>OX336401.1:67666275-73311275 GCA_946902985.2 Meconema thalassinum
AGCATAACTATGGCTCAAACGTTCGGAGTATGTGGAGGCGAATCACTTAATTCCAAGGAATTGAAAAATTCAATAATAGGGAAATGAAGTAGCTGGCTTTCATCTTCAGTATCCAATCTGTTAACGCTGATGTATGTGTTTGAACTACTGGATAGAAGTTCAATGACTTTTAAATTAATATCATTACATTGCTGCAGCTTGGCAAATATTTTATATTCCAGCAGATCAATTTTACCCTCACAACATTAAAGACCAAAGTAACCACGCATAGATTTTACGCAAGAGAAATACAATGTAGAACAATGTTTACATTTGATCGTCAAAGACCTTACAGTACACTGTATTGCATAATATCTGGAATTGTTTCTGAAATGGCCTATTTATATTGGATTTTAAATGTGGCTTCGTATTATTCGATAACACTATAGTGTCCTGCGATAACGGAGCCGCTAAATATTAAATGGCAAATAATACTTCCATTGCCGAAATCAACTGCGTAGTTAGACTCAGTACTCTAAACAAATAATCATTAAACAATTGTCTTAAACAATGAAGTTCAACATGACCGTCCAGAGACTTTCATACTCAAGTTGGTTGGTGAGGAGAATGCGATGAGACTAATCGCTTAAAATAAATCCCTTATAATTGTTCCTGCCAGCGAAATTTTTTGCAATAGCTTGAAAACGCAGCTCAGAATGACGTTCTTCATTTTGTTATAAACAGTACGAAACTGCTCTAAATAAGCAATTTCCATCACTTGTTATAGGTTATGGCAGTACATTTTGCAGGGGAACATAGAATCACTTCGCCAATTAATGGAACGACCATAGGCCTATACTCAATACTCACTTCGGCAGTCACCCTATTGGAGGCAGTTTTTGAATTCTATGTCCCGTGCATGTCAAAAATCGTATTAACACATGGAGGCCCACCTATTCTTGTCTATCGCCCCGGAGACCCGGGTACATTTCCTGCTCTGCCAAGAAATTTAATTCTGATCTGAGGGCAAAAACGGGGCACATTCAGTCTCTTGAGGTATAACTAAGAAGAGAAAGGTTTAATTCCCACCTCGACAATCTTGGATGTGGTTTTCCGTGGTTTCCACTTCCACTTAAGGCAAATACCGGGGTGGTTCCTAACTTAAGGCCTTGGCCGTCTCCTTGCCATTTACCACCTTAATTACAAATACACACAGTAATGCAGCCATCACAATAACACAGGTTATGAGATAAAATTTCACACATACACACCCAAGTACACGGGGATGAGTGACCATGATGTCGGAGCCCTTCAAACGAATTATGTTTGCCAAGTGTCTCTCATGGCGAAAGCAATTGTGGACACGCGTGAGTGCCTGGAAAACTACTTTTTTCTTTAATAATTTAAGAGTATATCGACGATGCATAATTATAACCTTTAGTCTAGGACACTAAGAACTTGACCACCGAAGCATTGGGAAGAAATAGCAATATTAAGGTACATAAACAACATAGCCTACACATTCAACTGTCGGTTAATGTTCCTCAAAATTTCGCTTCTTAAATATTTCCCTCCTTTATAATTCTCCATATCGATGCAATGGTGCTGCCATCTGCTGTCAGTTACTGGAACTATATGGGCGATGTACTGCCATCTGTTGTCAGTTATAGAAACTGATTGCAGATATTTAAACGGCGTACTCAGGACAACAGTTTGCTCTTTCGATCACATGCTGTAATGCAATGGTAAAACGGAAATAAAACGTATTGAGAGGGAATGTAGAAATATGTATCTTTAACAGACATAAAACCTTACTAATACTCCTTGATTAAACAATATTTCCGTGGTAAAAAAAAAAATGTAACCGAGGGCTGAATCGAACCGGTAAACCTTGGAACCACAGTCAATCGCCTTAACCACATAGCTACTCGCGCACTCTTATACAGCGGCAGACGCAGCCGTTCATTATCTTCAAAAGCCGCTGTCTGAAGGAAATTACCCATTTCATTATCCAAATAAATCAATGTTGCACATTCGTATACGTTCATACTGTTATTATATTTTGTTGTCAGAACTTGGTTAATGTGTGTTTTCAATTACATGGAAGCTTATTAAATAACTTACATTTTAATGGACTTCTCACCGCCATTTTGTCATGACCCCAGGCGGATTGTGCGCATGCGTGAGGGACTATAATTCTGCTATTTTCTATATTAATTCAAAAATATACCGTAATATATTTGTTTATTTTAGAGACACTCTGCAAATCTAGAGGCCAAGAGCTTTCGTTAGAGTGCTCTACGAAGTAAATCGGTTCTGTCGTTCTCTCAATCTCTTGGTAACAAAAATCACCTTACTGTTTTAAATATATAGATGGCAACAGAGAATTCGTTACTTTACGGGAATGATAAAAGTGAAATATATTTCTACAATGTAATACCAATCGTAGGAAGGAAGAAAACAAAAAAAAACATATCCGAGGTGGGAATCGAACCCTCTCGACCATGCAAAGGATGGCAACAGAGAATTCGTTACTTTACGGGAATGAAAAAAGTGAAGTATGTCTCTACAATGTAATACCAATCGTAGGAAGGAAGAAAATGAAAATAAAAGAACGTATCCGAGGTGGGAATCGAACCCTCCCGACCATGCAAAGGATGGCAACAGAGAATTCGTTACTTTACGGGAATGATAAAAGTGAAATATGTTTCTACAATGTAACACCAATCGTAGGAAAGAAGAAAAGGAAAATAAAAAAAAACATAACCGAGTTGGGAATCGAACCCTCTCGACCATGCAAAGGATGGCAACAGAGAATTCGTTACTTGACGGGAATGATAAAAGTGAAATATGTTTCTACAATGCAATACCAATCGTAGGAAGGCAGAAAACGAAAATAAAAAAACATATCCGAGGTGGGAATCGAACCCCCTCGATCATGCATAATACGTATTTCTAGGCAGTAACCTTATCCCCTTGGCCATCCAGACAACTATGGGACACTTCAGTATTAAGCTATCTAACCAGTATACACACTCAACCTGCGGTTTAAGTCCTTCAATTCGTGGTTTATTTAATATAATTCTAATTCAATGCATATTGTAAAAACATAATTAACATTATTGGAGACCCTTTTTAATTCTCATAAACAAAGATCTCAGTTAGACGCGACCGGAATCGCCATTTTCCTTGTTGAGAAAGGCCATTGTGCGCATGCGCGGGAGTGTCAAATATTACATATTTCTTTAATCATTTAAAAATATACCGTAACATATATTTTCCTTTTAAAGAAACTCTGCAAATCTGCATGCCAAGAGCTTTCGTTAGAATGCATTACGAAGCCAATCGGTTAAGTCGTTTTCACAATCTCGTGTGTACAAAAAACAGCTTAGTGTTTTAAATATATAGATGCCCCTTTCCACAGAGGATACGCTTGGCACGATTCCTACATTTCTTAGCAGGGTGACCAACTTGCAGACAGCAGAAACAGGCCCTACTTTTCTCTACCACTTGTTTTCTTTCTAATAAAGACAAGTCCTGGGCTTTAATACAGTCCTGAGGATTGTGACTAGAAGAGCAAAATATACATTTCTTATTAGCGGTATCTTTAGAGGCGGTGAACAACCCTGTGGCAGTAGGGATTTCATTTGAGACAGATGTGGGTTTATTCCCTCGACCTTTTGCTTCATGCTTTGTGTCCTTCCTTTTAGATTTATCTGCATCTCTAAGACCGAAACCTGACATTGCCATAGAAATTCTTTGTTCACTTTCGACCTCAGACCTTAAAAATTCCATGAGTTGTGTTAGCCGAGCCTTTCCCATGTCTCCACTGGGTGCATTGGCCTCTCGTGCATGTGAAGCTAGAGATCTTTGCCATGCTCTTAAAAGTTCTTCTGGCAAACAAGATTCCATAAGCGGAAAAAGCATTGCTTCACACTTATCAGTGGTTACCTTTAAAGATTCCAGAGCTCTTAAATAACTGTCAAGCCGATCATACAATGAGCATAAAGTCATACCAAAAGGAGGATTGCTAGCTTGCAGTACGAGCCTAAGTAATTCTCTAACATATACTTCAACTAGTACATCCTCTCTACCAAAACGGGACTTTAATGCTTCCACGGCCTTGGGGTAGTTTTCAGATGTAGCAGGATAACTACTGACTACTTCTCTGGCACGAGAACCTTCAGTAGTGGCTTGAAGAAGATACTGATTCTTATCCGAGGGATCTAAACTGTTATCTTCATCAATTTTACCAAACTGAGCCCAAAATTGTAGCCATTCTTTTGGATTACCACTGAATTTCGTAAGTTCGAGCAATGGAAGCTTATACTTTCGCTGAGCGAATGAACCAACACTTGAACGACTTTCACTGATAACATTCTGCTGTTCTTTCTCTCTCATCAATGTAGCAACGTTAATCTGTAGATTGTTGAATTTGCTTGAATAATCATCGGTGGCACTAATCTATTTTTCTAGGTCATCCTCATCTTCGTCCGCTTTCAGCATTAAGTCGAATATCTGGTTGTCCAACTCTCGTAGGTCTTCCCGCTTTTCCCGAAGTAAATTAAATTCTGCTTCAATAGCAACTGGATCAAGTTCTACACTTTCTAGGCCGTCGACGATCTTCTTAAAAATTCGCGTGTAAGCACGCCGGCGTACCACTCGAACTTTAATTAACTTATCCATTGCTATTCTATATATAAATTTAGTCTTGCCACTGGTCGCCAAAAGTGGGAATACACTAAACAATTACTTAACGAGAAGACTCTTTCTAAGGAGTCATTGAACCACTATTTATTCTCATACAAACATTACATTAACCTAAGCTTCAACCGTGTTTCATGCTTCAACTGGGTGTGTTCAAAAACATAACGCACACTTCAATACCAACATGCACATAATTGATAAAAGTCAGTTCGAGATATTCTAGTCTTTTCTTCACAAGGGACATGAGCAACGCTCACCCCATGGTGATCTTCATTATTATAATTGTCACCATTATTTTAATACACAAAACTGTTATTTGAATACACAATAACACCACACACTTATATACCTTGATACATTTCATTTCCTTTCTCTCTTTTAACGAAAATGTTTACAGATGCTCTACTTTACACCAAACCAATAAATACATTGAAATATAAACCTTTAAAACATTACCCAGGACATCGTTTCACTTTCTTTCTGCACTCTTTTGCAAAACCCACACGTCCATCCATGATAGATGAACGCAGAAGGCATTTTTTCATCTAGCTGTAACACAACATCACAGCAGTAATTATGATGTTTTTTCCCATTCTGCAGGAGATCAAAGGCATAATGATTCGCCACATGATGTATCTTGACAACGTATTTTTATCAAAAGTTTTTTTTTTTATATAATGAATGATTTCGCATATATGTCAATGTAAACAAAATACCATCCCCTACACCCACCCCTTTCTGAGAGTACACTACTTCGCCACAAATAGAGGACACACACCGAACACTTCAGCTATGCGTCGAAAAGAGGAGCAGGAAAAAGGACCAGAGGAAGACCAGGGAGAAGAAGAGGAAGAAGAAGGAGTTACCATTAACTCTCAGTCCACTTCGCGAGGACTCGAGCTAAAATAGGGCAACCTGTTGTTCAGACCCCAGGGTCCCTACGCCCTTAAGACCTGAGGACCGAATACCTAAAGAGAGAGATATAGCCATACACCCCTGAACCTGCAGACGGCTATGCACATCTGGACATTATCTTTCAACATGACTCCACTCTAACATATCTACAATCTGTCCCACATCATACACGTTTTTCACCCCATGAAACATCCCCCAAGCTAATGCAGGAGCCTCACCATTACAGGGCCGATAACCTAGATGTTAGGCCCCTTAAAACAACAATTATCATCATCATCATCATCAACATTACAATTCTACAAACACCAAGCGGGCACAGCAACCATAGCTGCTGACCGCTGATTACAACACATCCATAACAATTACACTAGGAACTGGCTGCAAAGCAACATCATTAGGCAATGCACAGTCAGCATTCCGAAAAGACATAAGGGACAGCTCCTGGAGAGTGCCCCCCCCCCCCCCCGTTCTTGACGACCATTTTTGCGACGAGGCTCCGTCCAGACGCATCTTCGGTAAGTGGCTCTCAGAAATCACACACACAGTGTACTCCTACCCTTCACCACACCTCAATTATTTGTAACAGTTGTACACATACATTTTGCATCAACCCCTGAAATAAGGGACTTACATTACTCATTGGGGGAACCTCAGTAAACAATTAACACCACTTTGATTCTAGTGTTATCCTTTGTTTACCCTTACCTGTTTTATCGCCAACTTCCCCGTTCCTCAATTGTACTTGACCCGATATTACATTATTTCGCATATTGCTGTATAAGCTAATAGCTCCTTGTCAGGCGCTGCAACTATCTCTCTCATTCTCACCTCAGCTGTTTCGTTGCGCCAGCAGTAAGTAGCAGCGTGTACCTCGCGGAGTCAGCCCGCGGACAGTATTTCATTTACGAAGTGCACTCGCTCCATTATACCCCCGCTATGTTTTGAACCCTAGTTGCTCTACTACGACACCCCCAACGTCATTTCCTTCTTAAAATCACAGTCTCAACAACACCTCGCACTGCCCCTAAATGAAAGGCAACCCTCCAGACATCTACACATCCGGTTCTTACCCCTACAGCAAGGGTACAGAACAATATTCTCCTGTACTCCCGAACCATGATGTAAATAACCTGAAAATAGAGAAAACAACATCAGCTTGGGGAAGTGTTTACCTGCTGGGGTAAGTGTCAACTGTAGTACACACTTCCCCCACCAACTATGGGTCACACTTTCCCGGCATGTGTAAATGACTGGAGCAAGTGTGCACCACAGCTAAAATTCCTAACTGTCATTATAAATATTCAAAAGAACATAACAGCATTAATGACCATTTAAAACTAGTATGATTACATATAAAAAGTCTTTAGTTTCACCAAAAATTACTTACTCAATTAAGCATTCAAGATTCGAAAACAAACTCTTCAGTTAAGTCCTGCAGCCATCTTGTCACAGATTGCTTAATATCTTCTAACAGATTTTGAACTCAACTACCTTATATGCTGGAAGTTATCAACCTTGTAGGTGCGTAACTACAACAATAGAGGGCAGCAGTAGGTATTATCAAGGAGAATAAATATTAACCTAGTTTACACTTCCCCCAGTTATACACTTACCCCATTCAACCTTATAAAAAACAAGAAAACATCTGCTTTTCTGTTGTCGTCAGATGGACTGAGGATTATTTTCAAAACACGACAAGTCCATCTAAATAGATTCGAAGAAATCACTAAAGAATTGTGAGAGATACATAACAAAGAGGAGTACATCACACTGCTGTACTAGGGTTTATTATCATGTTTGGTAGTTAATTTAGGGTTGTAGTCTAACCTCTTGATACAGAAGATGATGATTTTCTATGGAATAAATCTGGACTCGTCCAGTTTTGAAACCCAATCTTGGACTTGTCCAGTTTTGAAACAAAGTGTTGGACCTGTCCAGTTTTGAAACCAAGTCGTGGACATGACCTGTTATAAAAGTTAACTACACCGAAAACTAACTCCAGTTCAGATGTGACTCTGTAAAGAGAGCCTGTAGCCTAATGATTGAATTGAACATTTTACATCAAATTGTATAGTTTTAATGAATAAAAAGGCAAATCTCATTGAAAAACTTATTATATCAAAAAGGCAGATCCAATAAAATAGTTAACCACCAAAATTAAATGAAAGGCTAAACGATTAGCTTGCATAGGCGATAAACTCAAACATGGTAGCAATGGTTCATGTCAGGGTCAGGTAATGTTAGATAGAAACACCATCGTCATGACAATCACCTTCACATAATTCTGGTTCACTGTCCACATTAGGAATTTCACCAGCATTAGAAAATATATATTTATAGAACTGTAGTTTATCCTGCATTTTTCAGTATTATCCAAAATGTTTTTTTAAAAGCTGATCTATATCTTGAAGCTTTTCGATCTTCAGTTTATTCATACCAATGGGTGCTTCAAGAGGATTGATCATACGGCTTGTTTTTTTCTTTCTTTCTTTCTTTCTTTCTTTCTTTCTTTCTTTCTTTCTTTCTTTCTTTCTTTCTTTCATTCTTTCTTTTTAGAGATGGTGCCCTCCACTCCTAGATAAGTTCTGTAGTATTGCTCTCCCCTTATATGAATATTTTCCCCCCTAGTCTTCCTGACTACAAATCTCTTGCAGTGTGATATTTTGAAGGGAAGGGATTGAGTCGATTTCATCACATTCTGATATTCAGCTTTCCAATCATAAATGGTCCAGTCCTTACCTATAACTTTAACAGTTCCATGATTCGAGAACACTTCATGATACGCAGAAAGTTGGACCATAGTATCTATTCTTTTCAGCTCCTCTATACGTCCAAAAACTCGGTCTGGTGGAAGGAAAGGGTGGCTGGTAACAGCAAAGAATATCTCAATTTTTTTGAGGGGAGCACTGATAAGCCATTTAGATAACATTGTCAATAGCGTTAAATTCTTATTTTACCCAGGGCATCCATCGGCAAATAGTCTTATTACGTTTATATATTGAAGATCAATAGTTTGTAGCTCATGATACAGGGCAGACATCGCTTCATTGGATGTTTTAGGACGTTTGTTTTCTGTCCATGATTAATTGACACTTTAGATTTGGGCATACTGCTCTTTGAACTGTCGGTAACAACCGTGAAGTTGTAGAGATTTACCTGTCGGGAATAATATGCTGACTGATCTGGTAGTTTGGGTACCACCTGGTTTTTCTGGTAGTCAAAGGATATTGTTACCATGCCATCTCCCTCTTGCAGAAACTCGTAGAATGTCCTGTATTGGAGGTTATGAACTCTCTTCTCTATAATCAGGTTGGTCTTTCTAGAAACGTCTTTCTCTGTGTGCATTCAGTTGAATGCACTTGGAACACACATCAGTGGCCGGATATCCAAATCCAATATAAAATTTGGCGTTGAACACTTTACGGAAATAACTTTCTTTAACCCTAACTTCCATTGTACATGGGCCACAACTTCTTGATGTTGAGATTTGAGGCAAGGTACACTCTTGCCGACTTATGTCGACAATAGTGTTATTCTATCCCTTTCAACTGCCCTACCGGTATATATTTTATCACTCTTTCCAGTTTCTGAGCATAAGACTGTGAACGACGATCCCCGTCTCTTCTTTCACAATTGTCAGATCCATATTTCTTCATACGGCTGAACGCACCAAGTACTCTGTGCATAGTTATACACAGTATTCCATGAAATGCATCACGACACACGTGCATTCTCTTTTCACACACAACTGCCTCAGTATACGTTATAACCTCACTTTTAAGTCTCTTCGAGCTGGTAGATCGAACTCTGCGTCGTGACGGAGTAGAAGAGGAACAGAATATTGCTATAAATGCATCCTGTTTTCATTTTACACTTGATGCATAAAACAATGCGTGGAACCTCTGTATGTCCTTCATTGTTAGTCCACGACAATTTTTGTGACTTTTTCTAGAGCCCCTGTGATTGCAGTCTAGATATTTTGGTAGATTTCTCGCCATATCCCTATGAAAGAAGTTAGAAATGAAGTGAGATTACAGATCAGAGGTCACTAGCAACATACGAAAGGTATTTCACACAGGACATACCCGTCGAAATAATAAGGGATAGTAAAAATTGAATGTATTTAGTAAGTCACGTAACACATTTTATGGTTTCCTCTCTCATTATCATCACGTAAATCCCAATTATATGAACACTTTTCTATATAAAAATATGGTTCACTTGGAAAGAGCCCTCCAAAATATGCAGTAATTCCAAAATGACTACTCTGTCTACATACCTATCTTTCTTCCCTATTGCAAGCTTCCAGTTTTGAGGATTTCGTTGCTTTCTACGATCTCTTCTGCCTCCAACCACTTCCACAACCGTGTTACTTGCTAAAGTAGGCTACTTATTTTCTGTATTTTCAGATCGCAAACATTCACATTAATATCCAAAAGTACTTATAACTCATAAGAAAACAGTAAATATTTTATCAAACAGCAGCCATGACACCTACAGTTGCCACGTGATCAACCTAAGTCGTTCTCATTGGTGGTGGAGGACTAGTCCGCTTCTAAAACTATCTTATTGAGGACAAGTCCATGTTTGAAGTTAGTCGGCACTTTCAGGATACAAATTAGATGGATTATGTCCCGTTTTGTTGCTCACAAGCATTATAGACGCAAGCAGCTTTCAAAGCTGTTTAAGAATCAACATTCATCCCAATTACCATGAAGAGTGGACTTGTCCGGTTTTGAAATTAGATGCTTCATATACAAAACTAAGTGCGGTACGGTACCTCTTTGTTGACATTGTTTCAAATGCACATTATATTGAATCAAAGCATAATTATCTCCTGAATTTAAATCGCTGCCTATGAATTTCCAACCTATCCTTGTTGTAGCCAATACTAATATAATACAAGTTAGTGTTCAGCCCTTGCAGGAAATGTTTGTGACCTGTCATTGCTTTCTGACAAGCTCCACCGGCTCCAACATTTTCAACATGTTTAGTCTGCAGGTTTGTGGGTGCGTATTCGGAATGGCAACATCAGTCATCGTGACTTCCTTCAGGCCTATATTTCACTATCCTTTCGGTGAGCACAGTCCGAACCCATTTCAGTCTGAAATGTTCATTTTCAGCCACGTTCTCTGGAACATAATGGTAGTACGGATCCTTGTTCTATTTTAGAATTATTATTATTAGTACGGTAGTATTACTAATATTACGAGTATTAGAGAAAGTATTTATTTTGGATAAATATAAAATGAAATGCTAATGGCCTACCGAATGAGTTCCATAAGAACTGCCTACTTTTAAACGTAAGTACGTTCACTAATGGCACATTAAGCAAGACTTAACCTATGAGACTGTCAAAATAATATTAATTACACTCTTAGTGCATACATCTTTTTATTACAGGTTTCATTTAATGGCTGGTATACCTCACAATAGCTACACTATGTCTCTTTGATTGTAAGCTGTGGAAACGATCAACTGTGGAAAATGTATTGTCTTGTGAAGTTAGAAGCTATCTTGAATGAAATGTACAGTCAATGTTAAATTGATCATAATTATTCTACGTAAATTATAACACAACACCGGTAGGTATCTAACTGGTGTTATACTGCCTTATCCTGTGTGACCCCATTTGGTAAAGTGCCCGAAATCCGGCCCCTCACCTTCATTCTTCGCCCATTTTACCTTCCGTGGACAGTGCTGCTATCTTCCGGGAGGAGCAGGAAACTCGAACTAGTTGACTACTGGCAGTGACACACCTGCTTTGCTCTGTTCATTTCTCGTTCATGCTGTACTTTTTCTAATATATATTATTGTGAGATGTTGCAGGAGTGTCAAATTGTTTTATTAACGCCTCACGGTAAGGTTTTCGTCATTTTGCGATTGCATTATACATTACTAGTTGAATATTGCGTTCTACTTGAATACAACCGCTTGGTCTAGAGCTGTCGCCATTTGTGTTACTACTGAAGACCTAAATCCGTCCTCTTTGCGTTTCTCAAATTTAATTCTAGTCTGAGGTCTTGAGTTATGTGAAACACAGACCTTATGTTTTATGTAGACCTATATGATGATTATAAACATTTAGAAACTGTACTTCCTAGTGTTCTTTATCCATGCCAATAACATTTTACGTAGGGGCAGATGACCTCGTAGTTCCACCCCTTAATACACCAATAACTAACTATTTGTTTTATATTTATAAATCATCAGTCTTATATACAGAGCCACAAGTTCATCTGAAATTGTCTGGCTGCGTGGCTCAGGGGTAACGTTCTCGCTTGCTGAGCCCAAGGTTGCAGGTTCGAAACCTGGCGCAGTCAGCTGGCATTTGAGGGTGCGCAAATGCGAGGGAGCCGTGTCGGTACATTTACTGGCACGTTAAAGATCCCCTTCGGGGCAAAATTCCGGCACCCCGGCGTCTCTAAAAGCCAGTGTAGTTAAAAGGGACGTAAAACCAATAACATTATTATTATATCATCTGAAATCCCGGAAAATATGCGAACTACTAGGCTTCCCCTTGCCCCACCTGTCATCATGTTGCTGGATATACTGCTATTTGCTGCACGCGAAAGGCATGACTTACACAGAAACCAACTAGCGCTGGGAAGCGCGCACATGAGGATGAATTACCAATGGTGTCCCTCTCTCCCCCCGCCCACCACAAGCTCTCCCTCTTACCTCCATCGCTCACGCCGGCAGCGCCTTCACTCAGGGCTTCATCTGAAGTTGCCGAGCAATAAATCACCCTGTATTATATACCATTAATGTTTATCATTATACTCTTTTGGGTTTTGTCGTATTGCAGCTAATATAATTCTACTAAAGGTTTCGCTAGGAACTGTGCCAGCATCGATAACAGAATAGTTTGATCTAATTAAGTGCGGCAAATGAGGTTATACAATTTAGAGAAGTTCCTTTGTTCGTCCCTAGATGGCTGGATGTAGGTAGACAGATATGGCGCCTTTCTTATGTGTTGTCGTTGCTTATTTTACGGGCTGCAGCACCGTATAATAGTGTATTTGGGTGAGTGTGATAACCTGTTATTTTGCTGCGTGTGCTATTGTGTGTATTTGTAAATTGGGGATATGATAGGTAAGGAGGCTAAGATCTTTAAGTTGGAACCATCCCAGCATTTGCCTGGAGTAGAGGAGGGGGAAATCACGTAAAACTACTTCCAGGGTGGCTGAGGTGGGAATTGGACGCTCCTCTCCTCAGTTTTGCCTCTGCAGCCCTCACACATGAATTACAATTTCTTGGCAACACCGAGAATCTAACCCGGACCTCCGAGGTGACAGCCAGGCATGCTTATCGCTACACCACGAGGTGGTCCATTTTTAGTTGGACGATGGAAAGATTACTACAGGAAGAGATCAGATTAAAAAGTATACCAGTATGATCTGAAATTGTGTGGGTGACGGGGAATATGAAATATGAAGATGTCCAGAAAGGGGATATTGGAGAGGGAACACAGATAAACCTTTCTGGACATCCTTATTCCCATTTACAAATTTTCTGCTTAATTACATACAGCAGTTCCAGTCTGGTGGCGAACAGAATAACTTTCCTAAAATATATTACACCATTTTCAAACTTGATTAGATCACTATTGTAAAACGCGGGCACTGTTCCTGGCGAAAGAATTAGTATATTTCAATTACTTTTGAAACAGCAAAGACCAACAGAATAAAATAGTATATTAATATTCCTAACCGTGAAAGTTTCAATCTATATGTTATTGTAATAATACTCGTGACCAGGCTGCGGGGTCTTAGTACGTGTGGAATGAAGTTAGAACGCACAGTACTATAGGGCACGTGGAGGCTCCTTCTCTGACCTTCGGGTGTAGCGATGAACTCATGTGACGTACAGCGGATAAATGGACTGATCGCATGGTTCGTCGTTTGCTGTGGACGGGCTGGTAGATCAGAGGGCGTTCGTCATCTCAACTCCGTGCGATACTAATCTGATAACACTGTTTACGTACTAAGACCCCACAGCCCGTTTAACACAAATTGGTCTGTCAGTGTAACACATGTGTTATCCATTTTACTTTCAGGTTCATCAATAGAAGCATTGCAACTGCATTTGATATTTATCCATACTTCTGGAAGGAAGACAATAAATTAAAAAATAATGAGCGTTCTCGTAATTGCTCGCCTTAAAAGCACTCAGTACGACGTTCTTTGTTTATTCATGATTCTACTGTGTGCTGAAGTAAAAAGCACTGGCCTCTATATTAACAGTGAAACAAGTCAACTTAACAACTGTCTACTGAATATTGTTGATCGTTACTTCGATCAAGAACAATATCTCCTGATTTGTTACGATCACTCTAGGATTGATCGCTGGGTGCATCCGTTTCTTGATCAGTTTCTTCAACAATATTACTCCAATATAAATCACACAGGTGTAGTCTCTTACTGCAGACACGACAAGCTACCAAGACAAGAGAGAGAACATGTAGATAATATCTTGATTGTGTTGCAAGGAACTGAACAAACTGATCAAGTTTTCACACAGATTCAAACATTAGACCAAACCTATGCTTTGAGTGCCAGTGTTCGATTTATAGTTGTAATCGATGAAGCTATTAAGGTCAATGATGAGCTATTTGCAGTTAATCGTGTTGTGGACAAACTTTGGAAGATGTATGTATTGAATATTTTGGTACTTATCTCATCACCGGTATCGAACACTGTCGTTTATTCCGTGAAACTGTACACTTGGTTTCCTTTCTCTGATTCAGGACAGTGTGGAAGGAATACCAAGGGTGTGGTTGTTATAGACAGGTGGCTGATGAAAGGAGAAGGTTATTTTGAGCTTAATACTGAACTGTTTCCGGAAAAGATTCCAAATAAATTCAATAACTGCCAAATTACTGCTGCGGTGAACCCGTTTCCGCCATTTATTAATTTTACGGGGGGAAAATCAAAAGACGAGCTTCCAAATAATTGTACCGGGTTTGAGGTAAATCTAATTTTAACAGTGACAAATAAATATGGTCTTAACGAATATTTTATTCATCCTTCTGTCAGTCATAGAGTTAATGGAATACGGGATGGACGTTTGGATAATGGAAGTTGGATCGGAACACTGGGTGATGTGGTTAATGGTCAAGTTGATTTTACATTTGGTGGTTACAAGCCAACTGATGAGATGTGGGAAGCAATGGACATGACTGTGCCACATGTAAAAGATGGTCTCTTGTGGTATGCTCCGAGGGCTGAACGAATTCCCAGTTGGATGGCACTCACGCTCATATTCAGCTCCCAAATCTGGACGTTGCTACTTACTTCCTGTATAATGATATCAATTGTTATTTATCTACTCTCCACTAATAGCGGCATTGCTCTCTCTGCTCTAAATTCATGGTCTATATTGATTGACATATCGTTAAATCATCAACCAAATCGTTCCACATCACGAGTTATATTTGCTGTTTGGGTATTCTGTTGCTTGTTGATCAATTCAGCATTTCAGTCCCAGTTAATTGGGGTCCTCACCAACCCGGGTTATGAGAAACAAATTTTAAATCTTGACGATTTAGCAGATTCTGATCTACAGTTTGCCACCATGGAACATATCGTGGAGAATTTGATGAACGGAGATGATGTTATACCCAGTAGGATATTTGACAAAATTAAGTATTTTAATCTTCAGCAGTTCATGCAGATCGTAAAATGTGAAGATATTGACATTTATGAGGATGGCGTTTTCATAAAGACGATGGAAAATGAAAACAATTATGCAGTATTCACTCACCGTGCAACTATGATAAGTTTATTGTCGAATAGGACAAAAAATAAACCACTCATACCATTAGAACTTTCGGGAATCATGTACGATGTCGTCGTATTTCTTAGATTAAATAGCCCATACACAGATAAGTTCAATACTATGTTGACAAGAATGAGAGAAAGTGGGTTGTTGTACAAATGGTGGTCTGAGTTGATAAAAGGAGAAACTTTTGCAGATATTAAGAAGAGAGAGATTATTGAAAGAGAACGAAATGTGGTGTTCACAATCGATCATGTGCAAGGATCCTTTGCTATTTTAATAATTGGCATTATTATTTCGACAGCTGCATTCTTGATGGAAATAATTTGCGTTAGCTGCTTCTCTCGTATGAAGAAAAGAATTACGTTCAAAGTGTGACTAAGGGGAGAGTTATAGAAATATTCATGTTATATTTTGTCTGCTTTCGAAATTCACTGAGTGTTTTTTATGAAATGGAATTCTTTTTTTTCCTTTTTTTCTTTTAATTTATGCTGATATGGATGGACGGTGGTTACAAACGTACATTGCGATCAACTAACGTAAACTGACCAGATATTTCTTAGTGCAAAGAAGGGCACTAAGGTTATTTTATGAAATCCAATGCTTCTACAAATTTTGAGCACTTTGAATGCAATGTATTTTTTCAAATGCAAATACCAGGGTCTGATTAATTATTACCTTTAATTTCGGTAATCCTTGGTTTAAATCACATACGTTGAGCCCTAATGTACTGACCAGACTCAAAGGAACATGGTGTAAACACCACGATAGTTGAGTGACTTAACCAATGAACGTCGTTGGGCTCGCACAAGATTGTAGTCAGAGACTGAATTAATGCTCACCGTTGCTGCACCCTCTTTCGCTGCTTCTATCTCTGAAACCACTTTAGCTACTTGTTCACTGGATTTATCACCATCTTATTAAGAATAGTCCGTCATATAAATATCTGCCTGCTATTGAAATACAATTGGATCAAACATTGTTTAAGAAGTATCATATTATTGGAGATATCGTACTGTACCGTACGTCACAAAGGCTGTAGTATTAGAAAGATGAAATAAGAATTCGATAAGGAGTGACATTATGGACATTCTGTGTTTCCGTCAGTCAGTCTGTTCATTGTAGCAACCCATTGTCGTAATCTCTACTTAGTATAAAACAAAGTCCCCGATTCTTGGATGTTACGGGTAATCTCAAGAACCATTGGATGGATTTTGATGCGGTTATCACAATTCTGTAGGGGATATCTCGAGGAATGATTCTGTAGAAAATAATTTATTTATGACTAAAGGAAGCTAAGCAGTAACGATTTCAGCGAAAAAGATCGAAAAAAAACTGGCGTCAGTGCGCCTTTTAAGCTTAAACTGGGAAAACCGTTAAAATATCTATATATTATGAGTGTAAGTATTGTTCAGCATGAAAATTTCTACAAAAATGTCCCCGACAGAATATCTCTATCTTCAATACATCGCCCACTATTTAAATGTTTTTACGTTTTCAATTCTTCCAACAATCTCCATTCAATTGCTACCTTCGAGACAGTTTACGAGCTAGCTGGCTGACGAGCAGGCCTATCACCCCAGACACTGTTGAGTCGTGTCGAGTTAAGACTTCAGAGAAGAGTGTAGTATTTGGAGTTTCTCTGGAAGGGCCATTCGTCTTTTCGTTATTTCGCCAGTGATTTTTCGTTCCGCAGAATACGCAGTCAAGTTTAGTAGGACGGATGAGGGATTTGTGATTCTTACACCTCGCCATAATTAAATTACGTCTGACAAGAATTCGTTGGACATGCTATCTCCATGCTAATACTCGTATTAGTCTAATAGTCCAGTCAGTGATTTTAACCTATCATGCTGAGACGGAAAAAGGATATAGGTCGTAGAGCATTGAAATAAAAAAAAACGCTTATGACGTAACAATGAAACTGAGCAACAAATAATTTCTTGATTGTCACAAGAGAGAGAAGGAATTCACAAAGACAAAGGGAGTTATCCCCAAAGCTCATGTGACACAAAAGAAATATTCATGGTTTATGGTCCGATAAAGAGAACTCTGCTATGAATTATGATTCCTCCATAAATTATATAAATGATGCTTTAGTTTCCGGGCGAAGCCCGGGAGGGTTCCAGTTAGAAAATAAAATTAATCATCGCAGACACACCTGAGTTGGTAGATCGACGAGCCTCACCACTTGCACTGAAATACTGTAATAGTATGTACGTAGGCTATATTCGCTCATGAGCCACAACATTATGACCACTGGCCTATGTCGCCTGGTGAGTTTGCGGGCACGCGACACGGTACGAATAGTACATAAATGGAGCAGAAACGAATGTGGATTCAGTCTAGTGCCAATACGTGCTGAGGATTGGGAAATTGACTGACTAACGAGACTTTGATAAAGGTCAGATTGTTATGGTTCGGCGGTTGGGAACGAGCATTTCGGAAACGACAAGGCTGGTTTGCTGTTCACCTGCTACTGTCGTGATCATTTATGGAAAGTGGTTGAAGGACTGTGAAAGCACGAGTAGGCGACAAGTTGTTGGACGTCCACGCTTCACCAACGTATGTGTAGGTAGGAGTCTTGCCCCAGCTGTAAAACAGAATAGGCGGTGGTATGTGGTCAATTGGACGGCGGAGTGCAATGCTGGTGCAAAGTTGAAAATTGTCGCCTGGTCTGATGAATCACGTTTCCTGTTACAGCATGTAGCCTATATGGTCGTGTCCAGATACGCCGACATCTAGGCGAAATGCTGTTCGGAACAAGCACCGCGCCATGAAGGGGGAGGGGGTAGTATTTTGGTGCGGAGGACATTCATCTGGGCTTCCATGTGACCAATGGTAGTGTTTAATGGGACCTTGTAGCATAGTAGGACCTAATCTGTGAATTGTTTTCTTAGTTTAGGCTGATTACTCACACATTATAATTCTACGTGTGTTTCATAACATTCGGACAGTATTTTAAGTATAAAATTCTTCCAGTGGGCACATGGAAGGTCACCTCTAATTGCGTTTTAATTGTGAAGGTAACAGAGAATTATCATTTGTGTAACTTTAAAATTGAAGTTACTATAAAAGTAATTTTCTTTAGTTTTTGGTACATATTTCTTGAAAAATAAGATAGCTATATGTATAAAACTTACACAGCTCACTCTCCATACACACGTAATGAAAGTAGTGCAAATTTATGACAATCTGCTTGGTAGAATTGAAAATACTTGAGCGACAAAACTGAAAATTTGGCTTTTATTTCAATGAAATGAATCGCATGGTTATTTTATTTATATCTGAAACCTCATCAGTGCTAATGTATAAAACCTGCACTGTATCGTTCTTCATATAATATCTCACATCCATGATTTATTTTATGATATTCTAGTGGTTAGTTTGACTACAAAGCGAACCTAAATGGATTACATTTTAGCATTGGATTGGATATGACATTCGTTACCTTCAAGGTCTCCTTAAAAGCATCATGAAAGTTGTGGACTATATGAAACTTATTATGAACGATTTGACTATTAGTATATACAGTATAAAGGCTACCTAAATTGTATGTAATTTTCAGAAACAAAACAGGAACGGGACACAAAGTGTTAGTAGTTTAGCCCATGTTACCATAGCAACTGGCACTCTGAACAACAGTGGCGCTTTCTCGCAGAACTTTGTTGGAAAGATTGTAAACTAAAAAATTGTGGTTGTCATTCGCGCGAGTATTTCTGTGTTAATATAAACCAAGCTTGTTCTTTGATAAAGTGTTCTTTCCACATTTGTCAGCAAGTGGAAGGAAAGTACCTTTTTGAAAGCTGGAAAGTATAACATAGCAACGAAATGCAGGCTATTAGGTACCTTACCTTGCCTGTAATTAACCACGAGGACCTTTCTTCAGAGATTGGAAAAGTAATATTGCTGCATATTTCAGCTTATAACAGACCTAATATTAGGTTTGGTCATTCTTTGTTCAGTGTGTCTACTTGAAGTTCTGTAAAGGATAGAAAATAATGTTTTGTGATTTGAATTAAATGTGATTGCAACCAGAAACCTTATCATTTTACTCCTAAACATGTTTGTACACTGCTGTAGTTTCTTGCAATAAATATTAAAATAAATCTTATTTTTACTCCTTCCATTAATTATCTGACGGGGAATATGTGAATGCCATTATGTTCACTTGGTTCAGGCTTCAGGCTGGGCTTAAGCCTTGTTCCAAGGGAGGTCGAGAATCTCAGTTCAAAAATGGAAACTAAACTAATGTTACTGTAGCTCCTCTCCTGTCTGTAGCTTAAACCGCGGAGATCCACGATTTTGGTTACACTTACAGTTCCTTAGAATTCGACCCGGCCGATGGTTATATTCTCCTGGGTGGAGCTTCTTCCGGAAGGTTTCTTTAAATATATATTTATATATTCAATAATGATATGTATCATATACATTATTAATAATGGATATTTTCAAATGTTTCTGTGTGTATCCAGGCTTGGCAGTCTATATATTTGATGACTATTGTTGAGACGGGTATTAGAATCATATTAAAGTGCCGCCATGGCTGCGTGCTGCCACTTCCAACGTGCACGCTACAATGGTGGAAGCTCAGTACGTGTATTCAGGCGGGATACATTTCGAACTTCACCGCCTCTGTGCAGCACCGCACCGCCCAGACGTGCTACGAACAGTCTGGCATCTTTGCCGCACCGTACAGGCCTTTTTCGCTTTAAGATGACGAAAAACTCGGAGTTTGTTTTTAAATATCCAGTTTATAAGATACAAAAGTAGCCGTTTATAAAGACGTAGAAAAGCAGACCAACCAAATATGAACCGACAAAATGATGATCTCTAACCACAGTGTTACGAAAAGTTTCTGATGGGCACTAATTCAGTTCTGCGTTATAGTTTGCAATTTCACATCTTAAATTGTAAGCTCTGAAATTCTGTTTTCGGGGTCGCAGTCTGTTCATAAAACATTCATTTACTTGAAGGCCTAGATGGAAGAATAGGATTTGCTATCTATGAGTACCGGTAAGCTGAAGCACATACAATTATTTCTAATATAAAATTTACTGACTAAAAATAACCAAGATACAAACATACCCAAACAGAAAATTGAAATAAACAATTAAATGAGAATTCCCAAGAAAATGAACAAGTGAAAAACTGAAGAAAATGAGTTAACAATCAAACAAATCAATAATAATGACAACGAAAGTAATTACCGTAATTACGATATAGAGCAAAATTTCTCTATAAATCCAGAAGGAAATTTAGATATCTTACTGTACGTCACAATCAGCTGTTTTCATAGAGTCGGAAGAGTCTAATAATGTTCATTGACAGCTGTGAAGAGATAAGCATCTAAAACAAAAATACAAACAAACATGGCTTCTGGAAAGAAATTAATCGCAATAATAATAACAATAATAATAATGAGCTTAAATAAAAGTAAGACATTTTTAGTGATATATTTAATAATAATAATATATCATGAATTCTAACCTACGAATTTAACATGCGAGTATAAGCTCGGGAACCAAAACAAATCAATATTAAATAACCTCTTTTGTAAGGACAATCTATTTAAAAAAACACCTAATAACATATAAAAAACAAAACAAAAATCAAGAAAATAACTGGTTTTCTGTTGACGTCTGATGGACTGAGGATTAGATAATATACAAAACTAAGTACCTACTTAGTTGACTTTGTTTCAAAGCAATTATGCACATTACATTGACTCAAAGCATAATTATCACTTTATTTAAATCGCTGCCTCTGAATTTCCAACCTATCCTAGTTGTAGCCAATATTACTATAATACAAGTCCTTGCAGAAGATGTTTGGGAACCTCACCAGTGTTTGAGATGAGTGTTGGTCTCTTGACTGGTCATTGCTCCTGACAAGCTCCACCAGCTCTAAATATTAAGACATTTCTTCAGAGTGTTGTGCGTTCGTATTTGGAAAGGCAACATCAATCAACGAGACTTCCTTCAATCTTTTGTTGAAGATCACTATGTCAGTCCTACACCGTCCTTTCGGTGAGCACATTCACAACCCAATACAGTCTGTAATGTGCATTTTCAGCCACGTTCTCTGGAACATATTAGTAGTACGGTACGGAATCTTGTTCTTATTTGAAAGTTATTATTATTATTATTATTATTATTATTATTATAAATACGATTATTATTTGAGAAAGATTTTTCACACATCAAAATGTTGTGCATATTGCCATGGACCGCAGTGGGGATGAAAGTGAGGACGGACTTGTTTATTAAGCAGTGTCCACGCCTGCTCTACACAATTGAGATCGGGAGAATAGGCAGGCCATTCCATTCTTTGAATACCATTCTCCTGAAGAAAGGCACTGACAATGTCAGCTCTGTGCGGGCGAGTGTTACCGCCCACAAAAAGGAAATTTGGGCCGAAATAGTCATCATAGCCTTTCACTACAGGAGCCAGGATATTATCCCTGTAACGTATGCCTGTCATACGCCCTGGGATGTACACAAGAGGAGTTCGGCGACCATACATGATGCCACCCCCATATATTATACCACCTGCTCCCTGATGGTACCGGTCTCAGATGTATTAGTTGTGCATACGTTCACCGGGTCGTCTCCACACTCGCACAGATCTTTCCTCATAGCCACTGGCGAGTGTACACAGCCGATTAACACGCACGCAAGAAGGACTAATGGGTTTGACACGACTACTACTTTTAGCCAGCAATATGTGTGTATTTTGGATCAATATCAAATGAAACGCTAATGCCATACAAAATATGATAGATAAGAACTGCCAACTTTTAAACGAAATACGTTCACTAATAGCACATTATACAAGATTAAGACTGTTAAAATAATATTCATTTCACTCTTTATGCTTCCACCTTTTTGTTAACCGTTTTATTTAGTGGCTTCTATACCTTACAATAGATGCACAATGTCTCTTTGATTGTAAGCTGTGGAAGCATTCACACGTGGGAAATTTATTGTCTCGTGAAGTTGGAAGATATCTTGAATGAAATCTACAACTAACGTTAAATTGATCAGAATTATTCAACGTAAATTATTACGTAAAATCGGTAGATATGTAAATGGTGTTGAACTGACTTATCCTGTGTAACACCATTTGGTAAAACGTAAGGTAAAATGCCCGAAATCCGTCAGTAGTAAGCGTTTACTTCCCTTTGGATATTGCATCATCATGACCAGAAATTGCGTAATCCTGATGACGTCATGGGATGACGTCATGGGTCCTTAAGCGAGCACATGGTCCAGGAGCGAGCATGTGCACTGCACGTGTTAGCGTGGGAAGGGGTTGACCTTTTGGCTTGTTTGTGCGATGGTGATAAAAAGTTAATGGGTGTTGACGTCATGGGGGTTGTTTATTAGGATTTTAACTGTCATCTGACACCCGTGCGACTGTGAGCATGTGTGCCAGTGCGAGCAATCCACACATGTGGTGTGCAGCTGTTATGTTTTTTTGCTCGCGATTGAACCCTCGTCGTATCGGTCCCGAACCTGATATCTCGCACTCGTAGTAATGCCCCCCCTCTTTTCCTATAGCCTCATTATTTAAATAAAATACCAAAACAAAAGGTCATTCGCGGGTAGTGGGGTAGTGTATGTTCTCTTGCAAGTCGCGTGTGTGCTTGAATACGTATGGCTATGTTGGGAAAATGTTTGGTGGTGGGCGAGGACTAGGTTTGAGTGAGGGCTCGTTTAAATGCTATTTTTCCCGCTCTATTTGGTGGTGAGGTAATTTTTTAAAATGGGTGGAATTTGGAAACGCAATTTGAGGTAAACGTGCGTTTTTGACATTTTGGCGAATTTAATGAGCTTGTAAGGCTAGAACGATGTGTTATTTAGGAATGGTGTGACGTCCTCTTTGCTATGAATGCGTGTCGGTATATATATATTTTTTAAATTGTTGTTTTTGAAATTGGTGCTATTTTGGAAACGGTGAAGATGAGAGAAAAGTTTGTTTGAAGTCAATGAAAGGTCCCTATGCCCTCTAGGTTGACAGCAAGTTTGAAGTGTGTAGGACAAAACAAAATGATAGCCTACTTTCTGGCGAACATTGGCGATGATTCGCGAACGCATGGTCGGGTTTGAGCATATAGGGTGTCGTAGGACTTGTGGTGAACCACCCCTTGCTATGGACGGGAGTATATCCACCCCAAAATAAATCTACCCTTACCCGGAGGTTAAGTAGTGGTTATTTTTGTATGCATGCGCACTTGAGGGCTTTTGTAAGAGAGCGGAATTTTTAAAAGATTCTTTATAGATGAGGCTTTTTAAAAATTTATTAAAAAAACAAAAACTAATAGGTCATTCGCTTTTTAGTATCTCGCTAACCAATAATGCGATTTAAACATATGGGGTGTCATAGGACTCGTAGTGAATTCTCCTTTTGTATGAATGAGGTATGTCAACCCCCAAAATAAAAACTACCCTTACCTGGGGTGAAAGAGCAATTTTTGTATGTATGCACACCGGTGGCTTTTGTCAAAAGGGCCTAACTACACATTTATAATATTTTCTGAACCCAGGATGGGATTTTCCCATAGGCAGTATCCTAGCACTTGGGGTGACACCTCGTTTTTGAAAGTATCATTCATTTATTTTTTTGTCAAAAGGGCCTAACTACACTTTTGTTAATATCTCGTGAACCAATCATGCTAGGGACTTGTATGAGGGGTCCTAGCATTTGGGGCGACGTCCCCCTTTATGGGGTGAAACTACCCCCCAAAATTGAAAACTCAATATCTTGGAAACTATGAACCCTAAAATTAGGCGTTATAGCTTTAAAAATAGGTGATGACATAGGCTTTTACCTGGATTGGTCATTTCACCCCTAAAACAGTAAATAGTCATGTTATGGGGAAAAAACCTGTTAAACACCTAAAAATGATAAATGAAACTAAGATCTTTTGTTTTTGATGAAAAATAGCAGGGGGGTGAAAACTACCCCCAAATTGAAAAATCGATACCTTGGAAACTAAGAACCGTAAAATTATGTGTTATAGCTTAAAAAATTCGTTGTGACATAGGCTTTTACCTGGATAGATGATGTCACCCCTAAAACAGTAAATAGTGATTTTACAGTGGGGAAAAAGGTCTTAAACGGGTAAAAATGATAATTGAACCTAAGATCTTTTGTTTTTGATGAAAAATAGCACGGGGGTGAAAACTACCCCCAAATTGAAAAATCGATAGCTTGGAAACTAAGAACCGTAAAATTATGTGTAATAGCTTAAAAAATTCGTTGTGACATAGGCTTTTACCTGGATAGATGATGTCACCCCTAAAACAGTAAATAGTGATCTTACAGTGGGGAAAAAGCTCTTAAACGGGTAAAAATGATAATTGAACCTAAGATCTTTTGTTTTTCATGAAAAATAGTAGGGGGGTGAAAACTACTCTCAAATTGAAAAAATCGATATCTTGCAAACTAAGAACCCTAAAATTAGGTTTGAAAGTTGAAAAATAGGTGATGACATACGCTTTTACCTCGATAGATTATTTCACTCATAAAACAGGGAATAGTAATGTTACAGGAGAAAAAGGTATTAAACACTTAAAAGCATAAGGGTTTTTTTAAACCATGCTTTTTAATGAATGTGTGTTTGGAGGATGACAGCTTGCAAATTAATATTATTATTATTTTTATTATTATTATTATTATTATTAGGTAATTATGGATTAATGTGTTTATAGCTAATGAATAAGGCTACAGAGTTGTATCAGGTGTTGTACAAATCAGGATGGCCAAACCGTTGCCATTCCCCCATGAATATACCCAAAAGAGCCAAAACGTTAAGGTTATCGACCTGAGATTTTATAAAACTAATTATCGGAGAGGGTGAAGTAAGGTGTTGTTTTGGACTGACAGTGGCTAACCCTTTCCCATGATTTATGAATTCACCCAAAATGTTTTACCTGACAAGACTGAGTGTACCTGTTGCAGCCTTTAGAAAATCGAACCCGGACCTGTGTGGGTGACAGTCGAGTTATATTAAATGATGCTTTTTTTTTGAACAAACACAGTCTTGCATACTATCGCTGGGTTGAATCTGCACAGAGACACTGGCTTTGTTTGTGTAATGAGTCTTTGGTGATAAGAACACGAAAGCTCTTGCCAGCAAGTTTTCATATTACTCGTCTGCTTGATGGTGGACGTGATTCGCACCGTGTTAACGTACATGACTTGATAGTTGTTAGGTAAGGGTTGACAAGGCTCAATGAACCTTATTGCAACCTTAAGATGAATATGAATTTCTTGGTATAGTCGGGGTTGCAAGCCAAGGCCTTAGGGTAGACAACCAACTATGTTAAACACTACACTGTGAGATGGTCAAATGATAATGTAACAGAACATATAGAAAAGTTTTATGTAGTTTAACGAATTGACTAAGAGCCATACCATGAGAGGTATAGGTAATTGAAATTGAACCCTTAGCTGTTGACCCTACTACATGTAAGCTATAGCAATGCCCGCCTATAAGCTATCATGTTAGAAAAAGAAATTTATGGGTTGTTTTAAACGGAGAATGATTGTGTTTACTGTGAAACACACATCTGAATTTAAAAATAGTTTATGCCCTACATGATGTTTGAACTCTCTTTTTATTTATACTTTAGACAAACGCTAACATAGTTGTAATTCAGAAGCCCTGGGCTGCCTCCTTTCCAATCCTACACCGTACACTGAAGTTAAAGTTAATAATGATCACGTTACAGGCAGCCAGTTTCAAAGCCATGAGAAATAAGTGAACAAAGTATAAAATACTTGACCCAGTCGGGGAAATCAACATGGTGTTGTTTCAAACAAAAGATAAGCGTTCTATAAACTTGACCACCATGCTGTCCTATCGACCCCTAATTGTTTGGCTGATGGTGAAAAATAAAATTAAATGTAAACTATAACTAAAACAAACTACACATTTATAACTAGAAAAATGAAATGTAAGACAAAAGGATAACACGACAAATAAAGGACAGAAGGAATAAATAATGCCCCTCAACCCTCAAGAATGTGGATTGATGAACTTGAAAGGAAGGAGAGCCATAAAAGGTGGATAAGAAAGTAAAAGAGGAGAGGGTCCCGCTCCAGAGGTAATCGATAAAAAGGAGGAAAACTGGGCCCAGCTCAGGAATCCCTTGTGGTCGCAAACTTCCAAACTCATCAGCCGTAAGCCCCTGAGGGTGTAGGCATATCCAGGGTGCACCACAAGTGGTGGGCTACATACACCCTACCTTTAGTGTGGCTTGGGCAATAGGCAGGAAATAACATAAAAATAAAAAGAAGGCTGCCTCCTCACACAAGGAGGGTATCAGAAAAAATAAACAAGGGTCAATTAAGTCGGAAAATAAAGAGACTCCCTAAGCCTTGGATAGCCTAATAATGTCGGAGTCGGTAGAGAACAAGAGTTGACCAAGTGTGGTCGACAGGAAAGAAGACAGACAGGAGCCTTGCACAAGTCAGTGGGAACAATGACGGACTCAGCTGGGGCTCCATGGTCGTCAACCTACATTCCACTAGATGAAAGCCCTTGTTTGGGGGTGGTGGAAAATAAACAGCTCTTTTGTTTTAAATCACTGGCTTTAAGGACGGTAACAAATGGCATGCCTTTATAAGCAATACTGGCCCTAGGGGTATGCAAAATTGTATTAGGTACTCAGCTAATAATAGTGTACATCACCCCTTATTATTTTCCCTAATTACAGTACATGGGAATGATGACCATGATTTCCAAGCCTCTAAGTAAAACAAAAACAAATTATTTCCATTTCCAAACAGTTGGTGTGAGGTGAGGTGAGGTGAGTTTTCTAAACGTCAAACTCATGTGGATTTCCACTTTTACTCCAGGTAAATGCCATGTTTGCCCACAGACAAGTGCAAAGAAAATCGAAACATGTTATGTTTGGATCAATTCCTTACCTACATGACAACATGTACTCGAAAGAACAAGTAATGAGCATTCTATGTTAACAATAGAGAGATGCTTGCAAACTGCCAATGCTTAGAGCTCATTAGCGGCTTCTAAGAGAGATAAGGAGTACACTCACTTGAAAAACTAACAAGAGGAGTTTTCGATTTTCCCACAACATCCAATCTGAAAGTAAATATAAATGACTATGCACTTAAGTCCATAACCATCTCCTTACCATTCCTACCCTTCATAGTCAAAGGCACACATTAATACAGCCATCACAGTGACAGAGGTTATTTTTAAAATATCTAAATATCTGAGATTTATCTGGAAATTGACCAGAATTTTGTAAAATCCACTAAATTTACCGCAAATTTAGCAAATTCCACCAAATTTCAGCAAAATCCAACAAATCACTACCAGATTTATTGAAATGCCATTGAATTATTAAAGAATGGTTTGAACTAGCTCAAATTTATATAAAATTACCCGAATATTGATGAAAATTCACCAAATTCTACCAAATTTAGCCAAGAGGACTACAAAGCATGAAATTTAACCATTTTTTAAAATTCACAACATATACTCGAAAATTCTATAATATTCCCTTTACGTGTATGCTTTTTTAGTTGTTGTCTCGTTTCCCACACTCCCTGCAGACAAATACCTGAACATGACTTTCTGCTAGACTAGGAGCTCCACATTCGACATGATAGCTGAGTTTCATCTCCCATAAACTCGTCTCTGAGGTGGGTGCCAGAAAAGGCATCCAGCTGTAAAAACCACACCCTCACATAGACTTTCATAACTTCTTACGTTGAGGTTCATAACACTACGTTGAATGATTTATCGGTTTCCTTTTCACAATTCCTGTCTATACTTTCCTCTTGAAGGTTGCAAGATGCTTGCAAGGTTCCTAAAATGCAATTCAATTTAATAAATGCCTTAAGATGGTTTGATTTGTTTAATGATATGGTGTTAATACTATTTTTAGGTCTTGACTGGCTTTGCAATAAGAATTGACTAACCAAACATGAGTTACCTATGAGGGAAACATTTTGGCCACTATGTTGGCTATTGACCAGTGAGTTTAGCTGTTTATCATTTTTTTAAATCATAAACAACAGAGGCTTAAACCTATAGATAAACCGTGTGACCATGTTTGTTAAACAAGACATTATACCAGAGACAATTAGGATACTTATGTAGAGTTTACCAAAAATAATGTTGTGTAACAGTAAATGCTAGTCAACAAACAGTTATACACTTCTAAAAAAATCATCATACAATACCTGAGAGCTCTTCTAAAATTATTGATGTGTAACATGATTCCACTAACTTGCTATGTATTTTTTGGCTTGGGGGTGATTTTCAAGAAATGCAAATGGAACTGAAATGCAATACAAACGATGAGCGCGCCTGGTGGCTGAAATTGATACCACAACGTACTGTCGGTTATGTAGCTATGTGGAATGTATATCAAATATGGTTTACTTAAAGGTTTGGTGGTCCCATTAAAGGTATTCCTACAATAAATGATTTTCAAGTTGTCGTTCTGTGACGTGAAAATATTTATTATATGATATTTGCTAACAGGATATGCCACTGGAATTATTTTACAAGTAGTTATTTTAATGACAACAGAGTTCACTGTTAATAACGGAGAGCCCTATGTGGAATGTAGGATAACATGTAACATAATATACGTGATATGTCACAACTGTAAGGCTTGTGATTTTTTAAAGATGCCTTTATACCTATATTAATCACCCAGTTTACAAGACTGATAACTGTAATGCTACGGAAAATCATAACAAACCAAAAAATGTGCATTGAAAAACCAAAAAGTGGTTGAGCAAATATATACAAACTGTGTTAATTAATTTAATTCAAATATATATATTTTTACAATAGGTACACACACACACACACACACACACACAGAGAATACAGCTCTTTTTTGTTCATGTTGTCCTGCTAGAGTTTTTAAATATAACACTTGCTGAACATTATTTTAGGGGATGGAGGTGTTGCTAGGTTGACCAATTACACAATAATACCAGCTTTACGAAGTTCATCTTCTATTTTTAACAGCTCTTCCTCATAACCAATATGACCAGCCTGTTTACAGGCATGCAAGAGCTGTAGACGTTCGACTAATATATTAGGATCGTTCCATTTGCTATTTTTTATGAATGGTTTCAAATACTCGGGGAGCAGTCCATCATTTTCACCATCAACATCATTATCATCCTCATCATTATAATCATCTTCATAATGATCATCATCATCCTCATCATCTTTACCATCATAATTTCCACCTGTGTCCACAGTCTGTTCAATGGTTTGAGTTCCCTTTGATAGTGTTGAAAGCTTCTTTTTAGATGTACTAGAGTGCTTCAACATTATGTTATTATTATCACCATCACCATCCTTTTCATCTTCCCCAACCAACTTCTTGATGGGGTATGTTGTCTCTGATAGAGTTGAGGGCTTTTGAGATGTGTGTGTGTGTCTGATCATGGGTTTTACTGGAGGTCTTAAAGGTTTCTCATTAAACAACTCGCTAACAGCATGAGTGCGTTGTAGTGTATTAAACCCGAGGTTAATATTATCTTGAGCAGCACTATTTTTTTCTTGGACTTGGTTTTTTGCTTCGGTTTGAGTTTTCCTTACATTTACACTAGCATGATTATTATGTTTACAATCATGACTGTTTGAAGAAAGTATGTCCAATTCTCTTGTCTTAAGCATTCCTCGACACTGTTTCGATCGTTGCTTTGAACAGCGCCAAATAACAGTTCCATTTTTATTGCTTCGTTTCACAATATATGAATATCCTTTATAGTATGCATAAGGCTTACCATACCTAGTCACTGATACTTCCATATCAACTGTCAAGCATAAACTAATTTCTAGTAAAGACAACTTGGTAATAACAACAATAGATTAATGTGGGAGCATATATAGATGCAAAAAGAGGGAGCAAAAGTGGGGGTAAAAAGTGTCAGCGAAAGTGGGAGCAAATGTGGGAGCAAAAACTGTGAGCAAACATTGGGAAGCAAAAAGTGGGAGCATATATGGGATGAAATGTGGGAGCAAAGCAAATATAAAAAGTGGGAGCAAATATGCTAACAAATATGTCAACAAATATGCCGGCAAAAGTAAATACACATTTCAAGATAGTTGAAAGTGCAAAGAAAATATGGAAGCAAATATGAGAGCCAATGCAGTGTTTTTCTAAAACAACTAAGCATAACAAACTTAGTCATAACCTAACCTGCCCCAACCTCACCTAACTTAACTTCACCTATCCTAACCTAACCTAACCTAACTTCACCTATCTTAACCTAACCTAGCCTAACTTAACCTAACTTAACCTCACCTAACCTAACGTAACCCAACTTCACCTAACCTAACCTCACCTAACCCAACTTCCCCTAACCTAACCTAACTTCACCTAACCTAACTTGACCCAACTTTACCTAACCTAACCTATCATAAATTCACCTAACCTAACTTTACCTAACCTCACCCAACCTAACCTTTCAACTCTCAGATCAAAATTAAATTCTGGGCATAGCCGAGTTGGACCCCATGACCTCAGGGATAACACCAAAGTATACTAACCACTACATCGCAAGATGTGCAAATTATCACGCTACACAACACAAAAATAAAAGTTTCCTGTAGTGGAATTCATTGGCTGACAACCATAGTTGGGAATTCAAACCCAAGACTTCAGGACTTTTGTTATGAACATTATCAGAAATATTATTCCATTTACATTTTGCTGCTGCTTATAATTATAAGAGTTGGCATTAATATGGGATCAAAAAGTGGGAGAAAAAAGTGGGAGCCAATATGGGAGCAAAAGTGGGAGCAAAAGTGGGAGCAAATGGGGGAGCCAATATGGGAGCAAATGTGGGAGCAAATCAGCTCACCTCGGATATCACCAGTGAGTGCTCATATCCACCGCTAGGTAGCGGAAACACACTTTGCGTGTTGTATGTAATTATCTTACTAAGTTTGACTGCATGCAAAACGTGCTTGTATAAGCTGTGCATATAATTTTAATATACAATTAACACTAATTGTTCAGAACTAACATGTATAGCCTTTTCTAGGGTATCCTTAGCAAGAAAGACTGACTAACCCAGGAGTGTAAAGCCTTGCCATATTCAGTAAGCACCTGTTGCCGCTTGTAACTTTTTACCAGCCCTTCTTGGGCGACTGATTTAAAACTTCCCAAAATCATCCTCCTATTTTTGATCGGAAGTACTTCATCATATACCACACAATTGAAATGGCAGGGTCGTGGAGTGTTGGACACACATTTGGTCAACCTAACTGGTATCATTTGGGCGTTCAACTATTAGGTGTAATTCCCTATAAAGAAAACTAATTATAACCTTCAAAATATGTGTATTAATATCAACTTTAAACATATGGCGGGGACTCTCGTCGAACAGACTATGGTTTACTATCTTCTCTCCTCGGCAATGACGAAAACATGTGACCCAAAATGAATGTTGGAATATAAAGATGTTTGTTACTCACTCATCGACGATCTAGCAGATAATCTACGAGACATGCTCGATAGATCAGTTCTCCCCAGCATTTCTAAGATTTTCCACACGTGGTTTGAGGTTAGAGATGTTTACTGGTTTACATAGCCACATCTCTGCGAGAGAAATGAATGTGCTTCCGTACCCAACTTGAATTGTGCTAACAGAGATAACATCGTTGTGATATGTAGCCGTTTCGAGTACATTCACAAGCCATGCTTTCAACAAAACTGTTTCTCCAAATAGGCCTACGCCAAATTACGAGAACGCGACCTTTCCAATCAGACGCTACAATAGAAGTGAAGCCTCGCTTGACGAAAAACCCACCGCTCATCTTGTAAACACATGTTTTCGTCTTTCTCCGCCAGGGTTGATACCCTCCAACCCATACAAAATACACCAATAATCTCGAACCCATGTATATTTCTTACAACTCGTGGCGCGAAACTCTTCTCTGACGTCAGAACCTTACACAATTTACACAAAGCTTTCTTCAAGACAAGGGAAGTTATTCTCGGCCCAATCTAAATTTGGCCTAGAGTTTCCTGCTGTTGCAACATCTTGTAGCTTACCTACACAATCCGCTGTCTTGTATACTGACATCTCCCATACAAATTAAATGAAATATTCCTGACTGAGTCCCCGAGATACACAAGATATATATACACTAAATAAAATGAAATTCTACAACCTAAATGATGATGATGAACAAGAAAAGAAATGGTATGAACAAATTACCCTAACCTGACTTCTCTTGCAGTCAACCAAATAAGGGTTTGGGAACATTGTGACCGGAACAGTCACACGCTTCCATATTTTCTTTGCACTTTCAACTATCTTGAAAGTTGAAATTTTCTCTTTAGATGATCTGGTAGATGTTCCCACTCTATACGAATTCGTTGTGGTTCATATATAGTCAAGCCTTACAGTTGTGACATATCACGTATATTATGTTACATGTTATCCTACATTCCACATAGGGCTCTCCGTTATTAACAGTGAACTCTGTTGTCATTAAAATAACTACTTGTAAAATAATTCCAGTGGCATATCCTGTTAGCAAATATCATATAATAAATATTTTCACGTCACAGAACGACAACTTGAAAATCATTTATTGTAGGAATACCTTTAATGGGACCACCAAACCTTTAAGTAAACCATATTTGATATACATTCCACATAGCTACATAACCGACAGTACGTTGTGGTATCAATTTCAGCCACCAGGCGCGCTCATCGTTTGTATTGCATTTCAGTTCCATTTGCATTTCTTGAAAATCACCCCCAAGCCAAAAAATACATAGCAAGTTAGTGGAATCATGTTACACATCAATAATTTTAGAAGAGCTCTCAGGTATTGTATGATGATTTTTTTAGAAGTGTATAACTGTTTGTTGACTAGCATTTACTGTTACACAACATTATTTTTGGTAAACTCTACATAAGTATCCTAATTGTCTCTGGTATAATGTCTTGTTTAACAAACATGGTCACACGGTTTATCTATAGGTTTAAGCCTCTGTTGTTTATGATTTAAAAAAATGATAAACAGCTAAACTCACTGGTCAATAGCCAACATAGTGGCCAAAATGTTTCCCTCATAGGTAACTCATGTTTGGTTAGTCAATTCTTATTGCAAAGCCAGTCAAGACCTAAAAATAGTATTAACACCATATCATTAAACAAATCAAACCATCTTAAGGCATTTATTAAATTGAATTGCATTTTAGGAACCTTGCAAGCATCTTGCAACCTTCAAGAGGAAAGTATAGACAGGAATTGTGAAAAGGAAACCGATAAATCATTCAACGTAGTGTTATGAACCTCAACGTAAGAAGTTATGAAAGTCTATGTGAGGGTGTGGTTTTTACAGCTGGATGCCTTTTCTGGCACCCACCTCAGAGACGAGTTTATGGGAGATGAAACTCAGCTATCATGTCGAATGTGGAGCTCCTAGTCTAGCAGAAAGTCATGTTCAGGTATTTGTCTGCAGGGAGTGTGGGAAACGAGACAACAACTAAAAAAGCATACACGTAAAGGGAATATTATAGAATTTTCGAGTATATGTTGTGAATTTTAAAAAATGGTTAAATTTCATGCTTTGTAGTCCTCTTGGCTAAATTTGGTAGAATTTGGTGAATTTTCATCAATATTCGGGTAATTTTATATAAATTTGAGCTAGTTCAAACCATTCTTTAATAATTCAATGGCATTTCAATAAATCTGGTAGTGATTTGTTGGATTTTGCTGAAATTTGGTGGAATTTGCTAAATTTGCGGTAAATTTAGTGGATTTTACAAAATTCTGGTCAATTTCCAGATAAATCTCAGATATTTAGATATTTTAAAAATAACCTCTGTCACTGTGATGGCTGTATTAATGTGTGCCTTTGACTATGAAGGGTAGGAATGGTAAGGAGTTGGTTATGGACTTAAGTGCATAGTCATTTATATTTACTTTCAGATTGGATGTTGTGGGAAAATCGAAAACTCCTCTTGTTAGTTTTTCAAGTGAGTGTACTCCTTATCTCTCTTAGAAGCCGCTAATGAGCTCTAAGCATTGGCAGTTTGCAAGCATCTCTCTATTGTTAACATAGAATGCTCATTACTTGTTCTTTCGAGTACATGTTGTCATGTAGGTAAGGAATTGATCCAAACATAACATGTTTCGATTTTCTTTGCACTTGTCTGTGGGCAAACATGGCATTTACCTGGAGTAAAAGTGGAAATCCACATGAGTTTGACGTTTAGAAAACTCACCTCACCTCACCTCACACCAACTGTTTGGAAATGGAAATAATTTGTTTTTGTTTTACTTAGAGGCTTGGAAATCATGGTCATCATTCCCATGTACTGTAATTAGGGAAAATAATAAGGGGTGATGTACACTATTATTAGCTGAGTACCTAATACAATTTTGCATACCCCTAGGGCCAGTATTGCTTATAAAGGCATGCCATTTGTTACCGTCCTTAAAGCCAGTGATTTAAAACAAAAGAGCTGTTTATTTTCCACCACCCCCAAACAAGGGCTTTCATCTAGTGGAATGTAGGTTGACGACCATGGAGCCCCAGCTGAGTCCGTCATTGTTCCCACTGACTTGTGCAAGGCTCCTGTCTGTCTTCTTTCCTGTCGACCACACTTGGTCAACTCTTGTTCTCTACCGACTCCGACATTATTAGGCTATCCAAGGCTTAGGGAGTCTCTTTATTTTCCGACTTAATTGACCCTTGTTTATTTTTTCTGATACCCTCCTTGTGTGAGGAGGCAGCCTTCTTTTTATTTTTATGTTATTTCCTGCCTATTGCCCAAGCCACACTAAAGGTAGGGTGTATGTAGCCCACCACTTGTGGTGCACCCTGGATATGCCTACACCCTCAGGGGCTTACGGCTGATGAGTTTGGAAGTTTGCGACCACAAGGGATTCCTGAGCTGGGCCCAGTTTTCCTCCTTTTTATCGATTACCTCTGGAGCGGGACCCTCTCCTCTTTTACTTTCATATCCACCTTTTATGGCTCTCCTTCCTTTCAAGTTCATCAATCCACATTCTTGAGGGTTGAGGGGCATTATTTATTCCTTCTGTCCTTTATTTGTCGTGTTATCCTTTTGTCTTACATTTCATTTTTCTAGTTATAAATGTGTAGTTTGTTTTAGTTATAGTTTACATTTAATTTTATTTTTCACCATCAGCCAAACAATTAGGGGTCGATAGGACAGCTTGGTGGTCAAGTTTATAGAACGCTTATCTTTTGTTTGAAACAACACCATGTTGATTTCCCCGACTGGGTCAAGTATTTTATACTTTGTTCACTTATTTCTCATGGCTTTGAAACTGGCTGCCTGTAACGTGATCATTATTAACTTTAACTTCAGTGTACGGTGTAGGATTGGAAAGGAGGCAGCCCAGGGCTTCTGAATTACAACTATGTTAGCGTTTGTCTAAAGTATAAATAAAAAGAGAGTTCAAACATCATGTAGGGCATAAACTATTTTTAAATTCAGATGTGTGTTTCACAGTAAACACAATCATTCTCCGTTTAAAACAACCCATACATTTCTTTTTCTAACATGATAGCTTATAGGCGGGCATTGCTATAGCTTACATGTAGTAGGGTCAACAGCTATGGATTCAATTTCAATTACCTATACCTCTCATGGTATGGCTCTTAGTCAATTCGTTAAACTACATAAAACTTTTCTATATGTTCTGTTACATTATCATTTGACCATCTCACAGTGTAGTGTTTAACATAGTTGGTTGTCTACCCAAAGGCCTTGGCTTGCAACCCCGACTATACCAAGAAATTCATATTCATCTTAAGGTTGCAATAAGGTTCATTGAGCCTTGTCAACCCTTACCTAACAACTATCAAGTCATGTACGTTAACACGGTGCGAATCACGTCCACCATCAAGCAGACGAGTAATATGAAAACTTGCTGGCAAGAGCTTTCGTGTTCTTATCACCAAAGACTCATTACACAAACAAAGCCAGTGTCTCTGTGCAGATTCAACCCAGCGATAGTATGCAAGACTGTGTTTGTTCAAAAAAAAAGCATCATTTAATATAACTCGACTGTCACCCACACAGGTCCGGGTTCGATTTTCTAAAGGCTGCAACAGGTACACTCAGTCTTGTCAGGTAAAACATTTTGGGTGAATTCATAAATCATGGGAAAGGGTTAGCCACTGTCAGTCCAAAACAACACCTTACTTCACCCTCTCCGATAATTAGTTTTATAAAATCTCAGGTCGATAACCTTAACGTTTTGGCTCTTTTGGGTATATTCATGGGGGAATGGCAACGGTTTGGCCATCCTGATTTGTACAACACCTGATACAACTCTGTAGCCTTATTCATTAGCTATAAACACATTAATCCATAATTACCTAATAATAATAATAATAAAAATAATAATAATATTAATTTGCAAGCTGTCATCCTCCAAACACACATTCATTAAAAAGCATGGTTTCAAAAAACTCTTATGCTTTTAAGTGTTTAATACCTTTTTCTCCTGTAACATTACTATTCCCTGTTTTATGAGTGAAATAATCTATCGAGGTAAAAGCGTATGTCATCACCTATTTTTCAACTTTCAAACCTAATTTTAGGGTTCTTAGTTTGCAAGATATCGATTTTTTCAATTTGAGAGTAGTTTTCACCCCCCTACTATTTTTCATGAAAAACAAAAGATCTTAGGTTCAATTATCATTTTTACCCGTTTAAGACCTTTTTCCCCACTGTAAAATCAGTATTTACTGTTTTAGGGGTGACATCATCTATCCAGGTAAAAGCCTATGTCACAACGAATTTTTTAAGCTATTACACATAATTTTACGGTTCTTAGTTTCCAAGCTATCGATTTTTCAATTTGGGGGTAGTTTTCACCCCCGTGCTATTTTTCATCAAAAACAAAAGATCTTAGGTTCAATTATCATTTTTACCCGTTTAAGACCTTTTTCCCCACTGTAAAATCACTATTTACTGTTTTAGGGGTGACATCATCTATCCAGGTAAAAGCCTATGTCACAACGAATTTTTTAAGCTATAACACATAATTTTACGGTTCTTAGTTTCCAAGGTATCGATTTTTCAATTTGGGGGTAGTTTTCACCCCCCTGCTATTTTTCATCAAAAACAAAAGATCTTAGTTTCATTTATCATTTTTAGGTGTTTAACACGTTTTTTCCCCATAACATGACTATTTACTGTTTTAGGGGTGAAATGACCAATCCAGGTAAAAGCCTATGTCATCACCTATTTTTAAAGCTATAACGCCTAATTTTAGGGTTCATAGTTTCCAAGATATTGAGTTTTCAATTTTGGGGGGTAGTTTCACCCCATAAAGGGGGACGTCGCCCCAAGTGCTAGGACCCCTCATACAAGTCCCTAGCATGATTGGTTCACGAGATATTAACAAAAGTGTAGTTAGGCCCTTTTGACAAAAAAATAAATGAATGATACTTTCAAAAACGAGGTGTCACCCCAAGTGCTAGGATACTGCCTATGGGAAAATCCCATCCTGGGTTCAGAAAATATTATAAATGTGTAGTTAGGCCCTTTTGACAAAAGCCACCGGTGTGCATACATACAAAAATTGCTCTTTCACCCCAGGTAAGGGTAGTTTTTATTTTGGGGGTTGACATACCTCATTCATACAAAAGGAGAATTCACTACGAGTCCTATGACACCCCATATGTTTAAATCGCATTATTGGTTAGCGAGATACTAAAAAGCGAATGACCTATTAGTTTTTGTTTTTTTAATAAATTTTTAAAAAGCCTCATCTATAAAGAATCTTTTAAAAATTCCGCTCTCTTACAAAAGCCCTCAAGTGCGCATGCATACAAAAATAACCACTACTTAACCTCCGGGTAAGGGTAGATTTATTTTGGGGTGGATATACTCCCGTCCATAGCAAGGGGTGGTTCACCACAAGTCCTACGACACCCTATATGCTCAAACCCGACCATGCGTTCGCGAATCATCGCCAATGTTCGCCAGAAAGTAGGCTATCATTTTGTTTTGTCCTACACACTTCAAACTTGCTGTCAACCTAGAGGGCATAGGGACCTTTCATTGACTTCAAACAAACTTTTCTCTCATCTTCACCGTTTCCAAAATAGCACCAATTTCAAAAACAACAATTTAAAAAATATATATATACCGACACGCATTCATAGCAAAGAGGACGTCACACCATTCCTAAATAACACATCGTTCTAGCCTTACAAGCTCATTAAATTCGCCAAAATGTCAAAAACGCACGTTTACCTCAAATTGCGTTTCCAAATTCCACCCATTTTAAAAAATTACCTCACCACCAAATAGAGCGGGAAAAATAGCATTTAAACGAGCCCTCACTCAAACCTAGTCCTCGCCCACCACCAAACATTTTCCCAACATAGCCATACGTATTCAAGCACACACGCGACTTGCAAGAGAACATACACTACCCCACTACCCGCGAATGACCTTTTGTTTTGGTATTTTATTTAAATAATGAGGCTATAGGAAAAGAGGGGGGGCATTACTACGAGTGCGAGATATCAGGTTCGGGACCGATACGACGAGGGTTCAATCGCGAGCAAAAAAACATAACAGCTGCACACCACATGTGTGGATTGCTCGCACTGGCACACATGCTCACAGTCGCACGGGTGTCAGATGACAGTTAAAATCCTAATAAACAACCCCCATGACGTCAACACCCATTAACTTTTTATCACCATCGCACAAACAAGCCAAAAGGTCAACCCCTTCCCACGCTAACACGTGCAGTGCACATGCTCGCTCCTGGACCATGTGCTCGCTTAAGGACCCATGACGTCATCCCATGACGTCATCAGGATTACGCAATTTCTGGTCATGATGATGCAATATCCAAAGGGAAGTAAACGCTTACTACTTCCGTCCCCTCTCCTTAATTCATCCCCTAATTGACCTTCCGTGGACAGTGCTGCTATCTTCCGAGAGGAGCAAGAAACTCATCAGAACCATTCAGTTGACTGCTGGCAGTGACAAACCTGTTCGTTTATGCTGTATATTTCCAATTATTGTGAGTGTGTCAAATCAAATTTAAATCGTTATATTATCACCTGGCAGGTTTTTCTCCGGGTACTCTGGTTTTCCCTGTCAAAATTTCATTCCAGCAACACTCTCCACTATCATTTCATTTCATCTGTCATTCATTTAATCATTGCCCCAGAGGAGTGCGTCAGGCCTCGACAGCCGGCACAGTTCATATCCTCGCCGCTAGATGGGGGCTTCATTCATTCCATTCCTGACCCGGTCGGAGACTGGAAGCAGGCTGTGGATTTTCATTTTTATATTATCACCTAACCGAAAACTTTTCATTATTTAGAGGTTGAAAGTTATACATCACTACTTGAATACAGTCGTTTGGTTAGGAGCCATCGCCACTTTTGTTATAACTCAAGACCTAAATCCGTCCCTTTGCATTCCTCAAATCTAATTCTGGTCTGAGGGCTGGAACGGGGCACACTCAGTCTTGTGACGCAAATGTAGAAGATGTGTGTTCTATTCCCATCTTAGTCATATTGGAAGTGGTTTCCTGTGCTTTGTTGCGATTTTTGTCTGGTTGGGCATATTAATGTACAGGGGTGTGCAAATTATTAAATTGAACGCCAGTTTTCCAACATTTCATTTTTACTTTTTAATAAATTAATGCATTAGAATTGTTTGCTAAGTGGTGAAATTATTTCAGACATTTAATTAAGACTTAATTACACTTTCGTAGAGCCTGACTATAATGATTTTTTATAAGTTTCAGTAAAATAGTAGCCATGCTAATGCGGAATGTCGCACGTTTCGTTTTGATAACTTTATTCTAGTTTTGTGTGAAATTACTTTGACAGGAAATTTTACTTGAAATTTCATGTATCTGCGAAACTTGTGAGTATTGATAGAGAACTATGAAAGTGACCTTTTCTTCTTCTCTGTAGAATGAAATTCGAAAACAGCACATACATGATTTCGTATCGCGCATCCGCAGTAAGTATTGTAGTATTCGGATACTGAGGCAAGCCCCGGCCTGTTGAGCGGGAACATTTGTACTGTAAACAGGTAGCATTCGGAAACTGAGGCAAGCCCCGGCCTGTTGAGCGGGAATATTTGTACTGTAAACAGGTAGCATTCGGATACTGAGGCAAGCCCCGGCCTGTTGAGCGGCAACATTTGTACTGTAAACAGGTAGCATTCGGATACTGAGGCAAGCCCTGGCCTGTTGAGCGGCAACATTTGTACTGTAGACAGGTAGCATTCGGATACTGAGGCAAGCCCCGGCCTGTTGAGCGGCAACATTTGTACTGTAAACAGGTAGCATTCGGAAACTGAGGCAAGCCCCGGCCTGTTGAACGGCAACATTTGTACTGTAGACAGGTAGCATTCGGAAACTGAGGCAAGCCCCGGCCTGTTGAGCGGCAGCATTTGTACTGTAAACAGGTAGTATTCGGAAACTGAGGCAAGTCCCGGCCTGTTAAGCGGGAACATTTGTACTGTAAACAGGTAGTATTCGGATACTGAGGCAAGCCCCGGCCTGTTAAGCGGGAACATTTGTACTGTAAACAGGTAGTATTCGGAAACTGAGGCAAGTCCCGGCCAGTTAAGCGGGAACATTTGTACTGTAAACAGGTAGTATTCGGATACTGAGGCAAGCCCCGGCCTGTTAAGCGGGAACATTTGTACGGTAAACAGGAAAATGGATTGTTATAGCAGCTGGACGTTTCAAATATATTTCAAGTATCTGGGGGACATAAACATGGATACAAATTTGTGAACATATTTTGGAAATTAAAACAGATATTTTCCACTTTTAAGCACATAAATGAATATATATTTTGGAAATGTTAAGCACATGTTTATCCGGGCCCTGTGATCATTAACGCTGTCACACGACACAGTACTCAACTGACGATTAATTGACTGTGACATAAAAAGAAGGCACAAGTTTAACAATGTACTAATACAATCATGTAATTCTCATTATTGCGTTAACCCCAAATCATCGTTTTCTGTATTTACTACACCAGTTACAATAACTAGTTAAAACTGGCAACAATGTTGGGTCTTAGTTGGAGTTTAATGTTTAAAATATTGACCGCACTCTACTCGCCAGACATCGGCTCGGTCGGACGAATGTGCTGCCGTCTATAGAGGAACGCAAAATCGAAATTGCACTTCGCAGTGTTTTTGTGCCAGGCCATTATTCCTTTGTTTTTAAACCATCAGTCTGATATAAATCACAATGTACTAGATAACAGTAATGTTCTTCGTTACATTCTTTTGTTTTTTGTAGCGGGCCAACTAATTGAGGTGTAGCCTACTAGGGGTTTCGCTTGCCTGCATCGTTAACAGAATAGTGTGAAAGATGAGCTTATACAATTTAGGATGACTGGCTGGCTGTGGGTGGGCAGGCAATGCACCATTTTATTGGTTGCTGTTGTTATTGCTTATTTTAGCACCTGCGACATCGTGTATTTGTGTGTGTGTGTGTGTGGAATTTTTATGGTGACCTGTGCTATTGAGATATCTGTACTAGAATGTGTAGCCTATATGTACATTTGAGATGGCATTGGTAAGGAGACGACGGTGGCCTGAAGTTAGGAACCATCCCAGGATTTTCCCGGAGTAATGGTGGGGGAAACCACTTCCAAGAGGGCTGAGGTGGGAATCGAACTGTCCTCTTCACAGTTTTTCCTCTCAAGGCTGAGTATACCCCGTTCCAGCACCCACAACAGAATTAAATTTTCTTGGCAGAATCGGGAATCGAGCCTGGACTCTCGAGGACAATAAAATTCCTTGAAGAATGAGGATGTCCAGAAGGGGATATTGTAGAGGGGAACATAGAAACGCTTTTCTGGACATCTATATTCTCACTGCCTATATGCATACAGCAGTTTCAGTCTTGTGACGAACAGGAGAACTTTCCTACATGTAATTACCTCATTCCCGCACTTTATTAGATCCCTGGCTGTAGAGGTTGAGCGCGATCCTCACTGGCATTGGAAGAACGTGGGTTCGAATCACACGTTGGCTGTCCCACAAATGGTAATCTATTTTCAATCACCAGGAAATTGCTGGATCGGACCATTTCAAAAGGCCCACAGCCACTTTACTCACAAAATACTTCCCTTGACCCGACATGAAAATAAAATAAATGTACATTGTCGACATTAATATCATTATGATTATTATATTGAAAATGAAGGCACTATTCTTAGCCTAACGACTGGAATGTTCCAAATAGTGTGAATCCGACAAATACTAACAGATTATGATGAATAATATACTGGGCCATGAAAGTTCCAATCAATGTGCTATTAATAATTCCCACCACAATGCTCCAGTCTGTCAGTGTACAACATCCCTTCTACTTTCAGGTCCATCAAGAGAAACATAGCATCAGGATGTTGCTTCTTACTTCCTGTATACTGATATCAATTGTTATTTATCTACTCTCCACCAATGACGGCATTTCTCTCTCTGCTCTAAATTCATGGAAGATGTATGTTTTGAATATTTTGGTACTCATCTCATAACCGTTATCGAACACTTTCGTTTACTCCTTTAATATGTACACTTGGTTTCCTTTCAGTGATTCAGGACAGTGTGGAAGAAATACCAAGGATGTGGTTATTATAGATAGGTGGCTGATGGAAGGAGGAGGTTGTTTTGAGCGAAATAATGAACTGTTTCCGAAAAAACTTCCAAATAAATTCAATGACTGCAAAATTACTGCTGCAGTTGGCCTTTATCATCCATTTGTCAATATGCAGTGGCGGCAACCCTCAAAGTACGCGATATTAAACAATTTGACTGGATTTGAGGTGGATCTCACATTAGCAGTGACAAGTACATATTGCTTTAAAGTAGGGCTACCGATGAGACACGGATTGACGTGTACCCGTGTAACCCGGGACACGTGTACACGGGTAGGTACGCTCTAAGAATCCGTGTAGCAGTAAGTACACGTGTACACGGGTACACGAGTAGTACCGCCCGTGTACCCGTGTATGAAGGTCCGCGTACACGGGTTTCATGGGTATATATGTCTTATCGTGTGCCCATGTGGTTTTCTCGATTTTGGAAGAATGTTTTTGACATTTTGTTGCACTAATGCCCCATTTAATTGATAACAAATGTAGAATCGGGAAGACGAACACAGCAAACATAAAAATATAAAGTTTTTGTTATTACGAAGAATAAGTGAAACGACAACACTGCGTATTTTGTGAAACGATGTTTTCGAAATACTATGAACACGGCACCGAATGATTCAAATTTTCGGGCACCGCGCAACCCTTATTCGTTAGGGCGCCCATTGTGGGCAGAATTCTAACCTGATCGAAGAACACGCGTTCATTTCAGTACGATCATAGTAATCAAACCACAGCTAGCACGCGCTGCGTGGTAGAGGAGAAATGGGAAAAACAAGCAGTTGGGTATGGAAGAACGCGGAACGGAAAGGAGATAAGGCCTATTGCTCTCCATGTTCTCCTACCGAAAACAATGAGTATTCCTGTGCTGGTGGGTCTACGGGAGCCATCGGACGCCACTTGAATACGATACACCGGAAGATGGAAAATCAACAAACGTCGCCAAGCAAATTGTGTAATGCCATACGTATGCGTAAGCGTACCGTGGTTACCACGACCTCTTACAGAAATGTCTTTCTGATTTGACAATAAATAGTCTAGTACTGTTTACGTTGGTTTTGTTTACATACGACCAACTTCTGTGAACAACGTACTTTCACGGCTAGACGAAAGCGCTTCCGCGGCACTCCCACCGCCATCGGTCAGTAGGCCAGGTCATCAGCGCCGAAGGCGAAGTGGTGTTGCGCCGGCGCCGCGGCGCTGCCTTCCCCAAATGGAACTGGACATAAGTTGAAATTTACCGCTTTCCCAGACATTTCAGTCTAATGCAGACTACTTGACTGATTCGCTACGATCTGTATTATTTTCGGTTCATGCCACCGTCACACTCGCTTATCCACTTACCGCGCGCCACCACGGCAGCACGCCACCGCTCACTCCGTCGCGCACCGGTATTTAGCGCACACGTTAAAAAGGAATATACGAGCCTTACAGTAGTCGCATATGATGTGTAACATGTGACATGCTATCCTACTATGTGTGTCCCAGGAGCGCAAATCCCTTGTTAACAGTGAACTCTGTTGGTCATTGAAATAGTTACTTGTATAATTCCAGTGCAAATTCCTGACCTTAATAAATCATAATTGTTATTTGCTAAGACGTTGTATCTTAATCGATTGCAAACATTCAATTTGGGAGGACATATTTAGGTCTGTGGTTACAGCGTTGGTCTCCCAACCTGCCGGCTGGGGTTCTAATCCTAACAGAGTTGTATTGTTTGCTTGATTTTTTATATTTATTGTTAATTGAGTACTGAGGCGTTATACAATTGAGCGTTATATTGTGCATTTTACCATGGAAAATGTATATTAAATTAAAACAAAGTTCTCCAATGGATCTGCAGTAGTGACATCTACCTTCAACTAGTTGAATTATGGTATGCGGGAGCACGGCCGACTGGATGCACTCGCATCCAGTTGGCCGTGGTGGAAGCAATCCACTGCCTACTTGATACGAGCTGCGCTCTATACCGGCCAGTTAGTGAACCAATGCCAGCGATGTTATTGAAAATGGCCTCTTTTTTGCTGATAGAGTGCACTGCTAAGTATAGGCGTGATTAAAAATTAGGTGTGCAGAAGGTATATTAAATGTGTTTCTCCCAGTGATACGTTTAGACCAACGAAGTTTCAATTATTGTTAGTGGTCGGTGTTAATATACTGATTTCCTACGTTGTTTGGAGTGTTTTTTGATGCGATATAGATTCCGCATAGCCACATGGCCGACAGTACATCGAGTGCTTACATTAAATAAGAATACAGCAAAAGTATGAAGATTTAATAAATCGTAGTTATTTTCAGCATGAAAATGATTTATTGTAGGAATATCTTAAATGGGGTCTCTAAACCTTGAAATAAACTGTATGCGATACAAATTCTCTGTAGCCACATGGCCTACAGTAAGTCGTTGTACCGATCACGCGCGCTCATTGTTTCAGTCCCATCCACTTCCAAAATCACTTCCACAAATATGTCCAGCTACCGACTGCCACAAAAATATCCAGATACCGAGTGGAAAGATGTTACACATCAATAAATAGCGATAGTTCTTCGCATAAGTCATACAACTCTTCGATGACGTATAATATTTAGATGGTGGATTGTAAAAATGAGGGAAATTGCATGCCGTAAATTATAAAAGGTCCCAACAATTAGACAGATGGGCTTATCGGGAACGCAACGGTGGCGACCTACGGTAGCTTCAGGACGAGCGTGCGGTGACGCGGCGGCGCGGCGGCGCGGCGTGGGGTTGTGCCTGGAGGCGTGTGCTGTGTACGTAGACAATTTCACAGATATTAGCGAATCAGTCGAGTCATCCTGCTCTCCGCGCAGAAATAGACGGACAAGCGTGCATTTCAATCGTTGTTAAGTGCAATATTCACGGTGGTGGCGCGTACCGGCGAAATGGAAAGGCGGTGATCTTGTTTATCTCCAATGCAACTTTCCACGATTTACGCTTATAATGCACAGGACCTTCCTCGTTGTGAAGGCTTTCATTTCGCACCGACATTAAAAATGATATGGTATTAATACAGGCATGAAACGGAGGCAAGAAAGAAAAACACTGAAGATGGTGACCATGATGATGAGGAGCAGGAGCAGGTATGGCCATCCCGAGCCAAGAGACGACGCAGGCAATAAGTGGAAGGTAACGCACCCCGTCCGTGCGATACCATACGCTCAGAGGAAATACATCAGGCTCGTGCAAGGATGGTTGCTGTGAACCAACTGCCTTTGCCATTTTGTGCCAGTGATGGGTTTAGGCAGTTCATGGCAGTTGTAGAGCCCAATTACTTGTGTATTTCAGAGGATGCCCTTAAGCGAAGACTGGCTCTACTAGCCGATGGTGTCAGAATGTGCGGGGTGAACTATCAGCGGCATCAAGCGTTGCCCTTACATCTGACTGTTGGACATCTCGCTCACAAACGTCTTTCCTGACGGTAACGGCTCACACCATTGACTCCCAGTGGGTTCCAAAGGCGATGACGCTTACCACGCATGAAATGGAAGACCGCCACACCTCAGAAAATCTGGCATCGGAATTGCAATTGGTTGCAGAAGAATGGAATGTGCAGGACAAGATAACCGCCATCGTCACTGACAACGCGTACAACGTCGTCAACGCTGTGCGCGCTTTTGATGTGTTGGAGAAGGATAAAGTGACTTGTGCTGCATATTCTGTACAGCTTGCTGCAAACAAGGCTCTTGCTCATGAAAAGGCTGCTAATGTGTGTCTGAAAGCAAGAAAGATTGTTGGCCATTTTCGGCACTCTAACGTTGCCTCTAGTGCGCTGACAAAAATGCAAGCACAACTTTCAATGCCCGAACAACCCCTGATTCAGAGCCGCAACACCCGCTGGAATTCAACTTTTGCCATGATCGAGCGCCTTTTGAAAAACAGGAACCCCGTCAGCAACGTCCTAGGTAACCGAACATGCACGTCAATGGCCACAGCACAGAAGCTCCAAGTAACTGAACAGGAGTGGCATCACATGGAGATTTTAAACAAGCTCCTTAAACCTGTGGAAGTGGTAACCACTCTCTGTTGCGGTGACAATTCTCCCATATCGATGGTCCGGCCACTAATACAGACGCTAATTAAAAATCACCTCAGCACCCAGGAGTTATCAGATGGCAGCTTCCTAGAGGACGTGCAGTCTACCTTGGTCTGTTAATTGAACGATCGGTTCGGCCTCCTATGGATAAATGATAGTACTGTCACAGCCAGACAGATTGCATCTTTCCTCGACCCGAGGTATGAGGATTTGGTAGATGAGACAGCAGAGGCTCGACGATGTATTCGCGACAGAGTGCTTTATAAGCTTCAGAGCGATGCACCTGCTGAAGTCTTGGTTAATCCCGATCAACCCTCCACCAGTAGTGCCCTGGAGTTCTTGTATCAAATGCCATGTGGGAGAAGGAACAGCCCTAAATCTCAATTTGAAGATTTTCTTTCGGAGGCACAGATTCGTTTTGACATGAACCCGTTCGAGTGGTGGAATGCAAAGGAACACTAATATCCTGCGGGTGCTGCTCTAGCGAAAAAATACTTGTGTATTCCAGCAACATCCACAAGCTCCGAAAGGTGCTTTTCCTCTGCTGGAAACATTGTCACAGCCAAACGGAATTGTCTTCTGCCAGAAAATGTAAACCTCTCAGAATTCTTGTTCCAAAACAAAGCTTTCTTAAAGTAAATTGGTCAATGAGTCATAATACTAGAAATTGTTGTTCTTATTATACTGTTATATTTTGTATTCGTTTCCTACGCCTGATATTTTAATTTTGTTGTTTCGTTACATTCTGGTCAAATGACAGTGCAAATAATAAATTATATTCCGTTACATATAGTTTTGTATCTACTCCTCTCTCAGCCTCGGAACTAACCTTTATAATCAATCAAATAATTAATTAATTTCACAATGCTTCGATTCGAAAAAAAACGCGCGCGGATACATTGCACACGCAAACACGATTTCTAAATGCATGTATAAATGGCACGATATTGCCGTGAACAGATGTTCGAGCAAGGTTACCAGACACGGCACTCTTTAACAATATACGGTGTGACCCGTGTAGCCGGTCGTAATTACACGAATACACGGGTACACGGGTAAATAGTAGAACCCGGATTCTTAGCACACGGATCTTAAAAACACGGTTGCGCGGGTACACGGGTACACGGGTAATAGGGAGCACTACTTTAAAGTACATTTTAGGTTTCCTTCTCCCACCGGGACAGGTTTTGCAACAAGGGGCGGGCGTTTGTATAATGGAAGTTGGGTCGGTGCACTGGGCGATGTGGTTAATGGTCATGCTGATTTAACATGTGGTGGTCACAAGCCAACTGACGAGAAGTGGCAAGCAATGGACATGACTGTGCCACATGTAAAATACCGCTGTAAAATACTGGTTTGTTCCGAGGGCTGAACGAATTCCCAGTTGGTAGGCACTCACGCTTATATTCAGCTTTCAGATCTGGATGTTGCTTCTTACTTCCTGCATACTGACATCAATTGTTATTTATCTACTCTCCACCAATGACGGCATTGCTCTCTCTGCTATAAATGCATGATCTATATTGATTGGCATATCGTTAAATCATCAACCAAATCGTTCCACATCACGAGTTATATTTGCTGTTGGGTGTTCTGTTGTTTGTTGATCAATTCAGTATTTCAGTCCAAGTTAATTGGGGTCCTCACCAACCCGGGTTATGAGAAACAAATTCTAAATCTAGAGGATTTAGCAGACTCCGAACTAAACTATGCCACGACGTAAATTTTCGTGAAGGCTTTGGAACCAGGAGGAAATGAAGTTATACCCAGTAGAATTTTTGAAAAAAATTGAGTATTTTGGCCTTTGGCAATTAGGGCATACATATATACACCGCGGGCAGGCCAACAAGGACCACGCAAATATCACTTCTTTAAAGGTCTAGTTTCCTTCTTTCACTTCCAGAAGTCTTTAATCCTGGTCGACTGCGCAGCTCTTCTTTCAGCAGTCCATTCTCCTCTGTTGAGATTCTTCATCTCCCCGACAAGAATTTTGAGGCCAAATTTTGTTTTTCTGTACTCTATTCGATTTAGACAATCTTCTTCAGTAATTTTGAATTGTTGAAGTTCTTCTTTCATTTGTTTTACATAGCCTCCTTGCCCTTTATAGTTCCAGATTTTATCAAAAATTTGTTTGTTTAACCTTGAGCAATCCATGGTGGACCATATGTCCGTAGAACTGAAGTCGCCGTTTTCTGATCATCACTTCATGGTTGTCGATTTTACTATAAATTTCTGCATTGGATCTCAGTCTATAACCTTCCTGTGTTTTCCTAGGACCATAAATCCTTCTTAAAATTCTTATTTCTATCTTGAGCAAATTCTCCATTCCGGTTATATTTGTAGTTTCCATGCTGTACCAATGACTGGTCTAACAACTGTATTAAAATGTCGTAATTTTGCATTGATATACATGCTCTTTTTATTGTATATATTTTTTGTACAAACATTTAATCTTTCAAATTCCCTTTTTTGTTCTCAATTGCCAATTTATCCGTCCCATTGCTACTAATTATTTCTCCAAGATATTTAAATCGGTCAGTGACCCTGATGCTCCATTAATTTGTTTTTATAATTTTCTTAGTGTATTACTGATCACTTGTCATCATCTCTGTTTTTAACAACGAAATCTGTAAGCACGCTTTTTCCGCCGTTTCTTTTAACTGATCAAATTGGTTAATAGCTTCTCGTTCTGATTCAGCAAACAACGCTACGTCGTCAGCAAATGCTAAACCTTTGGCTTTGATGTTCTGATTCTTTGTACCAATTTTAGCACTTGAATCGTTCTTCTCCCAAAACGTCCTCATTACTTTATCCAAGACCAAATTGAAAAGCAGTGGTGATAGACTGTCCCCTTGTCTTAGCCCAGTTTTTATCTCGAAGGGCTCGCTAACTTCATTTAAAAATTTGACTCTGGACATCGTATTAGTTAATGTACGTTTTATTAAATTTATGTTTTTTTGATCAACTTGGTATTCCTTCAATGTGTCATAAACCGTATCCCTATCCACTGAATCATACGCTTTCTGAAAATCAACGAATGAGATATAGATATTCTTTGGCCTGTTGTTGTAATATTTTAATATATTTTAATATCAATTATAAACTAAGAATTTGTTCTGCACACGATCTATTCCTTCTGAAACCACCTTGGAACTCGCCAAGCTGTGGTTCGATCTGTGGTTCAAGTCTGTTTAGAAGTAATTTGGCAAATATTTCATATGTGACAGACAACAATGAGATCCCCCTATAACTATTGACATCAATTTTTGAGCCTTTGTTATGTAGTGGATGAATTAAGGCGATTAAACAGTCTTATGGAATTGCTTCCTCAATCCAAATTTTCTGAAATAGATTTGTCGTCGCTATTAAAAATTCATCATCTACAAGCTTCCACATTTCTGCAATTTTCCCATCCTCGCCTGAGGCTTTATTATTATTTTTAAGTGAGTTGATAATACCTTTAACTTAGTTTACATCGGGAGGCGTAGAGTCAGAATTTTGTGTTGTAAATTTGAAACTGAACTTGTCTGTCGGTTTTGGACAATTTAACAACTTCTCAAAATACTCAGTCAAGATATCACCATCTTCCCTTATGAAATTTAAACTGGGCGCTGAATATCCAGTGATTTTATTCTTAAATGCTCTATAAAATAATCGTGTGTCATTTTTCTTAAAATTGTCGTCCATTTCCATTATTTGGTCCTTCATATATTTTCTTCGAAAACATAGAGTTTCATGAGGATGGGGTTATAATAAAGACGATAAAAAATGAAAACACTTATGCAATATTCGTTCTCCGTGCTATTACCATTAAATTATTGCCAAGAAATAAACCACTTATACCATTAGAATATTCGGGAATCTTGTACGATGTTGCCATGTTTCTTAGAATAAACAGTCCATATACAGATAAGTTCAATACTGTATTGTCAAGAATAAGAGAAAGCGGGTTGTTGTTTAAATGGTGGTCAAAAGTGATAAAGGAAGAAAGTTTAGTGGACATTACGAAGACAGAAATTATTGAAAGAGATCGAAATGTGGTTTTCACAATCGATCATGTGCAAGGAGTCTTTGTTATTTTAATAATTGGCCTTAGTGTTTCGCCAGTGGCATTCTTGATGGAAATTATTTGTGGTAGATGCTTCTCTCTGAAGAAGACAAGAATTATGGACAATGCTTCACTATGTATTGATCGAAGTGTGTGCCTGCCTCCAAACTCACTGAGTACAGCATATATAATTGAAATTGTAATAAAATTGGAATTGATTATCTTTACAACGACCATTTTTTTAAATTGATTCTGATATGTTAAATGATTGGTAGTGATATGGTTAATTTGCATTCAACTAACATAAACTCACAGGATTTTTCTTTGTTGAAAGGAGGACACCAAGGTGGTCACCTGAAATTAAAAGCGTCTGCTAATTTTTTGTATTGAAAATGCAAAGGTATTGTACGAATGCAAATAATAATTTATGATTATTTCTTAACTGTAGTTCCGATTATTACAGGTTTAAAGTCACGTACGTTGAGCATTACTGTACTGACCAGACTGAAAGGAACATGATGTCAACACCACAAAACGTGAGCGATCCAGCGAGTCAACAAATAACAGTCGTTGGGGTCGTGCAAGATCGTCGTATGTGACTGAGTTAATGTTCAACGTTGCTGCACCCTATTTCGCTGCTTCTATGACTGAATCCACGTTAGCTACTTGTTCACTGGAGTTATCTCTATCTAAATGAGAAAAGGCTTTTGATAACGTTGATTGGACTAAATTGACATTTTGAAATCTATTGGAATAAAGTACAAGGATACGAGGGTGATATACAATATATACAGAAACCAGACAGCAGTCATTCGAGCTGAAGGACATGAGAGAGAAGCTGGTATTCAGAAAGGAGTAAGGCAAGGCTGCAACTTATCACCCATACTTTTCAATCTTTACATTGAACAAGCAATGAAGGAAATTGGAGGCAAATTTAAAAGTGTGAGTGAAGATTCAAGGAGAAATAATTTCAACTCTGAGATTTGCTGATGACATCGTCATCTTGGCCGATTCGCCTGAGGATTTGAATGAGTTTTTGAATGGTATGGACTCCGTCTTAAGGAAAGAATTCATGATGAAAATTAATAACTGTAAAACAAAAATACTGGCATGCAGCCGAAATAAATAAGAAACCTCTATGGACATCAAATTGGCAGGTGAAAAGCTGAAGGAAGTAGGAGACGTCTGTCACTTATGAAGCAAAATAACCAGTGATGGACGGAGCAAAGAGGATATAAAAAGTAGGTTGGCTCAGGCAAGGAAAGCATTTCTACAAAAAAGGAATCTGTTGACATTGAATATAGATTTAGGTATTATGAAGTAATTTTTGAAAGTCTTTGTCTGGAGCGTGGCGCTCTATGGAAGTGAAACTTGGACTGTTGGTGCAGCAGAAAAGAGGAGATTTGAATCATTTGAATTGTGGTGTTATAGGTGAATGATGAAGATCAGATGGGTAGATAGGGTTACAAACGAAGAGGTATTAATACGAGTGGGAGAGGAAAGATGTTTCTGGTGACTGGTAATGAAGAGAAGAGATAGGTTGGTAGGACACATACTAAGACACCCAGGAATAGCAAGCTTAGTTATGGAAGGAAGGGTCGACGACAAGAACTGTAGGGTAGACCAAGGTTAGAATATGTTAAACAGATTGCCTTGGATGTAGGGTGTGGTAGCTATGTAGAGAAGAAATGATTAGCTCAGGACAGGGAGGAATGGAGAGCTGCATCAAACCAGTCAAAAGACTGAAGGCTCAAACAACAACAACAGGGTTGAGTGTTAGGAAGGTTAGATATTATGCTACGGGTGACATTTACCAGGGTTTCCATGGGACCTATGGTATAAGTTATTTAAAGGCACCATATGTACTGTGGATCACGTGCTAATGATTACGGACCACTTAGCAGGCTGTCCTATTGGTTTGGTCATGAGTGTATTGTAACCATTACTTATATGAGTCCCCCATGACTGTTTGATTTAGGCTATTGACATTTTACATTTCTGTTTATAAATTTTACATCTATACTTTATCATGTTGGCACCGAGAGCGGTAGCTACGCACGCTAATGCGCAGCACTAGGCCATGGGGCCTAGCTTTCTATGGACTTGGTATAAGTGGGTTCTATCCCCATCGTTGGCCGTCCTTGTGCTGATTAACCGTGGTTTCCCATTTTCAACTCCTGGTAAATGCTGGGACGGTACCTTCTGACAGGCCACGGCCGCTTCCTTCAACATCCTTGCCCAGTTTCAATCATCTTTCATTAACTCCTGTCATGAGGTTGGCGTCAGGAAGGGTATCCGGCCGAAAGAACCATCCGTCACATAAATTGTCATCGCCTCTCATCCCTGACCCATTTTCCTACTGGCCTGTCCAAGGGCGATGAATGTCTCCTCCATTGCCTTTCGAGTTCTTGCCACTATATCTATACCATCGGCATAAGCAAGTATCTGCACTGATTTATAGAAACTTGTTCCCCTATTCAGGAGTTCTGCATCTCTCATCACCTTCTCCAAGGCAACATTAAACAGGAGACATGCGTCATCCTGTCGTACCCCATTCTGAATATTTAATGTCTCAGACATCATTCCTCCCGTTCTTATATTACTTCGTGTCCCACTCATTGTCATTCTCACCAACCTTACCAATTTTCCAGGAATTCCCAATTAAATCATAGCATGGTACAATTGCTCTCTGTCTATACTGTCGTATGCTTCTTTGTAATCAATGAAGAGGTGATGCTTGCCAATCCCATATTCGAATGTCTTCTCTAAATTTGCCTTAAAGTGAAAATCTAATCTTTAGTGGACTTTCCTGGAATAAATCCACAATGATAGGACCCAGTCTCTCCCTGAACAATTGGGAGAAGACGGTCAAATAGAATGTTGGAGAATACTTTGTATAATTCTACGAGGGATATTTACCTGGCCTACCATGTGATCTGTGTTAGTAGTGGAAGGCACGATGAAGCTGTTGAGAACCTAGAAATGATACAGACCACTTGGCAGGCGAGCGTAATATTGTGGCTTATGAAAATGCTGGACATAAACCATTTTCAGAAGCACAACAAAAGAACGGGACACAAAGGTGTTAGCTGTATAACCGATGTTACCATAGCAACAGACTCTCTTCAACAACAGTGGCGCTTCTCGCAGAAGTATTTTGGGAACATTCTAAAATATATAACTGTGGTGGTCACTCTCGTGGCGTAGTTGGTAGCAAGCTGAGCTTCTATGCCCGTGATTGTGGGTTCAAACCCAGCTGAAGTCGTCGGATTTTTTAAGAGCGTTAAAAATCCCTCAGTATGCCTTCCTCCGGATTCCTTACCAGCATTACAGATAACACTCACTAACACAGGCATCACAATTAACGCCGGTTATCTTATCAGACAGATTCTACACACACCCAAAGTACACGAGGCTACATGACGGCGTTGTCGCAGCCCCTAAACGGAGGAACCAACCAACCATCAACTCTCGTGTGTATTTCAGGGTGAATATAAACCCAGCTTGTTCTTTGATAAAGTGTATTTCAACAATAGCCAGCAGGCAGAAGAAATGTACTTTTTCGGAAGGTGGAAAGTATGATATAGCAACGAAATGCAGGTCATTAGCTACCATTGCTTGCATGTTATTCAAAATGAAGACCTTCTTTTACAGTTTGGAAATGTATTATTGCTGCACATCTTCAGCAAAATATTTTAGCTCATCACAGACTTTATATCTGATTTGGTCATTGTCTACTAGAAGTTCTGTAAAGGGTAGAAATTAATGTTTCGTGTATTGGATTAAATGTGATCGCAACCAAAGAACCTTATCTTCTAACTCCTAAACATGATTGTACACTGCTGTAGTTGCATTAAATATTAATTTGGCTTAAATAATGTGTTTGATTCCTTCCATTAAATATCTGACAGGGGACATGTTGATGCCATTGGGTTCACTTAGGCTTGGTGATATAGTCAGGACTAAAGCTCAGCATAAGCTTCAGGCTGGGCTTAAACCTGGTTTAAACAGAGGTCGAATTTCACATAGTTCACATAATGGAAACTAAACTAAGCTGGGCTCTTTCCCAGTCTGGAGTTTAAGCCACGAGAATGCACGATTTTGGCTTCACTTGAAGTTCCTTAGAATTGGAAGTGGCTGATGATTATAGACTCTTGGGTGGAGCTACTCATTACTTTTTGTTTATATCAATTCTTTTTTAATACTTGAGACATGCAATGCTGTCTCAAAACATTGTTCTGCATCGATTTCAATATACAAATCCAAACCTACCTCTAAAATGCGCGCTAAGGTGACTTAGTTTTACCTAAGAACTCAAGATGGCTGCACCTCTCGGCAAGCTGCTACTATTTGGGTTGAATAGTTCACTGACAGAGCGCAGCATATGAGATTATTGCTAAGAGCTCGCTATTTCATTCTCTTGAAAATGAAAATGTTTCTCGTGGTTATTACACCTACGTCATTAAACAAAAGACTGTATGTGTATTATACCGACAAATTAATTTTTGTGAAGCCTAATGTTGACATGCAATTGTCACATTGTGTGGCACTCAACGATTGTACATTTAAATTAACATTCATGCAATGCAGCCTATAACTTCTTTGGTCTCCGCCATGTTGGCGTCTGGTCACTTCTAATGACTGGATTGGACTAGCTGGTCGTGAAGTTCGTATCTCCGTCGGAGGCAGGGGCTTGTCCCTAGCCTCCGCGAAGAATGGATTTATTCCATTAAATTAATCTGTGAACTGAAGTATATTGAAGTCGAGATTTCATCTAAGAAGAAGATGGGAAGAAAAGTTTCATGTCTGATCAATGGGGCGTGTGCTTTGGTAGCCAAATTGGCGAAGTTGTGCCTTTTAAAATTTATTTAATTTCTGTTATTGTTTTTGTTGTTGTTATAATTGTGTCTCCCGGGAAAAAGGATGTATTTACAACGTATGTTTTGAACTATTTGTTTATTTGTGGACATCCACAACAGGCATGATTGATTGATTTATTTTTTGTTTGTCGAGCGCCTAGGCCAAATTTTCTTACCTGATTATGTGAAAATTGTATTTGTAATTCCGGGGACACGTTTCAACTTTATCTTATATTTTAATTTATTAATAATTTATTTTATTTACTTAAGGGGTTTTCTCCTTGTAATTGTCTGGTTCCGTTTCTTCTCCTAATTTAGAGGTTGGTCTTTTGTTTATTAGTTTTACGATCCGTACCATTCGACATTGCCTTGTCTTATCGTGTTAATATGTAATTATATCTCCCTTTAGTTTCCTTTCTCATTGGTGACGTTAAATTTCAAAAAAGTCATTGTTTGCCGTAAATTTGACCGGACATGCAGTCATCTGTTTTGTCGCCATGATAAGTTTTTGTTTTACCAGAGTGCATTGTGGACTGTGGCCATTATGTTCTTGGCGTCCAGCGGGATTCTCAAACGGGTTGTTGTGGTTCATCATAATTAATTTTGTTTCTTTTAAATCATGTTGATGTTCCTTTGTGTTTTTCTTCTCTGTAAGTTTTTCTGAGTATACCGCCGTCATGTTATTATTGGATTTGTAATTTTGTCTAATTTTATTAATCTTCTTGTTTCTTCTATTCCTCGTGGCATAGCTGACTATGTCGAGTCGGTTTTGCGTGCGTTTGTGATTCATTAAGCCCTTTATTATTTTTGGTTATCCCAGTCTGCTGGCTTTTAATTCCTATGGGCATTATTATTATTATTATTATTATTATTATTATTATTATTTTATTTCCGTTTTGCTCATCAAGTGTACATGTAAAACCTCCTAAGGTTTACCGGTAGGTAATCGTTAACTTGATTTGGCCTTAAGCCAGTGTTCATCGCCAGTGAGTTTTTTGTGAAGGTATAGGAGTTTTATGGTTATGTTGTGCTTGCTGAAGGATCTGTTTAATTTATGTTTACTTGCCCCTTTTTCTTGATTCATTTTTAAAAAATATTAAGCTAACTAGTGTGGCATTATTTCATCGGTGATGGTTCTGTAGGTTATTGGGAGGTATCTCTAAACGAGCCTGTGGGATTCCTCCTCTCCACCTTCCTTCATATTTAGGTACTCTTCTGTTGGGGTATGTAAGCTGAAGGTGAGCTGCAGTACGAGCGGACCTCTGAATAAAAGGTAAGTTGGGTCAGTGACTCTAATCCTCCTCCCATCGCAATACTAAATCGCAATTTTCCTCCATAATTATCATTAAGATCAGATATTATGTGTAGGGTCTTATTTGAACAAAACCCTTCCGCAAGTGCAGTTCTCCATTGCACGCTCCAGTGTTCAGTGATCTGCCTTACCGGAGCTCCGGGTTCGAATCCCGGCTCTACCAAGGAATTAAGTTCTAAGCCTCGTAAGGAAATACTGAGAGTAGGTGGTGTTCAATTCCACCTTAGCCGTCCTGAAAGTTGTATTCCGTGGTTTCCCCACTTAAAATCCAGGTAAATGCCGGGATAGTACCTAACTTTAGCCACGGCCGCCTCTTTCCCAATACTCGCCTTAATTACAGATACAGACACTGATACATCCATCACTATAACACACTTTATTAGACAAAGGAACAATACACACACACCCAAGTACACAGGCCTTAATGATATCGATGTCCAAGCCCCTCAAATGAAGCAACAACAAACAGCAACAAACAGAGGACTCTCAGACACAAACACTCTTTTGATGTTCTAACCATGACCATGACCATGACCATAACCAGAACCATGACCATAACCATAACCATAACCATGACCATGTCCATGACCGTGGCCATGACCAAACCCTAACCATAACCATAACCATGACCATGTCCATGACCATGACCATGACCATGACCATAACCAGAACCATGACCATAACCATAACGATAACCATGACCATGTCCATGACCGTGGCCATGACCAATAACGTGAACATGACCATAACCATACTTCTTTGAAATTAAAATTAAAACCACCTCAAATTTTACCGGCAAAGTATCTTTATGCATGCACGATAAATTGAAGAAACATGAAATGCATCATGCAGATAACATCTTAATATTCCTAAATCATTATGAACAAGGCACATTTTTAAGGCAAATTGAAACTCTGGATCAGAGGTGCGTTTGGACCTCGGACACTCGATTCAATGTTGCTATAACAAATCCTGTGGTTGAGTTTTAAGAAAGGGAATCAGTTGTTAGTCAGTTAGTTATTGATGCTTTAAGGGGCGGTACAGCGAGGTCATCTGCCCCTAAGGAAGCAGTTTCCCGAATCGTTAAGGTGTTGTACGTCTTGAACTTTATTAAGCCCCTAAACATTGCAACAGTAGCTCAATTGATTACGTCTGTTTATTAATACCGAAGACCGTTCGAAGAATGGGTACTTCTGCTAGTTAATGTTATAACCTGAGACCTATCATTTTACATTTGTTGATAGTGAAGGCTTTCACCGCCAGTGAATTAAAACTCAGCAATATTTCTAGGATTATGCCCTGTTTTGTGTGAGGTTTCGCCTAGGAACACCAAGTTGACTCATCAGTGGGCTCGTGGTGTCCGTGAGCCAGCTTGGTGTTCCTAGGCGAAACCCCACACAAGACACGGCATAAACCTAGAAATATTGCTGTGTATCAAATTAAATGTTGAAGACTGAACTACTTAGATACTTATCACTCTGACGCATCCCGAATGCGAAGTGGGGCTTTGCTCTTTTCAGAGACTCCCTTCAATGTACTGTAAATACAGTGTAAGGCACTGATAAATAAATATGAAATGAAATGAAACATGAAAGCAAAGATGAGTGATTTAATACGAGAGATTCACTGTATCGAAAGGTAAACATTCTATTATCTAATGTTGGTATCCGAAAGAACTCGGCTTTATCTCCTCGCTATTTACCTCCTCATACTTCTAAAACAGCGCCCTGCGATTATTGTTGATGTATTTTTTCCTGGACACAAAGAAAACCCGTTGAAGACTCGGAGTGTATTTGGATTCATACCGCGAATTTATTGAATGTGTCATGATTATCTGCCTTATATGACTGCTCATGAGGAATTGATAAGAATCAAATCATTAATCACGGTCTTTATTTTGTTGTGGCAGTTTCCCTCGTAGCGAGGAAGAATATTTTTAAGAACGAACTGATTCTTATCCTAATAATGACACTGCAAACAAGTACCTAGGCTATATTTCGATCCCGGGAACGGTGTTGTGTTTCTTGAGAGTCTATCACATGTGAATGTGTGTGCTTACGTCACTCTGGGAGCCCAGAGAGGTAATACATGGTAAGTTCATTGGTATTGTGTTTTCAAATGTAACAGTTCACAACTCATAAATACTGGCTTGTGTTATTGTTGGTTCTTTAGAGGCTTTGCGACATCGTGTACTGGGGCGTGGGTAGAAGTTGTCTGATAACCTGTGTCATTGTGATGTCTGTATCAGTGTGTGACTTTGTAATCCTGGTAGGATTTGGATAGGAAGAGGTCGTGGCCATACGTTAAGTACCATCCCAACATTTGCCTGGAGGAGAAGTGGAAAACCACGAAAAGTCACTTCCAGGATGACTGAGGTAGGAATTGAATCTCCTTAGTTTTGCCTCTCGAGGCTGAGTGTACCCCACCTGTTCCAGGCCTCAGACCAGAATTAACACATGCCTGGACATGTCACATGCCCTGTGGACTGGACATATTTCTGCTCATAAAAGTAGGTAATATAAGCCGAAGCTGGTGCAGGGGCTAATGCGCAAGATGGCCGCCGCGCGCAATCACTCTATGTTATTCTTATTGAGAGGTCATTCATAGCTGACGCAAGGGCTAATGCGCAAGATGGCCGCCACGCGCTACCTCACTCTTTAATGGCGGGCTTTTCAAAGCATTATTTGTTTGTTATTAATTTTTAAATTTTTATTTATTTAATATTTAATTTATTATTTTTTAGCACTGGGCTAATACACAATATGGTCACTGCACACAACCACTTACACATATAACATGCTAACCTAACCTAACTATACCTAACCTAACCTACCCTAACCTAACTTTAAAGTCTCATAGTCTCATCAAAAGTCTTATAGGCTACTGTACAACATGATCACTACCCCAACCGGGTATTTTTATTTCTTTTCATTTTGTTGTTTATACATTTATCAATTTTCCAATTTCCCATTTTCAGTTCTTTTAAATGTCAGTTTTAAGTTTTTCAATTCCATAATATGGAAAAATGGATTTTGCATTTTGTTGTTTTAAACATTTGTCAATTTTTCAATTTCCCATTTTCAGTTTTTTACATGTTAGATTTAAGTTTTTCAATTTCAAAATATGTAAACATGGATTTTGCATTTTGTTGTTTACACATTTGTCAATTTACCAAATTCCCATTTACAGTTCTTTAAAATTTCAGTTCAATGTTTTTTTCTATTTTGTCAATATGGAAACATAGATTTTTCCAATTTGTGTTTTACATGTTCATTTTGCATTAGGAGTGGAGAGAGGTGGGTAGTAATTAAAAATGTACAAGCAGTGTCCATACAATACTTTTTTTATTTTAAATACATGTACACTATTTACATATAATACATTTTTATATATAGTCTATTCCCTTTTGTTATAAATTGTACAGTTGTTTTTATTTTGTTTCTATTTTATTTATTTTTGATTATGAATACCATTTTTTTAATTTTTGCAGTGCTATGGTTCTATTTCCTAAATTGTTTTGTTTTATGTATTTGCTAGTTGCAGGCAGAAGATATTGATATTCATAACTTAACTCTTTAAGCATGGTTAATGATTGAGTAATGACCATAGGCATGTGTACCTATACCATTAGCATTAATCACTCTTTTATCATCACCAGGACAGAAAGCAATTTTGTTTAGTCTTATAGATGATATGTCATGTTGTTTAGAAGTGATAATGTTCATGGGTAATCTTTTTACATTGTTTTTCATGACACAATCCTTATAATCTTGAAAGCTTATACTATTTTTGACAACACCTCTGCTAATACCTTTAATCTTTTTGATTTCTTTACCATTTATGTCTAAAGCATACATTTTAGCTCTAAGTCCAACAAATGCTTTTATAATTTGTCCACAAGCCTCGTCTTTAAATTTCCCCAACGTTTTCTTGTTTGATGTAGAGTAACATATGTGAATAGTAGGATAATCTGATGTGTCCAGGTGTTCTAGGAAATCCAACTTGTCTTGATATACATCTGGGGTGTTAACCAAATAAATGAACGAGTCAGTATCCATATACATGAGTTTAAGATTGTCCATGCCATAATAGGGTAGCAGGACATCATAGTGGTGGGAATACATCAGAGTTTTTGAAATATCCAGTATACACATTCCAATATATATAGGCTTATTGAATACAATGTTACGTTTAGCCATGTGGAAAGCAGCTAGGTTAGGACCATAAATTGTTCTGTTGATAAATGTTGGCTTTGCTATTAGCTTTTCTGCCTTTTTGCTGTCAGTCACAAGACGTATGTCTATTCATTTACGGATATTTTCCATTGTTTTTCCGAAAATGTTATTGTTGAATAATTTGTAGAGATTTTTCTCAAAATCATTTTTGGCTTGTTTTCGAAGGTTGTTATTAAAATCAACGTATGCCTATAGCCAAGGTCTTTGCTTAAACTTTAACACACGATGAATTTTTATCAATTTTATTCCATGATCTAAAGCCTGTTTTAATGCCATGTAGTGAACAACATATTGCCTTCGATTTCCAAGATGAGGAATTAGTTTTTTCCGAGACGAATCCTTAGGTTGTGTACACTCTGGTAGGAAAGGTAAATCGTTGTGTAGATCATGAAGGTCAGATGGGTAATCAACATCAACGTCTAGAATGTAACCCACAGGATCGTCTTTCTTTAGTTTTTCTAGATCAACAGTACCTGGAGAAACCCACTGAAATCCACCTTAAGGAAGGGAGTGGCACATAGCCCACCCGTATTGGTTGTTGGCATCATCATAGGTAATAAACTGCGATGGTTTCTCTGAATCATAGGTTTCCATGTATTTATTGTTAGCTTCTGCATACCGATGAGACACCTGGCATATGCTTCCACGTATTCCAGACTCGATTAGAAGAATCTGATTGTAATCCTGTATCAATTCCAGTTCAATTCCTGTGTAAAGAAGCATTGCCTCGAAACTTAAACCAGGTGAAGTAAAAAAGTGTGCAGCATCCACTCGGTGTGTTTCTAGAGTTTTGTTTCTAAACGTTTCAAAGCTGTCTGCAAGAAGGAGTACATCTGAAGTTAGGTAGAGGTCTCTATATTCCCCTAGAGTTTTAATGTTGAACTGTTCCCAGACATTTTTGGCATGTTCATAGTCTTCTTGACTAACATTTTCTTGGCTTAATTTGTTGAAGAATGCCTCTTTTTGAGGTAAACACGTCTCACTTAACTTTTCCCATGAGTCAATGTAGTCATAAAAAAATACCCCTTTACGAGTCATGAGCATTGCATTTTCTTTTCCAAAGTACTTGTCTGTTTCAGGGTATAATGTTAAGTTGGAAACTAAGTTTTCCAAACTACTAGGCATTAACCGAAACGTGTCCACAAATCTAAGCTTAACATTTCCTACATACTTGGTGAAGGAAATGTACTTTTCTTTGGAGTTAGCGATAACATCCACTCTCTCAGTAGTACATCCCAATTGCTTTACAATGAAATTTGCGTCGTAGCCACACATATTATGTAGAAATACAGGAACGGGGTTACGTGTTTTACACCTCAAATTACAGTTATTGTGAGCACTTCCACGGTATTCCCCTGTAATATGGCAATGGTCTCTAACTTTCCAGTCCTCTTTGGTAAACGGTTTATAACACAAGTAACAGGTTTCAGAACATTGTAACTCTGCTTCTTGATCCTCAGTTAAAGCCTTTGGAACATTTAAGCTGTAAAGGCGATCAATTTCATTAGCTATTGAAATCAAACAGTCCATAAACTTTTCTGCAGCGTCAGGTCCACGATAAATAAGAGGTTGGCTCGGAAGGTTTGTCTTTATGTGTTCCACAGCAGGTGAGGGTTTAACATATATACCAAAGCTCATAGGAACATGAATCTGGTATGGCACTGTATAACTTGCTTCAGGATTAGGTAGACATGTTTGATAGGGTAACAGTATACTTTCAAAATCTGCATAGATAACGTAAGGTATGCTCAGCATTTTTTCCACATTTACGAATTTCACAATTGGGTTTTTAATAGGCATTTCAACCCTAGCAATGTCATGCTGGACACACAAAGCTCTATGTTCTTTCAATTTTTCTATTCCTTGTTGCCCATATTGATTATCGAAGTGAGTAAAACACCGTTTACACGTATATATCTTATGTCCATGGTGAGTAATCTGACGTCCTACTAGTTTATCAAAATCTTTGATAAAGACGTAGTGGTTCTGTCCGGATGAAGAACTTAGCAGAAGGAGGTCGCGATGGTCTTGTAGCTCTTGATCCACAACCTTTAGAGGGAACATTTGTTGTCTTGTTCCAGTCCAAATACATTAATGGATATGTTGTTGGCTTTTTCAAATTTGTGAATGTCAGCTAGCGGTGTAGGAAACGATATTACTGAAAAATCATACTCGTTTTCCAGGTCCTTGTATTTACTAATGCGTTCAGCATTTGTTTTAACCAGTTTTGCTAAAATGGCATACATAAAACACTTTTCATTCTTTAAGTTTTGGGGATTAATGCAGGCTTTTCTTGCTTGTATAGCTGCTGGTAATGGAATATATGTGCTGCCACGCAAGGGATTGTACTTATTTATTTTCAATCGTACTCCTTCCACTGCTAACAAAGCCCAATTACTGCCTTTTAGCTCAGATTCCTCCATTTCCGTAGTTAACTTTGTAAATTGTGTTTCCAAGAAACTACTCAAGTCTGATTCCAAAAATAGGGCCTGATTCCGTGTTTTAAAAGCACGATCTGTAATTTCATTGGTAGATGTATGAATGAATCTACATTCTGCCACAAGATTAACTTTGATCGACTTGTGCATTGCTAGTTCTTTCTCCATAGCTTGTATTATTTGCTGTTTGGACTCTTTAAGGTATGAATTTAAATCCTTACACGTGTCACAACGTATGAAAAAGGATTTAAGACGACCTTGAAAAGACGTTTCATATTCAGTAAGTCCATTTTTGTCAGGAACCATTGAAAGCAGGTAATGTTTTGTATGCTCAGTTTTTTGTCTTTTAGCTGATGACACAACATTACAACATTCTTCATGACGACGTCCGTTGTAGACATTGTTGAATTTACTACCACAAGTTTTGCACTCATGAAACTCACCACACGATACTTCATGACGCTTTCTATCATAGTCCCGAAGAAAAGTCATTCCACACTCTTTACATATATAGCTAGGCATGGTTTCTTCCATCATGGATGTTGATTTCTGCAAACAGCTGCTTACTGCGTATCACAAGGCTGTAGGCTGGTCAGTGAGACGGTCTTTCACGATGTGAACACTGCAAAAGGTAGTAATCAACTGATTGTATTCCTGCTAAGAGACCTCTTATATACCCTAATCAAGACCAACAGCTACTTACCACGTAGTACACGGCTAGAGCCTAGTGGGTGAGACGATCTTTCACAATGTGATCACTGTTAAATGTAGTAGTCAGCTGAAAATATTCTTACACCCTACTGAAGGTTATCAGGTACTTACTGCATATAAAAAGGCTGTACACTCATATGTTAGACACTCTCTCTTGCTAAGGACCCCTATATTCCCTATAAATGGCTATACATGTTAGTTCTAAACACTTAATGGTTATTTGTATATTAAATTTATATACACAGCTTATACGAGCACGTTTTCACGCAATAAAACTTTGTCAAATAGACACATGCGACACGCAAAATATGTTTCCGCTATCTAGCGATGACTATGAGAACTACCTGAACGACTGCATGGCACCTAGCGCTCTGTATCATTAGTGAACGATCAGCATGCTATCTAGCGGTCGATATCAAAAATTAGTCAACTACCAGCATTCTACCTACCGGTCGATATGACAACCCACTCAACTACTAGTATACATTCCAATAATGAACACATTTGCTCATATCCACTAACAATACACACAGCGGGTTTGCTTTATCGTTAAAATACAAATATATCTTGTTTAAATAATGTAACAAAAAGTTACATGGCACAATTGTATGGGAATGTTGCATTACCTAAAATGTAATAGTATGTAAGTGTTTAACATTTACAATAGGCTTATAATGAAGGATTATGGTGGTGGCTTATCGTGGTGGCTTATGGTGGCTTATGGTGGCATATTGTGGATTATGGTGGTGGCTTATGGTGGCTTATGGGGGTGGCTTATGGTGGCTTATGATGGTGGCTTATAGTGGTGGTATATGTTGGTGGCTTATTTTTGGTGGTTTACGTTAATACCTTATTTGTAATGGCTTATTTGACAAGTTATTTTTGTCAATGTATTTAGAGGATTTTTCTCTTGGTCTTGGAAAGTATTTCAACCCTTTTTTATGGTAGCATAATGCTTACCGCCATGTTTGTAAGCAACAACAACACACTAAAATTCCAGGAATCCAAAGTACTCTAAGGTTAATGATTGTCTCTCAACTCCATTCAACGCCTAGTCAAAAACATTATATATTTTTCAAATTTTTCAAAAAAAAAAAGGTAAATTGGGGAAGTAGGCTATATGTTTAAACTAAAAATCATATCAAATCATATGCTAACTCCAACACCTACGACTATCCCACTCTCAGTCAAAAAAATGTAATATTCTTCAAATATTTTTTCCAAAACAATATTTGGAAAGTAGGCCATATTTTGAAAACTATTCATCCTATAAAGTCATATATAGGCTCAAACCAATGGCTTTTATATCCTTAATCGTAAGAACAAAATATGGAATCGTTGACATTTTTTCCAAAAAATGTTCTTTTTTAAACGGGAGCTATATTTTGGAAACTAGGAATTTTACAAAAAAGTTTGTTTAACGTAAATGACAGGTATTTGCCCCCACTACCCACAAACCAAGTCCCAGGTCTCTGGGACAAAATCCAAAAAAGTTCAATTTGGAAAGTAGGCGATATTTTGAAAACTAATCATCCTAAAAAGTCATATATATACTCAAACCAAATGGCTTTTATGTCCTTAATTGGTAGAACAAAACTTAACATTTTTTCAGTTTTTCCAAAAAAGTCCAATTATCAAAATTGTTTATATTTTGGGAACTAAGAATTTTACAAAAAAGTTTGTTTAACGTAAATGAAAGGTCTTTACCCCCTCTACCCCCAAAAAACACATATCAGGTCCCTAGAACAAAAACTGTGTAGTAGTGTGTTTGTGGGGGTTCTGTGACCACCGCCACCGCTCCACCGCCAAGATGGCGGCCGTAGCTTAACTTAACCTAGCCTAACCTAACAAGATGGTGGCCGTAGCTTAACTTAACCTAGCCTAACCTAACAAAATGGCGGCCGTAGCCTAACCTAACCTAACCTACGAGGTGTGATAAAAAAGTTCCAAAAATGTGGCTGCGACTTAACCAAACCTAGCCTAGCCTAGCCTAACCTAACCTAGAAGGTGTGGTCAAAAAGTTTCAAAATGGCAGCCGTAGCTTTACTTAACCTAACCTAATTTAACTTAACCTAAACCTACGAAGTGCGATCAAAAAATTTTCAAGATGGTGGTCATAGTTTAACTGAACCTAGCCTAACCTAACCTAACTTAAACCTACGAGGTGTTATCATAAAGTTCCAAAATGGCGGCCGTAGCTTAACTCAACCTAACCTAACCCTACGAGGAGTGATCAAAAAGTTCCAAAATCTGTGGAGGAATGTGGAGGAGGAGGGTGTTTGTAGAACTCTTAAAAACTATTGGGGTAGGGTGGGGGTAGTAAGAAATAAAAACAGTATTAATTATTATTCAGCATGAGAGGTTTTTTAATTCGTTAAAACGTACAATACATCTATTGTTTTTTACACCCTCATAAATTAGATATAGAGAATGCCCACCATGATTTAGATCCTCGAGCACACTTTCTGACATATCATTAAAACGTGTAGGAAGGAATGTCTGAAAATTTTCACTAACACATAGTACACGTTCACCATACATTGTGTCCACTTTTTGAATGTTGATGATACGGAATGGAGTATGCATTGGTAATTCAGTGAGCTTTTTTTCTCTCTAATCCACAGTTCTGTCATTTACGTTAAACAAACTTTTTTGTAAAATTTCTAGTTTCCAAAATATAGTTCCCGTTTTAAAAAGAACATTTTTTGGAAAAAATGTCAACGATTCCATATTTTGTTCTTACGATTAAGGATATAAAAGCCATTGGTTTGAGTCTATATATGACTTTATAGGATGAATAGTTTTCAAAATATGGCCTACTTTCCAAATATTGTTTTGGAAAAAATATTTGAAGAATATTATATTTTTTTGACTGAGAGTGGGATAGTCGTAGGTGTTGGAGTTAGCATATGATTTGATATGATTTTTAGTTTAAACATATAGCCTACTTCCCCAATTTACCTTTTTTTTGAAAAATTTGAAAAATATATAATGTTTTTGACTAGGCGTTGAATGGAGTTGAGAGACAATCATTAACCTTAGAGTACTTTGGATTCTTGGAATTTTAGTGTGTTGTTGTTGCTTACAAACATGGCGGTAAGCATTATGCTACCATAAAAAAGGGTTGGAATACTTTCCAAGACCAAGAAAAAAATACTCTAAATACATTGACAAAAATAACTTGTCAAATAAGCCATTACAAATAAGGTATTAACGTAAACAACCAAAAATAAGCCACCAACATATACCACCACTATAAGCCACCATCATAAGCCACCAAAAGCCACCACCATAAGCCACCACCATAAGCCACCAAAAGCCGCCATACGCCACCACCATAAGCCACCATCTTAAGCCACCACGATAAGCCACCACATAATCCTTCATTATAAGCCTATTGTAAATGTTAAACACTTACATACTATTACATTTTAGGTAATGCAACATTCCCATACAATTGTGCCATGTAACCTTTTGTTACATTATTTAAACAAGATATATTTGTATTTAAACGATAAAGCAAACCCGCTGTGTGTATTGTTAGTGGATATGAGCAAATGTGTTCATTATTGGAATGTATACTAGTAGTTGAGTGGGTTGTCATATCGACCGGTAGGTAGAATGCTGGTAGTTGACTAATTTTTGATATCGACCGCTAGATAGCATGCTGATCGTTCAGTAATGATACAGAGCGCTAGGTGCCATGCAGTCGTTCAGGTAGTTCTCATAGTCACCGCTAGATAGCGGAAACATACTTTGCGTGTCGCATGTGTCTATTTGACAAAGTTTTATTGCGTGAAAACGTGCTCGTATAAGCTGTGTATATAAATTTAATATACAAATAACCATTAAGTGTTTAGAACTAACATGTATAGCCATTTATAGGGAATATAGGGGTCCTTAGCAAGAGAGAGTGTCTAACATATGAGTGTGCAGCCTTTTGATATGCAAAAAGTACCTGATAACCTTCAGTAGGGTGTAAGGATATTTTCAGTTGACTACTACATTTAACAGTGATCACATTGTGAAAGATCGTCTCACCCACTAGGCTCTAGCCGTGTACTACGTGGTAAGTAGCTGTTGGTCTTGATTAGGGTATATAAGAGGTCTCTTAGCAGGAATACAATCAGTTGATTACTACCTTTTGCAGTGTTCACATCGTGAAAGACCGTCTCACTGACCAGCCTACAGCCTTGTGATACGCAGTAAGCAGCTGTTTGCAGAAATCAACATCCATGATGGAAGAAACCATGCCTAGCTATATATGTAAAGAGTGTGGAATGACTTTTCTTCGGGACTATGATAGAAAGCGTCATGAAGTATCGTGTGGTGAGTTTCATGAGTGCAAAACTTGTGGTAGTAAATTCAACAATGTCTACAACGGACGTCGTCATGAAGAATGTTGTAATGTTGTGTCAGCAGCTAAAAGACAAAAAACTGAGCCTACAAAACATTACCTGCTTTCAATGGTTCCTGACAAAAATGGACTTACTGAATATGAAACGTCTTTTCAAGGTCGTCTTAAATCCTTTTTCGTACGTTGTGACACGTGTAAGGATTTAAATTCATACCTTAAAGAGTCCAAACAGCAAATAATACAAGCTATGGAGAAAGAACTAGCAATGCACAAGTCGATCAAAGTTAATCTTGTGGCAGAATGTAGATTCATTCATACATCTACCAATGAAATTACAGTTCGTGCTTTAAAACACGGAATCAGGCCCTATTTTTGGAATCAGACTTGAGTAGTTTCTTGGAAACACAATTTACAAAGTTAACTACGGAAATGGAGGAATCTGAGCTAAAAGGCAGTAATTGGGCTTTGTTAGCAGTGGAAGGAGTACGATTGAAAATAAATAAGTACAATCCCTTGCGTGGCAGCACATATATTCCATTACCAGCAGCTATACAAGCAAGAAAAGCCTGCATTAATCCCCAAAACTTAAAGAATGAAAAGTGTTTTATGTATGCCATTTTAGCAAAACTGGTTAAAACAAATGCTGAACGCCTTAGTAAATACAAGGACCTGGAAAACGAGTATGATTTTTCAGTAATATCGTTTCCTACATCGCTAGCTGACATTCACAAATTAGAAAAAGCCAACAACATATCCATTAATGTATTTGGACTGGAACAAGACAACAAACTGTTCCCTCTAAAGGTTGTGGATCAAGAGCTACAAGACCATCGCGACCTCCTTCTGCTAAGTTCTTCATCCGGACAGAACCACTACGTCTTTATCAAAGATTTTGATAAACTAGTAGGACGTCAGATTACTCACCATGGACATAAGATATACACGTGTAAACGGTGTTTTACTCACTTCGATAATCAATATGGGCAACAAGGAATAGAAAAATTGAAGGAACATAGAGCTTTGTGTGTCCAGCATGACATTGCTAGGGTTGAAATGCCTATTAAAAACCCAATTGTGAAATTCGTAAAGTTGGAAAAAATGCTGAGCATACCTTACGTTATCTATGCAGATTTTGAAAGTATACTGTTACCCTATCAAACATGTCTACCTAATCCTGAAGCAAGTTATACAGTGCCATACCAGAGTCATGTTCCTATGAGCTTTGGTATATATGTTAAACCCTCACCTGCTGTGGAACACATAAAGACAAACCTTCCGAGCCAACCTCTTATTTATCGTGGACCTGACGCTGCAGAAAAGTTTATGGACTGTTTGATTTCAATAGCTAATGAAATTGATCGCCTTTACAGCTTAAATGTTCCAAAGGCTTTAACTGAGGATCAAGAAGCAGAGTTCCAATGTTCTGAAACCTGTTACTTGTGTTATAAACCGTTTACCAAAGAGGACTGGAAAGTTAGAGACCATTGCCATATTACAGGGGAATACCGTGGAAGTGCTCACAATAACTGTAATTTGAGGTGTAAAACACGTAACCCCGTTCCTGTATTTCTACATAATATGTGTGGCTACGACGCAAATTTCATTGTAACGCAATTGGGATGTACTACTGAGAGAGTGGATGTTATCGCTAACTCCAAAGAAAAGTACATTTCCTTCACCAAGTATGTAGGAAATGTTAAGCTTAGATTTGTGGACACGTTTCGGTTAATGCCTAGTAGTTTGGAAAACTTAGTTTCCAACTTAACATTATACCCTGAAACAGACAAGTACTTTGGAAAAGAAAATGCAATGCTCATGACTCGTAAAGGGGTATTTTTTTATGACTACATTGACTCATGGGAAAAGTTAAGTGAGACGTGTTTACCTCAAAAAGAGGCATTCTTCAACAAATTAAGCCAAGAAAATGTTAGTCAAGAAGACTATGAACATGCCAAAAATGTCTGGGAACAGTTCAACATTAAAACTCTAGGGGAATATAGAGACCTCTACCTAACTTCAGATGTACTCCTTCTTGCAGACAGCTTTGAAACGTTTAGAAACAAAACTCTAGAAACACACCGAGTGGATGCTGCACACTTTTTTACTTCACCTGGTTTAAGTTTCGAGGCAATGCTTCTTTACACAGGAATTGAACTGGAATTGATACAGGATTACAATCAGATTCTTCTAATCGAGTCTGGAATACGTGGAAGCATATGCCAGGTGTCTCATCGGTATGCTGAAGCTAACAATAAATACATGGAAACCTATGATTCAGAGAAACCATCGCAGTTTATTACCTATGATGATGCCAACAACCAATACGGGTGGGCTATGTGCCACTCCCTTCCTTATGGTGGATTTCAGTGGGTTTCTCCAGATGCTGTTGATCTAGAAAAACTAAAGAAAGATGATCCTGTGGGTTACATTCTAGACGTTGATGTTCATTACCCATCTGACCTTCATGATTTACACAACGATTTACCTTTCCTACCAGAGTGTACACAACCTAAGGATTCGTCTCTGAAAAAACTAATTCCTCATCTTGGAAATCGAAGGCAATATGTTGTTCACTACATGGCATTAAAACAGGCTTTAGATCATGGAATAAAATTGATAAAAATTCATCGTGTGTTAAAGTTTAAGCAAAGACCTTGGCTAAAGGCATACTTTGATTTTAAAAACAACCTTCGAAAACAAGCCAAAAATGATTTTGAGAAAAATCTGTACAAATTATTCAACAATAACATTTTCGGAAAAACAATGAAAATATCCGTAAAAGAATAGACATACATCTTGTGACTGACAGCAAAAAGGCAGAAAAGCTAATAGCAAAGCCGACATTTATCGATAGAACAATTTATGGTCCTAACCTAGCTGCTTTCCACATGGCAAAACGTAACATTGTATTCAATAAGCCGATATATATTGGAATGTGTATACTGGATATTTCAAAAACTCTGATGTATTCCCACCACTATGATGTCCTGCTACCCTATTATGGCATGGACAATCTTAAACTCATGTATATGGATACTGACTCGTTCATTTATTTGGTTAACACCCCAGATGTATATCAAGACAAGTTGGATTTCCTAGAACACCTGGACACATCAGATTATCCTACTAATCACATATGTTACTCTACATCAAACAAGAAAACGTTGGGGAAATTTAAAGACGAGGCTTGTGGACAAATTATAAAAGAATTTGTTGGACTTAGAGCTAAAATGTATGCTTTAGACATAAATGGTAAAGAAATCAAAAAGATTAAAGGTATTAGCAGAGGTGTTGTCAAAAATTGTATAAGCTTTCAAGAGTATAAGGATTGTGTCATGAAAAACAATGTAAAAAGATTACCCATGAACATTATCACTTCTAAACAACATGACATATCATCTATAAGACTAAACAAAATTGCTTTCTGTCCTGGTGATGATAAAAGAGTGATTAATGCTAATGGTATAGGTACACATGCCTATGGTCGTTACTCAATCATTAACCATGCTTAAAGAGTTAAGTTATGAATATCAAAATCTTCTGCCTGCAACTAGCAAATACATAAAACAAAACAATTTGGGAAATAAAACCATAGCACTACAAAAATTAAAAAAAATGGTATTCATAATAAAAAATAAATAAAATAGAAACAAAATAAAAACAACTGTACAATTTATAACAAAAAAGAATAGACTATATATAAAAATGTATTATATGTAAATAGTGTACATGTATTTAAAATAAAAAAAATATTGTATGGACACTGCTTGTACATTTTTAATTACTACCCACCTCTCTCCACTCCTAATGCAAAATGAACATGTAAAACACAAATTGGAAAAATCTATGTTTCCATATTGACAAAATAGAAAAAAACATTAAACTGAAATTTTAAAGAACTGTAAATGGGAATTTGGTAAATTGACAAATGTGTAAACAACAAAATGCAAAATCCATGTTTACATATTTTGAAATTGAAAAACTTAAATCTAACATGTAAAAAAACTGGAAATGGGAAATTGAAAAATTGACAAATGTTTAAAACAACAAAATGCAAAATCCATGTTTCCATATTATGGAATTGAAAAACTTAAAACTGACATTTAAAAAAACTGAAAATGGGAAATTGGAAAATTGATAAATGTATAAACAACTAAATGAAAAGAAATAAAAATACCCGGTTGGGGTAGTGATCATGTTGTACAGTAGCCTATAAGACTTTTGATGACACTTTTTGCTCTCACTTTTTTTTTTTTTGCTTGCACTTTGAAGTTAGGTGAGGTCAGGTAAAGTTAGGTTAGGGTAGGTTAGGTTAGGTATAGTTAGGTTAGGTTAGCATGTTATATGTGTAAGTGGTTGTGTGCAGTGACCATTTTGTGTATTAGCCCTGTGCTAAAAAATAATAAATTAAATATTAAATAAATAAAAATTTATAAATTAATAACAAACAAATAATGATTTGAAAAGCCCGCCATTAAAGAGTGAGTTAGCGCGTGGCGGCCATCTTGCGCATTAGCCCTTGCGTCAGCTATGAATGACCTCTCAATAAGAATAACATAGAGTGATTGCGCGCGGCGGCCATCTTGCGCATTAGCCCCTGCACCAGCTTCGGCTTATATTACCTACTCATAAACTTTCCGTGCACTAGATAATAAACAGGTTCATAATTATTCCAGATCTTATCTTTGAATTTAGTATGATTAGTGCTCTAGAGTGTGACATTCTGTGCAGTGGTGGCTTACAGAATGACCAGATGCTGTATATTTGAGATTAGATTGGTCAACAAGCAAAGTACGGTACGCTATATATGTTGGTTATTATTACGGCGCCTCGAAGTCTGAACATCACTGTCACATTCAATTTCCACTAGTTCACTATAACTTGGTCCATTTGAACGATAATTTATATAAAATCTCATCATCTCATAATGCAAGACCTCCATCTTGTCATTGACTGAACCAGCAGGAAGAATGTCGATGTTTTGAAATTAAATCAAGAATAAAAGGATGCCATAAACCAACGGAAATTTACCTTAAGTTAATAGAAAGACTGATAGAATTTAATTCTTCTAATTATACTACTAGTACTAAAATGAATTTACTAAATCAGAAAAGAAAATGTATTAACCTGAATCTCTACATTGTAGCAGTCCCCGATTCTTGGATGTAACGGATAATCTCGAGAACCACTGGATGGATTTTGATGCGGTATTCACCATTCTATAAAGGATTTCTCGAGGAAGGTTTCTGTAGAAAAATATCATTTATGACCAGAGGAAGCCGAGCAGTGACAATTTCAGTGAATCCAGTCGAAGGAAAACTTGCCGTCCGTGCGAATTTTAAGCTTGCACTGGGTAAACCGTTAAAACTATCTATACACTATGATTGTAAGAATGTTCAACAAGAAAGTCCGGGACAGCATAACTCTATCTTAAATACATCACCCACTATAAGTGTTTATACGCTTTCATTTCTTCCAACAATCGTCATTCCTTGATATTATTCAAAAGTTTCTACTTTCTCTACAGTCTTTCCATTACAGATTATATTGAGCTATTCTTCATCATCATCATCTGTCTGCTACTCCAGTTGCCCGGGTGTAGTTAACGAGCGCCCTCCACTTGCGTCTGTCCATGTACCATTCTTCTTTCAGGATTCTATCCCAGCTGACTCCCCTTGTTCCCATGTCCTCCTTCACCTGGTCTAGCCATATCTTCCTTGGTCTTCCTACCGGCCTTCTACCAACCATACCTGTGTGTAGTCTTTTTTTGCTATCCTTCCCTCGTCCCTTCGCTTGACATGGCCAAACCATCTCAAAGGGGCCCTTGTCACTTTTCCTTTCTAATTTGGGTACACTCCAGCTTCTTCCCTATTTTTTTATCAGTTCTTATCCTATCCCTCCTAGTTTTTTGGACCATTGTTCGTAGAAACTTCATTTATGCAGCTTGTAGTTTGCTGTCTATCTGTCAGGTTGTTGGCCAGGTTTCTAAGCCATATGTTATTTTGGGGGCAAAGTATGAGTGAAAGAGCGTCTGTTTTGATCTCAAGGGGACTTGTTCGTTCCAGAGTAGGTTCCGAACTTGACGGTAGAACTGGGTTGCTTTTTGGGTTCGGCTATTGATCTCATGCTGTATCCTGTTATTGCCTGAAATAATGCACCCAAGATAGTTAAACTGGTCTACTGTTTCAAGATATGTACCTTCAAGCCTTAATTCTCCTTTCGTGTTCTGTCTATTGAGCTATTATTCCTGTTTATTCTGTTTTGAGTCCCTCACTACTTTACTTTTCTTTTCATTCACTATCATACTGTAAATGTGAAAACAAATTGAAACAAATTGATAACAAGATAAATAAAAATGTGTTCGAAATTGCAATGTATTAGTGATTCTCATGCAACGTTATCAGTATTTCTGACTGTTTTAATGCTAAGCACCTAATCATCAAGAACCGGTAAGCGGAGAAACATGCGTAACACAATGTAGATTGGGCGAACAGTTTGTTTCTTTACGTTACGTCCAGTGTGTTAGCGACTCCAGCTTGACACGGTCCGACGCGCTGACAGTCAGGGCAGGCAGCCCAGCCAAGAGAGGCAGCGTGCGGTGCAGCATAGCTGGCACGCTGAGCGTACAAAGGCTGCCCCAGCCCTGTTCCACAGTATTGCAACCGACGCGCTGACAGTCAGGGCAGGCAGCCCAGCCTAGAGAGGCAGCGTGCGGTGCAGCATAGCTGGCACGCTGAGCGTGCAAAGGCTGCCCCAACCCTGTTCCACAGTATTGCAACCGGCGCGCTGACAGTCAGGGCAGGCAGCCCAGCCAAGTGGGGCAGCGTGTGGCGCAGCATAGCTGGCACGCTGAGCGTGCAAAGGCTGCCCCAACCCTGTTACAGATTATTGCAACTGACGCGCTGACAGTCAGGGCAGGCAGCCCAGCCAAGTGAGGCAGCGTACGGTGCAGCTTAGCTGGCACGCTGAGCGTGCAAAGGCTGACCCAACCCTGTTCCACAGTATTGCAATCGACGCGCTGACAGTCAGGGCAGGCAGCCCAGCCAAGAGAGGCAGCGTGCGGTGCAGCATAGCTGGCACGCTGAGCGAGCAAAGGCTGCCCCAACCCTGTGCTACAGTATTGCAACCGGCGCGCTGACAGTCAGGGCAGGCAGCCCAGCCAAGTGAGCAGCGTGTGGTGCAGCATAGCTGGCACGCTGAGCGTACAAAGGCTGCCCCAACCCAGTTCCACTATATTGCAACCGACGCGCTGACAGTCAGGGCAGGCAGCCCAGCCAAGAGAGACAGCGTGCGGTGCAGCATAGCTGGCACGCTGAGCGTACAAAGGCTGCCCCAACCCTGTTCCACAGTATTGCAACCGGCGCGCTGACAGTCAGGGCAGGCAGCCCAGCCAAGAGAGGCAGCGTACGGTGCAGCATAGCTGGCCCACTGATCGTGCAAAGGCTGCCCCAACCCTGTTCCACAGTATTGCAACCAGCGCGCTGACAGTCAGGGCAGGCAGCCCAGCCAAGTGAGACAGCTTGCGGTGCAGCATAGCTGGCACACTGAGCGTGCAAAGGCTGCTCCAACCCTGTTCCACAGTATTGTAACCGGCGCGCTGACAGTCAGGGCAGGCAGCCCAGCCAAGTGAGACAGCGTGCGGTACAGCATAGCTGGCACACTGGGCGTGCAAAGGCTGCTCCAACCCTGTTCCACAGTATTGCAACCGGCCGCAGTGGCCGAATGCCTGCCTCACTGACATTGAGAGAGCGTAGGTTTGAAACCCAATTCCGCTATCCTGAAAATGGTTTTCGTGGTTTCATTTTCACCACCAAGAAAATGATTGGACGGTTCCTATCAAAATACCTTCCCTCACCCGTCCTGGAAAGATGCCATTGTCGGCATTAACAAAATTAGGATTATTGTATTGACAACGCAGGCAGTGTTCTCATCGAAACGACTAGTGTATTTCAAATAGTTTTAACCCAGCAGCAAGCAAGAAAATATGATGAAAAATATACTCAGCAATGAATACTTCAATCTATATGCTATTAATAATAAAATCACAACACTCCAGTCTGTCAGAGTAACACATGTGTCATCCCTTTTACTTTCAGGTTCATCAATAGAAGCTGACTATATTTATCCATACTTCTGGAAGGATGACAAAAAGTAATAAAATAAATAAATGAACGTTGAAGTAAAGGCTCATCTTAAAATCACTCAATACGGTGTTTTGTGTTTATTCACGATCATACTGTGTTCAGAGGTAAAAAAAACACTGAGCTCTACATCAACAATGAAAGAAGCCATCTAAACAAGTGTCTTCTGAAAATTGTTGAACGTTACTTCGATCAAAAACAACATTTCCTGATTTGTTTCGGTCACTCTAGGATCGTTCTCTGGGAGCATCCGTTTCTTGATCATTTTCTTCAACAATATTACTCCAATATAAACCATACAGGTGTAGTCTCTTACTGCAGACACGATAAGCTACCAAGACAGGACAGAGAACATGTAGATAATATCTTGATTGTGTTGCAAGGAACTGAACAAAGTGATCAAGTTTTCACACAGATTCAAACATTAGACCAAACCTATGCTTTGAGTGCCAGTGTTCGATTTGTAGTTGTAATCGATAAGCCCAAGGATGAAGGAACTGAAGGTCAACGTATTGTGGACAGACTTTGGAATATGTATGTATTGAATATTTTGGTACTTATCTCATCACCGGTATCGAACACTGTCATTTCTCCCGTGAATCTGCATACTTGGTCTCCTTTCAGTGATTCAGGACAGTGTGGAAGGAATACCAAGGATGTGGTTATTATAGACAGGTGGCTGATGGATAGAGAAGGTTATTTTGAGCTTAATACTGAACTGTTTCCGAAAAAGATTCCAAATAAATTCAAAAACTGCCAGATTACTGCTGCTGTGAGCTTTCATTCACCATTTATTTTTACTGAAAGATTAATATACCCGGAGTACGAGATATTTAAAAATTTGACTGGTTTTGAGGTAGATCTTACATTAGCAGTGACAAATAGATATGGCCTTCGTGTAAATTTTATTTTTCCTTCCCTCGTCTGGACAGTCTATGGACGAGAAGGTGGATGTTTGGACAATGGAAGTTGGGTTGGAGCACTGGGCGATGTGGTTAATGGTCAAGCTGATTTAACATTTGGTGGTAAAAGACCAACTGACGACAAGTGGGAAGCAATGGACATGACTGTTCCACATGTAAGAGATGGTCTCTTGTGGTTTGTTCCGAGGTCTGAACGAATCCCCAGTTGGAAAGCCCTCGCGCTCATATTCAGCTCCGAGATCTGGACGTTGCTTCTTACTTCCTGCATACTGACATCAATTGTTATTTATCTACTCTCCACTGATGACGGCATTGCTCTCTCTGCTCTAAATTCATGGTCTATATTGATTGGCATATCGTTAAATCACCAACCAAATCGTTCAACATGACGATTTATATTTGCTGTTTGGGTGTCCTGCTGTTTGTTGATCAATTCAGCATTTCAGTCCAAGTTAATTGGGGTCCTCACCAACCCGGGTTATGAGAATCAAATTCTAAATATAGATGATTTGGAAGAATCGAAACTACAGTATGCCACCTTGGAAGTTTTCGTACAGGGTTTGAAAAACGGAGATGACGTTATACCCAGTAGAATATTTGACAAAATTGAGTATGTTTATCCTCCGCAGTTCATGCATATTTTAAAATATGAAGATATCGACATTTATGAAGATGACGTTTTTATAAAGACTATAAAAAATGAAAACAATTATGCAATATTCTGTCCCGGTGCAGGTACCTTTATTTTTCTATCCAACAGGTCAAAAAATAAACCACTTATTCCATTAGAAAATTCAGGAATCATGTACAACGTCGCCATTTTCTTAGACTAAATAGCCCGTATTCAGATAAGTTCAATACAGTATTGACAAGATTAAGTGAAAGTGGTTTGTTAGTTAAATGGTGGTCTGAATTTATCAAAGAAGAAACTTCTGTAGACGGTAAGAAGAGAGAGACTATTGAAAGGGAAAGAAATGTGGTTTTCACAATCGATCACGGGCAAGGATCATTTGTTATTTTAATGGTTGGCATTATTATTTCGACAGTTGCATTCTTGTTGGAAATTATTTGTGGTAGATGCTCCTTTAGGAAGAAGACAAGATTTACGTTCGAAGTGTGACTATGTATTGATAGGAATAAGGGGAGAGACATACAAATATATATCGTACATTTACCTGCATCCGAAGGTCACTCAGTACAGTACGGTATAAAGGCTTTTAGGTAGATTTCATTACAAAGCTAACTATTCCAAAGGGTACTGCGCCCGAATTCCTCTAGCTCACAGTCCCAAATCCGCGGAGATGGAAAAAGGATCGTAGGGATGTCAATACCCGGCTAAGAATTTAACATGTCCTACCGGACTAATGACTAGGGAACCCTGAACACACACAATGCACACCTAATTATACTACCAACTAGTTGCATACAGAACAGCTTAAGAAAAATAAAAAATAGAGCACTAATGAGCAACTCGACTCTCGGGTAATTAAGGTAAATGTGTCGATAGACTGTCCGCATCTAGCTAGCGGTATCGTTATTGCGTAATTAAGCATTGAAATAAGAATAAGCTCTATGAATAACGTAGCAAGAGTATACAAACGCTTGCCTTTTATTAATTAAAAAATGACATTACATAAATGTCCCTAACACTGTTGAAAGATAAAAATAAAACACTCAAAATAAAATAGCTGCCCTTCTCTAGGCTTAATATAACTAAAATGAGTCTCTCGTGCATCACACGCAAATTATGTGAAAATATCTTTCCTTGAAAGATGTTGCAAACAAACAACACTATTACAATGCCAAATGCTGTAGTTCTACTTCCGTTGTACTTCACTTTAACGTTCAACTTCTACAAACATGTTCCCTGTTTAATACAGTCGTTAAAGTCTCCGCAATATAGCGTCAAATCTACAATTCTGAATAAAATAATTAATAATTATAATAATAATACTGTTTATATACACATATATACACTATCGCGTCCTGCACGATTTCTTTATATTTGTCTCCAATTGTATAGAGTTCATTCCTATCTCCTTCTCTCGTATATCACACAATAAAATTGTCAAATCCTGTATTACATTGTTATAACCAATGTGAATTATTGTTACAAACAGTTAAGTTCATGACTATTCACTTAAATATACAAATCCGGTATTTAATAATCAATAATATTACAAACTTGCGACGCAAGACTTTCAGATAAGCTTCCAAAATAAAACTATATGTGTGCATGGCATTAACCCTCACTGCTCACACTCGTGATTCTCCAAAAATGCATATTACGGCTTTACTTAACTGACACATAGTATTTCATATCTTTCAATCATAAATTCCTTATCTCACACACTTCATAAACATATTATCGCGTCTTTATTACTCTTCCTTCGACATAATTGCTTGTGGTATATATTCTCCTCTTACCACTTTTACAAACTCCTATGAACCATATCAAATACTTTCAACAAAGTAAGATATTCAGAATTCTTACTAGATATTACGAATGTAACACCTTTCATGAATTCACTACTCCTCCTCCGACATAATCTTCTATCGATTATACAATTCCGTGCTATGTTCCATCTATACATCTCTCACAAAATATTAGATATTAGATTAGATTAGAGAGTGATTCACTGTACGTGTTGTCTCCTTGAAAGTTCAGATAGAAAGAGTCTCGTTACTTGGCGTTCGCTAGCCTCCTCCGTTCGATTTCCCTCGTAAATTCACTGAACTAGCCTCACACCGCTCTGAAAATTCACTCCTTCGCTTATATCTCCTCTCTCAATTATCCAATTTAATTTCCGTCTTGCCAATTAAATTCCTTTTTCCTTCCTGGTGAATTTGATATGTCACAATCCTTTATAATATTAAAATAATGTATTTAATATTTATCAGTTCCTTTGTAATCAATATTTTATCTGATTGGCTGTCGACTCTTTATGGCGCGCGCTGATCACGCGTCGTCCCCACTTCTCTCTTATCTGGCTCGCGTTCGACCTCTGCTCATCCTTGCCATGTCCCCTCGTATCAAAAACAGGTTTCTCTCAGCTAACACTGATAAAACTGTGCACTATGCTGGACATGTCTCAAGTCATTTATGCTTGGTTAAAATGTATCAAGTAATAACATTTCCATTCCTTCTCCAAATACAAATATTTCTTCAGGCTAAAATTTTGCCAATGGCTTGTTGATGCATAATCTCTCTTCCTGAGTTTAAGTAAGATTCATATCTCGAAAATTTTATCCTCCGATGCTCTCGGTTCGTACCTCGTCCGGTGATATTGTCTTGACTAGACCTAATTTCGAGCGCAGTACCATGTTTCGACTTCCGAAAAATTTCGACATATCTTCGCGTTTCACATCCCCTAGACCCCAAAACCACCGTCAGTTCAAAAGTTTATATATATATATATATATATATATATATATATATATATATATATAATGCTGCTCAAAAAATTAAAGCACCACTTTTTTCAAAGACCAACGAATTTTGAAAAGTTGACCGCACAAGCTCGAAATCTCAGTATGACGTTTGTCCTGACGCCTACCAAGCATATGCTTCAATACAACTCCCCAACTTGAGTAGTTTTGGAGAAGCGGCCCGAAAACCAGCCCATTTTCGAAAACGGCAAATTGAAGTTTGCGAAAAACGCTGTAGGACTTGCCGCAGGTTGCCAAATCAGTCGAAAATGAATCAGTCTTGCTCTTAAAGGTTCCACAAACACGTTTAAATCGTTATTTTTGACGTTTGGGTATTTTCAACCCCCTTCATCATCCCCTAAACATGGACTACCATTGGGGGCATCTGAGAAGGTACCGGGTGCGTTTAACCACCTGAAAACCTGCACACCGTCCTCAGTTGCTGATTGCAGTAAGTTCTTAAGTCCTACGGCAATGTTCACACCCCCCTAACACCCTCAACTGGCATGGGGCCAAACAACCCCCTCTCGATTCACCCCTAAGGAAGGATTTAATCAAAATGTTTATCAGTGCTGTGAATGGGGGGGGGTCTTCCCCTAACGTTTCAAAAAAGGAGCAGTGCCTGTGTAACCACCCCCTCCCCTGCTACCCCCGTTTGTATGATTTTTCGAATCAGGCCATTTTTAAGAGCTCAAACGAGGTCTTAATCGCAGAAAGGGCTGTAAAGGTCCTTAGAAGTAGTTATGACACGAAATCAACCACTTCCGATCGTTGATTGACATTCCGTCCCCCAAACTTGAAATTTTTGCACCACCAACCCACCCTGTCTGGACGCGTAACGCGTCATGGCTGAGTTTTCAGGGATGGATGAAAATGAAGCTTATGGCCTGCAATCGAGCCAAAAACAGCAGGTTGGAGGGAAATTCATCGGTAGGGTGGAAAACGGGACCAAAAGATTTTCAAAAAAGTTAACAGTCTCTATTAAGTACACCCATGCATAGGCAACCCACATCACGTCTATTTTCTCCCATTTCCAACCTTTGTAACCTATTGCCGATCATAGGCAAACTGCACGCAAGGACGTGATGTGGGTTGCCTATGCATGGGCGTACTTAATATAGGCTGTCAACTTTTTTGAAAACTTTTGGTCCCGTTTCCCACCCTACCGATTAATTTCCATCCAACCTGTCCAGACAGGGAGGGTTGGGGTTGCAAAAATTTCAAGTTTGGGGGACGGAATATCAATCAACGATCGGAAGGGGTTGATTTCGTGTCACCACTACTTCTAAGGACCTTTACAGCCCTTTCAGCGATTAAGACCTCGTTTCAACCCTTAAAAAGGGCCCGATTCGAAAAATCATACAAACGGGGGTAGCAGGGGAGGGGGGTGGTGACACAGGCACAGCTCCTTTTTTGAAACGTTAGGGGAAGTCCCCCCATTCCCAGCACTGATAAACATCTCGATTGAAACCTTCCTTAGGGGTGAATCGAGAGGGGGTGGTTTGATCCCATGCCAGTTGAGGGTGTTAAGGGGGGGGGGGTGAACATTGCCGGAGGCCTTAAGAACTTACTGCAATCAGCAACTGAGGACGGTGTGCAGGTTTTCAGGTGGTTAAACACCCCCGGTACCTCCTCAGACGCCCCCAATGGTAGTCCATGTTTAGGGGATGATGAAGGGGGTTGAAATTGCCCAAACGTCAAATGTAACTATTTCAACGTGTTTGTGGAACCTTTAAGAGAAAGAATCATTCATTTTCGACTGCTTTGGCAACCTAAGACAAGTCCTACAGCGTTTTTCGCAAACTTCAATTTGCGGTTTTCGTAAATGGGCTGGTTTTCGGGGCGCTACCCCGAAACTACTCAAGTTGGGGAGTTGTATTGAAGCATATGCTTGGTAGGCGTCAGGACAAACGTCATACTGAGATTTCGAGCTTGTGTTGTCAACTTTTCAAAATTTGGTGGCCTTTGAGAAAAGAGTGGTGCTTTAATTTTTTTGAGCAGTTTATATGTATGTATGTACATACTGTATATCACTTTTTGTGGACACGATAACTACCGGAATTTTGCACCAATCACTTTGCATTTCTTACATAATATGTATCCCTATAAAATCTCGGTCGAGTTCGTTAATGGGCACAAACGGTCGAAGGGAGTGGAAATGGTGGGGCTTTTTTTCGAAAAAGTGTAATAACTCCCTTAATATGTGAAATATCGAATCCATGCCTTCGACATTCGTGTTAGAACTGTTGTGGACCTCCGTGAACAACCCGACGACGCTATGCTTGTCGGTTAGAAGCTGTGGTCTCCCTGTTTTAGGAGTTGATCATACATTTCTGCATGTTAGATTTCAGGCATCTTTGTTCCTTTCGCTCTATCCTCCCTGCGTACGGTGTCCATTCGTAAGTTGAGAATACAAGATTTGCTTAGGGAGACGAGATTCGGGCATATGGACAACATGACCAGTCCATCGAAGTTGATGTTTGATTATTATGGACTCGATGCTTGTAGCATTGACATCTTCGAGGACGCCGGTCTTGCAATGTTATTTTCAAGATTCTTCTCAAACAACGTTGGTGATATTTCTCCAGCTTGTTCCCAGATAAAATGCATTCTCACAATAGCCAGCAGGCAGAAAAAAAATGCTTTTTCAAAATCTGGCAATTATGACATAACAACGAAACGCAGGTCATAATTTACCTTTGCTCGTCTAGAGTCTTAACCACCAGCACCTTTCCTCAGAATTTGGAAATGTAATATTGCTGCATATCTTCAGCAAAATGTTTCCGCTCATGTCAGACTCAATATCAGGTTTGGTTATGCTTTGTTCAGAGTGTCTACTAGAAGTTCTGTAAAGGGTAGAACATAATATTTCATGTTTTGGATTAAATGTGATCGCAACCACAGGACATCATCTTGTAACTCCTAAACATGATTGTACACTGCTGTAGTTGCATTAAATATTCATTTGGCAAGAAAAAGTATTTGATTCATATTCCTTACTCCTTCCACTAAACATCTGACGGGGAATGTATGGACGCCATTGTGTTCACTTAGGCTAGGTTATACAGTCCGGGCTAAAGCACAACTGAAGCTTCAGGCTGGGATTAAGCCCGGATACAACGGAGGTTGAGTTTCACAGACCACAAAACAGAAACTACAGTCCAACTACCGAGTGTCCGGCTCTGACAATTCTCATGAGGGGGGGGAGACAGCGTTGCCGGTTGTGTATCGCGAAACATAAAACAACGTCGACTACATAAAATATTTCGCATGTTTTTAAATGAATTCTGACGAACCGCTGACCATATTACTAAAGTAATAGGCTTACACACAGTTAACCGGTAAGTGTGCACAATGAAACAACAAACCTGCACCAACACACAGAGCAACAGAAGAGAGCCTTGGTAACATCGAGCAAAATGTAAAGACCCGCTTGCTGGGAAAACCGCTGATTGGTAGAGATGACAACATTCATCTTGGTAGTGAGCCGACTTCGCCAACATTGGCGGAATTCCACTGCCTTCGAAGAATTTAGGTTTTGTGACCGCAAAATGTCGGAATAACAAAATGATGCACAACATTGCAAATGGGGTGTGGAACTTCCATGTTAAATAGTGACGACGCTAGAGAAGTTTCAAGGTGTTATAAACAGCTTCTCACTGCCGTAAGTTGGCTATATTGTCTCTTAACCCCTCTTCTCCCAACATTGCCAAACGTCAGAACTGAACACTCAGCGGCTGTACTGTAAACTAAGCTGAGCTCTTCTGGAGTTTACAGCTTAAACCGTGAGAATCCACGATTTTGGCTTGACCTCAAGTTCCTTTAGAATTGGTCGTAGCTGATGATTATAGGCTCTTGGATAGAGTTTTTTCCGGAAGGTTTCTTTAAATATATACTGTATCTAAAATAATGGCATTTAGCATTCAAATTAGTAATGCACATTTACAAATTTTGCTGTGTGTATCCAGTCTTGACAGTCTTGAAAGGTGGCAAAAATACGACACGCATGTCATAGGATTTTGGCATGTCAAAGAACCGAATTCAATTCAGTAGGCCGTGTTCATAGTGGCATAAATAACCCCGGGAGTTTCCGTCAACACAAAGTTCTTCATTTCTCTACCAGAAAGCGCTATAGTGTTCAAGGAGCTTAGATATCCAACCTCCTTGACTTTCATAGTGCTTCAAGGAACACCGAAATTCGACATGCAAGCTACCCTCTGGGAGTCAAATAACAAAGCTTGCACCCGGCATCAGAGGCCATACGATATTATTATTATTATTATTAGTATTATTATTATTATTATTATTAGTCTCGATATTGGTTGACTATTTTTCAAATGGGTATTACAGCCATGTACAGGTACGGTTTGGATCCTCGACGCCATGGCAGTGCGCTACCATTGCACGCCGCCATGACGCCATCACTACCGCTCCACATGTATTAAGGTGGATACATTCCGATATTTGCCGCCACTACCTAAGCAGCGTTGCTTGAGCAACAAAGCATGTGAAGCGGGCCCGCCCAGCCGCGCCATGAACAGTCTAGCAGCTCTGCCCCGCACGTGCCATATGACTAGGGATCACTACCGCTCCACATGTGTTACGGTGGATACATTCCGATATTCGCCGCCACTACCTAAGCGGCGTCGTTTGAGCAACAAAGCATGTGTAGCGGGCCCGCCCAGCCGCGCCATGAACAGTCTAGCAGCTCTGCCCCGCACGTGCCTAATGACCAGGTTGTTTTTTTTTCGGGGGGGGGGGGGGGGGGGGGGCGGAAAGAGTACCCGCACCCCCCGCGTGACACCCGACCTTACTACTGGTGCCTCCGACATGCAGTTAATCTACGATAGTAGAAGAGAAAGCATAGGGGATTGGATAAAAGGAATGTCTTTTAGGACTTAGTGCCTGTCCCATCGCGGTCGCGATCTACCAGGCATAATTCATAAATATTAACATGGGTATATTTTATATATGTGCACATATAAATATGTACACATATATAAGGGTAAGATTGTAGGGCCAGGGAAAACCGCATAGGCAGAAAGGAAAGATTGCCTACACGTAGAACCTGGCGGCTTGGTTATTGCCACATCCAAGGATAATGTGGGTATGGTAATGAGTAGGTATGTTAGTTGGGGGAAGGTATCATGCACCAGATCCATGTCCGTCTTCTCGCCAGTTCGTCTCCGGGGAATCCGTTAGAACTCGGCACTGCTGGGATCAGCGCGGGCCTTGCCGGCTACCGAGCAATGGTACAAGTATCCGAAGAACCTTCGCCACTACCCGATCTCCATGTGGTCCCTGGTACCGAGCCTCCGTTACCGGCGAGTGGAGGGGGGGGGGGGGGCCTCGCCTGCCGAAGCAGGGGCCTAGCGGGCGGTCCATGGGAACGAGCCACCTTCCTCTCTGCTCTTGCCATGGACCTGTAGACGCCCAACTGCGATGGGATGACGGATGGTCACCCATGCAGTTGGCGCACACCGGCGCGTCCCGCGGCACCGTGCAGCCGGTGTGGTGGTGGCCACCTGAACACCGGTTACAGCGGACTGGAGAGCCGCAGGATCCCTGGGAGTGGCCCCATCTCAGACAGCGGAAACACTGTAAAAGCTGGCCTGAGCGGGGCCTCATATTTCCTGACTGGAGCGGCTGACCCTGGCTGCGGCTGGTGGCCTCGCGGCGTCCTGGCTCCCCCTCCTGGTGGTGCTGCGGGCGACGGTCCTCTGGGCTGCTGCGGTTGACCTTCCGCTGCTTTGGGGCCGTCTCTGGTGTCCCCTTCCTGGCGGTGGTGGCGGGCGCGGGTTTCCCCGCTAAAGGCCCCACCTGGGGCTCTGGACGCTGCTCCTCCGGGATGGCGGGCGCGAGTTGCCCCGCTAATGGCCCCGCCTGAGGCGCCTGCGTCGTCTTGGAGAAGGTCAGGGGGCCCACCTGGGTCCCAACCTCTGCCTGCGTGTTGATGGCCTTCGGTGCTCCGAAGTCTGGGCGGCGCTCTCCCACGTGGCGGAGGATGTGCGGAGAGGCATCTGGCACACAGCCAGGTACCACCGCGACCTGCCAGAACTCGGAGATTGCTGCAAGGTAGGTGATGACCACGTCCTTGTGTGGCCTGATCAACACTCCGGTGGGGAGGTAGGCTTCGATGTTCTCGCGGACACGTTCAGCTCCTCCCGTCGTGACTTCATGGACCTGGTCCATGTAGCCCCTGATGATGTTCCTTTCTTCTTCCTGGTTGACGCCTGGCCTGTAATAGACAAACAAAGCCAGGGCACTGGGGTCGTAGCCACTTGCTCGCTCGGAGCCAGGGGAAGTGGCCCCAGGGTGCCCATGCACGGTGTCCGAGCTCACATCGCTCGCCCAGCTGAACCTGGCGTCAGGACTACTGCTGCTGTCCGGTCGCGGGGAGCTAGCCGGTCCTGGCGTCCGACTCTTCTCGGACTCGGTTAGCTCAGAGGGCCCAGGGGAGGCGTCGGTTGACTCGGACCGCAGGGAAACCTGCGTTATGTCCGGGATACCTGTGCTCCCCGGGCCGGGAGCTACTCCAGCGTTGAGTGCGCCAGCCGGGCTGTGAGGCACCCCTACCTCTTCAACGGCTGGTGGCTTCTGCGCCGCTGGCGTCTTCTCACCAAGGGCCTGCTGGCGAGCCCGCGTGACCGGAGGAGAGGGCCCTGTGGAGGTTTACTCCCCACCCAAGGAGCCTGCTGATCGTGGCCCTCTACCTCTCCGGGTGCGGTTGCGCCTGCCCTGGCCCCTGGCTTGCTCGCCGGTCCTCAGCTGCTTCCTCCACTCGATGGTCCCGCTGCTCGTAGTCTCCATCCTGGTGAGCTTGTAATTGTTTCTTTAATGTGATATAAATATAAGTTTCCGGGAGGGCGCCAATTCATAGATAGAATAGTCTACTATGAATGAATATTCTAATACAGACACGAGAACTCATTCATCTCAGGAATGGTGTGTTTATAACACCAACCAGGACACTACAGTAAACAAGGCAGCTTAATATTATACTGCAACATAACAATAAATCATTGGAATGCTACTTACTATTTAGTGGTATTATGGGATGTATATTTAAATGGTTCCTGTAATGTAGTCACAATGATATAATTTCCAAGTTATATCATTAGTCTTTATATCCTTTATTAATTTTTACTGCCGTGGAAGAGCTATAGATGAAGCCGTAATACTATAACTAATACGACGTATTAAATAAGACAGATGAAACAAGTATATTCTCCTTCGTGTTTTTTTTTTTCATACAAACACATTTCTTTTATAACCTGCAATAACCTCCAATCACTTTTTATTTATCAAAGTTCAACTCTCATTGTCTAAACTCATCTCTGCTATCGTCAGAGTTGACACTCTCGTTTCACTAGTTCAAGTTTCCTCCACTCAAGCGCACCAACGCCACCTCCAAAGAACACTAAGCATTTTTATATAAACGAATCACGGCCTATGTGGTCTCAGTAAACGTTACAATTTCTGCGCGGCTGGCGTCTTCTCACCAAGGGCCTGCTGGCGAGCCCGCGTGACCGGAGGAGAGGGCCCTGTGGAGGTTTACTCCCCACCCAAGGAGCCTGCTGATCGTGGCCCTCTACCTCTCCGGGTGCGGTTGCGCCTGCCCTGGCCCCTGGCTTGCTCGCCGGTCCTCAGCTGCTTCCTCCACTCGATGGTCCCGCTGTTCGTAGTCTCCATCCTGGTGAGCTGTTAGAACAACTATGCTGGTCTGCTGCTGCTACTGACAAGGTGTCCTTCCTCTTACGAGTCTGAGACGAACCTTTAATGACTAGGGATCACTACCGCTCCACATGTGTTACGGTGGATACATTCCGATATTCGCCGCCACTACCTAAGCAGCGCTGCTTGAGCAGCAAAGCATGTGTAGCAGGCCCGTCCAGCCGCGCCATGAACAGTCTAGCAGCTCTGCCCCGCACGTGCCATATGACTAGGGATCACTACCGCTCCACATGTGTTACGGTGGATACATTCCGATATTCGCCGCCACTACCTAAGCAGCGCTGCTGGCGCAGCAAAGCATGTGTAGCAGACCCGTCCAGCCGCGCCATGAACAGTCTAGCAGCTCTGCCCCGCACGTGCCATATGACTAGGGATCACTACCGCTCCACATGTGTTACGGTGGATACATTCCGATATTCGCCGCCACTACCTAAGCAGCGCTGCTAGCGCAGCAAAGCATGTGTAGCGGGCCCGCCCAGCCGCGCCATGAACAGTCTAGCAGCTCTGCCCCGCACGTGCCATATGACTAGGGATCACTACCGCTCCACATGTGTTACGGTGGATACATTCCGATATTCGCCGCCACTACCTAAGCAGCGCTGCTAGCGCAGCAAAGCATGTGTAGCAGACCCGTCCAGCCGCGCCATGAACAGTCTAGCAGCTCTGCCCCGCACGTGCCATATGACTAGGGATCACTACCGCTCCACATGTGTTACGGTGGATACATTCCGATATTCGCCGCCACTACCTAAGCAGCGCTGCTAGCGCAGCAAAGCATGTGTAGCAGACCCGTCCAGCCGCGCCATGAACAGTCTAGCAGCTCTGCCCCGCACGTGCCATATGACTAGGGATCACTACCGCTCCACATGTGTTACGGTGGATACATTCCGATATTCGCCGCCACTACCTAAGCAGCGCTGCTAGCGCAGCAAAGCATGTGTAGCGGGCCCGCCCAGCCGCGCCATGAACAGTCTAGCAGCTCTGCCCCGCACGTGCCATATGACTAGGGATCACTACCGCTCCACATGTGTTACGGTGGATACATTCTGATATTCGCCGCCACTACCTAAGCAGCGCTGCTTGAGCAGCAAAGCATGTGTAGCGGGCTTGCCCAGCCGCGCCATGAACAGTCTAGCAGCTCCGCCCCGCACGTGCCATATGACTAGGGATCACTACCGCTCCACATGTGTTACGGTGGATACATTCATATATTCGCCGCCACTACCTAAGCAGCATGTGTATTGGGCCCGGCCGCGAGATTGCAATTTCTAGTTCACATTTAGCATTGGAGAAGGACACAGCTTCCTGATTGGCTATTCTGACGAAACAAGTCTGCAGCAAAGGATGTGATTAGTCAGCGTAGTTATAGGGTGGTCTGCTCCTCTTCACTGCATTCACACATTGGAGAATCCATCCAGCCTCACTTATGGCGCAAGTAATTACAGCGTCCATGCCCAGTTCTCAGTCTGTTGAGGCGACACGTTAGTTTTCTTGGGAGGTCAAATCAATTCATTTTCTGAGTTGGATTTATCTCATGAGCATTAGTACCAGAAGTTGAATTTGACCACTCTTCCTTCCAGCTCCGTTTCAAGGAAAAATTTTCCCTCAAGAGTCGGCCGGCCAATACACTTGCTGGTCTCCTAGATCGAAGTCGTTGTGGCGATGGGTAACAAATTTCCTGGTGAACTGGTAATGAGGGAGATGACCGGATATTCTTTGCTTCTCTCAGCAGAGCTTCCTTTTTCCTCAGGTGGGGTGGTGGGATATGGCTACGAACGGGTAACCAGTGGCGAGGTGTAGACTGGACAGTACCAGTTATGCAGCGCATGGTTTCATTCAACTTAGTATCCACTTGATGCACATGTGCACTTTCCAGCCATACAGGGGCACAGTATCCCGCTGCAGAGTAGACAAGACTAACGCCCGTTAATCGTAAGCAGTCAGCCGAGGCTCCCCATGAACTACCACAAAGCTTGTGTAGGACGTTATTCCTTGTAGTGATTTTGTGAGAGAGCTTGGTGATATGTTCTTTATAGCTTAAAGTTCTGTCCAGGGTGAATCCTAGATATTTCGGGAAAGTGTATTCTGAACATAACAGCATATTTTAGCATATACAATTGAAACAAAGTATAATTTAAAACATTTTGAACAAAATAGGTTTCGCCTGCGTGTTGGACATCCCTTGTAAGCAACTCTCTGAGCAACAGATAACGAGATGACAGTACTCGTACTTTACGCTATGCTGCCTGGCTATTTGAAGAAGGGCATGGTGTGGGACATTCCTTTCCCCATCTCGACAGCTCCTTCAGTTAATGTGTTTCTTTATTCTTAGTCTGCATATCCTTCACTCAAAATGCCTAAAGAGATGATGATGATAATTGTTGTTTTAAGGGGCCTAACATCTAGGTTATCGGCCCCTAATGATTTGGGTGATCGTGAAAATGATAGTGAAATGTTAACTACAGTATGACTAAAACTAACTACTAACTTATATAACTTACTAGAAGAAAAAAAAGAGAATAAGGCAAATAAAGGACAGGAGGAAAAGAAATGCCCTCAACCCTCGAAGAATGCGGATTGAGGGACTTGGAAGGAAGGAGAGCCATGAAAGGCAGATATGAAAGTAAAAGAGGAGAGGGTCCGCCCCAGAGGTAATGGAAAAAGGGGGAAAACGGACCCAGCTCAGGAAGCCCTCGGGGTCGCCACCTCCCGAACCCTCCAGCCATGAGCCCCTGAGGGTGTAGCAATATCCAGGGTGCACCAGAAGTGGTGGGGCCTCCTTGAGGGGCTTGAGCAGAAGGCAGGAGATAAAATGAAAAGAAAAAGAAGGCTGACGTCTCGCAGAAGGAGGGTATCAGAAAAGTTGAGAAAAGGGCCAATTAAGGCGGGAAAGGAAGAGACTCCCTAGGCCTCGGACACCCTAATACCGTCGGGGACGGAAGAGAACAAGAGTTGACCCAGTGAGGTCGACAGGAAAGAAGACGGAGAAGAGCCCGGCACAAGTAAGTGGAAGCAATGCCGGACTCAGCTGGGGCACCGTGGTCGCCAACCCACGTCCCACTAGATGTGAGCCCCTGGGGGTACCTAAAGAGAAGAGCAGCAGAAAGTATTTATTAAAACAGTGGGTGTCAGGTAACAGTCATTATTCAACTGAAGGCTAGGGACCGGACATTCATGCACTGAAAACGATTAAAGTACACGTAGTCTCCTGAAAACACTGAAAAACTTGCAATTATCTATTGTGATGCTTCTTTCTGCAGTGAATGATACATGTATAAAGTGAGTGAATAAGATTGCCTTATTGCTAAGCGCATATTTTAATCGTTCTCAGTGCATATATGTCCGGTCCCAACTTATCAGTAATATATACTTCAGTGTCAAATGACGAAACCCCTGGAGTTTGAATGCAAATATCCAGTAAATATGGTGCGAGAGTGGTATTTTATAAAGACGTAGCAAAGCTGACCTGGAAAATGTGAACCAATATAATGATGATCACTAACCGCAATGTTCTGATGGGCGCTGATTTATTTCCGCGTCATAAATGGCATCGAATCCTAAGCAAACAAACTCTAAACCCTCTCGAATGGGTCGGTTGAGTCTCCAGTAGACTATTGTCTAAACAGATCTTAATATCTTTCTAAATATCTCTCAATAAACCAGTTAAAGCAACCTTCGTTTTTTCGGTAGAAATTTTTGTAGCTTCATTTCCTTTTCACGCCAATAAAGGTAGGATTCAGTTATCATCATCTTATTATTATTATTATTATTATTATTATTATTCCAGTAGCCATTTTTTCGCTTTGGTAGTGGCAACCTCTGCCAAGCTGTCTGGTGGCGGTGTCGCGCGAATAGGGCAACGTCATACCTTTAGGAGGTGCCATAAATGCCCAATAATTCCCTGTGTAAATAAGTCGTGTGTTAATAGAGATACATTGCCTTCCCTAGCAGCCTAGGCTCAAGCAGTCAGATCCTAAATATGTCTTACAAACACCCCTACACGATTACGTATTTAGTAGCATACACTCGATGATGTTTTAAGAGACAGAAACCACATTCGTGAAGCTTCCTCTCGTCCTTTTGTCGCTTTCTATTGAGCCCGTTAGAGAAGGTTATCCGGGTACCATCCGCCGAAAGAAATGGTACTTCGAACGACCCCGTCCTTCGAACCCACAACCTGAGAGGATCGGATGCATTTCTTTAAAGGGCTAGCGTAGCACGAGAAGCTTGATCCAGGGGATCTGGGTCATTTGTACGGAATATGGCATTGACGCCCAAAGAAATACACCCGCAAACACAAGGCTAACAATAAAGAGATCCAGTCCTAAGTAAAATTGTGTGAATGATTTATTCATAAAAGAAGCCCTTATCCTACTTCCGAGGGTTAAAAATCGGCTAATCCCCTGATCTAGTTACAATGGTGAGTCAAACCCTACAATGAAATTAACTAACCCTCGTGAAGTCCTAATTACAAGAAAGCAAATCCAACAACTTATCTAGGCGCGTGGCACAAGATAAAACTAATTCGAAGCAAAGTTACAAGCAAATGACTCGGTATAATTTACATTTAACGGCAAAGCAAATCCAATCCATAGGTTAGGATGGTACCACAATTACATTTAGTGTCTATCTAAATCCTGACGTGAATGCAAATATTACGACGAGACGCATCGTAATCAAAGAATTAATGCATGAGCTAATGATAGTAGACCACAGACTATCAAAAACCATTACATAAAAATACACTCTTATCATTAACAGGGTACAATATGGGTAAATGCACTAGGAAATGAGTCAGCAGACCCAAAAACAGGCCTGCCTTCGCGAATTGAGAAGCTATTTGCCCTCAATCGTCATCTCAATTGTGTAAGTTAGGTTGGCAACAGCGCAATCGTCACTGCGACTTACGTTGCTTTGAATCACGTGGGCCATAAAGTATGAACTACTGGTCCCGGAGATTCATGTCGTCGTAAAGTAAAGTTTTCATCTCCCACAGGAAATTATGTAGAATCATGGTGTCAAAGTCATCAACAAGCAAATGGATTCAAATTTAATGGGCCGTAATTAATTAATTAATTCATTAATCCGACGGTTTAAGATAATTGGGCGTATGATTTACAATCAAGGTTTATGTTATGTATTAGATGGTTTGATTGAAGACACCAGTCGTCGGCTGCATGTGATCTCCACAGAGATACACTCGTACGTCATGACTTCTGTAAGTCAACAACACAATGCTCTGAGCTAAGAATTGCTCAAGCAACAGTAACACTGGTTAGCGCGTCTTACACTATTTGCACGCAAATGACATCGGTCGCCTAGGCCCCTTGGCTCAATGACGCCGGAATTTACCAACAATGTAAGGGGACATAAATCCGCCCATCCTTACCGAAACTCTGTGTTCACAGAGACAATAATAACATTGGCTAGCCTGACATAATACAAAAAGAAACTGGGTCAATCTACATGTGTGTTAAACCTTCATTACAGCCCTTCTGGATGATTCACTTCATCAGCTCAAAATACAAGGAATTCCTATGAATGAACATTCCATCGCTCTCGAATAGCGGTCAAAATATCAGGTGTGTACAGTTCGTAATAGCTGTCTCCAAGGCTTGGTTAAATCTCATTGACATTGACCTTCACATTCCATGTGGTCATGACGTCAACAGTACAAAACATAGTCAATAAAGTCGTCTCCCTCTGAAATCCGGGTAGAAACCAGTTCCGATCGCTAGCTCATAGCGTGTCAATTCACTCTACACATCACTGAATATGGCGCGGCTTTCATTTACATTGCATTTCAAAACTGTACATTCCGTCTGACAGAAACACGTATTACAGTCCTATTGTGCTTTGCAGATCGCTTAAAGAGTGTTCATTACTTCCATTATAGTTCTATCACAGTGTGTTACCCTTTGTAAAGATATAATGTTATTTAAATACAAAAGATGATTAAATTGAAGACTATACAACCCGCAGCATAACTGCTTTGACATTAAGAGATGTCACTCATCTCTATTATCATGAACTCATGGGTTCTGTGTGCATTGCTCGGCACATTCTCAAAACAACTTTACAAACATCTAACCTCTACGATGCTGTTCAAAATGATACGCTCATAGTTTCAACTTCATGTTTTCATCAGTACTACTGGACAATGAGTTCGTTCTTCCCAGGAACTAAATGTGGTAAAGTGTACTCAGAAAATGTTAACCAAATAGTACAAAAAATATAAGAGTGACTGTCGACTGCTAACTGATACGGTAAAAAAAAAACAAGAAGTTCCGTGACGAACTAAAGAGCCTACTTTTCATGCCAATGATTATTCTACAGTGTATGAACCTATCTAGAATAATGAAGAAATTAAGTTGCTAATATCGAAATTTCTAATTATTTCGAAATACAGTATACCTTGCATAATGTAGCCTAATAGAGCACTACAGTTGGCAGCCCTGATGACTGAATATATTCTTAGTTCCATCTCTTAAGGTACAGAATACAACATTTGGTTGAAGTCCAATGAATAGCATGGACGTTAAATACAGTTGAACATTGGATCTAACAGCGTGCGTAAAATCATGTTGGCAACAATGTCATGCATGTATTGGTCAGACATAATCTGAAATAGTATGATCTATTGTTGTGCCAATTTTGAATGAAATCCATTAGTTAGTATAGAAGTTACATGCATTTTAAAATTGGACCTATCAGCAGGCTCAGAATCATGTTGGCAACACTGACGTATATTAGTTAGTCCAAATGCATCTAGAATGCCAGGTACTATACGTGTGCAAAGTTTAGAGCTATTGGCTTGCATACTTTCTGATATATTGGTATTTGGATAAAATAAATTAGGAGCATTTATTAACAGTTGGCAGCCCTGGTGGGTCTTAAGAATACGCTCAGTCATATCTGGTTATGTATGCATACAACATACGAAATTTGGTTGAATTCCAATTGATAGTGTAGAAGTTGTGTGCATTTAAAAATTGGACCAATCAGCAGGCTTATAATCATTTTGGCAACACAGCGATGTATGGCCTCCTGGAAATTAAACTGCAATATTATTATCTATACGTATGCCAATTTTGAAATAGCTCCCATTCATACCTTCCAATATATCCAACATGGAGCTCAAATTTCAATTGCAATTTTTTAGCAGTTGGTAGCACTGACATCATTTTCAAATATGGCCGTGAGATATTCGGTTATAGACCTTTACTCCTACCAAATTTTGTTTCGATTGCTCCTGCCGTTTAGGAGTTGATAGGGACACACACACACACACACACACAGCCAGCCAGCCAGCCAGACAGACAGACAGACAGACAGAATGACAGACAGACAGACATACATACAGACAGACAGACATTTGCCCGATCTCATAAGACTACTTTTTCCTCATTTTTGCAAAATGTGAAAAGTAGGCTAAAAATCTCAAATCAAAATAACTGAGGGATCCTAAACAGGATGTTCCCTAACAAATGATGAATATCGTCCTCATCGTGAAAATATCAGCTGTCTGATATGGAAAATGCCGTTTTCTCATGGGTGAAGTTTATGCTGAAAATTACAAACTGTACATGGTTGCACCACCGTAAAGTACGGCATGTGGTGGCTCACAAAGATTGTCCCAGTTCCAAAGAAGAAAGACATGATTTATAAATAGCCCTGCCTATGTTGTCTTCTATTAGTTTCGGCTAAAAATAACTACTCAGGTTACGTCAGCCTGGACAAAACCTTGTACATGAATGAGAATACAGGACTCACAGTGACATGAATATGTTGTTCACCTTCCTGTCTCCTGGCTGGAAGGGGTAATACGTCTCCAATCCTTTGGAGGGATTAATAAGCAAGACCAAAGGTCCTGACCTGTCCTTCTCGTCCTCGGTCGCGTACATGGCTCGTCCTCGACAGTCTCTGCCAAACTTTCCTCCTCATGGTCGAATCATTTCGTCGGTTCTTTCCTCATTATGGATGAAGTTACTCCATAACGGACCTCATGTGTAGTGGGTAGAATGCATCAAACACGTAGTACATTTTACATTGCATGGTGATCAATTTCACAAATATCACTGGAGCTACAATATAGAACTACACAGAAATTAGCTCACTGGCGTTACACTGGTGCAGATAATTGCAAAAAAGGGCTCTGGATTGTCCTGCCACAGAATTTATGATACAACTGGTGGTATCTCTTACTGATTTTAGTCACTTGAATATCACTCAAAATCTCGGCAATCACGGTGAAATAAAACATGATGCGTGACATTGCCATTAGTTATTTCAATTTTAGCGTTCGATGAGCTGTAGTTATATAATGTGGACTCAATATTTTATGCCTCGTGGCGCACAAAGTATGACCTGTCCTAGACACCGTGGTCACAATTCACGTGGTAATTGTAATTTCACTGTAAATAAGTTTTCCTTCAGAAATATCGTTGCACCAGCCTTGCATGGCCAAAAAATATACTGTTCACACGAATTATACAGTGCATTCAGCAGGATGGCTGTCGATTACTATCCACACACTTATGTGGGTGCACATTGCACAATACGTGGCCCTCGTCGATATGACGGACTATATCACAGTCACATCTAGTCTCGGCGGACTATCAAACTGGTGTGTTGAAGCCAGGAACTGCTCCCCGGTTCCAAGGAAGTTGTACGTCATTGTGTGTATCCTGTTAGATGAGATTTATGTTGCCCCTAAACTAAGTTATAAGGGTGGGAAGATTGAAGGAGTTGCTTTGAACAGATCAAATGAAATTCATTGTGCGACTACAATACAGGCATTCATGATAACTTCACCTTTGTGTAGATTTTCAGATGTTGTTGCTCTGTTTCCTGTGAAGAACTTAAACAGTGACATGCTGTATAAAATGACTTTAGAATTACTCGCTGTATTGGAAAAGAGTGGGCATGTTTCCCTTTGTCTTATGTCGGACAATAATAAAGTAAACAAAGGCATGTTTCAGCATATAAGTGGAGGTTCTTTGAAAACCAGTATAAAGAATCCAGCCAACAATGACAGGAACTTATTTTTGCTATTTGACTCTGTCCACCTACTGAAATGTATTCGCAATACCAGGTTATTAACATCCCAGACATCGGTGATCAGCTGTCAGCAGTTCAAGCTGAATTGCAAAGTCAACCAGGTGATGAATGTTCAGCAACATGTGTGTATTACACCCAATAAGCAAGATTTCAGGACCTGACAAACTTGAATGAATCAGAGAAGAAATCTCTTCTTAAAGAAGTTGCTGCAATCACAAGAAATGCCCTGTCCCCCACTTCCTTTGAAGAGCAGAGTGTGCCTTTAGCCCTAAAAGTTTTCGATGGAAGGAACGTTGTATGCACATGAATAATTCATTAATTTGCTGTTTTTAGACATAAGCCCTACTTATTTAATGTGGAAGCCTTGCAAATAAACTTTCCCTCCAAATTAAGTCTTTCAGCCTGTACTTTGCAGTAATTATTGAGAAAAATATTACTCAACACCTTACTGCATTTAACTGCCAATCTTCTCATAGACATTCCACCATCACAGACAACATCAAAGTCTGTAAAGTACAGTTCAAAGTGAACCACTGCCAACTGCATGACAATTCCCTATGACGTTTAACCAACAGTAGGAAGTATATTTCATAAGGTAACTGAGTAAAATACAAAAGATCTTATAGAGAATTGTACACAAAGTCACCACAATGTCCGAGGGACACTTCAGACCACCACAGAGTGCCATTTAATCTCATTAATGGGAATGAATGAAAAGGACTAGCCTATTTGTTTATGGATTTACAGGAGGCAGTCGTGATCTTATTATAGGAATTACCTAGGCATTTACCTTCAGTATGTGTGGGAACCCATGGTGAACCACTTGCTGGGTGGCTAAGGGGAGAATTGACCCAACATTTCTTGGTTTACCTCACTAGCCCTCTTACCCTCAGACTAGAATTAGATTTCCTGACAGTCAGGAATCGAACATGAACCACAGAAGTGACAACCAAGTACTACACCACCTGGTTGGTCACATTTATTTTTAAGAATAATATGTACGAAAAAGAAATTGAAATTCCTACAGGAACAGTTACAACTTTCCCTGTCCACTCAGCCAAGATATTCTGCAGATCTCTCCTGTGGGCTTCAATATTATTTTATTTTATTATTTTTCTGATGGAACTTTTGTAGTACCTTATTTCAACTCCTGGAGCACCTCCCCTTGTGTGTCTCTTATACAGCTACACACACTACTACATTCATCACGTAATCGGAGGAATTCAACCCACACCCAACTGCACGGGGCTGATGACCAAGCTGTCCCAAGCCCATAAAATGAATTAACAGCAGACAAAATCACGTCGTGATGTTATTTTGTGTTGTGTTGGATTCTGACACACGTCATGCGTTCGATGTCCGACCATCAACCACGGCGGCCATCTTGGATTGCAGTGTCAGGTCAGGTAGTATAGAAGGTCCTGGTATAAAAGAGCGGTCTGTTCAAACGACGATATATCGTTGCTCGCACTTTTGTCGTAAACACGGAACAACAATATATCATTGTCTGGCGCACTAAGGGTATGTAGATCCTACCCTGGCCACCAAGCATGCTGAAGTTTTCAGTAATCTGTCACACCGGAGGTCAAGGTTCGAATCCCTGCTCTGCCAAGGATCTAAGTTCTGGTCTGAGGAATGGAACAGGGTACACTCAGTCTCGTGAGGGAAAACTGAGAAGAGATGGGTTCAATTCTCACCTCAGCCATCCTGAAAGTAGTGCTCCGTGGTTTCCCATTCCTACTTCAGACATGGTTCCTAACTGAAGGCCACGGCCGTCTCCTTTGTAAATTGCAAGTACACACACACTCACACAGCCGTCACTATAACACAGGTTATCGGAAAGAAATCCACACACACCCAAGCACACGGAGTTAAATGACACCGATGTCCAAGCCTCTCAAATTAAACAACAAACACCAGAAGATACCCAGACACAGAAACTCGTTTAGACTGAAATGACTGACATAACCACACTTTCCCGCAAGGTGCAGTAGTTGTTTCTTATTTTAGGATCAGAGACATTGTGGTCATATAGCCCAGTATATTTGTGTGTTTGCGTAATTTGCGTGACAACCTGTGATATTGTATTGGCTGTACCTGTGTGTTCAGTGACTTACACATGGGTTCGAATTCTGGTCAGTCCAGAAATTTAAATTCTGCCTCCTGAGACAGAACTGAGAAGAGATGGGTTCAATCCTTCCTCAGCCATTCCAGGTATGATTTTCTGTGATTTACCCTCTTCTACCTAAAATAAGGCCACGGCCACCTCCTACCCAGACCCTAGCTCCAATTAGCAATATACAAGCATATTCAGCAATTACAATGGCATAGGACATCAAGCTTTCTCACTGATGGTTGAGTATTGTCAGGTTTTAAACACGGTCTTGTGTAGAAGCATTAGTTCCCATTCATATCACTAGCCTATCTGTGATCTGACATTTAGATCTGTTTATCGAGATTGCTGATGAGATTTATAATTTTACTTTATGACCACCAAAATATAAGCTGAAGATTGATCCACTTAGATACTTATCAAACCAATATCGTATTGTATAGGCGGACAGAGATTGGTGATTTAATACGAGAAATTCAGAGAGTCAAAATCTAAACGCTCCATTATATAACGATGGTATCAGAGAGAGTTCGATTATTCCTCCACGTTATTTATCTCATCTGTGTCTGTATTAGTATTCCTAGACGCAAAGTATACACCTTGAAAACGCTTACCTTATTTCGATTTTAACCTCAAATGTATTAAATTCCTCACGATTATCCGGACGATATGGCAGTTCTTGAGAAATTGATAAAAATCAAGTCAGTAATCACGGGGTCTATATTTTAGTTATGGCAGTTTCCCTAGTAGCGAGGAAGAATATTATAAAGGAAGACAGATTCTTATCCTAATAATGACAATACAGACATGTATGTTTCGATCTAGTGAACTGTATTGTGCCTTATTCAGAGCTTACCACATGTGAAAGTGTGGGCAAGTCATAGATCCAGACGTTACTCTGTAGCCCAGTAAGGTAAGCTCGTTTGTATTGTGTATCGTGTCTTATTCAGAGCTTACCACATGTGGGCAAGTCATAGATCCTGACGTTACTCTGTAGCCCAGTAAGGTAAGCTCGTTTGTATTGTGTCTTATTCAGAGCTTAGCACATGTGAAAGTGTGGGCAAGTCATAGATCCTGACGTCACTCTGTAGCCCAGTAAGGTAAGCTCGTTTGTGTTGTGTATTGTGTCTTATTCAGAGCGTACCACATGTGAAAGTGTGGGCAAGTCATAGATCCTGACGTTACTCTGTAGCCCAGTAAGGTAAGCTCGTTTGTATTGTGTACTGTGTCTTATTCAGAGCTTACCACATGTGAAAGTGTGGGCAAGTCATAGATCCTGACGTTACTCTGTAGCCCAGTAAGGTAAGCTCGTTTGTATTGTGTACTGTGTCTTATTCAGAGCTTACCACATGTGAAAGTGTGGGCAAGTCATAGATCCTGTCGTTACTCTGTAGCCCAGTAAGGTAAGCTCGTTTGTATTGTGTACTGTGTCTTATTCAGAGCTTACCACATGTGAAAGTGTGGGCAAGTCATAGATCCTGACGTTACTCTGTAGCCCAGTAAGGTAAGCTCGTTTGTACTGTGTATAGTGTCTTATTCAGAGCTCATCACATGTGAAAGTGTGGGCAAGTCATAGATCCTGACGTCACTCTGTAACCCAGTAAGGTAAGCTCGTTTGTATTGTGTACTGTGTCTTATTCAGAGCTTACCACATGTGAAAGTGTGGGCAAGTCATAGATCCTGACGTTACTCTGTAGCCCAGTAAGGTAAGCTCGTTTGTATTGTGTACTGTGTCTTATTCAGAGCTCAGCACATGTGAAAGTGTGGGCAAGTCATAGATCCTGTCGTTACTCTGTAACCCAGTAAGGTAAGCTCGTTTGTATTATGTATTGTGTCTTATTCAGAGCTTACCACATGTGAAAGTGTGGGCAAGTCATAGATCCTGACGTTACTCTGTAGCCCAGTAAGGTAAGCTCGTTTGTATTGTGTATTGTGTCGTATTCAGAGCTTAGCACATGTGAAAGTGTGGGCAAGTCATAGATCCTGACGTTACTCTGTAGCCCAGTAAGGTAAGCTCGTTTGTATTATGTATTGTGTCGTATTCAGAGCTTAGCACATGTGAAAGTGTGGGCAAGTCATAGATCCTGACGTTACTCTGTAGCCCAGTAAGGTAAGCTCGTTTGTATTGTGTATAGTGTCTTATTCAGAGCTTAGCACCTGTGAAAGTGTGGGCAAGTCATAGATCCTGACGTTACTCTGTAGCCCAGTAAGGTAAGCTCGTTTGTACTGTGTATAGTGTCTTATTCAGAGCTTACCACATGTGAAAGTGTGGGCAAGTCATAGATCCTGACGTTACTCTGTAGCCCAGTAAGGTAAGCTCGTTTGTACTGTGTATAGTGTCTTATTCAGAGCTCAGCACATGTGAAAGTGTGGGCAAGTCATAGATCCTGACGTCACTCTGTAGCCCAGTAAGGTAAGCTCGTTTGTATTGTGTATTGTGTCTTATTCAGAGCTTAGCACATGTGGGCAAGTCATAGATCCTGTCGTTACTCTGTAGCCCAGTAAGGTAAGCTCGTTTGTATTGTGTACTGTGTCTTATTCAGAGCTTACCACATGTGAAAGTGTGGGCAAGTCATAGATCCTGACGTTACTCTGTAGCCCAGTAAGGTAAGCTCGTTTGTATTGTGTATTGTGTCTTATTCAGAGCTTAGCACATGTGAAAGTGTGGGCAAGTTATAGATCCTGTCGTTACTCTGTAGCCCAGTAAGGTAAGCTCGTTTGTATTGTGTACTGTGCCTTATTCAGAGCTTACCACATGTGGAAGTGTGGGCAAGTCATAGATCCTGACGTTACTCTGTAACCCAGTAAGGTAAGCTCGTTTGTATTGTGTCTTATTCAGAGCTTACCACATGTGAAAGTGTGGGCAAGTCATAGATCCTGACGTCACTCTGTAGCCCAGTAAGGTAAGCTCGTTTGTACTGTGTATAGTGTCTTATTCAGAGCTTACTACATGTGAAAGTGTGGGCAAGTCATAGATCCTGACGTCACTCTGTAGCCCAGTAAGGTAAGCTCGTTTGTATTGTGTATAGTGTCTTATTCAGAGCTTAGCACATGTGAAAGTGTGGGCAAGTCATAGATCCTGACGTTACTCTGTAGCCCAGTAAGGTAAGCTCGTTTGTATTGTGTATAGTGTCTTATTCAGAGCTTAGCACATGTGAAAGTGTGGGCAAGTCATAGATCCTGACGTTACTCTGTAACCCAGTAAGGTAAGCTCGTTTGTATTGTATATTGTGTCTTATTCAGAGCTTACCAAATGTGAAAGTGTGGGCAAGTCATAGATCCTGACGTTACTCTGTAACCCAGTAAGGTAAGCTCGTTTGTATTATGTATTGTGTCTTATTCAGAGCTTACCAAATGTTAAAGTGTGGGCAAGTCATAGATCCTGACGTTACTCTGTAGCCCAGTAAGGTAAGCTCGTTTGTATTGTGTATAGTGTCTTATTCAGAGCTTAGCACATGTGAAAGTGTGGGCAAGTCATAGATCCTGACGTTACTCTGTAGCCCAGTAAGGTAAGCTCGTTTGTATTGTGTCTTATTCAGAGCTTAGCACATGTGAAAGTGTGGGCAAGTCATAGATCCTGACGTTACTCTGTAGCCCAGTAAGGTAAGCTCGTTTGTATTGTGTATTTAAATATAGAAGTATCGTCTTGGATTATTGAAATTGAAATGTTATCAAAAATCATTTTAATGGATTTAGAAACTTGATCACCGATCCGAAAGATTTGTTTCAGTTTCATATTTATGTACAACAATATCTGGCTGTGTATTTCTCATACAGGGACATTTACTATGTGCGCCCCGATAATCACGGAAAGCTAGGCCTGTCTCCAGTGGTGCAGATCGCGGGCGCGCGTACATGGTTCAGCCGGTGGATGGCCCTCACTTGTACACTTTTACCACACATGTTCAATAGTGTGTGCTTACAGTGCTCATAGCCGATACTGATAATGCCCTCCCTCTCTTGTAACACACACCTGACATCTTCTGATGAAAGAATGGGCAACATTCTGAACTTCCACAGCCGTGATGGCTTCGATTTCATCTCTGATGTACTGTTCAAGTTCAGTTCTCAATAATCACAATGCTCACTAAACGTGCAACACTAACGTCTAAGCTTTGCAGATACACGTCCATATGGACGTGTCAACTAACTATATGAATCAGCGGAGCGGGGTATCGCGAGGTCCGCTCACTGCGCACCTGACCAGCCAAATGAGTGCACCGCGGCAAACTATTGCGTCATTTGGCTGGCCAGGTGCGGACCTCGCATTATCCCACTCCACTGACTCATATCGTCTAGTGAGTTATCTGCAAATTTCGAATTAGGTTTCCGGGAAGACCTATGCATAATGCCAGTACAATTAGGAGGCTCGCTAAACGACTCAAGTAAACTGGCTCCGGAAAAATTGAAAAAGTTTACAGACAACAAAAATTAGATCATATCGTTGTCCATTCGTTCATCAGAAGATGTCAGGTGTGTGTTACAAGAGAGGGAGGACATTGACAGCATCGACTATGAACACTGTTCAACATGTTTGGTAAGAGTGTTAAAGTGCGCACCATGCACCGGCTGAACCGTGTATGCGCGCCCGCGATCTGCGCCAGTCAAAGTTGCCTTAGTTTGGCGTGTTTATTGGGCCGCACATAGATAATGACCCTGTATCTCGTAGATCGATTATGCGCATATTCAAGGAAACACTGATACAAACATCACAATTTAAAAAAAATTGTTGATATTATTCTTTTGTCCAAATTTCACAATTTCCTTCAATCTCCCTTTCCTTTTTAAATTAGCTCTATGTACTGTTTAATGTTTCATTTTGGTCGGATTCCTTTGAAACTTTTACCAAACCTCACATGAAGCCCACCCATCAATGTTTTGTCTAAGAAACTTTTTTTTTTAATGTGTAACATCTTTCCACTCGGTTGCTGGAATTTTTTGTTTGGGGGTGATTTTGTAAAAATGGGACGGAAGTGGGACGGAAATGCACCAGGAACAATGAGCGCGCGCGGTGGCGGAGATTGGTACAACGACATACTGTCGGCTATGCGGCTATGTGGAATGTAAATCGCATACGGTTTACTTAAATGTTTGGAGGCCCCATTACAGATATTCCTACAATAAATCATCTTCAAACTGTCGTTCTTTGGTTTGAAAATATTCATTAAATCATATTTCCTGAAAACAACTATGATTTATTAAATAATACTACTTTTGCTGTGTTCTTATTTAATGTAAGCCCTAAAGGTACTGTCGGCCAAAATACAGCACTATGTGTAAAGTATATAGCATACAGTTTAATTCAAGGTTTGGAGGCCCCATTACAGATATTCCTACAATAAATCATCTTTAAGTTGTCGTTCTTTGGTGTGAAAATATTCTTTATATCATATTTGCTGAAAGGATTTGGCACAGGAGTTTTAAAAGTAGCACGTGGTGGCAGAAATTGGTACAACGATGTACAGTTGGCCATGTGGCAATGTGGAATGTAATCGCATACGGTTTACTTCAAGGTTTGGAGGTGCCATTACAGATATTCCTACAATAAATCATCTTCAACCTGTCGATCTTTGCTGCGAAAATATTCATTATATCATATTTGCTGAAAACAATTATGATTTATTAAATCTTACTACTTTTGTTGTATTCTTATTTAATGTAAGCACTCGAGGTACTGTCGGCCAAAATACAGCACTTTTATATCATATTTGCTGAAAGGATTTGTCACTGGAGTTTTACAAGTAGTTATTGCAGAAATGATAGTAATGAGAACTTACCGATGGTAATAACACGAGGGAATCCTTCTTGTTTACTGGCACAAGGTAGCACTATGAGTTCATCTTGAAAAAATGCGAGAAAGAAATATGGAATTATTCTAATAAAATGTCAGATGTTACACATCATATGCGACTACTGTAAGGCTCATAATTTTGAAAAACAGAATAAAATGTCAATTTTTAAAAAGCCTCTAAAATTACTAACTACTATTCAATCATGGAATTTATTTTCCTGGGTTATTCTACAATGTTGTGAACTAGAATATTGCAGTTATCTGCTAGGAATATTTCTTAATTTTCAAAAACAATTGCAATTTTATCATTGCTTAAAATATACCGAAAGCAGTGGCTACGCTGGCTAAAGCGCAGCGTAGGTCATGGGGTCAAGCTCTATGCTGACTCGGTTGACGCGTGGGTTCGAGAAGCACAGTCGGCTGCCTATTAAATGGTTTTCCTTGGAATAATATTTTCAACACCAGGCATTATATGCCTGTGAAACATGGAAATTCACGGTTAAGGTAATTAAGAGGTTAGATGTTTTCCGACAACGTTGCCTTTGACGAATTCTTGGAGTCTCCTATCGTGATCATGTCACAAATGAAGACGTATAAAGAAGATCACACTCCGTACGCCTGTCGACGACTGTAACTGAGCGTCGGTTGCACCTTGCTGGCCACGTCCTCCGCATGCCCGAATACCGTCACCCACGAACTGCACTAAGATGGACACCACTGGAAGGAAAAAGGAAACATGGCCGGCCGCGAAGAGCTTGGCGTCAAACAATGAGAGAAGATCTCAGGACCATTGGCATCTCTTGGGATGATGCCGGAGCTGTTGCGATCGACCGAAATCGCTGGAGAAGACTTGCTGCCCAATGTGCCTTGCACAGGACCTAATGATGAACACCAGGGAATTGCTGGGACGGTACTTTCTGATAGGCCACGGCCGCTTCCTTCCACATCCTTGTCCAGTTTCATTCATCGTCATCTCAACCCGACGGGCAGGTCGCTCATGGGCTTCGACTAGAAAGACCTGCACTCGACCTCTCAGGAGGCCACACGAAAAAATATTGCATAAAATAAACAACGTGAGGCGAGCAGGAGTGCATAAGAAGGACCAGGAGGACTCTTACAGTAATTGAGGTGGCAGGTGCGAGGCTGTAGAGACTGTGTAAGCTGTGACAATCATAGTGACGACTCGTGGACAGAGTCTAGAGTTAAGTTCACGACTGTTGTGAAGATAAATATAGAGTTCATTTGAGTTTAGTTTAATCAGTGCAGTGCCATGCTTGCAGGGTCCAGTTAATACTGAGCACTGAAGAGACATTTACTCTCAAAGAACACTGTAAATAAATAATAGTTCGGAATGAGACCCAGTGTGTGTGTGTGTGTGTGTGTGTGTGTGGGTGCGTGATTAGGCTAAATTAGTTATTATTAGTATAAGTTATTATAGCAAATAAAGAACTAGTGTAAATATGACAGACTCGTTATCTTACGGACCCTAAAAACGCAACATTATTGTTATTTATGCATATTCCTTAACCTTCGATTCCCGCTGAAGAGAATATATTATTATAAAATAATAAAAAATATAAGGAAAGGGCATTATCGCTGCGATCATGTTCGAAATATAACTGTATGTGTTGTTCCTTCTGCTTACAGATTTTTCTACACACTGAATACGCATCAAATATAAAAATAACAACTACTCATTGCCCTGGACGGAAGCAGGATATGACATCGGGCTGGGTGCTCCAGTCAGCCTTCAAACCCAAGACTGCAGATTCGATCCCGGTGCAGTTGAATAGTACTCAATAGTTTTTAAATACGACAACCTCATATCAGTAGGATTCCTGGCGTGTTAATTATCCATTTTGGGCAAAATTCTGAAGTCACAGCTGTTAATGCTACAAGATTGGCATTGACAATGAAATTTGAAGTAACATCACATCTTACAAACTCGCAATGTAATACTTTAATTTTAATCACTGTGCTGTTGTGTGCTGAAATACAGAGCACTAAGTTAAAGGTGCAGAATGAAGTGTGTCACCTGAACAACTGTCTGCAGAAAATAGTCAATCGTTACATCGATCAAGAGCAGCATCTCCTGATATGTACGTCAAACTCAAGGCCATTACCATGGGAGAATTCCTTGCTTGATCAGTATCTTCAACAATATTTCTCCAATATAAATCATAAAGGTGTAGTCTCTTACTGCAGACACGATAAGCTACCAAGATATGAGAGAGAACATGTAGATAATATCTTGATTGTGTTGCAAGGAACTGAACAAAGCGATCAAGTTTTCACACAGATTCAAACATTAGACCAAACCTATGCTTTGAGTCCCAGTGTTCGATTTATAGTTGTAATCGACGGAGCTATTAAGGCCAAGGAAGAACTAATTGTAGTTCATCGAGTTGTGAATAGCCTTTGGAAGATGTATGCGTTCAATATTTTGATACTTATCTCATCACCGGTATCAAACACTGCCGTTTCCTCCATGAATCTGTATACTTGGTTTCCTTTCAGTGATTCAGGACAGTGTGGAAGGAATACCAAGGATGTGGTTGTTATAGACAGGTGGATGATGGAAGGAGAAGGTTATTTAGAGCGTAATACTGAACTGTTTCCGAAAAAGATTCCAAATAAATTCAATAACTGCCAAATTACTGCTGCAGTGAGTGGATATCGACCATATATTAACATGCAGCGATGGAATTTCTCAGAGCATGAGCATTTAAATGATATGACTGGTTTTGAGGTGGATCTCACATTAGAAGTGACAAATAGATGTGGCCTTCAAGTACATTTTATGTTTCCTTCCCGTTTTACCAGAGATTATGAATTACGGGGTGGACGATTGGACAATGGAAGTTGGGTCGGAGCACTGGGCGATGTGGTTAATGGTCATGCTGATTTAACTTTAGGTGGTCACAAGCCAACTGACGTGAAGTGGGAAGCACTGGACATGACTATCCCACATGCAAGAGATGGTTTCTTGTGGTTTGTTCCGAGGGCTGAACGAATTCCCAGTTGGAAGGCACTCACGCTTATATTCAGCTCCGAGATATGGACGTTGCTTTTTACTTCCTGCATACTGACATCAATTGTTGTTTATCTACTGTCCACTAACGACAGCATTGCTCTTTCTGCTCTAAATTCATGGTCTGTATTGATTGGCATATCCTTAAAACATCAACCAAATCGTTCCACATCACGAGTTATATTTGTTGTTTGGGTGTTCTTCTGTTTGTTGATGAATTCAGCATTTCAGTCGAAGCTAATTGGAGTCCTCACCAACCCGGGTCATGAAAATCAAATTCTAAATCTAGAGGACTTAGCAGAATCAAATCTACACTATGCCACCATGGAATTTCTCGTCGTGGGGTTGGAATCCATTGATGATGATGGTGTATCTAGTAGGATTTTTAAGAACGTTGAGTATTTCGACTTTTGGCAGTTTGAGCAGATTATAAGACTTGAAAACATTGATTTTTTGAAGGATGACGTTTTAATAAAGACGATAAAAAATGAAAACAATTATGCAATATTCTGTCCCCGTGCAGGAACCATTATAATAACGGCAAGGAGACCACGAAATAAACCTCTCATAGCATTAGAAAATTCTGGAATCATGTTCGATGTCGCCATATTCCTTAGAATTAACAGCCCGTATACAGATAAGTTCAATACTGTATTGACAAGATTAAGAGAAAGTGGGCTGTTGCTTAAATGGTGGTCTAAGTTGATAAAAGAAGAAACGTTTGTAGATATTAAGAAGAGAGAGATTATCGAAAGAGAACATGATGTGGTGTTAACACTCGATCATTTGCAAGGATCCTTTGTTATTTTAGCTATTGGCATTATTATATCGATAGTTTCACTCTTGATGGAAATTATTTATGGCAGACGCTTCTCTCGGAAGAAGACAATAATTACGTTCAAAGTGTGACTATGCACTACTGAACTGACCAGACTTAAAGGAGCGTTTTGTTAACACCGCGATGGTTGAGTGATTTAACTAATAACAGTCGATTGGCTCGGGCAAGTTTGTAGTAAGTGACTGATTTATAGTTCACCGTTCCCGCACCCTCTTTCTCTGCTTTATTACTGGAACCACTTTAGCTATTTGTTCACTTGATTTATCACAATCTAAGTGAGAATAGTATATAATATAGATATCTACCTGCTGTTGAACTTCAATTGGATCAATCAGTATTTGGGAAGCATTATATAATTGGAGATTTTCTTCTTCTTCTTCTACCTTATCCGATACGGACGTTGGCTACCACCATGGCTAACACCTTCTTATCCTGTGCAATCCTGAAGAGTTCCGTGGAAGACAGCCCAAACCACGTTCTTAAATTATCCATCCAAGTTATTCGTCTCCTTCCCGGTCCACGCTGACCTTCAATTTTACCCTGAAGTATAACTTGAAGCTGACGGTATTTTGGACTCCTCATCATGTGTCCCAAGTATTCCAATTTCCTCTTCTTAATTGTGTTTAACAGCTCAGGTTGGCTGCTCACACGCTGAAGAACCTCGGCATTACTCACATGTTCTGTCCACGAAATTTTAAGAATCCGCCGGTATATCCACATTTCAAAAGCTCGAATCTTCTTTTCTGTAGCTACGGACAAGGTCCAAGCTTCAACACCATAAAGAAGGGTGGAGACAACATAACACTTCACAATTCTTTTCTTAAGCGTCATACTGAGATCTCGACAGCATAGTAGTTGTTTCATTGTCATAAAGATGGATCTAGCCTTCTATATATGGCATCTTATTTCAACCAAAGGATCCCAATTCTCATTAATATTCTGTCCTAAATAAACCAAACTCTTGACTCGCTCAATCTGATGTCCATCGACTAAAAGGACTTGTGACAATGCTGGTTTTCACGATATTATCATATATTTTGTTTTCTTAATGTTGAGGTCAAGGCCATATTGTTTACTCTTTTGATACACCATAGTAACAATCTCTTTAAGTCCTTTGAAACTATTTGCAATCAATACAGTATCATCTGCGTACCGTATATTATTAATATAATTACCATTGACCTTAATACCTTGTTGAATGCCATCAAGTGCCTCAGAGAAAATCTGTTCTGCATAGATATTATAAAGAAGCGGTGAAAGAATGCATCCTTGTCTCACACCACGCATTATTTCCACTGATCTCGATATATGTCCATCAATTCTGATACTAGCCTTTTGACCCCAGTATAAGTTAATGATGATCCGAATGTCTTTCTCATCTATTCCTGAGTTCTTGAGTGCATTATACAACTTATCATGCTGACAACGGTCAAAGGCTTTTGCATAGTCCAGAAAACATGCATATACATCCTGATTTACCTCACGGCATCTCTGGAAAAGAACTTGAAGCGCTAATAATGCCTCACGAGTTCCTAGACCGTTGCGGAACCCAAACTGCGTGTCACTGATATTCATCTCGCATTTCCTGTATATGCGGTTATGGATAACTTTGAGAAATATCTTGAGCACATGACTCATAAGACTGATTGTCCTGAAGTCACTACATGACTTAGCCATCGGTTTCTTCAGAAGAGCAATAAATGTAGACAAGAGCCAGTCTTCTGGTAATATGCCCGTGTCGTATATCTTGTTATATAAATTAGTGAGCGTCACAATGCTATCATCATCCAAGATCTTCAATAATTCCACTGGAATGTCATCTTGACCAGGACCCTTACCATTTTTCGCTATCCTAATCGCATATTTCACTTCATCCATGGTGATCATAGGTCCAACAACTGAAGGAATTTCGGGTCGGGAAGGACGATGATCATCATAAAAAAAGCTCTTGTATATAGTTCTCCCAAACCTGTAATTTTTCTTCAACTTCAAATACCGTGTTACCTTGACTATCAACTAAGTTGACTGTGATTCTTTTCCTGTGTCTACCTGAAACTTCTTTGATTTTCTTATGGACCTGGAAAGTATCATATTTACTATTAAGTTCTTCAATTTCTTTGCACCTATCTGACATCCAAGCTTCCTTGGCTTGTCTGATCTTATTCTTTATCAATCTATGAATAAACCAATATTCTTCATTATCTCTTCCTTTGACCTCTCTTCGTTTATCCATTAGATTCAATATTTCATCCGTCATCCATGCCTTCCTTTTTTATGTTGTCTCTTGTTCTTAAGAAAATGATCTCCAACCCTCTTCAATGAGGTTTTAAAAGTGTCCCAAAGTTCCAAGGGCTGCATGTCATTTAAATTCAACGTCTTAAGATCAGTGGCAAGAGCAGCAGCCACCTGTGACCTTGAATTTATTTCCCGAAGGGCATCAGTATCATATTTCTTTTGTGTTGTTTTTATTGGAATCTTGTTAAGCCGGACACAAATTTTGCTAATGAGAGGATTGTGGTCAGAAGGAACATCTGCTCCTGGATAGGTTTTTGCAAAAATCACGCTGTTTCTAAATCTGTTTTTAATTAGAATGAAATCAATTTGATTTCTTATTATGTTGTCTGGACTATCAGCAGGTGCTTTCCACGTATAAAGTCTCCTGTCAGGAAGCTTAAACCAAGTATTAGCAATGACAAAGTTCTCCTCTCTACAAAACTGCACTAAACGATCCCCTCTGTTGTTTCTTTGTCCGAGACCCCACTGGCCCACAATGTGTTCTTCAGAACCTTTCCCAACCTTTGCATTAAAATCTCCCATAACAAGGGTTACATCATGTTCTTTGGTGTCTTTGAGGACGGTCTGAATTTGGGCATAGAATTCCTCAACATCTTCATCGCTTTTGTCACTAGTAGGGGCATACACTTGAATGAGATTAATGTGGAAAGGTTTGCCACGTAACTTTAACATAATTATTCTACTGGAGAATGGTATACAACTGATAACAGCAGACTGCAAACTTTTGTCCACTATAAAACCCACTCCATGCAAATGCCTGGCATCATTATTACCACTGTAATATACCATGCAATCCTCCACATTACAATCTCCTGTCCCCGGACATCTCATCTCACTTATACCCATTATGGACACATTCATCCTCTTCATCTCATGAATTGTATTGTGAATCTTTCCTGCTTCAAACATACTCCGTACATTCCACGTTCCTATCTTCAGGGCTGACCGGGAGATTCTTCGCACCCTCTGACCACTTAAGGTCTGCCCGGGACTAAGGGCCAATGTAATTGGGTTTTCAGCCATGAAGATTATCCTCGGGAAAAATAATTGAGGTGGTTTCCCGTTGCCTTCCTCAATGCGCAGTAACCACATCACATCCCAACATCCAAGGAAGCCAAGATATGATGCAGCTGTTTGCTGATGCAAGGTCGACAGATCGGTCTTGTATCAACAATAATGATATAGCTGCTGCCACTGTATCATGTCCTCAGTTGATCCGCGGGTGCAAGCACCACTCTCATCAAGAGCCCCTATCAGCCATTGGGACGCGCCGTGTCGGGGTTGAGGACTTCCCCGCCCAGATCCGTCTTCCACAGAGTACAGAAAAGCCCTTACTCAGTTCAGAGCTCCTCCCCCATGGAAGCTGCACCTGGCACGATAATTGGAGATAGTGCACTGTAACCCATAAAGGATTATGTTCAACACTTGAGTAAAATAAGAAACCTCCATATGAATTGACATTCTTTGTTCCCATCGATCAGTCTCTTAATTGGAACCACCCAATGTCGTAATTAAATAAATTAATCAAAAAGCACAGACACACTTGAGTTGGTTGACTGACTATCCTCACCACTTGCACTGAAGAATATGTATGTAGATACACTCTTGAGCCACAACATTATGGCCACTGACCACCACGTGATTGTTCGCCGTCCGGTGAGGTAGGAGGCACGTGATTCGGTACGGAACATATTTAAGAATGAGGAAACAATTTAGTACCAATGCGTGATGAAAATGGGGAAAATCCACTACCTACGTAACTTTGTCAAAGGTCAGATTATTATGGCTCGGCGGTGACGTCAGAGAGAAAAGCTGGTACAGGCACAAGTGTTTCAGAGCAAACCATTCGGCGTACAGTGTTGGATATGCAGCTCCTCAACAGACTACTCCTAGTCTACGTGTCTCCATGTTCACCCAAAGATAACTTCAATTACGATTGCACTGGGCACGGTATCATCAAGTTTGGTCCGTGGATCTAAATGTTTGGCTGGTCCAATGAATCACGTTTCCTGTCACACCAGGTCGATGGTCGTGTCCGGATACGCCGTCTCCTAGGCGAACGGCTACTCGGAACAAGCACAGGGTCACGGGAGAGCATTATGCTATGAGGGACATTCACCAGGGCTTCCATGAGACCTGTGGTATTATTTAAGGTCATCAAGAAAGATGTGGACTACTTGAAAATGATAGCAGGCCTCTTGGCAAGCGATCATAATATTTTGGCTGTGAGTGTAATCTATGCACGGAACTTTCACAAGAAAAATAAAACAGCGGGATACAAAGACAATAGTAGTATTGGCAACATAGGACCTTCCGTCAGAGTTTGGAAAAGTAATAATGCTGTATATATTCAGCAAAATGTTGCAGCTCATCACAGACTGAATATCAGTTTTGGTCATTCTTTGTTCAGAGTGTTAACTTGAAGTTCTGTAAAGGTTATAAAATAATGTTTCGTGTTTTGGATTAAATGTGATCGCAACCAGAAAACGTCATCACTTTACTCATACTCATGATTGTACACCGCTGTAGTTAGCTGCATTAAATATGAAATTGCCAAGAATAAAGTGTTTGAATAATGTTTATGTTCGACCCTAACTATTATGTGTCAGAAAACTGTATCATAATGAGGCTCATTATAACACTATTTTTCATTATGAAACAGTTTCTCCCACCAATCAGAGCTCAAGAAACAGTTGTGTGACCAATTAGATAAGGATACCTTCGCGCATGCGCTCAAAATCCAACATGTCTATATAAATTACCGAAAGTGCACCGTCCATATGTTCGCGTAAATAAACTGGTGAATATGAGACAGGAAATAGCACTGTACCTTAATATCCCCAAAACCAATTTCTACACAGGGCGTGATTTTGAAACGACTTCGGTGACAGTTTTACTGAATACTGGAGCACAATCTGAACATATGGCATTGAAGCACTCAGAGCGCATGCGTCGGTTGTCCAGAGAGCTTGGAAAACAGAGATATACTACCCACCGCAGCACCCGATCACAACATTCTAGTGACTGAACAGATATTTATGAATATTTATGTTAAAACATATACTTAATTTATAATTATCGTCGAACATAAACAGTCGTATGCAACTCGCCTATAATGGTAATTACGACACTCGTATGGAAATTATAAACTCGCATACGCTCGTTTTATAAAAATAATCGTGTCTTAATTATAGCCATTATAGGCTCGTTGCATAATGTACTATTATACTTTACCCCTTCCATTAAGTATCTGATTGGGGATATGTGAATGTCATATTGTTCACTTGGGCTTAGTTATACAGGGTGCAACTAAATATGTGGGAAAGCTCCGGGGATTCGATAGAGGACCTGACGAAAAGCAAAACATGTCCTGTAAACATTTGGTGTGTGTGCTTTCGTTTCCGTGTTACAAGCATTATTTGTGGTGTACAAAACACAGACCGCTTCACTATGCAGGTTGGTCATTTGTGTTGATAAAGCGTACGTTACTACTTACAGTTCTCTACAGAAGGTGCTGTAATACAGGCGTCTATGCGCCACATCATTGACTGCCTCACACGATCCCATATTCCCGCGTCTGTCGTATCTCTTGACATCCTTTCTCTATTCGCTGACGCAGCATATCCGCGTTATGAACAGGTGTGGCATACACAATGGCCTCTAAATTACCCCATTAGAAGAATTCTAATGGGTTGATATCGAGAAAACGAGCAGGCCACGGTGTCGGACCCTGAAGCCCTATCCATTTATTTGGACTTGAATAGCGACGGAATGTACAAGTGGCCTGTGTGCCCTCCACAAATGACCAACTATCCTCGTGCCGCGTCTGTCTTATGCACACCACAAGCAATGCATTTTAACACGGCAACAAAAGCAAATACACAAAATGTTTACAGGACATGATTTACTTTTTGTCAGGTCCTCTATCGAATCCCCGGAATTTTCCCACATATTTAGTTACACCCTTATAGTCAGAGCTAAAGCTCAAATTGAACTTCAAGCTGGGCTAAAGGTGGTGTTATGGGAGGTCAAGATTCACAGTTTACAAAAATGAAATTAAACTAAGCTGAGCTCTTCTCCAGTATGTAGATTGAGACACGTGAATCCACGATTTACGGTTTACTTTTAATTCGTTAGAATTCGGCGTGGCAGATGAATATAGGCTCTTGAGTGAAGCTTCATACGGAAGGTTTCTTTCATAACTTCAATAATTGTATTTAGAATTCAAATTAATGATAGCATAATTTAAAGAGTTTATTTTTAATTATTGTTATGTGTATCCTGCCTTGACAGTCTACCTGTATATATTTGATGAATGTTTTTGAGAAGGGTCTAAGAACCATGTTAGGTGGTGCATTAATTTCCAAAACTTCTCTTTGTAGATGAGCACAGAGGTATGATGTAGTGAGCTACATTGCCTTCCATTGTAGCAGCCAAGGCTCCAGCAGTCAGATCCTAAATATGTCTTACCAACGTCACTTGTATAGTAGCATACACTCGATGATGTTTAAAGAGGCAGAAACCACACTCGTGAAGCTTTCTCTTGTCCTATTGTCGCTCCCTGATGGACCATTAATTGATATGTTACCAGAATCACTGTGAGAAGATTAATTTGCTCAAATGGTTTCTCCGGTATTCCTGAGAGGGGAGTTGATAATATTTCCTCCAGAGTGTGCCATGATAGTGGAGACATCTACCGGCACTTAAGAGTTTTTCCGCTCAATATGTGAGCGTTCATCGTGTTTGTATATTTGCGTGGAAGAGTCAGTGTTGACGCAATTTATTGTAGTGCTGATGTCAGTGTCAAATGTTTAGGGACACTGGGACTGAAACTTTAGTGAAATTTGTGAAAAATGTCGATTTCTCGGGTTTTTTTCATATTATTACACCCCTATCCCCTGCGGATCAGATAGCAGTGTTTTTATCCGAATTCCGCCATTTTTAAAGCCCTAGCGTATCTTTAAAATGCATGGTGTGTCCTTTAAACGCCCCAGCACAGTAAGTGTCCTGAAGGTTCTGAGACTTGGTGCTTCTACAATCGAAGTATCGCAGCTGGTAAAACACCACAGAGTCATGACAAAATGGCTGAAGAACTTTAAGAACCCTTAGTTGTCAAGATTATGCCTGTTTATCAAAGCCTGGCATCAAATGAGCTCCTATCCAGATGCATCCGGGGTGCTACTGAAAATCAGAATGAGTCTTTGCATTCTGTTATCTGGAGGAAGTGCCCGAAAGAGTTGTTTATTTCACGGAATATACTTGAAATTGCTGTTTGTAATTCTGTAGCAGAATTCTACATGGGGTGTAGTGCAACAACAGAGTTGAAATCAGGAATAAGACTAACTTCAGTATCTCATGTCACAGCACAAACACTTGAAAGATGTGACAGTCGCAGGAAGTATGTAAGTACGCAGTCATAATTGGAGAAGCGAAAGGCATGTCGACGGAAAGTGAAACTGACAGAAATGAAAGAGGAGGCTGCAAAACAGAAGAAGAAGGGTGTCACCTATGCTCCAGGACAGTCCTAATGTCCTTGGTAAGCTGATACCTTGTAAATCGTGCATCATTTTAGAAAATTGCTGTTTTCTCTGATTCACTTTTTCTGGCAATCAAAATGTTACTCGCGTCATAAACCTTATGATATTGCTTTAAAATGGGCATTTATTATCTTTATTGCAATGACTATAAACCTGCGGATCGTTTTTTAGATTGCACTCTTGGTCTGGCTGCAAAAAAAAATCAAACTGCAAAAATTCAAGATTTTTTTAATGAAAAAAAAAATCTTGACACTCATTACTACAATTCAAAATCGGATCCGTAGGTTTCTTCCAATTGTTATAGTGCAATAAAATATTACCTAAAAGTTACACTATCTTGTTTTTTTAACGCGGCTGCCTTTATAAAACTTGAATAATTAGCACAATAAATGTACAAAATAATTAATATCTGGAGAACTAATCAACTTACAATGTTCACTTTTCCCACAGTGGTTTATAATATGACTATTCATAACCATATACAATTTCAAAGCTGCACCTCAGTTTATATAGAATTTGAAAATTTCAGTCCCAGTGTCCCTTAATTGATTTATTAATTGTTGGTAAGTGCAGATATTGGACAAAATTTGTACTTCAATTTTCTGTGAACTTGGAATCTGGATCTACCTCTCCCAATTCGCCTCCTAAAAAGATTGCCTCCTCTTTGAACAAATTCTACTGGAACCCGTATCCATGGCCTTGGAGAATGTCTTTTTGGTTACACCTACTTAATAAAAGTGCTAAATAATCCCACGGCCCCAGCAACTAATGGGTCATTTGCGCATTGGGGCTCTTTCGCAATGTCACGGTACGAAACACGACTTGTTAGGGAACTTTCAGTGCAATATATCATTAGTATTCAGCAGTTTTGTGCGGCAACACAGAATATAGCCTATTAATCGAACACTTTGATATACCTATACCAGAATTATCACTGGGTAAGGTAAAGATCCAGTCCCAGCCACTGACGTTGATTCATTTACAACATTTGCGACATCGTGACCATGTATCCATGTAATTACTTGCATACCTGGCTCAGACCAGAAAATAAAATCTCGCCTGAGGTCTGGAAGGGAATTCATTTCGTCTCCTGTGCCAGAACTGAGAAGATGTGGATTCTATTCGTAGCTCAGGCATTCCAGAAGTGATTTTCCGTGATTTGCCCACTTATACACCAGGCAAATGCTGGGATGGTACCTAAGATAAGGCCATGGACGCCTCCTACTTAAACTATAATTACCAATGCACACACAGGTACAGCCATCACAATGACATAGGTTATCAAGCAGATTTCAGACACACCCAAGTTCACAGGGCTTCATACACGTTGTCAGAAAGCCCCAAAATAATTCAACCAATATTCATTTTTCAAAATCAAACCTAGAGAGGACAGGGATGGTTAGTGCTGACATCTTCTGGCCGGAAGAAGGATTATATTTCAATGTTTTCAACTGATGGTTGAGGTTTGTTACGTTTTAAGCACGGGTTTGTTTAGAGGCATTAATTCACATTCATTTCACTCTCTGTGATATGTCATTTATATTTGTATATCCTGAAGGATATTGAGATTTCTATTTTCACTTTATGACCACCAAAATAAATGCTGAACACTGATCTACTTTGATACTTATCATTCTGAACGTATATCGTATTTTATAGGCATCAGAATTGAGTGATTTAATACGAGAGATGCAGTGTCTCAAAATGCAATTGTTCCATTATCTAACGTTGGTATCAGAAAGGAGCAGCCAAGGTCAAGCAGTCAGATCCCAAATATGTCATACAAACACCCTTACACGATTACTTATTTAAAGGGGTACCACAAACAAAAAATGTGTCAGTGCACACGAGCACCGGAGTAGGGGAGAGCGTTTCCATCTCTCTTGCCTGCCCACTGCTAGACTTTCTTCAGTGCATGTGCACCAGGAAGGAGGAGGTTCTCTCCCTCTTTCTCGCTGCTACTGGTTTCCTTTTAGTTGGACCAGGTGCAACGTGGATTTGTAGTGCAAGTGAATGGAGGGGGAAGCTGTTCAGCAGTAACGTACGGCGTGTCCGGCCTCCAACATTGTATTGAACGTGGTAACCCTATAGTGGCATACACTCGATGATGTTTAAAGAGACAGAAACCACACTCGTGAAGTTCCCTCTTGTCCCTTTGATGCTCTCATGTGGAATATTAATTGATATGTTACCAGAATCGTTGTGAGAAGATTAATTTTTCTCAAACGGTTTCCCCGGTATTTCTGAGACAGGGGTAGAAAATATTTCCACCAGAGTGTGCTATAATAGTGGTTCCATCCATCGGCACTTAAGAGTTCATCCGCTCAACATGTAAACGTTCTTTGTGTTCGTATATTTGCTTGACCGGATTTATTATAGTGATGTCAGATTCAAAAGTTAATTTATATGGTAAAATATGTATTTATTTGAAAAAATATTGTTAATAGGCGTACATATCTATACTAATTTAATAAAGCTGATGAGTTTGAGTGTGTTGTGGGTTTAAACGCGTTAATCTCTGGAACCACCAGCCGTATTCGAAATATTATTTCTGTATATGATAGCCAGATTCAAGAGGAATAGTTTAGGCTATGGTAAATTTCGGACAAACCACTCAATTCCCAGCATATAGGTCCTTTGGCACAAATCCACACCGTTTCACCGATCTGAACCACATTTTGTACACTTACCCTTTGGAAGCCTGCTGGTAACGCTGTCCACTTGATATCTTGGGCAACGCTCTCCATTCCCTAAATTTAGAATAACCAGCAAACTGAACTTGAAATCCACGTATTAAGGCCCTAGAACCATTCATATCCGTATAAGTGTAACTGTAAGAGTATTTTAATAAGTCTATTGTTGACTGGCAATTCGGGATGAATCACGTCGCCCCTACCAGTGTTCTGGTGCAGGTTTGAAAAAATAGATAAATCTTGTGCTGCTTATAAATTGCAGTCACGGGGAGTAATTAGTGCAAAAGGATTTGTTAGGCCCCTTAAAACAGTTATCATCATGAATATAATATTATGCCACTGTATAAATGCAATGGTGTTGGTGCAATGCATTGAGGTTATCAGCTGAAATAAGCGTTGGTGCTCTCAATTTTACCTTAATTTATTCCGAAACTTATCGTTGAGCGCTATGTGGCGAGAAATGATACTATTGCTACCTCAGGAGCTCGGGACAGCCGAAGTTTTAGAAAGTGTTCTGATTATTATTCTACGGCGCTATGCGACAAAAGACAACACTATTGGTCTCTACATTTCTAACAGACAATGACACAGTGTCTTTTATTTCACTTACTCCTCTCTCTAATCATTTTTAGAAATTTGTTTGTAAATTACATGTGTCGGTGCTGTAGTTAGTAAATAGCCGTTTCCCTATTCATTATGATCATTACGGGAAAATGACCTAAATATTATGTCCATTATACTGTACTGCTTATCACCCCCACTACAACCACGACCACCACCACCACCACAAAATGTTATATTAAAAAAATATTTATTTTCTGGCAGTTCAAGTATCATGTGCCAGTTCTGTAATAAATCCACCGGGCGATGTCGGGCACTACTGCTAGTTTGGAATAAATTCGGACTTTTTTTTTCAACTAGAGGTCTATTTCTGGATCATCATCCCCTCCCCCATTCTCCTTTCTAAGACCAATTGTAAGTGAATTGCAGCAGGGTGTTTTAATAGAACACCCGTAGGCTCACAACAAGTTCAAAATCTGGTAGCTCCAACTTTGGCTACTGGACGCCACTGTCATCGACACCTAGCTGCGAACGTTGCAACTTGATAGAGCATTTCTAACAACTACCAACTGCAGTTGTAGGTTCATTTACATGCCATAAATCTATGGCATGGGCCCGCCGCCTTTACTTCCCATCCGAAGGAAGGCATATTGATGGATTTTAACGATTTTCCTACGTATTCGGTCGGGTTTGAATCCGCGATCTTGGGCATAGCAGTTCAGCATGCTATCGACTACGCCACCGTAGCCGCCTAACACAAATGCCTCCTCGAGGAACAAATTCTACTGGAACCCGTATCCGTGGTCGTAGAGAATGTCTTGTTGGTTTCCACCTGCTTGATGAAAACCTTAAACAATCCCACGGTCCCAACAACTAATAGGTCATGTGCCCATTGAGGCCCATTCCCAATGTCAAGGTACGAGCCGCGACTTGTTAGGGACCTCTCAGTGGAATATATCATTAGTATTACACAGTTCTGTGCGACAACACAGAATAAGGAACACTTTGGTATCTCTATTAACACAGATTAAGGTAAAGATCCAGTCCCAGCCACTGATGTGGATTTCCTTAGAGCCTTTGCGATATGGTGGTCATTTAGTCCCGAGTATTTGGGTGTGAGTAGGATTTGTCTAATAACCTATGTCATTGTGATGGCTGGATTAGTGTATGTATAGGCCTATGGGATTGAGATGATGATTGGGAAGGAGGACACTGAGGCCTTCTCGTTACTTGAAATATTCTCTAATAGTTGTAACATTAATTTATCGTAATATTTTTCAAGTATTATAAACCATCTTTTGTTACGTTGCTTAGCTTTATCAACTTACTATTATTTGTCCTTTAAATTATTTACGCTTCTTATTTAGATCACTTTTTGGTTAAGAGAAAAACCTAATTAATCATACATAATAATCTTTAAAATTAGATATCATGTCGCGTATTATTGTCTATTTTAACAAACATCCTACCGCAAGAGCAGTTCTCCCGTGCTGATGAATCTATGCTTGATTGAGTTTTTAATATCTAGATCCTCTCATAACCACATAACACGCTGCATAGTAATAATGTATTTGGTTTTATGGCCTTTTAACTACTGCGGCTTTTAGAGATTCCAGGGTGCCGGAATTTTGCCCCTAAGGGGATCTTCTTATTGCCAGTAAATCTACTTGCATTTGCGCATCTTCAAATCACAACTCACTGCACCAGGGTTCGATCCTGCAACTTTGGGCGCTACAGGCGAGTACGTTAACGCAGAGCCAATCTAGCACGCCACGGTCTTCAGTGATCTGTCGCACCGGAGATCCGGGTACGAAGCCCTGCTCTGCCAAGGGATTAGGTCCTAGTCTGAGGACTGAAACGGGGTACACTCAGCCTCGTGAGGTAAAACTGAGGGGAGGTGAGTTCAATTCCCACCTCTGTTATCCTGGAAGTGGTTTCCTACTTCTATTCCAGGCAAATGCCGGGATGGTACCTCAAATAAGGTCACGGCCACCTCCTACCCAAACCCTAGCTCCTATCACAAATGCACGCACAAGGTACAGGTGTCACAATGACACTGGTTATCAGGATTATTTGACACACACACCTAAGAACACGGGACTACATGGCCTCTTTTTTGGAAAGCCCCAACATGATTCCACCAATATTCATTTTTCAAAACCTAATCCAGAGTGGACAAGGATGGTTGGTGCTGACACCTGCTGGCCAGAAGATGGATTATCTATCAATGCTTTCTGACTGATGGTTGAGGTTTGTCATGGCTTGCTTAGTTCATATTCTTATCACTATCTGTGATCTGTCATTTACATTTGTTTATCGAGAAGGCTATTGAGATTTCTTTTCAATGTGTGACCAACAAAATAAATGCTGAAGACTGAACTACTTAGATGAACGTATATCTCATTTTATAGGCGGATAGAGATGGATGATTTAATATGAGAAATCCAGAGTACCAACATCTAAACGTTCCATTATCTAACGTTGTAACAGTCCGAATACTTCCCCTTAATTTATATGTTTTATAAGCAGCAAAATTTATTATTATTATTATTATTATTATTATTATTATTATTATTATTATGTATATTTTAATTATCATATCGATTCTAGATTTAGTCCATAATTTCTTTATATATATGGAAGGGGTTTAATTATTGTTTGGCGGAAGTTATAAAATGGAGATTTTAGTTAGATTCGTTATAGGTTATATTTTATACAAGACTTGATTGGGAAATATGTCGTTCAACGTGTCGTCAGTTTCGCCACGGGTAGTCCGCCAAAAATAGACTTGACTTTCGAGATATATGTACAAACATTCCGGGGACGCGAGGCTTCTAGACAAAGCAAGTTGGTCAGTTAGCGCTGACGTCACGAATTCTCGGAAGAACATCGCATCAGGACGCTGATTTAAAATTACTTCAGAAGCAACCCCACGTGGTTAACCCAACTAATGAAGAGGCATGATCAGAACTTAGGGATCTGGAGTGGGGAGCTACGTCATAAGGATACCTAATTGATTGGTCGAGAAATACTGCAGAGTGGGGAAGTTCATCTTCCATAAAAACCAATGGTCATCTACTCTCGAGCCCCAATCTTCTCAGATTTTCTGAATCTTCACGTCTATCAGACATCTTCGCTGCGAGATCGCAACTTATCAGTTCAAGAAGTTTTAAAATTAATACTACTGACGTGAATATGATCGTGTCCTTGATCATATTCACAAAAGTGAATTTTGGAGCAAAGCCATTCACATATGTCAGTCGGGAGACGGGACAAATTGGTTCCCTGCCCGTATCAAGATAAGGATCTATACAATATTGAGGCAGAACCAAACAACATCCGCCAGCAAGATCAGAGGGAAAACCAGACTACCACTATGAAGAAGACGGCCGTGAGTTCCTTTACTAAATCCAATCAAGTCTCTGTAATTCTGTTTATGGCAAATTAGAATCCAGCTTTTGTTTAAATTTAATTCATATTCCATTTTGTAACTCTCGCCAATTTAATATAACTTCCAGATTTTTTTTAAATTCATTTGTTTCTCTTTTTACGTCTTTTGCTGCTTTAAATTTTGATCAATTAAATTTTGTTCTTAAGTAATGGTAGGACTTTCATTTCCAGTAGCTAGCTTTAGACATAATGCATACCTTCTCCCAGTAGCGATAAGACAATTGGTTAATGGCTCAGCTATACCACGGCTTGAGAGAAAGACATTTCGAGTGCTCTATCACTATTTTAATTAAATACTTTGGCACATCTAAAGTAAATGTTAGGTGTCCTGGCGCCCACACGAGCTGATTATAATCATTGCTAATGAACAGGTAAGAGGTAAGTATGCTATTGGTGGTGTGAGTAAAGCGGTGCTTGTTCTTGTTGCGATTCTTCTACTGTACTCCAGGAGAACGCAATATTGGAGCCCCGCCAGGAACGTAACCTTTGGTCACTTAGAAGGACCGGGAACGTTACATTTGACGCCCAACTGTGGAGATTTTGATATATGTATGTTTACCTGCAAGGTTGGTAACGAAACGTTACATTTGTGCGCTCAACGTGGAGCGAAAACGTTACATTTGGCGCCACAAGCGTAGGCCCGAAAACCAATTGTTTGTCGTGAAGGGAAAAGGATATATTTCAGTGCAAGTATTTTTGGAGGTGATAATAAGTTTTTTGTGTGTGTCGGTATGGCGGATAAAGATAAGATGAAGCTGCGAAGTGGTATAGAGGTGACGGGAGATGGTGAAGAGAATGGTAGTAGCGTGAATCTGGAGATGGAGATAGACGAAGCTAGGAATTTAGCGGAGGTAAATTCTAATGCGACTAGTGTAGAGGGTAGTTCATCGGAGATGTCAGCACAGGATAGCATTTTGAGTATATTAGTTCAAATGAGACAGGAAAATAATAATAAATTTGAGCAACTAAATAAAGAATTAAAACATGAAATGGAAAGTAATAATCAAAAATTAAATAAAGAATTAAAACATGAAATGGAAAGTAATAATCAAAAATTAAATAAAGAATTAAAACATGAAATGGAAAGTAATAATCAAAAATTAAATAAAGAATTAAAACAGGAGATGGAAAGTAATAATCAAAAATTAAATAAAGAATTAAAACAGGAGATGGAAAATAATGGTCAGAAGTTAAATAAAGAATTAAAACAGGAAATGGAAAGTAATAATCAAAAATTAAATAAAGAATTAAAACAGGAGATGACGAAATTAAATCAGGGACTAAAGCATAATAGTCAGAAAGTAGATAAGGTCGTCAAAGAGACAGAGAGGTTAGGTAAGATGTATGAGCAGCTTGAAGTAGATATTATAACATTTAAAGAAACAGTGAAGGAAGACATTCAGAGGTACATGAAGGTGGAAGCAGGTCAAATAATGGTAGAAATTGAACAAAAGTTACAGGTGGTAGGAAATGAAATTAGGGAGCTTAACCAGCAGATAGGGGAGAAAGTTAAGGAAGTAACGGTTGAGATAAAAGAGCATAGTAAGAGAGAGGAGAAGAGAATTAATGAAAAGATAAGAGTAGAAATAACGAGGATAAGGAAAGTAGTAAATACTCAGGAGATGAAAATGCAGAAAGCCATTGATGAAGAAAATAGACGGACGAAAGAAGAATTCAATGTTAGCATAAAGGAATCACAGCAGGAGATGAGGAAGAGCTTTCAGAGAATGGTAGATGAAAGAATGAACATTAAATTAGCTGGGATGGAGAAACGTATGTTGGATCGAATGCAACAAGGGGTCTCAGACAAGCACGAAAAACAGAAGGTGGAAGGGGGGAAGGCCAGGAAGGGAAGGAAGGAGAAAAAGCAGAATATTACGGTAGAGAAGACATTAGTTGAAAATAGAATAGATGTTGAGGAGGGGCAGGAAATAGATGAGAGTAGAGAAAAAGAGCAGCAGTTAACGAAGACGTTAGAGAAAAATCGTGTAGAGGATGAAGAAATGCTGGAAGTAGGAAAGAGGAGTTTAGAGGTAAGTAACGAGCAGATTATCGAAGTTAGAAGTCCTAGGAGTAGAAAGGAAGTAGAGAAACAGATTACGATGCTAGAAGAAATGGAAGGAAGATTGAAAGAAAGAGATAAAGAATATAGAATGCAATGGCTTACAGTAGTGGCTACGGTAGGTGAAACTAGGGGAGAGGGGAAGTGTAGTTTTGTGGTTGATAAGAGTAGTACTGAGGAGGGAGAAACTATCGTTCTTAGAAGAGAAGAAATAATTACAGTGAAACGAGAGAAAGAAAAAGAGGAGGATGATAAAAAGTTAGGAAGGCACGGTAGGGCATTCATGTAATGCGAGGTCAGATTTCCAGTCGTTGATATTCCCAGCCAATACTCTATTTAGTGGTTATGACCTAAATGTAAGAGATGATCTCTTGTGCGATTATGATGAAAAGGTGACAAAACCTAGTGATATTGAAAATTTAAATTCCGTCATTAGCATAAATGTGTTGAGGGCGTGTATAGATACGCTTATAGATACAGGGTGTGTCAAGAGTTGCATTAGCTTGTCATTTTATAATAGGATGAGAGACGAAGGTGTAATATTTCAAGAAATCCCTATCAAATCAACTTTTGTAATAACAGCTGTAGGTAAAAAGTCTCATGTCATTTCTAAGCAGGTTCTGGTGGAAATTTGTATTAATAATGTAATAGGTATGCAGGTATGTTTGGTGATCCCAAACCTTGTGTTTTCCTTGATATTGGGTACTGATTGGTTGTCTGCTAATCAGGTTCAGGTGTGTTACGATGAGAGGTGTATTAGAATGAAATGGGGGAAGAAAGCTGTGATTATTGCATTTAATGAGCCAGGTAAGAGTGATTATTCTCAAAGAGTGTGCGTTATTAAAGTGATTTTGTCAGGTGACAATAAGGTGGGAAGTAGTGACGATGGTTTTAATTTTATTGGCAGTTTGCTGACTAATGACAATCTAGAGGATGCATTATGTCAGGCTGTGGAAGAAAGCTCTTTAGGCATTGATCAGAGGGATCAATTATTGGATGTTTTAGTAAGGAATAGTAGAGTTTTTGAGAATCGGATTGGCGAGGCCAATTGCTACACACACTCATTAAATGTAATTGATCGCAAAGTCTTTGTAGGTAATAGATACCCTATCCCATTTAAATACCAAGAGGCAGTACAACAGTAGATTGACGACATGTTAAGAGATAAGATCATTGAACCATCCTTAAGCCCATATGCTAACTCCTTAAGTACCGTACCTAAAGATGAGTACACCCTTTAAGAAAATACGTGGAATGAGTCAGGTAAGGACTCGTGTGTAACGGAACAACATGTGTCAATGCCCTGGTATACAATTAGTAGTTTTAAAGAGATAGGTAACTAAGTTTACAAGAGGCATATCCGACTGTTGACACATATACTGGAATGAGTGAGTTATCTGAATCAGATAAGCGAAGGGTGACCTAGTACCTTATATTTTGGAATTAATGGGGTAACTTGCACTCAAATATTATGCCTATGTATAAAACTATGCTTTCTTGTTTTATGTGATGTAGGTAAAATTTTGTAAATTCATTACAGAGTACTTGCGAGGAATCAAGTATGCAGGATTATCACATGCGTGTGATGTGTCGTGTGATGAATTAGTGAAGGCAATATTTATTATAATTATTCTGGAGACAAGAAAAATAACGATTTGAATTAAAACGATACAAGTCTCTCAGAATATCAGCCTAACAAACGAGTGTTAGTATGAATGAAATCATACATATCAGGAAGAAAGAAATGAACATTGACGCTTTAAAGCAACAACAAAGTATTCATTGTTGTAAATATTGAAGGGTATATATGTATATTTTTAATGTTGAAGGGTATAATTTTGTATGATGCTGTTAATTGTTAGGTTAAATGTGTATATAATTTGTTCGCCCAAATCTAAGATTGGACAAAAAAATTCTAAGGGCGATGTAACAGTCCGAATACTTCCCCTTAATTTATATGTTTTATAAGCAGCAAAATTTATTATTATTATTATTATTATTATTATTATTATTATTATTATTATTATTATTATGTATATTTTAATTATCATATCGATTCTAGATTTAGTCCATAATTTCTTTATATATATGGAAGGGGTTTAATTATTGTTTGGCGGAAGTTATAAAATGGAGATTTTAGTTAGATTCGTTATAGGTTATATTTTATACAAGACTTGATTGGGAAATATGTCGTTCAACGTGTCGTCAGTTTCGCCACGGGTAGTCCGCCAAAAATAGACTTGACTTTCGAGATATATGTACAAACATTCCGGGGACGCGAGGCTTCTAGACAAAGCAAGTTGGTCAGTTAGCGCTGACGTCACGAATTCTCGGAAGAACATCGCATCAGGACGCTGATTTAAAATTACTTCAGAAGCAACCCCACGTGGTTAACCCAACTAATGAAGAGGCATGATCAGAACTTAGGGATCTGGAGTGGGGAGCTACGTCATAAGGATACCTAATTGATTGGTCGAGAAATACTGCAGAGTGGGGAAGTTCATCTTCCATAAAAACCAATGGTCATCTACTCTCGAGCCCCAATCTTCTCAGATTTTCTGAATCTTCACGTCTATCAGACATCTTCGCTGCGAGATCGCAACTTATCAGTTCAAGAAGTTTTAAAATTAATACTACTGACGTGAATATGATCGTGTCCTTGATCATATTCACAAAAGTGAATTTTGGAGCAAAGCCATTCACATATGTCAGTCGGGAGACGGGACAAATTGGTTCCCTGCCCGTATCAAGATAAGGATCTATACAATATTGAGGCAGAACCAAACAACATCCGCCAGCAAGATCAGAGGGAAAACCAGACTACCACTATGAAGAAGACGGCCGTGAGTTCCTTTACTAAATCCAATCAAGTCTCTGTAATTCTGTTTATGGCAAATTAGAATCCAGCTTTTGTTTAAATTTAATTCATATTCCATTTTGTAACTCTCGCCAATTTAATATAACTTCCAGATTTTTTTTAAATTCATTTGTTTCTCTTTTTACGTCTTTTGCTGCTTTAAATTTTGATCAATTAAATTTTGTTCTTAAGTAATGGTAGGACTTTCATTTCCAGTAGCTAGCTTTAGACATAATGCATACCTTCTCCCAGTAGCGATAAGACAATTGGTTAATGGCTCAGCTATACCACGGCTTGAGAGAAAGACATTTCGAGTGCTCTATCACTATTTTAATTAAATACTTTGGCACATCTAAAGTAAATGTTAGGTGTCCTGGCGCCCACACGAGCTGATTATAATCATTGCTAATGAACAGGTAAGAGGTAAGTATGCTATTGGTGGTGTGAGTAAAGCGGTGCTTGTTCTTGTTGCGATTCTTCTACTGTACTCCAGGAGAACGCAATATTGGAGCCCCGCCAGGAACGTAACCTTTGGTCACTTAGAAGGACCGGGAACGTTACATTTGACGCCCAACTGTGGAGATTTTGATATATGTATGTTTACCTGCAAGGTTGGTAACGAAACGTTACATTTGTGCGCTCAACGTGGAGCGAAAACGTTACAACGTTGGTATCAGAAAGTATCGAATTCACCTCCACGCTGTTTACTTCCCGTACTTCTTATCAGCGCCATGCGATTACTGATGATGCACCTGTATTATTATTATTCCTAGACACAAAGAACACACCTTTAAAACGCGTTCTGTATTTGGATTTTAACATTGAATTCATAGAATTCCTCACGATTATCTGGATGTTATGACTGCTCTTGAGAAATTGATAAAAATCAATTCAATAATCACGGGGTCTCTGTTGTGGCAGTGTTCATAGCTGCGAGGAAGAATATTTTCAAGAACGGACTGATTCTTATCCTAATAATGACAATACAAATACTATTATGTTTCGATCTATGGAGCGGTATTGTGTCTTATTCAGAGTTTACCACATGTGAAAGTGTGGGCAAGTCATAGGTCCCGACGTTACTCTGGTAACCCAGTAAAGTAATTCGTGGTAAGTACATAATTATGTATTGTGTTTTTAAATGTAGAAATTATAGAACTGAAATTTACCGTCTCGGATTATTGAAACTTGATCTAGAAATTGAGTGTAAAGAACTTAGAAACTGGGTGACGATCCAAAGATATGTTTCAGTGCTCCCTTTGGGTAACAATAATAGGCTGTTGCTGTCTCATATCTTGTACTACGATTATACTCATTATCGGTGGCTTCGGTGACGTAGTTGGAAGCATGCTGAGCTTCTATGTGCAAGGTCGCGGGTTCAAACCCGGCCGAGGTCGTCGGATTTTTTAAGAGCGTTAAGTTCCTCAGTATTCGGAGGGGAAGTAAAGCCGACGGTCCTATGTCATCGATTTATGCCAAGAAAAAGAACCTTCCACTAACTACACTTGTGTGAAGCCAATTAGGTTAGAGATTGATAACGCTCTATTAGTTCCTACGTTCGCCGCCAAGTGCTGACTGCGATGCCATCAAGTAGCCAAGTCCGCAAGCTAGGTGTCGTGGACGGTAGCATTTGAGAGCAAAAGTAGGAACTACCTGAAATTATTGTCTGCAGTCCTTACTTGAATTAAAACAGATAACACGCACTAATACAGTCATCAAAATTAACACCGGTTATCAGACAGATTCGGTTGTTGTCTTCAGTCTTTTGACTGCTTTGATGCAGCGCTGCATGCCTCCCTGTCCTGAGCTCATCGTTGCATCTCTACATAGCTCCCACACCCTATATCCGAGTAAATCTGTTAATCATATTTTAACCTTGGTCTACCCCTACAGTTCTTGTCCTCGAACCTTCCTTTCATAACTAAGCTTGCTATTCCTGGGTGTCTTAGTATGTGTCCTACCAACCTATGTCTTCTCTTCATTGACAGTCACCAGAAACATTTCTCCTCTGCCACTCGTCTTAATACCTGTTCGTTTGCACCCCTATCTACCTATCTGATCTTCATCATTCTCCTGTAACACCACATCTCAAACGTTTCAATTCTCCTCTTTTATGCTGCACCAATAGTCCAACATTCACTTCCATAGAGCGCCAAGCTCCAGACAAAGGCTTTCGAAAATGACAGATTCTACACCCAAAGTACACGGGGCTACATGACCGCGTTGTCGCAGCCCCTAAACTAAGGAACCAGCCAGCCATACTCATTTTCATAAAAACACTGTTACAAACTTCAAAATTAAGAAATTGTTGACATTTTTTTTTAAAATCCAACTTTCACAATTTTCCCTTTCTTTGATCTGTCCTTCACCGTTGCCCTCATTCTCCCACTCTTAAAGGATTGTATTTTTCTTTCTTTTAAAATTATAATTTGAACAAATTGAATCACCTTCAGACCAGAAGGGCTGGCTATATTTAGCGTTTACATAAAACCTTGAAAAAATGAATTTTCAAAATTTCCCCACATTGCACATAAAACAATAATGCTCAATTACGAGTAGCAGGTGAGTTCTTGATTGCGGTGCAGTTTGCGGCTGAAGGGTTAATATGCACTATAAAGTAAAGATTAAAATATTCGTATGGCCCTGGGAGGTTTGACTGTAATATCAGCTAAAAGCGAGGGAACATTTTGAGTTATGATTAGAATTTTGTAACTTGAGAATTCTTTTCTGGCTGCAATGGTGTGTGTATCTTCTTGGAAATGTGTATGATGATGATGATGATGATGATGATGATGATGATGTTTTTTGTAAAGGGCCTAACATCAGGGTTATCGGCCCTTAATGGTCTGGGCGATAGCGAAAATAACAATGACACGGAAACCATAACGAAAACTAACGGAGATTGAAAATACTGACAAAAGGTTGAAAAGACACACAAAATGTAATTTAGATTCTAAATACTTACAAAATGCAATTGAGATTCAAAGTACTCCCGAAATTCCGCCCCTTCATTAAAAGGCTTACTTAAAAGCACTTTAGATTGTAAATCTGGAAATGTTCATAATTGCAGCACAAGATGTAAGCTGGGCACAGTCCTATAATTAATATCGTTATTTCTACTCAATACGCTGCAATTTCTTCTTAAAATCAAGCTTATTTTAGCTTAGGGCGTCACTATCTTGTGGGCTTGGAGAGCACGAGCCACTAAATTATTTGGGATAGTGATATAAACTCACCATAAAACACTGTCACTCTTATACTGAACAATCCTACCATCACTCACTTCTGATGGTTATTCTCAACTGAGCCTTTATTATGGAACAGAAAGATGGCTGTCTATGACTTCAGTAGACTAATGTCTGTTATAAACTCTTTCATCACATGGTCACTACATCTCGGTTAGTGCCAAAATATTGAATAGTTTCAATTATTTAAAAATAGATTTTGTTGCTTATTTTAAGGGCTGCGACATTGTGATCATGTAGCACCGTGTATTTGGGTGTGTGTATTTGGATATTGGAGATAGTATTGCGAAGGAGGCGGTCGTTGTCTTCAGTTACAAACCATCGAAGCATTTGCTTGGAGATAGGCTGCTTTGCAATAGCCTGCAAGTAACACTGGTAACGAAAACAATCTAGATCTTCAGTATTCTTGGCTCCAAACATCGAAAGAAGGAAATGCTTTCCAGCGTCAGCCACTGCACTGGGGTCAGCGTTGGGGATGTTGAAGACTAGAAGTTTCATATGATGAGCTATTTTGACTTGCACTTTCCTATACGGTGTTATTTACCCCTTCTTGTAGATAGCTAATACAGTGTCACATCCTGTGAAGGCGTTGGCTGCTAAGAGTACAACTTTCATATCCCCAATGGCTCGCTGAATGTCAGCAATAGTGTACACTTTTTCCTGTTGATTGCCTTCCTTTGGTACCACCATTTTCAATTTGTTCCCTGAGGGTGCGTGGGCAGTCAACAAGACTAGTACCTGTAAGTCTGTGTCATCACCAATTACACAAGCTTCAACTCCTTTCTAAGCTTCATCAATCCCTGTTAAACCTATTAATAAGTCAGCGTCACCCGATGCTTGATGAACTGTGCAACCACCTCTTTGCAAGTGCACTGTAAGGAGAGAAATAAGGCCTATTTTGTTTTTAGCGTTAGCTGGAACCACTTTGATAATTACATGGATTGAGTCTCCTACTTTCACTTCAATGTTAGTGGTAGAACGTGATATGCGTAAGTGTTCTTTATCTTTTGTGTTTCCTTGCTCGTATCCATCAAAAACAACAGTTTCTGGCCCATGGTGAGTAATTATGTAATCTGTGTATTGCTCGCAAAGCTGTCTGAAGTTAGCTGGGCGTCGCCAGACAACAGGATGAAGGAGATGCCACCATCAATGATGAGGGACACTTTCTCTGAATCTGGGGTGATTGATGATTCATTTGAATCAGGAACCAAAACAGTCACCATTGAAGCTTTGCTTCCCTTCCTCATGAAGCCAGATTCGTCGAAGAGGGATGGAGGATAAGCGCATAATTCAAACTGAAATATGTCTTCAAGTTTCTCATCACTCCTTACTGTGCACACCATCCGATGTAAGAGAGAGTTAAGGTTCACACATACAGTGTTGTTGTTAATAAATTCTCATAGACTAGGATATATAAGCTAGAGACTTAACAGCTAACTTTCTTTTCAAGTGTATCTCGTTACAATCTCTTTCAAGGCTAGTGTTCCAACTTCAAACGCTTTATCACAGTTCACGTTTTCATCTGCTACAACCCCTGTTGATAAGGAAGAGAGTTCAGTGTTTTAGAAAATGGATTGTGTTCCTCATGCCAAGAAATAAAAGTTTGCAAGTCCTTGCAATTTATTTTCTGCCTTGCCTCTCGTAGCTCCACGTGCAGCTCTGAAGAGACACTGTGCTCATATGTAAATTCTTTCATTGCTTCACACACCCCGAGAACAAGTTGGAGTTGATCCAAGTTGCAATAGTTATCGCTGTTATTCCTCTGCCTCCAGTCAATCCACCAATGCTACTTAAGGATCTCATCAAAACCTGTTCAATGGTCAGGCTCCAAACAAAAACTTTTCACTATGTCAAATGGTGAAATAACCATCATTTTCTGGGCTCATTGAATTGAGAAGTTCCTGCGCGTCTTGTAGGAAAACATGTGCAGATTTAGCGTAGTTTAAGTGACCAGACGCATGGAAAATGCGGAGCGTTTGATGGACACAGTAAAGGTGATGGAGAAAGTCCTCACTCCTCTCAGCTCTAATAAATATTCCAACAAGCTGAACCGTTTCTATGAATTGAATCCACAGTTTTTGTGTTCGTTCTGATCCTTTTGAACGTTAAAGTTGGTTTTCCAAGTTGGTTTTCCAAAATTTCTAGAAAGCTCTTCGCTGCAGCTAACTGCGTAATCTCTTCAGAAGATGCATTACCACGCTTGAAAGTTGATTAGACAAAATTAAGCTCATCTTTATCCACACTAATGAAAACTTCACTAGTTTTCAAAAATACAGCAATGAGTGCCTCTTCGACCAGGAAGAGGGCACGAATGACCCTGGAGTAAACTTTCCCGTTCATAATTTGTTGGACACTGTTTTGGGCACGACTTTGTACTGGCGGCCGCGCTTGTACTGAACCGGTTCTTGTTCCCAGAATGTTTACGCTTCTAACCTTCTGTGGTGCCTTAGCCTCTTTTAGACTACAATACGATTGTACAATATTACTTTTTAATAAAATTGTTAAGTTATTTCTGTTTACAGAGTAGTTATAATTAAAATTTTCCAAAATATCTAAAAAATACGAAAAATTGCTACTTTTACACCCTCCGTAACTCTGGAACCGTTCACTTGAGGGAGATTATGCAGAACATTTTGTGTTTGAAATTTAAAGTAGATTATTTTTGTATATGCCACCGTTTGTGATAAACCGCAAGTTTTAGAAATATTTAAGAAAAACTGATTAAAACTAATAATTTACCAACTCCTCCCCCCTCCCCTCCGCCCAAACCCGACGCACAAAGGGGTGTAACTTCTTACCAAACAATATGTGGACTGTATAGAACAATTTGGAGCTGGAGAGAGACTTTTACTTTGGATGTTGAGGTTACGCCTTTTTTTTTGGACTAATTACACCGTACTATATGTCTTTCAGACTTGGGTGATGAATACTTGTTGCCTTGTAATCGCATAGGAGGCCTAGGTGGTATTTATACTTCAGATGTAAGGAGCAGATGACCTCTCTGTCCCGCTCTTTAAAACAACAATAACTTAGTAACTAACTAACACTTCAGTTATAGATGATGAATACTTGTTGCCTTGGTAGCTATATAGCAGGCCTTAGCTTATAGCTTATTTCCTTTCGCTCCGAGCGGAGCATAGGGCAACTTAGAATGATTTCCATCTAACTCTGTTTGCTGCCAAGTTCTTCACTTCCCTCCAAGTCTTTCCATCTTTTCTGTCCTCCTCTTCAATGGTACATTTTCAGGTCTTCTTTGGTCTTGAATCCACAGTGATGATTTCAGTCTGGAGCTCACCTTTCTATTTCATCATTCGATTTCCGCAGAGTATGCCCAATCCAGTCCCATTTCCTCCGTTTAATTTTGACTTCCATAGGTTTTCGTTAGCCCTTTGCCGCTCTCTTCGTTTGGAAACATATCTGGCCATTATATACCCAGAATTCGGCGCAGAAAACGATTGATGAATACTTGAATTTGGTGGCTAATAGAATGTTCCTTTAGCTTATGGCTTTTAGAGCCAGGAGTGTCCGATGAGCTGATCGGCTCGCCAGAGTTTGTAGTTGCTTCTATGCGGACACCCATGGGGTGAGCTACACGTATCGTCACGTGTGGAGTGTTATATGGGGAGGAACGAGTGAATGTAAGGACGAGGAATTGGAAGGTAGCGCCTGTGGCCTATAGTTAGGGACCAACCCCGGCATTTGCCTGGCAGGAAGCTGGGAAACTACAGAATACAATCTTCAAGGTTGCCGGCAGGGGGATTCGAACCTTCTCGCCTCCCGGATGAGAGCGACTGCTTGCAGCCACGCCGTAACGACCAGGTCTGACTCACCCGGTAATAGGATTGGTAACATTCCGTGTTTCAAACGCATATAGGAGGCCTAGATGCCCTTTATACTTCAGATTGTAACTGTTCTGGCCTAGGTTGGGCGACCATTTGTAACTGTTCTAGGGACTTAAGCATAACATCCAACATGGGCTGCCAATCGTAACTGGTCAAACTATATAAAATTTACTATTTTTAGCAATCTCAACAAACTTGATATTAGATTTTGGGTGGTAGGGGTTATACACCGTAACGTGGCCGATACCAATGATAGACATTCACACTTAGCTACTATACCTTATTCAATAATGAACTGGCAAATCCGGTAAAAAGCATAATATATTCTTAAATCACACAGGCAGGATTCTCGTCGCTTACAGACCGAAGTATCGCCCTCTCTATCATATGTACATGGCACAATAATAATGACACACTCTTGAACTCTGGGTAATGATGAAGATAGTGTACTCATTCGGTGATGAGCTCTGGATGCTGAAGACTATTGCTACTAATTCTGGGGTAGTTTTCCGAAAGAATTAGGCCTGTAGACCTAACTGTTGCACTAGAAAACTAGCTATTTTCACTCGCTGCCCATTCTGAATCTTTATTGCTTGGCTTTCACTAGCCGTGATAAATTCATAGCTCGAGTAATGCATTATTACACGCGCTGACTTGAATTAATTCTGAAATAACTTGGTAATTCAGTATTCGTTCCACACTTCAAATTGCTTGTACCTTAAGCGTCGACTCGCTGGTACGCGCAGACTTAACAATGGACCAAGTACCCTGGATCTTGTAATGATACATGAGTTCGCAGTACTACTATACCGTTTCGAAGTATTGCCTTACGAAGACTTGGCGCAATAATCTCAGAAGTGAGAAGTATCGCTCTACCAGGCTTTATAGCTCGAACTCAGTACGCTATTGTACAAGTCTCCGCATTACTAGTTCCTCTGAGCCTAAGTGACTATAGCACATTGATCACAAAAGACACAAATCTAACACCAGACCAAATCTACAAGACGAAGTTCTAAAACTAGGTCAGACAAGAGGGATTCTAAAATCGGAATGAATCCAAAAGATGAAGTGCTCCAGATCCCACCAGACTGAGTGATTATATCCCCATCCCCTCCACTGAACTCACCCTACTCTTCACAGCAACTCTGTCCAATAATGCAGTAGCCAATATATTACAAGTTGTTACAATTATCTCAAGTCACTCCCTGAGAAATAGCGATGCCAAGTCGGTGAGACTTACGAACCCCATGACTCACCAGGTCAGCGTCCGGGTAAAACCTCCACGCTCTGAATAGACCACTTACTAGGAAAATTGCAAAATGTGACTTGACTCACTCAATTGCTCCATCGAGCAAACTAAATATATTACAATTTCAACACTGAGCCTAGATTTGAATCCCGCAACAAATTACACCATCTTATAGCTAAATTAAATATTAATAAATAATATCTGAATATACACACGAATCATTTACGAAATATAAATTTAACTAAAATTCCGTGACGAACTAAACAGCCTACTTTTCTTAAAATTATGTTTCATGCCAATGATTAATCTACAGTATATGAACCTACTAGCAGTAGTACCCGGCTTCGCCCGGTGGAATGATGATAATATTTCTGTCTCCTTAACACTCAACGTCATAAATTATATTTATTTATGTATTCATTTCTTACATTATCAAACCCAGTGACAATGTTTATACTTAAGTCACTATGGGAAGGCTCTGTAAAATAATGATCATTCTAGTGATATTAGTCTTCAGTCCGAGTCGAGATATGTCGTTAGTGGTCCCAGAATTCGTGACATCTCAGTCGTAGAAGACTTTATGTGGTGGTGATTAGAAATATAATGGACTTAAAATCTAGGTCATTTGCCCCCAATGACGTTGAGGGCGTAACATCTAGGTAATTTGCCTTACTTATCAGGATGATATTGAAATTTACAACATAACTGACATATGAAACTTAGAAAATAATAGAAAAAGTTATTTTTAGGACTCACATTTCGGGAAAGACTTGATTATTTTTTGCCAAAGAGCTCCCACTTAAATCGCTATCTGGTTAAAAGTTTCGTCTTGTTAAGGTTTAAACTGTACGATAAATGTCTGAAGCAATTCCTCCAAGAGAAGCTTCCCGATTTCGCAGTCGATATATCGTTAACGTTCCTGAGCATCCAGTTGTCTTTTCTTCTGACGCAAAACATCTTCTACCTAGTGATGATGAACATAGAAGCGACTACTGGCACATGTAACTTATCAACGAATGGGAAAAATTGATACTTTAAAGGAATGAGAGGAATAAAATAGATAAGAGATGTACGATATACCATACCACTCGCTGTGAATTTTCTACGTGACCGGCTTAAATGTTTCGGTACAGGTTCTCAAGAAGAGGAACCAGATCATTGACATAAATGAATACAGTGACAGTAGATTAAATAGTATCCTAGACAGATGACACGCAAAGTAACACGGCCTAATATACGATGTAATGGTTGAACTTTAGAGAAATGTTTCATCTCACTTCGCAGTTGTTATTTAATAAATACTAACATGTTTGTAGCTAACATTGAAATTAATGGAGTGCGTTAGGATAAACGATATTCCTTGTTTTTCCCTCTGGTGTATAAATAAATAAATGTTTAGGTGTGCCCACTCTTGAGCAAGCTACGTATAACTGACCATGAGTGAAGCATGAACTTTCCAGATTAAGGCCTGCTACCTTGAGCGACTGTCCTTGGGCCTTGTTTATGGTCATTGCAAATGCAAGACGTACAGGGAATTGCAGTCGCTTGAAATCAAAAGGCATATCAGTAGGGATCATAGGAATTCGGGGAATGAAGATATCTTCTCCTTTGGCATGGCCTGTCAATACTGTCGCTTCTATTACATTTGGCATGAGTTTTTTCACACAGAGTCTCGTTCCATTACACAATTTTGGTGGATCGATATTACGCAATAGCAGTATTGATGATCCAGCTTTTAATATTAATTTATGTGGTGAAAATCTAGGTGGTTCCAAAGAATTCAAGAACTCAGTAGGGTAAAATACAGCCTGTTCGGTCTCCAGAACAGATTCATACGTCGTACTGGGACCAGGAACATGATCTTGGATCTGAATAATCATTTTGTATACACTTTCGTTTTTAGGCGCTAGAATTGCTCGCTCGCTAAGCCACTGATGGTCTTTATAATTTCCAGGAATATTTGAGAATACTTCGTTCATCGTTTCCTGAACTGAAGGCATCAGTTCGCAAAAGTCTAACGGGAAAGAAATGAGATTGGTTGTCGCATCAGGCGTGAAATCACCATCACCGAGATGCAGGAGTTGTTGCGCAAAATTCTGCGCAGTCACATCTCCTAGTAAATGGACTCTCATATTGGTCGTCAGTGTCATTTTGTAAACATGTCTCCAAAGATACGATGCTTTGAGGCAAGCATTGAGTTCATCAGCGGGAGTTGATCGTGGTATAACTGGTAATAATTGGCGAAAGTCACCCGCCAGAACTATAACAGCTCCTCCCATTAGTTGACTGTTTCCTCGTATGTCTTTCAGTGTTCGATCAAGCGCTTCAAGAGCTTTCTTATGGGCCTTAGTGCACTCATCCCAAACAATGACTTTGCATGTTTTTAGTATTTCAGCTTTTCCGGAACCCTTCTTGATGTTACATACTGGAGTTTCTGACTGCGCAAGATTTAATGGCAGATTCAGAGCTGATGATGACGATATATGATGACAGACGTTCGGGGGGGGGTTCCCGGTCCTATTCAGTGAATCACTCATTCTTTCGTAATACTACAGTGGTTTGAGCAAAGACCCTGTATGAACATCAGCATAGTCAGCAATACCAGGTAACACGGCGGGGTCTGGACATTCCTCTCATGTCACCTCGCGATGAATCAGCAAGCTATTCTCACACCTGCCCCCTCCTCCCCCCTCCACCCACCAGGGTCTCACATCTTGTGGGACGTGGGTTTGTGACCACGGGACCCCAGCTGAGTCCGGCATTACTTCTACTTACTGGTGCCGGGCTCCTTTCAGTTCTCTTTCCTGTCAGCCTCCCTTGGTCAAACTCTTGTTCTCTTCCGACCCCGATGGTATCAGGGTATCCGAGGCCTAGCGACTCTTTCACTTTCCCGCCTTAATTGGCCCTTGTCTAATCATTCCTGATAGCCTCATTCTTCGAGGTGTCAGCCTTCTTTTTCTTTTCTTAATATCTCATGTCTTCTGCTCAAGACCCTCAAGGAGGCAGGGTGTGTGTAGCCCCCCCCCCACTTCTGTTGCACCCTGGATAGTGCTACACCCTCAAGGGCTCATGGCTGGTGAGCTCGGGAGCTGGCAACCCTGAGGGTTACCTGAGCGGGTCCGGTTTTACCCCTTTTTTCCATTGCCTTTGGGACGGACCCTGTCCTCTTTCCGGGAAGGGAGTGGTCTGTCCGCAATTTCAAGCAAACAGTGTTACTCACAGGGTACCAAAGCGTAAGTATACAAATGTTGGTTCTGATCGGTGAAACGGTGTAGATTTGTGCCAAAAGGCCTAAATGCAGGGAATAGGGTGATCTGTCCGCAATTTCAAGTGAACAGGGTTACCCGCAGAGTTTGAAAGGGTAAGTATACAAATTTTGACCCGGATCGGTGAAACGATATAGATGTTTGCCAAAGGCCCTAAATTCAGGAAATGGGGCGGTCTGTCCGAAATTTTAGGTGGACAGTGATATTCACAGGGTTACAAAGGGTAATTATACACATTTTGTTACAGATCGGTGAAACGGTGTAGATTTGAGCCAAGGGGCCTAAATGCAGGGAATGGAGTAGTCTGTCCGCAATTTCAAGCAAACAGTGTTACTCGCAGGGTACCAAAGGGTAAGTATACAAATTTTGGTTCTGATCGGTGAAACGGTGTAGATTTGTGCCAAAGGGCCTAAATGCATGGAATGGAGTGGTCTGTCCGAAATTTCAAGCAGACAGTGTTACTCGCAGGGTTCCAGGCGGTAAATAACAAATTTTGGTTGAGATCTGTGAAACGGTGTAGATTTGGGCCAAAGGGCCTAAATGCAGGGAATGGAGTGGTCTGTCCGCAATTTTAAGCAGACAGTGTTACTCGCAGGGTACCAAAGGGTAAGTATACAAATTTTGGTTCGGATCGGTGAAACGGTGTAGATTTGGGCCAAAGGGCCTAAATGCAGAGAATAGGGTGGTCTGTCCGAAAATTCAAGTGGGCAGTGTTATTCACAGGGTTACATAGGGTAAGTATACAAATTTTGGTTGAGATCGGCGAAACGGTGTAGATTTGGGCCAAAGAGCCTAAATGCAGGGAATGGGGCGGTCTGTCGGAAATTTCAAGTTGACAGGGTTACCCGCAGGGTTCCGAAGGGTAAGTATACAAATTTTGGTTCAGATCGGTGAAACGGTGTGGATTTGTATACATAACAGACAGACAGACAGACAAACATTGAGCTTTATATATATATATATATAGATAGATAGATAGATAGATCTATAATAATGACGAAATTAGGTTGGTAATATCGAAATGTCTAATTAGTTCGAAATATACCTGGTATAATGTAGCCTAATAGAGTATTACAGTTGGCAGCCCTGGTGACTGAATATATTCTTATTTCCACCTCTTAAGGTACAGAATTTAAAAAAATGGTTTAAGTCCAATGGACGTTACATGCAGTTAGACATTGGATCTATCAGCACGCGTAAAAGCATGTTGCCAACAATGTCATGCGTGTGCTGGTCAGAAATAGCCTAATCTGAAATATTATAGTATGATATCTTGTTGTGCCAATTTTGGACGAAATCCATTGTTAGTATAAAAGTTACTGTACATGTATTTTAAAATTGGACCTATCAGCAGGCATAGAATCATGTTCGCAGCACTGACTTATATTAATTATTCCAAATTCATCTAGAATGCCAGGTGCTATACATGTGCATAGTATAGAGCTGTTGACATGCATACTTTCTGATATATTGATATTACGGTAAACAAATATAGACAGCATTTATTAACAGTTGGCAGCCCTGATTGATCTTAAGAATACTTATAGTCATATCTGTTAGGTCACACATAGCACACACGAAATTTGGTTGACATCCAACTGATGGTATAGAAGTTACATGTATTTAAAAATTGGTACTATCGGCAGGTTTGGAATCATGTTGGTAGAACAGAAGTATATAAGTTACTCCAAAATTAATCTAAAATGTCAGGCACTATACGTGTGCATAATTTAAAGCTGTCGGCTTGCATACTTTCTGATATATTGGTATTTGGATAAAATAATAGAGAGAGCAATTATCAACAGTTGGCAGCCAGGGTGGCTCTTAAGAATACGCTCAGTCATATCTGTTTACGTACACATATTACATACAAAATTTGGTTGAAATCCAATTGATAGTGTGGAAGTTATAGGCATTTAAAATTGGACTTATCAGAAGGCTTAAAATTATTTTGGCAACACTGTCATGTATGGCCTCCTGGAAATTAAACTGCAATAGTATTATCTCCATGTGTGCCGATTCTGGAATAGCTCCCATGCAAACCTTTCAAGATATCCAACATGGAGTTCAAATTTCTAGTGCGTTTTTTCATCAGTTGGTAACACTGACATCATTTTCAAATATGGACGTGAGATATTCCGGTATACATATTTACTCATACTAAATTTGGTTTCGATTTCTGCAGCCTTTTAGGAGTTGATAGGGGGGACACAAACACAGCCAGACAGACAGAAGGACAGCCAGACAGAAGGACAGACATACATTTTCCCGGATCGATCTCATGTCTACATTTTCCTCATTTTTGCAAAATGTGAAAAGTAGGCTAAACATCAAATAAAATATATGCATGATAGTTCGAGATAGTAAGTCTAGAAAATGTGTATTCGGTTCCTTGTAACATTTGTACTGTTACAAGATGTAGATGAAGAATACTCGAAGCCTTGGTAACCGTATAGGAGGCCTAGATTGTCTTTGCACTTCAGATTTAGATGATGAATACTTGTTGCCTTGGTAAACATATAGTAGACCTAGATGGGGGGATTGGCGTAGTTGGAACCATGCTGAGCTTCTATGCCCAAAATCGTGGGTTCAAACCCGCCTGAAGTCATCGGATTTTTAAGAGCGTTAAACATCCCTCAGTATGCTTTCCTTCGGAGGGGAGTTAAGATGGCGGGCCCATGTCATAGATTTATGACATGTAAAAATGCCTTCCACTAACTAAAATTTTGTGAAGCTAAATTTGTCGGTAAGATTTGATTAACGCTATATGAAGTTCCAACGTTCGCCGCCAGGTGCCGGTTGCGGTGGCCTCTAGTGAACAAGTTCGCAGCTAAGTGTCGTTGACGGTAGCATTTGGTAGTAAAAGTAGGAACTACTTGAAATTGATCGTTTGCAGTCCTTGCCTGAATTACAGAATAAAACACACTAATACAGCCGTCACAGTTAACACCGGTTATCAGACATACAGTATTCTACACACACCCAAAGTACACGGGGCTACATGACCGCGTTGTCACAGCCTCTAAACTTAGGAACCAACCAACCAGGCCTAGATGGCCTTTGCACTTCAGATTTAGATGAATACGTGTTGCCTTGCTAACCATATAGGAGACCTATATGACATTTATACTTCTCATTTAGATGATGAATACTTGTTGCTTCAGTCACCATACAGGAACCGGGTGAGTTAGCCGAGGTCGTTGCGGCATGACTGTTGGCAGTCGCTCACATCCGGGAGGCGAGGAGGTTCGAATCCCCCCGCCGGCAACCTTGATGATGGTCTTCTGTGGTTTCCCATCTTCCTTCCAGGCAAATGCCGGGGTTGGTCCCTAACTATAGGCCACAGCCGCTACCTTCCAACTCCTCGACCCTCCCATCCAACATTCCTCCCCAACGGTACTTGTAGCTCACCCATTGGGTGTCCGTCCCGAAGCAGCTACAAAACTGGCGAGCCAAACATGTCCTAGGACACTCCCGGCACTAAAAGCCATACGCTAAAAAAAAAACATACAGGAGGCCTAGATGTCCTTTGCACATCAGATATAGATGATGATACTTGTTGCCTTGGTAACCATACAGAAGGTTCAGATGACCTTTTCCATTGCCGTCTATAATTCTCAAGCCGTTCTGTTGGTAGAATTGGCAACGTTTAGTAGAGTCCGTAGGTTCTATAAACACGTAAGACCACATGCTAAGTTTTATTGATAAATATCGTTTATTTTGATATGACAGCATCTAAAAGCAGTTCGTAATGACTATTACAACACCCGTGAAATTCCTCATGGTTAATTAGACCTGCTGATGTAATTTCTATAATTTATGTAATTTATTTCAGGATTAGGGCATAACCCAGCTCTATTTGGGTACATTCGTGTTGACCGACTGAAAAGCACCAAACCTTTGTCTGCTGAAAGTCGTAGAAGTGAGTATTTCCCGTATTAAGTTGCCTCTGTAACCAATACATAGGCCTACTAATGAATTTTACCAACAATTTCTCCACTAATATTTCATTAAACTATTTCAGATGCCTAGGAAGTGTTGTGTGCCTAGCTGTAAGTCAAATTATGGCCGCACTATTAAAATAACTGGTTATATCACTACGTTTTGAACACTACAGCGAGGTGGACTTTCTGTTTTGGTATATATCTTCATGTCGCCTCTATATTCCAGTACATTATGAACTGTACTCAGTTGGCAAGTGGAGCATTATTGTGAGACTTTCAGCATTATGCTTGGAGGCCTATTGTGACTATGACGAGTGCATGTGTGGACTAAAAGTGAAGATTATTTTTAATCAAAGTCAGTCTCTAATTTCGTAAGAATAGTCTTATCACACTTATATCACCCATAGCGTGTTGCTCCCTATTTGTCGTAGTCGTTCGGATTTTAATGAAGTGATTTTACACCTGGTGTCTTCCTATGAACTATACCCAATATAAAATGAGGTTTATTTTCATTTTTCAAATTAAACGTGCAGAAAAAACACAATAATTCTCGTAACAATATAATTGGCCTTGATATTGGCGGCAAATCAGTCATCATAATTCTTTTGAACAAAGGATCTGATGACCAAGGTGTCCCTAGACTCTAAATATGGGGCAAAAATATCGTGAGCTATGTGATTGTACTGGACCAAAATAGGTGGATTTCTTACAGATTGTCACGCGAAGAATGGCGCCATAGGTAAATCTGATCGACCGTGAATCTTATCTTATATACGTGTATATGAAAAGGAATGTCTGTCTGTTCGTCTTTTATGCGTTCGTAAACCATTCATCTGATTGCGATCAAATTTTGGTGAGTTGTTTTACACACTTTCGGGATGTTCATAAGCATAGTTAATCCATTTCACAATAGATAGCGCGCGAGTAGTTTAAACAAATGATTGATGGCGATGCGTTCATATACAATTCATCCGATTGCGATCAAATATTAGTGAGTTGTAGTGCACACTCCCGAGAAATTTATAGGCGTAGTAAATCCAATTTACAATCGATGGCGCGCGAGTAGCTTCAACAAAATGGCGTGCGATTCGTTTCAACAAAGTCCTACATGCATTTATATATCATTCATCCCATTGCGATGAAACTTCGGTGAGATGTGTACACTTCAGGGAAGGTTTCTTGCTTAGTAAATCCAATTTACAATAGGTAGCGCAAGAGTAGATTCAATAAATGAGCGACGACGCGCGAAGCGTTTCAACAAAGTCCATATGCGTTCATATACCATTCGTCCGATAGCAATGAAACTTGGGTGAGATGTTGTGTACACTTCATGGAAGGAAGGTTTCTGGCTTAGTAAATCCACTTTACGTTAGGTAAGGCACGAGTAGATACAACAAATGAGCGACGCCGCGCGAAGCGTCTCAACAAAGTCCATATGCGTTCATATACCATTCGTCCGATAGCAATGAAACTAGGGTGAGATGTTGTGTACACTCCAGGGAAGGTTTCTGGCTTAGTACATGCATTTTAAAGTAGGTAGTGCATGAGTAGATTCATCTTATGTGCGACGGCACGCGAATCCTTTCAATAAAGTCCCGTATGCGTTCATATGCCTTTCATCAGATTGCGATGAAACTGAGTTATTGTGTACACGCCAGGGAAGGTTTTTGACATAGCAACTCCATTTTTTAATATTTTGCGCACAAGTAGATGCAACAAATGAGTAACGACGCGTGAAGCGTTTCAACAAAATCCTGTATGCGTTCAAATAAAATTCAACGATTGCGATGCAACTTTGATGAGTTGTTGTGTACACTCCCGGGATATTTATAGGCGTAGTCAATCCAATTTACAATAGATAGCGCGCGAGTAGTTTAAACCAATGAGTGATGGCGTTGCGTTCATACACAATTCATCCGATTGCGATCAAATTTTGGTGAGTTGTGGTGCACACTCCCGGAAAAATTATAGGCATAGTAAACCCAATTTACAATAGATAGCGCGTGAGTAGCTTCAACAATTTTGCGTGCGATTCGTTTCAAAAAATTCCCACATGTGTTCATATAACATTCATCCGATTGCGATGAAACTTTGGTGAATAGTTGAGTACACTCCAGGGAAGGTTTCAGGCTTAGTAAACTGTTTTAACATAGGTAGCGCATGAGTTGATTAAACAAATGGGTGACAGCACGCGAATCGTTTAAGCAAAATCCGGTAAGCGTTTATATGCAATTCATCCGATTGCGATGAAACTTTGATTTGTTGTTGTGTACACACCAGGGAAGGTCTTCAACTTAGTACATCCATTTTACAATATTGGTAGAGCACGACTAGATTCAACAAATGAGCGACGACGTACGAAGCGTTTCAACAAAGGCCCGTGTGCGTTCATATAACATTCGTCCGATAGCGATGAGACTTGGGTGAGATGTTGCGTACACTCCAGGGAAGGTTTCTGGCTTAGTACAAGCATCGTACAATAGGTAGCGCACGAGTAGATTCAAGAAATGAGGACAGTACGCGAATCGTTTCAACAAAGTCCCGTATGCGTTCTTGTAACATTCATCCGACTGCGAAGCATCTTTTGGAGGATCGGTGAATACACTCCACGGAAGATTTCAGGCTTAGTAAATCCATTTTACAATACTTAGCGTACGAGTAGATTCAACAAATGAATGACGGCATGCGAATTGTTTAAACAAAATCCCGTATGCAATTCATCCAATTGCGATCAAACTTTGAAGAGTCATTGTGTACATGCCAGGGAAGGGTTTAGACTTAGTAAATACATTTTACAATACTTAGCGCACGAGTAGATGCAACAAATGGGTGACGACGCTTGGAGCGTTTCCACAAAATCCTGTATGCGTTCATATACCATTCATCGATTGCGATGAAACTTTGATGAGTTGTTGTGTGCACTTACGTGTAGGTTTCTAACGTTGTAAATCCACTTCACAGTAGGTAGCGAACGAGTTGATTCAACAAAATTAATGAGTGACAGCACACGAATCGTGTCAATTACATTTCATATGTATTCATATGCCATTCATCCGAACGCAATGAAACTTTGGTGAGTTGTTGTGGACGTTCCCTCGAATGTTTCTAAATTAGTTAATCTATTTTACGATAATTTGAAGGCAGTTAGTGGAAGATGAAAAAGAGAACTGTGTATTCAAAAGCCCTTCAAGAAACCAAATTACAAATCCAAAATTTTCTTTGAATGGCGTTGCAACGCATGCCGGGTTTAGCTAGTATTATATACATAACTTGTGTGTTCAAAAAGCTATGGACATGTTTCTTTTGCAGAGTGAAGTTCAAGGCTAGGAAGGAAGGTACTGTAAGCGACAGGAAGTGAGGGCTGACCAAAACGAAAATATAAAGCTTTATATAAGCCTCGGGTCAAAAAACCAGCGCTCGCGGGATAAATATTTGTTCTGAGCGCGTCAATGACGGCGGTGAGCATAGCAGCAATAGAAGGAAACTGCACACATTGAGGTCAGTACAGTCTTTTATTATTACCTTATCGGCAATCGACAGTAAGCTACATAAGAAACGTTTGGTGCTTTTCAGTCGGTCAACACGAATGTGAGTTGGGTAACACCCTAATCCTGAAAAAAATTACATGAAAATAATAAATACACTAAGATCATGTAATGTTTTTTAGGATTAGGGTATTACCCAACTCTTTTGGGTACATTCGTGTTGACCGACTGAAAAGCACCAAACGTTTGTTTACTAAGGCAACACTGAAAAATGGCTTCAAACCCCATAATAAAGTTGGCTACATAGCATTTTACAGTATTTGTGATAATAGTGTGTAGATTTAGCGGAAGTTATGTTTTGTTGTATTTTCGGAAACATTTGGCGACAAAATCTATGTGTTAGCAATTACCATGTGCTTGCGATAGGCCTCCTAGGTGACTGATGGGCGATGTTGCCAAACCTTATAACACGGCTTGAGAATTGCAGATGGGCGATGTTGCCAAACATTATAACACGGCTTGAGGATTGTAGATGGCGATGCCATTACGATTCAGATTTAGATGATGAATGTAAAATGGGCGCTTAAAATGCGAAAGTGTTCGTAATGTAACTTTATTTCTTGCTCCTTCTTCTTTCAGATTTACCAATGCATAGAATTATCATCAAATAGAAAAGAACAACTAATCATCCTGGAAGGAAACTGGAGATGATCTCGCACTGGGTGCTACAGTTGGACTTCAAACTCAAGACTCCAGATTATTCGATCTCGGTACTGTCGAATGGCACCCAATTGGTTTTAAATATGACAACCACGTATCATTAATGTTTCCTGGCACGTTAAATATCCCTTTTGGGGAAAATTCTTAAGTCATAGCAGTACAACTGTTGTTAAAACTTAAATATAGATACAGAATAATGGGACTCAGAGTAACATCACTTCTTACAATCACTCGATATAATACTTTGGTTTTATTCACTGTTCTGCTATGTACTGAAATAGAGAGCACTAAGTTATATGTACAGAATGAAGTGTGTCATCTGAACAATTGTCTACAGAATATAGTCAACAATTACTTTGATCAAGAGCAGCATCTACTGATATGTTTGGCACACACAAGGACATTACCCTGGAAGAATTCATTGCTTGATCAGTTTCTTCAACAATATTTCTCCAATATAAATCATACAGGTGTAGTCTCTTACTGCAGACACGATCAACTACCAAGACAGGAGAGAGAACATGTAGATAATATCTTGATTGTGATGCAAGGAACTGAACAAAGTGATCAAGTTTTCACACAGATTCAAACATTAGACCAAACGTATGCTTTGAGTGCCAGTGTTCGATTTATAGTTGTAATTGATGAAGCTGTTAAGGTCACGGATGAACGAATTGCAGTTCATCGTATTGTCGATAGCCTTTGGAAAATGTACGCATTGAATATTTTGGTACTTATCTCATCACCGGTATCAAACACTGTCGTTTCTTCCGTGAAACTGTACACTTGGTTTCCTTTCAGTGATTCAGGACAGTGTGGAAGGAATACCAAGGATGTGGTTGTTATAGATAGGTGGCTGATGGAAGGAGAAGGATATTTTGAGCGTAATACTGAACTTTTTCCGAAAAAAAATCCAAGCAAATTCAATAATTGCCAAATTACTGCTGTTGTGGGAGTTAATCTACCATTCATCAATTTTCTACCGACGAATATCCCAGAAAAAGAGATTTCAAAATATGTTACTGGTTTTGAGGTGGATCTCACATTAGCAGTGTCAAATACATATGGCCTTCAAGTACGATTTATAAAGCCTTCTCCCAACACGACAGTTTATGGATCATGGGGTGGACGTTTGGATAATGGAAGTTGGGTCGGAGCACTGGGCGATGTGGTTAATGGTGATGCTGATTTCTCATTTGGTGGTCACAAGCCAACTGACGAGAAGTGGGAGGCAATGGACATGACTGTCCCACATGTAAGAGATGGTCTCTTCTGGTTTGTTCCGAGGGCTGAACGAATCCCCAGTTGGAAGGCACTCAAGCTTATATTCAGCTCCGAGATCTGGACGTTGCTTCTTACTTCCTGCATACTGACATAAATTGTTGTTTATCTACTTTCCACTAATGACGGCATTGCTCTCTCTGCTCTAAATTCATGGTCTATATTGATTGGCATATCGTTAAATCATCAACCAAATCGTTCCACATCACGAGTTATATATGCTGTTTGGGTGTTCTGCTGTTTGTTGATCAATTCGGCATTTCAGTCCAAGTTAATTGTGGTCCTCACCAAACCAGGTTATGAGAACCAAATTCTAAATCTAGAAGATTTAGCAGAATCTAAACTACACTATACGACCATGGAATATTTCGTGAAGGTTTTGAAACCCGAATCAAATGATATTTTACCCAGAAGGATATTAGACAAATTTGAGTATTCTCCTACAGATGAGCAGCTCATACAGATTATTAGACATGAAAACATAGAGATTTATGAGAAAAAGATTTTAATAAAGACGATAGAAAATGAAAACAATTATGCAATATTCTGTGTCCGTGCTGCTACTATTACTTTAAGTGCAAAGAGGCCAAAAAATAAACCGCTCATACCATTAGAACATTCGGGAATCATGTACGATGTCACCATGTTTTTTAGAATAAACAGCCCGTACACAGATAAGTTCAATACTGTGTTGACAAGAATGAGAGAAAGTGGGCTGTTGTATAAATGGTGGTCTGAGTTCATAAAAGAAGAAACGTTTGTTGATATTAAGAAAAGAGAGATTATTGAAAGGGAGTAAAATGTGGTGTTCACAATCGATCATTTGCAAGGAGCCTTTGTTATTTTAATAATTGGCATTATTGTTTCGACAGTTGCATTCCTGATGGAAATTATTGTTGGGAAATTTTACTCTCAGAAGAAGACAAGAATTACGCCTAAAGTTTGACTAAGGGGCAGGCCCGGATCCAGCAACGGCTAAAAGGGGGGGGGGGGGGGGGCATTGTCCATAGAAAGGGTGTGTGGGTTGCCTATATTTTTAAAGTAAAATATACTTTTGATATAAGAAGGTAAGAGCATTTATTTGGCATTAACTCCACAGGCTAACAACTCATAATTACTCATAATTACAGTTTTGTACAATGTTAATTTGAAACTTTTAAAAACAATTATATCAAAAACAACGAACACAAACCAGTTCCTAGATAATAAACTCCACCCTCCGCTATTTAGACTACGCATACTTGTCAATTACTCTATCCACACAGACGTCAATATCTTTATGAATATTTAGCAAGGCTAAACCAACCAGACGAGATTCTCCCATCGACGGCCGAAGCCACGTTTTAATTCTGCGCAAGGTAGAAAAACACCTTTCTACGGTGGCGTTGCTTACAGGCAAAGTGGCTAGGAGTTTGACCAGGGTAGATACAAGGGGTATACTTCAGGTAAGCAGGCATCCAGAGCGGCCTTTACTCCCGTTAGCTGATCCTTTTTCTTGTTGTTTTTGGACCTAATCAGGCAAGTTGCTTTCCAGACCGTGATTTCACTTTCGAGAGCACGTTGTCCAATGGAAGTTTCAATTGGCAGAATTCGGTGGAAACTCTTCCATAAGGCTTCTGACAGCTCAGCCATGTCTTCGTTTTCAGTAGTACCTTGGACGATCTTTTCAGGCAACAGAAGAGGAAGCGAGAAAACCACCAAACTTTCAAGAGGAAAGCGATTGTGCAGATCTGAAATAACAGTATCCAAGATCGGAATGTAAATAGACTGCCGATAGAAGTCTTTTGGCGTACTGGTTGGATGGTTTGAACGGTATAGCTGCTGCTTTCTACATTGTCGAGGAACGGTAAGAACAAGCGGAGAATCCATATCGATTTTCTTGGCGAGGTCTGAAGCTCTCTTTCAGATGAAATCAAAGTTCTTGTCTACTTCTTCTCTTTGTTTTGTCAATATGCTGATAGCGCTAGTGACCCAGTCAGCTCCTTGACTTAGATCTAAATCTCCGCCCTGTAACGCCTGGCTCAGCTGCTTCGTATACGATAAAATGCTACTAAGGCAACAGATCGCAATGAGAAACTGTAGCTCACACAAGGCTAAAATCAGGCAGTGAGCTTTGTTTGCCGTCTGGGCGTCTTTCCATGTGGCTATCTCACAGAGATCTTGTGTGATACCAGGCAAGTCTGCTTCAAGCTGGAGGACACCGTCGTGCCGTTCCACCCATCTGGTCACGCAAATGGTTTTCAGGTAGCATCCTAGAATATTCATCAACACATGCCTTCTTTTTGGATGTAGAAAAAAGGATGTCACTTGATTCATTGTTGACATGGCCTTTTTCACTTCAGGCACATTATTTGATTTGGACAGGGCGTTATTAAATTTGTGGTTGTAGCATGAGGTCTTCAAGGCGTTTTCAGCCTCCTTTTGTATCTCTGCAACTGCCCCGCGAACTACCGACACCATGACCATGCAACTGTCACTGTCTATACCTACGCACTTTTTGACATCGAGGTAGTAATGATTCTTAAGTCGATTCAGTACTATTTGTCCAACTGCTTCACCAGTTAGGGATAGCTCTTGAGGAATTTCTTCTGGTGTCTCCTTCCCCTCCTCGTCGGTTTCTGGAAGTTCTGCGTCGTCACTAGGTGTTGACAAATAATTAGTTGGTTTCTTTGTCTTTTTCTTCGCAACAAACTGTCCTAACTCGTCAAAGGCGCTGACGAATTCAATGAAGTCTTCTCGGACGAAATTATCATAAACGTAGCGTAACGCCAGGCTTAACTTCCGGAAAGCTAATTGGGAGAAATTTAGTTCTACTTTGGATAGATTTGTAGCTGGTATCCAGCCAACACCAGATGAATACGATACATTTGTGAATGCTGTGAAGAAGGCTTCACGGTTGTCGATGCCTCGAGGGTGGAGGACACAATACTTCCATGGCTTAACACCTAAAACAGCCGATCTGATGAGTAATTATCTTTCACTCTTCGAAGATAACCCAGTTAGTGACGAAACCATTTCAGTAGGAAAAGAGCTAATATCCACCATAGCATTGAACAAGAGAGAAAGATGGCTGAAACTTATGGAGGAAACTGACTTCTCTGTTAATAGTCAGAAGGCTTGGAGGCTGCTAAAGAAATTAAATAACGATCCAACTAAGAGTTCCACACATGCAAACATCACTGCCAATAACATCGCATCACAGCTCATAAATAATAGCACACCAAGATCGTCATTTAGAAAATCAGATTTCAAACTTCAGGATAAGGTACACAATCAGAACAGTGAACTAACAAGACCATTTGATCTCCATGAACTAGAAGCTGCCGTCCGTACATGTCGGAATGGCAAGGCAGCAGGACTGGATGATATTTGTGTTGAACAAATTAAACATTTTGGCAATGTCACGAAAATTTGGCTTCTAAATCTTTATAATCACTGCATTGCATTTTTCAAGATCCCAAAATTATGGCGCAAGGCTCGTGTAATAGCTATTTTAAAGCCTGGTAAATTGCCAAATGATCCTAAAAGTTTCAGACCAATCTCTCTTCTTTGTCATCTTTATAAGATCCTAGAGAGAATGATCCTGAATCGTTTAACTCTTGTAGTTGATCCTCTTCTAATCCCTCAACAAGCTGGGTTCAGACCAGGCAAAAATTGCACTTCTCAAGTCCTACACCTTACTCAGTTCACAGAAGATGGTTTTGAAAGGAAAAAGATCACAGGTGTAGCTTTTGTTCATCTCTCTGCTGCATATGACACCGTAAACCACAGAATACTGTTACATAAACTCTATAACCTAACGAACAACTACGGATTCACTAACATGATAGCTACACTTCTTCAGGATCACCGGTTCTTCGTTGACTTCCAAGGACATCGCAGCCGTTGGAGAACTCAGAAGAATGGATTGCCCCAGGGAAGTCTCCTATTTTATTTAATGTGCACACCAATGATCAACCACAGCCTCAAGGGTGTAAAAGCTTCATTTACGCTGATGATCTTGCTCTTTCTGCCCAATCAGAACAGTTTGAAGTTGTAGAGCATACACTCACTCGTGCTCTCAAACAGCTGGGTACTTACTATGAAAGGAACCAACTCATGCCCAATCCTAATAAGACTCAAGTATGTGCCTTCCACCTGAAACATAAACAATCTAGTCGGAAACTTGAAGTATTCTGGAATGGTATTTTATTGGATCATTGTTTCCATCCCAAATATCTAGGTGTCACCTTGGACCGTACACTCACATTCAAGGAACAGTGCTTTAAGCTAAAACAGAAGATCTCTTCGAGGAACAGCCTCCTCCGTAGACTGGCAGGGACTAACTGGGGCACCCATCCCCAAACGTTAAGGACAACAGCAATGGCCTTATGCTATTCAGCAGGAGAATATGCCAGTCCTGTGTGGTACAAGTCAGCCCATGCAAAGCAGGTGGATGTAGCCTTAAATGAGAGCTGCAGGATTATTACAGGTTGCTTGAGGCCAACTCTCATCAGTAAAGTGCACTATCTTGCAGGGATTGCTCCACCTGACATCAGAACAGAAGTGGCTGCAAACAACGAAAGAAGTAAATCATCTGTTATGACCTCACACCCACTCTTCGGATATCAACCTGCTGAGAGGAGATTAAAATCGAGAAAGAGCTTCCTAACAACTACTCAACCATTACAAGGAACAGCAGCAACAGCTCGAGTTGCCGTGTGGAAGGAGAGGACCAGCAGTCTGTCTGAATGGATGGAACCAAAGGAATCTCTACCTCCTGGTCACACAGAGAACTGGCTAATCTGGAAGTCCCTGAACAGACTGAGGGTGGAAGTTGCAAGATCCAGGGACAACTTATATAAGTGGCATTTTCCGACCAAGACAGTCCTGTGTGATTGTGGCGCAACCCAGACAACACAACACCTCTTCTCCTGTCCATTTTGCCCGTACAGCTGCACAATGAATGACTTGACTGAAGCTAATTCAAGTGCTATCGAAGTGGCTAAGTTCTGGGCAGAAACTGTTTGAAGTCAACTGTTTAACACATACTTTGTACTTCTGACACGAATAAATAAATAAACTGAGACAAGCCTGCTATATCTGTAGTTTCGTCAAATAGAATCGCGTAAAACCCAGCCGTCCGCACTCGTTTCAGAATTTCTTTAGAGATCTCTAAGCTGCAGCAGTTGATAAGCTCGTTCTGCGTAGTCTTGCTTACATAGGTTGCTCTCGCACTGGAGTTCTTCAGATGTCCAGCTAAAATGGTGTCTCTGCTGTCCACGCGAAACCTGAGAAGTTGTCTAAATGTGCCTTCAAATTGCGATTTTGATGTACTACCTTTAGTCTTATCATTGAGTTCAGAGTCACCTTCATTTGACAACTCGACGCGTCCATCGTCCTGACTGCCTTGAAGAGGAATGTTATTTCTTCCACAGAAAATTATGGATTTGAGGATTGGCTTCAGTCTTTCACGATTTTCTTGAACCATTCTTGATCGTTGTGTGCAAACTTGGTTGGCCATTTCGAGTTGAGGATTCTTGTACGTCGAAATGAAATCCTTCCCGGCTTGAACAGCGCGTAGGTGGTACTGGTGAAGAGAATGGGTCACCAAATCACCTTTTTGGCCACCTAGGTCTTTGAAATTTTTAAGAGGGGTTTTGACAAGATTACCTAAAGGAGTTGCCATCAGGTAGCCGCCTCGTCCATCATGGGTAAGCAGAGCACAGGGTACACAAAACGACCTTTGCTCGATGGGAAGTATACCAGCCAGTCATTTGCCTGAATATATTTTATGTTCATGTACCTGTTTTTGTTCCCTTGGTTAGAGAAGGGGAATTGAAAATTGGAGGGGGGAGTCCAATGATTAGTAAGTAATTCGTACTTGGTGATGTCAAGAATTTCCTTTTTCCAAGCGTATTGGGCGACGTCATTTCGTACGTAAAGTTCGTGTTCTGGGAGCTGAACTTCAGAAGGTTATTTTAAATTGTCACTCCTACTCCTATTCTGGACAGAAGCTGAAGAACATTCTTCACCAGAATATCGACCAGAAGGTCCAGCACCAACATCGACACCTGCACCACCATCTTCAACACCGTAAAAATCACCGACACCACCGTGATGATCTCTCCCTTCCTTTACTTCTTCTTTGCGGATCCTTGCGGGTGGGGGGATGCAAAGAAAAAATCTATTTTGGATTGATGAGCAGGGATGCGACTGCGACTGCGACTATCCTGGTAACGTGAAAAGAAAAAAATTACGGCCCTGGTGTTTTTATATTTTGGTTATTTCTTTTGTATTTCTCTGATATTTATTTCAAATTTCTAAATAATCCGTTAAACGCTAAACTTGCAAGATTAGAATTGGGGCAACATGAACATAAACTTAAAACGTGTGCAACTTTATTCTAGCGATTTGCTTTGCTTTAAAAGCCGTCAATTTTCTTTCGCTGAATGAGTAAAAATAAATAAAAAATGACTTAACACACCGATTTTTTTATTTTAATTCTTACGTTCAAGTTGTTATAAATTTGCAATTATATTATGTTAGCTTTCTGACTTATATAGAATTTCGTCCAGTTTATAGGGCTCTACTTAGTTAAAATAAGTAATATAGTTACATTTTTCGTAACTGCGCACGTGCCGTGGATATAATCACTTCAATAATAATAATACCTATGACATGATGCTTTAGGCTAATTTATTAAACGTCCATCTCATAATAGTGTAGTAATCGTAATCGTAATGTAGGCACGGTCATGCACAAGAAGATTTGGGAGCCACTAGCCACTTACACATACACTTACCATGGTTTTAAGAGTTAGTTCCTTCCGAAATTCCAAGAAATTTCTCAGTATCATGATCGCACTACAAACACTAACTCACCAAATTCAAAACACTAAAAACAAACACAGCGCAGGACAGAACAATGCTTTCAACAACAACACCGAAGGTACCGGTAATTTGCAAGTATACAAGAACTAAATATTAGTGAGGTGAAGTAGCACAAAGTGTAACGGTTTACAAACCACTCACTTGAAGAACAACCCTTCGCTGAATGCTTTACCACACAAGGCGCACACACTACAGATGATTAGCACACGTCATTGATTCATACCGGACTGAAACCACCTCCCTATTGCACGTGAAACAAAGCCTTCTCTCCACGAACCCCACACATCAAACTGCCAAGATGGCGTCGGTGTGTGAAGTGCGTGTGTTTCGGTCTCCAGTTTTGTGTTGTTATTATAACGAACTTTATTTTTTTAAGAGATAGGCCAAGGGGGGGGGGGGGGATCCGGGCCTGCTAATGGGAGATATATAAATATATATTATCGTTCATTTAATCTGTACCCGAACGTCACTCAGTACAGTTTATCTTTTAATTTATGCTGCAATGTTAGATGGTCGGTACTGATATAGGTATTAAGAGCGTTAAAATCCCTCGGTATAGCATCCTTCGAAGGGGAAGTAAAGCCGGCGGGTCAATTTCATAGATTTAGGGCATGTTAAAGAACCTTCCACTAACTACAATTGTGTGAGGCCAAATTTGTAGGTTAGATTTGGTTTATGCTCTATTAATTCCAACGTTCGCTGCCAGGTGCAGGTCATGATGGCATCTAGTAGCCAATTTCGGGACTGGGTGTCTTTCACGGTATCATTTGGTAGCAAAATTAGGAACTACTTGAAATTGTTCGTCTGCAGTCCTTAACTGAATCACAGATAACACACACTAATACAGCCATCACAATTAACACCGGTTATCAGACAGAGTCTACACACACCCAAAGTACACGGGGCTACATGACCGCGTTGTCGCAGCCCCTAAGGCACAAACCAACCAACCTACTGTTGTTGGTAAATTGTGTTTAACTTACGTAATCTAACCTGATTTACTTTGCTCAAAGGAGGACACTAAGTGGTTACCTGAAATTAAATGCGTCTACAAATTTTGAGCATTTAAAATGCATTGATATTGTTCGAATGGAACAATTCATTCTTTATTCACATCCAACGATCATATGTTTAAAATCACATACATTGTGCACCACTACACTGATCAGACTTAAGGGGACATGGCGTAAACACCAGGATCGTTGAGGGATTCAACTAATGACAGTCGATGGGCTCTCACAAGTTTGTAGTGAGTGAGTGTATTATTGCTCAACTTTGCTCTCTAATTCTCTTTTGCTGCTTCTATCACTGAAACCTCTTTTACTACTTCTTCACTTGAGTTATCACAAGCTAAATAAGCATAGTATGTGTCATAGTGAACCCGAAACCACATTTGCCAAGCGACTTCTATGGCTCATGAAGAGTTTACTATCCTTGAGAGAAGCAGAGACTTCCAAGGAGAAGGCATAAATAGCACTCATTTGATTCATATGAGTTGCCGCGCAGTGAATGTATAATATTTTTGTATATTTGATAAGGATGTAATTATTAACCAATGTTGTATATATTTTTGATGCACAGAAGCATAATTTGATTTATTATGGAAAGGAAACATACATATTATAACCAACCAAGAATGCCATAAATATTTTACAGTCGCACATTTGACTGATGGCTAGCTAGTGCATCCGGCTTCTTGCTGAAACACTCTTATCGCAAGCATGGTCTTGGCTTGACGTGCAACTTAGTGCAGGCACGGTCTTGTGTCCACGTTAGAATTGTGCTCGACATAATCGAGAAATATCTATCAAATACAGCTTAATCCAACAAACTGAGATACGCTTTTGCGTGCAGCAAGGCTGTTAAGTTGATTGAAAACCATCAGTGAAAGCAAATTTTGAATATTTGTAATATTTCCGATAACACTTATACGCAGGCATCGAACACGCTGCCAACCACGTTTTTCAGAAGTGCAACGATATTGCTAGGAACAGTGCAATCCAGTAAAGAACAGATTACGTGTGAATTAAAGTCACAAAGTTTTTAGTGTGCACAGTGGCACAAGCTACTGATATTAAATCCTGTGAGCGGAAAATCTGTGGCCATTATTACTTGCTACCCGCTGATAAGTGTAACTTCAGTGTGCAATTGCTAGTTACAATCTAACAGTAAATCCAGTGCTAACTAACGAATTCAACAGCATTATGGCATCGCTAATACACATTTTCCACAATGAAGAAATTCCAATTATTCCTTCTACTATGGCATTAGCAATGGAATAAAACCCACAGGATGGCGGCGTTTAGCGACGGCTGGATCACACTATAAATGGTTCACTGATGGCTGAAACACACTATGAGGAAGGCACGTGTATTACAGGCATTCCACCATTATGCCTTACTTGCTACATAAACCATGCAAGTCATATCACTGAAGAAATGTGAAGCACGCACGTGAGTCTGGCTGATAGCCGAAACATATTTTTATGTACGATTTTGTAATGGGGATTAGATTAGTTTATTATGACCTTACGCCGCACATTCTTAGGTAGGCTTATTTATTAACACGTATTCCTAGTGGTGGAGTAACCACAAGTTATGTCGTATCATTTGCAATTGCTTGGGATAAACGCAATTGCCAACAATTTTTGTAAATATACCTTTTTCTAGTTGGGCAGATCATCGAACCGACACACTTTAACGTGTAGGATTTTTTTCTATAATCATGTCTGAATAACTGCATTTTTACTGGAGCAGTAAACTCAACGACCACCTGTTGGCCGTGAAAAAAGGTCAATGCCACACTTTTTTATGTTTATTTTGACCTTGTGAACGCGATGACAGTGCACTCTTTTCTTGATAAAATTACTTAGAAGGCTGTGAGCGCAGTGAGCACTAGATATTACTACCTGCAAAACCTGTTTATGGAATGTGGAGAAGTGAATTAATAACTTTATAAATTCGACATTCAGACGACTGGCATACAAGCTATGAATTGTAACATTGCGAGATGAGCTGAGCAGGCTATCTTGACTTCGAGGGAGCGGGTCATTTTATAGGACTGTAAGCGAAAGACCCAGGTTTATTAATATAAGTTTTCCAGACATTAGACGTCTGATATATGAGTAAATGATGCACCTTTCTGTAAGTTCAGAGTACACAGCTGTTATTACAGCAAGATTAAACCTTATCCTCAAGCTTGGATTGTATAAATTTAGACAGAACCATGTTATGTTAAAACGCACTACAGCGGTAGGATATGATTACCCTTGATGCTAGTACAAGTTTTCGTACTTTATGAGCTGATGACGTGAACGCTTTTGTCTCGTTATTACAGCAGATGACCGACGGGTCAGTGTTATTGATGGAGCACACAGGAGTGCTATTTGATGTTGTGGAATTGATTTTTCTTCCAATGATGTGTTTATATTGGATGCTTGGGTCACCAATTATTTACGCTATAGGAATTTAGCATGGTCATTAAAAATACAATGGAGCTGAAAGGATTGAACTAATCTGCTAAACAAGAAGGTAATAATCAAATATCAGGATTTTCAATTTAAAACTGAATATAAACCAAGAGCTAGGAAGTCTAATAAAATATAAACAAACCTATAAACTTAAATGAACCTTGATGACCATAACTTAGACTTGATTCTTCGACACACTTAAATACAAATATAGCTTTCCCTATTGAGCGACGACAATCAGATAGTTACGTGTTTAAACGCGGTAGCTAACTTGATAATGCGACGTTAGACATGTTTTACTGATGCAGTCGCCGACCTAATTTTCTCTCCCACACAAAACATGACCCAAGTTCACAAACAGTGAATTTGCGATGTAGGAAGTTAGGAGCAGTGGCGCCCATTGCGCAAGTAATTTAAGAGGGTTACATGTTATTCATTTGTGTTGTAAATTAGAATAGATTTTTATGCGTTCTGTTAGGTTCAGAATGTGCATAGCTTTAGCTTGGATTTTTTTTGGATGAAAGGCATCTCGTTTACATCAATGCTATTATTAACGTACGATAGGTATTAAATTAAATGACTATAACGTTAAATGTTGGAGATGACACCATCATAGCGTAGCTTTAAACTTATTATGCTTTACATGTAAATGATACCTTGAATTGTAAACAAGTAAATAACTCACCTTGCTGTAGAATCATGCTTGTACTATTGTTATTATTGAATCTCAGAAGTAATTGTATAGGGAAAATCTACGTGTCATTCTCTTAGATTGCATTCTTTGATTTTCCATTTTTGCGTAGGACTTCGAGAGGCTTAATTTATTAGGATTGTCGCACGGAGACGAATTGCATTATTATCAACAATGTTTAGCACGGACTCGCCGTTTTCACCTCTCTGAAGTAGTTAGGGGTCTGCCACTTTTTTGAATAAACTGAGTGCGATTTAAATGAAAGCCTTGCCTCCATATTGTATTTGTTGTGTTTCTATTCCTCTGCGCTGGTAGTTTCACCTCTTATTACACCCGATACCCCCGAGTACAGTTTCTTGAGTGTTCTCCCAGTCCAAGAATGCATTCCTTCCCGTCCTATATGTCTTCCTGGGAGATGGGGGTTTCGGAAGGGTCATTTATGGTCGATGGCTCCCCGAAATCCTCGTCAAACGGGCACAATAGATATCTACCTGCTATTGAACTACAATTGAATCAATTACAATTCGGGAAGCATCTTATTATTGAAGTTAGCGTACTGTACGTCATAACGGCTTACGTGTTAAGAGATGATATATACAACCTTCAATAATAAGTGAGATTATTGGCATTTCTGTTTCTGTTAATCAATGTCGTAATTACAAACACAACAGACGCCCCTGAGTTGGTTGACTGATGAGCCCCACCACTTGCACTGAAAGAATGGGTGTGTATGTACATCCTTGCGCCACAACATTATGACCACTGCCCACCGCAAGATTGAATGTCGCCTGGTGAGGTTGCAGGCGCGTGACACGGTATGAAAAGTATATAATCGGAGCAGAGACGAATGAAGAATCAGTCTATTGCCAATACGGGCTGAAGATTGGGAAATCCACTGACTTCAGTGACTTCGGCAAAGTTTAGATTGTTAATGACTCGGTGGTTGGGAACGAGCATTTTGGAAACCGCTAGGCTGGGAGACTGTTCGCGTGCAACTGTCGAGGTCATCTATGGAAAGTGGTGAAACCACGAGTAGGCGACAAGGTGGCGGTGTGTGGCCGATTGCAAATCTGAGAGAAATGCTGGTGCCGGCACAAGTGTTTCTTAGAACACAGCGCACATTATTAAATATGGGGCTCCTCAACAGACGGGTCATCGAGAGTGGTCAGTATATCATTGGAAAATTGTCCCCTGGTTGGATGAAAACGTTTCCTGTTGCTTCAGGACGATGGTCGTGTCCGGATACGCAGTCCTCCAGGCGAACGACTGCTTGGAACACGCACCATAGGTGGGTTGCACTTGTCGGGGGTAGGGCGGGCCGATGCGAGCGCCATCTATTGCCTCTTCCGAGAAACAAAGCATCCGCCATATTGTTGTAAAAGCCGGAGTAAATACGTGTGGTGAGAAGCGTGGGAATAACAACTTTTATTGATAAAAATGCCTTTTGTGGAGAAGTATTTGTCAAACCTGTCTCTACCCCTCAAACATCCGAACAAAAGGTTGGATTTTTGTTCACTGGCTGAGATTATATATTGAGTTGACACTTTTCGAACGAGGTATGGTGGTCGGTGCCCGATGGATGTGAAGAGCGATTTTGGCAGTGGTGCGTGTAACCTGACGTTCTCTCCGTATCGGGGTTGTGGTTGATTATACTCACAATGAGGGAGAGCAATTAAAAAGAAACATCTCTTCCATTTATTACTTTTCATTTAACACTAAGCATCAATCACTAACACTTCACTTCTCGGGATCTTATCACGCAATCCGACCAAGTCAATAGATACTACCATGGCTTCCTACAATTTCTAAAGATAATCCGGGCAGATACTCTAACACAAAATCCCTCAGTACGGACTCCCAACCAAAACAGCCAAAGATATATATAAAAACAAAATAGCATCAAAAAAGAACATATAAAAGAAACTTCATTGGCAAGGCTACCTGCCATGCCACACAGAGATGCAAACTGCCCTCCCAGCAAGCGCCATTTCCTTACCTTTGTCACTGTTCATTTTCCTTGGGTTTGTTAGGTTAAGAAAATGGCGTTTGCTGGGAGTGCTGTCCGTCGCCCCAAAGTTAGAGATATCTAGTTTCTGGCAGTGGGGTGATGGAGGGCCTTGCCAGTGAAGCGTATTTTCCAAGTTCCTTTTTAGATGCTGTTTTGTTTTTTATATTTCTTTGGTTTTTTTCTTACCCTTGGTTATGATAATGTTAGTTCCATGTAGATTGTTTATTGAGATTTTATGTGGAGGGGATTCAGCTATGAGAAAAAGAAGTGTGTTGGTTTGGATTATAAAAGTGGATTGCTTATATATAAAGAAAAAGCTGTATAGTGGGAATTATTGATGAATTAAATGAGTACCTGTGTTCCTATGGTGAGGTGCAGGTTCCTTTATGTTTTAATTGATGGTGATCTGAGTGATTGGCGATTAATAGAGGAATGTCCATCACATGTAACTGGTATGTGTGCTATATGTCTGCCCTGTTGTTGAAATGAAATGTCCCTTTTGAGTATAATCAACCGCAAACCCGTTAAGTAGAGAAAAGAAACGTTACAAATGGCGCCCAACGTGGGGTTCGATAAAGGGAAGTTAGAAAAATTACAAAATGACACACCAACGAGGGGAACGAATGGGGAGTTTGATACAAATGCTACTGAGTGAAATAAAGGGAGAGATTAAGAAGCAAGGAGAGTCTATGAGTAAGGAGATTAAGGAGCAGGTAGGCTCTGTAAATGAGAATGTAGTGTCAGTGACCAAACAGATAGTAGAAGTGAAGGAATTTGTAAGTAAGTTAATTCAGGAGAGCAATAGGGCCACGAACACAAGGATAGAGTGTCTCAGGAAAGAAATACAGGACCATAAGTCTGTACTTAATAGTAGTTTGGAGTTGGAATCCTGGAAAGTGACTGTAGAGGAGGAAGAAGTGGAGGATAAGTTAAAAGAGGAGGAAGTGAATGAGATAAGTTATTTATTATTTATTTATTTATTTATTTATTTATCGTATGGCTTTTATTGCCGGGAGTGTCCGAGGACATGTTCGGCTCGCCTGAGTCTGTAGCTGCTTCCAGCGGACACCCTAAAGGGTGAGCTACAAGTTCCGTTCAATTTCAAGTAGTTCCAACTTTCGCCACCAGATATCAATGATACCTAGTGGTGAACGTTGGAACTTTGATAGAGCGTTCTGACGAAATCTAACCTAACAAATTTTGCTTTACACAAGTTTAGTCTGTGAAAGGATCTTTTACATGCCATAAATCTATGACATGGGACCGCCGGCTTTACTTCCCCTCCGAAGGAAGGCATACTGAAGGATTTTAACGCTCTTAAAAAATCCGACGACTTCGGCCGGGTTTGAACCCGCTATCTTGGGCATAGCAGTTCAGCATGCTACCGACTACGCCACCGAAGCCGCTTAATGAGATAAGTGATTCACTTGAAGGAAAGCAAGAACATTATCATCGATGTGGGGGGCGTGAGAAAGCAGGTGATATGGAAGAAACTGAAGGAGAGGAGGCAGGTGAAAGAAAGGAAAAGGCAGAAGAGAAAGGAGAAACGGATAAGGAAGAAGGTGAAACAGAAGGGCGTGAGAAAGCAGGTGATATGGCAGAAACTGAAGAAGGGAAAGAAGAATCAGATAAGGTTGGTTATGAGGAGGACAGTAGCAGTCAAGGAAAATAGGCTAAAGATGAGGGTGAAAGTGCAGGAGTGAATCATGAAGAAGACAACATTCTAGAAGAAGATAAGGTGAAGAAGAAACGGTGGAAGAAGAGAAAGAAACTGTTGAGCAAGATGAGACAGACGAAAAAGAAGAGGGGGAAAATGTGGAAAGTAATAAGAGAGAAGTGGTTGAGAATGAAGACAAAGAGGACCAGGAGGATAGACAAAAGGATGAGTTGGCAAGCAAAGAGAAGGAGTAGGAAGAAGATGAGATGTCAGGTAAAGGAAGATAAGAGATTGACGGATCAGAAGAAGAAGAAGGAAATGAGGAAGGGAAGGAGACAGGAATGGTGGAGATGACGTGTTTCAAAATATTGAGAGATTTGAGAATAGTGGGTTACGGCATTTTGTACTCGATAATGTTAAAATAGTGGATATCTGAAACTAAGCACAATTCAGAAGCAAGTGATTGGTATCATAGTCCAGAGAAGAGATATTATGGCATGTACTTAAACAGGCTCAGAGAAAACAGTGACATTCCATCTTTGCAATATCAATGTTTTGTTGAATGATCTAAGAGACTTAATAGTAACATCCGAATAATGTGAACATAATTTAGGGATAATTTTAGTTAGTGTGTTTGTTAATTTTGTGTATGCGTGATATGTTTAGTAATTTATTCTTTGTTTATATATATATATATATATGTGATTCTCACGTGTTTCACACGCGAGAATTACATATATAGGGGGCCGTATTGTCACTGTTCATTTTCCTTGGGTTTGTTAGGTTAAGAAAACGGCGCTTGCTGGGGGTGCTGTCCGTCGCCCCAAAGTTAGAGATATCTAGTTTCTGGCAGTGGGGTGATGGAGGGCCTTGCCAGTGAAGCGTATTTTCTAAGTTCCTTTTTTAGATGCTGTTTTGATTTTTTATATATCTTTGGTTTTTTTCTTACTCTTGGTTATGATAATGTTAGTTCCATGTAGATTGTTTATTGAGATTTTATGTGGAGGGGATTCAGCTATGAGAAAAAGAAGTGTGTTGGGTTTGGATTATAAAAGTGGATTGCTTATATATAAAGAAAAAGCTGTATAGTGGGAATTATTGATGAATTAAATGGGTACCCGTGTTCCTATGGTGAGGTGCAGGTTCCTTTATGTTTTAATTGATGGTGATCTGAGTGATTGGCGGTTAATAGTGGAATGTCCATCACATGTATCGGGTATGTGTGATATATGTCTGCCCTGTTGTCGAAATGAAATGTCCCTTTTGAGTATAATCAACCGCAACCCCGTTAAGTAGAGAAAAGAAACGTTACACCTTTCAAACCCAAAAGAGCTGAGCCTTGCAATCAGAATGGTTGCATGCGGGAATTCGGCTTCACACAGTCAACCATGGCCAGGGTGTAGGGTGAATGGTTGACACTGGCCGTCCAGCTACACTCGATGACCGTGACTGGCGACATCTGAGACGGATTTTCAATAGCGACAGAAGGGCAACTGTGCAACAAATCACGGCTCAATTCAACACAGGCCGTGCTAGTCGCGTCTCTCTGTGGACTATACGTAGGAACAAGAGTTCCATGGGGTATGGGTGCCAGTGCTGCACACGGGTGCCACTGTTAACCCAATGTCATCGACACAACGACGCGCATTTGTCGCCAACCACCTGGGATGACCGACAGCAGTGGCTACGCTGGCTAAAGCGCAGCGTTATGTCATGGGGCCAAGCTCTCTGCTGATTCGGTAGACGCGTGGGTTCGAGCCCTACGATCGGCCGTCCATGAAATGGTTTTCCATGGTTTGCCATTTTCAACACCAGGCAAATGCTGGGACGGTACCTTCTGACAGGCCACGGCCGCTTCCTTCCACATCCTTGCCCAGTTTCATTCATCTTCATCCATTCCATCTCTCATCGTGACGCGCAGGTCACCCACAGGCGTCGTCTAGAACGACCTGCACTCGGCCTCTCAGGAGGCCACACGACAAAAAAAACTGAGGTGGACACTGGAACAATGGCGTAACGTGATATAGTCGAATGAATCATGATTTCAATTGCACCATGCCGATGGGAGGCGCCGTGTGTGGTGCAGAACACATGCTACGATGAATCCCGCCTGCCTCGAAGGTGTGGTCCAGAGAAGTGGTGTGTCTCTGTTATGGTCTGGGGTGCATGTTCCTGGTATGGAATGGGCCCCCTGGCTGTTATGGAAGAGAATTTGATGTTTTGGTATATTTTGAGCTGTCAGAGGCCCCGCATGCTATTAGGTGACTATTCCATGACATTTCCTGAGTCAGTGTACTAGCTAACGCGGCAAAGATAAAGATTATATTGATGAGTAGTACCATATGCGCAGGGTTGGCAATATTGTATTTGTCCCATAATTCACGTGTATTATGTCGGACACAACTGGAATGTTACTATATAAGCCGTGATCTAAAAAAAAGGGGATGGTGGGTGGGTTATAGACAACGGGGGAGAAAACACGGCATTTCTACAATATTATTATCCATTAAAAAGGAATTTCGGCTAATTTAAGTAGTTTTGTAGAATGTTCACCACTTCTGAACTGTTACCAATTTTATTATTGCCCTCGTGCAGTCGATTAGTCTTCAGGCCAGTTAACACACACTTTTCACTCATAGAATGACTTATAACACCTCCTCAGAATAACACTTTGCCGCGAATTCGTACAGCGTGCTGATAAGAAAGAAGAACTCGTGTTCCTGTCGACCGTCCTGCAGTACCAAAGCAGGTCACCTTGCGTTCCGACCTACTGCTGCCTCAAAAATACCACACGAGTCATACCTAGGCCAATATGACCTTGTGCTGGGTTGGTCAACATCCCTCGGAGGCAAGTTTAAAATCTGAAGCGTAGCGCTTACTCGCTTCTTTGCTGTTGTTGTTGTTGTTGTTGTTGCATAAGGGCTGTGACATCGTGGTCATTTGGGTGTGTCCGTGTGGAATTTCTGTGATAACCTGTGTTATTGTGATGGCTGTATTAGTGCCTGTATTTGTAAATTGGGATTAGGATCCGGAAAGCGGTGGGCGTGGCCTTAAGTTAGGAATCACCCCAGCATTTTTCTGGAGTAGAAGTGGTAAAACCACGGAAAACCACCTCCAGTACTGCTGAGGAGGGAATCTAACTGCATATTACTGCAGATACCACAGTGACACATTTTATCAGACAAATTGAACATTAGTTACACCCAAATAAATGAGGCTGATGACCACGATCTCTCAGGTCTTACCGATTTATGCGAGAAAGCCACAGGGCTCTGCGTCTCTCTCTTCGTTTCTTCGTGAGTTCGCATTGGTTCTTTATCACTGACGTTATGCTGAAGAAACGTACACCCTCCTTGTGATCAGCTCTATCCTTGTTGGTCCTCGTGTGACAAGCAACAATTGCACAGCATACCATCTCGAATTCAGGGATGAGAAGGGCTACTTTCTACGTTTTATCACCCAATATGCAAGTACCTCCCTATTGTTTACCAACTGGCCTTTACAACAAGATGGCGGACGGGCTGTTTCTCAGTACGGGGCATAGATGGCGTTAGCTTCGCAGGAGTGAAAGTAGGCAACCCAAACGGCTCGTGCACCCACCGATGGACGCAGCCAATGAGGGAAACATTATTCTATGGGGAGCATTCAACTGTGCTCTCGTGTGACCAATGGTAGTGTTTAATGCATCGTGAAATCTGTGTGGACTACGTGAAGATGATCACGGATCACTTGGCAGGCAGTCATCATGTGTTGGCTCATGAGTGTGTGTGTCTGTGTGTATGTATATATATATATATATATATATATATATACACCTAGGTTCAGGGTGAGGATGATTACGGATCACTTGGCAGGCAGTCATCATGTGTTGACCAAATGAGTGTGTGTGTGTATATATATACCTAGGTTCAGGGTGAAGATGATTACGGATCACTTGGCAGGCAGTCATCATGTGTTGGCCCATGAGTGTGTGTGTATATATATACCTAGGTTCAGGGTGAAGATGATTACGGATCACTTGGCAGGCAGTCATCATGTGTTGGCCCATGAGTGTGTTTGTGTGTATATATATATCTAGGTTCAGGGTGGAGTTGATTATGGATCACTTGGCAGGCAGTCATCATGTGTTGGCCCATGAGTGTGTGTATATATATACCTAGGTTCAGGGTGAAGATGATTACGGATCACTTGGCAGGCAGTCATCATGTGTTGGCCCATGAGTGTGTTTGTGTATATACAGTGTGGTCCACCCGCCCCTTATTATTTAGTTTTATGAAACCCAACTAACATCTCAATTCTCCCGATGGTCGATATTGCACTGCGCTCTGACTGTGTGACAGCAATGTAATTGAGCCATGGGTCTAGCGAAGAAAAACCGACCTTAAACTTTTCCCCGCCAAATACTATGGCCCATTCTACTAACATATGACTTACTGCTCCTTGAAATAACACACATACACGTAATATGATCGAATTAATAGCTTACGCCACGTGATCTGTAATAGTAAAAGGTTCAATCAACACCATAAACCGTGATTCAAGACTTTGAGATGGACTTAAACGTTTGAGGTGGGACGGCTACAGTAACTACAGCACGTTTAGCTTGCGGTGTCTTCCATGTGTTGGTGGCTGAGAGGTTTAAAGCCTGAACGTACATGGTGGGTGCGAGTGGATAAAGTCCCGCTTCGAATCCACTTGTAGGCATACTTTTTTGAACGAAAGCCCACATTCCATTTTAGTCGGGATGTAACTACATTGCCACATTTATTGCCTTACGACTCATTTTTGTGAAGAGCACGTTGAATTTTGATGATTTATAAAGAAAATACGATCGAATTGGTACGATATGCCACGTGACCTGTAATGGCAGAAACTTAAAAAACTGGCATGAATATTAACATAACATATCGAAGTGTTGCTCCGGAGGTCCAGGTTCGATTCCCAGCTCTGCCAAGAAATGTAATACTTGTCTGAGGACTGAAATTAGGTACACGTAGCCTCGTGAAGCAAATGTGATAAGAAGTGGGTTTGATTCCCACCTCAGCCATCCTGGAAATGGTTTCCGTGGTTTCCCACTTCTACTCCGGCCAAATCCCGGGACGCATTCTATCTTAAGGCCACGGCCGCCTCCTTCCCAAACCTTATTTGCAAATACACACATCATTACAAGCCCGCAATAACTCAGGTCATCAGACAAATTCTACACACACACCCAAGTAAACGGGGCTATGAGACCGCGATGTTCTAGCCCCTCAAATGAAACAAAACAACAACATATCGAAGGATATTCTGATCGCCAGTGCTTGCATTGAAGTATACGTATTCCTTAGAAATTCCCATGGTATTATTAGCATATTTTCGATTTTTGCAAAAAAAAGAAAGTAGATTTATGAGATCTACACAGGGCCAAAAATTGTGTGTCTGTCTCTGTGTGTGTGACTGTGTCTCTGTGTGTGTGTGAGTGTGTGTACTCTGAATGTCTGCCCCCTCTATCAATTCGAACACGGTGAAACCGAATTGAACGAAATTTAGTACAGAGGTAGCACTAGCGTAGAACACCTCAGTGTCATGTTTTATATCGCCACCATCTTGACGGAAACGTAATGGTGGCCACCCAAATGTTCAAAGCTTAAATCAAATTACGACTAACTTAATGATCCGATCTCTACCAAATTTTCAACAACATATACTTGTATGGCGAGCGTCGTTTGACTGAACTACAACATCATCAGCCCATTAGTTTGCAGATGACGGCCATGTATGTGTGCAAATCGATTCCCCCTATCAATTCAAACACGGTGAAACTGAATTGAACGAAATTTGGTACAGAGGTAGCACTAGCAAAGGGCACTCCAGTGACATGTTTTATATCGCCGCCATCTTGACGAAAACGTAATGGCGGCCATCCTAATGTTAAAAGCTTGAATCAAATTACGACCAGCCTAATAATCTGATCTCTACCAAATTTTGCAACAACATACCTTTTTTGTATAGACAATCTTTTGACCACACTACAAGGTCATCAGGCCAATGTATGTGTGCAAATCGATTCCCCCTATCTTTTCAAACACGGTGAAACCGAATGGAACGAAGTTTGCTACAGAGGTAGCACTAGCTAAGGCCACCTCAGTGTCAAGTTTTATATCGCCGCCATCTTGACGGAAACGGAATGGCGGCCACCCAAATGTTAAAAGCTTAAATCAAATTACGACCAACCTAATCATTTGATCTCTACCAAAATTTGCATCAACATACCTTTTTGTGGGAAGCATCTTTTGACTGAACTACAAGGTCATCAGCCCAATAGTTTGCAGATAGCGGCCATGTATGTGAGTAAATCGATTCCCCACATCAATTCAAACACAGTGAAACCGAATCGAATGTTTTTTTTACAGAGGTAGCACTACCAAAGGGCACAACATACTCATGTATAATATCCGTATAGCACGTTGTATTTCAAGAAGCTACTACAATCAACATTCAATAATACTCCTTGAAAAGGACAAAGAGTTATAGCAATACCCATGCATTTAGGAGAAAGTAGACAATACGTTCTTTACCGAACATCTTGTTTTGTTATTAAATTTTAACAAAAAGTCATAGCATATCTTTAGGCCCGTATCACCGACACTCGCTGGCAAGGAAGTTGCTGTGATCGCTGGTACAAAATCCTGTATGATTCTGTTCTCTTCTTCAGTACACCTGCTTGTATGACGAAGTGTATCACACGCTAGCATTTTGGACGCTAAGTTGTATGAAATAAAACCGAAGGGCTGTCGTTTGAGGGCATTATTTGCAGTTATGTCGCCTTATTAACATAAAGCGGTAGCGAAAATTGCTTTAAAAGAATTAGAAAACATGCCAGGTACTGAATGAATGCATTCCAATCAATATTTAAGATCTAACTGTAATAATTGATTATTTTACCATACGCGTTAATAAGAAGCGCAATAAAAACCTCCAGACTGTGTTGGAAATGTGTGCGTTATTGCGTCCGCTCGCTCTTTCGAAGATCCCGGGTTGAAGACTATCCAACGGCAGATTTTTTAAATTCTTTTTAACTATTTTATTATACCCTCCATACCTCGTACAGCAAGATTTCAACTTGGTTTTGTTCACATTATCTACGAAGACGATAGGGAAAGTTATTTTCTTGTCTCATTTAAATGGCTATTTTCCCTCCTACTGTTCAAAACCATGGATGGACACTATTCGTTATAATTATTATTATTTTAGTCGATTTTACCCTCCAGGTTAGGTTTTCGCACGGACTCAGCGATGGATCCCATCATTACCACCTCTACGGGCAGTGTCCTTGAGCTTGAAACATCTCGTCAGGTGGATACAACTGGGGAGGTGGGATTGGCACCTCTTCCAGGCGGCCTCACCTGCAAAGCGAACAGGGGCCTCATGAGGGAAGGTAAGGGATGGTGAGGATGGATAAGCAAGGAAGTGGGAAGGAGGCAGCCGTGGCCTTGAAGAAGGTACTGCGCCAGAATTTATTGAAGGTCATTACTCAAGAACTGATCGGGAGATGAACCAAGACCCCAGAAAATAAATGAATGGATAAACATTTTTATTTATTAAAAATTTGAGTAATATGGGAAAAACTGTAAGGAAATGAATGAAATACTATAGATCTTATGCATTTATAAAAAGACAAGGAAGTAGGAATGATTTAAAAGATGGACATATATTCCATTATACGAAAGTAGGAGGTTCACTTTACGAGAAAGATCACGCCACTTGAAGCGAGAGTTACGTCATGAGAGAGGGGAAGAGGCGAAGGTCGAACTGCGGACGGAAGTCAGGAGAGGTGGTAGAAGTTACGTCACACCACGGGAGGAGAGGAAGTGAGACGAGAATTTGAGGAATGCGGAGAGCAGGACGAGAGAGTTCTTTCCAATTGAGATTTGAACGAGAGAAGACCTCGAGCATAAACGAGTATATTTATAATAGTGCTACAGTTCACAAAGGTTGGAAGAAAGGAAGAGTGAAATTTCAGTAACTTGGGAGCAAGCTACAACTAAAAATATAGCAGTGCTTATACAAAGTATTCCACATAGCTAGAAACATTTTCGACAAGAAGCTACTCAATATTTCTACGTGTAAAAGCTTATTTCAACGTTGTATTGAAAATGCAAGTTATAAGGCAGCAACGGGGAGGTCTCAAGTATATTGTCAAGAATATGAATTTTGACATGTGCTAAGTTAAGCATGGGGAAGTTGAAGACTACAAGAATGTCAGTTGAATTCCAGATTCACTAGCATTAAGGACGCTACAAACATCTACGCAAAGCGCAACATCGAGCAAAACTCATACTTTTCTGCGAGAGTTTTAACACATCTTGAGAGACGAAAAGCTTGCATAAACGACAGTATTACACCGTGATGTCTATTCTGAAGAAAACCGATGTCTATTCTGAAGAAAACCGATGTCTATTCTGAAGAAACCATGATGTCTATTCTGAAGAGATGGAGAATCGAAGCCGGCCTACTTGGAGCGAAGGAGAAACGGGAGTTGGCAGAGCTGTTCTCGGCGAGGTCAGTCACCGCGAGCCCAGCTGGTGTTGTCACAGAACCGGTCTTCATAGCTGTGGACATTGCTATGAACACGTCAAGTTTGGTCTGGAAGGAGCGATGCAAGTATTTTCAGCAGTTCAGAAGTCAACACAAGGTAGTGAGAAAATTGTCTTATATAATGTAGAATGGTAGTTTAGCTTTGTGATTATCCAATTGACCAACCGCATATTTTCAACCGTATATTTTCAACTGCATAATTTTAAACCGCATAATTTTCAACAACATTTTTGCAGTATTTTCAACAGCATTTTCTTAACTGCATTATTTGAAACGTATAATTTTGTCAAAGTAATTACATTTGTGTCGATCTTGTTATTGTGATTTTCATATTTTCTACGGAATCATTTGCCGTATTTCTTGGAAAATTTCAGTCACTTGGACGAAATTTTGGCATGATGATGATGCTATTAACACTAAGGTTATAGTAAAGTAAAATCGTGTAAATATTTTCATACTTACGTTAGATTTAATTTAATTAAATCTGTTTTATCGCAGCGATGGAATATAAAGGAATTGAGAGGAATATTGAAAGAAATTGTTCAGTGTAAATTAGAACCAATTGTATTAAATGAAATTCAGAGCGTTAAAAAAGGGATATAAAGGAATTATTGAAAGGAATTGCATTAAAGAGATTTAGAGCGTTAACATTGAAATGGAATGTAGAGTAAACTATTTAAAAGGAATAGAACGTTGAACGAAATAAAGAAGGAGTAAGATTGTAATTAAAGTAAAATGAAATGTATTGGAGCAAATTTAAGTACAGTATACTTAAGAAGTAACGTCACGAAGTGTAAAGAATATTTCGACAACTCATGATGTTGATTCGAGTGTCAGAAATTTATTATGAACGAAAGTATTACGAAAAGCTTAAACACATATGTCTAATGAGATTTAGAGCGTTAAAAAACATAAATGGATTTGTTAAACAAATATTAATGGAATGAAGTCAAACTTATATCTTTTGTTAAGAATATGAATATTTACTGATATTTCTTGAAAAGTTGTAATAAAATGTAAAGCTGAATTTAAACACGTGAAGAGGAAAGTTAACGAAGTTAAATCACAGGGTGATTAGAAAGGTGAAAGTACAGAGATTTATTACAGAAATGAAATTACGAGCACGAGGCGATGTTGTATCAATTATAGAGGAGAAATGTTAAGTAAAGGAAGTATATGTATTGAAGTAGAAGTTTATAGTTGAATTACCGTGCAGATTAAGGAGTTATGAACGTAAAGGAGTTACGTAAGTTTACGAAGGACGCAGGGGAGTCTCTTAAGTTTTTCGAGTATTGAATGTAATAATTGTGAAGTTATGAGAGTGTAGTAAAGGAAGATTCTGTACAGGGTGTTTAAGAGTGAAAGTAATCGTTGTATAATTATGGAGGAGAAGTGTGGAACGAAGGTTAATCCCGTGCACTTACAGTGTTCACTTTTATCAGAAGATTGTTAACTCAGTAAAGAATTTCAGCACTTATTTCAGAATTTCATGATATATAGATAAAGGTAAAAAGGAACAGTGCTTAACTTAAATGTTTGTCACTTATGTTCAATTGATTATGACGAGTATTTATTACTTTCAACACGATAGTTGCGGTGTATGTTTGTTTGAATTTGAATTTGATGTTTAAGAGAAATGAAGTGATGAAAGACTTAAGGGAGGAAGAAAATTTAATCTTCGACGTTATGGAGTGTGAAATTTGAATTTCATAAAATGATGTATATATGCACATAGTTCATGAATAATTTGAGTAGATATGGAACTACGGTTCATAGTTGAAGCGGACCTGTATAAAATAGGGCAATACTTAATGTTACGCCGTTTCACATTTTCTTACGATAGTAATGCCACGTGCAAATTTATCTTTGCAATTATTTTTGTTGAAGTGTCAGGGAGACACAGTATTAAGGGAGGAAGTCAGTTGTTATATGTTTTATGAGCTTAATAAACGGCTAGTGCTTTTTAGCAACTTAGTCAATTTTATCTAAACTGATTCCGTTTTCATTGTCGTCATCGTCGAAAACAGTACTACGAGGTATAGATACAGGCGCTCACTATAGATTAGACCTTATCACCCCTCGAGATTGGAGTTTCTCGGTTGTTCTAAATGTAAATAATAGTAGAAATGTGTACCTTGTCTAGTAGTACTATTTTCTTTACGAATAATATCTATCCTGTATGTTCCTGGAATTCCCAATTTTACTTAGTAGGCATGATAAGCTTGTGAGCTGGGTAACTTACATGTCTGCAATCCTTTTTCGGGCATTGGATATAAGTACTGATGGGTTTCTTCGGGCGCATATAGATAGTATATTATTTAAACGGCGCCCAACGTGGGGCGTTCGAAAAGCATTCGAAATGCATTCGAAAGAGCACTTGAGAGAAGAAGTTTGGAAGTACTCGAGAGTGAGGCCATATTAGTTTTGAAAAGAAAAATGCCGATCCCAAATTTAATGATTGTTGAGATGAACACAACATCAGAAGATTAGTGGAGTACACTATAGTTGTGAGGCATAATTTGTAAACCAGCTAACGACATTTGTCATGTAATAGTAAATTTAAAAGTAAATTCATGTTGTTAAACATAGGTTCAGTGAGATGATAAAATGAAGCGATGTCAGTTCGGTAAAATGGGACAACAAGTATACGAGACAAGTCGCGATTGAAATAGATGTAAGTAGGATTAAGATGTTCTATATGTTCCATTACTGGTATAAAATGTATGCGTTGGTCAATCTGGATATTCACTGGTAAATTTTGTAGTCGATACTTCCCTTATTCTCAAGAAAAGAAGAAAGATGTCAACGAATGATATGACGTTCATTCGAACCATGCTTGAAAACATGAAGGAAGGTCAAAGTACATTGACCAAAGACCTTGAAGCCCTCCACCAGTTAACACATTACATCATTAAACAATTAAAAACTGATTTTCAGAAATCAGTAGCTACTGTAAAATCAGAAGTCAAAGCAGAGTTAGCAGTTGCTCAAACACTTACTACGGCTAGTATAACATTAACACAGGAGGAAGTCAAGTTAGCTTTAGAGAAGGCCAGAAAGGAAGACAGACTAGCTAAAGACAAGGAAAGAGAGGAAGTCAAGTTAGCTTTAGAGAAGGCCAGAAAAGAAGATAGACTAGCTAGAGAGAAGGAAAGAGAAGAAGCCAAGTTAGCTTTGGAAGAGGCAAATAGGATAAGAGCAGAGATCAAATTAGCTCAGGAAAAAGCTCGTGAGGAGGACAGGTTAAGTCAGGAGCAGGCTAGATTGGAAGATAGAAAGATCCAAGCCGAAATAAGAAAAGCACAGGAGGAAGCTAGGAAAACACAGGAGGAAGTTAGGAAAAATCAGGAGAAAGCACAGGTAATTTTTGAAAGGGCAGGTAAAGCACAGGAAGAATTAAAAGCTTCAGTTAATCAAGTCAAACAAGACATGACAGGAAAAGTGAAAGAACTAGAACAGAAACTACAGGCTAGCATGAGCTCAATTAAGGAAGACAATAACACTCATCATGTACACATTTCAGAGGCCCAGAAGAAACTCAAGGAGCAACTTGACAATCTAAATGGCACTGTTGGTGAATTACAGGTCAAATTGGAAGGTCAATGTAAACTGATTGAAGAGGGTATAAATGTAGATATAAATGCTTCCATTGTAAGGGCAGTTACGGACATGAAGGAGGAGGTCGTAACAGTCACAACTCAAATCATATCAGAGATACATCACAAATTAGCAAATGACATTAAAGCTATAGAATTATGTTCCAATATTAATGTTAACAAAGTACGGGAAGATCTATCTAAGCGGATAGATACATTACAAATTGATAACGTAGCCACGCTGACAGAGATTGTTAATAAAACAGATTTAACTAACTCTAATGAATTTGACAAAATTAAATGTACGGTCGATGGGATAAGCATAGAACTAGCGAAAATTCAATCAAAACAGGATGAGGATATCAGAGAAATTGAACAGCAATTAAGGTCACTTATGATAGGAGATGCTCCATTTTCATCAACGTTAAGAACCGAAGTCAGGGAGGACATCAGAAAGGACTTGGCGAGACTTTTTCAAGCAAGAGATGAAAAATTAAAAGAAGAAATAAGAAGATTAGAGGCTAGGACAGACAGGATAGAAGAGGATAAGGTAAGCGAGAGTAGTCAACAGCAAATTCCGAAGTCCAATTTTAACTTCAGTCAAGAGCCATTTCACACTGAAATAGGGGAATTTGGAGGAAGTTTTGAACCTTACCAAACTAGATCAAATACCAACATCGTCGTAATAAAGAATAACGATGAGAAACCGAACAAATTCAGCGGAGTAGGCAATATTACAGCAGTAGAATTTCTGAGAGACATGAGGTCGTATTTAGAAGACAATAGGATACCTCGTGAAAGACATATGAGAGTCGTGGAAAAATACTTAGATTCAGAAGCATTAGTATGGCACAGAGCTTTCAGATACACATATCAGACATTTGAAGAATTCGCTACAGCTCTGCAAAAACGATTTTGGAGCAAGGAACTTCAACAGGATATACGAGCGGAAATTTATTCTAAGAAGTATGCATATTCCAGTCCTACGAAATACGCAAGTTTCTTCACGAAACAATTAGCACGCTTGCAGTATTTGCAACCCCCTTTGGCGGAAGAAGACTTGGTTCACGCTATTTCATGTCAGCTACCAACAGAAGTTAGGAGACACCTCATCTCGGCAAACGTGAAAACTCTAGAAGGAATGGCGGAAATTTTGAGATGACTGGATCACACGTCTAATGTATCCACCAACTCAACTGGAAATCAAAACCAGAGAAATTGAAACCAGGAACCGAGAGAAATACACACCATTCACATCGATCAAATGCAGCAAACAGAGGAGAACAAAAATGGAGTAGGTCCAACGAGATCCAGGATATATGGGCAGAATCGATTTCGACCAGATTATCAGAGACCTAGAGAAGGAAGGCCATATGAAAATCAAAGATGGAGGAATAACTATTACACCAGGAACAATGATTATCGTAGAGAGGGATATTATAATCGAAATAACCCTACGAATAATTATGGATATCGGGGATATCAGAACTGGAGAAACACGAGTAATTATTCAAGACAGCAACAACAGCAACAAGGTTGGAGGAATAATAACAATGTAAGAAGGTATTATGATGACAGGGAAAAAGAAAGTCAGGAGTACCTAAGGAATCTCAGAAAAAGGAATGCGAAAGACCAAGATCAGGGACAGCATAACCGGAATCAAGAACCTCAACCTGGAACGAGCAGAGATAGAAGGAATGAAGACCCAGGAGGGGCACAAAAAAACGTCAAATTCCAAAAAGTGAAAGGAGAAGAAAACAGCACCGTAACCCGACATGAGATCCAAATTAATGAATAGTATGAAGCCACGAATGAAGATCTTCTATATGAGAGAGAAGAGACGAAGACAGATAGAGTAGCAAGGTTACCGATTATAGAGATCATATCAGAAGGAGAATGCCTGAGAACATTACTAGATACGGGAGCAACAGCATCAATTTTATCAGAGAACTGTTTTCACAGATTGAAGGATGGAAATTCACTTATAGGTATGCCAGTTTCAACCATTAAAGTCAGGGGCGTATTTAACGACAAGACCATGAAATGCAAAGTCCAAGCACTAATGGAATTCTCTATAAATAAACACAGATATGAGCAGATATTCATAGTCTTGAGCCAGATTAATTTTGATGCTATTTTAGGCATTGATTTTATAACCAAGACTGGAGCTGTAATCGATTTACGAAATGGAGTTATAAGATTTAATGAAGGCCTACATCAATCAGAGGATACGACGAAGGATGAGAATGAGTGTAGTTTGATGGACGAAACTACAGAAGAAAATCTTGTGAAGATTGTTATGGAAATCGAAGCAGAAGGAATACCTCACTATGGCAGAACGATTGAGAATTTTGAAGATCAGAGGGAGAAGTTGGAAGAATTAGTCACGACTTATGCAGACATTTTAGGTAGATTTCATTAGAAAGCTAACTATTGCAATGGGTCCCATGTTTCGACTTCCGGAAAATTTCGACATATCTTCGCGTTTCACATCCCCCAGACCCCAAAACCACCGTCAGTTCAAAAGTTTATATGTAATTTATGTATATATATATATATATATATATGTATATATATGTATATCAGTTTCTTGTGGACACGATAACTGCCGTAATTTTGCACCAATTACTTCGAATTTTTTACCGAAGATGTATACCTATAAAATCTCGGTCTAGTTCGTTACTGGGCTAAATCGGTCGAAGGGGGTGAAAATGGGGGGCTTTTTTCGAAAAAGTGAAATTTCGCTATAACTCTCTTAATACGTGCAATATCGAATCCATTCAAAGTTCATAATATGTGTCGGATAAGTGCCAAAAATTTATGTCAAATAAGATTTTTGATAGCACCAACCATTGACCAAAGGGGTGGAAAAAAGTGGGTTTTTCGGGAAACATTAATCATATCTCTCTTAATAGGCACAATATCAAAACCGTACAAAATGGACAATATTCCCCTAATAATTACCTAAAACTTTTGTCTGAAAGAATTTTTGATATGACCCACCATTACGCCAAGGGACGAGAAAAATGATTTCGGAATTATAAGAAAATGCCAAGAGCTATCAGTGGTTGCCATGGCAACACTACTAAATTGATGAGGCATGGACCATCAGAAAATTTATGTCAAATAAGATTTTTGATAGCACCAACCATTGACCAAAGGGGTGGAAAAAAGTGGGTTTTTCGGGAAACATTAATCATATCTCTCTTAATAGGCACAATATCAAAACCGTACAAAATGGACAATATTCCCCTAATAATTACCTAAAACTTTTGTCTGAAAGAATTTTTGATATGACCCACCATTACGCCAAGGGACGAGAAAAATGATTTCGGAATTATAAGAAAATGCCAAGAGCTATCAGTGGTTGCCATGGCAACACTACTAAATTGATGAGGCATGGACCATCAGACGTTGCCATGACAACGCACTTGCACGAGATCAGATTCAGTATTTCCATCTGATTAAGTGGTTGGTTGGTTGGTTCTTAAGTTTAGGGGCTGCGACAACGCGGTCATGTAGCCCCGTGTACTTTGGGTGTGTGTAGAATCTGTCTGATAACCGGTGTTAATTGTGATGACTGTATTAGTGTGTGTTATCTGTTTGTTAATTTAAGTACTGCAACTAACAATTTTTCAGATAGTTCCTACTTTTGCCGCCAAGAGCCACTGTCAACGACTACGAGGCCAAGTTCAGAACTGAGCTACTAGACGCCGCCGCAGTCGGCTCTTGGCAACGAACATAGAAACCTAAGAGCGTTGTATACATTCTTAACCTATCCAATTTAGCTTCACACAGGTGCAATTAGTGGAAGGATCTTTAACATGCCATAAATCTATGACATGGGACCGCCGGCTTTACTTCCCCTCCGAAGGAAGGCATACTGAGGGATATTTAACGCTCTTAAAAATCCGACGGCTTCGGCCGGGTTTGAACCCGGTATCTTGGGCATAGAAGCTCAGCATGTTACCGACTACGCCACCAAAGCCGCCTGATAAAGTGGGAAGCGGCTTCGGTGACGTAACTGGTAGCATGCTGAATGTCTATGCCCAATGTCGCGGTTTCAAAGCCGGCCGAAGTCGTCGGATTTTCTAAGAGCACTAGAATCCCTCAGTATGCTTTCCTTTGGAGGGGAAGTTCCAACGTTCGTTGCGAGTTGATGGTTGGGGTGGCATCTAGTAGCCAAGTTCACAGCTAGGTGTCGTTGACGGTTGTACCTGGTAGCAACATTAGGAACTACTACTTGAAATTGACCGTCTGCAGTACTTACATGAATTAAGACTAATACAGCCATTACAATTCACACCGTGTATCAGACAGATTCTACACTCACCCAAAGTACACAGGGTTAGATGACCGCGTTGTCGCAGCCCCTAAACTGAGGAACCAACCAGAGGTAGATTTCGTTAGAAAGCTAACTATTGCAATGGGTACCATGTTTCGACTTCCGGAAAATTTCGACATATCTTCGCGTTTCACATCCCCAGGCCCCAAAACCACCGTCAGTTCAAAAGTTATATATAATTTATGTATGTATATGTATATCAGTTTATTGTGGACACGATAACTGCCGTAATTTTGTACCAATCACTTTGAATTTTTTACCGAATACGTATAACTATAAAATCTCGGTCGAGTTCGTTACTGGGCTAAATCGGTCGTTGGGGGGTGAAAATGGGGGGCTTTTTTTTTCGAAAAAGTGAAATATTGCTATAACTCTCTTAATATGTGAAATATCGAATCCGTTCAACATTCATACTATGTGTCGGATAAAGCCCAAAAATGTATGTTTGAAGAGTTTTTTTTATAGCACCAACCATTGACCAAAGGGGTGGGAAAAAGTGGGTTTTTCGGGAAACATTAATCATATCTCTCTTAATAGGCACAATATCAAAACCGTACAAAATGGACAATATTCCCATAATAATTACCTAAAACTTTTGTCTGAAAGAATTTTTGATATAACCCACCATTATGCCAAGGGATGAGAAAAATAATTTCGGAATTATAAGAAAATGCCAAGACCTATCAGTGGTTGCCATGGCAACACTACTAAATTGATGAGGGATGAGCCATCAGACGTTGCCAAGATAACGCACTTGCACGAGATCAGATTCAGATTTCCATCTAAGTGTGAAGCGGCTTCGGTGACGTAACTGGTAGCATGCTGAATGTTTATGCCTAAGGTCGCGAGTTCAAAGCCGGCCGTAGTCGTCGGATTTTCTAAGAGCGCCAAAAATCCCTCAGTATGCTTTCCTTTGGAGGGGAAGTTCCAACGTTCGTTGCGAGTTGCTGGTTGCGGTGGCATCTAGTAGCCAAGTTCACAGCTAGGTGTCGTTGACGGTAGTACCTGGTAGCAACATTAGTAACTACTGCTTGAAATTGACCGTCTGCAGTCCTTACCTGAATTACAGACTAATACAGCCATCCCAAAGTACACGGGGTTACATGACCGCGTTGTCGCAGCCCCTAAACTGAGGAACCAACCAAAATCTCTGCGGTAGATATAATTTTGCGTGAAGAAGTAACAGACCGTTACATAGTTGCACATCAGTGTCGAAACCTAGCATAAGGACAGTGTGACCACAAGTATAAAAATGGACCCCAAATGACAAGAAGGTTACCGTTCCCATAAGACAATAAAATGTTTAAAATAAGCATAAAATGACGAAAAACAAAGTTAATTAAGCTCCAATTATAAAATACCTTCTCGCATTAAATGAGGTCTGATCCTTCTACGAAAATCTGCATATTCTGCCTATTTTCGCCTATCCCCAAGTTTGTCCGGTGAAATCTACCTCCGCCTTCCGGCGTGCCGAGAGGACTTTTTTGATAACAAGCCAGGTATTATAAGAGGATATCAATATCAGATTAAGCTACCTGACGACACACCTTATCAGAAGAAATTATATCCAATTCCGGAGAAGTATCAAGCTGAAGTGACAGAGCTCATAAAAGGCATGGAAAAGGAAGGAATTATAAGAAAGCAAACCACTTCTTATTTAAATCCACTCACTGTTGTGAAGAAAGCAGATGGTAGTCTTAGACTATGTTTAGATGCCAGGGGCATAAATACTCTTCTGCTGAAAGAATTCGACAGGCCACCGAAAATTAGAGAACTACTGAGGAGATTCAAGAATAAAACCTGTTTCTCAGTGATTGATTTAACTGCGGCATTTCATCAAATAGAGCTTACAGAAGACAGCAAATGTTATACAGGGTTCATGTTCAATCAAACCTGTTATGTATACCAAAGAGTACCATATGGATTGGTAAATTCAAGTCCAGCACTTATCAGAGCCTTGGATGACAAGTTGAGTGAAGAAGTGAAACAATTTTCTATTTGCTACGTGGACGATATCATCATATCTTCAGAGACACCAGAGCAACATTTCATGCATTTGACGAAGCTATTTGATAACCTTAGAAGTGCTAACATCAAGGTGAAGTTGGATAAATGTCATTTCTTTCAAGAAAAGATCAACTTTCTTGGGCATACTATAGAGAGATTTGGTTACCATCCGAAAGAAGACAAGATTGAAGCAATTTTGAAATTTCCAACACCCAAGAAAATCAAAGACATCAGAGCTTTTGCGGGTCTATGTCAGTTTTTCAGTAGTCATTGTCCACGATATTCAGAAATCATGGCACCTCTACATGAGCTTCTAAAGAAGAACAATAGATGGAAATGGGATGCAGCTACCGAGAATGCCTTTATTCAAGCGAAGGAAATGCTCAGAGATAACATCAGGTTGGAGTACCCAGATTTCGAAAGAACATTCATCATAGAAACAGATGCTTCACGAGTCGGTATTAGTGCAGTCTTATATCAGAAGGATCAAGATGGAAATCCTCACTATATTTCATTCAGCAGTAGGAAGTTACGCACACACGAGCTGAATTACTTCACGACGGAGCTTGAAGCTTTAGCCGTCATAAATGCTCTACAAAGTTGGAAGAAATTATTGCTGGGACACAAGATCATAATCAGAACGGATCATAAAGCACTAGAATTCATGTTGAAGTCAGATTTGTCAAGCGATAGGATGACAAGATGGACCATGTTTTTGCAACAATTTGATGCCACGATAGTTCATGTACCTGGAAAAGACAACTTTCTAGCAGATATTCTTTCCAGACATCCGATTTCTGAGAGAGATGTGAGAGTTAATGTTATCCAGACAGATACTGAAGGTCAAGAAACGCTGGTCAAGTTGAAAAGAATTCCTCTTTTTCAAAAGAAGCATGCACCATTCAGGAACATTTATCGATTTTTATCAGGGAGAATGACGAGGAGGCACGCCTCATACTTCGAAACGAGAAGGAAAGCTAGACACTATATTCTCGTGGGAGAAACCGTATGTAAATACATTGATGCCAGACATACGAAAGTACGAATTGCTATTCCACCAGAACTTATTGTGCCACTAATTTGGTTAGTACACAAAAGTATAGGCCATGGAGGAACTGACAAAACATACTACACCATGTTAGAAAAATTCTACTGGATTAATATGAGAGAATCCATAACCATAGTAATCAGATCTTGTGAACTTTGTCAGAAGAATAAATATAATTCTGAACTATTGAAGGAGAAACCTAAAGCGATTATTCCGACGAAACCATTGGAATTGTTTAGTCAGGATATTTTTGGACCTGCACCTAAAGGAGACAGAGGAAACCAGTATGTGTTAGTTACAATGGATGTATTTTCCAAAATTGTAATGCTCAATCCCATGCAGAAAGCAGCAACGAGGAATGTTTTATATCACCTGGAGAGGAACATTATTCCGAAGTTAGGAAAACCAGAGAGGCTATTAACAGACCATGGAACACAATTCACTTCTGCAGAATTTCAGGGAGCGATGGATAGGTTGGATATTGTTCACCTATTTTCATTAGTTAGAAGCCCAGAGACGAATCCTATTGAAAGAACGATGCTGGAATTTTCAAAGTACATTCGCTTGTATAGTGCAGATAATCATGCGAATTGGGTAAAGATTGTACCTCTAGTGGAATGTTGTATCAATAATACGAGACATGAGAGCACCAACGACATTCCAGTCATGTTACATTTTGAAGAGAAACCGGTACGACCATGGGACGGAATCTTCAATATTCCGGAAGATAACGAACCACCGATGTACCAGAGAATCGAAGAAGCAAGGATCCAGTTGAACAAAGCAGCTGAGAAGAGATTGAAACGTTTAGAAGGGAAGAGATTCAGTGGACCATTACGAGAAGGAGACCTTGTATTAGTCAGAATTCCTGTGAAAGCTGACGTACTGAAGAAAGTGTATATCAAATTCAGTAACCTGTTCAGAGGACCACTCAAAGTAGATACAGTCTATTGAAATAATTGCTATAAAATTGTGAGAGTGGAAGATAATAGATCCATTGGAAAATTCAACCATTCCAAGTTGAAAAGATTTTACCCACAGATACAGTAAAGATCAATAAATTCAGTCTCAAGAGCAGAGAAATTACTGGTATTAAATAAAGTACAGGCTATACTTTACTTTAAATTAGCAACGGGGAAATGCGCCAGAATTTATTGAAGGTCATTACTCAAGAACTGATCGGGAGATGAACCAAGACCCCAGAAAATAAATGAATGGATAAAAAATTTTATTTATTAAAAATTTGAGTAATATGGGAAAAACTGTAAGGAAATGAATGAAATACTATAGATCTTATGCATTTATAAAAAGACAAGGAAGTAGGAATGATTTAAAAGATGGACATATATTCCATTATACGAAAGTAGGAGGTTCACTTTACGAGAAAGATCACGCCACTTGAAGCGAGAGTTACGTCATGAGAGAGGGGAAGAGGCGAAGGTCGAACTGCGGACGGAAGTCAGGAGAGGTGGTAGAAGTTACGTCACACCACGGGAGGAGGGGAAGTGAGACGAGAATTTGAGGAATGCGGAGAGCAGGACGAGAGAGTTCTTTCCAATTGAGATTTGAACGAGAGAAGACCTCGAGCATAAACGAGTATATTTATAATAGTGCTACAGTTCACAAAGGTTGGAAGAAAGGAAGAGTGAAATTTCAGTAACTTGGGAGCAAGCTACAACTAAAAATATAGCAGTGCTTATACAAAGTATTCCACATAGCTAGAAACATTTTCGACAAGAAGCTACTCAATATTTCTACGTGTAAAAGCTTATTTCAACGTTGTATTGAAAATGCAAGTTATAAGGCAGCAACGGGGAGGTCTCAAGTATATTGTCAAGAATATGAATTTTGACATGTGCTAAGTTAAGCATGGGGAAGTTGAAGACTACAAGAATGTCAGTTGAATTCCAGATTCACTAGCATGAAGGACGCTACAAACATCTACGCAAAGCGCAACATCACCGAGCATAACTCATACTTTTCTGCGAGAGTTTTAACACATCTTGAGAGACGAAAAGCTTGCATAAACGACAGTATTACACCGTGATGTCTATTCTGATGAAAACCGATGTCTATTCTGAAGAAAACCGATGTCTATTCTGAAGAAACCATGATGTCTATTCTGAAGAGATGGAGAATCGAAGCCGGCCTACTTGGAGCGAAGGAGAGACGGGAGTTGGCAGAGCTGTTCTCGGCGAGGTCAGTCACCGCGAGCCCAGCTGGTGTTGTCACAGAACCGGTCTTCATAGCTGTGGACATTGCTATGAACACGTCAAGTTTGGTCTGGAAGGAGCGATGCAAGTATTTTCAGCAGTTCAGAAGTCAACACAAGGTAGTGAGAAAATTGTCTTATATAATGTAGAATGGTAGTTTAGCTTTGTGATTATCCAATTGACCAACCGCATATTTTCAACCGTATATTTTCAACTGCATAATTTTAAACCGCATAATTTTCAACAACATTTTTGCAGTATTTTCAACAGCATTTTCTTAACTGCATTATTTGAAACGTATAATTTTGTTAAAGTAATTACATTTGTGTCGATCTTGTTATTGTGATTTTCATATTTTCTACGGAATCATTTGCCGTATTTCTTGGAAAATTTCAGTCACTTGGACGAAATTTTGGCATGATGATGATGCTATTAACACTAAGGTTATAGTAAAGTAAAATCGTGTAAATATTTTCATACTTACGTTAGATTTAATTTGTTTAAATCTGTTTTATCGCAGCGATGGAATATAAAGGAATTGAGAGGAATATTGAAAGAAATTGTTCAGTGTAAATTAGAATCAATTGTATTAAATGAAATTCAGAGCGTTAAAAAAGGGATATAAAGGAATTATTGAAAGGAATTGCATTAAAGAGATTTAGAGCGTTAAAATTGAAATGGAATGTAGAGTAAACTATTTCAAAGGAATAGAACGTTGAACGAAATAAAGAAGGAGTAAGATTGTAATTAAAGTAAAATGAAATGTATTGGAGCAAATTTAAGTACAGTATACTTAAGAAGTAACGTCACGAAGTGTAAAGAATATTTCGACAACTCATGATGTTGATTCGAGTGTCAGAAATTTATTATGAACGAAAGTATTACGAAAAGCTTAAACACATATGTCTAATGAGATTTAGAGCGTTAAATAACATAAATGGATTTGTTAAACAAATATTAATGGAATGAAGTCAAACTTATATCTTTTGTTAAGAATATGAATATTTACTGATATTTCTTGAAAAGTTGTAATAAAATGTAAAGCTGAATTTAAACACGTGAAGAGGAAAGTTAACGAAGTTAAATCACAGGGTGATTAGAAAGGTGAAAGTACAGAGATTTATTACAGAAATGAAATTACGAGCACGAGGCGATGTTGTATCAATTATAGAGGAGAAATGTTAAGTAAAGGAAGTATATGTATTGAAGTAGAAGTTTATAGTTGAATTACCGTGCAGATTAAGGAGTTATGAACGTAAAGGAGTTACGTAAGTTTACGAAGGGACGCAGGGGAGTCTCTTAAGTTTTTCGAGTATTGAATGTAATAATTGTGAAGTTATGAGAGTGTAGTAAAGGAAGATTCTGTACAGGGTGTTTAAGAGAGAAAGTAATCGTTGTATAATTATGGAGGAGAAGTGTGGAACGAAGGTTAATGCCGTGCACTTACAGTATTCACGTTTATCAGAAGATTGTTAACTCAGTAAAGAATTTCAGCACTTATTTCAGAATTTCATGATATATAGATAAAGGTAAAAAGGAACAGTGCTTAACTTAAATGTTTGTCACTTATGTTCAATTGATTATGACGAGTATTTATTACTTTCAACACGATAGTTGCGGTGTATGTTTGTTTGAATTTGAATTTGATGTTTAAGAGAAATGAAGTGATGAAAGACTTAAGGGAGGAAGAAAATTTAATCTTCGACGTTATGGAGTGTGAAATTTGAATTTCATAAAAGGATGTATATATGCACATAGTTCATGAATAATTTGAGTAGATATGGAACTACGGTTCATAGTTGAAGCGGACCTGTATAAAATAGGGCAATACTTAATGTTACGCCGTTTCACATTTTCTTACGATAGTAATGCCACGTGCAAATTTATCTTTGCAATTATTTTTGTTGAAGTGTCAGGGAGACACAGTATTAAGGGAGGAAGTCAGTTGTTATATGTTTTATGAGCTTAATAAACGGCTAGTGCTTTTTAGCAACTTAGTCAATTTTATCTAAACTGATTCCGTTTTCATTGTCGTCATCGTCGAAAAGAGTACTACGAGGTATAGATACAGGCGCTCACTATAGATTAGACCTTATCACCCCTCGAGATTGGAGTTTCTCGGTTGTTCTAAATGTAAATAATAGTAGAAATTTGTACCTTGTCTAGTAGTACTATTTTCTTTACGAATAATATCTATCGTGTATGTTCCTGGAATTCCCAATTTTACTTATTAGGCATGATAAGCTTGTGAGCTGGGTAACTTACATGTCTGCAATCCTTTTTCGGGCATTGGATATAAGTACTGATGGGTTTCTTCGGGCGCAGTACCATCCCGGCATTTGCCCGAAGACGAAGTGGGAAACTACGGAAAACCACTTCGAGGATGGCGGAGGGGGAATCGAGCTCCCTCTACTCATTTGGGCAACCCGAGGCTGAGTAGACCCCGTGCCAGCCCTCGTACCACTTTTAAAATTTCGTGGCAGAGCCGGGAATCGAACCCAGGACCTTCGGGGTGGCAGCTAACCATGCCGACCGCTACGCTACGGAGGCGACCTATTCGTGATAATTAGAATTTTAATAGTTCAATATTTATAATAATATGACACGTTCTGTAATTACTGCCTTGCTGCGAGGCTCAGCGGTTACGTTTTCGCTTGCTGTGCCCAAGGTTGCAGGTTCGTATCCTGGCGTAGTCAGCTGGCATTTGAGGGTGCGCTAATGCAAGGGAGCCGTGTCAGTAGAATTACTGGCACGTTGAAGATCCCCTTGGGAGCAAAATTCCGGCACTCCGGCGTATCTAAAAGCCAGAGCAGTTAAAAAGGTCGTAAAACCAATAATGTTATAATTATCTGTATTTACTGCATGTTTGGGGCAGATGACCTCGTAGTTCCGCCCCTTAAAACCTCACTAACTATTATTGTAAGTGTATAGCAAGCGCTTTTCACACAGACGCCGTTGAAAGAAATTATAGTTTCGGTCTGATGTATTTATTCGGGAGCCTACCCACATAACAAATCTATTAATTTGTTATGTGGGTCGTCTGAGTGAGTCGGAGTTTTCCTTTAAACAAAGGTGGTCAAAATTTCGAACACTTGCTAAGTTGAATATACAGGATACCTTGCTTTCGTTCTGCAGATCATTATGTCGTCGTCCAATCTGGCTGCGTACCATGGAATAAGTACGGTGCTTTTGAGGACCAAATAAAAAATCACTCGTTGGAACAGATAGATATGCGTCCATAATACATCCACAATAAACGACATTAAGCAAAAAAATGCACTAGTTCAAGGTTCGAACCTACTACAATGCGACTTCGCTGACGCTACTCTAGCAATGCTTGATTTAGCCACCATAGCTACCGAGAACCATGGCGTATTGCTGGCACTTATTGAATCTATTCGTAGACACTTCCTGTCCAAACTTAAGGTGTTATTCGGAGCTCTGATCGTTTCAATCATACATTATATTTGAGGTCATTGATAGAACACTGCCACTATTGATTTCTACTATATTCGCGAGGATGTACTCAAAGGTAAAGTTGTACAATGGACGTAAAGGAGCAGGTACTAATGTTTTTAGGATGACTGTGATATACGCGTTAGTTGGGTTGCCTTCCTCCAAAAAAAATAAGGGGCTGGTGGACCACACTGTATATATACCTAGGTTCAGGGTGAAGATGATTACGGATCACTTAGCAGGCAGTCATCATGTGTCGGCCCATGAGTGTGTGTGTATACAGGGTGAGGAAAAAATGCCGCACTTAGTGGTCGGCATGCGACTCTTCATCCAAATGCAAGACTAAAGTTTCTATAGCAAAACCGGAGCGGGTGTAGTTTGAAAACACAAGTATGAAATCGAGAAGCTGACAACACTGTCACATCCTGCAGCGCATCAGAATGTACAGAGGGATGTGTATCACCCCGCTCTACTGAACCAGCTGTCGTAGCTCACTGAGTGCACCGCTGGGTTGTCAAACCCTCATCCACTTTGGAGGTACGGTTCGAATCTACTTCAGGTGTTTTTATTTTTCTGTTTTCTTTTGTGACGTCAGTTCCCGTCGTTTATCTGCGTTTATAATTAGAACGACATTTTGTAACATGACATTAGACGAACACATGACAGTGGTTGCTTTGAACATCTGTGAAGTGAAAGTTGCTCGTAAGTGAACGTAATGGCTCTGTGAAGATAAGACTGGACGTCAAACGTACAGACTGGAATTGTTGTGCGTAGCAACATGAGCAATCTAGTGTAGCCTACATATTGTGTTTTTGTACCTTATTGGGTAAAGACGATGTAACTGTATGCACTGTTAGGTTCTATTGGCTTCATTTGTGCCATGGACGAAACAAAGAGGTCGTTTACGTTTGTAAAAAGTTCATGTAAATACAACCCATTATATATTGCATTGTTGAGGTGTATATTGTGTAACCGTTATGTATATGATATAGCATAAATGTTCCAAGTTTAGTTTATCAAATATACTCATATTTGAGAAGGAGGCAAGCGCGCCAGAATTCAAGGGAGCGGCCGGAGCGTGACATTCCACAACTTTCTAAAAGCGCGAACAATGAAACGAACCTCACAGCCGCAACACATGGATAACAGATGTGAGTGAACCAAGGATCGAGGTCGCTCAACCTTAAGTGGGGGTGGTAACTAATTACTCGCCAAACTGAAAAAATAAGCACCTCCCATTTTAGGGAAATTAGAGAAATAATTAACAGACAAAATTATGAGTTACAGCATTGGAAAAAGGACGATTTTAGCCTCAAGAATCTCATTTCAAAAATCACGAAAACAGCAGTATTGGAATTAATTCGGCATAAAGGACTGGAAGAAGGAAAATTTGAACGAACCAATCAGAACTGTGGGCGGATGGACGCTTCAAAATACCGCGAAAATCTTGGACAATGAAAATTACTACGGAGCTAATTAGCGGCCGAACGTACGATCCGATTTCGAAATAAAAACCAAGTGTGGGACATTGAAAAAGAGAGCAATCGAATGGACCTAGTTTCATCGTCGTACGAGTTTTGCTCCATGTTTAAATTATGAGAACCTCCCACTCCTGGTGATTTAAGAGCCAGACCTTTAAATAGCCAGCCCAGTGTCAGGAAAGTCAGTCGATTTTTCCATCGCCAAGCGGCGAGAGCCTTTGCCGGTCCGTGACCCGAGATATCAAAAATTTTATAAATATAAAGTAAGTTAATTTTGATCGCTTGATAGGCAATAGTTCGCGTTGGTCAGTACCGCGAATTCAGCGCGAGAAAGTGAATGATTGATAAGTAATGACAGTGACATGTATTATGATTACAGTAGCGACATGCAAAATTTGGGACAAACCAGTGCGAGTGGAGTCCGTACTTTAGTAGATAGCCCCGTGCTATGGGCAAATTCAGTTGCGTAGGAGCGAGGTTGACTATTGGCCGAATTGAGCAGGTCATGCCTGGCTATAGATGGTAGGAGGCGCTCCGCTAAACAAAACAGTGCATAATTACGTAAAAATTTCATGGTGGACCCTATACTTTTCATGAAAACTGAACAGTGTTAAGATTGCCCTCCCACGTCAAGAACCATGGACCTCAAGAGCCAGCGGGAAGAACAACAGCATACAAGGATTATCAGAATCTTCATGAGTCGCTAAGTACCACAGTTTTGGGGGCGTGCATGGAAATGATGTTGCTTACAGCAGGTGTTGGATAGGTCACCCAAATTATAAGGCATTATAATTAGTATGGGGTTACCGGAGCAACGGGTCAGAGCTTAGTTGTGTTTTTTTTATCATATTGCTAGCGTGGTCATCATAATTTGTGTTTTGTATGATTCAGGGATATTTTTTGGTTGGTATTGAATGCACGATCATGGGATTCACGGGTGTTCAAGTTCATTGGCACGACCATAAACTTAGTATGTCGAGATTGGAGGGAACCATTCAGGATGAAACAATCCATTTCTATTAACGCCATTTGAGCCTGAGCATAAAATGAGAGGGAATGATGACCGTCATCAAGGTGAGAGATAACGCGAGGTTGATGAGAGGGACTGCAGACGCACTTGGTAAGTGAGATAAAGTTGAGAGTTAAATTTTGGGCCGAGCTGAGGATGCAAATTTAAGGTAAGCGGAGGTACATGCCCGCAGTTTCGAGATGGTAAGTGACAAGCGGAAAGAGCGTTTCCGCAGTGCTTCGATGAGATATTTGGTAAGCGGAAGTACATGCCCGCAATCTTCGAGATGGTAAGTGATAAGCGGATGGTTAAATGCCCGCGATTCTGAGGCGAAATAATTAATGTAATTAAGGCCGCTCCATGTGATTTCGGGAGGAGTGTTTTGAATGGTCTTTACAAACGGAGAAACTCCCGTATTTAGCTCGGTTTCCAAATGTGTTGTTGAGGGTAGAAGCCCAGGTAAGCTTTGCCCTACTGTGTGGGCGGCCAGTCTGTTGTTCGAGTGAGGTCATCAACCACTGCAGGTCCTCAGGGTTTGTTTATGTTGAGAAACAGAATGGCTTGTTGTATCGCAGTAATCAGCCACAGATGCTGGGCCATTTTAATTTGTTATGCCGGAATATTCTTCGACTTTCTTTGAGGATTATTTTAATTCGCTTCAGGAAGCGGAAATTCAGTGCATTTATGTAAATATTTAAGATGAGATTTATGTCATTATGGGGCAGAGGCCACCATTGTTACATCCTTATGTTTGATGTTAATGATTTGTCATTTAAGCTTGAAAGGGCTTGGACCCTAGCCTTAGTCATTTATTTAATTTGTGTCACTACGGTAGTTTTTTTAATGCAAATTCTACCTGTAACCGGGAACCGCCATACGCCAATCATCACCGGCCTCATGTGAGAATGGGAATGATTGAAAAGGGACTTATCCTACCCACCTGTAAGGGATAATTACAAATGAGAGTGCGCTATATATAAATTAATCATTTATGACATCACTTGGAAGTCATTTGTGTTGAAATCATTGCGGTTTTGTTGTTCCTTTGGTACGGTCATGGACATGATCATGTGACATTTGTGTCGGCCATTTGAGGGGGCCAGTGTTTACTTTTTTTGTGTTTATTTTTTTATTTTTATCTTTCAGTAATGTAAGGGGATTCGATTGTTTTGTTAAGGGGGGTGTTAACTTAATTAGGATGTTTCTTGAATAAATTGTGTTATTTTAAGATACCTCTGGCATATTATTTTAGTTTAAGTTTCCCGTGATCCTTGATATAAAATCCCAGGATGTTGAGTGTACATTAAAGCCACGCGAACAGAGCACCCCCTGAGAAAAGAGGCCGCATCCTGGAGGACCTTGACGGGTACAATTGGATACAATTTGCTACATTAACTGACTTTTTTGTTTGGCGCGAATGCGACTCGACCCTTAGTAAGTTCGCATAACCGGCATTCACAGCACTATCTCGTACCACTGAGCTAATGAGACACCTCCGGCACAGCGCTGAGTTCATGCGACCTGTTCTTGGCTACGCTGCTCGGAGTTTCAGCGTTGCCAGAACCTCGTTTCTTAACTCGCATTTCTATTGAACCAATTGGTGGGGCTAGGTTTTGCTAGATAAACTTTCGTTGTGAATTTCGACGAGGAACCGCATGCCGACCTCCAAGTACGGCATTTATCTTCACTCTGTGTATATTTATAGGCTACTGTAAGCCGCTGTCGCCTCCGTGGTGTAATGGTCAGCATGATTAGCTGCGACCCCAGAGGTCTGAGGTTCAATTCCCGGCTCTGCCACGGAATTTGAAAAGTGGCATGAGAACTGGCACGGGGTCTACTCAGCCTCGGATGGTCCAAATGAGTAGAGGGGGTTCGATTCCCACCTCAAACATCCTCGATGTGGTTTTCTGTGGTTTCCCATTTAGTCTTCGGCAAATGGAGGGATGATTTCTAACTTGAGGCCACGGCCGCCTTATTCCCTCTTCCTTGCCTAACCCTCCCACTCTTCCCATCCGTTCATAAGGTCCCTGTTCGCTTTGCAGGTGAGGCCGCCTGTGCGAAGTGCAAGTCACACTCTCCAGTTGTATCACCGACTCAGAGCCTCAAACTCCACGACTTTGCCCTCAGTGGCGGTAGAGGTGGGATCCTTCGCTTAGTCCGTGGAAAAAGTAAACCCTGGGGGGTAAAACTATAACGGAAATCGGAAAAATATAAGCCACTTTCATTGGCAAAACAAAAGTACGGGACTCAAAGGTGTTATTGGTATTGTCAACAAACCCCATGTTACCATAGTAGCAGCAATAATCAATTGTTTAGAGACACTGGCATTTTCTCTAGAACCCTTCTCTCGTCGGAAATATTGTAAAATATATAACTGTGGTGGTCACTCGCGCGAGTATTAATATAAAACCAGCTTGTACTCTGTTAAAGCTAACAGGCAGAAAGAATGTACTTTTTTGAAATCTGTAAAGCAATACATAGCAACAAAATGCAGGTATTAACCACGAGGACCTTACTTCTGAGTTTGGAAATGTAATATTGCTGCACATCTTGTGGAAATTGTTTCAGCTCATGGCGGCTTAAATTTAAGGTTTGGTTATTCATTGTTCAGAAAGTAAATAATGTTTCGTGTTTTGGATTAAATGTGTTTGTAACCAGAAAACCTTATCTTCTAACTCTTAACATGATTGTACACTGCTGTAGTTGCCTTAAATATTATTTGGCAAGAATAAAATATTTAAATCCTATTCTTTACTCCTTCCATCATTAAATATCTGACAAGAATTATGTGAATGTCATTATCATTGTCATTGGTTATACGGTCAGAGGTACAGCTGAACTTAAGTTTCAGAAAAAAAATCCACAGCCTGCTTCCAGTCTCCGACCGGGTCAGGAATGGAATGAATGAAGCCCCCATCTAGCGGCGAGGATATGAACTGTGCCGGCTGCCGAGGCCTGACGCACTCCTCTGGGGCAATGATTAAATGAATGACCGATGAAATGAAATGATGTGGAGAGTGTTGCTGGAATGAAATTTTGACAGGGAAAACCGGAGTACCCGGAGAAAAACCTGTCTGCCTCCGTTCTGTCCAGCACAGATCTCACATGGAGTGACCGGGATTTGAACCACGGACCCAGCGGTGAGAGGCCGGCGTGCTGCCGCCTAAGCCACGGAGGCTTCGAACTTAAGTTTCAGGCTGAACATTAATATTAGATCGAGTTTTACAGTTCACAAAATGGAAACTAAACTAAGCATTTCTCCAGTCTGTAGCGTAAACCACGAACATCCATGACTTAGGCTTCACTTGACATTCCTTAGAATTCTTCCGGAAGGTTTCTTTATATAAACGAGTACCGTACCTTTATCTTCAATAATGGTGTTTAGCAGCTAAATCAATAATAAACACTTTCAAATTATGAAGTGTGCATCCATGGGCGCAGGATTTTTTCCAGAGAGGGGCCAAGTTATAATTTTCATTTCATTAACTCCCCCGCTTTTCTTTTCATTTCTTACATGCTTCGTGAAATCACCGTTTGACTGTTCTGAAACATTCTGTAACATTCACATACAGGTTTATAGGGTAATCAAATAATAACTAACAACATAATAGCCTAGTGCCGACATTTAATATGTATGTTGAAGTATTAACAATTGACATAGTTGCGCAACGTATTCCAGAGATGTATGTTTCGATTATCGAATCTCGAATCCGAAGGTTATCGTTACAGTTGACTGCTTTATGGCAACATAGGGAGGATTTTTTTGTTTTTACTTCACAATTTTTTGTCCATGGAAGTTCGCGTTTCTTCTTTTGTGATTAATTTTCATAATGTTCAGTTCTTCAAAAAAGGTAAAAAAAATAGTGGTATCACCATATATCGACCGTAATATAAAAATCAAGCAGTTCATTAAAATGCTAAAGTAAATCCACTTCGCCTATATTCTAAATACGGTAACTGGAAGACATACTTTCAGATATTTCCAAATTACTAAGTTAAATTAACTATGGAAGTATCCCTAAATATGAATCTGCCTAATAATTCAAATAGCACTGTTTCCAAATATCTAGTTTGTATTGGCCATTACAGCGGATCTATCACGTTTTTCCTCTTCTTCACAAACTATCAGGAATACTTTGCATTGCTCTTCTTATCATAATGAATTTTTTTGCGAAGTAATAAATTCGTATTGTACGTTACTCGTACTTGTGACGCCCATGGTTTTAGCAAATCTCGTTTTAGAAAGACAATATTTCATTCGATTATTGGTGACCGTTAAGTAAAATATATAAAATTCCCTAAATCTTGTACTTCTTACTTAGTCGCTTTGATAACGACAAACATCGCAGGATCATTTAACCTAACTATTATACATTCGTACTTAAGAATGTCACATAACTGTTCCTTGAGTTAAGAGCCTGCCAATGTCCGTTCTGTAATTTTCTCCTTTCAGAAGCACATCATTATCAATCACCCCCTTGAACTTTGGCTTTATCATCTAATTGATGAACGGCTTCGGTGGCGTAGTTGCTAGCATGCTGAGCTTCTATGCCCATGGTCACGGGTCCAAACCCGGCTGAACTCGTCGTATTTTAAGAGCATTAAAAATCCTCAGTATGCCTTCCTTCGGAGGGAAAGTAAAGCCAGCGGTCCCATGTCAGAGATTTATGGGAAGGTAAAGAAACTTCCACTAATTACACATGTGTGAAGCTAAATTATTGGTTATCTTTGACTAACGCTCTTAGGTTCCAACCTTCGTCGCCACGAGCAGACAGCGGTGGCATTTATTAACAAAGTTCAGAACTAGTTGGTCGTTGACGGCGGCGTGTGGTAGCAAAAGATGGAACTACTTGAAATTGATCGTCTGCAGACCTTACCTGAATCACAGATAACACACACTAATACAGCCATCAGAATTAACACCTGTTATCAGACTGATTCTACACACACCCAAAGTACAGGGGGCTACATGACCGCGTTGTCGCAGCCCCTAAACTGAGGAACCAACCAACCACCTAATTGATCTATATTGAATTGTAACTTGCAGTCGGTCAATACGACTATAAGCCCAATTAAATTAGGATTAAATTAGCTTCTCCGCTCATAAAAGTAGGATACATGTTGCGCATCGAAAATTGCCTTGCGAGAAGATTCCATATAGGCTATGAAGTTGAATTGAATAATGAATTCACCATTTTGTCTAAACTGATCTACCGTCTACATTCGATTGAGAGTGCGAATCTCAGTCTTTTTGATAACGGCACAAAAACACCGCAGAACTATTTAACTATTAGCCTGTAAATTGCTTCGATCGTAGAAGATTTAACACTACAGGTTAAGAATCTACAACAATGGTAGATTGCTGTTCATATGCTCTGTTCTCAAGAAATGGAACACAGTACTATGGCACACCTTGAATAAAAATATACGGCATTTTACAGCACGAATAACGATCGCAGTAAGGCAGAACGACGCAAAATAAAACGAGTGTACAAGACAGTCAGGCTCGTATTTAGGGCTCCTGAAGCACATGGGCAAAAAAAAAAAAAACAATCTTTGCTACCCCCGACTTAAATTATGTGGATTTATTACAGTTTCCTTAACACATGGGGCTGTATCTTCACTGAGCGTGTATTTCACTATTAGTGGCAAGCACTATAATATGGGTTTACTAAAATTACAAATTATTATTATTTATCGTATGATGATACAGAGTTAAAATAAAAGTTCATACCCTACATATAAATTATATATACAGTTATATACATAGTCATAAACACAAGTTCTTGGTTTAAACTTCTAAATCGAGGCCATCAATCCACTGAAGTGCCTCAAAAGATGCATGATGAATGTCACCCACTGATCCTTGGAACGCTCGTTGCGGACATTCACCAACAATATGTCCGATGGTTTGCAGGGTAGCTCCACAATCGCAGTTAGCAGAAGTAACCCAACCCCATTTGTGAAGCAGGAATCCACATTTGCCTTGTCCTGTACTGATCCTGTTAATGATTCTCCATTGGCGTCTGGGGAGTTTGAAACCTTCTATCCGGTTGGAAGGGTTTTCAATCAAATGTGCATTGAATACTGATGATTCTTCCCACATAGTTTTCCATGCTTCTGAGATGTTAAATGAAGAGTCTTCAAGAAGTACTGCAGAGCGCCAAGGTGGTCTTCTTCACTTCAACCGTTGATTAGCTGCTTTTGCAACATCAGTATGTATGGGTAGCTGGGGGTTCTTCAGAATGGTTTTTCAGATCTTTTTTATTTATTTAAACCAAATCTACTTGTTAATTGTCACTTTAACTCAGGGAGTCATATCGTGACATACAGACAATAAACACATAGATAACATAAATTTACAGTATGGCGTTAGATAATTAAACCAAATGTTCATTCGGCATTTCATAGCTTCCTCGTTATTTCAAAACTTAATAATGCTTTGCAGTACCGTAGTTATCTTCATTCACAATATCACTGGGCAACTTTTCTGATGGAGTCTGCACAAAGTTCTTTCTTAATCATAAATGTGGACACAATGTTCTTCATTTTTTGACAGTTCTCCATGGGAGACACATCACAGTGAGAATTACTTTTATTTCCCTATCGAGCCCTTACTGACTGTAAGAGTCTTATAAGTTTTGTAGTAAGGAAAAAAACCCATCAAACTCACAGGAAAAATCTACGGACAGCAATATGTGGCTGTACTGTAGTAATCGTATAGGCTACCTAGTTAATACAGATAGGCTCTCCTAGGCTTTAACAAGATTTATAGCTTAGGAAGCCATCTCCTGTACTTGAATGCTTAATTTACATGCATCTTTGTTCTGAATCTCATCCGACGCTTTCTTATTCCACATTGCCCTGATGGTATTAAAATATTTTGCTAATTGACCTGCTTTCCCCCATTCCCTTTTTAGTAATTTAATTAAAGTGTGATACTCATTTTCATTTTCTATTCTGTTTAGATCTGCTTTGTCTACAAACTTTGCTCTTATCATTTTAATTTCCTTGCATTCCCTGATCAGGTGCGCTGCACCCATAAGCTTCCCACAAAACAGGCAAATGTCCTCTTTTCCTACTTCTCTCAACGCTTTGTTCTTATACACCCCAATTAACCACCCAATTATCCCTCTCATTTCTCTTTTCATTAGGCATTGAGGCTTTATGCTCATAAAGTTCCTTATTTCGCAGAACTCCGTTAAGGTTCTCCTACTGGTGCACTCTTCTCTTAGCACCTGCAACTCTACGTCATTAACCCTTCTACACACTTTTTTACACACCCTACCTTCCTCTCTTTGTAATTCCCTATCCCATAGATAACCCATTCCTAATCTTTCCAGTACACTTCTTACCCCCGTCCACCCAGTAGCCCTCTTGCTGATGCTTCATTTGGTGCAGGTAGGCTACCTTAAGCATTCCCCCCCCCCCCTCCACCTGCTTTTAAACGAATCCAAGACTTTATGACCTTTTATGATATGTTGTCTAATGCATACATCCTCACACAACATTCTCGCTCCACAATTCGCCGTGCAACTAGTTAGCCCCAAACTTATCTTGGCAAAACTACTTACAATACTGTCCAGGGTTTTCGTTCCTTCCTCTAAACCCCATACTTCCACTCCATAGAGTGCTCTTGAAACGATGAGTGCGTTGAACACATTCTTATACACTTTGTAGTCAAGATTCGGTAACCTACGCTCTAACACTTTAACATTCGCCAATGCCGCTAGCCCTTTCGATTTTGCCCTTTTAATTTGTTCGGTCCATTTACCATTACACGCCATTATCGTCCCTAGATACTCAAGTTTTTTCACCGTCTCTAACTGTGACCCATACATGACCCACTTTTCATTATTAGCCATTTTAACTCCCTTTTTGCAGACCATAACTTTGGTCTTACTCGGGTTAATTTTTAAGTTCCAGTCCCCACAGTATCTCACAATCTCGTCAATACTATATTGCATATTATATGGTGTTAGAGCAAGCAGAAGGATGTCATCAGCAAAAGCTAGGCCCGGGATATCATAATTGTCCAAGCAAGGGTTGGACCGTTGCTCAAAGCCCTTTGAAACGAAAATATCGTTGATAAATAGCAAAAAAAGCACCGGGGATAATTTGCATCCCTGTTTTAATCCTATATTAGACGTTATCTCTCCTACAATTACATCATCTTTAGTTTTAATTGCACATTTCACTTCGGAATACACGTTCTCAATTGCTCGTATCATTTTATGTGACACCCCGATTTTTCCCAGTTTAGCCATGCCAGCTCCCCTGCTCACTGAATCAAACGCCTTCTCCAAATCAATAGCTGCGATATAGAGCTTACCTCTTTTCCTTCTTATGTATTTGTCCATCACCGTTTTAACCACCATTATATTGTCACTGGACCTCATCCCTTTTCTGAGCCCTGTCTGGAGTCTCGAGAACACCGAACAGCCCTCTGCCCATGCTATTAAACGCTTGGATAAGTCCCCGGTGTACATTTTGCTCAAATGATGAAGCAAAGTTATGTCTCTATAGTTGCCTGGGTCTAGTTTGTCCCCACGCTTCTTATATATTGGACAAATTATCCCCTCCTGCCACGCCCTCGGAAATCTACCTCCTTCAAAGATTTTGTTAAAGATTTTTACCAAGCTGTCCATCATGAACCTATTGTTACTCAACTCTTGCCAAAATTCATTTGTTATCCCCGAAATAGCACCTGACTTCCCTCCTTTACTTTTTGCTATTACTTCCTTAATTTCCTCTATCGATATGACTTGGTCCAGCATAGGCAGAGCGGCCTCCAGCCCTCTCGGCACGCCAAACTCATCCCTCTTCCTCCAATTATCTTCAGCATTTAACAGATTCTCATAATATGCAATCCATACTTCATCACTAATAGAGCTACCCCCACCACTTCTGCTCCCCCTACAGTAAGAATTTATCCTGCTCCACACCTTTAGCTTTAGAATCCTTATTTAGTGCTGTTGCTTCCTTACCCTGCCATTCATCTTTCATTTTGCTGAGCAGTTCCCTATATTCTTTCCTTATACGACAAAATTCTACTCTCATCGTATCATCCCCTCCTCTCTTGTATAACTTCAGTGCCCTAATAACTTCGGTTTTCTTCCTTCTACAAGATTCATCGTACCATCCGTTAATTCTCCCTAATTTTCCCCTAGCCTTCACGCGCATTTTCCGCCCGGCCATCATAATTGCATTCTCAATCATACGTATTACCCCTTCAATTTCATCATTACTGATCATTAAACTTATCCCTACCTTTATCAGCTCAAAATTTTCTCCCTGGAAGTAGTTCTGGAATTCTCTGCAGTTTTCCTCCCTCCATCTGAATCTATCTACTTTTCTCTCTATAGCTTTAACTTGTGGGTTCCCTTTTGATTTTGATTTTGTCACCGCTCCCTGCATGTTGATGACAATTGGTAGGTGGTGTGATTATCCCCATTCTTCAACAGTGAACCTCTTAATTAGGGCTGGTGCTCCTCTGGAACATATTGCTAAATCTATTACACTTCCTCCAATCTCTGATATATACGTCAGGTTACCTTCTTCATCCCCCACACAGACACCATTTAATATATATAGCTCTTTTGCACCACATTGTTCCAAAATCTTTTCTCCGTTCTTGTTGCATTCCTTGTCTTTGCTGTGCCTATCCCCACATACGGCCCCGGCAACCCCCTTGCTGTAAAGGGGCATTCTCTCTGCGACCCTCGCATTGAAGTCCCCTAAAAGCACAATCTCTGTCTCTTCATATATATTTTGAATTCTGTTTATTTCAATAGCTAACTCATCGAAAAAGCTTTCTCTTGCATACGTGGAATTCTCCGGAGGGTTGTAGACAAAGCCGAAACATACCGTTCCTTTCCCCCTCCCCCTAATATCTGCTTTTACCCACACTACTTCTTCCAGTTCTGAACTAATAAATTCTGATAATTTCCTCACCTCTTCTTTAATTAAAACAACAATTCCCCCCGGGAACCTACCGGTACGAGCTTTCCTAATCTTAGGTTTTGTATATATATTGAAGCCATCTATTTTAACCTCGCAACCTACAGGGAGCCAACTCGCAACACATCCTACAATCTGCATATCTTCTATTAGGGTCAAAACTACATCGTTCCCTCTCTTATTTAAAAAACCCTCTATATTTACGCTAGCAATATTCCAGTTTAGTTATTTTTACCCCTACCCTCTTCGCTGGCGGTAGCTTTACTTCTAGTAACTCTAGCCTTCTCTAGCTCTAGCATATTGCCATCTGGAGAAGAAATGACCTCCTTCTCCACATTAAACTCCTCTGTCAAGGTTTTCTTACCCCATAGTTCTTTTAGACTAGTAACTCGTTGTTTGCCAGTCTCACCTTTCTGCAAACCACGCACTTGTCCGGTGTTCCTGGCGCTAACGTTAGTCGTTCCTGAGAGCCTCTGATCTTCGAAGAGCTGGAGGTTGGATGTTACTTAGAACAGGTAACCATATAGTGGGTGTGATACGTATGCAGCCCGTAATCAGTCGCATTTTCTGGTTAAGTTGCACAATTACAAATTGAAATAAATTTAAATTTTAAAAGATATACACAACCAATGGCTAGAAAATCAGGTGAGTTAGCCATGGTCATTACGGCGTGGCTGCAGGCAGTCGCTCACATCCGGGAGGCAAGGGGGTTCGACAACTTTGAAGATGATCTTCTGTGGTCTTCCATTCATGCAAATGCCGGGGTTGGTCCCTAACTATAGGCCACAGCCGCTGCCTTCCAATTCCTAGTCCTTACATTCACAATTTCCTCCACAGACGACACTCCACACGTGACGGTACTTGTAGCTCACTCCATGGGTGTCCACATAGAAGCAGCTACAAACTCTGGCGAGCCGAACATGTCCTCGGACACTACCGGCACCAACAGCCAAACGTAAAAGAAGCAAAAAAAATCAAAACCACATATTAATTATTTAAATAACAAGGGTATTCAATCCTGCCTTGTCATTTGCAAACAAGATTAGGATTTTATTAGCCCAATTTCACTTTCAAGTCAGATTCAAAAGCAAGAACATCAAGATGACTAACACAATCCCGTTTTGTGTGTCCTTAAATAATCAACATTGTACATGTGCGAGAATGAATAATTCTCTAGTGTGTGTATGGAGGGGGTTAAAATTTAATAAATTGGCGTTTAATGTCCAAGCGGTTTTGTACAGTTTTCCAGACTTTTTCCGCCCTTAAAACCTGCCGCCCTGGGCAGCTGCCCTTTTTGTTCCCCCGTAATTACGGGCGTGAATACAGTAAATGACCCTATATTGTAAGCGTGTCCTTAAGGGGCCAGTGTTTTACTAGTCAGCAAAGAAAACCACGTTTTAGTTCCTGACATTTGCTATCGGTGTTGCAATGCATACAAATATCTCCAGAACGTGCTTTCATATCGTCACTGCCAAAGTGAGGTGGCGAAAGTAGTAGCCAGCCTAACCACTTTTGATAGTGTTGGGTAAGCATACGATATTTACACTAGGCATAACCATATTGAAAAACGGAGCTATGTTTCCATTGGTGGTTTAGTGCATGACATCATTAGAACCATATATTTTTGAATATAAATACATATTACGTCAGAAACATTAAAGAAGGTTTCTATTGTAACATTGGTTAGTTGATTATCAGAAACTTCAATTTATGAAATATACTGGAGACAATGACCAATCTAATATCAACATTCTCGGAATTCCGGGGGGGGGGGGGGGCACGGCCCAACCTTGTCCCTCCCTGTGGGCGCCCATGTGTGTATCCAGTTATGAACTTTTTTGAGACGACTATTAGAACCATGTTAGAAGGTACCATAAACTTCCTAAATTCCCCGTGTAAATGAGCCAAAAGGTGCGGCTTAGTGAGCTTCATTACCTTCCATTTCAGCAGCCAAGGCTCAAGTACTCATATCCTTAATATTTCATACAAACCCCCTCAACATTATTACTTATTTAGTAGCGTGCACTCGATGATGTTTTAAGAGACGGAAACCACACTCGTGAAGCTTTCTTTTTCCTTTGCCGCTCTCTGATGGACTATTAATTGATATGATACAAGAATCATTGTGATAAGATTAATTTGCTCAAATGGTTCTCCAGTATTCCTGAGAGGGAAGTTGAAAATATATCCGCCAGAGTGTGCCATGATAGTGGTGGTATCTACCGACACCAGGATAGAGATTCACGCTTTTTAGGTCTGTATGTACCGTAGCGTGTCAGACCAACGTTGCAGAGGTTGGACGCAAATTTGGCCCTCGTAATTTTGGTCAACCGGAGGCCTATTCTGGCCCTTTCCCCAGCCCCCCCCCCCCCCCACGACCGCCATTCACCGCCTCCCCTTAGAACAAATTCTACTGGAACGCGTATCCGTGATCTTGGATGTCTTGTTGATTCCACCTACTTACTACAGTGATAAATAATCCCACGGCCCCAACAACTAAGACGCCATGTGCCATTGAGGCCCATTCCCAATGTCAAGGTACGAGCCGTGACTTGTTAGAGACCTGTCAGTGGAATATATAATTAGAATTACACAGCAAAACAGAATATGGCCTAGTAATGGAACACTTGGTATATCTATACCGGAACTTTCACTGCTTGAGGTTAAGATCCAGACACAACCACTGATGTTGATTTCTTTAGAGGCTTTACGAGATCGTGGTCATGTAGTCCCGGGTACTTGGGTGTGAGTGGGATTTATCTGATTTGTTTGTAATTGAGATAAGGATTTGGAAGGAGACGACCATGGCTTCCTCTCACCTCGAAATATTCTCAAATAGTTACTAAATTAATTTATCGTAACAATGTTTGAGTATTATTATCTACTTTTTATGAACTTATTATCATTTATTCACTAAATTATATAAGCTTCCTTGTTTATATCCCTTTTTATTAATAACAGGACCTAAGTTAACATCCATAATTATTATTAAGATGCCTTGCGTCACTCCCAAAAATTCGCCTATTAAGTCTATTAACTATTTTAACAAACGGCCTACCGTAAGAACAGTTCTCTCGGGGTTTTTATATTCAGCCCGCTGCAGACTTTAGTGCCCTGTCACACATGAGGTCCGGGTTGGGATCTCTGCTCTGGCTGGAACGGGTACACGTAGCCTCGTGAAGGAAAACTGAGAATAGGGTGTTCAAATCCCATCTCAGCCATCCGTGGTTTCCCACTTCTAATGGTTCCTAACCTAAGGCCACGGCGGTCTCCTTCCCAAACCTCACCTGAATTACAAATACACACTCTGATGCAGCCACCACTATAACACAGGTTATCAGATAAAAAAAAACACACACCCAAGTACACGAGGCTAGATAACACCGATCTCCAAGCTCTCAAATAAAACAACAATAACAAACAGAAGATGATCAGACACACACACACACACACTTACTCTGAAAGGACGGCCATAACCTTATTTTATTATCATGGCTTAGTTGTTGTCGCTTATTTGAGGGGTTTGTGATTGTGGTCCTATTTATTTGTGTATTAATTAGTGTGACAACCTGTGTTAATGTGATGGATGCACTAGAGTGTGTAGTGACTAGTATACGGGTTCAAATCCTGGCTCAGCACAGAAATGTATTTGTCGTCTGAGGTCTGTGAAGGAATACATTTCGCCTCCTTAGGCAGAACTGAGAAGACGTGGATTCGATTCCTACCTCATCCATTCCAGAAGTGAATTTCCGTGATTTACCCTCTTCTACATCATGGTAGTGCCGCCATTGTACTTAAGATAAGGCTATGGCCAACTCCTACCTAAACCCCAATTACAAATTACAAATGTAGACAGGCACAGTTACTATAATGACATAGGTTATCAAAGAGATTTCACACACACACACACATACACCCAAGTACACGAGGCTACATGTCCATGTTGTCGGAAAGCCTCAAAATGATTCAACCAATATTAATTTATCAAAACAAAACCTACAGTGACAGGGATGGTTAGTGCTGACACCTGCTGGCCAGAAGTAGGATTATACATCAATGCTTTCTGACTGATGGTTCAGGCTTGTCACGTTTCAAACACGACTTTTTAAAAGGCGTTAGTTTACATTTATATCACTATTCCGTGATCTGTCATTTATATTTCTTTATCGTGAAAGATATTGAGATTTCTATTTTCACTTTATGACCACCAAAATAAATACTGAAGACGAAACTATTTAGATTCTTATCATTCTGAACGTGTATCTTATTTTATAGGCGGACTTAACTACTTATTTAATATGAGAAATTCAGTGTCTCAAATTCTAAACGTTCCATTATCTAACGTTGGTATCAGAAAGTATCGAATTCACCTGCACGCTGTTTGCTTCCCGTACTTCTTATCAGCGCCATGGGAATACTGATAATGTACCTGTATTATTATTATTCCTCGGCAAAAAGAACACATCGAGAAAACGCCTTCCGTATTTGGATATTAACCGTGAGTTTATTGATTTCCTCACGATTATCTGCATGATATGACTGCTCTTGAGAAATTGATAAAAATGAAATCAATAATCACAGGGTCTTTGTTTCTGATGTGGCAATTTTCCTTGTAGCGATGAAGAATATTACTAGGGAAAGGCTGATTGTTATCCTGATAATGGCAATACAAACGAGTATGCTTCGATCTAGGGAACTGAATTGTGTCTTATTCAGAGTTTATCACATGTGAAAGTGTGTGCGAGTCACAGGTCCTGACGTTATTCTGGTAAGCCAGTAAGTTAATTCATGGTAAGTACATATATATTGTGTATTTAAATGTAGAAGTTATAGAACTTAAATCTACCGTCTTGGATTATTGAAATACGAAAAAAAAAACCAGTCGAACACCTATTTATTTTATTATATATTTATTTATTATTAAGCTGATCGTTTCCCTCTGAGTTTCAAACTCCTTGCCTATGTCGTTTAAGAGATGCACGTCCGTTAGGAATCCTTCAACCCCCAATTTTCACCCCTTTCACTCATAATATACACCACATCGAAAAACCATTAGACAGGTGTCAGCTTATTTTTAATGATTAGTTTATTTGCCAAGTATCACATACCGAAATGAAACATCTCGTGAGATATTGTTATTCAATGAAAAGTACGTTTACCCCCTTAACACCCCTTTTGAACCTGAATATTCAAAAATCTTTCCTTAGTGGACGTTTTCGACATACTGCGAACATATCCCCAAACTTCATATTTGTAACTTCAGTAATTTTGGCTGGGCGATGACAAGTGAGTGAGTAAGTCAGCACATTTTCTTTCATTTATTTATGAGAAGGTCACCCTTCCCCATGAACCCCTTAAATGGGATTTATGGAAAAAAAAGGTCGAACACCTATTTACTTATTTTTTAAGGTGATTTTTTTCCGCTGAATTTCAAACTTCTCGCTAATGTCTTTTAAGAGATACACGCTCCGTTAAGAATCCTTCAACCCCCAATTTTCACCCCTATCACCTCATAATATACGCCATATCGATAAACCCTTAGACATATGTCTGCTTATTTTTATTGATAAATGTAAATGCCGAATATCACATCCCCAAATGAAACAACTCGTGAGATATCGTTAATCAACCAAATGCAAGTTTAACCCCCTTAACACCCTTTCAGATCATGAATATCCAAAAATCCATCCTTAGTGGACGTTTTCAACACACAAAGAATATATCCCCATAATTTCAAGTTTCTAACTGCAAAAGGTTTGGCAGGGGGATTATGAGTGAATATCCAAAAATCCTTCCTTATTGTACTTCTTTCCCCAGAATTTCATCCCTCCCCATGGGCCCCTTAAATTGGATTTATGAAAAAAGACGGTCCAACACCTATTTACTTATTTTTAAGCTGCTCTTCCCCCCTGAGTTTGATGAGTGAGTGAGTTAGTCAGTTAGGCAGTTATCATGTGTTGGCCCATGAGTGTGTGTGCGTGTATATCTATTATATAAAATCAAGTGTCCTGACTGACTGACTGACTGACTGACTCATCATCGCCCAGCCAAAACTATTAAAGTTAGAAACCTGAAATTTTGTGGATATGTTCGTTGCCAGTCAAAAACGCCCACTAAGGAAGGATTTTTGGATATTCAGATTCTAAAGGGGGTACACCTGCATTTCACTGAATAACAACATCTCCGGCTTGGTTTCATTGAGGGATGTGATACTCGGCATATAAACTCATCATCAAAAATAAGATGACATGTGTCTGAGGGTTTTTCGATGTGGTGTATATTATGAGGTGAAAGGGGTGAAACGTGGGGGTTGAAGGATTCTTATCGGAGCGTGTATCTCTTAAACGACGTAGGCGAGGAGTTTGAAACTCAGCGGAATAAAATCAGAATAAAAAATAAGTAAATAGGTGTTTGACCGTTTTTTCATCAATCCAATTTAAAGGACCCATGGGGAGGGTTGAATTTCTGGGGGGCAAAAAACAGGGAAAAGTGTCCTAACTGATTGACTGACTGACTCACTCATCAAACTCAGGGGCAAAACTGCTTAAAAATAAGTAAATAGCTGTTGGACAGTTTTTTTTATAAACCCAATTTAAGGGGTTCATGGGGAGGGGTGAAATTCTAAAAAAGAAAATTGAAAGAAAAAGTCCTGACTCACTCACCATCGCCCAACCAAAATTATTGTAGTTAGAAACATGACATTTGGGGGATATGATCATTGTATGTCAAAACCGTCCACTAAGGGAGGATTTTCGGATGTTCAGGTTCTAAAGGGGTCTTAAGGGGTTAAAGCTGCATTTCATTGAATAACAATAACTCCCGATTGGTTTCATTGGGGAATGTGATACTCGGCATATAAACTCATCATTAAAAATAAGAAGACATGTGTCTGAGGGTTTATCGATGTGGTGTATATTATGAGGTGAAAGGGGTGAAAAGTGGGGGTTGAAGAATTCCTAACGGAGCGTGTATCACTTAAACGACATGAGCGAGGAGTTTGAATCTCAGCGGAAAAAAATCCGCTTAAAAGATAAGTAAATAGGTATTCGACCGTTTTTTTTCATAAATCCAATTTAAGGGGCCCATGGGGAGGGGAGAAATTCGGGGGGGGGGGGGAACAGGATAGAAAGTGTCCTAACTGATTGACTCACTCACTCTTCAAACTCAGGGAAGAAATCTGCTTAAAAATAAGTAAATAAGTGTTCGAATTTTTTTCCATAAATCAAATTTAAGGGGTTCATAGGGAGGGGTGAAATTCTGAAAAAAAATGGAGAAAAAGTCCTGACTCACTCAATCACTCATCATCGCCCAGCCAAAATATTTGAAGTTGGAAACATGACATTTTGGTGATATGTTCGTTGTATGTCATAACCGTACACTAAGGGAGGATTTTCGGATATTCAGGTTATAAAGGTGTCTTAAGGGGGTTAAACCTGGATTTTATTGAATAACAATATCTCACGAGTGGTTTCATTTGTGGATGTGATACACGGCATATAAAGCAATCTTAAAACATAACCAGACATGTGTCTAAGGGTTTTTCGATGTGGTTTATATTATAAGGTGAAAGGGGTGAAAACGGGGGGGGGGGGGGTTGAAGGATTACTAACGGAGCGTGTATCCCTTAAACGACATTGGCGAGAAGTTTGAAACTCAGTGGAAAAAATCAGCTTAAAAATAAGTAAATCGGTGTTCGACCGTTTTTTCATAAATCCAATTTAGGGGCCCCTTGGAGAGGGGTGAAATTCTGGGAGAAAAAAACAGGAAAGAAAGTGTTCTAACTGATTAACTCACTCACTCATCAAACTCAGGGGGGAAGAACAGCTTAAAAATAAGTAAATAGGTGTTCGAGCGTTTTTTTTTTTCATAAATCCAATTTAAGGGGTTCATGAGAGGGGTGAAATTCTGAAAAATAAATGAAAGAAAATGTCCTGACTTACTCACTTATCATCGCCCACACAAAATTATTGAAGTTAGAAACATGAAATTTTGGGGTTATGTTCGTTGTATGTCGAAAACGTCCACTAATGAAGGATTTTTGGATATTTAGGTTCTAAAGGGGTGTTAAGGGGGTAGACCTGCATTTAATTGAATAATAATATCTCCCGATTGGTTTCCTTGGGGGATGCGATACTCGGCATATAAACTCATCATTAAGAATAAGAAGACACATGTCTGAGGGGTTTTCGATGTAGTGTATATTATGAGGTGTATGTGTGAAAGTTTGGGATGAATAATTCCTAACGGAACAAGTATCTCTTAAAAGACAGAGGCATGAAGTATGAAACTCAGGGGAGAAAAAAATCTTGAAAAAAATAAGTAAATAGGTGGTCGACCGTTTTTTTTCTTCATAAATCCATTTTAGGAGGCCCATGGGGAGGGGTGAAATTCTGGGGAAAGAGGTCCACTAAGGAAGGATTTTTGAATATTCACTCATCATTCACCAGCCAAACCTATTGCAGTTAGAAACTTGAAATTTTGGGGATATGTTCATTGTATGTCGAAAACGTCCACTAAGGATGGACTTTTGGATATTCATGTTCTGAAGGGGTGTTAAGGGGGTTAAACTTGCATTTCATTGATTAACAATATCTCACGAGTTGTTTCATTTGGGGATGTGATATTCGGCATATAAATTAATCAATAAAGATACGCAGACATATGTCTAAGGGTTTATCGACATGGTGTATATTATCAGGTGAAAGGGGAGAAAATTGGGGGTTGAAATTTCTTAATGGAGCGTGTATCATTTAAACGACATTAGCGAGAAGTTTGAAATTCAGCGGAAAAAATCAGCTTGAGAAATAAGTAAATAGGTGTTCGACCGTTTTTTTTTATAAATATTATTAAACGTGTTCATGGGGAGGGGTGAAATTTTCAAAAATAAATGAAAGACAATGTCGTGACTGACTCACTCACTCACCATCACCCAGCCAAAATTATTGAAGTTAGAAACATGAAATGTTGGGGTCATGTTCGTTGTATGTCGAAAACGTCCACTAAGGAAAGATTTTTGGATATTCAGGTTCTGAAGGGGTGTGAAGGGGTTAATCGTGCATTTCAGTGAATAACAATATCTCATGAGTGGTTTCATTTGGGGGTGTGATACTTGGCATGTAAACTAATCATTAAAAATAAGCTGACACATGTCTAATGGTTTTTCGATGTGGTGTATATTATGAGTAATAAATCCAATTTATGGGGCCCATCCCGAGGGGAGAAATTCTGGAAGAAAACGTCCACTACGGTAGGATTTTTGGATATTCATTCTCATCGACCAACCAAAACTATTAAAGTTAGAAGAATGATATTTTGGGGATATGTTTGTTGTGTGTCGGAAACGTCTACTAAGGAGGGATTTTTGAATATTCAGGTTCTAATGGGGTGTTAACGGGGTTAAATCTGCATTTCATTGAATAACAATATGACACGACTATGACGCGAGCGAAGCCGCGGGTACCTGCTAGTATATATATATACCTAGGTTCAGGGTGAAGATGATTACGGATCACTTGGCAGGCAGTCATCATGTGTTGGCCAATGAGTGTGTGTGTGTGTGTGTATGTATATACCTAGGTTCAGGGTGAAGATGATTGCGGATCACTTGGCAGGCAGTCATCATGTGTTGGCACATGAGTGTGTGTGCGTATATATATACCTAGATTCAGGGTGAAGATAATTACGGATCACTTGTCAGGCAGTCATAATGTGTTGGCCCATGAGTGTGTGTGTATATATATCTCTAGGTTCAAGGTGAAGATGATTACGGATCACTTGGCAGGCAGTCATCATGTGTTGGCCCATGAGTGTGTGTGTGTATATATATACCTAGGTTCAGGGTGAAGATAATTACGGATCACTTGGCAGGCAGTCATCATGTGTTGGCCCATGAGTGTGTGTGAATATATATACCTACGTTCAATGTGAAGATGATTACGGATCACTTGGCAGGCAGTCACCATGTGTTGGCCAATGAGTGTGTATATATATATACCTAGGTTCAATGTGAAGATGATTACGGATCACTTGGCAGTCAGTCACCATGTGTTGGCCGATGAGTGTGTGTGTATATATATATACCTAGGTTCAGGGTGAAGATGATTATGGATCACTTGGCAGGCAGTCATCATGTGTTGGCCCATGAGTGTGTGTGTATATATATACCTAGGTTCAGGGTGAAGATGATCACGGATCGCTTGGCAGGCAGTCATCATGTGTTGGCCCATGAGTGTGTGTGCGTGTATTTTATACCTAAGTTCAGGGTGAAGATGATTACGGATAACTTGGCAGTCAGTCATCATCTGTTGGCCCATGATTGTGTTTGTGTGTATATATATACACCTAGGTTCAGGGAGAAGATGATTACGGATCATATGGCAGGCAGTCATCATGTGTTGGCCCATGAGTGTGTGTATATATATATACCTAGGTTCAGGGTGAAGATGATCACGGATCGCTTGGCAGGCTGTCACCATGTGTTGGCCCATGAGTGTGTGTGCGTGTATTTTATACCTAGGTTCAGGGTGAAGATGATTACGGATAACTTGGCAGTCAGTCATCATCTGTTGGCCCATGATTGTGTTTCTGTGTATATATATACACCTAGGTTCAGGGAGAAGATGATTACGGATCATATGGCAGGCAGTCATCATGTGTTGGCCAATGAGTGTGTGTGTATATATATACCTAGGTTCATGGTGAAGATGAATATGGATCACTTGGCAGGCAGTCATCAAGTGTTGGCCCATGAGTGTGTGTGTACATATATACCTAGGTTCATGGTGAAGATGATTACGGATCACTTGGCAGGCAGTCATCATGTGTTGGCCCATGAGTGTGTGTGTGTGCATATATATATATACCTAGGTTCAGGGTGAAGGTGATTACGGATCGCATGGCAGGCAGTCATCATGTGTTGGCCCATGAGTGTGTGTGTGTGTGTATATATATATATATAAACCTAGGTTCAGGGTGAAGATGATAACGGATTACTTGGCAGGCAGTCATCATGTGTTGGCCCATGAGTGTGTGTGTGTGTATACATTATGCCCAAATGGATTTTGGCACAGGCTTTGAACCGACGACCGATCAGAAAAACGAGAAATGAGGACGTTTTCACAAAATTTTAAAGCATCAAAAGGGTTAATAGCAAAGAGCACATATGAATGACACACAAAGCAGATAATGGAGTATGGGGTAACACAGCAGCTGCAAAGATGATGTCATTGCACAGTCAGCTATAAAGGGTTACACATAGTTAAAAATAGACCCAGGGGAAGAACCGACTGTAAGAGAGAGATGCAAGATATCAGAGAGAATGTGCCAATTCATCTAGTAATTGACAACGTAGCGCGAAGGCGATGCTAAGAAATTGGCAGAATTCATTGATATTAGCCAAAATAACCAAAATTTTTAAGAAAACTCTCCGTAAAGGTCATTTGTTTTGGAAAAGGAAATTTATAGAACAATAACAGTTATGCAACAACGCGCGAGATAAGAAAGCAAAGTCAGCAGATTACGAAAGGGAATGCATCCAGCCCGAAAGGGAAGGTAGGGGAATAAAAGAATACACTCCCACACAGATGAGGAGCTAATTTAATTTAAATAAATACAGTACATCCCCATGATCGAATCTGGCAAAACTTTGCAGAATTGGGACATTTGGAAAACGAGTTTTAAAATGGGAAATTTTCAAAAGGATACCTCGAATGGTTTAGAAGATAATTTTTGCAACATAAGCAAATTAGTTTATTTTCTAAGAATCGTATATAAAGGAAGCCATTGCAAGCAGTGTGCATGAAAAAGTCTTCAGTATTAGCAGGCCCGTGGAGGTGCTGCATGTCAGTCTTCAGTTATTAGCAGGCCCGGGGAGGCTCTGCACGTCAGTTCAAGTACACGACGGTCTACAGTTCGATATCAGTCGGCAGATGCAGTCTTACAGTGGACTCCAAATGCAGGAGCGCTGCACATCAGTTGCAGTTCACTCACTCCCCGGAAAGGCTCTGCGCGATTTAATACAGTACATAGTGTACGGTACGCAGTATCATAGTCCGCCTGGAAGGAAGTTCGCCGTCACGATGATAAAAACTCATCGCACCCCTGTATGGAGCTGCCGCATCGAGTGACTCAGTTCGTTACCGACCGCTAAAGTGGATCGTGTTAAGTCAAGTTAACAAATCGTCAGTATCCGCGGTTTCAACGAAAAGTTCGTATGTGCGTAGTAACATAAATACATCACTTCATAAAGTACTGTTTTTTTAAGTAATCACTAAAGCACTTGTGCTAGATCGGATAAAATTTTACGCTACACGGAAACCGTAACGAAAATAAGTTACGCCGCGTTGAATTCTAGAACATTACTCAGCTAGAAAGCACAAGTCCAGATCAGTAGAGACGCTACGCTGGAAGTCATCGGTTCGAGACTATAGACAGGTCTTCGTAAAAGCCAAGTGAAATAAAGTGACCACATTATTAAGGGTCAGATGTTGGAACGGAATCCAAAAGTTCAAGTAAAGGAACACGGGTTCGATACCCAACGCGTATTCAGTGAACTTTAGCGAATCTACAATGTGTCCAAAAGGGACGTAGCCAGAAAAAACATTCTCGTAAGAGAAAGAAATAAATCTCGTCGCAGTATAAACAAGTAGTTCCGTGAAGAACTATACAGCCTCTTTTCATATATCCTACTTATGTTAACTGCCACTATCAACATACAAAATGTCAGTTTGATTGCTGTAATAGAGTCGTAGATATTGAGAACCTACTAAATATTTCGGATGATCGCCATGTTGGATTTCATATATGTAGGTCCTAGAGTTATGTACTGTTACATGAAGTTTATTGTGTACGTGTAGCATTCAAACTTCAATCGCATGATAAGGACACAAGAAGTAACAAGGAGATTTTAAAATTTCGCTCAGCTGCCATCTTGTGGTTATGGAAACAATTGAAATAAATTAGATGCCAGTGGATTAGCATTCGTATAGAGATTTACTGTACCAAATTGCGAGAAACGACCATGTGAATACTTATATTTCGCGTCGCCGCCATGTTGGATTTGTGATCACCAGGTTATTAAAGTCCTATAGGTGAACTTATGTTCATTGCCCCAACGAACATTAAAAAATTCAGTTTGATTGCTATAATTGATTCGAGATATTCAGAGCCGTCTAAATATTTCAGATGGTCGCCATGTTGGATTGTTAAATGTATTGGCTATAGAGTCATGTACCATTAAATTAAAAATATTGCGTAGGTTCATTATTCAAACTTTTACTTCGATCGCATGATTACGGCACAAGATATGAAAACTTATTTTTAAAATTCTCACAGCCGCCATCTTGAGGTTAAGTAAACATTTGAACTCAATTAGATCCCAGTGCATTACAATGTGTATAAACATCTCCTGTACCAGATTTCGTTGCGTTTGGAACATTAAATCGCGAGAAAGTTCTATTTAAAATTTTCAAATTCGCTTGGCCGCCATGTTCGTTTTGTAGTCAACCGGGTTTTGAAAGTCTCATAGATGAACTTCCAGTAGTGCCCTTTATCTCCGTACAAAATTTCAGGGTGATACCGCTAACAGTTTCAGAGATATAGAATGCCGGTGAAATATTTCGCACATCCGCCATCTTGTGGTTATGTAAACAATTGAACGAAGTTAGCTGCCAGTCCATTACAATGTGTATACACATATACTGTACCAAGTTTCATTGCGTTTGGTTGGTTAAATCGCAAGAAACGTCTATTTAAACGTCGCAAATTCGCGTGGCCGCCATGTTGGTTTTGCAGTTACCAGGTTTCAAACGTCACATAGGTGAACTTCTAGTAGTTCCATTTATCACCGTAATAAATTCCAGAGTGGTATCAGGAACAGTTTCGGAGATATTGATTGCTGTTGAAATATTTCGCACAGCCGCCATGTTGGATTGGTGAGACGTAACAAAATTTGAAGGGCTCGGTCGGGGTCGCCGGGAATAGCGCTATGAACTTACCGATTTTCTTTGAAATCGCTCTAGCCGTTTAGAATTTATTAGGCGGGGACACACACACACACCTCACACACACACACACACACACGCACACACACACGGACATCAGGTGATCTCATAGGCCTTTTATTTTTTCAAAATTGAAAATAGGCTTAAAAAGGACAGATTACGGTCAAGAATGAGGAGGATCGCAGGTTCGATAGACCGCCATATAAGCGTAGGGGCAAGTGAAGGACACTTAATCGCCTATAAAAACGAAAAGGGAAGCCGATATAGAATGTTAAAATGACAGGGCAGAGACTAAAATCCAGCGAAGAACTAGGAGCTGTTCGTGCTATCACGTGTCCAATGCAGAGTCTTGGGATCTCATCAAGGCGTCGATCCCCGATAGGAAATGCCGAAGATCACTGTGATATGGTGAAAAATGTGCAGTGAAAATAATATAAAAGAAATATATTTTTAGTGTTAATATTGTGTTTTTATGGAGTAATAATGTATTTAAATGCAAGTGAAGGTCGATTGGGCCTAAGTGAAATGCAGTTCACGAAAGAAAGTGCCATGGAAAAGTGCTAGATATGCAGTTAGATGGGTGAATCCGTCTAAGAATGAAACAAGAGCAGCACACGGGTGAGTCATGATTTTTCATTAAAATTTGCAGCTGTACTAGGCACTGACCCAGTAAAATCGATCGCTGACTAGGGAGTTTAACGATTGATTCACTGGGCAGTTGAATGCACTAAAATGATTGAAATGTTGGGATAATAATAATGGATAACCGCAAGGATGACTTCGTAGAAATAAATATACAAATGAGATCAGTAAATATAAAGTAATGGAAACCCAAGAAATGAAATAATAAGTAATAAATGATTTGAAGGGAGGAAACGAAATAATAACCTAAATGACTTAGAATTTTGCCACAGTAAAATTAGGTTATGAAATAAATACGCACCATAATGAAATCGTTAAAAGTCAAAAGGATAAGGAAAAATAAAAACAGTTTGATTTTATACCATATAATCAAATGGTAAATAACTAAGTGTTGTAATAAAAATAATTGAAAATCTGAAATGATAATAATAATAACGATTATCGAGTTGTTACACTCTAAAAAAAAAGTTGTGGTTAAAATCGTAATAAGGAACTCAAGTAATAAAACACGATACGGAATAAATAATATCTTGACGTATTGTTGTCAAAATGATCAATTTATAAATCTCTAAAAGTAATTGGTGGAGTGAAACACCCAAGGGAGAAAATGTATTATTATAGGCTATCAGGCCAAAGTTGTGAAAATAAAATAATAGGAAGACCGAGGTCTTACCGCTATAAAATGAAAGATTATACATGAGATTAAATAAATCGCGAATATCTAAGCAAAAATCGTGTTGCCGGAAAGGCCTAATAATAAAATAAATTTAGCTTCAAGCTAATAAATATGCTTTTATCAGGATATATTTATTCGGGAGATGGAGAGTATCGTCGAAATATCGTGGATGAAAGATTCCCATTATTGTATTGTTGTTGTGTGAAAACGTCGTGTTATATTGTGTAGGTGAAATTCCCACTAAAGTATTGCCGTATTGAAGCGCCGTAAATGATAGTTACATGTGAGTCCCGCCAAATTGGCTAGTGTTCCTGGCCTGGCATTGTTATAATAAGATATTGTAGGCAAGAATCGTCGAAATGAAGCGTCGTAAATGATAGCTACATGTGAGTCCCACCAAATTGGATAGTGCTCCTGGCCTGGCATTGTTATAATAAAATATTTTAGGCAATAATCGTCGAAATAAAGCGTCGTATGAGAAATATGCAAGTAAGTCCGTTGGATAGATAGGTATCCCGATCAGTCACTGTTATAAATATAGTGTTGTGATAAGACGTCATACAAGTTGTCATTAAGGTTGGTGTAATCAACTATTATATATCCTCTCCGAAATAAGTAACCAATATCCTGAAGACACGAAATGTTAATGTTAATAATAATAATATTAAAAATGGAAACAAATAGCCGCTTTAGAAATGAATTTAACTCTTGGAAATCAAATGGTTGAATAGTAAATAACAGTGTAAAGCATGACAGTCGGCGAGACGTCATATATCAAGTGAAGTGTCAAAGGAAGAGGGGGCAGCTATTGGAGCCTGACCTACCCCAGTGAGTGAATGAAAGAGGCCAATTATCGAGTTCCGCGGTCAAGTAGGGTCTAGCAGAGACTAATAATAAAGAGACAACTATATGAAAGTTTTTATTAGAAGGTGCAAGCTCAAAATAAGCTATAAAATCATAATGCTGAGATTGAGACCTTTCTCCAGAATAAAAGTTCGAAGTGTTTATATAGATTTTGACTTATTTTGTCAAATATTTTTATTGTTGATAAAAGGATTCCTTCCTCAAAGAAATGAAATAACGGGTTATGAAACAATGTAGTTTTAATACGAATAAAGATCCCACTATGATAAATAACACAGTGCATGGTACAATGCTCAGGAAAAATCACCTGATGCATGGAAAGTAACTGGTGGAATAAGGGTTCGATCAACAGACATAGCATGTTCTTGTACAGTATTTAATTATGTTTAAAATCTAAGGCTTTGTGGAGAAATATTATCAAGTTCCAAAAGACTAAATGCATGATAAATAAATAATATTTAAGTAAACATAAAGGATAAATAAACCCTGAAGGGTAAATGAAATGAATGTAAATGTCCAAAGCCTTTGAGAGATTATATGATTTAAATGATAGGCGCGCTCGACGCCTGAGTGAAATAAACTAAAAATGGTAATAGTTTAATTTAAGCAAGACAAAGTATTTACGAAACTTCGCGGAAAAATGAAGTGATATTATAGTGAATTTTGATGGTGATGTTTATTTTATGAGTGACACTTGAAGAGACAATACCAAGTGATTTTTATTTTGATATGTTTTGAGTGAATTTATTTTTCTTCTATGGAATAAATAATTTAAAATTGTAATATTCAGTTTTTCATCTATCTTTGTGAACCTTGAGTATTCCATATCGGTTGTTAGGTCAGTGGTGGAGGGAACGTTACGCTCCCCGATACCGCAGTAGCCAAGCTGAGTACTGACTGAGCATCCTCTGTATAAACGGGCACATAGGAGATGCATATAAAGCGTGCTGGATGTGGATACTAGGTCACAGGAAAAGCAGGTCAAATTAAAGATAAAGTCAAGTTTAAAATAAGGAATAGGTAAATGACCGCAGCCCGCCGTACACAATATAAATTTATGAAATAGAACTTGACCCCACTAGTATGTATATTTCTTGGCGCCCAGGTACGTGAGGCGGGTTTTTCTAGAAGAAAATCCAGAGAAAATCTTGAGTTTTCCGAATTTTTTTTTTTTTTGAAAATTTCGAAAATTTTCGAATTATGGTTTCAAAATGTCTTGCTTAAAGTTTGTTGAAGTTTTTGAAGGAGGGACGTGTGAACGGGTTCGTACGCGTACACACCCGTTGAAAACTTTACCTCAAAAATAAAGGAAAAATACAAGCATGTCAGGTCGAGCCCAGATTTACCTTGTATGCATGGTTCATTCTTGAATGGTAGTAAACCATCTATTCTCAAATATTGTAAAAGAATGGAGAGCGAGGAGAAAAGGGGGACTCCTCGTGATTGGAGTAAGGAAGAAATCCTAGGGAAATGGAGGCTTTTTGATGAGGTAGGGAACCGCGTGGATAGAATATTAAAATGGCATAAGGAAAAGGGATGCCTGTCTGAAGCAGAGGTTGAAGAATTAGAGGAAACAAGAAAAGACATGAAAGAGGGAAAGAATTTGGTAATTGGTTTCTGGTTTCAAAATTTTCCGAACGTTAAGTTCGAGTATAATGGAATTGTAATCTCTGACCCAACAATAAAAGTTGAGGATGTTAAGGGAAATAATGAAATAGTTACACCTGTTCAGGTACAGGTAAATGAAGAAAATATGTAAGTCGTTGAAATAAAAACAAATAAAGACTGTGAAATTGTTAGACAAGAAACCGTGGAAATCACAGAGCCAAAGGAGAATGCACAGCCAGCTATAGACGAGGAAACAAAGGAACTCCTTGAGAGATATGAGGGTTAGTTCAAGAAAGTACGCCTGGAATATGAGGAAACATTGATGACATTTGGAAATCTGCATTTAGAACTAGAATCTAAAGGACAGAAGGAAATTAATGAACAAATCTCAAATATTCATAAAGGAATTGATGATATCAACCAAATACTTAGGGAATCAAAAGAAAAATGGAGTTAGGTAACTGAAAAAGAGTTAAAGAAACTATATATTCAATTTGCAGTGGATATGGAAGGTGCAAGAAGAAGACTCGCAGAACGTCTGAATAAAGAGTGATTAATAAAATTAAGTTATTGGACAGAACGGAAAGAAGCTATAGACGAAATGACGGGAGTCAGAAAGGAAATGAATGAAATAAGAAAGAAATGGGATAGTATCGACTCAGGAATTAATTACAAAGAAAAAGATAAGAAGGAGTACGTCTATGAACGAAGGGCTCAAGTAGGAAATGAATGCAGAAAAGTAACAAGGTTCATACGAGAAATACTTGATAAATCCAACACAATGACGGTTCAGGAATTAGCCGAATTTCGGAAGGACAAACTCCAGGAATCCAGAGAAATGCTAGAGGCTGTAGAAAATATCTACAATAAATTTATACAAGTACAGGAAGATGTAGAAGCAGAAACTCACATGGAGTTAATGCACGAAAATGAAAAGGTCAAGAACGAAATCATAGAAATAATTGAAATTGATAGTGAAATAAGTGTAATCCAAGGAAATGTAATTATAGACGTAGAGAACCAAACAGAGTTTTTGCATGGCCATGATAAATCAGATAGAAGAATGTCTATGAGCGAAGACTCATTAGAATTCACGGAAATGGTAGATAAGATGTGGGGTACCCAATATTGTACAGAAATTAAAAATAGTGATAGTGAAGAGCTAAGTGGAAAAATCGACATCCCAAAGCAAATCGAAAAGGAAAAGGAGGAAGAATTTGTTGTACTAGTTGAAAATAAGGAAACTAATGTTATAGAAATAAGTTTAGAAAATAAGAGTGCATTCTTTAATGAAAATGAAAATTGTGTTGAAAATGAAATGCAAGTTAACAAGGGTCAAAATGAAAATATCTATGTGTGTAATATTAAGGAAAAGGAATATTTTAAGGAATGTAAAATGCATGTTGAAGTGGCCCAGATGAAAACATTGTTGTGTCTAGTTTTAAGAAAGATGAAATTTTAAATAGTGGTATCGAATGTGAAATGCATGTCACAAAGGGTCCATATGTAAACCTATATGTGTTAAATAGTAAGGAAAGTGAAAATATAAACAATATTGATGAAGATGAAATGCATGTTGAAAATGTTAATGTGTCTAATATTAAGGGAAATGAATCTAGAGATAAGAGAAATGAGCATGACAATTTGTTAGTGAATATAAATGAACATGAATTGGTGAAAACAGACACTATAATTGAAGGTAAACTTGAAAAGGTAAATAAGAAAAATTATTGTGAGTTAATAGGAAATCAAAACGTGAACCATATCTCAGAGATTCTTCGCGATGATAACCTAAATTTGAGTACTGACATGGTGGTAGAGAACCCCGAATATAGCGACGAAATAAGAGCTAAAATCAGCTTCTTAAACGGAGAAGCACAGTCAGAATTCAATCCAATTATTATCGATGGCAATTTAGGAATAAGCGATGTTTTTGCACCCAATGCGACAGAAGTTAATTTAGAAATATAGATGACCGAAGTTAGGGATTGGATAGCAGAAATTGAAAAGGAAGGACGGGAGCAGGAAAAGATAGCACAAAGGGACGAACGTGGGTATGTAGAATCTGGAGAAATAGAACGATCGAGTAAGCTTTATCCAAAACCACTAAGGAAGAAAGAGATCAGAAGATGAGGTGGAAAGAAAACAAGAATAGTCAAAAGAAAAGCACGACTTTGGAAGAGAGTGAAAAAGGAACTAAATTTGAGATTAACAAGGAGTGAATTGGAAAAGTGGGGAATAAAGATTCATAGAGGACGAATTAAGAGACCGAAGGAAGAAAAAGAAACACAGGAAGAAGTAAATTACGACAGCTCAGGAGTAAAGAACACGATTATTTACTATCAGAGAGCGTTAGAGAGATGTAGAAATGCAGAAGGCACAATGCTGTACTGCTTAAATATTTTGAGTCATTTACCAATAAATGTTGGGTATTTAGAAGCAACATTGGTGGGAAAGACAGTTAACGAACTGAGACACTATGGAGGGGAAGTAGAAATAAAAGCCCGAGAATTAGTGATGAAATGGAAAGAAATTGCGAATCAATAGATAGACGCAGAAGAAGAATATAGAATAAGGGATGAAAATTGGAAAGATGATGCCGGAGGACAAATAGAAGAAGAAATGGAAGGAGAATGGGGAGAAGAAGAAGACGGCGAAGATGAAAACTATTTTGAAGAAGGAAACATGGAAGATGAATGGGAACAAGAAGAGATATTTAATGCACTTAGATTAAGAAGAAGATGTGGATAATTATCCTAGAAAAAGGAAAGGAAAGGCATTAAGTTGGAAGCACTTAAAATGTATATATCATCTAGATTTAGAATGTTGTTAAGAAACTAGGATTAAAATAGTTAATGACTTAGAGTAGAATAGCACAAAAACATTGAGAAGGAGAGAAGATGAATAGTGGACTGAGGGATTACAAAGACAAATGGAAGGATTATAGACCCCTGTGAACTAAAAGGAAACTACAAGCAAATAAGAAAGTTTAGAATTGGTCAAGAGCAGAAAGGTTGCAGTCAACATTGTCTGGATTCGCACGGCCCAGAGTTATAAATAGAACCTTGAAGAAGTGGCAGGCCAGTGATGTCGAGACAGACACACTTAGTGAGGTCGTAAAATTAAATAGCCATTGAGCTAGACTCCCAGGAACCTTTGAAAGGAAAGAACACGTCTGCAAGCAAACTGAAAATTTAGAGAGTAAATATTATAATAGGTGTCCCAAAAGTTTTTTTCGATTTTTTTTTTTGGATTTAAAACGGGTTAAGCGTATACATGCCCATACAACAATACATAGTGAGAAGAAATATAAAGTACATGGTGTGTCAGAATTTTGAAAAAAGTCAATTTTTGTTGTGAAAAAAAAATCAAAATTTTTCAAACATTTATTTTCTTTGAAAGAGGGATGTGTGCCCAAATGGATTCTGGCACAGGCTTTGAACCCACGACCTATCAGAAAAACGAGAAAGGAGGACGTATTAAAAAAATTTAAAGCATCAAACGGGTTAATAGCTAAGAGCATATATGAATGACGCACAGAGCTGATAAAGGAGTATGGGGTAACACAGCAGCTGCAAAGATGATGTCATTGCACAGTTAGCTATAAAGGGTTACACATAGTTAAACATAGACCCAGGGGAAGAACCGATTGTAAGAGAGAGATGCAAGATATCAGAGACAAAGCGCCAATTCATCAAGAAATTGACAACGTCGCGCGAAGGCGGAGCTAAGAAATTGGCAGAATTCATTGATATTAGCCAAAATAACCAAAATTTTTAAGAAAACTCTCCGTAAAGGTCATTTGTTTTGGAAAAGGAAATTTAAAGAACAATAACAGTTATGCAACAACGCGCGAGATAAGAAAGCAAAGTCAGCAGATTACAAAAGGGAATGCATCGGGCCCGAAAGGGAAGGTAGGGGAATAAGAGAATACACTCCCACACAGATGAGGAGCTAATTTAATTTAAATAAATACAGTACATCCCCATGATCGAATCTGGCAAAACTTTGCAGAATTGGGACCTTTGGAAGACGAGTTTTAAAATGGGAAATATTCAAATGGATACCTCAAATGGTTTAGAAGATAATTTTTGCAACATAAGCAAAGTAGTATAGTTTCTAAGAATCGTATATAAAGGAAGCCATTGCAAGCAGTGTGCATGAAAAAGTCTTCAGTATTAGCAGGCCCGTGGAGGTGCTGCATGTCAGTCTTCAGTTATTAGCAGGCCCGGGGAGGCTCTGCACGTCAGTTCAAGTACACGACGGTCTACAGTTCGATATCAGTCGGCAGTTACAGTCATACAGTGGACTCCAAATGCAGGAGCGCTGCATCACATCAGTTGCAGTTCAGTCAGGCCCGGAAAGGCTCTGCGCGATTTCATACAGTACATAGCATACATCACGCAGTATCATAGTCCGCGTGGACGGAAGTTCTTCGTCACGTTGATAAAACTCATCGCACTCCTGTATGGAGCTGTCGCATCGAGTAACTCCGTTCGTTACCGACCGCTAAAGTGGATCGTGTTAAGTCAAGTTAACTAATCGTCAGTATCCGCGGTTTCAACGAAAAGTTCGTATGTGCGTAGTAACATAAATACGTCACATCATAAAGTAGTGTTTTTTAAGTGATCACTAAAGCACCTGTGCTAGATCAGATACAATTTAACGCTACACGGAAACCATTACAAAAATATGTTACGCCACGTCGAATTCTAGAACATTACTCAGCTAGAAAGCACAAGTCGAGATCAGTAGAGACGCTACCGTGGAAGTCATCGGTTCGAGACTATAGACAGGTCTTCGTAAAAGTCAAGTGAAGTAAAGTGACCACATTATTAAGGGTCAGATGTTGGAACGTAATCCAAAAGTTCAAGTATAGGAACACGGGTTCGATATCCAAAGCGTATTCAGTGAAATTTAGCGAAGCTACAGTGTGTCCAACAGGGACGTAGCCAGAAAAACATTCTCGTATGAGAAAGAAATAAATCTCGTCGCAGTATAAAAAAGGACAGATTACGGTCAAGAATGAGGTGGATCGCAGGTTCGATAGACCGCCATATAAGCGTAGGGGCAAGTGAAGGACACTTAGTCGCTTATAAAAACGATAAGGGAAGCCTTAATAGACTGTTAAAAAGACAGGGCAGAGACTAAAATCCAGTGACGAACTAGGAGCTGTTCGTGCTATCACGTGTCCAATGCAGGGTCTTGGTATCTCATCAAGGTGTCGATCGCCGATAGGAAATGCCGAAGATCACTGTGATATGGTGAAAAATGTGCAGTGTAAATAATATAAAAGAAATATATTTTTAGTGTTAATATAGTGTTTTGATAGAGTAATAATGTGTTTAAATGTAAGTGAAGGTCGATTGGGCCTAAGTGAAATGCAGTTCACGAAAGAAAGTGCCATGGAAAAGTGCTAGATATGCAGTTAGATTCGTGAAACCGTCTAAGAATGAAACAAGAGCAGCACACGGGTGAGTCATGATTTTCCATTAAAATTTGCAGCTGTTCGAGGCACTGACCCAGTAAAATCGATCGTTGACTAGGGAGTTTAACGATTGATTCACTGGGTAGTTGAATGCACTAAAATGATTGAAATGTTGGGATAATAATAATGGATGACCTCGTAGAAATAAATATACAAATAAGATCAGTAAATATAAAGTAATGGAAACCCAAGAAATGAAATAATAAGTAATAAATGATTAGAAGGGAGGAAATGAAATAATAACCTAAATGGCTTAGAATTTTTGCCACAGTAAAATTAGGTTATGAAATAAATACGCACCATAATGAAATCGTTAAAAGTCAAAAGGATAAGGAAAAATAAAAAAAAGTTTGATTTTATACCATATAATCAAATGGTAAATAACTAAGTGTTGTAATAAAAATAATTGAAAATCTGAAATGATAATAATAATAATAACGATTATCGAGTTGTTACACTCTAAAAATTAAAGTTGTGGTTAAAATCGTAATAAGGAACTCAAGTAATAAAAAACGGAACGGAATAAATGATATCTTGACGTATTGTTGTCAAAATGATAAATTTATAAATCTCTGAAAGTAATTGATGGAGTGAAACACCCGAGGGGGAAAATGTATTATTATAGGCTATCAGGCCAAAGTTGTGAAAATAAAATAATAGGAAGACCGAAGTCCTACTGCTATAAAATGAAAGATTATACAAGAGATTAAATAAATCGCGAATATCCAAGCAAAAATCGTGTTGCCGAAAAGGCCTAATAATAAAATAAATTTAGCTTCAAGCTAATAAATATGCGTTAATCAGGATATATTTATTAGGGAGATGGAGAGTATCGCCGAAATATCGTGGATGAAAAATCCCCACAATGTATTGATGTTATATGAAAACGTCATGTTATTTTGTGTAGGTGAAATTCCCACTAAAGTATTGCCGTATTGAAGGGCCGTAAATGATAGTTGCATGTGAGTCCCGCCAAATTGGATAGTGGTCCTGGCGTGGCATTGTTATAATAAAATATTGTGGGCAATAATCTTCGAAATGAAACGTCGCAAATGATAGCTACATGTGAGTCCCGCCAAATTGGATAGTGTTCCTGGCCTGGCATTTTTATAATAAAATATTGTAGGCAATAATCGTCGAAATAAAGCGTCGTATGTGAAATATGCAAGTAAGTCCGTTGGATAGATAGGTATCCTGATCAGGCATTGTTATAAATATAGTGTTGTGATGAGACGTCGTACAAGTTGTCATTAAGTTTGGTGTAATCAACTTTTATACATCTTCTCCGAAATACGTAACCAATATACTGAATACACGAAATATTACTGTTAATAATAATGTTATTAAAAGCGGAAACAAATAGCCGCTTTAGAAATGAATTTATGTCTTGGAAATCAAATGGTTGAATAGTAAATAACAGTGTAAAGCATGACCGTCGGCGAGACGTCATAAATCAAGTGAAGTGTCAAAGGTAGAGGGTGCAGCTATTGGAACCTGACCTACCCTAGTGAGTGAATGAAAGAGGCCATTTAAGGAGCTCCGTGGTCAAGTAGAGTCTAGCAGAGACTAATAATAAAGAGGCCACTATATGAAAGTTTTTATTAGAAGGTGCAAGCTCAAAATAACCTATAAAATCATAATGCTGAGATTGAGACCATTCTCCAGAATATAAGTTTGAAGTGTTTATATAGATTTTGACGGATTTTGTCAAATATTTTTATTGTTGATAAAAGGATTCCTTCCTCAAAAAGAATGAAATAACGGGATAAGAAACAATGTAGTTTTAATATGAATAAAGATCCCACTATGATAAATAACACAGTGCATGGTACAATGCTGAGGAAAAATCACCTGATTCATGGAAAGTAACTGGTGGAATAAGGGTCCGATCAACAGACATGGCATGTTTTTGCACAGTATTTAATTATGTTTAAAATCTAAGGCTTTGTGGAGAAATATTATTAAGATCCAAAGGACTTAATAAACGATAAATAAATAATATTTTAGTGAACATAAAGGATAAAGAAACACTGAAGGGTAAATGAAATGAATGTAAATGTCCAAAGCCTTGGAGAGATTATATGATTTAAATGATAGGCGCGCTCGACGCCTGAGTGAAATAAACTAAAAAGGGTAATAGTTTAATTTAAGCAAGACAATGTATTTACGAAACTTCGCGGAAAAATGAAGTGATATTATAGTGAATTTTGATGGTGATGTTTATTTTATGAGTGACACTTGAAGAGACAATACCAAGTGATTTTGATTTTGATATGTTTTGAGTGACGTTTTTTTCTATGGAATAAACAATTTAAAAATGTAATGTTGAGTTTTTCATCTATCCTTGTGAACCTTGAGTATTACATATCGGATGTTAGGTCAGTTGTGGAGGTAACGTTACGCGCCCCGATACCGCAGTAGCCAAGCCGAGTACTGACTGACCATCCTTCGTATAAACCGGCACAATATATACCTAGGGTCAGGGTGAAGATGATTACGAATCACTTGGCAGGCAGTCATCATGTGTTGGCCAATGGGTGTGTGTGTGTATATTTATACTTAGGTTCAGGGTGAAGATGATTATGGATCAATTGGCAGGCAGTCGTCATGTGTTGGCCCATGCGTGTGTGTGTGTGTATATATCCTTAGGATCAGGGTGAATATGATTATGGATCACTTGGCAGGCAGTCATCATGTGTTGGCCCATGAGTGTGTGTGTGTATATACACCTAGGTTCAGGCTGAAGATGATTACGGATCACTTGGCAGGCAGTCATCATGTGTTGGCCCGTGTGAGTGTATATATATACCTAGGTGCAGGGTGAAGATAATAACGGATCACTTGGCAGGCAGTCATCATATGTTGGCCCATGAAAGTGAGTGTGTGTATATATATATACCTTGGTTCAGGGTGAAGATGAATACGGATTACTTGGCAGGCAGTCTTCATGTGTTGGCCCATAAGTGTATATATATATATATATATATATATATATATATATATATATATATATACCTAGGTTCAGGTAAAAATGATTACGGATCACATGGCAGGCAGTCATCATGTGTTGGCCCATGAGTGTGTTTGTGTATATATATATACCTTGGTTCAAGGTGAAGATGATTACGGATCACTTGGCTGGCAGTCATCATGTGTTGGCCCATGAGTGTGTGGGTGTGTGTATATATATATATACCTAGGTTCAGGGTGCAGATGATAACGGATCACTTGGCAGGCAGTCATCATTTGTTGGCCCATGAGTGTGAGTGTGTGTGTATATATTCCTAGGTTCAGGTGAAGATGATTACGGATCACATGGCAGACAATCATCATGTGTTGACCCGTGAGTGTGTGTGCGTGTATATATTTACTAGGTTCAGGGTGAAGATGATTACGGATCACTTGGTAGGCAGTCATAATGTGTTGGCCCATGAGTGTGTATATATATATTTAGGTTCAGGGTGAAGATGATTACGGATCATTTGGCAGGCAGTCATCATGTGTTGGCCCATGAGTGTGTGTGTGTATATATACCTAGGTTCAGGGTGAAGATGATTACGGATCACTTGGCAGGCAGTCATCATGTGTTGGCCCATGAGTGTGTGTGTATTTATATACCTAGGTTCAGGGTGAAGATGATTACGTATCACTTGGCAGGCAGTCAACATGTGTTGGCCCATGTGTGTGTGTGCGTGTATATATATACCTAGGTTCAGGGTGAAGATGATTACGGATTACTTGGCAGGCAGTCATCATGTGTTGGCCCATGAGTGTGTGTGTATATATATACCTAGGTTCAGGTTGAAGATGATTACGGATCACTTGGCAGGCAGTCATCATTTGTTGGCCCATGAGTGTGTGTGTGTATATATATACCTATGTTCAGGGTGAAGATGATTACGGATCACTTGGCAGGCAGTCATCATGTGTGGGCCCATGAGTGTGTGTATATATATACCTAGGTACAGGTGAAGATGATTACGGATTACTTGGCAGACAGTCATCATGTGTTGGCCCATGAGTGTGTGTGTATATATATACCTAAGTTAAGGGTGAAGATGATTACGGATTATTTGGCAGGCAGTCATCATGTGTTGGCCCATGTGTGTGTGTGTGTGTGCGTGTATGTATATATATATACCTAGGTTCAGGGTGAAGATGATTACGGATCACTTGGCAGGCAGTCATCATGTGTTGCCCCATGAGTGTGTGTGTGTATATATATACCTAAGTTCAGGGTGAAGATGATTACGGATCACTTGGCAGGCAGTCATCATGTGTGGGCCCATGAGTGTGTGTATATATATACCTAGGTACAGGTGAAGATGATTACGGATTACTTGGCAGGCAGTCATCATGTGTTGGCCCATGAGTGTGTGTGTATATATATACCTAGGTTAAGGGTGAAGATGATTACGGATTATTTGGCAGGCAGTCATCATGTGTTGGCCCATGTGTGTGTGTTTGTGTGTGCGTGTATGTATATATATATACCTAGGTTCAGGGTGAAGATGATTACGGATCACTTGGCAGGCACTCATCATGTGTTGGCCCATGAGTGTGTGTGTGTATATATATATATATACCTAGGTTCAGGGTGAAGATGATTACGGATCACGTGGCAGGCAGTCATCATGTGTTGGCCCATGAGTGTGAGTGAGTGTGTGTATTTTCCTAGGTTCAGGTGAAGATGATTACGGATCACTTGGATGGCAGTCATCATGTGTTGGCCCGTGATTGTGTGTGCGTGTATATATATACCTAGGTTCAGGGTGAAGATGATTACGGATCACTTGGCAGGCAGTCATCATGTGTTTGCCCATGACTGTGTTTGTATATATATACCTTGGTTCAAGGTGAAAATGATTACGGATCACTTGGCAGGCAGTCATCTTGTGTTGGCCCATGAGTGTGTGTGTGTATATATATATACCTAGGTTCAGGGTGAAGATGATTACGGATCACGTGGCAGGCAGTCATCATGTGTTGGCCCATGAGTGTGAGTGTGTGTGTATATTTTCGTAGGTTCAGGTGAAGATGATTACGGATCACTTGGAAGGCAGTCAGCATGTGTTGGCCCGTGAGTGTGTGTGCGTGTATATATATACCTATGTTCAGGGTGAAGATGATTACGGATCACTTGGCGGGCAGTCATCATGTGTTGGCCCATGAGGGTGTTTGTGTATATATATACCTTGGTTCAAGGTGAAGATGATTACGGATCACTTGGCAGGCAGTCATCTTGTGTTGGCCCATGAGTGTGTGTGTGTATATATATACCTAGGTTCAGGGTGAGGATGATTACGGATCACTTGGCAGGCAGACATCATGTGTTGGCCCGTGAATGTGTGTGCGTGTATATATATACCTAGGTTCAGGGTGAAGATGATTACGGATTACTTGGCTGGCAGTCATCATGTGTTGGCCCATGAGTGTGTGTGTGTGTATATATATATACCTAGGTTCAGGGTGAAGATGATTACGGATCACTTGGCAGGCAGTCATCATGTGTTGGCCCATGAGTGTGTGTGTATATATATATACCTAGGTTCAGGGTGAAGATTATCACGGATCACTTGGCAGGCAGTCATCATGTGTTGGCCCACGAGTGTGTGTGTGTATATATATATACCTAGGTCCAGGGTGAAGATGATTACGGGTCACTTGTCAGTCAGTCATCATGTGTTGGCCCATGAGTGTGTGTGTGTATATATACCTAGGTCCAGTGTGAAGATAATACGGATCACTTGGCAGGCAGTCATCATGTGTTGGCCCATGAGTGTGTGTGTGTGTATATATATACCTAGGAACAGGGTGAAGATGATTACGGGTCACTTGGCAGGCAGTCATCATGTGTTGGCCCATGAGTGTGTGTGTATATACAGGGTGAAGAAAAAAATGCCGCACTTGGAGGACGGCATGCGACTCCTCGTCTAAATGCAAGACTAAAGTTTCTATAGCAAACCCGGAGCGGGTGTAGTTTGAAAACACAAGTGTGAAATCGAGAAGCTGGCAACACTGTCACATCCTTCAGAGCATCAGAATGTACAGAGGGATGTGTATCACCCCGCCCTACTGAACCAGCTGTCGTAGCTCACTGAGTGCACCGCTGGGTTGTCAAACCCTCATCCACTTTGGAGGTACGGTTCTTATCTACTTCAGGTGTTTTTATGTTTTTTTAAGCCTACTTTTCACATTTTGCAAAAATGAGGAAAAAGTAGTCTTATGAGATCGGGCAAATGTGTGTCTGTCTGTCAGTCTGTCTGTCTGTCTGTCTGTCCTTCTGTCTGTCTGTCTGGCTGTGTGTGTGTCCCCCCTATCAACTCCTAAACGGCTGCAGCAATCAAAACCAAATTTAGTATGAGTAAAGATGTGCACCGGAATATCTCTCGTCCATATTTGAAAATGATGTCAGTGCTACCAACTGCTGAAATAACGCACTAGAAATTTGAGCTCAATGTTGGATATCTTGCAAGGTATACATGGGAGCTATTCCAAAATTGGCACTCATGTAGATAATACTATTTCAGTTTAATTTCCAGGAGGCCAATCATGACAGTGTTACCAAAATAATTTTAAGCCTCATGATAGGTCCAATGTTTAAATGCATATAACTTTTACACTATCAATTGGATTTCAACCAAATTTTGTATGTAATATCTGTACATAAACGGATATGATTAGGCGTATTCTTACGAGCCACCAGGGCTGCCAACTGTTAATAATTGCTCTCTCTATTTTTTTTATTCAAATACCAATATATCAGAAAGTATGCAAGCCAACAGCTTTAAACTATGCACACGTATATTCTGACATTTTATATTAATTTGGAGTAACTTATATACGTCAGTCCTACCAACATGATTATAAGCCTGCTGATAGTACCAATTTTTAAATACATGTAACTTCTGTACTATCAGTTGGATTTCAACCAAATTTCGTATGAGCTATGTGTACCATAACAGATATGACTATAAGTATTGTTAAGAGCAATCAGGGCTGCCAACTGTTAATAAATGCTGTCTTTATTGTTTTAACCCTAATATCAATACATCAGAAACTATGCAAGCCAACAGCTCTATACTTTGCACACGTATAGTACCTGACATTCTAGATTAATTTGGAGTAATTAATACAAGGCAGTGCTGCCAACATGATTCTATGCCTGCTGATATATCCAATTTTAAAATACATGTAACTTCTATACTAACAAATGGATTTCATCCAAAATTGGCACAACAAGATATCAGAATATTTCAGATTATTTCTGACCAGCACACGAATGGTATTGTTGGCAACATGCTTTTACGCGTACTGATAGATCCAGTGTCTAACTGCATGTAACGTCCATTGGACTTCGACCAAATTTTGTATTCTGTACCTAAAGAGATGGAACAAAGAATATATTCAGTCACCAGGGCTGCCAACTGTAGTGCTCTATTAGGCTACATCATACCAGGTATATTTTGAACTAATTAGATATTTCGATATTACCAACTTAATTTCGTCATTATTCTAGATAGGTTCATATACTGTAGAATAATCATTGGCATGAAAAGTAGGCTGTATAGTTCTTCACGGAACTTCTTGTTTCTTTTGTGACATCAGTTCCCGTCGTTTATCTGCGTTTATAAGCAGGACGACATTTTGTAACATGACAATAGCGGAACACATGACAGTGGTCGCTTTGGACATCTGTGAAGTGAACGTTGCTCGTAAGTGAACGTAATGGCTCTGTGAAGATAAGACTGGACGTCAAACGTACAGAGTTAAATTCTTGTGCGTAGCATAATGAGCAATCTAGTTAGTCTACCTATTGAGTTTTTTACCTCATTGGGTAAAGACGATGTTACTGTATCCACTGTTAGGTTCTATTGGCTTATTTTGTGCCATGGACGAAACAAAGAGGTCGTTTACGTTTGAAGAAGTTCATATAAACACAACCCATTATATATGGCATTGTTGAGGTGTATATTGGATACAATTTGATACATTAACTGACTTTTTTGTTTGGCGCGAATGCGACTCGACCCTTGGTAAGTTCGCATAATCGGCATTCACAACACTATCTCGTACCACTGAGCTAATGAGACACCTCCGGCACAGCGCTGAGTTCATGCGACCTGTTCTTGGCTACGCTGCTCGCAGTTTCAGCGTTGCCAGAACCTCGTCTCTTAACTCGCATTTCTATTGAACCAATTTGTGGGTTTAGGTTTTGCTAGATAAACTTTCGTCGTGAATTTCGACGAGGAACCGCAAGCCGACCTCCAAGTTCGGCATTTATCTTCACTCTGTGTATATTTATAGGCTACTGTAAGCCACTGTCGCCTCCGTGGTGTAATGGTCAGCATGATTAGCTGCGACCCCCAGAGGTCCGAGGTTCGATTCCCGGCTCTGCCACGAAATTTGAAAAGTGGCCTGGCACGGGGTCTACTCAGCCTCGGATGGTCCAAATGAGTAGAGGGGGTTCGATTCCCACCTCAAACATCCTCGAAGTGGTTTTCCGTGGTTTCCCATTTAGTCTTCGGAAAATGGAGGGATGATTTCTAACGTGAGGCCACGGCCGCCTCATTCCCTCTTCCTTGCCTAACCCTCCCCCGCTTTGCAGGTGAGGCCGCCTGTGCGAAGTGCTAGTCACACTCTCTAGTTGTATCACCGACTCAGAGTCTCAAATTCCAGGACTTTGCCCTCAGTGGTGGTAGAGGTGGGATCCTTCGCTTAGTCCGTGGAAAAAGCCAACCCTGGAGGGTAAAACTATAACGGAAAACGGCAACACAAAAGTACGGGTCTCAAAGGTGTTATTGGTATTGTCAACAAAGCCCATGTTACCATAGTAGCAGCAATAATCAATTGTTTAGAGACACTGGCATTTTCTCTAGAACCCTTCTCTCGTGGGAAATATTGTAATATAACTGTGGTGGTCACTCGTGCGAGTATTAACATAAACCCAGCTTGTTCTCTCCTAAAACTAACAGGCAGAAGGAAAGTACTTTTTTGAAGTCTGGAAAGCAAGACATAGCAACGAAATGCAGGTATTAACAACGAGGACCTTACTTCTGAGATTGGAAATGTAATATTGCTGCATATCTTGAGGAAATTGTCTCAGCTCATGGCGGATTAAATTTAAGGTTTGATCATTCATTGTTCAGAGAGAAAATAATGTTCCGTGTTTTGGATTAAATGTGTTTGTTACCAGAAAACCTTATCTTCTAAGTACTAAACATGATTGTACACTGCTGTAGTTGCATTAAATATTATTTGGCAAGAATAAAATGTATAAATCCTATTCTTTACTCCTTCCATCATTAAATATCTGACGAGAATTATGTGAATGTCATTATCATTGTCATTGGTAATACGGTTCTTCAAAACAGGTAAAAAAATAGTGGTATCACCTTGTATCGACAATAATATAAAAATCAAGCAGTTCATTAAAATGCTAATGTAAATCCACATCGCCTATTTTCTAAATACGGTAACTGGAGGATATATTTTCAGATATTTCCAAATTAATATGTTAAATTAACTGTGGAAATATCCCTAAATATGAATCTGTCTAATAATTCAAATAGCACTGTCTCCAAATATCTAGTTTGTACTGGCAATTACAGCGGATCCATCACGTTTTTCCTCCTCTTCACTAACTATCAGGAATACTTCGCATTGCTCTTCTTAGCATAATTTTTTTTTTTTTGCGAAGTGATAAATTCGTATTGTACGTTACTCGTACTTGTGACGCCCATGGTTTTAGCAAATCTTCGTTTTAGAAAGAAAATATTTCATTTGATTATTGCTGACCGTTAAGTAAAATATATAAAATTCCCTAAATCTTGTACTTCTTACTTAGTCGCTTTGATAACGACAAACATCGCAGGATCATTTAATCTAACTATTATACATTCGTACTTAAGAATGTCACATAACTGTTCCTTGAGTTAAGAGTCTGCAAATGTCTGTTCTGTAATTTTCTTCTTTCAGAAGCACATCATTATCAATCACCTCTTTGAACTTTGGCTTTATCACCTAATTGATGAACGGCTTCGGTGGCGTAGTTGCTAGCATGCTGAGTTTCTATGCCCAAGGTCACGGGTCCAAACCCGGCCGAAATCGTCGGATTTTTAAGAGCGTTAAAAATCCCTCAGTATGCCTTCCTTCGGAGGCAAAGTAAAGCTGGCGGTCCCATGTCGTGGATTTATGGCATGGTAAATAAACTTCCACTAATTACACATGTGAGAAGCTAAATTATTGGTTATCTTTGACTAACGCTCTTAGGTTCCAACCTTCGTCGCCAGGAGCAGACTGCGGTGGCATTTATTAACAAAGTTCAGAACTAGTTGGTCGTTGACGGTGGCGTGTGGTAGCAAAAGATGGAACTACTTGAAATTGATCGTCTGCAGTCCTTACCTGAATCACAGATAACACACACTATTACAGCCATCAGAATTAACACCTGTTATCAGACAGATTCTACACACACACACAGTACAGGGGGCTACATGACCGCGTTGTCGCAGCCCCTAAACTGAGGAACCAACCAACCTCCTAACTGATCTATATTGAATTGTAACTTTCAGTCGGTCAATACGACTATAAGCCCAATTAAATTAGGATTAAATTAGCTTCTCCGCTCATACCCAGTATAAGTAGGATACATGTTGCGCATCGAAAATTGCCTTGCAAGAAGATTCCATATAGGCTATGAAGTTGAATTGAATAATGAATTCACCATTTTGTCTCAACAGATCTACCGTCTACATTCGATTGAGAGTGCGAATCTCAGTCTTTTTGATAACGGCACATAAACACCGCAGAACTATTTAACTATTAGCCTGTAAATTGCTTCGATCGTAGAAGATTTAACACTACAGGTTAAGAATCTACAACACAGGTACATTGCTGTTCATATGTTCTGTTCTCAAGAAATGGACCACAGTACTATGGCACACCTTGAATACAAATATGTGGCATTTTACAGCACGAATAACGATCGCAGTAAGGCAGAACGACGCAAAATAAAACGAGTGTACAACAGAGTCAGGCCCGTATTTAGGGCTCCTGAAGCCCATGGGCAAAAAAATATATTAAAAAAAACTTTGCTACCCCCGACTTAAAATATGTGGATTTATTACAGTTTCCTTAACATATGGGGCTGTATCTTCACTGAGCGTGTTTTAACTATTAGTGGCAAACACTATAATATTGGTTTACTGAAAAATGAAAATCCACAGCCTGCTTCCAGTCTCCGACTGGGTCAGGAATGGAATGAATGAAGCCCCCAACTAGCGGCGAGGATATGAACTGTGCCGGCTGCCGAAGCCTGTCGCACTCCTCTGGGGCAATGATGAAATGAATGACAGATGAAATGAAATGATAGTGGAGAGTGTTGCTGGAATGAAATTTTGACAGGGAAAACCGGAGTACCCGGAGAAACACCTGTCTGCCTCCGTTTTGTCCAGCACAGATCTCACATGGAGTGACCCGGATTTGAACCACGGACCCAGCGGTGAGAGGCCGGCGTGCTGCCGCCTAAGCCACGGAGGCTCAATGGGTTTACTAAAATTACAAATTGAAAGAAATTTAAATTTTAAAAGATATACACAACCAATGGCAAAAAAAAAAAGTCTTCTCGGCACGCCGCAAGGCGGAGGTAGATTTCACCGAACAAACTTGGGGATAGGCGAAAATAGACAGAATATGCAGGTTTTCGTAGAAGGATCAGACCTCATTTATTGCGTGAAAGTATTTTATAATTGGAGATTAATTAACTTTGTTTTTCGTCATTTAATGCATATTTTAAACATGTTTTTGTCTTATGATGACGGTAACCTTCTTGTTATTTGGAGTCCATTTTTAGCCTACTTTCGATTTTTGCAAAAAATGATAGTAGACTTATGAGATCACTACAGGGCGAAAAAAAAGTGTGTCTGTCTGTGTGTGTGTATGTGTGTGAGTCTGTGTGTGTGTGTGTGTGAGTGTGTGTACTCTGAATATCGGTCCCCCCCTATCAATTCGAAAAGGGTTAAACCGAATTGAACGAAATTTGGTACAGAGGTAGCACTGGCAAAGGGCACCTCAGTGTCATGTTTTATATTGCCGCCATCTTTACCAAAAGGTAATGGTGACCAATCGAATGGTCAAAACTTAATAATGCATTACGACCAAACTAATCATCGGATCTTTACCAAATTTGGTAACAACTTACCTTCATATGGGACGCGTCTTGTGCCCAAACTACAAGGTCATCAAACGTACCATTTCAGGATGGCGGCCGTGTGAATTATGCAAAATTTATAATCCATAACATGGGACCCACCAGTTCCGATTATCGAACCAAGAATCGTTTAATCTGTTCTAAGCGACGTGGTTCGTTCGAAATTAAAAGTTTATATTGTAATATTATAATCTAGAAGTGACTTTAAAAATCTGAATCGTCTCGGCTATTTGACAAGATGGCAGCTGATCTCTCGTTCTGACCTATATTTTACTAATTTCAGTATGTTGCATGCAATATAACCTACTGATAAAAATGATATGAACTTAATATGAAATGAACTCGGTTTGAAATATACTCCAATGAAGAAATCTTCAATTCAAGTGATTATTTGCTAATACAGTACGTTATATGTATTTAATCGATAACGCGTGAGTTATGAGTGTACGATTGGCTGTGTGGTTAGAGCTCCCGTCTCTCATGTGGCTGGCCGGGGTTCAAATTCTATCAGAGTAGAACTTTTTTGCTTGATTTTTTTTATATTTATTGTTTCTTGAGCACTGAGACGTTATAAAATAAAGCGTTATATGGTGCGTTTTGCAATCGAAATTATATATTAAAAAAAACTACATTCTCCACCGGAGTGACATCTACCAGCCTTCAGTTGTACTATGCAGAAACTATAGATTCGAGCAGCGCTCTATACCGGCCAGTTAGTGAACCCAGTCTTAACGACTGTTAGGAGTAATAATACAGTAACATTCGTTTATTCCTTGTGCACATCGAACCAAGAATCGTTTAATCTGTTCCAAGCGACGTGGTTCGTTCGAAATTAAAAGTTTATATTGTAATATTATAATCTAGAAGTGACTTTAAAAATCTGAATCGTCTCGGCTATTTGACAAGATGGCAGCTGATCTCTCGTTCTGACCTACATTTTACTAATTTCAGTATGTTGCATGCAATATAACCTACTGATAAAAATTATATGAACTTAATATGAAATGAACTCGGTTTGAAATACACTCCAGTGAAGAAATCATCAGTCCAAGTGATTATTTGCTAATACAGTACGTTATATGTATTTGATCGATAACGCGTGAGTTATGAGTGTACGATTAGCTGTGTGGTTATAGCTCCCGGCTCTCATGTGGCTGGCCGGGGTTCAAATCCTATCAGAGTAGAACTTTTTTGCTTGATTTTTTATATTCATTGATTCTTGAGTACTGAGACGTTATAAAGTAAAGCGTTATATGGTGCTTTTTGCAATGGAAATTATATATTAAAAAAAACTACATTCTCCACCGGAGTGACATCTACCAGCCTTCAGTTGTACTATGCAGAAACTATAGATTCGAGCAGCGCTCTATACCGGCCAGTTAGTGAACCCAGTCTTAACGACTGCTAGGAGTAATAATACAGTAACATTCGTTTATTCCTTGTGCACAGAGGCGTTGTTGATAACCTCAAAACTTGCAATATGGATGATTTGGAGATGGATTATTTTCTTATACCGTGTATTTAAGATTAGCCTATAAATTAACGGGTTGCGAAGTTACTTCACTTAGTCCTATATCATTCGTATACGACACAGAACAACAACGTGACGTCAGTTTCTGATCTGCTCTGATTGGCTATTACATTGCTGCAGTCGGGTAGTTGGCAGTCAAGGATAAAATTCGCGACTGCCAACTGCCAGCTACCAACTGCAACTTCATGTTGTGTATGGTGCCTATAGTATACACGGAGTCGATCCCGACTGCCGACCGAGGACTACCAACTACGGACTGCCGACTGCGCATTATAGATGGGCCTTATTAGAGGAACGAAGTTTCAATTATTGTTAGTAGTCGGTGTTTGGAGTGTTTGCTGATGAAATTGCAAAATGCTGGGATAAATTATAAACTATGGTTTGAACGCCACTGTTCAAATCCTGTGTGCCAATTTCCACTTTAAATAGGAAGAAATTAGGAGATGATAAGGACAGAGAGTTATAACTATACCCATACATTTAGGAGAAAGTAGGCTATATGTTCTTTCCCGAACATCTTGTTATACTTGTAGTCACACTGTCCTTATGCAAGGTTTCGACACTGATGTGTAACTATGTAACGGTCTGTTACTTCTTCACTCAAAATTATATCTCCCGCAGAGATGTTGGTTGGTTCCTCAGTTTAGGGGCTGCGACAACGCGGTCATGTAACCCCGTGCACTTTGGGTGAGTGTAGAATCTGTCTGATAAACCGCGTGAATTGTGATGGCTGTATTAATCTGCAATTCAGGTAAGGAATTCAGACGCTCAATTTCAAGCAGTAGTTCCTAATGTTGCTACCAGATAATACCGTCAACGACACCTAGCTGTGAACTTGGCTACTAGATGCCACCGCAATCAGCAACTCGCAACGAACGTTGGAACCTCCCCTCCAAAGGAAATCATACTGAGGGATTTTTAGCACTCTTAGAAAATCCGACGACTTTGGCCGGCTTTGAACCCGCGACCTTGGGCATAGAAGTTCAGCATGCTACCAGTTATGTCACCGAAGCCGCTTCACACTTAGTCAGATGGAAATCTGAATCTGATCTCGCGCAAGTGCGTTGTCATGGCAACGTCTGATGGCTCATCCCTCATCAATTTAGTAGTGTTGCCATGGCAACCACTGATAGCTCTTGGCATTTTCTTATAATTCCGAAATCATTGTTCTCATCCCTTGGCGTAATGGTGGGTCATATCAAAAATTCTTTCAGACAAAAGTTTTAGGTAATTATTTTGGGGAATATTGTCCATTGTGTACGGTTTTGATATTGTGCCTATTAAGAGAGATATGATTAATGTTTCCCGAAAATCCCACTTTTCCCACCCCTTTGGTCAATGGTTGGTGCTATAAACATACTCTTCAAACATGAATTTTTGATCTTTATCCGACACATAGTATGAACTTTGAACAGATTCGATATTTCACATATTAAGAGAATTATAGTAATATTTCATTTTTTCGAAAAAAGTCCCCCATTTTCATCCCCTTCGACCGATTTAGCCCAGTAACGAACTCGACCGAGATTTTACGGGTATACATATTCGGTAAAAAATTCAAAGTGATTGGTGCAAAATTATGGCAGTTATCGTGTCCACAAGAAACTGATATACATATATACAAGCTGTACCCGGCATGCGTTGCAATGCCAATCAAAGAAAGTGTTGGCGTTGAAATTCTGTTTCTTGAAGTGCTTTTGGATACACAACATGTTAACTGCCTCTAAGCTATCGTAAAATGGATTTTCTAATTTAGAACCATTCGTGGAAGCGTGCACAACAACTTTCAAAAGTTTCATCGCTGTCACTCATTTGTTGAATCTACTCGTACGCTACCTGTTGTGAAATGGATTTACTAAGTCGAAACCCTTCCCTGGCGTGTACACAATAACTCATCAATGATTCATCGCAATCGGATGAATTGTATATGCACGTATACGGGGTTTTGTTTAAACGATTCGTGCGCTGTCGCTCATTTGTTGAATCTACTCGTGCGCTACCTATTGAGAAATGTATTACTAAGTCGAAGCCCTTCCCTGGCGTGTACACAATAACTCATCAAGGTTTCATCGCAATCGAAGAATGTTATATGAACGCAATAGGGGATTTTGTTGAAACGCTTCGCGCGTCGTCACCCATTTGTTGCATCTACTCTTGCGCTACTTATTGTGAAATGGATTTACTAAGTCCCCTTCCCTGGCGGGTACACAATAACTGATCAATGTTTCATCGCAATCGGATGAATAGTATATGAACGCATACCTGATTTTGTTTAAACGATTCGCGCTCCGTCACTCATTTGTTGAATCTACTCGTGCGCTACCTACTGTAAAATGTATTTAATAAGTTAGAAACAGTCACGTAAGTGTCCACAACATCTCACCCAAGTTTCATCGCTATCGGACTAATGGGATATGAAGACATAGGGGACTGTATTGAAACGCTCCGCATGTCGTCGTTCATTTGTCGAATCTACTCGTGTGCTACCTACTGTGAAATGTATTTACTGAGCCAGAAACCTTCCTTGGAGTGTCCACCATATTTCACCCAAGTTTCACCGCTAACGGCAGAATGGTATATGACCTTATACGGGACTTTGTTGAAACGCTTCGCGCGTCGTCCCTCATTTGTTGAATCAACTTGTGCGCTGCATATTGTATAGTGAATTTACTAAGCCAGAAACTTTCCATGACGTGTACACAACATCTCACCCAAGTTTCATAGCTACGGACGAATGGTACATGAATGCATACGGGACTTGGTTGAAACGCTTCGCGTGTCGTCGCTCATTTGTTGATTCTACTCTTGCCCTACATATTGTAATATGGATGTACTCAGCCAGAAACCTTCCCTGGAGTGTACACAACATCTCACCCAAGTATCATCGCAATCGGATGAATGGTATGTGAACGTATACGGGACGTTGTCGAAACGCTTCGCGCGTAGTCACTCATTTGTTGAATATAAACGTGCGCTTCGTATTGTAAAATGGATTTACTTAGCCAGAAACCTTTCCTGGAGTGTAAACAACAATTCACCAAACATTTATCACTATCAGACGACTGGTATATGACTTTATACGGGACTTTGTTGAAACGCTTCGCGTGTCATCGCTCATTTGTTGAATCTACTGGTGCGATACCTATTGTAAAATCTATGTACTAAGCCAGAAACTTTCCCTGGAGTGTACACAACATCTCACCCAAGTTTCATCGCTATCGGATGAATGGTATATGAAATTATATGGGACTTTGTTGAAATGCTTCGCGCGTCGTAGCTCATTTGTTGATTCTACTCGTGCTATACCTATTTTTAAAGGGATTTACTAAGCTAGAAACGTTCCCTGGAGTGCACACAAAATCTCAGCCTAGTTTCATCGCTATCGGACGAATGGTATATGAACGCAAACGTGACTTTGTTGAAATGCTTCGCGCGTCGTAGCTCATTTGTTGAATCTACTCGTGCGCTGCCTATTGTAAAGTGGATGCACTAAGTCAGAAAATTTCCCTGCAGTGTACACAACATTTTACGCAAGTTTCATAGCTATCGGACGAATGGTATATGAATACACACGGGACTTCGTTGAAACGCTTTGCGTGTCGTCGCTCATTTGTTGAATCTACTCGTGCGCTATCTACTGTGAAATGTATTCACTAATTTTGAAACCTTCACGTAAGTGTACACAACATCTCACCCAAGTTTCATCGCTATCGGACGATTGGTATATGAACACATAGGGCCTACGGGACTTTGTTGAAATGCTTCGCGCATCGTCGCTCATTTGTTGAATCTGCGCGTGCGCTACCTATTGTAAAATGGATTTACTAAGTCAGAAACCTTCCTTGGAGTGTACTCAACATCTCACCCAAGTTTCATCGCAATCGGATGGGTGGTATGTGAATGCATAGGAGACATACATACCCACAGACAGACAAACTATCTCGTAACATTGATTTTTATATATATAGATATATATATATACACATAAATTATATATAAACTTTTGAACTGACGGTGGTTTTGGGGTCTGGGGGATGTGAAACGCGAAGATATGTCGAAATTTTCCTGAAATCGAAACATGGTACCCATTGCAATAGTTAGCTTTCTAATGAAATCTACCTAAAATACTACCATCAACGACACCTAGCTGTGAACGTGGCTACTAGATGCCACCGGAACCATCAACTCGCAACGAACGTTGGAACTTCCCCTCCGAAGGAAAGCAAACTCAGGTTTTTTTAGCGCTCTTAGTAAATCCGACTTCAGCCGGGTTTGAACCCGCGACCTTGGGCATAGAAGTTCAGCATGCTACCAGTTCCGATACCGAAGTCGCTTCCCACAGACAGATGGATAACTGAATGTTATCTCGTGCAGTGGCGTTGTCATAGCAACTGCTGATGGCTCATCCCTTATCAATTAAAAATAAAGTTGACATGGCAACCTCTCTTGGCACTTGGCATTTACTTATAATTTAAATCATTTTGCTCACCCCGTGGCGTAATGGTGGGTCATATCAAAAATTCTTTCAGACAAAAGTTTTAGGTAATTATTGGAGGAATATTGTCCATTTTGTACAGTTTTGATATTGTGCCTATTAACAGAGATATGATTAATGTTTCCCGAAAAACCCACTTTTTCCCACGCCTTTGGTCAATGGTCGGTGCTATCAAAAAACGTTTCAAACATAAATTTTAGGGCCTTGTCCGACACATAGTATGAACTTTGAATGGATTCAATATTTCAGATATTAAGAGAGTTATAGCGATATTTCACTTTTTCGAAAAAAGCCTCCCATTTTCACCCCCTTTGACCGATTTTGCCCATTAACGAACTCGACCGAGATTTTAAGGGGATACATATTATGTAAAAAATTCAAAGTGATTGGTGCAAAATTACGGCAGTTATCGTGTCCACAAGAAACTGATATACATATACATACATACATAAATTATATATAAACTTTTGAACTGACGGTGGTTTTGGGGTCTGGGGGATGTGAAACGCGAAGATATGTCGAAATTTTCCGGAAGTCGAAACATGGAACCCATTGCAATAGTTAGCTTTCTAATGAAATCTACCTAACGGGTGAGTTAGCCATGATCGTTACGGCGTGGCTGCAGGCAGTCGCTCACATCCGGGAGGCAAGGATGTTCGAATCCTCCGCCGGCAACCTTGAAGATGGACTTCTCTGGTTTCCCATCGTCCATCTTCCATCCATGCAAATGCCGGGGTTGGTCCCTAACTATAGGCCACAGCCGCTACCTTCCAATTCCTCGTCGATACATTCACACTTTCCTCCCCAGACGACATTCCACTCGTGACGGTACTAGTAGCTCACTCCATGAGTGTCCGCATAGAAGCAGCTACAAACACTGGCGAGCCGAACATGTCCTCGGACACTCCCGGCACTAAAAGCCATACGTAAAAGAAGAAAAAAATCAAAACCACCAAATAATTATTTAAATAACAATAGGATTCCCTCCTGCCTTGTCATTTGCAAACAGGATTAGGATTTTATTAGTCCAATTTCACTTTCAAGTCAGATTCAAAAGCAAGAACATCAAGATGACTAACACAATCCCGTTTTGTGTGTCCTTAAATAATCAACATTGCAAATGTGCGACAATGAATAAATCTCTAGTGTGTGTGTGTGTGTGTGTGTGTGTGTGAGTGTGGAGGGGGTTAAACTTTAATAACTTGGCGTTTAATGTCCAAGCGGTTTTGTACAGATTTCCAGATTTTTTTCCGCCCCTAAAACCTGCCGCCCTGGGCAGCTGCCCTGTTTGTTCCCCCGTATTTACGGGCGTGAATACAGTAAATGACCCTATATGGTAAGCGTGTCCTTAAAGACCAGTATTTTACGAGTCAGCAAAGAAAACCTCCTTTTAGGGGCTGACATTTGCTATCGGTGTTGCAATATATACAAATATCTCCAGAACGTGCTTTCATATCGTCACTGCCAAAGTGAGGTGGCGAAAGTAGTAACCAGCCTAACTACGTTTGATAGTGTTGGGTAAGCATACGGTATTTACACTAGGCACATAACCATATTGAATAATGGAGCTATGTTTCCATTGGTGGTTTAGTGCATGACATCATTAGAACCATATATTTTTGAATATAAATACATATTACGTCAGAAACATTAAAGAAGTTTTCTATTGTAACATTTGTTAGTTGATTATCAGAAACTTAAATTTATGAAATATGCTGGTGACAATGACCAATCTAATATCAACATTCTCGGAATTCCGGGGGGTGGGGGGGGGGGGGGGGGCATGGCCCAACCTTGACCCTCCCTGTGGGCGCCCATGTGTGTATCCAGTTATGAACTTTTTTGAGACGACTATTAGAACCATGTTAGAAGGTGCCATAAACTTCCTAAATTCCCCGTGTAAATGAGCCAAAAGGTGCAGCTTAGTGAGCTTCATTACCTTCCATTGCAGCAGCCAAGGCTCAAGCACTCATATCCTTAATATTTCTTACAAATCCCCTCAACATTATTACTTATTTAGTAGCGTGCACTCGATGATGTTTAGAGAGACAGAAACCACACTCGTGAAGATTTCTCTTGTCCCTTTGTCGCTCGCTGATGGACTATTAATTGATATGTTACAAGAATTATTGTGAGAAGATTAATTTGCTCAAATGGTTCTCCAGTATTCCTGAGAGGGAAGTTGAAAATATATCCGCCAGAGTGTGCCATGATAGTGGTGGTACCTACCGACACCAGAATAGTGATTCACGCTTTTTAGGTTTTTATGTACCGTAGCGTGTCAGACCAACGTTGCAGAGGTTGGACGCAAATTTGGCCCTCGTAATTTTGGTCATCCCCAGCCCCAACCCCCGACCACCATTCACCGCCTCTTCTTAGAACAAATTCTACAGGAACGTGTATCCATGATCTTGGAGGATGTCTTGTTGATTCCATCTACTTACTATAGTGATCCCACGGCCCCAACAACTAAAAGGCCATGTGCCATTGAGGCCCATTCCCAATGTCAACGTACGAGCCGTGACTTGTTAGAGACCTGTGAGTGAAATATATAATTAGAATTACGCAGCAAAACAGAATATGGCCTAGTAATGGAACACTTTGGTATATCTATAACGGAACTTTCACTGCTTGAGGTTAAGATCTAGTCACAGCAACTGATGTTGATTTCTATAGAGGCTTTACGAGATCGTGGTCATATAGTCCCGGGTACTTGGGTGTGAGTGGCATTTATCTGATTTGTGTGTAATTGAGATAAGGACTGGAAAGGAGACGGCCATGGCTTCCTCTCACCTTGAAATATTCTCAAATAGTTACTAAATTAATTTATCGTAATAATTTTCGAGTATTATTAACAACGCTTTATCAGCTTATTACCATTTATTCACTAAATTATTTCAGTTTCTTGTTGAGATCACTTTTTATTAATAGCAAGACCCAACTTATCATCCATAATTATTATTAAGATCCGATATTATGTTTTGCGTCACTCTCTAAAATTCGCCTATTAGGCCTATTGTCTATTTTAACCAACAGCAGTTCTCCCGTGTTGTTTGATTGGGTTTGTAATATGAAGATCCTATCCCAACCACCGAGCTCGCAGCAGTCTTTAGTGATCTGTCTTACCATAGGTCCGGGTTTGAATCCCTGCTCTGCCAAGAAAATAAGTTCTGGTCTGAAGGCTGGAGCGGGTACACGTAGCCTAGAGATGGAAAACAGAGAAGAGGGTGTTCAATTCCCGTCTCAGCCATACATGGTTTCCCACTTCTAATGGTTCCTAACTTAAGTCCACGGCGATCACCTTCCCAATCCTCACCTGAGACACAAATTCGCACACTGATGCAGCCATCCCTATAACACAGGTTAGCAGACAAAATTCCGCACACACTCAAGTACACGTGGCTACATTACACTGATCTCCAAGGCCCTCAAATGAAACAAAAACAAACAGAAGGTGATCAGACACAGACACGCACTAAAACTGAAAAGACGCCATAACCTTATTTTATTATCATGGCTTAGTTGTTGTTGCCCATTTGAGGGGATTGTGATTGTGATCATGTTTAAGTGTTTGTGTATTAATTAGTGTGATAACCTGTGTTAATGTGTTGTATGTACTAGAGTGTGTAGTGACTAGTATAGGGGTTCAAATACTGGCTCAGCGCAGAAATTTAAATCTCGCCTGAGATCTGTGAAGGAATTCATTTCGTCTCCTGAGACAGAACTGAGAAGACGTGGATTCGATTCCTACCTCATCCCTTCCAGAAGTGATTTTCCATGATTTACCCACTTCTACATCTTAGAAATGCCGGGACAGTACTTAAGATAACGTCACGGCCACCTCTTACGTAAACCTCAATTACAAATGTAAACCGTCACAGCCATTATAATGTCATGGGTTATCAAACAGATTTCACACACACACACCCAAGTACATGAGGCTACACGTCCACATTGTCGGAATGCCTCAAAATGTTTCAACCAATATTCATTTACCCAAACCAAGCCTACAGTGACAGGGATGGTTAGTGCTGACACCTGCGGACCAGAAGAAGTATTATAATATCAATGATTTCTAACTGAGGTTCAGGCTTGTCACGTTTTAAACAGGGCTTGTTAAGAGGCTTTAGTTTACATTCATATCACTATTCTGTGATCTGTCATTTATATTTCTATATCGTGGAGGATATTGAGATTTCTATTTTCATGACAAACAAAATAAATGCTTGAAACTGAACTACTTAGATTCTTATCATTCCGAACGTATATCATACGTATTGTATAGGCGGACAGAGATGGGTGATTTAATACGAGAAATTCAGAGTATCAAAATCTAAACGTTCCATTATCTAACGTTGGTATCAGAAAGTATCGAATTCACCTCCACACTGTTTAATTCCCGTACATCTTATCAGCACCATGCGATTACTGATGATGTACCTGCATTATTATTATTATTCCTAGACACGCGACCGGTGTTTGGATTTTAACCGTGAATTTATTAAATTCCTCACGATTATGTGGATGATACTGTGCCCAAATCTAGGAATGGGTATTCCAAGTTTCAGACACCTAGATATCAAGGGAAAGGCTGTAGCGGCTTTTGAAAGTTCAGATATTTGAATATCGCGCTACATTGCTTCTCGAGGCCTCTCGAAGAAAATTACCGATAGTTGGATGGTAAATGACGTAGCGAGTCATAGCAGAGGTGGAGACTATTTAGTGATTAAATAGTTAACTATGGAGCAGAGACTTGAGACTGGGATCAGATTACTGGCACGGCCAAATAAAAGAGAATGCAATTAGTATCAAGTAAATCGGACCAGGGATTCAAGAGATATGAGGATTTCTAGATATCAGGCGATGACGCGTGACCCTGACCGTTTTTGTATAAAAGCAAGCTGGAGCAGGGATAGTTAGCTCACTTCATCACAAGCACTTGGCGAGCAAGTTGCGTCTACGCTGAGCCAAGGCACATGGTTGCCGCCTCTACGAAGAAGTACTTTTCAAATCGTGATAGTCACGAGAAGTGCTGCGCAAACGAGTTGGAACTTAGTAAGTTTCTGGTGAGGAGAATCACTGAGGTGATTGTATTTCTACAGACATTGGTGGAAATATTTATATTTCCAAAAGGACATATGCTAGACTTGGTCTAGAAAATAGTATTTGTCACAGTCCAATAGTAAATTAATACTTGGATGTTTAAATCCATTTGAAGTCAGTTTTCATATTTTGTAACTATTTAACCACTTCGATCCGTCAGTACAGTGAAGACTAGTCTATAACGGTGGTGTTCATTAGTCTACGCAAGGGAAACTGCAGGTTGTCTAGCGCATGGCAGATGGTGATTTTAATAAACCATGCCCAGGGAACGATCTTCAGAACAGCCGTTAACTGCTTAGACTGTCAACGTTTTTCTTGTACTGATGAGATTACAGTGAGTTATGTTACAACTGACACATTTAAGAAGAGATCGCTTAGATCTGACCCTTTTCAAACAAACTGTGATGGCTTTGTTAGAAGCCCATATTAAAATGGAACCACAGTCAATTAAAACGTCGAAAGATACTACCACTATGTCTGACTAGACGATTTGTGGGTCTACAATGGCGGCCGATACAAGGATTATACGTGCTTGTCCGATAGGGCATGTCTACGGATAAATCTGGTATAGACCAGGTTTACTACACTTCAAGACCATCAAGAAATGTAAGCCACATTTGAATTATATTATGCTTAGCTAATTGGAACAAACTATTTTTCTGCAGATGACCAACACATTTTTTTTCGTCATATTTAAAGCTTGTAATGATTTACGCAAGACTTGTTAGATTTATTCTGAGCATTTTCAGCACTCAGAACAGTTTAGGATCGATGACCGAGCATTTTGAGCATTTATTTGAATTTTTCATATTTTTGGGAAATCACGGTAATCAGCCGATGTAACTGTAAAAGTTAAATTTATTTTTGTTGAGGAATGGATATTTTTTCCATATTCGAAGGTTCGAACATGTGGATTCTCTCATAATGAGATAATGACATATTTGAAATAATAATAATAATAATAATAATCCACTAATAATAATAATAATAATTTTCATAATTTTTCTAAATAATTCTTGGATAATATATTTTATAATAATCATATGTATTGAGAAAGAGCCTATGAAGTAGTTGAAACATTTCTAGTATGGAACAGGAGATTTTACGAAGGAGAGTGGTTAGCGCAAGCCCGCATTCAACCTACATGTCAGTTCTGGTTGAACAGTTGATATTTGCTATGAGCAAAGTATATGTTTCATATAACACGGAGAGGCATGAAACGGGAAGCAATTGATATTTGTATCAAATAGGATATTGTTGTATTTATATAAAATCATGACGTAAATACACTTCGATAGTGAAATGAAGCTTTTCATAAGTATGGTAAATTCACGGGTTGAACTGAATGGTAAAATAAAATAAACTTGTAAGTTTATTAATCTTCCAGTGTTGATAACAAGCAGAGGCTTGATTTATTGTATAAATTTAGGGAAGATAATTTATGTGTGTGGAATAGTTGTAATGCCATTCCCAGGTGCGCAGGTTTAAGTCGCAGGAATGAAGTTTTTTTCGAGCATCAATCAAATAGCAGGTTCGATGGCTCAGGTTTATAGTAGGAGTATTGGAGCCACACATTTCGTCGTATGAATAACCCGAAGGTTATTTCTTTGAAACCATCAGTTCTTATTTCAACCTTGTTTACGAATTCCATTTAGACTTTGATTTTGCTAGAACCCGGATTTGTCATGATAGTAGTTTATTCTTCTTCAGAGGAAGACCTTTGCCGTTGTTGTTGTTATAATATTGTGTTCTTACACAAATAGTAGAATGGGCCACTGCCAATTTAAAATAATTCTTTAACCACGAATAATTTGAAGGATATTTTCAATCCTAGTGCCATGAACTAAATGAATTCATTATAAGACTACAATTCTAATTTCCGCATTCTGTCGAAGAATTGCAAGTTGTGAAAGTTGCTAGAAATGGCCATAAAAATAAATATTTTTATAATATTGTTCCCAAGTGGAAAATCTAATAGTTGGAATGGTTCAACCATTTATTGATCAAGTTAATGATTCAGAAATCATATGTTTTGTTTGGAACTTGAAGTTCATAATCGAGTCACTTCTCGAAATGTTTAATGTCAGAAGAACAATTAATTGTTGTTGTGCTTCGCACAGTTCTTCGATGCTATGCTCAATGGTCAAATACTTTTCAAATGTTAATAATATGTGTTAATAATTTGTGTTGCTATGATGATAATATTTTCAACGATATATTTTTGAAAACTGGAAAACAAGTGAAAGTTTAAGAAATTCTATAAACATTTATTTTACGAGTGTTAACATCATGTAAATAGTCAAACAGTGATCTACGTTATTTCCAGTATGGACAATTCATTTTGCACTGGAATAAAATGTTAATAATTTTGGAACACAGTCCACAGGACTAACAATCGGACTTGTGTTTTCAAAAAGATTGTCAAATGTGTTTGGAAGATTTCTGTATATTGTGTGTAAATAAGAGTGTGGATCGCCACACGTGGATGATGCTGCTTTGAGCATTATTCTTGCAGTCAGATTTTAACTTTAAATAAACTGAGATAATTTTACCAGATGTGTTTCACCCAATTAAATCTCCTTCTATCCTTATTGTTGCGTTGAGCCAAAAATCAGCAAAGCATTTTTATAAATTTGATGTCGTTTTTGCAATTTGCTTTAACCCATCTGGCGCTCCGGGATATTTTGATTCTCGTGCTGACTGATTATTGGTAAAATGCATATGTGGTCGTGCGGACTCCGGTCTAAACGGGCACATAAAATAAGATAGAGAGAGAAATGGCTTCGAACGTGGGTCTCGATTTAGACATGGTCAATCGCATGCCGATTTGAAATTGTGATAATTTTTACAGAAATATTTTGGGAGTTGAGAGATGTCTGGTTTGGATGAATAAATTAGTAGGAAACCCAATTAGTGGGGAAAATTAAAAATTTAACTGGTTAATAATTAGAATGGGTTTGATTATTTTGATAATGGCTTAACCATTAGGGCGTCAAGTAAATTCAGTAGTAAACGTTCGATGACTGGAGATACACATTATTAGAATCCAGGTGGAGGATATTTGAGAACTTGCATATTTTTCTTGTGATATTGTGGTAAATGTAATTCGTAAAAATAGAGAATTTTGTTTTTCCATCACGTCGATATTAGGACAAATCTCATTTTATTATAGTGTTCCAATTAGCTATTCATATTTCTTGTTCTAGTTATAAGCTTGTGTTTGCCACTGTTGTATACCCCTAAGTTTTGAATATTAATTGAAATTACGGAAGAAATGATGAGGATGATGAGGAGTTTGGAGGAGAGTTCGGAAGAGGCTGGACGGCGTGTAGCCGCTATTATGAAAGAAAATACTGAGGCTTTAGAAAAGAAACTTAAAGAGAATTCTGATTCTTTAGAAAGTAAACTTAAAGAAAATTCTGATAATTTGAAAGAAAGTTTAGATGATAAACTTAAAGAAAATTCTGATAATTTGAAAGAAAATTTGAATGATAAACTTAAAGAAAATTCTGATTCTTTAGAAAATAAACTTAAAGAAAATTCTGAGTCTTTAGAAAATAAACTTAAAGAAAATTCTGAGTCTTTAGAAAATAAACTTAAAGAAAGTTTGAAGGGTAAACTCAAAGAAAATTCCGACTTGTTAGAAAGCAGGTTAAAAGATAACTTAAAGGAAAATTTAAATAGTAAATTTAATTCAATGGAAAGTATATTTAAAGAGAATTCTGAAATTTTGAAAATGACACTTGAAAGTAAAATGAATAAATTATGCGAAAAAACACATGAGCTCGAAACTTCATTAGCTACTAACGCAAGTTTAATGGACGATAAATTTCGCGATGCCGATCTTCGATCCCAAAGCTTAGCTGATAGGATAGAACATGGTCTTAGGAAAGTTGGTGAAGACATGGTCAACCTGGAAGTCAGAGTGAAGAAGGAGAGTAACGAGATGGGAATTCTGGTTGTTCAGCGTTTAACGGAACAATTCAAGGAACTTGTCATGGGAGAAATAAGAGAAGGAGTGATTCATGAATTGCAAACTGAGATTAAAACCACAGTTGTCAATGAAATTAAAGACACACTCAAGCTGGAGAATCAAGAGGGAATCAAGGAGATTAGGGAGTCTTTGTCATCCCACATTGAAGTAATTGCCAAGGATATTCAAGCAACTCAGAAGGACATATCAGATATGACAGGGTCATTGAAAAGTCATGAGGCTGTTATGAACCAGATATCCATTGATGTTAAAGACAATTGTAAAGAGACTGAAGCAATCAAGAAGATGGCAGAAGAAAACCAGAAGGAACTTGAGGCTATGAAAACTCAAATAAAGGATGAGAAACAGTCTGATCATCTGTTGAAAATGCCGAATGTAAGAGGAAAGGAACAGATACAGATAAATCTAGGAGGAGCTAGAGAGACTGAAAGACAGGATGAGGTTAGGACAGTATTTCAATCCAACCCCATAACTGTATTTAAGAATATAGAAGATAAGCCTTCTAAATTTTCAGGGCGAGATTCTGTAACACCCGTGGAATTTTTGAGAGAAGCAGGTGATTACCTGAAAGATTCTAAGATCCCTAAAGAAAGACAGATCAGGGTAATAGGGAAGTTCTTGGAAGGTCCCGCACTTTTGTGGTTTAGAGCATTTAGATCCACTCTAACCACTTTTGAGGAGTTTTCTCGTGGGCTATTGAAGAAGTTTTGGTCCCCTGAAACCCAACAGCAAGTTAGAGCAGAGTTGTATTCGAAGAGATTCTCGACGTCACAACCTACTCGATACTCTACATACTTTTCTGGACAGCTGTCTAAACTCCAACATTTAGATCCGCCAATGCCAGATAACGAGTTGATTACTGATTTGATACGACAATTTCCAGCAGACGTCCAGAGGACTTTGATCGCTGCTGATATCTACAATATGGAACAGTTTGATGAAGTATTGCAAAAGCTGGATCATACAAACGCTCAATTCTTTCATCAGAAGGGAGTAAAGAGTAATAACGCTGTGTATGCTGTTATGGCTGACAGTTATTCTCAGACACCTCGAGAGATTCGAGAGGAGCGAGAAGAGAAATCGCCGAGGGAAGATTCCAATACGAGAGGATGGAACCAATACCGTAACAGATACAGTTACAAACCATATGCAAGACCAGATGGTGGTAATCGATACAACACTCGATGGAGAAGACCACGAGATACTCAAGGAAGGTACCAGGAAAGAAGATCCTATGGTAGAAACTATAATAACAGAGGGAATGTAGATACTCGTCAGTCCAATGAAGAGTTTAACAAGGACACGAGGAAAAATTTGGAAGCAAGACACCAAGATAACTTGCAATTTGTGGAGCAGAGGCCCAATGATCCAGGTCCATCGGGAACACAACAATCCCGGGGGAATGGTAAAATTAAGGATTTTGAATATTGTGGAAGTAAACAATAATGGAAGCTATGAAGTAGCTAATACACGAACTGGTAATATCGTGGGAACTTATAATGCATCGAATTTGAAGATCTATTGTTCAAGAACCAGATAATTTAATGTGTAGATAGGAAAAATAAAAATTTTTCAATTTTTATTTTTTGCTAGGTGTGGGGTGGATGTGCCCAAATCTAGGAATGGGTATTCCAAGTTTCAGACACCTAGATATCAAGGGAAAGGCTGTAGCGGCTTTTGAAAGTTCAGATATTTGAATATCGCGCTACATTGCTTCTCGAAGCCTCTCGAAGAAAATTACCGATAGTTGGATGGTAAATGACGTAGCGAGTCATAGCAGAGGTGGAGACTATTTAGTGATTAAATAGTTAACTATGGAGCAGAGACTTGAGACTGGGATCAGATTACTGGCACGGCCAAATAAAAGAGAATGCAATTAGTATCAAGTAAATCGGACCAGGGATTCAAGAGATATGAGGATTTCTAGATATCAGGCGATGACGCGTGACCCTGACCGTTTTTGTATAAAAGCAAGCTGGAGCAGGGATAGTTAGCTCACTTCATCACAAGCACTTGGCGAGCAAGTTGCGTCTACGCTGAGCCAAGGCACATGGTTGCCGCCTCTACGAAGAAGTACTTTTCAAATCGTGATAGTCACGAGAAGTGCTGCGCAAACGAGTTGGAACTTAGTAAGTTTCTGGTGAGGAGAATCACTGAGGTGATTGTATTTCTACAGACATTGGTGGAAATATTTATATTTCCAAAAGGACATATGCTAGACTTGGTCTAGAAAATAGTATTTGTCACAGTCCAATAGTAAATTAATACTTGGATGTTTAAATCCATTTGAAGTCAGTTTTCATATTTTGTAACTATTTAACCACTTCGATCCGTCAGTACAGTGAAGACTAGTCTATAACGGTGGTGTTCATTAGTCTACGCAAGGGAAACTGCAGGTTGTCTAGCGCATGGCAGATGGTGATTTTAATAAACCATGCCCAGGGAACGATCTTCAGAACAGCCGTTAACTGCTTAGACTGTCAACGTTTTTCTTGTACTGATGAGATTACAGTGAGTTATGTTACAACTGACACATTTAAGAAGAGATCGCTTAGATCTGACCCTTTTCAAACAAACTGTGATGGCTTTGTTAGAAGCCCATATTAAAATGGAACCACAGTCAATTAAAACGTCGAAAGATACTACCACTATGTCTGACTAGACGATTTGTGGGTCTACAATGGCGGCCGATACAAGGATTATACGTGCTTGTCCGATAGGGCATGTCTACGGATAAATCTGGTATAGACCAGGTTTACTACACTTCAAGACCATCAAGAAATGTAAGCCACATTTGAATTATATTATGCTTAGCTAATTGGAACAAACTATTTTTCTGCAGATGACCAACACATTTTTTTTCGTCATATTTAAAGCTTGTAATGATTTACGCAAGACTTGTTAGATTTATTCTGAGCATTTTCAGCACTCAGAACAGTTTAGGATCGATGACCGAGCATTTTGAGCATTTATTTGAATTTTTCATATTTTTGGGAAATCACGGTAATCAGCCGATGTAACTGTAAAAGTTAAATTTATTTTTGTTGAGGAATGGATATTTTTTCCATATTCGAAGGTTCGAACATGTGGATTCTCACATAATGAGATGATAATTAAACATATTTGAAATAATAATAATAATAATAATAATCCACTAATAATAATAATAATAATTTTCATAATTTTTCTAAATAATTCTTGGATATTATATTTTATAATAATCATATGTATTGAGAAAGAGCCTATGAAGTAGTTGAAACATTTCTAGTATGGAACAGGAGATTTTACGAAGGAGAGTGGTTAGCGCAAGCCCGCATTCAACCTACATGTCAGTTCTGGTTGAACAGTTGATATTTGCTATGAGCAAAGTATATGTTTCATATAACACGGAGAGGCATGAAACGGGAAGCAATTGATATTTGTATCAAATAGGATATTGTTGTATTTATATAAAATCATGACGTAAATACACTTCGATAGTGAAATGAAGCTTTTCATAAGTATGGTAAATTCACGGGTTGAACTGAATGGTAAAATAAAATAAACTTGTAAGTTTATTAATCTTCCAGTGTTGATAACAAGCAGAGGCTTGATTTATTGTATAAATTTAGGGAAGATAATTTATGTGTGTGGAATAGTTGTAATGCCATTCCCAGGTGCGCAGGTTTAAGTCGCAGGAATGAAGTTTTTTTCGAGCATCAATCAAATAGCAGGTTCGATGGCTCAGGTTTATAGTAGGAGTATTGGAGCCACACATTTCGTCGTATGAATAACCCGAAGGTTATTTCTTTGAAACCATCAGTTCTTATTTCAACCTTGTTTACGAATTCCATTTAGACTTTGATTTTGCTAGAACCCGGATTTGTCATGATAGTAGTTTATTCTTCTTCAGAGGAAGACCTTTGCCGTTGTTGTTGTTATAATATTGTGTTCTTACACAAATAGTAGAATGGGCCACTGCCAATTTAAAATAATTCTTTAACCACGAATAATTTGAAGGATATTTTCAATCCTAGTGCCATGAACTAAATGAATTCATTATAAGACTACAATTCTAATTTCCGCATTCTGTCGAAGAATTGCAAGTTGTGAAAGTTGCTAGAAATGGCCATAAATATAAATATTTTTATAATATTGTTCCCAAGTGGAAAATCTAATAGTTGGAATGGTTCAACCATTTATTGATCAAGTTAATGATTCAGAAATCATATGTTTTGTTTGGAACTTGAAGTTCATAATCGAGTCACTTCTCGAAATGTTTAATGTCAGAAGAACAATTAATTGTTGTTGTGCTTCGCACAGTTCTTCGATGCTATGCTCAATGGTCAAATACTTTTCAAATGTTAATAATATGTGTTAATAATTTGTGTTGCTATGATGATAATATTTTCAACGATATATTTTTGAAAACTGGAAAACAAGTGAAAGTTTAAGAAATTCTATAAACATTTATTTTACGAGTGTTAACATCATGTAAATAGTCAAACAGTGATCTACGTTATTTCCAGTATGGACAATTCATTTTGCACTGGAATAAAATGTTAATAATTTTGGAACGCAGTCCACAGGACTAACAATCGGACTTGTGTTTTCAAAAAGATTGTCAAATGTGTTTGGAAGATTTCTGTATATTGTGTGTAAATAAGAGTGTGGATCGCCACACGTGGATGATGCTGCTTTGAGCATTATTCTTGCAGTCAGATTTTAACTTTAAATAAACTGAGATAATTTTACCAGATGTGTTTCACCCAATTAAATCTCCTTCTATCCTTATTGTTGCGTTGAGCCAAAAATCAGCAAAGCATTTTTAGCCTACTTTCGATTTTTGCAAAAAATGAAAGTAGACTTATGAGATCAACACAGGGCGAAAAAAGTGTGTCTGTCTGTGTGTGTGTATGTGTGTGTGTGAGTCTGTGTGTGTGTGTGTATGTGTGTGTGTGAGTCTGTGTGTGTGTGTGTCTGTGTGTGTGTGAGTGTGTGTACTCTGAATGTCTGTCCCCCCCTATCAATTCGAACACGGTGAAACCGAATTGAACGAAATTTGGTACAGAGGTAGCACTAGTAAAGGACACCTCAGTGTCATACTTTATATCGCCGCCATCTTTACCAAAACAGAATGGCGGCCACTCAAATGTTCAAAACGTAAAATCAAATTACGGCTAAACTAATCATCCGATCTCTACCAAATTTGGTGACAACATACCTTTATATAGGACGCGTCTTTCACCCAAAATTCAAGGTCATCGGCCATGCCATTTCAGGATGGCGGCCGTGTGAATTATGCAACCATTTTAATAAATAGCTTAAGACCCACCAATTCCGATTATCGAGCCTAGGGGGGTTTAAGCTATCCTGAAGGTCGTGATCCGTTATTTATTATAATTTAATATCATAATATTATACAGTATGAGTGGCTTAAAAGAGCTGAGCCGTTTGTATCACACGACAAGATGGCAGCTGTCCTCATGTGCCTGTCTTATATTTCAGTAGTTTTAGTATGTTGTATGTGATATACCGTACTGATACAATAATATAAACTTTGTATGAAATGATCTTTAATGAAGATGTACTGCAGTGAAGAAATCGTTTATTTAAAGTCATTATTTGCCAACAGTTTGTATCTAATATGTCAGTTAAGAACACCTGACGACATGGATATGGTTAGCTCTGGGCTAGCATGTTAGTCTTGCACGCAGTTGACTGGGGATCGAGTACTGCTACAGTTAGTTTTTTTTTCTTGAATTCTTTTACAAATGATATGCTCGAGCTTTTTCCACAGATACTGAATAAAATGTCATTTAGCTCAAAGGAGAGGATAAAATATACACTCGTATATTAATAAAATCACAGTCCCAGCATCGCACATAAACAGAAGACAATAGGAAAAGGAGAATAGAAGAACTAGATACACGTTGTCATTAACCACAGCCTTCTTAATGCCTCTGTACGGTGCTGTCCTCTTGTGGATTATGTGGGTAATATTGTTCCAAACATAACGCTGTGTAAATGCCTGAGCTGGCCTCCTGAAGTAAGGCAATTTTGTAATACTGGTAGTTCAACTATTAGCCACGATCGCGCTCCGAATACCTTTAAACACTGCCAGCTGGATCGCCTCCCTCTTGGCTACTTTAAACTGCCTACTCATTCAACACCCATAGAACACTGCCATCGTAGTACATTACGATGGCAGTGCATAGGCGTACAAGATAAAGATTAATTCACTGATAGGTCGCAGCACCACCTACTGTGATTGGGGCGGAGGATTCTTAATTTTGCAGGCTGGCTTAATATAGAGATTAACGGACGTGAATGCATTACAATAAGTTAGTAGTTTTGTTATTCAATCATCATAAAGTATATAATATTGATTTTGACACTTACTGGCTTATTATCAATATAAAAGAAAACAAACAATACATTGTGGTAGGGGTGATTGTGTTAGGGATGAGGACAAAGAGTCATAAAGATACCCATACATTTAGGAGAAAGTAGGCTATATGTTCTTTGCTGAACATCTTGTTATAAATTTGATGTCGTTTTTGCGATTTGCTTTAACCCATCTGGCGCTCCGGGATATTTTGATTCTCGTGCTGACTGATTATTGGTAAAATGCATATGTGGTCGTGCGGACTCTGGTCTAAACGGGCACATTACGACTGTTCTTGAGAAATAAATAAATATCAAATCAATAATCACGGGGTCTTTATTTTTGTTGTGGCAGTTATCATAGAAGCGAGGAAGAATAATATTTTCAAGAAGGGACTGATTCTTATCCTAATAATGGCAATACAAACAAGTATGTTTCGATCTAGGGATCTGTATTGTGTCTTATTCAGAGTTTATCACATATGAAAGTGTGTGCGAGTCACAGGTCCTGGCGTTATTCTGGTAACCCAGTAAGGTAATTCATGGTAAGTACATATATATTGTGTATATAAATGTAGAAGTTATATAACTTAAATTTACCGTCTTGGATTATTGAAATACGATCAAGAAATTGAGTGTAAAGGACTTAGAAACTTGGTCATCAATCCCCAAGATGTGTTTCAGTGCTTCTTTTAGCTAACAATAATAGGCTGTGGCTGTCTTATATCTTGAACAACGATTATACGCATTTCCAGAAAAGCACTCATACAAACTTAAACATTCAGAAATTGTTGACATAATTTTTCTCTTATCCACATTTCACAATTTTCTCTTAAAGCAATGTATTTACCTTTTCTTTTAAATTGGATTTTGAACAAATTGAATCACACTCAGTCCAGAAGGGCTTTATTTAGCGATTCCATAAAACCTTAGAAAAATTAATTTTCTAAATTTCCCCACATCTTATTGTATATAAATATGAAAGTCTGTATGTGGGTGGATGGGTTTGTTATGTATATTAATCTACACCGTTCCACCAATCTCAACCAAATTTTGCATACACATAATTCAAGACGAGAAGAAACCTCTGGCTACATGAATTTTCGATAGTCTTTCTCATTCTTCTGATTTCGGCCCTTTGACAAGAGAGCAAAGGCTAATAAGTCAGAAAATAAACTGATGATGGAATGGCAAGGCTCGTCGTTTCCATGGCAACAGTTGGTCAAGACATGAACAACAGGTTTCCATTTATCTCTGTAAGAGGCCATGGCAATCCATTCTCTATCCAAACCACGATAGGAACATTAGGAACCTGACGGGCATAACAATCTGAATACAGGGGACGTTAGCGGCTTCGGTGGCGCAGTTGGTAACAAGCTGAGCTTCTATGCCCAAGATCGCGGGTTCAAACCCGGCAGAAGTCGTTGGATTTTTAAGAGCGTTAAAAACCCTCAGTATGCCTTCCTTTAGAAGGGGAAGTAAATCCGGCGGTCCCATGTCATAGATGTATGGCATGTAAGAGAACCTTCCAATATTTACACTTGTGTGAAGTTAAATTATAGGTTAGGTCTGACTAACACTCTTAGGTTCCATCATTCGTCACCAGGAGCGGACTGCTATGGCATCTATTAACCAAGTTCACAAGTAGTTGTCATCGATTAGGTATGGTGTTGAGTCGCTAAAATCTGGTTTTTAATTATTTCAAAATCCAAAACAAATTTCTAGATGGCTGGCTGTGGGTAGGTAGACAGATAACGCACCTATTTAGTATTTACTGTTATTGCTTATTCTAGGGCCTACGATTGAGGATATTGCCCTGTGTATTTGGGTGTGTGTGATAACCTGTTATTGTGCTGCCTGTGATATTGTGTGTATTTGTAAATTGGGGATATGATAAGAATGCAGGCGGCTGTGGTCTTTAAATTAGGAACCATCCCAGCATTTGCCTGTAGTAGAGGTGTGGGAAGTCACGTAAAACTTCTTCCAGGATGGCTGAGGTGGTAATTGGACCCTCCTCTCCTCAGTTTTGACTCAGAAGGCTGAGTGTACCCCATTTCAGCCCTCTCGCAAGAATTACAATTTCTTGGCAATACTGAGAATCTAACCCGGACCTCCAAGGTGACAGCCAAGCATGCTAGTCGCTACACCACGAGGTGGTCCATTTTTAGTTGGAGGACGGAAAGTTTACTACAGGGAAGAGATCAGTTTAAAAAGTATACCAGTGTGATCAGAAAATGTGAGGGGAGGGGGGAATAAGGAATATGAGGATGTCCTGAAATGGGATATTGGAGAGGGAACACTGAGAAACCTTTCTGGACATCATCATACCCATTTACAAATGGCGCATTGTCTGCCTAATTTCACACATCAGTTCCAGTCTGGTGACGAACTGAAGATTTTTCCAACATGATATGACCTCATTTTCACATTTGATTTGATCACTATTTTAAAACGCATGCACTGTTCGCAGCGAAACGTTAAGTTTATTTCAATTACTTTGGAACATCAAAGACCAACAGAATAAACTAATCTATACTAATCTATACTAATCTATACTAATCTATACTAATCTATACTAACATATACTAATATAATGAAGCTGAAGAGTTTGTGTGTTTAAACGCGCTAATCTCTGGATCTACCAATTCGATTCAAAAAATTCTTTTCTTATATGATAGCCTGATTCAAGAGGAATAGTTTAGGCTATTAGGCATTAAGCTACACCTCTCAGGTGACCTTCAAGATTGATTTTTGTTCAGTAAGTCGGTAGAACAAGTGCTCCCGAACAGCTCTATCCGCATGCGCTGGCGTTATGGTTAGTGATACGTACACCGTTTCACCTATCTGAACCAAAATTTGTATACTTACCCTTTGGAACCCTGATGGTAACACTGTCTACGTGAAATTTATGACAGACCTGTCCGTTCCCTGCATTTAGGCCCTTTGGTTCAAATCTACACCTTTTCCCCGATCTGAACAAAAATTTGTATACTTACCCTTTGGAACCCTGCGAGTAACACCGCCTACATGAAATTTATGACAGACCAGTCCATTCCCTGCATTTAGGCCCTTTGTCACAAATCTACACCCTTTCACCAATCTGAACCAAAAGTTGTATACTTACCCTTTGGAGCCATACGAGTAACACTGTTTACATGAAATTTCGGACAGACCACTCCATTCCCTGCATTTAGGCCCTTTGGCACACATCTATGCCGTTTCACCGAGCTGAACCAAATTTCACACTCTTACCCTTTGGAACCCGGCGAGAAACACTGCTTGAAATTTCGGACAGACCACTCCATTCCCTGCATTAAGGTCCTTTGGCACAAATCTACACCGTTTCACCGATCTGATCTACATTTTGTACACAATTGCTATGGAACCCTGCGGGTGACACTGTCAACTTTAAATTTCGGACAGACCACTCCATTCCCTGCATTTAGGCCCTTTATCACAGATCTACACGGTTCCTCCTAATTGCACCATATGTTTAGCTACACTTTGAAACCCTGCTGGTAACACTGTCCACTTGGTATTTTGGACAACGCTGTCCATTCCCTACATTTAGAATAACAAACAAACTGAACTTGAAAACCACGGATTAAGGCCCTAGAACCATTCATGTCCGTAGTAGTGTAACTATAATAGTATTTTAATAAGTGTACTGTTGACTGGCAATTCGGGCTGCATCACGTCGCCCATACCAGTGTTCTGGTGCAGAATTGAGGAAATAGTTAAATCTTGCGTTGCTTATAAATTGCATTCACGGGGAGTAATTCGTGTAAAAAGATTTCTTAGGCCTCTTAAAACAGTTATCATCATGAACATATTATGCCTGTGTATAGGCTAAGTGCAATGGTGTTGATGCAATACTTTGAGGTTATCAGCTGCAATAAGCGTTGGTGCCTTCAAATTTACCTTAATTTATTCCGAAATTTATCGTTGAGCGCTATGTGGCGATTGCTACCTGAGGAGTTCAGGACCGCCGAAGTTTTCCAAAGTGTTCTGATTATTTTTCTACGGCGCTATGCGACAAACGACGACACTATTGGTCTCTACATTTCTAACAGACAACGAGATATAGGCCATAGGCAGTGTCTTTCATTTCACTTACTCCTCTTTCTAATAATTTTTAGAAATTTGTGTTAAATTACATGTGTCAGTGCTGTAGTTAGTAAATAGCCGTTTCCCTATTCATTATTATCATTATTATCATTACGGGAAAATGACCTAAATGTTACGTCCATTATACTCTAGTGCTTATCACCCCTACTACAACCACCACCACAACCACAAAAGGTTATTTTTAAAAATATTTATTTTATGGTAGTTTAAGTATCATGTGCCAGTTCTGTAGTAGTATTCATCATCATCCATAAAACAAATAAATCCAACGGGCGAAGCCGAACACTACTGCTAGTATAATAATATACCGGGCCGTCAATGTTTCTATCTATGTGTTATTATAATTCTACTCATGACCAGGCTGCGGGGTCTTAGTACGTGTGCAATGAAGTTGGAACGCACCGTACTATAGGGCACGTGGAGCCTCCTCCTGTGACCTTCAGGTATAGCGATGAACACATGTGACGTACAGCGGATAAATGGACTGATCGCATGGTTCGTCGTCTGCTGTGGACGGGCTTGCAGTTCACAGGGCGTGGGTCATCTCAACTCCGTGCGATACTAATCTGATAGCACAGTTTACATACTAAGACCCCGCAGCCTCCTCATCACAATACTCCAGTCTGTCAGTGTAACACATGTGTCATCCATTTTACTTTCAGGTTCATCAATAGAAGCATTACAACTGCATCTGATATTCATCTATACTTCTGGAAGGAAGACAATAAAGTAAAAAATAATGAGCGTTCTCGTAATTGCTCGTCTTAGAATCACTCAGTACGATGTTCTGTGTTTATTCATGATTCTACTGTGTGCTGAAGTAAAAAGCACTAGGCTATATATCAAAAGTGAAACAAGTCATCTTAACAACTGTCTACTGAATATTGTTGAACGTTACTTCGATCAGGAACAACGTCTCCTGATTTGTTTCGATCACTCTAGGGAGCATCCGTTTTTTGATCAGTTTCTTCAACAATGTTACTCCAATATAAATCATACAGGTGTAGTCTCTTACTGCAGACACGATAAGCTACCAAGACATGAGAGAGAACATGTAGATAATGTCTTGATTGTGTTGCAAGGAACTGAACAAAGTGATCAAGTTTCCACACAGATTCAAACGTTAGACCAAACCTATGCTTTGAGTGCAAGCGTTCGATTTATAGTTGTAATCGATGAAGCTATTAAGGTCAAGGATGAGAAAATTGCAGTTCATCGTATTGTGGACAGACTTTGGAAAATGTACATATTGAATATTTTGGTACTTATCGCATCACCGATATCGAACACGGTCGTTTCTTCCGTAAATCTGTACACTTGGTTTCCTTTCAGTGATTCAGGACAGTGTGGAAGGAATACCAAGAATGTTGTTGTTATAGATAGGTGGCTGATGGAAGGACAAGGTTATTTTGAGAGTAATACTGAACTGTTTCCGAAAAAGGTTCCAAATAAATTCATTAACTGCCAAATTACTGCTGCAGTGAGAGAGTTATCGCCATTTGTTGATTATTCTCGGAGAAAATCAAAAGACGAGCTTCCAAAGAATTTCACTGGGTTTGAGGTAAATCTAATATTAACAGTAGCAAATAAATATTGCCTTGGCGTAAATCTTATGTTTCCTTCTCAAACCGGGACAATTTATCGAAAACGGGGTGGACGTTTGGATAATGGAAGTTGGGTTGGAGCACTCGGCGATGTAGTTAATGGTCACACTGATTTAACATTTGGCGGTCACGTTCCAACTGACGAGAAGTGGGAGGCAATGGACATGACTGTCCCACATATAAGAGATGGTGACATGTGGTTTGTTCCTAGGGCTGAACGAATTCCCAGTTGGAAATCACTTCCGGTCATATTCAGCTCCCAGATCTGGACGTTGGTCCTTAGTTCCTGCATACTGACATCAATTGTTATTTATCTACTCTCCACTAATGGCAGCATTGCTCTCTCTGCTCTAAATTCATGGTCTATATTGATTGGCATATCGTTAAATCATCAGCCAAATCGTTCCACATCACGAGTTATATTTGCTGTTTGGGTGTTCTGCTGCTTGTTGATCAATTCAGCATTTCAGTCCAAGTTAATTGGAGTCCTCACCAACCCGGGTTATGAGAATCAAATTCTAAATCTAGAGGGTTTAGCAGACTCTAAACTACACTATGCCACCGTAAAAACTTTCGTGGCGGGTTTGAAGAACGTATATGATATTATACCCAGTAGGATAGTTGACAAAATGAAGTATTTTTATCTTCAGCAGTACTTGCAGATTGTAAAATATGAAGACATTGACATTTATGAGGATGGCAAATTTATAAAGACGATGGAAAATGAAAACAATTATGCAATATTCTCTCCTCGTGCAATTACGATAAGTTTAATGCAAAACAGGCCAAAAAATAAACCGCTCATACCATTAGAACACTCGGGAGTCATGTACGATGTCACCATTTTTCTAAGAATAAATAGCCCCTATACAAATAAGTTCAATGCCGTATTGACGAGGATGAGAGAAAGTGGACTGTTGTTTAAATGGTGGTCTGAGGTATCGAAAGAAGAAACTTTTGTAGATATTAAGAAGAGAGAGATTATAGAAAGGGATCAAAATGTGGTGTTTACAGTCGATCATGTGCAAGGATCCTTTTTTATTTTAACAATTGGCCTTTTTATTTCGACAGTTGTATTTTTTATGGAAATTGTTTATGGCAGATGCTTCTCTCGTAATAAGACAAGAATCACGTTCAAAGTGTGACTATGTATAGGTTCGAATAAGGAGGGAGAGAATAGAAATATGTATCATATATTTAGACTGTCCCCGAACGCCAATTAGTAGAGTATATCTTTTTTGAAATTAAAATTGGAATTGATTATATTTGCAACTTTTAATATCTTTTAATTTATGCTCAAATATAAAAGCACGGTGATGTTAAAGATAAATTGTGATGAATATGACCAGATTATTTTCCTTTAAAGGAGGACACCAAGTTGATTATCTGAAATTAAATGTCTACAAATTTTGAGCACTTAAAATGCAATGATATTTTGCACATAGCTTCTTTGGCATAGTCTGAAGCATACTGGTCTGCTATTCCCATGATCGCGGTTTCAAACCCGGCCGAAATTGTCTGAATTTTAAGATCGTTACAATCGTTCAGTTTGCCTTCCTTCGGAGGGGAAGTGAAGCCGGCGGTCCCAAGTCATAGATTTATGGCATGTTAAAGGCCCTACCACTACAATTGGTAGCGTGTATCCAAATTTGTAGGTTGTTTGGTTAGAATCGCTCTATCAAATTACAAATTTCGCCGCTAGGTGTCAATGACAGTGGCATCTCTGAAGCCATTGTTGGAACTACTTGAAATTGAACTTTTGGGGGGCCTACGGGCGTTCAATAAAAATACCGTGCTATGGCCATTGGCTGCAATTCAAACATAAATATTATACACATACAAATGCAAATACCACTTTATGATTCACTCTTAGCTTTACTTTCGATGATCACAGGTTTCAGACCACGTACGTTGAGACCCACTACACTGACCAGACTGAAAGGAACACGGTGTAAACACCACGATAGAATTAGAAACATAGCCAATATCACCAGAGCAACAGGCCGCTCGAGAAAAGCAATAAGTCAATGACGCTTTCTGTAGAATAAAACTGTAGCGGTCACTCACGCGAGTATCTTAGTGATAATAAAAGCCCAGTTTGATCTTTTTCCACAATAACCAGCACGCAGAAAAAAGTACTGTTTCGAAAGCTGGAAAGTATGACATAGCAACGAAATGCTGGTCACTAGGTACCTTGTTGTTGTTATTGTTGTTCTAAGGGGCGGAACTACGAGGTTATCTGCCCCTATTTGTGTACCTTACCTTGCCTGCTCATAACTAGAGCCCTGGATACTGTTTGCATGGCTGTGCGAATAGCGGATATTATCATCTTCTTCATTTCCCCTTCTCCAGCGGACACTGGGTGGGGGCAAATATGGTTCCTCTGCGCTTTGTTCTGTCGTTCCTCCATTCCTCTTCCGACACGGTGTTCCAATCGAGGTTCCGTTTTCTAATGCTATACTTCACTGAGTCCATCCAACGCATTCTTGGTCATCCTCGTCCTCTCTTCCCTGTCATCCGTCGTTCCAGTGCTCGTCTTGGTAGCCTTTCTTTATTCATCCGTTTGACATGTCAAAAGCCATCTCAATCTGTTTTGCTCCAGTTTGTCATTTAGTTTCAGTACTCCCAGTTATTTCCGTATATCTCCATTTCTCACTCTGCCTCTCCTCGTTTTCAGGACCGTACTTCTGAGGAGTCTCGTCTCAGCTGCCTGTAATCTGATCTCATCCCTCTTAGTCATTGTCCAAGTTTCTACTGCATATGTCATTATAGGAACATTATATTGTACAGCCTCCCTTGGGTATGCACCCCTTGGAGACCATCCCCCCATCATCTGTCTAAATCTCCTAACTGGCAACCCTTGGTAAGCCAGACTAACATCCATTAATACCACAAGGACAGCTTGCCACTCTAGAAAGCAGCTCAATCCTTGCACAATTATTACACACAGCGACATATTATTAACTGGGGCAGCTATGCCATCACATTGCTGACAGCATAGCGCCGAAGAGTATAAGAAGGCGTCTTAATCAGGTCAAGGGATCTCTCCATTATCAGTCTCTCAGTGGTGCGGCCGAAGGCTACGTTGGTGTCATCAGAGGTGAGTCAGTCGTGTTCAGATCTCCTACTTTTGTAACCTTTATCCACAGCTTGTACTTTCACATTGTGAACATTGTTACATTCCCTACAAGGGACTCATACTTTAACATCACAGACCAATAAACACTTGGTCACCACTCTACACTCGCTTTACTGTTTATACGCCTCTTTACATCCCAACGCCCTTCCTTATTCCCGTCACGGTTAGACGTGACATACGGTAGTCTGACAGTGCTAGCTCAGATATCATTGTATTTCTCGCGGCGGACCGGCTGCTAGAAAGCAGCGCGTGCCACTTAGCTGATACAAGCACGTTCAGTTATATAATAAGCCAGTCAGCTGAGCGACCAGCACAGTGACCCTTGCATTGAGTCCCATCCCCTAAAACACTACTACATTATTTATAGGAGCGACCCCTAGTTCCTAGCACACAACAACACTCTACACTGGTCAGCTTACCCTATCAAGGGAAGCTACCCTTTTTTAGGCACTGCTTTATAAATTAATACAATAACTCTTCCTTTTAGATCCTACCACCCCCAAATAAGGGATCTAAAACACTGGTGGAGGCGGAGTACTACGCATAGTAGAACGGGACTCAACCAACGAGCCCTCGTAGTTAAAACGACCCCTTCCGTACCGCAAAAAGCCAAGCAAATAGTGAAAATTTTTTTCCCCAGACAAAAAAAAACACCGTTTTTGCTCCAAAACTAGCTACACAGGGAAAATTCTTACTAAACAAACCCCCCAGCCCCAGAAAGAATCAAACAGATACAAAAATACACTGTCAAACACGCACAAATTTTTTATTTTTATTTTATTCACATACACTCCATTCAATATGGCCCCCCTATACCGCCTAGCTGTGCTAAGGAGCATTGGGGAGTACCAGGAATTAATTGCCTGGCACAGAGTTTTTGAAACTAGGCAGGACTACCTCAGAAGGTTTCAGCAGATCCTGCACGCCCAGTACATGCGGATCATAAGGGCCCTTGTCCGGCCACTCCACAGCGCTAAGAATCGCAAGATTCGGGCGAAAATCCCCACCCTCCGCACACAAATCATAAAAGCACACTGGCAACTACACTGCCGACACGAGTTTATGTTCCAACAATGGGAGACACTCATCAGGGAACACAAACGGATAGGGACACAGGGCACAAAAGTCGCTGAACAGGCCATATGCCTCAATAGGCAGTACACCCAAATTTGGGACGAATACCGTGAGCTCCAATCCAACAAGGCCATTTTTGAGTTCATGGTAGGGCCACCAGCCCAGCCGAGAGAGGACGTAAGCGTGGATACGCTGACTCGACAATTTGCGAGGATGTCCCTCTCGCCATGTACTGCCACACATGGGAAGGAGGTCACCATGGCTACAGTCCAGAAGACGGCCAGGTTAGGCTCCAATGGGCTACAAGTACAAAGTTACACGAACACATGTCCTTCAGCTCCGGATCGGAAGGCAATTTTGCCAAACCGAGGGGCAGAGCCTAGAACAACCCCCTTGGAACAAAGGGACGAGAGGGAGTTGAAGCCAGGACTCTCAGACACACATAGCATGACAGGGAGACAATGGGACGTAACCACGTCATGGGCAGACGACATAGAACCCGTCCCACTACACATAAAGCCTACATACACCCACACAGATAGGCTCACACAATGGCAGGAGTCTGCCGTGGCCACAGGTCAGGCTACACGCCATCACATTGCTAGGGCAGACACAAGCCATTAAGCGACCTTTACCGCCAGTTCAAAAGGCAAGTTTCCCAGAACGAAGGCGAACACCGGCATTAGTACCCCAGGTGCGAATGCATAGGAGGGTGTTGCACTCAGTCCCTCAGGATGCACGATACACGCACGCACATTTTGACCAGGCACTACCACACAGTACACGGGGATTAGGAAAAGTGTTATTACCTACCCCACAGAACAGATCGGTCGAAAATACACACACACCCGTAAAATCTACTAAAATAGCACAGAGCGCGAGTAAGTCCGCGAACACAGGTACACTTAGGCCAACGGTCAAGAGATACGGTGAAAGCAAGCCCGGTCGTACTTTCCTACAAACTCCTCCGAAAAATAGCAGAGGGGCACCTCAGTGGATCCCAGGGGCTTACACCCCAGTGACGGGACGACGGTATCCACCTGCCGAGCGCTGACGCTCGAAATAGGATAACGGCTTTCACTAGGAATACAATATATTCCGACATCACTTGCACCAATAGTATAGTACACATAAGTTCTTTTGCACGGGGGAAACAAGATAATAGACAAACAAGTACTCACAAACATAAACTGCACATTTTTTTCTCTTTCTCTATCTGCCTTCTTTCATGTATATGCAGTGCAACTTGGCTAGATCAGAAGTGCACGATTCAAAATCCTTGCTTTTTTTGTTTGCCCCTGACATTTTTTCTCCCAGGCCATCAATGATTATTGGTCGGAGTGGTTATCACCATAAATTGGATAACGTAAAGTTTCTAATATCCAAAGCCAAGTAGAAGCCCATCAGGTGAGCTACGCGGCTTAAAGCCGGAAAAAGATATTTTGAACATAGCTTAAGCATCAAATCACAGCATAGAGCTTAAGCGAGTCTTTCTAAGCAGAAATGACTAAATGTTCTACGTTCCGGTTCAACAGTGGATAGACTCTCTTGTAGAGGGCAAAAGCCATAAGCGTGGCAAGAATTAAAAAAATCGCAAACTAGTTTTCAAAAATTTGGTGAGGTGTGCTTTAACCAACTGAAAAGCCCAACTGCACACCGGGGCGAGACACTATCATTTTGTTGAGTTATGCCGGAACATTTAGCACAATTTGTGTATAAATATATAATGACTCAACGGACAATACATATTTTACTTTTGAAAATTATATATTCAGTGCCAAGGTAAGGTTATAATTGCTTTGGAGTGGAGTTTCGACTCCCATAGTGCCCTGGCTTTGCTCGTGACGTGGATACACATGTATCAAATACGTCTGGCAATGGCCTTCCCAAGGTGTACTAGACAATGTCGGTAGATTCCCCTGAGATGTAACCAGATTACCGTAGTACTAACATTACCAAATTGGTAAATACTACACTCAGGCCCCAACCTTCATTTATAAACATTTTTCATATTTACGACACAATTTTTACAGACTACCACCGCCCGGAAACCCGCTTTTGTAAGCATAAAAGCAGTGGGCAGGCGAGATACAATATAGTCTTTCTATTATTTTCTTTCAAAGTGCTCTCTTAATTCAGAGCGGGGCTAACATATTTTTTTTGCCTCACGCATTCGGCCCGAGAAAGGAAGATGGCCAAGTTAAACTGTATATATATTTAATACATAGGCATCCGTTACACATAACACTGCCTCTAACATGACTTTTTCTCACCGGCACATAGTCACTAAACACGCGACTAGCGGCCCAGACACACTAGTGTATAACGACATTTGGTACAACGGATAAGAATATACTTGAACCACGATACAGTTAACACAAAAATTTGGGGACATAAATGTAGTTATTGAGAGGTTCTTTTGTATGGCGGACGGCCCCACTCACAATTACAGAGATAGCATTCAGACCGAGAGACACAAACATACATTCACAGAGCATTGTCAAGCAAGTAACAAGATAATGCACACGTGAGTGAAATTGGACACTATCGAGAAGCGATAAGGCGCGCATGGCTGGCTGACCTTCACGCACACAGACGAACTAAGCCTGCTCCAAGTGGACAGGAAAGACGCGTGCATTCACGGCAGATCCAAGGACCCTATAACTTCCAAAATTACACTACGACGAAAGTTCAAAAATACGCAAACTCCTCACAGGTATGCGTATTTTCATTTGCGCAGTGAACATACACGGCGAACGTGCCATAATATGGACGGCACAAATACCGTCGTGACAGGTCTTTACAGGCAACCGGGTCCGAACCCATGATCACACACCACGCTCGTACCAAAAACTAACTATCCAACGGTATTTTTGGTACGGGGAACACAATCAAAATACATACAAGGAGCGCACGAGACACAAACAACGCAGACATAGTACACAGAGAATGACACGAGATCACGGGGTCCAATCCCAGTAAACATTAGACACCAAGGAAGGCAATCATCCAGGCTTCCAACCACACCGAAATTGGCCCATACCGATACATGAACAGGGAATACCACATTTCCTCACGCCAAAAACCGGGCATAAAATTTCAAAATACACCTGACATGAGAAATACATTTCCCAGACACAGCTAGGATAATTTCATAAGACAAAGGTCTCACGGAATAGTGACCACACAATAGTATTGGCAAATAGTATGAATTGCCACATTAAGTCCGCCAGGAATCTAAAACAATGACCACACTTGCATACGTGCAGGAAAGCACATGCCAGCGGATGACAAACAATAACATCCCAGCCTGACATTACACATACCAACTGCTGACTTGCAGACTCGTCATACTGCAACACTGCTGGCGACAAGACACTATTGTGTATCGGCAGTGACCGTGAAATTACAAACACAAAACAATTATAACACCATACATTTTTTTTTCACACTGCAAAAACATTTCGCAATGGGCAAGACGTAACACAGCGGAACTTATCTTGGGCCCATACGAGCACGTCCTCAAAGACATTGGCAGGCCACGGGCGCCTCCTGCCCATACATGCGATACATATTACGACTTAGCCTGCAACAGACCAACCGTCCGCGTGGTGTAGCGGAACATAGTCACACACACGCACATGCACTCAACAATTAGGAGCAAACACAGACAAGATCTCCCCTCTAATAACTTCTTTTATCGATCGTAAGACAAGGAGTCATTACAGATGACTAGGACATGGCCAGTCGCATTACGACCACTGGCCACAGTTACACTACAAATGGCAGACCAGATTAGGTCGTGAAGCTTTACTATCCCAAGGCGCGGATAGAAAGCCAACATGGACCAAGGGAGGATGACAGGACCACAGGCTACCAGAGTTCCATCTTAATCCCTTCCAATAACTCTCTCACGTCCAACATAAACCAACGCAGACACATGAACACAACCAAAACAGCTACACTACATTACAGAGTACACACAAGGGGTTCATGGACTTCATGCGTCTAAAGAGAAGGCATGCTACGCCTTGGATCACGATGCTACCACCTGAGTATTAGGGGTGGGTCGGCAAAAATTAAATAAGCATAATGCGCATCTCCAAATGAGAGATGAGGCCATAGATATATATTAACCATTCTTTATTAATTAAACACTCCCGCATGACAGGAATATATTGGTATTATGCCCCACCCTACACCTATCCGTACATGAAGGCAGACGCCTCATATCCAAATACATGCATGACTATCCCATCCATTTACCTGGGATATTAATATCAAACCTGCATGAAATTTTCATATCTTTGCAATCCAGGGGACACCTGCCCCAGTCCACTCATTATAGGAGCATCCCAGCGCCATCACCGGTTCCAGGCCACCACTAACGTGGAACCCAAAGGTGCGCAACCCCTTCCTGCCTTGTTTCAGCCCACTCAACAAATAACTACCTCCCAGATCATAATAACAGGGTACCTGCCGCCACAGACCCTACTAACACCTCCATTAAGGTAAAGAGAGCATTATTGCTGGAAAGCTGACGTAGCAAAGGTAGACCAGAAGTAGTCTATGTACTTAGAAGATCTACAACCCCACAACACTGGAAATATTTTACATCTTACACAAAGATTAAACTATTTACACAGGTTACGCCCACATATTTTTTTAGAAAGGAATCTGATACGCTTTGATTGATGACAACGGCGTAAGCCGAAGGTCAGAGGGACCACACTGGAGCAGAGCTGGGGAAGGTGATATGGACCCTTACCCCAGTTGGCTCAACAGCGCAGCGACCTCAATTAACTTGACGGCTAGACCAAACAGACGAACCACGTAAGGTCAAAGCAGTCGTGACCTGGCCGGGCAAGCTCTGGAATCCTAGGTGCGCATACACTGCCCCTGGGAGGAAGGGATGCTACACCCACTTTGTGCCACGGTCGTCGAAGCCAAGACCTGCAGGGAGACTTTCTGAGAATGGCGGGAGAAATAGCTCACTCAGCGCCGGACTCGGGAACTATCCCTAGAGACGACCCCATTATGACTAGACTTCTAGTTAAATTTAAATTTAAGTAGGCACGGCTTCCATAGCGGGAAGCAAAACTCCTGTGCGTTGGAGGGAAATGTTACTGCGAGATACATAATACTACGGCCGACAAAGGCGAAGAGATTCTTATAATGCGAAAAGCATACTACTACGGCCGATACAGGCGAAGATTACTGCGAAAAGCAGACCACGATTGCCGACAAAGGCGAAGAGATTCTATTACTGCGAAAAGCAGACTACGATTGCCGATAAAGGCGAAGATTATATTATGCCATTGGACGACAATGTCCAATGCCCACATAAATGGCGATGCATCGGGCAACCAATGGGCATTAAGAGAGGGGCATTGCGAGCGCCTCATAAGGGTTACGTGGGCGGCCCAACTACGACTACACACGCAATGGCAACGGTCAAAGAAATGATAAGTACAGCGGGCGAAACGGTTTGCTTAGTGGCACCGTAAGCCGCCTGTGACTAGGTCAGTACTAGTAATAAGACCTAGAATAGATGTCGACAATAGGATTAAAACGGAGGGGACTACGAGACATTGTTGGGTTCCGGTCCCGACAATGTACTACAAGGGAACCACCGCGAGAGAAATCAAACGGACAGCCTCCATCTAAATTTTAGTACTTAAGTCATAGTGCCATTTTAAGGTCACTTAGATGTAAGCAAATTTACTAAACCGCTGTTGCTAATAATAGCACAGCACATTTCGGCTTTAGAGTAAGGTCCACTCGGCATGTACATACAGTATAGTTTACATTTAATTAATTTTATTAATAAGTAAGATAAGTAGTGTTAAGATAACGCCGCTCGGTGCCTGATGACCCAGAAACCCGGCATCAGGGTAAGTCCGACAACTCATGATAAGTCATGATAATTCGTTGTAAGATAGCATAAGCCTACATTTAAGGCAATTTTTATATATATATATATATATAGATTACAGTAGAATATCTCGGCACTTGGTGACTAAAAATCCGTTACCAAGGTAAGTCCGACACCATTAAGCTAAGATAGGTTAACGTAGGCTAACCTAGATTAAGTTAGACTTCAGTGGCGCTACACTTAGTTTACAAATTAAGCGCCACCAATGAAGGTTCTATATATACCTGTAATGCATTATAATGTATTGTACTGTCCTATTCATGACTAATCCACTTTCACCCACACAGGAAGACCACGGAGCTACGAAGAGATGAACATTTTTATATGGATACATTTTTTGATTTACAGGTAACCAAGAGCATGTATAGGTCTGTGGTAAATATATTACCAAAATACACATACCTTCATCTATGTCATACACAAATACACTACTCATCAATTTTAGTTGCACCCTTAAAGGTGACAACGCCAGCGGTCAGCGGTGGACAGCATACGTGGGATGATGACCATCGCTGAACGCAAACACATTTCAGCATACGCAAATGAAGCGTTACTTCAGGCTCAAAGGGCGACACAGAGTTTGTAAGTGCCGAACCTTCGACCCTAAGGTGGGATTCCGACCCACGACGGAAAACCACGAGGTTATATGATAAGTACAGGGAGAGAATAGTGGACTAGCCACTAAACCGCACCAGGAACGGCCGATTAGAGAACGGTAGTCGAGGCATGATGGTACGGTGCGCACCAAGTATAAGAGGTATACAATAACTGGCCATGTAACAGAGCTCTATAAGGTATATATGATAGTGATAATTGTAAATTGTAAATTATTTTGTATTTTCTCGCCATATCATACAATTGAAAGGTTCCACAAGGATGGTCAACATACCTATACGTACAGGGTACCAACATGGCAACCATTATTTTTTCTATGCTCATCATTATAAATGTTTACTATGCTCAATTATAACTCGTCAGGAATATTACAAATGTAAGGATTATTATTATTATTATTATCGGGTCATATCTGTTACCATTATCAAGACCACCAACGTAAATAATGTACATGATTTGTTTTCTTTCATTTTTCTTTCTTCTAACTTCCCCATTTGTCAGGGTGTTCCGTTTCATCCCGAACCAATAAATGCACTTTGATTATATCCCTTAAATTATACCCTGGAACACCCATTTTTTCTATTCTCTTCTATCTTTCTCTTAGCAGGGAGCACTTTTTCCCCAAAATAAAGCCAGGCGACACAATTCCTCGTCTAGCTGGGTTTTTCCTCCCTGCACAACTATGTAACGGATCACTAGCAAAACCATGTTCTTTTTTTCTTTTTTGAAACTAGCAATATGCTAACAATGTCAATTTTTTTTTCAATGTCAATTTTTCTCGATGGCAAATTTTTCTCAATGTCAATTTTTTTCAATGTCAATTTCTATTTTCACAATGCCAATGTCAGTGTTATACATATATCTGTACATCCCATAACCCTCCCCTCTGAACACGGGCTGATCTCACACCTACACTTCACGACATCACCCATTCTGTACGACGACGCCGCCGACGACGAGGAAGACACCACCAGGAGATACGAGGGGGCTTCAAGAACATCTACATCAACATCCCAACCTCCAGTTCCGTTCCCGTTCGCGAGGACGCGAACAAATGGAGGAAGACGCTTGTACAGCCTCCCAGGGGTATGCACCCCTTGGAGACCATCCCCCCATCATCTGTCTAAATCTCCTAACTGGCAACCCTTGGAAAGCCAGGCCAACATCCATTAATACCACAAGGACAGCTTGCCACTCTAGAAAGCAGCTCAATCCTTGCACAATTATTACACACAGCGACATATTATTAACTGGGGCAGCTATGCCATCACATTGCTGACAGCATAGCGCCGATGAGTATAAGAAGGCGTCTTAATCAGGTCAAGGGATCTCTCCATTATCAGTCTCTCAGTGGTGCGGCCGAAGGCTACGTTGGTGTCATCAGAGGTGAGTCAGTCGTGTTCAGATCTCCTACTTTTGTAACCTTTATCCACAGCTTGTACTTTCACATTGTGAACATTGTTACATTCCCTACAAGGGACTCATACTTTAACATCACAGACCAATAAACACTTGGTCACCACTCTACACTCGCTTTACTGTTTATACGCCTCTTTATATCCCAACGCCCTTCCTTATTCCCGTCACGGTTAGACGTGACATACGGTAGTCTGACAGTGCTAGCTCAGATATCATTGTATTTCTCGCGGCGGCCCGGCTGCTAGAAAGCAGCGCGTGCCACTTAGCTGATACAAGCACGTTCAGTTATATAATAAGCCAGTCAGCTGAGCGACCAGCACAGTGACCCTTGCATTGAGTCCCATCCCCTAAAACACTACTACATTATTTATAGGAGCGCCCCCTAGTTCCTAGCACACAACAACACTCTACACTGGTCAGCTTACCCTATCAAGGGAAGCTACCCTTTTTTAGGCACTGCTTTATAAATTAATACAATAACTCTTCCTTTTAGATCCTACCACCCCCAAATAAGGGATCTAAAACAATATGCTTTGTGCATAACTTCTTATCCTTAATTGGTAAATCCTTGTTCCATACTAGTACCCGTACCTGTTGGTAGAAAGCACTCCTGAGTTGTATTCTTCTGCTAATTTCCAAATCCAGTCTTCCATTTTCAGTCAGTTCCCAAGTATTTGAAGTGTTTCACTACTTCCAATTCCTTATCTCCGTCTTTGATTACTCCTTTTCCTTCTTCCTTTGCGGATAAACTGCGGAAAATGTTTGGAGTAAATTTGCGGATAGTTTTCGGATTACAATCCCAACTGTTGAATATCATTACTGGCACCCGGATGTTAGGACACATATTTTTCCATTATGTTCTTTTATTGACAATTAAAAACGCTGCATGTTCTTTTTCCTCAATAACCAGCAGGCAGAAAGAAAGAACATTTTCCGAAAGCCGGTTCCGTGGATAAATGGTTAGCATGCTAGGCTGTGGCCCGAAGTGCTTCAGCTTCGATTCCCAGCCGAGCCATGAGGGATTTTAATCTCTGGGGATTAATTCCTGTGGCTCGGGGACTGGGTGATTGTGACATTTTGATCATCACTTCATCCTCATTACGACGGGCAGGTCGCCCACGGACGTCAACTAAATGATCTGCACTCGGCCTCTCCGGAGGACACACGATCATTTTCATATGAAAAATGTAAGGTGATGAGTTATGCTTATATCATTCAAATTATGCCATTAAGCATATTTAACGCTCCGAACTGGAGAGGGTTGCAATTCTGGCCGTAATAACATTCATTTTAAACATAGCACTTGACATAGGCCTACATAGCAGAAGGGAACGACTTTCCCCTCAAGTGTCTCAATGTGTTGCTTCATGCTTTATCTCATTAAACATGTTATTGTAACGCCAGTAGATTCAGATAACAGACGGGTGGCTGCGGATAACGTTTTTTCTTTACCCACAAAGGCTTTAGTCATAACCACGAGGACCTTCCTTCAGAATTCGGAAATGTAATATTGCTACAGAAAGCTGCTTCATACCTTCAGCAAAATATTTCAGCTCATTACACACTTAATATCAGGTTTGGTCAATCATTGTTCAGAGTGTCTACTAGAAGTTCTGTAGAGGGTAGAAAATAATATTTCTTGATTTGGATTAAATGTGATTGCAATCAGAAAAAAACATCACCTTAATCGTAACAATAATTGTAAACTGTTGTAGTTACTTGCATTAAATATTAAACTGTCAAGAATAAAGTGTTTGAATCCTTTTCTTTATTCCTTCCATTAAATATCTGACGATTGATGTTTATACCATTATATTCACTTAACCGTGCTTATACAGTCACAGATTAAGCTCAATTCAAGCTTCAGGCTTGGATTAAGCCTGGTTTTAACCGGGTTTAAGGGAGGTCGAGTTTCACAGTTCGCAAAATGGAAACTAAATTTAGCTGAAATCTTCCCCATGCTGTATCTTGAATCGTGTGAATCCGTGACTTAGGCTTCACTTCAAGATCGTTAGAATTCGACGTGGCTCATGAAGAGAGGCTCTAGGGTGGAGCTTAAATATATCTCTCCAGTAATGGTATTTAGCATCTTAATAAATTAAAAAGAAACTTTTTTTAATTTTTCTGTGTGTATCTTGTCTTGTTGGTTTGGCTGATTTGGAACCTCGCCCCATTACACAGCGCCACCACTGCCAACGCTACACGCTTCCATGGCGGAGGAAGCTCACACTTCCCTCCACGTGTATTTAGGCGGTATACATTTCGAGCTTCGCCACTGCTGCGTGAGCAGCGCTGTTTGTGTGGCACCGCATGTGCAGCTGGGCTGCCTAGCCATCCCATGAGCAGTCTGGCATCTCTACCGCGCTGCACATGGCTTGTCAGTAATGCCTCTTTCGCCATCAGATGACGAAAACCCCGGGGTTTGTATCAGAATATCCAGGTTATATGATGCAAAAGCGTCAGTTTTTAAATACGTAGTAAAGCAGACCTTGAAAATGTGAACATACAAAATGATGATCACTGAATGCAGTGTTACGATATCTATCCACCTCCTAGTATAGTGGCTAGTGTTCTTGGCTGTTGTCTCGGAGGTCCAGGTTGGATCCCCTGATCTGCCAAGGAATTTAATTCTGGTCTGAGGACTAGAATGAGGTATACTCAGGTTCGAGAGACAAAACTGAGATGAGGTGGGTTCGATTCCAATCTCAGTCATCCTGGATGTAGTTTTATGTGGTTTCCCACGTCTACTCCAGGCAAATGTCAGGATGGTTCCTAACATATAGCCACGGCTGCCTCCTTCCTGGATGAATTGCAAGGAATCTACCCAGCAGGGATTTAGAGCGGTCTAAGGCGCCAGTCTTAATTAGAATTAGATTTAGTAACACAACGGGAACTCAAATATTATGGCAATCCCCTTCAACAATATATCTCCAGTTAGGTCTCTCCCCAAGCCACAAGGCAGATAAATCACCTTCAGCTAATGGAAACTTAAGATATAGCCAAGACGTTTTCATATGTCCAACTTGGGTAGTAAATATAGTCGGATGAATGGTATATACACCCTCTGGAAACAGAAGACACGGCAGGGAGGGTTTCAGGCTTCGTAAATCCATTTTACAATATGTAGCGCATGAGTAGATGCAACAAATGAGTGACGACGCTTGAACCGTTTCAACAAAATCCTGTATGCGTTTATATACCATTCATTGATTGTGATGAAACTTTGATGAGTTGTTGTGTGCACTTAAGTGTAGGATTCTAACTTAGTAAATCCATTTCACAGTAGGTAGCGAATGAGTTGATTCAACAAATGAGTGACAGCACACAAATCGTATAAATGAATTTCCGTGACTGGTGGGGCGTGTCCCAATGACTCTCTTCCCAACCCCACCCCCCGTCAGCTGGTGGTTATGGGCCACTCCGTACCGCCCGGGCTTGCTGCTATGACGAGTGACTCGAGTTGGTGAGTATTCACTTTAATAACTCCCCAGAAACAAACGAGAATATATACGGGACTTTCTTGAAATGATTTGCGTGCCGTCGCTCATAAGATGAATCTACTCATGCGCTACCTATTGTAAAGTGCATGTTCTAAGCCAGAAACCCTTCCTGGAGTGTACACAACAATTCTTCAAAGTTTCATCGCAATCGCGGTAGGCAAGCAGTGGAAAAGCAAGTCTTGCTGGAAGGGAATAACGCAGTTTTGAAATTTAAAGTCACACAAGCAACAGATTGTGCCATTTATTTTGAGGCACTATCAGTTCCCATGCAAGGGTACTGAACTCGAATTCGGTTTGTCTCAAGGAATTGTTTGGGGCAGGGACCTAACAGACTTGCGTACTAAATGTTTGCAAGAAATAGAAATTAAAATTGGAACAATATTATACTCACATAACTATTTTATGATGTGAATGGAAAATATTGATGAGTTTTGGGAGAAATTTGCAGCATTTTAAAGAATTAAATATTGGAAATATTTCAGTGAATATTATTTTAACCAAGGGAGAGTCCAATCTACAGACACTAGGATATGACCAAAGTCTCAAATTAGCTTGTCAAGGAGCGGTTTTGTTCACCGAGTTGTCAATAACATAATTTTGCGCACGACACTTTGATAAGAGGATAGATCAATGAGTTTTGCTTGATAACTCAAGAGCCAATCAGAAAAAACTACATAAATATAGAGGGAATTGTTATTATATTTTATTCTGAAGAAAATAAACGATATACGCACTCCAATATTTAGAGAATACGAAATGATATTTTCCCATCGAAACAGAATTAAAAATTAATGAATACGAGAGAAGATATGTGCGAATTACAGGACTTAGGACTGTGTTGGGGGCTAGTCTGCCATTTCGGACAGTAAGGAGCGCGGCAACAGCGAGCAGAGAGATTCATTCCTTTACTGCGACAGGTACAGTGCAGACCTGTATAACTGTTCGTCCGAAAGAAGCATATAAGCATATTCGAGGTATGGCAAAGAACTGGAGACTTGACCGGTGGAGATGCAATACTCACCGAGGAATGATAGGAGATGCCGGTGAAGGAACAACAGCAGTATTTTAAAACTTAAAACGGCAGATTCTAATACGACGTTTATAAGAAGCAGATTACATTATTGCGAAGAATATACTACTACATTTTTACGAGTAGCCAGTTATACATGGACTGTCAAATAGCAGAAATCATAAAAGTATACTTCCTATTTATACACGATGGCAAAGTATTCAGGTCAGGGGGGAAGTTCCCAATGTGAATCTATTTTGAAGATCGTCATGCAGTACTAAATCATGAAGCGAAGTTAGTCTATATTTACGGAGGGGAATTCAGAGAGGACCAGACAACAATGATTCCATCAATCTATGTCTGCAACACCAACAGCAGTGTTCTGAATTACCAACAATGAAACTACAAGAATTTCTACTTCCAACGTGGAAAATTCAACAAATTGACATTCTATCTACAATCTTGAGGCATTGCGACGAGAGACCAGCCGATCGAAGAATTAATTCGACAAAGCTACGGGAGAACAGATTGCTAATCGCGAAGCAAGAAGACCTTTTGACGCGAGCGGAATCCAAGCAGCCAGCTGCAGGCGAGGAAGAGAGAGCTGACCAGCTGATGACTTGCAGGCTGAGCGGAACCCGTTATCTAACGTGCGCCAGGCACTGGTCGAGCAATGGAAGAAACAGCTTACATGTCCAACCAGGTATCGCGAGAAACGAGCATCATGAAGGTAGACGAAAGATTGTCATAATATCTTAGTAGTTTGTTGTATTTTGGGGTATTTCAGATGTGACCAACTTTATCTGTAGATTTCTTTTTTCATAACTCATGTTATTATGTTGTTAGTTTTGTATATTAAATTGTACATTTATTCTACGTCAGCGTGTGTCGTTTTTGACGTATAATTTGGATTTTTATGTTTCATATTTAAATTTTGCTGATTCGTTTATAATTAAACTCATTTTTAAACGAAACTGTTTTATACGAATGGAATGCTTCGATAGAATGCGTCAATGTCGATAGATTGCGTCCATGTGGATAGATTACATCGACAAATAAAGAAAGCATAATAAAAATAAGCAGAGATATTTAATATAAACATTTTTATATGTAACAGAACATGTTTGATGATGATTGAGTCTTCAGTCATTTGACTGGTTTGATGCAGCTCTCCATGCCTCCCTGTCCTGAGCTAATCGCTTCATCTCTACATAGCTACCACACCCTACATCCGAGGCAATCTGTTTAACATATTCTAACCTTGGTCTACCCCTACAGTTCTTGCCCTCGACCCTTCCTTCCATAACTAAGCTTGCTATTCCTGGGTGTCTTAGTATGTGTCCTACTAACCTATCTCCTCTCTTCATTAGCAGTCGCCAGAAACATCTCTCCTCTTCCACTCGTCTTAATACCTCTTCGTTTGTAACCCTATCTACCCATCTGATCTTCATCATTCTCCTGTAACACCACATTTCAAAAGCTTCAATTCTCCTCTTTTCTGCTGCACCAACAGTCCAAGTTTCACTTCCATAGAGCGCCACGCTCCAGACAAAGGCTTTCAAAAAGACTTCCTAATACCTAAATCTATATTCGATATCAACAGATTCCTTTTTTGTAGAAATGCTTTCCTTGCCTGAGCCAACCTAATGTTTATATCTTCATTGCTTCGTTCATCACTGGTTATTCTGCTTCCTAAGTTACAGAAGTCCCCTACTTCCTTCAGCTTTTCACCTGCCAATTTGATCTCCATAGAGGTTTCTGATTTATTTCGGCTGCATTCCAGTATTTTTGTTTTACATTTATTAATTTTCATCATGAATTCTTTCAGTAAGACGGAGTCCATACCAGACAGAAACTCATTCAAATCCTCAGGCTTGTCGGTTAAGATGACGATGTCATCAGCAAATCTCAGAGTTGAAATTATTTCTCCTTGAATCTTCACTCCCACTTTACATTTTTCTCCAGTTTCCTTCATTGCTTGTTCAATAATTATAAAATATTTTCTGAAGTATCATATTTCCATAACGGGATGTTTTAAGAAACATGACACTGTTATAGTCATTTGTTGTTAACACGTTAGAGACATGAATGAAATTAGGATCATATCGTTGACAGACAAAGTCAAGATGTTGCCTGACGATATAAACAATTCATTATTGGTGTAATAAAATGCATATCGATGTGTGTAATTTGTTATTACGGATATACAGACCAGGTGATTTGTAGATCAACCTGTGGTTTATTTTAAGATGTAACACAAATGTACATGAATAATTAATTCATTGTGAAATACCAGGAAGGAAGAAAATGATTTATTCTTATTAAATGCGAAGACGTACAGACTAAAGTCTTAGGAAGTTTATATTTTATTGTAACGTGGTTAATTTTATAATGTGAAGGTAATTAACGGAACTTTGTCAGTTCAAGCAATGTGGAAAATCGCACGGCAATTTAATTATGTGAACAGAAATAGTAGTGAAGTATAAAGAGCAGGAAGGTAATAGTTTAGTGGAAGAGAGTTGTTAGAGTGCATCATGAAAGATATTTCACGTGTTAGTGATTATCAAGTAGGGTCACTGAATCTTATGCATATTGGGAAATGTATCAAGATGGGATTATATTGGAGAAATTCCATGCATTATTATCGTCGGAAGGAAAGGAATGTGTTAAGAAATGTATGCGTAAAACTAACGCACTATTGAGAGGTTGTTCACTAGTTTATGAAGGTTTACAAGTATATTGCTAGTGAAAGCAATCGTTCTGTACAGTATGACGAAGAATTTGACTTACATATAAGTGTTTATTTGTGGTGTACATGTCAGTGTAGAGTAATGCCACAATCCACGAAGTTTATTAAGATGTATTACTTATTCTGGCATCGTACTTCCAGTTTATCGAATTTCATTCTTTGATAGTGACATTACAGAGCCGTAATTAGCTTTGTTGTTCGTTACAATGGTTCTATTGATTATGACAGAATATTGAATACAAGTTGAAATTTTGATGTGAATTGTATTGAAAGAAATGCTTTAGTGAAAGGAAGAACAGAGAGATAAGGAGATCACGTAAGATCTTGTAGATATTTTGATAGAATGTCGTGCTGGACATGGTAATTCTATTGTTGTAAATAATTTGATAATTTAATAATTTTTTAAATCAACATAATGTTGATGTGTATTAGGGGCCTCCGTGGCTTAGGCGGCAGCACGCCGGCCTCTCACCGCTGAGTCCGTGGTTCAAATCCCGGTCACTCCATGTGAGATTTGTGCTGGACAAAGCGGAGGAAGACAGGGTTTTCTCCGGGCACTCCGGTTTTCCCTGTCAACATTTCATTCCAGCAACACTCTCCCGTATCATTTCATTTCATCCATCATTCATTTAATCATTGCCCCAGGGGAGTGCGACAGGCTTCGGCAGCCGGCACAGTTCATATCCTCGCCGCTAGATGGGGTCTCCATTCATTCCATTCCCTGACCCGGTCAGTCGACTGGAAGCAGGCTGTGGATTTTTCATGATATTAACTACAGTTTTAAAAAGTAAATGATAACAGCTGATTGTTTCAGGCAGTTCTTTAAACCAAGTCACGGGGTGACATTAGTGAAAGAGTTTCAGTATTATTATTATGCGAAAATTTTTGTCTAAGTAAGATTCAATTTGTTTCACGAATTCTTTCGCATTGAAGGCTTACATAGATAGAAGGACTATCTACATTCTTTTTGTTAAACATATTTTATTTTTATTTTTAAATTGTAATATTTTTGTTAGGGACATTTTTATATAATGTCAAATTTTTTTATAAACTTTACAAGCACTATTTTAGTTTGCTTGCCCATTTTTATAGAAACTGATAATCTTTTCATTTTACAATCGACGTGCGATAGTACTTCTAGTTGGATACTATAGCCCATTTAGGCTCAATTTCACCGTTCACGCTCGAGATCCGAGATTCTTGATCTACCAAATTGTCTTAATTGTTTGATTGCTAGTAAATGTGTAACTAGTTAATAGTACTATTGCATGGCCGGTATGCGCCGAGGATTTCCTAGTTATTCACCTAGTAGGGAAGTGTTGGTTTAGCTGGCTGGGTATCAACGCCCTTGCAATCCTTTCCATCTCAGTGGATATAGGTGGTGGCTATGCGGAATTTTGGGCACAGTACGAGCCATCCCCTCATACAAGCTCAAGGTATGAAGTGCAGAAACACGAAACTTTGGCAGTAGGATATCATGTAGTGTGCAATTATGACAAGTCAAAATGTCAGTATTTTAGTTATAAAGGCTCAGATTGCGCACGGTGGTTCGTTGATCAGATGGCGGCGTTAGCGGGGGAGTTCGAAATGTTATTGGACAACCCTGTACCTATGGAGTTGAATGAATTACAGTCTAAAGAATATGAACAAGCCACCACCTGCCATATATGTGAAAAGCCTATTTTAGATGGAGAGGTGAAAGTGAAAGACCATTTGCCACATGGCGGGGCAATTTCATGGGACAGCGCATAGCCGATGCAATTTGAATTACTCTGCAATCCGTTTCCTCCCCGTGTCCTTTCACAACTTTTCCCATTATGACCTCCACTTTATTATTAAAAAGTTTGCAGATGTGAATAAAGGTAAATTCAGTATTTTAGCCATATATCATGAACGTTTTACCTCGCTTTCATGGTTGACCGGAAAAATCAGCATTCGCTTCCTAGACTCGTTTAAATTCATGTCTTGCTCGCTTGATAGTTTAGTGAAAGGCTTAAGGGAAAACAAGTTGAATTATATTCAATCCCACTTTACAAATACACAGCAATTTAAATTGTGTGTTCGTAAAAGGATTTTCCCATACGACCACGTACAAAGCTGGGAGGTGCTTGAGGAAAATGTTTGCCTCCACAGGATAAGTTATTTTCTCAGTTGACACAAAGCACCATATCCGATGAGGAATACGCTCATGCATGTCAAGTTTGGCGAGTGTTTAACATAAAGACGTTGGGCGACTATGCCATGTATTATTTAAAACTGCATGTATTGCTACTGACAGACGTATTTGAAAAGTTTCTTCAGTTATGTCACAGCATTTACGGCCTGGATACTGCTCACTAATTTACCAGTCCAGGGCTCTCGTGGGACGCCGCATTAAAATATACTGATATTGAGCTTGAATTATTAAGGGACCCCGACATTGCTTTTGATGATGGAAAAAGGAATCCGTGGGGGGGGGATTGTTTCGCAAAATCAGAGATAGGCCAAGGACAATAATCCATACATGCCTTGTTTTGGTCCAGAGGAACCTGTATCTTATTTGATGTATTTTGATGTCCATAATTTGTATGGTCATGCCATGAGTCAATCGTTACCTGACAACAACTTTGCCTGACTGTCTAAGGACCAATTAGAAAATTTCAATGTCCATACTGTGCCCGTTGAAGGAGGTTATCTGGTCACCACCAACCTTAATGTGGCCTCCCAGATGACCCCTGCCTCGAGACACATTGCTGGAGAGGGTCGGAATGGACTCCTTGTGGGACTAGCCGGCACACGACTCTGCTTCCCTAAATGATCAAGTTCCCATCACAGTGATTGTCAGAGAGACCCAAAAGGTCAAACTAATAAATGATTACATCCAGGCTTAAGACATGCTCATCGTTTATTTTCAATGCCAAACCCCTATCCTACAGTCGGAGGGTTTGGAAAGATGGCTAATCCGTAGCTAAACAGAAAAGAAAACAAACAACTCCTTAAGTTAATGTAGAACCCTCTCGACAGGTCCTGTTGTTGTTGTTTGAGTCTTCAGTCTTTTGACTGGTTTGATGCAGCTCTCCATGCCTCCCTGTCCTGAGCTAATCGTTTCATCTCTACATAGCTCCGACACCCTACATCCAAGGCAATCTGTTTAACATATTCTAACCTTGGTCTACCCCTACAGTTTTTGTCCTCGACCCTTCCTTCCATAACTAAGCTTGTTATTCCTGGGTGTCTTAGTATGTGTCCTACCAACCTATCTCTTCTCTTCATTAGCAGTCGCCAGAAGCATCTCTCCTCTCCCACTCGTCTTAATACCTCTTTGTTTGTAAACCTATCTACCCATTTGATCTTCATCATTCTCCTGGAACACCACATTTCAAATGCTTCAATTCTCCTCTTTTCTGCTGCACCAATAGTCCAAGTTTCACTTCCATAGAGCGCCACGCTCCAGACAAAGGCTTTCAATAATGACTTCCTAATACCTAAATCTATATTCGATGTCAGCAGATTCCTTTTTTGTAGAAATGCTTTCTTTGCCTGAGCCAACCTACTTTTAATATCCTCTTTGCTTCGTCCATCACTGGTTATTCTGCTTCCTAAGTAAAAGAAGTCTCCTACTTCTTTCAGCTTATCACCTGCCAATTTGATCTCCATAGAGGTTTCTGATTTATTTCGGCTGCATTCCAGTATTTTTGTTTTACATTTATTTATTTATTATCATCATGAATTCTTTCCGTAAGACGGACTCCATACCATTCAAAAACTCATTCAAATCCTCAGGCTTGTCGGCCAAGATGACGATGTCATCAGTAAATCTCAGAGTTGAAATTATTTCTCCTTGAATCTTCACTCCCTCTTAAAATTTTTCTCTAATTTCCTTCATTGCTTGCTCAATGTAAAGATTGAAAAGTATGGGTGATAAGTTGCAGCCTTGCCTTACACCTTTCTGAATACCAGCTTCTCTCTCATGTCCTTCAACTCGAATGACTGCTGTCTGGTTTCTGTACAGATTGTATATCACCCTCCTATACCTGTACTTTATTCCAATCGATTTCAAAATGTCAAACAATTTAGTCCAATCAACGTTATCAAAAGCCTTTTCTAAGTCTACAAAAGCCATGAACGTTCTCTTATCTTTCCTTATTCTACCTTCCAAAATCAGCCTAAGACTTAGTACAGCTTTCCTTGTTCCTACATTTCTCCTGAAACCAAACTGGTCTTCACCCAACTCCGTTTCTATCTGGCTTTCAATCCTCTTGTAAATTATTCTAGACAGGATCTTTGAAGCATGAGTAATCAAGCTGATTGTACGGTAATCTTCACATCTGTCAGCTCCCACTTTCTTTGGTATAGGGATGATTACATTCTTCTTGAAATCAGGGGGTACCTCACCTGTCTCATAAATCCTACACACCAAGTGAAATAACCTGATCAGACCTTCATCTCCTATGCAGCGTAGCAGCTCAATCGGTATATCATCTATGACTGGTGCTTTGTTCCTGCTTAAGTCTTCCAAAGCTCTAACAAATTCTGATCTCAATATTAAATCTCCTTTCGCATCCTCATCAATTTCCTCCTCCCTTTCCATTACATGATTCTCAATCTCCTTTCCCTTATACAAACTCTCTATGTAAGCTTTCCATCTCTCAACCTTTTCTTCCCTATCTGTTAGAGGCTTTCCATTTGTGTCCTTAATATTACAGCACTTAGTCTTCTTTTCCCCAAAAGTATTCTTAATCCTTCGATAAGCTGTGTCTACTTTTCCTAATTTCAGACAATTTTCTATACCTGCACATTTCTCTTTCAACCATTCTTCTTTTGCTTCCTTGCACTTCTTGTTAACCTCATTTCTCAGACGTCTGTATTCTGCTTTCCCCTTTTCAACTCTTAGATTCTTGTGTTTCCGCCTTTCATCCATCAATTCTAGTATATCCTGAGTGATCCACGGTTTTCTACCTATTCTTTCTTTCCTATCAATGTTTTCTTCTGCGGATTTTGTTATTTCATTCTTCAAAAGTGCCCATTCGTCTGTAATTGAAGTTTGTTTAGGGTTTTTCATTAGTCCTTCCTTTATACTCTTCTTGAATCTTTCGTTTACATCCTTCTCTTTCAGTCTGTCTATTGCCCACCTTTTTGGCTTTTGACTTTTCTTCAGTTTCTTCAACTTTAATCTGCATTTCATTACAACCAGATTGTGATCAGAGTTTATGTCAGCACCAGGATATGTTTTACAATCCAAAATCTGGTTTCGAAACCTCTGCTTGACCATAATGAAGTCGATTTGGTAACGCCCTGTATCTCCTGGTCTCATCCATGTCTATATTCTTCTATTGTGGTTATTGAATAAGGTGTTAGCTATGACCAACTCATGTTCGGTGCAGAATTCTACCAGCCTGCTTCCTCGATCATTCCTTTCACCTAATCCGAAATCTCCTACTATCTTCCCTTCTCTCCCTTTTCCTACCACAGCATTCCAATCTCCCATTACTATAACATTTTCATCACCCTTGGTATACCTCAGAATTTCGTCTATTTCTTCGTAGACCTTTTCAACATCCTCATCATCAGCTTGACTGGTAGGCATATAGACTTGTACCACTGTGGTGCATGTAGGTTTAGTATTGATTTTTGCTACAATAATCCGTTCACTATATTGCTCATAATATTCCAACCGCTGTCCAAGTTTCCTACTCAATATGAGGCCAACCCCTGCTTGGCCATTGTTTGATTTAGTGCTAATGACCCTATAGTCTCCTGAGCAAAAGTCCTGTTCTTCCTGCCAGCTCATTTCACTAATCCCAACCTAATCCAACCTCAACCTATTCATTTCCCTTTCTACGTTTTCTAACCTTCCACTTCCTAGCAGACTTCTAACATTCCACGCTCCGATCCGTAGAATGTCAGATTTCCTCTTTGTCACTTCTGTGATGTTAACCCCCTCTCGAGTAGTCCCCACCCGGAGATCTGAACGGGGAACTAGTTTACCTCCGGATTGAAATTTTACAAGGGAGGAGGCCATCATCACAGGTCCTAAATACAACAAACTGAAAATCAAAGCTGGGGAAATGGTATCGAAACAAAATGGTTACACAAAGACAGATGGTGCTTCTGGGAAGAAGACATCATGTTAGAAAAACATGTCAAACATGACAGAAAAGTTAAATGATTGGTACCATCCCATATTTACATTTACGATTTAATGATTTCGAACTAAACCTGCTTTAACTGATCACCGGCGTTAGACGTCCGTGATAAACAAACTAAAGAAAAATCTAATGATTGTCAGTCATCATTACAGTACAATGTTACAATTATGTACAACTCTAAAGAGATTACAATACAAGAATCAGTAGGGTAAACATGGGGTAACATGTTCATAAACCAATAAATAAAACACACAATAAGAATCTTCTTATTCCTGCCTACTGTCAGATGAATATCTGTTTGTCATCCACCGTCATCTATCAGTGTATTTAAATCTGAGAATCCAAACTGCTCAACAACAGCATTCTCCTGATCGAGTCGCGGCCCATAAGTTCTGAACATTTGGTTCACTGACGATCTCCGTCGAAAAATCTATCTGTGTCAGCTACTAGGTTTTCCAGTATGAATAAACTTAAGCTCAATGCATTGGTCCGCTCGACTAAGAAGAAACAAGAACATGATTTAACAGGGATTACGAATTAACGGTAGTATAAGCATTGTCGGTTTAGGAAATAAATTGATGTCATGATTTAGTCCCAAGTTTAGTGTCTTGATTTATGAGTTCATTCGTTATGATGGTTGACCAAATGCAAGGCTTCGCATGAGTGTGCTACAATCTCGTGGTACACCTCAGCCAAATATACGTGGCTCGGAACGTTAACGGTAACACATCGGTGCTCATAAGAGACCGTTACCATTCCACCTCGGAAAAACCTGTTCTGTAACACAGATTTGCCGGCCTAAAATAGAATAAATGTGGTAACCAACCCAACTTTGTGTATCAAAGACACGGAAAAGAAACACTCACTTTCAAGTGAGAATAAACAATGGCCTTAAATGTCAAATCTATCAAATGGTTACTCATATTAGTAAAATTCATGACAATAATAGACTAGGCTCGCTCACAAATACCTGCGAGAATGTTTCAAAAAAATAATGCATGATTTAGCAGTACCCCTGTACTGGGACATTCTTCATAATAATTGATACTTGATCAAGGTCAATAGCATGAGCGTTCACAAACGTAGCTCGTAATGAACATTCCTAGCAGTGTCTAGAAAAATAAAAAAAATGTCGTTTGTCTACTGTCTTGCAATTGAGATCGTAGGTAACCTTGGTAATACCACAGTCGCGACCTTGGTTAGCATCTGTCATATGCCTCCAAGTGCTCTGTAATATCCACGCTACTGCGTGTCAGTGAATTCTCAAAATAAATGTCTTTCACTGATTTCAATTCACATTGTGTTCACAATAAAAGTCATGAGTGACCCTAGCTTCCACTCTGTATCATAAGGCACATGTAGTAAAGAATAGAATGTTGTTTCAGGCAGATAAATCCCAATAATAATAATAATGTGTTTGGTTTCTGAAAACCAAAGAAGCTTAACGGAATGATATCTCTCTCCGGGTGAAAGTCTTTGAAAGTGTACATCACCACTGCTGCTTACAAAAATATGCACTGCGTACAAAGCACGTTTAAATGAGTTTTATAACATTTTTCACACCTAAACCTCTGGTGGAAATTATTGAAATGATACGATTATCGTGTAACTGAGAATTATGAGTAAGTTAACACATGACTTGACTCATTTACTACGATGTGAATTCATCTTAAATCTGGTGGTATACTGCTCACTCTAAGAAAATGTAATTTACAATAACAATGTAGGCTGGGGACCTCCCATACCCAAACGACACATCCTGAAATGTTAAATAATAAAGATGCAGTGGAGTGCAAAAATAATGTACAAAGGGGGACTTCAGAAAACATGGAAAAATAATCAGCTGGAGCTGAATTAAAAATAATGCCCCTGTCAAAAATGTCGAAATTTATCTTCCGTTATGCGGAATTATCATTTGAAAACAATATTGCACCGTGTGAAACACACAAAATGTTGGTGACCATCTCTGTCCAGGAACGAAATGCATAGAAGAATGTTAAGCGTGAAATCACCATAGAAGGTGGCCAAAAAATGAAAAATCCTACCTGATGACTGACAATACGTTACGGCTGCTACAAACTAATCCACCCACGACCATTCACCGTACAAAAATAGATCTCAGATCATGACTTACAGCTATTTGCAGATCACCTCATCCGAAAGAAAGGATTCAGGGTTTTTCCTATTATCCAGGGAATCCAAAGATATCTTCGCTGCTAGGCTATAAGCATGGTTTTCCATAGGTTTTCCTCCATGTTTTAGTGTGGCTTAGATGTTACGTGTTCCTCCCATTAGAATTTTTAAGCCATCATCGTCTTCTTAGTTGAGACAGGACAATTATGCTTCTGCACGTGGTGTAATGAAGGCATCTTGCATCAAATTGTAGAATGACGAAACTGCTTCTAGCGCATTGATTCACTGCTTTTACACATCAAATATAGCAGACTCTATGAAAGAAAAGGCCGTGTGTGCTTGATCACAGAAACTTGATTTTTGACACAAAGCACGTGTCTACTCACAGAATTTAACACTCTACACGTGTAAATTTTCTATCTGCCTGTATCAGCTTAATCGTGGTTGTACTGATTCAAGCCTTTGCACAGCTCGATAATATTAAATAGAAACTAATTGATATTGAGACTAGATTTCACTGGTGTATCACAGGTACAAAAATCACTAAGCGACACAATGGTCGGCCATTTGGCGTGCTGTAATCATGTGATAATTCACTTATCACTGAGTAAAAATATCACAGTTTTAAATATTTTACGTGGACTGTTCACTTCACCAGCACACTTCGTGCTTAAAAATACTGTGGTCGTGTTGAAATAATCATATTCCTGACAACGACGTCTGTGAATTTCGGTCAACTTAGGACCTCAAAATGACGTGTGCTCGACACGCGAATACAAGTAAGAGTCATTCCTTCTCGGAAGCAGGCGTTCCATCTCTCTCATTTCCGAGTCATTTAGCAAATAAGTTCTTTCCTCTCGCATGTCTGCGACGATATACCTTTGGTCTTAATACCATAAATAAAATATAGGCCCATGAATATGTGGCTAATTACGCTGTATGAATTTTGATTATAAATTCAAGGGTGCACATTAAAGAAAGATTCTTTAATGATGATGAGTAATTATCCATAGCTTCTTAACAAAGTCAAAAGAACATCCGATGTGGTGGCATGCTTCTAGGATGCGTTCATAAATCTCTGACATAATAAATTCCTTTGCTCTCGTACAAGCTATCACCAGCATGAGCTATTCGGGCTCAATACCTCCGCCTAACAGCATGATGTAGGATTTATCCTAACAGAAGACTTAGCCTATCCCACCCACCTCAGAGAGTAACATAGTGATATCCCTTTTTGTTTCGAGAAAATGGTGTCTCCTAACAGTAAGCTGAAAAGTGAAAAACTAATGGGTACCTTATATTATAACAATCACTATGTGTTGCATATTACCATGCTGGTAGAATGTTTGGCACAGGGCTTAACCCTCACAAAAATCTATAAAGGTGTGCCTTTTTCACAGAAACCATGCTTGAAACGGTACATGGATTTGAATACCAGTCACGGGCAATGGGCGACTCGGCCATTTGAAATTATTTGTTTAAACTGATGAACAACATTATCTACGGCAAGAATCTGAACATGCAAGACAATATCGGGACATAAAATTGGCGAACACTTGGCATGGGTGCTATGGTGCTGAAAAATACATTGCAAAGCCTTATTTCAAATCTTAGAGAAATATTCATAACGATTTAGTGACCATTGAATTATCAAAAACCAGAATAAACCAATTTATTTGGGTCAAGTGATTTTAGATTTTTCGAAATCACACATGTATCCATTTCACTATGGGTTTGTAAAGCAACGATTTGGCAACGTCTTTCTGCTATATTCTGACACGGATAGCTTCATTTATCATATCCGTGACAGTGATCCGTATGTCGTCATAAAAGAAAATAGTAAATGGTTCGACACGTCTTCCTTCAGTAAGGATAATATCTTTAATATTCCCATTCTGAAAAAAAAAAGAAATTGGGTTAATGAAAGATGAATGTTCGGACACCATAATGACAGAATTTGAGGGTCTGCCTCCCAAGATGTACAGTTTTAGACAGCTGGATGAAACCCAATCCAAGCGAGCCAAAGGGATAAGCCAACATGTGGTTAAACGTCTGTGCGGGGAAGATTATTTGCAAGTCCTTCAGACCCACGCACCTATGTAACATGGCCAGTTTCGATTTCTTTCGAAAATCCACGATTTATTTTTATTGAAACAGCGAAAGCAAATGCTAGCTTTGTTGGACGACAAGCGGAAGTGTCGTGAGGATATGCTCACAAGCTTTCCGTTTAGTTACAACAAGTAATTGTTGTTGTTGTTGATGTGCAACAGGGCGAGCTTTTTTAGTTTTGTTGGTAAGTGTGATGCCATCTTGGTATCTTGATTAAAAAGAAAATTGTAGCGTATCATTATAATTTTGTTTTTAAACATGTATGCATGGGTGTGCATGTGTTTGTGTTTTCATGGGTGTGTAAATGGGTGTAAATAGATGTAAAAACTGTGTGTGTGTAATGATATTTGCCTGTTGACTGATAAGGAGAGGAATGCATTTACCCTTTGCATTGCTCAGTGGGCACAGGCTAGAGTAAAAATGTTGTCTTTTAGCCTAGGGGAAAGCAAGTATCCACCATGTAAAAAACCGAGGAAACCACCGACCCTCACTATTGATGCAGATTAATAGGCCTCATGTTAGTGCAAGCGACGACCCGCCCTCATTATTCAAGCAGCTTAAGAGGCCTCATATTAGGACAAGCAACTACCACCTACCCTCACTATTGATGCAGCTTAATAGGCCACATGCAAGAAGAAATCAGCTGACCTTACTTTTGGCATGACTTTGTAGGCTTGTCTCTTTGATATCCTGTCTCGAGTGGGGTTGTAGTTGAGTAGTGTTCAGAAATACTTGAGAACAACAATACTCGTGTAGGACATGTGAAATGTTTTCAAGAATGATTCATTTTATGACGCTAGCCTACACATGATGCCAACAGATATAATGTCATTTCATTTACTAGTGCTAGTGTGTGTTTCGCTTATTTTCCTTTTGCCTTTAAGTTAGGGGACAGACAGTGTATGTATATATACTGTATATAGTTTTTTATTCACCTTGTAAACGTAAACTACTACTTTGCAGATTCAAAGATGGCCAATAATGAAGACGCTTTTATGGTTACCAAACATACTACGTTTAATGCATATTCCACGATGATGTACCATAATCCAAAAAGAGTGGCTTACCCTTCGGAATATACAAACACCAGAGTACGCATTGATACCAGTTTCTGCGACATCATTATTCAACATTATGATGATGAAATGATGATTGATCCAGGTCTTCATTATTGCGAATCCTGTATGCTAAATTTTGGTTCTCAAAATAATTTATTCACGCAAGTCAATCACAAAGCGTGGTATGGATTGACGATGAAACAAGTTATTGTTAAATTAGCAGATGAGGATTATTTCGGGGACATTTGGTGTACTCTATGTACAAAACCCCTGTTCAATGTTTATTTCCCGATAACATCTCACATGTTTTGCTCCCATTTTTACAAATTTCCTGCTGAGGAACGAACTACCTCCTATCGTCAACAAGCGTTTCGTCAGCTCTCTCTGGCCTTACCTATCAATCAATATTCGCCTCATAGAACGAGACCTGTAACAAACAACAACAAGCAATGCTTATTGTTTTTATTCGGCTTGTGTTAGCATACTCGACTTTTAAAAAACACTTGGTTAATTTTTTTCTGTCTTTTTTTAGTTTTAAAATATACTATTATTTATTGGCACACTTTGTTAAAATTTAAACGTTTAAATTATACGCCAAATCAATACATAAACAAATATATATATATATATATATATATATATTATATAATAGTTAAAATTTGTTTTTTCGTTGATATAGACATGGTTATTAAATGCATTGTGTTAAATTTTCGATTATAGTATCTGTGTGATACTATTTTTTATTTAACAGTATGCAGTGTGCTTTTGCACAACAACAAGGCGATCGTATACAGCTCGTCCGACAGGGTGATTATATGCTAACTCTTATTCAGAACAGAGGCATACATTTACCTCCAACCCATATTGAAGAAGATCGACAATCTTGATAACATACAACTTACTGTTAAGTAATTTTCAAATTCTTATTTTGGTTGAAAACGAACAAAATGAATGTAAACTCTTAGAAGTAGGCTACACGCAGTGGAACGATAGTTTGCTTGGTTTACATATGTTTTACCGAAGGGTGATACAATGGTCTTGTCAGAGTTGCCCATACGCCTAGGTTTTCGTCAACATGACCGGTAGGCTGTTGCCGCAAATCATTGAACCTCCCATGTAACAAAATAATAATAATGATAACATGTTTACATGGCTAATACTAATCATTATTATAATAAGAATTCGAATAATGACTTTTCGTTTTGTTATTTATTTTAGAAAAATCTATCAAGCCCTTTGCTCAGAAGTCCAAGATCAGTTACTCATGATACAACATAAACAACTGCTGGTTGTACCATTACAACAACAAAAAACGTTGTTAGCTGTTATTAAACCTTTAAACCAATGTCTTAATTTAGATTATATTGATGTCAGGGCGCCACTATTTTTAATTAAAAATGAGGGAGGTTTGGTCCCGTTTATCTATTTACCGGATTTTGAAAATACGCACCGCCAGTGGGAATGGTTAGTGATTTGTGCTACCTCGTTAGCGGATGCGCAAGTGATTGAACCACATCCATATAAATAGGTTTTAATCTATTCGTCCAATGAATCCCCACCACTCTCTTCATCTGATTGTAAGAACCACCCTCTAGTGTGAACCAATATTTTTTTAACCTTTTGTAAGTAACCGTATGAGTCTATGACACAAGATAAAATTTAAAATAAGGCCTTGTTTTTTTGTAGCTTTAAAAATAGTTTAAAATAACTTTAAAAAATCTTTGGCCTTGTTTGTTTTTCTTTTAGAAAACACGAATATGTACCATGGTGGTAATCATCATATTGCAGACACCATAGTTTATGTGCAGCAAAAAGAGTTGTTGCTTCTTCCAGTGATAAAAATAATTCTTTAATATGTCAGGGCCATGGAAAGAAATACACCAAGCACTATTAATGACGTCATAAGCACCAAAAATTAAAGATTTCTTATCGATTATCATTGCCATTTTCAAGAGTACACGTATTTACGTCACGTGGACCATCAAAATTGGCTGTTAATGACTGTTCATGATTTATCGCGTACCTCCTACAAACATTATTATATCTTTGTCAATTTATCCAGTATGATATACACCATCAGGGATTAAAAGCTGTGGCTTTGAAAGAAAAAAAGACAATACTCTTTACACTTTGATCCATAGAGGAAGTTATAGTTGTTGTTGTTATTATAACATGGAGATTAGAGTGTTATAGTAACGCTCTATTTTACTTATCGACAACCATGGATGCTCTCAATGAAATTGGCCAAGCCTGCGGCCTTGAACGCCAGAAAATCAGTGAATTGCCTATGCAAACACCCTTCCGCATACATAAAATGGAGAAATTAAAAGCCAAATTTTGTGAAGAAGCTCTTTGCATTTGTCGAGAGTTTGAAACATTTCTTCCCACACGTTTTAATAACATACCTGATGATGCGATGGAGGATGTCAATAGAAGTATTCATTCTATGAGGGGGGAAAATATTCGATGCATCATACTGTGACCGTTTTTGTATTCCAGATTAAGGTGTTTGAGAGACCACCTTGTGGCACGACGATATGCATTTATTACTTGAACCGGTCTTGTTTCCAACACCTGTTTGCTACGTCACTCGGGGCCATCGCCCTCTTGCTATGTTCGAAACAAATGACAGTTAGCGAGTCAAGGTTGGATGACGACAGGAACTTTCCGAGGGGAGGGTAGCCCTGGACTGGTGTGGAGGAGATATTTGGATTATTGCTGTCTTGACCTGGGAGGATTATGGTGGTCTTAAGAAGGAGCGGAATCGTGTCGTGCGGTGTTCGCACTGTGTAGTTCGTAAGTTCATTAAGGGGGACATTAGCCTGTCGCGGACTTGAGTGAACATATTATAACGCAGTATATGAGGTCGCTATGCGAACGCAAGGAGAACTCTGTTAGTTTCAAGCCTTCATAACGCTTGTTAAAACGTGTGCGCGACAGCTTACGAAGCTTTATCTTACATTGCATCCGATCTTCTGATACTTTATTCAGGCAACTCGCCCGGGAAAACAGGACTGAAAGCGAACTGTGAGACTTAAACGCTTCTTGAACATTCTTCACAATCTAACATGCATTCTAAGCGGTTTTCGAAAGGAACAATTTTATGGTGTCCTGTCTACGCTACCTTGAACGTTTAAAATTGAATACAGGGACTCAGTACGAATGAGTAGAGTACTGACATAATGAAGTAACCGAGGGGTACAACTAGCCAGAGATGTCTTTAAAGCGTCTCCTGAATACGTTCGCCATGTACTAAAACTCACTCAAACTCATGGATGAGACGGGAGTGAACTGCGGAAGTACTTCGAAGTACTTCGAAGTTACTCTGCTGCTACCATGAAAAGATCGTCAATGAAGAGAGATGCTGACTACAATACTGTTGTAAGAGCTCCTAGAATATGCTGGATTTGGTGCATAGTCCCAGCCAAGTTGGGATCAGAGGGAGACGTGCATCCAGGTTCGAGGCCAGGATGATGAGTCAATGTACTGAAGGCCAGTATTCCTTTGGAAACCGGACTCGGGCATTTGGCCCGAATGACGCCTATCCATCATCCGACAATAAGGTAGAAGTCTGACATCTATGGTAGTAGTTGAACATTTACATTTGTTGTTCCCAGTTGCCAATTTGTGTAGTTAGATTATGTGATGACAGGATTTTAAATCAGATACATTCTTCTTGGTCCCAGATTCCTCTTTCTTTCATTCGTTTGACGAACCTTAACTATTCATGTCTTGTCAGGATTACTTCCTTCTTTGCTTCTGCGTTCGATTTCTGTATCGTCGTAACATTCTGCAATTTTCAATCGTTGTGAAGATCACCAGTTAGGAAAAGATTTGCGTTTAGTAATATGAAATTTTAGCAATTTTTGCATCGTTATGGTTTTTGATACTGCGACTTCCAGTAAGTTAATTTTCTACACATTTAAATTCGTTTGACGTTGTAAAGAACTAGAGAGTCATGGTTACGTGATGGGTTTCTGATTGACGTTTCTTATAAAATATTATTATGATTCCAAACTCAAGTTCGATGATGTATACTTAAATTCTGATTTTCTACCAGAAATAAATTCTCATAACAAAAGGTATATTTATTAAGCTATAAAAGAATATGACTCCTGGAAAATAGTGTATTAAGATTTCTCCAGTTAATTGATCATGGTGTTAGATTATAATTGAAGTCTGATTGAACCAAAACGAGCATGTGATTTATTGTAACCACGAGCCATATGGGTAATGTTTGAGAATGTTCTTCGATCACTGTGAGAGTGACGATTGTTAAGAAACCATAAAGTTAATATAAATGAAGTACGGTGTGTCTCGCAAGAGCTGAGGAAATTTAGTTAATATTGTAGGTTTTTTTTCATAGTATTGTAAACCAGCAATCCAAATTCCAAACGGACCATTGCAATTTGGCACTGGGTTTGTAGTAAGGAAAAGTGTCATAAATTCAGTTCTGAGCTTCACCTCGCCTTCCGAAAAAACTTTCTATGCTAGCAATCAAATCAGGAAACAAAGCCTATTCACTAATCAATGCTCATGCCCCTAGATATAATTACAGTAGGAAAGACCCAAAAAAGGTGGAATAATTCTGGGAGTTACTAGAGGAAACAGCAGCCCAAATTCCCAATCATCATGTCAAAATTTTGATGGGCGATTTCAATGCACAAATGGGCAAATAAAAGAAGTATGAATACACTGTAGGACTCTACCCAGCCCACATAAAAGAAATCGGCAATGTATCTGAAGTGTCTAAATTCAAATACCTGATAGAAATCATGCAACCTTCCGGACTGAATCGTGAAGCAAACAATGAAAGATCTCTAAACTGCAAAATGCATACAGACTCACTTGGAACAGATTTAATAAAAAAAATCAATATCCAGAAATGCAAAATTACGGCATTACAACACTGTAATCAGGCCTGAAGCACTATATGCTTCTAAAACGCTTATTATTGTGGGCAGATCATTAATTAAAGAAGTGGAAAAGCAAGAAAGGGAATCCTTAGAATCATTTTGGTCCAGTCTGCACAGGGGGAATCTGGATGAAAAGAAAATCCCAAGACTTATACCAACAATCGGAGAAAATTTCAGACACATTTAGGAAAAGACGGTTGAAATTTGACGGGCATATCCTCAGGATGGGCAATCAGATACTGACTAAAAGGATTCTTAACCTAGCCCTGTCAATGAAAGTTAAAAACACCTGGCTGCTTGAAGTTGGAAAAGATCCTCAGGAAATAGGCATCACAGATGACATTGTACTAGACAGAGCTAAGTTCAGAGAATTAGTCGATAATCACCGCTTTGCAGACAGCGAGAAGATGAAGAGATTTTGGGATAAGAGGAAGGCAATGCCATCAGCGAAATAAAATCAATCGCGTTACTTAGTCGGGCAATGACGAAGAAATAGTAATAATAATAATGAAAAATCCACAGCCTGCTTCCAGTCTCCGACCGGGTCAGGAATGGAATGAATGAAGCCCCTATCTAGCGGCGAGGATATGAACTGTGCCGGCTGCCGAGACCTGACGCACTCCTCTGGGGCAATGATTAAATGAATGACAGATGAAATGAAATGATAGTGGAGAGTGTTGCTGGAATGAAATTTTGACAGGGAAAACCGGAGTACCCGGAGAAAAACCTGTCTGCCTCCGTTCTGTCCAGCACAGATCTCACATGGAGTGACCGGGATTTGAACCACGGACTCAGCGGTGAGAGGCCGGCATGCTGCCGCCTAAGCCACGGAGGCTTACAGTAATAATAATAATAATAATAATAATAACCATTTACCAAAAAATGCACATAAGACTTCATAAAGATTATTTATAAGTATCACCCACTTTAAACAAATATTGTTTTTTTTTACTTGTGGCTGTTTTACATGAGGGTATGGCATGATATTTTGTCTAACTATAGTGTTATGTTATACTGTTTATACTACGCAATAGTCATGTTTCTTATTGCTGTCTGTCTGTCTTTGTATTTGTATATATAAATAATATTACCATTTATACCATTTATATCTTTTATACCATCGATAATAATAATAATAATAATAATTTTATGAATGCTGAACCCATGTACCATTGGTTCAAGGGGTCAAATCCATCATTTATTGGTGAAAGAAGGAAGGAAATATACAGTCTTCAGTGGAACATAGAAAGATTTTATACAAGAGGGCGAGCATAATATTGTGCAAGAAATGAGAGCCCAGGTGGCCAGGAAATGATATCACGCATGACGCACCGATAGGAGCCGATCATGGCTATAATTAGAACGAGTGGAACTTTCCGTCGGAGTGAGTGAGAGAGGGTTTCGGAAATTGATCTTACGTTGCAGTAAATTGGCAACCTCGCAGTTGTGCAAGAATGAGAATAATTAGATTTAAGCCACTTGCGAGTATAAAATTAACCAAAGAAAGACATCATTGTGAATCATTTCGGAATAGAGATTTTTGTGTGGAGAAAAAGGTTTTAATAATTGCCTAGGAAAGAAGTGCAAACGTGGCCATACGTCATAAAAGGTTCCCCGAGACCTGAGATGGAGGGGATTAAAAATCAACCTCAACACCCACGTACCTCACGAGTAAATTTCATTTAATATCTCGAAATTGTACGATCGATTTTCACGTACAAAGAAATCAGTTTACGTTTAGAAAACAAGCTTTCCAGAGATATAATTTTTAAATGTGTGCGACCATTACTTCAAAAGTTGGTTATGAAAAAGACAAGGATTTTATTGTTTTGTCGCCGATTTGTATAAAAGCCCTGGCCGTGCCAGGCAATTCATGCAGTTTACAGCAGACCTCGTGGAGAGGTGCTGCATCACAGTGTCCAGGTCATAGCACGAGAAGTATCATCATAGTATCGCCGTGTGAAGACTTAGGAGAATCCAAGTACAGGATTTAGTTCCGCCAGTATCAGTCTTATAGTGAAAGTTCCGTATTACAGTCAAAGTAGGCTGCGAACTTAAAGAACAGGCGATATGTCTTCAAATAACAGTTTAGTAAAACGACTGAAAGTATCGTAACGCTTGAAGTACCAACGATAGAGAAACGAACAGTTCTATTAAAAGTTAAGGAACCCGATCAGGGTCAGACGAAATAAGTGCCACCTAGTATTCTGAATAAAATAGGGACTAGAGCGAAGAATATAAGAAGGGAAAATTTAATCCAAGATAGTGTCTCATTGGAGACAAACGAACAGTATGAGCATTAAGCTACGAAACTAAGGAAGAGCAGTAAATGCTAGAGAATCATAGGGCACCGAGAAAATATTCGAGGGACCGTAAATAGGACAGACTGTATCTATATCAACTAATTAGTGTCTAGAAAGAAACGACTTCGAGCTATAAAATATAAGCCGAATAGTCAGGAACCCGGATCTGAAGAATTACCGTTCCAGGGAGGGGTAGATTGATCGAGACTTTCAACTTCTTACCAGATAGGGAGCCGACATCTAAGAGTTTCACTCTTGGAAACGGGAAGCAAGAAATCACGTGTGCAATGCCTAATCAAAGCCTCAGTGATTAGAAGCAGTGTAATGTAAATATAGAAAATTTGTGTTAGTATAGTGATTTTTAGTGAATTTATTTGTGTATAATAGAAGAATACAAAATTGTATTCAAAAAGGTTACCAGTGTTTAAGGTATATAAATTATATGTGTGTCAAGAAATGTCAGTGTGTGAAATGTGATTAATCCAGATGGCTTAAACACATTAAGTGGGCGAAATGAAACATCGTTGGAAAATACGGTCGGTGACCGTCCTATCATGTAAGTAACCATTTCATTATGTTATGTGTTGGGGAATATTTGTGTACAATCCACCTGAGAATGAGAAATAGGGATGTTTTTGAATAACAAATAACAGAATAATAGCGCGATCTGAACGATAAAAATTGAGAAAGTATAAAAATGATTATGTGAAATGAATAAATCCCTTAGGGGAAATGTATGAAATAAAATGTCAGTGTATTAGATAAATGATTTAATGATATGAAAGCAAGCGTAATAATAATAATAATAACAATTATATAAATGAAGATTAAGTTGAATATTATGAAAGTAGTAGCTTTTGAGCTCCTGTAAAAATATATACATGTTGTGAATACATGGTCTTAAAGTATAGCGATTATGTCACGGGAGAGGATTAATATAAAACTGAATGTAGAGCAAATGTTGATTTTGAATTTATCAGTTCTTTGGAAGACACTTGGCCGTAAAGTAATGTATAGCGCAATGTAGCGCATTAAAGTAATTTGTTACGCTAGGAAGGCGTTGAACCTAAATATACTTGGTAAGTTAATTGTGAGGGGCATTTGGTCGTGGTAATTGAGCTATGATAAGTCCTCTAAAAGGTGATGTGATCACGAGGCCGTTGTGTGTATTTTATTATAAAGGGTGCCATTTAATGAAGTATGAGCGCGGGTATAAGGTAATGAGGCCTGCCATAAGCCGCAAATATATAAGTCCTCCAGTATGGGATATGGTTCCCGAGGCAGTGAAAGAATCGAACCCAGGTTCGTCTGTGTGAAGCCCCTAAATATTTGCTGTTGTATTGAATTATTCTTACCCACCAATGAAGACACTTCATAATTAATAAATGCCAAGGTTACGAGAGTGGTCTATGAACCTAAATAATGTTGTTAAAATAAATGAATGAAAAGCCAGGTCTGTTCAAAGAACTGCGTGTAAGAAATAGCTGTATAAGCAGAGAATAGCCCGTCTCTGTGGGCGAGACTTGGGTTCCTACTCCCGGATAATAAATCACGCTAAGTGGTACGGCCCGACCCCTCGCCATTGATAGTGCGGTAGGTCTGGTAGCCGTCTGTTGGAAGTCATAATACACCGTGAGTGTTTAGAGTTTGTTAATGACCCGGGATTCGAACCGAGGTTCTTGTAGATGAAATGTACCGCTTGCAAGTTCAGATCGTTGCTTTCTTATGAGATGATGGTCTTTTAAGACAAATACATAAATCCCTAATATAATGTTATATGATGTAGGAATTCACGAGTTCAGTGAAGACAATTAGATTTCGGGAGTGATCTTAATTTTTGACATGTTCAAGTAGTCTTCTATAACTCGGGAGTACACAAGTGTTTTCCCAATCACTGTAGTGAATTGTTGACTGAGAGAGATGGTAACATGAGAACATTGTGAAAAGACCAAAAAAATTTAAATAAAGGAGCAACAATACTTTAATACAAATTATATATTGTTTTGATTATAAGATACTCATATAATAGGAAGTGAGGTGTTGTATAAGAATAACACAGCGTATATAAATGGTATCGAGCTATTGGAGCTCTTGATTTTATGAAATTTTAAAGGGATACTTTATGGAAGTGAAAAGATACGTAAGTTTGTTGTTTTAGGAAACCATTTATTATGATTTAACCTTTGTTTGTTTATGTATTTCTTGTTCACTCTGAACAAGTTAGAAGTATTGGTCATTATTTTATTTGTTTATATTGTTGTAGCGCCATATATTTGGTTAATTAAATGTTTTATAGTAGGAGTTGATTTTGTTAATTTATATATTTTGGAAGTGTATCCTCTATTTAATCCAAAATGTCTAAGTCACAGAGTGGGAGAACATACCATAACCCCGAAAATCCCGATTTGAGCATTGCTGGCATACTGTGATTTGCATATTTCATGCTAAATGGGCACAGGGGGGCATAGAAGTACTGTGCTTGGATTAATAATTAGAGGAACACTTAAGACGGTCATATCATGTTAAAGTTAAGTAATGATAGAAGTAGCTACAAAATATAATGTTAACCGACCGCATGGGACCCTGAAAACTCACACCGAGCAGCCCTAAATATATGTAACCCCCTAGCAAACAGTGTTTTAGATCCCTTATTTGGGGGTGGATCTAAAAGGGAAGAGTTATTGTACTAATTTATAAGGTTGTGCCTATAAAGGGTAGCTTCCCTTGACAGGGCAAGCTGACCAGTGTAGAGTGTTGTGGTGTGCTAGGAACTAGGGGGCGTTCCTATGAATAAGGTAGTAGTGTTTGAAGGGATGGGACCCAATACAAGGGTCACTGTTCTGGTCGCTCAGCTGACTGCTTATTATGTAATTGAATCTGCTCGTATCAGCCGAGTGGCACGTGCTGCTTGCTGGCAGCCGGGCCGGCTCGGGAAACACAAAGGTACCTGAGTTAGCGCTATTAGACTACCGTCTATCACGTCTTACCGTGACGGGAATAAGGAAGGGCGTTGGGATGTAAAAAGGCGTATAAACAGTAAAGCGTGTGTAGAGTGTGGACCAAGTGTTTATTGGTCTGTAGTTCTGAGTATGAGTCCCTTGTAGGGAATGAGATTATGTTCACAATGTAGTACAAGTTGTGGGTTACGGGTTACAAAAGTAGGAACTCTGAACACGATTGACTGACTCACCTCGGTTGACACCAGTGTAGCCTCGGGCCGTCTCGATGAAGCACTGACAATGGAGAGATCCTTTGACCTCATTAGGACGCCTTCTTATACCTTCTGACGCCCTGCTGTCAGCATTGTGTTGGCATGCTGCCCCAGTTAATACTATGTCGCTGAGTGTAATGATTGCGTAAGGCTTGAGCTGCTTTATGGAGTAGCAAGCTGTCCTTACAGTATTAATGGATGTTGTCCCGGTTTTCCAAGGGTTGCCATTTTAGGGGATTTAGCCAGATGCCGGGGGGATGGTCTCCAAGGGGTGCATACCCCTGGGAGGCTGTACAAGCGTCTTCCTTCATTTGTTCGCGTCCTCGCGAACGGGAACGGAACTGGAGGTTGGGATGTTGGCGTAGTGGTTCTTGAAACCCCCTCGTATCTCCTGGTGGTGTCGTATCGAAGTGTGGGTGTGAGGTCAGCCCGTGTTCAGAGGGGAGGGTTATGGGATGTACAGATATATGTATACACTGATATTGGCATTGTGAAAATGGACATTAACAAAACACAAAAAAAAAAATTGACATTGCGAAAAATTTGACATCGATAAAATTGACATTGGGAAAAATTTGACATCACAAGAAATTTGACATGTAAAAAAAAATTGCCCTTGCTATTGCTGGCATATTGCTAGCTTCAAAAAAAAACATTGTTTGTGATGGTGATTCGTTACATGGTTGTGCAGGGAGGAAAAAAAAACCAGCTAGACGAGGAATTGTGTCGTCTAGCTTTACCTTGGGGAAAAAGTGCTCCCTGCAAATAGAAAGATAGGAGAGAATAGAAAAAAAATGGGTGTTCCAGGGTATAATTTAGGGGATATAATCAAAGTATTTATTTGTTTGGAAAAAAAAACGGAACACCCTGACAAATGGGGAAGTTAGAAGAAAGAAAAATGAAAGAAAACAAATCATGCACATTATGTACATTGGTGGTCTTGATAAGGGTAACAGATATGACCCGATAATAATAACAATAGTAATCCTTACGTTGTAAAATCCCTGACAATTTGTAGTTGAACATAGTAAACATGTAATGAAGATGAACATAAAAAAAAATAATGTTTGCCATGTGGGTACCCTGTACGTATAAGTAACCTTGCCACTCTTGTGGACCCTTGCAACTGTATGACATGGCGAGAAAATACAAAATAATTTACACTTTATAATTATTACTAACATATATATATATAAACTTATATAGCTCTGTTACCTGGCCAGTTACTGCATACCTCTTATACTTGGCGCGCACCGTGCTATTATGCCTCGCCGACCATTCTCTAATCGGCCGTTCCTGGTGAGGTTTAGTGGCTAGTCCACTATCCTCTCCCTGTACTTATTACATAACCTCGTGGTTTTCCGTCGTGGGTCGGAATCCCACCTTAGGGTCGAAGGACCGGCACTTACAAACCTTGTGTCGCCCTTTGAGCCTGAAGTAACGCTACATTTGCGTATTCTGAAATGTTTTTGCGTTCAGCGATGGTCATCATCCCACGTATGCTGTCCACCGCTGACCGCTGGCGTTGTCACCTTTAAGGGTGCAACTAAAACTGATAAGGAGTGTAATTGTGTATGATATGTATGTGTATGTGTGTAATATGTTTACCATAGACATATTCACGTTCTTAGTTACCTGTAAATCAAAACAAAACAAAAATGCATCCATGTAAAGATGTTTATCTCTCGTGGCTCCTTGGTCTTCCTGTGTGGGTAAAAGTGGGTTACTTATGAATATTACAGTGCAATACATTATGATACATGACAGGTATATGTATAACCTTCTTCGGTAGCGCTTAGTTTGGAAACTAAGTGTAGCGCCACCGAAGTTTAACTTAACCTAGGTTAGCCTATTTTAACCTAGTTTATCCTAAGTATTGTCGGGCTTACCTCGGTAACGGATTTTTAGTCACCGAGTGCCGAGATATTCTATTGTGATCTATATATATATAAAAAATTGCCTTAAATGTAGGTTTATGTTACCTTACAACGAATTGTCATGCCTTATCATGAGTCGTCGGCCTTACCCTGATGCCGGGTTTCTGGGCTATCAGGCGCCGAACGGCGTTATCTTACACTACTTATGGTATATATAAAAAAAAATTGCTATATCTAAACCGAGAGGGTTGCCTTAATCTATTGCCGAAAGATGCTGTGCTACATTGCAACAGCGTTCAGTAAATTTGCTTAATCCTAGGTTGCGTGTCAAATGCAACCGTCTTACAGCTAAATTTGGACCAGGACGATCGCCTGGGGCAATTAAATCCCCAGGACACCACCCGCACGAGCCCCAGAAACACCGGTTGTCTCTAGGGTCGCTGGATTCCGTCCCCTTAATTCTAGGTGTCGACGTCTATTACTAGTACTAATCTAATCACAGGCGGCTTACGGTGCCACTAAGCAAACCGTTTCGCCTGCTGTACCTTCCATTTCTTGGATCGTTTCCATTGCGTGTGTAGTCGTAGGTGGGCCGCCCACATAACCCTTATGAGGCGCTCGCAATGCCCCTCTCTTAATGCCCTCTGGCTTCCCGATGCGTCGCCATTTATGTGGGCATTGGACATTGTGGTCCAATGGCATAATATCCTCCGGGAAGTGAGCGTCCGGGGAGTCCTCTTCGCCTGTATCGGCCGCAATAATAATGATTCATGTGTCCTCCGGGAAGTGAGCGTCCGGGGAGTCCTCTTCGCCTGTATCGGCCGCAATAATAATGATTCATGTGTCCTCCGGGAAGTGAGCGTCCGGGGAGTCCTCTTCGCCTGTATCGGCCGCAATAATAATGATTCATGTGTCCTCCGGGAAGTGAGCGTCCGGGGAGTCCTCTTCGCCTGTATCGGCCGCAGTGTGTTTTGCTCCAATGCACAGGAGTCTTGCTTCCCGCTATGGAAGCCCTACTTATCTAATTCTAACTAAGAGTCTAGTCATAATATGGGGTCGTCTCTAGGGATAGTTCCCGAGGCCGGCGCTGAGTGAGCTATTTCTCCCGCCATCCTCAGAAAGTCACCCTGCAGATCTCGGCTTCGATGACCGTGACACATAGTGGGTGTAACCTTCTCCGATAAGGGGGATGGGCTAATATGCACCCCTAGATCTCGATGTTTGCCCGTGTCAGGTCCCGAATGCTTTGACCTTACGTAGTTCGTCTGTTCGGTCTAGTCGTCAGTTAAGTGAGGTCGCTGCGCTGTCGAGCCAACTGGGGTAAGGGTCCACATCGCCTTTCCCAGCTCTCAAAGTGTGGTTCTCCCGACCTTCGGCTTACACCGTTGTCATCCATCAGATCGTATCAGATTCCTTTGTTTAAAAAAAATGTAGCGTAACCTGTGTAAATGGCTTAATCTCTGTGTAAAATGTAAAATATTTCCAGTGTTGCGGGGTTGTAGATCTTCTAAGTACATAGGCTACTTCTGGCCTACCATTGCTACGTCAGCTTTCCAGCAATAATGCTTTCTTTACCTTAATGGAGGTGTTAGTAGGGTCCGTAATGTCAGGTACCCTGTTATTAGGAGCCGGGGGTAGTTATTTTTTGAGTGGGCTTAAAGTATGGTAGGAAGGGGTTGCGCACCTTTGGGTTCCACGTTAGTGGTGGCCTAGAACCGGTGGTGGCGTTGGGATGCTCCTATAGTGAGTGGACTGGGGAGGCAATTCCCGGGATCGCAAAGATACGAAAATTTCATGCAGGTTTGATATCAAAATCCCTGGTAAATGGATGGGATACTCATGCATGTGTCTGGATATGAAGTGTCTGCCTTCATGTACGGAGAGGTGTAGGGTGGGGCATAATACCAATGTATTCCTGTCATGCGGGGGTGTTTAAGTACTAAAGAATGGTTAATATATATCTATGGCCTCCTCTCTCATTTGGAGAGGCGCATTATGCTTCTTTAATGTTTGCTGACCCGCCCCTAATACTCAGGCGATAGCATCGTGGCGCAAGGCGTAGCATGCCTGCTCTTTAGACGCATGAAGTCCATCAACCCCATGTGTGTACTTTGTAATGTAGTGTAGCTGTTTTTTGGTCGTGTACATGTGTCTGCTTTGTTTATGTTGGGCGTGAGAAGGTTATGGGAAGGGAGTAAGGTGGTACGCTGGTAGCCTGTTCTCCTGTCATCCTCCCTTGGTCCATGTTGGCTTTCTATCCGCCCCTTGGGATAGTAAAGTGTCACGACCTAATCTGGTCTGCCCTTCGTAGTGTGAATGTGGCCAGTGGTCGTAGTGCGACTGGTCATGTGCTAGTCATCTGTAATGATTTATTTCGGGAATAGAATCGCGAAAAGATGTTATTAAGGGGAGGTCCTGTTTCCTCAAAATCCCTATGTTCGCTCCTAATTGGTGAGCGCGCGTGTGTGTGTGACTATGTTCCGCTACACCACGCGGACGGTTGGTCTGTTATAAGGCTAAGACCTACTGTGTATATTGTGTATGGGCGGGAAGCGCCCGTGGCCTGTCAACGTCTTTGCGAACGTGCCCTTATAGGCCCAAGATAAGTTCCGCTGTGTCACGTCTTGTCCATTGCCAAATGATTTTGCAGTGTGGAAAAAAAATGTATGGTGTTATAATTGTTATGTGTTTGTAATTTCACGGTCACTGGCGATACGCAATAGCGTCCAGTCATCGCAGTATTGCAGTGTAAATAGTTTGCAAGTCAGCAGTGGGCATGTGTAATGTCAGGCTGGGACGTTATTGTTTGTCATCCGCTGGTATGTGCTTTTCTGCACGTGTGCAAGTGTGGTCGTTGTTTTTAGATTCCTAGCGGACTAATGTAGCAATTCACCCTAGTTAGGTAATGACGTTATGTGGCCATTGTTTCCTAAGACTTGTGTCTTGCGAAATTTTCCTACCTGCGTCTGGGAAATGTATTCTCTATGTCTGGTGTAATTCGAAATTTTATGTCTGGCTTTTGGTGGGAGGAAATGTAGTATTCCCTGTTCATGCACTTGTATGGGCCAATTTCGGTGTGGTTGGAAGTCTGGATAACTGCTTTCCCTTGTGTCTAAATTTTTACTGGAACTCAGACCCGTGACCTTATGTCATTCTTTGTGTTTTATGTTTGCGTTGTGTTTCAGGGCTTGGGGCTTCCCCAGTGTGGTTTTTGCTTGTGTTCCGTGTACCAAAAATACCATTGGATAGTTAGTTTTTGGTACGAGTGTGGTGTGTGGTCGTGGGTTCGAATCCGGTTGTCTGTAAAGATTTGGTGTGATCATTTCCGTGCCGCATATATTATGGCACGTTCCCGTGGGTGCGCAATGCGCAAATGAAAGCATGCATACCTGTGTAGAGTTTGTATGTTTTTGATTTCCCCTCGTAGTGTAATTTTGGAAGATATGGGGTCTCTAAATCGGGCGTGAATGATGCCGTGCGTTCTGTTCCGAGAGCTGTTGTCTGTAAGCTTGCAGGTTATCACTGAGGCCTGCGTTGCTGCTGAGTATGGTGGTATCGGATTACAATGTCTTGCGCGCTCGCTTGTTACTTGTCTTGTTCGTGCTTTTGCTTCCGGCACGCGTATGTGGGAACTTGATAGCTGTCCGTTGTAATTGCGGGCAGGCTCTTCGTAATGGAAAAGGACCTTCTACTAACTATTCTTGTGTTCCCAATTGTGTGTTACTGTGACGTGGTTCGATTATGTCCCTACAATGGTACGAAATGTCATTATGCCCGCGTGTCTCCGGGACAGTTCTGTGGAGTGTTAGGATCGTATCCCGGTGCGGTCAGTGGGCTATTTCTTGGCTTTCTTCCCACGTCTGCCAGCGGGACCGTTTCCTTTTCTCTTAGTAGTGTGCCCGCCTGTACGTGTAGGTGTGTGATCTTTACGTGTGTGATATGCCTTCATCCGGCGGGCATGAATAGTGTCCTTTATGAGTTTTCTCCCATGGCGCACACTCACTATATAATTTAGGTCAGATATCTTCCTGCAGACTTTGAAGGGACCTGCCCAGCGTGGCAGGAGAAATTCGGACACGTTCTTCTTACGGGCAGAATTGGAGACCGTGACCAATTGCCCGGGTGTGTATTCCACGGTCTTTCTATTCCGATCGTACCGCTCTTTCTGCTTTTTCTGGGCCTCGGCTATGTTTTTTCTAGCGTCCATGCGGGCTATCTGCAAATGCTCTAGCCGAGCCGCATTGTCTGTGTGGGCGTCCTGTGGGATACATATATTGTCTATGGAACTTCTGGGTGTGTATCCGTGCAGTAGGAAGTGTGGAGAGTGTTTCGTAGCCGTAGATACAGAGGTATTATAACTAAAAGTAATGCTTTGCAGGTATTCATCCCAGTCTGTTCCTGCGTCCTCTGTAAATTTAGCCAGCGCTATTCCAAGTATTTTGTTCATACTCTCCGTGAGTCCGTTGGTTTGCGGGGAAAAACTCGTGGTAGTGTATGCCTTAATCCTGAGTATCTCCAGAAACTGTTGGAGCACTCTCGAGGTGAAAATAGTACCTCTGTCGGATAATAAGGTTTGGAATAGGCCATATCGTGTAATTATATCAAATAGAAATTCGGCTATGCTGTTCGTGTCTGCTTTGGGAACAGCCTTTGTAATCATGTATCGTGTGAGATACTCGGTGGCCACCAGGATATATTTATTACCTTTCTGACTTGTTGTAATGGGGCCTTTCACATCTATCCCGACTCTGTGAAATAACTCTCCCACGGGAATTGGGTTGAGTAGACCATGAGGCTTGCCAGGCCTTGTTTTGAATCGTTGGCAGGTGTGACATGTCTTTACAAAGGTATCTATGTCGGCCTTCATGTTCACCCAATAGTACTTGTCACGGATTCTAAGGTATGTTTTATGCGTACCTAAGTGTGCCCCTGCCAGTGGGCTATTGAGGTGTCCGATCATGATATTTTCTCTCAATGATTCCGGAACCGCTATAGGTGCGCTATCGTGCATGGCTGTGGGCTTAAATTTCAGTACCCCGTCTTTGTCTAGGAAAAATCGCCTAGACATCCGTGCCGTCTTGGAGTCCACTTTATCCAAGTCTTCTAGCGCCAATAGAATCTGTTTCAAGTGCGGATCACTTTCTTGCTCCTGTTTGATGTCAACCACCGTCAGGGCAAAGGTGGGCATATCGTCCCAGTCGTGGTCCTTACTGTCATCCGGGGGCTCGGCTACTGGCAGCCTAGACAACCCATCTGCGTCTAGGTGTGTAGCGCCTTTCTTGTGCTTGACCACGAAGTCATATTCATACAGGCGGAATATAAACCTGTTGAGCCGCGAATTTGGGTTTTTAAATTTGTCCCAAAAAAGCAAGCTTGCGTGGTCAGTCACTACCGTGAACTTGATACCATAGAGGTATACTCTAAAATAGTTCACTCCCCACGAAAATGCCAGCATTTCCCGCTCTGTGGCAGAGTATCTAGTCTCAACGGCCGTTAGCTTCCTGCTAGCATAGGCGACGGGCCGTTTGCGCCCTTCGGCGTCTTCCTGCAATAGGGCTGCTCCCAACCCATACAGGCTGGCATCCACGTGTAAAAATGTGGGCCTATCACTGTGGAAGTGTTGCAGTAATGGAGGTGAGGTCAATAGTTGCTTCAGTGTGTTGAAGGCATCTATGTGTTCCTGCGTGATGCTGAAGGGCGTTTTTTCACGTGTGAGTTCAGTTAGTGGATGGGCGATGTGTGCAAATCTATAGATATGCTTGCGATAGTACGAAGCCAAGCCAATAAAACTGCGCAATTGTTTCAAATTCGTGGGCATTGGGATGCCCGTTATTGCGTCAGTCTTAGCTGGGTCGGGAATAATGCCCTCCCTGTTGACAATATGGCCCAATATGTTAATTTGCTGTCTGGCAAATTGACATTTCGCAGGTTTAAGCCTTAGTTTAGCTTCTCTGATCCTTGCGAAAGCCTCCTCCAAATGTACGATGTGTTCGTCAAAAGTGTTGGAGAAGACCGTTATGTCATCCACGTACACTAATACGGAACGCCATTTAAGCCCTGAAAATGTCTTATCCACTTGCTTTTGGAAGGTTTGGCTGGCGTTACGGAGACCCATCGGTAAACGGGTGTAGGTAAATAGTCCGTTCTCTGTAACGAACGCCAGCTTGTGCCTATCTGGTTCATAGACGGGGATTGAATAGAATCCACTATAGCAATCCATCGAACTGAACCAGCTGGCTCCGCCAAGGGCGTCCAAATAGGTGTCTGCCCTTGGTAGTGGATAACTATCATTTTCGACTAACTTATTGAGCCTCCTGTAGTCAGTACAAAACCGGTGGGAACCGTCCTTTTTTTTTGGTCAGCAGAACCGGTGAGGAGTAGTTAGAAATAACGGGCACAATGACCCCTGCCTCGAGCATCTCTGAGATCTGAGCGTCGATGGCATGTCGCTCCTTCTGGCTCACTCTGAAGGGAGGCTGGTGTACCGGTCGGTCACTAGTGAGTGTGACATGGTGTTCAATGAGGTCTGTCACAGCGAGATCCTTCATTGAGTGGGCAAAAATATCTCTGTTGGTCTCCAGGAGCTCCGTGAGCCTTTTATTTTGCTCCGGAGTCAGGTCCTGCCTGTGGTTCTGGTTGGCCGCCTTATCCGAGTGTGTGTCTGTGTATTGGCTGATAGTGTGCAGTGTAGGGGCCTGATGCTCGTGATTTTCTCGCTCCGCTCGAATCCCATCTCTGTTCCTGGTATATACCATGGGATGTGTGGTGAGCTTCTGGTCGTGCTTTAAAAGCATCTGACCACTAGCGAAATTTATGCTAGCCTCATACCTAGCGAGAAAATCCATACCAATTATGGCTGACGCAGAAAGGTGTTCGATAACGAACATGGGGTGCGTTGTGGCAAAATGGTCTATCCTAATATGTATGTTTGCCACTCCCATGTTTTCTAACGTCTGAGCATTGGCCGCTACCAGCCGGATGTCCCCCGTGACACCTTGTATTTGCGCCTCGGCAATGTGTCGGCTATTAACACAACTTACGGCTGCCCCAGTATCGATTAGGGCCTGCACTCTGTGGCCATTTATGGTGGCGTGTATCGTGAGGGCCGATACCTGAAATCCACTGCCCTGCACTGATGTGTTGTGTAAGATGTATGTTGTTGTTGTTGTTGTTGTTGCCGGAGTGACATTTGTGCTGGGCAGGCACGAAGCTGTCCGCTTATCGTACCTGGCACGCTTCGCCTCTCGGCTGGCTTCCTGTTCTGAATACTTTGCCCAGGTCAGCAAAGTGCGTTTGCCAAGTACATTGCCAGCTCCTTTAACCGGTCTTGCTGTGAGACTAGGAGTCTGCTGGCGAACGTTTAATGTATTAATCGTTCCCAGCCTTTGTGTAGTTGTGTTGTTGTTGGTTTCTTCCTTTCGGGAAGGTGTGTCTGCGAATGTGACCCTGAGCTTGCCCTTATTACCCCGTCTTTTGTTCCAGGCGGTCGCGAGTTCGACTCCTGTTGCTGGCTTCCCCATGCCGAGCGAGCTCGCGTCATGCACCTGTGTGTGGTCAATTCCCCCCCTGTGTTGTGGTGAAGGGGTTAGGGTTGTCTGTTTGGAGGGTGTGGGCGTGTTCTCAGGCTGTTTGCTTATAATTGTGAGGGGTGTGTAATGTCCCGCCTTAGGGTTTCCTGTAAAAAGTACATGTAGGTCCCTATCGAATCCCGCAGTTGAGAATAGCGGAGGCGAGTGCACATCAGTGTGTACATGGATGTTGGCTTTGAGCACCTTGCCGAGAGCGGTTACCTCTACGGCACTGCCATAGGTGCCGTCCTTACCCATGTATTTTCGGTAATCCGCCCCGGTCTGGAATGGGTTTTCCCGCTCGTCCGACACAAAGTCCCGGTACTCTTTCCAGTTGGCCAAGATATGTTTGACCGTTTCCTGTCTGTAGTCCCCATGATAGTCCTCGGTATTCCGGATTAGGAAGCTCATGGCCCTAAACAGACAGTTGCCATCTCCTTGCACGGGGTGTGCTTGGAAACGGTCCGGGGGCGGATCGTCAGCTTCAGCTTTAGCTGGCTGCTTCTTCGCCTTACTCTTGCGAGTTTGCTTGGGGGAGGGGCCTTTCTTGTGTTGTGTTGGGAGAGGAACCTCAGCCGCTTCATTAGCTGGCCGAACCTCCCCATCTAGGCGTTTTTTGAAAATGTGGGTGTACGCCTGCCTGTAATGTATGTGCGCCCCCCCTCGGGGTGGCTGCGCCAGCTCCCCGCTTGCGGTGTGTGTCTAGGCGTAGAGAGTATTGCCCCCCTGTCTGTCCTGTGGGGTGTCTCATCCCTGAACTCCCTCGGGTATTCGTCGGGGAGGGGGTAGTGTTCTGGGCCCTTCGTGTGTTTGTCTATGTTGTTCCTTTCTCTAGTGGGTTTTCTTCCTTGTCGGTTATTGCCCTGTTGTCCGTTATTCTGTCTCCGCCCGGGTGGGGTGTATGTCTGCTGCTGCTGGGGCGGGTGTTCCCGTCGGTTCCCCTTTTCCCTATATTGGTCAGCTGCATACCCCTGTCTGGTCGAGGGTGGGTTTTCTCGCTGTTCCCAATTTCCCTTGTACTGCGGGGCCGCATAGCCTTGGCTGCGTGGGGGCGGGTTCTCCCGATATTCCCCATTTCCCCTGTACTGCGGGGCTGCATAACGTTGGCTGCGTGGGGGCGGGTTCTCCCGATATTCCCCATTTCACCTGTACTGCGGGGCTGCATAACCTTGCCCGCGTGGGGGCGAATATTCCCGGTACTCCCTGTCTGCCCTGTATTGTGGGGCAGCGTAGGACTGTCTATTTGGTGGCGGGCTGTTTCGTCGGGGGATGTCGTGGTCGTACTCCTCGGGGTAGTACTCCCGTGTGTACGGAGATGGCGAACGCCTTGAGGGGTACGTCGGCACTGTGTCCGTGTATGCTATCGGTGAGTACCGAGGAGGGTAGTGTGGCCTATCCTGTGGGGGAGGTGTTGTTGGCCGCTGTGGAGGGTAGTAATTTTCTTCCCTCCCGTAGCGTCCCCTCTCTGTGTACCCCCTGTCCCTCTCAGTATGATAGTGTTCTCGTTTGTCTGCTTGCTCATCCCTTGGCGGTCTCCCGCCCGCTTGGATGGCAGCTATGGTCAGTTTCTCCATCCTGTCCACTAATTCGTCCATTTTGGCGTTAGTGTCGTCTTTCTGAGTTTGGAAGTGCAGATCCACGGCTTTTTCCGTAGCCTTTTCCGTGATCTTTCTCCCCTCTTCTATGGTCTTTATGTTATTCAACATATGTTGGACCGTGGGGTTGTTCATGATGCATAGCTTTTCCACTATGGCTGGTCTGAGGCCCTGCATTAACAGCTTGACTTTCTGTTTATTTCTTCATTGCTGCATTGTACTTTTCGCACATTATCAATTTAACATTGATGTATGCCTGGGCGCTCTCTTTGGGTCCCTGTGACCTCTGTCTAATCTGGTCATAGAGATCGTCATCGTCTGGTACGAGCTGGAACTCCTCCTTTAAGAGTAAAGCGGTTTCCTCCCATGTGGCAGCTTCTAGTGCGTCCTCATGGAGCTCATACCATGTCATGGCCGCCTTTGTGAGATAGGCAGGAAGGAGCCGTTTCCTAACTTCCTCGCTCCAACCATTGATCCGAGCCGTTCTATTGAAGGCCTTGAGGTATTCCTCGGGATCCTGGCCTTCCCCCGTGAACTTTGTGGGGTGGATCATGGGGTACTCAGTGTGTCTATTCATCTCGTTCTCGGCTGTGTTTCGTTGGCTGTGTGTCGAGGTGTTTGGGCTGTTTAGAGGGGAATTAGCCTCGCTTCCCGTGTACGACACCTGTGTTACGTTACCAGGTGGCTCGTCACCTGATATGTCTGTGCTTATGGCTGGTGTGTTGTCGTACTGTGTGGATTCGACTATGTGTACGGTTCTGTCTAAATCCTGTTTTACTGTCTCCAAAATAGTGTGGATATCAAGAACCGCTTCTGTCGTGTGATTATTGGCTTTAATAGTGTCTGTTTCTAATAGCTCTGAAATGCGCTCGAGCAGGTTACTGGCTTTCTGCTCTGTGATCTGCAGTTGCTGCAACAATAGGGGATGGAGTGTTGGCAGGCAATCTACCTCACTAGCGCTGGATACCGGCGACTCTTGTGTGTGTTCACTGGCCTGGGACCGTGTAAAATGTATAACTTGTGCTGCAGCGGCAGGGTGTTGAGCACGGATCTGTGCTGTTTGGAATTCAAGGTCCCTGAGAAGTTGTACTGCAGTCTGGTCAGTTATTAAGTCACCGTTCTTAATCTTTAGCTTCGGCAGGAGTGGAGTCGTACTAGCCGACAAATGGTGTGCAAAGTCTCTTAATGTAGTTCTAAATGTGGACATTTAATCTAAAAAAAAATGTGTGACGCAATATGAGGTTAAAAAAAAAAATCACTATTTGCTTGGCTTTTTGCGGTACGGAAGGGGTCGTTTTACCTACGAGGGCTCGTTGGTTGAGTCCTTTTCTCTATGCGTAGTACGGCGCCTCCACCAGTGTTTTAGATCCCTTATTTGGGGGTGGATCTAAAAGGAAGTGTTATTGTACTAATTTGTAAGGTTGTGCCTAAAAGAGGGTAGCTTCCCTTGTCAGGGTAAGCTGACCAGTGTAGAGTGTTGTGGTGGTGTGCTAGGAACTAGGGGGCGTTCCTATAAAGGCTGTAATTTAGGGGATGTAGTTTTAGTACGCGGGTCAGCGTGCTGGTTGCTCAGCTGACTGCTTATTATGTAATCGACTCTGCTCGTATCAGTCGAGTGGCACGTGCTGCTTGCTGGCAGCCGGGCCGGCTCGAGGAACACAATGATATCTGAGCTAGCGCTATTAAGCTACCGTATGTCACGTCTGACTGTGACGGGAATAAGGAAGGGCGTTGGGATGTAAAAAGGCGTATAAACAGTAATGCTAGTGTAGAGTGTGGACCAAGTGTTTATTGGTCTGTAATTCTGAGTATGAGTCCCTTGTAGGGAATGTAGTTATGTTCACAATGTAGAGTACAAGTTGTGGGTTAGAGGTTACAAAAGTAGGAACTCTGAACACGACTGACTTACCTCTGGTGACACCGGCGTAGCCTTCGGCCGTATCGTTGAAGCACTGATAATGGAGAGATCCTTTGACCTCATTAGGACGCCTTCTTATACCTTCTGACGCCCTGCTGTCAGCATTGTGTTGGCATGCTGCCCCAGTTAATACTATGTCGCTGAGTGTAATGATTGCGTAAGGCTTGAGCTGCTTTATGGAGTAGCAAGCTGTCCTTATAGTATTAATGGATGTTGTCCCGGCTTTCCAAGGGTTGCCATTTTAGGGGATTTAGCCGGATGCCGGGGGGATGGTCTCCAAGGGGTGCATACCCCTGGGAGGCTGTACAATATGCTTCTAAAACGCTTATTATTGTGGGCAGATCATTAATTAAAGAAGTGGAAAAGCAAGAAAGGGAATCCTTAGAATCATTTTGGTCCAGTCTGCACAGGGGGAATCTGGATGAAAAGAAAATCCCAAGACTTATACCAACAATCGGAGAAAATTTCAGACACATTTAGGAAAAGACGGTTAAAATTTGACGGGCATATCCTCAGGATGGGCAATCAGATACTGACTAAAAGGATTCTTAACCTGGCCCTGTCAATGAAAGTTAAAAACACCTGGCTGCTTGAAGTTGGAAAAGATCCTCAGGAAATAGGCATCACAGATGACATTGTACTAGACAGAGCTAAGTTCAGAGAATTAGTCGATAATCACCGCTTTGCAGACAGCGAGAAGATGAAGAGATTTTGGGATAAGAGGAAGGCAATGCCATCAGCGAAATAAAATCAATCGCGTTACTTAGTCGGGCAATGACGAAGAAATAGTAATAATAATAATAATAATAATAATAACCATTTACCAAAAAATGCACATAAGACTTCATAAAGATTATTTATAAGTATCACCCACTTTAAACAAATATTGTTTTTTTTTACTTGTGGCTGTTTTACATGAGGGTATGGCATGATATTTTGTCTAACTATAGTGTTATGTTATACTGTTTATACTACGCAATAGTCATGTTTCTTATTGCTGTCTGTCTGTCTTTGTATTTGTATATATAAATAATATTACCATTTATACCATTTATATATTTTATACCATCGATAATAATAATAATAATAATAATAATAATAATTTTATGAATGCTGAACCCATGTACCATTGGTTCAAGGGGTCAAATCCATCATTTATTGGTGAAAGAAGGAAGGAAATATACAGTCTTCAGTGGAACATAGAAAGATTTTATACAAGAGGGCGAGCATAATATTGTGCAAGAAATGAGAGCCCAGGTGGCCAGGAAATGATATCACGCATGACGCACCGATAGGAGCCGATCATGGCTATAATCAGAACGAGTGGAACTTTCCGTCGGAGTGAGTGAGAGAGGGTTTCGGAAATTGATCTTACGTTGCAGTAAATTGGCAACCTCGCAGTTGTGCAAGAATGAGAATAATTAGATTTAAGCCACTTGCGAGTATAAAATTAACCAAAGAAAGACATCATTGTGAATCATTTCGGAATAGAGATTTTTGTGTGGAGAAAAAGGTTTTAATAATTGCCTAGGAAAGAAGTGCAAACGTGGCCATACGTCATAAAAGGTTCCCCGAGACCTGAGATGGAGGGGATTAAAAATCAACCTCAACACCCACGTACCTCACGAGTAAATTTCATTTAATATCTCGAAATTGTACGATCGATTTTCACGTACAAAGAAATCAGTTTACGTTTAGAAAACAAGCTTTCCAGAGATATAATTTTTAAATGTGTGCGACCATTACTTCAAAAGTTGGTTATGAAAAAGACAAGGATTTTATTGTTTTGTCGCCGATTTGTATAAAAGCCCTGGCCGTGCCAGGCAATTCATGCAGTTTACAGCAGACCTCGTGGAGAGGTGCTGCATCACAGTGTCCAGGTCATAGCACGAGAAGTATCATCATAGTATCGCCGTGTGAAGACTTAGGAGAATCCAAGTACAGGATTTAGTTCCGCCAGTATCAGTCTTATAGTGAAAGTTCCGTATTACAGTCAAAGTAGGCTGCGAACTTAAAGAACAGGCGATATGTCTTCAAATAACAGTTTAGTAAAACGACTGAAAGTATCGTAACGCTTGAAGTACCAACGATAGAGAAACGAACAGTTCTATTAAAAGTTAAGGAACCCGATCAGGGTCAGACGAAATAAGTGCCACCTAGTATTCTGAATAAAATAGGGACTAGAGCGAAGAATATAAGAAGGGAAAATTTAATCCAAGATAGTGTCTCATTGGAGACAAACGAACAGTATGAGCATTAAGCTACGAAACTAAGGAAGAGCAGTAAATGCTAGAGAATCATAGGGCACCGAGAAAATATTCGAGGGACCGTAAATAGGACAGACTGTATCTATATCAACTAATTAGTGTCTAGAAAGAAACGACTTCGAGCTATAAAATATAAGCCGAATAGTCAGGAAACCGGATCTGAAGAATTACCGTTCCAGGGAGGGGTAGATTGATCGAGACTTTCAACTTCTTACCAGATAGGGAGCCGACATCTAAGAGTTTCACTCTTGGAAACGGGAAGCAAGAAATCACGTGTACAATGCCTAATCAAAGCCTCAGTGATTAGAAGCAGTGTAATGTAAATATAGAAAATTTGTGTTAGTATAGTGATTTTTAGTGAATTTATTTGTGTATATTAGAAGAATACAAAATTGTATTCAAAAAGATTACCAGTGTTTAAGGTATATAAATTATATGTGTGTCAAGAAATGTCAGTGTGTGAAATGTGATTAATCCAGATGGCTTAAACACATTAAGTGGGCGAAATGAAACATCGTTGGAAAATACGGTCGGTGACCGTCCTATCATGTAAGTAACCATTTCATTATGTTATGTGTTGGAGAATATTTGTGTACAATCCACCTGAGAATGAGAAATAGGGATGTTTTTGAATAACAAATAACAGAATAATAGCGCGATCTGAACGATAAAAATTGAGAAAGTATAAAAATGATTATGTGAAATGAATAAATCCCTTAGGGGAAATGTATGAAATAAAATGTCAGTGTATTAGATAAATGATTTAATGATATGAAAGCAAGCGTAATAATAATAATAATAACAATTATATAAATGAAGATTAAGTTGAATATTATGAAAGTAGTAGCTTTTGAGCTCCTGTAAAAAATATATACATGTTGTGAATACATGGTCTTAAAGTATAGCGATTATGTCACGGGAGAGGATTAATATAAAACTGAATGTAGAGCAAATGTTGATTTTGAATTTATCAGTTCTTTGGAAGACACTTGGCCGTAAAGTAATGTATAGCGCAATGTAGCGCATTAAAGTAATTTGTTACGCTAGGAAGGCGTTGAACCTAAATATACTTGGTAAGTTAATTGTGAGGGGCATTTGGTCGTGGTAATTGAGCTATGATAAGTCCTCTAAAAGGTGATGTGATCACGAGGCCGTTGTGTGTATTTTATTATAAAGGGTGCCATTTAATGAAGTATGAGCGCGGGTATAAGGTAATGAGGCCTGCCATAAGCCGCAAATATATAAGTCCTCCAGTATGGGATATAGTTCCCGAGGCAGTGAAAGAATCGAACCCAGGTTCGTCTGTGTGAAGCCCCTAAATATTTGCTGTTGTATTGAATTATTCTTACCCACCAACGAAGACACTTCATAATTAATAAATGCCAAGGTTACGAGAGTGGTCTATGAACCTAAATAATGTTGTTAAAATAAATGAATGAAAAGCCAGGTCTGTTCAAAGAACTGCGTGTAAGAAATAGCTGTATAAGCAGAGAATAGCCCGTCTCTGTGGGCGAGACTTGGGTTCCTACTCCCGGATAATAAATCACGCTAAGTGGTACGGCCCGACCCCTCGCCATTGATAGTGCGGTAGGTCTGGTAGCCGTCTGTTGGAAGTCATAATACACCGTGAGTGTTTAGAGTTTGTTAATGACCCGGGATTCGAACCGAGGTTCTTGTAGATGAAATGTACCGCTTGCAAGTTCAGATCGTTGCTTTCTTATGAGATGATGGTCTTTTAAGACAAATACATAAATCCCTAATATAATGTTATATGATGTAGGAATTCACGAGTTCAGTGAAGACAATTAGATTTCGGGAGTGATCTTAATTTTTGACATGTTCAAGTAGTCTTCTATAACTCGGGAGTACACAAGTGTTTTCCCAATCACTGTAGTGAATTGTTGACTGAGAGAGATGGTAACATGAGAACATTGTGAAAAGACCAAAAAAATTTAAATAAAGGAGCAACAATACTTTAATACAAATTATATATTGTTTTGATTATAAGATACTCATATAATAGGAAGTGAGGTGTTGTATAAGAATAACACAGCGTATATAAATGGTATCGAGCTATTGGAGCTCTTGATTTTATGAAATTTTAAAGGGATACTTTATGGAAGTGAAAAGATACGTAAGTTTGTTGTTTTAGGAAACCATTTATTATGATTTAACCTTTGTTTGTTTATGTATTCCTTGTTCACTCTGAACAAGTTAGAAGTATTGGTCATTATTTTATTTGTTTATATTGTTGTAGCGCCATATATTTGGTTAATTAAATGTTTTATAGTAGGAGTTGATTTTGTTAATTCATTTATTTTGGAAGTGTATCCTCTATTTAATCCAAAATGTCTAAGTCACAGAGTGGGAGAACATACCATAACCCCGAAAATCCCGATTTGAGCATTGCTGGCATACTGTGATTTGCATATTTCATGCTAAATGGGCACAGGGGAGCATAGAAGTACTGTGCTTGGATTAATAATTAGAGGAACACTTAAGACGGTCATATCATGTTAAAGTAAAGTAATGATAGAAGTAGCTACAAAATATAATGTTAACCGACCGCATGGGACCCTGAAAACTCACACCGAGCAGCCCTAAATATATGTAACCCCCTAGCAAACACATTTCATGGCGCCCAGTACGTAGGGATGAGTTTTCCTAGGGAAAACCCGAGTTTTTCAGGAAAAATCAAAATTTTCATTTTTTTGTGAAAAAAAATGGTTTTTCGAAATTTTGAATTTTTAAAATCACTTCCATAAAAGTTTTGACATTGAATGAGTATATCAAATGGGTACGTTTTAGTAAACACCCGTAATAAGGTTAAAATTTGGAAATTGGGACACAAGAGTTCGGAATACCATCTCTCATGCATGAACCGGCGATGTGGCATGATAGCCCACTGTATTCTATAAGAGAATAAGATGGCATTAAGTGAGGAAATGCAGAGGCTTGTGGACGTCTTAAAGGCGACTATGAAAGCCGAAAATAGTGAAGAGAGGCAGGGGCTTTTGGACGTTTTAAAAGCCGACAATAAGGAAAAGTTGGATGCCATGAACAATAAATTCGAAACTATAGACAATAAACTGGACCTCCAACAGGATGAAAATAAAAAAGAGTTAGGATCCATAAATCAAACGTTAGGATCTATCGAGGCCGACTGTATAAGAATGAACAGTGAACTGAAGGCTGAGATAGATAAAATGAAAACGGAAAATGGGGAGAACATTGAAAAACAGTTGAAAGCTAACAGTAAAGCAAATAACGAGGTACTGAAGGCTGAAATAGAAGAGACAATGAATAACAAATTTCAGGGTTTTGACACTGAGTTTGGGATTAAGTTAACTGAGTTAAAAGGGGAAATCTCAAGTAAAATTGAAAGGGAAAATGAGGCACTTCAGTCAGGATTGCAAGACAAAATAAAGACCTTAGAAGAAAGTACGGTAAATTCCCAAACTGAACGTCAAGAAAATTTTAAGAATTTAGGGAATAAATTGGGTTCTATGGAAACCAAATTAAGTAATATGGAAGAGAATGTAGATGAATGTAAAAATGAACTTGTGAACCAGATCCAAGGGGTGCAGAAAAAATTAGAAGCTCAGATAGAATCTAACAAGAGTATTTGTGAAAAATCCCGGAAGGAGATAAAAGATAGTCTTGATAGGCTAGAAGGCAGATTTAAAGGGGTGGAGAACCAAGTAGGAAAACTTGAGGAAAAAGTAGAGGGAGTTCAGTCCGAAGTAAATGATATGAGAATTCAAAATAAAGAAGATGCAAAGAACAGGAAAAATCAATTTGATCATTTTACCGGGCAGGTAGATGAGAACTTGAGGAAGCACGAGGAGGAAATAAATAAGAGATTAGATACATACGAAAAGCATATCCAGGGAGAAAGAGAGCAACGAAATGAAGAAAATAAGGAGAATACCCAGAAGATAGATGAAATAAGTAAGGGTATCAATGAGGTTCAGGAAACCATGGAAACCTTAAAGGGACAAGTAGGAAAAACTAATACTGAAGTAAAACTTGTCAAAGATGACTTAACGGAATTATATAAAAATCAAGGGAAAACTGAGGAAAAGCTTGAAGAAATTAAGGGAAATATGGTCAAAGGACAAAAAGAGATGGAGAAAAAGATAAAGGAGATCCGAGAGGACTTAGATACCATAGGTGACGTTAAGCCAGAAATTATAGAAAAACAAAAAGGAAGATTGTAGTTTTACGTGACCGTGAATCTTGTGATTATGAGCCACGGGACCTCCTTTTTACGTGGAATCCGAACCACAGGACATGGCATTTCACTTCGAAAATCTCACATGCATTGAACAGGCCATGTTCATCAAGAAAGAGGTAGAAATTCAATTAGCTGAAATAAGGGATAGTTTCAGGGAAGAGAAATTTCAACTCAAACAAGAAGTGGAAGACAGTAAAAAGAATCAAGAAAGAATTCAGAATGAATAGGGATCACGGTTGGAAAGGACTGAACACAAGAACAGTCAGATGAAAATTCAACTCATGGCTCATGAAGAAAGTGCCCGAAGAGAAAGGAAATTAGAATTTGAAAGTCAGGATGAATTTCACAAGACAGGATGGGTAGATCCCCATGAAAGAGGCACCAATCAAGATAGGGACTTAGGAGGGGAGAGCCCTTATAAGAACCCAGGATATCCAATGGCAATGTCAACCCCTTATATGAACCAAACAAATGGTCAAATAATTAACATCATCAAGTCAAATGAGGACAGACCGGTGAAGTTTACAGGGAATAATATGTCGATTACTCCTAAATACTGGTTGAAGGAGGTCGCAGAGTACTTGAATGAAATGAAAGTTCATCAGGATCGGAGACTGAGAGCAATTGAGAAGCTGTTGGCAGGTGATTGTCTCACCTGGTTCAGGAGTTTCAGGTATACATTTGACACGGTGGAAGGTTTTAGAGAAGCTTTTCTGAAACGATATTGGGCAGCAGATGTCCAAGAGAATCTGAGGCTAGATCTGTGCTCTAGGAAGTATAGTACTAATGCCCCCACTAAATATTCAAAATTTTTCACCGCTCAGCTGTGTAAATTCCGGGAACTTGACATTGCTCCTGCTGAGAACGACCTGTGTGCCGCCATTGCGAGACAACTTCCATATGAGATCCAGAGGTTGTTAATCTCATCCAAAGCCAGAAGTGCTGTGGAAGTGGAGAGCGTCTTACGTCAGTTAGATATGACGACTTCACACGTTACTCCCAGGCATCAAAGACAGACTAAACAAGTACATATGGCCAGCAGTCAAGAAAATAGAGAGAAACCATTGACCAGAAATCAGTCAACTAGTACTGATACTCAGGGACTGGGTCGAGAATATGGACATCAAGAGCCTAGGGGAATACAGCCATACTATAGAGGAGGATATCGAGGAAGAAATCCTAGAAATACGGGTTATGGGCAACAAGAGAACCGACCCTATAACAATAATAATCAGAAGCAGGATAACAGAAAGAGATGGGAAAATTAACCCAGAAGGAATGTGAGACCGGAGGATAGAGACGATGAATATCGGGCCGAAATAGAAGAGAGATATCAGGAAAGTCTTCGTTACATGAATGAACGAACAGACGAACCTGAAACGCAAAGAGTCCGTTGGAGTGAGGCAATAAAAACCGAAAATCACCCGACCGATTAGAAGGAGCTCAAAGCTTGGAGTTACAAGCTCAATTGAAGAATGAGGGGAAAGGAAACCCTCAGGTTAAAAAAACTCCAAATTTAAATCATCAAAAGTGGAAACATACCAGGAGCTGGGAGGAGGTAGAGATTGTAAATTGGATAGCAAGACCAGATGAATTAATTAAAGAGGACGTGGAAGGAATCCCACCTGTTAGAAGGGACTTACCTATAATCATGTTAAGGATAGAAGGATTACTGGTCAGGGCATTAATTGATACTGGATCAACCATAAGTTTAATAACGCAAACCCTCCTAAATGAATTAGAAACAAGAGGCCGCATATTGAAAATTCCCACCTCAAGTGTGAAGATTAAGGGAATTATACCGGAAAAATCTTTAACATGTAAATTTCAGGTATACATTGAATTGATCATGTTTAACGCTGAAATTTCTCAATGCTTTTTGCTGGTACATCAATTGCCATATAATGTCATATTAGGTATTGATTTTTATCCGTGAGAACAAGGTCATAATAGACCTAGCGCAAAATTGCATTCGGATTCAAAGAGAGGATGTGGATGGACAAAACATAAATCTGCAGGAACAGGATGCAAAAATAGAAGAACAGGTATGGCATGTGGAAGAAGTGACCGAGGAAGGTTGTAAGGACATAGAAAAGATATTTGAAGTCCTAAACATAGAACTTGAAAATAGTTTGGAAACCGAGTTCGAGACCAACCTGTCAGGAAAAATAGAGGAAGCTAAAGTTAACCTCGAGAACAAGGAAAAATTAAAGGAATTGCTATTAAACTACAGGGACGTATTTGTTTCCAAGCCAGGAAAGATTTAAAATTTTAAATACATATTTCAAGTAAATGATTGGGCACCGCTCAGACAAAAACCATACCCGGTTGCAGAAAAACATTACTCACAAACAAAGAAAACACTGCAAGAGATGAGTGATGCAGGTGTTATAGAAAAGATGGCGACACCTTATGTTAGTCCATTAGTTATTGTGAGTAAACCGGATGGCTCAGTAAGGGTGTGTTTGGATGCCAGGAATTTGAACGCGAAAATCATACCAGAAAATGATTCGGCACCACCCATAAAAGAAATACTGAGGAAATTTAAAGGCAAGAAGATTTTCACAAATATTGACATGACCTCTTCATATCGTCATCTCGTACTTGAAGAGAAAACCAGTCTTTTGACTGGATTTCAGTTCGATCAACAAACATATTGCTTCAAGAGATGTCCGTTTGGCTTGAAGACCGCGGGATCCGCCTTAATAAGAGCGCTTGATCGAAACCTCTCAGAGGAAGTGAAAGATTGCACTATTCGTTATGTGGATGACATATTGCTTACCTCGGAAAACATTGAAGAGGACTTGGAAAAGTTAAAGAAATTATTGGAAGATTTAAGAAGGACTAACTTTAAGATTAACTTGAAGAAATCAAATTTTTGTCAGAGACAAGTTACGTTTTTGGGGCATGTGATTGACAAAGATGGTGTTAAACCAAATCCATGCAAATTAGAATCGATAAGAGATTTTCCCAGGCCTTTGAAGGTGAAAAACGTTCGCCAGTTTTTGGGATTGATTGGATTTTTCTCAGGACATTGTCCGTCATACACCAAAACTGTTGCACCACTACAGGACCTTTTGAAGAAGGGGGGCAAGTGGAAATGGACGGAGGAAACAGAAAAAGCATTTATAGAAGCCAAAGAAATGCTCTTAAATTATGTGAAGCTAGGATATCCTGATTTTAATCAGAGATTTGTAATACAAACGGATGCATCCCAGATTGGAATAGGGGCAATGCTATATCAGGAAAACCCGGATAACCCTGAGAAGAAAAATTATCTAGCTTTCACAAGTCGGAGACTGAAACCACACGAGAAAAATTATACAATCCGCGAGATCGAGCTGTTAGCGATATTGTACGCGTTGCAATATTGGCGAAAGATTGTATATGGGTTTCAAGTCACATTAAGGACTGATCATAAAGCCTTAACCTTTTTGATGAAGACGGATTTATCCAGTCAAATGTTGATGCGTTGGGCTTTATACATACAGCAGTTCGGTGTAAATATAGAGTATTGCCTAGGGAAAGAAAATGTAGTTCCAGATTATTTAAGTAGACAGCCAGAGTCCACAGAAGAGGAAGTAATTGATTTGGAAGACAGGGATCAGCGCACTTTGAATGAATTAAGAAGCATTGGTCAACGACAACGAGAGGATCCATGGATGAACATGCTCATATCTTTCTTGGAGGGGAGTTTGATAAGAGGAACACCTGCGTATACTGAAGCTAATAAGATAGCTCAGGATTATACGTTCTTTAATGGATTGTTGTATAAGTTTGTGGACTCTGACCATACACGATTGAGGATCGTTGTACCTGCGATTTTGCAGAGGAAAATGGTATGGTTAGCCCATAGATCGTTTGGACATATGGGAGTCGACAAAACAGTCTCGATGCTGAAAGAAGCATTTGTATGGCCGAGACTGAGAGAAACTGTAAGGGATACGCTCAAGACAAGTGACCTATGTCAAAGGATTAAGCCAAATGCGTTTTTGATGAGACAAAAGCCAATACCATTGTTGCCCGAGAGACCAGGTCAAATTATTTCTGACAATTTCGGACCTTTGCCAAAGGCTAGGCGAGGAAATAGACACATAATGGTGGCTATGGATGTTTTCACGAAAATGGTTGTCCTTGCTCCCATACAGAAGACTAGTACCAAACAAGTGTTAAAACGACTCAAAGAAAAAGTTATACCTATTCTGGGTAAACAAGTGTAGAATTCAGACAGGAATTAGAGAAACTTGGAATACGTCAGATACTGTCTAGTATTCGCCATCCTGAGGCAAATCCTGTGGAAAGAGTTATGAGGGAAACGGCCAAGTATTGTAGGATATACTGTGCCGAGGAAAATTGGAAATGGATAGATATCCTTGATATTATCGAATTTTGTATAAATTACACAATCCATGAGTCTACGGGAGATATACCAATAACGTTACATCGGAATGAGCAACCAGAGAGACCTTGGAGTCTGGTCATTCCTAGGCCAGCAGACGCTCAGCCTGGAAGAGATGTACGAATTAGAAGAGCCTTTGAGCATCTAAAAGATCAGGCTGATAGAAGGCAAAGAAGAAAAAGGCACAAGAGGTATTGTCCCCGATATCCGGATAGTAGGCTGTCAGATATCCGCCCCCTCAATCGGATTGCCAATAATCAAACGCACCGGCACAGCTACATCAATGAAAATGGCACTGACAGATACTATCGAGATTAGAGCACAATAGTTAACAAGAAATTATTGTGGAACACACCAAAATATACGGGGGTTCATACTTACCTTTACTTACCTTTTAAATTTATCTCGGGGACTGGGTTGTCAACTGGATCACTTAAAAGTATGCCCTCACAATAACCTCCACTATGATATTTAAAATGAACCAGAACGAAGACAAGAAACTCTAAAATGCACAATAATTTATTTCACATAAAGAATGAATTTAACAAAAATAAAACAACAAACTCCACGTGGCAATCAGAAGCCATCGACCACATAACCATGTCCTCCTGTAGGACTTGTATACTCTACATACAATGTTTCAGCTTTCTCAAGCTCAAAGTAACGTAATTATAATAATGCTCTTGGAATGGAAACGGGATTTGGGATGAGACATATATCAATTGTTTTGCGTGTTTATACACATCACATTTTATTTATAGCCACAAGGCTATTATGGAAACGTCCTTGGCCTCTATAATACAGTTGTCCGGGCCAGCTGCAATGCACCTGCATCGTCAAAGTGGACTCACCCGTCCGTTCAACCCTAGCATATGCCAGTTACATCAGAGCTCAGCTCTCCTTTTCAAAACACGTTAAATGTCCACATCTCAACTCAAATATCATCACGCAAATCTTTTAAATGCTCCATTCAAACACCAGTGGATTACTCCAACAATCCCAAATCATGTTTAATTGTTCAAACCACTTGTTTAATTAGCGTTGTTTAGAGTATAAAAACAAAACTCTTAATGTTAATAACAAAAGTTAATTAATTATTTATAACAATAATAAATTGTTTATAACAATGTCAAACGACAATTGAAAAACTTATACACACCTCTATTAATCACTTTCATTTCAAATTATTATCAAAGATATTTACATAATTATTTACAATATTAATATTGTTTATATTATTTATACAAGAAATACATTAAACCACACGTTTATCCGGTTGATAATTACTCAAATCGTGGTGATATAATCGACCAATGAAGGTTAGTTATATTTAACTGTCAAATTCAGGTTTAATAAGGTTTCATAATTATTATAATATTTGTGACGGTAACCTCCATTCAAAATCTTTATCTCAAATTATTTAACACTCTTGTTAATTTTAACAGTATCTTCATATGAATAACTTTCAAAGAACCAGGACAATACATTCAGCGGAAAAATACTTCGCTCAAAACGCACAAAATTGCACAACAATTGGCCCAGAATTCATCATATATCTCAATATATATGGCATCAAAATCTTCCAAACTACATACAAAAACCTCCACTTATAAATTCATCAACTTCATTTATTACTGTGGGAACCTCCTTCATTATTCAAGGGCATTATTCATCAGCGACTATTACACGTCCACTGAACTAACGATTATACATCCATTGTTCCTCTTTAAAAATTCTTATATTCATCAATTGTATTAATGACTGTTATTATTTAACCTTCGTGGGTTTCATTCATGAATCGATATGAAGTAAAAATTTGCCAATCACAAATAAATTTAATAGCAAATACGATTAGACACTCCTCCCTGGTCTATCAAAATTGAGATTACTATCTTCAAAGTAACGCAGTATAAAAATACTATCTTCAATCAAAGTTCATCTAAACTGCATAAATAGTCGAATAGAATACAATTAGATTGTGGAATGCAAACATTATTGTTCCAATCTATAATTGAGAAAAACTCCTATCAAATGTTCATTACTATAGTGTATTCAATAAATCGTAATCAAAGTTCATATTTCATAAAATTGTCTATAATGCAATGATAAATGTCTATGTTGCAATCATGTTCATAAGACGACTAGTATTTCAAAGATCGTCGATAACATAATAGATTTTAACGCTCTAAAATCATTTAATCATTCTTCTTTCTTGAGGATGACAGAAAATTGGTCAAAGTAATTTACTGAATAGAATTATTTTAATAAAATGACACGCTGTCTGAATTCAAATCTGCCATAGAAAATCGTTAACTTTACAGTCAAATCGTGACTAGAAAAATATGCAAATTACTGAAAGAATCTAAATTATCAGTCTCAACTGATCCAAAATTAATTAAGTATGCCAATGACATAACAATGTCTCAATAAATCGTAGAAAAAGGCATAAATCAACGAAGTGTACTGAGTACAGAAATATCAAGCAAGAAAATGGGGCACAATAAATGGGACAGAAAATATGGGGAAAATGGTTGCTCAGATATCGCTACAAGACTCAAATAATACAAGAAACGTTCACGACTACCTTATCTGTTGATTGAAGTTCTAGAGGAAAGTTTTCAAAGAAAACTGCTGATGGTTCCATTTCACCAGCGTAAAGATGTGCTCCGACCTTGAACCTGGAATCAGCGCCCTCGGAGAATCGAACTGCTTCCTTCTCCGGAAATTGCACTGCTCCATGTATACGAAAGACATCCTTCTGGCAAAACTCTTCTTTGTGAGCCGGGTCCACCCTGGCCTCTCTTGAACGTTCCCTGAAGTTCTGGTCGTAATTCGCCATGAAGTTTATAGTAGTTATTTCCGCAGAAATATTCATAATCGTGGAGTATGAAAATATTTCCACTGTCATTTGATAATTCAGCGATGGATTCACGATGCATGAGTGTAGTTGGATGTTCACTACATGCTCGCTTTTGTAGAAAGACGATTAACGAAGTTCCATGCTGTTATTTCACTCCATCGATATATGTCCCAATTGCATTAAAGCCTTAGCCTTCCATCTCTACTTCTGTTATAATCATTGAAAACACTGCCATATTATAATGTTCCATGGTAGAATGTATCGTTGTATCACCAAACGTATTCTCCAATATCACGGTTGCGATGCACGTGTCAGCCATATTGTATAATGTGGTCTTTTAAAAGTGCTTCTCATGTGGCGAGAAAATCACTTTTGTCTGCAGTCTTAAAATGTCAATATCTTTCAAATTATAGCTGTGAGATTGTTCAAATCTTCTACACACCTCAATGTTGTACTGCCCAATTGAATTATAATGAAGGCAGAAGTTAACTCTGGATATCTTATCTGGTAGAAACGTTAATGTGAGCGTTACAACTTCACCTAGTTTCGAACAGCGTAAAATGGAACTGCCCCGAGTTCGTTCGATGCGCCGGGCTTTAACCACACGCTAAAGACAACTTGCTTCAGTTATTCACTCGAAAATGACTATATGACATCTGAAATATATATCCGGTATCTGCGGTATGAGAGATATGAGAGATATCTCTTCTGTGCACGACCTTTTATTAACTTCTTAATAAACTTCCGTAGCCTGTTGCTCCGTCATTGCTAGAAGTTTTAACTTTGGCTATACTTGACCGATTTTCAAATTTCAAAAAATCAAAATTAATTTCTTCAAAATTCCAAATCAATGCCATAACTGAAAATAGTTTTCCACAATTCTGCATGCCAAAAGTAATTAAATATCGTAGTTTCAGCAATCTCCGTCTTCCTTCCAAACTATCGTTCATTGGTTCGAGTCTCTCCTCCAATAGCGTAACTTCTTCCTTAGCACAATACCTTGTTTCCTGCGACTGCGTCGTAAATTTCAGATCTTTCTCGAACAAAATCATGACGTCACCAAGAATCTCAGCTCAACCAGCCTACTTGCATGAAGTCTACGTCATCCGTGCCTACGTCATGAATATACACGTCACAACTATGACAGCCATAACTTTATTCATTTATTCTAATACAGCCATCGTGGTCTCAATATAATTCAATTTACGGGGGCAGTATCACCGACCACTATTAGCAGGAAAAATGGTGTTAGTGAAAAGACCAGCCATTTCGGATCCAGGGAACCGTGTGTACAAAAAATTCCAGAAAATGTACCACGGACCGTATCAAATAATAAGAGATTTAAGAAATAATGCTTATAGAATTCGGCACTGTGAAACGAATCACGAAGTGACCATGAACTCAGCGAATTTAAAAGTGTATTACCGTCCCGAAGACTTCGATGAAGCAGATGAACAAGCCCTGGTTATGGAACAATTTAGAGATGATGAATCCACTTTTGATAGAAACAAGAGTAAGGTAGGACAAGGAAACAGAGCTCAACCATTCAATTGCGAATGCGAATTAGAGAAAATGTATTGTGAGATAAGAGAAATAATTGATTTTGTTGAAAAGGAAAATTTCAATTTAAGAAGAGAGAATGATGAAATAAAGAAACGGGTAGGGATAGACCACACCCGTAACGTTGAATTGTCCTTCAAATCCATCATTTATTGGTGAAAGAAGGAAGGAAATATACAGTCTTCAGTGGAACATAGAAAGATTCTATACAAGAGGGCGAGCATAATATTGTGCAAGAAATGAGAGCCCAGGTGGCCAGGAAATGATATCACGCATGACGCACCGATAGGAGCCGATCATGGCTATAATTAGAACGAGTGGAACTTTCCGTCGGAGTGAGTGAGAGAGGGTTTCGGAATTTGATCTTACGTTGCAGTAAATTGGCAACCTCGCAGTTGTGCAAGAAGAAGAATAATTAGATTTAAGCCACTTGCGAGTATAAAATTAACCAAAGAAAGACATCATTGTGAATCATTTCGGAATAGAGATTTTTGTGTGGAGAAAAAGGTTTTAATAATTGCCTAGGAAAGAAGTGCAAACGTGGCCATACGTCATAAAAGGTTCCCCGAGACCTGAGATGGAGGGGATTAAAAATCAACCTCAACACCCACGTACCTCACGAGTAAATTTCATTTAATATCTCGAAATTGTATGATCGATTTTCACGTACAAAGAAATCAGTTTACGTTTAGAAAACAAGCTTTCCAGAGATATAATTTTTAAATGTGTGCGACCATTACTTCAAAAGTTGGTTATGAAAAAGACAAGGATTTTATCGTTTTGTCGCCGATTTGTATAAAAGCCCTGGCCGTGCCAGGCAATTCATGCAGTTTACAGCAGACCTCGTGGAGAGGTGCTGCATCACAGTGTCCAGGTCATAGCACGAGAAGTATCATCATAGTATCGCCGTGTGAAGACTTGGGAGAATCCAAGTACAGGATTTAGTTCCGCCAGTATCAGTCTTATAGTGAAAGTTCCGTATTACAGTCAAAGTAGGCTGCGAACTTAAAGAACAGGCGATATGTCTTCAAATAACAGTTTAGTAAAACGACTGAAAGTATCGTAACACTTGAAGTACCAACGATAGAGAAACGAACAGTTCTATTAAAAGTTAAGGAACCCGATCAGGGTCAGACGAAATAAGTGCCGCCTAGTATTCTGAATAAAATAGGGACTAGAGCAAAGAATATAAGAAGGGAAAATTTAATCCAAGATAGTGTCTCATTGGAGACAAACGAACAGTAAGAGCATTAAGCTACGAAACTAAGGAAGAGCAGTAAATGCTAGAGAATCATAGGGCACCGAGAAAATATTCGAGGGACCGTAAATAGGACAGACTGTATCTATATCAACTAATTAGTGTCTAGAAAGAAACGACTTCGAGCTATAAAATATAAGCCGAATAGTCAGGAAACCGGATCTGAAGAATTACCGTTCCAGGGAGGGGTAGATTGATCGAGACTTTCAACTTCTTACCAGATAGGGAGCCGACATCTAAGAGTTTCACCCTTGGAAACGGGAAGCAAGAAATCACGTGTGCAATGCCTAATCAAAGCCTCAGTGATTAGAAGCAGTGTAATGTAAATATAGAAAATTTGTGTTAGTATAGTGATTTTTAGTGAATTTATTTGTGTATAATAGAAGAATACAAAATTGTATTCAAAAAGGTTACCAGTGTTTAAGGTATATAAATTATATGTGTGTCAAGAAATGTCAGTGTGTGAAATGGGATTAATCCAGATGGCTTAAACACATTAAGTGGGCGAAATGAAACATCGTTGGAAAATACGGTCGGTGACCGTTCTATCATGTGAGTAACCATTTCATTATGTTATGTGTTGGGGAATATTTGTGTACAATCCACCTGAGAATGAGAAATAGGGATGTTTTTGAATAACAAATAACAGAATAATAGCGCGATCTGAACGATAAAAATTGAGAAAGTATATAAATGATTATGTGAAATGAATAAATCCCTTAGGGGAAATGTATGAAATAAAATGTCAGTGTATTTGATAAATGATTTAATGATATGAAAGATTAAATTGAATATTATGAAAGTAGTAGCTTTTGAGCTCCTGTAAAAGAATATATACATGTTGTGAATACGTGGTCTTAAAGTATAGCGATTATTGTCACGGGAGAGGATTAATATAAAAGTGAATGTAGAGCAAATGTTGATTTTGAATTTATCAGTTCTTTGGAAGACACTTGGCCGTAAAGTAATGTATAGCGCAATGTAGCGCATTAAAGTAATGTGTCACGCTAGGAAGGCGTTGAACCTAAATATACTTGGTAAGTTAATTGTGAGGGGCATTTGGTCGTGGTAATTGAGCTATGATAAGTCCTCTAAAAGGTGATGTGATCACGAGGCCGTTGTGTGTATTTTATTATAAAGGGGCTATTTAATGAAGTATGAGCGCGGGTATAAGGTAATGAAGCCTGACATAAGCCGCAAATATATAAGTCCTCCAGTATGGGATGTGGGTCCCGAGGCAGTGAAAGGATCGAACCCAGGTTCGTCTGTGTGAAGACCCTAAATATTTGTTGTTGTATTGAATTATTCTTACCCACCAATGAAGACACTTCATAATTAATAAATGCCAAGGTTACGAGAGTGGTCTATGAACCTAAATAATGTTGTTAAAATAAATGAATGAAAAGCCAGGTCTGTTCAAAGAACTGCGTGTAAGAAATAGCTGTATAAGCAGAGAATAGCCCGTCTCTGTGGTTGAGACTTGGGGTTCCTACTCCCGGATAATAAATCACGCTAAGTGGTACGGCCTGACCCCTCGCCATTGATAGTGCGGTAGGTCTGGTAGCCGTCTGTTGGAAGTCATAATACACCGTGAGTGTTTAGAGTTTGTTAATGACCCGGGATTCGAACCGAGGTTCTTGTAGATGAAATGTAGCGCTTGCAAGTTCAGATCGTTGCTTTCTTATGAGATGATGGTCTTTTAAGGCAAATAAATAACTCCCTAATGTAATGTTATATGATGTAGGAATTCACGAGTTCAGTGAAGACAATTAGATTTCGGGAGTGATCTTAATTTTTGACATGTTCAAGTAGTCTTCTATAACTCGGGAGTACACAAGTGTTTTCCCAATCACTGTAGTGAATTGTTGACTGAGAGAGATGGTAACATGAGAACATTGTGAAAAGACAAAAAATCTAAGTGATGGAGTAACAGTACTTTAATAAGAATTATATATTGTTTTGATTATAAGATACTCATATAATAGGAAGTGAGGTGTTGTAAAAGAATAACACAGCGTATATAAAAGGTATCGAGCTATTGGGGCTCTTGATTTTATGAAATTTTAAAGGGATACTTTATGGAAGTGAAAAGAGACGTAAGTTTGTTGGTTTAGGAAACCATTTATTATGATTTAACCTTTGTTTGTTTATGTATTCCTTGTTCACTCTGAACAAGTTAGAAGTATTGGTCATTATTTTATTTGTTTATATTGTTGTAGCGCCATATATATGGTTAATTAAATGTTTTATAGTAGGAGTTGATTTTGTTGATTTATTTATTTTGGAAGTGTATCCTCTATTTAATCCAAAATGTGTAAGTCACAGAGTGGGAGAACATACCATAACCCCGAAAATCCCGATTTGGGCATTGCTGGCATACTGTGATTTGCATATTTCATGCTAAATGGGCACAATACTAATGGGAAAAATATAGACTCCTGTTTTTAGCCTACTTTCGATTTTTGCAAAAAATGAAAGTAGACTTATGAGATCAACACAGGACGAAAAAAGTGTGTCTGTCTGTGTGTGTGTATGTGTGTGTGTATGTCTGTGTGTGTGTGTGTATGTGTGTGTGAGTCTGTGTGTGTGTGTGTGTGTGTGTGAGTGTGTGTACTCTGAATGTCTGTCCCCCCTATCAATTCGAACACGGTGAATGCGAATTGAACGAAATTTGGTACAAAGGTAGCACTAGCAAAGGGCACCTCAGTGTCATGTTTTATATCGGCGCCATCTTTAATAAAACTGAATGGCGGCCACTCAAACGTTCAAAACGTAAAATCAAATAACGACTAACCAAATCATCCGATCTCTACCAAATTTGGTAACAATATACCTTCGTATAGGATGCGTCTTGTGACCAAACTGCAAGGTCGTCCGCCATACCATTTCAGGATGGCGGCCGTGCGAATTATGCAAACTTTATAATCCATATCATGGGACCCACCAGTTCCGATTATTGAGCCGAGAATCGTTTTAACTGTTCTAAAGGAAGAGGCACGTTCGAAATTAAAAGTTTATTTTGTAATACTATAGTACAGACGTGATTTTAAAAAGCTGAGCCGATTCGGTAATAAGACAAGATGGCAGCGGATATCTTGTGCCTGGCTTATATTTCACTAATTTGAGTATTGCATGCAATATAGCGTACTGATACAAAATAAATAAACTTTGTATGAAATGCTTTATATATAAATAATATACTCCAGTGATGAAATCGTTTAGTATAAATCATTATTTGCTAACAAGTTCTATGTAAGTCATTTTATATAGAACGATATTCGTTGACACAATTAGCTCAGTGGTAGAGCGTTAGCCTATAGCTCAAATGCCTATGGTTCAAACCCGATCAGAGCTAGGTTTTTTGCTTGAAATGTTATATGTTTATTGTTTTGTAATGACTCAGATGTTTTAAAATTAAGCGTTATATTGTGCATATTATGGTGTAAAATATATATTTAATTAAAACATAATTCGCCAGCAGATTTACTCGAGACATCTAGCTGCCAAAAAGGTAACTGCACGCCGACCTACTTATTAACTTCCAGATTTTATTGAAAAGTTTCTTCTTCTGGTCGCTAGAATGCACTCGCTCTGTTAGGATTATATTGTTCGATATTTCACCACTAGATGTCACGACTAGTCTACGTGGGGCTCCATTGATTACTATACCATTGGCATTCTATGCGCATCGAATTTGAAGAATGACAAGATGATACTACGATAAATTTTTACTTTTTATTTTAAAGGGTTTGTAACAGCCTATTTTGCGTTACTTGAAAATGTTATTTGAAGTAAAGAACAAAACGATTTCACATAGTAACTGAATTCAAGCCGTTGGTGTTAGTTCAGGTTATTAATTACTACTTTTATTTCAGGCAAATAGCAATCGAAAATATCCACATAGTTTTTATACACACGTCTCTGTAGGGTCATGGAAAGATTTGTTAATTCAATTAGGGTTGTGAAAGCCATGCACAATCAGACGTGTAAAGACATGCCTCAACTCAAAGTTGGATGTTGCCCACGGCAGGTCGTATATGTAATAATAATAATAATAATAATAATAATAATAATAATAATAATGTTATTGGTTTTACATCCCTTTTAACTACTGCTGCTTTTAGAGACACCGGGGTGCCGGAATTTTGGCCCGAAGGGGATCTTTAACGTGCCAGTAAATGTACTGACATGGCTCCCTCGCATTTGTGCACCCTCAAATGCCAGCTGACTGCGCCAGGATACGAACTTGCAACCTAGGGCCCAGCAAGCGAGAACGTTACCGCTGAGCCACGCAGCCAGTCCGGTCGATTATGTCTCCAGATCCATAACATTCTTGATATACTTCTTATCTTTCTTTCTTCAATGATGGTAGCAGTTTTTATCTAGGTTGTGGCTTTTGGTAGAGGTAAATCGTTTCTAAGGTCTTCAACAAAGAATAGTTCTATTATACTCTTTGATAATAACAACGAGTTATAACTATACTCATACATTTAGGAGAAAGTAGGCTATATGTTCTTTACTGAACATCTTGTTATTTATTTATTTTTAAATCATAACAGTGATACTATACTTTTTAGATTTTTTTTGTTAAAAAAATTCTTAATGTTAATGTCTATATCTGGATAAAAGTAATTTGCACTTCATTGCACCAATAACCATAAATGCAGCCATACGTTCTGATACACTTGCATCAGAAGCTGTTATTCTTTGCTTGGCAGTGCTTAACAATGCTTTGTCGTCCACACGTCTTAATGTTGGATCACTGTTATGATAAGCCATATCATGATTACGGCATGCTTGATCCAAAGGGTTAAATCCCATATCCCCTCCCCTCAAACGTTCTTCAAGGCGAGTTCCGGGTCCACAAAAGCTGAAAGCAGGTAAGTGTACTTCCTGGGGTAAGTATTTAATGATGTTATCAATAATTCCATGGCCAATACAGCTCCGACATGGGTTTTTCACTCGGTGAAAGAAACTTTTCTTGTACTTCTTCTTCTTGCTTGGCAGCTGCTGCTAGCGTGCATGGTAGGATTTTTTTTGCCATGACAACCATGGAATGATGAAACAAAGTCATTACACTGACTTTTATTACTGTGATACAATTTCATGAATTGACACGTCGCACATTGACGTTGGGATGGTATTTTTGCCATAGTCAATTGCTTATTATGCGATAAGTGGCTGCATGGTTGCAATTCACTCAATACAGGGTCTCTTGTGCACTCGCAAAGTGCCTTATCCCAAATTTATTTCACGGAATTGGCTGCTACATGAAAACTAGTCGACATGGGGAGAGCTAATACTTCATGTTGAGTAAAACTGGTCAGTTTTTTCATTGCACACAAAGAATTTGACAATCGCCTTATCGATTGCAGTAATTTCCATCTTATAATGTTGTTGTTTTCACCACACGTGTACAACTCATTTGCCAGTAAACCTTGAGTTTTAACAACTCCCAACTGGCATTCGTCGTTAACCAATGACATAATTGCCACGCATGCTCCAAAGCTTTATTGTAAATATTGCCACAAGGACAGGTCTCCTTCAATGTTTTCAGCGAGGGACATCCCAAGTCAATGAGATCAATACATTGGCAGTAAGGAGCTAAAAACTGTTGCAACTAGAAATAAAACAAACCACAGGCTTCTAGACTTTAAGGTTCTTGAGATCTGTAGTGTGGTAAACACTTTTTACTTAATATTTCCCATTAATCAATGTACTCATAAGGAAATACACCTTCACGGGTCATGAGCGTTGAATTTTCCTTTCCAAGGTCCATTCCTATTATCACATCAAGTTGTCTGAGCACACCCAGAAATACACTGGATTTTTGTTTGGGCAACCTATGTATTTTGTAAATTACCTTTTGGTCTAAAAACGCGGGAGCCGCACTAAAACGAGCTCTAGACGCGAACCTGACGCAAGAAGTCAAGGAGAAAATAGTCTGCTATGTCGATGAACAAATAATCGCTTCACAGACAGAAGAGGAGCACTATCAAACCCTTCGTCTCGTTTTCGAGAATCTCCATGTAGCCACTTTCAAGGTGAACAGAGAGAAATGTGAATTCCTCCGGGATGTTTACATAGCCTCAATATGGCGGCTGTGTGAAACATTTCACTGGCATTCTATATCTCCGGGACTGTTAAAGATATCGCCCTGAAATTTTGTACGGTGATAAAGGGCGTTACTACCTAGATACACGTTCACTTATGTATTTAAAAAAAACTTGTAAAGTAAAAAACTAACATGGCGGCCAAGCGAATTTGATACATTTTAATTGATTTTTCTCTCGATTTAACCATCTGAGCGCAGTGAAATATGGTACAGTAAATGTTTATTAACTTTTTAAAGCACTAGCATGTAATTTAGATCAATAATTACATTTACAGCCGTGCTAAATTTAGAAATTAAGTTTTTATTTCTTGTGTATTAATCATTCGATTGAAGTGAACGTTTGAGTAATGAACCCACGCAATAATCGTCGTCTCTTCGTATATAACTCTATGACCTACAAATGTGAAATTCCAACTTTGCGAAATATTCAGACGGTTCTCTATATATATATTAATCTATGACAGCAATCAAACAGGAATTTTGTATGTTGATAGTGATTATGAACATAAGTTCACCTTTGGGACGTTCAATAACCCGGTGAGCACAAATCGACCATGGCCGCGACGCGAAATTTAAATATTCAAATGGACGCTTCTCACGATTTAACCATCTGAGCGCAGTGACACTTGGTCCGGTATATGCTTATTTACATTTTAGTCCACTGGCATCTAATTCATTTAAATTATTTTCATAACCAAAAATGGCGGCTGAGCGAAGTTTTAAAATCTCGTTTGTATTTCTTGTGTCTTAATCATCCGATTGAAGATTGAATAATACACCTACACATTAATCGATATGTAATAATGCATAACTCTAAGGCCGATATATAAAAATCCAACATGGTGACCATCCAAAATATTTAGACGGTTCTCAATATCTACGAATCTATTACAGCAATCAATCTGAAAATAGAGGCATTTAATATAAGTAGGACTAGTGCGCCCATGCGAGCTTTCACAACGTGAATGTAGGTTTATGGGGTAGTAGGGGAGAATGTGGGAGAAGGAAGTTTTAAATATTGAGGAGTCGAAGACCTCGTTGGTTGAGGTTGAATGGATTGGCTCCTCCTATGATTCCTGGTTGGTGATGTGACACCTGAAAGTAGCTCGACAGGATGGATTGGATTGTTTGGAGCTGTTTGATGGGTTGACGTAGAAGGGATCTGTTGGCATGTTGAAGTCCCGAAGTTGATGGATGTGCAGTTCTTGTCGGAGAAGATGTAACACTGCCAGTCACCAATGCAGTTGGCTTCGGGCTTGGTTGTGATGAGGGCACAGTTTTAGTACCTGTTGTTTCACCATGTTTCTGCAGGTTGCGTTTATCTCTTGCAGTACGATAGTTTAGTGGCTTTTTCCTTGGCATATTTCACGCAGCGTGTAGGTCACTGCAAGGGAAATGAATGAATAAACGTATTGTACAGAAATCTGAGATTTGGTAGTAGTCTATTTTAGGTCTTACCTTGATCACCTATGTTGAGGCACATGGGAAGTAAACATGCCAATGCAATGCAAGAAATGCAAAGCATAAATACAGTCTGGAAATGTTCACATAATTTCAGGCGATAGTAAACATGCCAAAGCAATGCAAGAAATGCAAAGCGTAAATACAGTCTGGAAATACAGAAAGATATATAGGTTAGGTATCTTGCCAATGCCACCGCGCTGCCCTGCGCTCTAGCAGCAGGTTCTCCTAGCAGTACGCCGCAAAACAAATAGTTTCAAGTCTTTGTTAAGCTATGCTGGGTTGACAGTGCTGTATGAGCAGTAGAGTAACTAACGGGATTTCATGTAAAGAGCCTCATTTTCTATACCGGTAGTGGAGAGCGCTACTCGCATTTAGTCGGCTGTGTCTCGTCAAGAGCTACTGTTGCCTAGAAACGACATGACTTGCCATTCCTTCATGAGTTTATTTTATGACTTTATAAGCCTTTTCTCGAGTGCAAAATTGTATTTATTTAATTGCGAGGCATTTAAGGAGTAAGTGAGTGTGTTTCGCGCACACATTGGGTTATGCGGAGCCTGTAGGTACCCCATATGTGTAGGTTGGTGTTAATAGGACCTTATTTTCTGTACAAAACTGGAATGGGACCTTAGCAGATAAATGTAGGGAGGGATATATGAAAATAGGCTATTTAGTTATTCACGGAACTACTTGTTTTCCATGGGAACGGTGAGTAGCTTCTCTCCAACACACGAAAGTTATAAGGAAAGCGTTTAGTTCCATCGATTCTCCATTATATCATTACGTTTGTAGATCAGTCCATTGATGCTCTCAAGAGACGGTATGTAATTAAGAAGCGATTGACAAAGGGAGGAGTCCATTTGTGCTTCTTGTGTGGGTATTGCTCCCAATAGCCATTACATGTAATTAAATGGAGTTTCGCTGTTATCTCAGGCAGAGCAAGTGGACTAGTGAGCGTACGGTATTGTTCCATAGGAATGGTGAGTAGCTGCTCTGAAACACACCAAAGTTGTGAGGAAAACGTTTTGATCCATCGATTCTCCATTATGTCATTACGTTTCTAGAGCAGTCCATTGATGCTCTCAGGAGACGGTATGTAATTAAGAACCGATTGACAAAGGCAGGAGTCCATTTGTGCTTCTTGGGTGGGTACTGCTCTCAATAGCCCTTACATGTAATTAAATGGCGTTTCGCTGTTATTTCAGGCAGAGCAAGTGGACTAGTGAGCGTATTGTTTCATAGGAACGGTGAGTAGCTTCTCTGAAACACACCAAACTTGTAAGGAAAACGTTTTGTTCCATCGGAACGGTGAGTAGCTGTTCCCTAAAACAAAGAAGTTGTAAAGAAAGCGTTTTGTCCAATTGCAACGTTGAGTTGCATTTGCCTAAAAATGGGGTAGCTGGACCACTTTGTAATCCTCTGGGTCAGTATTCTAGAAGGCGGCTGATTGATTGATTGTCGATTGGATGATTGAATGGTTATCGATTGATTATTGATCGATTGTTTTATTGATAAACAAAATGGTGGAGGGAGAATAACTGGCACGTGGCCATTTTTTGGCCGGAGTAAATCTCAAGGCCATGTGACGTCTCAAGGGAATTCCCAGTAGGGTTGCCAGCCTAGGCGTTATGAAAAATCCTTTATTATCCTATATTCTTCCCTAGATATGAAATTAGGTCCATGGAATATACAAAATAAGCCTCCATCAAAGACTCAGGTTTGTGCTTTCCGTCTGAGAATCCGCGAGGCCACTCGTAACTTAAAGGTAGTGTGATCAGGGGTAGATTTCTAACACTGCAACAATCCAAAATACTTAGGAGTGACTCTTGACTGAGCCCTCAAATTAAAGAAACATTGCATGAACACCAAGTCCGAAGTTTCCACCATAAACAATCTCCTTAGAAAACTGGCTGGATCACAGTGGATTAGTCAACCTGAAACCATACGAACGTCGGCCATGGCATTGTGTTATTCTTCTCAAGAGTACGCTTGCCCTGTTTGGCTCATGCAGAATCATAGCAGGCTGTTTAAAACCTATTCCAGTCGAGTGGTTCTATCATCTCTCTGAAATAGTGCCACCTTCTGTCCGAATAGAAATAGCAGTAGATAAGGAAATAAAGAACGTGGAGCATGAAATAACTCATCCATTGCATGGGTATGAACCACATGCACACAGACTGAAGTCCAGGAAGAGTTTCCTTAGAACATCATAGGAACTCACAACCACTGATAAACATGCCAGGTTGCAATTGTGGAAATCTAAAGGCCCCATTCCTAACGGCTGGAAGAAAGTAGCAGAAACGTTACTACCTGGACACGATAAAGGATGGACAATCTAGAAAATGAGCAACCGAAGTTATTAACACTATTAACAGTTATCACAGTAGCCTATAAGTTACTTCAAATCGAAATATTTCAGAAACACAGAAGATATAATGTAATTTTTTACTATAATCCTAGGGAGAGTAATGCAAACGAATTTATGCTTGACCTTGAATGCATACTTTGGAATACTAACAAATCAAACACACTACTTATTTGAGACGATAATGTAGATTTCCTAAAAGAGAGCATTATTTACAAGGCCTATTCGTCTTTACTGAATTGTTCTAGTTTTTATCCATGCAATACAAACTGCCAACAAGAATACTTCTTCATCTTTAATTGACCATATACATTGTAACTTTGCCAATGATAACTTCTATTTATATAATGTTGTGAGTGATCTTAGTGATCATAATATTTTAATTCTAAAAATTACATCACAACCAGGAGTGTGTACGCAATTCAATAATCGTTGAAATTTACAAACATTTACGAAAATAAGTTATGCCAAACTGAACAATTTCTTTTCAAAAAATAAATTTCCAAAATCGACTTCGGACAGCTAGTATAAATATTAAGCAAAAACCACAGGTAAAACGTACACATAAACCATGGGTACGGTAACACATGAGTTTCAGGAAGCGGTTAAAGAAAAAATAATTTGTATGCAAAAACTAAAACTCAAATCCCCTCAACTGAAACCATTAAAGAGTAGCCTACACAAGATGTAGTAGGGATGTGACTATAATGAAAAGAGAGCTGAAAAGGTTGTACTACAATAATTTAATTAGAGAAGGGAATGCGATGAAAGGAATGTGGAAGGCAGTAAGTCAAATACTTAGCAAACCTCATAATACACGAATCATTGTTGAAATTGAATATGAAAACGTACAATACGCCTCTGGCCAAGATATATGTAAAGCATTTAACATGTATTTCATAAATGTTGTAGAAAACTTGATTAAAGATCTTACTCCAATTAACCCAAATTCGACATCGAATCAGACGATCTGTAACTCACTATTCATAAAACAAAAAAAAAGTGACGGAAGTTAAACAAATCATTCAAAACCTTGCAAACAAAATGAATTACACAGGCGATGGAATAAATAACATAATCCTTAAGAGATGTACCAATCATCTGGCTCCATTGCTTCCTGATATACCGTGATTAACTTGTCACTGCAATCAGGAGTAATACTAGAAAAATGTAAACTAGCAAGAGTGGAGGCAATATTTAAAGAAGGCGGTGTATCTAACCCCACTAATTACAGACCGTTGTGTATATTATCCTCACTTGTAAAAGTACTGGAAAATACTATTTTTTCTTCAAATATCAGTACGGCTTCCTTCCCAAACATAGCACTGATTCAGTAGCATTTGACGTAGTGTCGCTTATACATAAATCAATAGACAGCAATAAAATAGCAGCAGGACTATTTAAAGATCTTGCTAAGGCATTTGACACGGTTAACAATACCTTGTTGCTAAGTAGGCTAAACTATCAAATGCAGGAATTAGAGGAATAGCCTTTGAGTGGTTTAAAAACTACCTGTCTAACAGAAAGCAGTATGTAAATATTAATAAAACTAAAGGGTCCATTTCTGATGTTAAATGCGGTGTCCCACAAGGGTCAGTGCTCGGACCATTGCTGTTTCTGATATTTATTAATGATATAGATTATTTAGAGTTTACTGGTAAAATATTTCTATTTGCAGATGCTATATTTCTACTTTACGAGAGCGCCTGTGAACAGACGATTATGGAGAATATGCAAAAGGATCTAAATATATTAACAATGTGTCTTTCAAAAAGTAAATTAATCATAAGCAGCTCAAAAACAAAATACATGCTATTTCAAAAACCAGCTTACAGTTCAAGCACTTCCAACATAGTAATAATTGGCAATGTACCCATCGAACGGATTAAACAATTCACATATTTAGGCCTAACTTTGGACAATAACTTAGGATGGAATGAACATGTCACAAATGTGAAAAAGAAAATTGTTAGTGTAATTGGTGTTCTAAAAGGATTAAGGGAGTATGGACTAAGCAATAAACATTTAAGGAGCATATATGCCTTTCTTATTCACTCTCATCTTATGTACATGAACATTATATGGGTTAAATGTACGCAGCAATTAATAAATGAGCTCGAAGTACTTCAAAAAAAAGAGCAATTAAAATAGCCTAATGTATGGTTAGGATTTTAGGAAACCAACTGTACAAGTATTTCAGGAGACAAACATATTACCATTACGAAGCCAGCTCAAATACTCTGAATCTTTATTTATGTTCAGATATAAACAAGGTCTTATTAGTCTTAATACTGAACTTCAATGCAGGAAAGACATTCATACCCATACAAAAGATCATCAAACCAGTTATACATGGAGTCCAAACACAACTAGATATGGTATTAAAAGAATTTCCTATTCAGTCAGCACATCTTATAACTACTTATCTCCTAAACTGAGACAAATTGTAAACTTAAACAAATTCAAAAAGGAAGCACGCAGGTAAATCCTGAAACAATATGTTGAAGAATATAGATGAACCCATAAACACTGAATAAGTGATCCTACCACCTTAGTATATTCTTGTATAAGTTACTAAGCCATATTTGTAAATGGCAGTCCCCCCTTGAGCTACCAGCTTACTGGGACCTTCTGTACCCTATAAATGAATAAATAAATAAATAAATAAACATGGAAATCTGTGAACAGATTGAGATCTGGGGTCGGCATATCAAGAGTTAACCTGGCATTATGGGGCTATGGAAAGCAAGATATTAAGTGTGATTGTGGAGAAGGCCAGACTGTTAGGCACATGCTCCATTGTCGACTGTGCCCAGCTTCCTGCACAGAGGAGGATTTACATCAAGCTTCAGACAATGCACTGAGAGTAGTTGGTTGGTTGGTTCCTCAGTTTAGGGGCTGCGACAAAGCGGTCATGTATCCCTGGGTACTTTGGGTGTGTGTAGAATCTGTCTGATAACCGTTGTTAATTTTGATGGCTGTATTAGTGTGTGTTACCTGTTTTCAATTCGAGTAAGGACTGCAGACATTGACATTTTTTCAAGTAGTACCTACTTTTGCCCCCAAACGCCACCATCAACGACTACTAGTTCAGAACCTGGTTACCAGATGCCACCGTAGTCGGATCCTGGTGACGAACATCGGAAACCAAGAGCGTTTGTCAAATGTTTAACCTATAATTTAGCTTCACACAGGTGTAATTATTGGAAGGTTCTATAACATGCCATAAATCTGTGACATGGGACCACCGGCTTTTCTTCCCCTCCAAAGGAAGGCATACTGAGGGATTTTAACGCTCTTAAAAATCCGACGACTTTGGCCTGGTTTGAACCCGCGATCTTGGGCATAGAACCTGCACTGAAAGTACCCAAATTTTCGTTTATTATTGTTTAATGTTTGTAAATGTTTGTGACAGTGATATTTTTGTTGTTTTAATAGTTCCTCACTCGAGAATATTAATAATAATAATCCATGAAGTAAACTAAATGAGATGCCATGGAGACTCAATGGTTGCTAGAGGGTGGTACCAACTTGTGAACCAAGAAATTGTCATCGATTTGGCCCACAAGGTAAACTAAATGGGTGACTGCCTTTGCTCAGAACACTCATGGTGAAGACCAAACACGTGGTCTAATGGCAAGTGGAATCTTGTTTCGAGACCACGTATGACGTCATGCCTCGGACCAGTAGATTCTTGTTTTGAAGCACCCAATGATGTCACGCGTAAGTCAAGTGGATTGTTGTTAGAAATAAGGAAACTTTCTGATCTATAACTCGATGAGTGTGATTGAAAAACATTGGAAAGGGTGGGGTTTGAATCCAGTGATTACTTTGAATAACTCATGTTTGAAACCTGTTACGCTTCGAGCTATCGAAGAGACGTAAGAAAAGGAGTGTGAAATGCATTTGAAAAATCCTAAGAAAATGCAATGGTACATGATTTAACAATAACCTTAAATAGTCAAGTTAGTTGGCTTCCATTAAACATTAACTTGCCATATATTGCGCGTACCACAAACAATCTTGCCATTTTTTTTTAGCAACTGAAGCACCTGATGACACTACAAGATGTCTTTGATGTTTTAACAACACTTGATAGGCAACATGCCTTAGTTCAGGTTTATTGATACGTTTGACATTTCTATACGAAATATAGGGAGGCGGGTTGGGTGGCGTAGTTGGTAGCATGCTGATATTCTATGTCCAAGGTTCAAACCCGGCCGTAGTCATCGGATTTACTAAGAGCGATAAAAATCCCTCAGTATGACTTCCTTCGGAGGGGGAAGTAAAGCAACAACAACAACACACCAAGATTGCAAACATGTCAGTAGGTATTATGCTGGCAACTTTAGGTAAAGTTAGGTGAAGTTAAGTGAAGTTAGGTTAGGTGAGGTTAGGTAGCTCATCTCATTCCTACCCCTAGTCACTAACCTTGAAGTAATCTCAAATTCTTTAAATTTTGCTTACAATAAGCCCCTCAAAATGAGCCACCAAAAAATTAGCCATCAAAAATAAGCCACCAAAATAAGCCACCAAAAATAAGCCACCAAAATTAAACCACCAAAATAAGCCACCAAAATAAGCCATCAAATTAAGGTGACATAATACGCCAACACTACATCATTCCTTCTCCAAAACTGTTCTGACCTTGCAGTATTCAAATCAATTTCGTAAGTCACTTGCTGCTATTAACAAGAAGTTCCGTGACGAAATAAAGAGTCTACTTTTCTTAAAATTTAAGATTCAAGCCAACGATTAAACTAAATGGATCAATCTAGATTAATGAGGACATTAAGTTGCTAATATTGAAATTTCTAATTAGTTCGAAATACAGTATACCCGGCATAATCTAGCCTAATAGTGCATTAGAGTTGACAGTCCTGATGACTGAATATATTCTTAGTTCTATCTCTTATGGTACAGAATACAAAATTTGGTTTAAGTCCAATGGATAGCATGGACGTTACATGCAGTTAGACATTGGATCTAACAGCGTGCGTAAAATCATGTTGGCAACAAAGTCATGCATGTGTTGGTCGGAAATAATCTGAAATAATATGATCTATTGTTGTGCCAATTTTGAATGAAATCCATTAGTTAGTATAGAGGTTACATGCATTTTAAAATTGGATCTATCAGCAGGCTTATATTCATGTTGGCAGCGATGATGTATATTAGTTACTCCAAATTAATCTAGAATGCCAGGTACTATACGTGTGCAAAGTTTAGAGCTATTGGCTTGCATACTTTCTGATATATTGATATAAGGGTAACAAAAATAGAGACATCATTTATTAACAGTTGGCAGTCCTGGTTGCTCTTAAGAATACGCATAGTCATATCTTTTATAGTACACATAGCACTTACGAAATTTGGTTGAAATCCAAATGATAGTATAGAAGTTACATGTATTTGAAATTGGACCTATCAGCAGGCTTAGAATCATGTTGGTAGCACTGACGTATATTAGTTACTCAAAATTAATATAGAATATCAGGCACTATACGTGTGCATAGCTTAAAGCTGTGGTCTTGTATACTTTCTGATATATTGGTATTTTGATAAAAGAAATTGAGAGGTGGTGGCTCTTAAAAATACGCTCAGTCATTTCTGTGTATGTACACATAGTACATACGAAGTTTGGTTGAATTCCAATTTATAGTGTAGAAGTTATATGCATTTAAAATTGGACCTATCAGCAGACTTAGACTCATTTTGCCAAAACTGTCGTATATGACCTCCTACAAATTAATCTGAAATAGCTTCCATGCATACCTTCCAATATATCCAACATGGAGCTCAAATTTCAATTGCGCTTTTTTAGCAGTAGGTATCGATGTCATCATTTTTAAATAGCACAATGAGATACTCTTTGCTCACGCCAAATTTTGTTTCGATATCAGCAGCCGTTTAGGAGTTGTTAGGGGACACACACACACAGCCAGCCAGACAGACAGACAGAGAGACAGACAGACAGACACACATTTGTCCAAATCGATCTCATAAGTGGACTTTTTCCTCATTTTTGCAAAATGTGAAAAGTAGGCTAAGAATACTATAACCAACAAAGTGGTAAAATGTGAATGGAATAATATTTTCATAATGTCGCTGAAAGCAAGGGGAAACTACAGCCGTAATGCTCTTCCCGAGGATATGCACCTCTCTATGCATAATTACGTGTGGTGATGCCCTCTCCCTTGTAAAATTCCAATCCGGAGGTAAACTATTCCCCCTTTCGGATCTCCGGGTGGGGACTACTCGAGAGGAGGTTAACATCACAAAAGTGACAAAGACGAAATCTGACATTCTATGGATCGGAGCGTGGCATGTTAGAAGTCTGCTGGGAAGTGGAAGGTTAGAAAACTTAGAAAGGGAAATGGATAGATTGAGGTTGGATTTGGTTGGGATTGGTGAAATGTGCTGGCAGGAGGAACAGGACTTTTGGTCAGGAGACTAAAGGGTCATTAGCACTAAATCAAACAATGGCCAAGCAAGGGTTGGTCTCATATTGAGTAGGAAACTTGGACAACGGGTGGAATATTATGAGCAATATAGTGAACGGATTATTGTAGCAAAAATCAATACAAAACTTACATGCACCACAGTGGTACAAGTCTATAGCCTATGCCTATCAGTCAAGCCGATGATGAAGATGTTGAAAAGGTCTACGAAGAAATAGATGAAATTCTGATGTATATCAAGGATGATGAAAATGTTATAGTAATGGGAGATTGGAATGCAGTGGTAGGAAAAGGAAGAGAAGGGAAGATAGTAGGAGATGTCGGATTAGGTGAAAGGAATGATCGAGGAAGCAGGCAGATGGAATTCTGCACCGAGCATGAGTAGGTCATAGCTAACACCTTATTCAATAACCACAATAGATAATATACACATGGATGAGATCAGGAGATACAGGGCGTTACCAAATAGACTTCATTATGGTCAAGCAGAGGTTTCGAAACCAGATTTTGAATTGTAAAACATATCCCGGTGCTGACATAAACTCTGACCACAAACTGGTTGTTATGAAATGCAGATTAAAGTTGCAAAAACTGAAAAAAAGTCAAAAGCCAAAAAAGGGGGCAATAGACAGTCTGAAACAGAAGGATGTAAACTAACGATTCAAGGAGAGTATAAAGGAAGGACTAATGAAAAACTCTAAACAGACTTCAATTGCAGATGAATGGGCACTTTTGAAGAATGAAATAACAAAATCCGCAGAAGAAAATATTGCCAGGTAAGAAAGAATAGGTAGAAGACCGTGGATCACTCAGAATGTACTAGAATTGATGGTCGAAAGGCGGAAACACAAGAATGTAAGAGTTGAAAAGGGGAAAGCGGAATACAGATGTCTGAGAAATGAGGTTAACAAGAAGTGCAAGGACGCGAAAAAAGAATGGTTGAAAGAGAAATGTGCAGACATAGAAAATTGTCAGAAATTAGGAAAAGTAGACACAGCTTATCGAAGGATTAAGTATACTTTTGGGGAAAAGAAGTCTAAGTGCTGTAATATTAAGGACACAGATGGAAAGCCTCTAACAGATAGGGAAGAAAAGGTTGAGAGATGGAAAGCTTACATAGTTTGTTTGTATAAGGGAAAGGAGATTGAGAATCATGTAATGGAAAGGGAGGAGGAAATTGATGAGGATGCAAAAGGAGATTTAATATTGAGATCAGAATTTGACAGAGCATTGGAAGTCTTCAGCAGGAACAAAGCACCAGGCATAGATGATATACTGACTGAGATGCTAAGCTGCATAGGAGATAAAGGTCTGATTAGGTTATATAACTTGGTGTGTAGGATTTATGAGACAGGTGAAGTACCCTATGATTTCAAATGAATGTTATCATCCCTATACCGAAGAAAATGGGAACTGACAGATGTGCAGATTACCGTACAATCAGCTTAATTACTCATGCTTCAAAGATCCTGTCTAGAATAGTTTATAAGAGGTTGGAAAACTAGATAGAAATGGAGTTGGGTGAAGACCAGTTTGGTTTTTGGAGAAATGTAGGAACAAGGGAAGCTGTACTAAGTCTCAGGCAGATTTTGGAAGGTAGAATAAGGAAAGATTAGAAAACGTTCACGTTAGGTCATGTTAGGTTATGTCAGGTGAAGTTATGTTCGGTGAAATTATGATATGTTACGTTAGGTTATGTTAGGTTAGGTTTAGTTAGGTCAAGTTAGGTTAGGTTAGGTGAAGTTAGGTTAGGTTAGGTTAGATGAAGTTAGGCAAGTTAGGTGAAGTTAGGTTAGGTTAGGTTTTGGTTAGGTTAGATTAGTTGAAGTTAGGTTAGTTGAAGTTAGGGTAGGTTAGGTTAGGTTAGGTTATAACTAAGTTTGTTATTTCTAGTTGTTTTAGTAAAACACCACGTTAACTCTCATACTTGTTTCCATATTTTCTTTTTCCTTTAAACTGACTGACTTGTGTATTCACTTTTGCTCCCGTATTTGCTCCCATATTTGCTCCCACATTAAACTATTGTTCTTATTATTCTACAAGAAGCCCCTGTGGATAAGGAACAAGAGGGATAGGATAGTTTTAGTGATGTTGAGGAAGATAGTGATAAAGATCAAGATAATGCTGCTTATGATGATGATAGTGATAATGATGAAAAGCATGAGAATGACGTTTTTCGTCTATAAAATCATTGCGGCTTCCCAAGTTTTTGAAAACAACAGTGAATGGACATTGTTATAAAAAGATCTACAACAAGCCCTGTGTTTAAAAAGTATAACAGACTATCGTAAAGAGAATGAGTTGTATTCAGTCTGCATATAATGTCATAATTATATATAGGCTGCAATGTTAAATATTCTTACTTTGTATAAAATAAAACAACATTTTAATATCACTTACATTTATTTACAAACTTTATATACATTTTTTTGGTTTCATCATAATATTTTAAAGACAATATTATAACTAAAACGTTATTATTCTATACACATACTTTCTTTTCAGTCTATTGTCATCACATTTATTTCCATTATTATTTGACATATGTGTTTTATTTAATTAAAACGGACCGTACACCTATTGTTTTAAAACCTTCATAAATTAGGTGTAGGGGATGTATCGAATTATTCACTTTATCAAAAACCCTCTCCGACGTATCGTTAAACCGTACACGGCAGAAATGTCTCAAAATTCTCACATACACAAAGAACACGATCACCATATGCTGTTTTCAATTTCCGAATCTTCATAATGAGGAATGGAATATGCGTTGGCAATTCCCTGAGCTTCTTTGTCTCTAAGTCACATGCTTGCCCCATAGTGTTCAAAACATTCATTGTAGTAGTCTATAGACCAAAAAACCATATCTATTACAATCTAGAACAGCTTGTAATAATAATATGGGTAGGTATTTTGCACTATGCATGGTTAACACATTATACTATTTTTGCAAGAAATGCCTTAACTGTAGCAGATACTGCTTTTCTGCATATATCACAAGTGTTAAGTGCTAATGCACACTTGACACATGCTATCAAGTGTCCACAAGGCAAATATACAACACCTAGTTCTTCCTGATAACAAATTTTACATATTTGTTGGTCATACTTTTGTACCTGTTGATATGACACATCTTTTTTTTCAGCCTCATGTATTTGTGCCGCGTGTTCTAGCTCTAAAGGCACTTTTATCATTTCAAATGATCTTGTCGACTTAGTCGTTATGGTTGGGGTCCATCTTTATGCATTACGGACACGGACACGGACACGGTGACGGACGTGACGTCACGCAGCCGCGCGGGAAGTGACGTCATGCAGCTGCGCGGGAACGTGACGTCATGCTCACGCGGGGAGCGAGAACCAGACGCTAATGATCATTGGAGTCTGTTGAAAGAGGCCTGGCGTCGAGCGACCTTTTAAAAATCAGAAACTCACGCCACAAAACTGTCAATCAGTATTCCTCCCTTATTTCAGATACACTATTCATTAAACAAACATATATGGCATAGCCCCTTCATGGAGTAGGCTATTGTCTAAATCTGGACACTCATACTACATCCTTACACTAATTCAAATTTACGGCCAAAGGTTTCCGCCGGCTGGGATGATGGGCCACAAAGCCGCTATCAAAAAGTACACAATTTACGCTTTATTCAACCAAACACATCTCTAATACAAGTACAAGAAACACATTTCTTCCCGTGACCCTTAAAGAGGTGCCCGCGCGGGAAGCTTAAGTTATTGGGTAATGCAGTCTGTTGAAAGAGTCCTGGGGCTTCGAGCAAAGCGAGAAGCCCTCCTGAGACTTTCTAACATGTGTAGCATTTGTAGCATGCGTCAATTGAAATGATACAATGTCTAGTCTTTCAGACTGACTGTGATTTTTTATGTCTTGTAATTCAATCACGTTTTCTTCACGAATAGTGTTCACAAATTCCTGACCGTTAAGCAACACAATGAATCTACAGTTAGGAAACCAACCAGCGTGTTCCACAAAAGGGTCATCAGTCATCTGCCAAACCTTTAAACCAAATCCGCAATGAAAACATATTAGTTTGTCCCCTTCACCAGCATAAAAAAATCCAGCTTCACTTAGCTTTTTTGTAAGTTGTTTTAATATTAATGGACAAATATTTTTACAAGATTCTAAACGTTTTTCAACAGACCAGTACTCTGGGCGTGCTAGCTCTTTAGTCTTGTGAACTCCCAATTTTTCAAAAGCACATTCCAATTCAACACTGTCTATTGCATAATGAAAATCCACAGCCTGCTTCCAGTCTCCGACCGGGTCAGGAATGGAATGAATGAAGCCCCCATCTAGCGGCGAGGATATGAACTGTGCCGGCTGCCGAAGCCTGTCACACTCCTCTGGGGCAATGATTAAATGAATGGCAGATGAAATGAAATGATAGTGGAGAGTGTTGCTGGAATGAAATTTTGACAGGGAAAACCGGAGTACCCGGAGAAAAACCTGTCTGCCTCCGTTTTGTCCAGCACAGATCTCACATGGAGTGACCGGGATTTGAACCACGGATCCAGCGGTGAGAGGCCGGCGTGCTGCCGCCTAAGCCACGGAGGCTCTGTCTATTGCATATGTACCACAAATATCAACACTAACGTTGGCTGGAAATACTTCATTATTATTTATTTGTGATTCAGCAAAGTAAGTAGTAGCGAATGGACGTGTGGTTCGGTAAAATGGATGCACTAGTACGTTACCCACTTTTTTTTCCTATGCATGTAAGGACACCGAGGAGACCATCGCAAATGGTCTCGAAAGGGATCGTCTCCTTCTTCCCAGTGTGAAAGTTCAACACTACAAAATACACATCGCACAACATCATCTCGGTTCAAATAATAGAAACCCGCTGCAGCAAGTTTAAGTGCTGACAGAAGGCGTACAGGCCAAGATTCAAATGTTAACCAACGATCGCTTTCTGATTTTAAATTTAACCCACGTGGTAAACCGACTTGCTCACTTCTTGTAATTGGTAGTAAAGTCATGTGTTATAATAATTTTTTTTAATTGTAATTTATTATCGTTGCACAAGAGCACAAAGTACTTTAAAGCATAATGTATGCTTGTTCACAGCCTGTTCACTACGTTAGTGGCACATTACCACACCTATAAGCAAACAAAATAACCAATCAATAAATCAATCAATACTTTTAAATAAAACATTAACGTTAAGTAGCATTAAAACATCAAATCACCATTCAATAAATTAAACTGTATGTTCTCACTAACAGTAACCCATCTACTAAAATTTTTAGTAAAGCTGCAGTCATTCATATTCCCCTTTAACCAATATATAAACCAAAATGAATGTCATGTCGTTTTGGTTCTTTCGTAGCACAAAGATGATTCATCATTTCATCGCTGTTAAGGGTCATAAACCAAAAAGAATAGTCCAGATTATCTTGTGGATACTAGATATGTCCATAGGGAACGACTCATCAGTTTTTTTTATCAAACATGGTCTTGTTAGTCTTACCTGAGTTTAGAATAGTTCACTGGCTGGCAATGGTTCCACTCTAGAGCGTCCCATGTTTTCAGCGACTGCTAATGCGGTAAGGCCCTTTTTTCCAACTTTCTAAAAATATAAATAAGATAAACCGCTATAAATACATCAATTCAGGTTAATACATGCGCATCGTAAAAAAACAGGTTATTTAAAAAATCTCACCTTGACTTGTAACGTCTTGCTGTGGGCTCAAAAGTGCAATGGTATCTCTCTCTCAGACATAACAGGTATACCGGTTATCTGTAAACAAATAAATTAAACAAGATGTTCAGTAAAGAATATATATAGCCTACTTTCTCCTAAATGCATGGGTATTGTTATAACTCTTTGTCCTTTTCAAGGAGTATAATTGAATGTTGGTTGTAGTAGCTTGTAGGACTGTTACTTTTAATCGATTAATTTCAGATTTCGATTAATCGATTAATCGTAACCGAATAATCGATTAATTATAGCAAATAACGATTAACCGATGAATCAATTAGTCGATTAATCGATTAATCGGTTTTCAGAAAAATCGATTAATAGGTTATTCGAATAATCGATTAATCGTTTTTTGATTTGTTTTGTCGATTAATCAATGTATTTCGCACTTTTAACTACGCTCTCACACAATCAACAAACTTTGACACAACTTGGATTCTTAATGCAATCACTCGACATGGTTAGCCAGGGCAGTCCCATGAGGGATGATGTTTTTGATTCTTTTAGGGGCTTTGCAACATCGTGGTCATGTATCCCCGTGTACTGGGGGTGTGTTTAAGACTTTTCTGATAACATGTGTCACTGTGATGTCTTTACCAGTGAGTGTATTTTTAATTCAGGTAGAATATGGGTAGGAACCGACCGTGGCCTTAAATTAGGTACCATCCCGGCATTTGCCTGGAGTAGAAATGAGAAACCGTGGAAAATCACTTCCAGGATGACTGAGGTTTGAATCAAACCCGTCTCTTATCAGTTTTGCCTCACAAGGCTGAGTGTACCACGTTCCAGCCCCCACACCAGAATTACATTTCTTGGCAGACCCGGGAATCGAACTCAGACCTCTGTGGTGACAGCTAAGAATGCTAGGTACTGCTCAACGCCCGCTTTGAGGTTTCATTTAACTTCACTGCAAGGATTACCGTGTTGGAAGCCCTTTTTCAGGCTTGCCTTTGAAATGGAAATTTTTTCGCTAATCCTGAAAAAATACTACATGATGTTAATAAATACACTTGGATGACTTGTTTCAATCGTCAAGTGATAATCATCAGAACATTTACACGTAGACTATTAAATCTACAGTATGTGGAGAAGTATGAAATGATAATTACAATATATACACTTATTTATTTGCAGTAGCAATTAAACTAGCAAACTAGTCAAGATATGTGCTTTTTGTTGAGATACTAATAGTTATTAAATGGTGCACTTAGCAGTTTGAGCGATGTGTGGGCCTTTTTTGTGCACAGCGTGTGGACGATTTTGCTGACACAATAACCTGACCATTTAATAACAATCACATAATGGCACTAAGCAAGCAAACTTGAAGATCAATCACCACTATCAGTATCTCAACAAAAATAACATATCTTTACTATGTGTGCTAGATTAATTACTACTGCAACTAAATAAGTGTATGTATTGTAAATATCATAACCCATACTTGTAGACACAGATTAATAGCCGAAGTGTAAAGATCTGATAATCACTTGACGATCGAAACCGGTCAGCAAATTGTATTTATTAATCTCATGTAAAAAGTCTTTTTCAGGATTAGGAAATCACCCATTAGACAATTGGGTATTGACCGTCCGAAAAACATTAAATTTCGACTCCAAAGATACAAATGTGACGTCTTACGAACGAAGGTATCTCTAAAGTCAACACTTAGGCATGTTCGATAAAAACTCAATGATCTCATGGTAGGACAGTTATACAAAGCGCGGTAAAATAGGAAATCTTGTATAGCCTATGTAGCGTAAATATTGTAATCATTGCAAAATACGAGCTGGACGACTATCTTGGGAATTCACCGCCTGACTTGCATACTCACCCTTTTCATAGGTTGAAAATGAATAAATAATATATCCAAGGCTCGCTAAACTAGCTACAAAATACTTGATATTCCCCGCGACCACCTGCAGCGCTGAAGGAGTATTTTCAATTGCTGGAAACATTGTGACTGCAAAGCGGAGCTGCCTCGCCCCAGAAAATGAGTACTTGCTAGTATTTTTGCACCAAAACAGAATGCAGAAATAGCATTGTGAATGCATGAAACAGTTTCACATATATTATATACAAGACAGAATTATCAACACATGAAACATTGTTTAATTCGAACAAATGCCAGAATATCAGTCCTGTTGGCATTGTCCAAATATTTTATATACAACTGTAGGATATTCAGGGAAAATTCAATCGTCCGGCCTGAATCCTACTTGACGAGTATTCACTTGTTGAAAGAAATCATAGTTTAACTAATTCACTTGTTTGTCAAAAATCACTTTTGTTTATGTTCATTTGTTTAAATGAAAATCAATCACTTTCCAAGAATCAACATTTGCATTCAAAACCGGTACATTAAATATCATAGCAGTGAGTAATCACAAAAATAAAATTTGTAGGACATCTGAGCATCAATTATCTAAAAATTGTTTAAACATGATGAGCATGGATTCGAAGAACTTCGATTATGATAAAACATATGTATTACTTCATCTGTTCTCGATCCGAAAATACATGATTCATCAAACTTTACATTCATGGATCGAATCATTAACCAAAACATATCCAAAAGTCAATTAAATTACAAAACATTAATTATTCAAACATTAGGCTTTTAAACAATTGAAAAGATCCTTATGATAATTTTCATCAAAATAGTAACAAATAACCCATAAATTATTATTCATCTGAATATGAAAATATTAACTTCTACAAAATGTATGCTTTTATAAGAATTGGAACTTCAATAGGATCACAAATATCCTTGAGTTGGTAGTGGCTGTTCATTAAATAAGAAAGACAATATAATCTTTGGCACCGGCCCATTCTACAAATGTGTCAACAATTACCTGATCACATTGTATTCGACTAACGGCAAGGCATCGTCAAAACTAAAGATTTATCTGTAATAAACTCGGCTTTACAAGTACTGGGAAAAATATTTAGAACACGAGAAAATCAATTGTGAAATATAACGGTGATGGTTGCATGAAATAACCACTGGGTCATCCATTTCGACGAGAGTGCGATTCATAATTATATTTTTATTTTACTTCCATATTTTTTAATCAGCGTAAGTATATAAGCCATCTAACCATCACTATGGTAGATGCTTCACGTAACAGCATATTCATTCATGTGACTTAATTGCACAACTGGAATGACAAATTTCATCTTTTATAACACACAATATTGCTCCTCATATTATTATTCATATCACACATTATTATTTTAAACCAAGCGGATCATAACTGGTACACTTCGTGCTATACCGATCAAATGGTTACCGGTACTCAGCAATATAGTGCCTCCACATATTAGGAGACAGAAGGCCCTTTTTCAGCTGTGGACAAGAATGTTGAAGAATGAACATCTACCTGTTCACGAGGATATCAGACAGAAATGCACACGCCTTAAGTCACATCAGCCTGCTTGGAAGACGGCTGTGAAGTTAACATCTAGCTCCTTCAGCTCCACTTCTAAGTGGTCAACAGAGTGGTCTTTATCCCCACCTCGTGCAATAGTGGACATTAATAATCCATCTACAAAACTGGCAGGCTTCGATCTGCCACGCTGCATCTGGAGTAGACTAAATCGCATGAGATGTGGAGTAGGTAGAACAGCATCTACTTTACACACATGAGGCTGGTCAGTTCCCCCATTGTGACTGTGGGGAAGTTCGCCAGACAATGAAGCATGTAGTGCAGGAATGCCTACTCCGTGCTTTCTCTGGCACCATGGAAGCCCTCATACATCACTCACACTTAATGTTTAAAATTGAACTTTCGAAGTCATAAGGTAGATAGTGATGTATAAATATATTGTTTCATTCTTGTTATTTTTTTCTCTCAAGCTTCGTAAATTGCTTTGTATTGAGACCGAAAGGCTCATGACCCCATGACCATTTCCGGCTCATCGAAAATTGATTGCCGAGAAAAAATCCCAAAGAAGCTCAACAACACGTCCAACCATGGAACACCAACATACCAGGGGGGAAGTCGCCAGCTGAAGTAACATATTTATTTAATAGTGAGAATATGAACCACAGGTTTTTCTCCGGGTACTCCGGTTTTCCCTCTCAAATTTCATTCCAGCAACACTCTCCACTATCATTTCATTTCATCTGTCATTCATTTAATCATTGCCCCAGAGGAGTGCGTCAGGCCTCGGCAGCCGGCACAATTCATATCCTCGCCGCTAGATGGGGGCTTCATTCATTCCATTCCTGACCCGGTCGGAGGCTGGAAGCAGGCTGTGGATTTTCATTTTCATTATGAACCACAGGACAATTCAGACAACAAGGGCACTCCAATGATTTTTTCCTATAATTTTTGAGAATGCTGGTTGTATAAATGATATGCTGGGTTATAAACGGTTAATTTACATAGTCAGGAAACGACTCACGCGATGCCCGACGATGAAGAGGAAGAAGCACTGGTCACCATTACCTAGACAGTACTGTGTCATGTCGTGTGTGAGTGAAAAACGCCGCAACTGGATCTCGGGTAATGAACAAGGTGAGGACGAGTAGTCCATTAATATTACTATTATCGAACAGACCGGTATATTTGGAAAGTGCATTGAAACTGTTATTCGTGACTAGTCGAACTGTAAATTGTCATAATTGCGAAGTGCTATTATCAAACTCATGTAATTGTGGAGTGAGAAAAGTAGTAAAGTCTGTGTAATATGATGCAGATGCGTCAATAAAGTCAGTGGCGGAAATAGAAAGGCAATTTAGAATATCCGCACAGTTTAGAATCAGTGGAAATTTTACAACTATTGTTCCGATAAAATCAGTGATTCAGGCTTCTACGACGTGTAATACTACTACCATCATGGGGACCTATAAATACACGGAAGCTACCGCCATCCTTATGGTAGGAGAAATGTCCGAGTAGACCATTCAACCGTGGGAAAGGCCGATGCCAAATAATACCATGGGGAGGAAGAAACGATGGTTAGGTCGGTGAGTGAACCGAGGGCCAGGTTCAAACCGAGAGCCATCCATCTCATACAACCAACCATGAACGAGTAAGTCAAATAAAACCATGTATGTACGGTAGAATTGTGGTGGATAATTAGCATAAGATTTTGGCCGCACGTTTTCACACAGTTGGTCATAGGCAGGATTTGTTTCTTTGGTAGTTATGTGATTAACTATTATTTCCGGTCGGTCTATTTCTCTATGGCAATAAGAAAGGCATTGGGAGTACTATGCATAAATTGAAGAAGAACGCCGCAAATATAACTTCATTTACCTAAGTAAGGTGGGAGTGTGTTATTCTCGAACACACGATCCTTGGGAAGGTATGGCAGTCGATAGACACGACGGAATGAACACAGTATAATTTATTTAAGCATTTTTAATACCTCCTACGTATAATTTTTATATATTCAAGTCACTGCAGAAGAGTGACATGTCTATAACTTTGGTCTACCTGGAATACAACATTATCCTTTTGTTAAGCCAGAAGTGTGGCGTTATTACAATCGTACATCTGGATGTGCGGATTTAGAACTGGTTACGAACTGGTTACTACACTTAGCGTAGAACTGCACAGCAGTATTTTCTCAATGAACTTACACTCCCATAAGGTTAATAACATTTGGTAAGTAAAATGTAACTTGTATTAGATTGAAACCATTATTTATGAACTGTAACCAGCTGTTCTGGGCAGCCATTAACTTACTTTTGTACAGACCGAAGACGTATCAGACTAGGGCGAAGTGCTAGATTGTGATTGGGTAATTTGCTCCACATGAAGACGATGCATTATCGCTCATGGTGATGTTAATTAGGTGACAGGTGATGTTTATACCACTGTCGAACGTTCTATAAGGTGTGTGTTGGGTGACCACACGTATTAGTATTTGCAAACACGAGTCCAGCGGTGACTGGCGTGTATTGAAGTTGAGCGGTGATGCTCATATGAAAATTTTTGATGATGCTGTTGGTGTATTCTTGGAATACACGGTACGAGAGAATATAAAGTTTATTGTTTTTTGCATGTTCATTCCTTTCTCTTTGTCAAACACCAACAGTGATCTTCTATTTTCTCTTTAGTTATCATGCCTCTTATATCTTTTATGAGTCTGTTCTAGATATATATCTTCCATGACCCTCCTAGCGTCATCTAGCAGCGAATCTCTGAAGCTCTTCAACTCTTCCTGGTGCAAGAGGACTTCCTTCTCAATCTGGCCACCAGATTCCGTTACCATCGCCAGCTATTATCTCCTTGAGCAAGAGAACTACGTCTACTTTTTTACTCACCATGCTGTGCTAGTATCATCTGTTATCAACTCTTTGAAGACCGGCTCAGCAAGAGAAGATCAATTTTTTGTTGTAATGTTGGCTATGTTTATATGTTCTCCTTTTGTTTCCTACCCCCACTATTTTCCCTTCCTAGGTCCCTCTGTGCTTCGCTGAGCAGGTCTCACTTCTAAGTCGGCAGTTGACTCGGTCAGTTAAGGCTCAACTCGAGCTAGTCTCCTCAAACCAAGAGACACTCTCTACGTTCTACGCCATGTTGGCACATTAGATATCGTCAAGGGGAACTTCACCTTCGACATGAAATCAAGTTAAGTACAAACTCCCAGTTTCAACCTCATCCTCATGGTTTTAACTTTTACATGCTTTTAACTATTGTTTTATAGGCAGTGTGAAATTACTATATTTTGGGGAAAATCATCCTTCGTGGGATTTTCCATGTTAGACTTCTGCATTTAAGCCAATCTTTGTGAAAGGCAGCATTTCTTATGCTTGTCAAATGAGAAATCTTCTCACACCGTGGGAGATTATTGATTACCCGCTGTCTATAAAATCACCAAGCCAGTTCCTCCGTTGGATCATCTTTGCCCCATACTTCTATTAAGTTCGTTCTGGAACCTTCCAGATCCTGTACTTTATCTACAAGTCCTGCCGTCATGTATTTTTCACTCACTTGTGAAAATACTATTTAAAATGAGGAATCTTCCTTATAAATTACTGCAATAGCGAACTTTCGTCCACCGTTGGAATGTTCTATGGCGCATTTAATTGTAATTCCCAACTTTCTCAAGAAATAGACTCTCGCCTACCTAGTGCAACCAGTTATTTTCATCATTGCAATAACTTTCTTTCCCATAAACTTTCGTGTCTCTACAGTGAACTTTTCATCTATTTAAAAGACTATAGTGATAACCAGTGCTTGTCCCACTTTTCTACCGCGTCGCGATCGTCCGGTTACATTAAATAAGGCCATGAACATTGATCCTAAATCCCAATTATCTTTCCTCAACCTTCTACTAACAGACCATATTAATAAAATTGTAACTTTTCTATAAGGTGTCACTCAAGAAGTGCCCTTCCATTTTGTTGATTTATCATTAATTAATTACTGTATAACTACGTGTTTTATACGCGGTTCAAACTTACATTGCTTCTTCCCTATAATCAGGGAAAACAATTCTTTCAACTCTTGAGTGAGTTATTTCTGGGTTTCACGAATTGGAAACTGACCCTTTTTGGCTCGTGATTCCTACTTAAACATAGGAAGTCTAGAACTTTCCCTTTGACTTTCTCTTCAGGTTTCACCGTAAGTGACCTGTACTTTTTTGTATAATTGTTATAATGTAATTCTGCACAAATATAAGAAGTTGTAGGAACTTCTATCTTATCTTCATGTTTTTCTTATTGTTATTTTTGAAGTTGTCACTTTTCCTAGAATATTCTCTTAGAAATTTCTTAAAGTACACTCCTTGTACTCAATCTAATGTTTAAACTTTATAATTATTTAATTTGTCTTTTCTAAATCTTATAAATATTTTAGAACATATATAAGGTTTGAAACCTCATAAATTGTTATTTGCCTGGAGCAATCTCTAAATGTTAGGAGGTCTGCGACCCCATTTGTTAAAAAGTTTAAACGATCTATATTTGTCAAAAAGATATTATATATTTGTTAAAGTTATCAACTTCTCTTGCCTTGTTAAATAAATTAAATATTTGTTTTTGGATTCATGATTTCGAAAACATAACGGTTAGGCAAGATCCGGTATTCCTTGACTCTCCTCACTCAATGCCATTAAACCCATTGATAGGGCTTTTACCACTTGTTGCATTTGAGCAAAAACTCTTAGTGGTAATCTTGTTAAAAGTTCTGTTAGCTTTAAAAGCTAATTCTAACTGGCCAGTAAGGCAAGTACAGCTCGCTACGCCAGCTACCTGCTTGTGGAGATCCTCTCCGAAAATCTTATGGTCAGTTTTCAAAAAGATAAGTATTTTTTTTTTCCTAAACTTTTAGTCGGCTACTGGCTGGTTAAAAGCTTAGCCATTTCCAAATGCAACTATTGGTTCATTTACCAAATTTATTTCCAAAAACATAATTCCTCTATCACCATTTTTTGGAAGCATTTGGTCGCTGTTTAGGAAGCTTACAAATTCTAAAAATGGAAATATCAAAATTGATGCAAATCATTGGCATTCTTCGAATTACTTTGCAAAAACGAATTGCTTTGAACAGGCATACAATAAATTTGTTACTCTCAGTCTTGCTAGACCATCACTCTTCCCCATAGTACGCAGATACATGCTTGAGAGGGATTACACTAAAGCCACTCTCTTGCAAACCGCCCAAGTTCTAGCTGTGTTTCCCGTCAGCTTGGACCAAGCTCTTACCCACTTTAGGTATCCGAGAGCGGATTTGCGGTGGCAACCGCCTCTAAGTGCATTTAAGGTTAAAATTATAACTTTTGTGGGACTCTCCTCCTACTTTCCTATCCTTTTTCTCCAGTCCAAAATCTACTTCCTTTTCTTAATCATCTTCCCTTGGTGGGTGGGTTATTCCTTAGCCACTAATCTACCCAAAATTTGGTGCCGAAACCCGGGAGAGTCCATTTGTCATTTTTCTGTTTGGCAACACTTTGCAAATTATTAATATCTGCTTTGAATCTTTCAGCTATAACCACATCGTGCAAAGCCTGTGAAGGGGAAAGAGGCCGCTCCTGTCTCCTTTGGTGTGTCCCGTTCTTTCAACTTATTTGCTGCTGCCAGCTTGACAGCATTTCCAAGTTTCCACAGTTTCGTGAGTTACATTTTCACCTATCTTCTTTAACATGACTCCTACTGATAAGGATAAGGATGAAAAACTTACTTCTAAACGAGCATCCTATAAAGGGCAAATTACCCGATTCAGAAAGTACATAAAAGAATTAGATCCCTCAGAAGCGCAATTAGACTTGTTGAAACATCGTGTAAGGGATTTTGAACGTTCTTATGAAAATTATTGTAACATTCAAACCGAAATAGAAACTTGTATGCTCAATCAAACCGAAGATCGAGTCGAAGTAGAAAACCAATATTACGAAGGCATAGGTTCTGCTTCCAAAATAATACGCCAACTCGAAGAGGAGCAGAAAAAGGACGCTTCTGTCCTTGGTTCCCTTCACGAACCACAAACTTCTTTCCGTGAGGGTACTCACAAGCCCAAACCAATTTTAACTAAAATTGATTTACCCCGTTTCTCTGGAGATGAATCTACTTGGGATTCTTTCTATGAATTATTTTGCTCCCTTGTTCATGACAATGAAGACATTCAAGTCATTTACAAGTTTCATTACTTGAGATCTATCCTCCGAGGTCAAGCTTTGCAGTTAGTCGAAGCACTTCCTCTACGTGCCGAAAATTACCCCATTGCTTTTAACTTATTAAAAGAAAGATATGGAAATTCACGGTTACGTATTCAACGCCATATGAAGGCTCTATTCAACCTACCTGCGTCACAGCACAATGACGTCACTAGTTTGCGTACTCTAGTTGACACTACCCAACTTCACGTTAAGGCTCTGTCCCAATTAGATCAACCTACTGAACATTGGGATACCTTCCTAATACATTTAGTGGTTTCTAAAGTTGATGCTGCTACCCTCAAAGCTTGGGAAATTGACCTTTCTAAAGAAGACGACTACTCTTACGAGCATTTAGTCACTTTCATAAACGCTAGATGCCAACTCTTAACCGCTCTAGCTAATCAAAGTGAACCCCCATCTCCTAGTTCTAAGTTTGAATTAATGTCCATCGAACCTAAAGGCGAACGCTTAGCGTCTAATACCCAAAAACCCGGGTCCAGCTCATCTAAATTTAAATCAAACACTACTGGTTACCCAACTAGGTCTAGTGAACGTCGTGTTGCTAGCTCTATTGTTTTAAACACTCAAAGACAACCTCGCAAGAGTTTAAACGAACCTTTAAAGTGCATTCTTTGTAAAGATCCCCATGCCATATACCTCTGTAAATCCTTTAAAGAAATGTCAGTCGACGACAGAAGAAAATTAGTTTCCCAGAACAAACATTGCTTCAATTGCCTAGCGCCTACTCATTCTGCTTCTAATTGCAAGTCCACAAGACTTTGCTACCATTGTGAAAAGGCTCATCATACTTTGCTACATCGTCATGATCAGGCAAGGTCATCGACAGCATCTGCTTCTCCGAATAATGATAGTGCTAACACTTCTAATGCTTCATCGTATATTCAAAATGCCAAGTCCATTCGCAGTGCTCAATTATTGTTGTCTACTGTCCAAATCGAAGTTCAGGATAACTTTGGCAACTGGGTCCGTGCACGTGGTCTTCTAGATTCAGCGGCAACTCATGATTTTGTGTCTAATTCCTTGATTAGAAAACTAGGCCTACCTGTAAACCCCACTTCTATTAACGTGTCGGGCATCAACAGCTCAATATCGCAAGCTTTACAGTTCTCAAAGCTAACCATAAGAGATACTTGTCATAGAAACAACTTTCTTAAACTTAATTGTCTAATTCTCAATAGCATTGGAGAAGACACTCCAAGTCACTCTGTGGATATTTCAGGGTTAAAAATTCCCTCGCATTTAAGGCTAGCCGATCTTTTGTTCAACATGCAAAATCCTATTGACATACTCTTTAGTGCCAATGTTTTCTGGAATTGCCTTCGCAAACAGGTTCGCAAGCTATCCTCAAACGTGGTCGCCAGAGACACTAATTTTGGATGGATCGTCACAAGTCAACTTTCCCATTATTCACCCCAACCTGCATCGCAATGTTACTTCTCCAATACTGAACTGGAACAATTCTGGAGGCTTGAAAGCGTTGATCCTCCTAATGTAACCTCTTCAGAAAATGAATTTTGTGAGCAACTTTTTTTGAACACCACCACTCGTTCTTCTGATGGCCGGTTCGTTGTTCAAATGCCAAGATTACATAATCCTCCCAAACTTATTAACTCTCAGCCCAAAGCTCGAAAAGCACTCTTTGCTATCGAGCAAATTCAAGAAAGAACCTCTTGTTAAACAGCAGTACATTGATTTCATGGATGAGTGTGAAAGCTTAGATCATATGGAAGTTGTTAACAAATCTGATGATGAACTGTACCCCCCAATTGAAACGGTTTATTTAAATCATCATCCCGTGTGGAAAAACCCACTTGTAAAAGATAAAATCCGAGTTGTTTTCAATGGCAACAGCCTTAACGACACCCTTTACTCTGGTCCTGCTATTCAGTCAGATCTATCTGCTATACTCTTAAACTTTCGATTATTTCCCATAGCTGTCATAGCTGATATAAAACAGATGTATCGTCAAGTTTTAATTCAACCGGAACAACGAGATCTCCAAAGAATCTTGTGGCGTGATGAAATCAGCAAGCCTATTAAGGTATTTCGCTTAAAAACGGTTACGTATGGCTTGAAACCCTCTGCTTTCCTTGCTATCCGATCCCTACACTTGCTAGCCTCACAAGATGGTCATTTATTTAATCCCAAAGCCTCTGAAGCACTAACTACGTCATTCTATGTTGACGATTATTTGCAGTCCTTCCCCACTTTTGGGAAGCTTCTTTTGTGTCTTTAGAACTTCAGGCATTGCTAAGGAATGGAGGTTTCCCACTTCATAAGTGGAATTCCAACTCCCCTGAGTTTCTTGCTCAGTTTCCCATCGAAGACGTAGACCTTCCTTCTGTCGAAATTTATGGAAACTCCGAATCCATAAAAACTCTAGGAGTTCATTGGTGCACTAGCACTGACACTCTTATCTATAAAGTTTCGCTCGCAGAAGAGCTTCCTAACACAAAAAGACAAATTCTCTCTGAAATTGCAAAAATTTTTGATCCTCTTCAATTCCTTGCCCCAGTTATCGTTATAGCCAAACTCTTTATGCAAGAGCTGTGGTCGCTCAAATGTGAATGGGATGACACTGTCCCTCTTTCTTTTCTTAATCGTTGGCTTTCGTTTCGCAGCAATTTGCTGGATCTTTCCCTTATTGAAATTCCTAGGAATTTAATTAACGCTCATTCTAATGCATCTTTTTTTCTTCATGTGTTCGCGGACAGTTCCGAAAAAAGCTTACGGTTGCTGCGCATATTTAGTTTATCACGGTTCATTCTATGGATCTTCAGTTTCCAACCTTGTTTGTGCCAAATCGAAGGTCGCTCCTCTTAAAACTATCACTTTGCCTAGGCTTGAATTGTGCGCTGCACTCATGGCTGCAGAGCTTGTTAAGAAACTACGGGAAGTATTAAAAGTCGAATTCTCGCAAATCTATCTCTGGAGCGATTCCATGATCACCCTTTCTTGGATCGCCAAAAACCCCTCTCACTGGCAAACTTTTGTTGCAAACAGAGTTTCCAAAATTCAAATTCTTTCTTCTGGATGTCATTGGAGGCATGTGCCCAGTGCTGATAATCCAGCCGATATTATCTCTCGTGGTTGTTTACCCTCTCAATTGGCAGCTTCCCAATTTTACTGGCATGGGCCCTCGTGGTTAATCGAATACTCTTCTTCATGGCCTTCTAAACCTCCAGCTACAAACTCCAACGTGCCTGACGCTAAAGTACCTCTATCTATTGCTTCGTGTCTTGTTTCCAACGCTTTTCATCCCTTGTTGTCCCGCTATTCTTCTTTTCACAAATTAATACGAATTGTCGCCTATCTCCTTCGATGGAAATATCTTGTGGTCGACCAACCTCTTCTTCCTAAACCACACCTTACCAATCATGAATTGAATCTCGCTACCATTAAGGTTTTACAACTGACACAGCAAGAAGCCTTTTCTTCTGAATTGTCTTTACTTTCTTCTAAAAGGGATCTTCCCAAATCAAGTCGTCTACGTGCTTTAGCCCCGTTCCTTGATGACCATAGGTTACTCAGGGTAGGTGGAGGGCTCTCGCAATCTTTGCTCTCTGAGGATAAAAAGCATCCCGTTATTTTGCCTTCTAAACATCATGTAACTTCCTTGATTATACGTGACTTTCATTATCGTAATCTGCATGTTGGCACACGCACTCTGCTTTGCCTCTTAAGGGAAAAGTATTGGATCATAAATGGAATTCATGAAGTATCCTCTGTAATTCATAAGTGCATTCCTTGTTTCAAAGCGAAACCTAAAATCAATACTCAATTAATGAGCGATCTGCACTCTTTTCGCTCTTCTCCTATACGCACATTTGCTTTAACTGCTGTGGACTATGTGGGTCCGTTCCAATATCAACGAAATTCTCCTGAAGCTAAACGCAAATTGTTTGGTAAGCTTTACGTTTCTCTCTTTGTTTGCATTGTTACTGGCGCAATCCACTTGGAACTAGTAACGAATGCTTCTACTTCTTACTTTTTATCAGCTGTCTCTCGCTTCACTGCTAGGCGTGGTGTTCCTTCAGAGATATTCTCTGATAACGCTTCCACTTTTCAGGGCGCAGCTTCCCTGTGGAAGAAAGCTCTCACATCTTCTCCTGCCATGGAACAAATTTCTAATTTTTCCTATTCAACGGGTTTCAAATGGCGCTTTAAACCTCCCTACGCTCCTCATCACGGTGGTAGGTGGGAATCTTGTGTAAAGCTCACTAAACGTCATTTAAGAAAAGTCTTAGGTAATCGAATTCTGACTTACGAAGAATTCAATTCACTGTCTGTTCTGATTGAAGGTGTTGTGAAATCTTGCCCATTAACTCCGCTTTCCAATGACCCTGATGACCTGCTTCCACTTACACCTGGTCACTTCCTTATCGGTACTTCTCTTTCTGCCCCTCCTCCTCTTCCCAATTCTTTCAGGGATTCTAATCTACCTATCGCTTGGCGTAAACTTGAAGCCCTCCGTAATTCCATTTGGAAGAGGTGGAACTTGGAATATTTAACTTCCTTGCAACGGAGACAGAAGTGGTTTCTTTCCAGTCCCGACATTAAAGTGGGGGACTTGGTCTTGGTTAGGGATGTTTCACCCCCCCCCCCCCTAGTTTGGACCTCTGGTAGAGTGACCGAGTGTTATCCAGGAAGAGATGGGAGAGTCAGGGTGGCCAAAATCTTGACTACTAATGGTCCGATCACAAGACCACTGTCTTTGATCGCTCCATTACCGTTAAATGTTTAACTGCTTCTTTGTTCTCTGTTGGTGTTTCCCCCTCCCAGTATGGTGTATTTCTGGAATACACGGTACGGGAGAATATAAAGTTTATTGTTTTTTGCATGTTCATTCCTTTCTCTTTGTCAAACACCAACAGTGATCTTCTATTTTCTCTTTGGTTATCATGTCTCTTATATCTTTTATGAGTCTGTTCTAGATATATATCTTCCATGACCCTCCTAGCGTCATCTAGCAGCGAATCTCTGAAGCTCTTCAACTCTTCCTGGTGCAAGAGGACTTCCTTCTCAATCTGGCCACCAGATTCCGTTACCATCGCCAGCTATTATCTCCTTGAGCAAGAGAACTACGTCTACTTTTTTACTCACCATGCTGTGCTAGTATCATCTGTTATCAACTCTTTGAAGACCGGCTCAGCAAGAGAAGATCAATTTTTTGTTGTAATGTTGGCTATGTTTATATGTTCTCCTTTTGTTTCCTACCCCCACTCTTTTCCCTTCCTAGGTCCCTCTGTGCTTCGCTGAGCAGGTCTCACTTCTAAGTCGGCAGTTGACTCGGTCAGTTAAGGCTCAACTCGAGCTAGTCTCCTCAAACCAAGAGACACTCTCTACGTTCTACGCCATGTTGGCACATTAGATATCGTCAAGGGGAACTTCACCTTCGACATGAAATCAAGTTAAGTACAAACTTCAAGTTTTAACCTCATCCTCATGGTTTTAACTTTTACATGCTTTTAACTATTGTTTTATAGGCAGTGTGAAATTACTATATTTTGGGGAAAATCATCCTTCGTGGGATTTTCCATGTTAGACTTCTGCATTTAAGCCAATCTTTGTGAAAGGCAGCATTTCTTATGCTTGTCGAATGAGAAATCTTCTCACACCGTGGGAGATTATTGATTACCCGCTGTCTATAAAATCACCAAGCCAGTTCCTCCTTTGGATCATCTTTGCCCCATACTTCTATTAAGTTCGTTCTGGAACCTTCCAGATCCTGTACTTTATCTACAAGTCCTGCCGTCATGTATTTTTCACTCACTTGTGAAAATACTATAATAAATATAATACTATAATACTATAATACTATAAATGAGGAATCTTCCTTATAAATTACTGCAATAGCGAACTTTCGTCCACCGTTGGAATGTTCTATGGCGCATTTAATTGTAATTCCCAACTTTCTCAAGAAATAGACTCTCGCCTACCTAGTGCAACCAGTTATTTTCATCATTGCAATAACTTTCTTTCCCATAAACTTTCGTGTCTCTACAGTGAACTTTTCATCTATTTAAAAGACTATGGTGATAATCAGTGCTTGTCCCACTTTTCTACTGCGTCGCGATCGTCCGGTTACATTAAATAAGGCCATGAACATTGATCCTAAATCCCAATTATCTTTCCTCAACCTTCTACTAACAGACCATATTAATAAAATTGTAACTTTTTTTAAGGTGTCACTCAAGAAGTGCCCTTCCATTTTGTTGATTTATCATTAATTAATTACTGTATAACTACGTGTTTTATACACGGTTCAAACTTACATTGCTTCTTCCCTATAATCAGGGAAAACAATTCTTTCAACTCTTCAGTGAGTTATTTCTGGGTTTCACGAATTGGAAACTGCCCCATTTTGGCTCGTGATTCCTACTTAAACATAGGAAGTCTACAACTTTCCCTTTGACTTTCTCTTCAGGTTTCACCGTAAGTGACCTGTACTCTTTTGTATAATTGTTATAAAGTAATTCTGCACAAATATAAGAAGTTGTAGGAACTTCTATCTTATCTTCATGTTTTTCTTATTGTTATTTTTGAAGTTGTCACTTTTTCTAGAATATTCTCTTAGAAATTTTTTAAAGTACACTCCTTGTACTCAATCTAATGTTTAAACTTTATAATTATTTAATTTGTCTTTTCTAAATCTTATAAATATTTTAGAACATATATAAGGTTTGAAACCTCATAAATTGTTATTTGCCTGGAGCAATCTCTAAATGTTAGGAGGTCTGCGACCCCATTTGTTAAAAAGTTTAAACGATCTATATTTGTCAAAAAGATATTATATATTTGTTAAGTTATCAACTTCTCTTACCTTGTTAAATAAATTAAATATTTGTTTTTGGATTCATGATTTCGAAAACATAACGGTTAGGCAAGATCCGGTATTCCTTGACTCTCCTCACTCAATGCCATTAAACCCATTGATAGGGCTTTAACCACTTGTTGCATTTGAGCAGAAACTCTTAGTGGTAATCTTGTTTAAAAGTTCTGTTAGCTTTAAAAGCTAATTCTAACTGGCCAGTAAGGCAAGTACAGCTCGCTACGCCAGCTACCTGCTTGTGGAGATCCCCTCCGAAAATCTTATGGTCAGTTTTCAAAAAGATAAGTGTTTTTTTTGCCTAAACTTTTAGTCGGCTACTGGCTGGTTAAAAGCTTAGCCATTTCCAAATGCAACTATTGGTTCATTTACCAAATTTATTTCCAAAAACATAATTCCTCTATCACCATTTTTGGAAGCATTTGGTCGCTGTTTAGGAAGCTTACAAATTCTAAAACTGGAAATATCAAAATTGATGCAAATCATTGGCATTCTTCGAATTACTTTGCAAAAACGAATTGCTTTGAACAGGCATACAATAAATTTGTTACTCTCAGTCTTGCTAGACCATCACTCTTCCCCATAGTACGCAGATACATGCTTGAGAGGGATTACACTAAAGCCACTCTCTTGCAAACCGCCCAAGTTCTAGCTGTGTTTCCCGTCAGCTTGGACCAAGCTCTTACCCACTTTAGGTATCCGAGAGCGGATTTGCGGTGGCAACCGCCTCTAAGTGCATTTAAGGTTAAAATTATAACTTTTGTGGGACTCTCCTCCTACTTTCCTATCCTTTTTCTCCAGTCCAAAATCTACTTCCTTTTCTTAATCATCTTCCCTTGGTGGGTGGGTTATTCCTTAGCCACTAATCTACCCTGGTGTAGAATCGAGATGGCTGATGTTTCTCGAAGTGAGAGTTTTTTAATGGGTCTGATTCTGTTCTTCGTGTCTAATAACAATATTAAATACACATCCAGCAATTAAAAATAATAAATAATAATGATAAATAATAATAATAATGAAATAGTTTAATTTTGAAAGGAATAAATAATTAATAATTAAATAAATAATTAAATAGTTTCGAACTGAAATTTTTTTGATAATGTAATTTTTCGTATGTTGTTGTGGTTGTTGTTATGATTCGATCTTCGATTTTTCACCTGAGGGTGATGCTTCTAAATACAATTAGATCAAGCTGACACACCTTGAATTTTCAAATGTAATTTCTGGGCGAATCCACGGAAGCCTGGACTTTGCAAATGTAACGTCAGACGTGACGGTTTTTACGCTGTTGCCAACCTAAATTGACATGCATTCAGATGGCAATCGTCTACAAAGAGTCGACGATTTGTGTAGGGAGGATGTTGAATATAAGAGTGTATTCTTTTGTATTTATGGTTTGTTGACTTGTGTTCCCATTTGTTACCGATGTTTGTTTTTTAGTGAACCAATTGTGTGATAGTTTTTTTTCTGCATAGGCGCGTCACGTCTATGATTAACTTACCGATAGGATCAAATCAGAACGTAACCTTAACGTTAAATGTCAGGGATAATACCATCATAGACTAGTTTCATACACATTGTTTTGCTTTAATTAAATTTCTCATTGTAATTGCTTAGGGCGGATCTTACGTATTATTCCCTTAGTTTACTGTTTTTTTTTATATAATAGGACTTCATAAGGGGGTAACTTAACATCACTCAGGGACTATCCATCATGTGTATTCAGGTTAGCAGATTATCCGATTCATACCCTCAGAGGTAGGTTAGGGTGCTGTTTCTGAATAAACAAAGAAGGTAACTTAAGACTGGACTTCTTCTTCTTTTTTTCTTAGCTTCGTTGTCTTTGATGTGCTTTCTTGGGTCAGTTCATAAGATTTCCACATCTCACTAACACCGATCGACCCTGAGGTAACTAGTCCCGTGCGGGCAGATTTGAGAATGCACATCTGATCCTTTTAGGGTTGTGGGTTCGGTGGATGAGGGTGTCGAGGGGCCGTTGCGGTCAAGCGGTCTTCCGACATCCTTTTCTGGCGGGCACAATATGTATTACATTGTCTAAACATATTTTACTTTTATTATTCCCGTAAAGTAACGAATTTTCCACGATTTTTGTTGCCATACACTTTTAAATTATTAAAGAACCAGTAGTTCCGTGAAGAACCATATAGCCAATTTTCATATATCCTACTCATGTTTATTGCCTTTATCAACAGATTCCTAGATATTGAGAACCGTCTAAATATTTTGGACTGTCACCATATTGGATTTGTATGTATTGGCCTTAGGGTTATGTACTATTACGTGAAGATTATTGTGTAGGTGTATTATTCAAACTTCAATCACATGATTAGGACACAATAAATAAACAAGATGTTCAGTAAAGAACATATAGCCTACTTTCTCCTAAATGTATGAGTATAGTTATAACTCGTTGTTATTATCAAAGAGTATAATAGAACTATTCTTTGTTGAAGGCCATAGAAACGATTTTCCTCTACCAAACGCCACAATCTAGTTAAAAACTGCTACCATCATTGAAGAAAGAAAGATAAGAAGTATCTCAAGAATGTTATGGATCTGGAGACATAATCGACCGGACTGGCTGCGTGGCTCGGCGGTAACGTTCTCGCTTGCTGGGCCCTAGGTTGCAGGTTCGTATCCTGGCGCAGTCAGCTGGCATTTGAGGGTGCACAAATGCGAGGGAGCCGTGTCAGTACATTTACTGGCACGTTAAAGATCCCCTTCGGGCCAAAATTCCGGCACCCCGGTGTCTCTAAAATCAGCAGTAGTTAAAAGGGATGTAAAACCAATAACATTATTATTATTATTACGACCTGCCGTGGGCAACATCCAACTTTGAGTTGAGGCATGTCTTTACACGTCTGGTTGTGCATGGCTTTCACAACCCTAATTGAATTAACAAATCTTTCCATGACCCTACAGAGACGTGTGTATACAAACTATGTGGATATTTTCGATAATATAATCCTAACAGAGCGAGTGCATTCTAGCGGCCAGAAGAAGAAACTTTTCAATAAAATCTGGAAGTTACCTTTTTGGCAGCTAGATGTCTCGAGTAAATCTGCTGGCGAATTATGTTTTAATTAAATATATATTTTACACCATAATGTGCACAATATAACGCTTAATAACATTTTCAAGTAACGCAAAATAGGCTGTTACAAACCCTTTAAAATAAAAAGTTAAAATGTATCGTAGTATCATCTTGTCATTCTTCAAATTCGATGCGCATAGAATGATAATGGTATAGTAATCAATGGATCCCCACGTAGACTAGTCGTGACATCTATTGGTGAAATATCGAACAATATAATCCTAACAGAGCGAGTGCATTCTAGCGGCCAGAAGAAGAAACTTTTCAATAAAATCTGGAAGTTACCTTTTTGGCAGCTAGATGTCCCGAGTAAATCTGCTGGCGAATTATGTTTTAATTAAATATATATTTTACACCATAATGTGCACAATATAACGCTTAATTTTAAAACATCTGAGTCATTACAAAACAATAAACATATAACATTTCAAGCAAAAAACCTAGCTCTGATCGGGTTTGAACCATCGGCATTTGAGCGATAGTCTAACGCTCTACCACTGAGCTAATTGTGTCAACGAATATCGTTCTATTTAAAATGACTTACATAGAACTTGTTAGCAAATAATGATTTATACTAAACGATTTCATCACTGGAGTATATTATTTATATATAAAGCATTTCATACAAAGTTTATTTATTTTTTATCAGTACGCTATATTGCATGCAATACTCAAATTAGTGAAATATAAGTCCGGCACAAGATATCCGCTGCCATCTTGTCTTATTACTGAATCAGTTCAGCTTTTTAAAATCACGTCTGCACTATAGTATTACAAAATAAACTTTTAATTTCGAACGTGCCTCTTCCTTTAGAACAGTTAAAACGATTCTCGGCTCGATAATCGGAACTGGTGGGTCCCATGATATGGATTATAAAGTTTGCATAATTCGCACGGCCGCCATCCTGAAATGGTATGGCGGACGACCTTGTAATTTGGTCACAAGACGCATCCTATACGAAGGTATGTTGTTACCAAATTTGGTTCGGATGATTTGGTTAGTCGTTATTTGATTTTACGTTTTGAACGTTTGAGTGGCCGCCATTCAGTTTTAGTAAAGATGGCGGCGATATAAAACATGACACTGAGGTGTCCTTTGCTAGTGCTACCTTTGTACCAAATTTCGTTCAATTTGCATTCACCGTGTTCGAATTGATAGGGGGGGACAGACATTCAGAGTACACACACTCACACACACACAGACACACACACACACACACACAGACTCACACACACACATACACACACACACACAGACAGACACACTTTTTTCGCCCTGTGTTTATCTCATAAGTCTACTTTCATTTTTTGCAAAAATCGAAAGTAGGCTAAAAATAAAGTTTTAAAATTTCTTACAGCCGCCATCTTGTGGTTATGACAATAATTGAAATGAATTAGATGCCTGTAGATGAAAATTTATACAAACATTCTTAAATGCATAATTGCAAATATCGAAATTCAATTTCAAAAATTCAATTCCAAATGTAGATACAATTATCAAATATTTAAAACTGTCAAATGAATTACGGATCATATAATATTCCAAACTCCTCTTTTAAATTCAACGAAAATATTCAATTATTAAAACAATGGTGAATTGTGTTGCTCCAAATTACTCCAACTGCCAAACAAATCGGCATAATGAATCTTCTTCTACCTTTGCCGAATCTGGAAGATCTTAGGAAATTGAAAATACCGTACTGAACAGTATTCTCCATTTAGCTTTCCTGCTGCCTGCCGTCTCCTTCCTTCAAAAGAACTGCATTGTCGAGGGTCGAACTCCGTCACCTGGGATCGAACTGCACCATCCTGGACTCTGGATTCGGCTCAGACCAGTTTTCAAGCTTTGAATCGGATAATGGCCCTGATTCCATCCGCTTCATCTCTTCTGAGCGCTGATCTTAGATGATTCTTCTTCTTCTACTTCTTCGTTTTGAGATTGAAATGTGTAGCTTTTTCTTAAGCTTTTCCATATTTTAGAATTTTGTATACCTCACTCCTCATCGTGCCTAGTACGCCTCAATATAGCACTGCCTTGGTTTTTTGTGGTTATCTACCCACATAACCTAACAGCGGTGGTTTCTGAGGATCCAACCAGCCTTCGGGCTGACAACCTAACAGACAGACAGAATTTTGTAGATAGCTGGTTGCTCGAAATACTCCAATTCCTCAATGCATATCATGCCCCAAAGGCATAACGTTTAAGCTGCCACAACAATCTTGCTATCGCTGATGTATATCATTCCTCTCAACTTCAGAATATCTAACATAGTGTAAATTGTATTGTATTGAACAACTCCACTATAACTGCCAGTTGTCAATATTTGTAGGACCACGTTATTACTGAATGCGTGACCTCTCCACTATGTCGAAGCTCACTTTCCTTCGCTACGGAGTACACTTTATACTGGCTACCGTGTTCCTTCATCACCGTTGAAATATGCTTTTGTATAATACTGCCTTATAACACTTAAATACAGCTTCACTGTTCTCGGATTTCACGATTATATTGCTGAAGTATATAAGCTACTTCTAATTGAGACGTCGATGACCATTCCTAATATTAACTTGCTTTAAGAACTGTTCTGAACATTTGTAATAACTTCCCATTTCACTTCACACGATACCTCGGCCTTTTACCAAATGACCGGCGCTACTGCTGCATTCCCCGCCGAATGTTCCGATCGCACCCTCCGTGTTTAGTCTCGCCCTGGACTCAAGTAATATTCCGTCAGTCCCGCTGGACGCTCGACAGTAAAAGAACTACGATACTTGCTCGTATTTTCTTCTTCATAGTAACAAGATTCACGTGCTATGATAAATGAGCGGCAATCCTTGACAATACATTATAACAAGTAGTTCCTTGAAGAATAATAGAGCCTATTTTCATATATCCTACTTATGTTAATTGCCACTATCAACATACAAAATTTCAGTTTGATTGCTGTAATAGATTCGTAGATATTGAGAACCGATTAAATATTTCGGATGGTCGCGATGTTGGACTATATATATGTAGGTCCTAGAGTTATGTACTATTATATGAATATTATTGTGTACGTGTAGCATTCAAACTTCAATCGCATGATTAGGACACAAGAAGTAACAACGAGATTTTAAAATTTCGCACAGCTGCCATCTGTTGGTTATGTAAACAATTGAAAAAAATTAGATGCCAGTGGATTAACATTCGTATAAGGATTTATTGTACCAAGTTTCACTGCACTCGGATGGTTAAATTGCGAGAAATGTCCATGTGAATATTTATACTTCGCGTCGCCGCCATGTTGGATTTGTGATCACCAGGTTGTTGAAAGTCATATAGGAGAACTTATGTTCATAGCCCCTATGAAAATAAAAATATTCAGTTTGATTGCTATAATAGATTCGTAGATATTCAGAGCCGTCTAAATATTTCGGATAGTCGCCACGTTGGATTGTTAAATGTATAGGCCGTAGAGTCATATACCATTAAAGGAATATTATTGCGTAGGTTCATTATTCAAACTTTCACTTCGATCGCATGATTACGACACAAGAAATAAAAACTTAATTTTTAAAATTCGCACAGCCACCATTTTGAGGTTGTGAAAACAATTGAAATAAATTAGATACCAGTGCATTACAATGTGTATAAACATTTCCTGTACCAAGTTTCATTGCGTTTGGAACATAAAATCGCCAGAAAGGTCTATATAAATTTTCAAATTCGCTTGGCTGCCATGTTCGTTTTGTAGTTAACCGGTTTTAGAAAATCTTATAGATGAACTTCCAGTAGTGCCCTTTATCTCCGTACAAAATTTCAGAGTGATACCGCTAATAGTTTCAGAGATATAGAATGCCGGAGAAATATTTCGCACAGCCGCCATCTTGTGGTTATGTAAACAATTGAATGAAGTTAGATGTCGTTGCATTACAATGTGTAAAAACATACACTGTACCAAGTTTTATTGCGTTTGGTTGGTTAAATCGCTAGAAACGTCTATTTAAACGTCACAACTTCGCTTGGCCGCGATGTTGGTTTCGTAGTTACCAGTTTTTCAAAAGTAACATGGGTGAACTTCTAGTAGTTTCCTTTATCACCGTTTAATATTCTAGGGTGATATCGGTATTAGTTTCGGAGATATTGAATGCTGGTGTAATATTTCGCACAGACGCCATGTTGGATTGGTGAGACGTAAGAAAATTTGAAGGGCACGGTCGGGGTCCCCCGGAATACTGCTATAAACTTACCGAGTTTCATTGAAATCGCTCCAGCCGTTTAGAATTTATTAGGGACACACACACACACACACACACACACGCACACACACACGGACAAAAGGTGATCTCATAAGCCTATTTTTTCAAAATTGAAAATAGGCTAAAAATACATCACTCTTCGTAATTCGAATTCAATCTTCGTTTTAACCACTATAGAAATATTCTTCATTGCATTCTGCGTATTTCCATGTTCAATAATGTGGGAAAGATTCATTATTGGTAATTATTTCTCTAAATCACATTCTGGCCGTCATTTAACTCCCTCTCTCGTCTTTTCTTTCCATCTCAAGAACCAATCACATTAATTCTCCCCGTTGCTACGGCATTTTCCGCGGTAAAGTCGACACAAGGCAAGGTCATATTTGGCAAAATTATTCCTTCTCGTTCTGATGCAATGGTTAGACATCAACCCTCTTGTCTCGAAATTCATGCTATTGCGCAACTTCCATTGTTCACACTTTCTGTGCTAAAACTTATCATCAGATTTAAAATAATGACAACTCCATCAATGCGCCATAAAATTCGGGATCAGTACTGAATCCGGATTTGAATTATTTCTGGTGAATTTTATGATATTTTTGAAGCCCATGCTAAGTGAAATGCTTATTTATTTAGATCCTGCAAAGTTGCACAGGACCGGTTTTTACGACGAGTGACAAGCCAGCCACGTGATTCTGTGAGGGATTCTGGGAGTTCTGGCAAGGTCAATTCGCCTGGTAACAAGGAGTTTGCCGCGAATTTGAGCGCTCGATTGATGTGAATTATTCTATTGGATATTGTCATCTGACCAATGAGAAGAGGTTATATGGAAGGATTGATCATCTAAGACTAATGAATATAATTAGATTATTATTATTAGAGCCCACGTTTGACGTTATTTGATATGAGAAGATGCAGAAATTAAAAGGGAAATGTTATCAAGGCATTGGAAGTATCAAAAGCTACGCAGTACGCTGTATTATGCTTCAGTACAGGTAGGCGCGTCTTTTTACCGCGGATTTCTAAATGGCGGTGATTATAGCTGTGGGGAGAGATTGCAGCCACGAAAGAGCGTCTTATTCTACTGAAAGTTCGTCGGGAACAGACGTATAGCTGGAGGACGATTCCCAGCCGACCCGAAAGCGAGTGCGGTGATAGCCGACTGTCGAACGCCTAGCCATCGCGGGCGCAATTCATGTACTGCCGGACTCTGCTTTCAGTGGCAAGTAAAGTATCACGATTCCGTGTCGATACGAGTTCGTGTCTTATGAACTATTCTACGCGTAAAATTGTGTTGAAATAAGAACTGCATATAATATTGAGGAACTATAAACCTATTCTTAGAACATTTTGGAAGCCTTATGTAAGTGCAGAACAGTTATTCGAAACCAGACGTGAGACATTAACATCGTAGTCTACAGAGAAGCGAATGGAAAGTTGTTAGCGGCGAATGAACAGTTTATACTTGAGTTTAGGTCTGTGATTCTACAAAATCAACGTGAGTAGACGAACATTAAGGTGACCTACATGAAGAGTGAAATCTTTTTTCATTCGAATTTCACAGTGCTATCACAAAATCAGTAGAAATGCTGAATTACGCAATTATGGAAGGAGTAGTTTCGGAGTAAGTATCCATGCGACAGAAACACATCTGGCAGGGAATTTGGTGGACGACAGAGAGCGACTATGATTAAAGTTTCGATTTTGAAGTAATGTACAACTTCATCATGTACATCCACAATAACTATGTACATCTACGAGTTGACTACGAGCAATTACGATGTTTCACTAAACAACTATGTGAAAATTTCGACCTACAATTTCATCGTGTTCTACAGAAATCGTAATTATCAGCCATTAAGGATAACCAATAACGACATTGCTCAATAATGATCTTGAATTTTCAACGGAGGCATCGCAAAATAGATTCATCAACTCTTGAAGCAAGAAGCAGACAAGGTATCCCGGCTAAGGCCTGATGTTTGGTATTCGAGGAACTACAGGAGTAGTGGGATGACACGGGTTCTGTCTACTAACTTATTGAACCCTCCTCGTATTTGCCCCGAACCTGATATCTCGCTAACCAATCATCCAATCATGGGATTTGAACATACAGGGTGTCCTAGCACTCGTAGTGATGCCCCCTACTTTCCTATAGGCTCGTTATTTAATTAAAAGACCAAAACTAAAAGGTCATGCGCGAGTAGTGGGGTGGTGTTGGTTTTCTCAAGTCGCGCTCGTGCTTGAATATTTATGCCTATGTTGAGAAAGGGTTAGGTGGTGGGGGAGGAGTAGGGTCGAGTGAGGGGTCTTTTGGATGGTATTTTTTCCGCTCTCTGTGATGGTGAGGTTATTTTTTAAAATGGGTGGAATTTGGAAACGCTATTTGGGGTAAACGTGTGTTTTTTTGACATTATGGCAATGACTGTTTTTTTGTACGCCTGCGCACTTGAGAGGTTTTGTAAGAGAGCGGGCTTTTTAAATGATCATTTATAGATGAGTTATTTTTAAATATTTATTAAGAACCAAAAAACTAATAGGTCATCGGCTTTTTACTATCTCGCTAACCAATAATCGGATTTAAACCTATGAGTTGTCGTAGGACTCGTGGTGAACTCCCCTTTTCTATGGACGGGGTATATCCACCCCAAAATAAAAACTACCCTTAACCAGGGGTGGGGTTAAATAATATTTTTTTTGGTATGCCTACGAACTTGGCGGTTTTTGTAAGAGAGCGGGCTTTTTAAATGATTATTTATAAATGAGTGTTTTTTTAATATTTGTTTAAATAAACCCAAAAAAACTAATAGGTCATCGGCTTTTTACTATCTCGCTAACCAATAATCGGATTTAAACATATGAGGTATCGGAGGACTCGTAGTGAACTCTCCTTTTCTATGGACGGGGTATATCCACTCCAAAATAAAAACTACCCTTACCCGGGGGTTAAATAATATTTTTTGTATGTGCGCACACGGACGGCTTTTGTCAAATGGGCCAATTTACACGTTTGTTAATATTTTCTGAACCCCTGATGGGATTTTTCCGTAGGTAGTATCCTAGCCCTGGGGGGGGGAACGCCCCGTTTTTGAATGTATGATTAGTTTTTTGTCAAAAGGGCCTAACTACACTTTTGCTAATATCTCGCGAACCAATCATGCTAGGGTCTTGTATGAGGGGTCCTAGCACTTGGGGCGACGTCCGCCGTTTGGGGGTGAAACTACCCCCCTAAAAAATTACTGTGAGCAAAAAGTGGGAGCAAATATGGGATCTAATGTGGGAGCAAAGCAAATATAAAAAGTGGGAGCAAATATGCTAACAAATATGTCAACAAATATAACAGTAAAAGTAAATACACAAGTCAAGATATATTAAAGTGCAAAGAAAATATGGAAGCAAATATGAGAGCAAAAATGGTGTTTTTCTAAAACAACTAGACATAACAAACTTAGTCATAACCTAACCTAACCTAAGCTAACCTAACCTAACCAAACCTAACTTAACCTCACCTAACCTCAGCTAACCTCACCTCACCTAACCTAAACTAACCTTACCTAAGCTAACCTCACCGCACCTAACTTCACCTAACCTAACCTAACTTCACCTAACCTAACTTGACTGAACTTTACCTAACCTAACCCATCATAACTTCACCTAACCTAACTTTACCTAATCTAACTTCACCTAACCTAACTTTCAACTCTCAGATCAAAATTAAATTCTAGGCATAGTTGAGTTCGAACCCAAGACTTCAGGGATAACACACAAGTATACTAGCCACTACACCGCAAGATGGGCAAATTATCATGCAACACAACATAAAACTAAAAGTTTCCTGTAGTGTAACTCATTGGCTGACAACCATAGTTTGGGAATTCAATCCCAAGACCTCAGGACATTTGTTTTGAACATTATCAGAAATATTATTCCATTTACATTTTGCTGCTGCTTATAGTTATAAGAGTTGGCATTAATATGGGAAGCAAAAAAGTGGGATTAAATGTGGGGAGCCAATAAGGGAGCCAATATGGGAATAAATATGGGAGCCAATATGGGGGCAAAAGTGGGAGCAAATATGGGAGCAAATGTGAGAGCCAATATGGAGGCAAATATGGGAGCAAATGTGTGAGCAAATCAGTTCACCTTGGATATCACCAGTGAGTACTCATATCCACCGCTAGGTAGCAGGAACATACTTTGTGTGTTGTATGTAAGTATCTCACAAAGTTTGACTGCATGCAAAACGTCCTTGTATAAGCTGTGCATATAATTTTTATATATACAATTAAGACTAAGTGTTCACAACTAACACGTATAGCCTTGTCTAGGGTATATAGAAGATCCTTAGCAAGAAAGACTGACTAATCCAGGAGTGTAAAGCCTTGGCATATGCAGTAAGCATCTGTTGGCAGAAAATGGTACCTAATAATAACGGACTTAATGAATATGAAACGTGCTTTGAGTGTCGTCTTAAATCCTATTTTATACGTTGTGATACGTGTAAGGATTTAAGACGACACAAACGTCTTTTGGGTGTTGTCTTTTGAGTGTCTTTCACCTCCTGTGAAAACCATGGTCAGACACGCACCCACATCTCAAAAGCCTTCAACCCTATCAGAGACAATATACCCCATCAAAAAGTTAGTGGGGAAAGGTAATAGTGATAATAATAAAATAACAATGTTAAAGCATTCTAGCACATCTAAAAAGAAGCTTTCAACACTATCAAAGGCAACTGAAACCATTGAACAGACTGTGGACACAGGTGGAAATTATGATGGTAATGATAACGATGATAATGATCATCATTATGAAAATGATTATAATGATGAGGATGATAATCATGATGATGGTGATAATGATGAACTGCTTCCCGAGTTTCTGAAACCATTCATAAAAATAGCAAATGGAACGATCCTTATATATTAGTTGAACGTCTACAGCTCTTGAATGCCTGTAAACAGGTTGATCATAATGGTTATGAGAAAGAGCTATTAAATATAGAAAATGAACTTCGTAAAGCTGCTATTATTGTGTGATGGATCAACGTAGCAACACCCCCATCCCCTAAAAAATAATTTTCAACAAGTGTTATGTTTAAAAGAAATGATAAACAAAAAGAGCTGTATTCTGTGTGTCTATCTCTTGTAAAAAAAATAAAAAAATGATTAAATTGATAAACATAGTTTGTTTATATTTCTTGTTTTCTTGCATGTTCAAGCAATAATTATGTCAGGGAAGGGATTCGAACCCTTGCTTCCTTATACATTTTGAAATTTGATCTTAAGTCAAACGCCTTAACCACTCGGCCACCCTGACAGTTACTGATTTAATTAGTCTTGTTGGACATTAGTGTTTACAAAACTTTTCTTTTCCCCATTATATATTTGCTCAACCACTTTTTGGTTTTTCAATGCTGATTTTTGTTTTGTTTAATTTTTTTCCCGTAACATTCCAGTTATCAGTATTGCAAACTGAGTGTTTAATATAGGGTTAAAGGCATTAATAAATCACAAGCCGTACAGTAGTTGCATATGATGTATAACATGTTATTCAAAATTTCAAATAGAGCTGTGCCTTGTTAACATTAAACTCTGTTGGTCATTAAAATAACTACTTGTAAAATAATTCCAGTGTCAAATCCTATTAGCAAATAGCATATATTAAATAATCATGCCATAAAACGAGAACTTAAAAATCATTTATAGTAGGAATACCTTTAATGGGATCACCATACCTTCAGGTATGCAATATACATTCCAGATACTGCTGTATTTTGGTCGATAGAGCCTCCAGTGCTTACATTAAATAAGAATACAGTAAACGTATAATTTTTTTATAAATCATAATTGTTTACATAAAATATCATATAATAAATATTTTCACACCAACGAATGACCATTTGAAAATGGTTTATTGTAGAAATATATTTAATGGAACCTCCAAACCTTCAGGTAAACCATATGGGATATACATTCCACATAGCTACATAACCGACAGTACATCGTGGTACCAATCTCCACCGCATTGCGCGCTCATTGTTTGTGTTGGATTTCTGTCTCATTACTAGAACTCTACTTACTGGTCAATAACCAACATAGTGGCCAAACTGTTCCCCTGGTAGATAACCCATGTTTGGTTTGTCAATTTTTTATTGCAAGGCCAGTCAAGACCTAACAAAAATTAGTCTTAACGTATATATCCATCATCAACACCATATCATTAAACAAATCAAACCATCTTAAGGTATTTATTAAATTTAATTGCCTTTTAGCAACCTTCAAGAGGAAAGTATAGAGAGGAATTGTGAAAACTATACCGTTCAATCATTCAATGTCGTTAGTGTTAACAACCTCAACGTAAGAGGTTATTAAAGTCTATGTCAGGGTGTGGTTTTTATAGCTGGATGCCTTTTCTGACACCCACCTCAGAGACGAGTTTATGTAAGATGAAACTCAACTATCACGTCCAATGTGGAGATCCTAGCCTATCAGAAAGTCATGTTCAGGTATTTGTCTGCAGGGAGTGTGGTAAATGAAACAACAACAACAGCAACAACAACAATAAAAGCATACATGTAAAGGCAATATTATGGAATTTTCGAGTACATATAGTGAATTTACAAAAAAAAATGGATAATTTTCATGGTTTGTAGCCCACTTTGGGTAAGTTTGGTAAATTTTAGTGAATTTTCATCTATATTCGTCTAATTTTATATGAATTTGAGGTAGTTTAAACCATTCTTAGGTAAATCAATGGAATTTCAATAAATCTGGTAGTCATTTGTTGAATTTTTGCTGGAATTTGGTGTCATTTGGTCAATTTGCGGTAAATTTAGTGGATTTTAGGAAAATTCAAGGTAAATCTGGGGATAGTTAGGTATTTAACAGATAACCTGTCACTATGATGGTTGTATTACTGTAGAGTGTGCCTTTCACCACTAAGGGGTAGGATTGGAGAGAGGAAACCGTCATGACCTGAAGTGCATAGCCATTTTTATTGACTTTAAGAGTGGCTATTGTGGGGGATCGAACACTCCTCTTGTTGGTTTTGGGGGAAGTGTACTCCATTCAATTCCATTTTAAAAGCCACTAATCAGGTCCTAGCATTGGACAGTTGCAAACAATTTCACTATTCTTAACACCAAATCTGCATTTGCCTGGAGTAGAAGTGGGAAACCATATCAGTTTGGTTTATAGAAAACTCACCTCACCTCACCCCAACTCATTGAAAAATGAAAATAATTTGTTTTTGTCTTACTTAGGGGTTTGGAAATCATGGTTATCAGTCGCATGTACTATACTTAGGGAAAATAATCATGCTCATGCACACTATTATTAGCTGAGTTTCTAATACAATTTTGCATACCCTAGGACCAGTATTGCATTATAAGGCATGCCATGTGTTACCGCCCTTAAAACCCATTGATATAAAACAAAAGAGGTCTTTAATTTCACCCCTGGGCGTCATACCTAGTGTCATGTAGGTTGACGATCACGGAGTCCCAGCTGAGTCCGTCATTGCTTCCACTAACTTGTGCTAGGCTCCTCTCTGTCTTCTTTCCTGTCGACCACACTTGCTCAACTCTTGTTCTCTACCGACCCTAACATGATTAGGGTATCCGAGGCCTAGTGAGTCTCTTCCCTTTGCAACTTAATTGGCCCTTGTTTATTTATTTTTTCTGATATCCTACTTGTGTGAGTAGGCAGCCTTGTTTTTATTTCCATGTTATTTACTGTCTTTTGCTTAAGACCCCTCAAGAAGGTAGGGTGTATATAGTCCCACCACTTGCGCTGCATTCTGCATATGGCTACACCCTCAAGGGGTTACGGCTGATCATTTTGTAAGTTGGCGACCCCAAGGGATTTCTCTGCTGAGTCCAGTTTTCCTCCTCTTTATCCATTACCTCTGGGGCAGAGCCTCTCCTATTATACTTTTCTATCTGGCTTTCATGGCTCTCCTTCCTTCCAACTCCCTCAATCCACATGCTTGAGGGTTGAGGGCCATTTTTTATTCCTTATGTCCTTTATTTGGCTTATTGTCCTTTTGTTTTCCATTTCTTTTTTAGTATATAAGTGTGTAGTTAGTTTTAGTTATAGCTTAGATTTAATTTTCATCTTTACGATGACCCAAACCATTGGGGGTTGATAGGACAGCTTGGTGGTTAAGTTTATAGAACGCTTCTCTTTTTGTTCAAAGGACACCATGTTGAATTCCTCACTGGCTCATGAATGTTATACTTTGTTCACTTATTTCTCATGGCTCTAAAACTGGCAGTCTGTAACGTGATAATTATTCATTTTAACTTCAGTGTACGGTGTAGGATTGGATAGGAGGCGGCCATGGCTTCTGAATGACAACTATGTTAGCGTTTGTCTAAAGTATAAATAAAAAGAGTTCAAACATCATGTAGGACATAAACTATTTTTAAATTCAGATTTGTGTTTCACAGTAAACACAATTAATCTCCGTTTAAAACAAGCCATACATTTCTTTTTCTAACATGATAGCTTATAGGCGGGAATGGCTATAAGTTACAAGTAGTAGGGTCATCAGCTAAGGATTCAATTTCCATTACCTACACCTCTCATGGTATGGCTCTTAGCCAATTCATTAAAATATAGAAAACGTTTCTATATGTTCTGTTACATTATTATTTGACCATCTCACCTAATATAAAGGGTGGTGGCGCGCAGTTCGTCACTCCTGTGGGGGTCCGGGCGGGGACACCAAGAGCCCGCCGATGAGCCAGCTTGGTGTCCTAGGCGAAACCCCACACAAGACACTGCACAAACCTAGAAGAATTGCTGAATTTTAATTCACCGGCCGTGAAAGCCAATATACCATCTTTTTCACCGTGTAGTGATTAACCTACTTGGTTGTCAACCCTAAGGTCTTGGCTTCCAACCCCGACTATACCAAGACATTCATTTCAAGGTTGCAATAAGGTTCACTAAGCCATTGTCAACCCTTACCTAACAACTATCTAGTCATGTACTCTATGTTAACACGGTGCATAGCACGTCCACTATCAAGCAGACGAGTAATATGAAACTTGCTGACAAGATCGCCGTGTTGTTATCACCAAGGCTCACTACATAAACAAAAGCCAGTGTCTCTGTGCAGATTCAACCCAGCGGTAGTATGCAAGCGTATGTTTGTTTAAAAAGCATCATTAATATAAATCCACTGTCACCACAGAGGCCCTGGGTTCGATTTTTTTCAAAAGGCGGCAACAGGGTACACTGAGTCTTGACAGGTAAAACTTTTTGGGGTCCATTCGTGAACCATGGCAAAGGGTTGGCCATCCTGACTCCTTCAACATCTACTATATTTCATAAAACAAAATATCTTAGATTCAATTATCATTTTTACCCGTTTAACACCTTTTTACCCCTCTGTAAAATCACTATTTACCGTTTGAGGGGTGAAATGACCTATCCAGGTAAAAGCGTATGTCATGGCCTATTTTTAAGCTATCACACCTAATTTTAGGGTACTTTGTTTCCAAGATATTGATTTTTCAATTTGGGGGGTAGTTTTCACCCCCCTGCTATTTTTCATCAAAAACAAAAGATCTTAGTTTCATTTATCAATTTTAGGTGTTTAGCACGTTTTTTCCCATAACATGACTATTTACTGTTTTAGAGGTGAAATGACCAATCGAGGTAAAAGCCCATATCATCCCCTATTTTTAAGCTATCACACCTAATTTTAGGATTCTTCGTTTCCAAGATATGGATTTTTCAATTCGGGGGTAGTTTCTACCCCCTGCTATTTTTCATCAAAAACAAAAGATCTTAGGTTTATTTATCATTTTTAAGTTTTTAACAGGTTTTTCTCGTAAAATGACTATTTACTGTTTTAGGAGTGAAATGATCAATCGAGGTAAAAGCCCATATCATCCCCTATTTTTAAGCTATCTCACCTAATTTTAGGGTTCTACGTTTCCAAGATATGGATTTTTCAATTTTGGGGGGGTAGTTTCGCCCCCAAACGGGGGACGTCGCCCCAAGTGCAAGGACCCCTTATACAAGACCCTAGCATGATTGGTTCGCGAGATATTAGCAAAAGTGTAGTTAGGCCCTTTTGACAAAAAACGAATCATACATTCAAAAACGGGGCGTCCCCCCCAGGGCTAGAAAACTGCCTATGGCAAAATCCCATCAGGGGTTCAGAAAATATTAACAAACGTGTAAATTGGCCCATTTGACAAAAGCCGTCCGTGTGCGCACATACAAAAAATATTATTTACCCCCCGGGTAAGGGTAGTTTTTATTTTGGAGTGGATATACCCCGTCCATAGAAAAGGAGAGTTCACTACGAGTCCTACGACACCTCATATGTTTATATCCGATTATTGGTTAGCGAGATAGTAAAAAGCAGATGACCTATTAGTTTTTTGGGTTTATTTAAACAAATATTAATAAAACACTCATTTATAAATAATCATTTAAAAAGCCCGCTCTCTTACAAAAACCGCCAAGTTCGTAGGCATAGTAAAAATTACTATTTCACCCCCCCCCCCCCCCGATTAAGGGTAGTTTTTATTTTGGGGTGGATATACCCCGTCCATAGAAAAGGGGAGTTCACCACGAGTCCTACGACACCTCATTGGTTTAAATCCGATTATTGGTTAGCGAGATAGTAAAAAGCCGATGACCTATTAGTTTATTTGGTTCTTAATAAATATTTAAAAATAACTCATTTATAAATAATCATTTAAAAAGCCCGCTCTCTTACAAAACCTCTCATGTGCGCAGGCGTACAAAAAACATTCATTGCCATAATGTCAAAAAACACACGTTTACCCCAAATAGCGTTTCCAAATTCCACCCATTTAAAAAAATAACCTCACCATCACAGAGAGCGGAAAAACACCATCTAAACGACCCCTCACTCGACCCTACTCCTCCCCCACCACCTAACCCTTTCCCAACATAGGCATACATATTCAAGCATTCGTATCCCGAAGGAGCAGGAGGAGCCGGGGAGAATGCTGTTCGCATCCCGGGATTGCAGTTCGCTTGAAGGGAGTGGACCAGTGTTCGTGAATTTCATCAAGGAACTGGAACATCAGGGTATTCCATATACCTTATTGATCATCTTGAGTCGACACTAGATAGACCTGCATGATTTATTACTGTAGTTTTGAGTAGCCGACAGCATTTGAGCACATTTTTCTCCATGTTTTATGTGATTGTATTTCCACTTAGAAATCCATTGACATTTATTCTTCGAATTTCTGTTGGAGGATTGCTTCCTTCTTTTCAACATAAATTGAGATTTTTCAGATTCTGCTCTGATGTATTAAATTTTATGGAACTTCGTTTCCCAATATTTAAGGATTCTCCTTAAATTTTATTTTCATCGTCTTTTGGATTTTTGACATTATTGTGAAATTCTTTCAGAATATTATCATCGATGTCTATTAATAAATTCATTTGGAATAAATGAATTGGGCATCTTGAATGTAAGAAGTTTTTAGATAGGAAGAAGATGACTACGTTTGATATTGTTTCAAATATCAATATGTTATTATAATGACTTTTCGGTGATCTAGCATGAAATATTCGCCATATTATACTACGCATATATTTTTAATGAAGACTTGGAATGGAACTATATTCGCGTTTTGATGAAACGATTTTATTTTTGATAGTGAAAGCTTTGATCATTCATAAATGTCATTTTAGCTTTGAAATATATCTTGCATGATATTACTTTTGACAACTGAGATTTACGGAACAGCTAACAAGGGAAGTCTCTGAACCGGGGAATCGCGGATCCTGCTGAAACTTAGCAAATATGTTGCTTGAGCCCAACTAGGCAGAACCATGAAGAAAAATCTTTCGGAAATTAACTCCTGCCCTCCGTAGACGGCAATAAGTACATCAATTTTGAACTGTGCGCGCTGGTCAAGCGCAGGTGTGCCTCACGCCTGATTGGTGGCTCAAAAGGTCATGCTCCAAACGACTGCCCTCCCGTACTCGCGCTCACAACCTGCGCTGCGGCGTGGACATTAATGCTGCATCTTTACAATATATTGCACGTCGTGCTTTATTAATAATCATGCAATGTAAGGTACCACAAATACATATCATTACAACACAACACAGAGTAAACTGAACCAATAGTCAAACAAGTGAGTAAGTGACCAAGCTACTTCACATAGTTCTGACAACAGTGATGTTCGTGGTAATAATGTTGGAAACACAAACTGGTCTTACACCATCCACACCGTATGAAACACGGGCGAGTTCAAGTACTACATTGTATTGCACTGATATCGAAACAATATGGCATAGGGTGAACAAACCCACCGGGATTGTCGGACAGGTACTGACTTCGGTACCATGCGTATTGCCACATTGAAGTAAAACGAGGGGACGACAATTGGTGATATGTCAGAGACTGCATTTTCAAGATTGTATTTCTCTGGGCCAAGTTGATGTCAAAATTCAATAACCGAACGGTGTTCGAAAATCTACGGACACAGATTTTACAGACCCTAAAGCCGTATACATCCAATGGTTGACAATAGGCTGTGGCTCCAGGAGGTATCATCATCAGTCGTATGCGCTCTTCACTTTCTAACGATTTATGTCCAGAAAAGGAATCCAGAAGGAGTGCCACATTGCCGGACAGTACATGCTGTTTGAAAACATTGTGAAACCAATCCTTCAATTGTGCGGATCCCATTTTGCCAGAATTTGTAGGAACAACGTAAATATTGTCATGTGCAAACATAGTTTCTTTCACGCTTTTTCCAAACACACCTTTCAGTTCTTTCAGAGTTATGAAGAGAGTAGCTTGCCGGCTGCTGTTATTGTTGGCATTATTGTATAACTGTGCGTTGTGGCCCCCACTGACTGCACTTTGGAGCAAATCGTTTTCGACCCTTTTATAGCCAGTGTCCTACCCGAACACATCTCCAAATTGAACCCACATTGATCACTATTACATACGTTCCCAGGGCCGAGAGAATCAAGAACCGATGTAACCTCTTCTACGAATATTTCTGCTGCTGACATAATATCCATTTCTCGATGGGCTTTCTTTGATGGCGTCACAGTTGTTATTTTTCGCGAAATGATATTATAGCGATCCTTAAAGTGCTGCACCCAGGAATGGCTGGCTTTAAACCCCGTATATTTTACGTCCTGTGCAGCTAGCATAGCCCATTGCTGAATTGTCACGTCATGTATAACTTCATTATTCTGATGGGCAATGTCAAATTGGGCTTTTACGACACATGTTATTCTCCTCAATTTGTCGCGGCGGGTGCCTCCCCTTTTCACTTGCTCTGCCCACAAATATAAATCTTTTTTCTTTTTAAACGGTGAAACTTACCTTTTACCGACGAAAAGGAAAGCGGGCGCCTCTTACCGCTTTTCCAATAATCAACAGCATTTTGTTTGTATTCCATACCTACAGCTTCATCTGACACTTTCCTGGGTGAGCTATCGGTAGCAGCCCAAATATTATCTTCATCGGAGTTGTTGGTGTTACTGGTGTTACTGTCGTCCGGTAGCTCATGTGTGGCGACAGTAAGAGTACAATAGGAGTCCACGTTCATAGTGCTGTTCTCTATACAACCAGTTATGATACCTGTAAATATCAATAAGCACAACAAATAAACACACTTGTTACAAGAGACGAACGCCAGAAAGTCAGATAGGCACAAAACCATCTATAGCCTATAGCCTACCTTCCCAACTATCCAACAGGTCCTGTTCTTGAATGCTGAGAGGCCTTTCCATACATTTTCCATATTTTTCCTCCAGACAACATATAACTTTTGCAATGTTAATATTCATCATGCAATGCATGGGACACTCACCGTATACGGATATAAGCGTATGCCGGGTCTGTCGCCTCTCATTCGGTGACTGTACGCCGTAGGCAGGGAAGCACAGTACGGTTGGGAAGCAACCTCTGACGCAGCCAATGAAGCTCACGCCGCTGGCGCGCCAATTTAAACGTGTAAATCTTAATTTTTCATCTAGTACAAGGGGAAGTTAATTTCCGAAAGATTTTTCTTCACGGTTCTGCCTATTTGGGCTCACGCAACGTATCTGCAAAGTTCAAGCAGGATCTGCGATTCCCCGGTTCAGAGACTTCCCTTGTAAGTCCAATCGTAAACGAGATTAATTTGACACTTGATAAATACTATGAGTATTTAAACAATTTGCAACGTTACGTATTTTTGTTATCGTAATTTTGCAATTTTGTCATTCTGAAGATAGATCAGTGAGGTGAAATGAACAATTGTATTTTATTAAATTATTAGTAGCAATGGTTAACAACATAGTAGTTATTTGAAGTAAACAAATAGGAGGTCTAAAACTTCAATGATCGTTAATTAAACGGAAATATGGCATTAATAGCAAGTTCTACGTGGTTAAGATAAACAGCTGTTTTGACTAGTACCGATCAATGGTAATGGGATAATACAAGTATTACGTAAATATGTAGAAGAATGTATGCGATGATATATAATGGTTATAATGAATTTATAGTGAGGTATACGAGGTAATGTAGTGCCGTATAAAATGTATTTGCGATAAATGGAATTCTTCGATGATATATGTTAACCCAAATATGAGGGAACTTCCGTATTTTGGAGCAAAAGTATTATGGTGCTGTTATAAGAAAGTTGAAGCATGTTTGTAGGAAAGTAAGTTGTGAAAATCTAATATACTTGTTTGTGAACGGTGTTGAAGGATAGAAGAGAGATTGGCGGAAAAGTTAACGAAGTGGAGTTTAACCTTATTTATTAATTTCTATTAACTTATTAACGCGGATTGTGAGTTATAATCATATGAACTAAATTAATTGCTTAGTCATAGTAGCCCAGAATTTACGATAAACCATATAACAAGATGGTAAAGATATCTAAATAACGTCAACATAAATAATGCTAATAAAATTAATATTAATAATAAATGATAGTTAACGTTGAGTTAAACTACTAAACTTGTGAAAGTCAAGCGATGTAAATATTTTATATAATTTTTTTTTAAATTTCATTGTGGTTTTTATTATTTATAATATTTATATTGCGTGTATTAAATATTTGGGATGCGTTTGAACGTCTGGTACTGATGTGAACAGGATTATTTATATGAAACAATGTAAGTACTGAAGTTACGTTTTGTGGTAACAATGTGAGACCTATTAACGTAAAATGTTCGATGGATCAGTAAAGATTACACCTTGGTAATATCTGATATTACGGTATAGAAGTTATAACTGGAAAGAGAGGACAGGAAATGTTTATTCTGATGAGAAATAATACTGCAATTTTGTATGGTTAGAAGTTACGTGTAGACCAGCTGCGAGGTGTAGTAGAACCAGTTATGAATGGTGCGGCGCAGCGGATTAAATAACAGGCAGTTGACACAGTGAAGTCTATCTTGTAGGAGTAAAGGCATGCATTATGTAAACACGAGCTCCGTTCCTTACTTCGAAACTGCGTAATGTATTTTAATTATTTTTAGTGTGTTTTATATCAAAGTAAACATTTATTGGTCTGAATTAGACAACAGCTGATCGCTCTATTCAGTTGATGTGCATATAGGAAAGTCATGTCAGACATTAATTTAATCTTTCTGAGGGGCGAGCGGTCCTGGTATAATTGTTAATTGGTGTTTTATTTTCCTATTTTAGATGTTTATGTGGATTTATTTTAATTAAAAGGAGATTATGTTGTGGAACTGGATCATGTTTTAGGCACCCTCAGCCCAATCCGACGCGAGAAATGGTAAGATTCTCACTCTCCACAGATACTCACCATCCCATTTGAGTGTTTTTATCCATAACAAAATCGTAGAGATTGTTGTAGGGTCGATGAATTTGTCGGTAGGATTTTCAGGTTTTACTAGCCGGGAACCACGAGATTCTAGAGATCCATTCCATCTTAGGATTTCCGAGAGGTGGTCATCATGATTTATACGGATACAGTACCATCCCGGCATATGCCCAGAGACGAAGTGGGAAACCACGGAAAACCACTTCGAGGATGGCTGAGGTAGGGATCGAACCCCCTCTACTCATTTTCATTACCCGAGGCTGTGTAGAACCCGTTCCAGTTCCCATACCACTTTTTATATATTCGTAGCAGAGGTGGGAATCGAACTTCGGACCTCTGGGTTGGCAGCAATGGACTCTGACCACTACACCACGGAGGCGACACTAAGAGAATTAATGGTTATAAGAAGTAGTTCCGTGAAGAACTAAAGCCTATTTCCATATAGTATATCCTACTTATGTTAATTGCCACTATCAACATGCAAATTTCAGTTTGATTGCTGAAATAGATTCGTAGATATTGAGAACAGACCAAATATTTCGCCATGTTGGTTTTCTATGTATGTAGGTCTTAGAGTTGTGTACTGTTACATGAAGATTATTGTGTACGTGTAGTATTCAAACTCCAATCGCATGATTAGGACACAAAAAGTAAAAACGAGATTTTAAAATTTCGCACAGCTGCCATCTTTTGGTTCTGGAAACAATTGAAATAAATTAGATGCCAGTGGATTAACATTTGTATAAGGATTTACTGTACCAAGTTTCACTACACTCGGATGGTTATATTACAAGAAACGTCCATGTGAATATTTATACTTCGCATCACCGCCATGTTGGATTTGTGATCACCAGGTTATTGTAAGGCCTATAGGTGAACTTATGTTCATAGCCCCTATGAACATTAAAAAATTCAGTTTGATTGCTGTAATAGATTCGTAGATATTGAGAACCGTCTTAATATTTCGGATAGTTGCCATGTTGGATTGTTATATGTGTAGGCCATAGAGACATGTACCATTAAAGGAAAATTATTGGGTAGGTTGATTAATCAACATTTCACTTCGATTGCATGATTACGACACAAGAATACAAACTTAATTTTAAAATTCGCTCATCCACCATCTTGAGGTTATGTAAACAATTGAACTAAATTAGATACCGGTGCATTACAATATGTATGAACATTTGCTGTAGCAAGTTTCATTGCATTTGTATCATTAGATCGCGAGAAATGTCTATTTTAAACTTTGAACTTCGATGGGCCGCCATGTTCGTTTTGTAGTCAAACAATTTTTCAAAGACTCATAGATGAACTTCCAGCAGTGCCCTTTATCTCCGTACAAAATGTTAGGGTGGTAAAGGTAATAGTTTCAGAGATATGGAATGCCGGTGAAATAATTTGCCGCCATCTTGAGGTTATGTAAAAAATTGAACGAAGTTAGATGTCGGTTCATTAAAATGTGTATAAGTATATACTGTAGCAAGTTTCATTGCGTTTGGTTGGTTAAATCGCGAGAAACGTCTATTTAAATGTCGCAAATTCGCTTGGCAGCCATGTTGGTTTCATAGTTACCAGGTTTACAAAAGTTACATAGGTGATCTTCTAGTAGTTCCGTTTATCACCATACAGAATTCCAGTGTTTCATCGGTAATAGTTTCGGTGATATTGAATGCTGATGAAATATTTCGCACACCGCCATGTTGGATTGGTGAGACGTAACAAAATTTGAAGGGCACGGTCGGGGTGGTCCGGAATAGTGCTATGAACTTACTGAGTTTCATTGAAATCGCTCCAGCCGTTTAGATTTTTATTAGGGACACACACACACATGCACACACTTACACGGACACAAGGTGATCTCATAAGCCTATTTTTTTCCTAACTGAAAATAGGCTAAAAATGGTATAAAGAATTGCCGTTACCACTGTGGACATGTTCAAAATATAACTTTATATGTTGCTCCTTCTGCTTTCAGGTTTACCAACACACTGAATAACCACCAAATAGAAAAATAACAACTACACATCACCTTGGAAGGAAACGTGAGATGACCTCGAGCAGCATGCTCCAGTTGGACTTCGAAAACAAGACTGCAGATTATATCTCGGTACAGTCGAATACACTCAATTGCTTTCGAATACGACAACCACGTATCAGTAGGTTTCATTGCGCGTTAAATATCCTATTTCAGGCACAATTCTTAGTACGCAGCAGGTCTGAAAGCTGTTAAAGTTACAAGATTTTCTTTGACACAAAATAATGAAACATAGAGTGACATCACTTCTTACAAACTCTCAATGCAATACTTTAGTTTTATTCACTGTGCTGCTATGTACTGAAACAGAGAGCACTAAGTTAAATGCGCAGAATAAAGTGAGTCACCTGAACAACTGTCTGCAGAAAATAGTCAACCGTTACTTTGATCAAGAGCAGCATCTCCTGATTTGTTCAGCAAACTCAAGGACATTACCTGGAAAGAAATCATTGCTTAATCAGTTTTTTCAACAATATTTCTCCAATATAAATCATACAGGTGTAGTCTCTTACTGCAGACACGATAAGCTACCAAGGCAGGAGAGAGAACATGTAGATAATATCTTGATTGTGTTTCAAGGAACTGAACAAAGTGATCAAGTTTTCACACAGATTAAAACATTAAACCAAACCTATGCTTTGATTTCCAGTGTTCGATTTGTAGTTGTAATCGACGGAGCTATTAAGGCCAAGGATGAACGAATTGTAGTTCATCGTGTTGTGGACAACCTTTGGAAGATGTATGTATTGAATATTTTGGTACTTATCTCATCACCGGTATCGAACACTGTCGTCTCTTCAGTGAATCTGTACACTTGGTTTCCTTTCAGTGATTCAGGACAGTGTGGAAGGATTACCAAGGATGTGGTTGTTATAGATAGGTGGTTGATTGAAGGAGAAGGTTATTTTCAGCGTAATAACGAACTATTTCCGAAAAAGATTCCAAATAAATTCAATAACTGCCAAATTACTGCTGCAGTGAGTGACATTATACCATTTATTAACTTGCAACGGTGGAATTTCTCAGAGCACGAGCATTTACAAAACTTGACTGGTTTTGAGGTGGATCTAACATTAGAAGTGACAAATAGAAATGGCCTTAAAGTTCATTTTATGTTTCCTTCTCTCCCTACCATAGATTATAGATTACGGGGTGGACTTATTGACAATGGAAGTTGGGTTGGAGCACTGGGCGATGTGGTTAATGGTCATGCTGATTTAACTTTAGGTGGTCACAATCCAACTGATGTGAAGTGGGAAGCAATGGACATGACTGTCCCTCATGTAAGAGATGGTCTCTTGTGGTTTGTTCCGAGGGCTGAACGAATTCCCAGTTGGAAAGCACTTACGGTCATATTCAACTCCCAGATCTGGACGTTGCTTCTTACTTCCTGCATACTGACATCAATTGTTATTTATCTACTCTCCACTAATGACGGCTTTGCTCTCTCTGCTCTAAATTCGTGGTCTATATTGATTGGCATATCGTTAAATCATCAACCAAATCGATCCACATCACGAGTTATATTTGCTGTTTGGGTGTTCTATTGTTTGTTGATCAATTCGGCATTTCAGTCCAAGTTAATTGGGGTCCTCACCAACCCCGGTTATGAGAATCAAATTCTAAATCTAGAGGATTTAGGAAAATCTGATCTACACTTTGCCACCAGGCGATTTCTCGTCGTGGGGTTGGAACCCGGAGATGTTGATGGTGTACTCAGTAGGATATTTAAAAAACTTGAGTATTTCAAATTTAGGCAGTTCAAGCAGATTATAACACTTGAAAACATTGAGTCTTTTAAGAATGACGTGTTAATAAAGACGATAAAAATGAAAACAATTATGCAATATTATTTCCCCGTGCTGCTGCCATTAGTTTAATGTCAAACAGGACTCAAAATAAACCACTCATACCCTTGGAACAATCGAGAATCATGTACGATGTCGCCATGTTTCTTAGAATGAACAGCCCGTATACAGATAAGATCAATACTGTGTTGACAAGAATAAGAGAAAGTGGGTTGTTGTATAAATGGCGGTCTAATTTGATAAAAGAAGAAACGTTTGTAGATATTAAGAAGAGAGAGATTATCGAAAGAGAACACGATGTGGTGTTAACAGTCGATCATTTGCAAGGAGCCTTTGCTATTTTAACAATTGGCATTATTATTTCGACAGTTGTATTCCTGATGGAAATTATTTATGGCAGTTGCTTCTCTTGGAAGAAGACGAGAATTATGTTCAAAGTGTGAATATGTACTGTATTTATTGGAATAAGGGGAGAGATACAGGAATATACAAGTGACTGAATTATTGCTCACCGTTCCCGCACCCTCTTTCGCTGCTTCTATCACTGGAACCACTTTATCTATTTTGTTCACTGGAGTTATCACCATGTAAATGAGAATAGTACGTGACATGGATATCTTCTTGCTATTGAACTACAATTGGATCAGTCAGTATTCGAGAAACATCCTATCACTGGGATTATGTGACTGCAAGCCATAAAGATTATGTTCAAATCATGAGAAAGATAAGAAGCCTACAATAAAAATGGTCATTATTGGAATTCTATATTTCCGCCAATCCGTCTCTTGATTGGAAGAACCCATCGTCACAGACACACTTGAGTTGGTTGACTGACTAGCCTCAACACAGGCTATTTATGAGCCACAACATTATGACCACTGCCCACCGCGAGATTGAATGCCACCCGGTGAGGTTGCAGGCACGTGACATTGAGCGGAAAGTAGATAAACGTATATGATGAATTAGTCTTATGACTTATGTGACTTTGACAAAGATCAGATTGTTATAGCCCGGTGGTTGGGAACGAGCATTTTGGAAACGGCCACGCTGGTTGACTGTTCGCGTGCTACTGTCGTGATCATCTATGCAAACTGGTTGAAGGTCAGTGAAACCACGAGTAGGCAACAAGGTGTTGGACGTCTAACCAAAGTGGAGTTCTGTAAAGCAGAATAGCTGGCCAATTGGACGGCAGAGAGAAGAGCTCGTGCAGGCACGAGTGTTTCAGAGCACACCATTCGGCGCACATTGTCGAATAGCGACTCCGCAACAGACTACTCCTACCAGTCCCCATGTTCACCCAAATATATCTTCAATTATGAATGCACTGGACACGGTATCATCAAGTTTGATCAGTGGATCAACGGATAACTTTTGCCTGGTACAATGAATCAGGTTTCCTGTTACACCAGGTCGATGGTCGTGTCAGAATACGCCGTCTTCTAGGCGAACGGCTACTCGGAACAAGCACTGGGCCACGAGGGAACATTACGTTATGAGGGACATTCACCAGGGTTTCCGTGAGACCTGTGGTATTATTTAAGGTCATCAAGAAAGCTGTTGACTACTTGAAAATGATAGCAGACCAATTGGCATGTGATCATAATATTTTGGCTATGAGTGTATGTATACAATTATATGCAACTTTCACAAGCAAAATAAAAGAAATAAAAAACGGGTTTTATAGACGTTTTCATTTCATATCATATTTATTCATCAGTGCCGTACACTATATTTACAGTACACTGAATGGAGTCTCTGAAAAGAGCACAGCCCCACTTCGCATTCGGGATGCGTCAGAGCCCCCACTAGTAGTATTGGCAACATAGCCCATGTTACCATAGCAACAGGCCATCTTCAAACAGCAATAATTACAGTATTTAGAGAAACTGGCGCTTTATCCAGATTCTTATTCTAGTTGGAATTCATTATTTTAAAATATACAACTGTGGTGGTCTCTCGGGCGAATATTTCAGTGTTAATATAAGCCCAGCATGTCCTCTGATAAAGTGTATTTCAACAATCGCCAACAGGCAGAACGAAAGTATCAGTTCGAAAACAGGAAAGTATGACATAATAACGAAATGCAGGTCATTAGGTACCTCACCATTCCCGGTCTACAGCTTCGGTGGCGTAGTTGGTATCATGCTGAACTACTGTGCCCAAGATAGCGGGTTCAAACCCGGCCGAAGTCGTCGGATTTTTATGAGGGTTAAAAATCCTTCAGTATGCCTTCCTTCGGAGGGGAAGTAAAGCCGGCGGTCCCATGTCATAAATGTATGGCATGTAAAAGATCCTTTCACAGACTAAACTTGTGTGGAGCTAAATTGTTAGGTTAGATTTCGTCGGAACGCTCAATAAAAATTCCAACGTTCACCACTAGATATCATTGATATCTGGTAGCGAATGATGAAACTACTTGATATTAAACGGAACTTGTAGCTCACCCTAAGGGTGTCCACAGGAAGCAGCTACAGACTCAGGCGAGACGAGCATGCCCTTGGACACTCCCGGCACTAAAAACCATACTATAAATATATAAATAAATAAATAAATTCCTGTTCTTAACCACTAGGACCTCCCTTCAGAGTTTGGAAATGTAGGCTATTAATGGTGCATTATGTTCAGCAAAATGTTGCAGCTCATGACAGGCTCAAAATAAGGTTTGGTCATTCTTTGTTCAGAGTCTTAACTAGAAGTTCTATAAAGGGTAGGAAATAATGTTTCGTGTTTTGAATTAAATGTGATCGCAACCAGAAAACGGCTTCACTTTACTCATAACCATGATTGTACACTGCTGTAGTGTAACTTTTTCCTGACGGGTGCTTACCTTTACCTTCTACGTATGAGATTGATTTGATAATTGGGCGCCAAGGAGCCAACATCAAGTTGAATCCTAAAATGTATATTTATATCGACTCCTTGCTTGCGTAGAACACTTGAGACACTTTTTGAAATCAGACCGTGGTATGATTGCATCATTAAGCCTGATAACATTTGCATTGGGAGAAGGTTTTGTCTTATATATAAAGCTACCTACTGGAATTAAAGATTGCATGTTGAATAAAAGTAGTTTAATAATCAAAAAACAAGACTGTGGTAAATTTAATAATAATAATAATAAAAGGAGCTTAAAAGATTTTACCATTACCACATGAAAATTACGTGGAATTGGAGGTCGGATGAATTTACGATTATTACCAAGCTATGAAGTTACTGAATTTACAACGAAAAATAATGTAAAGAGAAAGATTGCGTAGATATGCGTCAGTTCCGCTCACCATTGGATATACTTTCTCCCTCGTACTTGTTGCTTCAATAGAGATTGCTGTAGATTTTCGGTCGGCGTCATCTTCTTCGATTCTTGATGGAGTAGCGAATTAATATGAAAGTTTGAATACTGTCAGTGGTGGATCTAAGTCTCAAAGCCACTTATACGGTCTGAATATTCACAACAGCTCGTATAATACCCATGACGAATTGGTCAGTGGAGTATACCGGTAAGATGTAGTTCACCATGGAACACAAGTAATAAGTCCGGAGACTAAAGCGAAGATTATAATGTTCTGTGAATCAAAGTAACGGCCCGTCCATTACGGAACCAAAAGTAATAAGTAAGTCCTCTTCTTCACGCCGCGCGGTCACTATATACAATCAGCACGCTTGCCCTTCCAACGTTCCACTCCTCGTTCTCCTGTCACGCCTGATGACCAATCACCGCGCGTCTTCATGGATCTCAACACAGCCGGGTATGGGCCGTCCTCCTCTTGATTGGCTGAGGCACCCCACGCGCTCCTTCCCGCCTAAAATTTCATTGCTCTTGCAGTGACGCTTCGATGTACATTTTCCGTTTCAATAAGCATATCGCCTTTTCATGGTTGAAGAATTTGCCTTCGGTTGCGACATCTAGTTGTTGTTCTCAACGGCTATTCCTGGATCCGTACTTCCCGATGACGCAAAACTCTCAAGTAGCCCTAACTGAATATAAAATCCGTACTCTCCGCAATCAAATAATTTACTTGCATAATGGATATCGGAATAATCCGATTGATAGTGTTTTCTATTAGATAGGAAACCTATCTTTATTGGTTATAAAATTAAAATGCTCCAAAATAAAATATGACATTAATAATAGTAATTAATAATAATCATAATAATTCTAAATTAAATTCACTTGGCTGAATAATTTGCCGCGTTCAATCAAACATTAATTTGGTTCCATCTGACTTACTTCAGTGGCGTAAATACCCTTCGAATAACAGGTTACAGTAGTTAACTGCATTAAATATTAAATTGCCAGGAATAAAGTGTTTGAATCATTTTTATACTTTACCCCTTCCATTAAAATTACTGATGGGGCACATGTGAATGTCATATTGTTGTTATATAGTCAGAGCTAAAGCTCAAATTAAACTTCAAGCTGGGTTTAAGCTGGTGTTATCGGTGGTCGAGTTTCACAGTTTACAACATTGAAATTAAACTAAACTGAGCTCTGTTCCTGTATGGAGAATGAACCACGTGAATTCCCGATTTAGGGTTCACTCCAAAATCGTCAGAATTCGGCGTATCTGATGAACATAGGCTCTTGGGTGAAGCTACATACGGAAGGTTTCTTTAAATATACTGTATATAAATTCAATAATTGTATTTATCATCCAAAATAATAATAGTAATATTAATGATTTTGTTGTATGTAACCAGACTTGACAGTCTACGTGTCTATATTTTATGAATGTTTTTCAGACGGGTATAAGAACCATGCTATGTGGTGCCATAAATTTCCAAAACTTTCTAGTGTAAATGAGCCCAGAGGTATGGTGTAGTGAGCTACACTGCCTTCCATTGTAGCCGCCAAGGCACAAGCAGTCAGATCCTAAATATGTCTTACCAACGCCCCTACATAATTGCTTGTTTAGTGGCATGCACTCGCGAAGCTTTCTCTTGACACTTTGTCGCATTCTGATGGACTATTAATTGATATGTTACCTGAATCATTGTGAGAAGATTAATTTTCTCAAATGCTTACCCCGTTGTTCCTGAGAGGGAAGTTGATAATATTTCCACCAGAGTGTGCCATGATAGTGGAGCAATCTAGTGGCACTTAAGAGTTCTTCCACTCAACATGTGAACGATCATCGTGCTCGTATAGTTGCGTGGTCGAGTTAGTTTTGTCGGAATTTATTGTAGTGATGTTGTCAGTGTCAAATATTAACTTATAAGGAACATTTGTGGTAAAATACTAACAATATTTATTGCAATAAATACATAAGTGCACACATTGGACAGAAATTTGGACCTCGAGTTTTGTCAACTTGGAATCTGGATCTACCTACCCCCATTCTCCTCGTAAGAAAATTGCCTCCCCTTTGAACAAATTCTACTGGAACCCGTATCCGCGGTCTTAGTGAATGTCTAGTTGGTTCCACCTACTTACTAAATGTGCTTTACAATCCCACGGCCTCAAAAACGAATACGTTATGTGACAATTGAGGCCCTTTTCCAATGCCAAGGTACGAGATGCGACTTGTTAGAGACCTCTCAGTGGAATATATCATTAATATTACACAGAATATAGCCTATTAATGGATCACTTTGGTATATCTATACCGGAATAATCACTGGTTAAGGTAAAGATCCAGTCCCAGCCACTACCGTTGATTCATTTACAACATTTACGACATCGTGACCATGTAGCCATATAATGACTAGCATATGGGTTCGAATCCTGGCTCCGCACAGAAATCCAAATCTCGTCTGAGGATTGGAAGGGAATTCATTTCTCCTACTGTGGCAGAACAGAGAAGATATAGATTATATTCCTATATCAGGCATTCCAGAAATGATTTTCCTTGATTTACCCACTTCTTCAGCAGTCAAATGGCGGGATGGAACCTTAGATAAGACCAGGGACACCTCCTACCTAAACCCCAATTACATATGCACCCACAGGTACAGCCATTATAATGACATAGGTTATCAAGCAGATTTCACACACACCCAAGTACACGAGGCTACATGTCAACGTTGTCAGAAATCCCCCAAATAATGCAACCAATATTCAATTTTTCGAAACCTAGCCTAGAGTGGACAGAGATTGCTAGTGCTGACACCTGCTGGCCAGAAGAAGGATTAAATATCAATGCTTTCTGACTGATGGTTGAGGTTTGTCATGTCTTAAAGATGACATTAAGTTACATTCATATCACACTCTGTGATCTGTTATTTTTATCGGTTTATATTGAGATTTCTCTTTCACTTTAGGACCACCAAAATAAAATCTGAAGACTGAACGACTTAGATAGGCTACTTATCATTCTGAACGTATATCTTATTTTATAGGCGACGGAATTGGGTTATTTAAAACGATAGATTCAGTGTCTCAAAATGTAAATGTTCCATTATCTAACGTCATTATCAGAAAGTGTCCGATTTTATCTCCACGCGATTTACCTTCCTGTGCTTGTTAACTAAAAGAATGATTCTTATCTTAATATTGCCAATACAAAGAAGTATGTTTCGATCTATGGAACTCTATTTTGTTTTCTCATAGTGTGCGAGTCATAGGCCCATACCGTACTCTGGTAGCCCAGTGAGGTAAGCTCAATGTTTATAAATATCGAAGTTTTATGAGTTAAATTGATTGTGAGGGACTTAAGAACTAGATCACCAATCCCAAAAATTAGTTTCATTGGTTTTGTTAGGTAACAATATATGCATTAAGGCATTTTCAAGGAAACACTGATACAAACATTCGCCCATGTTTATAGGAATGTTTTGACTAACTTTTTAAATCACGTATTTACCCTTGAGTACATAATAATCCTTTTTGTTTGTACAAATTTAGATAAGCTGGGCCTGCTGGGCCCGGGTATGAAATATAGAGGAAATACTGGTGCGATGTCAATATTAGATTAATAATACAAAATAATTAATGAAATGTGAGTATTTCACTGCGTACATTTACCTTCTAAAATGGAAATTTAACTTGGAAATGAGGAAATAATTGAATCAAAATTGAAAATATATATAGACTACGAAAGTGTGATTTTAAAACACCATCACAAAGCATGAAGTCATGACTAAATTAACAAATTATGGTTTTTGCCAAGTTCTCTGTCAACATCCACACATTGTACCCTTTTTAAATTATTTGGCAGTATCAATAACTTATTTAAGTCACGCTTAATTTCACAAAACAGCAAGGTTAAGTTATACATGGCACTAGTGAAACCGGTTCTCTTATATGGATGCGAGTCATGGGCGACCTCACAAACACTGGAAGAGCGTATTTGTGCATTTGAGAGGAAAGTTCTTAGAAAGATATATGGTCCTATTTACAATAGTGGGGCAGGAAGATGGAAAGGAGGGAAAAAGATGACTTATACCAAGCTGGTGTGGGTAGGATAATCAGAGGAAGACGACTCCATTAGATGGGACATACAGTAAGAGCTGTGGAATCTATCCCTGACAGGGTGTTCAATGCTCAGCTGATTCGCAAACGTCCAAGAGGCCGTCCAAGGAAGGATGGAAGGATAGGGTGATGAGAACGTTGCAGCAGGTGGAAACAACATCAGTACTGGATGATGCAATGGATAGAGAAAAATGGAACGGAATTTGTAACAAATGCTTGAGATTGTGATCGGGATAATGCCACCTGTGTGATTGATTAGGATACTGTTAAGTAATGTTGTATATTTGATGTGTTTGTTATGTTTCTTTGTTTTCTGTCAAGGGCCTTAATGGAAAGTAAAATATCCTTCCACAGACTCAACTTGTGTGAAGCTAAATTCTTAGGTTAAATTTCGTCCGAACACTCTATCAAAGTTCCAACGTTCACCAGTAGGTATCATTGACATCTGGTAGCGAAAGTTGGAACTACTTGGAATTGAACGGAACTTGTAGCTCACCCTAAGGGTGTTCGCTGGAAGCAGCTACAGACTCAGACGAGCCGAACATGTCCTCGGACACTCCCGGCACCAAAAGCCATACGATGAATAAGAAAATGGCCCTATATGTACAATAAATGATGATGATGATGATCCAAGATGAGCAGGATCGCAGAATCTTCATCTTGAGTCTAATTTCTACAATTATTGTACTATAGACTACTCAACTGGGTAAAATAAATTCTAAAAGGAGAGTAAGAAACGTGCGCTTTTCGGGGTGTTTATGGTGGAAATAAGTATTGGGCGCCTATAATTACCGCCATAGTACAAATTGTAACCAATTAAAGTGCTACTTGGATAATTCGCAGCTGAAAGGAACAACAAAATATTCGAATTATCCAAACTTTTGAATTAGAGAAGGTACATATTTTTGTTTTGGTTGAATGGCTGAAATGGCCAGTCTTTCAATAAGTAAATATTTATGGAGAAATGTTGTGTAAAAGATATATACACGATAGTTTACAAATTTATTACAGATTGCATTAAAATAGGTACCAGATCATATTGCAATACTCTCGAGTGCAGAATGTTCATTATGTAAAATTAAAGTTCCACAAAGAATTGTGAAATATCTGATTGTTTTGCGGAATTTAGTTGTATCAAGTGACAAATAAGTGGGAAATTCTGGGGTGGGGGAGCAGTAAGTAAGATTTCCAGGAATGACTCAAGTTTTAGACAATGGCGATGTCTACCCGGGGACAGTAATAACAAAGTGATGACTGGATACAATAAGGATAAGAAGGGCGAAATGGCACTCAATGAATAGTGCGGGAACTTTTGCACTAACTTTTTTCTTTATTTTAGTGCTCGTGTACCAAAGCCTCGAATTAAGGAAGGTAAAATTCGAATTATCCACGATATTTCCATATTTTCCATTGACACAAGTCTTCGAATTATCGACGAATTCGAATTATGGAAGTTCAAATTATCCACGTCCCACTGTAATACTGTAGAAATCAAAATCCTTAATTTATAAATATATGCCGGACAAACTAACCCCTCGTGCCCGACGGTTTATTAACTAGTGACGATACAACAATTTAAACTGAACTCTCCTATTCAAAAACGAAGACTAAATAAAATTCTAAAACTCGAAATAAAAATAATTAAATAAAACTTCACTCTCAAAAATAAAATAAAATAAATCCATCTTCTAGAAAACTATCTGCATTTCCAAAATCGCCTCGACTTTTACTTCCTCTCCGGAGTTCATAACAATTGTCTAAAACCCTATATAAAACTCATAAACGATGGATTCGGTTTATCCAAACACTTTTATCCTTTTAATCTATACAGTATCTACGCAACATACAGTCTAATTATACAACATAAGTCAGAGTCAGAGGTCTTTTATTGCCATACTGTACATCGCCTAAATTTTTGTGAATAACATAGGATAAATACATTACTTTCAAACAACATCTCTCAAATGTGGCTGCTAAAATAACAACTATAAATAGTATCCTGCAGAAACTTGCTGGCAGGTCATGGGGAGCTAACGCTCAAATCCTTAAGATCCACTGCTTTAGCCCTATCGTATTCTGTTGCTGAATACTGCAGTTCAACCTGGATTAATAGCGTTCACACAAAGAAAATAGATGATCTGCTCAACCAAGCAATGCGAATAATTACAGGATGAATTCGGAGCACGAACACACTTTGGCTGCCTGTCCTCTGCAACATTCCTCCTCCAGCCTTGAGAAGATCAGAGGCACTCTTAAAAACATCGAAGAAAATCGAGCAGAATCCCTACTTGCCCATTAATCAAGATATTACACAATTAGTATACCAACATTTGAAGTCAAGGAAACCACCATGGCACACAGTAATTAACCTTGAAGGATCCTCCTTTAATATAAATATCTCATGGAAAATCCAGTGGGAGCATTCTTCAGTAATCAACAAATATCTATTCGAGAACGCTTTTGAACGGTTACGTGGATTTCATCTTTCCAGACGCCAATGGAGGATCATAAATCGAATACGCAGAGGACAAGGCAAATGTGCTTATTCACTGCATAAATGGGCTGATCTTACTCTGCAGATTGTGACTGTGGTGCCTCCTTACTGTCAACCCATCACATTGTTGCTGACTGCCCTCTCCGAGCTTTTCATGTACCGCTGACGGATGTCCATCAAGCATCAGTTGCAGAAGTTCAATGGGTCAGAGATCTTGACCTAGAACTATGAGATTTTATGAACTTATGTGTGCACATTTTTGTATAAATTGTACATAATTCATCATAGGATAAATAAATAAAATCTACACAGGGTAGAAACTCCGTTCTCTCTCTCGAATATATATTATTTTCACTTATCCTGATTGAACAATAGTCAACTGATACTTTTGTCAATCTACCTAAATTATTTACATCTATTTACAACACTCTTACGACATCCTCATCGTAACATTCTATATATGTGAGTTTCCACTACCATAATTCGTCCTAATGGGTTATTTTTCATATGTTGGTGAGAAGGTGTAGGCCAGATTTCAGGCCAATACAGGCCCTATATGAAGTGGCGTGGACCTCATCTCTACAAACTACTTTCAGCCACTGAAACTGGCATTTATAATTGAATCGATCGGAGGTGAAGGGCATTAAGTCGGTTTTCACTACTTTTCAGGAGACAAATAAAACGTCATTGATAGAACAGAACTTAACGAACACACTATATTAGTCATCTGTGTTGTGAAGCAACTATTCAGGTTATATTTGTGTTAGCGGAATATACATTTTAATTGAGAATTTTTTTTTCTAATCAATTTTGCAAACGTGACTTAATGCCTATAAGCTCCGTGGTCAGTTTATTGCAGCCATCGAGAATGAATATTTCACATGTTATTTTATTTTGAAATGGATTTGTAACATAAAAACCACCGGATCCCTGTACAAATATAATTTACTATAACACTGTAACATGCGGGAATCTTGCAGTGCGGCCAACATTAAATATGGAATATGGCGCTGAAAGGCAGCAAGTTGTTGACTTAATGCTTTTCTCCTCTGATGCTCTACATGTAGCAGTGGTTTCTGGCTTAATCCCACGAAACGAATTGCTTTGTGATGGATCTTACCTTGCCAGTGAGCGTCCGTGCTATTCTCCTGAAGAAATTAATTTGTGTGTAGCTTAAACAGAAGGCTGACTTAATTCTTTCCTATGCAGTTCCAAGGCTCTTGGGTCAATACTTCTATATACTAATTCATTAAAAATGACCATTTTGACTTAATGCCTTTCAGCTCCGACCAATTCAATTTAACTCGAAAGTTTGCAGTATGAGCTGATCGTCATCTATTTCGGATTTGCCAACTTCACTTTGTTTAGTAAGATAACCACACTTATTTAAACATCACCTAGTGAAGAACTTACATTTACTCTTCTTGTAGACTGAATTGCAGTGTTATTGTACCTATACGGTTCGCACAAGTATGTACTTCCTATAACTGGCTTTCTGTTACGTCATTACCACCTGATTTTACGTCTGCTATTAAGTAATGTCCATGTTGGCAGCATTGTCATGCACGACAAACATTATTCAAAGAATAGCTTTTTAGGAAACGCAGATAGTTAAGGGAAAGATGAGAGGGTCGCCACAGTATCACTGCAAAAAGGGGAATAAACCGACCCCTCGGGGTTGAATGAGTTTTTGAACGGTATGGACTCCGTCTTGAGGAAAGAATGAATGATGAAAATTAATAAATGTAAAACAAAAAAATATATTGGAATGCAGCCGGATTAAATCCGGAACCTCTATGAACATCAAATTGGCAAGTGAAAAACTAAAGAAAGTAGGAGACTTCTGTTACTTAGAAAGCAAAATAACCAGTGATGGACGAAGCAAAGAGGATATAAAAAGTAGATTAGCTCAGGCAAAGAAAGCATTTCTACTGAAAAGGAATCTGTTGACATCGAATATAGATTTAGGTATTAGGAAGTCATTTTTGAAGGCCTTTGTCTGGAGCGTGGCGCTCGATGGAAGTGAAACTTGGACAATTGGTGCAGCAGAACAGAGGAGAATTGAAGCGTTTCAAATGTCGTGTTACAGGAGAATGATGAAGATCAGATGGGTAGATAGGGTTACAAACGAAGAGGTATTAAGACGAGTGGGAGAGGAGAGATGTTTCTGGCGACTGCTAATGAAGAGAAGAGATAGGTTGGTAGGACACGTACTAAGACACCCAAGAATAGCAAGCTTAGTTATGAAAGGGTCGGGGACAAGAACTGCAGGGGTAGACCAAGGTTAGAATATTTTAAACAGATTGCCTTGGATGTAGGGTGTGGTAGTTATGTAGATATGAAACGATTAGCTCAGGACAGGGAGGCATGATCTGCATCAAACCAGTCAAAAGACGCAAGACTCAAACATTAACAACGGGGTTGCCAACTTCCAAAATCACCAGCCGTGAGTATTTAGGGTGTGGCACTATCCCGGGTGCACCATACGTGGTGGAGCTACAAACACCCTGCTTCCTTTAGGGCCTTGAGGATACCAGGAAGAGTTCTGACCCCTCGAAGAATGAGGGTATCAGGAAAGATTAGACAGGACCGATTAAGGTGGGAAAGGAAAAGATTCCCTTGGCCTCGGATACCCTCATACCGTCAGCGTCGGAAGAGAACAAGAGTTGACCAAGGGAGGTTGACATGAAAGATGAAAGTGAGGAGCCCATCAAAAGTAAGTGGAAGCAATATCGGACTCAGGTGGGGGTGCCTTGGTCATCAATCTACATCCCACTAGTTGTGAGCCTCTGGGGTAAAACTATCCAGGGCCATCCAGTCATTGGGCTCTGAGAGCGCGGTCGCACTCGGGGAGCACTGGGCAGTCAGACGAGCGCTCCTTCCCCCACCAGCCCTACATTTTGGCAGCGAGGGGACCTGGGACAGACGGACGATGTTCACAGTCACGCGGCCGACGACTTTTGTGGGATTGTTGACATCATATTGATACGGCTGTTTTGCCATCAAAATATACCGCATATACAAATTGAATGGTACTCCGATGTATGGAATGTGCAGGAAACGAACTCAAGAGTTAAGTAAAGAATATTGTGATTTATTACAAACTGAAACGTGAACATGTTAGAGAGGAAAATTCAACAACATTTTACCAATATGAACAGATAATACAGACATTTGCTCCGTCGTTTTTACGAGCTTTTAGTTTTGGAGGAAACAATATTCTCCAATTTGGGTACAATATTTCTGGACACAGCTATTGGTGAACAATTGCGCAAGTATCCATCGCTCATCGTTGCACGATGTTTACTTATGGTAAGCTTAAGAACCGAAAAGAAACTCTCACAAATGTTCGTTGAGCCAAACATTGCCAGAACTTTACATGTATGTTTATACGAAAGGGGGTATTCTTCTTCCGGAATGTGGCTATAACATTCTTCTACATTTGGTGACATTAGAAAGCGGTCTTTAAGACGAACATTGCACTGCAGTTCAACCAGCTCCGTCCATCGTTACACTTGTCAACCGCTCTCATTTTAATCCTATTGACTCAAAAACACCCCCCACATCTTGGAAAATATCGAATCCGGTAGTGGTGTCTTTGAGAGTACCTAGTCTAAGAAATCCTCGGTGACCCGAAGATCGTCATCCACCCCTCGAATGAAAATAACGAACTGTGCTTTGTCCGCAATGTCGGTTGATTCGTCGAGGGAAAATGATACAAAATTTGCTGCCTTCTCCATTAATTGCTGTTCAATATCAACGGCCATATCGTCTATTCTGCGAGCCACAGTTTGAGTTGAAAGAGAGATTTTTTCAAATTTTTCAATTAGCTCCGTAGGACAAGTACATGCCGCCGCGTCCATTAGGCAGTCCTTGAATAAATTTCCTTCCGCGAAGGGTTTCCCAGCTTAGGCAATTCACATCGAACATTTGTGGCTTGCTCGTAAAGTGGGTCCGCCAACCTGTCAGACAAGATACGGCAAGTCACAATTAGTGTTCTTCAGATAATTAAAACATTTGTTCATACCCGTTTGTAGACAAGGATTTTAAAATTAATACAATAGCATTTACAGAAAAGGGATGCTTGAAATTTTCTTTCAATTCTTCTAACTTCGATTGGCGACTGGCGTCTGTCAAACCACCGTAATCATTCCTATGGTTGGCACTATAGTGCCGTTCCAAATTGTTTTTTGACACATTATATCTTTGTGGCACACTAAACATTTGGCATGCCCTTTATAATCTGTACAGAAAAATGAAATTTCCCATTCAGCTTTAAAGCCTGCTGCTTCACCACACCTTTTTTGTACGATTATTTATGTATTTATTTATTTATTTATCGTATGTCTTTTAGTGCCGGGAGTGTCCGAGGACAGGTTCGGCTCGCCAAAGGCTGTAGCTGCTTCAAGCGGACACCCATTGGGTGAGCTACAAGTTCCGTTCAATTTCAAATAGTTCCAACTTTCACTACCAGATGTCACTGATTCCTAGTGGTGAACGTTGGAACTTTGATACAGCGTTCTAACGAAAACTAACCTAGAAATTTAGCTTCGCACAAGTTTTGTTAGTGAACGGATCTTTTACATGCCATAAATCTATGACATGGGGCCACCGGCTTGACTTCCCCTCCGAAGGAGGGCATACTGAAGGATCTTAACGCTCTTTAAAAAACCGACGACTTCGGCCGGGTTTGAACCCGCTATCTTGGGCACAGCAGTTCAGCATGCTACCAACTACGCCACCGAAGCCGATTTCTGTAAGATGTTCAGTCTTGACCACTGCAAAACTGATTTACTTACACGCTGTCAACCAAGACAGTCAAGCTCCTCCCACCACTACCTTCCACCAAAGTGCTCGGAGCACAGACTCAGAGCGCGGCTGGAGGGCTAGGATGGCCTGGACTCTACCAAACGTCAGGTCAAGTCCTGAGGAAAATATCCCTCCGCGCATATCCTCTCTCTGTTCCTTCTTGTGCTTCTAGTCTAGATTGTCATCCCTCAACCTACTGTATACCAGAGGAGGTTCTAGCCCTGGGCCGGGGTGAGGGGGGGGGAGGGGCACCCCCAGTTTTAGTGAAATAATAATTTTAAAATTCCTTGGTTACTAAATTTACAGATATAATTTATTTCTTATATAAAACAAAGTGTCCTGACTGACAGACTCATCATCGCCCAGCCAAAACTATTAAAGTTAGAAACATGAAATTTTAGGGATATGTTCGTTTTAAGTCGAAAACGCCCAATAAGGAGGGATTTTTGGATATTCAGATTCTAAAGGGATCTTAAGGGGGTGGACCTGCATTCCTCTGAATAACAATATCTCCCGATTGGTTTCATTGGGGGGTGTGATACTCGGCATATAAACTCATCATAAAAAACAAGTTGTTCCGTGAAGAACTATACAGCCTATTTTCATATATCCTGCTCATGTTAATTGCCTCTATCAACATACAAAATTTCTGTTTAATTGCTGTAACAGATTCGTAGATATTGAGAACCGTCTAAATATTTCAGATGGTCGCCAGGTTGGATTTTTATTTTTGTACTATTACATTAAGATTATTGTGTACGTGTGGTATTCAAACTTCAATCGCATGATTAGAACACAAGAAGTCAAAACGAGATTTTAAATTACGCACAGCAGCCATTTTGTGATTATCCAAACAATCGAAATAAATTAGATGCCAGTGGATCAACATTTGTATAAGCATTTAACGTGCAACGTTTCATGGCACTCGGATAGTTAATTCGCGAGAAACGTCCATTTAAATATTTATACTTCGCGTCGCCGCCATATTGGATTTGTGCTCACCAGGTTACTGAAAGTCCTATAGGTGAACATATGTTCACAATCTCTATGAACATTAAAAAAAATAGTTTGGTTGCTGTAAAAGATTCATAGATATTGAGAACCGTCTAAATATTTCGGAACCTCGCCAATTAGGATTGTTATATGTATAGGCCATAGAGTTATGTACCATTCAAGGACAATTATTGCCTAGGATCATTATTCAAACTTTCACTTCGGTCGCATGATTACGACACAAGAAATAAAAACTTAATTTTAAAATTTCGCAAAGCCGCCATTTTGAGGTTATGTAAACAATTGAATTAAATTAGATGGCAGTGCATTACAATCTGCAAAATCATTTACTGTACCACATTTCACTGCGCTCAGAGAGTTAACTCACGAGAAAAGTCTATTAAAATATTTCAAATTCGCTTGGTCGCCATGTTCGTTTTGTACTTGACAGGTTTATCAAGTATACATAGGTTAACTTGTATCAGTACCCTTTATCACCGTACAAAATTGCAGGGTGATATCTCTAATAGTTTCGGAGATATAGAATGTCAGTGAAATATTTCGCACTACCGCCATTTTGAGGTTATGTAAACAATTGAACTAAATTAGACTCGAGTGCATTTCAATGTGTATAAATATTTGCTGTACCGAGTTTCATTACGTTTGGATATTTAAATCGCGAGAAGAGTCTATTTAAAAGTCTCAACTTCGCTTTGCCGCCATGTTGGTTTTTGTAGTAACCAGGTTTTTTAAAGTCTCATAGGTGAACTTCTAGTAGTGCCCTTTATCACCGTACACAATTTCAGGGCGATATCGGTAATAGTTTCGGAGATATTGAATGCTAGTAAAATATTTCGCACAGCCGCCATGTTGGATTGGTGAGACGTAACATGATTTGAAGGGCACGGTCGAGGTCGCCGGGAATAGTGCTATGAATTTACCGAGTTTCACTGAAATCGCTCAAGCCGTTTAGATTTGATTAGGGTGGACACACACACACACCTCTCTCTCTCTCACACACACACACACACACGCACACGCACACACACACGGACAAAAGGTGACCTCATAAGCCTATTTTTTCAAAATTGAAAATAGGCTAATAAGAAAACATGTGTCTGAGGGTTCTCCGATATGGTGTATATTATGAAAGGGATGAAAAGTGGGGGTTGAAAGATTCTTAACGGAGCATGTATCTCTTAAACGACATAGGCGAGGAGTTTGAAACTCAGCGGAAATAAATCAGCTTAAAAAAATCAGTAAATAGGTGTTCGGCCGTTTTTTTTTTTCATAAATCCAATTTAAGGGGCCCATGGGGAGAGGTGAAATTCTGGGGGGGAAAAACAGGTAGGAAAGTGTACTAACTGATTGACTGACTGACTCACTCATCAAACTCAGGGGGAAAAAACTGCTTAAAAATAAGTAAATAGGTGTTTGACAGATTTTTTTAATAAATCCAATTTAAGGGGTTCATGGGAAGGGGTGAAATTCTGGGGAAAATAATAGAAAGAAAGTGTCCTGACTCACACAATCATCATCGCCCAGCCAAAATTATTGAATTTAGAAACATTAGATTTTGGAGTTATGTTCGCTCTATGTCGAAAACGTCCACTAAGGTAGGATTTTTGGATATTCAGGTTCTAAAGGGGTGTTTAGGGGGTAGACCTGCATTTAATTGATTAACAATATCTCCCGATTGGTTTCATTTGGAATGTGATACTCGGCATATAAACTCATCAATAAGAATAAGAAGACATGTGTCTGAGGGATTTTGGATGTGGTGTATATTATGAGGTGAATGGGTGAAAAGTGGGGGTTGAAGGATTCCTAACGGAGCAAGTATCTCTTAAACGACAGGGGCAAAAGTTTGAAACTCGAGGGGGGGGGGGATAATCAGCATGAAAAATAAGACAATAGGTGCTCGACCGTTTTTTCATAAATCCAATTTAAGGGCCCATGGGGAGGAGTGAAATTCTGGGGAAAGATGTCCGCTAAGGAAGGATATTTGGTTATTCACTCATCATCCTTCAGCCAAACCTATTGCAGTTAGAAACATGACATTTTGGGGATATGTTCGTTGTATGTCAAAAACGTCCACTAAGGATGGATTTTTGGATATTCGTGTTCTATGGGAGTTTAAGGGGGTTAAACTTGCATTTCATTGAATAACAATATCTTACGAGTTGTTTCATTTGGGGATGTGATATTCGGTATATAAACTAATCAGTAAAAATAAGCAGACATGTGTGTAAGTGTTTATCGATGTGGTGTATATCATGAGGAGAAAGAGGTTAACATTGGGGGTTGAAGGATTCATAACGGAGCGTGTATCTCTTAAACGACACAGGCGAGAAGTTTTAAATTCAGCGGAAACAAGATGTTCAGTAAAGAACATATAGCCTACTTTCTCCTAAATGTATGAGTATAGTTATAACTCGTTATTATCAAAGAGTATAATAGAACTATTCTTTGTTGAAGATCTTAGAAACGATTTACCTCTACCAAACACCACAACCTAGATAAAAACTGCTACCATCATTGAAGAAAGAAAGATAAGAAGTATATCAAGAATGTTATGGATCTGGAGACATAATCGACCGGACTGGCAGCGTGGCTCAGCGGTAACGTTCTCGCTTGCTGGGCCCTAGGTTGCAGGTTCGTATCCTGGCGCAGTCATCTGGCATTTGAGGGTGCACAAATGCGAGGGAGCCGTGTCAGTACATTTACTGGCACGTTAAAGATCCCCTTCGGGCCAAAATTCCGGCACCCCGGTGTCTCTAAAACCAGCAGTAGTTAAAAGGGATGTAAAACCAATAACATTATTATTATTATTATTATTATTATTATTATTATTATTATTATTATTATTATTATTATTATTATTATTATTATTATTACATATACGACCTGCCGTGGGCAACATCCAACTTTGAGTTGAGGCATGTCTTTACACGTCTGGTTGTGCATGGCTTTCACAACCCTAATTGAATTAACAAATCTTTCCATGACCCTACAGAGACGTATGTATACAAACTATGTGGATATTTTCGATTGCTATTTGCCTGAAATAAAAGTAGTAATTAATAACCTGAACTAACACCTACTATGTGAAATCGTTTTGTTCTTTACTTCAAATAATATTTTCAAGTAACGCAAAATAGGCTGTTACAAACCCTTTAAAATAAAAAGTAAAAATGTATCGTAGTATCATCTTGTCATTCTTCAAATTCGATGCGCATAGAATGCCAATGGTGTAGTAATCAATGGAGCCCCACGTAGACTAGTCGTGACATCTAGTGGTGAAATATCGAACAATATAATCCTAACAGAGCGAGTGCATTCTAGCGGCCAGAAGAAGAAACTTTTCAATAAAATCTGGAAGTTAATCTAGTTACCTTTTTGGCAGCTAGATGTCTCGAGTAAATCTGCTGGCGAATTATGTTTTAATTAAATATAATTATATTTTACACCATAATATGCACAATATAACGCTTAATTTTAAAACATCTGAGTCATTACAAAACAATAAACATATAACATTTCAAGCAAAAAACCTAGCTCTGATCGGGTTTGAACCACAGGCATTTGAGCGATAGGCTGACGCTCTACCACTGAGCTAATTGTGTCAACGAATATCGTTCTATATAAAATGACTTACATAGAACTTGTTAGCAAATAATGATTTATACTAAACGATTTCATCACTGGAGTATATTATTTATATATAAAGCACTTCATACAAAGTTTATTTATTTTGTACAGTACGCTATATTGCATGCAATACTCAAATTAGTGAAATATAAGTCAGGCACAAGATATCCGCTGCCATCTTGTCTTATTAGTGAATCAGCTCAGCTTTTTAAAATCACGTCTGCACTATTGTATTACAAAATAAACTTTTAATTTCGAACGTGCCTCTTCCTTTAGAACAGTTAAAACGATTCTCGGCTCGATAATCGGAACTGGTGGGTCCCATGATATGGATTATAAAGTTTGCATAATTCGCACGGCCGCCATCCTGAAATGGTATGGCGGACGACCTTGTAGTTTGGTCACAAGACGCATCCTATACGAAGGTATGTTGTTACCAAATTTGGTAGAGATCGGATGATTTAGTTAGTCGTTATTTGATTTTACGTTTTGAACGTTTGAGTGGCCGCCATTCAGTTTTAGTAAAGATGGCGGCGATATAAAACATGACACTGAGGTGTCCTTTGCTAGTGCTACCTTTGTACCAAATTTCGTTCAATTCGCATTCACCGTGTTCGACTTGATAGGGGGGGACAGACATTCAGAGTACACACACTCACACACACACAGACACACACACACACACACAGACTCACACACATACACACAAACACACACAGACTCACACACACACATACACACACACAGACAGACACACTTTTTTCGCCCTGTGTTGATCTCATAAGTCTACTTTCATTTTTTGCAAAAATCGAAAGTAGGCTAAAAATCAGCTTAAAAACAAGATGTTCAGTAAAGAACATATAGCCTACTTTCTCCTAAATGTATGAGTATAGTTATAACTCGTTGTTATTATCAAAGAGTATAATAGAACTATTCTTTGTTGAAGGCCATAGAAACGATTTTCCTCTACCAAACGCCACAATCTAGATAAAAACTGCTACCATCATTGAAGAAAGAAAGAAAGATAAGAAGTATCTCAAGAATGTTATGGATCTGGAGACATAATCGACCGGACTGGCTGCGTGGCTCGGCGGTAACGTTCTCGCTTGCTGGGCCCTAGGTTGCAGGTTCGTATCCTGGCGCAATCAGCTGGCATTTGAGGGTGCACAAATGCGAGGGAGCCGTGTCAGTACATTTACTGGCACGTTAAAGATTCCCTTCGGGCCAAAATTCCGGCACCCCGGTGTCTCTAAAATCAGCAGTAGTTAAAAACCAATATCATTATTATTATTATTATTATTACGACCTGCCGTGGGCAACATCCAACTTTGAATTGAGGCATGTCTTTACACGTCTGGTTGTGCATGGCTTTCACAACCCTAATTGAATTAACAAATCTTTCCATGACCCTACAGAGACGTGTGTATACAAACTATGTGGATATTTTCGATAATATAATCCTAACAGAGCGAGTGCATTCTAGCGGCCAGAAGAAGAAACTTTTCAATAAAATCTGGAAGTTACCTTTTTGGCAGCTAGATGTCTCGAGTAAATCTGCTGGCGAATTATGTTTTAATTAAATATATATTTTACACCATAATGTGCACAATATAACGCTTAATAACATTTTCAAGTAACGCAAAATAGGCTGTTACAAACCCTTTAAAATAAAAAGTTAAAATGTATCGTAGTATCATCTTGTCATTCTTGAAATTCGATGCGCATAGAATGATAATGGTATAGTAATCAATGGATCCCCACGTAGACTAGTCGTGACATCTATTGGTGAAATATCGAACAATATAATCCTAACAGAGCGAGTGCATTCTAGCGGCCAGAAGAAGAAACTTTTCAATAAAATCTGGAAGTTTCCTTTTTGGCAGCTAGATGTCCCGAGTAAATCTGCTGGCGAATTATGTTTTAATTAAATATATATTTTACACCATAATGTGCACAATATAACGCTTAATTTTAAAACATCTGAGTCATTACAAAACAATAAACATATAACATTTCAAGCAAAAAACCTAGCTCTGATCGGGTTTGAACCATAGGCATTTGAGCGATAGTCTAACGCTCTACCACTGAGCTAATTGTGTCAACGAATATCGTATATTTAAATGTTAGCAAATAATGATTTATACTAAACGATTTCATCACTGGAGTATATTATTTATATATAAAGCATTTCATACAAAGTTTATTTATTTTTATCAGTACGCTATATTGCATGCAATACTCAAATTAGTGAAATATAAGTCCGGCACAAGATATCCGCTGCCATCTTGTCTTATTACTGAATCAGTTCAGCTTTTTAAAATCACGTCTGCACTATAGTATTACAAAATAAACTTTTAATTTCGAACGTGCCTCTTCCTTTAGAACAGTTAAAACGATTCTCGGCTCGATAATCGGAACTGGTGGGTCCCATGATATGGATTATAAAGTTTGCATAATTCGCACGGCCGCCATCCTGAAATGGTATGGCGGACGACCTTGTAATTTGGTCACAAGACGCATCCTATACGAAGGTATGTTGTTACCAAATTTGGTAGAGATCGGATGATTTGGTTAGTCGTTATTTGATTTTACGTTTTGAACGTTTGAGTGGCCGCCATTCAGTTTTAGTAAAGATGGCGGCGATATAAAACATGACACTGAGGTGTCCTTTGCTAGTGCTACCTTTGTACCAAATTTCGTTCAATTTGCATTCACCGTGTTCGAATTGATAGGGGGGGACAGACATTCAGAGTACACACATTCACACACACACAGACACACACACACACACACACACACAGACTCACACACACACATACACACACACACACAGACTCACACACACACATACACACACACAGACAGACACACTTTTTTCGCCCTGTGTTGATCTCATAAGTCTACTTTCATTTTTTGCAAAAATCGAAAGTAGGCTAATAAGTAAATAGGTGTTCGACTGTTTTATCATAAATCCAATTTAATGGGCCGGGGTGAAATTGTGGGGAAAAAAACAGGAAAGAAAGTGTCCTAACTGATTGACTCACTCACTCACTCTTCAAACTCAGGGGGAAAAACAGCTTAAAGATATGTAAATAGGTGTTGGACCGTTTCTTTTTTCACAAATCCAATTTAAGGGGTTCATGGTGAGGGGTGAAATTCTGAAAAATAAATGAAAGAAAATATCCTGACTGACTCACTCACTCATCATCGCCAAGCCAGAATTATTGAAGTTAGAAACATGAAATTTTGGGGATATGTTCGTTGTATGTCGAAAACATCCACTAAGGAAAATTTTTGGATGTTCAGGTTCTAAATGGGTGTTAAGGGGGTAAACGTGCATTTAATTAAATAAGAATATCTCACGAGTGGTTTCATTTGGGGATGTGATACTTGCCATATAAACTAATCATTAAAAATAAGTTGACACGTGTCTTATGATTTTTCGATGGACTGAAAGGGATGAAAAGTCGGGGTTGAAAGATTCCTAACGGAGCGTGTATCCCTTAAACGACATAGGCGAGGAGTTTGAAACACAGAGGAAAACAATCAGCTTAAAAATAAATAAATAAATAAATAAATAAAGAAAGAAAGAAAGAAAGAAAGAAAGAAAGAAAGAAAGAAAAAAGAAATAGGGGTTCTACCGATTTTTCATAAATCCAATTTAAGGGGCCCATGAGGAGGGGTGAAATTCAGGAAGAAAAACGTCCACTAAGGAAGGATATTTGGATATTCACTCTCATCGACTAACCAAAATTATTAAAGTTAGAAGAATGAAATTTTGGGGATATGTTTGTTTTGTGTCGAAAACGTCTACTAAAGAGGGATTTTTGGATATTCAGGTTCTAAAGGGGTGTTAACGGTGTCAAACCTGCTACTACTTACTTTACTTCCTCGGCGCTACAGCCTGGGGTAGGCTTTGGCCTCTCTCACGATTCCTCGCCATTCGTCCCTTCTATGAGTTTTCTCCCACCATCTTCCAACCCTCATAGTTCTCAGGTCTTCTCCTAAGTCTTGTAGCCATCTTTTGCGCGGTCGTCCACGTCTCCTCTTCCCTTCCATAGTTCCATGTAATATCTTCCTTGGCGTTCTTTCTTCATTCATCCTCTCTACATGACCAAGCCAATCCAGGCGTCGGGACTTAATAAATTTCACAATATCTTCACCTTTGATTATCTCTTCAATTTCTTTGTTTGTCCTGATTCGCCACCCTTCATCCTCCTTGACCGGGCCATATATCCTTCTTAAAACTTTCCTTTCAAAAATTTTGAGATCATTCTCATCATTTGTTGACATTGTCCACGTCTCAGATCCATAGGTCACCACTGGTCTAATAAGGGTCTTGTAGAGTTTAACTTTCAAGTTCCTACTTAACAGTTTTGATTTTAAGAGCTTAGTGTTAGCATAGTAAGCCCTGTTTCCATTCATGATCCGTTTATGAATCTCCTCGGATACTGAATTCTCACAGTTTAGTATAGTACCAAGGTAACTGAAGCATTTTACATTCTCAAACTTATACTGACCAATTTCTACATTTTCTCTTGCTCTTCTATCTTTTCCCGCTGACATTTTCATATATTTCGTTTTCCTTTCATTAATTCTCATTCCCATCTTTCCACTCTTCTCCTCCAGAATCTTGAACATTTCTTTAAGAGATTCCCAGTTCCGTGCCATTAACACAATGTCATCCGCATATGCATACGCTTGCTTGGACTTGTTTATTATCGTCCCTCCCAATCCCAGTTCTTTCATAACTTCATTCAGTGTCAAGTTGAATAACACTGCAGACAATGAATCTCCTTGCCTCACTCCGGTATTCACCTCAAAATTCCTGCTAGTTTTGCCTCCTACATAAACCTTGGCCTGCGATCCTTCCATTGTCATTGCTACTAGACTGATCAACTTCTTTGGCACTCCACATGCTTCTAGGGCGTTCAACATCTTCGTTCTATCAATGCTATCAAACGCCTGTTGGAAATCAATGAATAGCAAATGCAGATCAACACCATATTCATAGCATTTCTCCATAGATTGTCTCATAACAAATATTTGGTCAGTAGTTCCCCTTCCTGGCCGGAATCCACACTGGTTCTCATCCAGTATTTCTTCAGCGTACTCGCTCAGTCTCCTTTGCAATATACTTGAGAATATCTTATATACAACACTTAGTAATGTTATCCCTCTATAATTTCCACATTGTAACTTATCACCTTTCTTGAAGATGGGACAGATAAGGCCAACCTTCCAATCCTGAGGCATTATCTCTCTTTCCCATATCTCCCCAATCAGTTCATGTAGGTTCCTAACTATCCCTTGTCCTCCATTCTTTATTACCTCCGCTACGATCTGATCCTCTCCTGGTGCTCTTCCATTTCGTTGACGCTTCACTGCCTCCATAACTTCATCTATGGATGGTTTAGTGACCTGTGGCTCTACATTCATGTAGACCTGTCTCTCATTCATCTCGTCCTTACGTTCTATATTTAACGTATCTTTAAAGTGCTCCGCCCATCTTTCAAGAACTCTCACTTCCTCTCCAATCACTTTTCCATCTTTATCCTTACACGAGTTCTCCCGTGGTTGAAATTCCTTTGTCATTCGTTTCGTTGCTTGGTACAATTTCTTACTTTCATTCTGGCTGTTCAATTCTTCAATTCTTTCCATTTGTCTTCTTAGATACATTCTCTTCTTCCTTTTCAGAACTCTATTTGCTGTTCTTCTACTTTCTTTATATCTTTCACAATTCCATCTTGTCTCTCTTTGAATCATAATCAATCTGTCTGCATTCTTCTGCTCTATATATTTCCTACATTCATCATCAAACCATTCTTCATTCCTGCTCCTCTTCTTCTCCCCAATAGTTTCCTTCACAGTCTCTTCCAATGCTTTCTTTATTCCAGTCCATCTCCTCTCTACAGTGTCATCCTCATTCATATTCTTTAGTCTCTCTTCCAACTTCTTGTTCAGTGTGCCCTCATACTGCTTAACAATTTGTGTTTGCTGAAACTTTTCCACGTCCCACTGTATCCTCTTAATTCCTCTGTCACATTCTACATTCGCAATTCGTTCTCTAAACAGAGCTTTCACCAAAAAATGATCCGAATCACAGTTGGGGCCCCTTGCAGATCTGACGTCAATCATTGAAGATGCATGTCTTCTTGAAATCAAGACATGGTCAATTTGGTTTACCACTCCGGTGCCTGGCATTTTCCAGGTTCCTTTGTGTATGTCCTTATGTTGAAAACAAGTACTTTTGATTACCATTCTATTACTTTCTGCAAATTGGCATAGAAGCTTCCCATTTTCACTAGTATTAGTATGTAAAGAATGTTTCCCTGCTACATACTGCAAGAAGTCCTCTCTACCTATTTTGGCATTGAAGTCCCCAAGAAGTATTATCACATCATATTTTGGTATCATGCTACATTCCTTTTCCAACTGGTCATAGAATGCATGATTCTTCTCTTCACTATCGTCTTCTGTAGGTGAATACGCTGATATAAGTGTCAGATTCCTGAATCGTCCCTTTAGTCTCATTTTACACATTCTATCTCCTAGAGGCACAAATCCAAGAAGACTTCTTATTATCCTTGAACTAATGATAAAGCCTGTTCCACACTGACCAGTTCTTACTTCAGGACCACTGTATAACATTGTATAGTCCTTCTTGTCAATCCTACCATTTCCCCTCCATCTCACTTCCTGTAGCGCTACTATATCCATTCCATACTTCAAAACTTCCTCAGCTACTTCTGCCATTTTTCCTATCTGCAACATCGTTCGTACGTTCCATGTTGCCATTGTCAAAGTCATATCCTTTTTCCTTGTCCTTAAACATTTTCCAGGTTCATCATCGTTAATTCCGTCCAAATTCCGAGGCTTCGTTGAGAGTTTCGTAACTTTTGAGGTTTTACAGTGTGGGGTTGTTAGCCCCACGCCCAACCCCCAACCTGGAGGACCAGGGTACCGCTCTTAGTCTGGCTCATCACTTTAGACCTGTCCAGCTTGGGTGACCCTACCAGGAGCTTAAGCTCCCGCTGGCATAGCTCTGCAGATCATTTGAGCTTGCAAGCCCCCAAAACACCCGGCAATGACAAATTGCCTTCTTCAAGGTGGCAGTACCGGCGGGGGGTGTCAAACCTGCATTTCATTGAATAAAATATGACACGACTATGACGCGAACGAAGCCGCGGGTACCTGCTAGACTGATATAAAACAAACTAATGCATTTATTTAAGTTAATTTTCCTTTCAATATCAAGATTTATTGTATTATTTGTAATTTAAACACACAATTGAAATCGTGTATAAATATTGAACCCTTGCAAAGAAGCATATCAGACTCAATTTCGGGGGGTGTAACAGTCCATTTCGTAAAGTTGTTGTTAAGCGCTTCTTATAACATGCAGGGTAACATATAACACAATAACATGCAGGAAAAAGTGAATACCAGGATTAAAACATATGAATTTAATAAACAGATCAACAAATTTACACTATTTACAACAATAAACACAAGGTCTCCCAAATGACACCCTTTTGAATTAAATAAAAATGCCAAACTAGGCCTGATCTCAGGAGAGATCGTAAACATCTGGAACAAATGTCCCAAAATACTGCAATGATATGTGCGTGTGCGGCTTTTCTACATACGTTATGATGTGTACAAATTAATGCGAGATTCGTTACCATCCAGTAAACCTTCAGGGGACGAATCTGCATTGTCTTAGAGCTAGACAGACACGAGGAACCAACTAAACACTAATTAAACTAATCCGACACTTCCTACACTAAATAAGACAAAAATAATTTCCGTCTGAAATTGGAATCAAAGAGCTGCCGTAGCAAACAACATTAACGCCTAAAATTAGGACTTTTCAAATCAACACAAGTAAATCAACACGTGACCAATCAAGAAAAATACATATAAGGCCGCTTGCCATTTTTACAAGAAAAATACAAAATACACCCAACGTTGTCACAACAGACGAAATCTAACAATATAAACAAATGAAATGAGTCACAGAAATCACTAGGCTCAAAGCCAACATTTACATCATAAAACAAATATTTCATTTCATACGATATGCGGTAATTCGTAACGGACATGGCGAACTCCCAATTAGAATTATGATCCAATGTCCATTAAAAAGAAGAGGTTTGCTACAGATAGCTTACAGGGGTCAGTTGGTCAGCTGGACTGCCTAAACGATGAATCACCAGACATAGACGGGCGCAACGTGGAATCTGCACATCTGTCAACACACGTGTCAATAACCTCGACCTGCCGTAGCAAAGGCTCGAGTCTCGAAGAAGCGTGCTCCAATAGCACATAATATACGTGTGTGTGTCAAAATAAAATATCTGAGCATTTCCCAAGGAAATCCAAGAATCAGCACAGGACAAGGTACAGTAGCCTCGAAGGGCGCTCTGCCTTTCCATAAAAATACAACCACAATATTATGAGGGCGGTAGACACAATCTACCCCTCATCACGAAGAATCAATACACACACCTTGACACAATACACACACCAGAATGACACGTATGGGTTTTACAGAAACCTGAAATAAAGGACATAAAATATTTTCCACCGACTTGCGCTCCCAATCTAGTCCGTGACTAAAGAACCTGAAACTCAAAAAAATATAGAACTAAGTTGTTCTACAGTGACATCTTAACTTGTTGCGCTCGGCAACCCTAGTATGAATAAAAACCTGTTCGTAAAACATCTAACAACTTTTACCCCCTTCTCCTACTTAAAATGAATTTGAATAAAAGCACCATTTATCGACCATGACGAATTTTGCATCCACATAAATAAAATAAAAAATACACGCGCCGTGCATACTAATAATGACTCATAAGAAAAATATACTATCAAACAAATATTTTGGCCACGTGCCAACGTACATTTAAATATAACAGTGTCGGCGCACAAAAATCTAAATACACAAGAAAACCATGAATAAATTATTTACAACGTTCCCGCGTCTAATCTAGCTACATATTGAATAAATCAATGGTTTGTACATCACCGTGCAGCTTGTAGAATATCAACCTCCATCCCAATGCATTCCCCCACGGGAAATCTACACCTTCATCGTCGACGTTCTGGTAGACGCGTAGCACTTCATTCCACCAATCGATCTTCCTGTAGACATCTTGGCGTGGCTTCTTGGAAAGAAATGTTCAAAGTTATTATTCTACCTAGCTAGAATCGCTATGAGCTACTGACTTTCACTCAAAATGTCCTAGGTGATTACTCAACGTTGAACTAGCCCTAACTAAGAATTTGCTTACTTCACACGCACATATACATCTCACAAAATATAACACAAATTTACAGAAAATATTACAATCTTCGTCCACCACGCAACTGGCTTTTAACGAGTCTCACAAATTACGTCTACCGCGTAGCGCTTATCTCAACTAGAGATCTCCCTCCGCTAGGCCTGAACTCTGCTCCCAAGAGCACAATAAAATGTTCGTTCAGACAGACTTGAAGTATGCTCACTAGAGCCTGATAAAATCGTGTCTCAAACTAGCGTGAACGATTCTCCTCAGAGCCCGATAAAGTTGTGTGTCAAACTACTCATCACCGATCAATTTATTAGAAACTGACAGAAAGGAGTGGAGTGGGCGCAATCTGTGAAAATAATCTGTAATTTTCAACTCACAGACTTGGGACTAGTATCAAACTTCTTCTTTTCATTTAAACGTCTCAATGCAATCATGCGGAATCCTATCGCATCGGCGGTTCTTCATACACGTGTTTTCAGCGCTTTTTTATGGTACGCAAATCTCCGCGTGGTTTAGGCGTCTTCTCTCCTGATTCGCTGATTCAATCGTGTATCGGTTGGAACTTCATTTCTGGCACGCCCATAATGACGCCGACTTGGATGCGCGTTCACCCTGAATTTGTCCTTGAACTCGGCTTAGCTGGTCATCCCCAAGAATAACTATCACGCTACCTCTGTTGCAAGTGTTGCGACACACTACCTGTCTTCCCTTTGTCAATCTCCAACATGTACTGCCTGGATATCAGTAATAATAATAATTAAAATCATGAAGACTTATTGATCGGCAAATCAATAAAGGTTCAATATAATATTTTTAAAATGCGTAGTGAATACACCAAGATCAACATGTTTATATATTTCTTTACAGCAACAATCAGTCAAAGCGGTCTGCATTCAAGGTCTGACAGACCACAGTACCGAGTGCGCGTTATTCTAACAATCACAGAAAGGATTTATCGTTTCGCAACAGTCTTCAGTAGCAGATGATTAGTCGCTATGCTTTAGTAGTATGTGTGTAACTGAACATGGTAATGGATGTGCTAATGTTGCCCATTGTATTTTAACAAATATGGCTACTTTCCTATTGAATTCTGTCACCCAAACTTTCAATTCCAAGCCCCCCCCCCCCCTCCCTGCCCCCAGATTTAAGCTTCTAGAACCGTCACTGCAGTATACATTTAAAATCATTTGTCTGCACCTTTCCTCAATTTCTCTCCACTTTGATGTATTTTATTGGTGAATCAAGCTTTACATCTGCAGTTTGAAAACATTGTCTACTTGACTTTGTGAAATCGAAACAGTGTTGCCAAACTTTGAGCCTGATACGCCATAAAATCGAATTACTCGGGGGCTCAAACAAGGATTATATACAACAAAATGTAATACAATATCAAATTCGTGCTGAATTACGCAGCCTGTCGTAAAAATACCACTAAAAACTACAATCACAACCACAATTCATCACATGAAAAGCCAAGTTGGTAAAGCTCATACAGTAACTAATGAGACAATGAAAAATTCATTCATAGATGTTTACATGGGAAATTCTGAAAAATAATCTATTGCCTGCTTATGGAAACATAGTAGTATGCACTGGAAAAGCTTGTACACCAATAACAAGCAGAAACAGTGGGAAGTAATTCCTGGCAGGTTGGCCTCTTCACAGACAAGAACATTAAAGGGACCGCTTAGGTCTTGAGGTGACTAGAGGTATAGTAACTGGAGGCGCTCCAGGCCAACAGTGGAGTACAGAGCTCATGCTTTTTCCCGGGCAAGCTCTCTGCGCGACTGTCAGTTTACGTGTCAATACGCATGTCCCAGAATTTGAGGCTCGCAAACTGTATGCTATCCCAATGCACTCAGGAGACTGCAAGAAGCTAGTCAGGCAGTGTCAGATAAACAATAATTATATTAGTGGGTAGCAGTGTGTTTGTGTGTGGCTTTAAACAAGTAGTTCCGTGAAGAACTAAAGCCTATTTTCATATATATACTACTTATGTTAATTGCCTCTATCAACATACAAAATTTCAGTTTGATTGCTGTAATTGAATCGCAGATATTGAGAACCATCTAAATATTTCGGATGGTCGCCAGTTTGGATTTTTATATATGTAGGTCTTAGGGTTATGTGCTATTACATGGAGATTATTGTGTAGGTCTAGTATTCAAAATTCAATCGCATGATTAGGACACAAGAAATAAGAACAATTTCACACAGCTGCCATCTTGTGGTTATGAAAACAATTGAAATAAATTAGATGCCAGTGGATTATGATTTGTATAAGCATTTACCATACCAAGTTTCACATCACTAGGATGGTTATATCGCGAGAAACGCCCATTTAAATAAGTATATTTCGCGTCACCGCCATGCTGGATTTGCGCTCACCAGGTTATTGAAAGTCCCATAGGTGAACTAATGTTCATAGCCTCTATCAACATTTAAAAAAATCAGTTTGATTGTAATAGATTCGTAGATATTGACGACCGTCTAAGTATTTCGGATGGTCGCCATGTTGTATTGTAATATGTATAGGCCATAGAGTTATGTACGATTAAATTAAAAAATAGTAATCTAAAAAATAGGTTAGCTGCCATCTTGAGGTTATGTGAACAATTGTGCATTCATTACAATGTGTATAAACATTTACTGTACCATATTTCACTGCGCTCAGGTGGTTAAATCGCGAGGAAAATCTATTAAAATGTTTCAACTTCCTTGGCCACCATGTTCGTTTTGTAATTAACAGCTTTTTGAAAGTCTCATAGGTGAACTGCTAGTGATGCCCTATGTTGTTGTTTGAGTTTTCAGTCTTTTGACTGGTTTGATGCAGCTCGCCGTGCCTCCCTCTCCTGAGCTAATCGTTTCATCTCTACATAGCTACCAAACCCTGCGTACGAGGCAATCTGTTCAACATATTCTAACCTTGGTCTACCCCTTCAGTTCTTGTCCTCGACCCTTCCTTCCATAACTAAGCTTGCTATTCCTGGGTGTCTTAGTATGTGTCCTACCAACCTATCTCTTCTCTTCCTTAGCAGTCGCCGGAAACATCTCTCCTCTCCCACTAGTCTTAATACCTCTTCGTTTGTAACCCTATCTACCCATCTGATCTTCACCATTCTCCTGTAACACCAGATTTCAAACACTTCAATTCTCCTCCTTTCTGCTGCACCAATAGTCCAAGTTTCACATCCATAGAGTGCCACACTCCAGACAAAGGCATTCAAAAATAACTTCCTAACACCTAAATCTATATTCGATATCAACAGATTCCTTTTCTGTAGAAATGCTTTCCTTGCCTGGGCTAACCTACTTTTCATATATCCTCTTTGCTTCGTCCATCACTGGTTATCTTGCTTCCTAAGTAACAGAAGTCTCCTACTTCCTTTAGTTTTTCATCTGCCAAATTGACGTCCATAGAGGATTCTGATTTATTTCAGCTGCATTCCAATATTTTTGTTTAACATTTATTATTTTTTATCATGAATTCTTTCCTCAAGACGGAGTCCATACCATTCAAAAACTCATTCAAATCCTCAGGCGTGTCGGCCAAGATGACTATATCATTGCCAAATCTCAGAGTTGTAATTATTTCTCCTTGAATCTTCACTCCCACTTTAAATTTGTCTCCAATTTCCTTCAATGCTTGTTCATTTTAAAGATTGATAAGTATGGGTGATATGTTGCAGCCTTGTCTTACACCTTTCTGAATACCAGCTTCTCTCTCATGTCCATCAGCTCGAATGACTGCTGTGTGGTTTCTGTATGGATTGTAGATCACCCTCCTGTCCTTGTACTTTATTCCAATCGTTTTCAAAATGTCCAACAATTTAGTCAAATCAACGTTATCAAAAGCCTTTATCACCGTAAAATATTTCAGGGTGATATTTGTATATGTTTCGGAGATAAAGAATGCTAGTGAAATATTTCTTACAGTCGCCATGTTGGATTGGTGAGACGTATAATATTTGAAGGGCACGGTCGGGGTCGGCCGAATTGGTGCTATTATCTTACTGAGTTTCATTGAAATCGCTCCAGCCGTTTATAAGTTATTAGGGGGGACACATACTTACGCACGCACACGGACAAAAGGCAATCTCATAAGCGGACCACAGGATGCACCCGACTCGTAGAGGGGAATCGCGCTGGAAAGTGCAGCCTTCAAGATACTGTCCAATATAATACGGGAAAGAATCTTCGAACAAATAATGGAAGTCAAGCCAGAAGAACAACACGGATTCATTCCAGGAAGATCGACGACCCATGCAATACAGAATGTACTAGAATACATTGGAGAAGCCCTAGGAAAACCCAGAGGCAGCACATACGCGACATTCGTCGACTACCAAAAAGCTTTCGATGGAGTGAATAGAAATATTCTTATCCGAAAACTCAGGACAGTGCTAGGCCCAGAAGACCACTTCCTTAAACTCATTACAAGCATCTTAGAAAGCTACGTTATCAGCCTAAGCGACGGCAACCTGGAATCAACAGACATAGTACAAACAAATGGCGTCCTACAAGGGGACCCCCGAAGTCCGATATTGTTTAACATTATCACAAATGACATTGTGCAAATGATCACGACGGAAGAAGTCAAAATTCTACTGTACGCAGATGATATGGTGATCCTAAGCAAAAACAGGGTAATGATGCAAGAAGCGATCAACAAGTTAGCGGAATGGTCAAGAGAAAACGAACTTAACATAAATTTAAAGAAGACAAAGGTAATGAAGTTCCGCAAAGGCGGACGAATCTCATCGAAGGACGTTTTCAGATGTGGAAATCACACACTGGATATAGTAAAGTCTTACAAATACCTAGGGGTACCTCTACAGGTCACAGGATTTACCTTCAGAAGGCACGTCGAGGATAGAACAATCACCGCAATTAAGTCCACAATGGAAATAAAAAGACTTAAAAGCTTATCACTGGCGACAGCAATTTCACTGTTCAGACTGAAATATGTCCCAGTAGCATCATACGCCATCGAAGAAATATGGCCACACCTGAACTACAAGAATGGCAAAGCACTGGATAGAGTCAAAGCCAGATACGTAAAGAAGACGCTTGGTGTATCGAAGTACGCTCCAACCCGACTAGTATATCAACTGGTGGGAACAACGACATTTATAGAAGACATGATGTTAACATACAGCTTGACCTCAACCGAAGCATGCGACAAGTTCTTGGAAGAACGAGTACAGAAAGCAGCAGAAATCGACCCGGCATTCTACCGAACCCCAGCCAGAGGAAGAATGGATTTCGATTTTTGCAAAAAATTAAAATAGACATGAGATCTACACAGGGCCAAAACTTTGAGTGTCTGTCTATGTGTGTGTGTGAGTGTGCATGTGTGCGTGTGTGTACGTTATATGTCTCCCCCCCCCCCCCCCCACTATCAATTCAAACACGATGAAACCTAATTGAACAAAATTTGATACATTGCCGCCATCTTTACCAAAACGTAATGGCGGCCACTCAATGGTCAAAACGTAAAATTAAATTACGACCGAACTAATCACCACATCCTTACCAAATTTGGAAAATACATACCTTCATATGGGACGCGTCTTGTGCCCAACCTACAAGGTCATCAACTGTACCATTTCAGGATCGCGGCCGTGTGAATTATGCAAAATTTATAAAACCTGAGCCGTCGCGTTTACTAAACAAGATGGCAGCTGATCTCTCGCTCTGACCTATATTTCACTAATTTTAGTATGTTGCATGCAATATAGCTCACTGATAGAAATAATATGAACTTTGCATGAAATGAACTTTTTTTAAATATACTCAGTGAAGAAATCGTTTAGTCAAAGTCATTATTTGCTAAGATGTTGTATCTAAATCAATTGATAACGTTCAACTTGGGAGTAAATATTTGGCTCTGTGGTTGGAGCTTTGGTCTTTCATCCGGCTGGCTAGGGTTCTAATCCTAACAGAGTTGTATTTTTAATAGATATTTATTGTTTATTGCGGAGCTGCGCTCTATATCGGCCAGTTAGCAGCTCAAAAATTCTAATCTGCGCAGCTCAAAAACTCAAAGCGCAGGTCAAAACACTAATCTGCGCAGCTCAAAAAGCCAATGCGCAGCTCAAAAACTAATCTGCGCAGCCAAAGCGTCAATGCGAAGCTCAAAACCCTAATTTGCTCAGCCCATGAAATCAATGCGCAGCTGAATAAAACCCATGCCTACGTTGTAATTGAAAATGTCCTCTTGTTGCCGATAGAGCGCACTCCCAAAGATAGGCGCGATTAAAAATTAGGTGTGCAGTAGGTATATTAAATGTTCTTCTCCCAGTGATACGTTTATACCTACGAAATTTCAATTATTGTAATTAGTCGGTGTTAATATACTAAATTCCTACGTTGTTTGGAGTGTTTGCTGATTAAACTGCAAAACGCTGGGGAAAATTATAAACTATGGTTTGAACGCCGCTGCTCAAATCCAGTGTGCAAATTTGCACTTCGAATAGGAAGAAAATAGGAGGTGTTAAAGACAACGAGTTATAACTAAACACAGGGCTAGATTTGTGACGGAACGCACCTGTACGCCGTACCAAAACCTCTGATCGTGGGAAAAGTCGACGGCACTCCGCTCCGGATACTAACAGCAAGGTGAGAGAGAGAGAGAGACAGGAGGCACATACAACGAAACTTTTCTAAACTTTGGACAATTTTATAAATTGAGGGGTAAAACATATTTACGTACAGTACCTTTTATAATAAATGGAAGCCTACGTGGCTTAGGCGGCAGCACGCCGGCCTCTCACCGCTCGGTTCGTGGTTCAAATCCCGGTCACTCCATGTGAGATCTGTGCTGGACAAAACGGAGGCAGACAGGTTTTTCTCCGGGTACTCCGGTTTTCCCTGTCAAAATTTCATTCCAGCAACACTCTCCACTATCATTTCATTTCATCTGTCATTCATTTAATCATTGCCCCATGGGAGTGCGTCAGACCTCGGCAGCCGGCACAATTCATATCCTGGCCGCTAGATGGGGGCTTCATTCATGCCATTCCTGACCCGGTCGGAGACTGGAAGCAGGCTGTGGATTTTCATTTCACCTTTTATAATAAATAATTATTTCAGAATACTGTACAGACAAAATTATAAAACAAGAAATAAATGATTGTTGGTGAACTTGTATGTATTTTCAAACAGAAAGTATTTAATTTTTTAAATTACGTAAAAAATGTAATTGAAATAATTTACAATGTTTGAATGGTAGCCTAGTTGGCCTACATTAAAATTGTATATGGGTCAACGGCTATATTAAGAAAAATGTTGCTACAGCAGTCTCAATTTAATTTAAAATTGCAATCAAAATTTGATTGCTATTTTGTCCACTGATTCATTTTTAAATGTGCTCAGAAAAGCGTAAAATATCGTATTTAGAACTCTATATTTCATAAAGCTCCTCCCCACTCCACCCCCTAGCCCCCCAACTCCCTCCCACCACCATCCAGTAGCCCACTGTACCAGAACCTATTTTTATTTTACAAATCAAGCACTGATTATACCCATACATTTAGGAGAAAGTAGGCTATATATTCTTCCCTGAACATCTTGTGAGTTATAACCGTAAACCAGCAAGCTTTGTGTTAAGTGAACTGCAAGCAGAGACTATAAATAAGTGGGAAACGAATGGAAGAATACTTTAAATGGTTCAGTGGCAGAATCATTCATACCTAGTGTCAAGGATAGGTTAAAAATAAACTTCCAACTAACTAGCAATGTAACTACTTTCCTAACAGGACATGGCAATATAAATTCGTATTTCTTTCGTTTCAAAATAAAAGACAGTCCGTTGTGTACGTGTGGCAATAAAGAACAAACAGTTGATCATTTGTTATTTACATGCGTGAAACTAGAAAAAGAAAGACAGTTGTTTAAGGACAATATGATTAAAAACATGCGAAATGGACGTTTGGAAAAACTAAGCTAATGAAGCATCATGTAATAGAATTCATTTTATATTTTAATTTAATAGAATTAGAAAAAATGTCAAGAAGTTGAACAGATTCGTATGTTATTATATTGCAAATATTTTGTAAACATAGCATGTAGTATTACTTTGGTTGGTTGGTTCCTTAGTTTAGGGGCTGCGACAACGCGGTCATGTAGCCCCGTGTGCTTTGGGTGTGTGTAGAATCTGTCTGATAACCGGTGTTAATTGTGATGACTGTATTAGTGTGTGTATCTGTTTTTTTTTAAATTCAAGTAGGGACTGCAACTTTGAATTTTCAAATAGTTCCTACTTTTGCCGCCAAACGCCAACGTCAACAACTACTAGGCCTACTTCAGAACTAAGCTACTAGGCCCCACGGCAGTCGGCTCTTGGCAACGAACGTAGCAACCTAAGAGCGTTGTTTACATTCTTAACCTATCCAATTTAGTTTCACACAGGTGTAATTAGTGGAAAGATCTTTAACATGCCATCAATCTATGGCATGGGACCGCCGGCTTTACTTTCCCTCCGAAGGAAGGCATACTGAGGGATTTTAAACGCTCTTAAAAAATCCGACGGCTTCGGCCGGGTTTGAACCCGCTATCTTGGGCATAGAAGCTCAGCATGCTGCCGACTACGCCACCGAAGCCGCCGTAGTATTACATTCATTGTAATGGAACATGCTGTTAAAAATAAATATTAAAAAAACCTTGTTCGTTTCCTGAATTGAAGTTTATTTTCAATTAAAGATAAATTTGAAGCCATTTTTGATTGTTGCCTTAAGGTTAATTTTTCACTATTGTAAATTCACTACTGTGGTTCAATAGCACGTCGATAGGTGATTATAGTATGATGTTGATTCGCAATTTGAATCTCGTTATACGTTAGGTTTGTTTTGTGTTGCAAAGTTTTGTGAATTACGTGAGTAATGGCGCTTGCCACACTGGGTGAGTGGTTATCGTGCTGGACTACCATCCCCAAGCTTGCTGGTTCGCTCCTGGCCATGTTAAGTGATTTTTTTAAGGCGACAAAATTCACGGCACGCTTGTAATACGTTGTTGGCATGTTAAAGAACCCATTTGAATTCAGTAGGCCGGGTTCATAATGGCAAAATTAATCTTGGGATTTTCGCCAACATAAAGTTCCTCATTTCTCTACTAGAAAGCGCTATGAAACTCAAGGAGCTTAGATATCTAACTCCTTGAGTTTCATAGCGCTCCAAGGCTTCATGCAACCTACCCTCTGGGCGCAAGTAACAAAGCCTGCACCCGGCACCCGAGGCCATATGATATTATTATTATTATTAACGGTGTATATGCACGAGTATACAATTTATAATATCACACTGTAAAAATAATAAATGAATTAACAAATTTTAGCATGCACTAGAAGAAACTATTTATACTGTACACTTAACGTGGTATTGTTCTCCTCACAGAGATGCTCACTTATGGACCTCCGCACCGCTACTGGCGCGATGAGGTCTGTACCTAGCCTAGCTCGTTTGTCATCCTGCACGCTATCTGTTGCTGGAAGTGTTAACTGAAGTTTTGACTGGGTTATCATTGTACCTGGACCAACAGAATGAGGTTGCAAAGACTTACGATAGATGAATGCAATAGACTCAGGAACTGTTTTCAATACTATCGTAGGCCATTTCAGCCGTCTTGCCACAACTTAGACATCCGTCCATTTGTTACCAGCTGGCCTATTAGACGGTATAGAACTCAACGAAACTACCTAAATACAGGTTTGTTGAAAATAGAGACAATGTGCATCATCATCCTATAACATATTTCCCAATTATATCTTCCCGTTCGCATTCCATGCCTCAATTTATTAAAATGGGTTTTTATTATTTTTTAGCACAACCAAAAGTGGTGATCTTTCTACATATGTGTGTTCATTCATATTACCTGGATTATCTTTCTTCGCTAGATATATTTCGATGGATTCTTTTATGTCGAGAGCTTTTTCTTTTGCTCCGTGATATACAATTGAATTGTCAAGTCGGTGATTGTTATCATACATATGTTCGCATATGGCTTAATATTTGTTATCTTTAATCGCATTTTGTGTTCATTGTATCGTGTTTCGATTTGTCTGCCACTTTGTCCGACCTAATTAGAATTACATCCGTCATCTTGGCATGTGAACAGATATACGCCTGATTTTGCCTGCGGGTTCTTCTTTGTCGAGTTTCTATTGTGTACGTGTGTACCCAGCGACTTGTTAGTTCTGGACGCTATGTTTAGTCCATGTTTCTTGAAGTTGTTTGTTATTTTATAAGTGTGTTTGTTCACAAAAATAATCTATGTACTTATTTTGATTTTGGTTTGATGATCTGTCCTCTTTTTTCTTTCGTTGTTTATCTAGTATCTGGTTTACCGTGCGGGGCGAAAAATTATTCTACGTTGCTATTTGCTTTATCTTGTCAATTTCTTTATTACAATTTCATTTTGACATTGGTATGCTATACCGTCAAATAGGCCGGGTGACAACAAATGGACAGATGTCTAAGTTGTTGCAAGACGGCTGAAATGGCCTACGATAGTAATGAAAACAGCTCCTGAGTCCATAGCATACATTTTTCGTATGTCTTTCCACCCTCATTCTGTTGGTTCCGGTACAGCGATAATCCATTCAAAACTTCAGTTAACACTTCCGGCAACAGCTAGCGTGCAGGATGACAAGCGATCTAGGTTAGGTACAGACCTCACCGCCCCTGATGTGGTGCGGAAGTCCATAAGTGAACATCTCTGTGAGGAGAACAATACCAAGTTAAGTGCACATTATAATTAGTTGTTGTTTGAGTCTTCAGTCTTTTGACTGGTTTGATGTAGCGCTCCATTTCCCTTGTTCTGAACTAATCGTTTCATCTCTACACAGCTACCACACTCTACATCCAAGTCAATCTGTTTAACATATTCTAACCTTGGTCTACCCTACAGTTCTTGTCATCGACCCTTCCTTCCTTAACTAAGATTGCTATTCCCGGGTGTCCTTGTATGTGTCCCACCAACCTATCTCTCCTCTTCATTAGCAATGACCAGAAAAATCTCTCCTATTCCAATCGTCTTAATACCTCTTCGTTTGTAACCCTATCTACCCACCTGATCTTCATAATTCTCCTGTAACACCACATTTCAAACGGTTCAATTCTCCTCATTTCTGCTGCACCAATAGTCCAAATTTCATATCCATAGAGCGCCACGCACCAGACAAAGGCTTTCAAAAATGACTTCCTTATATCTAAATCTATATTCGATGTCAACAGATTCCTTTTTTTTTTTAGAAATGCTTTCCTTGCTTCATTCAACCTACTTTTTATATGATCTTTGCTTCATCCACCACTGGTTATTTCTAGTGCATGCTAAAATGTGTTAATTAATTAATTAATTAATTATTATAGTGTGATATTCTAAATTGTATACACGTGCGTATACACCGTTAATCAAGTAATTCACAAAACCTTGCAACACCAAAAAAAAAAAAAACTAACGTATAACGAGATTCAAATTGCGAATCAGCATCATACTATAATCACCTAACGACGTGCTAATGAACCACAGTAGTGAAACATTAACCTTAACACAGTGATCAGGATCTGATGATGGCCACTTGAGGATCGAAACGCGCAATCCTACATTGTCCCATTTAATTGTGATAATTAACTAATACACGTAATTTTTCCAGGAGTGTATTTACATATTTATATCTTGTTCGCCGCCCACTCATTGGGCACAGGCACGAGGCTTGCTTTTTAAGTAATACCCGTTGTGATATTACACCATTGCAGCGCTTCGGTTGGCATTCCGTGCAGGTACGCTGTGTACCTGCATTTATTGGAAAGGCTGAGACGCCATTACGGCATCAGTCGCCATGAGCTTATGAAATGGCATCGCCGATCGCGATTCCCGCCCACTCATAGACAAGAGAGAAAAGTCCCCTGTAAGATATACTGCTATTTGGTCACCACTGTAAGGCAAATTGCGTGCTTACTCAGGGGAACTCTGAATGTTTAGGCACGGCCGACTGAATGCGAGCTGCGCTCTATACCGGGCTTGGCAATCCGTTAGAGCCCATGCATGACGTGTAATTGGAAAATTTCTACTCGGCGCCCATAGAGCGCACTCACATCCCATTGTAGGCGCGATTAATAAACAGCTGTACAGTACGTTTATTAAATGTGTAATCTCAAGAACCACTGGATGGATTTTGATGCGGCTTTCACCATTCTGTAAAGGTAATCTCGAGGAAGATTTGTGTAGAAAATAATTTATTTATGACCAAAGGGAGCCAAGCAGTAACGATTTCAGTGAAAAGGTCGAAAAAAGAGCCTGGCGTCCGTGCGCTTTTTAAGCTTACGCTGGGCAAACCGTTAAAAATATCAATATACTATGAGTGTAAGAATTGATCAGCTTGAGAAATTCTACAAAAAAACCGCGAGAGAATATCTCTATCTTCGATACATCGCCCACTATAGGCCTAAGTGTTTTTAATTTGGACGGAAGGGGGATTTGTGTATCATGCACCTCGCCATTCTTAAATTACGTCTGACAGGAATTCCTTGCACATTCATAACTGTTCCCGGGCGAAGCCGGGGTGGGTTGCTAGTGACACTATATAATTATTATCATTATAATTTCCGCATTATCAAAATTAAAATTATATCACAAAATAAAATAGCGTGCTAATAAATCTAAGAGAAATTAGACATACCTTGCACCTTCTTCGGGTACAAGAACACAATTCCAGCACCGTCTCATCAAAAGGAAAGAGAGGATGAAAAATACAGCTGGGAACAAGTAGCAGCCAATCGTGCGTTGTGTTTTGTGCTAAGATATCTTTCGACAAATTATCAGATACCGTGTGCCTTCTTTTTCACGAAGCAGCTGTCAGGACGGGACTTACATAAACTCCTGCTGGACGTTATTCTCGAGGTTGAACAATGCGGTTTCATAATTATAATAATTGTCTCTGATAATCACAAAACTAATACTACAATGATGAGGCATTTAGGGGGAGGGAATTTGCAACCAATGGTCAATCACTCATACGATGAGTCTAGGAATTTATTCCCTAGTTTTGATCATTGTCACATTCTAAAGACCGGGTTCGATTCCCGGTCAATGCATGTGAGATTTTCGAAGTGAAATGCCATGTCCTGTGGTTCGGATTCCACGTAAAAAGGAGGTCCCGTGGCTCATAATCACAAGATTCACGGTCACGTAAAACTACAATCTTCCTTTACATTCTAAAGAAACATTAGAACGCAGTTTCTGTAACGAGAGATGACTAATGGTATTGGAATAATTTCAGGGAAATACTTGGCATTACTATACACAATGCAAAAGGATGAGATCGTCAAACCGGTCAGACACCTCACTAAAAACACATCGAACCCACTAAATTTGAAAAAATGAATGTTCGGCGTGCCAAGGAAGTGTTCTCGTCAGAAGTTATTGGTGCCATTAGTACACTGAAAGAAAATATAGGCATGCACCCGGAAGCGTACACATTCATGGACGCAGAAGCAACCATAATTTTTTTGAAAAACGTTAATAAATGGTTCGCTATGCATGACGTAAGAATCACAAATCATCATATTCAGTCTAGAAATCCAGATAAAGGGCATTTTTCTCATTAAATGACAGTCGCCTAAACTGGCTAGAGGAATATTTTCTTTCTTACCTTGAAACTTTGAAAGCTGCTAGTAACGCTGCTAGAAAGGACTTCCTGAGTTCTGAGACTTACGAAGCTACCTATACAATTAATCACGGATTCAACTGTCCAGTGCATAAGGTATCTTCTAAAAATGGGTAGAGGAAAGTCGCCAAATATGGGGAGGTTTTTATAGGGCTAACATTAGACACAAGAAGGAACGGAATAATTTTGGTTATCTCACCAATGTAAACCTCAGACGATATACTATGTATATTACAAATATGGGCACGTTTGATGTTGTAATACCCTCTGATATTATTGTTAACTTTAAAAGTGCACTTTCGCCGTATTAGGCAACCGGGTTTCGTAATATGGGGAGGTGAGAAACCTCATGGTCTTTATTTATAATAGGTACACTGAATAGTATACCCTACTAATCAAAGCATTCATTCTGACAATGTAATGAAATCATGAACACAAATAGTACAAAGATACAAAAATGAATATTTTAAGTTAATAACAGTCCTAGTTTCCTTTTGCTGAACTTCCAAACCGTTCAGCAGGAAAATGCATAAACTTGAATGAAAACCGGGTGATTTTGATCGAATCCAACTGTAACGAGGTGCAAGGCATGTCTAATTTCTCTTAGATTTATTAGCACGCTATTTTATTTTGTGATATAATTTGCATTTTTATATTGCGGGAATTATAATGATAATATATATTGTCACTAGCAACCCGCCCTGGCTTCGCCCGGGAACAGTTATGAATGTGCAAGGAATTCCTGCCAGACGTAATTTAAGAATGGCGAGGTGCATGCCAAATCCCCCTCCCGTCCAAACTAAAAACACTTATAGTGGGCGATGTATCGAAAATAGAGATATGCTCACGCGGACTTTTTTGTACAATTTCTCATGCTGAACAATTCTTACACTAATAGTATATTGATATTTTTAACGGTTTGTCCAGCGTAAGCTTAAAAAGCGCACGGACGTCAAGTTCTTTCTTCGACCTATTCACTGAAATCTAAAATCGTTACTGCTTGGCTCCATTTGATCATAAATAAATAATTTTCTACAGAAATCTTCCTCGATATTACCTGTACAGAATGGGGAAAGCCGCATCAAAATCCATCCAGTGGTTCTCGAGATTACACGTGATATCCAAGAATCGGGGACTTTGTTTTACACTAAGTAGAGATAAGTCTTATTAGTCGTGCAATGCTTGGTCAACAGCGCTGTGTGAGCAGTTGTGTAACTAACAAGATTTCATGTAAAAGGTCTCATTGTCTAGGCCGGTATGAGCGCAGCTCGCATTCAGTCGGCCGTGGTTTAGGAGTTCTCCTGAGCACATACGCAATTTGCCTGACAGTTGTGACCAAATGGCAGCATATCTTACAGGGGAATTTTCTCTCTTGTCTTCGAGTTGGCGAGATTCGCGATCGGCAATGCCATTTCAAAAGCTTGTCAACACACCCTCACAAGGGCGACTGATGCCGTAATGGCGTCTCAGCCTTTCCAATAGATGCAGGTACACAGCGCACCTGCACGGAATGCCAACCACAGTGCTGCAATGGCGTAATATCACAACGGGTATTACGTAAAAAGCGAGTTTCTTACAAAAGACAATTTGTATAGCCAACACTTAAAAAAATGGCTTCAAATCTGTACATTATTCTAATAATATGAACACGTCTGTACTTCTAACTACAAACTTATAATTAACTTGCATATTACAAGAAGGAATAGAAACGTATAGGAGAAAGGTAAATAAGGATAGGAAGAAAAGGAAAACCCTCGATCCAGGAAGAATGAGGATGAAACAGATAGGATATGAAAAGAGGAGAGGGTCTGTCCCAAAGTCAGTGGGACAATGGGGAAAACCGGACCCAGCTCAGGAATCCCTCTTGAGGGTGTAGCACTATCCAGGCTCAGGGCCGGATTTAGATGTTATGCGCTCCTAGGCCCCTCTTCATACCATCGTGAAGGATGGAGAATTTAGACCTCAGAAAGGTCTTTGTGAGGGAAATTTTTATTTTAATGTATCGTGAAGTAAAATCATTTAAATAAATTGAAATAATGAGAGAATCAACGAGGTATTAAAATTAGTTTCAACCATTTAAGACTCATTATACACTTACAGATATACATAATATAGACTACATCATACAACCAACAACTATGCATAATGGATTATTCAAATTAAACTGATATTAATATTCAAGACTCAAATTTTCTCCTAATAAATCATAAAACATTCCTGTTCTAAAGCTGAAGTCGAAATATCTGCTGTTGCCAAACATTTGTTGGAAAATGATGGACACAATATAAATTGGAAAAGTGTCAACATTTTAGAAAGTTTAATTTTAATCATAAAATTATACGAAATACGAGTATTGTAATTTATAATATTATATGGATTTTTTCTGACAAAAAAATGAGAGGATTAATTTTGCGCCCCTCGGTATGGTGCGTCCATAAGCAAGGGCCTTGGGGCCTATTGGTAAATCCGGCCCTGTCCAGGCTGCACCCAGTGATGGGGCTACACACACCCTGCCTCCTTTGGAAAAGGGAGAGGTCTGATCCCTCGAAGAATGAGGGTATCAAGAAAGATGAGTCATAGGCCAAATGAGGTGGGAAAGTGAAAGACACCCTAGAACTAAGATATCCTAATATCGTCTTGGTCGAAAGAGAACACGAGTTGAACAAGAGTGTTTTTTTAATTATTTTATTTACTTTTTTATTGTATGGCTTCTTTTTGGTGCCTGGAGTGTCCTAGGACATGTTGGGCTCGCCAGAGGTTGTTGCTGCTTCTATGCGGACACCCATAGGGTGACCTATATGTACCGTCGTGTGTGGAGTGTTGTCTGGGGAGGAATGCTTGAATGTAAGGACGAGGAATTGGACGGTAGCGGCTGTGGCCATTAGTTTGGGACCAACCCCGGCATTTGCCTGGAAGGAAGATGGGAAACCACAGAACACCATCTTCAAGTTTGCCGGCGGGGGGGATGATTTGAACCTCCTCGCCTCCCGGATGTGAGGGACTGACTGCAGTCACGCCGTAACGCCCACGGCTAACTCACCCGGTACCAAGAGAGGTCAACAGGAAAGATGATAGAGTAGTGTCCGGCACAAGTAACTGGAAGCAATGCTGGACACACAAAGAAACTCTGGATTCGTCACCCCCCGATTGGATTGTATTTGGCAGAGGATACTTTATACGATGGTAGTAAAAAGAACGGCTCAAATTAACATTAAGCCTCGATTAAATGCGATTGAAAAGACGTGAAACTGGGAGTCAGCGCGTGGAAATAGAAGGCTGGTTACCTGGTCCCTTCTACAAGGCAGCTTGCGGACGACAGACATAATCGGAATTACAGTACGGCTCTGAGATCGTGATCCCTGCAAGGGATGTGGTCGCACCACCTGCGTCACATCAGCGGATAGCCAGACAGGGGCCATTACTACTACTAACGGTACAGGAAACATTTACTTACCATATGAAGATGTTCACAGTGGAGTTGCTAGTTCAGACTCACATCCAGATTCAGCTTCACTGGAAACCGTGTTGTCACAAGCACAAGATGCATCACTATCACTCGAATCACTGCCGGTGTATATTGGTACAATGCCATCTGCGCGCCCAATGTTTTCATAACAGCATTCGGAAAAGTTTCCTTGTCTCGCACTCAGCAGCGCTCTCCCTCGCACACTCACTCCACTCTACTTTCCCTCCCTCAACCTTCCCCACCAGCCAGGGATCATGAGCTGGAGGCCGACACATCGCTCGGTCCCTCCCTCAACCGTCCCCACCCACCAGGGATCATGAGCTGGGGTCCGACACATCACTCGGTCCCTCCCTCAACCTTCACCATCCCCCAGGGATCATGAGCTGGGAGCCGACCCATCACTCGGTCCCTCCCTCAACCGTCCCCACCCGCCAGGGATCATGAGCTGGGGTCCGACACATCACTCGGTCCCTCCCTCAACGTTCACCATCCCCCAGGGATCATGAGCTGGGAGCCGACACATCACTCGGTCCCTCCCTCAACTGTCCCCACCCGCCAGGGAACATAAGCTGGGAGCCGACACATCACTAGATCCCTTCCTCAACCCTCCCCACCCGCCAGGGATCATGAGCTGGGAGCCGACATATCACTCGGTCCCTCCCTCAACCCTCCCCACCCGCCAGGGATCATGAGCTGGGAGCCGACACATCTCTCGGTCCCTCCCTCAACCCTCCCCACCCGCCAGGGATCTTGAGGTGGGAGCCGACACATCACTCGGTCCCTCCCTCAACCTTCCCCACCAGCCAGGGATCATGAGCTGGGGGCCGACACATCACTCGGTCCCTCCCTCAACCGTCCCCACCCGCCACGGATCATGAGCTGGGGTCCGACACATCACTCGGTCCCTCCCTCAACCTTCACCATCCCCCAGGGATCATGAGCTGGGGTCCGACACATCACTAGGTCCCTCCCTCAACCGTCCCCACCCGCCAGGGATCATGAGCTGGGGGCCGACACATCACTCGGTCCCTCCCTCAACCTTCACCATCCCCCAGGGATCATGAGCTGGGAGCCGACACATCACTCGGTCCCTCCCTCAACCGTCCCCACCCGCCAGGGATCATGAGCTGGGGGCCGACACATCACTCGGTCCCTCCCTCAACCGTCCCCACCCGCCAGGGATCATGAGCTGGAAGCCGACACATCACTCCGTCCCTCCCTCAACCGTCCCCACCCGCCAGGGATCATGAGCTGGGGGCCGTCACATCACGCGGTCCCTCCCTCAACCACCCCCACCCGCCAGGGATCATGAGCTGGGAGCCGACACATCACTCGGTCCCTCCCTCAACCGTCCCCACCCGCCAGGGATCATAAGCTGGGAGCCGACACATCACTCGGTCCCTCCCTCAACCATCCCCACCCGCCAGGGATCATGAGCTGGGGGCCGACACATCACTCGGTCCCTCCCTCAACCGTCCCCACCCGCCAGGGATCATGAACTGGGGTCCGACACATCACTCGGTCCCTCCCTCAACCTTCACCATCCCCCAGGGATCATGAGCTGAGAGCCGACACATCACTCGGTCCCTCCCTCAACCGTCCCCACCCGCCAGGGATCATGAGCTGGGGTCCGACACATCACTCGGTCCCTCCCTCAACCTTCACCATCCCCCAGGGATCATGAGCTGGGAGCCGACACATCACTCGGCCCTCCCTCAACTGTCCCCACCCGCCAGGGATCATAAGCTGGGAGCCGAAACATCACTAGTGAACCCTTCAGAAAAGCAGTGTTTAATGTAAGAAATCTTAATCAAGGGGTCGCGCTCAGTTCCTATGTGATGTTTACGTTCGCCAATCAACATGCTCTACTGAGGAAGGGTCATAGGATTTAAACTATAAATTAAGATAGAAAGGTGACAAGATGTAAAATAATAACATGATTTAATGACTAATAGTGCATAAAAAGAAATAAACAACAATAATAAAATATAAAACAATCCTCCCTGAATTTCCCATGACAGGAATATCTATCAATTCTGAGGAGTCAGGCGGATCTCCCCTTTATTTAAAATGTGGATCCTGGTTCCACTACCTTGCAATTTGGGTTTTATGTGCGCGTAATGACTAACTACGAGGAATGAGTACTTTGGATGACTGTTCGTTTACAACGGGTTAACAGCCACGATGCTTACGAACAATCATCTCGTAAATCAACGTTTACGGATATGGAACATGACATTAATAAAAACCCTTAAAATATAATGCTGACACACACACTAAATCTACTATTTACAGGAATCTCTCTCGAGACCCTCATTTAGCGCAATGACGCACTTGACTATGAATTGCCAACACTGACCAATTGCTCAATACACAAGCAAGGAAATACAGCATAGCACGTGACTCACGGGTCACTGAATGGAATATAAACATGGAATAAACCAACAACAACAAAAGCCTGACTGGCTGATATTACTTTATATGAACAAAACTGCATGTTAAGCTAACTCTTCGGAGATTATCGTGATTCGTAGGCAACTCCCATTTATTTAAACAATTTTTATCATTGATCAGTTCTTAATTCTGTATTTCAAGTTATTACGGAGCCACACAGGCACTCTCCCCTAATGACCTCGCTGGCAACCTTCAGTCCGTCTTGTGAAACATCTCCCCTCTTCCTCAATACCTGTCATTGTCCCACTCCAGTGTGTAAAAATAACTGACCAGCTGTGCCGTTATCTCAAGGAATCAACAGCAACAAACTCAACCACCTTAACATATGGTCAGACATTAATCAAAATATCCACAATTGCCCTCGCAAGGTCACAATATGGATTTGTCACCAAGCTGCCAGAAATCAGTCTACGCTGAAATTCCCGCTTGTAATGACCACAAATACACACACTCACATACACACTTCTGGGAATGACATTACGTTTTTCACACAGATCGGCTGAATCGGTGCTTGCAAACTATTTAAAAAATATTAAAACCTACGATAGAGCTGACTGCTCTTCGTCACAAATCACATTGCTCCAAAGGCAATAATCTCACTGAATCTGATCAATAATAAACCAAAATAAATTAATTACCCTCCAATCTACTGTATAATTATATTACTTCAGTTCTACTTCTGAAACACAACATATCTCTGAGAGACGTTTTTAACCGCATCGCGTAACATATGCAAACACGGTCGTCCACATAGCTACGGTAGTTAAAACAACAAACAAAAACAAGAACCTTCTACTAATTACATATGCGAGCTGTTTCCATGCAAACGGTGTGTCAGACCAAAACTAAATATACTACGTTAATCACACAAGCAAATTATTTACAAAACAAAATATGTCCCATATACCATAAGTTAATTTATCAAATAATAAGAAAATTATTTTGTACTCAGCCTCGGTCAGCCACCCGTCAAAGAACATCCGCAGCCATCTCCCAACTGGATGCTTCTTATCTCATCTCAACCATCTTGACGGAGTCTTGATAGTTCCAGGCTTCCTCCATGGTCAGCGATGTCATCTCTCGTGCTGACTCAAAAATTAAATTATTATACACTTGATATCTGACTACTAAATTCGCCGTTCGGGTACTACTTTCCCCAAAACTGTCTGTTGGCGAATTATCGAAGATACTGCCCCTACAAATATAGTACTGTGACTATCTAACACTGAATTTAACACATTTATTAATAATTTCTGTGTCCTTCATGACACGCCAAAGTATAAGTGTCTACGTCCTCAGAAGAACCAAAGTAATAATCTGTGTCCTCGACACACCAAAAATAATAAGCTGTGTCCTCGACACACTAAAAATAATAATCTGTGTCTTGGCTCTTCACGCCACTTATAAATGAACCGGCCCTAGGTATAGATAGAGGGGGAAATTATATAAAAATTTCACAAAATAATAGTGGTACAGGAATGAAATAAATATCATTGAACTCGACAAATAGCGCAGGTCAAGAATATGCCCATCAATCCTAGAATCGACCGTAGAGATGTTGTCTAGGCCATCTCCCGCGTTAATGCTAGCCGTAGCGTGCCCAAGCTAGACTTGCCGCGCTGGTAAGCATTCTTCTCCCATTGGTTCCACATTTTCTGTAACTTGGCGGTTTTTATCAGACCTTGGCCTAGTAGGAGTGTCTAGCATATTCATCAGCCACTCACGTTACTGCATCATATTTTTTCTAGGCGCGAATATTACAATGAACATACCAGAACCGTGTCTCACTGCGCGTCGCTTCTATTTTGAGGTGGCCACCACCTGTCCTTCTGAATCATTGCTATGGTCATTCTTTTCACAATCCTAAGTATTTAGCCTTTTGTCAAACAGCTTCAGGTATGTCCCCAATGTCTCCAGCAAATGCTTGAAATTTCCTCATCTCCGTCTGGCTATTTTCATGATGCTGGTAGAAATATTTATTAATTGAAGAAATAAAACATCGAATCATTTATCCATCAGAGGTTAAAGGGTTCACTAGATCCCTCCCTCAACCCTCCCCACCCGCCACGGATCATGAGCTGGGAGCCGACACATCACTCGGTCCCTCCCTCAACCCTCCCCACCCTCCAGGGATCATGAGCTGGGAGCCGACACATCACTCGGTCCCTCCCTCAACCCTCCCCACCCGCCAGGGATCTTGAGGTGGGAGCCGACACATCACTCGGTCCCTCCCTCAACCCTCCCCACCCGCCAGGGATCATCAGCAGGGAGCCGACACATTACTCGGTCAGCATTCAGCTGTCAGCCAACATTTAATCATTACAGCAGAGTACTAGTAGTTCATTTACGCATATCAGTTTACAAATGAGTCGTCCAGTTGAAAAACTCGTTGAATCCACTTGTGAATAAGGATCATGTCGTAATAGTACATTATGCAACGAGCCTATAATGGCAATAATTAAGACACGAGTATGTTTATAAAACGTGCGTAAGCGAGTCTTATAATTTCCATGCGAGTGTCTTAATTACCATTATAGGCGAGTTGCAAACGACTGTTTATGTTCGACGATAATTATAACTTTATTATTATGTTTTAACATAAATATTTATAAATATCTGTTGAGCGTTAGCCACTTGAATTTTGTGATCGGAGTGCGAGCGCTGGGTATGATATCTCTGTCTTTCAAGCTCTCTTACATACCGACGCATGCGCTCTGTGTGTTTGCAATGCCATATTATGCAGGCCATATGCTTACATCTGCCGTCCCTCATTAATATTGTCACCGGAGACGTTTGATGGCAAAGCGCTGTGTAGAAATTAGGGTTGGTGATATTAAGGTACAGTGCTATTACTTGTCTCATATTCGCCAGTTTATTTACGCGAACATAAGGACGGTGCGTATTCCATGTTGGTAAATCATATAGAAAGATGTTGTGTTTATGTCCGACATGTTGAATTTTGAGCGCATGCGCGAAGGTATCCTTACCTAATTGGTCAATGAATGAGCTCTGATTGGCTGGAGAAACTGTATCGTAATGAAAAACAGTGTTATAATGTCCATCATTATAATACAGTTTTCTGACACAAAATGTTTACATTTCGACATCGTCGAACATAATATTATTTATTTACTAATTTTATTTTATTTCATTTTGTTTTTCTTTGTTGAATTTAATTTTGTATTGTTTTTGTTTTGTTTGTTAATCTTGTTTTATATTATTTTGCTTTTATTTTGATTTTGTTTTGTTTTATTTTTAGTTTATTTTGTTTTGCTTAATTATGATTTTCCAGAAAACAAACAAACAAAAAAGCACGAAGCAAAAAGCAAAATTCAAAAACAAAAGCAAAAGCAGAAAACAAAAAACAAGGAACACAAAGCAAAAAGCAAAATTCAAAAAAGCAAAAGAAGAAAACAAACACAAAACCAAAACCAAGAAAGAAAAGCAAAAAGTAGAAAACAACAAACACAAAAGATACACGAGGAAAAGTTCAGAGAAACGTTTCACATGAAAATGATTCTTATTCACAAGTGGATTAAACGTGTTTTGCAACTGGACGACTCAATTCTACTGTGGTTTTAGGGTTTACTGCTTCAGTGTACCACAGCTATAGTAGCAACACCTCCATAGATTAGTTTGGAGGAGGAAGACGTGGATCCGATGATGCTCGCTTGACGAGCGAAAAATGTCGTACCTTGTTTTCCGTCCTCTTCTTCTTAAATAGTCCGTAACAATATATAAATCTTAATCACATGTAATTTTTTTCAGGTTATTTTTCACATATTCCGGTAATATTGGAATGCAGCCGAAATAAATCAGAAACCTCTATGGACATCAAATTGTCAGGTGAAAACTAAAGGAAGTAGGAGACTTCTGTTACTTACGAAGCAAAATAACCAGTGATGGACGAAGCAAAGAAGATATAAAAAGTAGGTTAGCTCAGGCAAGGAAAGCATTTCTAGAGAACAGGAATCTGTTGACATCGAATGTTGATTTAGCCTATTAGGAAGTCATTTTTGAAGGCCTTTGTCTGGAGCGTGGCGCTCTATGGAAGTGAAACTTGGACTATTGGTGCAGCAGAAAAGAGGAGAATTGAAGCTTTTGAAATGTGGAGTTACAGGAGAATGATAAATGTCAGATGAGTAGATAGGGTTACAAACGAAGAGGTATTAAGACTAGTGGGAGAGGAGAGATGTTTCTGGCAACTGCTAATGAAGAGAAGAGATAGGCTGGTAGAACACATACTAAGACACCCAGGAATAGCAAGCTTAGTTATGGAAGGAAGGGTAAGGATAAGAACTGTAGGGGTAGACCAAGGTTAGAATATGTTAAACAGATTGTCTTGGATGTAGGGCATGGTATCTATGTAGAGTTGAAACGAATTGCTCAGGACAGGGAGGCATGGATAGCTGCATCAAACCAGTCAAAAGACTGAAGACTCAAACAAAAACATTCAAGTCATTGGAATGAATTTGTGTTGACCGACTGAAAGCTAAAATATAATTTTACAATTAAGGAGGAAAAAGTGTGATAATTTTCCACAAAATAATGGGGTAGAAAAAACCCCTTCAGCTCAATATTGCATAATATATTATATAACTCAAAATATAGAAATTCCACTCTCATCAATGACTGTATTTTTAGCCTACTTTCGATTTTTGCAAAAAATGAAAGTAGACTTATGAGATCAACACAGGGCGAAAAAAGTGTGTCTGTCTGTGTGTGTGTATGTGTGTGTGTGAGTCTGTGTGTGTGTGTGTCTGTGTGTCTGTGTGTGTGTGTGTGAGTGTGTGTACTCTGAATGTCTGTCCCCCCCCCTATCAATTCGAACACGGTGAATGCGAATTGAACGAAATTTGGTACAAAGGTAGCACTAGCAAAGGACACCTCAGTGTCATGTTTTGTATCGCCGCCATATTGACGGAAACGTAATGGCGGCCACACAAATGTTCAAAGCTTAAATCAAATTACGACTAACCTAATCATCTGATCTCTACCAAATTTTGCAACAACATACCTTTATGGGGCGAGCATCCTTTGACCAAACTAATAAGTCATCAGCGTAATAGTTTGCGGATGGCGGCCATCTTTGTGTGAAAATCAATTCCCCCTATTAATTCAAACACGGTGAAACCAAATGGAACGAAATTTGGTACAGAGGTAGCACTAGCAACGGGCACCTCAGTGTCATGTTTTATATCGCCACCATCTTGACTGAAACGTAATGGCGGCCACACGAATGTTCAAAGCTTAAATCAAATTACGATTAACCTAATCATCCGATCTCTACCAAATTTTGCAACTACATACCTTTATGGAGGGAGCATCCTTTGACCAATCTAATAGGTCATTCGCCTAATAGTTTGCGGATGGCGGCCATCTTTGTGTCAAAATCGATTCTCCCTATTAATTCAAACACGGTGAAACCGAATGGAACGAAATTTGGTACAGAGATAGCACTAGCAAAGGGCATCTCAGTGTCATGATTTATATCGCCGCCATATTGACAGAAACGTAATGGCGGCCACACAAATGTTCAAAGCTTAAATCAAATTACGATTAGCCTAATCATCCGATCTCTAGCAAATTTAGCAACAACATACCTTTATGGAGGGAGCATCCTTTGACCAAACTAATAGGTCATCAGCCTAATATTTTGCGGATGGCGGCCATCTTTGTGTGAAAATCGATTCCCCTTATCAATTCGAACACGGTGAAACCGAATGGAACGACATTTGGTACAGAGGTAGCACTAGCAAAGGGCACCTCAGTGTCATGTTTTATATCACCGCTATCTTGACGGAAACGTAATCGCGGCCACCCAAATGTTAAAAGCTAAAATGTAATTACGACCAACCTAATAATCTAGTCTCTACCAAATTTTGCAACACCATATCTTTATGTGGGAAACATATTCAGACCAAACTGCAAGAACATCAGCCCAATAGGTTGCAGATGGTGGCCAAGTATGTGTGCAAATCGATTCCCCCCATCAATTCAAACACGGTGAAACCGAATTGAACGAAATTTGGTACAGAGGTAGCACTAGCAAAGGGCACCTCATATTCATGTTTAATATCCCTATAGCACGTTGTATTTCAACAAGCTACTACAACCAACATTCAATCATACTCCTTGAAAAGGACAAAGAGTTATAACAATACCCATGCATTTAGGAGAAAGTAGGCTATATGTTCTTTACTGAACATCTTGTTTTTAACACTGGTTACTATCGTAATTAGGGTTACAAATTGGGAAGTTTTTATTTAGGTTCATTTCAGCTTCATTTTACGCTTTCCCCCATATCTTTAGCGAGGGATAACTAAGATGTTAGGCCCCTTAAAACAACAATCGTCATCATCTCTTCAGATCTTTGATTGTGCCGTGAATCAAACACGGGTATTCTGGATCTGATCACTGTGTTGAAATTCAAATTTATGCACAATATATTTATTTAACTACGAATTTTACTTGCGTGCGTGTATATCGGCTGTGTTCACTAGCTTGTGTCAATGGGGATAAATCTGTGCGAGTGTGGAGACAACCCGGTGAACGTATGCATTTGGGGTGGCATCATGTATGGTCGCCGAACCCCTCTTGTGAACATCCCAGGGCGTATGACAGGCATACGTTACAGGGATACTATCCTGGCACCCGTAGTGAAAGGCTATGTCGACAATTTCAGCCCAAATTTCACTTTCGTGGACGATAACGCTCGCCCGCTCCGAGCTGGTATTGCCAATGCCTTTCTTCAGGAGAATGGTATTCACAGAATGGAATGGCCTGCCTATTCTCCTGATCTCAATTGTGTAGAGCAGGTGTGGACACTGCTTAATAAATAAGTCCATCGCCACTGTGCAACATGACAATATGCAAACCCTTTCTGATGTGTGTATATAGAAATATCACCCTTACTTATAGTACCGAATGTAATTTTTTTGATTGTCCTATGCTATATGAGTCGTCCAGTTGCAAAACTCGTTTCATCCTCCTGCGAATAAGGATCGTGTCGTAAAATTATTAATTTAATTGTTTTATTTTATTTTAATTTGTTTTACTTCTTTTTATTTGGTTTTATTTTGTTTTGTTAAATTTTTTATTTTCATTTGTTTATTTAGTTTTGTTTTATTTTATTTTGTTTTGAAATGTTTTGTTTCATCTTTTGTTTTGTTTTTTGTTTTGTTTTATTTTATATTCTTACTTTTTACATTTTATTTTGCTTTGTTTTATTTTGATTTTGTTTTATTTTATTTTATATTTTTATTTTTTGTTTTTAATTTCGTTTTGTTTTATTTTATTTTGTTTTATTTTGATTTCTCAGAGAAAAACACAAAACAAACAAAAAACACGAAGCATGAAACAAAATTCAAAAACAAATGCAAAAGCATAAAACAAAACAAAAACAAGAAACACAAAGCAAAAAGCAAAATTCAACAAAAAAAAAAAGCAGAAAACAAACACAACGCCAAGAAAGAAAAGCATAAAGTAAAATTCAAGAGCAAAGCGCAAAGCAAACAAAAGACCAAAAACCAAAAACACAAAGCAAAAAGTAGAATACAACACACACAAAAGATACGCGATGCAAAGCCCAGAGAAACGTTTCTCATGAAAATGATTCTTATTTACAAGTGGACGAGTTTTGCAACTGGACGACTCAAATGTTCTCTGACACGATTAAATAGCCTACATCACGTGTCTAATGAGCGAATGTCAAGGCTGTATACAGGGTGTCAGAAAATAAGAGGTAGAAAATCAATCCACGCATGGGGGGGGGGGGGGGGTTCAGGGGAGCAATACGATTTAAGATACCTGTGGGCGCAAACCAACCGTTAAGCTCCTCTGAGCATTTGTAAATACGAGTAAGCTTGGCAACGTCACGGAATGAGCAGCATCGAGTGCGGCGTCGATATTCTTGTGTGTTTCGAGCTGAGCAGCTGACGTGTAGTTCTCGTAGCTCCCATCTGTTACGGTAATGCCAGCTCTTTTTAATGACGCAATTAATTAGAAAAGAAAAAATACGAGCCTTACAGTAGTCGCATATGATGTGTAACATCTGACATAGAAGAAACCTCACGTGAAAATGTTGATACACCGGTATTTTATGCTATTATTGGCACAAATATTAATCTATTGTAAAAGGGAGTGTTTAACAGATATTGTAGTTTATAATACGGAACTCATTTTATTAGATGATTTGTAGCTTCCACCAGCACTAGCCTAGATAAAGAATACGATTTGGATCAACTAGATTAATTGACGCGACACCGCTCATAACCTTAAATTCCTTATAAACAGGTCCTCTTGATTCACAGACCAACACGTAATTTCATATGTATTCTGTTAAAATGTATCATATTGATATGACAAATATCATTTAAAATGATAATGTGGTAGCAAAAATATCTACCCCGACCGGGGTTCGAACCCAAGATCTCTAGATTCACAGTCATAAGCACGAACCCCACGGCTATTTCGACTACGCAAATGTTGTGCACAAGATGGTGACTTATTTCCACGTTCCAATAATACTGCATTACGGAAGTAAGTTTCATTTATATTTTGCTTGTTTCGATAATGTTCCTGCGTGAAATTGAGTTTAAAATGCCTTATGAATAGGCCCTCTTGTGAGTAGAGAGAATGTATTCAGTAATAGTTCACGAAGGCTTGCTCAATTCTCGTATAACCACAACGATTATATTATATTGATGACTGCATTACCGTTATGTAGGTTAATATTTGAGTAGCCATTGTGCAGACACATAATACTGGCATTGCCGACTACTTACAATGTTTGATATTAAGGCATTATACCATTTAAATACTGATTGCCATCTCCTGATGAATACAGTACATTTGCATTTGTCAGTTGGCACAGGCTAGAGTAAAAGGTGGCTTTTCACCGATGTCTCAGTCTCACTCATGGCTGAGATTATATGGAAGCTACTGAGGTATGGGTGGTGCTTAGTAATGGCATTCGGGGCACAGTCCGTGCCTGTGAATGCTGTGAAAGGTTCTACTCATAGGGTTGGGACTACTGTTCTGACTCAGTGAGGAAAGCAATGGCAAACTACCTCACTCCTCTTCTTGCCTAGAACGCCTCAAAATAGCGCTGCCGAGGGTTTTTGTGGGTATCTACTCACATAACGTAACGGCGGTACTTTTTGAGGATCCAACCAGCCTTCGGGCTGACTACCTAACAGACAGACAACAGACGAAGTAGTCTTGTGTAGTTCGCGAACGAACTAGTTCGGAAGAGCGGGTCCCACAGACGAACTACCGAACTAGTTCCCAGATCCCTCGCTTTTAGTTCGTTCGATCTTTTTCCGCTGACCGACTTGTAACAGCGCGAGAGCGCGGGTCCGCCGTAGCTCGTCATCTCGTCACGTCACCACTCATTGCACAATCACATGCGCTTTGTTTCGTTCTGTCTGAGTGTATCTATTGTTAGTGGCACGTTTGTCAAGTTTTGGAGCGGCGATTGTTCAATGTTAGTTTATAATAATAACAGTATAACACACTACAAGTGCTAACACGCTAATAGGTAATAACTACCTTATATTTGTAACGTAATACAGTGGCGGTTCATAAATTGAAGTCACTGATAGTTGATAGATGTGGGGATAATTCCACAGTTTTATTTAACTTAGTCATTTTGGATTATTTGAAAATATGTCCAATTATTTAGAAAATCGGCGAACTGGATTAACATTACCGTTTTAATGAACTGGTTGATATTTATTTATCTCGATACATCTTCGAATATCAAAATGTAAAACACATTACTACACACGCAACATGTCAGTAACTGTTACAGTAGTCTACAAGATTGCTTGAAACGAGTGCAATGTGAATGAGCAATCACTGGTGACAAGTCATCAGTGGTGACAGATTGCTATAACAAACAAAGAGCGCGTGCAGTGGCAGTAGCGAGGCGAGTGAACGATCTGTCTTAAAGGGAATTCGAGATGGGAGCTAACGAACTAAAAGAGCGAACTAGTTCGCTAAGGTGCTGCGAACTAAACTGATCGCTCCCAGCCGCGAACTATTATGCGCAAGACTAATACGAAGACTTCGAACATGTGCCATGTCATTTGTTTCAATCACTTGACACCAGAGTTGGCATGAGCGTTTTCCGTTCAGTATGTCATATACATTCCACATGGCCGAGAGTACGTCATGGTATCTTTCGGACACCGCGCGCTCATTGTTTCTCGCACCACTGCCAGCTGGGTCTTACCACTGCTCGCTGAATCGATCGATTGAATGGGCAGTGCATACTTCCGTTTTCCACCACTGCCAGCTAGTACACTTCCGTTCGATCGATCGAGCGGGCAGTGCATACTTCCGTTTTCCTCCACTGCCAGCTAGTACACTTCCGTTCGATTGATCGAGCGAGCAGTGCATATTTTCGTTTTCCACCACTGCCAGCTGGTACACTTCCGTTCGATCGATCGAGCGGGCAGTGCATACTTCCGTTCGATCCACCACTGTCAGCTTGATCGTTCCGATCCACTTCCGTCCCCAATTTTCAAAGTCACTCCCACAAATTTATCCAGCAACCGAGCGGAAAGATGTTACACATCAACAATCGGGGAAAAAGGTTTTTTCCGGATTTGAACCCGAGACAGATGGGAGCACACTGAACGAAGCCAGCGCCTTGCCCACTAAGCTAGGAGAACCACAGCTGAGTTGCTGAGCTCGAAACACACACGAGTGTAGACGCCGAACACGATGCTGCTCATTGCGCGACGTTGCCAAGTTTCCTCGTAATTACAAATGCTCACAGGGGTTAATGGTCGGTTCGCGCCCACAGGTACCTTAACTCATATTGCTCCCCAGACCCACCCCCACGCATGGTTTGATTTTCTATCTCTCATTTTCCGACACCCTGTGGAATGTAGCGTTGCAATGGATCAAGTAGGCTGTGTATGCATAGAGCTTCAACACTTGTTTAATGAACTATTGTAGTGGCTGTATAAAAGGAGTGATGCGATGGATCAAGTAGGCTGTGGTTGAAGTTCGCTAGGTGACAAGGAGCGCATATGCATATTGTCCAGTCTGGATTGACAACACACAATAATCTCTTGACAGGTCAGAACACAAAGTTACTGAAAAATATGTGGTTCATTATCGATGTTGTGTGACTCTCCATCCCCCTCTCCCCTATCAAACAAATTATGGTACTGCAACATCGGAAAACCCAATTGCTGTGCCTCTAATAGTCAGCTTCAACATGGTACAGCGGACCATTTATTTTCTGAACTTTTGATAAACCACATCGCCATACCATATCACATTAAATGTTATTGTTTCTTACATTCAGATTGACCAACAGTTCTGTAAGTCTATGAAGAGATTATTGCAGCTCTGGAGGGAGACAAGATTATAAACTTAACCATGAGAGTTACAATGACAACACATCTTAATATAGCTCCGCTAGTTTTACTCTCGCTTCTTCTCTGCACATTAATAAAGTGCGCAAAGTTAATTGTGAAGAAGGAGAAGTGTCATCTTATACCTTACGAATACCATAAACCGCTACTTCAGTCAACAACATCTCCTGATTTGTATGGAACATTCAAAGAAGAGTTAATATCTGGATCAGTTTCTTCAACGATATTACTCCAACTCAAACCATACTGGTTTAATCTCGTACCGTAGATACGACAAGTTACCTAGAATGGAGAGAGAACACGTAGATAATATTTTGATTGTATTTCAAGATACTGAACAAAGTGATCAAGGTTTCAGACATATTCCAACATTAGACCAAACATACGTTTGGAGCTCTCGTGTTCGCTTTATAATTGTAATCGTTCAAACGGTTGAGTCCAAGAATGAACTAGGTACAATTCACCGTATTGTTGAGAAACTGTGGAAAATGTATGAGTTGAATTTCATAGTGATTATCTCATCGCGTGAATTCGTCAGTGCTGCTAATTCTATCAAAGTGTACACTTGGTTTCCTTTCAATGATTCAGGGCAGTGTGGGACTAATACTAAAGCTGTGATTGTTGTAGACGAGTGGATGACTGACGGAGGAGACTATTTTGATCATCACGCTCAACTGTTTTCGGAGAAGATTTCTAATAAATTCAATGCCTGCCAAATTACTGTATCAGCAGTCGGTTATCCACCATACTCTAGTAGTCCAAAACGACAAATACTTAGTCGCAACATTGAGATTCAACTACATTAGAAATTGCAGAGACCTATGGTATTCACGTGCTATTTGTGTTACCATCTCTCAAAAAATGGGGTAAACGTTTGGACAATGGAAGTTGGGTCGGAGGAGCTGTGGATGTGGTCAATGGACGTGCCGACTTGACTTGTGGTGGTTTCAAGCCAAGTGCAGAGTTATGGAGAGCAATGGACATGACCGTCCCACATGTTAGAGATGGTATTTTGTGGTACGTTCCAGTGGCTGAGAGAATTCCCTATTGGAAGGCACTGATTGTAATATTCAACTCAGATATCTGGATCCTACTTCTTGTTTCCTACATTCTATCATCGGCTGTTATTTACCACCTGTCCACTGGAGAAGGCATAACCCTGTCTGTTTTGAAGTCGTGGTCTGTATTGATTGGTATATCATTAAGTCAAATGCCTAAGCTGTCAATATTACGACTTTTCTTCGCTATTTGGGTATTCTGCTGTTTGTTAATCAATTCAGCGTACCAATCAAAGTTAATTGGTTTGCTCACCCACCCAGGATTTGAAAAGCAAATCCTCAATCTAAAAGATTTATCTGAATCTAAACTACAATTCGCTACCATGCCCATCAGTGCAATCTTGGATATTTTATCAGATGACATTGACGAAGAAACCAGTATAATACACAAAAAATTGAGATTTTAACTTTTAAAGAATTATATCAGGGGGCAAAGACAGCAAACAAGTATGCATTATTCTTCCCTGGTTCTGCAATGTCAATTGAAGAGATAAACAATACATTTCTGCCATTGGAGAGTGGGGGAGTCTGGTATGACGTTGTAATGTTTTTTAGAAGAAACAGTCCGTTTACAGATAAGTTCAATACTGGGATGGTGAGATTGAGAGAAAGCGGGATATTGTACAAATGGTGGGATGATGAGATAAAAGCAGAGAGCTTCATTGCTATCAGGAAGAGAGAGAACCCTCAAAGTGAAGAAAATGTCGTCTTCACTGTCGAACATTTGCAAAGATCGTTCGTTATTCTGATCATGGGAATTAGTATGGCGACAATTGTATTTTTGGCGGAAGTTATCAATGGAAAATGCTTCTCACAAAATAAGAACAGAATTATATCCAATGTTCGTCACATACAAAGCAAAAATGTGTGGTGTTTGTACACCACACCCAAAACAATTGAACTAAGAGTACTATATTGATGTGCAATTGCAACGATAGTGCATGTATATATTTATTGTGTTTAAGGGTAATATAAAATCATATGTTCATTTTCATCCATTCTTGTAATCAGACGTCAAACCGAGATTTCAAACCGTAAATTTACAACCCCTACCCCAATAAATATATTTCTTGAGCTCACTTGCGGAACTAACAACTGACAATAGATACCGCTCGACCCGTCATAAACCGCTTATGAAGAGGCCGGAAGAGTGGAAAGGGAGCCGCAACCAGGAGAGACCCTCGGTAGCCAACAGGCTAACTCTAAAAGATGTCAGAACAATGGACCCTACAGCTTTTTAGAATAAATTGTTTTACGACGAGAAAACTGCAACCTTGTGACTTTTAAGGAAGATACCGCTACATGACACCAATATGGAAGTGTGTCACTGGGGGAGAGACCTTCACTCCAATATAGCCACTTGGTGCGTAATAAAGAACTTACTTCGGCCAATAAGGAAGGAGCGTCACTTTCTGTAAACAATACTTTGATATTGCAATTGGCAGATCCCCTACTGCTGGTGGGAGATATAATTGCCATATATAAGCCGGAACAGAGCTGTATGGAGAGGAAGCATATTATTATGTTTTCATTTGAAAGCACTTCAAATTCTAAACTTGGACCTCACTTGTTGAAATTCAACTACAACATTTCATAAAGTTCAACTAGTAAACTCAGTGGAGATCTAGCTAGGATATTTCCAGCATTGCGCTGAATATCGAAGACGAGTGAAACCATTCTATTCACTCAGCTAGGCGACAGCATCTGTGCAATTAGTGGGCAGATAGCTTGATCAGGTAGGATTGGTACTTGGGACCATGGAAGACCACGCGAGATGTCTACTTCAGGAACGAGATACCTCCGCCAACATCGCCCAGGAAGATCTACAACCCGGTGAGCTCATGCATATTTGTCAATTGCAAGTCGGACGTAAATACTATTAACTTCAATAATTTAAAGAAATAACTTCCCCTTTGTATTTTATCCGTTTGAAAAGTCGCAAGACGTCATTCATCTCATCCTGTGTTCTTAATAAATTATTTTTCTCAATCTATGACTTTCTGTCAAGATTTACCCCATGCTAGACTTCCCAGAGGTCAAAATAAATAGAATAAGGTGTTTTACAGCCAGCCTTTGTTGCCCCTCCCCCGAAAGTAAAGAATCTCAATTTAATAAATATAAATTTATCTCACAACCGTCTGTTGGAGATTGGCGCCCTATTAACCGAGCTATTTACTGCACTCATTTTATATCACGAGCTATGAAACGTTACAACATATCACCCAAGCATGGGGCAAGCTGTGCACTAGCCACGAAACGTTACAAGTGGAAGGAGACAAGAATGGTTACAAAGGAGAAAGTGGCGTCGATAGAGCTGGAGTTCATCTTGGCCACGCAGTGAATTTTCTTATTTGTTTATTAAGACCAGCATACAGAGTCTACTTTGCTACTAAACTGCACTTGAGGAAGACATAAAAATGTATCAGCATAACATCATTGAATCTGAATTTTTGAAGCCTGTTTTCACTTTATTAACAGGCCTTGATACTTCCATATTATCAGGCAGGCGGTGAGTTGTATTTTTGACTGTCCGTCTCAAACTTAATCCCATAACCAAAATATATTCTTATTCTTCTTCTATTTCTTTCGAATAACCCATTTGGAGGGTTCGATGAACTTTGGCTATTTTTCATTGTATTCGATTCCCTTTGCTTCATCCGTTTAGAGTATCTTCCTTCTCTTCTTGGGTCCACTTTGATCTAGTTGTTAATTTCCTTCTCTCCTGAAATCCTGCCATTTGAGTATCTTCTCGAAAGAGTCTTCTGTTTTCTACAGTGACTGTTTTATTTTCAGCGTTTTTCAATATCAATGATCCATATGGGTTTGGATTTGTACTGTAACTGTTCAGTAAGTTGAAATTCTGTTCAGTCACTCTATTGTTGCCCATTCTGTAAATGTGCCCCATAAACTCATTGCGTCAGTCAGTCTATTGTTGTCCCTTCTGTAATTGTGCCCCAAAAAAATCATTACGTCAGTTAGTTTTTCAATTTTAAAATATAGCTCTCTGTTTTGTCTTGACCTATATTCTGCAAAATTATTTTCTCTTAGCTCCCAGTATTTTTCTCAAAATTCTTCTTTCGACCTTTTGTAACTTTTCTACACCTCCAATTCTTGTTAGTTTAAGTGTGTCTGCCGCATGAGTTTCGGGTCTGACCACTGTTTGGTAGTGTATTAATTTCGTGTTACAGGATATTGTTTTTGTTATATATAATATCATTTTTTCATATGAATTTATTTTAATTATTTATATAATTATATTGTTTGCCTCCGTGGCTCTGGCGGCAGCACGCCGGCCTCTCACCGCTGGGTCCGTGGTTCAAATCCCGGTCCCTCCATGTGAGATTTGTGCTGGACAAAGCGGGGGCAGACAGGTTTTTCTCCGGGTACTCCGGTTTTCCCTGTCACAATTCCATTCCAGCAACACTCTCCACTTCATTTCATTTCATGTGTCATTCATTTAATCATTGCCCCATGGGAGTGCGACAGGCTTCGGCAGCAGGCACAGTTCATATCCTCGCCGCTAGATGGGGGGTTACTTTATTCCATTGCCTGACCAGGTCGGTCGACTGGCAGCAGGCTGTGGATTTTCATTTTTCATATAATTATATTAAATTTCGTTTATCGCCATTAGAGACCATGTCAACCAACTGTTACACATTCATAGAAGCCTTCTTTGCATCCCTGTAGCGTTGCATTCTTCCCCTGGCAGCCTAACTCCTTTCCTTCGTTCATCCGCTGATCATCTTGCATTCTTCGTGAAATCCCTACTTATAGATCTCCTTGATTTTATTTATTATTATTATTATTATTATTATTATGATTATTATTATTTGATACAGCCACCTATGGAAAACCGTTCAGGTTTTCTTCTTTAAGGCGTTTCTTGTCGTTTAGCTTCCTTCCCACGATCTTTCAGCCTCTGACTCCTTCTCAATCTTTATTATGCCGACAGCGTGGGTCTTTGTTTGGGGGTAGGGGGGTCCTTCACACCTGTATCTTGGTTCTGAATCCTGTCCTGTCCCAGTCTTCGGCCGGTCCAATGTTTGTCCTTTTTAAGTTCTGATGTACTTCCTGAAGCCATGAAGGTTGCACCGTCCATTTCTCCCGAAGGTTGAGAATGTTGTTAGCCAATCTCTCGATCCCCAGTCGTTTAATATGTCCATAGAACATCACCCTCCTCTCTCTCCTGCTGACAGAAATCCCTTCAAACTTGTCATAGAGTTCTTGGTTTGACCTCAGTTGAAATTTGTATCCATCTCCAGGTATTTTATTGGGACCTAGAATTTTTCGGAAGATCATCCTTTCCCATTTAGGTAGATTTCATTAGAAAGCTAACTATTGCAATGGGTCCCATGTTTCGACTTCCGGAAAATTTCGACATATCTTCGCGTTTCACATCCCCCAGACCCCAAAACCACCGTCAGTTCAAAAGTTTATATATAATTTATGTATATATATGTATATCTGTTTCTTGTGGACACGATAACTGCCGTAATTTTGCACCAATCACTTTGAATTTTTTACCGAATATGTATACCTATAAAATCTCGGTCGAGTTCGTTACTGGGCTAAATCGGTTGAACGGGGTGCAAATGGGGGGCTTTTTTTTTACGAAAAAGTGACATATTGCTATAACTCTCTTAATATGTGAAATATCGAATCCGTTCAACGTTCATACTATGTGTCGGATAAAGCCCAAAAATGTATGTTTGAAGAGCTTTTTATAGCACCAACCATTGACCAAAGGGGTGGGAAAAAGTGGGTTTTTCGGGAAACATTAATCATATCTCTCTTAATAGGCACAATATCAAAACCGTACAAAATGGACAATATTTCCCTAATAATTACCTAAAACTTTTGTCTGAAAGAATTTTTGATATGACCCACCATTAGTCCAAGGGATGAGAAAAATGATTTCGGAATTGTAAGAAAATGCCAAGAGCTATCAGAGGTTGCCATGGCAACACTACTAAATTGATGAGGGATGAGCCATCAGACGTTGCCATGACAACGCACTTGCACGAGATCAGATTCAGTATTTCCATCTGACTAAGTGGGAAGCGGCTTCGGTGACGTAACTGGTAGCATGCAGAATGTCTATGCCCAAGGTCGCGGTTTCAAAGCCGGCCGAAGTGGTCGGATTTTCTAAGAGCGCTAAAATCCCTCAGTATGCCTTTCTTTGGAGGGGAAGTTCCAACGTTCGTTGGGAGTTGCTGGTTGGGGTGGCATCTAGTAGCCAAGTTCACAGCTAGGTGTCGTTGACGGTAGTACCTGGTAGCAACATTAGGAACTACTGCTTGAAATTGACCGTCTGCAGTCCTTACCTGAATTAAGACTAATACAGCCATTACAATTCACACCGTTTATCAGACAGATTCTACACTCACCCAAAGTACACGGGGTTAGATGACCGCGTTGTCGCAGCCCCTAAACTGAGGAACCAACCAGAGGTAGATTTCATTAGAAAGCTAACTATTGCAATGGGTACCATGTTTCGACTTCCGGAAAATTTCGACATATCTTCGCGTTTCACATCCCCCAGACCCCAAAACCACCGTCAGTTCAAAAGTTTATATATAATTTATGTATGTATATGTATATATATGTATATCAGTTTTTGTGGACACGATAACTGCCGTAATTTTGCACCAATCACTTTGAATTTTTTACCGAATATGTATACCTATACAATCTCGGTCGAATTCATTACTGGGCTAAATCGGTCGAAGGTGGTGAAAATGGGGGGCTTTTTTTCGAAATAGTGAAATATTGCTATAACTCTCTTAATATGTGAAATATCGAATCCGTTCAAAGTTCATACTATGTGTCGGATAATGCCCAAAAATTTATGTTTGAAGGTTTTTTTTATAGCACCAACCATTGACCAAAGAGGTGGGAAAAAGTGAGTTTTTCGGGAAACATTAATCATATCTCTCTTAATAGGCACAATATCAAAACCGTAAAAATGGGTAATATTCCCCTAATAATTACCTAAAACGTTTGTCTGAAAGAATTTTTGATATGACCCACCATTATGCCAAGGGATGAGAAAAATGATTTCGGAAATATAAGAAAATGCCAAGAGCTATCAGTGGTTGCCATGGCAACACTACTAAATTGATGAGGGATGAGCCATCAGACGTTGCCAAGATAACGCACTTGCACGAGATCAGATTCAGATTTCCATCTGACTAATTGTGAAGCGGCTTCGATGACGTAACTGGTAGCATGCTGAATGTCTAAGGCCAAGGTCGCGAGTTCAAAGCCGGCCGAAGTCGTCGGATTTTCTAAGAGCCCTAAAATCCCTCAGTATGCTTTCCTTTGGAGGGGAAGTTCCAACGTTCGTTGCGAGTTGCTGGTTGCAGTGGTATCTAGTAGCCAAGTTCACAGCTAGGTGTCGTTGACGGTAGTACCTGGTAGCAACATTAGGAACTACTGCTTGAAATTGACCTCTGCAGTCCTTACCTGAATTACAGACTAATACAACCATCCCTAAGTACACGGGGTTACATGACCGCGTTGTCGCAGCCCCTAAACTGAGGAACCAACCAAAATCTCTGCGGGAGATATAATTTTGCGTGAAGAAGTAACAGTCCGTTACATAGCTACACATCAGTGTCGAAACCTTGCATAAGGACAGTGTGACCAAAAGTATAACAAGAAGTTCCGTAACGAACTAAAGAGCCTACTTTTCTTAAAATTTAAGATCTATGCCAATGATTAATCTATATGGATCTATCTAGAATAATGACGAAATTAAGTTGGTAATATCGAAATTTCTGATTACTTCGAAATACTGTATACCTGGCATACTGTAGCCTAATAGAGAACTACAGTTGGCAGCCCTGGTGACTGAATATATTCTTAGTTCCATCTCTTAAGGTACAGAATACAAAATTTGGTTGAAGTCCAATGGATAGCATTGACGTTACATGCAGTTAAACATTGGATCTAACAGCCCGCGTAAAATCATGTTGGCAACAATGACATACATGTATTGGTCAGAAATAATCTGAAATAATATGATCTATTGTTGTGTCAATTTTGAATAAAATCCATTAGTTAGTATAGAAGTTACATGCATTTTAAAATTGGATCTATCAGCAGGCTTAGAATCATGTTGGCAGCACTGACGTTTATTAGTTACTCCAAATTAATCTAGAATGCCAGGTACTATACGTGTGCAAAGTTTAGAGCTATTGGCTTGCATACTTTCTGATATATTGATATTAGGGTAACAAAAATAGAGACAGTATTTACTAACAGTTGGCAGCCCTGGTTATTCTTAAGAATCGGCATATACATATCTGTTATGGTACACATAGCACACACGAAATTTGGTTGAAGTCCAAATGACAGTATAGAAGTTACATGTATTTAAAGTTGGACATCTCAGCAGGCTTAGAATCATGTTGGTGGCACTGACGTATATAAGTTTCTCCAAATTAATATAGAATATCAGGTACTTTACGTGTGCATAGTTTAAAGCTGTCGGCTAGCATACTTTCTGATATATTGGTATTTGGATAAAATAAATTGAGAGCATTTATTAACAGTTGGCAGACCTGGTGGATCTTAATAATTCGTTCAGTCATGTCTGCTTATGTACACATAGCACATACGAAATTTGGTTGAAATCCAATTGATAGTGTAGAAGTTATATGCATTTAAAATTTGGACCTCTCAGAAGGCGTATATTCATTTTGGCAACACTGCGATGTATGGCCTCCTGGAAATTAAACTGCAATATTATTATCTATACGTGTGCCAATTTTGAAATAGCTCCTATTCATACCTTCCAAGATATCCAACATGGAGCTCAAATTTCAATTGCGATTTTTCAGCAGTTGGTAGCACTGACATCATTTTCAAATATGGGCGTGAGATATTCAGGTATAGATCTTTACTCCCACTAAATTTTGTTTCGATTGCTGCAGCCGTTTAGGAGTTGATAGGGGGGACACACACACAGCCAGACAGACAGAAGGACAGACAGACAGACAGACAGACAGACAGAAGGACAGACAGACAGACAGACAGACACACACACATTTGCCCAATCTCATAAGTCTACTTTTTCCTCATTTTTGCAAATGTGAAAAGTAGGCTAAAAATGGACTCCAAATGACAAGAAGGTTACCGTTGCCATAAGACAATAAAATGTTTAAAATAAACATAAAATGACGAAAAACAGAGTTAATTAAGCTCCAATTATAAAATACCTTCTCGCAATAAATGAGGTCTGATCCTTTTACGAAAACCTGCATATTCTGCCTATTTTCGCCTATTCCCAAGTTTGTCCGGTGAAATCTACCTCCGCCTTCCGGCGTGCCGAGAGGACTTTTTCTAAATTTCAACAGCCTTCATGCTTGATAAGGTTTATGTTTTGCGTATTTATGTCAAAATAATACAATCAGTTGTCGATCACAGTTGGATGCCTAGATGCTTAATGCAATGGGCTGTAGGAAATCAGTCCATGCCCCTGGATAACACCTAGCCTACAGGGTGAAGCATTGTCTGGCGTGGAGCTCTATAATCCCAATCGGGTGTTGGCAGATTCTTCCACTTGTTACCCGTACCCGTGTATCTGTTTTGTGCTCTCCTTAAGTCCTGTACACCTTAAATAATGTAATTACAAGGTAGCTTTACCTTTTGTCCTCCAATACCACAAACATGGTGGCTAAAGTATAGTTTCTTGCTGTTGGATTATATTCACTGTTCACACTGATCTTTCAGACACTGGAACTGTCACTTACAATACAGGGGCCGGATTTTTATTAGGTATTTAAGTAGGTTTTTATGTTTAAAGTGTAGCAACAGTTGTCTTAAACTGTGCGAAACGTCAGGACGACAAAATGTCCTTGGAACACGACCTATAAGCCCGAAAAACAGAGATTCCTATTTCAACGCCGGTCGTGAAAGTCTACATTTTTACTTAAGTCGCCTCTACGGGGAGGAAATATCACACTTAGTTCGTCGTTTTGAGAGGTTAAGGAAGAAAAAGTCGCAACTTCTGTCATCACTCGCGTTTCTTCTTCGATGCCGAGACACAGGTATGATTCCCAAGTTTATTAAAATGAAGAGACCACTAACCTCAGCTAGAGCCCATAGAATATATGATCGAACTGAACGTTCGCTATTACGTGAACGCATAAGCTTTGCACGTAAGGGGCTCGCTACTACAGATCAGGCACTCTTACAGCTGCACTACCGCATCAGCAGCACACTCTCATATCAGGACTGGGAAAATGTAGATCGTATCACCTTCTACTCTATGCGTTCAACATTTGAACAGTCTAGCATCCGGCAGAAGAAAAAGTTTGAGCGGTTACAGAGAGACCAACCCGCGCCGGTACCTGCGCCTACGCTGGACATCTCACGGACAATTGTTAACCTGACCAATCGCCACCTGTCAGAGTGGGAAATCTCTATACTAGCGAAAGGAGGAAATTACGCAGTGACCCCTCCTTCGATTCCCGTGGAAGACATTGTCGCCAATATTGAAGCGGCAATCCGTGAGCTACCATCTGAACAAGCAGATGAAATCCGTCATGAAGCCTCACGTATAATCAAGAAGGCACCGGCACCGCAGAGTAACCTCACACCTCAGGAGGGAAAGGCTATAAAGACTCTCAACATGGACGAGAGCATAATCATTCTTCCTGCAGACAAAGGGAACGCAACGGTTATCTTGGACATGGACGACTACACTGCCAAGGTTTTGGAACTTTTGGACCCGGGTACCTACCGCAAACTACTGAGAGATCCTACCAACCGGATTCTTCGTGAAACAAACGGCCTGATCAAGGTATCTTCGCTACCTGAAAACGTAAAGAAGGGAACCACCAGAAGTGAAGCTTTACCACCAAGACTTTATGGTTTACCTAAAATACACAAAGATAATGTTCCTCTTCGTCCTATCGTGAGTGCTATTGGATCACCAACTTATAGCATTGCCAAACATTTAGCTACCTTACTTCAACCACATATCGGCGGTACACAGTCGTTCGTCAAAGATTCCGGCCATTTCATTGAAAAATTGAAAACTATTCAACTAGAAGCTGGTGACTTACTAGTAAGTTTTGACGTGGTCTCTCTTTTCACGAAAGTACCTATAAAGGTAGCCCTGGAGTACATCGCACGGATTTTTCCTGATGATATCACCGCCTTATTCCGCCACTGCCTCACCGCTAGCTATTTCCTGTGGAAGGGTGATTTCTATGAACAAATTGATGGGGTCGCCATGGGCAGTCCCCTTAGTCCGGTGATCGCTAATTTCTTCATGGAACAATTTGAACAAATAGCACTAGAGACCGCACCTTTGAAACCTAAAGTGTGGCTACGATACGTGGACGATACCTTTGTAATATGGGGCCATGGTAAAGATCAATTAAATCTGTTTTTACAACATCTTAACAGCCAGAACTCGAACATTCAGTTTACCATGGAGTTAGAAAATGAACTGAAAATCGCGTTTCTCGACGTTATGGTAACGAAGACCGCTGATCTAACTTTGGGACATACAGTTTACCGTAAGCCGACCCATACTGACCGATATCTACATAAGACGTCCAACCACCACCCACGACAGAAATACGGAGTTATAAAAACACTGGCTGACCGCGCTAAAAGAATTTGTGAAAAGCAGTGCCTAAAACAAGAAATTGAACACCTTAACGAGACCTTACGCGCGAATGGGTACAGCCAGAAAGATATCCAGCGAGCACTCCATCCGAGACGTCCAACTACAAGGGTAATTGGAGACAAGCAGCCTCTGGCTAGAGCTTTTCTTCCATATATAAAAAAGGTCACGGACAGAATAGGGAGGCTACTCGAGTCCCATGATATAAGGACCATATACAGGCCTACACGAAAAATTAAGGACATGTTTAGGTCCGCTAAAGATAAGCGACATCCTCATACCGCGGCAGGGGTTTATAAAATCCCGTGTGATTGTGGCCAAGTATATATTGGAACAACGAAAAGAAGTATTGCCACTCGCCTCAAGGAGCACGAACGACACAGCCGGCTGGGACAAACAGATAAATCCACTGTAGCAGCACACTCGCTACTTGCAGGTCACGATATAAGATATGGAGACACCGAAGTTCTGTCCACCACGGTGTCTTATCATGCCAGGCTACAAAGGGAGGCCATTGAAATCCTGAAGCATACTAACAGCTTCAATTTTAAGGAGGAAGCAGAACGTGTGAACAGAGCTTGGCTTCCAGTCCTTAATCCCCTCAAGCCTGCTCTTATTGACCGTCGTAGACGAGAAGATGCAACAGACGAGCAGCCCTGTCCTTGATGCATTACTTTTATGTGGTACTTTTATGGTAGCCTCTATGTGTGGGTTGTTGACTATTTATATATCTTCTGTTTACTTGTTTTACCTCGCTTTATGTAACCTGTGAACATGCTGAACGCAGTATTCAGCGAAACGTCAGGACGACAAAATGTCCTTGGAACACGACCTATAAGCCCGAAAAACAGAGATTCCTATTTCAACGCCGGTCGTGAAAGTCTACATTTTTACTTAATTCGCCTCTACGGGGAGGAAATATCACACTTAGTTCGTCGTTTTGAGAGGTTAAGGAAGAAAAAGTCGCAACTTCTGTCATCACTCGCGTTTCTTCTTCGATGCCGAGACACAGGTATGATTCCCAAGTTTATTAAAATGAAGAGACCACTAACCTCAGCTAGAGCCCATAGAATATATGATCGAACTGAACGTTCGCTATTACGTGAACGCATAAGCTTTGCACGTAAGGGGCTCGCTACTACAGATCAGGCACTCTTACAGCTGCACTACCGCATCAGCAGCACACTCTCATATCAGGACTGGGAAAATGTAGATCGTATCACCTTCTACTCTATGCGTTCAACATTTGAACAGTCTAGCATCCGGCAGAAGAAAAAGTTTGAGCGGTTACAGAGAGACCAACCCGCGCCGGTACCTGCGCCTACGCTGGACATCTCACGGACAATTGTTAACCTGACCAATCGCCACCTGTCAGAGTGGGAAATCTCTATACTAGCGAAAGGAGGAAATTACGCAGTGACCCCTCCTTCGATTCCCGTGGAAGACATTGTCGCCAATATTGAAGCGGCAATCCGTGAGCTACCATCTGAACAAGCAGATGAAATCCGTCATGAAGCCTCACGTATAATCAAGAAGGCACCGGCACCGCAGAGTAACCTCACACCTCAGGAGAGAAAGGCTATAAAGACTCTCAACATGGACGAGAGCATAATCATTCTTCCTGCAGACAAAGGGAACGCAACGGTTATCTTGGACATGGACGACTACACTGCCAAGGTTTTGGAACTTTTAGACCCGGGTACCTACCGCAAACTACTGAGAGATCCTACCAACCGGATTCTTCGTGAAACAAACGGCCTGATCAAGGTATCTTCGCTACCTGAAAACGTAAAGAAGGGAACCACCAGAAGTGAAGCTTTACCACCAAAACTTTATGGTTTACCTAAAATACACAAAGATAATGTTCCTCTTCGTCCTATCGTGAGTGCTATTGGATCACCAACTTACAGCATTGCCAAACATTTAGCTACCTTACTTCAACCACATATCGGCGGTACACAGTCGTTCGTCAAAGATTCCGGCCATTTCATTGAAAAATTGAAAACTATTCAACTAGAAGCTGGTGACTTACTAGTAAGTTTTGACGTGGTCTCTCTTTTCACGAAAGTACCTATAAAGGTAGCCCTGGAGTACATCGCACGGATTTTTCCTGATGATATCACCGCCTTATTCCGCCACTGCCTCACCGCTAGCTATTTCCTGTGGAAGGGTGATTTCTATGAACAAATTGATGGGGTCGCCATGGGCAGTCCCCTTAGTCCGGTGATCGCTAATTTCTTCATGGAACAATTTGAACAAATAGCACTAGAGACCGCACCTTTGAAACCTAAAGTGTGGCTACGATACGTGGACGATACCTTTGTAATATGGGGCCATGGTAAAGATCAATTAAATCTGTTTTTACAACATCTTAACAGCCAGAACTCGAACATTCAGTTTACCATGGAGTTAGAAAATGAACTGAAAATCGCGTTTCTCGACGTTATGGTAACGAAGACCGCTGATCTAACTTTGGGACATACAGTTTACCGTAAGCCGACCCATACTGACCGATATCTACATAAGACGTCCAACCACCACCCACGACAGAAATACGGAGTTATAAAAACACTGGCTGACCGCGCTAAAAGAATTTGTGAAAAGCAGTGCCTAAAACAAGAAATTGAACACCTCAACGAGACCTTACGCGCGAATGGGTACAGCCAGAAAGATATCCAGCGAGCACTCTATCCGAGACGTCCAACTACAAGGGTAATTGGAGACAAGCAGCCTCTGGCTAGAGCTTTTCTTCCATATATAAAAAAGGTCACGGACAGAATAGGGAGGCTACTCGAGTCCCATGATATAAGGACCATATACAGGCCTACACGAAAAATTAAGGACATGTTTAGGTCCGCTAAAGATAAGCGACATCCTCATACCGCGGCAGGGGTTTATAAAATCCCGTGTGATTGTGGCCAAGTATATATTGGAACAACGAAAAGAAGTATTGCCACTCGCCTCAAGGAGCACGAACGACACAGCCGGCTGGGACAAACAGATAAATCCACTGTAGCAGCACACTCGCTACTTGCAGGTCACGATATAAGATATGGAGACACCGAAGTTCTGTCCACCACGGTGTCTTATCATGCCAGGCTACAAAGGGAGGCCATTGAAATCCTGAAGCATACTAACAGCTTCAATTTTAAGGAGGAAGCAGAACGTGTGAACAGAGCTTGGCTTCCAGTCCTTAATCCCCTCAAGCCTGCTCTTATTGACCGTCGTAGACGAGAAGATGCAACAGACGAGCAGCCCTGTCCTTGATGCATTACTTTTATGTGGTACGCCGTTGCTATGGTAGCCTCTATGTGTGGGTTGTTGACTATTTATATATCTTCTGTTTACTTGTTTTACCTCGCTTTATGTAACCTGTGAACATGCTGAACGCAGTATTCAGCGAAACGTCAGGACGACAAAATGTCCTTGGAACACGACCTATAAGCCCGAAAAACAGCGATTCCTATTTTAAAATTAATGCTGAATTGTTAGTAGAAAATCTGATTGCGACGGGAGTGTAAATAAATATTTTACAAACTAATACGCCTTTTATCAAATTATTGCAAAGAACTTCACACTTTTAGACAATATTCGCTGTTAATTATCCAAATTCAATAAAACCAAAGATGTCAGAGGTGATTTTCACACTCTAAGCCCGTTTCATTTACTGTATCTATATATTAAAAATATTTATGAAAATTTATCCGAGTCCGTGCGGCCATTCTATCCGGTCGATTTCCTTCATTCTTTTTAGCCTACTTTCGATTTTTGCAAAAAATGAAAGTAGACTTATGAGATCAACACAGGGCGAAAAAAGTGTGTCTGTCTGTGTGTGTGTATGTGTGTGTGTGAGTCTGTGTGTGTGTGTGTGTGTATGTGTGTGTGTGAGTCTGTGTGTGTGTGTGTGTCTGTGTGTGTGTGAGTGTGTGTACTCTGAATGTCTGTCACCCCCTATCAATTCGAACACGGTGAATGCGAATTGAACGAAATTTGGTACAAAGGTAGCACTAGCAAAGGACACCTCAGTGTCATGTTTTATATCGCCGCCATCTTGACGGAAACGTAATGGCGGCCACACAAATGTTCAAAGCTTAAATCAAATTACGACTAACCTAATCATCCGATCTCTACCAAATTTTGCAACAACATACCTTTATGGGGGAGCATCCTTTGACCAAACCAATAGGCCATCAGCGTAATAGTTTGCAGATGGCGGCCGTCTTTGTGTGAAAATGGATTCCCCCTATTAATTCGAACACGGTGCAACTGAATGGAACGAAATTTGGTACAGAGATAGTACTAACAAAAGGCACCTCTGTGTCATGTATTATTTCGCCGCCATCTTAATGGAAACGTAATGGCGGCCACGCAAATATTCAAAGCTTAAATAAAATTACGATTAACCTAATCATCCGATCTCTACCAAATTTTGCAACAACATACCTTTACAGAGGAGGCATCCTTTGACCAAATCACTAGGTCATTAGCCTAATAGTTTGCGGATGGCGGCCAACTTTCTGTGAAAATCAATTCCCCTATTAATTCAATCACGGTGAAACCGAATGGAACGAAATTTGGTACAGAGGTAGCACTAGCAAAGGGCATCTCAGTGCCATGTCTTATATCGCCGCCATATTGACAGAAACGTAATGGCGGCCAAACAAATGTTCAAAGCTTAAGTTGAATTACGACTAACATAACCATCCGATCTCTACCAAACTTTGCAACAACATTCCTTTATGGAGGGAGCATCTTTTGACCAATCTAATAGGTTATTAGCCTAATAGTTTGCGGATGGCGGCCATCTTTTTGTCAAAATTGATTCCCCCTATTAATTCGAACACGGTGGAACCGAATGAACGAAATTTGGTACAGAGGTAGCACTAGCAAAGGGCACCTCAGTGTTATGTTTTATATCGCCGCCATCTTGACAGAAACGTAATGGCAGCCACACAAATGTTCAAAGCTTAAGTTAAATTACGACTAACATAACCATCCGATCTCTACCAAACTTTGCAACAACATTCCTTTATGGAGGGAGCATCTTTTGACCAATCTAATAGGTCATTCGCCTAATAGTTTGCGGATGGTGGCCATCTTTGTGTCAAAATCGATTCCCCCTATTAATTCAAACACGGTGAAACCGAATGGAATGAAATTTGGTACATAGATAGCACTTGCAAAGGGAATCTCAGTGTCATAATTTATATCGCCGCCATATTGACAGAAACGTAAGGGCGGCCACACAAATGTTTAAAGCTTAAATCAAATTACGACTAACCTAATCATCCGATCTCTACCAAACTTTGCAACAACATACCTTTATGGAGGGAGCATCCTTTGACCAATCTAATAGGCCATTAGCCTAATAGTTTGCGGATGGCGGCCATCTTTGTGTGAAAATCGATTCCCCTTATCAATTCGAACACGGTGAAACTGAATGGAACGAAATTTGGTACAGAGGTAGCACGAGCAAAGGGCACCTCAGTGTCATGTTTTATATTACCGCTATCTTGACGGAAACGTAATCGCGGCCACACAAATGTTAAAAGCTAAAATGTAATTACGACCAACCTAATAATCTAGTCTCTACCAAATTTTGCAACACCATATCTTTATGTGGGAAACATATTCAGACCAAACTGCAAGAACATCAGCCCAATAGTTTGCAGATGGTGGCCAAGTATGTGTGCAAATCGATTCCCCCTATGAATTCAAACACGGTGAAACCGAATTGAACGAAATTTGGTACAGAGGTAGCACTAGCAAAGGGCACCTCATATTCATGTTTAATATCCCTATAGCACGTTGTATTTCAACAAGCTACTACAACCAACATTCAATCATACTCCTTGAAAAGGACAAAGAGTTATAACAATACCCATGCATTTAGGAGAAAGTAGGCTATATGTTCTTTACTGAACATCTTGTTTTTATTAGCCTACTTTCGAGTTTTGCAAAAAATGAAAGTAGACTTATGAGATCAACACAGGGCGAAAAAAGTGTGTCTGTCTGTGTGTGTGTATGTGTGTGTGTGAGTCTGTGTGTGTGTGTGTGTGTATGTGTGTGTGTGAGTCTGTGTGTGTGTGTGTGTCTGTGTGTGAGTGTGTGTACTCTGAATGTCTGTCCCCCCCTATCAATTCGAACACGGTGAATGTGAATTGAACGAAATTTGGTACAAAGGTAGCACTAGCAAAGGACACCTCAGTGTCATGTTTTATATCGCCGCCATCTTGACGGAAACGTAATGGCGGCCACACAAATGTTCAAAGCTTAAATCAAATTACGACTAACCTAATCATCCGATCTCTACCAAAGTTTGCAACAACATACCTTTATGGGGGAGCATCCTTTGACCAAACCAATAGGCCATCAGCGTAATAGTTTGCGGATGGCGGCCATCTTTGTGTGAAAATCGATTCCCCCTATTAATTCGAACACGGTGCAGCCGAATGGAACGAAATTTGGTACAGAGGTAGTACTAACAAACGGCACCTCTGTGTCATGTTTTATATCGCCGCCATCTTAACGGAAACGTAATGGCGGCCACGCAAATGTTCAAAGCTTAAATAAAATTACGACTAACCTAATCATCCGATCTCTACCAAATTTTGCAACAACATACCTTTAAAGGGGGAGCATCCTTTGACCAAACTAATAGGTCATCAGCGTAATAGTTTGCGGATGGCGGCCATCTTTGTGTGAAAATCGATTCCCCCTATTAATTCGAACACGGTGCAACCGAATGGAACGAAATTTGGTACAGAGGTAGTACTAACAAAAGGCACCTCAGTGTCATGTTTTATATCGCCGCCATCTTGACGGAAACGTAATGGCGGCCTCGCAAATGTTCAAAGCTTAAATAAAATTACGATTACCCTAATCATCCGATCTCTACCAAATTTTGCAACAACATACCTTTATAGAGGAGGCATCCTTTGACCAAATGACTAGGTCATTAGCCTAATAGTTTGCGGTTGGCGGCCATCTTTGTGTGAAAATCAATTCCCCCTATTAATTCAAACACGGTGAAACCGAATGGAACGAAATTTGCTACAGAGGTAGCACTAGCAAAGGGCATCTCAGTGTCATGTTTTATATCGCCGCCATATTGACAGAAACGTAATGGTGGCCACACAAATGTTCAAAGCTTAAGTTGAATTACGACTAACATAACCATCCGATCTCTACCAAACTTTGCAACAACATTCCTTTATAGAGGGAGCATCTTTTGACCAATCTAGTAGGTTATTAGCCTAATAGCTTGCGGATGGCGGCCATCTTTATGTCAAAATTGATTCCCCCTATTAATTCGAACACGGTGGAACCGAATGAACGAAATTTGGTACAGAGGTAGCACTAGCAAAGGGCACCTCAGTGTCATGTTTTATATTGCCGCCATCTTGACTGAAACGTAATGGCGGCCACACGAATGTTCAAAGCTTAAATCAAATTACGAATAACCTAATCATCCGATCTCTACCAAATTTTGCAACTACATACCTTTATGGAGGGAGCATCCTTTGACCAATCTAATAGGTCATTCGCCTAATAGTTTGCGGATGGTGGCCATCTTTGTGTCAAAATCGATTCCCCCTATTAATTCAAACACGGTGAAACCGAATGGAATGAAATTTGGTACATAGATAGCACTAGCAAAGGGCATCTCAGTGTCATGATTTATATCGCCGCCATATTGACAGAAACGTAATGGCGGCCACACAAATGTTTAAAGCTTAAATCAAATTACGACTCACATAACCATCCGATCTCTACCAAACTTTGCAACAACATACCTTTATGGAGGGAGCATCCTTTGACCAATCTAATAGGCCATTAGCCTAATAGTTTGCGGATGGCGGCCATCTTTGTGTGAAAATCGATTCCCCTTATCAATTCGAACACGGTGAAACCGAATGGAACGAAATTTGGTACAGAGGTAGCACGAGCAAAGGGCACCTCAGTGTCATGTTTTATATTACCGCTATCTTGACGGAAACGTAATCGCGGCCACCCAAATGTTAAAAGCTAAAATGTAATTACGACCAACCTAATAATCTAGTCTCTACCAAATTTTGCAACACCATATCTTTATGTGGGAAACATATTCAGACCAAACTGCAAGAACATCAGCCCAATAGTTTGCAGATGGTGGCCAAGTATGTGTGCAAATCGATTCCCCCTATCAATTCAAACACGGTGAAACCGAATTGAACGAAATTTGGTACAGAGGTAGCACTAGCAAAGGGCACCTCATATTCATGTTTAATATCCCTATAGCACGTTGTATTTCAACAAGCTACTACAACCAACATTCAATCATACTCCTTGAAAAGGACAAAGAGTTATAACAATACCCATGCATTTAGGAGAAAGTAGGCTATATGTTCTTTACTGAACATCTTGTTTTTAATGAAATGTATTCAAGCACAGATTTGTCATCAAGTATTACAAATCACTTAAATTCCGCCTTTCTCAAATTATTTGATTTTTTCAACTTTTTCCAATTTTTCCAAATTTGAAGCAATCATATATTTGGTTCTAATTAAGGTACGCAAGTCGTTTTTGTCGAAGAACACTCAGTGAATCAAGCTCTGTCATTTGAGCTCTTAAATATTCAAATCGGCTGTAACTAAGGAAAGTTATGAGTGAATATTCGATATTACATCTCTTTTTTACAACATTTTTAGCCTATTTTCAATTTTGAAAAAATAGGCTTATGAGATCACCTTTTGTCCGTGTGTGTGTGCGTGTGTGTGTGTGTGTGTGTGTGAGGTGTGTGTGTGTGTGTGTGTGTCCCTAATAAATTCTAAACGGCTAGAACGATTTCAATGAAACTCGGTAAGTTCATAAAACTATTCCGGGCGACCCCGACCGTGCTCTTCAAATTTTGTTACGTCTCACCAATCCGACATGGCGGCTGTGCGAAGTATTACACCAGCATTCAATATCTCCGAAACTTTTACCGATATCACCCTGGGAATATTTACGATGATAAAGGGAACTACTAGAAGTTCACCAATGTGACTCTCGAAAAACTGGTAACTACAAAACCAACATGGCGGCCAAGCGAAGTTGCGACGTTTAAATAGACGTTTCTCGCGATTTAACCAACCAAACGCAATAAAACTTGGTACGGTTTATGTTTATACACATTGTAATGAACCGACATCTAATTTGGTTCAATTGTTTACATAACCACAAGATGGCGGATGTGCGAAATATTTCACCGGCATTCTATATCTCTGAAACTATTAGCGGTATCACCCTGAAATTTTGTATGGAGATAAAGGGCAATACTTGTAGTTCATCTATAAGATTTTCAAAAACCGGTTAACTACAAAACGAACATGGTGGCCAAGTGAATTTGAAAATTTAAATGGACCTTTCTCGCGATTTAATGTTCCAAACGCAATGAAACTTGCTACAGGAAATGTTTATACACATTGTAATGCAATGGTATATAATTTAGTTCAATTGTTTACATAACCTCAAGATGGCGGCTGTGCGAATTTTAAAATTAAGTTCTTATTTCTTGTGTCGTAATCATGCGATCGAAGTGAAAGTTTGAATAATGAACTTACGGAATAATTTTCCTTTAATGGTACATGACTCTATGGCCTATACATATAACAATCAACCATGGCGACCATCCGAAATATTTAGACGGCTCTGAATATCTACGAATCTATTATAGCAATCAAACTGAATATTTTTATGTTCATAGGGGCTATGAACTTAATGTCACCTATAGGACTTTCAATATCTTGGTGATCACAAATCCAACATGGCGGCGACGCGAATTATAAATATTCACATGGACGTTTCTCGCAATTTAACCATCCGAGTGCAGTGAAATTTGGTACAGTAAATCCTTATACGAATGTTAATCCACTGGCATCTATTTTTTTCAATTGTGTCCATAACCACAAGATGGCAGCTGTGCGAAATTTTAAAATCTCGTTGTTACTTCTTGTGTCCTAATCATGCGATTGAAGTTTGAATGCTACACGTACATAATAATCTTCATGTAACAGTTCATAACTCTAGGACCTACATATATAAAGTCAAACATGGTGACCATCCGAAATATTTAGTCGGTTCTCAATATCTACGAATCTATTACAGCAGTCAAACTGAAATGTTGTATGTTGATAGAGGCAAGTAACATGAGTAGGATATATGAAAATAGGCTGTATAGTTCTTCACGGAACTACTTGTTTCTCATTGTAGCAATCATATCTTTGGTTCTAATGACGGAAATTTCCTATTACACTAGCGTATTGTATTACAATCAACAAAGCGCAGGGTCAAACGCTTCATCGAGTTGGAATCTACTTGCCTGATCCTGTTTTAGGCCATGGAATGTTCTATGTTGCTTCATCCCGAGGAAAATCATTTAAAAATGTAGAAGTAGAAATTAAACCTAAGAGTCGACGCACAGTGAACTTTGTCTGGAAGGAAGTATTGTGAAATAAAGGTTATACACTATTACATAATGTCGTAATTTTTTAATTCCAATACTGAAAAATAATTCTGCGGAGCAGTACGGGCGCCCTAGTTTATTTAGAATATAGGGAACTGGAAACAATAAGAGATTTATCCCCTTTTTCCCGACAGTATATAACCAAACAATAAGATATTAGCTGAAAAGTGCTGAAAGTATTTGAATTTTCTGGCAGATAGGATTTCTCTCAATCAACTAGAGCTAGGAATAACATAGTACAATATGCAACGAGCCTGTAATGGCAATAATTAAGACACGAGTATGTTTTCCATACGAGTGTCTTAATTACCATTATAGGCGAGTTGCATACGACTGTTTATGTTCGACGATAATTATAACTATTTTATGTTCGAACATACATATTCATAAATATCTGTCAAGATTTCGCCAGTTTTATGTACTGAACAGAGCGCATGGGACGCAGAGAATACCTTGTATTTGACCATGACCTCCTTGATTACTCCACAATGACACTAGTCATGCAGTGAAATTTAAGTTAGGAGGCGCAGGTGCGATGCTATCCTTACCAAATTGGTCACACAACTGTTTCTTGAGCTCTGATTGTAGGAGAACTGTTTCATACTAAGAAATAGTGTTATAATGACCCTCATTATGATACAGTTCTCTGACATATAATATCTACATTTCGACATCGTCGAAAATAAACTGTCCTGTGGTTTACTTTTAAAAATAAACGACTAAAATTCAAATATACTGCAATGTATGGAACAAAACTGCAATTAGGTATTTTTAGGTACTACAGAATTCACGAATCTTTTGAGTGAGATTCGGAAAATTATTGAAGTATTTTTGTAATTAAAAGTAAGGAAACAGGTAAGAACCTAAGAATACGGTCCCTAATTATAATGTAACATGCAATTTGGCGTCATGGGACGATCAACCAAGTCTGTGAAATTGCCAAGAGAATGCTACGATGATATCCAACCCATGGTGGAGTGCCAGCAAGATCGTGATGCCTCGCTGGGAATCAACATCCAGGACATCGGGAGCGCCATCAAACTAGAAGGTGGACAATTCTTACACTCATGGTATGTAGATATATTTAACGGATAGTTCTACTGCCTCGTTAAAATAGGTCAATTTTCTTATCATCTAATACTGCACTCACGGACATGTGGTACATTCTTTGAATGTACTGGATCATGTATGAGAATTTTTACTCTTAATTTGCTCCTCAGATTTTTCTAAATCACCAAAAGATGCATTCTCTTACTTCATTAATTATTCAAATTTGCAGTGCTCACGTAGTTATTTCTTGTTTAGTCTGATTGCAGTTATTTGGTTAATTATGGCTTCTCTGTCGCCTCCCACTGTATACATGGAGTTTATGTTAGCACAAATGCATCCATCCGTCGGCGTTCCTATGCTTCCAACACAGTATCAAGATGCATCATTCCAGCAAAAACGTTTACAACAAGCTAACAGAGGTCGTTCTCCGAACTTCATTCTTATGCTATCAGCTTCAAATGAAGAACGAATAATTTCAAGCATTGAGTGTTATTTATTTTGTTTCATGTTAGCCTTAGTGTTTCTTCTCCCCTTCTTCTTCCCCCTCTTCCCCCTCATTCTTCCCCTCTTCCCCCTTGCCCCTGTCGCCCTCCAACACACACTTCGCTTATCAGTCACACCTGAGTCACACGGAGTGCTGAGTCCAAGCTCTTACTCCACCTCGTACTTCATGGAGGGATTAATCATCATGCTAACGGCTTGTTAGCTATCTTCTCCTGCTCGAGCCGATTCCTACATGGCTCTTATCTTCTACAAAAACATCATGAAAAGTTAAGTAATACATTGCTTGTGTAAATAGGGCACATTTTGTTTAATTCGAACGAAGACTTTTATCTGATTGTCAATTTTCCCCTATAAGACAGCAACAGGTACCATTGATGTGGAAATCACTAACAGGATTTCGGCTGGAGGTACATTTTATAGAGCTGTTCAAGACCTCATATGGAACCAAAAAGTGCCTCTGCAATTTAAAAGAGCGATCTATCAGACTTATTATGTGCCAATTTTGATCTATGGCTGTGAAACTTGGACCATGAGGAAAAGAGATGAGAGAAAGATACAAGCAGCAGAGATGGGATTTGCCAGAGCCATGGTTGGTAAGATAAGAAAATACAGAATTCGCAATGAGCGTATCAGAGAATTGGTTCAGGTCGACAAACTAAAGGATAAAATATCCTTGAAAAGGCTCATGTGGTTTGGCCATATGCAAAGAATGGATGTTACCAGAATTCCAAAACAAATGTATGAACTGCAGCTTCATGACCGAAGACCAAGAGGACGGCCAACAAGGAGATATGCAGACATGGTGACATCCAATAATTGGGCCAGGACTTGGACAGCAATGAAGAAGAAGAGAAGTACAGAGACAGAAATTGGTGGAGGGGCCTCATTCGCCGACCCATCTAATAGACAGAACGATGTGGGATATGTATGTATGTATATAAGACAGGAATACACCCAAATGTTTCTTTTTAAACTAGTAGCCTCCATCGTGGGATATTTTTGTTGGTTAAATTCTAACTCTACGCGGGAAAACTTTCCTGACCCATTACACCTCCCAATTGCCAGTATTCTACTGTTCAAAATACTACACTTAATTGAGATATCGGACATTTCAATGAAGCTATTTGCCTGCTCTAAAAAAAATATTTGCTGCATTTCATTCGCCACTATTTATGGCAAAAGAAACAAAATACGTCGAGGGGAAATACATGTCTTACTATCTTAGATACCTTTAAGGCTTTTCATAAAAAGTCCCACGAGAAACGTGTTGTTTTCCTTAAAGAAGCTGTTATCTTGAACTAACATGTGGGATTAAACTGAAGATAGACTTTTCCAAGCTCATAGTGCAACAGATTTTATGAGAAGAACAGACTCTAATGGTGAAACACAATCCCTCTTTCTCACTTGCTCCTTTACACTTTGTTCTACCGCAATTAGATCAAAATTTGGCGAAAGTAATTAACTGTACCTTTCCATGTTTTTGCACATTCTCTCCACCAAAATGTCTTACCCAGTCACTTCGAGGAAATTTATTAACCTGCTGCATTTATTTTGGTAAACTTGAAACTCCTTAAAATAAACTTTATCCTTTCTTGCATTGTATCAAATTACGTAACCCTACTTAACCATTTTGCTAGTTGTATATATTGCAACAATCTTATGTACTGAACGGTTAATTCATAGCTGAATATCATCGAACTACTTAAACTAATCAATATCAGGTTTAGTCATACTTTGTTCGGAGTGTTTACCAGAAGTTCTATAAAGAGTATAAAATAATGTTTTGTGTTTTGGATCAAATGTGATCGCAACCAGAAAACGTCATCACTTTACTCACAAACATGATTGTACACTTCTGTAGTTACCTGTTATCCCACAAATATTTCTCCACTCACACCCAAGTACACGGGGCTGAATGATCATGTCAGCACAATACCACAGGTTATCGCACAAGGAATTCTACAAACACCCAAGTACAGGCCCCTGAATGAGCATGATGTTGCAAACGCATGAAATTAGCATAGGTTAACACCCAAATATTTCTCCACTCACACTCAAGTACACGGGACTAAATAAACATGATGCTGAAAAGTCATTAAATAACACAGGTTATCACACACACATACCCCATTAAACAAGTAGAATGAACATGAGGTAACAAAGTCATTACAATACCACAGGTTATTTGTCAATGAAATCTATACACACTCACCCTAGTACACGCGCCTGAACAAGCATGATGTTGCAAAGGCATCATACTAACACAGGTTATCACACAAATAATTCTTCACTCACACCCAAATACGCGGTGCTGAATGAAAATTATGTCATTGAAATAACATAGGTTATCTCATAAGGAATTCTACACATACATCCAAGTACATGGGTTGAATGATGACGATGTTATAAAGTATCACAATAAATTTGACACACACACACGCCTACTCCTCTACACGGGTAGAATAAAGTCATTACAATACCACAGTTTATTTGACAGAGATCTCTAACACACCCAAGTACACGCTGGTAAACGAGCATGATATTGTAAAGGCATCACAATAACATAGATTAACACACATCTATTTATATACTCACACCCAAGTACACGGGGAAAAATATACATGATGTTGATTATTCTACACTCTTACCCAGTCACGTTGCTGAGCAACCATGATCTTGAATAAATCATCATAACAACAAAGGTTATCACGCACGTATTCCTACAGCCACACGCAAGTCACCACACCGCACCGCTAAAGATAACATGTTTTGCACACTTTCACTTGCTGTTCGCCGAGTAATTATCGATAAGCTTTACTCAGCTGTCACAAACATACTCGCTTTAATAATGGTGTTAGTCATTAGCAGTATCTGTTTTTTACATACTCACTTTACTGATAGTGATAACCTATGCCCCCGCAGTCCAGGTAAAGGCCGATTAGCTTGTGGCTGATCAGTTGACGTCAATATACTCTTATAGAACACAAGGCTTGTAGGTATATCGGAAACAGTGTCCTGTTCCAACTTCAACATTACTTCCGTAAGTACAGTCAGCTGTAGAAACCCTCTTTAGCCAGCATGCACAGTCAGTGAAACACTTTACAGTTGTTGACTCAGTTTTGCTTCACGAGGTTGAGTGTACACCGTATCAGCCCTCAGACAGAGTTGGGAATCGAACCCACCACCATTTTCACAGCATATTACCATAATTTGCATAGTCTAGTAAGATTATAATTGAACAAACTATAGGCAAATGCTGGGATAGAACCTTATTTCAAGCACCTGGGGGCACCTACCTGTCCCTAATACAGCTACACATACTACTACAGTCACCTCAAAAACACCAACCAAAGACGTTGTTTCATTTGAGTTTTCAACATTGTAGACATATTTTGTTTTTTTAGAATTTTTCTTGAAAACTTTTAAACATATATACATATACATACAGTGGATGAACAACAACATACTTGCAAAGAGGATCCTTGACGTAGTAAACAGCTCAAATTCTATGCCCAAGATAGCGGGTTCAAACCCGGCCGAAGCCGTCGGATTTTTTAAGAGCGTTAAAATCCCTCAGTATGCCTTCCTTCGGAGGGGAAGTAATGCCAGCGGTTCCATGTCATAGATTTAAGGCATGTTAAAGAACTTTCCACTAATTACACCTGTGTGAAACTAAATTGTATAGGTTAAGAATGTAAACAACGCTCTTAGGTTCCTATGTTCGTTTCCAAGAGCCGACTGCGGTGGCGTCTATTAGCTAAGTTCTGAACTAGGCCTAGTAGTCGTTGACGGTGGCGTTTGGCGGCAAAAGTAGGAACTATTTGATAAATTGAAAGTTGCAGTCCTTACTTGAATTAAAAATTAGATACACACACTAATCATCACAATTAACACCGGTTATCAGACAGATTCTACACACACCCAAAGTACACGGGGCTACATGACCGCGTTGACGCAGCCCCTAAACTCAGGAACCAACCAACCAAACAGCTCAAATAGGAAAAACTAATTGGTATCATGAAATAGAGGAAGACTTAAGGCAGGCGGGGATCGACAGGCAAATGATTGGAGACAGAGGAGAATTCAGAAACAAAATTAAGAATAGAAAATTTAAAGTAAATGAAGAGAAGAAGACGGGAACATTATGGACAGAACAAAAGAAACAGGAGCACAGTCAAAGGATGAAGAGATTTTGGGAAGAGAAGAGGAAGAAGAGAGAGAAGTGAAAATTGTGTCATCATGAGATATTTAAGTCCTAAACTGTCCATAAGGGCAAAAATGATATTATAATAATGCTATACAGTATATATATTTCCCTTTAACTTTTATGACCTAAGTATTGATTTGTTAACCTTTAGTCAGTGCATCTGGTGAGTTTTATTGCAGGACATGGATTACTTCAAAGAATTCTCTAAAGATTGAAGGCTCCACTTTCGTTGTTAGTTTTCCCTCTGCTCGAGTTTTCTGCAATACCCGTGAAGTTTGTTGAAGCATCTCCATGGTGTGAATGTCTATTGTATTCAAATTTTTCTGTTTTGAATCTACTTTTCTACCTACTTGACTGCATACTTCCACAATTCCCGTCTCGGCATTTTCATTATTGTGTTGAAAGGGAATATTTGAATTTTTATAAAATGCGATTTCATTATGTTGAGATCCCAAGTTCATATACAATGAACCACCTTGTTTCGCAAGGAAATACAAGATAAGATGTCTCCAATATTGTCGTGTGATGTCAATTGTTTGTTTGATGTCTGATCAAGAAATGTGCATCTACACAAGTTGTTGAACAATATGCAGTCGTGGATAATGTGTACATGTGTGGTTGCATCATAAATGTTTATGGTTGTAGATGATCCTAATCCCTCAATTTCATTTTTGTTTAGATATGTCGAAAATGCTGTCGAAGCCTCCAGTATTTGCGGTTGTAACGACATCGTGAACATTTTTTAATTATTTTTGATTTTTAGGAATATTTAAACGTTTGCCCACGAAATTGTGTCCAGGTTGTCGCATTTAAAGACGAACAAAGAGTGTAGTACGCTGTTTATGCGTTTTATAATTTGTGGAGGTTGATGAACAACTCCTTCTTTTGTTAAAGAATTCGTACATTCAAATGGATTCTCAAATATCAATTTTAGAATATTGAAAAGGTTAATTAATGTAAACCTATTATAGTCTACTTGGTCTTCTGATGATACATTATGTTGTTTTGGTTTTGAACCAAATCGTCCTGCTATTCGTTTCATGTAAGGTTTACTTGTAGAGGAAGTTGAAACTACTACTTCGATTACATCTTCTATCGTTTGCCTTGTATTTGAGAATGAAAAGTTATCTGGTGTGAGACTAATTTCTCCGTATACCCGTGTGCGTTAACTCCGCCTCTAGGGTTATGCCCTAGATCCAGTCTCAAGCCCGGGTAAAGGAGGAGAGGTACAGTCATCCTAAAAAGCTTCTGTTTCCTGAAACTTAACTACAATGCACGGTGCCCTTACGAAGTAAGAGTAGATCTTTGAGGTGTATTTGTGATCCAAGTTTGCAAATGATTGTTGATATACATGTGATAAAAGATTTCGTATGGCATTTATAGTTAACTTACTGGAGTTTCAGCATAATGGGATACTCAAGCTTTGACTGGTTGATGTTAAGCGCCTCACAGAGGGGTGTGTGTACTGGCTACATCTCTGTAAGACAATGCTACAACCCTTACAGTGAGTTTGAGTGGGCCAATGACATTATCAGTTGGCATGTCACTCCTCGTCAAGATATACGTCATTATATACAGTGATATTCTTTTCCTGGAGCGGGACCTGTGGCCGGCTACAGGGCGCGTGCGCCATCCGCCAGCCAACCGAGCTCGGTCCGCGGGGTTGTGCGAGGCGAGGCGAGCTAACCAGGGTCATTAAAGTCCATTAAGTCACTAAAATTTCATCAACGAGGGTGTGTAGTGTTAGCGCACAGATAAGAAGGTAACATAAACAACAGCTGCAAGATTTAATTAAAGAAGCTCAGATGTTTCTTTATTTACTGGGAATCTGGATGACATCACGTCACCAGTTAAAGGTTAGAACTTATCTTTTCACAGAAGATACTAAAAATGTTCTCCTTCAGCTGACAGACAGACATCGTTACATTATGTCGCTACTCCTGCAACCCCTCACCCCTGCGTGTTTACTGTAATTAATTGAAGCACGGACCTAAGCCCGTTTGTTGTTCAATTGTGGGTTAATTTGATATTCAAAGTGTACAGATCAATTACCCGTACTCTAGTGGAGCTGGAGAACAATATACGGCAGCAGATATCCCTCAAAACATAAGGGAATTACAACGTGTAAACGCTACAACGCCTGTCTGTCAGTTGAAGGAGAACATTTTCAGCATCTTCCGTGAAAACGTAAGTTCTTTAGTCATGATTTGCTGGTGAATTTACCATTAATTAATGTACTTTGTTACGATTTCCACCTGCGCACAATCCGCGGTGCGAGCTTGGTTGGCTGGCGGAAGGCGCGCACGCCCGGCACCACTCCAGCAAAAGAATCACCCTGTATAAGCAGATCCTAGAGGACTGAACATCACATCAGCTGTTGAAGGAGGCACGTTGCGAGTATCTTGAAGCAACTTTATCGAGAGAGGTAAGTACTCTACATGGCGCTAAGCAGGTGACTTGTGAACATGCTCATAATAGACAATGTATTCAGCCCGTTTGGTCCATGGTGCCCGGTGACTGAGAACCGTATTAGCCACTGTGACACTCCTTCCCAAAAGGAATCACACAGCAAGAGGTTCGGATGTGCATTTAGACTAGCCCAGCACGAGAAACTGCATCTCAGGCCGTTTCCGGAGTGTTAATAAAGGCGCTAATCCATCCATACAAGGTAGTGGAACAAGTCACCAATTTCCCTTACCTCGGAAGTGTAATCACAAATGATAACCGCTGCAGCAAAGAGATAAGAAGAAGAATAGCGCTTACCAAACATGCATTCAGCAACAAAAGAACTCTTCTGACCAATATACATCGAGGTCTTGATATTAGGAAAAAATTTGTGATGTCATTTGTGTGGAGCGTACTCTTATATGGATGTGAATCTTGGACAATTCAAGAACAGGATAGGAAACGGCTTGAAGCGTTTGAGATGTGGGTCTGGAGGCGAATGCTAAAGGTCAGTTGGACTGAAAAAAGAACGAACGAAAGTACACTGCGAGAAATCCAGGGTAAGAAACATCTGATGGTAAGAGTATATAGAAGAACAGCTAAATTCATTGGACACACCGTGCGTCATAATACTGTACATTTCTAACCAATCTACTAGAAGGAAAGGTCTTAGGAAAGAAGGGACGAGGTCGACCTAGGAAGCATATTCTTCAAGTATTGATGTTAAACGTAGGATGTGGTTCCTACTGTGAGATGAAAAGTCAAGCTGAAGACAGAAGACAATGGTTGAATGGTTAGAAATTGATTTGATTGAATTCATACTTAGCCCAAAATACGTATCCACAAGGAAAACAGGAAACTAGTAAATAATCCAAGCTTATATAAAATATTTTCTCAAATTTATTCATAAATTCAAATCCTTAGCCTACTCTACGGGGATCCCTAGCTATTCCAATAATTACCTAATCTCAAAATATCCTCCGTAGAAGTCCTACTTACAAGAAAAATATGGAATCAAAGTAAGTCGTGACACGTAAATAAATCCCTAATCAAATACAATTCACTTTAAGAATGGTAATAATCACACCTGATCCTACTCGCAATCAAAAATCACCATCTTCTACAAGGTTTGAATTTACACTTAATAATCAGCTGAAATATGAATAACTAAACTATGTTGGTGTCACATACAACATTCAACGTTACGTTATGTTTCCTAGCTAATCCTAAACTAACGTGACTGGAACTCGGCTAGCAAACCGGTTCTCTGCTAATAAATGCTTAACTTGTACATTCATCCATTCATCCAAACACCTGTTTTAACAAAACATAATAAGCGAGTTGCCTGCCTAGCTCGGCTCAAACTTACATTCTTAAACTGCACGCTTTCTTGCTATGCCAACTCGAATGAAGTAATCCAGAAAACCTTTTGTTCAATGTAAAATCCAACCTAAAGCTACCTGCCTATGAATGTCCCTGATAAATACGGTTCCTTAATCTAACTCTGAACATGACCTGGAGAACTAATTAGATATTATTGGAGATGAATTTGTGGTCTTACCTCACGTATTCATGTTGTGACAGTCCGGGATTCGTGGTCGGCCCCAAAACTCCATAATTTTCCACACCATGTTGCATTCCAAAATTTCAATCTGCAGCGCCGTCATCGCTCCTCGCGATAGGTCATCTTCTCCATTATATTCCCTTCATACACGGCCATATGATCGGCCATTCCATCATGCAGTTCTTTGTTCGACGCCATGTTTCCAAAAATGGGACAACATTATATACACTGATTCTAATGGAAATGATACGTTGTAATAAACTCACTGTCTCTAATTGTGGCAGTTTAAACAAAAGAGACTCTAATTCCCTCTGCCCACAGCTTCTAAAATTGCTATCTAGCAGTGTGGAAAAATTATGTGCGACCGTGCGCAACTTAAAATCACACTTAATCGAAATGTTAGTCCGGTGTACACTTTGCACCCAAAATTTGCGATATAACTGTTCTCAAGTCATACGGGCCTTTGAGGCCTACAGCAGAAGGACAATAGGAAAAGAAAGAAAATACAAATATTTCAAAAACCAAAAAAAAATTACAAAGGAAAAAATATTACAAAACACACAAAATAAATCCAATAAAAGGAAAGTCAGTCAATCACAAGAGGAGGTATTTGCTTCAGATGGCACTACATCTCTTCCGGTCTCTAGCATCATCCTCCACGGCTGTCGGTTCCACTTCTTGAAGGATCGTCGTCACTCGATCCTTCCATCGTGTTCTTGGACGTCCACTCGGGTGTTTTCCCGTGGGTTGTTTAGTAATATAATTTCTAGTAGTGATTCGATTACTCGTAATTTCTTAGTTAGACCTCATCTCTGCTATAGCAGTATGAATAGGCTATCACTCCTAATACCATCTACGATCTCAGTTACTTTCTTGACATTTGAGTCTACGGCTATGGATGCTATTCCTTTAGTGAAAGTAGTAATATGTGTTCTAACATTATCCTCATACATGTTAATGTCCTCTATACGAGTGCTCACTGCATCGATATTCGTACTAACCAAATCGAACCTAGACATTAGTTAGTGACACCAGCCCTAGTGCTATTCATTTCCTTTCTAGTGTCCTTGTGACTAACTTCTAATTTTGTTTCAGTGTTACTATGGCTAGCAGTTACTTCTGCTTTAGAATCATTAAGGCTAGCAGTAAACTCATCTCTAGTGTTATCAGGATTAACATTCATAGTGTCCATATTAGAATTCATTTCTGCCCTAGCGGCATTTGTTTCAGTTCTAACAGTGTTCAAGCTAGTGTTCACAGAATCTATATCTTCCCGCATTGCCTGCATATACACTTGCAAACCTTTAATGAGGGTTGGCTACCCTGCCATGGGTAAAGAAAGCCCTGCACGGATGCGGATATCCGCAAAATTTTTCGCCACGTGGATATAGTTTGTATGGCTGTGCGGATAGCGGATACGCTGCGGATAATGTTTCAAGTAAATTAGCGGATAGTTTTTAGAATAAAAGGTGGAACGATAATATTACATATTTGATACGCCAATCTACAGCTTCATGCTTAAAAGAGGAATACTCTTATACTCTGTGAGCTGACTGAATAGGATTGACATTACTCGTCAGTCATCACCCCTCTGCCTCTTGACCAATCCATGTTCGCATAGATGATATCATAGCCAACGTGCGTCGAGCTTGTACAGTGTGATCGCTAGTTCCCTGACCACAAGGCGAGGCGAGAACTGTCAATCCTATTCTGGCAGCTCACAGAGTATATAGCCTATTGCTTTCGAAATATTCAGGCACGTATGTGCACGAGAAGATTATGCTTTCAACTACATTTTATTAAGTACCTCATCAATTCTCACTGCCATTATTACTATACGTACGAGATATAATGCTGTCAATAAGCCTGTTAGCTCTTCGTGGTGACATCATTAACATTCCTCAAGTCAGCTACTTCGCGCTCTAAGCTATCCTGGAAGATCTGGTTCCATGAGTATCCTATCTGTAGATTTATCTCCAACTTGACACTGAAACACGCTGACTGTGATATTGCAACGGATAGAGTTATGACATCAACCAAGTGGACATGGATGAGTCAAGAAGCAGTTGGATGATGACTGACTTGGAATTTCCGGCCAAATATCAATCTCTTTCTCCAGGCGTAAAGAGAGGTCACTTATTATTAGTGAATGCTACCGTGGCCGTGAGTATGAACATCATTTAACCAACATGGATAAACTATCTATTAAAATAAAACAAGGTGAATATTCAATAGTGCGTGAAACTAAGCTGAAGTCAACGATATGGCAGACATTTGGGTACGTTTTCAATGGAAACGAAAAGGTGAAAGATATAGTAGCATGTTTTACCTGTAAGAAAGAGTATTCATACTCAGGACACAAATCAGGCACATCAAACTTACTGAGGCACAAGTGCAAAAGTAGCCAAAAACGTATAGCCAGTTGTTTGTCTATAGCGGAGGTCAAGAAACCTGAAGTGTCATCCAACTTGAAGTTCCTTGCAATGAAGCAAATTTCCAGGAACGACTCACTGCTCAAATGTCTGAATGTGTTGGTTTGATACTTTATGCTTTATCTAATAAATTAAAAATAATATTGAAATATCAGCGTATTTGGATAAAAGTCATGCGGATGCGGGGCGGATGCGGATAACAGTCATGCGGATGCGGGGCGGATGCGGATAACAGTCATGCGGATGCGGGGCGGATGCGGATAACAGTCGTGCGGATGCGGGGCGGATGCGGATAACAGTCGTGCGGATGCGGGGCGGATGCGGATAACAGTCATGCGGATGCGGGGCGGATGCGGATAACAGTCGTGCGGATGCGGGGCGGATGCGGATAACAGTCATGCGGATGCGGGGCGGATGCGGATAACAGTCAGGCGGATGCGGGGCGGATGCGGATAACAGTCAGGCGGATGCGGGGCGGATGCGGATAACAGTCAGGCGGATGCGGGGCGGATGCGGATAACAGTCAGGCGGATGCGGGGCGGATGCGGATAACAGTCAGGCGGATGCGGGGCGGATGCGGATAACAGTCATGCGGATGCGGGGCGGATGCGGATAACAGTCATGCGGATGCGGGGCGGATGCGGATAACAGTCAGGCGGATGCGGGGCGGATGCGGATAACAGTCAGGCGGATGCGGGGCGGATGCGGATAACAGTCAGGCGGATGCGGGGCGGATGCGGATAACAGTCAGGCGGATGCGGGGCGGATGCGGATAACAGTCATGCGGATGCGGGGCGGATGCGGATAACAGTCAGGCGGATGCGGGGCGGATGCGGATAACAGTCAGGCGGATGCGGGGCGGATGCGGATAACAGTCATGCGGATGCGGGGCGGATGCGGATAACAGGCAGGTGGATGCGGGGCGGATGCGGATAACAGTCATGCGGATGCGGGGCGGATGCGGATAACAGTCGTGCGGATGCGGGGCGAATGCGGATAACGTTTTGTTTATCCGCACAGGGCTCTAGAAATGGGGGCCCTTATCACCTCATCGTCCATCCTTGGAAAATGTAATTTGAGAAATGGAGGAGTTTTGACGAAATCCTGTCAAGATGCTTAAATCTAAGAAATTCCTGGTCACATTCAGAAAACCATTCTTTAAAAATAAATTTGGAAAACTAATGCTGGATTTAAATTCCTAGCTGACGTTGCAATAAAACAAACAGTGCAAAGCTAATACCAATTACATTTACTTAATATGTGAACTTCAGCAAATTTAAAACATCCTGGCATTAATTTTAATCCCTAATGAGGTCACACCTACGTGGGTTCATCCCTAAACTGGAGTGTCATGTGGCTTTCTAATCACCAGTACGAATTCCCTAATCGTCACTGTCCTGTTAGAGTACGTTCGAATCCAGGCACAATAGAACCTCTTATAAAAACGTGTACGACCTTTCAATTTGAGTCCATCCACGTTGCCATCAAAAATAAATAAACACATATGAGCCCGTTTGGTCCAAAGTGCCAGGTGACTGAGAACCGTATCAGCCACTGTGACACTCCTTCCCAAAAAGAATCACACAGCAAGAGGTTCGGATGTGCATTTAGACTCGCCCAGCACGAGAAAATTAAAATTTTAGAGACAATTTTGAGAAAAACCTTTCATTATGGTATTTTTTTAAATGTAAGTCTTTCATTTCTATTCATATTATTATTTGTTCCGAGGATGGTCACAGTGTGGACGAAACCGCTACAATAAAAACTACAAACTAATATCGACTTAAGGTTTTTAATCTTCAGAACTTAACAGTCTACAAGCTTCAATTCCCGCTTAAAATAACGAAGAGAATTAGTTATTATAAAATAAATATAAGGAATGGGTATTATCGTTGAGATCATGTTCCAAATATAACTTAATATGTTGCTCCTTCTGCTTACAGAATTTCCTGCACACTGAATAAGCATCAAATATAAAAATAACAACTATACATTACATGGGAAGGAAACAGGAGATGAAATCGGGCTTGGTGTTCCAGTTGGCCTTCAAAATCAAGACTGCAGATTCGATCTCGGTATAGTCGAATAGTACTCAATTGTTTTTAAATACGACAACCTCATATCAGTAGGATTCCTGGCGTGTTAATTATTCCCTTTTGTGCAAAATTCTTAAATCACAGCAGGTATCAGGTAGACTTTAATGCTACAAGTTTGTCATTGACACATAATGAAATTTAGAGTAACTTCGCATCTTACAAACTCTCAATGCAATATTTTAGTTCTATTCACTGTGCAGCTATGTACTGAAATTGAGACCACGAAGTTAAATGTCCAGAATGAAGTGGGTCACCTGAACAACTGTCTGAAGAAAATCGTCAATCGTCACATCGATCAAGAGCAGCATCTCCTGATTTGCGCAGCAAACCCAAGACCATTTCCATGGATAAATTCATTGCTTGATCAGTTTCTTCAACAATATTTTTCCAATATAAGCCATACAGGTGTAGTCTCTTACTGCAGACACGATAAGCTACCGAGACATGAGAGAGAACATGTAGATAATATCTTGATTGTGTTGCAAGGAACTGAACAAAGTGATCAAGTTTTCACACAGATTCAAACATTAGACCAAACCTATGCTTTGGGTTCCAGTGTTCGATTTATAGTTGTAATCGACGGAGCTATTAAAGCAAAGGATGAACGAATTGTAATTCATCGTGTTCTGGGTAGCCTTTGGAATATGTATGCATTTAATATTTTAGTACTTATCTCTTCACCCGTATCAAAGGCTGTCGTTCCTTTCGTGAATCTGTACACTTGGTTTCCCTTCAGTGATTCAGGACAGTGTGGAAGGAATACCGAGGATGTGGTTCTTATAGATAGGTGGCTTATGGAAGGAGAAGGTTATTTTGAGCGTAATAATGAACTGTTTCCGAACAAAATTCCAAATAAATTCAATAACTGCCAAATTACTGCTGCAGTGAGTGGATTTCTACCATATATTAATATGCAGCGTTGGGATTTCTCAGAACACGAGTATTTAGAAAATGTGACTGGTTTCGAGGTGGATCTCACATTAGAAGTGACAAATAGATATGGCCTTCGAGTAAATTTTATGTTTCCTTCCCTCCTTACGAATGAGCATGGAGTACGGGGTGGACGATTCGACAATGGAAGTTGGGTCGGAGCACTCGGCGATGTGGTTAATGGTCATGCTGATTTAACATTTGGTGGTCACAATCCAACTGACGAGAAGTGGGAGGCAATGGACATGACTGTCCCACATGTAAGGGATGGTCTCATGTGGTTTGTTCCGAGGGCTGAACGAATCCCCAGTTGGAAAGCACTTACGGTCATATTCAGCTCCCAGATTTGGACGTTGATTCTTACTTCCTGCATACTGACATCAATTGTTATTTATCTACTCACCACTAATGACGGCATTGCTCTCGCTGCTCTAAATTCATGGTCTATATTGATTGGCATATCATTAAATCATCAACCTAATCGTTTTACATCACGAGTTTTATTTGCTGTTTGGGTGTTCTCTTGCTTGTTGATCAATTCAGCATTTCAGTCGAAGTTAATTGAAGTCCTCACCAACCCGGGTTATGAGAATCAAATTCTAAATCTAGAGGATTTAGAAAAATCTAAACTACGCTATGCCACCTTGCAATTTCTCGTCGCGGGGTTGGAACCCGGAGATGATGATGATGTACTCAGTAGGTTATTAAAAAGAATTGAGTATTTCGATATTTGGCAGTTCATGCAGATTATAAGACATGAAAACATTAAGTTTTTAAATGATGACGTTTTAATAAAGACGATAAAAAATGAAAACAATTATGCAATATTTGGTTCCCGTGCAGGAACCATTATAATAATGGCAAAAAGGCCACGAAATAAACCTCTCATAGCATTGGAAAATTTGGGAATCATGTACGATGTCGCCATATTTCTTAGAATAAATAGCCCGTATACTGGCAGGTTCAATACTGTGTTGACAAGAATAAGAGAAAGTGGGTTGTTGTTGAAATGGTGGACTAAGATGATAAAAGAGGAATCATTTGTAGATATTAAGAAGAGAGAGATTATGGAAAGAGAACATGATGTGGTGTTTACGGTCGATCATTTGCAAGGAGCCTTTGTTATTTTAACAATTGGCATTTTTATTTCGACAGTTACATTCTTGATGTCAATTATTTATGGCAGATGCTATTCTCGGAAGAAGACAAGAATTATGTTCAAAGTGTGACTATGTATTGGTTGGAATAATGGTTGAGATATCGAAATATGCAGTGCATCATACACTTAGTCTGTCTCCGAAACTCTATCAGTACAGAAAAAGTACATTTTTTGAAATTGAAATTGGAATGTATCATGATTGCTACGTCCATGTACTTGTTATTTATGCTAAAATGTTAAAACGACGGTGATTATAGAGGTTATTTACATTCAACAAACGACACCTGACTAGATTATCTCTGTTCAAATTCTAAGAGTAGGATTTAGCAAAATCTAAACTACACTATGCCCCCATACGCTTTCTCGTCGTGATTTTGGAACCAGCAAATGATGATGGTGTACTCGGTAGGATGAATACCTGAAACAAAATGTATCTACAAATTTTGAGCATTGATATTGTATATTGTATGAATGGAAATACCGCTTTATGATTCATTCTTAACTTTACATTAGATGATGACAGTTTTAATATCATTTGATTATGCACTGCTGTACTGACCGGACCGAAAGGACCGTGGTGTAAACACCACGATAGCTGAGCGATTCAACTAATGACAGTCGATGGGCTCGCACAAGATTGTAGTAAATGAATGAATTATTGTTTACCGTTCCCTCACCCTCGTTACCTGCTTCTATCACTGGAACCACTTTATCTATTTTGTACACTGGAGTTATCACCATCTAAATGAGAATAGTACGTTACATGGACATCTTCCAGCTATTGAACCACAATCACATTATTGGAGATAGCGTACTGTACGTCGTAAAGGATTGTTAAAAAGATGAGAAAAATAAGAAACCTACAATAAGAATTGACATTCTTTGTTTCCATCGATCAGTTTCTTAATAGGGATGTATAGAACTAGCACCGATAGAGCGCACTGCTGTTGTACTGGGTAAGCGCAAGGCGCTCTTCATTTGTCTCCTGTGTTCTCATGCCGCTAATATCCACGAATTTAAGTTGTTTAAATTGTTATTTTCGTAACTATGCCAAGCTATTGCAGTGTTCCTATTTGCAAAAATCAGGGAATCCCGTTTTCGTTTCTCCAATTTCCACAAAATAAAGAAATGAGGAAGGAATGGTTACATGGTATTAGAAGGAAACATTTAGGTGAGAAAAATCTGACCGAGAATATTTAAGTGTGTTCCCATCATTTTCAACCCGATGACTTCACGAAAACTATGTTGGGTAAGTGTGATTTACAAAGGGAAATAATTCCTATTTTGTACCTAGCCTATAAACTGATTAGACATTTCGATAACAACCACTGAATTTATGCGTTAGTATTTGAAGGTGAGAGAACATGATTAAAACCGGGGTTTTTCCGTGGACCACGAACACAACAAAAATAAGGAAGAGGCCATAAATAAGAAAATTGCTGGAATACCACGGCAAGAGGCCATAAACAAGAAAATTGCCGGAATACCACGATAAGCCTACAATATTGGAATATGCAGAAATCATCTTCATTGAAGTACGGGAAGAAATCGTCAATATACATGAAGAAGTGAATGTAACATTTGTGACTCCCATTTTCAAAGACATCAACACTCGGACAAATACTTCAAGAATGAATGTCGCAACATTAACCGTCACAAACGTATTATGATTGGTTTCTTGAAATCAGAATTAACCGTCAACTTTCATCTGCCCGATGGAGAATGTGGTAGCGACTGACTTCAACATTCTTGAGACATAGTCAGATGAATGGAAACTGTTCGAGGCCCAAAAGCAGGGATTCTCAAACTGTTAAACATTTTTACCCCTAAGTCGTTTCCAAGGGGTACGGGAACGATTCTTATTGAGAAATTGAAAAAATTACGTAAGAACCAAATGTTGCGATGAATTTTCGAGGTATACAATACCGCTACCGTATCTTTGATTATTTCGATCGTAGGCTTTCGCGGCCGGTGTCTAGTTTATCATCTTGGCTTACACGGCGCGGCTCCATCCTGTAAGACTAGACGATACATTTTCTTTGATTATGTTTACCTTAAAATATGACAGTTTCATGTAAGCTATCAACCTAAAAAAAGACATGAATCGAAGTCTATAAGCAAGGGAAGCAAGTGAATATTTAAATCTCTATTTATGATTTAAGTCTTATGGAGATATATTTATCAATATAGGCCTACAATATTCAAGTAAATGTAATTTTGCGAAGAGAGCATGCTGACTCCTATTCATTATTTGAATAATAAAGCGTGTTAGAATTTTGTTAATACCGCTGGAGGCCGCGCCTCTGGTCCGTAGCTCATTTTGCTGCTGTTTAACGCATATACGCTAAAAATCGTCCATAATATACGGGATATACATATAGAATTAATTAATATAATCTTGGGCTAAAATTAGAGAAGATGCAACTTACTTTAGCTTAGAAAACTCGGTCACACTTTATACATTTCTCACAGCTGACTGGGAGAAACATAAGACGATCGCCTTGCGCTTACCCAGTACTACACGAGCGCTATCTGGCGCGAACTTTTTCCGGCTACATCCCTATTGGAACAACCCATTGTAGTAATTAAATAAATTAATTAAACAACACAGACACACCGAGTTGGTTGACTGACTATCCTTACCACTTGCACTGAAGGAATATGTATGTAGATACACTCTTGATCCACAACAATATGACCACTGACCACGTCGTGATTGAATGGCGCCTGGTGATGTTGGAGGCACGTGATTCAGTACAGAACATTTTTAAGAATGAGGAATCAGTCGAGTGGCAATACGTGTTGAAAATGGGGAATTGTACTACCTACGAGGCTTTGCAAAGGTCAGATTGTGATGGCCCAACGGTTGGAAACGAGCATTTCGGAAACGGCCAGGATGTTCGACTCGCGTGCTTCTGTCGTGATCATCTATGCAAAGTGCTTGAAGGACGGTGAAACCGCGAGTAGGCTGCAAGGTTTTGGACGTCTAACCAACGTGGAGTTCCGTAAAGCGGAATAGGCGGGGATCTGTAGCCAATTGGACGGCAGAGAGCAAAGCTGGTGCAGGCATAAGTGTTTCAGAGTACACCTTTCAGCGCTCATTGTTGAATGTGTGACTCCGCCACAGACTACTCTTACGTGTCTCCATGTTCACCCAAATATATCGTCAATTACGATTGCACTGGGCACGGTATCATCAAGTTTGGTTCAATGAATCTTGTTTCCTGTTACACCAGGCCAATGGTCGTGTCCGGATACGCCGTCTTCTAGTCGAACGGTTACTCGGAACAAGCACCGGACCACGAACACAAGATGATGGGCGAACATTATGCTCGTATGGACATTCACCAGGGCTTCCATGACACCTGTAGTATTATTTATAGGCATCAAGAAAGGTGTGGACTTCTTGAAGATGGTAGCAGGCCACTTGGCAGGCGAGTGTTGGCTGTGAGTGTACTGTATTGTGACCATTTAGATGAGGGCCACAGATTGTTTTTCTTAGAGGAACCACCTGTTTGAAGAACGCGCGGAGCTGAGGTATTTTGTTTCATCAAGTTAACGCTAGATGGAGAGAGCGTCGATATGAGAGGACTCATATGGTATTTTTACGAATTTCTATGTGAAGAGGTTGAACCACCAAAACGTCGGGGGAACATGCAGTACTCATTACTGGGAAGATTACCGAAGAGATCAAGAGAATCCGTCGTTTGGATCAGAATATATTGGAGTTGAAGAAGCAAGGCGCAAGGTTTATTTTTCGCATCGGAGTGGCTGAAGGAAGTAGGCCGCACGCCACAGGTGAAGTAGAGAGGCGATACTGTATAGCGACTAACATCGCGTGCTCAAGGTCTACGTGCTTGGCAGATATTTGTGTTGGAAGATACCAGTCTTAAAAGAGTTGGGAGGCAATCAGCGTATGTGATGTGGGCTTTAAAACCCTGATATCATAAATAAGCTAGATGGGCAAGCCATTGCTTTGGTGTGTGCAAAGTATTGGGGAATTCCTTACTCATCTAAGGAATATAGCCTATAAACTAGAAATGGTACTAGCATGCTACGTAAACCACTCTTAAGATTGTCAGTGTATCGTTTCAAACAGCAAGGCCACAAGCAGATACCATACGCGAGGATCGAAGGAAAACAGTATTGGTTGAAACATTATATCGAACCCGGAGTTGATATTTTAGAACGGGAAGTGAACCAGTCGAGTTAGGATTTTTTCTGTGGCACAAAGCTACAAGTGTTAGCTTGGGACTCGAATACTTATAATATTATTTTGCCAGACATGCATCATAGTAGTTGGAAAATGGTAGATCGGACCGTCTCCATGAAGTGTTAAAAGAGCTGGAGGTAAGATGTCATGGGATTGTTGGGAACATCTTCCGGAATAATGGAGCATAGGCGAGTAGGAACTCGGAACATCTGTCCACTGGAAAGAACGTGTGCCAGCCGGCCTACATGGATTCTACGGCAGAAGGACTATTCCTACAAGATCTTCACGATGTAAGCCAACTTTATTATTAAGTAGCTAGTGTATTGTATTCTCAATTTCGACTATACTGTCTGCTAAGTAGGTTTACGCTTATGGATTTTTATTTCAAGACGTTACAGCACATTTGAAGATTTATCAGCCGAGTTATTTCGAATGGATCTCTTTGATGGAAATCTAGTGCGTTTGGGATGTCAACCTGATAAGCTTCGATATAGCAGTAGGCTATTGTGTGGAAGATATTTTACACCATTCCACGCCTAAACCTTATGTTAGGGAACTTTGAAATAATACTTGGATTTGTTCATAATTAAATGGTTTATAATTAATTATTTTTGTTTATAATATTTTCTCGATTTTGCTAGTAATTTTTCTTTTGAATATGTTGATAGATGAAAAAAGTGGATAGCCACATTACGTTTAAATATTATTCCTAGGGAATAATAGTTCGAAATTTTCTGTGAATTTATAAATTTATATTTGAATTTAAAATAATTGTAAAATATTTTCTCGTTGTAAATGAAGTTGAGATATGATATCGGAAGGCTGTATGACTGATAGTCAAGCCATAATGATGATAATAATATGTAAATGATTATATTGTTTGGAACATTTTCCAATAATAAGGATAATAATAATAATGCTTGGTAATGATAGCGGTTAATAATTGGAGGAATAATGGATCGTAGTTGATAATATGGGAGTTGTTTTTGTATGGATGGACATGCCGAAAGCGTGATCTTTGATATTGGGAACGGAAGGTCATTCATATACGAATTTTTGTATAAAATGAGGAACTGTGTATTGGAATTATGCGACAGTTTAACCGAAGTGTGTTGGGGCAGACTTTAAAAGTTTATTACACCTATGCGAAAGGCCGAGATATTTGAATTTTGTGAGGGAGCGCATGATCCCACATGTTGGTTGATTAGAATCCATTGAACCTGCGTAGCTGAGGGGTCGTTATAAAAATAAGACTATAATGGTCAAATGTGAAAATAAAATATTAATTAATAATGGATGTTTATAAAGTTGAGTTTTGAGGGTCAAATAATTGCTCCATGCTTAAATATGATTGAAAATGAGGACAATGTAGTCGCTCATATGGGAAATTAGTGGCCGATCGTTGGTGAATTTCTACATTCCTAGACTGTTGTATAGTCGCCCGCACGGTGTAGTCGTTTTTATTTGAATAAATTGATGTCTCGTCCTAGTTTTTGCTGAAGGCCTTACCATGTCCTATTTAAAGAATTGATAGCATGAGAGGCATTTTGTCTAGAGATTGGTTGGTGTATTACATTTTTAAGCAGATAGCTGATTGAATTTGTGGATCCATTAATCTTCTTAAAGTGTCAGTGTGGATTATTCTAAATAACATTTATTTTTTCAAGGAATTAAATTGAAAGGATTGACATAAATAAATTGAATTACATGCAGATTATCAAAGAAGTTAAATCGAAGAGATTAAATCAGAGGATTTAAATATTATGTGAATTGGTGAATAAAATTTATTTTTGGTGACATAGTGGAAATGTCGGAAGTTCCGTCAATGTTTAAATTTTGATAAATGCCGTCATGGGGTTTATGTTTTTGATATCACGCCGTTTTGGGAATGTGAATTCCCTGAATTAAGTTTGAGATGTGTGAATTTCCCCGCAGAGGTTTAAACAATTATGGAAAACTTGATTCAAGTGATACTCTTGTAAATATTAAAATCATGGTGTCAGGATGGACTGATATTTTCCTGCACATCCGTGATAATTGTACAGTTTAAATAATTCAGTTAAGCAGATGCTGAGATGGATTAATGATTTTCTCAGACATCAGTAATTATTTTTGAAAATAGTGAATTTACTTTTGGATAGAGGCTGAAAATACTTTATTTGATGCGTTATAAATTTTGTACGTAGATAAGGGACCAAGGGGGTGCGTAGGATGTCTTTATTTTCAGGTCTGGAATTTTAGATTTCTCCCTTGGGGATCTTTGTAATATAATAGAACCAGCAGACAGTTAAATTAAACTGAGGTATTTTAAGAAATTGGTTTTATTCACAAATTATTTGCACTACCTTCCATCCTCATGGAGTGTGAATTTCGATATCCGTCCGGCTGATTTTTTGATTAGGATTTTTGCTTTGCTATACTCAGTTTGAACCCGAGATTGTTTTTTTTTTTGAGTCTTATGCTCGGCGGATGTTGAAATTCATACTCGTGTGCACGTGGAACTTCGGTCAAACGGTCACAGTATGTATATAATTATATGCAACTTTCACGAGCAAAATAAAAGAGCGGGATACAAAGGCGTTAGTAGTATTGGCAACATAGCCCATATTACCATAGCAACGGGCCACTTACAAACAGCAATAATCGATTGTTTTGAGACACAGGCGCTTTATCCAGATTCTCTTTCTTGTTGGAAATCAATCATTATTGTAAAATATACAACTGTGGTGGTCTCTCGGGCGAGTATTTCAGTGTTAATACACCTAAGCCCAGCTTGTTCTCTGATAAAGTGTAATTCCACAATTGCCAACAGGCATAGTTTGGAAATGTGATAATGCTGCATGTATTCAGCAAAATGTTTCAGCTCATCACAAACTCCATGTCAGGTTTGCTCATTCTTTATTCAGGCTGTTTACTAGAAGTTCTATAATGGGTAGAAAATAATGATTCGTGTGTTGGAGAAGATGTGATTCTAACCAGAAAACTTCACCACCTTACTCATAAGCATGTTTGTTCACGGCTGTATTTACTAGCATTAAATATTAAACAGTCAAGAATAAAGCGTTGATTCATATTATTTACTCCTTCCATTAAACCTTGACGAGGAATATGTGAATACCATTATGTTCACTAAAGCTTGGTTATAATGTCAGAGCTAAAGTTCAACGTAAGCTTTAGGCTGGGAGATTGAAATTCACAGTTCACCAATTGGAAACTTAAACCGGAGAATCCAAGATGAGTTCTAGCCGAGTCCCTAAAACAGATTCTTCCGGGAGTCTTACCCACCAAAAACCATATAGACAAATGCCCTTCTCCCACGACGTGTGTCTCAACACAGGAACCGCTCTTGTGCTTCTTCTTCTTCCTTCTATTCTTCTTCACCATCCTGAGTGATCTCTGTCCTGATACTGTTTGCTGAGAATAAGGATGTCTGCTTCAATCTCGTAGGTCATCTGTGTCAATAAGTCATTGGCAGTTTGACTCCTGTGCGTATTTGCCTGAAGAATCTGCATCATTTTCCACTATGTTTGGCTCTTTCAAGAGCTTCACGAAACACGATCCACTCGCCTGAGCCAGGATCATGGTTTCGTTTCACATCTTCAACATCCTTGTCTGTACAAAGTAGGCAGCCTACTGCCTTATGCCTAGCTTCTCCGCACTTAAAGCAAAGCTTACGTCTGTCTGCACCTTTGCAGTTTCGTGCATGATGTCCATAAGGTAGACTTCGAAAGAATCGAGGCATTACGGTTCGTCTTAGTCCTCTGCAGTTTAACCATCATATTTTAATTTGACCTATCTCCAAGAGAGTTCGAGCCTCGCTATCTTCTATCTCTATAATGGCTAGCTTCTGCCACCTGCTGTTCGGTTTTAGTATTGATACTTTCAGTTCTCTATTAGAACTCCCAAGCTCTCGTCTTACTGCTTCCTCCACATCTACATCAGTGGTGACACTGTCCATGTCCCGGATTTCTAGTGTAGTACGAGAGATCAAAGCCTTCACTTCACCATCCTGCCCAGGGGCATCTCGAAGAGATTTATTGAAATTGTCCTGTTCTCGTGTTGACAGATGGAGATGCTCACGATAATACTGTTAAAATTAAGCCATTTTTTTATCTAAAAAAGTTTTATTTTCAAGAAAGTCTGTATTAGAATAAGGAGATAGCCTCCAGGAACATCCCTAAAAATTCAATTAGTTACGATTTAAAGTTTCTGAAAAAAAAAGAAGACAAATACAAAGTTGAAAATTAACATGGGCACTATACAAATGTGCTGCTGTAAGCGGACATTCTGAGAAGCTGTTGCATGAGCTGAGTATAAATATACATCGAAAACTTGTGAACATTTATTGATAATTTTATACAGAAAATATGTCAAAATGTTGTGTCAATACATATTGTAACACATACAATGTAATGTTCTACCTAGTTTTTCTTTACCAACGCACAAAATAAATTTGAAAACACGGTGGATATTGATGGTGAATCGCAAGAAGTACGTTTAAATTGTGTATTTGGTATTTGATTAGTCTATTTCTAAATGGACATTGATGTTAAAAGTTAATTTAGACTTACAGGAAACGTTGGAGATCACGAAAACTATAGGTCATGGCTTTTGGAAAACTTCTTCTGAACCCCAATTTAAATCACACTAGCTCGGCCTCCAGTAAAACTGTTAGATATTTAGATTATTCTGGGAATATCAGTTTTAAGATTCCAGGAAAATAGGATATGTTTCTTTAATTCGTGTCTATTTCATCTTTGTCTCTATCATACTTCATTACACAACGAAATTGCCTCTTTAATATCTCGGAAAGTTTCCTTAACACTTTTTCGGGGTTTGATGCTGAAAGTTAGTTTGGACATGTTTGAGTCCACAAAAACTGTAGGTCATCGCTTTGGAAAAAATAAATCTATGCTTGAAGAAATGCTTGCGCTTGCGTTCTTCTCTTAAGCCGCCATTTGGAACCCCTCCAACTTGATCCCCTTTGAAAAATGTAGGATATTTTACACTCTTGTGAGAATCAACTTCACTGGTACAAATTTTCATGTTTATAAGATATTTGGAAATCCCTCTGATTCATGTTTATTTTCAGAATTTACCTACACATCACTCCACCTCGACCACGGTATCTCGAGCTTATAAATTTGGCCACTCGTTCCCATCACGGAGCCAATAGGACATATGGGAACTCCTTAAACCTGATTTTAGGCAGATTTATTTGCAAATGGGGACATTGTCCCTGGTGGCAAAATTACAGAACAATTTTTAAAATACATGTAGAAACAGTCAATATTTCTGTAGATACAGATTAATAAAATGATGTCAATAATTTTATAATGACAAAATCCCCTTCACTCCAACATAAACAAACACTCTAGCAAGGCCATTTTAGACGCATACATTATTATATATTTACGAAATTATAGTGTTTTAACCTCAAATTCAATAAAAGTAAGTTTAATATCAGAAAGAATAATTTCAATTCACAATAAATATGATGAGTGAAAATTACCTTTTTCACATAGTCCTGAAAAAAATTCTGCGAACAAAGATAAATGAAATCAGTTAATAATAAATAACTAAACAAGTTTCCCACTTTACAAAATTTATTTATTTAGTTTCCACAATCATGGCGTCCATTCGCATGACACCAGGGTAATTTATTTTACAAGGTTGCCAGACCGTAGGCACATCAGAGCAGACGACTTGTATTGCACCATCGCCGATTTATTTATTTATTTATTTATTTATTTATCGCATGGCTTTTAGTGCCGGGAGTGTCCGAGGACATGTTCGGCACGCCTGAGTCTGTAGCTGCTTCAAGAGGACACCCTTAGTGTGAGCTACAAGTTCCGTTCAAATTCAAGTAGTTCCAACTTTCACTACCAGATATCAATGATACCTAGTGGTGAACGTTGGAACTTTGATAGAGCGTTCTGGCGAAATCTAACCTAACAATTTAGCATTACACAAGTTTAGTCTGTGAAAGGATCTTCTACATGCCATAAATCTATGACATGGGACCGCCGGCTCTACTTCCCCTCCGAAGGAAGGCAAACTGAAGGCTTTTTAACGCTCTTAAAAATCCGACGACTTCAGCCAGGTTTGAACCCGCTATCTTGGGCACAGCAGTTCAGCATGCTACTGAATACGCCACCATCTGCGATAATCTCCGGGCTGAGAATTGAATAATACAGTGACGCTTTGTTCGTGTTTTCCCAAATAATGAGTTAAGTATATTTTACTGAATTTAAATTAAACTAAATTAAATTAAATTTACATCTTCTGAAATCGAAGTTAACTTTTCTGAAATTGAAATTACTTTTTCTGAAGCGGGTCAAACCCGGCCGAAGTCATCGGATTTTTATGAACGTTAAAATCCCTCAGTGTGCCTTCTTCGGAGGGGAAGTAAAGCCGGCGTTCCCATGTCATAGATTTATGGCATGACAAGGAACCTTCCAATAATTACAGCTGGGTGAAGCTAAATTATAGCTTAAACGCTCTTAGGTTCCGACGTTTGCCGCCTGGAGCCGACGGCGATGGCTTCTGGTAACCTAATTCTGAACTAGTAGTCATTGACGGTGGCATTTGGTGGCAAAAGTAGGAACGTCTTGAAAGAAATTCAATGTCTGCAGTCCTTACTTGAATTGAAAACAGATAACACGCACTAATACAGTCATCACAATTAACACCGGTTATCAGAGAGAATCTACACACACCCAAAGAACACGGGGCTACATGAACGCGTTGTCGCAGCCCCTAAACTAAGGAACCAACCAACCTTTTCTGAAATCAAATCCACCTTTTGCGAAATTGTGATTGAGAACCTCTAGAATGGAAGCAGTTCATCTGTTGCTTCCATGGAATAATCGACCCCTGCTCACTTCATTTGCAATGTACTGTTTTTCTTGTATAGCAAACACCTTAGATGAATTATTTCTGCGATGAATACCATTATCGAAACACTCATCCCAAATAGCAAAATAAGGAAAGCTCCTTCTAAATGTTCGATAGCAAAGACCACGTTCTGCTCTCTTTCAATACTCTCTCGCTTCCTGATAGCTATGAAGCTCTCTCCTATTATCATCTTAGACCACCACTTGAACAATATCCCACTTTCTCTCAATCTCATAAACACAGCATTGAATTTGTCAACATATGGACTGTTCCTTGCGAGGTACATCACAGCGTCGAACCAGATTCCCCCACTTTCTAATGGCACATAAACTTTCTTACCTCTTATTTGTTTTGAAACTCGAGCCATAAAAGCGAGGGGGGAGAAAACAGCATAATCGTCTTCCTTCATCACCCTCTCGAGACATACATCAAGTCTATCACAAACTTCCAGTCTACTGTTAATACTTTTAGATACACTGTCGTCACCGTATGCGAATAACATCTGAAAGAAAATGCTGGTGCCACAGTGCAAGTTAGAAGTCAATAAATCATCAAGGTTCAGGATTTGTTTCTCATGTCCTGGATAGGTAAGGACGCCTACAAGAATTGACTGGTATGCTGCATTGATCAACAAACAACTGAACACCCAAATAGCGAAGAAAAATCGTAATCTTGCAAGTTTTGGTTGTCTGCATAATGATGTTCCAATCAAAACACAGCACGTCTTCAAGGCGACAGTAGTAATGCTCTCTCTAGGGCACATCAATAATGTAACAATGGATGTTAATATGTAAGAAATGAGGAGCAACATCCAAGTTTCCGAGTTGAATATGATAGTCAGTGCTTTCCAGCCAGGAATGGCTTCAGCTCTTGGAACATACCAGATCATACCATCCCTCACATGTGGTACACTCATCTCGGATACTTCCCACATTTCCCCTGTTGGCTTGTAGCCTCCAATTGCTACATCAGCTCAGTTATCGACGACATCAGCCACTGCCCCGACCCAGGTGCCATTCTTCAGAATTCCACCCCACTCTCGATAGACTGGTTCCACACGAGTAGGATCCATGTATCTTACCTCAACACCATAGTAATGAGTCACTTCAGATAATAGCTGTATCTCAAGACCTCCAATAGGGCGTCTAGAATGCTCGTGTTTAATGATAAACGGGGGGTACCCAACTGTGGACTCAATAATTTGACAGTTACTGAATTTTTCTGGAATTTTCTTTGGAAAAAGGTCAACTTTGCGTTCAAAATAACCTTCATTATCCGTAATCCATTTGTCTATAACAAAAGAATTCTGGATATTCGCCCCACACTGTCCCAAATTACTGAATGGAAACCATGCATAGGCATTTATAAAATGAACGAGATGATCTTCTTTCCACGGTGAAATGAGTACGATGAAGTTCAGTACGTACATCTTCCACAGTGCTTGAACAATGCGATCAACTATCTTCTGTTCGTCTTTAGCAGTCACTGGGCCTACAACTGCGACTATAAACCGAGCAGTAGAGTTCCAAACGTAGGTTTGGGTCATCGTTTCAATTTGTCAAAAGAACTCGTCATTATCTTGAGTGTTATGTAGCAGAATTAAGACATTGTCTGCATGCTCCTTCTCATGCTTCTGTAGGTGTACTTGCCGACAGTATGAGATTGCACCCGTATTATTAGAGTGATACCATTGAATGAACTGATCAAGAAAACTATTTCTCCTAAGAAATACCCACGAGGGATCAACACAAATTACAAAATCTTGTTCTTGAACGAAATATCGATTAATAATATTCTTGAAACATTTTTTCAGGTGAAGACTTTCATCCTGCACAGTAATATAACTATTTGAATATTTCATTTCAGTGCAAAGAACAAGCGTAAGAAAGACCAAACCATTAAATTTAATAATGTTACTACTACGAGATTTTGCAGCAACTTTCATGATCTTCTTCCTTATGCTATCGTGTTAAGATCAGTATTAAGATCACGTATGTAAGATTTTCTTCTCCTTTTGGTCAACCTGAAAATGAAAATAATTGAATGAGTTTTTAAATGATATGGACTCCGTCTGGGGGAATGAATTCATGATGAAAATTAATTAATGAAAAACAAAAATACCGCAACGGAATATATCCAAAAGAAATTAGTTATATATTGATTGAGCATATTTAACAATTTTTGAGTATTCTACCAATACGGATCTCACAATTATTTTGCTAATATGGCAAATATCTTTGCATTCTATAAAATTAATGCATTAGAAGTTAATGAGGCCATGAGTAACATCAGTGCTAATCCTACGGAAACAACACTTCACAATAATAATTTTGAATTATGCTTATTTCTGCGGTATTAAATGTCCACAATTGTATCAAATAATATAATGGATGCATATAGTCTAATGTATTGGCTTCAAGAACTAAGTCATTACTAGAATACTTTAGGGTATATTTACTCTTCTCCAGAGTGACTTTCGGTTAATAGCACACATTATTATAAATATTTGGTCACGTCTTTTGGCATGTCGAAGAACCCATTTGAATTCAATAGGCCGTGTTCATAATTTGCAAAATTATTCTCGAGGGTTTCCGCCAACACAAAGGTCCTCATTTCTCTACTAGAAAGCGCTATAGTGTTCAAGGAGCTTAGATATCTAACCTCCTTGACTTTCATGATGCTTAAAGGAACAACGAAATTCGACATGCAAGCTACCCTCTGGGTGTCAAATAACAAAGCTTGCACCCGGCACCCGAGGCCATATGATATTATTATTATTATTATTATTATTATCACATCTGCATTCGTAGTAAATCATAGATTCTTAGTATAATAGATTTTGAAGATTCAACTCATTTCAATGAAAATGTGACTTTGATCGTTGTCCTCCTGGGCCCTTCAATTTCAAATAAGAAAATATCAAAATCATTGAGTCACTTAACATTGGAACATGTACTTTACTTATGTAGGTGGTGTAGAGTAAACCTTGCAAGAGATGACACATGAAAAATCATCGAATTGTTTGGTTTGAGAATACAAAGTTTATAATAAAAGTAGAGCTTCCCTAGTACTTTTAATCGATGAATTTCAGTTTTCAAATAATCGATTTATTGAAGAAGAAAGTCTATTAATTTCTACAAATAACGATTAATCGACTGTGCGTTTAATCAATAAATTGATTGGTCGTTTAATTGATTAATTGTTTTGCCAATTAATTGATGTACGCTCTCACAGGCATATTTCTAAATAATGTAGCCCACCCTGTTTGTGAAAACTAGGCTGAAACAAAGTCAAACAAAGATGTTCCTGTACTAAATTGAGTCGTCCAGCTACAAAACTCGTTTAATCCAATTGTGAATAGGGATCATGTCGTAAAATTATGTATTTAATTAGAGTATTTTATTTTACTTTATTTTGTTTTTTTATTTTATTTTATTTTATTTAGTTTTATTTGATTTTGTTTTGTTTATTTTGTTTTATTTTATTTTGTTTTGTTTTATTTTGATTTTCCAGAAAACAAACATAAAATCAAAAACAATAAACGCGAAGAAAAAATAAAAATTCAAAAACGAAAGCAAAAGCAGAAAACAAAAAACAAGAAACACAAAGCAAAAAGCAATATTCAAAAAAAGCAAAAGCAAAAAACAAACAAAAAACCAAAACCAAGAAAGAAAAGCAGAAAGTAAAATTGAAAGGCAAAAGCACCAAGCAAAAAAACCTAAAACACAAAGTAAAAAGAAAAACAGTAGAAAACAACAAACACAAAAGATACGCGAGGCAAAGTCCAGAGAAACGTTTCTCATGAAAACGATTCTTATTCACAAATGGATTAAACGAGTTTTGCAACTTGACGACTCAATTGTAAACATTGAACAAGAATTCAAAATCTTTGCTGAAAACTCTGTAACATTACTTTCTCCTATTGGGGGTGGAGGTTGATAATACCATAAGGGAACTTGGTTATAATCACACTATTTATTATCAATCCAAGAACGAAGACATAATCCAACATTCACATAATAAAACACAACATATCAAGCCTAACTATCCATTCATTAATTGTCTAACCATCCTTCCCATCATCGACAAGAAGAAAATAACCTAACAAGCTTTCCGTTAACCTCTCTAAAACATAACCAATCCTAATCGCTTCTCTTATTTTCTACACATCGCTATAGTGACCACTAAGACTAGGGCACCACAGAGAATCCAGTGTGCTCAAAGCACTAAACTCCCTGTAGTGCCCCAGCAAGAGGTGGACATGCTATAAACATTAATGTGACAGTTAAAAAAAAGAACTGTCACAACTCTTCGTTTTCTTTTTCCGAAACCCTTCCCAATTTGATTCATGTCTGTCCGTCCACTGTCACTGAATCTCATCTGGCTATTGTTAACATAAACAAGGAAGGACCCTTTGTATATTTAGGCAAAAAGTAACTTTTATACATTTCTATACTTCTGTCCGAAAAAGAAAAGCGTAACTAAACTTAAGCGAGGACCTCTCATTTAAACTTCTTTTCTTATCTCGTATCTACTAATCAATTAATCGATTCTTTGGTTAGGCGATTAATCTATTGTTCGGTTAGTCGATTAATCGAATGTACGGCCCGTCGATCAATCGATTAATTGTAATCGATTAATTCCAATTAATTCGCTTAATCGAACATCGATTGTTACCAGCACAAATTAAAAGTAAAGACGTTTGGTTGGTTGGTTCCTCAGTTTAGGGGCTGCGACAACGTGGTCATGAAGCCCCGTGTACTTTGGGAGTGAGTAGAATCTGTCTGATAACCGTTGTTAATTATGATGACTCTGTTATTTGATTTTAATTCAAGTAAGGACTGCATACATTCGATTTTCAAATAGTTCCAACTTTTGCTACCAAACGCCCCGTCAACGACCAACTAGTTCTGAGCTTTATTACTAGATGCCACCGCAGTTGGCTCCTGGTAACGTACGTTAGAACCTAAGAGCGTTAGTCAAAGATAACCTATAATTTACCATCACACAAGTGTAATTAGTGGAAGGTTCTTTGTTGTTGTTTGAGTCTTCAGTCTTTTGACTGGTTTGATGCAGCCCTCCATGCCTCCCTGTCCTGAGCTAATCGTTTCATCTCTACATAGCTACCACACCCTACATCCGAGGCAATCTGTTTAACATATTCTAACCTTGGTCTACCCCTACAGTTCTTGTCCTCGACCCTTCCTTCCATAACTAAGCTTGCTATTCCTGGGTGTCTTAGTATGTGTCCTACCAACCTATCTCTTCTCTTCATTAGCAGTCGCCAGAAACATCTCTCCTCTCCCACTCGTCTTAATACCTCTTTGTTTGTAACCCTATCGACCCATCTGATCTTCATCATTCTCCTGTAACACCACATTTCAAATGCTTCAATTCTCCTCTTTTCTGCTGCACCAATAGTCCATGTTTCACTTCCATAGAGCGCCACGCTCCAGACAAAGGCTTTCAAAAATGACTTCCTAATACCTAAATCTATATTCGATGTCAGCAGATTCCTTTTTTGTAGAAATGCTTTTCTTGCCTGAGCCAGCCTACTTTTTATATCCTCTTTGCTTCGTCCATCACTGGTTATTCTGCTTCCTAAGTAACAGAAATCTCCTACTTCCTTCAGCTTTTCACCTGCCAATTTGATGTCCATAGAGGTTTCTGATTTATTTCGGCTGCATTCCAGTATTTTTGTTTTACATTTATTAATTTTCATCATGAATTCTTTCCGTAAGACGGAGTCCATACCATTCAAAAACTCATTCAAATCCTCAGGCTTGTTGGCCAAGATGACGATGTCATCAGCAAATCTCAGAGTTGAAATTATTTCTCCTTGAATCTTCACTCCCTATTTAAATTTTTCTCTAATTTCCTTCATTGCTTGTTCAATGTAAAGATTGAAAAGTATGGGTGATAAGTTGCAGCCTTGCCTTACACCTTTCTGAATACCAGCTTCTCTCTCATGTCCTTCAACTCGAATGACTGCTGTCTGGTTTCTGTATAGATTGTATATCACCCTCCTATCCTTGTACTTTATTCCAATCGATTTCAAAATGTCAAACAATTTAGTCCAATCAACGTTATCAAAAGCCTTTTCTAAGTCTACAAAAGCCATGAACGTTCTCTTATCTTTCCTTATTCTACCTTCCAAAATCAGCCTAAGACTTAGTACAGCTTCCCTTGTTCCTACATTTCTCCTGAAACCAAACTGGTCTTCACCCAACTCCGTTTCTATCTGGCTCTCAATCCTCTTGTAAATTATTCTAGACAGGATCTTTGAAGCATGAGTAATCAAGCTGATTGTACGGTAATCTTCACATCTGTCAGCTCCCACTTTCTTTGGTATAGGGATGATTACATTCTTCTTGAAATCAGGGGGTACCTCACCTGTCTCATAAATCCTACACACCAAGTGAAATAACCTGACCAGACCTTCCTCTCCTATGCAGCGTAGCAACTCAATCGGTATATCATCTATGCCTGGTGCTTTGTTCCTGCTTAAGTCTTCCAAAGCTCTATCAAATTCTGATCTCAATATTAAATCTCCTTTCGCATCCTCATCAATTTCCTCCTCCCTTTCCATTACATGATTCTCAATCTCCTTTCCCTTATACAAACTCTCTATGTAAGCTTTCCATCTCTCAACCTTTTCTTCCCTATCTGTTAGAGGCTTTCCATTTGTGTCCTTAATATTACAGCACTTAGTCTTCTTTTCCCCAAAAGTATTCTTAATCCTTCGATAAGCTGTGTCTACTTTTCCTAATTTCAGACAATTTTCTATACCAGCACATTTCTCTTTCAACCATTCTTCTTTCGCTTCCTTTCACTTCTTGTTAACCTCATTTCTCAGACGTCTGTATTCTGCTTTCCCCTTTTCATCTCTTACATTCTTGTGCTTCCGCCTTTCATCCATCAATTCGAGTATATCCTGAGAGATCCACGGTTTTCTACCTATTCTCTCTTTCCTACCAATGTTTTCTTCTGCGGATTTTGTTATTTCATTCCTCAAAAGTGCCCATTCGTCTGCAATTGAAGTTTGTTTAGGGTTTTTCATTAGTCCTTCCTTTATACTCTTCTTGAATCTTTCGTTTACATCCTTCTCTTTCAGTCTGTCTATTGCCCACCTTTTTGGCTTTTGACTTTTCTTCAGTTTCTTCAACTTTAATCTGCATTTCATTACAACCAGATTGTGGTCAGAGTTTATGTCAGCACCAGGATATGTTTTACAATCCAAAATCTGGTTTCGAAACCTCTGCTTGACCATAATGAAGTCGATTTGGTAACGCCCTGTATCTCCTGGTCTCATCCATGTGTATATTCTTCTATTGTGGTTATTGAATGTGTTAGCTATGACCAACTCATGCTCAGTGCAGAATTCTACCAGCCTGCTTCCTCGATCATTCCTTTCACCTAATCCGAAATCTCCTACTATCTTCCCTTCTCTCCCTTTTCCTACCACCGCATTCCAATCTCCCATTACTATAACATTTTCATCACCCTTGATATACCTCAGAATTTCGTCTATTTCTTCGTAGACCTTTTCAACATCCTCATCATCAGCTTGACTGGTAGGCATATAGACTTGTACCACTGTGGTGCAGGTAGGTTTAGTATTCATTTTTGCTACAATAATCCGTTCACTATATTGCTCATAATATTCCATCCGCTGTCCAAGTTTCCTACTCAATATGAGGCCAACCCCTGCTTGGCCATTGTTTGATTTAGTGCTAATGACCCTATAGTCTCCTGACCAAAAGTCCTGTTCTTCCTGCCAGCGCATTTCACTAATCCCAACCAAATCCAACCTCAACCTATCCATTTCCCTTTCTAAGTTTTCTAACCTTCCATTTCCTAGCAGACTTCTAACATTCCACGCTCCGATCCGTAGAATGTCAGAGTTCCTCTTTGTCACTTCTGTGATGTTAACCCCCTCTCGAGTAGTCCCCACCCGGAGATCCGAACGGGGGACTAGTTTACCTACGGATTGAAATTTTACAAGGGAGGAGGCCATCATCACATGTATTTATGCATAGAGAGGTGCATATCCTCGGGAATAGCAAACGGCTGTAGTTTCCCCTTGCTTTCAGCCGTGCAGCAGGACGCAGTGTAGCCATTATTTGGCTTATATTATCAATATCTTAACCGTCTATAAGACTAGTAAAGAATTGATTTATTCTGAAAGGCTGCTACTCCCTTTCAGAATAAGTAAAGAGCAATTCTACTAACAAAAATACTAACCTTCTACTGTACTAACAATTAAATACCAAAATTCTACTAACGAAAAAATACCAAAGTTCCACCAACAACAAATACTACCACTAAAACAGTCTGTCACCAGACACACTCACATGCAATCACACATCACAGTCTACTGAAACAATGAACTATAACTAATAAACAATGCAACTGTTACCAGACACACTCACACACCACAGTCTAATAGAACAATGACATATATCTAATAGACAAACTAACTACCTACTTACAACTAACTACATACTTACTGTACTGTTATTTGAATTGAAAGAAAATACCGTGACATCATCGGAAAATGGCCAGCACACAATAGAACTAATAAAAATGGAGAGCGACTAGTTGACCTGTGTCGAAACCATAACTTAATCTCAAAATCTACATGTTTTAAACGAAAACCTCAAAAACTTAAAACATGGAAACACCCTGATTACACTAAGGGAGAATGGCAACTGGACCACGTGTGCATGGATAAACACCACCATAAAGAGATCTATAACGTCAAAGTCCTCCGCAGAATTGACACAGGTTCTGATCACTACGTAGTCAAAATTAAAATTAAACTCACGCCCCAGAAGAGACAACAAAGGAAAACCCCCAAAACTAAACGAACAATAGATCCTATCCAGTTAATCAACAGTGAACAGTACCAAAAAGCAACTGGAAACATTAAAATAACTGATAAACTCGAAAACTTGGTTCACAACCTACAACGAATAGCAGAAGACCTGGCTCCAATTAAACCGCGGAAAAAACATCAATGGTGGAATAATGAATGTGATGAGATGATTGAAAAACGACACCGAGCGTGGTTATTACACCAATCCCAAAAATCTGAAACATCTTTTCAAAATTTAGTTACACAACGAAAAGAAACAACTAAAACTTTAAGAAGAATAAAACGGCAATATCATACTGACACCCTACAAACAATTGAAGAGGAATTCAAAATTTCACAATCGCGGAATTATTACAAAATCTTTAAACAACATCTGAAAAAATATGAAGCACCTACCTTATTGTTAAAAGATGAAAATGGTAAATTGGCCCACAACAACCAGGATAACGCACAAATTATGGCTAAATATTTTAAGACACTCCTAAACTGTGAAGAACCCATAGAATTTCTCCAATTGGATGTTGACACTCCAATAACAACACCACCGGAGAACATTAACCCGCCCACATTAGAAGACGTTTACATAGCACTGAATGAGATGAAGAATTTCAAAGCCCCTGGAGAAGACCAGACTTTTGCAGAGATTTGGAAGTATGCTGGAAATTCGGCAAAAATCGCTCTTCACCAACAACTAGTCAACATCTGGATTACCCACCCGTGATTAAGGCTGCTGCAATGACAGCCGAAACGTCGGGAAACAATCGCCGATACACGACGCGCGGCTCCATCCTGTAAGCCTAGATGATAAACTGGATAGTAGGTTGCCCAAATGGCTCCAACCTTATTACTGTGAATGACACATACCGACCACCATCCCCGCAGTGTAGACAGTTGTCTGAAGGTCGTTTGGTCCTCGTTGGTGCCTGGGGTGTCCAGAAACAATTCCGAGATCACTTTTTCGAAGTAGAACGCTGTCGTGCCGCTCATCCCGAGGTTCTTTAACATGCCATAAATCTATGACATTAGACCACCGGCTTTACTTCCCCTCCGAAGGAAGGCATGCTGAGGGATTTTTAACTCTCTTAAAATCCGATGAATTCGGCTGGGTTTGTATCCGTGACCTCGGGCATAGAAGGTCAGCACGCCACCAAAGCCGCTGTAATGAAGGATCGTACCTACCTGTAAAAAACTACTAATATCGTATGGCCTTGGGTGCCGGGTGAAGGCTTTGTTATTTGACACCCAGAGGGGAGCTTGCATGTCGAATTTCGTTGTCCCTTGAAGCACAATGAAAGTCAAGGAGGTTAGACATGTAAGCTCCTTGAACACTATAGCGCTTTCTAGTAGATAAATGAGGAACTTTGTGTTGGCGGATAGTCCCGAGATTAATTTTGCATTATGAACACGGCCTACTGAATTCAAATGGATTCCTTGACATGCCAACATTGTATGACATGCTTGTCTTAATTTTTGCCGCCTTTCAAAAATCACTTTCCACGGCCAGGAGCGAAACTGCAAGCTAGGTGTTAGTAGACCGACACGTTAACCACTCACCCACCGTCCTACCTGAAAAGAAAGATATTCACGGAAAGTTTGTGTGACCTCTGAGTAGCACGGCCATTATAACGTATAAGGGTAAGCACATTGCCGTCCATCCGGTTTAATAAGCTGGTCCATCCATTTTCCTATGACAGGTGGTAATAATATAGTTTCTTGCTCGGTTCGTCAACAAAGGAATGTTTACGTGACAGTTATCATAGGTATTATCACGTGGATATAACAAGGGGGCGTAGGTTCAAGATGTAATCGCAGCAATCATATCTATAGCTGTCACGATCCTGACGGATCTGACTTTCAGAATGGTGACCAGATGATTGATTAGAGAGAGTCATTTTAAGGGGGCTAGGCTTCTAGGTCAAGGATGCCAAGAATGTGTATACGTAGCTATGCAATGAATGCTGCCTCAGTCCGACGCGAATCCAACCAGCGTGGGTCAGGAGGGTGCAACATGTATGGGGACAATATTTATAATGTAGCCTACAAGCTTTTTGTACGCCTCGTTGACCGGTTTGTGTTGTAGGGTTAACAAAATAGAGCGTGGGACACTCATAACAGACTGACTGTCTGCGTGGCGCAGCGGTACCGTTCTCGCCTGCTGAGTCCAAAGTTGCAGGATCGAATCCTAGTTGGCATATGAGGGTGTGCAAATGTGAGGAAGCCAGTAACGTGCCAGTAAATCTACTGACATGGCTAAACACTCATTCGATTGATCGACTAAATGAACAATAGAAATTCTCAGATTTAACCAATTAATCGATTAGCTTCTTCTTCTGCTTCTCCCAGTTCTCCAGTCTGGCCCCAACATTGTCCGCCTCAACAATAGCTCGTTCCAGTGCCTTAGGCATCCAACCACTGACTCCCGTTCCTCGGGCATCCTTCTCAACATCGTCCAGCCATCTCAGTGAAGGTCTTCCCACTCTTCCGATGTCCACTGGTTCCGTAACAGATATCTTCCTGCAAGGTTCATTTTCATAGTTTCTACACAGGGTGACCGGAAAAAAGTATTCCAATATTTAACATGTGAGATTTTCGAAGTGAAATGCCATGTCTTGTGGTTCGGATTCCAAGTATAAAGGAGGTCCCGTGGCTCATGATCGCGAGATTAACGGTCACGTAAAACTATAAACTTCCTTACTTTAGTTTCCAGTATTCACAGAAGAGGTATAACGAAACAAAATAAGAAATATGGTCTTATTTTGTACGAGGAGAATATCTTGCACTCCAGGAACTTGGATTCAAAACAAAATGAGAAAACATTGTAAGAGGAGCATATCTTGCACATTTTTTAAATCAAACCTCAAAACTACGATGCCCTGGTTTGGACACACCAAAGAAGACCCTCAAAAATGCTTCAATAAAACTTGAACACTCCTTCGACAGCGATGTCTTCTGTAAAAGGACGGTGATGAATACGCTGAAGCAAGACGAGCAACCAAAACCGCCCCTTGGACAGAGGAGCGCAACCAGGCGCCTTTCGCGCTCAAAAGAAAACAAAGTGCACATTTTGGGATGCTGTTGATTGACTCAATGATCAATTTCAGCAACCAGTTGAGTATTATAATTATATAGATTTAATATTTCAGTAAGAAAGCGCATTAGAGAAATGGAGTAAAAGAGAACTTAGACACCGCATACCCCCAGCTTGCTTACTTCCTCTTGCGACACGTATAGAACACCCAAAGTAAAGGGTGTATAAATCATAACGCACCCGGAAAAGTAGCGACCGCAGTCTGATCTGTGTATAGGTCAATACTGGTGGCATCGCCGAGGGATCGGCCAAGCGCAGCCGGACCAGAGCATAGCTGTAACATAATACGCAGGAGTAACCTATTTTGTCTTATCTGTGCTTTACAGCAATTGTTGAAAATGTCCATCATTATAGACGACGACAATTCACAACGGTGCGAAAAGTTCGGCAAAACTCGTTGCTCTATCAGACAGCTGCTCAACTGTCTTCACTGCCAAATGCAACAAGACTCAACGTGGTCCTATAGAGCCGAGGTGAATACATAAATAATTAAACAGACGTTCTCATAAACGCGCCCAGGGAATGATCCGAGGTACTTAAGATAGAGTTCATCAGGAAAATGAAAGAATACTTGGTCAACAATGGAGCTCAAGTTTTCAGCACGAAAGCAGCCACTCACCAATCCACCAGGAACACCAGAGTGGCCGACAACAAGTACCGTGGTCCATAGGTGGGCGTTACCACTGTGGGCATGTTCATAATACAACTTTATATGTTGCTCTTTCTGATTTCAGACTTACCAACACACTGAATAAGCACCAAATAGAAAAATAACAAATACAAATTACCTTGGAAGGAAACGTGAGATGACCTCGAACTAGGTCCTCCAGTTGGCCTTCGAAAACAAGACTGCAGATTATTTCTCGGTACAGTCGAATAGCACTCATTTGCTTTTGAATGCGACAACCACATATCAGTAGGTTTCATTGCGTGTAAAATATCCCCTTTAAGGCACAATTCCTAGTTCACAGCAGGTCTGAAAGCTGTTAAAACTAGAAGATTTTCTTTGAAACATAATGAAACTTAGAGTAATATCACATCTTACAAACTCTCAATGTAATACTTTAGTTCTATTCACTGTGCTGCTATGTACTGAAATAGTGAGCACCCAGTTAAATATACAAAATGAAGTGTGTCACATGAACAACTGTCTGCAGGAAATAGTCAACCGTTACATAGATCAAGAGCAGCGTCTCCTGATTTGTTCAGCAAACTCAAGGACATTACCCGGGAAGAAATCCTTGCTTGATCAGTTTCTTCAGCAATATTTCTCCAATATAAATCATACAGGTGTAGTCTCTTACTGCAGACACTATAAGCTACCAAGACAGGAGAGAGAACATGTAGATAATATCTTGATTGTGTTGCAAGGAACTGAACAAAGTGATCAAGTTTTCACACAGATTCAAACATTAGACCAAACCTATGCTTTGAGTGACAGTGTTCGATTTATAGTTGTAATCGACGGAGCTATTAAGACCAAGGATGAACGAATTGTAGTTCATCGTGTTGTGGATAGCCTTTGGAAGATGTATGTATTGAATATTTTGGTACTAATCCCATCACCTGTATCGAACACTGTCGTTTCTTCCGTGAATCTGTACACTTGGTTTCCTTTCAGTGATTCCGGACGATGTGGAAGGGATACTAAGGATGTGGTTGTTATAGATAGGTGGCTGATTAAAGGAGAAGGTTCTTTCGGGCTTAATAATGAACTGTTTCCGAAAAAGATTCCAAATAAATTCAAAAACTGCAAAATGACTGCTGCAGTAAGTACATATCGACCATTTATTAATATGCAGCGGGTGAATTTCTCAGAGCACGAGTATTTTCAAAATTTGACTGGTTTTGAGGTGGATCTAACATTAGCAGTGACAGACAGATATGGCCTTCAATTACATTTTATGTTTCCTTCTCATCCCTGGACACATTATAAATTACGGGGTGGACGTTTGGACAATGGAACTTGGGTCGGAGCACTGGGTGATGTGGTTAATGGTCATGCTGATTTAACATTAGGTGGTAACAATCCTACTCACGAGAAGTGGGAAGCAATGGACATGACTGTCCCACATGTAAGAGATGGTTTTTTGTGGTTTGTTCCGAGGGCTGAACGAATTCCCAGTTGGAAATCCCTCACGCTCATATTCAGCTCCCAGATCTGGATGTTGCTTCTACCTTCCTGCATACTGACATCAATTGTTATTTATCTACTCTCCGCTAATGACGGCTTTGCTCTTTCTGCTCTAAATTCATGGTCTATATTGATTGGCATATCGTTAAATCGTCAACCAAATCGTTCCACATCACGAGTTATATTTTCTGTTTGGGTGTTCTGTTGCTTGTTGATCAATCCAGCATTTCAGTCCAAATTAATTGGGATTCTCACCAACCCGGGTTATGAGAATCAAATTCTAAATCTAGAGGATTTAGCAGAATCTAAACTACACTATGCTACTATGCGTTTTCTCGTCGTGAGGTTGGAAGCCAGAGATGATGATGGTGTACTCAGTAGGATATTTAAAAAACTTGAGTATTTCGATGCTGGGCAGTTCTTGCAGATTATAAGACATGAAAACATAGAGTTTTTTAAGGATGACGTTTTAATAAAGACGATAAAAAATGAAAACAATTATGCAATATTCTGTGCCCGTGCTGGTACACTTAGAGTATTGTCAATCAGGACGGAAAATAAACCATTCATACCCTTAGAATATTCGGGAATCATGTACGACGTCGCCATGTTTCTTAGAATAAATAGCCCGTATACAGATAAGTTCAATACTGTGTTGACAAGGTTAAGAGAAAGTGGGTTGTTGTATAAATGGTGGTCTAAATTGATAAAAGGAGAAACTTTTGTGGATATTAAGAAAAGAGAGATTATTGAAAGAGAACATGATGTGGTGTTAACAGTCGATCATTTGCAAGGAGCCTTTGTTATTTTAACAATTGGAATTATTATTTCGACAGTTGCATTCCTGATGGAAATTATTTATTGCAGATTCTTCTCTCGGAAGAAAACAAGAATTACGTTCAACGTGTGGCTATGCAATACTGTACTGGCCAGACTTAAAGGAACATGGAGCTGAGGGAATCAACTAATGACAGTCGATGGGCTCACACAAGATTGTATTAAGTGACTGAATTTTTGTTCACCGTTCTCCCCACGGACACAGGCCAAGGGGTGGAGCATCGTGCCATGAGGGACATTCACCAGGGTTTCCATGAGACCTGGTGGTATTATTTAAGGTCATTAAGAAAGCTCTGGACTACTTGAAAATGATAGGAGACCACTTTGCAGGCGATCATAATATTTTTGCTATGTGTTTAGGTATACAATTATACGCAACTTTCACAAGCAAAATAAAACAACGGGATTCAAAGACGTTAGCAGTATTAGCAACATAGCCCATGTTATCATAGCAACAGACCATTTTAAAGGTCTGATTACTACAAAAATCACTGTACTGATTAAAACAGGCCGGGGAAATTGGTATGCCAAGTTGCGTGAGGTGTTGAGGAAGTGCGGTGCCAAACCAAACGGATCGGATCTGTGTCTTTTACAAATCGGTTCCGGAAATAACATAACTTTGTTTGTCGTTTACGTTGACGACATGATGGTGCTGTCAAAATGCAAAAAGACGATCGCCGAGATTTCCAGAGTCCTGAGTGAAAATTTCAGTGTCAAGGACTTAGGATTGGCCAAACAATTCCTAGGCATCGAAATAATCCAGGAGACCCGATGTATAGCCTTGCATCAGCACGGTTACGTTGAAGAGCTTCTCCAAAGCTACGATATGGCCGACTGCAATCCTGTAGTCACACCACTGGACCCTGGAACGAAGTTAAGTAAAAATGAGAATCCCACTGCTGACGGGTTGAAGTTGCCTTAGTGCGAATTGTTAGGCGCGCTGACATACCTGTCGACAACTACACGCCCGGATATTTCGTTCGCTGTCAGCGACCTGGGGCAGTTCAACAATTGCTTCGGAGTCAAACACTGGAAAGCTGCCAAGAGAGTGCTGCGGTACTTGAAGGGGACTTCGAACATCGGGCTGATCTACGAAGCAGACACTGAACTGATCCAAAGCTTCGTCGACGCCGACTGGGGAAGCTGCCAAGAAGATAGGAGGTCCTACACGGGGTAAGTGTTCTTGCTCGGCGGATGCCTTATATCGTGGGACTCACGAAAACAAAAAACCGTGGCTCTTAGCACCACGGAGGTCGAGTACGTGGCCTTGTCAGAGTGCGTCAAGGAAGCTGTGTACTTACGTCGGCTTCTGCTCGAGTTAGGCTTCAAAGATTTAGCCACTACGTTCATCTTTGTGATAATCAAAGTGCAATTCATTTGGCAAAAAACGCGATGTATCACAGTAGAAGCAAACACATTGATATCAAACATCACTTTGTTCGCGAAGTCTTTGAATGTATTTTTTTTGTTTTGAAGTATATCTCTACGAACGATCAAGTTGCTGACTTTCTCACGAAAAGTTTAAGTCGAATGAAACATGAACGTTGCCTAAAGTTTGCTGGTTTAGAGAGTGTAAAGATTGTATGAACCTCTACTTGAGGGGAAGTGTTGGAACTTTGGTACTTTTTATTCTAATTTAAGAAGTACGTGGTTCTATATATGTAAGGTGCTGCCACCTGCCCTTTATGCTTCAGTTGTGTAAACCCCGCGCGCCATGGTCGCACATGTTCAGTTTCGCTATTGTCATCACATGCAATCAGTTCGTTGTTATTAAACTCATTATATCAGTTAGCTCTGGCTCACTCATATCCTTTAACAACCACATGGCAGCGAGACACGATTACCCAGAGTGCCCTAGCGACTTCTGTTTTCGAGACGACAGTAATCTAGAATCTCGACTAAAATGTTCCTGATAAATGCTTGTTTCAATGTTATGTTTTGGTACGATTGGAGGTGCACAGCTGATCACTGTGGCACAGTTTACTTCATGTGGCTTACACGTCACAGGTTTGGAATGTCGTATTTTCACAACAGTATTGGAATTAAACTTCCATGAATTAAGATAACAGGGATTTTCCCAGGTTCTGAGATCGGACCAGTCTATTGTATCAATTAGTAACCATGTAATTATTGTGTCTATTAGAGACATCTCAGCTGGGATTGACTGAGTTTCACCCATATTGTTTTGGTATTCCGGCAAAGATGATGATCAATTTTTAGATCACACCAGCCGAGGTCTTGAGTGAGCCCGAGTGCTGCGTGTTGCTGTTAATTAGCAAGTGTTATTGTTCTACCCGTGGAGGTAGCTTATCCGGTTATAGAAGTGCGCATACTCTCGAAGTACGCATTACAGGATCTTCGTTATTGGTTTTAAATGGTCGTTAGATAATTGTTGTGTTATTGTGGCGTGCTTCTTTTGAAGTACGCATTGCTGTTCCTACTTCTTGTATCTTAAATGGTCATCAGGTACTTAAACTACACTGGAAGGTAATAAACGTGAACTGAACTCCTAAAATAAATCATGAAACTGTAATTAACATAAATCGGCGATTTAAATAACATTTATAATTAACAAAGTGATTGTTGGAATTTGTATCACCAATTCTCATCTTTGACCGACAAAATGGAACAGCCTTTCTTTGGAACTGATCATGCTTTAAGATGCGCTGACAATTATAGAGACAACGTAAGATCGCTAGAACCACGTTAGTTCGTAACTCGTGGGTCTCTACGATTATTGTGATATTAGACGTTGCTTTCACTACGCAGTCACCACCGTAATTACATACATTTAGATGACTGTCGGATACAAGGAACATTCCGATTGGCGTAGGTAGGTGTGCATAGAATAAGAGTGTTTTACTGGTTTGTTGTTGCTTCATTTTCATTATACACGTGTATGTATCTGACAGTTAGTTTCTTTTGAGTTTAGCATTGGTTGCTATTATAGATTTGCATATTTAACTTGTTGCGGATGCGTCTCATCCGTATTAACTGTAAATTCAGGATTTAGATAACGTTTAATGTAACGATTATGTCGAGAGTGGCACCAACGTAACTTAGCATATTTTATATTGTTGCAGTAAATGTAAATAAATCTAGCCTTGTGAGCCAGTTAAATGTTTTGTTTTGCAGTAGACTCAATCGATGTCACTATTAGTATTTTAAATGGATTATTGTATTTGCTTAGGTATCTCTTTACGTGCCACATTCGTAGTTTGAGTTTGGACTTCATTCGAATTTTGTAACTAGGATCTTTCGTAACGGTTTAATTTAACTTCAGTTAACGGATGAATTATTTATTTTTCTGTTATTATTAGATTTGCAGACTAGTCGTATTTTCTGCCTCCGAAGTAGGATAGTTTTTTTTGTTATTCTTGAATAAATTTATAATAAATTTTACCTCAGCCTGGACTTATAATTGCTAGCTTTACATTTTTGGGTATTTGTTTCCTTGGGTTCCTCTTTGACCTACCACTCATTTACGCCCGATACTACCTGAGTGTAGGGCCTCTTGCTTGAGCTGCTCTGAGCACACGCCTGATCCCCTCAGTGTATGTGTCGGGAGGATGGCGTCTGGAATGGCACTTGCGGTTAGTGGCCACCCGACGAACTCGTCAGAAGGGCACAGTATATACCATCAATAATTGCATTTATCAACCAAATTAATAATAATAATGACAATCTACCTGTATATATTTGACGAATATTTTTGAGCCGGGTATGAGAGCCACGTTAGGTGGTGGCATTAATTTCCAAAACTTCCCTGTGTAAATGAGCCCAGAGGTATGGTGTAGTGAGCTACACTGCCTTCCATTGTAGCAGCCAAGGCTCAAGCAGTGAGATCCCCAATATGCCTAACCAACCCCCCTACATACTTTCTTGTTTAATAGCATGCACTCGATGATGTTTAAAGAGATAAAAACCACACTCTTGAAGCTATCTCTTGTCCCTTCGTCGCTCTCTGATGTAATATTAATTGATATTGTTATACCCCGAGCCCCCATAGGGCATAACCATCTATTTTTAAGGCCGTAACCATTAAAGAAGCAACAGCAACAACTACACTAGCCTGGCGAGCTACCTCATAGATTTCATCATAAGACACACATCTCAGGTATCAACACTCTCTAGGGCAGAATGACATTCATAACGCTGACTCAGATTACAACACAAGTAGAATTACAATAAATAGCCCCACTACCAGGGGAAGGGGCTCTTGTGAGAACGCCACGCTGCTACGCTACATCGACGCCGGTTCGTCTACAAATTTGGTGAGTGTGCTCGAAGGTTAATCCATCAATTTGCTCCGTTCAACTCCAAACCCCAGCTACTTTGTTATTTCATTTCATCTTTGTATCACTGAACGCTCTCCATTAACCTGCATTCCCCGCTTTTGTGGAACAAACCACCACTAAACGCACACAGTTGATTCCTTGTATTTTTAAACGCCCGCATTAAACTCCCAGTTCGCGGCTCCCTCCGAGTAGACGTCCTTTTACCGCACGCCTTGCTGCCCTGTCGCCTCGCCTGTCCATCTGGCGGTGAGCAAGCATTCCTTTACTCACTCACTGACACAAGGCCGTCGCTCGACCTACTACTCTGCCCGCACGCCGTTCCTGCACTACAATTACACTCAGTTTTGTCCCCAGATAGCCCGCCTTACACCTTATACCAAACGATGCTCTTACCTGAGGTACACCCCCGGGGACAATACAATATGTTACCAGGATCATTGTGAAGGGATTCATTTGCTCAAATGGTTTCCCCTGTGTTCCTGAGAGGGAAGTTTGTAACATTTCCCCCAGAGTGTGCCATGATAGTGGAGCCATCTACCGGCACTTTTCCAATCAACATGTGAACGTTCATTGTGTTGGTATATTTGCGTGGACGAGTCAGTCTTGATGAAATTTATTGTAGTGATGATGTCAGTGTCAAATGTTAATTTATAAGGAACATTTGTGGTAAAATACGCATTTATTACAATAAATATTGTTGGTAAGCGCACATATTGGACAAAAAATTGGACTTCAATTTTGGTCAACTTGAAATCTGGAAATACCACCCACATTTTCCTCCTAAAAAAATTGCCTCCCCTTTGAACAAATTTTACTGGAACCCGTATCTGTGGTCTTAGAGAATGCCTTGTTGGTTACACCCACTTTCTAAAAGTGCTTAACAATGCCACGGTCCCAAAAAGTAATAGGCATGTGCCCATTGAGGCCCTTTCCCAATGTCAAGGTACGACCTCTCAGTGGAATATAGCATTAGTGTTACATAGTTAGCTTGCCAAGGTGGGTGAGTGGTTATCGTATAGGATTACTAACCCCAAGCTTGCAAGTTCGCTCCTGGCCGTGGTAAGTGATTTTTGAAAGGCAGCAAAAATCACGATACGCATGTCATACAAGGTTGGCATGTTACAGAAACCATTTGAATTCAGTGGGCCTTGTTTATAATGGCAAAATTAATCTCGGGATTTTCCGCCAACACAAAGTTCCTCATTTCTCTACTAGAAAGCGCTTTGATATCTAAGCGCTATAGCGCTTAGATATCAAACCTCCTTGACTTTCATAGTGCTTCAAGGAACAAAAGAATAATTTGACATGCAAGCCGCCCTCTGGGTGTCAAATACCAAAACTTGCACCCGGCACCCGTGGTCATACGATATTATTATTATTATTATTATTATTATTATTATTATTATTTAATCTATCGGCCAACTAAAGACCACGTTATTTCAACTGACTTCTCTGGGCTTTGATGTTTGCCCAGTGTTCCTTCATACGTTGCCGGTGTTGCTCTTTTCTTTCTTCCGTCCACATCTTTCCCGTCTTCAACTTCGTTTTCTCTTGAAAACCCTGGTGGCCGTGTAGTTTCTTCCTGAGGGGATTGCGTTCTTGAATATCCCCACAGGTAATTTCCATCTCTTGCAGGTCACTTTCCACCTCTTCGAACCAGGCTGGCTTGGTCTTCTTATTTACAAAATAGTTAAAGATCCGGTTCGTCAATCGTGTGGGTTTCATTCTAAGCAAGTGGCCATTAAATGCAATCCTCCTTTTCCTCATTACATCAGAGATCTTCTGGACATGAATATACAACTCATAGTTATGCCGTCGTCTATATTCACCGTTGTCTTTAATCGGGCCAAGAATTTTCCTCAAGATCTTTCTTTCCTTGATCTCCAATTTTTCTACCAGGTCTTTCTTGTTCATGGTGAGGCATTCCGCTGCGTACAGAGCCTCTGGTCGTATGACAGTGCAATAATGCCTAAGTTTTGCGTTCAGGGATATTGACTTTTTGTTGTAAACGTCCTTGGTGAGTTGGTACGCCATTTCCATTTTGTTCATGCGCGAAGTGAAGGTTTCTTTCTCACATACGTTGGGTTCTACCCACTCGCCAAGATATTTAAAATTATCTGTCCGTTTGATTTTCCCCTGGTTTACTTTTAGCTCCCTTGGTGCTGGCTTGATGTTAGTTATGAAGTGTGTTTTCTGCAAAGAGATCTGAAGATCAACTTTTGTTGCCTGTACCTGCAGCTGGTTAATTTGTTTTGTGGCCATGTCTAAAGAGTCGAAGAAAATTGCAAGATCATCTGCAAAAGCTAGGCAATCAATAGAAAGGTTCATGGTCTTGTAACCCAGTCGTACTCCATTTTGGCCCCATCGTTCATTTCTTTGCGCCACTCGCGGATGACTTTTTCAAGTGCACAGTTGAAGAGCAGGGGTGAAAGCCTATCTCCCTGCCTAACTCCTGTCTTAATTTCGAAAGAGTCTGAAATTTCTCCTCTGAACTTGACTCGTGAGGTTGTGTTAGCTAAGGTCTGTTGAATGATTGCCCTGGTTTTATTATCCAATCCAAATTCCTTTAGAATTTGAATAAGAGCTATTCTATAAATCGAATCATAGGACTTCTTGAAGTCGACGAAGGTTACCACAAATTTCTTGTTCCTTCGCTTCAGATAGAAAAGGATGGATTTCAGATTCATAATTTGTTCGGCACATGAGCGCTCTTTCCTGAACCCTCCTTGATACTCTCCTAATTGTGGATCAAGTTGTTGTTCAGCCCTAATCTGCAGAGCTTTTGAAATAATTTTGTAAGTTATCAGTAGGAGGGAAGTGCCGCGGTAGTTGTTAACGTCCGTTTTGTCACCTTTCTTATGCAGGGGATGAATCAAGGCAGAAGTCCAGTCACATGGATGTGTCTCAGTTTCCCAAATCTCCATGATAATGTCAGTCAATTTATCAATCATCTTTTCACCAGCATACTTCCAAAATTCGGCGATTATCCAGTCCTCACCTGGTGCCTTGTTGTTCTTAAGTGACTGGATAATCTGTTTGATTTCTTCCTTCGTTGGAGGGGATGAATCTGGGTGGACTTGTATGTTGTCTTCAAATGAGAAAGTGGAGTTTGGAGTCTCATAATTAAGGAGGGATTCAAAGTATTTGGCTAGAATCTGTCAATTTTCTCTCTCACTGTAAGCTAGTCTCCCATTTGAGTCTTTGAACTGTAGACTCGGAGGGTTGTATTTGCTTGGATTGCGTTTAAAGGTTCTGTAGAAGTCCCTTGTGTTGTTCCTCTGAAAGTCTAGCTCAATTTGAGTTAGTTGGCTCTTGTTGTAGACACGTTTTACATTGCGGATGATTTTTGCAGCGCGTTGTCTCTCGTTCACGAAGTTTTCCCAATTATCTTGGTTTATTCCCGAGTTCCATTTCTGCCAGGCAAGTTATCTTTGCTTTACCACTGAATCACATGCATTATTCCACCACGCATATTTCTTTGACTTCGTCAGTGGAACTGTCTCCTGTGCTGTTGTGACCAAGGCCTGTTGTAGTTCATCCCAGTTTTCGGGATTCCAAGATTCTAGTTTTTGAGTAAATTTAGGGCACAATCGTAGTTTTTCAGTATCAAATCGATTGATCTTTTTAAGACGGCCTTTCGGGTGTTTCTCGGAATCATTTTAACTTTGATTTGATCCGAATCTAGATGGGCATTTCTTAGAACCTTCACATTCTGTATTTCTCTCTGAGCTTTACGTGCAATTGCGACATGATCAATTTGAAATTCGCCGAGATTTGGATTTGGAGATGTCCAAGTCTTCTGTTTTCTGGGAAGGTGTTTGAACGCTGTAGATCTTATAACAAGATTGAAAGCCTTACATAGTTCTACGAGCCTCTCACCATTGCGATTTGTTCTCTGGTGAACTGGATAGTTTCCGATAATGTTTTGGAACATTCTTTCCCTACCCAGCTGTGCATTGAAATCTCCAAGAAGCATAATCGTGTGATTGCCTGGAATCTTACAGAGAACATCTTCAAGGTCTTCCCAGAATCTATCCGTTCCTTCTGGGTCTCTCTTATTCGCTTGATTGATTGGCGCATGGACATTCACAACAGTATAAACTTTGTTTGTGCTCCAGAAGGACAGAGTTGAAACTGACTGCTAGGCGAGTTGAAGCCAATGATTGAATCCAAAATCTTCCTACTGACGATGAATCCTGTGCCAAGGTTGGGAACTGTTTTTGTTACACGTTTACCAGTTTTACCTTTAAAAATTCTGTAGCCTTCTGATTCAAAGGCTTGTTCATCTGTGAATCTCATTTCTTGAATTGCTGCAATCAGGATTTGATGTTGGGATAAGGAATCAGTTAGTTGTTTCAATTTATCAATCTTCCGAAGGGAATTCGTGTTAACGGTAGCAAAGAAATTCCGGCGTTTGTGTTGGATCTTTCCAGGAATCTCCGATACCTCCATGCATGTCGGCGCAGGCTCCCAAGATTCCGAAGGCCTGCATGCTTCGCTCAAGGCGAAGGTGGATTGGTTGCCACCTGGGGTAGTAGCTTTTGCTGAACTTTCCTCCATGCTTTGAACAGTTGAAAAACTGTAGTTTGGGGTCAGTGATGTTTCACACCGGCCAAAGTACTACCAAGGTTGTGAGCCTTGGAGCCCCCAGCACTGATCGGCTCGCAGACCCAGTTTCCCGCTGGGATTGGTTACACAACCTTCCACTGAGTTGCTCGGCTTAACAGGGGCATCTCTTGTAGGTTATGTGCTGGAGTTGGTGTGAAAGGGGCTAGTTGGATTCTCTTGCTGAATCCAATATTTTATGGTTGCAGATGACAGGCAACGACGCATTTCACTCCCATTTTCCCAGAGCCACAAGGACTCATCCCAGGTTAATTCCTGGGACCTATTATTATTATTATTATTATTATTACCTAGTTATGTGCTTGATTTCCCTTTTGTCATTTATCAATAACACTTGCTCCTGTTCTGAGGATCTGAGGACGAATGCGTGACGTTTCAAACATGACATCCAATGAAGTAGGTATTAGTACATAGCACCATGATAGTTTGTAGGGTATGCAAATACTTGTTTTCCGCGTCATGTAAGTGGGCATAACTGGTGTTGACCGACTAAAGAGCTTTCTTCAGTAGATTTAGGCAACGCTGAAAAATGGCTTCTATCACAACAATGGATGAGATTTGGAAAAAATGCTCGAAGAGACTGACCAGCGTACAATATATACGACGCTGCATCTGTGACTAAAAGCAACGCCACCTAAATAATAAGGCCTCCGCACTGGCTGACCAGCGCAAGGCAGCTCGACCAACAGTAGTCAATCGCGTTGTTTGTGGAGCGTTACAAGGTCGGCGCATAAGTTGTACTTTTTGCTGTAGTTTTAATAATTATTGTAGAAACAAAAATCAAGGAAACCTCAAGGACACTGTGCCCAGAAAGACAAACATATTTTCCCATAGCAACTGACAGTAATCTTGATAAATCACCTATGTCCAAATCAACATATCTGCCTACTGGTCCTTTACTTCTTTTCTGCTTCAACTTTCTCATAATCAGGGCTAGGATTTATATGTAAATACAGTACTTATTTCTCTATTACACAGATATTCATAACCTATTAACTTACCTCCATCGATTATGTTTTCCTCTTTCAAATTAAACAAATTTATTTGACATGTTTCTCCATATTTCCGACTTCAGTACATACATGCACAATAAATAATTTTACATATTTAGTAAATTTCAATTCAATATTTGTACATACTTTACTCTTATGAATAAAAATATATGGAATTGTAGTTTTCAGTGACTGGAAATATGACAGCACAGGACAAGTTTACAGTTATATAATGAAAAGAAAGGTTTCTGAAGTACGTAGGTGTAACGATAGCAATTCTTATGAAAAGAAGCTTCAAGTTTGGAATTTTAGAACATTTCATGGTATACTGTTATGGTAGGCAGGAATAATAGGAATAATCGACGAATGAAAGCTAGTGAAAAGTAAGTGAAATAAAAGAAAATTGGATAATTTGATTTATAAATCCAGTATTTTTAATGCATTTATGTGGGTTATAGAAGTAACAAAATTAGTATTATGGGGATAAATTTGTCTTTTGTCCATATTTCATAAAATATATTTACATTTTGACATTTTTTAGATTGTACATATTTTTAATATATATATACATACAAATGTACATATTTTGACACGTTTAGTACATATAAATTAAATCCTAGCCCTGCTCATAATTTTACCTTAATGTAGCCAATAATATCATTAATTGATATAGTTCTGATGTACTAGATGGGTGAAGCATATTTCTTAACATCTATACATATCAGAAAGTCAATAAGCTTATTATTGATTCCCAAGATTACGAAATTTAGTCCTATTGTAATTTCAAAAACAACCATCTCAAAATGTGAATTGAATCTATTTTGAAAATTTTTAACCCATTTAAACTTATTTTTTAACCTTCACTTACATCCTTGAATAAATTTTCTAGTAGCAAAATTAAATTTTAATGTAAAATCTGTTAAAATAATAGTTAAGAATCTGAAGATTTCCAATGCTCTATTCTCTATTAAGCTACAAGAGCCCTAGACTCATAAGTTGAATTGTTGGTGAGAGTTAATTATGTTCCTGCTGTACAATGTAGTCTCGGCTAAATATGTTTCAAGATAAAACTTTATTGTATTGTATTTCTGTCTGTAGCCAAATTGTTGATAAATTTTAGTAAATACCTGCAAAATTCAAAACTTTTAATTAAATTAATATTCTGTAATCCAACGCCGGTAAAATAATACTAAAAATTGAACGAGTGAGTGGAAAAGGGACAATATTCAAAGAAATGGGATAATATTCCAGCATATTTAATCATTAATTAGTCGCTAACTGATGACACTCCTATTATGACATTTTGAGACATAACTTCTTGCTACTAGTACTACAATTGGCAATTGGTGAATTTTTAAATGCGACGTATAGTTTCGACAGATGATCGTTCCTTTTTCCTCTTGGAAATGGATAGTTATCGTTTTTCGACTCAGCTGTTCAATTATTCTTTTCCATTTTTGCCTTTATCCCTTCATTTAAAAGTGAGGTTAATAAGTTCATAACGTTCTGAAAATCATAATAAACATCATTATCGTAATAATTACGGGCATTTTTTTGTTATTATGATGAAACTGTTTATTTCTTTTTCCTCCCTCAGTATAGAAGGAGTTTTATAGTTCAAGCATTACTGGAAAGCGTATTTTATGAAAGGTAAGGAAGAAGGTAAATTCTACGAGGTAGGGTAATTTAGCAATACTGGCTACTCAAAGACTTGCAGGCTATGCAGTGTTCATTTACAGTTGTACAGTGCAACAATATGAGCGTTTTATTTGCGAGTAGAAACATCGTTTGGAAGGGCAGGGAGGAATGACTACTCTTGGCGCGCGTGCTTCCGAGCGCGGAGGCCTTATTCTCTAGGTGGCGTTGCTAAAAGGCGCACACTGTAACAATCACTAGGCCACAGTCGTCGCAGGGAATCGTTAAGATATCTTGAAACTGTAGCGTGGTTGTGTTTTTCTAGCACTTTGCACGAAAGTTGGCCGGCCCCGTGGTTTTGGGGTTGCGCGCCTGCCTCACACCCAGAGGCCCCGGGTTCAATTCCCGGCTCCGTCATGGATTTTAGAAACTGACGTGAGGGCTGAAACGGGGTGCACTCACCCTCGTGGGGACAATTGAGTAGCTGTCTGACAGTAAGTCAGCGCCCCGATCACGAAAACCAAGATTAACGGCCGATGAGACCCGATGCGCTGATCACGCGTCACCCCAATATCTGCAGGCCAAATTGCTGGGCAGCGGTCACTTGGTAGGCCTAGGCCTTGACGGGCTGTAGTGCAGGGGTTGTTTTATTTTATTATTACTTTTCACGAAAGTAAATGAGGTTTGGCGGGTTCTTCGGACATAATTTACCCACTATGAAGTTCGCAATGTATCGACCACACGAATCGGTTGTTTCATCTACCGATATCCATACACAGTTCCCTCCTATGTCAGACCGTATCGAATCCACGACAGAGGCGTGCAGTGAATGTAAATAGCTCTTCCTAAGGGTAGATTCATCTGGTATCCTTTGAGTAGCAGAATACTTTTCAAGAAACGAGCGTAGATGTGGATTATTCAACTTATGCAGCGGAATGTTGTTGCATACGAAAGCTTTACAGAGATCAGCGGAAAATGTACTAATTTCACACCGTGTTTTCATGTCGGTTAAAAGTAGCTGTTGCGTATTCTTACTCTGTTCTTTTGATCTGAGATGTGAAGTGGTTTTCGAATGCTGTTCAAGTTGATTTTTTTAAATCGCTTTTACACTCTTCTCGCAAACTTTACACTGCAGGGGCGGCCGGCTCTAACGGGCCAGTAGGCCAGGGCCCTCCTTACCAATTACCTACCTTAGTCATTCATTCTTTTAAGGGAACCAAGTAGTTTGGAATGACCGAAAATAGCATTTTTTGTTTCTAGGTTCAACAAATTCTCCATTCTTTTCCGATTTCACCAATATATAACACATAGGTATAGAAACCATATTTGAGGTCATTATTGATATTTTAATGTAACAATGAATACGTCAATTACATGGAACGACTGAATCTTTAACCTAAATTTTCTCAAGATTTTAATTTTCTCGATATTTTGGACCTTTCTATCGGAAACCAAGTGCCTGATCAAGTTGAAATTTTCTGAATTTTTAGATGCTTACAAACCAAAAGCTGCGAGGCCAAATGGAAGTAATCGAAAAAAGGATAAAACGTTTAAAAATTAATAAAGGATTCAAATAAAGGCTGAAAGATATTGTTGAAATCAAAATTTCATAAAATTGAAACCAAATGCCTGACAACAATAACTTTGGTTCACAAGCTGTATCAATAACATTAGATTAACTTAAGAGTTATAGATTTCACCCAATTATATATTTCAACACCAGAGAAAAAGGTACCAAAATACAAATACTCTTCTAAAATTTTCAGAATTTTCAAATGTTCATTATTTTTCAAATATGTTTTCAATTTCTCTAATTCCCTATCAAAACACTGCGATGGATGTTGCTGATAACTTGTAAAAATCTCAAGTTTCTAGTTGTCATGGTTATCTAATAACAAAACTTTTATTAAACAGTTGCATTGTTGGCTAATGAGCACTACCCGGTACCCTTAAGCCTTAACGATCGAAATAATGACAGCGTTGTGAGTTCTTTGTATAGAAATGCACCAGCATTTTTCAATAACGCACCACATATCTAGTCACGTAATTCGTCTTGCTGAAGGCTCCTAAGGCCCTCGGCCTTCCTGGGCCCATGGCTCCATTCATCTAAAGAAAAGGACTTGTCTATTGCGTGCGTGACCCAAGCAATCGAAGCCTATCGGCCCGAAGGCCTTGAGTGCTATGACAAATGAATACGACTGACTACAATTGAATGAGGGGTGTTTGTGTGATTACCGTGAGTCAAGCTGACCAGAATATGACCTGATGTACTGTACCCGTAAATCCGGAAAGTAGCCTGTTGGAATATCCATAGCCCCAGCTGGATTGCCTATTTCTAAAAGCACCGGCAAATTACTTCATTAGAAATCGCTCCAACATGGTCTTTAGGGATTTACATACTGCAGTTACAAGAATATTGTGGGAAAACAACAAACTACACAGGGCACACTTACCTTTACTTACGTGTCTCGGGGATTGGGACCTCAGCTTCGCCTACAATATATCCACAATACTCAAATCCTTATATTTATAATGAATCACACGTCAACGACGAAAAACAACGAACTGTGCAAATTTATTTAACAAGTGTAAACTAATCTAGCATAAACAATAAACTATTCTAATTAACAAAAAATAACCATACAATCATACACACTTATCTTCCACTACACATCTTACTGCAATTACAATGTATAAATTACAAGCATAAACATTTTGACATAACTAGGCCTACTGTACGTGAAGAAAACTTTTAACAGAGGTTCCTGCATCCATAACATTCCTTACAACTGGTTACCTCTTCCGCCACGAGTCTAGAAATGCACCTGCATTGGCCCGATTTATCAATGAACGCTGGCAAAGTGCTACGCTATAAAACTGTTCCATTTACAAGGCAGTGGCTGACGATCTGGCATCACATTATAAAATAACATGACCTCGACTGCTAACGGTTCATCTTTCTGTCCACAGTTGCTTGTATCATTGCTGTCTGGCTTGTGTCTAAAAGCCTCGAATAAAAGTGACATTCTGCATTATAAAAGCGCTCATAACTTAAACAAATCTCTACCAATCATACGGACATTTTAATACACACTTCCATTCATACTCCGTAATCGTTCTAGATCGACTAGGTTGAACAGTCACTCTTAACAAGTGGTAATCTTCCATACAAAAACATTCCCTCACAAAAACACTCTATTCCAAAAACATTCTGTTAATTAATCCTAATGAAAATTATTTAAATTCTTAAATCAATACGGAAAATATTTACAAGTAATTTGTTCAAAATAATAGACAATATTTAACGTTGCTAACACGTTACCTTCGAGATTCTGGATTCTCTGTTACTATACAACTTTCAATTAGTTATTTACAATGTTTCTCCACATAAACATGTGCTAATACTCTTTAGCTTTCATATACTGTTCACACATCTTCTAATATAGGTTTCATTACATTGTCGATCTAATACAGTCGACTGACAAAGGTTAACGGTACGTATTTACACAACTCCGGGTTTAATAAAGTGTAATAATAGTATCAATGACATGAGTAGACAATCGTTCTCTAATTGCTTTCCACTTAAACCCTTCTGTCTTCACAGCTAAAACGTTACTTCACATGAACTGGACTTCTTGTATACAACGACATGCCTTTTCTTATCAAAGAACTATAATTTCATTGACTTCCCTTAAAATGCGGAACCTCCTTTGCACGAGCTCTCCATAGCTCTACAAATCCTCAAATAACAGTATATAAGGCATAAACAATTATCATCCACTATGTTAAACAATAACCAAAAACGGATTAATTGTTATTAATATTTCTTCTGTAGGAACTTCTCTCAAATAACGGCATGACCCTCAGTGTCGTTACACATGACTACTGATCTAATATTATACATCATTAAGTTCTTCAAATGAAACTTCCAATAATAATGAACGGTATTAGACTGTCGTGATTGACCTCCTAAAGTTTACTACACAAAAAGATTATTAACTGTTAACTCGTCTGTCACAAATACATGTAATAAAAATAATACTTCTGTCTCACCTCACATATCAAGCTTTAAATTGCATGTCAATGCAATATCAGGTCTACATTATGACGTGATATTACACAAATAGTGTAAAATAACACACATGTTATTTATAGTGTCAAATAGAATTGAATCTTGCTCGGGATAAACTAGCTTTGAATTCCTAGCCAAAGATTTGAATAATATTTTATCAATAGATATTTCCTCTACCAATTAAATGAACAAAGCCTTCAGCTTTACAAATAATGAAAAGGGTTGTCAACTTCGTAATGTCTTTCCACTCTACACAAAGAATGTCTATAGGGATTAAGACTTCGGTCTTATCAAACGACTAGTATTTCCTAGATCGCCGAAAGGTTATTTACAATAATGATATGACAATATCATTCGATGTTTCTTCTGCTCTTGAAATTGAAGTTGTTACATTAAATTGCTCAAATTAAATTTAAAAGAATTTAATTTGCCACTATGACACAATGTCTGAATTCTTGGTTCACATAAAATTATTAAAATTCGATACTCGAAACGACTCGTCTTCTATGAGGCAATATGATTCCCCAAACAAAATTTTAATGTCAGTTCAACAACTGATCCGTAGAATAAAATTGGAAAATAGATGAAAGGCAATCATCTCTAATAATCTTGAAGCATAAAAATCTTAACACACATCTGAAGTGTAAAATACATGAGAACACTGAAATACATAAAATGTTAAATATGGAGTAAGAACGTCGGCTCAGAATGTCACTAATCAAGCTCTATACTATAAGTAAATGACACTGCTACCTTATTTGGACGATATCTTGAAGATATGGGTAAGTATTTACACAATACTTTAGGTATTTCCTCAGTTCAAGATACTGAGATGGATCTCCATTCGAACATCGGACCTGCGACCTCGGAGATAGGAAAACGTTCCCTCTCCGGTATTAACTAACCTCCGTCTGGGCTCGAACGACATCCTTCTGGCAAATTCTTCTGTTGTTGCTGGGATACCCTAGCATATTGACAATCATCTTCTGTAGAATCTTCATTCTCCGTCGCAAATACATCAGCATCATCGTTGAATAATAATGTATAGAAATATTCATGTAGATGGTGAATGAATTATTTCTATTGCTAATTGATGTTCCATTAGTGTTCGTAGACTGACAAAAAAGTACAAGGTGGAACGTACACTACGTCTGTATTCTGCAATACGTTGTCTATTGAAGCTCCATTGTTGTATCTTAACTCTGCATTAAATATGTCTCTGGCGCTTGATTATTTAGTTCATCATTTCAACAATATTAACAATGTCGAATTAAACTAATCGAGGAATAATGATAGTCATTATGATAATGTTTATTTGCTGCGCCAATGTTAAAGTTCTCTACTCTACTGTTCACTTGAACTGCGTTCGCCAACTTCACGTTGCAACTAAAATGATATTCAGCTTAAATTTCCAACACTTTTGAAAAACTGTCTTAACATGCTTATTTCGTCGAAATGGTGTGACTTAGAACGCTCGACTTTCAATAAAATACAGTTTTCGATCTGTACTTTCTATATATTCACTTGGCTTAAGTCTAGTGTCAAATATATATGAGATATTCTACTTACAATATTCCTCTCAACTTCGCTTATAATGCTAGTGCGGTAATCTCCAATGTTCTACCCTGCTAAACCTAGCGTCTCCTCGAGTCGTCAATCGCCGCACTCGGACAAAGCTTTGGGATCTCCGTTAACCTAATAAAGACACTTCTTCACTCTTCAAAGACTGCTGGAATAAGAACCTCGATCCTTGGATCTCCCTCTCCAAGTCGAAATTTTGGCGGCCATATCAAACTCCCACCATAATTTTAGCGCGTAGATTACTAATGCTTATTACTGCGTAGATTAACTGTTCTGCGGTTTTTAATGTATCAGACATATTTTATTTTAATTTTCTCTTCATTACCAATTAAGAAAATCTTCTTCTAAGGGCCTAAATGCATAATTTTACCAAATTATGTAGTTGAAGTTAATCCCGTCTTCAATAAGACCTCTTCTCATTGGCTCTGGGCTAGGATCCAATAGTATAATTTACAACAATATTTATTATATGTCATGGCTAAATCACTGTTGCTATGCCGATTTCAACCTTCTAGAAGCGTCTATTGTTCAATATATCACGTGATCGGGCTCTCCCGCTGTCTCGAGCTTGTAACACGACTCTCTTGTGTCACACTTCCAGGATTTATATTTGCTGGTTCAATTTTATCATGGGGACGGAAAATACTCTCATTTTGTCCCAAAATAATTCAATTTTGGGGGGCAGTACTAAGACATTATAAATGAAAAAGTTAATGAAGGATAGTAGAAGTGAGAAGACAAGAGTTTAGTGCTTTTCAGTCGGTCAACACGAATGTACCCTAAAGAGATGGGTTATGCCCTAAACCTGAAATAAATTACATGGGATTAATAAAACACTAGGATGACCAGTTTCGATCGTCAAGCGATCATCATCAGATCCATTACACTTAGGCTACAAAATCTATGTTTGAAATACAGGTGAAAATATTTACAATATGTACAATTATTTAGTTGCAGTATTGGTACTGCAACTGTCAGTGTATGCTAAATGCAGTATATATGTTAGGTGAAATGCTAAATGGTGATAGCTATCCGGAGATTGTACTTTAGAGAGATTATATGGTTGTAAACTATGGTTAAACTATAAAATTTTAGGCTAACTACTTATCTGATTGTCTTCCGTACTACAGCTACTCGCAGTTTTCGTGCTCACTGGAACTCACTGTGCGGTCGACTGCGGTGGTTATCTTAACGACTGGTTTTTCCCTGCCTTCTCCCCCCTGTCCCTACGTGCTGTGGGGAGTGATAGCGATGTATTTATGTGAGGTGTTGCCAACCTAGATAAGATGTATGTTATTGAATGAGGTGGGTCTACAACTATTAAAGACCGTGGATTAGCCCTCGCCACGCGTGGAGCATAACCCATTCGAACTAAGCGTTGACGGTCTTATGAGGACGTCCCGGCACCTTTAATACTGCCGCGAATATGGGCCTTGGTTTATTGCAGAAGAAAAGTACATCGTACACCTGATCCAGATAACATTTACCTATTAAATATGGCTTCAAACACCACAAAGAAGTGAGAAGTTCGTGAAATTGAAATCGGAAAGTGAAGAATGATGTGAAGATAGAGGTTTTCGGAGAAAAGTAAGAGATTGCTAGAGTAGCATGATTAAGAAAAAAGGTTTATTCTATAATGATGCGGGGGCGCTTACGGCGGCACCCCCTTGCACGGTAATCACCCAAACTGTTGATGAGAGGGTTGGTACTGAGTGTAGATGTTCTATATGTTTTGACTGCCTGTCGGTGAATCCTCTGACTGATGGTCGAGAGGTTGTAGTCAGCGTGTACTTGAGCATTCCGAACGTACCAGGGGCCACCTGATATCGTGCGCAAGGCTCGGTTCTGGACAACCTGTAGTTTCTTGAGAGTTGAGGGAGCTGCGTAACCCCAAACAGGGCTGGCATATTCCATCACAGGGCGCACAAGGGTGCTACAAGACAAGAGCTTGCTGGATTCATCTAGAGAGCTCTGGGACTTAATTAAAGGCCAGAGCTGCGCTTGGATCGCTTTCGCTTTATTAGCGCGCTGAGAAACCTCCTGAGCGAAAGTAAGGCCTCGATCCAGCGTGGCTCCCAGGTATTTAGTTGCAGGTTGCCACTTTATTACCTCGCCAAAGAAGTTGACATCCTGGACTTCTGTATGTTTGCGTTTCTTGGTAAACAGAGTTGCGGAACATTTCATAACATTAATCTTAACTCTCCAACCCCTTAGCCAGGGTTCTAGGGTGTTGTGTCATTCTGACGACTGTCACACCTTTCGCCCCTGCCTGCCAGCCCCCCGGCAACCCTTTCTACAAGACTGTATAATAAAAACAATACCCCGCAAATATTTGAAAATCCCGCTAGCCGCCCCAGCATCTTACCTTCACGGCAAGGCCTAGCAGTAACCAGAACTTTCTCGAACAATTTGTCTCCGCCACGTAGAGCGCTATCTTCTCCGCTATGAACTGCGAGGTATTATGGGCAAATATTTTTGTCGATGCTGCCACCTTGACTCGCGCGCTTGTGAGCTTTCGTTACGGTGAATACCCGCTTCTTCGGTGTGTCAAAGTTGGCCCCGCCTGACTTCGGCTAACTTCGTGCGGTACGATCGGCTCTGCTAGCCGGCTACTTCCTGATACGAGACGCCCAAGTCTCGTCCCCATTTGAAAATGTACGATGTAACGAACTAGTCGATTCCCGGCCGAGTTCCTCGGAACTTGGCCAAACACATGGACAAAAGGTATGGACTCGAGCTTTTTTCGTGTGCTGTAAAGACGGACAATTCTTCATTCCAAGTAATGCTGTTTATTGATTTAACACTCACAGTGTCGTTGTGAGGACGTATTTTCTAAGACTGATCTGTTTATTTAAATTATGGGATACACATTTTGAACTTTAAGTTAGGTGCAGGGCATATGGCCTGAGTTACCTGCTCTGGTGTATATAGCCTCGTGGTCCCATATAAACTCATTTAGTTAATTCCGTTTTAAAAATGTGAATACTTAAGCTGGTTATTTCTTGTTCTTTCGCGGTAGGCCGCTTAGATTAATATTTTGGAGGGTAGTTTTGATGACGACAATGCCATGCATTGTCGTGTAAAGTGGTCAATAATTGCTAACGGCTAGGCCCTTGTTGGCAAGCCGGCAGCAATAAGTCTATATGCGTCCTCGGTCGAGTATGGACGTTGTGTGTAAGAAATCTCTGCTCTAGGGCTTTAGTATAGCCTTTGGTGTTTGGTAATATTTTTATTTAATTGTTTGATGATGTGTTGCCTAAACATTTGCTGGTAATGTTTTCTTATTTTGATGGAGCTTTCTGCTTTTTGTTTTCCTCTTTCTACGAGGATTTTTAAATGTTTGAACTTCGTGTTTTTCATGATGCCTCATGGCATGTAACTATTTTTTGGAAATTGCTCCTTTTTTCACTTCCAGGCTTAATGCCTTCTTGTTATTTTCTGCCTATTGCTGGGGCAATTATATATTTCTTGTCTCCAAGAAATATGCTTCTTAACTTCTTATGTCATGCTAATAGGCGCCATGCCTGACCGTTGGAACTCAGAACCAACCACGTGGGGAATAGTTATTGATAGGAGGGTCTCTTTTATGTTGTGCACTTATTATGTTCCCTTTAGGTTCCACTGCTTGTATTTCCTTTTTTGTTTAATACATTTTGTTATATATGTTTATTTTACTTGATGGCTCTGCTTTCAATGTTGCCAAGTCACCCCCTTCTGGGGTTAAGTGCCCAAATTTCAGTTCCCAAGTATTCTACTTGCCTGATCTCGGTGTTATTTCGATAATAGCCGCGACAATAAGTGTTATCAGAGCATTGGTTGTCGATGTTTGACTTAATTATGCTAACAGTTGCGTCAGCAGACCATGTGGTTGTCTATTTTTGAATGGTTTCTGCTGCCGATAGTGGTAGTTCAGAGCCATGTGGCAACATTGTCAGCTTTGCACTGGTTTCGATCAGTACTGTGTTACTCGAGATTGGAATATGTTTTTTTTTGTAATTGCTTCAGTTTCAACCATGTGCAACTGTAAATTAAATTTTAAGCCTCAAGTAATTAATCACAGTAATTTACTAAATGTCAATGTGGAAACATAAAGGTTTAGATTTAAGGTACTGTGAGATTCTATTGTCTAAAGTTTCTTGTATTTTCTTTTTCATTCTCACGCTATTGTGATGGAAAGCCACGTGCCTGATCCCCGGTATTTGGATGCCGAGGAGGTCCAGTTCGAACTGAACATAAGAAATTTGGAGATTCCCAAGAGTACGGAGGTGGCTCGAGCAGTGCTCTAATCTGCCCTTCAGGAACCCGTTGTTTTGACTGAGCTGTCCAATGCTGAACTTGCAATTGGTGAGTCACAAATATTCCATAAGGTAGAATTGTGTGCTATCCTAATTAATTTATTTTTTCTTGATGACTACGGTACATCTGCCCAGTATAAGAAAATACGTGCTCGCTTACAGTATCTGTTCACACGCTGTGAGGATATTTTGTTTGTTTCTTCCCATCGTTCAGATGAAGAGTTGTTTAACGTTCTTGAAACTCAACGTAAAATTGCTGAATGTGCGAATAAGGTATTTGATGATACTCCTGGTGGTCTGGAGTCATCCCATACCGTGAATTCAGATAGTCCCGAAATGGTTCTCCCAGCAGTTGAAAGTAATAATAATGCTGTTGTACTGCTAACTTGTTAGATACAGTGCGTTTGAGTTATGATGTTTCTAATACTGCAAGCATGTTTCAGTATGTTCATTGCAACAATGACACTTCACCTGTTACTTCGACTAACAATAGTGTTGCTGTACAGAGTTGCCAGTAGTGTCTTTAGCTGAAGTAGATAATTCTAAATTCTTTTCCTTTCCTCCTGTGGAACATTCATCTGATGTGTATCGTGAAAGAGCTGTTACAACCAGGTAGCTTTCTGTCTCAAGGTTGCCATCCAGTAGTGACGATGCTGGTGGTAACACAAGTGTATTTAATCTGTCGACTCAATACCTCCAGGTTACTGAGAGGAAGCCAGTCAGTAGTGTTTTGGCGACTGAGCTTAGCCGGTTAAATTTTGGTGAAAGGTTATCGTCCGACAAAAACTTGGTTGAAGTGTCAAACGCCTCATTGATTAATAATTTGGGTGCAAGGTCTAATTATCATGTACCAGTGTCCGTCAATTCTGTTTCTGCTGTAAACAATTCTAACGTGGAAGTTAATTGGAATCCTTCCGTTTCTGAAATGTTGCAACCGAGCGCTAGAGAGTTGTTCATGCCAACTGAAGTACCTCGTTCCGTGTGAGTTACCAGTCCAGTGTACACCACGAATGATTCTCATGGTGGAGTAACTTATTCGTATTCGAGTGCCTTTTCTCGTCCTACTTGTACCGTTGCTACACCTAGTACGAGGGGTATTCAACAAGTGAATTTTAGTGGTCGGGGTATGTTTCCAACCCCAAGGCGAAATTCTCCTCAAGATGTTTCTAGCAGTAATTATCCTTCTTCGTTAGGCATTAAGCCTCCTAATTCTGCTCTTCGTTGGCCGAAAGATAAAGCTCGGTGCGACAAGAACAGGGATTCTTCTCGTTTGGAATCACAAGGTTGGGATTTGGATAATCCAAGTGATGATACTAGTGGCCCTGTTCGTGATGAACAGAGGGGTCCAGGTTCGAGTCGTTCAGTTTTTTCAAACCGAAATTTTCTTCCTATTTAGTTCCCACTGCTTGTATTTCCTTATTTGTTTAATACATTTTGTTATATATGTTTATTTTACTTGATGGCTCTGCTTTCAATGTTGCCAAGTCACCCCTTCTGGGGTTAAGTGCCCAAATTCCACTTCCCAAGTATTCTACTTGCCTGGCCTCGGTGTTATTTCGGGAATAGCCTCGACAGGTGTCTACTGCGACTTTGAGGTTGGAATCGACTATATGTCCTCTCGTGGGGGTGGTGGAGATTGCAGTATCGTCTGCATACAGGTGGAGACTGGTAGCGCCAGTTTTGGATATGTCAGAGACGTTCATATTGAAAAGGACTGGGGCTATGACGCTACCCTGAGGCACACCGGCCTTGATCCTCCTCATGGAGGATTTATCATCTGCCACCTGGACATAGAATTTCCTTCTCCATAGGTAGGATTCAATGACCTTGAGTAGATGATCTGCGAATCCATGGTGTTTCATTTTGAAAAACAAGCCGCTGTGCCAGACCTTACCGAAGGCACGACTGATGTCCAAAAAGCAAACTCCTGTCACACGATTTGCATTGAAGGCGCGCGTTATGACTTCTATGAGTCTTAAAAGTTGATGTGCAGTGGAATGGCCTTTGCGAAATCCGAACTGCTCGTCGTTGATGACAGTGTTGATGTATGTATTCAGCCTGGAAAGCAGGGCCATTTCGAATAGTTTTGAAATGATAGACAGTAGGCTGATGGGTCAGTAGTTTTGAAGGACAGTACCATCGGTGTTGGGCTTCCCTATCATTATGACCTTAGCTTCTATCCAGGCTGAAGGAAAGTACCCATATCAGTAAATGGAGTTGAAAATTTTTGTGAGGCAAGTTAGGGCGTTCTTACTAAGATTCTTCAGATATGACGCTGAGACCTAGTCAGGGCCGGGGGCCTTACGAGTTTTAAGTTTCTCGATAAGTTTGAGCAGTTCGGTAAGGGAGACAAATCTAAAGCCCCGGGGGAGATCCCCCTGAAAACCACCACGAAGATCATGACGTACGAGATCTATGAAGTCATCGTCACGAGGTTCGCGGTTCGGCTCACAGGCTCTTTCGAAGGTATCCGCCAGGGCGTTAGGTTTGTCTAGGTTGGTGAATACCATTTCACGTACCCCGTGTAGTGGTGGAATGCCTGTCCTCTTCTTAAGCAGCTTTTTACCCATACCGTACAGGGATTTAGAGTTTCCTGCCATGCTTTCAAGTTTTGATTGCCAATGCTTATTTCGAAGGTTGACCATGGCTGTATGGATGTGTCTTTTGAGTACATACCACTCTCGATTAAAACTAAGATCACGTGTGATTTGCCACCTCCGCCTGATCATATTCTTCCGCTTGATGAGAGCCTGAAGAGTAGGAAGGATGGAGAAGGTCTTGTGTATTTTATGATTGGGACCGATAGCTGCGAATTGGGCTGCTAGTAGGAGGGATTGTGTGAATTTCTCTACGTGGACGTCAATGTCGTCCACGCGGCGAATGCTGGGATTACCAGTGACGGTAGATTTGATAATGAATTGGAAGCCCAATCCATCTTGCGGAAGTGAAGCGGGATTATGTAGTGGGATGGTCTGTAGCTAGAGTTTAATTTTATTAGGATGGGGTCGTGAACGGAATTTAGGTAGGGCTGAGTAGTTAGTGACTGTAATCGGGATGTCAAGGTCCTTGCAGATGGCAATGTCCAAGAGATCCGGAAGTGTGTTCGGATCAAGCGGGAAATAAGTGAACCCAGGCTGTCAGTGGATTAAGCACCCGTGATCATCGCAGAACTTCTCAAGAAGCCTGCCCCTTGCCTCCGTGAGTCGGCTATGCCATAGCCGATTTTTGGAGTTAAAGTCAACTGCCAGTATCACTGGGATATTGCCAGGCAACAGTGCCTTCAAATCGGACGGCAGAAACGGCACACTCGGTGGCAAGTAGCAGGAGACGATGCGGTATGGACCAGTGGAAAGTTCAACCTGCACGATGGTGGCTTCAAGAAACCTCAGGTTGTCGGGCGTAGGGATACGTTGGTTTACCAGGTCAGAGAGTATGGCTATGGCCGTTCCCCCACTCGGACGTCCTACACGGTCGTTGCGGTAAGTGTAGTAACCAGGGAAGTAAAGACTAGTCCCTGGTTTGATGGAAGTTTCTCCGAGGAGAGCAATGTGTTTCTGTTCCTGTTGCAGGATGTCCGTGAGTTCACCTATCTGTGAATGCAGATGAAAGGCATTCCAAGCCATGATCTTAATATTGACACCAGCCTGCAGGTTAGTTCCCATTAAGTAGGTGTTGAGTAAAGACTTCAAAAATGATCTGTAACCTTGAGGAGTTGTCAGGAGTGGTAATAAGCCTGCGAAGGGTGTTCTTGATCAGGGAAACAAGATCTCGGAGTGAAGGATCAGTAATTAGTTTGATGATATCGAGCATATAGCTTGACGTGGATGGAGCAGAGGTTGAGGGGGCCGAGGAGGAGAGGCCCCGGGAAGGTTCCCTCGATGAGAGCAGGTGGAGCGGAAGGGGGAGGGGTAGGGAAGGGTGGTGGGGGAGTAGAGGGCGAAGAAGTTGTGCCCGCAAAGCTGGTGCCAGTCCTAATTCTGTTGCGGTCTGCCACGTGTCCCGCAGGTACTTTACGAGCAGAAGGAAGCCTGTTGTTAAAGGTGTTTGTGAGCTTAATATAGGTCTCACAACCACGATAGCTGGCAGTGGGCTGCTTGCCACAGTTAGTACACTTGGTGGTGGCTTCTTTCTTGCCGTAGAGGGGACAGGAATTAGCTCTGTGGTTTTCAGCACAGATTACGCATCGGGCTTTGCAGTGGCAGCCGCTGGATGCATGGCCAAACCCCTGACAACGGTAACACTGTAAAGAACCGGCTTGCCCCTGGTGACGGGAGACAGAGATGATACTATATAGGAGGTGTGTCAGATCGTAGATGTTGAGCTCAGATGCGGAGGTGGAATGCGCAACCAGAAAGAGAGGGAGCTTTTTAGATAGGTCGCTAGTCTTAGTGAGTTGGGTCACTCTCTCGATTGAGTAGCCCACTTTAGACAGCTCACGATGGATAAGTTCGATTGCGCATGTGCGCAGACGCTGTTCAAACGTCGGCTTCGGGCCACGAATTTGCGTGCTCACAGTGATAACGAGGAAGGACAAAAGGAGCCGAGGTATGTATTCCGGGGAGAACGTTAGAATGTTGAACTGCTACGTTGGCTTCGAAATTACAACATCTATGGCCATACCCAATGCTGCTTGAAATGATTCACAAGACGACCACTAGGTGGCAGTTGTTATAGGAAGCCAACCGAGGGTGGTGTCATTCGTTCCAAGGATAGGAAAGAAAGTGTCTTGAAATTCTGTGACTAGTGTTACCAATTATAAATTTCGCTTTTGACCTACGCCTAAAGTCTGGCCAATTGTCTTTGTGATAGGCTATTACAAATTTGGATTTAAATAGCGATTTAGGGTGTTATTTAAATTGAATCGATTATTTCAAGAAGCAGTCAAGTGCCAAAAGATGAAAACATGAGTTAAAGGCAGAATATGCCACTAGGAGGGTATAGGCACATTTTAGTGCTGAATCCAGGCAAGAAACGTCCTCCTATAAAGATCAGGCATTACGTTGAATTTCGTATTTAGTTCAGAAACCAGTTAAATGACACCGCTTGGCTGGTTTCGCAGTTAACTGTGGTACATTTTGTGATGCACCGCACCTTGCCGGTTGGCGCTGCTGCTCTGAATCCAGAATCCCTACTGCTCCTGACTTACCCACCCAGATGGCCTCCAATTCAGGAAAATTAAGTGTATAAATATGATTTATTAGGCATACTTAGCAAATTATTAGTTAGAGTTACATGTAACAATATTCTTTGATTCAAAAGCGTATAAAAAGATTATATTCTAGCCTGAATATTTATGTACACTGTTGGTCTGAGCCCTAAGTTATCCTTTGTTATTGATTGTGCCTATCAATATCAAGAAGATACGATACCTAAATGCCCTAAAACCTTACCTGATGGGATATGAACACTTTTGTGACAGCATTTTACTCTAGAGACAAAATGTGCTGTGGTGTTTCTTTTATGAGGATTAATTACCTCCTGTCATGATGAGCAGGTATTGCTGATTTTATCCTTTAAATAATTATATTTGTATAGTTATATTTCCACAAATATTTGTTTTAGGACGAAATCCTTTCAAATTCGAGAATTATTCTGTTAAGATTAGGCAACTCCTGCGACCAACTAAGGACAGTTTGCCTAATTGCAACAACCGGTTATCTACAGAGTTCCCTGTATTTGTGGCAAGGTTTATATCTGCCAGACTTCGAGAACAATATGCAGTCGCATTAAGGAACATAATAGATGTATCAGGCTCATTCAACCTGATAAATCAGCTGTTGCTGATCATGCTTTAACACCTGGCCATGATGTCATGTTCCAAGGAGTGGATATTCTTGCCCGTATAACGCAATATCATCTTGGAATCATCAGGGAGGGGGTTGAAATACGTAAACACCCAGTTAATTTCAACCGCGACACCGGCTACAATCTCAGTGAATCCTGGCTACCTATTAACAGAACCCTGAGAAAGTAACACAATGCTGCTTTTCGTTATCCCTAACATGGGGCTATAATGGCGTCCATCTTTGGGCACCTTTTATAGGTTCTTTGTTGCTTTCTCTTAGCAATCATTTGTCGTATTTCAGATTATTCCTGACGAAGAAAGACATGGTTTCTTTCGAAACGCGTCTAATTTGATATAATAAAACACGGCATAAGCCCAAAATTCAACATTATGGATAGTATCACGGGCCGTGAAAGTCTAAATGATTTTTTTTTTAATTAATTAAATTGATTTAAGAAATAATGTAAAAAGAAGTGCAAGTAACCAATTATATAATTTGTATATTATATTTTAATATATATCAATATATATTTAAAGAAACCTTCCTGTGATGATTCATCCATGAGCCTATGTTCAACAGCCACGTCGAATTCTAAGGAACTTGAAGTAAAGCCTAAATCTTGGATTCACACGGTTTAAGCTTCAGACTCGGGAAGAGCCAGGTTAGTTTGTAATTGGTGAACTGTGAATTTCAACCTCCATTCAATCCGGGCTTAAGTTGAGCATTAGCTATCACTTTATAACCTAGCTTAACTGAACATAATGGTATTCACATATTCCTCGTCAAGTAATTCATGGAAGGAGTAAAGAATAGGAATCAACGCTTTATTCTTGACAGTTTAATATTTAATGCAAGTAACTAGAACATTGAACAAACATGTTTATGAGTAAGGTGGTGAGGTTTTCTGGTTATAATCTCATTTACTCCAGAACACGAAGCATTATTTTCTTTGATTATATGGGAACTACTGAGGTATGGGTGGTGCTGAGTAATTACATTCAGGGCACAGTCAGTGCCTGTGGATGATGTGAAAGGTTCTACTCATGGGGTTAGTACTGCTGCGCTGGCTCAGTGAGGAATGGAAATCTACGCCACTCCTCATCTTGCCTAGTACGCCTCAATATAGCGCTGCCTTAGATTTTGTGGGTATCTATCCACATAACCTAACGGCGGTACTTTTTGAGGACCCAACCAGCCTTCGGGCTGACTACTTAGCAGACATAGATCTTCTAGTAAACACTCAGAAGAAAGAATGACCAAACCTGATATTGAGTTTGTGATGAGTGGCATGTTATGCAGCATTATTACATTTCCCAACTCTGTCGGAAGGTCCTAGTGGTTAAGACCAGGAATGGTAAGGTACTGTACCCGAAATTACCTACCATCAGCTTGTTGAAATCCCACGAAGATCACTGGATCGTAGAACCTGGAAAATCCCGGCTAAACCCCCCAGATACTACCAAGAAGATACGGGGATAATACGGCACAGGGTAACCTAACCAGGCTACATTAAGGAAAAACCATGGCTAAACGAGACAAGCAACAGCTGAAAAGAACACGAGATCTACAAAGGATGTAATCTCAGGCGTAGAAACACATAGAAATACCCAGCAATGGCTTTCTTAACGTGACCTCACCTCACTTCTATAAATCACCACAAACGTAGAATTAAAATAGAATTGAAAATATTTGTTCAGTAAATGACATAGCAGAGTGCTATGTCTTCAAATAATTATCTGAAGGAATGTTAACAAACTTGACAAAGTCAAGGATAAATCACAAAAATGCACACCACAGACCTCACTGTGCAATTGCATTTCGTCAAAGAAACAAAAATCAAATTCAACACACAAGCATGGGTTACAAAATCCCATTGAAAAATTATAGATCCATACAGAAACTCCTACTGGATCTAGAATCAGATCTGTTTCGTTTTCAGTAGGTAATTTCCACAAAGTACATGTTTATAACAACCCTGAAATAAAATTTTATACATATATACAGTCTTTTTTACAACAACTCTCAGAGTGTCAGGTGAATCAATTTGATGATAATACACCCTCCATGAGTGTAATTTCGTTCGTGGTTTCGTGGTAATTATTTCATGTGTATTTGGTGTCTCTTAGACCCAGTAATCGTTTATGTGAATAAACAGAAAATCCAAATTGAAACAATACTGATATGCAGATTAATCCGAAGGGATGATTATGAAATTACGTTAGCATTGCAGAAAAATCCAAAAATAGGATAATACAGATTTTTACTCAAATTATAAATATTCATATCTAGAAATGTATGTTTTCTGATAACACAAAATTGCCATTAAGTTCGATATCTGTAATACTATAATCCTTTTAAATCACACTTGACTATTAATTAATTATCCATTCAGCATTGGATTTCAGTGATACACTCTGAAACATTATTTAATTACTACATAATTTAATTGGTGCCACTCCATATAATAGATCTACTCCACTGAGTATTCATTATTACTGTTTCATGATTATTTACACATTTCTCATTATTAGTCACCCTCCATGGTGATGCGAATAATATCACTACTGATATATTTTATAGTTACAGTTTGCGAATAGATTAGCGTTACTAGATTTATACAGGATCGTAATACTTTGTATAGAAAATTGAAAAATATTTATCATTTCTTTCTCTCAATTATTACTGGAATTATTATTTATGCTTTACAATAATTTAATACAATCACACATCTGTTTAAGGATATGCCTCCACATTCAGTTATCTGAGATTCTCGTTGATGAAATGAATTTAAATGCCTTTCAGAATATCATCACTTGCGTATAATTCGATACAAAAATTATGAAACTACCATTAGGAATGGTTTCAATAAACGCAATGTTAACTTGACCTTCGTATGTCAAAACTAGAATTTTAATAAGGATCGAGATTTCTCAAGCAAATTAAGAAATAATCCAGCTCGAATGGAATCCAGAAAATAATAAAGAGTTCCTACACCATCGACTAGGGTGATCGTAAAGATAAGCACCCACATAGTCGATTAGAAAACTCTACTGTCTCTGTAGTCCACTAAAATTGGAAATACCTCTTAGCAAAAGATAAAAATCCTATCAATAAAGTCGAAACTGTCTAAGTCGACGTAGAAAATGTTCAAAACCACAACAACAATTCTCCAACTGAACAATCAGAAAGATCTCTAGTAAAAGGATCTAGTGATAAATGAGAGTGCGAATGAATATGGCATAAGTAGACCACAATGAAAATTCCAAAAACATTATATTAAATGGTGAAAAATAATTAAAGTCTTCCGCTACGTAGATTCTCTTCACTACAATAAAAATGTTCTCATATAAATTACTATAAGTTAAATTAATTGTGTAAAAACACACTACAAAAATGGATGCATTCTTGAAATAGAATCTAAATCCAATCGAGGCTAGAATCAGACATGATTAAACCATCGTGCCTAAATTCTACCGATCAACTATGCTACTAAAAGGAAAAGAAAATATGACAGCTACTGAAATATTAAAATATCTATGCATTACTACTACTGATGGATGTTGATTGCCAGCACCTTCTCGCAAGTCGCTGATGGAACAGAAAGCAATGATATGCCTCACATTTCACTCCTTCATCATACATGGAAATGTCCTGGGCCATCCTGGATTACCGATGAAATCGAACCCCGGACTGCCAGTCCCCAACGCACGGGTTCCAGATGGACAGCTGAACGACACCGGTTGTTATTGCCATTTCACGTACAATCCATAGCGTTCCGTAAAAAGTACTCGCCACATGGTAGTAGTATTCGTTCGCCCTAAGCGGTAGTTACATTTCAATGTCATCATGTCATAATGAGTGAACATGCTTAATGCAATCTAGCATTAGCGATAACATTCGAAAAATGTCAGTGTCCGTTCCTCAGAATGCATATTGTTTCGCACACATTGCTATATTCATGTTTGAAGTGTCGAGCCGATCATAGTAACAAAGTAACTAGACAACTGAATTATCCTCCCAACATCTGATCTACAATCATGTCGTGAAAGCAAGAGGATTGAATCATGAAGTTCATCAAGTGCCTAAGTATCACAATACTTATGTCCATAAATACAGCACTGTTCTTTAATGAGTGTTATACTGTAAGAATTTCAGTACACTCGCAATGTTACTGTTACTAGTTGCACAGAGCTTGCCTATATCCACATATGGCATAAAATAGACTGCACGTTACAAAACACACTTCCAGAGTGTAGTATGAACTCACTACTGAAGGTGAATAAGTTAGAGTTCTTCGCCACATAACTCTACTTTCAAAAAGCACAGTCACGCACACGTTTATAAGTAGACTGCGTGCTCGCCATACGTATAGAATAACGCGTTAGAAGCTTGTTCTGCTCTTGACAGAGACACTCAATAATCTGTCTTCCATAAAACGCCGCAGATTCACGAGGGTGAACAGCCCCCTCTCCAGCGATGCGTAGATCGATAAATCAAGTCCTCAGCGCATAATCAAAATGGCTTACATATTCCATTAAGTCTTGCAAATGAAATAAGATCTTTAAAAATGTTGTACAGTGTCAATACATGTCGTATAAATGCTGAAAAGCATAAATTAACTTCTCTTCCTGTTTATTATCAACAAGGTAATTGTGCAATTAATTCATCAATATCTTGGATCTATGCGTGACACAAGTTCCGGACATCTGTCTTGGATCTAGCACTTCGGTCGTTCTCTGCAGGGCTCGGAGTTCACCTAACGGTGCTCGCGTCAGCTGTCGTGCCTTGCCTTGCCATCCAAGTGCCGCGCTGTCTTTCAAAACAAATCTCGCAGTGCTCAGTACTACAAATTACGCTTGAGAATGATGGTACAGTACCTAACGACTAAAATTTCGTTGCAATGTCAGACTTTCCATCTGCCTGTTGGCAATTGTGGAAGTACACTTTAACAAAGGACACGTTGTGCTTATATTAACACTGAAATATTCGCCCGACAGACCTCCACAGTTATATATTTTATAATAATGATTTCAAACAAGAAGCAGAATCTGGATAAAGCGCCAGTGTCTCTAAATGATTATTGCTGTTTAAAGATGGCCTGTTGCTATGGTAACATGGGCTATGTTGCCAATCCTACTAACGCCTTTGCATCACGTTGTTTAATTTTTCTTGTGAAAATTGCGTATAATTATGTACGTATACGAAACACTCATAGCCAAAATATTATGATCGCCTGCCAAGTGATCTGCTATCATTTTCAAGTAGTCCACAGCTTTCGTGATGACCTTAAATAATACCTCAGGTCCCATGGAAGCCCTGGTGAATGCCCCTCATAGAATAATGCTCCCCCGTGCTTGTTCCAAGTAGCAGTTCGCCAAGAAGACGGCGTATCCGGACACGACCATCGACGTGGTGTAAGAGGCAACGTGATTCATTGGACCTGGTGGCAATTATCCGTTGATCCTCGGACCAAACTTGATGATACCTTGCCCAGTGCAATCATGATAGACGATATCTTTGGGAGAACATGGAGACACGTGGGAGTAGTCTGTTGCGGAGACGCATAATCAAATGGTGTGCTCTTAAACATCTGTGCATGCACCAGCTTTGCTCCCCCGCCCAATTGGCCACATATCTCTGCCTATTCTGCTTTACATTGCGGGCTGGACTCCAAACTCCACGTTGGTAAGACGCCCAACAACTTATCGCCTACTCGTGGTTTCACCATGTTACAACCTCTTTCATAGATGCTCACGACAGTAGCACACGAACAGTCAAACAGCCTGGCCATTTTCAAAATGCCCGTTCCCAATCACCGGTACATTTGTGAAAATCACCTAAGGCAGTGGAATCCCCATTTTCAGCGCGTTTTGGCACTAGCTCACTTCTGCTAAGTTTATATACTTTTCGTAGTGTCACCTGCCTGCAACCTCACCAAGTGGCATTCAATCAAGCGGTGGCCAGAGGTCATAATGTTGTGGCTCATGAGTGTACTATATATACCGGTACTGAACTTACATATGCTTTCATTGCAAGTGTCGAGGCTAGTCAGTCAACCAGCTCAGGTGTGTCTGTGACAATGGGTTCTTCCAATTAAGGGATCGATTGAGGGAAGCAAAGAATGTCATTAAGGCCTATTCTTAATGTAGGCTTCTTATTTTTCTCATGTTTTGAACATAAACCTTTACGGCGTACAGGCCACTGTCTCCAATGATATGATGCTTCTCGAATACTGATTGATCCAACTGTACTTCACAAGGAAGATATCCGTGTCACGTGCTATTCTCATTTAGACGATGATAACTCCAGGGAATAAATAGCTAAAGCGGTTCCAGTGATAGAAGCAGAGAAAGAGGGTGCGGGAACGATGAAAAATAATTCTGCCCGTCGACTGTCATTAGTAGAATTACTCAACTATCGTGGTGTTTACAAAACGTTCCTTTCAGTCTGGTCAGTACAGTAGTGCATAGTCACACATTGAACGTGATTCTTGTCTTCTTCCGAGTGAAGCATCTGTAGTAAATAATTTCCATCAAGAATACGACTGTGGAAATAATAATGCCAATTGTTAAAATAACAAAGGGTCCTTGCAAATGATCGACTCTTAACACCACATCATGTTCTCTTTCAATAATCTCTATTTTCGTAATATCTACGAACGTTTCTCCTTTTGTCATATTAGACCACCATTTAAACAACAAACCACTTTCTCTTATTCTTGTCAATACAGTATTGAACTTATCTGTATACGGGCTGTTTATCCTTAGAAACATGACGACATCGAACAGGATTGCCAAATTTTCTAATGGTATGAGTGGTTTATTTCGTGGCCTCATTGCCATTAAACTAATGGTAACAGCACGGGGACAGAATAATGCATAATTGTTTTCATTTTTTATTGTCTTTATTAAAACCTTATCCTTAAAGAACTCAATGTTTTCATGCGTTATAATCTGCATCATCTGCCAAACATCGAAATACTCAACTTTTTTAAATATCCTACTGAGTACACCATCATCAACACCGGGTTTCAAATCCACCACGAAAGTTCGCATGGTGGCGTAGTGTAGTTTAGATTTTGCTAAATCCTCTAGATTTAGAATTTGATTCTCATAACCCGGGTTGGTGAGGACCTCAATTAACTTGGACTGAAATGCTGAATTGATCAACAAGCAAGAGAACACCCAAACAGCAAATAATACTCGTGATGTGGAACGATTTGGTTGATGATTCAACGATATGCCAATCAATATAGACCATGAATTTAGAGCAGAGAGAGCAACGCCGTCATCAGTGGAGAGTAGATAAACAACGATTGATGTTAGTATGCAGGAAGTAAGAACCAACGTCCAGATCTGGGAGCTGAATATGACCATGAGTGCCTTCCAACTGGGAATTCGTTCAGCCCTCGGAACATACCACAACAGACCATCTTTTACATGTGGGACAGTCATGTCCATTGCTTCCCACTTCACGTCAGTTGGATCGTGAGCACCCAAAGTTAAGTCAGCATGACCATTAACCACATCACCGAGTGCTCCGACCCAACTTCCATTGTCCAAACGTCCACCCCGTAATTCATAATCTCTGGTAAAGAGGGAAGGAAACATAAAATGGACTTGAAGGCCATATCTGTCTGTCACTGCTATTGTGAGATCCACCTCAAATCCAGTCAAATGTTGTAAATACTCGTGCTCAGAGAAATTCAACCGCTGCAAATTAATAAATGGTGGATATCTACTCACTGCAGCAGTAATTTGGCAGTTACTGAATTTGTTTGGAATCTTTTTAGGAAACAGTTCATTATTACGCTCAAAAGAACCTTGTCCTTCAATCAGCCACCTATCTATAACAACCACATCCTTAGTATTCCTTCCACACTGTCCGGAATCACTGAAAGGAAACCAAGTGTACAGATTCACGGAAGAAACGACAGTGTTCGATACCGGTGGTGTGATAAGTACCAAAATATTCAATACATACATCTTCCAAAGTCTGTCCACAACACGATGAACTGTAAATTGTTCATTCCTGGCCTTAATAGCTTCGTCGATTACAACTATAAATCGAACACTGGTACTCAAAGCATAGGTTTGGTCTAATGTTTGAATCTGTGTGGAAACTTGATCACTTTGTTCAGTTCCTTGCAACACAATCAAGATATTATCTACATGTTCTCTCTCCTGTCTTGGTTGCTTATCGTGTCTGCAGTAAGAGACTACACCTGTATGATTTATATTGGAGAAATATTGTTGAAGAGACTGATCAATCCACGAATTCTTCCTTGGTAATGTTTTTGAGTTTGTCTTGCAAATCAGTAGTTGCTGCCCTTGATCAAAGTAACGGTTGACTATATTCTGTAGACAATTGTTCAGGTGACGGTCTTCTTTCTGCTCGTGTAACTTAGTGCTCTCTATTTCAGTACATAGCAGCACAGTGAATAAGACCAAAGCATAATGTTGACAGTTTGTAAGGTGTGATAATACTGCAATTTTCATTATTGTCTGACAATAATGATGTTGTAGCTCTAGCGGCCTATTTAGCTGTTGTGACTTAAGCCAGAATCTTTCTCAAAAAGGGTTTTTTAACGCACCTGAAAATCTGATGACAAGAGGTTGTCACAATTAACTTAGCCGAGATCGAATCTCAAATCATGGGTTGAAGGCTAATTGAACCAACCACTTGACGTCGTCTTCGGTCTCACTTCAGGGCAAAGAATAGTTCACATTTTAGTATTTGATGTTTAATCAGAGTGTTTGTGAATCTGAAAGCAGAAGGAGCGACGTATGAAGCGATACTCTATCGAACATTTTCACAGCGTTAAAATTACTTGTCTTTTATATGAGATACTAGAAGTAGTACCCAGCTTCGCCCGATTGTTTTCATTAAGGGAATTAAAATATAATTTTGCATTATGTAATCTGTGTTGTCAATAAGCTACTATGAAATGATGTTTAATTGCATAATTTAAACAGACACGCTTTGATATAACAATGATGTCTTCATCAGCGTTAATATTTTAACATAATTATCTAAGGTGAAATGGTTATCCTTATAAATTTTAATCAAAATGGTCCTTCCTTTGGAGCAGGGCAGTTTCAATATGTCTAAGTAAGTTTATTTGGTCATATCACACTGTGTAACTTCATTTATGATCTTCTCTGAACTAAATTCTTGAACATTTTATGCCCATCAAATTAACAAAAACAACATCAAAAATTAACATGGGATTATTACTGATAAATCAACTTAAAACTTATGAATGTCGGAATGGTGTGAACTAGTGATGTTTGGATACTTACAAAAATCCATCCACCTTAATTATTTTGAGAAATGATAAAATTGCAATTGTTTTTGAATATATTCTAGTTCACAACATTGTAGGCATTAAATAGAAGACCTCAGTAAAATAAATTTAATGATTGAATAATATTTAGCAATTTTAGAGGCCTTTGAAAAATTGTCATTTATTATTGTTTTACAAACATTCAGAGAACTGAATACAGAAACCAAAGTTTCTTACCTGAAACATTGATGACTGGGATTCATGTGTGGTTTGGTAATCGTTTCAAGGAATCGGACCAAAATGATACAGCAAACAGTACATACATCTAATTTAAAAAAGAACGGGAGATTGTAGAAAACGTTAAAGAAGAGCTCAAAGAGAAAGAAAATTGTGAAATTTGGACAAAAGAATAATGTCAACAATTTTTTTAATTTTTATATTCAATCAGTGTTTCCTTAAATATGCGTATAATCGTTGTATAAGATATGAGACAGACACAGCCTGATATTGTTGTAACTAAAAATAGCACTGAAACCAATCTTTCAGATTGGTGACCAAGTTTCTGAATCCCCTACAATATATTTTTGATCGAATTTCGATAATCCAAGATGGTAAATTTTTGTTCTGAATCTATTATAATTAAATACACAATACAAATGAACTTACCTTACTGGATTACCAGAGTAACGTCAGGAGCTATGACTTGCCCACACTTTCACATGTGGTAAACTCTGAATAAGACACAATACAGTTCCCTAGATCGAAACATAATTGTTTGTACTGTCATTATTAAGATAAGAATCAGTCTTTCTTTATACTATTCTTTCTCGCTACTTGGGAATCTGCCATAATTAAATGTAGACCCCGTGATCACTGGTTTGATTTTAATCAATTTCCCAAGAACAGTCATATCATCCAGATAATCCTGAGGAATTGAGTACATTCACGGTTAAAATCCGAATTTGGTACCGATACGCGTTTTCAAGGTGTATTCTTTGCGTCCAGGAATGATAATACAGTCAAAGGGGAGATAAATTGCGTGGAGGAATAATCGATCTCTTTCTGATACTATCGTTAGATTTTAATTTAGATTAATTTAATAATGCAGCCATATGGCCAGTTATATACCTAATCAATAAAGGAACTGCGCACAAATGAGCATTACATTCAGGAGTAATCCATTAAAGAAAGTGTTCTCTTAAAACATTCACTAAATTGGTCTCGACCACACCGTTTAGCACATAACATGCACACACACTGTACAGAAGGTTCATGAAAGCCACGCCGCACGCACAGCTTATGAAGGAAGCCGTGTACTATCAGTCTATTCAAATCACTCCTCATTTCATTGTTAGGTCCGGTCAAATTTCAATTAGACATAGCATCAGTCCCATAGAATTCGAGGTCAATTTCCGTTCGCTTTCTTCGTCTCAACCTTAGGAACTCCTTTTCTTGACTTGTAGAAGGCAATTGTAGTGTCATTCACAAATCTTCAATAAGAAAAGGGTGACATTTTTGAGATTCCCAAAGTTCTTTTCAAGAATCTCTCCTTGACATTTGCTACAACTCTATAACATTACATATTCGGAGTCATGGTTGATTATACTCAATGAGAGATACTAAAAAAAACATATTTCTCCATTTATTCTTTTCATTTAACAATGAGCATCAATCTCTAACACTTCACTTCTCGGGATCTTAACACACAAAACCAAATCATTCTTGCTAATAAGAATCAGACCAAGTCAACAGATACTTCTCTTTTCCACAAAAATCTTATCTAAGTCCAAGACCGAACACAATAATCATCTAACTTTTTCCCTCATATATTTCTACAATCTCCATAGATACTCTCAAAGATACTCACTACTAATCAGACCTCTAACAAAAATTTTACAGCATGGAATCTAAAATAATAATCAAAGATATATAAAAACAGCATTAAAAAAAGGAACTTAGAAAATACGCTTCACTGGCAAGCCCCTCCTTCACCCCACTACCAGAAACTAGATATCTCTAACTTTGGGGTAATGGACAGCACCCCCAGCAAGCGCCATTTTCTTAACCTAACAAATCCAAGGAAAATGAACAGTGACAATACGCCCCCCTACATATGTAATTCTCGCGTGTGAAACACGTGAGAATCACATACATATAAAAACAAAGAATAAATTACTCAACATATCACACATACACAGAATTAACAAACACACTAACTAAAATAACTTCTGAAGGAACTACATAATCGTCATCAAGCCAATCCACTTTCCAAATAAGTCTCGAAGCGCTAAAGCGTTCATTTGATAAAGACATGATATCTCCACTCCTTTCATCATCCAGTGGGTGAGTGGTTATAGTGTCGGACTACCAACCCAAATATTGCAGGTTCGCTCCTGGCCAGGGTAAGTGATTTTTGAAAGGCGACAAAAATCACGACACTCATGTCATACGTTGTTGGCATGTTAAAGAACCCATTTGAATTCAGTAGGCCGTGTTCAATGGCAAAATTAATCTCGGGATTTTCCGCCAACACAAAGTTCCTCCATTCTCTACTTGAAAGTGCTGTAGTGTCAAGGAGTTTAGATATCTAACCTCCTTGACTTTCATAGCGTTCAAAGGAACGACGAAATTCGACATGCAAGCTACCCTCTGGGTGTCAATTAATAAAGCTTGCACCAGGCACCCGAGGCCATACGATATTAAATTAATCATCCGAACTGCTACCTTCGATGCCATTACCATCTCGAATATATAAATATTCGTTTCCATCAACATCCATAGACTGATCATGATTTTCATCAGCATTACTCAGCGTTTCCGATTCGGCATCCTGTTCTCCAAGTTTACCACTTGAGCTCCTTTTTGGCGTCTTCTTCTCGGAATCGGTTTTCTTCTCTGCCTTCCATCTCGTCTTTTTCTTTATCCGCCACGTCATTCCGTACCTTATACTCCTCATCTTCCATCTCCACCGTTCCTCTCTCCTTCCCTTCCTCATTTTCTTCTTCTTCTCCTTCTTCTTCTTCTTCTCCTTCTGATCCTTAACTCTCTTATCTTCCTTTACCTGACATCTCATCTTCTTCCTACTCCTTCTCTTTGCTTTCCAACTCATTCTTTTATATAATCTCCTGGTCTTCTTTGTCTTCATTCTCAACCACTTCTCTCTTCTTCCTTTCCACATTTTCCACCTCTTCCTCGTCTGTCTTGTCTTACTCAACAGTTCCTTTCTCTTCTTCCACTTTGTTTTCCACTGTTTCCTTTTCACCTTATCTTCTTCTAGTATGCTGTATTCTCCATGGCTCACTCTTGCACTTTCATCCTCATATTTAGCCTCCTTTTTCTTGATTGCTACTGTCTTCATTACCAACCTCATCTGATTCTCCTTTCTTTTCTTCAAATTCTCCCATACCTTTTGCTTTCTCACGCTCTTCTGTTTCACCTTCTCCCTTATCCGTTTCTCCTTTCTCTTCAGTGTCTTCCATTTCACCTTCTCCGTTATCCGCTTCTCGTTTCTCTTGTTCTCTCTCTTGTTCATTTTCTTCCTTACGCCCTCCACATCTTTGATAATCTTTTCGTTCCTTAATCTTACTTATCTCATTCACTTCCTCCTCTTTTATCTTATCCTCCACTTCCTCTTCTATTTCTTGTCCATCTTTCATTCCTTCTTCCCCTCCATTACCATCTTCTACACGCCCCCCAGCATCACGTACTATCTCACTACAATACATATGATCTCCACTCTGTGCTCTTACAACTTCCCTTTCTCCTCCACCTTCTTCTCTTTCTACGTCTCTTTCACCTTCTTCTGCTCCTTCTCTTTCTTTCTCCTCCACAGCCACATTCCACTCCATCCTTAAATACTCCTTCAAAGACTCTCCATACTTCTTAATTTCTGCGTAAAATTCATTACTTAGCCTTTGAAACAAACTAGGGTACTTTCCGCTCAATAAAATATCAATCAAATAACACTCCATATTCTCCATTCGTGCACTGTACTAACTTTATTAACGTTTACTTTTCTTCACCTTTACCTGCTTCCTCATCTTGCTCATATCCCTCTTTCGATCCTCACGTTGTGGCGCTATTTTTAACATTACATATTCGGAGTCATGGTTGATTATACTCACGGAGGGAAACTTAAAAAAAAACATATTTCTCCATTTATTCTTTATTTTCATTTAACAATGAGCATCAATCTCTAACACTTCACTTCTCGGGATCTTATTACACAAAACCAAATCATTCTTGCTAATAAAAATCAGACCAAGTCAACAGATACTTCTCTTTTCCACAAAAAACTTATCTAAGTCCAAGACCGAACACAATAATCATCTTCTTCCCTCATACATTTCTACAATCTCCATAGATACTCTCAAAGATACCCACTACTAATCAGACCTCTAACAAAATGTTTACAGCATGGAATATAAAATAATAATCAAAGATATATAAAAAAACAGCATCAAAAATAGGAACTTAGAAAATACGTTTCACTGGCAAGGCCCTCCATCACCCCACTACCAGATACTAGATACCTCTAACTTTGGGGTAATGGACAGCACCCCCAGCATGCGCCATTATCTTAACCTAACAAACCCAAGGAAAATGAACAGTGACAAATTATAGTGTCATTCTTAAATCTTCAATAAGAAAAGGGTGACATTTTTGAGATTCCCGAAGTTCTATTCAAGAATCTCTCCTTGACATTTTCTACAACTCTGAGATCAGATAGAGTTAGGCAATCTCATATCACTTCCAACCCATAAGTTAGGGCTCGAAGAACCTTAACATGGAATAGTGTCATTACTGTCCTTAGAGACAATTTAGTGGTTTCAGTGACATCATGTATTTTCCGATAGCTGCCAACTTGGCCTACCTTTCTCCTACGTGGCTTCTGAAAGAATTAGCAGATGGTTGAAAAGTGATCCCTAAATATTTAAAAGGATTTACAAGTTCCCAGACTGTTCCTTGGCCTTGTATCCTGTCATTGGCCCCTATTCTTCCTCCTTTCCGGAAAAAACATTTTGAATTGTCTTCTTTCTATTGATTATGAGGCTGTTGCCGTCAGCATATTCATCAAGTCTATCCATTACCACTTGGAGATCTTCGTTATTGTTGGAGCCTAATGCAATATCATCCGCATACTGGTACAACGCTACCGATGAATTAAGGATAATACGTGTCATATCTGCTAAGGCTATGTTGAATAATAGCGGGCTAAGGGGGTCTCCTTGAAGGACCCCGTTAGTATGTAAAATGGGTGTTGAGGACGTTTTGCCGTCTTGTATCGTAACACTATTGTAAGCAAGTATGTTATTTAAGGTTATAGTCAGTGGATTATCTATTCCAGTCATTTCTGCTTGTTTCCGAAGGAGCATTTCCCTATTTAAGAAGGCAAACACTTTCTTGAAATCCACAAATATGATACAGAATTTCCACGTTGGTCGTCTAATTGTGTCAAATATTTTGTCTAAGAGGTTCTTGACCGCATGTAGTATCCTTCCTCCCTTAATGAATCCAAATGGTTGTTCGGAAACCTTACTTTCTGTTTCTGCAAGTAATCTGCGTTCTAAGATCTTGGCGTATATCTTATACTTAGATAGTATTTTCAAGGGCGACACCTTTATACGAATCATAATCACCTCTGTCACCTTTTCCTTTGAATAGCATTTTGATATCTGACTGTTTCCGGGATATGTCAAGTTGTAAAACACGCGTTGAACATTGCGATACATATGTGAATTAGAGTTTCACAGGTGTCTTTTAAATTGTCATTGATGACCCCTTCCGGTCCTGCTGCTTTCATACATTTCGTGACCTGAATAGCCGCTTTGATTTCTTCCTGATCTATGAGACAAGTCGCATTATCTATATTTTCCCAGAGTGGAATGGCCATTTCTAGATATTTCTTGTTTAGGATTTCAGAAAAGTGTATTTCCCAGAAAGTAATTGGAATTTCCGGTGTAACATTTTTTGACCATTTCTTGAGAGCTACAAAATATCTTAAATTGCCTCTTCAGCTTGTATTAGTGCTTGTCTTTCTAGATACTGGGTTTTCTTTTGTCGTAGCATCTTTCGTTTACGATTTCCTCTTTTCTGCATACTCTGCAAACATGGAGTTATCAGCATCTTGCCGTACTCTGTGGAAGAATTCCAAGGTTTCTGTATTAATTTGTAACATTCGCTTTCAAACCATGGTTTAGCGATTCTTGGTGTCGACTGGATTTGTTCTTCTTTGAGAATGTTTAGTACCACGTTTAGATTTTATTATAACACTCTGAATTTATCGTATTAAATCACCCATCTCTGTCCGCCTATACAATACGATATTTGTTTAGAATGATAAGTATCTATGTAGATCAGTCTTCAGTTTTTATTTTGATGGTCATAAAGTAAAATTAGAAATCTCAATAGCCTTCACGATGAACAGATATAAATGGCAGATCCCATATAGTGATATGAATGGGAACTAATGCTTCTGAACAAGACCGTGTTTAAAACCTGACAAAACTCAACCATCAGTGAGAAAGCTTGATATCCTATGTCATTGTAAAGGCTGAACCTGCTTGTGCATTTCTAATTGGAGCTAGGGTGTGGGTAGGAGGTGGCTGTGGCCTTATTTTAGGTAGAAGTGGGTAAATCACATCTGGAATGGGTGAGGAAGAAATTGAACCCACCTCTTCTCAGTTCTGTCTTAGGAGGCGGAATTAATCCCCTTCTAGACCTCAGACGTGATTTAAATTTCTGAGCTGAGCAGAATTCGAACCCTTATGTTATCTTAACACAATAAATGGCAAATAAAGTGCATTTACTTGAGAAATGACTTTCCTTTTGGCAGGTTGGAGTTCCGTTTGTGCAACCAAATGCCCCACATGTCGGCATTTCGACCCACACGTGAAATATCACCACTTTATAGAACGTATGTCACTTCCCATGCTATTCTTATGAGCCTATCGCAATGTTTTGAGCACAAGAGGAGGGTTGCCTTGTCGCTTCACTTCCTGGCCGTTAGGACCTCTCCTTATTACTCCTTGCTGCGGTGAGACTGCGTATACAGCAACATGAAGGTACTGCCAACCTAACACGTCCCGCAAGGCGATACTCGCTTAGCTCGCCCCTGCGGAGAGAATTTACGGACCCACTGTATTAACACTCGCCACTGTTATATATTTTACAATGTTTCCAACATGTGTCGACTTCATGGCAAAGCGCCAGTGTCTCTAAGGAATATTCATTATTATTATTATCCATAATGTACAATTTTGGGCTTATGCCGTGTTTTATTTTATTGAACTCGACGCGTTTCGAAAGAGACCATGCCTTTCTTCATCAGGAATTAAATTGTTGCTAAGAAAAATCAACAAAGAAACTAATAAAGGTGCTCTAAGATGGACGCCATTTTAGCGCTATGTAAGGGACAACGAAAAGCAGCAGTGTATTATTTTCTGAGGGTTCTGATAATAGGTAGCCAGGACTCACTGAGATTGTAGCCGGTGTCGCGGTTGAAATTATCAGGGTGTTTACGTATTTCAACCGCCTTCCTTATGATTCTGGGACGATATTGCTTTATACGGGCAAGAATATCCACTCCTTGGAACATGACGTCATGGCCAGGTGTTAAGCATGATCAGCAACAGCTGATTTATCAGGTTGAATGAACCTGATAGATCTATTATGTTCCATAATCTTTCAGCTTAGTGTTCATGCAAAGTTTCCTGTATGTTAGAGACCTGTCGAGTGTTACTCCTAAGTATTTTGGAGTGTAAGAGTTTTCCAATGTAACCCCTGACCATAAAACATTCAACATACGTTCGGCTTCCCTATTTCATAGATGGAAAGCACATACTTGTGTTTTTGATGGATTAGGTTTGGGAAATATGCACATAACAATAATCCAATCTTATTCATTCTTCTTTCCCTCCATTGCCGTAATATGTTGAGCTGTCGTGTTTGCATGTTGTTCAAGTTGAAATTTATTTTGACATTTGACTTTCGTCGAGCACACTTAGCAACAGACGACAAAAAACATCAGTTGAATAATCACTATTACCCTCTGCTGCTTTTCTCTTTAGGCATTTTGAGTTAAGAATATGCAGACTAAAGTAACACATTAACTGAAGAAACTCATCACCAAACAAAGCCCGGGCTACTCGCTGCCCAGAAGCTGAAGGAAATGTCCCATCCCATCCATTTATAGAAATGCCAAGCGTAAAATACTGTTATCTCGTTATATGTTGCTTAGAAAGTTGCATACAAGGGATGTCCAGCACACAGGTGAAACCAATTTTGTTCAAGATGTTTTAAATTTTACTTAATTACTAATGTACAGTGAGATTCTTTTGCTGGAAGGGGCAGGTGGCCGACTGCGGGGCGCGCGCGCCTTCCGCAAGACAACCGAGCTCGGGCCGCAGGGTTGACCGAGGCGGAGGCGAGCAAACCAGGGTAATTAAAGTCATTAAGTCACTAAACGTTCATCAACGAGGGTGTGTAGTGTCAGCGCACAGATAAGAAGGTAACATAAACAACAGCTGCAAGATTTAATTGAAGAAGCTCATATGTTTTATTATTTTATTTCCTGGGATCTGGATAACCTCACGTTATCATTTAAAGGTTAAAACTTATCTTTTCAGAGAAGATACTCAAGATGTTCTCCTTCAGCTGACAGACAGACATCGTTACATTATGCAGCTACTCCTGCACCCCCCCTGCGTGTTTACTGTAATTAATCAAAGCACGGAGCTAAGCCCGTTTGATGTTTAATTGTGGGGTAATTTAAAACATAAAGTGTACAGATCAATTACCGAACTCTAGTGGAGCTGGAGAACAATATACGGCAGCAGATATCCCTCACAACAGAAGGGAATCACAATGTGTAAACGCTAATTTATTTACATGGTACAACGCCTGTCTGTCAGCTGAAGGAAAACACACTCATCATCTCCTGTGGATTGGTAATTTCTTTAATCATGATTTGCTGGTGAATTTTCCATTAATTAATGTACTTTGTTACGGTTTTCACTTGCTTGCTATCCGCGGACCGAGGTCGGTTTTCTGGCGGAAGGTGAGCGCTTCCGACGGGCGACCGCCGGCCTCGCTCCAGCAAAAAAAATCACCCTGTATATGCTAAAATATGCTGTTGTGTTCAGAATATGCAATAAATCCAATAGACCCTCAAAATATGCATTTGTATATGCGCATTTGCATTTTCAAAATATCCAGTCCCTATTCATAACAATCTGACCTTCATCAAAGTCACGTAAGTCAGTGGATTTCCCCATTTTCAGCACGTATTGTTACTAGACTGATTCCTCATTTGACTCTGCAATGTATATAATTATACTTTCCGTGCCTGCAACCTCACCAGGCGGCTTCAATCCAGCGGTGGGCAGTGGTCATAATGTTGTAGCTTATTAGTGTATCTACATACATACATATTCTTTCAGTCCAAGAGGTGAGGCTAGTCAGTCAAGCAACTTAAGTAAGTCTGTAATGTATAATTTATTAATGTAATTACAATTGTTTTCTCTAATTAGGCCTAACGGACAGAATGACAGAAAGACAGAATGTCAATACTTTCAATAGTTATTGAAGGCTATTTATTAATTTCATACATTAAACACTTACTTGTTAGTACCTTATGACGTACATTACGCTATCTCTAAAAATATGATGCTTTTCTAATACTGATTGAACCAATTATAGATCAATAGCAAGTAGATATCAATGTCACGCACTATTCTCATTTAGATGGTGATAACTCCAGTGAACAAGTAGCAAAAGTGGTTCCAGTGGTGGAAGCAGTACTACAATCTTGTGCGAGCCCATCGACTGTCGTTAGTTGATTCACTCAACAATCGTAGTGTTTACAAAACGTTCATTTCAGTCTGGTCAGTACAGAAGTACTCAACGTACATGATTTTAAAACGGTGAGCTTCGAAAGCAATGTTAAGAATTAATCATAAAGTGGTATTAGCAAACGCACAGTAACATTGCATTGTGCTCAAAATTTGTAGACGCTTTTAATTTCAGATATCCACCTTGGAGTCCTCCTTTTTACAAAGAAAATTTGGACAGTTTCCGTTAGATGAACACACTTTATATTTACCGTCACCGTTCTTTTAAAATTTCAGCCAAAAATTAAAAGTAATTGCACGTCTCAAACATAATCCATATTAATTCAAAGAAAAAGCCTATATACCGCACTGAGTGAGTATCAGATGCAGACCAAATGTACGATATATATATATATATTTGTATGTCTCTTCCCTTATTCCTATCAATATATAGTCACACTTGGAACGTAAATCTTATCTTCCTCCGAGAGAAGCATCTACCACAAATAATTTCCATCAAGAAAGCACCTGTTGAAATAATAATGCCAATTATTAAAATAACAAAGGGTCCTTGCAAATGATCGATTGTAAATACCACATTTCGTTCCCTTTCAATAATCTCCCTCTTCTTAATATCAACAATAGTTTCTTCTTTGATCAATTTAGACCACCATTTATACAACATCCCACTTTCTCTTAATCTTGTCAATACAGTATTGAATTTACCTGTAAACGGGCTATTTAGTCTAAGAAAAAAAGGCGAAGTTGTACATGATTCCTGAATTTTCTAAAGGAATGAGTGGCTTATTTTTTGACCTGTTGGATAGTAAACTTATGGTACCTGCGCGGGGACAGAATATTGCATAGTTGTTTTCATTTTTATCGTCTTTATAATGACGCCATCCTCATAAATGCCTATATCTTCATATTTTACAATTTGCAAGAACTGCGGAGAATATAATTACATAATTTTGTCAAATATCCTACTGGGTATAACATCATCTTCTTCATTTTTCAAACCCTGTACGAAAACTTCCCTGGTGGCATACTGTAGTTTAGATTCTGCTAAATCCTCTAGATTTAGAATTTGGTTCTCATAACCCGGGTTGGTGAGGACCCCAGTTAACTTGGACTGAAATGCTGAATTGATCAACAAGCAAGAGAACACCCAAACGGCAAATAAAACTCGTGAGGTTTAACGATTTGGTTGATGATTTAACGATATGCCAATCAATATAGACCATGAATTTAGAGCAGAGAGAGCAATGCCGTCATTCGTGGAGAGTATATAAGTAACAATTGATGTCAGTATGCAGGAAGTAAGAAGAAACGTCCAGATCTGGGAGCTGAATATGACCGTAAGTGCTTTCCAACTGGGAATTCTTTCAGCCCTCGGAACATACCACAAGAGACCATCCCTTACATGTGGGACAGTCATGTCCATTGCTTCCCTCTTCTCTTCAGTTGGTCTGTTACCACCAAATGTTAAATCAGCTTGAACATTAACCACATCGCCGAGTGCTCCAACCCAACTTCCATTGTCCAAACGTCCACCATCTCGTCCATGAACTGTCCAGACGAGAGAAGGAAAAATATAATTTACACGAAGACCATATGTATTTGTCACTGCTAATGTGATATCTATCTCAAAACCAGTCAAATATTTAATATCTCATACACTGGGTATATTAACCTTTCAGTTACAATAAATGGCTGATAATTGCTCATTGCAGCAGTAATTTGGCAGTTTTTGAGTTTGCTTGGAATCTTTTGCTGAAACAGTTCAGTATTACGCTCAAAATAACCTTCTCCTTCCATCAGCCACCTATCTATAACAACCACATCCTTGGTATTCCTTCCACACTGCCCTGTATCACTGAAAGGAAAAAAAGTGTACAGATTCACGGAAGAAACGACAGTGTTCGATACCGGTGATGAGATAAGTACCAAAATATTCAATACATACATCTTCCAAAGTCTGTCCACAACACGTTGAACTGAAGTTCCTTCATCCTTGGCCTTATCGATTACAACTATAAATCGAACACTGGCACTCAAAGCATAGGTTTTGTCTAATGACTGAATCCATGAGAAAACGTGATCACTTTGTTCAGTTCCTTGCAACACAATCAAGATATTATCTACAAATGGTCCCTCTCATGTCTTGGTACTGCCCCCGTAAATTGAATTATACTGAGACCACGGTGGCTGTATTGGCATATGTGAATAAAGTTATGGCTGTCATAGTTGTGACGTGTATATTCATGACGTAGGCACGGATGACGCAGACTTCATGCAAGTAGGCTGGATGAGCTGAGATTCTTGGTGACGTCATGATTTTGTTCGAGAAGGATCTGAGATTTACGACGCAGTCGCAGGGAAGCAAGGAATTGTGCTGAGGAAGAAGTTACGCTATTGGAGGAGAGGCTCGAACCAATGAATGATAGTTTGGAGGGAGACGGAGATTACTGAAATTACCATATTTAATTACTTTTGGCATGCAGAATTGTGGAAATCTATTTTCAGTTATGGCATTGATTTGGAATTTTGAAGAAATTAATTATGTGTTTTTGAAATTTGAAAATCCGTCAAGTATAGCCAAAGTTAGAACTTCTAGCAATGACGGAGGAACAAGCTATGGTAGGGATGGATACGTCCCTTAAGAAGTTGATAAAAGGCCTTGCACAGCAGAGAGGAAGTTCTCATGTCTCAGGGCTCATGGCTCATTTTTCTGATTCTCACATTGTCAGACTTCGAGTTCTTAATTCTGAGAGAACAAGTATATATTATTCAGTGAAGCAAGTCGTCATTAGCAAGTGTGGTAGAGCCCACAGCATCGAACAAGCACTGAGCGTGCAGCAGTGCAATTTTACGGTTACTAAAACTAGGCGAATTTGGAGCGCACATATAAACGAGTCTACAAGATTATCTATCAAGAGTTAGCTACTGCATTTATGCTAATTCAATTGTGCATTACAATATTGAGGCGTGTACGAAAGTTGAACATTTTCACTATTATACTTTGGAAGATATTCGCATTTTAAGACTGCAGACAAAAGTGATTTTCTCGACACCTGAGAAGCACTTTTATAATACCACATTCTACGCTACGGCTGACACGTGTATTGCAACCGTGATACTGAAGATTACATTTGGTGATACAACGCTACATTCTACAATGGAACTATATAATCTGGCAGTACTTTCGACTATTATTATAACGGAAGTGGAGATGGAAGACTAAAACTTTAATGCAATTGGGACATATATCAATGGAGTGAAATAGCAACATGGAGCTTCGTTAATCGTCATTCTACAAAAGCGAGCATGTAGTGAACATCCAACTACACTCATGCATCGTAATCCACCGCTGAATTACATCAAATGGCAGTGGAAATATCTTCATACTCCACAATTATGAACATTTCTGCGGAAATAATTGCAATAAACTTCATGGCGAATTTCTACCAGAACTTCAGGGAACTTTCAAGAGAGGCCAGGGTGGACCCGGCTCACACAGAAGAGTTTTGCCAGAAGGATGTCTATCGTCTACACGGAGCAGTGCTATTTCCGGAGGAGGAAACTGTTCTATTCTCCGAGGGCGCAGGTTCCAGGTTCGAGGTCGGAGCACATCTTTACGGTGGTGAAATGGAACCAACAGCAGTCTTCTTTGGAAATTTTCCTCTAGAACTTCAATCAACAGATAAGGTAGTCGTGAACGTTTCTTGATTTATTTGAGCCATTTAGCGATATCTGAGCAACCATTTTTCCCATATTTTCTGTCCCATATATTTTGCCCCATATTCTTGCTTGATATTTCTGTACTCTGTACACTTTGCTGATTTATGCCTTTTTCTACGATTTATTGAGACATTGTTATGTCATTGGCATATTTATATAATTTTGGATCAGTTGAGACTGATATTATATATTCTTTCAGTAATTTGCATATTTTTGTAGTCACGATTTGACTGTAAAGTTAACGATTTTCTATGGCAAATTTGAATTCAGACAGCGTGTCATTTTATTAAAGTAATTCTATTCAGTAAATTACTTTGACCAATTTTCTGTCATCCTCAAGAAAGAAGAATGATTAAAAGATTTTAGAGCGTTAAAATCTACTAATTTATCGACGATCTTGGAAATACTAGTCGTTTTATGAACATGATTGCAACATAGACATTTATCGTCAATTCTGAAATACCATTGCATTATAGACAATTTTATGAAATATGAACTTTGAGTACGATTTATTGAGTACACTATAGTAATGAACATTTGATAGGAGTTTTTCTCAATTCTAGATTGGAACAATAATGTTTGCATTCCACATTCTAATTGTATTCTATTCGACTATTCATGCAGTTTAGATGAACTTTGATTGAAGATAGTATTTTTATACTGCGATACTTTGATGATATTAATCTCAATTTTGATAGACCAGGGAGGCGTGTCTAATCGTATTTGCTATAAAATTTATTTGTGATTGGCAAAATTTTTACTTCATATCGATTCATGACTGAAACCCACGAAGGTTAAATATAATAACAGTTTTTGATACAATTGATGAATATAAGAATTTTTAAAGAGGAACTAAGGATGTATAATCGTTAGTTCAGTGGACGTGTAAAAGTCGCTGATGAATAATGCCCTGTAATAAGTGAAGGAGGTTCCCACAGTAATATTGATGATGATGATGATGAATTTATAAGTGGAGGTTTTTTGTGTGTATTGTGGAAGATTTTGATGCCATATATATTGAGATATATGATGAATTCTGGGCCAATTTTGGTGCAATTTTGTGCGTTTTGAGCGAGGTATTTTTCCACTGAGTGTATTGTTCAGGTCCATTGAAAATTATTCATGTGAAGTTACTGTTAAAATTAACAAGAGTGTTTAAATAATTTGAGATAACGATTTTGAATGGAGGTTACCGTCACAAATAATAATTATTAAATCTTATTAAACCTGAATCTAAAATTTAAATATAACTAACCTTCATTGGTCGATTATATCACCACGATTTGAGTAATTATCAACCGGATAAACGTGTGGTTTAATGTATTTATAATACAAATAATATAAATAATGTAAATAACTATGTAAATATTTTTAATAATAATTTGAAACGAACGGGATTAATAGAGGTGTGTATAAATTTTTCAATTGTCGTTTGACAATGTTATAAACAATTTAAAATGTTATAAATAATTAATGAACATTTTGTTATAAACATTAAGCGTTTTCGTTATTATACTCTAAACAACGCTAGTTCAACAATTGGATTATACAATTAAACAAGATTTGGGATTATTAGAGTAATCCATTGATATTTGAATGGAGCATTTAAAAGATTTGCGTGATAATATTTGAGTTGAGATGTGAACATTTTAAGTTTTTTGAAAAGGAGCTAGGCTCTGAGGTAACTAGCATAAGCTAACATTGGTTGAACAGGTGCTTCCATTTGACGAAGCAAGCATGCGACACGGTGCAGGGTGTATCGCAGGTGGCCAGATAACTGTATGATAGAGGCCAAGGTCATCTACATAGCAGCCTTGCGGTTATAAATAAAATGTGAAGTTCATTAAAAAGGAAACAAATGCTATATGTCTCGTCCCAGCTCCCTTATCCATTCCAATGTGCATTGTTGTTATTATTACGTTCTTTTGAGCTAGAGAAAGCTGAATTTTTGTATGTGAAGTCTACAAGTCCTACAGGAGGACATGTTGCATTGACAATGGCTTCTGATTGCCACGTATATTTTGTTGTTAAATTTTGTTAAATTATTTTTCTCTTTATGTGAAATAAATTATTGTGCAGTTTAAATTTTCTTGTTTCCGACTTGGTTCATTTTAAATATCGTGGTGGAGGCTATTGTGAGGGCATACTATTAAGTGATTCTGTTGAAAACCCAGACCCGAGATTAAATTGAATAGGTAAGTAAAAGGTAAGTATGAACCCCCGTATATTTTGGTGTGTTCCACAATAATTTCATGTTAACTACTGTGCTCTAATCTCGGTAGTATCTGTCAGTGCCATTTTCATTGATGTAGCTGTGCCGGTGCGATTGATTATTGGCAATCCGATTGAGGGGGCGGATATCTGACAGCCTACTATCCGGATTATCGGGGACAGTAGGATTGGCACCGCAATTTCGTGGGGCTCGACAAAACTGGATTACCAGGTTGAACGCCAGTTGGATTGGTACAATCAACGTGTGGAGTGTTCGAATAACATTGGATTACCAAGGTATCGATGTCAATGGGATTGTGAAGACTCAAATAAAGAGGTTGATTCTTTGTTAGATGTCTTGGCCAATTGTAGAATTTGAGAGTGTGATTATATAGGGATTAAATGTTGTGTTGTATTAGGAAAATTACACTCAGAAAAGATCAGATCTTATACAACCTGAGAGAGGTTAAATAGGCTGGAAACTTAGAAAAATCGCCTATGATCTGGAGTCTTATTTTATTTGACCGGCTTATGAGATGTTTAGTCATATTAAAGATAAAATTGAACTATTTGGATTGTAAATGTAAATTATTTGTGTTAGGATATTTAAAATGAACCAAAGAAATTTGAACATGTGCTTGAGTTTATTTCAACATAGGGTGTTTATGAAGTTAGTGATAAGCTAATTATAAGTAAGATTTAAGACAGAAAATTGCTCAAACTTATATATATGGTGAAAGATGTTGCTCGGATGTTATCTTGCTCTGTTTGATGTATGTCCCTAAAGCAATCTATTATTGAAATATTATTGAGATGGCAGATGAGAGTATGAGAAAGATGTTGGAGGAGATGTCCAACAGTTTGTCTGCTAATTTGAAAGCTAGCATGAATGAAAGAATGAAAGAGATGGAAGCTAGGAATACTAGTCGAATGGAGGAGAATATGAAAGTTCTTCAGACCAGTTCTGCAAACTTGGAAAATAATGTGTCGCGTTTACAGACCAGTACCCAGGGAATCCAGAATGCCGTGACTGACATTCATAAAGATGTCTCAGATGTTAAACTAGATTTATCCAATGTCCATAAAGATTTATCCAATGTCCATAAAGATGTCTCAGATGTTAAGACTGATGTTTCCAATGTACAGGGAAAAGTTGATTCAGTGCAGAAAGACCTTACTATGTTGAATCTTGATGTTGCTAATGTCCGGGGTGATATTTCATGTGCTAGAGCAGAAGTAATCGTTGTTAGGAATGATGTTGCTACTGTACAAGACAAGGTAGAATAAGTTCAAAGAGAGATTAGAAATGTTCGAACCGATGTGTCAAACGTTCAAGTAGACATAAATAATATTCATTCTGATGTTAATGATATGCAAAGCGATATCAATAAGATGCAAATAGAAGTTAATACAGTTTTTCTAGACATTGCCAAAGTTCAAACTGATGTTAATAAGATTAGAGAAGAAATTGAAACTTCAAAAACGCTTTGTACTCGTAACATTAGTGCTTTAATAACTAGATTGGTTGACGAGTCTGTTAGGACAACAGCTTCTCTAGCGGGATTAAAACATGATGTAGAGGTCATGAGGACCCAAGTCTTAGATCATAATCGTTTACTAAAGGAAGACATTGAAGTAGACATTGCTGAAATGTTAACTGCAAATGTAACGGTTTGGAAAGATGAATGGAACAGGTCAAGTGGGGAACATGTTAATCAGATTCAGGAGTGAATTGAACGAAAACTTGCCAGTACACAGGTCGATATAAATAATGAGGTAGTTCAAATTAGAAAGGACTTGAATATAAGGATGGATTCGCTATCCGAAAAGCAGGTAGAGGATAGAACTCAAATAGGCCAGGACGTGCAAGCATTAAAAACCGCGTTAGAGGAACAAATTCATAAGGTTGTCTCTGATGTCAATGAAACTACGAGCAAACTTCAGAATTTGAAACTAGGAGAAGCTAGCATGTTGGAAACGTATAAAGAAGAGTTGATTAGGAAAGTCATCACGGAAATCACAGATAAGGATCCAGAAGGGTTGACTTGTGAAGATAATAGGAATTACGTGAGAAGATGTAACCTCGCTACTGAAGAGAGAGATATTAGTCCTGAGGAACGTATATTCAGATTCCGGGAAGAAGAAGAGGATAGGAATATTGAACCTGAATGGAAATATCGTGATAGTGGGAAGAATTACATGGATTCATATCCAAGAAATGTGACAGTCATCCGAAACTTTCAGGACAAGCCTCAGAAATTTAGTAATACAGATAGTCTAACACCGATAGAGTATATCAGGAACCTGAAAGACTATTTTATTGAAGCCCATATTCCTAGAGAAAGAGAAATGAGAATCGTAGAAAGATTTCTAGCTGGAGGACCCCTTGAATGGTTCAGAGCATTTCGGTACACTTTTAGTAATTTCGATGAATTTGCAGAGGCACTGATAAAACGATTCTGGTCAATAGAAGCACAAAATTCATTAAGAGCTGAGGTATACTCGAGGAAGTATTCGGGTACTCTTCCAACACGGTACGCTGATTTCTTCACGAGCCAGTTATCGTGCTTGAGATTCTTACAACCCCCATTGTCGACAGAGCAGTTGATAGATGCTATTTCACGTATGCTGCCTGTGGAGGTAAGAAGGCTTATCATATCGTCAAATATCAGGGATTTGACCAGTATGGACGAACTATTGAGAAGGCTTGACTACACGAGTCCAATGCCAAATTTGGTTCAAAAAGGTCAGAGGCACGAATTCAAAGACATTAATACAGTCTACATGGATCAAGTTCAGCAAACTGATACGCCTGCTGAAGAGAAAACTGAAAATGTAGGTCCTCACAGGAACCATTATTTTCGCAACAACGGATCACAAGGTTACCGTCCATATCAGCAAAGACGAGGCTGGAATAACAATAGAGGGAATTATAATAACGGAAGAGGTAGATACTATAATAACAATGGGTACAATAGGAACTACAACAGAAATAACCAGTACCAGAATCGGAATCAGAATTCTATAGGTCAGGTTATGACACCGGACAAGTATCAAGAGAGAGAGAAAGAAAGTCAGCAGTATTTGAAGGAATTAAGAGAGAAGGAAGCTGAAAACCAGAAGAAAAGACAGGATTTAGTGATCGATCCTGGTCCTTCTACAAGCCAGCAGAATTTGGAAAACAGGAATACAGGACAGAAGAGAAAGTAGAGAGGAGAGAATGCATTAGCCACACACAACCCAGAGAAGAAGAGACTTATGATTAAGAAACATAGAGGAAATATCATACAAGAGTAAGCCAATTATAATTCAATTTAGTGTTCAAGTGAATTCAGATATTTATAACACAGAGTTTAAAAACAAATTGCAACTGTTTTTAAAACGTGGTGAAGGGAGAATGCCCCCGTAAATTGAATTATACTGAGACCACGGTGGCTGTATTGGCATATGTGAATAAAGTTATGGCTGTCATAGTTGTGATGTGTATATTCATGACGTAGGCACGGATGACGCAGACTTCATGCAAGTAGGCTGGATGAGCTGAGATTCTTGGTGACGTCATGATTTTGTTCGAGAAGGATCTGAGATTTACGACGCAGTCGCAGGGAAGCAAGGAATTGTGCTGAGGAAGAAGTTACGCTATTGGAGGAGAGGCTCGAACCAATGAATGATAGTTTGGAGGGAGACGGAGATTACTGAAATTACCATATTTAATTACTTTTGGCATGCAGAATTGTGGAAATCTATTTTCAGTTATGGCATTGATTTGGAATTTTGAAGAAATTAATTATGTGTTTTTGAAATTTGAAAATCCGTCAAGTATAGCCAAAGTTAGAACTTCTAGCAATGACGGAGGAACAAGCTATGGTAGGGATGGATACGCCCCTTAAGAAGTTTATAAAAGGCCTTGCACAGCAGAGAGGAAGTTCTCATGTCTCAGGGCTCATGGCTCATTTTTCTGATTCTCACATTGTCAGACTTCGAGTTCTTAATTCTGAGAGAACAAGTATATATTATTCAGTGAAGCAAGTCGTCATTAGCAAGTGTGGTAGAGCCCACAGCATCGAACAAGCACTGAGCGTGCAGCAGTGCAATTTTACGGTTACTAAAACTAGTCGAAGTTGGAGTACATATAAACGAGTCTACAAGATTATCTATCAAGAGTTAGCTACTGCATTTATGCTAATTCAATTGTGCATTACAATATTGAGGCGTGTACGAAAGTTGAACATTTTCACTATTATACTTTGGAAGATATTCGCATTTTAAGACTGCAGACAAAAGTGATTTTCTCGACGCCTGAGAAGCACTTTTATAATACCACATTCTACGCTACGGCTGACACATGTATTGCAACCGTGATACTGAAGATTACATTTGGTGATACAACGCTACATTCTACAATGGAACTATATAATCTGGCAGTACTTTCGACTATTATTATAACGGAAGTGGAGATGGAAGACTAAAACTTTAATGCAATTGGGACATATATCAATGGAGTGAAATAGCAACATGGAGCTTCGTTAATCGTCATTCTACAAAAGCGAGCATGTAGTGAACATCCAACTACACTCATGCATCGTAATCCACCGCTGAATTACATCAAATGGCAGTGGAAATATCTTCATACTCCACAATTATGAACATTTCTGCGGAAATAATTGCAATAAACTTCATGGCGAATTTCTACCAGAACTTCAGGGAACTTTCAAGAGAGGCCAGGGTGGACCCGGCTCACACAGAAGAGTTTTGCCAGAAGGATGTCTATCGTCTACACGGAGCAGTGCTATTTCCGGAGGAGGAAACTGTTCTATTCTCCGGGGGTGCAGGTTCCAGGTTCGAGGTCGGAGCACATCTTTACGGTGGTGAAATGGAACCAACAGCAGTCTTCTTTGGAAATTTTCCTCTAGAACTTCAATCAACAGATAAGGTAGTCGTGAACGTTTCTTGATTTATTTGAGCCATTTAGCGATATCTGAGCAACCATTTTCCCCATATTTTCTGTCCCATATATTTTGCCCCATATTCTTGCTTGATATTTCTGTACTCTGTACACTTTGCTGATTTATGCCTTTTTCTACGATTTATTGAGACATTGTTATGTCATTGGCATATTTATATAATTTTGGATCAGTTGAGACTGATATTATATATTCTTTCAGTAATTTGCATATTTTTGTAGTCACGATTTGACTGTAAAGTTAACGATTTTCTATGGCAAATTTGAATTCAGACAGCGTGACATTTTATTAAAGTAATTCTATTCAGTAAATTACTTTGACCAATTTTCTGTCATCCTCAAGAAAGAAGAATGATTAAAAGATTTTAGAGCGTTAAAATCTACTAATTTATCGACGATCTTGGAAATACTAGTCGTTTTATGAACATGATTGCAACATAGACATTTATCGTCAATTCTGAAATACCATTGCATTACAGACAATTTTATGAAATATGAACTTTGAGTACGATTTATTGAGTACACTATAGTAATGAACATTTGATAGGAGTTTTTCTCAATTCTAGATTGGAACAATAATGTTTGCATTCCACATTCTAATTGTATTCTATTCGACTATTTATGCAGTTTAGATGAATTTTGATTGAAGATAGTATTTTTATACTGCGATACTTTGATGATATTAATCTTAATTTTGATAGACCAGGGAGGCGTGTCTAATCGTATTTGCTATAAAATTTATTTGTGATTGGCAAAATTTTTACTTCATATCGATTCATGAATGAAACCCACGAAGGTTAAATATAATAACAGTTTTTGATACAATTGATGAATATAAGAATTTTTAAAGAGGAACTATGGATGTATAATCGTTAGTTCAGTGGACGTGTAAAAGTCGCTGATGAATAATGCCCTGTAATAAGTGAAGGAGGTTCCCACAGTAATATTGATGATGATGATGAATTTATAAGTGGAGTTTTTTTTGTGTGTATTGTGGAAGATTTTGATGCCATATATATTGAGATATATGATGAATTCTGGGCCAATTTTGGTGCAATTTTGTGCGTTTTGAGCGAGGTATTTTTCCGCTGAGTGTATTGTTCAGGTCTATTGAAAATTATTCATGTGAAGTTACTGTTAAAATTAACAAGAGTGTTTAAATAATTTGAGATAACGATTTTGAATGGAAGTTACCGTCACAAATAATAATTATTAAATCATATTAAACCTGAATCTAAAATTTAAATATAACTAACCTTCATTGGTCGATCATATCACCACGATTTGAGTAATTATCAACCGGATAAACGTGTGGTTTAATGTATTTATAATATAAATAATATAAATAATGTAAATAACTATGTAAATATTTTTAATAATAATTTGAAACGAACGGGATTAATAGAGGTGTGTATAAATTTTTCAATTGTCGTTTGACAATGTTATAAACAATTTAAAATGTTATAAATAATTAATGAACATTTTGTTATAAACATTAAGCGTTTCCGTTATTATACTCTAAACAACGCTAGTTCAACAATTGGATTATACAATTAAACAAGATTTGGGATTATTAGAGTAATCCATTGATATTTGAATGGAGCATTTAAAAGATTTGCGTGATAATATTTGAGTTGAGATGTGAACATTTTAAGCTTTTTGAAAAGGAGCTAGGCTCTGAGGTAACTAGCATATGCTAACATTGGTTGAATAGGTGCTTCCATTTGACGAAGCAAGCATGCGACACGGTGCAGGGTGTATCGCAGGTGGCCAGATAACTGTATGATAGAGGCCAAGGTCATCTACATAGCAGCCTTGCGGTTATAAATAAAATGTGAAGTTCATTAAAAAGGAAACAAATGCTATATGTCTCGTCCCAGCTCCCTTATCCATTCCAATGTGCATTGTTGTTATTATTACGTTCTTTTGAGCTAGAGAAAGCTGAATTTTTGTATGTGAAGTCTACAAGTCCTACAGGAGGACATGTTGCATTGACAATGGCTTCTGATTGCCACGTATATTTCGTTGTTAAATTTTGTTAAATTATTTTTCTCTTTATGTGAAATAAATTATTGTGCAGTTTAAATTTTCTTGTTTCCGACTTGGTTCATTTTAAATATCGTGGTGGAGGTTATTGTGAGGGCATACTATTAAGTGATTCTGTTGAAAACCCAGACCCGAGATTAAATTGAATAGGTAAGTAAAAGGTAAGTATGAACCCCCGTATATTTTGGTGTGTTCCACAATAATTTCATGTTAACAACTGTGCTCTAATCTCGGTAGTATCTGTCAGTGCCATTTTCATTGATGTAGCTGTGCCGGTGCGATTGATTATTGGCAATCCGATTGAGGGGGCGGATATCTGACAGCCTACTATCCGGATTATCGGGGACAGTACCTTATCATGTCTGCAGTAAGAGACTACACCTGTATGGTTTATATTGGAGAAATAATGTTGAAGAAATTGATCAAGAAACGGATGCTCCCAGAGAACGATCCTAGAATGATCGAAACAAATCAGGAGATGTTGTTCTTGGTCGATGTAGCGCTCAACAATATTCAGAAGGCATTTGTTTAGATGACTTGTTCCATTGTTGATGTACAGATCAGTGGTTTTTACTTCAGTACACAGTAGAATCGTGAATAAACACAAAACATCGTATTGAGTCCTTTTTAGATGAGCCTTTACTAGAACGTTCATTATGTTTTAATCTTTTGGCCTCCTTCCAGAAGCATGGATAAATATTGTCAGATCCAGTGCTTCTATTGATGAACCTGAAAGTAAAAGGAATGACGCATGTGTTACTCTGTCAGACTGGAGTATTGTGATGTTTATTATAAATAGAGTATAGATTGAAACTTTCACTGCTCAGTGTATTATTCATTATATTTTGTTGGTCGTTGCCGGGTTATAAATATTTGAAATACACTAGTCGTTTCGCTAGGAACACTGCCTGCGTTGTCAATACCATAACCATACTTTTGTTAATGCCGTCGATGGCGACTTATTTTCATTCCAGGTCGGGTGAGGGTATCCCACCTACAGATATCCGCCGTGAGTCTGCAGCAAGACTGAAGAGATCTAGGGTATTGGACTTGATATCCCACACTTAATATGGGTATCAACTGGCAACTTCAAGGCTCAAATCAAGAAGTTTTCTTCGCTCGACAGAATGCCTGTCCGAACCTTCTTTAACATTTAGGAAAAATAAGTGGCACTCTAGATGGAACAGTCCTACAGGTTTGTTGTTACCTGCTGAAGTCCCCGCCCCTTGACTTGAGGAAACTTGGTCAACATGGAAGTCGCTTAACAGGCTGCGCTCAGGAGTTGGCACATCTAAAAGTAACCTGATGCAAGAGCATACCATGGACCATCTCCTCATCTGCAAGCTGTGCCCAACAACCTGCTCTCTCGAGGACTTGATGCAAGCCACCAAACATGCATGTGAACTGGCTGCATACTGGTCACATTGCATTTCAATTTTGTGAGGGTTTATAGAGCCTATGAGGGTGGCCGCTGTGCGGGGAAGTGAGTGTATGTTTCTGGTACCAACTGCTGGATAGTTTGTGTGTGTATTGCATGTTGTCCGACACGATGAAATAAATAAATCTTAAATAGGCTATCTTTAAATCATCAGCTACAAACTGAACGTCAATCAATCACTCATCTGCTAATTATTTCATTTTCTCTCTGGGTCTAGTTCTTTAGAAACGATAAATAAGACTATTCTTGTCTGAATGAGATACAATTTGTTTAATTTCTAATTTAAAAAGTAAGTTAAAACATTCTAATTAGGGTAACGGTGAAGGTCAGCAAAATAAAAAGGGACAAATTGCAAAAGTTGGATTAAAAAATAAATATTCCTGAAATTTTGGATAGATCTTACCAGAACGCAATCAACGTTTGAATATTGAAGGTTATGTACACATAAACGAGTGAATCCTGCAGTTCTAGCTATAAGATATTACATTACCTCAAAATTTTTGATTTTCATTTCTAGAAGATTCAATGCACGAACTTCTATATAGTGTTTGATGATCCATACCTTTTATATTCTGCCTTTTTAGCCTATTTTCAATTTTGAAAAAATAGGCTTATGAGATCACCTTTTGTCCGTGTGTGTGTGCGTGTGTGTGTGTGTGTGTGTGTGTGTGTGATTCGTGTGTGTGTCCCCCCCTAATAAAATCTAAACGGCAGGAGCGATTTCAATGAAACTCGGAAAGTTCACAGCACTATTCCCGGCGACCTCGACCGTGCCCTTCAAATTTTGTTACGACTCACCAATCCAACATGGCGGCTGTGCGAAATATTTCACCAGCATTCAATATCTCCGAAACTATTACCGATATTACCCTGATATTTTCTATGGTGATAGAGGGAACTACTATAAGTTCACTTATGTGACTTTTGAAAACCTGGTAACTACAAAACGAACATGGCGGCCAAGCGAATTTGCGACTTTTAAATAGACGTTTCTCGCGATTTGACCAACCAAACGCAATGAAACTTGGTACAGTATATGTTCATATACATTGTAATGCACCGACATCTAACTTCGTTCAATTGTTTACATAATCACAAGATGGCGGATGTGCGAAATATTTCACCGGCATTCTATATCTCTGAAACTATTAGCGGTATCTCCCTAAAATGTTGTACTGAGATAAAGGGCACTACTGGAAGTCCATCTATAAGATTTTCAAATACCGGTTAACTACAAAACGAACATGGCGGCCAAGCGAATTTGAACATTTTAAATAGACCTTTCTCGCGATTTAATGTTCCAAGTGCACTGAAACCTGGTACAGGAAATATTTATACACATTGTAATCCACTGGTATCTAATTTAGTTCAATTGTTTACATAACCTCAAGATGGCGGCAGTGCGAATTTTAAAATTAAGTTTTTATTTCTTGTGATGTAGTCATGCGATCGAAGTGAAAGTTTGAATAATGAACCTACGCAATCATTTTCCTTTAATGGTACATGACTCTATGGCCTATACATTTAACAATCCAACATGGCGACCATCCGAAATATTTAGACGATACTGAATATCTACGAATCTATTTTAGCAATCAAACTGCATTTTTTAATGTTCATAGGGGCTATGAACTTAAGTTCACCTATAGGACTTTAAATAACCTGGTGATCACAAATCCAACATGGCGGTGACGCGAATTATAAATATTCACATGGACGTTTCTCGCAATTTAACCATCCTCGTGCAGTGAAACTTGGTACAGTAAATCTTTATCCAAATTTTAATCCACTGGCATCTAATTTATTTCAATTGTTTCCATAACCTCAAGATGGCAGCTGTGAAAAATTTTTAAATCTCCTTGTTTTTTCTTGTGTCCTATTTATGCGATTGAAGTTTGAATACTACACGTTCACAATAATCTTCATGTAACAGTACATAACTCTAGGACCTACATATATAAAATCCAACATGGCGACCATCCGAAATATTTAGTCGGTTCTCAATATCTACGAATCTATTACAGCAATCAAACTTAAATTGTGTATGTTAAATAGTGGCAATTAACATAAGTAGGTTATATGAAAATAGGCTGTATAGTTCTTCACGGAACTACTTGTTAGTCTATATGATCCCTTTTGATAGTTATTTTCAGTAGATTTATTTTAATGACTAATGAGATAAAAGGATGGCTAAGGGAGCCCACCCTGACAGAAAAGCCAGCAACCCTGTAAGCTGTGAGTGTAACACCACAGGTTGGACGAGAGGCCAGCACCCTTTCTTCGTAAAAAAATTGTAACAATGCTTTCAACGCTACAAGTAAGCCTCGGGATATGATTGATATTACTAGACGACAACAACGGCGAATAAATGGTATTCGATTTGGAACATGGAATGTAAGGAGTCTATACAAGGTAGGAGCCGCAACCAGTGTGGTCTAAGAAATCCAGAAATACAAACTAGATCTAGTTGCACTGCAAGAAATCCCGTGGGAGGATGCGGGCAGCATCGATATTGAGAACTCGACTAACCTATATGGAGCCTGTGAACAAGGGCATAGGTTGGGTACTGGTTTTAGTGTGAGCAAGGTCTTGGCCACTAATGTGTCTATCAACCCCAGAATCTCTGTGTTAACAGTGAACGTAAAGCATCACAAGGCGACTTTTGTGAACTGTCATGCTACCACGGAAGAAAGTGAAAGGGAAGTGAAAGACGAGTTCTATGCGCAGCTAGTGGATTCTATCCCAAATGGACACTTGAGGATCCTTATCGGAGACATGAATGCTAAAATTGGGAAAGAACAAGTATTCCAAGGTACAGTAGGAAGGCACAGTCTACATGAGGTAAGCAATGATAATGGTGTAAGGTTCATTAGCTTTGCTGCGTCATCAGGCTTATTCATTTCCAGCACAAACTTCCAGCGTAGGAACATCCATAAGGAAACCTGGATTTCACCAGATGGGAGAATAATAAATCAGATAGACCATGTCGCTATTGATCTACAAACCAAGAGATGGGTGTCCGATGTTAAGATGGCACGGGGTGCAGAGTGTGGAAGTGACCACTTTCTGGTCAGAGGCCACTTACAAGTTCAGTGTAAAGGAGGGATCAGGGCTAAGCTAAAGAAGGTTGAGAGATACCGTGTTGAAAAAATAAAGGATGAAGCCATAAAGACAGAATATCAGCTGCAACTGAACAACCGCTTTGAAGCACTTTTTTTTGTCGTGTAGCCTCCTGAGAGGCCGAGTGCAGGTCTTTCTAGTCGACGTCCGTGGGCGACCTGCGTGTCCGGATGAGAGATGGAATGGATGAAGATGAATGAAACTGGGCAAGGATGTGGAAGGAAGCGGCCATGGCCTGTCAGATGGTACTGTCCCAGCATTTGCCTGGTGTTGAAAATGGGAAACCACGGAAAACCATTTCAAGGACAGCCGACGGTGGGGCTCGAACCCACACGTCTACCGAGTCAGCAGAGAGCTTGGCCCCTTGACCTAACGCAGCACTTTAGCCCGCGTAGCCACTACTGTCGGTTTTGAAGCACTCAGTGAACTGGACGTGAGCAAAGACCCTGAACAAATTTGGGAAAAGATTCAAAGCTCACTGACTGCTACAGCAAAGGAGACGATCAAGGGAGACACAGTAGGCAGGAAGATCTGGTTTGGAAAGGAATGTACAGATGCTCTGGAACAGAGAAAGGAAGCCAGGAATAAGTGGCTGCAGGAGACTGATCTGGCGCAGGGTAAAGAACGATTTGAGGAGGTTCGAAGGGCTACCCAAGCAACTCTGAAAAGGGCAAAGAGGAAATATGTCAAGGACATCATCGTTTCGGCAGAAGCAGACTTCAGAGGAAACAATACCAGGGAAATGTTTCAAAAGGTGAAGTATTTTAGCAAAGGTTACAAGTCGAGACAGAAATTTGTCAAAGATTCTAGTGACAAAATTCTGACCAACGATTATGATATCGCCAATAGATGGAAGGAGTACTTCGACCAGCTTCTCAATTGCGAAGACCCTGAAATAGTATTTGAATTCCAGTCTCCAACCACAGTCGACTTGGATTATCCGCCACCTACTTTGGATGAGATCAAAATCCAGATCAAACGGCTCAAGAAGAATAAAAGTCCGGGTGAAGATGGAATACAGACCGAGATGATCCAGGAAGGAGGAGAGAAACTAACAGAAAAACTGCACAGGCTGATACAAGCAATCTGGATCAAAGAAGAACTACCGTCAGAATGGAAAACAGCTCTGATTTGTCCAATCTATAAGAAGGGTGACAAATTGAAATGTGATAACTATCGAGGAATCGCCCTGCTTAACGTCTGCTACAAGATCTTGTCCAACTGCCTCATAGATAGAATTCAACCAGTGGCAGAATCAGTGCTTGGTGATTACCAGGGAGGCTTTCGGCTGGGGCGTTCCACAGTAGATAATATCTTCGTTCTCCGACAGCTTACTGAAAAACTGGGTGAATATGGCAAATAACTCCACGTGTTATTCGTAGATTTCAAGAAGGCCTATGATTGCATACACCGAAAGAGCCTACTCAGTTGCCTAAGAGAGTGTGGAATGGCCGAGAAACTCATCAACTTGGTAGCGATCTGCCTGAGCGAAACACGCGGTAAGATAAAAATGGGAAATCGAGTGACGGAGGATTTTGAAATTTTGACGGGTCTCAGGCAAGGAGACGGTTTATCTCCTACACAGTTCAATTTTGCCTTGGAGAAGATCATACGTGAGACCTTTTGAGAGAATTTTGAATGAATCCAAGTCAAAGGGAAGAACATAGCATGCCTTGCCTACGCAGATGATATCAGTTTACTCTCCAGCTCTGAGGAAGAGTTGAGGCAAATGACCAGAGCACTCAAGGCACCTGACAACAAATTTGGGCTAATCGTGAATGAAACCAAGACGGAGTACCTCAATATGACTCGCGGGCAAGGCCACGTTTTTGGGCAACTACAGTCACTCCGGGTAGGGGACCAGTCCTACAAGAGGGTCCATGAATTTAAGTAAATAGGATCGCTTTTCACGGAGAACTCATCATGTGAGGCAGAAATCAACGCCAGGATCCAACCAGGAAACCGAACTCTCTACAGCTTAACACAGCTTCTTCGGTCCAGAAGTCTCTCCAGACAGTTCAAAATTCGTCTGTATAAATCTCTGATCCAACCCGTTGTACTATATGGATGTGAGACATGGAGTATCCGAAAACAAGACTTTCATGAACTACTCGTTTTTTAGAGAAAAGTTCTTTGGAAGATCTTCGGACCGGTGAGGGATATACACACGGGTGAATGGAGGATTAGACACAATAATGAAGTAGAAGACCTGTACCATGATGCCAACATAGCTGGAACCATCAAAACCTGAAGACTGCAGTGGGCTGGACATGTAGCCCGGATGGAAGACCACCGGTGGCCACGGAAGCTACTGGACTTCATCCCCACAGGAAGAAGACCACCAGGGAGACAAAGGAAGCGGTGGAGTGGGGACTCCATGAAGATCTGCAACAGGCAGCGATACGCGTAGACAGTTGGCGGATGGAGCTATGGATAGGAGACGATGGAGAGGGAAACTTGTAGCAGCGCGAGGTCCACTGGGCCTGATCGCGTAGAAGAAGAAGAAGAATATTCCTAAAATTTAAATATTGCCATCCTAGCCGACACACCAGAGGATTTGAATGTGATTTTAAATGGTATGGATTCTGTCTGGAGGAAAGAATCCATGATGAAAATGAATAAATGTAAAACAAAAATATTTGCATGCAGACGAAAAAAATCAGTAACCCCTATGGTCGTCGAATTGGCAGGTGAAATGCTAAAGGAATTAAGAGACTTCTGCTACTTAGGAAGCAAAATAACCGGCAATAGAGGGAGCAGAGGTTATAAAACGTAGGTTAGCACAGGCAAGGAAAGCTTTTCAACAGAAAAGTAACCTGTTGGCATCGAATATAGATTTAGGTATTAGGAATTCATTTTGAAAGCCTTTGTCTGGGGTGTGGCGCTCGATGGAAGAGAGACATGGACTGTTGGATCAGCAGAAAAGAGGAGAATTGAAGCGTTTGAAATGTGGTGTTACAGGAGAATTATGAACATCAGTCGGGTAGATAAGGTTCGAAATGAACTGGTATTAAGACGATTGGAAGATGAGAAATGTTTCTGGCGGCTGCTAATGAAGATAAGAGATAGGTTGGTAGGTCAAGTATCCTAAGACACCCAGGAATAGCAAAGTTAGTTAAGGAAGGAAGGGTCGAGGATAAGAATTGTAAGGGTAGACCACGGTTAGAATATGTTAAAGAGATTGCCTCGTTTGTAGTGTGTGATAGCTATGAAGAGAAGAAACGATTAGCTCAGGACAGGGAATCATGGAGGGCTGCATCAAACCAGTCACAAGACTGAAGACTCAAATAAAAACAGTAGCAAAAAAATTATGTTTGTATCAATGTTTCGTTGAAAGTGCGTATAATCGTTCTACAAGTTATGAGACAGCTATTGTTACCCAGCAAAACCAATGAACATTTTTTGGGGGAATGGTGACAAATTTTCTAAGTCACTTGCAATCAAATATATGATTGAATGTCTATTATCCACGTCGCTAAATTTGAGATCTAAAACTTCAATATTTAAAAACACTGAGCTTACCTTACCGAGCCACCAGAGCAACGTCAGTAGTCGCACACTATGAAAAAATACAACACAGTCCTGTAGATCGAAACATACTACTTGTAAGTATTGTCAATATTAGGATAGGAATCCGTCCTTTGTGAATAATATTCTTCTTCGCTACTAGGAGAGCAACCACGAGAAAAACGAAGATCCTGCGATTACTGGTTCGATATTTATCAATTTCTCTAGAACATATCCCGATAATCGCAGAGCGCTGTATAAGAAGTGTATGGGAAGATAAATAGCGTAGAGGTGAAATCGAGATCTTTCAGATACCAACGTTAGATAAACGTTTAGATTTTCAGGCACTGAATCTCTCGTATTAAATCATCCAATACTGTCGGCTATAAAATAACATACACGTTCAGAATTATCAGTATCTAAGTAGTTCAGTCTGCAGCATTTTTAGCCTACTTTTCACATTTTGCAAAAATGAGGAAAAAGTAGTCTTCTGAGATCGGGCAAATGTGTGTCTGTGTGTCTGGCTATCTGCGCCCCCCCCCTATCAACTCCTAAACGGCGGCGGCAATCGAAACAAAATTTGCTAGGAGTAAAGATCTATACCTGAATATCTCACGGCCATATTTGAAAATGATGTCAGTGCTACCAACTCCTGAAAAATCGCAATTGAAATTAGAGCTCCATGTTGGATATCTCTGAAGGTATGAATGCGAGCTATTTCAAAATTGGCACACATATAGATACTAATATTGCAGTTTAATTTCCAGGAGGCCACACATGGCAGTGTTGCCAAACTGATTATAAGCCTGCTTATAGGTCCTAATTATAAATGCATATAACTTCTACACTATCAATTGGATTTCAACCAAATTTTGTATGTGCTATGTGTACCTAAACATATATGACTGAGCATATTCTAAAGAGCCAACAGGGCTGCCAACTGTTAATAAATGCTCTCAATGTTTTAAATCCAAATACCCATATATCAGAAAGTATGCAAGCCGACAGCTTTAAACTATGCACACGTATAGTTCCTGACATTCTATATTAATTTGGAGTAACTTATATACGTCAGTGCTACCAACATGATTCTAAGCCTGCTGAGAGGTCCAACTTTAAAATGCATGTAACTTCTATACTATCATTTGGATTTCAACCATATTTCGTGTGTGCTATGTGTACCATAACAGATATGACTATGCCGATTCTTAAGAGTAACCAGGGCTGCCAACTGTTAATAAATACTGTCTCTACTTTTGTTACCCTAATATCGATATATCAGAAAGTATACAAGCCAATAGCTCTTAACTGTGCACACGTATAGTACCTGACATTCTAATTCTAGATTAATTTGGAGTAACTAATTAATATAGGCCTACGCCAGTGCTGCCAACATGATTCTAAGCCTGCTGATAGGTCCAATTTTAAAATGCATGTAACTTCAATACTAACTAACGGATTTCATTCAAAATTGACACAACAATAGATCATATTATTTCAGATTATTTCTGACCAATACATGTATGTCATTGTTGCCAACATGATGTTACGCGCACTGTTAGATCCAATGTTTAACTGCATGTAACGTCCATGCTATCCATTGGACTTCAACCAAATTTGGTATACTGTACCTTAAGAGATGGAACTAAGAATATATTCAGTCACCAGGGCTGCCAACTGTAGTTCTCTATTAGGCTACATTATGCCAGGTAAACAGTATTTCGAACTAATTAGAAATGTCGATATTACCAACTTAATTTCGTCATTATTCTTGATAGATCCATGTAGATTAATCATTAGCATGAATCTTAAATTTTAAGAAAAGTAGGCTCTTAAGTTCGACAAGGAACTTCTTGTTTTGTTTGTCATTAAGTGAAAAAATAAATCTTAATATCCATCACGATAATGAAATTAATAGAAATGTCAGATCACAGAATAGTTATACGAATGTAAACTAACGCCTTTTAACAAGGCCGTGTTTAAAACGTGAAAAACCTCATCCATCAGTCAGAAATCATCTATATATGTAATACGCTAAGGTGTATGTTTCACAAAACTCAAGCTCCTAAACCAGAGGGAGATAGAAGGTGTGGTTTGTACCAAAATCTTCCAGATCGACTGAATATTGCAGGAAGCATCTTGCATTTCTTGAAAAGTCATCGGAAATATATTTATTCGAATATAAAGTGCTATTTAACAAATAAACAAGGCGATAGTCCCTTGCAGAACAGTGTCGCGTAAAGCCCGCATAGCACTAGCGCTGGGCGGGTAGTCTGTACACATGGGGCGCACACAACCCATTATGCGAGAGTTCTCGCACGGGTCCGATAGATGATATATAATCCTTCTTCTGGCCAGCAGGTGTCAGCACTAACCATCCCTGTCACTCTAGGTTTGGATTTGATAAATTATATTGGTTGACTTTTTGTAGGTTTTCGGTCGGTCAACACGATTGTGCCCAATGAATGGGCGGGCTACAAGGTATAATGTGGCGCCTAGAATCAAAACCCGCTAAGTCCATCGAACATGAAAATTGAGATAAAGTTGCCGTTATATGAACTTGCACGCGGGCAACTCAATGGTGACATTCTTTTCCTTCGAAAGACCTATTTCCCTATATAAAGGGTTAATTTCAAAATCCACTAGATTCAATTGAACTTCAGCCATGGTTGCTTCAAAATCCACTAAGTCATTTTCAGCCAATCAGCGCATAGAATTGCATTACCCAGGATCCCTCCGTACCGCCTTCAGCTGTGTTGTGTTTGTAATGTGTGGTTAAGTGTTTGTTAAAGTTTAAATATATGCATACTCAGAATTCATTTCATACATAATTTTGATGGTTCACGTTCAGATGCTTTCCTTCTTCCCTCGTATATATACTTAGAACTGCTTTTCTAACATTCAAAAACGTCCATATGTACATTTCACTTTCAAAACCAGTTAACTCCTAATTCATCTTAAGAATTGTGTTACTTTCCATTAAGGGACAATCCTGTAATCTGTTGGAATGCATGGTTTGATGGCAAAATAATTAATAAACGAAATGTACTGTCCCCGTTTACCCGGATAGTAGGCTGTCAGATATCCGCCCCCTCAATCGGATTGCCAATAATCCACCGCGCCGGCTCAGCTACACCAATGAAAATGGCACTGACAGATACTACCGAGATTTGAGCACAGAAGTTAACAAGGAAATATTGTGGAACACACCAAAATAGACGGGGGTCCATACTTACCTCTACTTACCTCTTATAAATATCTCGGGGATTGGGTTGACAACAGGATCTCTAAAGTATGCTCCCACAATAACCTTCACTATGACATTTAAAAATGAACCAGAACGAAGGCAAGAACTTTGAACTGTACAAAAGCTTTATTTCAAATAAAGGGTATGAATTTAACAACTCAACAAAATAAATGTGGCTATCAGTAGCCCATGTCAATCTGACTATGTCCTCCTGTAGGACTTGCAAAGTTATCAAACAACATGTTAGCTCCCCCGAGCTCAAAATAACGTAATATTCATAACACCTTTGGACTGGATAAAGGAAGTCAGGATGAGACACATTTATAGAGCATTTGTTTTCTTTTAATAAACATGACACTTGTATTTATAGGCGCAAGGCCACACTGTAGACGACCTCGTCCGCTGATAACCAGTTGTCTGGCCAGCTGCCATCTACCCTTCAACCTGACGTACACCTGTCAAATGGGCTCCCTTGTCAAGCCACGTTGCGTAAGAATCCAGCACTCTCTCAAAAGTTTTAAATGTCCGCAAGACATCACAAAATATTGTTACGCAAATCTTTCAAATGCTTTACTCACATACCACTGGATTATTCTGACAATCCCTAAACTTGTTAATTATCATCCAAATGTTTAATAAGCATTGTTTAGAGTATAAAACAAACTCTTAAATGTTTATAACAAAACTCATAAATGTTTATAACAATTAGAAATTGTTTATAATATAGTTAAAGACAAAAAGAATTTTAAACACGCCTCTAACATTACTTTCGTTCCACATTATTGTCAAAGATATTTACATTATTTATTTACAATATTAACATTTAAATTATTCAAATTATTAATTTTAAGAAATACATTAACCACATGTTCATCCGGTTGGTAATTTCATAATCGTGTCAATATAATCGACCAATGAAGGTTAGTTATACATGTTAATGTCACAATCTGGTTTAATAAAGGTTTAATAATTATTATAATTATTTGTGACGGTAATCTTCATTCAAAATCTTATCTCAAATTCTTTCAATACTCTTGTTAATTATAACAGTAAATTCACTTGATTAATTTTCAAAGGACAAATACAATACACTCCTGCGGTAAATACGTCGCTTATAAAAAAATGCACAAAACTGCATTAAAAATAGGCCCAAAATTCATCATATATTAATATATACGGCATCAAAATCTTCCACAGAATTTACTAAAACCTCCACGAACAAATTCTTCAACATCATTAATTACTGTGGGAATCTCCTTCATTTACTTCAAGGGCATTATACATCAGCGACTTTCAACACGTCCGCTGCGCTAGCGATTATACATTCATAGTTCCACTTCAAAAATTCTTATAATCATTAATAGTTTCAAAACTGTTGTCATTTAACCTTCGTGGATTTCATTCATGAATCGAAATGAAGTAAAAATTTGCCAATCACAAACAAATTTAATAGTGAATACGTTTATATACGCCTCTCTGGTCTATCAAAATTTAAGATTATCATCTTCAAAGTATTGTAGTATAAAAAATACTATCATCAAACAAAGTGCGACTAAACTGCAAAATAGTCGAATAGAATCCAATTAGACTGTGGAATGCAAACATTATTATTCAACTCTCTAATTGAGAAAAAACTCCTAACAAAAGTTCATGTCTTTAATGCATTCAATAATTCATAATTAAAGTTCATCTTTCACAAAATTGTCTATGATGCAATGGTCGTTCATAACTGACGATAAATGTCTGTGTTGCAATCAATTTCAAATAACGACTAGTATTTCCAAGATCGTCGACAACGTTAGAGATTTTAACGCTCTAAAATCATTTAAATGTTCTTCCTTCTTGATGATGACAGAAAATTGGTCAAAGTAATTAAACTGGGGTAGAATTACTTTAATAAAGAGACATGCTGTCTGAAGTTAAATCTGCCATGAAAATCATTAACTTATAGTCAAATCGTGACTACCAAAATAAGCAAATTATTGAAATATCTAAATATCAGTCTCAACTGATCCAAAATCATTTAACTATGCCCATGGAATAACCATGTCTTAATAAATCGTCGAAAAAGGCATAACTCATCAAGGTGTACTGAGAATAGGAATCTCAAACAAGAATATAGGGCAAAATACATGAGGACAAAAAATATGGGAAAATGGTTGCTCAAATATTGCTAAGAAACTCAAATACAATAAACGTTCATGACTACCTTATCTGCCGATTGAAGTTCCAGAGGAAAATTCCCCAAAGAAGACTGCTGATGGATCCATCTCACCAAGTTAAAGCTGAGCTCCATCCTCGAAACAGGAAACAGCACCCTCGGAGAATCGAACTGCTTCCTTCTCCGGAAATTGCACTGCTCCATGAAGACGAAAGACATCCTTCCGGCAAAATTCTTCTTTGTGAGTCGGGACAACCCTGACCTCTCTTGAAAAATCCCTGAAGATCTTGTAGAAAATCGCCATGAAGTTTTTGTAGTAATTTCCGTAGAAATATTCATATTCAGAGAGTATGAAATCGTTTCCATTGCTATTTGATAGTATTCAGCGTTGAGCCACGAAACATGGGTGTAGATGGTTGTTCACCACATGTCCGCTTGTATGGAATAGCAATTAGCGAAGTTCCATGTTGCTATCTTACTCCAACGATGTATGTCCCAATTGCATTAAAGTCCTTTAGCCTTCCATCTTCTCTTCGGTTATGGTAATAGAAGAACAAACTGCCTTATTAAACTGCTCCATAATACTGTAGCGTTGTGTCACAAAAGCAATCAGAAGTCACCCTGTTATACTAGCAGTGTCAGCCGTAGCGTAGGATCTGACGCTATAACGTGCTTCTCAGGTGGCGAGAAAATCACTTTTGTCAGTCATCTAAAATTGCTAATATCATCTAAAATAACTCCTCGAAATTGTTCAAATTTACTACACTGCTTAATGTAGCACTGCACAATAGAATTAGCTTATAGGCAACCGCTAACTGTTCATAGCCACTCTTGTAGACGCGTTATAATGTGCGTTTTAACTTCACCTAGTTTTACTCACATTAAACTTGCACTGCTTGTCTGCTTGAATCTCGTTTAATGCGGTGGCTTCACTACGCGTTATAAAGACGACTCTTTCTACTAATGTCACTCGACGTTTCACCAAAACGACTATATAATCACAGATACTGACGATTTGAGATATGCGATATGAGACGATTGAGAGTCCTCTCTTCTGCGCAAGGCCTTTTATAAACTTCATAAGGGGCGTATCCATCCCTTCCATAGCGTGTTACTGCGTCATCGCTCGAAGTTCCAACTTCGTCAATACATGACGGATTTTCAAAATTCAAAAACTGAAAATAAATTTCACCAAAATTCCAGAACAATGCCTCTACTGCAAATGGATTTCCACAATTCTTCATTCCAAAAAGCATTAAAAATACCATAGTTTCAGCAATCTCCGTCTTCCTTCAAACAATCGTTCATTGGTTCGAGCCTCCCCTCCAATAGCATAATTTCTTCCTCAGCAGAATTCCACGTTTCCTGCGACTGCGTCGTAAATCTCGGATCTTTCTCGAATAAATGCTGACGTCATTGAGAATCTCAGCTCAAGCAGCCTGCTGGTATAACGTCTGCGTCATCCGTGCTTACGTCATGACCATCCACGTCATAACTATGACAGCCTTAACTTTCTTCATAATTTCCAAAATAGCCACCGTGGTCTCACTATAATTCATTTACGGGGGCAGTACATATTCCAAGGATGTTTTTTTCCTATGTTAACAGTTTGCCTCATTTTCCCACAAGTTTTGTTTTGTGGAGTTGGCAGGTTGTGATTCTAGGCGCCAGAGATATATACAATTCACTCCTGGAAAAAATTACGTGTATTAGTTAATATTCACAATTACATTAGGCAATTTAAGATGACGCGTTTCGACGCTCAAGCGGCCATCATTAGATCCTGATCACTGTGTTCAAATTTTAAATTTTCAGTAATCTAAATTCACTATTGTAGTACAATAGTATCGTTAGGTGAACTATAGTATAGCCTACTCTGATTCACTTTGAATCAAGTCTTACGTTAGGTTGTTGTGATTTACGTGAGTGACGATGTACTTGCACGTGTATACAATTTAGAAAAACTAAAGGAAGTAGGAGACTTAGAATGCAAAATAACCAATGAGGGCCGAGGCAAAGAGGATATAAAAAGTAGGTTAGCTCAGGCAAGGAAAGCATTTCCACAGAAAAGGAATCTTTTGACATCGAATATAGAGTTAGGTATTAGGAAGTCCTTTCGAAAGTTTTGTCTGGAGCGTGGCGCTATATGGAAGTGAAATTTGGACTGTTGGAGCAGCAGAAAAGAGGAGAATTGAAGCGTTTGAAATGTGGTGTTACAGGAGAATGATGAAGATCAGTTGGGTAGATAGGGATACAAAGGAAGAGGTATTAAGACGAGTGGGAGAGGAGAGATGTTTCTGGTGACTGCTAATGAAGAGAAGAGATAGGTTGGTAGGACAAGTTCTAAGACACCCATGAATAGCAATCTTAGTAATGAAAGGAAGGGTCGATGACAAGAACTGTAGGGGTAGAACAAAGGTTAGAATATGTTAAACAGATTACCTCGGATGGAGGCTGTGGTAGCTATGTAGAGATGAAACGATTAGCCTAGGACAGGGAGGCATGGAGAGCCACATCAAACCAGTCAAAAGACTGAAGACTCAAACAACAACAACAACAATAATGGACTAATTAACCAGTTTTGGCATGCATTAGAAAATAATTGTAATGTTCACTTATCTGGTATTGGTGCTCCTCACTCAGTGTCCTGCCCAACACTACTGAATCGGCGAGCTAACTTGCCTTCTGTCGTTCACATGTCAACCTGCACGCACTCTGTTATCGGACTTATGTAATTGAAGTTTTGACAAGTCTATCGTTGTACCTAAACTAAACTGAATGAGGAAGGAGTGACTTATGAAAATGTATGTTAAGGACTTTTGGAACTGTTTTCATTACTATCGTAGGCCATTTATACCTCCCCGCACACACAATATTACCTATAGAACATCCGGCGTTTAGAAAAGACTGTGGGTCTTATGGGCTTTTACTTTTAACGGAAACCCCCCTTCCTTACACTGGTTTTGCTACCTCACCTTTTATCATGAAGGAACTCTGAACATGTATATTTTTCGTCAAATTAGCTTCCTACAATTATCTGCCAATTGATTACCTTTGTTATTGGACACAATTATCGTTTATGTTACGTCTTAGTTATTTATAAATATTTGAGGTTTGCACGCTGGAAAGAAGAGCCACGTCTTGTGCTGCATTATCGCCCGGAGTGGAGCACATGCTCAGTTCCGCCGGCAACATTAGTTCTGAAGCACTAACGGTCGTCATTGGTGTTACTGTTGTGTGCCTGTTTTATTTTCTGTTCGCTCAAATCGAAAAGGCTGGTGTTTCGGTGAAACGGAAACGTGAGACGCTGAGAAGTAAGGAGAGGACAATAGTTGTAAACGTTTTCAATTATTTAAAGAGCAGAAATCCCGGCAAAAGTGTGAGTTGGATCGCCGACGAAACTGCTGTTGCTACAGGTATATCCAGATCATTAGTGTTTAAACTGCGCAGTGAATCGGCTCGAGGCCCTCTGGTGGCACCTAATTAGAAGTGGGAGAGAAAGGAAGATTTGCATGAAATGAATATGCATAAATGTTGTTCAACACGCGTTGCATTATAGGTTATGTTACGTGTTGTTACTTGGATAACGGTGTAGGGATTTTCAAACCTGGAATGACGTCATACTGGCAGACGCTCATCAGCTCATGCCGCCAACTTACAAGTTGCATTATAAGTGCCAGTTTCATGTGTTGAAAGGGATAATTACTTGTGGTAAAGTCAAATAACCTTTTGTTTTTGAGATCAGCTCTTATACTGTAGTTGTGTGTTTAGAATTGAAGTTATTGATATTTTAATTATTGACGAAGATGAGGCGGCGAATTGTTGAGAGATGCTCAGGTCTAGGTTACTGGTGGCTCACTTTTATCAACAACAGTAAGCTTGCCACGGTGGGTGAGTGGTTATCGTGTCGGACTACCAACCCCAAGCTTGCAGGTTTGCTCCTGGTCGTGGTAAGTGATTTTTGAAAGGCGACACAAATTACGACACGCATGTCATACGATTTTGACATGTCAAAGAACCCATTTCAATTCAGTAGGCCGTGTTCATTATGGCAAAATTAATCTTGGGGTTTTCCGCCAACACAAAGTTCCTTATTTCTCTACTAGAAAGCGCTATAGTGTCAAACAGCTTACCTAGGTAGATCTCTAACCTCCTTGACTTTCATAGTGCTTCAAGGAACAATAAAATTTGACATAAGCTGCCTTCTGGGTGTCAAATAACAAAGCTTTCACCCGGCACCCGAGGTCATACGATATTATTTAATTATTAAAGTCTACGTCTGCAAGCGTGGTACTGGAACTAGTTGCTTGTATATTGTCGAAGGGACCTTAAACTAGCATCAGAGCATGAAGGTTCTCAAGGAACGGCTGTTATCAGAAGTCCTTGTATGGATTCCAGTTAGTTAGTTATTGTTGTTTTAAGGGGCGTAACTACGAGGTCATCTGCCCCTATGTATTCGAGATGGCAAATTTGTACTCATGAATAACTCTGTACCTTGCTGTAAGAATATTAAGAAAGAGAGGCAGTTTCCTTCGTAAAAACAAATAAAGGTTCGGGAAACCCTGGTAACTCTCCGAACCTCAACTCGACCGAGAAACTTATCGAGCTAACGACGAGGTACGTTTCTCGACATTGTTAGGGATAGAATCCAATTGATGACCTTGATGGTTTCCCTTTAAGTAACATTCTCCACCATCTTCTCTATTTTCCGCTGTGCAGCTTAGCTCTTACATCACGCTCTACCGGCAGGTTTCCAACTGAAAGGACTTCACAAAAAGCGGGGAAAAGTTCCCCCAAGTCGGTTTGGAATAAGACTCTGATCATCATGAGTAGAGATACCGGTTTATTTGAAAATTAGGACATAATCTCTGTTAATATAATTTTCCCAAAAGAAAAAATATGTATTGTCCGTTGAGCCATTATATATTTAAACACAAAATGTGATGAAAGTTCCGGATTAACGCAACAAATTCCCAGTGCTTCGCCCCGTGGTGCAATGACTTTGCTCGTGACGTGGGGGCACATGCATCAAATATGTCTTGCAATGGCCTTCTCAGTATGTGCTAGCCAGCCTCTTGGTGAGGTGTACTTTTACCAACTGAAGAGCCCAATGGTGAGTTATGCCGGAACATTTATCACATTCTGTGTTTAAATAGTCCCTGTTGACAAAATAACAATAACGTTCCGGTTTAAAATACACAGCCAATTCGTCCGCAGAAACAAATGAATAGTATCAATCATTTTTAACAACCACCCACAAACACACTCCTACCCACTAATAGACTGTAATTGTTAAGCTGACACTGCCTTAGTAGCTTCTTGCAGTCTTCTGTGCTCATTGGGATACCATACAGTTGGCGAGCCTCAAATTCTAGGACATGCACATTGACATGTAAACTGTCAGTCGCGCAGAGAGCTTGGCCGGGATAAACCATGAGCTCTGTACTGCACTGTAGCACCCCCAGTTACTAGACTTATCCAAGAGGCTCACAACTAGTGGGACGTGGGATCAAGTGATCCCCACCTGAATCTGGTATTGCTTCCACTTACTTTTGATGGGCTGTGCTTTCCTCTTTCCTGTCGATCTCCCTTGGTCAACTCTTGTTCTCTTCGGACCCTGACGGTATTAGGGTATCCGAGGCCTAGGGAGTCATTCCCTTTCCCGCCTTATCTTATCTGATATCTTCATTCTTCGAACTCTTCCTGGTATCTCCTGCCTTCTGCCCAATGCTCTAAAGGAAGCAGGGTGTTTGTAGCTCCACCATATAAGGTGCAACCTGGATAGGGCCACACCCTCAAGGACTCACAGCTGGCGATTTTGGAATTTCGCAACCCCAAGGGATTACTGAGCTGGGTCCGGTTTATTCCCCTTTTCCAGTGACTCTTCGGTGGACCCTCTGCTCTTTCCCTTAACGATCTGCCTTTCCCAAAACGCTATTCTTTGAATAAAGTTTGTCGTGTGTGACAATGCTGCGTACATTGGCATTACTTTCTTAGCCGTCGTAAAATCAGGTGGTATTAACGTAACAGAAAGTCAGTTACAGGGGGTGCATTCCTGTGCGAACCGTATAGGTACAATAACACTGCAATTCAGTCTACAAGAAGTGTAAATGTAAGTTCTTCAGTAGGTGTTGTTTAAATAAGCGTGGTTATCTTGCTAAACAAAGTGAAGTTATCAAATCCGAAATAGACGACGATCAGCTCATAATGCCAACTTCCAAGTTAAATTAAAAGTGCCAGTTTCAGTGGCTGCAAGTGGTTTGTAGAGATCGGTACCACACCACTTCATATTGGCCTGAAATCTGGCCTACATCTTCTCACCAACATATCTAAAATAACCCAATGGGAATTTACTAGATTTCTTCTTATTGAAAGGAGGTTGGTACGAATTCCTCGGCCCAAGCCAATGAAGTTACCGTGGTTACATGATTCTTCGCCAAGACATGTCTTGAGTTGTTTACGGCGTGAACTTGGGTGTTGATGTGTGTATACAATAATATTTATATACCGCATAGTAATTATATTATGCCACACTTTCGGAAATGTCAAGCACCGGGTTGCGATTCCTATTCAGTCAAAAAATGACCACTGCTCTCTTCAGGTTCCTAATAGTACCAACATGCAAAAGGTGTACCTACCATTTTCAAGAAGGTGCTTATTTGTTGGAATATTACCTCTGTATACTGTGAATGCTTTAAGTGACTTAGTGAAAAGATAATGTTATATCTGTAATGTTAATTGCTGTGACTGAGTAAAGAAAAATGAGTGATCATTATATCATGTTCCTTTGATCATTTCTTTAATTTTGTAAAGAGGGTGGGGATTATGGTAGTCAAAAAGTGATGTTATGGGATAATTGTAGCGGAGAAGTGAGGTTATGAAAGTCCTATAATTAGATTAGTAGTGAACTTCGTGGCTAAACACGGGCATCGATGAATTCAAATAAGCAATATTAAAGCCTCCAAAAACTAAATTAAAACACTGGGTTAATGAGGTTGGTTGGTTGGTTCCTCAATTTAGGGGCTGTGACAACGCGGTCATGTAGCCCCGTGAGCTTTGGGTGAGTGTTGAATCAGTCTGATAACCAATGTTAATTGTCATGGCTGTATTAGTGTGTGTTATCTGTAATGCAGGTAAGGACAGCAGACGATCAATTTCAAGTAGTTCCTATTTTGCTACCAAATGATACCGTAAATGACACCTAGCTGCGAACTTGGCTACTAGATGGCACCGCGTCTGACACCTGGTGGCGAAAGTTGCAACTAATAGAGCGTTAATCAAAACCAACCTACAAAGTTAGCTTCACACGATGGTAGTTAGTGGAAGTTCCTTTTACATGCCATAAATCATCGGTGGCGTAGTTGGTAGCATGCTGAGTTTCTATGCCCAAGATCGCGGGTTAAAAACCTGCCGAATTCGTCGGATTTTTCAAGAGCGTTAAAAATCCTTCAGGATGCCTTCCTTTGGAGTGGAAGTATAGCCGGAGGTCCCATGTCATAGATTTATGGTATGTTAAAGAACCTTCCACTAATTACACCTTTGTGAAGCTAAATTATATAGGTTAAGAATGTAAACAATGCTCTTAGGTTCCTACGTTCGTTGCCAGGAGCCGACTGCGGTAGCGTCTAGTAGCTATGTTCTGAACCAGTAGTCGTTGACGGTGGCGTTTGGCGGGAAAAGTAGGAACTATTTCAAAAATTCAAAGTCTGCAGTCATTACTTGAATTTAAAATCAGATAACACACACTAATACAGTCATCACATTTAACACCGGTTAACAGACAGATTCTATACACAACCAAAGTACACGGGGCTACATGACCGCGTTGTCACAGCCCGTAAACTGAGGAACCAACCACTTTACTTTTCCTCCAAAGGAGGGGATACTGAGGAATATTTAACGCTCTTAAAAATCCGACGACTTCGGCCGGGTTTGAACCCTCGATCTTGGGCATAGAAGCTCAGCCAACTACGGCACCGAAGCCGTGGGGTTTTAAGAAGATTCGTCGAGATAAATCTTGTTACCAACCTTGGAAATCCATAACGGTTAGATTTCTTTAGTTAGCAAAACTGAGGAAATCCTCACAAGGGACCTGTCCACTCTAGAGGTCTATTTCAAGAAATGGAGACTCAGTCCTAGTGCAAGTAAAACAGAAGTGTCATGCTTCCATTTAAATAACCGACTGGCTAACAGCAAATTGAACATAAGCTTCTGTAAACGAGTTCTTCGTCATAACTGGTTTCCTAAATATCTTGGTATAACCTTAGATCGCACTTTATCATTCAAGCAACATCTATTGAACTTATCAAAGAAACTGAAAACTCGGAACAACATTCTTCAGAAACTGTGTGGGACCACTTGGGGATCTACTGCAAGCACTCTACGACATTCTGCCCTTGGTCTGGTTTACTCCAGTGCAGAGTACTGCTCTCCAGTATGGTTAAATAGCCCATATACCCGATATGTTGACACGCAGCTAAACAACAGCATGCGCCTTATTTCGGGCACAATCAGATCCACGCCAATCCATTGGCTCCCGCTGCTCACGGGAATAATTCCACCTGTTCTGCGCAGATCGAATGCCCTATTAAGAAAGTACCAAAAAATCTGCAGAAATCCTAAACTACCCATACAAGAAGACATCCCTGCACTCAATCTTCAAAGATTGAAGTCACGCCATCCACCTTTGCGTGATGCTACCGACATGGCTCACAACAACTTCGACGCTGTGAAAGTTTGGAAAGACCGTTGGGAAACTTCCACAGACTTGTCCCTACACAACATCTTTTCTGGTGCGCAAATTGCTAGTGGATTTCATCTACCACGCAGGCAGTGGGCCACTCTTAACAGAGTTCGGACAGGCCATGGAAGATGCAGGGACTCACTCTACAAGTGGAACTGTTTAACGTCACCAGAATGCGACTGTGGTGCTCCACGGCAAACCATCGCTCATATCGTCGGCAGCTGCAAGCTGACAGCCTACTCGGGTAGCTGGGCTGATTTCTTGATCCCATCAGAGGCAGCACTAAAGTGGATCGAAGGACTGGACATTTCTATTTGAAATTGCTTCTTGTTATTGTATCATAATTAATTGTATATATGTTACTTATGCCATACGCTAATAATAATAATCTTTAGTTAGCACGAAATATGTGTGTGTATCTCGTTCGAGATGCAAATATATTACTTATACAGCTCAGTAATTGCAATTATTCGAAAAAAAAAGTTGATTAACGAGTAGTACAGTAGACACTTGCATAGTGACTTTTTTACGTTGACTTTATGATGTACGCCAAAATAGCTGAAAATGACCTCGGTCTAGCCAAAGCACACCTTTCCTCTAAGACACCTTAGATACAGAACATGAGTGACGCATTGGTAGCGACAGCATGCTGCCATGGCGAAAAGATTCCTACATGGCTCTATTACCAGTCTCAGAAATATTCATCAAATATATAGACTTTGGTTGGTTGGTTGGTTGGTTGGTTCTTAAGTTTAGGGGCTGCGACAACGCGGTCATGTAGCCCCGTGTACTTTGGGTGTGTGTAGAATCTGACTGATAACCGGTGTTAATTGTGATGATTCTATTAGTGTGTGTATCTGTTTTTTAATTTTAAGTACTGCAACTTAGAATTTTTCTAATAGTTCCTACTTTTGCCGTCAAGCACCACCGTCAACGACTACTAGGCCAAGTTCAGAACTTAACTACTAGAGGCCACCGCAGTCGGCTCTTGGCAACGAACGTAGAAACCTAAGAGCGTTGTTTACATTCTTAACCAATTTAGCTTCACACAGGTGCAATTAGTGGAAGGTTCTTTAGCATGCCGGCTTTACTTCCCCTCCGAAGGAAGGCATACTGAGGGATTTTTAATGCTCTTAAAAAATCCGACGGCTTCGGCCGGGTTTGAACCCGCTATCTTGGGCATAGAAGCTCAGCATGCTACCGACTACGCCACCGAAGCCGCTATATAGACTTTCAGAGCTGGATAAACACAGCAACATTTGAAAATGATTATTATTAAATTAAGTTATAAATACCATTATTGAAAATATATATTTAAGGAAAACTTCCTGTGATGATGCATCCAAGAACCTATGTTCATCAACCATGTCGAATTCTAAGGTACTTGAAGTAAAGCCTAAATCTGGGATTCACACGGTTTAAGCATCAGACTGGGGAAGTTAGTTTCCAATTGGTGAACTGTGAATTCCAACCTCCCTTCTAACCTGGCTTCAGCCCAGCCTGAAGCTTAAGTTGAGCATTAGCTCTCACTTTATAACCTAGCTTAACTGAACATAATGGTTTTCACATATTCCTCGTCAAGTATTTAATGGAAGGAGTAAGAAATAGGAATCAACACTTTATTCTTGACAGTTTAATATTTATTGCAAGTAACTACAGCAGTGAACAAACATGTTTATAAGTAAGGTGGTGAGGTTTTCAGGGTATAATCTCATTTACTCCAAAACACGAAACATTATTTTCTACCTATTATAGAACTTCTATTAAACACTCTGAACAAAGGAAGACCATACATGATATAGAGTTTGTGTTGAGCTGAATATTATGAAGCATTATTAAATTTCCTAACTCTGAAGGGAGGTCATAGTGGTTAAGACCAGGAATGGTAAGGCACCTAACGACCAACATTTCGTTGCAATGTCACACTTTCCAGCTTTCAAAGAGGTACTTTCCATCTGCCTGTTGGCAATTGTGGAAATACACTTTATCAGATGACAAACTGGGCTTATATTAAAACTGAAATACTCACCCGAGATTCCACCACAGTTGTATATTTTACAATATTTCCAACAAGGGAGAGAATTTGGATAATGTGACAGTGTCCCTAAATGATTATTGCTGTTAGAAGATAGCCTGTTGCCATGGTACCATGGGCTATGTTGCAAATTCCAATAAAAACTTTTTATCCCCTTGTTTTTTTTTTCTTGTGAAAGTTGCGTATAATTATATATATACATTACACTCATAGCCAAAATATTATGATCGCCAGCCAAGTTTTCTACTATAATTTTCAAGTAGTCCACAGCTTTCTTGATACCACAGGTCTCATGGAAGCCCTGATTAATGTCCCTCATGCTGGCAAGTCATGTTGTAGCCAGATCTTGAATCTCACCCAACACATCGAGGATGGTTTTGAGTGTGGTGAGATAACGGGAGTCGCCTTCGTTGACTGAACAGCTGCATACGACACTGTGAATCATAGGAAGCTGTCAAAGATAGTGTATGACCTTACCAAGGACCACCAACTAACATCCCTAAACAGCATCATCCTTCAGAACAGAAGAATGCAAGTCTCGCTACAGGGTAAAAGGAGTAGATGGCGAACCCAGAGAACGGCCCCCCTCAGGGTAGCGTGCGGGCTCCAGCAAGTACCAGGCTCTTCAGCTATGCCAACGACACAGCAATAGCAGCTCATGGCTCATCTTTGAAGAAGTAGAAGGAAAGCTGACTTCAGCGATGGACGAACTCTCCAAGTACTAAACACGAAGCAGAAGGTCAGTGCTCGCAATGGCATACTGAAGAAGCTGATCGGCAGCACCTGGGGAGCTAGCCCGCACATCCTGAGGACTTCCGGGCATGCACTGTGTGTGTCAGTCGCTGAGTATGCCGCTCATGTGTGGAACACTTCAGTACGTGCTAAGCAGGTTGATACTGCGGTCAACGACACTGCAAGGATAATCTCGGGATGTCTGAAACCAACACCAGTGCACAAGCAACACCCTATTGTTGGAATAGCCCCACCCAACATCCGGAGGGTCATTGCTGCGGACGCCGAGAGAACAAAAGCAGGAGAATGACTATCGACATCCACTATATGCTCATCAGTTAGCAAGGTCTCGCCTCAGATCCCGGAAGAGTTTCCTTGATATGACTCTGCCGCTGGAGAGAACACCACAGACAACTCGTCTTAACAGATGGAGGAGTTCACTGTCCACAGACATGTCGCCTAAAGACGAACTGGCTCCTGGCGCCGACCTTCCTTATCCTGTGTAGAGGTCCCTCAACCGATTAAGAGTGGGTGTCCCTAGATGCAAGACCAACCTGTGAAATTGGGGATCCTTCCCGCAGACGCAGACACCTCTTGTGAATGTGGAGCTGAACAAGATCCAAGCCACCTACTTATCTGCCCCCTTCTGGACAACCCATACACAATAGAAGAAGTTTTTAGAGGAAGCACCAAGGCCATCGCAGCTGCAGTTGTTTGGAAATGCTGACCGTACACGGAAATGAGTGAACGAATGACTAGATTGATTCCAAATTCTTAAAAATGTTCCGTACTGAATCACGTGCCTCTAATCTCACCAGGCGACATTCCATTATGCGGTGGTCAGTGGTCATAATGTTGTGACTCAGGTGAGTCTGTGTTGTTTAATTAATTTATTTACTTACGACATTGGGTGTTTCCAATTAAGAGACTGATCGATGGGAACAAAGAATTTCAATTCAAATTGAAGGCTTCTTATTGTTCTCATGTTTTGAACATAATCCTTTGTGGGTTACAGTACACTATCTCCAATTATATGATGCTTCCCAAATACTGATTGATCCAATTGAAGTTCAACAGCAGGTAGATATCTATATTACGTACTATTCTCACTTAGATTGTGATAGCTCAAGTGAACAAATAGCTATAGTGGTTCCAGTGATAGAAGCAGAGAAAGAGGGTGCTGGAACGGTGAACAATAATTCAGTCACTTACTACAAACTTGTGCAAGCCAATCGACTGTCAATAGTTGAATCACTTCAATATCGCGGTGTTAACAAAACGTTCCTTTCAGTCTGGTCAGTACAGTAGTGCATAGTCACCCTTTAAACGTAATTCTTGTCTTCTTCCGAGAGAAGCATATGCCATAAATAATTTCCATCAGGAATACAACTGTTGAAATAATAATGCCAATTGTTAAAATAACAAAGGCTCCTTGCAAATGATCGACTGTTAACACCACATCATGTTCTCTTTCAATAATCTCTCTCTTCTTAATATCTACAAACGTTTCTTCTTTTATCAACTTAGACCACCATTTAAGCAACAACCCACTTTCTCTTAATCTTGTCAATACAGTATTGAACTTATCTGTATAAGGGCTGTTTATTCTAAGAAACATGGCGACATCGAACATGATTCCTGAATTTTCTAATGGTATGAGTGGTTTATTTCGTGGCCTCCTTGCCATCATCATAATGGTTGCTACACGGGAACCAAATAATGCATAATTGTTTTCATTTTTTATCGTCTTTATTAAAACTTCATCCTTAAAAAACTCAATGTCTTCATGTCTTACAATCTGCACGAGCTGCCAAATATTGAAATACTCAAGTTTTTTAAATATCCTACTAGGTACAGTATCATCATCTCCGGTTTCCAACCCCACGACATGAAATTGCATTGTGGCATAGCGTAGTTTAGATTCTGCTAAGTCCTCTAGATTTAGAATTTGATTTTCATAACCCGGGTTGGTGAGGACCCCAACTAACTTGGACTGAAATGCTGAATTGATCAACAAACAACAGAACACCCAAACGGCAAATATAACTCGTGTTTTGGATCGAATTGGTTGATGATTTAACGATATACCAATCAATATAGACCATGAGTTTAGAGCAGAGAGAGCAATGCCGTCATTAGTGGAGAGTAGGTAAATAACAATTGATATCAGTATGCAGGAAGTTAGAACCAACGTCCAGATCTGGGAGCTGAATATAAGCGTGATTGCCTTCCAACTGGGGATTCGTTCAGCCCTCGGAACATACCACAAGACACCATCTCTTACATGAGGAACAGTCATGTCCATTGCTTCCCACTTCACGTCAGTTGGATTGTGACCCCCTATTGATAAGTCAGCATGACCATTAACCACATCACCCAGTGCTCCGACCCAACTTCCATTTCCCAAACGTCCACCCCGATATTCATAATCTCTGGTAAAGAGGGAAGGAAATATAAAATGTACCTGAAAGCCATACCTATTTGTCACTTCTAATGTGAGATCCACCTCAAAACCAGTCAAGTTTTGTATATACTCGTGCTCTGAGAAATTCCACCGCTGCACATTAATATATGGTCGATATCCACTCACTGCAGCAGTAAGTTGGCAGCTATTGAATTTATTTGGAATCTTTTTCGTAAATAGTTCAGTATTACGCTCAAAATAGCCTTCTCCTTCCATCAGCCATCTGTCTATAACAACCATATCATTGGTATTCCTTCCACACTGTCCTGAATCACTGAAAGGAAACCAAGTGTACAGATTCATGGAGGAAACGGCAGTGTTTGATACCGGTGATGAGATAAGTACCAAAATATTCAATGCATACATCTTCCAAAGGCTATCGACAACACGATGAACTGCAATTCGTTCATCCTTGACCTTAATAGCTTCATCGATTACAACTATAATTCGAACACTGGCACTCAAAGCATAGGTTTGGTCTAATGTTTGAATCTGTGTGAAAACTTGATCACATTGTTCAGTTCCTTGCAACAAAATCAAGATATTATCTACATGTTCTCTCTCCTGTCTTGGTAGCTTATCGTGTCTGCAGTAAGAGACTACACCTGTATGATTTATATTGGAGTAATATTGTTGAAGAAATTGATCAAGCAAGGAATCCTGCCGTGGTAATGTCCTTGAGTTTGCCGTACATATCAGGAGATGCTGCTCTTGATCGATGTAACGATTGACTATTTTATGCAGACAGTTGTTCATGTGACACACTTCATTCTGCACCTTTAACTTAGTGCTCTCTATTTCAGCACACAACAGCACAGTGATTGAAAGTAAAGTATTACATTGCGAGTTTGACAGATGTGATGTTACTTCAAATTTCATTGTCATTGATAATTTTGTTGCTTTAACAGCTGTGAATTAGGAATTTTCCATAAGGGGATAATTAACGCGCCAGGAAACCTACTGATACGAGGTTGTCGCTTTTAAAAGCAATTGAGTACTATTCCACAGCACCGAGATCGTATTCGCAGTCTTGGGTTAGAAGGCTAACTGGAGCACCCAGCCCGATGTCATCTCCTGCTTTCTTCCAGGGCAATATGTAGTTGTTCGTTTTATATTTGATGCGTATTCAGTGTGTAGGAAAATCTGTAAGCAGAAGGAACAATATATAAAGTAATATTTCGAACATGATCGCAGCGATAACGCCCATTCCTTATATATATTTTATAAGAATTAATTCCCTTCAGCGGGAATCGAAGGTTAAAGAATATAAGTTATATAATTAACAATATTGTTGCGTTTTTAGGGTCCGTAAGATAACAAGTCTGGCGTATAGTACACTAGTTCTTTATTTGCTATAGATACTTATACTAATAAACATTAAAATCATTTAGCCTAATCACTCACACACACACACACACACTGGGTCTCATTCCAAACAATTATTTATTTACACTGATCTTTGAGATAAAATGTCCCTTCAGTACTCAGTATTAACTGGACCCTGCAAGCATGGCACTGCACTGATTGAACTCAACTCAAATGAACTCTATATTTATCTTCACAACTGTCGTGAACTTAACTCTTGACACTGTCCGTGAGTCATCACTATGATTGTCCCAGCTTACACAGTCTCTACAGCCTCGCATCTGCCACCTCAATTACTGTAAGAGTCCTCCTGGTCCTTCTTGTGCACTCCTGCTCGCCTCACGTTGTTTATTTTATGCAATATTTTTTCGTGTGACCACCTGAGAGGCCGAGTGCAGGTCTTTCTAGTTGACGCCCATGAGCGACCTGCCCGTCGGGATGAGATGACGATGAATCAAACTGGGCAAGGATGTGGAAGGAAGCGGCCGTGGCCTCTCAGAAGGTACCGTCCCAGCATTTCCCTGGTGTTCATCATTAGGTCCTGTGCAAGGCACATGGGGCAGCAAGTCTTCTCCAGCGATGTCGGTCGATCGTAACAGCTTCGGCATCATCCCAAGAGATGCCAATGGTCCTGTGACCTTCTCTCATTGCTTGACGCCAAGCTCTTCGAGGCCGGCCTTGTTTCCTTTTCCTCCAAGTGTTGTGCATCTTAGTGCAGTTCGTGGGTGACGTTATTCGGGCATGCGGAGGACGTGGCTAGCAAGTTGCAACCGACGCTCAGTTACAGTCGTTGACAGGTGTACTGAGTCTGATCTTCTTTATACGTCTTCATTTCTGACATGATCACGATAAGGGACTCCAAGAATTCGTCAAAGGCAACGTTGTTGGAAAACATCTAACCGCTTAATTACCTTAGCCGTTAATTTCCAGATTTCACAGGCATATAGTGCCTGGTGTTGAAAATAGGAATCTAAGGAAAACCATTTCAAAGACGGTCGACTGTGGGGCTCTAACCCACGCATCTACCAAGTCAGCAGAGAGCTTGACCCCATGACCTACGCTGTACTTTAGCCAGACTAGCTACTGCTGTCGGTTTATTTTAAGCAATGATAAAATTGCAATTGTTTTTAAAAATTGAGAAAAATTCCTTGCAGATAACTGCAATATTCTAGTTCACAACATTGTACGCATTAAATAGAAGAACTCAGTGAAATAAATTTGATGATTGAATAGTATTTAGTAATTTTAGAGGCTTTTGAAAAATTGACATTTTGTTCTGTTTTTCAAAATTACGAGCCTTACAGTAGTCGCATATGATGTGTAATATCTGACATGTTATTCGAATAAATTCATATTACTTTCACGCATTTTTTAAAGAATGAACTCATAATGCTACCTTGTGCCAGCAAACATAAAGGATTCCCTCGTGTTAGAGTGGAACGTGGCTAATTCGAACTTCTATAATTCGAAATCTTCTTTCTTCTTCTTCTTCTTTTGCTTTAGCGTTTGTCCCACCTCGTGGCAGGGTCGGCTATTTGAGTCCGCTGTCTCCACTTTACTCGGTCATGGGCCATGTCCGGATGAAGGTTGACGCCTTTCAAATCCCTGTGCAGTGTATCGGCCCAACGTTGTCTCGGTCGCCCCTTTGGTCTTTTCCCGGCGACCTCCAGTGTGTAGCCCTGTTTTGCAATGGTGTCCGCTCCTGACCGTAGCACATGCCCAAACCATCGCAGACGACCCTCACGCATTTTGTTACCGATTGCTGCGATACCAAATCGTTCCCTTATTCTTTGATTGGGGATGTGATCCAACCTAGTAATGCCTGCTGTCCATCGAAGCATCTTGGTCTCCATGACACTTAGCCGACGTTCTGCTTCCTTCGTGGTCGGCCAACATTCGGTACTATAAAGCGCTACGGGACGAATGACAGTGCGGTAAATCTTCGATTTTAGGTGGTCTTTCATCTGGCGATCGCACATGACACCTGTCGTTGTTCGCCACTTCATCCACGCAGCATTAATTCTTATGTTGACCTCCTCGGTGAGACGACCTTCAACAGTTATCGTAGAGCCAAGATACTTAAATTTTGTCGTTCGAGGCAGATCATCGCCGTCGACTTGGATTGTTCCGAATTCTCCAGCAACCGTTGTCATATATTCTGTTTTAGCTTTGTTAAGCCGCAGGCCATATTGACTTAAACGATCACTCCATTCCTGGACTTGATGTTGGAGATCCAGCTTGTTTTGAGCGGCCAACATAACGTCATCAGCGTACAGAATGGTCCAAGGTAACGGTTGTTGTAGATCTGCAGTAACCGTGTCCATGACCATAATGAACAGCAATGGTGACAGAGCCGAACCTTGATGAACACCAACTGTTACATGGAAGTTTTCAGACGCTCCTGCGGCGGCTTGGACGTAACTTCTTGGCTCCGCGTAGAGCAACTGTACCCAGTTGACAAGGTACTCTGGGATGCCATGTTGTCGGAGAGTCAACCAGATCAAGTCGTGCGGTACACGATCAAAAGCCTTTTCGAGATCTAAGAAAGCAAGGTGCAACGGCTTATTCTTTCCACGATGCTTTTCAACTAAAAGCCGTGTGGCGTGGATTGCATCTGTTGTGCTGCAATTTTTCACAAATCCAGCTTGGTTTTTGGTCAGCTGGGTGATTGCACGTATCCTCTTATCAAGAATGCGCTCGAAGACCTTCATGGTGTGACAGAGGAGTCGAATTGGTCTGTAATTAGCACACTCGGCTGGACTTCCCTTCTTTTTGAAGATAGGTATCGTGATGCTATGTTGCCAATCAAGTGGCGTTCGTCCTTCTTTGACTATTTGGTTGAAGAGTCTTGCCAACCAATCCGCTGGATCCCACTTCTGAGAGCACCATAGCTCCGCCGCGATGTCATCTGGACCAGTTGCCTTCCCTGGTTTCATTTGTTTCAAGGCCCTTGCAACCTCTAAAACATCAATAGGTTTGATAGGACCTTCGACAGCAGTAGCGACAGGTATCTGGTTGTGCTGGAATTCCTCTGTTGAGACCTTCTCAAAGTAATTTCGCCAACGTTCTCTCGCCTTCTTCCAGTCGACTAGCAAAACACCCTTATCGTCATTGATGCCATAGAAGCGTTGGATATCTTGAGATTTATGGTGCCTGGATTTGACGAGGCGATAGATGTCCCGCTCTCCCTTGCGTGTGTCCAGCTTCGCGTAGAGGTCAGCGTACCGAGCCGATTTTGTCGAAGCAACAGTCTTCTTCGCTTCCCTGCGTGCTACTTTGTAAGCATTCCAACGAGAAGGTGTTTTGTCTTCCAGAAACTCGTGGTAAAGCTGCTTCTTCTTGCGTACCGCAGTTTTGACTGCGTCATTCCAAAGCCATGTGTCCTTATCAATCCGACGTCTTCCTGGCTTCGTAAGTCCAAGAATGGCATGCGTGGCTTCGTGAACAGCTTTCTTCATTTTTGCCCAGCTTTCTTCAAAGGTAGTAATCGGCGGCAGCGTAAGACGTCTAATGACTTCTTCTTCATTCTCTTTAAATTGCCACCATCTGATTCTCGCCGGTCCTGTTCGTGCCTGTATGACCATTGGCGGCTTTACACGGAGCTTGCAGATAACTGGTCGGTGTTGGGTCGCAACTGTTTCGTAAGGGACGACTTTAGTGTCCAACACGTCTTTAAGGTCTTTGCGCCTTACCAGAATGTAGTCAATTTGTGTTGTATTTGTGCCGCTGTAGTATGTGATTAGATGTGAATCACGTTTATTAAACCATGTGTTCGTAATGACTAGGTCATGGGTTTCCGCATAATCTAGAATTCTCAGTCCATCGTCGTTCCTCTCACCATATCCGAATCCGCCATGGGCGGCATGGTCTTCTTTCAAGCGACCGACATGTCCATTTAGGTCGCCTGCAACTACGAGGTAGTCCTCTAAGGGCACTTCAGCGGTCTTTTCGTCAAGCAACGCCCAGAAGGCGTCTTTGATCGTTGCCGATAGGCCTGTCTGAGGAGCATAGGCGCTGAAGAGGTGGATTTTTCTTCCATCGGTGATGTAGACGATTTTCATCAGACGATCATCATACCGCTGGACTTCGGAGACAGAACCATCAAACTGTGCTGATACTGCAATTCCCACACCACTGGTAGTTCCACGTGTACCGTTATAATACAACTTGTAGCCACACCCAATGTTGTACGCCTTATCACCACTCCACCGTGTTTCCTGTACAGCACAGGCATCGATGCGCCTCATTTCTAGCGCTTTCGCTAGCTCATTGTAACGTCCAGACATAGTGCCGACATTAAGTGATGCAATTCGGGATGTAGGGGCTAGCTTGTTTAGCCGTCGCCGCCCGTGCGACGGTAACCCTTGCATACTTCTCGCGCCAACCTGGCCTCGTCGTCGCGCGTCGCTTCTGGGGGACGCCCTAGCCTTTAGTTCAGATCCTTGAGACAGCATGTCATGGGGATGTGACGAATTCTTTTTACAGCCGGCTTGTCACATAGACTGTCGCCAAGCATTTTATAGCTGCTGCCAGCACATAATGAGGCCGCCCCTAACATGGAGAACAGACGCCTTATGCAGCCGCCCCACTGGAGTACAGACGCTGCAGCTAATGGGATTTCAACAGCATTTCCTTCTGCTGAGGGCCCATTACCCTCTTACAAGAGCTCATCCGCCCTAAACCGTTGACATAATTTAAAAAAAACGGATATCTATTAAAAGAAACGCTTCATATACAATTTTCTACGGTATCAATACAAAATATAATACAAAAAATAGAAATCACCAGCTACTTCAAGAAAAAAGGGGTGTGTACATAACCTAAAATGGTTTAATTTGAATTTTTCTCTTGGTCCCTAGCATTTTATATACAATCAATGGCTAAAAATCGTGGTTAATTCGAATTATATTTTGGATAATTCGAAGTTTTTAGTGTAAAAGCCGATCGAAAGCCAAATAGTTGGGTCAGTTCCCGAAGAAAATGTTCCGAGTGCAGCCCAAGCAACAATCTTAGGCGTCTTTTGGAAATTAGAAATGACGTAAGTGGTTCTGTTTTCCGTTCCTTAAATTTGATAGATTCTTTTGTGTTGGCTGAGAAACTTAATTGTATGAAACAGGTAAAAATCTCAAACTATTTTTAAAAACAGTAGATTTCTCTATGACAAAACTAGATTGCTGGATTACTATTGTCGTTAAATAGGTGAATAGTACATTTTGATTTTATTTCCCAATTGAAACTTTTGAGGTTATCACGATACAGTCTCGTAAAGTACTGTACCATTATACTCATATTGTTATGATGTATAGTGCAGTTTGAAGTATATGTTGAAGATCGTCGCGATCCACAAGTTGCAAACCGAAGCAGGAGTCAGCTGCTCGATTACGGTATTTTCCGAGTACCGACGTGCACGCACGAAATCAAGCGGATATGATTACAATATGGCGACCATTGACCCAGTTTATTGATCGGTCACCAGGATTACATTTTTATCAGCAATAAGAAGAAAAGAGAATAACATGCAAGATTTGCAACATTATACGAGACCCTGGAACAGAGCATAATGTGTATTTTGTTATCTATACATGTTTAGTATCTGTCGGAGACATTATAAATTATGATTTACATCCACCAATGAGAGATCAGTTCAATTACTGTCACGTCTGAGTGGGGGTAGCGTGAAGCTAGGTGGATGGATACACAGACAGCTGTGAGCAGATAACTTTACGGAGCGCTTGAGAACATATCTCTTTGTGAAGCTTGAGAACGCGTTTCGTTATTGCAATGTGACGCGAGGTTTATATCAAACACTTTAAAGTGCATACAGAGCCAGTGTCGAAGGACTCTGTTCGTTTTCACAAGATGCAATCTATACCGCTACAAGGGTAAGCAGTATTAGAAACTGTAATATCAATACAGCAAGCTGCTAGTCACCACAGTGAACTTTCGTTTTGAAAAGCAGTCTCTGTTTCCATTGCATTGTCATCGAGTGCGCAGCAATGTGTTTGAACTCTAAACACTATTCCTCATTGCGAACAGACATATTCTTAATCAAGATGTCAAGAGGAATAATTTTAGTGCTGTACTTTTCGTCTATAATGGCATGATAAAAACGCAGCAGCATGAACGCTACTAGACCGGTATTGTATCGAACATTTCAATGAACTATCGCCATGGCCCCAGTGATGACTGATTCTGATTGTGTGACCACTTGTGTCTACCTCATTCGTAATCCTGAATGCTATTCGCATGGGCAGTCATTCGTCTTTCGTTCATTAATATCTCGGCCCGATATGAATAACGCGATACTACTGAGAAACGAACTATGCTCTGGAAGATGTTGGAGACATGAAGTAGCGATTCCTGACTATTTACCCAGGATGGGTAATAGCCTTCTGAACCGAGAAGAACGTGCGGATTGGAGAAGGTGTTCCCGGGTTCGATTCCCGACGACCTGGGGAGTGCTAGTTACAGCTATATATGGAAAAAGTGTGATATGCAGGCCTTATCAATGCTCGCTCTTGGAAATTCATCTATCAACAAGGTACAGCTTACACAACTTCGTCTCTCGTAGCTAAGTGTAGATATTTCGATGTTAATTTACGCCATTATTTTTTTGCATATTAATTTTTGAGTAGTATGTCGGACTGTGGAATTTAGGCATGACGTTTTAATCATGACTGATTTCACAATCGACAGGTTTTAGACTTCCATAAGAAGTGCAACCCATTTTCAGCTTGTATTTAATTATGTTTAAGTAGATTTCATCTTAAATTCAGTAATATTTCATGAAGCTTTCTTAGGGTAGTGAAGAGGACATCGATAGGCATTTTGTGATTCAGTGTAGTTTATCAACGTGGTGAGCCCTTTATTATGTTAATTTGTGACATTCTTCACATCGTTAGATTGTGTTCTTGTTGGGCTACATTTCCCTACTGCATCTTCGAACATTATACATCCGAGTGATTGGTTTATGAATAGAAGACTGATTTTGATAGCTGAGTTTTTTGAAGTTTTATTTTATACTAGCATGTACCCGCGGCTTCGCTCGCGATCAAGACAATGGGGACGATGCATTATTGCTGATAATTGGTCTATTCTATTACAGCAATCACGGCTACAGGTGGGTCGATTCTAATGCTGAAAATTCTGATACATACAGTATATTTATATGAGCAGCAAAGTGGGAATTTTATAGAGTTGTGAAAGTCTGCAGGGTACGATGATACATTATGTGAACACTATTGAAAAGTTTGGTTTTTGTTTTGCCATCTTTTGCTGAGACATAACGATTTTGTTGTCCGGATAATCGCTAGCACGCCCCAAACAGTGGCGCGTGGGAAACAATGGTTATGTCTAAACGTACAGTACACCTGGATTGGCAAATCTATCGGAATGTGGGGAATTAAAAGTATTTTTCCTTAAACTATTCTGGGTATAATTTTGCCACACTTATTGATGATTTGAACGTCAATATGTCGCTATTAATAGACCTAGTAAAATATCTCTCACCTTGGCCGCTGATGTACATTATGCAGTCTCTTCCCGTGTTACATCCCAGGGATTGAAATTCTCCAACAACCCTTTTGCCTCACATGCCACTCTAAGTAAATAAAATTCCCGATTGTTGTTTGAGTCTTCAGTTTTTTGACTGGTTTGATGCAGCCCTCCATGCCTCGCTCTCCTGAGCTAATCGTTTCATCTCTACATAGCTATCGCACCCAACATCCGAGGCAATCTGTATAACCCTGGTCTACCCCTACAGTTCTTGTCCTTAACCCTCCCATCCATAACTAAGCTTGCTATTCCTGGGTGTCTTAATAGGTGTCGTACCAACCTATCTCTTCTCTTCATTAGCAGTCACCAGAAACATCTCTCCTCTCCCACTAGTCTTAATAGCTCTTCATTTGTTACCCTATCTACCCATCTGATCTTCGTAATTCTCCCGTAACACCACATTTCAAACGCTTCAATTGTCCTCTTTTCTGCAGCACCATTAGTCCAAGTTTCACTTCCTTATAGTGTCACGCTCCAGACAAAAGCTTTCAAAAATGACATCCTAATACCTAAATGTATATTCGATGTCAACAGATTCCTTTTCGTATAAATGCTTTCCTTGCCTGAGCCAACCTGCATTTTATATCCTCTTTGCTTCGTCCATTACTGGTTATTTTGCTTCCTAAGTAAAAGAAGTCTCCTACTTCCCGTAGCGTTTCACCTGCAAATTTGATGTCGATAGAGGTTTCTGATTTCTTTCGGCTGCATTCCAACAATTTTGTTTTACATTTATTGATTTTCATCAAGCGAAGTCCATACCATTCAAAAACTCGTTCAAATCTTCTGGCGTATTGGCCAAGATGACGATGTCATCAGCAAATCTCAGAAAAAAAATCCACAGCCTGCTTCCAGTCTCCGACCGGGTCAGGAATGGAATGAATGAAGCCCCCATCTAGCGGCGAGGATATGAACTGTGCCGGCTGCCGAGGCCTGACGCATTCCGCTGGGGCAATGATTAAATGAATGACAGATTAAATGAAATGATAGTGGAGAGTGTTGCTGGAATGAAATTTTGACAGGGAAAACCGGAGTACCCGGAGAAAAACCTGTCTGCCTCCGTTTTGTCCAGCACAGATCTCACATGGAGTGACTGGGATTTGAACCACGGACCCAGCGGTGAGAGGCCGGCGTGCTGCCGCCTAAGCCACGGAGGCTTAGCAAATCTCAGAGATGAAATTATTTTTCCTTGAATCTTCACTTCGAGTTTAAATTGTTCTCCAATTTCCTGATTATTGTGTTTTTAGAGATCTTGGAAATGCGTTGCCCTCGCACATGGTGTAGATGCATTGTCAAAGGAAAACATTCCATGTTACGAACATGGGCCGCATAACTTGTACCAAAAGCTTCTGCAGATTTAACACAAGACCTATTCTGAACAGCAGTTCCTTAAACTCAGATTTGCAAACATTTAATTGTATCTTTCCATGTTGTATGTCTCTGTAGCTCAAAATACAGAAGAGTGCTTTAAAAATCAGGTTTTGTGTAAATTTTGGAAAAGGTAGTGAGTATGGTTTTTGCCGGAGTGGATACACGCTCGTAGAAATTCTTTTCAGTAAAATAGACTGGTTCACAATTTTGTAAGTGCATATTGATGTAAATGACGGCGGGATGCCTTAAGTGTTAAGGGAACGGCAATAGTCGCCTCAGAGCTTCGTTGCTACTGAAATAATGACCAGACGAATATTTGTACTTAACTATATGGGATTTGTGAGCCCAGTGTTTATGAAATTGATCGTAGCTACAGTATATCGCTACCTTTATTTAGTAGCCGCTACTGTAGTCTTTAGAAATTAAAGGTGGTATTAGAAGGCGCTTCCCCTATTTTTTTTTTACCCCTGGCACTACAGCCCATGAAGGGCCTAGGCTTATCATGCGACCACTTCCCAGCCATTTGGCCTGCAGATATTGTGGTGACGCATGGTCAGTGCATTGTGTCCCCTCAGCCGTTAATCTTGTTCTACGTGACCGGGGCGCTGCCTCACTATCAGACAGCTACTCAATTGTCCTCACGAATCTGAGTGCAGCCCGTTGCAGCCCTCACGTCAGTGTCTAAAATCTCTGACGGAGCCGGGAATCGAACCCGGGGCCTCCGGATGAGAGGCAGGCGCACTACCCTGTTTTTATTGTGTTTATATACATCTTGAAAAACATAATAAATGGATTGGCATTGCCTCCTACAGGGATATATAGAAAATCGGATGTCATACCTTGAGGTAGTGTTGCCATGGAAACGGACTTGCGATTAGTTCATCAATCAGAGCGAAGATAGTTTTCTGCGAATATCTTTGAAACTATTGGTTTTAGGGCCTTAAAATGTAGTTTTCGGTGTCCCGTAGGGATATACCGAGTATTGTTTCTTGCATCGAGGGGAGTCAAATGAGCTTTGTCCGGTCTTTATGCGACAAATTCGATATTTTGTCCTGGTTGAGTATATTTGGTAACTTTTCAGTTATGTTGCCCGTTCCACGGGAACAATGATTTATTTCCGGAGGAAAGGCAGCCTATATGTTATCCCATGGTATAAGCTGTCTCCATTTCATATTTCATCCAAATCCGTCCAGCCGTTTTAGTGTCAAGAGGTAACAAACTAACACACACACACACACGGACACATAGATTTTCACAATTATAATATACTAGCTGAAGTACCCGTGCTTCGCTACGCGTCATAAATAAATTAAAATGTGAAGGTGACAGTTAAAACAGGGGATAGGCGAGGTGCTGCGCAGAAGGAGATTAAGGATAGAACATTTTGTCCAACTACACCGCTCGGCGTTGACCGTGTTTTATACCACAAATTTAGGTTTTACTCGCTAACAGTTGCAGATACCTTTCGGATAGAAAATGTAATTTTAAACCTCGCATATGCCATCAAAAGTTTGCTATTTCTTAGCGTTCTCTTTTTATTTGAAATGGAAATATGAAAGTTTGAAACCAAAGGGTGTAGTGACGTCACTAAAATGGTCGCCATTTTAAATAGTGCAAAGTATTGAAATCAAAAGTAACCTATATGTTAACCAGGTAAATCAGCTACTTCCATGTAAAATTCACGTAAATCGGACCAGTGGTACTTGCGAGATTGAGTAATACACAAACACACACCATCTCAATTTTAGCCTCGCTTCGTTCGCGTCATAGTCGTATCATATTGTTTTTCAATGAAATGCAGGTTTAACCCCGTTAACACCCCTTTAGAACCTGAATACCCAGAAATCCCTCCTTAGTAGACGTTTTCGACACACAACAAACATATCCCCAAAATATCATTCTTCTAACTAATAGTTTTGGTTGGTCGATGAGAGCAAACATCCAAAAATCCTTCCTTAGTGGACGTTTTTCTTCCAGAAGTTCACCCCTCCCCATATGCCCCTTAAATTGCATTTATGAAAACACGGTCGAACACCTATTTATTTTATTTATTTATTCATTTATTTATTTATTTTTAAGCTGATAGATTTCCTCCGAGTTTCAGACTCCTCCCCATGTCGTTTAAGAGATACACGCTCAGTTAGGAATCTTTCAACCCCCACTTTTCATCCCTTTCACCTCATAATATACACTACATCGAAAAACCATTAGACATGTGTCAGCTTATTAGCCTATTTTCAATTTTGAAAAAATAGGCTTATGAGATCACCTTTTGTCCGTGTGTGTGTGTGCGTGTGTGTGTGTGTGTGTGTGTGTGTGTGATTCGTGTGTGTGTCCCCCCCTAATAAAATCTAAACGGCAGGAGCGATTTCAATGAAACTCGGAAAGTTCATAGCACTATTCCCGGCGACCTCGACCGTGCCCTTCAAATTTTGTTACGACTCACCAATCCAACATGGCGGCTGTGCGAAATATTTCACCAGCATTCAATATCTCCGAAACTATTACCGATATTACCCTGACATTTTCTATGGTGATAGAGGGATCTACTATAAGTTCACTTATGTGACTTTTGAAAACCTGGTAACTACAAAACGAACATGGCGGCCAAGCGAATTTGCGACTTTTAAATAGACGTTTCTCGCGATTTGACCAACCAAACGCAATGAAACTTGGTACAGTATATGTTTATATACATTGTAATGCACCGACATCTAACTTCGTTCAATTGTTTACATAATCACAAGATGGCGGATGTGCGAAATATTTCACCGGCATTCTATATCTCTGAAACTATTAGCGGTATCTCCCTAAAATTTTGTACGGAGATAAAGGGCACTACTGGAAGTCCATCTATAAGATTTTCAAAAACCGGTTAACTACAAAACGAACATGGCGGCCAAGCGAATTTGAACATTTTAAATAGTCCTTTCTCGCGATTTAATGTTCCAAGCGCACTGAAACCTGGTACAGGAAATATTTATACACATTGTAATCCAATGGTATCTAATTTAGTTCAATTGTTTACATAACCTCAAGATGGCGGCAGTGCGAATTTTAAAATTAAGTTTTTATTTCTTGTGATGTAGTCATGCGATCGAAGTGAAAGTTTGAATAATGAACCTACGCAATAATTTTCCTTTAATGGTACATGACTCTATGGCCTATACATTTAACAATCCAACATGGCGACCATCCGAAATATTTAAACGATACTGAATATCTACGAATCTATTTTAGCAATCAAACTAAATTTTTAATGTTCATAGGGGCTATGAACTTAAGTTCACCTATAGGACTTTAAATAACCTGGTGATCACAAATCCAACATGGCGGTGACGCGAATTATAAATATTCACATGGACGTTTCTCGCAATTTAACCATCCGCGTGCAGTGAAACTTGGTACAGTAAATCTTTATCCGAATGTTAATCCACTGGCATCTAATTTATTTCAATTGTTTCCATAACCTCAAGATGGCAGCTGTGAAAATTTTTTAAATCTCCTTGTTTTTTCTTGTGTCCTAATTATGCGATTGAAGTTTGAATACCACACGTTCACAATAATCTGCATGTAACAGTACATAACTCTAGGACCTACTTATATAAAATCCAACATGGCGACCATCCGAAATACTTAGTCGGTTCTCAATATCTACGAATCTATTACAGCAATCAAACTGAAATTGTGTATGTTGATAGTGGCAATTAACATAAGTAGGATATATGAAAATAGGCTGTATAGTTCTTCACGGAACTACTTGTTTTTAATGATTAGTATATGTGCCAAGTATTACATCCCCAAATGAAACCACTCGTGTGATATTGTTATTCAATGGAAAGCACGTTTACCCCCTTAACACCTATTTAGAACCTGAATATCCGAAACTCTTTCCTTAGTGGACGTTTTCGACATACAACGAACATATCCCCAAAATTTCATGTTTCTAACTTCAATAATTTTGGCTGGGCGATGATGAGTGAGTCAGTCAGTCAGGACATTATCTTCAATTTATTTTTGATAATTTCACCCGTCCCAATGAACCCCTTAAATTGGATTTATGAAACAAACGGTCAAACACCTATTTACTTATTTAAAGCTGTTTTCCCCCTGAGTTTGATGAGTGAGCCAGTCAGTCAATCAGTTAGGACACTTTCTCTCCTTTTTTTTCCCCAGAATTTCACCCCACCCCATTGGCCCCTTAAATTAATTTATGAAAAAAAAACAGTCGAAAACCGATTTACTTACTTTTTAAGCTGATTTTTTTTTCCGCTGAGTTTCAAATTTCTCGCCTATGTCGTTTAAGAGATAGGCCTACACGCCCCATTAGGAATCCTTCAAACCCCACTTTTCAGCCCTTTCACCTCATAATAATACACCACATCGAAAAACGCTTAGACACATGTCTGCGTATTTTTAATGATTAGTTTATATGCTGAGTATCACATCCACAAATGAAACCACTCGTGAGATATTGATATTCAATGAAATGCAGGTTTAACCCCCTTAAGACCCCTTTAGAACCCGAATATCCAAAAAACCTCCCTTAGTGTACGGTTTTGACATACAACAAACATATCCCCAAACTATCATGTTTCTAACTTCAATAATTTTGTCTAGGCGATGATGAGTGAGTGAGTAAGTGAGTGAGTCTGGACATTTTCTTTCAATTTTCTTTTTTCAGAATTTCACCCCTCCCCATGAACCCCTTAAATTTGATTTATGAAAAAAAACTGTCGAACAGCTATTTACTTACTTTAAAGCAGTTTTTTTCCCCTGAGTTTGATGAGTGAGCCAGTCAGTCAATCAGTTACGACACTTTCTTTCCTGTCCCCCCCCCCCCCAGAATTTCATCTCTCCCCATGGGCCCCTTAAATTGGATTTATGAAAAAACTGTCAAACACATATTTACTTCTTTTTTATGTTGATTTTTTTTCGCTGTGTTTCAAACTCCTCGCCTATGTCGTTTAAGAGACACGCTCCGTTAAGAATCTTTTAATCCCCACTTTTCACCCCTTTTACCTCATAATATACACCACATCGAAAAACCCTCAGACACATGTCTTCTTATTTTTAATGATGAGTTTATATGCCGAGTATCACATCCCCCCATGAAACCAATCGGGAGATATTGCTATTCAATTAAATGCAGGTCTACCCCCTTAACACCCCTTTAGAACCTGAATAGCCAAAATTTCTCTCTTAGTGGGCATTTGCGGCCCTTGAGGAAGCTGCATACCAGATTTCATTCCAATCCGTTCGGTGGTTTCTGAGATTTCGTGATGAATAAATGAATGAGTGAGTGAGTGAGTGAGTGGTATTTGACAAATATATAGTAGAAAGAAGATAGTCTTTGTTATGCTACACTCGGTTGACAGTGCTGTGTGAGCAGTTGAGTAACTAACGGGATTTCAAGTAACGATCCTCATTTTCTATACAGGTAGTGCTGAGCGCAATTGGCATCAAGTCGGCCTTGTCTCGACTTGAGCTATGTTGCCATGGAAACTATCTGCCTTGCCATTCCTTCATGAGTATATTTTATGATTTGATTAGCCTGTTTTTGAGTGAAAAAGGGCCGAAATCAGAAGAATGAGGAAGACTATCGAAAATTCATGTAGCCAGCGGTTCCTTCTGGGTCCTAAACTATCTGTATGCAAAATATGGTTGAGATTGGTGGAACGGTGTAGATTTGTATACGGAACCAACATATATACATACATACATACATACATACATACAGACTTTCACTTTTATATATTAGATATAGGAATAGGGATTTATATAGAGGAGTTCGATTTCTCGCTTTTGTTAGGAACCATTCTTTGTGTTGTTGAAGGACAGAGGCTGGTAATGTTTTCTAACCAGACAATTGTGCTAATTGTTATGACTACCATGTCCGGTGGTGTAGAGATATTACTTTGTTTCTCGAATTCATCCGTGCAGGGATGTACCGAATGTTGGCTTGATAAACTTTCTCTTTATTTTATTTAACTTGTTTTTTCTATTCACGTTAGCCTCTCGCGTGAAGGCAGAGTTGAGATCCATGGTCGATGGAATTTATCATTGTTTTTAATTGTCGTCTTTTGACTATAATATATCTCTGAAACATCATTCACTTTTTAACCAGCATAGGCTATATCCCAAATTTAATAAATACATTCTGATTAAGGAAAGTCGATGCTATTGCAATGTCTCATAGCATAGGTATTAATTCTAAAAGGATATTTTGTTATTGAGAAAATCCAACCAACATCATTGAAAACTAATGTAAACTATGTATAAATTTAAACAACGATGTAGTAACAACAATTATCGGCTGAGAATGAAATTCGTCATTAAGCAATGAGGGTGATCCAGTTACGTTAAAATATGTATTATTATAATAAATTAATTTTGAATAGAGTATTCAAGGGAGTACATATCTATCTATCTATATATATAAAAATCAATGTTACGTGATAGTTTGTCTGTCTGTGGGTATATCTCCTATGCGTTCATATACCATTCGTCCGATTGCGATGAAACTTGGGTGAGATGTTGAGTACACTCCAAGGAAGGTTTCTGACTTAGTAAATCCATTTTACAATAGGAAGCGCACGCGTAGATTCAACAAATGAGCGACGATGCGCGAAGCATTTCAACAAAGTCCCGTATGTGTTCATATACCATTCGTCCGATAGCGATGAAACTTGGGTGAGATGTTGTGTACACTTACGTGAAGGTTTCTAAATTAGTAAATACATTTCACAGTAGATAGCGCACGAGTAGATTCAACAAATGAGTGACGACACGCACAGCGTTTCAACAAAGTCCCGTATGCATTCATATATCATTCGTCCGATAGCTATGAAACTTGCGTAAAATGTTGTGTACACTGCAGGGAAATTTTCTGGCTTAGTACATCCACTTTACAATAGGCAGCGCACGAGTAGATTCAACAAATGAGCTACGACGCGCGAAGCATTTCAACAAAGTCACGTTTGCGTTCATATACCATTCGTCCGATAGCGATGAAACTAGGCTGAGATTTTGTGTGCACTCCAGGGAAGGTTTCCAGCTCAGTAAATCCCTTTAAAAATAGGTAGAGCACGAGTAGAATCAACAAATGAGCGACGACGCGCGAAGCGTTTCAAGAAAGTCCCATATAATTTCATATACCATTCATCCGATAGCGATGAAACTTGGGTGAGATGTTGTGTACACTCCAGGGAAGGTTTCTGGCTTAGTACATACATTTTACAATAGGTAGCGCACCAGTAGATTCAACAAATGAGCGATGACACGCGAAGCGTTTCATTAAAGTCCCGTATAAAGTCATATACCATTCGTCTGATAGTGATAAATGTTTGGTGAATTGTTGTGTACACTCCAGGAAAGGTTTCTGGCTAAGTAAATCCATTTTACAATACGAAGCACTCGTTTATGTTCAACAAATGAGTGACTACGCGCGAAGCGTTTCGACAACGTCCCGTATACGTTCGCATACCATTCATCCGATTGCGATGAAACTTGGGTGAGATGTTGTGTACACTCCAGGGAAGGTTTCTGGCTGAGTACATCCATATTACAATATGTAGCGCAAAAGTAAAATCAACAAATAAGCGACGACACGCGAAGCGTTTCAACCAAGTCTCGTATGAATACATGTACCATTCGTCCGTAGCTATGAAACTTGGGTGAGATGTTGTGTACACGTCATGGAAAATTTCTGGCTTAGTAAATCCCCTATACAATATGCAGCGCACAAGTTGATTCAACAAATGAGGGACGACGCGCGAAGCGTTTCAACAAAGTCCCGTATAAGGTCATATACCATTCTGCCGTTAGCGGTGAAACTTGGGTGAAATATGGTGGACACTCCAAGAAAGGTTTCTGGCTTAATAAATACATTTCACAGTAGGTAGCACACGAGTAGATTCGACAAATGAACGACGACACGCGGAGCGTTTCAATACAGTCCCCTATGTCTTCATATCCCATTAGTCCGATAGCGATGAAACTTGGGTGAGATGTTGTGGACACTTACTTAGTAAATACATTTTACAGTAGGTAGCGCACGAGTAGATTCAACAAATGAGTGACGGAGCGCGAATCGTTTAAACAAAATCAGGTATGCGTTCATATACCATTCATCCGATTTCGATGAAACATTGATCAGTTATTGTGTACCCGCCAGGGAAGGGGACTTAGTGAATCCATTTCACAATAAGTAGCCCAAGAGTAGATGCAACAAATGGGTGACGACGCGCGAAGCGTTTCAACAAAATCCCCTATTGCGTTCATATAACATTCTTCGATTGCGATGAAACCTTGATGAGTTATTGTGTACACGCCAGGGAAGGGCTTCGACTTAGTAATACATTTCTCAATAGGTAGCGCACGAGTAGATTCAACAAATGAGTAACAGTGCACGAATCGTTTAAACAAAACCCTGTATACGTGCATATACCATTCATCCGATTGCGATGAATCATTGATGAGTTATTGTGTACACGCCAGGGAAGGGTTTCGACTTAGTAAATCCATTTCACAATAGGTAGTGTACGAGTTGATTCAACAAATGAGTGACAGCGATGAAACTTTTGCAAGTTGTTGTGTACGCTCCCACGAATGGTTCTAAATTAGAAAATCCATTTTACGATAGCTTAGAGGCAGTTAACATGTTGTGTATCCAAAAGCACTTCAAGAAACAGAATTTCAACGCCAACACTTTCTTTGATTGGCATTGCAACGCATGCCGGGTACAGCTTGTCTATATATATAAAAATCAATCTTACGTGATAGTTTGTCTGTGGGTGTGTGTGTATGTCTCCTATGCATTCATATACCACTCAACCGATTGCGATGAAACTTGGGTGAGATGTTGAGTACACTCTAAGGAAGGTTTCTGACTTAGTAAATCCATTTTACAATAGGTAACGCACGCGTAGATTCAACAAATGAGTGACGATGCGCGAAGCGTTTCAAACAAGTCCCGTATGTGTTCATATACCATTCGTCCGATAGCGATGAAACTTGGGTGAGATGTTGTATACACTTACGTGAAGGTTTCCAAATTAGTGAGTACATTTCACAGTAGATAGCGCACGGTTAGATTCAACAAATGAGCGACGACACGCAAAGTGTTTCAAAAATGTCCCGTATGCATTCATATACCATTCGTCCGATAGCTATGAAACTTGCGTAAAATGTTGTGTACACTTCAGGGAAATTTTCTGGCTTAGTAAATCCACTTTACAATAGGCAGCGCACGAGTAGATTCAACAAATGAGCTACGACGCGCGAAGCATTTCAACAAAGTCAGTTTCAAAAAAGTCCCGTATGCATTCATATACCATTCGTCCGATAGCTATGAAACTTGCGTAAAATGTTGTGTACACTTCAGGGAAATTTTCTGGCTTATTAAATCCACTTTACAATAGACAGCGCACGAGTAGATTCAACAAATGAGCTACGACGCGTGAAGCATTTGCGCCGATAAAGGTCTATTAATAATAATAATAATGCGCGTCAGAGTAGCAGTGGAAGAATAAAATCAACAAGGTCGCAAAATGGACAGGGGAAAAGACGTCTTGCTCGACCCGGTGCTGGGCCCAAGGTTTTCGGAGCGAGCAAAAGATGATTTCCAAAAAACCAAATGCAAACAAATAATTGCTTAATGGAATAATCAAAAGTGCAAAAACGAGATTCCCATAAAATTAATTAAAGAAATCCCAGAGCCGTGTTAATCGTGCCTTTGTTACGTCACAAAGACAAGATTGACGAAATCGAGATAAGGATAAGGATAAGGAAGGGGAACTTAAATGTAAGAAATGAAAAGGCAAGGGAGCTATATTACTTAAAATATAAAAATGTATTAAGGATAAAAGAAAGAGCGTGTACACGAAATAAACATATTATTTAAAACAAAGAAAAAGGCAAGCTATGACAAGATCAGTAATACAAAAGAAACCCAATACCAAGAATAAAGAATTCAAAAACTTAAAAAAAACTGAAAAGCACGACAGAACCTGAGTACCGCTCAACAACATGAATCTAACGAAAAGATACAAACTTGAAAGAAAATAAAACGAAACTTACAAAAGTTAGAGAGAAACGACAAACTTGCAAAAAGTCAAACTTCGAACTGCTAAGACGCGAAGCTTTTCATGATGTTATGTAAACATACCGGAGGGAAGGGGGAGGAGTGAGGGGAGTAAAACAAAGGGGAGAGAGATCTCACGGAGATAGGAGGAAGGAGAAGACAAGGGGAATTATAATTAAGTTATGTAATACGGCGAAAATCGAAAGAGAAAAACAAAACAAAAGGAAAATGAGATATACGGAGATACATTACATTACAATTGACTTGGGACGAAAGAGACCGGTAAAAATCGAAAGCACGCTATAATAAAATAGGCTTATATTCCAACATAATGCCGCACCAACGCGACATATAAAAAAAAGAATAATATGACATCGGAGCTGGAGAAAATCCCAGTTAACCACCGTCACATATATTCTATAAACAAAAGGGACACGTATTAGTGGGACGTTGGACATCAGTCCCGTTACCTCACACATACTGTCCACAAACAAAGGTCCAATTGCTACCAATCAAATGAAACATTTGTGGTACAAAGAGACACCGACGCAAAAGACGAGCACTAAGGCCCGACAGGAAATATATATAAGCCAAGACGCAGAAACGCAATACTTTCGAATCTTACAGGTATTAACCAAAATAATAAAACTGTGAGAAGGGCACATAACAAAAGCAACAAAAAGAACTCCGCCGTATGACATTACGCAAGGTCCCGGAGATCTGGTTCAAGGATTAAAATACTAACAATAACATCTTGAAAAGGAAAGAGAATTAAGCAAAAGAAGGAACGTTTAACAAAAACAATTACATTGCGTTAGATAGAAATACATTGAGCCGTACTCACATTCCGCTGCGCCATGAGGGTGGGCCTCTGCCCGAATACACACGTTCGCCTTACATCTCGGCGCGTCTAAGACTGACCAAGCTTCTGTCCCCCCAGAGGGGAGAGAAGCCTCTCAGAAAAATCAAATGCGTAGTTTGGGAGTAGCCCCAAACTCGCGTCAAATATTGTCAGAGCCAATGGCAGAACGAATTGCACAACAAAATGCAAGGTAGCAACAACACTAGCCAATACGAGAGAACAAGGCAGTATGTAGCCAGGGGTTGCACAACGTTAGACAGAGAGATACATACAGACAAACTGCGCACTTTTAAACTCTCGAGGCGTAATATAGAGATGTCACAACACATGACAATAATAATAATAATAATCATGATGATAATAATAATAATTACAATAAATTCTGAAAAGTGGTTCAAATTCCACCGCTTTCTCCAAAAAAAATTCTTTTACATAACAAAGGCATAAAAGATTTTTTTCTTTTTCATAACAAAATTATATAAAATAACATTCTTCGATTAGATACATTTGAACAGGGTGAAGGAAAGAAGATTACATCATGTACACCAGATACACACATGAAAAATTAAGACATAATAAAATGTTCTCACATTTCTCTTATTCATAAGACGCAGCTTAATTAAAAGTTCTTTGAACGTCATAACTTCCATAAAAGGCTTGACGAAACGCAAGTCTCTTTTCTCAAACACACATATATTTTCATACACACGTATTCACGAAGATGTTCACTGGTGAGGAAAATTTTTTCTTTTTTGGTACGAAAGAAAAAAAAACTTTAAGATGAAATTAAAACAACAAAAATTCAAATCATATAAAGGATCAGTACAGGCGTGAAATAAAGGCGGATCCTACCTCTACTGCACGTCAATACGTCACACATATAAAAAATGGATATACCAAAAAGAAAATAATGATAATAAAACGGTCAATCTTGAGCTAGACTCTGCCAGATGACGTGGAGAAAGCGAAGTCTTCTTAAAGGCGACCTTCTGGAAATCAGCCAATTTTCTAATAATAAAAGAAAGAGAAAGGTTAAATCATGATCACAAAAAAATATAAAGGGGAGCACCCTGTATACAAAATAAGGCTTGCGTCGGGGAAATATTTGGGGTTACATAAGCTGCGTAAGGGGGAAAGTGGATTCATTCTGCCAGCTGGAAAGTAAAAGTATGAATAGGCAGGGTCGTCAGACCAAATGAAAGAAGAGAAAACGAGCCGTGAACAGGGTCTAAAGGATACACCGGCCACTTCTCAGGTACTTGGAGACTAGCTATCGCTACCGGAAACACTCTCCAAATATATGACAGATACAGGAAAATAATACACATTATCTTAGAGAAAACATATTAGATTGAAATGATTTATAAAAACATGATTTCACAAAAACGTAAAACAGAAGTTACGATAAATAGTAAACAACTATATCAATAGACAAATCACTGTCACTACAAGAAAAGAATGTAAGTCAACAGACCATCTCAGGCACTGCCGAACAATAGCAAGTCGTGTCTGCAGCTCGGACAATGGGTCGGGCCGGCTCCTTACAACAAAAGCAGGCAGGTACTGGAAATTGCCTTAGGTAGAAGTATAGTTCAACACATCTTTCGAAATCCTCCGTGTAACTCAGGCGGCCACGGGTGTCTCCTGCCTAACTAGATACATAGCAGGAGTAAAGGGGAAAAATGTACTAATAACCTTCGTCAAATGACATTAGGTACTAACGAATAAAAGGGAATAATAACTCAAAGTAGCTGTCGAAAAAAATAAAAAAATGCCATCCCGGACAGAGAACGAAAATCCAAATAATTACGTTACAAAATACCTTCCAAATAAAAGGAACAGACTGGAACCTCGCATAAAACCAATCAAGACCAGACATACAATCAATCAAACTCGAAACCCAATAATAAATATTACCAACCCACAAAAATAAAATGGTTACAGCGTCAATATACGGGCCGTAGACCTCAGAGGTACCGCATTAAAAAAAAAAAAAAAGACATAGAGGGTATGGCCTATCCCATACAAATATAAGAAAATTGGGTAATGCACGCCAGAGTAGTTCACACGAACATCAATGTCCCATACCAAGGATGCCGTAGACCTAAAATGGTTGGTATCTCTGAGTAATACTTATCGTATATTTGGTTTGCCAATAAAAACGAATAAATAGTTCGTACGTAATATATATATAGTTTAAATTGAATAGGGTATAAAATCAAAATTGAACTAAATTTGAAACCACCCAAAAATAACTGTTGATAAAAATTCATTAAACTCATTGACTCACACATTCATCTCAAAATACAACCAACAACAACAACACTACATACATACTCCTTCCCATAAACAAATCGAAATTTCCCCATTACATCAGAATGCTAATATGAGTCGTTGGAACACCATGGAAACTCAAATAACGGACTACAGGTCATCGTGACAAACTTCATCCCATACTAAAGATTGACGAATCGTGTAGAATCTATGTACATCCTAAGTGGGCGTCGAAGCCGTGGGACAGGTCCCATACCCTAATCCCGACGGAGACCTCACCTAGCAGGTTTCCCAACGAAATACACACTGCCATACTGAACATATAGTAACATCAAGCATACCGTATATAAACAATTTTAAATGAAAACCTACATTGAAATCCCCTGACAAAAATAAAACAATCACCCTCCCTAATTATGAAACAAACTTAACTCCCAATCATAACACACATAATAGCTCAACAGACCATTCATAACTGAGACAACAAACACTTTACTAACATCAAACGTTAGTATAATTACGCGAGGCTCAAGGTGGGTCGGGGTGACCGTAGGATTTAAAGAGACGGTTCCCATAAGTGGGCCTACCTTCATTGGGGAAAATTTCGGAGAAAGAGGGGCGGGGGTTTTTAGGCTGCACGGTAATGACAAGAAACCTGTCAGCAGCTGTTCCAGACCGAGACATATGAAGGGGTGAGGCGAGTTCTGAGAAATATCACAGTCAACTAAGCAACTATTTACAACAAAGGTAAGGACTCAAACCTTTGAGAGAAATGCATTTTCTACTTCACAGAAAGTAAAATAAAAACGTCCACAACACTGACGAAATGAAAAAGAAGAGAAAGCAAACAAAATTTCCTGTCGCCTTAAAATCACCGTTAACTAAACAAATGTCTACTAGAGGAAGCAAATACATAAAAGTAGGTTACAATACCGTGACGTGTCGTGTTCCAGCGATGCGATGTACTCACTGATATGTTGCCACTGTTCACCTCGAAGCTGGGTCTTTTGGATGTCTTGTTTACTTGATGGACAAAACCACCTTTCCTTGGAGATGGGTTACCTGGATGCCCGTAGTTCACACAGAAAGTAACTTCACCCTTTCTTCAGGGGTGGGGGAAAACAATTCACTGAATTCCTTAAACTCAAAGAAAAACAAATTTTAATACAATGTAAATGAAGAGAAAAATAATAAAAGGTTAATAACTTGAGAGAGGTGAGGAGGGAACGATTTCGCACGCAACCATGCTCTGCTACCATTGCGCCGATAAAGGTCTATTAATAATAATAATAATGCGCGTCAGAGTAGCAGTGGAAGAATAAAATCAACAAGGTCGCAAAATGGACAGGGGAAAAGACGTCTTGCTCGACCCGGTGCTGGGCCCAAGGTTTTCGGAGCGAGCAAAAGATGATTTCCAAAAAACCAAATGCAAACAAATAATTGCTTAATGGAATAATCAAAAGTGCAAAAACGAGATTCCCATAAAATTAATTAAAGAAATCCCAGAGCCGTGTTAATCGTGCCTTTGTTACGTCACAAAGACAAGATTGACGAAATCGAGATAAGGATAAGGATAAGGAAGGGGAACTTAAATGTAAGAAATGAAAAGACAAGGGAGCTATATTACTTAAAATATAAAAATGTATTAAGGATAAAAGAAAGAGCGTGTACACGAAATAAACATATTATTTAAAACAAAGAAAAAGGCAAGCTATGACAAGATCAGTAATACAAAAGAAACCCAATACCAAGAATAAAGAATTCAAAAACTTAAAAAAAACTGAAAAGCACGACAGAACCTGAGTACCGCTCAACAACATGAATCTAACGAAAAGATACAAACTTGAAAGAAAATAAAACGAAACTTACAAAAGTTAGAGAGAAACGACAAACTTGCAAAAAGTCAAACTTCGAACTGCTAAGACGCGAAGCTTTTCATGATGTTATGTAAACATACCGGAGGGAAGGGGGAGGAGTGAGGGGAGTAAAACAAAGGGGAGAGAGATCTCACGGAGATAGGAGGAAGGAGAAGACAAGGGGAATTATAATTAAGTTATGTAATACGGCGAAAATCGAAAGAGAAAAACAAAACAAAAGGAAAATGAGATATACGGAGATACATTACATTACAATTGACTTGGGACGAAAGAGACCGGTAAAAATCGAAAGCACGCTATAATAAAATAGGCTTATATTCCAACATAATGCCGCACCAACGCGACATATAAAAAAAAGAATAATATGACATCGGAGCTGGAGAAAATCCCAGTTAACCACCGTCACATATATTCTATAAACAAAAGGGACACGTATTAGTGGGACGTTGGACATCAGTCCCGTTACCTCACACATACTGTCCACAAACAAAGGTCCAATTGCTACCAATCAAATGAAACATTTGTGGTACAAAGAGACACCGACGCAAAAGACGAGCACTAAGGCCCGACAGGAAATATATATAAGCCAAGACGCAGAAACGCAATACTTTCGAATCTTACAGGTATTAACCAAAATAATAAAACTGTGAGAAGGGCACATAACAAAAGCAACAAAAAGAACTCCGCCGTATGACATTACGCAAGGTCCCGGAGATCTGGTTCAAGGATTAAAATACTAACAATAACATCTTGAAAAGGAAAGAGAATTAAGCAAAAGAAGGAACGTTTAACAAAAACAATTACATTGCGTTAGATAGAAATACATTGAGCCGTACTCACATTCCGCTGCGCCATGAGGGTGGGCCTCTGCCCGAATACACACGTTCGCCTTACATCTCGGCGCGTCTAAGACTGACCAAGCTTCTGTCCCCCCAGAGGGGAGAGAAGCCTCTCAGAAAAATCAAATGCGTAGTTTGGGAGTAGCCCCAAACTCGCGTCAAATATTGTCAGAGCCAATGGCAGAACGAATTGCACAACAAAATGCAAGGTAGCAACAACACTAGCCAATACGAGAGAACAAGGCAGTATGTAGCCAGGGGTTGCACAACGTTAGACAGAGAGATACATACAGACAAACTGCGCACTTTTAAACTCTCGAGGCGTAATATAGAGATGTCACAACACATGACAATAATAATAATAATAATAATCATGATGATAATAATAATAATTACAATAAATTCTGAAAAGTGGTTCACATTTCAACAAAGTCACGTATGCGTTCATATACCATTCGTCCGATAGCGATGAAACTAGGCTGAGATGTGTGCACTCCAGGCAAGGTTTCTGGCTTAGTAAATCCCTTTAAAAATAGGAAGAGCAGGAGCAGAATCAACAAATGAGCGACGACGCGCGAAGTTTTTCATCAAAGTCCCATATAAGGTCATATACCATTCATCCGATAGCGATGAAACCTGGGTGAGCTGTTGTGTACACTCCTGGGAAGGTTTTTGGCTTAGTACATCCATTTTACATTAGGTAGCGCAGCAGTAGATTCAACAAATGAGCGATGACACGCGAAGCGTTTCAACAAAGTCCCGTATAAGGTCATATACTATTCGTCTGACAGTGATAAATGTTTGGTGAATTGTTGTGTACACTACAGGAAAGGTTTCTGTCTTAGTTAATCCATTTTACAATACGAAGCGCACGTTTAGATTCAACAAATGAGTGACTACGCGCGAAGCGTTTCGACAACGTCCCGTATACGTTCACATACCATTCATCCGATTGCGATGAAACTTGGGTGAGATGTTGTGTACACTCCAGGGAAGGTTTCTGGCTGAGTACATCCATATTACAATAAGTAGCGAAAGTAGAATCAACAAATGAGCGACGACACGCGAAGTGTTTCAAACATGTCCCGTCTGCATTCATATACCATTCGTCCGATAGCTATGAAACTTGGGTGAGATGTTGTGTACACTTCATGGAAGGTTTCTGGCTTAGTAAATCCACTATACAACAGGCAGCGCACAAGTAGATTCAACAAATGAGGGACGACGCGCGAAGCGTTTCAACAAAGTCCCTTATAAGGTCATATACCATTCTGCCGTTAGCGGTGAAACTTGGGTGAAATATGGTGGACACTCCAAGGAAGGTTTCTGGCTTAGTAAATATATTTCACAGTAGGTAGCACACGAGTAGATTCGACAAATGAACGACGACACGCGGAGCGTTTCAATACACTCCCCTATGTCTTCATATCCCATTAGACCGATAGCGATGAAACTTGGGTGAGATGTTGTGGACACTTACGTGACGGTTTCTAACTTGGTAAATACATTTTACAGCAGGTAGCGCACGAGTAGATTCAACACATGAGTGACGGAGCGTGAATCGTTTAAACAAAATCCGGTATGCGTTCATATACTATTCATCCGATTGCGATGAAACATTGATCAGTTATTGTGTACACGCCAGGGAAGGGTTTCGACTTAGTAAATCCATTTCACAATAAGTAGCGCAAGAGTAGATGCAACAAATGGGTGCCGACGCGCGAAGCGTTTCAACAAAATCCCATATTGGGTTCATATAACCTTCTTCGATTGTGATGAAACCTTGATGAGTTATTGTGTACACGCCAGGGTAGGGTTTCGACTTAGCAAATTCATTTCTCAATAGGTAGCGTACGAGTAGAATCAACAAATGAGTGACAGCGCACGAATCGTTCAAACAAAATCCCGTATACGTTCATATACCATTCATCCGATTGCGATGAAACTTTTGAAAGTTGTTGTGCACGCTCCCACGATTGATTCTAAATTAGAAAATCCATTTTACGATAGCATAGGGGCAGTTAACGGAAATTGAAAAACATGTTGTGTATCCAAAAGTACTTAAAAAAAACAGAATTTCAACGCCAACACTTTCTTTGATTGGCATTGCAACGCATGCCGGGTACAGCTTGTATATATATAAAAATCAATGTAACGTGATAGTTTGTCTGTGGGTATGTCTGTGGGTATGTCTCCTATGCGTTCATATACCATTCGTCCGATTGCGATGAAACTTGGGTGAGATGTTGAGTACACTCCAAGGAAGGTTTCTGACTTAGTAAATCCATTTTACAATGGGTAGCGCACGCGTAGATTCAACAAATGAGCGATGACGCGCGAAGCATTTCAACAAAGTCCCGTATTTGTTCATATACCATTCGTCCGATAGCGATGAAACTTGGGTGAGAGGTTGTGTACACTTACGTGAAGGTTTCAAAATTAGTGAATGCATTTCTCAGTAGATAGCGCACAAGTAGATTCAACAAATGCGCGACGACAGGCAATGCGTTTCAACAAAGTCCCGTATGCATTCATACACCATTCGTCCGATAGCTATGAAACGTGCGTAAAATGTTGTGTACACTGCAGGGAAATTTTCTGGCTTAGTACATCCACTTTACAATAGACAGCGCACGAGTAGATTCAACAAATGAGCTACGACGCGCGAAGCATTTCAACAAAGTCACGTTTGCGTTCATATACCATTCGTCCGATAGCGATGAAACTAGGGTGAGATTTTGTGTGCACTCCAGGGAAGGTTTCTGGCTTAGTACATACATTTTACAATAGGTATCGCACCAGTAGATTCAACAAATGAGCGATGACACGCGAAGCGTTTCAACAAAGTCCCGTATAAAGTCATATACCGGTCGTCTGATAGTGATAAATGTTTGTTGAATTGTTGTGTACACTCCAGGAAAGGTTTCTGGCTAAGTAAATCCATTTTACAATACGAGGCGCACGTTTATATTCAACAAATGAGTGACTACGCGCGAAGCGTTTCGACAACGTCCCGTATACGTTCACATACCATTCATCCGATTGCGATGAAACTTGGGTGAGATGTTGTGTACACTCCAGGGAAGGTTTCTGGCTGAGTACATCCATATTACAATATGTATAGCAAGAGTAAAATCAACAAATGTGCGACGACACGCGAAGCGTTTCAACCAAGTCCCGTATGCATTCATGTACCATTCGTCCGTAGCTATGAATCTTGGGTGAGATGTTGTGTACACGTCATGGAAAATTTCTGGCTTAGTAAATCCACTATACAATATGCAGCGCACAAGTTGATTCAACAAATGAGGGACGACGCGCGAAGCGTTTCAACAACGTCCCGTATAAGGTCATATACCATTCTGCCGTTAGCGGTGAAACTTGGGTGAAATATGGTGGACATTCCAAGGAAGGTTTCTGGCTTAGTAAATACATTTCACTGTAGGTAGCACACGAGTAGATTCGACAAATGAACGACGACATGCGGAGCGTTTCAATACAGTCCCCTATGTCTTCATATCCCATTAGTCCGATAGCGATGAAACTTGGGTGAGATGTTGTGGACACTTACGTGACGGTTTCTAACTTAGTAAATACATTTTACAGCAGGTAGCGCACGAGTAGATTCAACAAATGAGTGACGGAGAGCGAATCGTTTAAACAAAATCAGGTATGCGTTCATATAATATTCATCCGATTGCGATGAAACATTGATCAGTTATTGTGTACCCGCCAGGGAAGGGGACTTAGTAAATCCATTTCACAATAAGTAGCGCAAGAGTAGATGCAACAAATGGGTGACGACGCGCGAAGCGTTTCAACAAAATCCCCTATTGCGTTCATATAACATTCATCGATTGCGATGAAAACTTGATGAGTTATTGTGTACACGCCAGGGACGGGCTTCGACTTAGTAATACATTTCTCAATAGGTAGCGCACGAGTAGATTCAACAAATGAGTGACAGTGCACGAATCGTTTAAACAAAACCCCGTATACGTGCGTATACAATTCATCCGATTGCGATGAATCATTGATGAGTTATTGTGTACACGCCAGGGAAGGGTTTCGACTTAGTAAATCCATTTCACAACAGGTAGCGTACGAGTAGATTCAACAAATAAGTGACAGCGATGAAACTTTTGAAAGTTGTTGTGCACGCTTCCACGAATGGTTCTAAATTAGACAATCCATTTTACGATAGCTTAGAGGCAGTTAACATGTTGTGTATCCAAAAGCACTTCAAGAAACAGAATTTCAACGCCAACACTTTCTTTGATTGGCATTGCAACGCATGCCGGTTACAGCTTGTATATAATATAATAGTAGAGCTGCGTGAAGGCAGTAAGGGAATGAAATAAACATTAAGATATTTCATGGAAACTGACCCATGATAATTGTGATTGAGTAGTCAAATATAAGTTGACTTATTTTCAAGTCTAATTCAGCGTTTTACTACAAGCATTTTGTTGTTGCTTAGAAGCATGCAAACTACAAAATAAAACATTAAAACATGTATTAAATTATGTCAACCTTAATATTCTGGATTTAATCACCATGCTGACGAGGGTTTTACAGTTATCCTGATCAGTTATATTGGTGAGTGCAATAATTATTAAAGTGATAGATTACCTCTATTAAGCTTTGTCACCTGGTTGGAAAGGACCAATTTAAACATTTTCGAATCAGTTTAAGGAAACTAATGATCTTATTCTAATGGAAAAATGTTAAACTGAGGCTTGCGAAATAAAAAGAAAAACACACTTGGAGTGTGCCATTCAATATATACATATTTCAATGTAGATTTTGTACATAAATGATATTGCTAGCTGTAGGATTAGTAATGACCTACCCAAATGCGGAATTAATTTTCAATAAGGCTTTTGAGGCATTGCTTGTGCCATAGTAGGGTATTATCTTAAAGAGTGTTCAATTTTTTATGGAGAATACAGTGTGTCTAGTAATGACTAGAATTTGTATTCAGGTCACTGTGATTTGAGCTTCCGGTTGAAGCTGCAATTGCTTTTCATTTCTTGTAATATTGTTATAGCAATTTCTGCTATAATGCCTTTGTGAATAAATTTTGGAGAATTCTATTTTAATTCTTTTAGAGTGATACTTTGTAGCTGTGATAGGAGGTCACGTTAAGGAAACCATTGCAGGCATTTCAGTATATTTCCACGCTTTGGAGATTAAGTTTTTTTTCTCGTACTTGTGTTCTATCGAGCTAGATTTTTCTTTTGTTGCTATGGTTTTTCTTGTCGTTCCCTCAGTTAGGTGATCCTTGTGCCCCATTATGCCCGCTTCTTGTTGAGTGGAATCTGTGTGTTTTTAGTCGGGGTTTTCAGGTTCTGCAATCCAGCTACCATCGAGGGATATCAACAAGCTGACGGTTGGTATTTCGGGTACATAGAGATTTGGCGCACCAACGATTCGGGGCTCGAATTAACTGAAATACCCTGTAGTAATTCAGTAATCCAGGTCCGCGATGGATGAGAATTCGAGAAAACTGGAATACCAGGTTCGAGGCCAGCCATAAGACCCATTTCATGTACATTTCGAATCTTGTGTTCGAACACGTGGGAGGTGTCTTGTGTTAGCCAACTCTGACGCCATTACAGCGATCATTGCAAATTCGTTGAATGAATGTCAGAAAGTAATGGTATACCGACATTCTTAGCACGAAATGTTGGAATTCACTTGTGAAAGACATGTTTCGGAATCTTTACTGACGTGTTCAATTGAATGGAGGCATTTGATGCAATTCATGTTTGAGCTGCATTCGAATAGCTTGACTTAGTTGAATCCGGCTGATGGGGATATCTCACCTCATCGTAATAATAGGATGTTTCATTCATTTAAATACTTGTCAGATTAGGATATTTTAGGAAACATCGCAGATATAAGGTATCGCACATTTCACTGTAGGGAATTCCACATTTGTGTAGGTTTTAACATTAATTAAATTAATATACCTGTAAGGATTAATGCTATACACTAAGAAAGCTTCAATTATGGCAGTAAATTTTCATTGAGATGTTCATGCTTTGCTTAGGTTTAAGTAGTGTTCATGTGTTTGTGTTTACTTGTGTGAATTATATTACTACATATTATGTCTGATAAAGGTGAAGAGGAGGTCACGGACCTTAAATCATTGTATAAGATGCTTCAAAATAAGCTAGACTCGATACACGAAGCATCGGAAGCCCGGAGTAGAGGGGTAATTCAGGACGTAGTCACTGAAAGCCTACGTAATGAAATCTCTGGTATACAGGGTACTTTAAAGAAATTACAAGACAGTTCCAAACAAGTTCTGGTTAAAGTAAACGATGTAGAAATTACAATAGATGATGTACAATCAATCAGATGTTAAGCAAACACATTCCGATGTTCATTTAATTAGAGTGGATTTAGACACTGTCCAAACATGGCAACTTAAACAAGAGTCTACTACTAGTAAAATACAATCCACCATTGACAATATTCAAATAGAGACCACTAAAATCCAATCAAGCCAGTATAGTCTTGAATCTAATGTCACTAAAATGCAGTCCACCATTGATAAAATTCAATCAAGCCAGGATAGTCTTGAATCTAATGTCACTAAAATCCAATCAAGCCAGGATAGTCTTGAATCTAATGTCACTAAAATGCAGTCCACCATTGATAAAATTCAATCAAGCCAGGATAGTCTTGAATCTAATGTCACTAAAATCCAATCAAGCCAGGATAGTCTTGAATCTAATGTCACTAAAATTCAATCCACTGTAGATAAATTAGACTCTAAAATGGTTAGGATTGAGTCAACCCAAAGTAATATGCAGGCGACTCAAGGTCAAATGCAGACGACCCAGATTAACATACAAGCTAAAGTAGACATTGTTGAATCTAATCAGAAACTGCTACAAGTCCAATTAAATGAAGCAGAACAAAATCGTAGGGACTTCCAAATGGAAATTAGATTAGAATTGTCCAACCATAAAAGGGACGCTAAAGCAAACTTAGATGCCCTCCAATTACAAGTGTCTAATGGAACCATCCATACCAAATCTACCTTAGAGCAGTTAAGGGATGAATTGTGTCTTTTACAAACGCAAGTTAAAGATCATAAACAACTTATAAAGGATGATTTTGACGTTGACATAAAAGGTATAATATCAGATAATGTAACTATTCTAAGACAAGAAATGGTTAAGATTAACGATGACTACTTCAAAGATTTTAAGTTGGAAGTTAATCGAAAAGTTGTAGTGGGAGAATTTATAGCAAGTAAGGAGATATCTGATGTACGGGAAGACGTAATTAAAAGATTGAATGTGTTTCAGAATTCTCAAACTAATAGTCAGACTAGTATTGAAGAAAGGATTAAGTCGGTAGAAGTTAAGGTCGATTAAGCCAAATTAGAAGTAAATGAAGTCAGAGAGAAAAAGACATCTGAAATAAATGAGATTCGTAATCAACTCGAACGTATAACTTTGGAAGGCAGTATAAATGTAGATAGTTTACGGGAACAGTTGAGGGCGCATTGGAATGCGGATTTTCTAGCTGCGATTGAACGGACGAACGTTAGAACGCAGGACAGGGAAGTCAATTTTCAACAACCAGCTCCTATAGCAGAGAGTAGTCCCCAGTCTAATGCAGCACATAATCCCACTGTAACGCAATCGTATATTTCGCCGATAGCAAGTGCAAGTACAGGGGCGTACACACATAAGACACCAGATGGGACATCGCATGTCACCATTATAAGGAATTATGAAGACAAGCCGAGACGCTTTAATAACCTTGACGGGAATACTCCCATTGAATTTATCAGGAGTGTGAGGGATTATTTTATAAAGACACATGTTCCGAAAGAGAGAGAACTGAGAGTGGTAGAGCGTTTCTTATCAGACGCACCACTTCAGTGGTAACATGCTTTCCACTATACATTCGACAATTTTGACGAGTTCGCGAAAGCATTCATAAATCGATTCTGGAGCATAGAAATACAAAGCAACGTGCGTTCAGAAATGTACTCTCGCAAGTACTCAAGTACTGGTCCAACGAGCTATTCTGAGTACTTTTCAACACAGCTCTCAAAACTCATATTTTTACAACCACCATTAACCCAAGCTCAGTTAATAGAAGCCATATCTCGACAACTTCCCGTAGAAGTCCGAAAGAATGTAATATCATCTGGCGTATCCGATTTGACAACCATGGATGAGTTGTTAAGAAGGCTTGACCATGTAAGTGCTCTTACGACACCTATGGTGGCCAGGAATCACAGAAATGAACCTAGAACTGTTAACACAATAGTCATGGATAGGACACAACAGACTGACAAAGTCAGGCCCGAAGAGAGGAATTATAATCGAACAGGAAATAGTCGTAACCACAATTACTACCAGAGAAACAATCGGCAAGACAACAGGCACGATGAATACAGGGAACAGCCTTGGCAGCGTAGATATGAAGAACGCAATTTCTATCGTAGAAATAATGGTAACTTTGAAAGGAATAGAGATAGAGGAAGCCCATACGATTCCAATGACAGACAATATCGAGGATATGGGAGGTATAAAAATTATAGGAATGAGGAATACGAACGTAATCGTGATAAAAGGCTCAGAGGGGAGCAAGAACAGTCTGAAGAAAACAGACGAAGAGATTCGAGAGAGAGAGAAATAAAAATCAGGAAATCGAGAACAGGCCTGGTACAAGTCGTCAGGGGAGTAGAGAAAGAAACCCTGACGAAGAAAAAAAACTCCGATTTCCAAACGCAAGTAAAGACTCAGATTTTAACACCTCCTTTAGAAATCACGATTCATGAAACATTTAACGTCTCAGACGAAGATCTTCTGTTTGAAGAAGAGTCTGGAACAAAGGGAAGACCCATTGAGTTACCCGTGATTCAGGTTCAAATAGGGGAACAGTCATGTAGAGCCCTAGTTGACACTGGAGCGATGATCTCCATTATAAGTGAGGACTGTTTTGAGAGGCTCAAGAAGGAGGATTCATTTGTAATTTTACCTGCTTCTCCTATGAAAGTCAAAGGGATATTTAAGGATAAACCTATGAAGTGTAAAATACAAATCTTGATGACATTTGAAAATAATGGGAAGATATATGAGAATATATTCATCGTGGTGAAGAATATTAACTTCGATCTAATTATTGGGATGGACTTCATCACTAAAGCAAGGGCAATAATAGACATGGACAATAGATTGATCAAATTTCAGGAAGACGCTAGAGAAAAGGTAGCAATTGAAGAAGAGGAACTCCCTAGACAGGAAATCCTAGAACACCTCATCAATGAAATTGAGCGAGAGAGGGAGCATTACGCACTCAAAGCAGAGGGAGTTGAGGAAGTGGAACAGGAATTCTATGAAGAATAGAGGAAATTCTATAAGAAATTAACATGAGAATAATGATCCATGATATGTGTATTAAGTTTATATGATATACATAAAAGCACGTTTTCTTCTTTTATGTAAAGATATCAAGAGGAACATGTACCATTATACTCATATTGTTATGATGTATAGTGCAGTTTGATGTATATGTTGAAGATCGGCGCGATCCACAAGTTGCAAACCGAAGCAGGAGTCAGCTGCTCGATTACGGTATTTTCCGAGTACCGACGTGCACCCACGAAGTCAAGCGGATATGATTACAACATGGCGACCATTGACCCAGTTTATTGATCGGTCACCAGGATTACATTTTTATCAGCAATAAGAAGAAAAGAGAATAACATGCAAGATTTGCAACATTATACGAGACCCTGGAACAGAGCATAATGTGTATTTTGTTATCTATACATGTTTAGTATCTGTCGGAGACATTATAAATTATGATTTACATCCACCAATGAGAGATCAGTTCGATTACTGTCACGTCTGAGTGGAGGTAGCGTGAAGCTAGGTGGATGGACACACAGACAGCTGTGAGCAGATAACTTTACGGAGCGCTTGAGAACATATCTCTTTTTGAAGCTTGAGAACGCGTTTCGTTATTGCAATGTGACGCGAGGTTTATATCAAACACTTTAAAGTGCATACAGAGCCAGTGTCGAAGGACTCTGTTCGTTTTCACGAGATGCAATCTATACCGCTATAAGGGTAAGCAGTATTAGAAACTATAATTTCAATACAGCAAGCTGCTAGTCACCACAGTGAACTTTCGTTTTGAAAAGCAGTCTCTGTTTCCATTGCATTGTCATCGAGTGCGCAGCAATGTGTTTGAACTCTAAACACTATTCCTCATTGCGAACAGACATATTCTTAATCAAGATGTCAAGAGGAATAATTTTAGTGCTGTACTTTTCGTCTGTAATGGCAGGCTAAAAACGCAACAGCATGAACGCTACTAGACCGGTATTGTATCGAACATTTCAATGAACTATCGCCATGGCCCCAGTGATTACTGATTCTGATTGTGTGACCACTTGTGTCCACCTCATTCGTAATCCTGAATGCTATTCGCATGGGCAGTCATCCGTCTTTCGTTCATTAATATCTCGGCCCGATATGAATAACGCGATACTACTGAGAAACGAACTGTGCTCTGGAAGATGTTGGAGACGTGAAGTAGCGATTCCTGACTATTTACCCAGGATGGGTAATAGCCTTCTGAACGGAGAAGAACGTGCGGATTGGAGAAGGTGTTCCCTGGTTCGATTCCCGACGACCTGGGGAGTGCTAGTTACAGCTACATATGGAAAAGGTGTGATATGCAGGCCGTATCAATGCTCGCTCTTGGAAATTCATCTATCAACAAGGTACAGCTTACACAACTTCGTCTCTCGTAGCTAAGTGTAGATATTTCGATGTTAATTTACGCCATTATTTTTTTGCATATTAATTTTTGAGTAGTATGTCGGACTGTGGAATTTAGGCATGACGTTTTAATCGTGACTGATTTCACAATCGACAGGTTTTAGTCTTCCATAAGAAGTGCAACCCATTTTCAGCTTGTATTTAAGTATGTTTAAGTAGATTTCATCTTAAATTCAGTAATATTTCATGAAGCTTTCTTAGGGTAGTGAAGAGGACATCGATAGGCATTTTGTGATTCAGTGCTGTTTATCAACGTGGTGAGCCCTTTATTATGTCAATTTGTGACATTCTTCGCATCGTTAGATTGTGTTTTTGTTGGGCTACATTTTCCTACTGCATCTTCGAACATTATACATCCGAGTGATTGGTTTATGAATAGAAGACTGATTTTGATAGCAAGTTATGAGTTTTTTGAAGTTTTATTTTACATTTATATAGAGGAGTTCGATTTCTCGCTTTAGTTAGGAACCATTCTTTGTGTTGTTGAAGGACAGAGGCTGGTAATGTTTTCTAACCTGACAATTGTGCTAATTGTTATGATTACCATGTCCGGTGGTGTAGAGACATTACTTTGTTTCTCGAATTCATCCGTGCAGGTATGTACCGAATGTTGGCTTGATAAACTTTCTCTTTATTTGTATTTAACTTTTTTTTGATTCACGTTAGCCTCTCGCGTGAAGGCACAGTTGAGATCCATGGTCGATGGAATTTATCATTGTTTTTAATTGTCGTCATTTGACTATAATATATCTCTGAAATATCATTCACTTTGTAACCAGCGTATATCCCAAATTTAATAAATGTATAAATACATTCTGATTAAGGAAAGTCGATGCTATTGCAATCTCTCATAGCATAGGTATTAATTCTAAAAGGATATTTTGTTATTGAGAAAATCCAACCAACATAATTGAAAACTAATGTAAACTATGTATAAATTAAAACAACGATGTAGTAACAACAATTATCGGCTGAGAATGAAATTCGTCATTAAGCAATGAGGGTGATCCAGTTACGTTGAAATATGTATGATTATAATACATTAATTTTGAATAGAGTACTCAGGGGAGTACATATGTATAATAGTAGAGCCGCGTGATGGCAGTAAGAGAATGAAATAAACATTAAGATATTCCATGGAAACTAACACATGATAATTGTGATTGAGTAGTCAAATATAAGTTGACTTATTTTCAAGTCTAATTCAGCGTTTTAATACAAGCATTTTGTTGTTGCTTAGAAGCATGCAAACTACAAAATAAAACATTAAAACATGTACTAAATGATGTCAAACTTAATATTCTGGATTTAATCACCATGCTGACGAGGGTTTTACAGTTATCCTGATCAGTAATTTTGGTGAGTGCAATATTATTAAAGTGATAGATTACCATTATTAAGCTTTGTCACCTGGTTGGAAAGGACCAATTTAAACATTTTCGAATCATTTAAAGGAAACTTATGATCTTATTCTAATGGAAGAACTGAGGCTTGCGAAATAAAAAGAAAAACACACTTGGAGTGTGCCATTGAATATATATATATATTTCAATGTAGATTTTGTACATAAATGATATTGCTAGCTGTAGGATTAGTAATGACCTACCCAAATGCGGAATTAATTTTCAATAAGGCTTTTGAGGCACTGCTTGTGCCATAGTAGGGTATTATCTTAAAGAGTGTTCAATTTTTTTTTTTGGAGAATTCAGTGTGTCTAGTAATGACTAGAATTTGTATTCAGGTCACTGTGATTTGAGCTTCCGGTTGAAGCTGCTATTGCTTTTCATTTCTTGTAATATTGTTATAGCAATTTCAGCTATAATGCCTTTGTGAATAAATTTTGGAGAATTCTATTTTAATTCTTTTGGAGTGATACTTTATAGCTGCGATAGGAGGTCACGTTAAGGAAACCATTGCAGGCATTTCAGTATAATTCCACGCTTTGGAGTTTGTGTTTTTTTCTCGTACTTGTGTTCTATCGAGCTAGATTTTTCTTTTTTTGCTATGGTTTTTCTTGACGTTCCCTCAGTTAGGTGATCCTTGTGCCCCATTATCCCCGTCTCTTATTGAGTGGAATCTGTGGGTTTTTAGTCGGGGTTTTCAGGTTCTGCAATCCAGCTACCATCGAGGGATATCAACAAGCTGACGGTAGGTATTTCGGGTACAGTACCGTTGACTGTTAATATGCTTTGTTGAACGTAAATAATTATGTAAACGTACCACAATATCTTTTCTCTACCCTTTTCAAAGAACTTTTATAGTTGGAATGTTTGGATAAATCGAATTATTGTACTGGTCCCTTGCGGTTCGAATTATCCAAGTTCCACTGTATTACCATTTTATTACTATTATTTCTGCAATAACTACTTGTAAAACTCTAGTGACAAATCCATTCAGCAAATAAAAGTGATGTATTTTGGCCGGCAGTACCGCGAGTGCTTACATTAAATAAGAATAGAGCAAACGTAGTAAGATTTAATAAATCATAATTGTTTTCAGCAAATATGATATAATGAATATTTTCACACCAAAGAACGACTGTTTGAAGATGATTTATTGTAGGGATATCTGTAATTGCTCCACAAAACCTTGAGGTAAACCGTATGCGATTTACATTCCACATAGCCACATGGCCAGCAGTACGTCGTTGTACCAATCTCTGCCACCGCGTGCTACTTGTAAAACTCCTGTGCCTAATCCTTTTCGCAAATATGACATAATAAATATTTTCACACCAAAGAACAACAACTTGAAGATGATTTATTGTAGTTATTTCTTTGATGGGGCCTCCAAACCTTGAATTAAACCGTATGCTATATACTTTACACACAGTGCTGTATTTTGGCCGACAGTAGTCTACCTCGAGTGCTTACATTAAATAAGAACACAGCAAAAGTAGTAAGATTTAATAAATCATAGATGTTTTCAACAAATATGATTTAATGAATATTTTCACACCAAAGATCGACAGTTTGAAGATGATTTATTGTGGGAATATCTGTAATGGGGCCTCCAAACCTTTCATTAAACCGTATGCGATTTACATTCCACATAGCCGCATGGCCGACAGTATGTCGTTGTACCAATCTTCGCCACCACGCGCGCTCATTGTTTCTGGAGCATTTCCGTCCCACTTCCGTCCCATTTTTACAAAATCACCCCCACACAAAAATATACAGCAACCCAGTGGAATGATATTACACTTTAAAAAAATCTTACACAAAACATTGATGGGTGGGTTCCATGTGTGATGTAGTGAAAGTTTCAAAGGAATCGGACCAAAATGATACAGTAAACAGTACATATCGTACACCTAATTTAAAAATGAAAGGGAGATTGAAGGAAACGGTAAAGGGGAGCTCAAAGATAAAGCAAATTGTGAAATGTGGGCAAAAGAATAATGTCAACAATTTTTTTTGGCCTATTTTCATGTATGAAAAAAAAATAGGCTTATGAGATCACCTTTTTCCCGTGTGTGTGTCTGTCTGTGTGTTCGTGTGTATGATGGTGTATGTGATGGTGTATGTTATGGTGTGTGCCTCCCCCTAGTAACATCTAAATGGCTGGAACGATTTCAATGAAACTCAGTAAATTAATAGCACTATTCCGGACGACCCCGACCGTGCCCTTCAAATTTTGTTACGTCTCACGAATCCAACATGGCGGCTGTGCGAAATATTTTACCAGCATTCAATATCACCGAAACTATTACCGATATCACCGTGGAATATTTTACGGTGATAAAGGGAACTACTAGAAGTTCACCTATGTTACTTTTGAAAACCTGTTAACTACAAAACCAACATGGGGGCCAAGAGAATTTGCGACTTTTAAATAGACGTTTCTCGCGATTTAACCAACCAAAGACAATAAAACTTGGTACAGTATATGTTTATACACATTGCAATGCACCGACATCTAACTTCGTTCAATTGTTTAAATAACCACCGGCATTCTATATCTCTGAAACTAATAGCGGTATCACCCTGAAATTTTGTACCGAGATAAAGGACACTAAGCCTCCGTGGCTTAGGCGGCAGCACGTCGGCCTCTCACCGCTGGGTCCGTGGTTCGAATCCCGGTCACTCCATGTGAGATTTGTGCTGGACAAAACGGAGGCAGACAGGTTTTTCTCCGGGTACTCCGGTTTTCCCTGTCAAAATTTCATTCCAGCAACACTCTCCACTATCATTTCATATCATCTGTCATCCATTTAATCATTGCCCCAGAGGAGTGCGTCAGGCCTCGGCAGCCGGCACAGTCCATATCCTCGCCGCTAGATGGGGGCTTCATTCATTCCATTCCTGACCCGGTCGGAGACTGGAAGCAGGCTGTGGATTTTCATTTCATAAAGGACACTACTGGAAGTTCATCTATAAGACTTTCAAAAACCGGTTAACTACAAATCGAATATGGCGGCCAAGCGAAGTTGAAAATTTTAAATAGATCTTTCTCACGATATAATGATCCAAGTGCAATGAAACTTGGTACAGGGAATGTTTATACACATTGTAATGCACTGGAATCTAATTTAGTTCAATTGTTTACATAACGTCAAGATGGCGGCTGTGCGAATTTTAAAATTAAGTTTTTATTTCTTGTGTCGTAATCATGCGATCGAAGTGAAAGTTTGAATAAAGAACCTACGCAATAATTTTCCTTTAATGGTACTGTGCCCGTTCAGACCGAAGTCCGGACGACCACATATGCATTTCACCAAAAATCAGTCAGCACGAGAATCAAAATATCCCGGGGTGCCAGATGGGTTAAAGTGACTACAATAACTCAACAAAAAACGCTTTACTGATTTTCGACTCAATGCAACTATAAGGATAGAAGGAGATTTTCTGAAATGAATGCATCCGATAAAATTATCTCATTTTATTTAAAACTTTAAAATTGACTGAAAGTATGCCAAAATGGCAAGAAAGATGAACGACTAATCATATATTATGTACAAAATATTCAATTTCACCAACACATGAACACTTAACAATTGAGACGAAGGTCAAATTAATAGTCCTGTTGACCTCGCTCAAAAGAATTATTTACAGTAGTAGGGGTTTTTTCAGTGCAAATTTAATTGTCTTTACTGATCCCTATATTATTTGAGTATTCACATATTGAAATGAAAATAATTTATCACTCGTTGAAAAATATCTCACAGTTCACTTTTTCAAAAATATCGTAGCAAATTAACAAATACTTCAGGATTCAGTTATCTCAGGATTTGTTCAAATACAAGGTTATTAACAAGAAATACAACACAATATCATTTACATGGACTTCGAGCAATTGGATTCGACGAACTTCGATAAACAGAAAATATTTATTCAATCAACTGTTCTCGATCCAAAGTTTATTCAGAGCTTTTGAGTCAATCATAAATATAATTGTCAAAATATTATCATCAACAAAATATAAATTCAATTCCATATGGATTCATTCATTTAATCAATTAATTATCACTTGGAAATAGTATTCAGAAAATTGGAAATATTATTTAGAAAATTGGAAATATTATTTAGAAAATTTATCATGAAACAATTTCGTTTATTATTATCAAAATTACAATGATTTGACAAAATATCAAATATGTTAACCATCAAACTTATTTGCAAAATGTTTATATATTTTTATAGGATCACAATATCCTCTCAGTTTGTGGTGGTTGTTAAGAAGTAACAGTTTTAAATAAATAACAGCATCGGCCCATTCGATTTAAATGCGACAAAAATCACATGATCATAATTAGCATCCGGACAACGGTAAAGTCTTTTCGTAATGAAAGGTACAAGTTTAACAATAACAATTCTCGGGTAAGCAATTACTAGGAATACTTCTTGAACACGTGGGTAAATTGTGAATTGACAATGATGGCTCAACAAAATAATCTTTGGTTATATCTCTACGAAAGTGTGGCTAAAATTGACTCCTCTACTAAACTCAAAGACATCCAACCTACAACATGATTGGTGCTTCATTTCACACAGCCTCATTTCTGCGACTTAATTGTGCACTCAGAATGGCATATTTAACTCTCTGCACAAACAACAATTATTTCTTCCCAAATTTTACAGTATAATCAAGCCTTTGCTTGTTACGACAACTGGAAGATTTATGAATTAGTAAACTCCACCAATGAGTTTACAATAATAATTTTACCATCAGTTTAAAACATAAATAACTCCACACCGTGTCTATTCTTAGCCAAACGTTTTGAAAGACGTTGCTCAATACTGATTTTATTTTTATACAAACTCTAGCAAAAACCCTGTTTTATACATGCTTTTAGCTTCCCGTATCATTACTTTCCGCGTCTTCTCAAAGATTTAAATGCATAATGCAAGCGTGAAATAATTCCACTGAATTAATATGTTATTTATTTGTTGGCATGCGTTAACCACTAACCTTCGGAATCAACAAGTATCCGATCTTAGAATATTGTTTCAAATGTCAAACGTATAAATCATTCTACATGAAAATGGTTATTAGAAATCACAACTATTTATTATTATTATTTCAGAAAATAGAAAAATAATTATTATTATTAAATCAACATTATTATTATTATTATTATTATTATTTCCTCCAAAAAAGGATTTAAAGTTGTTAAACTGTTCGGGGAATATCATCCTCGACTTCTAAATAATGGATAAATATCCATTCCTCAACTTAGATTTATTATTAAATCTTCAGTTACGACGGCTGATGACCGCGATTAGAAAAATATCAAAATTAAATAAATGTTCGTTCTGCTCATCCATAAATTTTGAATCATTGACTTCTGGGCGTAAAAACTAATCACATCAAAGCTTCTATTGCAAAAGAAAAATATTTGCAACAGCAAAAAACATATCGATGAATAGAAAATATGTGTTGGTAAGACTGTAGAAAAATATTAGAAATCCAGCTAACTACGCAGAACAATAATGCAAATTGTAGCTTACATTCTTGTAGGTCTTGATGCTTGTAATCTGGTCTGAACCAGATTATTCAGTTTCTTGTCCCCATTAGGACACGCATTTATAATCTTGTATCGGCCTCCATTTTATACCCGCAATGGTCTTACACAGACATAGCGGTATTCATACTTGAAGCCTTAATATCTTGAAGAAAAATGTTACCAGCTTCAAAAGCTGAAGTAAAGTTGACGGGGGTCTGATCAAAATGATCCATGATGAAAATTATTAACATGACCAAACTGTGATGTGTTCAGTACTACTAATACGCTTATAATCTTGTTCAGCACTAGTACAAATTCTGTCGAGTTTGCTGGGCAGAGTTTCTCACTCTCCAGATAGCGCAAGGCAAAACTGTATTCCCAATATCTGCTGAAGAATTGTACTGTTCAAGAATGGTAATAAAAGTGCTGATTTATCTTGGCTGGTCCACTAACAAGACAAAAGCTTGTCCTCTGACTGTTGGATTAAATAATCCAGCTTTGAATGGACAGAAGAAATAAATGTAGACAAAGTCTACCATATGTCCAGTTGTAGCAGTAAATAATTACCAGTGCCACAATTTTTTATCACTTCGGTGATAACATTTGAAAAGTTCGAAGATCACTAAAATGTTTAACACTTTCCTAATACCAGTAACCATGTACTGTCGAAACACTAACTCCCAGCAACTGTGCTGTAAATAACGAAGAATTTGCAACCATGTGCACGAAGATTATAACAGTGTTCGGAGTTACGTAGAGTGTTTAGCGGCTAGAGCGCTTACGAAGTATTACACAACCATAGCAACGGAGTGCTTATGGAGAAGTGAACATACTTAGCTCGGGCAGGCGTGCCTTATATACTCCTCAGCGGGCTACTCGAGGTCACTGTGGGAAAAATTGCTGGGACTACAACATTTCATATCTCTGCTTCCGCTCAACCAATTTCCTCGAAATAAAGCACATTCTTCCTCCCTTGTCCGTGCCAGTAATCTGATGTTAGTCTCAAGATTCTACTCCATCGGGAAATATTTAATGACATTTAGCCTCGACTATGACGCTCTCGGCCTACGTCACTTAACCATTTCTTGGCTGTCGAAAGCTTCCAATTCCTTCTAAGAAGGTTTGGCGCGCGCTATTCAAACTTTCTATTCTGGACTTAGCATTGTGGCCTGTACCCTCAAATCTCGGCCACTGGATTTGGGCACAGTACATGACTCTATGGCTTATACATATAACAATCCAACATGACGACCATCCGATATATTTAGATGGACCTCAATATCTACGAATCTAATACAGCAATCAAACTGAATTTTTTAATGTTCATAGGGGCTACGACTTTCAATAACCTGGTGATCACAAATCCAACATGGCGGTGACGCGAAATATAAATATTCACATGGTCGTTTCTCGCAATTTAACCATCCGAGAGCAGTGACACTTTTCTCAATATCTACGAATCTATTACAGCAATCAAATTGAAATTTAGTATGTTGATAGATGCAATTAACCTAAGCAGGATATATGAAAATAGGCTGTATAGTTCTTCACGGAACTACTTGTTTAATTTTGATGTTTGTATCAGTGTTTCCTTGAATATGCGTATAATCGTTCAACAAGGTACAGGGCCATTATCTATGTGCGCCCCAATAAATACGGCAAGCTAAGCCGACTTTGACTGGCGCAGACCGTGGGCGCGCATACACGGTTCTGCCGGTGGTGGCGCGAACATTAACACTCCTACCAAACATGTTCAATAATGTGTACTTACAGTGCTCATAGTCGATGCTGTCAATGCCCTCCCTCTCTTGTAACACACACCTGACATCTTCTGATGAAAGAATGGACAACCTGGGCAGCCAAATGACGTAATAATTTGCCGCGGTCCACTCATTTGGCTGGCCAGGTGCGCAGTGAGTGGACCTCGCAATATCCCGCTCCGCTGAATCTTATCGTTAGTTCACACGTTCATATGGACGTGTATCTGCTAAGCTTAGACGTTAGTGTTTGCATTTAGTGAGTATTGTGATTATTGAGAACTGAACTTGAACAGTACATAAGAGATGAAATCGAAACCATCATGGCTGTGGAAATTCACAATGTTGTCCATTCTTTCATCAGAAGATGTCAGGTGTGTGTTACAAGAGAGGGAGGACATTATCAGTACTGGCTATGAGCACTGTAAGTACACATTATTGAACATGTTTGGTAAAAGTGTAAAAGTGTGGGTCTACCACCGGCTGAACCGTGTACGCGCGCCCGCGATCTCCGCCAGTAAAACAGGCCTAGCTTGCCGTGTTTATTGGGGCGCACATAGTTAATTTACCAGTATGAGAAATACAGGGTGCTTCAAAAAATGTATACACACTTTAAAATATCGTAGTTTTCCCGCTCTACAAGGCTAAGGTTATATTTCTTCGCCAGGTGGCAGCATAATCGTCCCTCTATGTTATATTGTCAGTTGTAATTTGTAATATCAACATGGCGGACGTACGTTTGAGTTTTGAAGAACGTAAGCAGGTTATTAAGTGGTACTGGAAGTTTGAGAATGTAAATGAAGTTCAAAGACAGTGGAGAAGGGAGTATGATACAGAACCACCTTCAAGATTAACAATTACACGCATACGAGACAAATTCGAAGTTCATGGAACAGTGTGTGATGTGCATAAAGGTCATTCAGGTCGACCTCGAACAGCTACAAGTGATGAGTCATCAACGGCAGTCTTGGAACTGTTTCAACGCTCTCCTAACAAATCTTCAAGGCAAGGGGCACGTGAAAGTGATGTAAGTGCTAGCAGCGAGCTACGCATTCTGAAGAGAGGCAAATATCGTGTTTACATTCCAAGGCTGGTGCAACAGCTAAGTGACGACGATCCAGATCGAAGGTTGCAATTTTGTGAATGGGTTCAGGAGATGGTGATATGTGAACCGGGATTTATGGGTAGCATCATTTGGTCGGATGAAGCCCAATTCAAACTTAATGGAACTGTCAATACGCACAATTGTGTTTACTGGGGTGAAGAAAATCCTCACATTACAATTGAAAAAGCTGTAAATTTGCCTGGTGTAAATGTGTGGTGCGGTTTGTCTTCAAGGGGACTCATTGGACCTTTTCGATTTGAAGGCACTGTAACTGGTATAACTTACCTAACAATGCTTGCTGATTCCATATTTCCTGCCATTCGTGCATTATACGGTAATGATAATTTTTATTTTCAACAAGATGGTGCCCCGCCGCACTATCACAGGGATGTACGAGCTTATCTGGATCAAAATTTGCCGGGCCAGTGGATAGGACGCAGGGGGCCAATCGAATTTCCAGCACGCTCTCCAGACCTTACACCACTGGATTTCTTCTTATGGGGCACAGTAAAAGATGAGGTGTACAAACGTAAACCACGTAACCTAGACATTCTTTGGAATGAGATTCAAGCCGTGTATAGAGAAATCTCATTGGACGTTTTGATACGATGTACAGAATCAGTGGTGACTCGTACTCAGAATTGTATTGATGCTGCAGGTCGCCAATTTGAACAGTATTAACATTTGTTATTTATGTTTCATTTACGTTGGACTTTCAGCTTTCTAATTTCCTGAAATTTAACTTTGTAGAACGGTAAATAAATTTTCTATGGAAGTTCAAAAAGTGTATACATTTTTTTGAAGCACCCTGTATATAAAAATGCCACTGAGACTAATCGTTCGGATTGGTGATCAAGTTTCTAAATCCATTACAATGAATTTTTGATCAAATTTCAATTTCAATAATCCAAGACGTTACTTCCATATTTAAATACACAATACAAACGAGCTTACCTTACTGGGTTACAGATTAACGTGAGGATCTATGACATGCCCACACTTTCACATGTGGTAAACTCTGAATAAGACACAATACAGTTCACTAGATCGAAACATACATGCCTGTATTGTCATTATTAGGATAAGAATCTGTCTACCTTTATAATATTCTTCTTCGCTACTAGGGAAACTGCCATAACTAAAATATAGACCCCGTGATTACAAACTTGATTTTTATCAATTTCTCAAGAACAGCCATATCGTCCGGATAATCGTGAGGAATTTAATACATTTGCGGTTAAAATCGAAATAAGGTAAGCGTTATCAAGGTGTATTCTTTGCGTCCGGAAATAATAATACAGATACAGAGGGGATAAATACCGTGGAGGAATAATCGAACTCTTTCTGATACCATCGTTAGATAATGGAGCGTTTAGATATTGACACTCTCAATTTCTCGTATTAAATCACCCATCTCTGTACATAATACATTACGTATACGGTATTTGTTTGATAAGTATCTAAGTGGATCAATCTTCAGCTTTTATTTTGGTGGTCATAAAGTAAAATTAGAAATCTCAATTCTCAATAGCCTTCACGATAAACAGATATAAATGACACATCACAGATAGGCTAGTGATATGAATGGGAACTAATGCTTCTAAACAAGACCGTGTTTAAAACCTGACAAACTCAACCATCAGTGAGAAAGCTTGATGTCCTATGTCATTGTAATTGCTGTGCCTGCTTGTGCATTTCTAATTGGAGCTAGGGTTTGGGTAGGAGGTGGCCTTGGCCTCATTTTAGGTAGAAGTGGGTAAATCACATCTGGAATGACCGAGGAAGGAATTGAACCCACCTCTTCTCAGTTCTGTCTCAGGAGGCGGAATTTAAATTTCTGGGCTGACCAGAATTCGAACCCATATGTTATTCACTGAACACACAAGTCCAGCCAATACAATAACACAGGTTGTTACGCAAATTACACAAACACCCAAATATACTGGACTATTTGACCACAATGTCTCAGACCCTAAAATAAGCAACAACAACTACTTCACCATGCGGGAAAGTGAGGTTATGTCACTCATTTCAGTCTAAGCAAGTGTCTGTGTCTTGGCATCTTCTGGTGTTTGTTGTTTAATTTGAGAGGTTGGTCATCGGTGTCGTTAAAACCCATGAGCTTGGGTGTGTGTGGATTTTTGTCCAATAACCCGTGCTATAATGAACGCTGTATCAGTGTGTGTATTTGTAATTTGGAAAGGAGGTGGCCGTGGCCTTAAGTCAGGAACCATGCGTACATTTTGCCTGGAGTAGGAATGGGAAACCATGGAACACAACTTTCAGGATGGCTGAGGTGAGAATTGAACCCATCTCTTCTCAGTTTTCCCTCACGAGGCTGAGTGTACCCTGCTCCATTCCTCAGACCAGAACTTATTCTCTTGGCAGAGCAGGGATTCGAACCTTGACCTCCGGTGTGACAGATCACTGAAAACTTCAGCATGCTTGGTGGCCAGGGTAGGATCTACATACCCTTAGAGCGCCAGACAACGATGTATTGTTGTTCCGTGTTTTTGCCAAAGTGCCAGCAACGATATATCGTCGTTTGAACAGACCGCTCTTTTATACCAGGACCTTCTATACTACCCATCCAAGATGGCCACCGTAGTTGGTGGTCGGACATCGAACGCATGGCGTGTGTCAGAATCCAACACAACACAAAATAACATCATGACGTGATTTTGTCTGCTGTTAATTCATTTTATGGGCTTGGGACATCTTGGTCATCAGCCCCGTGCAGTTGGGTGTGGGTTGAATTCCTCCGATTACGTGATGAATGTAGTAGTGTGTGTAGCTGTATAAGAGACACACAAGGGGAGGTGCTCCAGGAGTTGAAATAAGGTACTACAAGAGTTCCATCAGAAAAATAATAAAATATAATAATGTTGAAGCCCACAGGAAAGATCTGCAGAATATCTTGGCTGAATGGACAGGGAAAGTTGTAACTGTTCCTGTAGGAATTTCAATTTCATTTAGTACATATTATTCTTAAAAATAAATGTGACCAACCAGGTGGTGTAGTTCTTGATTGTCACTTCTGGGGTTCATGTTCGATTCCTGAATGTCAAGAGATCTAATTCTAGTCTGAGGGTAAGAGGTCTAGTGAGGTAAACCGGGAAATGTTGGGTCTATTCTCCCCTTAGCCACCCAGCAAGTGGTTTACCATGGGTTCCCACACATACTGAAGGTAAATGCCTAGGTAATTCCTATCGTAAGTTCACGACTGCCTCCTGTAAATCCATAAACAAATAGGCTAGTCCTATTCATTCCTATTCATGAGATTAAATGGCACTCTGTAAAATACAAAATATACCAGTATACAATGAAGGTCTATTTGATGAACATCTGAGAATATAAATTAACACTACATACAAAAATTTACCTCCATGTAAATACTTAAACATGTATGATACAATACTCATATTCAAATAATTAAATATCACACTGCCGAATGAATCGATACAAAGTGTACTGGTACCAGTAGACAAAAAGGCATATTTTATGCACATCTAATTCAGAAATAATAATTAAGCCTACTGTACATACAAGAAATAACTTCCATGTGAATTCATAAACATGAGTGGACAGGGAAAGTTGTAAATGTTTCTGTAGGAATTTCAATTTCTTTTTAGTACATATTATTCTTAAAAATAAATGTGACCAACCTGGTGGTGTAGTACTTGGTTGTCACTTCTGGGATTCATGTTCGATTCCTGACTGTCAGGAAATCTAATTCTAGTGTGAGGGTAAGAGGGCTAGTGGGGTAAACCGGGAAATGTTGGGTCGATTCTCCCCATAGCCACCCAGGAAGTGGTTTACCACGGGTTCCCACACATACTGAAGGTAAATGCCTAGGTAATTCCTATAATAAGGTCACGACTGCCTCCTGTAAATCCATAAACAAATAGGCTAGTCCTATTCATTCGTTCCCATTAATGAGATTAAATAGCACTCTGTGGTGGTATGAAATGTCCCTCGGACATTGTGGTGACTTTGTGTACAATTCTCTATAAGACCTTTTGTATTTTAGTCAATGAACTTATGAAATATATTTCCTACTGTTGGTTAAATGCCAAAGGGAACTTGTCAAACAGTTGGCAGAGGTTCACTTTGAACTGTATTTTACACACTTTGATGTTGTCTGTGAAGGTGGAATGTCTATGAGAAGATTGACAGTTAAATGCAGTCAGGTGTTGAGTAACATTTTTCTCAATAATTACTGCAAAGTACAGGCTGAAAGACTTAATTTGAAGGGAAATTTTATTCGCAAGGCTTCCACATTAAATAAGTAGGGCTTATGTCTAAAACCACCAAATTAATGAATTATTCATGTGCATACAACGTTCCTTCCATCGAAAACTTTTAGGGCTAAAGGCACACTCTGCTCTTCAAAGGAAGTGGGGGACAGGGCTTTTCCTGTGATTGCAGGAGCTTCTTTAAGAAGAGATTTCTTCTCTGATTCATACAAGTTTATCAGGTCCTGAAATCTTGCTTTTTGGGTGTAATACACACATGTTGCTAAACATTCATCACCTGGTTGACTTTGCAATGCAGCTTGAACTGCTGACAGCTGATCACCGATGTCTGGGATGTTAAGAACCTGGCCTTGGGAATTCAGCCAATTATTGCGAATGCATTTCAGTAGGTGGACAGAGTCAAACAGCAAAAATAATTTCCTGTCATTTTTGCCTGGATTTTTTATACTGGTTTTCAAAGAACCTCCACTTATGTGCTGAAACATGCCTTTGTTTACTTTACTATTGTCCGATATAAGACAAAGGGAAACATACCCACTCTTTTCCAATACAGTCAGTACTTCTAAAGTCATTTTATACAGCATGTCACTGTTTAAGTTCTTCACAGGAAACAGAGCAACAACATCTGAAAATCTACACAAAGGTGAAGTTATCATGAATGCCTGTATTGTAGAAGCACAATGAATTTCATTTGGTCTGTTCAAAGCAACTCCTTCAATCTTTCCACCCTTATAACTTAGTTTAGGGGCAACATAAATCTCATCTAACAAGATACACTCAATGAGTTACAACTTCCTTGGAACCGGGGAGCAGTTCCTGGCTTCAACACACCAGTTTGATAGTCCGCCGAGAATAGATGTGACTGTGATATAGTCCGTCATATCGACGAGGGCCACGTTTTGTGCAAAGTGCACCCACATAAGTGTGTGGATAGTAATCGACAGCCATCCTGATGAATGCACTGTATAATTCGTGTGAACAGTATATTTTTTGGCCATGCAAGGCTTGTGCAACGATATTTCTGAAGGAAAACTTATTTACAGTGAAATTACAATTTTTCACTTCACCACGTGAATTGTGACCACGCTGTCTACGACATGTCATACTTTGTGCGGCACGAGGCATAAAATATTGAGTCCACGTTATATAACTGAAGCTCATCGAACGCTACTATTGAAATAACTAATGGCAATGTCACGCATCATGCTCATTTCACCGTGATTGCCGAGATTTTGAGTGATATTCAAGTGACTAAAATCAGTAAGAGATACCACCAGTTGTATCATAAATTTTGCGGCAGGGCACTCCAGAGCCCTTCTTGCAATTATCTGCACCAGTGTAACGCCAGTGAGCTAATTTCTGTGTAGTTTAATATTGTAGCTTCAGTGATATTTGTGAAATTGATCACCATGCAACGTAAAATGTACCACGTGTTTGATGCATTCTACCCACTACACATGAGGTCCGTTATGGAGTAACTTCATCCATGATGAAGGAAGAGGAAAGTTTGGCAGGGTCTGTCGAGGACAAGCCATGTATGCGACCGAGGACGAGAAGGACCGGTCAGGACCTTTGGTCTTGCTTATTAATCCCTCCAAAGGATTGGAGACGTATTACCCCTTCCAGCCTGGAGACAGGAAGGTGAAAAACATTTTCGTGTCACTGTGAGTCCTGTATTCTCATTCATGTACAAGGTTTTGTCCAGGCAGACGTAATCTGAGTAGTTATGTTCAGCCGAAACTGATAGTAGACCACATAGGCAGGGCTATTGTTAAATCTTATCTTTCTTCTTTGGAACCGGGAAAATCTTTGTGAGCAACCACATGCCGTACTTTACGGTGGTGCAACCATGTGCAGTTTGTAATTTTCAGCACAAACTTCAGCCATGAGAAAGCTGCATTTTCCATATCAGACAGCTGATATTTTCACCATGAGGATGATATTCATCATTTGTTAGGGAACACCCTGTTTAGGATCTCTCAGTTATTTTGATTTGAGATTTTTTTACCGTATCAGTTAGCAGTCGACAGTCACTGTTATATTTTTTGTACTATTTGGTTAACATCTTCTGAGTACACTTTACCACATTTAGTTCCTGGGAGGAACGAACTCATGTCCAGTAGGACTGATGAAGACATGAAGTTGAAACTATAAGCGTATCATTTTGAACAGCATCGTAGAGGTTAGATGTTTGTAAAGTTGTTTTGAGAATGTGCTGAGCAATGCACAGAGAACCCATGAGTTCATGATAATAGAGATGAGTGACATATCTCTCAATGTCAAAGCAGTTATGCTGCGGGTTGTATAGTCTTCAATTTAATCATCTTTGGTATTTAAATAACATTATATCTTTACAAGGGGTAACACACTATGATGGACGCTATAATGGAAGTGACGAACAATCTTTAAGCGATCTGCAGAGCACAATAGGACTGTAATACGTGTTTCTGTCAGACGGAATGTACAGTTTGAAATGCAATGTAAATGAAAGCCGCGCCATACTCAGTGATGTGTAGAGTGAATTGACACGCTATGAGCTAGCGGTCGGAATTGGTTTCTACCCGGAATTCAGAGGCAGACGACTTTATTGACAATTTTATTGTACTGTTGACGTCATGATCACATGGAATGTGATGGTCAATATCAACGAGATTTTACCAAGCCTTGGAGACAGCTATTACGAGCTGTAAACACCTGATATTTCGACCGCGATTCGAGAGCGAGGGAATGTTCATTCATAGGAATTCCTTGTATTTTGAGCTGAAGAAGTGAATCATCTAGCGAGCTGTAATGAAGGTTTAACATACCTGTAAATTGACCCAGTTTTTTTTTTTTTTTTGTATTATGCCAGGCTAGCTAATGTAATTATTGTCTCTGTGAACACAGAGTTTTGGTAAGGATGGGCGGATTATGTCCCCTTACATTGTTGGTAAATTCCGGCGTCATTGAGCCAAGGGGCCTAGACGACCGGTGTCATTTGCGTCAAATAGTGTAAGACGCGCTAACCAGTGTTATTGTTGCTTGAGCAATTCTTAGCTCTGAGCATTGTGTTGTCGACTTTTAGAAATCATGATCTACGAGTGTATCTCTGTGGGGATCACATGCAGCCGACGACTGGTGTCTTAAATCAAACCATCTAATACATAACATAAACCTTGATTGTATATCATATGCCCAATTATCCTAAACCAACGGATTAATTAAGTAATTAATTAATTAATTAATTACGGCCCAGTAAATTTGAATCCATTTGCTTGTTGATGACTTTGACACCATGATTCTACTTCATTTCCTTTGGGAGGTGATAACTTTACTTTTCGACGACATGAATCTCCGGGACCAGTAGTTCATACCTTATGGCCCGCGTGATTCAAAGCAACGTAAGTCGCAGTGACGATTGCGCTAATGCCAACCTAACGTACACACTTGAGATGACGATTGAGGGCAAACAGTTTCTCAATTCGCGAAGGCAGGTCTGTGTTTGTGTCTGTGGACTCATTTCCTAGTGCATTTACCCATATTGTACCCTGTTAATGATAAGAGTGTATTTTTATGTAATGTTTTTTTTGATAGTCTGTGGTCTACTATCATTAGCTCTTGCATTAATTCTTTGATTACGATGCGTCTCGTCGTAATATTTTCATTCACGTCAGGATTCAGATAGACACTATATGTAACTGTGGTACTATCCTAACCAGGGGATTGGATTTGCTTTGCCGTTAAATGTAAATTATACCGAGTCATTTGCTTGTAACTTTGCTTCGCGTTAGTTTTATCTTGTGCCACGCGTCTAGATTAGTTGTTGCCTTTGCTTTCTTGTAATTAGGACTTCACGAGGGTTAGTTCATTTCATTTTAGGGTTTGACTCACCATTGTAACTAGATCAGCGGATTAGCCGATTTTTAACCCTCGGAAGTAGGATAAGGGCTTCTTATATGAATAAATCATTCACACAATTTTACTTATGACTGGATCTCTTTATTGTTAGCTTTGTGTTTGCGGGTGTATTTCTTTGGGCGTCAATGACATATTCCGTACAAATGACCCAGATCCCCTGGATCAAGCTTCTCATGCTACGCTAGCCCTTTAAAGAAATGCATCCGATCCTCTCAGGTTGTGGGTTCGAAGGACGGGGTCGTTCGAAGTACCATTTCTTTCGGCGGATGGAACCCGGATAACCTCCTCTAACGGGCTCAATAGAGAGCGACAAAGGAACAAGAGGAAGCTTCTCGAGTGTGGTTTCTGTCTCTTAAAACATCATCGAGTGTATGCTACTAAATAAGTAATCGTGTAGGGGTGTTTGTAAGACATATTTAGGATCTGACTGCGTGATCCTTGGCTGCTAGGGAAGGCAATGTATCTCTATTAACACACGACTCATCTGCACAGGGAAGTATTGGATATTTATGGCACCTCCTAAAGGTATGACGCCGCCCTATTTGCGCGACACCACCACCAGACAGCTCGGCAGAGGTTGCCACTACCAAAGCAAAAAAGTGGCTATTGGAATAATAATAATAATAATAATAATAATAATAATAATAATAATAATAATAATAATAATAAGATGATGATAACTGAATCCTACCTTTGTTGGCGTGAAAAGGAAAGCTATGAAATGAAGCTACAAAATTCTACCGAACGAAGGTTGCTTTAAATGGTTTATGTTCCACCCTAACTGTTATATGTCTGAAAACTATATAATAATGATGGACATTATAACACTATTTTTCATTATGAAACAGTTTCTCCCACCAATCACAGCTCAAGAAACGGTTGTTTGACCAATTAGATAAGGACACCTCCGCTCATGCGCTCAAAATCCAACATGTCTGTATAAATTACTGAAAGTGCACCGTCCATATGTTCGCGTAAATAAACTGGTGAATATGAGACAAGAAATTGCACTGTACCTTAATATCTCCAAATCCAATTTCTACACAGCGCGTTGTTTTCAAACGCATTCGGTGACATTTTTACTGAATACTGGCGCTCAATCTGCACATATGGCATTGAAGCACACAGAGCGCATGCGTCGGTCGATCAGAGAGCTTGGAAATCAGAGATATCCTATACTCAGCGCAGCACCCGATCACAAAATTCTAGTGACAATCTCAACAGATATTTATGAATATTTATGTTAAAACATATAATAAAGTTGTAATTATCGTCGTATGCAACTCGCATAGGCCTATAATGGTAATTAAGACACTCGTATGGAAATTATAAAACTCGCATACGCTCGTTTTATAAAGATACTCGTGTCTTAATTATAGCCATTATAGGCTCGTTGCATAATGTACTATTATTGAAAGATATTTAGAAAGATATTAAGATCTGTTTAGACAATTGTCTACATGATACTCAACCGACCCATTCGAGAGGGTTTAGAGTTTGTTTGCTTAGGATTCGATGGCATTCGTGACGCGGAAATGAATCAGCGCCCATCAGAACATTGCGGTTAGAGATCATCATTACATTGGTTCACATTTTCCAGGTCAGCTTTACTACGTCTTTATAAAATACCACTCTCGCACCATATTTACTGGATACTTGCATTCAAACTCCAGGGGTTTCGTCATTTGACACTGAAATAGATATTAGTGATAACTAGGGACCGGACATTTATGTACTGACAACGATTAAAATATGCATGCAATTATGCAATAAAAATTGAAAAATATGCACAATAATAAGCCAATCTTATTTACTCACTTTATAAATGTATCATTCACTGCAGAAAGAAGCATCACAATAGATTATTGCAAGTTTTTCAATGTTTTCAGGAGACTACGTGTACTTTTATCGTTTTCAGTGCATAAATGTCCGGTCCCTAGCCATCAGTCGAATAATCACTATTACCTGTAACCACTGTTTTAATAAATACTTTCTTCTGCTCTTCTCTTTAGGCATTTTGAGTTAAGGATATGCAGACTAAGAATAAAGAGACACATTAACTGAAGGAGCTGTCCCACTCCATTCCCTTCTTCAAATAGCCAGGCAGCATAGCGTAAAGTACGAGTACTGTCAACTCGTTATCTGTTGCTCAGAAAGTTGCTTACAAGGGATGTCCCACGCCAACACGTAGACGAAACCTATTTTGTTCAAGATGTTTTAAATTATACTTAATTGTATATGCTAAAATATGCTGTTATGTCCAGAATACCCTTTCCCGAAATATCTAGGAGACACCCTGGACAGAACTTTAAGCTATAAAGAACATATCACCAATCACTACAAGGAATAACGTCCTACCCAAGCTTTGTGCACATGTGCATAAAGTTGATGCTAAGTTGAATGAAACCATGCGCTGCATAACTGGTAATGTCAAGTCTACACCTCGCCACCCGTTACCCGTTCATAGCCATATCCCACCACCCCACCTGAGGAGAAAGGAAGCTCCCCTGAGAGAAGCAAAGAAGATCCGGTCATCTCCCTCATTATTAGTTCACCAGGAATTTTTTTACCCATCGCCAAAACGACTTCGATCTTGGAGACCAGCAAGTGTATTGACCTTCCGACTCTTAAGGGACAATTTTAACGTAAACTGGAGCTGGCAGGAAGAGTGGTCAAATTCAACATCTGGGAGTAATGCTAATGAGATAAATCCAACTCAGAAAATGAATGGATTTGACCTCCCAAGAAAACTATGGTGTCGCCTCAACAGACTGAGAACTGGGCATGGACGCTGTAATTACTTGCGCCATAAGTGGGGATGAATGGATTCTCCAATGTTTGAATGCAGTGGAGAGGAGCAGACCACAGACCTTGTCATCCTGCACTGCCCTCTTCATGCCTACTCCGGAAGCCCCAGCGACCTGTTTCATCCTTCAGAAAGTGTTGTTGTGTGGTTGAAGAAATTGGACCTGGACTTATGAATTCCTTGTTGTACTCACCATACGATTAAATAAATTAATGTTCAGAATATGCAAGCAATCCAATAAACCCTCAAAATTGCATTAGCATATGCCTACATGCATTTTCAGAAAATCCGATCCCTAGTCATTAGGCACGTGCAGGGCTATGTTCATGGCGCGGCCTGGCGGGCCCGCTACACATGCTTTGCTGTTCAAGCACCGCCTCTTAGGTAGTGGCGGCGAATGTCGGAATGTATCCACCTTAATTCACGTAGAGCGGTAGTGATGGCGTCATGGCGGCGTGCAGCGTTCACAGTGGTAGCGCACTGCCATAACGTCGAGGATCCAAACCGTACCTGTACATGGCTGTAATAACCATCTGAAAAATATTCAACAAATATCGAGACTAATAATAATAATATCGTATGGCCTCCGATACCGGGTGCAAGCTTTGTTATTTTCACCCAGAGGGTAGCTTGCATGTCGACTTTCGTTGTTCCTTGAAGCACTATGAAAGTCTAGAAGGTTAGATATCTAAGCTCCTTGAACACTATAGCGGTTTCTGGTAGAGAAATGAATAACTTTGTGTTGGCGGAAACTCCCGAGGTCAAGCCAAAATCGTGGATTCCCACGGTTTAAGCTGTAAACTCCAGAAGAGCTCAGCTTAGATTACAGTCGAGCCGCTGAGTGTTCAGCTCTGACGTTTGGCAATGGTGGGAGAAGAGGGGGTAAAGAGACAATATAGCCAACATACGGCAGTGAGAAGCTGTTAATAACACCTTGAAATGTTCCATCATTGTAATTCTTCTCTAGCGTCGTCACTATTTAACATGAAAGTCCCACTCCCCATTTGCTATTTTATGCATCAGTTTGTTATTCCTATATTTTCCGGTTACAAAACCTAAATTCTTGGAAGGCAATGGAATTCCGCCTATGTTGGCGAAGTCGGCTCACTACCAAGATGAATGTTGTCACCTGTACCAATTAGCAGTTTTCCCAGCAAGCGGGTCTTTACATTTAGCTCGATGTTGCCAAGGCTCTCTTCTGTTGCTCTGTGTGTTGGTGCAGTTTGTTGTTTTATTGTGCACACTTACCGGTTAACTGTGTGTAAGTATATTACTTTAGTAATATGATCAGCGGTTCGTCAGAATTCATTTAAAAACATGTGAAATATTTTATGCAGTCCACGTTGTTTTATATTTCTCAGTACAGAACTGACAACGCTGTCTCCCTCCCTCATGAGAAATGTCAGAGCCGCACACTCGGTAGCTGGACTGTAGTTTCCGTTTTGTGATCTGTGAAACTCAATCTCCGTTGTATCTGGGCTTAAGCCCAGCCTGAAGCTTCAGTTGTGCTTTAGCCCGGACTGTATGACCTAGCCTAAGAGAGCACAATAGCATCAATACAATCCCCGTCAGATATTTAGTGGAAGGAGTAATGAATATGAATCAAATACTTTTCTTAGGAGTTACAAGAAGATGTTCTGTGGTTGCGATCACATTTAATCCAAAACGCGAAAGATTATTTTCTATCCCTTACAGAACTTCTAGTAGACACTCTGAACAAAGCATAACCAATCCTGATATTGAGTCTGACATGAGCTGAAACGTTTTGCTAAAGATATGTATCAATATTATATTTCCAAACTCTGAGGAAAGGTGCTGGTGGTTAGGACTCTAGACAAGCAAAGGTTCATCATGACCTGCGTTTCGTTGCTATGACATAATTACCAGATTTCGAAAAAGTATTTTTTCTGCCTGCTGGCTATTGTGGAAATGCATTTTATCTGGAAACAAGCTGGAGAAATATCACCAACGTTGTTTGAGAAGAATCTTGAAAATAACATGGCAAGACCGGCATCCTCGAAGATGTCAATGCTACAAGCATCAAGACCATAATAATCTAACATCAACTTCGATGGACTGGCCATGTTGTCCATATGCCCGACTCTCGTCTCCCTAAGCAAATCTTGTACGCTCAACTTACGAATGGACACTGTACGCAGGGAGGATAGCGCGAAAAGAACAAAAATGCCTGAAATCTAACATGCAGAAATGTATGATCAACTCCGAAACCTGGGAGACCACAGCTTCTTACCGACAAGCCTAGCGTCGTTGGCTTGTTCACGGAGGTCCGCAACACTTCGAACTCGAACGTCGAAGGCATGGATTCGATATTTCACATATTAAGATAGTTATAGCGATATTTCACTTTTTCGAAGAAAAAAAAGCCCCACTATTTTCACTCCCTTCGACCGTTTGTGCCCATTAACGAACTCGACCGAGATATTATAGGGATACATATTATGTAAGAAATGGAAAGTGATTGGTGAAAAATTGCGAAATTGCGGTAGTTATCGTGTCCACAAAAAAGTTATATACAGTATGTACATACATATATATATAAATTATATATAAACTTTTGAACTGACGATGGTTTTGGGGTCTAGGGGATGTGAAACGCGAAGATTTGTCGAAATTTTCCGGAAGTCGGAACGTGGTACTGCGCTCAAAATTAGGTCTAGTCAAGACAATATCACCAGACGAGGTACGAACCGAGAGCATCGGAGGAAAGTAGTGTATAAAATTTTCGAGATATGAATCTTACATACACTCAGGAAGAGAGATTATGCATTAACAAGCCATTGGTAAAATTTTAGCATGAAGATATATTTGTATTTGGAGAAGGAATGGAAATTTTATTACTTGATACATTTTAACCAGGCATAAATGACTTGAGACATGTCCAGCATAGTGCACAGTTTTATCAGTGTTAGCTGCGAGAAACCTGTTTTTGATACGAAGGGACATGGCAAGGATGAGCAGAGGTCGAACGCGAGCCAGAGGAGAGAGAAGTGGGGACGACGCGTGATCATCGCGCGCCATAAAGAGTCGACAGCCAATCAGATAAAAGATTGATTACAGAGGAACTGATCAATATTAAATACATTATTTTAATATTATAAAGGATTGTGACATATCAAATTCACCAGGAAGGAAAAAGGAATTTAATTGGCAAGACGAAAATTAAATTGGATAATTGATTGATTGATTGATTTTATTTTCACGGCTACACTTAGAGCTTAAGAGCTCCTTTACAGTAGCGCCCTACATAAAATAAGGTTAGGGCTTATACAAATTAAACATTTCACTTACATTCACAATATAAATAATAATAGTCTAACAATAGTAACAAAAAGACAGTAATAATACAACAATAATAATAATAATAATAATAATAGAATAATAATAATAATGATAATGGAAAGATTATTTACAAAAGAGAGCATACAGACACAGTATCAGCCCGAAAAGCAAACATCATATACTGTACAAGGAAAGCTATTAAATTAGACAGGTTGAGAGAGGAGATATAAGCGAAGGAGTGAATTTTCAGAGCGGAGAGAGGCTAGTTCAGTGAATTTACGAGGGAAATCGAACGGAGGAGGCTAGCGAACGCCAAGTAACGAGGCTCTTTCTATCTGAACTTCCAAGGGGACAACACGTAAAACGAATCACTCTCTAATCTAAAAGAGGTAAAGACTTGGAAAATATTAGGCTACAAGATGAAGAAATATAGTCGAGACATGGAACAAGAAGTATGAATAAGCTGATAATACAACTGAGAAGAAGTATTTAGCAGAAACAACGAGAGATATAAGTCGTAAAATTATACTTTGTAACAGTACATCGAAACTTTGAACACAAGGCTACGCAGAAGAGAAGCCAAAGGCATTGTCATACTTCAAGGAAGAAACACATCACGCAATACAAGATGTATAAAGAATTAGGTGGACGGGGAGAGATTATGACTCCTTATTATTTAGAAGGAAGGAGAATGTTTTAATTCTTCCACTATGAAGGGAAAGTAAAGCTATACCAACAAGCGAGATCCAGATATGACCATGACAACATAACTAATGGGAGCGAGCTGCGTCAACATCTGCAGTTCGTTCCGATAAACGCAACAATCTACTACAATGGAGAGAAATTCACAAGCTGAGGTGATGTCTCGGGGTAAGAAAGCACATTGCAACACTACCGACATCCAAGAACAACCATAGATGGGCAGAAAGTATATGGACCCAAGAATGAAACGTGAGGAGTATCTAGGTCATCGGACCAAGAAGAGTGAAACGCTGCGGAGGAGCGAGGTCAACGGCACGGACAGGGGGAGACTGCCAGTCGAGTCCCAGCTGATTACCGGTTTTACTCACCCCATTGCTGTACAACAAGCCCAGCGGTCTACACGGAAGCGGTGTGACTCATGCAGACCAGAAGGCAGGCAAGTGTCACATTCCCGAAGGCGCGTGGGAGAAATTCCACAGATACCAACATCTTCAGATCATACCAGCGGCCACAGTTTTGAAGGTAGACAAGTGCAATTTTACACACCTATGTAGTTAGAACTTGTACACGATATTCCAGTATAATGACCAACATCTTATCTTATATTCATAGTACATGTTATTATTTTGTCTAGAATTTAGAAATTTTGGTAGAAATCCTCATACGTCATTTGGACGTATTTTGAACGTTTATTGATGATATTCGTCACCGTAATTATTTTTTCTGTTTATTAGAAAGCTTAGAATTTTTGCTTGAAAATAAATCCTTTGCGATAACAAAGCATATTTCGGAGATATTGTTGTAACATCAGAGAAACGGTAATAAGTATGTTAAATAAATATTGTAACAGTGGAGAGAAAGTAGTCATGAGTTTTGACAAGCGTAAATTTGTACATGTGATACAAGAGAAAGAGAGGACAAGATGATCCTATGTATATGAAGCTAATTCGTCTCAGGAACGAAATTATGATGTATAAAACCGTAATTTTGACAGGAGTATTCAATATTTGCATTGAAGGAACTCCATTGTCTGAGAAGATGAAATTGTAAAACCCGGAAGTTTATTTTGAACGTAAGAACAGTATGCGTATTTTAAAGTCATAGCTGAATGATGAAAATGAAATTATAAGGTATTGTAGATCAATATTTGTTATGAAAAGATCTTGTAAAATGAAAGGAAGGATATTAAGTATCTATTGTAAGGAGAGACGGGAAGTAAAGATATTGTTATTTGAATGACAAACGCGAGCAGACTTGTGATTCAGAGCAAAGCTAGAAATTGTAACAGAAATGTATTTAAAGCAACGAGAAGAAATACGGCATGATTTATGGAAGCGAGAATGTGAAGAGATTTGCGGTAATATTTTGTGAGAGATGTATAGATGGAACATAGCACGGAATTGTATAATCGATAGAAGATTATGTCGGAGGAGGAGTAGTGAATTCATGAAAGGTGTTACATTCGTAATATCTAGTAGGAATTCTGAATATCTTACTTTGTTGAAAGTATTTGATATGGTTCATAGAAGTTTCTAAAGTGCTAAGAGGAGAATACATACGACAGGCAATTATGTCGAAAGAAGAGTAATAAGGACGCGATAATATATTTATGAAGTGTGTGAGATAAGGAATTTATGATGGAAAGATGTGAAATACTATGTGTCAGTTAAGTTAAGCCCTAATATGTATTTTTGGAGAATCACGAGTGTGAGCAGTGAGGGTTAATGCCATGCACATTTATAGTTTTATTTTGGAAGCTTATCTGAAAGTCATGAGCCTCCGTGGCTTAGGCGGCAGCACGCCGGCCTCTCACCGCTGGGTCCGTGGTTCAAATCCCGGTCACTCCATGTGAGATCTGTGCTGACAAAGCGGAGGCAGACAGGTTTTTCTCCGGGTACTCCGGTTTTCCCTGTCAAAATTTCATTCCAGCAACACTCTCCACTATCATTTCATTTCATCTGTCATTCATTTAATCATTTCCCCAGAGGAGTGCGTCAGGCCTCGGCAGCCGGCACAGTTCATATCCTCGCCGCTAGATGGGGGCTTCATTCATTCCATTCCTGACCCGGTCGGAGACTGGAAGCAGGCTGTGGATTTTCATTTTTCATCTGAAAGTCATGCGTCGCAAGTTTGTGATATTATTGATTATTAAATACCGGATTTGTATATTTAAGTGAATAGTCATGAACTTAACTGTTTGTAACAATAATTCACATTGGTTACAACAATGTAATACAGGATTTGACAATTTTATTGTGTGATATACGAGAGAAGGAGGTAGGAATGAACTCTATACAATTGGACACAAATATAAGGAAATCGTGCAGGACGCGATAGTGTATATATGTGTATATAAACAGTATTATTATTATTATTATTATTAATTATTTTATTCATATTTGTAGATTTGACTCTATATTGCGGAGACTTTAACGACTGTATTAAACAGGGAACATGTTTGTAGAAGTTGAACGTTAAAGTGAAGTACAACAGAAGTAGAACTACAGCATTTGGCATTGTAATAGTGTTGTTTGTTTGCAACATCTTTCAAGAATAGATCTTATTTTCACATAATTTGCGTGTGATGCACGAGAGACTCGTTTTACTTATATTAAGCCTAGAGAAGGGCAGCTATTTAATTTTGAGTGTTTTATTTTATCTTTCAACAGTGTTAGGGACTGTCAGTGCGCCGGTTGCAATACTGTAGAACAGGGTTGGGGCAGCCTTTGCTCGCTCAGGGTGCCAGCAATGCCGCACCGCACGCTGCTCTCTTGGCTGGGCTGCCTGCCCTGACTGTCAGCGCGCCGGTTGCAATACTGTGGAACAGGGTTGGGGCAGCCTTTGCTCGCTCAGGGTGCCAGCAATGCGGCACCGCACGCTGCTCTCTTGGCTGGGCTGCCTGCCCTGACTGTCAGCGCGCCGGTTGCAATACTGTGGAACAGGGTTGGGGCAGCCTTTGCTCGCTCAGGGTGCCAGCAATGCCGCACAGCACGCTGCTCTCTTGGCTGGGCTGCCTGCCCTGACTGTCAGCGCGTCGGTTGCAATACTGTGGAACAGGGTTGGGGCAGCCTTTGCTCGCTCAGGGTGCCAGCAATGCCGCACAGCACGCTGCTCTCTTGGCTGGGCTGCCTGCCCTGACTTTCAGCGCGCCGGTTGCAATACTGTGGAACAGGGTTGGGGCAGCCTTTGCTCGCTCAGGTTGCCAGCAATGCGGCACCGCACGCTGCTCTCTTGGCTGGGCTGCCTGCCCTGACTGTCAGCGCGCCGGTTGCAATACTGTAGAACAGGGTTGGGGCAGCCTTTGCTCGCTCAGGGTGCCAGCAATGCCGCACAGCACGCTGCTCTCTTGGCTGGGCTGCCTGCCCTGACTGTCAGCGCGCCGGTTGCAATACTGTGGAACAGGGTTGGGGCAGCCAGTAGAGAGGCAGGGAGGGTTCTGCTTCAAATACCGTTATTTATGCAAATGAGGGGGGCGTGGCAAGGTCAATGACCTTGAGGTAGGTCATAGTCAATGACCTTGAGGTAGGTCATTGACCCCCAAGGTCGCCGGGACCCCGGAAGGTAAACAAACCTTGGAGGGTCCAGGAACCGGTTTGAGGGGGTGTGGGTGGAGGGGGAGGAGTGGGGGGTGGGGAGGGAGGGTGGGGGAGGGAGGGGGAGGGAAGGGTGGGGTGGGGGACGAGGGGGGGGGAAGGATGGAAGAGGATCTGCACGAGACCCTCCTCGACCCAGTCTCTCTCTTGGACTGAGCGCCTTCTCTGTTATGGTCTCGTGCTATATAGCTTTGCTTTGTTCTTGATGAGATCCGAGTGTTGCCGAAGGTTTCCGAATCTTTGTCGGTGAATGAATCGTCAGATTTGAACGGTCAACTGGCGTGTGTGTGACGTCATAGTATATTACGGAATGTGGGGTAGGTCATGGACGGGTGTGTTTTGAATGGAAAACATGAATGGCGGTGGATGGCTGTGGTTGTTGAACCCTGACGTGGTAGGTTTGCGGGTAAATAAACGTGAATGAAGATGGCACCGTGAATGGAGGTTGCGACGTCACAGCAGATTACGGAATGTAGCACAGGTCATGGATGAGAGTGTTTTAATGGGAAACATGAATGGAGATGGATGGTGGTTGTCGAACCCTGACGTGCTAGGTTGGCGGGTAAACAAACGTGAATGAAGATGGAACTGTGAATGGAGGTTGGGACGTCACAGGCAGAATGTAGTGTAGGTCATGGATGGGATTGTTTTTTCTAATACTTAACGGTAAACAAATTGTTAATGGGTGGGGGATACAAAACGCATGGCATGTCGGTTCAGCCAGCTCGACATGAAATAAAAACAAGATGGTGTAATGTCTATTGATGACATTGGAATATTCCATCTAGTTGTGAAGATATGAACTGTGCCGACTGTCGAAGCCTATCGCACTCCTCTGAGTCAGCGATTGAATAAATGACTGATAAAATTAAATGATGGTGGAGAGTGTTGGTAGAATGAAAGTTAGTCAGGAAAACTAGAGTACCCGGAGAAAAACCAGTCTGCTTCTGTTTTGTCCAGCACAGATTTTACATGGAGTAACTGGGATTTGAAACACAGACCCAGCGGTGAGAGGTTGGCATGCTTCTCCCTAAGCCATGGAGGCATAATCACAGAGACCTAGTGCAGCCGAAGGATTTTTTATTTATGCTGACTTGGGAGATTTGAATTTATGTGTTATGGAGCTGAGGATATGGAAGGTGTGCTAGATGGTTAATGGACATGGATGGGTGTTAGAATGAACAATCTGATTTGAACGGTCAACCGATGTGTGATGTCACAGGAGTGAATTTCTGAGATTGACACCTGACATGTTGGCTCGCTCAGCTTCATATAAAAAAAATAAAAGTGGGAATGATAGACAAATAAATCAAAACAAGATTTTTTTTTATTAATAGTTTTTTTCCTTACATTTACTTGTAATTTTTAATTATTTATTTTCGGAAGCTTTTTCTTCTTCTTCTTCTTCCTCTTCACTTTCACTTCCTTCCTCCGTTTCATGATCGGCCTCCATCATCATCATCATGCGGAGAAAAAACTCCGCCATGACACGGTCATTCGAGAAACTATAAAATAGAAAAAATGTCTATCAATGTCATTAGAATACCCAATCTAGCGGCGAGGATATAAACTGTCTTGATGTTTGTGTCAGGGAAAATTAAAGTACACAGCAGAAAACCTCCTAAGTTATGGAGGCATACTCCTTGCACTTCTCTGCATCAATGATTAAATGACAGGCAGAAGGTAGGAAATAATGGGAAAAGAATACTGGCCTCTTGCAGAAGGAGGGAATCAGAAAAGATGTGGCAAGGGCCTTGGATACTCTAATACTGTTGGAGTTGGAAGAGAACAAGAGTTAACCAAGCGAGGTTGACAGGAAAGAAGACAGAGAGGAGCTTGACACAAGTAAGTGGAAGCAATGCTGAACTCGGCTGTCACCTCTGTAGTTGTAAAATCCGCGTTCTGCTATATGTAAGCTTTTGGAAGCTGAGTTTAAAAAATGTTTTGCAAGAAGAGAATAATACTGTTAATTTTGTTATCCTTAATTCAACCTTCTTGATTACTCATGCTTCAAAGATCCTGTCCAGAATGATTTACAAGAGGATTGAAAGCCAAATAGAAACAGAGTTGGGCGAAGATCAGTTTGGTTTCAGGAGAAATGTAGGAACAAGAGAAGCTGTACTAAGTGTTAGGCTGATTTTAGAAGGTAGAATAAGGAAAGATAAGAGAACGTTCATGGCTTTTGTAGATTTAGAAAATGCTTTTGATAAAGTTGATTGGACTAAATTGTTTGACATTTTAAAACCAATTGGAATAAAGTACTCCGTCTTACGGAAAGAATACATGATGAAAATAAATGTAAAACATAAATACTGGAATGCAACCGAAATAAATCAGAAACCTCTATGGAGATCAAATTGACAGGTGAAAAGCTGAAGGAAGTAGGAGACTTCTGTTACTTAGGAAGCGGAATAACCAGTGATGGACGAAGCAAGTAGGTTGGCTCAGACAAAGAAAGCATTTCTACAAAAAAAGGAATCTGCTGACATCGAATATAGATTTAGGTATTAGGAAGTCATTTTGAAAGCCTTTGTCTGGAGCGTGGCGCTCTATGGAAGTGAAACTTGGACTATTGGTGCAGCAGAAAAGAGGAGAATAGAAGCATTTGAAATGTGGTGTTACAGGAGAATGATGAAGATCAGATGGGTAGATAGGGTTACAAACAAAGAGGTATTAAGACGAGTGGGAGAGGAGAGATGTTTCCGGTGACTGCTAATGAAGAGAAGAGATAGGTTGGTAGGACACATACTAAGACACCCAGGAATAGCAAGCTTAGTTATGGAAGGAAGGGTCGAGGACAAGAACTGTAGGGGTAGACCGAGGTTAGAGTATGTTAAACAGATTGCCTCCGATGTAGGGTGTTGGAGCTATGTAGAGATGAAACGATTAGCTCAGGACAGGGAGACATGGAGAGCTGCATCAAACCGGTCAAAAGACTGAAGACTCAAACAACAACAATTTAACTTTTGCGATACCATACACAGATCTCACATGAAGTAAGTGAGATTTAAACTGCAGATTAGCAGTGAGAGCTGGTATACTACTGCTAATTTACATAACAGCCCAACACAATTTTAATGATACTGTCACAATTCTAAGATATTGAAAGCCTGTTTGACATTAGACTGGTATCAAGATTGAGGATGTAGGCTATTAACTTTTATTTTTGTTAAAGCAGTATGTCTTGGCAATAAATTTAACAGGTCTTCAACCGGTAATACAATTTGCATTAAATTACAATAAATTAGTCATGTTTCTTAAGTGGGACTGGGAGAAAAAAAAAGAACGTTTTTTTTTCAACTAGTCTGTAGCGCAACATTAGGTCACGGTCCAAGCTCTCTGCTGACCCGGTAGACGCGTGGGTTCGAGTCCTACCGTCGGCCGTCCTTGAAATGGTTTTCCGTGGTTTCCCATTTTCAACACCAGGCAAATGCTGGGACGGTACCTTCTGATAGGCCACGGCCGATTCCTGCCACATGCAAATGCTGGGACGGTACCTTCTGATAGGCCACGGCCGATTCCTTCCACATCCTTGCCCAGTTTCATCTTCCACTCCATACCGACGTCGAATAGAAAGACCTGCACTTGGCCTCTGAGTAGGTCACACGACAAAAAAACTAGCTATGAAATTCAATTAAAAGGTTGTCAGGACGGACTCGGTAGACGCGTGGGTTCGAGCCCCACCGTCGGCCGTCCTTGGGCTACACCCGGCTAAGTATATAAAACCTTAACACCTATCTAAGTGTTCAAAGCTACTTGACCACAATTTGACAAACGCTATTAACATTAACAGCAATAGTGTTAGCCAAGCTTGACATTGCATTTAAACAATAGTGTAATAATTAACTTGACTGTTTATTTCGAGACAAGATACAACTATGTGTTTAGCTGTGTGGCTCAACTATACTGTTCTTGGCTGCTGTTAGCCTCTAAACTGGAGGGTCCTGGGTTAGACTTTTGGGAGGTCTGTGGGGATTGTATTTTCTGGTGATTAATTCCCCTGGCTTGGGGACTGGGTGTTTGTATTGTCTTAATTAAAAAAATATTCCGGTCCCATGGTTAGATGGTTAGCGTTCTAGGCTTTGATTTAATTTTTTTAGCCTGGTATCAATTTAAAAAAAAATAATATTACTTACATGAAAATGTCTAAAGATGAATCCCAATTTGCGGATTCTTCTTCCTCATCCCCATGATGGGTGTTTTCATGATCCGACATATCAGCAGTGAACGACAATTCTTTGTAAAGTAGCAGGTTCATTTATACTAAATATGGAGGTCATCCAGTTACTGAGAAAGCGGACACTAAATATGGAGGTCATCCAGTTACTGAGAAAGCGAACAAACCGGTGTGTTGCCTCTGATTGTAAGGGTATATAAGCCCTGACATTATTGTTGCTAGCCAGAGAAGTCCACGAGTTGGTAGTATACACATCGCTTTGCTGCAAAGATCTTCTATCAGGTAATATTGAACACAGTACCTTTAGTTTCTCTAACTGTCGATGGTTATACAGTTGACCTTAAATATTTATCAAGTGGATAATAATAATATCAAATGGGTATATAAAACTATTATTGCAACTAACAGTCATTACCAGGCTTGACGTCAGTCAAAAGAGATATTACCTTATCTCGCTCTATCCGACTGATTTACTGGGACTGAGCGCTGTTAGAGACTCCTCGTCTTCGCAAATAAGTTTTGTATACACATGTGATGGTTTAGTCTAGAGGTTTGGATGGGGATGCAGGACACACTACTCAAGTGGATATATGAAACTATTATTGCAACTAACAGTCATTACCAGGCTTGACGTCAGTCAAAAGAGATATTACCTTATCTCGCTCTATCCGACTGATTTACTGGGACTGAGCGCTGTTAGAGACTCCTCGTCTTCGCAAATAAGTTTTGTATACACATTTGATGGTTTAGTCTATAGATCAGGGTTTGAGTTAATGTGCTAATAAATAAAGGTGGAGGGTACCTGAACCTTTTTAATAGTTTACCTAACACTTTATAATTACCTTTCAGAACCAATATGTCTGCTATAACAGTTGCGAATCTCATTGGCAGAGCAACCGGTCTGGAGACTAAACGTTTACAGGACCTGCCAGTTAACGAGTCCTATTTGGTGACAGCTGTTCGCAAAGTAAACACGAAATATGGCAGAAGAATTGTTTGCGAGCTAGAAGATTTCGCTGTCTTCTTACCTGCGAGGTTCATGGAACTCAACGACGAAGCTGTAAATGACCTCAACAAAGGAACCATCTACCTAAAATATTTGGGAGTAGAAAATAAAAGATGTTTGGTAGAATTTATTGAAGAATCAAATAAAATTTAAAATTTGTTAATGTTAAAACAGAATTTGCAGAGACAATAAACTTTGTTTGTTTTCATTCTCTGCAAACTGTTCAGTGATTTGCTGTTTTTGTAGTAAATGTAATTACTGTAAGTGTCATGATGTCAGCATCAGAACTTAGTTGGCAGAACGTGGATAGTTGTTTTAATAATAAGTTATGTAGCTTAAAAATTAATAATGATGCTAAATTTTTAGACCCAAATGAATTTTTAAACGCTAGCTACAACATTTTTCAAAATAAAATGCAAGACTGTTTAAGAGAACATGTAGCGTTAAAGATTAACGCTGAGTTATTATGTGATTTTGTTATTTTAAAACAAGGTGTTGAAGTAACCAAACCGATTTATTTACATACGAAAATGTGCGAATTGTACCGCACTGATAATATACACAGTTGGTATAGTAAAAACATTGTCGATAAGCTCATGACGCGCTTTGCCGAGTTTCAAGAATTGGAAAGTGGCAAATCGCTGGAAGCTATCAACCATCTTAAAATTAATGTATGCACCTTTGATCCCATAAATAGTGGTTCATCTCATGTTAATTTGCCTAAACAGATGGAAAACCGTCACGCAGTTATCAATGTGGATAATAATGATGTTTTCTGCTTTGTGTGGACCTTGGCTGCTGGGTTAAGTCCTGCAACTGAAAATGTTCACAGAATGGGAAAATATCACCAGAAATTTATGGAATTAATGATCAGTCTAAATTTAGCAGACATAGAATTCCCAATGGACCTCAACGCCATTTCTCGTTTTGAATCTAAAAATCCGCTTTACTCCATTAATGTATACGGAGTTGAAGGGGGCAAAGTTATTGGGCCACTCTATGTGACAAAGGAAAAAAAAGAAAAGCATTTTAATTTATTGTACATTGAAGGGGAATTGTGCAACCATTATTGTTATATCAAAGATCTTTCTAGACTAGTTCGTTCACAAGTTACAAAAAAAAATAGGGTATACATATGTGATCGCTGTTTGCAATATTTTACTAGCAATCAAAAGTTGGCAGCACATACTATTGATTGCATCACACAACCAGCGGTAAAAATTATATTTCCAGAAAAGGATAAAGCCAGTATGAAATTTCAAAATGTGTCTCGTCAAGAACCGCTTCCATTTACAGTATATGCAGATTTTGAATGTTTAACCACACCCATTGACACATGTAAACCAGATCCGACACGTCCGTACACTCAACAAGTACAGCAACATGTGCCATTCAGTTGTGCCCTAAACGTGATTTGTTCATATGACCCTTCACTTTCATACTTCAAATCTTATCGCAATGCAGATGCTGCTGCTTGGTTTTTAAATGAATTGGACGCCTTGGCAGATCGGGTGTACAATATCCTGGAAAACCCAATTCCGCTTCAAATGTCGGACGCAGACGAGGCGGTTTTTGCAACAGCAACCACTTGTCACATTTGTCAAAAACCAATAGCACCTTGTGACACGCCAGTGAGAGACCATAATCGGTACACTGGCAAATTTAGAGGAGCGGCTCATAGTGTATGTAATTTGGCGTATAAAAGAGCACGCTATATTTCTTGTTTCTTGCACAACATGTCTCGGTATGACAGTCATCTAATTATTAAGGAATTTGTTAACCTTGAAAACCAAAAGTTTTCTTTAATTCCACAAAATCATGAAAATTTTATTTCGTTTTCGAAATGGCGAAATGGAATCAGTATACGATTTTTAGATTCGTATAGATTCCTCGCATCATCATTGGATGCGCTTGTTCAAGGGCTTCACCCAAACAATTTGCATTTTGTACGTCAACACTTTACTGATGCCAAACAATTTGAATTATGCATTCGAAAAGGGGTGTTTCCCTATAATTATGTAAACAATTGGGCATGTTTACAGGAAACTGCACTCCCTTCAAAGGACAAATTTTACAATGACTTAACAAAAAGTCATATTTCTGAAGAAGACTATTTACACGCCCAAAAAGTATGGGACGTGTTCAAGATATCAACTTTGGGCGAGTATGCTGATTTATACCTCAAAATTGATACACTACTTTTGACAGACGTGTTTGAACACTTTCGCAAACTGTGTCTTGAAATCTACAATCAAGATCCAGCCCATTACTACACCCTTGCCGGATATAGTTGGGACTGTATGTTGAAGGTGACTGACATAGAACTGGAACTATTAACAGACATCGACATGTTACTCTTTTTTGAACGTGGAATACGTGGTGGTCTTGTTTCGCTTGTGCAAAAGCACGCCAAAGCAAATAATCCATATATGGATACATACAAACCAAACCAACCTACAACATACCTCACCTACCTAGATTGTAACAATTTATACGGATATGCTATGGAAAAACCTCTTCCATATCAAAATTTTCGATGGTTGACTTCAGATGAAGTTTCAAATTTTAATTTAAAAGATGTGTTGAGCAATGACACGCGTGGCTACGTTCTAGAGGTCGACTTATTATATCCCTGTGAGATACACAATGATCATTCTGATCTACCATTTTGTGTTGAAAAATTACAACCTCCCAGTTCACGTTCCAACAATAAAAAGTTGCTGGCAACGTTAAATTCAAAAAATCGGTACGTCATACACATTGAAAATTTAATGCAATGTTTGAAACATGGTTTGAAACTGCAATCCATTCACCGCATTATTTGCTTTGACCAAAAACCATGGTTACAACCGTACATGCAATTGAATACTCATCATCGGCAGCACGCCAAGACCACATTTGAATCAAATTTTTATAAATTAATGAACAATGCGTGCTACGGTAAATCAATGGAAAATATTCGAAAGCATAGAACTATTCATTTGGTAAACCACTGGGACGGTCGATATGGCGCACGAAAATATATAGCTATGCCTAATTACCATTCTGTACGAGTTATTGAAACTGATTTAGTAACCATTGAATTGTCAAAGACAGAAATCATGTATAACAAACCAATTTACTTGGGAATGGTAATACTTGACTTTTCAAAATTTGTAATGTATCAATTTCATTATGAGTTTGCCAAACAAAAGTTTGGAGATGTAAAATTACTGTATATGGATACAGACAGTCTTATTTATCAAACCAATACGATAGATGTTTACTCAGTAATGAGAGAACATCCAAATTACTTTGATACCTCAAACTATGAGGTTAACAATATGTTTGGCATAATTCCCATGAATAAAAATAAAATAGGTCTATTTAAGGATGAGTGCGCCGGTGATGTTATGACAGAATTTGTGGCTTTGGCGCCGAAAATGTACGCATTTTCAACACAAAAGAATATAGGTCAATGCAAAGCGAAGGGCGTTCTTCGTAGCGTCACACAATTCCTCAATGTTGAGGAATATCGATGTGTACTCTACGCAAACACCTCTCGCTTATACCAGCAAACACGCATTCTTTCAAAGAACCATAATATTTTTACAGTAAATCAAAATAAAACATCGCTGACAACATATGACAATAAACGTCTGTGGGATGGTGTAAATAGCTTGCCTTATGGACATTTCCACACCTTGTAAAAAAGAACACACTTTCATTTTCAATTCTTTTTATTAAAATTGTTGGTTTTTGTACAAGAAGAAAACTAAACCATATTTTGTGTATACTATGAACTGGTGGACTGACTCTCAAATAAATACTTCACAATATTTGATTCATGTTTATTACTTTGTCCTTTTCCTCACTAATCCACCACCAATCAATAGCTTTGACTTCATCGCTCCTGCTACAATCAAGGCTGCAATCTTCTCACCAATAGAAGCAGTAGATGACATCACACGTTGCATGGCCTTTCTTAGAAGAATGCGGTCTGCAACTCGACGTACTTCTATATTCTTGTTGTTGTAAGCAATGTCATGATCTCTACACGCTGCATCCAATATGTTGATTCCAGAGTTCCCTTGTGCTAGACGTTGGCTTAGTTTAGTTCCAGGTCCACAAAATTGATAGCCAGGAATATGCAGTTCAATGGAAAGTAGATCAATGGCCTTGTTAACTAGACCATGACCAGCAAAGGTCTGGCATATCTTTTTCAAGCGTTGTCTTACTTTTTGGCGCTGGCGATACTGCCGCTGCTGTCTCTTCTTCCTCTTCTTCATCGCAACCATGGAATGATGAAGCAAAGTCTTTACAGGACGGTATATTTGTATGGCCGTGGTACAATTTGATGAGCTGACACGTTCCACACTGTCTAATGGATGGCATTTTAGTAATAGACACTTGCTGGTGATGACTAAAGTCAGTGCATGGTTGTAGTTCACGCAGACCAGGATCTCTGCTCCATTCACTAGGTACACTGTGCCAAATATTTTTCACCGCGTTTGAAGCAACATAAAAAAGGAACGCCTTGGGCAAAGCGTTCAATTCCTCATCTGTGAAACTGTCAAGCTTTTTTTTACAGGCAAAAAACTTGACAATAGCTCGCTCTGTGGGGTTTGAGTCCAAACCTTCAATTGCTGCCATATTACTACACGTCCACACTGATCACTGGTATGTCTCACACTGAAGCTGACGTTACAACGCCTTGCACTCAACATGCAAGTTTTGACACGCTCTGCGAGCTAGCCAATCAAAAAGCTTCCAAACATTTTGAAGTGTTTTATTTTGTAGAGGTTCATCAGGCACGGACAGGTTGTACAGTGCAGGACATCCCAGATCATGAAGGTCAACAAGTTGACATGTTGAATTAACATACTGACGCAACCATTCCTTTTTTTCACTTCCCTTTACAAATACAAGGTCAGCACCAAACAAGTGTGCTTTCAGAACAAGTGATAGATGCTGGTAAGGAATGTCACCTTCTTTCCAGACTAGTCCCAAATTGCGTTGCAACCACTCTGTTTGTCTTCTGTCCTCGTCTGACTGCAAATGCAATGGAAACGGTGGTTCAAAGACAAAACTGGTTACTCTTGGTGCCCACATGGTTGTGCAGTCAATAATTCCTACTTCTTTAAATACAAACTTGTTTCCGTTCACCTTGAAACCCTGCACGTCGACAATCAATGTTTTCGGCATGGCGACGGATATCACACCTTCCACCACCGCTGCTTCTTAACAACTAACTGATTGGATAGGAGCGGGAAAATAATATACACACAAAGAATCAATTACACAATTTTATTCATAAAGTTATCAGTACATCGCTTACAATTTTTTATCATAGGATTTGGACCATCCCAATCACAGTGAGAATCTCCTCGATGCATAAAGTGTCTACGACAAGGACGGCAGGCTGCAACATCCGCCGACATACGGAGGTGTAATGGTAGCTTATCCCAATTAAGGTCAATGTCGTGTGCACCGTACGCGGTCAGAAATCCAGCTGGTAAATAGGCAATCAGATGCTGCGGCATTTCACGAAGAAATTGCGCTTTATGGTAGGCGCGTATTGCTAAACTCACCAGGGTGCGATAAATCTCAAATGCTGCATCAGCGTCTCGACTTGTTGAGCAACGATCGCATTTGCAGTCCATGCAATCTACCCGCTCTCCAACATGACAAGATGAAGCTTTGGCAACACCATCGTCCACATTATTTGTTTGATTAGCGATGGGCTTGTTGTTGTAGCCCCTGTCATGAATACCAAACGTAGACATGAATCAATCTGGTAAATAGTGAACCAGATGCGGCGGCATTCTAAGCACAGTATGATTCTTGTGATAGGCAGTTATAGCTTCACTCACTAGGGCGCGATAAATGGTAAACCTTGAATCTTCATCTGAACCTGGTGAATCACTTTCACATTTGCAGACCCACCTCGCAGAGGGGGTTGTGACTTCATCGTAGCTTTCCATGACTGTGAAGGGCAATGCAGGAAGACATGCTATTTATACTCTGGTCACCATATTGGACAGCGGTTGATAAAACACTTGCGCCTCGTGAACAATAAGGCAATAGGCTGTTGTTTTTTCTGGAATAACTGTAGATGTTTCAAATTCTAGTCTGATATCAATTGTTGTTTCCTTCATCGACTCCTCCAAATACGAACAGTCCATCACCACCAGAGGCGCCTTGGACTTGAAGTCTTGTGGTGATAATAGCGGACATGCCTCTTTCTGATAATAGGAAGACTGAAAGTTTACAAACATGTCATAGAGCTTACCATATTTGTTCTTGTTAAAGTTTAAATCCATTCCCTCATAGGGAAAGGTAACTCCGTTCAAAAAGAGTCGTATATTTCGTAATTGGATGTGGTCAAATTTTGATGCATCTTTATTCTGTTGATATTTGCGATCTGTTTGAAATCCAACCAGGACGTAGAGTGGCCGCTCTGTATACCGTGAGGTTTTTATAGACCAAGTATGTGTATCGGAGAGTGGTAATACCGGGTATTCATGCAGCTCCCAGCTTCTAAATTGAATGGGTAAAGCTGTATCCTTCTCCACAATCTTGAGCAGACTCAATTTTTTCTGATCTGATAGAGTAACGTGCGGTACTTTCCATAGAATTCGTTGCAGTAGAATTTTTGTATCTATTGGCGCTGTATCAGCTCCCTTTAGCGCATTATAATCACTCCTGTCTCGTACAAGAATCAGATCCTGTCTTGCGTTCACAACAATGCGCTTATGATCCTCTGCAAAGCCTAGTATTAATTTTAGAGGTAAATGTCCAGTAAATGTACCATCATCGTTAATCATCCAGTCGTTGGTTGAGTTGGGACACCAACCAGCCATACAAAAAGCTTTACTCTCTTCGCTTCCGTACGAGGGATAAAGTTTCATGACACTTGTTATGCCAACATTTCGAGTAGTATCCACTTCAATACCGTTGATCACGTAGCGAACCTCAGAAAACAAAAAGGCCAAAGCATTGTTGGCCAACTTTGACGTTGTTGGAATGGTACCATCCAATTTGGTGAGTTGCCCTTCAATCTGGATGTAACTTTCATGTGGAAGCGTGTAGATATCTTGTTGGTTAATAGTAATTCGAATCTCATCATTATTATTTAGTCCCTGAGTATACGGTTGGTAGGAATGGTGTTCAATTCTTACAATACCCTCCTGTACTTCGACAGGGTTTGTCACGTCTAGAATCGAATTCATGACGTAAGATGTAACCAAGTTGTTGTAGGATCTGCTTGTTGACACGTGTTAACCTGTACACGCGTTGAGCACAACTAACACCTGCTCTTGACAGCGTTGCCGCTTTATACACTTGTTTCATGCTGGTTTCAAATACAGTTTGTAGGTCACAGGTGTATGAGGGTCTAATCGGATGAGACGTTGGTTTCTATTCACCAGTCTTAAGGTAATATTCCTGATGTTGGTCACACTCACAGGATGATAGAGCACCACCGACGGGTTTTCGCGGATGATATAACCACCAGGTGAAGTAACAATAAAATCATAAAGCGAATGCGAGGGATCTTGATTGGTGTAGACGTCTGTAATAATATTACACGTGACAGATACGTGATGATCTTCAATTATTTTCACCGGTTGGTCAGACTTGTGTATCACGTTCGGTACTAACACTTGTGGTGAATAGCCTAACAATGACCCAATCGAATCTGGTTGAGATTTAAAATCAATCCTAAAAGAAGAAAGAATACTGCAGCGATGTGTCACGTTGTTGGCTATGAGTTCAAACTTGCGTGTCCCGTCCAGAAATGCTTTTAGACTAAATTCTTTGGTGAGAGTTGTGTAGATGTGATCGTGAATATCATCTACGGTGTAGCTGCCAGACGGTAGAGTTAACACATAGTCATCGTAGTAGAACTTATCATTGACGTCTTCAATTATGTTGCAGATTCTATTATAGCCTTCAAACGAAACAAGTCCCAGCACGTAGGGTCGTCGTCCCAATTCAATAGGAGGATAAAAGTCAACAGTTACTTCCGCACCTTGTCCGTGCACTGTAAACGTTCTACTTTCTGTTGTCATAATGACCACGTCACCCGCCGTGCTCGGTCTTATATAGAAAAGTCAAACATAGACGACCGCACTGTTGCGTGTTAAAATTTTGCACTCGTTTCACATTATAGTGTATTGTTGCACTGCTTCCAAAATAGCGAACAAGCTCTGTCGGAGGAGGAAGATTTCCAAAACTGTCAAAGTACCACACGGTTCGCCCATGCTTTATGTAGGCCACATAATGCGTTCCCGGTCCATGACTGTCATCCAAATTGACAACTGCACTTTCATGGCTCCGTGGTCGAGACGGTAGTTGGTTGCGCATAAACACGCCTCGAAAGTGGGAGATCTTAAGCTGTTTTGCATATCTTATAACTTCCTCATGCGTCATGGCTCGTCGTGGCAGTGCATCGATTAACCGTTTTTTGGCGACATGTAAATACCGAGTCCTTTCTTGTAGGGTGCTAGCTTCATGTTCACACCTTTACCGCGCAGTGCTATGGCCTCCATAGTTTTATTATGCCTTTCACTTTCCTTCAACTGTTGCTTCGCCTCCTCAACAGCTTTCACCGTTCGTGCTACCGCACTTGCTCCTCCAAGAAGTGAACCCAGGGCTGCTAGTCCAGCAAACAGTGCAGGTAAAAATCCACCACGTTTCGGCACAGGAATAACTCGGGCACGTTTTCTAAAACGTAGTTTACTTTTGGGATTCGCATGCAATCGTGCTGCTCGGAGTGCTTTCTTAATAGCCAACTCACTATTTGTTTCTCCGCGCGAAGCTTGACGTGCCGCATGAAGAATAGCTTTAAAGCCTCCCTTTCTTGGCAACTTCTTCCTCTTCTTCACCACATATCTCTGTTTCACCATCGCGACCAAAGAACAAGACAACCTCACACCGCAAAGTATAGAACACAACTAACGCTCCTCAGGAAGGGAACCTGTAGTTATTTATTCAATGGTGGCTGTATATTCAAGTTCTATATACAGAGGAAAATCGTTCATCGTTTTCCCCGCCTCTTTTTCTTCAGACGAGAGTTTCAAGTGAAAGAATAATTTGTCTCCGGCTTTCACCGGTTGATCAATAAGTGGTTGAACACTACCGTTTAATCGTACCTCTAAATGTTTCAAATCTGGTGCATACTCAATTACACGAATGGCACCATCATACATTAAACGGTAATTGTCATACCCCGAACGTAGTATGTAGGCGAGGTTATTGGGATCTTTTACCGGTTGTTGGTTTACAATGTGAAGCAGAAATATAGAGGGTATTGATTTAATAAAAAGCGATAACCGTTGTTCCAAAAATCGTTTGGTCGTCACGTCGTGAGGTTGCACAGGATCAGCAACTTCTGCTATTCGTCTTCGCTTCATCTGTAGAGCGTTCTCCTTAATTTCCCACACCTTTTCCATTTCAGAGTTTAAAAACCGTTTTGTACAAACATCTTGATCATCTTCAGGATCGGCCACATGCACAAGGCGTGCATTATTTGCTGTATAGCCCTTTGCAGTTAGGGTGGGCACAATACTGAGCACCTGTTTCACCTTGTTATCTACATAGTCCTTTCGAGCAGCGTCCGTGTTGTTTGTTGGAAGAGCCAGCTGAGTGATTCGACGTTGGTGTACGTCATAGTCCTTTGCTTCTGTTAACACCACAGCATTGGTTAACATATAGGCTTTGGTGCACACATCTTGATCGTTCACAGGATCTGCAACGCCTGTAATACGTTTATTCTGAGCCTCATAATCTCCTTTGATACGTCGTAATCGGTAATAATCTACATACTTTTTTGAACATGCGTCCGAGGGTAATACGGGTTCTGTTATATTGGTCAATCGCTTTCCATTAAAGTCGTAATTGCCATCTGTAGTGCGTGACAATACATTAGCATCGACATATCGTTTAGTAGCCGGATCTGTATCATGTTTTGGATCGTTTGTCAAAGCAAATCGTTCATTTGTTTTGAGAGTTCTTCCAAAGGCGTCCATGGTTACACTGGAACTGAAACACCCGTTTGCCTCATGTATATAGAGACCAGCTCTTCCCCTTTCACATTTAGTTGATATGCAGATTATTAAGCAACAACATTCACTTCCGGTGGGAGACTTGGTTTCACACCTCTTCTCAACATCGTCCGAACAACGTCATGGATCACTCTTCCCATCCTCCATTCGCTGTCTCATCGTCGGCCCGTCGGGATGTGGAAAAACCAATCTTCTGCTTACCCTCATCACCTCCTTAAACGGAGTGCGCTTTCAAAATATCTATATTTTTGCCAAATCGCTGTATCAACCGCTGTATGTGTTCTTGGAACAGGTCATGTCAGGTCTGCGCAACATGGGCTACTTCACATTCGCAGCACACGAAGATGTCATTTCTCCAGACAATGTTCGCCCCCATTCGCTTATGATTTTTGACGATGTGGCCACAGAACGACAGGGTATTATTCAGGCTTACTTTAGCATGGGACGTCATAAATATATTGATTGTTTTTATCTCGCTCAAACCTATTCGCGAATACCAAAACAGTTAATTCGTGACAATGCCAACGTGATTGTTCTCTTCCGACAGGATGAGCGCAACATGCATCACGTCTACGATGATCACGTGAACCCAGACATGACCTTTCAAGCCTTTACACAGTTGTGTGCCATGTGTTGGAACGCTCATCACCACAGTTGTCTTGTTATTGATAAGCAGAGCAACATCAACAATGGACGCTATCGCATGGGATTTGACCATTTCATTCGTATTTAAGTAGCTGCATTGCTTTTCTGAACATCATTTGTTCAGATGTCATGGCGACAACAGGGAGTCAATTAAAAAAGCACATAATCCGTGCACGAAATAGCATTCGACAAAAGTTTCGCTATCTAAAACGTGCACATGCCGACAGTGAACTGTTTGTCGAAAAACATTTGAAGTCACCTCTGGAAGCTGTGTTGAAAGGAACATCAAAACCTAGTACACGATCAAAAGAAACACAAACAATTGAAGAGGAGGAGGAAGAAAATGATGAAGAACCTGAGGATGTTTTTTCTCCATTGCTTCCGTCTTCTAGCTCCAAAGAATCACCGCTGCCCCAGTTTTTGAAAACATCAATAATTGCTGAAACACCCACTAGAGCCAAAGAAAAGCAGCCTACTCTTAAAGAAATATTAAATACGCCCGAACAATATGTGCGGTTAAAATCCATTTTACTACAAAATTATGGTGCGTTGGTTACCCCCTTCCTTGAAGATCTTTTTACTAAGAAAACTGATACTACTTATGGTGTTCGCTATGAAAACAATAGATTTCAAATTGGCGATTCACCAATTAAGATAAGTGACAATGTTTTGATTGTTAAAACAGTTCGTTATAAATTGACGCCAGGTCTTTTAGAACTTTTATTTTCACGTACACCTTCTACCGAGGAGTATGATAAAGAAGATCTTGAAAAGTATAAAGACATCTTGATGGCTACAAATGGTTTTAGACGTAATTATAAACGTTCTGAAGCAGTAAATGCTAATAAGAGCTTCAAATATAAAACCATCATATCAAAATTGTTTCCCACCTATGCAAGTGTTCGCCGTGCAAATTCAGCGTCCGGTATCACGTTTAATACTTTGAAACCATTCATCGATTTCGCCTATTGGAACAATCCAAATAAGTTGGTTAAACGTCTGCAACTGTTGCGTGCATCAGAACAGGCTGGTCATACCGGACACGAGGCGGAAGTTTTAGAAATAGAAGAGGAGCTTCGTCATGCTGGCATTATTGTCTAATGAGTCAACGTGTTCATACACCCTCGCCTGTTAAGGCTGGCATTGCTCGCGAGTTGCATAGACCAGCTCGTCGTCTCTACCATCGTCGTCATGTCATCACACGGGGCGTTGACGATCTTTGGCAAGCTGATCTGGTTGAAATGATTCCCTATGCCAAAGCTAACAACGGGGTCAACTATCTGCTCACCGTCATCGACGTTTATCCAAAATGGCCTTTGTTGAACCTGTTCGGAATAAATCTGCACAACTGGTCACCGCTGCATTCAAGACCATCGTTCAGCGGTCAAGACGACAACCTCGTTTGCTTCAAACAGATCAAGGCAAAGAATTTTTCAACAAGACTTTTTCCGCTTATCTCAAATCACTTGACATCCATCACTATTCCACTTTTAGCAATCTAAAGGCAAGTGTTGTAGAACGTTTCAACCGCACACTCAAGACGCGCATGTGGGAACAATTTACAGCAAGAGGATCCTATCGCTGGCTTGAACTTGTAGGCGACCTGGTGACACGTTACAACAACACTAAACATAGAACCATCAAAATGAAACCACGCCTTGTAACCAAGAACATTGCGCAATTGGATCGCATTCATCACAAAATCAAAACAGTAGATCCGCGACGTCATCAATTACGTATTGGTGATTATGTGCGCATCAGTAAACATAAAACAATCTTCGCCAAAGGATACACACCAAACTGGAGCACAGAAATATTTCGTATTCGCAAGGTAAAACTTTCTAATCCAGTTGTTTATTTACTTGATGACCTCAACAAGCAGCCAATCCAAGGAGGATTCTACATGGAGGAACTGCAAAGGACGCAATATCCCAAGCATTATCTTGTTGAAAAAATTGTACAAAAACGTGGCAATAAACTTTTTGTTAAGTGGCTAGGTTTTAATGCCACATATAATTCATGGATTAATAAATCAGATCTGGTGTACACCTTCTTGTTTTTATTTCATGTCGAGCTGGCCGAGTCAACATGCCATGCGATTTGTATCCTACCCCCACCCTACCATTTACAGGAAATACTACTCCAGATTCATTGACGTTTGTTTACCATTGAGCACATTCAACAACCAGTTCATTCCCCCTCTCTCTCTCAATTCCATTCACTACTCCAGATACCATTGATGTTTGTTTACCATTGAGCGCTTTCAACCCCATCTTGTTTGTCTCTCAGACCCATTCACACCTAACCAACCTACCACGTCAGGGTTCAACAACCGCCGCCATCCACCGCCATTCATGTTTTCCATTCAAAACACACCCGTCCATGACCTACCTCACATCCCGTAATATACTATGACGTCACACACACACCAGTTGACCGTTCAATTCTCTGACGAATCATTCACAACCAAGGATTCGGAAACCTTCGGCAACACTCGGATCTCATCGGGCTCAAAGCAAAGCTATATAGCCCAGGATAATATCAGAGAAGGCGCTCAGTCCAAGAGAGAGACTGGGTCGAGGAGGGTCTCGTGCAGAGCCTCTTCCATCCTTCCCCCCTCGTCTCCCACCCCACCCTTCCCTCCCCCTCCCTCCCCCACCCTCCCTCCCCAGCCCCCACTCCTCCCCCTCCACCCACACCCCCTCAAACCGGTTCCTGGACCCTCCAAGGTTTGTTTACCTTCCGGGGTCCCGGCGACCTTGGGGGTCAATGACCTACCTCAAGGTCATTGACTATGACCTACCTCAAGGTCATTGACCTTGCCACGCCCCCCTCATTTGCATAAATAACGGTATTTGAAGCAGAACCCTCCCTGCCTCTCTACTGCAGCCTTTGCTCGCTCGGCGTGCCAGCTATGCTGCACCGTACGCTAGGCTGCCCGCCCTGACTCTCAGCGCGTCGGTTGCAATACTGTGGAACAGGATTGGGGCAGCCTTTGCACGCTCGGCGTGCCAGCTATGCTGCACCGTACGCTGCCTCTCTTGGCTGGGCTGCCTGTCCTGACTGAAGGCGCGCCGGTTGCAATACTGTGGAACAGGGTTGGGGCAGCCTTTGCACGCTCGGCGTGCCAGCTATGAAGCACCGCACGCTGGGCTGCCCGCCCTGACTGTCAGCGCGTCGGTTGAAATACAGTAGAACAGAGTTGGGGCAGCCTTTGCACGCTCGACGTGCAAGCTATGATGCACCGCACGCTGGGCTGCCCGCCCTGACTGTCAGCGCGACGGTTGCAATACTGTGGAACAGGGTTGGAGCAGCCTTTGCACGCTCGGCGTGCCAGCTATGCTGCACCGCACGCTGCTCACTTGGCTGGGCTGCCTGCCCGGACTGTCAGCGCGTCGGTTGCAATACCGTAGAACAGGGTTGGGGCAGCCTTTGCACGCTCGGCGTGCCAGCTATGCTGCACCGTACGCTGGGCTGCCTGCACCGACTGTCAGCGCGTCGGTTGCAATATGCTGCACCGCACGCTGTCTCTCTTGGCTGGGCTGCCTGGCCTGACTGTCAGCGCGTCGGTTGCAATACTGTGGAACTGGGTTGGGGCAGCCTTTGCACGCTCGGCGTGCCAGCTATGCTGCACCGCACGCTGTCTCTCTTGGCTGGGCTGCCTGGCCTGACTGTCAGCGCGTCGGTTGCAATACTGTGGAACAGGGTTGGGGCAGCCTTTGCACGCTCGGCGTGCCAGCTATGCTGCACCGCACGCTGCTCACTTGGCTGGGCTGCCTGCCCGGACTGTCAGCGCGTCGGTTGCAATACCGTAGAACAGGGTTGGGGCAGCCTTTGCACGCTCGGCGTGCCAGCTATGCTGCACCGTACGCTGGGCTGCCTGCACCGACTGTCAGCGCGTCGGTTGCAATACTGTGGAACTGGGTTGGGGCAGCCTTTGCACGCTCGGCGTGCCAGCTATGCTGCACCGCACGCTGTCTCACTTGGCTGGGCTGCCTGGCCTGACTGTCAGCGCGTCGGTTGCAATACTGTGGAACTGGGTTGGGGCAGCCTTTGCACGCTCGGCGTGCCAGCTATGCTGCACCGCACGCTGCCTCTCTTGGCTGGGCTGCCTGTCCTGAATGACGGCGCGCCGGTTGCAATACTGTGGAACAGGGTTACGGCAGCCTTTGCACGCTCGGCGTGCCAGCTATGACGCACCGCACGCTGGGCTGCCCACCCTGACTGTCAACGCGTCGGTTGCAATACTGTAGAACAGAGTTGGGGCAGCCTTTGCACGCTCGGCGTGCCAGCTATGATGCACCGCACGCTGGGCTGCCCTCCCTGACTGTCAGCGCGTCGGTTGCAATAATGTGGAACAGGGTTGGGCAGCCTTTGCACGCTCGGCATGCCAGCTTAATGCACCCCTCGCTGGGCTACCCATCCTGACTCTCAGCGCGTCGGTTGCAATACTGTGGAACAGGGTTGGGACAGCCTTTGCACGCTCGGCGTGCCAGCTATGCTGCACCGTACGCTGCCTTTCTTGGCTGGGCTGCCCGCCCTGACTGTCAGCGCGTCGGTTGCAATAGTGTGGAACAGGGTCGGGGCAGCCTTTGCACGCTCGGCGTGCCAGCCATGCTGCACCGCACGTTGCTCACTTGGCTGGGCTGCCCGCCCTGACTGTCAGCGCGTCGGTTGCAATACTGTGGAACAGGGTTGGGGCAGCCTTTGCACGCTCGGCGTGCCAGCCATGCTGCACCGTACGCTGCCTCTCTTGGCTGGGCTGCCTGCACTGACTGTCAGCGCGTCGGTTGCAATACTGTGGAACAGGGTTAGGGCAGCCTTTTCACGCTCGGCGTGCCAGCTATGCTGCACCGTACGCTGCCTCTCTTGGCTGGGCTGCCTGCCCTGACTGTCAGCGCGTCGGTTGCAATACTGTGGAACATGGTTGGGGCAGCCTTTGCACGCTCGGCGTGCCAGCCATGCTGCACCGCACGCTGCTCACTCAGCTGGGCTCCCCGCCCTGACTGTCAGCGTGTCGGTTGCAATACTGTGGAACAGGGTTAGGGCAGCCTTTTCACGCTCGGCGTGCCAGCTATGCTGCACCGTACGCTGCCTCTCTTGGCTGGGCTGCCTGCCCTGACTGTCAGCGCGTCGGTTGCATTAGCGTAGAACGGGGTTGGGGCAGCCCTTGCACGCTCAGCGTGCCAGCTATGCAGCACCGCACGCTGGGCAGCCTGCACTGACTGTCAGCGCGTCGGTTGCAATACTGTAGAATAGGGTTCGGGCAGCCTTTGCACGCTCGGCGTGCCTGCTATGCTGCACCGCACGCTGTCTCTCTTGGCTGGGCTGCCTGCCCTGACTGTCAGCGCGTCGGTTGCAATACTGTGGAACTGGGTTGGGGCAGCCTTTGCACGCTCGGCGTGCCAGCTATGCTGCACCGCACGCTGCCTCACTTGGCTGGGCTGCCTGCCCTGACTGTCAGTGCGTCGGTTGCAATACTGTGGAACTGGGTTGGGGCAGCCTTTGCACGCTCGGCGTGCCAGCTATGCTGCACCGCACGCTGCCTCACTTGGCTGGGCTGCCTGCCCTGACTGTCAGCGCGTCAGTTGCAATACAGTAGAGCAGGGTTGGGCAGCCTTTGCACGCTCGGCGTGCCAGCTATGCTGCACCGCACGCTGTCTCTCTTGGCTGGGCTGCCTGCCCTGACTGTCAGCGCGTCGGTTGCAATACTGTGGAACTGGGTTGGGGCAGCCTTTGCACGCTCGGCGTGCCAGCTATGCTGCACCGCACGCTGCCTCACTTGGCTGGGCTGCCTGCCCTGACTGTCAGCGCGTCAGTTGCAATACAGTAGAGCAGGGTTGGGGCAGCCTTTGCACGCTCGGCGTGCCAGCTATGCTGCACCGCACGCTGCCTGTCTTGGCTGGGCTGCCTGCCCTGACTGTCAGCGCGCCGGTTGGAATACTGTAGAATAGGGTTGGGGCAGCCTTTGCTCGCTCAGCGTGCCAGCTATGCTGCACCGCACGCTGCCTCCCTTGGCGGGGCTGCCTGCCCTGACTGTCAGCGCGTCGGACCGTGTCAAGTTGGGATCGCTAGCACACCGGACGTAATGTAAACAAACAAACAAACAAACAAACTGTTCGTCCAATCTACATTGTGTTAAGCATGTTTCTCCGCGTACCGGTTCTTGAAAATTACGTGCTTAGCATTAAAACAGTCAGAAATACCGATAACTTATCATGAGAATCACTAATACATTGCAATTTGTCTTGTTATCAATTTGTTTCAATTTTTTTTTCACATTTACAATATGATAGTGAATTAAAAGAAAATTAAAGTAATGAGGGTCTCAAAACAGAATAAACAGGAATAATAGCTCAATATAATCTGTAATAGAAAGCCTGTAGAGAAAGTAAAACTTTTTGAATATCTAGGAATAAAGATTGTTGGAAGAAATGAAAGTGTAGAAACACTTATAGTGGGCGATGTATCAAAGATAGAGGTATGCTGTCCCGGACTTTTTTGTAGTACTTTCCTTGTTGAACATTCTTACACTCATAGGATATAGATAGTGTTAACGGTTTACCCAGTGTAAGCTTACAAATCACAGGGACGGCAGGTTTTCCTTCGATTCGAATCACTGAAATTGTCACTGCTTGGCTTCCTTTAGTCATAAATGATTTTTTTCTACAGAAACCTTCCTCGAGAATTCCTTTATAAAATGGTGAATAGCGCATCAAAACCCATCCAGTGGTTCTCGAAATTACCCGTTACATCCAAGAATCGAGCACTTCTACTATGTAGAGATTCAAGGTTAATACATTTTCTTTTCTGATTTAGTAAATTTATTTTTAGCCTATTTTCAATTTTGAAAAAATAGGCTTATGAGATCACCTTTTGTCCGTGTGTGTGTGCGTGTGTGTGTGTGATTCGTGTGTGTGTCCCCCCCCCCTAATAAAATCTAAACGGCAGGTGCGATTTCAATGAAACTCGGAAATTTCATAGCACTACTCCGGGCGACCTTGACCGTGTCCTTCAAATTTTGTTACAGCTCACTAATCCAACATGGTGGCTGTGCGAAATATTTCACCAGCATTCAATATCTCCGAAACGATTACCGATATTACCCTGACATATTCTATGGTGATAGAGGGAACTACTATAAGTTCACTTATGTGACCTTTGAAAACCTGGTAACTACAAAACCAACATGGCGGCCAAGCGAATTTGCGACTTTTAAATAGACGTTTCTCGCGATTTGGCCAACCAAACGACATGAAACTTGGTACAGTATATGTTTATATACATTTTAATGCACAGACATCTAACTTCGTTCAATTTTTACATAATCACAAGATGGCGGATGTGCGAAAAATTTCACCGGCATTCTATATCTCTGAAAATATTAGCCGTATCTCCCTAAAATTTTGTACGGAGATAAAGGGCACTACTGGAAGTCCATCTATAAGACTTTCAAAAACCGGTTAACTACAAAACGAACATGGCGGCCAAGCGAATTTGAAAATTTTAAATAGACCTTTCTCGCGATTTAATGTTCCAAGCGCACTGAAACCTGGTACAGTAAATATTTATACACATTGTAATCCACTGGTATCTAATTTAGTTCAATTGTTTACATAACCTCAAGATGGCGGCAGTGCGAATTTTAAAATTAAGTTTTTATTTCTTGTGATGTAGTCATGCGATCGAAGTGAAAGTTTGAATAATGAACCTACGCAATAATTTTCCTTTAATGGTACATGACTCTATGGCCTATACATTTAACAATCCAACATGGCGACCATCCGAAATATTAAAAGGAAGGAAGGAAGGAAGCTTGTAGTTTAACGTGACCGTTAATCGGTAGATCATGAGCCACGGGACCTCCTTTTTACGTGGAATCCGAACCACAGGACATGGCATTTCACTTCGAAAATCTCACATGCATTGACCGGGAATCGAACCCGGACCGCCTTGGTGAGAGGCATACAGCTAGACCGCTGAGCCACCACGCCCCCCGAAATATTAAGACGATACTGAATATCTACGAATCTATTTTAGCAATCAAACTGCATTTTTAATGTCCATAGGGGCTATGAACTTAAATTCACCTATAGGACTTTAAATAACCTGGTGATCACAAATCCAACATGGCAGCGACGCGAATTATAAATATTCACATGGATGTTTCTCGCAATTTAACCATCCGCGTGCAGTGAAACTTGGTACATTAAATCCTTATACGAATGTTAATCCACTGGCATCTAATTTATTTCAATTGTTTCCATAACCTCAAGATGGCAGCTGTGAAAAATTTTAAAATCTCCTTGTTACTTCTTGTGTGCTAATTATGCGATTGAAGTTTGAATACTACACGTTCACAATAATCTGCATGTAACAGTACATAACTCTAGGACCTACATATATAAAATTCAACATGGCAACCATCCGAAATATTTAGTCGGTTCTCAATATCTACGAATCTATTACAGCAATCAAACTGAAATTGTGTATGTTGATAGTGGCAATTAACATAAGTAGGATATATGAAAATAGGCTGTATAGTTCTTCACGGAACTACTTGTTGTACTAGTAGTCTAATTAGAAGAATTAAATTCTATCAGTCTTTCTATTAGCTTAAGGTAAATTTCCGTTGGTTTATGGCATCCTTTTATCTTGATTTAATTTCAAATCATCGACACTCTTCCTGCTGGTTCAGTCAATGACAAGATGGAGGTCTTGCTTTATGCGATGATGAGATTTTATAAAAATTATCGCTCAAATGGACCAAGTTATAGTGAACTAGTGGAAATTGAATGTGAGAGTGATGTTCAGGCTTCTAGGCGCCGTAATAATAACCAACATATAAAGCGTACCGTACCTTGCTTGTTGACCAATCTAATCACAAATATACCGCATCTGGTCTTTCTGTAAGCCACCACTACACACAATGTCACACTCTAGAGCACTACTCATACCAACTTCAAGGATAACATCTGGGTTATTTCAACAATTATAAACGTGTTTATAATCTAGTGCACGGAAAGTTTATGAGCAGAAAAAGGTCCAGTCCACCTGGCATGTGACATGTCCAGGCATGTGTTAATTCTGGTCTGAGGCCTGGAACAGGTGGGGTACATTCAGCCTCGTGAGTCAAAACTGAGGAGATTCAATTCCTACCTCAATCATCCTGGAAGCGACTTTTCGTGGTTTCCCACTTCTACTCCAGGCAAATGTTGGGATGGTACTTAACGTATGGCCAAGGCCTCTTCCTACCCAAATCCTACCTTGGTTACAAAACCACACTCTGATACAGACATCACAATGACATAGGTTATCAGACAACATCTACACACGCCCAAGTACAAGATGTCACAAAGCCTCTAAAGAACCAACAACAATAACACATGCCAGTATTTAAGAGTTGTGAACCGTTACATTTGAAAGCACAATACTAATGAACTTACCATGTATTACCTCCCTGGGCTCCCAGAGTGACGTAAGCACACACATTCACATGTGATAGACTCTCAAGAAACACAACACCGTTCCCGGGATCGAAATATAGCCTGGTTACTTGTTTGTAGTTTAGTTATATGGATAAGAATCAGTTCGTTCTTAAAAATATTCTTCCTCGCTACTAGGGAAACTGCCACAACAAAATAAAGACCGTGATTAATGATTTGATTGTTATCAATTCCTCATGAGCAGTCATATTACACAGATAATCATGACACATTCAATAAATTCGCGGTTTGAATCCAAATACGGTACGAATCTTCACCGTGTTTTCTTTGTGTCCAGGAGTAATAATACAAGTACATCAACAATAATCGCAGGGCGCTCTTCTAGAAGTATGAGGAGGAAAATAGCGGGGAGATAAAGCCGAGCTCTTTCTGATACCAACATTAGATAATCGAATGTTTAGCATTCGAAACAGTGAATCTCTCGTATTAAATGACCCATCTTTGCTTTCATATAAAATAAGATATACGTTCAGAATGATAAGTAAATAAGTAGTTGAGTCTTCAACATTTAATTTGTTACACAGCAATATTTCTTGGTTTGTGCCGTGTCTTGTGTGAGGTTTCGCCTAGGAACACCAAGCTGGCTCACAGACACCACGAGCCCACTGATGAGTCAACTTGGTGTTCATAGACGAAACCTCACACAAAACAGGGCATACACCTAGAAAAATCGCTGAGTTTTAATTCACCGGCCGTGAAAGCCAATATACCACTTAATTTGGTGGTTATTAAGAGAAACAAATCTCAATAGCCTTCACTATCAACAAATGGAAAATGATAGATCGCAGGTTGTAACATTAACTAGCAGAAGTACCCATTCTTTCGAACGGTCTTCGGTATTAATAACCAGACGTAATCAATTAAGCTACTGTTGCTATGGTTAGGGGCTTGGAACCTGTTTGTCGACAAAGAAAAATGATTAGTCAAACTATGCTCTCAAACTAAGTTTACCTAGCGTGTACTTCGTGACGTGAAAAAAAAATTGAAAACCTCGTAGACGAAACGCAATACACGTCACATAAAACTGACCTTCACTGTCGTGTCAAGTCCTCATCCAGAGGAAGACCTCTTCAATAAATTATCAAGGCGTGTGGTGCATGAAAATTCAGGATTTTTACCCTCAAATGGCCGAAATTCCTAAAAGCAAAAAACAAAACAAAACAAAAAACAATTTCAATTCAGAAATTTTTGAAAATAATATTGCTGTTTGGAGATATAATATACCTTCTGTACGACATATGAATAGTTTAAGTCGTGTGAAAAAGAATCTAGGGTACCCCTTGTCCCCCTTAAGCGCATTGATGAATTTTACAGTTTTAGTTGGTTCCGTGATATCCTTATGGCCATTTGCAAACTTTCACAGAAATTTAATAGAGTGGCATTACTTCTTGCGGAAATAGATGGAAAGTTGGATGTCACCTTTTGAGATACTGTTGTCATTGTTACTGGCTTGCATTCCTTTATTAGTTTATTAAATTGAATTAGTTTTCAGCGAATATCTCAGAAACTGTTGGTTTTAGAGCCTTAAAATGTAGTTTTCGGGGACCCTTTACTGCTATTTAGGGGCCCCGAGTTGTGTTTCTGACATCAAGGGGCTGAAAATAAACTTTGTCTCGTCGTTGTATGCCGTAGTATAACAATAATAATAATAATAATATAACGATATGAACTCCGCCTGCAGTAACTACTGGGTGGATTGAGTAGCTCAGTAGTTTCTGTTGCCGGTCCCAAGCCCGAAGAAAGGAGGAGGGTTGGCTCTAAGCTGTAAAATAGCAAACCCACTGGCGTTTGTTCGGCATCCGACGGCCAGTGGTCAGCGTATGTTCCTCTAGTTGAGGTGGCTATACTTAAATCTTCTCTAACTCAAAAATCGAGTCGTATACATGTGGTCTCAATTGAGACCATCACAAGCACTCAAAACTCAACTTGAGTGCGTGATGGAGGAGACGATCATAGAATCACTTCCCCAGGCACCAGTCGATGGACTGGACCCACCTGATCGTCGGATTCTGGGGGATCAGGGACACCATGCGGAGAAGAATCGGAGCTTCTCAAGAACTTTTCATACTCTCAAGACCAGACGTAGACATTTTGTTGGCACCCTTAACGTTAACACCCTCACTAAGACTGGTAAGCTAAATCATCTTCTCAACACCATGGAAAATTTTGAATTAAAAATCACTGCGCTCCAGGAAACACGCTTCACGGACGAAGAACACTTCAACACAGAGAATTTCCGATTCTACAAGGGAAAACCTGCCATCAAAATTAATGACAAATTTCCTCACCTGGGTACAGGATTCGCCATACACAATTCTGTGCTCGACTTGATAATCGACTTTACTTCTCCAAACGAAAGTCTTACACGCTGATCAACGTGCACGCCCCCACAAATAAACATAATAAAACCTACCCTGGAACCGTGGACAATTTCTGGGAAACTTAGGAAGAAACAACCAATAACATACAAAGACACCATGCGAAAATTTTATTAGGTGATTTTTACGCACAGTTAGGGAAAGAAAGGAAATTCAAGGATACCACAGGCCGTCATACTAAACACAAACGTACCAACAAAAATGGGGAAAGATTAATTGACTTCTGTAGAAACTTTGGACTTAAAATCATGAGCACCCAATTTCAAAAACTTGCACATAAATTGACCACATGGAGATCACCCTGTCCTAAACAGGGTGAGTACCAAATTGACCATGTCACAATCTCCAAGAGAAACATAAAAGAAATTTTGAACGTCAGCGCTCGTAAAGGCGTCTTTGAATCAGATCATTTTCTTCTCCAAATAAAGACAAAATTCCAACCAAATAGAAGACGAAAATGTCCACCCAAAACTTTCAGACCGGTTCCGGAATAACTGAAACTCCACAAGGAAGAAATCATTTTGCAAATCAATCAGGAGGAATCAACAGACTTGGGGATACTAACGGGAGAATTCTAGAAGCCATGATGCTAGGACAACCACCTCGATCCAGAAAACATCGCTGGTGGAAAACAATTTGCGATCAAGCAGTTGACAATCGCATAATGGATTGGAAAAAATCACAGTAGCCAAGCAAAGGAAAACAGGGAGTACTTTCTTATCACTCAAAAACTGGCCTCAAAAATAATTAGGAAAGAAAAACTAAGGTATGACTACAGACTCCACGAAATCCAGCAAGATTTCACCAAAAATAATACTAGAAATTTCTACAAGACATTTAGAGAAAATCTACGGGGATACCAACCACCCAGTCTGTGCTTCAGGAGACACGACGGCTCATTGGAAACTAACTCCAAAAAGAATTGCAAACTTTTATCCCAATATTTCAACTCTCTTCTTAACTGTGAACCAACTCTAATAAAACTTAACTTCTCTCCTCCGGTATTCAAACACTTGCCCTCGCAAGCCCCCGACATTGAAGAAATTACGAAGATAATCCGACAACTCAAAAACAACAAAGCACCAGGGGAAGTTGGGATCATTGCAGAACTCTGGAAACTGAATGATCCCTCACTGACGCGGACACTCCATTCCATAATTTCAGATATTTGGACAACGGAGCAATTACCATATGACTGGAAAAGCGATCTGAATCACCCGTTGCACAAAAAGGGCGACAAGACGGACATCAACAATTATAGAGGAATTTTCCTACTCCCGGTTGCTTATAAAATCCTTTCCACCGCAGTTCTGAACAGGTTAGAGCCCCAAATGGATCCACTCATTGGTTACTACCAGGCTGGATTCAGAAAAGGGCGATCGTGTGCTGAACAGATCTGGTGCCTAAAGACGATCTTACAAATGAGGAAATGTAGAAATACCATGATTCCATTCATCGACTTCAGAAAAGCATACGACTCTGTTGACCGCGACACCCACTTTAAAATCATGGAAGAATTTGGGATTGATCGTAAGACACGCAAAATCATAGAACGGACACTTACAGGAACAATATCCAAAGTGAAATTCATGTGTGAAATATCAGAGCCCTTCGAAATCAAGACTGGAGTCCGACAGAGAGATGGACTATCCCCAATCCTCTTCGATATGGTTCTGCGGAGGATAATTAGGGAACCTCTTGTAAAACGCATTCAAATCGGTATTTAAAAAGAGAACAGAACTAAAGTCAAATGTCTCGCTTTCGCGGACGATCTTACAATTGTTGCAGACAACAGATCGGAAGCGACTTACGCAGTGGAAAAGCTCCATGAGATTGCACAAAAGACCGGATTACATATCTTTTACGACAAGACCAAATATATGGAGAGAAGGCCAGAAAGTAAATCCCCTCTCAACACCAAATACGGTAAAATCGTAGTAGTCTGCAGTTTTAATAATAATAATAATAATAATGATGATAATGTTATTTGTTTTACGTCCCTTTTAACTACTCTGGCTCTTAGAGACGCTAGGGTGCCGGAATTTTGCTCCGAAGGGGACCTTTAACGTGCCAGTAAATTTAATGACACGGCTCCCTCAAATGGCAGCTGACTGCACCAGGATGTGAACCCTGCAGTTTTAAATACCTTGGCGAAATTATACAGCCCTCAGGACTTAATCGAATCGCCAATGAAGACAGAATCACTAAGCTCCAGAAGGCCTACAGGCTAACGCGAGCCCATTACAACAAGAAATCATTTCGACGAAATCAGTACGACATTATAAAACAGTTATTCTTCCAGAAGCAACATATGCGGCTGAAACAATAGTAATCGATGGTCATTCCAAGATTAGGGAACTGGAAAAGCAGGAGCGAAAAATTCTCCGGAAGACCTACGGAGCAATCAACAGAAACGGCATTTGGATGAAGAGACCTAGTACTGAACTCTGTCAAAACACCATTACGATAACAGACGAAATTAGAAAACGCAGAGCCAAATTTTACACTCACATCCACAGGATGGCCCCCTCCAGATTGTCCAAGAAACTACTCGGTATCATAACACAGAGCAAATGCGCCACAGAATGGCTTAAAGAGGTACAGAGAGACTTACATGTTATCAGTATACAAAATTTCGAAGACCGAACTGAGTGCCTGACGAAAATCGCGAATGTTAAGTTCGAACCAAGATCATTACGACAACCTGGAAAAAGTGGACGGATGAGAGGAAGAGGGAGCATTCCGCGCGAATGATGAGATTTTGGGAGGAGCGGAGGAGACACCCCTCCAAATGACATCATGTTATCAAGTTTAATCGCTCTCCTGTAGGAGAATTTTCGGTTAAATAAATAATAATATAACAATATAGGGATAGGAATATAATAGACCTTCCGTATCACACCCGCACGTGTAAATCGCGTGAAAAATTTCTAGAGTACCTCTTGACCCCCGTCTTACAGCAATAGATGGACCTGTGAGATTATGTTGCCAAGGTTACCGGCTTGTATTCTATCATTATTGTATTAAATGAAATTAGTTTTCTGGGAATATCTCAAAACCTGTTGGTTTTAGGGCCTTAAAATGTGTTTCTCACATTGAGGGGCTGAAAATGAGCTTTGTCTCGCCCTTCTACGCCTATTTCAGCAAGTATTTTAAGTGGGTAAGCCCCCTTTTATGAGAGGTATAGAGAAGAGTTACATCAATGAATAGTGTCGTGCCTCTGAGGGATATCTGAACCTAATTTTACGTTGATCCACCCAGGCGTTCTCGAGTTATAAGGGAACAAAATTGTCCACAGACAGACAAACAGACAGATATAGAGACAGACAGACAGAAAAAAAAATCGCGCGCATCCATCATTAGAAAGTTCAAGACGTACAACACCTTAACGAGTCGGGACAATGCTTCCTTAGGGGCAGATGACCTTGCTGTTCCGCCAGGTAAAGAAACAATAATTAACTGACCAACAACTGCTGCCTTTTCTTAAAACTCAACCACAGGATTTGTTTTGGCAACATTGATTCGAGTGTCCGAGGTCCAAACACACCTCTGATCCAGAGTTTCAATTTGCCTTAAAAATGCGTCTTGTTCATAATGATTTAGGAATATTAAGATGTTATCTGAATGATGCATTTCATGTTTCAATTTAACGTGCATGCATAAAGATACTTTGCCGGTAAAATTTGAGGTGGTTTTAATTTTAATTTCAAAGAAGTAGACTTATGGTCAGGTTCACGTTATTGGTCATGGTTATGGTCATGGTCATGGTCATGGTTCTGGTTATGGTCATAGTCATGGTCATGGTCATGGTTCTGGTTCTGGTTATGGACATGGTTATGGTCATGGTTCTGGTTCTGGTTATGATCATGGTCATGGTCATGGTTCTGGTACTGGTTATGGTCATGGTCATGGTTCTGGTTCTGGTTATGGTTATGGTCATGGTCATGGTCATGGTTCTGGTTATGGTCATGGTTATGGTCATGGTTAGAACTTCAAACGAGTGTTTGTGTCTGAGAGTCCTCTGTTTGTTGCTGTTTGTAGTTGCTTCATTTGAGGGGCTTGGACATCGATATCATTAAGGCCCGTGTACTTGGCTGTGTGTGTATTGTTTCTTCGTCTGATAAAGTGTGTTATAGTGATGGATGTATCAGTGTCTGTATCTGTAATTAAGGTGAATATTGGGAAGGATGTGGCCGTGGCTAAAGTTAGGTACTATCCCGGCATTTACCTGGATTTTAAGTGGGGAAACCACGGAATACAACTTTCAGGATGGCTAAGGTGGAATTGAACCCACATTCTCCCAGTATTTCCTCACGAGGCTGAGAATTTAATTCCTTTGCAGAGCCGGGATTCGAACCCGGAGCTCCGGTGAGGCAGATCACTGAACACTGGAGCGTGAACGAGAGAACTACACTTGCGGAAGGGTTTTGTTCAAATAAGACCCAACATATAATATCTGATCCTAATAATAATTATGGAGGAAAATTGCGATTTAATATTGCGAGGGGAGGAGGATTAGAGTCACTGACCCAACTTACCTTTTATTCAGAGGTCCGCTCGTACTGCAGCTCACCTTCAGCTTACATACCCCAACAGAAGAGTACCTAAATATGAAGGAAGGTGGAGAGGAGGAATCCCACAGGCTCGTCTAGAGATACCTCCCAATAACCCACAGAACCATCACGGATGAAATAATGCCACACTAATTAGCTTAATATTAAAAAAAATGAAGAAAAAGGAGCAAATAAACGTAAATAAAACAGATCCTTCAGCAAGCACAACATAACCATAAAACTTACACAAAAAACTCACTGGCGATGCACACTGGCTTAAGGCCAAATCAAGTTAACGATTACATGTAAGCTGATGAGCAAAACAGAAACATTAAAAATAAAAATAAAAATAAAATGATGCCCATAGGAATTAAAAGCCAGCAGACTGGGATCACCATAAATAATAAAGGGCTTAATGAATCACAAACGCACGCAAAACCGACTCGACTTACGGTCAGCTATGCCACGAGGAATAGAAGAAAAAAACAAAATTAATAAAATTAGACAAAATTGCAAATCCAATAATTACATGACGGCGGTATACTCAGGAAAACTTACAGAGAAGAAAAACACAAAGGAAAATCAACAAGATTTAAAAGAAACAAAATTAATTATGATGATCCACAACAACACGTATGATAATCCCGCTGGACGCCAAGACAATAATGGCCACAGTCCACAAACAAAAACTTATCATGGCAACAAAACAGATGATTGCATGTCCAGTCAAATTTACGGCAAACAATGGCTTTTATGAAATTAAACGTCACCAGTGAGAAAAGAAACTAAAGGGAAATATAATTACATATTAACACGATAAGACAAAGAAATGTCGAATGTTACGGATCGTAAAACTAATAAACAAAAGACCAGAATATATGCCAACCCCTAAATTACGAGAAGAAAAGGAACCAGACAATTACAAGGAGAATACCCCTTAAGTAAAAAAAAATATATTAATTAATTAAAATATAAGGTAAACTAGAAACGTGTCCCCGGAATTACAAATAATTTTTTCTCATAATCAGGTAAGAAAATTTGGCCAAGGCGCTCGACAAACAAAAAATAAATTAATCAATCATGCCTGTTGTGTACGTCCACGAATAAATGAAAATCCACAGTCTGCTTCCAGTCTCCGACCGGGTCAGGAATGGAATGAATGAAGCCCCCATTTAGCGGCGAGGATATGAACTGTGTCGGCTGCCGAGGCCTGACGCACTCCTCTGGGGCAATGATTAAATGAATGACAGATGAAATGAAATGATAGTGGAGGGTGTTGCTGGAATGAAATTTTCACAGGGAAAACCGGAGTACCCGGAGAAAAACCTGTCTGCCTCCGTTTTGTCCAGCACAGATCTCACATGGAATGACCGGGATTTGAACCACGGACCCAGCGGTGAGAGGCCGGCGTGCTGCCGCCTCAGCCACGGAAGCTCCCCACGAATAAATAAATAGTTAAAAATATACCTTGTATATACATCCTTTTTCTCGGGAGACACAATTATAACAAAAAGAAGCAAGTAGTTCCGTGAAGAACTATACAGCCTATTTTCATATATCCTACTTATGTTAACTGCCACTATGAACATACAAAATTTCAGTTTGATTGCTGTAATAGATTCGTAGATATTGAGAACCGACTAAATATTTCGGATGGTCGCCATGTTGGATTTTATATATGTAAGTCCTAGAGTTATGTACTGTTACATGAAGATTATTGTGTACGTGTAGCATTCAAACTTCAATCGCGTGATTAGGACACAAGAAGTAACAACGAGATTTTAAAATTTCGCACAGCTGCCATCTTGTGGTTATCGAAACAATAGAAAAAAAATAGAGGCCAGTGGATTAACATTCGTATAAGGATTTACTGTACCAAGTTTCACTGCACTCGGATGGTTAAATTGCGAGAAACATCCATGTGAATATTTATACTTCGCGTCGCCGCCATGTTGGATTTGTGATCACCAGGTTATTGAAAGTCCTATAGGTGAACTAATGTTCATAGCCCCTATGAAGATAAAAAATTCAGTTTGATTGCTATAATAGATTCGTAGATATTCAGAGTCGTCTAAATATTTCGGATGGTCGCCATGTTGGATTGTTAAATGTATAGGCCATAGAGTCATGTACCATTAAGGGAAAATTATTGCGTAGGTTCATTATTCAAACTTTCACTTCGATCGCATGATTACGACACAAGAAATAAAAACTTAATTTTAAAATTCGCACAGCCGCCATCTTGAGGTTATGCAAACAATTGAAATAAATTAGATATCAGTGCATTGCAATGTGAATAAACATTTCCTGTACCTAGTTTCATTGCGTTTGGAACATAAAATCGCGAGAAAGGTCTATTTAAATTTTCAAATTTGCTTGGCCGCCATGTTCGTTTTGTAGTTAACCGGTTTTTGAAAATTTTATAGATGAACTTCCAGTAGTGCCCTTTATCTCCGTACAAACTTTCAGGGTGATACCGCTAATAGTTTCAGAGATATAGAATGCCGGTGAAATATTTCGCACAGCCGCCATCTTGTGGTTATGTAAACAATTGAACGAAGTTTGTTGTCGGTGTATTAGAATGTGTATAAACATATACTGTACCAAGTTTTATTGCATTTGGTTGGTTAAATCGCGAGAAACGTCTATTTAAAAGTCGCAAATTCGCGTGGCCGACATGTTGGCTTTGTAGTTACCAGTTTTTCAATAGTCACATAGGTGAACTTCTAGTAGTTGTCTTTATCACCGTAAGAAATTCGAGGCTGATATCGGGAATAGTTTCGGAGATATTGAATGCTGTTGAAATATTTCGCACAGCCGCCATGTTGGATAGGTGAGACGTAACAAAATTTGAAGGGCACGGTCGGGGTCGCCCGGAATAGTGCTATGAAATTACCGAGTTTCATTGAAATCGCTCCAGCCGTTTAGAATTTATTAGGGACACACACACACACACCTCACACACACACACACACACACACACACGCACACACACACGGACAAAAGGTGATCTCATAAGCCTATTTTTTCAAAATTGAAAATCGGCTTAAAACAATAACAGAAATTAAATAAATTTTAAAAGGCACAACTTTGCCAAGTTGGCTACCAAATTACACGCCCCATTGATCAGAGATGAAACTTTTCTTCGCATCAAGTCAGAATAATTGGCACACATTTCTTCTTCTTAGATGAAATCTCGACTTCAATTCACAGATTAATTGAATGGAATAAATCCATTCTTCGCGGTGGCTAGGGACAAGCCCCTGCTTCCGATGGAGATACGAAATTCACGACCAGCTAGTCCAATCCAGTCATTAGAAGTGCCCAGACGCCAACAAGCGGCATTGCATGAATGTTAATTTAAATGTCCAATCGATGAGTGCCACACAATGTGACAATTGCATGTCAACATTAGGCTTCACAAAAATTAATTTTTCGGTATAATACACATACAGTCTTTTGTTTAATGACGTAGGTTTAATAACCACAAGAAACATTTCCATTTTCAAGAGAATGAAATCGCGAGCTCTTAGCAAGAAGTTCATATGCCGCGCTCTGTCAGTGAACCCTTCAACCCATATAGTAGCAGTTTGCCGAGAGTTGCAGCCATCTCGAGTTCATGGGTAAAACTAAGTCACCTTAGCGCACATTTTAAAGGTAGGTTTGGGTTTATATATTGAAATCCATGCAGACCAATGTTTTGATACAGCTTTGCATGTCTCAAGTATTAACAAAGAATTGATATAAACAAGAAGTAATGAGTAGCTCCACCCAAGAGTCTATAATCATCAGCCACTTCCAATTCTAAGGAACTTCAAGTGAAGCCAAAATCGTGAATTCTCGTGGCTTAAACTCCAGACTGGGGAAGAGTCCAGCTTAGTTTAGTTTCCATTATGTGATCTGCGAAATTTGACCTCTGTTTAAACCAGGTTTAAGCTCAGCCTGAAGCTCATGTTAAGCTTTAGCCCTGACTGTATAACCAAGCCTAAGTGAACACAATGGCATCAACATGTCCCCCGTCAGATATTTAATGGAAGGAATCAAACACATTATTTAAGCCAAATTATTATTTAATGCAACTACAGCAGGGTACAATCATGTTTAGGGGTTAGAAGATAAGGTTCTTTGGTTGCGATCACATTTAATCCAAAACACGAAACTTCTAGCAGTCAATGACCAAATCAGATATAAAGTCTGTGATGAGCTAAAACATTTTGCTGAAGAAGTGCAGCAATAATACATTTCCAAACTCTAAAGGAAGGTCTTCATTTTTAATAACATGCAAGCTAATGACCTGCATTTCGTTGCTAAGTCATACTTTCCACCTTCCGAAAAAGTACATTTTTTTCTGCCTGCTGGCTATTGTTGAAATACACTTTATCAAAGAACAAGCTGAGTTAATATTCACCCTGAAATACACACGAGAGTTGATGATTGGTTGGATCCTCAGTTTAGGGGCTGCGACAACGCAGTTATCTAGCCCCGTGTACTTTGGGTGTGTGCATAATATGTCTGATAAGATAACCGGCGTTAATTGTGATGCCTGTATTAGTGAGTGTTATCTGTAATTAAGGTAAGGACTGCAGCCGATCAATTTCAAGTAGTTACTACTTTTGATACCAAATGATACTGTCAACGACAGCTAGCTGTGAACTTGGTTACTAGATTCCACCGCAACCGGTCCCTGTTGGCGAACGTTTCAACTAATCGAGCGTTAATCAAATCAACCTAAACATTTTAGCTTTACGTAATTGTAGTAAGTGGATGGTATTTTATATGTCATAAATCTATGATATGGGCCCACCGGCTTTAATTCTCCTCCGAAGGAAGGCACACTGAGGGATTTTAACGCTCTTAAAAAATCCGACGACTTCAGCTGGGTTTGAACCCACGATCATGGGCATAGATGGTCAGCATGCTACCTACTACACCACGAGAGTGACCACCTCAGTTATATATTTTACAATATTTCCAACAAACTTCTGCGAGATGCGCCACTGTTGTTGAAGAGAGGTCTGTTGCTATGGTAACATCGGTTATACAACTAACACCTTTGTGTCCCGTTCTATTGTTGTGCTTCTGAAAATGGTTTATATAATTATTTGTCCAGTATATTCATAAGCCACAATATTATGCTCGCCTGCCAAGTGGTCTGCTATCATTTCTAGGTACTCAACAGCTTCGTCGTGCCTTCCACTACTAACACAGATCACATGGTAGGCCAGGTAAATGTCCCTCGTAGAATTATACAAAGTGTTCTCCAACGTTCTATTTGACCGTCTTCCCCCAATAGTTCAGGGAGAGACTGGGTCATATCCGTGTGGATTTATTCCAGGAAAGTCCACTATAGAGCAGATTTTCACCTTAAGGCAAATTTAGAGAAGGCATTCGAATATGGGATTGGCAGGCATCACCTCTTCATTGATTACAAAGGAGCATACGACAGAATAGACAGCAATATATTGTACCATATTATGATTTAATTGGGAATTCCTGGAAAATTGGTAAGGTTGGTGAGCATGGCAATGAGTGGGACACGAAGTAATATAAGAACTGGAGGAATGATGTCTGAGACATTAAATATTCAGAATGGGGTACGGCAGGGTGACGCATGTCTCCTGTTTAATGTTGCCTTGGAGAAGGTGATGAGAGAGGCAGAACTCCTGAATAGGGGAACAAGTTTCTATAAATCAGTGCAGATACTTGCTTATGCCGGTTTTTTTTTTTTTTTTTTGTCTTTTGGCCTCTTCAGAGGCCGAGTGCAGGTCTTTCTATTCGACGCCCGTGGGCGACCTGCGCGTCAGGATGTAATGTATGTAATGTTTGAAGCTGAATTGACTTGGGAAAGGATGTGGAAGGAAGCGGCCGTGGCTTGTCAGAAGGTACCGCCCCAGCATTTACCAGGAGTTGAAAATGGGAAACCACGGATAATCATTACAAGGACCGCCGACGATGGTGATGGAACCCACGTCTACCGAGTCCACAGAAAGCTTGGCCCCAAGGCCTTGTGCTGCGCATTAGCGTGCGTGGCTACCGCTCTCGTTGCCAACATGATAAATTCTAGATGTAAAATTTATAAACAGAAATGTCAAATGTCAATAGCCTAACTGAAACTGTCATGGGGGACTCATAAATGTAATGGTTACAATACACTCAAGACCAAACCATTAGGACAGCCTGCTAAGTGGTCCGTAATCATTTGCACGTGAACCACAGTACATATGGTGCCTTTAAATAACTTACAACCATAGGTCCCATGGAAGCCCAGGTAAATGTCACCCGTAGCATAATATCTCATCTTCTTAACACTTAAGCCTTTATGACATACAGTACCCTATATCCAATGATATAATTCTCGAACTATGATTGATCCAATGTAGTTCAATAGTAGTAGCAGGTGTTATTCTCATTTAGATAGTGATAACTCCAGTGAACAAGTAGCTAACGTAGATTCTGTCATAGAAGCAGCGAAATAGGGTGCGGCAATGGTGAGCTTTAACTCAGTCGCTTACGACGATCTTGCACGACACCAATGACTGTTATTAGATAAATCGCTGGATCGCTCAAGTATTGTGGTAGTAGTGGAGTAAGGCCGATTCTGCTTCCCTCCTACCATTACTCCCACTCAGCCATGTTAAAAAAATTAATATCTCGCGAACCCATCGTCAAATGTTAACAAATGAGGTGTCGTTGAACTCGAGCTGACGTCCTCTTTCCTATGGACTATGTATTATATTAAAAAAAAAACTTTTTTCGAAAATAGGCGATAGATTGAAAAGCAAACACGGTAGAACGTTGTGCTATGGCTTAAACGAATGGTCTTTATGACCTTTATTTTTTGAAATAAAACTTTTTTATTTTTTATGTTTTTTTGAAAACACTCAAATTTTGAAAATTCTATATTTTGGAACCTAGGAAGTTAACAAAACAGTTTGTTTGACATAAATGAAATGTCCCTATGCCCTCTACCCCGAAAATAAATTTCAAGTCTCTAGAGCAAAAATTTGTGAAGTAGTGGGATGAGGGGGAAAGCTGCTTCCAAAAGCAAGTGGTGAGCCCCTGCGACCTTGGAATGGAAGGAGTTATGCTAGGAGGGCGTGCTTGGATTCGTTTTTTTCGTCTCGTTGTGCTCTTTACGGGAATGTAGGTGTCGAAAGGGTGAAAATTTGGAAAAATGTTTTTTTGGGGGGTAAAACCGTGATTTTAAACTTTTTGCTATATCTCGCGAACCAATCATGCTAGAGGCGTGTACGACAGGTCCAAGGACTCGGGGTGACCTTCTCTTTGCTATGGACTACTCGTTGTAATTTAAAAAAAAAATTGGAAACTCGATTTTGGGGTAAACACGTGTTTTTTGTGATTTTTGCTGATATCTCACGAACCAATAACGCTAGAGACGTGTACGAGGTGTCCTAGGACTCGGGCTAACGCCCCCTTTCAAATGTGGTAGATATTTTTTCCAAAAATATTTCACAAAGGGCCTAACACCATACATGTTGAAAAAACGTTTTTCTTTTCTTTACCTGTTTATAAAGTTTATGAAGCGTGGTGATTGAGAGAGACGATACGGCTGGGTGTGTGTGTGTGTGTGTGTGTTTGAACGAACCTGTCGCTAACCACAAGGACCATGCTTAATAGAACAATCGCTATTTCGGCGGGTCGGTGTATGACAGAGCGAGGGTGCGATTTTTCACACATTTTACCTTTAACGTGTAAACGGTGATGAGAACTTGGTTCTATGTTGGTCGAAGGGAGTACAGAAGACAAACTTGCAGACGAGCAGGAGGTGAATGTCATTTGAGCTTATTGGAAGGCGCTGATCTGACTTGACAACAGGTGCAATGGAAAAATGACAATGACGCTTGAAGGTGAAATAATCTGACCATTGTGGTGGCAGGGAAGAGCGAAAGGCATGTGAACATGTGTGAAACCACATGTAGGCTAAACCAGTGACATCCTGTCTTGCTTCGTACGTGACAAAATGCAAGTCCATGTGAAATTTGATCTGCCACAGGTGTTCGCTTGGGACGTTAGCTGTCCACGTGCGCGATAACTGTTAACAAGTTATATCCTGTTTTGCTTCGTACGTGACAAAATGCAAGTTGACGTGAAATTTCATCTGCCACAGGTGTTCACCTTGTACGTTAGCTGTCCACGTGCACGATAAGAGATTGTTCAAAGCGTGGGAATCGCTGAATCAGTAAAAAGTATGATGCAACTTGTCGGAATGATGTCACAACCAATAGATAGGCAAGAGCTGCGAACAGCAGTGGTGGGAGGCGAAGGAAGGGAGAGGGGGAGGGGTAATGTATGAGAGAACACAGGTGGAAAGAGAAAGAAATATGTGGAGCTGAGGACTGTACACATAGAGCTATAGGTAGTGTACAAAATGTGTGCATAAATAAATTAAAAATTGCACAGGTTCACACAACATGTAATTTATTGATCCAAGAATTAAACGTAGAGTTAAACCCTAACAATTTGACATAGAGTTTATTTCCTTTTTGTTTCAACACTTTTTCCACAAGATAATGCTGAGGAAATGCTGTTTTCTGAAGTTCATGGAGATAAAATCTACCTTTTATGGGTTGGTGGTTGAGGTTCTCGAGTAAATAGGTGACTGGAGTGTCCAAGTTGACTTGACGAATTCGAAATAGTTCAGTCCCCCACTGAGGCGTGTAGCCCTTATTGAAGGCAGACTTAAATTTGCTCACACGAACAAAATCCCCAATTTTCAGTCGGTGACGTTTAGTATCGGCTGTTTTTATGGGGTTAAACAGTTTATCCAATCGCTGAATATTTTTGGTCACGAGGCGTGGCTTGGTCCCAATCGTTCTATGTTTGGTGTCATTGTAACGTGACACTAGCTCAGGTAACATGTCCAACCAGCGATACGTGCCCTGAGCGGTAAACGCTTTCCACATATGGGTTTTCAATGTTCGGTTGAACCGCTCGACCACACTGGCTTTGAGGTTGCTGTAAGTGGTGTAATGGTGAATATCCTTAGATTTGAGAAAACTGGAGAAATCCTTGTTGAAAAATTCTTTCCCCTGGTCAGTTTGTAGCAGCTGAGGTTGGCGGTTGGAGTGTTGAATAATATGTTGAAAGGCCTTGGTAACTAGTGGGCCAGACTTGCGACGCACAGGTTCAACAAAGGCCATTTTGGAATAGACATCTATGACGGTCAACATATAGCGTTCACCGTCGTTAACGCTAGCATAGGGTATCATTTCAACCAAGTCAGCCTGCCAAAGTTCATCCACACCTCGTGAAATCACCTTGAGTCGCGGATAGTGACGCCTAGCTGGGCGATGCAACTCGTGAGCAATACCCATTTTAATGGGTGAGGGCTTAAACAATAATTTTGGCATTTCGAAGTTCTTGTTCAATTTCTTGAATTTCCCAATCGTGACCGGTGTGGCCAGCGTGACGTGAGGCATGCAACAACTGTAGCCGCTGGACGAGCTTATTGGGATTGTGCCAGTAGGTAACATTCACAAGTGGTTTTAATGGTTTAAATGTCACTCCCGAAGCGGACGCTTTACGACGAGTACTTTGACTGGTGGGAAACATTTTTGCAATGATGGTTTTATATTTTTGAGATATATTGGCATTCACTTGTTGAGCGGGATCATACTGTCTTTTGTGGGCATGGGTATCCAATAAAATGGATTTATATTTGTTAAGATCCTCTGACGTATAATCATGGGGAGAGGGGGTCCGAGAAAAGAGCAGCTTTAACAGTCCTGGCGTTAATTTATAGTTGATGTTTGTAATGACAGCTTTAGTACGAGCAAATTTAATGGATGAATCACCAATTTTAAAACTATTATCCTCATAGCGAACACCATACGTGGTATCTGTGTTTCCAATAAATAGATCGGAGAAATAGGGTTCCAATGTTGATCCATAATATTTTATTAAAATGGTTTTCAGTTGAGCTTTATGTTGAGGGGAGGCCAAGAGTTGTGAAAACGGAGACGCTCTGGAAGGGCAAGGTGTTTCGACCATGGCCAAGGATTTCTTTTTTCTCAAAAACTCTGCAAGGTGTGCGGCCTTTTTTTGAGGCGTAAACACTTGTTCCTCGTCATCCTCAACCTCGCTAACACTAGTCAAATCTTCCTGTTCCTCTTCCTCTTCCTCAGGGTCCTCGTGCAGAGGATGCGTGGCTTGTGAAACGGTGGGTAGCGTTTCAGATGGCTTGAAAGAGGGTTTCAACATGGCTTTTAGCGGAGGTGCTAAATCTTGTTGAATAAACAAAGAATGATTTGCATGTGATTGTTTCAATTGACAAAACTTTTGGTGAATAGTATTTTTTGCTCTAATAATATGCTTTTTCAATTGACTCTCTGCTAACGCCATGGTGTCTTGACAAATGACTTGCCGGGGAATGAGACAGGGCCTTAAATAGCAATAAAATGATCAAACCCTAAGCGATACCGTCCTTGGTTGAGTTCACTTTGTTTGTCAATCACTAATCAGGCATGACGTTGAGTGTTCCAGCACTTGGCACACAATTCAGTAAACATTTGAAAGGTCATATCAGGATTCACATGTTCATTATAAATGTGACGACTGCCCTCTCGTCTTGACGAAATAAAACAATGACATTGGCATTGTCACGAATCAACTGTTTGGACATTTTAGAATACGTTTGTCCAAGATAGAAGCAATCGAAATGTTTGTGACGACCCATGCTAAAATAGCTTTGAATGATACCTTGACGTTCAGTGGATAAATCATCGAAAATCATGAGTGAATCAGGCTTTACCTCATCCGGTGAAATCACATTTTCTTGCATGGAAAATGTAAAATAAACCATATTCTCTTTTTGTAATCCAGACATGACTTGATCCAGAAACACGTAGCGGGATTGGTAGAGAGATTTTGCAAAAATATAAATATTTTGAAAACGCAGACCATTGGGTGCTGTGATGAGCGTTAGCAAAAGATTTGTCTTTCCACAGCCGGAAGGCCCCACAATGATGCAGCGAATGGAAGATGGAAAGAGTGAACCATGGCGTTGTTCACGTGATGTGGGACAGAGATGGGAAACCATGTCCCCCACGGGAATGACTCCTGCTGCTTAATAATCTTCATTTCATCTAAGGCTTAGACAGGCTAGCAGGCTGTCTATATACAGGACACCGAACCTTGTCATAGAAACAGTAGACATGTACTACAGGTTGACGATGGATGTCTTTGGACGTGCGTTGATGGCCAAAGCTAGGTCTGTCCCCATACATGACCCTAAACAAGACACAGATCCTGCTAATAAACAGTATGTGGATAGGTCAGTAGAGCCACGCACAAAACAAGGAGATTATGACTTTAAGGGAAAGCGGTTAACCCATGAAAACATCCTCAAGTGTCTACAGACGTTACTAAGAAAAAGTATGTGGATAACAAAGTGTATGAGTTTTATGACAAAGTGCCCCTGCTTACGGTGAATGGCTATAGCGCTAATCACCATCGGATTATTCACGTGGAAGACCCACAAGACGAAGACGATGTCTGTACCAAGCGTTACATGACCTATGAAATGAAAAGGCTTTATAAATTTATCCCATCTAAATTTTTAGTGTATCTGACAAATGAAAAAACTTTGAATGACAGAAACCATTTACCGCTAGTCCATGATCAGCACTTGACCTATGTGCTTGCTCCGGGTTTAAGCCACTATCGATTACACTATGATGGAACCATTCACATCAAATATGCCATACCTGATGAGAACCATTTACAAATAAAGATAAATGGTCATAGGACGTTGGTCCATAACCATGAAATGGTCAATGCAGTTGACGAATTATCCTTTCATCTCATGTTGACATGGGATGAAAAGCAAGCGGGAAAAACCATAAACGATTTCCCACTTTATGTGGAATTGGAATATACAGCCATGAAATAACCATCTGACGTTAGTTGTGATTTAAACTTTCTTGTGAAAGGTTGTTGGTCATTATCATCATGGTGAAACAAAGGTATGTGGTGAGAAAGACAAAAAAAAGGACTTTGTCCTTGGCAAAGCCTGGGCTTAAGACATTCGTGGACAAGCCCTGGTGAAAGAAAAAAAGAAAAAACAATGTATTGACCATAAGGAAAGCCTTTCGAGCAGCACAGAGACATGTTATTCCAAAACGTCGGCGACAGGTTTCAAACCAAGGGCGAGTGATTCCCGTCCCCAAACGAGCGGGATTTTTACCTGCATTATTTGCCGGTTTGGCTGCTCTGGGTTCACTTTTGGGCGGTGCCAGTGCAGTGGCGAAAACCATTAAAGCCGCGCAGCAGGGCAAGCAACATCTCAAAGTCAGCGACACAATGAAACGATGGAAGCTATTGCCATGGGGGCTAGAAATACCAATTTAAAGCCAGCCTTTTATCAACAAGGATTTGGGATTTCACCATTTCGAAGTATTAAAAAAAAAATTAACCTCAGCCATAGCAAGACATGCCCTGACGCATCAACAAGTGGAAAGCTATGCTAAACAACTAAAGCTTTCACATTTTCGAGGTGAGTTTATGTGAAACCAATTACCCCCACGACCCTGGAAACAGGAATGTGCTGTTATCAATTTGGATGATCACCGAGGACCAGGAACGCATTATGTAGCTTATGTCAAAAAGGGATCCACTGTATGGTACTTTGACAGTTTTGGGAATTTGCCTCCGCCCATGGAACTAGTGACCTATTTTGGAAACAGGATCAAGATATATTATAATGTGAAACGAGAGCAAACGTTTAACAGCCAACAGTGTGGACGTTTGTGTTTAATTTTTTTATATAAGACGCAGCATAAGCAAAAACGCCACCAGTATGTCGGTAGAAAGTAAAAAGTTTACACTGCATGGACGTGGACCTGAAGTCAGCCTAGACTTTTACCCGCCTATCGAATTGAGTGAAAAACCCTATAGTTTAGGACTTGTTTCTCTTGAAACGTACAATCGAATATACAACATACGTGAAAATGTGAACAACAAGTTTTACTATGATGATTCTGTGCTCACCCTGAACTCTGGTGGATACACGATCGATGATATTTATGAACACATTTATGTGGTGTTGATCAATCAATTTGGTTTAAAGTCATTTCTCGATGGAACGCGCAAGTTTGAACTTGTAGGCAATACCAACACTCATCGCTGCAGTATTTTCTCCACATTCAACATTGACTTTAAAACACGTCCCGATTCCATTGGCCCATTACTAGGATTTAAACCACGTGTGTTGGAGCCCAACAAAAAACATGATTCGGACCATGAAGTGAAATTAACTGAGGACCATCATGTGTCGGTGACGTGTAATATTATTAGCCAAGTGTACACCAATCAAGAACCATCGCATTCGCTTTATGACTTTATTGTGACATCGCCCAATGGGTATATTATTCGTGAAAACCCTCCAGTGGTGCTTTTTCATTCTGTGGCTGTCGATAGTATTAGTAATATAACATTAAGACTGATCAATAGAGATCAACAACTCATTGATCTAGATTCTACCACACCAGTGACTTACAAGTTGGTGCTAAAGCCACAATGAAGTTCGTGTATAAAGCAACAACACCGTCTAGGAATGGTGTTAGTTGTTTGCCACGTGAATACAGGTTAACATCTCATGACAAGCAGATTTTACAGCATTTGGGTTACCACGTCAACCCTCATAATGAATTCTATCCTAGAGATAGCGAACCGCAACGAGGAGCTACCAGGAGTGGTAAGAATTGATCTCCATTCCTATCAAGCTCAAACACTTGGTCTCAATAACAATGATGAAATTCAATTTGTTATCAACAACCAAGATATTTACACCCTACCGCATGAAAGTGTCATTCAGATTGAAGGTCGGCTCACCAAAGCCGATGGCTCTACACCCACCACATCCAATTTGGCCAACCATGGTTTGGCCTTTCTGTTTTCTGAAGTGCGGTATGTCATTAACGATATCGTGGTGGATAGCACTCGAAATGTGGGCATTTCCAGTGTCATGAAACTATACCCCTCTTACAGTGAGGAAGAAGGTAAAACACTTTGCATGGCAGGTTGGTGTCCTGACTCGACCAATGACTTGATGGTACACACTGATAGGACCTTTACTGGATATTTACCTCTTAAACTGATTTTAGGCTTTGCCGAAGATCACCAACGCATTGTGGTCAACGCAAGGCAAGTGCTTTATCTAGTGAGAGACAGGAGTGATAATAATGAACTCAAGGGAACCGACAATGCCCTCATCGATTCAAAAATTCAACTACAACGCTTGCTATGGAAAGTGCCCCATGTGACCCTTGAAGATAGCAAAAAACTGGACATACTCAAAATGGTAAAGAGAGATATGCCTCTACCCATGGAATTTAGAAGCTGGGCACTCCATGAGTATCCGCTATTGCCCACCACCAACACACACAGTTGGTCTGTAAAAACAGCTCGCTATACAGAGAGACCTCTCTACCTGATCGTGGGTTTTCAAACGAATCGCAAGTATCAACAAACCAAAGATGCCACGCAATTTGATCACCTGCAATTGAGAAATGCACATATTTTCCTCAACGGAGCCGTGTTTCCCTATGAAGGTCTGGATTTGGATTTTTCAAAAAATAAGTTTGGTCCCCTGTACGACTTGTTTTCTAAATTTCGATTGTGTATTATCAAAAAGAGAACGGCCCCATGCTACTACCCCAAGCGTTGAAGGCAAGAGCGCCACTGATGGTCTTTGACTGTTCAAACCAGGAAGAGTCTGTCAAGCCATCCAATATCGACATTTGACTAGATTTTGAAACGCATGACAATGTACCAGCCAATACGACGGCCTACTGTTTGATTATTCATCACAAACAAGTCAACTATTATCCACTGTCCAACCAAGTGACGAGTGTATAAATAACAGCTCAACCCACGTCAAGCCGCTCAGTCATGTCTTGCTTTAAAGCCTCAAGAGACGTTACATCCATGAATTTAAACTCTGAAGAACAACGTTTCAAGACTTTTGCAACATGGCCAGTGCCTTTCATAAACCCTCAAGCCTTGGCGGCCGCTGGATTCTACTATTTAAAAACAAGAGATGAAGTGAAATGTGCCTTTTGTCCCATTATCATAGACCAATGGCAGGAGGGCGATGAACCCATGCAGGAAAATCAGCGCTGGTCACCCACCTGCCTCTACCTGTGCAGAATGGTAGTGGGAAATATACCCTGTCATTCAAGCTATCCCTCACTTGTGTCCCTGAGTGATGAAAAAAAACAAGTTACGATTCGTGTGGACCGTATGGTATCCATGGTGCTTCAGTGAGCAGCTCACCATCAAAAACGCCTAGTTTAGAGACATTGGGACATCATCGGTGTTATGGACGTTAAAAACACAAGAGACTATATTGTTGTATCAGCTGGTATCGTCCTTATCCCAAAATGACAAAAGCCTGTAAGACGTGTTATAATAATAAAATGATGTAATTCTTAAATTCTAATTTTTTGCATGTCCCTCTGTCCTACCCTAACCTCGATTTGAAACTAGCATGGCAGGTAAGCCCATGCCATGATCACACCTGATCGTCAGTCAGTCGTCAGTTGAACTCGGTCCAGGCAAGCGTCAACATGTTGCGCACACTCATTGTGGATTGCCAAGGGTTTAAAATTGGTGACAACAAATTTATATTTAAACAAGTGGCCATGATCGATTGTACCACGTTTTGGATATCGCAAGCTACGCATTTGCTATTTAAACCACCCCATGCTTTTGATTTGTTGTGTGAAAAAGACCGTAAACAAACCCAGTGGATTGAAAATCATAGGCAACTAGACTGGAGTCAGGGAACCATTTCCTATAAATATTTGGACGTGGTCATGAAAGCACACTTGTCCTCGGCCAATGTGGTATTTGTGAAAGGTAATGAAAAACGTCAATGGTTGCAACCATTTTTGGCGTCTTACTGTCAATGTATCGACCTCATGGAGTTGGGCTGCCCCTCCCTTCAAACGCTCATGGATACTTGTTCCTGTGGCAACATTACCCATACAGCCCTATCGCATGCGTGGCATCTCTTTCATTGGTTAACCACTCATGCCTGCTGGGAGTTGTTGAACAAAATTATAACTCAAGATTTACCTGTGAATGACGCCAGTGAGATTTCTACATGCGACGTGTAAACATCTACAGCACGTGATACCATGGAGAAAGGCAATGCTACGGACAAAGCCATCGGCAAGTTCTTTGTGTGCAAAAATAAACTAGACAGTTTTACCAAAGAGGAACTCTTGGCGCTGCCCAAGTCGTTCATTTATTATGTGGCCGCCAACGCGGTCAAAGAAATCTGGCAACATGTACCAAAATCATGGACTCAAGACCCTGGGTTGAGTGAATTGCAACCCTGTACGGATTACGATCACCATAAGCAAGTGGCCATGGCAAAAATACCGTCTATGCGTCAGTGTGCGACTTGCCAGCTAGTGAAACTGTATCACGGTCATAAAAGTCCATGTAAATACTTTGTTGAATCGTTCCACGGGTGTCATGGCGAGAAAAAGCAACAACAACAACAAGCAAAAAAATCGTCCACAGAGGAGGAGGAAGACCATACCTTTTTACCATCGATGGAAAAGGATATGCCAGACCTGTACTGGCAATGGCGTCATTGACAAAGTGATTCAATACCTACCTTTCGAAATCCATCTTCCAGGTATCGTTTTTTCGGCCCTGGAAATCATCTTGAAAAACGTTTACAACGTGGTGATGTACCCATTAATCTTTTGGATCAAGCATGCAAGGAACATGACCTTTCTTATCGCCATAGTCATCCTGGTTTAAGACATGTGGCAGATAAATTGTTATTGAAGAAAGCTAAACAACGTTTCACTTCCAGTGATGCCTCAGTGGGTGAAAGAATGGCAGCCCTGATTGTCATGAGTGCTATGAAAGGAAAGTTGATGATGCATGGACATAAACATTGAGGAGTGAGGAATTCGGATTTGTTTGTATTCTATTTTTGCTTTTGTCAATTCACTATGACTATGAAATAAAAACAATGGTTTACCAGAGCACGATGTTTTGTTTATTTTTAATTTTAAGAAATCGTGATGTTGATGGCTTATGTTTCATTTTACACATTTCACACATGATGAATTCCACACACTGCCATTTGTCATTTTGCAATTTACAGTTTTTAAAAATGTTCGTTTCAAGTTTAACGTTTTTGATGATATGGATTTTTCCATTTTGCTGATGACACTTTTTAAACAATGTCCGTTTGAAGTTTTTGAATTTTCAAATTTCACACACGGCCATTTCCAGTTTTTTTAAATGTCCGTTTTAAGTTTTTCGTTTTTTGGTGATATAAAAAAATGGATTTTCCATTTTGCTGTTTTCACATTTTTCCATTTGATGTATGTCGAAAGTTGAGATTTGACAATGATGTTGATGCAAGTGCTTGACCTTGATAATGCTGCATTGTGTTTATGGGTGTTTGGAGAAACGTCGAGGTCTACGACTACTGCAGGTAAGACTGTTTTTACAAAAATAATGTCTATTGTCTGCCACATTTCAAAGAAAACAAAACTATTGAAAACAAAATGAGTATATAAGTGACCATTTACCCCTCCCCACCCTACCTCACCGTGTTTGCTCTGGTCAACCATACACACCAGCTTTCTCTCTCTACTCATACATTCACACCTGTCTTCGGGAACAAACACAACCACTTTATTTATTCCCAAAAGCACATTCTCGACATGCACACTCATCCCAAAAGAACTTTTTTTAGTTTACCATTTTACCATTTCAAAGAAAAAAAAGCTACTAAAAATCTTACTTATTTCATATTTACAAAAAACTCAACTTTGTACAGCGTTAAAAGAATCACACTATTTACCAATCAAAAAAATTTAAAATATAAGGTTGCATAGAACTTTTTTAAAGAGCAAAAGGTCCAAGTGGTTTGCCACTATTTACAAAATTTACTATTTACAATGGCAGAAACCAATATTTACAAAATACTAAATCTACAAGTTACATAAAGCTATGTCCCTAAATGATTAACAGTGAAATCACACCTCCTCCTCCTTGCGATCATAACCCCAGTGTAGGCTAGTGAGCAGGTCATCAGCCTACACACGTTTGTTATCCATGGAGGCGAGGGTGCGTTTTCTCTATTTCACAAGATACAAATGATGGTTGCTGGATTGTATCCTGCACTGTGTATGAGACATAGCTTTGCCAGTGCGTAAAACCGCTAGGTAATCGTCTACACGAAGCGATTTTACCACTGCCCTACCTACACCTTTTGCTCTTTTGGCTTCCTTATAGTCTAGTGTGCGGTAAGCAAACATTTTTGAGGCCAAACCTACGAATTCCGTCATAATGGGATCACCGCATTCATCTTTTAAAACGCCCATTTCCTTCTTGTTTTTTTATGGGCAGCTGAAACACGTTGTCAGCGCTATAGCGAGAGGTGTCGAACCAGTCACTATGCTGCCTCATGACGTCATAGGGGTTGCAGTGGCGAATGTGGTAAATGAATGAGTCCGTATCCACATACAAAAGAGAGACGTTCTCAAAATGGCGTTTGGCAAACTCATAGTGAAATCGATACATGACCGATTTAGAAAAGTCTAAAATGACTTGACCCAAGTAAATGGGTGTATCCATGGTCACGCTGGTCTTACTCATTTCAATAGTAGCCAAATCCTCATCGATAATTTTGATTGATTTGAAATTTGGCTTGGCAATGTACCGCCGGGCACCCACCGCCCCTCCCAGACATTCACCAATTTAATGTCACGGTATTTGCGAACATTCTCCATAGACTTGCCATAGATGCAGTTGTTCATTAATTTAAAAAAAAAAATTTCAAACTGCTGTGTTGCCATTTGTCGGTGCTCTGTGTTGAGTCGCATGTATGGCTCAAGCCATGCTTTTTGAGCAAAAGAAATACCCCTGTGGATTTTCTTCAACTCCAAGCCTTGGGCGAGGCATTGCACCAACATTTGGATATGTAGCAAATACCGATTTTTGTTGTAAAGTGTGCCCATGAGTTGTTCAATTTTTACTTTACTGTCAGGGGGAACCATTTGCTCAAGGCAGAATGGGAAATCGGCATGTTCATCATACAAGAATGAGGGATATTCAATATCCACTTCTAGCACATATCCACGGCCTGTTTCTTGGCTAGCCATGTTCACATCAAATTCTGACACTTGTTTGTCTGTCAGCCAAGCAAACTTCCCATAGGGCAAAGGCTGACTCATGGCGTAACCGTACAAATTATTCACGTCATAGTACATTAAGTACGATTCTGGTTTGTCTGGTGAATAATCAGGCATGTAGACATTGTTCGCTTCGCCATGGCGTTGGTTAAGCGACACAAAGCCGCCACGAATGCCCTTTTCAAAAAATAGAACCATGTCTACGTCAGTGAGTAAATCCAATTCCACTTGAGTGTATTTCAAAGCGGCATCAAACGAGAGTCCAGGACTCGTATAATAGTGAGCCGGGTCAAGACCGTAAATGTGTTGACACAAGTTACGGAATTTTTCAAACACATCAGTGAGCAGCAATACATCCAGTTTTCGGTAATGCAAAGCATATTCACTTAGCGTGTTCATGCCGAACACTCGCCAAACTTGACATGCATGTGCATAGTCTTCATCGGAAACGGTACTGCGTGTTAGTTTCGAGTAAAATTTCTCTTGTGGTGGGAGTTTTCTTTGCTTTAACACGTCCCAGCTATTGCAGAAATCATACGGGAATATACCTTTCCGAATGCACAATTGAAATTGCTCAGGATCATTAAAATGCATTCTAGTATTTTTTAATTCCTCCTCATTCAAGCCATTCACAAGGCTGTCTAGCGAGGATGCCATAAACTTAAAGGAATCCAAAAATCGAATGCTAAAGTCGCCCAACCACCATGTCAGGGCTGTAATACGCTTATGGTTTTGAGGAATAATGGTAAACGAGCCCTTGTTGACATGGCCCAATTCACGAATCAAAAACTGACTGTCATAATTTGCCAGATTGTGGAAAAAGACACTGATGAAACGAGGAGCTGGAAAGTTTAAATTGCATTTACTATGCGCAGCTCCACGAAACTCCCCCGTTAAGTGCGAGTGGTCTCTGACTTTTTCCCCTCCACTTAAAATAGGCTTTTCACAAATATGGCATGTCGTGGCATGCTCATACCGCTGCTGCTGTTCTGGAGATAGGCTCATGGGTACTGGGTGGTCCAGTAATTCCTGTACATCATGAGCCAACTTGACAAGTTCATCCAAGAACCATTTGGCACAATCTGGCCCCTCGCGGTATTTGTAAACGGATTGTGTGGGGTCATAGGCACACGCCACATTAAATCCTATGGCAAAGGGTTCAGGTTTTTGAATGGGTGTGGTTGAGCTGATGGTGGGATCTGGTTCACATCTCGCCATGGGTGTGGTGAGTGCTTCGAAATCTGCATATACCACATAGGGAACAGTGTCACGCTTATGAATGTACTTAAACTTTAACACAGCCTTGTCCCCTTGTGGCAATATCAGTCTCACCGGTTCCTGAGAAACACAATCTACCCTATGACGTTCTAAGAGCATGGGGGTTTTAAAATATTGCAAGCAACGGTCACAAATATGTTTCTTATGTTGATCTTTGGATGCTTGACTGCTTAGCAATCTACTTAAGCTTTTAATGAGGCAATAGTGATTCACCTCTCCTACAGATTAATATAAAAGGTGAATGTGATGTCGTTTCGGTTCTTTTGTGGCATAAAGAGGACCCACAATCACATTACCATCAGGGCCATACACCATGAACGAAAAGTCGTGGTTGTCTTGTTCAAACCTATGGATCTCGGTTAAGTCCATAGGGAACGATACTCGAGTAAGATTTAAAGTTTGTTTCAATTCATAAAACTTGGCCTTGTACTTTGCTGGTCTGTTAACATTACGATCTTGAGCAGGCTGCAAATACGCAGCCACAGCCCACAGAAAGCAATCATTGTCATGGTTCTCAATATTCACCACAGCCTTTTTCGAAGCTATTGCTGGTGGTGTTTCAATATAGCTAGACCCAGCATTCAACGGATTGTATTGACAAATGTTGATTTGTAAATAATGAATTTTGTCTAAGGCAAGGCCACTCGGTCCTTGTTGCAGTTTATCAAATTTTGATAGCAAGGCATTCACCACGTGGGTTTCATACCACTGTTCCAAATTATGGGCTATGAATAGCTCTTGCATTTTACTGCAAATATAAAATGTCTCTTTATGCTCTACGTCCTTCTTTTTATATATGAAATCGCACACCAGTTCTGTATTCACCTTTAAAGCCGTATGCAACCTTTGTGCTGTACAAATTTCAATTTTAAAAATTTCAAAACAAGACTGTAAAAATTCTTTGGGAATCAAACTCTTTCTAACATTGATCACACGACCAGAGCACACACGCGATTTGAAACAACTGTTTAGGGTTTCCCATGTTAAGCTATCGGTAGCAGTGGCAAAATACATTATTTTGAAAGAACACTCTCACATGAGTTTAGAAATGTGGACTGTCTGACAATGGTCGCAAACTAGAGCCTCTTGGATTTTAGCTGTATTTGTTATAGCGGTAAACCCTTTTTTTTTTCAAATATCTAAAAAGAAATAAAATAAACCACCATAAGTATATCCATTCCATAGAGTTTATGCATTTCATAAACAAAACAAAATCAAACACGTTATATATAAAAACAAATCTCACCTTGACGTGTAATGCTTTGCTATATTCCCGTCTCGTGGGCTAGTGTGGAAATGGTTTCCTTTTCTAGCTGTCTGTCTTTCTCTTTCTTTAATATATTTCCCACAGACACACGACAGGTAGGCTATACACGATATCTGCAAACAAATAAATAAATAATATCATTAATTACCTAATCAATAAATAATTGCATGTATTTATATAAAAATCAATAAATAAATAAATATATATATATATATATACCTACCTCACAACAAGGTTAAGTATTTTCCACCAACACCAGACCTGTTAAACAAGACCAAGTGTTTGACGCAACGCAGTGTGTTCAAAGGTAGTCACCTAAGTGAGAGTGGAAATGATAACAACATGTCTTTATATATGTTACGTTGCATGTATAATCATTTTTTCCCCACGCTTTGAACATTCTGTTATCAGGCACGTGGACAGCTAACGTCCACGGTGAACACCTGTGGCAGATCAAATTTCACGTCAACTTGCATTTTGTCACGTACGAAGCAAAACAGGATGTAACTTGATAACAGTTATCGCGCACGTGGACAGCTAACGTCCCAAGCGTACACCTGTGGCAGATCAAATTTCACATGGACTTGCATTTTGTCACGTACGAAGCAAGACAGGATGTCACTGGTTTAGCCTACATGTGGTTTCACACATGTTCACATGCCTTTCGCTCTTCCCTGCCACCACAATGGTCAGATTATTTCACCTTCAAGCGTCATTGTCATTTTTCCATTGCACCTGTTGTCAAGTCAGATCAGCGCCTTCCAATAAGCTCAAATGACATTCACCTCCTGCTCGTCTGCAAGTTTGTCTTCTGTACTCCCTTCGACCAACATAGAACCAAGTTCTCATCACCGTTTACACGTTAAAGGTGAAATGTGTGAAAAAACGCACCCTCGCTCTGTCATACACCGACTCACCGAAATAGCGATTGTTCTATTAAGCATGGTCCTTGTGGTTAGAGACAGGTTCGTTGAAACACACACACACACACACACACCCAGCCGTATCGTCTCTCTCAACCACCACGCTTCATAAACATTATAAACAGGTTAAGAAGAAGAAAAAAGTTTTTTCTACATGTATGGCGTTAGGCCCTTTGTGAATTATTTTTTGGAAAAAATATCTACCACATTTGAAAGGGGGCGTTAGCCCGAGTCCTAGGACACCTCGTACACGTCTCTAGCGTTATTGGTTCGTGAGATATCGGCAAAAATCACAAAAAACACGTGTTTACCCTAAAATCGAGTTTCCAAAATTTTTTTAAATTACAACGAGTGGTCCATAGCAAAGAGAACGTCACCCCGAGTCCTAGGACCCGTCGTACACGCCTCTAGCATGATTGGTTCGCGAGATATGGCAAAAAGTTTAAAATCACGGTTTTACCCCCCCCCCCCCCCCCCCAAAAAAAAAACATGTTTCCAAATTTTCACCCTTTCGACACCTACATTCCCGTAAAGAGCACGAAGAGACGAAAAAACGAATCCAAGCACGCCCTCGTAGCATAACTCCTTCCATTCGCACAACTTTTTGCTCTAGAGACTTGCAATTTATTTTGGAGGTAGAGGGCATAGGGACATTTCATTTATGTCAAACAAACTGTTTTGTAAACTTCCTAGTTTCCAAAATATAGAATATTCAAAATTCGAGTGTTATCAAAAAAACATAAAAAATAAAAAAGTTTTATTACAAAAAATAAAGGTCATAAAGACCATTCGTTTAAGCCATGGCACAACGTTCTACCGTGTTTGGTTTTCAATCTATCGCCTATTTTCGAATACAAAAAATACAAAAAAATTTTGAAAAATATAATACATAGTCCATAGGAAAGAGGACGTCAGCTCGAGTTCAACGACACCTCATTTGTCAACATCCGACCATGGGTTCGCGAGATATTAATTATTTTATCATGTACAGTCGGGTACAAATAAAATGGGTGAAGCAGAATCGGCCTTACTCCACTACTTCTGGTGTTTACTTTCAGTCTGGTCAGTACAGTAATGCTCAACGTACGTGATAGCGGCTTCGGTGGCGCAGTCGGTAGCATGCTGAACTGCTATGCCCAATATAGCGGGTTCAAACCCGGCCGAAGTCGTCGGATTTTTTTAAGAGCGTTAAAAATCCTTCAGTATGCCTTCCTTCGGAGGGGAAGTAAAGCCAGCGGTCCCATGTCATAGATTTATGGCATGTAAAAGATCCTTTCACAGACTAAACTTGTGTAAAGCAAAATTTGTTAGGTTAGATTTCGTCAGAACGCTCTATCAAAGTTCCAACGTTCGCCACTAGGTATCATTGATATCTGATGGCGAAAGTTGGAACTACTTGAAATTGAACGGAACTTGTAGCTCATCCTTTAGGATGTCCGCTGGAAGCAGCCACAGACTCAGGCGAGCCGAACATGTCCTCGGACACTCCCGGCACTAAAAGCCATGCGATAAATAAATAAATAAATAAATAAATAAATAAATAAATAAATAAATAAATTAATTAATTAATTAATAAATAACGTACGTGATTTTAAGTCTGTAATAATCGGAACTACTGTTAAGAATGGATCATAAAATTGTATTTGCAATCGTACAATACCTTTGCATTTTCAATACACAAATTTGCTGACGCTTTTCATTTCAGGTGACCACCTTGGTGTCCTCCTTTCAACAAAGAATAAAATCCTATCAGTTTATGTTAGTCGAATGCAAATTACCCATATCACGACCAACCATTTAACATATCAGCATCAATTTTAAAAAATTGGTCGTTGCAAACATAATCAATTACAATTACAATTTCAATTATATATGCTGTACTCAGTGAGTTTCTGGGGCAGACTAAATGCAAGATAGATACTGCTATATCTCTCCCCATACTTCGATCAATACATAGTCAAGCATTGGCCATAATCCCTGTCTTCTTCCGACAGAAGCATCTACCACAATTATTTTCCATCAAGAACGCAACTGGCGAAATAATAATGCCTATTATTAAAATAACAAAGGATCCTTGCAAATGATCGATTGTGAAAGCCACATTTTGTTCTCTTTCAATAATCTCTGTCTTCGAAATATCTACTAAACTTTCTAACTTTATCACCTCAGACCACCATTTAAATAACAACCCACTTTCTCTTATTCTTGTCAATACGGTATTGAACTTATCTGTATACGGGCTGTCTATTCTAAGAAACATGGCAACATCGTACAAGATTCCCGCGTGTTCTAATGGTATAAGTGGTTTATTTCTTGGCAATAATTTCATGGTAATAGCACGGAGAACGAATATTGCATAATTGTTTTCATTGTTATCGTCTTCATTTAAACCCTCAAACTCTATGTTTTCATGTCGTAGAATATGCCCTAAGTGCCGAAGTCCAAAGTACTTAAATTTTTCAAAAATCCTACTGGGTATAACTTAATTTCCTCCCGGTTCCAAAGCCTCCACGAAAATGTCCGTCGTGGCATAGTGTAGTTTAGAGTCTGTTAAATCCTCTAGATTTAGAACTTGATTCTCATAACCCGGGTTGGTGAGGACCCCAATTAACTTGGACTGAAATGCTGAATTGATGAACAAACAAAAGAACACCCAAACAGCAAATATAACTCGTGATGTGGAACGATTTGGTTGTTGATTTAACGATATGCCAATCAATACAGACCATGAATTTAGAGCAGAGAGAGCAATGCCGTCATTGGTGGAAAGTAGATAAATAGCAATTGATATCAGTATTGAGCCCGCTGAGCTTAGGCTCATGTGATATTTTTCATTGCAACGCATTTTGATGTTGGGATGCATCATCCTAGAACGCACCCACAGACCAGTCATGCGGCTGACATACTTTGGAGATAATGATGGTTGCACTTTTGACTTTGGAGAAATCCATTACATTTTTATCTGAGTCCTTATTTACATGTCTCAACTTTCTACAAGGCTCAGATCATCACATTTCGTCATTCTGTATCATCGAAACATTCTGGAGAATGTTATTTATTTTTTCGGTAAGGTATTATCATCGCAGACACGCGAACCGAAAGGAATCAGTCGCTGCACGACTAAAGAATTTGCTACATCAAGCAACGAAGGACAGAGCTCCTTGCACTCGAGTATGCTTTTCCGTCCTTGTAGGACGCGTTATTAAGTCCGTCTTGGAAAGACGAAGGAACAGTCCGCCAGTAGGCGAAGAAGTTATCAATCTGCATCGTGCATTAATTAGCACCAGTTTGTGAAGTTACCGAGTGATAATTAAAGCCAGTGCAGGCTTGTGCAGTAATTATTTCAAATCCATCGAAAATTGTGAATATTTTCATATCGTGGAACACCACATTTTTAGCCACGTGCTTGAGGAAAAATCTATGTCCTCGTGTAAAACGAAATATATCAGTGACAGTGATCTAATATTTATTGAAGTGCATTATTTCAAAATTAATAATTGTGAATATTACTATGACCGCAAGAGCGAGTGAATTTTACTGTGGATCACATAGATGCCACGAGATCCAATAATTATAGAATCTGTGAAGTGAAAGCAGATAGTGCATGGGCAACTTTTACAACAATCTGCGCCGTGTAGCTCCTGTGAGCTTATTACCACAATTAAAACTAGCTTCAGTGAAAGCAGTGCAACGAATTCGTTATTTTCAAGTGGTTATTTTCTACAAACATGCCTTATTTTAATGACCACGTGTTTGACGCATTTCACCGCTTATCATCGATGGGAATGATGAGATAGAGACCCCATGATGTGAAGGAGCCGTTCTTTGGAACTACAGCATGACAGAAGATCCAGGAATATCGCACGAGAGTAGGAGATGGACGTGCCAAACCGAGGAATATGAACACTACCATGATGTGAAGGAGTCTGAAGACATCACGACGTCAACGACGAGGTCGAATTAAGACCCTGGTCACGGATAAGGCCTAAGATGGAGGCCTTGTTTGGACAACCCTTGTCCAGAAGCCAGAGGATGATTTGTATCACTCAATTCGTTGGGATGAGCGAGATGTTGACGTCCTAATCTTGTGAGTCTGTCTATTCTTTTCCATGTAAGGTTATTTTGTGGTAGCTTAGATTAGAGTAGATTGTAGAATCAACCGAACTTCTTGACGAGCCATTAGGTAGGGTTTGCAATGTTAGCACTAAATTTTTGTCATTAATTTTCAGTGATTGTGAGACACCCGGTGATTGAACTCTGTTCAATCAGGTGCATTCTGGTGGACATCGCATAGATATCAGGTCTATTCACTACTAATCGTGACGGTAGTCTTTGGTACTACTTTGTTCAACCGTGATATGGGTGATTTTGTGTATAGTTTTCTTTGACATGACGAATGGACGTCATGGTCAAGTGTTATTTGATAACACCCCTTTTATTTAAATGTTTGTCACGCCACTGATTTTGTTAGATAAGTTCGTATCAGTTAATAATCAACAGAAACTATCAGTTATGTCAATTTACTATTACCTTTCATTAAGATGAGTTTGAAGCCATCTTGTTCAAGTGTAGAACATAGTCAGGGAAGTAATATTTCATGCAGTTTAGCATCGAACACTGTACTCATCGTATCATTAGCGAACTCGGCGAATGTGAGATTTTGCGCCTTTTATTGTGTTTATTTGTGTCAGGTGATCAGACACATGTTTTTTGTTATTAAATACAGAGCAGTTATGAAGTGACATATCTGCAGATTGCAAAGACATTCAGAACGAGTGTTATAACTATCTTTTACTTTCTTTGATTTGAAAGACATGCTACGTCTTTGTGTATATTTTTAGGGCGTGCTTTTAAACTTTATATTTGTTATATTTGAATGTTTTACTGGGATTAATAACAAGGCCAGTTTTCTAATGGACTTTCATTGGAGAGAACTGCCGCATTCGGTCTATTGTGTTGTTATAACCATCCGAGAGGTGACTGTAAGTTAAGAGCCTAGCTCAATGTCACGGACAGGTGATGTAGTTTCCCAGCATACAACGAGAGCACACTCATATGTGAGACAGATTTATCAGTCCTTTGACAAATGCTTGAGGCATTATTTACTCTTAGCTTTTGTATTTCATTTGTAGGTCAAGGTCTAGGCAGCCATTTTGTGACAATCACATGTTTTATATTATGATGAATTATTTGCAAACGCCACACGCTTGATTCGCTACTACAGCGAATACTTTTTGACACTGTTTGTTAGTGCAATTACATATTATGTTGAGGTTTATTGTAATAGTGAGGCTAGTGATAGACGCCCTTGTTAGAGGCTATTCATGTATTTCAGTGCGTGTAATGCACTGTGTCCAGACTCTTTTCTGTAGACTAGGTTTTTATGGGAGGTAACTGATGTGTTTGCCAGGCCTGCCCAAGGTTATTTAAGTGAGCCTCGAGCCACTAATAACTTGTGTTATTGTTTGTCCGAGCGATTGGAGCTCGATGAAGGTGTTTCCGACTTTCATGTCGATGTGACAGCAGAGATTTGATCTCACACGAGACGCTACTGCTGAGCCCAAAGTATTCAGGAATGTCAGCACTACCGCCATAAACCAATGATACATTAAACCGACGAAATTAATAAACAAGCTAATAACTAATAGTTTATTGCTTCTAAACTTGATCCATTTGCATTTTGGACCTGCTGACCGACGCCTTGCTGATGTTTCCATTTCCTGATGGAAATAATCTAGGACAGATGACACTATTTTTGATCGACGGAGTGTAGCTCAACCTTTAGTTCGTAGCTGGTGGAGCTTGACCCTCATGCGACATAAGTCGTAGTTTTAAATACCCAGCCGCCAACCTAAATGACACACACTTAGATGACACTGGTTTACAAATAGAAATCCAAGGCGCAGGCAGGAATATAATAGAATATGGTCTTGTGTTTCATTCATTATTGTATTGTATAAATCCCAATGTTTACCTTGCTGCGCTGATGAGCACTTAGTTCATAAGAGTGTATTTAATATTTTTTATGGCTTGTCATGTAGCTTAGTTGTAATTGTTTTGTCTTACGGACGTCATCGCCGTAAATTTTGTATAAATTGTCAGGACTTAGCTAAATTTATTAACGTTAAATGCAAATAAGGAAATGGTATCATCGTAACTTAGATTTGTTCTTGCCACCCTGGTAAATGTAAATGCCGTTATTAGCTTGATCTTTTAACTTGAATTATGGTTTCTTGTCGTACCATTTTCCTAGCGTTGCTGTTGTTGCTTAACATTGTAAATTATATCTTTCGCGAGGGTTTACTGTAGTTTACAGGTAGAGCCCTGTTCTTTATTTTCTTTATTTATTTGTTTGCAGATTAGCCGATAAAAACCCTCCGAACTAGGATAGGTGCTTGCATACTTTAAGTAAATATTTTTACAAGTTTTACATAAGTCTGGATGTTTTCTTTTCTCAGTCTAGCTTCTTAAGGTGTATTTTCTTGGGCCGACTATGTCCTTTAGCCACCATGTTACCACGGATCCCTTGGATCATAGTTCTCGTGCCGCTATGGCCTATAAGAAATTCACCAGATCCTCTAGGCACATGGGTCCGGCAGGTGAGGTGTTTGGAATGTCATTTCGGTTGTTGGCAATCCTGACAGCTCCTCTGACGGGCACGGTATGAAGGAAGTAAGAAGCAGTATCCAGATCTGAGAGCTGAATATAAGCGTGAGTGCCTTCCAGCTAGGAATTCGTTCAGCACTCGGAACAAACCACAAGATACCATCTTTTACATGTGGCACAGTCATGTCCATTGCTTGCCACTTCACGTCAGTTGGCTTATGACCACCACATGTTATATCATCATGACCATTAACCACATCGCCCAGTGCTCCGACGCAACTTCCATTATTCAAACGCCTACCCCTTGTTGCAAAACCTGTCGCGATTTGAGGAGGAAACATAATGTACTTTAAGGCCATATGTATTTGTCACTGCTAATGTGAGATCCACCTCAAAACCAGTCAAATTGTTTAATATCTTGTACTTTGAGGGTCGCCGACAATACATATTGACAACTGGCCGATAATTGCCAACTGCTGCAGTAATTTTGCAGTCGTTGAATTTATTTGGAAGATTTTCGGAAACAGTTCATTTTTACGCTCAAAATATCTTTCTCTTTCCATCAGCCACCTATCTATAACAACCACATCCTTGGTATTCCTTCCACACTGTCCTGTATCACTGAAAGGAAACCAAGCGTACAGATTTACGGAAGTAACGACAGTGTTCGACATCGGTGATAAGATAAGTACCAAAATATTCAATACAATACATCTTTCAAAGTCTGGCCATAACACGATTAACTGCAATTTGCTCATCCTTGACCTTAATAGCTTCATCGATTATAACTATAAATCCAACACTGGCACTCAAAGCATAGGTTTGGTGTAATGTTTGTATCTTCGTGGAAACTTGATCACTTTGTTCAGCATTTTGTCTCACAATCAAGATGTTATCTACATGTTCTCTCTCATGTATTGGTAGCTTATTATGTAAGCAGTAAGAAACTACACCTGTATGATTTATGTTGGAGTAATATTGAAGAAATTGATCAAGAAACGGATGCTTCCAGAGAACGATCCTAGAGTGATCGAAACAAACCAGGAGATGTTGTCCTTGAACGAAGTAACGTTCAACAGTTTTCAGTTGTTTAGATGACTTGTTTCACTGTTGATATAAAGCTCAGTGCTTTTTACTTCAGTACACAGTAGAATCATGAATAAACACAAAACATTGTACAGAGTGCTCCTGAGACGAGCATTACATAGAACGTTCATAATTTTCTAATTTAAAGTCCACCTTCCAAGATTATGGAGAAATGTTATCAGATGCAGCTGCAATGTTTCTCTCGATGAACCTGAAAGTAGAAGAGATGTTTTACTCTGACAGACTGGATCATTGTGGTGAGACTTATTAATAGCACATTGATTGGTACTTTCATTGCCTGGTATATTATTCATCATAGTCTCTTAGTATTTACCGTATTCAAGCTATTTGAAACATACTAGTCGTTTGGCTAGAAACAATGCCAGCATTTTCAATATAATAATCGTAATGATATTAATGTCGACGATGTCCATTATTTTATTTTCATGACGACTGAAGGAAAGTATTTTGTGAGGAAAGCGGCCGTTCCAACAATTTCCTGGTGATGAGAATAGATAACCATTTGTAGGACAGCCAAGGTGTGATTCGAACCCACGCTCTTCCAATGCCCGTGAGGCACACTCTCAGCCACTGCGGCCAGGGATTTAATATAGTACGGAAATGAGGTATTTACATTTAGGAAAGTTCTCCTGTTCGTCACAAGACTGAAACTGCTGTATGCAAATAGGCAGTGAGAATGAGGATGTCCAAAAATACATTTCTGTGTCTCTCTCTACAATATCCCCTTCCTGGACATCCTCATTTTTCAAGGAATCTTATTGACCTTGAGAGTCCAGGTTCGATTCCCTGTTCTGCCAAGAAAGTTTAATTTTTGCGTGAGGGCTGGAACGGGGTACACTCAGTCTTGAGAGGAAAAACTGTGAAGAGGAGAGTTCGATTCCTACCTCGCCCTCTTGGAAGTGTTTTTCTCGTGGTCCCTCCCACGTCTATTCCAAGCAAATGCTGGGATGTTTCTTAACTTAAGGCCATGGCCGTCTCCTTACCAATGCCATCCCAAATGTACAAATACACACCGTAGGACAGATATCTCAATAGCACAGTCAACATTCAAATTCCACACACACACACACACACACACAAATTCACGAAGTTGCAGGTCCAAAAATAAGCTATAACAACAACAACAAATAAAATGGTGCATTGTCTGTCCACCCATAGTCAGCAAGTCTTCCGAAATTGTAACAGGTAATTTTTCACACGATTCTCCTAACGATACAGGCGAGCAAAACCCCTAGTAGGCTACACCTCAATTAGTTGGCACGCCACAAAACCAAAAGAATATAATGATGAACATTACTGTTATCTAGTACAGGGTGATTTATAACAGACTGATGGTTTAAAAACAAAGGAATAATGTTAATGGCCTGGCATAAAAACATTACGAAGTGCAGTTTCGATTTTGCGTTGCTCTATAGACGGCACATTCGTCCGATATTTTAAATATTTAACTCCAATTAAGACCCAACATTGTTGCCAGTTGTAACTAGTTGTTGTAACTGGTGTTGTAAATACAGAAAACGATGATTTTGGATTAACGCTATAATGAGAATTACATGATTGTATTCGTACATGTATGTTCATAAATTACCAGTATAATATTGTTAAACTTGTACATTCTATTAATCGTCAGTTGAGTACTGTGTCGTGTGACAGCGTTAATTATCCCCAGAGCCCGGATAATTATGAGCTTAACCATCCATAAATATGTATTTATTTATGTGCTTAAAAGTGGAAAATACGAGGCACGTCCAGAAAGTAAGCTCCGTTTGGTAATTAAATTAAATTGTGTACAGATACAGAAAAAATATTTATTGCACAACATTCTACACCTCTTAAACTACCTTTTCACATAACTGCCGAACTTTTGCAGGCATTTGTCATAGCGTGGCACAAGTTTTTGGATACCTCTTCATAGAAGTTTGCCGCCGACCCGTAAACGAGAGTGAAGACTCCCCTTAAGATATCCTACTGTTTGGTCACTACTGTTAGGCAAATTGCGTGCTTACCAGGAGAACTGCGTATGTTTAGGAGTTCTCCTGACCACATACCTGACCAGACAAAAATCGAAAATAAAACCACCTAAAACCACCTCCAGGCTGACTGAGGTGGGAATAGAACACACATCTTCTCAATTTGCGTCACAAGACTGCTTGTGCCCCGTTCCAGCCCTCAGACCAGAATTAGATTTGATAAATGCAAAGGGGATGGATTTAGGTATCCAGTGATTACAAAGGTGGCGACGGATCCTGACCACACGGCCGTGTTCAAGAAGTAATGCATACATATCAATCGTTAAATAATGAAAACCTTACGATGAGGTGATAATATATCGATTTAAATTTGATTTGTCACACTCACAATAATTGAAAATATACAGCATAAGCGAACAGAACAAAACAGGTGCGTCACTGCCAGCAGTCAACTGAATGGTTCTGATGAGTTCCTTGCTCCTCTCGAAAGATAGCAGCATTGTCCACGGAAGGAAATTTGGGGGATGAACTAAGGTGAGGGGACGGATTTCGGGCACTTTACCTTACGTATTACCAAATGGGGTTACACAGGATAGGCTAAGGCAGTTTAATACCAGTTATATACCTGCCGGTGTTGCGTAATAATTTACGTTGAATAATTCTGATCAATTTAACGTTGATTGTAGATTTCATTCAAGATAACTTCCAACTTCACAAGACCATAAATTTTCCACATGTGAATGTTTCCACAGCTTACAATCAAAGAGACATAGTGTATCTAAAGTGAGGTACACAAGCGATTAAATAAAACGGTTAACAAAAAGGTGAATGCATTAACAATGTGATTAATATTATTTTAACAGTCTTATAGGTTAAGTCTTGTTTAATGTGCCTTTTGTGAACCTTCTTTCGTTTAAAAGTAGGCAGTTCTTATCTAACACATGTTATACGGATTAAGCGTTTCATTTGATATTGATCCAAAATACACACATTGAAAACAAGTTTTGTATTTTGCTGGTCAAGAGTCTTAGTGGTGTCTAACCCATTAGTCGGTCTTTCGTGCGTGTATACCGGCTGTGTACACTCGCCTGTACCCATCACAAACTTTTCGCAACACTACAGTTAGAGACCATCATTATGTCGATTCATATTTGTTTGTTCTGCTTTTCTACGTCTTTATAAACTGCTAGTTTTGCATCATATAAACTGGATATTTTGAAACAAACTCAGAGTTTTCGTCATCATACAGCGAAAAAGGCCTGTACGCCGCGGCAAAGATGCCAGAATGCTCATGGCACGTCTGGGCGGGCGGTGCCACTGCACATGCGGTGCTGCACAGCAGCGGCGAAGTTCGAAATGTATTCCGCCTAAATACACGTACTGAGCTTCCACCATGGTAGCATGCACGTTGGAAGCGCAGTGCGCTAACAAGGCGTCGAGATTCCAAACCACACCTTAATATGATTATAATACCCGTCTTAACAATTGTCATCATATATAGGCTATAGACTGCCAAGTCTGGATCCGCACACAAGCATTTGAAAATGTTCATTATTAATAACATATATGCTACATTTTATCATTATTAAATAAATAAATAAATAAATAAAATCATCATTAAATAGATATATATAAATATACTAGCAATAGTGCCCGGCTTCGCCTGGTTGATTTGTTTGTTTTATGATGATAATGAATACTACTACAGAACTGGCACATAATACTTAAATTAACATAAAAATATATAACTTTTTCTGGTGGTGGTGGAGGTGGGGGTGATAAGTAGTACAGTATAATGGACGTGACATTCAGATCATTTTCCCGTATTGATAATGACAATGATGAATAGGGAAACGCCTATTTACTACAGTACAGTACTGACACATGTAATTTACAAACGAATTGAAAAATATGATTAGAAAGAGGAGTATGTGACATAAAAGACACTGCCTAGGGCCTATATCTCATTGGCTGTTAGAAAAGTAGAGATCAATAGTGTCGTCTTTTGTCACATAGTGCAATAGGAAAATAATCAGAGCACTTTGGAAAACTTCGGCTGTCCCGAGCTCCTGAAGTAGCAATAGTGTCATTTATCGCCTCATACCGCTGAAGGAAAAGGATCTGAATAAATGAAAGTAAATTTGAAAGCACCAACGCTTATTGCAGCTGATTACCTCTATGTCTAAGCCACTTAAACAGAGGCATAATATTTTCATAATGATAACTGTTTTACGGGTCCTAAGAAATCTTCTTGCAGTAATTACTCCCAGTGACTACAATTTATAAGCAGCGCAAGTTGTAACTATTTTCGCAATTCTGGTAGGGGTGACGTGATGCAGCTCGCATTGCCAGCCAACAATTGACTTATTAAAATATCCTTACAGTTACACTATACGGACATGAATGGTTCTAGGACCTTAAAACGTAGTTTTCAAGTTCATTTTGTCTGTTGTTCTAAATGTAGGGAATGGAGAGAGTTGTTCAAAATATCAAGTGGACAGTGTTACCCACAGGGTTCCAAAGGGTAAGTACATTAAATTTAGTTAAGATCGGTGAAACAATGTAGACTTGTGCCAAAAGACCCAAATGCAGGGAATGGAGTGGTCTGCCCGAAATTTAACGTAGACAGTGTTACTCGTCGGGTTCCCAAGGGTAAGTATGTAAAATTTGGTTCAGATCGGTCAAAGGGTGTAGATTTGTGCCAAACGGCCTAAATGTGGGGAATGGAGTGGTCTGTCCGAAATTTCATGTAGACAGTGTTACTCGCAGGGCTCCAAAGGGTAAGTATACACATTTTGGTTCAGATCGGTGAAACGGTGTGGATTTGTGCCAAAGGGCCTAAATGCAGGGAATGGAGTGGTCTGTACGAAATTTCATTTAAACAGTGTTACTCGCAGGGTTCCAAAGGGTAAGTATACACATTTTGGTTCGGATCAGTGAAACAGTGTAGATTTGTATAAATAACAGACAGACAAACCAACATTGAGTTTTATACCGTATTTACCCATGCAAGTGCAACAATCACAATAACGCAGGTTATCACAAAAATTCTACACACACACCCATGTACACGGGGCAACAAGACCACTATATCTAAGCCCCGCAAATGAAATATTAACTGTGGATACGATAGCATAGAGAATACTATAGTCCAATAAATCTTTGAGCAACACTGAATAATGACTTCAAATACCATATCCTATCTCCAATTTACACAAGCTAGTGCAACTATCACAATAACGCAGGTTATCACAAATATTCTACACACACACACATGTACACGGGGCACCATGAACACGATGTCTAAGCCCCGCAAATGAAATAACAACTGTCTACACATGAAAACTGCAAAACGGTGATAGGAGAATGTAGGAATGTTTGCCACTATTTTTCTCTGAGACCGGACTATCATGATACAGAGTAAATCGTTGTTGCCTAGTGACAACCTGTCCATCAATGGTGCGGCGTTGACTATCATGATACAGTGTTAGTCGTTGTCGCTTAGCGACAATATGTCCGTCAAGTTATTAGATCGGTGAAACGGTGTAGATTTGTGCAAAAGGGCCTAAATGTGAGGAATAGCCTACACTATTCCTCTTGAATCAGGCTATCATATACAAAAATAATTTTTCGAATCCGACTGGTAGTTCCGGAGATTAGCGCGTTTAAACATATAAACACACAAACAAACACACAAACTCTTCAGCTTTATTATATTAGTATAGATATATTGTGCCCTTTCGTAAAAGAAATATGCAAATCACTATCCAGCTGCTCAGTCTTATCTCTTTGGGGGCATAGAACGTCCTCCCACTGAGTGATTCACACATTATAGGATCAAGCTTAGGATAACACATCACTGAAATGAAATTCAAAATCCCACTAAAAGAACTATTTAATTCACAAAATTTGGCGCTACAATAAATAAAAATAACTGAAATCAACATCACACTTGCTCTAATGAACAAGGAATAATACAAAAAATCAATAATTTAGGTTCCATTGAACCCCAAAACAAATCTCAAATTCAGTTTCACTTCCATTTAGCAACATTAAAACTTTCACAAAAACGAGCTCTAAAAGTCTCGGCTAATTTTATTACATAATTCTATGTTTAAGAAGCATATTAAATATTCCAAATTTGAATATATTAAAAAGAAATTTGAGTTAATTACCATTCAATGGTATCAACAATTACCATTTATTTGGGTACCACATGACATTCGTAACATACCATCCCTCTCTTCAACACTACCAAAAAATGCATTTGTCTTCGGAAATCTCATGTTCCACAAGCGTTAAAGACTACTGATTTAATCAATTCGAAATAGACTCCCAGCTAATTCGATATCCTCGACAATTACTTGGGAACAAATACATTTATCATGCAACAATGCGCAGGGATTTTCACTATTGTCTCAATTGACAATTTCTAATTATTCATGAAGTGCGGATCTTTAATGAAACGGCAAGGGTAAATGATCAATATAAAACACGGTACAGGTTACCGTTCCATTTAAAAGGTTTATTACTTCAGAGTGCAGACATGGTCTGTCTCTGTCTTGACCTACCCTAACCAACCTCCATTAAGGAAATGCCGAGACATATACGGTTTAATTTATGACCTGGGGGAGAAGTCAATGCTCCCTCCTTCTACAACTGGACTTTAAAACACCACTTTCAGACAAGCGTGAACAGAACTTGGAAAGGCTACACATCACATTAATATAACATTATTCTGAGGTTCCAAAGACCTATTACTATAGCTCAGGTATAATTATGATTTCGGAGTTTTAACACTGGGAAGTAAGAATTCAAAACCAAATCATAATTAAGGGGCTTCCGACGTAAGAGACATCTGGTTCGATTCTCTGACCTGTCTCTAGGACAATTCCATTCTTGAGGTCTTAAGGCTAATTCCATAGAGCGAGGGTATTTCTCCAGTCCTCCTAACAATAATAAAAGCAACTGGGGAAAGGTATTCGCACTCAATTCCATGCTTGACAACAATATATAGCACACTTTTTAAAAGTTTGTCACAGCAAACACATACACAATCAATTACTTCACCCAGCTGGTCCCAGCAATTATAATTCCTGGCATTATCTTCACTGCAATCTTTAGCGTGACCATTTATTATTTAGCGCTCAAAGGCGACAATCAATACATTCGTGATGCCTTCCGTAGTTTAATAATTATTTTCAACGTAATTCATTTTATCTTCGTCCATAATTAACAGATTTTCCTTTTATTAAGTCTCGACTTTTCATTTCCAAGAACACAACAGGTTCTATAATTATTATATTTATTTTAGCACACTACGGCTCATACTTGAATATTCTTTCCATACTTTTATGTTACATTTTCCTTTTTATATTTATCCTGTTTGCCTTTTAGAATAACATTATTCCATTTATATTCACAAGTATTCCACTGAATACAATTTCATTTGATTAACAATACATTTTAGCAATTTTCATATTAGATTCCGCACTTATTATATTCGCACAGTTTTATATCCCTGAATTTTCAATACTGGAGAATACATTCTCCGTGGTCATCATTCTACATGAGATTTCCGAATCCAAAACACATAATAAATTTGGGTGTTACGTACATGGTTTATCCGGCCCCATTGTCCGAATTCCAGTGGAACGACATCCGGCCCACATCAAATTTCTTACTTCATCATATTGATACACACACTTTCACTTATTAATTTTTCCTCTGAATTACACATTTTTAAATTTATATGAGGGTTTTCAAACATTTTCACTACACTTAAAAAAATTATAACTTCACTTAATATTATATTTACACACACAGAATTTCACTTTTTGGGTAACAAACACACGTGAATTCTTTCTTCACCAAATCCCAGGGGTGCAAATTTCGACGTTGCCTTCTACCTTCTACTCTGAAGTTGACAGTCTCGTACGAAAATGAAACCTCCTTGGATAAAAAGTTCCCTCCTAATTCTGGTGTTTAATTTATCGGCATTTCCTATACTGCACGATAAAGTAGTCTTTTCCGGTTCGCAATTGTCTATCTGGGAAAACGGTATATTTTTACGCTTACCCCTGAAGTCGCGATTCTGCACTTCTACAATTGTTTATATGATATTATGCGTCGAAACTCAATTCGGACGGCTATTGTCTTATCTCTGTGGAGTATTTCTATAAAGCTCCACGTGGCTACGGTTATCTCTTTGTGGACTCCTAATACTATCGCCACTGTGTTACCCTAATCTCCTCAATCAGGAAAATTAGGTATTAACTAAATGTTTTACCCGACCGTGGTATACTTAACGCACTGGGAAAACATCTTTAGAGTAATCTACTCTTTGCTGATGTCTCGTATACTTTTGAGATACTATGTTCTCACTTCGAATACTAGTGTCAGAGCTTCAAGTACCCTCGCGGCCTACCGTATATGTTCACACACTGTTTATAGCATGGCCTATTACCGTAGACTATTATACTTTTTCGAAGTTCTAAATTGTACTTTTCCTTTGAAAAGAACTTCAACGATTTAGAGCGCGGCGACACTGAATAAAGCTGGACAGTACTTCGACTTAGAGTACTTCTGCGTCGTGATACAGATTCGAGTCCTCCTGTACTGACAGGCAGCACGACCTATACGAGGTCTGTTGATTTACTGCATGCTCTTGCTCGGGCTACAGGCCCTTATATCTGTTTCTGGCAAAAATAAATAATTTCCTCTTCTTCCTCACTAACAACTTCCAAAATAATCGTCGTACGATGTTAAAAAAATATATCTGGAAAGCTGAGGTTTTAAACGCCTCAATGGCATCTAAGTTTCCAGGAATCGATCGTACAAATCTTTAATATTAATTTAAATGTTCTCTTCAGATGTGTGGGTAGTTTATTCTTGTTGTCTCCCACCATCAGCTTCTGGTTCGGGAATTCTCCAACTACGTAATGATGAGTTTGCATTTCTTTTCTGCATAACTTCTATGAACTTTATCCACTCTAAAATATCTCATTCCCTGGATAATCATTACTGGTGGAGACCTTTCTTTACTTTAATGCCTGCAAATGGCTTAATTTCAATTATTTCTCTTATTTCCAGGCCCCTCCTCTCATGCGGTGCTGCCTTTTTATTGCTGACTCGGGGCTGTTTCCGAAACTTCATTCTCACTCGTGCATGGAAGTTTCCATTGATCTAATTTTATCGCGTGCGTAACCCGCTCTGTGGTGACTGTTCAAATGACATCACCAGGCAGCTGTGGCCTGGCTATCTGTAGTTGCACAACATGACTCTGCCTCACGCAATCTTATGCAGTATTTGCTTCTCACCTATTTATAATTCCCTTCTAAAGCCTGCATCCATTCTCTATTTTCTTCGAAATACAAGGATATGAGTTCGATACTGAACCTCTCCCATAGGTTCAATATATTTAAAGAAACCTTACGGAAGAAGCTCCACCCAAGAGAATATACCATCACCTGGGACGAATTCTAAGGAACGGTAAGTTAAACCAATATCGTGGATATCCGCGGTTTACGCTTCAGGCTGGAGATGAGCTACAGTAAGGTTAGTTTTCATTTTTGAACTGAGAAACTCGACTTCCCTTGAAACAAGGCTGAAGCCCGAACCAAGTGAACATAATGGCATTCACATATTCCCCGTCAGATATTAATGAAAGGATTAAAAAATAGGATTTATTTTAATATTCATTTTGCAAGAAACTACAGCAGTAAGTTATAGAAACTTGTTTAGGAGTAAGGTTTTCTGGATGAAATCACATTTAATTCAAAACACAAAACATTATTTTCTATCCTTTACAGAACTTCTAGTAAACACACTGAACAAAGCATGACCAAACCTAATATTAGGTCTGTTAAAAGCTGAAATATGTTGCAGCTTTCTGCTGCAATATTACTTTTCCAAACTCTGAAGAAAGGTCCTCGAGGTGAATTACAGGCGAGGTAAGGTACATACTTTCCATCTTTCGAAAAGGTTCTTTCCTTCTGCCTGCCGGCAATTGTGGAAATACACTTTTTATAACAACAAGCTGGGTTTATATTAACACTGAAATACTCGCGCGAATGACAACCACAGTTTTAAATTTGACAATATTTCCAACAAAGTTCCGCGAGAAAGCGCCACTGTTGTTCAGAGTGCCCGGTTGCTGTGGTAACATGGGCTATACTACTAACACTTTGTGTCCCGTTCTTGTTTTGCTTCTGAAAATTACATAATTTATACTCATAGCCAAAATATTATGATCGCCTCCCACGTGGTTCATAATAATCTTCATATAGTCCACAACTTTCATGATGCCTTTAAGGCGACCTTGAAGGTAACTTAAATGTCATATTGAATCCAATGATAAAATGTAATCTATTTAGGTACGCTCTGTAGACAAACTAACCACTAGAATACCTTAAAATAAATCATGGATGTGGGATATTATATGTTGAACGATACCATGCAGATTCATCATTAGCACTGATTAGGCTGATGAGGTCGCAGATATACATAAAATACCCATGCGAAACATTTCATTGAAATAAAAGCCAAATTTTCAGTTTTGTCAATCAAGTATTTTCACTTCTACCAAGCATATTGTCATAAATCTGCACTACTTTCATTACTTGTGTATTGAGATTGAGCTGTGTAAGTTTCATACTTATAGCTCTCTTATTTTGCAAGATACATGAATGAGGGTTGTTCAAATGAAGAGGTACGAAACGATACTGTGGGTACAATGTATTCATTATTCAAAAGTAATCACCACAAGCCTGTGCACAGGTGTCCCATTGCTTCACTAGCCGCAGGATTCCCTGTTCCCAGAAGTCTTGTGGTTGTGACAGGAGTCAATCCTGTACGGTGTCCTTTAGTTCGTCGTCCGATGGGAAACGTTTTCCCTTCAGACGAACAGTGATGTGTATCGTGCGACAGTCCGTAGCCTACGCAAGTCCATCAAGAACAAACGGCCTGGACCACTCACGAAGGGAGTGATTCTGCTCCATGATAACGATCGCCCACACGTCTCTAACATCACACAAGGTGTTTTGGCCACGTTCAAGTTGGAGCAACTTGAGCATCCGCCCTACAACCCGGACTTGTCACCCTGTGACTTCCATCTGTTTGGTCCGTTAAAGGAACATCTCAAGGGAAACCGCTTCCAATTGGACGACGAACTAAAGGACACCATACAGGATTGGCTCCACTCACTACCACAAGATTCTGGGAACAGGGAATCCTGCGGCTAGTGAAGCAATGGGACACCCGTGCACAGGCCTGTGGTGATTACTTTTGACTAAGGAATAAATTGTACCCACAGTATCGTTTGGTACCTTTTCTTTTGAACACCCCTCGTACCAAAAACTAAAGAAAATTACTTTTATACTAAATTCAATTTTAAAGTTGCACAAATGATAATTATCTGTTACCTTTAAAATTGAAACGCAATTAGAGGTGACCTTCCATGTTCCCACTGGAAGAATTTTATACTTAAAATACTATCAGAATTTTATGAAGCACACGTAGTATTATACTGTGTGCGTAATCAGCCTAAAATAAGAAAACAGTTCACAGATTTGGTCCCACTAGGCTACAAGGCCCTTTAAACACTACCATTGGTCACATGGAACCCCAGATAAATGTCCTCGCAGCATAATACTACCCCTCCCCCCTTCGTGGCGCGGTGCTTGTTCCGAGCAGCGTTTCGCCTTGAAGACGGCGTATCAGGACACGACCATAGGCTATACATGCTCTAACTGGAAGCGTGGTCCATCAGACCAGGCGCCAATTTTCTACCCTGCACCAGCATTGCACTCTGCCTTCCAATTGGCCACACATCACAGCCTCTTCTGTCTTACAACGGGGGCAAGACTCCGACCTACACAAACGTTGGCGAAGCGTGGACGTCGAACACCTTGTCACCTACTCATGATTTCACCGTCCTTCGATCACTTTCCATAGATGATCACGACAGTAGCTGCCGACCAGCCTTGTAGTTTCCGAAATGCTCGTTACCAATCGCCGGGCCATAAAAATCTGACCTTTGTCAAAGTCACGTTAGTCAGTAGATTCCTCAATCCTCAGCACATTTTGGCACTAGACTGAATCCTCATTCTTTTCTGCTACATTTATGTATTTTTCGTACCGTGTCACATACTCGCAACCTCACCAGGCGGCATTCAATCTCGCGGTGGGCAGTGGTCGTAATGTTGTGGCTCATGAGCGCATATAAGTACATATTATTTCAGTGCAAAGGGCGTGGCTTGTCGATCTACCAACTCAGGTGTGTCTGCGAAGTTTAATTTCTTTTTCTATCAAGCAACTTCTGACTTCGTCTGGAAACTCAAGCATCATTTACATAATTTATGGAGAAATCATAGTTCATAGCAGAATTCTCTTTATCGGACCACAAACCATGAACATTTCTTGATTGTCACAGGAGCTTTAGGGATGACTCTCTTTGTGAATCCCTTCTTTCTCTCTCTCTCTCTCTCTTGTAAAAATCGAGAAATTATTTGTTGCTCAGTTTCATTGTTACGTGATAAGCGTATTTTTTCGATTTCAATGATCTACGATCTATATCCTTTTCCGTCTCGGCGTGATGAGTTAAAATCATTGACTGGGCTATTAATTATATTATCATGGAGATAGCATGTGCAACGAATTCTTGTAAGACGTAATTGAAGAATGGCGAGGTGTATGAGTCGCACACCCCGCTTCCGTCCAAACTAAATTTGACTGTGTATTCTGCGGAATGGAAAGTTCACAGACGAAGTAACGAAAAGCGGAGTTGCACTTCCAGGAAGACTCCAAACACATTCACTCTTCTCTCAAGTCTTGACTCAACACGACTCGACAGTAACTTGGTTGATAATAGGCCGGCTCGCCAGCCAGCTAGCTCGTAAAGTGTCTCGAAGATACTACGGTAATTTAATGGAGATTGTGGGAAGAAATGAAAACGGAAATACACTTATATAGTGGGCGATGTATTGAAGACGGAGATATGCTCTAACGGTTTTTTTGTTGAACTTTTCTTGCTAAACAATTCTTACACTCAAAGTATATAGATATTTTTAAGGTTGCCCAGCGTGCGCTTAAAAGGCGCAGGGGCGCAAATTTGTTTTTCAACTTTTTCACTGAAATCATTTTTCCTTGGCTTCCAAAAGGCTCGGTCAAACAGGACGTGGGCTGCCCGCGCCGACCGAACGACCGCTGCCCGTCTCGGACTGTGGTGATCAAACCGAATACGGACATGTAAAGGCGAACCAGTTTAAAAGCAATCGCGATCAAGTGTATGTCACAGTGTTTTCTGTTCGTGGTGTTAATTCAACATGTCCAGCAGTTCGCCGGACGAAGAAAAATTGCTTCTTGTGTTCGCTTTGAGTCAAGCGAGACAAAAGAGAAAATGGGTGTATGATAGACTACTAATGAAAAAAGGCAGGAATTGGGCGAGTATCACAAACTATGCTGAGAGTTGTTGTATATTTTCGAATGACTGTAGAACGCCTCACGCAAAAGGTCAATTAACTTCTCCGTTTCGTCGGCTATGCTTCCAGCCCGCGCGGATTTTGTGGAAAATCACAACTGCTCCCTTGCCCGCCGCGAACTAGATTGGTCCGCCGCACCCTGTTTAACCAGGATGATGCAAAGTTACACGATACAGAGTTCGTAGCGGACGGGCGTCCTGGTTCGCGCGGGCAGCCCGCTTCCTCTTTGACCGAGCCTTTAGTCATAAATAAATATTTTTCTACATAAACGTTCCTCGAGATACCCTTTACAGAATAGTGAAAACCGCTTCAAAATCCATCCAGTGGTTCTCGAGATTACCCGTGACATCCAAAAACCGGTGACTTAGTTTTATACTAAGTAGAGATTACGACAATGGGTTGCTACAATGAAGAGACTGATCGACGGAAACACAGAATATCAATAATGTCAATTCTTATCGAGTTCTTATTTCATCTTTTTAACACCAAAGCCTTTATGACGTACGGTACAATACGATATCTCCAATAATATGATGCTTCTCAAACAATGTTTGATCCAATTGTATTTCAATAGAAGGCAGATATTTATAACACGTACTATTCTTAATAAGATGGTGATAACTCAAGTGAACAAGTAGCTAAAATGGTGTCAGTGATGGAAGTAGAGAAAGAGGGTGCGGCAACGCTGAGCATTAATTCATTCACTTACTACAATCTTGTGCGAGCCCAACGAGTGCCATTCGTTGAATCGCTTAACTAGCGTGGGTTTTGCACCATGTTCCCTTCAGTCTGGTCAGTACATTAGGGCTCAACGTATGGGATTTAAACCAATAATCATCGAAATTAAAGTTATTAATTAACCAGAAAATGGTATTTGCGGTTGAAAAATTACATTGCATTCTAAATGCTCAAAATTTGTAGTAGCATTTGATTTAATATAATCACCTTAGTGCCCTTCTTTGAACAAAGAAATATATGGTCAGTTTAGGTTAGTTGATCGCAAAGCACGATTATTATCACCGTCCATTTAACATATCAGCATACATTAAAAGAGATTGGTCGTTGCAAAAATAATTCCGAATTCCATTTTATAAAGAACACTGAGTGAATTTCGGAAACAGACTAAATGTACGTTATATCTTTCTATATCTCTCCCCTTAGTCACACTTTGAACGTAATTCATGTCTTCTTCCGAGAGAAGCATCTGCCATAAAGAATTTCTATCAGGAATGCTACTGACGAAATAATAATGCCAATTATTAAAATAACAAAGGATCCTTGCACATGATCGATTGTGAACACCACAATTCGTTCTCTTTCAATAACCTCTCTTTTCTTAATATCTACAAAAGTTTGTTCTTTTATCAACTCAGACCACCATTTAAACATCAACCCACTTTCTCTTATTCTTGTCAACACACTATTAAACTTAACTGTATAAGGGCTATTTATTCTAAGAAATATGGTGACATCGTACATGATCCCCGAATCTTCTAACGGTATGAGTGGTTTATCTTTTGCCCTATTCGAAAATAAACTTATCATAGTTGCACGGGGACAAAATATTGCATAATTGTTTTCATTTTCCATCGCTTTTGTTAAACCTTTTTCCTCATAAAACTTAATGTTTTCAAGATTTATAACCTGCATGAACTGCTCACCATTAACATACTCAATTTTGTCAAATATCCTACTGGAAACAACATCACCTCCGTTCTCCAAACTCTCCCTGAGAGGTTCCATGGTGATATACCTTAGTTCCGATTCTGCTAAATCATCTATATTGAGAATTTGTTTCTCATAACCAGGGTTTGTGAGGACCCCAATTAACTGGGACTGAAATGCTGAATTGATCAACAAGCAACAGAACACCCAAACAGCGAATAGAACTCCTGATGTGGAACGATTTGGTTGATGATTTAACGATATACCAATCAATATAGACCATGAATTTAGAGCAGAGAGAGCAATGCCGTCATCAGCGGAGAGTAGATAAGTAACAATTGATATCAGTATGCAGGAAGTAAGAAGCAATGTCCAGATCTTGGAGCTGAATATGAGCGTGAGTGCCTTCCAACGGGGAATCCGTTCAGCCCTCGGAACATACCATAGGAGACCATCTCTTACATGAGGCACAGTCATGTCCATTGCTTCCCACATCTCATCAGTTGGCTTGTAACCACGCAATGTAAAATCAGCTTGACCATTAACCACATCGCCCAGTGCTCCGATCCAACTTCCATTATCCAAACGTCCATCCCGTGTTTGCATACCCCTCTGGCTGTCAGAAGGACGCATAAAATATACGCGAAGGCCATATTTATTTGTCACTGTTAATGATAGATTTACCTCAAATCCAATCAATTTTTTGGAAAACTCGTCATTTGATACTCCCCATTCAGGTATATAATCAATAAATGGCGGAAACCGGTTCACTGCGGCAGTAATTTGGCAGTTATTGAATTTATTTGGAATCTTTTCCAGAAACAGTTGAGAATTACGCTCAAAATGACCTTCTCCTTCAATCAGCCACCTGTCTATAACAACCACATCCTTGGTATTCCTTCCACACTGTCCGGAATCACTGAAAGGAAACCAAGTGTACAGATTAATGGAAGAAACGACAGTGTTCGATACCGATGATGAGATAAGTACCAAAATATTCATTACATACATCTTCCAAAGTCTGTCCACAACACGATTAACTGCAATTTTCTCACACTCGACCATAATAGCTTCATCAATTACAACTATAAATCGAACACTGGCACTCAAAGCATAGGTTTGATCTAACGTTTGAATCTGTGTGAAAACTTGATCACTTTGTTCAGTTCCTTGCAACACAATCAAGATATTATCTACATGTTCTCTCTCATGTCTTGCTAGCTTATCGTGTCTGCAGTAAGATACTACACCTGTATGATTTATATAGGAGTAATATTGCTGAAGAAACTGATCAAGAAACGGATGCTCCCAGAGAGCGATCATAGAGTGATCCAAACAAATTAGGAGACGTTGTTCTTGATAGAAGTAACGTTCAACAATATTCAGTAAACAGTTGTAAAGATGACTTGTTTCTCTGTTAATATAGAGCTCAGTGCTTTTTACCTCAGCACACAGTAGAATCATGAATATACCCAGAACATCGTACTGAGTGCGTTTAAGACGAGCATTTACGAGAAAGTTCATTATTTTTTAATTTTTTGTCTTCGTTCCAGAACTATGGATGAATATCAGATGCAGTTGCAATCCTTCTATTGATGAACCTGAAAGTAAAATGGATGACACATGTGTTACACTGACAGACTGGAGTATTGTGATATGCAGACTGCGTAGTCTTAGCCCGTTGCTCACGGTAAAATGTTTCTTAAAATTTATATTACAACTAATTTTATAAAACTATGACGAAAGCAAGCTGGGTTGTTCACGGTAAAATTATTTTATAAAATCCGTGGATTCATTAGGTTCGCCATCTACCCATAAACTTCTGAACCAAGAATCAGCTGTTCAACACACATTGGTTTGAGAGTATGGCTCCAACAAAGCGAAAATTGCCAAAATTGCTGCTTTAGCTACAATTATATGTCGTACAGTGGTAAAGAGGAAGAAAAGAAATGCTAGGAAGTCCCGGACTCGGGAATGGATAAAAAGAAGAGAAGAGTAGAGGAATGCTGTCCTTGGTCGAAAATGAGTTGAGGTTAGAATATCAGAATTAATATAGGAATTTTCTAAGAATGGAGGAAAACAGTTTTAAAAACCCCTAGATCTTGTTGGTCCCAAAATTATTCGACAGGACACTAACATGAGGCAAGCCATTTCTCCTGAAATGAGATTGCAAGTGAGTTCGAAGCCCGTTAATTTTCGCCTTCACATCAGCCTGGCTTGTGTTGTTTTTGTGAAACATATTCGGCGATTGAGATTTCTGCCTCTCTTCTTGCATTTCTATTTTGGTATATGGGCGTTTTAACCTTATACAAACACTTATATTTCTGGTACTCGTCCATTAAAACGCTAACAGCTTCCTTATTCCAGCCGCAGCCAGCCATTTTCGAAGTGTTCGTTTACAAGCGAGCTTCACAATCTTCTCACCACGTGGCGCCAGCATCATCTTCATGTCAGCTTCCCTGATTGGTTCGTTTCGTAAAATTAATTTTACGGAATAGAACATGTCCTATTTTATGGAAAGTTTTATCAAAGGTTTTATAAAACTTGAATTTGACCGTGAGCAACAGAAATTTTATAAAATTAAATTATTGTACAATAAATTTGAAGGAAAATTTTACCGTGAGCAACGGGCATTAGTATGTAAACAGTGCTATCAGATTAGTATCGCACGGAGTTGAGATGACGCACGCCCTGTGAACGGCCAGCCCAACCACAGCGGACGACGAACCATGTGATCAGTCCATTTATTCGCTGTACGTCACATGTGTTCTTCGCTACACCCGAAGGTCACAGGAGGAGCCTCCACATGCCCTATAGTACGGTGCGTTCTAACTTCATTGCACACGTTCTATGACCCCGCAGCCTGGTCATGAGTAGTATTATAATAACACATAGATTGAAACTTTCATGGTCCGTTATATTATTATTATATTAATTTATTCCGTTGGTATTTTCGCTAGGAACAGTGCCTGCGTTTTTCAATAGTGATCTAATCAAGTGTGGAAATGAGGCAATATCATGTAGGAAAGTTCTTATGTATGTAATTAGGCAGCCAATGTGCCATTTGTAAACGCGAATAAGGATGTCCAGAAAGATTTCACTGTGTTCCCTCTTCAATCCACTTTCTGGACATCCTCATATTCCGTATTCCCCCTCCCTCTCATATTTTCCGATCATACTGTATTTTTTATTCCTTTTTTTTTGCCGTGTGGCCTTATGAGTATACTTCTTAAACTTATATCTTTCCTGTAGTAAACTTTCCGTCCTCCAAGTAAAAATGGACCACCTCGTGGTGTAGTTACTAGCATGCTTGGCTCTCACCTCGGCGTTCCAGGGTCGATTCTCGGTATTGCCAAGTAATTGTAATTCTTGTGTGAGGGCTGGAACGGGCTACACTCAGCCTTCTGAGGCAAAACTGAGGAGAGGAGGGTCCAATTCCCACCTCAGCCATCCTGGAAGCAGTTGTCAGGGATTTCCCCCACCTCTACTCCAGGCAAATGGTTCCTAACCTAAAGACCACAGCCGCCTCCTTTACTGTCATGTCCCCAATTCACAAATACACACAATAGCACAGGCAGCACAATAACACGTTATCACACAAATTACACACACAACCAAGTACATACGCTATAAAAAGGGTGCCACAGCCCGTAAAATAAGCAACCACATCAACTAAGAAAGGCGCATAATCTGTCTTCCTACATCCAGCCATCTAGTGACGACCAAAGGAACTTCTCTAAATTGTATGACGTCATTTGCCGCACTTAATTAGATCAAACCATTCTGTTGTCGATGCAGGCACAGCTCCTAGCGAAACCTTTAGTAGAATTATATTAGCTGCAATACGGCAAAACCCAAAAGAGTATACCTATGAAAAACGTAAATGGTATCTAATACAGGGTGATTTATTGCTCGGAAAGTTCAAGTGAAGCCCTGAGTGAGGGCGCTGCCGGCGCGAGCGAAGGAGCGAACACACAATTTGTGTGACACTCTTTTTAAATCATCCTCACGTGCGCGCTACTCAGAGCCAGGTGGTTTCTGTGCAAGTCATGCTTTTCGCGTGCAGCAAATAGCAGTAAATCCAGCAACATGATGACAGGAGGGACAAGGGGAAGCCTAGTAGTTTGCATATTTTCCGGGGTTTCAAATGAACTTCTGGCGCAGTATATAAGACTGATGGTTTATAAAAATAAAAAATAAAATGTAAGTTAGTTATTGTTGTTGTTGTTTTAAGGGGCGGAACTACGAGGTGATCTGCCCCTAAATATAATGTTTTTGGCATGGAACAAGAACACTAGGAAGTGCAGTTTGGAACTGGTTCTGATGAGTTTCCTGCTCCTCACGAAAGATAGCAGCACTGTCCATGGAAGGTAAATTGGGGGAAGAATTAGGGTACTCATCGACCCTTCTTTAGCCATCTACAAGAAAATTTTTGAAATTTTTATTATTGTCTCAATCGAAAGTATGTCTTCTCTAGTTTCCAAAATATATTGTTTATACAAGTTTGATTGTTGTTTACCTCATTTTTATTCATTTTAATGATCGGTGTGCACGCTTTTCAGCATCAGTCACTGCGTTTCTTGTTTCATGTTCATCCGAAGCGCGGGAAAATTTGAAGAACTTATTTCTCGTTCTCGGAAGTTAGTTTTCTTTTTGGATACCACATGATAGCACTAGGCTATTTGTACTCTTTGATTAAAGAGGAATTCTTTGTTCGTTTGTCATGGGGCCAATTGAGAGGTAGATCGTTATTTTGTGTATTCGATCTTCTACGTTGTGATATGAAAGATAGAATCCAAGGCTTGAACGCAAAAGGAAAAACAAGTAGTTCCGTGAAGAATAATCGAGCCTATTTTCATATATCCTACTTATGTTAATTGCCACTATCAACATACAAAATTTCAGTTTGATTGCTGTAATAGATTCGTAGATATTGAGAACCGACTAAATATTTCGGATGGTCGCCATGTTGGATTTTATATATGTAGGTCCTAGAGTTATGTACTGTTACATGAAGATTATTGTGTACGTGTAGCATTCAAACTTCAATCGCATGATTAGGACACAAGAATTAACAACGAGATTTTAAAATTTCGCATAGCTGCCATCCTTCGGTTATGGAAACAATTGAAAAAAATTAGATGCCAGTGGATTAACATTCGTATAAGGATTTACTGTACCAAGTTTCACTGCACTCAGATGGTTAAATTGCGAGAAACGTCCATGTGAATATTTATACTTCGCGTCACCGCCATGTTGGATTTGTGATCACCAGGTTATTGATAGTCCTATAGGTGAACTTATGTTCATAGCCTCTATGAACATAAAAATATCCAGTTTGATTGATTTGATAGATTCGTAGATATTCAGAGCCGTCTAAATATTTCAGATGGTCGCCATGTTGGACTGTTAAATGTATAGGCCATTGTCATGTACCATTAAAGGAAAATTATTGCGTAGATTCATTATTCAAACTTTCACTTCGATCGCATGATTACGACACGAGAAATAAAATCTTAATTTTAAATTTCGCACAGCTGCCATCTTGAGGTTATGTAAACAATTGAAATAAATTAGATACCAGTGCATTACAATGTGTATAAACATTTTCTGTACCAAGTTTCATTGCGTTTCGAACATTAAATCGGGAGAAAGGTCTATTTAAATTTTCAAATTCGCTTGGCCGCCATGTTCGTTTTGTACTTAACCGGTTTTTGAAAATCTTATAGATGAACTTCCAGTAGTGGCCTTTATCTCCGTACAAAATTTCAGGGTGATACCGCTAATAGTTTCAGAGATATAGAATGCCGGTGAAATATTTCGCTGATCCGCCATCTTGTGGTTATGTAAACAATTGAACGAAGTTAGATGTCGGTGCATTACAATGTGTATAAACATATACTGTACCAAGTTTTATTGCGTTTGGTTGGATAAATCGCCAGAAACGTCTATTTAAACGTCGCAACTTCGCTTGGCCGCCATGTTGGTTTTGTAGTTACCAGTTTCTCAAGAGTCACATAGATGAACTTCTAGTAGTTCCTTTTATCACCGTAAAAAATCCAGGGTGATATCGGTAATAGTTTCGGAGATATTGAATGCTGGTGTAATATTTCGCACAACCGCCATGTTGGATTGGTGAGACGTAACAAAATTTGCAGGGCACGGTCGGGGTCGCCCGGAATAGTGCTATGAACTTTCCGAGTTTCATTGAAATCACTCCAGCCATTTAGAATTTATTAGGGGGACACACACACACACACACACCTCACACACACACACACACATACACACGCACACACACACGGACAAAAGGTGATCTCATAATCCTATTTTTTCAAAATTGAAAATAGGCTAATAATACTTGTTTCTAGAGAATCAATACGTTAATACTCCTAAGCAAACTGAAAATAATCATGTTACTTCAATTGATATACATGTCAACAATGTGCAAAAGAATGATGTCCATAGGTTAGGTTCAGATAATGTACATAATGGACGAACTCAGTGCTTTCATTTTTTCTTATAAAAATATTCTCTTTGAATTAGATTGTAAACTGATTATCATTTCACCAGTAGTATGTCCTGATTGTTTAATATGTAGTAAGTTAGTTTAGTTAAAAATGAAGTACGTAACCAAACGATTTAGCTTGGCCATTTCAATATTAAATAAATAATTCATGTTTTTTGGGCTAATGCCGTGTGTATTTAGATTAGAACCATACGTTTCGGAAAAACCTTGCCTCCTTTTTCAATGGAATCAAACAATGTGGCCAAAGAAAGTATATCAATGAGATTACAAAATTACAAAAATATAGATAAATTCCTCGGTTCGTCACCAGAGAGCAGCTGCCAGAAATTACTGTATGGACCATGGTAGAACGGCGGACAGAGTAGTAAGTAAGGAGAAGGTAAAGGGGGCGGGGTGAAAATAAAGAGACTCCTCGAAGAATGAGGATGTCCATAAGAAAAGGGGGGGGGGAGGGTTAGATGGATATAAGGAAACATAAACAAAAGGGAAGTGTATCTGAACGATACCTAACGTCATACAAGCAACGGCGAAAAAACAGATGGAAACTCCTCCAGTGACGAACAAAGAAGATCAAATCCAGGCTCTGTAGTCATAGAGGAAAAAAGTACAATTTTAAATAGGTGAAGAACAGAGAGATTGAGAGGAACTATCTTCCTAGATCCTTAATAACTGGTAGCCAAGTGTCACTTAGCTGATATCCAGTGTCTCTGTTAAAATTATTGGAATTTTTACGAATTTCAACTGTCTCCCTTATAATTCTAATGGTTCTAATCTAAATACACACGGCATTAGCCCAAAAAACATGAATTATGTACATAACCCGGGCCGTGAAAGCCTTAATATACACATTTCAATATTATTAGCATGTACGTAGGTCACAAGACCCTGAAGCTTGTAGTAAAATACAGTATTTACCACTTAAATGCTGGCAGTACATCAGAGCTGGACATCCTAAAGAAGTCTGGCATCAATCCTGGGTAAAAGGACAGTGTCTGGCGATGGTGCAGCAGATAAAGCACACAAAAATCTGGGTTGGAAACAATCTACTCCAGAACTAAACAACGTAGGAGATACTCACGGGTCAGGGAATGCACAAGATTGATCTAAAATCCCAAGAAGAAGGCACCACCTATACTGCAGCAAGTTTTTAGGAGTAGAAAAATAAGACTCTTCACTCTAAATGAGTACCTCAACTTTAAGTTATGTTTTCTCACACTTCAATTAGTTAAAATGTCCACTTAGAATGCAGATATTAGTTTTATTTAAAAACTAAAATATAGACGAATAATAAAGCTACGTTATATATCAGAATAATGCTCATAAATTAAAATTAGCCCTCCCCCACAATTTAATTTTGTTTAAGAAACAGAGTAATGTAAATTGTAAAACAAATCTAATATATTTGCCCCAATCAAAGATACAAAACGATTTTGCTATAAAACATTGTGAACATACAGCAGAGCAACAGCAGAGCAATTTGTAACAACAATGACTCGATTAGTTTGAAAAAGAGCGAATATATCGAGTCTTAAAAATGCATGTTATTTTTGGGATTAATCTTTGAAAACGACCCCCTCCCCCAAATTATTTTTATTTCACTTTTGCCATAAATCCACTTGTTTATATCCTTGGAATCAGTGATATGAATTTCAAAAAATAAGATAACTTATGAAACCCGCCCAATGTTTGGGAAGTCAGGCTCTGCCTGTCACAAGCCAGGGCAAAGCAGTGAGTGATAGAGGAGTAACAACTCTTAAAAGAAACAGGGTCCAGCTGGCCCGGTAAGCACCTTGTCAGGGTCCCTTGCCAGGGTTACTGTGAAGTCATCAATGGCATTGATAGTGGAGTAGATGATCTATAAAACAGTATGAATGGCAGACGGGGCAACCCTGTATCCAGGATTAAGAGGATAATGATTTAGTTAGATGTCAGCTTTACATAAATCTGTCTTGTAACAAGCGGCTAGATGGTCAGCGTCAGTTCATCAAAGGTGCGGCTGAAAACCCATCCTCGGAGCTAACAACCTCGAGTGGAATTTTAAGGGGACTTGTTCCCCTAACCCAGAAAAACAATCAACAATTGATGTGCACATTGTAAGAGACTTTACCCAAGGGAGTAACCAATCTCTATTTTCCACGGAAATGAGAAGTAGGCAATCGTATTCTGGGGGCCTACATCATTGTGCAAAAAATGAAACTGAAGAGTCGGAGCATCTTGAAAACAGAATTAAGCAAATCAGCAGTAAAATTAAGCACATGAACATAAACGTTTTGGCTACCTTTAATGTCAATTCACTCTTAATAACAGGAAAACTTAAAACTCTAATAATTTTCTTCAAAGAGAAAAGGATTATGATAACAGCTCTTCAAGAAACTAGATATACTGATGAACATCCATTTTATTCAGAAGGTTATAGAATATTCAAGGGAAAACCTGGAAAGAGTGTTGTGAAAAATGTACCTCAATTTGGAACTGGGTTCAATGTAAATCAGAACATATTAAATTCAATAATAGAGTTTAAATCCATTAATGAAAGAGTATCCCTGCTCTCCTTTAAATCAGTAAGCAATGTTTATACCATTTTAATGCACATGCACCAACTAATGAGAAAAATAGGACTCCGATAGAACAAACGAAAATTTTTGGCAAGAACTATCAAACACCCTAGATCAAATTCCATCGAAAAATATAATACTTCTACTTGGAGACTTTAACGCTCAAATCGCCAAAGAATGTCAACATCGGTCCATAGTAGGCAATTTCCCCGCACATAGAAGAACCAACACAAATGGAGAAAGATTCATTAGTTTATGCAGGGTGCAGAGAGCATAACATAATCTTGAAATCTACATTCTTCAAAAAACTTCCTAGGAAACAAACTACTTGGGTTTCCCCAAATCCAGTTTGTGGTGAGAAACAACTTGACCATGTTGCTATTAGCAGACAGTCTACAACGGTGATACTCAATGTGAAAGTTGCTAAGAGTGCAGGTTTAGATTCAGACCACTATCTGTCTCTCATTAAATTCAAAATTAGACCAATATATAAAAAGAAAAATCATTATCAATCTTAATAGTTTGATACACAAAAATAAGCTACAGAAAATAATTTCAAAACGCTTTTGGAAACAGAGCACCTAAAACATGGGAACAACTTCAAAAAGACTTAATACAGATAGCAGAAGAAACCATTCTCCATAAAAGAAAACGAAAACATGCCTGGTGGACTGCTGAGTGTGACGAACTAATCTTCAAAACACAACGTGCTTGGAATATCTGGAATGCAAATAAAAATGAGAATACCAGGAACAGCTTTATAGAAGCCCAAAAAAAAATACATCTAAGGGACTCAAAAGGATAAATGTGCAACATATGAAAGACCAATTAACATTAATTGAATCGGACTTCAGACAGCTCAATGCAAAGGACTTCTACAAAACATTCAGAAGTACGGTAGTTTAAGGAAGTATACTTCACCAAGCTTACTCTTCACAGATCCAAAGACACAGATTACTGCATATAATAACGCTGAAAATTGCAGAATACTTGCGGAATATTTTGAAGAACTCCTCAACTGCGCTCCACCAAAGGAGGCATTTAATTTTGATAATATACTCTCCATTCCTCCAGACTCGAAACCACCAACAACAAATTAATTAAAGAAATTGTAAATGAACTTAAAAATAAAAAAGCATCTGGAGAAGATAGTATAGTTGCTGAATTATGGAAATACTCGAGTGACAACATGATCCTATGTTTAACGGAAATCATAAATGACATATGGAAAACACACAGTTTACCATCAGAATGGACACCTGCCTTGATACAGCCACTACATAAGAAGGGGAAGAAAACAGATCCTAACAATTACAGGGGAATCTCCCTCCTGCTAGTGACCTATAAGATCTTATCCAAAGCACTTTTAAAAAGAGCACAAAAAATACTCGACCCACAATGGGAAGAAAACAGACAGGATTTAGGAAGGGACGATCTTGTATGGAGCAAATACTGAATTTAAAGAACATATTAGACATGAGGAAAATCAGGAACTTGAAATATGTAGTTACTTTTGTGGATTTTATAAAAGCAGACAGAAAGGCAAGTATTAACATTCTGAAGGAATTTGGACTTGATAACAAGACAACTGAAATAATTCTAGCAAAACTAACGAACACAACTTCCAAAGTTAAATTTAGAGGGGAACTTTCAAAATCTTTCAAAATAAAGTCAGGTGTGTGACAAGGAGATGGTCTGTCACCTCTGCTGTTCAATTGTGAATTGGAAAAGGTAATGCGAGAGAGGAGGAAAGCCATCAATACTAAAGGCATTCAACTAGGGAGGCATCCAAATAAAATCACTGCAGATTGTTTAGCTTTTGCGGATGATATTGCATTACTTACTGACTCCTGGAAACTGCCCAAGAACAAATTAGAGAGTTGCAAATACAGGCCGCCAAAGTCGGACTACAAATATCATTTGAAAAAACTAAGTTCATGACAAACATCACCGATGCCCCGAAAAGTATCACAATTCATTACAGTTCAGTATGTAATACAAATTCCTTTAAATACCTAGGAGAGTGGATAATGAACGACTCACAGGAAAAGACAGCAATAGAAACGCGTATGCATAAATTACAAAGGTGTCTTCATACGACAATATATATATATATATATATATATATATATATATATATATATATATATAATTTAAAAAATATATCCTAGAACACTAAATTAAGGCACTATCAAAGAGTGGTCAGACCTGAAACTCTGTATGCGGCAGAAACACTTAAATTACCAAGATTTGGTGATATAGACAAATTAGAGAAGACTGAAAGACGAATTCTGAGTAAAATACTGGGAGCTAAACGAAATAATAACGTAGAATATAGGTTACGATCAATTGGAGAGTTATATTTGAAATGTGAAAAATTAACTGATGTAATGAGAAAGAGAAGATTACCGTTTTTGGGCACATTTATAGAATGGAAAATAGTAGACTAACTAAACAGATCTTCAACTTACTAACTAGTTACAAATCCAAATCCAGATGGTTCATTGAAATTGACAAAGACTTGACAAACGCCAGAATTCAGACAGACACAATAGCAAACAGATCACTCTTCAGAGAGGCTATTCACAAGGCAAAATTTCAAGAAAGGAAGAAACAAACAACTCGCAGAAAGTGGACTCATGAGGAGAAAGATCGTCACTCGAGAAGGATGAAGACATTTGGAAACAAAGGAAATTGAATACAATGGACAATAGCCAACGTTGATTTATCGTACCCTCCGAATGGGTTATTCGAAAGAAGAAGAGGAGGAAGGAATGTCATGAGCAGTGTCGATGAGGACCTGGTGAGGGGACGGATTTCGGGCACTTTATCTTACATTTTACCAAATGGGGTTACACAAGATGAGGCAGTATAACACCAGTTAGATACCTACCGGTGTTGCGTAATAATGTACGTAGAATAATTCTGATCAATTGAACGTTGACTGTACATTTCATTCAAAGTAGCTTCTAACATCACAACACATTACATTTTCCACAGTTGAATGTTTACACAGCTTACAATCAAAGAGACATAGTGGAGCTATTGTAAGGTATACACGCCATTAAATAAAACGTTTAACAAAAAGGTGTACGCATTAAGAATGTAATTAATATTAGTTTGACAGTCTTATAGCTAAGACTTGCTTAATGTGCCATTAGTGAACGTACTTTCGTTTAAAAGCAGGCAGTTCTTATGGGACACATTTTGTATGCCATTAGCGTTTCATTTGATATTGATTCAAAATAAGAACTTTCTCAAATAGTAATAGTAATAATAATAATTTTAAAATAGAACAAAAAAGGAAGATTGTAGTTTTACGTGACCGTGAATCTTGTGATTATGAGCCACGGGTAAAATAGAACAATCTTCCATGCTAGCAATATATTCCAGAGAACGTGGCTGACGAGGAACATTTTTGACTGTATTGGGTTCGGACTGTGCTCACCGAAACGACAGTGAAAAATAGGCCTGCAGGAAGTCACGTTGATTGATGTTGCTTTTCCGGAAACGCACCCACAACATGCTGAAACCTTTGGATCTGGAGGAGCCTTTTAGAAAGCAATGGCTGGCCAAGAGTGTTCGAATTGTACCAACAGTCATCTCAAGCACTGGTGAGGTTCCTAAACATCTTCTGCAAGGGATAAAAGTGCTTCATAATGCAGGAAGAAGTGATATTGGCTACAACTAAGTTAGTTCGGAAATGCATTTACAGTGATCTAAATTAAGGTGATGATTATACTTTGATTCATTGTAATGTGTATAATTGCTTTGTATTTTACCAGACAATGATCTGAGAAACACGCTGATAATAATAATTATGATTATATTATCATACACACGCTAAATACTAATACTACTACTACTACTACTAATAATAATAATATCGTATGGCCTCGGGTGCCTGAAACAAGCTTTGTTATTTGACACCCAGAGGGAAGCATGCATGTCGAATTGTGTTGTTCCTTGAAGCACTATAAAAGTCAAGAAGGTTATATATCTAAGCTCCTTGACACTGTAGCGCTTTCTAGTAGAGAAATGAGGAACTTTGTGTTGGCGGAAAATCCCGTGATTAATTTTGCCATTATGAGCACGGCATACTTAATTCAATGGGTTCTTAAAATGCCAAGATTGTATCACATGCGTGTCGTAATTTTTGCCGCTTTACAAAAAATCCCTTACCACGGCCTGGAGCGAACCTGCAAGCTTGGGGTTAGTATTCCGACACGATAGCCACTCACCCTCCGTGGCAAGCTATGCAAACGCTAAGTTGTGTGTTTCACAAAGATCAAGCTCTTAAACCAGAGGGAGTTAGAAGATTCTGTTTGTACCAAACTGTTTCAAATAATCTCAATAGTCCAGGGAAAATCTTGCATTTCTTGAAAATGTTGCAGTCATCTAACAAAAAGCTAAAAAAAAGAAGCACGTTGCCAATGTTTTGTGGTAATTTTAAATGTAGTAGTGCTTCAGGTAATAAATGAGGTTTTTATATTTCTTAACTTCATTTCAATAAGCTGCTCTTAACTACACAAATAAATTGTGTCGAATTTTAATTCATTCTTTGCAAGGATATCCATTTCTCTTAATAATTATTTCTGTGGTTTAGTAACAACACATTATTGTTCATATGAGGCAAGAACATTAACTATGAGGTGCGTTCAAAAAGTAACAAGCCGGAGGCTGGAATGCGCAAACCGGTGACGACATCAGCTAATCGTGGGGTGTATAAAAGGGGTGTGGTTCCGACCAGAGCCTGGAAGGTCACAGCCCGTTGCTAGAGGGCACGCGTGCACGTCACGTGACGATACAAAGCGAGCAGCAGCATGCATCAATCGACCAACGCTGCCAGTCTCATTGCAAACAGTGACATGGAGGCGTCAAACGAAGAGCAAAGAGGTTCATTTAAGATTACTAAGAAATTGAGATACAAAAAAATTATATTGAGCAATGCTTTATTTTTGCTTTTGGGATGTGAATACATGAGTATATTTCTTAATTTATATTGTAAGGACGTCCATTTCAAAATGTATATTTATTTATATTGTAATATTGTTCTACTGCACCTAATGTAGTATTAGTCTAATTAACAGGCTGAAGAAAGCCTCACTGAAGGGCGGAAAACATGTTTCTACTGTAAAGAAGTGCAAATATTAGTATTAACAGGTGTTCAAACGAATATAATTAGTTACATTATTCTTCTTTCTAATCAGTAATTTTTAGATTTGACAACAATATCTTAATTATTCTTAATTGAACATTAAGCTGTTGAGGACTTCATCCTCAAACCGAAACATGTACAACAATTGAATAGTTGCTTCTTAATTTGTATTGGGGGGCGTAGTAATAGTAAGAATTATCTATAATTCAATACAGTAAACAACATATATTCTTCTAGCATAGTGAATGCTTTTGCTTTGTAAAAGTTACTTAGCCAATAAGTTTACTCTGTTTTGCTATGAACGGTCTCCCAAAACGTTCAGTTCTCTTGCTGCCTACTTTCTAGGGAGGAATTAATAAGGGGTCGAGCTTTTTGTCTTAAATTAAGAAGGCTTGTGGAGGATAGTGCATTCCTTGTCATAAGAATTGTGACGGACAATCACAGAAGAAACGTATCTACTGTATGTTTAGGCATTTTTGAAATGGTGACCTGAAAACCAGTATGCTGCATCCTTTTGACAATTAACGTCAACTTTTTTTTGAGTTTCGATTAATGTCATTTGATTATGAATATCAGGTCTCATTTTTGGAGAGAGATATGGCCGACGGAAATGGAATAATCTCAGCAGCTTATCTGGGGACGCCCGGACTTGCACTGTGTGTGTCAGCCGCTGAGTATGCCGCTCCTTTGTAGAACGCTTTAGCACATGATAAGGAGGTTAATACTGCGGTCAACGACACTGCAAAGATAATCTCGGGATGTCTGAAACCAACACCAGTGCACAAGCAATACCCTGTTGTTGGAATAGCCCCACCCAACATCCGGAGGGCCATTGCTGCTGACGCCGAGAGAACAAATCAGGAGAATGACCATCGACATCCACTATATGATCACCAGGCAGCAAGGTCTTGCCTCAGATCCCGCAAGAGTTTCATTGCTAGGACCCTGCCGCTGGAGAGAACACCAGAGACAACTCGTCTTAACTGATGGAGGAGCTCACTGGCCACAGACATGTCACCAAAGGAAGAATTGGCTCCTGGCGCTGACCGACCTTATGCTGTGTGGAGGTCCCCCAACCGCTTTAGAGTGGGTTTCCTTCGATGCAAGACCAACCTGCAAAAATGGGGGATTCTTCCAGCAGACGCAGGCACCTCTTGTGAATGTGGAGCTGAACAAGACCCAAGCCACCTACTTATTTGTCCCCTCCTGGACAACCCATGCACAATAGAAGATGTTTTTAGAGGAGCAACAAGGCCATCGCAGCTGCAGTTTTCTGAAAATTCTGACCGGACACGGAAATGAATGATGATCTGTAGGAAATACATAAGATGAAAAGAAACTTGACAGTGGAACCAGTGCTGTACTGGTACTTCACGAGAAAACACGTCGAACATCGGTCGAGAAAATGAATGTTATATGCACCGTGCCAGTTCTCTCTCCTGCTGTGGGGGCCACGGTAGAATTCATGAAGAATAACTTGATCCATTTCGTCGCAGCTGTCGATTTTTCGAAAGCGGGCCGAACTATTAATTTTATGAAATCCTGTACAAAGTTTTCACTTTAAATGATATTAGAGACCGGAAGATCAATACAGTAAACATAATACATTCTCCAAGCATAGTGAATGTGCGGCAAAATACTCCAGACTGTATGGAGTTTCATTCTGCAGCCAATTAACGACTAGGGTAGTTACAGCAAGATTTCGTTCATTATATCCAAAAACTTCAGGGTGAGCCAAAACGGTCTAAAATTAAAGGGTTCCCCAAGCAGACAGCTGAAGCACTTCTTTTTACTGTAACTTCTACCGTTGACTGTACCGTTCACAGTACCTCCTTCAGAATGGATTTGGTGATATTCTGGAGATCCCTTTGAAGCTCTTTTCAGTTGTAAAAGAATGGTGTGGAGGGTGAGGAGGGGGGGAATCAATGCAATGACATCACTGATACAAGAACAGCAGCTACTTAGTACTATCAAAGGAATAGTGAAGTCAGGACGCTTGCTTCATTCTAAAGCACACAATGAAAGTGATGATGCTGTATTTTGCAGCGAAATCGTGCCAACCGTAAATGTAAATACCAATGCAGGCAGTGAAAATGACGAAATTGTTCTCCCGGATGTCTTGATTCTTTTGGACAGCCTCCAATTTCCTGATGATGTCCCAATCAACTTCGAAACAGTCACTTATGACCTAGTTAGCGATTACTTGGTTTGTGTTGAATAGGGGATGGAGTGTGACATTTGCGTTAACAAAATATCACTCCCTAGAGGATCGACACCACTATTGGAACTGGACTGAATGTGCATCAGGGCAGAGAGGGTGGCTTCGATATCTAAAACCTAGTTTTGTTTCTTCAATTAAGCATCTACAGGATTGTTGAAGCTGCTGTGCTCTATTATCGGCTTTCCCCCAGACTTAAGAGTGTAATTTGTGGTTTACTATTTGTTCCCTTTCAGAATGTGTTTTGCTGCAGTGTTATCGCAAAGGACAGCGGCAGATTGTTAGTGAAATTATACTAAGTTCGTCGTCGTCGTCGTCGGCTTTAACTCGTTTCCGAGTATACATCTTCTTCCAAAACCGTCTAAAATAATCTAAGGTTGAGGTCTGTGGGCATGTTTGCGGTGACTGAACAGCCCAATGCGTGCATGAAACAAACGTCCACACAAATCACACAGAACTGTTGGTGGAGGGCGTGGCTGTGCTGCACGGAGCTTTCGTGCTTGTCGCTTGGCCTTAACAATTCTACGACGTTCTTCTTCATACATTTTTACAGCAGCCAGGATGGTCTGGCGCCAAGTTGAACGGTCTTTAACAAGCTGGTCCCAGGTTTGTGGATTTAGTCCTGTCAACTTCATATTCTGCTTAAATTGGTCCTCGTAACGTCTCTTAGGGCCTCCATGAGGTCTGGTGCCGGAGGTGAGTTCACCATACAGAACCTGGCGTGGTAGTCTCGTGTCATCCATCCGATGGACATGTCCAATCCATCTATGTTGATGACCAATGATGATGGATGATTCTATACTATTAGCAAGCGCTTTCTCAAGAACATCAAGATTGGTGATGTGGTCTTCCCACTTTATCTTAAGGATGGATCGAAGTTTCTGTTGATGGAAGCGCTCAAGCTTTCGGAAGTCATGTCGATAGAAGGTCCACGTTTCACAGCCATACAACAATGTTGAAATGACAACAGCTTGGTACACCATGAGCTTCGTCTTCACAGTCAGATCTTTATTCAAGAAGACCCGGTGCGATAGTCGCCCAAATGCCGCATGGGCAGCACCGATTCTCTTCTCAACATCCTGCCCACAATTGCCATGTACAGATAGCAGACTGCCCAGATACGAGAAGTGGTCTACCTGCTCCAATGGAGTATCTGAGATAGAAATGTTGAAGTGCGGAAGGGAAGTGCCTGGTGAGGGTTGTGCCAGAACCTTGGTCTTCTGAACATTAAGTTCGTAAGACCTGTATTAACTGATATTGGTTTGGCAAGAATTCAGAGAGTCGGTGGCCCGGTTAACCACTCCAAGGCTTCGTCTAGGAAATCTTCAAATTGTGAGATGAAGAGGCCGACTACCACTTCCCACGGGTAATATTATCGATATGTAATACTGCTGATGTAATTTACGAGCTTCATATAAATCTAAACCAGTGAATATATGATTGCATTGGGTGTTGTTATGTACGTTGCCATTAATAACGCATTGAAAACATTGTGCATCTATGTCTGCCATCTAGCGGAGAATCTTTAACTCAGCCTATTCGTGGAAAGTCTTGCACAGAGCAGGCGAAGAGCCGTGAATCAAAACTTTCAAAATAATTGGCAACTCAAACTAACACTTGGGGCGCTGCGGTCGGTCTGGATAAGTAGGGTAAACATACTCAATAACACGCGTTTGATATGGAACACTTTTTATTTTTCGGTTATAATCAGTAAATGTGGTCCCTAAGATAATGACAGTGTTATTTTCAATTGTATATATGTATTACTGTGCGATACACGTGATCTAATTTGTGTGTTCCACTGGATTTTATGTGTCAATTGCATATTATCAAGCATTGGTTGTCTTCTGGTATTTGTTTTTGTGCAGTTCGAGTCATGACGCTATTACGTTTAAAAGCTATATTTGAGTTTGCTCACTGTACCATAGACTCTAGAAATTATTTGCTGCTTGGTAGGCGAAGGGATGAGTTTAACTTGTATTAAAACTCGTGGTAGACAGGAATTGCTTGATTTGGATGGTAGGTATTAACCTTGCGAAGTCAAATTAGGCCTATATGACTCGTAGTGGAATGGCTCGGATAACGCAGAGCGAGGCGATGGCGGTTGGTAGGGTTATTGTAAAATGAACTAGGGAGCGGGGAAGGATACGGTACCTGACTGTTGAAGCTTGGCTGTCCTCGGCTGGTGTAGGCTTGGCTGTCTTGGTTCGGCTTGGCTCGGCGAGACTGTGCTTGGCTGTTTAGGTGCGGCTTGGCTCGGCGTAAGTGAACAAACAACCCGTCCTGTCGTCAGTGAGTGTAGTGGTGAGTGGTCCAACCCGCTCTTGTTGCCCGTATTTATTTTCGGCTATTGCTATTTGCATCTTTTGGAAAGTGATAAAACGTATATCCGCAGCCCTCTTATACATCGACTCACAGCCGTAAACTGAGCAATATACTTTGCTTTTACTCATTTTGCACTCTTATCAACGAGTGAAACTTATTACTTATGTATAAACACGAAGAATTTACCACGATCTGCTTACCAATACAAGAAACCATATACAAAGAGTCACCACGTGACAAATGTACCCTACTTGGTAAGTTTCTCATTTTCACCGCTAGATGTCAAATCAGATAGCTGGAGTTGCCAATTTCGAGCATTGTCTCCAAATCAAAACTTTTCCTTGATTGGCTGAGCCCTTATTTACTAGGCTGTCGTTCTTCCTGCCACACAAGATAAGATATGATAAGATAAGATAAGATAAGATAAGATAAGATAAGATAAGATAGGATAGGATAAGATAACATAAGATAAGATAAGATAAGATAAGATAAGATAAGATAAGCCCGTAGATCCGTGATAGGCAAGGGCCTCCTGCCGGAGTGGTAGGGGGTGGCTCAAGTAGTCTCCCAAGAGGACCCAGTTCTTGAGAGATGTCTTTCTAAATACATATAGACACACATAAATACAAAATAAATTAACACTCATCCTTACTACGGTAATTATATTGTTACACTATTACACTGTTCTGAATTTCCTTTCATAACTTTCTATCCCTGGCATTTCTGGTCCACGTAACACCTGCCTCGAACCTAAATTCGTCCGATCATCTGCGACGGGGGCGTCATCTGCTTCTCTTGCCAGCTTTTCGATCCCACATAGTCGTGGAGTACGCCCATCTACCCTGATGCATTCTGGATATGTGTCCACCCCAGCGCGATTTCAGTTGCCGAGCTCTTGTTGCTGTGTTCTCAAACCCACTTCTTTTTCTCAGATCCGCGTTACTGATTCTGTCGCTTAGCTTAACACCTAGGATTCTCCTTTCAGTAGTGTGGTAGTGAGAGAGCTGTTACACTTCTTTTTGAACCCTCCTCGTATCGGCCCCGAACCTGATATCTCGCTAACCAAACATGGGATTAGAACATACAGGGTGTCCTAGCACTCGTAGTGACGCCCCCTACTTTCCTATAGCCTCTTTATTTAATTAAAAGACCAAAACTAAAAGGTCATTCATGAGTAGTGGGGTAGTGTTGGTTTTCTCAAGTCGCGCTCGTGCTTGAATATGTATGCCTATGTTGGGAAAGGGTTAGGTGGTGGGGGAGGAGTAGGGTCGAGTGAGGGGTCGTTTAGATGGTATTTTTACCGCTCTAGGTGATGGTGAGGTTATTTTTCAAAATGGATGGAATTTGGAAACGCCATTTGGGGTAAACGTGTGTTTTTTGACATTATGGCGATGAATGTTTTTTTTTGTACGCCTGCGCACTTGGGGATTTTGTAAAAGAGCGGGCTTTTTAAATGATGATTTATAAATGAGTTTTTTAATATGTATTGAAAGAAACCCAAAAAACTAATAGGTCATCGGCTTTTTAGTATCCCGCAAACCAAAAATCGGATTTAAACATATGGGGTGTCGTAGGACTTGTGGTGAAATCCCCTTTTCTATGGATGGGGTATATCCACCCCAAAATAAAAACTACCCTTACCCGGGGGGTGAAATAGTATTTCTTTTGTATGTGCGCACACGGACGGCTTTTGTCAAAAGGACCTAACTATACGTTTGTTAATATTTTCTGAACCCCTGATGGGATTTTGCCATAGGCAGTATCCTAACCCTGGGGGTGAGGCCCCGTTTTTGAATGTATGATTCGTTTTTGTCGAAAGGGCCTAACTACACTTTTGTTCAAATCTCGCGAACCAATCATGCTAGGGACTTGTATGAGGGGTCCTAGCACTTGGGGCGACGTCCCCCGTTTGGGGGTGAAACTACCCCCCCAAAATTGAAAAATCCGTATCTTGGAAACGAAGAATCCTAAAATTAGGTGTGATAGCTTAAAAAATAGGGGATGACATAGGCTTTTACCTCGATTGATCATTTCACCCCTAAAACAGTAAATAGTCATGTTATGGTGGAAAAACGTGTTAAACACCTAAAATGATAAATGAACCAAAGATCTTTTGTTTTTGATGAAAAATAGCAGGGGGTGAAAACAACCCCCCAAATTGAAAAATCCATTTCTAGGAAACGAAGAAGCCTAAAATTAGGTGTGATAGCTTAAAAAAATAGGGGATGATATAGGCTTTTACCTCGATTGATCATTTCACCCCTAAAACAGTAAACAGTCATCTTATGGGGAAAAAACGTGTTAAACACCTAAAAATGATATATGAACCTAAGATTTTTGTTTTTGATGAAAAAAGCAGGGGGGTGAAAACAACCCCCCAAATTGAAAAATCCATATCTAGGAAACGAAGAAGCCTAAAATTAGGTGTGATAGTTTTAAAAATAGGGGATGATATGGGCTTTTACCTCGATTGATCATTTCACCCCTAAAACAGTAAATAGTCATGTTATGGGGAAAAAACGTGTTAAACACCTAAAATGATAAATGAACCAAAGATCTTTTGTTTTTGATGAAAAATAGCAGGGGGTGAAAACAACCCCCCAAATTGAAAAATCCATTTCTAGGAAACGAAGAAGCCTAAAATTTGGTGTGATAGCTTAAAAAAATAGGGGATGATATAGGCTTTTACCTCGATTGATCATTTCACCCCTAAAACAGTAAACAGTCATCTTATGGGAAAAAAACGTGTTAAACACCTAAAAATGATATATGAACCTAAGATTTTTGTTTTTGATGAAAAAAGCAGGGGGGTGAAAACAACCCCCCAAATTGAAAAATCCATATCTAGGAAACGAAGATGCCTAAAATTAGGTGTGATCGCTTAAAAATAGGGGATGATATAGGCTTTTACCTCGATTGATCATTTCACCCCTAAAACAGTAAATAGTCATGTTATGGGGAAAAAACGTGTTAAACACCTAAAAATGATATATGAACCTAAGATCTTTTGTTTTTGATGAAAAATAGCAGGGGGATGAAAACAACCCCCCAAATTGATAAATCCATATCTAGGAAACGAAGAAGCCTAAAATTAGGTGTGATAGTTTTAAAAATAGGGGATGATATGGGCTTTTACCTCGATTGATCATTTCACCCCTAAAACAGTAAATAGTCATGTTATGGGGAAAAAACGTGTTAAACACCTAAAATGATAAATGAACCAAAGATCTTTTGTTTTTGATGAAAAATAGCAGGGGGTGAAAACAACCCCCCAAATTGAAAAATCCATTTCTAGGAAACGAAGAAGCCTAATATTAGGTGTGATAGCTTAAAAAAATAGGGGATGATATAGGCTTTTACCTCGATTGATCATTTCACCCCTAAAACAGTAAACAGTCATCTTATGGGGAAAAAACGTGTTAAACACCTAAAAATGATATATGAACCTAAGATTTTTGTTTTTGATGAAAAAAGCAGGGGGTGAAAACAACCCCCCAAATTGAAAAATCCATATCTAGGAAACGAAAATGCCTAAAATTAGGTGTGATAGCTTAAAAAATAGGGGATGATATAGGCTTTTACCTCGATTGATCATTTCTCCCCTAAAACAGTAAATAGTCATGTTATGGGGAAAAAACGTGTTAAACACCTAAAAATGATATATGAACCTAAGATCTTTTGTTTTTGATGAAATATAGCAGGGGGATGAAAACAACCCCCCAAATTGAAAAATCCATATCTAGGAAACGAAGAAGCCTAAAATTAGGTGTGATAGTTTTAAAAATAGGGGATGATATGGGCTTTTACCTCGATTGGTCATTTCACCCCTAAAACAGTAAATAGTCATGTTATGGTGGAAAACGTGTTAAACACCTAAAATAATAAATGAACCTAAGATCTTTTGTTTTTTGAAGAAAAATAGCAGGGGGGTGGATACTACCCCCCCCCCAAATTGAATAATCCATATCTTGGAAACGAAGAACCCTATAATTAGGTGTGAAAGCTTAAAAAATAGGCCATGACATGCGCTTTTACCTGGATAGGTCATTTCACTCCTAAAACAGTAAATAGTCATGTTATGAGGAAAAATGTGTTAAACACCTAAAAGCATAAGCGTTTTGTGAAACCATGCTTTAATGGACATGTGTATGGAGGATGATTGTTATTATTATTATTATTTGGTAATTATGGATTAATGTGTGTATAGATAACTAACCAGTGGGGAGCGTGATGGCGCAGGTGCTGAGCTGCTCGTCTTTACCCGGACGGCTGGGGTTCAAATCCCGGTGACAGCGGGGGTTGGAATTTTCACCTGAAAAATCACGTGGCGTCAGGAAGGGCATTCGGCCTTAAATCCCCGGCCAAAACCAAAATGAGCCTGGTTGGCTCCGGCGACTCAAAATAATTGGGAAAAGCCGAAGAAAAAAATGGTAACTCACCAGTAATAGTAAACATTGGTTTGAGGTGTTGAAGAAGTCAGGATGGCCAACCCTTTGCCATGGTTCGCGAATGGACCCCAAAAAGTTTTACCTGTCAAGACTCAGTATATCCTGTTGCAGCCTTTAGAAAAAAAATCGAACCGGGGCCTCTGTGGTGGCAGTGGAGTTATATTCACGATGCTTTTTAAACTAACATACACTTGCATACTACCGCTGGGTTGAATCTGCACAGAGACACTGGCTTTGGTTTGTCTAGTGTGCCTTGGTGATAACAGCACAGCGATCTTGTCAGCAAGTTTCATATTACTCGTCTGCTTGATAGTGGACGTGCTCTGCACCGTGTTATCATACAGAACATGACTAGATCGTTGTTAGGTTTGACAAAGGCTTAGTGAAGCTTATTTCATGCAACCTTGAAATGAATGTCATGGTATAGTCGGGGTTGGAAGCCAAGACCTTAGGATTGACAACCAAGTAGGTTAACCACTACACGGTGAGATGGTCAAATAATAATGTAACAGAACATATAGAAACATTTTCTATAGTTTAACGAATTGGCTAAGAGCCATACCATGAGAGGTGTAGGTAATGGAAATTGAATCCTTAGCTGATGATTATACTACTTGTAATCTATAGCCATGCCCACGTATAAGCTATCATGTTAGAAAAAGAATTGTATGGCTTGTTTTAAACGGAGAATAATTGGATACCTATCAGTAGAAAGGTGCTAAGTGCCATTTTTTGAACATTGAGTATTATAGTAAAAAGTGATTAGTCAGTTTATTTGTGAGTATTTATTCTTCTAATTTGAATAACATACATATATAGTATTCCTTACTATCCAGTGGCAGATACAGGTTCATAATATGAAAACTGTGGAATTCTGTTTGAGTGCAATGTTAGAAGTTGTGAAAGGTGCAAAGTCCACTAGTCTTTACGAATGTGCTACGTGCTAATTAAACAAAGATAACGGCTTTCCGTCACGCAAACACGTGACATACAGTTGTCCATGCATGAAACACGGAAACTCCAAGTTGATTCCACAAATTTCCAACGACTGACCTTGTGATTTGTTGATGGTCATTGTGAAGGCCAGAAGCATGGGAAATTGCAACCGTTTAAAATTGAATGGCACGTCCGGTGGAAACATTGGGATGTGCGGAATCAAAACAACTTCTCCATCGATGACGTTGTTCATTTGCTTTTCCACAGCCAGTCGTGTTCCATTGCATAGTCGAAGTTGATTGATGTTACGCAACATGATGGTGAGCCTACTTTCAATTGCAAATTGTGAGGTGGTAATCCAGGCAATTCCAGCGAATTCAAAAATTCTGTGAGATGGCTGACTACCTCATCCAGGTTGATAACTAAGTCAACCGATTTGAAGGAAAACAACTGTCCCGGAATGAAATTTTGAATGGACTTGTTGGGATCTTTATTTTTCTCTGCCAATATGGCTCGTTTGCTCCGCCAATTATGGTTTTTGATGTTCTGCGCTACGTTCGGAAAAACACGCTGAATGAGCTCCTCCTTTGATTCGGTCAACTGACGTTCCAGGTTCATAGGAGCATCGCGTCGGCGCAATCGGTCATGCCCATTGTGTCGTGCTCGCTGGCGTTGTGTTTGATATTCACGAACTCATTGCATTCTGAATCTATTCGCTGTTCGTTCATTTTCAGTCGCTCTCGAACGTAAGTCAGACATGCCCATACGACTATTTTCATTATCCGTCGCTCTTTGGTCATCAGTGTGGTTTGCACGTCAAGTAGCTCGCCGCGCAAATTAACTGGCTTCGACGACCTCTGTCAGCTCTCCCTCTCCTTGGCATTGCAATGGACACTGTAAAACGACACGGAATTTGAGTAATGTAATGGACACTGTAAAACGACACGGAATTATTTTCATAGTAACTCAAATCTATCGAACATACCTTGAGAACTTGACAATATTGACATCCTTTCCGTTATTAGTACGTTCTCACATTACAGTAGATATGTTGGTCGAAACACATTAACATGAAATGTAATTGGATTATACAGTATGATTCTGTTGCGTTAAGTATTATTTTATTGCACGTATTGATCAAAGGGTATGGTATGGGATGTTATCTTTGCTCACAGAAGATTTTGAAGTGGATGCACTGTGTCACCATCTGTCCGTCAAGTTATTAGATTCAATATTGGCGTGGCTTTTTAATGTAAATTAATTTAAAAATACTGCCAATTTGATTTCGTTCAAACCACTTTCTAAACACTGTCTACCATAAACACAACAAATTGTAAAATTTTCACTGAAATCGGAGCAGTAGTTTTCGAGATTTTGCGAGACTAATGCACGGCAAAGCCGCGTGTCCAACAGGAAACAACTATGCTATCCATACACAGGTTCCCACCAGTACGAACTGCTAATAATTGAGTATTCTAAGTTCTTTAAACAATTCTGTCAACGATGCACATATTGGAAGGAAATGAGAACAAATGATTGGCACATTGCACCTTTCTTCTGAAAGAGCTGCAGGACATACCACTAGTGCCATCTTGTGATGCTCCTGGATGGTCCTTTGAAACCACTGAGGAGTTAGCCCTTTTGATAAGTAATGCTACATCGCACATAGCACCATTTTAGAAACAAAAAAACGCTTTTTTCAAAAAATGGAACTTAGCACCTTTCTACTGATAGGTATCCAATTGTGTGTACTGTGAAACACAAATCTGAATTTAAAATTAGATTATGTCCTACATGATGTTTGAACACTTTTTTTATTTATACTTTAGACAAACGCTAACATAGTTGTCGTTCAGAAGCCATAACCGCCTCTTTTCCAATCCTACACCGTACGCTGAAGTTAAAATGAATAATGATCATGTTACAGACAGACAGTTTCAAAGCCATGAGAACTAAGTGAACAAAGAATAAAATTCATGAGCCAGTGAGGAATTCAACATGCTGTCCTTTGGACAAAAGAGAAGCGTTCTAGAAACTTAACCACCAAGCTGTCCTATCGACCCTCAATGGTTTGGGTCATCGTAAAGATGAAAATTAAATCTAAGCTATAACTAAAACTAACTACACTCTTATATACTAGAAGAAGAAATGGAAAACAAAAGGGCAATAGGCCAAATAAAGGACAGAAGGAATATAAAATGGCCCTAAACCCTCAAGCATGTGGATTGAGGGAGTTGGAAGGAAGGAGAGCCATGAAAGGCAGATAAAATTATAATAGGAGAGGCTCTGCCCCAGAGGTAATGGATAAAGAGGAGGGAAACTGGACTCAGCTCAGAAATCCCTTGGGGTCGCCAACTTCCAAACTGATCAGCCGTAAGCCCCTTGAGGGTGTAGCCATATGCAGAGTGCATCGCAAGTGGTGGGGCTATATACACCCTACCTTCTTGAGGGGGCTAGAGCAAAAGACAGGAAATAACATGAAAATAAAAACAAGGTTGCCTCCTCACACTAGTAGGATATCAGAAAAAATAAATAAACAAGGGCCAATGAAGTTGCAAAAGGAAGAGACTCCCTAGGCCTCGGATACCCTAATCATGTTGGGGTCGGTAGAGAACAAGAGTTGAGCAAGTGTGGTCGACAGGAAATAAGACAGAGAGGAGCCTAGCACAAGTTAGTGGAAGAATGACGGTCTCAGCTGGGACTCCGTGATCGTCAACCTACATGACACTAGATATGACGCCCAGGGGTGGAATTAAATACCTCTTTTGTTTTATATCACTGGCTTTTATGAACGCTAACACATGGCATGTCTTATAATGCAATACTGGTCCTAGGGTATGTAAAATTGTATTAGAAACTCAGCTAATAATAGTGTGCTTGCCCATGATTATTTTCCCAAGTATAGTTCATGGGACTGATAACCATGATTTCCAAGCCCCTAAGTAAGACAAAAACAAACGATTTTCATTTTCCAATGAGTTGGGGTGAGGTGAGGTGAGTTATCTATACACCAAACTGATGTGGTTTCCCACTTCTACTCCAGGCAAATACACATTTGATGTTAAGAATAGTGAAATGGATTGCAACTGCCCGATGCTAGGACCTGATTAGTGGCTTTTAAAAAATGGAATGGAATGGAGTACACTTCCCCCAAAACCAACAAGAGGAGTGTTCGATCCCCCACAACAGTCATTCTTAAAGTCAATAAAAATGGCTATGCACTTCAGGTCAAGACGGTCTCCTCTCTCCAATCCTACCCCTTGGTGGTAAAAGGCACACTCTAATACAACCATCATAGTGACAGGTTATCTGTTAAGTACCTAACTATCCCCAGATTTACCTTAAATTTTCCTAAAATCCACTACATTTTCCGCAAATTGACCAAATGACACAAAATTCCAGCAAATTTCAACAAATGACTACCAGATTTATTGAAATTCCATTGATTTACCTAAGCATGGTTTAAACTACCTCAAATTCATATAAAATTAAACGAATATAGATGAAAATTCACTAAAATTACCAAACTTATCCAAAGTGGGCTGCAAACCATGAAATTTATCCATTTTTTTTTGTAAATTCACTAGATGTACTCAAAAATTCCATAATATTGCCTTTACATGCATGCATTTATTGTTGCTGTTGTTGTTTCGTTTACCACACTCCCTGCAGACAAATACCTGAACATGACTTTCTGTTAGGCTAGGGCCTCTACATTGGACGTGATAGTTGAGTTTCATCTTTCATAAACTCGTCTCTGAGGTGGGTGTCAGAAAAGACATTCAGCTGCAGAAACCACACTCTGACATAGACTTTCATAACCTCTTACGTTGAGGTTGATAACACTAACGACATTGAATGATTGAACGGTTTCCTTTTCACAATTCCTGTCTATACTTTCCTCTTGAAGGTTGCTAAAATGCAATTAAATTTAATAAATACCTTAAGATGGTTTCATTTGTTTAATGATATGCTGTTGATGATGGATATATACGTTAAGACTAATTTTTGTTAGGTCTTGACTGGCCTTGCAATTAGAAATTGACAAACCAAACATGGGTTATCTACCAGGGGAACACTTTGATCATTATGTTGGTTATTGACCAGTAAGTACAGTTCTAGTAATGAGACAGAAATCCAACACAAACATTGAGCGCGCAATGCGGTGGAGTTTGGTACCACGGTGTACTGTCGGTTATGTAGCTATGTGGAATGTACATCACATATGGTTTACTTGAAGGTGTGGAGGTTCCATTAAAGATATTTCTACAATAAACCATTTTCAAAAGGTCATTCGTTGGTGTGAAAATATTTATTATATGGTATTTTATGTAAACAATATTATGATTTATAAAAATTTTATACGTTTACTGTATTCTTATTTAATGTAAGCACTGGAGGCACTATTGACCAAAATACAGCACTATCTGGAATGTATATTGCATACTTGAAGGTTTGGTGATCCCATTAAAGGTATTCCTACAATAAATGATTTTTAAGTTCTCGTTTTATGGCATGATTATTTAATATATGCTATTTGCTAATAGGATTTGACACTGGAATTATTTTACAAGTAGTTATTTTAATGACCAACAGAGTAGGCACAGCTCTATTTGAAATTTTGAATAACATGTTGCATGTTATACATCATATGCAACTACTGTAAGGCTTGTGATTTATTTAATGCCTTTAACCCTATATTAAACACTCAGTTTGCAATACTGATAACTGCAATGTTACTGAAAAAAATTGAAACAAAACAAAAATCAGCATTGAAAAATCAAAAAGTGGTTGAGCATATATATAGTGGGGAAAAGAAAAGTTTTGTAAACACGAATGTCCAACAAGACTAATTGAATCAGTAACTGTCAGGGTGGGCGAGTGGTTAAGGCGTTTGACTTACGATCAAATTTCCAAATATATAAGGAAGCAAGGGTTCGAATCCCTTCCCTGACATAACTATTGCTTGAACAAGCAAGAAAACAAGAAATATACACAAACTATGTTTATCAATTTAATCAATTTTTTATTATTTTTTTACAAGAGATAGACACACAGAATACAGCTCTTTGGGTTCATCATTTCTTTTAAACATAACACTTGTTGAAAATTATTTTTTAGGGGATGGGGGTGTTGCTACGTTGACCCATCACACAATAATAGCAGCTTTACGAAGTTCATTTTCTATTTTTAATAGCTCTTTCTCATAACCAATATGACCAAACTGTTTACAGGCATGCAAGAGCTGTAGACGTTCGACTAATATATTAGGATAGTTCCATTTGCTATTTTTTATGAATGGTTTCAGAATCTCGGGAAGCAGTTCATCATTATCACCATCATTATGATTATCATCATCCTCATCATTATAATCATTTTCATAATGATGATCATTATCATCGTTATCATTACCATCATTATTTCCACCTGTGTCCACAGTCTGTTCAATGGTTTGAGTTGCCTTTGATAGTGTTGAAAGCTTCTTTTTAGATGTGCTAGAATGCTTTAACATTGTTATGTTATTATTACCACTATTACCTTTCCCCACTAACTTCTTGATGGGGTATATTGTCTCTGAAAGGGTTGAGGGCTTTTCAGATTTGGGTGCGTGTCTGAACATGGGTTTCACAGGTGGTGTTAAAGGTTTCTCATTAAACAACTCGCTAACAGCATGAGTGCGTTGTAGTGTATTAAACTTGAGGTTAATATTATCTTGAGCAGCACTATCTTTCTCTTGGACTTGGTTTCTTGCTTTGGTTTGGGTTTTCCTTACATTTAGACTAGCGTGATTATTAAGTTTACATTCATGATTGTTTGAAGAAAGTACGTCTAATTCTTTTGTTTTAAGCATTCCTCGACACTGTTTCGATCGTTGCTTTGAATAGCGCCAAATAACAGTTCCATTTTTATTGCTTCGTTTCACAATATATGAATATCCTTTATAGTATGCATAAGGCTTACCATACCTAGTCACGGATACTTCCATATCAACTGTCAAGCACAAACTAATCTCTAGTAAAGACAACTTGGTAATAACAACAATAGTTTAATGTGGGAGCATATATACAAGCAAAAAGTGGGAGCAAAGGTGGGGGGTAAAAAGTGGGAACAAAAGTGGCAGCAAATGTGGGAGAAAAAAATAACTGTGAGCAAAAAGTGGGAGCAAATATGGGATCAAATGTGGGAGCAATGCAAATATAAAAAGTGGGAGCAAATATGCTAACAAATATGTCAACAAATATACCAGCAAAAGTAAATACATAAGTCAAGATAGATTAAAGTGCAAAGAAAATATGGAAGCAAATATGAGAGCAAAAATGGTGTTTTTCTAAAACAACTAGACATAACAAACTTAGTCATAACCTAACCTAACCTAACCTAACCTAACCAAACCTAACCAAACCTAACCTCACCTAACCTCACCTAACCTCACCTAAACTCACCTAACCTCACCTAACCTCACCTCACCTAACTTCACCTACCCTAACCTAACCTAACCTAACTTCACCTAACCTAACTTGACTGAACTTTACCTAACCTAACCCATCATAACTTCACCTAACCTAACTTTACCTACTCTAACTTCACCTAACCTAACTTTCAACTCTCAGATCAAAATTAAATTCTAGGCATAGTTGAGTTGGAACCCAAGACTTCAGGGATAACACACAAGTATACTAGCCACTACACCGCAAAATGGGAAAATTATCATGCAACACAACATAAAGTAAAAGTTTCCTGTAGTGTAACTCATTGGCTGTCAACCATAGTTTGGGAATTCAAATCCATGACCTCAGGACTTTTGTTTTGAACATTATCAGAAATATTATTCCATTTACATTTCGCTGCTGCTTATAGTTATAAGAGTTGGCATTAATATGGGAAGCAAAAAAAGTGGGAGCAAATGTGGGAGCCAATATGGGAGCCAATATGGGAGCAAATATGGGAGCCAATATGGGGGCAAAAGTGGGAGCAAATATGGGAGCAAATGTGGGAGCCAATATGGGAGTCAATATGGAGGCAAATATGGGAGCGAATGTGTGAGCAAATGTGTGAGCTAATCATCTCACCTCGGATATCGCCAGTGAGTACTCATATCCACCGCTAGGTAGCGGAAACATAATTTGTGTGTTGTATGTAACTATCTTACAAAGTTTGACTGCGTGCAAAACGTCCTTGTATAAGCTGTGCATATAATTTTCATATACAATTAAGACTAAGTGTTCAGAACTAACATGTATAGCCTTGTCTAGGGTATATAGAGGATCCTTAGCAAGAAAGACTGACTAACCCAGGGGTGTAAAGCCTTGTCTTATGCAGTAAGCATCTGTTGGCAGAAATGGTTCCTTATAATAACGGACTTAATGAATATGAAACGTGTTTTGAGTGTCGTCTTAAATCCTATTTTATACGTTGTGATACGTGTAAGGATTTAAGACGACACAAACGTCTTTTGGGTGTTGTCTTTTGTGTGTCGTCTTAAATCCTTACACGTATTCCAACGTATAAAATAGGATTTAAGACGACACTCAAAACACGTTTCATATTCATTAAGTCCGTTATTATTAGGAGCCATTTCTGCCAACAGATGCTTACTGCATATGGCAAGGCTTTACACTCCTGGGTTAGTCAGTCTTTCTTGCTAAGGATCCTCTATATACCCTAGACAAGGCTATACATGTTAGTTCTGAACACTTAGTCTTAATTGTATAAGAAAATTATATGCACAGCTTATACAAGGACGTTTTGGATGCAGTCAAACTTTGTAAGATAGTTACATACAACACACAAAGTATGTTTCCGCTACCTAGCGGTGGATATGAGTACTCACTGGCGATATCAGAGGTGAGATGATTAGCTCACACATTTGCTCACACATTTGCTCCCATATTTGCCTCCATATTGACTCCCATATTGGCTCCCACATTTGCTCCCATATTTGCTCCCACTTTTGCCCCCATATTGGCTCCCATATTTGCTCCCATATTGGCTCCCATATTGGCTCCCACATTTGCTCCCTCTTCTTTTGCTTCCCATATTAATGCCAACTCTTATAACTATAAGCAGCAGCAAAATGTAAATGGAATAATATTTCTGATAATGTTCAAAACAAAAGTCCCGAGGTCTTGGGTTTGAATTCCCAAACTATGGTTGACAGCCAATGAGTTACACTACAGGAAACTTTTACTTTATGTTGTGTTGCATGATAATATGCCCATTTTGCGGTGTAGTGGCTAGTATACTTGTGTGTTATCCCTGAAGTCTTGGGTTCCAACTCAACTATGCCTAGAATTTAATTTTGATCTGAGAGTTGAAAGTTAGGTTAGGTGAAGTTAGATTAGGTAAAGTTAGGTTAGGTGAAGTTATGATGGGTTAGGTTAGGTAAAGTTCAGTCAAGTTAGGTTAGGTGAAGTTAGGTTAGGTTAGGTTAGGGTAGGTGAAGTTAGGTGAGGTTAGGTTAGGTTAGGTGAGGTTAGGTGAGGTTAGGTGAGGTTAGGTTTGGTTAGGTTTGGTTAGGTTAGGTTAGGTTATGACTAAGTTTGTTATGTCTAGTTGTTTTAGAAAAACCACCATTTTTGCTCTCATATTTGCTTCCATATTTTCTTTGCACTTTAATCTATCTTGACTTGTGTATTTACTTTTGCTGGTATATTTGTTGACATATTTGTTAGCATATTTGCTCCCACTTTTTATATTTGCATTGCTCCCACATTTGATCCCATATTTGCTCCCACTTTTTGCTCACAGTTATTTTTTTCTCCCACATTTGCTGCCACTTGTGCTCCCACTTTTTACCCCCCACCTTTGATCCCACTTTTTGCATGTATATATGCTCCCACATTAAACTATTGTTGTTATTACCAAGTTGTTTTTACTAGAGATTAGTTTGTGCTTGACAGTTGATATGGATGTATCAGTGACTCGGTATGGTAAGCCTTATGCATACTATAAAGGATATTCATATATTGTAAAACGAAGAAATTAAAATGGAACTGTTATTTGGCGCTGTTCAAAGCAACGATCGAAACAGTGTCGAGGAATGCTTAAAACAAAAGAATTGGACGTACTTTCTTCAAACAATCATGAATGTAAACTTAATAATCACGCTAGTCTAAATGTAAGGAAAACCCAAACCAAAGCAAGAAACCAAGTCCAAGAGAAAGATAGTGCTGCTCAAGATAATGTTAACCTCAAGTTTAATACACTACAACGCACTCATGCTGTTAGCGAGTTTGTTTAATGAGAAACCTTTAACACGTCCTGTGAAACCCATGTTGAGACATGCACCCACATCTCAAAAGCCCTCAACCCTATCAGAGACAATATACCCCATCAAAAAGTTAGTGGGGAAAGGTAATAGTGGTAATAATAACGTAACAATGTTAAAGCATTCTAGCACATCTAAAAAGAAGATTTCAACACTATCAAAGGCAACTCAAACCATTGAACAGACTGTGGACACAGGTGGAAATTATGATGGTAATGATAACGATGATAATGATCATCATTATGAAAATAATTATAATGATGAGGATGATGATAATCATAATGATGGTGATAATGATGAACTGCTTCCCGAGATTCTGAAACCATTCATAAAAAATAGCAAATGGAACGATCCTAATATATTAGTCGAACGTCTACAGCTCTTGCATGCCTATTAACAGGTTGGTTATATTGGTTATGAGAAAGAGCTATTAAATATAGAAAATGAACTTCGTAAAGCTGCTATTATTGTGTGATGGGTCAACGTAGCAACACCCCCATCCCCTAAAAAATAATTTTCAACAAGTGTTATGTTTAAAAGAAATGATAAACCAAAAGAGCTGTATTCTGTGTGTCTATCTCTTGTAAAAAAATAATAAAAAATTGATTAAATTGATAAACATAGTTTGTGTATATTTCTTGTTTTCTTGCATGTTCAAGCAATAGTTATGTCAGGGAAGGGATTCGAACCCTTGCTTCCTTATATATTTGGAAATTTGATCGTAAGTCAAACACCTTAACCACCCGGCCACCCTGACAGTTACTGATTTAATTAGTCTTGTTGGACATTCGTGTTTACAAAACTTTTCTTTCCCCACTATATATATGCTCAAACATTTTTTGGTTTTTCAATGCTGATTTTTGTTTTTGTTTCAATTTTTTTCAGTAACATTGCAGTTATCAGTATTGCAAACTGAGTGTTTAATATAGGGTTAAAGGCATTAAATAAATCACAAGCCTTACAGTAGTTGCATATGATGTATAACATGCAACATGTTATTCAAAATTTCAAATAGAGCTGTGCCCTACTCTGTTGGTCATTAAAATAACTACTTGTAAAATAATTCCAGTGTCAAATCCTATTAGCAAATAGCATATATTAAATAATCATACCATAAAACGAGAACGTAAAAATCATTTATTGTAGGAATACCTTTAATGGGATCACCAAACCTTCAAGTATGCAATATACATTCCAGATAGTGCTGTATTTTGGTCAATAGTGCCTCCAGTGCTTACATTAAATAAGAATACAGTAAACGTATAAAATTTTTATAAATCATAATATTGTTTACATAAAATACCATATAATAAATATTTTCACACCAACGAATGACCTTTTGAAAATGGGTTATTGTAGAAATATCTTTAATGGAACCTCCACACCTTCAAGTAAACCATATGTGATGTACATTCCACATAGCTACATAACCGACAGTACATCGTGGTACCAATCTCCACTGCATTGCGCGCTCATTGCTTGTGTTGGATTTCTGTCTCATTACTAGAACTGTACTTACTGGTCAATAACCAACATAGTGATCAAAGTGTTCCCCTGGTAGATAACCCATGTTTGGTTTGTCAATTTCTAATTGCAAGGCTAGTCAAGACCTAACAAAAAATTAGTCTTAACGTATATATCCATCATCAACACCATATCATTAAACAAATGAAACCATCTTAAGGTATTTTATTAAATTTAATTGCATTTTAGCAACCTTCAAGAGGAAAGTATAGACAGGAATTGTGAAAAGGAAACCGTTCAATCATTCAATGTCGTTAGTGTTATCAACCTCAACGTAAGAGGCTATGAAAGTCTATGTCAGAGTGTGGTTTTACAGATGAATGTCTTTTCTTACACCCACCTCAGAGACGAGTTTATGAAAGATGAAAGTCAAATATCACGTCCAATGTAGAGGTCCCAGCCTAACAGAAATTCATGTTCAGGTATTTGTCTGCAGGGAGTGTGGTAAACGAAACAACAACAGCAACAATAAAAGCATGCATGTAAAGGCTATATTATGTAATTTTCGAGTACATCTAGTGAATTTACAAAAAAAAAAAATGGATAAATTTCATGGTTTGTAGCCCACTTTGGGTAAGTTTGGTAATTTTAGTGAATTTTCATCTATATTCGTTTAATTTTATATGAATTTGAGGTAGTTTTAAACCATACCTAGGTAAATCAATGGAATTTCAATAAATCTGGTAGTCATTTGTTGAATTTTGCTGGAATTTTGTGTCATTTGGTCAATTTGCGGAAAATGTAGTGGATTTTAGGAAAATTTAAGGTAAATCTGGGGATAGTTAGGTATTTAACAGATAACCTGTCACTATGATGGTTGTATTAGAGTGTGCCTTTCACCACCAAGGGGTAGGATTGGAGAGAGGAGACCGTCTTGACCTGAAGTGCATAGCCATTTATATTGACTTTAAGAATGTCTGTTGTGGGGGATCGAACACTCCTCTTGTTGGTTTTGGGGGAAGTGTACTCCATTCCATTCCATTTTTTAAAAGCCACTAATCAGGTCCTAGCATTGGGCAGTTGCAAACCATTTCACTATTCTTAACATCAAATGTGCATTTGCCTGGAGTAGAAGTGGGAAACCACATCCGTTTGGTGTATAGAAAACTCACCTCACCTCACCCCAACTCATTGGAAAACGAAAATCATTTGTTTTTGTCTTACTTAGGGGCTTGCAAACCATGGTTATCAGCCCCATGAAATATACTTGGGAAAATAAACATGGGCAAGCACACTATTATTAGCTGAGTTTCTAATACAATTTTGCATACCCTAGGACCAATATTGCATTATAAGGCATGCCATGTATTAGCGTTCTTAAAAGCCAGTGATATAAAACAAAAGAGGTCTTTAATTCCACCCCTGGGCGTCATATCTAGTGTCATGTAGGTTGACGATCACGGAGTCCCAGCTGAGACCGTCATTCTTCCACTAACTTGTGCTAGGCTCCTCTCTGTCTTATTTCCTGTCGACCACACTTGCTCAACTCTTGTTCTCTACCGACCCCAACATGATTAGGGTATCCGAGGCCTAGGGAGTCTCTTCCTTTTGCAACTTCATTGGCCCTTGTTTATTTATTTTTTCTGATATCCTACTAGTGTGAGGAGGCAACCTTGTTTTTATTTTCATGTTATTTCCTGTCTTTTGCTCTAGCCCCCTCAAGAAGGTAGGGTGTATATAGCCCCACCACTTGCGATGCACTCTGCATATGGCTACACCCTAAAGGGACTTACGGCTGATCAGTTTGGAAGTTGGCGACCCCAAGGGATTTCTGAGCTGAGTCCAGTTTTCCTCCTCTTTATCCATTACCTCTGGGGCAGAGCCTCTCCTATTATACTTTTTATCTGCTTTTCATGGCTCTCCTTCCTTCCAACTCCCTCAATCCACATGCTTGAGGGTTGAGGGCCATTTTTTATTCCTTCTGTCCTTTATTTGGCCTATTGTCGTTTTGTTTTCCATTTCTTCTTCTAGTATATAAGAGTGTAGTTAGTTTTAGTTATAGCTTAGATTTAATTTTCATCTTTACGATGACCCAAACCATTGAGGGTCGATAGGACAGCTTGGTGGTTAAGTTTGTAGAACGCTTCTCTTTTGTCCAAAGGACAGCATGTTGAATTCCTCACTGGCTCATGAATTTTATTCTTTGTTCACTTAGTTCTCATGGCTTTGAAACTGGCTGTCTGTAACGTGATCATTATTCATTTTAACTTCAGCGTACGGTGTAGGATTGGAAAAGAGGCGGTTATGGATTCTGAATGAAAACTATGTTAGCGTTTGTCTAAAGTATAAATAAAAAAAGTGTTCAAACATCATGTAGGACATAAACTAATTTTAAATTCAGATTTGTGTTTCACAGTAAACACAATTATTCTCCGTTTAAAACAAGCCATACAATTCTTTTTCTAACATGATAGCTTATACGTGGGCATGGCTATAGATTACAAGTAGTATAATCATCAGCTAATGATTCAATTTCCATTACCTACACCTCTCATGGTATGGCTCTTAGCCAATTCGTTAAACTATAGAAAATGTTTCTATATGTTCTGTTACATTATTATTTGACCATCTCACCGTGTAGTGGATAACCTACTTGGTTGTCAATCCTAAGGTCTTGGCTTCCAACCCCGACTATACCATGACATTCATTTCAAGGTTGCATGCAATAAGCTTCACTAAGCCTTTGTCAAACCTAACAACGATCTAGTCATGTTCTGTATGATAACACGGTGCAGAGCACGTCCACTGTCAAGCAGACGAGTAATATGAAACTTGCTGACAAGATCGCTGTGCTGTTATCACCAAGGCACACTAGACAAACCAAAGCCAGTGTCTCTGTGCAGATTCAACCCTGCGGTAGTATGCTAGTGTATGTTTGTTTAAAAAGCATCATGAATATAACTCCACTGTCACCACAGAGGCCCCGGTTCGATTTTTTTTCTAAAGGCTGCAACAGGATATACTGAGTCTTGACAGGTAAAACTTTTTGGGGTCCATTCGCGAACCATGGCAAAGGGTTGGCCATCCTGACTTCTTCAACACCTCAAACCAATGTTTACTATTACTGGTGAGTTACCATTTTTTTTCTTCGGCTTTTCCCAATTATTTTGAGTCGCCGGAGCCAACCAGGCTCATTTTGGTTTTGGCCGGGGATTTAAGGCCGAATGCCCTTCCTGACGCCACGTGATTTTTCAGGTGAAAATTCCAACCCCCGCTGTCACCGGGATTTGAACCCCAGCCGTCCGGGTAAAGACGAGCAGCTCAGCACCTGCGCCATCACGCTCCCCACTGGTTAGTCATCTATACACATATTAATCCATAATTACCTAATAATAATAATAACAATCATCCTCCATACACGTGTCCATTAAAGCATGGTTTCACAAAACGCTTATGCTTTTAGGTGTATAACATATTTTTTCCTCATAACATGACTATTTACTGTTTTAGGGGTGAAATGACCTATCCAGGTAAAAACGCATGTCATGGCCTATTTTTTAAGCTTTCACACCTAATTTTCGGGTTCTTCGTTTCCAAGATATGGATTTTTTTTTTCGGGGGGGGGGGGGGGGGTAGTTTCCACTCCCTGCTATTTTTCTTCAAAAAACAAAAGATCTTAGATTCATTTATGATTTTAGGTGTTTAACACGTTTTCCCCCCATAACATGACTATTTACTGTTTTAAGGGTAAAATGACCAATCAAGGTAAAAGCCCATATCATCCCCTATTTTTTAAGCTATCACACCTAATTTTAGGCTTCTTCGTTTCCTAGATATGGATTTTTCAATTTGGGGGGTTGTTTTCCACCCCCTGCTATTTTTCATCAAAACAAAAGATCTTAGGTTCATTTATCATTTTTAGGTGTTTAACACGTTTTAACCCCATAACATGACTATTTACTGTTTTAGGGGTGAAATGATCAATCGAGGTAAAAGCCTATATCATCCCCTATTTTTTAAGTTATCACACCTAATTTTAGGCTTCTTCTTTCCTAGATATGGATTTTTCAATTTGGGGGGTTGTTTTCACCCACCTGCTATTTTTCATCAAAAACAAAAGATCTTAGGTTCATATATCATTTTTAGGTGTTTAACACGTTTTTTTCCCCATAACATTACTATTTACTGTTTTAGGGGTGAAATGATCAATCGAGGTAAAAGCCTATATCATCCCCTAATTTTTAAGCTATCACTCCTAATTTTAGGCTTCTTCGTTTCCTAGATATGGATTTTTCAATTTGGGGGGTTGTTTTCACCCCCCTGCTATTTTTCATCAAAAACAAAAATCTTAGGTTCATATATCATTTTTAGGTGTTAAACACGTCTTTTCCCCATACCATGACTATTTACTGTTTTAGGGGTGAAATGATCAATCGAGGTAAATGCCTATATCATCCCCTATTTTTTTAAGCTATCACATCTAATTTTAGGCTTCTTCGTTTCCTAGATATGGATTTTTCAATTTGGGGGGTTGTTTTCACCCCCCTGCTTTTTTCATCAATAATAAAAGATCTTAGGTTCATTTATCATTTTTAGTGGTTTAACACGTTTTTCCACCATAACATGACTATTTACTGTTTTAGGGGTGAAATGATCAATCGAGGTAAGAGCCTATATCATCCCCTATTTTTTAAGCTATCACACCTAATTTTAGGATTCTTCGTTTCCAAGATATGGATTTTTCAATTGGGGGGGGGGGGGTAGTTTCACCCCCAAACGGGGGACGTCGCCCCAAGTGCTAGGACCCCTCTTACAAGTCCCTAGCATGATTGGTTCGCGAGATATGAACAAAAGTGTAGTTAGGCCCTTTCGACAAAGACGAATCATACATTCAAAAAACGGGGCCTCACCCCCAGGGTTAGGATACTGCCTATGGCAAAATCCCATCAGGGGTTCAGAAAATATTAACAAACGTATAGTTAGGTCCTTTTGACAAAAGCCGTCCGTGTGCGCACTTACAAAAAAACAATTACTATTTCACCCCCCGGGTAAGGGTAGTTTTTATTTTGGGGTGGATATACCCCGTCCACAGAAAAGGGGATTTCACCACGAGTCCTACGACACCTCATAGGTTTAAATCCGATTATTGGTTAGCGAGATAGTAAAAAGCCGATGACCTATTAGTTTTTTGGGGTTTATTTCAATACATATTTAAAAACATTCATTTATAAATCATCTTTTAAAAAGCCCGCCCTCTTACAAGATCCCCATGTGCGCAAGCGTACAAAAAAACATTCATCGCCAAAATGTCAAATTACAACATGTTTACCCCAAATGGCGTTTCCCAATTCCATCCATTTTAAAAAATAACCTCACCATCACCTAGAGCGGAAAAAATACCATATAAACGACTCCTCACTCGATCCTACTCCTCCCCCACCACCTAACCCTTTCCCAACATAGGCATATATATTCAAGCACGAGCGCGACTTGAGAAAACCAACACTACCCCACTACTCGCAATTGACCTTTTAGTTTTGGTCTTTTAATTAAATAAAGAGGCTATAGGAAAGTAGGGGGCGTCACTACGAGTGCTAGGACACCCTGTATGTTCTAATCCCATGTTTGGTTAGCGAGATATCAGGTTCGGGGCCGATACGAGGAGGGTTCAAAAAGAAGTGGCACAGCTTTCCCCTCATCCCACTACTCCTTTCCATTTTCCGTTGACAGATCTGGAGCAGTCTTGTCTGACATTTACTAAATGACCACGTTTGGCATCCATATATTAACACTGGGATGACACAGCTTTGAAGTACATCGAATCTTAATTTAGGGCTCAATGATTTGTCCATAAGGATGAAGCTTAGGCACCAGAAATTTCCCCACGTCAATCCAATCCTCCTTTTGATTTCTCGGTCGTTTGTTTGTCTCATACTTATTTCTTGGCCTAAATTACTCGCTGCAATATTCCATAGGTGTGGCATTCACTATAATTGGCAACTCTTCGGAATTTGTTATTATTTTGTATTTTCTGGGGTTCATTCACAGTCCTACTTCTTCGCTCGTGTAATGGAGTTCACCTAGCATTGTGCTTAGTTCCTTTGCTGTATTTGCAAATAGCACAATGTCATCTGCAATGTGGAGGTTAAATAGACGTCTTCCGTTAATGTTAATTCCGAAGTTCCTGTTTCCCCAGTTTAGTTTTCTGAACAGAATTTCGAGGACGCAGGTGAACATTTGGGCGATATGGGATCCCCCTGTTTGACCCCTTTCTCTATTCTGAAGAGTTCTCCTTCAACTTCTCTTCTAAGTTTAGCGTAGCTTTTCAAGTATGTTGGACCAATAATTCGAATGTATTTCGAGTTGACACCTATTACCTTCAATGCCTCCAAGACGTTGATGCGCTCTATCGAGTCGAATGCCACACAGCCGCAATCAAATCCACCATTAACCACAATTTAACATAACCTACTTAAATTACAAACATTAATGTTTGTGAAGGGTGGGTGACTTGAGGATCAGAAATTTTATAAGCCATTTATTGTGTTGCCTTCTAGAGGTTTGTGTTTTTTTTGCAATCTCGTTAGCTTTAGACATTATGATAAATAGTTTTATTTCGGGGGCCAATCACTCAGTAGCGGTATATCACAACAGTAGCCTACTATTATGAATAGCTGTATGCTAATTTATTAAGATTTTTCTGCACCTTCGCGAATTAGTGCCGGTGGTCTGAGATTATTTTTACTACCATTATGGGGTTTCAATAGTGTTTCACAGAGGATTTTTGTTGTCTTGTAGGTATGATTGATTTGACAGATTAGGCCTGCATGTACAGTATTTATTTTCTGGTTTTGGGAATAATACTAATTATAGTCCGGGCCACCTTAAATAAGTTACTAGAAAACCAATATGGCTGCCACATTTGGTGTTGCCAACTTACATCATTTAACACCAAAAAGTCAGCACACACATCCATGTAACACGTATCGCAAATGATCCAAACTAGGTAAAGGCCCTTTTACGAAAATGCATTTTACATAAAGTTGTGAAGCAGTCCTTGCTCAAGTTAGAGACATCTTGGTCATCAGTCCTCAACAGTCTAACTCTTAAGCAGTATTATGTTAGTGAAGTTAACTTAAATTAGCTCTGCTAGATTGATATTTAAAGCATCATTAAAATGCATAAGAACAGAAACATTAATACTTACTCAAGGTTTTTCCAGTTTCGCCGGGGAGCTAAAGATGAGCATGTTCATTTCTTCTTACAGGCTACATTTTTATAATTAGTCCAAAAATGCAGACCATTCTGTTTTAAGATGAGTGTTCAGAGAAGGATTTAGGAGTAGGACAGAAATAGAATAGTAGGGTATATATTAGCTTATTATTTATCTATTTTAGCCTATTTCCAATTTTGAAAAAATAGGCTTATGAGATCACCTTTTGTCCGTGTGTGTGTGCGTGTGTGTGTGTGTGTGATTCGTGTGTGTGTCCCCCCCTAATAAAATCTAAACGGCAGGAGCGATTTCAATGAAACTCGGAAAGTTCATAGCACTATTCCCGGCGACCTCGACCGTGCCCTTCAAATTTTGTTACGACTCACCAATCCAACATGGCGGCTGTGCGAAATATTTCACCAGCATTCAATATCTCCGAAACTATTACCGATATTACCCTGACATTTCTATGGTGATAGAGGGAACTACTATAAGTTCACTTATGTGACTTTTGAAAACCTGGTAACTACAAAACCAACATGGCGGCCAAGCGAATTTGCGACATTTAAATAGACGTTTCTCGCGATTTGACCAACCAAACGCAATGAAACTTGGTACAGTATATGTTTATATACATTGTAATCCACCGACATCTAACTTCGTTCAATTGTTTACATAATCACAAGATGGCGGATGTGCGAAATATTTCACCGGCATTCTATATCTCTGAAACTATTAGCGGTATATCCCTAAAATTTTGTACGGAGATAAAGAGCACTACTGGAAGTCCATCTATAAGATTTTCAAAAACCGGTTAACTACAAAACGAACATGGCGGCCAAGCGAATTTGAACATTTTAAATAGACCTTTCTCGCGATTTAATGTTCCAAGCGCACTGAAACCTGGCACAGGAAATATTTATACACATTGTAATCCACTGTTATCTAATTTAGTTCAATTGTTTACATAACCTCAAGATGGCGGCAGTGCGAATTTTAAAATTAAGTTTTTATTTCTTGTGATGTAGTCATGCGATCGAAGTGAAAGTTTGAATAGTGAACCTACGCAATAATTTTCCTTTAATGGTACATGACTCTATGGCCTATACATTTAACAATCCAACATGGCGACCATACAAAATATTTAGACGATACTGAATATCTATGAATCTATTTTAGCAATCAAACTAAATTTTTTAATGTACATAGGGGCTATGAACTTAAGTTCACCTATAGGACTTTAAATAACCTGGTGATCACAAATCCAACATGGCGGTGACGCGAATTATAAATATTCACATGGACGTTTCTCGCAATTTAACCATCCGCGTGCAGTGAAACTTGGTACAGAAAATCTTTATCCGAATGTTAATCCACTGGCATCTAATTTATTTTAATTGTTTCCATAACCTCAAGATGGCAGCTGTGAATTTTTTTTAAATCTCCTTGTTTTTTCTTGTGTCCTAATTATGCGATTGAAGTTTGAATACTACACGTTCACAATAATCTGCATGTAGCAGTACATAAATCTAGGACCTACATATATAAAATCCAACATGGCGACCATCCGAAATATTTAGTCGGTTCTCTATATCTACGAATCTATTACAGCAATCAAACTGAAATTGTGTATGTTGATAGTGGCAATTAACATAAGTAGGATATATGAAAATAGGCTGTATAGTTCTTCACGGAACTACTTGTTGATTAGTACCTTACTCATTTCTTGCATGTATAGGCCTACATATATGGAGGCAGAATTGGGACAAGCTGTTGAAAGCCTATTGGCAAATCCCTATTGAGATGCAAGAAGATGGTTGATCCAATCCTGGGGCCTAAAACCATTCGAACTAGTCGTGGATTTTAGGGGCATAAGACTGTAATGGCAACTCTAAGATTTATTTTTGGAATGGTAGAAGTCAGCAGTTGTTGGTTGATTTTGGGGCTTTGCGACATCATGGTCATGCAGATCTGTGTACTTGGGCATGTGGAATTTATCTGATAACCTGTGTTAATGTGATGGCTGTATTAGTGTGTGCACTTATTACTCAGATGAGGATTAGGAACGAGGCGGCCATGGCCTTAAATTAGGAACCATCCCGGCATTTTGCCTGGATTAGAAGTGCGTAAACCACTTCCAAGATGGCTAACATGGGAATCGAACCCTCCTCTTCTCAGATTTGCTTCGCGAGGCTGAGTGTGCCTTGTTCCAACCCTCAGACAAAATTAAAATTTCTAGGCAGAGCCGGAAATCGAACCTGGACCAACTGCCAAAAAATGCTGGCCACACAGCGCGAGATGGTTGGTAGAATACTCTCCTGACCTCTCGTTACCTGGCACATAAGGGTATACGGAAAGCCCTATCTTAACAATGCTAAAGTTGTGGCATTTTAAGGAACATTTTCTCAGGGACTATACAAGACAAAGAGTTGATTTTTGATATGTTAAAAACTAATGTGTTGGCATAGTATTGAAACTATTTTCTTAAAAAAAGGGTACTGTTTAGAAAATACGGATTTTTAAAATAATGCAATTTTTTTGCAATTTTTCTCATGAATATTTTTCAAAATAACCCAGAAATTTAACAGTATGCTTCTTTTTACAGTTTCAGATAGTATAGAATACTCATACAAAGGAGTCCTGAAAATTTCACAATGATAGCACAATTAGTTCCGGAGATAATGTACCTTTTGCAGGAAAAAAATGAACTTGTGGGAAATCGACTTCAAAGTTTCAATATTTGTGCATTCCTGGACCCTCTACTGCATGAATTATTTTTCATTATTGCCTTTGGTGTACAAAATTTCAAGCTTCAATATTCAATTGGCGGTTAGTGTCTTAGATTTACAATTTACAAACAATTTTTAATTGGCGCTAAAACCTTAACACTCGTTTGTGATGTGGAATGCCATAATGGAATATATATATATATATATATATATATGATCTTTTGCGATTCCTACGCTAAGCTTTTAACTCTCGAAGACCGAACATTACTGCCTACTGGCCTTGGGTACGTATTGCAATGCGCAAGTATACTTGCACGACCGTAGGTCGGTAATGTCTTTGAGGTTGAGCCAAAGGTACTCCAGAAGCCTGTGGTAACTGGATGGGGAGAGCCCACGGAAAATAAACGGTGGTTGGTACGCGTGGATGTTGACGGGGTGGAAGGAGTTACTCCGTCGATAAAGCTTGCCTTTCAACGCCTGTATTCAACTCGTCAATTTGTCAGTAAATTTAGTGAATTTTCTGTAAGTGGCTTTTAAGGGTACACGGAAAGTGATTTTTGTCAAAAAAAAAACATTTTTTTTGCATAATATTAAACATATAAATCATGAGGATACTACGTTAGAAGTATTTTATTTTAACCCTTTACTGCATAGTGTTGCCGCAAGGCAACATATCACTTTTCACCTATGTATGTAGGGGCATTTGCCATTCAATTGTGCAGTAGAATACTTTAATTAGCCTAAATACTTTGTGTAATGATGAATAATAATTGTGGAAATGATGTTCTAATAGATGTTTTCTCCTTCGCTGTCTGTACCCCACCCGCTATCCCCTTTTATAAAACGACATATACTGTAGTGACATTTCAGATTAATTCTGTACTGAGCCCGATTTCGGCTTATTTTAGGATGATTTTGAGGTCAGAGTCATGTTTGTGATGGTGAATATGCTTGAGATTGAAAGGACTGGATTTGTGACATAAAACAAGTTTTTAGGTTAGTTGCAAGTGTTTGATGCATTATGGGTCGCTCTTGACAAGGTTATTGTACCTTGGGGAAAACGCGTTACTGCGCCTATATTGGGATAACTACGGTATTCACGAGCTACATGTCTGAATACTGATAGCCAATCAGGGATGACTTCTCTGATAGAAGACCCTGGGATCATAACTAAGCCAGTTATCTATTCCATTTTCGACCGAATGAAGAGGATATTATCTTATGAAAAGTTGCTGTATTTAAATACTAACTATGGAAAAATGTTATTACAGTGATTAAATACTCCAGAATGAAGTAATTAGCATTGTAAGGAGCCCGCGCAATTGTATCCCCACTCTTGGAAAATGGCGGAAATTCAGTCAGATGGGAGAGCCAGGACTGGAAACTGGGTTCATTACTGTATGGAGATTTGACGAGTGTCGACCGCAGAGCAAGGGGTGAGCAGTTTCAAGGTTAAGGAAGCCCGCACTGCAGCCGAACTAGTAATCGAGTGCCAATAGCATGGCAAGCCCGTACTTCTTGTGTAGAGGAGGCCAGTATTAAATTACAGTATTTTTATAAATTGCTTGTGTGTGTGACAATGAGAAGCCAGCTTTAATATAAAGCTTTTATTAGCAAGTGTATAGTGCGAGTGTGATATGCAAGCATTTATAAGGCGGCTTCGGTGGCGTAGTTGGTAGCATGCTGAGCTTCTATGCCCAAGATAGCGGGTTCAAACCCGGCCGAAGCCGTCGGATTTTTTAAGAGCGTTAAAAATCCCTCAGTATGCCTTCCTTCGGAGGGGAAGTAAAGCCGGCGGTCCCATGTCATAGATTTATGGCATGTTAAAGATCTTTCCACTAATTACACCTGTGTGAAACTAAATTGGATAGGTTAAGAATGTAAACAACGCTCTTAGGTTGCTACGTTCGTTGCCAAGAGCCGACTGCGGTGGCGTCTAGTAGCTAGTTCTGAACTAGGCCTAGTAGTCGTTGACGGTGGCGTTTGGCGGCAAAAGTAGGAACTATTTGAAAATTCAAAGTTGCAGTCTCTACTTGAATTAAAAAACAGATACACACACTAATACAGTCATCACAATTAACACCGGTTATCAGACAGATTCTACACACACCCAAAGTACACGGGGCTACATGACCGCGTTGTCGCAGCCCCTAAACTAAGGAACCAACCAACCAAGCATTTATAAGGGATCTGCGACATCCCAATTTCGAGATTCGACAGTTTTAAGAACGTGAACTGTGTGCTCGGAGAAAAGGTTTATCTCGTGGATGGATGGACGTGCGCGCGGCGCAGTATACTCAAGTCAAGTCCAGGCCGGATCAGACCGAAAATTTGAAGCAGTTGTGTATTAACATTTGCAAAGCTCCGAGCATTATAATATGCGTAAGGCTGCAATTTTACTAGAGTGAGATATCGATTCCACGGATATTCACGATGACATTTATTCAATATTTTATAACAAGACAGTTCACCGTTAAGATGTTGGCTGTTATGTTTGAGTAAATTATGCGCCAGGGGTACACGAGATGGACGCATAGGGACTTCACGGAGCAACCTTCGATGTGAAATTTTAGAACATTGTTCAATTATATCCAACTACATCACGGCATTGGGCGACCAATTGACTTCATCTCATCTTCGAAGCAATATATGGTCTACATTTACGAACTTTATTCAACGGTATTGCTCGTTCTACATGGAGGTTTTCAAGAGTTATCGGAAGAAGGTTTTAGAAGACGCTTTCTGACGGGAGACGATGGCTGTCCAAGCGAACAGGGGAGCCACAGTTCGAGTCCAATCTACGACAGGAGGTGCTGTTGGAGGAACGCGAGTTCGATGTCCGAGATGGCTGTTTGTGGATCGTGGGGAACTAGGGTTCGATCCTGGGCTGGAACCGAATTACCAATTCATCTGCGTAATTTCTTTTCGCTTCAATTCATCAAGAACTTCTACCAAGGTACAGCGAATGTACTGTTTTTCGTAGTTTTGGAGTAGATTGAAACATGTTGAGCACCAATTTTCTACTGTAATATTGCCTTTTGTCTTCGATTAAATATGGTACTTTTTTTCAGTAAAGTTTAGCGTTGGATGTTTTCGTTTTCGATTCCAACTTTAATTTATTTTGGGCATTAATTTAATCTACAAGATAGTCATATGGAATTTATTTCCATGTTTGGAATTTCTTTGAATCTTATTTAAAGCTTTCTTGATTTAAATAGTGGAATTATATTCTGGTTTTCGTCATCAACGTTTTTATTATTCGTTTGTAGAGGATTAGCTTTGGGTATATTTCTACGAGAAGATATATTTAGGGGAAGCGACCGATGTTTTATTAATACATTCAATTGAGATTGTGTGTTAATCTCTTCGTCGTTTTATGGTTTTGGCATGAACATTCAGGACGATTTCATCGACTTGCCAAGTGTATTTAAGATACAGTGACTTTGATATCGAGTTGATAGTCAGTTTCAGCTGACAATTATTTTATTTTGAGATAGCATTGTTCTATCGTTACCAATCTTTGAGGAAACATAAATCTTTTGGAAGATTTAATTGTTTTTATTGATCGACGATTTTTATAGACGTCTTGATCCAATTTCGAACTCAGATACGTGGAACATTTGTAAGACAATGAATTTCATAGAGCATGTCGTAACGTCCGAGACAATTGTAGTCTGGACTTTATGGCATTGTTGAGTTTACGTCAGTATGGAACGATATGTTTGTATTTTATTAAATATTTAAGGAACATTTAATTGATTCCTGCTTTACTATGCTTAGTAAACTTGCAGAGGGAGTCAATCCTACACACATTTCAATGATTATTAATCATCTGAACCATCTTGTAAGCAACATTTGAAGTTGTTATGATGTACAAATAGGCAGAGCAATATTATAACGGTTAATTAAGTTAATATTAGACACACATTTGAATTTATTAGTGGAAATGCGATGGGTAATTCCGCATTGAGGTATTTATTGTAATCCTTGCGGGGGTTTATTCAGCATAGTGATCAAATGGTAAAATAGTATACGATGATGTCATTCCGTATAACTTGATGAAGTGTAAAGCTGCGATGAAATATTTTGAGTGTGCATATACGAAGAAAACAATCCGTATTAATTAAGAAACTTATTAACTTGTTGCTGCAATGTTATATCATGCTATTTCTAGCATTTGAGTGAAGTGAAGTTGAGTTAGGTGTAACTCACTGTTATTCTAAGAATGTGTTAGTTGGATTAGACGATTTGACGGTGGCGTGCGGAACAGCTTGGTGATCTGCTGAATTAATTTATGTTTCTGAATTTCTATTAAACTTGTATTAAAAATCTTGAATTAATAATCATATGAGGTGTTCTTAAATGAATGATCATATTAAACCCGGATTAAACAGAAACCTAATCTACGACATTAATAGTCTGTGTTAGTATTGAGTGAATTTTACATTTTTTTATTTCTTTAAGTAATTGCGATGGCCATATATTTTATGAAATATTCAGGAAGGTAGTTTTAACCTACACTTTGACGTGTTTACTTCTCGCATAGAAGTATAATAATAATATTTCTATATTATTTCGACATGGAGTGACAGTTTAGATATTAAACTTGCATGTCTAGTCCGTTGTAAATATTAAACCTTTTTATAGGTGTTGTTCGTTTCTTTCATTTAACTTTGTTGTTGTCGTCGCTGATAATAATAATTTATTTTGCGAGGCTAATATTAATATTAAGCTTCCATCATACGTGATCTTTATTTTGAATGGAGAAACACTTGTATGCAGCACAAGGTGAGTGAGAGATTGTATTATATGATTTATGTGTTTCTTATTTTGGGGGATTTTTCGATGAAATGGAGAGATGTGTTGTTCTCCGAATTATTTTATGAAACATTAAGGGAGGAATAGTGTTCTTTCAGGAACATTGTTAATTAGTATTTGTACTAGAATGCGTGATGACTGAGGGATTAGTCATGTGTATGTATGAATCCCGGATGAGAAGGAAACAGCTGATTGTGTATAGCAATGGTAGCTATCTGAAAACAGCTGATGGACATTTTATGTAGTCCAGCTGATCTTTTTAATTTATAAAAAGGAGTTTCGGTGAATAGAGTAAAACGTAGTATTGTTAAAATTTAAATTCACTTTGAACGAAACTTTTGGGAAAGCTTTCGATATATTGACATTATTTTTAAACATTTTTAATTTTGATATTTAAACTCCAGTTGAGGGAGGCAGTGTAAACATGAGTCTTTGGGCGTGTTAAGCTCAGCTGTTTTAGCGTGAGGATGTTAGATTTGTTGTGGATGAGTGGGAGTTTTCTCTGTCTATTTCATTGTTATTTATTGTCTGGTGTTTTCGGCAATAAAGTAGCTTCATTCCTTATTTACAAGTGGGTCTTGCGTGATTTATTTCAATTATGGTAAGGTTGTGTTATGGAAAGGGGGGTACTCATGGTATGTGGCGCCTTTATCCCATTCCGACCCGAGATTAGGTAAGGATCTCATGCTCCTATTGTAGTTAGCATTCTTGTCCAGTGTAGTTAGTCTATAACACTTCCTCTGCGACTGTGTGATTATCATAGAATTGCTTGTCAGAAATATTTTCAGGTTTTCAGCATGGAAGTTCAAGGCTCTTCGATCCATTCTCCATTCTAGGGTTTGACAAGTCAACTATATGATAATTACGGGTACAGTACCACGCATCACTCTTTTCCTTTTTGCTTCCACTTTAATAATATATCATTTTCATACCTTATTTCATCTTTTGACGAGGGGTGGGGGAGGGGCATTATCAATAATAACTATAAACCTTGATAATTTCTGCACCGGATATATGTACTAAATCACTTAAATAAGTGTTTAACAGGGCTATTATTATTTCATTGTGACAAATTGGGGTACCTCTAAAACTACTCTGGTTAGTACATCCATACAATTTTGTTAATAAGATTAATAATATACCAAATCTATTTTTAGATCAACGAACCTAGCAGCGAGGCCGGTTAAACGAGTAGAAGGTGTTATATAAGCTTCTTACCTTCTGGTAAGTCGAGCAACGCATGGCGTTGGTCCCGTCTTACGGCCCTTCTCGGAGATGGACGCCACACACGTCCCGATTAGATGTTCACAGTTAAAAAGGCCACGGTACGGCCTCATAAAAGCTATTTTAACACTTCACTTGCTTCCCCTCTACTTCAATTACCTCCCCATCGCTCTGGTAACTTCTCCATCTGATTGGTCGGGACTACAATTGCAGTAAGTTCTTTAAGAAGGGGGGGGGGATGTATTGCTGGGCTAGGCCCGCTTGTAGAAAATATTCCTTCGTCAGCACATTAACTCATGTACTAAAGTCATTAAAACTAATATAATCTTGGCCAGGCAGGCCACACACAACATAATAACGAGAGCTCGCAGTAGACACGTACAACGAATTAGATTAACAACCGGGCACGGGAAACCAAACATCTAATGGCAGGCAGCTGCAAGGGCGCCCGTCCGATATGTACAGTAATTGATACTTGTAAAGAATCTCTGTACCAGGCTAGTTAAAGCGGGTATCCAAACTTGAAATTAAGCAGGGGTACAAACTCGGGAAATTCTCACATCATAAGAGAAGTACGCTTCCGCTGCGTCACACTTATACAAAGTAGTACCGTAAGTGCGGGATTGGCAATACTGTACTTGTGCATAATTAACAGCGAAAATGGCAGACTCAGCTGGAATTTCATCTATATAAGTCGTGATCCTATTTGGGACTTCCTGAGATCTGTAAAATGCACACTTTGTCACGAACCTGGAAGTAGCTAGATTGCAACAAACTTGATGTGACTGCTAGAACTTCAGGAAACCTCACACAACTCTATTGGAATGCAGGAAAGCTGATGGATTGGGATCCGGGCTAGCCATAAGAAACAACAACAACGCTTTTATATGAAAAATTGAGGTAGCGCGGGCCGCGTTAGCTAATATATAACACCCCTGGTTTTTGTCACGCACAGTGGGGGTAGTCACGCATCAATAATCTTTATCCAGGCCAATGGTTTTGCCTTTTATTTCTTTTTCACGTCTCGTGTGGTGAATTTTAAGAATGTCCAAGCTGTGTAGTATACGAGATCTTTGAATTTTTCAGCTTTCTATTAACGTATAATGTATAGCCTACAAATATCGTTACCTGTGTGCGTACCGAAGCTAATAATTCTAGCGCAGCCATCACAGCACTCTTCGATAAACAAAAACAAGCCATAAAATAAAGATTCATGCAATTATCATACAAATCCATGACACAAATCATAGTGTTCACAGCTGGCAGGAGAAATACAACAAGCAACTACGGAGTGTCACTACTCCGAAGATTTAATGCTTATTCAGCACAAATAGCACCGAGTAAATATGACAACCACATTAATTCCCTTGGCAGCGCTGCCAAACACAATATGGCGTTTGATGCTGGGGTACGCTACACTGAACTTTGTCTAGCGATTGAAAAACAGGCCCTTATGGAGATAAAATACCTAGAAAATACATTCTCGGATCGCAGGATTTAGACTACGTCTGTAGCTTGGACAATACGCATGCGCTAGGAAGTTACCTAGCAGATGGGACGAGAAGGTACCAACAAAAGACAATTTTCTGTGGAAAGTTGAGACATTTATTTTATGAGAGCGTAATATACGAGTCAACCTCCATCAAAATCTGGAAAATTTTCTACAGTAACTTATGTAATGTGACTAAGATACAAGAGTTGAACATTTTATTGCTAAAGGGTGTTACTACACTTTTCAGCAGTGCCAACATTATTGTTTGGCACTGATTTTGCCGCTTAGTTCGATCGTGGTGAACACGGAATAAGGCTTTTCATACAAACCTAACCTGCGGCTTACACCCCAGACCCCCTTGCTTGTATTAAAAGCAGTAATTTACATCCATACAGTCACCTGGCCTAGTAGTGGCCAATGGTTTCGTCCAGACAGTCGTCTATTCTACAGTTGTAATTTTCAGAGATGTGTTCTGACAGTTCGGCGGATACGCATTGAACTGAAGGCAGCGTTGCCACGAATGCTGCTGGCTACGCCTACAATGTGATTACGTCCACTACACATCCACTCATTTCTACATGATCGTAATATTAAAAACATTATTATGAAAGTGTTAGGCCTACTCAAATGGTTTCTAAAAAATCAAAGTGCTTACATTTTTCGGTGCACATCTCTACATAGTATAAAATAAAGTCCCTGATTCTTTGATATAACGGGTAATCTCGAGAGGGAGGTTATTTTAGAAAAAAAAAATCATTTATGACCAAAGGAAGACGACTTTGAATCCCACATGTTAGCAACAATGTGTGCGCATGGGTGTGTGCCGCTAATGTGCGCCTTGTTGACAGTTGAACGAGAGGCAAGGGCTGTTGGAACAGGGCAGCTGTCTTTTAATGAGCAATAAATAAAAACGCATATTTATGTACTTTTATGCATATGTATGAGGTGCAGCAGTGACCAGGGTTCCTAATTTCAATACGTAATATCGCCCAGAAGATGAAACAAGGACACAAGGTATGAAGTCACATTCATGTGCGATGCAAGTGTGTAAGCCGCGTTTTGCTTTCATTCAGAATTAATAATACAAGTAGGCTATATTTGCGACCAATATTTATAACGCATTGAAACCAGTGGCTTCGCCCGTACTGTGTCATCTAACCAAGTAGCGAACAATGACTTTGCTTTGTCTCACCCAACATTAGTACATCAGTAACTTATGTCAAGATGTAAAAGAGTGATATGAGATATTATTGATATTATCTACAAATTTGCATATGTGACTCAAGCGCAGTGCATATCCCGTGCACATGTGAGTATATGGCTCTTCAGAATGATGATTGATTCATGTTGCACAACCCTTGAAGTTCGTTGAAGGCTACCACACTACTCTGTCGTAACCATGACTGAAACAAATAAAAATAGACCTGATATAAATATTTAATCCCCCTACTACTAAGCAGGCTATAGGTCAGCAGCCAACTATATACATATAGGCTACATAGATAATCTCCAACACATTCACACTACCACTGGCCGAGTGTGAATCATAGACTACTTCCAAGCTTACGAGTTACATGTGCAATGTATTATAATATTATGGCTGACGGCACTTGGAAGTGGAGAATAAGATGCGGTACATTACAATATTAGAAGGCGAATTAAACCTAAGAATATGTTCCCGAGAGTGAACTTACAAAGGCTATATATTAGGTTATGTTTCAATTAGGCGTACACGTAAAATGCAGTCAGAAGACTATTTCAAAATTTCCAATGACCATTAAGGAATTTTATTACGATATTTGTGCTCTAACTGAATATAAAAAAATAACAACGATTAAATAACTTTGTACTTTTAATTATGTAGGTGTAGGCTACTTACTCAAATCGTAGTCGATTCGCCAGTGATCTTCGTAGAGTTTATCCAATCCAGTTCTCATGTTTTTTAGGCGTCATGATGAAATCTAAATAAGAATTTAACCAAAAATTAATTAAATAAAAGCATCCAAACATTTCAGACTAGTGGGGTTGAACACACACATTTACGATAATCAAGAGTCTATAATAACTGTAAAAACAGTTTTAATCGATGTACAGTGAGTTCCTCTCATGCTTCGTCCGGCCAGCGCACCTAGCTTATCTCCCGTTGACTCTCCACTCCCCGCTCGGCACGCATAGCAATAAGAACAGAACAGCACTTGGCTCACTTTATCCGTGCATGACATGAGATAACAATTAAAATGAAGAAAGGAAGAATTAATAAACTAAGGTCGTACCTTATGACAGGAGATGTTCTAATCTTTCTGAGATTTCATTAACTTTTTCCTCATTAAGTACACGTTTTTTAACACTTCACTTCTTATCGAGTAAAGAACCAGTTCCTCTCAATTTGTTTACTAGATTCCGCACGGTATCTCTATGTGGAGAGCGTACACCTGGTAAATGTGTTATGAAACGTCTAACGACTTCCCTACAAGACTCTGTTTTCACATAATTATCGTACATAAATACACTTTCCTCTACCGTGTACACACGTGGAGGCATTATGAGAATTATACCCCAAGTAACACTTCACAACTCGAGAACAGTTGGAGCGACAGAACAACACTAACTTAATACACGTTATAAGCACGGACCAGAACTAGGAAGTGTGCGCTGTGTAACAGGAAGTGATCAGTCAACGCGAGGCAGATAAGCTCGATGCGCTGGCCGGACGAGTTATGAGAGGAACTCACTGCATATTAGTAGTACTTACCTTGTACAATTTTTTACAACTTCATTTGACTTGAAATTCCGAAGAAAACTGTACAACTATTCCAATAATAGTCATTAGTTAAAGCATGACGAATAGAAGGAGAAAGTGAGAAGACTCCTGAAGTTCAAGCGCGCCCCGCCAGGCTGCGCTAGAGTGGGTACGTTCCACACTGCCGGGGTCAGCTGGTCTTAGGGATGGTGCTAAGGGAAACGAATTACTTTGTAACTAATACTCTTTTAAAAAGTAATTAGCGGTTCCAATTAAAATAGCATAGCAGGGCATAATGGAAAATATAATTTATAGATATAAGAACTACGGTCTTCATTACATGTTACGGAACGCACAGATTCCTGGAGTATACAAAGACAGACAAAAAACATAATCCCCAGCATATTAAAACAAGCACACATAAACTATTTAAAGTAACACTCTACTTAACAATTCATTTTGTCGGCTACGGTACTGGACTTTCGAAAGCTTGCGTGAAGACTTGGCGGGTGTTCGAGATTGCAAATATCGGCGGATTTCCTTCGTTCTGAAGAAGAATCGGCACCCAAAATAAACAAGTCTGGGGATAATATCCATGACACGCTGAAGACAGCAGCCAGCTCCTGAAGGATCAACTGAAATTGTTTCTTTGGAATCGATACAATCATAAATATTTCGCTCCACTTCGATTTTGAGTTTAATTTTCCGGTAATTACTTTCTCGGCCTGGAAAAGAATGCCACATACACTTCTAGAAGGACGTGTTAGATACACTTCATTGTTCATCTTAGGGCACCTTTTTTAGTTTCTTTGTTGCTTTCTCTTAGCAATAATTTAGTCGTATTTCCGTTTATTCCTGATGAAGAAAGACATGGTTTCTTTCGAAACGCGTCGAGTTTGAATAAATAAAACACGGCATAAGCCCAAAATTCTACATTATGGATAAAATGGTATTAGTTGCGTTTGACATTAACCATACCGGACATAAAACATCATAATAAATTTGTTGAAAAACTAGATCCAGATAGCTTTAAAACTCATCATTTTGCACCATCTGTTTCCTCTGAATTTGGTTAATTAAAGCTTAATAATTGAGTTTAAATGCCGGTTTGGTGACCCATCGTCCCAGGCAAGCCGGTAACACCTGTAACTACTCAGGCAGATAGGTCACTTAGCCGTAATTTGGAAGTTATTGTGAAGTTATGAATGCGTATGCGATAGCACTGCCGGAGACGTAATCGGACTAGGCTATTGCGTTTTTAAATTAGCTCCCGTTTCAGGGTTTTTAGGTTTTGAGTGCGAATAGTTCGCTTAATAGTTGTAAAACAGTAGGTAGAGTATGTTTTGTATAGGTTTTAAGTTGTATTATGGCTTATGTCGAGCTGAGAAGTGAATTTGGTTTAGCTTAAAGTGTAGTTTTTTGGTCTGTTCTGTAGCCTGGATTTATTAAGTGTATTGTGCTGCTGGCGTGATTAAAAGCTGTAGGATTTGATGTAGAGTGCTAGGATTGCTTGGGGGAAGTGTTGGTGAGACGGAGAGAAGTGAGGGGATGGGTTTATGTAGTTGTTGCTGTTGTTGCTTGTTTTTCAACTGCTGTTTTTTTGATGGCGTGCTCGTAGTGCCTACAACCCTGGTACACGTTGTTGGACATTATCGCTTGCAGTGCTTGTAGCGGCGGGACCACAAACTACCGTGCTATAATGGCGGAGTCCTCACACTAGGTTCTTCTATTCGTCATGGTTAAAGTCGTAATTATAATGTTGAGAGAATTTGTGGAAAATGCATTCTGGGAGTTATCGCCAGAAAAATGTCGGCAACTGTATGGTAAGAAATTTTAGTGGTATTATGGTATTTGGAGATGGCGAGACATTAAGTAGAGTTGGCGACAATGTGCTGGCACATGAAAACAACTTAACTTGAAGAAATTCAAGCATAAACCAACATTTACGTAGGTATAGGGGACGGCTGTTAATGTTTTTGGTCTAGTAACTTATTTAAGCTGTCCCGGACTACACCAATAGGTGCAATCGTGTTGACCGACTAAAAACATTTAATATTTCGTTTCCTAAGGCAACACTGAAATATGGCTTCCATCAGCAGAAAAAAGGAGAATTGAAGCATTTGAAATGTGGTGTTACAGGAGAATGATGAAGATCAGATGGGTAGATAGGGTTTAAAACGAAGAGGTATTAAGACTAGTGGGAGAGGAGAGATGTTTTTGGCGACTGCTAATGAAGGGAAGAGATAGGTTGGTAGGACACACACTAAGACACCCAGGAATAGCAAGCTTAGTTATGGAAGGAAGGGTCGAGGGCAAGATCTGTAAGGGTAGACCAAGGTTAGAATATGTTAAACAGATTGCCTCAGATGTAGGGTGTGGTAGCTATGTAGAGATGAAACGATTAGCTCATGACAGGGAGGCATGGCTGTCTGCATCAGACCTGTCAAAAGACTGAAGACTCAAACAACAACACGATACGGACTTGGATCTTATTTTCTTTTGTCGAATGATAGGCCTACATCAACAAGTCTTCCTTGTAATCTCTGCACTGTATGACTACCCCTTATTATTCCCGTTTTCCAACGGGGTCGGGGATGAGATGCGATGGAAGTCTTTGTGGCGATGATTTTTACGGTCGGATGCCCTTCCTGACGCCAACCTCAGGAGAGGAGTTAATGAGAGATGAAATGAATGATGGTGAATGAAACTGGGCAAGGATGTGGAAGGAAGCGGCCGTGGCCTGTCAGAAGGTACCGTCCCAGCATTTGCCTGGTGTTGAAAATGGGGAAACCATGGAAAATCATTTCAAGGACGGCCGACGGTGGGGCTCGAACCCACGCGTCTACCGAGTCAGCAGAGAGCTTGTCCCCATGACCTAATGCTGCGCGTTAGCCAGCGTAGCCACTACTGTCGGTCCTTGTAATCTCTGCAAATAATAAAAATATTTCCCATCCAATATAAGCCTATTGGACATCAATTCATGTTGAACGGTAGAAAGTTATCAACCGTTAGGCAGGTATTACACTATCTAAGAAATGTGTCAAAGATCTTTGATAAAAGATATGACAGTGTAATACGGAAATCTTTTATAAAAGGTGGTTCTATAAAATTTAAATTATAAAATGTATGAGCATCATGCTATCTTTGATAAAAGATTCAAACCAAAATGGCGGATCATAACAGCTGGAATATTACCACGACAAAGATGCTCATATCAGAGTGTGAAATGCATGAAATGTTATATAATATGTTTCATAATGGATGGTGTACAACGTAAAACATAAATAACAGATAGAACGTGTAGGTAAAATAGCCGAGACTATAAGCGCTGCACATAAAGGGCGCACATTACTGGACATAAAGGGGAATTAAATAGTGAAATAGGCTGAAATAAGCCGTGAATTGTACTGTATTTTATGTTGTAATATTTATACTATAATTCGTTAAGTTCACTTATGGTATTACAGGCGAGTGTAAGCACTTCATCTTTAACAGAATGTAATACATGTAACCAACCATTGTGAGCATGTGCCTAGTTGGCCGAATGAGTAGAGCACTCGACTCCGGAACGAAAGGACAATGGATCGAGTTCTACCTATGGCATACTAATGTAATTTTTCAAGTCCTAGTACTGCAGCTCGTTCACCAAGATTTTCCTCGTATAAATAATTAATTATCTTTCTTGTCACCCATAGACGTTTAGTTAATATTCCCGTTTATTTTACATACCGGTATTGCCAGTACGGAAATTCAACTACCGTAAAACAGTCAAGTTAACAAGTCCTTCATCCGTTTTGCTGAACTATGATAAAATATTTAATGTAGTGTAATGGTGTGATTATTGCTTTGTATAACCCTTATAAAAGTTCGGTTTTATAAAATACTAGCTGAAGTACCCGTGCTTTGTAACATTCACATACAGGTTTATAGGGTAATCAAATAATAACTAACAACATAATAGACTAGTGCCAACATTTATTATGTATGTTGAAGTATTAACAATTGACATAGTTGCGCAACGTATTCCAGAGATGTATGTTTCGATTATCGAATCTCGAATCCGAAGGTTATCGTTACATCTCTCTTCTCAAAATAAAATTAATATTTATCTACGCTGATTAGATTTACAGATTTAACCTAACTACTGGTTTTACAGTTCTGCCATGTCTTGTAGTATATTTGAATGATTCTAATGAGGGTGCTTTTGATGCTTCTTCCCTCTCTACGTTCGGTTCAACTGGAGATGTTCCTTTGTTGGGATCATCTGGATGTATGGGTAGACGTGACCTTCCATGGATGTCTGTTAGTGGATCTTGAATTGACGATTGCATTCTCTCGTTTGTACTTTGATTTGATTCAACGTTTAACTTGGCCTGAATTGGTGTTTCTTTTGTTATTGTGCCTCCAATATTCGATGGTCTGATGAAACTGGTATTTCTTCGCAAAATTGTTCCATCATCTTTCTGAATCACATATGAGCGATTAGTTACTGGATGTACAATTCTCCCCGTGTACCACTTGTTGTTTAGATCTCTGATCAAGATTTTCTCGTCATTTTGATACTGTCGTGATTCCTTGGCTCCGCGATCAGCATATTTATTCTGTTTTGACCGCTTTTCCTTAAGTTTTATTGGTACATCGGTTTGTAGTTTGGGCTGAAGATTGTTATTAGAAAAGGAAATTGGAGTTCTTGTATTCCTTCCAAACAATCTCGAGGTTGGTGTGCCTAGTTCTGGGTCTCGTGGTGTATTTCTCGACATTAGCAGGGCCAGTTGTACATCTTCTCCGCTGATGTCGCATTTCTTCACCAGTCGCTTCGCAATGTCTACGTACTTCTCAGCTAATCCGTTCGACCTTGCAAAACAAGGACTCGATGTAACTAATTTGAAGTTCCATTCCTTTGAAAATTTTACAAATTCTCTGGACGAATATGTTGTGTTGTCGGCGTGAAATTCTTGTGGAACTCCATGTGTAGCAAACCAAATTTTAAGTTGATTAATTATTTCTGCTGCTGTTGTTTTGTTAATCTTTTGCACTTCGTAGTATCCACTGTAACTGTCTGCCAGAACAAGATAGCTGTTGCTTTTGTAGAAAAAGACATCTGAAGATACTATTTCAAATGGTAATTTAGGTATTTTCTTCATTATGATGGTTTCCTTGACAGGTTTACGCTGCGTATGTTGGCAGGTTTTGCAGGATTCTACCAATTTGGTTACGTCCTTTGTTAGAGTTTCCCAGAACACTAACTGTCTTGATCTTCTCAGTGTTGATTGTATACCCGTATGCCCTTTTTGAATAACTTGTAGAACTCTAGGTCTTTCGCTTTTTGGGACAAAAACGCGATCTCCTTTGAAAATGAGTCCATCACAATGTGATAATTCATCACGAAAAGTGAAAAAACATCTCAATATCTGCGGCACTTGAAGGATATCGTTAGGCCAACCATTGTTCATCATCTTGATTAATGCCTGGCAAGTTGGGTCTTGGAGCGTTGATCTTTTGAAGTCTTCAGTGGAGCTTTCAGACATTGATAACACCATTAGAACTTCGAGTTCTTCTTCATCGTTTTCGTAAGAATCTTCACAATCTCTACTAAGTGTATCCGCAATCTTCAGTTCACTTCCTTTATGGTATACGATGATAGGGTTGTACTCCTTGAGATCTAATAATATTCTTCTTAATCTCGGTGGTGAATTCACAAGCGGCTTTTTCCAGATTGACTCTAAGGGTTTGTGATCCGACTCGACTGTTAATTTCTTACCCCAAATGTAGTCATGAAATTTCTTACAGCCGTAGCGAATCGCAAGTGCCTCTTTAACAATCTGCGGGTAATTTTGTTCGGTGCTGTTTAATGATTTTGTAGCATACGCTAATGGTTGTCCTCTTTGCATTAGAACAGCTCCTAATGCCCTTGATGATGCATCAACTGATAATGTTACGTCTTCATTTACGTCATAGTACCTCAAAACAGGGGTGCTGGACAGGGCTTTTTTTAGTTCTTTGAACGCCTGATCCTGTTCTGGACCCCAAATCCATGCAACATCATTCTTCAATAGTACACGCAATGGAGCTGTCAATTTTGACTGACAGGGAATAAATTTTCCCAAGTAATTTATCATACCCAACAATCTCTGTAGCTCTTCTTTGTTTTTTGGTACTTTGAGTTTCTTTATCGCATCGACTTTTGTCTCATCAATTTCCAGTCCCTTGTCTGACAAAACGTGTCCTAAAAAACGAACTCTTTGTACGTTAAAAATGCACTTTTCTTTATTGAGTTTAAAGCCGTTTTCATGTAGTCTTTGAAGTACTATATCAGTGGTATCCCGAAGTTTCTGGTCTGTACTGGCATGAATTAATATGTCGTCCATGGCGCATTCTACATTTGGAATGTCGTGAAGTATCTCTGTCATAATTTGCTGAAATACTTCCGGAGCTGAAGAGAGTCCGAACGGAAGACGTTTGCAGGAATAACGTCCCCAAGGTGTTGCAAATGTTAAATATTCTTGTGTTCTCTCAGAGACTTTTATTTGCCAAAAACCTCGAGTGCAATCTAGGCATGTGAAGTACTTACTACCATTCATTCTTGCGGCAATGGCTTCAATCGTGTTTAATGGGAAATGCCTTCTCTTGATATTTTTATTTACATCTGTAGGGTCGATACACAAACGAAGTTTGCCCCCTTTTTTGACGATTACAAGAGGAGATACTGCTACAGTGGGTTTCGTGACTCGTTTGATGACGTCCATTTTAACCATTTTATCAAGTTCTTGCTTAACTGTTTCCTTTATGGCCAATGGAATCGTTCTAGCTGAGCTAATCTCGAACTTTGGATTTTCTACAAGGTCTATGTCGTATTCGTAACCCTTGAAACATCCCAATCCATTAAACATCTGTTCGTTATTTAACTTCGGGTTGCTAATCTTCACGCTGTGTACTCTAATAATCAGATTTTCTTCTTCGCAAGTCTTTTTGCCGATTATAGGTTGAACTTGTTCATTCACAGTCAAGAATGTTACTTCTGTTTGACGATTCTTGATCTTACATTTCAATTTCAGTTCTCCGACAACGTTGAGCCTGTGTTCACTAAATGTTACCAGCTTCTTTACTTTGGGTGGTGTTATCTTAGCAGTGACTCCCAGTTTCTCGATTATGTGAGTCGGAAGAACGTTACATTGAGCACCGCTGTCTAGTTTAGCATGAAACGCTTTGTTTCCCACTTTTATTAATTCTTTCCAATCTTCTTGTCTTGGTGGTACTGTAACACTGCCAATGTACATCATATCTCTATCACGTGACGATTGAGTGGTTGCATCGTCGTCTTTAGAGCCGTGTACTGCATGAATCTCCTTTTTGGACTTGCAGCAGACTTCAAAATGTCCTAACTTCCCACACAAATTACATCTTTGCTTATACGCCGGACAAGATCGCTTTCCATGTGTCATACCACATCTGTTGCAATTAAACTGATCAGTATTTTTTATGTTAACTCCTTGTCTTTTCATTTTCTTGAGTGCGGCGACTGACATCTGTGATTCTGATTCGCTATTCTTACTCATGTCAATGGCTTGTTTGTGTGCCAGCTCGCTTGCTTGACACATGTCTACCGCTTTGTCATAGGTTAGGTCTGTTGTACCCAACAATCTTTCACGTAACATATCATTATTGATGCCACTAACAATTTTGTCTTTTAGCATTCGTTTCTCTGATTGACCGAAACTACATTTTCTTGCTTGAGTTGTTACGCGAATCAAAAACTGATCGAAATTTTCGTCGGATTCTTGTAACATTTTATGAAAAACGTATGCTTCATATGTTTCATTAGCTTTAGGCACAAAATAATTGTTAAATTTGTCCATGATTACCTGCATGATTGTTTGTTCTGCCTCAGCGAGGTTAAATGACTGAAAAATCTCTTCGGCTTCATAACCTATTGTTGTCATAACCGTAGCGACTTGGACTTCGGGCGGTTCTTTATCCAGCTGAATTGCTTTTGAGTACCAGTTGTAAGACACTTTCCACGTTTTCCGTTCCTGTGCCATATTTTTGCCAAACTCCAGGGGTTTAGGTTGTCGAATATGAATTCTATGAGTTAGCCTCTGATTTTGGGCGTTTTGTTCTACGTTGGCCATTATTTTTTTTTTTTTGCTGCTTTATAATTCAGAAAAACCAATTACTTCTGACACCATGTAACATTCACATACAGGTTTATAGGGTAATCAAATAATAACTAACAACATAATAGACTAGTGCCAACATTTATTATGTATGTTGAAGTATTAACAATTGACATAGTTGCGCAACGTATTCCAGAGATGTATGTTTCGATTATCGAATCTCGAATCCGAAGGTTATCGTTACAGTATAACCCTTATAAAAGTTCGGTTTTATAAAATACTAGCTGAAGTACTCGTGCTTCGCTACGCGTCATAAATAAATTAAAATATGAAGGTGACAGTTAAAACAGGGGATAGGCGAAGTGCTGCGCAGAGGGAGATTAAGGATGGAACACTTTGTCCAAATACACCGCTCGGCGTCGACCGTGTTTTATGGCACAAAGTTAGGTATAACTCGCTAACGGTTGGAGATACCTTTCGGATAGAAAATGTAATTTTTAACCTCGTATATACCATCAAAAGTTTGCTATTTCTTAGAGTTCTCTTTGTATTTGAAATGGAAATATGAAAGTTTTAAACCAAAGGGTGTAGTGAAGTCACTAAAATGGTCGCCATCTTTAAATAGTACAAAATATTGAAATGAAAAGTAACCTATATGTTAACCAGGTAAATCAGCTACTTCCATGTAAAATTCATGTAAATCGGACCAGTGGTACTTGCGTGATTGAGTAATACATAGACGCACATCATCTCATTTTTAGCCTCGCTTCGCTCGCGTCATAGTCGTGTCATATTGTTATTCAATGAAATGCAGGTTTAACCCCATGAACACCCCTTTAGAACCTGAATATCCAAAAGTCCCTCCTTGGTAGACGTTTTTGACACACAACAAACATATCCCCAAAATATCATTCTTCTAACTTTAATCGTTTGGGTTGGTCGATGAGAGTGAACATCCAAAAATCCTTCCTTAGGGGACGTTTTTCTTCCAGAATTTCACCCCTCCCCATAGGCTCCTTAAATTGGATTTATGAAAAAACGGTCGAACACATTTATTTTATTTATTTATTTATTTATTTATTTATTTTTAAGCTGATTGGTTTCCTCCGAGTTTCAAACTCCTCGCCTATGTCGCTTAAGAGATACACGGTCCGTTAGGAATCTTTCAACCCCCACTTTTCATCCCTTTCACCTCATAATATACACTACATCGAAAAACCATTAGACTTGTGTCAGCTTATTTTTAATGATTAGTATATATGCCAAGTATCACATCCCCAAATGAAACCACTCGTGAGATATTGTTATTCAATGAAATGCACGTTTACCCCCCTTAACATCTATTTAGAACCTGAATATTCAAAACTCTTTCCTTAGTGGACGTTTTCGACATACTACGAACATATCCCCAAAATTTCATGTTTCTAACTTTAATAATTTTGGCTGGGCTATGATGAGTGAGTGAGTCAGTCAGGATATTTCCTTTCATTTATTTTTGATAATTTCACCCCTCCCCATCAACCCCTTAAATTGGATTTATGAAACAAACGGTCGAACACCTATTTACTTATTTAAAGCTGTTTTCCCCCTGAGTTTGATGAGTGATAAGTGAGTCAATCAGTTAGGACACTTTCTTTCCTGTTTTTTTTTTCCCCCAGAATTTCACCTCTCTCCAAGGGCCCCATAAATTGGATTTATGAAAAAAACAGTCGAACACCTATTTACTTGTATTTTAAGCTGTTCTTTTTCCGACGAATTTCAAACTTCTCGCCTATGTCCTTTAAGAGATACACGCTCCGTCAAGAATCCCTCAACCCCCAATTTTCACCCCTATCACCTCATAATATACACCACATCGATAAACCCTTAGACATATGTCTGATTATTTTTAATGATTAGTATATATAACGAATATCACATCCCCTAAGAAACAACTCATGACATATCGTTATTCAGTGAAATGCACGTTTACCCCCTTAACATCTCTTTAAAACCCGAATAAACAAAAATCATTCCTTAGTTGACGTTTTCGACATACAGCGAACATATTCCCAAACTTTCATTTTTCCAACTTAAATAGTTTTTGTTGGGCGTGATGAGTGAGTGAGTCAGACAGGGCATTTTCTTTCAATTCTTTTTACCAGAATTTCACCCCTCCCCATGGGCCCTTTAAATTGGATTGATGAAAAAACGCTTGAACACCTATTAACTTATTTTTAAAGCTGTCTTTTTCCCCTGAGTTTGGTGATTGAGTGAGTTAGTCAGTTAGGACACTTTCTCTCCTTTCCCCCCCCCAGAATTTCACCCCACTCCATTGGCCCCTTAAATTAATTTATGATAAAACGGTCGAACACCGATTTACTTATCTTTTTAGCTGATGTCTTTTCGCTGCGTTTCAAATTTCTCGCCTATGTCGTTTAAGAGATAAGCCTACACGCTCCGTTAGGAATCCTTCAACCCCCACTTTTCACCCCTTTCACCTCATAATAATACACCACATCGAAAAACCCTTAGACACATGTCTGCTTATTTTTAATGATTAGTTTATATGCCGAGTATTACATCCACAAATGAAACCACTCGTGAGATATTGTTATTCAATGAAATTCATGTTTAACCCCCTTAAGACCCCTTTAGAGCCTGAATATCCGAAAATCCTCCCTTAGTGTACGGTTTTGACATACAACGAACATATCCCCAAAATGCCATGTTTCCAACTTCAATATTTTTGGCTGGGCTATGATGAGTGAGTGAATGAGTCAGGACATTTTCTTTCATTTTTTTCCCTTCAGAATTTCACCCCTCCCGATGAACCCCTTCAATTTGATTGATTAAAAAACTGTCGAACAGCTATTTACTTACTTTAAAGCAGTTTTTCTCCATGAGTTTGATGAGTGAGTCAGTCAGTCAATCAGTTAGGACATTTTCTTTCCTGTCCCCCCCCCCCCACAGAATTTCACCCCTCCCCATGGGCCTCTTAAATTGGATTTATGAAAAAAACGGTCAAACACATATTTACTTATTTTTATGCTGATTTTTTTCCGCTGAGTTTCAAACTCCTCGCCTATGTCGTTTAAGACATACACGCTCCCTTTGGAATCTTTCAATCCCTACTTTTCACCCCGTTCACCTCATAATATACACCACATCGAAAAACCCTCAGACACGTGTCTTACTTTTTAATGATGAGTTTATATGCCGTGTATCACATCCCCCAATGAAACCAATCGGGAGATATTGTTATTCAATGAAATGCAGGTTTAACCCCATTAAGACCCCTTTAGAACCTGAATATCCTAAAATCCTCCCTTAGTAGACTGTTTTGAAATACAATGAACATATCCCCAAACTGTCATGTTTCTAACTTCAATAATTTTGACTGGGCGATGATGAGTGAGTGAGTGAGTCAGGACATTTTCTTTCAATTTTCTTTTTTCAGAAGTTCACCCCTCCCCATGAACCCCTTAAATTTGATTTATGAAAAAAAACCTGTCGAACAGCTATTTACTTATTTTAAAGCAGTTTTTCCCCCTGAGTTTGATGAGTGAGTCAGTCAGTCAATCAGTTAGGACACTTTCTTTCCTGTTTCTCCCCCCCCCCTACAGAATTTCACCCCCCCCCCCATGGGCCCCTTAAATTGGATTTATGATAAAATGGCCAAACACATATTTACTTATGTTTATGCTGATTTTTTCCCGCTGAGTTTCAAACTCCTCGCCTATGTCGTTTAAGAGATACACGCTCCGTTAGGAATCTTTCAATCCCCACTTTTCACCCCCTTTCACCTCATAATATACACCACATCGAAAAACCCTCCGACTCGAGTCTTCTTACTTTAATGATGAGTTTATGTGCAAAGTATCACATCCCCCAATGAAACCAATCGGGAGATATTGCTGTTCAATGAAATGCAGGTCTACCCCCTTAACACCCCTTTAGAACCAGAATATCCAAAAATCCTCTCTTAGTGGGCATTTGCGGCCCTTGGGGAAGCGGCATACCAAATTTCATTCCAATCCGTTTGATGGTTTCTGAGATTTCGTGATGAATGAATGAGTGAGTGAGTGGTATTTGACAAATATATTGTAGAAGATTGTGTCAAGTCTTTGTTATGCTAAACTCGGTTGACAGTGCTGTGTGAGTAGTTGAGTAACTAACGGGATTTCAAGTAAAGATCCTCATTTTCTATACCGGTAGTGCAGACCGCAAATGGCATCCAGTCGGCCGTGTCTCGACTTGAGCTATGTTGCCATGGAAACTATCCGCCTTGCCATTCCTTCATGAGTATATTTCATGATTTGATTAGCATGTGCTGGAGTGCAAAAGGGTCGAAATCAGAAGAATGAGAAAGACTACCGAAAATTCATGTAGCCAGCGGTTCCTTCTGGGTCCTAAGCTATGTGTATGCAAAATTCGGTTGAGATTGGTGGAACGGTGTAGATTTATATATAAGACTAGCAGGTACCCGCGGCTTCGCTCGCGTCATAGTCATGTTATATTGTTATTCAATGAAATGCAGGTTTTACCCCGCTAACACCCCTTTAGTACCTGAATATCCATAAATCCCTCCTTAGTAGACGTTTTCGACAAACATATCCCCAAAATATCATTCTTCTAACTTTAATAGTTTTGGTTGGTCGATGAGAGTGAATATCCAAAAATCCTTCCTTAGTGGACGTTTTTCTTCCAGAATTTCACCCCTCCCCAAGGGCCCCTTAAATTGGATTTATGAAAAAAAAACGGTCGAACATCTATTTATTTAATTATTTATTTATTATTAAGCCGATTGTTTTCCTCTGAGTTTCAAACTCCTCGCCTATGTCGTTTAAGAGATGCACGCTCCGTTAAGAATCCTTCAACCCCCACTTTTCACCGCTTTCACTCATAATATACAACATATCGAAAAACCATTAGGTATGTGTCAGCTTATTTTTAATGATTAGTTTATATGCCAAGTAGCACATCCCCAAATGAAAACACTCGTGAGATAATTATTCAATGAAATACACGTTTACCCCCTTAACACCCCTTTAGAACCTGAATATCCAAAAATCTTTCCTTAGTGGACGTTTTCGACATACAACGAACATATCCCCAAAATTTGATGTTTCTAACTTCAATAATGTTGGCTGGGCGATGATGAGTGAGTGACTCAGTCAGGACATTTTCTTTCATTTATTTTTGAGAATTTCACCCCTCCCAATGAACCCCTTAAATGGGATTTATGAAAAAAAAAACGGTCGAACACCTCTTTACTTAATTTTAAGTTGTTCTTCCCCCCTCAGTAGGATGAGTGAGAGAGTTAATCAGTTAGAACACTTTATTTCCTGTTTTTTCTTCTCCAGAATTTCACCCCTCTCCAAGGGCCCCTAAAATTGGATTTGTGAAAAAAACGGTCGACCACCTATTTACTTATTCTTCAAGCTGATTTTACCCCCTGAGTTTCATACATTATGCCTCTGTCTTTTAAGAGATATTTGCTCCGTTAGAAATCCTTCAACCCCCACTTTTCACCCCTTTCACCTCATAATATACACTACATCGAAAAACCCTCTGACATATGTCTTCTTATTCTTAATGATGAGTTTATATGCCGAGTATCGCATCCCCCAAGGAAACCAATCGGGAGATATTGTTATTCAATTAAATGCAGGTCTACCCCCTTAATACCCCCTTTAGAATCTGAATACCCAAAAGTCCTTCCATAGTGGACGTTTTCGACATACAGCAAACATAACCCCAAAATTTTATGTTTCTAACTTCAATAATTTTGGCTGGGCGATGATGAGTGAGTGAGTAAGTCAGGACATTTTCTTTCATTTATTTTTCAGAATTTCACCCCACTCATGAACCCCTTAAATTGGATTTATTAAAAAAAACATCAAACACCTATTTACTTAATTTTAAGTTGTTCTTCCCCCCTCAGTAGGATGAGTGAGTGAGTTAATCAGTTAGAACACTTTATTTCCTGTTTTTTTTTTCTTCAGAATTTCACTCCTCTCCAAGGGCCCCTTAAATTGGATTTGTGAAAAAACGGCCGAACAAATATTTACTTATATTTTAAGCTGTTTTTTGTTGTTGCTGAATCTCAAACTTCTCGCCTATATCGTTTAAGAGATACACGCTCCGTTACGAATCCTTAAACCCCCACTTTTCCCCCCTTTCACCTTATAATATACATCACATCGAAAAACCCTTAGACACATGTCGGCTTATTTTTAATGATTAGTTTATATTCCGTGTATCACATCCACAAATTAATGAAACCACTCGTGAGTTATTGTTATTCAATTAAATGTAGGTTTAACCCCCTTAAGACCACTTTAGAACCTGAATATCCGAAAATCCTCCTTTGGAGTACGGTTTTGACATACAACGAACATATCCCCAAAATGTCATGTTTCTAACTTCAATAATTTTGGCTGGGCGATGATGAGTGAGTGAGTGAGTCAGGACATTTTCTTTCAATTTTCTTTTCAGAATTTCACCCCTCCCCATGAACCCCTTAATTTGGATTTATGAAAAAAAAAACCGGTCGAACACCTATTTACTTATCTTTTAAGCTGATTTTTTCCCGCTGAGTTTCAAACTCCTTGCCTATGTCGTTTAAGAGATACACGCTCCGTTAGAAATCCATCAACCCCCACGTTTCACCCCTTTCACCTCATAATATACACCACATCGAAGAACCCTCAGACACGTGTCTTCTTATTTTTAATGATGAGTTTATATGCCGAGTATCACATCTCCCAATGAAACCAATCGGGAGTTATTGTTATTGAATGAAATGCAGGTTTAACCCCCTTAAGACCCCTTTAGAACCTGAATATCCGAAAATCCTCCCTTAGTGGACGGTTTTGACATACAATGATCACATCCCCAAAATTTCATGTTTCTAACTTCAATAATTTTGGCTGGGCGATGGTGAGTGAGTCAGGACTTTTTCGTTCAATTTCCTTTTTTAAGAATTTCACCCCTCCCCACGAACCCCTTTAATTGGGTTTATGAAATAAAACTGTCGAACACCTATTTACTTATTTTTAAGCAGTTTTTTCCCTCTGAGTTTGTTGAGTGAGTCTGTCAGTCAATCAGTTAGGACACATTCTTTCCTGTTTTTTCCCCCCAGAATTTCACCCCTCCCCATGGGCCCCTTAAATTGGATTTATGAAAAAACGGTCAAACACCTATTTACTTATTTTTTAAGCTGATTTTTTTTCGATGAGTTTCAAGCACCTCGCCTATGTCGTTTAAGAGATACACGCTCCGTTAGGAAGCCTTCAACCCCCACTTTTCACCCCTTTCACCTCATAATATACACCACATCGAAAAACCCTCAGACACGTGTCTTCTTATTAATAATGATGAGTTTATATGCCGAGTATCACATCCCTCAATGAAACCAATCCAGAGATATTGTTATTCAATGAAATGCAGGTGTACCCCCTTAACACCCCTTTAGAACCTGAATATCCAAAAATCCTTCCTTAGTGAGCGTTTTCGAGTTACAATGAACATACCCCCAAAATTTCATGTTTCTAACTTTAATAGTTTTGGCTGGGCGATGATGAGTCAGTCAGTCAGTCAGGACACTTGTTTTTATTATATAAGAGATTTTATAACATTTCTTTGACAAACTTCTTTGATAGTGTAATACCGGCCTTATTAAGGCAACACTGAAAAATGTTCATTTTGGTCTAGCCTACTTACTCGGAGTCATCTGCATCAATGTCCCTAGAGGTTCAGTTTATTTTAAATTCTCCCTTTCCTATGGTCAAATAACACATGGATGTTCCCTATTTTTCTTAAGGGGATTTAATGATCTTATGCTAAACTAATTAAGAATAGGGCATGTACCCCAACCCCTTAAAATAAGAAGTTGTCAGGATAAAAACATGTCCATAGCCATCAGAAACTTGAGAACACTGAGATCAGGAGAATGTTGATCGACCATGGATGCAAGACCAGAAAGTCTTAAAGAGGAGTGATTCATTTAGAGACTTGGAACATCATGATCAAGATCCCTGTACTTGGGTGTGTGCTCAATCTGTTTGAAAACCTGTTGACAGATCATGAGTTAATCTGAGGCTGGAATCCACTCCGTGCTATGCTAAGCTGTGAGTGCTGGCCACCATTAGTGTTCTGTAACTACTGTATCAATTTCTGAAAGTTGTGTCTAATGCATAGACAAGTCGCTGAGAATGTTCTCTGAATGGTGAATACCAGTAGGCTACTTAGCTGCCTCCGTCACTAGCATTTCCACGCACCTGGTCATATGCTGAAATAAAATAGAAAAATCACTTGAATGGTTAAAGTCAGTGGCGTAGCCAAGGAGGGGTTAGGGGGGGGGGGGGGTTAGAACCCCCCTCCCCATTGGAAAATCGGCAGGTTGTGATTTGTGTATGTGGTGATGTACTCTTGTCGCCTTTCGGCCCGGGTCCCCATTTGTGGCAACACACGTCTTCATGACAACGTCTACCTACAGATCGCGAGGCTTGGCTCATATTTTTCTATCGCGAGACAATAATGCTCTCATGCAGCCAGCAAGAATGTGCCGAGTGCGCTATGTTGGTGTATGTTAATGGATTTACTGAATGTGAGCATTGTCTAAAGGTTATATCTTTAATTTAACATGTGCTTTACAAGAGGAGATGTGCAGTTCAATAAGGAGATCTAATATTAGACGCAATATTTCAGTGTTGATAAGTAAGTAAGTATCGCTTTTCAGTCGGTCAACACGAGTGTACGGTGCCCAATTTGATTTGGTGGGCAGTGACAATTCATCTCCTAATGCCTGAAATAAAAATACGGTACACTAATAAAACACTTCTCACATTAAGAGGGGGGGGGGGGGTCGTATGAGGAGCGTTTTATTAAATGTATAAATAATTATTGCATTATGAATTACACAGGAAAATTAATTGTTACTCCTCGACTAATCTAATTGGGTGTATTCGTGTTGACTGACTGGGAAGTCAGACTGTTCAAAGAGCAAGACGACACCCGAGTCTCCAAAGGACCCTAAAAGGTAAGATTTGAGTTATGGATTTTAGGCTAGTATTATAAATTTTTTCAAGGGAAGCGTGATGGTGCAGTGACTTAGCTGCTCGTCAATCACCCGGACGGGCGGAGTTCCAATCCCGGTGACAGTGGGGTGGAATTTTCACCTGAAAAATTACGTGGCGTCAGGAAAGACATCCGGCCTTAAATCCCCGGCCAAAACCAAAATGAGCCTGATTGGCTCCGGTGACCCCAATTAATTGGTATACGCTGTAGAAAGTATTATAAAGCTTTTCAATCAAACAACGGCACTAGGTCTTGAACTGGTTATAAATCAATAATAATGTTATTGGTTTTATATCCCTTTTAACTACTGTGGCTTTTAAAGACACCGGGGTGCCGAAAATTTGCCCTGAAGGGGATCTTTAACGTGCCAGTAAATCTATAAACTCGGTTCCTTCGCATTTATGCATCCTTAGATGCCAGCTGACTGCGCCAGGATTAGATCCTGCAACCTTGGGCAGCAGGCGAGAACGTTACCGCTGAGCCAGTCGGTTATAAATCAGAAGCATGTCTCGATAGGATATCTATGCATGGCTTTGGTGGCGTAGTCAGTAGCATGCTGAACTACTATGCCCAAGTTTGCGGGTTCAAACCCAGTCGAAGTCGTCGGACCCATGTCATAGATTTATGGTACGTAAAAGAACCTACAACTACAATTGGTAGTGTGTAGCCAAAATTTGTAGGCTATTGGGTTAGACAGGATCTATCAAGTTCAAACGTTCGCCGTTGGGTTTCAGTGGCAATGGCGTCTTGTAGTTTAAGTTGGAACTCTCGACATTGAAATTGGGGAACCTACGGGCGTTCATGTGAAATGCCCTGCTATGGCCATAGGCTGCAAATCAAATATAAATATCTATGCATTTTGAAAACTAAGACATACGGTAGGCTAGGTAAACGTAAAAGATGTCATCTAAACGTGTGCCGACATTTTTATTTTCAGATGTAGAAAATGGCTTTTTAATAGTCAGAGAGCTGATTTAATGAATAAAGATTTTGTACAATAATATAAACTTATTCTCGAATCCTTTGGAAGCAAGCCAATTTATGTCGTCAGGATAATGCTCACAAACACAGAAGTGGTGCACTGTTTGTTGATTCTCTTATGAAATACCTGGTCTCCCACATGGCTGCTGTGAAGGTACGGTACACAATTTTTATTGCCGATATTTTGTAAAATTGGCATTGTATTATTTTGTCAAATTTAGGAATGAAAGGTTTCAAACCCACAGAAAAGATACACTGTACCTACAATTGAGCCATTTAAGACCTTAAGATCTTTTTATACTTTTCGTTTCACAAATAACATGGGTATTTTTTACTAATTAACTATAATGTTACTCAATTTTACGGAATAACTAGCTTTTGATATGGTTAAGAATTTGATATTATATTATACCCATACTATCAACCCGCCCTGGCTTCGCCTGGTATCTTAAAGGAGTTACTCAGCGTAAGCTTAAAAGGCGCACGGACGGTAGGTCTCAGACGCAATTCAGAAAGTCGAGGTGAACAGCAAAACTCCAAACACGTATAGTCTACTCTTCTCTGAAGTCTTAACTCGACACGACTCAACAGTTAATGCTGGCCGAAGCTGGGGTGATGGGCTCGTTCGCTAGCTCATAAACTCGCTCCGAAGCTAGTAATTTAAATTTCCACTGAATGGAGATTGTTGGAAGAAATTAAAACGTAAAATCACTTATAGTTGGCGATGTATTAAAGATAAAGACATGCTGTCGCGGACTTCTTTGTAGAACTTTTCATGCTGGCCAATTCTTACACTCCTAGTATATGGATATTTTTAATGGTAAGTTTAAAAGGCGCACGGACGGCAGGTTTTCCTTCGACACGATTCACTGAAATCGTTACCGCTCGGCTTCCTTTGGTCATAAATGAATGTTTTCCTACAGAAACCTTCCTCGAGAAATTATTTACTGAATGGTGAAAACCACATCAAAATCCATTCAGTGGATTTAAAGATTACCCGTTACATCCAGGAATCGTTGACTGGTTTAATGTAGAGATGCCAGCGACTATCATTAAAACAAATACATGAATTTATAACTAGTATGGACTATGCATTCTACGTAAGACTCATTAAATATGGCATACATCTCTACCTAGGGATACTTATAGAGGACTGAACTAATAAATACACAGCATTCCTTTTATGATTTTATGAATTAAAAGTGTACATTATATCAACATTGTGGCTTTTTTTTCTGTAGTAGTTGGTGAGTCAACGTGACTTATGTTTACAATGGAAATAATCACTCAGGTGTGTTAAAATTCAAAAAACCCTTGCAAAAGTGAAATCATCTGTTCCGCGAATATCGTGCTCAAGGTCGCAAGCGCTAGTGTCGCTTCACCTACAAAGAGGATGCAATTTCGTAACGCAGCGAGTTTCGCGACTGTGTATTTTAGATTGTGGTAATACAACTCCGCCCTCCCAGAGTTTCCAATCTAACTTTTCCCCCGCGAAATAACTTATAGCTTATTTCATACTGAGGCTAGCGCCAAATAATTTTGAATCCCACACAGCGGGGCAATATTAGCTTTTTTCTTTTCTTGGCGGGAGAGAAGTTATATGTAAATTAATCTAGTGTTTATTAAAAATAACGCGTTTTAATAAAGACTTACAAAATTCTATGGGTAGGCCTACATTAACACTTATTTTGGAATTATTATTAACATCTTGAATTATTATTAACATCTTGAACATGAGATAACCGTCAGCCGAGTTGATTAATATTACGTAAATATATGTCCAGCAATTCCCCGAATTACTGTTATCTCCCAGTTACGAATGAATGAAATTTGTCGCCTGAGTAGTGTAAGCAATTAGGGCTTAAACCTTTTTCCGGCTGCATGTAGCATTTGTAAGGTAAGAAGGACCTTGGTAGGTGACAAAAATCTTCGAAAATGATACTTTAGGCATTCAGGGCTGATTGCAATATAAAGCACAGGATCTTGTTGGAAAGACTGAATAAACATAAAAATGAGTACCGGTATTGAATTACTCATAAATCAACATGATACATCGTGAGAGAACATGCCCACTTTTGCTGAGACCTCTGTAAATAATTTCTCTTGTTGAGAGATATGCAGTCTTCATGTTGGTAGCACAGATATTCCGTATTTGAGTTTATGTTGTTCCTGTCAGGGGAACAGGAATGTCCTACATTTACCATTGAGGTGAGACATTTTAGTAAAAAATTAACTTAATTTTTAATGTTCGATCCTGACTATTATATGTCAGAAAACTGTACTATAATGAGGCTCATAATAACACTATTTTTCATTATGAAACAGTTTCTCCCACCAATCAGAGCTCAAGAAACAGTTGTTTGACCAATTAGATAATTAGATGCGCTGAGTTCCACAGCCTTCTAATTTAAATTTCACTGCCTGGCCTAGTGTCATAGTAGGATAATCGAGGAGGCCATGGTCAAATACAAGGCATTCTCTGCGTCGCATGCGCTCTGTTCAGTACATAAAACTGGCGAAATCTCGACAGATATTTATGAATATTTATGTTCGAACATAAAATAGTTATGATAATTATCGTCGAACATAAACAGTCGTATGCAACTCGCCTATAATGGTAATTAGGCCTAAGACACTTGTATGGAAATTATAAAACTCGCATACGCTCGTTTTATAAACTTACTCGTGTCTTAATTATTGCCATTATAGGCTCGTTGCATAATGTACTATTAAAGAATTGATTTGTTTTTGTCTTTGAGCATATTGTATTACTCGAAAAATTCGGGATCAAAATACATGTAACTTTTCTTGTGTATTAATATCTAATAGAGAAATGGAAATACTTGTAGAGTTGTTGTTAATTCATTTGAGGGGCTTGAGACACCTTGGTCATCAGCCCCGTGTAGTTGGGAGTGTGTTCAAGTTGTCTGGCAACCTGTATTGCTGTGATGATTGTAGTTGTGTGTTTAAATGTACCTGGGACAAGGATGGAGTAGACACTCCGGGACTGGAGCAAGGCGCTATCCCGGCAATTTCCTGTAGGAAGTGTGGCGAAACCCGGGGAAGAAACACACTCAGGATAACCGCTGTCAGCGCCGGGATTCGAACCTACGATATCCGTACTTACCACAGCTACCCTCGCGACCATGGTGCACGTTTGACGAGCGCGGCTACGCCACGGGACGAAATACTTGTAGTATTTGGCTCGAGTACCTATAACCCCTCCCATTGGTCGATCCTGGCTACGCTACTGGTTAAAGTTGTCCTTGATTGTCCTCGTGGCACAGTGTACCCCATTCCAGATCTTAAATCAGAATTAGTTTCCTTGAGAAGAGAAACAGTAACAATACCTATGGTACTACTAGACCTAGTACATGTAGATGGAAGCAATGTGAGTCTAACCATTAGGTAGCTTATGTCCCTTTAGTTGGGAGTGCTCGAAAATTGGAGATTGGATCAACATGTCAGCCTACTTTGTATATTTCATTAATTTATGGAATCTAAAAGTGTATTATAGGAATATTGAAGCAAGGCATAATTTATTAACAATTGGTCACTTGGATATAACAATTCGATGAAACATTCTGTTAATACCTAGGGAGGGTGGCGTCGGCAACCAGTGAAGCAGCACAAGAAAAAAAACCTGATTCCCCCCAGGCAGTCACATATCATGCAGATCAAGTTGTCTGAAATATTTGAATTATTAGTTGATAGCAAGGATTTTTGGAATTACCGTGGGTTAAGGATTAGCAACCAGAGAGTGACTGAGAAGCATCTTGCACCGGAACATGATTAGTAGCCTACGGGCAAGTTTTTAGATGATAAGATTTTCTGTGAACCAAAAAACAGCTCTTAAAACCAGTGGATTATGTTCAGGTTGGGCCTACACGTATTTGGGAGGAAAGTGTATTCTACATACCTGTTGCACATAAAATGAGCTTCTAATTAGAGCTCTCTGGGAATGTTTAAATGGATAGATGATACAGGGTTCATCTAGCCACTTTCTATGCATCTTTTAAATATTAATATTTATAACTGTTTAGCAATTCATAAGTCACTGACATCATTGCTAATGCTGTAATCTGTCATGTTTATTTATGCATGAGGAATTATGAAACATTGGTAGAACTGGTATATTGAGTGGAGATACAGTAGGATAAAATGCAACTTCTTAATGGAAACCTAAGATTTCGAAATCCACACGTCAGTAGGGAAGAAAGGGAAATTTAGAAAATGCCACAAATAACACAGATTTAAAAACAGTATTTACAATTTACTGTATTTGGTCCTTCTCAAGCACCGTGAATTAAAATGAACGCCTCCCAGGAAGAAATGAAAGCTAAAAACACTCTCCTGTAAGAAAAGCACCCTATCTCCCTGGGTCCCTGTCTATAATGTCAAAATTTACGAGATATCGTTATTCAAATTCAAATTATTTACAAGATAGTACTGATTGTTGTGAAGTGAGCAGATAATATCAGTCCATCTGCCACTCACCCTTAATCTGATATTTGCAAGTTGCTCTAGATGTTCAAATTCATTATGTGTTCATTCTGACATCTACGAAAATAATTCACTTTAAATCACTGTTCGAGCACTTTCATTCACTTTTACACAGCAGTATTTCTAAAATATTATCCAACCTTCTTTGTTAAGGTTATGTTTTTATTCCTTGTCTATCATAGTTTGTATAATTTAATTTCAATCTGATGGATACAGGGAAATGGTTTCAAACAAACCTTCCAGAATATGGAATAGCGTAAATGCAATATCCATCCCTAGAATTGTATGCTCTCAAAATCAGTTCATGTATAGCAATAATTAATTAGGCCTCGTGATGTTAATTGATTGGTTCATTCATAATAATAACAATTTAATCAATTGGCAGTTATTCACTCAATTGTTTACTATATTTGAGACAATACCATATGGATATTCAGATGATGTCTCTTATACCTAAAATGTATTAAACCGTTGTGCAACATAATGGAAATTATTATCGTAATTATCCACACCTTCCGGGGTTTTGTAAGGCTATCTCAAAACTAACGGGATTTACCACACATCAAGTTATGTTTAGATTGAGCATTGGAAGTGGCGAGTGAGAATTTTAGCAATTGATTTAGAATTCTACCGAAGACTGGATGAGCTGGTTAATGGGGCATTCCAACATCCCTTCTTTTATACTCATACTTACCAATAATTCACATACGCAATGGGCGATCACAATGTCTAACCCTTCTTTTATTCATTGTTTATAGGGATCAACAGCATTCCCTTAACGCTTATATTATTTATATTTTTTTATCACTCATCGCAAAAGTACCATAAGTTACATAAGCTCTCTTCTATAGTGTCATGTCACCGGCATGCAACTCAATCCAAGAAATTTAATTTAACCAAACTATCCGTCCCATAGTTATTTTATTGTTATTATTCCTTCTCATTATATTAATGCTCTCGACTATTCACGTGCTTCACAAATTTTCTCATAATTTATAGGCTACATCAAATTGTTTCAACTGGAAATAATAAATAAACATGACGTCACTAAATTATTTAATTATGCACAAGTATTATCATCCAATAATGTTTTAATCCAATATACTGTAACATCCCTTGATAATTATCTGATATTATATCACTAATCAAATTATTACAAAATTATTGATAGACTATGTTATTATTATTGTTATTTCATTACATTGTTATAAAGCCAATCTCCACACATTTCATTGCACTGGTTTGTTTCATAATACTCCAAACATTATCAGGTACTCGTAATTAGTCACACAATCCTAATTCCTTTCCATAAATCATCATTAATCAAAATTAATTATGGTTAATCATGGCTAATTATCACATCCATCATTAAATGATATTCGCCTCATTGTGTTCCTATTGATTCGCATTATTCATAGTTAATTGACATTAATCATCGTTAATAATATTTAATGACCCTTAATTTATTATTCAACATTGAATTACTTTATATCATAATTATTAATTATTTATTTAATATTAATTCATAATTATGATTAATTATTATTATTATTAATATTTACTATTATAATTATTCATTATCTTGTTTTTATTTTCAAAATTATTGTAGTTGAAAATTATTATTATGTATTATTTACGTATGATTATTCATTATTATGATTATTAATAATTATTATTATTATTCAAAATTCTTATTATTGTTCATCTTATTATGAGCATTCATTATTATTCATTTATTTATTTAGTATGTTTTGACCCATACAGGATCACATAAAGCAAGTTATGATCTGTTGCTGTTATTTCTCTTGTTCTTCCAGAATTCTTTCATCATGTCGCTATGTTTAGCTCAACGTTCGTCAGTCCATTTTCTCCAAGGTCTGCTGGGTTTATCTTCTGATGCAGCTTCCCAAGTGTAGATCTTATGTCTGAAAGTTTTGCGGTCTTCGATATCTGTGGGTGTGATGTTGGCGTTATTGAGATCAGTTTGGACTTGTTTAATCCAAACCGTTGTCGTCTTTAATTCTTGTGAGTACTGTGCCCTTTCAGCAAGAAATATGCAAATCACAGTATGCCATCATTGCTCAATTCGGGATTTTCGGGGTTGTAGTATGTTCTCCCACTCTGTGACTTACACATTTTGGATTAAATAGAGGATACACTTGCAAAAATAACAAGAAAATCAACTCCTATTTTAAAACATTTAATTAACCAAAATTATGGCGCTACAAACAACAAAACAAATAAACTACTGACCAAAATCCTTCTACTTGTTCCAAGTGAACAAGGAATAACAAAAGAATTAAAACAAATATTATATTAAAACACATGGTTTCCTTTAAAACCAACAATTCATAATTATTTTTACTTCCATAAAGTATCTATCTTAAAGTTCCATATAACTACGAGCTCCTTTGGCTCGATATTTTCCAATAATAATGGTGTCATTCTTCTTGTACACCTCAAATACTATTTTTATATTTTCTTATCATCAAAACAAATATATAATTACATTTAAAGTACATGTTAATTCTTTACTTAAATATTTGGGTACTTCACATGTTTTCAGCATTTACCATCCTTCTCAAGTTTTTACAAATTCACCATAGTGATCGGGAAAATACTTGTGTACTCCAGAGTTATAAAGATTACTTGACAAAGTCAAAAACTATGATTACTCCCGGAACCTAGTTACCTTCATTTAACTCGTGGAATCCTACTTCCATACAACATTACAATAGGGATTGTTATTTATTTATTTGTCTTATAAGACCATTGTCACATAAGAAAACTACGATCTGAACTTGCAAGCGATAATTTCATCTACAAGGACCTCGGTTCAATTCCCGGGTCATTAACAACTTTAAACACTCACGGTGTATTCATTCCTTCTTACAGACGGCCTTCACCCAACCCTCCTGCTATGAGGGTCAGACCGTTATACTTGAGCGAGATTTATGACTGGTAGGGTGACTCCCTGTCTAGTCTACGGTTGGAGCTCTCTTCAATGCTTTTAAAACAAATCTTCCTTTCTTTTCAGTTCTATGGAGAGACCTGGCATTTAACTTCACTTATTTCCTTTCAACAATATTATTTGGCTCATAAACCACTTTCGTAACCTTGGCATTTATTAATTATAAAGGGTCCTCATTGATTGGGAAGAGTAATACACATTTTACGACGAATAATTAGGGGCTTCAACAACAAGAGGATTCAAGGTTCGAATCTCTTAACATGCCTCGGGAACCATTTCCACATTGGAGGACTTATACAAAATGCGATTTAGGGTCAGCCGTAGCCTACATGACCTACGCTCAATAATACCATACATTTGCTCCCTTTTCAATATAATAACACACACATGGCCTCGTGATCTATGTCACTATTGGAGGACTTACAACATATCTCAATTCACCGCAATCAACTACCCTTCATAAGTAACTTACCAAGTACTTTTAACCTTTACGCATTCCTAGCGTGACATTTTATTTTAAATGCGCTCCATTGCGCTATAAATTATTTTTAAGCCTATCGTCTTCCAAAGAACTGATAAATTCCATATTAACAATTGATACATATCTCAATGTTTATCTTAATCTTTTCCTTTGACAATAATTGCTCTATTTTAAATAACATGCATTAATATCATGTCTTATACTTCTATTAAGGCTCCAACGCTCTTATTTTCATATCATTCAGTTTAATCTTTATTTATATTTCCTTTATTTTATTATTATTATCATTAATCCGCTTGCTTTTATAACATTCGTCAAATACACTGACATTTTATTCATACATTTCCTCTACAGGATTTATTCTTTCACATAATTATTTATCATTTCTCAAAATTCTATTTTTGTTCAGACCGCGTTCTTATTCTGTATTTAGTTATTTAGAAACATCCCTTTTACTCAAAAACTCCGGTGGATTTGTACACAATCATTTCCCCGACAACAAAACATAATGAAAATCTTTACTCACATGTTTAAGGTCGTTTCTTGACCCTTCTCCTTGTGCGATGTGTCATTTTTGGCCCACTTTTTTTAAATTACTCCATCGTGTACAAATTCATTGCATGTACAGACATATCTTGACACATATTTAACACGTATACATTTAACACAAATAACATTTTAAATACACTGGTGTATCCGTTTAGAACACACAATAAAAACACTGAAAATATATTACTTTTAACACAAAATCTTGATATATTTACACTTCACGAATTTTGATCACTAGACCGCTATTTAAGCCTATCACACGTGACCTCTTGACCTCCCGTCTCCAAGGGTGAAATTTAGTAATGTCGGCTTCCTATCCTCTCTGAATATGAAAGTCTCGAATCATCTACTTCCTCCCTGCAATAGCACTCCTTCGAATCCCGTTCTTGACGATCTGCTATTTCTCTGACACGAACGGCTCCCCTTTTAGACCCTATTTATTGATCTTAGTGAAAGTCTGTTCTGTTCACGGTCCCCTCGATAATTTATCGGTGACCTATGGATTTTTAGCAACTAATACTTCTTGCGTCTTAGTGCTTTTGAATAGTTCGTCTGCTTTATTGAAACGTTGTCTATAGTTTCCTGTCTTCTTCTTTGCTTATTCGGTTCTTCTAATCTTCTAGAATACTTACGAACCTTATTTTCTCTGTCCCTGCTCGGGTTCTTTAAATTAGATAAACTGTTTATCTCTCTGTTACGGTACTTCCGTACGTTATGATACTTTTGGTCGTTTACTTAAAGACCTATCGCCCTGAGTCCTAAGTTCGCAGCCTACTTTGACTGTATTTTATGAACTTTTCACTGTAAACTTTTATACTGTCGGACCTAAATCCTGTAACTAGGATTTTCCTAAATTTTCAACACGGCGATACTGTAATATTACTTCTTTGCCACTCCTTTACGGATGCACGTAAATTATTGATACCGCGACGCCCGTGGCTGTCGGATATTTTCTATGCGATGTGATACAGCGTTTTTCCCCTCAAGGAAAGCTGGTATACTGTCTTCGGTGTGTTTCAGCGTGACGCCCCCTCACGGACTGTCGGAATACTGCATTCGGTGCTTATACTTGTTGCACAGTATGACCTCCCCTGAGGTTCATACGTTTGAAGACTTTGATGCAGCACCTCCGCTCACGGAGTGCTCGTTGTAAAACTGCATGATGCGTAGTGACGCCCCCTCTCGGCTCTTGAATACTGCACGTACTGATACAGTGTCACGGCCGCAGGCTGACAATAACTGCATGATTGGTCTGGCTTGGCCTGGACTTTTATACTATTTAGTCACAAAAAGATAAAACTCTAGTCCTTTTCGTGACCAACTTTTGAACTAATTGTCGTACAATTATAAAAATTATATCTCCAGAAAGCTCGTCTTCCAAACGTCAAATGATCTCATTGCGCATAAGAATCGATCGTGCATTTCGGAGATATTAATTAATTTGTAGTCTTCAGCTGCGTGGGTGTTGCTGTTCATTTTTAAATGCCCCACTCCTCTGGTATCAGTGAATCCCCGATGACGTATACTGCGTTTGCAGTTCTTTCCTATGCAAGTTTTTTCTTCACACAAAAATCTCTAATCCGAAATGATTCACAGTACTGTATTTATTTACTTAATTTCATTCCAGCAAATGGGTTAAATTTAATTATTCTTCTTCTGGCACATCGGCGCTGTTGCCGTTTTCCTGCAAGCTAAGCTGGATTTCCGAGTCGCTTCTCTGTCTAACAGTGAAAATTTTCCACTCGTTCTATTAATATCCATGACCCGCTCCTCTCAAGGAGTCAAGAGGCATGATCTCATCTCTTGAACACCTGGTCCTGCGGCTTGCGCACTGTTAGGCTAGAACCCTTGCTTGAAATCTCTCTCCGTTCCCTTAGAAACTGTGTGTTTCTTTCATTCCTTTCACAAATACATGGATTCGACCCCTTTTGAGCCAATGGTACATGGGTTCAGTACATCAATATTTTCTTTGTTAATCGGTTGTCATCTAGCCTCATAATGTGTCCATAAAATTTCAAGCGTCGTTTACGGAAATCGGTTTCAATATTTGAATATTTTTCTGTGATCTTGTGCGATTGTAAACGTTATCCTTCATCTGTAAGTCTTGGGCCAAGAATTTTTCGGATGATTTTCCTTTCAGCTTTCTTGATGTTTTCAAGATCCCCTTTATAATTGAGGTTTAAGGTCTCACTGGCGTAGAGTGTTTCGGGTTTGATGACCGTCGCGTAATGTAGAATTTTAGTGTTAATGCTCATGCATTTTTTGTTATAGATGTTTGCGGTTTTCCCATATGCTTTCCGCATTTTGAGTTCACGAGTTCTTTGTGCTATTCTTTCTGTGCCTGTAGGTTCAATAATTTCACCTAAGTATTTGAAATGATTAACCTTGTGGTGTTTGAAGCCATATTTTCAGTGTTGCCTTAGTAAACAAGAGTTTAGTGCTTTTCAGTCGGTCAACACGAATGTACCCAAAAGAGATGGGTTATGCCCTAATCCTGAAATAAATTACATGAGATTAATAAAACACTAGGATGACCAGTTTCGATCGTCAAGCGATCATCATCAGATCCAATACACTTAGGCTATAAAATCTATGTTTGAAATACAGGTGAAAATATTTACAATATGTACAATTATTTAGTTGCAGTGTTGGTACTGCAACTGTCAGTGTATGCTAAATGCAGTATATATGTTAGGTGAAATGCTAAATGGTGATGGCTATCCTAAGTGTATTGGATCTGATGATGATCGCTTGACGATCGAAACTGGTCATCCTAGTGTTTTATTAATCTCATGTAATTTATTTCAGGATTAGGGCATAACCCATCTCTTTTGGGTACATTCGTGTTGACCGACTGAAAAGCACTAAACTCTTGTCATGATTAACCTTGTTGATTGAACCGTATTTTGTTACCAAAGTTTGGGTTTCAATGTGTTTTGTAGCCATGAATTCAGTTTTTGTGAAGGAGATTTGCAACCCTACTTTCCCAGCACATTTTTTGAGGACTTCAATCTGGTGAATTGCTGTCCGTTCATCTCCGGAGAGGACTGCCAAATCATCAGCAAAAGCTAAGCATGTAACATTGATATTATCCTTCTGTCTTCCTAACACGACAGGTTTCCATATGTTGCGACTTTTTAATTCTTTTTCCCATTCTTTGATGACCTTATCGAGAACGATGTTGAACAGCAATGGAGAAAGTCCATCACCCTGACGAACACCAGTTTTAATGGGAAAAGGTTGGGAGATCTCTCCAATGAATTTTACCTTGGAAATTGTGTCGGTTAAGGTTTGTTGGATAAGTCGTCTCGTCTTCGGATCGAGATGGTTTTCATCGAGTACATTAAAAAGAGATTTTCGATCAATGGGGTCATAAGCCTTCTGAAAGTCGACAAATGTACTGATGGTTGGGAGATTTCGTGTGGCTCGAAGTTTCAAGGTGGATTTCAGATTGAAGATTTGTTCGACGGCTGATCTGTTTGGTCTGAAACCAGCCTGATATTCACCGATGAGTGGCTCGAGTCGTTCTTGCGTGCGTTGTAAAAGACAGGCGGAGAGGATTTTATAAGCGATGGGTAAGAGGGAAATTCCTCTGTAGTTATTCACATCAGATTTATCTCCTTTCTTGTTATTATTATTATTATTATTATTATTATTATTAAAATTGGATTCGATAAACATTCACATTATGATTAAATGAATCTTAACTTCAAATATTAATTAATCAAATTATTTATTCAATTACGCCCACAACCAGTGTTAAATGGTTCAAGAATCCCTAATAAATCAAAAGTAGCGAACACATAAATGCGTCGTTCACATAATTAAATGAAGCAGCTGTCTCGTGTCCCTTTGAAACACAAATAAGTTTTAGGATGCCATAGCGTCCTCTCCCATAATTAATCTATTTGAAACGTCGAATGGCGGCGAGATTCCAAACCGCACCTTAATGTGATTCTAATACCCGTCTCAACAATAGTCATCAAATATATAGACTGCCAAGGCTGGATACACACAGAAACATTTGAAAATATTCTTCCGGAATATGCTTCCGGGAGGAGCTCCACCCAAGAGAATATGATCATCGGGTGGGTCGAATTCTAAGAAACTGTAAGTGAAACCAAAATCGTGGATATCCGCGGTTTAAGCTTCAGACTGAAGAGAAGCTACAGTAAGGTTAGTTTAGTTTCCATTTTTGAACTAAGAAACTCAAACTCCCTTGAAACACGGCTTGATAAGCCTGAAGCCCGAACCAAGTGAACATAATGGCATTCACACATTCCCCGTCAGATAATTAATGGAAGGATTAAAAAGAATAGGATTTATTTTAATATATTTATTGCAAGAAACTACAGCAGTGTACAAACATATTTAGGAGTAAGAGGTTAAGGTTTTCTGGTTGCAATCACATTTAATTCAAAACACAAACCATTATTTTCTACCCTTTACAGACACACTGAACAAAGAATGACCAAACCTGATAATAGGTCTGTTATAAGCTGAAATATGCTGGAGAAAAGTCCTCGTGGTTAATTGCAGGCAAGGTAAGGTACCTAATAGCCTGCATTTCGTTGCTATGTTATACATTCCAGTTTCAAAAAGGTACTTTCATTCTGCCTGCTGACAATTGTGGAAGAAACACTTTATCAAAGAACAACGGGGCTTATATTAACACCGAAATATTCTCGCCATTGACAACCACAGATTTTTAGTTCACAATATTTCCAACGAAGTTCCGCGAGAAAGCGCCACTGTTGTTCAGAGTGCCTGGGTGCTATGGTAACATGGGCTATACTACTAACACTTTGTGTCCCATTCTTGTTTTGCTTCTGAAAATTACATAGAATTTAGGTTGCCTATATACTGTATATACTCATGCCAAAATATTATGATCGCCTCCCACGTGGTTCATGTAGTCCACAACTTTCATGATGCCTTTACCTTGAAGGTAACAAATGTCATATTTAATCCAATGCTAAAATGTAATCTATTTGGTACGCTTTGTAGATATACTAACTGCTAGAATACCTTAAAATAAATCATGGATGTGAGATATTATATGTTGAACGATACCATGCGGATTTAATACATTAGCACTGATGAGGTTTCAGATATAAATAAAATACCCATGCGAAACATTTCATTCAAATAAAAGGCAAATTTTCAGTTTTGTCACTGAAGGTTTTTCACTTCTACCAAGCAGATTGTCGTCATAAATCTGCACTACTTTCATTACTTGTGTATGGAGAGTGAGCTGTGTAGGTTTCATACTTATAGGTCTCTTATTTTTAATAAGACATATACCAAAACTAACGAACATTACTTTTATAGTAACTTCAATTTTTAAGTTACACAAATGATAAATATCTATTACCTTGACAATTAAAACGCAATTAGAGTTGACCTTCCACATGCCCACTGGAAGAATTTTATACTTAAAATAGCCTACTGTCCGAATGTTATGAAGCACACGTAGAATTATAATGTGTGCGTAATCAGCCTAAACTAAGAAACCAATTAACAGATTTGGTCCCTCTAGGCTACAAGGCCCTTTAAACACTACCATTGGTCACATGGAAGCCCGGATGAATGTCCCCCACATCATAATACTACCCCCACTACACTCGTGGCGCGGTGCGTGTTCCGAACAGCATTTCTCATACATGACGGCGTATCAGGACATGACATGTTACATGATGTAACAGGCAACGTGTTTCACCGGACCAAGCGATAATTATCCTCTCTGCACCAGCATTGCACTCTGCCGTCCAATTTGCCACAGATCACCGCCTATTCTGCTTTACAGCGAGCGGAAGACTCCGACCTTCACATAAGTTGGCGAAGCGTGGACGTCCAGCAATGTGTCGCCTACTCGCGCTTTCACCGTCCTTCAACCACTTTTCACAAGACAGTAGCAGGTGAACAGCCGACCAGCCTTGTCGTTTCGGAATGCTCTTTCCCAACCGCCGGGCCATAACAATCTGACCGTTGTCAAAGTCACGTTAGTCAGTAGACTTCCCAGTCCTCAGCACATATTGGCACAAGACTGAATACTTATTCGTTTCTGCTCCGTTTACAGTATGTACGTTTCTTACCATGTCACTTGCCCGCAACCTCACCAGGCGGCATTCATTCTCGCGGTGGGCAGTGGTCACAATGTTGTAGCTCATGAGCACATATACGTACATATTCTTTCAGTGCAAGTGGTGAGGCTCGTCGATCTCCCAACTTAGGTATGTTTGCCATGTTTAATTTATTCTTCTAACTAGCAACCCACCCCGGTTTCGCCCGGAAACTGAAGTATCATTTATATAAATTATTAAGGAATCATAATTCATAGCGGAATTCTCTTTATCGGACCACAAACCATGAACATTTCTTCCCTGTGTCACAGGAGATTTGGGGATGACTCCCTTTGCCTTTGTGAATTCTTCCTTTCTCTCTCTTGTGACAATCAAGAAATTATGTGTTTCTCAGTTTCATTGTTACGTGATAAGCGTATTTTTTTCGATTGCAATTTTTTTTTTCGATTGCAATGAACTACCACCTATATCCTTTTTCCGTCTCGGCATGATGGGTTAAAATCACTGACTGGACTATGGATTATATTATCATGGATATCGCATGTGCAACGAATTCTTTTCAGACGTAATTTAAGAATGGCGAGGTGTATGAATCACAAATCCTCCTTCCATCCATTCTAAACTTGACTGTGTATTTTGCGGAACGAAAAGTTCACAGACGAAGTAACGAAAAGCCGAGATGCACTTCCAGGGAAACTCCAAGCATATCCACTCTTCTCTGAAGTCTTGATTCGACACGACTCAACAGTGTCTGGGGTGATAGGTCCGCTCGCCAGCCAGCTAGCTCGTAAACTGTCTCGAAGATAGTAATTGAATGCAGATTGTTGGAAGAAATGAAAACGTAAACACACTTATAGTGGGCGATGTATTGAAGATAGAGATATGCTGTCCCTGCCTTCTTTTTAGAACTATTCATGCTAAACTATTCTTACACTCATAGTATATAGATATTTTTAACAGTTTCTGCAGCGTAAGCGTAAAAGGCGCACGGACGCCAGGATATTTTTCGACTTTTTTCACTGAAATCGTTACTGCTTGGCTTCCTTTGGTTATAGATAAATTATTTTCTACACAACCTTTCCTCGAGATATCCTTTACAGAATGGTGAAACCCACATCAAAGTCCATCCAGTGGTTCTCGAGATTACCCGTAACATCAAAGAATCGAGGACTTTGTTTTATACCAAGTAGAGATTACGACAACGGGTTGCTACAATGAAGAAACTGATTGGCGTAAACACACGGAATATCAATAATGTCAATTCTTATCGAATTCTTATTTCATATTTTTAACACTAAAGCCTTTCTGACGAACGGTTCAGTACGATATCTCCAATAATATGATGATTTTCAAACAGTGTTTGATCCAATTATATTTCAATAGCGGGCAGATATTTATATCACGTACTATTCTTAGTAAGATGGTGATAACTCCGGTGAACAAGTAGCTTAAGTGGTTTCAGTGATAGAATCAGCGAAAGAGGGCGCAGCAACGGTGAGCATTAATTCAGTCACTTCCTACAATCTTGTGCGAGCCCATCGACGTTCATTAGTTAAGTCACTCAACTATCGTGGTGTTTACACCATGTTCCTTTTCGTCTGGTCAGTACAGTAGTGCTCAACGTATGTGATTTAAACCAATGATTACCGAAATTAAGGTTAATAATTAATCAGAAAGTGGTATTTGCATTTGAGAAATTATATTGCATTCCAAGTGCTCAAAATTTGTAGAAGCATTTTATTTCATATAATTTTCTATGTACAAAGAAATATATGGTCAGTTTATGTTAGTTGATCGCAATGTTCGTTTATTATCACCGTCCATTTAACATATAAGCATACATTAAATGAAATTGGTCGTTGCAAAAATAATTCCAAATTCCATTTTAAGAATATCACTGAGTGAATTTCGGAAACAGACCAAATCAATGATGATGAACCCGCTGAGCTATGGTTCATGTGATATTTTTTATGACATAACATTTATGATGGGTTGTTGTACCTTTGAACACACCCAGGAAGCCACGTGGAGCTGAGAGCTCACGCGATACTCTTTGAAGTAGCGTTGAATCGCACTTTTGACTTTGGTGAAAACTGCTAATTATTTATCTGAGGTCTTATTAATTAATTTTATTCTTTCTCAAGACTCAGAATATTCCATTTCGTCATGCTGCATTATTAAAACATTTTTGAGAATGTTATTTTAGCTTAAGGTAAGGTAATACCCTTGCAGATACGCAAATAGGAACGTAAGTAGTCGCTCAACGACTTTGGTTTGACGACCTACTTCCTTGAGACACCCAGTGACTGGCACTACGTCTGGAGAATCCGCCTAGTAGAGGCGTGTAATCGTTTTTGTCCTGTAAGACATAGAAGAATATCCGCTTGTTAGCGTTGAATTGGTTATCAGGTGCCATCGTGCACTGGCATATTGGAAATACTGTTATTTATGCACAGTGAGCCACAGAAACATATTGAAGATAATTATTGGCAAGTATTAGTGAATTATATAAGTTTACCGGAACACCACATTTTAGTACCCACGTGTTTGTGGAGGGCCAAATGCCTTGTGGAAAATATACAGGTAAATGTGTTGCAACTACTTCAAATAAGGATGATTATGATAGTGTAACATATTTGGATTGCCAGAATGAAGTTTTTATTTCCAAAACGACGTACATTTTACCGATGCTGCATGATAGAAAAGTAGCGTCATTAGCACGTACAGAATCATAGAGCAGTGCTAGCTCGTGTATCTATTCACATCCACGAAATTAAGGCTGTGTTGTCAATTACTATCAAAGCCTACAACATTCACGACGAACATTATATCTTTGGAAAGTGAAAGAATGAATTTCATAATTTATTTCACAGTCAACGTGACCAGACTCTTCCACACCATGCTTGAATCAGTCATCATGGGCTAATACCATCCTGGTATGAGGGTGATATTTCTACGAGAACTAGCATGAAGGTGAAGCTTGCAGAACCGAGGACGAGAAGGAAGGAATCCAAGATGCCATTTCCAGGCATATCCAGCATATTCACGGAGTTGTCGACAGGGACGAATCGAACCCTGGTCTTTGGAGGAGTCCAGATGGGAATCCTGATGAGGATAATACCGTTCCAGAGATCCAGAGAGGAATTTGTACAACCCTGGTTATTGAATAGAGGGCTGAGTGATAGCTTCTCCATGTCGTGAGTTTTGACCATCCCTTCTCGTGTTCTAGTTCTGGTGGTATATTAGATTTAATGTATTTTGTGAATCAACCACACTCTGTCAGCCATTTTTCTAGGTAGGGATTGTATCTAGTTAATTTAATGTCATTTATTTCAGTATAGTGAGACACCCTTGGGTCCGACATTTTGGTTAACCCTGGTGCAGCTTGATGAACGTCATAGAACGTCAAAGCCTATCTTTTGCTAGATGTGACCGTAGTCATTCGAGGCTATTTTGTACAACCCTGTTTGGGGTGATTTTTCAAGTCTTTGCTGACTTTAGTTATGACAATCAGATGTCATGGTTATTTCTTTAACTGCATTCTTTGCAGCCAGTTTTGATACACCCCTAACTTTCGTTAGAACAGTCGTATCAGTTAGGCAATCGACTGTAATTGCCAGTTTTGTAAATGCATTATATTTTCATTTTGAATAAGCTCAGAAGCTATTCTTGGTCAAGTTTGAACCTAACAATTAGAAGGAATGTTTCGTTGCCTAGCATCGAACTCAGTTCCCAACGTATCATTAAGCAGATCCTTGTATGGAATCTGCGCCACAATTATCATTTTTGCTTGTGTCATGTAAGACACGTTTTTATTTGATGTTGTACTAGCAACTAGTGAATTGTATTTTTAGAGCAAAGAGCTCCAGTAATTGTATGATTACTATCATTTAGACGTCTTTGGTAGAAAGACGGAATTATATTATTCTATTCAGATTTATTGCGTGTTTTTTATACACGGACTCTTTAGAGGTTCATAACCTATGGTAAAGTTTTTTATGAACAGGCCAGATGTATAGTTTTATATTGATTAAATCGCCGGCCTTGAATAATGTGTGTTTTGTATCGACCGAACGTAGGAATGTGATAGCCTGCTGGTGACATAAACTGGTTTTGTAATCCAGTGCCCTTGAGAGCACGCTTCATTTGTTTGAGAGACAGAACGACTTTGACAAGAGACAGAATGCTTGTAGTATTCGCTCTTTCTTTCATTGCAACATAGCTTATGTAACCCAGTTTTCAACCCTGTCTCAGATCACATGTTTTATAGATTGCTTTTTGTTAGTTTAGCGCACTTCTTGCGTGTACCGTTTTGACGTGTACAATTAGGTCAGGTTTTCTATAGTGAGTTGCAGGCGACCCTGTTGAATGCAGGAATTTATTGCATGAAGGTACCTGTGATTACCTTGTCCGGGTGGGTTCCCGTTGACTAGATGTTATTGGAAGGTAACTGTTGTGGACAGGCCTATCCCAGAGTTATTGAATGCGAGCTTTGCGCCGCTGGTAACCCGTGTTATTGTGTGTCCGAGTTGTTATTGCTCGTTGATCTTATTCCGACTGTTGAGTCGAGGCTTTTTGGTGGAGAATGATCTCAGTGTAGACACTCCGTGCCCGAGCTATTGTCAGTATTATTCGCCATAAACCAACGATAAACCTAAACCGACATCTTAATAATAAAACGCATAACTTTGGTAAAACAAAAGCTAACTAATGAATTATTTTTATCTAACTTGGTTCTGTTGCATTTTGGAACTGTTGACATAGCCGTGCAGTTGAAGGTAATTTCCTTGTGTGGAAATGACTAGGACAGTTGACACTTTTGTAGCGACCTGAAGCATGCGCGAACCTAGAGTTCGTAGCTTGTGGAGCTCAGGCCATGCGATGTCCGACGTGGTCTCAACTACGCGTTCGTCACCGTAATTACACACATTAGATGACTATGGCTTACAAAGAGTAAACCAAGGTGTAGGCAGGAATTTAATAAAGATTTGTGTCTATTTCTTTACTTATTTATGATCTACAAGTGTGTAAATCCTACATGTTACCTTATTGTGTGCTGATAGCACGTAGTTATTAAGAATAATTAAATGTTTTTCATGGCTGTACACTTAGATTTGTTGTAATGGTTTTCTGTTACGGACGTCATCGCCGTAAATTTTGTTATTAACTGTTAGGACTTAGCTAGATGATTACCGTTAAATGTAAATGTGGAAATGGTATCATCCTAACTTAGATTTGTTTTGCTACCCTGTTAAATGTAAATTCTGATATTAGCTTAATCTTGTAACTTGAACTAGGGACTTGCGTCGTACCATTTTCCTAGTGTTGCTGTTGTTGCTTTATTATTGTGAGATAGATCTTTCGCGAGGGTTTTCAGTAACTTCTCAGGTAGGGACCTGCTCTTTATTTTCTTTTGTTTATTAGTTTGCGGACTAGCCGATTATAACCCTCCGAACTAGGCTAGGGGCTTGTGAATTTTAATAAATTTTCACGGTGTTTTACTTAAGTCTGGATGATTAATTTCTCAGTCTAGTTTTAAGGTGAACCTTTCCTTAGACAGTCTATGACCATCGTCACCATGTACCACGATCCCCGTGGACTACAGTGTCTCGTGCCGCTTAGCCTATTAGGAAGTTCACCTGATCCTCACGGTAATTTTATTCGACTTATGGGATGTTAGGAAAGTCATCGTGGTTGTTGACTCGACTAACGGTCTCAATATATATTTCTATATCTCTCCCCTTACTCACACTTTGAATGTAATTCCATTCTTCTTACGAGAGAAGCATCTGCCATAAATTGTTTCCATCAAGAATGCAAGTGTCGAAATAATAATGCCAATTATTAAAATAACAAAGGCTCCTTGCAAATGATCGACTGTGAAGACCACATTTCGTTCTCTTTCAATAATCTCTCTTTTCTTAATATCTACAAAATTTTCTACTTTTGTCAACTCAGACCACCATTTAACCAACAAACCACTTTCTCTCATGCTAGTCAAAGCAGTATTGATCTTATCTGTATACGGGCTGTTTATTCTAAGAAATATCGCGACATCGTACATGATTCCCGATTGTTCTGATGGTAAGAGCGGCTTATTTTTTGTCCTATTCGACAATAAACTTATCATAGTTGCACGGGGACTGAATATTGCGTAATTGTTTTCATTTTCCATCGTCTTTATAAATTTTCCATCCTTATAAATGTCAATATCTTCACATTTTGCAATCTGCACGTACTGTAGAAGATAAAAATACATAATTTTCTCGAATATCCTACTGGGCATTACACCATCTCCATTCTTCAAACCCGCCACGAAAGTTTTCACGGTGGCATATTGTAGTTCAGATTCTGCTAAATCCTCTAGATTAAGAATTTGCTTTTCATACCCCGGGTTGGTGAGGTCCCCAATTAACTTGGACTGAAATGCTGAATTGATCAACAAACAACAGAACACCCAAACAGCAAATAACACTCGTGATGTGGAACGAGTTGGTTGACGAATTAACGATATGCCAATCAATATAGACCATGAATTTAGAGCAGAGAGAACAATGCCGTCATTAGTGGAGTCCAGATAAATAACAATAGATGTAATTATGCAAGAAGTAAGAACCAACGACCAGATCTGGGAGCTGAATATGACCGTAAGTGCCTTCCAACTGGGAATTCGTTCAGCCCTCGGAACAAACCACATGACACCATCTCTTACATGTGGGACAGTCATGTCCATCGCCTCCCACTTCTCGTCAGATGGATTGTGACCACCAAATGTTAAATCAGCATGACCATTTACCACATCGCCGAGTGCTCCGACCCAACTTCCATTATCCAAACGTCCACCCCGTTGTCCATAAATTGTCCCGGTGTGAAAATGAAACATCAGATCTATCCGAAGGCCATATTTATTTGTTATTGTTAATATTAGATTTACCTCAAACCCAGTGGATTTTATTGGAAGCTCGTCTTTTGATTTTCTCCGCGTGTAGTCAATAAATGGCCTAAACGGGTTCACTGTAGCAGTAATTTTGCAGTTAATGAATTTATTTGGAATCATTTTCGGAAACAGTTCAGTATTACGCTCAAAATAACCTTCTCCTTCCATCAGCCACCTATCTACAACAACCACATCCTTGGTATTCCTTCCACATTGTCCTGTAACACTGAAAGGAAACCAAGTGTACAGATTCACGGAAAAAACGACAGTGTTTGATACCGGTGATGAGATAAGTATTAAAATATTCAATACATACATCTTCCAAAGGCTATCCACAACATGATGAACTGCAATTTGCTCATCCTTGATCTTAATAGCTTCATCGATTACAACTATAAATCGAACACTGTTACTCAAAGCATAGGTTTGGTCTTATGTTTGAATCTGTGTGAAAACTTGATCACTTTGTTCAGTTCCTTGCAACACAATCAAGATATTATCTACATGTTCTCTCTCCTGTCTTGGTAGCTTATCGTGTCTGCAGTAAGAGACTACACCTGTATAATTTATATGGCAGTAATATTCTTGAAGAAACTGATCAAGAAACGGATGCTTCCCGAGAACGATCCTAGAGTAATCATAACTAATCAGGAGACGTTGTTCTTGATCGAAGTAACGTTCAACAATTTTCAGTAGACAGTTGTTTAGATGACTTGTTTCACTGTTGATATAGAGCCCAGTGCCTTTTATTTCTGCGCACAGTAGAATCATGAATAAACACAGAACATCGTTATGAGTGCTTTTATGACGAGCATTTACGAAAACGCTAATTATTAGCATATTTTCAATTTTGAAAAAATAGGCTTATGAGATCACCTTTTGTCCGTGTGTGTGCGTGTGTGTGTGTGTGTGTGTGTGTGTGAGGTGTGTGTGTGCCCCCCCCCCCCTAATAAAATCTAAGCGGCTGGAGCGATTTCAATGAAACACAGTAAGTTCATAGCACTATTCCCGGCGACCTCGACCGTGCCCTTCGAATTTTGTTACGTCTCACCAATCCAACATGGCGGCTGTGCGAAATATTTCACTAGCATTCAGTATCTCCGAAACTATTACCGATATCGCCCTGAAATTGTGTACGGTGATAAAGGGCACTACTAGAAGTTCACCTATGAGACTTTCAAAAACCTGATGACTACAAAACCAACATGGCGGTCAAGCGAAATTGAGACTCTTAAATAGACATTTCTCGCGATTTAACTATCCAAACGTAATGAAACTCGGTACAGCAAATGTTTATACACATTGTAATGCACTCGAGTCTAATTTAGTTCAATTGCTTACATAACCTCAAAATGGCGGCTTTGCGAAATATTTCACTGACATTCTATATCTCCCAAACTATTACAGATATCATCATGCAATTTTGTACGGTGATAAAGGTTACTGATACAAGTTTACCTATGTATATTTCATAAACCTGTAAAGTACAAAACGAACATGGCGACCAAGCGAATTTGAAATATTTTAATAGACTTTTCTCGTGATTTAACTCTCTGAGCGCAGTGAAATGTGGTACAGTAAATGATTTTGCAGATTGTAATGCACTGCCATCTAATTTAATTCAATTGTTTACATAACCTCAAGATGGCGGCTGTGCGAAATTTTAAAATTAAGTTTTTATTCTTGTGTCCTAATCATGCGATCGAAGTCAAAGTTTGAATAATGATGCTAGGCAATAATTGTCCTTGAATGGTACATAACTCTATGGCCTATACATAAAACAATCCTAAATTTCGAGCTTCCAAATATTTAGACGGTTCTCAATATCTATGAATCTTTTACAGCAACCAAACTGATTTTTTTATGTTCATAGAGACTATGAACATATGTTCACCTATAGGACTTTCAGTAACCTGGTGAGCACAAATCCAACATGGCGGCGACGCGAAATATAAATATTTAAATGGACGTTTCTCGCGAATTAACTATCCGAGTGCCGTGAAACGTTGCACGTTAAATGCTTATACAAATGTTGATCCACTGGCATGTAATTTATTTCAATTGTTTGCATAATCACAAGATGGCTGGTGTGCGTACTTTTAAAATCTCGTTTTTACTTCTTGTGTTCTAATCATGCGATTGAAGTTTGAATACCACACGTACACAATAATCTTAATGTAATAGTACAAAAATAAAAATCCATCCTGGCGACCATATGAAATATTTAGACGGTTCTCAATATCTAAGAATCTGTAGATTAAACTGAAATTTTGTATGTTGATAGAGACAATTAACATGAGCAGGATATATGAAAATAGGCTGTATAGTTCTTCACGGAACTACTTGTTTTTTAGTTTATTGTCTTCCTTTCAGAAGTATGGATAAATATCAGATGCAGTTGCAATGCTTCTATTGATGAACCTGAAAGTAAAATGGAAGACAGATGTGTTACAATGACAGACTGGATGTGTTTGCTAAGCAGGCTGCGGTGTCTTAATGCGTTAACAGTGCTTTCAGATTAGTATCGCACGGAGTCGATACGACGCACGCCCTATGAACTACTGCTCGGTTCTAACCTCCGTGGACCTGACAGGAATGTGGAGCGTTAACGTTTATGATGATAGATGAGCCGGCTTCCCAGTCCGGTCCTTGCGTAGTAACAGAACCAAATACATAGGTCTGTGACTCACTCACTCGTTCGCTACACCACAGTGGTTTGAGCAAAGATCCTATGTTAGCAGAATTGGAATAGACTGGAATACCAGGTAAAGCAAATGGCTGTTGACAAGCTTCTCACTTCTCCCCTATTCCTTCCTTGCCTCTGCTCTTCACCTCGCAAGTTCATAAAGCTTATACCCGATCTGTACTAGCCCGTCCACAGCAGACGACGAACCACTGTACGCCATATTTGTTCATCGCTACACCCGAAGGTCACAGGAGGAGCCTCCTGTGAGTACGGTGAGTTCTAACTTCATTGCACACGTACTAAGACCCCGCAGCCTGGTCAAGAGTAGTATTATAATAACACATAGATTGAAAATTTCACGGTCCGTTATATTATTTTATTATTTTTATTTTGCTGGTTTTTGCTGTTTAAAAGTAATTGAAATATACTAATCATTTCGCCAGGAACAGTGCCTGCGTCTTTACAATAGTGATCTAATCAAGTGTGGATTATGTAGCCAAGTTCTTCTGTTCGTCACCAGACTGGAACTGCTGTATGTAATTAGGCATAAAATACGCCATTAGTAAATGGGAATAAGGATGCCCAGAAAGAATTTTCTGTGTTCCCTCTTCAATCCTCTTTCAGGACATTCCCCTCCCCCTCACATTTTCAGATTATACTGGTATACTTTTTAAACTGATCTCTTCCCTGTAGTAAACTTTCCATCCTCCAACTAAAAATGGACCACCTAGTTGTGTAGTGTCTAGTGTATAATTAACTATCGCTAAATGACGAATATCTTACCGTGACGCGCCAATATAACAATTTGACACTCCTGCAAACTCTCACCATAATGTATATTTGAAAAAGCATAGCATAAACGAACAGAGCAAAGCAGGTGTGTCACTGCCAATAGTCAATTGATTCTGATCTGTTTTCTGCTCCTCCCGGGAGATAGATACACTGTCCACGGAAGGTAAATTAGGGGATGAATAATGTGAGGGGCCGGATTTCGTGCTCTTTACCTTACATTTTACCAAATGGGTTTACAGAGGATAAGGCAGTATAACATCAGTTATATACCTTCCGGTGTTGCGTAATAATTTACGTAGAATAATTCTGATCAATTTAACGTTGACTGTACATTTCATTTAAGATAGCTTCTAACTTCACAATACACTAATAAATTTCCCACAGTTGAACCTTTCCACAGCTTACAATCAAAGAGACATAGTGTATCTATTGTAAGGTATACAGGCTATTAAATAGAACGTTTAACAAAAAGGAGCTAACATTAAGAGTGTAATTAATATTATTTTGACAGTCATATGGGTTAAGTCTTGCTTGTGCCATTAGTGAACGTACTTTTGTTTAAAAGCAGTCAGTTCTTATAGAACATATTTTGTATGCCATTAGTGTTTCATTTGATATTGATCCAAAATAAAACCTCTCTCAAATAATAATAGTAATAATAATAATAATTTTAAAATAGAACAAGCTTCCTTACTACCAATATGTTCCAGAGAACGTGGATGAAAGTAAACATTTCAGACTGTACTGGGTTCGGACTGTGCTCACCGAAAGGACAGTGAAAAATATGCCTTCAGGAAGTCACATCGATAGACGTTGCCATTCCGGATACGCACCCACAACCTGCAGGCGAAATACGCTGAAAAGTTTTGAGCTGGAGGGCCTCTTAGGAAGCAATGGCAGGTCAAAAAGTTCGAATCGTACAAACAGTCATCTCAAGCACTGGTGAGGTTCCCAAACATCTTCCGCAAGGGCTAAAAGAGTTTGATAATACAGGAAGAAGTGGTATTGGCTACAACCGAGTTAGTGATCTATTAAGGTGATGATTATACGAGGCACGTCCAGAAAGTAAGTTCCGTTTGGTAATTAAATTAAATTGTGTACAGATACAGAAAAAAATATTTATTGCACAACATTCTACCCCTCTTAAACTTTTGCAGGCATTTGTCATAGCGTGGCACAAGTTTTTGGATACCTTCTTCATAGAAGTTTGCCGACTGTGTCTTCAAAAAGTTGGAAACATCTTCTTTCAGCTCGTCGTTATTGTTGAAGTGTTGACCGCCAAGGAAAGACTTAAGATGTGTGAACAGATGAAAGTCGCTAGGAGCGAGGTCAGGGCTGTACGGAGGGTGGTCAAACACGTCCCAGCCAAATCCCTGTAGGAGGTTTTTCGTCACATTTGCAGTGTGTGGTCGTGCGTTGTCGTGAAGAAAAACAACACCTTTTGACAGCAACCCTCGGCGCTTATTCTGTATTGCGCGGCGCAATTTCCTGTCTCGCAGTAAGCATCTGCGTCGATTGTTTGACCACGCGGTAAGAAATCAATGAGTAAGATGCCTTTCCAGTCCCAGAACACTGTGCACATCATTTTACGAGGTGTCAAGATTTTTTCCGGCTTAACCTTTGCTGGGGATGAAGTGTGCCTCCAATCCATTGATTGCCGCTTACTTTCAGGGGTGTCGTAAGAATCCCAAGTTTCATCTCCTGTGACTATCTGTGTCAGAAAGTCTTCGCCGCCTTCATTGTAACGGGTCAAAAACTAAAGTGCACTACCCATCCGTTTTGTTTTGTGTTGCTCCGTAAGAATCTTTGGTACCCAACGTCCGCAAAGTTTACGAAAGTTCAGTTTTTCGGTAACAATTTCATGAATTAGTGATCGTGACGACAAATGCCTGCAACATTTCGGCAGTTATGTGGAAAAGTAGTTTAAGGGTTGTAGAATTTTGTGCAATAAATAATTTTTCTGTATATGTACACAATTTAATGTTATTACCAAACGGAACTTACTTTCTGGACGTACTTCGTACTTTGATTCATTGTAATATGTATAATTGCTATGTATTTTACCAGACAATGATCGGAGAAATACGCTGATAATAATAATTATAATTATATTATCATACAAACGCTAAATAATAATAATAATAATAATAAAAATAATAATAATATCGTATGGCCTCGGATGCCGGGTGCAAGCTTTGTTATCTGACGCCCAGAGGGCAACATGCATGTCGAATTTTGTTGTTCCTTGATGCACTATGAAAGTCAAGAAGGTTATATATCTAAACTCCTGGACACTGTAGCGCTTTCTAGTAGAGAAATGAGGATCTTTGTGTTTGGCGTAAAATCCCGAGATTCATTTTGCCATTATGAGCACGGCATACTGAATTCAAATGGGTTCTTTAACATGCCAACATCGTATGACATGCGTGTCGTAATTTTTTCCGCCTTACTAAAATCACTTACCACGGCCAGGAGCGAACCTGCAAGCTTGGGGGGTTAGTAATCCAACACGATAGCCACTCACCCTCCGTGGCAAGCTATGCAAACGCTAAGGTGTGAGTTTCACAAAACTCAAGCTCTTAAACTAGAGGGAGTTAGAAGATTCTGTTTGTACCAAATAATCTCAATATTCCAGGGAAAATCTTGCATTTCTTGAAAATGTTGCAGTCATCAAACAAAAAGCTAAAAAAAAGAAACACGTTGCCAATGTTTGGTGGTAATTTTAAATGTCGTAGTGCTTCAGGTAATAAATGAGGTTTTTACATTTTATAACTTCATTTGAATAAGCTACTCATAATTATACAAATAAATGTTGTCGAATATATAGCCTATATTTTAATTCATTCTTTATAAAGATATCAATTTATCTTCATAATTATTTTTGTGGTAAAGTAACAACACATAATTGTTCATGAGGCAAAAACGTTAACCATATTGGAAAATGCTTAATACTACGTATTAACTTCAATAACTAATTAAATCCGTTTGAACTCCTTCCTGTTAATATTAATATGTTTACTTCTTTGTAGAAACACGATTTCGGCCCTTCAGTGGGCCTTCTCCAGCTTGTTAAATAGACTAATACTACATTAGGTGTAGGAGAGCAATATTGCAATATAAATTAACATACATTTTGAAATGGACTTCCTTACAATTTAAATTAAGAAATATATTCATGTACTCAAATCCGAAAGGCAAAAGTAGAAAAAGGTATTGTTCAATATAAAAATGTTGTATCTCAATGTCCTAGTAATCTTAAATGAACTGTATCATGTAGTGAATGGTTTCTATCGAGGTCTGTGGAAAATAATATATAGACTAATATAATATGTGCTTCAATGTCGGTTGGTTGGTTCCTTAGTTTAGGGGCTGCGACAACGCGGCCATGTACCCACGTGTACTTTGTGTGTGTTTAGATTCTGTCTGATAACCAGTGTTAATTGTGATGACTGTATGAGTGTGTGTTATCTGTTTTTAATTCAAGTAAGGAGTGCAGACGATAATTTCAAGTAGTTCCTCCTTTCGCTACCAAATGCTACCGTCCACGTCACCTAGCTGTGAGCTTGGCTACTACTAGATGCCATCGCAATCAGTGCATGGTGACCAACGTTAGAACTAAAGAGCATTAATCCAAACCTAACCTACAAATTTTGCTCTACACAAGTTTATTTAGTGGAAGGTGCTTTAAAAATCAATGACATGGGTCTGCCAGATTTACTTCCCCTCCGAAGGAAGGCATACTGAGGGATGTTTAAAGCTCTTAAAAATCCGACGACTTTGGCCGAGTTTGAACCCACGACCTTGGGCATAGCAGCTCAGCATGCTACCAACTACGCCACCGAGGCCGACTGCTTCAAGGTCACTACTGTCTTTTCTATTCGGCGAATTGTTCCATTGTGCATAACTTATATCCGTTTTTGATTTGAATCTGTTGATCGTTACTTAATACATCTTATAATGACATTCAGGCAACATTAACCTATATCTTTCCCCACAGACTTCGATATAAACCATTCCAACAGACTTTAACAGGACCACTACATGACACAGTTCATTTAATAGTACTAGGATATTGTGATACAAAAATGATATTGACCAATACTTCTACTGAATATATGTCTTGTAAGAACGTCCATTTCAAAATGTATACTAATTTACTTTGTAATATTGTGTTCACATACAACTATTGTAGCTGAAGTGTTTCTATAATGAAGTAAACATATTAATATTAACAGGTGTTCGAACGAATTTAATTACTGTAGTTATATTATTGTTCTTTCTAATCAGTAATTTTTAGATTTCTCACAACGATATTTCTTCTTTCTCTTTACATCATTCCCACTCCTATGTGGGGTCGATGTTTTTGACAGCTCTCCTCCATTTAGCCCGGTCATGCATATCCTCTTCCGACAACTGTTTTTCTCTGAGGTCCTCCTGTACACAATACATCCATCTTCGTTTAGGTCTACTTCGCATTCTCACTCCCTTTATTTGCATGTATAGCATCTTCCTCCCCACGTAGGATTCCACCCTTCTTCTCACATGCTCGTACCATTGAAGTCGATTTTGTTGTATCTTTTTAGATGTTTCCACAACCTTCAATGTTCCTTCTGTTTTGACATTTTCCACTCTACCACGCGTAGGCACTCCACTCATCCACCTGAGCATTTTCATTTCCGTGACGTCAAGCCTCTTTGTGTGCGTTTTGCGTTCAGGCCATGTTTCAGAGCCATACAGCAATGCTGGTTTAACGACAGTTTTATATATTTTCCCTTTAAAGGCTTGATCCTGCGGTCATAGAGCACTCCTGACATTTTCCTACAGTTCATCCATCCTACCTGAATCCTGTGTGACACTTCCACATCCAGATTTCCATCTCCAGTCACCACCGAACCCAGGTATTTGAACTCATCCACTCTAATCAACGTTTCCCTTTGCATTCTGATCTCGCAGTCTTGATCTGTATTGCACCTCATATACTCCATCTTCTTCCTACTAATCCTGAGTCCTCTGTCTTCCAAGTTTGCCCTCCACTGTTCCAGTTTTTCCTCTATGACATCTTTGGTGGTACTACACAACACAATGTCATCCGCAAACATCATGCACCAGGGGGCTTGGTCTCTTATTCCACATTTCGTCCAGAATTAGGTCAAACAGATATGGACTTAAAGCCGAACCTTGGTGTAAACCTACTCGAACCGGAATCCAATCTGTAAGTCCAACGCTGCTTCTAACCTGTGCTGTTGCATGTTTGTACATTTCATGAAACAATTGCACGTACTTCTCTGGGACAACCTTCACTCGTAAACATCTCCAGACAACTCCCCGGGGTCATATGCTTTCTCTAGGTCCATGAATGCGAAGTGTCTTTCACGATACTTTTCCATTACTTTTCTCAGGACAAACACTGCGTCTGTGGTCCCTTTTCCTGGCATGAAGCTAAATTGTTCCTCGCCGATGCTAGTATCATCCCGGATCCTCTTGTCCATCACTCTTTCCCAGATTCTCATGGTATGTCACTGTAGTTAGCACAGTCCTCAATACCCCCTTCTCTTTATATTGAACCCGATGGGGGTATGCTGACTGGAATCGAACATGGTTCTCAGAGACTGTGATCTCAGTATAAAGGTTCCACCAGGAAGCGAACCAGAGATCTGTACAGGGAGTTTCTTGGTAAAAACCCCTCGAAAGAAATGTATATTTAATCACTGGTGTGATTTTTGATGAAATGGCATTATTTATTAAAATAATGTAGGAAATAATGAGCAGATTATATCATTATAAGACGATTTGGTGTAAGCTATTGGAGGCTTGAAGCACGGAGAAGGGCAGAGCTGACATTTACTAATCGGCCCAGAATTGTGGGTTGGTCCCAGTGGAGCCACGTCCATCTCTGTCACCCCATTATGTCGTCTGGAGCAGGGGTGAGGCCTGAATAATGACATAGTTATTCCCCGACGGAGAATGGATTTGGAGTAGGGGCAGAGAAATGCCCAGAAAAATCATTGATTACTCGTGATTGGAGTAACGAATCGAGATGAGAGTTGCACACAGGTGAATATTTTGGCAAGAAGATAATTTTAGAGTCTTTTACCTGCGAAATTGGTGCATATTTAATGATGTGCGTAAGGACTGTAAAACGACCATTGTTCGCGGATGGATGTGAAGATGTTGCCGGGGGTTTCCCGTTAGGTAGCGTCCCACGCCATGGAGAAAGGAATTAATATTAATTAATTGGACGAGCGATTCCTTTGCACACAGATAGTTTTGGGACCTGTGAAGAGAGAGGAACACAATGATCATGGTTTGAAGACCTGAATCATGCTGTGAGAGGAGCCAAAATTACGCGGGAAGATGTTGCTCTACTTTCTGTGGAAATCCGATATAAGGGAGTAGACCCCAGGAGGAGCTCTCAGCTATGCTCAGTTGTAAGTCAGTCTTACTCAGCTATGCTCAGTCTAACTCAGTTGTCACGCAGTCTACATGCCGCCAAGCGCAGTTACAGCCAGTTACAGTCTTACTCAATTGTCAATTGTAGCACAATGGCAATAAGTTGCAATCAGTATGCAGCAAATATGCAGCAGTACGAGACAGCGTGTAAGTCGCATACAGAAGTCTTCAAATAAGTTACGTGCAGTCTTCGAGTGAAACTTCAGTCAGCTACAGCCAGGTTGAAGCAAGTTCGTCAAGGCAAAACGCATGACGGATCTATTCATCAAGACGCCGAACAAAGACTGGTATGTGTAAAAGAAACAGTAAATATGCTTGTATGAATAATAGTCGTGATACAGGCATAATCAGCAGCACGAACTATGACGTGTTCAGTTATGAAGCACCGTATAGACTAACGGTAGAACTATTGTATATAATTATTTGTGAAAGTGTTGAACTTTATTAAGCGCAGTGTGTATAGTATTAACTCATCGTATATGTGTAACTACGATAGAATGCGCGAAAGAAACTCTACTAAGTGTTTGGTATTGCCATGAGAGTACCAGATGTTAACGCTCATGTTTGGGAGCCAGCGTATTGATGTAACGAAGGACGCTTACTGTAGGAATGATCGTCATAAAAACTGTTGGAGAGTTCCGAGAGCAGATAACCAGACTTTCAATCAGGAGTTGGTAACGTAAGATGCCGTCGACACCTGCAATTTCGATCTCTGCTAGGGAATTTCAGCATTGAAGTGTATAAAGTGACGAGTGTTCAGTGTAATGCATATGTAAAAATATCATTTAAAGTAGTGTTTGATGAAGTGTTTCACTTGTTTGGGGAGTGATAACTTCCTGAAAGGTATGCAACGTGTCGTGTTGGTGATAGAAAGTATGTGTAATCAAATGTGTGTAAACAAGAGAAATATGTCGCGTTAAACCCATTATGGCGGGCGACATGGAAGAATATGATTGGTCGGAGCCACCTTAGATGCCTATAGAGATGTAAGTACCCCACAAATTATGGTTATGATTATGTAGAAGTTTGGACCGCTGCATGTCTGTGATTCCGTAAAGATATTGTGAATTCCTTTTAGATGCCAGTAAAAATCAGTTAGGAGGCTGATCCTCCATGTTTAATCAGTATTGAGTTGATTTTGATAGAGTTGAAATGTTGATTTGCATCATTAAGTGGAGTAATTATTCCCACTATGAATTAAGAATGGCAATCAGTTATGTAAATGCAACGAGCGCGATTGTTCGAGTTTAAAACGTATAGCTATGTCGGAAATTTTGGTAATTTATGTGATAATAATAATAAATGATGATTTTGGTCATTTATGTCAATGAGATTTATAATAATAATAATAAATAATGATTTTGGTCATTTATGTCAGTGAGAAATGATGATAATAATAATAATGGTTATTAAGAGTATGAATGAACACATCAGGAAACAAATAAATGTTGTAAGCGAGAATTATTAACGCTAATTGCAAGACTTATCAATCTAAGCAGGAAGATGTTACAGTGAGATTACCTTTCAGTAATTATGGAAAGAAGTTTTATATCAGAATATTGCAGATATTCAGTAATGATACCAGTAATGAAAGAGCTTTTAGTGAATTGAATTTGCAGCTTAATTGAGAAGCTTATAGAGTAAATGTTAGATTTATCTTAATATTATAGGTCGGAGTGTCGTAGCATGGAGCATTAGGGGCCAGATAGTCTATTCTACGTATGAATTCTCCTATGTCGTGGACATTGTTGGAGATATTATTTATTCCAGAGTTTTAGTGATGGACCCTAACTCTGAAGAAAGGATTGAAATGTGTTCCGGACTGGAATCTTGACAGAGTCGAGGAAACAAGGACACCTCGCAGCTCTATGATTTCCCGAGAACTTATTGATGAGTTATTTACGCTCGTGGGCAACGAAACTCATGGCGACAGTGGTTTTGTGCGCCTATATTATACTTGAGACATCGGTCAAACCGCCAAGCTCATGCATTGCGAACCCGAACCTTCATGTTGGATGGACCCATGTGAGGCCATTAATTAATCATTATCCTCGACGTAGGAATAATTACAAAAGCTCATTCAATACCTGTTGGCATAATAGTCAATTAAGATCCTTTGGGAACATGTGTGTCGGTCAGGACACAGTATTTGTCTTGTAAATCTTCACTGCTTAGAGAGAGGGAGGCTTTCAAACTTGTAGGAAGGTCGAGATAATTGGTGAAACGACCCATTCCACTTTCTATTGTGTAGCGACTTCCTTAGCCGAGGGTCGGTGCTAGCCACCCGGGCCGCTCAGGCAAGTTATAAAGGGAAGAGATTCTAGACCTTGTTAAAAAGGACATATAATGCAAGATTGTTATGTTGAATATTATAGCCATGTGGTTTGTGAACACATGGATAATTATAGTTCATCCTGATGGTTCATTATTTTAGCTATCTGACGAATAGTTACATGATATATTTGTACTGTCACTGGAGCCAAGTCATGTAGTTGGTGACTAGATGCCAATCGCCATGAGCGCGAGGTAGTCTATCGTACAATCCGACATAAGCTATAACGTAACGTTTTATCTAGGAATCACAGACAGCATGCGGTGAAACCGTATAATTGGAGGATGTGTAGGGGGTAGCTTACATAATTATGGAGTTGCACGTTGATTTTGGTGCAACGTCCAAATAGGTAAATGCATGTAAAGCATTTCATTGGTGAGAAGAAAAATATTAAAACACGCACGGCACACATAATTGTTTAACATAAAGAGGTCTAAGGAATAATCCTTGTTGTAATATGAAAGAAGTCACATTGTATGACTGTTATGTTAATGTACAGTTTGTTTTGAAGTCGTAGGTGCATCAGCGCACTAGTATATCCTTGTGAAGTTCACAGAAGGGTAAAGCCTTATGGCTAGGTATGACTTTGTTGTGATTTTATATTTGTTTACTTATGGATTGTGGAAGTAAAAATTTTGTTTGCTTTATTTTATGCTTTTTTGGGTATTGTTTTGTGTTTGAAGCCATGATTTATTTTACTGGATTAAAGTTTTAGAATAGAGTTGTGCCTTATCATTGTAGAGTTGATACCTTTTAGCCTCAAATCCAAAATATGCACTGCTCAATTGGGGTTACCGTACACGCCTGAGAGCTGATGCTAGCTGGAGGCAGATGCATATTATCCACCGAGATTACTCACATGGGTACAATATATAGGTACTAAAATAGTTTCTCTCCATTCATCAGTTGTTGTATCCTGAGAGTACATGTTTTGCATTAAATGCACCAATATGTCGATCCCATCTTTCTCCAGATACTTCCACACTTCAACTGGTATTTTATCGGGTCCTGTTGCCTTTCCGTTTTTCATTTTCCTAAGTCCTAATGTTACTTCTTCTCTTCTAATATCCATCGTCAGACCCTGGTGTTGGTCTCCTTCTCCTAAATATACCCTTGGGTTCTCTTCATTGAGAAGTTTTCCATAGTAGGTTCTCCATCTGCACTTGATGTCGGAATGGTCCGTTATTACTAGACGATTTTCATCTTTGATCTGCTTTATTTGGGTGTAATCCTTCTTGTCTTTATCTCTCTCTTGCCCTATTCTGAACATGTTTCGTTCGCCTTCTGTAGTTTCCAACTCTTCGTACAGCCGATCCATCATTTGTGCCTTTGACTGTGCTACTACCTTCTTTGCTTCCTTATTACATCTCGTGTAATTCTCTTTATCCTCTTGTCTACATGACTTATCCCATAACTTCTTTGCATCGCTTTTGGCTTTCACGATCGTCTGTACCTCCTCAATCCACCACCATGTTTCTTTGTCAGCAAGTGGTTTCTTGCCAGAAGTTCTCCCTAGCACTTCAGTTCCTACCCTCCTTATCAAACTGCTATTGTGCGCCCACCACTCCTGCACATCATTGCAAAGAACCATTCCATTGAGTACTTTCTCTTTAAAGTGGTCTTTAACGCCTCTTCATTAAGTCTCCATCACTTAATTTTTGTTAATCCTCGCACAGGCGTGCCTTTCTTCCTAATCCTCATTTTCCAGTCCATGACTACCGTCCTATGCTGTGCCGCCACTGCTTCACCATTAAAAACTTCACGGATTTGGATTTCCTTTAATTGAGACCTTTTACACATTAAAAAGTCAATCTGGCTTTCTCTGGTCCCACTCTTGTAAGTCATATATTGACCTGTATTTTTCTCGAACCATGTAGGCCTATTCACAATCGCCAAATCTTATGTCATCGCACAATCCACGATTCTATGTCCTTCATCATTCGTCACTTCTACTACCCAGCCTCCATATACTCTTTCGATTGTATCTCGACTCTTTCCGACATGTCCATTTAAGTCACCACACACTATCAATCTTTCATTCGCTGGTATATCTCCAAGCTCACGGTCCATATTTTCCCAGAAGAATATTTTCTCTTCCACATTGCAACCCACTTGCGGAGCATAAACACACACAAGGTTTACCAATTCTCCATCAAGACCCAGTTTCATTCTCATTATCCTGTCACTCCTTCTCTCCTTTATGTCTCGGGAGAGGATTATTCCCACTCCATTCCTCCCATCCATGTCTGCTCCACTGTATAGTAGCTTATACCCACTACCCAACTCTCTAGCCCTATTTCTCGACCATCTAGTCTCTTGCACACACAATATTTTCACCTTACTCCTTTCCATGATATCCACTAACTCCCTTCCTTTCCCCGTCATCGTTCCTACATTCAGTGTGCCTATTCTTCGTAACTCACCATATTTTTGAGCTAGCCTATTTAGCCGGGTTCGCTCATGTCCCAATAGCCCTAGCCCATTTCTCACAGAGGTCGGGCGAAATCCCTTCACGTCGCTTCTGGGGTACGCCCTAGCATTTTGTGAGGTTAAACTAAGTTTCGCTGTCATATTGTTTTGGCATCGTTTTCCTGCCGCATGTCCTTGCTGACGCCAAGCCTTTTATATCTACGGCCAGGTGGAAGTAAATCAGCGGCCCTTCACATGGGGAACAGGCGCTGTTTGTAGCCGCCAGCTCCGGGCCAGACGCTACGGTTGATATCTGTCTCCGAAGTGAGAGCGATACCTTTTACTCAATTTCCCGCGCTTAGTTTAGGTTAGGTTAGGTAAAGTTAGGTTAGGTTAGGTAAAGTTAGGTTAGGTTAGGTTAGGTGAAGTTAGGTTAGGTAAGTTAAGTTAGGTTAGGTTAGGTTAGGTTAGGTTAGGTGAGGTCATGTTTGGTTAGGGGAACTGAGGTTAGGTAAGGTTAGGTTAGGTTAGCATGCTGTGTGTGTGTAAGTGATTGTGTGCAGTGACCATTTTGTGTATTAGCCCTGTGCTGAAAAAAAAACTAATATAATAAATAAATAATACTACCCTCACCGTCCCCCGCTACTGACTACTGTTTTAGGTTGACCGACTAAAGATACTTTCACTCAGCTACCCTCTCGCTAACTTAACTGCACAGCATGGTGTCTGACCGCCACCCTGAGCGTCCATCTTGCCCATTAGCCCTGCGCCAGCTATGACTGACATCTCCATAAGAATAACATAGGGTTGGACTCACGCTGCGGCCATCTTTCCCATTAGCCCCTGCGCCAGCTTCGGCCTATATTACCTACTCAAGATTCTTCCTGTATTTGTGAGAAGATTTGGAAGAATTTGGTACAAACCATACCCCCTAATTCCCTCTGGTTTAGGAGCTTGAGTTTTGTGAAACATACACCTTAGCGTATTATATATATAATCCATTAATCAATACAGTAAACATCACACATTCTTCTAGCACAGTGAATGTTTTTGCTTTTTATAAGTTACTTAGCCAATAAGTACCTCTGTATTGTTGTGAACGGTCTCTCAAAACGTTCAGACCTCTCGCTGTCTACTTTATAGTGAGGAATTAGTAAGGGTTCGAGCTTCCCGCCTTAAATTAGGAAGGTGATTAAAGCCGTGGAGGATAGTGGATTCCTTGTCATAAGAATTTTGACGAATAATCACAGAAGAATCGTGTCTACTGTATGTTTAGGCATTTTTGAAATGATGACCTGAAAAGCAGTATGCCTCATCCTTTTGACAACGAACGTCACCTTTTTTGTAGGTTCGATTAATGTCATTTGAGTATGAATATCAGGTCTCAGATTTTGGAGAGAGATATGGCCGACGGAAATGGAATAATCTCAGCACCTTATCTGAAGGAAATACATAAGATGCAAAGAAACTTAACAGTGAAGCCAGTGCTGTACTGGTAATTAACGAGAAAACACGACGAACCCAGTTCATTCGAGAAAATTAATGTTTTATGCACCGTGCAAGTTTTCTCTCCTGCTGTGACGGCCCGTCGAATTCATGAAGAATAATTGTACCCATTTAGTCAGATCTGAAGAATTTTCTAAAGTGCAACTATTAATTTTATGAAATCATGTACAAAGTTTTCACTTTACATGACAGGAAAATAAATGCAGTAAACATCATTCATTCTTCTAGCATAGTAAATGTGCGGCAAAATACTCCAGATTGTATGGAGTTTCATTCAGCAGCCGGTTAACGACTAGTGTCATCGCCGTCTATAATTCTCAAGTAGTGCTGTTGGTATAATTGGCAACACTGAGTTAAGTCCTCAAGTTCTATAAACACGTAAGACCACATGCTAAGTTTCATTCATAAATATCGTTTGTTTTCATACGACAGTATCTAAAAGCAGTTCTTACTAACTATTTCAACACCCGTGAAATTCCTCGTGGTAAATCAGACCTGCTGAAAGTTGTAGAAGTGAGTACTTCCCGTAATAAATGGCATGTGTAAACAATACCTGCTAATGAATTTTACCAACAAATTCTTCACTAATATTTCATTAAACTATTTCAGATGCCTAGGAAGTGTCGTGTGCCTGGCTGCAAGTCAAATTATGGCAGCACTATTAAAATAACTGGTTATATTACTAAGTTTTGATCACTACAGCGAGGTGGACTTTCAGTGCCTAGTAATTTAGTTTTGGTATATATCTTCAGGTGGCCTCTATATTACAGTACATTATGAACTGTACTCAGTTGTCAAGTGCCTTTAGGTACATTTCATTAGATAGCTACCTATTTTTAAATTAAGTGAACAGTGGAGCATTATTGTTAGACTGCCAACATTAAGCTTGGAGGCCTATTGTGACTATGATGAGTGCATCGGTGGACAAAAGGTGAAGAATTTATTATCAATGGCTGTCTCTATGTTCATAAAAATAGTCTTAAATACTTTTTCTGAGCGCGTCAATGACGGCAGTGAGCATAGCAGCAAGAAAAGGAAACTTCGGACATCGGGACAATGAGGTACAGTACAGCCTTTTATTATTACCTTATCGGGAATCGTCAGTACATAGCATGATAATATGTATCCTTTATTTGTGATATTTGTGTGTCGATTTAGCGGACGTCATGTTCTGTGTATTTTCGGAACCATTCGGCGTCAAAATCTATGTGTTTACGCAGTGTTAGCAATTACCATTTGCTTGCGCTACGCCTCCAGGGGCAGATGACCTCGTAGTTCCACCCCTTAAAACAACAATAACTAACTAACTACCTACACCTCCCAGATGACAGCTGGGCGGTGTTGCCAAACGTAATGACACGGCTTGAGAATAGTAGATAGCGATGCTGGAGTAGTTACAGGAAAATTTCGTTCGTTGAATCGAAAGACTTCAGGGTGAACCAAAATGGTCAAAAATTAAAGGATTTATCAACGAGACAGCTAAAGCACTTGTTTTTACTGTAACCTCTACCGTTGACTGTACCGTTCACAGTACCTCCTTCAGATTGTATTTGGCGATTTTATGGAGATCCCGTTGAAGCACTTTCCAGTTGTATAAGAATGGGGGAGGAAGCAATGCAATGACATCACTGATGCAAGAACAGTAGCTAGTGCTATCAAAGGAATAGTGAAGTCAGGCCTCATCCTTCATTCTAAAGCATCCAATGAAAGTGATGATACTGAATTTTGCAGCGAAATCGTGTCAACCGTAAGTGTTCTCCCGGAACATGTCTTGATTCTTTTGTACAACCTCAAATTTCCTGATAATATCACAATCAACCTAGAAACAGTCACTTAAGACCTAGTTAGCGGTTGCTTGGTTTGTGTTGAAGAGAGGATGGAGTGTGACATTTGCGTTAGCAAAATATCACTCCCTAGAGGATCGACACCACTACTTTGGAACTGAACTGAATATGTATCAGGAAACAGAGGGGTGGGGGGCTTGTTGAAGCTGCTGTGCACAATTATCGGCAGTCCCCCAAACGTATTTGTGTAATACGGGGTGTACTATTTCTTCCCTTTCAGAATGTGTTTTGCTGCAGTGTGATGGCAAAGGACAGCAGCAGATTGATAGTGAAATTATACTAAGTTCGTAAGACCTGTATTAACTGATATTGGTTTGGCAAGAACTCGGCGAGTCTGTGGCTCGGTTTACCACTCCAAGACTTCGTCTAGGAAATCTTCAAATTGTGAGATGAAGGGACTGACTACCACTTCCCACGGGTAATATTATCGATATGTAATACTACTGATGTCATTTACGAGCCTCATATAAATCTAAACCAGCGAATATACGATTGCATTGGGTGTTGTTATGGACGTTGCCATTAATAACGCATTGTAAACATGTCTGCCATCTAACGGCGAATCTTTAACTCAGCCTATTCGTGCACGGCCGACTGAATGCGCTCATACCGGCCTAGACAATGAGACCTTTTTCATGAAATCTTGTTAGTTACTCAACTGCTCACACAGCGCTGTTCACCAAGCATTGCACGACTAAGACTTATCTCTACTTAGTGTAAAACAAAGTCCCCGATTCTTGGATATCACGGGTAATCTCGAGAACCACTGGATGGATTTTGATGCGGCTTTCACCATTCTGTACAGGTAATATCGAGGAAGATTTCTGTACAAAATAATGTATTTATGATCAAAGGGAGCCAAGCAGTAACGATTTTAGATTTCAGTGAATAGGTCGAAGAAAGAACTTGACGTCCGTGCGCTTTTTAAGCTTACGCTGGACAAACCGTTAAAAATATCAATATACTATGAGTGTAAGAATTGTTCAGCATGAAAAATTGTACAAAAAAGTCCGCGTGAGCATATCTCTATCTTCGATACTTCGCCCACTATAAGTGTTTTTAGTTTGGACGGGAGGGGGATTTGGCTTGCACCTCGCCATTATTAAATTACGTCTGACAGGAATTCCTTGCACATTCATAACTGTTCCCGGGCGAAGCCGGGGCGGGTTGCTAGTGACACTATTATATTATCATTATAATTCCCACAATATCAAAATGCAAATTATATCACAAAATAAAATAGCGTGCTAATAAATCTAAGAGAAATTAGACATACCTTGCACCTCGTTACAGTTGAATTCGATCAGAATCACTCGGTTTTCTTTATAGTTTATGCATTTTTCAGCTGAACGGTTTGGAAGTTCGGCAACAGGAAACTAGGACTGTTATTTACTTAAAATATTCATTTTTGTATTTTTGTACTATTTGTGTTCATGATTTCATTACATTGTCAGAATTACCGACAGTAGTGGCTACGCTGGCTAAAGCGCAGCGTTAGGCCATGGGGCCAAGCTCTCTGCTGACTCGGTAGACGCGTGTGTTCGAGCCCCACCGTCGGCCGTCCTTGAAATGATTTTTCGTGGTTTCCCATTTTTCAACACCAGGCAAATGCTGGGACGGTACCTTCTAACAGGCCACAGCCGCTTCCTTCCACATCCTTGCCCAGTTTCATTCATCTTCATCCATTCCATCTCTCATCCTGACGCGCAGGTCGCCCACGGGCGTCGACTAGAAAGACCTGCACTCGGCCTCTCAGGAGGCCACACGAAAAAAATGTCAGAATTAATGCTTTAATTAGTAGGGTATACTATTCAGTGTACCTATTATAAATAAAAACCGTGAGGTTTCTCACCTCCCCATATTACGATACCCGGTTGCCTAATACGAGGAAAGTGCACTTTTAAAGTTAACAATAATATCAGAGGGTATTACAACACCAAACGTGCCCATATTTGTAATATACATATATTGGTGAGAAAACCAAAATTATTCCGTTCCTTCTTATGTCTAATGTGAGCCCTATAAAAGACTCCCCATATTTGGCGACTTTCCTCTACCCATTTTTAGAAGATACCTTATGCACTGGACAGCTGAATCCGTGATTAATTGTATAGGTAGCTTCGTAAGTCTCAGAACTCAGGAAGTCCTTTCTAGCAGCGTTACTAGCAGCTTTCAAAGTTTCAAGGTAGGAAAGAAAATATTCCTCTAGCCAGTTTAGGCGACTGACATTTAATGAGAAAAAATGCCCTTTATCTGGATTTCTAGACTGAATATGCTGATATGTGATGCTTACGTCATGCATAGCGAACCATTTATTAACGTTTTTCAAAAAAAAATGGTTGCTTCTGCGTCCATGAATGTGTACGCTTCCGGGTGCATGCCTATATTTTCTTTTAGTGTACTAATGGCACCAATAACTTCTGACGAGAACACTTCCTTGGCACGCCGAACATTCATTTTTTCAAATTTAGTGGGTTCGATGTGTTTTTTAGTGAGGTGTCTGACCGGTTTGACGATCTCACCCTTTTGCATTGTGTATAGTAATTTACCTGAAATTATTCCAGTACCATCAGTCATCTCTCGTTACAGAAACTGCGTTCTAATGTTTCTTTTTAGAATGTGACAATGATCAAAACTAGGGAATACATTCCTAGACTCGTCGTATGGGTGATTGACCATTGGTTGCAAATTCCCTCCCCCTAAATGCCTCATCATTGTAGTGTTAGTTTTGTGATTATCAGAGACAGTTATTATAATTATGAAACCGCATTGTTCAACCTCGAGAATAACGTCCAGCAGGAGTTTATGTAAGTCCCGTCCTGACAGCTGCTTCGTGAAAAAGAAGGCACACGGTATCTGATAATTTGTCGAAAGATCTCTTAGCACAAAACACAACACACGATTAGCTGCTACTTGTTCCCGGCTATAATTTTGATCCTCTCTTTCCTTATAATGAGACGGTGTTGGAGTAGTGTCCTTGTACCCGAAGAAGGTGCAAGGTATGTCTAATTTCTCTTAGATTTATTAGCACGCTATTTTATTTTGTGATATAATTTTAATTTTGATAATGCGGAAATTATAATGATAATAATTATATAGTGTCACTAGCAACCCGCCCCGGCTTCGCCCGGGAACAGTTATGAATGTGCAAGGAATTCCTGTCAGACGTAATTTAATAATGGCGAGGTGCAAGCCAAATGCCCCTCCCGTCCAAACTAAAAACACTTATAGTGGGCGATGTATCGAAGATAGAGATATGCTCTCGCGGACTTTTTTGTAGAATTTCTCACGCTGAACAATTCTTACACTCATAATATAATGATATTTTTAACGGTTCGCCCAGCGTAAGCTTAAAAAGCGCACGGACGCAAGGCTATTTTTTCGACCTTTTCACTGAAATCGTTACTGCTTGGCTCCCTTTGGTCATAAATAAATTATTTTCTACACAACTCTTCCTCGAGATCACCTTTACAGAATGGTGAAAGCAGCATCAAAATCCATCCAGTGGTTCTTGAGATTACACATTTAATATACGTACTGTTCAGCTTATTCCTTATCGCGCCTATAATGGGAGGGGAGTGCGCTCTACCGGCAACGAGTAGAAACTTTCCAATTACATGTTATACATGGGTTCTGACTGGGAATGTCAAGGCCGGTATAGAGCGCAGCTCGTATTCAGTCGGCCGTGATTCGTGAAAAGCTTTGCACAGAGCAGACAGTATAACGGTATGTTTCTATCTTCTAAAATTTTAAAAATGGCACACCATCTTCTTCATTAAGCCGCCATTTTGGTCAGAACCAAGGCCTAGGGTAGGGGCTTAACGAAGAGCCGTGAATCAAAACTTTCAAAAATTTTTCGAGCATTGTCTCCAAATCAAAAACTTTTCCCTGATTGGCCGATCACTTATTTTCAGAGCTGTCGTCCTTCCCGCCACACAGCCGCTATCAACTCCACCATTAACCACAATCTAACATAACCTACTAAAATTACAAATATTAATGTTGGTGAAGGGTGGGTGACTTGTGGATTAGAAATTTTATAAGCCATTTGTAGTGCTGCCTTCGAGAGATTTGTGGTCTTTTGGCAATCTCGTTATCTTGTAGACATTAAGATAAATAAGTTAGTTATATTTGGGGGGGGGGGCTATCACTCAGTAGTGGTAAGGTATATCAAACAGTAGCCTACTATTACGAATAGCTGTAGGCTATTAAGATTTTTCTGCACCTTCGCGAATTAGTGCCGGTGGTCTGAGATTATTTTTGACTACCATTATCGGGTTTCAATAATTTTTCACAGAGCATTTTTGTTGTCTTGTGGGTATGATTGATTTGACAGGTTAGGTCTGCATGTAGAGTATTTATTTTCTGGTTTTGGGAATAATACTCATGACCATTAGGTGCAATCGTGTTGACCGACTAAAAAACATTTAATATTTAATTTACTAAGGCAACACTGAAATATGACTTCCAACACGATACGGACATGGATCTTATGTTCGTTTGACGAATGATACATCAACAAGTCATCCTGTAATTACTGCAATTAATAAAAAATATGCCCCATCCAATATAGGCCTATTCATGTTGAACGGTAGAAATTTATCAACCGTTATTAAGGCAACACTGAAAAATGTTCATTTAGGTCTAGCCTACTTACTTGGAGTCATCTGCATCAATGTCCCTAGAGGTTCAGTTTTTTATTTCTCCCTTTCCTATGGTCAAATAACACATGGATGTTCCCTATTTTTTCTTTTGGGGATTTAATGTGCTGAACTAATTAAGAATAGGGCATGTACCCCAACCCCTTAAAATATGAAGTCGTCAGGATAAAAACATGTCCGTAGCCATCAGAAACTTGAGAACATTGAGATCAGGAGAATGTTGATAGACCATGGATGCAAGACCAGAAAGTCTTACAGAGGAGTGATTCATTTAGAGGCTTGGAACATCATGATCAATACCCCTGGATTTGGGTGTGTGGATCATGAGTTAATCTGAGGCTGGAACCCACTCCGTGCTATGCTAAGCTGTGAGTGCTGGCCACCATTAGTGTTCTGTAACTACTGTATCAATTTCTGAAAGTTGTGTAATATGCATAGACAAGTCGCTGAGAATATTCTCTGAATGGTGAATACCAGTAGGCTACTTAGCTGCCTCCGTCACTACCATTTCCACGCACCTGGTCAGTTGCTGAAATAAAATAGAAAAATCACTTGAATGGTTCAAGTTGTCCTTGATTGTCCTCGAGGCACAGTGTACCCCACTCCAGATCTTAGATCAGAATTAGTTTCCTTGAGAAGAGAAACAGTAACAATACCTATGGTACTACTAGACCTAGTACATGTAGATGGAAGCAATGTGAGACTAACCATTAGGTAGCTTATGTCCCTTTAGTTGAGAGTGCTGGGGAATGGGAGATTGGTTCAACATGCCAGCCTACTTTGTATATTTCATTAATGTATGGAATCTAAAAGTGCATCATAGGAATATTAATGCAAGGCAAAATATATTACCAGTTGGTCACTTGGATACAACAATTCGATGAAACGATCTGTTAATAATTAGGGAGGGTTGCGTCGGCGACCAGTGAAGCGACACATGAAAAAAACCAGAGTCCCCCAGGCATCCACATACCATGCAGACAACAGACAGTTGTCATGAACTGCATTTCACATAGAGAAGAATGATTAAAATAGTTCCTCGTGAAAAAAAACCTGGTCAATGGCTTGAGAGAAAGTTAGGGGCATACATGCTGTCAGTATATGTAGAGTTAAGAAAGATGTCTGAAATATTTAAATCAGTAGTTGATAGCAAGTATTTCTTGAATTTCCGTATGTTAAGGATTTGCAACCTGAGAGTGACTGAGAAACATATTGAACCGAAACATGATTAGTAGCCTATGTGCAAGTTTTTAAATTATAGGATTTTCTGTGAACTAAAAAACAGCTCTTAACATGGATTATGTTCAGGTTAGGCCTACAAGTTTTCGGTAGGGAGGTTTATTCTACATACCTGTTGCACATAAAATGAGCCTCTAATTAGAGCTCTGTGGGAATGTTTAAATGGATTGATGATACAGGGTTCATCTAGCCTCTTTCTATGCATCTTTTAAATAGGCTAAGTCACTGACATCATTGCTAATGCTGTAATCTGTCATGTTTGTTTATGCATGAGGAATGAGGAAACATTGGTAGGATTGGTATATTGAGTGGAGATACAGTAGGATAAAATGCAACTGTTTATTGGAAACGTAAGATGTATTTTTATTTCTCAACTTAGAATTAATTTTCTGTTGACTCCAACACAGCCTACCACTAGGGAAAAACTTGTTGGTTATGTTTAATGAGAGCAAAATATTGAAACACTGTAATTTATATGGTTGGTATCAAGTTAAGTTGTATAGAAAAAATGAAAATGTGAAGTTGCGCCCAAGTTGAAGAAGCATCGCCTGACTCAGCTGAAATCAGCTGGATGCAAATCAGGTTTTAGGACGACCTTAGACATGAGCACTATAATATATTTACGATCGACATAGCCTGCAGTACTAGGTCTTATTCTATGCACCTGGGCATGTTAAAAAGAAACAGTCTGCAGGTTAATAAGGAAGTATATTACTTTAAACACAGTAGGCTACCTATAATCTATCTCAGGCAAATCCAGGAAGTTACTGGACTGAGAAACTACAACTCAATGAGCAGCAACCAACAATATACAGAGGTAGACTGCTGATTGGTATTATTTTGTGACAACAGACCGGTCTATGGACTGAATACTCGATTAATCTAAGAAATATATGTAGGTACTGTGCCGGTTTGACCGGGGTCGCACGAACACGCATGTCTGAATTTCGATATCAGCGGCAGCACGAAATCAAAAGTCTCAGGGTCTATCTGGGCACATGATAAGTTAACTAGCTAACTGTCTGATTTCGAAATCCACACGTCAGTAGGGAAGAAAGGGAAATGCCATAAATAATACAGTTTTAAAAACAGTATTTACTATTTACTCTATTTGGTCTTTCTCGAGCACCCTGAATTAAACAAACGCCTCCCAGAAAGAAATGAAAACTAAAAACACTCTCCTGGAAGAAAAATATCCAATCTCCCTGGGTCCCTTTCTATATTGTCAAAATTTACTGAGATATCGTTATTCAAATTCAAAATATTTACAACATAGCACTGATTGTTGGAAAGTGAGCAGAAAATACCAGTCTATCTGCCACTCACCCTTACTCTGATATTTCCAAGTTGGTCTACATGTTCAGATTCATTATCAGTTCATTCTGACATCTACGAAAATAATTCACTTTAAATCACATTTCGAGCTCTTTCATTTACATTTACACACTAGTATTTCCAAAATATTATCCAACCTTATTTGATAAGTTCATGAAACTTTGTATTTTGTCCATCATAGTTTGTATAATTTATTTTCAATCTGTTGAATACAGGGAAATGGTTTCAAATAAACCTTCCAGAATATGGAATAGCCTAACTGCAATATCCGTCCGTAGAATTGTATGGTTTCAAAATCAGTTAATGCATAACAATAATTAATTAGGCCTTGTGATGTTAATTGATTGGTTCATTCATAATAATAACAATTTAATCAATTGGTAGTTATTCACACAATTGATTACCATAATTGAGACAATATATGGATATTCATAAGATGCCACTTATTCCTAAAATGTATTAAACCGTTGTGCAACATACTGGAAATTATTATCGTAATTATCCACACCTTCAGGGGTTTTGTAAGGCTATCTCAAAACTAACGGGATTTACCACACATCAAGTTATGTTTAGATTGAGCATTGGAAGTGGCGAGTGAGAATTTTAGCAATTAATTTAGAATTCTACTGAAGACTGGATGAGCTGGTTAATGGGGCATTCCAACATCCCTTCTTTTATACTCATACTTACCAATAATTCACATACGCAATGGGCGATCACAATGTCTAACCCTTCTTTTATTCATTGATTGATAATGGGATCAACAGCATTCCCTTAACGCTTTCCCTTTATATATTTGTATCACTCATCGCAAGAGTACCATAAGTTACATAAGTTCACTTCTATAGTGTCATGTCACCGGCATGCAACTCAATACAAAATTATTTAATTTACCCAAACTATCCGTCCCATAGTTGTTTTATTGTTATTATTTCTTCTCATTATATTAATGCTCTTGACTATTCACCTGCTTCACAAATTCTCTCCTAATTTACACATCATTTTTCATAAACATGACGACACTAAATTATTTATTTATGCACAAGTAGACTGGTTATTATCATCCAATATTGTTATAATCCATTACACTGTAACATCCTTTAATAATTATCAGATATTATATCACTAATCATATTATTACAAAATTATTGAAATGTTATTATTATTATTGTCATTTCATTACATTGTTATAAAACCAATATCCACCCACTTCATTGCTCTGGTTTGTTTCATAATACTCCAAACATTATCAGATACTCGTAATTAAACACACCACCCTAATTCGTTTCCATAAATCATCATTAATCAAAATTAATTATGGTTAATCATGACTAATTATCACATCCATCATTAAATAATATTCGCCTCATTGTGTTCCTATTAATTCGTATTATTCATTGTTAATTGACAGTAATCATCGTGAATCATTTTTAATGACCCTTAATTTATTATTCATCATTGAATTACTTTATATCATAATTATTAACTATTTATTTAATATTAATTCATAATCATGATTAATTATTATTATTAGTATTTACTATTATAATTATTCATTATCTTATTTTTATTATTAAAATTTATTATAAGTCAAAATTATTATTATTGTTCATCATATTATGATTATTCATTATTATAATTATTCAAAATAATTATTATTCAAAATTAGTATTATTCTTAGAAAAATTGGATTCGATAAACATTAACATTATTATTAAATGAATCTAAACTTCAACTATTAAATAATCAAATTATTTATTCAATTACGCCCACAACCAGTGTTAAATGGTCCAAGAATCCCTAAAAAATCAAATGTAGCGAACACATAAATGCGTTGTTCACATAATCAAATGAAGCAGCTGCCTCGTGTTCCTTTGAAACACAAATAAGTTTTAGGATGCCAAAGCGTCCTCTCCGATAATTAATCTATTTGAAACATCGAATGGCGGCGAGGTTCCAAACCGCACCTCAATGTGTTTCTAATACCCGTCTCAACAATAGTCATCAAATATGTAGACTGCCAAGGCATGATACACACAGAAACATTTGAAAATATTAATTATTAATAATGTATATGCTTCCTGAAGAAGCTCCACCCAAGAGAATATGACCATCGGGCGGGTCGAATTCTAAGAAACTGTAAGTGAAACCAAAATCGTGGATATCCGCGGTTTAAGCTTCAGACTGGGGAGCAGCTACAGTAAGGTTAGTTTAGTTTTCATTTTTGAACTGAGAAACTCCACCTCACTTGAAACAGGCCTGAAGTCTGAACCAAGTGAACATAATGGCCTTCACACATTCCCCGTCGGATAATTAATGGAAGGAATAAAGAATAGGATTTATTTTAAAATATTTATTGCAAGAAACTTCAGCAGTGTACAAACATGTTTAGGAGTAAGAGGTTAAGGTTTTCTGGTTGCAATCACATTTAATTCAAAACACAAATCATTATTTTCAACCCTCCACAGAACTTCAAGTAGACACACTGCACAATGAATGACCAAACCGAATATTAGGTCTGTTATAAGCTGAAATATGCTGCAGCTTGCTGCAGCAATATTACTTTTCTAAACTCTGAAGAAAGGTCCTCGTGGTTAATTACAGGCAAGGTAAGGTACCTAATAGCATGCATTTCATTGCTATGTTATAATTTCCAGCTTTCAAAAAGGTACTTTCCTTCTGCCTGCTGGCAATTGTGGAAAAAACACTTTATCAAAGAACAAGCGTGGTTTATATTAACACTGAAATACTAGCGCGAATGACAACCACAGGGTTTTAGTTTACAATATTTCCAACAAAGTTCTGAGAGAAAGCGCCACTGTTGTTCAGAGTGCCCGGTTGCTATGGTAACATGGGCTATTCTACTAACACTTTGTGTCCCGTTCTTGATTTGCTTCTGAAAATTACGTATAATTTAGGTAGCCTATATTCTGTATATACTCCTAGCCAAGTAGTTCATAATAATTTTCATAATGTTCACAACTTTTATGGTGCCTTTAAGGAGACCTTGAAAGTAACGAATATCATATTTAATCCAATGCTGAAATGTAATCTATTTAGGTACGATTTGTAGTCAAACTAACCACTAGAATATCTTAAAATAAATCATGGGTGTGAGATATTATATGCTGAACGATACCATGCAGATTTAATACATTAGCACTGATGAGGTTTCAGATATAAATAAAATAGCCATGCGAATCATTTCATTGAAATAAAAGCCAATCTTCAGTTTTTCCAATCAAGTATTTTCACTTTTACCAAGCAGATTGTCATAAATCTGCACTACTTTCATTACTTGTGTAAGGAGAGTGAGCTGTGTAAGTTTCATACTTATAGCTCTCTTATTTTTCGAGAATCATGTACCAAAGACTAAAGAAAATTACTTTTATAGTAACTTCAATTTTCAAGTTACACATATGATAAATCTCTAAATCTCTGTTACCTTCACAATTAAAACGCTAGGTGACTTTCCACGTGTCCACTGGAAGAATTTTATACTTAAAATACTGTCCGAATGTTATGAAGCACACGTAGAATTATAATGTGTGCGTAATCAGCCTAAACTAAGAATCCAATTCACAGATTTGGTCCCGCTAGGCTACAAGACCCCTTAAACACTACCATTGGTCACATGGAAGCCCAGATAAATGTCCCCCGCAGCATATTAATACTCCCCCTTCGTGGCGTGGTGCTTGCAGTGTTTCGCCCTGAAGACGGCGTATCTGGACACGACCATGTACATGCTGTAACAGGAAACGTGATTCTTCGGACCAGGCGACAATTATCCACTGTGCACCAGCATTGCCCTCTGCCGTCCAATTGGCCACGATTACCGCCTATTCTCTCTTACAGCGGGCGCAAGACTCCGACCTACACATACGTTGGCGAAGCGTGGACGTCCAACACCTTGTCGCCTACTCGTGTTTTCACCGTCCTTCAATCACTTTCCATAGATGATCACGACAGTAGGAGGTGAACAGCCGACCAGCCTTGGCAGTATCCGAAATGCTCGTTGCCAACCGCCAGGCCATAACAATCTGACCTTTGTCAAAGTCACGTTAGTCAATAGATTTCCCAATCCTTAGCACATATTGGCACTAGACTGAATCCTCATTCGTTTCTACTCCGTTTGTTTACTTTCGTACCGTGGCACGTGCCCGCAACCTCTCCAGGCGGCATTCAATCTCGCGGTGGGAAGTGGTCATAATGTTGTGGCTCATGAACGCATATACGTACATATTCTTTCAGTGCAAGTGGAGAGGCTCGTAGATCCACCAACCCAGCTGTGTCTGCGATGTTTAATTTATTTCTCTAACAAGCAACCCGCCCCGGCTTCGACCGGAAACTGTAGCATCATCAATATAAATTAAGGAGGAATCATAATTTCATAGCAGAATTCTCTTTATCGGACAAAAAACCATGAACATTTCTTCCCTGTGTCACATGAGATTTCGGGATGACTCCTTTTGTCTTTGTGAATTCTTTCTTTCTCTCTCTTGTGACAATCGAGAAATTATTTGTTGCTCAGTTTCATTGTTACGTGATAAGTGTATTGTTTTCGATTGCAATGAACTACCACCTATATCCTTTTTCCGTCTCGGCATGATGGGTTAAAATAACTGACTGGACTATGGATCATATTATCATGGTGATCGCATGTGCAACGAATTCTTGTCAGACGTAATTTATGATTGGTGAGGTGTATGAATCACAAATCCTCCTTCCATCCAATCTAAACTTGACTGTGTATTCTGCGGAACGAAAAGTTCACAGGCGAATTAATGAAAAGCCGAGTTGCACTTCCAGGGAAACTCCAAACATATCCACTCTTCTCTGAAGTCTTGACTCGACACGACTCAACGGTGTCTGGGGTGATAAGTCCGCTCGCCAGCCAGCTTGCTCGTAAACTATCTCGAAGATGGTAATTGAATGGAGATTGTTGGAAGAAATGAAAACGTAAATAACCTTAGAGTGGGAGATGTATTGAAGATAGAGATATGCTGTCCCTGCCTTCTTTGTAGAACTATTCATGCTAAACAATTCTTACACTCATAGTATATACTGTAGATATGTTTAACAGTTTGTCCGGCGCAAGCTTAAAAGGCGCACGGACGCCGGGATATATTTCGACTTTTTCAGTGAAATCGTTACTGCTTGGCTTCCTTTGGTCGTAAATAAATTATTTTCTACAGAAACTTTCCTCGAGATATCCTTTACAGAATGGTGAAAACCACATCAAAATCCATCCAGTGGATCTCGAGATTATCCGTAACATCCAAGAATCGAGGACTTGGTTTTATACTAAGTAAAGAATACGACAATGGGTTGCTACAATGAAGAGACTGATTGGCGTAAACACAGAATATCAATAATGTCAATTCTTATTGAATTCTTATTTCATCTTTTTAGCACTAAAGCCTTTATAACGTACGGTACATTACGATATCACCAATAATATGATACTTCTCAATTATATTTAAATAGCAGGCAGATATTTATATCACGTACTATTCTTAATAAGAAGGTGATAACTCCAGTGAACAAGTAGCTAAAGTGGTGTCAGTGATAGAAGCAGCGAAAGAGGGTGCTGCAACGGTGAGCATTAATTCAGTCACTTACTACAATCTTGTGCGAGCCCAACGACTGTCATTAGCAGCATAGCTCAACTAGCGTGTTTTTTTCCACCATGTTCCTTTCATTCTGGACTTGCTCAGCGTATGAGATTTAAACCAATCATCACCGAAATTAAAGTTAATAATTAATCAGAAAGTGGTATTTGCATTTGAAAAATCACATTGCATTCTAAGTGCTCAAAAAATGTAGAAGCACTTGATTTCATATAATCACTTTAGCGCTCATCTTTGAACAAATAAATATCTGGTGAGTCTACTTTAGTTGATAGCAATATACGTTTATTACCACCGTACATTTAACATATTAACATAAATTAAAAGAAATTGGCCGTTGCAAAAATAATTCCGAATTCCATTTTATAAAAAACACTGAGTCAATTTCGGAAACACACTAAATGTATGACATATATTTCTATATCTCTCCCCTTAGTCACACTTTGAACGAGATTCTTGTCTTCAGAGAGAAGCGTCTTCCACAAATGATTTCCATCAAGAATGCAACTGTCGAAATAATAATGCCAATTATTAAAATAACAAAGGCTCCTTGCAGATGATCGACTGTGAAGACCACATTTCGTTCTCTTTCAATAATCTCTCTCTTCTTAATATCTACAAAAGTTTCTCCTTTTGTAAACTGGGACCACCATTTAAACAACAACCCACTTTCTCTCACTCTTGTCAACACAGTATTCAACTTATCTGTATAAGGGCTATTTATTCTAAGAAATATGGCGATATCGTACATGATTCCCGAATGTTCTAATGGTATGAGCGGCTTATTTTTTGTCCTATTCGACAATAAACTTATCATAGTTGCACGGGGACTGAATATTGCATAATTGTTTTCATTTTCCAGCCTCTTTATAAGAACGCCATCCTCATAAAGGACAATATCTTTATATTTTACAATCTGCACGAAATTACTGACATCAAAATACTTAATTTTTTCAAATATCCTACTGGGTATAGTATCATCTCCGTTCTTCAAACCCGCCACGAAAGTTTCCCTGGAGGCATACTGTAGTTCAGATTCTGCTAATTCCTCTAGATTTAGAATTTGTTTCACATAACCCGGGTTGGTGAGGACTCCAACTAAATGGGACTGAAATGCTGAATTGATCAACAAGAAACAGAACACCCAAACAGAAAATATAATTCGTGATGCGGAACGAGTTGGTTGATGATTTAACGATATACCAATCAATATAGACCATGAATTTAGAGCAGAGAGAGCAATGCTGTCATTAGTGGAGAGTAGATAAATAACAATTGATGTCAGTATGCAGGAAGTAAGAACCAACGTCCAGATCTGGGAGCTGAATATGAGTGTGAGTGCCTTCCAACTGGGAATGCGTTCAGCCCTCGGAACAAACCACAAGAGACCATCTCTTACATGTGGGACAGTCATGTCCATTGCTTCCCACTTCTCGTCAGTTGGCTTGTGACCACCACATGTTAAATCAGCATGACCATTAATTACATCGCCGAGTGCTCCGACCCAACTTCCATTGTCCAAACGTCCACCCCGTGTTTCATAAATTGTCTCGGTGTGAGAAGGATACATAAAATCTATGCGAAGGCCATATTTATTTGTTATTGTTAATATTAGATTTACCTCAAACCCAGTAATATTTTTTAAAAGCCTGTCTTTTGGTTTTCCTCGCATAAAACCAATAAATGGCGGAAACGGGTTCACTGCAGCAGTAATTTGGCAGTTATTGAATTTATTTGGAATCTTTTCCGGAAATAGTTCAGTATTACTCTCAAAATAACCTTCTCCTTCCATCAGCCACCGATCTATAACAACCACATTGTTGGTATTTCTTCCACACTGTCCTGTATCACTGAAAGGAAACCAAGTGTAGAGATTCACGGCAGAAACGACAGTGTTCGATACCGGTGATGAGATAAGTACCAAAATATTTAATACATACATCTTCCAAAGTCTGTCCACAACACTAATAACGGCAATTTGCTCATCCTTGGCCTTAATAGCATCATCGATTACAACTATAAATCGAACACTGGCACTCAAAACATAGGTTTGGTCTAATGTTTGAATCTGTGTGGAAACTTGATCACTTTGTTCAGTTCCTTGCAACACAATCAAGATATTATCTACATGTTCTCTCTCCTGTCTTGGTAGCTTATCGTGTCTGCAGTAAGAGACTACACCTGTATAATTTATATGGCAGTAATATTCTTGAAGAAACTGATCAAGAAACGGATGCTCCCAGAGAGCGATCCTAGAGTGATCGAAACAAATCAGGAGACGTTGTTCTTGATCGAAGTAACGTTTAACAATATTCAATAAACAGTTGTTAAGATGACTTGTTTCACTGTTAATATAAAGCCCAGGGCTTTTTACTTCAGCACACAGTAGAATAATGAATAAACACAGAACATCGTTATGAATGCTTTTAAGACGAGCATTTACGAGAACACACACCATTCTTTTAATTTATTGTCTTCGTTCCTGAGATATGGATGAATATCAGATGCAGTTGCAATGCATCTATTGATGAACCTGAAAGTAAAATGGATGACACATGTGTTACACTGACAGACTGGAGTATTGTGATAAGCAGGCTGCGGAGTCTTAATACGTTAACAGTGCTATCAGATTAGTATGAGATGACACACGCCCTACGAACTACAGCAGACAACCAACCATGCGATCAGTCCATTTATCCACTGTACGCCACATGTGTTCATCGCTACACCCGAAGGTCACATGGCGAGCCTCCATGTGCCCTATAGTACGGTGAGTTCTAACTCCATTGCACACGTAATAAGACCTCGCAGCCTGGTCAAGAGTATCATTACAATAACACATTGATTGAAACTTTCACGGTACATTATCCCTATATCCCTATATATATATATTATAATTGTGAATATCTGTGTGTGTCTGTGTGTTAGTTTGTTACCTCTTGACACTCAAACGGCTGGACGGATTTGGATGAAATTTGAAATGGAGACTGCTTATACCCTGGGATAACATGTACGCTGCCTTTCATCCGGAAATAAATCATTGTTCCCGTGGAACGGGCAACATAACTCAAAAATCACCAAAAATACTCAACCGCGACAAAATATCGAAGTTGTCGCATAAAGACCGCACAAAGCTCATTTAACGCCCCTCGATGCAAGAAACAATACACGGTTTTGATCCCGAACAGCTCATGCTGGTGATAGCTTGTACGAGAGCAAAGGGATTTATTTTGTCTGAGAGTTATGAACGCATCCTAGAAGCATGCCACCACATCAGATGTTCTTTTGACTTTGTTAAGAAGCCATGGATAATTACTCATCATGATTAAAGAATCTTTCTTTAATGTGCACCCTTGAATTTATAATCAAAAGTCATACAGCGTAATTAGCCACATTTTCATGTGCCTATATTTTATTTACGGTATTAAGACCAAAGGAATATCGTCGCAGACATGCGAGAGGAAAGAACTTAGTTGCTAAATGACTCGGAAGTGAGAGAGCTGGAACGCCTGCTTCCGTGAAGGAATGGCTCTTCCTTGTATTCGCGTGTCGAGCACACGTCATTTTTAGGTCCAAAGTTGACCAAAATTCGCAGACGTCGTTATCAGTAATCTGATTATTTCAACACGAACACAGTAATTTTTAAGCACGAAGTGTGCTGTTGAAGTGAACAGTCCACGTAAAATATTTAAATTTGTGATAGTTTTAATCAGTGATAAGTGAATGATCACATGGTTACAGCACGCCAAATGGCCGACCATTTTGACGCTTAGTGATTTTTGTACCTGTGATACACCATTGAAATCTAGTCACAATATCACTTGGTTTCTATTTAATATTATCGAGCTATGCAAAGGCTGCAATCAGCACAACCACGATTAAGCTGATACTGGCAGATAGAAAAATTTTCCACGTGCAGAGTGTTAAATTCTGTGAGTAGACACGTGCTTGGTGTCAAAAATCTAGTTTCTGTGATAAAGCCGACAAGGCCTTTTCTTTCATACAGCCTGCTATATTTGATGTGTAAAAGCAGTGAATCAATGCGCTAGAAGCAGTTTCATCATTCTACAATTTGATACAAGATGCCTTCATTACACCACGTGCAGAAGCATAATTGTCTCGTCCCAACTAAGAAGACGATGATGGCTTAAACATTCTAATGGGAGGAACGCCTAACATCTAAGCCACACTACAACCATGGAGGAAAACCTATGGACAACCATGCTTATAGCCAAACAGGGTAAAACCCTCAATCCTTTCTGTCGGATGAGGTGATCTGCAAATCGCTGTAAGTCATGATCTGAGATATATTTATGTACGGTGAATGGTCATGGGTGGATTAGTTTGTAGCAGCCGTAAAGTCATTGTCAGTCATCAGGTAGGATTTTTCAATCTCTTTGGCCACCTTCTATGGTGATTTCACGCTTAACATGCTTCTATGCATTTCGTTCCGGGACAGAGTTAGTCACCAACTTTTGTGTGTTTCACACGGTGAAATATTGTTTTCAAATGGTAATTCGGCATAACGGAAGATGAATTTTGTCATTTTTTGACAGGGGCATTATTTTCAATTCAGCTCCAGCTGATTATTTTTTTCATGTTTTCTGAAGTCCCCCTTTGATCATTATTTTTGCACGCCACTGCACCTTTATTATTTAACATTTGATGACGTATCGTTTAGGTATGGGAGGTCCCCAGCCTACATTGTTATTGTAAATTACATTTTCTTAGAGTGAGCAGTATGCCACCAGAGTTAATATGAATTCACATAGTTGTAAATGAGTCAAGCCATGTTTTAATTGACTCATAATTCCCGATTACACGATAATCGTATCATTTCGATAATTTCCAGCAGAGATTTAGGTGTTAAAAATTGTATAAAACTCATTTAAACGTGCTTTGTACGCAGTGCATATTTTTGTAAGCAGCAGTGGTCATGTACACTATCAAAGACTTTCAACCTGAGAGAGATATCTGTCCGTTAAGCTTCTTTTGGTTTTCAGAAACCAAACACATTATTATTATTATTTGGATTTATCTGTCTAAAACGACATTATATTCTTTATTACATGTGCCTTATGATACAGAGTGGATGCTAGGGTCACTCATGAACTTTTATTGTGAACCCAATGTGAATTGAAATCACTGAAAGACATTTATTTTGAGAATTCACTGACACGCAGTAGCGTGGATATTACAGAGCACTTGGAGGCATATGTCAGATGCTAACCAAGGTTGCGACTGTGGTATTAACCAAGGTTACCTACGATCTCAATTGCAAGACAGTTGACAAACGACATTTTTACTTATTTCTCTAGACACTGCTAGGAATGTTCATTACGAGCTATGTTTGTGAACGCTCATGCTATTGACCTTGATCAAGTATCGATTATTGTGAGAATGTCCCAGTACAGGGGTACTGCTAAATCATGCATTATTTTTTCGAAACATCCTCGCAGGTATTTGTGAGCGAGCCCAGTCTATTATTGTCATGAATTATACTAATATGAGAAACCTTTTGATAGGTTTGACATTGAAGGCCATTGTTTATTCTCACTTGAAAGTGAATGTTTCTTTTCCGTGTCTTTGATACACGAAGTTGGGTTGGTTACCTTATTTATTCTAGTGTAGGCCGGTAAATCTATGTTACAGAACAAGTTTGTCCGAGGTGGAATGGTAACGGTCTCTTATGAGCAACGATGTGTTATTGCTAACGTGCCGAGCCACGTATATGCGGCTGAGGTGTACCTCGAGATGGTAGCACACTCATGCGAAGCCTTGCATTTGGTCAACCATCATAACGAATGAACTCATCAATCTACGACACTAAACTTAGGACTAAATCATGAACATCAATTTATTTCCTAAACCAACGATGCTAATACTACCGTTAATTCGTAATCCCTGTTAAATCTTGATCTTGTTTTTTTAGTCGAGCGGACCAATGCATTGAGCTTAAGATTATTCCTACTGGAAAACATAGTAGCTGTCACAGATAGATTTATCGACGGAGATCGTCAGCGAACCAAAAGTTCAGAACTTATGGGCCGCGACTCGATCAGGAGAATGCTGTTGTTGAGTAGTTTGGTTTCTCATATTTAAATACACTGATAGATGACGGTGGATGACAAATAGTTATTCATCTGACAGTAGGCAGAAATAAGAAGATTCTTATTGTGTGTTTTATTTATTGATTTATTAACATGTTATCCCCATGTTTACCCTACTGTTTGGGGCTACATGACCGCGTTATCGGAGCCCCTAAACTTAAGAACCAACCAACCCTACTGTGTCTTGTATTGTGATCTCTTTATTGTTGTACATAATTGTAACATTGTAATCTAATGATGACTGACAATCTTTAGATTTTTCTTTAGTTTGTTTATCATGGACGTCTAACGCCGTTGATCAGTTCAAGCAGGTTTAGTTCGAGGTCATTAAATCGTAAATGTAAATATGGGATGGTACCAGTCATTTAACTTTTCTGTCATGTTTGACATGTTTTTCCTAACATGATGTCTTCTTTCCAGAAGCATCGTCTGCCTTTGTGTAACCATTTTGTTTCGGCACCATTTCCCCAGCTTTGATTTTCAGTTTGTTGTATTTAGAAACTGTCGAGAGGGTTCTACTTTAACTTAAGGAGTTGTTTGTTTTCTTTTCTGTTTAGCTACGGATTAGCCGTCTTTCCGAACCCTCCGACTGCAGGATAGGGGTTTGACATTGAAAATAAACAAACCATGAGCATGCTTAAGTCTGGATGTTATCATTTAGAAATTTGACCTTTTGGGGGTGCATTTCTTTGGGTGTCACTGACAATCACTGTGATGGGAACCTGATCCTTTAGGGAAGCAGAGTCTTGTGCCGGCTAGTCCCACAAGGAGTGCATTCCTATCCTCTCCGACAATGTGTCTCAAGGCAGGGGTCATCTGGGAGGCCACATTACGGTTGGTGGTGACCAGATAACCTCCTCCAACGGGCACAGTATGTCCCTATGGGACCTTTTCATTTGTTGCCTTATCTACCCATCTGATCTTCATCATTCACCCGCAGGGGCTCAAGTGGGACGTGGGTTGGCGACCACGGGGCAACAGCTGAGTCCGGCATTGCTTCCACCTTCTTGTGCCCGACTCCTATCCGCCTTCTTTCCTGTCCACATCACTTGGTCAACTCTTGTTCACTTCCGACCACGACGGTAGTACGGTCTCCGAGGTCTAAGGAGTCTCTTCCTTTCCCGCCTTCATTGGCCCTTGTCTCATCTTTTGTGATACCCTCCTTTTGCGAGGGGTCGGCCTTCTGAAAAGGTATTAAGAATTCAAAAGAGAAAGTCAGAGAGAGAAGGTATTGAAATTTGAAAGTGAAAGTAGAAGTGCTGGGTAGCTTGTTGAATTTAGAGTGCTATAGTAGCATATATGAGATATTCAAAAAGTATACAGGGGCGCTTATGGCGGTTCCCTCTGGCTTGGTAATCACCCAATCTGTTTATGAGAGGGTTGCGGTTGCGTGTAGCTGTTCTATAGAATTTTGCTGCCTGTCCTCGAATTCGCTCGAAGACCAGACTATATCAATTGATAGCTTTCCTTTTAAGTGAACTGTTCCATCACCGTCTATAATTCTTGGTATTGGAAGAATTGGCAACACAGGCTGAGGCCCCTAAGTTGTATAAACACATAACATCTCATGCTAAGTTTTGTTCATAAATATCGTTTATTTTGATATGACAGCATCTAAAATCCGTTTGTATTGACTATTTAAACAACCGTGAAATTCCTCGTGGTAAATCAGACCTGCTGAAAGTTGTAGAAGTGAGTATTTTCCGTATTAAGTTGCATGTGTAACAAATGCCAGGTAATGAATTAAACCAACAAATTCTTTACTAATTTTTCATTAAAATATTTCAGATACTTAGGAAGTGTCGTGTGCCTGGCTGGCAGTCAAATTTGGCAGCACTATTAAAATAACTGGTTATATTACTCAGTTTTGATCACTACAGCAAGGTGGACTTTCAGTGCCAAGTGATTTAGTTTTGGTATATATCTTCATGTGGCCTGTATATTCCAATACATTATGAACTGTACTCAGTTAGCAAGTGCCTTTAAGTAGATTGCATTAGAAAGCTACCTATTTTTAAATGAAGTGACCAGTGGAGCATTATTGTTAGTTAGACTGTCAGCATTAAGCATGGAAGCCTATTATGACTATGATGAGTGCATCTGTGGACAAAAAGTGAAGGATTTATTAACTAAGGCAGTATCTGAGTTCGTTAGAATAGTTTTAAATATTTCTTCTGAGCGCGTAAGTGACGACAGTAAGCATAGCAGCATGAAAAGGAAACTTCTTACATTGGGACATTAACCTTAAGGCGACACTCCGGAGATAAAAGTCGATATTTTGTTCATTTTGGTGAATTTTTTTTAATGACTGAAATTGAAAGCCAATAGTAATTTTACTTTTAAATCCTATTTTTCTCCCATAATATTCTCCTTTCTTGTCACAAAGTTATTCCGTTGAATTCAAACAATTTGTCACCTTAATAATGCTTTGTTTGTCAGTCTGCACGCAGCAGAAATGGGTGTGGCGTCTGCTGAACTGCTTGGTTAGATTATTTATGATGTCATTGTCATGTTTTCATTCAATCAAATCAATAAAATATCCCTGTTCTTTGCAAGTACGCATCCCGGGGATGAGCCAACAGCCCCCCCCCCCCCTCCTCCTCCCCCTCCCGCATATATTTCTACAGAATCGAGCTGTAGGATGTACCATGTTTCTGAATGAATTTATAAAGCCTGCAAAGGACTAATATTTCAGTACTTGACTCTACTGTCATTGAGCAACATTATATGCTTGTATTGGTATTCCTAATGTCGCTACAATAATGGCGATAACTATAAGATTTGTTATTCTTGTATGTTTCTTCTTTCTTGTGAGTCCTGTGGCGGTAGCCAGTCTGTTTACTTTTGTGAAGTTCGCGCGCAAGTAACCTCTTGTAGTTGTGTATCAAGATACTAGACAAGTTTCCAGAATTACCAATATTCGTACAGAAGCTGGTAAGAAACAAAAGGAAGGAAAATCATACGCTACTGGTGACTTCTAGGTAATGGATCAGGAAGATAACGTCACTTGAACTTTGCTTTAATTTCCCCGCCAATAGTAATTTTACTTTCAAATCCTATTTCTCTCCCATAATATTCTGCCAAATGTAACAAAATTTGTATGGTATATGTATCACAGCTATATTAGGAAATCTGCGTATGGAATTCTTGATTGCAGAATTCTTCCCAGTAGTAGGGATGTAAACGTGCAAAATTTTTTAACAAAAAAATCACACAAATTTAGTACTATAATATCTCATTGTATAAATTCTTTACAGAAAAATCGATACGTAGTGTTTTTAAAAGAAGTATTATCTACCTAATTCCAAATTTCCATTAACAAGTAATTTGAAACCTATGAAAAATGGAATTAAAAATTCCAAAAATAAAAAATAAAAATTAATATTTTGGAAAAACTATTAATTGTATATGAAACAAATGTTTGTGAAATCTCTACTTTTGTTTGGGTGACCTTCCAACAAAGTTTCGTGAAAATCCATGCATTAGGTAGGAAGATAACGTCACTTGAACTTTGCTTTAATTTTCCCGCCAATTATAATTTTACATTTAAATCCCATTTTTCTCCCAAAAAACATTCTGCCAAATGTAATAAAATTTGTATGGTATATGTATCACAGCTATATTAGGAAACCTGCGAATGGAATTCTTGATTGCAGAATTCTTCCCAGTAGAAGGGATTTAAAAGGCCAAAATTTTTGAACAAAAAAATGACTCAAATTTAGTACGATAATATCTCATTATATAAATTATTTACAGAAAAATCGATACGTAGTGTTTTTTAAAGAAGTATTATCTACCTAATTCCAAATTTCCATTAACATGACATTTGAAATCTATGAAAGAAATGGAATTAAAAATTCCAAAAATAAAAAATCTAAAAAAAAAATTTGGAAAAACTGTTAATTGTATATGAAACAATTGTTTGTAATATCTCCACTTTTGTTTGGGTGACATTCCGACAATGTTTCGTGAAAATCCATGCATTAGGTAAAAATATCTGTTTATCTCAGGAGCGTCGCCTTAAATAACTTCAGTTGGGCGCCACTTATTACTATAATGAGAAAATATAGAATACACAAGTCAGTATTCCCGGGTTGCAGGACTATGAGCTTGTTTTTACAGGAATTCACTTTACCCTCCCCTTTCCTATAATCAGATGACTTAAAATAACGGTAAAAATAACCTCAGCACAATGTGATTGCAAGATAACTTTATAATGCTTTATAAATTGAACTACTCTCACTTATCGGAAAGCGCCGTACATTACTCTCAATCATAGTGAACCTTGTCTTACTTGTACTTTGGGCATTATATTCCTATATGTGCTCTTTATTTCCATCCACATACGTATTTTTGCGGGAGCCTTTATATATAACTCCAAGTTTACGAAAACTTTTCCGTAATGTAACAGAATATGAATCCTTCCTGGGGTTTAATTCTATTCACGACTATATAAAGCAGCTGGTTGTACTTTTTTTAATCAATATGCCTCAATTCAATGCCGAACAATCAACTTATAAACTTTTCTCAGAGCATCAATCTCCCATCTCACTGCCACCTAGATCCGTATTGGTTTCAAACCCATTACAATTTCTGCATTCTGCCGTGTCGCTTCTAGTCCATTTTATAACACATGACACAAGGCCACTAGACAACCGCCTAAGTACTACATCAACACTATATATCTGAGCACTTTCCGATTATAAAAACATAAACTCTAACTATATACATATACAATAATAAACAGTGATGAGGAATGTCTGTGCATATCTATGATGTGTTACAGAACGCCCCCATATGTTTGAACTATATACTAATAAGAGAAAACATACAATACGGAAATTAACACTAAATCACTCCTCATCCAAAACATAACAGCATATTTACACCAATTAAACATAATCACTATCACTTTCTTCATATAAGTCATTCTCTTCCTCTATTTGTCTTCATAAAGGTTGTGCAGCTTTCGCTGATATCAGTTGTGATGTCACTGAAGCGACAGTTTATTTTGAGAACTAGTCTCATGCTTATGACAAGGCATCGGACTCCATCATCTAAATCTTCTCAGATCGTTATCTCCAGAAGTCACCTTATTCTTCATATTCATTACATATAGTCCCGTAACACCAAAGAATATTTCATTACCTCCTTGAAAGAAGAACACCCATTCAAATAATACGTAGCTCTATCCTTGATATCCATTACGAATTTCATGCACAATATTCTATACGCTCAAATTATAACTTCTCCGTCTATTAGCATCATGTATTCATTGTATAACAGTTTATCTTGACAAAGTATACCCGGCAAAGTACCATTATAGAACATGTAATGCAACGGTGCTACGATATATAACTCTTCAAATTAAAAATATTATACATACCCAATATAGTGCCATCTGATTTCATTAAAGAATATGCACATTTACCAACACGTCTCTCAATTGAGAACGGACCATAATAAAGCAAGAAAAATTTAGATATCTGTTTATCTTCAGTGGAAGACGGAAATGGAATCTTGAGCAAAACTTTATCACCCTCGCTAAATTCATCAGGAATATCTTTCTTTAGTTGTCGGATTCTCCTAGCTCCTGCCTTCCATCTCGTCTTTTTCTTCATCCGCCATGTAATTCCGTACCTTGTACTCCTCATCTCCTATCTCCACCGTTCCTCTCTTCTTCCCTTCCTCAATTATCTCCTCTTCTTTCTTGTCTGTCTCATACTATTCAACAACTCCTTTCTCTTCGTCTTACATCTCATCCTTTTCATCTCCATCTTCCTTCTCCAACGTTTCTTCACCTTATCTTTTCCCAGTATGTTGTCATCTCCATGACTCACTCTAGCACTTTTACCCTCATCTTCAGCCTCTCTTTCTTGACTGCTACTGTCCTCCTCATGACCAACCTCATCTGCTTTTCGTTTCTCTTCTTCAGTTTCTCCAATATCATCTGCTTTCTCAGGCCCCCCCATTTCATGAATCATTTCCTTGCCTATTATCATGGTTTCTCCGGCTTTTCAAAACTTTCTTTTCTACTATTACTTCCATTTTCTTCTCTATCCTCCCGAATTCTTCGTTTATTTCTTTCTTATTTTCGTCCATTTTCTGTAAAACAGTATCTTGTTTCTTCTTCAGTTCTGTTACTTGATTAAATCTTCCTTTCATTCCCTCTATTCTACTAAAACATTCCGTAGTATTCTCCTCTACTACGCTATCCACCCTATCCTTCCTCTCCTTTAACGTACCTTCTATCGCTTCACATTTTGTACCTATCCTTCATTCCAACAGCTCAATCTTATGACTATTATCACCATTTTCTTTCTTAATCTCGTCTATCTATGTTTGTAATGTAGACTTATTTACTTCCATTTCCGCTCTTATTTTCTCGCACTCTGAATCTAAATTCTCTTCCAACTTCCCTAGTTTATCATTCATTTCATCTACCTTATCATCCACTTTCTTAATTCTGTGATCTATTCCGTCAATCCTACTGTTAATCTTCTTATCCATTTCCTCAATTCTACCGTTAATACTATTATTCATTTCCTCCATTTTATTCATTAACAATTGGAGCCAGCCAGGGATAACTCCCTCTACACTCTCACATGAAACCGCATTCACTTGACCTTTCCGTCATTTCCCCGTCATCCCTTACGATCATTAGTTTATCTCAAGATTCTATTTTAACCTTACGCTGAACAGTACGTGTTCTTAGTACAATCTCTGACATTACCATCTATCTTAATCACCTTACCTATCATGTGCATTTTCGAGATTATATTTTGGTGAATTGCCATAAATCGATCCCCACGTAATGCGGTGCCACTTTGTGATAGCTCTTAACCTTAAAAAACTTCTGTTGGGCGCCACTCATTACTATATTGAGAAAATGTAGTATACACAAGACAGTATTCAAGGGTAGCAGGACAATAAGCTTGTTTCTACAGCAATTCACTTTACCATCTCCTTCCCTATAATCAGATCACTTAAAAATATCGGTAAAAATAATCTCAGCACAATGTGATTGCAAGATAACTTTATAATGTTTTATAAATTGAACTACTCTTACTTATCGGAAAGCAACGTACATTGCTGTCTATCATAGTGAACCTTGTCTTACTTGTACTTTGGGCATTATATTCCTATATGTGCTCTTTATTTCCATCCACATACATATTTTTGTGGGTGCCTTTATATATAACTCCAAGTTTACGAAAACTTTTCCGTATTGTAACAGAATGTGAATCCTTCCTGGGGTTTAATTCCATTCACGACTATATAACGTAGCTGGTTGTATTTTTATTAATATGCATCAATTCAATGCCGAACAATCAACTAATAAACTTTTCTCAGAGCATTAATCTCCCATCTCACTGCCACCTAGATCCGTATTGGTTTCAAACCCATTACAAGTTCTGAATTCTGCCGTGTCGCTTCTAGTCCATTTTATAACATATGACTCAAGACCACTAGACAACCGCCTAAGTACTACATCCACACTGTATATCTGGGCACTTGCCGATTATAAAAACATAAACTATAACTATATACATCTACAATAATAAACAGTGATGAGGGGTGTCTGTGCTTATCTATGATCTGTCACAAGGTACAATACAGCATTTTAATACTACCTTATCGGGAATTGACAGTACATAGCATGATAATATGTATCCTTTATTTGTGATGTTTATGGGTAGATTTAGCGGACGGTATGTTCTGTTTTATTTTCGGAAACATTTCGCGTCAAAATCTATGTGTTAGCAGTTACCATTTGCTTGCATTAGGCCTACCAGATGACAGATTGGCGGCGTTGCCAAACGGAATGAGACGGCTTGATAATTGTAGACGGCGATGACTGTACCCTTCCAAGACTACCAAACAGCAAACCTCTCTTCACTACCAAGATGATGGACCAATTCTTCCATCTCATAAGTTTGAAAACTACCGTACCCGCTCTGGACGATCTGTTTGCTTCTCAGCTAAGTATCTCTCCGCTGTCACTGGGGAGGGATTATGTGGTGACTGGTGACTGTCGACTAAAAGGTGTACTGCATAGCTGAAAAGTGTTTACTCCTTGTAATATAAATATATTCTTTTTTTGTGTAGCATCATGGTAGCATCTTTGTCCTTCCTGCGTTTTAGAAAACCTGTGACTTTGTATACGGTACTTTCATGTGGTATTAATAAACATGTGGGTTGCAAGGGGTAGATTCTCTCTATCCGAACGTCATCCTCACCTGCACGTGGTACACCCTGCTCCAGACTGACGAGGCTCTGACAACCGAATACCTCCCGGGATAAGGAGTTCCCCTCTCTCCTGCCAACGGCTTATGTAAGGCGGATGAGCAGATTGAGGTTAGGGCACTCTCCTGGCCTTGAGGTGGGAAACTATCTCTAAAGGCGGATAAACTAATAATGGTCAACGCCATAGAAGACCTCAACGGTGGACCCAGCGCATGAGCAACTAGTAGGCCTATTGCCCGAACGGTTGGGAGAGCAGTTGAATGTTGCAACAGTCCAGGACCACCAGTCGTCATAGCTTCTATGCCACTGGGTCAGCGTCCTGAGTCTGTGAAAGACCATGTGTTTGTTGTTGTGCACCAGCATTCCCAAGTTAAAAGATTTCACTCACCGGCGTTTTTTTTAAGACAACACCATCTTCCCAATATCAAAGTCCAGCGGCGATCGACAAGTTGTGAGGGGGCAGGATAGTGTAATCTGGAAGCTCCTAGTGACGAATCGGCACGGAGGCGGCGAGTGTGTGATAGCCGTTCGGCTCGAGGACAGACTGTAGAGCAATTCGTGTGCTACACCCGTGACCGAGCAGTCTTATTTAGGATCCCCACTGCTCACTCCGAATGGGGAGGGGGCTATAAAAGTTGCCCTAAACATAGGCAGTCTAACTTCTCACCAGTCTGGATTACCGCGTTCAGTGGGTACACCAATTTGCGGTAGAAATAAGAGAAAGATATGTAACATGAATATAGCTACCTAGAATATCCGTACTCTGATGGATACTGATGTTGATAATCGACCAGAGCGGCGTAGAGCAATAATAAGTCGTGAGTTGAAGAAATATAACATAGATATTGCTGCTCTTAGTGAATCTAGGCGTGCTGGAGTCGGTCAACTCGAGGAGCATGGCGGAGGGTATACGTTTTTCTGGGAAGGAAAAGGTGAAGACCAACTAACAATTAATGGGGTAGGATTTGCAATAAATAATGAACTTATTCATACTCTTGATGAGTTCCCATCTGGAATAAATGAAAGACTCGTGACACTCCGTCTGAAACTCAAGAACAACCAAAGAACTACGGTAATCAGTGCATATGCCTCAACTTTGAAGTCAGAAGATGACCAAAAGGAAGCGTTCTATAACCAACTTGATGAAGTCCTGTCGAATGTACCTAAGTCAGATAAAATTATTTTTCTAGGTGACTTAAATGCTCGGGTTGGCATAGAATCGTCACTCTGGCCTGGAACTATTGGTAAAGAGGGCGTAGGCAAAGTCAACTCCAATGGAACACTCCTACTCACGAAGTGCTCCGAATATGATCGTGTCATTACAAATACACTCTTCCGCCAGAAAGATAAATTTAAAACTACATGGCAACACCCCAGATCAAAGCACTGGCACTTAATCGACCACAATAATGTCCGCGCTAGGGATCAGCTTGATGTTCATATAACTAAAGGTATGACTGGTGCTGATGATTGGTGGACTGACCACCGCTTAGTTCGATCCGTGATGGAAATACAAGTTCATCCAAAACGACGGATTCAGAGGAAGGCGATAAAACACAAACTAAATACTGAACAACTTAAGAACAACAGTACCAAATCTGCCTATCAGATACTATTGGCTGATAAACTTCCAATTTATTACCCAGAAGATATTGAGCAGCACTGGTCGTTACTCAAATCAGCCGTTATAGGAGCTGCCGAAGAGGCAGTTGGTTTTAAAAAGAGAAAACATCAGGACTGGTTTGACGAGAACGACAAAGAAATAAATGACCTAATTGATGTAAGCGGAGAGCCTACAACGCTTGGCAAAATTATTCAAATTCACTTCCCAAGAAATGGAGATATCAACAAGCCAAATCGGAAGTCCGGAAAAGATGCAGGATGAACAAGAATAAATGGTGGATAGACAAATCTGTGGAAATGGAGAATTTAATCGTCTCTAAGAACACTAGTGCCTTCTTCAGTGCTTCCAAAGCTATTTATGGTCCCTCCACCAAAGGTCTTAATTGTCTAAAATCCAAAGATGGTACTGAAGTTCCTGAAGATCCTGACTCGATAGCTTCCCGTTGGAAAGAACATTTTCAAGACCTCCTGAACAGAAACTCGCAAGTCAAGGAAGATGTGTATATCTATATACCACAACATCCAATTCAAGATCACTTAGGTAATGTCCCTTCTCTTCAAGAAATCGAGAAGGCCATTCAAGAGCTGAAGAATAAAAAGGCACTCGGACAAAATGGAATCCCAGCTGAGCTCTTCAAGGATGGTGGTCCTTTGCTAATTCAGCACACACACATGTTGATTGTGAAAATATGGAACATAGGAACAATCCCTGCTGATCTACGAGATGCTTCCATAATCACTATTTTCAAGAAAGGGGATAAGACTATCTTTGCTCTCTGTGGCGGGAAAAATTATAGCTAGAGTATTGTCCAATCGACTACTGCCATTGACTGAAATGTGTCTACCAGAAACACAATGTGGTTTCAGACCAAACAGGGGTACAGTTGATATGATTTTCAGTGCAAGACAAATGCAGGAAAAGTCCAGAGAGCAAAACCAACCCTTGTACATGGCTTTTATAGATCTTGTCAAGGCATTTGATTCTGTTAATCAAGAAGCTCTATGGAGAATTCTAGCTTTGATTGGATGTCCAAACAAATACATACAGATACTTAGGCTACTGCACGACGGCATGTTTGCTACTGTTCATTCCAATACAAGACCAGGAGACCCTTTCCATGTTAGTGCTGGAGTCAAACAAGGTTGTGTAATTGCTCCGACATTGTTCTCGGTGTTTGTTGGAACTATACTACACCTTGTGGATGATAAACTGCCATCAGGTGTAGAACTTGTGTATAGAACTGATGGAAATCTGTTTAATATTTGCAGACTGCCATCTAAGACCAAGATGTCCTCAGTGTCAGTTATAGATCTTCAATATGCAGATGACAATGTTATTCTAGCCAACTCTGAGGCAGATCTGCAATCATTCCTAAATGCTTTTAATCAAGCATATGAAAGTATTGGACTGGAAATAAACATTGATAAGACTAAGATCCTTTATCAGCCGGCACCAAATTCCAACAAGAGAACTACGGCTAAGGTGCTCCGGGGTTTCTGGGCCCCTGGGGGAACTGGGCCATGGGTTATTCATATCATATTTGTGGGAATTATAATGTTATTTGGTCGGCACACCTTCATCTTCCTTGTTTCTCTCTAGAACAACTGGCATTACTTCATTTGGAGCCATTTTGTAATTGTGAGAGGTTCAATAATTTGTAAGAAGAAATATTTTCGTTGCTTGATGAGTACCTGTTTCCTTATTACTAGTCAGGCATAGACATAATGAATGAGTTTATGCTAATTACCATCCCTAGGTTTGTTGTTAATTGCCTGGTAGGGGAGGCCCAGTTACCCCGAAAAAGTTTCAGAGAAGGGGTAACTTGGCCATCCTATTGGGGTACCTGGATCCAGGGGTTCCAGTTATCCCAATGATATAATTATAAGGTTTTACGAAAAGAGATTGAAGGCTACATGGTTCTTTTTTTACAAATGGCATTTTCAGACGATGAAATTCAAAGAAACCGATGAAGAATTCTGCATTGGAGCGTTTGACATTGTACGGAAACCTCCACAACCGGCAACAAGTAGTGTAGTTCCGCTCGATTTAATAATATGATTAGTTTTTCAGCAGACCTGAGTGATCTTACTAACATCTACTAAGTTTTCCTTAATGTATAAGGACTCATGTTGTTTCCTTTTGTCATTTTTTAAAAATTTTATGGTAAGAAATTATTGTCATTTATTTGAATTCATTGTAATTCAAATAATTGATTTTTTCTAAATCAATTGAATGTATAACAATACATCCACTTACCCCAGGCATTTGCTGCGGTGGTCTTATAAAATATATGATGATGATGATAATTGTTGTTTTAAGGGGCCTAACATCTAGGTTATCGGCCCCTGTTATAAAATATAGCCTGGGACGGTCCAGTTACCCCAAATTCACGGGGCAACTGGGCCACTAGGATAAAAAAATATATAGATAAAAGTATAAAATGTTAAAATCATACCTTAATTGGTATGTGATATGTTGGTTTGTTTATTGCTAAATATTCATACAATATTTTGCAGTAATCAATCGCTTGTTACTTGTTCCAAATTACGGTTTTATGAAGGTAAGTGGAGGTCATGTTGTAAAAGCATGACCCAGTTACCCCGGAGCACCTTATTACAATCAATGTTCAATCTCTGCAAATCGTAAATCATTTTCCTTACCTTGAAAGCAACGTCTCCACAGTTGCAAACATTGATACAGAAATCCAATATCGTTTAAGATGTGCTAGTGCGGCTTTCGGTCGTCTCCTAAAATGAGTGTTTGACAATCATGATATCAGTGTGATAACCAAACTCTACGTTTACAACGCTGTTGTAATCCCTACTCTTATCTATGGTTGCGAGACCTGGACAACATACAGGAGAAAACTAAAATTCCTGGAAAAATACCATCAACGATGCTTACGGAGAACAATGAAAGTTAAATGGCAAGATCGTCGAACAAACATTAGTATCCTCGAAGAAGCCAACACTACAAGCATGGAGGCAAAGGTAGTCAGGCATCAAATACACTGGGCTGGCCATGTTGTCCGCATGCCATATACATGCCTCCCAAAGAGAATCATGTACTCCTAACTAAAGAATGGACTGCGTAACCATGGAGGGCAGCTTAAACGATACAAGGATGTCCTTAAACATAACCTCAAAGAGTGTCAAATTGATACGGACAACTGGGAAACCTCAGCCGAAGATAGAACTAAATGGCGTAAAATTGTATACAAAGGAGTTGAACAATAAGAACAAGGTAGGAGAAGACTAGAAGCTGAAAGGAGGAACCGCAGGAAAGAACGTGCGAATGCAAGGGCTGGTGTGCCTGCACAATCATCTGCTGATACAACTAGTGTGTGCTGTCACTGCAGTAAAGTGTGTGCATCTAGAATTGCACTGTTCAGCCATCTGAGACGACATAGTACTTCCAAATAACATTGTATTTTACATACTATATATTCGTTGACGAATAAATGCCTATCAACATCATCATCAATAAACATGTTGGATGCCAGAATAAATAGATTACTACATTAAGCAATAAGCATCCACAGCATAAACAATTTAGCGCTGTGACGGTACCTCTCGATATCGTCGATTTGTATTCAAGCTCCTTGTTTTCACAGATGCTTTACTCCTTGTGTATGACAATAATCAATTTACCATTTTATGTTCTAAATACTAGAAAATAATACTTACTTATATACTGTATTTCCCAAGCTGGGTAGCACTTTTTTGTTGCAAACAAAAGTATCGCTTTATTAAACTGTGAAAACACCACGTTTTATGTTTTCCTGGAGATCACAGCCCATGCGTCTTGACCACCATTTATTTCACACTTAGACCATAAGTATTTATGCTCGACGATAGGAAGTGAAGTTCCCATAAGACCAATGGTTAACACTTTCTAATTTCTATATTCAACTGTTATCCCTTACTGCACTCTGGCGATTAGGGCAGCGTAATTTCATGGCAAAATGGCGCGGCATTAGCATATTTAATTATGCTAAAGTTTGTGGTCAGGCAGGTAATTTCACATATCATTTAGGATAACGGTTTCCCATGTTTTAGAATTGCCTACATTGCGAGTAAATCTAAATAACTTTATTTTTCACCGTGGGAATTTTGCGAATCGCAAATTTACAAAGCTTGAAAGGATCAACTAATTTTCCTCCACTACCACTCAGCACACCTCTTGACATACTTGTTATCTTGGACAATTCAGTAAACCAACAAAACTAAGGTAACGCGATATACAAGTAATACTATCAGTCTCATCGCAATTATTAGATCACTTAATACCTCATATTTAACACGCGATGATAACGAAATAAAATAGGATGGGTGTGGTCATTTTGAAGAAAATAAACAAGCATAATGAATACATAAGAATATATTTACTTGTTGTTTAAGTAAGCACGTGCGGGTATAATTTACATAGTGCCAACTACGAACTACAAACTGTCAACGGCATGTTGTAAATTGTGCTTTACCTACCAGGATCGGTAGGAAACTTGTGCATAGAGATAGATTTCTTGCTGCTCATATTATTTTTTGCACCAAACAGCAACGTAGTAAAAGCCAATCCGTTTCTTTCACTATTTGATATATGAATTGCAGCCAATGGACATAGCATGTAACGACTTCTTTACGTATGTGATATAAATTTCCGGGAGGGCGCCAATTCATAGATAGAGTAGCCTACTATTAAATGAATATTATTTTAATAGAGACACAAGAACTCATTCATCTCAAGGTGTGGTGTGTCTCCGACACCAACCAGGACGCTATTTTAAACAAGAGAGATAATATACGCTGCAACATATACATAATTCTTGGGAATGCCACTTACTATTTTGTAGAATTACAGGATGTTAATATAAATTGTAAAAATAATGCTGTCACGACTTCATAGCATCAATCGATTTTTTTTATTTTATTCTGGTTTTCTTCTTTGGATCATCTATATTAGAAGCTGTCGTCATATAACCAATACAACGTAGTAATAATTACAGAAAAACTCTATTTATAACTTCCTTCACACTTATGTTTCAAATAATAACTTTCATACAATATCTTTCTTTTATATCTTAGCAATAACCTCCAACCACACTTTTCAATTTTTTGTCCTCCATTGTCTCCACAGAACAGCAAAATAATAGAAGTGAATGACGCATGTTAAAGCTTGGAATCAAGAAACTACAGCAGCACGCCTAGTGGTGTGGCAGCCAACTTCCAGTATGGAAATAATTGCTCCCAAATATGTTTTCATTTTATATTTTTATTTTATTTAACTGGGTCAATCCAATACGTATTTTATTTAAGGACACATTTCTATTTTGAAAAATCGCACCAACTTAAGACTTTGGACTGGATGGTTTTATTCAGAACTGTTCACGCCGATGTCGTATGACTCATATTCTATGGCGTGAGCAACACGCGCATTTGAAAAATACGGTTTACGAATGAAAAGTATGGAGCACGATTATAAGCTTCAGAAATACGACAATATCGTGTTACCCAGGAACAATATTTGCCATTGCGAGTAGTTTGAACGTGTTAAGTGAAATAATATCTCTCAAAATGTGGATAATGAACAGTTACCGTAACGTGTTTCAAGCATGTGGAGCCGCCATGCTATCAACAACACAGAACACCAAATATAACAAGGCCAAATCAACCAATCACAAGGCGGCCTTTTCTCTAGCAGCGCTCGTAGTGGGGTGGCGCTGAAGTACCCAGTGTTGTCATTTACTCGTATCGTAGCTTCATCCCCGTGATTGTCTCAACTCATCTCTGCTATCCATAGAGTTGACACACCCGTTCCACAAGTTCATGTTTCCTCCACTCAAGCGATCCAACGCTACCTCATTCCATAGATAAACGTATCACGGCCTTCATGGTTTCAGTAAACGTTTCAAGCAGGATATTTTAAGTTCAATTTCAAGTAGTTCCAACTTTGGCTACCAGATGCCACTGTCATTGACACCTAGCGGCGAACGCTGAAACTTGGTAGACCGTTTCTAACCAAATCAAGTATAACCTACAAATTTGGTTACACACTATCAATTGTAGTGGTAGCTTCTTTTACATGCCATAAATCTATGACATGGGCCCGCCGGCTTTACTTCCCCTCCGATGTAAGGCATACTGAAGGATTTTAACGCTCTTATAAATCCGACGACTTCGGCCGTGTTTGAACCCGCGATGTTGGGCATAGCAGTTCAAAATGTTACCGACTACTCCACCACTATTTGCTTTCTACTATTTCTCAGCGTTTTATAAAACTAAAATATAATTTGGAAAGGATAAATAATCCAACTGCTTGACGCCGTAGAGGATAATACTAGATGGAAAAAGAGGTTATAATTTTTGATTATATACCGTAACTCCGTTTTATTTCCTAGCACAACCAAAAAATAACAACAGAAGATAGTAAAGGAAGTGATAATCAACTACCGGTATGTCAAACGACATGCTACCTAACTCACAATTAATTGGAGTTGCACTAAAAAGAACTGTACGAATTTAAAAGTATACATTTGTAATTTATGAGCATACATATACTAAAACATGTCATTCTAATAATTGTTTCGTAAGCCCATCTTCATAAAAATGTTCTGTATTTACAATAGTATAATATTAGTTGATAACGTTGATTGGACTAAATTGTTTGACATTTTTAAATCTATTGGAATAAAGGACAGGGATAGGAGGGTGATCTACAATCTATACAGAAACCAGACGGCAATCATTCGAGCTGAAGGACATGAGAGAGAAGCTGGTATTCAGAAAGGTGTAAGGCAAGGCTGCAACTTATCACCCATACTTTTCAATCTTTACATTCAACAAGCAATGACGGAAATTGGAGAAAAATTTAAAGTGGGGGTGAAGATTCAAGGAGAAATAATTTCAACTCTGAGATTTGCTGATGACATCGTCATCTTGGCCGACACGCCTGAGGATTTGAATGAGTTTTTGAATGGTATGGACTCCGTCTTACGGAATGAATACATGATGAAAATTAATAAATATAAAACAAAATACTGGAATGCAGCCGAAATAAAACAGAAACCTCTATGGACATCAAATTGGCAGGTGAAAAGCTGAAGGAAGTAGGAGACTTCTGTTATTTCGGAAGCAAAATAACCAGTGACGGACGAAGCAAAGAGGATATAAAAAGTAGGTTGGCTCAGGCAAGGAAAGCCTTTTTACAAAAAAGGAATCTGTTGACATCGAATATAGATTTAGGTATTAGGAAGTCATTTTTGAAGGCCTTTGTCTGGAGCGTGGCGCTCTATGGAAGCGAAACTTGGACTATTGATGCAGCAGAAAAGAGGAGAATTGAAGCATTTGAAATGTGGTGTTACAGTAGAATGATGAAGATCAGATGGGTAGATAGGGTTACAAACGAAGAGGTATTAAGACGAGTGGGAGAGGAGAGATGTTTCTGGCGACTGCTAATTAAGAGAAGAGGTAGGTTGGTAGGACACATACTAAGACATCCAGGAATAGCAAGCTTAGTTATAGAAGGAAGGGTTGAGGACCAGAACTGTAGGGGGTAGACGATGGTTAGAATACGTTAAACAGATTGCTTCGTATGTAGGGTGTGGTAGCTATGTAGAGATGAAACGATTAGCTCAAGACAGGGAGGCATAGAGCGCTGCATCAAACCAGTCAAAAGACTGATGACTCAAACAACAATATTAGTGTCAATCTACACCTGTTGACAACAATTGTGTTTTTAAATTGTTCAAGGAAACGGAACCATTTCCTACTAACAGACATATTCTTAGTCGAACGCATGTGCTGCCGTCTATAGGGGAACGCAAAAACGCCGAATCTTCACTTCCTAGTGTTGTTTCGTGATAGTAGCCTATTAGGCCTACTTATTCTATGAAGAAGTGATCTGACAGAATAACGTACCGGTATTGAATCATTCCACAATGTTTTGGCATCAATCTCAAATCATGAGAGAGGATTTTATTTATGGCTAAGTAGGGTTCACTTTTATACTTAACGAATAACCTTTCAAAGTGGTAGGTAATTGCATAGGTTCTGCAATAATAATAATAATAATAATATAATAATATCTGGTAGAGCAGCTGTTATATTCACAATCTTGACAAGAGCGATCCACATTTCAAACCTTACTGGCTAAGTCCTTGTGCATTCTATTGGCAAATGTTTCAACCGATCAGGTTTAATGGTGTTGCTGTAATATATCCCTCATGTCTTAAAATATAGTATAATAACAAGAATGTTGGACTTGACAAACGAGAATCAGCTAATAGCAAACTGCAATTCATGGTCAAGATGATCTCTGCCCTTAATTCTCCTCCCCTATCGACGCCATTTTCTCCTATCTATCAATTCTTGCCACCTACAATTTTTCCTTTTTATATTGCGCACATTGAATATAATTCTGTTTCTCTTTCGAAAGAGGAAATTTCCGTTGATAACTTCCGCCAAAAATACAATTGTCGCAATAGTAATTCCCATGGTCAAAATAACGAACGATCCTTGCAAATGTTCGACAGTGATGACGACATTTTCTTCACTTTGAGAGTTCTCTCTCTCTTCCTTATAGCGATGAAGTTCTCTTCTTTTATCTCATCATTCCACCTCTTGTACAATATCCCACTTTCTCTCATTCTCATCATCCCAGTATTGAACTTATCCGTATAAGGACTGTTTCTTCTAAAAATCATTACAACTTCATACCAGACTCCCCCATTCTCCAATGGCACAAATGTCTTATTTTTTCCTATAATTGACATTCCAGCACGAGGGAAGAATAGCGCATGCTTGTTTGATTTCTTTACTATCTGTAGTAAGTCATTAACAGGTAAAATCTCTAATTTCCTGTTTATTATACTGGTTACACCGTCAATGTCATCTGCCAAATTATCCACGATACCAGTGATTGGCATGGTAACGTAGCGTAGATTAGACTCAGATAATTCTTGTAGATTGAGAACTTGTTTTTCATATCCTGGGTGGGTAAGCACACCAGTTAATTTTGATTGGTACGCTGAATTGATCAACAAACTCCAGAATACCCATACAACTAAGAAAAATCGTAAATTTGACAACTTTGGCATTTGACTTAATGATATACCAATCAATACAGACCATGAATTCAAATCAGAGAGAATTAGAGTTTCCTCAGTGGAGAGGAAGTAACTCACTACCGATGTAAAATGTAGGAAACAAGGAGTAGGATCCCAATATCAGAGTTGAATATGACAATCAGTGCCTTCCATTTGGGAATTCTTTCAGCCCTTGAAACGTACCATAAAACACCATCTATGACATGTGGGACGGTCATATCCATTGCACTCCAAAACTCTGCACTTGGCTTGAAACCACCACAAGTGAAGTAGGCATGTCCATTGATCACATCTCCAGCTCCTCCGACCCAACTTCCATTGTTCAAACGTTCACCCTATTCTTGGACAGACGCTAACACCTATTGCACCTGAATACCATAGGTGCCTGCTATATCTAATATTAGTTTAATCTCAAAACTACCACGACGAATTTGTCGTTGTGAACCACTAGATTCAGGAAAGTAATAAACGAATGGCCGATATTCGACCGTTCATGCAGTAATTGGGCAAGAATTGAATTTATTAGGCATGTTCCTCGCAAGCAGATCAACACGATGTTCAAAATATCCTTCTCCACCAGGTATCCATTTATCTACAACGACCACAGTTTCATTATTAGTCCCACACTGTCCTGAATTATCAAAAGGATACCAAGTGTTCACTTTGATATAACGAACAACATTCTCGAATTCCCACGATGAGATAATCACTACGAAATTGAATACATACATCTTCCATAGTTGCTCAACAATACGGTGGGCCATACTTAGTACATTCTTGGACTCAATCGTTTCAACAATTACAACTATAAATTGAACATGAGGACTCCAAAAGTATGTTTGGTCTAACGTTTGAATCCGTTTGAAATGTGGATCACTTTGTTCGACACCTTGCATCACAATTAAGATATTATCTGCATGTTTTCTCTCATGTCTACGTAACTTATAATTTCTGCAGTATGAATTGTATTTGAGTAATATCCTTGAAGAAACTGATCAAGGAACGAATTCTTCCTTGAATGAGTCATACAAATCAGGAGATGCTGTTCTTGGCGGAAGTAACGGTCTATGATATTCTGGAGGCAGCTTATAAGATGACACTTCTCCTTCTTCACATTTAACTTAATGCTCTTTATTGCGGTACTTAGCAACAACATGAGTAAAAGCAGAAGAGTTTTCTTAAGATGAAAGGCTGTTGTAACTCTCATGGTTTAGCTTCCCCTTTCTAATCGCATCAGAGCTAAAATACAGCTGCAATATCTCTTCGTATTGTACCCGATACCCAGTTGTGGCTATCGGCTACGCCAGCTGACATTAAGCCGTAGTTGAGATTTATGGGAAAAGTTGTAAAGATAGCGCTCACATCGAGTCGAGAAGAATGTTAGGAAATGACGTAGAAGGCCAAGGATCAAGAAGGCACTGCCAGTCAAGCAGATGGAATTATGGGAAGAATATTGAAGTTTTATTAAGATCTATATGGAACATAGTATTATATCATCTCAGGAAAGAAGAAATGTCAAGCAATATATATGATAATAACTTGAAGAAAGACAGATAATCCCTTAAGTTATTGTATAACTTAATAGCCGAGATGATGGTGGTCGAGATTATATTTGTGACGCATGACCACAGAAGGTGGGGGAGCATCACGTGACAGCGCCAGGTACGAGCTCCTTAACGCAGTCCAGACACATCAGTCGAGTTCAGTCGTCAGGGCTGAGTAGTACACATGCGCAGAGCGTACGGTAAAGTTGAGCGGTGCACAGCACTTGTTACGTGGCGTGAAAACGAACAGTATTACTTAACCAAGCAGAGAGCGGAAGAAGGTCAGTGAGCCAAGGCGAGCAACGCACGGTAGACGGCGAGAGGACCGGTTACGAGGCAGGCTGTACGGGCCATGTAAGCAGGAGAAGAGCCGGGATTAGAACAGCGTTGTAATACGAGATTGAGAACTTTATTTCGAGCTGCATTTTGTAACGCAGAACAACACAGCGAAGCGGCATGGCGAGGCCGGCTTTAAGCGTAGATCATTCTGGAACAGTGCAGTAGATCCGAGCGGGCTGTTTCCGACTTTTATACGCAGGCAATATTAAAGAAACTGAACTTCATTTCAACATTCAGTTAGAACAATGAGTTGGGACTTGTATTCAGTAATAGAATTGTGCAGGCGGATGGTTGTAATATACTGCAATTATGAACTTAGATATTCAAACGACATTACGACTATGTATTTCATAACGGAACATGTATAGCGACCATGGGGTCAAGCTAACATTAACGCTTTTAGGCAAACGAAATGTTACAATTATATGCACTTATGAACGTTAGCATGTGCATTAATGCAATTCCTTTTTATGAATTATTATATAATATCGAGTACGAACACAGCTACAGGGTGTTTCAAAAACTTATACACTCTCATAAATAAAATATATTTTCTGCAAGTGAGACTTAACCGCTGTGGAGATTGAACTTTTAACAAGCAAACCGAACATTGTATGGGACAGTGGTGTAACATTGAGGAAGAATATGGGGTACGCTGCTTTTATGAACATTTACGTAAGAATTTGGACAGTATCCGCTATGGATAACATACAGTTCATCATGTCGGAGTAAACGGAGACAGAGACGCGATGGCACCACGGAGCGATGGATTCGATTCCTGAAGAAGAGGAGGTCTAACAGCTGATTCATTTGGGATATGAAGGCGATCGTTTTTGCGTGGGTGATACGATATTCATGTCGATCTTTCGAGAAATTTACTACACACGAAGATAATCGACGATATTTGAAATATATTAACAGCTGATATGAGAAGGTACTGTAAGAGTTATGACTTTCTGATATGATTTTTCCATGAACACAGGGCATACTTGCATATTTTTTTAGTAGGAGTTCTACGATTATTTAGACATGGCTTAGACATTATTTGCTCCATTTTGCTAGAATATGGCGTTACCATATGATATGGCAGGCACCATTATACGAAACTCTCACCATTGGTTGGCTTTATTAAGCAGTTGTTTGGTCTTTTAGACATTTTCCAGTAAGGATAGTTATCTTGGATAGTTATTTTTTTGTGGCGAGTATTTCGAACTAGTGATCTGCAATTGGATTATTTAAATTACTTCGTTAGTTCATTGCATACTAGCGAGTGTGTATTATTCATCAGTAGGGATTTTTTCCTTTGGATTGTTTGGAGATATTAAGATGTTATTCACTCAAGTGAATGAATATCGCTTTTATGTGACAACTAGAGACTTGTTGATTCCAATCTGGTACATTCACTCATTAGACAACGAGATGGGGCCTTTCGTATTTATACGATTGCGTGGTGGTACACATCTTTACCCATCGTTCAGGGCATTATCATGTTAGACAACGGGGCAAGGCCTTTCGTATTTATACGATCGTGTGGTGGATACTCATCTTACTTGCCATTGAGGAACTCATTTTTATCATCCGAGTGTACTTGAGATTGTAAGAGGATCAAACAAGAAACTACTAGTCACATATCAGTCGAATTTTGTTAAATAAATTTGAATTAAATGTCAGCAGGTTTACATTTTGTAATTCTTGTTTGCCAATCCAATATTTTGTTGCTATACTCTTTTGAGAGTACTTTCAGTTAACAGCTGTTACAGCTGATGCTTTTGATAATTTTTATGATTGAGTTTGATACCTTTGAGAAGGATTTAAAGTAATTGAATCTTGTAAGATGAATCATTAATGGTCAGATTTATTTTGAGGCAGATCAATATTGCATATTTTGATGTGAGAGATTATAGCACATTGGTGTTTTTCTGTGAAGTGAATTATGAGAATTTTAAGAGAATTTATGCTATTTGAAAGCAGATCTTGAATTTGATTACGATTACTAAGGTAATATTTTTCCTAATTGTTTAAGAAGTTGTCTAGATGTGATCAGATTAATTACAGTCATTGGAGATTGTGTGCGTTGATAATTTGAAGCCAGTTATATTTTTTGTAGATCATGCAACGTGATTAAGTGAAGTTTGTGATAGGCATTTTTTGGAAGTTGCCAAGTGGAAGTTGCAATATTGCTAATATATTTTGAAGCAGACATGAGGTTGTCGAACCCAGTCTAGCATAATTTTTGAGATTCATGCTGTGCGCTGAATATTTATGGAGTTTTGTGGAATAATTGTGGTATTCAAATGTGATATTTGATAAAGTGAAAATATATAATGTAATTGTGGATAGTGAGATCCAACGTGAATTTGTGAAGGCAATAATATTTTTTGGCATGATAATTGAATACGAGATATAACTTGGAAGTGATAAAACTGTAAGACAACGTTCTATAACCCATATTAAACAATTTGTTAGGAAATTAAACAAATAAATAAAGTTGATAATACAAGATTTTCTGATAATAATAATTAATGAAATAATAATCTGAAATTTAAGCATATTAATGATCTGACCTAATGAAATAAAAATCAGAATGACTAGATGAAATAATAAAAATCTAAATAACCAGATGAATAAAGTTTAAATAAATTGATAAATAAAATTTCGAATAGATCAATGAATTAAATAAATGGATGAATTAAAGGTTGAATAAATAAGCTGATTTAGATAAATTAATAGATGATTGAACAGATGATGAATAACTGAATTAGAAGGTGATAATTAATTAAAGAAGCTGATGATTAATAAATTTAAATGGATTTAAATAAATTTAATTGAGAGATATGATTTGAATGATTTGAAGAATTGCAACTTGAGTTGATAAATTAAACAATTTATATTGATGATTTAAAATGATTTAATCTGAAGGAAATGATGAAAGGAGAGTGTGTGAATAATTAGAGAGCATAATGAATTGATGATTATAATATTCATTTAAATGATTTGATGATAATGAATTAATTATTCTGACATGAATATAGTGAATTTTGAGATGAGAACTAATGTGAGAAATATTTAATTTTGATGATGATGATGATTATAACCAATGAGTAGTGGATTTTTTGTGATTGACAAACAAGCAATTATTAATGACAGTGTAAATAGAGTAAATTAATTATTCGATGTTTAGGAGCATTTTACTAACATATTCAGCATTTGAATAATGCCATGCAAGCCATAAATTATGTGATATTTAAATATGTGATTAGAATATATGTATTTAGACAGATTAATTAATATTTTACATCCACATTCATGATGTTAATTTAAAGAGAAGTTAGGTCTCAAGTATCACGAATGTCAGTGACGCAAAGACATAGTGCTACGGTGATCCTGAGAACCCAAGAGAACTTTAGAAATTTTTCCTATTTTATGTGGATTAAATACACTTTGAGTAGAATAGAGATGGTTCGATTTTCTGGACAATGACAATTTAACGTTGGCATTCGACCATGCTCTCAGGTAGGATGAGTGTTTAATATGTCTGTCTGACTATCAAAGTTGAATAAATTTATTTTTATCTTAGTTGTGATCTGATGATGATGTGATTTTCCTATTTCTTTCCTTGTCTTAATTAAGGCTTAACCAGGAAGGATGTGGTTTGCTAGGGATTCAGTTGATGGCGCCCATTTATATTTGCATTTTTTAAATTAAATTTAAACCCGTAACGACCCTGGAGATACTTTATCTCGTGTTACCCTCTGCTTTTGTGATATTTCAACTGAATTTCCGACACATTCCTTATTTGACTTCAGGTTCATTTAACTCCGCTTTGTCCTGGAAATCCAGGAATGCGATGTAATAGCAGATGGGTCATCGCATCCCCAGGACCAACGGGTACAGAGAGAGAGGGAGAATTGGCTTTACCCATCTGTGGGGCTTCAATTTGTTTATTCCTCGGAATCACATCAGATTTAGATTACGGAGAGATTGATCTCAATTTCATTTAATGGTGTTATAAAATTTATTAAACTTAGTCAGACAATATACTTGTATGCCCATTCCAGTGATCATGTTAATCATATTAGTGTTATATCATGTTTAGTTATAAGTCATTTTTCTTATACCCAAGTGAATGCAGGAATTGATACATTGTGATATGTTGTTGTCTAACGTCTCTGAATAAAACGTTTATTGAAATATATAATTATGTTACCGGAAGATTTAGCTAAGGAGAGTTACAGAATGGCATGTCTAGTATTGCAGTAACTATTTCTAAAATGGAAACAGAAGTTAAAGAGCAGATAAATGATTCAGAAGCTAGATGTAGGGAAAACTTAAAGTCATTACAGGCTAGTAATGAAGACAATCTGAAAGATAATTTAAAGTCATTGGAGACCAGATTACAGTCCAGTAGTAGGGATGAATTGAAATTACTACAGACTAGTAATGAAGATAATTTAAAGTCATTAGAGACTAGATTACAGTCAAATAGTAAAGATGAATTGAAGTCATTAGAGACTAGGTTACAGTCAAATAGTAAAGATGAATTTAAATTATTAGAAACTAGATTACAAGAGAATAACACAGAGTTCAAAAACAATTTAACTAGTTTGGAGAATAGATTAACGTTAAAGAATGATGAAATATTTAAGGCTTTACAATTAGATATAAAAGCTGTAGAAATGAAAGGAGAGGAAAATGTGCAAATGTTAAGAAAAAACAAGATGTTCAGTAAAGAACATATAGCCTACTTTCTCCTAAATGCATGGGTATTGTTATAACCCTTTGTCCTTTTCAAGGAGTATGATTGAATGTTGGTTGTAATAGCTTGTTCAAATACAACGTGCTATAGGGATATTAAACATGAATATGAGGTGCCCTTTGCTAGTGCTACCTCTGTACCAAATTTCGTTCCATTCGGTTCCACCGTGTTCGAATTACTAGGGGGAATCAATTTTGACATAAAGATGGCCGCCACCCGCAAACTATTAGGCTAATAACCTATTAGATTGGTCAAAGGATGCTCCCTCCATAAAGGTATGTAGTTGCAAAATTTGGTACAGATCGGATGATTAGGTTAATCGTAATTTGATTTAAGCTTTGAACATTCGTGTGGCCGCCATTACGTTTCTGTCAAGATGGCGGCGATATAAAACATGACACTGAGGTGCCCTTTGCTAGTGCTACCTCTGTACCAAATTTCGTTCCATTTGGTTTCACCGTGTTTGAATTAATAGGAGGAATTGATTTTCACACAAAGATGGCCGCCATCCGCAAACTATTAGGCTTATGACCTAGTTATTTGGTCAATGGATGCTTCCTCTATAAAGGTATGTTGTTGCAAAATTTGGTAGAGATCGGATGATTAGGTTAATCGTAATTTGATTTAAGCTTTGACCATTTGTGTTGCCGCCATTACGTTTCCGTCAAGTTGGCGGCGATATAAAACATGACACTGAGGTGCCTTTTGTTAGTACTACCTCTGTACCAAATTTCGTTCCATTCGGTTGCACCGTGTTCGAATTAATAGGGGGAATCGATTTTCACACAAAGATGGCCGCCATCCGCAAACTATTACGCTGATGACTTATTAGTTTGGGCAAAGGATGCTCCCCCCATAAAGGTATGTTGTTGCAAAATTTGGTAGAGATCGGATGATTAGGTTAGTCGTAATTTGATTTAAGCTTTGAACATTTGTGTGGCCGCCATTACGTTTCCGTCAAGATGGTGGCGATATAAAACATGACACTGAGGTGCCTTTTGTTAGTACTACCTCTGTACCAAATTTCGTTCCATTCGGTTCCACCGTGTTCGAATTAATAGGGGGAATCAATTTTGACATAAAGATGGCCGCCACCCGCAAACTATTAGGCTAATAACCTATTAGATTGGTCAAAGGATGCTCCCTCCATAAAGGTATGTTGTTGCAAAATTTGGTAGAGATCGGATGATTGGTTAGTCGTAATTTGATTTAAGCTTGGAATATTTGTGTGGCCGCCATTACGTTTCCGTCAAGATGGCGGCGATATAAAACATGACACTGAGGTGCCTTTTGTTAGTACTACCTCTGTACCAAATTTCGTTCCATTCGGTTGCACCCTGTTCGAATTAATAGGGGGAATCGATTTTCACACAAAGATGGCCGCCATCCGCAAACTATTACGCTGATGACTTATTAGTTTGGTCAAAGGATGCTCCCCCATAAAGGTATGTTGTTGCAAAATTTGGTAGAGATCGGATGATTAGGTTAGTCGTAATTTGATTTAAGCTTTGAACATTTGTGTGGCCGCCATTACGTTTCCGTCAAGATGGCGGCGATATAAAACATGACACTGAGGTGCATTTTGTTAGTACTACCTCTGTACCAAATTTCGTTCCATTCGGTTGCACCGTGTTCGAATTAATAGGGGGAATCGATTTTCACACAAAGATGGCCGCCATCCGCAAACTATTACGCTGATGACTTATTAGTTTGGTCAAAGGATGCTCCCCCCATCAAGGTATGTTTTTGCACAATTTGGTAGAGATCGGATGATTAGGTTAGTCGTAATTTGATTTAAGCTTTGAACATTTGTGTGGCCGCCATTACGTTTCCGTCAAGATGGCGGCGATATAAAACATGACACTGAGGTGTCCTTTGCTAGTGCTACCTTTGTACCAAATTTCGTTCAATTCGCATTCACCGTGTTCGAATTGATAGGGGGGGACAGACATTCAGAGTACACACACTCACACACACACAGACACACACACACAGACACACACACAGACTCACACACACACATACACACACACAGACAGACACACTTTTTTCGCCCTGTGTTGATCTCATAAGTCTACTTTCATTTTTTGCAAAAATCGAAAGTAGGCTAATATTATTGATTTAGAAATTAGAGAAGAAGAAAATATTCTTAATTTGAGAACAGATGTTATGTCTATACAGAAATATATCAAATCCGATGTATCGATGTTGAGATTCGACATTGATGGTTTAGTGGCAGATTTAGGCAAAATACAAGAGTGGTCTACCGAAGTATCTTTCGAATCTAAATACAAAGGTCTAGAAATGTATCTAGGTAATGAAATCAAAGGTTAAAGTCAGTAATTGGGACCGTTAAAGAGGAAGTCTTAGGAGAGGTTAATTCTAAGTTGAAATCATTTGAAAACCAATTGCAGATAGACATTAGGAAAATTGATGATGATATAGAGCAGAAGGTTAATGAAAACTTAGCTTTATTCAAAAATAGAGTCGGTGCAATGGTGGAAGAACGTTATAGTGAGGTCGATGCCGAAGCAAAAGAAAAACGTGCAGGGTTGGATGAAAAATTAATCGCAGGTATGGCGAACTTGGAAGCGAGATTTACTGAGAATAAGGAAGCGATGAAGATAGATTCAACTCAGTTTAGGACAGATGTTGATCAGTTAAAGGAACAAGTCGCGTCAGTAAAGACTACATGCGAAGACAAGATAGACAAATTGAAGAACGATTTAGAAGAGAGTAACAGAACGCAGAATGTTACGTCGTTAGATAATTTGGAAACTAAGGTCAAGGCGGTAGAAAACGAACAGAAGATGTGAAGACTAAAATAGAGTCTATAATTGATAGTTTCGCAAGTCAAAATGTTACAACGGGGGAGGTATCGATAAATCAGACACCGATAGACCGCAGTATGAACAGTCAATAGGTTAGCGTGGGAGAAGACCGTCAAACGCAACAGAATGTAACATTCGAAAGGGCTAGTTCAACCCCTCAAGATAATCCGAATTCGAATAGGAGTACGTTTGGTACGAGTGAACGATACTCAGGTCCAGTGACCATCATCAGAAATCTGGATGATAAGCCAAGGAAGTTTTCAGAGAACACAGGAGTCACACCAGTCGAATTTCTGAGAGATATTCGCGATTACATGGCGGAACATAGAGTAGCTAAGGAGAGAGAACTAAGGATAGTCGAACGCGCCTTAGACGGGCCTGCGTTAACTTGGTTTCGCGCATTCAGGAGCAATTTTGCGAATATGGAACAATTTGCCATAGCATTCTTAAGGAGATTTTGGAGTGCAGAGGATCAGCTGAACGTAAGAGCAGAAATGTATTCGAAACGTTACTCTACGTCACATCCGACGCATTATGCTAATTACTTTACTTCGAAATTGGCTAAATTACAGTTTTTGATTCCTCCATTGCCAGAAGAAGAGCTTTTGCAAGCTATAGCAAGACAGTTGCCAATTGAGGTACAACGATCACTCATAGCATCGGGAGCGAACACACTTGAGCACTATGACGATATCTTACGCCGATTAGATTATACAAGCGCTCAAATTACACCCAGAACCGCAAGGAACGATAATCGAAACACGCAAGAGGTGAATGCGGTAGTGGTCGATAACGCAGCACAGACGGATAGAAGAGATTCCTGGGGAAACAGAAGGAACGAAGGGAATAGAGGTAATATTCACAACGTTCGTGGGAATGATCGATATCGAGGACCATATGAGAGGCCATACGATCAGGACGCAAGAAACAGTAGATACAGGAACTATGATCAGAATTCCAGATACCAAAATAGGAATAGATACAATAATAGATATCGAGGTCGATACAACTGGAACCAAGGTCAACAGTCTAATCAGAACGATAAGCAGGATAGCAGAAGAAATGATCCAAATGAAAGACAAGACAATCGAGAATATGGGAGATCAAGGCAAGAATGTAGACAGCCTAGTGCACCACCCGAAGAGATAACTAGAGATACCAATCGAGCAAGCACGAGTGGTGAAGGAAAAAAAAAACGACAAATTAACTTCAAATCAGAATGCTAATCTTTGGAAATCAATCATCATTGTTGAAACGTATCAGGTCAAAGACGAGGATTTAATTGAAGAGGAAGACGTAGTACATCGAGGGAATAGACATGAATTGCCAGTTATCAGTGTGGAAGTCATGGGAAAGGAAATAAAGACACTAGTGGACACGGGGGCTATGGTGAGCTTGATATCCATAGGCTGCCTGGATGAATTGAAGTTGTCAGGAGAAATTACGATGTTGCCAACAGATGTTAGCAAGATTCAAGGGGTGATCCCAGACAAAAGTATGAAATGTAAAAGTCAGGTACTTTTAGATGTTGGGATTGGAACCAGATATTTTGAACAGATGTTCCTAGTTGTGGGTCAACTACATTTCGATATGATCCTAGGAGTGGATTTTTTAAGTGAGAGCGGCCTGATCATAGATATGCAGAGTAGGCGCATGTACTTTCAAGAAGGGGTCATAGAAAATCAAGAATCCGAGATGACATTCTTTAGAGAGATTATATTGGACGAGATTGTGTGCAGCATTGAAAGGTCTATAGAGGATAAAACTAACACGAAGAGTAAGATAAATCCCGAAATTAAGGAGCAGTTTGATCAAGCAATTGTAGAATATGAGGACATATTCAATGATAAACCAGGACTCATAGAAAATTTCACCTATAGCATCAAGTTGATGAATGACAAACCATACCACAAGAATTTATATCTCATTCCGGATAAATGGAAGGAAGAAGTCAGTACAATGATAAGCGTTATGGAGAAAGGTGGAATTATCAAGAAGATGCCGACTGCTTATTTGAATCCGTTAGCGGTTGTCAAGAAACCTAATGGTAAGCTGAGGATTTGCCTAGATGCTAGAGCCCTTAATGAAAGAGTTCTTCCTGAACACGACAGGCCACCTGTTATACGTGAATTGTTGCGCAGATTCAGAGGAAAGAGTTTCTTTTCTACGATTGATCTGACTAGTTCTTATTATCATATAGAGCTAGCAGAAGACTGCAAACAGTATACAGGGTTCTTATTTGATCATAAAACATATGTGTTCAATAGGTTACCTTTTGGAGTAAAGAATAGTGGTCCAGTGATGATCCCAGCACTAGATGAGAATTTATCAGATGCAGTTAAGGAGCATGTAGTGAGCTATATTGATGACCTGATTATAGCGTCTGAGACTGCAGAAGAGCATATCAGGCACCTTCGAATGCTTTTTGAAGATCTCCGGAAGACGAACTTCAAGGTGAATTTCAACAAATGTCAGTTCTTTCACGATGAAATCGAATTTCTTGGACATAGAATCGATGGAGATGGTTATAGGCCCAATCCAAAGAAGATCATGGCTATTTCAGAATTTCCAACCCCAAGAAAGCTTAAAGAAGAACGGCAGTTTTTAGGAAAGTGTCAGTTCTTTTCAACACATTGTCCTGAATATACTGAAAAGATGGCACCTCTGCAGGATTTGCTAAGAAAGGGAAATCGGTGGAAATGGGACGACAAATGCAATCAAGCGTATTTAGCAGCTAAGAACATGTTGATCCAGAATGTCAAACTTGAATACCCAGATTTTGCAAGAAGATTTTTTGTGGAGACAGACGCATCCAAAATAGGTATCAGTGGGATCCTATATCAGTTGGACGATACCAACAAATACAGATATTTAGCTTTCACCAGTCGCAAGCTCAGGAATTGTGAAAGGAATTACTATGCAACCGAGTTAGAGGCATTAGCAGTGGTTCATGCTCTTAAGACGTGGAAGAAGGTGTTGTTTGGACATGACATAACGGTGATCACAGATCATAAAGCCCTCCAATTTATCATGAAGACAGACTTAGCAAGTGACCGCATCACCAGATGGGCTCTGTTCTTACAACAATTTAACCCAACTGTTGTGCATAGACCTGGGAAATTAAATCTGTTAGCGGATGTGTTGAGCAGAAACCCTTGTGAGGAGGTGATTGTCAACCATATAAATCTAATTCAAGAGGATCAGGGAACTCTAGAAAAGTTGAAGATGTTAGCGCAAACTCAGAAGAGATATGCACCTTTGCGAAGAATTTACCGTTTTTTGACACGCAGGATGGACAACGCTGATCCAGATTTACGAAGAACTGAGATAGAAGCTAGAAAATATCACATTATGGGAGGTGTTATATGCCAATATATCGATCAGGTTCATACTAAACTTAGAGTAGTGATCCCACCCAAGCTTGTCAAACCAGTTATTTCGATGATACACCGAACCGCAGCTCATGTAGGTGTAGACAAGACTTTGGCTCTTGCTCAAGAAACTTTCGTTTGGAGACAAATGGGACAAACGATCCGCGACGTCATGAAGACCTGTGACAGTTGTCAGCGAAGCAAATATTCATCTAAGCTAATGAAGGAAGTTCCTAGATCAATATTACCTAGCAAGCCGAGAGAACTTTTAGCTACGGACATTTTCCGTCCAATTCCTCGCTCGACGAAAGGAAACCAGTTTGTTTTGGTGACAGTAGACGTATTTTCTAAATACGTATCTCTATGTCCAATCCAGAAAGCTACATCCAAGTACGTGATCAACAGATTAGAGAAAACAGTAATTCCAAGTATGGGGAAACCTGAAATTTTGTTGAGTGACCATGGATCACAGTTCACCAGTATGGAATTTTCTACTGCGATGGAACGTTTGGGAAATAGGCATGCATTTAATTCTGTGCGGTATCCAGAGGGAAATCCAGCCGAAAGAATTATGCCGGAGATTAGTAAATTGTGTCGCTTATATGTGTCAAGACAACACCACCGATGGATGGAAGTGATACCCATCATCAGTCAATGTTGGAATTCCACCATACATGAAAGCACAGGACAGATTCCATCCATGCTTCATCATGGATTGAAACCTGATAGACCATGGGACCGAATCGTGAAGGCACCTGTAGATCCTGGACCTACGCAAGAAAGAAGAGTCGAGATGGCAGGAGAGAGACTCAGAAGACAGGCGGAGAAGAGAGCCAGGAGACACGCAGGAAGGAGGTTCCACGAGCCATTACAAGAAAATGACGAGGTGCTGATAAGGAAGCCAGTCACATCGAACCTTCAACTGAAGATCTACCATAAATTTGCGCCATTGTACGCTGGTCCATTCCGAATTGATGAAACATACCGAAATAAAAGCTACAAGATAGTCAGAATGGATACTAATGAAGTTGTGGGGACTTTTAACGCAGCTAGGATTAGAAAATATCATTATGCTGAATAAGAGGATTGTAGAGCTATCGTGTACATATGTTGTGTATAGAATGCCTGAGAGTGTATTTTTTTTCTCAAACCTGATAATAAAAAGGAGATGTACGGGAGAGATGTACCCGATACCCAGTTGAGGCTATCGGCTACGCCAGCTGACATTAAGCCGTAGTTGAGATTTTTGGGAAAAGTTGTAAAGATAGCGCTCACATCGAGTCGAGAAGAATGTTAGGAAATGACGTAGAAGGCCAAGGATCAAGAAGGCACTGCCAGTCAAGCAGATGGAATTATGGGAAGAATATTGACGTTTTATTAAGATCTATATGGAACATAGTATTATATCATCTCAGAAAAGAAGAAATGTCAAGCAATATATATGATAATAACTTGAAGAAAGACAGATAATCCCTTAAGTTATTGTATAACTTAATAGCCGAGATGATGGTGGTCGAGATTATATCTGTGACGCATGACCACAGAAGGTGGGGGAGCATCACGTGACAGCGCCAGGTACGAGCTCCTTAACGCAGTCCAGACACATCAGTCGAGTTCAGTCGTCAGGGCTGAGTAGTACACATGCGCAGAGCGTACGGTAAAGTTGAGCGGTGCACAGCACTTGTTACGTGGCGTGAAAACGAACAGTATTACTTAACCAAGCAGAGAGTGGAAGGTGGTCAGTGAGCCAAGGCGAGCAACGCACGGTAGACGGCGAGAGGACCGGTTACGAGGCAGGCTGTACGGGCCATGTAAGCAGGAGAAGAGCCGGGATTAGAACAGCGTTGTAATACGAGATTGAGAACTTTATTTCGAGCTGCATTTTGTAACGCAGAACAACACAGCGAAGCGGCATGGCGAGGCCGGCTTTAAGCGTAGATCATTCTGGAACAGTGCAGTAGATCCGAGCGGGCTGTTTCCGACTTTTATACGCAGGCAATATTAAAGAAGCTGAACTTCATTGCAACATTCAGTTACAACATTGAGTTGGGACTTGTATTCAGTAATAGAATTGTGCAGGCGGATGGTTGTAGTATACTGCAATTATGAACTTAGATATTCAAACGACATTACGACTATGCATTTCATAACGGAACATGTAGAGCGACCATGGGGTCAAGCTAACATTAACGCTTTTAGGCAAACGAAATGTTACAATTATATGCACTTATCAACGTTAGCATGTGCATTAATGCAATTCCTTTTTATGAATTATTATATAATATCGAGTACGAACACAGCTACAGAGTGTTTCAAAAACTTATACACTCTCATAAATAAAATTTATTTTCTGCAAGTGAGACTTAACCGCTGTGGAGATTGAACTTTTAACAAGCAAACCGAACATTGTATGGGACAGTGGCGTAACATTGAGGAAGAATAAGGGGTACGCTGCTTTTATGAAAATTTACATAAGAATTTGGACAGTATCCGCTATGGATAACATACAGTTCATCATGTCGGAGTAAACGGAGACAGAGACGCGATGGCACCACGGAGCGATGGATTCGATTCCTGAAGAAGAGGAGGTCTAACAGCTGATTCACTTGGGATATGAAGGCGATCGTTTTTGCGTGGGTGATACGATATTCACGTCGATCTTTCGAGAAATTTACTACACACGAAGATAATCGACGATCTTTGAAATATATTAACAGCTGATATGAGAAGGTACTGTAAGAGTTATGACTTTCTGATATGATTTTTCCATGAACACAGGGCATACTTGCATATTTTTCTAGTAGGAGTTCTACGATTATTTAGACATGGCTTAGACATTATTTGCTCCATTTTGCTAGAATATGGCGTTACCATATGATATGGCAGGCACCATTATACGAAACTCTCACCATTGGTTGGCTTTATTAAGCAGATGTTTGGTCTTTTAGACATTTTCCAGTAAGGATAGTTATCTTGGATAGTTATTTTTTTGTGGCGAGTATTTCGAACTCGTGATCTGCAATTGGATTATTTAAATTACATCGTTAGTTCATTGCATACTAGCGAGTGTGTATTATTCATCAGTAGGGATTTTTTCCATTGGATTGTTTGGAGACATTAAAATGTTATTCACTCAAGTGAATGAATATCGCTTTTATGTGACAACTAGAGACTTGTTGATTCCAATCTGGTACATTCACTCATTAGACAACGAGATGGGGCCTTTCGTATTTATACGATTGCGTGGTGGTACACATCTTTACCCATCGTATCATCCGAGTGTACTTGAGATTGTAAGAGGATCAAACAAGAAACTACTAGTCACATATCAGTCGAATTTTGTTAAATAAATTAGAAATAAATATCAACAGGGTTACATTTTGTAATTCTTGTTTGCCAATCCCATATTTTGTTGCTATACTCTTTTGAGAGTACTTTCAGTTAACAGCTGTTACAGCTGATGCTTTTGATAATTTTTATGATTGAGTTTGATACCTTTGAGAAGGATTTAAAGTAATTGAATCTTGTAAGATGAATCATTAATGGTCAGATTTATTTTGAGGCAGATCAGTATTGCATATTTTGATGTGAGAGATTATAGCACATTGGTGTTTTTCTGTGAAGTGAATTATGAGAATTTTAAGAGAATTTATGCTATTTGAAAGCAGATCTTGAATTTGATTACGATTACTAAGGTAATATTTTTCCTAATTGTTTAAGAAGTTGTCTAGATGTGATCAGATTAATTACAGTTATTGGAGATTGTGTGCGTAGATAATTTGAAGCCAGTTATATTTTTTGTAGATCATGCAACGTGATTAAGTGAAGTTTGTGATAGGCATTTTGTGGAAGTTGCCAAGGGGAAGTTTCAATATTGCTAATGTATTTTGAAGCAGACATGAGGTTGTCGAACCCAGTCTAGCATAATTTTTGAGATTCATGCTGTGCGCTGAATATTTATGGAGTTTTGTGGAATAATTGTGGTATTCAAATGTGATATTTGATAAAGTGAAAATATATAATGTAATTGTGGATAGTGAGATCCAACGTGAATTTGTGAAGGCAATAATATTTTTTGGCATGATAATTGAATACGAGATATAACTTGGAAGTGATAAAACTGTAAGACAACGTTCTATAACCCATATTAAACAATTTGTTAGGAAATTAAACAAATAAATAAAGTTGATAATACAAGATTTTCTGATAATAATAATTAATGAAATAATAATCTGAAATTTAAGCATATTAATGATCTGACCTAATGAAATAAAAATCAGAATGACTAGATGAAATAATAAAAATCTAAATAACCAGATGAATAAAATTTAAATAAATTGATAAATAAAATTTCGAATAGATCAATGAATTAAATAAATGGATGAATTAAAGGTTGAATAAATAAGCTGATTTAGATAAATTAATAGATGATTGAACAGATGATGAATAACTGAATTAGAAGGTGATAATTAATTAAAGAAGCTGATGATTAATAAATTTAAATGGATTTAAATAAATTTAATTGAGAGATATGATTTGAATGATTTGAAGAATTGCAACTTGAGTTGATAAATTAAACAATTTATATTGATGATTTAAAATGATTTAATCTGAAGGAAATGATGAAAGGAGAGTGTGTGAATAATTAGAGAGCATAAAAAATTGATGATTATAATATTCATTTAAATGATTTGATGATAATGAATTAATTATTCTGACATGAATATAGTGAATTTTGAGATGAGAACTAATGTGAGAAATATTTAATTTTGATGATGATGATGATTATAACCAATGAGTAGTGGATTTTCTGTGATTGACAAACAAGCAATTATTAATGACAGTGTAAATAGAGTAAATTAATTATTCGATGTTTAGGAGCATTTTACTAACATATTCAGCATTTGAATAATGCCATGCAAGCCATAAATTATGTGATATTTAAATATGTGATTAGAATATATGTATTTAGACAGATTAATTAATATTTTACATCCACATTCATGATGTTAATTTAAAGAGAAGTTAGGTCTCAAGTATCACGAATGTCAGTGACGCAAAGACATAGTGCTACGGTGATCCTGAGAACCCAAGAGAACTTTAGAAATTTTTCCTATTTTATGTGGATTAAATACACTTTGAGTAGAATAGAGATGGTTCGATTTTCTGAACAATGACAATTTAACGTTGGCATTCGACCATGCTCTCAGGTAGGATGAGTGTTTAATATGTCTGTCTGACTATCAAAGTTGAATAAATTTGTTTTTATCTTAGTTGTGATCTGATGATGATGTGATTTTCCTATTTCTTTCCTTGTCTTAATTAAGGCTTAACCAGGAAGGATGTGGTTTGCTAGGGATTCAGTTGATGGCGCCCATTTATATTTGCATTTTTTAAATTAAATTTAAACCCGTAACGACCCTGGAGATACTTTATCTCGTGTTACCCTCTGCTTTTGTGATATTTCAACTGAATTTCCGACACATTCCTTATTTGACTTCAGGTTCATTTAACTCCGCTTTGTCCTGGAAATCCAGGAATGCGATGTAATAGCAGATGGGTCATCGCATCCCCAGGACCAACGGGTACAGAGAGAGAGAGGGAGAATTGGCTTTACCCATCTGTGGGGCTTCAATTTGTTTATTTTTCGGAATCACATCAGATTTAGATTACGAAGAGATTGATCTCAATTTCATTTAATGGTGTTATAAAATTTATTAAACTTAGTCAGACAATATACTTGTATGCCCATTCCAGTGATCATGTTAATCATATTAGTGTTATATCATGTTTAGTTATAAGTCATTTTTCTTATACCCAAGTGAATGCAGGAATTGATACATTGTGATGTGTTGTTGTCTAACGTCTCTGAATAAAACGTTTATTGAAATATATAATTATGTTACCGGAAGATTTAGCTAAGGAGAGTTAAAGAATGGCATGTCTAGTATTGCAGTAACTATTTCTAAAATGGAAACAGAAGTTAAAGAGCAGATAATAGATTCAGAAGCTAGATGTAGGGAAAACTTAAAGTCATTACAGGCTAGTAATGAAGACAATCTGAAAGATAATTTAAAGTCATTGTAGACCAGATTACAGTCCAGTAGTTGGGATGAATTGAAATTACTACAGACTAGTAATGAAGATAATTTAAAGTCATTAGAGACTAGATTACAGTCAAATAGTAAAGATGAATTGAAGTCATTAGAGACTAGGTTACAGTCAAATAGTAAAGATGAATTTAAATTATTAGAAACTAGATTACAAGAGAATAACACAGAGTTCAAAAACAATTTAACTAGTTTGGAGAATAGATTAACGTTAAAGAATGATGAAATATTTAAGGCTTTACAATTAGATATAAAAGCTGTAGAAATGAAAGGAGAGGAAAATGTGCAAATGTTAAGAAAAAACAAGATGTTCAGTAAAGAACATATAGCCTACTTTCTCCTAAATGCATGGGTATTGTTATAACCCTTTGTCCTTTTCAAGGAGTATGATTGAATGTTGGTTGTAGTAGCTTGTTCAAATACAACGTGCTATAGGGATATTAAACATGAATATGAGGTGCCCTTTGCTAGTGCTACCTCTGTACCAAATTTCGTTCCATTCGGTTTCACCGTGTTTGAATTAATAGGGAGAATCGATTTTGACACAAAGATGGCCGCCATCCGCAAACTATTAGGCGAATGACCTATTAGATTGGTCAAAGGATGCTCCCTACATAAAGGTATGTAGTTGCAAAATTTGGTAGAGATCGGATGGTTAGGTTAATCGTAATTTGATTTAAGCTTTGAACATTCGTGTGGCCGCCATTACGTTTCAGTCAAGATGGTGGAGATATAAATCATGACACATAGGTGCCCTTTGCTAGTGCTACCTCTGTACCAAATTTCGTTCCATTCGGTTCCACCGTGTTCGAATTAATAGGGGAATCAATTTTGACATAAAGATGGCCGCCACCCGCAAACTATTAGGCTAATAACCTATTAGATTGGTCAAAGGATGCTCCCTCCATAAAGGTATGTAGTTGCAAAATTTGGTACAGATCGGATGATTAGGTTAATCGTAATTTGATTTAAGCTTTGAACATTTGTGTGGCCGCCATTACGTTTCCGTCAAGATGGCGGCGATATAAAACATGACACTGAGGTGCCTTTTGTTAGTACTACCTCTGTACCAAATTTCGTTCCATTCGGTTGCACCGTGTTCGAATTAATAGGGGGAATCGATTTTCACACAAAGATGGCCGCAATCCGCAAACTATTACGCTGATGACTTATTAGTTTGGTAAAAGGATGCTCCCCCCATAAAGGTATGTTGTTGCAAAATTTGGTAGAGATCGGATGATTAGGTTAGTCGTAATTTGATTTAAGCTTTGAACATTTGTGTGGCCGCCATTACGTTGCCGTCAAGGTGGCGGCGATATAAAGCATGACACTGAGGTGTCCTTTGCTAGTGCTACCTTTGTACCAAATTTCGTTCAATTCGCATTCACCGTGTTCGAATTGATAGGGGAGGACAGACATTCAGAGTACACACACTCACACACACACAGACACACACACACACAGACACACACACAGACTCACACACACACATACACACACACAGACAGACACACTTTTTTCGCCCTGTGTTGATCTCATAAGTCTACTTTCATTTTTTGCAAAAATCGAAAGTAGGCTAATATTATTGATTTAGAAATTAGAGAAGAAGAAAATATTCTTAATTTGAGAACAGATGTTATGTCTATACAGAAAGATATCAAATCCGATGTATCGATGTTGAGATTCGACATTGATGGTTTAGTGGCAGATTTAGGCAAAATACAAGAGTGGTCTACCGAAGTATCTTTCGAATCTAAAATCAAAGGTCTAGAAATGTATCTAGGTAATGAAATCAAAGGTTAAAGTCAGTAATTGGGACCGTTAAAGAGGAAGTCTTAGGAGAGGTTAATTCTAAGTTGAAATCATTAGAAAACCAATTGCAGATAGACATTAGGAAAATTGATGATGATATAGAGCAGAAGGTTAATGAAAACTTAGCTTTATTCAAAAATAGAGTCGGTGCAATGGTGGAAGAACGTTATAGTGAGGTCGATGCCGAAGCAAAAGAAAAACGTGCAGGGTTGGATGAAAAAATAATCGCAGGTATGGCGAACTTGGAAGCGAGATTTACTGAGAATAAGGAAGCGATGAAGATAGATTCAACTCAGTTTAGGACAGATGTTGATCAGTTAAAGGAACAAGTCGCGTCAGTAAAGACTACATGCGAAGACAAGATAGACAAATTGAAGAACGATTTAGAAGAGAGTAACAGAACGCAGAATGTTACGTCGTTAGATAATTTGGAAACTAAGGTCAAGGCGGTAGAAAACGAACAGAAGATATGAAGACTAAAATAGAGTCTATAATTGATAGTTTCGCAAGTCAAAATGTTACAACGGGGGAGGTATCGATAAATCAGACACCGATAGACCTCAGTATGAACAGTCAAGAGGTTAGCGTGGGAGAAGACCGTCAAACGCAACAGAATGTAACATTCGAAAGGGCTAGTTCAACCCCTCAAGATAATCCGAATTCGAATAGGAGTACGTTTGGTACGAGTGAACGATACTCAGGTCCAGTGACCATCATCAGAAATCTGGATGATAAGCCAAGGAAGTTTTCAGGGAACACAGGAGTCACACCAGTCGAATTTCTGAGAGATATTCGCGATTACATGGCGGAACATAGAGTAGCTAAGGAGAGAGAACTAAGGATAGTCGAACGCGCCTTAGACGGGCCTGCGTTAACTTGGTTTCGCGCATTCAGGAGCAATTTTGCGAATATGGAACAATTTGCCATAGCATTCTTAAGGAGATTTTGGAGTGCAGAGGATCAGCTGAACGTAAGAGCAGAAATGTATTCGAAACGTTACTCTACGTCACATCCGACGCATTATGCTAATTACTTTACTTCGCAATTGGCTAAATTACAGTTTTTGATTCCTCCATTGCCAGAAGAAGAGCTTTTGCAAGCTATAGCAAGACAGTTGCCAATTGAGGTACAACGATCACTCATAGCATCGGGAGCGAACACACTTGAGCACTATGACGATATCTTACGCCGATTAGATTATACAAGCGCTCAAATTACACCCAGAACCGCAAGGAACGATAATCGAAACACGCAAGAGGTGAATGCGGTAGTGGTCGATAACGCAGCACAGACGGATAGAAGAGATTCCTGGGGAAACAGAAGGAACGAAGGGAATAGAGGTAATATTCACAACGTTCGTGGGAATGATCGATATCGAGGACCATATGAGAGGCCATACGATCAGGACGCAAGAAACAGTAGATACAGGAACTATGATCAGAATTCCAGATACCAAAATAGGAATAGATACAATAATAGATATCGAGGTCGATACAACTGGAACCAAGGTCAACAGTCTAATCAGAACGATAAGCAGGATAGCAGAAGAAATGATCCAAATGAAAGACAAGACAATCGAGAATATGGGAGATCAAGGCAAGAATGTAGACAGCCTAGTGCACCACCCGAAGAGATAACTAGAGATACCAATCGAGCAAGCACGAGTGGTGAAGGAAAAAAAACGACAAATTAACTTCAAATCAGAATGCTAATCTTTGGAAATCAATCATCATTGTTGAAACGTATCAGGTCAAAGACGAGGATTTAATTGAAGAGGAAGACGTAGTACATCGAGGGAATAGACATGAATTGCCAGTTATCAGTGTGGAAGTCATGGGAAAGGAAATAAAGACACTAGTGGACACGGGGGCTATGGTGAGCTTGATATCCATAGGCTGCCTGGATGAATTGAAGTTGTCAGGAGAAATTACGATGTTGCCAACAGTTGTTAGCAAGATTCAAGGGGTGATCCCAGACAAAAGTATGAAATGTAAAAGTCAGGTACTTTTAGATGTTGGGATTGGAACCAGATATTTTGAACAGATGTTCCTAGTTGTGGGTCAACTACATTTCGATATGATCCTAGGAGTGGATTTTTTAAGTGAGAGCGGCCTGATCATAGATATGCAGAGTAGGCGCATGTACTTTCAAGAAGGGGTCATAGAAAATCAAGAATCCGAGATGACATTCTTTAGAGAGATTATATTGGACGAGATTGTGTGCAGCATTGAAAGGTCTATAGAGGATAAAACTAACACGAAGAGTAAGATAAATCCCGAAATTAAGGAGCAGTTAGATCAAGCAATTGTAGAATATGAGGACATATTCAATGATAAACCAGGACTCATAGAAAATTTCACCTATAGCATCAAGTTGATGGATGACAAACCATACCACAAGAATTTATATCTCATTCCGGATAAATGGAAGGAAGAAGTCAGTACAATGATAAGCGTTATGGAGAAAGATGGAATTATCATGAAGATGCCGACTGCTTATTTGAATCCGTTAGCGGTTGTCAAGAAACCTAATGGTAAGCTGAGGATTTGCCTAGATGCTAGAGCCCTTAATGAAAGAGTTCTTCCTGAACACGACAGGCCACCTGTTATACGTGAATTGTTGCGCAGATTCAGAGGAAAGAGTTTCTTTTCTACGATTGATCTGACTAGTTCTTATTATCATATAGAGCTAGCAGAAGACTGCAAGCAGTATACAGGGTTCTTATTTGATCATAAAACATATGTGTTCAATAGGTTACCTTTTGGAGTAAAGAATAGTGGTCCAGTGATGATCCCAGCACTAGATGAGAATTTATCAGATGCAGTTAAGGAGCATGTAGTGAGCTATATTGATGACCTGATTATAGCGTCTGAGACTGCAGAAGAGCATATCAGGCACCTTCGAATGCTTTTTGAAGATCTCCGGAAGACGAACTTCAAGGTGAATTTCAACAAATGTCAGTTCTTTCACGATGAAATCGAATTTCTTGGACATAGAATCGATGGAGATGGTTATAGGCCCAATCCAAAGAAGATCATGGCTATTTCAGAATTTCCAACCCCAAGAAAGCTTAAAGAAGTACGGCAGTTTTTAGGAAAGTGTCAGTTCTTTTCAACACATTGTCCTGAATATACTGAAAAGATGGCACCTCTGCAGGATTTGCTAAGAAAGGGAAATCGGTGGAAATGGGACGACAGATGCAATCAAGCGTTTTTAGCAGCTAAGAACATGTTGATCCAGAATGTCAAACTTGAATACCCAGATTTTGCAAGAAGATTTTTTGTGGAGACAGACGCATCCAAAATAGGTATCAGTGGGATCCTATATCAGTTGGACGATACCAACAAATACAGATATTTAGCTTTCACCAGTCGCAAGCTCAGGAATTGTGAAAGGAATTACTATGCAACCGAGTTAGAGGCATTAGCAGTGGTTCATGCTCTTAAGACGTGGAAGAAGGTGTTGTTTGGACATGACATAACGGTGATCACAGATCATAAAGCCCTCCAATTTATCATGAAGACAGACTTAGCAAGTGACCGCATCACCAGATGGGCTCTGTTCTTACAACAATTTAACCCAACTGTTGTGCATAGACCTGGGAAATTAAATCTGTTAGCGGATGTGTTGAGCAGAAACCCTTGTGAGGAGGTGATTGTCAACCATATAAATCTAATTCAAGAGGATCAGGGAACTCTAGAAAAGTTGAAGATGTTAGCGCAAACTCAGAAGAGATATGCACTTTTGCGAAGAATTTACCGTTTTTTGACACGCAGGATGGACAACGCTGATCCAGATTTACGAAGAACTGAGATAGAAGCTAGAAAATATCACATTATGGGAGGTGTTATATGCCAATATATCGATCAGGTTCATACTAAACTTAGAGTAGTGATCCCACCCAAGCTTGTCAAACCAGTTATTTCGATGATACACCGAACCGCAGCTCATGTAGGTGTAGACAAGACTTTGGCTCTTGCTCAAGAAACTTTCGTTTGGAGACAAATGGGACAAACGATCCGCGACGTCATGAAGACCTGTGACAGTTGTCAGCGAAGCAAATATTCATCTAAGCTAATGAAGGAAGTTCCTAGATCAATATTACCTAGCAAGCCGAGAGAACTTTTAGCTACGGACATTTTCCGTCCAATTCCTCGCCCGACGAAAGGAAACCAGTTTGTTTTGGTGACAGTAGACGTATTTTCTAAATACGTATCTCTATGTCCAATCCAGAAAGCTACATCCAAGTACGTGATCAACAGATTAGAGAAAACAGTAATTCCAAGTATGGGGAAACCTGAAATTTTGTTGAGTGACCACGGATCACAGTTCACCAGTATGGAATTTTCTACTGCGATGGAACGTTTGGGAAATAGGCATGTATTTAATTCTGTGCGGTATCCAGAGGGAAATCCAGCCGAAAGAATTATGCCGGAGATTAGTAAATTGTGTCGCTTATATGTGTCAAGACAACACCACCGATGGATGGAAGTGATACCCATCATCAGTCAATGTTTAAATTCCACCATACATGAAAGCACAGGACAGATTCCATCCATGCTTCATCATGGATTGAAACCTGATAGACCATGGGACCGAATCGTGAAGGCACCTGTAGATCCTGGACCTACGCAAGAAAGAAGAGTCGAGATGGCAGGAGAGAGACTCAGAAGACAGGCGGAGAAGAGAGCCAGGAGACACGCAGGAAGGAGGTTCCACGAGCCATTACAAGAAAATGACGAGGTGCTGATAAGGAAGCCAGTCACATCGAACCTTCAACTGAAGATCTACCATAAATTTGCGCCATTGTACGCTGGTCCATTCCGAATTGATGAAACATACCGAAATAAAAGCTACAAGATAGTCAGAATGGATACTAATGAAGTTGTGGGGACTTTTAACGCAGCTAGGATTAGAAAATATCATTATGCTGAATAAGAGGATTGTAGAGCTATCGTGTACATATGTCGTGTATAGAATGCCTGAGAGTGTATTTTTTTTCTCAAACCTGATAATAAAAAGGAGATGTACGGGAGAGATGTACCCGATACCCAGTTGAGGCTATCGGCTACGCCAGCTGACATTAAGCCGTAGTTGAGATTTATGGGAAAAGTTGTAAAGATAGCGCTCACATCGAGTCGAGAAGAATGTTAGGAAATGACGTAGAAGGCCAAGGATCAAGAAGGCACTGCCAGTCAAGCAGATGGAATTATGGGAAGAATATTGACGTTTTATTAAGATCTATATGGAACATAGTATTATATCATCTCAGAAAAGAAGAAATGTCAAGCAATATATATGATAATAACTTGAAGAAAGACAGATAATCCCTTAAGTTATTGTATAACTTAATAGCCGAGATGATGGTGGTCGAGATTATATCTGTGACGCATGACCACAGAAGGTGGGGGAGCATCACGTGACAGCGCCAGGTACGAGCTCCTTAACGCAGTCCAGACACATCAGTCGAGTTCAGTCGTCAGGGCTGAGTAGTACACATGCGCAGAGCGTACGGTAAAGTTGAGCGGTGCACAGCACTTGTTACGTGGCGTGAAAACGAACAGTATTACTTAACCAAGCAGAGAGTGGAAGGTGGTCAGTGAGCCAAGGCGAGCAACGCACGGTAGACGGCGAGAGGACCGGTTACGAGGCAGGCTGTACGGGCCATGTAAGCAGGAGAAGAGCCGGGATTAGAACAGCGTTGTAATACGAGATTGAGAACTTTATTTCGAGCTGCATTTTGTAACGCAGATCAACACAGCGAAGCGGCATGGCGAGGCCGGCTTTAAGCGTAGATCATTCTGGAACAGTGCAGTAGATCCGAGCGGGCTGTTTCCGACTTTTATACGCAGGCAATATTAAAGAAGCTGAACTTCATTTCAACATTCAGTTACAACATTGAGTTGGGACTTGTATTCAGTAATAGAATTGTGCAGGCGGATGGTTGTAGTATACTGCAATTATGAACTTAGATATTCAAACGACATTACGACTATGCATTTCATAACGGAACATGTAGAGCGACCATGGGGTCAAGCTAACATTAACGCTTTTAGGCAAACGAAATGTTACAATTATATGCACTTATCAACGTTAGCATGTGCATTAATGCAATTCCTTTTTATGAATTATTATATAATATCGAGTACGAACACAGCTACAGAGTGTTTCAAAAACTTATACACTCTCATAAATAAAATTTATTTTCTGCAAGTGAGACTTAACCGCTGTGGAGATTGAACTTTTAACAAGCAAACCGAACATTGTATGGGACAGTGGCGTAACATTGACGAAGAATAAGGGGTACGCTGCTTTTATGAAAATTTACATAAGAATTTGGACAGTATCCGCTATGGATAACATACAGTTCATCATGTCGGAGTAAACGGAGACAGAGACGCGATGGCACCACGGAGCGATGGATTCGATTCCTGAAGAAGAGGAGGTCTAACAGCTGATTCACTTGGGATATGAAGGCGATCGTTTTTGCGTGGGTGATACGATATTCACGTCGATCTTTCGAGAAATTTACTACACACGAAGATAATCGACGATCTTTGAAATATATTAACAGCTGATATGAGAAGGTACTGTAAGAGTTATGACTTTCTGATATGATTTTTCCATGAACACAGGGCATACTTGCATATTTTTCTAGTAGGAGTTCTACGATTATTTAGACATGGCTTAGACATTATTTGCTCCATTTTGCTAGAATATGGCGTTACCATATGATATGGCAGGCACCATTATACGAAACTCTCACCATTGGTTGGCTTTATTAAGCAGATGTTTGGTCTTTTAGACATTTTCCAGTAAGGATAGTTATCTTGGATAGTTATTTTTTTGTGGCGAGTATTTCGAACTCGTGATCTGCAATTGGATTATTTAAATTACATCGTTAGTTCATTGCATACTAGCGAGTGTGTATTATTCATCAGTAGGGATTTTTTCCATTGGATTGTTTGGAGACATTAAAATGTTATTCACTCAAGTGAATGAATATCGCTTTTATGTGACAACTAGAGACTTGTTGATTCCAATCTGGTACATTCACTCATTAGACAACGAGATGGGGCCTTTCGTATTTATACGATTGCGTGGTGGTACACATCTTTACCCATCGTTCAGGGCATTATCATGTTAGACAACGGGGCAAGGCCTTTCGTATTTATACGATCGTGTGGTGGATACTCATCTTACTTGCCATTGAGGAACTCATTTTTATCATCCGAGTGTACTTGAGATTGTAAGAGGATCAAACAAGAAACTACTAGTCACATATCAGTCGAATTTTGTTAAATAAATTAGAAATAAATATCAACAGGGTTACATTTTGTAATTCTTGTTTGCCAATCCCATATTTTGTTGCTATACTCTTTTGAGAGTACTTTCAGTTAACAGCTGTTACAGCTGATGCTTTTGATAATTTTTATGATTGAGTTTGATACCTTTGAGAAGGATTTAAAGTAATTGAATCTTGTAAGATGAATCATTAATGGTCAGATTTATTTTGAGGCAGATCAGTATTGCATATTTTGATGTGAGAGATTATAGCACATTGGTGTTTTTCTGTGAAGTGAATTATGAGAATTTTAAGAGAATTTATGCTATTTGAAAGCAGATCTTGAATTTGATTACGATTACTAAGGTAATATTTTTCCTAATTGTTTAAGAAGTTGTCTAGATGTGATCAGATTAATTACAGTTATTGGAGATTGTGTGCGTAGATAATTTGAAGCCAGTTATATTTTTTGTAGATCATGCAACGTGATTAAGTGAAGTTTGTGATAGGCATTTTGTGGAAGTTGCCAAGGGGAAGTTTCAATATTGCTAATGTATTTTGAAGCAGACATGAGGTTGTCGAACCCAGTCTAGCATAATTTTTGAGATTCATGCTGTGCGCTGAATATTTATGGAGTTTTGTGGAATAATTGTGGTATTCAAATGTGATATTTGATAAAGTGAAAATATATAATGTAATTGTGGATAGTGAGATCCAACGTGAATTTGTGAAGGCAATAATATTTTTTGGCATGATAATTGAATACGAGATATAACTTGGAAGTGATAAAACTGTAAGACAACGTTCTATAACCCATATTAAACAATTTGTTAGGAAATTAAACAAATAAATAAAGTTGATAATACATGATTTTCTGATAATAATAATTAATGAAATAATAATCTGAAATTTAAGCATATTAATGATCTGACCTTATGAAATAAAAATCAGAATGACTAGATGAAATAATAAAAATCTAAATAACCAGATGAATAAAATTTAAATAAATTGATAAATAAAATTTCGAATAGATCAATGAATTAAATAAATGGATGAATTAAAGGTTGAATAAATAAGCTGATTTAGATAAATTAATAGATGATTGAACAGATGATGAATAACTGAATTAGAAGGTGATAATTAATTAAAGAAGCTGATGATTAATAAATTTAAATGGATTTAAATAAATTTAATTGAGAGATATGATTTGAATGATTTGAAGAATTGCAACTTGAGTTGATAAATTAAACAATTTATATTGATGATTTAAAATGATTTAATCTGAAGGAAATGATGAAAGGAGAGTGTCTGGATAATTAGAGAGCATAAAAAATTGATGATTATAATATTCATTTAAATGATTTGATGATAATGAATTAATTATTCTGACATGAATATAGTGAATTTTGAGATGAGAACTAATGTGAGAAATATTTAATTTTGATGATGATGATGATTATAACCAATGAGTAGTGGATTTTCTGTGATTGACAAACAAGCAATTATTAATGACAGTGTAAATAGAGTAAATTAATTATTCGATGTTTAGGAGCATTTTACTAACATATTCAGCATTTGAATAATGCCATGCAAGCCATAAATTATGTGATATTTAAATATGTGATTAGAATATATGTATTTAGACAGATTAATTAATATTTTACATCCACATTCATGATGTTAATTTAAAGAGAAGTTAGGTCTCAAGTATCACGAATGTCAGTGACGCAAAGACATAGTGCTACGGTGATCCTGAGAACCCAAGAGAACTTTAGAAATTTTTCCTATTTTATGTGGATTAAATACACTTTGAGTAGAATAGAGATGGTTCGATTTTCTGGACAATGACAATTTAACGTTGGCATTCGACCATGCTCTCAGGTAGGATGAGTGTTTAATATGTCTGTCTGACTATCAAAGTTGAATAAATTTGTTTTTATCTTAGTTGTGATCTGATGATGATGTGATTTTCCTATTTCTTTCCTTGTCTTAATTAAGGCTTAACCAGGAAGGATGTGGTTTGCTAGGGATTCAGTTGATGGCGCCCATTTATATTTGCATTTTTTAAATTAAATTTAAACCCGTAACGACCCTGGAGATACTTTATCTCGTGTTACCCTCTGCTTTTGTGATATTTCAACTGAATTTCCGACACATTCCTTATTTGACTTCAGGTTCATTTAACTCCGCTTTGTCCTGGAAATCCAGGAATGCGATGTAATAGCAGATGGGTCATCGCATCCCCAGGTCCAACGGGTACAGAGAGAGAGAGGGAGAATTGGCTTTACCCATCTGTGGGGCTTCAATTTGTTTATTCTTCGGGATCACATCAGATTTAGATTACGAAGAGATTGATCTCAATTTCATTTAATGGTGTTATAAAATTTATTAAACTTAGTCAGACAATATACTTGTATGCCCATTCCAGTGATCATGTTAATCATATTAGTGTTATATCATGTTTAGTGATAAGTCATTTTTCTTATACCCAAGTGAATGCAGGAATTGATACATTGTGATGTGTTGTTGTCTAACGTCTCTGAATAAAACGTTTATTGAAATATATAATTATGTTACCGGAAGATTTAGCTAAGGAGAGTTACAGAATGGCATGTCTAGTATTGCAGTAACTATTTCTAAAATGGAAACAGAAGTTAAAGAGCAGATAAATGATTCAGAAGCTAGATGTAGGGAAAACTTAAAGTCATTACAGGCTAGTAATGAAGACAATCTGAAAGATAATTTAAAGTCATTAGAGACCAGATTACAATCCAGTAGTAGGGATGAATTGAAATTACTACAGACTAGTAATGAAGATAATTTAAAGTCATTAGAGACTAGATTACAGTCAAATAGTAAAGATGAATTGAAGTCATTAGAGACTAGGTTACAGTCAAATAGTAAAGATGAATTTAAATTATTAGAAACTAGATTACAAGAGAATAACACAGAGTTCAAACACAATTTAACTAGTTTGGAGAATAGATTAACGTTAAAGAATGATGAAATATTTAAGGCTTTACAATTAGATATAAAAGCTGTAGAAATGAAAGGAGAGGAAAATGTGCAAATGTTAAGAAAAAACAAGATGTTCAGTAAAGAACATATAGCCTACTTTCTCCTAAATGCATGGGTATTGTTATAACTCTTTGTCCTTTTCAAGGAGTATGATTGAATGTTGGTTGTAGTAGCTTGTTCAAATACAACGTGCTATAGGGATATTAAACATGAATATGAGGTGCCCTTTGCTAGTGCTACCTCTGTACCAAATTTCGTTCCATTCGGTTTCACCGTGTTTGAATTAATAGGGAGAATCGATTTTGACACAAAGATGGCCGCCATCCGCAAACTATTAGGCGAATGACCTATTAGATTGGTCAAAGGATGCTCCCTCCATAAAGGTATGTAGTTGCAAAATTTGGTAGAGATCGGATGATTAGGTTAATCGTAATTTGATTTAAGCTTTGAACATTCGTGTGGCCGCCATTACGTTTCAGTCAAGATGGTGGCGATATAAATCATGACACATAGGTGCCCTTTGCTAGTGCTACCTCTGTACCAAATTTCGTTCCATTCGGTTCCACCGTGTTCGAATTAATAGGGGGAATCAATTTTGACATAAAGATGGCCGCCACCCGCAAACTATTAGGCTAATAACCTATTAGATTGGTCAAAGGATGCTCCCTCCATAAAGGTATGTAGTTGCAAAATTTGGTACAGATCGGATGATTAGGTTAATCGTAATTTGATTTAAGCTTTGAACATTCGTGTGGCCGCCATTACGTTTCTGTCAAGATGGTGGCGATATAAAACATGACACTGAGGTGCCCTTTGCTAGTGCTACCTCTGTACCAAATTTCGTTCCATTCGGTTGCACCGTGTTCGAATTAATAGGGGGAATCAATTTTGACATAAAGATGGCCGCCACCCGCAAACTATTAGGTTAATAACCTATTAGATTGGTCAAAGGATGCTCCCTCCATAAAGGTATGTTGTTGCAAAATTTGGTAGAGATCGGATGATTGGTTAGTCGTAATTTGATTTAAGCTTTGAATATTTGTGTGGCCGCCATTACGTTTCCGTCAAGATGGCGGCGATATAAAACATGACACTGAGGTGCCTTTTGTTAGTACTACCTCTGTACCAAATTTCGTTCCATTCGGTTGCACCCTGTTCGAATTAATAGGGGGAATCGATTTTCACACAAAGATGGCCGCCATCCGCAAACTATTACGCTGATGACTTATTAGTTTCGTCAAAGGATGCTCCCTCATAAAGGTATGTTGTTGCACAATTTGGTAGAGATCGGATGATTAGGTTAGTCGTAATTTGATTTAAGCTTTGAACATTTGTGTGGCCGCCATTACGTTTCCGTCAAGATGGCGGCGATATAAAACATGACACTGAGGTGTCCTTTGCTAGTGCTACCTTTGTACCAAATTTCGTTCAATTCGCATTCACCGTGTTCGAATTGATAGGGGGGGACAGACATTCAGAGTACACACACTCACACACACACAGACACACACACACAGACACACACACAGACTCACACACACACATACACACACACAGACAGACACACTTTTTTCGCCCTGTGTTGATCTCATAAGTCTACTTTCATTTTTTGCAAAAATCGAAAGTAGGCTAATATTATTGATTTAGAAATTAGAGAAGAAGAAAATATTCTTAATTTGAGAACAGATGTTATGTCTATACAGAAAGATATCAAATCCGATGTATCGATGTTGAGATTCGACATTGATGGTTTAGTGGCAGATTTAGGCAAAATACAAGAGTGGTCTACCGAAGTATCTTTCGAATCTAAAATCAAAGGTCTAGAAATGTATCTAGGTAATGAAATCAAAGGTTAAAGTCAGTAATTGGGACCGTTAAAGAGGAAGTCTTAGGAGAGGTTAATTCTAAGTTGAAATCATTAGAAAACCAATTGCAGATAGACATTAGGAAAATTGATGATGATATAGAGCAGAAGGTTAATGAAAACTTAGCTTTATTCAAAAATAGAGTCGGTGCAATGGTGGAAGAACGTTATAGTGAGGTCGATGCCGAAGCAAAAGAAAAACGTGCAGGGTTGGATGAAAAATTAATCGCAGGTATGGCGAACTTGGAAGCGAGATTTACTGAGAATAAGGAAGCGATGAAGATAGATTCAACTCAGTTTAGGACAGATGTTGATCAGTTAAAGGAACAAGTCGCGTCAGTAAAGACTACATGCGAAGACAAGATAGACAAATTGAAGAACGATTTAGAAGAGAGTAACAGAACGCAGAATGTTACGTCGTTAGATAATTTGGAAACTAAGGTCAAGGCGGTAGAAAACGAACAGAAGATATGAAGACTAAAATAGAGTCTATAATTGATAGTTTCGCAAGTCAAAATGTTACAACGGGGGAGGTATCGATAAATCAGACACCGATAGACCGCAGTATGGACAGTCAAGAGGTTAGCGTGGGAGAAGACCGTCAAACGCAACAGAATGTAACATTCGAAAGGGCTAGTTCAACCCCTCAAGATAATCCGAATTCGAATAGGAGTACGTTTGGTACGAGTGAACGATACTCAGGTCCAGCGACCATCATCAGAAATCTGGATGATAAGCCAAGGAAGTTTTCAGGGAACACAGGAGTCACACCAGTCGAATTTCTGAGAGATATTCGCGATTACATGGCGGAACATAGAGTAGCTAAGGAGAGAGAACTAAGGATAGTCGAACGCGCCTTAGACGGGCCTGCGTTAACTTGGTTTCGCGCATTCAGGAGCAATTTTGCGAATATGGAACAATTTGCCATAGCATTCTTAAGGAGATTTTGGAGTGCAGAGGATCAGCTGAACGTAAGAGCAGAAATGTATTCGAAACGTTACTCTACGTCACATCCGACGCATTATGCTAATTACTTTACTTCGCAATTGGCTAAATTACAGTTTTTGATTCCTCCATTGCCAGAAGAAGAGCTTTTGCAAGCTATAGCAAGACAGTTGCCAATTGAGGTACAACGATCACTCATAGCATCGGGAGCGAACACACTTGAGCACTATGACGATATCTTACGCCGATTAGATTATACAAGCGCTCAAATTACACCCAGAACCGCAAGGAACGATAATCGAAACACGCAAGAGGTGAATGCGGTAGTGGTCGATAACGCAGCACAGACGGATAGAAGAGATTCCTGGGGAAACAGAAGGAACGAAGGGAATAGAGGTAATATTCACAACGTTCGTGGGAATGATCGATATCGAGGACCATATGAGAGGCCATACGATCAGGACGCAAGAAACAGTAGATACAGGAACTATGATCAGAATTCCAGATACCAAAATAGGAATAGATACAATAATAGATATCGAGGTCGATACAACTGGAACCAAGGTCAACAGTCTAATCAGAACGATAAGCAGGATAGCAGAAGAAATGATCCAAATGAAAGACAAGACAATCGAGAATATGGGAGATCAAGGCAAGAATGTAGACAGCCTAGTGCACCACCCGAAGAGATAACTAGAGATACCAATCGAGCAAGCACGAGTGGTGAAGGAAAAAAAACGACAAATTAACTTCAAATCAGAATGCTAATCTTTGGAAATCAATCATCATTGTTGAAACGTATCAGGTCAAAGACGAGGATTTAATTGAAGAGGAAGACGTAGTACATCGAGGGAATAGACATGAATTGCCAGTTATCAGTGTGGAAGTCATGGGAAAGGAAATAAAGACACTAGTGGACACGGGGGCTATGGTGAGCTTGATATCCATAGGCTGCCTGGATGAATTGAAGTTGTCAGGAGAAATTACGATGTTGCCAACAGTTGTTAGCAAGATTCAAGGGGTGATCCCAGACAAAAGTATGAAATGTAAAAGTCAGGTACTTTTAGATGTTGGGATTGGAACCAGATATTTTGAACAGATGTTCCTAGTTGTGGGTCAACTACATTTCGATATGATCCTAGGAGTGGATTTTTTAAGAGAGAGCGGCCTGATCATAGATATGCAGAGTAGGCGCATGTACTTTCAAGAAGGGGTCATAGAAAATCAAGAATCCGAGATGACATTCTTTAGAGAGATTATATTGGACGAGATTGTGTGCAGCATTGAAAGGTCTATAGAGGACAAAACTAACACGAAGAGTAAGATAAATTCCGAAATTAAGGAGCAGTTTGATCAAGCAATTGTAGAATATGAGGACATATTCAATGATAAACCAGGACTCATAGAAAATTTCACCTATAGCATCAAGTTGATGGATGACAAACCATACCACAAGAATTTATATCTCATTCCGGATAAATGGAAGGAAGAAGTCAGTACAATGATAAGCGTTATGGAGAAAGATGGAATTATCAAGAAGATGCCGACTGCTTATTTGAATCCGTTAGCGGTTGTCAAGAAACCTAATGGTAAGCTGAGGATTTGCCTAGATGCTAGAGCCCTTAATGAAAGAGTTCTTCCTGAACACGACAGGCCACTTGTTATACGTGAATTGTCGCGCAGATTCAGAGGAAAGAGTTTCTTTTCTACGATTGATCTGACTAGTTCTTATTATCATATAGAGCTAGCAGAAGACTGCAAACAGTATACAGGGTTCTTATTTGATCATAAAACATATGTGTTCAATAGGTTACCTTTTGGAGTAAAGAATAGTGGTCCAGTGATGATCCCAGCACTAGATGAGAATTTATCAGATGCAGTTAAGGAGCATGTAGTGAGCTATATTGATGACCTGATTATAGCGTCTGAGACTGCAGAAGAGCATATCAGGCACCTTCGAATGCTTTTTGAAGATCTCCGGAAGACGAACTTCAAGGTGAATTTCAACAAATGTCAGTTCTTTCACGATGACATCGAATTTCTTGGACATAGAATCGATGGAGATGGTTATAGGCCCAATCCAAAGAAGATCATGGCTATTTCAGAATTTCCAACCCCAAGAAAGCTTAAAGAAGTACGGCAGTTTTTAGGAAAGTGTCAGTTCTTTTCAACACATTGTCCTGAATATACTGAAAAGATGGCACCTCTGCAGGATTTGCTAAGAAAGGGAAATCGGTGGAAATGGGACGACAGATGCAATCAAGCGTTTTTAGCAGCTAAGAACATGTTGATCCAGAATGTCAAACTTGAATACCCAGATTTTGCAAGAAGATTTTTTGTGGAGACAGACGCATCCAAAATAGGTATCAGTGGGATCCTATATCAGTTGGACGATACCAACAAATACAGATATTTAGCTTTCACCAGTCGCAAGCTCAGGAATTGTGAAAGGAATTACTATGCAACCGAGTTAGAGGCATTAGCAGTGGTTCATGCTCTTAAGACGTGGAAGAAGGTGTTGTTTGGACATGACATAACGGTGATCACAGATCATAAAGCCCTCCAATTTATCATGAAGACAGACTTAGCAAGTGACCGCATCACCAGATGGGCTCTGTTCTTACAACAATTTAACCCAACTGTTGTGCATAGACCTGGGAAATTAAATCTGTTAGCGGATGTGTTGAGCAGAAACCCTTGTGAGGAGGTGATTGTCAACCATATAAATCTAATTCAAGAGGATCAGGGAACTCTAGAAAAGTTGAAGATGTTAGCGCAAACTCAGAAGAGATATGCACTTTTGCGAAGAATTTACCGTTTTTTGACACGCAGGATGGACAACGCTGATCCAGATTTACGAAGAACTGAGATAGAAGCTAGAAAATATCACATTATGGGAGGTGTTATATGCCAATATATCGATCAGGTTCATACTAAACTTAGAGTAGTGATCCCACCCAAGCTTGTCAAACCAGTTATTTCGATGATACACCGAACCGCAGCTCATGTAGGTGTAGACAAGACTTTGGCTCTTGCTCAAGAAACTTTCGTTTGGAGACAAATGGGACAAACGATCCGCGACGTCATGAAGACCTGTGACAGTTGTCAGCGAAGCAAATATTCATCTAAGCTAATGAAGGAAGTTCCTAGATCAATATTACCTAGCAAGCCGAGAGAACTTTTAGCTACGGACATTTTCCGTCCAATTCCTCGCCCGACGAAAGGAAACCAGTTTGTTTTGGTGACAGTAGACGTATTTTCTAAATACGTATCTCTATGTCCAATCCAGAAAGCTACATCCAAGTACGTGATCAACAGATTAGAGAAAACAGTAATTCCAAGTATGGGGAAACCTGAAATTTTGTTGAGTGACCACGGATCACAGTTCACCAGTATGGAATTTTCTACTGCGATGGAACGTTTGGGAAATAGGCATGTATTTAATTCTGTGCGGTATCCAGAGGGAAATCCAGCCGAAAGAATTATGCCGGAGATTAGTAAATTGTGTCGCTTATATGTGTCAAGACAACACCACCGATGGATGGAAGTGATACCCATCATCAGTCAATGTTTAAATTCCACCATACATGAAAGAACAGGACAGATTCCATCCATGCTTCATCATGGATTGAAACCTGATAGACCATGGGACCGAATCGTGAAGGCACCTGTAGATCCTGGACCTACGCAAGAAAGAAGAGTCGAGATGGCAGGAGAGAGACTCAGAAGACAGGCGGAGAAGAGAGCCAGGAGACACGCAGGAAGGAGGTTCCACGAGCCATTACAAGAAAATGACGAGGTGCTGATAAGGAAGCCAGTCACATCGAACCTTCAACTGAAGATCTACCATAAATTTGCGCCATTGTACGCTGGTCCATTCCGAATTGATGAAACATACCGAAATAAAAGCTACAAGATAGTCAGAATGGATACTAATGAAGTTGTGGGGACTTTTAACGCAGCTAGGATTAGAAAGTATCATTATGCTGAATAAGAGGATTGTAGAGCTATCGTGTACATATGTTGTGTATAGAATGCCTGAGAGTGTATTTTTTTTCTCAAACCTGATAATAAAAAGGAGATGTACGGGAGAGATGTACCCGATACCCAGTTGAGGCTATCGGCTACGCCAGCTGACAATAAGCCGTAGTTGAGATTTATGGGAAAAGTTGTAAAGATAGCGCTCACATCGAGTCGAGAAGAATGTTAGGAAATGACGTAGAAGGCCAAGGATCAAGAAGTCACTGCCAGTCAAGCAGATGGAATTATGGGAAAAATATTGAAGTTTTATTAAGATCTATATGGAACATAGTATTATATCATCTCAGAAAAGAAGAAATGTCAAGCAATATATATGATAATAACTTGAAGAAAGACAGATAATCCCTTAAGTTATTGTATAACTTAATAGCCGAGATGATGGTGGTCGAGATTATATTTGTGACGCATGACCACAGAAGGTGGGGGAGCATCACGTGACAGCGCCAGGTACGAGCTCCTTAACGCAGTCCAGACACATCAGTCGAGTTCAGTCGTCAGGGCTGAGTAGTACACATGCGCAGAGCGTACGGTAAAGTTGAGCGGTGCACAGCACTTGTTACGTGGCGTGAAAACGAACAGTATTACTTAACCAAGCAGAGAGTGGAAGGTGGTCAGTGAGCCAAGGCGAGCAACGCACGGTAGACGGCGAGAGGACCGGTTACGAGGCAGGCTGTACGGGCCATGTAAGCAAGAGAAGAGCCGGGATTAGAACAGCGTTGTAATACGAGATTGAGAACTTTATTTCGAGCTGCATTTTGTAACGCAGAACAACACAGTGAAGCGGCATGGCGAGGCCGGCTTTAAGCGTAGATCATTCTGGAACAGTGCAGTAGATCCGAGCGGGCTGTTTCCGACTTTTATACGCAGGCAATATTAAAGAAGCTGAACTTCATTGCAACATTCAGTTACAACATTGAGTTGGGACATGTATTCAGTAATAGAATTGTGCAGGCGGATGGTTGTAGTATACTGCAATTATGAACTTAGATATTCAAACGACATTACGACTATGCATTTCATAACGGAACATGTAGAGCGACCATGGGGTCAAGCTAACATTAACACTTTTAGGCAAACGAAATGTTACAATTATATGCACTTATCAACGTTAGCATGTGCATTAATGCAATTCCTTTTTATGAATTATTATATAATATCGAGTACGAACACAGCTACAGAGTGTTTCAAAAACTTATACACTATCATAAATAAAATTTATTTTCTGCAAGTGAGACTTAACCGCTGTGGAGATTGAACTTTCAACAAGCAAACCGAACATTGTATGGGACAGTGGCGTAACATTGAGGAAGAATAAGGGGTACGCTGCTTTTATGAAAATTTACATAAGAATTTGGACAGTATCCGCTATGGATAACATACAGTTCATCATGTCGGAGTAAACGGAGACAGAGACGCGATGGCACCACGGAGCGATGGATTCGATTCCTGAAGAAGAGGAGGTCTAACAGCTGATTCACTTAGGATATGAAGGCGATCGTTTTTGCGTGGGTGATACGATATTCACGTCGATCTTTCGAGAAATTTACTACACACGAAGATAATCGACGATCTTTGAAATATATTAACAGCTGATATGAGAAGGTACTGTAAGAGTTATGACTTTCTGATATGATTTTTCCATGAACACAGGGCATACTTGCATATTTTTCTAGTAGGAGTTCTACGATTATTTAGACATGGCTTAGACATTATTTGCTCCATTTTGCTAGAATATGGCGTTACCATATGATATGGCAGGCACCATTATACGAAACTCTCACCATTGGTTGGCTTTATTAAGCAGATGTTTGGTCTTTTAGACATTTTCCAGTAAGGATAGTTATCTTGGATAGTTATTTTTTTGTGGCGAGTATTTCGAACTCGTGATCTGCAATTGGATTATTTAAATTACATCGTTAGTTCATTGCATACTAGCGAGTGTGTATTATTCATCAGTAGGGATTTTTTCCATTGGATTGTTTGGAGATATTAAGATGTTAATCACTCAAGTGAATGAATATCGCTTTTATGTGACAACTAGGGACTTGTTGATTCCAATCTGGTACATTCACTCATTAGACAACGAGATGGGGCCTTTCGTATTTATACGATTGCGTGGTGGTACACATCTTTACCCATCGTTCAGGGCATTATCATGTTAGACATCGGGGCAAGGCCTTTCGTATTTATACGATCGTGTGGTGGATACTCATCTTACTTGCCATTGAGGAACTCATTTTTATCATCCGAGTGTACTTGAGATTGTAAGAGGATCAAACAAGAAACTACTAGTCACATATCAGTCGAATTTTGTTAAATAAAATAGAAATAAATATCAACAGGGTTACATTTTGTAATTCTTGTTTGCCAATCCCATATTTTGTTGCTATACTCTTTTGAGAGTACTTTCAGTTAACAGCTGTTACAGCTGATGCTTTTGATAATTTTTATGATTGAGTTTGATACCTTTGAGAAGGATTTAAAGTAATTGAATCTTGTAAGATGAATCATTAATGGTCAGATTTATTTTGAGGCAGATCAGTATTGCATATTTGATGTGAGAGATTATAGCACATTGGTGTTTTTCTGTGAAGTGAATTATGAGAATTTTAAGAGAATTTATGCTATTTGAAAGCAGATCTTGAATTTGATTACGATTACTAAGGTAATATTTTTCCTAATTGTTTAAGAAGTTGTCTAGATGTGATCAGATTAATTACAGTTATTGGAGATTGTGTGCGTAGATAATTTGAAGCCAGTTATATTTTTTGTAGATCATGCAACGTGATTAAGTGAAGTTTGTGATAGGCATTTTGTGGAAGTTGCCAAGGGGAAGTTTCAATATTGCTAATGTATTTTGAAGCAGACATGAGGTTGTCGAACCCAGTCTAGCATAATTTTTGAGATTCATGCTGTGCGCTGAATATTTATGGAGTTTTGTGGAATAATTGTGGTATTCAAATGTGATATTTGATAAAGTGAAAATATATAATGTAATTGTGGATAGTGAGATCCAACGTGAATTTGTGAAGGCAATAATATTTTTTGGCATGATAATTGAATACGAGATATAACTTGGAAGTGATAAAACTGTAAGACAACGTTCTATAACCCATATTAAACAATTTGTTAGGAAATTAAACAAATAAATAAAGTTGATAATACAAGATTTTCTGATAATAATAATTAATGAAATAATAATCTGAAATTTAAGCATATTAATGATCTGACCTAATGAAATAAAAATCAGAATGACTAGATGAAATAATAAAAATCTAAATAACCAGATGAATAAAATTTAAATAAATTGATAAATAAAATTTCGAATAGATCAATGAATTAAATAAATGGATGAATTAAAGGTTGAATAAATAAGCTGACTTAGATAAATTAATAGATGATTGAACAGATGATGAATAACTGAATTAGAAGGTGATAATTAATTAAAGAAGCTGATGATTAATACATTTAAATGGATTTAAATAAATTTAATTGAGAGATATGATTTGAATGATTTGAAGAATTGCAACTTGAGTTGATAAATTAAACAATTTATATTGATGATTTAAAATGATTTAATCTGAAGGAAATGATGAAAGGAGAGTGTGTGAATAATTAGAGAGCATAAAGAATTGATGATTATAATATTCATTTAAATGATTTGATGATAATGAATTAATTATTCTGACATGAATATAGTGAATTTTGAGATGAGAACTAATGTGAGAAATATTTAATTTTGATGATGATGATGATTATAACCAATGAGTAGTGGATTTTCTGTGATTGACAAACAAGCAATTATTAATGACAGTGTAAATAGAGTAAATTAATTATTCGATGTTTAGGAGCATTTTACTAACATATTCAGCATTTGAATAATGCCATGCAAGCCATAAATTATGTGATATTTTAATATGTGATTAGAATATATGTATTTAGACAGATTAATTAATATTTTACATCCACATTCATGATGTTAGTTTAAAGAGAAGTTAGGTCTCAGGTATCACGAATGTCAGTGACGCAAAGACATAGTGCTAAGGTGATCCTGAGAACCCTAGAGAACTTTAGAAATTTTTCCTATTTTATGTGGATTAAATACACTTTGAGTAGAATAGAGATGGTTCGATTTTCTGGACAATGACAATTTAACGTTGGCATTCGACCATGCTCTCAGGTAGGATGAGTGTTTAATATGTCTGTCTGACTATCAAAGTTGAATAAATTTGTTTTTGTCTTAGTTGTGATCTGATGATGATGTGATTTTCCTATTTCTTTCCTTGTCTTAATTAAGGCTTAACCAGGAAGGATGTGGTTTGCTAGGGATTCAGTTGATGGCGCCCATTTATATTTGCATTTTTTAAATTAAATTTAAACCCGTAACGACCCTGGAGATACTTTATCTCGTGTTACCCTCTGCTTTTGTGATATTTCAACTGAATTTCCGACACATTCCTTATTTGACTTCAGGTTCATTTAACTCCGCTCTGTCCTGGAAATCCTGGAATGCGATGTAATAGCAAATGGGTCATCGCATCCCCAGGACGAACGGGTACAGTATAGAACTTTTGGTCAATCTGAAAGTAAAAATAAAAAGATGTTCAGTAATGAGCATAAAGCCAACTTTCTCCTAAATGCATGGGCATAGTTATATTTCTTTTTCATTATCAAGGAGAATAATTGAAAGTTTGTTGTACCGGTAGTAGCTAGTTGAAATACAACGTGGTGTATTGTATACTCTGTATATAATTATATATAAGTATATATAATATTTTCCATTGAAAAATGCTTAATGTTATATTGTCTGAGTAATTATAAAACATTAAATATAAAAAATTAGGTAAAAATCAAGTGAAAAAAATCCAACCTTGCCTGGATTTGAATCACAGCCCAACGGACGACCGTTCGACACGCTACCCGGCCAAACCAGACCATTGCTAACCTGTTATCAACAGCCTAAGATAAGGCCATGGAGTAAACGATTTCTTCAGCGTAGTATGCCTTCAACATGGTAAACCAAGCTATATTTAGTTTATATTATTTCAATCAGTATATTACATGCAACTATCTCATACTACTAAAATATGGGTCAGGTGTCAGTCGCCATCTTGTCGTGTTACCGAGCGCGGCTAAGTCGGAGCGCTTTTGTCACTACTAGAGTATAGTATTACTGTATAATATAAGTTATAATTTCCAACGGGTCAAATTGATGACAGTTTAAACCACCCCTGGTCGATAAGTGGAACTGGTGGGTCATGTTGTTGATTGAGTGTTCAGTCTTTTGACTGGTTTGATGCAGCGCTCCATGCCTCCCTGTCCTGAGCTAATCGTTTCATCTCTACATAGCTACTACACCCTACATCTGAGGCAATCTGTTTAACATATTCTAACATTGGTCTACCCCTACAGTTCTTGTCCTCAACCCTTCCTTCCTTAACTAAGCTTGCTATTCCTGGGTGTCTTATTATGTGTCCTACCAAACTATCTTTTCTCTTCATTAGCAGTCGCCAGAAACATCTCTCCTCTCCCAGTAGTCTTAATACATCTTCGTTTGTGACCCTATCTACCCATCTCATCTTCTCATTCTCCTGTAACACCATATTTCAAATGCAACAATTCTCCTCTTTTCTGCTGCACCAATACTCCAAGTTTCACTTCCATGGAGTGCCACGCTCCAGACAAAGGTCATCAAAAATGACTTCTTAATACCTAAATCTATATTCGATGTTAACAATTCCTTTTCTGTAGAAATGCTTTTCTTCCCTGAGCTAACCAACATTTTATACCCTCTTTGCTTCGTCCATCACTGGTTAGTAGGGGAGCAGTAGTAGTTCTGCTTCACTTGGAGTTGCTGTGCCCAAAAATCAAACAAGGCTGCCAGTAGGGCAGTAATGAGAGTTTAAAGCCACCCTGCGTTGCTCGGGCGGCGTTCATATTAAATAATTAATATCTCGTGAACCCATGGTCGGATGTTGACAAATGAGGTTTCGTTGGACTCGAGCTGACGTCCTCTTTCCTACGGACCCTGTATTATATATTTTTTAATATTCTTGAAAATTTTTGTTTTTGAAAGTAGGCTTTTTCTTAAACACCAAACATTCTAAAGAGTGTTCAATGTGCTTAAAAGAATGGTCTCTATGTCCTTTATATTTTATAATATTTGTTTAAAATTATTTGCATTAAAAAAAATGAAATTTTTATATTTTGGAAACTAAAGAGTTTAAAAAAAATTGTTTGACATAAATGAATGGCCCTGACCCCTTCTACCATTAAAATAAATTTCAAGCCTCTAGGACTAAAAGTGTAGTAGTGGGATGAAGGGAAAGATGTCTCACTTAGGAAGTTGTGAGCCCCTGGTGACCTTGGGAAGGAAAGAGTAATGCTAGGAGGGCATGCTTGGATTCGTTTTTTTCGTCTCGTTGTGCTTTTTACGAGAATGTAGGTGTTGAAAAGGTGAAAAGCTGGAAATATGCTTTGGGGGGGGGGGGGACGTGATTTTAGACTTTTTGTTATATCTCGCGAACCAATCATGACAGAGGCGTGTACGAGAGGTCCAAAGACTCGTGGTGACGTCCTCTTTGCTATGGACCCTGTATTATATTTAAAAAAAAATGATTTTTTTGTTTTTGAAAGTAGGCGATAGTTTGAAAACCAAACATGATAGAACGTTGTTCCATAGTTGAAACGAATAGTTTCTATGACCTATATTTTTCATGATAAAAGTTTTTAATTTTGAGATTTTTTGAAAATACAGAAATTTTCAATTTTTTTTATTTTGATAACTAGGAATTGTACAAAAGAGTTTGTTTGACATAATTGAAAGATCCCTATCCCCTCTAGCCCCATATCCAATTTCGAGTCTCTAGGGCAGAAACTACGCATTTTAAAACTTTTTATTTTTTAAAATAAAGAGTGTTTGTAGACAGAGAGAGAGAGAGATAGAGAGCCGGTAGCGCTGGGCGTGTGTTCCAACGAGGCTATGACTGGCCATGGTGAATACAGGAAATGGCTATTTCGACGGGGCGATGTAAGCCAAAACGAGGGGTAGCTTTTCGATATTTTCCTATGACAGATGAATGAAGGCGTATATTTTCGAAAATCCCTCATGGCGATCTTTAAAACATGTTAGTAAATACTGACCACTAACCAAACAAAATTCATAATGCTATGAGACGAATATAGTCGACAACAACAGAACTTGTTTTCTATGTCTGACTGGCAGCCAGAATGGAAAAACAGAATATCTGCTCGAGAGGCCTGCTTGGATCCTGGCTAGCCAGCTAAGAGAATGGAATGTGGCAGAGAGCTGAAAACATTGCAGTCAGGTGATAACAGGTTGCAACAATCTGACAAATCTGTAAAAAGTGATGACGACCAGCCATGCGAGCAGACAGCGGTTGGCAGGGCCCCAAAGAGAGGGTCAGGGGAAAGAAGGGAAAACCGAGACACGCAACAGGAAATCGCTTGACCACTGCAAAGCGGTGAGGGACGTGGGGGCGAGGTCAGAGGGCTGGGGAGGTGAGGGGAGGAGTGGAGAACCCATGACAGCCAATAGCTGAACGAGTTGTATGTCAACATGGAGTGAAGAAGTGAGACACAGGTGTGGAGAGAGAAAGACAAACATGTAGGGACATGCACGAAGCGCGGAGCGCCATACACAGAGCTCTCGTACAATATGATTCAATAAATAAGACACCCAGGAATAGCAAGCTTAGTTATGGAAGGAAGGGTCGAGGACAAAAACTGTAGGGGTTGGTGTATTCTTTGAATACACGGTACCTGAGATATAATTTTTATTGCTCATTGCATGTTCATTTCTTCCTTTCTCTTTGTCAAACACCAACAGTGATCTTTTGTTTTCTCCTTGTTGGGCAAATCCCTTATGTCTTCATAAGTCTGTTCTAGATATATAACTTCTGTGACCCACCTAGCGTCACCTCGCAGCGAATCTCTGAAGCTCCTCAACTCTTCCTGGTGCTAGAGGACTTACTTATCCATTTGGCCACCAGATCCTGTTACCATCGCCAGCTATTTTCTCCTTGAGCAAGAGGACTGCGTCTACTTCTTTACTCACCATGCTGCGCTAGTATCATCTGTTATCAACTCTTAGAAGATCAGCTCAGCAAGAGATTAATTTTTTGTATCAAAGTTGGCAATGTTTATATGTTCTCCTTTTGTCTCCTACCCCCCACTCTTTTCCCATTCCTTGGACCCTCCGTGCTCCGTTGAGCAGCTCTCACTTCTCAGTCTGCAGTTGACTAGGTCAGTCAAAGCTCCGCTCGAGCTAGCTTCCTCAAACCAAGAGGCATACTCTCTTCTACGCCATGTTGGCAAAGTAATTATCGTCATACAGAACTTCGACTTCAACATGAAATCAAGATAAGTACCGTTTTAAAGGTTTTAACCCCATCTTCATCATTTTATCTACATGCTTTTATAGATTATTTTATAGACAGCGTGAGATTACTTGTGGGGCGGTAATCATTCTTCGCGGGATTTGCCATGTTGAGCTTTTGCTTGTATAAGCCAACCTTACTAAAAAAGAGCTTTTCTTAAGCTATTCAAACGAGAAATCCTCTCGCTACGTGGGATATTATTTAATACCCGCTGTCTATAATTATAAAGCTAGTTCCTCCGTTGGATTTTCTCAACCCCATTTTTCTGCTAAGGTCGTTCTGGAACCTTCCAGATCTTGTACTCGATCTGCGAGTCTTGCCGTCAAGTATTGTTCACGCACTTGTGGAAATGCTAGTTAAAATGAGGAATCTTCCTTAAATTACTGCAATAGCGAACTTTCTTCCCCCGTTGGAACTTTCTATGGCTCATTTAATTGTAAATCACAACTTTTCCAAGAAATAGACTCTCACCTATATAGTGCAATCAGTTATTTCCATAATTGCAATAACTTTCTTTTTCATGAACTTTAGTGTTTCTATAGTGAACTTTGCATCCATCTTCATGGACTACAGTGATAAACAGTGCTTGCTCCACGTTTCTACCGCGTCGCGATCGTCCGGTTATATTAAATACGGCCATGAACATTGATCCTATATCCCAATGATCTTTCCTCAACCTTCTACTAACCACCCATATTAATAAAATTGTAACTTTCTATAAGGTGTCACTCACAAGGTGCCCTTCCAACTTTGCTAGTTTAACATTAATTAAATTCTGCATAATTGCTTGTGTGATACAAGTTTCAAATTACATTGTTCCTTTCCTATAATCAGGGAAAACAATTCTTTAAACTCTTGAGCGAGTCATGTTCAGGTTTCACGAAATGGAAACTGTCCCATTTGGCTAGTGACTCCTGCTCAAACTTGGGAAGTCTAGAACTTTCCTTTTCACTTTCTTCAGGTTTCACAGTAAGTGACCTGCCCTCTTTTGTATAATTCTCATATAGTAATTCTGTTTAAATATAAGAAGTTGTAGGAACTTCTATCTTAATTTTCATGTTTTTATTATTGTCATTTTCGAAGTTGTCACTTTCTCTAGAACATTCTCTCAAGAATTTCTTAAGGTACACTCTTTGTACTCCAATTCACGTTCAAACTTTAATTGTTTCAGTGTTTATTTGTTTAAATCTTATAAAGATTTTAGAAACATGTAAGGTTTGAAACCTTGTAAATTGTCAATTGCCTGGAGCAACCGTTTAATGTTGAGAGGTCTGCGACCCCATTTGTTAAAAAGTTCAAATGAACTATGTTTGTCCAAATTATATTACACGCTTGTTAATTTCCTCAAACTTCTTTGAATTGTTTAATAAATTAAAGATTTGTTTTTGGATTCATCATTTCTCTGATACTACAGTTAGGCAAGATCCTGGCTTTCCTAGCTCTTCCTAGGTTTATGCCCTCGTTCATTCTCAATAAAGCTTTTACTATTTGTCTAGCCAGACCATCACCCTTCCCTATAGTACTTTTATTCGTGCTTGGGAGGAAATACACTAAAGCCTTTCTCTGGCAAACTGCCCAAGTCTTAGCTGCGGTTCCCGTCAGCTTCGACCAAGCTCGTACCCACTTTAGGTATCCGAGCACGGATTTGCGGTGGCAACCGCTTCTAAATGTATTGAAAGTCAAATTCATAACTTTTGTGGGACTCTCCTCCTATTTTTCTATCCTTCTTTTCCAATCCCAAATCTACTTCCTTCTCTTAATCATCTTCCCTTGGTGGGTGGGTTATTCCTCAGCCAATAAACTACCCAGGGGTAGACCAAGGTTAGAATATGTTAAACAGATTGCCTCCGATGTAGGGTGTCGGAGCTATGTAGAGATGAAACGATTAGCTCAGGACAGGGAGGCATGGAGGGCTGCATCAAACCTGTCAAAAGACTGAAGACTCAAACAACAACAAATAAATAAATTTAAAAAAGTGCACAGTTTCACACAACATGTAATTTATTGATCCAAGAATTAAACGTAGAGTTAAATCCTAACCATTTGACATATAGATTATTTCCCTTTTGTTTCAACACTTTTTCCACAAGATAATGTTTAGGAAATGCTGTTTTTTGAAGTTCATGGAGATAAAATCTACCTTTAATGGGTTGATGGATGAGGTCTAGGAGTAAATAGGTGACTGGACTGTCTAAGTTGACATGACGAATTCGAAATAGTTCAGTCCCCGACTGAGGCGTGTAGCCCTTATTGAAGGAGGACTTCAATTTGCTCACACGAACAAAAGCCCCAATTATCAGTCGGTGACGTTTAGGTTCTGCTGTTTTTATGGGGTTAAGCAGTTTATCCAGTCGGTGAATATTTTTGGTCACAAGGCGTGGCTTGGTCCCAATCGTTCTATGTTTGATGTCAATGTAACGTGACACTAGCTCTGGTAACATGCCCAACCAGCGATAAGTGCCCTGAACGGTAAACGCTTTCAACATATGAGTTTTCAATGTTCGTTTGAACCGCTCGACCACGCTTGCTTTGAAATTGCTGTACGTGGTGTAATGGTGAATATCCTTAAATTTGAGAAAACTGGAGAAATCCTTGTTGAAAAATTCTTTCCCCTGATCGGTTTGTAGCAACTGAGGTTGACGACCGGAGTGTTGAATAATATGTTGAAAGGCCTTGGTGACAAGTGAACCAGATTTGCGACGGACAGGTTCAACAAAGGCCATTTTGGAATACACATCAATGACGGTCAACATATAGCGTACACCGTTGTTAACGCTAGCATAGGGTATCATCTCAACCAAGTCAGCTTGCCAAAGTTAATCCACACCTCGTGAAATCACTTTGAGTCGCTGAGAGTGACGCCTAGCTGGGCGATGCAACTCGTGGGCAATACCCAGTTTAATGGGTGAGGGCTTAAACAAGAATTTTGGCATTTCGAAGTTTCTTGTTCCATTTCTTGAATTTCCCAATCGTGACCGGTATGGCCGGCTTGACGTGAAGCATGCAACAACTGTAGCCGCTGGACGTGCTTATTGGAGTTATGCCAGTAGGTAACATCCACAAGGGGTTTTAATGGTTTAAATGTCACTCCCGAAGCGGACGCTTTACGACCACCACTTTGACTGGTGGGAAATATTTTTGCAATGATGGTTTTATATTTTGAGATATATTGGCATTCACTTGTTGAGTGGGATCATACTGCCTTTTGTGAGCATGGGTATCCAATAAAATGGATTTATATTTGCCAGGATACAAAATGGAGACAGACAGGTTTTTCTCCGGGTACTCCGGTTTTCCCTGTCACAATTTCATTCCAGCAACACTCTCCACTATCATTTCATTTCATCTGTCATTCATTTAATCATTGCCCCAGAGGAGTGCGACAGGCTTCGGCAGCCGGCACATTTCATATCCTCGCCGCTAGATGGGGGCTTCATTCATTCCATTCCTGACCCGTTCGGAGACTGGAAGATGGCTGTGGATTTTCATTTTTTCATTTGCCAAGCTCCCCTGGTGTATAATCATGGGAGAGGGTGTTCGAGAGAAGAGCAGCTTTAACAGTCCTGGTGTTAATTTATAATTGATATTCTTAATGACATCTTTAGTTCGAGCAAATTTAATGGATGAATCACTAATTTTAAACCCATCATTCTCATAGCGAACACCACACGTGGTATCTGTGTTTCCAATAAATAGGTCGGTGAAATAGGGTTCCAGTGTTGATCCATAATATTTTATTTAAATGTTTTTCAGTTGAGCTTTATGTTGAGGGGTGGCCAAGAGTTCCGAAAACGGAGACGATCTGGAAGGGCAAGGTGTTTCGACCATGACCAAGGATTCCTTTTTTCTTAAAAACTCTGCAAGGGGTGCGGCCTTTTTTTTTGAGGCGTAAACACTTGTTCTTCATCATCCTCAACTTCGCTTACACTAGTCAAATCTTCCTGTTCCTGTTCCTCGTGGTGCGTCTGCGTGGCTTGTGAAATGGTGGGTAGCGTTCCAGGTGGCTTGAAAGAGGGTTTCAACATGGCTTTTAGTGGAGGTCCTAAATGTTGTAGAATAAACAAAACATGATCTGCACGTGATCATTTCAAATGACGAAACTTTTGGCGAATAGTTTTTTTTCTCTAATAATATGCTTTTTCAATTGACTCTGTGCTAACGCCATGGTGTCTTGACAAATGACTTGACAGGAGTAGGAAATATAAGGCGGTTCTGGCACAGGGGCTAATGGGCAATTTGGCCGCCACGCCCTGAGACCGTCAATGACGTCACAGGGAGAGGTCGGCCGTGTTGTTGCCAAATGTAATATTTATTATAATTATTATTATTATTATTAAGCCTCCGTGGCTTAGGCGGCAGCACGCCGACCTCTCAACGCTGGGTCCGTGATTCAAATCCCGGTGACTCCATGTGCAATCTGTGCTGGACAAAATGGAGGCAGACAGGTTTTTCTCCGGGTACTCCGGTTTTCCCTGTCAAAAATTTCATTCCAGCAACACTCTCCACTATCATTTCATTTCATCTGTCATTCATTTAATCATTGCCGCAGAGGAGTGCGTCAGGCCTCGGCTGCCGGCACAGTTCATATCCTCGCCGATAGATGGGGGCTTCATTCATTCCATTCCTGAACCGGTCGGAGACTGGAAGCAGGCTGTGGATTTTCATTTCATTATTATTATTATTATTATTATTATTATTATTATTATTATTATTATTATTAGGTAATTATTAATTGATCATGTACAATCAAAACGAGCCTTATATTGTCCACCTCGTGATGTAGCGGATAGTAATCTTGAATGTCTCCGCGGAGGCCCGGGTTCGATTCCTGGCTCTGCCAAGGAATTTTATTTCTAGTCTCACGAGTGGAACGGGGTACATTCAGTCTTGTGAGGCAAAAATGAGGAAAGGCGAGTTTAATTCATACCTCTGCCATTCAGCCTAACCCAACTTCATTTAACCTAACCTAACCTAACCTAATCTAACCTAACCTAACCTAACCTAACTTCACCTAACCTAACCTAACCTAACTTCAAAGTGAGAGCAAATGTGAGAGCACACATAATGAACTAAGTTATAACCTAACCTAACATAACCTAACCTAACTTAACCTACCTTAACATAACTTAAAACTGGGAGCAAAAAAAAGTGAGAGCAAAAAGTGTGAGCAAAAAGGTGAGAGCAAATGTGAGAACACAAATAATAAACTTAGTTATAACCTAACCACACCTAACCTAACCTAACCTAACCTAACTTAACCTAACCTAAGCAAACCTAACTTTAAAGTGCGAGCAAAAAAAAGGGAGAGCATAAAGTGTGAGCAAAAAAGTGAGAGCAAATGTGTGAGCACTAATAATAAATTTAGTTATAACCTCACCACACCTAAAATAACCTAACCTAACCTTACCTAACCTTAGGTAACCTAACCTAACCTAACCTAACTTCAAAGTCAGAGCAAATATGAGAGCAAATGTGAGAGCACAAATAATAAACTTATTTATAACCTAACCACACCTAACCTAACCTAAGCTAACTTCACCTAACCTAACCTAACATAACCTAACTTCAAAGTGAGAACAAATATGGGAACAAAAAGTAAGAGCAAAGAGTCTGAGCAAAAAGTGAGGGCAAAAAGTGGGAGCAAAAATGTGGGAGCAAAAAGTGGGAGCAAAAAGCGGGAGCAAAAAAGTGGGAGCAAAAAGGAGGGAGCAAAAAGAGGGATAGAAAAGTGGGAGCAAAAATGTGGGGAGCAAAAAGTGGGAGCAAAAAAGTAAGAGCAAATGGGAGAGCACAAATAATTAACTTTGTTATAACCTAACCTAACCTAATCTAACCCACAGAAACCTCATTTAAAGATTTTAGATTTTACATTTTAACATTTTACATTTTAACATTTCAGATTTTTTATTTTTTCATTTTACATTTTTTTAGATTTTACATTTTACGTTTTTGATTTTTTTGTAATTTACATTTTAGTTTTTTTTAGATTTTACGTTTTAAATTTAAGATTTTTTGATTTTAGGTTTTACATTTTACATTTTCCGAAAAGAGTAATCTACAAGGTCACATACCTAACCTCACCAAACCTAACTTTACCAAACCTAACTTAAGCTAATCCAAAGGCTAATGCACATACATAAAGTATATAAGGGCACATGCAACTATCCTTATGCTAGTCTTATAGGCTACTGTACAACATGATTACTACCCCAACCGGGTATTTTTTCATTTTGTTTACACTTTTGCCAATTTTCCAATTTCCCATTTTCAGTTTTTTTAATGTCAGTTGTAAATTTTTCAATTTCATAATATGGAAACATGGATTTTGCATTTTGTTGTTTACACATTTGTCAATTTTCCAAATTCCCATTTTCAGTTTTTTTTAATTGTCAGTTTTAAGTTTTTCAATTTCATAATATGGAAACATGGATTTTGCATTTTGTTGTTTACACATTTATCAATTTCACAATTTCCCATTTACTATTTTTAAAATGTCAGTTTAAAGTTATTCAATTTCATGATATAGAAACATGGATTTTCCAATTTGTTGTTTACACATTTGTCAATTTACCAAATTCCCATTTACAGTTTTTAAAATTTCAGTTTAATGTTTTTTCTATTTTGTCCATATGGAAACTTGGATTTTCCAATTTGTGTTTTACATGTTCATTTTGCATTAGGAGTGGAGAGAGGTTAGTAGTAATTAAAAATGTACAAGCAGTGTCCATACAATACTTTTTTTAAATACATGTACATTATTTACACATAATACATTTTATATATTTGTTGTTATAAATTGTACACTGGTTTTTATTTTGTTTTCTATTTTATTTATTTTTGATTATGAATACCATTTTTTTATTTATTTTTTAGTGATATTGTTTTACTTCCTAAATTGTTTTGTTTTATGTATTTGTTAGTTGCAGGCAGAAGATGTTGATATTCATAACTTAATTCTTTATGCATGGTTAATGATTGAGTAATGACCATAGGCATGTGTACCTATACCATCAGCATCAATCACTCTTTTATCATCACCAGGACACAAAGCAATTTTGTTTAGTCATAGATGATGTGTCATGTTGTTTCGAAGCGATAATGTTCATTGCTATTTTTACATTGTTTTTCATGACACAATCCTTATAATCTTGAAAGCTTATACAATTTTTGACAACACCTTTGTTAATACCTTTAAACGTTTTGATTTCTTTACCATTTATGTCTAAAGCGTACATTTTAGCTCTAAGTCCAACAAATGCTTTTATAATTTATCCTCAAGCCTCGTCTTTAAATTTCCTCCAACGTTTTCTTGTTTGATGTAGAGTAGCATATGTGATCAGTAGGATAATCTGATGTGTCCAGGTGTTCTAGGAAATCCAACTTGTCTTGATATTCATCTCGGGTGTTAGCCAAATAAATGAACGCGTCGGTATCCATATACATGTCTTTAAGATTGTCATTCCATAATTGGATAGCAGGACATCATAGTGGTGGAAATACATCAGAGTTTTTAAATAGCCAGTATACACATTCCAATATATATAGGCTTATTGAATACAATGTTACGGTTAGTCATGTGGAATGCAGCTAGGCTAGTACCATAAATTGTTCTGTCAATAAATGTCGGCTTTGCTATTTGCTTTTCAGCCTTTTTGCTGTCAGTCACACGACGTATGTCTATTCTTTTACGGATATTTTCCATTGTTTTTCCAAAAATGGCATTGTTGAATAATTTGTACAGATTTTTCTCAAAATCATTTTTGGCTTGTTTTCGAAGGTTGTTATTAAAATCAACGTATACCTTTAGCCAAGGTCTTTGTTTAAACTTTAACACACGAAGAATTTTTATTAATTTTATTCCATGATCTAAAGCCTGTTTTAATGCCATGTAGTGAACAACATATCGCCTTCGATTTCCAAGATGAGGAATTAGTTTTTTCAGAGACGAATCCTTAGGTTGTGTACACTCTGGTAGAAAAGGTAAATCGTTGTGTAGTTCATGAAGGTCAGACGGGTAATCAACATCAACGTCTAGAATGTATCCCACAGGATCGCCTTCCTTTAATTTTTCTAGATCAACGGTATCTGGAGAAAACCACTTAATCCACCATAAGGAAGAGAGTGGCACATAGCCCACCCGTATTGGTTGTTGGCATCATCATAGGTAATAAACTGCGATGGTTTCTCAGAATCATAGGTTACCATGTATTTATTGTTAGCTTCAGCACACCGATGAGACACCTGGCATATGCCTCCACGTATTCCAGACTCGATTAGAAGAATCTGATCGTAATCCTGTAGCAATTCCAGTTCAATTCCTGTGTAAAGGAGCATTGCCTCGAAACTTAAACCAGGCGAAGTAAAAAAGTGCAGCATCCACTCGGTGGGTTTCTAGTGTTTTGTTTCTAAACGTTTCAAAGCTGTCTGCAAGAAGGAGTACATCTGAAGTTAGGTAGAGGTCACTATATTCCCCTAGAGTTTTAATGTTGAACTGATTCCAGATATTTTTGGCAAGTTAATAGTCTTCTTGACTAACATTTTCTTAACTTAATTTGTTAAAGAATACCTCTTTTGGAGGTAAACACGTTTCACTTAACTTTTCCCATGAATCAATGTTGTCATAACAAAATACCCCTTTACGAGTCATGAGCTTTGCATTTTCTTTTCCAAAGTACTTGTCTGTTTCAGGGTATGATGTTAAGCTGGAAACTAAGTTTTCCAAACTACTTGGCATTAACCGAAACGTGCCCACAAATCTAAGCATAACATTTCCTACATATTTGGTAAAGGAAATGTACTTTCCTTTGAGTTAGCGATAACATCCACTCTCTCAGTAGTACATCCTAATTGCTTTACAATGAAATTTGCGTCGTAGCAACTCATATTATGTAGAAACACAGGAACGGGGTTAAGTGTTTTACATCTCAAATTACAGTTATTGTGAGCACTTCCACGGTATTCCCCTGTAAAATGGCAGTGGTCTTGAACTTTCCAGTCCTCTTTGGTAAATGGTTTTGACACAAATAACAGGTTTCAGAACATTGGAAGTCTCGTTCTTGATCCTGAGTTAAGGCCTTTGGAACATTTAAGCTGTAAAGGCGATCGATTTCATTAGCTATTGAGATCAAACAGTCCATAAACTTTTCTGCAGCATCGGGTCCACGATAACAGGTTGGCTTGGAAGGTTTGTCTTTATGTGTTCCACAGCCGGTGAGGATTTAACGTATATAGCAAAGCTCATAGGAACATGACTCTGGTATGGCACTGTATAACTTGCCTCAGGATTAGGTAGACATGTTTGATAGGGTAACAGTATACTTTCAAAATCTGCATAGATAACGTAAGGTATTCTCAGCATTTTTTCAACATTTAAGAATTTGACAATGGGGTTTTTAATAGGCATTTCAACCCTAGCAATATCATGATGGACACAAAAATCTCTATCTTCTTTTGTGCGCAGTTTTACGTTAGGTTAGGTTTAGTTAGGTTAAGTTAGGTTAGGTGAGGTTATAACTTAGGTTATTATATGTGCTCTCACATTTGCTCTCACTTTGAAGTTAGGTTAGGTTAAGTTAGGTGAAGTTAGGTTAGGTTAGGATAGGTAAGGTTAAATGAAGTTGGGTTAGGCTGAATGGGTCCACTTTTGGGCGGTGCCAGTTCAGTGGCGAAAATCATCAAAGCCACACAGCTGGGCAAGCAACAACTCAAAGAAAGTCAGCGACACAATGAAATTATGGAACCCATTGCTATGGGAGCTAGAATTGCCAATTTAAAGCCAGTATTTTGTCAACAAGGATTTGGGATTTCATCCTTTCGAAATATTAAATTAAAACAAGATGTTCAGGAAAGAACATATAGCCTACTTTCTCCTAAATGCATGGGTATTTTTATAACCCTTGTCCTTTTCAAGGAGTATGATTGAGTGTTGGTTGTAGTAGCTTGTTGAAATACAACGTGCTATAGGGATATTAAACATGAATATGAGGTGCCCTTTGCTAGTGCTACCTCTGTACCAAATTTCGTTCAATTCGGTTACACCGTGTTTGAATTGATAGGGGGAATCGATTTGCACACATACTTGGCCACCATCTGCAAACTATTGGGCTGATGTTCTTGCAGATTGGTCAGAATATGTTTCACTCATAAAGATATGGTGCTGCAAAATTTGGTAGAGACTAGATTATTAGGTTGGTCGTAATTACATTTTAGCTTTTAACATTTGGGTGGCCGCGATTACGTTTCCGTCAAGATAGCGGTGATATAAAACATGACACTGAGGTACCCTTTGCTAGTGCTACCTCTGTACCAAATTTCTTACCATTCGGTTTAACCGTGTTCGAATTGATAAGGGGAATCGGTTTTCACACAAAGATGGCCGCCATCCGCAAAATATTAGGCTAATGACCTATTAGTTTGGTCAAAGGATGCTCCCACCATAAAGGTATGTTGTTGCTAAATTTGCTGGAGATCGGATGATTACGCTAATCGTAATTTGATTTAAGCTTTGAACATTTGTGTGGCCGCCATTACGTTTCCGTCAAGATGGCGGCGATATAAAACATGACACTGAGGTGCCCATTGCTAGTGCTACCTCTGTACAAAATTTCGTTCATTCGTTTCCACCGTGTTCGAATTAATAGGGGGAATCAATTTTGACATAAAGATGGCCGCCATCCGAAAACTATTAGGCTAATGACCTATTAGATTGGTCAAAGGATGCTCCCTCCATAAAGGTATGCTGTTGCAAAGTTTGGTAGAGATCGGATGGTTATGTTAGTCGTAATTTGATTTAAGCTTCAAATATTTGTGTGGCCGCCATTACGTTTCTGTTAATATGGCGGCGATATAAACCATGACACTGAGATGCCCTTTGCTAGTGCTATCTCTGTACCAAATTTTGTTCCATTCGGTTTCACCGTGTTTGAATTACTTGGGGGAATCGATTTTGACACAAAGATGGCCGCCATCCGCAAACTATTACGCAAATGACCGATTAGATTGGTAAAAGGATGCTCCCTCCATAAAGGTATGTAGTTGCAAAATTTGGTAGAGTTCGGATGATTAGGTTAATCGTAATTTGATTTAAGCTTTGAACATTCGTGTGGCCGCCATTACGTTTCAGTCAAGATGGCGGCGATATAAAACATGACACTGAGGTGCCCTTTGCTATTGCTACCTCTGTACCAAATTTCGTTCCATTCGGTTGCACCGTGTTTGAATTAATAGGGGGAATTGATTTTCACACAAAGATAGCCACCATCCACAAACTATTAGGCTAATGACCTATTTATTTGGTCACAGGATGCTTCCTCTATAAAGGTATGTTATTGCAAAATTTGGTAGAGATAGGATGATTAGGTTAGTCGTAATTTGATTTAAGCTTTGAACATTTGTGTGGCCGCCATTACGTTTCCGTCAAGATGGCGGCGGTATAAATCAAGACACTGAGGTGCCTTTTGTTAGTACTACCTCTGTACCAAATTTCGTTCCATTCGGTTGCACCATGTTCGAATTAATAGGGGGAATCGATTTTCACACAAAGATGGCCGCCATCCGCAAACCTTTCCGCTGATGACCTATTAGTTTGGTCAAAGGATGCTCCCCCCATAAAGGTATGTTGTTGCAAAATTTGGTAGAGATAGGATGATTAGGTTAGTCGTAATTTGATTTAAGTTTTGAACATTTGTGTGGCCGCCATTACGTTTCCGTCAAGATGGCGGCGATATAAAACATGACACTAAGGTGTCCTTTGCTAGTGCTATATTTGTACCAAATTTCGTTCAATTCGCATTCACCGTGTTCGAATTGATAGGGGGGACAGACATTCAGAGTACACACACACACAGACTCACACACACACATACACACACACCGACAGACACACTTTTTAGCCCTGTGTTGATCTCATAAGTCTACTTTAATTTTTTGCAAAAATCGAAAGTAGGCTAAAAATAACCTCTGCCACAACAAGACATGCCCTGACGCATCAACAAGTGGAAAGCTATGCTAACCAACTAAAGCTTTCTCATTATCGAGGTGTGTTTATGCGAAACCAATTACCCCCACGACCATGGAAACAGGAATGTGCTGTTGTCAATTTGGATGATCACCGAGGACCATGAACGCATTATGTAGCTTATGTCAATGAGGGATCCACCGTATGGTACAGTTTTGGGAATTTTCCCCCACCCATGGAACTAGTAACCTATTTTGGAAACAGAATCAAGATATATTATAATTTGAAACGTGAGCAAACGTTTAACAGCCAACAGTGTGGTCGTTTGTGTTCAATTTTTTAAAATAAAACACAGCATGAGCAAAAACGTCAACAGTATGTCGGCAGAAAGTAAAAGGTTTACACTGCATGGACGTGGACCTGAAGTCAGTCTAGACTATTACCCGCCTATCGAATTGAGTGAAAACCCCTATGGTTTAGAACTTGTTTCACTTGAAACGTACAATCGAATATACATCATACGTGAAAATGTGAACAACAAGTTTTACTATGATGATTCTGTGCTCACCCTGAACTCTGGTGAATACACGATCGATGACATTTATGAACACATTTATGTGGTGTTGATCAATGAATATGGTTTAAAGTCATTTCTCGATGGAACGCGCAAATTTGAACTTGTAGGAAATACCAACATTCATCGCTGCAGTATTTTCTCTACATTCAACATTGACTTTAAAACACACCCCGATTCCGTTGGTCCATTACTAGGATTTAAACCATGCGTGTTAGAGCCCAACAAAAACATTAATCAGACCATGAAGAGAAATTCATTGAGGATAATCATGTGTCGGTGACATGTAATATTATTAGCCATGTGTACACCAATCAAGAAAAATCGCATTCGCTCTTTGTCTTTATTGTGACATCGCCCAATGTCTATATTATTCGTGAAAACCCTCCAGTGGTTCTTTTTCATTCTGTGGCTGTCGATGGTATAAGTTATATAACATTAAGACTGATCAATAGAGATCAACAACTCATTGACCTAGATTCTACAACACCAGTGACTTACAAGTTGGTGCTAAAACCACTATGAAGTTTGTATATAAAGCAACAACACCGGCTAGGAATGGTGTTAGTTTTTTGCCACGTGAATACACGTTAACATCTAAGGACAAGCAGATTTTACAGTATTTGGGTTACCACGTCAACCCCCATGATGAATTCTATCCTAGAGGTAGCGAACCGCTTCGAGGAGCAACCAGGAGTGGTAAGAATTGACCTCCATTCCTATCAAGCTCAAACACCTGGACTCAATATCAATGATCAAATTCAATTTGTTATCAACAACCAAGATATTTACACCCTACCGCATGAAAGTATCATTCAGATCGAAGGTCGGCTCACCAAAGCCGATGCCTCTACACCCAACACATCCAAGTTGGCCAACCATGCTTTTGCCTTTCTGTTTTCTGATGTGCGGTACGTCATTAACGATATCGTGGTGGATAGCACTCGAAATGTGGGTATTTCCAGTGGCATGAAACTATACCCCTCTTATAGTGAGGAAGAAGATGAAACACTTTGCATGGCAGGTTGGTGCCCTGACTCGACAAATGGTACACACCGATGGCTTCTTTACTGGATATTTACCTCTTAAACTGATTTTAGGCTTTGCCGAAGATCACCAGCGCATTTTGGTCAACGCAAGGCAAGTGCTTTATCTGGTGAGAGACAGGAGTGATAATAATGCACTCAAGGAAGCCGACAATGCCCCCATAGATTCAGAAATTCAACTACAACGCTTGCTATGGAAAGTGCACCGTGTAACCCTTGACGATAGCAAAAAACTGGACATACTCAAGATGGTAAAGAGAGATATGCCTCTACCCATGGAATTTAGAAGCTGGGCACTCCATGAGTATCCGCTATTGCCCACCACCAACACACACAGTTGGTCTATAAAAACAGCCCGCTCTACAGAGACCTCTCTACATGATCGTGGGTTTTGAAACGAATCGCAAGTATCAACAAACCAAAGATGCCACGCAATTTGATCACCTGCAATTGAGAAATGCACGTCTTTTCCTCAACGGAGCTGTGTTTCCCTATGAAGGACTGGATTGGGAATTTTCAACAAATAAGTTTGGTCCCCTGTACGACTTGTTCTCTAAATTTAGATGGTCATATTATCAAAAAGAGAACAGCCCCATGCTGCTACCCCAAGCGTTTAAGGCAAGAGCGCCACTGATTGTCTTTGACTGTTCTTACCTGGAAGAGTCTGTCAAGCCATCCAATATTGACATTCACCTAGATTTTGAAACGCATGACAATGTACCAGCCAATACGACGGCCTACTGTTTGATTATTCATCACAAACAAGTCAACTATTTTCCACTGTCCAACCAAGTGACGAGTGTATAAATAACAGGTCAACCCACGTCAAACCGCTCAGTCATGTCTTGCCTTAAAGCCTCAAGAGGCGTTACATCCATGAATTTAAACTCTGAGGAACAACGTTTCAAGACTTTTGCAACTTGGCCGGTGTCTTACATAAACCCTCAAGCCTAGGCGGCTGCTGGCTTCTATTGTTTAAAAACAAGAGATTAAGTGAAATGTGCCTTTTGTCCCATCTCATAGACCAATGGCAAGAGAGCGATGAACCCATGCAGGTACATCAGAGCTGGTCACATGCCTGCCCCTAACCTGTGCAGAATGGAGGTGGGAATTATACTCTGTCATTCAAGCTACCCCTCACTCAAGCCTCTGGGTAATGAAAAACAAGTTACGATATGTGTGGATTGCATGGTGTCACGGTGCTTCGGTGAGCAACTCAAGTAGGGGGATAATAGGGGTTCTAACTCACCCGGCGTTGCTCGGACGGTGTCCTTGTTAAATCATTAATATCAGGCCAACCCATGGTCCGATTTTAACAAATGAGGTGTCGTTGGACTCAGGCTGACGGGGGCATTGCTATGGACCAATGGTTATATTTTTGGTTTTTATTTGAAATTTTTTGTTTTCGAAAGTAGATGATAGTTTGAAAACCAAACAAGATAGAAAGTTGTGCCATTGCTCAAACGAATGGTCTTTATGATCTTTATTTTCAATAATAAAACTTTTTTATTATTTATGTTTTTTGGAAACACCCGAATTTTGAAATTCCTATATTTTGGAAACTGGGAATTATACAAAAAAGTTTGTTTGACATGAATGAAAGGTCCCTATGCCCCCTACACCCAAAATAAATTTCAAGTCTTTAGGATGAAAACTTGAGAGTAGTGTGGTAATACGGTTCCTGTCTACTAACTTATTCAACCCTCCTCGTATTTGCCCAGAACCTGATATCATGCTAACCAATGGTCGGATTTGAACATACCGGGTGTCCTAGCACTCGTAGTGATGCCCGCTACTTTCTTATAGGCTCGTTATGTAATTAAGAGACCAAAACTAAAAGGTCATCCGCTATTAATATCTCGCGAACCAATCATGCTAGAGGCGTGTACGAGGGGTCCAAGGACTCGGTCTGACGTCTTCTTTGCTATGGGCCACTCGTTATATTTTAAAAAGATTGGAAACTCTATTTTGGGGTAAACAAGTGTTTTTTGTGATTTTTGCTGATATCTCACGGACCAATAACGCTAGAGACGTGTACGAGGTGTCCTAGGACTCGGGCTAATGCCCCCTGTTTGAAACTATGTTTGAAATTTTGACAAAGAGTTTAACGACACTTTTGTTGAAAAATTTCTCTCTTTACCTGTTTACAATGTTCATGAAGCGTGGGGGTTGAGGAGACGATACTGCTGTGTGTGTGTTTCAACGAACCTATCGCTAACCACAAGGACCATGCTTAATAGAACAATCGCTATTTCGGCGGGTTGGTGTATGACAGAGCGAGGGTTCGTTTTTCTGATATTTTTACCCCCGAAGATGATCTTTAACGTGTAAACGATAATGAGAACTTGGTTCTATGTTGGTCGAAGCGAGTAGAGAAAACAAACTTGCAGACGAGCAGGAGGTGAATGTCATTTGAGCTTATTGGAATGCGCTGATCTGACTTGACAACAGCTGCAATGGAAAATGACAAAGACGCAGAGGACACTTGAAGGTGAAATAATCTGACCACCGTGGTGGCAGGGAAGAGCGAAAGGCATGTGAACACGTGTGAGATGACATGTTCGCTAAACCAGTGACATCCTGTTTTGCTTCGTACGTGCCAATATGCAAGTTCATGTGAAATTTGATCTGCCGCAGGTGTTCACCTTGGACGTTAGCTCTCAACGTGCCCGATAACAGAATGTTCAAAGCGTGGGAAAAATGTTTATACATGCAACGTAACATATATAAAGGCATGTCTCTATCATTTCCACACTCACTTAGATGCCTACCTTTGAACACACTGCGTTGCATGAAACCCCTGGTCTTGTTTAACAGTTTTGGTGTTGGTGGAAAATACTTAACCTTGTTGTGGGGTAGGTATATATTTATTCACTTATATATTTATTTATGTATATTTACAAGCAATATTTATTGATTGTTCAAGTTATAAATAAATGTTTTTTTTTTTTGCAGATAACCGGTATAGCCCATCTGTTGTGTGAGTGTGTGTGAGAACGATATTAAAGAAAGAGAGAAAGACAGACAGCTAGAGACGGAAACCATTACCACACTAGCCCACGAGACGGGAAATAAAGCTAAGCATTACACGTCAAAGTGAGATTTGTATTTATATATATAACCTGTTTGATTTTGTTTTGTTTAAGAAATGCATAAACTATATGGAATTGATATACTTATGGTGGTCTATTTTATTTCTTTTTTTAGATATTGGGAGAAAAAACTATACTGCTGTAGCCACAACAGTTGAAAACCAAGTGGCTCTTGAGTACAACAATTGTCAAGCAGTCTACAGCTGAAAACTCAGGTGAGAGTGTTCTTTCAAAAATAATGTATTTTACTGCTGCGGATACGTTAACTTGGGAACCCCTAAACAGTTGTTTCAAATCACGTATGTGCTCTGGTCGTGTGGCCAATGTTAGAAAAAGTTTGATTCCCAAAGAATTTTTAGAATCTTGTTTTGAAATTCTTAAAATTGAAATTTGTACAGCGCAAAGGTTGTATACGGCTTTAAAGGTGAATACAGAACTGGTATGCGATTTCATATATAAAAATAAGGACGTAGAGCATAAGAGACATTTTATATTTGCAGTAAAATGCAAGAGCTATTCATAGCCCATAATTTTGAACAGTGGTATCAAAGCCATGTAGTGAATGCCTTGCTATCAAAATTTGATAAACTGCAACAAGGACCCAGTGGTTTAGCGTTAGACAAAATTCATCATTTGCAAATCAACATTTGTCAGTTCAACCCGTTGAATGCTGGTTCTAGCTATATTAAAACACCACCAGCCATAGCTTTGAAAAAGGCTGTGGTTAATATAAAGAATCGTGACAATGATTGCTTTCCGTGGTCTGTGGCTGCGTATTTGCAGCCAGCACAACGTAACAGTTGTCGACCAGGAATGTACAAGGCCAAGATTAATGAATTAAAACAAACATTAAATTTAACTCGAGTATCGTTCCCTATGTACTTATCCGAGATCCATAGGTTTGAACAAGACAACCATGACTTTTCCTTCATGGTGTATGGCCTTGATGGTGATGAGATTGTGGGATCTCTTTATGCCACAAAAGAACCGAAACGACATCACATTCATCTTTTATATGTATCTGTAGGAGAGGTGAATCACTATTGCCTCATGAAAAGCTTGAGTAGATTGCTAAGCAGTCAAATGTCTAAATATAAATGTAAAAAACGTATTTGTGATCGATGCTTGCAATATTTTACAACCCCTACGCTTTTGGAACATCATAGGGTAGATTGCGTTTCTCAGGAAGCAGTGAGACTGATATTGCCACAAGGGGACAAGGTTGTGCTAAAGTTTAAAGACATTCACAAGCGTGACACTGTTCCCTATGTGGTATACGCAGATTTTGAAGCTCTCACTACACCCATGGCGGGATATGAACCATATCCCACCATAAGCTCAACCACACCCATTAAAAAACATGAACCCTTTGCCATAGGATTTAATGTGGTGTGTGCCTATGACCCCACACAGTCCGTTTACCAATACCGTGAGGGGCCAGATTTGCCAAATGGTTCTTGGATGAACTTGTCGAGTTGGCTCATGATGTACTGGAATTACTGGACCACCCATGTGTCTATCTCCAGAACAGCAACAGCAGTATGAGCATGCCACGACATGCCATATTTGCGAAAAGCCTATTTTAAGAGGAGAGGAAAAAGTCAGAGACCACTCGCACTTTACGGGGAAGTTTCGTGGAGCTGCGCATGGTAAATGCAACTTGAACTTTCCAGCTCCTCATTTCATCAGTGTCTTTTTCCACAATCTGGCAAATTATGATATTCAGTTTTTGATTCGTGAATTGGGTCATGTCAACAAGGGCTCGTTTAGCATTATACCCCAAAACTATGAGCGTTTTACAGCCCTGACATGGAGGTTGGGCGACTTTAGCATTCGATTTTTGGATTCCTTTAAGTTCATGGCATTCTCGCTAGACAGCCTTGTGAATGGCTTGAATGAGGAGGAATTAAAAAATACTAGAATGCATTTTAATGATCCTGAGCAATTTCAATTGTGCATTCGGAAAGGTATATTCCCGTATGATTTTTGCAACAGCTGGGATGTGTTTAAGCAAAGAAAACTCCCACCACAAGATAAATTTTACTCGAAACTAACACGCAGTACCGTTTCCGATGAAGACTATGCACATGCATGTCAAGTGTGGCGAGTGTTTGGCATGAACACGCTAAGTGAATATGCTTTGCATTACCTAAAACTGGATGTATTGCTGCTCACTGATGTGTTTGAAAAATTCCGTGAGTTGTGTCAGCACATTTACTGTCTTGACCCGGCTCACTATTATACGAGTCCTGGGCTCTCGTTCAATGCCGCTTTGAAATACACTCAAGTGGGATTGGATTTACTCACTGATGTAGACAGGGTTCTATTTTTTGAAAAGGGCATTCGTGGCGGCTTTGTGTCGCTTAACCAGCGCCATGCCGAAGCGAACAATGTCTACATGCCTGATTATTCACCAGACAAACCAGAATCGTACTTAATGTACTATGACGTGAATAATTTGTACGGTTACGCCATGAGTCAGCCTTTGCCCTATGGGAAGTTTGCTTGGCTGACAGACAAACAAGTGTCAGAATTTGATGTGAACATGGCTAGCCAAGAAACAGGCCGTGGATATGTGCTAGAAGTGGATATTGAATATCCCTCATCTTTGTATGATGACCATGCCGACTTCCCATACTGCCTTGAGCAAATGGTTCCCCCTGACAGTAGAGTGAAAATTGAAAAACTCATGGGCACACTTTACAACAAAAATAGGTATGTGCTACATATCCATATGTTGGTGCAATGCCTCGCCCAAGGCTTAGTGTTGAAGAAAATCCATAGGTGTATTTCTTTTGCCCAAAAAGCATGTCTCAAGCCATACATGCAACACAGCAGTTTGAAATTATTTTTTAAAATTAATTAACAACCGCATCTATGGCAAGTCCATGGGGAATGTCCGCAAATACCGTGACATTAAATTGGTGAATGTCTGGGAGGGGCAGTGGGGTGCCCGGCGGTACATTGCCAAGCCAAATTTCAAATCGATCAACATTATCGATGAGGATTTTGCTACTATTGAATCGCGTAAGACCAGCGTGAGCATGGATAAGCCCATTTACTTGGGCCAAGTCATTTTAGACTTTTCTAAATCGGTCATCTATCGATTTCACTATGAGTTTGTCAAACGCCATTTTGAGGACGTCTCTCTATTGTATATGGATACGGACTCATTCATTTACCACATTCGCCACTGCAACCCCTATGACGTCATGAAACAACATAGTGACTGGTTCGACACCTCTTGTTATAGCGCTGACAACGTGTTTCAGCTGCCCATAAAAAACAAGAAGGAAATGGGTGTTTTAAAAGATGAATGCGGTCATTCCGTTATGACGGAATTCGTAGGTTTGGCTTCGAAAATGTATGCTTATCGCACACTCGACTGTAAGGAAGCCAAAAGAGCAAAAGGTGTAGGTAGGGCCGTGGTAAAATCGCTACGTGTTGATGACTATCTAGCGGTTTTACGCACTGGCAATGCTATGTCTCATACACAGTGCAGGATACAATCCAGCAACCATCATTTGTATCTTGTGGAACAGAGAAAACGCACCCTCGCCTCCATGGATAACAAACGTGTGTGGGCTGGTGACCTGCTCACCAGCCTGCCCTGGGGTTATGATCGCAAGGAGGAGGAGGTGTGATTTCACTGTTTAATCATTTAGGGACATAGCTTTATGTAACTTGTAGATTTAGTATTATGTAAATATTGGTTTCTGCCATTGTAAATAGAAGATTTTGTAAATAGTGGCAACCCACTTGGACCTTTTGCTCTTTGAAACGTTCTATGCAACCTTATTTAAAAAAAAATGACTGGTAAATAGTTTGAATTTTTTTAAAGCTGTACAAAGTTGATTTTTTGTAAATATTTAATGAGTAATAGTATTTTTAGTAACGTTAATAACTAGTATTTAATTATTTTTTGTAATGTAAATGATAAACTAAAAAAGTTATTTTGGGATGAGTGTGCATGTCGAGAATGTGCTTTTGGGACTAAATAAAGTGGTTGTGTTTGTCCCCAAAGACAGATGTGAATGTATGAGTAGAGAGAGAAAGCTGGTGTGTATGTATGACCAGAGCAAACACGGTGAGGTAGGGTGGGTACGAGGGGGTAAATGGTCACTTTCATACTCATTTCGTTTTTATTAGTTTTTTTCTCATTGAAATGTGGCAGACAATAGACATTATTTTTGTAAAAACAGTCTTACCTGCAGTAGTCGTGAACCTCGACGTTTCTGCAATCCCATAAACTCACTGCAGCGTCGCCATGGTCAAGCACTTGCATCAACATCATTGTCAAATCTCAACTTTCAACATACACCAAATGGAAAAATGTCAAAACAGCAAAATGGAAAATCTATGTTTCCATATCACCAAAAGCAGCAAAACATAAAACGGACATTTTAGAAAACTGGAAATGGCCATGTGTGAAATATGAAAATTCAAAAACTTCAAACGGACATTGTTTAAAAAGTGTCATCAGCAACATGGAAAAATCCATATCATCAAAATCACAAAACTTGAGACGAACATTTTTAAAAACTGTAAATTGAAAATTGGCAAAATGGACATGTGTGAAATATGAAAATTCAAAAACTTCAAACGGACATTGTTTAAAAAGTGTCATCAGCAAAATGGAAAAATCCATATCATCAAAATCATAAAACTTGAACCGAACATTTTTTTAAACTGTAAATCGCAAATTGGCAAAATGGCAATGTGTGGATTTATCATGTGTGAAATGTGAAAATGAAAAATCAGACATCAACATCAAGATTTCAAAAAATAAAAAAACAAAACATCGTGCTCTGGTAAACCTTTGTTTTTATTTCATAGTCATAGTGAATTGACAAAAGAAAAATAGAATACAAACAAATCCCAATTCCTCACTCCTCAATTCCTTAATGATCATGTCCATGCATCATCAACTTTCCTTTCATAGCACACATGACAATCAGGGCTGCCATCCTTTCACCCACTGAGGCATCACAGGATGTGAAACGTTGTTTAGATTTTTTCAATAACAATATATCTGCCACATGTCTTAAACTAGAATGACTATGGCGATAAGAAAGGTCATGTTCTTTGCATGCTTGATCCAAAAGATTAATGGGTACATCACCACGTTGTAAATGTTTTTTGAGACGAGTTCCAGGACCGCAAATAAGATAACCTAGAAGATGGATTTCGAAAGGTATGTATTGAATCACTTTGTCAATGACGCCATTGCCCGTACAGGTCTGGCATATCCTTTTCCATCGATGGTAAAAAGGTTTGATCTTCCTCTTCCTCTGTGGACGATGCTTGTGTTTGTTGTTGTTGTTGCTTTTTCTCGCCATGACACCCGTGGAATGATTCAACAAAGTCTTTACACGGACTTTTATGACCGTGGTACAGTTTCACTAGCTGGCAAGTCGCACACTGACGCATAGACGGTATTTTTGCCATGGCCACTTGCTTATGGTGATCGTAATCCGTACAGGGTTGCAATTCACTCAACACAGGGTCTTGAGTCCATGATTTTGGTACATGTTGCCAGATTTCTTTGACCGCGTTGGCGGCCACATAATAAATGAACGACTTGGGGAGCGCCAAGAGTTCCTCTTTGGTAAAACTGTCTAGTTTCTTTTTGCACACAAAGAACTTGCCGATGGCTTTGTCCGTAGCATTGCCTTTCTCCATGGTGTCACGTGCTGTAGATGTTTACACGTCGCTTGTAGAAATTTCACTGGCATCATTCAAAGATAAATCTTGAGTTATAATTTTTTTCAACAACTCCCTGCAGGCATGGGTGGGAACCAATGAAAGAGTTGCCACGCATGCGATAGGGCTGTAAGGGAAATGTTGTCACAGGAACAAGTATACATCAGCGTTTGCAAAGATGGGCGGCCCAAGTTCATGAGGTTGATACATTGACAGTAAGACGCCAAAAATGGTTGCAACCATTGACGTTTTTCATTACCTTTCACAAATACCACATTGGCCGAGGACAAGTGTGCTTTCATGACCACGACCAAATATTTATAGGAAATGGTTCCCTGATTCCAGTCTAGTTGCCTATGATTTTCAATCCACTGGGTTTGTTTACGAACATTTTCACACAACAAATCAAAAGCATGGGGCGGTTTAAATAGCAAATGCGTAGCTTGTGATATCCAAAACGTGGTACAATCGATAATGGCCACTTTTTTAAATATAAATTTGTTGTCACCAATTTTAAACCCTTGGCAATCCACAATGAGTGTGCGCAACATGTTGACGCTTGCCTGGACCAAGTTCAACTGACGACTGACTGACTGACTGACGATCAATGACAGAGGTGTGATCATGACATGGACTTACCTACTATGCTTGTTTCAAATTAAGGTTAGGGTAGGACAGGGGGACATGCAGAAATAAGAATTTAAGAATTACATCATTTTATTATCATAACACGTCTTACAGGCTTTTGTCATTTTGGGATAAGGACGATACCAATTGATACAACAATATAGTCTCTTGTGTTTGTAACGTCCATAACACTGATGATATCCCAGTGTCTCTAAACTAGGCGTTTTTGATGGTGAGCTGCTCACCGAAGCACCATGGACACCATACGGTCCACAAGTATCGTAACTTGCTTTTTCATTTCCTAGTGAGGGATAGCTTGAATGACAGGGTATATTTCCCACTTCCATTCTGCACAGGTAGGGGCAGGTGGGTGACCAGCGCTGATGTTCCTGCATGGGTTCATCGCCCGCCTGCCATTGGTCTATGATGATGGGACAAAAGGCACATTTCACTTCATCTCTTGTTTTTAAATAGTAGAATCCAGCGGCCGCCAAGGCTTGAGGGTTTATGAAAGGCACTGGCCATGTGGCAAAAGTCTTGAAACGTTGTTCCTCAGAGTTTAAATTCATGGATGTAACGTCTCTTGAGGCTTTAAGGCAAGACATGACTGAACGGTTTGAAGTGGGTTGACCTGTTATTTATACACTCGTCACTTGGTTGGACAGTGGATAATAGTTGACTTGTTTGTGATGAATAATGAAACAGTAGGCCGTGGTATTGGCTGGTACATTGTCATGCGTTTCAAAATCTAGTCGAATGTCAATATTGGATAGCTTGACAGACTCTTCCAGGTAAGAACAGTCAAAAATAAATCAGTGGCACCCTTGCCTTAAACGCTTGGTGTGGCAGCATGTGGCCGTTCTTTTTTTGATAATACGACCATCGATTTTTAGAAAACAAGTCGTACAGGGGGCCAAACTTATTTTAAAAAAAATCCAAATCCAGTCCTTCATAGGGAAACACAGCTCCGTTGAGGAAAAGACGTGCATTTCTCAATTGCAGGTGATCAAATTGCGTGGCATCTTTGGTTTGTTGATACTTGCGATTCGTTTCAAAACCCACGATCAGGGAGAGAGGTCTCTCTGTATAGCGAGCTGTTTTTGCAGACCAACTGTGCAACTGTGTGTGTTGGTGGTGGGCAATAGCGGATACTCATGGAGTGCCCAGCTTCTAAATTCCATGGGTAGAGGCATATCACTCTTTACCATTTTGAGTATGTCCAGTTTTTTGCTATCGTCAAGGGTCACATGGGGCACTTTCCATAGCAAGCGTTGAAGTTGAATTTTTGAATCTATGGGGGCATTGTCGGCTCCCTTGAGTGCATTATTATCACTCCTGTCTCTCAGTAGATAAAGCACTTGCCTTGCGTTGACCAAAATGCGTTGGTGATCTTCGGCAAAGCCTAAAATCAGTTTAAGTGGTAAATATCCAGTAAAGGTCCCATCGGTGTGTACCATCCAGTCATTGGTCGAGTCAGGGCACCAACCTGCCATGCAAAGTGTTTTACCTTCTTCCTCACTATATGAGGGGTATAGATTCATGACGCTGGAATTGCCCACATTTCGAGTGCTATCCACCACGATATCGTTAATCACGTAACGTACTTCAGAAAACAGAAAGGCCAAACCATGGTTGGCCAACTTGGATGTGGTGGGTGTAGAGCCATCGGATTTGGTGAGCCGACCTTCAATCTGAAGGATATAATTCATCATGAGGGTTGACGTGGTAACCCAAATGCTGTAAAATCTGCTTGTCCTGAGATGTTAACGTGTATTCACGTGGCAAACAACTAACACCATTCCTAGACGTTGTTGTTGCTTTGTACACAAACTTCATAGTGGCTTTAACACCAACTTTTAAGTCACTGGTGTGGTAGAATCTAGATCAATGAGTTTTTGATCTCTATTGATCAGTCTTAATGTTATATTACTAATACAATCGACAGCCACAGAATCAAAAAGCACCACTGGAGGGTTTTCACGAATAATATACCCATTGGGCGATGTCACAATAAAGTCATAAAGCAAATGCGATGGCTCTTGATTGGTGTACACTTGGCTAATAATATTACACGTCACCGACACCTGATGGTCCTCAATGAATTTCACTTCATGGTCCGAATCATGTCTTTTGTTGGGCTCTAACTCACGTGGTTTAAATCCTAGTAATGGACCAACGGAATAGGGGTGTGTTTTAAAGCCAATGTTAAAGGTAGAGAAAATACTGCAGCGATGTGTGTTGGTATTTCCTACAAGTTCAAACTTGTGCGTTCCGTCGAGAAATGACTTTAAACCATATTCATTGAGCAACACCACATAAATGTGTTCATAAATGTCATCGATCGTGTATCCACCAGAGTTCAGGGTGAGCACAGGATCATCATAGTAAAACTTGTTGTTCACATTTTCATGTATGTTTTATATTCGATTGTACGTTTCAAGTGAAACAAGTTCTAAACCATAGGGTTTTTCACTCAATTCGATAGGCGGGTAAAAGTCTAGACCGACTTCAGGTCCACGTCCATGCAGTGTAAACCTTTTACTTTCTGCCGACATACTGTTGACGTTTTTGCTCATGCTGTGTTTTATATTAAAAAATTGAACACAAATGACCACACTGTTGGCTGTTAAACGTTTGCTCACGTTTCACATTATAATATATCTTGATTCTGTTTCCAAAATAGGTTACTAGTTCCATGGGTGGGGGAAATTCCCAAAACTGTACCATACGGTGAATCCCTCATTAACATAAGCTACATAATGCGTTCATGGTCCTCGGTGATCATCCAAATTGACAACAGCACATTCCTTTTTCCAGGGTCGTGGGGGTAATTGGTTTCGCATTAACACACCTCGATAATGAGAAAGCTTTAGTTGGTTAGCATAGCTTTCCACTTGTTGCGTCAGGGCATGTCTCGCTATGGCTGAGGTAAAAATTGTTTTTTGATATTTCGAAATGGTGAAATCCAAATCCTTGTTGATGAAAGGTTGGCTTTAAATTGGTCTTTCTAGCCTTCATTGCAATCGCTTCCATCGCTTCATTGTTCCCTGACTTTCTTGGAGTTGTTGTTGCCCTGCTTTAATGGTTTTCGCCACTGCACTGGCACCGACCAAAAGTGAAACTACAGCATCCAAACCGGCAAATAATGCAGGTAAAAATCCCGCTCGTTAGGGGACGGGATTCACTCGCCCTTGTTTTGAACCCTGTCGCCGACGATTTGGAATAACATGTCTCTGTGCTGCTCGAAGGCCTTTCCTTATGGTCAATACATTATTTTTTCTTTTTTCTTTCGCAAGGGCTTGTCCACGAATGTCGTAAGCCCAGGCTTTGCCAAAGACAAAGTCCTTTTTTAGTCTTGCTCACCGCATACCTTTGTTTCACCATGATGATGACCAACAACCTTTCACAAGAAGGTTTAAGTCACAACTAACGTCAGATTGTTATTTCATGGCTGTATATTCCAATTCCACATAAAGTGGGAAATCGTTTATGGTTTTTCCCGCTTGTTTTTCATCCCATGTCATCATGAGATAAAGGATAATTCGTCACCTGCATTGACCATTTCATGGTTATGGACCAACATCCTATGACCATTTATATTTATTTGTAAATGGTTCTCATCAGGTATGGCATATTTGATGTGAATGGTTCCATCATAGTGTAATCGGTAGTGGCTTAATCCTGAAGCAAGCACATAGGTCAAGTGCTGATCATGGACTAGCGGTAAATGGTTTCTCTCATTCACAGGTTTTTCATTTGTCAGATACACTAAAAATACAGATGGGATAAATTTATAAAGCCTTTTCATTTCATAGGTCACGTAACGCTTGGTACAGACATCGTCTTCGTCTTGCGGGTCTTCCACGTGAATAATCCGATGGTGATTAGCTGCATATCCATTCACCGTAAGCTGGGGCACTTTGTCATAAAACTCATACATTTTGTTATCCACATACTTTTTCGTAGTAACGTCTGTAGACACTTGAGGATATTTTACATGGGTCAACCGCTTTCCCTTAAAGTCATAATCTCCCTGTTTTGTGCGTGGCACTACTGACCTATCCACATAGTGTTTATTAGCAGGATCTGTTTCTTGTTTAGGATCATGTATGGGAACAGACCTAGCTTTGGCCTTCAACGCACGTCCAAAGACAGCCATCGTCAACCTGTAGTACCAGTCTACTGTTTCTATGACAAGGCTCGGTGTCCTGTATATAGACAACCTGCTAGTTTGGCTAGGCCTTAGTTGATATGAAGATTATTAAGCAGCAAGAGTCATTCCCCGTGGGGGACATGGTTTCCCATCTCTGTGAACAACGCCATGGTTCACTGTTTCCATCTTCCATTCGCTGCATCATTGTGGGGCCTTCCGGCTGTGGAAAGACTTATCTTTTGCTAACGCTCATCACAGCGCCCAATGGTCTGCGTTTTCAAAATATTTATATTTCTGCAAAATCTCTCCACCAACCCCTCTACGTGTTTCTGGATCAAGTCATGTCTGGATTACAAGAAGAGAATATGGGTTATTTTACATTTTCCATGCAAGAAAATGTTATTTCACCGGATGAGGTAAAGCCAGATTCACTCATGATTTTCGATGATGTATCCACTGAACTTCCAGGTATCATTCAAAGCTATTTCAGCATGGGTCGTCACAAACATACCGATTGCTTATATCTTGGACAAACGTATTCATAAATGTCCAAACAGTTGATTCGTGACAATGCCAATGTCATTGTTTTATTTCGCCAGGACGAGAAGAACAATCGTCACATTTATAATGAACATGTGAATCCGGATATGACCTTTCAAATGTTTACAGAATTGTGTGGCAAGTGTTGGAACACTCAACGACATGCCTGTTTAGTGATTGACAAACAAAGTGAACTCAACCAAGGACGTTATCGCACAGGGTTTGATCATTTTATTGCTATTTAAGGCCCTGTCTCATTCCCCGGCAAGTCATTTGTCAAGACACCATACTATTCGCCAAAATTTCGTCAATTGAAACAATCACATGCAAATCATGCTTTGTTTATTCAACAACATTTAGCACCTCCACTAAAAGCCATGTTGAAACCCTCTTTCAAGCCATCTGAAACGATACCCACCGTTTCACAAGCCACCCAGACGCTGCACGAGGACCCTGAGGAAGAGGAAGAGGTACACGAAGATTTGACTAGTGTTAGCGAAGTTGAGGATGACGAGGAACATGTGTTTACGCCTGAATGAAAGGCTGCACCCCTTGCAGAGTTTTTGAGAAAAAAGAAATCCTAGGCCATAGTCGAAACACCTTGCCCTTCCAGAGCGTCTCCGTTTTCACATCTCTTGGCCACCCCTCAACATAAACCTTAACTGAAAACCATTTTAATAAAATATTATGGATCAACATTGGAAACCTATTTCACCGATCTATTTATTGGAAACACAAATACCACGTATGGTGATCGCTATGAGGATGATAGTTTTAAAATTGGCGATTCATCCATTAAATTTGCTCGTACTAAAGCTGTCATTAAAACATCAAATATAAATTAATCCCAGGGCTGTAAAAGCTGCTCTTTTCTCGGACTCCCTCTTCCCATGATTATACAACAGAGGATCTTGACAAATATAAATCCATTTTATTGGATACCCATGCCCACAAAAGACAGTATGATCCCACGCAACAAGTAAATGCCAATATATCTCAAAAATATAAAACCATCATTGCAAAAATGTTTCCCACAACTCAAAGTACTCGTCGTAAAGCATCCGCTTCGGGAGTGACATTTAAACCATTAAAACCACTTGTGGATGTTACCTACTGGCACAATCCCAATAAGCTCGTCCAGCGGCTACAGTTGTGGCATGCCTCACGTCAAGCTGGCCATACCGGTCACGATTGGGAAATTCAAGAAATTGAACAAGAACTTCGAAATGCCAAAATTTTTGTTTAAGCCCTCACCCATTAAAATGGGTATTGCTCACGAGTTGCATCACCCAGCTAGGCTTCACTATCCACGACTCATGGTGATTTCACGAGGTGTGGATGAACTTTGGCAGGCTGACTTGGTTGAAATGATACCCTATGCTAGCGTTAACGACGGTGTAGGTTATATGTTGACCGTCATTGATATCTATTCCAAAATGGCCTTTGTTGAACCTGTGCGTCGCAAGTCTGGCCCACTAGTTAGCAAGGCCTTTCAACATATTATTCAACACTCCAAACGTCAACCTCAGCTGCTACAAACTGACCTGGGGAAAGAATTTTCAACAAGGATTTCTCCAGTTTTCTCAAATCTAAGGATATTCACCATTACACCTCGTATATCAATCTCAAAACCAGTGTGGTCGAGCGGTTCAACCGAACATTGAAAACCCATATGTTGAAAGCGTTTACCGCTCAGGGTACGTATCGCTGGTTGGACATGTTATCAGAGCTAGTATCACGTTACAATGACACCAAACATAGAACAATTGGGACCAAGCCACGCCTCGTGACTGAAAATATTCAGCGACTGGATAAACTGTTTAACCCCATGAAAACAGCCGATCCTAAACGTCACCGACTGAAAATTGGGGATTTTGTTCGTGAGAGCAAATTTAAGTCTGCCTTCAATAAGGGCTACACGCCTCAGTGGGGGACTGAATTATAACGAATTTGTCAAGTCAACTTGGACACTCCAGTCACCTATTTACTCGAGGACCTCAACCATCAACCCATAAAATATAGATTTTATCTCCATGAACTTCAGAAAACAGTATTTCCTCAGCATTATCTTGTGGAAAAAGTGTTGAAACAAAAAGGAAATAAACTATATGTCAAATGGTTAGGATTTAACTCTATGTTTAATTCTTGGTTCAATAAATTACATGTTGTATGAACCTGTGCACTTTTTATTTATTCACACATGTTGTACACCTCCTATAGCTCTGTGTGAACAGCGCTCCGCGCTTCGTGCATGTTCATACATGTTTATCTTTCCCTTTCCACCTGTGTACTCTCTTACATCACCCCTCCCCCTCTCCCCCCTCCACCTCCCACCACTGCTGTTCGCAGCTCTTGCCTATCTATTGGTTGTGACATCATTCCCACAAGTTACATCATACTTTTTACTGATTCAACGATTTCCACGCATTGAACATTTTGTTATCGGACACGTGGACAGATAACATCCAAGCTGAACACCTGTGTTGGATCATATTACACGTCAACTTGCATTTTGTCACTTGCGAATCAAAACAGGATGTGACATGTTAACATTTATCGTGCACGTGGACAGATAACGTCCAAGGTGAACACCTGTGGCAGATCAAATTTCACATGAACTTGTATTTTGTCACGTACGAAGCAAAACATGATGTCACTGGTTTAGCGTACATGTCATCTCACACGTGTTCACATGCCTTTCGCTCTTCCCTGCCACCACGGTGGTCAGATTATTTCACCTTCAAGTGTCTTCTGCGTCTTTGTCATTTTCCATTGCAGCTGTTGTCAAGTCAGATCAGCGCATTCCAATAAGCTCAAATGACATTCACCTCCTGCTCGTCTGCAAGTTTGTTTTCTCTACTCGCTTCGACCAACATAGAACCAAGTTCTCATTACCGTTTACACGTTAAAGGTCATCTTCGGGGGTAAAATATCAGAAAAACGGAACCTCGCTCTGTCATACACCGACCCGCCGAAATAGCGATTGTTCTATTAAGCATGGTCCTTGTGGTTAGCGATAGGTTCGTTGAAACACACACACAGCAGTATCGTCTCCTCAACCCCCACGCTTCATGAACATTGTAAACAGGTAAAGAGAGAAATTTTTCAACAAAAGTGTCGTTAAACTCTTTGTCAAAATTTCAAACATAGTTTCAAACAGGGGGCGTTAGCCCGAGTCCTAGGACACCTCGTACACGTCTCTAGCGTTATTGGTCCGTGAGATATCAGCAAAAATCACAAAAAACACTTGTTTACCCCAAAATAGAGTTTCCAATCTTTTTAAAATATAACGAGTGGCCCATAGCAAAGAAGACGTCAGACCGAGTCCTTGGACCCCTCGTACACGCCTCTAGCATGATTGGTTCGCGAGATATTAAAAGCGGATGACCTTTTAGTTTTGGTCTCTTAATTACATAACGAGCCTATAAGAAAGTAGGGGGCATCACTACGAGTGCTAGGACACCCGGTATGTTCAAATCCGACCATTGGTTAGCATGATATCAGGTTCTGGGCAAATACGAGGAGGGTTGAATAAGTTAGTCGACAGGACCCGTATTACCACACTACTCTCAAGTTTTCATCCTAAAGACTTGAAATTTATTTTGGGTGTAGGGGGGGCATAGGGACCTTTCATTCATGTCAAACAAACTTTTTTGTATAATTCCCAGTTTCCAAAATATAGGAATTTCAAAATTCGGGTGTTTCCAAAAAACATAAATAATAAAAAAGTTTTATTATAGAAAATAAAGATCATAAAGACCATTCGTTTGAGCAATGGCACAACTTTCTATCTTGTTTGGTTTTCAAACTATCATCTACTTTCGAAAACAAAATTTTCAAAAAAATCATATACCATATAACGAGTGGTCCATAGCAATGCCGCCGTCAGCCTGAGTCCAACGACACATCATTTGTTAAAATAGGACCATGGGTTGGCCTGATATTAATGATTTAACTTGGACCCCGCCCGAGCAACGCCGGGTGAGTTAGAAACCCTATCTTCCCCTACTAACTCACCATCAAAAACGCCTAGTTTAGAGACATTGGGATATCATCGGCGTTATGGACGTTACAAACACAAGAGAATATATTGTTGTATCAGTTGGTATCTTCCCTATCCCAAAATGACAAAAGCCTGTAAGACGTGTTATGACAATAAAATTATGTAATTCTTAAATTCTTATTTTTTCATGTCCCCTCTGTCCTACCCTAGCCTCATTTTTTTCAAACTAGCATGGCAGGTAAGTCCATGTCTTGGGTACACGTTAGTGGCCAACGGTCAGTCAGTCGTCAGTTGAACTTGGTCCAGGCAAGCGTCAACATGTTACGCACACTCATTGTGGATTGCCAAGGGTTTAAAATTGGTGACAACAAATTTATATTTAAACAAGTGGCCATTATCGATTGTACCACTTTTTGGATATCGCAAGCTAAGCATTTGCTATTTAAACCGCCCCATGCTTTTGATTTGTTGTGTGAAAAAGATCGTAAACAAACCCAGTGGATTGAAAATCACAGGCAACTAGACTGAAATCAAGGAACCTTTTCTTATAAATATTTGAACGTGTATATGAAAGCACACTTGACCTCGGCCAATGTGGTATTTGTGAAAGGTAATGAAAAACGTCAATGGTTGCAACCATTTTTGGCGTCTTACTGTCAATGTATCAACCTCATGAACTTGGGCCGCCCATCTTTGCAAACGCTGATGGATACTTGTTCCTGTGACAACATTCCCCATACAGCCCTAGCGCATGCGTGGCATCTCTTTCATTGGTTAACCACCCATGCCTGTTGGGAGTTGTTAAATAAAATTATAACTCAAAATTTACCTGTGAATGACGCCAGTGAGATTTCTACAAGCAACGTGTAAACATCTACAGAACGTGATACCATCGAGAAAGGCAATGCTACGGACAAAGCCATCGGGAAGTTCTTTCTGAGCAAAAAGAAACTAGACAGTTTTACCATAGGGGAACACTTGGCGCTGCCCAAGTCGTTCATTTATTATGTGGCCGCCAACACGGTGAAAGAAATCTGGCAACATGCACCAAAATCATGAACTCAAGGCCCTCTGTTGAGTGAATTGCAACCCTGTACGGATTACGATCACCATTAGCAAGTGGCCATGGCAAAAATACCCTTTATGCGTCAGTGCGCAACTTGCAGCTTGTGAAACTGTATCACGGTCATAAAAGTCCTTTTAAGGCTTTGTTGAATCATTCCACGGGTGTCAAGGCGAGAAAAAGCAACAACAACAACAACAAAAACAAACAACGTCCACAGAGGAGGAGGAAGACCAAACCTTTTCACCATCGATGGAAAACGATATGTCAGACCTGTACTGGCAATGGCGTCATTGACAAAGTGATTTAATACTTACCCTTTGAAATCCATCTTCCAGGTTATCGTTTTGTGGCCCTGGATTTCATCTTGGAAAAAGTTTGCAGCGTGGTGATTAACCCATTAATTTTGGATCAAGCATGCAAAGAACACGATCTTTCTCATCGCCATAGTCATCCTGGTTCAAGACATGTGGCTGATAAATTATTATTGAAAAAACTAAAAACGCTTCACATCCTGTGATGCCCCAGTGGGTGAAAGGATGGCAGCCCTAATTGTGATGAGTGCTATGAAAGGAAATTTGATGATGCGTGGACATAAAGATTAAGGAATTGAGGAGTGAGGAATTGGGATTTTTATGTATTCTATTTACTTTTGACAATCCACTATCACTATGAAATAAAAACAAAGGTTTACCGATGCACGATATTTTTTTATTATTTTTTTTATTAAAAAAATATGATATTGATGGGCTGATTTTTTCATTTGCACATTTTCACACATTGCCATTTGCCAATTTGCAATTTACAGTTTTTAAAAATGTCTGTTTCATGTTGTGTGTTATTAATAATATGGATTTTTAATTTTGTTGATTACACTTTTTAATCAATGTCCGTTTGAAGTTTTTCTGAATATTCATATTTCACACATGGCCATTTCCAGTTTCTAAAAATTTCCGTTTTAAGTTTTGCGTTTTTGGTGATATCGAAAAATGGATTTTCCATTTTGTTGTTTTGACATTTTTCCATTTGGTGTACGGTGAACGTTGAGATTTGTCAATGAGGTTGATGCACGTGCTTGACCATGATGATGCTGCAATGTGTTTATGGGTGTTTGGAAAATCGTCAAGGTCTACGACTACTGCAGGCAAGACTGTTTTTACATAAAAAATAATGTCTATTCACCGCTACATTTCAAAAAAAAAGTATCGACAAAACAAAGTGAGTATATAAGTGAAAATATCCCCTCTCCACCCACCCTACCTCACCGTGTATGCTCTGGTTATGCATACACACCCGCTTTCTCTCCACTCATATATTCACACCTGTCTTTGGGAACAAGCACCACCAATTTATTTATTCCCAAAAGCACATTCTCGACATGCACACTTATCCCAAAAGAACTTCTTTTAGTTTACCATTTATAATTTACATTACAAAAAATAATTAAATACTAGTCATTAAAGTTACTAAAAATAATATTACTGATTGCATATTTACACAAAAATAACACTTTTCTACAGCTAAAAAATCAAATTATTTACCTATCAAAAAATTTTAAATAAAAATATAAATAAGGTAGCATGGAACTTTTCGAAGAGCAAAAGGCCTATGTGAGTTGCCACTATTTACACAGAATACTATTTACAATGACAAAAACCAATATTTACAAAATACTAAATCCACGAGTTACAAAAAACCATGTCCCCAATTGAACAAACAGAAAAATCACACCTCCTCCTCCTTGCGGTCATAACCCCAGGGCAGGCTCGTGAGCGGGTCATCAGCCCACACACGTTTGTTATCCATGGAGGCGAGGGTGCGTTTTCTCTGTTCTACAAGTTACAAATGATGGTTGCTAGATTGCATCATTTACTGTGTATGGGACATAGCTTTGCCAGTGCATAAAACCGCTAGATAGTCATCTACTCGTAGCGATTTTACTACTGCCCTACCTACACCTTTTGCTCGTTTGGCTTCCTTACAGTCGAGTGTGCGATAAGCATACATTTTCGAGGCCAAACCTACGAATTCCGTCATGACGGAATCATCACATTCATATTTTAGAACACCCATTTCCTTCTTGTTTTTATGGGTAGTTGAAACACGTTGTCAGCGCTATAGCAAGAGTTGTCGAACCAGTCACTATGCTGCCTCATGACGTCATAGGGGTTGCAGTGGCGAATGTGGTAAATGAATGAGTCCGTATCCATATACAATAGAGAGACGTCCTCAAAATAGCGTTTGGAAAACTCATAGTGGAATCGACCTATGACAGATTTAGAAAAGTCTAAAATGACTTGGCCCAAATAAACGGGTTTATCCATGGTCACGCTGGTCTTACTCAATTCAATAGTAGCCAAATTCTCATCGATAATATCGATTTTTAATAAGGCTTGGCATTGTACCGCCGGGCACCCCACCGCTCCTCCCAGACATTGACCAATTTAATGTCACGGTAGTTGCGGACATTCTCCATGGACTTGCAATAAATGCAGTTGCTAAGTAATTTAAAAAAAATAATTTCAAACAGCTGTGTTGCCATTTGTCGGTGCTCTGTGTTGAGTTGCATGTATGGCTTGAGCCATGGTTTTTAGGGCAAAAGAAATACCCCTGTGAATTTTCTTCAACACCAATCCTTGGGTGAGGCATTGCACCAACATTTGGATATGTAAAGAGGGCCCATGAGTTTTTCAATTTTCACTTTACTGTCAGGGGGAACCATTTGCTCAAGGCAGAATGGGAAATCGGCATGTTGATCATACAAGGATGAGGGATATTCAATATCCACTTCTAAGACATATCCACGGCCTGTTTCTTGGCTAGCCTTTATAACATCAAATTCTGACACTTGTTTGTTTGTCAGCCAAGCAAACTTCCCATAGGGCAAAGGCTGACTCATGGCATAACCTTACAAATTATTCACGTCATAGTACATTAAGTACGATTCTGGTTTGTTTGGAGAATAATCAGGCATGTAGACATTGTTCGCTTCGGCATGGCGTTGGTTAAGTGACACAAAGCCGCCACGAATGCCCTTTTCAAAAAATAGAACCATGTCTACATCAGTGAGTAAATCCAATTCCACTTGAGTTTATTTCAAAGCGGAATCGAACGAGAGCCCAGAACTCGAATAATAATGAGCCGGGTCAAGACCGTAAACGTGTTGACACAACTCACGGAATTTTTGAAACACATCAGTGAGCAGCACTACATCCAGTTTCAGGTAATGCATAGCATATTCACTTGGCGTGTTCATGCCAAACACTCCCCAAACTTGACATGCATGTGCATAGTCTTCATCGGAAACGGTACTGCGTGTTAGTTTCGAGTAAAATTTCTCTTTTGGTGGGAATTTTCTTTGTTTTAACACGTCCCAGCTGTTGCAGAAATCATACGGGAATATACCTTTCCGAATGCACAATTGAAATTGCTCAGGATCATTAAAATGCATTCTAGTATTTTTTAATTCCTCCTCATTCAAGCCATTCACAAGCCTGTCTAGCGAGGATGCCATACACTTAAAGGAATCCAAAAATCGAAAGCTAATGTCACTCAACTGTCATGTCAGGGCTGTAAAACGCTCATGGTTTTGAGGGATAATAGTGAACGAGCCCTTGTTGACATGACCCAATTCACGAATCAAAAACTGAATGTCATAATTCGCCAGATTTTGGAAAAAGACACTGATGAAACGAGGAGCTGGAAAGTTTAAATTGCATTTGCTGTGTGCAGCTCCACGAAACTCTCCCCTAAAGTGCGAGTGATCATGAACGGTGTCTTCAGCACTGATCAGTGGCTTTTCGCAAATATGGCATGTCGTGGCATGCTCATACTGCTGCTGCTGTTCTGGAGATAGGCTTATGGGTACTGTGTGGTCCAGTAATCCCTGTACATGGTCGGCCAACTTAACAAGTTCATCTATAAACCATCTGGCACAATCTGGCCCCTAACGGTATTTGTAACAGGATTGTGTGGGGTCATAGGTACACGCCACATTAAATCCAATGGCAAAGGGCTTATGTTTTTGAATGGGTGTGGTTGAGCTGATGGTAGGATCTGGTTCACATCCCGCCATGGGTGTGGTATGAGCTTAGAAATCTGCACAGACCACATAGGGAACAGTGTCACGCTTGTGAATGTCCTTAAACTATAACACAGCCTTGTCCCCTTGCGGAAATATCAATCTCACCGCTTCCAGAGAAACGCAATCTACCTATGACGTTCCAAAAGCGTAAGAGTGGTAAAATATTGCAGACAACGATCACAGATATTCTTCTTACCATTATGCTCGGACGCTTGACTGCTTAGCAATCTACTCAGGCTTTTAATCAGGCAATAGTGATTCACCTCTCCGTAAGACAGATATAAAAGGTGAATGTGATGTCGTTTTGGTTCTTTTGTGGCATAAGGAGGATCAACAATCTCTTCACCATCAAGGACATACACCATGAACAAAAAGTCCTGGTTATTTTGTTCAAACCTATGGATCTCGGTTAAGTCAATTGGGAACGAAACATGTGTTAAATTTAAAGTTTGTTTCAATTCTTCGAACTTGGCCTTGTACAGTCCAGGTCTGTAACAATGCTGTTGTACTGGTTGCAAAAACCCAACCACTGACTACAGGAAACCTTGATGGTCACTATTCTTTGCATTGACCACCGTTCTCCGGCAGGCAGTCGCTGGTGGTGTTTTAATATAGCTAGACCCAGCATTTAACGGGTTGAAATAACAAATCTTGATTTGCATATGATGAATTTTGTCTAACGCTAAACCACTGGGTCCTTGTTGCAGTTTATCAAATTTTGTTAGCAAGGCGTTAATCACGTTGGATTGATACCACTCGTTCATATTATCGGCTATCAAAAGCTCTTGCATTTTACTGCCAATATAAAATGGTTTTATGCTCACCGTCCTTGTTTTTATATATGAAATCGCACAAGAGTTGAGAAATTGACCTTTAAAGCCGAATGCAACCTTTGTGCTGTACAAATTTGTTCTTTAAAAATTTCGAAACAAGATTCCATCAATTCTTTTGGGATTAAACTCTCTCTAAGATTCACTACGCGGCCAGAGCAGACACGTGACTTGAAACAGGACTCATGGGGCTCCCAAGTTAAGCTATCTGCAGTGGCAAAAGACATTATTAATATAAAAAAACAATCTCACCAAAGTTTTCAGCCGTAGACTGCTCGGTAAACAATGGTCACCAACACACACGTTCCTGGTTTTCAGCAGTGGTCAAGCGTTTTACAAGACACACTAAAAAGAAATAAAATAAACCACCATGAGTATATCTATTTCAAATAGAATGTTTCATAAACAAAAATAAATAAAATAAAAATAAAACAGTTTTTATATACATATAACAAAAAAATCTTACATTGCTTTGTAAAAAGCCCTGCGTTTGCTTTTTCCTAGGTTCGAGTGGAATGGGGTTTCTGTCTCCCAACACCAGGTATGCCAATTATCTAAAACAAAAATAACAATCCATCTATCAAATGGTAAACCAAAAATAATTTTAACATTAATTAGCATTAAAATAAACTAAACAGTGTTAATCCCACACTTAGCTCAAATATATAATGTATCCAATATAGTAACAAACAGGGGTTGAGCACACGAATGCAATCACTTTTATACAGATAAGACACAGCCTATGTTTACACTGCAAAATTTAAAACAGTAATGACTGACTAAGTGTCATAACTTGATCAAAACTCTAATACCCCCTGCCCTCCTCTCCTAGCCCAGCCCCTCGCCCTGTGTCCCTCTTACCACAGCTGTTAACATCGCGCTTGCCGTGCAATTGGCTATGGCATTGGTAGAGGGAGGAGTTATACTCGCTAACTGCATTATTTCTCTGACGTAGTTGCGATATTGTTCGACCTTCAACTCACCTCTACGTCACTGTAATTTTCCATTGGTCTGTTGACCCGTTCGCTCACATTCTTGAATCGCGATAACATGTCACATCCTGTCACCCAGCCATCCAAGCTGCAAGCAGGCCTCTCAAGCAGATATTCTGTTTTTCCATTCTGGCTGCCAGTCAGACATAGGAAAACAAGTCCTGTTGTTGTCGACTTTAAAAAGTCTTGCTTTTTATTCTTCTCATAGCATTATGAATTTTGTCTGCTTACTGGTCAGTGTTTACTAACATGTTTTAAAGATCGCCATGAGGGATTTTCGAAAATATTCGCCTTCATTCATATGTCATAGGAAAAAATCGAAAAGCGACCCCTCGTTTTGGCATACATCGCCCCGTCGAAATAGCCATTTCCTGTATTCACCATGGCCAGTCGTAGCCTCGTTAGAACACACGCCCAGAGCTACCGGCTCTCTATCACTCCCTTTGTCTACAAAAACTATTTAAAAAAATAAAAAGTTTTAAAATGCATAGTTTTTGTCCTAGAGACTCGAAATTGGGTATGGGGCTAGAGGGGGTAGGTATCTTTCAATTATGTCAAACAAACTCTTTTGTAAAATTCCTAGTTTCCAAAATATAAAAAATTGAAAATTTCAGTGTTTTCAAAAAATCTCAAAAAACAAAAAGTTTTGTTATAAAAAATAAAGGTCAAAGAAACCATTCGTTTCAACTATGGCACAACGTTCTATCATTTTTGGTTTTCAAACTATCGCATACTTTCAGAAACAAAAAAAATCAAATTAAAAAAATATTACAGGGTCCATAGCAAAGAGGACGTCACCCCGAGTCCTTGGACCTCTCGTACACGCCTCTGGCATGATTGGTTCGCGAGATATAACAAAACGTCTAAAATCACGTTTTTACCCCCCAAAAAGCATGTTTCCAGCTTTTCACCTTTTCAACACCTACATTCTCGTAAAGAGCACAACGAGACGAAAAAAACGAATCAAAGCTCGCCCTCCTAGCATTACTCTTTCCTTCCCAAGGTCGCTAGGGGCACACAACTTCCTAAGTGAGACAGATTTCCCCTCATCCCACTACTTCAGTTTTAGTCCTAGATGCTTGAAATTTATTTTAATGGCAGAAGGGGTCAGGGCCATTCATCTATGTCAAACAAATTTTTTTGTAAACTCTTTAGTTTCCAAAATATAAAAATTTCAAAATTGAACTTTTTTAATGTAAAAAAATAAAAAAGTTTTACCATAAAAAGAAAGGACATAGAGACCATTCTTTTAAGCCCATAAAACACTTTTTAGAATGTTTGGTTTTTAAAAAATCACCTACTTTCAAAAAAGATATTAATTATTTAATATGAACGCCGCCCGAGCAACGCCGGGTGACTTTAAACTCTCACTACTCCCCTACTGCGGCCAAGAGAATGTTAAATAATTAATAGCTCGCGAACCCGTGGTCGGATCTTGTCCTAGGACACTGATTAACGTCCTCTTTCCTATTGACCACTCGTTATATTTTTAAAGTATTGTGTAAATTTTTGTTTTTAAAAGTAGGCAATATTTTGAAAACCAAACATGATAAACGTTGTGCATTGATTCAAACCTATGGCCTCTATGTCCTTTATCATTAGAACAAAAGTTCTTTTTTTTTGAAAAAGTTCAATTTTCAAATGTTTATAGATTGGAAACTAGGAATTCCATAAAAAAGTTTGTTTGACACAAATTCATGGTCCTTACCTCCTGTACCCACAAAATAAATTTGAAGTCTCTAGAACAAAAACTGTGCAGTAGGGGGATGATGGGTGCTTAAACTCAGTGTCAGCAGTTTTTAAATTACGCGCGTCTGAGCCAAGTAAGATGGACGATATCTCCCGAACGCCTGATCCGATTGGGATGTGTGACGTGTAAAATCGCTTATCTCGAAGCCCTCTATATGTTATTAATTGGTTTAAGTTCTGAGAATAAGGGAAACAGGCTTTATGAGGGTAAAACCATGATATTAGACGTTGTCCGATATCTCGGGAACGCATGGTCAGATTTGGACGTGTAACGTGTCAAATGACTTGTCATGAAGACCTTTCTTTGTTGTTAATAGGTTCAAGTTTTTTAGATTGAGGGAAATAGAAGTTTTTGGGGTAAAACCATGATTTTAGACTTTTGCTATAACTCGCAAACCAATAACGATAGGGACGTGTATGAGGGGTCATAGGACTCTTGCTAACACCACCTTTTTGAATATATTTTAGAAATTTTGACAAAGGGCCAAACGACACTTTTGTTGAAAAACAATTAATTTTTAAAACTTTTTTTTACCTGTTTAAAATGTTCATGAAGAGTGGTTGTATATAGAGAGAGACAATACTGCTGGGCGTGTGAATTAGCAAGGCTATTACTGAGCACAGTGGCCGTGCTTAATAGATCAATCGATATTTCGGCAGGTTGGTTTATGTCAGAGCGAGGGTTCGTTTTTCTGATCTTTCCTATGGCAGATGGATGGAGGCTAATAACTGAAAATGCGTGAAGCATGCTAAGATTTTTCTTTCCCCCGAAGAGGGTCTATAATGTGTGAACGGTTTTGAGAACTTGGTTGTATGTTGGTTGAAGCGAGTAGAGAAAACAAACATGCTGAGGGGTAGACTAGCAGTATGTGATGTCATTTGAGCATATTGGAATGCGCTGATCTGACTTGACAACAGGTGCAATGGAAAACTAAATAGACGTAGAGGACGTTTGAAGCTCAAATAATCTGACAATCGTGGTGGGGGAGAGCGAAATGCATGGGAACATGATTAAGCTAACATGTCACATCCTGTTTGATGTGAAACATGATCCCGACCCAGGTTTTGGTAGACCTTGGACGTTAGCTGTACACGTGCACGAGAACACCAAGCAGTAACATATTGTTTGCTTCGTACGTGAGAAAATGCTTGTTGGTGTGTAATATTACCTGACACGCAGGTGTTCATCTTGGACGTTAGTTGTCCACGTGCACGATAACTGCTAACAAGTCACATCCTGTTTTGATTCGTACGTTACAAAATGCAAGTTGACATGTAATATGACCTGACACAGGTGGTCACCTTGAATGTTAGCTGTACATGTGTTTGATAACAGGACGTTCAAAGCGTGGGAATCGTTGAGTCGGTAAAAAGTATGATGCAATTTATGGGAATGATGTCATAGCCAATAGCTAGGCAAGAGCTGCGAACAGCAAAGGTGGAGATGGAGGGGATCGGAGGGTAGGGGGTGGGAAGGCGGGGGGGGGGGGGGGAGAGGGGTGGTGTAAGAGAGAACACAGGTGGATAGAGAAAGAAATATGTGTTGTTCATAATACATGTGGAGCTGAGGACTGTACACAGAGGACTATAGGTGGTGTACAACATGAGTGAATAAATAAATTAAAAGTCACATGGGTTCACACAACATGTAATTTATTAATTCAAGAATTAAAAGTAGAGTTAAATCCCAACCATTTCACATAAGAGTTTATTCCATTTTTGTTTCAACACTTTTTCCACAATATAATATTTTGGAAACGCTGCCTTTCGAAGTTCATGGAGATAAAACCTGCGTTTTAGGGGTTGATGGTTGACGTCCTCGAGTAAATAGGTGACAGGACAGTCCAAGTTGACTTGACGAATTCGAAATAGTTCGGTCCCCCACTGAAACGTGTAGCCCTTATTGAAGCAGACTTAAATTTGCTCACACGAACAAAATCACCAATTTTCAGTCGGTGACGTTTAGGATCTGCTGTCTTTATGGGGTTAAACAGTTTATCCAGTCGCTGAATATTTTTGGTCACGAGGAGTGGCTTGGTCCCAATGGTTCTATGTTTGGTGTCATTGAAACGTGACACTAGGTCTGGTAACATGTTCAACCAGTGATAAGTGCCGTGAGCCGTAAACGCTTTCCACATATGCGTTTTCAATGTTCGGTTAAACCGCTCAACCACGCTGGCTTTGAGATTGCTGTACGTAGTGTAATGGTGAATATCTAAAGAATTTAGAAAACTGGAGAAATCCTTGTAGAAAAATTATTTCTCCCGGTCGGTTTGTAGCAACTGAGGTTGACGCATGGATTGTTGAATAATATGTTGGAAGGCCTTGGTGACTAGTGGACCAGACTTGTGACGCACAGGTTCAACAAAAGCCATTTTAGAATAGACATCAATGAAGGTCAACATATAGCGTAAACCATTGTTAACGCTAGCATAGGAGATCATTTCAACCAGGTCTGCTTGCCAGAGTTCATCCACACCTTGTGAAATTACCTTGAGTCGTTGATAGTGACGCCTAGCTGGGCGATGTAACTCATGAGCAATGCCCATTTTATTGGGTGAGGGCTTATACAATAATTTTGACACTTCGAAGTTCTTGTTCAAATCCTTGAATTTCCCAATCGTGACCGGTATGGCCGGCTTGACGTGAAGCGTGCAACAGCTGTAGTCGCTGAACGAGCTTATTGGGATTATGCCAGTAGGTAACATCCACAAGGGGTTTTAATGGATTAAATGTCACTCGCGAAGCGGGCGCTTTACGACGAGTACTTTGACTGGTGGGAAACATTTTTGCAATGATGGTTTTATATTTTTGAGATGTATTTACATTCTCTTGTTGAGTGGGATCATATTTTCTTTTGTGAGCATGGGTGTACAATAAAATGGATTTATATTTGCCAATGTCCTCTGGCGTATAATCATGGGAAGAGGGTGTGCGAGAGAATAGCAGCTCTAACAGTCCCGGCGTTAATTTATAGTTGATGTTTTTAATGACAGCTTTAGTACGAGCACCTTAAATGGATGAATCACCAATTTTAAAACTATCATCCTCATAGCGAACACCATACGTGGTATCTGTGTTTCCAATAAATAGATCAATGAGATACGGTTGCAGTGTTGCTCCATAATGGTTGATTAAAATGTCTTTCGGTTGACCTTTATTTTGAGGGGTGGCCAAGACTTGTGAAAACGGAGACAATCTGGAAGGGAAAGATGTTTCGACCATGGCCAAGGATTTCTTTTTTCTTAAAAACTCTGTAAGGGGTGAGGACTTTTTTTTGGAGTCGTAAACACTTGTTCCTCATCATCCTCAACCTCGCTAACATTAGTCAAATCTTCCTGTTCCTCTTCCTCTTCCTCATCTACAGGGTCCTCGTGTAGCGTCTGCGTGGCATTTGAAACGGTGGGTAACGTTTCACATGGCTTGAAAGAAGGTTTAAACATGTCTTTTTTGCGGAGGTGCTAAATGTTGTTGAATAAACAAAGTATCATCTGCATGTGATCGTTTCAATTGACGAAACATTTGGCGAATAGTATATTTTGCTCTAATAATACGCTTTTTCAATTGACTCCCTACTAACGCCATGGTGTCTTGACAAATGACTTAGTGCCTTATTTAGCAATAAAATGAACAAATCCTAAGCGAGACCGTCCTTGGTTGAGTTCACTTTGTTTGTCAACGACCAAACAGGCATGCCGTTGAGTGTTACAGCACTTCGTACACAATTCAGTAACCATTTGAAGGGTCATATCCGGATTCACATGTTCATTATAAATGTGACGATTATTCCTCTCGTCTTGGCGAAATAAAACAATGACATTGACATTGTCACGAATCAACTGTTTGGACATTTTAGAATACGTTTGTCCAAGTAAGACGCATGGGACGACCCATGCTGAAATAGCTTTGAATGATGCCTTGTCGTTCAGTGGATACATCATCGAAAATCATGAGTGAATCAGGCTTTACCTGGGGCAATAACATTTTCTTGCATGGAAAATATGAAATAATCCATTTTCTCATTTTGTAATCCAGACATGACTTGATCCAGAAACACGTAGAGGGGTTGGTTGATAGATTTAACTGTGATGAGCGTCAGCAAAAGATTGGTTTTTCCACACCCGGAAGGCCCCACAATAATGCAGCGAATGGAAGTTGGAAACAGTGAACCATGGCGTTGTTCACGTGATGAGGGATAGAGATGTGAAACAATGTCCCCCACGGGGAATGACACTTGCTGCTTAATAATCTTCATATCAACTAAGGATTAGAGAGGCTAAGAGGCTGTCTATATTCATGGAGCCTAGCCTTGTCATAGAAACAGTAGACTTCTACTACAGGTTGACGATGGATGTATTTGGACGTGTGTTGATGGCCAATGCTAGTTCTAACCCCATACATGATCCTAAACAAGAAACAGATCCTGTTAATAAACACTACGTGGATAGGTTGTAGTGCCACGCATGAAATAAGGAGATTATGACTTTAAGGGAAAGCGGTTAACCCATGTGAAACATCCTCAAGTGTCTACTGATGTCACTACAATAAAGTATGTTGATAACAAGATGTATGAGTTTTCTAAAAAAAATGCCTCAGCTTATGGTGAATGGCTATACGGCTATTCATCATCGCATTATTCACGTGGAAGACCCACAAGAAGAGGACGATGTCTGCACGAAACGTTACGTGACCTATGAAATGAAAAGGCTTTATAAATGTATCCCATCTGTATTTTTAGTGACAAATGAAAAACCTGTGAATGACAGGAACCATTTACCGCTAGTCCAAGACAAGCACCTGACATATGTGCTTTCTTCAGGTTTAGGACACTATCGATTACTCTATGATGGAACCATTCACATGAAACAAGCCATGCCTGATGAGAACCATTTACATGTAGAGATAAACGACCATAGGATGTTGGTCCATAACCATTAAATGGTTCATGCAGGGGATGAATTATCCTACCATCTCATGCTTACATGGGATGAAAAGCAAGCAGGAAAATTCATAAACGATTTCCCACTTAATGTGGAACTTGAATATACAGCCATGAAATAACAACCACACGTTAGTTGTGACTTAATCTTTCTTGTGAAAGGTTGTTGATCATCATCATGGTGAAACAAAGATATGTGGTGAAAAAGACTAAAAATAAGACCCTGTCATTGTCAAAGCATGGGCTGAAGGCATTAGTGGATAAGCCCTTGCGAAAAAAGAAAATTTAAAAAATAACGTGTTGACCATAAGAAAAGCCCTTTGAGCAGCACAGAGACGTGTTATTCCAAAACGTCAGCGACAGGGTTCAAAACAAGGGCGAGTAATTCCCGTCCCCAAACGAGCGGGATTTTAACCTGTTTATTTGCCGGTCTGGCTGCTCTGGGTTCAGTTTTGGGTGGAGTCTGTGCGGTGGCGAAAGCCATTAAAGCCGCACAGCAGGGCAAACAATAACTAAAAGAAAGTCAGCGACACAATGAACCATGGAAGCGATTGCTATAGGGGCTAGAAATGCCAACTTAAAGCCAGCCTTTTATAAAAAAGGATTTGCGATTTCACCATTTCGAATTAAAATATAAATAACCTCAGCCATAGCAAGACATGCCCTGACGCATCAACAAGTGGAAAGCTATGCTAAACAACTAAAGCTTTCTCATTTTCGAGGTGTGTTTATGAGGAACCAAATATCCCCACGACCCTGGAAACAGGAATGTGCTATTGGGAATTTGGATGATCACTGAGGACCAGGAACGCTTTATGTAGCTTATGTCAAAGAGGGATACACCATATGGTGCTTTGAAAGTTTTGGTAATTTACCCCCGTTCATGGAACTAGTCACCTATTTTGGAAACAGGATCAAGATATATTATAATGTGAAATGTGAGCAAACGTTTAACAGCCAACAGTGTGGACGTGTGTCTTTATTTTTTATATAAGACGCAGCATAAGCAAAAACGTCAACAGTAAGTCGGCAGAAAGTAAAACGTTTACACTGCATGGACGTGGACCTGAAGTCAGCCTAGACATTTACCCGCCTATCGAATTGAGTGAAGGACGTTATGGTTTGGGACTTGTTTCACTTGAAACGTACAATAGCATATACAACATACGTGAAAATGTGAACAACAAATTTTACTGTGATGATTCTGTGCTCACCCTGAACTCTGGTGGATATACGGTAGATGCCATTTATGAACGCATTTATGTGTTGTTGCTCAATGAATATGATTTAAAGTCATTTCTCGATGGAACGCGCAAGTTTGAACTTGTACGAAATACCAACATTCATCGCAGCAGAATTTTCTCCACGTTTAAGATTGACTTTAAAACACATCCCGATTCCAGTGGTCCAATACTAGGATTTATCCTACGTGTGTTGGAGCCCAACAAAAACCAGAAATCAGACGATGAAATGAAATTCATTGATGACCATCATGTGTCGGTGACGTGTAATATTTTTAGCCAAGTGTACACCAATCAAGAACCATCGCTTTCGCTTTATGACTTTATTGTGACAACGCCCAATGGCTATATTATTAGTAGGGGGGTAGTGGCGCTTCAGCTTCACCCATTTCATTTGTACCAGACTGTACAAGTTTAAATAATTAATATCTCTCAAACGCATGGTCGCATGTTGACAAATGAGGTGTCATTGGACTCGAGCTGACGTCCTCTTTCCTATGGACCACTGGTTATATTTTTCAAAAAAAAATTGGTCTTTAAGACCTTTATTTTCTATAATAAAACTTTTTTATTTTTTATGTTTTTTTAAAAACACTCGAATTTTGAAAATCGTATATTTCGGAAAATAGGGACTCTACAAAAAAAATTGTGTGACGTAAATCAATGGTCTCTATCCCTCTACCGCCGAAATAAATTTCAAGTCTCTAGGACAAAAACCTGACAGTAGTGGGGTGGTGACAGAGCTGCTTCCAAAAGCAAGTTGTGAGCCCCTGTGACCATGGAATGGAAAGAGTCATGCTAGGAAGGCGTGCTTGGATTCGTTTTTTCGTCTCGTTGCGCTCTTTACGGAAATATAGGTGTCGAAAAGGTGAAAATCTGGAAACACGTTTTTTTGGTGGGAAAAAACGTGATTTTAAACTTTTTGCTATATCTCGCGAACCAATCAGGCTAGAGGCGTGTACGACGGGTCCAAGGACTCGGGGAGACGTCGTCTTTGCTATGGACCACTCGTTATATTTTAAAAAAATTGGAAACTCAATTTTGGGATAAACACGTGTTTTTTATGATTTTGCCGATATCTCACGGACCAATAATGCTAGAGACGGGTACGAGGTGTCCTAGGACTCGGGCTAACGCCCCCTTTCAAATGTGGTAGATATTTTTTCCAAAAAATAATTCACAAAGGGCCTAACGCCATACATGTTGAAAAACTTTTCTTTTTTTTACTTGTTTATAATGTTTATGAAGCGTGGTGGTTGAGAGAGACGATACTGCTGGGTGTATGTGTTTCAATGAACCTGTCGTTTAGCACAAGGACCATGCTTAATAGAACAATCGCTATTTCGGCGGGTCGGTGTATGAAAGAGCGAGCGTGCGTTTTTCTGATAATTTACCTTTAACATGTAAACGGTGATGAGAACTTGGTTCTATGTTGGTCGAAGCGAGTACAGAAAACAAACTTGCCGAGGAGCAGGAGGTGAAAGTCATTTGAGCTTATTGGAAGGCGTTGATCTGACTTGACAACAGATGCAATGGAAAAATGACTATGACGCTTGAAGGTGAAATAATCTGACCATCGTGGTGGCAGGGAAGAGCGAAATGCGTGCACATACGTGTGAAACCACATGCACGCTAAACAAGTTACATCCTGTCTTGCTTCGTACGTGACAAAATGCAAGTTCATGTGAAATTTGATCTGCCACAGGTGTTCACCTGGGACGTTAGCTGTCAACGTGCCTGATAACAGAATGTTCAAAGCGTGGGAATCGCTGAATCATATAAAAAGTAAGATGCAATTTGTCGGAATGATGTCACAACCAATAGATAGGCAAGAGCTGGGAACAGCAGCGGTGGGGGATGAAGGGGGGGGGGGAGAGGGGGAGGGGTAATGTATGAGAGAACACAGGTGGAAAGAGAAAGAAATATGTGGAGCTGAGGACTGCACACATAGAGCTATAGGTGGTGTACAAAATGTGTGAATAAATTAAAAATTGCACAGGTTCACACAACATGTAATTTATTGATCCAAGAATTAAACGTAGAGTTAAACCCTAACCATTTGACATAGAGTTTATTTCCTTTTTGTTTCAACACTTTTTCCACAAGATAATGCTTAGGAAATGCTGTTTTTTGAAGTTCATGGAGATAAAATCTACCTTTTATAGGCTGATGGTTGAGGTCCTCGAGTAAATAGGTGACTGGAGTGTCCAAGTTGACTTGACGAATTCGAAATAATTCAGTCCCCCACGGAGGCGTGTAGCCCTTATTGAAGGCAGGCTAAAATTTGCTCACACGAACAAAATCCCCAATTTTCAGTCGGTGACGTTTAGGATCGGCTGTTTTTATGGGGTTAAACAGTTTATCCAATCGCTGAATATTTTTAGTCACGAGGCGTGGCTTGGTCCCAATCGTTCTATGTTTGGTGTCATTGTAACGTGATACTAGCTCTGGTAACATGTCCAACCAGCGATAACTGCCCTGAGCGGTAAACGCTTTCCACTTATGGGTTTTCAATGTTTGGTTGAACCGCTCGACCACACTGGCTTTGAGGTTGCTGTACGTGGTGTAATGGTGAATATCCTTAGATTTGAGAAAACTGGAGAAATCCTTGTTGAAAAATTCTTTCCCCTGGTCAGTTTGTAGCAGCTGAGGTTGACGTTTGGAGTGTTGAATAATATGTTGAAAGGCCTTGGTGACTAGTGTGCCAGACTTGCGACGCACAGGTTCAACAAAGGCCATTTTGGAATAGACATCAATGACGGTCAACATATAGCGTACACCGTCGTTAACGCTAGCATAGGGTATCATTTCAACCAAGTCAGCCTGCCAAAGTTCATCCACACCTCGTGAAATCACCATGAGTCATGGATAGTGACGCCTAGCTGGGTGATGCAACTCGTGAGCAATACCCATTTTAATGGGTGAGGGCTTAAACAATAATTTTGGCATTTCGAAGTTCTTGTTCAATTTCTTGAATTTTCCAATCGTGACCGGTATGGCCAGCTTGACGTGAGGCATGCAACAACTGTAGCCGCTGGACGAGCTTATTGGGATTGTGCCAGTAGGTAACATCCACAAGGGGTTTTAATGGTTTAAATGTCACTCCCGAAGCGGACGCTTTACGACGAGTACTTTGACTGGTGGGAAACATTTTTGCAATGATGGTTTTATATTTTTGAGATATATTGGCATTCACTTGTTGAGCGGGATCATACTGTCTTTTGTGAGCATGGGTATGCAATAAAATGGATTTATATTTGTCAAGATCATCTGACGTATAATCATGGGAAGAGGGGGTCCGAGAATAGATCAGCTTTAACAGTCCTGGAGTTAATTCATAGTTGATGTTTTTAATGACAGCTTTAGTGCGAGCAAATTTAATGGATGAATCGCCAATTTTAAAACTATCATTCTCATAGCGAAAACCATACGTGGTATCTGTGTTTCCAATAAATAGATCGGTGAAATAGGGTTCCAATTTTGATCCATAATATTTTATTAAAATGGTTTTCAGTCAAGAGTTTAGTGCTTTTCAGTCGGTCAACACGAATGTACCCAAAAGAGATGGGTTATGCACCAATCCTGAAATAAATTACATGAGATTAATAAAACATGTACTTTATTTCAGGATTAGGGCATAAACCATCGTGTTGACCGACTGAAAAGCACTAAACTCTTGTTTACTAAGGCAACACTGGAAATATGGCTTCAAACACCACCATGGTTTTCAGTTGAGCTTTATGTTGAGGAGTGGCCAAGAGTTGTGAAAACGGAGACGCTTTGGAAGGGCAAGGTGTTTCGACCATGGCCAAGGATTTCTTTTTTCTCCAAAACTCTGCAAGGGGTGAGGACTTTTTTTGAGGCGTAAACACTTGTTCCTCCTCATCCTCAATTTCGCTAACACTAGTTAAATCTTCCTGTTCACCTTCCTCTTCCTCAGGGTCCTCGTGCAGCGTCTGCGTGGCTTGAGAAACGGTGGGTAGCGTTTCAGATGGCTTGAAAGAGGGTTTCAACATGGCTTTTAGTGGAGGTGCTAAATGTTGCTGAATAAACAAAGCATGATTTGCACGTGATTGTTTCAATTGACGATACTTTTGGCGAATAGTATTTTTTGCTCTAATAATATGCTTTTTCAATTGACTCTCTGCTATCGCCATGGTGTCTTGACAAATGACTTGCCGGGGAATGAGACAGGGCATTAAATAGCAATTAAATGATCAAACCCTAAGCAATACCGTCCTTGGTTGAGTTCACTTTGTTTGTCAATCTCTAAACAGGCATGACGTTGAGTGTTCCAGCACTTTGCACCCAATTCTGTAAACATTTGAAAGGTCATATCCGGATTCACATGTTCATTATAAATGTGACGACTTTTCCTCTCGTCCTGACGAAATAAAACAATGATATTGGCATTGTCACGAATCAACTGTTTGGACATTTTAGAATACGTTTTTCCAAGATAGAAGCAATCGATATGTTTGTGACGACCCATGCTGAAATAGCTTTGAATGATGCCTTGACGTTCAGTGGATACATCTTCGAAAAACATGAGTGAATCAGGCTTTACCTCATCCGGAGAAATAACATTTTCTTGCATGGAAAATGTAAAATAACCCATATTCTCTTTTTGTAATCCAGACATGACTTGATCCAGAAACACGTAGAGGGGTTGGTAGAGAGATTTTGCAAAAATATAAATATTTTGAAAACGCAGACCATTGGGCGCTGTGAAAGAAGGAAGCTTGTAGTTTAACGTGACCGTTAATCTCGAGATCATGAGCCACGGGACCTTCTTTTTACGTGGAATCCTAACCACAGGACATGGCATTTCACATCGAAAATCTCACATGCATTGACCGGGAATCGAACCCGGACCGCCTTGGTGAGAGGCATTCAGATAGACCGCTGAGCCCCCCCCCCCCCGGGTGCTGTGATGAGCGTTAGCAAAAGATTTGTCTTTCCACAGCCGGAAGGCCCCACAATGATGCAGCGATTGGAAGATGGAAAGAGTGAGCCATGGCGTTGTTCACGTGATGTGGGACAGAGATGGGAAACCATGTCCTCCACGGGGAATGACTCTTGCTGCTTAATAATCTTCATATCAACTAAGGCCTAGCCAAACTAGCAGGTTGTCTATATACAGGACACCGAGCCTTGTCATAGAAACAGTAGACTGGTACTACAGGTTGACGATGGCTGTCTTTGGACGTGCGTTGAAGGCCAAAACTTGGCCTGTCCCCATACATGATCCTAAACAGGAAACAGATCCTGCTAATAAACACTATGTGGATAGGTCCGTAGTGCCACGCACAAAAAAAGGGAGATTATGACTTTAAGGGAAAGCGGTTAACCCATGTAAAACATTCTCAAGTGTCTACAGACGTTACTACGAAAAAGTATGTGGATAACAAAGTGTATGAGTTTTATGACAAAGTGCCCCAGCTTACGGTGAATGGCTATAGCGCTAATCACCATCGGATTATTCACCTGGAAGACCCACAAGACGAAGACGATGTCTGTACCAAGCGTTACATGACCTATGAAATGAAAAGGCTTTATAAATTTATCCCATCTGTATTTTTAGTGTATCTGACGAATGAAAAACCTTTGAATGAAAGAAACCATCTACCGCTAGTCCATGATCAGCACTTGACCTATGTGCTTGCTTCAGGATTAAGCCACTATCGATTACACTATGATGGAACCATTCACATCAAATATGCCATACTTGATGAGAACCATTTACAAATAAAGATAAATGGTCATAGGATGTTGATCCATAACCATGAAATGGTCAATGCAGGTGACGAATTATCCTTTCATCTCATGTTAACATGGAATGAAAAGCAATCGGGAAAAACCATAAACGATTTCCCACTTTATGTGGAATTGGGATATACAGCCATGAAATAACCATCTGACGGTAGTTGTGATTTAAACTTTCTTATGAAAGGTTGTTGGTCATTATCATCATGGTGAAACAAAGGTATGCGGTGAGAAAGACTAAAAAAAGGACTTTGTCCTTGGCAAAGCCTGGGCTTAAGACATTCGTGGACAAGCCCTTGCGAAAGAAAAAAGAAAAAATAATGTATTGACCATAAGGAAAGCCTTTCGAGCAGCACAGAGACATGTTATTCCAAAACGTCGGCGACAGGGTTCAAACCAAGGGCGAGTGATTCCCGTCCCCAAACGAGCCGGATTTTTACCTGCATTATTTGCCGGTCTGGCTGCTCTGGGTTCACTTTTGGGCGGTGCCAGTGCAGTGGCGAAAACCATTAAAGCCGCGCAGCAGGGCAAGCAACAACTCAAAGAAAGTCAGCTACATAATGAAACGATGGAAGCGATTGCCATGGGGGCTAGAAATGCCAATTTAAAGCCAGCCTTTTATCAACAAGGATTTGGGATTTCACCATTTCGAAGTATTAAAAAGAAATTAACCTCAGCCACAGCGAGACATGCCGTGACGCATCAACAATTGGAAAGCTATGCTAAACAACTAAAGCTTTCTCATTTTCGAGGTGTGTTGATGCGAAACCAATTACCCCCACCACCCTGGAAACAGGAATGTGCTGTTGTCAATTTGGATGATCACCGAGGACCAGGAACGCATTATGTAGCTTATGTCAAAGAGGGATCCACTCTATGGTACTTTGACAGTTTTGGAAATTTGCCCCCGCCCATGGAACTAGTGACCTATTTTGGAAACAGGATCAAGATATATATAATGTGAAACGTGAGCAAACGTTTAACAGCCAACAGTGTGGACGCTTGTGTTTAATTTGTATATATAAGACGCAGCATGAGCTAAAACGCCACCAGTATGTCGGCAGAAAGTAAAACGTTTACAGTGCATGGACGTGGACCTGAAGTCAGCCTAGACTTTTACCCGCCTATCGAATTGAGTGAAAAACCCTATGGTTTAGGACTTGTTTCTCTTGAAACCTACAATCAAATATACAACATACGTGAAAATGTGAACGACAAGTTTTACTATGATGATTCTGTGCTCACCCTGAACTCTGGTGGATACACGATCGATGACATTTATGAACACATTTATGTGGTGTTGATCAATCAATATGGTTTAAAGTCATTTCTCGATGGAACGCACAAATTTGAACTTGTAGGACATACCAACACTCATCGCTGCAGTATTTTCTCCACATTCAACATTGACTTTAAAATCCGTCCCGATTCCATTGGCCCATTACTAGGATTTAAACCACGTGTGTTGGAGCCCAACAAAAAACATGATTCGGACCATGAAGTGAAATTCATTGAGGACCATCATGTGTCGGTAACGTGTAATATTATTAGCCAAGTGTACACCAATCAGGAGCCATCGCATCCGCTTTATGACTTTATTGTGACATCGCCCTATGGGTATATTATTCGTGAAAACACTCCAGTGGTGCTTTTTCATTCTGTGGCTGTCGATAGTATTAGTAATATAACATTGAGACTGATCAATAGAGATCAACAACTCATTGATCTAGATTCTACCACACCAGTGACCTACAAGTTGGTGCTAAAGCCACAATGAATTTGTGTATAAAGCAACAACACCGTCTAGGAATGGTGTTAGTTGTTTGCCACGTGAATACACGTTAACATCTCAAGACAAGCAGATTTTACAGCATTTATGTTACCACGTCAACCCTCATAATGAATTCTATCCTAGAGATAGCGAACCGCATCGAGGAGCAACCAGGAGTGGTAAGAATTGATCTCCATTCCTATCAAGCTCAAACACCTGGACTCAATAACAATGATGAAATTCAATTTGTTATCAACAACCAAGATATTTACACCCTACCGCGGTATTTGTAAACGGATTGTGTTGGGTCATAGGCACACTCCACATTAAATCCCATGGCAAAAGGTTCATGTTTTTTAATTGGTGTGGTTGAGCTGATGGTGGAATCCGGTTCACATCCCGCCATGGGTGTGGTGAGTGCTTCGAAATCTGCATATACCACATAGGGAACAGTGTCACGCTTATGAATGTCCTTAAACTTTAACACAGCCTTGTCCCCTTGTGGCAATATCAATCTCACCGCTTCCTGAGAAACGCAATCTACCCTATGACGTTCCAAAAGCGTAGGGGTTTTAAAATATTGCAAGCATCGATCACAAATATGTTTTACACCAGTGTGCTTAGACACTTGTCTGCTTAGCAATCTACTCAGGCTTTTAATTAGGCAATAGTGATTCACCTCTCCTACAGATAAATATAAAAGATGAATGTGGTGTCGTTTCGGTTCTTTTGTGGCATAAAGAGGACCAACAATCTCATCACCATTAAGGCCATACACCATGAAAGAAAAGTCCTGGTTGTCTTGTTCAAACCTATGGATCTCGGTTAAGTCCATAGGGAACGATACTCGAATTAAATTTAAAGTTTGTTTCAATTCATCAAACTTGGCCTTGTACTTTCCCGGTCGAGAACCATTACGGTCTTGTGCTGGCTGCAAATACGCGGCCACACACCACAGGAAGCAATCATTGTCATGGTTCTCAATATTTACCACTGCCTTTTTCGAAGCTATTGCTGGTGGTGTTTCAATATAGCTAGACCCTGCATTCAACGGGTTGAAATGACAAATGTTGATTTGCAAATGATGAATTTTGTCTAAGGCAAGGCCACTGGGTCCTTGTTGCAGTTTATAAAATTTTGATAGCAAGGCATTCACCACATGGCTTTGATACCACTCGTTCAGATTATCGGCTATCAAAAGCTCTTGCATTTTACTGCAAATATAAAAAGTCTCTTTATGCTCTACGTCCTTCTTTTTATATATGAAATCGCACACCAGTTCTGTATTCACCTTTAAAGCCGTATGCAACCTTTGCACTGTACAAATTTCAATTTTAAACATTTCAAAACAAGATTCTAAAAATTATTTGGGAATTAGACTTTTTCTAACAATCACTACGCGGCCAGAGCACACACGCGATTTGAAACAACTGTTTAGGTGTTCCCAAGTTAGGCTATCGGTAGCAGTGGCAAAAGACATTATTTTGAAAGAACACTCTCACCTGAGTTTTCAGCTGTAGACTACTGAACAATGACCTCAAACACACGCGTTCCTGGTTATCAACAGAGGTCAAGCGTTTTCCAACACTCTAAAAAGAAATAAAATAAACCACCATAAGTATATCAATTCCATATAGTTTATGCATTTCATAAACAAAATTAAATCAAACAGGTTATATATATAAAAAACAAATCTCACCTTGACGTGTAATGCTTTGCTATATTCCCGTCTCGTGGGCTAGTGTGGAAATGGTTTCCTTTTCTCGCTGTCTGTCTTTCTCTCTTTCTTTAATATCGTTCTCACACACACTCATACAACATGTAGGCTATACCGGTTATCTTCAAATAAATAAATAACATTTAATTATAACTTTAACAATCAATAAATAATTGCATGTATATATGTAAAAACCAATAAATATATAAATGAATAAATATATACCTACCCCACAACAAGGTTAAGTATTTTCCACCAACACCAAAACTGTTAAACAAGACGAGGGGTTTCATGCAACGCAGTGTGTTCAAAGGTAGTCACCTAAGTGAGTGTGGAAATGATAGCGATATGTCTTTATATATGTTGCGTTGCATGTATAACCTTTTTTTCCCACGCTTTGAACGTTCTCTTATCGCGCACGTGGACAGCTAACGTCCAAGGTGAACACCTGTGGCAGATCAAATTTCACGTCAACTTGCATTTTGTCACGTACAAAGCAAACAGGTTGTAACTTGTTAACAGTTATCGTGCACGTGGACAGCTAACACCCAAGGTGAACACCTGTGGTAGATCAAATTCCACATGAACTTGCATTTTGTCACGTACGAAGCAAGACAGTATGTAACTTGTTTTGCGTGCATGTGGTTTCACACGTATGTGCACGCATTTCGCTCTTCCCTGCCACCACGATGGTCAGATTATTTCACCTTCAAGCGTCATAGTCATTTTTCCATTGCATCTGTTGTCAAGTCAGATCAACGCCTTCCAATAAGCTCAAATAGTATTCACCTCCTGCTCCTCGGCAAGTTTGTTTTCTGTACTCGCTTCGACCAACATAGAACCAAGTTCTCATCACCGTTTACATGTTAAAGGTAAATAATCAGAAAAACGCACGCTCGCTCTTTCATACACCGACCCGCCGAAATAGCGATTGTTCTATTAAGCATGGTCCTTGTGCTAAACGACAGGTTCGTTGAAACACACACACCCAGCAGTATCGTCCCTCTCAACCACCACGCTTCATAAACATTATAAACAAGTAAAGAAAAAGAAAAGTTTTTTCAACATGTATGGCGTTAGGCCCTTTGTGAATTATTTTTTGGAAAAAATATCTACCACATTTGAAAGGGGGGCGTTAGCCCGAGTCCTAGGACACCTCGTACCCGTCTCAAGCGTTATTGGTCCGTGAGATATCGGCAAAATCATAAAAAACACGTGTTTACCCCAAAATCGAGTTTCCAATTTTTTTAAAAATATAATGCGTGGTCCATAGCAAAGACGACGTCACCCCGAGTCCTTGGACCCGTCGTACACGCCTCTAGCATGATTGGTTCGCGAGATATAGCAAAAAGTTTAAAATCACGTTTCCCCCCCCCCCCCCCAAAAAAAGTGTTTCCAGATTTTCACCTTTTCGACACCTACATTTCCGTAAAGAGCGCAACGAGACGAAAAAAAACGAATCCAAGCACGCCTTCCTAGCATGACTCCTTCCATTCCAAGGTCGCAGGGGCTCACAACTTGCTTTTGGAAGCAGCTTTGTCACCACCCCACTACTGTCAGGTTTTTGTCCTAGAGACTTGCAATTTATATTGGGGGTAGAGGGGGAGGGACCATTGATTTACGTCACACAATTTTTTTTGTAGAGTCCCTAGTTTCCGAAATATACGATTTTCAAAATTCGAGTGTTAAAAAAAACAGAAAAAATTAAAAAGTTTTATTATAGAAAATAAAGGTCATAAAGACCATTCGTTCGAGCCATGGCACAACGTTCTATCATGTTTGGTTTTCAAACTATTACCTATTTTCCAAAACGAAAAATTCAATTTTTTTTTTGAAAAATATAACCAGTGGTCCGTAGGAAAGAGGACGTCAGCTCGAGTCCAATGACACCTCATTTGTCAACATCCGACCTTGCGTTTGAGAGATATTAATTATTTAAACTTGTACAGTCTGGAACAAATAAAATGGGTGAAGCAGAAGCGCCACTACCCCCCTACTATTATTCGTGAAAACCCTCCAGTGGTGCTTTTTCACTCTGTGGCTGTCGATGGTATTAGTAATATAACATTAAGACTCATTAATAGAGATTTACAACTCATTGAACTAGATTCTACCAACTCCACTTGTGTGTATTTTACAGCTGCATCAAACGATAGCCCAGGACTCGTATAATAGTGAGCCGGATCGAGACCATAGATGTGTTGACACAACTCACGGAATTTTTCAAACACATCATTGAGCAGCAATACATCCAGATTTAGGTAATGCATAGCATATTCGCATAGCGTCTTGGTATCAAACACTCGCCAAACTTGAAATGCATGTGCATAGCCTTCGTCGGAAACGGTAGTACGTGTTAGCTTTGAGTAAAATGTCTCTTGCGGTGGGAGAGTTTTCTGCTTTAACACGTCCTTGCTGTTACAAAATCATCGGGAAAAATACCTTTCCGAATGCACAATTTAAAATGCTCAGAATTTTCAAAATGCATTGTGGTGTATTTTGATTCCTTCTCAACCAAGCCATTGACCAGGCTGTCTAGCGAGGATGCCATAACTTAAAAGAATCCAAAAACCGAATGCAAAATTCGCCCTACCACCATGTCAAGGGTGTAAAACTTTCATGGTTTTGGGGGGTAATTGAAAACGATTCCTTGCTGACATGACCCAATTCACGAATCAAAAACTATATATCGTAATTTCCCAGATTGTGGAAAAACACACTGATAAATCGAGGAGCTGGTTAATTCATATTACGCTTTTTGTGCGCAGCTCCTCGAAACACCCCTGTAAATTGCGAGTGATCACGAACGGTGTCTTCAGCACTAACCAGCGGCTTTTCACAAATATGGCAGGTAATGACGTGCTCATACTGTTGCTGTTGTTCTAGAGTTAGGCTCATGGGTATTGGGTGGTCTATTAACCCCTGTATATGATCCACCAAATAGACAAGTTGGACCAAAACCCATTTCGCACAATCTGGTCCCTTACGGGATTCATAATAGGATTTTGTGTGGTCATAGACACACTCCGCGTTAAATCCTATAGCAAAGGGTTCGTGTTTTTAATGGGTGTGGTGAGAGCTTCAAAATCAGCATACACCACTTAGGGAACAGTATCACGCTTATGAACGTTGTTAAATTTCAAAACAGTCTTGTCCCTTTGTGGTAATACTAGTCTCACTGCTTCCTGAGATAGACAATCTACCCTATGTCATTGCAAAAGCGTAAGAGTTGTAAACTATTGCAGGCAACGATCACAAATATGTTTCTTATGTTCATATTTGGATACTTGACTGCTTAGCAACCTACTCAGGCTTTTAATCAGGCAATAGTGATTCACCTCTCCGTAAGACAGATATAAATGATGAATGTAGTGTTGTATTGGTTGTTTCGTGGCATAATGAGGACCGATAATTTCATCATCATCAAGACCATACAATATAAACGAATATCTAAATTATCTTGTTCAAACCTATGAATGTCTGTGAAGCCTATAGGGAACGACACACCAGTTAAATTAAATTTTGTTTGAAATAGTTAAATGCACTCTTATACTCTCCCGGTCGAGAGTCATTACGGTGTTGTGCTGGCTGCAAATATGCAGCCACACACCACAGAAAACATTTATCATCCTTATGTTCAATGTTGATCACAGCCTTTTTCAACGATATTGCTTGTGGAGACTCAATAAAATTAGACCCAGCATTGAAAGGATTGAATTGACAAAAGTTAATTTGTAGGTGATGGATTTTGTCTAACGCAAGACCACTGGGTCCTTGATGCAGTTTATCAAATTTAGCAAGCAAGGCATTGACCACATAGGATTCATACCACTGTTCCGAATTATGGGCTATGAATAATTCTTGCATTTTACTGCAAATATAAAATGTCTCTTAATGCTCCACATCCTCCTTTTTATATACAAAATCACACACCAGTTCTGTATTCACCTTTAAAGCTGTATGCAACCGTTCCACAGTACAAATTTCCTTTTTTTTTAAATTTCAAAACCAGATTCTAAAAACTATTTTGGGATGAAACTTTCCCTAACATTATCCACGCGTCCAGAGCACACACGCGATTTAAAACAACTGTTTAGTGGTTCCCAATTCAGAGTATCGGCAGCAACAAAAGACATCATTTTGAAAAAACACTCTCACCTGAGATTTCAGCTGTAGATGGTCTAACAATGGTCCCACTCTAGAGCCACTTGGTTTTCAGCTGTTGTGGCTAAAGCAGTAAAGTTCTTTCTCTCCGAATGTCTAAAAAAAACACCATAAGTATATCAAATCCATATAGTTTATGCATGTCATAAACAAAACAAATGCAAACAGGTTATATATATATAAACAAATCTCAACTTGAATTGTAATGCTTTGCTTTATTCTAATTTTGTGGACTAGTGTGGTAATGGTTTCTGTCCCACTTTCTCTCCGACTTCGTCTCCCTTTCAATCTCTTTCCCACACTCAACAGGTATACAGGTTATCTGCAAACAAATAAATAAACAAAAAAATCATTTATCACCTTATCAATCAATAAATAATTGCTTGTAAATATATAAATCAATACATATATAAACAAATACCTACCCCACAATAAGTTTAAGTATTTCCCACCAACACCAAAACTGTGAAACGAGACCAAGTGTTTCACACAACGCTGTAGCCTGTTCAAAGGTTGTCACATAAGTGCGAGTGAGAATATTAACGACAAGTCATTATATATGTCACGTTGCATGTATAATCATTTTTTCTCACGCTTGCACATCCTGTTATCGGGCACGTGGACAGCTAACGGGAACACCAGCGTGTCAGGTCATATTCATTTGCATTTTGTCACGTACGAAGCAAACAGGATGTGACTTGTTTAGCTTGCATGTTGTTTCGCATGTCATCTCACACCTTTACGCATACATTTCGCTTTCCCCTCCGACCAAGGTTGTCAAATAGTTTGACGTTAAAGTATCTTCAGAATTCTGATACTTTTACATTGCCCTGTTGTCAAGTCGTCAGTTCAGCACATTCCAATAAGCTCAAATAACATCCATATCCTGTGAGTCTGCTCTCCAGCAAGTTTTATGTACGTGCTTCAAACAATATATAACCAAGTTCAGTTGTCCTGTCCAAGGCTAGCTTCATCTGATCATAAAAATTATAATTTGCCATGTCACTCATAATCGTTTATATGTTAAAAATCCCCTTCGAGGGTAAAATATCGAAAAGTCAACCCTCGCTCTGTCATAAACCGACCCGCCGAAATATCGATTGTTCTAATAGCCTTATTAAAACACACGCCCAGCGGTATCGTCTCTATCTACAACCACTATTCATGAACATTTTAAACAGTTAAAAAAATAAAGTTAAAAAAAATCAACAAAAGTGTCGTTAGGCCCTTTGTCAAAATATCAAAATATATTCAAAAAGGGGGTGGTAGCTCGAGTACTATGACTCCTCGTACACGTCTCTAGAGTTATTGGTTTGCGAGATATAGCAAAAAGTCTAAAATCATGGTTTTACCAAAAAAAAATCTGTTCCCTCATTCTCAAAAACTTATACTTATTAACAATATAAAGAGAGCTTCAAGATAAGTATTTGACTCGTCACACGTCCAAATCCGACCATGTGTTCGCGAGATAGTAAAAAGTAAAATATAATGGTTTTACCCCCCAAATAGCCTGTTTTCCTCATTCTCAAAACTTTAACAAGCGATTTGACACGTCACACATCCAAATCCGACCAGGCGTTCGGGAGATATCGACCATCTTACTTGGCTCAGGCGCGCGTAATTTAAAAACTGCTGACACTATGAGTTTAAACACCCATCATCCCCCTACTGCACAGTTTTCGTTCTAGAGACTTGAAATTTATTTTGTGGGTACAGGGGGTAAGGACCGTGAATTTATGTCCAACAAACTTTTTTGTGGAATTCCTAGTTTCCAAACTATAAACATTTCAAAATTGAACTAAAAAAATCTTAAAAATACAACCTTTTGTTCTAACGATAAAGGACATAGAGGCCATACGCTTGAATCAATGTACAACGTTCTATCATGTTTGGTTTCCAAAATATCGCCTACTTTCAAAAACAAAAATTTACAAAATATTTTTAAAAATATAACGTATGGTCCATAGGAAAGAGGACGTTATCCAGAGTCCTACGACACCTTATTTGTCAAAATCCGACCTTGGGTTCGCGAGCTATTAATTATTTAACACTCGCTTGGCCGCCATGTTTGTTTTTTGGGCACAACAACGCCAAGTGAAGCAGAACCGCTACTGCTCCCCTACTCTAACCAACTTTCTATATCCTCTTTGCTTCGTCCATCACTGGTTATTTTGCTTCCTAAATAACATAAGTCTCCTACTTCCTTTAGTTTTTCACCTGCCAATTTGATGTCCATAGAGGTTTCTGATTTATTTCGGCTGCATTCCAATATTTTTGTCATAAGTTATGAATTATGAAGCTTGCATGATTTACAAGGCCGCCATCTTGACATGGTTTTGACGATTTATTTATTTAATCGTATGGTGAGTACAACAAGGAATTCATAAGTCCAGGTCCAAGTTCTTCAACCACACAGCAGCACTTTCTGATAGATGAAACAGGTCGCTGGGGCTTCCGGAGTAGGCATGAAGAGGGCAACCTAGGATGACATGGTCCATGGTCTGCTCCTCTTCACGGCATTCACATATTGGGGGATCCATCCAGCCCCACTTATGGCGCAAGAAATTACAGTTCCCATGCCCAGTTCTTAGTCTGTTGAGGCGACACCATAGTTTTCTTGGGAGGTCAAATCCATTCATTTTGAAGATGATCTTCTAGTTTGGGGACAGGACGCGTCCCATATTAAGGTATCCTTTTACAAAATTTCATAGAGATCCAATGATTAGTTTAGTCGTAATTCGATTTAAGCTCTGAACTTTTGTGTGGCCGCCATTCTGTTTTGGTTAAGATTGTGAAAAACTATTAATTAATAATAGCTATTAATTATTTAACATTCGCTTGGCCACCATGCTTTCAAACGGTTCAGATACAATGACTTAGCAAATAATGACTTTGACTAAACGATTTCTTCACCGGAGTATATTTCAAATAAAGTTAATTTCATACAAAGTTCATATCCCTTATATCAGTAGGCTATATTGCATGCAACATACTCAAATTAGTGAAATACAGGTCAGAACGAGACATCAGCTGCCATCTTGTCTCTATCAGAGTCGGCTCAGATTTTTTAAGTCACTTCTGCACTATAATATTACAATTAGTTTGGTCGTAATTCAATTTTAAGTTTTGACCATTTGAGTGACCGCCATTACGTTTTGGTAAAGATGGCGGCAATATAAAACATGAAACTGAGGTGCCCTTTGCTAGTGCTACCTCTGTACCAAATTTCGTTCAATTCGGATTCACCGTGTTTGAATTGATAGAGGGGTGGGGGCAGACATGCAGAGTACACACCCTCACACACACATACAGACACACACACACAGACAGACACACAATTTTTGACCCTGTGTAGATCTCATAAATCTAATGGAATGCAACTGAAAGAAATCAGAAACCTCAATTGACGTCAAATTGGCAGGTGAAGATCAAAAGGAAGTAGAGCTCTTCTGCTACTTACTAAGCAAATTCAATCAAACGAAATTGAACCAAATTTGGTACAGAGGTAGCTCTAGCAAATTCCTCCCCAGTGTCATGTTTTACAATTTGCGGGAGCTATCCACTGCCTACTAGATGCGAGCTGCGCTCAATGCCGGCCAGTTAGTGAACCTGTGCCAGCGGTGTTATTGAAAATGGCCTCTTGTTGCCGATAGAGCGCACTGCCAAGTATAGGCGAGATTAAAAATTAGGTGTGCAGTAGGTATATTAAATGTGTTTCTCCCAGTGATACGTTTAGACCAACGAAGTTTCAATTAGTGTTAGTAGTCGGAGTTAATATACTGAATTCCTACGTTGTTTGTAGTGTTTGCTGATGACATTGCAAAATACTGGAGTAAATTATTAACTATGGTTTGAACGCCGCTGCTCAAATCCAGTGTGCCAAATTGCAATCCGAATAGGAAGAAAATAGGAGGTGATAATGACTAAGAGTTATAACTATACCCATACATTTAGGCGAAAGTAGGCTATATGTTCTTTCCTGAATATCTTGTTTTTGTTTTACATTTCGTGATTTTCATCATGAATTCCTTCATCAAGACGGAGTCTATATGTTTTATTGGCTCATTCAAATCCTCTGATGAATCAACTAAGATGTCAATGTGATCAACAAATCTCAAGAGTTGAAATTGTTTCTCCTTGAATCTTTATATTTATAGTTATTGTCACTTTAAGGGGCAGAACAGCGAGGTCATCCCGCCCCCTTTGCTCCTTTGTATGTAGCCTTGACAATCACTGATCAGACACATGTTCATAGATTGACCTTTCCAAAGCAAAAGCTTGCCAGATGTTACTCTGGCCAACACTGCACTGCCAACGTTAGAAAAAAATACTGTGTTATTCGTTAACCAACCTTAAATGTACATAAAATGGAAATCATTAAGAATTATATCGAATGAAATATTAATACATTTGTCGCGGTAGCTGAAAAAAAATCAACCCTTAGAGAATTCTAATGTTGGCTACGTTTTTTTTAATGAAAGGTCGCTCAGAAATCCTGTATTTTATTTAGTTTCAGGTGATAATACGAGGCCTGTTTTTCTAAGTAAGGGCCGTTTTTTAATTAACCGAACATTTTATTTTAAAACCACATTTATTTTTAGGTTTTACATATATTCCTCTATTTTTCTACATAGTTGCGTTGTTTATTTAGGCACTTGTCATACCTTAAAACAAAGTTCTGAAATCCCTCTGCATAAATGTTTGCCGCCTGCCCTGACAACCAAGAATTCACGGCTGTTTTCACTTCTTCATCGTCGGCGAAGCGCTTCCCACCAAGATGACGTTTCAGCTGCGAAAAGAGGTGGAAATCGCAGTCAATTGCAGTCACGAAGTCATCTGTGGTCTATCTGAGCGTTCATGGAAGTAACAAATATCGTGAGAATAACAGGAAAGTTACGACAGCTGATGTTCACAACATTGAGATTGAACCAGCAGGTGAAGACAAACGCATGAGTGATGAAGAATACCACAGGATCACTGACAGAATGGATCGTGCACGAAGTCAAACCAAGGAATGGTAAATGGGTGAAATAAACATTTTCACTGCTACTTTTGAACTCGCGTACCCATTTTCGCACTTTACCTTCCGTCATTGCATTATCACCATACACCTCACAAAGCTGACGATGAATGTTTCTTGCACTCATAAAACGTATCACAGAACGTACCTCACACGCGGCGGGCGAATCAATAATCTTGAACATTGTAAAGATGCACAGTTCAGCCTACAGGTTGGCTACACAGCTGCAACTGAGACCTGCTTGTTCGCAAAGGATGCCGGGAGGTAGCACGCACGCTTGTTGCGGCGTGAGCACTAACTACTGGCTTTTAATAAATTACGACCCTTAGTTAAAAAACAGCCTTCGTATCTATTTCTCTTCCTTCGTAGAAGCACAATGAAATTGGCAAAAACTTTGAATTCAAAGCCTCACTTTGTATATATTGCCCTATCCACAACCCCATGACATATTCTCGCAGACCTACGAAAATTTATTGAAAATGTTTATCAATTGACTAAAATAAAAGACAAATGGCAGGAAATCAATTACTATATTTCGAGTACAAGCGAGGAAGAGACATCACTAATAATGAATCAGTAACGCAGCCCGATACTTTCGCTTTACACAGAGATGTAAACAAATCGGATCTCACACTCAAAGAACATAATATAATATCCAAACAATGGCGCACCTTCAAGCGGACGTTTGTTGCAATACATACGATGCTGTATGTAAGCAGAAGGAATAACTTAGGAAACGGTGATTCAATTAATCTTTTCAATCTATTTCCTTAGAATTTATTCAAATTAAATTTTAATGATTTTAACTAACGTCTACTTAAACATTTGGTGTATTTTAACCTTTATAGTTTAACATTTAAAACATTAGCTTTCACAATAAGTATTATTATAATCTCACCTTTTATATTTAATTCAATAATTATGAATTTTATATTAATTTCTATTTTGATGTGATTAATATTAATTTGTGTAATTATATTAAATTTGATAAAAATATCGATTTAACATTGATATTTATATTTTATTATTACTAACACATTTTTTGTTTAATTTTATCTAGCACCGTAGTTCAAGGTCAAACTGAAATAATATTTGGTTTTCAAAAATATTAACACTCCCGCAGGAAATCGCCTTAAAAAGACTGACAGATTTTACATTCAGCACCTTTGAAATATATTGTCCTCACAATAAGTGGTTCTAAACAAGAAACATTCTTAGACCGAAGAAGAATAGAATGGCCCGATCACCATGGCACTAAGAACACAAAAACGCCCGCACACAAGTTCTGCGTTGTTTATATCGTGGTGCCAACAAACGCCTGCCAAACTTATTCGGTAGAAGAGATCTTCATTGGTTGGCGGTATAGTGTTGGCCAGTCTTTAGGACAATGGAACGTATCTTATGAACTGGCGGGGACTGGTCGAAGCTGTATAGAAAGAAGCAGAATGGTGGATAATGTCGGTTATAATTTAACAAAATCATTTATCAACTGTTACGATCCTACCTGTAATGTTCAATACCTGTCCGTCAACAGTAGTATTGTATCCAATAAGCACCTGGAGTCTAGACAATCAGTTTCCCACTGCTTCCAGTCAAATATAGACTATACATCGTATATGCCTTAATGAATATGAACACAAAACTAGCATTAACTTAAAAAGGTACACGTTACGAATGTGATATTTATCTGTCACGAGAGCTATTGCGGCATAATGCTCTGTAAGTAAAGGTCACTTACATTTAAGGCACATTTATCGAATATGCAATGAACAGTATTAAAATGTCATCCTATTCCGATCCTTTTTTTCTATCTATCGGTTCGACCGGGACAGTCCCGGTATTTTGCTCTTGTCCCGGTGACCCGCCCGGTTCTATCAATGTCCCGGAAATCGGCTGTAAGATGTATAAAGTAATGAATTTATGTGTTTAAGAATCTTTTATGAATCGGTTACTTTTCAACAATCAACATCGTTGACTATCGCGCACATTGTCAAAGATTAACATTGTTAACTCATTAATTAACCGTTTCCTTCTCAAAGCGCCCGAATGCGCCCAGATATGAAAGCCACTGCTCCCTGCTAAAGCGCCCGAAAACGCCCAGGCATGTTCTGGCAATGGGAGTAAGGACTCCATGGAGCAGGCTACCGAGATGAATATATTAGCATATTTAAATGCTCCCTGCTAAAGCGCCCGAAAACGCCCAGGCATGTTCTGGCAATGGGAGTAAACATGAGGAACTATGCACTCCATGGAGCAGGCTACCGAGATGAATATATTAGCATATTTAAATGCTCCCTGCTAAAGCGCCCGAAAACGCCCAGGCATGTTCTGGCAATGGGAGTAAGAATTAGGAACTAAGCACTCCATGGAGCAGGCTACCGAGATGTATATATTAGCATATTTAAATGCTCCCTGCTAAAGCGCCCGAAAACGCCCAGGCATGTTCTGGCAATGGGAGTAAACATGAGGAACTAAGCACTCCATGGAGCAGGCTACCGAGATGAGTATATTAGCATATTTAAATGCTCCCTGCTAAAGCGCCCGAAAACGCCCAGGCATGTTCTGGCAATGGGAGTAAACATTAGGAGCTAAGCACTCCATGGAGCAGGCTACCGAGATGAATATATTAGCATATTTAAATGCTCCCTGCTAAAGCGCCCGAAAACGCCCAGGCATGTTCTGGCAATGGGAGTAACCAATAGGAACTAAGCACTCCATGGAGCAGGCTACCGAGATGAATATATTAGCATATTTAAATGCTCCCTGCTAAAGCGCCCGAAACGCCCAGGCATGTTCTGGCAATGGGAGTAAGGACTCCATGGAGCAGGCTACCGAGATGAATATATTAGCATATTTAAATGCTCCCTGCTAAAGCGCCCGAAAACGCCCAGGCATGTTCTGGCAATGGGAGTAAACATTAGGAACTAAGCACTCCATGGAGCAGGCTACCGAGATGAATATATTAGCATATTTAAATGCTCCCTGCTAAAGCGCCCGAAAACGCCCAGGCATGTTCTGGCAATGGGAGTAAACATTAGGAACTAAGCACTCCATGGAGCAGGCTACCGAGATGTATATATTAGCATATTTAAATGCTCCCTGCTAAAGCGCCCGAAAACGCCCAGGCATGTTCTGGCAATGGGAGTAACCAATAGGAACTAAGCACTCCATGGAGCAGGCTACCGAGATGAATATATTAGCATATTTAAATGCTCCCTGCTAAAGCGCCCGAAAACGCCCAGGCATGTTCTGGCAATGGGAGTAAACATTAGGAACTAAGCACTCCATGGTGCAGGCTACCGAGATGAATATATTAGCATATTTAAATGCTCCCTGCTAAAGCGCCCGAAAACGCCCAGGCATGTTCTGGCAATGGGAGTAACCAATAGGAACTAAGCACTCCATGGAGCAGGCTACCGAGATGAATATATTAGCATATTTAAATGCTCCCTGCTAAAGCGCCCGAAAACGCCCAGGCATGTTCTGGCAATGGGAGTAACCAATAGGAACTAAGCACTCCATGGAGCAGGCTACCGAGATGAATATATTAGCATATTTAAATGCTCCCTGCTAAAGCGCCCGAAAACGCCCAGGCATGTTCTGGCAATGGGAGTAACCAATAGGAACTAAGCACTCCATGGAGCAGGCTACCGAGATGAATATAGTAGCATATTTAAATGCTCCCTGCTAAAGCGCCCGAAAACGCCCAGGCATGTTCTGGCAATGGGAGTAAGCACTCCATGGAGCAGGCTACCGAGATGAATATATTAGCATATTTAAATGCTCCCTGCTAAAGCGCCCAGGCATGTTCTGGCAATGGGAGTAAGGACTCCATGGAGCAGGCTACCGAGATGAATATATTAGCATATTTAAATGCTCCCTGCTAAAGCGCCCAGGCATGTTCTGGCAATGGGAGTAAGCACTCCATGGAGCAGGCTACCGAGATGAATATATTAGGATATTTAAATAAGGATTTGGCAATTTCTGTAGTATGGGCCAATGTGACTAATTCCAGGAGAAAAAAAGTTGCTAAAGTGGTTCTGAACCAGGGACCTCAGGAAATAAAATGACGGTAAACAATGTAAATATGTGTATAGTTTGTGTAAACTGTGCAAATTCCATCACTGACACATTTTTAAATCTTAGATTCATAATTGTTTATGTGGCCAGATCATCTTATATATTAAAATTGCTTTTGTGACCAGATTATATGAGGGCAGGCTTCAAACCAAAGACCCCAGGTGAGTGATATTTACTATGGGTCAATTACTGTTGGTAATTCACGTGTAAAACTTTATTGTATTTAAATATATTATATAGTTCCCCTGTTATGTGCAAGAGTCCACAATACTTCCTATTCTAAAATAATAGGGTGATTTCTGGGAATATCATGCCTGGAAATGCAACAACGAAAGGGTTATTCTTTTTTAATTTGACAAAAAAGGTTTTTTGTACTTGTTTTTGTAGTTAGACAAAAAGTTGTATTTCTTCAAAAAATAATAAGATTTAGTAATTATTTAGATCGTAGAGTTTCGCGGCCGGTGTCTAGTTTATCATCTAAATACTGTAATAACCGATATGCGACGCGGCTCAATCCGGTAAGCCTAGGTGATAAACTAGACTAAGGAATTGTTCAATTAAACAATTTTATGAAGTATTGTTTCTAGATGGTAGACCAGAACAAATTATCATTAAAAAGGAAAAATTATATATTTTTATGTGGCAAAAATTCCTTTTTTATTTTTAAAAGATGTGTAGAACTAACAATTTAAGGTGCCAGATTCCCCCCTCCCGTCACTTACGAGGCTTTAAAAAGGTAAAACTCACAATTTTGCTTCTAATTTCAAAACAAAATCATGGGGGACCCCCGGATCCTCCCGTAAGGCCATCCCATATTAATGTGTTCCGGTTTCACTCACCAAAAATATGGCAAGCCTATCTATATACCCTTGGTAAGGTGCAGTAACGCGTCATGTGTTATTGTAGAATTAATCATATTCACTTTGAATGAATGAATGAATGTATGAAGGAAGGAAGGAAGGTTGTGGGTTTACGTGACCGTTAATCTCGCGATCATGAGCCACGGGACCTAAATTTTACGTGGAATCCAAACCCCAGGACATGGCATTTCACTTGGAATGGTACCTTAATATGGGATCCGTCCTGTCCCCAAACTACAAGGTCATCGTCAAAACCATGTCAGGATGACGGCCGTGTAAATCATGCAAGCTTCATAATCCATAACTTATGACCCACCAGTTCCACTTATCGAACAGGGGTGCTTTAAACTGTCCACCAGACCCATTGGAAATTATAATTGTATATTATACAGTAATATAATACTGCAGCAGTGACTCTTAAGGAGCGCTCCGGCTTAGCCGCGCTCGGTCACACGACAAGATGGCGACTGACACCTGACCCATATTTCAGTAGCATGAGATAGTTGCATGTAATATACTGATTGAAATAATATAAACAATGTATAAAATGGTTTACATTGAAGGCATACTACGCTGCAGAAATCGTATTTTCCATGACGTTATTATCTTAGGCTGTTGATAACAGTGGTTAGCAATGGTCAGGTTTGGCCGAGCGGTAACATGTCGAACGGTCATCCGTTCAGCTGTGGTTCATATCCAGGCTATATATACTCTTTGATGATAATAATAATAATAATAAAAAATAATAATAATATTAATAATAATATCGTATGGCCTCGGTTGCCGGGTAAAAGCTTTGTTATTTGACACCCAGAAGGTAGCTTGCATGTCGAATTTCGTTGTTCATTGGAACACTATTTAAGTCAAGGAGGTTAGATATATAAGCTCCTTGAACACTATAGCGCTTTCTAGTAGAGAAATGAGGAACTTTGTGTTGGCGGAAACTCCCGAGATTAATTTTTCCATTATGAACACGGCCTACTGAATTCAAATGGGTTCTTTGATATGCCAACATCGTATGACATGCATACCACGGCCAGGAGCGAACGGGCAAGCTTGGGGTTAGTAGACCGACACGTTAACCACTCACTACCGTGGCAGGCTTTCTCTTTGATACCCTTGGCTTAGTGTAATGGCAGATCACGTGTTATTGAAGAAAACCCGCTTTTCTCTCCCGTCCTTCCACTAGTGTGTCGCTTCATGGAACGATTTTCCAACCAAAGTCTACTATTGGTCAGTTTATCTGCATCGTGTCGTCACAGAACTCACGAGTCTTGAAACTCACCAGTATCAAAATTCACGAATTCCAAGAAGAGGATTAGTAACAATAAGATCTATCCGGTTTCATTACCTGAGCCAGTCTCAAAACTCACGAGCCGGTACAGTTCTTCTTTAAATGGAGAAATATCAATCCTACCCACATAACGATTGTAGATATTTGAAAATTGTGCGAAATGGTCCATTTTTAGTGCCAGCCGGAACTGCTTGCTCTCTTGCGATTGACAAATCTCTCATCTATAGGTGGGCCCGTTGTGAAACCTCGCACAAGCCGAATAACTGAGTTAAGTTCAGCGTTATGGTTGGAGAATTTGGTTTATGGTAGGGTGATTTATTTATTTAGTGTATGGCTTATACAGACATTATTAGTGAAATATATATATACTAGCTTCGCCCGGGAACAGTTATGAATGCATTACGTGATAAGCACTTTTTCCCCAATGCCAATGAACAACGACCAATATCCATTTTACGTCTCGGCATCATGGATTAAAATCACTGACTGGACTATTAATTATATTATCATGGATACCTTGTCAGACGTAATTTAAGAATGGCGAGGTGCATGAAACACAAATCCCCCTTTCGTCCAATCTTAACTTGACTGTGAATTTTTCAGAACGAAAAGTTCACAGGCGAAATGAAGAAAACCGAGTTGCACTTCCAGGGAAACTCCAAACACAACCACCCTTCTCAGAAGTCTTAATTCAACACGTCTCAACGGTTTGCTGCTGGCTGTATCTGGGGCAATAGCTTCGCCCGCTAGCTAGGTTATAACAGGGATGATAGACTCGCCCTTAGCTAGCTCGTAAACTGTCGCCTCAGTAGTTGAATGGACATGGTTGGAAGAAATTAAAACGTAAAAACACTTATAGTGGGCGATATATTGAAGAAAGACATATGCTCTCGTGGACGTTTTTTAGAACTTTTCATGCTGAACAATTCTTACACTCATAGTATTTAGATATTTTTAACGGTTTACCCAGCGTAAGCTTACAAAGCGCTCGGACGCCAGTTTTTTTTCTCCAACTTTTCCACTGAAATCGTTACCGCTCGGCTTCCGTTGATCATAAATTAATTATTTTCTACAGAAACCATCCTCGAGGTATCCTTTACAGAATGGTGAAAACCGCATCAAAATCCATCCAGTGGTTCTCGAGTTTACCCGTAACATCCAAGAATCGGGGACTTGGTTTTATACTAAGTCGAGATATTGTACAGGCCCGGGGGGCTGTACCCCCTGAAAGCCACCCCCATCTTTCACTAAAACCACCCTAACTGGCAACATCATAAGACCAGAACATTACTTTTACACAGCAAGAGGCGGCCACCCAGCTTGGGAGGTTAGCCAACTACTTGCGACACATACATAAACATCTACACAACAACTAACTGGGGCAGCTACGTCGACGGAATGCTGACCACGCAACGCCGAGAACTATAAGAACGGAGTCCCTTTTGGAGCCATTATCTGTTATACAGTGTGCGTCGCCGAAGGCCCTAGCCGACATCTGCTCCAGTTGCATCATCAGATGAGACTCAGCAAAGTGCTCAGAATCCTTTACTTTGTGAACACCCACTCATAATTTTGTACACTCTACTTGTATAATTGCCTACATTCCCCCAAGAGGGACTTACAAATTCACACTCACTGACCAATAAACACATGGTCAGTAAACTACACTTGTATTGTCAATTACACGCCTCTTTACATCCTCATAACCTTCCTGAACTTCGTCACGATTGACCGTGACCATAGTAGCCAGTAATTGCTTGGTCAGACTCCATTGTGCTTCTGGCACGCGACTCGACTACATAACGTCGAGCCGCTGACATAAGCACGCCTATTGTATTACTCATCCCGTCTTGCTGGCAGGCCGGTATAGTAGCCTACGTTTAGAGGTCCATCCCCTAATCAACACTTGCATCTTTGCACGAACACCCCCTAGCGTTTAAACACTAAACAACACACTACACTGGTAAGCTCTCCCAGCTACGGGAAGCTACTATCTCCCAGGAACTATCTTCCAAATCATCACAGTGACACAAGTGTTTTATCCCTAACTACCCCCCAACTAAGGGATCTAAAACATATTGGTGGAGGCGCTGCTACCACGCACAATAAGGGTAGGACTCATACAACGAGCCCTCGTGGTAGAAACGACCCGTACCGCACACCGCCAAGCGAGACTAAAAAATATTTTTTTTTCCTTCAGTACGTCCCACACCTTTTCTTTATTACACGGGGATTTGTATTACTACACCCACCCCCAATCTCCACATAGTACAAGAACGGTGGAAATTATATGACTACGTTCAGAACCACACTAAGAGACTTTGCGCACCATTTGTCGGCTAGTAAAACTCCACTCCTGCCGAAGTTAAAAATTAAGAACAGTGACTTGATAACTGTCCAGACTGCAGTACAACTTCCTAGGGAACTCGAATTCAAGGCATCAGAGATCCGCGCTCAACACCCTGCAGCGGCAGCACAAGTCACACATTTTACCTGATCCCAGGCCAGTGAACACAGACAAGAGTCACCAATATCCAGCGCTAGTGAAGTAGATTGCCTGCCAACGCTCCACCCCCTATTGTTGCAGCAACTACAAATCACAGAGCAGAAAACTGATAATCTGCTCGAGCGCATCACACAGTTACTAGATACAAACACTGTTAAATCAGACAATCACACGACAGAGGCAGTCCTAGACATACACACTATTTTGGAAACGGTGAAACAGGATTTAGACAGGACTGTAGACGTAGTCAAATCCACACAATACGACAAAACACCATCAATCAGTGACGATATATCAGGTGACGAGCCACCTGGTAACGTAACACACGTGTCGTTCACGGGGAGTGAGGCTAATTCCCCTCAAAACAACACAAACACCTTGTCACGCGATAGCGTAAACAGTTTAGAACCTTTACACGGCCAACGAGTGACAGACGAACAAGAAATGAACAGGCACACAGAATATCCCATTATCCACCCCACAAAGTTCACGGGGGAAGGCCAGGATCCCGAGGAATACCTCAAGGCCTTCAATAGAACGGCTCGGAGCAATGGCTGGAACGAGGAAGTCAGAAAACGGCTCCTCCCTGCATACCTCACGAAGGCGGCCATGACATGGTATGAGCTCCATGAGGACACCCTAGAAGATGCCACATGGGAGGAAATCACTTTATTGTTGATAAGTGAATTCCAGCTCATACCAGATGATGAGGACCTGTATGACCGAATTCGACAGAGGTCACAGGGACCTAAAGATAGCGCCCAGTCGTACGTCAACGCAAAGTTGCTAATGTGCGAAAAATATAACGCAGCTATGACAAATAAGCAGAAAGTTAAGCTGCTAATGCAGGGCCTCAGACCATCCATCTTGGACAAGTTGTGCATTATGAACAACCCCACGGTCCAACACATGCTGAATAACATAAAGATAATAGAGGCAGGGAAAAAGATCACGGAAAAAGCTACGGAGAAAGCCGTGAATCAGCACTTTCATCCACAAAAGGACGACACTACTCAAAAGATGGATGAATTAGTGGACAGGATGGAAAGATTAACGATAGCTGCCATCCAAGCAGGCGGCAGACCGCCTAGGGATGAACAAACAGACACAGAAGAGCGCTATTATCCTGAAAGGGACAGGGGGTACACGGTGAGGAGACACTACGGGAGGGAGGAAATTTACTACCCTCCTCAGCGGCCAACAACACCGCACACACAGGACAGGCCACACTACCCTCCGCGGTACTCAACGGTATCATACGCGGACGTAGAACCGACATACCCCTCACGGCGACCACCATCCCCGTACACACCGGAATACTACCCCGAAGAGTACGAACACACCATTCCCCGGCGAAGCAGCCCGCCACCAAGCAGACAGGGCTATGCCGCCCCGCAATACAGGGCAGATAGGGAGTATCGGGAAAACTCACCCCCAAGCAGGCAAGGCTATGCGGCCCCGCAATATAGGGGAAACGGGGAATATCGGGAGAACCCGACCCCACGCAGGCAAGGCTATGCAGCCCCGCAATATAGGGAAAATGGGGACTATCGGGAGATCCCATCCCCATGCAGGCAAGAGTATGCATCCCCACAACACAGGGGAAACGGGGAGTACCGGGAGAACCGACCCCCAGGCAGACAAGGGTAGCACCCTCCCAGTACAGGGAAAATGGGAATCGACGGGAAAACCCGCTCCCTCAGCAGCAAGCATACACCCCACCCTGGCGGAGACAGGAAAACGAACCACCGGGCAATAACCGCCAGACAAAAGAAAACATAAAAAGACGGGAAACTAGAAACACACCTACAAAGGGCCCGGAACACTATCCCCTCCCCGACGAACACCCGAGGGAGTTTAGGGATGAGGCAGCCCGCCGGGCAGACAGGGGGGCAATACTTCCCACACCTAGCTACACACTGCAAGCGGGGAGTTGGCGCAGCCACCCCGATGGGGGGTGGCGTACATACAGTACAGGGAGACGAACGCCCACGTTTCCAAAAAACGCTTAGACGGGGAGGTTCGGCCAGCTGATAAAGCGGCTGAGGTTCCTCCCCTAACACAACACCAGAGAGGCCCTTCCCCTAAACAAACTCGCAAGAGCAAGGGGAAGAAACAGCCAGCTAAAGCCAAGGCTGACGATCCGCCCCCGGGCCGTTTCCAGACACACCCCGTACAAGGAGACGGCAACTGCCTGTTTAGAGCCATTAGCTTCCTAGTCTGGCATACCGAGGACCATCATAGGGAATACAGGCAGAAAACGGTCCAAGATATCCTGGCCAACTGGAAAGAGTACCGGGATTTTGTATCCGACGAGCGGGAAAACCCATTCCAGACCGGGGCGGACTACCAAAAATACATGGGTAGGGACGGTACCTATGCCAGCGCCGTAGAGGTGACCGCTCTCGGCAAGGTGCTTAAAGTAAACATACATGTATAAACTGATGTGCACTCGCCCCCGCTATTTACAACTGCGGGGTTTGACAGGGACCTATACATACTGTTTACAGGGAACCCTAGGGCGGGACACTATACGCCCCTCACAATCACGCACAAACGAGACGGAGGAAAACCCACACCCTCCAAACAGGAAACCATACCCCCTGCACCACCACACGGGGCGGGAAGTGACCCCACACAGGCGTAGGGCGCGAGCTCACTCGGCATAGGAAAGCCAGCAACAGGAGTCGAACTCACGACCGCCTGGAACAAAAAACTGGGTAACAAATGCAAACGTAGAGTCACATTTGCAGACACACCTTCCCAGGAGGTAGAAAACAGCAACACACCTACACAGAAACTGGGAACGGTCAATACATTAAACGTTCGCCAGAAGCCCTCCATTTTCACAGCGCGGGCAGTTAAGAGAGCAGGCAATGTACTCAGTGGGCGCACTTCGCTGACCGAGGCAAAGTACTCGAGACAGGAAGTAAGCCAAGAGGCCAAGCGTGCCAGGTACGATAAGCGGCCAGCTCCATGCCTTCCCAGCACAGATGTTACGCCAGTAGCAACAACAACAACACATACCCTATACAACACATCTTTGCAGGGCAAGGGACTCCAGGTATCGGCACTCACGATACACGGCAGCATAAATGGCCACAGGGTGCAGGCCCTAATTGACACTGGGGCAGCGGTAAGTTGTGTAAACAGAAAACACGTTACCGAAGGGCAAATACACGGTGTCACGGGTGACATCCGGCTGGTAGCGGCCAATTCTCAGACGCTAGAAAACACGGGGGTGGCAAACATACATCTCAGGCTAGACCATTTTGCCACAACACACCCCATGTTCGTTATAGAACATCTTTCTGCGTCAGCCATAATTGGTATGGATTTCCTCGCTAAGCATGAAGCTATCATAAATTTTGCTAGCGGTAAGATGCTTTTAAAGCATGACCAGAGGCTCAGCACACATCCCATGATATACACCAGGAACACAGATGGGATTCGAGCGGAGCGAGAAATTCACGAGCACCAGGCCTCTACAATGCACACAGTGAGCAAACACATAGACACACACACAGATAAGGCGGCTAATCAGAATCACAGACAGGACCTGACACCGAAGCAAAATAAAAGGCTCACGGAGCTCCTGGAGGCCAATAGGGATATCTTTGCCCATTCGATGAAGGATCTCGCAGTGACAGACCTTATCGAACACCACGTCACACTCACCAGTGACCGGCCAGACCACCAGCCTCCCTTCAGGGTGAGTCAGAAGGAGAGACACGCCATCGACACTCAGATCACAGAGATGCTCGAGGCGGGGGTCATCGTCCCGGTAATTTCAAATTACAGTGCACCGGTCTTGCTGACCAAGAAACGGGACGGTTCCCACAGGTTCTGTACTGATTACCGTAGGCTCAATAAATTAGTCGAAAATGACAGTTATCCACTACCAAGGGCCGACACCTATTTGGATGCCCTCGACGGGGCTAGCTGGTTCAGTTCGATGGATTGTTATAGTGGATTCTATTCAATCCCCGTCTATGAACCGGATAGGCACAAGCTGGCGTTCGTTACAGAGAACGGTCTATATACCTATACAAGGTTACCAATGGGCCTCCGTAACGCCAGCCAGACCTTGCAAAAGCTAGTGGATAAAACATTTTCAGGGCTAAAATGGCGTTCAGTATTAGTCTACGTGGACGACATAACGGTCTTCTCCAACACCTTTGACGAGCATCTCGTACATTTGGAGGAGGCTTTCGCAAGGATCAGAGAGGCCAAATTAAGGCTTAAACCTGGGAAATGTCTATTTGCCAGACAGCAGATTAACATATTGGGCCACATTGTAAACAGAGAGGGCATTATTCCCGACCCAGCGAAGACTGACGCAATAACGGGCATCCCAATACCCACAAATTTGAAGCAATTGCGCAGATTCTTTGGGCTGGCCTCGTATTACAGAAAATATATCCACAGGTTTGCGCACATCGCCCACCCCCTAACCGAACTCACACGTGAGAAAACGCCCTTGCGCATTAAACAGGAACACATAGATGCCTTCAACACACTGAAGCAACTATTGACCTCACCACCATTACTGCAACACTTCCATAGTGATAGGCCCACCTTTTTACACGTAGATGCCAGCCAGTACGGGCTGGGGGCGGCCCTATTGCAGGAAGATGCAGAAGGGCGCAAACGGCCCATAGCTTATGCTAGCAGGAAACTAACGGCCGTCGAGACTAGATACTCTGCCACAGAGCGGGAAATGCTGGCATTTTCATGGGGAGTGAACTATTTTCGGGTATACCTCTATGGTATCCAGTTCACAGTAGTGACTGATCACGCGAGCCTGCTTTTTTGGGACAAATTCAAAAACCCAAATTCGCGGCTCAATAGGTTTATATTCCGCCTGTATGAATATAACTTCGTGGTCAAGCACAAGAAAGGCGTTACACACCTAGACGCAGATGGGTTGTCTAGGCTGCCAGTAGCCGACAGCAAGGACCACGAATGGGACGACATGCCCACTTTTGCCCTGACGGTGGTTAACATCAAACAGGAGCAAGAAAGTGATCCATACTTGAAAAAGATTCTATTGGCACTTAAAAACTTGGATAAGGTGGATTCCAAGACGGCACGGCTGTCTAGGCGATTTTTCCTAGACAAAGACGGGGTACTGAAATTTAAACCCACAGCCATGCACGATAATGCACCTATAGCGGTTCCGGAGTCATTGAAAGAGAATATCATGATCGGACACTACAATAGCCCAATGGCAGGGGCACATTTGGGTACGCATAAAACATACCATAGAATCCGGGACAAGTATTACTGGGTAAACATGAAGGCCGACATAGACACCTTCGTAAAGACATGTCACACTTGCCAGCGATTTAAACAAGGCCTGGCAAGTCTCATGGATTACTCAACCCTATTCCCGTAGGAGAGCTATTTCATAGAGTCGGGATAGACGTTAAAGGCCCCATTACGACATCTCAAAAAGGCAATAAATACAAACTGGTAGCCACAGAGTATCTCACCCGGTATATGATCACAAAGGCTGTTCCCAAAGCGGACACGAACAGCATAGTCGAATTCCTATTCGACATAGTCACACGGTATGGCCTATTCCAAACCCTACTATCCGATAGAGGTACTATTTTCACCTCGAGAGTGCTCCAACAGTTTTTGGAGATACTCAGGATAAGGGCGTACACGACCACGAGTTTTTCCCCACAAACAAATGGGCTCACAGAGAGTATGAACAAAACAATTGGAATAGCCCTAGCTAAATTCACGGGGGACACAGGGACAGACTGGGATGATTATCTGCAGCCCATTACATTTAGCTACAACACCTCCACATCCACGGCCACAAAACACTCTCCACACTTCCTGTTGCACGGATATACACCCAGAAGTCCCATAGACAACATATGTATCCCACAGGACACTATCCCGGACAATGCAGCCCGGCTAGAGCACTTGCAGATCGCTCGCATGGACGCCAGAAAAAACATAGCTGAGGCACAGAGAAAACAAAAAGAACGGTACGATCGGCAAAGAAAGACCGTGGAATACACACCCGGGCAATTGGTTATGGTTTCCAATTCCGCCCGTAAGAAAAATGTGTCCGAGTTCCTCCTGCCACGTTGGTCAGGTCCCTTCAAAGTTTGCAGGAAGGTATCTGACCTAAATTACATAGTCAGCGTGCGCCATGGACGAAAACTCATTAAGGACACTATACACGCCCGCCGTATGAAGGCATATCACACCCGCAAAACGACACCTACACGCAAAGGCGGGAACACTGTCAAAAGAAAGGGAAATGATTCCACTGGCAGACGTGGAAAGAAGGCCAAGAAATAGCCTTCGGACCCCGATGACCTCACCGGGATACGAACCTAACACTTGGCAGAACTGTTCCGGAGACACAGGCCTAAAAGGCACCAGGAATAATTACCCTGGACAAAGACGGTCTCGGACCCGCGACCTTTTGAATACCAGGAATGCAAGGTCGGGTAACTATCCAGTTGAAGGATAGGGCAATAAGGGACAGTCACACTGACAGACATTCATATGCACAAAACAATAAAATCACCTCCGACACCTAGTCACCAAACACGCAACTAGCGGCCCGGTGACACACATACATAACGACATCTAATTACCACTAACAAGAATATATTCCCCCCACGCATACAACAACACAAAATTTGGGGGACACAATATATATAAATAGCCGAAGGTTCTTTTCTATGACGGAAAGCCATGCTCACAATAAGAGAGCGAGCAGCCAAGCCCACACACACGTGCTGGACATATGCACATAGCCAGACAAGTAACAGGTAATGCCCACGTCAATGAAATTAGACACTATTGCAGTCAGCGATAGCACACTCGTGACCAGGCGACCTCCACTAGCTACGGACAGCCTAAGAGTATTTCAGTCCTGGCTGTAACACACACAGTCATTTACGCCAGTTTTAAAACCCGATAACTCTCGAAGTTAGGGTACGAGGGTCGTCCAGAATAGCAGCAAACACTCACACTAACGCATATTTTCATACGCGTGTCACAAACACACAATACACGCGCTATGGTACATACGGTACAGAAATTGTAACATCAGGACCTTAGAACAAGGCGGGTGCGAGCGCACGATAACACGATGCAGTCGTGCCAAAAAGAAACTAACCAATGGTATTTTTGGCGCGAAAACACATTCATAAACCACACTAAGGACGCTCAAATCCCAACAGACAACGCAGACATGGAACACGGAGTATTACACTGGATCCCGGGTCCGAATGCCCAATAATGGCGGACACCGTGGAAAACAATAAGTGTCGACCAACGAAAGATCACTTACATACAAAACACGGTTTTTTTTCATCATGACAGGTCAGAAAACTCAGCCAGCACGACTAGACACCGAATAGACCCATTTACAGGGGGAAATTCACTCCCACTCGGACGGAAATAGGACCGTATACAAGTGCATAAGCGGTTGAGCCACACGATTTTAATGACAGGGAGGTTCTTTACCATACATACAGGAGCATAGATTCGTTCCAAGGTACTCGCTACAACAGCCTACCCAAGGCATTAGCGACCCCGGGACTACCAATAGGGGCCGTACCGTACACAAGGCAAAGGTCTTGCGGTATAATTGTCTACACAACATCGGTAAGCAAAAACGGGACAGATTAGCACACTGGCCCTCCCAGAATGCACAACAATGTCAACACACGAACATTGGCAAAAGTCACGTTCCGGCAGCCGCCATACGTAACATCAGAGACTTCCCGTGCACAAGAATATGAAAACAAAAACACAACCAAAACATTGAGTTGCGGACTCAGCGCATTTCAACAGTCTTGCCGGTAGACATTCCCAAAGCACCCAGACGTGCTGGTGACACGCAAATATGATGACGCTGTCATAAACCATCAATAATAACAGCATACAGACACACGGGTATTGACACAGGATTCAGCGCTATTACAATAGGTATAACATTTAGCAATGTACAGACACGATAGGCCGGATTTATCTTAGGGCCACAGAAGCATGTTTACTAGGGCGATAACAAGTTACACGCGCCGCCTGACAATTAGCCACACGATAAGACGTATCCGATAACGGCACGCGCCAGCGCGCTGCAGCGGAACGCAACCACAGTCACGCAAGCCTCAGTAACCACAGCCACGGGCACCTCCTGCCCACACGCGTCCACTAATCAGGGACGAATACAGACAGATTCCCTGAAGGAACAACCCCCCCCCCCCAATAACTACTTCTCTCCTTGTTTTTTCTTCAACCTTTAAAAAACCATCATAGGTGATCGGGACATGACCAGTTACACTCACGATCACTTGCTACCTCAACATTATAAATGAGAGACCAGACTAGGCCATGACGTCACAGCGTCACCGCACTTCACGATCCCAAGGAGCGGATAGAAAGCAGATAGTGACCAAGTGAGGATGACAGGAGCAGAGACGGATGGTACCAGGAGGATGGCCAGGACACCACCTACTGGCTATCATTATACCACCCTTCTCCTTCCATAACCTTGTCACTCACAACACTATCCAACACAAACACATAAACACATAAAAACAGCTAAACTACATGCAAAAATATACATCGGGGTTGATAGACTTCATGCGTCTAAAGAGAGGGTCCACCACGCCCTGGTTCTCAATGCTTACACCCGAGTATTAGGGGTGAGTCGGAAAACGACATTAAGCGTAATGCACATCTCTATGTAAAGAGATGAGGCCAAATTCATAATAACAACTCCTTTTCACTAAATAATCCCGCATGCAAGGGACATAGGATTATTACACCTCGGCCTATACCTATCCACAAATGAGAGCGGATACGCTTCATATCCAGCCACATGCATGGAATATCCTACCCACATACCAGGGATATTATTATTACCATACCTGCACGGAACTTTTAAAAATGTTGTACACCTGGGAAATACATATCCCCGACCACTCACGGTAAAGACATCCTAGCAGCATCAGCGGCTCCCGGCCACCATTAACATGGAGTCCAACGATGCGCAACCCTCTCCTACCATGCTTTAAGCCCATTCAGCAAATAACACCCCCGGATCCTAATAACAAGGGACCCAACGCCATAAAAACCCACTAACGCCTCCAGGAAAATTACCAAGGCATTACCGCTGGAAGTCCGACGTGGCGACAGAAGGCCTAAAGTAGTCCAGGCATTTAGAAGATTCTACAACCCCAGAACACTTAAAAATTTACATAACTACACAGTAAATTACTTACAAATCACACTATTTTTTTAATAAAAAAAAAAAGGAATCTGATGGCACACTGAATGGTGATGACAGCGTGAACAGAAGGGCAGAGGCGCCACACAGGAACAGAGCTGGGGAAGGCGATGGTGAGCCCTGTCCCAGTTAACGCAATGACCCAGACTAAATAACAGACGGAATTACGTAAGGTCGAAGCGCCGATGACCTAGCACGGGCAAACTTCGGAATCCCGGGAGTACCTAGCCTGTCCCCGGGACAAAGAAACGTTACACCCACTATGTGCTACGGGCATCGAAGCCAGACCTGCAGAGGAGACTTTCTACGGCTGGTGGGAGAATTAGCCAGCTCCACACCGGACTCAGGAGATGACCCTAGGGACGACCAAATTAGGACTACACTCCTAGTTTAGTACGTAAGTAAGTAGAGCTTCTATGGCGGGACGTTAGTCTTCTACGCGCAGAAGTGAAGCAGGATCTCAGGATTCAGCGGGATCAATCCTGGATCCGACAAGTCCTTGCCCCGCGTGACGAGGTGAACACAACCCAACAAATGAATAATGAATAAACAAATGATGAATAATATATATGGAATGAATGCGATCATTCGATTCCGTGCCCACACAAATGGCTGACAGCGAGTCACCCGAGCTTAAATGGTAACGCAGCGGGTGGCCAGAGATATTAAATAGGCATGCAGCGAGCTCCCAAGAGGGGTTCGAATGGGCAAACCCAACAATGCCAATATAGGCGAAGAGGATTCCCGGACGCTAAAATTCCCGGACGACATTATTCTATCGGACGATTTTTCCCGAACCATGTCCCATGCCCACATAAATGGCTGACACCGGGTCACCAGAGCCTAAATGGTAACGCAGCGGGCGGCCAGAGATATTAAATAGGTATGCAACGAGCTACCAAAAGGGGTTCCGAGGGCAAACGCAGCAATGATGAATACATCAACAAAGGATAAATGAATGAGGATGACAACACAGGCAAGTATAACGGCGATGTGTTTGCTTTCCAGCAGCGCAGGCGTCCGGAACTTTAGTAATTACTAGTTATTAATCACTAATATAAATATCGACAACTAGTATTAAGGAAGCGGCATCCGGTGGTTTTAGAGACAACCGGTGTTTCTAGAATACACGCGGGTGGTGATCTGACGAAGTAAATTGACTCAGGCGATCGCTCAAGTCGAAATTTTAGCACGTAAGGCAGTTGCATTTGGAACGCAACTTAGAATTAAGCAAATTTAATAAGCGCTGTTGCTAAATAATAGCACAGCACATTTCGGCACTAGATTAAGGTAAAACCATTCGACTTGTAAATACAAAATATTTTTTTTATTATCTATCATAACTTAGACTAAGCACCTTAAGATTAAGGCAAAACATTTCGGCGCCTGGTGACTAAAATCCGTTACCAGGGTAAGCCCGACAACATTAGGCTAAGATAGAAATCTAGCCGGCATAGAATAAGAATAGAGTAAGGCGCCAAGGGCGACTAGAAGGTATATACATGTATGAATGACAACAATGCATTGTCCAATATAACCATACCCATGCGTTCTCTTGCAGGATTGCAGAAAGAAAACATGAACACCCACTAACAAAAGATTTATGTCTTACAGGTCAAGATCATTGCACTGTACATACACCCTGTAAATACATATCCCGAATCACACACAAATGTAAAACACTGATGTCACACAAACACATACACTTTGCTACATTTTCAAGTCGCGCCGATAAGGTGACGGCGACGCGATCAGCAACGTGAAGTGAACGTGGGACACTGAACGCCACTGACGCAACTCTTAGAAAGCGCTTAAATAATGAGCAACCTTCGGCAGCCAGGGACAGCGCAAGGGTTGTAAGCGCTCACCTTTGCTTCCAAGGTGCAATTTTCTCACCCACGGGGGAAAATGCATGACAGGTGTGAATTAGCGGCACAGCCACAAAAACACAGTAAAATGGCTGGGTAGAAAATGGCCATGGATGGAAAGGTAGGACCAAGGCCAGATGAGAGCGCTATGAGGTGATCACATAATGAGAAAGAGGTACCAGGCTCATGAGCAAAAACAGACTAGCAATAAGGTTATTATTTTATGTCATTTCATGTTATATTATATTATGTTATGTTATATCATCATTGTAAAAGCAAAAACTGTAAATCCAAAGCATACACAAACATAGTGGTGCTCAACTGTACACCTACACACATAAACTCACAAATTGTCACGCCATTTTACACGCCATAATGTCCACACTGAATACACTGGGTTTTTTTCCTTTCTACTCTACTAACGCCAAAATTTGTGAAGGTGTCCCGTTTTATCCCAAGAACAATAAACCATTATGATATTTCCTTTAACTTATACCCTGGGGCACCTACTTTTGCTATTCTCTTCCCCCTTTTAAACAATACACTGAAGGGAGCAATTTTTTTCTCCACACAACGCCGGACGGCACAACCATCCGTCCAGACATGGTTTTTTTCCTCCCTGAAAAATAACAACATACATATATACAACGGCGAGACCATGCATTTTTTTGTGTTTCTATCTTTATTATTACCATGTCAACTTGCACAAATAAGCCATTCTAAAAACTAACTATGTATAACATATATATCCCAAAACCTACCCCTCTGAGCACAAGCTGGACTCACATCACCACGACATCGACACACCCACATCAACACGGAAGAAAAGAAGAAGAAGCACAAGAGGAAATCAAAAACGACCCATCACATCAACACCCCCACTCTACGTTCCGTTCCCGTTCGCGGGGACGCGAACTAATCGAAGAAGAGGACTTGTACAGGCCCGGGGGGCTGTACCCCCTGAAAGCCACCCCCCATATTTCACTAAAACCACCCTAACTGGCAACATCATAAGACCAGAACATTACCTTTACACAGCAAGAGGCGGCCACCCAGCTTGGGAGGTTAGCCAACTACTTGCGACACATACATAAACATCTACACAACAACTAACTGGGGCAGCTACGTCGACGGAATGCTGACCACGCAACGCCGAGAACTATAAGAACGGAGTCCCTTTTGGAGCCATTATCTGTTATACAGTGTGCGTCGCCGAAGGCCCTAGCCGACATCTGCTCCAGTTGCATCATCAGGTGAGACTCAGCAAAGTGCTCAGAATCTTTTACTTTGTGAACACCCACTCATAATTTTGTACACTCTACTTGTATAATTGCCTACATTCCCCCAAGAGGGACTTACAAATTCACACTCACTGACCAATAAACACATGGTCAGTAAACTACACTTGTATTGTCAATTACACGCCTCTTTACATCCTCATACCCTTCCTGACCTTCGTCACGATTGACCGTGACCATAGTAGCCAGTAATTGCTTGGTCAGACTCCATTGTGCTTCTGGCACGCGACTCGACTACATAACGTCGAGCCGCTGACATAAGCACGCCTATTGTATTATTCATCCCGTCTAGCTGGCAGGCCGGTATAGTAGCCTGCGTTTAGAGGTCCATCCCCTAATCAACACTTGCATCTTTGCAGGAACACCCCCTAGCGTTTAAACACTAAACAACACACTACACTGGTAAGCTCTCCCAGCTACGGGAAGCTACTATCTCCCAGGAACTATCTTCCAAATCATCACAGTGACACAAGTGTTTTATCCCTAACTACCCCCCAACTAAGGGATCTAAAACAATATTTACAGAAGAGAAACCATGTTATTTGTGCTTCACAACTGAATATCCAGATTTTCAATCCAGCGTACAGCATCTGGAGTTACCAACAGTAATTCCGCTTCAAAACCGTGATAAGGTCGAATCTTGCATTCTCTGACAATGTGATGAATAGCCTGGTGTGGACCTCCGCAGTCACAGTCTGGATTAGGTAGCTTTTTCCACTTGTGAAGAGCGTCTCTGCGCCGACCATGTCCTGTTCTGATTCTGTTCAGGGCAGTCCAGGCTTTGCGTGTTAAGTGGAATCCACTTAGAAATCTGGGACCCTAGAAGAAGGTGAGGTGCCGCTTCCTGGTGGTGCTGATTGGTACTAGAGATGACTTACCAGAGAGCGATATGCTCTATCTGTGGATATATATTTATGTCATTCGGTATCTTTGTATTATTGCTGTTCTTTGGTGAATGTGAATGAATAGATCGGCTACAAATTGGTGAGCCCCGACGTGATATGAAATAAATATTGGAGAACATTACTTACTGTGTTACTGTAGTTATCATTCCGTCGTTTATAAGTATCATTCACCGAACTTCATGGCACGCAACGATCAACCAGCGGTGCATCACGTTTCCGTCAAGATACCTCCGTTTTGGTCTGAAAATCCGAGGTCAGTTCATTTTAGCTAACGTAACTGCGGACGCTATAAAATATAGTCATGTAGTAGCTAGCTTAAGTGAAAAATTAGCTATCGAGATTCAGGACATTTTATCGTCGCTGCCAGTTACTAATAAGTGTGTCGCAATGAAGCAGGCGTTAATCGACCGCATGTCACAATCTGATGCAAAGCGAATAGAGAAGATACTGCGAACCGAGGAACTCGGAGACCGTACTCCATCTCAACTCCTTCGTCGTCTGAAAACATTAGCCGGTACCACCATGGCTGATGATATTCATAAGGACATTTGGATGTCTCGCCTGCCTTCCTATGTACAGAAGATCCTCACAGTTTCAGAAGGTAAATTTGTTGCGCTTGCAAAAAATCGCCGATAGATTACTTGAACTATATCCGGCAACATCCAGTACCTCTATAATGGTCTCTCCTTCCGAACCTACTATCATTGCGTCATTGCAACTCCAAATTAACGAACTGACGAAACTAGTTACCGAGATGTCAACTAGAAACACTCGATCCAGCCGATCAGCGTCGAGACGTAGTTCTCCATACCGTTATCGCTCCCCACGAACACCTTCTGACAACAGGGATATTTGTTGGTTTCACCGTACGTTTGGCTCTAATGCTCGTCAATGTAATCAGGGAAACGAGTTCCGGGAGTCAGTAGCGTCGGCAACTGACCCCACACCTTCGAATCGCCGTCTGTTCATGACCGAACGATCAGCAAAAGTTGCCTTCCTGATAGACACTGGAGCTGACGTTTCTGTTTATCCAGCAGCTAGCCTTCCTCGCCGTAGCCTCGAAGAATACCAACTTTTTGCCGCGAACGGAACAGCTATCAAAACTTACGGACATATAGTTCTGAAACTTGATTTTTCCCTCCGCCGTGATTTCACGTGGCGTTTCATTGTTGCCGATGTTACTCATTCCATCATCAGAGCTGACTTTCTCGCATACTTCGGAATTCTCCCTGATCTTCGTCATAGACGTCTCATTGATTCAACGACCAACTAGACCAGTAATGGTCATATCCGCTGCATCACCTGCCCATCAATTCGAACTGTAGTCGGCGATTCTCCCTACCACTTGTTGCTTAGTAAATTCACTGAAATTACTCGTCCATCTTCAACTCGTACACCAATCCAGCATTCTACTGTTCATCATATTGTTACCTCTCCAGGTCAACCAATTCCATCAAGGCCACGCCGGCTGGCACCTGAAAAGCATAACACTGCCAAACGAGAGTTTGAATTCATGCTAGCCCAAGGAATATGTCGACCATCTACAAGTTGTTGGTCATCCCCACTGCACATGGTCCAAAAGAAGAACAATGAGTGGAGACCCTGTGGTGACTATCGTCAGCTGAATGCTCGCACAATTCCTGATCGCTACCCAGTTCCACATATTGATGACTTCGCCATCAATCTTTATGGACGTCATGTATTCTCCACCATTGACCTTGTTCGTGCTTTTCACCATATTCCCATTGCAGAAGAAGACATTCCCAAGACTGCTGTGACCACTCCGTTTGGATTGTATGAATTTGAATTCATGCCATTTGGCCTATGTAATGCTGCCCAGACATTTCAACGCTATATGGATGAAGTTACTCGTAATCTCGATTTCTGCTATGTCTATATTGATGATATACAGGTTGCACCTCGTAACGAAACCGAGCATCTCGAGCACTTACATCAGGTATTCACTAGACTTCGTGACTTTGGAGTGGTGATTAATCCATCAAAATGTGTGTTCGGCTCAGACGAGGTGCAGTTCCTTGGTTATTTGGTGAACTCAGATTGAATATGTCCACCTCCATGTAGAGTTGAAGCAATCACAAACTTTCCAAAACCAACCAATGTACAAGATTTCCGCAGGTTTATGGGATTAGTTAATTTCTATCGGCGATTCATTCGTAATGCAGCAGCCATCTCTGCCCCAATGAACAGATTCTTGCAAGGTAGCCCGAAACCTAAGACAAACTACCTTGGACATCTGACACCGAACAAGCATTTCAGCAACTGAAGCATGCAGTTGCCAACGCCACCCTCCTCGTGCACCCTTCACCAGATGCACCGCTTATGCATCGTTGACAGCAATAGGAGCATCGGTTCAGCAACTTACAGGAGGTAATTTGCAGCCTTTAGCATTTTTCAGCCACAAATTATCCCCTTCACAACAACAATGGTCAGCATTTGATCGTGAACTCTACGCAGCGTATGCTTCGGTTAAGAAGTTCAAACACATGCTTGAAGGAAGACATTTCACTCTGTTCACTGATCAGAAGCCTCTTACCTTCGCTTTGAAGCAGAAACCAGAGAAAGCATCCCGTCGTCAGTCACGCCATCTGGACTACATCGCACAATTTACGACAGATATACGCTACATCGAAGGTGCTAACAATATTCCGGCCGATACTCTCTCCCGCATCTCATCCATTGAAAGGGAAGTGAACTTCAGAGACCTTGCCGAAGCACAACAAACTGATAACGAACTACAGACAGTCATTGGTACGAACAATAGCTTGGTTCTGAAAAAGATTTCCATTCCGAATTCTGGCATTCAGTTATATTGTGACACCTCAACGTCTTCAGCTCGCCCATTCGTTACGAAGGATTTTCGTCAACAGGCTATCGCATCTTTACACAGTTTATCACATCCTGGAGTGAAAGCTACAACCCGATTGGTGAAGAAATCCTTTGTTTGGCCCAATATTGAACGCGATTGCAAAGAGTTCGTTCGTAACTGCATTTCCTGCCAGCGCAACAAGGTTACACGGCATGTCATGGCCCCTGTTGGTTCATTTGCTCCACCTAACCATCGTTTTGAGCATGTCCACATCGATATTATCGCACCGCTTCCTCCATCCAACGGATTCACCTACTGCCTAACAGCTATTGATCGGTTCTCACACTGGTCAGAAGCACATCCCATAGCGGACATCACTGCAGAGACTGTCGCGCGTGCATTTTTCAATAGTTGGATTGCTCGCTTCGGTGTTCCACAAACAGTCACAGGACAGCAATTTGAGTTACATCTTCTCAAAGCCCTGAGTGTACTGACAGGAACATCTCGTATCCGAACAACAGCCTTTCATCCGGCAGCCAATGGAATGGTTGGGCGCTTTCACCGTCAACTTAAAACGGCTATTCGTTGTCATGCTACCGATTCTTGGACTGACAATTTACATATTGTTCTCCTGGGCATCCGCACTGCGGTTAAGGAGGATATCGGTGCATCAGCTGCTGAGTGAGTTTATGGTCAAACATTGCATCTTCCAGGCGAGTTCTTCACGAACACCAGCAGTGATATCATCGATGCGTCAAACTTTGCCAGAGACCTGCGTACGAGATTCAGGTAGCTGCGTCCAGTCGCTCCAAAGATACACGGTGCTCAACAGACTTTCATCTTTCGTGACCTAAAGACCTGTTCACATGTGTTCGTACGGCACGACGCAGTGCGTAGGCCATTACAGCCCCCCCCCCCCCCTACGATGGCCCCTTTAAAGTGTTGCTTCGTGCCACCAAGACCTACGACATTGATAACAATGGGAAACGATTAACAGTGTCAATTGATCGACTGAAGCCTGCCTTCATCGCAACGCCAGATGACGCCATTCCGCCTAGGTCTTCGACGACTCCAGTTATTCCATGGCAGGATTCATCCAAACCTAAACCACAGGCGACTACCTCATCTTCGCCCGTTATTACCCGTTCCGGACGACGGGTTCGATTTACTGAGAAATATAGGCGAACTCTGAGAGGGGAGTATTGAGGTGCCGCTTCCTGGTGGTGCTGATTGGTACTAGAGATGACTTACCAAAGAGCGATATGCTCTATCTGTGGATATATATTTATGTAATTCGGTATCTTTGCATTATTGCTGTTCTTTGGTGAATGTGAATAAATAGATCGGCTACAAAGGTATGCAGGCGCATATCTGTTGCTGCTTCCCAACGACCTTTCCATTCAACAAGAGATGAGGTGCCTAGAATCAAAACCCGCCAAATCCATTCCTTTAATTTTTTGACAAAGTGGCAAAAACTGTCACAAACGAACCAATAACCAAAACGAAATACTTTTTTCACTAAAAAATTAATGAATTATTTTTAAAAACATTGACGAAGTACGAAGCTGATCCCCGATATAGTTAAAAATGTATGTAGAAAAATATAAAGCAATAATTCGGATTTGTCGGGGTTTGTTACTAAGATTTGGATTTGGCAGGTTTTGATACCAAAGAGCCCTAATACATTTGAAGTTGCGAAGAGATTGTAGAAACTGCGTAAGCTTTATTCAGAAATGAATATTTGAATGAATGTTAACTAAATATAGGTTATAAAATAAAAGAATCGTATAATTTTTGTGTTTTGTTGCTGTTGTTATTGTTGTTTTAAGGGGCGGTTGTGTTTTATTAGAATAAACAGAAAAAGAATAAAACTCATATTACCCATTCAAGATTTGATTGCCGCTGAGTGTGGCTGTGCCAGCGTTTATGTTTATTGTAGCATGAGCTCTGCGGGGCGAAGCGGAGGACACAGCGATGATAGAGTGCAATCTGCACATAGGTCACTCTGCATTGCGTCAGATGAGCGTCACAGGAGCTCATGTCACCATGGACAGTTAAATCCAAAACTGGAGCTGAGTCATATCCTACACGAGCAATTGTACCTGTCAACGAAGCAAGCTGACGTGCGACACAATTACATAAAGAGTAGTTCCCATCTCCACCGCCGGCAATCAATTCCTGAAAGGGTGATAATACTGTACAGTAAATAACCCCTGGCACTACAGCCCGTGAAGGGCCTAATCCCCAGCCATTTGGCCTGCAGATATTGGGGTGCCGCATGACCAGCGCATCGGGTCCCCTCGGCCGTTAATCTTGGTTTTCGTGATCGGGGCGCTGCCTCACTGTCAGTTACTCAATTGTCCTCACGAGGCTGAGTGCACTCCGTTCCAGCCCTAACGTCAGTTTCCAAAATCCCTGACGGAGCCGGGAATCGAACCCGGGGCCTCCGGGTGAGAGGCAGGCGCGCTATTCCAACACCACGGGCCCGGCAATACTGTAGCCTACAGTACTGAACAATAATAAGGAAAAGCGTCAAATTAATTTAATATTCAATTACTATGGTCCAGGCCTTTAGAGACAAAACTATCGTCATTCAACTATTAAATCACATTCTTTACTGGAAGTTATAGCTACACAATTTCTGTTTCTGCCTCATCCTCAATAGTAGTTTCTCAATCATCATCATTCTCTTCGTGTTCGCCACGACTTTGCAGATTGCAATAAAACTGCAGCTCTACATTTTCCCTCCATCTTTCTCCAGAATGCATCGAAAGCAGTCTCGAAACATCATTCACTTCTTGTGCCTGAAGGACAATCCCTCTGTTTTTGGCTTCTGGCTTTACGTGAGTCATATCAAAATCAGGTTTCGTGACTCGTTTGTGTTCGCAAATGTCAATTCTGTGGGAAACATCATCCAGACAAGAATGTTATTGTTCTTCTCGTTCTTTGTCAAAATTATCCAAAACAAATTATTATCAGAAAGTACAACAACATAAACCATTCTAATCACGTCAGGCAGGGGTACATTCTCCGACTAATGCACGTAGGTAATGAGTACACACTTCGCAAAGCATCATGGAAGGTAAGATGGCAGATCTGGGTGCTCCTATTGGCAGATGTGGATGTGGCGGGTTTTGTGACCAAAAATGGCGAAACTGTCGTTGGACTTGGCGGATATTGCAACTAAGACTCAATTTTGACTTCGTTTTACAGTAGGATGTAGCGGGTTTTGTAACAAAATAATTGTTTTAATGAATTCAGCGCAGCAAAAGCTATATGAAACAATGCTTATCTCAATTTTCATAAAATATGGATTTGGCGGGTTTTGATTCTAGGCGCCTCAGATTTAAAATCCGTAGCATCCATGTCAGCAGCATCACGCTGAGTTGGATGGCTTGACTTAAGTCTTTTAAGATTCAAAAGTGGCGGGTCATTACGCACGGATAGACTAGGATTCCTGGAGATCTTGTGGAATTCCTTCATAAGGGCATTAGACCGGCGTAGATCAGGTGGCATTATACTGGTTAGACGTGGAAGCCAATGAACTGGAGTAGATGTGATTGCGCCAGATAGGGTGCGTATTGTGGTATTAATGATGATGATAATTGTTGTTTTATGGGGCCTAACATCTAGGTTGTCGGCCCCTAATTGTTTGGATGATCGTGAAGATGATAATGAAATGTAAACTATAACTAAAAATAACTACTAACTTATATACTAGAACAATGAATGGAAAACAAAAGGAGAATAAGGCAAATAAAGGACAGGAGGAAAAGAAATGCCCTCAACCCTCGAAGAATGCAGATTGAGGGACTTGGAAGGAAGGAGAGCCATGAAAGGCAGATAGGAAAGTGAAAGAGGAGAGCGTCCGCCCCACAGGTAATGGACAAAAGGGGGAAAGCGGACCCAGCTCAGGAATCCCTCGGGGTCGCCAACTCCCGAACTCACCAGCCGTGAGCCCCTGAGGGTGTAGCATTATCCAGGCTGCACCAGAAGTGGTGGGGCTACATACACCCAGCGTCCTTTAGGGCCTTGAGCAGAAGCCAGGAGAGAACATGAAAAGAAGGCTGACCCCTCGCAGAAGGAGGGTATCAGAAAAGATGAGACAAGGGCCAATTAAGGCGGGAAAGGAAGAAACTCCCTAGGCCTCGGATACCCTAATACCGTCGGGGTCGGAAGAGAACAATAGGTGACCAAGTGAGGTCGACAGGAAAGAAGACAGAGAGGAGCCCTGCACAAGTAAGTGGATGCAATGCCGGACTCAGCTGGGGCCCCGTGGTCGCCAACCCACGTCCCACTACTTGTGATCCCCTAGGGGATATTGTGGAATTAAGTTGGGTTATTAATATACGGTAGTTTAAGTATGTTAGCCTGCATTCTATTGATTTGTTACTGTTATGAACTTCAGGAATGATGTTATCTACAATGTTACTTATGATTCTAATTCAACCGTTTCTATTTAAACTTGTGACCTATTGTAATGTGGTTAGCATGTCAATGGGGTCGAGTACACATGATACAATACACTAGAGTGCACTAACGTTATGAAAACTTGGCTGGTATTTGAAACCTGAGTCCTATTCAGCATCCCTTCTCAGACACTGCTCACCTCGGACTGGTTGCTGCGAGGAACTACATTAATAATAATGCAACAACTATCGAAGTGCTTCAAACCGAATGAGCATAACATCTGCAAATAAGATTAACTAGAGTTGGCTTCCGTGGCGTAGTTGGTAGTAGGCTGAGCTTCTATGGTCAAGGTCGTGGGTTCAAACCCGGCCAAAATCGACGGAATTTTATGAGCGTTAAAACTCCCTCAGTATGCCTTCCTTCGGAGGGGAAGTAAAACCGACCGTCCCATGTCATAGATTTATGCCATGAAGATATCCTTCCACTAAATTCTCTTGTGTGAAGCCAACATTTGTATGTTCGAATTGATAACCTCTGTTAGTTCCAAGGTTCACCACCAGGTGCTGACTGCGATGACATCTAGTAGCCAAGTCCGCAAGCTAGGTGTCGTGGCTGGTAGCATTTGGTAGCAAAAGTAGGAACTACTTGTAATTATTGTCTGCAGTCCTCACTTGAATTAAAACAGATAACACACACTAAAACAGCCATCACAATTTTAACACCTGTTATCAGACAGATTCTACACACACCCAAAGTACACGGGGCTACATGACCGCGTTGTCGCAGCCCCTAAACAAAGGAACCAACCAATATTAACACGTAACATACGTTTTTACAAAGATTTGTAATCTTAATACAGTCGAACTTTGATAATTCGAACATCAAGGGACCAGATAAAAAATTCGAATTAAGAAAGTTCTTTGAAAAGGGTAGAGATAATATTCAAATTTTAAATTTTTATCCAAGAAACTTTATTAAACATAATATTACATAGGTTTTTAACAAGTGAAGTGCTTATATACTATGTATTACGTTTACATAATGATTTACCTTCAACAAAGCATATTAACTGACAACGGTACTTTATACTGACTGTATAGTGAATAATCTCAAAAGTTTCAAATGATAACATAAAATCAAAATGTACTATTCACCTATTTAACGACAGTAGTAATCCAGCAATGTAGTTAAATCTTAGAGAAATCTACTGTTTTTCAAAAAGGTTTGAGATTTTTACCTGTTTCCTACAATTAAGTCTCTAGGCCATCACAAAAGACTCTAACAAATTTAAGGAACGGAAATCAGAATCACTTACGTAATTTCAAGAAAACGCCTAACAATCGAGTAGGGGCCGCATGCCAATGATAAACATCGTTTTTCGGGAATTCCTGACCCAACTGTTTGGCTTGCGATCGGCGTTTTACACGTAAAAACTTCCAATTATCCAAAATATATTTCGAATTAACCACGATATTCAACATTGATTGTAGCCTATATAAAATGTTAGGGACCAAGAGAAAAAATTGAATTAAAGAAGATTTCGAATTATTGAAGTTCGAATTAGCCACGTTCCTCTGTACTGTACTGGTATATTTACTCGTGCATAAGTGTAATACATAAACATCGCACATTATCTAAGCCTACGTGAGCAGATCTGTTGATGCTCGCTTGACGATCGAAACATATCATCCGATTAAGAACCCCCTCCCCAAGTTTTGTACATAAGAGCGTGTTATTTTGTGATAAATATCTTATGTAATATTTCATTCAAGTTAGAATGCATACATACTTGTTTTCCCGCCTAATGTAATTGGACACAATTTGTGTTTACCAACTGGAATGCTTTGTATAGTTTAGCCAATAACATTTCAGAAATGTTATTTGACATTTGACTTCAATTTGTAGTGCATTTTCCTGCGAATAATATGCCCTGAATAGAGTGTTCGTAAGATTTGAGTTTGATTAAAGCCTCTAATCCAATCCGTTAATGCCACGAGATACTTTGCCTCATGCTACCCAATGATTTTAATGTAAAATTATGTATCAAACTAAGTGGTGCATTCCTTGGAATGCACGGTAAGACAGAGTTAGCTTTCGCTGCTCTTTGCTTAATTTATTTCTTCCTTTTTCTCAAACACCAACAGTGATTCCTTACTTTTTCTTTTATTTGTGCACCTTGCATACTTCGTTTGTAAGTCTGTTCTAGATATATATCTTCCATGATCACCCTAGGGGATCTAGCAGCTAACCACTGAAGTTCATCAATATCTCCGCTCTCAAGAGGACTTCCTTACTAAGCAAGCCACCAGATGTCGTCTTTATCGCCAGCTAACATCTCTATGCTCAAGAGGACTTCTTCACAATACCCATCCACCAGGCTTCGTCATTGGCGCCTGCTTTCAACTCCTTGAAGACTAGTCCATCAAGATATTCCTATCTAAGAAGAGATTTAATTTTTGTTAAGTTTGTAATTCTTATGTGTGCTCCTTTGTCCTTTCCCCCCACCCATCTTTTCTCCGTGGTACCTCCGTGCTTCGTTGAGCGGTTCTCACTTCTGTGTTAGAACTCAAACCATACAGTTGGGGCTCCTCCCTCGAGCTCGTCTCCTCTACTCAAGTGACATTTTTAAAATCAGACGCCATGTCTGAATTTTAAAACCATCCGTCACCAGGAACATCGCCTGCTTCATGAAACAGAGCTAAGTACAAACTTCAACGGTCTTCACCATATTTTAAAGGGTTTTAATTAGCTAAATGCTTGTTATTCAATTTTATAGACAGTGTGTGGAATCTTTAAATGTTCAGCAATAACTGCCTACAAAAGATCTTCCTGATCAAGTTATGGCTACCTCAGCTAACTCTCTAAAATGAAAAAGTACTTCTTGTACAGATTTTCTGAGATACTATCTCACACCGAGGGATATTTTCAAAATACCCACTGTCTATAAAACCTAGCTTTCCGCCGAGGGACTTTTCTTGCCCAATTCAACAGTCATCATTGTTCTGGAATTTGCCATGTCAAGCGATCGATCTACAAGCTAAACCTTCCAGTATTTTCCACTCACATACGGGAATACTTTTCCTAACTAAGGAATTTTCTTTATAAAAACCGCTGATCAACTTAATTTGTCTTCCTTCGAGGGAAATTTTCCGCTGCATTCTACTACAACCAATAAACGCTACAACGCAATAAACTCTCTCAAGCTAAAATTTCACTAGTGATTTACATAATTGCAATAACCTTTCTCTATATGAACTTTCCGTGCTGCAATAGTGAACTTTTTAATAGACTATAGTGCAAAACAATGCCCGTTTAACTTTCAACCGTGTCGCGCTTCGTGAGAGCAATAAGTATGGCCTAGAACTTTCTCCTAAAGTTCCCATTTCTTCTTTCCCAGGGGGGCGTGGTGGCTCAGCGGTTTAGCTGTGTGCCTCTCACCAAGGCCATCCGGGTTCGATTCCCGGTCAATGCATGTGAGATTTTCGAAGTAAAATGCCATGTCCTGTGGTTCGGATTCCACCTAAAAAGGAGGTCCCGTGACTCATGATCTCGAGATTAACGGTCACGTTAAACTACAAGCTTCCTTTTTTCTTCTTTCCCAAACACCTTTACTAACAAATTAGGTTAAATTCATAAATTTAGGTATTTTTCAATGAGGTGTCACTTGATAGCAAGTGCCCTCCCTTAATTGTTCCATGTTCACAGAAGGCCGTGACTCAGCGAGTCTGGGAAGACTTTTGATCCTGTATTTTATGTATTTTATATGGACATTTCGTCTCTTTTATAATATTTTACAGTTTATATAGTGTTAATAGGTTGCCTATTCATAGTGCATATTAAGTTATTGTGATAGCGAGGACTCACTTCGCAGTTTTTGGTAACGTTATAGTAAACGGTCATTGTTCACTTACATAACCTCATGTTGGTAGGATAATATTCTACAGTTGGATGTATGTACACTTCTCTCTGAATGATCACACTGAATAGTGTTTGAAAGTGATATGCTTGATTTTAAGGCACTAAATCATAGTGAAGTAGCATGAATGTTAAAACAGCAAATAAGTGTATTGTTGCCTTACGTAAATTGCATGAGCGGAGTACAGGTTATGATCAGCTGTGACTAAACCAATGAGATGAATTCATGAAGATATCTCATTTCGCCTTCTGTGAGTATTCCTATTAATATTATTTCTGTCAGTGAATACAATGCAGAATAGAAAGAATACTGAAGCATTATCAAATTCTCGGACGAAGACAGTTAAGTTTACATGATACAAACCGATAAATTGCTGTTAAGTGGTGTAACGACCTCTGTGGGTTGGGGCTGTAGAATAGACCCATGGTATTCCCTGCCTGTCGTAAAAGGCGACTAAAAGGGGACCGAGTAGCCGCCGGTATAAGTGGCTCCCCTCTTTCGCAAATTGCAGATAGGGTCAGGGCACTATTTTGTCCTTGGAGTGAGAAATCGCTCCTTAAGGTGGATGAACCAGCAGGATTTGGTCAACAGCATAAGAATGGAGAAGGCAACGGGAAACCACTCCATTAAAGACCTTTATGTGTATCCCAAGAAAACCTATGATGAGTCCAAAGACAAATGTTAGTGAAGTTGGCAACTGCGGGATCACACCTCAAAGGAATGATGTCGGGCCCGGCAGGAGAGGAAATGGGGCCTCTCAGGTCGTTATCCGGAGAAATCCCTATTTTAAAATTGGAACATGGAATGTTCGAACTATGTTACAAGCTGGGAAACTAGAGAACTTGAAAAGAGAAATAGACCGACATAAATTAGATATTTTAGAATTAGCTGAAACACGTTGGAGAGAAGAAGGAGAGTTCACAAGCGGAGACTACAAAGTCTTGCACTCCGGAAGTGAGAATGGTCAAGGCGGTGTAGGTTTGGTACTAAATGCTAACTCTTCAAGAGCCCTACTGGATGTTGAAGCTATTGGAAACAGAATTATCATAGCACGTTTTCTGGCAACACCCGTAAATTTAGTTGTGGTGCAGGTATATATGCCTACGTCCAGCATTGATGATGATGATGAGGTTGAAGAAATGTATGAGAAGCTGGAAGAATTACTGCGTAAGACAAAGGCTAGCGAGAACATTATTATAATGGGAGACTGGAATGCAGTGATTGGTGAGGGAAAAGAAGGATTTGCAGTAGGAGGGTATGGTCTTGGTAGAAGAAATTCACCTGGTCAACGTCTTCTCGAATTCTGTGAACAAGAGAGGCTCGTTATAAGTAACACTTGGTTTACCTCACCAAAGAGGCGGAGATATACTTGGAAAAAGCCAGGTGATGATCAACGTTACCAGATTGACTATATTCTTGTCAAGGAAAGATACAAAAATCACGTGAAGAAATCCATGGCATATCCGGGCGCTGACATCTGTTCTGATCATTATCTACTAGTAATGAGTACGGAACTGAAATTTAAACGCAGGATTCAGGGAAAACCAACAAAGAAGTGGAATCTTGAAGCATTTAAAAGCGAGCGGACTAAAAAGCAATATCAGGAAGCCACTGATGACAACATATCATCATATGCAAACAACTCACAAACTGTTGATCATTTATGGTCAATAGCCAAATTCTCCATCGAAAAGGCTGCTGAAGACTATGTGGGATTTGTGGAAAGAGTGAATCGCAAACCATGGATCACACAGGACATTCTCTTATTGATGGATGAAAGAAGAAAATTTAAAAACGACTCTTCATAAGTAGGCAGAAATAACTACCGAATGCTAAAGAACCAGATTGATCGACTCTGTCGGGAGAAGAAAATGGAGTGGTGGCAGTCAAAATGCGAAGAGATCGAATTTCTGCAAAAACAAGGAAGAACAGATTTAGCCTACCAAAAGATCAGTGAAACTACTAAGAAACAAAAAGGATTCCGCACTAGACAGTTCCGTGATACACATGGGAATCCTATATCAGACCTGAATTACAAGAAGGAACACTGGAGGATGTATGTTGAAGATCTATACGCAGAACCAATTCCATTCCTTTTGTCAACACGTGGCGAGGAAGACAGGCCAATTGCAGAAGATAGAATTATTAGATGAGAGTTCGATGAAGCTCTAAAATCAATATCCATGGGTAAAACACCAGGTATTGACAATGTTCCTGCCGAACTAATCAAGAATAGTGGGGATAGTACACTTGAATGGATATTCAAATTGGTAGCAAGAATTTTCGAAGAAGGTAAATGGCCTCAGGAGTTTTACACCAGCATCATCATTCCAATTCCAAAGAAGACTGTACCAGTTGAATGTAGTGACTATCGGACCATTAGTCTCATCCCTCATGCATCAAAGATACTTCTGCAGATTTTAAGGAAAAGGATGGAAATATACATCGAACAGTATCTAGACAACTCTCAATTTGGCTTTCGAAAGAATATGTCTACACGTGATGCTATCGGGTCCTTGCGATGTCTTGGAGAAAAGATGTTAAGTGTAAACAGAAACCTTTACGTGTGCTTTGTGGACTTCGAAAAAGCATTTGATAAAGTCAGCTGGCACAAGCTGTTTCCTCTTCTGAAACAAATAGGTTGTCCCCATCGATTAATCAGATTAATATTTGATCTGTATATAAATCGAACTGCTGTTGTTCGGCTTGGAAGTGACGTATCAGAACCCGCTAAGAACCGCAAAGGTGTGCGACAAGGGTGTTTGCTGTCCCCTGGACTGTTCAATGCCTTCGCTGAAGCTATAACTAAGTGGGCTTTTAAAGGTTCTAATATGGGAGTGAAAGTTGGTGGAAGGCTTATCCAGAATATTAAATTTGCTGATGATCTGGCATTACTTGCAGTAAATCCGCATACATTAACAAACATGTTGCAATGTTTAAATGATACAGCTACAGAATATGGAATGAAAATCAATTTTAAGAAGACCAAGATTCTGGTGATAAGTAAGCATCAACACGAACTAAATATTACCATAAATAAATACCTTGGACAGATCTTCACAGAAGACCTACGATGTGAAGTTGAAATCAGGAGCCGTATAGCCATGGCCAAGCAGGCATTCCGTGAAAAGCATTCTCTAATTTGTCAACGCTCGATGTCCCTCAGCCTTAGAAAACAACTGGTTAAGACCTACATATAGCCAGTTGCAATGTACTGCAGTGAGACCTGGTCAATGCATAGAGGTGACATTAAACGACTAGAAGCGTTTGAGATGTGGTGTTGGCGCCGAATGGAAAAGATCAGCTGGGTAGAGAAAATGACCAACATAACGGTGCTGGATCGAATAAAGGAATAACGGCAAATGATCCGCCTGATATATAGAAGGAGATCCACCTGGCTTGTACACAGGTTACGACATGGTGGTCTGATGATCGACATTCTAGAAGGCAAAATACCCGGAAAACGCCCTCGCGGGAGGCCACGGAACACTTTCATGAGATCTTCCCTACATAGCTCTGGCCTACGAAATTATGAAATGGTCAAAAGGACAGCACAAGACCGAACAACGTGGAGAAGACTCATTGTAGGGGCAGACCAGTCGCTTGACTGAAAAACATGATGATGATGATAATAAATAAATTCTGTATAATTCGTGTCTTGCACACATTTAAAACCAACTCACAAGTGAGTTATCTAACTTTGTTCTCCAGGTTTCACGAAAGGGTAACTTGCCCCATATTTTTAGCCTACTTTTCACATTTAGCAAAAATGAGGAAAAAGTACTTATGAGATCGATCCGGGAAAATGTGTGTCTGTCTGTCTGTCTGTCCTTCTGTCTGTCTGTCTGTCTGTCTGGCTGTGTGTGTGCCCCCCCCCCCTATCAACTCCTAAACGGCTGCAGCAATCAAAACCAAATTTAGTATGAGTAAAGATGTGCACCGGAATATCTCACGTCCATATTTGAAAATTATGTCAGTGCTACCAACTGCTGAAAAAACGCACTAGAAATTTGAGCTCCATGTTGGATATCTCGCAAGGTATGCATGGGAGCTATTCCAAAATTGGTACACATGCAGATAATACTATTTCAGTTTAATATCCAGGTGGCCAACGATGACAGTGTTGCCAAAATAAGTTTAAGCCTTCTGATATGTCCAATGTTTAAATGCATATAACTTCTACACTATCAATTGGATTTCAACCAAATTTTGTATGTAATATCTGTACATAAACAGATATGATTGAGCGTATTCTTAAGAGCCACCAGGGCTGCCAACTGTTAATAATTGCTCTCTCTATTTTTTTTCCAAATACCGATATATCAGAAAGTCTGCAAGCCAACAGCTTTAAACTATGCACACGTATATTCTGACATTTTAGATTAATTTGGAGTAACTTATATACGTCAGTTCTACCAACATGATTATAAGCCTGCTGATAGTACCAATTTTTATATACATGTAACTTCTATACTATCAGTTCAATTTCAACCAAATTTCGTATGTGCTATGTGTACCATAACAGATATGACTGTAAGTATTGTTAAGAGCAAACAGGGCTGCCAACTGTTAATAAATGCTGTCTATATTTTTTACCCTAATATCAATATATCAGAAAGTATGCAAACCAACAGCTCTATACTTTGCACACGTATAGCACCTGACATTGTAGATTAATTTGGAGTAATTAATACAAGGCGGTGCTGCCAACATGATTCTATGCCTGCTGATACGTCCACTTTAAAAATACATGTAACTTCTATACTAACAAATGGATTTCATCCAAAATTGGCACAACTAGATTTCAGATTATTTCTGACCAGCACACGCATGGTATTGTTAGCAACATGCTTTTACGCGTGCTGATAGGTCCAGTGTCTAACTGCATGTAACGTCCATTGGACTTCAACCTAATTTTGTATTCAGTCACCAGGGCTGCCAACTGTAGTGCTCTATTAGGCTACATTATACCAGGTATATGTTGAACTAATTTGATATTTCGATATTACCAACTTAATTTTGCCATTATTCTAGATAGTTTAATATACTGTAGAATAATCATTGGCATGAAAAGTAGGCTGTATAGTTCTTCACGGAACATCTTGTTTCTCGTGATCCCTGTTTAAATATGAGAAGTTATAGAAACTTCTTTTAATTTTCCTCTCTTTTTTTGTTATAATCTCAAATTTAATATTTGTTCATACTTTTAAGATTTCCATATGGGAATTCTTAAAGTACCCATCTTTTACCTGATTTATTGTTAAAGCTTTAATTGCGTTATAATTGTCGTTAAATTTCGAATTTGTTAATCTTAAGCACAACTTTTAAAATCTTATGCAGATTTTAGTGCTTATAAGAGGTTCCAAACCTTAAAATTGTTAATTGCCAAGTGCAAATTTCACCATTCTAGAGGTCGGAGACCTCAAAAGTTAAAATTAGATTGTATATTTATATTTGTTAAAATCATTATATCTCTACGCATTGTTAAATTAACCATATTATATTTTTCGCTTTATCCTTTTCTATAGAATAACGATTAGGCAGGACCCTATTTTCCCTGACTCTTCCCATAGGCTTATGCCCTCTTTAAGAAAATCAAGTATCCAATTAACAAGATTCTCACTATTCGTTGTATTTGAACAAAACTCTCCGTAAAAACATTGTCAAAGTTCTTCTTAGCTTTCATAGCTAATTCTAATGAGCCAGTAAGGCAAGTAAAGCTAGCTACGCAAGTTTCCTGCTTGTTGAGATTTTCTCTATAACTTATGGTTTGTTTTCAAAATGTTAAGTTTTTCTTCTGGTCTAAACTTTTAGTCGGCACTTTGCCGGGTAAAAGCTTAGCTTTTCTCAAGTGTAACAATTAATATTTTTCCACAATCTTCAAAGAAACCAGTAAAATTATTTCCATAAGCATCATAACTGCTTCATCGCTACTCTTCTTGGTGGTACTCGGTCATTCGCTAGAAATCCAACAGGTCCACGAACCAAACTATCACGTCGAATTCAAACTATTTCAGTTTACCAAATGTTTGGTTAAATCTAACTCCCTTGAAAGGAGAAACTTTAAAGCTGTGTTCCTTAACACACTTTGTTCTGCCAGACTACTACCCTTCCCCATAATAATAAAGAAATGCAGGCTCGGAAGGGAAAGTGCGATCGCCGAGCGCTTGCAGGCAACCTCAATTCACGCTACGCTCCCCGCTTGCCTGAGCTGGGCCCCCGCTGGAGTTAGGTTCCTCTAAGGATTTGTACAGTGGATTTTTCGTTTTACTTTACTAATTGTAATTTTATGGTGGATTCTCTTCCTATCTACCCATTCTTGTTCTCCACACAGAAACCCACTTCCTTGTTTCTTCATTTTCATTATCCCTGGGGTAGTGCTAATCCGAAGGTAAAACCTACCCACTAAGATCAAGATCTACACACTAATTTTTTTATTTTTTATTTTCCCCTGCACCCCATTTTTGGCGTGTTTCTATGATGTTTACCCGAGTTATCGCAGTTCTCCATTAAAAGACGGACACAATACGTACTGTATGTTTCTTCGTTCAAGCCTTATCCTCTACCTCATTCCATCCGTAGTCGCAAAATGCTGCTATTTTCACAAACAAATCCTCCCAAATAACAATTTCCACCAACAAATGCTAACCCCAAGAATAAAAAATTGGTCCTTCTAAATTCTCGACATTCAGTACCATTATCATTTCCCTTTCTAGTTCCTCTCACTTCTTTATTGTAAAGAAACTTTCTTCGTTGACTTCATTTGTTCACCATTTGAATAATATGCCTGATTCTCTTATTCGTGTAATTACTTTGTTCAACTTGTCTGTATATGGTAATTTTTTCTTAGAAACAATACAACGTCGTACAGGACTCCCCCATCCTCTATTTGAACATACTGTTTATCCCTTGGACGTCTTTCCAAGATTCGTAGCATAGCTGCTCGAGGAAAAAATGTTCCAAAATTGTGTTCTGCCTTAGTTACCCTGTTTATGCACTCTAAACGATCACATATCTCCAGTTTCTGGTATATACCATAAGTTACAACGCCACTTTCAGGTATAAAAGTCCTCCCAAATTTAGAAAAGGTGCTGTAAAGCAATTTTGAGTCTAGTAAATCCTTCAGATTCAGAATTTGTTTCTCATGGTCTGGATGGGTATGTTCACCTACTAGAATGGACTGGTATGCTGAGTTGATAAGCAAACAGCAGTAGATCCAAAGGGCAAAGACAAGTCGTAATGTTGTATTCGTTGGTAGACGACCTAAGGATATGCCAATCAGCCCTGACCACGACCTTGAAGCTGACAGTGTAATGCTGTCCTCAGTGAAGGGAAGGTAAGCAACAATGGATGCTAGAGTGTAGGAGATTATGAGATACATCCAGATCACATTGTTGAATATAAAAAAAATCGAGGCTTACAGTAGTCGCATATGATGTGTAACATCTGACATAGAAGAAACCTCACGTGAAATTGTTGATACACCGGTATTTTATACTATTATTGGCACAAATATTAATCTATTGTAAAAGGGAGTGTTTTACAGATATTGCAGCTTATAATACGGAACTCATATTATTATATGATTTGTAGCTTCCACCAGCACTAGCCTAAATAAATAATAGACTACGATATGGATCAACTAGATTAATAGACACGACACCGCTCATAACCTTAAATTCCTTATAAACAGGACCTCTTGATTCACAGACCAACACGCAATTTCATATGGATTCTGTTAAAATGAGTCATATTGATAAGATAAATAACGTTTAAAATGATAATCTGTCAGCAAAAATATCTACCCTGTCCGGGATTCGAACCCGAGATCTCTAGATTCACAGTCGTAGGCACTAACCCCACGACTATTTCGACTACGCAAATATTTTGCACAAGATGGTGACTTATTTCCACGTTCCAATAATACTGCATTACGGAATTAAGTTTCATTTGTATGTTGCTTGTTTCGATAATGTTCCTGCGTGAAATTGAGTTTATAATGCCTTATGAATAGGCCCTCTTGTGAGTAAAGAGAATGTATTCAACAATAGTTCATGAAGGCTTGCTCAATTCTCGTATGACCACAACGATTATATTATATTCATGACTGCATTACCGTTATGTGGGTTAATATTTGAGTAGCCATTGTGCAGAAACATAATACCGGCAATGCCGACGACTTACAATGTTTGATATTAAGACATTTTACCATTTAAATACTGATACGAAGACTTCGAACATGTACCATGTGCTTTGTTTCAATCTCTTGACACCAGAGTTCGCATGAGCGTTTACCTTTCAGTATGTCGCATACATTCCACATGGCCCAGAGTACGTCATGGTATCAATTTCCGACACCGCGCGCTCATTGTTTCCCTTACCACTGTCAGCTGGATCTTACCACTGCCAGCTGGATCGATCGATCGAGTTGGCAGTGCGTCTTACACTTCCGTTCGATCCACCACATTTCCGTTCGAACACACTTCCGTTTGATCGAACAGAAGTGTGCCAGCTGGTGTCACCTAGATCGTTCCGGTCCACTTCCGTCCCATTTTTCAAAATCACTCCCACAAAAATATCCAGCAACCGAGTGGAAAGATGTTACACATCAAAAAGTATCTTCCAGTTGGGAATGTGTTCAGCTCTCGGGACCTACCAGACGTATCCATCAGGAGCACGTGGGACCGTCGTGTCCACTGCACCCCTTAATACCTCATGCGGTTTGTAGCAGTGACGAAGCTGCATTCATGCAACTGGGTATTCTTAAGTGCATGCCTTACAGAATTTTGTAGATAAACTGCAGTCGTTTCGCTCACAAGGGGAGGATACGATGCATGGGTCACCGATTCGAACCATCTTTAGTACACGTGTAGGACATGACCAGACGTATATCAGGTGCAAGTATTAAGGTGCGCTTCTCAGTCGTTTCCGAGATATTAATTAAATGCGAATACAGTGCGGCGTCTATGTGCGTTGTACGCAAGCAAGAAGCCAACTAGCGCGTGGCGCAGTGGTAACAACCCTGCTTTGAAAGCGCGGGATCGCTGGATCGAATCTCACCGGTGAGTCTCTGCAGTGTGATGTTTTTTTTTTGTAAACATCGGCAATTCATTCAACTGTAGGTGTCGTGAATAATGTTTATTTTGCAGTCAATTGTAATAACGTGTTATGTGAGCTGGAAAAGAGATTCTGAAATCATCTACGTTTTTGACATTACATATACAGTAGTATCGGCATTGCAAATACATTAGTATTATACACGGTCAGGTGTATTCTATTACACTGTATGTGTACATTTATACAGGGTCTTTCATATAAAGTAAGAACGGCGAGCGGCGGTTTTGTCATTCGCTGCTGAAGCCGGCTTGGCCAAGCTTATGACGCGCCACGGCCCCCTGCTGTAGTATTGAAAGCGCGCGCATAGTACGAACTTGACCTTGCAATAAGCGTGCAGGTGTTGTCATTCGCCAGTCTGAACCTCAGCTGCTAAAATGTTGAGACAGTTATCATTGCAACATCGTATTTTTGTATGTAAAATTTATTTTAATTACGATTCGGCTCGGCGGGTACGTGATGCATTTGTTCAGCAATTTCCTGATGAAGTAGCACCTTCACTAGCACAGATTCACGTAATTGTAAATAAATTTGACACTACTGGTTCAGTGCTCAATAAAAAACACAAAATAAAAAATCAGAAAAAATACAGTGGCATGACTCACTCGCGTCCGCCAAAATGTGGTTACCAGATACAATGCCTGTATAACCCAGGAAGGACGACACTTCCAGCAACTTTTATAAGGTAATATTTCATAGAGGATTGTACACACGCTTAGAGCAGGGGTCACGGCTCGCCACAAGCTCGGTCAAGGCCACCACACTAGCGGATAACAAACCCGCCGCTTGGCGTTCTTACTTTATATGAAAGACCCTGTACATTGAAGGCCCAGTCTGTTCCGTTCATTGCACGATCTGTGAACAATGAGACCACTCCGTTCCTCTCAAGCAGTGACTCATGCTATGGCCATTGGTTGGAAATTGCCAATGGGTACAACAACAACAAAAAACACAATACACTCCAAAGGCTCACCGGTGGGATTCAATCCAGCGATTGCCCGCTTACGAAGCAGGGTTTTTACCGCTGCGCCACGCGCTCGTTGGATTCTTGCTAGCGTACAACGCACATAGACGCCGCACTGTAATCGCAATTAATTAATTTCTCACAAACGGCTGAGAAGTGCACCTTACTACTTGCACCTGGCCATGTCCTACACGTGTACTAAAGAAGGTTCGAATCGGTGACCCATGCACCGTAAGTAGTGGTTTTGTGAGAGTTCAGATCCCACCTCCACCTCCCCACCTCACAAGATGGCGGTGGTGCGATATCTCTCGAACTTATGGTCGGATTTTGACAAATGAGGTGTCATTGAACTCGGGCTAACACCCCTTTTCCAATGGACAACATATTTCAGCCCCAAAAATAAAACCTACCCTACTAAGGGGTGAAATTGATTTTTTTGGAGAATCTCTCTTTCCAATTGCAACATGTGAGAGTTTGAATGCTAATATGGAATGAAACGTTGTTCTACATAAAGTGCATGTGTTCGGTGGAAAGCCACTATGAATTAACATGCTAGTTTTTTGTTTTTACACATGTCCACTCATAGGTTTGGTAAGAGGGCGGGCTTTTTTAAAAATAGTGGCTGTAGTGTAACCTAACTCAACCTAACGGGTCCTTGTTGACAGGTCCTTGTGGACGAGTCCTTGTGGACAGGTCCCTGTTGACAGATCCCTGTGGACGGGTCATTTTTGACGAGTCATTGTTGACGGGTCCTTGTTGACGAGTCCCTGTGGACGGGTCATTGTTGACGAGTCATTGTTGACGGGTCCTTGTTGACGACTCCCTGTGGACGGGTCATTGTTGACGAGCCCTTGTGGGCAGGTCCTTGTGGACGAGTCCTTGTCCCTTTGGACTGATCCCTTTGGCCTGGTTCCTACGGACTAGCCCATGAATTTATTTAAATTATGTCAAAGGGTCTAACTACATTTTGTGTGTGTTGAATTGACGTTGTTCACCACTACTATAATGGAATAACGATATGAAAGGAAAGTGATGAAATACATGTGAACATACAAGGATCTAACTTGGTGGATGGATGTGTTCTAACGAGTCATTTGTAGTTGAAAGAGAATAATACATGTTCTTAAGATGTTAAAACTTAAGAAATGACATGTACAGTAAGACGTCTTGTTACTTCCTGTGTCATATTACAGACATGACAGAGAGCGCACAGATCTGTTGCTATGACTAACACTGCAGTAATTTGAAACCGCAAGTGTTCATTAAGACAATGGATGATGATCATACAAAGTTAGCAGTTATTGGATATTACACAGGTGTTCCTTCCGGTGTCATGTTGCTGACATACCAGAGAGCGCACACTGCTGTTGCTATGACTGACGCTGCAGTAATTTGAAACCCCATATGTTGATTAAGACAATGGGTGATGATCATGCAAAGTCAGCAGTCATTGGATACCACACAGGTGTTCCTAGTGTACTTTGGACTCTCAACTGTATTGGGAAAGGAATTGCAATGATCTGCAAAAAACTGCTGACACGAGCGATGAGAGTTTATATAAGAGGGGTGTCATATATCTCCCTAATGTCAGTCTATATTACTCGCTTTGAATGAACAGTGCTCTATTACTGCTCAAGAGTTGTAAAAAAAAGCCGTTTTGGTAGAAAATCATTAAATTATTTTGCAAGGTAAGTACTTATTGTTAATGGATTGTAGTCTTTTATTACTAATTGATGTTGAAGTTATTGAATGGAATGTATTGATTGATTGATTGATTGATTGATTTGTTTACAGATAATTGGGTACCTGTAGGTTACCAAATTCCTTCAATCTGTTCATTCAGTGACAGTAGTTGATCAATTATAAAAAGGTAAGTGCCCCCTCTAATAACTTTTAAACAGTTAGAGTAATATTTTCCAATGTTCACCACTACATGTTAGTGAAAATGGTATATTTGACAGTCAAAAGTTGGAACTACTTGACCATGGTGTGTAAAGCTAATTTTGTAGGTTAGATTTTGATTACCGCTCTATTAAGTTTGAATGTTCATTGCTAGGTGTCAGTGACGGAGGGAATATTTAAAGACTTAACCTCAGTTCACTTAACTTTACCTAACTTAACCTTGTCATGTGACATGTTTTACAAGTTTAAACTTGTTTTAAGACTGGCTATGACGTCACACTTAGGTCACTTAACTGGCGATCGCTGGTTTCCAATATGTGACATGTTCTACAAGTTTAGACTTGTTTTAAGACTGGCTATGACGTCACACTTAGCTCACTTAAGTAGTGATCGCTGGTTTCTATCACGTGACATGTTCTACAAGTTTAGACTTGTTTTAAGATTGGTTATGACGTCACACTTAGCTCACTTAACTGGCGATCACTGGTTTCTATCACTCTATCATGTTCCAATGTTCACCGCTAGGTGTCAGTGACAGTGGTATATAGTAACCCCCAGTTAGAACTACATGAAGTTAGACTAGCTAGGAGTTCACAGATGATCGATTTAAATACCCTGCTATAACCATAGACTGGAATATAATTAAACTATTTATATTGTACTTTGTTTTTATCATTTATTAACATTTATGATTTCTTTCTTTTATAGGTAATTTCGAAAGGGATCATCATGTTCAAGTGTGGTGACTGTAAGAAACAGTTCTCAAGACCTGACAGCCTTCAACGACACGCAAATGTTAAACATGACATTAAAATGTTTGTGTGCAGTCATTGTGCTACAACATTTAACAGACAAGATAATCTTGCACGTCATGTAAATTTAATGCATGTCAGTTCAGCACCATTTTCGTGTTCAGTTTGCGAACTTGGTTTTTCTGCTGTAAAGCGATATCAATTCCACATGGTTGAAGTGCATGGAGAACAACAGGAATTGAAATCTGTAAAACCATCAACTAGCACGGAACCTTTAAATGAATGTGATGCTCAAAAGCGTAAACGTTCTCAAGATTGTGAAAATAGTTGTGCAACAAAAAGAAAAAAGAATGGTGAACCTTCAATAACACATTGTAATGTATGTAATATTGATATACCTTCTTCAATCATTCATGGACATTTACGCAGTATTCAACATAAAAATAACGCTTGCCATGAAAGAAATTCTGGAAATGTTCAACAAATTGGTAGTGCATTTAAAAGTCGAATTGCTAGTTATAGACTTCATAGTGAAGAAAAAACTCAAAGTATTGAATCTTTTTAAAAAAATGTTCAACCTACTGTGTTTGGCTTGGTAGGTAATGTTTTATTAGAGCATAAAACAATTAAAATGAATTTTGAACTTTTTGGACTCTATGTAAAAACTGGGAGCGAAGGTGAAATTACGGATATCAAATCTTTTAATACAAAAAACGTAATTGTTAGTGAATCAACTAATATTAGTGATATATATAACAATATTTCAAGTGCTATCATTGTGAAGAGTGAAGAGTTCCAGGAAAGGGAGTCAGGCTGGGCGTGTTGAAGTACTTTATTTAGAAACCAACATGAATAAATATAATCCCCTTCGAGCATCATCATCATCATACGTTGATTTGCCAGGATGGATCAAACGTAAGCATGCTTGTGTAAACGTTATGAATAATGATGACGCATGTTTTGCATGGGCTGTAACCTCAGCTCTCCATCCAGCAGTGGGACATGTGGAGAGAACATCATCTTATCCTCACTATTCTTCAGTGTTAGATTTAAAAGAAATAGAATTTCCTATGGCGATAAAAGACATTCAACGTTTTGAAGAGCTGAACAATGTAAGTATTAATGTTTATGAAATTGAAAATAAGAGTATAGTTGGTCCTCTATATTATACTCAGGAAAAAAAGGATGCTCATGTAAATTTACTATACATAACCGAAGGTGAAAATGCCCACTATTGTTGGATAAAACATTTAAGTATACTTGTCAATAATCAGGTTTCAAAACACAATGGTAAAAAGTGGTTGTGTGATGGCTGTTTGCTATATTTCAGAAAAGAGGACCAACTAACTCAACATCAAAAATGGGGGTGTAATCATGTTCGTACGATATTACCGACTCCTAAAAATAACATTCTAAAATTTAAGGATTATGAGAAACAGTTTCGAGTACCATTTGTTATATATGCTGACTTCGAGGCTTTGCTAAAACCATTTAATACATGTTCATCGAATCCAGCCCAACCTTTTACCAACACTACTCACATTCATGAACCTTTTAGCTTTGCATATTATATTAAATGTAGTTATGATGACTCTTTAAATAAGTTTGAGCTCTATAGAGGACCTGATGCACCTAAAGTTTTTATGGAAAGGCTTGAGAAAGATGCCATTCGTATATCCTCTATTTTAAATACGATCATTCCAATGGAGTCACTAACTTCCTCAGAGCAAATGAATTTTGAAACTGAAACTAATTGTTTTATATGTGGTGAATGTTTATATTCAGACAGGGTTCGCGATCATGACCATTTAACAGGAAAATATCGTGGTGCTGCTCACCAAGAATGTAATTTAAATTATAGAGTAAGTAAATTCATTCCGGTCATTCTACACAACGGTAGCAAATACGATAACCACTTTATCGTTAAAGAATTTGGAGCTTCAGATGTGAAAATTGATGTGATTGCGAATAATAAGGAACAATACATATCGTTCACAAAATACATCAAAACTACCAATAAAAAAAACCATTAAACTGCGATTTTTAGATTCATTCCGCTTTATGCCGAGTAGTCTTGATAAGCTGGATAGTAATTTAAAATCAGATCAGTTTCATGAAATTCATCGTGTCTTTCCTAAAGAAGATGATTTTAATTTGATTCGTCAAAAGGGTATATTCCCTTATGAATATATTAACTGTGTGGAACGTCTTGAGGAGTGTTGTTTACCACCGAAAGATGCATTTTACAGTTCCTTAAACACAAGTCATATCAGTGATCAGGAATATTTACATGCACAACGTGTATGGACACAGTTCCACATTCAAACTTTAGGAGAATTTTCAGACATATATTTGAAGACAGATGTGTTATTATTAGCAGATGTTTTTGAAAATTTTCGAAATGTTTGTATGAAAACTTATGACCTTGATCCTTGTCAGTATTTCACTGCTCCTGGGTTAAGTTTCAGTTCAATGTTGAAAAAAACGAAAGTAAATTTAGAATTAATGACAGATATAGACATGATCAATATTATAAAATCATCAATTCGAGGTGGATTAAGCCAATGTAGTGGACGGTACTCTAAAGCGAATAATAAATACATGCCTAGCTACAACCGTTGTGAAGAGTCAAAGTATATTGTCTACCTCGATGCAAATAACCAATATGGTTGGGCTATGGGTCAATATCTACCACTGAAAGATTTTCGCTGGCTGACACAACCTGAAATTGATGTCTTACATGTTGACACTCTTAATGATAACGATGATAAAGGATATATTTTAGAGGTAAATCTTGAGTACCCTAAAGAGTTACATGATGATCATAATGATTTACCATTTTGTCCTGAGAATATGAAATCTCCATACATTTCATCACGAACAAAAATGTTAATTGCTAATGTAAATGATAAATGTAAATATGTAATACATTATCAAAACTTGAAACAGTGTCTACAGCATGGATTAAAATTAACTAAAATTCATCGCGTATTGCAATTTCAACAGTCAGCATGGCTCAAACCGTATATTGATCTAAACAATAATTTAAGAACACAGTCAACAAACGCGTTTGAAAAGGATTTTTATAAACTCATGAATAATAGTGTTTTTGGAAAGACTATGGAGAATGTTGATAAACGAGTTGATGTAAAGCTGATAACAAAGTGGGAGAATGATGGTAAAAGGTATGGTGCGAGCAACTTAATAAGCAAGCCTAACTTTCATAGCTGTTCAATTATTCATGAGGATTTAGTTGTAATACAAATGAATCGTCTTAAAGTAACTTACAACAAACCCATATATGTGGGATACACCATTCTGGAATTGTCAAAAACACTTATGTATGAATTTCACTATGATTATGTAAAGAAAAACTATCTTGATAATGCTAAATTACTCTACACAGACACAGATTCTTTTATTTATGAGTTTAAAACTGATGATTTTTATGATGATATCAAAACTGAGCTAAATAGGTTTGATACAAGTGACTATCCAGAGGATAATATTTACCATTTACCTCTAGTAAACAAAAAGGTTCTTGGGAAATTTAAGGATGAATGTGCTGGTGTTATTATAGACACCTTTGTAGGCGAAAATCTAAATCATACAGCTATATGACAATTGATGATGTAGTAGTAAAAAAATTAAAAGGAGTGAAAAAGAATGTTGTTAGTAAAGAGTTAGATATAAGTGATTATAATAACTGTATAGTTAGTAACCCACCTGTATTATATAAGAAAATGTGTGTATTTAGAAGTAAAAATCATCAGCTACATACCAATTTGTTGAACAAAGTTGCTTTAAGTAATGAAGACAACAAACGATTCATTATACCCAACACATTTAATACTCTTGCTTGGGGAAACAGTCGTATTGACGACTATTACTTTACTTAAGTCTAATGATCACTATATTGTAATATTTGTAGTGTGTTTTATATTGTAATTTTTTTTTTTGTAAAAACTGTAAGTAGAATGTATAATGTTAGGCTACAGTAGTTTAGTAAAAATAAGATAAGTAATACATTTTAGTGTAAAATGTTTTGCTTTTGTATATTACAAAAATGATTTTAAAAAATTTACTGAATGTGTGAACTAAACAAGGGGAATGTAAAAAATGAAAAGTGGAAATTGTAAATATTCATGTGTGAAAAATGAAATGGCTATCACCATTTTTTAAAAATTAAAAGATATAGTGATTCAGTGAACCTTATTTATATTTCACAAAAAAATGTACAGAATGTGTGAACTAAACAAGGGGAATGTAAAAAAATGTAAAGTGGAAATTGTAAATATTCATGTGTGAAAAAATGAAAATGAAGAAATGACTATCACCATTTTTAGAATTAAAAGACATTGTGATCTGGTAAACCTTGTTTTTTATTTCACAACAACAAAAATGTACAGAATGTTTAAACTAAACAAGGGGAATGTAAAAAAATGTAAAGGGGAAATTGTAAATATTCATGTGTGAAAAAAATGAAATGGCTATCACCATTTTTTAAAATAAAAGACATTGTGATCTTGTAAACCTTGTTTTTATTTCACAACAAATAGAGCTTTACAAAAATAGAATACCAAGAAAATACCAATTCCTCAATCCTTTTCAATGTCCATGTCCACTCATTATCAACTTTCCTTTTATAACACTAATTACAATGACGACTGCCAACCTCTCTCCCACTGAGACATCACAGAATGTCAAAAGTTGTTTAGCTTTTCAACGATACTTTATCCGCTACACGTCTTAATGCAGAATGACTGTGGTGATAAGAAAGGTGCATGCTTGATCCAAAGGATTAATAGGTATATCACTATGCTGCAAAGGTTCTTCAAGACAAGTTCCAGGACTACACAAATAATAACCAGGTAGGTAGATTTCGAAAGTCAAGTATTGAATTACTTTGTTAATGATGCCATTGCCAGTACAGGTCTGGCATATCCTTTTCCATCGATGGTAAAAAGGTTTGATCTTCCTCCTCTTCTGTGGATGATGTTTGTTGTTGTTGCTTTTTTTCTTCATTACTCCCGTGGTATGAGGAAACAAAGTCTTTACACTGACTTTTATGACCATGATACAGTTTGACTAGCTGACAGGTAGCACACTGTCGCATAGAGGGTATTTTTGCCATAGCCACTTGCTTATGGTGATCATAATCTGTACATGGTTGCAATTCACTTAACACAGGGTCTTGAGTCCATGATTTTGGTACATGTTGCCAGATTGCTTTCACTGCATTTGCTGCGACATAATAAATGAATGATTTTGGAAGAGCCAATAATTCTTCTTTAGTAAAACTGTCTAGTTTCTTTTTACACACAAAGAACTTTCCAATCGCTTTATCGGTAGCATCCCCTTTCTCCATGGTATCACGTTGATGTTTACACGTCGCTTGTAGAAATCTCACTGGTGTCATTCACAGGTAAACCTTTAGTTTTAATTTTATTTAACAACTCCCAGCAGGCATTGGTGGATAGCCAATGAAACAATTGCCAAACCTGTGCCAAGGCTTTATGGGTAATATTGTCACAGGGGCAGCGATCCATGAGTGTTTGCAGCGATGGACAGCCCATGTCCATTAAATCGATACATTGACAGTAAGACGCTAAAAATGGTTGTAGCCATTGACGTTTTTCACTACCTTTCACAAATATTACATGGGCAGAAGACAAGTGGGCTTTCATGACCATGTCCAGGTGCTTATATGAAATGGTTCCTCGCTTCCAGTCTAGTTGCATATGAGTTTCAATCCACTGGGTTTGTTTACGGTCTTTATCACACAACAAATCAAACGCATAAGGTGGTTTAAACACCAAATGAGTAGCTTGTGATATCCAAAAAGTGGAACAATCGATGATGGCCACTTCTTTAAATATAAATTTGTTATCTCCAATTTTAAACCCTTGACAGTCGACAATCAGTGTACGCAACATGTTCACTCTTGTCTGGATCAAGTCCAACTGACTACAGACTGACAATTGTTCAGTAAGGTGTACCCATGTCATTTACTTACATTCCATTCTAGTAAAAGAAAAGAAAAACATCGAGTAGTCACTATAGAGGTTAGGATATGACAGGGGGGGCATAAGAAATAATAATATAACAACAACAACAACCATTTTTTTTATTTCATTATTTTATTAGCATAACAAATTTTACATTCTTTTTTCATTCTAGGATAGAGGCGGTACCATCTCATACAACAAAAAAGTCTTTTGTGTTTATAGTGTCCATAACACCGATGATATCCCAATGTCTCTAAACTAGATGTTTTTGACTGTGAGCTGCTCACTGAAGCACTGCCGGCACCATAAAGTCCACACGTATCATAACTTTTTTCATCACTCAGAGGCATGAGTACGGGGTAACTTGAATGACAGGGTATATTACCCACCTCCATTCTGCACAGGTAGGGGCAGGCAGGTGACCAGCGCTGATGTTCCTGCATGGGTTCATCACTCTCTTGCCATTGGTCTAAAATGATGGGACAAAACACACATTTCACTTCATCTCTTCTTTTTAAATAGTAGAATCCAGCGGCTGCTAAGGCTTGAGGGTTTATAAAAGGCACCGGCCTCGTCGCAAAGGTCTTGAAACGTTGTTCCTCAGATTTTAAATTCATGGATGTAACTTCTCTTGAGGCTTGAAAGCAAGACATGACTGAGTGGTTTGATGTGTGTTGACCTGCTATTTATACACTTGTCACTTGGTTGGACAGTGGATAATAGTTGACTTGTTTGTGATGAATAATCAAACAGTAGGCCGTGGTATTGGCTGGAACATTGTCATGCGTTTCAAAATCTAGTCGAATGTCAATATTGGATGGTTTGACAGACTCTTCCAAGTAGGAACAGTCAAAGACAATCAGTGGCGCCCTTGTCTTAAAAGCTTGGGGTGACAACATTGGACAATTCTCTTTTTGATAATACGACCATCTAAATTTAGAAAACAAGTCGTACAGGGGGGCAAACTTATTTTTTGAAAAATCTAAATCCAGCCCTTCATAGGGAAACACAGCACCGTTGAAGAAAAGACGTGCATTTCTCAATTGCAGGTGATCAAATTGCGTGACATCTTTGGTTTGTTGATACTTGCGATTCGTTTGAAAACCCACAATCATGTAGAGAGGTCTCTCTGTATAGCGGGCTGTTTTTATAGACCAACTGTGTGTGTTGGTGGTGGGCAATAACGGGTACTCATGGAGTGCCCAGCTTCTAAATTCCATGGGTAGAGGTATATCTCTCTTTACCATTTTGAGTATGTCCAGTTTTTTGCTATCGTTAAGGGTCACATGAGGCACTTTCCATAGCAGGCGTTGTAGTTGAATTTTTGAATCAATGGGGGCATTGTCGACTCCCTTGAGTGCATTATTATCACTCCTGTCTCTCACTAGATAAAGCACTTGTCTTGCGTTGACCACAATGCGCTGGTGATCCTCAGCAAAGCCTAAAATCAGTTTAAGAGGTAAATATCCAGTGAAGGTGCCATCGGTGTGTACCATCCAGTCATTGGTCGAGTCAGGGCACCAACCCGCCATGCAAAGTGTTTTAGCTTCTTCCTCACTATAAGAGGGATATAGTTTCATGACACTGGAAATACCCACATTTCGAGTGCTATCCACCACGATATTGTTAATGACATATCGTACTTCAGAAAACAGGAAGGCAAAAGCATGGTTGGCTAACTTGGATGTAGTGGGTGTAGAACCATCGGCTTTGGTGAGTCGACCTTCAATCTGAATAACACTTTCATGCGGTAGGGTGTAAATATCTTGGTTGTTGATAACAAATTGAATTTCATCATTGTTATTGAGTCCAGGTGTTTGAGCTTGATAAGAATGCAGATCAATTCTTACCACTCCTGGTTGCTCATCGATGTGGTTCGCTACCTCTAGAATAGAATTCATCGCTGGGGTTAATGTGGTAACTCAAATGCTGTAAAATCTGCTTGTTCTGAGATGTTAACGTGTATTCACGTGGTAAACAACTAACACCATTCCTAGACGGTGCTGTTGCTTTATATACAAACTTCATAGTGGTTTTAGCACCAACTTGTAAGTCACTGGTGTGGTAGAATCTAGATCAATGAGTTGTTGCTCTCTATTGATCAGTCTTAATGTTATATTACTAATACCATCGACAGCCACAGAGTGAAAAAGCACCACTGGAGGGTTTTCACGAATAATATAACCATTGGGCGATGTTATAATAAAGTCATAAAGCGAATGCGACGGTTCTTGATTGGTGTACACTTGACTAATAATATTACACGTCACCGACACATGATGGTCCTCAATGAATTTCACTTCATGGTCTGATTCATGTTTTTTGTTGGGCTCTAACACACGTGGTTTAAATCCTAGTAATGGACCAATGGAATCGGGGTGAGTTTTAAAGTCAATTTTGAATGTAGAAAAAAAACTGCAGTGATGAGTGTTGGTATTTCTTACAAGTTCAAACTTGCGCGTTCCATCGAGAAATGACTTTAAACCATATTCATTGATCAACACCACATAAATGTGTTCATAAATGTCATCTATCGTCTATCCACCAGAGTTCAGGGTGAGCACAGAATCATCATAGTAAAACTTGTTGTTCACATTTTCACGTATGTTGTATATTCGATTGTACGTTTCAAGAGAAACAAGTCCTAAACCATAAGGTTTTTCACTCAATTCGATAGGTGGGTAAAAGTCTAGACTCACTTCAGGTCCACGCCCATGCAGTGTAAACGTCTTACTTTCCGCCGACATACTGTTGACGTTTTTGCTTATGTTGCGTCTTATATAAAAAAATTAAACACAAACGTCCACACTGTTGGCTGTTAAACGTTTGCTCACGTTTCACATTATAATATATTTTGATCCTGTTTCCAAAATAGGCCACTAGTTCCATGGGCGGGGGCAAATTCCCAAAACTGTCAAAGTACCATACAGTAGATCCCTCTTTGACATAAGCTACATAATGTGTTCCAGGTCCTCGGTGATCATCCAAATTGATAACAGCACATTCATGTTTCCCGGGTTGTGAGGGTAATTGGTTTCGCATAAACACACCTCGAAAATGAGAAAGCTTCAGTTGTTTAGCATAGCTTTCCACTTGCTGATGCGTCAGGGCATGTCTTGCTATGGTTGAGGTTAAAGATGTTTTTTTTTTATTTCGAAAAGGTGAAATTCCAAATCCTTGTTGATAAAAGGCTGGCTTCAAATTGACATTTCTAGCCCCCATAGCAATGGCCTCCATTGTTTCATTGTGTCGCTGACTTTCATTGAGTTGTTGCTTGCCCTGTTGCACGGCTTTAATGGTTTTTGCCACTGCACTGGCGCCGCCTAAAAGTGAACCTAGAGCAGCCAGACCGACGAATAATGCAGGTAAAAATCCCGCTCTTTTGGGGACGGGGATCACTCGCCCTTGTTTTGAACCCTGTCGCTGACGTTTTGGAATGACATGTCTCTGTGCTACTCGAAGAGCTTTCCTTATGGTCAACACATTATTTTTTCTTTTTTTCTTTCGTAAGGACTTGTCCACGAATGTCATAAGCCCAGGCTTTGCCAAGGACAGGCTCATATTTTTTGTCTTTCTCACCACATATCTTTGTTTCACCATGATGATGATGATGACCAACAACCTTTCACAAGAAAGTTTAAGTCACAACTAACATTAGATTGTTATTTCATGGCTGTATATTCCAATACTACATAAAGTGGGAAATCATTTATGGTTTTTCCAGCTTGCTTTTCATTCCATGTCAACAGGAGATGAAAGGATAATTCGTCTCCTGCATTGACCATTTCATGGTTATGAACCAACATCCTATGACCATTTATCTCTATTTGTAAATGGTTCTCATCAGGTATGGCATATTTGATGTGAATGGTTCCATTATAGTGTAGTCGATAGTGGCTTAAACCCGAAGCAAGCACATAGGTCAAGTGCTGGTCATGAACTAGCGGTATATGGTTTCTCTCATTCACAGGTTTTACATTTGTCAAATGCACTAAAAATACAGATGGGATAAATTTATAAAGCCTTTTCATTTCATAGGTCACGTATCGCTTGGTACAGACATCATTATCTTCTTGTGGGTCTTCCACGTGAATAATGCGGTGATGATTAGCGCTATAGCCATCCACCGTAAGCTGAGGCACTTTATCATAAAACTCATACACCTTGTTATCCACATACTTTTTTGTAGTAACGTCTGTAGACACTTGAGGATGTTTTACATGAGTTAACCGCTTTCCTTTAAAGTCATAATCTCCTTGTTTTGTGCGTGGCACTACTGACCTATCCACATAGTGTTTATTAGCAGGATCTGTTTCTTGTTTAGGATCATGTATTGGAACAGACCTAGCTTTGACCATCAACACACGTCCAAAGACATCCATCGTCAACCTGTAATACGAGTCTACTCTTTCTATGACGAGGCTCGGTGCGATGTATATAGACAGCCTGCTAGCCTCTCTAAGCCTTAGTTGAAATGAAGCTAATTAAGCAGCAAGAGTCATTCCCTGTGAGGGACATGGTTTCCCATCTCTGCCCCACATCACGTGAACAACGCCATGGTTCACTGTTTCCATCTTCCATTCGCTGCATCATTGTGGGACCTTCCGGCTGTGGAAAGACCAATCTTTTGCTGACACTTATTACAACGCCCAATGGTCTGTGTTTTCAAAATATTTATATTTTCGCAAAATCTCTCTACCAACCCCTCTACGTGTTTCTGGATCAAGTCATGTCTGGATTAAAAAATGAGAATATGGTGTATTTTACATTTTCCACGCAAGAAAATGTTATTTCACCGGATGAGGTAAAGCCTGATTCACTCATGATTTTCGATGATGTATCCACTGAATGACAAGGTATCATTCAAAGCTATTTCAGCATGGGTCGACACAAACATATCGATTGCTTCTATCTTGGACAAACGTATTCTAAAATGTCCAAACAGTTGATTCGTGACAATGCCAATGTCATTGTTTTATTTCGCCAGGACGAGAGGAACAGTCGTTACATTTATAATGAACATGTGAATCCGGATATGACCTTTCAAAAGTTTACAGAATTGTGTGGCAAGTGCTGGAACACACAACGTCATGCCTGTTTAGTGATTGACAAACAAAGTGAACTCAACCAAGGGCGGTATCGCTTAGGGTTTGATCATTTTATTGCTATTTAAGGCACTGTATCATTCCCTCTCAAGTCATTTGTCGCGACATCATGGCGTTAGCAGAGAGTCAATTGAAAAAGCATATTATTAGAGCAAAAAATACTATTCGCCAAAAGTTTCGTCAATTGAAACGATCGCGTGCGGATCTTGCTTTGTTTATTCAACAACATTTAGCACCTCCGCTAAAAGCTATGTTGAAACCCTCTATCAAGCCATCTGAAACGCTACCTACCGTTTCACAAGCCAGTCAGACGCACCACGGGGACTCTGAGGAAGAGAAAGAGGAAGATGAAGAGGAACAGGAAGATTTAACTAGTGTTAGCGAAGTTGAGGATAATGAGGAACAAGTGTTTACGCCTCAAAAAAAGGCATCACCCCTTGCAGAGTTTTTAAGAAAAAGGAAATCCTTGGCCATGGTCGAAACCCCTTGCCCTTCCAGATCGTCTCCATTTTCACAACTCTTGGCCACTCCTCAACATAAAGCTCAACTGAAAAACATTTTAATAAAATATTATGGATCAACACAGGAACCCTATTTCACCAATCGATTTGTTGGAAACACAGATACCACATATGGCGTTCGCTATGAGAATGATAGTTTTAAAATTGGTGATTCATCGATTAAATTTAGTCGTACTAAAGCTGTCATTAAAAAGATCAACTATAAATTAACACCAGGACTGTTAAAGCTACTATTCTCTAGGACTCCCTCATCTCAAGATTATACGTCAGAGGACCTTAGTAAATATAAATCCATTTTATTGGATACCCATGCTCACAAAAGACAGTATGATTCCACTCAACAAGTGAATGCTAATATATCCCAAAAATATAAAACCATCATTGCAAAAATGTTCCCCACTAGTCAAAGTGGTCGTCGTAAAGTGTCCGCTTCAGGAGTGACATTTAAACCATTAAAACCCCTTGTGGATGTTACCTACTGGCACAATCCAAATAAACTCGTCCAGCGACTACAGCTGTTGCATGCTTCACGTCAAGCCGGCCATACTGGTCACGATTGGGAAATTCAAGAAATTGAGGAAGAACTTCGAAATGCCAAAATTATTGTTTAAGCCCTCACCCATTAAAATGGGTATTGCTCACGAGTTGCATCGTCCAGCTAGACGTCACTATCAGCGACTCAAGGTGATTTCACAGGGTGTGGATGAACTTTGGCAAGCAGACTTGGTTGAAATGATTCCCTATGCTAGCGTTAACGATGGTGTACGCTATATGTTGACGGTCATTGATGTTTATTCCAAAATGGCGTTTGTTGAACCTGTGCGTCGCAAGTCTAGTCCACTAGTTACCAAAGCCTTTCAACATATTATTCAACAATCCAAACGTCAACCTCAGCTGCTACAAACCGACCAGGGAAAAGAATTTTTAAACAAAGATTTCTCCAGTTTTCTCAAATTTAAGGATATTCACCATTACACCACGTACAGCAATCTCAAAGCCAGCGTGGTCGAGCGGTTCAACCGAACATTGAAAACCCATATGTGGAAAGCGTTTACCGCTCAGGTCACTTATCGCTGGTTGGACTTGTTACCTGAGTTAGTGTCACGTTACAACGACACCAAACACAGAACCATTGGGACCAAGCCACGACTTGTAACTAAAAATATTCCACAACTGGATAAACTGTTTAACCCCATAAAAACAGCAGACCCTAAACGTCATCGCCTTAACATTGGGGACCATGTTCGTGTGAGCAAATTCAAGTCCGTCTTCGACAAGGGCTACACACCAAATTGGGGGACTGAACTATTTCGAATTCGTCAAGTCAACCTGAACAGTCCAGTCACCTATTTACTCGAGGACCTCAACCATCAACCCATAAATGGCAGGTTTTATCTTCAAGAACTTCAAAAGACAGCGTTTCCTAAACATTACCTTGTGGAAAAAGTGTTGAAACAAAAAGGAAATAAACTATATGTAAAATGGTTGGGATTTAGCTCAGCCTTTAATTCTTGGATTAATAAATTACATGTTGTGTGAACCTGTGTGTCTTGTATTTATTTATTTACTCTTGTTGTACTTAACCTACAGTCCTATGTACAGTCCTCAGCTATACATGTATTATGAGCAATACATATTTCTTTCTCTCTTCACCTGTGTTCTCTCTTACACTAACTCTCCCCCCCCCCTTCACCTCCCACCACTGTCAAAACAGGTTGTGACTTGTTAGCTCTTATCGTGCACGTGTACAGGTGAACACCTGTGTGTTAGATCATATTACACATGAACTTGCATTTTCTCACGTATGAAGCAAAACAGGATGTGACTTGTTTCACAAGGAGGACGGTAATAAGGTCATTTCACACGTGTTCACATGTATTTCGTCCCTTTCATATCGTTATCCCATTATAGTAGTGGGGGGATTTGTGAACAACGTCAATTCAACACACACACACAAATGTAGTTAGGCCCTTTAATATGGGCTAGTCCGTAGGAACCAGGCCAACGGGATCAGTCCAAAGGGACAAGGACTCGTCCACAAGGACCTGCCCACAAGGACTCGTCAACAATGACCCGTCCACAGGGACTCGTCAACAAGGACCTGTCCACAAGGACTCGTCAACAATGACCCGTCCACAGGGACTCGTCAACAAGGACCCGTCAACAATGACTCGTCAAAAATGACCCGTCCACGGGGATCTGTCAACAGGGACCTGTCCACAAGGACTCGTCCACAAGGACCTGTCAACAAGGACCCGTTAGGTTGAGTTAGGTTACACTACAGCCACTATTTTTAAAAAAGCCCGCCCTCTTACCAAACCTATGAGTGGACATGTGTAAAAACAAAAAACTAGCATGTTAATTCATAGTGGCTTTCCACCGAACACATGCACTTTATGTAGAACAACGTTTCATTCCATATTAGCATTCAAACTCTCACATGTTGCAATTGGAAAGAGAGATTCTCCAAAAAAATCAATTTCACCCCTTAGTAGGGTAGGTTTTATTTTTGGGGCTGAAATATGTTGTCCATTGGAAAAGGGGTGTTAGCCCGAGTTCAATGACACCTCATTTGTCAAAATCCAACCATAAGTTCGAGAGATATCGCACCACCGCCATATTGTGAGGTGGGGAGGTGGAGGTGGGATCTGAACTCTCACAAAACCACTACTATCGTATCCTCCCCTTGTTAGCAAATATATCAATGATGCGTACTTTAAATATGTCATCCCTGGAAAGATAGTTCACCAAACTGTTCTCAATAGCCGGAGTACTCAAATTGCTCAGTCTAAAATCTGACATGGAGTTCCTTAAAAATATATTAAGTCTATTCAATGCACTCATACGTCGTTCACTTGAAGCAGTAGAAACAGGAAAGGTAACAATCAGTCTTATGACGTGCACTGTTTCTTGATATATTTTTTCTAAGCCGCTGTTCAAAAACTATTCTCTTCATAGGACAACGAAGTAATCGGTCTTGATTTTAAATACCGTACATTTTATTTTCGTTTGGCTTTTTTTTAGTGCCGGGAGTGTCCGCGGACATGCTCGGCTCGCCAGTTTTGTAGCTGCTTCGAGATGGACACCCAATGGGTGAGCTACAAGTACCGTTGGGGAGGGAAGTTGGAATGTAGGACGAGGAGTTGGAAGATAGCGGCTGTGGCCTATAGTTAGGGACCAACCCCGGCATTTGCCTGGAAGGAAGATGGGAAACCACAGAAGACCATCTTCAAGGTTGCCTCCTCACCTCCCGGATGTGAGCGACTGCCAGCAGTCACGCCGTAACGACCACGGCTAGCTCACACGGTTGTACACTATTAAATCACTACACTGATCCATGTTTTAAAACTCACAAACGAGCATGCGCGCGCTGAAATACCGCCCGCCTCACGAATGCACCGCATGGAGCCTAGGCTCTCTGCTGCCGCATTCAGCTATCGACCTTCCACTTGGCGCATGCGCGCGCTGAAATACCGCCCGCCTCACGAATGCACCGCATGGAGCCTAGGCTCTCTGCTGACGCATTCAGCTATCGACCTTCCGCTTGGCGCATGCGCGCGCTGAAATACCACCCGCCTCACGAATGCACCGCATGGAGCCTAGGCTCTCTGCTGACGCATTCAGCTATCGACCTTCCACTTGACGCATGCGCAATTGCCCTCACTACCCACAGAGCCTTGAGCCTGTTTCAAAGGAGACTCACTGGCTGCTCAGTCCCACGCTGAGGAGCTGGCGTCTATCCCACCGTGGTTACAGAGAATAATACCGAAAATTAGAGATTTAATTGGCCTATGCCAATAGAAAATAGGAAAATTTAAATGTGCATATTCCTTGAGAATGAAACAGGTATTCTAAAGCTCGAAGATTCCCCTCCATCTTGGCCACTGATGCTACGTCTGCTCGATTATTGATGACATCCCCCACCGCTCCAACCCAACTTTTATTGCCCAAGAGTCCACTCCACTTAGCATAAACTGTGTCTCCACCAGGGGCGTATTCTTAGAGCTACCGGGGCTACCGGTGGTAGCCCAAGAAAATTACATTAAAAACAAATAATACTTTATCACATTTTGTACAAAGCATTCAAACAATCATGACTTTTATGCGCATTCTTCTTCATCGAAAGAAATAATGTTTAGTGGGTTATCAACGCGGCAACGCAGTAGTAACCGACCAAGAAAGCGGCAGCCTTACGTCGCTCTCCCCATCTCACCGCACCCACCCTTGTTCCGTGCAGGCACAGCGCTCATAACGAGCGAGTTGCCGCTACAGTCAGCGGCTTCTTTGAAGTTAAAAGCGTTTAAAACAAAAAATAGACTACAATAAACATACATTATCGATTGCATAGATGTGAATACGTTTTAGAAGTTGTAGTATTTTCGATGTGTGATTTATTTAAGTGTGTGTATGCTGAAGAATCTTTACGCGGTGTTTTGTTTTAACTGTGCCAGTTGTGATTTTGTAAGAAGATTTTGGAACAAACACTTGCGGGGCTTTAAATGCCAATATATAATGTATAATAGAGAGTTTGTTAGTAGTTCGTTTCAGCCGTCGTCCATACAGTGAGGAGGTCCATATTATACATATGACAGGGCCTACACCTCAACAGCAATTGTGTGCCAATATAGCCTATACACGTCATTCCACATCACCTATATATGCTAGGTGGAATAGGTTATCTGGCAGTTCTAAACTGTCTAATTGTATTACTGGGCGTGTTTGTTATTTAGTCGTGAAGTTAATGTATGGTCAAAGGAAGGGTTTTCAAATATGAACTCTTTTCGCACGGCAGATCAAAAGCATGTTTTGGGTAATATTAAGCTCAGTGGTAGCCCAGATCTTCAGACCAGTATACGCCGCTGGTCTCCACGAGTTACAAACAGAAAGTTCAATTTCAGTCCTAAGGATTCTGTCACTGCTTTCAATAGTTGAACCTCGAAACCTGTTTGCTTAATGCGACTTTCTGAGGGGTCACTTGCATTTTCATATGTTTTAACCCTTTATGGGATAGTGTTCTCTACATTAACCACCTGTCTTAAGGACAGTTTATGCTTTCAAAGATGCTGATAGTTGAATCTTTAGTTCAAATTTGGGAGAATTTTCATGCCGAAGTGCTACTATTTCTAAAAATCAAATATTATATGCATATCTACTTGACAGAATGTGTCGGATAAAAATTTAAAAAAAACTAAAAACCATAACAATTGAAGCGTAAAAATAAAATATAAATATAGAAATGAAAATCGTAAAAATAAAATTACAATTATAAAAGAAATACAATAATAAACATAACTATAAAGAATTATGAAAATAATTGTAAAATCAATTCGAAATTAGTTAAGTAATTAATTCAATAAAAATATCAAAATTAAATCTATAAGAACATAAATTGAAAATTACAAATAAATATATAAACATTAAAATTAGAGGAACAAAAAATAACATTATTTATAATTCTAATAATTAAAATAAATTAAAATGTAAAAACACATCAAAATAGAGACTAGTTTTGCCCTATAAAGGGTTCATGAATGATGTATCCCAGGCAGCAGATGTGGCGGTTTTGCAGTCTTTGAATTTATTTGGCACCTTATTAGGAAATAGATCAGTGTTGCACTCAAAATAGCCTTGCTGCTTATAAATCCATTTATCAAGAACAAACGCAGCCTCTGTATTCATTCCACACTGTTCAGAATCGCTGAAAGGAAACCAGCTGTAAAGTTTTACAGAAGGATCAACAGGATCAGATCCCAAGATGAGATAAGCACCAAAATATTCGATACATACAACTTACACATTTCCTCAACAAAATGGTTTATTGTATTTAGCTCATCCTTGTCAATGATACTACAAAGGATTACTACTATAAATCAGATGTAAGAGTTTCAAATGTACATTTGGTCTAATTTGGAAAACTGTCTCATACTTAAGCCACTGTGTACATTACCTTCAAAAATAATTAAGACATTATCTACTTGTAATTTCTCCGGCCTTGGTAGTTTTCTCTATTTGCAATAGGAGACGACACCAGTATGATTTATATTGTAGTAATATTGTTGAACGACAAATCAAGAAACGAATCTGTGATAACGAACTTCTTGCGTCAGTCATACAAATCAGAAGACCCTGATCAGGGTCAAAGTAATGACTTAAAAGTTTGAGATTTTTACCTTTTTCCTACAATTAAGTCTCTATGCCATCACAAAAGAATCTAACAAATTTAAGGAACGGAAAACAGAATCACTTACATCATTTCTACTTTCAAAAAATTGTTGAAAAGACATATTTCATTATTCACATTCAACATTGTATTTTTTCTTCCAGAATATAGAAAAAATGAGAGTAAAAAGTGAGCATTGTATTGAATGCTCTTACGATGGCATTTCACAGTGAGATTCATTATTTCATTTTCTCCTACCAAATGTTCCAATAATTAGCTGCTATGCGTATCCTTTACATTCGTTGTTTTGCCAAATCTGCAAGTAAAGAAAACAACATTTTAAATGGTACACAGGCTGTTGGGAATAGCATTATGGAAAACAGTAATTACAGTCCCTGGCTAAATGAACATGATCACTTAAGGAAACATTAATTAAATTTTCTACCACATTTGCTCTTACAATTCGATATCGAAGTGTTCCTTTCTCGTAACGTACAACTTAATTAAACCATGGAAGATTTTTGATATTTCACATTCTTTGCTATTTCTCGCTCAATCAAAAGACATTCCACTATTACCCTTCTTGCGTATCAAGTTCTTTGCAAGTCATTTCTGGAAATATTAATATTCGAAGTTTGAATAAGGGAATATTGTTAACTTTTGCAGGAAGAAGTTAAACTTATTCCAAACGGGAGTGAAATATCAGCTATATGTGATAATGAAGGTAATTGGTTAGGTCTAACTCACCATTAGAGTGCTACCTATAAAAAGCAACTTCCGCGAAGCGCAACTGTATGCAAGACCTGGATACATTTCTCTCAAAGAGTATAAATTGGTAGCAACATATAACAAACAAAAGCAACATACATACATAAAATTATTTTTCGAACTTCACAGCCGACACGATGGGCGGAATTGTTTGCAAGATTTGTAAAGCAATGGCAGAGAACAGCAAAGACGAGACAAGAATGGAAAGACCTACGAAAACTCCAATGCAGTGACCATTAAATCACTTTCAGTTACGCATCTAGATAGAGTTATCATTAGAAAGAATCCTATAATATGCGTACATCAGGTACACAGATGATACTGAGGAAATGGCTGCATACTAAAGTACAACAAAGTGATCAACATACCAAGAGGATTAGCCATACGTGTCGCAGGAGCGGTAAGACTTTTTGTGAGACATCACACACGCACACGTGAAAAGTATGTTTCGCAGGTGGTAATGATGCTTACATATAACGAAAGCTGCAAGTCATTCGACATTCAGGTAGACATCTTAGAAGAATTACGCATAAGTGTTCTAATTCCAAAGAGACATTCTGAAATGCAGCTAAGGACCCAAAAGGAAAGAGCGAGAACCTGAAACGCAGGTGACAGGTTTCCTACAGAGAACCACGCTGTGAAAGAGCAGCGGGAACGCCAACGATAGATCAACGGGAACACAAATATACTTGGGCCAAGTTATGCTCCTCAGAACTAGCTCTCCTGATGAGTAAAAGCTGAGCACTCACTGTCCTTGCAATGCAGGTCATAGCCCTTATGGGATTTGTAAGGCTGTTTTATATTTCATATGATACTACCAGTAGTCCTACACAGCATGCGTTATTTTCTAATTCAGAAACATCTGCGGGCGTGCGCACAACAACTCACTAAAGTTAATGTGTTAAAATGACTCACGTGCCACCTATTGTGAAATGGATTTACTAATTCAGAAACTTTCCTTGGCGTGCACATGACAACTAACCAAACTTCATTTGTTGAAACGATTCGCGCGCCAACACTTATTTTCTGAAGCGAGTCGCGCGACACTCACTGTAAAATGGATTTATTAATTCAGAAACCTACGTGGGAGTGTGCATAACAACTCACCAAAGTTTCATCGCCCTCAAATGAATGGTATATGAACGCTCACTGAACAGACAAATAAACTATCAAGAAACTTTCATAGTTATATATTACTAGGGGCAGATGACCTCGTAGTTCCGCCCCTTAAAACAACAATAACTACTATTACTATATATTACTAGCGGCTTCATCCGGTATCTTTAACGATTTTCCCAGCGTAAGCTTGAAAGGCGCATGGACGGCAGGACACAGAAAAGATGTACAGCGAAACTCCAACATATATACTCTTCTCTGAAGTCTTAACTCGACACGACTCGACAGTTAGATGCTGGCTGAAGCTGGGGTGAGAGGCTCGCTCCGAAGCTAGTAACTTAATTTACATTTCCACTGAATGGAGATTGTTAGAATAAATGAAAACGTAAATACACTTATAGTGGGTGATGTATTAAAGATAGAGATATGCTATCACAGACATTTTTGTAGAACTCTTCATGCGGAACAATTATTACGGCCATAGTATATAGATATCTTTAACGGTTTACCCAGCGTAAGCTTAAAGACTCTCGGACGGCATGTTTTTCATTGACTCGATTCACTGAAAACGTTACAGCTCAGCTTCGTTTGATTGTAAATGAATGTTTCTCTACAGAAACCTTCCTCAAGAAATCCTTTACACAATGATGAAAACCACATCAAAATCCATCCAGTGGTTCTCGAGATTACCCGTTACATCCAAGAATCGGGGGCTTTGTTGTATACCTTGAAGAGATTGTATATACAGACTTAACAATTGATCATCTAAACTGAAAACTGAAAATATGACAAAAGTTGCCACTAATGCACTGCCTTCCCGTACAATTTGACATTTCTCTATCTGGCATTACATGACTCATATCACAATAATACCAAAATGGTTGAGTTATCTGTGTATTTATGTATTTTTTCTGGATTAAAAGGCTCATAAATGATCTTAATTCTACGCTAAAATATAAAGAATATCAATGGCAACAATGTCATAAAGACAGAGCTTTGTGGCAAAATGTGTAACAGAAGGATATTATTCCTCAGACGTGATTGTTAAGACTGTGTGGAAAATAGGAAAGCGACGGATCCAGTTGGCTGTGTTGTAATTGAAAGAAGTGACAAAGTTGCCAAGATGGCTCTCACTTCTTGAATTGTACGGAAGCTTCGTGCGAATGAAAATTCCTCATATAGTCATATAATAGTTTACATTTTTGTTTGTTAATGTACTTTTGACATATACACTTTTGTATAGACTTCCAAATGAACTTAACGCAATATCTAGAACAAATAAAACCAAATAGCAATAACGTTAGGCAGACAGCGCTTTGCGCGGCATATTAGAACAAGATGTTCAGCAAAGAAAATATAGCCTACTTTCTCCTAAATGTATGGGTATATTTATGACTCTTTGTCCTCATCCCTAACACAATCACCTCTACCACAATGTATTGTTTGTTTTCTTTTATATTGATAATTAGCCAGTAAGTGTCAAAATCAATATTGTATACTTTATGATGATTGAATAACAAAACTACTAACTTATTGTAATGCATTCACGTCCGTTAATCTCTATATTAAGCCAGCCTGCTAAGTTAAGAATCTTCCGTTTTGGGTATCTTCCCCTTTAAAAATCCACGCCGATCACAGTAGGTTGGTGCTGCGACCTATCAGTGAATTAATCTTTATGTTGTACGCCTATGCACTGCCATCGTAATGTACTACGATGGCAGTGGCCTAAGAGTGTTGAATGAGTAGACAGTTTAAAGTAGCCAAGAGGGAGGCGATCCAGCTGGCAGTGTTTAAAGGTAATCGGAGCGCGATCGTGGCTAATAGTTGAACTACCAGTATTACAAAATTGCCATACTTCAGGAGGCCAGGTATTTACAAAGCGGTAAGTTTGGAACAATATTACCCACATAACCCACAAGAGGACAGCACCGTACAGAGGCATTAAGAAGGCTGTGGTTAATGACAACGTGTATCTAGTTCTTCTATTCTCCTTTTCCTAATGTCTTCTGTTTATTTGCGATGCTGAGCCTGTGATTTTACTAATAAACGAGTGTATACATTAGCCTCTCCTTTGAGCTAAATGACATCTTATTCAGTATCTGTGGAAAGAGCTCGTGCACATCATTTGTAAAAGAATTCAAGAAAAAAAGTTAACTGCAGCAGTACTCGATCCCCAGTCGAGCTGCGTGATAGACTAACACGCTAGCCCAGAGCTAATCCTATCCTTAACAACATGGTGTTCTTAACTGACATTAGATACAACCTGTTGGAAAATAATGACTTTAAATAAACGATTTCTTCACAGCAGTACATCTTCATTAAAGATAATTTCATACAAAGTTTATATTATTGTATCAGTAGGGTATATCACATACAACATACTAAAACTATTGAAATATAAGACAGGCACATGAGGTCAGCTGCCATCTTGTCGTGTGACACAGACAGCTCAGCTCTTTTAAGCCACTCATACAGTATAATATTATAATATTAAATTATAATAAATAACGGATCACGACCTTCAGGATAGCTTAAACCACCCTAGGCTCGATAATCGGAATTGGTGGGTCTTAAGCCATTGATTAAAATGGTTGAATAATTCACACGGCCGCCATCCTGAAATGGTACGGCCGATGACCTTGAAAGTTGGATGACAGACGCGACCTATATAAAGGTATGTTGTCACTAAATTTGGTAGAGATCGGATGATTAGTTTAGCCGTAATTTGATTTTACGTTTTGAACGTTTGAGTGGCCGCCATTCTGTTTTGGTAAAGATGGCGGCGATATAAAGTATGACTCTGAGGTGCCCTTTGCTAATGCTACCTCTGTACCAAATTTCGTTCAATTCGGTTTCACCGTGTTCGAATTGATAGGGGGGACAGACATTCAGAGTACACACACTCACACACACACACACACACACACACACAGACTCACACACACACATACATACACACAGACAGACACACTTTTTTTCGCCCTGTAGTGATCTCATAAGTCTACTTTCATTTTTTGCAGAAATCGAAAGTAGGCTAAAAATGACCGATTTTACTCCGCAGACGTAATTGTCAAGATTGGGAAGAAAAGGGAAAGCTAATATTGAGTGGACTACCTGTACATCTGAGATAAACCAGTGAGCTGTGTATGGTAATCAATGACTTAGCAACGCCTTATGAATCTCAGCAGGCAGAGATACATCTCATTGTCAGGTGAACATTGATGGAAGAAAGAATATTCAAAGTCAGCTGAGTCATTGCTACCTAGATTACATAAGGCCAGGAAGATCATGTCCTACTTTAACTACAGTTGATCAATGGTACTAAAGGTACTAAGGTAACCACTACTTACCAATAAAGAAAAGCATCTCTCCGGATTTGAGATCGATACCAAAATATAATTGAATTTTTCAGTAAGTTAATCTCTGTGAGAACATTTCTTTATAAGATACAAGCTGTACCCGGCATGCGTTGCAATGCCTATCAAAGAAAGTGTTGGCGTTGAAATTCTGTTTCTTGAAGTGCTTTTGGATACACTACATGTTAACTGCCTCTAAGCTATCATAAAATGGATTTTCTAATTTAGAACCATTCGTGGAAGCGTGCACAACAACTTTCGAAAGTTTCATCGCCGTCACTCATTTGTTGAATCTACTCGTACGCTACCTGTTGTGAAATGGATTTACTAAGTCGAAACCCTTCCCTGGTGTGTACACAATAACTCATCAATGATTCATCGCAATCGGTTGAATTGTATATGCACGTATACGGGATTTTGTTTAAACGATTCGTGCGCTGTCACTCATTTGTTCAATCTACTCGTGCGCTACCTATTGAGAAATGTATTACTAAGTCGAAGCCCTTCCCTGGTGTGTACACAATAACTCATCAAGGTTTCATCGCAATCGAAGAATGTTATATGAACGCAATAGGGGATTTTGTTGAAACGCTTCGCGCGTCGTCACCCATTTGTTTCATCTACTCTTGCGCTACTTATTGTGAAATGGATTTACTAAGTCCCCTTCCCTGGCGGGTACACAATAACTGATCAATGTTTCATCGCAATCGGATGAATAGTATATGAACGCATACCTGATTTTGTTTAAACGATTCGTGCTCCGTCACTCATTTGTTGAAACTACTCGTGCGCTACCTACTGTAAAATGTATTTACTAAGTTAGAAACCGTCACGTGAGTGTCCACAACATCTCACCCAAGTTTCATCGCTATCGGACTAATGGGATATGAAGACATAGGGGACTGTATTGAAACGCTCCGCATGTCGTCGTTCATTTGTCGAATCTACTCGTGTGCTACCTACTGTGAAATGTATTTACTAAGCCAGAAACCTTCCTTGGAGTGTCCACCATATTTCACCCAAGTTTCACCGCTAACGGCAGAATGGTATATGACCTTATAGGGAATTTGTTGAAACGCTTCGCGCGTCGTCCATCATTTGTTGAATCAACTTGTGCGCTGCATATTGTATAGTGGATTTACTAAGCCAGAAATTTTCCATGACGTGTACACAACATCTCACCCAAGTTTCATAGCTACGGACGAATGGTACATGAATGCATACGGGACTTGGTTGAAACGCTTCGCGTGTCGTCGCTCATTTGTTGATTCTACTCTTGCGCTACATATTGTAATATGGATGTACTCAGCCAGAAACCTTCCCTGGAGTGTACACAACATCTCACCCAAGTTTCATCGCAATCGGATGAATGGTATGTGAACGTATACGGGACGTTGTCGAAACGCTTCGCGCGTAGTCACTCATTTGTTGAATATAAACGTGCGCTTCATATTGAAAAATGGATTTACTTAGCCAGAAACCTTTCCTGGAGTGTACACAACAATTCACCAAACATTTATCACTATCAGACGACTGGTATACGACTTTATACGGGACTTTGTTGAAACGCTTCGCGTGTCATCGCTCATTTGTTGAATCTACTGGTGTGATACCTATTGTAAAATGTATGTACTAAGCCAGAAACCTTCCCTGGAGTGTACACAACATCTCACCAAAGTTTCATCGCTATCAGATGAATGGTATATGAAATTATATGGGACTTTGTTGAAACGCTTCGCGCGCCGTTGCTCATTTGTTGATTCTACTCGTGCTCTACCTATTTTTAAAGGGATTTACTAAGCTAGAAACCTTCCCTGGAGTGCACACAAAATCTCAGCCTAGTTTCATAGCTATCGGACGAATGGTATATGAATGCATACGGGACTTTGTTGAAACGCATTGCGTGTCGTCGCTCATTTGTTGAATCTACTTGTGCGCTATCTACTGTGAAATGTATTCACTAATTTTGAAACCTTCACGTAAGTGTACAAAACATCTCACCCAAGTTTCATCGCTATCGGACGAATGGTATATGAACACATACGGGACTTTGTTGAAATGCTTCGCGCATCGTCGCTCATTTGTTGAATCTACGCGTGCGCTACCTATTTTAAAATGGATTTACTAAGTCAGAAACCTTCCTTGGAGTGTACTCAACATCTCACCCAAGTTTCATCGCAATCGGACGAATGGTATATGAACGCATAGGAGACATACACACCCACAGACAAACTATCACGTTACATTGATTTTTATATATATAGAAGATATGCCCCTGAAAACTGAGCACTATGATTAGGCTAGCGGATATTACTTCAATTGGCGTATCCGTGCTGAGAGGCAAGGCCTAATGTAATCTAGAAGGGAAGTGATACATCTGAAGTGAACGAGTGAGCTGTGTAATCTAGTAGGCAATGGCTTGTCAAGGCCTCAAGTAATCTAGTGATACATCTGAGGTGAACGAGGGAGTTGTGTTATCTACTACGCAACGGCTTGTCAAGGCCTTATAATTATAATTTAGTAAGCAACGGCGTAACCTACCGTACTGGTTTATACAAATTTCATGTGTAGAGGTAGTTTCCCCTTTTACTTCCAGTCTTGCGTGATAACCCAGTTTAGGAATTAATGCATGACAGATTCTGTAAGTTGTCCTCTATTCAGTGTTACATAGCGTGCAATCAAGATTTTATCTTGTGTCTATTAACTCTTTGTACTACCAGCAATATCCATTAAGAATGACACCGCTACTTTAGTTAAAACAGTCATGCAAGTAAGACTTGCACAACACATTATTATGGAAAATAATTGTTTGTGTTCGAAGTATGCTTTTACATTAAAACGTACGTATAATCTGACAAGGATCTTCGCTAAAACACCGACCATATGTGATATTGCAGCTGTCTATGTCGTGAGCTAATCGTTTCATCTCTATATAGCTAACACACCTTACATCGGAGGCAATCTCTTAAACATATTCCAGGGCTAGATTTGTGACGGTACGCCCCGATACGCCGTACCGAAACCTCTTTGCGCCTTTGTTAACACAAACAGTCTCCTCACTACTTTTCCTGAAGCTGAATGTCCCACCACTCACTCGTTTTGACCCTTCAAAGTACGTGGAAGGCACTCCACTCTGGATACTAAGTTATGGTTGTTTTAAGGGGCGGAACTACGAGGTCATCTGCCCCTCACTCTGGATACTAACAGCAAGGTGAGAGAGGGAGGCGGCACAAGCAACGAAAACTTTTCTTGACTTTGGACAATTTTAAAAACTCGGAGGTAAAACATGTTTAAGTACAGTACCTTTTATAATAAAATTATTTCAGAAACCTGTAAAGACAAAATAATAAAACAAGAAATACAATATTGTTGGTGAACTTGTGTGTATTTTCAAACCGAATGTATTGAATGTTTTAAAACACGTAAACAAATTGAAATACATTGTTTGAATGGTAGCCTAGTTGGCCTACATTAAAATTTAATATGGTAAGAAAAATGTTGCTACAGCTGTCTCAATTTAATTGAAAATTAAAATAAAAATTAGATTGCTATTTTGTCCACTGATTAATTTTTAAAGGTGTTCAGAAAAGCGTAAAAATATCGTTTTTAGAACTCTATATTTCAATATTCTATAAAGCCCGCTCCCCACCAGCCGGTTGCCCACAGTATCGGAACCTCCTTATTTACAGGGGGCGAGGTGGCTCAGCGGTCTAGCTGTATGCCTCTCACCAAGGCGGTCCGGGTTCGATTCCCGGTCAATGCATGTGAGATTTTCGAAGTGAAATGCCATGTCCTGTGGTTCGGATTCCACGTAAAAAGGAGGTCCCGTGGCTCATGATCTCAAGATTAACGGTCACGTTAAACTACAAGCTTCCTTCCTTCCTTTCTTTGTTTACAAATCAAGAACTGACATATTCTAATATTTGTCTACCCCTACAGCTCTTATCCTCAACTCTTCATTCCATAACTAAGTTTGCTATTCCTGGGTGTCTTAGTATGAATCCTACCAAACTATCTCTTCTCTTCATTAGCAGTCGACAGAAACATGTCTCCTCCCCTAATCGTATTAATGCTTCAATTCTCCTCTTTTCTGCTGTGCCAACAGTCCAAGTTTCACTTCCATAGAGCACCACGCTCCAGACAAAGGCTTTCAAAAATTACATTTATCATTTTAAATGATCTTGTCGACTTTGTCGTTACGGTGAGATCTGGCGTTACGTTACGGAGACGGGACGAAATGTACCTAAAATGCACTGAGGTGTGTGATGTCATAGTACCGCTTGATGTGCCTCCTTTCCCCGCGCGCTCCGGTGAGCGTGACGTCATCCAGCCAGCTACCTCCTTTGACCTTGGTTTGCACTTGCTAATGGAGTTTGAGTTCACGCAGTTCGATGCATGATCATGAGGTTTTCACCCAGCATTTTTCAGCATTTGTAGCATTTAAAATGATATAATGTCTAGTCTTTCAGACTGACTATCACTATATTTTTAATTCCTAAATCTATATTTGATGTGACCAGATTCCTTTTCTGTACAAAATGCATTCCTTGCCTGAGCCAAACTACTTTTTACATCATCTTTGCTTCGTCCATCACTGGTTATTTTGCTTTCTAATTAGAAGAAGTCTCCTACTTCCATTTGCTTTACGTTTGCGCATTTTACGTTTATAGCGGTTTCTCATTTCTTTCGTCTGCATTCCATAATTAATGTTTTACATTTATTGATTTTCAACATGAATTCTTTCCTCGAGGGGGCCTCACTGAGTACGGGAACATTAAACATGTGTGAAAGGGGAGAGGAGGGGGAGCGTACCCCGTGACGAGACCATGCGCGTTACATCTTTCAGAACGACCTCGTTGGGGAGCAGCAACAAATCCAAAGATCGGAGGTTCGAATCCCGGCACTGACAGAGCCTTTTCTGAGAGTAGTTTTCCCAGGTACCTTTCGACACTCCTTGGAGGTAAATACCGGGATACTACCAAGTCCCACAGCACCTACCCCATTACAGTTACACACACTACTAAAGTCACCACAGGAACATAAGTTATCAGACAACATTCATTATGTATCCAAGTACACGAGGCTGATGACCGAAATTATGCCAAACCGCCAACACAAGTTGATAACAACAATAAGGTGTAACATCAAAATATGAACGTATAGAAACTAAATTCGTAGCTTGCCACGGTGGGTGAGTGTTAATCGTGTCGGATTACTAACCCCGAGCTTGAGGTTCGCTCCCAGCCATGGTAAGTGATTTTTGAAAGGCGGCAAAAATCACGACATGCATGTCATACGATGTTGGCATGTTAAATAACCCATTTGAATTCAGTAGGACGTGTTCATAATGGCAACATTAATCACGGGATATTCCACCAATACAAGGTTCCTCATTTCTCTACTAGAAAGCGCTATAGTGTCAAAGAGCTTAGATATCTAACCTCCTCGACTTTCATAGTGCTTCAAGGAACAACAAAAATTCAACATGCAAGCTGCCCTCTGGGTGGCAAATAACAAAGCTTGCACCTGGCACCCGAGGCCATACGATATTATTTTCATTATTATTGATGTGAAACATATTTCCACTCGGTTGCTGGATATTTTTGGGGGAGTGATTTAAAAAATGGGACGGAAGTGGATCGGACGGTAGTGTGTAAGACGCACTGCCTGCTGGATCGCATGAGCAGCCAGGAGGGATGTGATCCATCGGGCAGTGGTACTGCGCCCGAATTCTCCAATCAACACCAATACCCGCTGCACTGTAAAGGATTGCAGACACAAAGATACCCAGCTCACAATGACTTACCATTGTCTGCTAGGTAAAAATTGGGAAATCTAGGATCATACAGGGTATATTTATAAAAAAAAGGAAATAGTACTACCAGCCTAGGTACAAATTTCTACTAACATTTACATTTAAGCAAATTCGAGAAACTCCGATCACGAGGGGTGATTAGGTCTATCTATAATGAGCGCCTGTATCCTACCTAGCAGTACTATTTTCGGCGTTGACAAAATGAAAACGATGTCAGCTAAGATAAAATTGGCTAATTCGCTAAAAAGCGCTAGCCGATTATTGTTCTATGGAAATACACACATGACCCTAATGTATATCAACTACCAGTGTCTTCCTGACACTACTAAAAAAAATGAAAATTAGAATAAACCAAAAACGTGGCATTTATACATAATGTCCTCAAAATAAGCGTTGGAGAATTCGGTACTACACTGATTCCTTCTTCTCTCATCGAAGAATATAGCATTCATTTGCTATTAGAAAAATTAAACAAAACTTTATTACAAATATTAAACTCTAGTGAAGTTCCTCAGAACTTCCACTGAAATACGAAAAATATGAAACGGCGTGATTTCAAACATTACCCTATATTACACAGTGCGTTTCATATCTGAACCGTAGTTCCATATCTAAATATGCAAGATCAAAATTTACGCACTATTAAATATATATTCATATGTACAATGATTTGTGATTCGCACAAATATTAATTTCTGCGTTGAAATTATTTATTTTCTCTAATATTCGTGAATCTTTACTACTCAAACTTCCTGAACAATCACCATAACTTTATCGGTTGAAAGTATTAAATTCTTGTCTAAATCAAAAGAACATAAGTGACAAATGTTTAAGGTTCAGCACTGCTCTAACTTTTTTTCTCCCATTTAATTATTAAATTCCGAAAATTCCTGAAATTCTTTGCTCGACTTACAATTACTTTAATAAACGTGAATATTCGAAGTGCATGACATTTTACCTTCATTCCACATTTCTGTTCCAAAATTACACAAACAATTATATTGTTTCTTAAACACCCTGTAGAGAACTTGCCTCAAATGCAATTAAATGATATCACCTTCGCTGTGATCAAAACTAGGAAACATGACTCCTCGGTCTCCTTTTGTGAAAATACGTAACTCATTTACGTCTACGATTCCTTTCTTGCACGGTATTCCAAATCTAAACCCATTTCAGTGCATTTTCTCAATCAATGCAAAGAAAATCAGTATCTTTATTAAATATCCACTACCATTGTGAATATTGTTCAAGAAACAAACTTTAACAAAACTCCTCTATTCTTATACAAAATTTCCTCGTGCCTATAAATTCAAATCTTTAACTACTTTCTGTACAGTAATTTTTTATCACCCTGTGATTTAACTTTCTTAACTCCATTACACGTATTTAAATTCAGTTATCTCATTATTGTAACATTCAAAGAATTGTCTGCAAGAATTCATATTTAATAATGATATAAGTGTGTCCTCTCTTCCTGTGAACACAAATTTCTGAATTTAATTCAGTAAAGACCAGCTGATTTATTTTCAGACAATGGGTAGACTTATCTAAGTTGCCCTGTCTCTTCCTTCGTCTTTTAATTACAAGTGACTCAACAATAAAGTCTCAGCTATCTTCATGAAATATTTTGTTTAATAAATTTTATTTAGGTTTTTTAATGCTCTAAATGTTTCATTTGACACATATAAATGTTCTTTGAACATTTTGTTACTAAGAAATATGGTTTATTACGTTTACAGCATAGTTCTACATAACTATCTGTTTCATTACAATGAATTTGGTATTTATTGATTTAATTGACTATATAGATTATTTAGACTATCTTCTGCCAGATTTTCTGTAGTGTAACAATCAATTATTGCACACGGTTGGTTTATAATAAATTTCTGACACTCGAATCAACATCATGAGTTGTCGAAATTTATTTGACATTTCGTGGCATAACCTTTTAAATATACGGTACTTCGATGTTTCAATATACTTTCCAACGCTGCGCATAAAACAGATTTATTTAATTTAATGCAAGTGTCAATGATTCTAAACGACTTTATAATGAACTGATTTAACGTTGACAATAGCAATTCGCTAATAAAAATTCGTCCAAATGACTGAAATTTGCAGTGAAAATGACTCCAAAGAAAATACTAATATACTGGATTAACATCTACACAATCTTATCATACTAATATATAAAAATGAGATGGTGTGTGTCTTTCTTTCTGTCTGTCTGTCTGTCTGTGTGTTACTCATTAACGCAAGAACCACTGGTCCGATTTAAATGAAATTTTGCACGGATGTAGCTGATTTACCAGGTTTTCATGTAGGATACTTTTGATTAAGATATATTGCACTATTGAAAAATGGCGACTATTTTCATATTTCCATTTCAAATAAAAAGAGAACGCTAACGTATAGCAACCTTTTTATAACACTACGAGCTTTAAAATTTAATTTTCTATCCAAACGGTCCTTATCACTTCTCGTGTATCTCCAACGGTTAGCGAGTAAAACCTACATTTGTGACGTCACTACACCCTTTGGTTTAAACATTTCATATTTTCATCATACTAATATATAAAAATGAGATGGTGTGTGTCTTTCTGTCTGTCTGTGTGTTACTCAATAACGCAAGAACCACTGGTCCGATTTAAATGAAATTTTCCATGGATGTAGCTGATTTACCGTGTTTACATATAGGATACCTTTGATTACGATATTTTGCACTATTGAAAATTTGCGACTATTTTCATTTTTCCATTTCAAATAAAAAGAGAACGCTAAGATATAGCAATCATTTGATCGCACTACGAGCTTTAAAATTTAATTTTCTACCCGAAAGGTCCTTATCACTTTTCGTGTATCTACAACGGTTCGCGAGTAAAACCTAAATATGTCTTATAAAACACGGTCAACGCCGAGCGATGTTAGTCTATGTTAGTCTCTAGATTAACTGTTTTATTTATAGAGGTAGTTTTTGGAGTCCGAAACGATCGTGATTTTGAGTCTAATTTTATACTCTTTGTGCCGGTTATTGTATGTGAATATTTGGATCTTCACGCTGTTTCACAATGTTACAATGCTTTCTACTTTGCTCTGTATGCTTTCATACTTTTTATCGATTTGTTTTTCGTTAAATGAATATTTCAGTTTGCCAATATTTATCTGCTTTTGTCGTTTATTACCATGATCTGAAACCCTAATTCACAGCCGAATGTGTTGAAGAATAACGACTGTCACATTAGTTTATTTAGTGTTCATATTAATCTCACTGCAAAACTGGGGAAATTTATTTCAAGAAAGTTGGTATTTTGCCTCTTACGGCTAATAAAAAAAACGCACAAAACACGGCGTAAAACTAGAAAAGTTATAGAGGTGAAAGACGGTTTTAGCGTTTAGCTCCCTCAGTAAAGTTGCAGAGGTGTTCTAAATAAGAATTGAGTATCACACAGTTTGCTTCTCCTTTGGTGGTCCGCAAGTAGACCACAAGAGCCCGCTGATGAGCCATCTCGGAGTTACCGGGCGTAATCTCGCTTAAGACACGGCCCGCAAATAGACCACAAGAGCCCGCTGATGAGCCATCTCGGAGTTACTAGGCGTAATCTCGCTTAAGACGCGGCATAAACTTGGACAATTTTCTGTGATTAAGTTGTTTTTGTTCATATTACCTGGGATGATTGAAGTTTGTTCCGTTACTGCTGCTCTTTATCATGACATGGTACGTAGTTTCCGCAATATTACTTATTGCGGATATGATAATTTCTATCAAGTTTGATGTATATTTAGCATAATGTTTAGGCCTATATGTTTAAATATACAGTAAAACCCCTGAAATCCAATCTAATTGGGGCTGTAGCCTGTTCGGATTTCAATTTGTTCGGATTAGCCGAAAATATCCATAACAAAATAACCAGCCCTCGTTACGGTACAGGACTGTGCGTTGAGCTAGCGACAGTGAGGAAGAAGAAACTTGGACAGACAAAGTGACTTATACTGAAGCTGCATCTGCTCTTGACATCGCATTGCGCTTCGTAGAACAACACGCAGTAGTCACGCCAAACGATGTCATGTTCATGCGACGCTGGCGCACGATTGCCACCGCGGAAATGTTTTCGTCACTTCGACAATTTGAAGATAACTGATTTCAAGTGAAAGATTAAATTATATTTTGTGTATTTATATTGTTATTTCATTGTTTTTGCAAATTGATTAACCTAAGAAATTACAATAAACCAACTTTTCCGTTTATCAATCCTGGATGAGATAAGTTTGTAGCTTAGGCACCTTTACACTTTGCTAGGTATGCCAACTGTACTTCTTTGTTAATTTTTCAACTAATTATTTAAAATAACGTTATATTGTAGAATATATAATTGTTTTATCACTACAATAAGTTTCTCTCTTTTTTCTTCAAACTTGAAATTGTCGAAAATAACTCGTTCGGATTACCCGGGATTTCGGATTTCTGGGGTTCGGATTTGACGGGTTTCACTGTAGTATGAAGTCGTTAAACGATAGGTGTCCAATATTTAAGGCAGATTATTTAACTTTTACTACATAGAAGCTGATATTTATTTCCAATATATAAACGCACATTCTCATCAACAAAGCGGGGGCAGACAGGCTTTTCTCAGGGTACTCCGATTTTCCCTGTCACAATTTCATTCCAGCAACAATCTACACTATCATTTCATTTCATCCGACATTCATTTAATCATTGCCCCAGGGGAGTGCGACAGGCTTCGGCAGCCGGCACAGTTCATATCCTTGCTGCTAGATGGGGGTTTCATTCATTCCATTCCCTGACCGGTCGGTCGAATGAAAGCAGGCTGAGGATTTTCACTTTCCTACCTCTGATAATTTGGTGAGTGAAAATGCATGTAGTCTTCAGACGTAGTTGGTAACATGGAAATAACATAACTACATTAGGAGGGTGTGATTATATATATTAATGATTTAGGCCAGCAAGTACTAAAAGCCGTTCGAAGAACGGGTACTTCAGCTAGTATATATATATAAAAAGGAATGTCTGTGTGTTTCGTCTTTTATGCGTTCATAAACCATTCATCCGATTGCGATCAAATTTTGGTGAGTTGTTGTAAACACTTCCGGGAGGTTTATAGGCATAGTTAATCGATTTCAAAATAGATAGCGCGCGAGTAGTTAAAACAAAAGCGTAATGGCAATGCGTTCATATGCAATTCATCCGATTGCGATCAAGTTTGGGTGAGTTGTTATGCACAGTCCCGGAAAAGTTATAGGCGTAGTAAATCCAATTTACAATAGATGGCGCGCGAGTCGCTTCAAAAAATGGCGTGCGTTTGTTTCAAGAAAGTCCCACTTGCGTTCATATGCCATTTATCCCAGTGCCATGAAGCTTGGGTGAGATGTACTGTACACTTCAGGTAAGGTTTATGGTTTAGTAAATCCACTTAACAATAGGTAGCGCACGAGTAGATTCAACAAATGAGCGACGACGGGCGAAGCGTTTCAAGAAAGTCCTGTATGCGTTCACATACCATTTGTCCGATATCGATGAAACTTGGGAGAGAGGTTGTGTACACTACAGGCAAGGTTTCTGGCTTAGTAAATCCATGTTATAATAGGTAGCGCACGAGTGGATTCAACAAATGAGCGACGACACGCGAAGCGCTTCAAATAAGTCCCGTATGCGTTCATATACTATTCGTCTGATAGCGATGAAACTTGGGTGAGATGTTGTGTACACTTCAGGGAAGCTTTCTGGGTTAGTAAATCCACTTCACAATAGGTATAACACAAGTAGATTAAACAAATGAGCGACGACGCGAGAAGTGTTTCAACATAGTCCCCTATGCGTTCATATACCATTCGTCCGATAGCGACTAAACTTAGCTGAGTTGTTGTGTACACATCAGGGAAGGTTTCTGGCTTAGTAAATCGACTTAAGAATAGGTAGCGCACGAGTAGATTCAATAAATGTGCGACGACGGGCGAAGCGTTTCAACAAAGTCCCGTATGCGTTCATATACTATTCGTCTGATAGCGATGAAACTTGGGTAAGATGTTGTGTACACTTCAGGCAAGGTTTCTGGCTAAGTAAATCCACTTTACGATAGGTAGGGCACGAGTAGATTCAACAAATGAGCGACGACGCGCGAAGCGTTTCAACAAAGTCCCGTATGCGTTCATATAATATTCGTGTGATAGCGATGAAACTTGGGTGAGATGTTGTGTACACTTCAGGGAAGCTTCCTGGGTTAGTAAATCCACTTCACAATAGGTATATCACAAGTAGATTAAACAAATGAGCGACGTCGCGCGAAATGTTTCAACATAGTCCCCTATGCGTTCATATACCATTCGTCCGATAGCGACTAAACTTAGGTGAGTTGTTGTGTACACATCAGGGAAGGTTTCTGGCTTAGTAAGTCCACTTAACAATAGGTAGTGCACGAGTAGATTCAACAAATGTGCGACGACGGGCGAAGCGTTTCAACAAAGTCCCGTATGCGTTCATATACTATTCGTCTGATAGCAATGAAACTTGGGTGAGATGTTGTGTACACTTCAGGGAATTATTCTGGGTTAGTAAGTGCACTTTACAATAGGTATCGCACAAGTAGATTAAACGAATGAGCGACGACGCGTGAAGTGTTTCAATATAGTCCCGTATGCGTTCGTATACCATTCTTCCGATAGCGACAAAAACTTGGGTGAGTTGCTGTATACACTCCAGGGAAGGTTTCAGGCTTAGTAAGTCTATGTTACAATAGGTAGCGCACAAGTAGATTCAACAAATGAGCGAAGACGCGCGAAGCGTTTCAACAATGTCTTGTATGCGTTCATATACCATTCGTCCGATATCGATAAAACTTGGGTGAGATATTGTGTACATTTCAGGGAAGGTTTCTGGCTTAGTACATCAACTTTACAATAGGTATCGCACAAGTAGATTCAACAAATGATAGACGGCACGCGGGACACTAGGGCTGAGTTTTTAGGCGAAAATGAGAAAATAACAGTATTTTGTTTTTCCCATATATATATCTTATGGACCCCTGTGGATCATTTCAGAAAAAAAGTTTTCATGCACTGCCATTTTTAAAGGCTCAACGACATTTTTAAATATCTTCTGCGTAAAAAGAAGATGGAAGGCAAATCATAGAAAGTAGGCTATACTTTTAAAAATAGAAATCATAGAAAGCCATAGGTTAACTCAAACGAAAGGTCTGTATACTCTTTATCACTACAACAAAACATTTTATTTTTCAGATTTTTTTCAAAAAAGTTTCATTGGGTGAGCCAAACTGGTTAATATAGCATGCGGTTTTATAAAAATGCTTTTATCTCCAAACGACATTTTTAGGCAATCAAAATGCTCCGTGTGCATGAGATATTCACCAATTGTACTAAAAAAATCACTGGATATTCAGAAACACATGTGTTGTAAGATAACATTGCGATATCTGCAGTCACTTTGTAAATTACACACGAAAAAAATAAAAAACTATGAAAAAGTTTCAAAATTCATAAAACATGATTGCACATCAAGAAAAAAAATTATCTGACAGCATACATGTATCACTTTCCTGAAATATCTCAATGTTATAATATTAAGAATAGTTTTATGTATATGTAATGAAAATATCAAGCGTTTTACACAATTTCTAATGCGCATGGAGCATTTTGATTACACGGTATATTTTAATAATAAAATTAGTAAAAAATTAATTACATTTCATCCAATTGTTTTCAAATTTGGTATGTGACTTAGTGTTACCATTCTAGGTATGCAGTTTAAATTTCAACTCAATCTGATAAAAAATGTGGAAGTTGAAAAACTCAGCCCTAGTGTCCCTTAAACAAAGTCCCGTAGCGTTCAAGTACCATTCAGCCGATTGCTAAGAATCTTTGGTTGGATTGTTGTGCACACTCCAGGAAAGGTTTCTGACTTAGTAAATCCTTTTTACAATAGGTAGCGCACGAGTAGATTCAACAAATGTGTTACGGCGCGCGTATCGTTAAAAAAAATCGTTTGTGTTCATAAACCATTCATGCAATTGCTCTGGAATTTAGAGAAATGTTGTTTCCACTCCCGCAAAGATTTCTGATTTCGTAAATCCATTTTACAATAATTGGTAGCGCACGAGTACATTCAACTAATGAGCGACAGCGCGTGAATCGTTTCAACCAAGTCCCGTATGCGTTCATATACCATTCATCCGATTGTGATAAAACGTTGCTGAGTTGAGTACAGTCCTGCGAAGGTGTATGAATTAGTAAATCCGTACTTCAATGGGTGGCGCACAAAAGATTCAACAAATGAGTGAAGGCGCTTGAATCGTTTAAACAAAATCCCGTATGCGTTCATATGCCATTCATCCAATTGCGATGAAACGTTCATGATTTGTTGGGTACACGCCAGGGAAGGTTTTCGACTTAGTAAATCCATTTTACAATAGGTAGCGTACGAGTATATTCAGCAAATGTGTGACGGCGCTCGAATCTTTTCAACGAAGTCCCGTATGCGTTCATATACCATTTATTTCATTGCGATGAAACTTTGGTGAGTTGTTGAGCACGCTCCCATGATTTTTTTGAGATAGTAAATCAATTTTACAATAGTTTAGAGGTGGTTAACGGAAAATAAATAAATAAATATTGGGAATCCAAAAGCACTTCAACAAACAAAGGTACAACGCCAACACTTTCTTTGATTGGCATTGCAACGCATGCCGGGTACAGCTAGTTTTAAATAAAATGACTGTTGGTCAATTTGGATAAACACAGAACATGACTACAATTCTACTAAATATATTTCAATCTCTTCACTACCTTGTGCTGCCGTCGATCTCTGCTGGAATATGCCTTGTCTGGCAAGACAAATGCGCTTGAGCACGTAGCACACAGTTGCTTGAACCAGCTGTGACGAGGATTGCTGGATAACCTCACAGTGGAGCAAGGTCAATGACAGAACTGGTTTAGCTTAGATTTGTTCTGCATTTCTGCGCATCGCGTAGATGTTCGACTGCGCTACCCATGTTGTAGAATTCTGGATTCAACTTTTCATTTCTGTAGTCTCTACTTCCCTATAATGTGCATCTTAGCACGAAGTCATAATCAGGTTAATGATTAAGCCTGTATAACTTCCCCGTCGCCAATTCATAAACTGCATTTTGAATAGCTTTAAGGATGAATAGAATTGTATAAGTAATATAGCTATTTTCATGTAGTGAATTGTTGCAGTTATCTGCGTGAGATGTGTAGTAGCTTTGTATCGAAATACTGAAATAACAAGCTGTGTTTCAAATACTCCACAGACTTGCTCTATGAAGCTTCTCTAAATGTGAGGGCAAATGAGCTCTGTCTCGTTCCTATAAATGTGCTACAAAATTACCGGCCTGCATACTGTGCTGGTCTCGGTCAGAATCTCGCTTGCTTCACGAGTCACGGCCTTCTTAACTCCGCGCTCCTTCTCACAACTTTCTTTATACGTAGCACTGTCTATGAAGCAACTCGCTTCTAAACTAGCGGTCTTGTTCAGACCAGATCTGAATTTGGAATGAACGCTCGTTCTTTCTCTCAGCTCACGTGAAGTTCATCCCGCTTCTTCCCCTCTCTTGGTGTGACGCAGCCCCACTCTTCCCCTCACTCGCTGTGATCAGCCGCGGACACTTCTCCTCCTTTATGACGCTACACTCACCTCTCGTCGTGTGACGCATTCTTACGATTGTAGGCCTCCCTATATTCTGATAATAAATACACAACCATTAGTCAAATAATTCCTTATTTCTTTCCTGCCTTCCGTAATTGTTTATATTAATAATGATGCATGGTTTTACACTCTGTTTCAGCTTAGGATTTCCATTACTCAAAAATTTTAAGGAATAAGAGATTTTAATTCGTTCTTTTTATTTTTGCTGCGTCCCAGTTCGTGTCCCGTCTGGATCTTAGTATTGGCCTTAAATAAATTCGGGTGCAGTACCATGTGGAATGTTTATCACATACGGATTACTTCAAGGTTTTCAGGCGCCATTACATATATTTCTGCAATTAATCATCTTCAAGTTGTCGTTCAAAACAAAAGTTTGGTGCTTTTTGTCGGTCAACACGAATTTACCCAAAAAGAGCTGGGTTTTGTCCTAATCCTGAAATAAATTACATGAGATTAATAAATACACTAGGATGACCAGTTTCGATCGTCAAGCGATCATCATCAGATCGTTTACACTTAGGCTATAACATCTATGTTTGAGAATACAGGTTAAAAATATTTACAATATGTACAATTATTTAGTTGCAGTATTGGTAATGCAACTAAGGCCTCCGTGGCTTAGGCGGCAGCACGCCGGCCTCTCACCGCTGGATCCGTGGTTCAAATCCCGGTCACTCCATGTGAGATCTGTGCTGGACAAAACGGAGGCAGACAGGTTTTTCCGGGTACTCCGGTTTTCCCTGTCAACATTTCATTCCAGCAACACTCTCCACTATCATTTCATTTCATCTGTCATTCATTTAATCATTGCCCCAGAGGAGTGCGTCAGGCCTCGGCAGCCGGCACATTTCATATCCTCGCCGCTAGATGGGGGCTTCATTCATTCCATTCCTGACCTGGTCTGAGACTGGAAGCAGGCTGTGGATTTTCATTCATTGGTAATGCAACTGTCGATATATGCTAAATGTAGTATATCTAATGTTAGGTGAAATGCTAAAATGGTGACAAGACTCCGGAGTTTGTCTGTTTGGGGTGATTATATGGTTAAACAAAATTAACTATGGTTATACTGTAATAATACAGGCTGATATTTATCCGGTTGTCTTCCTGACTGGAACTTCGAGTAGTTTCGTGTTCACTCTAGCACCAGTTTTGGTCGACTAACCCGGGTGTTAACTGGACGAAACTGGTTTTCCTTTCTCCCCTTTGTTCCTGTATGCTTTCTGAGGTCTGTGCTATTTGTATTTGTGTGACGTTGCCAAATCTAGATAAGAATGTATGTTATTGAATACAGGAAGATCTACAACTATTAAAGACCGTGGAACTGTCTTCGCCACGCATGGACTAAAAAGCCATTCAACTAAGCGCTTCCCGGTCTATTGAAGACGGCCCGGCACCTTTAATACTGCCACGCATACCGGGCTAAGTTTATTGCAGAAAAAAGTACATAGTACACCTGATCCAGATAACATTTACCTATTAACCACCGCTATCCCCCCCCCCCCTTCTTTTATCTAGCTTGGCTGAGTCGCTAAGTTGTGTCCTGTTTCCTACAGGGTGTGGCTTTTAGTAGAGTGAAAAGGGGTGAACTCTCCATAAAAGTGTGTTCATTTAGATTGTTGGGATTGTTTCGTTTGGTTAGGTTAATCTCGATTGCTTCTTTTATGTCGAGAGCTCTGCCTTTCGGTTCGTGATGAATTATTTTTAGGTCAGTCTCGATTTTAGTAAAGCTGTGCCCCGTGTCACACATATGTTCGTATACGGCTGAATGTGTTCCGAATCTTATCGCATTCCTATGTTCATTATAACGTGTATCTACTCGTCTTCCACTCTGTCCAATGTAATTAGCTTGACAACCTGTGTCTTGACATGTAATAGAATATACCCCTGACTTTGAGTACTGGTCTTGTTTATTTAGATGACTATTTTGCAGGTGCCTCCCGATCGTATTGTTCGTTGTGACTGCTATTTTTATGCCTTGCTTTTTGAAAAGATTAGTGATTTTATAAATGTGTTCGTATTCACATAGTTGAAGCGAACAAATTTTTTCTCATTAATGTCCGGTTTGGGAATCGTTCTACCTTTATTTTTATTTTTGGCTATAATTTGGTCAATTTTGCTTGGCGGGATATTGTTTTCCTTTGCTATTTGCTTAACGGTTGTTATTTCCTTATTATAGTTGTATTTTGAGATGGGTATGTTTATAGCCCTGTGCACCATTGAGTTGAACCCCGCTAATTTGTGTGTACTGGGGTAATTAGACTGATTATCGATTGTATGCGAGGTCTGTGTGGCTTTCCGGAATATGGAATATGAAAGTTCGTTATCTTTACGTTCAATGGTTATGTCGAGATAATTTATCTTTAGGTCTGTTTTGGATTCCTTAGTGAATTTGATTGAGTGGTGTAGGCTGTTAATTGACTGGAAAATTGTTTCTTCGCTTGTTAGTTCAGTATCGTAGATGCAAATTACATCATCTAAGTATCTTTTCCCTTTGTTGAAGTATTTTCTAAGAACTCATTTTCTAGTGCATTAATGAAGATGTCAGCGATTAATCCGCTTATTCGTGATCCCATCGCTAGGCCTTTTTCTTGTGTGTACATTTTATTGCCGAATTGAAACACGTTTTGGTTGAGGTTGACCCTCAGTAATTCCACAATCTCTTCAGTTTATTTTGCCGAATTCTTGGATTTTAAGTTGTTTTCGATAGTGTTGATTGCATTAATAATAGGGACATTGGTGAACATGTTAGTTACATCGAAATATACAAGCCTCAAACTATGTTCCATTTGTAGGGTGTTCAATGCTGTTACTAATTCTGTTGTGTTCTTTACAGAGTAGTTTATGTCGTTCATCGAGAATAGGAGCGAGGTCGCAAAGACGTCTAGACTTAGGAAGTTCTTTCTTTGCAGAAAGCCATGACAGTTCGGTAGGAAAAGTTTCCAGCTGAGTGAGCTGCAAAACCTTAGTGGTGGCAAGCGTTAATTCATGGTTAGTTAAATGTGTTTTAGGAAAAACGGGTTGATCAATGACAAGATATTTCCACCTAAGAAGATAAGCAAAAACGCGGATGAGTTTGTAAAAAGAGGAATAACGAGACAATAAAGAAAACGAACGCTAGTAACGAGACAAGAAGCACTCGCTTTTACTATTTTTGCGCCGGGCAAGTTGGACATTGGAGCTGGAGGTTTAGAAGGTCAACATGAACAGTCCTTAACTAACAACGAGGGACCGTGCCAATAAAGATCAAATACGACTAATTGAGACGGTAAGCAACCGCGTGAGATAATATTATCAGCGCCGGGAACGTGTCTCCATTAAAATCCTGACGAAAGAGTTGGTATTTTGGCAACTCTATTGGCGACAAAAGTTCGCCAATGAGTAGAAGTTTTGGCGAACCATGTAAGAGTGTTCAGAAAGTCGCTCCATAACCAAATTTGGGAAAATTGAATCTTTAAAGTGTTTTGCAGTTTGTGGGAAAGTTCCGCTGCCATGATAGCGGTGCACAATTCAAGCCGAGGTAAAGAAACGGTCTTAAGGGGAGCTACTTTAGATTTAGCACAAATAAGATTCGAGCTTGAAGATTCATTTAAAGAAGTGTAATGAACAGGGTATGCACAACAACCATAAGCTTTTTCGGAACTGTCAGCAAAGACATGAAGTACAAGGGGTGTGTTAGATGAAGTATTAACTAAAGTTCTGGGAATTTCACTAAGTGAACGGTCAAGCAAACTACAACGAAAGGAAAGCCATATATTGGGGAAAGAAGTGGGGATAGCTTCATCCCATTCGCACTTAAAAGACCATAGTTCTTGCATGAACAGTTTGGCGTTAACAATAACTAGTGCGAGAATTTGAAGGGGGTCGAAAATCTTAGCTATTTCGGAGAAAATTTGCCTCTCAGTATTGGGAAGTTCTTTAGAAAGAGATACTGAATCACTGCTCTGCCAAGAACAGAAGTTCTAGTCTGAAGACTGGAACGGGTACACGTGGCCTCATAAGGCAAAACTGAGAAGAGAGTTTTCAATTCCCATCTCAGCCATCTGTGGTTTCCCACTTCTAATAGTTCCTAACCTAAGGACACGGCGGTCTTCTTCCCAATCCTCACCTGAATTACAAATACACACTGATTTAGCCATCACTATAACACAGGTTAACTGACAAAGATTCCACACACTCCCAAGTACACTGGGCTACATGACACTGATCTCCAAGCCCCTCAAATGAAACAACAACACCAACAAACAGAATATGACCAGACACAGGCACTCACTTACACTGGAAGGTCGGCCATATTGCCCCGTATTTTACTGTGAGTGTATTAATTAATGTGATAAACTGTGTTAATGTGATGTTTGCACTAGAGTGTGTAGTGGCTAGTATACGGGTTCAAATCCTGGCTCAGCGCAGAAATTTAAATCTCGTCTGAGTTCTGTGAAGGAATACATTTTGCCTCCTGCGGCAGAACTGAGAAGACGGGAATTTGTTTCCTACCTCATCCATTCCAGAAGTGATTTCCCATGATTAACCCATTTATACACCATCGAAATGCCGGGATTGTACTCAAGATAAGGCCATGGCCAACTCCTACCCGAACCCCAAATATAATAGGAAAGCAGGTGTCTGTGGTCTTTACGTTTGGAACCATCCCAGCATTTGCCTGGAGTAGAGGTGGGGGAAATCACGGAAAACTACTTTCAGGATGGCTGAGGTGGGAATCGGACCCTCCCCTCCTCAGTTTTGCCACAGAAGGCTGAGTGTACCCCGTTCCAGCCCTCACGCAAGAATTAAAATTTTCTTGGTAATGCCGAGAATCGAACCCGGACCTCCGAGGTGACAGCTAAGCATGCTAGTCGCTACACCGCTACGAGGTGGTCCATTTTTAGTTTGAGGACGGAAAGTTTACTACAGGGAAGATGATGATGATGATGATGATAATTGTTGTTTTAAGGGGCCTAACATCCAGTTTAAAAAAGTCCTCTCGGCACGCTGGAAGGCGGAGATATATTTCATCGGGCAAACTTGGGGATAGGCTAAAATAGGCAGAATATGCAGGTTTTCGTAGAAGGATCAGACCTCATTTATTACGAGAAAGTATTTTATAATTGGAGCTCCATTAACTTTGTTTTTCGTCATTTTATGCATATTTTAAACATTTTACTGTCTTATGGGGACGGTAACCTTCTTGTCATTTGGGGTACATTTTTAGCCTATTTTCAATTGTGAAAAAATAGGCTTATGAGATCACCTGTTGTCCGTGTGTGTGTGCGTGCGCGCGCGCGCGCGCGCGCGCGTGTGTGTATGTGTGTGTGTGTGTGTGTGTGTGTGTGTGTGTCCCCCAATAAATTCTAGACGGCTTGAGCGATTTCAATGACACTCTGTAAATCCATAGCACTATTCCGGGCGACCCCGACCGTGCCCTTCAAATTTTGTTACGTCTCTCCAATCCAACATGGCGGCTGTGCGAAATATTTCACCAGCATTCAATATCTCCGAAACTATTCCCGATATCACCCTGGAATTTATTACGATGATGAAGTTCACCTATGTGACTTTTGAAAAACTGGTAACTACAAAACCAACATGGCGGCCACGCGAATTTGCGACTTTTAAATAGACGTTTCTCGCGATTTAACCAACCAAACGCATTAAAACTTAGTACAGTATATGTTTATACACATTGTAATGCACCGACATCTAACTTGGTTCAATTGTTTACATAACCACAAGATGGCGGTTGTGCGAAATATATCACCGGCATTCTATATCTCTGAAACTATTAGCGGTATCATCCAGAAATTTTGTACGGAGATACAGGGCACTACTGGAAGTTCACCTATGAGACTTTCAAAAACAGGTTAACTACAAAACGAACATGGCGGCCAAGCGAATTTGAAAATTTTTAATAGACCTTCCTCGCGATTTAATGCTCGAAACGCAATGAAATCTGGTACAGGTAATGTTTATACACATTGCAATGCACTGGTATCTAATTTAGTTCAATTGTTTACATTACCTCATGATGGCGGCTGTGCGAATTTTAAAAATATTTTTTTTATTTCTTGTGTCGTAATCATGCGATCGAAGTGAAAGTATGAATAATGAACCTACGCATTAATTTTCCTTTAGTGGTACATGACTCTATGGGCTATACATTTAGCAATCCAACATGGCGACCATCCGAAATATTTAGACGGCTCTGAATTACTACGAATCTATTATAGCAATGAAACTGATTTTTTTATGTTAATAAGGGCTATGAACTTAAGTTCACCTATAGGACTTTAAATAACCTGGTGATCACAAATCCAACATGGCGGCGACGCGAAGTATAAATATTCACATGGACGTTTCTCGCAATTTAACCATCCGACTGCAGGGAAACTTGGTACAGTAAATCCTTGTACGAATGTTAATCCACTGGAATCTAATTTATTTCAATTGTTTCCATAACCACAAGATGGCAGCTGTGCGAAATTTTAAAATCTCCTCGTTACTTCATGTGTCCTAATCATGCGAATGAAGTTTGAAGGCTACACGTAACTTACACAATAATCTTCATGTAACTGTACATAACCCTAGGACCTACATATATAAAATCCAACATGGCGACCAACCGAAATATTTAGTCGGTTCTCAATATCTACGAATCTATTACAGCACTCAAACTGTAATTTTGTATGTTGATAGTGGTAATTAACATGTGTAGGATATATGAAAATAGGCTGTATAGTTCTTCACGGAACTACTTGTTATACTTGTGGTCACACTGTCCTTATGCAAGGTTTCGACACTGATGTGTAACTGATAATAATAATGTTATTGGTTTTACGTCCCTTTTAACTACACTGGCTTTTAGAGACGCCGGGGTGCCGGAATTTTGCCCCGAAGGGGGTCTTTAACGTGCCAGTAAATCTACGGACACGGCTCCCTCGCATTTGCTCATCCTCAAATGCCAGCTGACTGCGCCAGGATACGAACCTGCAACCTTGGGCCCAGCAAGCGAGAACGTTACCCCTGAGCCGCGCAGCCAGCCCTGATGTGTAACTATGTGACGGTCTGTTCTTCACGCAAAAATTATATCTCCCGCAGAGATTTTGGTTGGTTCCTCAGTTTAGGGACTGCGACAATGCGGTCATCTAACCCCGTGTACTTTGGGTGAGTGTAGAATCTGTCTGATAAACAGTGTGAATTGTGATGGCTGTATTAGTCTGTCATTCAGGTAAGGACTGCAGACGGTCAATTTCAAGCAGTAGTTCCTAATGTTGCTACCAGATACTACCGTCAACGACACCTAGCTCTGAACTTGTCTACGAGATGCCACCGCAACCAGCAATTCGCAACGAACGTTGGATCTTCCCCTACAAAGGAAAGCATACTGAGGGATTTTTAGCTCTCTCAGAACATTCGACGACTTCGGCCGGCTTTGAACCCGCGAACTTGGGCATAGAAGTTCAGCTTACTACCAGTTACGCCACCGAGGCCGCTTCTCACTTAGATGGAAAACTGAATATGTTCGCGTGCAAGTGCGTTGTCATGGCAACATCTGATGGCTCATCCCTCATCAATTTAGTAGTGTTGTCATTGCAACCTCTGATAGCTCTCGGCATTTTCCTATAATTACGAAATCATTTTTCTCATCCCTTGGCGTAATGGTGGGTCATATCAAAAATTCTTTCAGACAAAAGTTTTAGGTAATTATTAATGGAATATTGTCCATTTTGTACGGATTTGATATTGTGCCTATTAAGAGAGAGATTATTAATGTTTCCCGAAAAATCCACTTTTTCCCACCTTATTGGACAATGGCTGGTGCTATCAAGAAACTCTTCAAACATAAATTTTTGGGCCTTATTTGACACATAGTATGAACTTTGAATGGATTTGATATTTCAAATATTAAGAGAGTTATAGCGATATTTCACTTTTTCTAAAAAAAAGACCCGCATTTTAACCCCCGTCGACAGATGGTGCCCATTAACGAACTCGACCGAGATTTTATAGGGATACATATTATGTAAAAAATTCAAATTAATTGGTGCAAAATTGCGGTAGTTATAGTATCCACAAGAAAGTGATCTCTCTATATATAAAAATGAAAGTGTGTCTGTTTTTTCTGAATTTCCACGGAAATTTGCGATATTTGCGCGTTTCAGGCTGTTTTATGGCGGATGCGCGCAAAAATAAAATTTTTGTCTGTCTGTGTGTCTGTGGACAACTTCAACGAGTCCTTATAACTTGAGAACGGCTGGGTGGATCAACGTAAAATTTGATACAGATATCAATCAGAGGCACCACACTAATCATTTATGTAACTCTTCTCCGTACCTCTCATAAAAGGGGCCCTACACCCTTAAAATACATGCTGAAATAGGCGTAGAAGGGTGAAACAAAGCTCATTTTCAGCCCCTCAATGTGAGAAACGAAACTCGGGGGCCTTAAAAGGACCCCGAAAACCACATTTTAAGGCCCTAAAACCAACAGTTTTTGAGATATTCCCAGAAAACTAATTTCACTTAATAAATTAATGAAAGAATGCATGGCGGTAACCATGGCAACTGAATCTCAGAGGTCCATCTATTTCTGTAAGACGCAATGCAATTCCATTTATTACATTACTGTGAAGGTTTGCAAACGGCTATAAGGTTATAATGGATCCAAATTAAGCTGAAATATTCATTAATACATACAATGCACTTAATGGGTCAAGGGGTACTCTAGAATTTTTTCACGCGATTTACACGTGCGTGTGTGGTACGGAAGGTCTATTATATCCCTTCTCTATTATATAAAAAAGAATGTTTGTCTGATTTTTCGGCTTTTCTACGAAAATTTGACATATTTGCCCGTTTCAGACTGTTTTGTGACGGATGCACGCAAAAATATATTTTTGTCTGTCTGTCTGTGGACAATTTTTGTGTCCTTATAACTCGAGAACGGCTGGGTGGATTAACGTAAAATTTGACACAGATATCCATCAGAGGCACGACACTAATCATTGATGTAATTCTTCTCCGTACCTCTCATAACAGGGGGTCTATCCCCTTAAAATACATGCTGAAATAAGCCTGAGACAAAGCTCATTTTCAGCCCCTCAATGTGAGAAACGAAACTCGGGGGCCTTAAAAGGACCCCGAAAACCACATTTTAAGGCCCTAAAACCAACAGTTTTTGAGATATTCCCAAAAAAACTAATTTCACTTAATAAATTAATGAAGGAATGCATGCCGGTAACAATGGCAACAGAATCTCAGAGGTCCATCTATTTCTGTAAGACGCATTGCAATTCCATTTATTACATTACTGTGAAGGTTTGCAAACGGCAATAAGGTTATAACGGATCCAAATTAAGCTGAAATATTCATCCATACATATAATGCGCTTAAGGGGTCAAGGGGTAATCTAGAATTTTTTAACGCGATTTACACGTGCGGGTATGGTCCGGAAGGTCTATTATATCTCTATCCCTATTTTGTTATAATATTAATATTAGTATTAGTATTATTCTTTTAATTATTATCATTATTATGGCGTACAACGAAGAGACAAAGCTCATTTTCAAACCCTTGGGGTCAGTAACAAAACTCGGGGCCCCTCAAGAGCCGTAAAGGGTCACCGAAAACTATATTTTAAGGCTCTAAACCCAACAGTTCCTTAGATATTCCCAGAAAACTAATTTCATTTAATAAACAAACGAAGGAATGCATCCACTAACCATGACAACAGTATCTCAAGAAGTGGCATCCAACTTTCCATCTATTTCTGGAATAAGTAATGCCACTCCAATTATTACATTTCTGTGAAAGGTTGCAAATGGAGTACCCTAGATTTTTTTTCACACGACTTACACGTGCGATATGTCGTACAGAAGGTCTATTATATCTCCAAACATCAACATTATTTTCAAAAATTCCTGAATAGAAATAGTAGACTGTTTTTTGCTGATTTTAGGAATTTGGGCCATTGGAGGCTAAAAACATCGAATTTTCATGCACCACAAGCCTTTATAATTTATAAAAGGGGTCTTCCTGTAGTTGGGCACTTGACACAACGGTTAGGGTCAGTTCGTATGTGACGTGTATTGCGATTCTTCTACGAAGTTTTCAATTTTATTTTCACGCCAGGAAGAACACGTTAGGTAAATTTAGTTTGAGAGCACATTTTGACTAATAATTTTTCTTTGCCAACAAACAGGTTCCAAGCCCCTAAACATTGCAACAGTAGCTCAATTGATAACATCTGGTTATTAATACCGAAGACCGTTCGAAGAATGGGTACTTCTGCTAGTAAATGTATATATATATATACATAAATTATATATAAACTTTTGAACTGACGGTGTTTTGGGGTCTAGGGGATGTGAAACGTGAAGATATGTCGACATTTTCCGGAAGTCGAAACATGGTACCCATTTCAATAGTTAACTTTCAAATGAAATCTACCGAAAAGTATACCAGTGTGATCTGAACATGTGAGGGGGAGGGGGAGTAAGGAATATGAGGATGCCCAGAAATGGGATATTGGAGAGGTAACACTGAAAAACTTTCTGGACATCATTATTCATATTTACAAAAGGCGCATTGTCTGCCTAATTACATACATCAGTTCCAGTCTGGTGACGAACAGAAGATTTTTAGCCTACTTTTCACAATTTGTAAAAATGAGGAAAAAGTAGACTTATGAGATCGATCCGGGAAAATGTGTGTCTGTCTGTCTGTCTGTCTGGCTGTGTGTGTGTCCCCCCTATCAACTCCTAAACGCCTACAGCAATCAAAACCAAATTTAGTATGAGTAAAGATGTGCACCGGAATAGCTCACGTCCATATTTGAAAATGATGTCAGTGCTACCAACTGCTGAAAAAACGCACTAGAAATTTGAGCTCCATGTTGGATATCTTGCAAGGTATGCATGGGAGCTATTCTAAAATTGGCACACATGTAGATAATACTATTTCAGTTTAATTTCCAGGAGGCCAACCATGACAGTGTTGCCAAAATAATTTTAAGCCTTCTGATAGGTCCAATGTTTAAATGCATATAACTTCTACACTATCAATTGGATTTCAACCAAATTGTGTATGTAATATCTGTAAACAAACAGATATGACTGAGCGTATTCTTAAGAGCCACCAGGGCTGCCAACTGTTAATAATTGCTCTCTCTATTTTTTTATCCAAATACCAATACATCAGAAAGAATGCAAACCAATAGCTTTAAACTATGCACACGTATATTCTGACATTCTAGATTAATTTGGAGTAACTTATATACGTCAGTTCTACCAACATGATTATAAGCTTCTGATAGTAACAATTTTTAAATACATGTAACTTCTATACTATCAGTTGGACTTCAACCAAATTTCGTATGTGCTATGTGTACCATAACAGACATGACTATAAGTATTGCTAAGAGCAATCAGGGCTGCCAACTGTTAATAAATGCTGTCTATATTCTTTTTACCCTAATATCAATATATCAGAAAGTATGCAAGCCAACAGCTCTATACTTTGCACACGTATAGCACCTGACATTCTAGATTAATTTGGAGTAATTAATACAAGGCAGTGCTGCCAACATGATTCTATGCCTGCTGATATGTCCAATTTTAAAATACATGTAACTTCTATACTAACAAATGGATTTCATCTTAAATTGGCGCAACAAGATATCATAATAATTCAGATTATTTCTGACCAGCACACGCATGGTATTGTTGGCAACATGCTTTTACGCGTGCTGATAGATCCAGTGTCTAACTGCATGTAACGTCCATTGGACTTTAACCAAATTTTGTATTCTGTACCTTAAGAGGTGGAACTAAGAATATATTCAGTCACCAGGGCTGCCAACTGTAGTGCTCTATTAGGCTACATTATACCAGGTATATTTTGAACTAATTAGATATTTCGATATTACCAACTTAATTTCGTCATTATTCTAGATAGGTTCATATACTGTAGAATAATCATTGGCATGAAAAGTAGGCTGTATAGTTCTTCACGGAACTTCTTGTTCCAACATCATATTACCTCATTTTCACACTTGATTAGATCATTATTTTAAAACGCAGGCACTGTTCGTAGCGACACGTTTAGTATATTTCAATTACCTTGGAACAGAAAAGACCAACAGAATAAAATAATCTATACTAATACTTTTTTTTTGTCGTGTGACCTCCTCAGAGGCCGGGTGCAGGTCTTTCTATTCGACACCCGTGGGCGACCTGCGCGTCGGGATGGCAGATGGAGATGAAGATGAATGAAACTGGACAAGGATGTGGAAGGAAGCGGCCGTGGCCTATCAGAAGGTACCGTCCCAGCATTTGCCTAGTGTTGAAAATGGGATACCACGGAAAACCATTTCAAGGACGGCCAGCGGTGGGGTTCGAACCCACGCGTCTACCGAGTCAGCAGAGAGCTTAGCCCCATGACCTAACGCTGCATTTTAGCGAGCGTAACCAATGCTGTCGGTTCTATACTAATACTAATAATAAAGCTCAAGAGTTTGTGTACTTGTGTGTTTGTGTGTTTAAACGCGCTAATCTCTGGAACTACCAGTGGGATTCGAAAAATTATTTCTGTATATGATAGCCAGATTCAAGAGGAATAGTTTAGGCAATGTTACATTTCGAACAAACCACTCCATTCCCTGCATTGAGGCCCTTTGGCACAAATCTACACCGTTTCACCGATCTGAACCAAAATGCATATCCTTATCCTTTGGAACCCTGCGAGTAACACTGTCTGCATGAAATTTATGACAGACCAGTCCATTCCCTGCATTTAGGCCCATAGGCACAAATTAGGCCTTTTCACATATCTGAACCAAAATGCGTATACTTAGCCTTTGGAACCCTGCGAGTAACACTGTCTGCATGAAATGTATGACAGACCAGTCCATTCCCTGCATTTAGGCCCTTTAGCACAAATCTACATCTTTTCACATATCTGAACTAAAATGTGTATACATAGCCTTTGGAACCCTGCTAGTAACACTGTTTACATGAAATTTCGGACAGACCACTCCATTCCCTGCATTTACGCCCTTAGGCATAAATCTACACTGTTTCACCGATCTGAACCAAAATTTGTATACTTACACTTTGGAAACCTATTAGTAACACTGTCTGCATGAAATTTCGGACAGCCCACTCCATTTCCTGCATTTAGGTCTTTTGGAACTAATCTACACCGTTTCACCGATCTGAACCAAAATTTGTATACTTACCCTTTGGTACCCTGCGAGTAACACTATCTGCATGAGATTTCGGACAGACTACTCCATTCCCTGCATTTAGGCCCTTTGGCACAAATCTACACCGTTTCACCGATCTGAACCAAAATTTGTATACTTACCCTTTGGAACCATGCGAGTAACACTGTCTGCATGAAATTCCAGACAGACCACTCCATTCCCTGCATTTAGGCCCTTTGGCACAAATCTACACCGTTTCACCGATATGAACCACATTTTGTACACTTTTCCTTTGGAACCCTGCGGGTGACACTGCCAACTTTAAATTTCGGACAGACCACTCCTTTCCCAGCATTTAGGCCCTTTATCACAAATCTACACCGTTCCTCCTAATTGCACCAAATTTTACATACACTTTGAAACCCTGCTGGGAACACTGTCCAGTTTATATTTTCCACAACGCTGTCCATTCCCTGCTTTTAGTATAACTAACAAACTGAACTTTAAAACCACGTATTAAGGCCCTAGAACCATTCATGTCTGCAGTAGTGTAACTAAAATAGTATTTTAATAAGTCTATTGTTGACTGGCAATTCGGGTTGCATCACGTCGCCCATACCAGTGTTCTGGTGCAGAATTGCGAAAATAGTTAAATCTTGCGCTGCTTATAAATTGCAGTCATGGGGAGTAATTAGTGTATAAAGACTTTTTAGGCCCCTTAAAACAGTTATCATCAAGAATATATTATGCCTCTGTATAGGCTATGTGCAATGGTGTTGGTGCAATGCATTGTGGTTATCAGCTGCAATAAGCGTTGGTGCCTTCAAATTTACCTTAATTTATTCCGAAACTTATCGTTGAGCGCTATGTGGCGATAAATGGTACTATTGCTACCTCAGTAGCGCAGGACAGCCGAAGTTTTCCAAAGGGTTCTGATTATTATCCTTTGTCGCTATGCGACAAAAGACACTATTGGTCTCTACATGTTTAACAGCCAATGAGATATAGGCCCTAGGCAGTGTCTTTTATTTCACTTACTCCTCTTTCTAATCATTTTTAGATATTTGTTCGTAAATTACATGTGTCAGAGCTGTAGTTAGTAAATAACCGTTTCCCTATTCATTATTATCATTATTATGATTACGGGGAAATGACCTAAATGCTACGTCCATTATACTGTCCTGCTTATCACCCCCAATACAACCACCACCACCACAAAAAGTTATATTTAAAAATATGTATTTTCTGGTAGTGCCCGGGCGAAGACGGGCACTACTGGTAGTATACTACTGGTAGTATAATAATATACCGGACCGTGAATGTTTCAATCTATGTGTTATTATAATACTACTCATGACCAGGCTGCGGGGTCTTAGTACGTGTGCAATGAAGTTAGAACGCACCGTACTATAGGGCACGTGGAGGCTCCCCTGTGACCTTCGGGTGTAGCGATGAACACATGTGACGTACAGCGAATAAATGGACTGTTCGCTTGGTTCTTCGTCTGCTGGGGACAGGCTGGTGGTTCATAGGGCGTGCGTCATCTCAACTCCGTGGGATACTAATCTGATAGCGCTGTTTACGTACTAAGACCCCACATCCTGCTTATCACAATACTCCAGTCTGTCAGTGTAACAAAGGTGTCATCCATTTTACTTTCAGGTTCATCAATAGAAGCATTGCAACTGCATCTGATATTCATCTATACTTCCGGAAGGAAGACAATAAAGAAAAAATTATGAGCGTTCTCATAAATGCTCGTCTTAAAAGCACGCAGTACGATGTTCTGTGTTTATTCATGATTCTACTGTGTGCTGAAGTAAAAGGCACTGGACTCTATATTAACAGTGAAACAAGTCATCTTAGCAACTGTCTACTGAATATTGTTGAACGTTACTTCGCTCAGGAACAGCGTCTCCTGATTTGTTTCGATCACTCTAGGATCGCTCTCTGGGAACATCCGTTTCTTGATCAGTTTATTCAACAATATCACTCCCATATAAATCATACAGGTGTAGTCTCTTACTGCAGACACGATAAGCTACCAAGACAGGAGAGGGAACATGTAGATAATATCTTGATTGTGTTGCAAGGAACTGAACAAAGTGATCAAGTTTTCACACAGATTCAAACATTAGACCAAACCTATGCTTTGAGTTCCAGTGTTCGATTTATAGTTGTAATCGATGATGCTGTTAAGGCCAAGGATGAGAAAGTTGCAGTTAATCGTTTTGTGGACAGACTTTGGAAGATGTACGTATTGAATATTTTGGAACTTATCGCATCACCGATATCGAACACGGTCGTTTCTTCCGTGAATCTGTACACTTGGTTTCCTTTCAGTGATTCAGGACAGTGTGGGAGGAATACCAAGGACGTTGTTGTTATAGATAGGTGGCTGGTACAAGGTTATTTTGAGAGTAATACTGAACTGTTTCCGGAAAAGATTCCAAATAAATTCATTAACTGCAAAATTACTGCTGCAGTGAGAGAGTTTTCGCCATTTGTTGATTATACGCCGAGAAAATCAAAAGACGAGCTTTCAAAGAATTTCACTGGGTTTGAGGTAAATCTAATATTAACAGTAACAAATAAATATGGCCTTTGCGTAGATCTTATGTATCCTTCTCACACCGGGACAATTTATCGAAAACGGGGTGGACGTTTGGATAATGGAAGTTGGGTCGGAGCACTGGGCGATGTGGTTAATGGTCATGATGATTTAACATTTGGTGGCCACAAGCCAACTGACGAGAAGTGGGAGGCCATGGACATGACTGTACCACATATAAGAGATGGTGACATCTGGTTTGTTCCGAGGGCTGAACGAATTCCCAGTTGGAAAGCACTTACGGTCATATTCAGCTCCCAGATCTGGACGTTGGTTCTTAGTTCCTGCATACTGATGTCAATTGTTATTTATCTACTCTCCACTAATGGCGGCATTGCTCTCTCTGCTCTAAATTCATGGTCTATATTGATTGGCATATCGTTAAATCATCAGCCAAATCGTTACACATCACGAGTTATATTTGCTGTTTGGGTGTTCTGTTGCTTGTTGATCAATTCAGCATTTCAGTCCAAGTTAATTGGGGTCCTCACCAACCCGGGTTATGAGAATCAAATTCTAAATCTAGAAGATTTAGCAGACTCTAAACTACACTATGCCACCGTGAAAACTTTCGTGGTGGATTTGAAGAACGTATATGATGATATACCCAGTAGGATAGTTGACAAAATTAAGTATTTTGATGTTCAGCAGTACCTGCAGATTGTAAAATATGAAGATATTGACATTTATGAGGATGGCAAATTTATAAAGACGATGGAAAATGAAAACAATTATGCAATATTCTCTCCTCGTGCAATTACGATAAGTTTAATGCAAAACAGGCCAAAAAATAAACCGCTCATACCATTAGAACATTCGGAAGTCATGTACGATGTCGCCATTTTTCTAAGAATAAATAGCCCGTATACAAATAAGTTCAATGCTGTGTTGACGAACATGAGAGAAAGTGGACTGTTGTTTAAATGGTGGTCTGAGGTATCGAAAGTAGAAACTTTTGTAGATATTAAGAAGAGAGAAATTATTGAAAGGGATAAAAATGTGGTGTTCACAGTCGATCATGTGCAAGGACCCTTTTTTATTTTAACAATTGGCCTTATTATTTCGACAGTTGCATTTTTTATGGAAATTGTTTTTGGCAGATGCTTCTGTCGTAAGAAGACAAGAATGACGGTCAAAGTGTGACTATGGATTGGTTGGAATAAGGAGAGAGAGAATAGACATGTGTATCATATATTTAGACTGTCCCCGAACGCCAATTAGTAGAGTATATCTTTCTGAAATTAAAATGGGAGTTGCTTATATTTGCAACGTTTAATATCTTTTAATTTATGCTCAAATATAAAAGCACGGTGATGATGAAGATAAATTGCGTTGAATATGACCAGATTATTTTCCTTTAAAGGAGGACACCAAGTTGATTATCTGAAATTAAATGTATTCAAATTTTGAACACTTAAAATGCAATGATATTATGCGCATAGCTTTTTTGGCATAGTCGGAAGCATACTGAACTGCTATGCCCAAGATCGCGGTTTCAAACCCGACCGAAATTGTCGGATTTTTAAGATCCTTAAAATCGTTCAGTATGCCTTCCTTCGGAGGGGAAGTGAAGCCGACGGGTCCATGTCATAGATTTATGACATATTAAAGGCCCTATCACTACAATTGGTAGCGTGTATCCAAATGTGTAGGTTGTTTGGTTAGAAAAGCTTTATCAAATTTCAACTTTCGCCGCTAGGTGTCAATGACAGTAGCATCTTTGAAGCCAATGTTGGAACTACTTGAAATTGGACTTGATGGGGGCCTACGGGCGTTCAATGAAAATACCGTGCTATGGCCATTGGCTGCAATTCAAATATAAATATTATACACATACAAATGCAAATACCACTTCATGATTCACTCTTAGCTTTACTTTCGATGATCACAGGTTTCAGACCACGTACGTTGAGACCCACTACACTGACCAGACTGAAAGGAACACGGTGTAAACACCACGATAGAAATAGAAACATAGCCCATATGACCATAACAACAGGTCGCTCGAGAAAAGCAATAAGACAATGACGCTTTCTGTAGAATATAACTGTAGCGGTCACTCACGCAAGTATTTTAGTGGTAATAAAAACCCAGCTTGTTCTTTTTCCACAATAACCAGCCGGCTCCGTGGCTAAATGGTTAGCATGCTAGGCTTTGGCCCGAAGTGCTCTGGGTTCGATTCCCGGCCGAGCCATCAGGGATTTTAATCTCTGAGGGTTAATTCCTGTGGCTCGGGGACTGGGTGATTGCGACATCTTCGTCATCACTTCATCCTCATTACGACGCGCAGGTCGCCCACGGGCGTCAACTAAAATGACCTGCACTCGGCCTCTCCGGAGGACACACGATCATTTTCATATGACAAATGTAAGGTGATGATTTATGCTTATATCATTCAAATTATGCCATTAAGCATATTTAACGCTCCGAACTGGAGAGGGTTGCAATTCTGGCTGTAATAACATTCATTTTAAACATAGCACTTGACATAGGCCTACATAGCATAAGGGAACTACTTTCCCCTCAAGTGTCTAAATGTGTTGCTTTATGCTTTATCTATTTAAACATGTTATTGTAACGCCAGTAGATTCAGAAAAGAAACGTGCGGATGCAGATAAAAGTCATACGGATGCGGATAACGTTTTATTTTATCCACGCAGGGCTTTAGTTATAACCACGAGGACCTTCCTTCAGAACTCGCAAATGTAATATTGCTACAGAAAGCTGCTTCATACCTTCAGCAAAATGTTTCAGCTCATTACGTTGTATCACACCTACTTTGTTCCAATCCTTACTTATGGTATGGAAACATGTACATTGCTAAGTAAGGATTACAGTAGAAATCAGGCCACAGAAATGAGATTTATTAGGACTATGAACCAAAGTACCTGGAGACACAAAATCAGAAATGAGGTACCGTAGAGTAACAGCTGGCATTAGGGTCCCTGTTACCAACTTTCTGGGGAAACGCAGACTTCAGTGTATGGCCATGTATTGAGGAAGTATAGCTCTAGAACAGCTAAGAAGTACTTCAACCTGGATGTCAGAGGGAAGAAACCAAGGAGACGATGGATAGAGATAGTTCCATCAGAGGTGGAGAAGAATGGTTTTAACTGGGACGATGTCCAAGAACAAATGCTGTACCAAGATCGGGTAAGATGGAGAGCGCTTGTTTGCCACACCCAGAAAACTGGAGATGGAAAATGATAATGATGATGATGACACACTTAATATCAGGTTTGGTCATTCTTTGTTCAGAGTGTCTACTAGAAGTTCTGTAGAGGATAGAAAATAATATTTCTTGATTTGCATTAAATGTGATTGCAACCAGAAAACCACATCACCTTAATCATAAAAATAATTGTACTCTATTGTAGTTATTTGCATTAAATATTAAACTGTCAAGAATAAAGTGTTTGAATCCCATTCTTTATTCCTTCCATTAAATATTTGACGGTTTATGTTAATACCATTATATTCACTTAACCGTGCTTATACAGTCACTGCTTAAGCTCAATTTAAGCATCAGGCTTGGATTAAGCCCGGTTTTAACTGGGTTTATGGGGGTCGAGTTTCACAATTCACAAAATGGAAACTAAATTGAGGTGAACTCTTCCCCAGGCTGTAGCTTGAATGGTCAGAATCCGTGATTTAGGCTTTACTTCAAGATCGTTAGAATTCGACGTGCCTTATGAAGAGAGGCTCTAGGGTGGAGCTTAAATATATCTCTCTTGTTGGTTTGGCTGATTTGGAACCTCGCCCCCATTACATAGCGCTACCACTGCAACGCTACACGCTGCCATGGCAGCGGAAGCTCACACTTCCCTCCACGTGTATTTAGGCGGTATACATTTCGAGGATTGCCACTGCTGCGTGAGCAGCGCTGTTTGTGTGGCACCGCATGAGCAGTCTGGCATCTCAACCGCGCTGCACATGGCTTGTCAGTAATGTCTCTTTCGCTATCAGCTGACGAAAACCCCGGAGTTTGTTTCAGAATATCCAGGTTATATGTTACAAAGTGTCAGTTTATAAAGACGTAGTAAAGCAGACCTTGAAAATGTGAACACACAAAATGATGATCACTAACTGCAGTGCTATGATATCTAGCCACCTCCTAGTTTCTTGGCTGTTGTCTCGGAGGTCCAGGTTGGATCCCCGCATCTGCCAAGGAATTTAATTCTGGTCTGAGGTCTAGAATGGAGTATACTCAGGTTCGCGAGGCAAAACTGAGGAGAGGTGGATTCGATTCCCGCCTCAGCCATCCTGGAAGTGGTTTTATGTGATTTCCCACGTCGTCTCCAGGCAAATGTCGGTATGGTTCCTAACCTAAGGCCACGGCCGTCTGCTCCCTCGATTAATTGCAAGCAATCTACCCAGCAGGGACTTAGAAAGATTAGAAAAGATTTGTTTCGACAGGAAGGAAATTAGGATTCCGATATTTTTGCTCATACATTAGATCAGATTGAGGCCCTTTGAGAGAAGTGTGAATGCGAACAAATACAGCTTGGACTAAATGGCCACAGGCGACAGGAGTTTTATATGATCGTAAGATTCCTGTACAGCTGTAATCGAAAGTATACCACACCGTGATCAGACATGTAGCATTGTATGGAACTGAGTGATATGAGCAAGAGCTGCACTCCATGGAGATGCTGCGCTGGTCCGTTGACCTAATAAGACTAGATTATGTCACCAGTGTCCTTGTAAGAGGCACTCTTAGTCTCGAATAGGTTGGTAGGTCAATCGTTAGGCTTAAACACTACCAGAGGGAAGATGATGTGAAAAAGAAATGGCTTACGAATATAAACAAAATTTAGGCAAAAAGAAGGCGAATCGACAAAAAGTAACAAAACTTGGTTTTAGATGACAAAAAACTAGTATTTAAATAGTTGGGGTTGATCAAGGCTAGAAAAACTCAAGATGGGAGAGCTAACACCAGTCCTTACACTTTAATTATTAATAGATTATAGAAAAATTGTTTAATTATAACAAACGGAAATGCAGCAGCATAATTAATGAAATTAACAAGAAAAAGACAACGAAGAGAGTGCATAAGCAAGTACTTATATAACTATGTATAATGATGCAAGTAAAGCTTAGCGAAGATTGCAGCCAAGCGATCGCGAAGTACACATTCCCTCCCGAGCAGAAAATCGGGGTCTAAGTAGGGACCCAGTTCACTGGCACAAAATGCAGCCAAGAGGCAAACGTATTATTTCTTTTCCAAGCAAAAAAGAAATATTTTGGGGGGCATTCTAAAATGCTAAGTATGTGGAGATTGACAAGGATAGTTTTATTCCCTGCCAGGGGTGGATCTGTAGGCGAGAGACCGAATGTTTTCATCGTAGACAGAGATAGGACGCTTTCAAAGCTTTGAGTAAGAAAATTGCAATTTGAAGGAATTACTAAACGGAAACAATAGTTGTGTTTAAAGTAGGCTAAACTTTTATCCAGCAGAATGAAGATTAGAAGTTTAGCAGGGATAAGAAAACAAAACTAACTTAGACAAAACTACAATTTAAAGGTAAATTGCAGGACCAGGGAGTATTCCCCTCGAGTAGGAAGTTTGCTTAGCGAACTATACTCGCCTTTAACCATTTACAGAAAATAGTTATAGTATACTTTTTGTGAAGTATTAGCAGCAGTTTTGCCATAAACACAACAAATTAACATGAAGTATCTGTAAACAATTATGTAAGCACAGGAAATAGCACCAAATACAATGGGAAAGAAAGCGGCGCAATTAGAATGCTCTTTGAGCAATAGAATGTGAATACAACAAGACGTATACATTTATTGGATAATACACAGGTATTTTAAACAATTACAAATAGGAAGTCTGAGACTTATAACATGATTAATAAGAAACCCATACCAAGGGCGTGGATGCTATGTTCAATAGATTAGTTTACTAAGTCTTGAAGAGAATGCTTATATAGTAAAGCGACAAGAGCTTTAGGTATATATAAAGTTACAATCTGAAATTCCCGGACGCAGCAGGAAGAATAAGAAAGAAGATTAAGAAGTGGATTTATAACCACCCAGAATATTTACGCAGAAGATAGTTTGTGATAAATACAAAATGGGAGGGAGCCTATTAATAGGCAACGCCTCATAGAGAGAAAAATACAGGAAAAAGTATTTAAACAGGCATTAATTGATGCTAAATTCAAAGATGATGAGCTCACTTCAAGTGAAACCTCAATTTACCACAAAAAACATATAGATGTATTATTAGTTGTTATTAGATGGGAAATAGGAAGTAAAACTGGGGTATGTTTATAGTTTGTTCATGATCTCGTTTGATAGAAGTTTGGGAACCCAGAGTGCATGGCTTGCACGAAAACCAACATTTTGAAGCACACGGAGAAGTCACTATTGCAGTTTATAGTTCGGGTTGAGTTGAGCGTTAGCAGTAGTTCAAAATTATTGCATTTGAGCTTTTTGACAGTGGGGAGTTTAACAAGGAAAAGTCTATAACCGGATTGGAAAGTTCGAGATTTACACTTAAAGTGTAAATTTTCAATTTCAGATCTTGTAATATCTCTCGAAAGAAGAAAAGGTTGATTTTGAGAAAGCTAAGTTTAGCGTAAATCCCACGTTGGAAGGAAAAGTATCCACTTTTTCAAAGAACTGCTAGGAAGCTTTCATAGCCTTTCAATGGTGAGAAGAAAAAGCTTTAGCAAAGCGTAATGAATTCCCTCGTGGGAGGCTCTTAGTACATTTCACAAGTTTTAAAAGTTCATATTTGAATGAGTGGTTGTTTTTAAATATTCCAATTAGGATGATGAAAGCCCGATAAGAATGGTAGTAAAATCACTTAGATGTGTACTTATCTTTGCATTGTAGGGTAGTTTGAAGTTCACGGCCAGCTGTTATAATGTAGATTAAAACATGGCGACTTATTTGAAAATCAACACAGGGTTGAAAAAGGAGAGCACCTCCTAGTAAGAGCGCCGAACCGTCTCAGAGAAGAACTTAGCACAGAGTGGACAATCGTAACAAGCGTGCAAGGGAGCCGAAGAAGGGAGGGGAAAGGAGGGGGAATCAGGTGAGGATACAAGAGAGGCAACATACAAAAAATGAATTTGGAATGTAAAAGATTTTAACTAAAGCGATGTAGTCTTCATGAAGAATGCTAGTAGGTCGACAATGTTGCCCTCTACGTGCATTTTGTAGAACCAATTTCTTGAAAGGACAGGAGTCTGAGGCTCCGGAGACCTGCCGCATGGAGCACTGCAGAGAGATCTTAAACAAAGAGAAAATAATCTGAAACAAACTTTCAAAGCATGTAAGAGGATGCACAGAGAAAACAGGAAACAAGAACGTCCCTCTTGGTGTTTATGAACAAAGGGAAACTAAAGAAAGAACGTGAACAATGGAAGAAAAATCAAAGCGTAATGACTAATAAAGCTATCATAAATTGTATATTCAGTAGAATATACCATGCTGGGAGGTGAAACACGAACAGAGAAGAGAAAGGACGGTTTATGACTCTAGTGGCAAAGGCGAGATCACAGATATAGGTCTTACAATATGACCATTGGCAGTGAGAACCTTCACAACACGAATTTTGCCGTCCTTACCATGGTAACACTCAGTCACCCTGCCCAAGATCCATAACAGCGGTGGAGGGGTTGAATCCCTTAGGAGGACCAGGTCTCCCATCTTGATATTGGGGTTACAGAGAAGCCACTTCTGTCTCCTTTGAAGTGAAGTTAGATACTCCAACCTCCATATCTTTAAAAATGAGTTACGCAGGGCCTCAATTTTACGCCAAGAAATCAGCAAGCGCGAATCTCTATGGGAATTGAGCAACGGGGGAGGAGCAGAAAGGGAACTGCCAATAAGGAAATGGCCGGGAGTTAAAGGAAGCGAATCATCAGAACCATTAGAGAGTGGGGTCAGAGGGCGAGAATTAACAACACCTTCTATCAAAATGGATGGCGACTTAAATTTTTCATAGGTCAAAATGTGATTGCCAAAAACCTTTTTTAGATGTCGTTTTGTTAGCTTGACGCAGGGTTCCCACCTTCCTGTGTGATGAGGGGCGTAATGAGGTATAACAAGCCATTTGAAACCTTTGGCATAGGAAAAGTTAGAAATGTGTTCTCTTGCAGGAGAAGATGTAAGAGCTTTTTTTCCACAAGGAAGCTGCACCTTGAAAGGTGGAGGTATTGTCGGAAAACATTTCTGAGGGAACTCTACGCCGAGCTGTGAAGCGATAGACAGCAGAAAGGAAGTATGAAGTAGAGGCATTCGTTATTTGCTCCAGGTGGATCGCACCAGTAACCATGCAGACAAAAAGAGATACATAGAGTTTTCCAAACAATTTGCGTTTATCTTCGGGGGAAATACGCTGATATTGGAAAGGTCCCATATAATCAACGCCAGTTAAAGCGAAAGGTCGGTTAGGAGAAGAGTGGAAAGAAGGTAAATCGCCCATAATCTGAGTGCTGACCTTAGCTTTCACTTTAAAGCAGGGAATGCATTTATGTATAACTGAAGAAACTTCGTGAACGCCATTTATTATCCAGTACTTTTCCCTTAGTAGACAAAGCAGGGTGCGAGTACCAACATGTGAATTACGATAGTGAAATTCACGTATGATCAAAGAAGTTACGTGATGATTAGAAGGCAAAATGCCCGGATGTATTTTGTCTTTGGAGAGTGAGGGGTGATAAAGCCTTCCGCCTTCTCTCAGTATCCCACTTTCATTGAGAAAAGGAGCGAGGGCGCATAGACGGCTAGACTTAGGAAGTGATTTCTTTGCGGAAAGCCATGCCAGTTCGGTAAGAAAAGTTCCCTGCTGAGTGAGCTGCAAAACCTTAGTGGTGGCAAGCATTAATTCATGATTAGTTAAATGTATTTCAGGGAGAAAATGTTGATCACTGACAAGATATTTCCACCTAAGAAGATAAGCAAAAACACGGATGAGTTTGCAAAAAGAAGAATAACGAGACATCAAAGAAAACGAAACGCTAGTGACGTGACAAGAAGCCCACGCTTTTACTACTTTAGCGCCGGGCAATTTGGACATTGGTGCTGGAGGTTTAGAAGGCCAACAAGAAGAGTCCTTAACTAACAACGAGGGGCCGTGCTAATAAAGATCAAATACGACTAATTGAGACGGTAAGCAACAACGTGAGATAATATTATCAGCGGGATTATCAGCGCTGGAAAAGTGTCTCCTGACGAAAGAGTTTGTATTTTGGCTACTCTATTGGCGACAAAAGTTTGCCAATTAGTAGGTGTTTTGGCGATCCATGAAATAGTGATCAGAGAGTCGCTCCATAAACAAATTTAGGAAAATTGAATTTTAAAGTGTTTTGCAGTTTGTGGGAAAGTTCTGCTCCCATGAGAGCGGTGCACAATTGAAGCCGAGGTAACGAAATGGTCTTAAGGGGAGCTACTTAAGATTTAGCACAAATAAGATTCGAGCGTGAAGATTCATTTAAAGAAGTGTAATGAACAAGGCATGCACAACAACCATAAGCTTTTTCGGAACTGTCAGCAAAGACATGAAATACAATGGGTGTGTTAGATGAAGTATTAACTAAAGTTCTGGGAATTTGAATAAGTGAAAGGTCAAGCAAACTACAACGAAAGGGAAGCCATCTATTAAGGAAAGAAGTGGTCGATAGCTTCATCCCATTCGCACTTAAGAGACCATAGTTCTTGCATGAACAGTTTGGCGTTAACACTGACTGGAGCGAGAAATTGAAGGGGGTCGAAAATCTTCGTTATTTCACACAAAATTTGCCTCTTAGTATTGGGAAGTTCTTTAGAAAGAGATACTGAATCACTGCTCTGCCATGAACAGAAGTTTTGGCCTGAAGACTGGAACGGGTACACGTAGCCTCTTAAGGGGAAACTCAGAAGAGAGTTTTCAATTCCCACCCAAGCCATCTGTGGTATCCCACTTCTAATAGTTCCTAACGTAAGGCCATGGCGGTCTCCTTCCCAATCCTAACCTGAATTACAAACACACACTGATTCAGCCATCACTATAACACATGTTATCAGACAAAGATTCCACACACACCCAAGTACACGGGTCTACATGACACCGGTCTCCAAGTCCCTCAAATGAAACAACAACACCAACAACAGAATATGACCAGACACAGACCCTCACTACGCTGAAAGGTCGGCCATAACCTTAGTTTATTATCATGGTTTAGTTGTTGTTGCTTATTTGAGGGAATTGTGATTGTGGTCATATTGTGCCCAACTCTAGGAATGGGTATTCCAAGATTCAGACACCTAGATATCAAGGGAAAGGCTACAGCCGCTTTTGAAAGTTGAGATATTTGAATATCGCGCTCCATTGCTTCTAGAAGCAATTGGAAATTTTATGCAGCTAAGAGCATGTCAAGTGACGTAGCGAGTAGTAGCAGAGGTCGAGACTATTTATTGATTAAATAGTTAACCATGGAGTAGAGACTTGATACTTGGATCAGATTACTGGCACGGCCAAATGGAAGAGAATGCACTTAGTATCAAGTAAATCGGACCAGGGATACCAGAGATATGAGGATTTCCAGATTTCAGCTGATTCAGCGTGACCCTGACCGTTTTGAATAAACGCAGGCCGGCTCAAGCAACTTCAGCTCACTTCGAAACAAGCACTTGCCTAGCAAGGTGCCGCTACGCTGAGCCAAGGCGCATCGTTGCCGGATCTACGCAGAAGTTATTTTCAAATTGTGATAGTCACAAAAGTGCTGCGCTACAAGTGGAACTTAGTAAGTTTCCGGCAAAGAGAATCACTAAGGTGATTGATATTTTTCAGCGGACACTGGTGAAATATTTTTATTTCTACATGGACATATGCTAGACTTTGTCTAGAATAGTACTTTGTCACAGTCCAGTAATAACCTAATACTTGGATATTTTAGTCCAATTCAGTCAGTTTCATATTTGTAACTTGATAACCACTTCGATCTTTCAGTATATTGAAGGCCAGTCTATCACGGTGTTGTTCATTAGCCGACAAAAGGGAAACTATATGTTGCTTCGCACATGATAGATGGTGTGAAGCCATGCCCAGGGAACGATCTTCAGAACCGCCGTTGATTGGTTAGACTGTCAGTGTTTTCTTGTACTGAAACGATTACCGTGAGTTATGTTACAACTGACATATTTGAGAATAGATCATTTAGATCTGACCCCATTTAAGCGAACGGCTATGGTTTTGACAGAAGCCAATATTAAAATGGATCAACAGTTACTTCAAACGTCAAGAGATATTACCACTATGTCTTGTTAGACAGATTGTGGGTATATAATGGCGGCCGATACAAGGATTAGACGTGCGTGTCCGACAGGGCATGTATCTGGATAAATCTGGTACAGACCAGGTTCACTACGCTTCAAAACCATCAAGAAATGTAAGCCACATTTTGACTTTATATTATGCCTAGCTAATTGGAACAAACTATTTTTCTGCAGATGACCAACACATTTATTTTTCTTCGTATTTAAATCTTGCAATGATTTACGCAAGACATATTAGAGTTATTCTGAGTATTTTCAGCACTCAGAACAGTTTAGGATCGATGACCGAGCATAACGAGGATTTATTTGAATATTTCATATTTTAGGGAAGTCACGGAAAACCGTCGATGTAACTGTAAAAGTTAAATTATTATTTTTGTTGAGGAATGGATATTTTATCCATATTCGAAGGTTCGAACATGTGGATTCTCACATAATGAAATAATAATTAAATATATTTAAAATAATATAACAAATAATAATAATAATAATCCACTAATAATAATAATAATGATTTTCATAACTTTTCTAAATAATTCTTGAGTCTTATATTTTCTAATAATCACATTCATTGAGAGAGAGCTTATGAAGTAGTTTAATCATTTCTAGTTTGGAACAGGTGATTTTCCGAAGGATAGTGGTTAGCGCTAGCCCGCATCAACCAACATTACAGTTCTGGTTGAACAGTTGATATTTGCAATGAGCAAAGTATATTTTTCAGATAACACGGAGAGGCATGAAACGGGAAGCAAATGATATTTGTATCAAATAGGATATTTTTGTATTTATATAAAATCATGACGTAAATACACTCGAAAGTGAAATAAAGATTTTCATAAGTATGGTAACTTCACGGGTTGAACTGAATGGTAAAATAAAATAAACTTGTAATTTTATAAATCTTCCAGTGTTGATAACAAGCAGAGGCTTGATTTATTGTATAAATTTTGGGAAGAAAATTTATGTGTGTGGAGTAGTTGAAATGCCATTCCCAGGTGCGCATGTTTAAGTCGCAGGAATGAGGAGTTTTTTTGGAGCATCAATCAAATAGCAGGTTCGATGGCTCAGGTTTATAGAAGGAGTATTGGAACTACACATTGCGTCGTATGAATGACCCGAAAGTTATTTCTTAAAAACCATCAGTTCTTATTTCAACCTTGTTTACGGATTCCATTAAGACTTTGATTTTGCTAGAACCCGGATTTGTCATGATAGTATTTTATTCTTCTTCAGAGTAAGACCTTTGCCGTTGTTGTTGTTGTAATATTGTGTTCTTATAAAAATAATAGAATGGGCCACTGCCAATTAAAAATAATTCTATAACCACGAATAATTTGAAGGATGTTTTCAATGCTAGTGCCATGAACTAAATGAATTTATTATGATGCTACAATTCTTATTTCCGCATTCTGTCGAAAAATTGCAAGTTGTGAAAGTTACTAAAAGGGCCACAAATATAAATATTTTTCTTAATGATGATTCCAAGTGGAAAATTGAATAGTTGGATGGTTCAACAATTTATTGATCAAGTTGATGATTCAGAAATCATATATTTGGTTAGGAACTTGAAGTTCATAATCGAGTCACTTCTCGAAACGTTTAATGTCAGAAGAACAATTAACTTTGTTGTGCTTCGCACAGTTCTTCGATGCTATGCTCAATGGTCAAATACTTTTCAGATGTTATTAATATGTGTACATAATTTGGGTTGATTCAGAAATAGTATTTTTTGACAATATTTTTTGAAACTGGAAAAATAAGTGAAAGTTAAAAATTCTATGAACATTTATTCTACGAGTGTTAATATTATGTAAAAATTCAAACAGTGAACTACGATATTTCCAGTAAAGACAATTAAATTTGAACTGGACTTAATCATGAATAATGAATATAATTTTGGAACACAGTCTACAGGACTAATAATCAGACTTGTGTCTCCAAAGATAATTGTCCAATGTATTGGAAAATTTCTGTACATTGTGTAAATAGGATGTGGGTCGCCACACGTGAATGATGCTGCTTTGAGCATTTTTGCAGTCAATTTTAAATTCAAAATAAAATGAGATAATTTTACATGATGTGTTATGCCCAGTTGAATCTCCTTCTATCCTTATTGTCGCATTGAGCCAAAAATCAGTAAAGCATTTTTTTCATTTGATGGCCTTTTTGCGATTAGCTTTAACCCATCTGGCGCCCTGGGATATTTTAACTCTCGTGCTGACTGATTATTGGTAAAATGCATATGTGGTCGTGCGGACTCCGGTCTAAACGGGCACATAAAATAAGATAGAGAGAGAAATGGCTTCGAGCGCGGGGCTCGAGTTAGACACGGTCAATCGCATGCCGATTTAAATTGTGATAATTTTCATATAGATATTTTGGGAGTTGAGAGATGTCTGGTTTGGATGAATAAATTAGTAGGAAACCCAATTAGTGGGGAAAATTAAAAATTTAACTTGGTACATAATTAGAATGGGTTTGATTATTTTTGATAATGGCTTAACCATTTGGGCGTCAAGTAAATTCAGTAGTAAACGTTCGATGACTGGACATGCGCATTATTAGAATCCAGGTGGAGGATATTTGAGAACTTGCATATTTTTCTTGTGATATTGTGGTAAATGTAATTCGTAAAAGTAGAGAATTTTGTTTTTCCATCACGTCGACATTAGGACAAATCTCATTTTATTAGAGTGTTCCAATTAGCTATTCATATTTCTTGTTCTAATTCTAAGCTTGTGTCTGCCGACATGTATACCCCTAAGTTTTGAATAATAATTGAAAATTATGGAAGAGATGATGAGGAAGATGAGGAGTTTGGAAGAGAGTTCCAAAGACGCTGGACTGCGTGTAGCAGCCATTATGAAAGAAAATACAGAGGCTTTGGAAAAGAAACTTAAAGAAAATTCTGATAAACTTAAAGAAAGTTTAAATGAGAAACTTAATGAAAATTCTGATTCTTTAGAAAATAAACTTAAAGAAAGTTTAAACGATAAACTTAAAGAAAATTCTGATTCTTTAGAAAATAAACTTAAAGAAAGTTTAAACGATAAACTTAAAGAAAATTCTGATTCTTTAGAAAATAAACTTAATGAAAATTTGAATGATAAACTTAAAGAAAATTCTGATTCTTTAGAAAATAAACTTAAAGAAAATTCTGATTCTTTAGAAAATAAACTTATAGAAATTCTGATTCTTTAGAAAATAAACTTAAAGAAAATTCTGATTCTTTAGAAAATAAACTTAAAGAAAGTTTGAAGGATAAACTTAAAGAAAATTCTGATTCTTTAGAAAGCAGGTTAAGAGGTAACTTGAAAGAAAATTTAAATAGTAAATTTAATTCTATGGAAAGTAAATTTAAAGAGAATTCCGAAATTTTGAAAATGTCACTTGAGAGTAAAATGAATAAATTATGCGAAAAAACACATGAGCTCGAAACTTCATTAGCCACTAACGCAAGTTTAATGGACGATAAATTTCACGATGCCGATCTAAGATCCCGAAGCTTAGCTGATAGGATAGAACATGGTCTTAGGAAAGTTGGTGAAGACATGATCAACCTAGAAGTCAGAGTGAAGAAAGAGAGTAATGAGATGGGAATTCTAGTTGTTCAACGTTTGACAGAACAATTCAAAGAACTCGTAATGGGAGAAATAAGAGAAGGTGTGATTAATGAATTACAAACTGAAATTAAAACCACAGTTATCGGTGAAATTAAAGACACACTCAAGCTGGAGAACCAAGAGGGAATCAAGGAAATTAGGGAATCTTTGTCATCCCATATTCAAGTAATTTCCAAAGATATCCAAGCAACTCAGAAGGACATATCAGATGTGACAGGGTCGTTGAAAAGTCACGAGGCTGTTATGAACCAGATATCCACTGAAGTCAAGGAAAACTGTAAGGAAACCGAAGCAATTAAAAAATGGCAGAAGAAAACCATAAGGAACTTGAGGCTATGAAAACCCAAATCAAGGACGAGAAACAGTCTGACCATCTGTTGAAAATGTCAAGTGTGAGGGGAAAAGAACAGATACAGATAAACCTAGGAGCAGCTAGAGAAACTGATAGTCAAAGACAGGATGAGGTCAGGACAGTATTTCAATCCAACCCCATAACTGTATTCAAGAATGTAGAGGATGAGCCTTCTAAATTTTCAGGGCGACATTCTGTGACACCCGTAGAATTTTTGAGAGAAGCAGGTGATTACCTAAAAGATTCCAAAATCCCTAAGGAAAGACAGATCCGAATGATAGGGAAATTTTTTGGAAGGTCCTGCACTTCTTTGGTTTAGAGCTTTTAGGTCCACTCTAACCAATTTTGAGGAGTTTTCCCGTGGGTTATTAAAAACGTTTTGGTCCCCGGAAACCCAACAGCAAGTCAGAGCAGAATTATATTCAAAGAGATTCTCGACGTCACAGCCTACTCGATACTCTACGTACTTTTCTGGACAGCTTTCTAAACTACAACATTTAGATCCGCCGATGCCAGATAATGAATTAATTACTGCATTAATACGTCAGTTTCCAGCAGACGTCCAAAGGACTTTGATCGCTGCTGACATTTATAATATGGAGCAATTTGACGAGGTATTGCAGAAGCTTGATCATACGAACGCTCAATTCTTCCATCAGAAGGGAGGAATGAATAACAACGCTGTGTACGCTGTTATGGCCGACAGTTATTCTCAAACAACTCGAGAGATTCGAGAGGGGCGAGAAGAGAAAACGCCGAGGGAAGAGCCCAATAAAAGAGGATGGAATCAGTACAGTAACAGATACAGTTACAAACCTTATGCATGACCGGATGGTGGATATCGATATAATACTCGATGGAGAAGGCCAAGGGATAATCAAGGAAGGTACCAGGAAAGAAGATACTTTGGTAGAAACAACTACAATAACAGAGGGAATGTGGATACTCGTCAGTCCAATGAAGAGTTCAATAAGGAGACGAGGAAGAACTTGGAAGCAAGACACCAAGAAAACTTGCAGTTCTTAGAACAGGGGCCCAATGAACCAGGTCCATCGGGAACACAACAATCCCGGGTGAATGGAGGAAAAGAAAAAAAACAAACTTCGAATTCACAGTAGAAGATAGAATTTTAAACACTTTCACTTCCAGAATTATTAAATGGCAAGCAGAGGATGATGACTTAATTCAACAGAATGACGAACGGAAAGAAATGGGTACAAGAATTAGAATGTTAATCATATCATGCGAAGTATTCGGTATGCCTGTCAATACTTCGATTGATACTGGGGCTATGCTTTGTCTTGTGAGCGAGAAACTTTATATTCTGTGGAAGCTCAAAGAGAATTTAGAGGAGATTCCAGTATCAGGAATTAAGATCCAAGGAATAATACCCAACAAAATATCTCTGTGTAAAACACAATTATACTTATGTATTACTATAGGAGGACATGATTTCCGAAATGTGTTTGTAGTAATGAAGGACATGGCTTTTGACATGATATTGGGAGCGGATTTCATTCAGAAATATCAAGCAGTGATAGACATGAAGACAGAGACGATCAGATTCAAGAATACCGAAGAGATAAACTTCGAGGGAAAAGAAGAGGAAGACATCGAGGGAGATGCTCAATGGTCTCTGATTTTTCATGAAGCTGAAGGAAGAGAAGTCTACACTGAGAAGGAGTCCCCAGAGCTAGGAAAAATTTTGGAAGAGTATCACGATATTTTTGATATTAAACCTGGTGAAATTAAAGATTTTGAATATCGTATTGTGGAAGTAAACAACAATGGAAGCTATGAAATCGCTAATACACGAACTGGTAACATCGTGGGAACTTATAATGCATCGAATTTGAAGATTTATTATTTAAGAACCAGATGATTTAATGTGTAGATAGGAAAAATAAAAATGTTTCAATTTTTATTTTTGCTGTAGGGTGGATGTGCCCAACTCTAGGAATGGGTATTCCAAGATTCAGACACCTAGATATCAAGCGAAAGGCTACAGCCGCTTTTGAAAGTTGAGATATTTGAATATCGCGCTCCATTGCTTCTAGAAGCAATTGGAAATTTTATGCAGCTAAGAGCATGTCAAGTGACGTAGCGAGTAGTAGCAGAGGTCGAGACTATTTATTGATTAAATAGTTAACCATGGAGTAGAGACTTGAGACTTGGATCAGATTACTGGCACGGCCAAATGGAAGAGAATGCACTTAGTATCAAGTAAATCGGACCAGGGATACCAGAGATATGAGGATTTCCAGATTTCAGCTGATTCAGCGTGACCCTGACCGTTTTGAATAAAAGCCGGCCGGCTCAAGCAACTTCAGCTCACTTCGAAACAAGCACTTGCCTAGCAAGGTGCCGCTACGCTGAGCCAAGGCACATGGTTGCCGGATCTACGCAGAAGTTATTTTCAAATTGGTATATTGGCTTTCACGGCCAAATTGTGATAGTCACAAAAGTGCTGCGCTACGAGTGGAACTTGGTAAGTTTCCGGCGGAGAGAATCACTAAGGTGAGTGATATTTTTCAACGGACACTGGTGAAATATTTTTATTTCTACATGGACATATGCTAGACTTTGCTTAGAATAGTACTTTGTCACAGTCCAGTAATAACCTAATACTTGGATATTTTAGTCCAATTCAGTCAGTTTCATATTTGTAACTTGATAACCACTTCGATCTTTCAGTATATTGAAGGCCAGTCTATCACGGTGTTGTTCATTAGCCGACAAAAGGGAAACTATATGTTGCTTCGCGCATGATAGATGGTGTGAAGCCATGCCCAGGGAACGATCTTCAGAACCGCCGTTGATTGGTTAGACTGTCAGTGTTTTCTTGTACTGAAACGATTACCGTGAGTTATGTTACAACTGACATATTTGAGAATAGATCATTTAGATCTGACCCCATTTAAGCGAACGGCTATGGTTTTGACAGAAGCCAATATTAAAATGGATCAACAGTTACTACAAACGTCAAGAGATATTACCACTATGTCTTGTTAGACAGATTGTGGGTATATAATGGCGGCCGATACAAGGATTAGACGTGCGTGTCCGACAGGGCATGTATCTGGATAAATCTGGTACAGACCAGGTTCACTACGCTTCAAAACCATCAAGAAATGTAAGCCACATTTTGACTTTATATTATGCCTAGCTAATTGGAACAAACTATTTTTCTGCAGATGACCAACACATTTATTTTTCTTCGTATTTAAATCTTGCAATGATTTACGCAAGACATATTAGAGTTATTCTGAGTATTTTCAGCACTCAGAACAGTTTAGGATCGATGACCGAGCATAACGAGGATTTATTTGAATATTTCATATTTTAGGGAAGTCACGGAAAACCGTCGATGTAACTGTAAAAGTTAAATTATTATTTTTGTTGAGGAATGGATATTTTATCCATATTCGAAGGTTCGAACATGTGGATTCTCACATAATGAAATAATAATTAAATATATTTAAAATAATATAACAAATAATAATAATAATAATCCACTAATAATAATAATAATGATTTTCATAACTTTTCTAAATAATTCTTGAGTCTTATATTTTCTAATAATCACATTCATTGAGAGAGAGCTTATGAAGTAGTTTAATCATTTCTAGTTTGGAACAGGTGATTTTCCGAAGGATAGTGGTTAGCGCAAGCCCGCATTCAACCAACATTACAGTTCTGGTTGAACAGTTGATATTTGCAATGAGCAAAGTATATTTTTCAGATAACACGGAGAGGCATGAAACGGGAAGCAAATGATATTTGTATCAAATAGGATATTTTTGTGTTTATATAAAATCATGACGTAAATACACTCGAAAGTGAAATAAAGATTTTCATAAGTATGGTAACTTCACGGGTTGAACTGAATGGTAAAATAAAATAATCTTGTAAGTTTATAAATCTTCCAGTGTTGATAACAAGCAGAGGCTTGATTTATTGTATACATTTTGGGAAGAAAATTTATGTGTGTGGAGTAGTTGAAATGCCATTCCCAGGTGCGCATGTTTAAGTCGCAGGAATGAGGAGTTTTTTTGGAGCATCAATCAAATAGCAGGTTCGATGGCTCAGGTTTATAGAAGGAGTATTGGAACTACACATTGCGTCGTATGAATGACCCGAAGGTTATTTCTTAAAAACCATCAGTTCTTATTTCAACCTTGTTTACGGATTCCATTAAGACTTTGATTTTGCTAGAACCCGGATTTGTCATGATAGTATTTTATTCTTCTTCAGAGGAAGACCGTTGTTGTTGTAATATTGTGTTCTTATAAAAATAATAGAATGGGCCACTGCCAATTAAAAATAATTCTATAACCACGAATAATTTGAAGGATGTTTTCAATCCTAGTCCCATGAACTAAATGAATTTATTATGATGCTACAATTCTTATTTCCGCATTCTGTCGAAGAATTGCAAGTTGTGAAAGTTACTAAAAGGGCCACAAATATAAATATTTTTCTTAATGATGATTCCAAGTGGAAAATTGAATAGTTGGATGGTTCAACAATTTATTGATCAAGTTGATGATTCAGAAATCATATATTTTGTTAGGAACTTGAAGTTCATAATCGAGTCACTTCTCGAAACGTTTAATGTCAGAAGAACAATTAACTTTGTTGTGCTTCGCACAGTTCTTCGATGCTATGCTCAATGGTCAAATACTTTTCAGATGTTATTAATATGTGTACATAATTTGTGTTGATTCAGAAATAATATTTTTTGACAATATTTTTTGAAACTGGAAAAATAAGTGAAAGTTAAAAATTCTATGAACATTTATTCTACGAGTGTTAATATTATGTAAAAATTCAAACAGTGTACTACGATATTTCCAGTAAAGACAATTAAATTTGAACTGGACTTAATCATGAATAATGAATATAATTTTGGAACACAGTCTACAGGACTAATAATCAGACTTGTGTCTCCAAAGATAATTGTCCAATGTATTGGAAAATTTCTGTACATTGTGTAAATAGGATGTGGGTCGCCACACGTGAATGATGCTGCTTTGAGCATTTTTGCAGTCAATTTTAAATTCAAAATAAAATGAGATAATTTTACATGATGTGTTATGCCCAGTTGAATCTCCTTCTATCCTTATTGTCGCATTGAGCCAAAAATCAGTAAAGCATTTTTTTTCATTTGATGTCATTTTTGCGATTAGCTTTAACCCATCTGGCGCCCCGGGATATTTTAACTCTCGTGCTGACTGATTATTGGTAAAATGCATATGTGGTCGTGCGGACTCCGGTCTAAACGGGCACAATATTGCCCCGTATTTTACTGTGAGTGTATTAATTAGTGTGTTAATGTGATGTTTGTACTAGAGTGTGTAGTGACTAGCATACGGGTTCAAATCCTGGCTGGCTCAGTGCAGAAATTTAAGTCTCGTCTGAGGTCTGTGAAGGAATTCATTTCACCTCATGAGGCAAAACTGAGAAGACGTGGATTCGATTCCTACCTCATCCATTCCAGAAGTGATTTTCCGTGATTTGTCCACTTCTACAACATGGAAACGCCGGGATTGTACTTAAGATTATGCCATGGCCACTTCCTACCTAAACCCCAATTACTAATGTACACAGGCACAGCCATTATAATGACATAGGTTATCAAACAGATTTCATAGACACGCACACACAAGTACACGAGGCTACATATCCATGTTGTCGGAAAGCCTAAAAATGATTCAACCAATATCCATTTAATCAAATCCAAACCTACAGTGACAGGGATGGTTGGTGCTGACACCTGCTGGCTGAAGGTTCAGGTTTGTCACGTTTTAAACACGGGCTTGTTAAGAGGCGTTAGTTTACATTCATATCACTATTCCGTGATCTGTCATTTATTGTGACAGATATTGATATTTCTATTTTCACTTTATCACGACCAAAATAAATGCTAAGACTGAACTATTTAGACACTTATCATGCTGTACGTATATCTTATTTTATAAGGGGACAGAGATGGTTGATTTAAAACGAGAAATTCAGTGTACCAAAATCTAAAAGTTCCATTATCTAACGTTGGTATCGGAAAGTATCGAATTCTCCTCCACGCTGTTTACTTCCCGTACTTATCAGCGCCATGCGATTAATGATGATGTACCTGTATTATTATTATTCCTCGATACAAAAAACACATCTTGAAAACGCGTTCCGTATTTGGATTTTAACCGTGAATTCCTTACGATTATCTGGATGATATGACTGTTCTTGAGAAACCAAATCAATTTTCCTAGTAGCGTGGAAGAATATTTTCAAGAAGGGACTGATTCTTATCCTGATTTTATTTCTCGTGTCGGAAACATACAAATGTACAGTTGCTATACAGGTAAATTAAAGGGTAAAACTGTCTAATTATATAACAAGTGCCCAATACTGAGCAACATCCAAGGCGCTCGGAGTGGCTAACAGGAGATCTTCCTCTGCACAAGATGACGGGCACAGAGGGCATTGAAGCATGTGACTTGTGGTTTGTTCTTGTCCACATTCGCAAGACGTGTCACATGTACTGAGGCTCCATCTCCTCAGATTGTCTCGGGATCTTCCAACTCCTGACCGTAAACTGTTTAGGGATTTCCACACCAACCAGCTTTCGTTGTGACTGGGTGGAGGTTCTTCAGCTACTGACATCCAACCGCAGGGGTGAGGGTTCTATTTCTTCCATATTTCCCGCCTTGCCTTTTCCGGTGAGACGGTAAGCATCTTAGATGTCCTCAGGGAGCTCTTTCGGAACCTCAGCCGTTTCTGAGGAGGATGATATCCATGCAGTGGGTGGGCGCTGTTCTCTTCCCCTCTCAGCCTCTCCCTGTTTGCAGCTACCTCTCTGCGTACACAAGGTGGTGCTATTCCAGCCAGGTAGTAGAGCATATCTGTTGGGGTAGGCTTTAAGCAAACTGTTATCAACCTTCCAGAGCTGTATCTACATGTCTGGCATGAGACGACCTGTACCAAACTAGGGAAGCAAATTCAGCAGTAGAAAATGCCATTGCAGAAGTGCGAATAGTTTCTGGATGTGAGCCCCTTTGTATCCCTACTAGTTTGCGAATCAGGTTGTTTCGTGTGGAGATTTTCATTTTGTTTTTCTTACATTGGGTTTTGAATGTAAGAGCTCTATCAAGGGTTACTCCCAAGTATTTAGGGGTGTGACAATGCTGCAATCGGATACATGACCATTCTATGCGTAAATCACGATGAGCTTCCCTGTTCCTTAAGTGGAAGGCACATACTTGTGTCTTAGATGGATTTGGTCTGAGTTGGTTCCAACTGTAATAACTTGATAGATTTCTCAGGGCAGATGTCAGTTCTCTTTCCACTGATTCAAAACTTGCGCTCTGCGCAGCAAGGGCTAGTTCGTCTGCATACAAGAAGCTTCTTGTGTCTGCGGACAGTGGCTGATCGTTGGTATAGATGTTGAAGAGAATTGGAGCCAAGGCGCTTCCCTGAGGTAGGCCAATTTTCTGTACTCTCCAACGACTGCGTTGCCCCTGGAAGACCACAAAGAACCTACGGTTTTGAAAGAGAGTGCTGATAAGTCTAATTAGATGTAAATCCTTGGTCATTCTGTACAACTTGGCATGGAGTAACCGATGATGGACAGTGGCATACCGGTACGCTGCTGAAAGATCCACAAAAACCACGCCTGTCACCTGCCGAGTTTCAAACACATTCTCTATAAACTGAGTAAGGTTTAAAAGTTGCCCTGTGAAGCTTTTATTTGGTCGAAATGCTGCTTGTTCAGGTATGAGAAGAGGGTCAATTACACGTAGAATTCTGTTCAAAATCATACGTTCAAATAGTTTATAGAGGTGACTCAGAAGACTAATTGGCCTGAAGTTCTTAGGATGGTTTAGTTCCTTACCAGGTTTGAGAAGGGCTATCACCCTGCTCTTTCGCCAGACCATTGGAATTTGGCTCCTGCTCAGGCAATTATTGAAAAGCTGCAGGATCCACTTTCTTGTCGCTGGCCCGAAATTCTTAATTTGTTCCATACGGATGTCATCTAAAACGGGTGCTTTACCAGATTTGCTCTCCTTGATAGCCTTGTTAAGTTCTGATATCTGGAATGGGAGTGTAAGATCACACCTTTGCGCCTGGACTTCTTGGTGTATTTTAGGTACTTTAATTCTGTGACTGTCTTTCCCATTCATGAGTAACTGGTGGGCAATCAGATCTGCAGTGATGTTGGAATGTGCATTGGATCAAGTTGGGTCATTATTGAGTCGTTTCAATAATCTCCACACTTTATGGCTGTATAGATCAGGTGCTTCTATATTTTTAGCCTACTTTCGATTTTTGCAAAAAATGAAAGTAGACTTATGAGATCACTACAGGGCGAGAAAAAGTGTGTCTGTCTGTGTGTGTGTATGTGTGTGTGTGAGTGTGTGTGTGTGTGTCTGTGTGTGAGTGTGTGTACTCTGAATGTCTGTCCCCCCCCCCCCCCTATCAATTCGAACACGGTGATCGCAAATTGAACGAAATTTGGTACAAAGGTAGCACTAGCAAAGGACACCTCAGTGTCATTTTTATATCACCGCCATCTTGACGGAAACGTAATGGCGGCCACACAAATGTTCAAAGCTTAAATCAAATTACGACTAACCTAATCTTCCGATCTCTACCAAATTTTGCAACAACATACCTTTATGGGGGTAGCATCCTTTGACCATACTAATAGGTCATCAGCCTAATAGTTTGCGGATGGCGGCCATCTTTGTGTGAAAATCGATTGCCCCTATTAATTCAAACACAGTGAAACCGAATGGAACGAAATTTGGTACAAATGTAGCACTAGCAAAGGACACCTCAGTGTCATGTTTTATATCGCCGCCATCTTGTCGGAAAAGTAATGGCGGCCACACAAATGTTCAAAGCTTAAATCAAATTCCGACTAACCTAATCATCCGATCTCTACCAAATTTTGGAACAACATACCTTTATGGGGGCAGCATCCTTTGACCAAACTAATAGGTCATCAGCCTAATAGTTTGCGGATGGCGGCCATCTTTGTGTGAAAATCGATTGCCCCTATTAATTCGAACACAGTGAAACCGAATGGAACGAAATTTGTTACAGAGGTAGTACTAGCAAAGGGAACCCCAGTGTCATGTTTTATATCGCCGCCATCTTGACGGGAACGTAATGGCGGCCACACAAATGTTCAAAGCTTAAATCAAATTACGACTAACCTAATCATCCGATCTCTACCAAATTTTGCAACAACATACCTTTATGGAGGGAGCATCCTTTGACAAATCTAATAGGTCATTAGCCTAATAGTTTGCGGATGGCGGCCATCTTTGTGTCAAAATCGATTACCCCTATTAATTCGAACACGGTGAAACCGAATGGAATGAAGTTTGGTACAGAGGTAGCACTAGCAAAAGGCGCCCCAGTGTCATGTTTTATATCGCCGCCATCTTGACGGAAACATAATGGCGGCCACCCAAATGTTCAAAGCTTAAATCAAATTACGACTAACCTAATCATCCGATCTCTACCAAATTTTGCAACAACATACCTTTATGAAGGGAGCATCCTTTGACAAATCTAATAGGTCATTAGCCTAATAGTTTGCGGGTGGCGGCCATCTTTGTGTCAAAATCGATTACCCCTATTAATTCGAACACGGTGAAACCGAATGGAATGACATTTGGTACAGAGGTAGCAGTAGCAAAGGGCACCTCAGTGTCATGTTTTATATCACCGCCATCTTGACGGAAACGTAATGGCGGCCACACAAATGTTCAATGCTTAAATCAAATTACGACTAACCTAATCATCCGATCTCTACCAAATTTTGCAACAACATACCTTTATGGAGGAAGCATCATTTGACAAACATAATTGGTCATTAGCCTAATAGTTTGCGGATGGCGGCCATCTTTGTGTCAAAATCTTTTACGCCTATTAATTCGAACACGGTGAAACCGAATGGAATGAAATTTGGTACAGAGGTAGCACTGGCAAAGGGCACCTCAGTGTCATGTTTTATATCGCCACCATCTTTACGGAAACGTAATGGCGGCCACACAAATATTCAAAGCTTAAATCAAATTTCGATTAACCTAATCATCCGATCTCTACCAAATTTTGCATCAACATACCATTATGGAGGGAGCATCCTTTGATCAAACTAATAGGTCATTAGCCTAATATTTTGCGGATGGCGGCCATCTTTGTGTGAAAATCGATTCCCCCTATTAATTCGAACACGGTGAAACCGAATGGAACGAAATTTGGTACAGAGGTAGCACTAGAAAAGGCCACCTCAGTGTCATGTTTTATATCACCGCCATCTTGACGGAAACGTAGTCGCGGCCACCCAAATGTTAAAGGCTAAAATGTAATTACGACCAACCTAATAATCTAGTCTCTACCAAATTTTGCAACAACAAATCTTTATGTGGGAAGCATATTCTGACCAAACTGCTAGATCATCAGCCCAATAGTTTGCAGATGGTGGCCAAGTATGTGTGCAAATCGATTCCCCCTATCAATTCAAACACGGTGAAACCGAATTGAACGAAATTTGGTACAGAGGTAGCACTAGCAAAAGGCACCTCAGTGTCATGTTTTATATCGCCGCCATCTTGACGGAAACGGAATGACGGCAACCCAAATGTTAAAAGCTTAAGTCAAATTTCGACCATCCTAATAATTTGATCTCTACCGGATTTTGCAACATCGTGCCTTTTTGTGGAAAGCATCTTATGACTGACTACAAGGTCATCAGTCCAATAGTTTGCAAATAGCGGCCATGTATGTGTGCAAATCCATTCCCCAGATCAATTCAAACACGGTGAAACCGAATTGAATGAATTTTTTTTACCGAGGTAGCACTAGCAAAGGGCACCTCATATTCATGTTTAATATCCCTATAGCACGTTGTATTTCAACAAGCTACTACAACCAACATTCAATTATACTCCTTGAAAAGAACAAAGAGTTATAACAATACCCATGCATTTAGGAGAAAGTAGGCTATATGTTCTTTACTGAACATCTTGTTTTATCCAAGAATCCATTCTGGATTCTTTCGGAGGTGTGACGAGTTTATTCCCAGCCACCAATGTTGCCTCGCCGAAAGGATCTTCTTCAAATAACACCTTATACTCGGTATATTGAGCAGTAAGTTCTGAAGTAAGACCGGGGATGTATGATGTTCGATAACCCCGAGGAATGGCCGTTCGGGAACATCTCGTTACAGCCTCCACGACAGTATCATATGAATCAGGTGTAGATTCTATTATTATTATTATTATTATTAATCGTATGATGATACAGAGTTAAAATAAAATTTCATACACTACATATAAAGAGCTATGGGGCGATAACTTTCGACTTTTGTCGGATCTTTGTTCGGTTTGAGGATTGCTATTATTTTTATTTTCTTGAATAATACAGGGAGATTTCCAGTATTAAGGATATCTGAAAAGAAGTTAGTAAACCATTTAATTGTAGCTGGTCCACAGTGAGCGAGGAATTCAGGATAGATTCCGTCGAATCCAGCTGCTTTCCCAAGTTTCATGTTTGTGATGGCGTCTCCGACTTCCTCTACAGTGAATAGAGTGGACAATTTTGAAGAATTTTTGGCTGCTCTTTTCTTGATATTCAGCTAAGATGTGATTTCCCTTCTTGTCTGCATTTCTTTTGGGCTCATGGAATTTGAGATTAGATGATTGGCAAAGTCATTTAGCTTAATGGCAGTTTTCGATCTAATTGGTGTTGAATTCGTTGGGTCTAGTTTTCTGATAACAGACCAATCTCTCCGACTAAAGTGTGTGTGGTCGAATGATTCCACGGTTTCATGCCAGATCTTTTTTCTAATCTCATCAAATGAATGTAGGAGGCCAGTAGCATTATCAGCAGATGGATTTGCTTCATATATTTCCAGTAAGCTTTCATTATCCTCACTCCAACCGGGTGTGTATTCTTTACGATAACCTCTAGGAATACATTGTCAAGCTGCTCCTTTAATTATGCCAATAAATCGTGTGTAATTACTACATGTTGGCTTTATCCATCTGATGTTGGAGTCTGTTTGCTTTTTAAATTCAGACCAGTTTGCCTTCTTAAAGTTCCACCTTGGTTTTGGATGGGACTGTACAATTGGTACACATATCCCAGTCTCTAAAATAATAGGTCTGTGCTGACTGTGGGGGAAATCATTAAGTACCGAACGGCGAATCTGGCTATAGGAGTTTTGAAGCTGAGTTGTCAAACACAGATCAGGAGTATATCCTCTGTTCCAGCGACCTGAATGAAAAGTGGGTAAACTTTTACCATCAAAAATTAATTTTAGGTTTTCAGTTTCCATCCTATCACAGAGAGCTTCGCCATTACTGTCACTCTTGCAGTATGCCCAGAGATTATGATGGCTATTGAAATCATCCAGGAATAGAGTTGGGTGTTGCTGAGATGGAAAAGGAGGGGTTGGCCAGTTTACTTCAGGAGGCTTGTATACATTTACTAATGTTACACTATCAATTTTTGTTATAATTGTAAATATATTATTTTCACTGCTCACTGAAAGTACCTGATGATTTTTTATGTTATACTTGACGTAAGTTGCTAGGCCTTACTTTACATGGTTGTTCGAAGCTATTAATGTATATCCTGGTATTTTCCCTCTACTTCGTAACTGTTGATCATCTGCTGTATGCATTTCTTGGAGTGCAATGACATCGATAGCATGTTTCTTTGATAGTCACATTTAGCTCTACTTATTCCTTCGATGTTCAGTTGACATATGCGGAGAGATGGTCCAACCCAACGAACTTGTGCGTCCTGAGAAGGACTTATTGACGGTTTACTCTGTATTTGTAGACCGGGAGGCGTTTTCAGGCAGTTCGATCTCATCTCTATTCTGTTGCTTTCTTAGCACCACCCGGGGACTCGTGTAGGGTAGCAATGGGTAAAACCTACGGACGTGAGCAACGTTTGACCCCCGATTCTATAGTGAAAACTGCAGTATCCAGCATATCTGTAAACTACGGCCAGTCGGCTTTCCGGAAATTAAACCTCCTTCTAAACGAAACTGTCCGTGGTCTAACTGCTGCGTATATTTCGCACATGATAGGTCTGTGTTGTGTATTTGGAATAGGGTTGCAGACTGTTTTATGCACTGTTGTAAGATGTTTTCACTGCTGGATATCAGATCTGGGTTATAGCCACGTTTCCATCTGCCGCTGTTAAAAGATGCAGGCTGCTTAGGATCATGTATAAGGCTCAGATGATTGCCTTCCGCCCATTCTTGCAATGCTACCCCATTCTCATCACCATGGTCATAGCCCCACATGGTGCTGTGGCAGTTAAAGTCACCAATCACTACTTGTGTTTGTTGATTGTAAAAGTTATCGGGTACACTGATTTTGAAATCAGCACCTGGTGGTTTGTATATGGATGTGATAGTACAGCCTCTGATTTCCAGACTTAGAACTTCAAGATCATTTGCATCATACGAGGTTGTTGATATTACTTGTATATCCGGTTGGACAAATATAGCACTTTCGTATTTGAAATGAGGTCTTTCAAGAGCCAATCGCATTCCACTTATTTTCGGTCTGTGCATTTCACAGCCTCTATGAGTCTGCTGTATGAACAGTACATCGCACTTGGTTTGCCTACATAGATCTCGTAGCAGTTCTTCTTTTGGTGATGATATACCCTCTATATTCACTGATATGATGGTCAACTCTGGTCTCGAAGAGGACCTAGATGATGTTTCCGGTGTGAAATATTTAGCCGGCGTTTTCGCCGTTGCCCAGGGAACGCCCGATTGCTTCATAACTCTACTGTAGGTCACAATCTTCGGGGAGGCACCTTTCTTGTTCTTATCCTGATATTGACAATACACACAATTATGTTTCCATCTAGGGAACTGTTTTGTGTCTTATTCAGAGTTTACCACATGTGAAAGTGTGTGCAAGTCCTGACACTACATTGGTAGCCAAGTAAGGTAATTCATGGTAAGTACATATGTATTGTGTTTTAAATGCAGAAGTTATTGAACTTAATTTTACCGTCTTGGATTATTGAAATTCGATCAAGGAATTGACTGTAAAGAACTAAGAAACGTGGTCATCAATCCCAAAGATTAGTTCCAGTGCTTCTTTTGGGTAACAACAATAGGATGTGGCTGTCTCATATCTTGTGCAACGATTATACGCATTTCCAGAAGAACACTGATACAAACTTCGAAATTTAGAAATTGTTGACATGTTTTCTTTTTATCCAAATTTCGCAATTTTACCTTCCACTAAGCTGTCCCCCCACCGTTGCCCTTATTCTCCCATTCTTATAGGAATGTATTTACCATTCTTTTAAAATTAGATTTTGTACAAATTGAATCACACCCAAACCCGAAGGGCTATATTTAGCATTTCCAGAAAACCTTAAAAAAAAATCTCTAAATTTCCCCACATTGTTGCACCACCCTATACTTCAAGCGTATTGTCGGCGTGCCTACTACCTGCATCACTGGAACCAACAGGAAAAGAAAGGAATACGCAGTGGAAGTTGATATTAATTTTTAACCTGCGCTGGGCCCGTATTTACAGGTCAGATGTGCCGAGTGACTTCAGACTCCGTGAAGGTGGTCCCACGACTAGTGGTAGGAATTCCCTCCTGATGTTTCCAAACAATAATACATATAGATGTGAAAGAGAGAGAGAGCAGCCCAATCGTCTAACACTACTAAATAAGACACCGGATACTGTAAAAGAAATGAATATTTAATGGAATATGAAATTGAAAAGAGAAAACAGATGCAGACTATACGAAACCCGACCATAATGACACACATAAAGAAAGAAGTACCCTTCACCTAGGGGTTAAATATTAAAGTAGTCACCTCATGGGAAGAAGATGAATTATTAGTCTTTAATAATAAATAACGGAATGAATAAATACCTGTGCTCACTTCCAAGAAAATGAGATTTAAAAAGGGAGGAAGTAATTGATCAAAAAAAGCAATCCAGTCAGTCACTAAAACAAAGTTACTTCTCAGCCTCGAGATAATGTAGTAATAGTGACCACAATAACAGGCCAGAGCAAAAATTAACACAAGGGTGAGGGGGTACTAAAGACTGTGGCGACCAATAACGCAGCCAGGAAGGATGGGATCGAGCTGGCGGTCCCAAATACCAAAATGACATTTGAGAAATGAAATGAGAAATCCAAAGAACGGAGCAAACATAAATGATAAAACAAAGATGAAACAAATGACGTTAAGTGTCCGTGAAATATATCAAAGACACACAAACGCAGTCACTACACCTGGTGTACAAGCCCAATATCGAGTACACTGAATCACACAATATGGCAGCCGAAGATGCAGAAATGAAATACTAAGAAACTCGTGCTTTAAGGTAGTCTAGCAAAGCATGCTAGAAGTATATGGTCTCCTAATTACTTTCCGAGCTCGAGTTAAAGTTAAAGTTACCGCCTTGATTCAATAGCCCGAAACATGGAACGAAGGGCATACATAAGGGCTTAGAATATGGTGTCATGCCTCGTGTTGGGAGAATGGTCGTAACTCCAACATCCACAAACACGGGAGACCCACTCGAAGACATGCCCAATCAAATAACTGAAATGCAACTGGCAGCATAAAAAACATACATTCACAAAATCACTCGCAGATATATTTGACGGCACAAATATAAGGCTAAACCGTACCAAAATAATCAAAACAGGAGACCGGAATTTTTATTGGCCCCAGAGAAAATCCAGGCACATGACGAAGACCATAAGGATAAGTTAAATTTAGGAAATGAGCATAGTAGGAACAAGTTTATATGCGTTAGAATTACTTACATGGGTAAGTGTAGTGTAGTGACAATGTTAAATAATAATTTTAAAAAATACATTTTAAATGAGTACGGCGGAGGGGCAGAAAGTAGGTCACATGGCGTCTGACTCTACCGGGACGGCCACCAAAGAATAAAGACAAGAGATATATTCCGTTCCGTGAAGAAGTATGCAGCCTATTTTCAAATATCATACTCATGTTAATTGCCTCTATCAACATACAAAATTTCAGTCTGATTGTCGTGATAGATTCATAGATATTGAGAACCGTCTAAATATTTCAGATGGTCGCCAGGTTGGATTTTTATTTATGTACTATTACATGAAGATTATTGTGTACGTGTGATATTCAAACTTCAATCGCACAAGAAGTAAAAACACGATTTTAAAATTTCGCACAGCTGCCATCTTGTGGTTATAAAACAAATAAAATAAATTAAATGCCAGTGGATTAACATTTGTATAAGCATTCAACGTGCAAAGTTTCACTGCACTCGGATGGTTGAAGCACAAGAAACGTCCATTTAAATATGTATACTGTGCCCGTTTAGACCGGAGTCCGCATGACCACATATGCATTTTACCAAGAATCAGTCAGCACGAGAGTAAAAATATCCCGGGGTGCCAGATGGGTTATAGCTAATCGCAAAAACGACATCAAATGAAAAAAAATGCTTTACTGATTTTTGGCTCAATGCAACAATAAGGATAGAAGGAGATTCAACTGGCATAACACATCATGTAAAATTATCTCATTTTATTCTGAATTTAAAATTGACTGCAAAATAAAATGCTCAAAGCAGCATCATTCATGTGTGGCGACCCACATTACTATTTACACAATTAACAGAAATTTTCCAACACATTGGACAATTATCTTTGGAGACACAAGTCTGATTATCAGTCCTGTAGACTGTGTTCCAAAATTACAATAATTATTTATGATTAAATCCAGTTCAAATTTAATTGTCTTTACTGGAAATACTGTAGTTCACATAATATTAACACTCGTAGAATAATTGTTCATAGAATTTTTAACTTTCACTTATTTTTCCAGTTTCAAAAAAATATTGTCAAAAAATATTATTATCTCTGAATCAACACAAATTATGTACACATATTAATAACAACATCTGAAAAGTATCTGACCCTTGAGCATAGCATCGAAGAACTGTGCGAAGCACAACAAAATTAATTGTTCTTCTGACATTAAACGTTTCGAGAAGTGACTCGATTATGAACTTCAAGTTCCTAACAAAATATATGATTTCTGAATCATCAACTTGATCAATAAATTGTTGGACCATTCAACTATTCGATTTTCCACTTGGAATCATTATTAAGAAAAATATGTATATTTGTGGCCATTTTAGTAACTTTCACAACTTGCAATTCTTAAACAGAATGCGGAAATAAGAATTGTAGCTTCATAATAAATTCATTTAGTTCATGACACTAGGATTGAAAACATCCTTCAAATTATTCGTGGTTATAGAATTATTTTTAATTGGCAGTGGCCCATTCTATTATTTTTATAAGAACACAATATTACAACAACAACGGCAAAGGTCTTCCTCTGAAGAAGAATAAAATACTATCATGACAAATCCGGGTTCTAGCAAAATCAAAGTCTTAATGGAATCCGTAAACAAGGTTGAAATAAGAACTGATGGTTTTTAAGAAATAACCTTTGGGTCATTCATACGACGCAATGTGTAGTTCCAATACTCCTTCTTTAAACCTGAGTCATCGAACCTGCTATTTGATTGATGCTCAAATAAAAACCTCCTCATTCCTGCGACTTAAACATGCGCACCTGGGAATGGCATTTCAACTACTCCACACACATAAATTTTCTTCCCAAAATTTATACAATAAATCAAGTCTCTGCTTATTATCAACACTGGAAGATTCATAAACTTACAAGTTTATATTATTTCACCATTCAGTTCAAATCGTGAAGTTACCACACTTATGATACTCTCTATTTCACTTTCGAATGTGTATCTACGTCATGATTTTATATAAATACAAAAATATCCTAATTGATACAAATATCATTTGCTTCCCGTTTCATGCCTCTCCGTGTTATCTGAAAAATATACTTTGCTCATTGCAAATATTAACTGTTCAACCAGAACTGTAATGTTGGTTGAATGCGGGCTTGCGCTAACCACTATCCTTCGGAAAATCACCTGTTCCAAACTAGAAATGATTAAACTACTTCATAAGCTCTCTCTAAATGAATGTGATTATTAGAAAATATAAGACTCGAGAATTATTTAGAAAAGTTATGAAAATCATTATTATTATTATTAGTGGATTATTATTATTATTATTAGTTATATTATTTTAAATATGTTTAATTATTATTTCATTATGTGAGAATCCACATGTTCGATTCTTCGAATATGGATAAAATCTCCATTTCTCAACAAAAATAATTATTAACTTTTTACAGTTACCTCGGCTGATTACCGTGATTATCAAAAAATATGAAACATTCAAATAAATGCTCGTTATGCTCGGTCATCGATCCTAAACTGTTCTGAGTGCTGAAAATACTCAGAATAACCCTAATGTGTCTTGCGTAAATCATTGCAAGATTTAAATACGAAGAAAAATAAATGTGTTGGTCATCTGCAGAAAATGAGTTTGTTCCAATTAGCTAGGCATAATATAAAAGTCAAATGTGGCTTACATTTCTCGTTGGTCTTGAAGCGTAGTGAACCTGGTCTGTACCAGATTTATCCAGATACATGCCCTACTGGACACGCACGTCTAATCCTTGTATCGGCCGCCATTATATACCCACAATCTGTCTAACACGACATAGTGGAAATATTTCTTGAAGTTTGAAGTAACTGCTGATCCATTTTAATATTGACTTCAATTAAATCCATAGCAGTTTGTTTAAATGGGGTCAGATCCAAATGATCTCTTCTCAAAAGCGTCAGTTGTAACATAACTCACGGTAATCTTTTCAGTACAGGAAAACACTGACAGTCTAAATCAATCAACGGCTGTTCTGAAGATCGTTCCCTGGGCATGGTTTATCACCATCTATCATGCGCGAAGCAACTTATAGTTTCCCTTTGTCGGCTAATGAACAACACCGTGATAGACTGGCCTTCAATATACTGAAAGATCGGAGTGGTTATCAAGTTACAATATATGAAACTGACTAATTGGATTAAAATATCCAAGTATAGAATTATTGTTACTGGACTGTGACAAAGTACTTTCTAGACAAAGTCTAGCATATGTCCATATAGAAATAAAGTATTTCACCAGTGTCCGTAGAAAAATAACAATCACCATAGTGATTCCCTCTGCCGGAAACTTACTATGTTCCACACGTATCGTAGTACTTTTGTAACTATCACAATTTAAAGATATCTTCGGCGTAGATCCGGCAACCATGTGCCTTGGCTCGACGTAGCAGCAGCACCTTGTCATGCAAGAGCTTGGTTCGAAGTGAGCTGATGATGCTTGGGCCGGTCGGCTTTTATTCAAAACGGTCGGGTCCACGCTGGATCACGCTGAAATCTGGAAATCCTCATATCTCCGGTGTCTCTGATCCGATTCACTTGAGACTAAGTGCATTCTCTTTCATTTGGCCGTGCCAGTAATCTGATCCAAGTCTCAAGTCTCTACTCCATGGCTAACTATTTAATCAACAAATAGTCTCGACCTCTGCTACTACTCGCTACGTCACTTAACATGCTCTTGGCTGCACAAAGTTTCCATTTCCTTCTAGAAGTAGTGGAGCGCGATATTCAAATATCTCAACTTTGAAAAGCGGCTGTAGCCTTTCCCTTGATATCTAGGTGTCTGAATCTTGGAATACCCATTCCTAGAGTTGGGCACAATACATCGCGTCGCCGCCATGTTGGATTTGTGCTCACCAGGTTACTCAAAGTCCTATAGGTGAACTTATGTTCATAGTCTTTATGAACATAAAAAAATCAGGTTCATTGCTGTAAAAGATTCGTAGATATTGAGAACCGTCAAAATATTTCGGATGCTTGTCATTTTGGATTGTTATATGTATAGGCCATAGCGTTATGTACCATTAAAAGAAAATAATTGCGTAGCTTCATTATTCAAACTTTCACTTCGATCGCATGATTACGACACAAGAAATAAAAACTAAATTTTAAAATTTCGCACAGCCGCCATATTGAGGTTATGTAAACAATTGAACTAAATTAGATGCCAGTGCATTACAATATGTATAATCATTTACTGTACCACATTTCACTGCGCTCAGATGGTTAAATCACGAGAAAAGTCTATAAAAATATTTCATCTTCGCTTGGCCGCCATGTTCGATTTATACTTTACAGGTCTTTAACCGTTACATAAATAAACTTGCAGCAGTACCATTTATCACCGTGAAAAATTTCAGGGTGATATCTGTAATAGTTTCGGAGATATAGAATCCCAGTGAAATACTTTACACAGCCGCCATTTTGAGGTTATGCAGACAATTGAACTAAATTAGACGCCAGTACATTACAATGCATATAAACATGTGCTGTACCAAGTTGCATTACGTTTGGATGGTTAAATCGCGAGAAAAGTATATTTAAAAGTCTCAAATTCGCCTGGACGCCATGTTGGTTTTGTAGTTACCAGGTTTCTGAAAGTCCGATATGTGAAATTCTAGTAGTGGCCTTTATCACCGTACAAAATTTTAGGGTGATGTCGATAATGGTTTCGGAGATACTGAATGATGGTGTAATAATTCACACAGACGCCATGTTGGATTGGTGCGACACAATAAAATTTGAAGGGCACGGTCGGGGTCGGCCAGAACGGTGCTATGATCTTAACGAGTTTCATTGAAATCGCTGTAGCCGTTTAGAAGTTATTAGGGGGACACACACACATACACGAATCACACACGCACACACAGGCACACGGACAAAAGGCGATCTCATAAGCCTATTTTTTCATAAAATGAAAATAGGCTAAGAATAATGCTCAATTACGAGTAGCAGATGTGTTCTTCATTGAGGTGCAGTTCATGGCTGAAGGCTTAATATGCACTCACAAGTAAATATTAAAATATTCGTATGACTATGGGAGATTTGAGGGTAACAGCGAATATCAGCTAAAAGTGAGGGAAAGTTTTGAGTTATGATTAGAATTTTGAAACTTAAGATTTTTTTCTGGCAGAAATGGTGTGTGTATCTTCTTGGAAATGTTTATGATGATGATGATGATGACTATGATGATAGTTGTTGTTTTAAGGGGCCTAACATCTGGGTTATCGGTCCCTAATGGTCCGGGTGATGGCGAAAATGGCAATGAGACGGATACCATAACGAAAACTAACGGAGATTGAAAATACTGACAAAGGATTGAAAATTCGCACAAAATGTAATTTAGAGTAAAAATAAATTGACAAAGTGCAATTCAGTTTCAAAAAAACTTAACGAGCCTTTCAGTAGTCGCATACGATGTGTACCTTGACATAGAAGAAAGCTCACATGAAATTCTTGATAAACCGGTATTGTATGTCTACCTTTTATTATTCCCGTTTTCCTACGGGGTCGGGGATGAGATGCGATGGCAGTATTTGTGGCGGATGGTTTTTACGGCGGGATGCCCTTCCTGACGCCAACCTCACGAGAGGAGTTAATGAGTGATGAAATGAATGATGGTGAATGAAACTGGGCAAGGATGTGGAAGGAAACGGCCGTGGCCTGTCAGAAGGTACCGTCCCAACATTTGCCTGAAGTTGAAAATGGGAAACCACGAAAAACCGTTTCAAGTACGGAAAATTGTTGATACACCGGTATTTTATAATATTTTTGGCAAAAATAATAATCTGTTGTAAAAGGGAGTGTTTTACAGATATTGTAGGCCTAATTTATAATACGGAACTCATTTTATTAGAGGTTTTGTAGCTTCTACCAGTCCTAGCCTAAATAAAGAATACGATATGGATCAACTAGGTTAATAGACGCGACATCGCTCATAACCTTATATTCCCTATAAATAGGTCAACTAGCGAGTAAATGCAATGTGCACAGCAGTAGATCATGAAAGGCTGGCCCAGTTCCCGGACCTTTTGATTCACAGACCAACACGTAATTTCATATGGATTCTGTTAAAATGAGTCATATTGATATGATAAATATCGTTTAAAACGATAATATGGTATCAAAAATATCTAACCCGCCCAGGATTCGAACCCGAGATCTCTAGATTCACAGTCAATGACCCTAACCCCACGGCTATTTCGACCACACGAATATTAAGTACAAGATGGTGGCTTATTTTCACGTACCAATAATACTGCATCACGGAATTAAGTTTCATTTATATTTTGCTTGTTTCGATAATGTTCCTGCGTGAAATTGAGTTTAAATTGCCTTATGAATAGGCCCTCTTGTGAGTAAAGAGAATGTATTCAGCATTATTTCACGAAGGCTTGCTCAGTTCTCGTATAAACACAACGATTATATTATATTGATGACTGCATTACCGTTATGTGGGTTAATATTTGAATAGCCATTGTGCAGAAACATAATACCGGCAATGCTGACTACTTACAATGTTTGATATTAAAGTATTTTATCATTTAAATACTGATACGAAGACTTCGAACATGTGCCATGTGCTTTGTTTCAATCACTTGACACCAGAGTTCGCATGAGCGTTTACCGTCAGAATGAAAGTGTTCAGCAATGCGATCCAGCTGGCAGTGCGTCTTTACACATTTCCGTTCGAACCACCACTGCCAGCTGGATCGTCCAATCTACTTCCGTCCCATTTTTCAAAATCACTCCCACAAATATCCAGCAACCGAGTGGAAAGATGTTACACATCAATACTCACAAAATGGAATTGAGATTCAAAATACTTTCAAAATGCCCAACCTACAAAACGCAATTAAGATTGAAAATGCTTGCAAAATGCGGTTTAGGTTAAAAATACTTACAAAATGCAATTGAAATGCAAAATACTCACAAAAATTCCGCCTCTACATTCAAAGACTTAGTAAAAGCATTTTAGATTGTCAATCTGGAAATGTTTATAATTGCAGCACATGATGCATAATGGGCACAGTCCTATAATTAATATTGTTATTTCTACTCAAAAATCTGCTATTCTTTCTTAAAATCTAGCTTATTTTAGCAAAGGGCGTCACCACCTTGTGGGCTGGGAAAGCACGAGCTCCCTAATTATTTGGGAACGTGATATAAACTCACCATGAAGCACTGTCAGTCTTATACTTAACAATCCTACCAGCACTCTCTTCTGATGGTTATTCTTCATAATGGAACAGAAATATGGCTGTCTATGACTTCAGTAATGTCTGTTATAAACTCTTTCATCACATAGACACAATCGCTGAAATCCTATGTAGCGGATATTTTTTTTACGGCCGGATGCCCTTCCTGGCACCAACCTCACGAGATGAGTTAATGAGAAGACATGAATGAATCTTGGAAAGAAGCGGCCATGGCCTATCAGAAGGTACAGTCCCAGCATTTGCTTGGAGTTGAAAATTTCGAAACCACGGAAAACCATTTCAAGGACGGGCGATGGTGGGACTCCAACGCTCGTCTACCGAGTCCGCAGAGAGCTTGTCCCCATGGCCTAGCGCTGCGTGTTAGTGAGCTAGCTACCGCTGTCAGTAATAATAACGATAATATTTTCTTGCTTTTGTTTTCCGAGGGAAATCGTGGGGTAATCTTCCGGATTTACAACTGTGGAGGATTGTAACCTACTAAAACCCTACAACCCTATACTTGGCTGGAAGGCAACCCCGGAACTGCCTGTTCAGCCTTACTTCAGGCTGGAGACACTGTAACGACCAGAGGTCTCAGGCAATTCCATTTTCTTTGATGATAATGAAAGCGCTCATCATCATCCTCACTGTCTTGAGCCACCAATCTTTTAAGCTTCACTTCTTTTTTGGTTTTTAGCAGCTCTCTCTTTTGCTGAGTATGTTATCCACCACATTGTCTGGTGTAAGGACTCCAACTTGTATCTCTGAAAGTCTTCGAAGATTCCTCCAGCTCAAACATACAAAGAACGTGTACTGAACGTCACCCCATTGATCACCACAATACCGACACCATGAACTCGGCGATATTCCCATTCGATGAAGGTATGCTTCATAATAACCATGCCCAGTGAGAAACATGGTAATGTACGAAAATAATATTAATGATAACCTCACCATGTTCCCTCGACAACCAAAGCATTAGCTGCTTGACGAGCCTAGCGGTCTACCTGCCACGATGCTCACGTTCCCATTCTTCCTGCCATTCCAGAAGAGATCTGTCTCCTTCCTCCTTCTTCACGCGTATCTTAGAGTGCTCTTCTCAGCGCAAGTATATACGGCGCCTTTCCTTCCCCACAATGTTAAAATGTTTTATGTTCGACCCTGGCTATTATGTTTCAGAAAACTGTACTATAATGAGGCTCATTATAACATTATTTTTCATTATGAAACAGTTTCTCCTCCACCAATCAGAGCTCAAGATTAATTTCATTATGAAACAGATTATTGCACCTGCGCACAACGCAATTGTTTGCAAAATCAAAGATGTCGGACACAAGTGAAGACATTGAACTTACACCACCGGAAATTTCCGCAAAAGCTCTGAATGTGACTAATACAATATTGCCTCAAAGGTCACTAAAATGTACGACAAATTATATGGGCAGTTCATGGACTGGAGAAGAGTAAACAACGTAAAATCTTTTTCAGAAAATGTATTGCTGGTGTACTTCGAAGAACTGTCACTAAAGATGAAATCATCAACCTTGTGGACCCACTACTCAATTTTAAAATCAACATTAAATATTAAGAACCAAATTGACATACCAAAGTACCCAAAATTAAATGCTCTACTAAAACGTAAATCGGAGGGATATAGAGCGAAAAAATCCAAAACATTTTCACCTGAAGAATTGAGGGTATTCTTAAATGACGCACCAGATATAAAATACCTCTTGCTAAAAGTAAGTAAATTTCGTTCAACTTCAGCAGTGTTACAATTAGCTTAAAAGTAGTTTCAGATATGGCAAAAATATAACGTTACGGTATTTGTATTCTTACAGGTAGCAACTATTTTTGGAATTATTGGAGCGTGCCGAAGACATGAATTACATGATCTGAAAGTGGAGAATGTAAAAGATATTGGTTCAACTATTCATGTTACAATCCCAAATACAAAGACGAAAAAAGCACGGACCTTTACGGTAACTGGAAAGTACTACGTAATATGCAAGAAATTTATGGACCTACGTCCACAAGTTTGCAATACTCCATCGTTCTTTATAAATTACCGAGAAGGAAAGTGCACGGTCCAAAATGTAGGCATAAATAAACTGGGCAACATGGGAAAAGAGATAGCACTGTACCTTGATCTCCCAAACGCCAATCTGTACACCGGGCATTGCTTTCGTAGGAGCTCGGCGACAATTTTAGTCGATGCTGGTGGAGATATAACGACACTGAAACGTCATGGAGGCTGGAAATCCACTACTGTGGCCGAAGGATATATTGAAGACTCGATCCAAAATAAAATTGAAATCTCCAACACAATACTAAACTCAGTAGAGAAACAAAACACTCATATCAACATCAATCTACCTTCTACTTCCAATATTCCACAACCACTTGGCACATTCCCGCAAATTCACTTCACCAATTGTACAATAAACAATTTGTATATGAAATAAAGCTAGGTTATGTATATTCGAAGTTCCTTGTATGATAACCTTGTTCCCAAGCTTTGAAAACATATGATCTTAATTGCCTGAGGTCTTTGATTCACTCAGCGCATGCGCTGCGTTAAGACACAAATCTTTCAAACTGCGCATGATACCGTAGCTTATGGAATGATGAAACGCCACTTGGTACAGCAATTCTCCAACAGAGTTCACTAATCTCAACTCAACGGAATCTCGACAGATATTTATGAATATTTCTGTTCAAACATATAATAAAGTTATAATTATCGTCGAACATAAACAGTCGTATGCAACCCGCCTATAATGGTAATTAAGACACTCGTATAGAAATTATAAAACTCGCATACGCTCGTTTTATAAATATACTCGTGTCTTAATTATTGTCATTATAGTCTCGTTGCATAATGTACTATTAGCATATTACTTACATCTCAATAAATTAATTATAAGAGATCGTAAGAGTGTTACAATCCCATAAAATAATTGAATAGAGAGTAATTGGATAGGAGGGACGAAATTAGGATATCTTGCTTGGAAAATCAAAGTTTGTGTTCATTTACATTGGTTAGGAAATATTTATTTAGTAATAGCTTAACCCAGCATACGTTGCAACGCCAATCAAAGAAAGTGTTGGCGTTGTAATTTTGTTCCATGAAGTGCTTTTGGATACACAATTATTTTTTTAATTTCTGCTAACTGCCTCCAAACTATGGTAAAATGGATTAACTAATTTAGAAACATTCGTGGGAACGTCCACAACAACACACCAAAGTTTCATTGCAATCGGTTGAATGGCATATGAATGCATTCGAAATTTCATTTATACGATTCGTGTGCTGTCACTCATTTGTTGAATCAAATCGTTCGCTACCTACTGTGAAATGGATTTACTGAGTTGGAAACCTACACGTAAGTGCACACAACAACTCATCAAAGTTTCATCGCAATCGGATGAATGGTATATAAACACATGTGGGAATTTTTTGAAACGAAACGCACGCAATTTTTTTAAGCTACTCGCGCGCTATCTATTGTAAATTGTGTTTACTATGCCTATAACGTTCCTGGGAGTGTACACAACAACTCACCAAAATTTGATGGCATTCGGATGAATTGAGTATGAACGCAACGCCATCATTCATTTGTTTCTACTACTCGCGCGCAATCTATTGTAATTGGATTAACTACGCCTATAAATATCCCGGGAGTTTGCACAACAACTCATCAAACTTTCATCGCAATCTGATGAATGGCATAGGAATGCATACGGGATTTTTTTTAAACGATTCGCGTGCCGTCGCTCATTAGATGAATCTACTCATGCGCTACCTACTTTAAAATGCATGTACTAAGCCAGAAATCTTCCCTGGTGTGTACACAACATCTCACCCATGTTTCATCGCTATCGGACGCATGGTATGTGAACGCATTCGGGATCGTTTTTGAAACGCTTCGCACGACGTCAATCATTTGTTGAATCTACTCGTGCGCTACCTATTGTAAAATGGATTAACTAAGCCTGAAACCTTCCCAGGCGTGAACATAATATCTCATCAAAGTTTCATCGCTATCAGACGAATGGAACAGGAACGCATATGTGACTTTGTTGAAACGCTTCGCACGTTGTCGCTCATTTGTTGTATCTATTTACTAAGCCAGAAACCTTCCATGAAGTGTACACAACTTCTCACCCAAGTTTCATCGCCATTGGACGAATGGTATATGAACGCATATGAGACTTTGTTGAAACGCTTCGCGCGGCGTCTCTCATTTGTTGTATCTACCTGTGCCCTACCTATCGTAAAGTGGATTTACTAAGCCAGAAATCTTCCCTGAAGTGTACACAACATCCCACCCACTTTTAATCTATATCGGACGAATGAAATATGAACGCATACGGGACGTTGTTGAATCGCTTTGCGCGTCGTCGCTCATTTGTTGAATCCACTCGTGCGCTACCTATTGTAAATTGGATTTACTAAGCCAGAAACCTTCCCTGAAGTGTACACAACATCTCATCCAAGTTTCATCGCAATGGGATGAATGATATATGAATGCATGTGGGACTTTTTTGAATCGAATCGAACGCCATTGTGTTGAAGCTACTCGCTCGCCATCTATTGTAAATTGGATTTACTATGCCTATAAATTGTCTCTGGAGTTTGGACTACAACTCCCCAAAATTTGATCGCAATCGGATAAATTGTATATGAACGCAACGCCATCACTCATTTGTTTAAACTACTCGCGTGCTCTCTATTGTGAAATTGATTAACTATGCCTAAAAACATCCCGAAAATGTGTACAACAGCTCACCAAAATTTGATCGCAATCGGATGAATGGTTTATGAACGCATAAAAGACGAACAGACAGACATTCCTTTTTATATAATATATACTAGCTGAACCCGGCATGCGTTGCAATGCCAATCAAAGAAAGTGTTGGCGTTGTAACTTTGGTTGTTGAAGTGCTTTTGGATTACCAATATATTTTTTTCTTTTTCCGTTAACCACTTCTAAACTATTGCAAAATTGATTTACTATCTCAAAAAAATCATGGGAGCGTGCTCAACAACTCAAAAAAGTTTCATCGCAATAAAATGAATGGTATATGAACGCATACGGGACTTTGTTGAAACGATTCGAGTGCCGTCACCTTTTGTTGAATATACTCGTACGCAACCTATTGTAAAATGGGTTTACTAATTCGAAAACCTTCCCTGGCTTGTACACAACAACTCATCACAGTTTCATCGCAATCGGATGAATGGCATATGAACGCTTCCGGGATTTTGTTTGAACGATTCTCGCGCCGTCATTCATTTGTTGAATCTACTTGTGCGCCACCCATTGAAGAACGGATTTAATAATTCATACACCTTCGCAGGATTGTACTCAACTCACTAAAGTTTTATCACAACCGGATGAATGGTATATGAACGCATACGGGATTTGGTTGAAACGATTCACGCGCTCTCGCTCATTAGTTGAATCTACTCGTGCGATATCAATTGTGAAATGGATTTTCTAAATCAGAAATCTTTGTGGGAGTGGAAACAACATTTCACCAAATTTCATTGCAATCGCATGAATGGTATATAAACGCATACGGAGTTTTTTTTACGATACGCGGGCCGTTACTCATTTGTTGAATCTACTCGTGCGCTACATATTGTAAAAAAGGATTTACTAAGTCAGAAACCTTTCCTGGAGTGTGCACAACAATTCACCAATGATTCATAGCAATCGGATGAATCGTATATGAACGCATACGGGAATTTGTTTAAACGATTCGCGTGCCGTCGCTCATTTGTTGAATCTACTTGTGCGATACCTATTGTAAAGTTGATTTACTAAGCCAGAAATCTTCCCTGAAGTGTACACAACATCCCACCCACTTTTAATCTATATCGGACGAATGGAATATGAACGCATACGGGACGTTGTTGTATCGCTTTGCGCGTCGTCGCTCATTTGTTGAATCCACTCGTGCGCTACCCATTGTAAATTGGATTTACTAAGCCAGAAACCTTCCCTGAAGTGTACACAACATCTCATCCAAGTTTCATCGCAATGGGATGAATGATATATGAATGCATGTGGGACTTTTTTGAATCGAATCGAACGCCATTGAGTTGAAGCTACTCGCTCGCCATCTATTGTAAATTATATTTACTATGCCTATATATTTTCTCTGGAGTATGGAATACAACTCACCAAAATTTGATCGCAATCGGATAAATTGTATATGATCGCATCGCCATCACTCATTTGTTTAAACTGCTCGCGTGCTCTCTATTGTGAAATTGATTAACTATGCCAATAAACATCCCGGAAATGTGTACAACAGCCCACCAAAATTTGATCGCAATCGGATGAATGGTTTATGAACGCATAAAAGACGAACAGACAGACATTCCTTTTTATATAATACTAGCCGAAGTACCCGTTCTTCGAACGGTGTTATATATTAACGCCAGACATTATCAATTGAGCTACTGTTGCAATGGTTAGCGGTTTGTCATTCCTTCATAAGTTTATCAGAACGAAGTTAGTTTTCTGGGAATATCACACACACTGTTAATTTAAGGGTCTTAAAATGTGGTTTTCGGAGACCCCTTATAGACTCGCGAATTTTGTGTCTCACAATGAGAAGCGCAACATTTGCTTTGATCGTCCTTCTAGGATAATTTTTATATTTCGCCTATTTTAGCAGGTATTTTGAGAAGCTTTTCCCTATATCCACCCTTCTACTGTATGAAAAGTACGGTGAGGAGTTTTATAAATGATTGGTGTATTGACTCATGTTTACCATACCTAATTTTACGATGCACCAAGCATTCGGAGACGATTTATAGGCGTACATAAAGATATACAGAAAGACAGACAGACAATTGTATTGTCTACAACATATCACCCAGATATCCAAATATGGATATATCTACCATACGTATCAAACAAAATCATCCTTACGATGAACCCGTATCTCGAAAAAAAAAAACCAGTAGTTCCGTGAAGAACTATACAACCTATTTTCATATCCTACTTATGTTAACTGCCACTATCAACATCCAAAATTTCAGTTTGATTGCTGTAATAGATTCGTAGATATTGGGAACCGACTAAATATTTCGGATGGTCGCCATGTTGGATTTTATATATGTAGGTCCTAGAGTTATGTACTGTTACGTGAAGATTATTGTGTACGTGTAGCATTCAAACTTCAATCGCATGATTAGGACACAAGAAATAACAAGGATATTTTAAAATTTCGCACAGCTGCCATCTTGTGGTTATGGGAACAATTGAAATAAATTAGATGGCAGTGGATTAACAATCGTATAAGGGTTTACTCTACAAAGTTTCACTGCACTAGGATGGTTAAAATGCGAGAAACGTCCATGTGAATATTTATTCTTCGCGTCGCCGCCATGTTGGATTTGCGATCACCAGGTTATTGAAAGTCCTATAGGTGAACTTATGATCATAGCCCCTATGAACATAAAAAAAATTCAGTTTGATTGATGTAATAGATTCGTAGATATTCAGAGCCGTCTAAATATTTCGCATGGTCGCCATGTTGGATTGTTAAATGTGTAGGCCATAGAGTCATGTACCATTAAAGGAAATTTTTTGCGTAGGTTCATTATTCAAACTTTCACTTCGATCGCATGATTACGACACACGAAATAAAAACTTAATTTTAAAATTCGCACAGCCGCCATCTTGAGGTTATGTAAACAATTGAACTAAATTAGATACCAGTGTATTACAATGTGTAGAAACATTTCCTGTACCATATTCCATTGCGTTTGGATCATTAAATCGCGAGAAAGGTCTATTAAAATTCTCAAATTTGCATGGCCGCCATGTTCGTTTTGTAGTTAAGCGGTTTTTGAAAGTCTTATAGATGAACTTCCAGTAGTGCCCTTTATCTCTGTATAAAATTTCAGGCTGATACCGCTAATAGTTTCAGAGATATAGAATGCCGGTGAAATATTTCGCACATCCGCCATCATGTGGTTATGTAAACAATTGAACGAAGTTAGATGTCGGTGCATTACAATGTGTATAAACATATACTGTACCAAGCGTTATTGCGTTTGGTTGGTTAGATCGCGAGAAACGTCTATTTGAAAGTCGCAAATTCGCGTGGCCGCCATGTTGGTTTTGTAGTTACCAGTTTTTCAAAAGTCACATAGGTGAACTTTTAGTAGTGTCCTTTATCACCGTGAAAAATTCCAGGGTGATATAGGGAATAGTTTCGGAGATATTGAATGCTGGTGAAATATTTCGCACAGCCGCCATGTTGGGTTGATGAGACTTAACAAAATTTGAAGGGCACGGTCGGGGTCGCCGGAAATAGTGCTATGAACTTACCGACCGAGTTTCATTGAAAATGCTCGAGCCGTTTAAAATTTATTAGGGGACACACACACACACCTCTCTCACACACACACACACACACACACACACGGACAAAGGTGATCTCATAAGCCTATTTTTTCAAAATTGAAAATAGACTAAAAAAGATTAGTTAAAATGTGCTCTCAAAGTAAATTCACCTAACGTGTACTTCCTGACGTGAAATAGATTTGAAAGCCTTGTAGACGAAACGCAATACACCTCACATAAAAAATGACCCTCTACGTTGTGTTAGGTCCCCATACACAGGAAGACCTCTTTCATAAATTATAAAGGCTTGTGGTGCATGAAAATTCAGGTTCTTTAGCCTCAAATAGCCCAAATTCCTAAAAGCCGCAAAAAAAAAAATGCTGATTCAATTCAGGAATTTTTGAAAATAATGTTTCTTTGGAGAAACTTTCTGTACTATATGTCGCACGTGAAATTGCATGAAAAAATTCTAGGTAACCCCTTGACCCCCTTAATTGCATTGACGAATTATACAGTCTACATAGGTTCCGTGATAACCTTATAGCCATTTGCAAATTTTCACAGAAATGTAATAAATGGAGCAGCCTAATAATAATATCGTATGGCCTCGGATGCCGGGTGAAAGCTTCGTAATTTGACTCCCAGAGGGTAGCTTGCATGTCGAAATTTCGTTGTTCCTTGAATCACTATGAAAGTCAAGGGGGGTAGATATATAAGCTCCTTGAACACTATAGCGCTTTCTAGTAGAGAAATGAGGAACTTCGTGTTGGCGGAAACTCCTGAGGTTAATTTTGCCGTTATGAACACGGCCTACTTAATTCAAATGGGTTCTTTGACATGCCAACATCGTATGACATGCGAGTCGTATATTTTCCGCCTTTCAAAAATCACGTACAGGCCGGACGTTTGTTTTAGACGATTTCCCTTGACCTTGAAGCCTGCGTGTGAGCCTGTACACAGTCACTCTCTCACCCTATCACTTCACATTTGTCACCACCGATCTGATGTAATGGAATTCCAGACTTGAGCAGACAGTACAGTCCACGTCGAAGTATTGTGTGACACGGAAGTACACGTTACGTAGTTACGAACAGAACGTCATTATATTTGCCATTGACTATACTTCAGCAATAGTGTGAAACAGCTTTATCAATCATCGGAGCGCTTGGGGCAGCTGATAACAACACAGGTACTGTAGTAACTCGCTTCCATTAAGATTTTTCACTCGTCTAAAACAAACGTCCGGCCTGTACCACGGCCAGAAGTGAACCTGCAATCTTGGGGTTAGGAGACCGACACGCTATCCACTCACCCACCGTGGCAAGGTATAAATGGAGTGATATTGCTTCTTACAGAAATAGATGGAAAGTTGGATGCCACCCCTTGAGATAATGTTGTCATGGTTACCGATTTCCGTACCTTCATTAGTTTGTTAAATTAAATTAAATTAGTTTTCTGGGAATATTTCAGATACTGTTGGTTTTAGAGCCTTATAATGTAGTTTTCGAAGCCCCCAAGTTTTGTTTCTGGCACCGAGGGGCTTTGTCTCCTCGTTGTACCTCATAATATAATACTACTAATAATAATATAATATAGGAATAGGAATATAATAGACCTGCCCCGTACCACACCCGCAGGTGTAAATCGCGTGAAAAAATTCTAGTGTACCCCTTGACGCCCTTAAGCGCATTATACGTATTGATGAATTTTACAGCTTAATTTGGTTCCGTGATAACCTTCTAGCCGTTTGCAAACTTTCACACCAATGTAATTAATGGAATTGCATTGCGTCTTACAGCAATAGATGGACCTCTGAGAATCTGTTCCCATGGTTACCGGCTTGTATTCGTTCATTAGTTTATTAACTGAAATTAGTTTTCTGGGAATATCTCAAAAATGGTTGGTTTTAGGGCCTTAAAATGTGCATTTCGGGGACCCTTTAGGGCCCCCGAGTTTTGTCTCTCACATTGAGGGGCTGAAAATGATCTTTGTCTCGTCCTTCTATGCCTATTTCAGCATGTATTTTAAGGGGGTAGCCCCTGTTTTATGAGAGGTACGGAGAAGGGTTACATCAATGATTAGTGTGGTGCCTCTGATGGATATATTTACCAAATTTTACGTTGATATACCCAGCCGTTCTCGAGTTATAAGGGAACAAAATTGTCCACAGACAAACAAAGAGACAGACTGACCAAAAAATTATTTTCGCGCTCATCCATAATAAAACAGTCTGAAACGCGTAAATAACTCAAATTTCCGTAGAAGTTGCGAAAAAAAACATTCAAACTTTAATTTTTATGTACGTAGAGATATACTGCACCGCTCGGTGTTGACCGAGTTTTATTGCACAAATTTAGGTTTTACTCGCTAACCGTTGGAGATACACGAAAAGTGATACGGACCTTTTGGATAGAAAATTAAATGTTAAATTTCGTGTATGCATCAAAAGTTTGCTATTTCTTAGCGTTCTCTTTTTATTTGAAATGGAAATATGAAATTTTGAAACCAAAGGATGTAGTGACGTCACATATGTGGGTTTTACTCGCTAACCGTTGGAGATACACGAAAAGTGATAAGGACCTTTCGGATAGGAAATTAAATTTTGAAGCTTTATGTGTCATCAAACGTTTGCTATTTCGTAGCGCTCTCTTTTTATTTGATATGGAAATATGAAATTTTGAAACCAAAGGGTGTAGTGACGTCACTAAAATGGTCGCCATTCTTTAATAGTGCAAAATATCGAAATTAAAATTATCCTATATGTAAACCTGGTAAATCAGCTACATCCATGCAAAATGTCATTTAAATCGGACCAGTGGTTCTTGCGTTATTGAGTAACAAACAGACAGACAGACAGACAGAAAGACAGACACACACCATCTCATTTTTATATATTAGTATGATATACTAGCTGAACCCGGCATGCGTAGCAATGCCAATCAAGGAAAGTGTTGGCGTTGTAACTTTGGTTGTTGAAGTGCTTTTGGATTAACAATATTTTTTTTTCTTTTCCGTTAAACACTTCTAAACTATTGCAAAATTCATTTACTATCTCAAAAAAATCATGGGAGCGTGCTCAACAACTCAACAAAGTTTCATCGCAATAAAATGAATGGTATATGAACGCATACGGGACTTTGTTGAAACGATTCGAGCGCCGTCACCCTTTGTTGAATATACTCGTAAGCAACCTATTGTAAATTGGGATTACTAATTCGAAAACCTTCCCTGGCTTGTACACAACAACTCATCACAGTTTCATCGCAATCGTTTGAATGGCATATGAACGCTTCCGGGATTTTGTTTGAACGATTCGCGCGATTCAATTGTTGAATCTACTTGTGCGCCACCCATTAAAGAACGGATTTAATAATTCATACACCTTCGCAGGATTGTACTCAACTCACTAAAGTTTTATCACAACCGGATGAATGGTATATGAACGCATACGGGATTTGGTTGAAACGATTCACGCGCTGTCGCTCATTAGTTGATATCAATTGTGAAATGGATTTTCTAAATCAGAAATCTTCGTGGGAGTGGAAACAACATTTCACCAAATTTCATTGCAATCGCATGAATGGTATATAAACGAAATACCGAGTTTTTTTTACGATACGCGGGCCGTTACTCATTTGTTGAATCTACTCGTGCGCTACATATTGTAAAAAAGGATTTACTAAGTCAGAATCTGCACAGAGACACTGGCTTCGGTTTGCGTAGTGTACCTTGGTGATAACAGCACAGCGATCTTGTCAGCAAGTTTCATATTACTCATCTGTTTGATAGCGGACGTGCTCTGCACATGACTAGATCGTTGTTAGGTTTGACAAAGGCTTAGTGAAGCTTATTGCAACCTTGAAATGAATGTCATGGTATAGTCGGGGTTGGAAGCCAAGACCTTAGGGTTGACAACCAAGTAGGTTAACCACTACACGGTGAGATGGTCAAATAATAATGTAACAGAACATATAGAAACGTTTTCTATAGTTTAACGAATCGGCATACCATGAGAGGTGTAGGTAATGGAAATTGAATCCTTAGCTGAAGATTATACTATTTTCCATGCCCAAGTATAAGCTATCATGTTAGAAAAAGAATTGTATAGCTTGTTTTAAACGGAGAATAATTGTGTTTACTGTGAAACACAAATCTGAATTTAAAAAAGGTCCTCTCGGCACGCCGGAAGGCGGAGGTAGATTTCACCGGACAAACTTGGGGATAGGCGAAAATAGGCAGAATATGCAGGTTTTCGTAGAAGGATCAGACCTCATTTATTGCGAGAAGGTATTTTATAATTGGAGCTTAATTAACCTATTCTTCCGTCATTTTATGCTTATTTTAAACATTTTATTTTCTTATGTGGAACGGTAACCTCTTTGTCATTTGGGGTCCATTTTTATACTTGTGGTCACACTGTCCTTATGCAAGGTTTCGACACTGATGTGTAACTATGTAACGGTCTGTTACTTCTTCACGCAAAATTATATCTCCCGCAGAGATTTTGGTTGGTTCCTCAGTTTAGGGGCTGCGACAAGGCGGTCATGTAACCCCGTGTACTTATGGATGGCTGTATTAGTCTGTAATTCAGGTAAGGACTGCAGACGGTCAATGTCAAGCAGTAGTTCCTAATGTTGCTACCAGGTACTACCGTCAACGACACCTACCTGTGAACTTGGCTACTAGATGCCACCGCAACCAGCAACTCGCAACGAACGTTGGAACTTCCCCTCCAAAGGAAAGCATACTGAGGGATTTTTAGCGCTCTTAGAAAATCCGACGACTTCGGCCGGCTTTGAAACCGCGACCTTGGGCATAGACATTCTGCATGCTACCAGTTTCATCACCGAAGCCGCTTCCCACTTAGTCAGATGTCAAAGTCAACCCCTGGCACCATCCAGCCCATGACGGGCTAAGGCCGACCAAGCGACCGCTGCCCAGCCATTTGGCCTGCAGATATTGGGGTGACGCGTGATCAGCGCGTCGGGTCCCCTCGGCTGTTAATCTTGGTATTCGTGATCGGGGTGCTGTGTCACTGTCAGACAGCTACTCAATTGTCCTCACGAGGCTGAGTGCACCCCGTTCCAACCCTCACGTCAGTTTTAAAATCCCTGACGGAGCCGGGGATCGAACCCGGGGCCTCCGGGTGAGAGGCAGGCGCGCTACCCCAAGACCACGGAGCCGGCTTAGTGAGATGGAAATACTGAATCTGATCTCGTGCAAGTGCGTTATCATGGCAACGTTAGATGTCTCATCCCTCATCAATTTAGTAGTGTTGCCATGGCAACCTCTAATAGCTCTTGGCATTTTCTTATAATTCCGAAATCATTTTTCTCATCCCTTGGCGTAATGGCGGGTCATATCAAAAATTCTTTCAGACAAAAGTTTTAGGTAATTATTAGGGGAATATTGTCCATTTTGTACGGTTTTCATATTGTGCCTATTAAGAGAGATATGATTAATGTTTCCCGAAAAACCCACTTTTTCCCACCCCTTTGGTCAATGGTTGGTGCTATAAAAAAACTCTTCAAAAATAAATTTAATATATGCTATTTGCTAATAGGAATTATTTTACAAGTAGTTACTTTAATGACCAACAGAGTTTAATGTCAACAAGGCACAGCTCTATTTGAAATTTTGAATAACATAATGCATGTTATACATCATATGCAACTATTGTAAGGCTTGTGATTTATTTAATGCATTTAACCCTATATTAAACACTCAGTTTGCAATACTGATAACTGCAATGTTACTGAAAAAAATTGAAACAAAACAGAAATCAGCATTGAAAAACCAAAAAGTGGCTGAGCATATATATAGTGGGGAAAAGAAAAGTTTTGTAAACACTAATGTCCAACAAGACTAATTAAATCAGTAACTGCCAGGGTGGCCGAGTGGTTAAGGCGTTTGACTTAAGATCAAATTTCCAAATATATAAGGAAGCAAGGGTTCGAATCCCTTCCCTGACATAACTATTGCTTGAACATGCAAGAAAACAAGAAATATACACAAACTATGTTTATCAATTTAATCATTTTTTTATTATTTTTTTACAAGAGATAGACACACAGAATACAGCTCTTTTTGTTTATAATTTCTTTTAAACATAACACTTGTTGAAAATTATTTTTTAGGTGATGGGGGTGTTGCTACGTTGACCCATCACACAATAATAGCAGCTTTACGAAGTTCATTTTCTATATTTAATAGCTCTTTCTCATAACAAATATGACCAACCTGTTTACAGGCATGCAAGAGCTGTAGACGTTCGACTAATATATTAGGATCGTTCCATTTGCTATTTTTTATGAATGGTTTCAGAATCTCGGGAAGCAGTTCATCATTATCACCATCATTATGATTATCATCCTCGTTATTATAATCATTTTCATAATGATGATCATTATCATCGTTATCATTACCATCATAATTTCCACCTGTGTCCACAGTCTGTTCAATGGTTTGAGTTGCCTTTGATAGTGTTGAAAGCTTCTTTTTAGATGTGCTAGAATGCTTTAACATTGTTATGTTATTATTACCACTATTACCTTTCCCCAATAACTTTTTGATGGGGTTTATTGTCTCTGATAGGGTTGAGGGCTTTTGAGATGTGGGTGCATGTTTGAACATGGGTTTCATTGGAGGTGTTAAAGGTTTCTCATTAAACAACTCGCTAACAGCATGAGTGCGTTGTAGTGTATTAAAATTGAGGTTAATATTATCTTGAGCAGCACCATCTTTCTCTTGGACTTGGTTTCTTGCTTTGGTTTGGGGTTTCCTTACATTTAGACTAGCGTGATTATTAAGTTTACAATCATGATTGTTTGAAGAAAGTATGTCCAATTCTTTTGTTTTAAGCATTCCTCGACACTGTTTCGATCGTTGCTTTGAACAGCGCCAAATAACAGTTCCATTTTTATTGCTTCGTTTCACAATATATGGATATCCTTTATAGTATGCATAAGGCTTACCATACCTAGTCACTGATACTTCCATATCAACGGTCAAGCACAAACTAATCTCTAGTAAAGACAACTTAGTAATAACAACAATAGTTTAATGTGGGAGCATATATACATGCAAAAAGTGGGAGCAAAGGTGGGGGGTAAAAAGTGGGAGGAAAAGTGGTAGCAAATGTGGGAGAAAAAAAATAACTGTGAGCAAAAAGTGGGAGCAAATATGGGATCAAATGTGGGAGCAAAGCAAATATAAAAAGTGGGAGCAAATATGCTAACAAATATGTCAACAAATATACCAACAAAAGTAAATACACAAGTCAAGATAGATTAAAGTACAAAGAAAATATGCAAGCAAATGTGAGAGCAAAAATGGTGTTTTTCTAAAACAACTAGACATAACAAACTTAGTCATAACCTAACCTAACCTAACCTAACCAAACCTAACCAAACCTAACCTCACCTAACCTCACCTAACCTCACCTAACCTAACCTAACCTCACCTAACCTAACTTCACCTAACCTAACCTAACCTAACCTAACTTCACCTAACCGAACTTGACTGAACTTTACCTAACCTAACCCATCATAACTTCACCTAACCTAACTTTACCTAATCTAACTTCACCTAACCTAACTTTCAACTCTCAGGTCAAAATTAAATTCTAGACATAGTTGAGTTGGAACCCAAGACTTCAGGGATAACACACAAGTATATTAGCCACTACACCGCAAAATGGGCAAATTATCATGCAACACAACATAAAGTAGAAGTTTCCCGTAGTGTAACTCATTGGCTGTCAACCATAGTTTGGGAATTCAAACCCAAGACCTCAGGACTTTTGTTTTGACAATTATCAGAAATATTATTCCATTTACATTTTGCTGCTGCTTATAGTTATAAGAGATGGCATTAATATGGGAAGCAAAAAAAAGTGGGAGCAAAAGTGGGAGCCAATATGGGAGCCAATATGGGAGAAAATATGGGAGCCAATATGGGGGCAAAAGTGGGAGCAAATATGGGAGCAGATTTGGGAGCCAATATGGGAGTCAATATGGAGGCAAATATGGGGAGCAAATGTGTGAGCAAATGTGTGAGCTAATCATCTCACCTCTGATATCGCCAGTGAGTACTCATATCCACCGCTAGGTAGCGGAAACATATTTTTTGTGTTGTATGTAACTATCTTACAAAGTTTGACTGCATGCAAAACTTCCTTGTATAAGCTGTGCTTATAATTTTCATATACAATTAAGACTAGGTGTTCAGAACTAACATGTATAGCCTTGTCTAGGGTATATAGAGGATCCTCAGCAAGAAAGACTGACTAACCCAGGAGTGTAAAGCCTTGCCATATGCAGTAACCATCTGTTGGCAGAAATGGTTCCTAATAATATGAATATGAAACGTGTTTTGAGTGTCGTCTTAAATCCCATTTTATACGTTGTGATACGTGTAAGGATTTAAGACGACACACAAAAGACAACATTCAAAAGAAAATGCCAAGAGCTATTAGAGGTTGCCATGGCAACACTACTAAATTGATGAGGGATGAGACATCTGACGTTGCCATGACAACGCACCTGCACGAGATCAGATTCAGTATTTCCATCTGACTAAGCCGGTTCCGTGGTCTTGGGGGTAGCGCGCCTGCCTCTCACCCGGAGGCCCCGGGTTCGATCCCCGGCTCCGTCAGGGATTTTAAAACTGACGTGAGGGTTGAAACGGGGTGCACTCAGCCCCGTGAGGACAATTTAGTAGCTGTGAGTGAGACAGCACCCCGATCACGAATTCCAAGATTAACAGCCGAGGGGACCCGCCGCGCTGATCACGCGTCACCCCAATATCTGCAGGCCAAATGGCTTGGTCGGCCTTAGCCCGTCATGGGCTGGATGGTGCCAGGGGTTGACTTTGACATCTGACTAAGTGGGAAGCGGCTTCGGTGACGTAACTGGTAGGATGCAGAATGTCTATGCCCAAGGTCGCGGTTTCAAAGCCGGCCGTAGTCGTCGGATTTTCTAAGAGCGCTAAAATCCCTCAGTATGCTTTCCTTTGGAGGGGAAGTTCCAACGTTCGTTACGAGTTGCTGGTTGGGGTGGCATCTAGTAGCCAAGTTCACAGCTAGGTGTCATTGACGGTAGTACCTGGTAGCAACATTAGGAACTACTGCTTGAAATTGACCGTCTGCAGTCCTTACCTGAATTACAGACTAATACAGCCATTACAATTCACACCGTTTATCAGACAGATTCTACACTCACCCAAAGTACACGGGGTTAGATGACCGCGTTGTCGCAGCCCCTACACTGAGGAACCAACCAGAGGCAGATTTCATTAGAAAGCTAACTATTGCAATGGGTACCATGTTTCGACTTCCGGATAATTTCGACATTTCTTCGCGTTTCACATCCCCCAGACTCCAAAACCACCGTCAGTTCAAAAGTTTATATATAATTTATGTATGTATATGTATATATATATATATATATATATATATATATGTATATATGTTTCTTGTGGACACGATAACTGCCGTAATTTTGCATCAATCAATTTGAATTTTTTACCGAATATGTATACCTATAAAATCGCGGTCGAGTTCGTTACTGGGCTAAATCGGTCGAAGGGGGTGAAAATGGGGTGGCTTTTTTCGAAAAAGTGAAATATTGCTATAAATCTCTTAATATGTGAACTATCGAATCCATTCAACGTTCATACTATGTGTCGGATAAAGCCCAAAAATTTATGTTTAAAGAGTTTTTTATAGCACCAACCATTGACCAAAGGGGTAGAAAAAAGTGGGTTTTTCGGGAAACATTAATCATATCTCTCTTAATAGGCACAATATCAAAACCGTACAAAATGGACAATATTCCCCTAATAATTACCTAAAACTTTTGTCTGAAAGAATTTTTGATATGACCCACCATTATGCCAAGGGATGAAAAAAATTATTTCGGAATTATAAGAAAATGCCAAGAGCTATCAGTGGTTGCCATGGCAACACTACTAAATTAATGAGGAATGAGCCATCAGACGTTGCCAATATAACGCATTTGCACGAGATCATATTCAGAATTCCATCTGACTAAGTGGGAAGCGGCTTCGGTGACGTAACTGGTAGCAGGCATGCTGAATGTCTATGCCCAAGGTTGCGAGTTCAAAGCCGGCCGAAGTCGTCGGATTTTCTAAGAGTGCTAAAATCCCTCAGTATGCTTTCCTTTGGAGGGGAAGTTCCAACGTTCGTTGCGAGTTGCTGGTTGCGGTGGCATCTAGTAGCCAAGTTCACAGTTAGGTGTCGTTGACGGTAGTACCTGGTAGCAACTCACGGCTCAATGGCGGCTGAGTGAACAACACGGCAGGGAGTAGCTCCGAAAACATTGTGTATTTAAGAGTGTATTCGAGGAAGAACCTAAACCATATTTGTCACCCGACAATATAAGTGCATAAGTTGCCCAGTAACTAATAAGAACATCAGTTAGAATTACTAACTTCCTCGTAAATCGGTTAAATAGGAGTTTTCACCTGCATTGGCAACATGGGCGACTGTGGAGAGTGTGGTGGTAGCTTGGGGAAGGCTGGAAAGGTACAGTGTGGTTCATGTAAAAAGTGGTTTCATAAGAAGTGCGTGAATACATTGAACAGATTCACCGAGTGGCTGTGTGTGCAATGTGTGGACTATAGTGCAACTATAAGTGACAGTGTAAGTGACAAAGACACTCCATCAATGGAGAATATTTATGGAATGCTGAAAGACGTAAAAGAACAACTTAAAATCATAAAAGACGAAAAAAGAGCGAGAGAGACTGATCTAGGTAACTCATTGGAATTGTGCCATAAGAAACTAGACGATTGTGTAACATTAATTTCTAACCAGCAGACAGAAATTAAGGAATGTAAAGGACAGATTGACACATTAACCCAGCAAAATGTCAATCTCAAGGCGAAGCTAAAATCCCTAGAAAACCGCCTAGGAGAATCTGAGCAGTACACACGTAGGAATACGGTGGAAATACACGGTGTCCCGGAAGTTCCTAACGAAAACATTTTTGAAACTGTGAAGAAAGTAGGTCAAGCTCTGGATGTGGTCATCAGTGAAACAATGGTAGATGCCTGTCATCGACTGCCTAAGTCACCTAATCATCAACACAGTGGCATCATCTTAAAATTCGTTCGGCGGGACGATAAGGAGCGTTTCATGGAGCGTCGCCGGGTGAAACGGAATCTCTCCACTCGTCACGTCGGTCTTCCTGGGGACAGTGTAATTTATGTGAACGAAAGTTTATCACCAGAGAAGAGGAAATTACTGTCACAAGCTCGGAACATCAGGAGAGAGAAGGAGTATTCTTTCTTGTGGGTAAGAAATGGACACATTAAAATACGCAAATCTGAAGGTTCTCGAGTCATCGTAATTCGAAATGAGGATGACCTGAACACTCTCTAATGGTATCAAAATCTAGATTATCCATTTATTATCAAAATGTAGGAGGAATGAATACAAAATTAGATTTATTCAATGAAAACCTGATCACCAAAAAGCATGACTTAATTCTAATTACAGAAACTTGGTTATCTAGTAAAATCGCTGACAGTGAGGTCTGTTGTGATATGTACAGAGTATACAGGGCTGAGAGGCCTGCCAGAACAGGGGGTGGGGTGGCTGTCTTGGTTCGTAGCGGATTAACAGTACTCAAGGTCGAAAGAATGACTGGCAGCTTGGAATGTCTATTAGTGAAACTGGTTATTTCAGGAAATATTTGGTACGTCTGTAATGTTTACATCCCACCAGCTTCAAAAGTAGAATCGTACAGGCAAGTATATCGGTGGCTGGAATCCCGCAGAGAAATATATGATAAAAATTTATTAATATTTGGTGACTTCAATATCCCAACAATACAAAGTACAATAATTAATGATGACAATATTCACACAAGAGAACTCGTAAATTTTATTAATTATCTTCAGCTAAAATCTTATAATTCAGTACTAAACCGTAACGGGAGGACGCTGGACTTAGTTCTATCCAACAAACCCAACATAAATGTAACGGAAAACACAGACCCACTCTTACCGCAGGATCGCCATCACCCAGCTCTGGATGTGGAAATATCTCTAACTATATGTCGAAACCAAGTAATTATCCAGCCTAATGATACCTATAACTTCCGGGAAGCCGATTTTGAGCAAATGTACACTCGGTTGAGGGATAGTGCCTGGGGTCAAATATACGAGTGCACTGATGTAAATACTGCAGTAGACCTGTTTTATCAGATTTTTAACACAGTACTTGGCGAAACCGTTCCTATATGTAAACGACAAACGGGCAGAAAATATCCTGTCTGGTTCTCTAAGGAAATAAAGAGTAAATTGAAGGAGAAGGAACACCATAGGAAGAGAAAACATTACTCAGATCATCATAGACTACGTTTTGAAGAATTAAGGTCAGAAATTAAAAAGGACATTAAATTATCTTATAAGAAATATATCCATAATATTGAACAAAACATTAGCAGGGACTCAAAGAAATTTTGGACGTTTATTAAAAACAAGAAAAAAAATAGGAACTCATGCGACACTTTTAAATATAATAATGAAGAATTGGACAGGGGTGATTCCATTGTTGAAGGTTTCGCGTCATATTTCAAATCAGTGTATGACTCTCAGTCAGCCCAATACAAAGTCCCAGCCTGCAATTCGAATACTCCCAACACCCTTCACATAAAACTTGTCTCAAAGGAAGAGATAGAAATGGCATTTAAAAAATTAAAACCTAAGTCGTCGGCTGGTCCTGATAATATTCCACCGTATGTAGTTAAGGGATGTGCTGAAAGCCTCAGGGACCCGTTACACTTTATATTTAACTTAGCAATTCAAACTTGTACGTTCCCTGACGCCTGGAAAATCACTCGCGTCTGCCCTATACTAAAATCGGGAGACCCATCACTAATTAATAACTACCGTCCTATATCTATTTTATCCGCAGTAGCCAAGGTATTTGAATTCATATTGCACGGAAGAATATCAGTATTCCTCAGACCACTCGTAACAGATAACCAACATGGTTTCCTATCCAGGAAATCTACAGTGACGAATGCAATTAATTTTACTCAAATTATATCTAAAGAGTTAGATAAAGGAGGGCAGATGGATGTCATATTTACAGATTTCGAGAAAGCTTTCGACACAATAAATCACGATATCCTTCTTAAAAAATTATGTATTTTGGGTTTTTCCCACCCATTACTAAAATTATTCATCTCCTATCTCAGAGACAGGAAACAATTTGTTTTGTTCCAGAAAATTGTCTCAAAGGAATACATAGTTCATTCCGGAATACCCCAAGGTTCGAACCTTGGACCTTTGATTTTTCTAGCAATGATAAATGATTTGCCACGATGTATACTGCACTCAAATAGTCTTTTATATGCAGATGACTTCAAAATTTTTAAATCAATTTCTTCCACTAATGACTGCACTCTACTACAAAATGACCTAAATAATATACACAAATGGAGTATAGAAAACAAATTATACTTAAACGTACCGAAGTGTGTTGTTATGACCTTTACACGTAAGAAGAACCCAATCACATTTGTTTATGGAATTGGACCTAAGTCATTGAAAACAGTAAGCGAGAAGAAAGATCTAGGGATTCTGTTTGACCGAGAGCTTGCTTTCACTTATCATGTGCAAAAGACGGTCGGGGATGCTTACCGCATGTTAGGGTTTATAATAAGAAACACTAAGCCATTCATTAGGACCAGTACCTGCATAAAACTTTATACTGCCATGGTGAGATCCAAGCTCGAGTACGCCAGCCAAGTATGGAGTCCCTGGCAGAAAACATGCATTAAGTACATTGAGCAAGTTCAAAAGAAATTCCTCAGATATCTACACCTCAAAATAACGGGCAATTACCCACACATGGTACCCTACGGTGAACTTTTGTTGAATTTCGGCATGACTAGTTTGGAGTCTCGAAGGCGAGTGAATGATATGAAATTCCTTTATAAAGTCATTAACGGTCAAATTGATAACTCATTTTTCCTATCACTCCTAAATTTCAACATCCCTCGCTTAACTACAAGATCAACCATAACATTCAAAACTGATATAACCAATACCACTTCACATAACAATTCACCTGTATGGAGGCTTTGCAGTATTTACAACGATGCGGTTCGTGTAAACTGGAAACTAGATTTCTGTCTCTCAATCAGACCGTTCTTGGAAATTATAACCCTGTCACTCTAATTCATACTTGAAATAAAATTATCACTCATAACAGAATCAACAATGTATATATGTGGATAGGCCTGTTCCCTAGTTATTGATGTTACCCATTAGTTTATTATGTAATAATTCCAAAACCTGTTTTTATATTTGGCATTAGATCATATTTAGATTTAGTTTTTATATTATCTTTTTACTACTATGCATTTTGATCTGTGTGAACTTATTAGTTTTAAGAATTACATTAAGATATTAATACTTAATGCAGGAAATGTATCTTACTGTGTAGGTGCACTATTATTGGGGCGCACACTGAGCCCTGTTGTGTACCATCAACAAATAAATAAATAAATAAATAAATAAATAAACATTAGGAACTACTGCTTGAAATTGACCGTCTGCAGTCCTTACCTGAATTACAGACTAATACAGCCATCCATAAGTACACGGGGTTACATGACCGTGTTGTCGCAGCCCCTAAACTGAGGAACCAACCAAAATCTCTGCGGGAGATATAATTTTGCGTGAAGAAGTAACAGACCGTTACATAGTTACACATCAGTGTCGAAACCTTGCATAAGGACAGTGTGACCACAAGTATACAAATGGACCCCAAATGACAAAAAGGTTACCGTTCCACATAAGACAATAAAATGTTTAAAATAAGCATAAAATGACGAAAAAAGGTTATTTAAGCTCCAATTATAAAATACCTTCTCGCAATAAATGAGGTCTGATCCTTCTACGAAAACCTGCATATTCTGCTTATTTTCGCCTATCCCCAAGTTTGTCCGGTGAAATCTACCTCCGCCTTCCGGCGTGCCGAGAGGACCTTTTTTTTAATTCAGATTTGTGTTTCACAGTAAATACAATTATTCTCCGTTTAAAACAAGCCATACAATTCTTTTTCTAACATGATTGCTTATACGTGGGCATGGAAAGTAGTATAATCATCAGCTAAGGATTCAATTTCCATTACCTACACCTCTCATGGTATGCTGATTCGTTAAACTATAGAAAACGTTTCTATATGTTCTGTTACATTATTATTTGACCATCTCACCGTGTAGTGGTTAACCTACTTGGTTGTCAACCCTAAGGTCTTGGCTTCCAACCCCGACTATACCATGACATTCATTTCAAGGTTGCAGTAAGCTTCACTAAGCCTTTGTCAAACCTAACAACGATCTAGTCATGTGCAGAGCACGTCCGCTATCAAGCAGATGAGTAATATGAAACTTGCTGACAAGATCGCTGTGCTGTTATCACCAAGGCACACTACGCAAACCGAAGCCAGTGTCTCTGTGCAGATTCAACCCAGCGGTAGTATGCAAGCCTATGTTTGTTTAAAAAGCATCATGAATATAAGTCCACTGTCACCACAGAGGCCTCGGTTCGATTTTTTTTCTAAAGGCTGCAACAGGATATACAGATAAAACTTTTTGGCAAAGGGTTGGCCATCCTGACTTCTTCAACACCTCAAACCATTGTTTACTATTACTGGTGAGTTACCATTTTTCTTCTCCTTTTCCCAATTAGTTTGAGTCGCCGGAGCCAACCAGGCTCATTTTGGTTTTGGCCGGGGATTTAAGGCCGAATGCCCTTCCTGACGCCACGTGATTTTTCAAGTGAAAATTCCAACCCCCGCTGTCACCGGGATTTGAACCCCGCCGTCCGGGTAAAGACGAGCAGCTAAGCACCTGCGTCATCACGCTCCCCACTGGTTAGTTATCTATACACACATTAATCCATAATTACCTAATAATAATAATAATAACCATCATCCTCCATACACATGTCCTTTAAAGCATGGTTTCACAAAGATGCTTATGCTTTTAGGTGTATAACACATTTTTTCCTCATAACATGACTATTTACTGTTTTAGGGGTGAAATGACCTATCCAGGTAAAAGCGCATGTCATGGCCTATTTTTTAAGCTTCCACACCTAATTTTAGGCTTCTTCGTTTCCTAGATATGGATTTTTCAATTTCGGGGGGGGAGGGTGTTTTCACCCCCCTGGCTATTTTTCATCAAAAACATAAGATCTTAGGTTCATTTATCATTTTTGGGTGTTTAACACGTTTTCCACCCATAACATGACTATGTACTGTTTTAGGGGTGAAATGACCCATCGAGGTAAAAGCCCTAATCATCCCGTATTTGTTAAGCTATCACACCTAATTTTAGGGTTCTTCGTTTCCGAGATATGGATTTTTCAATTTTGGGGGTGGTTTCCACCCCCCTGCTATTTTTCATCAAAAACAAAAGATTTTAGGTTCAATTATCATTTTTAGGTGTTTAACACCTTTTTTTCCATAACATGACTATTTACTGTTTTAGGGGTGAAATGACCAATCGAGGTAAAAGCCCTAATCATCCTCTATTTTTTAAGCTATCACACCTAATTTTAGGGTTCTTCGTTTCCTAGATATGGATTTTTCAATTTGGGGGTGGTTTTCACCCCCCTGCTATTTTTCATTAAAAACAAAAGATCTTAGGTTCATATATCATTTTTAGGTGTTTAACGCTTTTTCCCCCCATAACATGACTATTTACTGTTTTAGGGGTGAAATGACTAATCGAGGTAAAAGCCCATATCATCCCCTATTTTTTAAGCTATCACACGTAATTTTAGGATTCTTCGTTTCCAAGATATGGATTTTTCAATTTTGGGGGGTAGTTTCACCCCGCAAAAGGGGACGTCACCCCAAGTGCTAGGACCCTTCATACAAGTCCCTAGCATGATTGGTTCGCGAGATATGAACAAAAGTGTAGTTAGGCCCTTTCGACAAAAACGAATCATACATGCAAAAACTGGGCGACACCCGCAGGGTTAGGATACTGCCTATGGCAAAATCCCATCAGGGGTTCAGAAAATATTAACAAACGTATAGTTAGGTCCTTTTGACAAAAGCCGTCCGTGTGCGCACATAAAAGAAAAATACTATTTCACCCCCCGGGTAAGGGTAGTTTTTATTTTGGGGTGGATATACCCCGTCCATAGAAAAGGGGAGTTCACGACGAGTCCTACGACACCCCATAGGTTTACATCCGATTATAGTTTAGCGAGATAGTAATAAGCCGATGACCTATTAGTTTTTTTTTGTTTCTTTAAATACATATTAAAAAACACTCATTTATAAATCATCATTTAAAAAAGCCCGCTCTCTTACAAAAGCCGTCAAGTTCGTAAGCATACAAAAAAAAATACTATTTCATCCCCCGTGTAAGGGTAGTTTTTATTTTAGAGTGTATATGCCCCGTCCATAGAACAGGGGATTTCACCACGAGTCCTACGACACCTCATACGTTTAAATCCGATTATTGGTTAGCGAAATACTAAAAAGCCGAAGACCTATTAGTTTTTTAGGTTTATTTCAATACATATAAAAAAAACACTCATTTATAAATCATCATTTATAAAGCCCGCCCTCTTACAAAACTCCTCAAGTGCGCATGCGTATAAAAAACATTCATCGCCAAAATGTCAAAAAAACAACATGTTTACCCCAAATGGCGTTTCCCAATTCCATCCATTTAAAAAAATAACCTCACCATCACCTAAATCGGCAAAAATGTGAAAAACGCATGTTTAGACCCAAAACCCTAGGTTCACCTTTTCGACACCTACATTCCCGTAAAGAGCACGACGAAACGAAAAAAACGAATCCAAGCACTCCCTCCTAGCATGGCCCGTTTTCCAAAAATCGGCAAAAATGTGAATAACGCATTTTTAGACCCAAAACCCTAAGTTCACCTTTTCGACACCTACATTCCCGTAAAGAGCACAACGAGACGAAAAAAACGAATCCAAGCACGCCCTCCTAGCATGGCTCCTTCCATTCCAAGTTCCCAGGGGCTCACAACTTCCTAAGTGTAGCAGATCCCGTGTCATCCCACTACTGATTTACTAAGCCAAAAAACTTCCCTGAAGTGTACACAACATCTCATCCAAGTTTCATCGCAATGGGATGAATGATATATGAATTCATGTGGGACTTTGTTCAATGGAATCGCACGCCATTGTGTTGATGCTACTCACGCGCCATCTATTGTAAATTGGGTTTACTCTGCCTATAAATTTCTCGGGATTGTGCACTACAACTCGTCAAAATTTGATCGAAATCGGATGAATTGTATATGAACGCATCGCCATCACTCATTTGTTTAAACTACTCGCGCGCTCTCTATTGTGAAAATGATTAACTATGCCTATTGACATCCCGGAAATGTGTACAACAGCTCACCAAAATTTGATCGCAATCGGATGAATGGTTTATGAACGCATAAAAGACGAACAGACAGACATTCCTTTATATATATATACGATAAGATATTCACACCAGCAATACGATTAGGTAAGTTGTTGAGTTGCTTAAATCTGTTTTTTAATTATTTCAAAATCCAAAACAAATTTCTAGATGGCTGGCTGTGCGTAGGTAGGCAGATAATGCACCATTTTAGTAGTTGCTGTAATTGCTTATTCTAGGCCCTGTGACTGTGGTCATAGCCCCGTTTATGTGGGTGTGTGTGGAATTTGTGTGATGACCTGTGTTATTGTGTAGCTGTATTTGTGAAAATATTTGTTAATTGAGAATAGGATTGGGAAGGAGGCGGCCGTACCATTTTCCAGGAATAGAAGTGGAGAAACTACGAAAAACAATTTCCTGGATGGCCGAGGTGAGAATCGAACCCTTCTTTTCTTAGTTTTGCCTAACGAGGCTGAGTATAACCCGTTCTAGCCCTCACAGCAGAATTAAAATTCCTTGGCAGACCCGGGAATCGAATCCGGGACTCCTGGGCGACAGCCAAAAACGGTAGTCTCTACACCACGAGAGGTGCTTTTTTAGTTGGAGATCGGAAAGTTTAGTACAGAAAAGAGATCATTTTTAAATGTATACTGTTATGATCTGAAAATATGAGGGGGAAATAAGGAACCTTGAGGAAAGGGAATGGTTGTCCGGAAAGGGGATATTATTTATTTATTTAGCGTATGGCTACAAACATCACTGCCACCCCGACCCTAGGCCTATTCTGTGGAAATAAGTGCTACCCAGTATTTACCAGAGGCTAACATCAATGAATATCAATGAGATGATACCCAGCATAGAATCTATGATAATGTAAAACACCAAGGCCAAAATCAGGTTATAAATATATTCTTTAAACATTAAATCATACAATAATATTTGAAAATCTTACCATCTAGTATCAAACAAATTATATGTAGATTCGAGGACACTAAATTGAAGAATAATTACCCTAATGACGATGTGCCACACATTGCCTTTACTAGATCAAAAACCGTTAAGTCTTTCTTAAAAACGTTGAAAATAAATTATAAACGTCTAAGACAAGGTCTATCAATGACCGACAGTAATGGACATCAGATATCACAAGTTAATCACGAAGAAAAAAATAATTAATTTCTTTTACTGTGCCCTTGCGTACAAGAAATATGCAAATCACTGTCCAACTGCTCAGTCTTATATATTCGGGGCATAGAACGTCCTCCCACTGAGTGATTCACACATTATAGGATCAAGCTTACGATAACACTTCAATGAAATAAAATCAAAATCCTACTATAGAACTATTTAATTAATCAAAATTAGGCGCTAAAAATAAACATAATAAACTGAATAAGCTTCACACTTGTTCTAATGAACAAGGAACAATTACAACATTAATCTATAAAAATCACTATTTGAGGTTCCACTGAACCTAACAAAAATATCTAAATTGCTCTCACTTCAATTTAGCATCAATACAAAATTTACTCAAAACGAGCTCTAAAAGTCTCGGTAAAAATCATTACATAGAATTATCTATTCAAAATACATTAAATATCCTTAACTTGAATATTATTACAAATTTTAATTAATGTTTACAATGGTGTCAACAATGATCATTTATTGGAATCCACATGACATTCACAATGTATTATCTCTCTTTTCAACACTACCAAATTGCATCTGTCCTCGGGAAACTCATGTGCCACAAGCTTTGGAAACTACTGATTTACTCACCTCAAGGTAGAATCCCGGCTACCTGATATTTCCAACAATCCGTTGGGAACAATAGCATATAAAATGCAACAATACAAAGGGATTTCCATTATTGTCTTAAATGACAATTAAACATTCATTTAATACGGATCTGAACTGTGACAGCAAGGATAAATAATCAAGCTAGAACTCGGTACTAATTACCGGTCCATTTAAAAATGTTTATACAATGGCAGACCGCAGACTTCGTCTAGCTGCAATACAAGCCTACCCCAACAGTGACCTTCATTAACTTCAAGACCCTCAAGGCGTTGATTTATGACTGGGAGGGGGAACTCGCCCTTCCCTTCCTTTAGAACGATACTACAACTGGCTTTTATACAAGCATTTACTCTTATAGCTTGGAGAGACATCACTTCCATTTTCATTCAACAAAACAATATGAGGTTCTACTGACCTAATTCTTTGGCTCAGGCATAATTATATTTGCAGAGATTTATCACTGGTAGGTAAGAATTCAATAAAACCAATAGTAATTAAGGGGCTTCTGACGTAAGAGAATACTAGTTTGATTCTCCGGCCTGCCTCTAGGACACCTCCATTTTCGAGGACTTAGGGCTTGCACATGGAACGATGGTATCTGACCACTCGTCCGAATAATAATAGCGGCTTTTGGGGAGGTATTCGCACTCATCCCCGCGCTTAACAACAATACCAATTTTGCACCCTTTAAAGTTTGTCATGGCAAATACACACATAAACATTTACCGTTTCCAGCTGGTCCCCACAATCATAATCTCCTAGCATTATTTCACTGCATTTACTAGCGTGACAATTAATGATATAAGCGCTCACTTGCGACACTTAGTACATTCGTGATGCCTTTCAAAGCAAATATTTATTCCAACATAATTAATTCCTTCGTTCAAAATAATAGTTTTTCCTTTGACGCAATCTTGACTTTTATCTACAAGAACACAACTGGTTCAGTAATTATCTTTATCATTATCATTATTATTCAGCACATAACGGCTCATACATGAATATCAATTCAACAATTTATTCATTTATTTAATTATTATCCTGCTTGCATTTAAAGAACATTATTCCTTTTCATTTTACTGGTATTCCCCCGAATACTTTTTCTTTGATTATACATTTTACATTTAAGTAATTATTACTTTCATTATCAATTCACTGTTCAGATCACACATTTCTCATTATTTCACAGTTATCTACATCCCTGATTTTCAATGTTGGAGAACACTTTATCCTTGGTTACTATCATTACAAGAGTTTCCCGGGTCCAAAATACGTAATTAAATTTGGTTTTACTCACATGATTTTATCCACCTAAGCTGTCTGGATCCCAGAGACGTGACATTTTGCCCATGCTGACTTCTCACTCCATATCGACACTTACATTATCACTGATTACATTTCCCTCTGGTTCATACATATTGCACACGCTTAAATTGATTTGAGGGATTACACTCATTATTAACCACTAAAGAGAATTACTAAAATATATAAAATTTCACTAACAAATTATATTTACACAATGAATTTCACTTTGTGGCATTTATCACTGCCTTTCACACGTGAATTCCTTCGATCCAAATCCTAGGGGTGCAATTTCAACCGCTGCCTCCTGATTCCTAATGGGGTGATTGACAGTCTCGTTCTATACTTCCCCTCCTTGGCTACGAAGTTTCTCCTACTTCTGATATCTATTTATCGGCACTTACAATTCCTGCACGATTATAATATACCGTTCAGTTTGCAATTGTTTATAGAGTAATCGGTCTGTGGTTTAAAGTTTACTCCTGGAGTCGCTGTACTAACTTTATGGCGCTCCCCAATTGTCTTACTTAGTTCACGTTTGAACTATATTCTGACGACTATTGTCTTTACTTGGTGGAATAACTTCCCTCGTCCTTCCTGTAATTCCACGTGGCTACTGATGTCTATCTGTAGACTTCTAAATATATCGCCACTTATCACGCTAACTTCTTCAATTCAGGAAAATTAGGTGCTTGCTATTTTCGACCCTATTGTGGTTCCTTAACGCACTGGGTAAAATGTTTAGAGTTCCACTTCTCTAATAATGTCTCGTATACTTTTGAGATACTACGACGTAACTTCAAATATTGGTGTCTGGGTTTCGATTGCCCTCTCCGGCTAACGTATGTTGATCAAAGTACAATACTTGGCCTAAGTCCGCAGACTAATAATGTTCGAAGTTTGGCGATGCTTTTCCTTTTGACAAGGATTTCGATGCTTTACTGCGCGGCGACACTGATGAATGTTGGAACAGTACCTCCCTCTGGAGTACTTCCACGTCGTGATACGAAGTCGCGTCCCACCGGACGGAATAATACTGTAGGTGCTATGAAGCAGCACGACCGCACGTGGTCTGATGATTACTGCATGACTTGGCTTGGGCTCATGGCCCTTATATCTGATTCTTGTAAAAATAAATAAGGTTTCGCCCTCTAAAAATTATTTTCCAAAATAATGGTCGCACGATTTTGAAAAAATTATCTACTGGTAGCTAACGTCTTGAACGTATCAGTGATACTAATTATCTGAAAAATCGACCGTGGCAAGTCTGACAAAAAATTAATTTAGCTCCTCAAATGAGTGGGTAGTAATTTCTTATTTACCCTCTCCACTGCCTTCTGGCGTGGGGAATAACTAATTGCGTAGTGCTGACTTGAAACTTCTTTCTTGTGCAATTGTTAATAACTTTATCCCTTCTCAAAAATCTCTTTCCCAGGATTATTAACAATGACGGGGTCATTACTTTAGTTTAATGCACGCAACCCGCTAATTTTCTAATTATTTCTCTTCTTACATGATTGTGGCCTTGTCATTTTACTGTCGAGTAAGGGCTTTTTCCGAAACTTTATCTCTGTCTACTCAATGGAATCCTTCCAGATATATTTTTATCGGGTGCGTAACCTGGTCTCCGATGACTGTTCATGACATCATCCCGCAGCTGTGGCCTGTTAATCTTTGGTTACACAACTTATCCATGCATCACGCAACACGATTCAGTATTAACCCTTCTCAATCTTTAGAAATCTGTTCTAAAATCTACCTTAATTCCTCCTTTTCTGGCAGAAAAGGATATGGGTTCTTACTGGGCCGCTCCACATGGGCACATTACGAAGGAGCGATGTATTACACGAGCTATCCGATCAGATTTCAAACATGGAGTCCTTAATTCATATGTTTTAAGGCAAATACATAGTTCAATAATAAACTAACTAACGGGAACAATGTGGCATTGGTTATCATGTAAACCGGTGACGATAAAATAAAATAAAATGCACCATCGCAGATGTTGAAACAGACCCATATGGGGTAAACTAATTGAACGAGTACAGGGAGAAAATAATTAAGCAAATAGACATAAAAAATAAGGTTAGATGAAAACTGACTCGAACATATTAAAAGATGATCACCGTAATACGATGGATGAAAATCTGGATCGTCTTATTAAAACAAATCAAACCCATTAAAAACAACACAATAACACTTGGAATACGAAACTATTTATTGTCCTTACCTGTATCTAAATAAAAACACTCACATAACCAGCACAGCTTCCGCACCATCACATCAAAACATATGTTCAAGCCTAAAACAAAGGTAGCAGACTACCAACCTAAGAAAGGTTAAAAATGCTAGGCTGAAGACATATCTCTCATATCCAACCAATCACTGGCACATCATACGTAATATAAGGATCTCCAACTCGATTTGAAAAAATAATCAAAATAAAAATAGTAAGAGCAAGATCCATATATGACCCAAACATACCAACACTTGACACACAGTCAACTCATAACCCAACTATCGAAATAATATTCATGCATCTTTCACCAATACAGATCATTCCAATAACCAATATGTCTACCATCACAAATAAAGCGTCCCTTCTGTGGTCATCAAATCACCAAAATAAAATATACTAGCAGAGCCCGCGTAGAGTATATACGCAATAACAGTGCAATAAAAACGGCCCGAGCTATTAGTAACATTACATTTATTTACGAAATAAAACTTCACAAACTTAAGATGTTGATACCAGTGCAGGAAGGAAGGATCCAAATGGGCTGAGGAATGATAACTTCACAGAGGACATTTGGGATACAACCAGGACTTCTTCCACATACAGTAGTTCTCGAGTGAGATGTACAGAGTTGCATCTAAGGAGCCAAATCACATTTCTTCCAAGATATTACATTTTGTTAAGGTACTTTTTGAATTTATCAATCAAAATTTTCCCTAAACACACAGTTGGTTATTTTGATGCTTGGTGACACAACCGATAGCGAGATAAACGATCCTACCCGTGAAAGGGCTACGTAAACTGACCATATCTAAAGACGGAGTTCGTCAAGTGAAAATGAAAATCCACAGCCTTTTTGTCAAGTAAAGGGAGATTTTATCGAAAGTCTGACCCTGAGATATATTTATTGTCATTGAGAAAGCCAAACGTACTGGGAAATGTATTCTTTTAAATTTAAAAGGCATGTTCGTATCAGAGGGGACAAGGGTTATCCTGGGTATGAAAACGATTTCTCTCTTATCAGAATCTATAATAGTTACCTCTATTATATTAAGTAGTCACTCGTTAACTATTAGCATCGTCCCACTGCAGACCCCATTTGTGGGTAGAATATTTCTTAATGACATAATGATAGCACCTTTCTTAAGTCTAAGTTTGTGTGGAGGCAAACCAGTTGGTGTTAGACTGTTCAAAAATTCTGCAGGATAAGCCGAGTGATCTTGTGCATGCTCACGCACAATACAGTCTACACTCTCGTAGACTACCTTATCTCTAGATAAACGCTGAAGTACTCGATTGTTCAGTTCAAGCGATGCTTCATTGGCGACCGTAAGAATATTTCTTCCTTTAAGCTCCTGTGGGGTGACAGCAGTAAAATCAAAATCACCATATAGCTGTTCGACTGGATCTTGTACCTAGGTATTTGTGGATAGCATGTAGATGGTACCGTAACTTCCGATCCAGTCTTGCCTTCTCTTATTTCTAAAAGCCATGTTGAAAATTCTGTTTCAGAATTTAAAGCGCGTATGTTCTGGGGGAGTTTAAGTACATGGAATTTATTCCAGAGGCTGTGCCGCTTCAAAAAGCTAGCAACTGTCAGAGAACATGTTCCTCTCATTATACTCGTAACAGGAAGGATTTGGCGAAAATCACCACCCAGTAAGATAACTTTACCCCTGAATGCTTCAGTACAGTTGGTGATATTCAGATGTGCTCCGTGTGTTGTGAAGGGCAGGTAACTCCAAAATGATGTTCCCAAATGTGTGTATGAAAAATTGTTGTCTGCCAACATGTCAGGGACATTTGAAGACAGTTTTTGCCATTTTGTTTGTTTGAATGCACCCATGGGATTATAAGCAGATTGACTGGTTGTTTTCTATCAATTAATGACTCAAATGAAGGTATCTGTTAACATCTGTACGAAATTACTGACTGTCGAGTATTTCCAAACCCTGTTTAATTTTTTTTGTATTGGTTTTACGTCCCTGTTAACTACTGCGGCTTTTAGAGGCGCTGGGGTACCGTAATTTTGCCCTGAAAGGGATCTTTTACGTGTCAGTAAATCTGCTGACACGGCTCCCTCACATTTGCGCACCCTCGAATGCCAACTGGCTGCGCCATGATTCGATCTTGCAACCTTGGGCAATGCTGGCGAGAACGTTAACGTTGAGCCACGCAGCCAGCCTAAGGCATATGTGAATAGAACGAATGATTCATCAGTGAAAAATTTTCCACTAAATATATCAAGTTGAATAAGATATTACACGTGTGATTTGCTTTTGAATATATCTGTAGGCGAGTCAAACTGCTGCCATAAAATGACGATCAAATGTGTTAATTTCAATAGACATGTATTTCATTCATATTACTGCCCCTTTCGGATCGACATCCATCTCCCTTCCTTATAATATGTTACAATAAGTACCGGTACGCGAAGGACATAATATCTTTATTTCTTTGTGTTTTACAAGTCGAATTGTGTTATAGGCTACCGGTACTTCCATAATTCGTTCCAGTAGCTGTCTGTCTATTAGAGCCACTAGATCGTAGCACTATGCGCTGTCGCCGCTTGCTCTGCGCGCGCAGATCATGATGGATGTTTTTCGCTGTTTTATTGCATGTTTTATGTAAGAAATACTGTAACTCCTGCATAACTCACTTACAAAATGTAAAACGTTAATAATACTCCTTCATGAAACAATATTTCAGTGGCAGAAAAAAAAGGCGCCAAGAGGTGGGGACGATCCTGGGCTCTTGCGATCCGGAGGCATTTGCTTTATCCACTGCGCTATTGCTTCACACAATATATGAGTTGACGCACCAAGTCACTATCTCAATAACTGGCTGTCTGGAGAAAATAGTCCTTCCTACATTTAAGTTGCACACTCGTATACGTTCATACTCTTACTATACGGTATTTTATTTTCAGGACTTGGTTAATATCCGTCTTCAAATACCCAGGTACATGCAAGCCGTATGCATGTGCGCGTACAGCTTTTAAATACATTAAATTTTAACGAGCAGTGGTTTAGCCGGGCGGCCATGTTTGAATGGCAACAGCTACAGATTCATGAGCGCAAGGAAAATATTTAATCTTGAAAAATAAAATATTTCCGTTGACTTTTCATGAAATGCAAGATTTTTCCTGTACTATTGAGACAATTTGGAAGATTTTGGTACAAACCACAACTTCTAACTCCCTCTAGTTTAGGAGCTTGAGTTTTGTGATACATACACATTAGCGTATTATATACAGGGTGTATATTAATTATACCGACAAAAAATCAGGGACGCTCTGCGTGTTATGTAAAAGAAGATGCCGCAATCGGATTAGCGAAGAAAATTTTTCCCTCCGAGAAAATAAGGTTACTTTGTTAGTTCCGGGTGCGCGATTTAAATCTACGAACTCGCCGTATTTGCTGAGCTAGAGAGCAAGCCGCTGGCCACCACTGTGCTTCAAGCAAGGGAAAGGAGTGTGATATAAGGTGACAGAGATATGCTGGCGGGCATGCGCAAGTTTCCTCGATCGTCTCGGCTTGCCGCATGCCCGCCAGCATATCTCTGTCTCCTTCTATCACACTCCCTTCCCTTGCCTGAAGCACAGCAGTGGCCAGCGGCTTGCTGCCTGGCTCAGCAAATACGGCGAGTTCGTAGATTTGAATCTCGCGCCCGTAAGTAACAAATAACCTCATTTTCTCGGAGGGAAAAATTTTCTCCGCCAATCCTATTGCGGCATCGTCTTTTACATAACTTGCAGAGCGTCCCTGATTTTTTGTCGGTATAATTAAGATGGATTATAAGTTCAAATATAACTTCTTTTAGACGATTTCTTCTATGTTTCCATCAGATGTTAATATGAAGCCAAGCAGTCTACGGTGTAGTCATTTAAGAGTAGCCTGAGCTTATTAAAGTCCTCTCAATGTAATCAAATCTTTCCTCTTCGAAAGTCAATAAAGTAATAATATCTGCCAACAAAGGCCCTGGTTTTGTCGCTATAACAACTCTTCAACGATAATCTCGAACCCAATCGAAATTTGCTGGATAAGTTAACAACTCAGCGCGAGCCATCTAGAGGACTACTAGTATAACTTTCAGGACAGTTCCAAGTTACCCGTGAGATGGGGCGACAGCAACGACAACACTCCGTAGGTTTCGTAACTGTCTCATAGATGGAGTGAGGTCTTACGTATTCGAATATCAGTGTCACACATTCATGTTCATATCCGGAATGACAACTAGTAAGTATGTATATATGGTCAAATATAACCGTAACAATCACTAATATATAAAAATGGTTGCATAATTATAAATTTATGTCCAGGCCACGAATATACAGTAGCCTATTGATCCCTCCGTCATCACCAGGAACTCTGTTGGATCACCAGGGAAGGCTCTGGAGGGACATTCCTGAACCACATGCTGAATAGTCTGCTTTTCAGCGCCGGAATCACAAGTTCGAGACTCTTTTATCTTCCACTTGTGCAGAGAATCAGCACATCTGCCAGTGTTGGTTCTTATACGGTTAAGAACTCGTCAGATCTTCCGCGGTAATTCAAAGCCAGGTGGCTTGGTCGTTATGCATGGCATCTTCAGTTGTTCTGCTGTAGCATTAATCTGGCATCTATGCTTCCACCATTCATTGGTATTAAAACCTTTGCTGATCATCATCCTTGCAGTTTACAGGGGCGGGTGACGAGAACGAAGACTTCCGTTATTAATGATTGGGATATCTTCATGAACAGGGAGATTGGGATTTTTCTGTAATTTCTTGTATTCACGGACAAGTGCACTTTCCCGCCGCAGAGATGGAGGTGATATATGGCTAAGTATGGGTAGCCAGAAAGTAGGTGTAGGTCTGATTGTACCAGAGATAAGGCGCATGATATGGTTGAGCACATTTATGAGCGGCATATATTTCTACTATAGAAGACTGGGATAATTTTCAGGTACATATGGTCCGTAAGCGTCCGTAAGGACCAGTTCTTAGAAGATTTTTCCATATCAATTACAATTATTCAAGGACCCTGTTACTTCATATAGGTCAGTGAAGAACATATACAAGATCAAAACAGTTGATTGGACAAAGTTTCTTCGTAGAAGATGAAATATAATTTCACTTGGACAAGTCGACAGACATTGCATGGTTTTTAATTATTTGTTTTTAATGTGTGTATGTTATGAGCATCTTTTAAGTGATATCTTTGTGATCGCACGATGTCAGTGAGACGATGAGTGGCTGATGAAGGGAGCAGTTATAGCCCCGAGACATGTACCACAAATGTAAGTGTTAACATAGTTTTAACATTTGTTTTGTATTGATTGACGGAATATATTTGCATATTATTTTTAATATATGTCAATACGGACCATTATGGAGTCTAAAGTGTCAATAAGTCGTACGTAAGTAATATTCATCCAAGCAGGAGAGCAATATTCCGCAACAGGGTAGACCAATCCCAGAGCTGAAGTACAAAGAGTCGATGCTGGGGAGTCCCATGATGTGCCACATAGTTTCTGCAGAATGTTATTTCGAGTTTTTATTTTTTCAGCTGTTTTTAATAGGTTCTGTTTATAGCTCAGCGTTCTATCAAGCGTTACCCCTAGATATTTAGGGTTTCTGTTATGTCTGAGTAGCCTTCCTTCTAAGTAGACCTTGAGCTCTTTGTTGGCCAACTTGTTGTTTAGGTGAAACGATCAGACTTCTGTCTTAGCGACACTTGGCAGCTACCTCCATCTGCGGAAATATGCACCAATAATCTTGACAAATCATGGGTCAGTATTGGACTCGGTAACTTCAAGATCTCTATGCCTCACTGCGAGTGCCCAATCGTCAGCATACTCAAAAGCTTGCCACGGTGGGTGAGTGGACGTTGGTCACTAGTCGTGGCCGAGTGAGGTACGTGTGTGCGCGCTGTGTGACCGCATTGGAAGAGTGTACGTTTCCTAATACCGGTGCTTCCGATAGTTCCACGGGTGTACTGACCTTCCGTGTGTCATTCGGACAATACTTTTTCAAGTAGTGTTCCAGGTAGGACAACAAAACCAGAAACCCAGAAAACCCTGCTGAAAATCATGTCCGGATACCAGAGGAAAAACACCGTACGCTGCCAATGGGACAGGCAGAGTTCTCGCCCCACACCAGGAGAAATCCACCGCTGGATTAGCGATACCCTCCGGTTGACTGTCGACCAAGTAGAAGCCATCCAGTTAAATGCGCAAGAAAAAACAATGTACATCAAGGTAATCAGCATATCTACTTATCAGAAATTGCTAAATACTTTTGCAGCTCCTATTAAATTTCAGTATGACTCAGGCGAAATGACTAATGTTAAGCTCTCCACAGCGGATTCCAATTTTACCACAGTGCGTATATTTAATGTCCCACTCGAAGTTCCCCCTGAAATTTTCAAATCCGTCCTGTCGAAATATGGCACTGTGAGTGACGACAGGAAAGAACAATGGTCTTCTGCTTATCAGTTCCCGGTGTATAATGGAATACGTGCAGTCGCTATGGAAATCAAACAAGATATCCCCTCCACTGAGACTTTTGGTGGCCATTCTGGCTATATATCGTATAATGGACAGAAACAGACCTGTTTAATTTGCAATGCTAACACACATCTACGTATCAACTGCCCAAAGAAAATGATTCCCCTCGGTATAACTCCTACACAACAACGACGTGTCCAATACTCGGAAGTTGTGACACAGCAAACGTCACAGGAAAACATGCTTATTGATCAGTCAGCTGGGACAACACCAGAAGTGGCCTCGGACACACATGACGCAGAACTGGTACCTTGCACTGACCAGATCAGCGAGCCACAGAGTGCCCCTGTGCTATCGGCAACCTGTATCGCAGCCTTAGAACCAACTCTGCCGTCCCTACAGGCTGCCACAGAAATTTTGTCTTCACTGCCCCCACCTTCTCTGGTACCTACCGACTCACTTAATCAGGTTGATCGGGGATCCAAGAACGTATCTAAGAAGATTAAAACAAATGCCTCGATTGCCGTACCAGCCCCGAAGAATCAAACTGGCTCTACAAACGTTCCCGCAGCTGTGAAAAAGAAACAAAATCTTCATTCTATGTCATCTAGGGACCCACGAACGCTCTCAAACGCTGACAGCCGGCCTATGAATGGCAGTCATAAGGAACTATCTCAACCTAATTTGACATAGTGCACCAGTATATTTCTCACCTGTGTCTTTTTTGGTTTTTTTTTTCTCGAGTCCACCTTCCAGTATGTCTAGCACAGCTTTTATACTTCTCTTAATGGCGCAATTTCTCACTGTGGCCACTGTGAATATTAATGTAATAGAATGCCCTCTGAAATTTCAACTGTTGGAGAGATTCCTTCGAGATGCAGACATTGACATTGCCTTCATTCAAGAAGTTGCTATACCCTGTTTGCCCCTATCTTCCTTCTACAAACAATACATCAATACCGGTACTACGAATAGAGGGACCAGATTCCTCATAAGACATGATATCCCACTCGAAGGTGTACTATGTCATCCATCAGGACGCATAATATCTGGACACATAAACAATACCACCCTGATAAATGTATATGCCCCATCCGGGTCCAATAAACATGTGGAACGGAAAATGTTCTTTCAACAGAGTATACTGCCTCATCTCCACGACGTTAAGGAAAAACTTATTCTTGCAGGGGATTTCAATTGTATTCAACGCCCAGAGGATTCCACTAGTCCATACCAAGGTGTCAACCCGGCTCTCAGGATCCTTCTTACCTCCCTACACCTCATTGATGCTGTGGATAGTTTAAGGGTGCCCCTGCCCCATTACACCTGTATAAGTCACAACTCCTCATCACGAATTGACAGCATCTACTTTTCACAGGAACTTATCCAGCCTAGACGACATGAAGTGATACCTGCCAGTTTCACTAACCATCATGCTGTCGTATGTACAATCTCTTACCCCCATCCCATATTTCATATAGGAAGAGGTTATTGGAAACTGAATGGCTCGCTGTTACTGGAGGAGGAATGCCAAGATATTTTCAGACAACACTGGACTCGATGGGTCCAACAAAATTGCAAATTTCGCGACTGCGCAGACTGGTGGGATATTTTAGTTAAACCAGGGATCCGCCGTGTCTTTAAGAACATATCCTACCAACGAGGTCGGGAAAGACGGGATACAGTTGAATTTTACTATCGAGTTCTTCGCCAGCTCCAGCAAAGATCTGATGCTGGGGAGCGTATATATGATCAGATTCGGGAAGTTAAACCCAAGCTCCTGTCTCTACAGCAACGAACGCTCGCTCATATAAACGTGGCTTTAAAAGATCGTACAGTGCTCCCGGACGAAAGTGCAAGTGTATACCATATCGCCAAAGGACAACGTGAGCGGCAACGTAAATATATCCACCGCCTCCGCACCAGTACTGTAAGTGTCGTCACCTCCCCTGACGCTATACGTAGTGAAATATCATTATTTTATCAACGGTTCTACGCTAAGGCTCCAATTGATCCACAGCAGGTGACCCTATTGCTTTCATCTTGCAGTACCCAACTATCTCCGGACAACAAAACTCTGCTCAGCGCGGATATTACGGATGAAGAGATTCACTCTGTGGTTAAGCACCTCCCAAACAACCGCTCACCTGGCATTGATAGACTGCCATATGAAATGTATAAACCCTTCTGGCCTCTCATTGGCAAAGAATTTTGTCATGTCTTGCGTACCATTCTCCAACGTCGTGCTCTTTGTCAATCACATCACGAGGGTACCATAGTCCTCATACCAAAAACATCCTCTCCCATGACAGTTGGTGACTTCCGACCAGTTACTCTGCTCTGCAGTGATTATAAAGTCCTTACCAAAGTACTTGCATGCCGATTGAAGACTGTTCTACATGATATCATTGGTGATGAACAATGTTGCAGTATTCCTGGAAGAACTCTGTTAACAAACTTAGCGATACTACGGGACCTACACCTAAAAGCCGAAATGCTCCCAACTGAGCCAATGAGTTTTCTCACCTTAGATCTTGATAAAGCTTTCGACCGCATCAGTCATGAATACTTGTACATGGTCTTGCAACACTTTGAATTTCCTGAAATCCTTATTGACTACATTCGTATGATAAATTGTAATGCTACGTCTCGAGTGCTCGTCAACGGTTTTCTTTCCCCTCTGATTCCAATACAACAATCAGTTAGGCAAGGATGTCCCCTTTCCATGCTACTTTTTGTCATTGGCCTTGGACCGTTCATTCGGACTACCCAGGTGAAGCTACAGGGTTACAAACTGTCCACACATGTTTTTGGCATGTGCGCCTATGCTGATGACGTATCAATATTGATCCGCAATAATGAAGCCATCTCCCACATCGATAGCGTCCTTCAGCTCTACCATATCGCCTCTGGAGCACAATCGAACCCACAGAAAACTGTTTTGCTTCCGCTCAATACTAAGTCAGTGATTACCCAACAGCCCTGGTTCCGGATAGTAAATGAGGTGAAAATTCTTGGCATTACCTGGAAGCAATCGCTTCTGGACACAGTGCAAGCAAACTGGACTAAGGTCATTGCCAAAGTTAGGGGAGTGCTGATCCAATTTGGTCAAAGAAACCTCAATATAGTGCAACGGGTGATGGTCCTCAACGTGTTTGCGCTCTCTAAAATATGGTATGTCGCACAACTTTTCCCACTTCCCAAAATGTTTGAGAGCCAATTGGCAAAATATACAGGTTGGTTTATATGGCAAGGATTTTTGTTCCGAGTACAACGGGAACAGTTGTATCTCCCATCCCGGCAAGGCGGGCTAGGGCTAACAGCTCATGGCATGAAATGCCGTGCACTCCTCTGCAAGAACGATATCACCATTATTTCCCAACATGACACTTTTACGAAAGCGCTATACAAAGATATTCGAAACACAGCCCGTGGTTGTGATAGAGCTTTGCCGAAGATATTTAGGGACCATCAACAGCACCTTCTGGAAACTGTTCGCCAAATGCCTTCAGGGACTGTTCCAACGACGAAAAGTATTTATAACATGTTGCGGCAAGTGGTACACTCCAAACCGCGAATCGAGGCCACCACCCTCTACGTCCATTGGCCCACTGTTTGGAAAAATTTTGGGGCTATGACCATTTCTTCTGCTGTACACTCCCATGTTTTTATCTTCCTCAACGATCTCATCCCAACCGCTCTACGGCGATATACCATCCGTCTTGAAGCTTACCCATGGTGTACTATATGTGGTCAAACTGATACGGCGATACACCGCTTCACATCATGCACGCGAGTTGCCTCCACGTGGCTGTGGTGTAAGGGAAAAGTATGTCAACTATTAAATGTGCCCACGGATGACCTTGATGACAGGAAGTTGATTCGTTTGTCGGTGACCGCCTTCCCCCAAATTAAACAGACTGCCATTGAGTGGATAATGGGCCAATATATACACTTCGTGATGGACAATGATCAACATTTCTCGTTCCTGGATCTCAGGTATCACCTGCAGAAAGAGCGTTGGAAGCTTAGTGAAAGTGGACTATTGTACGATAAATATGGACACTATCTGGATTTTCTTGTGATGTAATAGTATGGTATTTATCATATCTGAAAATTCTGTAATTCTGTAAAGAGTTAATAAAAAAAGTGGTAAAAAAGTGGTTATAGTGTCGGACTACCAACCCCAAGATTGCAGGTTCGCCCCTGGCCATGGTAAGTGACTTTTTGAAGGCGACAAAAATCACGCCACTCATGTCATACGTTGTTGGCAATGTTAAAGAACCCATTTTAATTCAGTAGGCCGTGTTCAATGGCAAAATTAATCTCGGAATTTTCCGCCAACACAAAGTTCCTCCTTTCTCTACTTGAAAGCGCTGTAGTGTCGAGGAGTTTAGATATCTAATCTCCTTGACTTTCATAGCGTTCAAAGGAACGACGAAATTCGACATGCAAGCTACCCTCTGGGTGTCAATTAACAAAGCTTGCACCAGGCACCCGAGGCCATACGGTATTATTAGCATACTCGAACTGTCTTGATGAGGTTTCAGGTATCTGATATGTATAAGCTGAACAGCAGAGTTGCGAGAACAGATCCTTGGCGCAGCCCATTATTTAGCTTAATTTGTGAACTCATCTTGTAGCCCATTAGCACCTGGAAACATCGGTTACTAAGCATTTCATTGATGAGATTGCCAATTTTTAGGCATTGAATGACTTGTAGAAGTGTCAATATGACACCCTGTCTCCAGACAGTATCATATGCAGCTGTGAGGTCAATGAATGCAATTGATGACTTTTCTTGATCCTGGAACCCAGCTTACACGAAGCTGCGGTTAGGTCTGAAATCTGCCTGTTCGACCGGTACATGTTCGAAGACCTTGAGACATATTCTATTGTACACCATTCTTTCGAGGAGCTTATTTAGCATGCTAAGTAAAGCTATGGGTCGGTAACTTTCTGGCTTGTCATTTGGCTTACCTGCTTTCAGTAAGGCTATTACTTTAGCTCGTTTCATTTCATGTGGTATGTTGCTCTTTGCAGAATGTCTGTGTAGAACATAGCAAGCCACTTTTTCACATATTTTCCACAGTGCAACATGAATTCTGCGTGAATACCATCAAATCCCGGAGCTTTCTCTAATTTCATTTCTTTTATGGCAGTCGTTACTTCTTCAATGCTGAATGATAGGGAATATTCAGTTTCTGCTTTGCAAGCTGATTTGAGTGACTTAAGATTCTTCTTAGCCGAAATAGTGTGTGCTCAGACTTGACGAGTTCTGGAAGTGGACACGATGTTGGCCGCAACTCTGTTTGGGGTAACAGCGTCATATGTACGATCTCGTCGGGTAGCACCGCCTAGTTTTCTGAGCAATGACCAAGCTTTCCTACTTGATGTACAAAAGTCCAGGGACTCAATGGTCTCAGTCCATTTTAAACGTCTAGCTGTGTCGATGTTACTCATCAACTCATCTGCTATGTCACGATAGTTACTTTCACAGAATTCTTTGTATAGCTTTTCGCATTCTTCTGTCCAGCCAGGAATATATTCCCTACGGAAATATCTTGGAATACACTCCTTTGCTGTACCAATTATAGCTTCAACGAACCACTGATAGTTTGAGCTTGTTGGTGGGATCCATCCTACTCATTTATCCAGATTTTCTGAGAATGTGACCCAATCAGCATTTTGAAAATTCCACCTGGGGCTAAGAAGTGCTTTTATTCAAGATAAATTGGACGGTGTTGACTGTGTGGAAAGACTCCAAGGACTTTTCTTAATACTGAAATTGGTTGATTTTTACAATCAGACGAGACAAAACAAAGATCGGGATTATGGCATGTATTCCAGGCACTGGATCTTAAAGTGCACCGATCCTTAATATCGAAGTTGAGATGTATGTCATGGTCTTCGGCCCAATCCACCAAAGCTTTTCCATTTTCATTGCTGAGCCTGTATTTCCACATCTCATGATGGTTGTTGAAGTCGTCCAGATATGTTGTAGGATGAGTGTGAGTATTAAGCACTTTAGAATGCCAATTGATGGGGATATTGAAGAAGGAACATAGAAAAACCTTCTGGACATCCTAATTCTCCGTTACAAATGGCGCGTGATATGCCTAATTGCTTACATCAGTTCCTTCTCGTGACGAACAGTATAATTTCCCTACATTTATTACCTCGTTCCCTCACTTAATTAGATCACATTATTGTAGAGCCAAACTGCACGCCCGGCGCGCTGGCATGCTGGATTCACGTCGGCGTTCTTCTGGTGCATACGGCCTTGCAGCGTTAGTGGAGAAAGACTATTATTGTGTCTGTCTCTCTCGCTCGCTTTCCCGTCTTCCTCCCTTCCGTACTGTCTCCACTGTGTCGAACGTCAAACGGCCGCGGTGCGGTGTCCTTTATCTTGCAAGCTGTCATGTCACTTGACATTACTTGATCGCGGAGATATCTAGCGTAACGTTTGACTATGGTTCTTGGATTGGTTTTATTTCTAGCATATTTCAAGAATTTACAAAACTTTGATCTGATTTGTTCGTCAAGCCATTTACAAGGTAGCACTCAACATAAGGATATTTTTAACTCTGTGAAAAATCTGCCTGATTTCAATTCAAAGTGTCCGCCTCGTTGCGTAGTGGCTAGCACTCATGGTTGTCATCACGGAGGCTTGGGATTGAATCCCAGCTTTGCCAAGAGATTTAATTCTGGTCTGAGGGCTGGAACGGGGTATACTCAGCCTCGTGAGGCAAAAGTGAGAAGAGGTGTGTTTGATTCCCACCTCAGCCATCTTGGAAATGGTTTTCTGTGGTTTCCCACTACTACTCCAGGCGAATGCCGGGATGGTTCCTAACTTAAAGCCACGGCCGCCTCCTTCCCAATCCTCATTCGAATTACAGGTACACACACTAAAACAGCCATTGCTCACACACACACACATTGAAATACACGGGACTACATGACCACGGTGTCGCAAAGCCCCTCAAATGAATCAACAACAACATCTATTGGTAATTACCGCAGCAAGAATATTCGAAATTGCACAGGCACATGTGTTATCAATGTTTGGAGCAACGTACAGTATGTCTGCGCAACATTTTTCTCTGCATTGAAAGTTACAAATTCACGGCATTGCTCTCTGATGGCTGACGATAACCTGCGAAACAGCCTACGGTTGATTGTTTCTCAATCAATCGTACCGAACATTGACCATATTGTAAATCTTCTTCTTACTCATCTCCTTCTTCAATTCCCTTATGCCTTCAAGCGTCGGGGTAGCCACGTTTGAGCCATTTCTGCCAACCTGCTCTATTTCTGCACATTCTCTTCATTTCCACAACAGTTTTGCCCCCTTTTTGTGGTCAGTTTTTTCTTGCACACAAAGAATTAGCCAATCGCCTTATTGATTGCAGTAACTTCCATCTTATAATGTTGTTTTCATCTCACGTGTGCAACTCTTACAGATGTCATTTGCCAGTAAACCTTGAGTTTTAATTTTATTTAACAACTCCCAACAGGCATTCGTCATTAACCAATGATATAATTGCCACGCATGTGCCAAAGCTTTATTGTTAATATTGCCAAAATTACGGGTCTCCATCAATGTTTGCAGTGAGGGACATCCCAAGTCCTTGAGATCAATACGTTGAGAGTAAGGAGCTAAAAACCGTTGCAAATAGAATTGAAATCAAACCACAGGCTTCTAGACCTAACGGTTCTTGAGATATGAAGTGTGGTAAACACTTTTCACTTAATCTTTCCAATGAATCATTGTAATCATAAGGAAATACACCTTTACGAGTCATGAGCGTTGCATTTTCAATTCCAAGATCCATTCTTATTATCACATCAAGTTGTCTGAGCATACCCAGAAATACACTGGATTTTTGTTTGGGCATACAACCTATGTATTTTGTAAATTACCTTTTGGTCTAAAGAACGGGGGAGCCGCACTAATACGAGCTCTAGACGCGAACCTGACGCAAGAAGTCAAGGAGAAAATAGTCTGCTATGTCGATGGCATAATAATCGCATCAGAGACAGAAGAGGAGCACTATCAAACCTTTCGTCTCGTTTCCGAGAACCTCCGTGTAGCCAATTTCAAGGTGAACAGAGAGAAATGGGAATTCCTCCAGAATGTTTACATAAGCTCAAGATGGCGGCAGTGTGAAACATTTCACTGGCATTATATATCTCCGAAACTATTAATGATATCGAACTGAAATTTTGAACGGTGATAAGGGGCGTTAATACACGTTCACCTATGTATTTAAAAAAATTAAAGTAAAAAACAAACATCGCGGCCAAGCGAATTTGATACATTTTAATTGATTTTTCTCGCGATTTAACCATCTGAGCGCAGTGAAATATGGTGCATTACATGTTTATACACATTGTAATGCACTAGCATATAATTTAGTTCAATATTTACATTTACCGCTGTGCAGTATTTAAAAATTAAGTTTTTATTTCTTGTGTATTAATCATGCGATCGAAGTCAACATTGGAATAATGAACTTACGCAACAATCGTCATCTCAAAGTACATAACTTGATGGCCAACATACATAAAAATCCAACATGGCGACCATCCGAAATATTTTGACGGTTCTCAATATCTACTAATCTATGACACTCAACAAACATAAAATTTGTATGTTGATAAAAGCTATTAAGATAAGTTCGCCTATCGGATCTTCAATAACCTGGTGAGTACTAATCCAATATCGCGGTGGCGCGAAATTTAAATATTTAAATGGACGATTCTCATGGTTTAACTATCCGAGTGCAGTGAAACTTGGTACGGTAGATGTTTAGACATATTTTAATCCATTGGCATTTAATTTATTTCAATTGTTTTCATAACCACAAGAAAATCTAATTTCTTGTTTTTATTTATTGTGTTCTAATCATGCGATTGAAGTTTAAATAATAAACATACGCAATAATCTTCATCTAATAGTACATAACTGTATGGCCTACATATATTAAAATCCAACATGGCGACCGTCCAGTATACTTCTCATTATCTACGAATCTATTACAGCAATCAATCTGAAAATAGAGGCAACTAATAAAAGTAGGATATATGAAAATAGGCTGTTAAGTTATTCACGGAACTACTTGTTTTCCTTGGGAACGGTGAGTAGTTTCTCTTCAACACACCAAAGTTGTAAGGAAAGCGTTTTGTTCCATCGATTCTCCATTATGTCATTACGTTTGTAGAGCAGTCCATTGATGCCCACAAGAGACTGTATGTAATTAAGAAGCGATTGACAAAGGGAGGAGTCCATTTGTGCTTCTTGTGTGGGTACTGCTCCCAATAGCCATTACATGTAATTAAATGGCCTTTCTCTGTTATCTCAGGCAGGGCAAGTAGACTAGTGAGCGTATTGTTCCATAGGATCGGTGAGTAGTTGCTCTGTAACACGCCGAAGTTGTAAGGAAAACGTTTTGTTCCATCGGAACGGTGAGTAGCTGTTCTCTAACACAACGACGTTGTAAAGAAAGCGCTTTGTCCAATTGCAACGGTGAGTTACAATTGCCTAGAAATGGGGTAGCTGTCCCACTGTGTAATCCTCTGGGTCATTATTCTAGATGGCGGCTGATAGATTGATTGTCGATTGGATGATTGAATGGTTATCGACTGATCGATTGTTTTATTGATAAACAAAATGGCGGTGGGGGAATAACTGGCACATAGGTGAGAAGATTGAAACTCAGCGGAAAAAAATCAGCTTAAAAAATAAGTAAATCGGTATTCGACGGTTTTTTAATCAATTCAATTTAACCCCAAAATTTCATGTTTCTAACTTCAATAATTTTGACTGGGCGATGATGAGTGAGTCAGGACTTTCTCTATCAATTTTTTATTTCAGAATTTCACCCCTCCCCATGAACACCTTAAATTTGATTTATGAAAAAAAAATGTCGAACACTTATTTACTTATTTTTAAGCAGTTTTATCTCCCTGAGTATGAAGAGTGAGTGAGTCTGTCAATCAGTTAGGACACTTTCTTTCCTGTTTCCCCCCCCCCCCCCCCGCAGAATTTCACCCCTCCCCATGGGCCCCTTAAATTGGATTTATGAAAAAAAAACGGTCCAACACCTATTTACTTATCTTTTAAGCTGATTTTTTTCCGCTGGGTTTCAAACTCCTCGCCTATGTCGTTTAAGAGATACACGCTCCGTTAGGAATCTTTCAACCCCCACTTTTCACCCCTTTCACCTCATAATATCCACCACATCGAAAAACCGTCAGACACATGTCTTCTTATTTTAACTAGCAGTAGTGCCCGGCTTCGCCCGGTGGATTTATTTGTATTATGGATGGTAATGAATACTACTACAGAACTGGCACATGATACTTAAACTAACAGAAACCAATACTTAAAAAATTATCTTTTTGTGGTGGTGGTGGTGGTGGTGGTTGTGGTGGTGGTGGTGATAAGTAGTACAGTATAATGGACGTAACATTCAGGTCAATATCCCGTAATGATAATTATGAATAGGGAAACAGCTATTTATTAACTACAGCACTGACACATGTAATTTACAAACAAATTTACAAAAAAAAAAAATAGAAAGAGCAGTAAGTGAAACAAAAGACACTGCCTAGGGCCTATATCTCATTGGCTGTTAAAAATGTAGAGACCAATAGAGTCGTCTTTTGTCTCATAGCGCCGTAGGAAAATAATCAGAACTTTTTTGCAAACTTCGGCTATCCCGAGCTACTGAGGTAGCAATAGTATCATTTATCGCCACATAGCGCTTAACGATAAGTTTCGGAATAAATGAAGGTAAATTTGAAAGCACCAACGCTTATTGCAGCTGATAACCTCAATGTACTGCACCAACACCATTGCACTTATACAGAGGCATAATATTTTCATGATGATAACTGTTTAAAGGGGCCTAAGAAATCTTTTTGCACTAATTACTCCCCGTGACTGCAATTTATAAGCAGCGCAAGATTTAACTATTTTCGCAATTCTGCACCAGAACACTGGTAGGGGTGACGTGATGCAGGCCGAACTGCCCGTCAACAACAGACTAATTCAAATACTCTTACAGTTACACTACTACGGACATGAATGATTCTAGGGACTTAATACGTCGTTTTCAAGTTCATTTTATCTGTTATTCTAAATGTAGGGAATATTGAGTGAACTGTGTTATCAGCAGGGTTTCATAGTGTATGTAACATTTGCTGCAATTAAGAGAAACGGTGTAGATTTGTGACGAAGGGCCTAAATGCAGGTAATGGACGGGTCTGTCCAAAATTTCATGCAGACAGTGTTACTCGCAGGGTTCCAAAGGGTAAGTATACAACTTTTGGTTCAGATTGGTGACAGGGTGTGGATTTGTATCAAAGGGCCTAAATGCAGGGAATGGACTCGTCTGTCATAAATTTCATGTAGGCAGTTTTACTCGCAGGGTTCCAAAGGGTAAGTATACAAATTTTGATTCAGATCGGTGAAACGGTGTAGATTTGTGCCAAAGGGCCTAAATGCTGGAAATGGAGTGGTCTGTCAGAAATTTCATGCAGATTATGTTACTCGCAGGGTTCCAAAGAGTAAGTATACAAATTTTGGTTCTGATCGGTGAAACGGTGTAGATTTGTGCCTAAGGGCCTAAATGCAAGGAATGGAGTGGTCTGTCCTAAATTGCATGTAAACAGAGTTATTCGCAGGTTTCCAGAGGGTAAGTATACAAATTTGGTTCAGATCGGGGAAAAGGTGTAGATTTGAACCAAAGGGCCTAAATGCAGGGAATGGACTGATCTGTCATCAATTTCACGTAGACAGTGTTACCATCAGTGTTCCAAAGGGTAAGTATACAAATGTTGGTTCAGATAGGTGAAGGGGTGTACGTATCACTAACCATAACGCCAGCGCATGCGGATAGACCTGTTCGGGAGCACTTGTTCTACCGACTTACTGAACAAAAATCATTCTTGAAGGTTACCTGAGAGGTGTGGCCTAATGCTACATAGCCTAAACTATTCCTCTTGAATCGGGCCATCATATAAAAAAAGAATTTTTTGAATCGGACTAGTAGTTCCAGAGATTAGCGCCCTTAAACACATAAACACACAAACACACAAACACACAAACTCTTCAGCTTTATTATATTAGTATAGATGATGAGTTTATATGCCGAGTATCACATCCCCCAATGAAACCAATCGGGAGTTATTGTTATTCATTGAAATGCTGGTTTAACCCCCTTAAGACACCTTTAGAACCTGAATATCCGAAAATCCTCCCTTAGTGGACGGTTTTGACATACAATGATCATATCCCCAAAATGTCATGTTTCTAACTTCAATAATTTTGGCTGGGCGATTGTGAGTGAGTCAGGACTATCTCTTTGAATTTTCATTTTTTCAGAATTTCACCCCTCCCCATGAACCCCTTAAATTGGGTTTATGGAAAAATACTGTCAAACACCTATTAACTTATTTTTAAGCAGTTTTCCCCCTGAGTTTGATGAGTGAGTCTGTCAGTCAATCAGATAGGACACTGTCTTTCCTGTCCCCCCCCCCCCCCAGAATTTCACTCCTCCCCATGGGCCCCTTAAATTGGATTTGTGAAAAAATCGGTCAAAAACCTATTTACTTATTTTTAAGCTGATTTTTTTTCCGCTGAGTTTCAAACTCCTCGCCTATGTCGTTTAAGAGATACACGCTCCGTTAGGAATCCTTCAACCCCCACTTTTCACCCCTTTCACCTCATAATATACACCTCATCGAAAACCGTCAAACACATGTCTTATTAGGAATGTCTGTTTCCTTAGAACACGGCCTATAAGCCCGCGAAATAGAAATTCCTATTTCAACGCCGGTCGTGAAAGTCTGAATTTTTACATGTCTTCTTATTTTTAATGATGAGTTGATATTCCGGGGATCACATCCCCCAATGAAACCAATCGGGAGTTATTGTTATTCAATGAAATGCATGTTTAACCCCCTTAAGACCCCTTTAGAACCTGAATATCCGAAAATCCTCCCTCAGTGGACGGTTTTGACATACAATAATCCTATCCCCAAAATGTCATGTTTCTAACTTCAATAATTTTGGCTGGGCGATGGTGAGTGAGTCAGGACTTTCTCTTTCAATTTTCATTTTTTCAGAATTTCACCCCTCCCCATGAACCCCTTAAATTGGGTTTATGAAAAAATAAACTGTCAAACACCTATTAACTTATTTTTAAGCTGTTTTTTCCCCCCTGAGTTTGATGAGTGAGTCTGTCAGTCAATCAGATAGGACCCTTTCTTTCCTGTCCCCCCGCCCCCAGAATTTCACCCCTCCCCATGGACCCCTTAAATTGGATTTATGAAATAACGGTCAAACATATATTTACTTATTTTTTAAGCTGATGTTTTTCCGCTGAGTTTCAAACTCCTCGCCAATGTCGTTTAAGAGATACACGCTCCGTTAGGAATCCTTCAACCCCCACTTTTCACCCCTTTCACCTCATAATATACACCACATCCGAAAACCCCACACACACGTGTCTTCTTATTAGCCTACTTTCGATTTTTGCAAAAAATGAAAGTAGACTTATGAGATCAACACAGGGCGAAAAAAGTGTGTCTGTCTGTGTGTGTGTATGTGTGTGTGTGAGTCTGTGTGTGTGTGTATGTGTGTGTGTGAGTCTGTGTGTGTGTCTGTGTGTGTGTGAGTGTGTGTACTCTGAATGTCTGTCCCCCCTATCAATTCGAACACGGCGAATGCGAATTGAACGAAATTTGGTACAAAGGTAGCACTAGCAAAGGACACCTCAGTGTCATGTTTTATATCGCCGCCATCTTTACTAAAACTGAATGGCGGCCACTCAAACGTTCAAAACGTAAAATCAAATAACGACTAAACAAATCATCCGATCTCTACCAAATTTGGTAACAACATACCTTCCGATAGGATGCGTCTTGTGACCAAACTACAAGGTCGTCCACCATACCATTTCAGGATGGCGGCCGTGCGAATTATGCAAACTTTATAATCCATATCATGGGACCCACCAGTTCCGATTATCGAGCCGAGAATCGTTTTAACTGTTCTAAAGGAAGAGGCACGTTCGAAATTAAAAGTTTATTTTGTAATACTATAGTGCAGACGTGATTTTAAAAAGCTGAGCTGATTCAGTAATAAGACAAGATGGCAGCGGATATCTTGTGCCTGACTTATATTTCACTAATTTGAGTATTGCATGCAATATAGCGTACTGATACAAAATAAATAAACTTTGTATGAAATGCTTTATATATAAATAATATACTCCAGTGATGAAATCGTTTAGTATAAATCATTATTTGCTAACAAGTTCTATGTAAGTCATTTTATATAGAACGATATTCGTTGACACAATTAGCTCAGTGGTAGAGCGTTAGCCCATCGCTCCAATGCCTATGGTTCAAACCCGATCAGAGCTAGGTTTTTTGCTTGAAATGTTATATGTTTATTGTTTTGTAATGACTCAGATGTTTTAAAATTAAGCGTTATATTGTGCATATTATGGTGTAAAATATATATTTAATTAAAACATAATTCGCCAGCAGATTTACTCGAGAAATCTAGCTGCCAAAAAGGTAACTAGATTAACTTCCAGATTTTATTGAAAAGTTTCTTCTTCTGGCCGCTAGAATGCACTCGCTCTATTAGGATTATATTGTTCGATATTTCACCACTAGATGTCACGACTAGTCTACGTGGGGCTCCATTGATTACTACACCATTGGCATTCTATGCGCATCGAATTTGAAGAATGACAAGATGATACTACGATACATTTTTACTTTTTATTTTAAAGGGTTTGTAACAGCCTATTTTGCGTTACTTGAAAATGTTATTTGAATCCAATTAGGGTTGTGAAAGCCATGCACAACCAGACGTCTAAAGACATTCCTCAACTCAAAGTTGGATGTTGCCCACGGCAGGTCGTATATGTAATAATAATAATAATAATAATAATAATAATAATAATAATAATAATTTATTTTATTTTATTTTTTTTAGTTTTTCGAGGGAAACGTGGGGAAATCTTCAAAAGACAGATTGCAAGCTTCCGGACTTACAACTGTGCAGGATTCTTACCTACTAAAAACCCACAAACCCTATACTTGGCTTAAGGCCACCCCGGAACTGCCTGTTCAGCCTTACTTCAGGGTGGAGCCTCTGTTACGACCAGAAGTCTCAGTCAATTTCATTAAATGTGATGATAATGAAATTACTCATCATCATCTTCACTGTCTTCAGCAACCAATCTTCTCGGTTCCTCTTCTTTTTTTGTTTTCAGCAGCTCAGAGATGTAGACTGCAATCTGTGCCCAACTTTCTCTGCTGCTGAGCATTTTATCCACCACATTGTCTGGTGTAATGACACCTAATTTTGTCTCCAGAAGCCTTCGAAGATTTCTCCACCTCAAGCATGCAAAGAATGTGTGCTGAACATCGTCCCATTGATCATCACAATAACGACAACGTGAACTCGGTGAAATTCCCATTCGATGGAGGTATGCTTCATAATAACCATGGCCAGTGAGAAACATGGTAGTGTAATAATTAACCTCACCATGTTCCCTCGACAACCATGGCTTCAGTTGCTTGATGAGCCTAGCGGTCCACCTGCCACGATTTTCACGTTCCCATTCTTCCTGCCATTCCAGAAGAGATCTGTCTCTTTCCTCCCTCTTCACGCGTATCTTAGAATGCTCGTCTTTGCGCAAGTATATACGGCGCCTTTCCTTGGCCAGGATGTAAATGGGTATCGCCCCAGCTATTACTAGCACTGCCGGTCCAGACACTGTACGATAGGCAGAAGTTATTCTGAGGGCAGCTCTTCTGTGAACAGAGTTTATCCGCTTCCTATACATCTCAGAGCCAAGAGCTACTGACCAAATCTCTGCACCATAAACAATAACTGATTCCGCCACTCTCATCAGCAGTTTCCTCTTCAATGGTGAAGGGCCGCCAATATTAGCCATGAGCCGCGACAAGTTGTTAACAATCCTTGCAGCCCTATCAGCAATCTTGCTGATATGATTCCAGAATGTTAACTTGCTGTCAATCATAACACCCAAGTAACGAACAGCAGGAGCTGTTTCTATCACTTGATTATCTACTAGCATGGGTACAACTCGTGGAACTCTCTTCTTAGTAGCAAGGACTAGTTCTGTTTTATGAACTGCTAGTTGGAGACCATGTTCATTCATCCAGGTGGAAACTCTCCGCATTACCTGATTCAGTTTAAGTTGCAGACCCTCCATGGAGCGCTCCATAATGAGCACAACGAGATCATCAGCATATCCCACCAAAGAAGTGTCCTCTGGCATCTCCATCCGTAAAATACTGTCATAATTTACGTTCCATAAATCAGGACCTAACACCGAGCCTTGAGCCGCCCCCGCTGTTACCTTGCGACACTTGACTCCTTCATCTGTGTCATACTGTATCCAACGATCACAAAGATAATTCCTCAGAACAGACGCCAAGTAGCGAGGAATGTTAAATGTTGTTTCAAGTGCAGCTATTATGTCAATCCACCGGGCAGAATTGAAGGCATTTTTCACATCCAGAGTAACCAGTAAGCACATTTTTCTAGAGAAATGGTTGCCATGCTCAATGGATCTGACAGCCATCACCACTTCTTCAATGGCGCTGATGGTGGACTTACCCTTCACAAAACCGTATTGTTTGGGGGACAGACCTCCTGCAGCAACAATCGCTGCCTGAAGCCTTCCTTTAATCATCTTCTCAAACAGTTTGCCAGCCATGTCCAACATGCATAGAGGTCTCTGACCTGAAGCAGTAGTGGGATCTCCTTTGCCTTTAGGCATGAGCACAAGCCTGGCCACTTTCCACGGGGTCGCAAAGACTCCCTGTAGTAAACAACAATTATACATATTCAGCAAAACATCTGGTTCCTCTTCGGATATCATCTTTAACACTTCAGCAGGAATTCCATCCGGCCCTGGTGCCTTCTTATTCTGAAAAGATCGTGCTGTAGTTTGTAATTCCTCCCTAGTGAATAGCGGAATATCATCTAGCATCACCGGCATGTGATCGGGAAATCTCTCTGGGTGATTAGGAAATAGCTCATCTATAATAGCTTCCTTCTGGGATGCCGTCATAGCAGCAGTAGACACCATAATGCCGTCGAGCTTCTTACCGACAATTTTGTAGCCCAGACCCCATGGGTCCTGATCCAGATCGTTAATGAGCTCGTTCCATTTATGTGCCTTACTTTGAGCAATGGCCCGTTTGAGAGCCCTCCTCGCTACTCTACACTCTTCTATCGCATTTGCAAACTCTAGAGAATCTCTGCAGAGCCTTTGTGCCCTTCTCCTTAATCGAAAACACAATCGTCGAGCCTCTGCTATTTCAACATTCCACCAATAGGCTGGCCGTTTGTTTGGAAAAATCTTCTTCTTGGGCATGGATGCTCCGCAAGCCTTAACAATGAGATCAATGGTCGACCTAACCAGGGTTTCTGCAGAGCTCGCGGGGCTATGTTGAAACAAATCCTCCAGAACTTGTTTCCCTTGTGCTATTACTGCAAGAAGAATTTCACCATCCATGTGATCAACGTTCCATCTAAACGGTATCGGAATTTCATGGACTAGGCCTCCTCGAGGCCTAGTATTAAAAAGGATGTATCGATGATCACTGTTGTTATAATCTAGCATTACATGCCAGTCTGCAATGCAAGCAGCAAGATCTGCAGAGGCAAACGTTAGGTCTGGTGTGGTTTCGTTTTGCCCAGGCCGACAAAATGTTGGAACATCACCGCTATTTAGCAGCACCAAGTCCAACCTAGCAGCCATCTCCAAAATTCTATAATAATAATAATAATAATAATAATAATAATGTTATTTGGTTTTACATCCCTTTTAACTACTGCTGCTTTTAGAGACACCGGGGTGCCGGAATTTTGGCCCGAAGGGGTTCTTTAACGTGCCAGTAAATGTACTGACACGGCTCCCTCGCATTTGTGCACCCTCAAATGCCAGCTGACTGCGCCAGGATACGAACCTGCAACCTGGGGCCCAGCAAGCGAGAACGTTACCGCTGAGCCCCGCAGCCAGTCCGGTCGATTATGTCTCCAGATCCATAACATTCTTGATATACTTCTTAGCTTTCTTTCTTCAATGATGGTAGCAGTTTTTATCTAGGTTGTGGCGTTTGGTAGAGGTAAATCGTTTCTAAGGTCTTCAACAAAGAATAGTTCTATTATACTCTTTGATAATAACAACGAGTTATAACTATACTCATACATTTAGGAGAAAGTAGGCTATATGTTCTTTACTGAACATCTTGTTTTTAATGATGAGTTTATATGACGAGTATCACATTCCTCAATGAAACCAAGCCGGAGACATTGTTATTCAATGAAATGCAGGTGTACCCCCTTAACACCCCATTAGAACCTGAATATCCAAAAATCCTTCCTTAGTGGGCGTTTTAGACTTACAACGAACATATCCTCAACATTTCATTTTTCTAACTTGAATACCGTAGTTTTGGCTGGGCGATTATGAGTCAGTCAGTCAGGACACTTTGTTTTACATAATAGATATATTCTGAAAGGGTGTAGCAGCCTTTGAGAATAAATCAATTCTTTACTAGTCTTATAGACGGTTAAGATATTGATAATATAAGCCAAATAATGGCTACACTGCGTCCTGCTGCACGGCTGAAAGCAACGGGAAACTACAGCCGCATGCTATTCCCGAGGATATGCACCTCTCTATGCATAATTACATGTGATGATGGCCTCCTCCCTTGTAAAATTTCAATCCGGAGGTAAACTAGTCCCCCGTTCGGATCTCAGGGTGGGGACTACTCGAGAGGGGGTTAACATCACAGAAGTGACAAAGAGGAAATCTGACATTCTACGGATCGGAGCGTGGAATGTTAGAAGTCTGCTAGGAAGTGGAAGGTTAGAAAACTTAGAAAGGGAAATGGATAGGTTGAGGTTGGATTTGGTTGGGATTAGTGAAATGCGCTGGCAGGAAGAACAGGACTTTTGGTCAGGAGACTATAGGGTCATTGGCACTAAATCAAACAATGGCCAAGCAGGGGTTGGCCTCATATTGAGTAGGAAACTTGGACAGCGGGTGGAATATTATGAACAATATAGTGAACGGATTATTGTAGCAAAAATCAATACTAAACCTACCTGCACCACAGTGGTACAAGTCTATATGCCTACCAGTCAAGCTGATGATGAGGATGTTGAAAAGGTCTACGAAGAAATAGACGAAATTCTGAGGTATATCAAGGGTGATGAAAATGTTATAGAAATGGGAGATAGGAATGCTGTGGTAGGAAAAGGGAGAGAAGGGAAGATAGTAGGAGATTTCGGATTAGGTGAAAGGAATGATCGAGGAAGCAGGCTGGTAGAATTCTGCACCGAGCATGAGTTGGTCATAGCTAACACCTTATTCAATAACCACAATAGAAGAATATACACATGGATGAGACCAGGAGATACAGGGCGTTACCAAATCGACTTCATTATGGTCAAGCAGAGGTTTCGAAACCAGATTATGGATTGTAAAACATATCCTGGTGCTGACATAAACTCTGACCACAATCTGGTTGTAATGAAATGCAGATTAAAGTTGAAGAAACTGAAGAAAAGTCAAAAGCCAAAACGGTGGGCAATAGACAGACTGAAAGAGAAGGATGTAAACGAAAGATTCAAGAAGAGTATAAAGGAAGGACTAATGAAAAACCCTAAACAAACTTCAATTGCAGACGAATGGGCACTTTTGAAGAATGAAATAACAAAATCCGCAGAAGAAAACATTGGTAGGAAAGAAAGAATAGGTAGAAAACCGTGGATCACTCAGGATATACTAGAATTGATGGATGAAAGGCGGAAACACAAGAATGTAAGAGATGAAAAGGGGAAAGCAGAATACAGACGTCTGAGAAATGAGGTTAACAAGAAGTGCAAGGAAGCGAAAGAAGAATGGTTGAAAGAGAAATGTGCAGGTATAGAAAATTGTCTGAAATTAGGAAAAGTAGACACAGCTTATCGAAGGATTAAGGATACTTTTGGGGAAAAGAAGACTAAGTGCTGTAATATTAAGGACACAAATGGAAAGCCTCTAACAGATAGGGAAGAAAAGGTTGAGAGATGGAAAGCTTACATAGAGAGTTTGTATAAGGGAAAGGAGATTGAGAATCATGAAATGGAAAGGGAGGAGGAAATTGATGAGGATGCGAAAGGAGATTTAATATTGAGATCAGAATTTGATAGAGCTTTGGAAGACTTAAGCAGGAACAAAACACCAGGCATAGATGATATACCGATTGAGTTGCTACGCTGCATAGGAGATGAAGGTCTGATCAGGTTATTTCACTTGGTGTGTAGGATTTATGAGACTGGTGAGGTACCCCCTGATTTCAAGTAGAATGTAATCATCCCTACACCAAAGAAAGTGGGAGCTGACAGATGTGAATATTACCGTTCAATCAGTTTGATTACTCATGCTTCAAAGATCCTGTCTAGAATAATCTACAAGAGGATTGAAAGCCAGATAGAAACGGAGTTGGGTGAAGACCTGTTTGGTTTCAGGAGAAATGTATGAACAAGGGAAGCTGTACTAAGTCTTAGGCTGATTTTGGAAGGTACAATAAGGAAAGATAAGAGAATGTTCATGGCTTTTGTAGACTTAGAAAAGGCTTTTGATAACGTTGATTGGACTAAATTGTTTGACATTTTGAAATCGATTGGAATAAAGTACAGGGATAGGACGGTGATATACAATCTATACAGAAACCAGACAGCAGTCATTCGAGTTGAAGGACATGAGAGAGAAGCTGGTATTCAGAAAGGTGTAAGGCAAGGCTGCAACTTATCACCCATACTTTTCAATCTTTACATTGAACAAGCAATGAAGGAAATTAGATAAAAATTTAAAGTGGGAGTGAAGATTCAAGGAGAAATAATTTCAACTCTGAGATTTGTTGATGACATCGTCATCTTGGCCGACAAGCCTGAGGATTTGAATGAGTTTTTGAATGGTATGGACTCCGTCTTACGCAAAGAATTCATGATGAAAATTAATAAATGTAAAACAAAAATACTGGAATGCAGCCGAAATAATTCAGAAACCTCTATGGACATCAAATTGACAGGTGAAAAGCTGAAGGAAGTAGGAGACTTCTGTTACTTAGGAAGCAGAATAACCAGTGATGGACGAAGCAAAGAGGATATAAAAAGTAGGTTGGCTCAGGCAAAGAAAGCATTTCTACAAAAAAGGAATCTGCTGACATCGAATATAGATTTAGGTATTAGGAAGTCATTTTTGAAAGCCTTTGTCTGGAGCGTGGCCCTCTATGGATGTGAAACTTGGACTATTGGTGCAGCAGAAAGGAGGAGAATTGAAGCATTTGAAATTTGGTGTTACAGGAGAATGATGAAGATCAGATGGGTAGATAGGGTTACAAACAAAGAGGTATTAAGACGAGTGGGAGAGGAGGGATGTTTCTGGCGACTGCTAATGAAGAGAAGAGATAGGTTGGTAGGACACATACTAAGACACCCAGGAATAGCAAGCTTAGTTACGGAAGGAAGGGTCGAGGACAAGAACTGTAGGGGTAGACCAAGGTTAGAATATGTTAAACAGATTGCCTCAGATGTAGGGTGTGGTAGCTATGTAGAGATGAAACGATTAGCTCAGGTCATGGAGGCATGGAGAGCTGCATCAAACCAGTCAAAAGACTGAAGACTCAAACAACAATAGATATAGGTAATTTAGAGTTAACTGGTAAAATATTTCTATTTGCAGATGCTCTATTTCTACTTTACGAGAGCGCCTGTGAACAAACGATTATGGATAATGTGCAAAAGGATCTAAATATATTAACAACATGGTTTTCAAAAAGTATATTAATCATAAGCAGCTCAAAAATAAAATATATGCTATTTCATAAACTAGCTTACAGTTCAAGCACTTGCAACGAGTTAAAATTGGCAATGTACCCATCGAACGGGTGAAAAAATACACATAGGCTATTTAGGCCTAACTTTGGACAATAACTTAAGTTGGAATGATCATGTCACAAATATGAAAATGAAAATTGTTAGTGTAACTGGTGTTCTAAAAAAATTAAGGGAGTATGGAATTAGCAATCAACATTTAAGGAGCATATATGCCTCTCGTATTCATTCCCACCTTATGTACATGAATATAATATGGAGTAAATGTACACAGGAATCAATAAATGAGCTCGAAATACTCCAAAAAAGAGCAATTAAAATAATGTATGTTTACGATTTTAGGTAACAATCTGTACAAGTATTTCAGGAGACAAACATATTACCATTACGAAGCCAGCTCAAATACTCTGAAGCTTTATTTATGTTCAGATATAAACAAGGTCTTATTAGTCTTAATACTGAACTTCAATGCAGGAAAGACATTCATACCCATAACACAAGATCAGCAAACCAGTTATACATGGAGTCAACAAACACACCTAGATATGGTATTAAAAGTATTTCCTATTCAGCCAGCACCTCTTATAACAACTTACCTCCTAAGCTGAGACAAATTGTAAACTTAAACACATTCAAAAATGAAGCACGCAGGTAAATCCTGAAACAATATGTTGAAGAATATAGATGAACCCATAAACACTGAATAAATGATCCTACCACCTTAATATATTCTAGTATAAGTTACTAAGCCGTATTTGTAAAGGGCAGTTCCCCCTTGAGCTACCAGCTCACTGGGATTTTATGTACCCTATAAATACATAAATAAATAAATAAATAAATACATAAATAAATAAATAAATAAATAAATAAATAAATAAATAAATAAATCTCTGAACAGATTGAGATCTGGCATCGGCATATCAAGAGTTAAAATGGGGCTATGGAAAGCAAGATATTAAGTGTGATTGTGGAGAAGGCCAGACTGTTAGGCACATGCTCCAGTATCGACTGTGCGCAGCTTCCTGCACAGAGGAGGATTTACATCAAGCATCAGACAATGCACTGAAAGTAGTTGGTTGGTTCCTCAGATTAGGGGCTGCGACAACGCGGTCATCTATCCCTGGGTACTTTGTGTGTGTGTAGAAGAATCTGTCCGATAACCGTTGTTAATTGTGATGGCTGTATTAGTGTGTGTTATCAGTTTACAATTCGAGTAAGGACTGCAGACCTTGATTTTTTTCAATTTTTTGCCGCCAAACGCCACCGTCAACGACTACTAGTTCAGAACTTGGTTACCAGATGCCACCGCAGTAGGCTCCTGATGACGAACGTCGGAACCTAAGAGCGTTTGTCGAATGTTTAACCTATAATTTAGCTTCACACAGGTTTAATTAATGGAAGGTTCTTTAACATGCCTTAAATCTATGACATGGGACCGCCGGCTTTACTTCCCTTCCAAAGGAAGGCATACTGAGGGATTTTTAACGCTCTTAAAAATCCGACGACTTCGGCTGGATTAAACCCGCGATCTTGGGTATAGAATCTGCACTGAAAGTAGCCAAATTTTGGTCTACTTTATTTTAATGTTTGCAAATGTTTGTGACTGTGTATATATATAATATTTATTTATTTATTTATTTATTTATTTACAAGCTGTACCAGAATGCATTTAAATGCCACTCAAAGAAAGTGTTGGCGTTGAAGTTTTGTTTATTGAAGTGCTTTTGGATACACAGTACGATTTCAGTTTCCGTTAAGTGCCTCTAAACTATCGTAAAATGGTTTAACTAATTGAGAAACAATTGTAGGAGCGTGCACAACAACTCACCAATGTTTCATCGCAATCCGATGAATGGCATATGAACGCATATGGAATTCTGTTTAAACGATTCGTGCGCTGTCACTCACTTGTTGAATCTACAGTACTCATGCGCTACCTACTGTGGAATGTTTTACTAAGTTAGAAACCTTCACGTAAGTGTACACAACAATTCATCAAAGTTTCATCGCAATTGGATGAATGGCATATGGACGCGATTGGATTTTTTAAACAATTCGTACGCTGTCACTCATTTGTTGAGTCTACTCGTGCGCTACCGACTGTGAAATGGATTTACAGAGTTAGGACCCTTCACGAAGTGTACACAACAACTCATCAAAGTTTCATCGCTATTGATTAATTGTATATGAACGCATACGGGACTTTGTTGAAGCGATTCGCGTGCCGTCGCTCATTTGTTGAATCTACTCGTGCGCTATCTATTGTAAAATGGATTTGCTAACTAAAACCTTCCCTGAAGTATACATATCATCTCACCGAAGTTTCTTCCCTATCGGACGAATGGTATATGGACGCATACGGGATTTTGTTGAAACGTTTCGCGCGTCGTCGCTCATTTGTTGAATCTACTCGTGCGGTACCTTTTGCAAATTGGATTTACAAAGTCAGGAACCTTCCCTGAGGTGTACACAACATCTCGCCCAAGTTTCATCGCAATGGGATGAATGGTATATGGACGCATGTTGGAATTTGTTGAAACGAATCGCACGCCATTTTGTTGAAGCTACTCGCGCGCAATATATTGTTAATTGGATTTACTATGCCTATAACGTTCCCGGGAGTGTGCACAACAACCCACCAAAATATGGTCGCAATCGGATGAATTGTAGGCTATATGAACGCATCGCCAACACACATTTGTTTAAAATACTCGCGCGTTATCTATTGTAAATTGGATTAACTATGCCTGTAACCGTCACGGAAGTGTGTAGAGCAACTCACCAAAATTTGATCGCAATCGGATGAATGGTTTATGAACGCATAATAGACGAACAAACGAACATTCGTTTTTATATTTTTCCTGATTTATTTGTTCCTGGCTCGAGAATGATAATAATAATAATTATTATCCATGAAATAAACTGAATGGGATGCCCTGGAGACTCAATGGTTGCTAGAAGGTGGTACCAACTTGTTAAATGCATTTGAAAAAATCCTAAGATAATGCAGTGGTACATGATGTAACAATAAACTTAAACAGTCAAGTTAGTCGACTTCCATTAAACAAAAACTTGCCATATATTACACGTACCACAATCATTGCTGCCATCTTTTCAGCAACTGAAGTATCTGATGACGCTACAAGATGGTCAGAAAAAAAATTATACGGAAACGTACTGCGATTCGCAAAATTATGGTTCTGTCTACGCGCGCTATTGTCCTTCACTCCACGAAGCTTCGTTTAGAAGTAGAAAGTACTGATGACCTCGGTTGATCATGACGATGCAATAGTGTGTGATGTGCTCTTTCGCAATGAAAGCAAAGTCTAGTAGACTTGCAGTTAGAAGCAGAATGTTTAGGTGAAAGACAATTCAAACAGTACTTATTTTGAGATACCAAATTCCTTCTGTTATCAACTGATAGCTCTTTGAAGAATTTACATAAGTATAAAGCGTGATGATCTTTACACAATATGCAATTTATAGGATCGTTAAGACTCTTGCGAGGTTCACCTTGAGTATTTACTGCGAGAGAACCTGTAGTACGGAGTTCAGTGGACCTAGTCTTGTAACCAGTGCCGGGTGGGTTAGATTTAGAAGAGCTAGACCCAGGTTTTTGAGTACTAATAGATGCACATTGGCGTCTAGAGTTGGTGGACGTGGGTTCACGTTCAGAATTAGAAGAGGCGTGTTCAGTCTGGTTGGCTAAGGCATTTAAGAGCTGACATCTGCTGTTTATAAAGGTGACTAAATGCTCATAGGAATAATCATCAATCTCCCATGTTTTGAGAGTGGCTGTACCAAAATTTGAAGTTACTAAATGTATTGAGAAGGTATCCCAATGTTCACTAGGCTGTTCCAATTGGGATAATGCCTTCACGTGAAGTTGGGTTGTGTCAACGAGAGTACGCAAGCTATTTACGTCATTGTGACGTGAGGTTGGCTAGTTAAACAAGGATTTCATGTGACGCTAAAATACGCAAGCGTACATTACCATATCAATCTTTAAGTAAATTAAAGGCGATGGGGTAGTTTTCGGTGCTTGATGGAAGCCCTTCGACTAGCTGTAATGCTTGGTCGTGGAGAATTGCTCTTAAGTAGTGAAATTTGTGAATATCTTGAATAACCTTATTGTCATGAATAAGGGAGCAAAAAGCTCATAAAAGGAATCCCAATCGGTTTCGTACCTGAGAAATGAGGCAAATTCAATTTAGGGAGTAAGGGTTTGGGTTTATGAGTTCCCTCACGAGGCGATGTTTGTTGTTTTAAGGGTGAACTAGGAACTGAAACGTCCTTTTTTGATCTTCTTCAAGTTTTGCGTATTATTTTGTAGGCAACACCAATGCCTTCATAGTATTGAGTTTCGACGTCCACCCATCTTCTGTTTGACCGAGCATGCATGTTCCAATTTCTGTTTGAACCGTGTTATAGTTCTCATAAGACCGTTCATAATATTTAAAGCGATGGGCAATTATGTCTAAATTAGATTCTGAGGGAGGCAGCTCCTTGAGATTTTTTAAATCGGGTGATTTGCCCCTTGTATGACGCCCGTTTAGCGATAAGCTTATCATCTTTCGCATCTTTATCTTTGTCATTGTATTTGTCCCCTGGTGCCATGATGAAATTGAACGTTGGAGTACAACTTACGATACTAGAGAGCTTTTGGAAATGCTGTCAAGTTGGCAGCAGCAAGCAAGATGAAAGGTGATGAACACTATAGGAGACAGGAGCGACCTCTCTCTCCTTCCACCAGCCTTGAGCAGTTTGAGTTATAGCAGAAAGATTCCAAGTAAATATTAGTAACTTGCAAAATATTGACAAATTGGATTCTCCTGAGTTTCTGGAACCACGTTTTGGTAGGTTAAGCCTGAGCTCAGACACTACCTGAGGGAAGATGATTTGACAGTAAAAGGAAAAAGGTTTAAGAGTGGAAACGATCGTAGGCAAAGAGGAAAAGAATCTAAGACAAAATAAATAATTAGATAAAGAAAAAAAAATAGTTATGTTGCCTAAAACTTGTGGAAGAAAGTTGAACAAGCGGGTGCCTAAGCGAGAATAATGGAGAGAGCAGCGTGAGCTGAGGTTGCCAGCAGGCTGTCGCTAAGTGCTCTTTCCCTCCCGAGCATGAATTTGGGCATTTTGTATGAACGTAGTGCACTGGCGAACAAAGGTATGCCAGATGAAAATGACTTATGTACTTTCCCTTCAAACGGGTGCGATTTTAGAAAGCATTCTGAAATGCTAGGAAGATTTAAATTAGCCGGGATATTTGTATTACCCGCCACTGTCGGATCCCCAACAGAAAGACCAAATGCCCCCAGATTGGGCAGAGATAAAGCGCCTTCGGATCTTTTAGTGAGATTTTTATTAATATTAGTAGTAGAAATTATTAGAGAGAACCAATTACCCAGCAGAGTGCCGAAAAAAGGTTTAGAAAGGGTTAGACATCCAACCTAACTTGAACAAAACCAAAATTCTAAACAGTGAGTCACAGGACAAAGCGAAATCGCTTCAAGTAGGAAGCTGGCTGAGCGAGCTATACTTGCCTTCACTAGAATTAGCTAGAATAGCTAAAAGAAACGTTTTGAGTGATGTTAGCAGAAGTTTTGCTCTAAACGCAACAAGTGATTGAATTTGTAATAAACTTATAGTTAGTAGTTAGTGATTGTTGTTTTAAGGGGTGAAACTACGATGTCATCTGCCCCTAATAAACTTATCATTCAGTAATTTTAATTGTTTCTTTGAATGCAATAATAATTCGAAAGAAAAGATAAGGAAAGGAAGGTCATGCCTAACAGCTCTTCGAGCAAGATAATTGCACTCAAAGAAAGAATTGCATTTTAATTGCTTCGACAATAATGAGTTTGAACAAGGTTTACAATTAACAAGTAATTTTTGTTTAAACAATTTGAAAAAACTTGGGACCCTTACAAGGGTTTTTGAACAATGCAAGAGATTAAAAAGTCTAAAGCCTATAATGATATTTTTTTTTTCAAATTAGGGGATATTTCTTACAGATTTATTTATTTAGCGTATGGCATGGTTACATAATGACAAGCTAAAGAACACATTAAACATATACATTAGTATTTAGCCTAAAAGAACAATATTAAAATAAATTTTGAATGAGGAGACACATATTCAATAGATAAATAGTTCAAATTTACAAGGTAGGATTTAAATTGGAAATCCAGTCTAGGGCAGGCTGCGTTGCATCATGAAAGTCTTTGAGGTTCCCATGATAGGCTCGAAGGCTGCAGTCCTCCACGATATGTTGGATGGTCTGTCTTTCAAACCCACAGTCGCACTGAGGTGAGGAAGCCTTATTCCACTTGAATAAGCTGTCTGCGCAGACCCCATGTCCCGTTCGAATTCTGTTGAGTGATTTCCATGTATGGCGTGGTAGTTCCATGCCAGCTGGTTTCTTGATAGGATCAATGAAGTTTCTCATGGAATAAATTATTCCATACCTCAGACCACTTGTTGTCAATCTGAAAAGTATTTAATTGTAGATATTCCGCTGTTAGGATGGGTGGTCGGTGGGATTTCAAGCGACTTATCTTTACTGTAGGTATGTCACAATGAATAGGAAGCTTTGGAGTGGAAATTATCTTTTGATATTCCCTCAACAGAGAGTTTTGTCTACGTAAGTCAGGTGGTGCAATATGACTTAGAGGTGAAAGCCAGTACAGAGGAGTGGTCCTGATGCAACCTGATATTATCCTCATCGCCGAATTCAATTGGACATCAATCTGCTTCACATGTGGACTGTTAAGCCACACCGGAGCACAGTATTCAGCAGCTGAATAGACAAGTCCTAGAGCAGAAGATCGTAATGTTGTTGCTGTAGCTCCCCATGTGGTTCCACATAACTTCTTACAGAAATATATAAACATTGCTAAGATTAGTTAGATCAAATACCAATGCTTTATGAAAGCCTTTATAGTGAGCAAAAGGTCTATAAATAATCAATCCTAAATTCCTGGGCACAGCAGGATTATGAAGTGGATTTATAACCACTAGGATATTTATACAGACTTTATGAGATGCTAAATTCAAATGGGGCAGGTGGCATTAACGATGCCTGGGTTACACAAAATTAGATCTAAATGTTTAACAATTAGGATATTATAACTTCCTGGACGCATCGGGAAAAATGAGTATTAAAGTGTGGGTTTATAACCACATAGATATTTAAGCAGAAATTACAAGATTAGATATCACAAAGAATGGGAGGGAGTCTATTTTTAGACAAAGTCTCGTTGAGATACAGGAAAATAGTTTAAATATTCTCTAAATTGTTAGTAAAGGAAATTGGGAGTATAGGAGTCCTGGCTGATTTTACTAGTTCTAGCGAATCGCGACGCAGAAGGTAGCCACACTTTTGAACCATTGGAAGTTTGTAGAACATGAGAAAAATGTTCCTATTGCAGTTTATGGAGGTGCACTGAGCTGAACTTTAATAGGTTTATGGCGTTATAGAGTTTTAAGGTCGCAGTTAATATAGTTCACTTGGAAATCGAGTAGCAATAATTTGACGGTGTTGAGGATAGTTCTTCACAGTTTAGAGTCTATTGCAAATGGAAACATCCAGAACTGTAGCTACAGTTTAAAGGAGCAAGCAGAGATCCCTCGTAGGCAGAAAAGTGATGTACGGTACGCATGTCATGCGTTGTTGGCATTTTGAAGAACCCATTTGTGTTCAATAGCCCGTGTTCATAATGGCAAAATTAATCTCGGGATTTTCCCCTAACACAAAAAGTTCCTCATTTTTCTACTACAAAGCGCTATAGTGTCAAGGACCTTAGATATCTAACCTCCTTGACGTTCATATCGCTCCAAGGAGCGATAAAATTTGACTAGCAAGGTGCCCTCTGGGCGTCAATTAACAAATCTTGTACCCGACCACCGAGGCCATACGATATTATTATTAATATTATTACCGAAGCCGTTCGTTTAACATTATAAATGAATGTCATTCAGAAAAGACCATCACCTGTTATCTCATTCATTCTTTTTCCCTTCTTTCCTTCTTTATTTTTCTTTCTTTCTTTTTTGCCCATAATGCTTTCTTTTGTGTGTGTTTCCATGTTTGTTAATTATTCGAACATTTGAATGAATCGACTTGTTCGTTGAATCAGTGGGGCCATTTCACTAATGCAAACATTTCAATATTCGAATATCTACAGCAGTAGTGGATTGCCAACCAATCGAAACGTATGGAAAGAGGAACAAATATGTAAGAGATTTTTTCTTAGTGGGTTTACCCTCCAGGTTGACTTTTCCCTAGGACACAGTGAGGGATCCTACCATTACCGCAGCCAGAGCAGTTTACTGGAACTTGAAACACCTGGTCGGGGGATTCAACTGGGGAGGTGGGATTAGCACATCGCCCAGGCGACCTCACCTGCAAAGCGAACAGGGGCCTCATGAGGAATGATATGGGAGGGGATGATGATGAGGGATAGGCAAGGAAGAGGGAAGGAGGCGGCCGTGGCCTTACGGTAGGTAACATCCCGGCATTTGCCCGGAGATGAAGTGGGAAACCACGGGAAACCACTTCGAGGCTGGCTGAGGTGGGAATCGATCTCCCTCGACTTATTTGGACAACCCGAGGCTGAGTAGACACCGTTGCAGTCCTCATACCACATTCAAATTTCGTGGCAGAGCCGGGAATCGAAACTCCGACCTCCGGGGTTGCAGCTAAGCACGATGACCACTACACCACGGAGAAGACACCAAGAGAATTAATTGTTATAATATTGGTATAAAGAATGAGCTTTACCTCTGTGGACAAGTTCAAAATACAACTTAATATGTTGCTCCTTCTGCTTTCAGACATACCAACACACTGAATAAGCAGCGAATAGAAAAATAACAAGTACACATTACCTTGGAAGGAAACGTGAGATGACCTCGAGCTGGGTGCTCCAGTTGGCCTCCGAAAACAACACTGCATATTATATCTCCGTACAGTCGAATAGCACTCATTTGCTTTTGAATACGACAATTACGTATCAGTAGGATTCATAGTGCATTAAATATCCTCTTTTGGACACAATTCTTAGTTCACAGCAGGTCTGAAAGCTGTTAAAGCTGCAAGATTTTATTTGGCACATAATGATGAAACTTAGAGTAACATCACTACTTACAAACTTGCAATGTAATACTTTGGTTTTATTCACTGTGCTGCTATGTACTAAAATAGAGAGCACTCAGTTAAATGTACAGAATGAAGTGTGTCACCTGAACAACTGTCTGCAGAAAATAGTCAACCGATACATGGATCAAGAGCAGCATCTCCTGATTTGTTCAGCAAACTCAAGGACATTACCTGGGAAGAAATCAGTGCTTGATCAATTTCTTCAACAATATTACTACAACATAAATCATACAGGTGTAGTCTCTTACTGCAGACACGATAAGCTACCAAGACAGGAGAGAGAACTTGTAGATAATATCTTGATTGTGTTGCAAGGAACTGAACAAAGTGATCAAGTTTTCACACAGATTCAAACATTAGACCAAACCTATGTTTTGAGTGCCAGCGTTCGATTTATAGTTGTATTCGACGGAGCTATTAAGACCAAGGATGAACGAATTATAGTACACCGTGTTGTGGACAGCCTTTGGAAGATGTTTGTATTGAATATTTTGGTACTTATCCCATCACCGGTATCCAACACTGTCGTTTCTTCGGTGAATCTGTACACTTGGTTTCCTTTCAGTGATTCGGGACAGTGTGGAACGAATTCCAAAGATGTGGTTGTTGTAGATAGGTGGCTGATGAAAGGAGAAGGATATTTTCAGCGTAATACTGAACTTTTTCCGAAAAAGATCCCAAATAAATTCAATAACTGCCATCTTACTGTTGCAGCGAGTGGATATCTACCATATATTAATATGCAGCAGTGGAATTTCTCCGAGCACGAGTATTTACAAAATTTGACTGGTTTTGAGGTGGATCTCACGTTAGCAGTGACAAACAAATATGGCCTTCAAGTTCATTTTATATTTTCTTCTCATCCCTGGACAGATTATGAATTACGGGGTGGACGTTTGGACAATGGAAGCTGGGTCGGAGCACTGGGTGATGTGGTTAATGGTCATGCTGATTTAACTTTAGGTGGTCACAATCCAACTGACGTGAAGTGGGAAGTAATGGACATGACTGTCTCACATGCAAGAGATGGTGTCTTGTGGTATGTTCCTAGGGCAGACCTAATTCCCCGTTGGAAGGCACTCACGCTCATATTCAGTTCCCAGATCTGGACGTTGGTTCTAGCTTCCTGCATACTGACATCAATTGTTATTTATCTACTCTCCACTAATGACGACATTGCTCTCTCTACTCTAAATTCATGGTCTATATTGATTGGCATATCGTTAAATCATCAACCGAATCGTTCCACATCACGAGTTATATTTTCTGTTTGGGTGTTCTGTTGTTTGTTGATCAATTCGGCATTTCAGTCCAAGTTAATTGGGGTCCTCACCAACCCCGGTTATGAGAATAAAATTCTAAATCTAGAGGATTTAGCAGAATCTAAACTACAATATGCCACCATGCGATTTATCGTCGTGAGGTTAAAACCCGGAGATGACAATGGTGTACTCAGCAGGTTATTTAAAAAGTTTGAGTATTTCGATATTTTGCCGTTCTTGCAGATTATAAGACATCACAACCTAGAGATTTTTAAGGATGAGGTTTTAATAAAGACGATAAAAAATGAAAACAATTATGCAATATTCTCTCCCCGTGCAGCTGTCATTAGTTCAATGGCAAGGAGGCCACGAAATAAACCGCTAATACCATTAGAAAATTCGGGAATCATGTTCGATGTCGCCATATTTCTTAGAATAAACAGCCCGTATACAGATAAGTTCAATACTGTATTGACAAGAATAATAGAAAGTGGGTTGTTGTATAAATGGTGGTCTAAATTGATAAAAGAAGAAACAATTGTAGATATTAAGAGGAGAGAGATTATTGAAAAAGAACATGATGTGGTGTTTACAGTCGATCATTTGCAAGGAGTCTTTGTTATTTTTAACAATTGGCATTATTATTTCGGCAGTTGTATTCCTGATGGAAATTATTTATGACAGTTGCTTCTCTTGGAAGAGGACGAGAATTACGTTCAACGTATGACTCTGCACTGTATTTATTGGAATGAGGGGAGAGATATAGGAAAATAGAAGTGACTGAATTATTGCTCACCGTTTACGCACCCTCTTTCACTGCGTCTATCACTGGAACCACTTTATCTATTTTGTTCACTGGAGTTATCTCTCACTTTCTAAATGAGAATAATACGTGACACTGATATCTTCCTGCTAATGAACTACAATTGTATCAATCAGTATTCGAGAAGCATCATATCATTGGGATTATATGACTGTAAGCCATAAAGGATTATGTTCAAAACATGAGAAAACTATGATGCCCACAATAATAATGGACATTTTTTTCATTCTTTATTTCCGCCAATCAGTCTCTTGAATGGAAGAACCCATTGTCACAGACACATTTCAGTTGGTTGACTGACAAGTCTCTCCACTTGCAATGAAAGAATATGTAAGTATATACACTCATGAGCCACAACATTATGACCACTGCCCACCGCGAGATTGAATGCCACCTGGTGAGATTGCAGGCACGTGACACTGCACGGAAGGTATATAAACGTATATGATGAATCAGTCTAGTGTCAATATGTGCTGAAAATGGGCAAATCCACTGGCTTAAGTGAATTTGACTAAGGTAAGATTGTTAAGGCCCGGTGGTTGGGAACCAGCATTTTGGAAACGGCCAGGCTGGTTGAATGTTCGCGTGCTACTGTCGTGATGAAAAGTGGTTGAAGGACAGTGAAACCACGAGTAGGCGGCAAGGTGTTGGACGTCTAACCAACGTGGAGTTTGGAGTCCAGCCCGTACTGTAAAGCAGAATATGTGGAGACCTGTGGCCAATTGGACGGCAGAGAGCAACGCTAATGCAGGCACAACTGTTTCAGAGCTCATCATTCGGCGCATATTGATGAATATGCGGCTCCGCAACGGACTACTCCTACGTGTTCCCATGTGCACCCAAAGATATCTTCGATTATATTTGGACTGGGTACGGTATCATCGAGTTTGGTCCGAGGATCAACGGATAATGTTTGCCTGGTACAATGAATCACGTTTCCTGTTACACCAGGTCGATTGTCGTGTCCGGATACGCCGTCATCTAGGCAAACCGCTACTCGGAATAAGCACCGGGCCACGGACAAGGCTTATAAACTACAGAGGTTGCCTCAATTTTCACTCACCAATCAGCGCTCACAAGGCGGATGACGTCACAAGATACCAAACGCGCCATGTGGGGAACGTAACGAAACTGTCAACATCAGCTGTTGAGTACGCAAAGAACAGTTTATTCTCATGAAATTATTGGTAAATGGGTGATAAAATAACTGAATGTAGCCTACTTACATTTTATGTTGTGATCTTCTTGAATTTCTTGGAAATTCGCCTAGACTCGGTAGCAATATCGTGGGTGTTAGTGACTTCCAATAACCACTTCTTATGCAAGATAGAATTGGAATGTTTCAATCTGATGAAGAAAATTGTTATCAAAGCTGCCTCAACCCCACCAGACGGTACATCAGGAACTTCTCTAGACACAAAATCTGTCGTTCGTATTAGAACGTTCTTGCCTAGTTGAAATCCGTATTTTCCGTGAAATGTGACGAATTTTGCTGAAATGTGCCGGAATTGGTTAAGCCAAGTTTGTGAGGGACCGGTCATACCACCGTATGACAAGTGTTTAATCCTGGTTGGTAATGCATAATCCTGTTGAGTTTGCATTCCATAGATTAAGTTCCCAAGTTGTGGAAATTTATCTTGGAACTTGTGGGCTACATAACCTGCAACATAAGCCTTGCCATCTTCCTCACTTTGTTCCATGATATTGGCAATGAAGGACTCTGGTTGCACATTGCTCCCTAAGGTTGGTTCTGGAAGCACGTTACTTGATTCAGACACTGTGCCAGCTTTGTTTAGTGCTTTAGCAACTACATAATCATCTGATTCTGGATCAGCAGTGTTTGTTTGCTTTTGAACAACTCCTGGATTTTTTCCTAAAATAATCATCCCCATCAGTCTGTAAATGCAGTCAAGGGGAGAAGGATGATCGTAAAAGCCACCACGAGTTCGCAATTGTGAAAAGAGGTTTTTCCAGTACCGGTACATCTTGATTTAGCCTATGTGTGAGAATATACTTTGTATTATGTCTACGGGTCATATCTTGGTACAGAAGTCGAAGGGATTTTATTGAAATGAAGACTGCTTTCTGGAATATTTGCAAAAAACTTTTACCAATGCAAAGAGAATTACTCCTGAAATTTTCCATCTTGTCCAAAATCAATACCACGCATGGGCGTATATAAGGGGGGGGGCTGAGGGGGCTCCAGATCACCCCCGAAAAGAGCCAAATTGGGTACAACATACAATGTATTTCACAGTTTCCATTCATACTCCATAGGCTATAATAGAAAATTCATTAAGTACTCACAATTTTCCACGATAGTCAGCCCCCCCCCTCCCCCCCAACGAAAAAATTGTATATACGCCCCTGATACCATGTACGAAATATGTCAAAAATATTAACAGCTTTAAAATCATCCTAGCAGGTCATCAAAACTTAAGAGTAGGCCAGCTAGGCTCACTTACCATTTGGTTTTAGATTCCTTGGAAATCTTGGCTTTATATTAAGCAATTCGGCCCTGTAGTCTAATTCGAAGTCTTCACTCTTAAAGTGGAGGGAGCATATCCTACTTGTTTGAGGGTTGCAATGACCTTTTCGCTTACATGCAGCAATCCACTGATTGCGAAGGTATGCGTCTTTTGGCATCGTGAAAAACGACACGTCGTTTCCAACTTTATAATAACTGTGACAAACTGCCACAGCACATCTTTGGCCTGGCATGATTATAAAAAAAATGGCTTAAAACACGCGTTTAAACCACTGCAATCCATACAATATAATGTGTGGGAAAGTTGAATTTCCTTGCATATCTCTCGCCTCGCGCGCTACGAGGAAACGTGTGACGTCACGTCCTTTCCCTTCCCTCCGCGATCCCCTCGCCTAAGAGCTCCATATTGAGGCAACCTCTGTAGTTTACTAGCCTTGAGCCACGGACACACGCCGGGAGGGGGGTCAAGGCATTATTCAATGAGGGACATTCTCCAGGACTTCGATGAGACCTGTGGTATTATTTAAGGTATGGACTACTTGAAAATGATAGCTGATCCCTTGGCAGGCGATCGTAATATTTTGGCTATGAGTGTAGCCTATGTATACAATTATATGCAAATTTCAAAAGCAAAACAAAACAATGGGATACAAAGACGTTAGTAGTATTGGCAACATAGCCCATGTTACCATAGCAACAGACCATCTTCAAACAACAATAGCCATTTATAGACACTGGCACTTTATCCAGATTCTCTTTCTTGTTGGAAATCATTATTGTAAAACATGCTGTATAACTGTGGTGGTCTCTTAGGCAAATATTTCAGTGTTAATATAAGCCCAGCTTGTCCATTGATAAAGTGTATTTTCACAATTGCCAACAGGCAGAAGGAAAGTACCAGTTCGTAAACTGGAAAGTACGACATAATAACGAAATGCAGCTCGTTATGTACCTTACCATTCCTAGTCTTAACCATTAGGATCTTCCTTCAGAATTTGCAAATGTAATAATAGTGCATTTTATTCAGCAAAATGTTGCAGCTCATGACAGACTCAAAATAAGGTTTGGTCATTCTTTGTTCGGAGTGTTTACTAAAAGTTCTATACAGGGTAGAAAAAAATGTCTCGTGTTTTGGTTTAAATGTGATCGCAACCAGACACGTCATCTCACCTTACTCATAAGCATGATTGTACACCGGTGTAGTTAGCTGCATTAAATATTAAATTGCCAGGAATAAAGTGTTGGAATCATTTCTGTATTTTACCCCTTCCATTAAATAACTGACGGGAAATATGTGAATGGCATTTTGTTCTCTTAGGCCCAGTTATATAGTCAGTGCTTAATCGCAATTAAACTTCAGACTGGTGTTATGGGAGGTCGAGTTTCACCATTTACAAAATTGGAATTAAGCTAAGCAGAGATCTTCTCCAGTACGGAGATAGAACCGTGTGAACCTCCGATTTAGGGTTCACTTCAAATTCGTCAGAATTCGGCGTAGCTGATGAACATGGGCTCTTGGGTGAAGCTTTATATGAAAGATTTCTTTAAATATACTGTATATAACTTCAACAATTGTATTTAACATCCAAATTAATAATAATAATAATGATGATAATTAAAAATATGTGTTAAAAATGTTGTTGTGTGTATCCAGCCTGTATATATTTGATGAATATTTTTGAGACGGGTATAAGAACCACGTTCGGTGGTGTCATAAATTTCCAAAACTTCCCTGAATAAATGAGCCCAGAGGTATGGTGTAGTGAGCTACACTGCCTTCCATTGTAGCAGCCAAGGCTCCAGCACTCACATCCTAAATATGTCTTACCAACGCCCCTACACAATTACTTGTTTAGTAGCGTGCACTCGATGATGTTTAAAGAGACAGAAACCACACTCGTGAAGCTTTCTCTTGTCCCTTCGACGGTCTCTGACGGACTATTAATATATATATTACCAGAATCATTGTGAGACAATTAATTTCCTAAATGGTTTTCCCGGTAATCCTGAGAGGGAAGTTGATAATATTTCCTCCAGAGCATGCCATGATAGTGGAGTTTCGCAGTTTACAAAATTAAAATTATACTAAGCTGAGATCTTCTCCAGTATGGAGATTGAACCGTGTGAATCCCCGATTTAGGATTCACCCAAACTTAAGGGTTCTTCCGCTCTACACGTTCGTATATTGGTGTGGACGTGTCAGTCTGGACGGAATTTATTGGAGTGATGTTGTGTGATATGTTAATTCATAACGAACATTTGTGGTAAAATACGTATTTATTGCAATAAATGTTTTTATTAAGCGCACATATTGAACAAAAATTTGGACCTCGAGTTTTGTCAACTTGGAATTTAGTTCTACCTCCCCCCATTCACCCCGTAGAAAAATTGCCTCCCATTTGAACAAATTCTACTGGAACTTGTATCCATGGTCTTAGAGAATATCTAGTTGGTTCCACCTACTTACTAAAAGTGCTTAACAATCCCACGGCCCCAAAATTTAATAGCCCATTTGCCCATTGAGGCCCTTTCCCAATATCAAGGTTCGAGACGCGAGACCTCTCAGTGGAATATATCATTTTTATTACACAGTTCCGTGCGGCAACACAGAATATAGCTTATTAATGGAATACTTTGGTATATCTATACAGGAATTTTCACTAGTTAAGGTAAAGATCCAGTCCCAGCCACTGACGTTGATTTATTTACAACATTTACGACATCTTGACCATGTAGCCATGTAATGACTAGCATACGGATTCGAATCCAGGATCAGCCCAGAAAATCAAATCTCGTCTGATGTCTGGAAGGGAATTCATTTCGCCTCCTGTGGCACAACTGAGAAGATATGGATTATATTCCTACCTCAGGCATTCCAGAACTGATTTTTCATGATTTACCCACTTCTACACCAGGCAAATGCCGGGATGGTACCTAAGATAAGGCCACGGACACTAGGGTAGAACGTTGGTATAGGGCAAAAAATAGTTTTCAGTGTTACCCATTCTAATAGTGATTAAAATTTGTCTTTTTATGTGAGAAGTTATTCTACAGGGTTTCATTGTGATAGAACCACATCTTGAGGTGCTGCAAAAGCATTGGACATAATTTTTTGTCTTTAAATTTTCTAATTTTCTAGAATTTATTTTTTGTTTTATTGATGGATTTTTATGATTATTATTTCAATTGCATTAAAACTGCGCCTAAAATAGTGCAAAAGATTAAAATTCGTTGTCCATCATCATTTTATAGGCTCACTTAGTAGGTATTTAAAAATGAATAAATAAAGGTTTTTCTTATAAAAATGTACTTTTTGGCTTTGTCATAGTAAGATAGGGGTAGATATGATAATGTAATGATTTTCTTTGACTAAAACGTATTTAAGGTACTTAGAATGTCTCCTTTCATTTTTATAATACAGTGAAAATATTGAACCAAATCAGAGAGTAGAAAAAGTACTTAACCTAAGCAATAATGTCGTAATCATTGAGATAAGAACACACATTTATTCATAAAATGCAAATAATTGACAAATAAAACACTATAACAAAGCTAAATCGATATTCAATGTTCAATGATCTCAAATACATTTTAGGTAAAATATTTCTTTGTTTCAAATTTTGGTATCATCTTGTGTGAAGCAATTCTGGCTTTGACAAATCCATTTCTTTCTTCTAGACCACAAACATAGAGTGATGATTCTGTTACAAGCTAGATTACTCTTTCCACTGTATGACAGGGAAAACGTGGAAAATCAATAGAATGCATTAGGCCATCTTCTCTTGCTTCACTTATATACTTGGCTACGTCCTCGTCATTTACTTGCGTTGTCATCGGTGGTTCCGTGATTGTTACATCAGCCCAATTGATAATGTTGATGTAATCTTCAGCTTTGAAGTTTAGTTTAGGTCTCACGAACTTCCGTACCTCAATCTTCTGTTCTGATCTTGCCTTCAAAAGTCGTCGGAGGCCTAACTCTCTTATGTGTTTTCTCTCATCACTTAACATACAGACAAGCATGTTTTCAGGGTGAGCGTAATAGTCATTTTTTTGAATAACCGGGTCGATTACTTTGAGATGTTCGTTGCAAAGGTAACGTGAAAACGAAATCAGTCTCCATAAGTGTTTGGCTCCATTTACACAAATGGGCTTCAGATTAATGTAAAACCAGATGGGAGCATACACCTTAACTACATACTCTGTTAAGGTTTTCAGGTTTTCTGAAGGGTTCTCTGTTCCAACATACAACCAGAGAATGCGACTGGCCAACGTCAGCCATCGTGAATGTGCCAAATTTCCTGGTTTCTTTATGGTTAGATCAGGGAGGCAGATTCCACTTGAGATTGATTTACACATTTCAAGTAAATACTTTTGATCGATACTTAGATCTTGTTTCATTTCGAGGTCTGGAAGGTTGTCCTCAATCGGTGAGTAAGTACCGGTAACTACTAAAAGCTCATAACATTTTTCAAGTGGTTTGCCTAATACTCCCCCGAACTCATTTGGTTCTTTTGTATTTCCATCCAATGCACAAATAGGTGGCGCAACGGCAACTCGTTGCAATGAAATAAACATATTAGCCACTGCAAAGACTTACGAATGTTTTTTTTTTCTTCTAATAGAGCGATAACACGATTATAATCTCCAGTGTTTGTAGCAGTGCCATCACATCCAATTACAGTTAAACTGTTCAAGTTCAAGTCACAGTGACTATTGAAATACTCAATAATACTATCTTTGATGCCTTTACCAGTACCGGAGGCAGGAGCAACGTGCGCCAGAAAAAGAGAACCACGCTCTCCAACTAACGAAACGTGTTCTTCAACGACAGTCTTTCGGTAAAATTTGTTCCCTTTTTTCTCTTTTACAATTGTCTTATCCTTTCTGCCATCAAAAAACAACCCTTTGTTTCCTCCAACTTGATTGTTGACACTGGTTGCAACTGCTTTTTTTTCTCGATTACTGGCACCAGCTCTTCGAATTTTCATCCTGTCAATGAAGTTGGTTTTATTCTCCTCAGAAATCATTCCCACATCTTTAAGAACGGCACTTGCTATGGCTGCTGCAACCCTGTCTGAAACCCCAGTTCTGTTAGTTAGTGCATCTTAGTCACCTAAAACTGCCATTTTTAAGCACAAATTGATATATACAACAATATTTTTTGACGATCCAAATGTATTGAAATTTCGTAAATTTCACTTCTTCTTCTTATGGTTCCTATCCGTTCCGGATGTTGGCTACCATCTTGACTGCGCTGTTCATGGGCGCCCGCAGGATTTTTCCAGAGGGGGGCCAAGTTATAATTTTCATTTCTTTGCCCCCCCCCCCTCCATTCTCGTTTCATTTCTTACTTGCTTCGTGAAATTCACTATTTGACTGGTCTGAAACCGTTGCTTGGTTTATGGCAAGATTGGGAGGAAAGTTTTGTTTTTAGTTCACAATTTTTGTCCATGGAAGTTCGCGTTTCTTCTTTTGTGATTCATTGTCATAATGTTCAGTTCTCAAAAACAGATAAAAATAATGGTAACACCATGAATCGACAATAATATCAAAATCAAACAGTTCAATACAATGATAATCTAAATCCAATTCGCCTATTTTCTAAATACGGTAACTGGAGAACATATTTTCAGATATTTTCAAATTACTGAGTTACATTAAACTGTGGAAATTTCCCTACATATGAATCTGCCTAATAATTCAAATAGCACTGTTTCCAAATATCTAGTTTGTACTGGCCGTTACAGTGGATCCATCACGTTTTCCCTCTTCTTAACAAGCTATCAGAGGAAGCCTGCATGGTTTAGGCGGCAGAACGCCGGCCTCTCACGGCTGGGGTCTGAGGTTCAAATCCCGGTCACTTCGTGTGATATTTGTGCTGGACAAAGCTGAGACACACGGGTTTTTCTCCGGGTAGTCCGGTTTTCCCGGTTTCCCGGTTTTCCAGCAACACTCTCCACTTTCCTTTCATTGCATCTGTCATTCATTTAATCATTGCCCCAGCGGAGTGTGACAGGCTTCGGCAGCCGGCACAGTTCATATCCTCGCCGCTAGATCGGGGCTTCATTCATTCCATTCCTCTCACGGTCGGTCGACTGGAAGCAGGCTGTGGATTTTCATTTTCAACAAGCCATCAGGAATAATTTGCGTTGCTCTTCTTAGCATAATGAATTTTGTGGGAAGTGATAAATTCGTATTGTACGCTACTCGTACTTGTGATGCCCATGGTTTTTAGCAAATTTTCGTTTTAGAAAGAAAATATTTCATTTGATTAGTGCTGACCGTTAAGTAAACTATATAAATCTCACTAAATCATGTACTTCTTACTTAGTCGCTTTGATAACGACAAACATCGCACGATCAGACTGTTATATATCATCCATACAGAGAAGAGGAACTGGCTTGGGAACTGGCTGCGAAGAGAGTGTTTGCTGAGGGATGCTCTCGAAGGATCAGTAAATGGAAAGATAAGAAGAGGACGGAGAAGGTACCAGCTGGTGGACAGTGTCAAGATAGCAGGAAATGACGACCAAACAAAGAGAACGGCTGAGGATAGGACTGCATGGAGAGCTGCTGCGGTCACCTTGGCCGAGCTTTTGGCGCGCCAAGGCCCCTTGTTTTAAGCGTGTGTACAATCCTATATGATGCAACGGCCTTGCTAGCGTGTGTACAACGCTGAAATCTTACTTTAGTTAGTTATTGTTGATGAAACCGAAACCCCTATAGTAATGAAAGCGCGCGCATAGTACATACGATGGCTGGTTTTTTTTTCAAGTTCCGATGGACTGTATAAAAATAACAGATTGACATTACCAAACTTGACCTTGCAATAAGCGTGCAGTTGCTCAGTCGCCAGTCTAAGCCAGTGCTAACATGGTGAGACAGTTATCATTGCAACATCGTATTTTTTTATGTAAAACTTATTTTAAGTATGAGTCGGCTCGGCGGGTATGTGATGTATTTGTTCAACAATTTTCTGATGAAGTGCCACCTTCACTAGCACAGATTCACGTAATTGCAAATAAGTTTGACAATACTGGCTCGGTGCTCAATAAAAAAACATGCCCGCACACGAACAGTTTTAACAGAGGATGAGCTAGATGACATTGGCGAGAATCTTGAACGGTCTCCGAATAAATCACTCACAAAAATTAGCACAAGTAGGGGTTTCGGTTTCATCAACAATAACTAACTAACTAACTAAAGTAAGATTTCAGCATTGAACACACGCTAGCAAGGCCGCTGCATCATATAGGATTGTACACACGCTTAAAGCAGGGGGCCTTGGCGCGCCACAAGCTCGGCCAAGGTGACCGCAGCAGTGGTTAACAAAGCCGCCGCTTGGCGCTCTTATTTTATATGAAAGACCCTGTATATTTATATACATTCGTACTTAAGAATGTCACATAAAGTTTCCTTGAGCCTGCCAATGTCTGTTCTGTAGTTTTCTTCTTTCAGAAGCACATCATTATTAATGCCCCTTGAACTTTGGCTTTATCACCTGATTGATCTATATTGAATTGTAACTTTCAGTCGGTCAATACGACTATAAGCCCAATTAAATTAGGATTAAATTAGCTTCTCCGCTCATAAAAGTAGGATACATGTTGCGCGTCGAAAATTGCCTTGTAAGAAGATTCCATTGGAATCATATAACTTAGCGTACAACATTACGAAGTCTATCAGTATTGAACGCCATTTTGTCTCAACTGATCTACTGTCTACATTTAAATTTTAAAATATATCAAACACAACCAATGGCAAAAAAAGACGGGTGAGTTAGCTGTGGTCGTTACGGCGTGGCTGCAGGCAGTCACTCACAACCGGGAGACGAGGAGGTTCGAATCCCCCCGCCGGCAACCTTGAAGATGGTCTTTTGTGGTTTCCCGTCTTCCTTTCAGGCAAATACCGGAGTTGGTCCCTAACTATAGGCCACAGCCGCTACCTTCCAGATCCTTGTCCTTACATTCACACTTTCCTCCCCAAACAACACTTCACACGCGACGGTAATTGTAGCTCACCCCATGGGTGTCCGCATACAAGCAACTACAAACTCTGGCGAACATGTCCTTGGACACTTGCGGCACTAAAATCCATACGTAAAAAAAATAAAATAAAATAATAGTCACCAATTATTCAAATAACAAGGAGATTCCTTCCTGCCTTGCCATTTGCAAACAAGATTAGGATTAGTCCAATTTCACTTTCAAGTCAGATTCAAAAGCAAGAACATCAAGATGACTAACACAACCCCGTTTTGTGTGTCCGTATATAATCAACACTGCAATTGTGCGACAATGTATAATTCTCTAGTGTGTGTGTGTGTGGAGGGGTTAAACTTTAATAACTTGGCGTTTAATGCCCAAGTGGTTTTGTACAGTTTTCCAGATTTTCTTCCGCCCCTAAAACCTGCCGCCCTGGGCAGCTGCCCTGTTTGTTGCCCCGTAATTACGGGCGTGAATACAGTAAATGACCCTTCATTGTAAGCGTGACCTTAAGGGACCTGTGTTTTACTAGTAACCAAAGAAAACCTCGTTTTAGGGGCTGAAATCCGCTATCGGTGTTGCAGTGTATAAAAATATCTCCAGAAGGTGCTTTCATATCGTCACTGCCAAAGTGAGGTGGCGAAAGTAGTAGCCTGCCTAACCACTTTTCATAGTGTTGGGTAAACATACGGTATTTAAACTAGACATAACCATATTGAAAAATGGAGCTATGTTTCCATTGGTGGTCTAGTGCATGTCATCATCAGAACCATATATTTTTGAATATAAATAGGCCTACATATTATGTCAGCAACATTAAAGAAGTTTCCTATTGTGACATTTCTCAGTTGATTATCAGAAACTTAAATTTATGAAATAACTTATGACAATGACCAATCGAATATCAAAATTCTCGGAATTCCAGGGGGGGGGAGGGAGGGGGGGGGCACGGCCCCACCTTGCCCCTCCCTGCGGGCGCCCATGGTGCTGTTCCTATCACTTGCAGCTCGGAATAATTCAGTAGATGTTTTTGAGATCCAGGCTGTGAGATTTTTAACCAGGATATTCTTCTTCGTCCAACACTTTTCTTCCCTGGTATTTTTCCTTGAAGAATAGACTGTAGGAGATGGTACTTGGTGGTATTCCTCATGATGTGTCCTAGGTATTGGATTTTCCTGATTTTCACGGTGGTTAATACTTCCTTCGTTTTTTTTTTTTCATTTTATGGAGAACCTCAACATTTGTGACATGGTCTGTCCATGGTATCCGCAATATCCTTCTGTACAGCCAAATTTCACTAAAAAAATCATAATTTCTAACCCTTTGCGGTACCTCTTATCCTACTCCAATCGTGTTCAAACTTTACAATTGATTTAATAATAGCAAAAGGCAACTTTTTATCACTATTACGTATTGAAATTGAAGACAACATTTTTTTCGTTCCACCCTAATGGTCGTATCTCTTCAGGTGATGTTATTTGAGTGTCTGAGACTGTTATTTCTGCTTGTAGTTCACTGGTACTTGAGCTGGCAGTTGGAGAGTTCACTGGAGTAGAAGCTGTAGTACGCTTGAACCAAGAAAGTCTGACTCAGAAAATACTTCAGAGTCAAAAGGACTGATGCCACTTTTCCTAAATCCTGACAGAATATTTCTTGGTGAAAAAAGCCTGTGTGATTGCAGTGCTATGTCATAAATGGAAAGAGTCGTGCCTGGATTAGACAACATCCAAGAGTCACAAGCAGTGTTGTAATACTTCTTCAGAGGTCCAAACACAGAAGTATCTAACAGCTGGAGTTTATGGCTGCAGTGATCAGGTAGTGTAAGAAGAATGATATGATTCTCTCTGCAACAGTTCAGAGATTGAATAGAAATGTGGCTATCATGGTTGTCAAATATAAGAAGAACTGGCTTATCCCGAGTTGGAGAAGCAAATTTCTTAAAATGATGCAGATAATCTACAAAATTATTGGCAGTCATCCACCCTGACGAATTTGCGGACCCACTTGATCCTGTCAGAGACCCATTTAACATGTGTTCTTTGAAATGAACTGTGGGGAAACCATAGGAAGGTGGGATGAATGTACAACTAGCAGATATTGTTCCACAAAGAGTCACTAACATACTCCGTTCTGCTGATGTTGCCTGGCTCACATGCTTAGCTCCTCTTTCAGCAATTACATTTTGTGGGGTCTGCACCGTAGTTAAAGCTGTCTCATCACAATTAAATACAGAGTGTGGTTCAAAATATAACATTTTAATACGGATCTCAAATTTCCAAAAAAATCTCCTATTTTGTTTTATTGAATCTTGTGTCCCATGAGAGACTAGTCTCATATATTAGCTACTGCCTTGACTTTACATGGCATTTTCTTCTATTCACGTATACCTGTGGAACAGCTTTATCACTGGCCCGGGTGTTAGCCTACTTTCCAAAAATTTGTTTGCTAATGTTAGTCTGTTGTTTAGCTAATGCGATTGTTAGCTCCGCAGACATATGCCTCCGAAGGAAGGCATACTGAGGGATTTTAACATACCGGTATGCCTATTAATAATATCCATACTTTCTCTTAATGGTAACTTAATTGTTGTTACACTGTCTTTCTAGTCATTTTCGCTTTATTCGTATTTGAGATCTTCTCGTCTAGTTCTCGCGTGAGCTAACCACAGAAAATTGATGCTACTTAAGTGTTCCATTTAAAATGGCCACAGCAGCCTACTTCCTTTTAACATTTCAAATGATCTTGTCGACTTCGTCGTTATGCTTTGGGTCTAACGTTATGCGAGACGGAGACGGAGACTGTGACGTCATGCAGCCGCGCGGGAAGCCTAAGTTAATGGGGAAAGGATGGCGAGTGCGTGACGTCATGCAGCCACGCGGGAAGCCTAAGTTATTCGTTAGTGGAGTCTGTTGAAAGAGTCCTGGGGCGTCGAGCGACCTGGGGCTTCGAGCGAAGCGAAAAGAATACAGGGTGACTCCTAAAGAGGTGTACAAGATGACAGATAAGAATACAGGGTGACTCCTAAAGAGGTGCACAAGATGTCAGACAAGAATACAGGGTGACTCCTAAAGAAGTATACAAGATGTCACATAAGAATACAGGGTGACTTCTAAAGAGATATACAAGATGCCAGATAAGAATACAGGGTGACTCTTAAAGTTGTGTACAAGATGGCAGAGAACAATACAGGGTGACTCCTAAAGAGGTGCACAAGATGTCAGACAAGAATACAGGGTGACCCCTAAAGAAGTATACAAGATTTCACATAAGAATACAGGGTGACTTCTAAAGAGATATACAAGATGCCAGATAAGAATACAGGGTGCCTCCTAAAGAGGTGTGCAGGATGTCAGAGCAAAATACAGTACAATATGCCAGATAAGAATACAGGGTGACTCCTAAAGAGATATACATGATGCCAGATAAGAATACAAGGTGACTTCTAAAGAGATATACAAGATGCCAGATAAGAATACAGGGTGCCTCCTAATGACGTGTGCAGGATGTCAGAGCAAAATACAGTACAAGATGTCAGACAAGAATACAGGGTGACTCCTAAAGAGATGTACTAGATGTCACACAAGAATACAGGGTGACTTCTAAAGAGATATACAAGATGTCAGATAAGAATACAGGTGCCTCCTAAAGAGGTGTGCAGGATGTCAGAGCAAAATGCAGGGTGACACTAAACGAGGAGTACAGTATGTTAGATTCAATCAAATACAGAGTGACCCTTAAAGAGGTTTGCAAGATATCAGATTCAAATAATGGGTGACCCTTAAAGAGTTGTAAAAGATGTCAGACTCAAATACAGGGTGACCATTAAAGAGGTGCCCGCGCGAGAAGCCTAAGTTAATAGGTAATGGAGTCTGTTGAAAAAGTCCTCAGCCTTTCTAACATGTGTAGCATTTGTAGCATGCGTCATTTGAAATGATATAACGTCTAGTCTTTCTGACTGACTGTAATTTTTTTAAGTAACACGTATTTTAACCACAATTATTATTATTAATTTGGTGGGTTTGTAAACTCCTTTCTTAGGCTGAAAATCTATTAGAGTGAGAGTAATGTCAGTTATAAATATCTAGTCAAATTCACTTTTAGTTATTACTGATATTGTTATAGCCCCAACCCCAATACAGGAGTTGTAACTACCTAAACCCTTAATAGATAATTAATACAAGGAAGGGACTACAGATGGACAGACAGCTGAAGCAATAACCATTGACCCATGACTACAACACTGTAACCACAAGCTTGCAGTATTACCAAACAACAACAATAACAGGTATACAAGCTGAATTCCGCTGACGAGGAGTAACCTAATTTAGCCCTCAAATACTCACGACACCTTCGCGCCCGAGGACATTGGGACATTCATTCTAACAGTGAGGCAGTCAGACGGTTCCACGGATCCTGGAAGGAGGCGCCCTTCGGGAGCAGGACGCCATTCCAGCATGGACGACGCCCAAGCTACGAAACCACGAGTCTAGACTTCCAAAGGTGAGTGTGTCGGCTAATCCTTTTTCTTCATTCGCCGCCCCTTTACTATCTTTTCGCTCCTTTACTTTATTATAATAAACCGCAAGGTACAAATGAAGAGCTTCTCTTTCTTTAGCCCCGGCATTGCTATCCCAATTCCTCTCCATACAATCACGGTATGGCCTACGTCCACTTCGCTGACACTACAGGTAATCAGCTGTCAGCACGAGCCTTCGCCTTCCCTTGCCCCCGCAAATGGCATGCACGCTGACCGGTAACAGGTGCCCATCCTGAAGTCACTTCAAACCTACACTCACTCATTCCTAGCTCCTCAACATTCACACCCTTCCCTCACTCACACACCCCGTTAGCCGCATCATCCCCTTGTGCAGCTACTCCCCCTATTGCCTCGCCACCCCTTTGGCAAGCAACACCAACCTACCCGAGGGGATGACAACCTTAACAATATTAACTTGTTGAATGCTTAAAGCAAAATGGTTCAAAATATTGTACTTTAAACCTTGTATTCATACTTTCGGAATACATACTGAGTACATCCCATTCAACCTTATGTTATATTATTGTTCACCCACAATTTCCTCCCTTTTCTCACTCTTCATCATCCCTTTTTGGAAGTGGTTGGGCCTTCCCAACTGCTCCAACATGAAATGGCGAGATGAGGATCTGGCTTATCTTCACACGCAACTATTAATTCAAGTATTTATGAGTTGATCAGTGGCTCAGTGTTTTGAGAAGAAGCGAAACACTGAACTGTTAACTCATGGCTAAATATCATCAAACTACTTAGACTAATCAATATCAGGGTTAGTCATTCTTTTTTCAGTGTGTTAACCAGAAGTTCTATAAAGGGTATAAAATAATGTTTCGTGTTTTGGATTATATGTGATCACAACCAGAAAACGTGATTGTACACTGCTGTAGTTACCTGTTATCACACAAATATTTCTCCACTCACACCCATGTACACGGGGCTGAATGAACATGTCAGCACAATACCACAGGTTATCGCACAAGGAATTCTACAAACACCCAAGTACATGCGCCTGAATGAGCGTGAAGTTGCAAACGCATCAAAGTAATATAGGTTAACACCCAAATATTTATCCACTCACACCCAAGTACACGGAACTAAAAATCATGATGCTGAAAAGTCATTAAAATAACGCAGGTTATCACGCACACACATACCCCAGTACATAAGTAGAATGAACATGATGTAACAAAGTCATTACAATACCACAGGTTATTTGACAAAGAAATCTATACACACTCACCCAAGTGCACGTGCCGGAACGAGCATGATGTTGTAAAGGCATTATACTAACACAGGTTGTCACACAAATAATTCTACACTCACACCCAAATACAAGGACCTGAATGAAAATTATGTCATTGAAATAAGACAGGTTATATCATAAGGAATTCTACACATACATCCAAGTACCTGGGTGGAATGATCACGATGATATAAAGTTATCACAATAAATTTGACACACACACACACACACACACATACTCCACTATTATAGTCTAGGATAGCCTCTCTGTATCAATTAGGAAAGATTAAGTTACTACATAATTAATAGCCATTATTAGTGCTTTGATAATTGTTTATAACATTCACAATGTAAATTATGTGTAGGTTTTTGACTTATGTTGCGATTTATTAATCTTACTAAAGGAGGTAGGATACTTCTGTTACTTAGGAAGCAAAATAACCAGTGATGGACGAAGCAAAGAGGATATAAAAAGTAGGTTAGCTCAGGCAAGGAAAGCATTTCTACAGAAAAGGAATCTGTCGACATCGAATATAGATTTAGGCATTAGGAAGGCATTTTTGAAGGCCTTTGTCTGGAGGGTGGCACTCTATGGAAGTGAAACTTGGACTATTGGTGCAGCAGAAATGAGGAGAATTGAAGCGCTTGAAATGTGGTGTTACAGGAGAATGATGAAGAAGAGATGGGTAGATAGGGTTACAAACGAAAAGGTATAAAGACTAGTGAGAGAAGAGAGATGCTTCTGGCGACTGCTAATGAAGAGAAGGGATAGGTTGGGAGGACACATACTAAGACACCCAGGAATAGCAAGGAAGGGTCGAGGACAAGAACTGTAGGCGTAGACCAAGGTTAGATGATGATGATGATGATGATAATTATTGTTTTAAGGGACCTAGGTTATCGGCCCCTAATGGTTTGGGTGATCGTGAAGATGAGAATGAAATGCAAACTATAACTAAAGCTAACTACTAACTTACATATTAGAAGAAGAAATGGAAAACAAAAGGAGAATAAGGCAAATAACGGACAGGAGGAAAAGAAATGCCCTCAACCCTCGAATAATACGGATTGAGGGACTTGGAAGGAAGGAGAGCCATAAAATGCAATTAGGAAAGTGAAAGAGGAGAGGGTCCGCCCCACAGGTAATGGATAAAAGGGGGAAACCGGACCCAGATCAGGAATCCCTCGGGGTCGCCAACTCCCGAACTCACCAGCCGTGAGCCCCTGAGGTTTGGCAATATCTAGGGTGCACCAGAAGTGGTGGGGCTACATACATTCTGCTTCCTTGAGGGCCTTGAGCACAAGGCAGGAGATAACAGGAAAAGCAAAAGAAGGCTGACCCCTCGCAGAAGGAGGGTATCAGAAAAGATGAGACAAGGGCCAATTAAGGCGGGAAAGGAAGAGACTCCCTAGGCCTCGGATACCCTAATACCGTCGGGGTCGGAAGAGAACAAGAGTTGGCCAAGTGAGGTCGACAGGAAAGAAGACTGAGAGGAGCCCGGCACATGTAAGTGGAAGCAATGCCGAACTCAGCTGGGGCCCCGTGGTCGCCAACCCACATCCCACTAGATGTAAGCCCCTGGGGGGGGACCAAGGTTAGAATATGTTAAACAGATTGCCTTGGTTGCAGGGTGTGGTAACTATGTAGAGATGAAACGATTAGCTCAGGACAGGGAGACATGGACGGCTGCATCAAACCAGTCAAGAAGACTGAAGACTCAAACAACATCTGAGAAGGATTTTTGAATTAGGCTATTACGGATTCGCTGTAACTACTGTAATAATAATCACATGTATCAGGTAATGGTTGTGGAGCCTCCGTGGCTTAGGCGGCAGCACGCCGGCCTCTCACCGCTGGGTCCGTGGTTCAAATCCCGGTCGCTCCATGTGAGATCTGTGCTGGGCAAAACGGAGGTAGACAGGTTTTTCTCAGGGTACTCCGGTTTTCCCTGTCACAATTTCATTCCAGCGACACTCTCCACTATCATTTCATTTCATCTGTCATTCATTTAATACTTGCCTCAGAGGAGTGCGACAGGCTTCGTCAGCCGGCACATTTCATATCCTCGCCGCTAGATGGGGGCTTCATTCATTCCATTCCTGACCCGGTCGGAGACTGGAAGCAGGCTGTGGATTTTCATTTTCATCAGGTAATGGTTGCAATAAACAGTACTCTGCTCCCAATCTCTGGCTACCCGAGATTTGGAATAGAGGGCGTTCTATTCACTATTCTACTCATACGCCACTACACGGGTAGAATAAAGTCATTACAATACCACAGTTTATTTGACAGAAAATTCTAACACACTTACCCAAGTACACGCTGCTGTAGGAGCATGATCTTGTAAAGCCATCACAATAACATAGATTAACACTCAAATATTTCTACACTCACACGGGGCTAAATAAACATGATGTTGATTATTCTGCACTCTTACCCAGTCACGTTGCTCAGCAACCATGATCTTGAATAAATCATCATTTATTTAATTACTTTATTTTTTTTCTTAGTCGTTTACCCTCCAGGTTGGTGGAACCCACGGACTCAGCGAGGGAACTCACCACTACTGCCTCTACGGGCAGTGTCCTAGAGCGGGGAACATCTAATCGGAGTGGATACAGCTGGTGAGGTGTGATTGGCACCTCGCCCAGGCGGCCTCACCTGCAATGCGAACAGGGGCTGGGTAGTTTATTGGCTGAGGAATAACCCACCCACCAAGGGAAGATGATTAAGAAAAGGAAGTGGGTTTCGGACTGGAGAAAAAGGATAGAAAAATAGGATGAGAGTTCCACAAAAATTATAAATTTAACTTTAAATACACTTAGAGGCAGTTGCCACTGAAATTTAACTTTTTGATACCTAAAATAGGAACGAGCTTGGTCGAGGCTAACGGGAACCGCAGCTAGGACTTGGGCGGTTTGCAAGAGAGAGGCTTTAGTATATTTCCTCCCAAGCATGTATAAAAGTACTATGGGGAAGGGTGATGGTCTGGCCAGACAGATAGTAAAAGCTTTATTGAGTATGAACGAGGGCATAAACCTAGGAAGAGCTAGGAAAGCCAGGATCCTGCCTAACTGTAGTATCAGAGAAATGATGAATCCAAAAACAAATATTTAATTTATTTAACAATTTAAAGAAGTTAATATTTTTGACAATTAAATATTTCGCAATCTTGTTAACAATTTGGGGTCGCAGACCTCCAACAACATTCAGAAATTGCTCCAGGCAAATAACAATTTACAAGGTTTCAAACCTTACATGTTTCTAAAATCTTTGTAAGATTTAAACAAATAAACAATGAAGTAATTAAAGTTTGAACGTGAATTGGGGTACAAAGAGTGTACCTTAAGAAATTCTTGAGAGAATGTAGAGAAAGTGACAACTTTGAATATAACAATAATAAAAACATGAAAAATAAGATAGAAGTTCCTACAACTTCTTATATTTATACAGAATTACTATATGAGAATTATACAAAAGAGGGCAGGTCACTTACTGTGAAAAGTTCTAGACTTCCCAAGTTTGAGCAGGAATCACTAGCCAAATGGGACAGTTTCCATTTCGTGAAACCTGAACATGACTCGCTCAAGAGTTTAAAGAAATGTTTTCCCTGATTATAGGAAAGGAACAATGTGATTTGAAACTTGTATCACACAAGCAATTATGCAGAATTTAATTAATGTTAAACTAGCAAAGTTGGAAGGGCACTTCGTGAGTGACACCTTATAGAAAGTTACAATTTTATTAATAATGGTCGTTAGTAGAAGGTTGAGGAAAGATCATTGGGATATAGGATCAATGTTCATGGCCGTATTTAATATAACCGGACGATCGCGACGCGGTAGAAACGTGGAGCAAGCACTGGTTATCACTATAGTCTGTAAAGATTGATGCAAAGTTCACTGTAGAAACTCGAAAGTTCATGAGAAAGAAAGTTTTTACAATGCTGAAAAGAACTGGTTGCACTAGGTAGGCGAAAGTCTATTGCTGGAGAAAATGGTGGATTACAGTTAAATGCGCCATAGAACATCCCAACGGTGGACGAAAGTTAGCTATTGCAGTAATTTAAGGAAGATTCCTCATTTTAACTAGTATTTTCACAAGTGAGTGAAAAATACCTGACGGCAAGCCTCGCAGATAGAGTACCAGATCTCGAAGGTTCCAGAACGACTTTAGCAGAAAAATGGGGTTGAGAAAATCCAACGGAGGAACTAGCTTTATAATTATAGACAGCGGGTATTAGATAATATCCCACGTAGTGAGAGGATTTCTCATTTAAATAGCTTAAGAAAAGCTCTCTTTTAGTAAGGTTGGCTTATACAAGCGAAAGCTCAACATGGCAAATCCCACGAAGAATGTTTTTTGCCCCAAAATAAATACTTTCACACTGTCTATAAAATATCATTAAAAGCACGTGGAAGTTAAAACCATGAAGATGAGGTTAAAACTTTTAAAATGGTACTTATCTTGATTTCATGTTGAAGGCGAAGTTTCCTTTGAAGATAACTACTTTGCCAACATGGCGTAGAAGAGAGTATGCCTCTTGGTTTGAGGAAGCTAGCTCGAGAGGAGCTTTAACTGATCGAGTCAACTGCCGACTGAGAAGTGAGACCTGCTCAACGGAGCACGGAAGGTCCAAGGAAGGGGAAAAGAGTGGGGGGTAGGAGACAAAAGGAGAACATATAAGCATTGCCAACTTTAAAACAAAAAAATGATCTCTTGCTGAGCCGGTCTTCAAAGAGTTTACAACAGATGATACTAGCGCAGCATGGTGAGTAAAAGAGTAGACGTAGTTCTCTTGCTCATGGAGAAAATAGCTGGCGATGGTAACAGGATCTGGTGGCCAAATGGAGAAGGAATTCCTCTTGCGCGAGGAAGAGTTGAAGAGCTTCAGAGATTCGCTGTTATATGACGCTAGGTGGGTCATAGAATATATATCTGGAACAGACTCATACAAAATATAAGCGACCTGAACCCTTAAGAGAAAACAAAAGATCACTGTTGGTGTTTGACAAAGAGGAAGGAAGAAACATGCAAAAGCATTGAAAATTATAATCTCTGGTACCGTGTATTCCAAGAATGCACCATACTGGGAGGGGAAAACACCAACAGGGAACAAGAAAAACAAGTACACATTTAAAGGTAATAAGCAATTGCGGAGAAGTAGTCTTGTGATCTGACCATTAGTGGTCAAAACTCTGAGCACCCTGACTCTCCCATCTCCTCCAGGGTAACACTTGGTCACTCTTCCAAAAGGCCAGACTAGGGGGGGGGGTGAAACATCCCTAACTAAGACCAAGTCCCCCACTTTAATGTCGGGACTGGAAAGAAACCACTTCTGCCTCCTTTGCAAGGAAGTTAAATATTCCAAGTTCCACCTCTTCCAAAAAGAATTGCGGAGGGCTTCAAGTTTACACCAAACAATAGGTAGATTGGATTCCCTGTAAGAATTAGGAAGGGGAGGAGGGGCAGAGAGAGAAGTGAGTGTAAGGAAGCGACCAGGTGTAAGTGGAAGGAGGTCATCAGGGTCATTAGAAAACGGAGTTAAAAAACGAGAATTAACGACATCTTCCATCACAAAATAACTAGAAGCTGAGGGAAATAAAGCACTAGTAAAGATTGCGATACAATGCAAAAGGAGAATTAACAAGTTTAAACAAAGCGTATAGAAACAAGTACATCTATTCAGGACAAGAATATACCAAATAAACAAAGGAACTATGCGAGTAGAAAGCAAGAACGCCATAGGTAACAAACGAGTAGCCATAAACAATGACCTCAAGTTATAATGAGTATCAAAGGGGTTACTCAGAAAAATACTTAAGTCAGCGAGAAACGTGACATAACAAGTATAAATGCAAAAACACATCGAATGTGACGACGAGAAAAAGCAAGTTTGTTCATCAATGAACATTAAGATCGCAAAATATGTAAGCAATGTGTAATACATAAGCGCGTGAGAAATACGCAACGAAGTTTTGAAACAAGGATCGAAGCAGTTATAAAATACGAGCATGAGTAAGTGGAAGACGTAAGCAAGCGCGGCCTTGACACACATAGTACAGCGAGATAAGGCATATAAATAGCTGAAAGAGTCCTTAACTGGAACAAGTTTATTTTGGGAAGTAGGTGAACGGCTTCTGTACTTGCAGGAGCGGCTCACCAGACAATGGTTGGCAATCAGCCAAAGTTGAGATAAGAGAAACATGCTTTGAACTTTGTCAAGCGTACAGGAAATAAACAGTGACTTGACCTTAATCGGGCTTGTATACAAACAAGTCTGACAAACAAGCAGTTCAAAGTACACAAACAACACTTGTTGAATCAGCTGTAACTTAAAGCAGATATTCAGCTTGGACGGCATGCAGTCAATCGTAAATTGGACGTGAAAAAGCGATTTAAAGATATATGAAATAGAGTAGGAAATCAATTTCGCATAATTGAGAGGATCACGAAATCGGACAATTTTCGACAGGAAAAAGCTTGATTCTTCCGAAATAGGAAGTGAAGCCGGAACATTGAGAAGAAGATTATGCATAAGAATAGTTATTCTTGATGTTAGGGAATTCAGATTTTCAAACTGTTTCAAAAGCGACTTCCAATTGTGAGGAAGGAGGGAGGAGCCGGCCGTGGCCATCCTTCTACATAGCGAAAGAAGTGAAACATAGCGTACAGCAAAGTGATGGAGACTGATAGCCATGGTTTTACACAAAGGGAAGATAGTTTTCGAGAAAGAGTTTAAGCAATTAACTGCTATAAAAAATGACATAAGAAGGTAGACGAAGTAACACAAAGCAAGGCGAACTTGAATTGCCATCTTCTGCGGGAAGAAAGAAAAACCATTTAAACAACTTACAGAGGTAGTGTAGTTGTTCACGATAAGACATCGTTTCGACAAGTGTTTTTCAAAAATATTGAGATCTGAAACATGAGCGTTCTCTTTTTCAGAAATGGGATTTATGTCAGCTGTAACGAAATGACATTGCGCTTTGGTTTGAACACTGAGTTGTGGGATCTCACCAGTAATAACCCAACCAAAATCGGTGTCTCTGGCGACCACGGTTGAAGATAACTTGCGTGTTTGTTTGCGAAGGCACTTCCAAAAAACATTGGCACTGAAAAGTACATCAATGGGACCTTGAGCATTAAACTGAGGATCAGCTAACCTTAAGTGCGAGGGAATGTTTAAATCGGAAGTATTAATAGAGTGACTTGGAGTGTCCTTGCCAATACTGGTAAGAATGAGACAGTTTAAATTAAGATTGGTGTTTCTTTGGCAAACGTCTCTGATTTTCAATTTTGAAGACTGCAAGACTTGAGTTTTCAAATTGTCAATGCCGGTCACATTGATAGAAGTAGGCGATGACAAAAGACCTAGTTTTTTAATCAACGATTGCGAAACAAAGTTATGAGTTGAAGCCGAATCGAGAAGACCACGGGTTCTAAACCAATTTCCAAATTTATCTTGGATTTCGAATTGTACAGTGGTCAAAAGGGTTTGCGCACTATGAAAAGTTTCGGCGTTAGAAATGCAGGAAGAAGCATTTGTTTGTTCGGAGCTGCTCTGCAAGGAGCTTGAAGAGGCAGCTACTGATGACCTCGATTTATCGTGAACGTGCAATAAAGAATGATGCGGTTTTTTACAATGGAAACAGAGATTTGATGACGTACAGTTCGAAGAAGAATGCTAAGGTGACAAGCAATTGAAACAATGTTTGCTGTTGAAGACAAACTTCCTTCGATCTTCGACAGACAATTCTTTAAAGGATTTGCACAAATACAATGTGTGAAGCTTTTTACAGAGCGTGCATTTTAACGATTTGTTAAGCGGCCTGATATGTTCTCTTGCATGATTGAAAGAAGAACGGGTTTGCTTGTTCTCGACAGATGGGGGCTGATGTCCCTTTGAAGAAGTAAGTTTTTTTTCAAAAATTTGACACTGAGGATTCGTTTCGACCTTTTCGCACTGAAATGCGAGTGCTGTAAGTACTTGGCATCGGCTGTTAAGAAACGAGATTAAGTGTTCGAAGGAAAATTCTTCCTTGCGAGCGAGTTCGATCTCCCAAGCCTTTAAAGTTGAAAAATCGAATCTTGATGTAGCCAGATGAATGAGTATGGTGTCCCATGTTTGGACAGGCTGCTTAAGTTGGTATAATGCTCTGACATTCAACTGTATAGAGTCCAACAGGTTTCTTAAAGAGGTGACGTCATTAGGTTTGACGGCTGGTAGGTTGAAGAGACAACGTATGTGGCGAGCTACACTCAAACCTAAATTGCCATATCTCTCTTTAAGGAGATTAAAGGCGATGTGGTAGTTGTCTGCGCTTAAAGGCAGTGACTCCACTAAGGCTAAGGCCTCACATTCCAAAGAAGTACGGAGGAAGTAAAATTTACGTATGTCTGGGATCTCAGTATTTTCATGAATTAGGGAGCAGTAAAGTTCGTAAAAAGAATACCATTCACCTTCCTTGCCTGAGAAGTGCGGTAGGCTTATCTTAGGAAGTAACGGTTTCGGTTTGTTTTCGAGAACTGAAGCGGGTGCGAACTGGGCCGGATTGATGACCCTAGTGTCCGGTTCTGAGATATTGCGAATCAATTGGTGGGCCTTTGCAATCCCTTCAAAGTACAAGGGTTCGACCTCGTCCCGATCCGATTGAAGTTCTGGGCAAGCGGATTCAATCTCGGTTTGAATTTGATCATAATAATCATAAGACCGTTCGTACAACTTAAGGCGATGTGTCAAGATGTCTAAATCACACTCGGCGGGATTTAACTTGTTGATAAAATTTCTGAATCTAGTGAGTTGCCCTTTATAGGAAGAACGTCTAGCAATGAGAGTTTCATCTTTTTCAGCAGGAGCCATGACAAAAAGAATAAATTGAAATACAACTCACGAAACTGTAGAACCTTGGAGATGCTGTCAAGATTGCAACAGCGAATGGGTAGAAAGAACAGGACACACCAAAGGAGACAGGAGCGGCCTCTTTCCCGTTCACAGACTTTGCATGATGTAGTTATAGCTGAAAAATCCAAAGCAGATATTAATAATTTGCCAAGTATTGTCAAACAGAAAAATGACAAATGGACTCTCCCGGGTTTCTGGTACCAAATTTTGGGTAGTTTATTGGCTGAGGAATAACCCACCCACCAAGGGAAGATGATTAAGAAAAGGAAGTGGGTTTCGGACTGGAGAAAAAGGATAGAAAAATAGGATGAGAGTTCCACAAAAATTATAAATTTAACTTTAAATACACTTAGAGGCAGTTGCCACTGAAATTTAACTTTTTGATACCTAAAATAGGAACGAGCTTGGTCGAGGCTAACGGGAACCGCAGCTAGGACTTGGGCGGTTTGCAAGAGAGAGGCTTTAGTATATTTCCTCCCAAGCATGTATAAAAGTACTATGGGGAAGGGTGATGGTCTGGCCAGACAGATAGTAAAAGCTTTATTGAGTATGAACGAGGGCATAAACCTAGGAAGAGCTAGGAAAGCCAGGATCCTGCCTAACTGTAGTATCAGAGAAATGAAGAATCCAAAAACAAATATTTAATTTATTTAACAATTTAAAGAAGTTAATATTTTTGACAATTAAATATTTCGCAATCTTGTTAACAATTTGGGGTCGCAGACCTCCAACAACATTCAGAAATTGCTCCAGGCAAATAACAATTTACAAGGTTTCAAACCTTACATGTTTCTAAAATCTTTGTAAGATTTAAACAAATAAACAATGAAGTAATTAAAGTTTGAACGTGAATTGGGGTACAAAGAGTGTACCTAAAGAAATTCTTGAGAGAATGTTGTAGAGAAAGTGACAACTTTGAATATAACAATAATAAAAACATGAAAAATAAGATAGAAGTTCCTACAACTTCTTATATTTATACAGAATTACTATATGAGAATTATACAAAAGAGGGCAGGTAACTTACTGTGAAACCTGAAGAAAGTGAAAAGGAAAGTTCTAGACTTCCCAAGTTTGAGCAGGAATCACTAGCCAAATGGGACAGTTTCCATTTCGTGAAACCTGAACATGACTCACTCAAGAGTTTAAAGAAATGTTTTCCCTGATTATAGGAAAGGAACAATGTGATTTGAAACTTGTATCACACAAGCAATTATGCAGAATTTAATTAATGTTAAACTAGCAAAGTTGGAAGGGCACTTCGTGAGTGACACCTTATAGAAAGTTACAATTTTATTAATAATGGTCGTTAGTAGAAGGTTGAGGAAAGATCATTGGGATATAGGATCAATGTTCATGGCCGTATTTAATATAACCGGACGATCGCGACGCGGTAGAAACGTGGAGCAAGCACTGGTTATCACTATAGTCTGTAAAGATTGATGCAAAGTTCACTGTAGAAACTCGAAAGTTCATGAGAAAGAAAGTTTTTACAATGCTGAAAAGAACTGGTTGCACTAGGTAGGCGAGAGTCTATTGCTGGAGAAAATGGTGGATTACAGTTAAATGCGCCATAGAACATCCCAACGGTGGACGAAAGTTAGCTATTGCAGTAATTTAAGGAAGATTCCTCATTTTAACTAGTATTTTCACAAGTGAGTGAAAAATACCTGACGGCAAGCCTCGCAGATAGAGTACCAGATCTCGAAGGTTCCAGAACGACCTTAGCAGAAAAATGGGGTTGAGAAAATCCAACGGAGGAACTAGCTTTATAATTATAGACAGCGGGTATTAGATAATATCCCACGTAGTGAGAGGATTTCTCATTTAAATAGCTTAAGAAAAGCTCTCTCTTAGTAAGGTTGGCTTATACAAGCGAAAGCTCAACATGGCAAATCCCACGAAGAATGTTTTTTGCCCCAAAATAAATACTTTCACACTGTCTATAAAATATCATTAAAAGCACGTGGAAGTTAAAACCATGAAGATGAGGTTAAAACTTTTAAAATGGTACTTATCTTGATTTCATGTTGAAGGCGAAGTTTCCTTTGAAGATAACTACTTTGCCAACATGGCGTAGAAGAGAGTATGCCTCTTGGTTTGAGGAAGCTAGCTCGAGAGGAGCTTTAACTGATCGAGTCAACTGCCGACTGAGAAGTGAGACCTGCTCAACGGAGCACGGAAGGTCCAAGGAAGGGGAAAAGAGTGGGGGGTAGGAGACAAAAGGAGAACATATAAGCATTGCCAACTTTAAAACAAAAAATTGATCTCTTGCTGAGCCGGTCTTCAAAGAGTTGACAACAGATGATACTAGCGCAGCATGGTGAGTAAAAGAGTAGACGTAGTTCTCTTGCTCATGGAGAAAATAGCTGGCGATGGTAACAGGATCTGGTGGCCAAATGGAGAAGGAATTCCTCTTGCGCGAGGAAGAGTTGAAGAGCTTCAGAGATTCGCTGTTATATGACGCTAGGTGGGTCATAGAATATATATCTGGAACAGACTCATACAAAATATAAGCGACCTGAACCCTTAAGAGAAAACAAAAGATCACTGTTGGTGTTTGAAAAAGAGGAAGGAAGAAACATGCAAAAGCATTGAAAATTATAATCTCTGGTACCGTGTATTCCAAGAATGCACCAGGGGCCTCGTGAGGGAAGGTAATGGATGGGCAGGATGGATAGGCAAGGAAGAGGGAAGGAGGCGGCCGTGGCCTTGAAGAAGGTACCATCCCGGCATTTGCCCGAAGACGAAGTGGGAAACCACGGAAAACTTCTTCGAGGATGGCTGAGGTGGGATTCGACCCCCCTCTACTCATTTGGAACACCCGAGGCTGAGTAGACCCCGTTCCAGTCCTCATACCACTTTTCAAATTTCGTGGCAGAGCCGGGAATCGAACCCAGGACCTCCGGGGCGGCAGCTAACCGTGCTGACCGCTACGCTACGGAGGCGACTATTTTACTTTATTTTATTTTATTTTTGATTTGTTTAATTTGTTTTGAAATGTTTTGTTTAATTTTTTGTTTTGTTTTATTTTATATTATTTTTTTATTTTTTTTTCGTTTTGTTTTATTTTATTTTGTTTTATTTTAATTTTACAGAAAGCAAACACAAAACAAACAAAAAACACGAAGCATAAAGCAAAATTCAAAAACAAATGAAAAAGCATAAAACAAAAAACAAGAAACACAGAATAAAAGGCAAAATTCAAGAAAAGCTAAAGCAGAAAACAAACACAAAACCAAGAAAGAAAAACATAAAGTAAAATTCAAAAGCAAAAGCACAAAGCAAACACAAGACCAAGAACCAAAAACACAAAGCAAAAAGTAGAAAACAACAAACACAAAGGATACGGGAGGCAAATTCCAGATAAACGTTTCTCATAAAAATGATTCACAAGTGGATTAAACGAGTTTTGCAACTGAACGACTCACATGTTCTCTGACACGATTAAATAAATCACGTGTCTAATGAGCGATTGTCAAGGCTGTATACAGGGTGTCGGAAAATAAGAGGTAGAAAATCAATCCACGCAGCAGGGGATCAATACGAGTTAAAATACCTGTGGGCGCAAACCAACCGTTAAGCTCCTGTGAGCATTTGTAAATACGAGGAAACTTGGCAACGTCACGGAATGAGCAACATCGAGTGCGGCTTGTTTCGAGCTGAGCAGCTGACGTGTAGTTCTCGTAGCTCCCATCTGTTACGGTAATGGCAGCTCTTTTTAATGACGCAATTAATTGGAAATGAAATAATTTAATAAGAAATGAGCCACTTGAAAACCGATTTAAATAATATAACTTCATAATAAGGCCAAAATGGATACAACACAAAGTAGAATTTATCGCGGCGAGCGAATAGACAAAGAATAAAAAGCTTATATAATTTTTAAAATTGAAAATGAGACCCAGAATTAACCAGGTTAATGTCATAATTAATTCGCAATTAGATATGTCATGCAAAGGAAAACAATTTTAAAACAATCGGGGATAAAAGGTTTTTACGGATTTGAACCCGAAACAGATGGGAGCAGACTGAACGGTGCCAGCACCTTGCCTACTGAGCTAGGAGAACCACCGGTGCGTTCCTCAGCTCGAAACACACAAGAGTGTAGACGCCGCACTCGATGCTGCTCATTGCGCGACTTTGCCAAGTTTCCTCGTAATTACAAATGCTCACAGGGGTTAACGGTTGGTTTGCCCCCACAGTTATCTTAACTCATATTGCTCCCCTGACCCACCCCCACGCGTGGTTTGATTTTCTACCTATCATTTTCCGACACCCTCTAGAAAGTAGCTTTTGTAAGTCTTTTCGATCTACGTTGCATTTTGTGAGTGTTTTTCAACCGCGATTGCATTTTGTAAGGACTGACAATCTAAATTGCTTCTTAGTAAGTCTTTCAATATAGGGGGCGAATATTTGGTGAGTATTTTGAATTTCAATTGCATTTTGTATTTTCAACCTAAACCGCTTTTTTGCAAGTAGTTAATTCTCAATTGCATTTTTGTGGGTATTTTGAATCTAAGTCGCCTCCGTAGCGTAGCGGTCAGCATGGTTAGCTGCCGCCCCGGAGGTCCTGGGTTCGATTCCCGGCTCTGCCACGAAATTTGAAAAGTGGTATGAGGACTGGAACGGGGTCTACTCAGCCTCGGGTGGCCCAAATGAGTAGAGGGGGTTCGATTCCCACCTCAGCCATAATCGAAGTGGTTTTCCGTGGTTTCCCACTTCGTCTTCGGGCAAATGCCGGGATGGTACTGCCCCCGTAATTGAATTATATAGAGACCACGGTGGCTATTTTGGAAATTATAGCGAAAGTTATGGCTGTCATAGTTATGACGTGGGTAGTCATGACGTAAGCACGGATGACGCAGACGTTATGCCAGCAGGCTACTTGAGCTGAGATTCTCAGTGACGTCAGCATTTATTCGAGAAGGATCCGAGATGTACGACGCAGTCGCAGGAAACGTGGAATTCTGCTGAGGAAGAAATTATGCTATTGGAGGGGAGGCTCAAACCAATGAACGATAGTCTGAAGGAAGACGGAGATTGCTGAAACTATGGTATTTTTATTACTTTTTGGAATGCAGAATTGTGGAAATCCATTTGCAGTAGAGGCATTGATCTGGAATTTTGGTGAAATTTATTTTCAGTTTTTGAATTTTGAAAATCCGTCATGTATTGACGAAGTTGGAACTTCTAGCGATGACGCAGTAACACGCGATGGAAGGGATAGATACGCCCCTCATGAAGTTCATAAAAGGCCTTGCGCAGAAGAGAGGAGCCTCATTCTCAGATTATAAATCAATCGTCAGATTTCAAATAGTCATTTCAGTGAAACGTCGAGTGAGTTTAGTAGTGAAAAAGTCGTCTTTGTAACGCGTGGAGAAGCCACTGCATTAAACGAGAGTCGAACTTACAAGCAGTGCAGGTTTACTGTGAAGTAAATCTAGGTGAAGTTGAAACGACCCTTATAACGCTTCTACAAGATTAGCTGTGAACAGTTAGCGGTCGCCTATAAGCTAATTCTCTTGTGCATTGCTACAGTAAGGACTGTAGAAAAGCTGAACAATTTCGAGGAAGTATTTTGGAAGTTATTGACAATATTAGACGACTGACAAAAGTGATTTTCTCGCCACAGGAGAAACACTTTGTATAGCCAGACTCTACGCTACGGCTGACAGGGCCAGTGAAATAGGGAGACTTCAGATTGCTTTTGTGACACAACACTGCAGTATAATGGAGCAATTTAATATGGCAGTTTGTTCTTCTAATACTATTACCGAAGAGAAGATGGAAGGCTAAAGGACTTAATGCAATTGGGACATATTTCAACGGAGTAAGATAGCAGCATGGAACTTCGCTAATTGCTATTCCATACAAGCGAACATGTGGTAAATAACCATCTACACCCATGTTTCGTGATTAAAGGCTGAATACTATCAAACAGCAATAGAAATGATTTCATACTTTCTGAATATGAATATTTCTTCGGAAATTTATACAAAAACTTCATGGCGATTTTCAACTGGAACTTCAGGGATTTTTCAAGAGAGGTCAGGGTTGTCCCGACTCACAAAGAAGATTATTGCCGGAAGGATGTCGTTCGTCTTCGTGAAGCAGTTCGATTCTCCGATGGTGCTGTTTCTGGTTTCGAGGATGGAGCTCAGCTTTAACTTGGTGAAATGGATCCATCAACAGTCTTCTTTGAGGAATTTTCCTCTGGAACGTCAATCGGCAGATAAGGTAGTCGTGAACGTTTATTGTATTTGAGTTTCTTAGCAATATTTGAGCAACCATTTTTCCCATATTTTTGTCCTCATGTATTTTTGCCCGATATTCTTGTTTGAGATTCCTATTCTCAGTACACCTTGATGAGTTATGCCTTTTTCGACGTTTTATTAAGACATTGTTATGTCATGGGCATAGTTAAATGATTTTGAAACAGTTGAGACTGATATTTAGATTTTTCAGTAATTTGCTTATTTTTGTAGTCTCGATTTGACTGTAAGTTAATGATTTTTATGGCAGATTTAAATTCAGACAGCGTGTCACTTTATTAAAGTAATTCTACCCCAGTTTAATTACTTTGACCATTTTTCTGTCATCATCAAGAAGGAAGAACATTTAAATGATTTTAGAGCGTTAAAATCCAGTACGTTGTCGACGATCTTGGAAATACTAGTCGTTATTTGAATTGATTGCAACACAGACATTTATCGTCAGTCATGAACGACCATTGCATCACAGGCAATTTTGTGAAAGATGAACATTAATTATGAATTATTGAATGCATTAAATTCGTGAAACTTGTGTTAGGTTTTTTTTTTCTCATATAGAGATTTATATAATGATGTTTGCATTCCCCAGTCTAATTGGATTCTATTCGACTATTTTGCAGTTAGTCGCACTTTGTTTGATGATAGTATTTTTATACTACAATTCTTTGAAGATGTTAATCTTAAATTTTGATAGACCAGACAGGCGTATATAAGCGTATTCACTATTAAATTTGTTTGTGATTGGCAAATTTTTATTTCATTTCGATTCATGAATGAAATCCACGAAGTTTAAATGACAACAGTTTTGAAACAATTATTGATATAAGAATTTTTAAGTGGAACTATGAATGTATAATCGATAGTGCAGCGGACATGTTGAAAGTCGCTGATGTATAATGCCCTTAAATAAATGAAGGAGATTCCCACAGTAATTAATAATGATAAAGATTGTGTTAGGGGAGGTTTTTGTAAATGCTGTGGAAGATTTTAATGCCATATAGATTAATATATGATGAATTTTGGGCTAATTTGAATGCAGTTTGTGCATTATTTTGTAAGCGAAGTATTTTCCGCTAGAGTGTATTGTCATAGTTCGTTGAAAATTAATCAAGTGAATTTACTGTTATAATTAACAAGAGTTTTGAAAGAATTTGAGATAAGATTTTGAATGAAGATTACCGTCACAAATAATTAAAATTATTACAACCTTTATTAAACCAGATTGTGACATGTACATGTATAACTAACCTTCATTGGTCGATTATATTAAACACGATTATGAATTTACCAACCGGATGAACATGTGGTTCAATGTATTTCTTAAATTAATAATTTAAATAATTTAAATGTTGATATTGTAAATAATAAATGTAAATATCTTTGACAATAATGTGGAACGAAAGTAATGTTAAAGGCGTGTTTAAAAATTTTGTATTTATCTTCGACAATATTATAAACAATTTCTAATTGTTATAAATAATTTATGTGAGTTTGTTATAAACATTTAAGAGTGTGTTTCATACTCTAAACTATGCTTTTTAAACATTTGGATGATAACTTAACAAGTTTAAGTATTGTTAAAATAATCCAGTGGGATGTGAGTTAAGCATTTGAAAGATGTGCGTCAATATGTATGAGTTGTCTTGTAGACATTTAAAGCTTTAAAAGGAGCTGAATTCTTACGCAAGTGTGGCGTGACGAGGGAGCCCCATTTGACAGGTGTGAGGCAGGTTGAAGGGTAGACCAGCCAGCCGGACATCTGGTTATCAGCAGGCGAGGTCGATACTCCAGCCTTGTGCCTATTAATACAAGTGTTATGTTTATTAAAAGAAACCAAACGCTCTATATATGTCGTACCCTGACTTCCTCATCCAATCCAAATGTGTTATAAAATGTTACGTTATTTTGAGCTCATGGGAGCTAACATATTGTTTGATAAATTTGCAAGTCCTTTAGGAGGACGTAGTCAGATTGACATAGGCTACTGATAGCCACATTTATTTTGTTGAGTTGTTAAAATCATACTCTTTATTTGAAAATAAAGCTTTTGTACAGTTCAAAGTTCTCGTCTTCGGTCTGGTTCATTTTTAAATGTCATGGTGAAGGTTATTATGAGAGCATACTTTAAAGATCCTGTTGTCAACCCAATCCCCGAGATATTTATAAGAGGTAAGTAAAAGTAAGTATGAAACCCCGTCTATTTTGGTGTGTTCCACAATAATTTTTCTTGGTAACTTCTGTGTTCGAACCTCGGTAGTATCTGTCAGTGCCATTTTCATTGATGTAGCTGAGCTGGTGCGATTGATTGTTGGCAATGCGATTGAGGGGGCGGATATCTGACAGCCTACTATCCGGGTAAACGGGGACAGAAGGATTGGCGCACCTAAAACGTTGGGGCTCGATTCAACATAACTGGATCACCAGGTTGAACGCCAGTAGAATTGGCAAACCTAAAACGTGTGGTTCGATTAGACTCAAATAAAGAGGTTGATTCTTTGTTAGATGTCTAGGCCAATTGTAGAATTTAAGAGTGTGATTATATAGGAATTAAATGTTGCATTGTATTAGGAAAATTACACTCAGAAAAGATCAGATCTTATACGACTTGAGAAAGGTTAAATGGGCTGGAAACTTAGAAAAATCACCTATGATCTGGAATCTTATTTTATTTGACCGGCTTATGACATTTTAGTCATATTAAAAATTAAATTAAATTATTTGGATTGTAAATGTAAAATTATTTGTGATAGGATATTTTAAAATGAGCCAGGGAAATTTGAACATGTGCTTGAGTTTGTTTCAACATGAAGTGTCTTCGAAAGTTAATTATAAGGTAGTTATAAGTTAGATTTAAGACAGAAAATTGATCAAAATTATATATGGTGAAAAGTGTTGCTCAAATGTTGTTATTTTGCTCTTTTGATGTATGTCCCTACAGCAGTCTAATTTTTGAATAATATTGTAATGGCAGATGAAAGTTTGAAGATGATGTTAGTGGAGATGTCTGCTAATATGAAGCAAATGATGGAGGAGAATGCTAGTAATTTGAAAGCTAGCATGAGTGAGAGTATGAAGGAGAATGCTAGTCGAATGGAGGAGAATATGAAAGTTCTTCAGACCAGTTCTGCTAACTTAGAGGATAATATGTCGCGTTTACAGATTAATACCCAAGGAATTGAGAATACTGTAACTGACATGCGCTCCGACATGTCCAATGTTAAAATAGATGTGTCTAATATGCATAAAAATGTTGCTGATGTTAAAATAGATGTTGCTAATGTGCATAAAGATCTTACAATGTTGAATTTAGATGTTGCTAATGTCCGTAGTGATATTTCTTGTGCTAGGGCTGAGGTAGTTGTTGTCAAAAATGATGTTGCGACTGTCCAAGACAAGGTTGAGGAAGTCCAAAGAGGAATCCAAAATGTTAGAACTGATGTGTCCAATGTTCAGGTTGATATTAATAACATTCATTCGGATGTAAACGAGATGCAAAGTGACATAAATAAAATTCAAGTAGAGGTCAACACAGTTTTCGTAGATGTTGCTAAAGTCCAAACTGATGTAAATAAAGTCAGGGAAGAGATAGAAAATTCGAAAACTCTTTGTACACGTAATATAAGTGCATTAACGACTAGGCTAGTTGATGAGTCAGTTAGAACGACAGCGTCTTTAGAAGGTTTAAAGTTTGATGTAGAGGTCATGAGAACCCAAGTATTAGACCATAATAAAGTATTGAAAGAGGATATTGAATTAGACATAGCAGAAATGTTAACGGCAAATGTAGCAATATGGAAAGAAGAGTGGAATAGGTCAAGTGGGGAACATGTAACCCAAATTCAGGATCGTATTGAAAGGAAACTTGCCAGTACTCAAATTTATATTAACAATGAAGTAGTACAGATTAGGAAAGATTTAAGCGTCAGGATGGATTCACTATCCGAAAGACAAGTTGAAGATAGAACACAATTAGGTCAGGATGTGCAAACATTAAAATCTGCATTAGAGGAACAGATTCATAAAGTTGTCTCTGATGTGAATGAAACGACGAGTAAACTACAGAATTTGAAGTTAGGAGAGGCTAATTTAATGGAGACCTACAAAGAAGAGTTAATCAAGAAAGTCTTAACGGAAATCACTGACAAGGATACAGTAGGCTGGACTTGCGAAACCAGTAGGAATTATGCCAGAAGATATAACCTAGATCCAGAAGAGAGAGACGTGACTCCTGAAGAACGTATATCCAGATTCAGGGAGGAAGATGACGAGAGGAATATGGAACCTGAGTGGAACTATCGTGATAGTGGGAAAAACTACCCGGATTCATATCCGAGGAACGTAACGGTCATCAGGAATTTTGAAGATAAACCGCAAAAATTCAGTAACACGGATAGTTTGACACCTATCGAATATGTAAGGAACCTCAAAGATTATTTCATCGAAGCTCACATTCCCAGAGAGAGAGAGAGATGAAGATAGTGGAGAGATATTTGATTGGAGGACCCCTCGAATGGTTTTTGCGCATTTAGATACACATTCAGTAACTTTGACGAGTTTGCAGAGGCATTAATCAAACGTTTTTGGTCCATAGAAGCGCAGAATTCGTTAAGAGCGGAGGTGTATTCAAGAAAATACTCCGGTACTCTTCCAACGCGGTACGCTGATTTCTTTACGAGTCAATTATCCCGCTTGAGATTCTTACAACCCCCATTGTCCACGGAGCAACTTATTGATGCGATTTCTCGTATGCTGCCAGTTGAGGTGAGAAGACTAATAATTTCGTCCAACATCAGGGATTTAACCAGCATGGATGAATTACTGAGGAGGTTAGACTACACAAGTCCAATGCCTAACGTGGTACAGAAAGGTCAAAGGCAGGAGTTTAAAGAAATAAGTACTGTATATATGGACCAAGTCCAACAAACTGACAAGCCAGATGAGGAGAAAACTGACAATGTAGGTCCTCACAGGAATAATCAGTTTCGAAATAACAGATCGCAAGGTTACCGACCGTATCAACAGAGAAGAGGCTGGAACTATAACCGAGGAAATTACAATGGAAGAGGCAGATATTATAACAATAATGGTTATAACAGGAATTATAATAGGAATAACCAGAGCCAAAACAGAAATCAGAATCCTCAAGGTCAGGTTATGACACCCGATCAGTATCAGGAAAGAGAGAAGGAAAGCCAGCAATACCTAAAAGAATTACGGGAAAAAGAAGCCGACAACCAAAAGAAAAGGCAGGATGTTGTAATCGATCCTGGACCTTCTACGAGCCAACAGAATTTTGAGGTCGGTAACACAAAAAAAAACGCCGATTTCTCAACGTCAGTGAGAACCTGTAAATACATTGCCACACCACACCTGATTACGATTAATGAGATATATGAAGTGACTGATGAAGATTTGCTAGAAGAGAGGGGTATCGTTAAAGAGGAAAGACCATGTGCCTTACCTATTATTTCTGTACGGATAGATGGCCAACAGTATAAAGCCCTGATGGATACTGGTGCAATTATCTCCATCATTTCAGAGGAATGTTATCAAAGTCTGCTAAGAGGAGAGAATATGACAGTTCTACCTGTTTCTACTGTCAAAGTGAGAGGGATATTCCAAGATAAGGCAGTGAAGTGCAAGATTCAAGTGTTATTGAACTTTGAGATCAATGGAAGGAATTATGAACAGATTTTCATCGTAGTGAGCAAGATCAATTTTGATATGGTGCTTGGAATCGATTTTATATCGAAGGTCGGAGCTATTATTGACATGAAGAACAGAAGTATTAGCTTTAATGATGGGTACATAATCACAGAAGAGATAGGAAAACAGGACGTGAAAAACAGTCTGGAAATAGACCTTAGGGAAGAAATTTTGAATACTATAGTTAATGAAGTGGAAAATTTAGCAGAAATACCCAGTAGAAAAACTGAAGGATTTGAAGAAATTCAGGGGGAATTTGAGGATCTGATTAAGGAATTCCAAGATATTTTCGATGAAAAGCCTGGATTGATTAAGGATTATAAATACAAGATAAGGCTGACAGATGAAACCCCTTACCAGAAGAGAATATACCCCATTCCTGAGAAATACTATCAAGAAGTACGAGGGTTAATCAGAAAAATGGAGGTAGACGGGATTATTAAAAAACAGGCGTCGTCTTATATAAACCCCATCACAGTAGTGAAGAAAAGTAATGGTCAGATACGTCTTTGTCTCGATGCCAGAACCATTAACTTGAAGATTCTTCCAGAAAATGACCGACCACCCAAAATTAGAGATCTGCTTCGAAAATTCAAAGGGAGAGCATGTTTCAGCGTTCTTGACTTGACGTCTTCATTTTATCAAGTTCAGCTAGAAGAAGATAGTATGCAGTACACTGGATTCCTATTTGACCAGACGTCATGGGTCTTTGTCCGAATGCCTTTTGGTATGGTTAACAGTGGACCAGCACTTATTCGAGCACTTGATAGTAAGCTCACTGACGAAGTGAAAGAAAATGTAATCTGCTACATCGACGATTTAATCGTATCTTCACCCAGCGCCGCAGAACATTTAGTGCACTTGAGAAAGTTGTTCGAGAATTTACGGGAGGCCAATATCAAGGTGAATTTTGGAAAATGTCAATTCTTGAAGCAGGAAATAAATTACTTGGGGCATACTATTGATAAAGATGGATATCATCCAAACATGAAAAAAGTAGATGCGATCACGAGATTTCCAAAGCCAACTAAGGTGAAACAAGTCAGAGAATTTGTAGGAGCATGCCAATTTATTAGCAGCCACTGTCCAAGATACTCGGAAATTATGGCTCCTCTGTATGACTTACTCAAGAAGAATAACAGATGGAAATGGAGTACCGCTGCAGACGAGGCTTTTGAGAAAGCAAAAGAGATGCTCAGAAATAATGTGAAACTGGAGTACCCAGACTTTGAGAAGGTGTTCTATATTGAGTCTGATGCATCAAGAGTAGGCATTAGTGCAGTCTTATACCAGAAAGACGAGGCAGGCAACAAGCACTACATTGCGTTCACTAGTCGGAAGTTGAAGAAACACGAGGAAAATTACTTCACGACGGAGCTTGAAGCGTTAGCTTTTGTAACAGCATTGCAAGCCTGGAAGAAAATACTGCTGGGACATAAGGTCATCATTATTACTGACCATAAAGCACTACAGTTTATGCTGCAAACTGACATGTCGAGTGATAGATTGACACGTTGGGCTTTGTTCACCCAACAGTTTAACGCCACTATCGTCCACCAGCCTGGGAAAGATAACTTACTGGCTGATGCTCTTATCACGTAACCCTATTAAAAATGTGCAGATACACCATGTACAATTGGAGCAAGAAGATCAAGAAACCGTTAGGAGGTTAGCCCGAATCGGTGTGTCACAGAAGAGACACGCTCCAATAAGGCAAATGTACAGGTTCCTCAAGGGTTACATGGACAATACTGATGTTGACTATGCAGTCACACGGAGAAATTCACGACACTTTGTCTTGAGTGGAGACATCGTATGCAAGTATGCTGACTCTGCGCATACAAAACTCCGAATAGTCGTGCCACCTAAACTTGTTGTCAATTTAGTGTGGGTAGCTCATCACGCAACTGGACATGCCGGTTTAGATAAGACTCTTAATACTCTTAAAGAGAGATTTATCTGGACTAACATGCGTTCCAGCATTGCCAAGATCATTAGATCTTGTGACAAATGTCAAAGAGCAAAGTATGCTTCTGCTTTATTAAAAGGAAAACCGAAGGCTATGATTCCTTCTAAGCCAAACGAACTTATGGCGACGGATATATTTGGCCCCTGTCCGAAGGGATATCAGGGTAACCAGTACCTGTTGGTTACCGTGGATGTTTTCTCAAAATTTGTTACAATGAGTCCCATGCAGAAAGCTAACACAAGGAACGTAGTAAGCAGACTGGAAAATGCTGTATTTCCTAAAGCTGGTATACCAGAATATCTACTGTCAGATCATGGAACGCAGTTTACATCCGTGGAATTTGCAGCGGATATGGAAAGGCTTGGCATTAAGCACTTATTTTCAAGCGTGCGTTACCCAGAATCGAATTCCTCAGAAAGATATATGGCTGAATTTTCGAAATTCTGTCGAATTTTCTGTCCAAATGATCATTCTGGTTGGGTGAGATTTGTACCCCTTATAGAGGAATGTCTGAACTCTACAGTGCAGGAGAGTACAGGAGAAGTGCCAATGCGACTTCATCTTGGAAGAAACCCAGAAAGGCCGTGGGATAATCTTTTCAACCACATTCCTAGAGATCCTGTCTTAGGAAGGCAGCAGAGGATTGACAAGGCGAAGGAACAACTCCAGAAAGCAGCACAGAAACGATTGAAAAGAGTAGCTGGAAAACGTTTTGGTGCAACCTTACAAGTTGGAAATCTTGTATTATTACGCAGACCTGTCAAGGCTGATATGAGCAAGAAAATATACCCCAAATTTGGAAATGTATTCATGGGGCCGTTTAGGATTACGAACGCCTATGGAAACAACTGCTATGAACTCTACGATGATGAGAATAATGTCCTTTACGGCAAGTTCAATGCTGGAAATTTAAAAAGATACTATCCTAGAGTAAGCCAATAATAATTCAATTTCGTGTTCAAGAGAGTTGAGGTACTTGTAACTCTGAGTTTAAAAACAATTTGCAACTGTTTTTAAAACGTGGTGAGAGGAGAATGCCCCCGTTATTGAATTATATAGAGACCACGGTGGCTATTTTGGAAATTATAGCGAAAGTTATGGCTGTCATAGTTATGACGTGGGTAGTCATGACGTAAGCACGGATGACGCAGACGTTATGCCAGCAGGCTACTTGAGCTGAGATTCTCAGTGACGTCAGCATTTATTCGAGAAGGATCCGAGATGTACGACGCAGTCGCAGGAAACGTGGAATTCTGCTGAGGAAGAAATTATGCTATTGGAGGGGAGGCTCAAACCAATGAACGATAGTCTGAAGGAAGACGGAGATTGCTGAAACTATGGTATTTTTATTACTTTTTGGAATGCAGAATTGTGGAAATCCATTTGCAGTAGAGGCATTGATCTGGAATTTTGGTGAAATTTATTTTCAGTTTTTGAATTTTGAAAATCCGTCATGTATTGACGAAGTTGGAACTTCTAGCGATGACGCAGTAACACGCGATGGAAGGGATAGATACGCCCCTCATGAAGTTCATAAAAGGCCTTGCGCAGAAGAGAGGAGCCTCATTCTCAGATTATAAATCAATCGTCAGATTTCAAATAGTCATTTCAGTGAAACGTCGAGTGAGTTTAGTACTGAAAAAGTCGTCTTTGTAACGCGTGGCGAAGCCACTGCATTAAACGAGAGTCGAACTTACAAGCAGTGCAGGTTTACTGTGAAGTAAATCTAGGTGAAGTTGAAACGACCCTTATAACGCTTCTACAAGATTAGCTGTGAACAGTTAGCGGTCGCCTATAAGCTAATTCTCTTGTGCATTGCTACAGTAAGGACTGTAGAAAAGCTGAACAATTTCGAGGAAGTATTTTGGAAGTTATTGACAATATTAGACGACTGACAAAAGTGATTTTCTCGCCACAGGAGAAACACTTTGTATAGCCAGACTCTACGCTACGGCTGACAGGGCCAGTGAAATAGGGAGACTTCAGATTGCTTTTGTGACACAACACTGCAGTATAATGGAGCAATTTAATATGGCAGTTTGTTCTTCTAATACTATTACCGAAGAGAAGATGGAAGGCTAAAGGACTTAATGCAATTGGGACATATTTCAACGGAGTAAGATAGCAGCATGGAACTTCGCTAATTGCTATTCCATACAAGCGAACATGTGGTAAATAACCATCTACACCCATGTTTCGTGATTAAAGGCTGAATACTATCAAACAGCAATAGAAATGATTTCATACTTTCTGAATATGAATATTTCTTCGGAAATTTATACAAAAACTTCATGGCGATTTTCAACTGGAACTTCAGGGATTTTTCAAGAGAGGTCAGGGTTGTCCCGACTCACAAAGATGATTATTGCCGGAAGGATGTCGTTCGTCTTCGTGAAGCAGTTCGATTCTCCGATGGTGCTGTTTCTGGTTTCGAGGATGGAGCTCAGCTTTAACTTGGTGAAATGGATCCATCAACAGTCTTCTTTGAGGAATTTTCCTCTGGAACGTCAATCGGCAGATAAGATAGTCGTGAACGTTTATTGTATTTGAGTTTCTTAGCAATATTTGAGCAACCATTTTTCCCATATTTTTGTCCTCATGTATTTTTGCCCGATATTCTTGTTTGAGATTCCTATTCTCAGTACACCTTGATGAGTTATGCCTTTTTCGACGTTTTATTAAGACATTGTTATGTCATGGGCATAGTTAAATGATTTTGAAACAGTTGAGACTGATATTTAGATTTTTCAGTAATTTGCTTATTTTTGTAGTCTCGATTTGACTGTAAGTTAATGATTTTTATGGCAGATTTAAATTCAGACAGCGTGTCACTTTATTAAAGTAATTCTACCCCAGTTTAATTACTTTGACCAATTTTCTGTCATCATCAAGAAGGAAGAACATTTAAATGATTTTAGAGCGTTAAAATCCAGTACGTTGTCGACGATCTTGGAAATACTAGTCGTTATTTGAATTGATTGCAACACAGACATTTATCGTCAGTCATGAAATTTTGTGAAAGATGAACATTAATTATGAATTATTGAATGCATTAAATTCGTGAAACTTGTGTTAGGTTTTTTTTTCTCATATAGAGATTTATATAATGATGTTTGCATTCCCCAGTCTAATTGGATTCTATTCGACTATTTTGCAGTTAGTCGCACTTTGTTTGATGATAGTATTTTTATACTACAATTCTTTGAAGATGTTAATCTTAAATTTTGATAGACCAGACAGGCGTATATAAGCGTATTCACTATTAAATTTGTTTGTGATTGGCAAATTTTTATTTCATTTCGATTCATGAATGAAATCCACGAAGTTTAAATGACAACAGTTTTGAAACAATTATTGATATAAGAATTTTTAAGTGGAACTATGAATGTATAATCGATAGTGCAGCGGACATGTTGAAAGTCGCTGATGTATAATGCCCTTAAATAAATGAAGGAGATTCCCACAGTAATTAATAATGATAAAGATTGTGTTAGGGGAGGTTTTTGTAAATGCTGTGGAAGATTTTAATGCCATATAGATTAATATATGATGAATTTTGGGCTAATTTGAATGCAGTTTGTGCATTATTTTGTAAGCGAAGTATTTTCCGCTAGAGTGTATTGTCATAGTTCGTTGAAAATTAATCAAGTGAATTTACTGTTATAATTAACAAGAGTTTTGAAAGAATTTGAGATAAGATTTTGAATGAAGATTACCGTCACAAATAATTAAAATTATTACAACCTTTATTAAACCAGATTGTGACATGTACATGTATAACTAACCTTCATTGGTCGATTATATTAAACACGATTATGAATTTACCAACCGGATGAACATGTGGTTCAATGTATTTCTTAAATTAATAATTTAAATAATTTAAATGTTGATATTGTAAATAATAAATGTAAATATCTTTGACAATAATGTGGAACGAAAGTAATGTTAAAGGCGTGTTTAAAAATTTTGTATTTATCTTCGACAATATTATAAACAATTTCTAATTGTTATAAATAATTTATGTGAGTTTGTTATAAACATTTAAGAGTGTGTTTCATACTCTAAACTATGCTTTTTAAACATTTGGATGATAACTTAACAAGTTTAAGTATTGTTAAAATAATCCAGTGGGATGTGAGTTAAGCATTTGAAAGATGTGCGTCAATATGTATGAGTTGTCTTGTAGACATTTAAAGCTTTAAAAGGAGCTGAATTCTTACGCAAGTGTGGCGTGACGAGGGAGCCCCATTTGACAGGTGTGAGGCAGGTTGAAGGGTAGACCAGCCAGCCGGACATCTGGTTATCAGCAGGCGAGGTCGATACTCCAGCCTTGTGCCTATTAATACAAGTGTTATGTTTATTAAAAGAAACCAAACGCTCTATATATGTCGTACCCTGACTTCCTCATCCAATCCAAATGTGTTATAAAATGTTACGTTATTTTGAGCTCATGGGAGCTAACATATTGTTTGATAAATTTGCAAGTCCTTTAGGAGGACGTAGTCAGATTGACATAGGCTACTGATAGCCACATTTATTTTGTTGAGTTGTTAAAATCATACTCTTTATTTGAAAATAAAGCTTTTGTACAGTTCAAAGTTCTCGTCTTCGGTCTGGTTCATTTTTAAATGTCATGGTGAAGGTTATTGTGAGAGCATACTTTAAAGATCCTGTTGTCAACCCAATCCCCGAGATATTTATAAGAGGTAAGTAAAAGTAAGTATGAACCCCGTCTATTTTGGTGTGTTCCACAATAATTTTTCTTGGTAACTTCTGTGTTCGAACCTCGGTAGTATCTGTCAGTGCCATTTTCATTGATGTAGCTGAGCTGGTGCGATTGATTGTTGGCAATCCGATTGAGGGGGCGGATATCTGACAGCCTACTATCCGGGTAAACGGGGACAGTACCTACTGCAAGGCCACGGCCACCTCCTTCCCTCTTCCTAGCCTATCCATCCCTATCTTCCATCCCTTCCCCTCCCTCATGAGGCCCCTGTTCGCTTTGCAGGTGAGGCCGCCTGGGCGAAATGCTGATCACACCTCAACAGTTGGATCCAATCCGACCAGATGTTCCAAGCTCCAGGACACTGCCCATAGAGGCTGTAGTGGTGAGTTCCCTCGCTGAGTCCGTGGGAACCACCAACCTAGAGGGTAAAATTGACTAAATAAAAAATAAATAAAAAATTTGAATCTAAATTATATTTTGTAAGTATTTTCAATCTGAATTGCATTTTGTAATTATTGTCCATCCTAATGAGAAGTTTGAATCTAACATACATTTTGTAAGCAATTTCCATTGCATTTTGTAATTACAACCTAAACCGCTTTTTGCCAGTAGTTAATTCTCAATTGCATTTTGTGGGTGTTTTGAATCTAAATTACATTTTGTATGTATTTTCAATCTCGTTTGCTTTTTGTAAGTATTTTGATTTCACTTACATTTTGTAAGTATTTCGACTATACGTTGCATTTTGCACGTATTGTGAACTTAACCTTCAATTTGTGCGTATTTTTCACTCTATTCCTTTTGTGAGTATTTTCGTTCGAAATTCCCTTTTTGTAAGTATTACCGCTCTCCATTTTGTGAGTGGTTTCAATCTGAGTTCCTTTTTGTAAGTATTTTCCTGCTCACTTAATTTTCGTTCTGGTTTTCACTTCATTGACATTTTCGCTTTCACACAGACCATTAGGGGTCGATAACCTGGATGTTAGGCCCCTAAAACAACAATTATCATCATCATCACCATATAGAAAGTAGCGATGCAATGGATCGAATAGGCTGAGTATTCATAGAGCTTCAACACTTGTTTAATGAGCTATTGTAGAGGCTGTATAAAAGGAGTGATGCGATGGATCGAGTAGGCTGAGTAATATTAAAGCTTCAACACTTGTTTAATGAGCTATTGTAGTGGCTGTATAAAAGGAGTGATGCGATGGATCAAGTAGGCTGTGGTTGAAGTTCGCTAGGTGACAAGGAGCGCTTATGGATATTGTCCAGTCTGGATTGACAATACACAATAAATCTCTTGACAGGTCAGAACACAAAGTTATTGAAAAATATGAGGTTCATTATCGATGTTGTGTGACTCTCCATCCCCCTCTCCATTATCAAACAAATTATGGTACTGCAACATCGGAAAACTCAATTGGTGTGCCTCTAATAGTCAGCTTCAACATGGTACACCGGACCATTTATTTTCTGAACTATTGATAAACCACATCGCCATGCCATATCACATTAAATGTTATTGTTTCTTACTTTCAGATTGACCAACAGTTCTGTAAGCCTATGAAGAGATCATTGCAGCTCCGGAGGGAGACAAGATTATAAACTTAACCATGAGAGTTACAATGACCACACATCTTAATACAGCTCCGCTAGTTCTACTCTCGCTTCTTCTATGCACATTAATAAAGAGCGCAAAGTTAAACGTGAAGAAGGAGAAGTGTCATCTTACAAACTACCTTACGAATACCATAAACCACTACTTCAGTCAAGAACATCTCCTGATTTGTATGGACCATTCTAGGAAGAGTTCATATCTGGATCAGTTTCTTCAACGATATTACTCCAACTCAAATCATGCAGGTTTAGTCTCGTACCGTAGATACGACAAGTTACCTAGAATGGAGAGAGAACACGTAGATAATATTTTGATTGTGTTGCAAGATGCTGAACAAAGTGATCAAGGTTTCAGACATATTCAAACATTAGACAAAACATACGTTTGGAGCTCTCGTGTTCGCTTTATAATTGTAATCGTTCAAACGGTTGAGTCCAAGAATGGACTAGGTACAGTTCACCGTATTGTTGAGAAACTGTGGAAAATGTATGCGTTGAATTTCTTAGTGATTATCTCATCGCGTGAATTCGCCAGTGTTGCTAATTCTATCAAAGTGTACACTTGGTTTCCTTTCAATGATTCAGGACAGTGTGGGACTAATACTAAAGCTGTGATTGTTGTAGACGAGTGGATGACTGACGGAGGAGACTATTTTGATCATCACGCTCAACTGTTTTCGGAGAAGATTTCTAATAAATTCAATGCCTGCCAAATTACTGTATCAGCAGTCGGTTATCCACCATATGTTTCACGTCAAATACATGAATACTTATCTAACTCTAGTAGTCCAAAACGACAAATACTTAGTCTTAACTTTGAGATTCAACTAATATTAGAAATGGCAGAGACCTATGGCATTCAGGTGCTATTTGTGTTACCATCTCTCAAAAAATGGGGTAAACGTTTGGACAATGGAAGTTGGGTCGGAGGAGCTGGGGATGTGGTTAATGGACGTGCCGACTTGACTTGTGGTGATTTCAAGCCAAGTGCAGAGTTATGGAGAGCAATGGACATGACCGTCCCACATGTTAGAGATGGTATTTTGTGGTACGTTCCAGTGGCTGAGAGAATTCCCTATTGGAAGGCACTGATTGTAATATTCAACTCAGATATCTGGATCCTACTTCTTGTTTCCTACATTCTATCATCGGCTGTTATTTACCACCTGTCCACTGGAGACGGCATAACCCTGTCTGTTTTGAAGTCGTGATCTGTATTGATTGGTATATCATTAAGTCAAATGCCAAAGCTGTCAATATCACGACTTTTCTTCGCTGTTTGAGTATTCTGCTGTTTGTTAATCAATTCAGCGTACCAATAAATTGGTTTGCTCACCCACCCAGGATTTGAAAAGCAAATCCTCAATCTAAAAGATTTATCTGAATATAAACTACACTTCGGTACCATGCCCATCAGTGCAATCTTGGATATTTTAGCAGATGACATTGACGAAGTAACCAGTATAATACACAACAAATTGGAGATTTTAACTTTTAAAGAATTATATCAGATGGCAAAGACATCAAACAAGTATGCATTATTCTTCCCTCGTTCTGCAATGTCAATTGAAGAAATAAACAAGACATTTGTGCCATTGGAGAGTGGGGGAGTCTGGTATGACGTTGTAAAGTTTTTTAGGAAAAACAGTCCGTATACATATAAGTTCAATACCGGGATGGTGAGATTGAGAGAAAGCGGGATATTGTACAAATGGTGGGATGATGAGATAAAAGCAGAGAGCTTCATTGCTATCAGGAAGAGAGAGAACCCTCAAAGTGAAGAAAATGTCGTCTTCACTGTCGAACATTTGCAAGGATCGTTCGTTATTCTGATCATGGGAATTAGTATGGCGACAATTGTATTTTTGGCTAAAGTTATCAATGGAAAATGCTTCTCTCAAAATAAGAACAGAATTATATCCAAGGTTCGCCACATACAAAGCAAAAGTGGAAGGAGACAAGAATGGTTACAAAGGAGAAAGTGGCGTCGATAGAGCTGGAGTTCATCTTGGCCATGGAGTGCATTTTCTTATTTGTTTACCAAGACCAGCAGCATACATGTTACTAAACTGCACTTGAGGAAGATATTTGAATGTATCAACATAACATCATTGAATCTGAATTCTTGAAGCCTGTTTTCCCTTTAATAACAGGCCTTGTTACTTCCATATTATCAGGCAGGCGGTGAGTTGTATTTTTGTATTTTGACTGTCCGTCTCAAAATTACTTCCATAACCAAAATATCTTCTTATTCTTATTCTATTTCTTTCGAATAACCCATTTGGAGGGTACGATGAACTTTGGCTATTTCTCATTGTATTCGAACCCTTTGCTTCATCCGTTTCGAGTATCGTTCCTCCTCTTCTTGAGTCCACTTTGATCTAGTTGTTAATTTCCTTCTCTCCTGAAATCCTGCCATTTGAGTATCTTCTAGAAAGAGTCCTCTGTTTTCTATAGTGACTGTTTTAATTCCGGCGTTTTCCATATCTATTCCAATTTCGACGAACCATATGGGCTTGGGTTTGTACCGGTAACTGTTCAGTAAGTTGAAAATCTGTTCAGTCAGTCTATTGTTGCCCATTCTGTAAATGTGCCCCAAAAAACTCATTACGTCAGTTAGTTTTTCAATTATCAAATATAGCTCTCTGTTTTGTCTTGACCTATATTCTGCATAATTATTTTCTCTTAGCTCCCAGTATTTTTCTCAAAATTCTTCTTTAGACCTATTGTGACTTTTCTACACCTCCAATTCTTATTAGTTTAAGTGTGTCTGCCGCATGAGTTTCGGGTCTGACCACTGTTTGGTAGTGTCTTAATTTCGTGGTTGGTTGGTTCCTCAGTTTAGGGGCTGCGACAACGTGGTCATGTAGCCCCGTGTACTTTGGGTGTGTGTAGAATCTGTCTGATAACTGGTATTAATTGTGATGACAGTATTAGTGTGTGTTATCTGTTTTTTAATTCAAGTAAGGACTACAGACTTTGAATTTTTCAAATAGTTCCTACTTTTGCAGCCAAGCGCCACCGTCAACGACTACTAGTTCCGAACTTAGCTACTAGACGCCACCGCAGTAGGCTCTTGGCAACGAACGTAGGAACGTAAGAGCGTTGTTTACATTCTTAACCTATATAATTTAGCTTCACACAGGTGCAATTAGTGGAAGGATCATTAACATGCCATAAATCTATGACTTGCGCCCACCGGCTTTGTCATATGAATTTATTTAATTATGTATGTATTTAAAAAAATACAATAACCCCTGGCACTACAGTCCTCGAGGGCCTAGGCCTACCAAGCGACCGGTGCCCAGTCATTTGGCCTGTAGATATTGGGGTGACGCGTGATCAGTGCATCGGGTCCCCTCGGCCGTTAACCTTGGTTTTCGTGATCGGGCTGTCAGACAGCTACTCAATTGTCCTTACGAGGCTGAGTGCACCCCGTTCCAGCCCTTACGACAGCTTCTAAATCTCTGATGGAGCCGGGAATCGAACCCGGGACCTCCAAGTGAGAGGCAGGCGCGCCACCCCAACACCACGGGGCCGGCTAATTATTTATATAATTATATTAAATTTCATTTATGGCCATTAGAGACCATGTCAACCAACAGTTACACATTCATAGAAGCCTTCTTCTTTGCATCCCAGTAGCGTTGCATTCTTCCCCAGGCAGCCTGTCTCCTTTCCATTGTTCATCCGCTGTTCATCTTGCCTTCTCCGTGAAAGCCCTACTTATAGATCTCCTTGATTTTATTATTATTATTATTATTATCATTATCATTTGATACAGCCACCTATGGACTGCAAATACACAACAACCGTTCAGGTTTTCTTCCTTAAGGTGTTTCTTGTCGTTTAGCTTCCTGCCAAAGATCTTTCATCCTCTGACTCCTTCTCAATCGTTATTATGCTGACAGCGTGGGTCTTTCTTTCGGGTTAGGGGGGTCCTTCACACCTGCACCTTGGTTCTGAATCCTGTCCTGTCCCAGACTTCGGCCGGTCCAATGTTTGCCCTTTTTAAGTCCTGATGTACTTCCTGAAGCCATGGAGGTTGCACCTTCTCCTGAAGGTTGAGAATTTTGTTAGCCAATCTCTCGGTCCACAGTCGTTTAATATGTCCATAAACATCATCCTCCTCTCTCTCCTGCTGACATAAATCCCTTCAAACTTGTCTTAGAGATCTTGGTTTGACCTCAGTTGAAATTTGTATCCATCTCCAGGAATTTTATTGGGACCAAGAATTTTCCGGAAGATCATCCTTTCCCTTTTCTCAATGTCAGCAGCCTTCATACTTGATAAGGTTTATGCCGCAGAGAGGCACTCTGACGTCACTACTGAGCAATAATGCCTGTAGTTGGCCTGATATGAAAGGGATTGGGACTTATCTGTGTTGATGCTTGATTTTATTTATTGATTCCTTCATTTATTTATGAAGTATTTATGTCAAAAAATACAACCAATGAGTTGTCGATCACATTTGTATGCCTATATGCTTAATGCAATGGGCTGTAGGAAATCAGTCCATCTCCCTGGATAACACCTAGCTTACAGGGTGAAGGATTGTCTGGCGTGGAGCTCTATAATCCCAATCGGGTGTTGGCAGATTCTTCCACTTGTAACCCGTACCCGTGTATCTGTTTTGTGCTCTCCTCAAGTCCTCTCTACCTTAAATAATATAATAACAAGGTAGCTTTACCTTTTGTCCTCCAATACTACAAACATGGTGATTATAGTATAGTTTCTTGCTGTTGGATTATACTCGTATTCACTGTTGACACTGATCTTGCAGACACTGAAACTGTCACTTACAATATAGGGACCGGGTTTTATTAGGGTTTAAAATAGGTTTTATGTTTAAAGTGTAGCAAAAGTTGTCATAAACTGTGCAAAGTTTAAACTTAATGCTGAATTGTTAGTAGAAAATATTTATTATTATAAAAGCTAAAATTAATTATGGCTGAACTATTAATCTACCAACAACATTTACAAAAATCAATTATATCCACGCAGGATCTTCTCCTCAATTTTGACCATGGCGAAAACTCAATCATTTGCATACATGGGCCGAACTTCAGATAAATGGTTTCGAACATGGCTTTAACATCTTTGCACTAAGGGAAACTCCACCCGTGGAAATTATTAGAGCGGTTATTGTCACAAAATCCAAAAATGTTATGTTATTACCACAATACTGTTCTTCAGGCATGGTTGTCATCTGCACATCATTAAACCGACAGGAACTTGATGTGTGCAACGTTTACCTTGACTCTAAACGAGAGATAACTTGGACCTGAATGTCATTCAGGAAATATGCGACGTTTTGAGAGGGAAACCACTAATTATTACTGGTGATATTAATGGCAAGCATAGCTCCAGGGGTTGCCTTATTGAGGATGCCCGAGGGAAACTCTTCTATGATCTCTGCAGTGCCTGCAATTTAAGTATACTCAACAATGGCAACAAGCCGACATACGCGTAGTAACTCTCAAAGTTTTGTAGATATACTGTAACTGCATGCTACTCCACACTCTTTCCATTTTTATAAGCAGTTTTTAACTTTTATTCTTGTAATTTTTCAAATTAATCTCATAATTTATAGTGTATTTTTATTTAAAATTTTGTAACAAACTACAACCCTAATGTACTTTGTGTAATAGGGTTCCAATTACTGCAATGGATATTCAATAATAATAGTAGAAAATCTGATTGCAACCTGAGTGTAAATATAGTACATTTTGCAACGAGCCTATTATGGCAATAATTAAGACACGAGCGTATGCGAGTTTTATAATTTCCATACGAGTGTCTTAATTACCATTATAGGCGAGATGCATACGACTGTTTATGTTCGACGATAATTATTATAACTATTTCATGTTCGAAGATAAATATTCATAAATATCTGTCAAGATTTCGCCAGTTTTATGTACTGAACAGAGCACATGGGATGCAGAGAATGCCTTGTATTTGACCAAGGCCTTCTCGATCACCCCACCATGACACTAGGCAACCAGTGAAATTTAAATTAGAAGGCCTTGGAACTCAGCGGGGGTGCGATGCTAACCTTATCTAATTGGTCAAACAACTGTTTCTTGAGCTCTGATTGGTGGGAGAAACTGTTTCATAATGAAAAATAGTGTTATAATGACCCTCATTATGATACAGTTATCTGATATATAATATTTACATTTCGACATCGTCGAACATAAACTGTCTTGTGGATTACTTTTAATTATTGAAGTATTTTTGTAATGAAAAGTAAGGAAACAGGTAAGAACCTAAGAATCCGGTCCCTAATTATAATGTAACATGCAATTTAGCGTCATGAGACGATCAACCAAGTCTGTGGCAATTGCCAAGGGAATGCTGCGATGATATCCAACCCATGGGGATTGCCAGCAAGATCGTGATGCATCGCTGGGAATCAACATCCAGAACATCGGGAGCGCCATCAAACTGGAAGGTGAACAATTCTCACACTCATGAGTAGGTAAGATAAGCCGAAGCTGGGGCAGGGGCTAATGCGCAAGATGGCTGCCGCGCGCAATCACTCTATGTTATTCTTATGGAGGGGTCAGTCAGAGCTGGGGCAGGGGCTAATGCGCCAGATGGCCGCCATACTCTGAGACCGTGGATGATGTCACAGGGGAAGTTCGGCCGTGTAGTTGCTAAATGGAATATTTATTATTCTTAATCTTATTAATATAATTAATAATTTTATTAGGTAATTATTGATTGATAGCTTGCGACGGTGGGTGAGTGGTTATCGTGTCGGACTACCAACCCCAAGCTTGCAGGTTCGCTCTTGGTCGTGGTAAGTGATTTTTGAAAGGCGGCAAAAATTAAGACACACATGTCATACGATGTTGGTATGTAAAAGAACCCAGGAGAGGTCTGCTATGTAGTTGCTAAATGGAATATTTATTATTATTATTATTATTTATTATTAGTATTACTAGGTAATTATTGATTGATCATGTACAATCAAGACCAGCCTTATATTGTCCACTTTTTTGCTGTAGTGGCTAGCAATTTTAGCTGTTACTGTGGAGGCTGGAGTTCGAGTCCTGGCTCTGTCAAGAAATTTAATTCTAGGTTGAGGGTTGGAATGGGGTACACTCAACCTTGTGAGGCAAAACTGACAGGAGCTGGCTTTTGATTCATACCGCAACCATTCTTCCTAACCCAACTTCACCTAACCTAACCTAACCTAACCTAACCTAACCTTACCTAACCTAATCAGATCCCACCTTACCTTACCTAACCTAACCTAACTTAACTTCAAAGTCAGAAGGTACAATACATTTATTGTTTTTTATACCCTCATAAATTAGATATAGAGAATGTCCACATCGATTTAGATCCTCGAGCACATTTTTCTGACATATATCATTAAAACGTGTAGAAAGGAATGTCTGATAATTTTCACTAACACATAATACAAGTTCACCATACATTGTGTCCACTTTTTGAATGTTAATGATACGGAAAAGAGTATGCATTGGTAATTCAGTGAGCTTTTTTTCTCTCAAATCAGCAGTTCTGCCCCCCCCCCCCATAGCACTGAGAATATTTATTGCAGTAGCCTATAAAGAAACAAAAAAAATCATATCTATTACAGTTTAGCTATAAGTGACCAGAACCACTATAATATATTATTCTAATAAGGAGATTTCCTTAATGATAAGAAAAAAAACTTACCATAATGATGGATTGTGTGTAAGTCAACGTCTTTCGCTGCTTGATGCCACTACTAAACTGATACTCATACAACGGACAAGTGAGTTCATGTTTCGCTGACGTAATCGTATGTTCCCACGCACTTCCTGTGTGTTGCACGCGCCGTAGTGGCTAAATTTGAAACTAAGTGAGATGATTTGCTGACGTAATCGTATGTTCACTTGGTCGCACACGCAGGCCCCTGTGAATGGGTCCCTGTGGACGAGTCCCTGTGGACGAGTCCCTGTGGACGGGACCCTGTGGAAGGTCATTGTTGACGGGTCATTGTTGACGGGTCCCTGTAGACGGGTCATTGTTGACGGGTCCTTGTGGACGAGCCCCCTGTGGACGGGTCCTTGTTGACGGGTCCTTTTTTTGACTAATCCCTTTAGACCGGTTCCTTTTGACTGGTTCATGACCCCTAATGCTATAATGAAATTAAACGTTGTTCCAAATGATACGCAAGCAAAGAGCCGATCGCTACTATGAATTAACATGTTTGTTTTGTTTTGTTTTTAAGCATGTGCACTTGTTTTTGTTGTTGTTGTAAGAGGGCGGGCTTTTTGAATACAGATTTATAGATGAGTTATTTTTTTTAATTACCAAAAGATCCAAAACTAATAGATAATTAGCTTTTTAACATCTCATGAACCAATAAGGCTATGGGACTTGTATTAGAGGTCATTGGACTTGAGGTGACATTTTGTTTTTGAATGTATTATTTTAATTATTTTTTTTGTTAAAAGGGCCTAACTACACTTTTGTTAATATCTCGCTAACTAATAATCAGAGAGGGTCAAGTGAGGTGTCATGGGACTCAGGATGGTCAACCCTTTTCCATGACCAACGAATTTACCCAAAAGATTAAAAAAACATTTTATAAACTAATAATCGAATATCTACATGTAGGTGTTATAGGACTGGTCAACCCTTTCCCATGGCCAATGCATTTACCCAAAATACCCAATACATCAAGGTCATCGACCTGAGGTTTTATAAACTAATAATCGGGTACGAACATGTGAGATGTTTACCATGTGTGATGAAACATAGCTAGGTAGAGAAATGCACTTACGTGAGAAAATGCAAGTTCATGTGAAAAATGACCTAACACACAAGAGTTCACCTGTGCACGTGCACAATAAGAGCTAACAAGTCACATTCTGTTTAGTTCGTACGTAACGTTAGGTTAGGGCTAATGCACACACCCTAGTACACGAGGAACATGCCATTTGAGAGCAGGTCAAGGGATCTAACTTGGAGGATGGATGTGTTCTAACGAGTCATTTGTAGTTGAAAGAGAATAATACTTGTTCTTAAGATGATAAAACTGAGGAGATGGTACGTACAGTAAGACGTCTTGTTATTTCCTGTGTAATATTACAGACATGGCAGAGAGCACACAGTTCTGTTGCTATGACTACGCTGCAGTAATTTGAAACCCTACGTGTTCATTAAGACAATGAGTTATGATTATACAAAGTTAGCAGTCATTGGATATTACACAGGTGTTCCTTCCGGTGTCATGCTGCTGACATGGCAGAGAGCGCACAGTTCTATTGCTACGACTAACGCTGCAGTAATTTGAAACCCAAGGTGTTGATCAAGACAATGGGTGATGATTATGCAAAGTCAGCAGTAATTGATTACCACACATCAACATTGACTAAATCATAAACGTGTTGTCATAACCAGCAGAAACCTTATTTAAAGATTTTAGATTTTACATTTTAAATTTAAGATTTTTTGATTTTTAGATTTTACTTTTTTACATTTTCCTAAAAGAGTAAACAACAAGGTCACATACCTAACCTCATTAAACCTAACTTCACCTAACCTAACTTAAGCTAATCCAAAGGCTAATGCACATACCCAAAGCATATAAGGTACATGCAACTATCCTTATGCTAGTCTTACAGGTTTTCTGTACAACATGATCACTACCCAAACTGATTTTTTTTTTCATTTTTGTTGTTTACACAAATATTAATTTTCCAATTTCCCATTTTCAGTATTTTTAATGTCAGTTTTTAGTTTTTTCAATTTCATAATATGGAAAACATGGATTTTTGCATTTTGTTGTTTATACATTTATTAATTTCACAATTTCCCATTTACAGTTCTTAAAATGTCAGTTTAAAGATTTTTCAATTTCATGATATAGAAACATGGATTTTCCAATTTGTTGTTTTCACATTTGTCAATTTACCAAATTCACATTTACAGTTTTTCAAATTTCAGTTTAGTGTTTTTTGTTCTATTTGTTAATATAGAAACATGGATTTTTTTACAATTTGTGTTTTTTACATGTCATGCAACTATCCTCATGCTAGTCTTATAGGTTACTGTACAACATGATCACTACCCCACTGAATTTTTTTTTCACATATGCCAATTTACCAATTCCCCATTTTCAGTTTTTTTTAATATTAGTTTTAAGTTTTTCAATTTCATAATATGGAAACATGGATTTTGCATTTTGTTGTTTACACATTTATCAATTTCACAATTTCCCATTTACAGTTCTTAAAATGTCAGTTTAAAGTTTTTCAATTTCATGATATAGAAACATGGATTTTCCAATTTGTTGTTTTCACATTTATCAATTAACCAAATTCCCATTTACAGTTTTTAAAATTTCAGTTTAATGTTGTTGTTTTTTTCTATTTGTTAATATGGAAACATGGATTTTTCCAATTTGTGTTTTACATGTTCATTTTGCATTTGGAGTGGAGAGAGGTGGGTAGTAATTAAAAATGTGCAAGCAGTGTCCATTGTTAACAGGTCATTGTTGACGAGTCCTTTTCATACAACAGAAAAGTGAGTTCATGTTTCGCATGCATTACCTAAAATGTAATACCATGCAAGTGTTTAACATTTTACAACTAACCTGTTAGTATTATTTGCACACTACAAAGGTTATATCTGTTCTGGTAATAGAATTATTTAGCGTTGGCTTTTATATTTAATATGTACAATTTAAAGTGATAGAAAAGTGGTAGCAAAGTGGTAGCAAAGTGGTAGCAAAGTGGTAGAAAAATGGTAGCAAAGTGGTAGAAAAGTGGTAGCAAACTAGAAAAGTGGTAACACACACTTTTTTGTAAAATAACTAGTTTCCAAAATATAGTCCATTAAAAAAAATTAACATTTTTGGAAAAAATGTCAAAAATTCCGTATTTTGTTCTAACGATTAAGGATATAAAAGCCATTGGTTGAGTCTATATATGACTTTATAGAATGATTAGTTTTCAAAAATATAGCCTACTTTCCAAATATTTTTTAGAAAAATTAAAAAAAATATAATATTTTACGACTAAGAATGGGATAAACGTAGGTGTTAGAGTTAACATATGACTTTATATGATTTTTTTAGTTTAAACATATAGTCTACTTTCCCCATTCACCTTTTTTTTGGAAAAAAAATAATGTTCTTGACTTGACATGGGATAGAGGTAAGAGTACGAGTTGAGAGTACCTTAGAGTACTTTAGATTTTTTGAAAGTTTAGTGTGTTGTTGTTGCTTACAAACATGGCAGTAAGCATTAAGTTGTGATAAAATGGACTGATATACATTCCAAGACCAAGAGAAAAATCCACTAAATGCATTGACAAAATAACTTGTTAAATAAGCCAACACAAAATGCCCAACATAAGACCCCACACATAAACTAACACATAAGCTAATTTGTAAAAATGTTAAACACTTGCATGGTATTACATTTTAGGTAATGCATGTGAAACATGAACTCACTTGTCTGTTGTATGAAAAGGACTCGTCAACAATGACCTGTCAACAATGGACACTGCTTGCACATTTTTAATTACTACCCACCTCTCTCCACTCCTAATGCAAAATGAACATGTAAAACACAAATTGGAAAAATCCATGTTTCCATATTAATAAATAGAAAAAAAAAACATTAAACTGAAATTTTAAAAACTGTTAATGGGAATTTGGTAAATTAATAAATGAAAAAAATATTGGAAAATCCATGTTTCTATATCATGAAATTGAAAACCTTTAAACTGACATTTTAAGAACTGTAAATGGGAAATTGCGAAATTGATAAATGTGTAAACTGGTCATACTAAATATGAGGAAGAACTATTGGATATAGAAAATGAGCTTTGTCATGCTAAAATTATTGTGTAATGAATCCATGTAACCGCTTAAACTATTTCTTAACAATACATGTAACATTTTCTACCACTTTGCTACCACTTTTCTAGTTTGCTACCACTTTTCTACCACTTTGCTACCACTTTTATGCCACTTTTCTACCACTTTTCTACCACTTTGATACCACTTTTCTACCACTTTGTTACCACTTTTCTAGTTTGCTACCACTTTTCTACCACTTTGCTACCACTTTTCTACCACTTTTCTACCACTTTGCTACCACTTTGCTACCACTTTTCTACCAATTTTTCTATCAATTTAAACTGTACATATTAAATATAAAAGCCAACGCTAAATAATTCTATTACCAGAACAGATATAACCTTTGTAGTGTGCAAATCATACTAACAGGTTAGTTGTAAAATGTTAAACACTTGCATGGTATTACATTTTAGGTATTGCATGCGAAACATGAACTCACTTTTCTGTTGTATGAAAAGGACTCGTCAACAATGACCTGTTAACAATGGACACTGCTTGCACATTTTTAATTACTACCCACCTCTCTCCACTCCAAATGCAAAATGGACATGTAAAACACAAATTGGAAAAATCCATGTTTCCATATTAACAAATAGAAAAAAACAACAACATTAAACTGAAATTTTAAAAACTGTAAATGGGAATTTGGTAAATTGATAAATGTGAAAACAACAAATTGGAAAATCCATGTTTCTATATCATGAAATTGAAAAACTTTAAACTGACATTTTAAGAACTGTAAATGGGAAATTGTGAAATTGATAAATGTGTAAACAACAAAATGCAAAATCCATGTTTCCATATTATGAAATTGAAAAACTTAAAACTAATATTAAAAAAAAACTGAAAATGGGGAATTGGAAAATTGGCATATGTGAAAAAAAAATCCAGTGGGGTAGTGATCATGTTGTACAGTAACCTATAAGACTAGCATGAGGATAGTTGCATGACATGTAAAAAACACAAATTGTAAAAAATCCATGTTTCTATATTAACAAATAGAATAAAAAACACTAAACTGAAATTAAAAAAACTGTAAATGTGAATTTGGTAAATTGACAAATGTGAAAACAACAAATTGGAAAATCCATGTTTCTATATCATGAAATTGAAAAATCTTTAAACTGACATTTTAAGAACTAAAAATGGGAAATTGTGAAATTAATAAATGTGTAAACAACAAAATGCAAAAATCCATGTTTTCCATATTATGAAATTGAAAAAAATAAAAACTGACATAAAAAAAACTGAAAATGGGAAATTGGAAAATTAATATATGTGTAAACAACAAAATTGAAAAAAAAAAACAGTTTGGGTAGTGATCATGTTGAACAGAAAACCTGTAAGACTAGCATAAGGATAGTTGCATGTACCTTATATGCTTTGGGTATGTGCATTAGCCTTTGGATTAGCTTAAGTTAGGTTTGGTAAAGTTAGGTTTAATGAGGTTAGGTATGTGACCTTGTTGTTTACTCTTTTAGGAAAATGTAAAAAAGTGAATTCTAAAAATCAAAAAATCTTAAATTTAAAATGTAAAATCTAAAATCTCTAAATAAAGTTTCTGCTGGTTATGACAACACGTTTATGATTTAGTCAATGTTGATGTGTGGTAATCAATTACTGATGACTTTGCATAATCATCACCCATTGTCTTGATCAACACCTTGGGTTTCAATTTACTGCAGCGTTAGTCGTAGCAATAGAACTGTGCGCTCTCTGCCATGTCAGCAACATGACACCGGAAGGAACACCTGTGTAATATCCAATGACTGCTAACTTTGTATAATCATAACTCATTGTCTTAATGAACACGCAGGGTTTCAAATTACTGCAGCGTAGTCATAGCAACAGAACTGTGTGCTCTCTGCCATGTCTGTAATATTACACAGGAAATAACAAGACGTCTTACTGTACATACCATCTCCTCAGTTTTATCATCTTAAGAACAAGTATTATTCTCTTTCAACTACAAATGACTCGTTAGAACACATCCATCCACCAAGTTAGATCCCTTGACCTGCTCTCAAATGGCATGTGCCTCGTGTACTAGGGTGTGTGCATTAGCCCTAACCTAACGTTACGTACGAACTAAACAGAATGTGACTTGTTAGCTCTTATTGTGCACGTGCACAGGTGAACACTTGTGTGTTAGGTCATTTTACACATCACGTAAGTGCATTTCTCTGTTCCACAAGATACAAATTCGATTGCTGGATTGTATCCTGCACTGTTTATGCGATATAGCTTTGCCAGGTAGTTCTCTACATATAGCAATTTTACCACTGCTCTACCTAAGCCTTTTGCTCTTTTGGCTTTCTTACAGTCGAGTGTGTGATAGACAGCATTAACTGTATATCAAACCCAGTTCACCTTTGTATTTGTAATCCAAGTAATAATTTGAAAAGTCACAAATTTAATCAGTTTTAAACGTTATCTCTGTTGTGTTTTGTTTAATATGTTTATGACATGCATATTAACCTCAAATCGAACCCTCTGGTGAAAGGCTAACAGCTTAACCACTGCACCACGATGCCCTTGTTTCTTAGTTCGACTCGTTCTAGGCCTCAGACCTGGAAATCGAGTTAAGACTACCAATACAAGAGCTAAAAGTGCTTACCACTGCAACACAAAAATAAATAAATGGATAGCTGGTAACATTAGACAACCGGAAATTATTATTTTTCTGTTAGCAATGCATTTCGTCATTAGCCTACTGTCTGAGCACTGACAGCAACACAGTTTAGTTTAGAACAAGCGAGTGTGTGTGTGTATTGATTATTAGCCTCAAGTATTTAAAGCTTGTTGTGTGTAGCGATCATTTTGTCTCGGTAACCACTGAGCATTTTTGTGTTTTAGCTATTCTCTTTAACCAATCAAATAAAGATAGTCTACTCTTAATTCTTGATAAATCAGAGTTTGCGTACACCGTTTCTCATTTATTAACCCATACCTGCAACCTATACTCTCTCTATACTGCAGTTTGATCTGAAAACTAGTTTCAATGGTAAAAGACTTGTCAGTCAGCATACATGTAGCCTACACTAATTCTTTCTCTACCTAGCTATGTTTCATCACACATGGTAAACATCTCACATGTTCGTACCCGATTATTAGTTGATAAAACCTCAGGTCGATGACCTTGATGTATTGGGTATTTTGGGTAAATGCATTGGCCATGGGAAAGGGTTGACCATTCTAAGTCCTATAACACCTACATGTAGATATTCGATTATTAGTTTATTAAATATTAGGTCAATGACCTAGCTGTTTTTTGAATCTTTTGGGTAAATTCGTTGGTCATGGAAAAGGGTTGACCATCCTGAGTCCCATGACACCTCACTTGACCCTCTCTGATTATTAGTTAGCGAGATATTAACAAAAGTGTAGTTAGGCCCTTTTAACAACAAAAATAATTAAAATAATACATTCAAAAACAAAATGTCACCTCAAGTCCAACGACCTCTAATACAAGTCCCATAGCCTTATTGGTTCATGAGATGTTAAAAAGCTAATTACCTATTAGTTTTGGATCTTTTGGTAATTAAAAAAATAACTCCTCTATAAATCTGTATTCAAAAAGCCCGCCCTCTTACAACAACAACAAAAACAAGTGCACATGCGTAAAAACAAAACAAAAACAAACATGTTAATTCATAATAGCGATCGGCTCTTTGCTTGCGTATCATGTGGAACAATGTTTAATTTCATTATAGCATTAGGGGTCATGAGCCAGTCAGAAGGAACCGGTCTAAAGGGATTAGTCAAAAAAGGACCCGTCAACAAGGACCCGTCCTCAGGGGGCTCGTCCACAAGGACCCGTCAACAATGACCCGTCTACAGGGACCCGTCAACAATGACCCGTCAACAATGACCTTCCACAGGGTCCCGTCCACAGGGACTCGTCCACAGGGACCCATTCACAGGGGCCTGCGTGTGCGAGCAAGTGAACATACGATTACGTCAGCAAATCATCTCACTTAGTTTCAAATTTAGCCACTACGGCGCGTGCAACACACAGGAAGTGCGTGGGAACATACGATTACGTCAGCGAAACATGAACTCACTTGTCCGTTGTATGAGTATCAGTTTAGTAGTGGCATCAAGCAGCGAAAGACGTTGACTTACACACAATCCATCATTATGGTAAGTTTTTTTCTTATCATTATGGAAATCTCCTTATTAGAATAATATGTTATAGTGGTTCTGGTCACTTATAGCTAAACTGTAATAGATATGATTTTTTTGTTTCTTTATAGGCTACTGCAATAAATATTCTCAATGCTATGGGGGGGCAGAACTGCTGATTAGAGAGAATAAAGCTCACTGAATTACCAATGCATACTCTTTTCCGTATCATTAACATTCAAAAAGTGGACACAATGTATGGTGAACTTGTATTATGTGTTAGTAAAAATTATCAGACATTCCTTTCTACATGTTTTAATGATATATGTCAGATAAATGTGCTCGAGGATCTAAATCGTGGTGGACATTCTCTATATCTAATTTATGAGGGTATAAAAAACAATAAATGTATTGTACCTTCTGACTTTGAAGTTAAGTTAGGTTAGGTTAGGTAAGGTAAGGTGGGATTTGATTAGGTTAGGTAAGGTTAGGTTAGGTTAGGTTAGGTTAGGTTAGGTTAGGTGAAGTTGGGTTAGGAAGAATGGTTGCGGTATGAATCAAAAGCCAGCTCCTGTCAGTTTTGCCTCACAAGGTTGAGTGTACCCCATTCCAACCCTCAACCTAGAATTAAATTTCTTGACAGAGCCAGGACTCGAACCCCAGCCTCCACAGTAACAGCTAAAATTGCTAGCCACTACACCAAAAAAGTGGACAATATAAGGCTGGTCTTGATTGTATATGATCAATCAATAATTACCTAGTAATAATAATAAATAATAATAATAATAATAATAATAATAATAATAAATATTCCATTTAGCAACTACATAGCAGACCTCTCCTGGGTTCTTTTACATACCAACATCGTATGACATGCGTGTCTTAATTTTTGCCGCCTTTCAAAAATCACTTACCACGACCAAGAGCGAACCTGCAAGCTTGGGGTTGGTAGTCCGACACGATAACCACTCACCCACCGTCGCAAGCTATCAATCAATAATTACCTAATAAAATTATTAATTATATTAATAAGATTAAGAATAATAAATATTCCATTTAGCAACTACACGGCCGAACTTCCCCTGTGACATCATCCACGGTCTCAGAGTATGGCGGCCATCTTGCGCATTAGCCCCTGCCCCAGCTCTGACTGACCCCTCCATAAGAATAACATAGAGTGATTGCGCGCGGCGGCCATCTTGCGCATTAGCCCCTGCCCCAGCTTCGGCTTATCTTACCTACTCTCATGGTATGCAGATATATATAACTGATAGTTCTACTGCCTCGTTAAAATAGGTCAAATTTCTCTTCATCTAATACTGCACTCACGGACATGTGGTACATTCTTTGACTGTACTGGATCATGTATTTATCTCCTCGTTGAGAATTTTTATTCTTAGTTTGCTCCTCAGTTTTCTCTAAATCACTAAAGGATGATTTCCCTTACTTCAATAATTATTCAAATTTGCAGTGCTCACGTAGCTATTTCTTGTTTAGTCTGATTGCAGTTATTTGGTTAATTATGGCATATCTGTCGCCTCCCACTGTATACACGGAGTTTATGTTAGCGCAAATGCATCCATCCGTCAGCGTTCCTATGCTTCCAACACAATTTCAAGATGCTTCATTCCAGCAAAGACTTTTACAACAAGCTAACAGAGGTCGTTCTCCGAACTTCATACTTATGCTACCAGCTTGAAATGAAGAACGAAGAATTTAAAGCATTAAGTGTTTTTTTTTCATGTTAGCCTTAATGTTTCTTCTCTCCATTCCTCTTCCCCCGCATTCTAACCCTCTTCCCCCTTGCCACTGTCGCCCTCCAACACACACTTCGCTTATCAGTCACACCCGATTCACACTGAGTGCTGAGTCCAAGCACTTACTTCACCTCATACTTCATGGAGGGATTAATCATCATGCTAATGGCGTGCTAGCCATCTTCTCCTGCTCGAGCCGATTCCTACATGACTCTTATCTTCTACAAGAACATCATGAAAAGTTAAGTAATACATTGCTTGTGTACGTGACTTCGATCTTCTAAATAGGGCACATTTTGTTTAATTCGAACGAAGACTTTAATGTGGCGTATCTGATTGCCAATTTTCTCTTATAAGACAGCAACAGGTACCATTGATGAGGAAATCTCCAATAGGATTTCGTCTGGAGGTACATTTTATAGAGCTCTTCAAGACTTCATATGGAACCAGAACGTGCCTCTGCAATGTAAAAGAGCGATCTATCAGACTTATTATGTGCCAATTTTGACCTATGGCTGTGAAACTTGGACCATGAGGAAGAAAGATGAGAGATGGATTCAAGCAGAGATGAGATTTGCCAGAGCCCTGGTTGGTAAGACAAGAAAATACAGAATTCGCAATGAGCATATCAGAGAATTGGTTCAGGTCGACAAATTACAGGATAACATAACCTTCAAAATGCTCATGTGGTTCGGCCATATGCGAAGGATGGATGTTACCAGAATTCCAAAACAAATGAATGAACTGCAGCTTCATGACCGAAGACCAAGGGGACGGCCAAGAAGGAGATATGCAGACATGGTGACATCCAACAATTGGGCCAGGGCTTGGACAGCACTGAAGAAGAAGAGAAATACAGAGACAGAAATTGGTGGAGGGGCCTCATTCGCCGACCCATCTAATAGATGGAACGATGTGGGATATGTATGTATGTGTGTAAGACAGGAATAAACCCAAATGTATCTTTTTAAACTAGTAGCCTCCATCGTGGGATATTTTGGTTGGTTAAATTATAGCCCTACGCGGGAAACCTTTCCTGACCCATTACACCTACTAATTGCCAGTGTTCTACTCTTCAAAATACTACACTCAATTGAGATATCGGACATTTCAATGAAGCTGTTTGCTTGCTCTAAAGAAAATTATTTGCTGCATTTCATTGGCCACTATTTATGGCAAAAGAAACAAAATACGTCGAGGGGAAATACATGTCTTACTACCTTAGATACCTTTAAGGCTTTTCATAAAAAGTCCCACGAGAGACGTGTTGTTTTCTTAAAGAAGCTGTTATCTTGAACTAACATGTGGGTTTAAACTGAGGATAGACTTTTCCAAGCTCATAGTGCAACAGATTTTATGAGAAGAACTGACTCTAATGGTGAAACACAATCCCTCTTTCTCACTTGCTCCATTACACTACCGCAAATAGATCAAAATTTGGCGAAAGCTATCTAACTGTACCTTTCCATGTTTTTCCTCATTCCCTTGCGCCACTTAAGGCCTAGTAATAATAATAATAATGCGCGTCAGAGTAGCAGTGGAAGATAAAATCAACAAGGTCGCAAATGGATGGGGGAAAAGACGTCTTGCTCGACCCGGTGCTGGGCCCAAGGTTTTCGGAGCGAGCAAAGGATGATTTCCAAAAAACCAAATGGAAACAAATAATTGCTTAATGCAACAATCAAAAGTGCAGAAACGAGATTCCCATAAAATTAATTAAAGAAATCCCAGAGGCGTGTTAATCGTGCCTTTGTTACATCAGAAAGACAAGATTGACGAAATCGAGATGAAGATAAGGAAGGGGAACTTAAATATAAGAAATGAAAAGACAAGGGAGCTATATTACTTAAAATATAAAAATGTATTAAAGATAAAAGAAAGAGCGTGTACACGAAATAAGCAAGTTACTTAAAACAAAGAAAAAAGTAAGCTAAGATAAAATCGATAATACAAAAGAAACCCAATACCATGAATAAAGACTTAAAAGAACTAAAAAGCACGACAGAACCTGAGAACAGCTCAACAAAATGAATCTAACGAAAAGATACGAACATGGAATAAAATAAAATGAAACTTACAAAAGCCAGAGAGAAACGCCAAACTTGCAAAAATTCAAAAATCGAACATTAACGAGACGCGAAGCTTTTCATGATGTTATGTAAACATACCGGAGGGAAGGGGGAGGATTGAGGGGGAGTAAAACAAAGGGAAGAGAGATTTCACGGAGGTAGGAAGAAGGGGAAGAAAAGGGGGAATATCATTAAGTTATGTAATACGGCGAAAATCAAAAGAGGAAAACAAAACAAAAGGAAAATGAAATATACAGAGATACATTACATTACAATTGATTTGGGACGAAAGAGACCGATAAAAATCGAAAGCACGCTATAAAAAATTTGGCTTATACTCCAACATAATGCCGCACCAACGCGACATATAAAAAAAGAATAATATGACATCGGAGCTGGAGAAATCCCAGTTAACCACCGTCACATATATTCTTTAAACAAAAGGGACATGTATTAGTGGGACGTTGGACATAAGTCCCGTTACCTCACACATACTGTCCGCAAACAAAGGTCCAATTGCTACCAATCAAACGAAACATTTGTGGTACAAAAGACACACCGACGCAAAAGACGAGCACCAAGGCCCGACAGGAAATATACATAAGCCAAGACGCAGAAACGCAATACTTTCGAATCTTACAGGTATTAACCAAAATAATAAAACTGTGAGGAGGGTACTTAACAAAAGCAACAAAAAGAACTCCGCCGTATGACATTACGCAAGGTCTTGGAGATCTGGTTCAAGGATTATAATACTAACAGTAACATCTTGAAAAGGAAAGAGAATTAAGGAAAAGAAGGAACGTTTAACAAAAACAATTACATTGCGTTAGATAGAAATACATTGAGCCGTACTCACATTCAGCTGCGCCATGAGGGCGGGCCTCTGCCCGAATACACACGTTCGCCCTACATCTCGGCACGTCCAAGACTGAATAAGCTTCTGTCCCCCAGAGAGGAGAGAAGCCTCTCAGAAATATAAAATGCGTAGTTTGGGAGTGTCACCAAACTCGCGTCAAATATTGGCAGAGCCAATGGCAGAACAAATTGCACAACAAAATGCAAGGTAAGCAACAACACTAGCCAATACGAGAGAACTAGATAGTATGTAGCTAGGGGTTGCACAACGTTAGACAGAGAGATACATACAGACAATCTGCGCACTTTTAAACACTCGAGGCGTAATATAGAGATGTCACAACACATGACAATAATAATAATAATAATCATGATGATAATAATAATTACAATAAATTCTGAAAAGTGGTTCACCCTCCACCAAAATTTCTTACCCAGTCACTTCAAGGAAATTTGTTAGCCTGCTTCATTTCTTTTGGTAAACTTGAAACTCCTAAAAATAGGCTTTATATTTTCTTGCATTGTATCAAATTACGTAACCCTGCTTAACCATTCGGCTAGTTGTGTATATTGCAACTATCTCATGTACTGAACGGTTAATTCATGGCTGAATATCATCAAACTACTTAAACTAATCAATATCGGGTTTAGTCATATTTTGTTCAGAGTGTTAACCAGAAGTTCTATAAAGAGTATAAATAATGTTTCGGTTTTGGATTAAATGTGATCGCCACCAGAAAACGTCATCACTTTACTCACAAACATGATTGTACACTGCTGTAGTTACCTGTTATCACACAAATATTTTTACACTCACATCCAAGTACACGGGGCTGAATGAACATGTCAACACAATACCACAGGTTATCAAACAATGAAATTCTACAAACACCCAAGTACAGGTGCCTGAATGGGCATGATGTTGCAAATGCATCAAATTAACATAGGTTAACATACAAATATTTCTACACTCACACCGAAGTACACGGGACTAAATAAACATGATGCTGAAAAGTCATTAAAATAACACAGGTTAACACACGCACATACCCCATTACACAAATAGAATGAACATGAGGTAACAAAGTCATTACAATACCACAGGTTATTTTATAATGAAATCTATACACACTCAACCAAGTACACGCGCCTGAACGAGCATGATGTTGCAAAGGCATCATACTAACACATGTTGTCATACAAATAATTCTACACACACGCCCAAACACACGGGGCTGAATGAAAATTATATCCTTGAAATAACACAGGTTATCTCATAAGGAATTCTACACATACATCCAAGTACATGGGTTGAATGATCACGATGTTATAGATTTATCACAGTAAATTTGGCACACACACACGCATACTCCACTATTATAGTCTAGGATAGCCTCTGTGTATCAATTAGGATAAGATTAAGTAAGTACATATTTAATAGCCATTATTTGTGTTTTGATAATCGTTTATAACATTCAAAATGCAAATTATTTGTAGGTTTGTGACTTATGTTGCGATTTAGTAATCTTACTAAAGGAGGTAGGAGACTTCTGTTACTTAGGAAGCAAAATAACTAGTGATGGACGAAGCAAAGAGGATATAAAAAGTAGGTTAGCTCAGGCAAGGAAAGCATTTCAACAGAAACGGAATCTTTTGACATCAAATATAGATTTAGGTATTAGGTAGTCATTTTTGAAGGCCTTTGTCTGGAGCGTGGCAATCTATGGAAGTGAAACTTGGACTATTGGTGCAGCAGAAAAGAGGAGAATTGAAGCGTTTGAAATGTGGTGTTACAGTAGAATGATAAAGATGAGATGGGTAGATAGGGTTACAAACGAAAAGGTATTAAGACTAGTGAGAGAGGTGAGATGTTTCTGGCGACTGCTAATGAAGAGAAGAGATAGGTTGGGAGGACACATACTAAGACACCCAGGAATAGCTAGGAAGGAAGGGTCGAGGACAAGAATTGTAGGGGTAGACCAAGGTTAGATGATGATGATGATGATGATGATGATAATAGTTGTTTTAAGGGGCCTAGGTTATCGGCCCCTAATGGTTTGGGTGATCGTGAAGATGAGAATGAAATGCAAACTATAACTAAAGCTAACTACTAACTTACATATCAGAAGAAGAAATGGAAAACAAAAGGAGAATAAGGCAAACAACGGACAGGAGGAAAAGAAATGCCCTCAACCCTCGAAGAATGCGCATTCAGAGACTTGGAAGGAAGGAGAGCCATAAAAGGCAGTTAGGAAAGTGAAAGAGGAGAGGGTCCCCCCACAGGTAATGGATAAAAGGGGGAAAAACGGACCCAGCTCAGGAATCCCTCGGGGTCGCCAACTCCCGAACTCACCAGCCGTGAGCCCCTGAGGTTTGGCAATATCTAGGGTGCACCAGAAGTGGTGGGGGTACATACACCCTGCCTCCTTGAGGGCCTTGAGCACAAGGCAGGAGATAACAGGAAAAGAAAAAGAAGGCTGACTCCTCGCAGAAGGACGGTATCAGAAAAGATGAGACAAGGGCCAATTAAGGCAGGAAAGGAAGAGACTCCCTAGGCCTCGGATACCCTAATACCGTCGGGGTCGGAAGAGAACAAGAGTTGACCAAGTGAGGTCGACAGGAAAGAAGACTGAGAGGAGCCCAGCAAAAGTAAGTGGAATCAATGCCGGACTCAGCTGGGGCCCCTTGGTTGCCAAACCACGTCCCACTAGATGTAAGTCCCTGGGGGGAGACCAAGGTTAGAATATGTTAAATAGATTGCCTTGGATGTAGGGTGTGGTAGCTATGTAGAGATGAAACGATTAGTTCAGGAGAGGGAGATATGGAGATCTGCATCAAACCAGTCAAAAGACTGAAGACTCAAACAACAACAACTGAGAAGGATTTTTGTATTAGGCTATTAGGGATTCGCTGTAACTACTGTAATAATAATCACATGTATCAGGTAATGGTTGCAATAAACAGTACTCTGCTCCCAATCTCTGGCTACCCGAGATTTGGAATAGAGGGTGTTCTATTCACTATTCTACTCATACTCCACTACACGGGTAGAATAAAGTCATTACAATACCACAGTTTATTTCACAGAGAATTCTAACACCCTCACCCAAGTACACGCTGCTGAACGAGCATGATCTTGTAAAGCCATCACAATAACATAGATTAACACACACATATTTCTACACTCACACGGGGCTAAATAAACATGATGTTGATTATTCTACGCTCTTACCCAGTCACGTTGCTGAGCAACCATGATCTTGAATAAATCATCATAATAACAAAGGTTATCACGCACGTATTCCTACAGCCACACGCAAGTCACCACACCACTAAAGATAACATGTTTTGCACACTTTCACTTGCTGTTCGCCGAGTAATTATCGATAAGCTTTACTCAGCTGTCACAAACATACTCGCTTTAATAATGGTGTTAGTCATTAGCAATGTCTGTTTTTTACATACTCACTTAACTGACAATGATAACCTATGCCCCCGCAGTCCAGGTAAAGGCCGATTAGCTTGTGGCTGATCAGTTGACGTGAATACACTCTTTTAGAACACAAGGCTTGTAGGCATATCGGAAACAGTGTCCTCTTCCACCTTCAACATTACTTCTGTAAGTACAGTCAGCTGTAGAAACCATCTTTAGCTAGCATGCACAGTCAGTGAAACACATTACAGTTGCTGACTCAGTTTTGCGTCACGAGGTTGAGTGTACACCGTTCCACAGTGGGTCAAAATCGATATCTAGGAGGACAAAATTATTTTTTTCATAATTAAAAAATCAAAATGTATTACTTCTACAGCATTCTCATATAATTGCTGCTCACTATTCTGGGATATAAACGCATCTTAGTGTAAATCTGTCACCACTGTTCGAGCAGTCTGAATTGGAGTGTGAATGTAAGTGGCTGTGGTTTGGTTGTCTTTGTGGTTAGTGTGATGCTTTAAGATGGAACATGCAGCTTAAGGTATGATCTTTGTAACGTGTTTCAGTTATTAATGGGCGTAATTGTTACGTAATTTTAGTTATATTTGCATTATATAATATTTAACTATTATTTTTAAAATTATATTTTCACTTAGATTTTTAGTATGTCACGTCACTCTGCGTCACTTTCTACTTAATGTTAAAATGTAGATAAAGTCTTGTAGTTTACGCCTGTTGTAAGATTTTTTGCATCTTTTTGAAACGTACTTAGTTATTTTACGTTTTAGAAGATGCCGCGCAACCAGTTCTCACACGTGTACAGCTGTTTAAAGCAGTGGATACGACGATTATGCCAAAAGTGGAACTTTGTGACTTTGTTAAAAGTAAATAAGGGGTAGAAAATTGTTCTGAAGAGATAACTGAATGCTCTATCCAACTCTTAGTCATAGACAATTACTTGCATGTGTAGACGTAGCTTAAAAAGGTCTTAACTGATGCTTATTATGAAGTAAACAAATTATATACGTTGCTTTCACTCTAAATTCATGATTGAAACGTAAAAATAATTTTGTCCCCCTAGATTTCGATTTTGACCCACTGTGCGTCCAGCCCTCAGACAGAGTTGGGACTCGAACCTACTATCTTTTTCACAGCATATTACAAATTATAGGCAAATGCTGGGATAGTACCTTATTTCAAGTCCGGGGTCACCTACCTCACTCCTGTCCATAATACAGCTACACATGCTACTAAAATCAGCCCAGAAACACAAACCAAAGACGTTTCATTTGAGTTTTCAACATTGTAGACATATCTTTTTTAGTAATTTTCTTGAAAATTTTTAAACATATATATACATATACATACAGAGGATGCACAAAACAGACTTACAAAGAAGATCTTTGATGTGGTAAACAGCTCAAACAGGAAAACTAATTGGTATCATGAAATAGAGCAAGACTTACGGCAGGTGGGGATCGACAGATAAATGATTGGAGACAGAGGAGAATTCTGAAACAAAATTAAGAATAAAAAAATTAAAAAAATGAGAAGAAGAAGACGGGAACGTTGTTGACAGAAAAACGGAAACAGGAACACAGTCAGAGGACGAAGAGATTTTGGGAGGAGAAGAGGAAGATGGGAGAGAAGTGGAAATTGTGTCATCATGACATAATTAAGTCCAAAACTGTCCATAAAAGCATAAATGATATAATAATAATGATATACAGTATATATATTTCCCTTTATCTTTTATGACCTAAGTATTGATTTGTTCACCATTAGTCAGTGTATCTGGTGAGTTTTATTGCCGGATATGGATTATTTAAAAGAATTCTCTAAAGATTGAAGGCTCCTCTTTCGTTGTTAGTTTCCCCTCTGCTCGAGCTTCCTGAAATAGCTGTGAAGCTTGTTCAAGCATCTCCATGGGGTGAATGTCTATTGAATTCAGATCTTTCTGTTTTGGATCGACTTTTCTACCTACTTAACTGCATACTTCCACAATTCCCGTCTCGGCATTTTCATTGTTGCGTTCCACGGGAATATTTGAATTTTTATAAAATGCGATTTCATGATGTTGAAATCCCAATATCTTGTTTCGCAAGGAAATACAAGATAAGATGTCTCCAATATTGTCGTGTGATGTTAATTGTTTGTTTGATGTCTGATTAAGAAATGTGCATTTACACAAGCTGTTGAAGAATTTGCAGCCGTGGATAATGTGTATGTGTGTGGTTGCATCAAGGACGTTTATGGTTGTAGATGATCGTAATCCCTCAATTCCATTCAAGTAATTTTTGTTTAGATATGTCAAAATATCTGTCTAGGCCTCCTGTATTTGGAGTTGTAACGACATCGTGAAAATTTATTTTTTTATTTTATGTTTAGGAATATTAAAAGTTTTGACCACGAAATTGTGTTCAGGTTGTCGCATTTCAAGTCGAACAAAGAGAGTAGTGCGCGGTTTATGCGTGTTAGAATTTGCGGAGGTTGATTGAACAACCCTTTCCTTTGTTAAAGAATTCGTATATTCAAATGGATTCTCAAATATTAATTTTAGAATGTTGAAAAGGTTAATTAATGTAATCCTATTATAGTCAACTTCGTCTTCTGATTATTTATTTATCGTGTCAAAAGTACCAAGTAAACATAGACACATTAAACAACGACGACTTCGGCCGGGTTTGAACCCGCTATCTTGGGCACAGCAGTTCAGCATGCTACAAATAATTTGCCACGGCAAGTGCATTTGAAGTTGCTCACATTAAGTCTTTAATGGTGCAACCGTCTGGAGAAGAAGGACACAGTAGAAGATGATCATTAATCTGCTTAGTACCACACTCGCAGTAAACTGATTCCACAGGTAGGCCCCATTTCTGCCGGTTAGTCTTGCATCTCGTGGTACTGGAGCGTAGCCGATTAAGAGCCTTCCATGTTGTCCACTTTTCTGAATGTCCATTCCCTCAAATATTGACATTTTCCCCGAAACATCGAGATTCTTGCTTGCTGTGATATTCCTTTAAGAACTCTTTCTTGATTTCAGCCTAGGATGTGCTGGCTGATTATACAAAGGGTGAGCTTCCATAGCCATATTCTTCTGATGATATATCATGTTGTTTTGGTTGTGGACCAAATCGTTCTGATTTTCGTTTCTTGAATGGTTTACTTGTACAGGAAGTTGAAACAACAGTTTCGATTTCATCTTCTATCGTTTGCCATGCATTTGTGAATTAAAAGTTCTCTGGTGTGAGATTAATTTCTCCATAAACCCGTGTGCGTTAACTTCGCCTCTAGGGTTATACCCTAGTTCCAGTTTCAAGCTCGGGTAATGGAGGAGAGGTACAGTCATCCTAAAAAGCTTCTACTTCTTTAAACTTAACTACAATGCACGGTGCCCTTACGAAGGGAGAGTAGACCTTTGAGCTGTATTTGTGATCCAAGTTTCCAAAGCTTGTTGATATACCTGTGATGAGAGTTTACGTATGCCATTTTTAGCTAACTTACTGGAGTTTCAGCATATCGGCATACTCAAGCTTTGACTGGTTGGTGTTAAGCCCCTCACAGAGGGGTGTAGAGAACTGGCTACAACTCTGTAAGACAATGCTACAACCCTTGCAGTTATGTTAACGGCGGTTTCCACCTTCTGGTAGGCTTGCAATTATCATCACCCTACCCCACCACGAACAGCTGCGTAAGTATGTGTGTGAGAGAGAGGGAAATTAATGTATTTGCTATGGTACAGGAGTTTTGAATGCTGAGCTATTATTTAATGTTCTATAGTCATTAGAAACTGACTACGATATAACTTATGCATACCAAGCATGTATTCAACTTGGCAAAATGTAGTTTGAGTGAACCAATGACTTCATCAGTTCGCATGTCACTCCTCGTCAAGATATACGTCATTAAGCAGACCCTAAGTACCTTGTTTCCCTTACTCTTATTTTTAGCCTACTTTTCACATTTTGCAAAAATGAGGAAAAAGTAGACTTATGAGATCGGGCAAATGTGTGTCTGTCTATCCTTCTGTCTGTCTGTCTGTGTGTGTGTCCCCCCCCCCCCCCTGGTGTATTCTTTGAATACACGGTACCTGAGATATAATTTTCATTGCTCTTTGCATGTTCATTTCTTCCTTCCTCTTTGTCAAACACCAACAGTGATCATCTGTTTTCTCCTTGTTGGGCATATCTCTTATGTCTTCATAAGTCTGTTCTAGATATATAACTTCTGTGACTCACCTAGCGTCACCTCGCAGCGAATCTCTGAAGCTCCTCAACTCTTCCTGGTGCTAGAGGACTTACTTATCCATTTGGACACCAGATCCTGTTACCATCGCCAGCTATTTTCTCCTTGAGCAAGAGGACTACGTCTACGTCTTTACTCACCATGCTGCGCTAGGATCATCTGTTATCAACTCTTAGAAGATCAGCTCAGCAAGCGATTAATTTTCTGTTTTAAAGTTGGTAATGTTTATATGTTCTCCTTTTGTCTCCTACCCCCCTCTCTTTCCCCCCTTCTTGGTTCCTCCGTGCTCCGTTGAGCTGCTCTCACTTCTCAGTCTGCAGTTGACTCGGTCAGTCAAAGCTCCGCTCGAGCTTGCCTCCTCAAACCAAGAGGCTCATCCTCTTCTACGCCATGTTGGCTAAGTGATCATCAACGGAAACTTCGACTTCAACATGAAATCAAGATAAGTACCATTTTAAAAGTTTTAACCTCATCTTCATGGTTTTAACTTCCACGTGCTTTTAATTATAATTTATAGACAGTGTGAAATTATTTACTTTGGGGCAAAAATCATTCTTCGTGGGATTTGCCATGTTGAGCTTTTGCTTGTAGAAGCCAACCTTACTAAAAAAAGAGCTTTTCTTAAGCTATTCAAACGAGAAATCCTCTCGCTACGTGGGATATTATCTAATACCCGCTGTCTATAATTATAAAGCTAGTTCCTCCGTTGGATTTTCTCAACCCCATTTTTCTGCTAAGGTCGTTCTGGAACCTTCTAGATCTTGTACTCTATCTGCGAGTCTTGCCGTCAAGTGTTTTTCGCTCACTTGGGACAATGATATTTAAAATGAGGAATCTTCCTTACAAATTTTTGCAATAGCTAACTTTCTTCCACCGCTGGAACCTCTGGAACATTCTATGGCGCATTTAATTGTAAATCACAACTTTTTCAAGAAATAGACTCTCACCTATATAGTGCAATCAGTTATTTCCATAATTGCAATAACTTTCTTTTTCATAAACTTTAGTGTTTCTACAGTGAACTTTGCATCCATCTTCATAGACTACAGTGATAAACAGTGCTTGCTCCACGTTTCTACCGCGTCGCGATCGTCCGGTTATATTAAATACGGCCATGAACATTAATCCTATATCCCAATGATCTTTCCTCAACTTTCTACTAACAACCATTATTAATAAAATTGAAATTTTTCTATAAGGTGTCACTCACGAAGTGCCCTTCCCACTTTGCTAGTTTAACATTAATTAAATTCTGCATAATTGCTTGTGTGATACAAGTTTTAAATTCACGTTGTTCCTTTCCCATAATCAGGGAAAACAATTCTTTAAACTCTTGAGCGAGTCATGTTCAGGTTTCACGAAATGGAAATTGTCCCATTTGGCGAGTGATTCCTGCTCAAACTTGGGAAGTCTAGAACTTTCCCTTTCACTTTCTTCAGGTTTCACAGTAAGTGACCTGCCCTCTTTGTATAATCCTCATATATTAATTCTGTATAAATATAAGAAGTTGTAGGAACTTCTATCTTATTTTTCATGTTGTTATTATTGTTATTTTCAAAGTTGTCACTTTTTCTAGAACATTCTCTCCAGAATTTCTTAAGGTGCACTCTTTGTACTCCAATTCACGTTCAAGCTTTAATTATTTCATTGTTCATTTGTTTAAATCTTATAAAGATTTTAGAAGCATGTAAGGTTTGAAACCTTGTAAATTGTCAATTGCCTGGAGCAACCGTTTAATGTTGAGAGGTCTGCGACCCTATTTGTTAAAAAGTTCAAATGAACTATGTTTGTCAAAATTATATTGCATAATTGTTAATTTTCTCAAACTTCTTCTAATTGTAAAATAAACGAATCTTTTCCCTTCGCTTTTTCATTTGCGAATATAAAGATTAGGCAAAATCCTGTCTTCCTTGACTCTCCTCACTCAATGATATTAAAATCATTAATAGGGCTTTCACCATTTGTTGCATTTGAGCAAGAACTCTTAATTTTCACCTCACTAAAGTTCTTCTTAGCGTTAATAGCTAATTCTAATTGGCCAGTAAGGCAAGTAAAGCTCGCTAAGCCAGCTACCTGCTTGTGGAGACCCTCTCCGAAAACTTATGGTCAGTTTTCTAAAAGATAAGTGTTTCTTTTTGTCTAAACTTTTAGCCGGCTCCTCGCTGAGTAAAAGCTTAGCCATTTTCCAATGCAACCATTGGTTCATTTACCAAGATTACCCAATAAGGCATAATCTTTTATCATTTTCCTTTTTAGAGACACTTGGTCGCCCTTACAGGAACTCCATAATTTTGGAAATTGAAAATACCAAGCCTGAGTTAAATCATTGGCATTCTTGGAATTACTTTGTAAAACCTAATTTCTTTGAGAAGACATACAGTAAATTTGTTCCTCTCAGTCTTGCCAGACCAGCACTCTTCCCCATAGTAGTTTTATATATGCTTGAGAGGGATTATACGAAAGCCACTCTCTTGCAAACAGCCCAAGTTCTATCTGTGTTTCTCGTCAGCTTAGACCAAGTCCTTACACATTTTAGGTATCCGAAAGAGGATTCTCGGTGGCAACCACCTTTAAGTGTGTTTAAAATTAAACTTATTAATTTTGTGGGACTCTCCTCCTATTTTCTATCCTTTTTTTTCAATCCAAAACCTACTTCCCTTTTTTTAATCATCTTCCCTTGGTGGGTGGGTTATTCCTCAGCCAGTAATCTACCCACCCCCCTATCAACTCCTAGACGGCTGCAGCAATTGAAACAAAATTTGGTAGGAGTAAAGATACATACCTGAATATCTCACGGCCATATTTGAAAATAATGTCAGTGCTACCAACTGCTGAAAAATCGCAATTGAAATTTGAGCTCCATGTTGGATATCTCGGAAGGTATGAATGGGAGCTATTTCAAAATTGGCACACGTATAGATAATTATATTGCAGTTTAATTTCAAGGAGGCCATACATGGCAGTTTTGCCAAAATGATTATAAGCCTGATGATAGGTCCAAATTTTAAATGCATATAACTTCTACACTATCAATTGGATTTCAACCGAATTTCGTATGTGCTATGTGTACGTAAACAGATATGACTGAGCGTATTCTTAAGAGCCACCAGGGCTGCCAACTGTTAATAAATGCTCTCAATTGTTTTTATCCAAATACCAATATATCAGAAAGTATCCAAGCCGACAGCTTTAAACTATGCGCACGTGTAGTACCTGACATTCTATATTAATTTGGAATAACTTATATACGTCAGTGCTACCAACATGAGTCTAAGCCTGCTGAGAGGTCCAACTTTAAATACATGTAACTTCTATACTATCATTTGGATTTCAACGAAATTTTGTGTGTGCTATGTGTACCCTAACAGATATGACTATGCCGATTCTTAAGAGTAACCAATAAAAATGGAACCAGGGCTGCCAACTGTTAATAAATACTGCCTCCATTTTTGTTACCCTAATATCAATATATCAGAAAGTATGCAAGCCAATAGCTCTAAACTTTGCACACGTATAGTACCTGCCATTCTAGATTAATTTGGAGTGACTAATATAGACCTACGCCAGTGCTGCCAACATGATTCTAAGCCTGCTGATAGGTCCAATTTTAAAATGCATGTAACTTCTATACTAACTAATGGATTTCATTAAAAATTGACACAACAATAGATCATATTATTTCAGATTATTTCTGACCAATACATGTATGTCATTGTTGCCAACATGATTTTACGCGCGCTGTTAGATCCAATGTTTAACTGCATGTAACGTCCATGCTATCCATTGGACTTCAACCAAATTTTGTATTCTGTACCTTAGCGTAGCGGTCAGCATGGTTAGCTGCCGCCCCAGAGGTCCTGGGTTCGATTCCGGGCTCTGCCACGAAATTTTAAAAGTGGTACGAGGACTGGAACGGGGTCTACTCAGCCTCGGGTGGCCCAAATGAGTAGAGGTTGTTCGATTCCCCCTCAGCCATCCTCGAAGTGGTTTTCCGTGGTTTCCCACTTCGTCTTCGGGCAAATGCCGGGATGTTAGCTTCTTCAAGGCCACGGCCGCCTCCTTCCCTCTTCCTTGCCTATCCATACTAACCATGACCTTTATTTTCTATAATAAAACTTTTTTACTTTTTATGTTTTTTTGAAAACACTCGAATTTTGAAAATCCTATATTTTGGAAACTAGAAATTATACAAAAATTCTCTTGGATGAAAACCTGTAGTAGTGTGGTAGTGGAACTGTTATTTGGCGTCGTTCAAAGCAACGTTCCAAACATTGTCGTGGTGACCTAAAAAGTAAAAATAGGGAGGTTTTAAGTGTCAGTGATCATCAATGTAGTGTGCTGCATGAAACACAGTTGCCGTCGACAAAAAATCAAGAAAACCATATTGCTACTCAAAATAGTGCATTGTTTAATGAGCAACGTTTAACCCCAGTTCTAAAAGTTATTTTTAATCCATCTTCCACGTTGCAAGAGTCATCAACATCACAAACTATGCAAGAGGTAGTGTTGTTGTTGTCGTTTTAAAGAGTGGAACAACTAGGTCATGTGCTCTTGATATGCAAGGGGATCAAAGTGACTAAATAGTAATAACAATAAGGTTTTATGCCTATACAACCAATGCGGCTTCCCACTTTTCGAAAACAACGTTGAATGGACATTGCTATAAAATAATCTACAACAAGCCTTGTGTTTAAAACTATAACAGACTATTGTAAAGTGAGAAAGGCTTGTATTCAGTGTGCATTTATTGTCATAATCATGTATACTCTGCAATGTTAAATATACTAACTTTGTATAAAATAAAACAACATTGTAACATGATTTTGCATTTATTTACAAACTTTATATATATTTCTTGTTTTTTTTTGTTTCATCATAATATTTTTAAAGACAACACTAAACACTAAAACATTACTATTCTATACACATATTTTCTTTCTTTTTCAGTATATTGTCATTACTTATATTTTCCATTATTATTTCACATTTGTTTAAATTTATTTAATTAAAACGAACCATGCACCTATTGTTTTTAAAACCTTCATAAATTAAGTGTACAGGTTGCACAGCATTATTGACTTCATCAAAAACACTTTCCGACATATCATTAAACCGTATAGGCAGAAATGTCTCAAAGTTTTCACATACACAAAGTACACGATCACCATATGCTGTTTTCAATTTCCGAATCTTGATAATGCGGAATGGAATATGCGTTGGCAATTCGCTGAGCTTCTTTGTCTCTAAGCCACATGATTGTCCCACAGCATTCAAAACATTCATTGTAGTAGTCTATAAACAAAACAAAAGCATATCTATTACACTCTAAAACAGCTTTAATAATATTGTGCAATTAGGGATTTTGCACTATGCATGGCGAATAAATTATACTAGTTATGCAAGAAATGCCCTAACTGTAGCGGATACTACTTTTCTGCATATAGCACAAGTGTTAAGTTCTAATGCACACTTGACACAGGCTATCATGTGTCCACAGGGTAAAAATACAACACCTAGTTCATCTTGATAACAAATTTTACATAATTGTTGGTCACACTTTTGTATCTGTTCGTGAGACAAGTCTTTTCTTTCAGCCTTATGTATTTGCTCCGCGTGCTCTAACTCTAAAGGCACTTTTATGTCTTGTGCTGCAATCACTTTTTCTTTACGAATAGTGTTCACAAATTCCTGACCTTTAAGCAACACCATGTATTTACAGTTTGGTAACCAACGAGCGTGTTGCACAAAAGGGTCATCAGTCATTTGCCAATCCTTTAAAGCAAATCCACAATAAAAACATATTGTTTTATCCCCTTCACCAGTATAAAAAATCCAGCTTCACTTCGCTGTTTGGTAAGGTGTTTTAATATTAATGGCCAAACATTTTTATAAGATTCGAAACGTTTTTCAACAGAGCTGTACTCGGAGTGTGCTAGTGCTTTAGTCTTGCAAACTCCCAATTTTTCAAAAGCACACGCCAATTCAACACTGTCTATGGCATATGGACCACATATATCGACACTACCGTTGGCTGGTAATACATCATTATTATTATTTATTTGTGATTCAGCAACGTAAGTAGCGCCCGAAGGCCTTGTGATTCGGTAAAATGAATGCACGGGTAGGTTACCCACTTGCTTTCCAAGCATGTAAGGACAGTGAGGAGACCATCGCAAATGGTCTCTAAAGGTATCATCCCCTTCTTCCCAGTGTGAAAGTTCAATACGACAAAACACACAGCGCACCACATCTTCTCGGTTCAAGTAAAAAAAACGGCTTTTGCAAGTTCATGCGTCGACAAAAAGCCTACAGGCCAGGATTCAAATGTTAACCATCGATCATGTTCTGATTTTAAATTTAACCCACGTGGTAAACCAACTTGCTCACTTGTTGTATTTGGTACTAACGCCATGTGTTATAATAAAACTTTTTCTTATTGTAAGTTATTAACATTGCACAAGAGCACAGAGTACTTTAAAGCATAATGCATGCTTGTTCACTGTCTGTTCATTACGTTAATGGCACATGACGACACCTAAAAGCAAACAAAATAACCCATCACTCAATCAATCAATCAATCAATCAATCAATCAATCAATACTTGTAAATAAAACGTTAACGTTAATTGGCATTAATATATCAAAACACCATTAAAAATAAACTGTATGTTGGCACTAACAGTAACCCATGTACTTATTTTCTTTTTTATAAAGCTACAGTCATTTACATTCCCCCACCCTCCCTTTAACCAATATATAAACAAAAATGAATGTCATGTCATTTTGTTCACATTATCATGTTCAAACCTGTGGATATTCGTTGAGTCCATAGGGAACCACCCATAATTTTTTTTTTTTTTTTTTTTTTTAGAAAATCCAACATGGCCTTGTACTTTTCCCAGTCAACAACAACAACATAGCCATTAATCAAGAAAGCAATCATTGTCCCAGTCATGTACAGGTAATGAATTTTTTTTGTCTACGAGTTTTCAGTAGTGGTAAAATGGAATAGCATTTTTAAGTTGGACTTACCTGAGTTTTAAACAGTTCACTCTTTGGCAGTGGTTTCGCTTTAGTGCGTTTCTGTTTTTTTTCAGCGACTGCTACGGCGGTAAGGCTATTCTTACCAAGTTTCTAAAAATAAATAAAATAAACCGCTATAAATACCTAAATTCAGGTTAATACATACATTTCATAAAATAAAACATAAAACAAAAAAATGAAACAAGTTAGTTTAAAAAAATCATCTCACCTTTACTTGCAGTGACTTGTTGCTCTTCCCTTTTAGTGGGCTCAAAAGTGCAATGGTTTCTTCTCCCTCAGACATGTAAGGTATGCCGGTTATCTGCAAACAAATAAATAAAATCATTAATTACCTAATCAATAAATAATTACTTGTAAATATATATATTAATCAATAAATGTATAAATAAATAAATAAATACCTACCCCACAACAAGGTTAAGTATTTTCCACCAACACCAAAACTGTTAAACAAGACCAGGGGTTTCATGCAACGCAATGTGTTCAAAGGTAGTCACCTAAGTGAGCGTGGAAATGATAACATGTCTTTATATATGCTACGTTGCATGTATAATCATTTTTTCCCACGCTTTGAACATTCTGTTATCAGGCACGAGGACAGCTAACACCCAACATGAACACCTGTGGCGAATCAAATTTCACGTCAACTTGCATTTTGTCACGTACGAAGCAAAACAGGATGTAACTTGTTAACAGTTATCGCGCACGTGGACAGCTAACGTCCAAGATGAACACCTGTGGTAGATCAAATTTCACATGAACTTGCATTTTGTCACGTACGAAGCAAGACAGAATGTCACTGGTTTAGCGTGCATGTGGTTTCACACATGTGTTTACATGCCTTTCGCACTCCCCTGCCACCATAATGGTCAGATTATTTCACTTTCAAGCGTCATGGTCATTTTCCATTGCACTTGTTGTCAAGTCAGATCAACGCCTTCCAATAAGCTCAAATGACCTTCACCTCCTGCTCCTTGGCAAGTTTGTTTTCTCTACTCGCTTCGACCAACATAGAACCAAGTTCTCATCACCGTTTACACGTTAAAGGTAAAATATCAGAAAACGCACGCTCGCTCTGTCATACACCGACCCGCCGAAATAGCGATTATTCTATTAAGCATGGTCCTTGGGGTTAGCGACAGGTTCATTGAAACGCACACACCCAGCCGTATCGTCTCCCTCAACCACCACGCTCCATAAACATTATAAACAGGTAACGGTAAAGAATTTTTTTTTCAACATGTATGGCGTAAGGCCCTTTGTGAATTATTTTTTTTGGAAAAAATATCTACCACATTTGAAAGGGGGCGTTAGCCCGAGTCCTTGGACACCTCGTACACGTCTCTAGCGTTATTAGTTCGTGAGATATCGGCAAAATCACAAAAAAACAGGTGTTTACCCCAAAATCGAGTTTTCAATTTTTTTTTTAAATATAACGAGTGGTCCATAGCAAAGAGGACGTCAGCCCGAGTCCTTGGACCCGTCGTTCATGCCTCTAGCATGATTGGTTCGCGAGATATTAAAAGCGGATGACCTTTTAGTTTTGGTCTTTTAATTAAATAAAGAGCCTATAGGAAAGTAGGGGGCATCACTAAGAGTGCTAGGACACCCTGTATGTTCAAATCCGACCATTGGTTAGCGAGATATCAGCTTCGGGGCAAATACGAGGAGGGTTAAATAAGTTAGTAGACAGCTCCCCCACTACCACACTACTTACAAAACACACATTTTTGCTCTAGAGACTTGAAATTTATTTTCGATGTAGAGGGGGTAGGGATCATAGATTTACATCAAACAAACTGTTTTGTAAACTTCCTAGTTTCCAAAATAGAGGATTTTCAAAATTCGAGTGTTTTCAAAAAACATAAAAAAATAAAAAAGTTTTATTAAAAAAAATAAAGGTCATAAAGACCATTCGTTTGAGCCATGGCACAACGTTCTATCATCTTTGGTTTTCAAACTATTACCTATTTTCGAAAACGAAAATTTTCAAAAAAAAATTCAAAAATATAACGAGTGGTCCACATCAAAGAGGACGTCAGCCCGAGTCCAATAACACGTCATTTGTCAAAATCGGACCATGCGTTCGAGAGATATTTAACATGGCTGAGGCTTAGTAGTGGGTCGAGGAGGGTTCTGGAGTGAGTTGGAATCGGCCTCACTCCACTACTCACCAATTTCCACAAAATAAAGAAATGAGGAAGGAATGGTTACATGCTATTAGAAGGAAACATTTAGGTGAGAAAAATCTGACCGAGAATATTTAAGTGTGTTCCCATCATTTTCAACCTGATGACTTCACGAAAACTGTGTTGGGTAAGTGTGATTTACAAAGGGAAATAATTCCTATTTTGTACCTAGCCTATAAACTGATTAGACATTTCGATAACAACCACTAAATTTATGCGTTAGTATTTGACGGTGAGAGAACATGATTAAAACCGGGCTTTTTCCGTGAACCACGAACACAACAAAAATAAGGAAGAGGCCATAAATAAGAAAATTGTCGGAATACCACGGGAAGAGGCCATAAACAAGAAAATTGCCGGAATACCACGATAAGCCTACACTATTGCAATATGCAGAAATCATCTCCATTGAAGTACGGGAAGAAATCGTCAATATACATGAAGAAGTGAATGTAACATTTGTGACTCCCATTTTCAAAGACATCAACACTCGGACAAATACTTCAAGAATGAATGTCGCAACATTAACCGTCACAAACGTATTATGATTGGTTTCTTGAAATCAGAATTAACCGTCAACTTTCATCTGCCCGAAGGAGAATGTGGTAGCGACTGACTTCTACATTCTTGAGACATAGTCAGATGAATGGAAACAGTTCGAGGCCCAAAAGCAGGGATTCTCAAACTGTTAAACCTTTTTACCCATAAGTCGTTTCCAAGGGGTACGGGAACGATTCTTATTGAGAAATTGAAAAGATTTCGTAAGAACCAAATGTTGCGATGAATTTTCGATGTATACAATACCGCTACCGTATCTTTGATTATTTAGATCGTACGCTTTCGCGGCCGGTGTCTAGTTTCCATCAACTAGGCTTACACGGCGCGGCTCCATCCTGTAAGACTAGACGATACATTTTCTTTGATTATGTTTACCTTAAAATATGACAGTTTCATGTAAGCTATCAACCTAAAAAAAGACATGAATCGAAGTCTATAAGCAAGGGAAGCAAGTGAATATTTAAATCTCTATTTATGATTTAAGTCTTATGGAGATATATTTATCAATATAGGCCTACAATATACAAGTAAATGTAATTTTGCGAAGAGAGCATGCTGACTCCTATTCATTATTTGAATAATAAAGCGTGTTAGAATTTTGTTAATACCGCTGGAGGCCGCGCCTCTGGTCCGTAGCTCATTTTGCTGCTTTTTAACGCATATACGCTAAAATCGTCCATAATATACGGGATATACATATAGAATTAATTAATATAATCTTGGGCTAAAATTAGAGAAGATACAATTTACTTTAGCTTAGAAAACTCGGTCACACTCTATAAATTTCTCACAGCTGACTGGGAGAAACATAAGACGATCGCCTTGCGCTTACCCAGTACTACACGAGCGCTATCTGGCGCGAACTTTCTCCGGCTACATCCCTATTGGAACAACCCATTGTAGTAATTAAATAAATAAATTAAACAACACAGACACACCGAGTTGGTTGACTGACTATCCTTACCACTTGCACTGAAGGAATATGTATGTAGATACACTCTAGATCCACAACATTATGACCACTGACCACGTCGTGATTGAATGGCGCCTGGTGATGTTGGAGGCACGTGATTCAGTACAGAACATATTTAAGAATGAGGAAACAGTCGAGTGGCAATACGTGTTGAAAATGGGGAATTATACTACCTACGAGGCTTTGCAAAGGTCAGATTGTGATGGCCCAACGGTTGGAAACGAGCATTTCGGAAACGGCCAGGATGTTCGACTGTTCGCGTGCTTCTGTCGTGATCATCTATGCAAAGTGCTTGAAGGACGGTGAAACCGCGAGTAGGCTGCAAGGTTTTGGATGTCTAACCAACGTGGAGTTACGTAAAGCGGAATAGGCGGGGATCTGTAGCCAATTGGACGGCAGAGAGCAAAGCTGGTGCAGGCACAAGTGTTTCAGAGTATACCTTTCAGCGCTCATTGTTGAATGTGTGACTCCGCCACAGACTACTCTTACGTGTCTCCATGTTCACCCGAATATATCGCCAATTACGATTGCACTGGGCACGGTATCATCAAGTTTGTTTCAATGAATCTCGTTTCCTGTTACACCAGGTCAATGGTCATGTCCGGATACGCCGTCTTCTAGTCGAACGGTTACTCGGAACAAGCACTGGACCACGAACACAAGATGATGGGCGAACATTATGCTCGTATGGACATTCACCAGGGCTTCCATGACACCTGTGGTATTATTTATAGGCATCAAGAAAGGTGTGGACTTCTTGAAGATGGTAGCAGGCCACTTGGCAGGCGAGTATTGGCTGTGAGTGTACTGTATTGTGACCATTTAGATGAGGGCCACAGATTGTTTTTCTTATAGGAACCACCTGTTAAAAGAACGCGCGGAGCTGAGGTATTTCGTTTCATCAAGTTAACGCTAGATGGAGAGAGCGTCGATATGAGAGGACTCATATGGTATTTTTACGAATTTCTATGTGAAGAGGTTGAACCACCAAAACATCGGGGGAACATGCAGTACTCATTACTGGGAAGATTACCGAAGAGATCAAGAGAATCCGTCGTTTGGATCAGAATATATTGGAGTTGAAGAAGCAAGACGCAAGGTTTATTTTTCGCATCGGAGTGGCTGAAGGAAGTAGGCCGCACGCCACAGGTGAAGTAGAGAGGCGATACTGTATAGCGACTAACATCGCGTGCTCAAGGTCTACGTGCTTGGCAGATATTTGAGTTGGAAGATACCAGTCTTAAAAGAGTTGGGAGGCAATCAGCGTATGTGATGTGGGCTTTAAACCCTGATATCATAAATAAGCTAGATGGGCAAGCCATTGCTTTGGTGTGTGCAAAGTATTGGGGAATTCCTTACTCATCTAAAGAATATAGCCTATAAACTAGAAATGGTGCTAGCATGCTAGTAAACCACTCTTAAGATTGTCAGTGTATCGTTTCAAACAGCAAGGCCACAAGCAGATACCGTTCGCGAGGATCGAAGGAAAACAGTATTGGTTGAAACATTATTTCGAACCCGGAGTTGATATTTTAGAACGGGAAGTGAACCAGTCGAGTTAGGATTTTTTCTGTGGCACGAAGCTACAAGTGTTAGCTTGGGACTCGAATACTTATAATATTATTTTGCCAGACATGCATCATAGTAGTTGGAAAATGGTAGATCGGACCGTCTCCATGAAGTGTTAAAAGAGCTGGAGGTAAGATGTCATGGGATTGTTGGGAACATCTTCCGGAATAATGGAGCATAGGCGAGTAGGAACTCGGAACATCTGTCCACTGGAATGAACGTGTGCCAGCCGGCCTACATGGATTCTACGGCGGAAGGACTATTCCTACAAGATCTTCACGATGTAAGCCAACTTTATTATTAAGTAGCTAGTGTATTGCATTCTCAATTTCGACTATACTGTCTGCTAAGTAGGTTTACGCTTATGGATTTTTATTTCAAGACGTTATAGCACATTTGAAGATTTATCAGCCGAGTTATTTCGAATGGATCTCTTTGATGGAAATCTAGTGCGTTTGGGATGTCAACCTGATAAGCTTCGATATAGCAGTAGGCTATTGTGTGGAAGATATTTTACACCATTCCACGCGTAAACCTTATGTTAGGGAACTTTGAAATAATATTTGGATTTGTTCATAATTAAATGGTTTATAATTAATTATTTTTGTTTATAATATTTTCTCGATTTTGCTAGTAATTTCTGTTTTGAATATGTTGATAGATGAGGAATGTGGATAGCCACATTACGTTTAAATATTATTCCTTGGGAATAATAGTTCAAAATTTTCTGTGAATTTATAAATTTATATTTGAATTTAAAATAATTGTTAAATATTTTCTCGTTGTAAATGAAGTTGAGATATGGTATCGGAAGGCTGTATGACTGATAGTCAAGCCATAATGATGATAATAATATGTAAATGATTATATTGGTTGGAACATTTTCCAATAATAAGGATAATAATAATAAATCTTGGTAATGATAGCGGTTAATAATTGGAGGAATAATGGATCGTAGTTGATAATATGGGAGTTGTTTTTGAATGGATGGACATGCCGAAAGCGTGATCTTTGATATTGGGAACGGAAGGTCATTCATATACGAATTTTTGTATAAAATGAAGAACTATGTATTGGAATTATTCGACAGTTTAACCGAAGTGTGTTGGGGCAGTCTTTAAAAGTTTATTACACCTATGCGAAAGGCCGAGATATTTGAATTTTGTGAGGGAGCGCATGATCCCACATGTTGGTTGATTAGAAGCCATTGAACCCAGCCTGCGTAGCTGAGGGGTCGTTATAAAATAAGATTATAATGGCCAAAGGTGAAAATAAAATAGGAATTAATAATGGATGTTTATAAAGTTGAGTTTTGAGGGTCAAATAATTGCTCCATGCTCAAATATGATTGAAAATGAGGACAATGTAGTCGCTCATATGGGAAATTAGTGGCCGATCGTTGGTGAATTTCTACATTCCTAGACTGTTGTATAGTCGCCCGCACGGTGTAGTCGTTTTTATTTGAATAAGTTGATGTCTCGTCCTAGTTTTTGCTGAAGGCCTTACCGTGTCCTATTTAAAGAATTGATAGCATGAGAGGCATTTTGTCTAGAGATTGGTTGGTGTATTAAATTTTTAAGCTGATAGCTGATTGAATTTGTGGATCCATTAATCTTCGTAAAGTGTCAGTGTGGATTATTCTAAATAACATTTTTTTTCAAGGAATTAAATTGAAAGGATTGACATAAATAAATTGAATTACATGCATATTATCAAAGAAGTTAAATCGAAGCGATTAAATCAGAGGGTTTAAATATTATGTGAATTGGTGAATAAAATTTATTTTTGGTGACATAGTGGAAATGTCGGAAGTTCAGTCAATGTTTAAATTTTGATAAATGCCGTCATGGGGTTTATGTTTTTGATTTCACGCCGTTTTGGGAATGTGAGTTCCCTGAATTAAGTTTGAGATGTGTGAATTTCCCCGCAGAGGTTGAAACAATTATGGAAAACTTGATTCAAGTGATACTCTTGTAAATATTAAAATCATGGTGTCAGGATGGACTGATATTTTCCTGCACATCCGTGATAATTGTACAGTTTAAATAATTCAGTGAAGCAGATGCTGAGATGGATTAAAGATTTTCTCAGACATCAGTAATTATTTTTGAAAATAGTGAATTTACTTTTGGATAGAGGCTGAAAATACTTTATTTTATGCGTTATAAATTTTGTATGTAGATAAGGGACCAAGGGGGTGCGTAGGATGACTTTATTTTCAGGTCTGGAATTTTAGATTTCTCCCTTGGGGATCTTTGTAATATAATATGTGAATACCATTATGTTCACTAAAGCTTGGTTATAATGTCAGAGCTAAAGTTCAACGTAAGCTTTAGGCTGGGAGATTGAAATTCACAGTTCACCAATTGGAAACTTAAACCGGAGAATCCAAGATGAGTACTAGCCGAGTCCCTAAAACAGATTCTTCCGGGAGTCTTACCCACCAAAAACCATATAGACACATGCCCTTCTCCCACGACGTGTGTCTCCACACCGGAGCCGCTCTTATGCTTCTTCTTCCTTCTATTATTCTTCACCATCCTGAGTGATCTCTGTCCTGATACTGTTTGCTGAGAATAAGGATGTCTGCTTCAATCTCGTAGGTCATCTGTGTCAATAAGTCATTGGCAGTTTGACTCCTGTGCGTATTTGCCTGAAGAATCTGCATCATTTTCCACTATGTTTGGCCCTTTCAAGAGCTTCACAAAACACGATCCACTCGCCTGAGCCAGGATCATGGTTTCGTTTCGCATCTTCAACATCCTTGTCTGTACAAAGTAGGCAGCCTACTGCCTTATGCCTAGCTTCTACGCACTTAAAGCAAAGCTTACGTCTGTCTGCACCTTTGCAGTTTCGTGCATGATGTCCATAAGATAGACATCGAAAGAATCTAGGCATTACGGTTCGTCTTAGTCCTCTGCAGTATAACCATCATATTTTAATTTGACCTATCTCCAAGAGAGTTCGAGCCTCTCTATCTTCTATCTCTATAATGGCTAGCTTCTGCCACCTGCTGTTCGGTTTTAATATTGATACTTTCAGTTCTCTATTAGAACTCCCAAGATCTCGTCTTACTGCTTCCTCCACATCTACATCAGTGGTGACACTGTCCATGTCCTGGATTTCTAGTGTAGTACGAGAGATCAAAGCCTTCACTTCACTATCCTGCCCAGGGGCATCTCGAAGAGATTTATTGAAATTGTCCTCTTCTCGTGTTGACAGATGAAGATGCTCACGATAAAACTGTTAAAATTAAGCCATTTTTTTATCTAAAAAAAGTTTTATTTTCAAGAAAGTCTGTATTAGAATAAGGAGATAGCCTCCAGGAACATCCCTAAAAATTCAATTAGTTACGATTTAAAGTTTCTGAAAAAAAAAAGACAAAAACAAAGTTGAAAATTAACATGGGCACTATACAAATGTGCTGCTGAAAGCGGACATTCTGAGAAGCTGTTGCATGAGCTGAGTATAAATATACATCGAAAACTTGTGAACATTTATTGATAATTTTATACAGAAAATATGTCAAAATGTTGTGTCAATACATATTGTAACACATACAATGTAATGTTCTACCTAGTTTTTCTTTACCAACGCACAAAATACATTTGAAAACACGGTGGATATCGATGGTGAATCGCCAGCAGTACGTTTAAATTGTGTATTTGGGACTTGATTAGTCTATTTCTAAATGGACATTGATGTTAAAAGTTAATTTAGACTTACAGGAAACGTTGGAGATCACGAAAACTATAGGTCATGGCTTTTGGAAAACTTCTTCTGAACCCCAATTTAAATCACACTAGCTCGGCCTCCAGTAAAACTGTTAGATATTTAGATTATTCCGGGAATATCAGCTTTTAAGATTCCAGGAAAATAGGAAATGTTTCTTTAATTCGTGTCTATTTCATCTTTGTCTCTATCATACTTCATTACACAACGAAATTGCCTCTTTAATATCTCGGAAAGTTTCCTTAACACTTATTCGGGGTTTGATGCAGAAAGTTAGTTTGGACATGTTTGAGTCCACAAAAACTGTAGGTCATCGCTTTGGAAAAAATAAATCTATGCTTGAAGAAATGCTTGCGCTTGCGTTCTTCTCTTAAGCCGCCATTTGGAACCCCTCCAACTTGATCCCCTTTGAAAAATGTAGGATATTTTAGACTCTTGTATCAACTTCACTGGTGCAAATTTTCATGTTTATAAGATATCTGGAAATCCCTCTGATTCATGTTTATTTCCAGAATTTACCTACACAGCACTCCACCACGACCATGGTATCGCGAGCTTATAAATTTGGCCACTCGTTCCCATCCCGGAGCCAATAGGACATATGGGAACTCCTTAAACCGGATTTTAGTCAGATTTATTTGCAAATGGGGACATTGTCCATGGTGGAAAAATTACAGAACAATTTTTAAAATACATGTAGAAACAGTCAATATTTCTGTAGATACAGATTAATAAAATGATGGCAATAATTTTATAATGATAAAATCCCCTTCACTCCAACATAAACAAACACTCTAGCAAGGCCATTTTAGACGCATACATTATTATATATTTACGAAATTATAGTGTTTTAACCTCAAATTCAAAAAAAGTAAGTTTAATATCAGAAAGAATAATTTCAATTCATAATAAATATGATGAGTGAAAATTACCTTTTTACATAGTCCTGAAAAAAATTCTGCGAACAAAGATAAATGAAATCAATTAATAATAAATAACTAAACAAGTTTCCCACTTTACACAATTTATTTATTTAGTTTCCACAATCATGGCGTCCATTCGCATGACACCAGGGTAATTTATTTTACAAGGTTGCCAGACCGTAGGCACATCAGAGCGGACGACTTGTATTGCATCATCACCGATTTATGTATTTATCGTATGGCTTTTAGTGCCGGGAGTGTCCGAGGACATGTTCAGCACGCCTGAGTCTGTAGCTGCTTCAAGAGGACACCCTTAATGTGAGCTACAAGTTCCGTTCAAATTCAAGTAGTTCCAAATTTCGCTACCAGATATCAATGATACCTAGTGGTGAACGTTGGAACTTTGATAGAGCGTTCTGGCGAAATCTAACCTAACAATTTAGCATTACACAAGTTTAGTCTGTGAAAGGATCTTCTACATGCCATAAATCTATGACATGGGACCGCCGGCTCTACTTCCCCTCCGAAGGAAGGCAAACTGAAGGATTTTTAACGCTCATAAAAAATCCGACGACTTCGGCCCAGCATACCAACTATCCCACAATTTGTACAACAAGAAATGCATTTCGAGGAATGCTAAGATCTGTCACTACAGAACTGCTGTCAGACCACAGTTTCTGTATGCCGCAGAGACCCTCTTGATGAACAGAAAAGGCACCATGGATGACCTGGAGAAAGCCGAAAGACGTATCCTCAGGAAAATCCTTGGCCCGAGATTGCTCCCAGATGGAATCTACCGTTTGAAATATAATTCTGACCTGTATCGACAGTTAGAATCAGCCAATACCAGTATGCGACGTAGGAGGCTAAAGTTCTATGGGCACATACAACGAATAAACAGCAACAGGCTTACCAAGAAGACCTTCTCCTTGGTTAAAAGCTACAAGACTGGAAGCCTGTGGCTTATTGAAGTACTAAAGGACTTGGATTCGGCTGGAATTGCTGACCTTGATGTAGAAGATCGTTCTAAATGTTGTGCTATGGTAGAATCTTGTACCCCACCACCTAGAGTCTCTAAATGTCGGAAGCCCTTTCCGCGGGAGAGAAATGAGAAATTATCAACAGGGCTCAAGAGATATTGGGAACGGAAAAGAGCATCGAAGAACTAGTCATAAGCGCTCCGTAGTGGGCTTAAACCAATAATGTATTATATGTTTGCTTAGTAATATAATTTCTAGTAGTGATTCGATTGCTCGAAAATTCTGAGTTAGACCTCGTCTCTGCTATAGCAGTAGTGTTGGAATGAATAACACTCCTAATACCATCTACGATCTCAGTTACTTTCTTGACATTTGAGTCTACTGTTCCTGCGACTTCTTTCAAGGATGCTGCTGTGCCTTTAGTGACAGAATGTAATTATGTTGTAACATTATCAACATACATGTTAATATCCTCCATACGTGTGCTCACTGCATCAATGTTCGTACTAACCAAATTGAACCTAGAGATTAGTAATATCAGCCCTAGTGCTATTCTTTTTCTTTCTAGTGTCCTTGAGACAAGCTTCTAATTTTGTTTCATTGTTACTAAGGTTAACAGTTAATTATGCTTTAGAATCATTTCTTTTCGTGTGACCTCCTGAGAGGCCGAGTGCAGGTATTTCTCGTCGACGCCTGTGGGCGACCTGCGCGTCGGGTTTAGAATCATTAAGGCTAACAGTAAACTCATCTCTAGTGTTATCAGGATTAACATTCATAGTGTCCATATTAGCATTCATTTCCGTCCTAGCGGCAGTTGCTTCAGTCCTAACAGTGTTCAAGCTAGTGTTCACAGAATCTATATGTTCCCTCATTGCCTGCACATACACTTGCAAACCTTTAATGAGGGTTGGCAACCCTGCAATAAGGGCCCTCATCACCTCATCGTCCATCCTTGGAAAATGTAATTTGAGAAATGGAGGAGCTTTAACGAAATCCTGTCAAGATGCTTAAATCTAAGAAATTCCTGGTCACATTCAGAAAACCATTCTTAAAAAATAAATTTGAAAAACTAATGCTGGATTTAAATTCCTATTTGACGTTACAATAAAACAAAACGTGCAAAGCTAATACCAATTAAATTTACTTAAGATGTGACCTTCAGCAAATTTAAAACATCCTGGCATTAATTTTAATCCCTAATGAGGTCACACCTACATGGGTTCATCCCTAAACTAGAGTGTCATGTGGCTTTCTAATCACCAATAGGAATTCACTGATCTTCACAGTCCTGTTAAGAGTACCTTCGAATGCAAGTACAAAAGAACCTCTTATAAAAACGTGTACGACCTTTCAATTTGAGTCCATCCACGTTGTCAACAAAAATAAATAAACACATATGACCCCGTTTGGTCCAAAGTGCCAGGTGACTGAGAACCGTATCAGCCACTGAGACACTCCTTCCCAAAAAGAATCACACAGGGAGAGGTTCGGATGTGCATTTAGATTAGCCCAACACGAGAAACTTAAAATTTTAGAAACAATTTTGAGAAAAACCTTTCATTATGGTATTTTTTTAAATGTAAGTCTTGCATTTCTATTCATATTATTATTTGTCCTGAGGATGGTCACAGTGTGGACGAAACCGGTACAATAAAAAGTACAAACTAATATAGACTTAAGGTTTTTAATCTTCAGGAATTAACAGTCTATAAGCTTCATTTCCCGCTTAAAATAACGAAGAGAATTAGTTATTATAAAATAAATATAAGGAATGGCCATTATCGTTGAGATCATAACTATACATTACATTGGACTTCAAATTCAAGACTGCAGATTCGATCTCGGTGAACCGAATAGCAATCAATTGTTTTTAAATACGACAACGTTATATCAGTAGGATTCCTGGCGTGTTAATTATTCCCTTTTGAGAAAATTCTTAAGTCCCAGCAGAGAGCAGGTAGCCTTTAAAGCTACAAGATTTAAATTGACACATAATGAAATTTAGAATAACACCAAATCTTACAAATTCTCAATGCAATATTTTAGTTCTATTCACTGTGCAGCTATGTACTGAAATTGAGACCACGAAGTGAAATGTCCAGAATGAAGTGGGTCACCTGAACAACTGTCTGAAGAAAATCGTGAATCGTTACATCGATCAAGAGCAGCATCTCCTGATTTGTGCAGCAAACTCAAGACAATTACCATGGAAGAATTCATTGCTTGATCAGTTTCTTCAACAATATTTTTCCAATATAAAGCATACAGGTGTAGTCTCTTATTGCAGACACGATAAACTACCAAGACATGAGAGAGAACATGTAGATAATATCTTGATTGTGTTGCAAGGAACTGAACAATTAAAATACATGTACAAACAGTTAATGTTTCTGTTGATACAAGTAATAAAATGATGGCAATAATTTATATTGATAAAATCCCAATCACTTCATCATACACAAACACACTAGCAAGGCATAAATTATCATTTATTTACGAAATTATAGTGTTTTAACCTTAAATTCAGAAAAAAGTAAGTTTAATATCAGAAAGAATAATTTCAATTCAGAATAAATATGATGACTGAAAATTCATATTTCTTACATAGTCCTGAAGAAAATTCTGCGAAAAAAGATAAATTAAATCAGTTAATAATTAATGACTAAACAAGTTTTTCACTTTACATAAATTCTTTCTTTAGCGTTCCACAATCATATCGTCCATTCGCATGACACCAAGATAATTTATTTTTACAAGGTTGCCAGACCGTAGGCACATCAGAGCGGTGACTGCTTGTATTGCACCATCAGCGATAATCTCCAGGCTGAGAATTAAATAATACAGTAACGCTCGGTTCGTGTTTTCCCAAATTATGAGTTAAGTTTATTTTTCTGAAATTAATTTAAACTAAATTAAATTAAATTTACATCTTCTGAAATCGAAGTTAACTTTTCTGAAATTGAAATTACTTTTTCTGAAGCGGATTCAAACCCGGCCGATGTCGTCGGATTTTTAAGAGCGTTAAAAATCCCTCAGTGTGCCTTCCTTCGGAAGAAAAGTAAAACCGGCGTTCCCATGTCATAGATTTATGGCATGATAAAGATCCTTCCACTAATTACAGCTGGGTGAAGCTAAATTATAGCTTAAACGCTCTTGGGTTCCGACGTTTGTCACCAGGAGGCGACTGCCGACTGCGATGCCTTCTGGTAACCAAGTTCTAACTAGTAGTCGTTGACGGTGGCGTTTGGCGGAAAAAGTAGGAACGTCTTGAAAGAAATGCAATGTCTGCAGTCCTTACTTGAATTGAAAACAGATAACACATACTAGTACAGTCATCACAATTAACACCGGTTATCATACAGCATCTACACACACCAAAGTACACCGCGTTGTCGCAGCTCCTAAACTATGGAACCAAGCAACTTTTTATGAAATCAAATCCATCTTTTGCGAAATTGAGATTGAACTCCTCTAGAATGGAAGCAGTTCATCTGTTGCTTCCATGGAATAATCGACCCCTGCTCACTTCATTTGCAATGTACTGGTTTTCTTGTATAGCAAACACCTTAGATGAATCATTTCTGCGATGAATACCATTATCGAAACACTCATCCCAAATAGCAAAATAAGGTAAGCTCCTTCTAAATGTTCGATAGCAAAGACCACGTTCTGATCTCTTTCAATACTCTCTCGCTTCTTAATAGCAATGAAGCTCTCTCCTATTATCATATTAGACCACCACTTGAACAATATCCCACTTTCTCTCAATCTCATAAACACAGCATTGAATTTGTCAACATATGGACTGTTCCTTGCGAGGTACATCACGGCGTCAAACCAGATTCCCCCACTTTCTAATGGCACATAAACTTTCTTACCTCTCATTTGTTTTGAAACTCGAGCCATAAAAGGGAGGGGGGAGAAAACAGCATAATCGTCTTCCTTCATCAACCTCTCGAGACATACATCAAGTCTATCGCAAACTTCCAGTCTACTGTTAATACTTTTAGATACACTGTCGTCACCGTATGCGAATAACATCTGAAAGAAGATGCTGGTGCCACAGTGCAAGTTAGAAGTCAATAAATCATCAAGGTTCAGGATTTGTTTCTCATGTCCTGGATAGGTAAGGACGCCTACAAGAATTGACTGGTATGCTGCATTGATCAACAAACAACTGAACACCCAAATAGCGAAGAAAAATCGTAATCTTGCAAGTTTTGGTTGTCTGTATAATGATGCTCCAATCAAAACACAGCACGTCTTCAAGGCGGCAGTAGTAATGCTCTCTCTAGGGCACATAAATATTGTAACAATGGATGTTAATATGTAAGAAATGAGAAGCAACATCCAAGTTTCCGAGTTGAATATGATAGTGAGTGCTTTCCAGCCAGGAATGACTTCAGCTCTTGGAACATACCAGATCATACCACCCCTCACATGTGGTACACTCATCTCTGATACTTCCCACATTTCCCCTGTTGGCTTGTAGCCTCCAATTGCTACATCAGCTCGCTTGTCGACAACATCAGCCACCGCTCCGACCCAGGTGCCATTCTTTAGAATTCCACTCCACTCCCGATAGACTGGTTCCACACGAGTAGGATCCATGTATCTTACTTCAACACCATAGTAATGAGTCACTTCAGATAATAGCTGTATCTCAAGGCCTCCAATAGGACGTCTAGAATGCTCATGTTTAATGATAAACGGTGGGTACCCAACTGTGGATCCAATAATTTTACAGTTACTGAATTTTTCTGGAATTTTCTTTGGAAAAAGGTCAACATTGCGTTCAAAATAACCTTCACTATCCGTAATCCATTTGTCTATTACAAATGAATTCTGGATATTCGCCCCACACTGTCCCAAATAACTGAATGGAAACCATGCATAGGCATTTATAAAATGATCGAGTTGATCTTCTTTCCACGGTGAAATGAGTACGATGAAGTTCAGCACGTACATCTTCCACAGTGCGTGAACAATGCGATCAACTATCTTCTGTTCGTCTTTATCGGTCACTGGACCTACAACTGCGACTATAAACCGAGCAGTAGAGTTCCAAATGTAGGTTTGGGTCATCGTTTCAATTTGTCAAAAGAACTCGCCATTATATTGAGTGTTATGTAGCAGAATTAAGAAGTTGTCTGCATGCTCCTTCTCATGCCTCTGTAGATGTACTTGCCGACAGTATGAGATTGCACCTGTATTATTAGAGTGATACCATTGAAAGAACTGATCAAGAAAACTATTTCTTCTAAGAAATATCCACGAGGGATCAACACAAATTACAAAATCTTGTTCTTGAACAAAGTATCGATTAACAATATTTTTGAAACAGTTTTTCAGGTGAAGACTTTCATTCTGCACAGTAATATAACTATTTGAATGTTTCATTTCAGTGCAAAGAAGAAGCGTAAGAAAGACTAAACCATTAAATTTAATAATTTTACTACTACGAGATTCTGCAGCAACTTTCATGATATTCTTCCTCATGCTATCGTGTTAAGATCAGTATTAAGATCACGTATGCTTGTAAGATTTTCTTCTCCTTTTGGTCAACCTGAAAATGAAAAGAATTGAATGAGTTTTTAAATGATATGGACTACGTCTTGGGGAAAGGATTCATGATTAAAATTAATAAATGAAAAACAAAAATAACGGAATATATCCGAAAGAAATAAGTTATGTGTTGATTGAGCATATTTAACAATTTTTGAGTAGTCTATCAATACGGATCTCGCATATACTTTGCTAATATGGCAAATATCTTTGCATTCTATAAAATTAATGCATAAGAAATTAATGAGACAGCCAACTGCTTGTACATATTTATATTTCAGTAACATCAGTGGCAACAACACTTTCTTTTTAAACACAATTATAATTTTGAATTTTGCTTATTCTTGCGGTGTAAAGGCCACAATTGTATCAAATGATATAATGGATGCATACAGTCTAATGTATTGGCTTAAAGAACTAAGTCTTTACTAGAATACTTTAGGGTATATTTACCCTTCTCTAGAGTTAATAGCACACATTATTCTAAATATTTGATCACGTCTGTATAAATAGTAAATCACAGATTCTTAGTATAGGAGACTTTGAAGATTCAACTCATTACAATGAAAATGTGAATTTTATCATTCTCCCCCTGGGCACTTCAATTTCAAATAAGAAAATACCCAGGTTTTTGAGCCACTTAACATTGGAAAATTTGCTTATGCAGGTGTTCTAGAGCAAACCTTGCAAGAGATGTTACACGAAAAATCATCGAACTGTTTGGTTTGAGAATACAAAGTTTATATTAAAAGTAGAGCCGGTACTTTTAAATAGATGAATTTCAGCTTTCGAATAATCGATTAATTGAAGAAGAAAATCGATTAATTTCTATAAATAACGATTAATCGACTGTGCGTATAATCGAAAAATCGATTGGTCGTTTAATTGATTAATTGTTTTGTCAACTAATTGATGTACGCTCTCACATACATATTTCTAAATAATGTACCCACCCTGTCCTAAAATGAGTCTTCCAGTTACAAAACTCTTTTAATCCACTTGTGAATAAGGATCATGTAATAATAGTACATTATGCAACGAGCCTATAATGGCTATAATTAAGACACGAGTATTTTTATAAAACGAGCGTATGCGAGTTTTATAATTTCCATACGAGTGTCTTAATTACCATTATAGGCGAGTTGCATACGACAGTTTATGTTCGACGATAATTATAACTTTATTATATGTTTTAACATAAATATTCATAAATATCTGTTGAGAGTCAGCTACTTGAATTTTGTGATCGCAGAGCGAGCGTTGGGTGTTATATCTCTGTCTTTCAAGATCTCTGGACGACCGACGCATGCGCTCTCTGTGCTTGCAATGCCATATGCAGGCCATATGTTTACATCTGCCGCCCCTCAGTAATATTGTCACTGGAGTTGTTTGAAGACAATGAATGCGCTGAGTAGAAATTATTTTAAGGTACAGTGCTATTTGTTGTCTCATATTCGCCAGTTTATTTACGCGAACATATGGACGGTGCGTATTCCATGTCGGTAATTTATTATTGTTCGATGTTGTGTTTATGTCCGACATGTTGGATTTTGAGCGCAAGCGTGAAGGTATCGTTACCTAATTGGTCAATGAACGAGCTCTGATTGGCTGCAGAAACTGTATCATAATGAAAAAGAGTGTTATAATGACCATCATTATGATACAGTTTTCTGACACATAATAGTGAGGGTCGAACATAAATTGATGTATTTATTAGTATATTTTATTATATTTTACTTTATTTCATTTTATTTTGTTTTATTTAATTTTATTTTATTTCGTTTTATTTAATTTTAATTTGTTTTTTGTTTTGTTTAATTTTGATTTTCCATAAAACAAACATAAACCCAAAAACAAAAAACAGGAAGCAAAAAGAAAAATTCCAAACCGAAAGCAAAAGCAGAAAACAAAAACAAGAAACACAAATCTAAAAGCAAAATTCAAATGAAGCAAAAGCAGAAAACGAACAAAAAAACGAAACCAAGAAAGAAAAGCAGAAATTAAAATTCAAATGCAAAAGCACCAAGCAAACACAAAACCAAAAAACAAATAGAACAAAAGTAGAAAACAACAAACACAAAAGATACGTGAGGCAAAGTCCCGAGAAACGTTTCTCATGAAAATGATTCGTATTCACAAGTGGATTAAACGAGTTTTGCAACTGGACGACTCAATTGTAAACATTGATCAAGAATTCAAAATCTTTGCTGAAAACTCTGTAACTTTACTTTCTTCTATTGGGGGTGGTGGTTGATAATACCATAAGGGAACTTGGTTAAAATCACACTATTTATTATCAATCCAAGAAAGAAGACATAATCCAACATTCACATAATAAAACACAACATATCAAGCCTAACTCTCCATCCATTAATTGTCTAACCATCCTTCCCATCATCAACAAGAAGGAAATAACCTAACAAGCTTTCCGTTAACCTCTCTAAAACATAACCAATCCTAATCGCTTCTCTTATTTTCTACACATCGCTATAGTGACCACTAAGACTAGGGCACCACAGAGAATCCAGTGTGCTCAAAGCACTAAACTCCCTGTAGTGCCCCAGCAAGAGGTGGACATGCTATAAACCTTAATGTGACATTTAAAAAGAAGACTGTCACAACTTTTCTTTTCCTTTTTCCGAAACCCTTCCCAATTTGATTGATGTCTGTTCTTACACTGTCACTGACTCTCATCTGGTTATTGTTAACATAAACAAGGAAGGACACTTTGTATATTTAGGCAAAAAGTAACTTTTATACATTTCTATTCATCTGTCCGAAAAAATAGGTAACTCAACTTAAGCGATGACCTCTCATTTAAACGTCTTTATTTATCTCGTGTCTACTAATCAATTAATCGATTCTTTGGTTAGGCGATTAATCTATTGTTCGGTTAGTCGATTAATCTACTGTTAGGTTAGTCGATTAATCGAATGAACGGTCCGTCGATCAATCGATCAATTGTTTTCGAATAATTCCAATTTATTCGATTAATCGATTAATTGTTTTCGATTAATACCAATTTAATCGATCAATCGATTAATTGTTTTTGATTAATTCCAACTTATTCGATTAATCCATTAATTGTTTTCGATTAATTCCAATTTATTCGATTAATCGATTCATTGTTTTCGATTAATTCCAACTTATTCGATTAATCCATTAATTGTTTACGATTAATTCCTATTAATTCGATTAATCAATTAATTGTTTTCGATTAATTCCAATTCATGCGATTAATCGAACATCGTTTGTTACCAACTCAAATTAAAAGTAATGAAGGTTGGTTGATCCACAGTTTAGGGGCTGCGACAACGCGGTCATGTAGCCCCGTGTACATTGGGTGTGTGTAGAATCTGTCTGATAATGAAAATCCACAGCCTGCTTCCAGTCTCCGACCGGGTCAGGAATGGAATGAATGAAGCCCCCATCTAGCGGCGAGGATATGAACTGTGCCGGCTGCCGAGCCCGACGCACTCCTCTGGGGCAATGATTAAATGAATGACAGATGAAATGAAATGATAGTGGAGAGTGTTGCTGGAATTAAATTTTGACAGGGTAAACCGGAGTACCAGGAGGAAAACCTGTCTGCCTCCGTTTTGTCCAGCACAGATCTCACATGGAGTGACCGGGATTTGTACCACGGACCCAGCGGTGAGAGGCCGACGTGATGCCGCCTAAGCCATGGAGGCTTAATCTGTCTGATAACCGGTGTTAATTATGATGGCTCTATTAGTGTGTGCATCTGATTTTAATTCAATAAGGACTGCATATAATCGATTTTTAATTAGTTCCAACTTTCGCTACCAAACGCAACTGTCAACGACCAACTAGTTCTGAACTTTGTTACTAGATGCCACCGCAGTTGGCTCCTGGCGACGAACGTTGGAACCTAAGAGCGTTAGGCAAAGATAACCTATAATTTAGCTTCACACAGGTGTAATTAGTGGAAGGTTCTTTATCATGCCATAAATCTATGACATGGGACCGCCGGCTTTACTTCCCCTCCGACGGAAGGCATGCTGAGGGATGTTTAACGCTCTTTAAAAAAATCCGACGACTTCGGCTGGGTTTGTACCCGTAACCTTGATCATAGAAACTCAACATGCCAACGAGGCCGCTGTAATGAAGGATCGTACATACCTTTAAAAAAATAATAATATCGTCTGGCCTCGGGTGCCGGGTGCAATCGTTGTTATTTAACACCCAGAGGGTTGCTTGCATGTCGAATTTCGTTGTCCCTTGATGCACTATGAAAGTCAAGGTGGTTAGATATCTAAGCTCCTTGAACACTATAGCGCTTTCTAGTAGAGAAATGAGAAACTTTGTGTTGGCGGAAAGTCCCGAGATTAATTTTGCCATTATAAACACGGCCTACTGAATTCAAAGGGGTTCATTGACAGGCCAACATCGTATGACATGCGTGTCGTAATTTTTGCTGCCTTTCAAAAATCACTTACCACGGCCAGGAGCGTAGCTGCAAGCCTGGGGTTAGTAGACCGACACATTAAACACTCATAATGTCAGTAATTGAGGTGCCTGTTGACTAACTATATATAGAAAGAAATAAAGGGATTCTGCCTTTTCAACACTAATATTAAACCTACTCACATGTAGGCTACATGTTTCGAAGGTTGTTAACTCACCCACCGTCCTACCTTAAAATAAAGATGTTCACGGAATGTTGGTGTGACCTCTGAGTAGCACGGCCTTCATGACGTAGCCTATGAGGGTAAGCACTTTGCCGTACATCTGGTTTAATAAGCTGATCCATCCATTTTCCTATGACATGTGGTAATAATATAGTTTCTTGCTCGGTTCGTCAACAAAGGAATGTTTACGTGACAGTTATCAGAGGTATTATCATGTGGATATAACAAGGGGGCGGGGGTTCAAGATGTAAACGCAGCAATCATATCTATAGCTGTCACGATCCTGACGGATCTGACTTTCAGAATGGTGACTAGATGATTGATTAGAGAGAGTCATTTTAAGGGGGCTTGGCTTCTAGGTCAAGGATACGTAGAATGTTTATACGTAGCTATGCAATGAGTGCTGCCTCAGTCCGACGCGAATCCAGCGAGCGTGGGTCAGGAGGGTGCAAAATGTATGGGGACAATATTTATAATGTAGCTTACAAGCTTTTTGTACGCGTCGTTGGCCGGTTTGTGTTGTAGGGTTAACCAAATAGAGCGTGGGACACTCATAACTGACTGACTGCCTGCGTGGCGCAGCGGTACCGTTCTCGCCTGCTGTTCCCAAGGTTGCAGGATCGAATCCTAGTTGGCATTTGAGGGTGTGCAAATGTGAGGAAGCCAGGAACGTGCCAGTAAATCTACTGACATGGCTAAACACTCATTCGATTGATCGACTAAATGAACAATAGAAGTTCTCAGATTTAACCAATTAATCGATTAGCTTCTTCTTCTGCTTCTCCCAGTTCTCCAGTCTGGCCCCAACATAGACCACCTCAACAATAGCTCGTTCCAGTGATTTAGGCATCCAGCCACTGACTCCCGTTCCTCGGGCATCCTTCTCAACCTCGTCCAGCCATCTCAGTGAAGGTCTTTTCACTCTTCCGATGTCCACTGGTTCCGAAAGAGATATCTTACTGCAAGGTTCATTTTCATCGTTTCTACACAGGGTGACCGGAAAAAAGGATTCCAATATTTAACATGTGAGATTTTCGAAGTAAAATACCATGTCTTGTGGTTCGGATTCTAAGTAAAAAGGAATTCCCGTGGCTCATGATCGCGAGATTAATGGTCACGTAAAACTGAAAACTTCCTTATTGTATTTTCCAGTATTCACAGAAGAGATAGTACGTAACTAAAGAAGAAATATGGTCTTATTTTGTACGAAGAGCGTATCTTGCCCTCCAGGAACATAGGCTCGAGAAAACTAAGAAATCATTGTAAGAGGAGCATATCTTGCATTTTATTTTAATCAAACCTCAAAACCACGATGCCCTGGTTTAGAAACACCAAAGAAGTCTCTCAAAAATGCTTCAAATCAAACTTGAAGACTCCTTTGACAGCGATGTCTTCTGCAAGAGGACGGTGACGAATAGGCTCAACCCAGAGGAGCAACCAAACCGCCCCTTTGACAGAGGAGCGCAACCAGGCGCCCTTCAGGCACAAAAGATAACGACGTTTTCTGCCAAATGCAACAAAACTCAACGTGGTCCTATAGAACCTAATAAATAAATAAATAAATAAATAAACAGAAGTTCTCAACAAAGCGCCCAGGAAATGATCCGAGGAACTTAACATAGAGTTCATCAGGAAAATGAACGATTACTGAGCCAACAAAAGAGATCAAGTTTTCAGCACGAAATCAGTTGTCCAACAATCCACCAAGAACACCAGAAGTGGCAGGCAACAAGAACCGTGATCCATAGGTGGGCGTTACCACTGTGGGCATACTCAAAATACAACTTTATATGTTGCTCCTTCTGCTTTCAGACTTACCAACACACTGAATAAGCACCAAATAGAAAAAAACAACACCTACACATTACCTTGGAAGGAAACGTGAGATGATCTCGAGCTGGGTGCTTCAGTTGGTCTTCGAAAACAAGACTTCAGATTATATCTCGGTACAGTCGAATAGCACTCAATTGCTTTTGAATCAGAAAGTTTCATAGGGCGTTAAATATCCCCTTTTAGGCACAATAGTTATTTCACAGCAGGTCTGAAAGCTGTTAAAGCTACAACATTGTACGAGTATTTGACACATAATAATGAAACTTCGAATAACATCACATCTTACAAACTGTCGATGTAATACTTTGGTTTTATTCACTGTGCTGCTATGTACTGAAAAAGAGAGCACTCAGTTAAATGTACAGAATGAAGTGTGTCACCTGAACAATTGTCTGCAGGAAATAGTCAACCGTTACATCGATCAAGAGCAGCATCTCCTGATTTGTTCAGCAAACCCAATGACATTACCTGGGAAGAAATCATTGCTTGATCAATTTCTTCAACAATATTACTCCAACATAAATCATACAGGTGTAGTCTCTTACTGCAGACACGATAAGCTACCAAGACAGGAGAGAGAACATGTAGATAATATCTTGATTGTGTTGCAAGGAACTGAACAAAGTGATCAAGTTTTCACACAGATTCAAACATTAGACCAAACCTATGCTTTGAGTGCCAGTGTTCGATTTATAGTTGTAATCAACGGGGCTATTAAGGCCAAGGATGAAAGAACTACAGTTCATCGTGTTGTGGACAGCCTTTGGAATATGTATGCATTGAATATTTTGGTACTTATCCCATCACCGGTATCGAACACTGTCGTTTCTTCCGTGAATCTGTACACTTGGTTTCCGTTCAGTGATTCCGGACAGTGTGGAAGGAATACTAAGGATGTGGTTGTTATAGATAGGTGGCTGATGGAAGGAGAAGGTTATTTTGAGCGTAATACTGACCTGTTTCCGAAAAAGATTCCAAATAAATTCAAAAACTGCAAAATGACTGCTGCAGTAAGTACATATCGACCATTTATTAATATGCAGCGGGTGAATTTCTCAGAGCACGAGTATTTTCAAAATTTGACTGGATTTGAGGTGGATCTCACATTAGCAGTGACAGACAGATATGGCCTTCAATTACATTTTATGTTTCCTTCTCATCCCTGGACACATTATAAATTACGGGGTGGACGTTTGGACAATGGAACTTGGGTCGGAGCACTGGGTGATGTGGTTAATGGCCATGCTGATTTAACATTAGGTGGTAACAATCCTACTCACGAGAAGTGGGAAGCAATGGACATGACTGTCCCACATGTAAGAGATGGTTTCTTGTGGTTTGTTCCGAGGGCTGAACGAATTCCCAGATGGAAGGCACTCACGCTCATATTCAGCTCCCAGATCTGGATGTTGCTTCTACCTTCCTGCATACTGACATCAATTGTTATTTATCTACTCTCCACTAATGACGACTTTGCTCTCTCTGCTCTAAATTCATGGTCTATATTGATTGGCATATCGTTAAATCGTCAACCAAATCGTTCCATATCACGAGTTATATTTGCTGTTTGGGTGTTCTGTTGCTTGTTGATCAATTCAGCATTTCAGTCCAAATTAATTGGGGTCCTCACCAACCCGGGTTATGAGAATCAAATTCTAAATCTAGAGGATTTAGCAAAATCTAAATTACACTACGCTACTATGCGTTTTCTCGTCGTGAGGTTGGAAGCCAGAGATGATGATGGAGTACTCAGTAGGATATTTAAAAAACTTGAGTATTTCGATGCTGGGCAGTTCTTGCAGATTATAAGACATGAAAACATTGAGTTTTTTAAGGATGACATATTAATAAACACGATAAAAAATGAAAACAATTATGCAATATTCTGTGCCCGTGCTGGTACACTTAGATTATTGTCAATCAGGACGGATAATAAACCATTCATACCCTTAGAATATTCGGGAATCATGTACGACGTCGCCATGTTTCTTAGAATAAATAGCCCGTATACAGATAAGTTCAATACTGTGTTGACAAGGTTAAGAGAAAGTGGGTTGTTGTATAAATGGTGGTCTAAATTGATACAAGGAGAAACTTTTGTGGATATTAAGAAAAGAGAGATTATTGAAAGAGAACATGATATGGTGTTAACAGTCGATCATTTGCAAGGAGCCTTTGTTATTTTAACAATTGGAATTATTATTTCGACAGTTGCATTCCTGATGGAAATTATTTATTGCAGATGCTTCTCTCGGAAGAAGACAAGAATTACGTTCAACGTGTGGCAATACAATACTGTACTGGCCAGACTTAAAGGAACATGGAGTAAACACCACGATAGCTGAGGGAATCAACTAATGACAGTCGATGGGCTCACACAAGATTGTATTAAGTGACTGAATTTTTGTTCACCGTTCTCCCTACGGACACAGGCCAAGGGGTGGAGCATCGTGCCATGAGTGACATTCTCCAGGGTTTCCATGAGACCCGATGGTATTATTTAAGGTCATTAAGAAAGCTCTGGACTACTTGAAAATGATAGGAGACCACTTTGCAGGCGATCATAATATTTTTGCTATGTGTTTAGGTACACAATTATACGCAACTTTCACAAGCAAAATAAATCAACGGGATTCAAAGACGTTAGTAGTATTGGCAACATAGCCCATGTTACCATAGCAACAGACCATTTTAAAGGTCTGATTACTACAACAAGATGTTCAGTAAAGAACATATAGCCTACTTTCTCCCAAATGTATGAGTATAGTTATAACTCGTTGTTATTATCAAAGAGTATAATAGAACTATTCTTTGTTGAAGACCTTAGAAACGATTTACCTCTACCAAACGCCACAACCTAGATAAAAACTGCTACCATCATTGAAGAAAGAAAGATAAGAAGTATATCAAGAATGTTATGGATCTGGAGACATAATCGACCGGACTGGCTGCGTGGCTCAGCGGTAACGTTCTCGCTTGCTGGGCCCTAGGTTGCAGGTTCGTATCCTGGCGCAGTCAGCTGGCATTTGAGGGTGCACAAATGCGAGGGAGCCGTGTTAGTACATTTACTGGCACGTTAAAGATCCCCTTCGGGCCAAAATTCCGGCGCAGTCAGCTGGCATTTGAGGGTGCACAAATGCGAGGGAGCCGTGTCAGTACATTTACTGGCACGTTAAAGATCCCCTTCGGGCCAAAATTCTGGCACCCCGGTGTCTCTAAAAGCAGCAGTAGTTAAAAGGGATGTAAAACCAATAACATTATTATTATTATTATTATTATTATTATTATTATTATTATTATTACATATACGACCTGCCGTGGGCAACATCCAACTTTGAGTTGAGGCATGTCTTTACACGTCTGGTTGTGCATGGCTTTCACAACCCTAATTGAATTAACAAATCTTTCCATGACCCTACAGAGACGTGTGTATACAAACTATGTGGATATTTTCGATTGCTATTTGCCTGAAATAAAACTAACACCAACGGCTTCAATTCAGTTACTATGTGAAATCGTTTTGTTCTTTACTTCAAATAACATTTTCAAGTAACGCAAAATAGGCTGTTACAAACCCTTTAAAATAAAAAGTAAAAATGTGTCGTAGTATCATCTTGTCATTCTTCAAATTCGATGCGCATAGAATGCCAATGGTAATCAATGGAGCCCCACGTAGACTAGTCGTGACATCTAGTGATGAAATATCGAACAATATAATCCTAACAGAGCGAGTGCATTCTAGCGGCCAGAAGAAGAAACTTTTCAATAAAATCTGGAAGTTAATAAGTACCTTTTTGGCAGCTAGATGTCTCGAGTAAATCTGCTGGCGAATTATGTTTTAATTAAATATATATTTTACACCATAATATGCACAATATAACGCTTAATTTTAAAACATCTGAGTCATTACAAAACAATAAACATATAACATTTCAAGCAAAAAACCTAGCTCCGATCGGGTTTGAACCATAGGCATTTGAGCGATAGGCTAACGCTCTACCACTGAGCTAATTGTGTCAACGAATATCGTTCTATATAAAATGACTTACATAGAACTTGTTAGCAAATAATGATTTATACTAAACGATTTCATCACTGGAGTATATTATTTATATATAAAGCATTTCATACAAAGTTTATTTATTTTTTATCAGTACGCTATATTGCATGCAATACTCAAATTAGTGAAATATAAGTCAGGCACAAGATATCCGCTGCCATCTTGTCTTATTACTGAATAAGCTCAGCTTTTTAAAATCACGTCTGCACTATAGTATTACCAAATAAACTTTTAATTTCGAACGTGCCTCTTCCTTTAGAACAGTTAAAACGATTCTCGGCTCGATAATCGGAACTGGTGGGTCCCATGATATGGATTATAAAGTTTGCATAATTCGCACGGCTGCCATCCTGAAATGGTATGGCGGACGACCTTGTAGTTTGGTCACAAGACGGATCCTATACGAAGGTATGTTGTTACCAAATTTGGTAGAGATCGGATGATTTGGTTAGTCGTTATTTGATTTTACGCTTTGAACGTTTGAGTGGCCGCCATTCAGTTTTAGTAAAGATGGCGGCGATATAAAACATGACACTGAGGTGTCCTTTGCTAGTGCTACCTTTGTACCAAATTTCGTTCAATTCGCATTCACCGTGTTCGAATTGATAGGGGGGGACAGACATTCAGAGTACACACACTCACACACACACAGACACACACACAGACTCACACACACACATACACACACACACACACACACAGACTCACACACACACATACACACACACAGACAGACACACTTTTTTCGCCCTGTGTTGATCTCATAAGTCTACTTTCATTTTTTGCAAAAATCGAAAGTAGGCTAAAAATCACTGTACTGATTAAAACAGGCCGGAGAAATTGGTATGCCAAGTTGCGTGAGGTGTTGAGGAAGTGCGGTGCCAAACCAAACGGATCGGATCTGTGTCTTTTCCAAATCGGTTCCGGAAATAACATAACTTTGTTTGTCGTTTACGTTGACGACATGATGGTGCTGTCAAAATGCAAAAAGACGATCGCCGAGATTTCCAGAGTCCTGAGTGAAAATTTCTGTGTCAAGGACTTAGGATTGGCCAAACAATTCCTAGGCATCGAATTAATCCAGGAGACCCGATGTATAGCCTTGCATCAGCACGGTTACGTTGAAGAGCTTCTCCAAAGCTACGAGATGGCCGACTGCAATCCTGTAGTCACACCACTGGACCCTGGAACGAAGTTAAGTAGAAATGAGAATCCCACTGCTGACGAGTTGAAGTTGCCTTAGTGCGAATTGGTAGGCGCGCTGACATACCTGTCGACAACTACACGCCCGGATATTTCGTTCGCTGTCAGCTACCTGGGGCAGTTCAACAATTGCTTCGGAGTCGAACACTGGAAAGCTGCCAAGAGAGTGCTGCGGTACTTGAAGGGGACTTCGAACATCGGGCTGATCTACGAAGCAGACACTGAACCGATCCAAAGCTTCGTTGACGCCGACTGGGGAAGCGGCCTAGAAGATAGGAGGTCCTACACGGGGTAAGTGTTCTTGCTCGGCGGATGCCCTATATCGTGGGACTCACGAAAACAAAAACCGTGGCTCTTAGCACCACGGAGGCCGAGTACGTGGCCATGTCAGAGTGCGTCAAGGAAGCTGTGTACTTACGTCGGCTTCTGCTCGAGTTAGGCTTCAAAGATTTAGCCACTACGTTCATCTTTAGTGATAATCAAAGTGCAATTCATTTGGCAAAAAACGCGATGTATCACAGTAGAAGCAAACACATTGATATCAAACATCACTTTGTTCGCGAAGTCTTTGAATGTATTTTGATTTTGTTTTGAAGTATATCTCTACGAACGATCAAGTTGCTGACTTTCTCACGAAAAGTTTAAGTCCAATGAAACATGAACGTTGCCTAAAGTTTGCTGGTATAGAGAATGTAAAGATTGTATGAACCTCTACTTGAGGGGAAGTGTTGTAACTTTGGTACTTTTTATTCTAATTTAAGAAGTACGTGGTTCTATACATGTAAGGTGCTGCCACCTGCCCTTTATGCTTCAGTTGTGTAAACCCCGCGCGCCATGGTCACACATGTTCAGTTTCGCTATTGTCATCACATGCAAGCAGTTCGTTGTTATTAAACTCATTATATCAGTTAGCTCTGGCTCCCTCATATCCTTTAACAACCACATGGCAGCGAGACACGATTACCCAGAGTGCCCTTGCGACTTCTGTTTTCGAGACGACAGTAATCTAGAAACACGACTAAAATGTTCCTGATAAACGCTTGTTTCAATGTTATGTTTTGGTACGATAGGAGGAGCACAGCTGATCACTGTGGCACAGTTTACTTCATGTGGCTTACACGTCACAGGTTTGGAATGTCGTATTTTCACAACAGTATTGGAATTAAACTTCCATGAATTAAGATAACAGGGATTTTCCCAGGTTCTGAGATCGGACCAGTCTATTGTATCAATTAGTAACCATGTAATTATTGTGTCTATTAGAGACATCTCAGCTGGGATTGACTGAGTTTCACCCACATTGTTTTGGTATTCCGGCAAAGATGATGATCAATTTTTAGATCACACCAGCCGAGGTCTTGAGTGAGCCTGAGTGCCGCGTGTTGCTGTTAATTAGCAAGTGTTATTGTTCTACCCGTGGAGGTAGCTTATCCGGTTATAGAAGTGCACATACTTTCGAAGTACACATTACAGGTTCTTCGTTATTGGTCTGAAATGGTCGTTAGATAATTGTTGTGCTATAGTGGCGTGCTTCTTTTGAAGTACGCATTGCTGTTCCTACTTCTTGTATCTTAAATGGTCATCAGGTACATAAACTACACTGGAAGGTAATAAACGTGAACTGAACTCCTAAAATAAATAATGAAACTGTAATTAACATAAATCGGCGATTTAAATAACATTTATAATTAACAATGTGATTGCTGAAATTTGTATCGCCAATTCTCATCTTTGACCGACACAATGGAACAGCATTTCTTTGGAACTGATCATGCTTTAAGATGCGCTGACAATTATAGAGACGACGTAAGATTGCTAGAGCCACGTTAGTTCGTAACTCGTGGGCCTCTACGATTATTGTGATATTAGACGTTGCTTTTACTACGCAGTCACCACCGTAATTACATACACTTAGATGACTGTCGGATACAAGGAGTATTCCGATTGGCGTAGTTAGGTGTGCATAGAATAAGAGTGTTTTACTAGTTTGTTGTTGCTTCATTTTCATTATACACGTGTATGTATCTGACAGATAGTTTCTTTTGAGTTTAGCATTGGTTGCTATTATAGATTTGCATATTTAACTTGTTGCGGATGCGTCTCATCCGTATTAACTGTAAATTCAGGATTTAGCTAACGTTTCATGTAAAGATTATGTCGAGAGTGGCACCAACGTAACTTAGCATATTTTCTATTGGTGCAGTAAATGTAAATAAATCTAGCCTTGTGAGCAAGTTAAATGTTTTGTTTTGAAGTAGACTCAATCGATGTCACTATTAGTATTTTTAAATGGATTATTGTATTTGCTTAGGTATCTGTTTACGTGCCACATTCGTAGTTTGAGTTTGGACTTCATTCGAATTTTGTTACTAGGATCTTTCGTGAGGGTTTAATTTAACTTCAGTTAACGGATGAATTATTTTTCTGTTTTTATTAGATTTGCAGACTAGTCGGATTTTCTGCCTCCGAAGTAGGATAGTTTTTTGTTGTTATTCTAGAATACATTTCTAATAAATTTTACCTCAGCCTGGACTTATAATTGCTAGCTTTAATTTTTTGGGTATGTGTTTCCTTGGGTTCCTCTTTGACCTACCACCCATTTACGCCCGATACTACCTGAGTGTAGGGCCTCTTGCTTGAGCTGCTCTGAGGACACGCCTGATCCCCTCAGTGTATGTGTCGGGAGGATGGCGTCTGGAGTGGCACTTGCGGTTAGTGGCCACCTGACGAACTCGTCAGACGGGCACAGTATATACCATCAATAATTGCATTTATCAACCAAATTAATAATAATAATCACAATCTACCTGTATATATTTGACGAATATTTTTGAGCCGGGTATGAGAGCCATGTTAGGTTGTGGCATTAATTTCCAAAACTTCTCTGTGTAAATGAGCCCAGAGGTATGGTGAAGTGAGCTACACTGCCTTCCATTGTAGCAGCCAAGGCTCAAGCAGTGAGATCCCCAATATGCCTAACCAACGTCCCTACATACTTTCTTGTTTAATAGCATGCCCTCGATGATCTTTAAAGAGACAAAAACCACACTCTTGAAGCTATCTCTTGTCCCTTCGTCGCTCTCTGATGTAATATTAATTGATATTGTTATACCCCGAGCCCCCATAGGGCATAACCATCCCTTTTTAAGGCCGTAACCATTAAGGAAGCAACAGCAACAACTACGCTAGCCTGGCGAGCAACCTCATAGATTTCATCATAAGACACACATCTCAGGTATCAACACTCTCTAGGGCAGAATGATATTCATAACGCTGACTCAGATTACAACACAAGTCGAATTACAATAAATAGCCCAGCTACCAAGGGAAGGGGCTCTTGTGAGAACGCCACGCTGCTACGCTACACCGACGCCGGCTCGTCTACAAATCTGGTGAGTGTGCTCGAAGGTTAATCCTTCAATTTGCTCCCTTCAACTCCAAACCCCAGCTAAGTTACTTTGTTATTTCATTTCATCTTTGTATCACTGAACGCTCTCCATTAACCTGCATTCCCCACTTTTGTGGAACAAACCGCCACTACACACACACAGTTGATTCCTTGTATTTTTAAACGCCCCCATTAAACTCGCAGCTCGCGGCTCCCTCCGAGTAGACGTCCTTTTACCGCACGGCTTTCTGCCCTGTTGCCACGCCTGTCCATCTGGCGGTGAGTAAGCATTCCTTTACTCACTCACTGACACAAGGCCGTCGCTCGACCTGCGACTCAGCCCGCACGCCGTTCCTGCACTACAATTACACTCAGTGTTGTCCCCAGACAGCCCGCCTTACACCTTATACCAAACGACGCTCTTTCCTGAGGTACACCATCGGGGACAATACAATATGTTACCAGGATCATTGTGAGGGGATTCATTTGCTCAAATGGTTTCCCCTGTGTTCCTGAGAGGGAAGTTTGTAACATTTCCCCCAGAGTGTGCCATGATAGTGGAGCCATCTACCGGCACTTTTCCAATCAATATGTGAACGTTCATTGTGTTCGTATATTAGCGTGGACGAGTCAGTCTTGATGGAATTTATTGTAGTGATGTTGTCAGTGTCAAATTTTAATTTATTAGGAACATTTGTGGTAAAATACGCATTTATTACAATAAATATTGTTGGTAAGAGAGTAGTGTGTTTTGATCGGTTCTGGCCCCTCCACCTCCACACCCTCCACACAAGATGGCGGTGGTGCAATATCTCTCGAACTTATGGTCGGATTTTGACAAATGAGGTGTCATTGAACTCGGGCTGACACCCCCTTTCCAATGGACAACATATTTCAACCCCAAAAATATAACCTACCCCTACTAGAGGGTGAAATTGAATTTTTTAGAGAATCTCTCTTTCCAATTGCAACATATGAGAGTTTGAATGCCGATATGGAATGTAACGTTGTTCTGCAAACCAATAATCAAAGAGGGGCATGTTAGGCCTTGAGGTGAGAGCCCCTGTTATTGTTGACGAGCCCCCTGCTGTCGGGCCCGTGTTGATGGGTTATTGAGGACGAGTCCTTGTGGACAAGTCCTTGTTGACAGGTCCTTGTGGACAAGTCCTTGTGGACAGGTCCTTGTGGACGGGTCCTTGTTGACAGGTCATTGTGGATGAGTCCTTGTGGACAAGTCCTTGTGGACGAGTCCTTATCCCTTTGGACTGATCCCTTTGGACGGGTCCCTTTGGCCTGGTTCCTACGGACTAGCCCATGGTCCCTAATGCTATGATGAAATTAAACGTTGTTCTACATGAAACGCATGTGAAGAGCCGATTGCTACTATGAATTAACATGTTTGTTTTTTGTTTTTACGCATGCGCACTTGTTTTTTTTTGTAAGCGGGCGGGCTTTTTGAATAATGATTTATAGATGAGTTATTTTTAAAAAAATTACCCGAAGATCCAAAACTAATATCTCATGAATCAATAAGGCTAGGGACCTGTATGAGTGGTCGTTGGACTTGAGGTGACATTTTGTTTTTGAATATATTATTTATTTATGTCAAAAGGACCTAACTGCACTTTTGTTAATATCTCGCTAACTAATAATCAGAGAGGGTCAAGTGTGGTGTCATAGGACTCAGGACGGTCAACCCTTTTCCATGACCAACGAATTTAACCAAAAGATCTAAGGTCATTAGATTTTTAATATCTCATGAATCAATAAGGCTAGGGACCTGTATGAGAGGTCGTTGGACTTGAGGTGACATTCTGTTTTTGAATATATTATTTATTTATGTCAAAAGGGTCTAACTACACTTTTGTTGATATGTCGCTAACTAATAATCAGAGAGGGTCAAGTGAGGTGTCATAGGACTCAGGATGGTCAACCCTTTTCCATGATCAACGAATTTACCCAAAAGATTCAAAACAGCAAGGTCATTGACCAATGATTTTATAAACTAATAATCAGAGAGGCTCAAGTGAGGTGTCATGGGACTCAGGATGGTCAACCCTTTTCCATGACCAACGAATTTACCCAAAAGATTAAAAAAACAGCAAGGTCATTGACCTAATATTTTATAAACTAATAATCGAATATCTACATGTGAGGTGTTATAGGACTTAGAATGGTCAACCCTTTCCCATGGCCAATGAATTTACCCAAAATACCCAATACATCAAGGTCATCGACCTGAGATTTTATAAATTAATAATCGGATACGAGCATGTGAGATGTTTACCATGTGTGTGATGAAACATAGCTAGGTAGAGAAAGAATTAGTGTAGGCTACATGTATGGTGATTGACAAGTCTTTTACCATTGAAACTTGTTTTTCAGATCAAACTGCAGTATAGAGAGAGTATAGGTTGTAGGTATGGGTTAATAAATGACGAACGGTGTACACACAAACTCTGATTTATCGATTCAAGAATTAAGAGTAGACTATATTTAATTGATTGGTTAAAGAGGATAACTAAAACACAAAAATGCTCAGTGGTTACCGGGGCAAGATGGTCGCTACACACACACACAACAAGCTTTAAATACTTGAGGCTAATAATCTATATACACACACTCGCTTGTTCCAAACTAAACTGTGTTGCTGTCAGTGCTCAGACAGTAGGCTGATGACAAAAAATGCATTGCTAACAGAAATATAATCATTTCCGGTTGTATAATGTTACCAGCTATCCATTTTGTGTTGCAGTGTTAAGCACTTTTAGCTCTTGTACTGGTGGTCTTAACTCAATTTCCAGGTCTGATGCCTAGAACGAGTCAAACTAAGAAACAAGGGCAAGGTGGTGTAGTGGTTAAGCTGTTAGCCTTTTCACCAGGGTTCGATTTCAGGTTAATATGCATGTCATAAACATATTAAACAAAACAAAACAGAGAAAACGTTCAAAACTGATTACATTTGTCTTTCCAAATTATTACTTGGATTACAAATACAAAGGTGAACTGGGTTTGATATACATTAATGCTGTCTATCACACACTAGACTGTAAGAAAGCCAAAAGAGCAAAAGCGTAGGTAGAGCAGTGGTAAAATTGCTATATGTAGAGAACTACCTAGCGGTTTTATGAACTGGCAAAAGCTAAATATCGCATAAACAGTGTAGGATACAATCCAGCAATCAAATTTGTATCTTGTGGAACAGAAAAAATGCACTTTTACCTTGATGGATAGCAAATGAGTGCAGATGAATGACCTATGCATTAGCCTACCATAGGGTTATAACCACGAGGTGGAGGTGTGACTTCTATATTTTATTGTTTAGAGACATGGCTTTTTTGTAACCAGTAGATTTAGTATTTTGTAAATATTCATTTTTGTAATTGTAAAAATAGTGGAAACATTTTTTTGTAATAGTAAATGTTAAATGTATAACTAAAAGTTATTTGGGATAAGTGTGCATGTCAAGGATAAATAGCGTGCTTGTATTTGTTTTTCAAAGACAGGTATGGTTGTGTGAATGTATGACTATAGATAGAATGATAGAGAGAGAGAGAGAGAAAGTGTGTGTGTGTGTGTGGGTAGCATTGATTGTTCAACCAAAGCAAACACGGCAAGGTAGGATGGTTGGGTAATTAATGTATATAGCAAATGGTAAATAGTATACTGTAGTTTTTTTTTAACACTTGTGTTTCTTTTAAATGCAGCGGTAGATAGGTGTTATTTTGTAAAACAGTCTTACCTACAGTAGTAGTATTAGTAGTAGCAGTAGTAGTAGTAGTAGTAGTAGTCCTATACGTTTTTGGAAACAAACAGAAAGAGAATGCACTATTGCCATGGCCAAGCACTTCCATTAAAATAATTTCAAGAAAATTTTAATCAGCAAATGTGTGTTTTACAAAACTAAACTTTCAGCATGGACTAAATCATAAACGTGTCGTCTGTGATATGGAAAAAATAGAAAATCCATGTTTCCATATCAACACAATTTAAAAACTTAAAACTGACCTTTAAAAAATGTAAATGGGAAATTGACAAATGTGTAAACAACAACAAAATGGAGAATTCTTGTTTCCGTATCATGAAATCCAAAAACTTTAAACTGACATTTTCAAATCGTGTACATGGAAAATTGACAAATGGCAATGTGTGAAATGTGAAAATGAAAAACAAATGAACAAATGGCTATCATTATTTTAAAAAAATAAAAAAACCGTCGTGTTCTATCGTTAAAGTGTGAATCAAACCACATCTACTTATTTGAATCACCCGAGACTGAGTAGACCTGTTTTAGTTCTAATATACTTTTAAAATTTTATGTTAAAGCTCGAATTGAACTCAAGAGCTTTAGAGTGCCAGCTAACTATTATAACCGTTACGTCACAAAGACAACTTTACACTACTCTTAATGAACCATAATAATAAAAAGAATAATAAATATTGTTTTTTTTTTTTAAGAATGAACATGGTGACACTGTTTCTGTTGCACTGTCTGCTAGCTACTAGCCACCAGCTGGGGTCTTAGAAAACGATACAGTTGACATTTTGCAATGAGATGTGACATGTTTCAAAGTATAGTATTATGGGTTGCTGTTGAGTAAAAACTAATCCTGTACAAGGAAGCAAGGGTTCGAACCCCTTACCTAACATTACTATTGCCTGAACATGGCTTGACGACACTGTATTATTATGAAACTCGGTACACAAACCATAGATAGAGTGTATTGTTTAAGATCACTTTCTTTCTGAACATAGGTGGAGATTGTTGATGGTTAACAATGACATTAATATAGTACGACGTGGGTATAGCAATTAAGAAAAAACAGACAATACCCATACAATATTTTTATTAATTTAATATAAGTACTTGTACAATAGTTACATTCAAAATAGATTTCTTTTTTCTCTATTACTATTCAGTCCTTTTTGATTCTCTTGCATATGAAGGGTAGATAACCTTGTAGTTCAGCCCCTTAAAACAACAACAACAACAACACAACCTTTTTGCATAGTTCGTGATGTTGATAACTCTTGAGATGTGGAAGATGGATTAAACATAACTTTTACAGCAGGGGTTAAATGTTGCTCAATAAACACTGCACTATTTTGAGTAGCAACATTCTTTTCTTGTACTAGCTTTTTAGCATTGTCATGATTAATTGTTGACACTAACAGTGTTTCATTTGGTGCACTACATAGATGATCACTCACACTTAAAACCTTACCATTTCTACTTTTTAGATTGCCTCGACATCTTTTTGACCTCTCTTTTGAGCATCGTCAAAATATTATTCCTTTTACATTTTGACGATTATAGTTATAAGAGTAGCCTTTATAGAGTACACGTTGTTTACCTTTGTTAGTTGTAGTAAGTTCCATAGTAGCAACTAACCTGTTAGCATGATTTGCTCACTACAAAGGTTATAACTGTTCTGATAATAAAATCATTTAGCTTTGGCTTTTATATTTATTATGTACAGTTTGAAGTGACAGCAAATGTGAGAGCAAAATGGTAGCATAGTGGTAGAAAATATAACATGTATTGTTAAGAAATAGTTTAAGCGGTTATGTGGATCCATTACATAATAATTTTAGCACGACGAAGCTCATTTTCTATATCCAATAGTTCTTCCTCATATTCAGTCTAACCAGCCTTTTTTTAGACATGCAGTTGCTGAAGCCGCCGGATTAGCTTACTTGGATTGTTCCAGTAGACAAATTTAACAAATGATTTTTTAGGTGTAAACAAAGCATTGCCATTATCATTATTATCATCAACATCATCATCATAACCATTATCATTATCATCATCATTATCATCATCATCATGATCATTATAATCCTCATCACTATTACTGTATAGTCCTTTTTGATCCTTTTGCAATACCACATTTTGCACAGTTTGTGTTGCCTTTGATAATGTTGGGAGTTTTTCAGACATTGACAACTGTCCTAACACGACTTTCTGAGGAGATGATACATGCTTCTTAACAAACAATGCACTATCTTGAGCTGCAATATCTTTTTCTGGGACAAGTGTTTTAGCATTTTGAAGAGTTTTTTTAAACAGCAACGATGTTTTATCTGGTACACTACATTGATGATCACTCACACTTAAGACATCACTATTTTTACTTTTCAGCTCACCTCGACACTGTTTTGAACGATGTTTTGAACAACGCCAAATAACAGTTCCATTCTTATTGGTTCGTTTTACAATATATGTATATCCTTTATAGAATGCGTATGGCATACCATTGCAATTTGTTGATACTTCCATGTCAATTGTCAAGCATGAACTAATCTCTAGCAAAGTTCACTCGATAATATAAATAATAGTTTAAAGTGAGAGGAAAAGTGGGTGCAAATGTGGGTGCAAGAGTGGGTGCAAGAGTGGGTGCAAGAGTGGGTGTAAAAGTGGGTGACGCTTATAGTAGGCATGAATTTTACTAGAATGTGATTTGAGTAAATGTAATTTCTAAACCCAAGTAGTGAATAGTCAGTTGATTTTGATCTATGCAAGCGTAAACATGTCACATACACTGGTGATGGATACTCAAGGCTTTAAGGTCAACGAAAACAAGTACAGTATATATTTAAAGAGGTGGCTATCATTGATTGCACAACACGCGGGTTACCATATCTTTTTTTCGGACTAGTGTTTTAACATTTGATGTATTTTTTAAACAGCAACGATGTTTTATCTGGTACACTACATTGATGATCACTCACACTTAAGACATCACTAATTTTACTTTTTAATTCACTTTGACACTGTTTTGAACGATGTTTTGAACAACGCCAAATAACAGTTCCATTTTTATTGGTTCGTTTTGCAATATACGTATAACCTTTATAGAATGCGTATGGCATACCATTGCTATATGTTGATACTTCCATGTCAATTGTCAAGCATGAACAACTCTCTAGCAAAGTTCACTCGATAATATAAATAATAGTTTAAAGTCAGAGGAAAAGTGGGTGCAAAAGTGGGTGCAAAAGTGGGTGCAAGAGTGGGTGCAAGAGTGGGTGTAAGAGTGGGTGCAAGAGTGGGTGCAAGAGTGGGTGCAAGAGTGGGTGCAAGAGTGGGTGCAAGAGTGGGTGTAATAGGGAGTGCAAGAGTGGGTGCAAAAGTGGGTGCCGCTTTTATTAGGCATGAATTTTACTAGAATGTGATTTGAGTAAATGTAATTTCTAAACCCAAGTAGTGAATAGTCAGTTGGTTTTGATCTATGCTTGCGTAAACATGTCACATACACTGGTGATGGATACTCAAGGCTTTAAGGTCAACGAAAACAAGTACAGTATATATTTAAAGAGGTGGCTATCATTGATTGCACAACACGCGGGTTACCATTTTTTTTTCGGACTAGTGTTTTAACATTTGAAGTATTTTTTTTAACAGCAACGATGTCTTATCTGTCACACTACATTGATGATCACTCACACTTAAGACCTCACTATTTTTACTTTTTAGTTCACTTTGACACTGTTTTGAACGATGTTTTGAACAACGTCAAATAACAGTTCCATTTTATTGGTTCGTTTTGCAATATACGTATAACCTTTATAGTGTGCATATGGCTTACCATAACTATTCGTTGATACTTCCATATCAATTTTCAAGCATTAAATAATCTCCAATAAATTTCGCTCGATAATAGAAATAATAGTTTAAAGTGAGTGCAAATGTGGGTGCAAAAGTGAGTGCAAAAGTGAATAGCCTAACCTAACCTAACCTACAACGTGTGTTCAAAAAGTTTCAAAATGGCGGCCGTAGCTTCACTTAACCTAACCTAACCTAACCTAACTTAACTTAAACCTACGAGGAGTGATCAAAAATTTTTCAAAATAGTGGTCATAGCTTAAATGAACCTTGCCTAACCTAACCTAAACCTACGAAGTGTGATCATGAAGTTCCAAGATGGCGGTCGTAGCTTAACTCAACCTAACCTAACCCTACGAGGTGTGATCAAAACGTTCCAAAAATGGCTGCCGTAGCTTAACTTAACCTTTGAGACATTACTGTATAGTCCTTTTTGATCCTTTTGCAATACCATATTTTCCACAGTTTGTGTTGCCTTTGATAATGTTGGGAGTTTTTCAGACATTGACAACTGTCCTAACACGACTTTCTGAGGAGATGATACATGCTTCTTAACAAACAATGCATTATCTTGAGCTGGAATATCGTTTTCTGGGACAAGTGTTTTAGCATTTTGAAGAGTTTTTTTAAACAGCAACGATGTTCTATCTGGTACACTACATTGATGATCACTCACACTTAAGACATCACTATTTTTACTTTTCAGCTCACCTCGACACTGTTTTGAACGATGTTTTGAACAACGCCAAATAACAGTTCCATTTTTATTGGTTCGTTTTACAATATATGTATATCCTTTATAGAATGCGTATGGCATACCATTGCTATTTGTTGACAATTCCATGTCAATTGTCAAGCATGAACTAATCTCTAGCAAAGTTCACTCGATAATATAAATAATAGTTTAAAGTGAGAGGAAAAGTGGGTGCAAGAGTGGGTGCAAGAGTGGGTGAAAGAGTGGGTGCAAGAGTGGGTGCAAGAGTGGGTGCAAGAGTGGGTGTAAAAGTGGGTGCGGCTTATAGTAGGCATGAATTTTACTAGAATGTGATTTGAGTAAATGTAATTTCTAAACCCAAGTAGTGAATAGTCAGTTGGTTTTGATCTATGCAAGCGTAAACATGTCACATACACTGGTGATGGATACTCAAGGCTTTAAGGTCAACGAAAACAAGTACAGTATATATTTAAAGAGGTGGCTATCATTGATTGCACAACACGCGGGTTACCATATCTTTTTTTCGGACTAGTGTTTTAACATTTGATGTATTTTTTAAACAGCAACGATGTTTTATCTGGTACACTACATTGATGATCACTCACACTTAAGACATCACTATTTTTACTTTTTAGTTCACTTTGACACTGTTTTGAACGATGTTTTGAACAACGCCAAATAACAGTTCCATTTTTATTGGTTCGTTTTGCAATATACGTATAACCTTTATAGAATGCGTATGGCATACCATTGCTATTTGTTGATACTTCCATGTCAATTGTCAAGCATGAACTACTCTCTAGCAAAGTTCACTCGATAATATAAATAATAGTTTAAAGTGAGAGGAAAAGTGGGTGCAAAAGTGGGTGCAAAAGTGGGTGCAAGAGTGGGTGCAAGAGTGGGTGTAAGGGTGGGTGCAAGAGAGGGTGCATGAGTGGGTGCAAGAGTGGGTGTAAAAGGGAGTGCAAGAGTGGGTGCAAAAGTGGGTGCCGCTTATAGTAGGCATGAATTTTACTAGAATGTGATTTGAGTAAATGTAATTTCTAAACCCAAGTAGTGAATAGTCAGTTGGTTTTGATCTATGCATGCGTAAACATGTCACATACACTGGTGATGGATACTCAAGGCTTTAAGGTCAACGAAAACAAGTACAGTATATATTTAAAGAGGTGGCTATCATTGATTACACAACACGCGGGTTACCATATCTTTTTTTCGGACTAGTGTTTTAACATTTGAAGTATTTTTTTTAAACAGCAACGATGTCTTATCTGTCACACTACATTGATGATCACTCACACTTAAGACCTCACTATTTTTACTTTTTAGTTCACTTTGACACTGTTTTGAACGATGTTTTGAACAACGTCAAATAACAGTTCCATTTTATTGGTTCGTTTTGCAATATACGTATAACCTTTATAGTATGCATATGGCTTACCATAACTATTCGTTGATACTTCCATATCAATTTTCAAGCATGAAATAATCTCCAATAAATTTCGCTCGATAATAGAAATAATAGTTTAAAGTGAGTGCAAATGTGGGTGCAAAAGTGAGTGCAAAAGTGAGTAGCCTAACCTAACCTAACCTACAACGTGTGTTCAAAAAGTTTCAAAATGGCGGCCTAGCTTCACTTAACCTAACCTAACCTAATCTAACTTAACTAAAACCTACGAGGAGTGATCAAAAAATTTTCAAAATAGTGGTCATAGCTTAACTGAACCTTGCCTAACCTAACTTAAACCTACGAAGTGTGATCATAAAGTTCCAAGATGGCGGTCGTAGCTTAACTCAACCTAACCTAACCCTACGAGGTGTGATCAAAACGTTCCAAAAATGGCTGCCGTAGCTTAACTTAACCTTTGAGTCACTTTTTTTACGGGTCCCGGAGGACGGGTCCTTTTTGACGGGTCCCTGTGGCGGGTCCTTTGGACTAATCCCTATGGACTGGCCCTTGCATTTTTTCCAAATTATGTCAAAGGGACCCGCCACAGGGACCCGTCAACAAGGACCCGTCCTCCGGGACCCGTAAAAAAATGACTCAAAGGTTAAGTTAAGCTACGGCAGCCATTTTTGGAACGTTTTGATCACACCTCGTAGGGTTAGGTTAGGTTGAGTTAAGCTACGACCGCCATCTTGGAACTTTATGATCACACTTCGTAGGTTTAGGTTAGGTTAGGCAAGGTTCAGTTAAGCTATGACCACTATTTTGAAAATTTTTTGATCACTCCTCGTAGGTTTAAGTTAAGTTAGGTTAGGTTAGGTTAGGTTAAGTGAAGCTACGGCCGCCATTTTGAAACGTTTTGAACACACGTTGTAGGTTAGGTTAGGTTAGGCTATTCACTTTTGCACTCACTTTTGCACCCACATTTGCACTCACTTTAAACTATTATTTCTATTATCGAGCGAAATTTATTGGAGATTATTTCATGCTTGAAAATTGATATGGAAGTATAAACGAATAGTTATGGTAAGCCATATGCATACTATAAAGGTTATACGTATATTGCAAAACGAACCAATAAAATGGAACTGTTATTTGACGTTGTTCAAAACATCGTTCAAAACAGTGTCAAAGTGAACTAGAAAGTAAAAATAGTGAGGTCTTAAGTGTGAGTGATCATCAATGTAGTGTGACAGATAAGACATCGTTGCTGTTAAAAAAAATACTTCAAATGTTAAAACACTAGTCCGAAAAAAAAATATGGTAACCCGCGTGTTGTGCAATCAATGATAGCCACCTCTTTAAATATATACTGTACTTGTTTTCGTTGACCTTAAAGCCTTGAGTATCCATCACCAGTGTATGTGACATGTTTACGCATGCATAGATCAAAACCAACTGACTATTCACTACTTGGGTTTAGAAATTACATTTACTCAAATCACATTCTAGTAAAATTCATGCCTACTATAAGCGGCACCCACTTTTGCACCCACTCTTGCACTCCCTTTTACACCCACTCTTGCACCCTCTCTTGCATCCACCCTTGCACCCACTCTTGCACCCACTCTTGCACCCACTCTTACACCCACTCTTGCACCCACTTTTGCACCCACTTTTGCACCCACTTTTCCTCACACTTTAAACTATTATTTATATTATCGAGTGAACTTTGCTAGAGAGTAGTTCATGCTTGACAATTGACATGGAAGTATCAACAAATAGCAATGGTATGCCATACGCATTCTGTATATTATTGACTGACGAATAACCTGATTTCTTCCAATATCAAATACCGGTACTGGTTAATCTACCACTGATATATTTTCTAGAACCGATAATAATCCTAGATATAATTTATTCTCTTCCATGTCCTTTCGAAATAGAATTAGTATGGTGAGTTTTCATTCATCTGAAATGTGGAAGAATATTATGAGACCTAAAATAAAATGATCCATGATACAACTTGGGATCCACTAGTCTTCTGAGCCTGGAGACAGCCTGTTCCTGTGTCCTGGTGGCTTAACGCCACGTAGAGTTTACAAAAACTCAAATGCGGCATAAAGTTGTGGTTATTTTTTGTAATGTGCATCGTGAGTGTCGCCAACGCTGACGACTAAGTTAGTACGAAAAAGTGCACAACTGCACTTTGTAATATGCGAAATGGGAGCAGTGCCTGCAAAAAAGAACATTATCACCCACCCAGGGATTGTCATACGTATTATGTATTAAACCCTGCTCTTATCGAATGAGAACGTTAAAAACATTGATATTGTAATTTTCAGTCGGTTAAAACCAAATAATTCCAATTACTGGAATATGTGGAAAAAAAAAACTCAAGCAAATTACATGTCATCAAGTTATTGAAGAAGGAGAAAACTAAGGGATGACATGTTTGGCTCATCAAGCGACCATCATCAGGTCCAAATCTATCGAAAGATAGATCTACAAAACATTACCAAACAAAAAATAGTGACACCAACAGACAGTCTCTACCCTACGAAAACTAAAACAAGAAAACATCAGCAAATTTAGCAAGTGTGGTAATTATTACTTCTAAATATTAAGGCAAGTACCGTACCCGAAAGAACAACTATATATTTTAATGATGCATAGCTATCTTTACGTTACAAACATGTAATGTTAATTAAGATTGTGAAGAAATCAGTTACACTCTTAGCTTGATTAGCCTTCGCATTTAATCATTGGCTTTGCAATAGAGCATGACGTGTGACATTTAAGTATTTCCTCTTCTCACAGCTTCATCCTGCCAAGGAACTTTCCCAGGACCCACGAAGTACTGCAGAAACTCTTGCCTTATGCCATATGTCCCAATAGATGCTCTTGCACCGCCTTGTTGGGATCGTACACTTGTCATTGGTTGGTTATCATTGACTGTTGCTTCAAATCTCAACAGGGTTACTTTTCCGGTTTTGAATGAAATTATGCAGCAAAACGAAGGCATTAATCATCAAGTCCACTTTGGGCGGTGCCAGTCTGATCTTCGTTAAAAGAATTTGGAACCTATTTGAAAGGATCCCAAAAGCATTTTCCACAACTCGACGGGCTCTACTTAGACGGTAGTTGTAAATCCGTTGGGGCACCGTAAGCCCTCTTTTTGGAAACGGTTTCATAAGATTGGGTCCTATAGGGAAAGCTTCATCCGCTTCTATAACGTACGGGACGTCACGAGTACCACTCGGTAAAGGGTGTGGAGATGGAATATTCAGCTGATTTCTGTCCAAATGTAACTTTAAATTGCTCTCTCTAAATATGCCACCATCATTTACATGTCCATTTGCCCCTATACTAACCCACAAGAACTTGTATTGCGCATCTACTAACGCGAGGAGCACTATACTGTCAGTTCCTTTGTAGTTGTGGTTATAAGACCCACTAGATCTTGGAGGTCTGAAGGTTACATGCTTTCCATCGAGGGCACCAAGGCAGTGTGGAAAGTTCCAGAGTGACAGAAATTGGTGCGCTACAACCTCCCAATCTTCCTTACACGATGGTACCTTGAAACAAACAAAAATATTTCTGATACTAATTGTACTCCGCTTAAAACTCAATATACCGTAGTTCACCGAATAGGAATATCGTACCTTCAGTTCAGCTTTTAGTTTGATGACGATAGCTTCCAAGGTGTCCGGAATCAGCCCTGACAATGTATTCTGAGCTATTCTTGTGGCATACTGCAGGTCCGTAAAAGTATTTCCAGTGGCTAAAAATCTAAGAGTTGCAGCCAACCTGTCTCTGGATGTTATGCTCTCTCTCATTACTGTGTTCTGCCTACATATTAGTGGGTGTACAAGGTCTAACAATTCGTTGAACATTTCTTCATCCATTCTTAAGAACTTTTTGAAAGATCTAGTGTCCTGGAGCCTAAAGAGACAAAGGATAACAGCTTAACAAACTGTGAGGATTACCAGACAAAAGTTACCGACCAATAACAAAATACTACCTTATTGAGTGATTTGGGTCTGTTACTTCTGTTTTATTGAATTTAGTGATTAAAAATACACGTTTGGTAAAAAGTTAGTTAAAAGAAGTTTCTATTTTTTAGAAAGGTAAAAGTTTTTCACATTTAGAAAAATTTCGAAAATCGCTGTGCTATACTCCCCACTGTACTGCATCCAACACTTCTTGCTCCTACTTTAAATGGAACATCTGTTTACGCTTCGACTAAACAGCTCTCAAGTTTATTTTATACAGTATGCAGACAACCAGAAGCATGAAGAACAGAAAACTACGTACGATTTGGAGGAGGGAGTGGCTTGAAAGACGTGACAGTGGCCGTGGAGTTCTCGTCAAGCTGCAGACCGAGTTACGGTAACTTATTAAGCACTGTGCATATTGACCGGTTTAAACTGCCACATTATATACAGCATCGGTAGCAATATAATACCAACAAAGTGATTTGGGTAAAATGTCTGTGGTTTAAAGGCAGCTTCTTTCTTTAACTAGTTTCTAAATAGGTCAATTAATGGAGATATTACAAATATCTGGCATAAAACAATAAAATCTAAAGACGAAGATACAGTAATGTATTGGGTTAAAAAAATCTCTATATTTTATCCATAGATATACATTTTGTAGGAAATTTTAAACTGAAAAAAATTACCCGGTTTATTCTTGTTAATTCCGTTATCATTCCTTGTAAAAATAAAAAATCAAAGGAGCCTAAAATTCCTTGCTTTTAATAATATTGTGTTTTGAAATTATTAACAGACATACCTGAACAATTTTTGTAGCAATGAGTAGCACTATTTCTACCCACAAGACTATGTGCTACATTACTTTCCGTCCATCCTACAGTGTCACTTCTGAGGTCTTCGATTTCCGGTTCTGTTAAGAAATTTAATTCTGGTCTGAGATCGAGAACCACAACTCAAAGTTTTTATTCCCACCTCAGCCATTCTAAGGGTGGTTTTCCGACGCTTTTCCACTTATGGAAAAAGCCGGGATGGTACCTAACTTAAAAAGAGAACTTAAGGTCAAAGGTGCCACCTACTCAATCCAAGCCCCTAATACAAATACCCTACACACAATGGTACAGCCATCAAAATAGCACAGGTTATCACACATCGGGCACTAAACAACTCGATATGAAATGCATTAACGACATTCCATTCCATGCACTTGAATGTGTTATATTTGTCTGATAACCTGAATGTAGTTGTGTGCGTAACCCGGGGCACACCACACTCAGGATAACCACTATGAGCACCGTGATTCGAGCCACCGATCTCCAGAGTCGTGAGGTGCGAGATAATGCACACGGCAATGTCGCGGGATGGCTACTGTATAAAAGAAACTTGAGAGCTGTTTAGTCGAAGCGTAAACAGATGTTCCATTTAAAGTAGGAGCAAGAAGTGTTGGATGCAGTACAGTGGGGAGTATAGCACAGCGATTTTCGAAATTTTTCTAAATGTGAAAAACTTTTACCTTTCTAAAAAATAGAAACTTCTTTTAACTAACTTTTTACCAAACGTGTATTTTTAATCACTAAATTCAATAAAACAGAAGTAACAGACCCAAATCACTCAATACGGTAGTATTTTGTTATTGGTCGGTAACTTTTGTCTGGTAATCCTCACAGTTTGTTAAGCTGTTATCCTTTGTCTCTTTAGGCTCCAGGACACTAGATCTTTCAAAAAGTTCTTAAGAATGGATGAAGAAATGTTCAACGAATTGTTAGACCTTGTACACCCACTAATATGTAGGCAGAACACAGTAATGAGAGAGAGCATAACATCCAGAGACAGGTTGGCTGCAACTCTTAGATTTTTAGCCACTGGAAATTCTTTTACGGACCTGCAGTATGCCACAAGAATAGCACAGAATACATTGTCAGGGCTGATTCCGGACACCTTGGAAGCTATCGTCATCAAACTAAAAGCTGAACTGAAGGTACGATATTCCTATTCGGTGAACTACGGTATATTGAGTTTTAAGCGGAGTACAATTAGTATCAGAAATATTTTTGTTTGTTTCAAGGTACCATCGTGTAAGGAAGATTGGGAGGTTGTAGCGCACCAATTTCTGTCACTCTGGAACTTTCCACACTGCCTTGGTGCCCTCGATGGAAAGCATGTAACCTTCAGACCTCCAAGATCTAGTGGGTCTTATTACCACAACTACAAAGGAACTGACAGTATAGTGCTCCTCGCGTTAGTAGATGCGCAATACAAGTTCTTGTGGGTTAGTATAGGGGCAAATGGACATGTAAATGATGGTGGCATATTTAGAGAGAGCAATTTAAAGTTACATTTGGACAGAAATCAGCTGAATATTCCATCTCCACACCCTTTACCGAGTGGTACTCGTGACGTCCCGTACGTTATAGAAGCGGATGAAGCTTTCCCTATAGGACCCAATCTTATGAAACCGTTTCCAAAAAGAAGGCTTACGGTGCCCCAACGGATTTACAACTACCGTCTAAGTAGAGCCCGTCGAGTTGTGGAAAATGCTTTTGGGATCCTTTCAAATAGGTTCCAAATTCTTTTAACGAAGATCAGACTGGCACCGCCCAAAGTGGACTTGATGATTAATGCCTGCGTTTTGCTGCATAATTTCATTCAAAACCGGAAAAGTAACCCTGTTGAGATTTGAAGCAACAGTCAATGATAACCAACCAATGACAAGTGTACGATCCCAACAAGGCGGTGCAAGAGCATCTATTGGGACATATGACATAAGGCAAGAGTTTCTGTAGTACTTCGTGGTCCTGGGAAAGTTCCTTGGCAGGATGAAGCTGTGAGAAGAGGAAATACTTAAATGTCACACGTCATGCTCTATTGCAAAGCCAATGATTAAATGCGAAGGCTAATCAAGCTAAGAGTGTAACTGATTTCTTCACAATCTTAATTAACATTACATGTTTGTAACGTAAAGATAGCTATGCATCATTAAAATATATAGTTGTTCTTTCGGGTACGGTACTTGCCTTAATATTTAGAAGTAATAATTACCACACTTGCTAAATTTGCTGATGTTTTCTTGTTTTAGTTTTCGTAGGGTAGAGACTGTCTGTTGGTGTCACTATTTTTTGTTTGGTAATGTTTTGTAGATCTATCTTTCGATAGATTTGGACCTGATGATGGTCGCTTGATGAGCCAAACATGTCATCCCTTAGTTTTCTCCTTCTTCAATAACTTGATGACATGTAATTTGCTTGAGTTTTTTTTCCACATATTCCAGTAATTGGAATTATTTGGTTTTAACCGACTGAAAATTACAATATCAATGTTTTTAACGTTCTCATTCGATAAGAGCAGGGTTTAATACATAATACGTATGACAATCCTTGGGTGGGTGATAATGTTCTTTTTTTCAGGCACTGCTCCCATTTCGCATATTACAAAGTGCAGTTGTGCACTTTTTCGTACTAACTTAGTCGTCAGCGTTGGCGACACTCACGATGCACATTACAAAAAATAACCACAACTTTATGCCGCATTTGAGTTTTTGTAAACTCTACGTGGCGTTAAGCCACCAGGACACAGGAACCGGCTGTCCCCAGGCTCAGAAGACTAGTGGATTCCAAGTTTTATCATGGATCATTTTATTTTAGGTCTCATAATATTCTTCCACATTTCAGAGGAATGAAAACTCACCATACTAATTCTATTTCGAAAGGACATGGAAGAGAATAAATTATATCTAGGATTATTATCGGTTCTAGAAAATATATCAGTGGTAGATTAACCAGTACCGGTATTTGATATTGGAAGAAATCAGGTTATTCGTCAGTCAATAATATACAGGGTGTTTCAAAACTCGACGGCAAAATGTTGTCATAACATTTGTTTCTTATCTTACTGTGAGGAACCCATTCCCGAAATTTTGCCGTCGAGTTTTGAAACACCCTGTATACTAGCCTGATCCATGATACAACATTCTACAATAAAAGCATACTGTTTATTTATTAATTATTCGCGTCCCATATTGTGCTCATACATGATAACGCAATTAAAATTCCCCCCAGGGGCTCACATCTAGTGGGACGGATTACTTTCGTACATTTCAATAAGCGAAGAAATAACCTCATTTGCCCACATCTACATCTTGTGTAGAAATACGTTGCCTTCGAGAAAACGATTAACCAAGATTACTTGGAGATGCTACCGCTAGGATCTCTGCAAGGGCATTCTGATTGGCTCAGGTGCTGAACCCTCCATACAATCTTCCTGCGAAAATAGCACCGGACCTGTTACTGAGTTGCCATGAAGGCTGTCATAGAAGGCAGAATCTAGCATAGAAGGTAGAAATCACACGGTGCTAGACGCGGCTATACCAGCGTGTATGCCCGTACTGGTAGCAGCTTCCATGCTAGCGAGTGTCGTGTGATACAGGCTTTAGTGGCCGTGCCATTCCATATTCTCCACGGCGACAGTAGTTCAAGCTACGACCACCAGGTTTCCATCTATCTCTCTAAGAGACCATGTCACTCTATTTGCTCAATGAAGACAGTACCTCAAGAAATGACCACCAGGTTGTTTCCATCTATCTCTGTAAGAGGACATAGCACTCCACAGAAACAGTAGTTCAAGCTATGACTACCAGGTTTCCATCTATCTCTGTAAGAGGCCATGATACTCCATTTCGTATTAAGAATCTGAATGCCATAAAAATCTGAATACGTATTATTTTAAATGTTATTAACAGGGTTCATTGTAGGAAATTTAAATTAATAAAGAAATACATTGGCTAACCCTACATGTGGCGTAACGTTTACAACAGCTGGAGATACCAAGACGAAACTTACTATTAAGATTAAATGAGCATACATGATTATGTTGTTGATTCATTTAGAGACTTTGCTACATCATAATCATATAGTCCCATGTACTTCAGTGTGTATGGAATATTTCGGATAACATGTCCTACTGTGATGGCTGTTGTAGTGAGTGTATTAGTAATTCAAATGAGGATTGGAAAGGAGGTTACTGTGGCCTTCAGTTAGGATCTATCGCGGTATTTGCTTCGAGTAGAAGTGGGAAACCACGGAAAACAATTTCCAAGTTTTGCCTCGGGAGGTGTAGTGGAGCCCATTCCGACTATCACACCAGAATTAAAATTTCTTGACACATCTGGGATTCAAACTCAGACTTTCAAGGCGAAAGCCAAAAATGTTAGCCGCTAATACACGTGGTCATCAAATGACGTTTGCATTTTATGTATAATAATTGTATTTAACCTTCAGTCTCTAGGTCACAGAAACCTATGTGACATTTTGGGCCTAATTTTATATTCTAATGCCGCTGCTGTTACGGGAGAATTTGAATCTTTACCTCTTGACGATAGGTATAACGCGTAATATATTGTATGTAATATCTACTACCTATAGAATCGAAGTTTTATACTCTCCGTTAAGGTGTGTTTTACTACTTATATGTTGACGTTTATGTTTTATTAATGATAATGTCCTTATACTGCATTTTTTAATGTTGGCAGTTTCTACGTCTACCAGCTGTCTTTTGTATCACAAATCATTAATACAGTAAATTTTTCATGATAATGCAGATTGTTCTATGAATAATATTTCCTCCTGTTAATCGGGTTATATTGTAATTGGTAATTGTCCTGCTCTATGATTCTGCTAATTTGTAATGGAACAGGATGTTAAATTATGAATTTAGTTCATAACCTGTCAAAAACATACGGTAATTAAACTACGAATATATATTATTATGCGATAATTTTCTACAAGAACCAAACTGTAAGTAACGATACTTTGCCATAAGAGTAGCTGACCCCATTAAATCAAAAATAAACACTATCAGGACAGTAATTGTGAGACTGAGTTCTCGGGGAATTGTGTACATAGTAAATCCCTTTTTACTATTGTTGCATTCTCCGCTACGTTATTGTATCCTACAGTACTGTACCTTTCGACTATTTACAGTGAGTTAATATTGAACTTGAGTAATACCAGAATCGGGGAGAACCATGTCCTAAACTCACTTAAGGAAAAAATGAATACACACTGAGAAATAGATAGGCATTTATCTTTCTATAACATATAAAGACACCTCTCGGGCAACGCCAGGTACAATAGCTAGTATTTATATAAACTCTAGCAAAACCCTAATTTATACATTCCATTTGTTCCCCATATTATCACTTTCCGTATCTCCTACATTATTTGACTGGGTAATGCAATAATCAAATGCTTCATATATATTATTCTGTTAGTAGAATGTGGGCGTGCGTTTAACCACTAACCTTCGGAAAAGCAAGTATCCGATATAGTGAACTGTTTCGAATATAATTTTTTTAAATTCACACTACATGATATGATTATTAGAGAGTACAAATCATTATTATTATTATCTCAGAAAAATTGAAAATAATAATAATTATTATTAAATCATTATTATTATTATTATTATTATTATTATTATTATTATTATTATTCCGAAAAATGGAGTTAACTTCAATAAACTATTCGAGGAAAGATCAAACTCGACTTCCCAAACATGGAAAGACATCCATTTCTCAACTTAAATTTATTTTAATATTTACAGATACGACGGCTGAGGACCGCGATTAGATAAATGACAGAACCAAATAAAATGCTCATGATGCTTGTCCATAGATTCAAGTCATTGAATCGACATGTCTGAGCGTAGGAAATACTCAGAACTAGGCTTCCCATTCCTCGCATATTCATTTGCAACAGCAAATTACCAAAGAATAATTGTGTTGATATGACTGTAGAAAAATGAGAATTCCGGCTAACTACGCATAAAAATAATGCAAAATGTAGCTTACATTCTTGTAGATCTTGATGTATAAGATAATCTGGTTAAAACCAGACCATTCCAGTCTTCAGTCCCCATTTGGACTCGTACTTAAATCCTGGTATCGGCCTCCATTTTATTGCCGCAATATGTCTAGCAAGCCATAGCGGTGATTATATTCGTTGCCTGGTAATAATCTTGATGTAAAATGTTCTTGATGGCATCTCTAACAGCCGTAGTTAATTTCTTGAAAGGGACTAGATCAATTTGATCCATGGTAAAAATGACACCTGTAACACAGACCCAACCGTGACGCATTCAGTTCAGTTTAATACGCTAACAATCTTATTCAGCTTTGGTAACAGATCTGATATTCTCGTTGTCCCTGGGTAGAGTTATGCACTCTCCAGCCAGCGCTATGCAGAGCTGGCCCCTTATGTCGGCTAAGTGATCTTTACCAAGCAAGAAATGTATTTGTAAAAGTACAGACATGTGATCTTGGTTGGCCATTCAGTCACCAAGACAAAGCCTGCCTCTGGTAATTGGACATGAAAATATTCCAATAATAATTATGAACTGTGGTATGTTTATAGAGTAAGTCTATCATATGTCCGTTAGCAGTTTGATATTTACCAGTATTGACTGCCAAAAAGATGTCTATTACATGAGTAATAAATGACGAAAAATATTCTATGTTTCACTGGAAGAATTTCTAACACTTTTAAAATACCAGTAACTATGTACTGTTTCGGCCATTCACACTAAGACTTAGCAACCATGTGCTATTGACAAGTATTACGACGAACATAGCAACCACGTGCTCGTAGATAAGTATCACGAAGTGCTAGCAACCATGTGCTGTGAAGATGTGTATCACGGAGTACTATCGACCAAGCGCTGTGAAGATGTGAATGTTGAGCCCAGTTCGGCGCTCATTTTATACATTCCAGGGCAGTCCCCTGACATCATAGCGGGATATGTCCTTATTCCTTAAACTTCTCATATCTCGGCTTCCGCTGGTTCCCTTATCCGTGCCAGCAATATGGTATGTGTCCCAAGTTTCCAATCAATCGGGAAATATTTTATCAAAAATATAGCCTCACTTGTGACAATCTGACGCGTCATTAGCCGTTCTGTAGCCTGCATATTCCTTCGATTTGCTTCTAAGAACAATCGGCGCGCGCTATTCAAATCTTCTGCCTGGGTCTTAGAATATGTGCGTGTGCTCTCAAATTTGCACCAGTGGATTTGGGCACAGTACACCAATCTATGCCCAATGAAGAAGATAGTACACAAGGAAATTCCTTTGTTATAACTGCTCACTTGTACAGGCAACACCACTATTTGTAGTTGATTTTTGTATGAATTTAAAACGCTAGGAAGTGCGAGGTGCCCCTAAGAGCTCACCAACCAAGATACGTATCATTTGGCCGTTGTAGGAGTGAAACACAGCCACCTTAAAACTATTACATTTTGATGAGCTTTAACGCCATTACACTACCCTTGGTTATGAATTTTATAGATAATATGTTCAGGATTGACACAAGTTTGTGGGCAAGTGCACAAACATGCCTAGCTAACGTATCATTTTACGGCAGAAGGGCTTTTGCCGTTGTTTTATGTTATTTCTATTGTCCATCGAGTACACATCACATTATAGAAGCACGTTGGCAGCATACTATACAAGTGTTATGACAAGGAATAACAGAAGTAAACTCTTGAGAGCAGGCAAGTAGGACTGTATTGCCAAATAAACTGCTCGTTTTAGAATGTGAATGCTTTGTATCAAGCTTGCCGAGCAGGTGTACGCGCTCATTTGTTATGAGTAAATTCCAAATGGATGGAACAAATGTGGGGATAGGCATGATTACCCACAAGTCAACATTGACTTTGCGAGACAACTGAATTGAGACTATATGACTGTGGAATTTGGTAATATACTTTAGGAATTATGTAGGGAATGACGATCGCACATTGTGAATTATGAAAGGTTATTCAAGAAATTGATGTTTAATATTTGAACTTGGGTTATGCTTACGAGTTTCTGCAATATATAACAATATTCCACAGAGATGGAACTTCCCTTTTTATTCTCATGTGAGTGTTCAGAATTAATGTATCAGTTCACAGATAATGTTATTGTTGTGTCTGTTATGATAGATGATGGGATTGTTGTGTACACCCACATCATTTGAGGTATTTATTCCGGCGATGGAGATTGGTTTTGTCTCGCCGACCGATGTTTTTGCAGATTTATGAGCTGCGGTATTTATTCGCTATTTTAGCACGTGTTATTGTGCTGCGCAGTAAGGGGTATGGTTATTTTTCTGGTACTGGCTACGGCACAGCATTGTTTTTGCTCTCGTCGTTCCATGTCAATATGGTGAATTTAAATACACTTTGAGGGAATAATAATGATAACTAAAGCAGAACCTAAATCAAGAAGCGTAATTCATTTAAACCAACGAGATAAAAAAAACAAATACGGTATATAAATTGATGAACTATCTTAAATTTGATTATATTTTATTATGACCGACACTGGAAGCACACAACTCAAGTACCAATTTCATGATTGAGCTCACACGAACTTCTAGATGACAGGTTGCGATGCCACAGAATGTCTGTAGATGTGGACATCTGACAACAATGTGGGCAAGCCGCTTTTACAAGTCATGCTATCACTATTCCTTACAAGCATCTAGATGACAATTCGTCGCAAACAGCGTATGGATTTGAGTGAGTTCTATTGATTTATGATTTGTATTATGTGTGTAATTAGGATAGATTTGTTGTTTTTTATGTCAAATAGGATGGCTGCTTTATTTAGCTTTGATTTTTCTTTCCATCGATCATCATCGAGTGGTCATTTCAAGTAGGATTTAGCTAGCAGATTAACGTAAATGTTGGCACATTCAGAACGTCGCTTATATTTATTTAAATGTAAATAAATTTAGCCTTGTAAACAAGTTAAATGTTTTGCTTTGCCGTAGAATCACCGCCTGTCACTATTCGTATTTTTAATAATTATTCTTTGTAATTGCTTAGGGACCATCATTACGTGTCACATTCTAGATTTGATTGGAACTTTATTTATTTGTTTTGTAGTCGTGATCTTTTTGAGGGTTAATAAAAATCAGTTGATTATTTATTTAATCTTTTTTTTTAGCATTGCAGACTAGCCGATATTTTCAACCCTCCAAACTAGGCTAGGGATTTGTTTTATTGAATACATATTTAACGAATTTTACCTAAGCCTGGGCTATTGATTTCTAGATTTGTGTTGTTGTTTTGGGGTGTGTTTCCTCGGCCTATTCCACACTATACCCAGATATCCCGAGGTTAACCGTCTTGTACCGGAGCTGGTCTGAGGACACATCCCATCCTCTCAACCTGTGGGTCTGAAGGGTAAGGAAGTCGGGAAGGCTATCAGCGACAGATGGTCCCTCGATGACCTTATCAATCGGGAACAATATATCTATGTATGGAAATTTAGAATTCTAATGTCGGATTACACAATACATATTACCACTAGTCAATATGGGTAGAACTGTTAGAAATTCAACATGGTTAATGTATTGTGCCCGCCAGACAAGGATGTCGGAAGACCGCTTGACCGCAACGGCCCCTCGACACCCCCATCCACCGAACCCACAACCCTAAAAGGATCAGATGCGCATTCTCAAATCAACCCGCACGGGACTAGTTACCTCAGGGTCGATCGGTGTTAGTGAGATGTGGAAATGTTATGAACTGACCCAAGAAAGCACATCAAAAACAACAAGAAAAAGAAGAAGTCCAGTCTTAAGTTACCTTCTTTGTTTATTTAGAAACAGCACCCTAACCTACTTCTGAGGGTAAGAATCGGATAAGCCGCTAACCTGGATACATGATGAATAATCCCTAAATGACGTTAAGTTACCCTCTTGAAGTCCTATTATACAACAAAACAAAAAAAACAGCAAACTAAGGGAATAATACGTAAGTTCGGCCCTAAGCAATTAAATGAGAAATTTAATTAAAGCAAAACAATGTGTTTGAAACTAGGCTATGATGGTATTATCCCTGACATTTAACGTTAAAGTTATGTTCTGATTTGATCCTATCGTAAAGTTAATCATAGACGTGACGCGCCTATGCAGAAAAAAAAAACTATCACACAATTGGTTCACTAAAAATACATCAGTAACAAATGGGAACACAAGTCAACAAAACATAAACACACAATAGAATACACTGTTATATTCAACATCCTCCCTACACAAATCGTCGACTGTTTGTTGACGATTGTCATCTGAATGCATGTCAATGTAGGTTGGCAACCGCATGAACACCGTCATGTCTGACGTTGCATTTGCAAAGTCCAGGCTTCCGTGGATTCGCCTAGAAATTACATTCGAAAATTCAAGGAGTGTCAGCTTGATCTAATGGTATTTAGAAGCATCACCTTCAGGTGAAAAATCGAAGATCGAATCATGACAACAACATACGAAAAATTACATTATTAAAAAAACTGAAGTTCAAAACAATTTAATTATTTATTTATTTATTAATTATCTATTGCTTTCAAAATAAAACTATTTCATTATTATTATTATTATTTATTATTATTATTTATTATTATTATTTATTATTATTATTATTATTATTATTATTTATTCCAGGAAGTGTATTTAATATTGTCATTAGACACGAAGAACAGAATCAGACCCATTAATAAACTCTCCCTTCGAGAAGCATCAGTCATCTCGATTCTACAGCATCATCAAACATCTTCATATGAGCTTCACCGCTCAACTTCAATACACGCCAGTCACCGCTGGACTCGTGTTTACAAATACCAATACGTGTGGTCACCCAACACACACCTTATGAAACGGTCGACAGTGGTATAAACATCACCTGTCACCTAATTAACATCACCATGAGCGATAATGCATCGTCTTCATGTGGAACAAATTACCCAATCACAATATAGTACGTTGCCCTGGTCTGATACATCTTCGGTCTGTACAAAATTAAGTTAATGGCTGCCCAGAACAGCTGTTACAGCTCTTAAATAATGGTTTCAATCTAATACAAGTTACATTTTACTTAACAAATTTATTAACCTAATGGGAGTGTAAATTCATTGAGAAAATACTGCTGTGCAGTTCTACGCTAAGTGTAGTATTGAGTTTGTGTGTGCCTTTAGTTGTTGTATAATGTGACATGTGAATGACGCATTTGCTTGCGGCCGGTATCTTCGAGTGTCCGCCACAGCTTTCAAGGTCCCAATACACTCTCCCGCTGACGAACAATCGAGCTCAGACGCTCATCGCTTGCTTTATAACCAGTTCTAAATCCACACATTCAGATGTACGATTGTGATAACGCCACACTTCTGGCATAACAAAAGAATAATGTTGTATTCCAGGTAGACCAAAAATATAGATACTGTATGTCACTCTTGTGCAGTGACTTGAATATATTAAAATGATACGTAGGAGGTATTAAAAATGCTTAAATAAATTATACTGCAGTCATTCCGTCGTGTCTATCGACTGCCATACCTTCCCAAGGATCGTGTGTTCGAGAATAACACACTTCCACCTTACTTGAGTACATGAGGTTACAATTGCGGTGTTCTCCTTCAATTAATGCATAGTGCTCCCAATGCCTTTCTTAACCATTATATTTACAAATTGCCATGTAGAAATAGACCGACAGGAAATAATAGTTAATCACATAACTACCAAAAAAAAAAAAAAATCCTGCCTATAACCAACTGTGTGAATACGTGCGGCCAATATATTACGCTAATTATCCACCACAATTCTACCGTACATAAATGGTTTTATTTGACTTACTCGTTCATGGTTGGTTGTATGAGATGGATGGCTCTCGGTTTGAACCTGGTCCTCGGTTCACTCACCGACCTTAACCATCGTTTCTTTCTCCCCATGGTATTATTTGGCATCGGCTCTTCCCATGGTTGAATGGTTTACTCGGACATTCCTCCTGCCATAAGGATGACGGTAGCTTCCGTGTAGTTATAGGTCCCCATGATGGTAGTAGAATTACACGTTGTAAAAGCCTGAATCACTGATTTTATCGGAACAATAGTTGTAAAATTTCCACTGATTCTAAACTGTGCGGATATTCAAAATTGCCTTTCTATTTCCGCCACTGACTTTATTGACGCATCTGAATCATATTACACAGACTTTACAACTTTTCTCACTCCACAATTACACGAGTTTGATAATAGCACTTCAAAATGTTGACAATTTACAGTTCGACTAGTCACGAATAACAGTTTCAATGCACTTTCCAAATATAAAAGTCTGTTCGATAATAGTAATATTAATGGACTACTCGTCCTTACCCTGTCCATTACCCGAGATCCAGTTGCAGCGTTTTTCACTCACACACGACATGACACAGTACTGTCTAGGTAATGGCGACTAGTGCTTCTTCCTCTTCATGGCCGGGCACCGCGTAAGTCGTTTCCTGACTATGTAAATTAACCGTTTATAACCCATCATATCATTTACACAACCAGCACTCTCGAAAATTATAGAAAAAAAAATCATTGGAGTGCCCTTGTTGTCTGAATTGTCCTGTGGTTCATAATCTCATTATTAAATAAATATGTTACTTCAGTTGGCGACTTCCCCTGGTAGGTTGGTGTTCCATGGTTGGATGTGCGGTTGAGCTTCTTTGGGATTTTTTTCCTCGGCAATCAATTTTCGATGAGCCGGAAATGGTCATGGGGTCATGAGCCTTTCGGTCTCAGTATATGCATATTATTTAGGAAATTAACCAATATAATTGCTGAAATGTGATACGAGATCACTGTTCAAAGTGAAATGTCACACTATATCCATGTGTCATGAAAGAGCATTTTGCTTCCTCTAATGGCACTTGCACCACCAAATTAGTTTCCAACAGCCTATTAATATGGCCCTCGAACTTTCACACTTTTATCAGTGTCATATATCACATGCTATAAGGGCACAGGGTTTTCAGCTACGATGCCGGAGATGTAGCATGACTACATATCTAGCAAATCTACAGCTATCCTGGTGGAGGAGTGGCAGAGAGTGTACACACTTCCTCTGTGATGCAGGGTGTAACTTTCACACCCCTCGAACCTCGCTACTGCCCCATGTGTAGAATGAAAGGAAACGGGTAGTGTATCCCAATGGCATTGATTCAGTTATGATATTGTTACAAGATGGCGGATGAAGTACATGCCGTAGTGGAAACATCGCTAGAAACCTACTTACGTTAACGGAATCAGGAAGCAAGCTGAAAAAAGAATTACGTGATGACATCAACAGTCAGTAAGTATGCTAAGGAAAGCATTCAGTGTGTTAGAAGATAATATAAGAGCAAAGGACATTGAAATTCTTGAACTGAAGTCTGACGCACAGAGGTTAGAAAATCAGGAGCGAAGCAAGGAAACTCAAGCCTTTCCCGGTAGTGGAGACAGACAGGTGGTGCCATCTTCTGGCAGTAAGCAGGAAACGCCTCCGAATATTGATCGAGAAGAACTGACATCTATTTATCTATTTATTTATTTATTTATTTATTTATTTATTTATTTATTTATTTATTTATTTAATAATTATTAGATACAACCATGAATAGGTCATTTTACACTAATATTTTAACAATTTTAAATAATATTATCAAAAACAACTACAACTATAACAGGTAACAAATGGTAGTGATGGAAGCAAGGGATAAATCTCGGGAATGATTGGGGTAATGGGTGATAAGTAGGGTGAGGGGGTAGGGATTGAGGATGAAAGGGATCTTCTAATATTATGTTTGAATGTTCTATAGGGAGAGAATATGTCAATATTTGGAAGGGAGTTGCTAAGGGTTGGCAGACGGTGGAAAATAGAGCACTTCTGTACTTCAAGACGTGGGCGAGGTAAGGGGTGTAAATGGTTCTGACGTATTGAACGGGAGGGAATATGGAGTGGGAAGTATTGAATTACTTTGTTAATGACGCCATTGCCAGTACAGGTCTGGCATATCCTTTTCCATCGATGGTAGAAAGGTTTGATCTTCCTCCTCCTCTGTGGATGATGTTTGTTGTTGTTGCTTTTTTTCTTCATTACTCCCGTGGTATGAGGAAACAAAGTCTTTACACTGACTTTTATGACCATGATACAGTTTGACTAGCTGACAAGTAGCACACTGTCGCATAGAGGGTATTTTTGCCATAGCCACTTGCTTATGGTGATCATAATCCGTACATGGTTGCAATTCACTTAACACAGGGTCTTGAGTCCATGATTTTGGTACATGTTGCCAGATTTCTTTCACTGCATTTGCTGCGACATAATAAATGAATGATTTTGGAAGAGCCAATAATTCTTCTTTAGTAAAACTGTCTAGTTTCTTTTTACACACAAAGAACTTTCCAATCGCTTTATCGGTAGCATCCCCTTTCTCCATGGTATTACGTTGATGTTTACACGTCGCTTGTAGAAATCTCACTGGTGTCATCCACAGGTAAACCTTTAGTTTTAATTTTATTTAACAACTCCCAGCAGGCATTGGTGGATAGCCAATGAAACAATTGCCACACCTGTGCCAAGGCTTTATGGGTAATATTGTCACAGGGGCAGCGATCCATGAGTGTTAGCAGCGATGGACAGCCCATGTCCATTAAATCGATACATTGACAGTAAGACGCTAAAAATGGTTGTAGCCATTGACGTTTTTCACTACCTTTCACAAATATTACATGGGCAGAAGACAAGTGGGCTTTCATGACCATGTCCAGGTGCTTATATGCAATGGTTCCCCGCTTCCAGTCTAGTTGCATATGAGTTTCAATCCACTGGGTTTGTTTACGGTCTTTATCACACAACAAATCAAACGCATAAGGTGGTTTAAAAACCAAATGAGTAGCTTTTGATATCCAAAAAGTGGAACAATCGATGATGGCCACTTCTTTAAATATAAATTTGTTATCTCCAATTTTAAACCCTTGACAGTCGACAATCAGTGTACGCAACATGTTCACTCTTGTCTGGATCAAGTCCAACTGACCACAGACTGACAATTGTGTGTACCCATGTCATTTACTTACATTCCATTCTAGTAAAAGAAAAGAAAAACATCGAGTAGTCACTATAGAGGTTAGGATATGACAGGAGAGCATAAGAAATAATAATATAACAAAAACCAATTTTTTTATTTCATTATTTTATTAGCATAACAAGTTTTACATTCTTTTTTCATTCTAGGATAGAGGCGGTACCATCTCATACAACAAAAAAGTCTTTTGTGTTTATAGTGTCCATAACACCGATGATATCCCAATGTGTCTAAACTGAATGTTTTTGACTGTGAGCTGCTCACTGAAGCACTGTTGACACCATAAAGTCCACACGTATCATAACTTTTTTCATCACTCAGAGGCATGAGTGACGGGTAACTTGAATGACAGGGTATATTACCCACCTCCATTCTGCACAGGTAGGGGCAGGCAGGTGACCAGCGCTGATGTTCATGCATGGGTTCATCGCTCTCTTGCCATTGGTCTAAGATGATGGGACAAAACACAAATTTCACTTCATCTCTTCTTTTTAAATAGTAGAATCCAGCGGCTGCTAAGGCTTGAGGGTTTATAAAAGGCACCGGCCATGTTGCAAAGGTCTTGAAACGTTGTTCCTCAGATTTTAAATTCATGGATGTAACTTCTCTTGAGGCTTGAAAGCAAGACATGACTGAGCGGTTTGATGTGTGTTGACCTGCCATTTATACACTTGTCACTTGGTTGGACAGTGGATAATAGTTGACTTGTTTGTGATGAATAATCAAACAGTAGGCCGTGGTATTGGCTGGAACATTGTCATGCGTTTCAAAATCTAGTCGAATGTCAATATTGGATGGTTTGACAGACTCTTCCAAGTAGGAACAGTCAAAGACAATCAGTGGCGCCCTTGTCTTAAAAGCTTGGGGTGATAACATTGGAAAATTCTCTTTTTGATAATACGACCATCTAAATTTAGAAAACAAGTCGTACAGGGGGGCAAACTTATTTTTTGAAAAATCTAAATCCAACCCTTCATAGGGAAACACAGCACCGTTGAGGAAAAGACGTGCATTTCTCAATTGCAGGTGATCAAATTGCGTGACATCTTTGGTTTGTTGATACTTGCGATTCGTTTGAAAACCCACAATCATGTAGAGAGGTCTCTCTGTATAGCGGGCTGTTTTTATAGACCAACTGTGTGTGTTGGTGGTGGGCAATAACGGGTACTCATGGAGTGCCCAGCTTCTAAATTCCATGGGTAGAGATATATCTCTCTTTACCATTTTGAGTATGTCCAGTTTTTTGCTATCGTTAAGGGTCACATGAGGCACTTTCCATAGCAAGCGTTGTAGTTGAATTTTTGAATCAATGGGGGCATTGTCGACTCCCTTGAGTGCATTATTATCACTCCTGTCTCTCACCAGATAAAGCACTTGCCTTGCGTTGACCACAATGCGCTGGTGATCTTCAGCAAAGCCTAAAATCAGTTTAAGAGGTAAATATCCAGTGAAGGTAACATCGGTGTGTACCATCCAGTCATTGGTCGAGTCAGGGCACCAACCTGCCATGCAAAGTGTTTTAGCTTCTTCCTCACTATAAGAGGGATATAGTTTCATGACACTGGAAATACCCACATTTCGAGTGCTATCCACCACGATATCGTTAATGACATAACGTACTTCAGAAAACAGGAAGGCGAAAGCATGGTTGGCTAACTTGGATGTAGTGGGTGTAGAACCATCGGCTTTGGTGAGCCGACCTTCAATCTGAATAACACTTTCATGCGGTAGAGTGTAAATATCTTGGTTGTTGATAACAAATTGAATTTCATCATTGTTATTGAGTCCAGGTGTTTGAGCTTGATAAGAATGCAGATCAATTCTTACCACTCCTGGTTGCTCCTCGAAGTGGTTCGCTACCTCTAGAATAGAATTCATCGCGGGGGTTAATGTGGTAACCCAAATGCTGTAAAATCTGCTTGTTCTGAGATGTTAACGTGTATTCACGTGGTAAACAACTAACACCATTCCTAGACGGTGCTGTTGCTTTATATACAAACTTCATAGTGGTTTTAGCACCAACTTGTAAGTCACTGGTGTGGTAGAATCTAGATCAATGAGTTGTTGCTCTCTATTGATCATTCTTAATGATATATTACTAATACCATCGACAGCCACAGAATGAAATAGCACCACTGGAGGGTTTTCACGAATAATATAGCCATTGGGCGATGTTACAATAAAGTCATAAAGCGAATGCGACGGTTCTTGATTGGTGTACACTTGCCTAATAATATTACACGTCACCGACACATGATGGTCCTCAATGAATTTCACTTCATGGTCTGATTCATGTTTTTTGTTGGGCTCTAACACACGTGGTTTAAATCCTAGTAATGAACCAATGGAATCGGGGTGAGTTTTAAAGTCAATTTTGAATGTAGAAAAAATACTGCAGCGATGAGTGTTGGTATTTCCTACAAGTTCAAACTTGCGCGTTCCATCGAGAAATTACTTTAAACCATATTCATTGATCAACACCACATAAATGTGTTCATAAATGTCATCTATCGTGTATCCACCAGAGTTCAGGGTGAGCACAGAATCATCATAGTAAAACTTGTTGTTCACATTTTCACGTACGTTGTATATTCGATTGTACGTTTCAAGAGAAACAAGTCCTAAACCATAAGGTTTTTCACTCAATTCGATAGGGGGGGTAAAAGTCTAGACTCACTTCAGGTCCACGTCCATGCAGTGTAAACGTCTTACTTTCCACCGACATACTGTTGACGTTTTTGCTTATGTTGCGTCTTATATAAAAAAAATAAACTCAAACGTCCACACTGTTGGCTGTTAAACGTTTGCTCATGTTTCACATTATAATATATCTTGATCCTGTTTCCAAAATAGGTCACTAGTTCCATGGGCGGGGGCAAATTCCCAAAACTGTCAAAGTACCATACAGTAGATCCCTCTTTGACATAAGCTACATAATGTGTTCCAGGTCCTCGGTGATCATCCAAATTGACAACAGCACATTCATGTTTCCAGGGTTGTGAGGGTAATTGGTTTCGCATAAACACACCTCGAAAATGAGAAAGCTTCAGTTGTTTAGCATAGCTTTGCACTTGCTGATGCGTCAGGGCATGTCTTGCTATGGTTGAGGTTAAAGATGGTTTTTTTTTATTTCGAAAAGGTGAAATTCCAAATCCTTGTTGATAAAAGGCTGGCTTCAAATTGACATTTCTAGCCCCCAAAGCAATGGCCTCCATTGTTTCATTGTGTCGCTGACTTTCATTGAGTTGTTGCTTGCCCTGTTGCACGGCTTTAATGGTTTTTGCCACTGCACTGGCGCCGCCTAAAAGTGAACCTAGAGCAGCCAGCCCGCTCGTTTGGGGACGGGGATCACTCGCCCTTGTTTTGAACCCTGTCGCTGACGTTTTGGAATAACATGTCTCTGTGCTACTCGAAGAGCTTTCCTTATGGTCAACACATTATTTTTTCTTTTTTTCTTTCGTAAGGGCTTGTCCACGAATGTCATTAGCCCAGGCTTTGCCAAGGACAGGCTCATATTTTTTGTCTTTCTCACCACATATCTTTGTTTCACCATGATGATGATGACCAACAACCTTTCACAAGAATGTTTAAGTCACAACTAACATTAGATTGTTATTTCATGGCTGTATATTCCAATTCTACATAAAGTGGGAAATCATTTATGGTTTTTCCAGCTTGCTTTTCATTCCATGTCAACAGGAGATGAAAGGATAATTCGTCTCCTGCATTGACCATTTCATGGTTATGGACCAACATCCTATGACCATTTATCTCTATTTGTAAATGGTTCTCATCAGGTATGGCATATTTAATGTGAATGGTTCCATTATAGTGTAGTCGATAGTGGCTTAAACCTGAAGCAAGCACATAGGTCAAGTGCTGGTCATGAACTAGCGGTATATGGTTTCTCTCATTCACAGGTTTTACATTTGTCAGATGCACTAAAAATACAGATGGGATACATTTATAAAGCCTTTTCATTTCATAGGTCACGTATCACTTGGTACAGACATCATTATCTTCTTGTGGGTCTTCCACGTGAATAATGCGGTGATGATTAGCGCTATAGCCATCCACCGTAAGCTGAGGCACTTTATCATAAAACTCATACAACTTGTTATCCACATACTTTTTTGTAGTAACGTCTGTAGACACTTGAGGATGTTTTACATGAGTTAACCGCTTTCCTTTAAAGTCATAATCTCCTTGTTTTGTGCGTGGCACTACTGACCTATCCACATAGTGTTTATTAGCAGGATCTGTTTCTTGTTTAGGATCATGTATGGGAACAGACCTAGCTTTGACCATCAACGCACGTCCAAAGACATCCATCGTCAACCTGTAGTACGAGTCTACTGTTTCTATGACAAGGCTCGGTGAGATGTATATAGACAGCCTGCTAGCCTCTCTAAGCATTAGTTGAAATGAAGCTAATTAAGCAGCAAGAGTCATTCCCCGTGAGGGACATGGTTTCCCATCTCTGCCCCACATCACGTGAACAACGCCATGGTTCACTGTTTCCATCTTCCATTCGCTGCATCATTGTGGGACCTTCCGGCTGTGGAAATACCAATCTTTTGCTGACACTTATTACAGCGCCCAATGGTCTGTGTTTTCAAAATATTTATATTTTCGCAAAATCTCTCTACCAACCCCTCTACGTGTTTCTGGATCAAGTCATGTCCGGATTAAAAAATGAGAATATGGGGTATTTTACATTTTCCACGCAAGAAAATGTTATTTCACCGGATGAGGTAAAGCCTGATTCACTCATGATTTTCGATGATGTATCCACTGAACGACAAGGTATCATTCAAAGCTATTTCAGCATGGGTCGACACAAACATATCGATTGCTTCTATCTTGGACAAACGTATTCTAAAATGTCCAAACAGTTGATTCGTGACAATGCCAATGTCATTGTTTTATTTCGCCAGGACGAGAGGAACAGTCGTTACATTTATAATGAACATGTGAATCCGGATATGACCTTTCAAATGTTTACAGAATTGTGTGGCAAGTGCTGGAACACACAACGTCATGCCTGTTTAGTGATTGACAAACAAAGTGAACTCAACCAAGGGCGGTATCGCTTAGGGTTTGATCATTTTATTGCTATTTAAGGCACTGTATCATTCCCTCTCAAGTCATTCGTCGTGACATCATGGCGTTAGCAGAGAGTCAATTGAAAAAGCATATTATTAGAGCAAAAAAAAACTATTCGCCAAAAGTTTCGTCAATTGAAACGATCGGGTGCGGATCATGCTTTGTTTATTCAACAACATTTAGCACCTCCGCTAAAAGCTATGTTGAAACCCTCTTTCAAGCCATCTGAAACGCTACCTACCGTTTCACAAGCCAGTCAGACGCACCACGAGGACTCTGAGGAAGAGAAAGAGGAAGATGAAGAGGAACAGGAAGATTTAACTAGTGTTAGCGAAGTTGAGGATAATGAGGAACAAGTGTTTACGCCTCAAAAAAGGCATCACCCCTTGCAGAGTTTTTAAGAAAAAGGAAATCCTTGGCCATGGTCGAAACCCCTTGCCCTTCCAGATCGTCTCCATTTTCACAACTCTTGGCCACTCCTCAACATAAAGCTCAACTGAAAAACATTTTAATAAAATATTATGGATCAACACTGGAACCCTATTTCACCAATCTATTTGTTGGAAACACAGATACCACATATGGCGTTCGCTATGAGAATGATAGTTTTAAAATTGGTGATTCATCGATTAAATTTAGTCGTACTAAAGCTGTCATTAAAAAGATCAACTATAAATTAACACCAGGACTGTTAAAGCTACTATTCTCTAGGACTCCCTCATCTCAAGATTATACGTCAGAGGACCTTAGTAAATATAAATCCATTTTATTCGATACCCATGCTCACAAAAGACAGTATGATCCCACTCAACAAGTGAATGCTAATATATCCCAAAAATATAAAACCATCATTGCAAAAATGTTCCCCACTAGTCAAAGTGGTCGTCGTAAAGTGTCCGCTTCAGGGGTGACATTTAAACCATTAAAACCCCTTGTGGATGTTACCTACTGGCACAATCCAAATAAACTCGTCCAGCGACTACAGCTGTTGCATGCTTCACGTCAAGCTGGCCATACTGGTCACGATTGGGAAATTCAAGAAATTGAGGAAGAACTTCGAAATGCCAAAATTATTGTTTAAGCCCTCACCCATTAAAATGGGTATTGCTCACGAGTTGCATCGTCCAGATAGACGTCACTATCAGCGACTCAAGGTGATTTCACAGGGTGTGGATGAACTTTGGCAAGCAGACTTAGTTGAAATGATTCCCTATGCTAACGTTAACGATGGTGTACGCTATATGTTGACGGTCATTGATGTTTATTCCAAAATGGCGTTTGTTGAACCTGTGCGTCGCAAGTCTAGTCCACTAGTCACCAAAGCCTTTCAACATATTATTCAACAATCTAAACGTCAACCTCAGCTGCTACAAACCGACCAGGGAAAAGAATTTTTCAACAAGGATTTCACCAGTTTTCTCAAATCTAAGGATATTCACCATTACACCACGTACAGCAATCTCAAAGCCAGCGTGGTCGAGTGGTTCAACCGAACATTGAAAACCTATATGTGGAAAGCGTTTACCGCTCAGGGCACTTATCGCTGGTTGGACTTGTTACCTGAGTTAGTGTCACGTTACAACGACACCAAACACAGAACCATTGGGACCAAGCCACGACTTGTAACTAAAAATATTCCACAACTGGATAAACTGTTTAACCCCATAAAAACAGCAGACCCTAAACGTCATCGCCTTAACACTGGGGACCATGTTCGTGTGAGCAAATTCAAGTCCGTCTTCGACAAGGGCTACACACCAAATTGGGGGACTGAACTATTTCGAATTCGTCAAGTCAACCTGAACAGTCCAGTCACCTATTTACTCGAGGACCTCAACCATCAACCCATAAAAGGCAGGTTTTATCTTCAAGAACTTCAAAAGACAGCGTTTCCTAAACATTACCTAGTGGAAAAAGTTTTGAAACAAAAAGGAAATAAACTATATGTAAAATGGTTGGGATTTAGCTCAGCCTTTAATTCTTGGATTAATAAATTACATGTTGTGTGAACCTGTGTGTCTTGTATTTATTTATCTACTCATGTTTTACTTAACCTACAGTCCTATGTACAGTCCTCAGCTATACATGTATTATGAGCAATACATATTTCTTTCTCTCTTCACATGTGTTCTCTCTTACACTAACCCCCCCCCTTCACCTCCCACCACTGTCAAAACAGGTTGTGACTTGTTAGCTCTTATCGTGCGCGTGTACAGGTGAACACCTGTGTGTTAGATCATATTACACATGAACTCACATTTTCTCACGTATGAAGCAAAACAGGATGTGACTTGTTTCACAAGGAGGACGGTAATAAGTTCATTTCACACGTGTTCACATGTATTTCGTCACTTTCCTTTCATATCGTTATCCCATTATAGTAGTGGGGGATTAGTGAACAACGTCAATTCAACAAACACAAATGTAGTTAGGCCCTTTGACATAATTTAAATAAATTCATGGGCTCGTCCGTAGGAACCAGGCCAAAGGGACCCGTCCAAAGGGATCAGTCCAAAGGGACAAGGACTCATCCACAGGGACCTGTCAACAAGGACCTGTCCACAAGGACTCGTCCACAAGGACCTGTCATCAATGACTTGTCAACAATGACCTGTCAACAATAACCCATCCACAGGGATCCCACCCTCTTACAAAAGCCCTGAGTGGGCATGCGTAAAAAACAAAAACAAAAACATGCATGTTAATTCATAGAGGCTTGCCACCGTATACATGCACTTTATGTGGTACAACGTTTAAATCCATATCGGCATTCAAACTCTCACATGTTGCAATTGGAAAGAGAGATTCTCTAAAAAAATTACAATTTTCACCCCTAGTAGGGGTAGGTTTTATTTTGGGGTTGAAATATGTTGTCCATTGGAAAGGGGGTGTTAGCCCGAGTTCAACGACACCTCATTTGTCAAAATCCCACCATGCGTTCGAGAGATATCGGGCCACCGCCATCTTGTGAGGAGGGGTGGAGGAGGAGGGTGCGGAACCCCCACAAAACCACTACTCACACGAATCGTATTAATTAAATTTCATATGTAATCATATGCCATTCATCCGAATGCAATGAAACTTTGGTGAGTTGTTGTGGACGTTCCCTCGAATGTTTCTAAATTAGTTAATCCATTTTACGATAGTTTGGAGGCAGTTAGCGGAAGATGAAAAAAAGAACTGTGCATTCAAAAGCCCTTCAAGGAACAAAATTACAAAGCCAAAATTATCTTTGATTGGCGTTGCAACGCATGCCGGGTTCAGCTAGTATTATATAAATAACTGGAGTGTTCAAAAATCTATGGACATGTTTCTTTTGCAGAGTGAAGTTCAAGGCTAGGAAGGGAGGTACTGTAAGCGACAGGAAATGAGGGCTGACCAAAACGAAAATATAAAGCATTATATAAGCCCCAGGTCAATAATACCCTTACGCCACCGCTCGCGGGATAAATATTTTGTCTGAGCGCGTCAATGACGGCGGTGAGCATAGCAGCAATAGAAGGAAACTGCACACATTGAGGTCAGTACAGTCTTTTATTATTACCTTATCGGCAATCGACAGTGGGCTACATAACACACGTTTGGTGCTTTTCAGTCGGTCAAAACGAATGTACCCAAAAGAGTTGCGTAATACCATAATCCTGAAAAAAGCTACTTGAAATTAATAAATACACTAAGATCATATGATGTTTTTTGGATTATGGTATTACCTAACTCTTTTGGGTACATTCGTGTTTGTTTACTAAGGCAACACTGAAAAATGGCCTCAAACCCCATAATAAAGTAGGCTACATAGCATTTGTGATAATAGTGTGTAGATTTAGCGGAAGTTATGTTTGGTTGTATCACAATCTATGTGTTAGCAATTACCATGTGGGCGATGTTGCCAAACCTTATAACACGGCTTGAGAATTGTAGATGGCGATGTTGCCTAACCTTATAACACGGCTTGAGAATTGTAGATGACGATGTTGCCTAACCTTATAACACGGCTTGAGAATTGTAGATGGCGATGCCTTTACGATTCAGATTTAGATGATGAATGTAAAATGGACGCTTAAAATGCGAAAGTGTTCGGAATGTAACTTTATTTCTTGCTCCTTCTTCTTTCAGATTTTCCAATGCTTAGAATTATCATCAAATAGAAAATAACAACTAATCACCCTGGAAGGAAACTGGAGATGATCTCGCACTGGGTGCTACAGTTGGACTTCAAACTCAAGACCCCAGATTCGATCTCGGTACTGTCGAATGGCACTCAATTGTTTTTAAATATGACAACCACGTATCATTAAAGTTTCCTGGCACGTTAAATATCCCTTTTGGGGGGAAAAATTAAGTCATAGCAATAAAACTGTTGTTAAAACTTAAATATAGATACAGAATAATGGGACTTAGAGTAACATCACTTCTTACAATCACTCGATATAATACTTTGGTTTTATTCACTGTTCTGCTATGTACTGAAATAGAGAGCACTAAGTTAAATGTACAGAATGAAGTGTGTCACCTGAACAATTGTTTACAGAATATAGTCAACCATTACTTTGATCAAGAGCAGCATCTGCTGATTTGTTTGGCACACACAAGGACATTACCCTGGAAGAATTCATTGCTTGATCAGTTTCTTCAACAATATTTCTCCAATATAAATCATACAGGTGTAGTTTCTTACTGCAGACACGATAAGCTACCAAGACAGGAGAGAGAACATGTAGATAATATCTTGATTGTGATGCAAGGATCTGAACAAAGTGATCAAGTTTTCACACAGATTCAAACATTAGACCAAACCTATGCGTTGAGTGCCAGTGTTCGATTTATAGTTGTAATTGATGAAGCTGTTAATGTCACGGATGGACGAATTGCAGTTCATCGTATTGTCGATAGCCTTTGGAAAATGTACGCATTGAATATTTTGGTACTTATCTCATCACCGGTATCAAACACTGTCGTTTCTTCCGTGAATCTGTACACTTGGTTTCCTTTCAGTGATTCAGGACAGTGTGGAAGGAATACCAAGGATGTGGTTGTTATAGACAGGTGGCTGATGGAAGGAGAAGGATATTTTGAGCGTAATACTGAACTGTTTCCGAAAAAAAATCCAATTAAATTCAATAATTGCCAAATTACTGCTGTTGTGGGAGTTAATCTACCATTCATCAATTTTCTACCGATGAATATCCCAGAAAAAGAGATTTCAAAATATGTTACTGGTTTTGAGGTGGATCTCACATTAGCAGTGTCAAATGCATATGGCCTTCAAGTACGATTTATAAAGCCTTCTCCCAACACGAATATTTATGGATCATGGGGTGGACGTTTGGATAATGGAAGTTGGGTCGGAACACTGGGAGATGTGGTTAATGGTGATGCTGATTTATCATTAGGTGGTCACAAGCCAACTGACGAGAAGTGGGAGGCAATGGACATGACTGTCCCACATGTAAGAGATGGTCTCTTGTGGTTTGTTCCGAGGGCTGAACGAATCCCCAGTTGGAAGGCACTCAAGCTTATATTCAGCTCCGAGATCTGGACGTTGCTTCTTACTTCCTGCATACTGACATCAATTGTTGTTTATCTACTCTTCACTAATGACGGCATTGCTCTCTCTGCTCTAAATTCATGGTCTATATTGATTGGCATATCGTTAAATCATCAACCAAATCGTTCCACATCACGAGTTATATTTGCTGTTTGGGTGTTCTGCTGTTTGTTGATCAATTCGGCATTTCAGTCCAAGTTAATTGGGGTCCTCACCAAACCGGGTTATGAGAACCAAATTCTAAATCTAGAAGATTTAGCAGAATCTAAACTACACTATACGACCATGGAATATTTCGTGAAGGTTTTGAAACCCGAATCAAATGATATTATACCTAGAAGGATATTAGACAAATTTGAGTATTCTCCTACAGATGAGCAGCTCATACAGATTATTAGGCACGAAAACATAGAGATTTATGAGAAAAAGATTTTAATAAAGACGATACAAAATGAAAACAATTATGCAATATTCTATGTCCGTGCTGCAACCACTAGTTCTATGGCAAGGAGGCCACGAAATATACCTCTCATACCATTAGAACATTCGGGAATCATGTACGATGTCGCCATATTTTTTAGAATAAACAGCCCGTACACAGATAAGTTCAATACTATGTTGACAAGAATGAGAGAGAGAGGGCTGTTGTATAAATGGTGGTCTGAGTTCATAAAAGAAGAAACGTTTGTTGATATTAAGAAAAGAGAGATTATTGAAATGGAGCAAAATGTGGTGTTTACAATCGATCATTTGCAAGGAGCCTTTGTTATTTTAATAATTGGCATTATTGTTTCGACAGTTGCATTCCTGATGGAAATTATTGTTGGGAAATTTTACTCTCAGAAGAAGACAAGATTTACGCCTAAAGTGTGACTAAGGGGCAGGCCCGGATCCCGCAACGGCTAAGGGGGGGGGGGGGGGGGTTGCCTATATTTGTAAAGTAAAATATACTTTTGATATAAGAAGATAAGAGAATGTATTTGGCATTTACTCCACATGCTAACTACTCATAATTACTCATAATTAAAGTTTTGTACAATGTTAATTTGACATTTTTAAAAACAATTATATCAAAAACAACGAACACAAACCAGTTCCTAGATAATAAACTCCACCCTCCGCTATTTAGACTTCGCATCCCTGTCAATTACTCTATCCTTACAGACGTCAATACCTTTATGAATGTTTAGCAAGGCTAAACCAACCAGACCAGATTCTCCCATCGAAGACCGAAGCCACGTTTTAATTCTGCGCAAGATAGAAACACTCCTTTTTCGGTGGCGTTGCTTACAGGCAAAGTGGCTAGGAGTTTGATCAGGGTAGATACAAGGGGGTATACTTCCGGTAAGCAGGCATCCAGAGCGGCCTTGACTCCCGTTAGCTGATCCTTTTTCTTGTTGTTTTTGGACCTAATCAGGCAAGTTGCTTTCCAGACCGTGATTTCACTTTCGAGAGCACGTTGTCCGATGGAAGGCTCAATTGGCAGAATTCGGTGGAAACTCTCCCATAAGACTTCTGACAGCTCAGCCATGTCTTCGTATTTAGTGGTACCATTGACGATCTTTTCAGGCAACAGAAAGGGAAGCGAGAAAACCACCAAACTTTCAGGAGGAAAGCGATTGTGCAGATCTGAAATAACATTATCCAATATCGGAATGTAAATAGACTGCCGATAGAAGTCTTTTGGCGTACTGGTTGGATGGTTTGAACGGTATAGCTGCTGCTTTCTACATTGTCGAGGAACGGTAAGATCTAGCGGAGGATCCATATCAATTTTCTTGGCGAGTTCTGAATCTCTCTTCCTGATGAAATTGAAGTTCTTGTCTACTTCGTCTCTTTGTTTTGTCAATATACTGATAGCGCTAGTGACCAAGCCAGCTCCTTGACTTAGATCTAAATCTTCGCCCTGTAACGCCTGGCTCAGCTGCTTCGTATACGATAAAATGCTACTAAGGCAACAGGTCGCAATGAGAAACTGTAGCTTACACAAGGCTAAAATCAGGCAGTGAGCTTTGTTTGCCGTCTGGGCTATCTCACAGAGAGCTTGTGTGATACCAGGCAAGTCTGCTTCAAACTGGAGGACACCGTCGTGCCGTTCCACCCATCTGGTCGCGCAAATGGTTTTCAGGGAGCATCCTAGAATATTCATCAGCACATGCCTTCTTTTTGGATGTGGAAAAAAGGATGTCACTTGATTCATTGTTGTCATGGCCTTTTTCACTTCAAGTACATTATTTGATTTGGACAGGGCGTTATTAAGTTTGTGGTTGTAGCATGAGGTGTTTAAGGCGTTTTCAGCCTCCTTTTGTATCTCTGCAACTGCCCCGCGAACTTCCGACACCATGACCATGCAACTGTCACTGTCTATACCTACGCACTTTTTGACATCGAGGTAGTAATGATTCATAAGTCGATTCAGTACTATTTGCCCATCTGATTCACCAGTTAGGGATAGCTCTTGAGGAACTTCTTCTGCTGTCTCCTTTCCCTCCTCGTCGGTTTCTGAAAGTTCTGCGTCGTCACTAGGTGTTGACAAATAATTAGCTGGTTTCTTTGTCTTTTTCTTCGCAACAAACTGTCCTAACTCGTCAAAGGCGCTGACGAATTCAATGACGTCTTCTCGGACGGACTTATCATATACGTAGCGTAACGCCAGGCTTAACTGAGACAAGCCTGCTATATCTGTAATTTCGTCAAATAGAATCGCGTAAAACCCAGCCGTCCGCACTCGTTTCAGATTTTCTTCAGAGATTACTAAGCTGCAGCAGTTGATAAGCTCGTTCTGCGTGGTCTTGCTTACATAGGTTGCTCTCGCACAGAGTTCTTCAGATGTCCAGCTAAAATGGTGTCTCTGCTGTCCACGCGAAACCTGAGAAGTTGTCTAAATGTGCCTTCAAATTGCGATTTTGATGTACTACCTTTAGTCTTATCATTGATATCAGAGTCACCTTCATTTGACAACTCGACGCGTCCATCGTCCTGACTGCCTTGAAGAGGAATGTCATTTTTTCCATAGAAAATTATTGATTTGAGGATTGGCTTCAGTGTTTCACGATTTTCTTGAACCATTCTTGATCGTTGTGTGCAAACTTGGTTGGCCATTTCGAGTTGAGGATTCTTGTACATCGAAATGAAATCCTTCCCGGCTTGAACAGCGCGTAGGTGGTACTGGTGATGAAAATGGGCCACCAAATCACCTTTTTGGCCACCTATGTCTTTGAAATTTTTAAGGGGGGTCTTGGCAAGATTACCTAAAGGAGTTGTCATCTGGTAGCCGCCTCGTCCATCATGGGTAAGCAGAGCACAGGGTACACAAAAAAGACCTTTGCACGATGGGGAGTATACCAGCCAGTCATTTGCCTGAAGATATTTAATGTTCATGTACCTCTTTTTGTTCCCTTGGTTAGAGAAGGGGAATTGAAAATTGGAGGGGGAGTCCAATGATTAGTAAGTAATTCGTACTTGGTGTTGTCAAGAATTTCCTTTTTCCCAGCGTACCGGCCGACGTCATTTCGTACGTAAAGTTCGTGTTCTGGTGGCTGTTTTAAATTCTCACTCCTACTCCTATCCTGGACAGGAGCTGAAGAACATCCTTCACCATAACATCGACCAGAAGGACCAGCACCATCATGAACACCTACACCACCATCTTCACCACCGTGAAAATCACCGTCACCACCGTGATGATCTCTCCCTTCCTTTACTTCACCTTTGCGGATCTTTGCAAGGGGGGAAGCAAAGAAAAAATCAATTTTGGATTGATGAGCAGGGGTGCGACTGCGACTGCGACTATCCTGGCAACGTGAAAAGAATAAAATTACGACCCTGGTATTTTTATATTTTTTTATATTTTTGTTACCGGTAATTCTTTTGTATTTCTCTGATATTTAATTCAAATTTCTAACTAATCCGTTAAACTCTAAAATTGCAAGATTAGAATTGGGGCTGTATGAATATAAACTTAAAACTTGTGCAAGTTTAATCTAGCGATTTGCTTTGCTTTAAAAGCCGTTAATTTTCTTTCGCTGAAAGTGTAAAAAAATATAATAAGGCTTAACAAACCGATTTTTTATTTAATTCTTACGTTCAAGTTGTTATAAATTTGGAATTATATTATGTTAGCTTTCTGACTTATATAGAACTTTGTCCAGTTTATGGGGCTCTACTTAGTTAAAATAAGTAATATCCAAGGCAATGCAATATATTGAGAAATTCACATTTTTCGTAACTGCGCACGTGCCGTGGATATAATCACTTCAATAATAATAATACCTATGACATGATGCTTTAGGCCAATTTATTAAACGTCCATCGCATAATAGTGTAGTAATCGTAATCGTACTGTAGGGACGGTCATGCACAAGAAGGTTTGGGAGCCACTAGCCACTTACACATACACTTACCATGGTTAAGAGTTAGTTCCTTCCGAAATTCCAAGAAATTTCTCAGTATCATGAACGCACTACTAACACTAACACACCAAATTCAAAACACTAAAAACAAACACAGCGCAGGACAGAACAATGCTTTCACCAACAACACTGAAGGTAGCGGTAATTTGCAAGTATACAAGAACTAAATATTAGTGAGGTGAAGTAGCACAAACAGGAACGTTTTACAAACCACTCACTTAAGAACAACCCTTCGCTGAATGCTTTACCACACAAGGCGCACACACTACAGATGATTAGCACACGTCATTGATTCTTACCGGACTGAAACCACCTCCCTATTGTAGGTGCAACAAAGCCTTCTCTTAATGAACCTCACACATCATACTGCCAAGATGGCGTCGGTGTGTGAAGTGCGTGTGTTTCGGTCTCCAGTTTTGTGTTGTTTTTACAAGGAACTTTTTTTTAACAGATAGGCCAAATGGGGGGGGGGGCACTCCCCCCAGTGCCCCCCCCCCCCACCTGGATCCGGGCCTGTTAAGGGGAGACATAGAAATATATATTATCGTACATTTAATCTGTACCCCAACGTCACTCACTACAGTTAATCTTTTAATTTATGCTGAAATGTTAAATGGTCGGTACTGCGCTGGAAATCGTGTCCAGCCTAGACTATGTACTGGACGAGATTCGAACGGAGACCATCTGAGAAAAGTTGCATATGACATTTTTCGAGATTTGGATCAAATTTGTATGTAGGAGGAGAGCTTTGACATCCAGAAGTAATTGGTAAAATTTTAGCCAATATAAATATGTCTATTTGGAGCAGGAATGGAAATTTTTGTAACCCAAGATATTTCAGCCAAGGGTGAGGTACTCAGGCCGAGTCCAGGAAAATGCACAGTTCGTAGATGTTGGCCGAGAGAAACCAGTTTTCGCGAGCTAGCGGACAGAGCAATGATAAGTAGAGGTCATGCACGCGACCAGATAGAGGAGAAGGGAGGTCGTGTGTCTGGCGCGCTTCAGAACAGGTACTCAGCCAATCAGAAGACAGAGAGATTACGAGGGAACAAATGGATATCATATACATTATTTTAATAATGGAAAGGACTGTTTCATATCAAATTTACCAGGAGGAAAAATGAAATTTAATGATTGAAACCGCAATTAAATCGGATATCTACAAGAGGAGATACGAACCAATGTGTGTGTTTGCAGCAAGGAGTGAGGCTAGGAAGATTGATTATGGAGGGAAAGCTTTGATCGAGGAGGCTAGCAAACGATAGGAAGCAAGGCTCTTTCGTTACGAACTTCTGTAGAAGTAACACGTATTACATTTCACCCCGCAATATGCAAGAAGGTAACTTGTGATATTTGAGAATTCAACATTAAGCAATACTACAAAGTGATAAATATGACGCCATGAGCAAATAACAAACTATAACAATTGAGAAGAGATATTAAGAAGAATGAACCAGAAACTATACTGCGTGATACTTTGTTATACTCGTATCATCGCATTGGAACTTCTACGCAATACTACGCAGAGGAGAAGAAAGCTGAAGTATTGGAACACATTATAAAAAGCTAAACATTACTATCTACAAAATGTCTATTGAGCCAGGTCAAAGTGGAGAGATCACAACCAACTATTTCGAAGCAGAGAAGATGTTTTAAATTTTCATGATGGAGGGAAAGGAGAGCTACACTAACAAGCGATATCCAGAGATGACCATGTAGCTTGATTAAGAGGACGGACTGCGCTACCAACTGCAGTTCGTTCTGAATACACACTATTCTACTACTATGGTGAGAAACTCACATGTCAAGGTGATTTCTCACGATGATAAACACCACTATTATTCTACAGACATCGATGAACATCAACCGATGTACCACCAGAAGATGGACCCAAGAAGGAAGCGGGAGGAGCATCAAGGTTATCTAACCGAGAAGATCCAAGAATGGCAGCAGAACGAGGTCGCGGACGGTAGAGAGGAGGCTACATGGCGAGTCTCAGCTGGAGACTGGTTTTCCACCCCATCCCCTACTGTTTGCCGAGACCAGCAGTCCAGACAGGAGCTGTATGACGTATGCCAGCTGCACGCCAGACGCAAGGTCGCGTTCCTGAAGCACGTGGCAGAGATTCCACGAATGCCGTTGACACCAGGTCCGTCACCACAGGTCCAGCTTTAAGGTAGAACAGTGCAGATTTACACACCTATGTAGATAGAACTTGTACACGATTTTCCAGTATATTGACCAATATTCTTTTTCTTAATCATAGCTCATGTTGTTATCTTGCCTAGAATTTTGAAATTTTGCTCTAGAGCATTATTGCACTTTTGATCTTATCAGAACGTTTTGCCATCATTTTTCTGACGTAGTCATTTTTGTAGCTTGTGTAAGCCATTTTTAAATAGATTTTTCGCTAGAGTAACTTTATTTCGTTGAAGCAAGTATTTTGCGTATCCGTGTTGTGACATCAAGTCGAAGGTAGTCACATGTTTGACAATCAGATTTTATTGTACATGTAATGTAAGGTAATGAGAGGACACGATGATCCTATGTAAAGCTAATTCGTGACAGAAACGAATACATGATGTATAAAGACCGTAATTGTTGACAGGAGTATTTCAATTCTTGCATTGAAAGGAACTTCACTGTCTAAGAAAGCAACTATGTAAAACTCAGAGTATTATTACGATTGTTTAAGCAGTATGCGTATTTGGAGAAGCATAGCTGAGAGATCTAAGATGTGAAAGGTAATTGTATTAAGCAATCTTTGTTATTGCCAGGTCATGTGAGGCCACTGAAAGAATATTAAATATCTAGAAAGGAACAGACGTGAGGTGTGGATAATCTTAATTTTTGTGAAGTAAATGCGAGCAGACTAGATTTATAGAAAAGCTATACATGTATATTGTAACAGATTTGTACCAGAAGAAGAGAACGGAAAGATGGCATGATTTTATGAGGAGAGATTTGGAGAAACATAGCGGAAATATTTTATGAGAGATGTACAAGGAAGTAATATCACAATAATGAATAATCGATAGAGATTATGTAGGAGGAGGTAAGTTGTATTCGTGAACGGTATTACACTAGTAATATCTAGTAGGGATACTGAATCACACTTTGTTTAAAGTATATGAGATTGTTTCCTAGGAGTTTTGTGGAAGTGCCAAACGAGATACATGCGAGAGGCAATGGTCTGAAGGAATGTGTAGTGAAGACACAATAATATGGTAATTAGGAGTGTGAGAGGAAGTTATTATGGTAAAATGTGATGAAGTACAGTATGTCTAATAAGCAATGTCGAGAAATATATCTTTGCAGAATTATTTTTGTGAGTATTGAAGGTTAAATGCCATCCACATTTTTTGTCTTTGAAAATAGCTTATCTAAAGGTCTTGCGTCGTATATTTGGAATTTATTGGAAGTATTAACACCGAATTTGTAATTTATAAGTGAATAGTTCTGAACTTAATTGATGTGTAACACAGATTCACATTGGATAAGAGAAATATATACCGGATTTGACTTTAAAGTTGTGTGAAATACGCGAATGAAGGTGTGAGAAGGAACTTCATGCTATTATTGCTAGAGAATGAATCGTGCGGGACGCGATACTATACATATTGTGTTATAAACATTATGGTTATTATTTTAGTCACCTACAGTTGTGTGTTAGGGTTTAACGCTATTTTGCGATGTTATTACACAGATGTATTAATTAGGGGGCATGTCTGTATCATGAATATAACGAGATAGGAAGATATATTCATAATTAGTGTTCAGAATTTTCGCAAATGTTTTGTACATGTTTGGAAATGTCTTATGAGGAAAGATTGACTATTATTTGAAGTAGGATGCTAGCAGAGACTAAGTGAGTCGCATCTACGTCTAGTTGAGACGTCATTTTTATTTGTAGTGTCAATTCTTATTTTATTCTGCTGAAAGACATGTCTGTATTGTTCGTTGGTTTTCTTTAATAAATTGCAAGCTATTCTATGCTTGCTTCGTTTTTCTAGAGAAGACTTCTTTCCTCACTACTTAATTACGCGATAACGATACTGCTAGTTCGATGCATACAGTAAATCGACACATTATTCCATTAACCCGAGAGCCGAGTCGCTCAATTTGTGCTCAACTTTTGGTTTGTAGGCTGTTCTGTGTGCAACTAGTTAGTAGTATGGTTAGATATGCGTTATGTGTGATCAGGGTTCCCTAGTCATCAGTCCTGTGGGAATCGTTGATTCTTTAGCCGGGTGTTGACTCTCCTACGATCCTTATTTTCCATCTACGCGGATTTCGGACTGTGACCTAGAGGGATTCGGGCGCAGTACTGGTATAAGAATTAAGAGCGTTAAAATCCCTAAGCATGGCATCCTCCGGAGGGAAAGTAAAGCCGGCGGGTCAATTTCATAAATTTAGGGCATGTTAAAGAACCTTCCACTAACTACAATTGTGCGAGGCTAAATTTGTAGGTTAGATTTGATTAATGCTCTCTTAATTCCAACGTTCGCCGCCAGGTGCAGGTCATGATGGCAACTAGTAACCAATTTCGGGACTAGGTGTCGTTCACGGTAACATTTGGTAGCAAAATTAGGAACTACTTGAAATTGTTCGTCTGCAGTCCTTATCTGAATCACAGATAACACACACTAATACAGCCATAACAATTAACACCGGTTATCAGACAGATTCTACGCACACCCAAAGTACACGGGGCTTCATGACTGCGTTGTCGCATCCTCTAAGGCACCAACCAACCAACCTACTGTTGTTGGTAAATTGTGTTTAACCTGATTAACTTTGCTCAAAGGAGGACACTAAGGTGGTTACATGAAATTAAATGCGTCTACAAATGTTGAGCATTTAAAATGCATTGATATTGTTCGAATGGAACAATTCATTCTTTACTTCACATCCGACGTTCACATGTATAAAATCACATACATTGTGCACCACTACACTGGTCAGACTTAAGGGAACATGGCGTAAACACCAGGATCGTTGAGGGATTCAACTAATGACAGTCGATGGGCTCCCATAAGATTATAGTGAGTGAGTGTATTAATGCTCACCTTTGTTCTCTAATTCTCTTTTGCTGCTTCTATCACTGAAACCTCTTTTACTACTTCTTCACTTGAGTTATCACAAGCTAAATGAGAATAGTATGTGACATAGATACCTACCTGCTATTGAACTACAATTGGATCAATCACTATTCGGGAGGCATCTTATTATTGGAGTTAGCGTACTGTACTGTACGTCATAACGGCTTACGTGTTAAGAGATGATATATGTAACCTACAATAATAAGTGAGATTATTGACATTTCTGTTTCTGTTAAACAGTATCGTAATAACAAACAAAACAGACGCCCCTGAGTTGGTTGACTGATGAGCCCCACCACTTGCACTGAAAGAATGGGTGTGTATGTACATCCTTGCGCCACAACATTATGACCACTGCCCACCGCGAGATTGAATGTCGCCTGGTGAGGTTGCAGGCGCGTGACACGCTATGAAAAGTATATAATCGGAGCAGAGACGAATGAAGAATCAGTCTAGTGCCAATACGTGCTGAAGATGGGGAAATCCACTGACTTCAGTGACTTCGGCAAAGTTTAGATTGTTAATGACCCGGTGGTTGGGAACGAGCATTTTGGAAACGGCTAGGCTGGGTGACTGTTCGCGTGCTACTGTCGTGGTCATCTATGGAAAGTGGTTGATAGACGGTGAAACCACGAGTAGGCGACAAGGTGATGGACGTCCACGCCTCCCTAGCGAACGTGCTGTAAAGCAGGATAGGTGGCGGTCTGTGGCCGATTGCAAATCTGAGAGAAATGCTGGTGCTGGCAAAAGTGTTTCATAGAACACAGCGCACATTATTGAATATGGGGCTCCTCAACAGAAGGAAGGAAGCTTGTAGTTTAACGTGACCGTTAATCTTGAGATCAGGAGCCACGGGACCTCCTTTTTACGTGGAATCCGAACCACAGGACATGGCATTTCACTTCGAAAATCTCACATGCATTCACCGGGAATCGAACCCGGACCGCCTTGGTGAGAGGCATTCAGCTAGACCGCTGAGCTCCTCAACAGACGGGTCATCGAGAGTGGTCAGTATATCATTGGAAAATTGTCGCCTGGTTGGATAAAAAAAAGTTTCTGTTACTTCAGGACGATGGTCGTATCCGGATACGCAGTCTTCCAGCCGAACATGCACCATAGGTGGGTTGCGCGAGTCAGGGGTGGGGCGGGCTGATGCGAGTGCCATCTATTGCCTCTCCCGAGAAACAAAGCATCCGCCATATTGTTGTAAAACCCGGAGTAAATACGTGTGGTGAGAAGCGTGGGAGCATCAACTTTTATTGATAAAAATGCCTTTTGTGGAGAAGTATTTGTCAAACCTGACTCTACCCCTCAAACATCCGACCAAAAGGTTGGATTTTTGTTCACTGCCTGAGACTATATATTGAGTTGGCACTGTTCGAACGAGTTATAGTGGTCGGTGCCCGACGGATGTGAAGTGCGATGTCGGCATTGATGCGGGAATTCTGCTTCACACAGTCAATAATGTCCAGGGTGTATGGTGAATGGTTGTCACTGGCCGTCCAGCTACCCTCGATGACTGTGACTGGCGACATCTGAGACGGATTGTCAATAGTGACAGAAGGGCAACTGTGCAACAAATCACGGCTCAATTCAACACAGGCCGTGCTAGACGCGTCTCTCTGTGGACTATCCGTAGGAACATGAGTGCTGCACACAGGTGCTACTGTTAACCCAATGTCGTCGACACAACGACGCGCATTTGTCGCCAATCACCTGGGGTGACGAAGAGCAGTGGCTACGCTGGCTAAAGCGCAGCGTTAGGTCATGGGGTCAAGCTCTCTGCTGATTCAGTAGACGCGTGGGTTCGAGCCCTACCATCGACCGTCCATGAAATGGGTTTCCATGGTTTGCCATTTTCAACACCAGGCAAATGCTGGGACGGTACCTTCTGACAGGCCAAGGCCGCTTCCTTCCACATCCTTTCCCGGTTTCATTCATCGTCATCCATTCCATCTCTCTTCCTGACGCGCAGGTCGCCCACAGGCGTCTTCTAGAACGATCTGCACTAAGCCTCTCAGGAGGCCACACGACAAAAAAAAAACCTGGGGTGGACACTGGAACAATGGCGTAATATGATATGGTCGAATGAATCATGATTTCAATTGCACCATGCTGATGGGAGGCGCCGTGTGTGGTGCAGAACACATGCTTCGATGAATCCCGCCTGCCTCGAAGGTGTGGTCCAGGGAGGTGCTGTTTTGGTCTGGGGTGCATGTTCCTGGTATGGAATGGGCCCCCTGGGTGTTATGGAAGAGAATTTGATGTTTTGGTATATGTTGAGCTGTCAGAGGCCCCGCATGCTATTAGGTGGCTATTCCATGACATTTCCTGAGTCAGTGTACTAGCTAACGCGGCAAAACTCATTGATTCGGATAAAGATTATATTGATGAGTAGTACCGTATGCGCGGTGTTGGAAATATTGTATTTGTCCCATAATTCACGTGTATTATGGCAGACACAACTGGAATTTTACTATATAAGCCGTGATCTAAAAAGGGGATGGTGGGTGGGTTATAGACAACGGAGGAGAAAACATCTATTATCACAGCATTTCTACAATATTATTATCCATTAAAAAGGCATTTCGGCTAATTTAAGTAGTTTTGTAGAATGTTCACCACTTCTGAACTGTTACCAATTTTATTATGGCGCTCGTGCAGTCGATTTGTCTTCAGGCCAGTTAACACACATTATAGAATAATATTTTCACTCATAGAATGACTTATAACACCTCCTCAGAATAACACTTTCCCGCGAATTCGTACAGCGTCCCGATAAGAAAGAAGAACTCGTGTTCCTGTCGACCGTCTTGCAGTACCAAAACAGGTCACCTTGCGTTCCGACCTACTGCTGCCTCAAGAATACCACACGAGTGGGCCAATGTGACCTTGTGCTGGGTTGGTCAACATCCCTTGGAGGCAAGTTTAAAATCTAGAGTGTAGCGCTTTCTCGCGTCTTTGCTGTTGTTGTTGTTGTTGTTGTTGTTGCAAAAGGGCTGTGACATCGTGGTCATTTGGGTGTGTGCGTGTGTAATTTCTGTGATAACCTGTGTTATTGTATTGGCTGTTTTAGTGCCTGTATTTTTTAAATTGGGAATAGGATCAGGAGGGAGGTGGCGAGGCCTTAAGTTAGGAATCATCCCAGCATTTTTCTGGAGTAGAAGTGGGAAACCACTTCCAGGAATGCTGAGGAGGGAATCTAACTGCACATTACTGCAGATACCACAGTGACACATTTTAGCAGACAAATTGAACATTTGTTACACCCAAATACATCAGGCTGATGACCACGATCTCTCAGGTCTTACCGATTTATGCGAGAAAGACACAGTGCTCGGCGTCTCTCTCTTCGTTTCTTCGTGAGTCGCATTGGTTCTTTATCACTGACGTTATGCTGAAGAAACGTACACCCTCCTTGTGATCAGCTCGATCCTTGTTGGTCCTCGTGTGACAAGCAACAATCGCACAGCAAACCATCTCGAATTCAGCGATGAAAAGGGCTACTTTCTACGTTTTATCACCCAATATGCAAGTACCTCCCTATCATGGGCGCCCATAGGATTGTTTCCAGGGGGGGGGGGCAAGTAAATATTTTCGTTTCATTACCTACCTGTCACCCCCTCCCCTTCCCCCTCCCCCCCCCCCCCAACCCTCCACCCCCCACCCACACACACACAAAAAGAAGGTTTCATATCTTACTTACTTCGTGAAATTCATTATTTGACTGCTCTGAAACCATTGGCTACTTTGTGGCAAGTATGGGAGGAATGTTTTCTTTGAGTTTTTGTCCGTTAACGTTCGCGTTTCTTCGTGATTCAACGTCGTAATGTACAATTCTTAAAATCAGGAAAAATCTAGTGGTATCGACAAAAATAAAAATCAAGTACCGTAGTTCATTAAAATGGTATCGTTAATCCAGTTCGCGAACTTTCTAAATAATTGGACATATTTTCACATGATCCCAAATCACTAAGTTAAACTGTGGAAATATCCGAACATCTGAATCAGCCCAATTATTTAAATAGCACTGTTTCCAAATACGGTAGGCTACGGTATCTAGTTTGTAGGCCTACTGGCCATCACAGCAGATCGTCAAGTCTTTCCTCTTCTAACCAACCAATCGGAAATACTTCGCATTGCTCGTATTAGAATCATGAAACACTTGTAGCCAACGAACTGATAAACTCGAGCCAATGGTTTTAGTAAAATTTAGTTTTGTCAATAAAAATATTTCGCCTGATTATTACTAACCACTAAGTAAAATGGATAAAAACCACTATATCACGTACTTCTTACTACCATTATTCGAATTCTCGACTGAAACAAGAGGAATGGTGATACAAAAGGAAGGAAGGAAGCTTGTAGTTTAACGTGACCGTTAATCTCGAGATCATGAGCCACGGGACCTCCTTTTTACGTGGAATCCGAACCACAGGACATGGCATTTCACTTTGAAAATCGAATGGTGATACAGGAATGATGATATGACCATAAACAAACCTCTTCTTTCAATGTGTAATTGAGCCTTATGCTCAAGCTTTTCTCTGTTTATGAAAATAATAGACGATAACATGAAACTAACAGATATTGTACAATTCCGTAGAGTTTTATAAAATTAATAAGTGATATATTTCGCCGTATTATTGTACCTGTGACGTAAATAATATACTGTCTAACCAATCTAATACAAATACTTTTTGAGTTTTTTTTTTAATTTATGTGTGTTAAGGTCACCCTTAAAGAGGGGAAAATTACCTTTCTATATTCAATAACTGGCATTGTTTTAAATATTGTTGCTTTATTTGTAAACAGGGTTAAAACTCACCCCTTGTACTTGACTCTGAGTGAAATTCCGGTTTATGTAATAACGTGTCATTAGGCGAGTGTGTTTAAGTAATGTTATTTCAGAGTACCGATACCGTAGTTTTGAGATGAGTGCCCCGGAACATGAAACATGATACGTACGTGGTATTTCCCTGAAAGTAGTGTTGAAAATATCGTAGGCCTATTAGGGATGGCTGCTGTCAGCGTCGGCAATCAAATTTAGAAAATTTAGGTAACCAGTCGACATCGTGGAGCTTAAATTGAGGTACTCAACTACACAGATGGGCTTAAAAATCAAATTACTACATTCTGTCCTTTCTTACAATGCATGCCACGTATGGATTTACGTTGCTGCCCCCGACTTGGAATATGCAGATTTATTAAAGTTGTAACCTTCCCAGGTCACAAGGGATCGAGCCCTTACTTTCGGGACGTACGATTTTCATAATCGTCCATATATTTTTATTTGATGCCTTTTTATGTTTTATAATTATGTAATGAAGTGTATAATACCATGTGATTTATTTCCGATTAATTTGTTTAGGTTTTAAGGGATTGTAATTGGCAGGATCTGAGTCTACTGTCGACCAAAGTATTATGTGCACTCGAGTTTGAAGGTTGTTTGTGAAGTAACCAATAGACCTACATAAAATCCAATACCATCAACATTTTCGTCGTTCTATTTTACGTTAGGTCATGTAGGTTTGGATTTTTAATTTATATTTTAATGTTTTTTATCGCAGTTGGAACACAAAAAGTGAACTTTTTTAAGCGTGTTTCAACCATGCGTCACATTTACGAATTATTATCTCAAAATCCCGTCATCAGATCGAATCTAAATTTTAACACAATATACATTGGAATGTTGTATATCTGGTTTATTAATTTCACAATTGTGTGTGTCCAAGAAACAAAGTTGTTATCATTGTTGTAAGGTAACTTTTTCTCGGCTCGGGGTGGTTGGAAAATGTAGTTCTTGGTTGCGTTGTAATCGTTATACATCAAAAAGTTATGCTGTATGACTGTGAAATACGTAAATTAATTCACTTATTTTATATCGGTTTGTATTTCTACGAGGAAATAACACATGTTTCACCTGCTAGCCGCTCCGGCAAAAGCTGTACAGCGTTGCTGAGATGGAGCCTATCACTTCCGAGCGAGACGCGCCATGATGCGTGTGGGCACCAATACGGCAACGCTGTACAGCTTTTGCCGGAGCGGCTAGCAGGTGAAACATGTGTTATTTCCCCGATAATACACATAATACTTTGGTCGACAGTAGTTATATGTGAATATTTTAACATTAGAATAATCTTCAGTCAGAGTGTCTGGAATTGTGTGCAAGAACCAGGAAGTAGGCTTGTTGTCGCCTGGGTTTTTCTCTCGCAAGCTCGAATGCATGATGACTCATGCAGGTAGGAGGCTTGGCAACCCTATGCTAGGGGTGTGACTAGGGTATTTTGAAGACGAAGAAGGTAATGTTTTGTTTTGATTGGCTGGACCCGTGAGGGAAGCCAGGTAGGCCAGTGATTTGTGGAGGGGAGATGAATGTTATTAGGACTTGACGAAGCAGTGAGGGCGACTCATTCTTAGGACTCCGTGGGGAGTAGTACTCATTCTTTGGACCGCGTGTAGGGCGGTGTACTCATCCTCTGGACTCCGTGTGGAGTGGTTCGTATTCTTGGTAGGACTCCGTGAGGGAGTGGAACTTGTATTTTGGACTTGAGTGTTTTTGGTGGAGAAGGAAGGTATTTCTGACGATCACAAGTTGGTGTTCGATGTACAATTACTGAGTTCCTGGCTATACATTCTCAAGGGAATTATGAGCCAAGTTTCAAACAAATAGTCTAGATTGTTCGTCTCAAATCGCATGAAGTATTGTAAACTAACGTCTGTATACCGAAATTCTGAGACCATAGCGGTAAATTGTTACACGACAAATTCTAGTAAAATATGCTATGTATTAGTTAACTCAGGAACGAACTACATGCGATAATCCATCTCACTGATTTAAAGCATCTTTGTATAATCAGATCCACGAAACTAGATAAATCGTTGGATGCTGACCATCAACGTAATAATATACATAATGTTCATAGTTGGGAGGCTTGCGTGTGAAATATATAGTAATTGTGCTGCGAGTAGGTAGGAGTGATTCTCTGGGAGCAACTAACCCCCGAATCAGTAGAATTAAGTCGTCACAGCTGAAGCCAATGCCTGGAAGTACCAGTCATCATTATTTCCGAGGGTCATCAATATGTCATAAGTGTGCCTGCGTGAATATGATAGGGAGTGTTAGATAGTCTGTACGACGAGGATCCTGCGAAGTGTATTTCATATCTGGTATCAGAATACATTGTAAATTTTACCAGATCTATAGTGCTTGTATTTATGAGATAACCAGTGTAGTTAGGAGTGAATGTTTATTGCTGTTGTTCATACTGTACAGGTGTTTGACCCTCACGCAACACGTGAAGCCGAGCAGTTACAAAGTTTCCATAACATATGAGGCTGTTTCTTCGCCTGAGTGTGTACTTAACTAGGAGTGGCATACACCATAAATATGCGTTTGCTAAAATTACAAATTTAAAAAAATAATACAAATAATGTACATGAAATTTTAATAGATATCATACACAACCAATGTGCAAAAACAATTATTCAAATACCGGTAACGAGTTTGGAATTTCCTCATTTGTACAATTTAACATTCATGTCAGATCAACAGCAAGAACACCAAGGTGACTAAGACGATCCTTTTATTTATGTCCTTAAATAATCAACAATGCCAAAGTATATTCTCTTGTGGAGGGATTAAACTTAATCAACTTGACGTTTAATGACCAAGCAGTTTTGTACAGTTTCCCAGAAAATGTTCCATCCCTAAAACCTGCCGCCTTGGCAGTTGCAAGTTTGTCCCCCCGTCGGGTCTGAATACAGTAAATTATCCAATATTGTAAGCACGATCTTACAGGACCCGAGTTTTACTAGTAAGCGTAGAAAAGCTTATTTTAGGGGTTAAGATACGCTAGCGATGTCGCAATGTCTAAACATATCTCCAGAACGTGCTTTTCATATCGACACTGCCGAATTGAGGTGGCAAAATTAGTAGCCACTCAAGATAGGGATTGGGAAACACTAGGCATAACCGTATTGAAATTTGGAGCTTACCTAGATGTTAGGCCCCTTTAAACAGCAATTATCAGCATGATCATCCATTGGTGACAGAGTGCATGGCATCATTAGAACCATATTTGTATTTAAAAATTGTAAATACATATTACGTCAGCAACATTAACGATTTTTGTTGTTGTAACAGTTGTCAGTTGAACTTCCATTTATGAAATAAACTGGTGTGACAATGAACAATCTTATTTCAACATTCTCGGAAATCCAGCCCCCCCCTAAGGGCGCCCACGAGTACCAAATGGCCGAACAGGCCCTCTTAAAGCTTGAATATTCTAAGAACAATTTTTAGTGAGCACCCACAAACTAAGTTCATATCGGCCAGTTTGTCAATGACCCTTCTACACATTTGCTGTTGTTGCAAAAGTGATATGCGAGGCAGATTGCACCTGATCGAGCACCATTGCGTAATAGACTTTGTAGAGAACGAATTAGTGTATTCTCTAATTGAAGCAAAACTATTATTTAGCAAATATTGTAATTTTTTAAAATTCAGATTTCTGAGGTGTGCCAGACAGGCTTAATGCGCCCACTGCCACTATACAGTATTTAATGTTTGGCCTGTCGGAATGTTAAATATCTGAAGTAAAAATTTAGTACAAATTAATTAGAATACTGTAAGCATTTGCAAAAAAAAAGTTTGTTCTCAGTCCGATTTTCATATCGTTTTAATTTTCAAGGATCCAGGGGGAGCCATGCCCCGCCCCCCCCCCCCCCCTGCCCCCCCCCCCCCCCAGTATGGGCGCCCATGCTCCCTATTGTTTACCAACTGGCCTTTACAACAAGATGACGGACGGGCTGTTTCTGAGTTCGGCGCATAGATGGCGTTAGCTTCGCAGGAGTAAAAGTAGGCAACTCAAACGGCTCGTATCCCCACCGATGGACGCAGCCAATGAGGGAAACATTATGCTAAGGGGAGCATTCAACTGGGCTCTCATGTGACCAATGGTAGTGTTTAATGCATCGTGAAATCTGTGTGGACTACGTGAAAATGATTACGGATTACTTGGCAGGCAGTCATCATGTGTTGGCTCATGAGTGTGTGTGTATACAGGGTGGAGGAAAAATGTCGCACTTGGAGGGCGGCATGCGACTCTTCATCCAAATGCAAGACTAATGTTTCTATAGCAAAACCGGAGCGGGTGTAGTTTGAAAACTCAAGTATGAAATCTAGAAGCTGGCCACACTGTCACATCCTGCAGCGCATCAGAATGTAGAGAGGAATATGTATCACCCCGCCCTACTGAACCAGCTGTCATAGCTCACTGAGTCGACTGCTGGGTTATCAAACCCACATCCACTTTGGAGCTACGGTTCGAATCTACTTCAGGTGATTTTATGTTCTTGTTTTCTTTTGTGACGTCAGTTCCCGTCGTTTATCTGCGTTTATAGGCAGGACGACATTTTGTAACATGACAATAGCCGAACACTTGACAGTGGTCGCTTTGAACATCTGTGAAGTGAACATTGCTCGTGAGTGTACGTACTGGCTCTGTGAAGTTAAGGCTGGACGTCAAACGTACAGACTGGAATTGTTGTGCGTAGCATAATGAGCAATCTAGTATAGTCTACATATTGTGTTTTTGTACATCATTGGGTAAAGACGATGTTACTGTATCCACTGTTAGGTCCTATTGGCTTCATTTGTGCCATGGACGAAACAAAGAGGTCGTTTACGTTTGTAAGAAGTTCATGTAAACACAACCCATTATATATTGCATTGTTGAGGTGTATATTGGATACAATTTGATACATTAACTGACTTTTTTGTTTGGCGCGAACGTGACTCGACCCTTGGTAAGTTCGCATAACCGGCATTCACAGCACTATCTCGTACCACTGAGCTAATCAGAAACCTCCGGCACAGCGCTGAGTTCATGCGACCTGTTCTTGGCTACGCTGCTCGGAGTTCAGCGTTGTCAGAACCTCGTTCCTTAACTCGCATTTCTATTGAACCAATTTGTGGGGCTAGGTTTTGCTAGATAAACTTTCGTCGTGAATTTCGGCGAGGAACCGCATGCCGACCTCCAAGTGCGGCATTTATCTCCACTCTGTGTATATTTATAGGCTACTGTAAGCCACTGTTGCCTCCGTGGTGTAATGGTCAGCATGATTAGCTGCGACCCCAGAGGTCCAAGGTTCGATTTCCGGCTCTGCCAAGAAATTTGAAAAGTGGCATGAGGACTGGCACGGGGTCTACTCAGCCTCGGATGGTCCAAATTTGTAGAGGGAGTTCGATTCCCACCTCAAACATCCTCGAAGTGGTTTTCCGTGGTTTCCCATTTAGTCTTCGGCAAATGGAGGGATGATTTCTAACTTGAGGCCAACGCCGCCTTATTCCCTCTTCCTTGCCTAACCCTCCCACTCCTCCCATCCGTTCATAAGGTCCCTGTTCGCTTTGCAGGTGAGGCCGCCTGTGCGAAGTGCTAGTCACACTCTCCAGTTGTATCACCGACTCAGAGCCTCAAACTCCAGGACTTTGCCCTCAGTGGTGGTAGAGGTGGGATCCTTCGCTTAGTCCGTGGAAAGAGCCAACCCTGGAGGGTAAAACTATCACGGAAAACGGAAAAATATAAGCCACTTTCATTGGCAAAACAATCGTACGGGTCTCAAAGGTGTTATTGGTATTGTCAGCAAACCCCATGTTACCATATCAGCTGCAATAATCAATTGTTTAGGGACACTGGCATGCATTTTCTCTAGAACCCTTCTCTCGTAGGAAATATTGTAAAATATATAATTGTGGTGATCACTCGCGCGAGTATTAACATAAACCCAGCTTGTTCTCTGTTAAAGCTAACAGGCAGAAAGAAAGTACTTTTTTGAAATCTGGAAAGCAAGACATAGTATTAGCCACGAGGACCTTACTTCTGAGTTTGGAAATGTAATATTGCTGCATATCTTGAGGAAATTGTCTCAGCTCAAGGCGGATTAAATTTAAGGTTTGGTCATTCATTCTTCAGAGAGAAAGTAATGTTTCGTGTTTTGGATTAAATGTGTTTGTAACCAGAAAACCTTATCTTCTAACTCTTAACATGATCGTGCACTGCTGTAGTTGCATTAAATATTATTTGGCAAGAATAAAATGTTTAAATCCTATTCTTTACTCCTTCCATCATTAAATATCTGACAAGAATTAGGTGAATGTCATTATCATTGTCTTGGTTATCCGGTCAGAGGTACAGCTGAACTTAAGTTTCAGGCTGAACATAAATATTAGATCGAGTTTTACAGTTCACAAATTGGAAACCAAACAAAGCTCTTCTCCAGTCACTAGCGTAAACCACGAACATCCATGATTTAGGCTTCTCTTAACATTCCTTAGAATTCGACGCGGCGGAACTTCTCCCGGTAGGTTTCTTTATATATACGAGCACCGTACCTATATCTTCAACAATGGTGTTTAGCAGCTAAATCAATAACAAACACTTTCAAATTATGAAGTGTGTATCCATGGGCGCCCGCAGGACTATTTTTCGGAGAGGGGCCAAGTTATAATTTTCATTTAATTACCCCTCCCCCGATTTTCGTTTCATTTCTTACTTACTTCGTGAAATTCATTATTTGACTGTTCTGAAACCGTTGGCTGCTTTATGGCAACATAGGGAGGAATGCTTTGTTTTTACTTCACAATTTTTGGTCCATGGAAGTTCGCGTTTCTTATTTTGTGATTCATTTTCATAATGTTCAGTTCTTCAAAACAGGTAAAAAATAGTGGTATCACCATGTATCGACCGTAATATAAAAATCAAGCAGTTCATTAAAATGCTAATGTAAATCCACTTCGCCTATATTCTAAATACGGTAACTGGAAGACATACTTTCGGGTATTTCCAAATTACTAAGTTAAATTAACTGTGGAAATATCCCTAAATATGAATCTGCCTAATAATTAAAATAGCACTGTCTCCAAATATCTAGATTATACTGGCCATTACAGCGGATCCATCACGTTTTTCCTCTTCTTCACAAGCTATCAGGAATACTTCGCATTGCTCTTCTTAGCATTTTTTTTGCGAAGTGATAAATTCGTTTTGTACGTTACTCGTACTTGTGACGCCCATGGTTTTAGCAAATCTCGTTTTAAAAAGAAAATATTTCATTTGATTATTGCTGACCGTTAAGTAAAATATATACAATTCCCTAAATCTTGTACTTCTTACTTAGTCGCTTTGATAGCGACAAACATCGCAGGATCATTTAATCTAACTATTATACATTCGTACTTAAGAATGTCACATAAATGTTCCTTGAGTTTAGAGCCTGCAAATGTCTGTTCTGTAATTCTCTTCTTTCAGAAGCACATCATTATCAATCACCCCCTTGAACTTTGGCTTTATCACCTAATTGATGAACGGCTTCGGTGGCGTAGTTGCTAGCATGCTGAGCCTCTATGCCCAAGGTCACGGGTCCAAACCCGGCCGAAATCGTCGGATTTTAAGAGCGTTAAATATCCCTCAGTATGCCTTCCTTCGGAGGGAAAGTAAAGCCGGCGGTCCCATGTCATAGATTTATGGCATGGTAAAGAAACTTCCACTAATTACACATGCGTGAAGCTAAATTATTGGTTATCTTTGACTAACGCTCTTAGGTTCTAACCTTCGTCGCCAGGAGCAGACTGCGGTGGCATTTATTAACAAAGTTCAGAACTAGTTGGTCGTTGACGGTGGCGTGTGGTAGCAAAAGATGGAACTACTTGAAATTGATCGTCTGCAGTCCTTACCTGAATTACAGATAGCACACATTAATACAGCCATCAGAATTAACACCCGTTATTAGACAGATTCTACACACACCCAAAGTACACGGGGCTACATGACCGCGTTGTCGCAGCCCCTAAACTGAGGAACCAACCAACCACCTGATTGATCTATATTGCATTGTAACTTTCAGTCGGTCAATACGACTATAAGCCCAATTAAATTAGGATTACATTAGCTTCTCCGCTCATAAAAGTAGGATACATGTTGCGCATCGAAAATTGCCCTGCAAGAAGATTCCATATAGGCTACGAAGTTGAATTGAATAATGAATTCACTATTTTGTCTCAACTGATCTACCGTCTACATTCGAGTGAGAGTGCAAATCTCAGTCTTTTTGATAACGGCACATAAACACCGCTGAACTATTTAACTATTAGCCTGTAATTGCTTCGATCGTAGAAGATTTAACACTACAGGTTAAGAATCTACAACAATGGTAGATTGGTGTTCATATGCTCTGTTCTCAAGAAATGGACCACAGTACTATGGCACACCTTGAATAAAAATATACGGCATTTCACAGCACGAATAACGATCGCAGTAAGGCAGAACGACGCAAAATAAAACGAGTGTACAACACAATCAGGCCCGTATTTAGGGCTCCTGAAGAACATGGGCAAAAAAATATATTAAAAAAAACTTTGCTACCCCCGACTTAAAATATTTGGATTTATTACAGTTTCCTTAACATATGGGGCTGTATCTTCACTGAGCGTGTTTTAACTATTAGTGGCCAACACTATAATATATGCTATATATATATATATACTATATACTATAATATGGGTTTGCTAAAATTAAAAATTGAAAGAAATTTAAATTTTAAAAGATATACACAACCAATGGCAAAAAAAAACAAACAGGTGAGTTAGCCATGGTCGTTACGGCGTGGCTGCAGGCAGTCGCTCACATCCGGGAGGCAAGGATGTTCGAATCCTCCGCCGGCAACCTTGAAGATGGACTTCTCTGGTTTCCCATCTTCCATGCAAATGCTGGGGTTGGTCCCTAATTACAGGCCACAGCCGCTACCTTCCAATTCCTCGCCGTTACATTCACACTTTCCTCCACAGACGACACTCCACACGAGACGGTACTTGTAGCTCACTCCATGGGTGTCCACATAGAAGCAGCTACAAACTCTGGCGAGCCGAACATGTCCTCGGACACTCCCGGCACTAAAAGCCATACGTAAAAGAAGAAAGAAAATCAAAATCACCAATTATTTAAATAACAAGGGGATTCCCTCCTGCCTTGTCATTTGCAAACAAGATTAGGATTTTATTAGTCCAATTTCACTTTCAAGTCAGATTCAAAAGCAAGAACATCAAGATGACTAACACAATCCCGTTTTGTGTGTCCTTAAATAATCAACATTGCAAATGTGCGACAATGAATAATTCTCGTGTGTGTGTGTGTGTGTGTGTGTGTGGAGGGGGTTAAACTTTAATAACTCGGCATTTAATGTCCAAGCGGTTTTGTACAGTTTTCCAGATTTTTTTCCGCCCCTAAAACCTGCCGCCCTGGACAGCTACCCGGTTTGTTCGCCCGTAATTACGGGCGTGAATACAGTAACTGACCCTATATTGTAAGCGTGTCCTTAAGGGACCAGTGTTTTAGTAGTCAGCAAAGAAAACCTCCTTTTAGGGGCTGACATTTGCTAACGGTGTTGCAGTGTATAAAAATATCTCCAGAACGTGCTTTCATATCGTCACTGCCAAAGTGAGGTGGCGAAAGTAGTAGCCAGCCTAACCACTTTTGATAGTGTTGGGTAAGCATACGATATTTACACTAGGCATAACCATATTGAAAACCGGAGCTATGTTTCCATTGGTGGTTTAGTGCATGACATCATTAAAACCATATATTTTTGAATATAAATACATAGGCTATTACGTCAGAAACATTAAAGAAGTTTTCTATTGTAACATTTGTTAGTTGATTATCAGAAACTTCAATTTATGAAATATGCTGGTGACAATGACCAATCTAATATCAACATTCTCGGAATTCCGAGGGGGGGGGGGGGGGGGGGGCACGGCCCAACCTTGCCCCTCCCTGTGGGCGCCCATGTGTGTATCCAGTTATGAACTTTTTTTGAGACGACTATTAGAACAATGTTAGAAGGTGCCATAAACTTCCTAAATTCCCCGTGTAAATGAGCCAAAAGGTGCGGCTTAGTGAGCTTCATTACCTTCCATTGCAGCAGCCAAGGCTCAAGCACTCATATCCTTAATATTTCTTACAAACCCCCTCAACATTATTACTTATTTAGTAGCGTGCACTCGATGATGTTTAGAGAGACAGAAACCACACTCGTGAGGCTTTCTCTTGTCCCTTTGTCGCTCGCTGATGGACTATTAATTGATATGTTACAAGAGTTATTGTGAGAAGATTAATTTGCTCATATGGTTCTCCAGTATTCCTGAGAGGGAAGTTGAAAATATATCCGCCAGAGTGTACCATGATAGTGGTGGTATCTACCGACACCAGGATAGTGATTCACGCTTTTTAGGTTTTTATGTACCGTAGCGTGTCAGACCAACGTTGCAGAGTTTGGACGCAAATTTGGCCCTCGTAATTTTGGTCAACTAGAGGACTATTCTGGCCCTTTCCCCTCCCCCCCCCCCCCCCAACCCCCGACCTCCATTCACCGCCTCCTCTTAGAACAAATTCTACTGGAACGCGTATTCGTGATCTTGGAGAATGTCTTGTTGATTCCACATACTTACTGTAGTGATTAATAATCCCACGGTCCCAACAACTAAGAGGCCATGTGCCATTGAGGCCCATTCCCAAAGTTAAGGTACGAGCCGTGACTTGTTAGAGACCTGTGAGTGGAATATATAATTAGAATTACACAGCAAAACAGAATATGGCCTAGTAATGGAACACTTTGGTATATCTATACCGGAACTTTCACTGCTTGAGGTTAAGATCTAGTCACAGCCACTGATGTTGATTTCTATAGAGGCTTTACGAGATCGTGGTCATATAGTCCCGGGTACTTGGGTGTGAGTGGCACTTATCTGATTTGTGTGTAATTGAGATAAGGATTGGGAAGGAGACGGCCATGGCTTCCTCTCACCTTGAAATATTCTCAAATAGTTACTAAATTAATTTATCGTAATAATTTTCGAGTATTATTAACAACGCTTTATCAGCTTATTACCATTTATTCACTAAATTATTTCAGTTTCTTATTGAGATCACTTTTTATTAATAGCAAGACCCAACTTATCATCCATAATTATTATTAAGATCCGATATTATGTTTTGCGTCACTCCCTAAAATTCGCCTATTAGGCCTATTGTCTATTTTAACAAACAGCACTTCTCCCGTGTTGTTTGATTGGATTTGTAATATGTAGATCCTATCCCAACCACCGAGCTCGCTGCAGTCATTAGTGATCTGTCTTACCGTAGGTCCGGGTTTGAATATCTGCTCTGCCAAGAAAATAAGTTCTGGTCTGAAGGCTGGAGCGGGTACACGTAGCCTAGTGTTGGAAAACAGAGAAGAGGGTGTTCAATTCCGGTCTCAGCCATACATGGTTTCCCACTTCTAATGGTTCCTAACTTAAGTCCACGGCGATCTCCTTCCCAATCCTCACCTAAGACACAAATTCGCACACTGATGCAGCCATCCCTATAACACAGGTTAGCAGACAAAAATTCCACACACACTCAAGTACACGAGGCTACATTACACTGATCTCCAAGCCCCTCAAATGAAACAAAAACAAACAGAAGGCGATCAGACACAGACACGCACTAAAACTGAAAAGACGCCCATAACCTGATTTTATTATCATGGCTTAGTTGTTGTTGCCCATTTGAGGGGATTGTGATTGTAGTCATGTTTAAGTGTTTGTGTATTAATTATTGTGATAACCTGTGTTAATGTGATGTATGTACTAGAGTGTGTAGTGACTAGTATAGGGGTTCAAATCCTGGCTCAGCGCAGAAATTTAAATCTCGCCTGAGATCTGTGAAGGAATTCATTTCGTCTCCTGAGGCAGAACTGAGAAGACGTGGATTCGATTCCTACCTCATCCCTTCCAGAAGTGATTTTCCATGATTTACCCACTACTACATCTTGGAAATGCCGGGACAGTACTTAAGATAACGTCACGGCCACCTCCTACGTAAACCTCAATTACAAATGTAAACCGTCACAGCCATTATAATGTCATGGGTTATCAAACAGATTTCACACACACACACACACACACCCAAGTACATGAGGCTACACGTCCACATTGACGGAAAGCCTCAAAATGTTTCAACCAATATTCATTTACCCAAACCAAGCCTACAGTGACAGGGATGGTTAGTGCTGACACCTGCTGGCCAGAAGAAGTATTATAATATCAATGCTTTCTAACTGATGGTTCAGGTTTGTCACGTTTTAAACACGGGCTTGTTAAGAGGTTTTAGTTTACATTCATATCACTGTTTGTGATCTGTCATTTATATTTCTTTATCGTGGAGGATATTGAGATTTCTATTTTCATGACAAACAAAATAAATGCTTAAAACTGAACTACTTAGATTCTTATCATTCTGAACGTATATCATACGTATTTTATAGGCGGACAGAGATGGGTGATTTAATGCGAGAAATTCAGAGTATCAAAATCTAAACGTTCCATTATCTAACGTTGGTATCAGAAAGTATTCAATTCACCTCCACGCTGTTTACTTCCCGTACTTCTTATCAGCGCCATGCGATTGCTGATGATGCACCTGTATTATTATTGTTCCTCGACACGCGACTCGTGTTTGGATTTTAACCATGAATTTATTAAATTCCTCGCGATTATGTGGATGATACGACTGTTCTTGAGAAATAGATAAATATCAAATCAATAATCACGGGGTCTTTATTTCTGTTGTGGCAGTTATCATAGAAGCGAGGAAGAATAATATTTTCAAGAAGGGACTGATTCGTATCCTAATAATGGCATCACAAACAAGTATGTTTCGATCTAGGGAACTGTATTGTGTCTTATTCAGAGTTTATCACTTGCAAAAGTGTGTGCAAGTCACAGGTCCTGACGTTATTCTGGTAGACCAGTAAGGTAATTCATGGTAAGTACATATGTTTTGTGTGTTTAAATGTAGAAGTTATATAACTTATATTTACCGTCTTGGATTATTGAAATACGATCCAGAAATTGAGTGTAAAGGACTTAGAAACTTGGTCATCAATTCCAAAGGTTTGTTACAGTGCCTCTTTTAGGTAACAATAATAGGCTGTGGCTGTCTTGTATCTTGAACAACGATTATACGCATTTCCAGAAAAGCACTCATACAAACTTCAACATTTAGAATTGCTGATATAATTTTTCTCTTATCCACATTTCCCAATTATCTCTTCCTTTGAGCTGTCCTTCACCGTTTCCCTAAATCTTCCACAGGGTAGTGCGCTGTCACCCCTTCTCTTTATTGTGGTTATGGACGAGGTAATGACACGGATAGCAGGAAAGATAGGAGAAGATAAGATTAAAGCAATGGTGTTTGCAGATGATCTCATGGTCTGGGGAAACAAGGAGGAGGAAATTCAGGAGCAACTGAAGGCTTGGGAAGAAACAGTGGGAGAGTACGGATGGAAGTTCAACGTCAGTAAATGTGAGATCCTGTTAACGACCAGGAAGAAGGACAGACCAATGAGTGGGATAACACTTGGAGGTGGACAGCTGAAGAAGGTGGAAAGTCTCAAGTACTTGGGAAGTATAGTGGAGGAAAATGGGAGAAATGACAAAGAGATTACGGAACGTGGCAGACAGGCAGAAACATTTCTGAGAAGCATTAGGAGCTTAGTGTGGAATAAAGATCTCCCACAAAAAAGCAAGGAAGTGTTATACAGAAGCTACTATATCCCGATACTGACCTATGCTTCAGAAACGTGGACAATGAAGAAAAGAGACATAAGCAGAATACAGGCAGGTGAAATGAAGTTCCTGCGAAGTAGGATTGGAGTAACAAGAAGAGACAGGGTGAGGAATGAAAAGGTCAGGGAAATGGTGAAAGAGGAGCCCTTGCAATGTAGGATTGAGACATCAAGACTGAGGTGGTATGGACACTTAAAGAGAATGGATGAGAAGAAGATTCCCAAGAGGATACATGAGATGCAGATGAAGAAGAAACGACCAAGGGGAAGACCAAGAGATAGATGGCTGAAAGGAGTGGAGGAATGTGTCAAGAAGAGAGGCGAGGACTGGACCAGAGTGACAGCGGAGAGGTGGTGGGAAGAAAGAACTAAGTGGCGAGGCTTATGTTCCAAACAGACCCAGCCTGGGGCTGGAAACTGTACAAGATGATGATGATGATGAGTCACACTCAGACCAGATGGGCTTTATTTAGCGTTTCCATAAAACCTTAGAAAAATGAATTTTCTAAATTTCCCCACATCTTCTTGTATATAAATGTGAAAGTCTGTATGTGGGTAAGTGTGTATGTATGCATGTACTGTATGTGTGTATGTGAGTGGATGGGTTTGTTCTGTATATAAATCTACACCGTTCCACCAATCTCAACCAAATTTTGCATACACATAATTTAAAACCGAAAAGAAACCTCTGGCTACATGCATTTTCAATAGTCTTTCTCATTCTTCTAATTTCGGCCTTTTGGCACGAGAGCAAAGGGTAATAAAGTCAGAAAATAAACTGATGATGGAATGGCAGGGCTGGTCGTTTCCATGGCAACAGTTGGTCAAGACATGAACACCAGGTGTCCATTTATCTCTGTAAGAGGCCATGGCAATCCATTCTCTATCCGAACCACGATAAGAACATTAGGAACCAGAACGGCAAAACAATCTGAATACAGGGGTCGTTAGCGGCGTCGGTGGCGCAGTTGGTAGCATGCTGAGCTTGTATGCCCAAGATCGCGGGTTCAAACCCGGCAGAAGTCGTTGGATTTTAAAGAGCGTTAAAAATCTCTCAGTATGCCTTCCTATATCAGAGATGTATGGCATGCAAAACAACCTTCCACTAATTACACTTGTGTGAAGTTAAATTATAGGTTAGATTTGACTAACGCTCATAGGTTCCAACGTTCCTCACCAGGAGCCGACTGCGATGACATCTATTAACCAAGTTCACCACTAGTCGCTTAAATCTTTTTTTATTATTTCAAAATCCAAAACAAATCTCTAGATGGCTGGCTGGGGTTAGGTAGACAGATTACGCACCTATTTAGTAGTTGCTGTTATTGCTTGTTGTAGGGCCTACGATTGTGGATATAGCTTCGTGTATTTGAGTGTTTGTGGAATTTGTGTGATAATCTGTGTTACTGTGGTAGCTGTATTTGTGTCAATATTTGTAAATTGAGAATATGATTGGGATGGAGGCGGCCGTGCCATTTACCTGGAGTAGAATTGGAGAAACTACGAAAAACCACTTCCATGATGTCTGAGGTGAGAATCGAACCCTTCTCTTCTTAGTTTTGCTTCACGAGGCTGAGTATAACCCGTTTAAACACTCACACCAGGATTAAAATTCCTTGGTAGACCCGGGAATCAAACCCGGACCTCCTAAGCGACAGCCAAGAACTCTAGTCACTACACCACGAGGGGTCCATTTTTAGTTGGAGATCGGAAAGTTTAGTACAGAAAAGAGATCAGTATTGCAGCTAATAGAATTCTACTCAAAGTTCCGCTAGGAACTGTGCCTGCATCGTTAACAGAATAGTTTGGTCTAATTAAGTGTGGCAGATGAGAAGTTCCTTTGTTCGTCACTAGATGGCTGGATTTAGGTAGACGGATAATGCGCCTTTTTTAGATGTTGTGGTTGCTTATTTTACGGGCTGCGGCATCGTATTCGTATGGCGTATAATAGTGTATTTTGGTTTTGGGATAACCTTTTATTGTGCTCTCTGTGTGTATTTGAAAATTGAGGATATGAGGATATGATAGGAAATCCGGTGGCTGTTAAGTTAGGAACCATCCCATCATTTGCCTGGAGTAGAGGTGGGGGAAATCACGTGAAACTACTTCCAGCATGGCTGAAGTGCTAATTGGACCGCCCTCTCCTCAGTTTTGCCTCACAAGGCACAGTGTACCCCGTTCAGCCCTCACACAAGAATTTAAATTTCTTGGCAATACCGAGAATCTAACCCGGACCTCCGAGGTGACAGCCAAGCACGCTAGTCGCTACACCACGAGGTGCTCCATTTCTAGTTGGAGGACGGAAAGTTTACTGCAGGAAAGAGTTCAGTTTCAAAAGTATACCTGTGTGATCTGAAAGTGTGGGGGTGAGGGGGAATAAGGAATGTGAGGATGTCCAGAAAGGGGATATTTGAGAGGGAACACAGAGAAAACATTCTGGACATCCTTATTCCCATTTACAAATGATGCATTGTCTGTCTAATTACATACATCATTTCCAGTCTGATGACGAACAGAACAACTTTCCTACATGATATTATCTTATTTTCACACAATTGTAAAACGCAGGCACTGTTCCCAGCGAAATGATTATTATTTTTCAGTTACATTTAAAACAGAAAAAACCAACAGAAGAAATAATTATAATAATATACCGGACCATGAAAGTTTCAATCTATGTGTTATTATAATACTACTCATGTCCAGGCTTTGGGGTCTTAGTGTATGTGCAATGAAGTTAGAATCCACCGTAATATAGGACACGTGGAGGCTCCTCCTGTGACTTTCGGGTATAGCGATGAACACATATGAAGTAGGCCTACAGCGTATAAATGGACTTATCGCATGGTTCGTCGTTTGCTGTGGACGGGCTGTTAGTTCAAGTAGCGTGCGTCATCTCAACTCTGTGTGAGTGTGTGACACTAATCAGATGGCACTGTTTACGTATTAAGACTCCACAGCCTGCTTATCACAATACTACAGTCTGTAAGTGTAACACATGTGTCATCCATTTTACTTTCAGGTTCATCAATAGAAGCATTGCAACTGCATCTGTAATTCATCTATACTTCTGGAAGGAAGACAATAAAGTAAAAAATAATGAGCGTTCTCGTAAATGATCGTCCTAAATGCACTCAATACGATGTTCTTTGTTTATTCATGATTTTACTGTGTGCTGAGGTAAAAAGCACTGGGCTCTATATTAACAGTGAAACAAGTCATCTTAACAACTGTCTACTGAATATTGTTGAACGTTACTTCGATCAAGAACAACGTCTCCTGATTTGTTTCAATCACTCTAGGATCGCTCTCTGGGAGCATGCGTTTCTTGATCAGTTTCTTCAACAATATTTCTCCAATATAAATCATACAGGTGTAGTCTCTTACTGCAGACACGATAAGCTACCAAGACAGGAGAGAGAACATGTAGATAATATCTTGATTGTGTTGCAAGGAACTGAACAAAGTGATCAAGTTTCCACACAGATTCAAACATTAAACCAAACGTATGCTTTGAGTTCCAGTGTTCGATTTATAGTTGTAATCGATGAAGCTATTATTATGGTCAAGGATGAGCAAAGTGCAGTTCATCGTGTTGTGGACAGACTTTGGAAGATGCATGCATTGAATATTTTGGTACTTATCTCATCACCGGCATCGAACACGGTCGTTTCTTCCGTGAATCTGTACACTTGGTTTCCATTCAGTTATTCCGGACAGTGTGGAAGGAATACCAAGGATGTGGTTGTTATGGATAGGTGGCTAATGGAAGGAGAAGGTTATTTTGAGAGTAATACTGAACTGTTTCCGGAAAAGGTTCCAAATAAATTCATTAACTGCCAAATTACTGCTGCAGTGAGCCCGTTTACACCATTTATTGATTATACGCGGAGAGAATCAAAAGACGAGCTTTCAAAAAATTTCACTGGATTTGAGGTAAATCTAATATTAACAGTGACAAATAAATATGGCCTTCGCGTAGATCTCATGTTTCCTTCTCACACCGGGACAATTTATGGACAACGGGGAGGACGTTTGGATAATGGAAGTTGGGCCGGAGCACTTGGTGATGTGGTTAATTGTCATGCTGATTTTACATTTGGTGGTCACTATCCAACTGCCAAGAAGTGGGAAGCAATGGACATGACTGTCCCACATGTAAGAGATGGTCTCTTGTGGTTTGTTCCGAGGGCTGCACGAATTCCCCGTTGGAAGGCATTCACGCTCATATTCAGCTCCGAGATCTGGACGTTGCTTCTAACTTCCGTCATACTGACATCAATTGTTGTTTATCTACTCTCCACTTATGATGGCATTGCTCTCTCTGTTCTAAATTCATGGTCTATATTGATTGGCATATCGTTATTTCATCAACCAAATCGTTCCACATCACGAGTTATATTTGCTGCTTGGGTGCTCTGCTGCTTGTTGATCAATTCGGCATTTCCATCCAAGTTAATTGGGGTCCTCACCAACCCGGGTTATGAGAAACAAATTCTAAATCTAGAGGATTTAGCAGAATCTGATCTACAGTATGCCACCCTGAAAACTTTCGTGGCGGGTTTGAAGAACGGAGATGGTGTTATACCCAGTAAGATATTTGACAAAATAAGGTATTTTACTTATGTGGAGTTCCTGCAGATTGTAAAATATAAAGATATTGACATTTATGAGGATGGCGTTTTTATAAAGACGATGGAAAATGAAAACAATTATGCAATATTCTGTCCCCGTGCATACATGATAAGTATATTGTCAATGAGGTCAAAAAATATGCCGCTTATACCATTAGATCATTCGGGAATCATGCACGATGTCACCATATTTCTTAGAATAAATAGTCCTTACACAGATAAGTTCAATACTGTGTTGACAAGAATGAGAGAAAGTGGGTTGTTGTTTAAATGGTGGTCTGAGTTAATAAGAGGAGAAACTTTTGTAGATATTAAGAAAAGAGAAATTATTGAAAGAGAACAAAATGTGGTGTTCACAGTCGATCATTTGCAAGGAGCCTTTGTTATTTTAATAATTGGCACTATTATTTCGATAGTTGCATTCTTGATGGAAATTATTTGTGGCAGATGCTTCTCTCTGAAGCAGACATGAATTACGTTCAAGGTGTGACTAAGGGGAGAGATATAGAAATACAGTAGGTTAGTCTGTTTCCGAAATTCACTCTGTGTTTTTTATGAAATGGAATTCGGAATTATTTTGGAACGACCAATGTATTTTAATGTATGCTGATATTTAAATGGACGGTGGTAATAAACGTACATTGCGATCAACTGAAGTAGTCTTTGTTCAAAGAAGGGCACTAAGATGATAATATGAAATCAAATGCTTCTACAAACGTTTAGCACTTAGAATGCAATATAATTTTTTAAATCTGATTACTTATTAACTTTAATTTCGATGATCATTGTTTTAAATCACATACGTTGAGCACTACTGTACTGACCAGATTGAAAGGAACATGGTACAAAAACTTCGCTAGTTGAGCGATGCAGCTAATGACTGTCGATGTCCTCGCACAAGATTGTAGTAAGTGACTGAATTAATGCTCACCTTTGCTGCACCCTCTTTCGATGATTCTATCACTGACACCTCTTTAGCTAATTGTTCACTTGAGTTGTTGTTGTTTGATTCTTCAGTCTTTTGACTGGTTTGATGAAGCCCTCCAAGCCTCCCTGTCCTGAGCTAATCGTTTCATCTCTACAAAGCTACCACACCCTACATCCGAGGCAATCTGTTTAACATATTCTAACCTTGGTCTACCCCTACAGTTCTTGTCCTCGACCCTTCCTTCCATAACTAAGCTTGCTATTCCTGGGTGTCTTAGTATGTGTCCTACCAACCTATGTCTTCTCTTCATTAGCAGTCGCCAGAAACATCTCTCCTCTCCCACTCGTCTTAATACCTCTTCGTTTGTAACCCTATCTACCCATCTGATCTTCATCATTCTCCTGTAACACCACATTTCAAATGCTTCAATTCTCCTCTTTTCTGCTGCACCAATAGTCCAAGTTTCACTTCCATAGAGCGCCACGCTCCAGACAAAGGCTTTCAGAAATGACTTCCTAATACCTAAATATATATTCGATGTCAACAGTTTCCTTTTTTGTAGAAATGCTTTCCTTGCCTGAGCCAATCTACTTTTTATATCCTCTTTGCTTCGTCCATCACTGGTTATTTTGCTTCCTAAGTATCAGAAGTCTCCTACTTCCTTCAGCTTTTCACCTGCCAATTTGATGTCCATAGAGGTTTCTGATTTATTTCGGCTGCATTCTAGTATTTTTTTTTACAATTATTAATTTTCATCATGCATATTTTCCGTAAGACGAAGTCCATACCATTCAAAAACTCATTCAAATCCTCAGGTTTGTCGGCCAAGATGACGATGTCATCAGCAAATCTCAGAATTGAAATGATTTCTCCTTGAATCCTCACTCCCACTTTAAATTTTTCTCTAATTTCCTTCATTGCTTGTTCAATGTAAAGATTGAAAAGTTTGGGTGATAAGTTGCAGCCTTGCCTAACACCTTTCTGAATATCGGCTTCTCTCTCATGTCCTTCAGCTCGAATGACTGCTGTCTGGTTTCTGTATAGATTGTAGATCACCCTCCTATCCCTGTACTTTATTCCAATAGATTTCAAAATGTCAAACAATTTAGTCCAATCAACGTTATCAATAGCCTTTTCTAAGTCTACAAATGCCATGAACGTTCTCTTATCTTTCCTTATTCTACCTTCCAAAATCAGCCTAAGACTTAGTACAGCTTCCCTTGTTCCTACATTTCTCCTGAAACCAAATCGGTCTTCACCCAACTCCCTTTCTATCTGGCTTTCAATCCTCTTGTAAATTATTATATACAGGATCTTTGAAGCATGAGTAATCAAGCTGATTGTACGGTAATCTTCACATCTGTCAGCTCCCACTTTCTTTGGTATAGGGATGATTACATTCTTCTTGAAATCAGGGGGTACCTCACCTGTCTCATAAATCCTACACACCAAGTGAAATAACCTGATCAGACCTTCATCTCCTATGCAGCGTAGCAACTCAATCGGTATATCATCTATGCCTGGTGCTTTGTTCCTGCTTACGTCTTCCAAAGCTCTATCAAATTCTCATCTCAATATTAAATCTCCTTTTGCATCCTCATCAATATCCTCCTCCCTTTCCATTACATGATTCTCGATCTCGTTTCCCTTATACAAACTCTCTATGTAAGCTTTCCATCTCTCAACCTTTTCTTCCCTATCTCTTAGAGGCTTTCCATTTGTGTCCTTAATATTGCAGCACTTAGTCTTCTTTTCCCCAAATGTATTCTTAATCTTTCGATAAGCTGTGTATACTTATCCTAATTTCAGACAATTTTCTATACCTGCACATTTCTCTTTCAACCATTCTTCTTTCGCTTCCTTGCACTTCTTGTTGACCTCATTTCTCAGACGTCTGTATTCTGCTTTCCCCTTTTCATCTCTAACATTCTTGTGTTTCCGCCTTTCATCCATCAATTCTAGTATATCCTGAGTGATCCACGGATTTCTACATATTCTTTCTTTTCTACCAATGTTTTCTTCTGCGGATTTTGTTATTTCATTCTTCAAAAGTGCCCATTCGTCTGCAATTGAAGTTTGTTTAGGGGTTTTCATTAGTCCTTCCTTTATACTCTTCTTGAATCTTTCGTTTACATCCTTTACATTCAGTCTGTCTATTGCCCACCTTTTTGGCTTTTGACTTTTCTTCAGTTTCTTCAACTTTAATCTGCATTTCATTACAACCAGATTGTGGTCAGAGTTTATGTCAGCACCAGGATATGTTTTACAATCCAAAATCTGGTTTCGAAACCTCTGCCCCTGTATCTCCTGGTCTCATCCATGTGTATATTCTTCTATTGTGGTTATTGAATAAGGTGTTAGCTATGACCAACTCATGCTCGGTGCAGAATTCCATCAGCCTGCTTCCTCGATCATTCCTTTCACCTAATCCGAAATCTCCTACTATCTTCCCTTCTCTCCCTTTTCCTACGACAGCATTCCAATCTCCCATTACTATAACATTTTCATCACCCTTGATATACCTCAGAATTTCGTCTATTTCTTCGTAGACCTTTTCAACATCCTCATCATCAGCTTGACTGTTAGGCATATAGACTTGTACCACTGTGGTGCCCGTAGGTTTAGTATTGATATTTGCTACAATAATCCGTTCACTATATTGCTCATAATATTCCACCCGCTGTCCAAGTTTCCTACTCAATATGAGACCTACCCCTGCTTGGCCATTGTTTGATTTAGTGCTAATGACCCTATAGTCTCCTGACCAAAAGTCCTGTTCTTCCTGCCAGCGCATCTCCCTAATCCCAACCAAATCTAACCATAACCTATCCATTTCCCTATCTAAGTTTTCTAACCTTCCACATCCTAGCAGACTTCTAACATTCCACGCTCCGATCCGTAGAATGTCAGATTTCCTCTTTGTCACTTCTGTGATGTTAACCCCCTCTCGAGTAGTCCCCACCCTGCGATCCGAACGGGGGACTAGTTTACCTCCGGATTGAAATTTTACAAGGGAGGAGGCCATCATCACATGTAATTATACATAGAGGGGTGCATATCCTCGGGAATAGCATTGCGGCTGTAGTTTCCCGTTGCTTTCAGCCGTGCAGCAGGACGCAGTGTAACCATTATTTAGCTTATATTATCAATACCTTAACCATCTATAAGACTAGTAAAAAATTGATTCTTTCCGAAAGGCTGCTACTCCCTTTCAGAATAACTAAAGAGCAATTCTACTAACAAAAATACTAACCTTCTACTAACAATTAAATACCAAAATTCTACTAACGAAGAAAAAAAAATAAGTTCCACCAACAACAAATACTACCACTATAACAGTCTTGTCACCAGGCACACTCACATGCACCCTCACACATCACAGTCTACTGAAAAAATGAACAAATAACTAATAAACAATGCAACTGCTACCAGACACACATAATCACACCCACCACAGTCTAATAGAACAATGGCCTATATATAATAAACAAACTAACTACATACTTACAACTAAAACTAGCTACATACTTACTGTACTGTAATTTGAATTGGCAATATTTACAAAATGCAATTTAGATTGAAAATACTTACAAAATGTAATTTAAATTCAAAATAGTCACAAAATGCAATTGAGAATAAAAATACTTACAAAATACCCAGCCTACACAATGTAACACATACTAATAATGTGTTGATATGGTGACATCTGAATTGTGGAATATCTACCAGCCGCTCTGACAACCACTGTCCTGTATGTGGGACCACTCACAAATCACTAATCCCAAGGTAAAATAACATATTCTAACCTTGGTCTATCCCTACAGTTCTTATCCTGGACCCTACCTTCCATAACTAAGCTCCTGGCTGTCTTAGTGATTGTCCTACCAACCTACCTCTTCTCTTCATTAACAGTCCCCAGAAACATCTCTCCTCTCCCCCTGGTCTTAATACCTTTCATTTGTAACCCTATCTACCCATCTGTTCTTCATCATTCTCCTGTAACACCACATTTCAAATGTTTCAATTATCCTCTTTTCTGCTGCACCAATTGACTAAACGTAATCCAGGCCTCCGCCAACAAAGGAACGCTGTAAATAGGAAATTTCGTGGAATGGTAGTGAATATTCGGGTGTTATTCTGGACATAAAAGAAGATGGTGCTTTTGAAGGGCGCGGTTGTGGCCTAAGAAGAAAGACCTGCTGTTTTATAAATGGGAGGATATTGTTCAAACTGGCATGATATGATTTGTCCAAAATATAACCGACATATAAATTATTCCAGTACGAATTTATTTCCATGCATAGATTCTGAGATCTTTACCTATTTTAAAAATAAGACGACCAAGCCAGCCTGGTTCGAAGAGGTGGAAAGTGACCTGCAAGAGATGGAGATTACTTGTGGAGATATTCAAGATCGCAATCCCCTCAGGAAGAAACTAAACGACCACCAGGGTTTACAAGTAAAAACCAAGTTGAAGACGGGAAAGTTGTGGACGGAAGAATGAAAAGAGCAACACCGGCAACGTATGAAGGAGCACTGGGCAAATATCAAAGCCCAGAGAAGACAGTTGAAATGACGTGGTCCTTAGTAGGCCGATACCATTAAAGAATAATAATAATAATATGTCCCTTTTAACTACTGTGGGTTTTAGAAACGCTGGGGTGCCGGAATTTTGCCCCCAAGCGGTGGCGGATCCAGGCCTTGCGGGGCCCTGATAAGGTGGGGCCCACAACAACAGGAAATAAAAAATCAAATCAAATGGAAAATAGTTTTGTAATAATAATAATAATAAAATAAAGAATAGTTACAATACTTTCAATACACTACAGTACATTTTTTTGGATGTGTAACATTTTCCACTCGGTTGCTGGATATTTTTGTGGGAGTGGTTTTGAAAAATGGGACGGAAATGGATCTGAACGATCGAGGTGGCACCAGCAGGCACACTTCCGTTCGATCCAGCTGGCAGTGGTAAGAGAAATAATGAGCGCGCGGTGTCGGAAATTGATACCATGACGTACTCTCGGCCATGTGGAATGTATATGACATACTGAACAGTAAACACGCTCATGCGAACTCGAGTGTCAAGTGATTGAAGCAAAGCACATGGAACATGTTCGAAGTCTTCGTATCAGTATTTAAATGGTAAAATGCCTTAATATCAAACATTGTAAGTAGTCGGCATTGCCGGTATTATGTTTGTGCACAATGGCTATTCAAATATTAACCCACATAACGGTAATGCAGACATCAATATAATATAATCGTTGTCGTTATACGAGAATTGAGCAAGCCTTCGTGAACTATTGCTGAATACATTCTCTTTACTCACAAGAGGGCCTATTCAGAAGGCATTTTAAACTCAATTTCACGCAGGAACATTATCGAAACAAGCAAAATATAAATGAAACTTAATTCCGTAATGCAGTATTATTCGAACGTGGAAATAAGTCACCATCTTGTGCGCAATATTTGCGTAGTCGAAATAGCCGTGGGGTCAGCACCTATGACTGTGAATCTAGAGATCTCGGGTTCGAATCCCGGACGGGGTGGATATTTTTGCTACCAGATTATCATTTTAAACGATAATCAATATGACTTATTTTAACAGAATCCATATGAAATTACGTGTTGGTCTGTGAATGTAGAGGACCTGTTTAAAAGGAATTTAAGGTTATGAGCGGTGTCGCGTCTATTAATCTAGTTGATCCATATCGTATTCTTTATTTAGGATAGAGCTGGTGGAAGCTACAAATCATCTAATAAAATGAGTTCCGTATTATAAACTACAATATTTGTAAAACACTCCCCTTTACAATAGATTAATATTTGTGCCAATAATAGTATAACATACCGATGTATCAACAATTTCACGTGAGGTTTCTCCTAGGTCAGATGTTACACATCATATGCGACTACTGCAAGGCTCGTTATTTTATTATAATATCAAAGTCCCCTTGAAGAAGATTATGTAAACTAGGAAATATTAAAATATTACTTTGAGACTTTTTTCCTGGTGAAGTCTTCTATCATTTCACTGGAATCTAAACTTGCTAAACGGTCATAGGAGGTCATAGTTCCACTGAAAAGAGTTATCACCATCATATTAAGAAAAGTAGGCTCACGTGATATAAATATATCTGCCTGTTATTGAAATACAATTGTATCAATCACGGTTTGAGAAGAATCATATTATTGGAGATAACGTGCTGTACCGTACGTCATAAAGGCTTTAGTGCTTAAAAGGTGGAATAAGGATTCGATAAGAATTGACATTATTCACATTCTGTGTTTCCGTCAATCTGTCTATTCATTGTAGCAACCATCTCTACTTAGTAGGCTATAAAGCAAAGTCTACGTTTCTTGGATGTTACGGGTAAGCGGTTTTCATCATTTTGTAAGCATATCTCGAAGACATTTCTCTAGAAAATAATTCATTTATGACCATAAGAAGCCAAGCAGTAACGATTTCAGAGAAAAAGTTGAAAAGAAAAAACCTGATGTTCTCGCGCCTTTTAAGCTTAAGCTGGTCAAACCGTTAAAATATCTATATACTATGAGTGTAAGAATCGTTCAGCATGAACCATACTACAAAAAAGTTCGCGAGAGCATATGTCTATCTTCAATATATCGCCCATTAGGCTATATAAGTGTTTTTCGTTTTCATTTCTTCCAACAATTTGCATTCAATTACTATCTTCGAGACAGTTTACGAGCTAGCTGGCTGGTGAGTAGGCCTATCACCGCAGACACTAACGAGTCGTGTCGAGTCGAGACTTGAGAGAAGACTGGATGTGTTTGGAGTCTCCCTCGGAGTGCAACTTGGCTTTCCGTTACTTCGCCTATGAACGTTTCGTTCCGAAAAATACACAGTCAAGTTTAGATTGGACGGAAGAGGGATTTGTGATTCATACACCTCGCCATTCTTAAATTACGACCGACAAGAATTCGTTGCACATGTTATCTCCATCATGCCGAGACAAAAATGGATATAGGTCGTACGTAGTTCATTGAAATCGAAAAAGAATACGCTTATAACGTAACAATGAAACTGAGCAATAAATAATTTCCCGATTGTCACAAGAGAGAGAAAGAAAGAATTCACAAAGACAAATGGAGTCATCCCCAAAGCTCCTGTGACACAAGGAAGAAATGTTCATGGTTCGTGGTCCGATAAAGAGAATTCTGCTATGAATTATAATTCCCCCATAATTTATATAAATGATACTTAAGTTTCCGGGTTGCTAGTTAGAAAAATAATTTAAACATCGCAGACACACCTGAGTTGGTAGATCGACGAGGCTCACCACATGCGCTCATGAGCCACAGCATTATAATCACTGCCCACCGCGAGATTGAATGTCGCTTGGTGAGGTTGCAGGCACGTGACATGGTACGAAAAGTACATAAACGGATCAGAAACGAATGAGGATTCAGTCTAGTGCCAATACGTGCAGAGGATTGGGAAATCTACTGACTAGCGTGACTTTGACAAAGGTCAGATTGTTACTGCCCGGCGATTGGGAACGAGCATTTCGGAAACGGCAAGGCTGGTCGGCTCTTCACCTCCTACTGTCGCGATCATCTATGGAAAGTGGTTGAAGGACGGTGAAAACACGTGTAGGCGACAAGGTGTTGGACGTCCATGCTTCGCCAACTTATGTGTAGGTCGGAGTCTTGCGCCCGCTGTAAGACAGAATAGGCGGTGATCTGTGGCCAATTGGACGGCAGAGTGCAATGCTGGTGCAGAGTGAAAAATTGTCACTTGGTCCGATGAATCACGTTTCCTGTTACAGCAAGTACAGCATATGGTTTTGTCCAGATACGCCGTCTTCAAGGCGAAACGCTGCTCGGAACAAACACCGCGCCACGAAGGGGAGTGGGGTTATGCTGCGGGGACATTCATCTTGACTTCCATGTGACCAATGGTAGTGTTTAGGGGGATCTTGTAGCCTAGTGGGACCAAATCTATGAATTGTTTTCTTAGTTTAGTCTGATTACGCACACATTATAATTCTACGTATGCTTCATAAAATCCAGACAGTACTTAGCATAAAACAAAGACCCCGATACTTGGATGTTACGGGTAAACTCGAGAACCACTGGATGAATTTTGATGCGGTGTTCACCAAGCTGTAAAGGATATCTCGAGAGTGATGTCAGTAGAAAATAATTTATTTATGATCAAAGGAAGCCGAGCAGTAACGAATCCAGTGAAAAAGTCGGAAAATAACCTGCCGTCCAAGAGCTTTGTAAGCTTACGCTGGACAAACCGTTAAACATATCTAAATACTACGAGTCTAAGAATTGTTCAGCATGAAAAATTCTACAAAAAAGTCCGCGAGAGCATATGTCTATATTCAATACATCGCCACTATAAGTGTTTTTACGTTTCAATTTCTTCCAACCATGTTCATTCAACTGCTGAGGCGACAGTTTACGAGCTAGCTAAGGGCGAGTTTATCAGCCCTGTTACAGCCTAGCTAGCGGGCGAACCTATTGCCCCAGATACAGCCGGCAGACAAACCGTTGAGCCGTGTTGAGTTAAGACTTCTGAGAAGGGTGGTTGTGTTTGGAGTTTCCCTGGAAGTGCAACTCGGGTTTTCTTCATTTCGCCTGTGAAACACAGTCAATTTAAGATTGGACGAAAGGGGGATTTGAGTTTCATTCACCTCGTCATTCCCTGGAAGTTCAACTCTCATTTCGCCTGTGAACTTTTCGTTCCGCAAAACTCACAGCCAAGTTAAGATTGGACGGAAGGGGAATTTGTGTTTCATGCACCTCGCCATTCTTAAATTACGTCTGTCAAGAATTTGTTGCACATGAATCTCCATAATAATATAATTAATAGTCAAGTCAGTGATTTTAACCCAACATGCCGACACGTAAAACGGATATTGGTCGTTGTCCATTGAATTGAAAAAAAAAGAGCGCTTATCACGTAATGCATTCATAACTGTTCCCGGGCGAAGCCGGGTCGGGTTGCTAGTTTTAAGTATAAATTTCTTCCAGAGGACAACACATGGAAGGTCATCTCCAATTGCGTTTTAATTGTGAAGAAAACAGAGAATTATCATTTGTGTAACTTAAAATTGAAGTTACTATAAAAGTAATTTTCTTTAGTTTTTGGTTCCGTACATGTTTCTTGAACAATAGGAAAGATATAAGTGTGAAACCTACACAGCTCACTCTCCATACACAAGTAATGAAAGTAGTGCATATTTATGACAATCTGCTTGGTAAAAATGAAAATACTTGAGTGACAATACTGAAAATTTGGCTTCATTTTCCATGAAATGATTCGCATGGTTATGTTATTTATATCTGAGACCTCATCAGTGCTAATGTATTAAATCTGCATGGTATCGTTCATCATATAATATTTCATATCCGTGATTTATTTTAAGGTATTCTAGTGGTTAGTTTGTCTACAAGGCATAGGCCTATATTACATTTTAGCATTGGATTAAATATGACATTCGTTACCTCAAGGTCCCCTTAAAGGCATCATGAAAGTTGTGGACTATATGAACCACTTGGCTATGAGTATATACAGTATATAGGCTACCTAAATTCTATGTAATTTTCAGAAGCAAAATAAGAACGGGACACAAAGTGTTTGTAGTATAGCCCTTGTTACCATAGCAACCGGGCACTCTGGTCAACAGTGGCGCTTTCTCGCAGAACTTTGTTGGAAATATTGTAAAATATAAAACATCGGTTGTTATTCACGCGAGTATTTCAGTTTTAATATAAACCTGGCTTGTTCTTTGATAAAGTGTGTTTCCACAATTGCCAGCAGGCAGAAGGAAAGTACCTTTTCGAAAGCTGGAAAGTAGGACATAACAATGAAATGCAGGTCATTAGGTACCCTACCTTGCCTGTAATATGTGAATGCCATTATGTTCACTTGGTTCAGCCTTCAGGCTTGTCTTAAGCGTTGTTTGAAGGGAGGTCGAGTTTCTCAGTTCAAAAATGGAAACTAAACTAACCTTAATGTAGCTTCTTTCCAGTCTGAAGCTTAAACCGCGGATATCCACGACTTTGGTTTCACTTACAGTTCATTAGAATTCGACCCGTCAGATGGTTATATTCTCTTGGGTGGAGTTTCTTCAGGTAGGTTTCTTTAAATATATATATATATATATTAACCAAGGAGAAGATCTTCTTGGTAAGCCTGTTGCTGTTCATTCGTTGTAGGTGCCCGTAGAACTGAGCCTCCGACGTCGCATACTGGTATTGGCTGATTCTAACTGTCGATACAGGTCAGAATTAGATTTCAAACGGTAGGTTCCATCTGGGAGCAATCTCGGGCCATGGATTTTCCTGAGGATACGTCTTTTGGCTTTCTCCAGGTCATACATGGTGCCTTTTCTGTTCATCAAGAGGGTCTCTGCGGCATACGGAAACTGTGGTCTGACAGTAGTTCTGTAGTGACAGATTTTAGCATTCCTCGAAATGCATTTCTTGTTGTACAAATTGTGGGATAGCTGGTATGCTGCGTTGAGTTTGGTACGCCTTGCTAGGATGGAGGTGCCATCTCTACCATTGGGGTGGACCCATTCGCCAAGATAACGAAAGCGATTGACTCTTCCAATCGTTCCATGTATGGTCGTCAAAGGGGTGTTTCCGGAGTGCCGATTCTCATAGTACTTGGTCTTATCGTAAGATATCCATAATCCAGACTTCACCGCTATCTCGTGCAGGGCTTGGACAGCTATGACAGCATCCTTAGAGTTATTGGTTAAGATTGCAATGTTATCTGCGAAGGCAAGGCAACTGATCTTGATTCTTCGGGTTCCAGCTCCAATGGCAACTGGTGTGATTCCTAGATTCCACAATGTGCATTCCCAGGTCTTGATGACTTTAGCAAGAACCAGATTAAACAAAATGGGCGAGAGGCCATCACCCTGTCGTACTCCGGTTTTGATCTTGAAACTCTGAGGTAGTTCTCCTCTGAACTTCACCTTAGAGGTTGTATCCGTGAGAGTCTGTTTGATGAGGGTGCGTGTGTTATAATCCACACCTCGTTCTCGGAGTATTGAGAAGAGTGTCTGGCGGTCGATGGAATCATAAGCTTTTGCGAAGTCTACGAAAACCACAGTGATGTTCGTACTCCTTACTTGTTTTAGTTGGAGAATGGTTTTCAGATTCAAGATCTGCTCGGTACAGGACCTTCCTCTCCGAAATCCTCCTTGATATTCACCAATTGTTTGATCACATTGACTTTCTACATTGTCCAGTAAAATCCTGGAGAGCGCTTTGTATGCTATTGACAGCAGAGATATCCCCCGGTAGCTGTTGACATAACTGTGATCGCCTTTCTCATGTAAAGGGTGTATGATAGCTGATTTCCAGTCATCAGGGATCCTGCCAGTCTCCCAACATTCGATTAAGATCTGGTGTAGGGCATCTGCGATCGTATTTCAACCTGCTTTCTGGGCTTCTGCAATGATGCCATCTTCCCCGGGTGCCTTGAGGTTCTTAAGATGGTTGATGGCATTAGCAACTTGCTGCAAAGGTGGTGGGTTAGATGGCAGGTTTATCTCTGGAGGATATTCAATAATAATATGTAGCATATACATTATTTATAATGAACATTTTCAAATGTTTTTGTGCGTATCCAGCCTTGGCAGTCTATATATTTGATGACTATTGTTGAGACGGGTATTCGAATCATATTAAGGTGTGGTTTGGAACCTCGCCGCCATGTTAGCACGCTGCCGCTTCCAACGTACACGCTACCATGGTGCAAGCTCAGTGCGTGTATTTAGGCGGGATACATTTCGAACTTCGCCGCCGCTGTGCAGCACTGCACCGCGCAGACGTGCCATAAGCAGTCTGGCATCTTTGGCGCGCCGTTCAGGCCATTCTCGCTGCAAGATGACGAAACACTCGGAGTTTGTTTCAAAATATCCAGTTGATAAGATGCAAAAGTAGCAGTTTATAAAGACGTAGAAAACCAGACCAAGCAAATATCATCATCATCATTCGGTCCCGTGCAAGGCACATTGGGCAGCAAGTCTTCTCCAGCGATGTCGGTCGATCGCAACAGCTCCGGCATCATCCCAAGAGATGCCAATGGTCCTGAGATATTCTCTCATTGTTTAACGCCAAGCTCTTCAAGGCCGGCCTTGTCTCCTTTTTCCTCCCAGTGATGTCCATCTTAGGGCACTTCGTGGGTGATGGTATTCGGGCATGCGGAGGACGTGGCCAGCAAGTAGCAACCGACGCTCAGTTACAGTCCTTGACAGGCGTAGGCCTACTGAGTCTGATCTTCTTAAGGCGTCTTCATTTGTGACATGATGTCGATAAGAGACTCCATGAATTCGACCAAGGCAACGTTGTTGGAAAACATCTAACCGCTTAATTACCTTAGCCATGAATTTCCATGTTACACAGTCATATAATGCAGTACGTCGGACAATACTCTTGAAAAGTTTCATCTTTTCTGCGACGATTATGACTGTTGTCTACCAGATAAATTGCATACGCTGAAATATGCCTGATGCCATTCCGATTCAAAAGGTGATATCCCTTTCTGTGCCAATGGAAATGATGCTACCAAGATATGTGAATTATAGCACTTGCTCTATAGCTTGACCACGAACTGTTATGGACCTGTTATCCTGGACTCCACCAACCTGCATGTATTTGGTCTTTTTATGATTTATACGTAGGCCATTTTACTGGCTTCAGTATCTAGTCTAGTGGTCATTTCTTGTAAGTCCACCTTTATTTCCCCAAAGAATGCGGTATCATCTGCAAACTCTTAATCTCTTAAGTGATTTGCGTCCCATAGAATACCAAAGGTGGGTTTATTCATTGCTCTCCTCAGAGCGAAATCCATAGACAGCAGAAACAGGAATGGAGACAAAATACATCCTTGTCTTACTCTGGTATTGATGTTAAAGAGATTTGTATTCCCAGATTCAGTCCGTACGCAGCAGCTAGAGGTCAGGTAGATGTTTTTAAGATGTTAATGAAACGTTGAGGAATACCATAAGTCCTTGCGATGTTCCATAGTGATTACTGATGAATGGAATCGAATGCTTTTTTAAAATCAATGAAATTGATTAATATCGGCTTCTAAAATTCTACGCTCTGTTCAATGATGTTCCTCAGAGTCAGGATCTGGGCGTTGCAAGAGCGCCCTTTTCTAAAACCTGCTTGCTCTTCACGTAATAGTGCATCTATTAGGTGTTGTAATCGTGTGAGTAATAAGAGGCAAAAGACTTTCCCAGGAACTGATGATGATGTGATACCTGCTCTTTTGTTTCAATCACTATGGTTACCCTTCTTTGGGATCTTGATGATAACAAGGATGTCAATTCATGTACGAGTCTCTCTCCACCGTGTTTCAGGAGCTCTGCAGATATTTGATCTAATCCAGGAGCCTTGTTGTTCTTAAGCAGCCGTATTGTGGTCTGGGCTTCAGCAGTATTAATTGGTTCCATATTGACGTCAAGTTCGTCAGCTTGTGTAACGTTGGCAACGTCGTATGGCATAGGTGGGCTAGGCTGGTTCAGCACCTCACAGACATGTTCAATCCAGCGTCTGTCTTGTTCTTCATTACTGAGTAGTATGATGCCATTTTATCATTTCAAATGATCTTGTCGACTTCATCGTTATGCATTACGGTTACGGCGTGTATGACGTCATCATGTTGTTCAGTGCATATGCACCGAGTCCGAGTTTACTCCTGGGGTCTGGCGTTATGCGATACGGAGATGGCGAGTGCGTGACGTCATGCAGCAGAGTGCACCTCCCTTTCTCCGTTCCCCGTGCGGAAAGCCTAAGTTAAAGGGTAATAGAGTCTGTTGAGTCTGAGTTTAATCCTGGGGTCTGGCGTTATGCGATACGGAGACGGCGAGTGTGTGACGTCATGCAGCAGAGTGCACCACCCGCTCTCCGTTCCCCGCGCGGGAAGCCTAAGTTAATGGGTAATGGAGCCTGTTGAAAGAGTCCTAGGGCTTCGAGCTACGCTCGAAGCCCTCCTGAGCCTTTCTATCATTTGTAGCATTTGTTGCATGCCTCATTTGAAATGATAGTCTAGTCTCTCAGACTGACTGTATTTTTTTTTTGTCACTGATTGGTGCACCTGCATTGTTTCTCACTCCCGTTAGTTCCCTGACCAGACGATATAGTGTCTTGAGGTCATTCTGAACTGACGCAGTCAGCGATTCAGCTGCCTTTCGTTCCAACCAGTTCTTTTTGTCCTCTTTACAGCTGCGTTTGACATTATTCACCAGTGGTTTGCTTTGTTGGTTCTGCTATTTCTTCTAGCGTTTTTTCTTGGTCTCGCCGAACTTTTGTCTTCTTCCGATCATCAATAAGCTGCCATGTTTTGTCTTGGATCCTTCTTTATATTAGGATTCCCCTTCTTCATCCGATGGTGCGTTCTGCAGTGTCAACTATGGTTTCAATTAACCGTGTCCAATGCCCTTCGATGTCAGTAGTAGTTTGGAGTAGCTGGAATCGATTTTGTAAGGTAAGTTGAAACTCCCTCTTGATGGTATATTCCTTTAATCTTTCAGTGGCCAGTACACGAGTTGGTTGCTCTGTCTGTAGTGTCTTAAAACTAAGGCAAAGTGATGACAGCAGAAGGTAATGGTCGGATGCAACATCCGCACCTCGATAGACTCGTACATCAAGCAGGGTTGACCTTCAGCGTTTGCTTACACAGATGTAGTCAATCTCATTCCTTGTCACTCCGTCAGGTGATCTCCACGTCTTCTTGTGTATGTTCTTGTGCGAGAAGTAGGTGTTCCCAATGCAGAGGTTATTCATGCTACAGAACAATAATAAATGTTCTCCTTTATCGCTGGTATGCGTTGTTGATCCATGTGGACCAATGACAAGTTCTAAACCATCTCTGCCGCTAGTAATCTGCGCATTAAAATCGCCAATCAAAAGCCCCAAATCATGACCAGGAGTCTCGTCTATCGTTGATTTTAGTTGGTCGTAGAATGCGTCTTTCTCCAAGTCATCTTTATCTTCTGTCGATGCATAGGCTTGGATAACTGTTCTTTTCGTAAGTCTCGAATGAAACCTGGCCGTAATTACACGGGGGCTAATTGCTTTCCAGCCAATCAGGGCTTGGTGTGCTTCCTTGCTTAGTATCAATGCCACTCCATATTCATATTGATCTTGATGTCCGGAGTACAATATTGTTTTTCCATCATTAGAAATTTTACCACTATCAAACCATCCGGCTTCACTAATACCTAAAATATGTAGGTTATAATTATCGAATTCGTGCCGCGCTTGTGCAAGTTTACCACACTGATACAAAGTTTGCACGTTCCATGTTCCAATTCGGGATGTAGATTTTGCATTAAATATCGATCCAGCATCAGCCGTTGGACAACATTTCGGCATTACTCTAACGCCGTCATTTTTTGATCTGACATCTTTGTGCTGTTCCTGTTGGTTACAATTATCGCGATCATTACAATCGGGATGATTGTTTGATGTACTTGCTGTTTCTTTAGTGGGGTCATGTTTTACAGGGTAGGGTTACTGACCCTACGACCAAACCTCCTCACTTCACCCGGACTTGGGACCGGCTGGGTTGTTCCAAACGAAATTAACCCAGCAAATATGAACCGATATAATGATGATCTCTAACCGCAGTGTTACGAAAAGTTTCTGATGGGCGCTGATTCCTTTCTGCGTTATAGTGTGCCCTCTCACATCTTAAATTCTAGGCTCTGAAATTCTGTTTTCGGGGTCGCAGTCGGTTCATAAATTGTTAATCTACTTGAAGGCCTAGGTGGAAAAATAATAATTTGCTATCTACGAATAAGTACTGAACCCAATTTTTGCTAATATAAAATTAACGGACGAAAAATAATCTGGATACACACATCGCTAAACAGAAAATTAAAATAAATAAGTAAATAATTAAATAAATAAATAAATAAATGGGAATGCCCAAGAAAATAAACAAGTGAAGAACTGAGGAAAATGCGTTAACAATAAAACAAATCAATAATAATAAAGACGAAAGTACCGTAATTATGATGTACAGTAGGGCGGTGCTGTCCATCTTTCTGGAGTGCTGGGGCACATTTAACTAATGCCCAAAGAGGTGCGGGCACCACCACTGTCATCACAGCCAGTATTTGACTACCGTTACTACAGGTATTATTATTATTATTATTATTATTTTATTATCATTATTATTCTTGCCACGGTGGGTGAGTGGTTAACGTGTCGGATTACTAACCCCAAGCTTGCAGGTTCGCCCCTGGCCGTGGTAAGTGATTTTTGAAAGGCGACAAAAATCACGACAATGATGGTCATACGTTGTTGGCATGTTAATGAACCCATTTGAATTCAGTAGGTCGTGTTCAATGGCAAAATTAATCTCGGGATTTTCCGCCAACACAAAGTTCCTCCATTCTCTACTAGAAAGCGCTGCAGTGTCAAGGAGCTTAGATATCTAACCTCCTTGACTTTCATAGCGTTCAAAGAACGACGAAATTCGATATGCAAGCTGCTCTTTGGGTGTCAATTAACAAAGCTTGCACCCGGCACCCGAGGCCATACGATAATAATATTATATCATTATTATCACTAAAAATATGCAATTCTTCAAAAATACTAGAAAATAATTACGAATCAAATGACTTAAAACTTCCATAAGTTAATTAGTGTAATGTCTGACAATGCATGTTCACTGTAAGTTCAGAAAAATCTGGTGCGTAGCTGGAACAAGCTGCTCTTAATGCCTCATCTAAATGTAAGTCTGTCAGCCTGGATCGGTATTTATTCTTGATGATGTTCACCGATGAAAATGTGACCTCGCAATGATATGTCTAACCAAACCAAGAATACATTTTCAAAGCAACACTACTGACCATGGTATATTTATTCCTGTCCATCAGAGTCCAGAAATTGCTTGAGGTTGAATAACATGATTTCAGAGGTAGGCCTATATCTTCTTGAAAACTTAAAATTTCCAATTCTACTTTTTCTGAATTACAATTTTCGAAGATCTGACGCATCCTACCGCCAAGTTCAGTAATGTCCACTGAAGCGAATGAATTATTGATGAACATTATCACTGGTACAAGTGCTGAAACCTGGCTAAATCTATTACTAAATTCTGTGGGTAAGATTTTAAGATGCTGAACAAAAGATAGAAGATCACATTCACCGACATTTACGGTTTCCATAATTGATTTCAAAGTAGGAATGTGAGCAAAGGAATTTCTTTTGAAATGTCCAATACCTAGCTTTAGTTTCCGCTGAAAAGCATTTAATGCACTTATCATGCATGGAATATTGCGATCTTTTCCTTGCGATTGGAGGTTTAGCTCATTTAATTTTGAAGTGATATCTGTCAAGAAACCTAAATCTAGTGGCCATGATCTCTCATCCAGCTCTTGACAATATTGCCCAGAAGATTTCAGAAAATCTCTGATCTCATCCAGAAGACTGTAAAATCGTTCCACAGTTTTCCCCCTACTAAGCCACCTAACGTCTGCGTGAAGAATTGCGTCACCATGCTCACAATCTGATAGTCAAAAGATTTCTAAACAATCTGTGACGTGTAGAGGATGAGCTGACGTAATTTACTGACCGAGTAACAACTTCCATAACATGGTCGCACTTTAAAACCTTTGTGCATTAAACTTCCTGGTGGATAATGCAATCATAACAAATACATTTAGGAAATTAATCATCTTTTGCACAATGAGCAAGAAACCCATTATTCCTACCAGTCATTGAAGGCGCTCCGTCTGTTGTCATGGCAACAAGTTCGGAGAGTGGAATGTTTCTATCTTTCACAAATTTCATGAATCCGTTAAATAGGCTATGTCTTCTCCCCTAGTACATCCATTAAGTGGCAGAACGTTTACTAATTCCTACTTAACCGTAACATCATGAAAGACGATTCTAATAAATACACACAACTGTGCAATATCAGAAATATCAGTGCTTTCATCAAACTGAAGCGAAAAATATTCACTCGACTGCAGGTCCTGATATAATTGAGATTCTATGTTGTTAGATATCTCTTAAACCCATCTCACAACGGTTTGGTGTGACAATTGAAGTCATTTTATGGAAGACATAAGTGAAGGTTTATATTTGTGACCATCGAACAGAGATTCCGCGGCACAGACCATTGCTTTTTTAACTACTTCCTCGTCACTGAAAGGTTTCTTTCTTTTAGCTAAATCGTAACAGACTTTGTAAGAGGCCATTGTCACATTACTATTTTGTTGAACTGGCCTTGTAAACGCTCATTGCTGTAATTTTAATTTAGATTTTAAGTCTCTAAATTTATGTTTTCGTAATTTGGAATTAATAGGAAATTCACTATTATGGTCCTTGTGATTTGCCGAAAACTGACGTTCTACATTACTTTTTTCTGAACAGAAACACTACTATTACACAATAAACACATGAGTTTTCCTCTAAATTCGAAAAAACAATACTGGTTCTCTCAATCACTGTCGAAACTGTAAGTCCTTTGCCTTTTAGCCCTAGGCCTACTGTATCACCAGAACCTTCACTCAATGAGCTCTCATGTTATAGGCTACCGGATTGGATCTCCTTCCGTCACTATCGGTAAAAATAACAATCTTCAAAAAACCTAACTACGGTTTGCGGTATAGCTTTGTTGATATCTAAGTAACTTTGTCTCTAATTCCCAACCAGTTGAGACCTGACGAAAGCGCAAATTCCGGAGGAGGGTGTGTCTCTTGTATGGCGGAAATGTTTATTACACAGCAGGGGCACCAGTTCCGAGAAGGGGTGTAAACACCGTTATGACAAGTAGGTACCGTACCATTCTAATGAGAAGAAACATGAGAACCGTAGCGTAGATAAATATGCTTCAATGGTGTGACTGGGAAGATGTACCGAAGAAAATAGTTTTTACTTGAAATTTAAATTAATATTAAAAACTCGTTGGAATAAAAATGTGTTTATGAAGGGTGCCAGGAAAATACACCGAGGGTGCCATGGTGCCCATGGACAGCACTTCAGTAGAGCAAAAATTCTTTGAAAATCCAGAAGGAAATTTAGTTATCTTACGTCACAATCAGCTGATTTCTTAGAGTCGGAAGATTCTAATAATCATCATTGACAGCTGTGACGAGATAGGAATCTAAACCCAAAGTACTAACAAACATGGTTTCTGGAAAGAAATTAATAATAATAATAATAATAATAATATATCATGAATTCTAACTTACAAATCTAACATTAGAGTATGAGCTCAGGATACAAAAAATATCAAAACGAAATAACCACCTTTGTATGGATAATCTATTTAAATCAACCCATATAATAATATAATGATAATATCGTAAGGCCTTGGGTGCCGGGTGCAAGGTTTGTTATTTGACACCCAGAGGGTACATTGCATGTCAAATTTCGTTATTCCTTGAAGCATTATGAAAGTCAAGGAGGTTAGATATCCTAGCTCCTTGAATACTACAGAGCTTTCTAGTACAGAAATTAGGAAATTTGTGTTGGCGGAAACTCCCGAGATTAATTTTTCCATTATGAACACGGCCTATTGAATTCAAATAACATATTTAGAAAGAACGAGAAAACATCTGGTTTTCTGTTGACGTCAGATGGACTGAGGATTATATATACAAAACTAAATACATTGCATACCATAGATAACTAAAATGTAATGGATAGTTTCCAAGGAGATTCGAGAGTGAAGTTTAACAAATGTTACCTCTGAAATGCAATGTACCTAGCTCTTAAATCTCGTTGAAACATATATTTTCACCAAGATCCAGCCAAATGACAGTTAATTTGCTATTCGAAGAAGCACACATACCACACCATTTATCGTATTAATGAAATTAAGTGCTCAAGATAAAAATTTATATTTAAGATGACATTTCGAAAAAATTAAGCGAAGCATATGAGAGCAAATATCACATACATAGCAACGCTACAACGGCACATTTATTAAACTTCACTCTCATATCTCTTTGGGAACTAACTATTACACTGTAGTTCCTATGGAATGCAATGTACAGTACCTAAACTTTAAATTTCGTTGATATATTGAGACCGTTTAGTTGATGTCAACAACCACGATGACTCAGCTAACGACACATAAATCGAATAAGAAGAAAAGTACCGTGAGGATCAGGTGACCTTCCAAAAAGGCTAAAGCGGCACGAGAGTCCGTAGTCCACAGGGATCGTGGTACATGGTGACGATGGTCATAGACCGCCTAAGGAAAGGTTCACCTTAAAACTAGACTGAGAAAATAAACATCCAGACTCATGTAAAACACCGTGAAAATTTATTAAAATTCACAAGCCCCTAGCCTAGTTCGGAGGGTTATAATCGGCTAGTCCGCAAATTAATAAATAAACTAAGATAAAGAACAGGTCCCCTACCTGAGAAGTTACTGAAAACCCTCGCGAAAGACCTAACTCACAATGATAAAGCAACAACAGCAACGCTAGGAATATGGCACGACGCAAGTCCCTAGTTCAAGTTACAAGATCAAGCTAATATCTGAATTTACATTTAACAGGGTAGCAAAACAAATCTAGGTTAGGATGGTACCATTTCGACATTTAAATTTAACATTAATTCAACTAGCTAAGTCCTATCAATTAACAAAATTTACGGCGATGACGTCCGTAAAAGAAAACAATTACATCCAAAAGCTAAGTGTACAGCCATGAAAAACAAACAATTTAATTATGCTTAATAACTATGTGCTAACAGCACACAATAAAGTAACATGTAGGGTTTAATACACTTGGCATCATAAATTAATAACGAAATAGACACAGTAGTTTTATTAAAAATTCCTGCCTACACCTTGGTTTACTCTTTGTAAACCATAGTCATCTAATGTGTATAGTTACGGTGACGAATGCGCAGTTGAGACCACGTCTGACATCGCATGGCCTGAGCTCCACAAGCTACGAACTCTAGGTTCGCACATGCTTCAGGTCGCTACAAAAATGTCAACTGTCCTAGTCATTTCCTCACAAGGAAATTATCTTCAACTGCACGGCTATGTCAACAGTTCCAGAATGCAAAGAACAAAGTTAGATAGAAAGAATCGTTAGTTAGGCTTGTTTTATAACAATTATGCATTTTATTATTAGAATGTCGGTTTATAGGTTTATCGTAGGTTTATGGCGAATAACATTGACAATAGCCCGGGCACGGAGTGTCTCCAACTGAGATCATTCTCCACCAAAAAGCCTCGACTCAACAGTCGGAATATAATCATCGAGTATAACAACTCGGACACACAATAACACGGGTTACCAGCGGCGCTAAGCTCGCGTTCAATAACTCTGGGATAGGCCTGTACAACAGTTACCTTCCAATAACATCTGATCAACGGGATCATCCCCGGACAAAGAATACAATAACATCCTGTTATAACAGGGTAGACTTCACCATCCTATAGAAAACCTTACATAACTGTACCTGTCATACGACAATACACGCAACAGAGCGCTAAACTAACAAAAACCGATCCATAAAACAAGTGATCAAATACAAGAGTGGAAACTGGTTTCCATAAGCAAAATAGCAATGAAAGGAAAAGCGAATACAAATAGTACTCTGTCCTCGTCTATAGTAGTTTTGTCTCACAATGAAGCAGGCGTGCTCTAGGTCACTGGGTTACATAACCAGTTTATTCAAGGCCGGCGATTTAATCAATACAAAACCTGCACTTGGCCGGTTCATAAAAAAACATTACCATATGTTACGGATCTCTACAGAGTCCGTGTATCAAACGCACGCTATAAATCTGAGTATAGTAATACACTTCCGTCTTTCTACCAAAGACGTCTAAATGAAAGTAAACTTACAATAACTGAAGCTCTTTGCTTTAAAAATGCAACTCAGTAGTTGCTAGAACATCAAATAAAAACGTGTCTCACACGACACAAGCAAAATATGATAAATGTGGCACAGATTCACACACTAGATCTGCTTAATGATACGTTGGGAACCGCGTTCGATGCTAGGCAACGAAACATTCCTTCTAGTTGTTAGGTTCAAACATGACCAAGAATAGCTTCTGAGCTTATTCAAAATGAAATATAATGCATTTACAAACTGGTAGTTACTGTCGACTACCTAAATGATACGACCGTTCTAACGACAGTCAGGGGTGTAGCAAAGGATGGCTGCGAAGAATGCAGTCAATTAATAACCAAGGCATCTGATTGCCATAACTACAGTCAGCAAAGACTTGAAAATTACCCCAAGTAGGGTTGAACAAAATAGCCTCAAAATGACTACGATCAGGTTCAGCAAAAAGGTAGGCATTGACGTTCCACGACGTTCACCAAGCTGCACCAGGGCTGACCAAAATGTCTGACCCCAAAGGTGTCTCACTCTAAACTGAAATAAATGACATCTAACTAATCTAGTTACATCCCTACCTAGAAAAATGGCTGACACTGAGTGTGGTTGATTCACAAACTACATTAAAACTACAATACCACCAGAAACTAGAACAAAGAAGGGGTGTGACAAAAACTCACGAAATGGAGGAGCTCTCACTCAACTCTCTATTCCACAACAAGGGTTGTACATAAACCTCTCTGGCTCTCTGGATCGGTATCCTCCTCATCAGGATTCCCATCTGGACTCCCCCAAAGACCAGGGTTCGATTTGTCCCTGTCGACATCTTCGTGGATATGCCTGGAAATGGCATTTTGGCTCCTTCCCTCTCGTTCATCGTTCTGGAAGTTCCACCATCATGCTGGTTCCTGTAGAAACGTCACCCCCCCCATACTGGGATGGTATTAGCCCATGGTGACTGCTTCAACCATGGTGAATAAAAGTCCAATCACGTGGGTAGCGAAATAAGTTGCGTGATTATTCATCCTCTCACTTCCAAAATTATAATGTCCGTCGTGACTATTATAGGCTTCAATTATAAGATACGACACAGCCTTAATCTTGCAGATGTGAATTAGCATGTGAGCTAATACTATTTTATAATGCTGCACGTGCTAGTGACGCTACTTTTGTATCACGCAGCATCCGTGAATTATACGACGTTTCAAAGATGAAATTTCCACTTTGGCAATTTAAATATCTCATACTATTATAATCACACTTATTCAGGATAATTGTAACACTATTACCTGTATATTTCCACTAGGCATCTGCCCTCCACATACGCGTGGGTAATAAGTGATGTCACAGCAATGTTGTGCAATACACTATACTTGCCAATAATTATTTCCCAAGCTTCTTATTTAATTCACTGGACTTCATCGACAGTGAATATTAGTATTTGCTTACTCGATGGCACCTTATAATCACTTTTTAACGCTAAACAGCGGATATTCTTCTACGTCTCGTAGGACAAATGTAATTCCACGCCTACACAAGGCGGATTCTCAAGTCGCAGTGCTCCGGTACTGGGTGTCTCTAGAAAGTAGGTCGTCAAAACGAAAACGTTGAGCGACTACTTACGTTCCTTTTTGCGTATCTGCAAGGGTATTACCTTACCTAAAGTAAAAATAAACATTCTCCAAAATGTTTTAATAATACAGCATGACAAAATGGAATATTCTGAGTCTCGTAGGAAAGATAAAAATAATTAATAAGACCTCAGATAATAATTAGCAGTTTACACCAAAGTCAAAAGTGCGATTCACCGCTACTTCAAAGTATCGCGTGATCTCTCAGCTTCACGTGGCTTCCTGGGTGTGTTCAAAAGTACAACATCCCATCATAAATGCTCTGTCATAAAAAATATCACATGAACCATAGCTCAGCGGGTTCATCTGCCTCTCTGTCGTTTCAAATAAAATGTTGGGATAACATTTTTATTTGCTTTGAAATTCATTCAAGAGTGATATTTTTTTAGATTGGCTGCATTAAAGGTTCCAATGCGTTCTCCTGTCCTAATGTCTTCTATCACATAACTTCCATTGTTTAAAGGCTGTCGGATACGACTAGGGCCATAATACAAGGATAGAAATTTCCCATATATGCGGTCTATAGGACTAGAAATTCCGGGTCTCCTTATAAGGATAAGGTCTCCTTCTACTAGTGGTTCTCTAAACCTCTGGCGTCTAGTTCTTCTCAAGCGCTGTCCTTCAGGTAAATGACGAAATCGGCGAAGGTGTTCCTCGCATTCTCCCTCGATGTCTATGGCATTAACAGTAGCTTCAGGATTCCGGCTGAGGATGTCGGCCAACACATTCTCTCTGCCTGGTCGATAAACTATTTCCAAATCGAACTGTTGGAGAAACAGCGTCCAACGTGTGATCCTGTCGCTTGCCAGTCTTGTTCTCAAGATGAAGGTCAACGCATGATGATCGGTTCTCACAATAATCCTTTGACCTAACAGAAGTTTCTGCCAGTATTCAAGTGCGTAAACAATTGCAAGTGCTTCTATCTCGGTCGTGAAGTATTGAGATTCATGTGCTCTTAAACGTCGGCTTAAGAAAGCGATGTAATGACGTTTCTTCTCATCATCTTCTTGCAGTAAAATGGCTCCTATACCAATGGCAGATGCATCAGTTTCTAGAATAAAGTTCCGAGAGTAATCTGGATATTCTAACTGAATTGAGTCCACAAGCATCTGTTTAGCTCTCCTGAAAGCTATCTCGCATTCATCATTCCAGTTCCACCTGCAGTTCTTTTTCAATAATCCTTGCAGTGGTGCAACAGTTTCGGAATACTTCTCACAATGAGCAGCAAAGAATTGGAGAATTCCTAAGAATTGTCTCACGTGTTTCACACGGGTTGGTGTTGGAAATGCAGCAACAGTTCTAATCTTTGCCGGATTCGGTCTATATCCTTCTCCATTGATTATGTGTCCTACGAATTTCACTTCTTCCTGAAAAAATCGACACTTGTCAAACTTGACCTTAAAATTTGCCTGTCGGAGATTCTCAAAAACAAGGCGCAATGTCTTTAAATACTCTGTTCCCGAAGCTATGATTATGTCATCCACATAACATATTACTTTCTGCTTCACTTCATGAGTCAGCTTGGCATCAAGTGCTCTGATTAATGCGGCTCCGGCATTTTTCAATCCAAATGGTAGTTTTTGGAATACATAAGTAGTCTGATCAAACAAGAATCCAGTATATTTCTGAGTATGCTCAGATAATCTGATATGGTAATAAGACTGAACCAAGTCTAATGATGAAAATATCCTTTTTCCTTTGAACTTCCTGAGAATGTCCCTAATCTTGGGCGGTCTGTCGTGCTCAGGAGCTAGGCGTTCATTCAAGGCTCTGGCATCAAGACAAAGTCTCAAACTTCCATCTACCTTAACCACAGGTATTATGGGATTCAAGAAAGGAGTCGGTGATTTCTTGATTGTACCTGCTGCTTCCATCTCATGGATCTTCTTAGCAGCTTCTTCGAGATGTTTCTCGGCAATCGGATAGATCCTTTTCTGGAATGGGGAATCGTCCAGTAATACAAGATCATACTCGTAGTCTAATATCTCACCAGGTGTGGTGTCGAATATATCTCTGTATTCGTTCAGTATTGCCTCAAGATCCTCATGTGTGGGTGCTGATAACGATTCTGCCTCTTCGTCGGCATCTAGTGTCGCCTCAATTTCCTTGCCCTTTAATGCTTCGACTACATCTACTTCGGATAGGAATTCCGGTTCTTCTTCAATTAGGCTCATCTGAATGGGTTCGTTCGGCTTGAACTCTACCGTATTCCGTCCCATGTCAATGATTCCATCATATTTTCTAATGAAGTCTGCGCCTAAAATGGCATCATGATGCAGGCCCTTCATTACGAGAAATTCGTGCAAGTACACGTGGCTCGAAATCTTCACAGTACACAAAATCTGGATTTTGCACGTTACAACGCGATCAGGTATGACACCTCTGACTCTTATAGCTGAAATGGGCAACTCCGTCACCTCAGAGTTTGCTCTAAGTCTGGCATGGCAATCGGCGGAAATTACACTAATCATCGCCCCAGTATCGATGAGTATGACTACACTGACTTCATTCAAGGTGGCTACAATCTTGGGTAGACGTGTTAATTCATAATTGTGGTTCGTCGTTCGTCGTTCGTCCAACAAGTCTTCTTGGATTGGCTCCCAGAGTAATATAGAGGCAGTTACTCGGTGCTCAACCAAACAAGAATCTATTGATTTTTCGGAGTTTTTTTTTCTGTCATGGCGAGAAGTACTGGGCTGGTTCTGCTCCGTTTCCTGCGCCGAATGTCTATTTTCCCTCGAAGTAGGGTTCCGTTCTCCCTCTTCTTGGATCTGCAATTCTCTCAATTGTTGGAGGTACTCACGGCTCTCCCGCGCTCTTCCTTTCCAATCCCTGTCTGGCTGGTATCTAGGGTCTCGATTTCTGTCGTAACCCCCACTATATCGATAGTCTCTACGGATACGTCCGTGTTGCTGATTTCTTCCTTCATTCCCTCGGCGGTTGTTTTCATGACGTCGGTTGTCGTCCGTCCTTCGGTCGAATCGCCGGTCCCAATGACTTCGCCGGTCATCATGTTGATTTCGAGTATACGGAGTGTTATTCCATTCTCTCCTGTTATAACTGTAATTGTTATCACGTCGCCCAGAATCCTCTGTGGTTTGTGTTTGTTGTGGCGTCTGGCTCACTTTATCAACAGTCGTCAGATTCATATGTCTATCCTCGCGTCTATCAGCCTTCTGCTGACGGTGTGTAGGAAACTGTTCTGTGTTAGCGTCCAACCTTCGCAGTATCTGGTCACACTGCTGGAAAGTGGATGCCCCTGCAGCGATTAACACACGTTGTACATCCGCAGGGTACTGCCAAACAATTGTGTTCACCAAATCTTGTTCGGACAATGGAGGCTGAAGACAACGGAGCTTCGCGAGCTGTATTGCGAAGTAATTCGCATAATGAGTAGGTGTATTGGAACTGTACCTTCGAGTGTACATCTCAGCTCGGATGCTCTGCTGGATGTCGCTCGACCAATATGTTCTTAATAACGCTTCCTTAAAGTCTTGGTAGCCTGTGAATGAGTATCGGAATGCTCTGAACCAGGTACCGGCTTGTCCCTCAAGCAGTCGCTCTATAACTCTTAGGTCCCTCTCTGGAGTTACCATAGTATCACGTAAGTAGCTTTCGACATTTGCTAGGAATTCCACGGGAGTAACACCGCTCCCAGTTCCCGAGAAGCGAGCTGGTTGCTCCTCTCTCGAACGAATTATGGTGACATTTCCCTGCGTATTCGCGGGTCTGAAAGTATCTTGCATGTAACTCTGCGTAGGAGTGTTAGTCTCATGACTAATTCGATTAGATGCTGGTTGAAACGGGTGAGCGTTAAAGTTCAAGGTCTGACCTTGCGCTAAATTAGTGAATTGTGACGGTTGCGATTCCATAGGCGCGCTGGGTTGGAAATGGGTAGGCATCATTCCTCCTGATTGAGATATAGGCGTTTCCTGAGATTCTCCCATCTGTGGGTGTACGTGTCTCTCTCTTGGAGTCGTCTCGAGTCTGTCCAGGCGTCTTTCTATTACTTCAAGACCTGGGATGGTTCTGGCTGCGACTTTGTTGCCTAAGTCGTTCAATTGCAGCTCGATCCTGTCAACCTTTCCCTTGAGGTTTGTGTCTACCTCGCGTATGGCCGTCCTAAGGTTATAACTGAGGTCTAACCTCTCGGTCACCGCGACTTCCTCAAATCTCTTTTGTAAGGAATCGATATCTCCTTCAACTCTGGACATATTTTCTTGGATTTTACCCACATCGTCTCTAACCTCGGCTACCTTAGCCTTGACTGTAGCTTCGTGTTCGTTGAGGTCACCTCTCAATAACATGAGGTCAATTTTGTGTTCCTCATGATGAACATCAACTGTCTCACGTAGACTGTCTACGGTTTCCGTCAATTCAGAAATGTTTCTCCTGTTGGTGTTAAGTTCCTCTTTAATCTCCATCATGCCATCAACGATAGTCTTCACGTTGTTATTAACGGCATTGGCAGCTCCTCTCATCAAGATTAAACCAACGTTCATGGTTGCCATGTCCTTCTTCACATTTCCGATAAATCCCTCGACGTGATCTAGTCGAGTCCCGAATTCTTCCCTGGTATGTTCCAGATCTGCTCTCATGTCTATCTGGACTTTATTCAAGGTTGTCTGAATTTGAGCTGTGTGCTCCTCCAATCGGTTTTGCACCTCCTCCCTAGCACTATTCATCTGGTCGGTTAAGCAATCTACGCGCTGGTTAGCCTCCTGATGGTGTCGTATGACATCAACCCTAACAGCTGCTAAACCTGTCGTCAGATCATTTCTCGCTTCGATCCTATATGTGTCCATGTCTGCCCTGACTTGAGTTAAATCAGCCCTAACATTATTTACAGAGTGAGTGTTAATCTCTAAGTCCTGTCTTACATTGTTTATAGACTGAGTGTTAATCTCTAAGTCCTGTCTTACATTGTTCATAGACTGAGTGTTAATCTCTAAGTCCTGTCTTACATTGTTGACTTCCTGTCTAACCTGGTCCACATGACCACTTACAGTATTTACAGCCTGAGTATTCTGTTGAAGATTGGCATTCACACCTGCCATCATCTCTCCAAACACACGACGAATAGTTTCCTCATCCATAGATAAGAAATATATGAGAAAGTGAGGGATCAATTTCTACTGGAACTTACAGCTATGATTAGTTACTTGGTGGTATAAAGCTTGCTTCATTTATATAAATATCACGAGTACAGCTGGAGTATGAAAACTAAATGCTTCTACATTTACAAAGACAACGGTGAGCAAAGCAAAGTATTACATTTACTTAGGATGAGGCATCATCAAAGAAAATCCTATCCGTCATTTATTCAACACTAAAGCCTCACCCCATGGACTTCTATCAAACATGAATGCCATGCGGTCAATTGATCTGCAGTACGACTTTCTAAGTTCGTCCCAGTCCTGTCAATTTACCTTTAATCAACATTAGGATCCTCAAAAAAAATAACATGGTACTGAGGGTCACCACGTTAACGTCGGCACATGAGTTGGGCGCCATTTTATGTGACCGTTTAGTTGATGTCAACAACCACGATGACTCAGCTAACGACACATAAATCGAATAAAAAGAAAAGTACCGTGAGGATCAGGTGACCTTCCAAAAAGGCTAAAGCGGCACGAGAGTCCGTAGTCCACAGGGATCGTGGTACATGGTGACGAAGGTCATAGACCGCCTAAGGAAAGGTTCACCTTAAAACTAGACTGAGAAAATAAACATCCAGACTCATGTAAAACACCGTGAAAATTTATTAAAATTCACAAGCCCCTAGCCTAGTTCGGAGGGTTATAATCGGCTAGTCCGCAAATTAATAAATAAACTAAGATAAAGAACAGGTCCCCTACCTGAGAAGTTACTGAAAACCCTCGCGAAAGACCTAACTCACAATGATAAAGCAACAACAGCAACGCTAGGAATATGGCACGACGCAAGTCCCTAGTTCAAGTTACAAGATCAAGCTAATATCTGAATTTACATTTAACAGGGTAGCAAAACAAATCTAGGTTAGGATGGTACCATTTCGACATTTAAATTTAACATTAATTCAACTAGCTAAGTCCTATCAATTAACAAAATTTACGGCGATGACGTCCGTAAAAGAAAACAATTACATCCAAAAGCTAAGTGTACAGCCATGAAAAACAAACAATTTAATTATGCTTAATAACTATGTGCTAACAGCACACAATAAAGTAACATGTAGGGTTTAATACACTTGGCATCATAAATTAATAACGAAATAGACACAGTAGTTTTATTAAAAATTCCTGCCTACACCTTGGTTTACTCTTTGTAAACCATAGTCATCTAATGTGTATAGTTACGGTGACGAATGCGCAGTTGAGACCACGTCTGACATCGCATGGCCTGAGCTCCACAAGCTACGAACTCTAGGTTCGCACATGCTTCAGGTCGCTACAAAAATGTCAACTGTCCTAGTCATTTCCTCACAAGGAAATTATCTTCAACTGCACGGCTATGTCAACAGTTCCAGAATGCAAAGAACAAAGTTAGATAGAAAGAATCGTTAGTTAGGCTTGTTTTATAACAATTATGCATTTTATTATTAGAATGTCGGTTTATAGGTTTATCGTAGGTTTATGGCGAATAACATTGACAATATCCTGGGCACGGAGTGTCTCCAACTGAGATCATTCTCCACCAAAAAGCCTCGACTCAACAGTCGGAATATAATCATCGAGTATAACAACTCGGACACACAATAACACGGGTTACCAGCGGCGCTAAGCTCGCGTTCAATAACTCTGGGATAGGCCTGTACAACAGTTACCTTCCAATAACATCTGGTCAACGGGATCATCCCCGGACAAAGCATACAATAACATCCTGTTATAACAGGGTAGACTTCACCATCCTATAGAAAACCTTACATAACTGTACCTGTCATACGACAATACACGCAACAGAGCGCTAAACTAACAAAAACCGATCCATAAAACAAGTGATCACATACAAGAGTGGAAACTGGTTTCCATAAGCAAAATAGCAATGAAAGGAAAAGCGAATACAAATTGTACTCTGTCCTCGTCTATAGTAGTTTTGTCTCACAATGAAGCAGGCGTGCTCTAGGTCACTGGGTTACATAACCAGTTTATTCAAGGCCGGCGATTTAATCAATACAAAACCTGCACTTGGCCGGTTCATAAAAAAACATTACCATATGTTACGGATCTCTACAGAGTCCGTGTATCAAACGCACGCTATAAATCTGAGTATAGTAATACACTTCCGTCTTTCTACCAAAGACGTCTAAATGAAAGTAAACTTACAATAACTGAAGCTCTTTGCTTTAAAAATGCAACTCAGTAGTTGCTAGAACATCAAATAAAAACGTGTCTCACACGACACAAGCAAAATATGATAAATGTGGCACAGATTCACACACTAGATCTGCTTAATGATACGTTGGGAACCGCGTTCGATGCTAGGCAACGAAACATTCCTTCTAGTTGTTAGGTTCAAACATGACCAAGAATAGCTTCTGAGCTTATTCAAAATGAAATATAATGCATTTACAAACTGGTAGTTACTGTCGACTACCTAAATGATACGACCGTTCTAACGACAGTCAGGGGTGTAGCAAAGGATGGCTGCGAAGAATGCAGTCAATTAATAACCAAGGCATCTGATTGCCATAACTACAGTCAGCAAAGACTTGAAAATTACCCCAAGTAGGGTTGAACAAAATAGCCTCAAAATGACTACGATCAGGTTCAGCAAAAAGGTAGGCATTGACGTTCCACGACGTTCACCAAGCTGCACCAGGGCTGACCAAAATGTCTGACCCCAAAGGTGTCTCACTCTAAACTGAAATAAATGACATCTAACTAATCTAGTTACATCCCTACCTAGAAAAATGGCTGACACTGAGTGTGGTTGATTCACAAACTACATTAAAACTACAATACCACCAGAAACTAGAACAAAGAAGGGGTGTGACAAAAACTCACGAAATGGAGGAGCTCTCACTCAACTCTCTATTCCACAACAAGGGTTGTACATAAACCTCTCTGGCTCTCTGGATCGGTATCCTCCTCATCAGGATTCCCATCTGGACTCCCCCAAAGACCAGGGTTCGATTTGTCCCTGTCGACATCTTCGTGGATATGCCTGGAAATGGCATTTTGGCTCCTTCCCTCTCGTTCATCGTTCTGGAAGTTCCACCATCATGCTGGTTCCTGTAGAAACGTCACCCCCCCATACTGGGATGGTATTAGCCCATGGTGACTGCTTCAACCATGGTGAATAAAAGTCCAATCACGTGGGTAGGGAAATAAGTTGCGTGATTATTCATCCTCTCACTTCCAAAATTATAATGTCCGTCGTGACTATTATAGGCTTCAATTATAAGATACGACACAGCCTTAATCTTGCAGATGTGAATTAGCATGTGAGCTAATACTATTTTATAATGCTGCACGTGCTAGTGACGCTACTTTTGTATCACGCAGCATCCGTGAATTATACGACGTTTCAAAGATGAAATTTCCACTTTGGCAATTTAAATATCTCATACTATTATAATCACACTTATTCAGGATAATTGTAACACTATTACCTGTATATTTCCACTAGGCATCTGCCCTCCACATACGCGTGGGTAATAAGTGATGTCACAGCAATGTTGTGCAATACACTATACTTGCCAATAATTATTTCCCAAGCTTCTTATTTAATTCACTGGACTTCATCGACAGTGAATATTAGTATTTGCTTACTCGATGGCACCTTATAATCACTTTTTAACGCTAAACAGCGGATATTCTTCTACGTCTCGTAGGACAAATGTAATTCCACGCCTACACAAGGCGGATTCTCAAGTCGCAGTGCTCCGGTACTGGGTGTCTCTAGAAAGTAGGTCGTCAAAACGAAAACGTTGAGCGACTACTTACGTTCCTTTTTGCGTATCTGCAAGGGTATTACCTTACCTAAAGTAAAAATAAACATTCTCCAAAATGTTTTAATAATACAGCATGACAAAATGGAATATTCTGAGTCTCGTAGGAAAGATAAAAATAATTAATAAGACCTCAGATAATAATTAGCAGTTTACACCAAAGTCAAAAGTGCGATTCACCGCTACTTCAAAGTATCGCGTGATCTCTCAGCTTCACGTGGCTTCCTGGGTGTGTTCAAAAGTACAACATCCCATCATAAATGCTCTGTCATAAAAAATATCACATGAACCATAGCTCAGCGGGTTCATCTGCCTCTCTGTCGTTTCAAATAAAATGTTGGGATAACATTTTTATTTGCTTTGAAATTCATTCAAGAGTGATATTTTTTTTAGATTGGCTGCATTAAAGGTTCCAATGCGTTCTCCTGTCCTAATGTCTTCTATCACATAACTTCCATTGTTTAAAGGCTGTCGGATACGACTAGGGCCATAATACAAGGATAGAAATTTCCCATATATGCGGTCTATAGGACTAGAAATTCCGGGTCTCCTTATAAGGATAAGGTCTCCTTCTACTAGTGGTTCTCTAAACCTCTGGCGTCTAGTTCTTCTCAAGCGCTGTCCTTCAGGTAAATGACGAAATCGGCGAAGGTGTTCCTCGCATTCTCCCTCGATGTCTATGGCATTAACAGTAGCTTCAGGATTCCGGCTGAGGATGTCGGCCAACACATTCTCTCTGCCTGGTCGATAAACTATTTCCAAATCGAACTGTTGGAGAAACAGCGTCCAACGTGTGATCCTGTCGCTTGCCAGTCTTGTTCTCAAGATGAAGGTCAACGCATGATGATCGGTTCTCACAATAATCCTTTGACCTAACAGAAGTTTCTGCCAGTATTCAAGTGCGTAAACAATTGCAAGTGCTTCTATCTCGGTCGTGAAGTATTGAGATTCATGTGCTCTTAAACGTCGGCTTAAGAAAGCGATGTAATGACGTTTCTTCTCATCATCTTCTTGCAGTAAAATGGCTCCTATACCAATGGCAGATGCATCAGTTTCTAGAATAAAGTTCCGAGAGTAATCTGGATATTCTAACTGAATTGAGTCCACAAGCATCTGTTTAGCTCTCCTGAAAGCTATCTCGCATTCATCATTCCAGTTCCACCTGCAGTTCTTTTTCAATAATCCTTGCAGTGGTGCAACAGTTTCGGAATACTTCTCACAATGAGCAGCAAAGAATTGGAGAATTCCTAAGAATTGTCTCACGTGTTTCACACGGGTTGGTGTTGGAAATGCAGCAACAGTTCTAATCTTTGCCGGATTCGGTCTATATCCTTCTCCATTGATTATGTGTCCTACGAATTTCACTTCTTCCTGAAAAAATCGACACTTGTCAAACTTGACCTTAAAATTTGCCTGTCGGAGATTCTCAAAAACAAGGCGCAATGTCTTTAAATACTCTGTTCCCGAAGCTATGATTATGTCATCCACATAACATATTACTTTCTGCTTCACTTCATGAGTCAGCTTGGCATCAAGTGCTCTGATTAATGCGGCTCCGGCATTTTTCAATCCAAATGGTAGTTTTTGGAATACATAAGTAGTCTGATCAAACAAGAATCCAGTATATTTCTGAGTATGCTCAGATAATCTGATATGGTAATAAGACTGAACCAAGTCTAATGATGAAAATATCCTTTTTCCTTTGAACTTCCTGAGAATGTCCCTAATCTTGGGCGGTCTGTCGTGCTCAGGAGCTAGGCGTTCATTCAAGGCTCTGGCATCAAGACAAAGTCTCAAACTTCCATCTACCTTAACCACAGGTATTATGGGATTCAAGAAAGGAGTCGGTGATTTCTTGATTGTACCTGCTGCTTCCATCTCATGGATCTTCTTAGCAGCTTCTTCGAGATGTTTCTCGGCAATCGGATAGATCCTTTTCTGGAATGGGGAATCGTCCAGTAATACAAGATCATACTCGTAGTCTAATATCTCACCAGGTGTGGTGTCGAATATATCTCTGTATTCGTTCAGTATTGCCTCAAGATCCTCATGTGTGGGTGCTGATAACGATTCTGCCTCTTCGTCGGCATCTAGTGTCGCCTCAATTTCCTTGCCCTTTAATGCTTCGACTACATCTACTTCGGATAGGAATTCCGGTTCTTCTTCAATTAGGCTCATCTGAATGGGTTCGTTCGGCTTGAACTCTACCGTATTCCGTCCCATGTCAATGATTCCATCATATTTTCTAATGAAGTCTGCGCCTAAAATGGCATCATGATGCAGGCCCTTCATTACGAGAAATTCGTGCAAGTACACGTGGCTCGAAATCTTCACAGTACACAAAATCTGGATTTTGCACGTTACAACGCGATCAGGTATGACACCTCTGACTCTTATAGCTGAAATGGGCAACTCCGTCACCTCAGAGTTTGCTCTAAGTCTGGCATGGCAATCGGCGGAAATTACACTAATCATCGCCCCAGTATCGATGAGTATGACTACACTGACTTCATTCAAGGTGGCTACAATCTTGGGTAGACGTGTTAATTCATAATTGTGGTTCGTCGTTCGTCGTTCGTCCAACAAGTCTTCTTGGATTGGCTCCCAGAGTAATATAGAGGCAGTTACTCGGTGCTCAACCAAACAAGAATCTATTGATTTTTCGGAGTTTTTTTTTCTGTCATGGCGAGAAGTACTGGGCTGGTTCTGCTCCGTTTCCTGCGCCGAATGTCTATTTTCCCTCGAAGTAGGGTTCCGTTCTCCCTCTTCTTGGATCTGCAATTCTCTCAATTGTTGGAGGTACTCACGGCTCTCCCGCGCTCTTCCTTTCCAATCCCTGTCTGGCTGGTATCTAGGGTCTCGATTTCTGTCGTAACCCCCACTATATCGATAGTCTCTACGGATACGTCCGTGTTGCTGATTTCTTCCTTCATTCCCTCGGCGGTTGTTTTCATGACGTCGGTTGTCGTCCGTCCTTCGGTCGAATCGCCGGTCCCAATGACTTCGCCGGTCATCATGTTGATTTCGAGTATACGGAGTGTTATTCCATTCTCTCCTGTTATAACTGTAATTGTTATCACGTCGCCCAGAATCCTCTGTGGTTTGTGTTTGTTGTGGCGTCTGGCTCACTTTATCAACAGTCGTCAGATTCATATGTCTATCCTCGCGTCTATCAGCCTTCTGCTGACGGTGTGTAGGAAACTGTTCTGTGTTAGCGTCCAACCTTCGCAGTATCTGGTCACACTGCTGGAAAGTGGATGCCCCTGCAGCGATTAACACACGTTGTACATCCGCAGGGTACTGCCAAACAATTGTGTTCACCAAATCTTGTTCGGACAATGGAGGCTGAAGACAACGGAGCTTCGCGAGCTGTATTGCGAAGTAATTCGCATAATGAGTAGGTGTATTGGAACTGTACCTTCGAGTGTACATCTCAGCTCGGATGCTCTGCTGGATGTCGCTCGACCAATATGTTCTTAATAACGCTTCCTTAAAGTCTTGGTAGCCTGTGAATGAGTATCGGAATGCTCTGAACCAGGTACCGGCTTGTCCCTCAAGCAGTCGCTCTATAACTCTTAGGTCCCTCTCTGGAGTTACCATAGTATCACGTAAGTAGCTTTCGACATTTGCTAGGAATTCCACGGGAGTAACACCGCTCCCAGTTCCCGAGAAGCGAGCTGGTTGCTCCTCTCTCGAACGAATTATGGTGACATTTCCCTGCGTATTCGCGGGTCTGAAAGTATCTTGCATGTAACTCTGCGTAGGAGTGTTAGTCTCATGACTAATTCGATTAGATGCTGGTTGAAACGGGTGAGCGTTAAAGTTCAAGGTCTGACCTTGCGCTAAATTAGTGAATTGTGACGGTTGCGATTCCATAGGCGCGCTGGGTTGGAAATGGGTAGGCATCATTCCTCCTGATTGAGATATAGGCGTTTCCTGAGATTCTCCCATCTGTGGGTGTACGTGTCTCTCTCTTGGAGTCGTCTCGAGTCTGTCCAGGCGTCTTTCTATTACTTCAAGACCTGGGATGGTTCTGGCTGCGACTTTGTTGCCTAAGTCGTTCAATTGCAGCTCGATCCTGTCAACCTTTCCCTTGAGGTTTGTGTCTACCTCGCGTATGGCCGTCCTAAGGTTATAACTGAGGTCTAACCTCTCGGTCACCGCGACTTCCTCAAATCTCTTTTGTAAGGAATCGATATCTCCTTCAACTCTGGACATATTTTCTTGGATTTTACCCACATCGTCTCTAACCTCGGCTACCTTAGCCTTGACTGTAGCTTCGTGTTCGTTGAGGTCACCTCTCAATAACATGAGGTCAATTTTGTGTTCCTCATGATGAACATCAACTGTCTCACGTAGACTGTCTACGGTTTCCGTCAATTCAGAAATGTTTCTCCTGTTGGTGTTAAGTTCCTCTTTAATCTCCATCATGCCATCAACGATAGTCTTCACGTTGTTATTAACGGCATTGGCAGCTCCTCTCATCAAGATTAAACCAACGTTCATGGTTGCCATGTCCTTCTTCACATTTCCGATAAATCCCTCGACGTGATCTAGTCGAGTCCCGAATTCTTCCCTGGTATGTTCCAGATCTGCTCTCATGTCTATCTGGACTTTATTCAAGGTTGTCTGAATTTGAGCTGTGTGCTCCTCCAATCGGTTTTGCACCTCCTCCCTAGCACTATTCATCTGGTCGGTTAAGCAATCTACGCGCTGGTTAGCCTCCTGATGGTGTCGTATGACATCAACCCTAACAGCTGCTAAACCTGTCGTCAGATCATTTCTCGCTTCGATCCTATATGTGTCCATGTCTGCCCTGACTTGAGTTAAATCAGCCCTAACATTATTTACAGAGTGAGTGTTAATCTCTAAGTCCTGTCTTACATTGTTTATAGACTGAGTGTTAATCTCTAAGTCCTGTCTTACATTGTTCATAGACTGAGTGTTAATCTCTAAGTCCTGTCTTACATTGTTGACTTCCTGTCTAACCTGGTCCACATGACCACTTACAGTATTTACAGCCTGAGTATTCTGTTGAAGATTGGCATTCACACCTGCCATCATCTCTCCAAACACACGACGAATAGTTTCCTCATCCATAGATAAGAAATATATGAGAAAGTGAGGGATCAATTTCTACTGGAACTTACAGCTATGATTAGTTACTTGGTGGTATAAAGCTTGCTTCATTTATATAAATATCACGAGTACAGCTGGAGTATGAAAACTAAATGCTTCTACATTTACAAAGACAACGGTGAGCAAAGCAAAGTATTACATTTACTTAGGATGAGGCATCATCAAAGAAAATCCTATCCGTCATTTATTCAACACTAAAGCCTCACCCCATGGACTTCTATCAAACATGAATGCCATGCGGTCAATTGATCTGCAGTACGACTTTCTAAGTTCGTCCCAGTCCTGTCAATTTACCTTTAATCAACATTAGGATCCTCAAAAAAAATAACATGGTACTGAGGGTCACCACGTTAACGTCGGCACATGAGTTGGGCGCCATTTTATGTGACCGTTTAGTTGATGTCAACAACCACGATGACTCAGCTAACGACACATAAATCGAATAAAAAGAAAAGTACCGTGAGGATCAGGTGACCTTCCAAAAAGGCTAAAGCGGCACGAGAGTCCGTAGTCCACAGGGATCGTGGTACATGGTGACGATGGTCATAGACCGCCTAAGGAAAGGTTCACCTTAAAACTAGACTGAGAAAATAAACATCCAGACTCATGTAAAACACCGTGAAAATTTATTAAAATTCACAAGCCCCTAGCCTAGTTCGGAGGGTTATAATCGGCTAGTCCGCAAATTAATAAATAAACTAAGATAAAGAACAGGTCCCCTACCTGAGAAGTTACTGAAAACCCTCGCGAAAGACCTAACTCACAATGATAAAGCAACAACAGCAACGCTAGGAATATGGCACGACGCAAGTCCCTAGTTCAAGTTACAAGATCAAGCTAATATCTGAATTTACATTTAACAGGGTAGCAAAACAAATCTAGGTTAGGATGGTACCATTTCGACATTTAAATTTAACATTAATTCAACTAGCTAAGTCCTATCAATTAACAAAATTTACGGCGATGACGTCCCTAAAAGAAAACAATTACATCCAAAAGCTAAGTGTACAGCCATGAAAAACAAACAATTTAATTATGCTTAATAACTATGTGCTAACAGCACACAATAAAGTAACATGTAGGGTTTAATACACTTGGCATCATAAATTAATAACGAAATAGACACAGTAGTTTTATTAAAAATTCCTGCCTACACCTTGGTTTACTCTTTGTAAACCATAGTCATCTAATGTGTATAGTTACGGTGACGAATGCGCAGTTGAGACCACGTCTGACATCGCATGGCCTGAGCTCCACAAGCTACGAACTCTAGGTTCGCACATGCTTCAGGTCGCTACAAAAATGTCAACTGTCCTAGTCATTTCCTCACAAGGAAATTATCTTCAACTGCACGGCTATGTCAACAGTTCCAGAATGCAAAGAACAAAGTTAGATAGAAAGAATCGTTAGTTAGGCTTGTTTTATAACAATTATGCATTTTATTATTAGAATGTCGGTTTATAGGTTTATCGTAGGTTTATGGCGAATAACATTGACAATATCCTGGGCACGGAGTGTCTCCAACTGAGATCATTCTCCACCAAAAAGCCTCGACTCAACAGTCGGAATATAATCATCGAGTATAACAACTCGGACACACAATAACACGGGTTACCAGCGGCGCTAAGCTCGCGTTCAATAACTCTGGGATAGGCCTGTACAACAGTTACCTTCCAATAACATCTGGTCAACCGGATCATCCCCGGACAAAGCATACAATAACATCCTGTTATAACAGGGTAGACTTCACCATCCTATAGAAAACCTTACATAACTGTACCTGTCATACGACAATACACGCAACAGAGCGCTAAACTAACAAAAACCGATCCATAAAACAAGTGATCACATACAAGAGTGGAAACTGGTTTCCATAAGCAAAATAGCAATGAAAGGAAAAGCGAATACAAATTGTACTCTGTCCTCGTCTATAGTAGTTTTGTCTCACAATGAAGCAGGCGTGCTCTAGGTCACTGGGTTACATAACCAGTTTATTCAAGGCCGGCGATTTAATCAATACAAAACCTGCACTTGGCCGGTTCATAAAAAAACATTACCATATGTTACGGATCTCTACAGAGTCCGTGTATCAAACGCACGCTATAAATCTGAGTATAGTAATACACTTCCGTCTTTCTACCAAAGACGTCTAAATGAAAGTAAACTTACAATAACTGAAGCTCTTTGCTTTAAAAATGCAACTCAGTAGTTGCTAGAACATCAAATAAAAACGTGTCTCACACGACACAAGCAAAATATGATAAATGTGGCACAGATTCACACACTAGATCTGCTTAATGATACGTTGGGAACCGCGTTCGATGCTAGGCAACGAAACATTCCTTCTAGTTGTTAGGTTCAAACATGACCAAGAATAGCTTCTGAGCTTATTCAAAATGAAATATAATGCATTTACAAACTGGTAGTTACTGTCGACTACCTAAATGATACGACCGTTCTAACGACAGTCAGGGGTGTAGCAAAGGATGGCTGCGAAGAATGCAGTCAATTAATAACCAAGGCATCTGATTGCCATAACTACAGTCAGCAAAGACTTGAAAATTACCCCAAGTAGGGTTGAACAAAATAGCCTCAAAATGACTACGATCAGGTTCAGCAAAAAGGTAGGCATTGACGTTCCACGACGTTCACCAAGCTGCACCAGGGCTGACCAAAATGTCTGACCCCAAAGGTGTCTCACTCTAAACTGAAATAAATGACATCTAACTAATCTAGTTACATCCCTACCTAGAAAAATGGCTGACACTGAGTGTGGTTGATTCACAAACTACATTAAAACTACAATACCACCAGAAACTAGAACAAAGAAGGGGTGTGACAAAAACTCACGAAATGGAGGAGCTCTCACTCAACTCTCTATTCCACAACAAGGGTTGTACATAAACCTCTCTGGCTCTCTGGATCGGTATCCTCCTCATCAGGATTCTCATCTGGACTCCCCCAAAGACCAGGGTTCGATTTGTCCCTGTCGACATCTTCGTGGATATGCCTGGAAATGGCATTTTGGCTCCTTCCCTCTCGTTCATCGTTCTGGAAGTTCCACCATCATGCTGGTTCCTGTAGAAACGTCACCCCCCCCCCCATACTGGGATGGTATTAGCCCATGGTGACTGCTTCAACCATGGTGAATAAAAGTCCAATCACGTGGGTAGCGAAATAAGTTGCGTGATTATTCATCCTCTCACTTCCAAAATTATAATGTCCGTCGTGACTATTATAGGCTTCAATTATAAGATACGACACAGCCTTAATCTTGCAGATGTGAATTAGCATGTGAGCTAATACTATTTTATAATGCTGCACGTGCTAGTGACGCTACTTTTGTATCACGCAGCATCCGTGAATTATACGACGTTTCAAAGATGAAATTTCCACTTTGGCAATTTAAATATCTCATACTATTATAATCACACTTATTCAGGATAATTGTAACACTATTACCTGTATATTTCCACTAGGCATCTGCCCTCCACATACGCGTGGGTAATAAGTGATGTCACAGCAATGTTGTGCAATACACTATACTTGCCAATAATTATTTCCCAAGCTTCTTATTTAATTCACTGGACTTCATCGACAGTGAATATTAGTATTTGCTTACTCGATGGCACCTTATAATCACTTTTTAACGCTAAACAGCGGATATTCTTCTACGTCTCGTAGGACAAATGTAATTCCACGCCTACACAAGGCGGATTCTCAAGACGCAGTGCTCCGGTGCTGGGTGTCTCTAGAAAGTAGGTCGTCAAAACGAAAACGTTGAGCGACTACTTACGTTCCTTTTTGCGTATCTGCAAGGGTATTACCTTACCTAAAGTAAAAATAAACATTCTCCAAAATGTTTTAATAATGCAGCATGACGAAATGGAATATTCTGAGTCTCGTAGGAAAGATAAAAATAATTAATAAGACCTCAGATAATAATTAGCAGTTTACACCAAAGTCAACAGTGCGATTCACCGCTACTTCAAAGTATCGCGTGATCTCTCAGCTTCACGTGGCTTCCTGGGTGTGTTCAAAAGTACAACATCCCATCATAAATGCTCTGTCATAAAAAATATCACATGAACCATAGCTCAGCGGGTTCAATATATATTCACCAAGATGCTAACCTAATTACATTCAATTCATAGACAGCATTAAAGGCAAGCACACTTATTGCCATTTGAAACTCCAGGCCAGAGAAAGAAGACGTTTTGGAAGACTTGCAAGTTACCTAGCGGTTGAGGAGAACAAGAAGAAGATGCTATTTTTAAGAATCACACATACCAAACCATTAATCATAATAAAATTAGGTACTCAAGACAATTTATAATTAAGATGACATAAGCGAAATTGTTTCAACACTTTATGAAGCTCACCAGCGCTACCACATCGCCCATAGTTAACAGATACCGGTACCCACATTCTCCTTGGAAACATTTCAATGCTTTGGCCACCTGTGGACTGCAATGTATTTTGAACCTCATTGATCTATACACACTTGACAAACAATAGGTTATAAACATAAAATATATGTTACAAATAGAATTTGCACAAGGTAAGAATATATAATAATATAATAAATGCATTTCAAACCTCCTCATGAATCACAACATGTCACTTTATTTATCCATTCTTTCTCCATTCACAGTTGTATTAAAGAAGATTCATACATGAACCAATATTGTTTGCTACGCACGAGGAGTTATTGGGGTCAAAATTTGTTTACAAGGGTACCATTTCGTTATACAAACATTTAGTTGAATTCAGAGTTGCCGCTTATCTATAATATATATACGTATAAATGTACAAATTTGGCATTCACTCGCTATCCTATATGAAATAGTCATCCTACTGATGTATTCCATCTACACAACATGGTAGGCAAAACTAATATTTAATTAAGAAGATATTTGTCTCAATTCAAATGCAGGCTAGTTCTTTTCTATCATATAATACATATAATCTCTTATATAAAAACAAGTGTCCTGACTGACTGACTGACTGACTGACTGACTGACTCATCATCGGCCAGCCAAAACTATTAAAGTTAGAAACATGAAATTTTGGGAATATGTTCGTTGTAAGTCGAAAACGCCCACTAAGGAAGGGTTTTTGGATATTCAGTTTCTAAAGGGGTGTTAGGGGGGTACACTTGCATTTCATTGAATAACAATATCTCCAGATTGCTTTCATTTGGGGATTTGATACTCGGCATATAAACTCATCATTAAAAACAAGAAGATACGTGTCTGAGGGTTTTTCGATGTGGTGTATATTTTGAGGTGAAAGGGGTGAAAAGTGGGGGTTGAAGGTTTCCTAACCGAGCGTGTATCTCTTAAACGTCATAGGCGAGGAGTTTGGACCTCAGCGGAAAAAAATCAGCATAAAAAATAACAAAATAGGTGTTTGACCGTTTTTTCATAAATCCAATATAAGGGGCCCATGGGGAGGGGTGAAAATATGGGGAGGTGGGAGGAAACGTAATATGTCTGAGTGTAAAGTTATACATGGCCTATGTTGTAGACAATAACACATTACATCTTTTTTGTCTCTTGCTATTTCATCATACGACGAATACTTAGGGAGTTATTAATGATTTTGTACTTTTTGGCCGGAATTTTCTAAGTCCCAGGAATGACATAAAAATTGATTCGAATGAAATTTCGAAAAATAGTTTTTTTGAAATACTTTTATTATATTTTTCACGTCATTTAGGGTCCGAAACCAACATGATATTTTGATGTTCTTTTTCGTCCCATGCATTTTTGGATTCAGGTGAAGAAAGGATTTTTGGATATTCAGGTTCTAAAGGGGTGTTAAGGGGGTAGGCCTGCATTTCATTGAATAGCAATATCTCCCGATTGGTTTCATTGGGGGATGTGATACTCGGCATATAAACTCATCATTAAAAATAAGAAGACATGTGTCTGAGGGTTTTTCGATGTGGTGTATATTATGAGGTGAAAGGGGTGAAAAGTGGGGGTTGAAGGATTCCTAACGGAGCGTGTATCTCTTAAACGACATAGGTGATCGGAATTTTCTAAGTCCCAGGAATGACATAAAAATTGATTCGAATGATATTTGAAAAAAAAATATATATATTTATTATATTTTTCACGTCTTTTAGGGTCCGAAACCAACATGATATTTTGATGTTTTTTTTCGTCCCATGCATTTTTGGTTTCAGGTGATAGACCATGCTTATCTATCTATATAACTAATGTTATAACGGGATTCCAAATGTTATTGCGGGCGAAGCCGCGGGTAACAGCTAGTATCATATAATTCTTAATATCTTGTAATAATTGGAAAAACCAGGACGTAATACGTAATAATTTTCCAATTAATTAGGTTGACATTTCAAACGACGTACCATCTGGTTGGCGCCTGATACAAAATTCACATCCCATATTTCGGAAGAAGATTTAGTTTCATTTCAAGCACTAAGTTAAATATTTGTTGATATTCGGCACTTGGTTTTCTAAATTATTTAATTTTCTATATTTTATCCATGCTTACTTTTACAAAATGTATTATTTTTCTAACAATATTTTCAAAATTTAATGTAAAGCCCAATATGTTATATTTCATCTAGTTACTTTTATTGTAAGGATATCCATTTTTATTATTTTATTTCATTCGTTTAATTACAATTGATCTCATAAATATTTTTCACATCAAAATACATTAGACTCAAGTAGCCTACATCTATTTTAGTTTATTCTTAATTGATTGCTATCTTATTGAGCTGAAGATGACCTCAATATCAGGTCGAAACATGCACATTATACAATAGATATATTTGTATAAGTACTGATTGGCGTATAATTTAATATAATGTAATATATTGAATACGGATCAATGACAAATGTATTTGCATTCTATTTTCTTAGAGACTGACTAAAATGATTTTTATAATTTTCACTAATATAGTTGACAGTCAAATCCTGAATGTCGTACATTTCGTTTTGATTACTTTATTCTAGTTTCGTGTGAAATTACCTTGACAGGAATTTTACTTGAAATTACAGGTGTCTGCGAAACTTGTGAGTATTGACAGAGTGCTATGAAAGAATTTGATGTGACCTTTTATTCTGCTCTTTAGAATGAAATTCGAAAACTGCACATTCAGATTTGGTATCGTGCATCTGCAGTAAGTATTGTAGGATTCGGAAACTGAGGCAAGCCACAGCCCATTAAGCGGGAACATTTGTACTGTAAACAGGATTACAGATTGTTATAGCAGCTGGACGTTTCAAATATATTTCGAGTAACTGGGGGACATAAACTTGATACAAATTTAAGAACATATGTTCGAATCTAAATCAGATATTTTCCACCATTAAGCTCATAATTAAATACATATTTCTGGAAGGTTAAGCACATAATTATCCGGGCCCTGGTGATAATTAACGCCGTCACACGACATAGCACTCAACTGACGATGAATTGAATGTGCAGTAAATAGAATGTGCAAGTTAAACAATATTACATTGGTAAATTACGAACATACATGTACTGAAACAATCATAAAATTCTCATTATAACGTAAACCCAAAATCATCTCTTATATATATTTCCACAAGGACATCCGCCCAGCATTCCGGGAGACCATAAAGATCCAGAATAATACACAGTGTAGGTACATTGTTGGTTCTACAGTACAAAATTCATTACGATATACCGTATAAATGGTTATGTAGCATGTTGATTGAAGCTCTCAAAATGCCCAAGCAGATTTTCTCAAGATCATCCTCGATGATGCCAAGCTTCTTGAGGATATCAACGACGAACTTGTAAGATGTTCCACGAGCTCCGAATAGAAGGCCATTCACTTTCCATGCATTTTAGGTAAGTTATATCTCTCACTCAAGTGAGGTATGCATGGTCGGTAAATAGCCTATTTTTCCTCGTTGACTCGTACGGCTTGCGGAATGTCCACTTCCATTCGTACCGTGGGGTCCAGGACCAATCCGCTTCCGTTCTTCCTGCCAATGGCAACGATATCTTCTCTACGGTGACTACCATTTTCCGAAATGCAGTGCACTCATAAACTTCCCATTTCAATTTCCTCAGGGAAGTGGCAATTGATGATCGAACTCTGTGATGGCGGGAATTTCGTAACAGTTCTCCTTTAGAACATTGGCCCAGGACATGTCCTAGCGTCTCTGGTTGGTCACATCCTGGTTGTCGGCATAGGGTTGTGTGCTGACTTCTCCCCGGCACAGCTCTCACCGCTGAGATTTTGCAGGACATTTTGATGGCATTTGTCCATTCAGAGCACGATAAGCCTTTTCTGTTATTTATCCACGAGTTGTTCTTAGGATGTTGTTCATAAACTTCCACTCCTTTTCCTTTATGAGGAAGTTTGCACCATGCTTCAAATGACCGTTTCCAAAGCTCATTTCGTACCCAACGTCCTGATTTTGATTCTGTGCAATCACTAGTTGGAAAATTAAAATATTGAAGAATTTCTTTCTTTTCCTCGTCAAGATTTCGACAAATATCTAATTGAACATCTTCCACTCTGAGTAACTTTTGAATTATATTAAAGTGCTGTATATATGTTTCCCATTCAACCTTAACTAAACCCAGCCCCCGAACATTCTTGGATGCATACAACATATCATTGGGACAGTCATGATTTCTTTGATAGTTGATCGCAAAAGTTTATCTACATCGACCTGAAAACTTGATGGAATTTTATTTAACGGTGTACTCTGTATTGTATAAATCAAACTTGGCCAAATGTATTGATTAAATATGTTTAACTTTTGGTGTGGTTTTAGTAAACAAGAAACTGCGAGAGAATTCAAGTCTTTTTCTAAACTATTTATCAATTTGCTCTTGTCAAACACAATTTCATCTTCAAAACTTATTCCCAGATATTTTATGGTTTCCCCAGATTTTGCACATGTCACAGCAGTTTCAACAAGTAGTTACAATCTAAATCTGTTGGCTACAATGTTGCGACTTAATTGGAGTTTAATGTTTAAAATATTGACCGCACTCTACTCGCCAGACATCGCCTCAGTCGGACGAATGTGCTGCCGTCTATAGAGGAACGCAAAATCGAAACTGCACTTCGTAGTGATTTTGTGCCATGCCATTAACATTATTCCTTATTATGAGGCTGATATAAATTACCCTGTGCGAGATAACAGTAATGATCTGCATTATAATCTTTTGTTTTTTGTGGCGTGCCAGCTAATTAAAGGTGTAACTTACTAGGGGTTTCGCTTGCCTGCATCGTTAGAATAGTGTGAAAAATGAGCTTATGCAATTCAGGATGACTGTCTGGCCCTGGGTAGGCAAACATTAGTTGTTGTTGTTGCTTATTTTAGGACTTGCGTCATCGCGTATTTGTGTGTGGAATTTGTATGATGAACTGTGCTATTGAGATATCTGTACTAGAGTGTCTATTTGCAAATTTGGGATGATATTGGTAAGGACAAGGCCATGGCCTTAAGTTAGGTACCATCTCATAATTTACCTGGAGTAATAGTGGGGGAAACCACGAAGAAACCACTTCCAAGAGGGCTGAGGTAGGAATCGAACTCTCCTCTTCACAGTTTTACCTCTCAAGGCTGAGTGTACCCTGTTCCAGGCCTCACACCATAATTAAACTTTCTTGGTAGAACTCGGCATCGAACCTGGACTCTCAAGGACAATAAGATTTCTTGATGAATGAGGATGTTCAGAAAGGGGATATTGTAGAGGGGAACACAGCATAGTTTGTCTGGACATCCTCATTCTCACTGCCTGTTTGCATACAACAGTTTCAGTCTTTTGACGAACAGGAGAGCTTTCCTACATGTAAATACCTCACTCCCGCACTTTATTAGACCACTGGCCACGGTGGCTGAGAGCGTGCCTCGCTGGCATTGGAAGAGCTTGGGTTTGAATCGCACCTTGGCTGTCCTACAAATGGTTATCTGTTTTCATCACCAGGAAATTGTTGGAACTGACCATTTCAAAGGGCCCACGGCCACTTTCCTCACAAAATTCTTCCCTTGCCCCGTCATGAAAATAAAATAAATGGACATTTTCGACATTAATACCATTATGCTTATTATATTGAAAATGAAGGCACTGTTCATATCATGGCTAGAATGTTCCAAATATTGTGAATCCGACAAAGACAAACAGACTGTAATGAATAATATACCGGGCCATGAAAGTTCCAATTAATGTGCTATCAATAATTCTCACCACAATGCTCCAGTCTGTTAGTGTAAAACATCTTTTCTACTTTCAGGTCCGTCAAGAGAAACATAGCAGCTGCATCTGATAACAATTATCCATAATCCTGGAAGGTGGACAATACAGCAGAAAATAATGGACGTTCTATTTAATGCCCCTCTCAAGAGCACTCAGTACAATGTTTTGTGTTTATTCATGATTCTACTGTGTACTGAAGCAAAACGCACTGAGCTTTATATCAACAGTGAAACAAGTCATTTAAACAACTGTCTACTGAAAATTGTTGAACGTTATTTCGAACAAGGACAACATCTCCTGATTTGTTTCGATCACTCTAGGATCGTTCTCTGGGAGCATCCGTTTCTTGATAAATTTCTTCAATATTACTCCAATATAAATCATACAGGTGTAGTCTCTTACTGCAGACACGATAAGCTACCTAGACATGAGAGAGAACATGAAGACAATATCTTGATTGTGTTGCAAGGAACTGAACAAAGTGATCAAGTCTCCACAGAGATACAAACATTAGACCAAATCTATGCTTTGAGTGACAGTGTTCGATTTATAGTTGTGATCGATGAAGCTGACCGGCAAAAAAAGTGGAACGGTTAAAAAAAGTAATATAAATAGTATAAATCTAGCCTTGAAAAAGATTTAATCACATTTTAAAAGCTTTTCATGCATTAGAACAAACATCTGAAACATCCGTGAATAGAAATTGATAATATGACATTTCTTAGGGTGGTTTATTACCACCAATTACACCCAATCCTCGATGAGCCTATCTTAATGGTTTTATGGCGGGAAGCGGACTGGAAGCGTTTACGGTTTATGAGGGTTGCCGCTCGCTTATTGTTGTTCTAGGGATAACAACTGGCACTTGTTGAACACGTGTGAACCCTTGTCACACATTTTAGCAAGTTATCCATTTGCAGTTCACACTAAAACATGCCTCTTAGCCGTGAAGAAGCTGCACAGGCAGTTGCATTGGTGGAGGATGGCCGCAGCTTCCGTTATTTTGCTGAGGTCATTGGATCATCTCTCGGTAGCATACATCGTGCAGTGCAACGTTCCAGAGAGCTCCGAACATACGACAGGAGACGAGGGTCAGGCCGTAGAAGAAGCACAAGTGCCAGGGATGACAGATTTCTCACCCTCCAAGTTCTGCGTGATCGGCATACCACAGCAGTTCAGGCACGAAATCAACTGGAAAATGTCAGAAATGTGAGAATGAGTGAGCGAACAGTAAGAAGGTTTGAAGAAGCTCATCTTTCGTCCAGGAGACCTGCACGTGGACCCGCACTCGAACGGCATCACAGAGAGGCGCGTCTTTGCTTCGCAAGGCAGCATCTGGGATGGACCCACGAGGAGTGGGTCTCTGTTCTCTTCACTGACGAGAGTCACTTTAACCTTAGATCTCCTGATGGAAGAGAAAGAGTGTGGAGAAGGCGCGGGGAGAGGTACAGCCCTGTTGCTTTCTCCTCCAGGACTCCATTTGGAGGTGGCTCGGTTATGGTGTGGGGTGGCATCAACGTTATGGACCGCACTGAGTTGGTGTGCATCGATCACGGGACGCTCAATTCCCAAAGGTACATCGAAGAGATCCCGATGAACCATGTGATGCCCTTTGCGCCTTTCATTGGTCAGAATTTCATGCTGATGCAGGATAATGCCCGCCCTCATACAGCTCGCTGTGTTGTACAATATCTGCAGGAAATGGAGATTCAAACCCTGGAATGGCCAGCTCGTAGTCCTGACTTGAACCCCATCGAACATGTATGGGATACGTTTGGAAGGAACGTCAGACAGCATGACCACACCACCTTGGCACAACTGAGAACATCGCTGCTGGAGGAATGGGATCGCATCCCGGCAGATGCCATTCGACGAGTTGTGAACAGTATGCCTGAGCGTTTACAAGCTGTCATAGACGCTAAAGGTGGAAACACCCGTTTTTCGTGACCAGTGTTCTCTTGCAGTGCAGTGCAAACATTAATACTGTTTTGTTTGACAATACGCTTGATAAACACCAGCCCAAAAGAGCATTACTAAAAAATAGATAATTGTAAGATTTGCAAAATGTAACGAAATTTGTGAGTTAAAGCTTGTTGTAAAACATGATTCGGTATTTTCTGTTGCCAACCATCTAAATTTACATGAATAATGCAAATATTGGAAAACCTATACATTTTAGTGGAATGAATTAAGAAATTACATAAAAAATTAAAGTGTTCCACTTTTTTTGCCGGTCTGTATTAAGGTTAAGGATGAGCAAATTGCAGTTAATCGTGTTGTGGACACACTTTGGAAGATGTACGTATTGAATATTTTAATACTTATCTCATCACCGGTTTCGAGCACTGTCGTTTCTTCCGTGAATCTGTACACTTGGTTTCCTTTCAGTGAGACAGGACAGTGTGGAAGGAATACTAAGGATGTGGTTGTTATAGATAGGTGGCTGATTGAAGGAGAAGGTTATTTTGAGCGTAATAATGAACTGTTTCCGAAAAAAATCCAAATAAATTCAATAACTGCAAAATTACTGCTGCAGTTGGCAATTATCTGCCATTTATCAATATGTATTGGCAGCGACCCTCAAAGTACAAGATAGTCTATTAATCAATTTGAGTGGATTTGAGGTGGATCTCACATTAGCAGTGACAAATACATATGGTCTTAAAGTACATTTTTTGTTTCCTTCTCACACCGGGACAGTTTTTGCAACAAGGGGTGGGCGTTTGGATAATGGAAGTTGGGTCGGAGCACTGGGCGATGTGGTTAATGGTCATGCTGATTTAGCATGTGGTAGTCTCAAGCCAACTGACGAGAAGTGGGAAGCATTGGACATGACTATCCCACATGTAAAAGATGGTCTCATGTGGTTTGTTCCGAGGGCTGAACGAATCCCTAGTTGGAAGGCACTCACGCTTATATTCAGCTCCCAGATCTGGACGTTGGTTCTTACTTCCTGCATACTGATATCAATTGTTACTTATCTACTCTCCACTAATGACGGCATTGCTCTTTCTACTCTAAATTCCTGGTCTATATTGATTGGCATATCGTTAAATCATCAACCAAATCATTCCACATCACGAGTTATATTTGCTCTTTGGGTGTTCTGTTGTTTGTTGATCAATTCAGCATTTCAGTCCAAGTTGATTGGGGTCCTCACCAACCCGGGTTAACAGAAACAAATTCTAAATCTGGAGGATTTAGCAGACTCTAAACTACACTATGCCACGACGGAAATTTTCGTGGAAGCTTTGGAAGCAGGAGAAAATGAAGTTATACCTAGTAGAATTTTTGAAAAAATTGAGTATTTTGGCCTTCGGCAATTAGGGCTATTATACGACATGAAAACGTAGAGTTTGATGAGAATGGGGTTTTAATAAAGACGATACAAAATGAAAACAATTAAGCAATATTCGTTCTCCGTGCTATTACCATGAAATTATTGCCAAGAAATAAACCACTTGTACCATTAGAACATTCGAGAATATTGTACGATGTCGCCATGTTTCTTAAAATAAACAGCCCATATACCGATAAGTTCAATACTGTATTGACAATAATAAGAGAAAGCGGCTTGTTATTTAAATGGTGGTCTAAGGTGATAAAGGGAGAAAGTTTAGTAGACATTACGAAGACAGAGATTATTGAAAGAGAACGAAAGGTGGTTTTCACAATCGATCATTTGCAAGGAGCCTTTGTTATTTTAATAATTGGCCTTAGTGTTTCGCCAGTTGCATTCTTGATGTAAGTTATTTGTGGTAGATGCTTCTCTCGGAAGAAGACAAGACTATGAATTGATCGAGAGATATAGAAGGTTAGTCGGCCCTGAAACTCTCTGAGTACAGCATATATAATTGAAATTGGATTTGGAATTGATTATGTTTGCAACGACCAATTTTTTGAAATTGATGTTGATATGTTAATTGGTTAGTAGTGATATGAATAATATGCGTTCAACTAACACAAACTGACAGGATTTTTCTTTGTTGAAAGGAGGACACCAAGGTGGTCACCTGAATTTAAAAGCGTCTGCAAATTTTGTGTATTGAAAATGCAAAGGTATTGTACGAATGCAAATACCAATTTATGATTCTTTCTTAACTGTAGTTCCGATTATTACAGGTTTAAAGCCACGTACATTGAGCATTACTGTACTGACCAGACTGAAAGGAACATGATGTTAACACCACAATACTTAAGCGATCCAGCGAGTCAACTAATATCAGTCGTTGGGGTCGCACAGGATCGTCGTAAGTGACTGAGTTAATGCTCACCGTTGTCGCACCCTATTTCGCTGCTTCTATTACTTAAACCACTTTAGCTACCTGTTCACTGGAGTTATCACTATCTAAATGAGAACAATACCTGCTACTGCTATTGAACTACAATTGGATCAATCATAGTTCGAAAATTATATCATTGGATATAGGGTTGAGTGTTAGGAAGGTTAGATATTATGCTACGGGAGACATTTACCTGGGCTTCCATGGGACTTATGGTAGTAAGTTATTTAAAGGCACCATATGTACTGTTGATCACTGTGGACCACTAAGCAGGCTGTGTTAATGGTTTGGTCATGAGTGTATTGCAACCATTACTTTTATGAGTCCCCCATGACAGTTTGATTGAGGCTATTGACATTTTACATCTCTGTTTATAAATTTTCCATCTATACTTTATCATGTTGGCACCGAGAGCGGTAGCTACGCTCGCTAATGCGCAGCACTAGGCGATGGGGCCAAGCTTCCTATGGACTCGGTAGACGTGGGTTCCATCCCCATCGTTGGCCGTCCTTGTAATGATTATCCGTGGTTTCCCATTTTCAACTCCAGGTAAATGCTGGGACGGTACCTTCTGACAGGCTACGGCCGCTTCCTTCAACATCCTTGCCCAGTTTCATTCATCTATATTTATTTCATCATTCATTAACTCCTGTCATGAGGTTGGCATCAGGATGGGTATCCGGCAGTAAGAACCATCCGCCACATAAATTGTCATCGCCTCTCATCCCTGACCCATTTTCCTACTGGCCTGTCCAAGGGCGATGAATGTCTCCTCCATTGCCTTTCGAGGTCTTGCCACTATATCTATATCATCGGCATAAGCAAGTATGTGCACTGATTTATAGAAACTTGTTCCCCTATTCAGGAGTTCTGCATCTCTCATCACCTTCTCCAAGGCAACATTAAACAGGAGACATGCGTCACCCTGCCGTACCCCATTCTGAATATTTAATGCCTCTGACATCATTCCTCCCGTTCTTATATTACTCCGTGTCCCACTCATTGCCATGCTCACCAACCTTACCAATTTTCCATGAATTCCCAATTAAATCATAGCATTGTACAATTGCTCTCTGTCTATACTGTCGGATGCTCCTTTGTAATCAATGAAGAGGTGATGCGTGCCAATCCCATATTCGAATTTCTTCTCTAAATTTGCCTTAAGGTGAAAATCTGATCTATAGTGGACTTTCCTGGAATAAATCCACACTGATATGACCCAGTCTCTCCCTGAACAATTGGGAGAAGACGGTCAAATAGAATGTTGGAGAATACTTTGTATAATTCTACGAGGAATTTTTCTGGCCTACCATGTGATCTGTGTTATTAGTGGAAGGCACGATGAAGCTGTTGAGAACCTAGAAATGATAGCAGACCACTTGGCAGGCGAGCCTAATATTGTGGCTCATGAATATACTGGACATATAAATATATAAACCATTTTTAGAAGCACAACAAAAGAACGGGGCACAAAGGTGTTTGTTGTATAACCGATGTTACCATAGCAACAGACCTCTCTTCAACAACAGTGGCGCTTCTCGCAGTACTTTGTTGGAAATATTGTAAAAAATATAACTGTGGTGGTCACTCTCGTGGCGTAGTTGGTAGCATGCTGGGCTTCTATGCCCGTGATTGCGCGTTCAAACCCGGCCTAAGACGTCGAATTCTCTAAGAGCGTTAACATCCTGCAGCATGCCTTCCTTCGGAAGGGAAGTAAATCCGGCGGGCCCATGTCATAGATCAATGGCCTGTAAAAGAACTTTCCACTAACAACAATAATTGTGTGAAGCTAAACATTTTAGGTTAGGTTTGATTAACGCTCTATTAGTTCAAACGTTCGCAAACATATGCCGGTTGCGGTGATATCTAGTAACCAAGTTCACAGCTAGGTGTCCGTGACGGTAGCATTTGGTAGCAAAAGTAGAAACTACTTGAATTTTGTTCGTCTGAATTACACTAATACAGCCATCACAAATAACACCGGTTATCTGACATATTCTACACACAACCAAAGTACACGGGGCTACATGACCGCGTTGACGCTGCCCCTAATCTGAGGAACGAACCAACTAACTCTCGTGTGTATTTCAGTGTGAATATAAACCCAGCTTGTTCATTGATAAAGTGTATTTCAACAACAGCCAGCAGGCAGAAGAAAAGTACTATTTCGGAAGGTGGAAGGTATTACATAGAAACGAAATGCAGGTCATTAGCTACCATAGCTTGCATATTATTATATATGAGGACCTTCTTTTAGAGTTTGGAAATGAATTATTGCTGCATATCTTCAACAAAATGTTTCAGCTCATCACAGACTTTATATCTGATTTGGTCATTGAGTGTCTACTAGAAGTTCTATAAACGGTAGAAAATAATCTTTCATGTTTTGGATTAAATGTGATTGTAACCAGAGAACCTCATCTTCTAACTTCTAAACATGATTGTACACTGCTGTAGTTGCATTAAATATTAATTCGCCTAAAATATAGAGTATGATTCCTTCCATTAAATATCTGACGTGGGACATGTGGATGCCATTATGTTCACATAGGCTTGGTTATACAGTCTGGATTAAAGCTAAACATATGCTTCAGGCTGGGCTTAAGCCTGGTTTTAACAGAGGTCGAATTTCACAGTACACATAGTGGAAACTAAATTATAGCTGGGCTCTTGCACACTCTAGAGCTTAACCCACGAGATTACACGATTTTGGCTTCACCTGAAGTTCTTTAGAATTGGAAGTGGCTGATGATTATAGACTCGTGGGTGGAGCTACTCATTACTTCTTGGTTTGATCAATTCTTTATTAATACTAAAACGTAATTTTCCTCCATAATTATCGTTAAGATCAAATATTATATCTTGCGTCTTATTTGAACAAACCCTTCCGTAAGAGCAGTTCTCACATCCACGCTCCACTCTTCAGTGATCTACCTTACCGGAGCACCGAGTACGAAGCTCTGCTTTGCCAAGGAATTAAGTTCTGGTTTGAGGGCTGTAATATGGTACACTCAGCCTCGTGAGGAAATACTGAGAAGAGGTGGCTTCAATTCCTCCTCAGCCATCTTGAATGTAGTATTCCGTGGTTTCCCCACTTCAAATCCAGGTAAATGCCGCAATAGTACCTAACTTAAGCCACGGCCGCCTCCTTCTCAATACTCACCTTAATTACAGATAGACACACTGATACAGACATCACTATAACACACTTTATCAGACAAAGACACAATATACCCACACCCAAGTACACAGGGCTTAATGAAACCGACGTACAAGCCCCTCAAATGAAACAACAACAGCCACAAACAGAAGACTCTCAGACACAGACACTCGTTTGGAGTGAAGTTCTAACCATAACCATAACCATGACCATAACCTTAACCATAACAATGACCATAACCATAACCGTAACCCTAACCATACTTTTTCGAAATTAAAATTAAAACCACCTCAAATTTTACCCACAAAGTATTTTTATGCATGGACGTTAAATTGAAGAAACATGAAATGCATCATGCAGATAACATCTTAATATTCCTAAATCATTATGAACAAGACACATTTTCAAGGCAAATTGAAACTCTGGATCAGAGGTGCGTTTCGAATTTGGACACTCGATTCAATGTTGCCATAACAAATATTGTGGTTGGGTTTTAAGAAAAGGAAGCAGTTGTTAGTCAGTTAGTTATTGTTGCTTTAAGGGGCGGAACAGCGTGGTCATCTGCCCCTAAGGAAGCAGTTTCCCGAATGGTTAATGTGTTGTACGTCTTGAACTTAATGTTTAAGTGTATACATAATTCATGGATTGTATTTCAAGAACTAGAACAATTACTTAGTTAGTTAATTTTAAATCGCAGCCCAATTTAATTGGCCCACACTCGTGCTGACCCACTGATATGCATCTAATAATAGTTTTGTCACGATTTAAACTCGGGATGTTTAAAAGCATTACTTCATATTAATGTTAATACCTGCGATCTATCATTTTACTCTTGTTGACAGTGAAGGCTATTGAATTTTTTTCCCCTTAACGACCACCAAATTACATGGTAAATTGGCTTTCACGACCAGTGAATTAAAACTCAGCAATTTTTCAAGATTTATGCCGTGCCTTGTGTGGGGTTTTGCCTAGGAACACCAAGCTGGCTCATCAGTGGGCTCGTGGTGTCCGTGAGCCAGCTTGGTGTTTCCTCGGCGAAACCCCAAATTAAACACGGCATAAACCTAGAAAATTTGCTGTGTATCGAATTAAATATTTACAAGATGAAACCCGTCAAAACATGACGGACAATGGAAAACAAATTTACTGAAGAAGCTTCTTATATAAGTTACATTCTTTGTACGATTACTTTTTAGCACTATTGCAACTTTAAGGGCGTCAAAAGATAGCACTCTCAGCATTGCAACATATTGCTGGTCATGACTGAAAACGTGATGAGGTCATCATCATCTTGCACAGTTTCCAGCCACTGGCCGGGTCTGTTTGGAACACAAGCCTCTCCAACGTCTTCTGTCTTCCCACCATCTCTCAGCCTCCACCCTTGTCCAGTCTTCTCCTCTCTTCTTCACGCTTTCTTCCACCCCCTCCAGCCACCTGTCTCTCGGTCTCCCTCTTGGTCTCTTTCCTTCCCACTTCGTCTCGTGTATCCTCCTGGGTATCCTCTTCTCCTCCATTCGTTTTACATGCCCATACCATCTAAGTCTAGATTTCTCTATACCATCCTGTAATGGTTCCTCCTTCATTAATTCTCTGGTCCTCTCATTTCTTATTCTGTCCCTCTTTGTAGCTCCAATACTGCTTCTCAAGAACCTCATCTCACTGGCCTGTATTTTTCTCTTCTCCCTTCCTTTCATAACCCAGGTCTCCGAGGCATACGTCAGGATAGGGACATAGTACGATATATGATCTACTTGCTGTTCTGAGGGACATCCCTGCTCCATAACATGCTTCTCACACTCCTCCGGAATGCTTCTGCCTGTCTTCCCCGCTCATTTATTTCTCTACCGTTTCTTCCATTCTCTTGTATCAGGCTTCCCAGATACTTGAAACTTTCCACTTTCTTCAGCTGTTCCCCACCAATTGTTATTCCGTTGTGGTCCTTTCCTTCTTCCTTGTTGTGATCACCATCTCACTCTTATTTATGCTAAATTTCATCCCATATCCTTGTATTATTCCTTCCCACACGTCCAACTGTTCCTGTACCTCCTCCTCCTTGTTTCCACAAATCATCAAATCATCCGCAAACACCATTGCTTTCATCTTTCCTTCCCCAATTACTTGTGCCGCTCGGGTCATTATGTCATCCATCACCACAATGAAAAGTAACGGTGACAGTGCACTTCTTTGTTTCAGGCCGTTTCTCTGTTCCACCCAGTCCGATCTCTCTCCTCCCACTTTCACACAGCTCACGCTTCCCTTGTACATCTCCTTTATCCTCCTTATAGTCCATTTTTCTACTCCTCTATCCTCCAGGGACTTCCATACTTTGTTTCTGCATACACTGTCATATGCTTTCTCAATGTCCAGGAAGGCCATCAGTAGATCTGTTCCATACTCATAGTGCTGTTCTTGTAACTGACTTACAGCAAAAATCAAATCCACTGTGGACCTTCCTGCTCTGAAGCCATGTTGTTCTTCCCTCATCCCTCCTTCTATCCTTGTCCTAATTCTCCTTTCCAAAACTTTCTCAAACATCTTTGCACAATGACTCATCAGTGTTATTCCCCGATAGTTTCTGCATTCTGTTCTACTACCTTTCTTGAAGATCGGGACAATTATTCCCTTTTTCCAGTCTTCTGGGGTCTTCCTTTCCTTCCATGCTGCCTTCATCACTCGGTACAACCATTGTATCCCCACCTCTCCTGCTGCTCTCACCATCTCCACACTCAACTCATCCACACCCGGTGCCTTCCCTCCTTACATCTTCCTCACTGCATCTTCCACTTCTTTCCATGTTAAGTCCTTTTCTGTTTGCAGTTCATCTACTGTACCTCTTCCCCGATTTCTTCTTCCTCGCCGTGGTTTCCATTTGGGTTCAGGAGTTCTTCAAAATATTCTTTCCACATTTTCTTCAGTTCTTCCCTATTTTCTATCCCTTGTCCCCTTTTGTTCACCATTCTAACATAATCCGTAGGATCCTTCCGCCTCTTATTCTTTACCATCCCATACAGGACCTTTTTTGTACCTTCACTATCCTGCTGGTCATGACTTAAAACGTGATGAGGTAAATAGCCCAATACGTTCAAGAGTTTCTCCTTGAGCTTGATTGATTGTGATAAAGTAGGCCGAGCGAATAGGACATTGTTGCCTATTAAAAGAAAATGTACTGTACCTGCAAGTGTTTTATCGGAAGGTGTTAAATCAAGTCGTAGGATTTGAGCTCTCTGCCTAATATTACTGCACCTATTATATCCGAATCCAAGCAATTTCTTTCATATTTCTTACAATTAATATATTACCATATATGAGTCCTTGGGAAACGTTCAGATTTCTAAGGAGCATAACTATGGCTCAAACGTTCGGAGTATGTGGAGGCGAATCACTTATATCCAAGGAATTGAAAAATTCAATAATAGGGAAATGAAGTAGCTGGCTTTCATCTTCAGTATCCAATCTGTTAACGCTGATGTATGTGTTTGAACTACTGGATATAAGTTCAATGACTTTTAAATTAATATCATTACATTGTTGCAGCTTGGCAAATATTTTATATTCCAGCAGATCAATTTTACCCTCACAACAGTAAAGACCAAAGTAACCACGCATAGATTTTACGCAAGAGAAATATAATGTAGAACAATGTTTACATTTGATCGTCAAAGACCTTACAGTACACTGTACTGCATAATATCTGGAATTGTTTCTGAAATGGCCTATTTATATTGGATTTTAAATGTGGCTTCGTATTATTCGATAACACTATAGTGTCCTGCAATAACGGAGCCGCTAAATATTAAATGGAAAATAATACTTCCATTGCCGAAATCAACTGCGTAGTTAGACTCAGTACTCTAAACAAATAATCATTAAACAATTGTCTTATACAATGAAGTTCAACATGACCGTCCAGAGACTTTCATACTCAAGTTGGTTGGTGAGGAGAATGCGATGAGACTGATCGCTTCTAATAAATTCCTTATAACTGTTCCTGCCAGCGAATTTTTTTGCGATAGCTTGAAAACGCAGCTCAGAATGACGTTCTTCATTTTGTTATAAACAGTACGAAACTGCTCTAAATAAGCAATTTCCATCACCTGTTATAGGTTATGACAGTACATTTTGCAGGGGAACATAGAATCACTTCGCCAACTACTGGAACGACCATAGGACTATACTCAATACTCACTTCGGCAGTCACCCTAATGGAGGCAGTTTTTGAATTATATGTCCCGTGCATGTCAAACATCGTATTAACACATGCAGGCCCACCTATTCTTGTCTATCGCTCCGGAGACCCGGGTTACATTTCCTGCTCTGCCAAGAAATTGAATTCTGGTCTGAGGGCAAAAACGGGGCACATTCAGTCTCTTGAGGTATAACTAAGAAGAGGAAGGTTTAATTCCCACCTCGACAATCTTGGATGTGGTTTTCCGTGGTTTCCCACTTCCACTTAAGGCAAATACCGGGATGGTTCCTAACTTAAGGCCTTGGCCGTCTCCTTGCCATTTACCACCTTAATTACAAATACACACAGTAATGCAGCCATCACAATAACACAGGTTATGAGAGAAAATTTCACACATACACACCCAAGTACACGGGGCTGAGTGACCACGATGTCGGAGCCCTTCAAACGAATTATGTTTGCCAAGTGTCTCTTATGGCGAAAGCAATTGTGGACACGCGCGAGTGCCTGGAAAACTATTTTTTCTTTAATAATTTAAGAGTATATCGACGATGCATAATTATAACTTTTAGTCTAGGACGCTAATAACTTGACCACCGAAGCATTGGGAAGAAATTGCAATATTAAGGTACATAAACAACATAGCCTACACATTCAACTGTCGGTTAATGTTCCTCAAAATTTCCCTTCTTAAATATTCCCCTCCTTTATAATTCTCCATCACGTAAAAACGTGCCATGTCTTGGGTTTTAAATACATCGATGCAATGGTGCTGCCATCTGCTGTCAGTTATAGGAACTGATTGCAGATATTTAAACGGCGTACTGAGGACAACAGTTTGCTCTTTTGATCACATGCTGTAATGCAATGGTAAAACGGAAATAAAATGTATTGAGAGGGAATGTAGAAATATGTATCTTTTACAGACATAAAACCTTACTAATACTCCTTGATTAAACAATATTTCAGAGGTAAAAGAAATATATAACGGCGAGGGCTGGGATCGAACCGGCGAACCTTGGAACCACAGTCAGTCGCCTTAACCACATAGCTACTCACGCACTCTTGTTCAGTAGCAGACGCAGCCATTCATTATCTTGAAAAGCTGCTGTCTAAAGGAAAAAATCCATTTCATTATCCAAATAAATCAATGTTGCACATTCGTATACGTTCATACTGTTATTATATTTTATTGTCAGAACTTGGTTAATGTATGTTTTCAATTACATGGAAGCTTATTAAATAACTTACATTTTAATGGACTTCTCACCGCCATTTTGTCATGACCTCAGGCGGATTGTGCGCATGCGTGAGGGGCCAGAATTCTGCTATTTTCTATATTAATTCAAAAATATACCGAGAGGGAATGTAGAAATATGTATCTTTAACAGACATAAAACCTTACTAATACTCCTTGATTAAACAATATTTCAGTGGTAAAAAAAATATGTATATCGGCGAGGGCTGGATCGAACCTAGGAACCTTGGAACCACAGTCTGTCGCCTTAACCACATAGCTACTCGCGCACTCTTGTTTTGCAGCAGACGCAGCCGTTCATTATAATCAAAAGCCGCAGTCTGAAGGAAATAATCCATTTCATTATCCAAATAAATCAATGTTGCACATTGGTATACGTTCATACTGTTATTATATTTTATTGTCAGAACTTGGTTAATGTATGTTTTCAATTACATGCAAGCTTATTAAATAACTTACATTTTAATGGACTTCTCACCGCCATTTTGTCATGCCCCCAGGCGGATTGTGCGCATGCGTGAGGGGCCAGAATTCTGCTATTTTCAATATTAATTCAAAAATATACCGTAATACATTTGTTTATTTTAGAGGCACTCTGCAAATCTAGAGGCCAAGAGCTTTCGTTAGAGTGCTCTACGAAGTAAATCGGTTCTGTCGTTCTCTCAATTTCGTGGTAACAAAAATCACCTTACTGTTTTAAATATATAGACGACTGAACTGCTTAGATAATTATCACTTTGAACGTAGATCTTATTTTATAGGAAAACAAAGATGGGTCATTTTATACGAGTGATTCACTACTCGTACCGTATATGGATTTATACCGTGAATTTATTGAATGTGCCATGATTATCTGTCTTATACGACTGCACATCAGGAATTGATAAGAATCAAATCATCAATCATGGTCATTATTTTGTTGTGGCAATTTACCTAGTAGCGAGGAAGATAATTTTTAAGAGTGAACTGATTCTTATCCTAATAATGACACTACAAACAAGTACCTAGGCTATATTTCGAACCCGGGAACGGTGTTGTGTTTCTTGAGAGTCTATCACATGTGAATGTGTGTGCTTACGTCACTCTGGGAGCCCAGGGAGGTAATACATGGTGAGTTCATTAGTATTGAGTTTTCAAATGTAACAGTTCACAACTCATAAATACTGCCATGTGTTATTGTTGTTGGTATCTTCGAGGCTTTGCGACATCGTGTACTTGGGCGTGTGTACAGGTTACCTGATAACCTGTATCAATGTGATGTCTGTATCAGTGAGTGACTTTGTAATCTAGGTAGGATTTGGGTAGGAAGAGGCTACGGTAATATAGTGGACTACTTAAGTCCCACTATTGGCTCATGCATAATAGAATTGAATTGAATTTGAATTTATTGATAAAGAAATGCCACTGTGGCTAAAGAGCCCCTTTATGTAGCGTATACAATGTTCTGGCCTGAGATTTTGTAATAAGAAACTAAACCTAGCTTAATAACTAACACAGCAAAATATAGAATACACTAATTATTAAATAAAGCAATTAGCAAACATTTTATACAAGATGAATAATGCAAATTAGAATATAATAAATAAACAAATAACCTACATTATGTATTATTAAATCTATTGGATAAAAATAGTACGTTAAAAAAGGACTACATTCTTTATCTGAATTATGATTTGATCTATTATTGAAACAAGTACGTGAGCGACATGATTACTCGAACTACTATCAATTCCACGGAAGTTGTATCTTGGATATTACAAATATTATAAAAAGCTGTATGGCACGGATATATTTCAAAAAAATTGTATGAACTATTTATATTACGTGGTTTACGAATTCAACAACTGAGGTGTTTCGTATTCCTTCAGAGAGAGAATATTTGATTCTATTAACATAATTTCCCAAGCTTTTAATTCTTTATCCAATACGGGCGAAGCCTTAGACGTACCCGACTGATAATTCAATTCTTTAACAACAAAATCATATGGATGCGATTTCCTAACAAAATTCAAAATTTCGAAAATCCTTGAATCCTCAAAAAAGAAAACTCTGGTTTTTCGTCTGGTTTTCCAAGAAAACTCATCCCCTAAGTCCTGGGCGCCATGAAATGTTTATGTAGCGGATGGTACGGTGCTACTTAAATGTAATTCTTTATGGACACCCTTATGCGGTCACTATCTTTTACTTAGCTGCCTAGTACGATTACTTTATTTCATTTTTAGACCGTCTTTCGGTGTTGCCATTACTTAGATCCTTGTGCATATTTTAAAATCCCCTGCACCATTTGAAGAAATAATACATGGTCACACTCCTGTTAGCTCAGAGGTCTCGAGGGTGGTATGTCCATTCCCCGGTATGACAAATATATTTAGGATCATAAGTATCAGGTCAACGCTTCAAAAACGAACTCAAAAACGCACTTAAAACAAATATTTATAGCTTAAATGGCGCTACAACACAAATAAACAAAATCCAAATAAATGACACAAATCACTATAAAATCACTCAAAATTCATAATGCATGAATATTCATTCCTTTACAATAGGAATCTTCACTAAACACAATGATCATTGTTACTTCGGTTCCACTCGAACCGATAACAGTCTAGTTTCGCTTCCATATAGCTTCCCACCTTGATGTTAATTTTTCGAGTTTCAATAACTCCAATATTCATTAATATCTTTATTTTATCATTTAACATGAATTTCTTCCCTTCTTAGACTTGTGTTCCTAAAATTTAGTGCAACCAACATTTAATTTATTTAATAACAACAATCTAGGTTTTTGCACGCATCAAATCTCTCTCTCTCTCTCTTATGTTAGGTACAACTTCCACCCATGGCGATCGCGCTGTCCTTTATCAGACAAATTACTGACAAAGTCAAATGAATAAAACTTCCTGAATTACTCATATCTGTTTATTCAAGACCACCTTTAAACTTCGATCTGTCACACACGAGATTCTATAATTCCCTTTGAATAATAATCTTATTTGACGGCATCTGAATTTTTAACATTTGCAAGGAACTCTACTCATAATTAATCCACGAGATCATATCTCCGTGCTACTACTGACCTATCTTACCAGTTCATTAATACCGGCGTGTTTACAAACGAACATATGGCTGGCCCAGGCAATATCCTTGCCAGCGACCTTCCTTTTAGAGTAGAGCCCTCTCAACATAATTTATGACCCCAAGACCCTGTCTCGCTCATTGACACTGGGATTTCCAACTGCGGCGGCTGTACTACATTCATGTGTTGTCTATCTCGAACAGCTTCTAAAATTTACTTCCTAGTATTATGTCAGTGCGGCTATCACATTAGCCGATATTTATCTTGTGTGGGTAAGGTATTAAACGTATGAGGATCCTAATTTCTGGGTGTGAAGGACGAGAATTCCTTTTAAGGAGCAATACAACTTGACGTGGCTCCACGGCGCACGTATAATCCGAACCAAGGTATGACCCATATTTGGAGGATTCGACGACTTTTTGAAGTGGGAACATTTAATCTCTAGCCTCCTTATTCCTGCAGCCTCCAGGGCGGTACTGTATTCAGACCCCTGGGCGCAAATATAACATACAACAGTGCTCCCTTCAATAATACTTATACATTCGTTCCAGTCACCCCGGATAATTACTCTCACAATTAACCCTTCCTCGCATTGTTATAGCAATCATTCGATTCTATAAGTTACATTCGCTTATTTCAGCGCATCAATCAATATTCCTGTAATGCTTTTCGAGAAGAATTTCTTATTTCCATGCCATTCCGTAATTCCCATTACTGACTTATCTGCATCCTCACTCATTATTTAACTTTGACCAGTTATTCCATAACTTCACATCATTACTTTAAGACTTTCTTATTCTTTCCACAAATTGCTTAGAATTTACAATTTACAAATTTCACAATTTTATTTCCTCTTGCAAAATCAATTCGGATCCGTATTATGTTAACAATATGGTGTACACAACCCACCATCGGCTCAAATATATACTGTAAGTAGTCCAATTCTCATACATGTGTGACCTTTCGATCGTTTAAGTACGCGCGACCCCAAAATAAATAATATATTATATAATCTTATATATACAGTATATATATAAAGGAATGTCTGTTCGTCTTTTATGCGTTCATAAACCATTCATCCGATTGCGATCAAATTTTGGTGATTTGTTGTACACACTTCCGGGAGGTTTATAGCCATAGTTAATCCATTTCAAAATAGATAGCGCGCGAGTAGCTTCAACAAAATGGCGTGCGAATATTTCAAGAAAGACCCACATGCGTTCATATACCATTCATCCCATTGCGATGAAACTTGGGTGAGATGTTCTGTACACTTCAGGTAAGGTTATTGGCTTAGTAAATCCACTTACCAATAGGTAGCGCACGAGTAGAATCAACAAATGAGCGACGACGGGCGAAGCGTTTCTACAAAGTCCTGTATGGGTTCACATACCATTCGTCCGATAGCGATGAAACTTGGGTGAGAGGTTTTGTACACTACAGGCAAGGTTTCTGGCTTAGTAAATCCATGTTATAATAGGTAGCGCACGAGTAGATTCAACAAATGAGCGACGACTCACGAAGCGTTTCAAAAAAGTCACGTATGCGTTCATATACTATTCGTCTGATAGCAATTAAACTTGGGTGAGATGTTGTGTACACTTCTGGGAAGGTTCCTGGCTTAGTATACCCACTTAACAATAGGTAGCGCACGAGTAGATTCAACAAATGAGTGACGACGGGCAAAGCGTTTCAACAAAGTCTGTATGCGTTCACATACCATTCGTCCGATAGCGATGACACTTGGGTGACAGGCTGTGTAAACTTCATGCAAGGTTTCTGGCTTAGTAAATCCACTTTACGATAGGTAGGGCACGAGTAGACTCAACAAATGAGCGACGACGCGCGAAGCGTTTCAAAAAAGTCCCGTATGCGTTCATATACTATTCGTCTGATAGCGATGAAACTTGGGTGAGATGTTGTGTACACTCAGGGAAGCTTTCTGGGTTAGTAAATAAACTTTACAATAGGTATCGCACAAGTAGATTAAACAAATGAGCGACGACGCGCGAAGTGTTTCAACATGGTCCCGTATGCGTTCATATACCATTCGTCCGATAGCGATTAAACTTGGGTGAGTTGTTGTGTACACTTCAGGGAAGGTTTCTGGCTTAGTAAATCCACTTAACAATAGGTAGCGCACGAGTAGATTCAACAAATGAGCGACAACGAGCGAAGCGTTTCAACAAAGTCCTGTATGCGTTCACATACCATTCGTCCGATAGCGATGACACTTGGGTGACAGGCTGTGTAAACTTCATGCAAGGTTTCTGGCTTAGCAAGTCCACTTTACGAAAGGTAGGGCACGAGTAGATTCAACAAATGGGCGATGATGCGCGAAGCGTTTCGACTAAGTCCCGTATGCGTTCATATACTATTCGTCTGATAGCGATGGAACTTGGGTGAGATGTTGTGTACACTTCAGGGAAGCTTTCTGGGTTAGTAAATCCACTTTACAATAGGTATCGCACAAGTATATTAAACGAATGAGCGACGACGCACGAAGTGTTTCAACATAGTCCCGTATGCGTTCATATACCATTCGTCCAATAGCGATGAAACTTGGGTGAGATGTTGTGTACACTTCAGGGAAGGTTCCCGGCTTAGTATATCCACTTAACAATAGGTAACGCACGAGTGGATTCAACAAATGAGCGACGATGGGCGAAGCGTTTCAACAAAGTCAGTAGGGGGCTAGTGGTGCTTTAAGCCCATAGCGTCAGCAGTTTTTAAATTGCGCGCGTCTGAGCCAAGTAAGATTGTCGATATGTCATGAACCCATGGTCCGATTTTGATAAATGAGGTGTCGTTGGACTCGGGCTGACGTCCTCTATCCTATGGACCACTCGCCTTATTTAAAAAAAATGAAAATTTTTGTTTTTGAAAGTAGGCGATAGTTTGAAAACAAAACATGATAGAATGTTGTGCAATGGCTTAAACGAACGGTTTATATAATCTTTATTTTTTATAATGAAACTTTTTTACTTTTTATGTTTTTTTGAAAACACTGAAATTTTGAAATTCTTATATTTTGGAAAGTAACAAGTTTTAAAAAAAGTTTGTTTGACATAAATCAATGACCCCAACCCCCTCTGCAGCTAAAATAAATTGCAAGTCTCTAAGACAAAAAAATAACAGTAGGGGGATGGTAGGGTTTCTATTACAATCTAGAACCCTCCTTGCCCCACTACTAAACCTCAGCCATGTTAAATAAGTGGATATCTCGCGAACCCATAGTCAAATGTTGACAAATGGGGTGTCGTTGGACACAGAGTGACGTCCATTTTGCTATGGACCACTCATTACTTAAAAAAAAAATTGGGAAACTCTATTTTGGGGTAAACAAGTGTTTTTGTGATTTTTGCTGATTTCTCTCGAACCAATAAGGCTAGAGACTTGTACGAGGTGTCATTCTTTCGTCGCTTCGCCCTCTTGTCGAGAATGCCTGTGTCGAATAGTATGAAAACCCCATTTTGGGGTAAAATGTGATTTTAGACTTTTTGTTATATTTCGCGAACCAACGCTACTAGGGACATGTACGAGGACTCATAGTACTCGGGGAGACGTCCCCTTTCGAATGTGGTGGTTATGTTTTGCAAAAAAAAATCACAAATGGCCTAACGCCATACATGTTGAATTTTTTTTCTGTTTTTTTTTTTAAATTTAAATGAAGCGTGGTTGTCAAGACAGGCGGTACCACTGACATGTGTGTTAACGAGCCTGTCGCCACTTATGGTAGCGGTATCCCAATAGAACAATGGATATTTTGGCAGGACGGTGGGACGGTTTACGACGGTTCGTTTTCCGATATTTGTTGTGGCGAATGGATGAACGCTAATATTCCAAAACGTGTGAAGCGTGTTAGGATTGCATACCCTAAAGGTGATCTTTAACCTGTTATTAAACGGTTTTCAGTGACACGGCTCTGAGGCATTCATGCATGTTCATAGGCTAACAGACAGTTGTAGGATATGAAGCTATAACGTTCGATTGACCAAGCAATTTGTATAAAGACAAAACAATAGCGTTAATGCAAATGATAATTCTGAAATTAGATATATTTCGCATGAAACGCAAGCTGTGAATGGTTAAATGAAATGTATGATTTAACACTTGTAGCTGGTAGCCTGCTAGCAAGCCCTCATTTGGTTTGTTACTTGAAGGCTGAAATGATACAAACCTGTTTTGCTAGCTAGCCGAGCTCCGTTCCCACGTTTAACACTTGATAACGCTATCTCAGGAATGTGCGGACCCCACTTGTCAACACCGCTGGCTTGCCTTAGAGGGCAAATTAAGTTCAAATAATCTGACAACCATGTCAGAGAGAGATAACGGAGTAAGTGACCACAACTCCGCCCCCTACCATTGCTACAGCCAATTTCCAGGCAAGAGCGGTGTTAACAACTGTGATGAGAGGGATAGAGGGAGAGGCGAGGTGAGGAGGGGTGGGGAGGGGAATCCATGACAGCCAATAGCTAAACAATGTGAGTGTAAACAGGGAGTGGAGGGGAAAAGGGGAGGGGCTTGGAGTGAAAGAGTGAGACGCAGGTGTGGAGAGAGAAAGACAAACAAGTATGGGCATACATGAAGCGTGGAGCGCCGTACACAGAGCTCTCGTACAACATGATTCAATAAAATAAATAAATAAAAAAGTGCACAGGTTCATACAACATGTAATGTATTGATCCAAGAAATAAACGTAGAGTTTAATCCTTACCATTTGACATATAGTTTATTTCCTTTATGTTTCTACACTTTTTCCACAAGATGATGTTTAGGAAATGCTGTTTTTTGAAGTTCATGGAGATAAAATCTACCTTTTATGGGTTGATGGTCGAGGTCCTCGAGTAAATAGGTGACTGGACTGTCCAAGTTGACTTGACGAATTCGAAATAGTTCAGTCCCCCACTGAGGCGTGTAGCCCTTATTGAAGGCAGACATAAATTTGCTCACACGAACAAAATCCCCAATTTTCAGTCGGTGACGTTTAGGATCTGCTGTTTTTATGGGGTTAAGCAGTTTATCCAGTCGCTGAATATTTTTGGTCACGAGACGTGGCTTGGTCCCAATGGTTCTACGTTTGGTGTCATTGTAACGTGACTCTAGCTCAGGTAACATGTCCAACATGCGATAACTGCCCTGAGCGGTAAACACTTTCCATATATGGGTTTTCAATGTTCGGTTAAACCGCTCGACCACGCTGGCTTTGAGATTGCTGTACGTGGTGTAATGGTGAATATCCTTAGATTTGCGAAAACTGGAGGAATCCTTGTTGAAAAATTCTTTATCCTGGTCGGTTTGTAGCAACTGAGTTTGAAGTTTGGAGTGTTGAATAATATGTTGAAAGGCCTTGGTAACTAGCGGACCAGACTTGCAACGCATAGGTTCGACAAAGGCCATTTTGGAATACACATCAATGACGGTCAAAATATAGCGTACACCGTCGTTAACGCCAGCACAGGGTATCATTTCAACCAAATCAGCCTGCCAAAGTTCATCCACACCTCGTGAAATCACCTTGAGTCGCGGATAGTGACGCCTAGCTGGGCGATGCAACTAGTGAGCAATGCCCATTTTAATGGGTGAGGGCTTAAACAATAATTTTGTCATTTCGAAGTTCTTGTTCAATTTATTGAATTTCCCAATCATTACCGGTATGGCCGGCTTGACGTGAAGCATGCAACAACTGTAGCCGCTGGACGAGCTTATTGGGATTATGCCAGTAGGTAACATCCACAAGGGGTTTTAATGGTTTAAATGTCACTCCCGAAGCGGACACTTTACGACGAGTACTTTGACTGGTGGGAAACACTTGGTAATGATGGTTTTATATTTTTGAGATATATTGGCATTCACTTGTTGAGCTGGATCATACTGTCTTTTGTGGGAATGGGTATCCAATAAAATTGAATTACATTTGCCAAAGTCCTCTGAAGTATAATCATGGAATGAGGGTGTTCGATAAAAGAGCAGCTTTAACAGTCCTGGCGTCAATTTATAGTTGATGTTCTTAATGACAGCTTTAGTACGAGCAAATTTAATGGATGCATCCCCAATTTTAAAACTATCATCCTCATAGCGAACACCATACGTTGTATCTGTGTTTCCAATAAATAGATCAATGAGATAGGGTTCGAGTGTTGATCCATTATATTTTATTAAAATATCTTTCAGTTGAGCTTTATTTGAGGGGTGGCCAAGACTTGTGAAAACGGAGACGATCTGGAAGGGCAAGGTGTTTCGACCATGGCCAAAGATTTCTTTTTTCTCAAAAACTCTGCAAGGGGTGTGGTATTTTCTTGAGGCGTAAACACTTGTTCCTCGTCATCCTCAACTTCGCTAACACTAGTCAAATCTTCCTGTTCCTGTTCCTCTTCCTCAGGGTCCTCGTGCAGCGTCTGAGTGGCTTGTGAAGCGGTGGGTAGCGTTTCAGATGGCTTGAAAGAGAGTTTCAACATGGCTTTTAGCGGAGGTGCTAAATGATGTTGAATAAACAAAGCATGATCTGCACGTGATCGTTTCAATTGACGAAACTTCTGGCGAATAGTATTTTTTGTTCTAATAATATGCTTTTTCATTTGACTCTCTGCTAACGCCATGGTGTCTTGACAAATGACTTGAGAGGGAATGAGGCAGGGCCTTAAATGGCAATAAAATGTTCAAACCCTAAGGTATATCGTCCTTGGTTGAGTTCACTTTGTTTGTCAATCACTAAACAGGCATGACGTTGAGTGTTCCAGCACTTGCCACACAATTCAGTGAACATTGATAGGTCATATCCGGATTCACATGTACATTATAAATGTGACGACTGTTCCTCTCGTCCTGACGAAATAAAACAATGACATTGGCATTGTCACGAATCAACTATTTGGACATTTTAGAATACGTTTGTCCAAGATAGAAGCAATCGATATGTTAGTGTCGACCCACGCTGAAATAGCTTTGAATAAAGCCTTGACGTTCAGTGGAGACATCATCGAAAATCATGAGTGAATCGGGCTTTACCTCATTCGGTGAAATAACATTTTCTTGCATGGAAAATGTGAAATAACCCATATTCTCTTTTTGTAACCCAGACATGACTTGATCCAGAAACACGTAGAGGGGTTGGTAGAGAGATTTTGCAAAAATATAAATATTTTGAAAACGCAGATCATTGGGCGCTGTGATGAGTGTTAGCAAAAGATTGGTCTTTCCAGAGCTGGAAGGTCCCACAATGATGCAGCGAATTGAAGATGGAAACAGTGAACCATGGCGTTGTTCAGGTGATGTGGGACAGAGATGGGAAACCATGTCCCCCACGGGGAATGACTCTTGCTGCTTAATAATCTTCATATTGTTACGTGCCACCCCCTAGTGGCACTTTTGTTAACTGGTTTACGGAGGGTAGAAAACACAACACCAATTACTGCTTTAAAGAGAAGTTAACTTTATTGCTTGCAAGAAGAGGTACACTACTCATCAGCAAATACAAGCAATTGGAACCTTACTCCAGTTTCCTCAAGTCTCTTCCTTGAGCGCTCTTGGCCCTTTCACTTGTCAACAAACCACAGAAGTTAAACCGTCTTAATGAGTACGGTGGCCTTGACAGAAACTACCGGCTCCTCTCCCTTATGTCCACCAACTACAGTTACTTACGATAGCTTGCTGCACGCTGTTCACAAGCTGGGAAACAATGTCACTGGGTTTCGTAACTCGCACGGCACTTCGTCACTACACTTCTGTCGCTCAGGAAAACATGCACTAGCTCAGAAACACACACCCACAGAAAAACTCGGTCCCCTCACTTTGAGGCCGCTTATATAGCAGGCTGGTGACTCAATGAATTCTAGAATCGTCCAGGACACACGGCTTCCAGAGATTTCCTTCACTGGCTGGGTCACGAATATTCTGGACCTCCCCTTTCACTTCGCAGTCCGTTGCGTAACACGCGCGTAATACACTGAGGCAGAGCACACACAGCCTGGGGGCAGTTGTGACTCAACGCGGCGAGGTGACAAAACAAACTCACAGCCGTAAGACCACCCCCTTCCTAAAAGGCTGATCGTCCCGATCAATCATTGGTCCGTCTGTGTCCCTCCGTAGGCTGCCAGGCGATCTCGATGCACGATCTTCATCTTCGCCCTCGGGCTCCGCTGGATCCTGTAGACGACATCGTTGATCCGTTTCACGACTCGGTACGGGCCCTCCCAGGACTTCTGCAGTTTGGGTGACAGGCCTTTCTTCCGTAATGGGTTGAAGAGCCAGACCAGGTCGTCCTCGTGGTATCCGCCAGCATCCGTCTGTTGGTCGTATTGGGTCTTCATTCGGTCGGTCTCGATCCGCAGTTCCCTCCAAGCGAACGCGTACACGTCCTCCAGTTGGTCGACCAGTTCTTGACAATACTGGCTTACCGGGACCGGATCATTCCCAGGTCGGCCGAAGGCAAGATCGACAGGTAGACGGAGCTCCCTCCCAAACATGGCCCGGGCTGGTGTGCACCCGGTGGCTTCATGCACGGTGGCGCGGTAGGCCAGGAGAAATGGTGGAAGATGTTTGTCCCAATCCCTCTGGTGCTCGCTGACGACTATTCGGAGATGGTTCTCGATCGTGCGATTGAATCGCTCTACCATCCCGTCGGACTGAGGGCGTAGCGGCGTTATCCTTGTCTTCCGGATTCCCAGCAGCTGGCATAGGTTCTGGAATACCTGCGACTCCAAGTTCCTCCCTTGGTCGGAGTGCAGCTCCAGGGGTACTCCGTACCGGCTGACGAATTCCTTCACCAGGGTCTCTGCAATCGTCGCGGCTTCTTGGTTAGGGAGCGCATACGCCTCCGGCCATTTGGTAAAGTAGTCGCTGACGACCAATATGTAGCGGTTCCCTGCCTCGCTTAACGGGAATGGCCCAGCAACATCGATGGCCACTCTCTCCATGGGGCCGCCCACGTTGTAGGTCTTCAGTGGACCCCGTCGTCTTCGTCCTGGGCCCTTGCTGGCTGCGCAATCGTGGCACCTCGCGCAGTGGTTCCCCACGTCAGTTCGGCATCCGATCCAGTAGAACCGCTCTCTCAGCTTCTCCAGGGTCTTCTTTATCCCTAGGTGTCCACCAGATGATCCTCCATGGACTTCCTTCAGGACTTCCTCCGTCATAGCCTTTGGAACGACGACTTGCTCCCGAGATGTCTTCCCGTCGGTGCTTTCCCAGGTACGCCAGATGAGGCCATCCCTTACAACCAGCGAGTCCCACTGCGCCCAGTAATACTTAAACTTTGGGCTGCAGTCACTCACAATGTTCCACCCGGGTCTGGGGACACAGGCCCTCTTCCATTCGGCTATCAGTCCCAGGTCATCATCTTCCGCTTGCGCCCGCGTGAAAGATTCGCGGCTCCAGCTCCCTTGAAGTTCCACGGTAGTCCTTCAGCACTGTATCCCGGTGTTCTCCTCCCTTCTGGTACAGAAGGTGCAGTCTTCGGGGCACGGTTTCGTGACAGGGCGTCGGCGTTAGAATGCAGTTGGCCTTTCCTGTGCTGGATCTCAAAGTAGTACTGTTGAAGCCTCTCTAACCACCGCGCGAGTTGACCCTCGGGATGCTTGAAGTTCAGGAGCCACCGCAGGGATGCATGGTCAGTCCTGATGAGAAATTCCTTCCCGTACAGGTACTTGTGGAAGTGTTCAATGGTCTTCACGATGGCAAGCAGCTCCTTCCTGGTGACGCAGTAGTTCCTTTCTGGCTTTGACAAGGCCTTGCTGAAGTAGGCCACTACTCTCTCCTCGCCGTCCACTACTTGCGACAGGATTCCCCCTATGCCAAAGTCGCTGGCATCGGTATTGACGATGAACCTTGTTCCAGGTCTGGGGTAGGCCAGAATAGGCGCGGTGCACAGAGCCTGCTTGAGTTGTTCGAAGGCACTGTGGCATTCTGCTGTCCACGTGAAGAGTTGGTCCTTCTCAGTCAGTCGATGTAAAGGTTTGGCGATGTCGGCGAATCCTTTAACGAAGCGACGGAAATAAGTGCACAGTCCCAGGAAGCTTCGTAGTTGGGACTTGTCCTTCGGAACTGGCCACTCCCTCACAGCTGCGGTCTTTTCTGGGTCGGTGCGCACCCCTTCCTCGGAGACAATATGCCCAAGGTACTGGACCTGCTTCTGGAAGAGCTGTCACTTCTTGGGGCACAACTTCAGCTGGGCAGCCCGTAGCTTCATCAAGATCTCTTTCAGGTTGCTGTAGTGCTCCTCGAAGCTTTTTCCCAGAACGATGACGTCGTCTAGGTAGACCAGGCTGGTCTTCCAGTGTAGTCCCCTCAGAATGGACTCCATTAGCCTTTCGATGGTTGCAGGGGCGTTGCCCAGACCGAATGGCATGACGGTGAACTGCCAGAGCCCGCTGCCCACAGAGAACGCCGTTTTCACGCGGTCCTTAGAGTGGACCTCCACCTGCCAGTAGCCACTCTTCAAATCCAAGGTGGAGAACCATCTTGATCCTGATATGGTGTCCAGCGTGTCGTCGATCCGGGGTAGAGGGTAGCTGTCCTTCTTCGTGACGTCGTTCACCCGCCTGTAGTCCACGCAGAACCTGGTGGAACCGTCCTTCTTCTTCACTAGCACGACCGGAGAACTCCAAGGACTATGTGATGGCTCGATCACCCCTTGCTCCTTCATCTCTTCTACCATCCGGTCGACTTCGGCTTGCTTGGCGAGCGGAACACGTCGGAATGGGGCCCTAATCGGTGTGCTGTCCCCAACGTCGATTCTGTGCTGGACCAAGCTTGGCCTACCGAAGTCTTTGCTCCCCACGGAGAAGACATCCTGGAATTCGCGTAGTAGGTCCTGAAGTTGGCGTGATTGCTCCTCGTCTAAATGGTCTTGGGATCCTTGGTACAGCTTCTGTAGTTCTTCTGGCAGGGCGCGTCTTCTTCGGTTGTGCGTCTGCAGGTGTCCGTCCATCGTGTCTGTGATGCGGGCAATCCAGGTAACGGGCTCGCAGACTCCTAGGTTGGTGTCCCGGTGAACCGTAATATCGTAGTCGTTCAGGTTGGACAGGCGGACGTACGGCCGAGACGTCGTGTTGATGAGAGTCTCGGCAACTAGCAATCCTTTTGTCTGGATGTCCTCATATTTTGGCTCGATGACAGCCGCCACTCCCTCAGCAGTTCCGTCGACAATTACGGCGGCGCTGACCTCCGTCCTGGCGGGAACGATGACGTCTTCTCTCAGCCTTACTCGTCGTGCGGTGATGGCCTCGTGTGCTGGTAGCAAAGCAAGTTCCTCACCTCCGAAGTGCAGAGTGTTGGTACTCAGGTCCAAGATGATGTTGTTCTGGTCCAGGAAGTCCAGTCCGATGATCACTTCATTTGATAAGTCGGCCACAAGCACTGGATGTTTTATCGTCCGTCGACCAATGACGAACTCCAGTGATGCTTCGCCATGTACCGGTGCGGTCTCTCCGGTCGCGGTTATTAGCTGGAGGTTCCTTTGTGTGGTTTGCACTCTCCACTTCGGGATCACGGTGGGATTGACGATGGTCCTCGACGCTCCCGTGTCGATCAGCATGGGCCAGTTCACTCCGTTGACGACTCCGTCGACCATCAGGCTGCTATTATCCCTCCGTAACTTCGTCACACGCACTTGGACTGCCGGGGCTTGACGACTGTCACAAGCCCACCTTTGCCCCCCAAGGCTGGCTAATACTCGTTTCCCTGGGCCGCGCTGTTTTCAGACGACTGATTTCCCGTCGGATACCCTCGGCGGCGGCGATCACCGCAGTCCATGCTCAGGTGGCATTTCTTACCGCAGGCCCAGCAGGTCGGTAGTCCTCTTCCGGGCCGCCTCTCCGGTTGTCTTCCGGCTGTGTCGTTGCTGGTAGTGCCGCGACTATCGAAGAAACGGCTTAGCGCCTCCATCAATTCGTCGGCCAGGGGCTTGGTCTCGTTGGTTTTTGCTGGTTCGTCGACGTCCACTTGACGCACCCGCACGTGCATTCGAGATGCCTGTTTTGCCGTCTCGAACTCAAGTGCGTGGCTCAGCGCATCTGCCAGGGTCATATTGCGCGCGAGTCGCAGCGCCTGTTGAGTGTCCGAGTCCCGTAGCCCGTCGGTGAAAGTCTGCGTCGCAATCTGTTCCAGAAAGTCGGCCGGCGCTGTTGGATAGGCGAGCCTTACGAGGCGTGCGATGTCCATCTCGAACTCCTGCAGGGTTTCCGCGTTCTTCTGTACCCGGGTCCGGAGCTGCATCTGGTAGGCCTGCTGAAGATGGCTATCTCCGTATCGGGACTCCATATGGGCGATCAGTGAATCGTAGTCCTGGGATCCAGTCGGGATGGCCTGAAGGACGTTAAAGGCGTCACCTCTCAGCGCTACAATGAGAGCTGTAGCCTTTTCTGTGTTGTTCCAGTTATTTATGGAACAGGCCGCCTCGAACTGACGTAAGTAGGTGCTCCACGGGACCTTTCCGTCGAAGGTTGGGGGCGTCACTCTGTTATGTCCCTTTCCTGATATTCCCGGTGTAACGGTGGGCGGGCTTTGGCGCAGCTCGGCAACTTCCTTTTGTAAGGCGTTGAATTTCTCCTCCACCCCCATCAGCGGGCGTTGGCACAGCTCGGCAACTTCCACTTGTAAGGCGTTGAATTTCTCCTCCACCCCCATCAGCGGGCGTTGGCGCCGCTCGGCAACTTCCACTTGTAAGGCGTCGAAATTCTTTTCCACTGCGGCGACTTCCTCACGTAGGCCCTGTTCTAATTTCCTTTGGCTCTCCTCTAATTTCTTCAGCAGACACTCTTCCAAATTTTTCTGGCCATCCAGAAATTTGGTGGTTAGGTCCTCTGCTAACTTATTCTGGCCGTCCTTCAGGTCCTCTGCTAACTTCTTCTGGCCATCCTCCATCTTCTTCTGGCCGTCCTCCATCTTCTTCTGGCCGTCTTCCATCTTCTTCAGGCCGTCTTCCATCTTCTTCTGGCCGTCTTCCATTTTGGTTTCCATACCACTTAACTTTTCTAGCAATGCTGCCAATTTTATTTTTTGTCTTGTAAAGGGCATGCACTCACAGGAAAATTAGAGAAAATGACCTGCTCGGGTTTTGAAACCAGGACCGTGAGGTGTTGTGCTTGACTTCGTCATCCGGCTTCTGACACCAGTTGTTACGTGCCACCCCCTAGTGGCACTTATGTTAACTGGATTACGGAGGGTAGAAAACACAACACCAATTACTGCTTTAAAGAGAAGTTAACTTTATTGCTTGCAGGAAGAGGTACACTACTCATCAGCAAATACAAGCAATTGGAACCTTACTCCAGTTTCCTCAAGTCTCTTCCTTGAGCGCTGTTGGCCCTTTCACTTGTCAACAAACCACAGAAGTTAAACCGTCAATGAGTACGGTGACCTTGACAGAAACTACCGGCTCCTCTCCCTTATGTCCACCAACAACAGTTACTTACGATAGCTTACTGCACGCTGTTCACAAGCTGGGAAACAATGTCACTGGGTTTCGTAACTCGCACGGCACTTAGTCACTACACTTCTGTCGCTCAGGAAAACACACACTAGCTCAGAAACACACACCTACAGAAAAACTCGGTCCCCTCACTTTGAGACCGCTTATATAGCAGGCTGGTGACTCAATGAATTCTAGAATCGTCCAGGACACACGGCTTCTAGAGATTTCCTTCACTGGCTGGGTCACGAATATTCTGGACCGTCCCTTTCACTTCGCAGTCCGTTGCGTAACGCGCGCGTAATACACTGAGGCTGAGCACACACAGCCCGGGGGCAGCTGTGACTCAACGCGGCGAGGCAACAAAACAAACTCACAGCCGTAACAATGTAAACTAAGGCTTAGACCAGCTAGCAGGCTGTCTATATACAGGACACTGAGCCTTGTCATAGGAACAGTAGACTCGCACTACATGTTGACGATGGTTGACTTTGGACGTGCGTTGATGGCCAAAGCTAGGTCTGTCCCCATACATGATCCTAAACAAGAAGCAGATCCGGCTAATAAACACTATGTGGATAGGTCTGTAGTGCCACGCACAAAACAGGGAGATTATGACTTTAAGGGAAAGCGGTTAAACCATGTAAAACATCCTCAAGTGTCTACAGACGTTACTACGAAAAAGTATGAGGATAACAAAGTGTATGAGTTTTATGACAAAGTGCCTCAGCTTACGGTGAATGGCTATAGCGCTAATCGCCATCGGATTATTCACGAGGAAGACCCGCAAGACGAAGACGATGTCTGTACGAAGCGTTACGTGACCTATGAAATGAAAAGGCTTTATACATTTATCCCATGTGTATTTTTAGTGTATCAGACAAATGAAAAACCGGTGAATGACAGAAACCATATACCGATAATCCATGATCAGCAACTGACCTATGTGCTTGCTTCAGGTTTAAGCCACTGTCGATTACACCATGATGGAACCATTCACATCAAATATGCCATATCTGATGAGAACCATTTACAAATATAGATAAATGGTCTTAGGATGTTGCCCCATAACCATGAAATGATCATTGCAGGTGACGAATTATCCTTTCATCTCATGTTGACATGGGATGAAAAGCAAGCGGGAAAAACCATAAACGATTTTCCACTTTATGTAGAATTGGAATATACAGCCATGAAATAACAATCTGACGTTAGTTGTGATTTAAACTTTCTTGTGAAAGGTTGTTGGTTATTATCATCATGGTGAAACAAAGGTATGTGGTGAGAAAGACTAAAAAAAGGACTTTGTCCTTGGCAAAGCCTGGGCTTATGACATTCGCGGACAAGCCCTTGCGAAAGAAAAAAAGAAAAAAATAATGTATTGACCATAAGGAAAGCCCTTCGAGCAGCAGAGAGACATGTTATTCCAAAATGTCGGCGACAGGGTTCAAAACAAGGGCGAGTGATTCCCGTCACCAAACGAGCGGGATTTTTACCTGCTTTATTTGCCAGTCTGGCTGCACTGCGTTCACTTTAGGGCGGTGCCAGTGCAGTGGCGAAAATAATTAAAGTCGCGCAGCAGGGCAAGCAACAACTCAAAGAAAGTCAGCGACATAATGATACGATGGAAGCGATTGCTATGGGGGCTAGAGTAGCCAATTTAAAGCCAGCTTTTTATCAACAAGGATTTGGGATTTCACCATTTCGAAATATAAAAAAATTAACCTCAGCCATAGCAAGACATGCCCTGACGCATCAAGAAGTGGAAAGCTATGCTAAACAAATAAAGCTTTCTCATTTTCGAGGTGTGTCTATGCGAAACCAATTACCCCCACGACCCTGGAAACAGGAATGCGCTGTTGTCAATTTGGATGATCACCGAGGACCAGGATCGCATTATGTAGCTTATGTCAAAGAGGGATCCATCGCATGGTACTTTGACAGTTTTGGGAATTTACCACCGCCCATGGAACTAGTGACCTATTTCGGAAACAGGATCAAGATATATTATAATGTGAAACGTGTGCAAACGTTTAACAGCCAACAGTGTGGACGTTTGAGTTTATTTTTTAAATATAAGACACAGCATAAGCAAAAACGCCAACTGTATGTCGGCAAAAAGTAAAACGTTTTCACTGCATGGACGTGGACCTGAAGTCAGCCTAGACTTTTACCCACCCATTGAATTGAGTGAGAAACCCTATGGTTTAGGACTTGTTTCTCTTGAAACGTACAATCGAATATACAACATACGTGAAAATGTGAACAACAAGTTTTACTATGATGATTCAGTGCTCACCCTGAACTCTGGTGGATATACGATCGATGATACTTATGAACACATTTATGTGGTGTTGATCAATGAATATGGTTTAAAGTCATTTATCGATGGAACGCGCAAGTTTGAACTTGTAGGAAATACCAACACTCATCGCTGCACTATTTTCTCTACATTCAACATTGGCTTTAAAACACGCCCCGGTCCCATTGGTCCATTACTAGGATTTAAACCACGCGTGTTGGAGCCCAACAAAATCATGAATTAGACCATGAAGTGAAATTCATTGAGGACCATCATGTGTCGGTGACGTGTAATATTATTATCCAAGTGTACACCAATCAAGAACCATCGCATTCGCTTTAAGACTTAATTGTGACATCGCCCAATGGCTATATTATTCGTGAAAACCCTCCAGTGGTGCTTTTTCATTCTGTGGCTGTCGATAGTATTAGTAATATAACATTAAGACTGATAAATAGAGATCAACAACTCATTGATCTAGATTCTACCACACCAGTGACATACAAGTTGGTGCTAAAGCCACTATGAAGTTTGTATATAATGCAACAACACCGTCTAGGAATGGTGTTAGTTGTTTGTCACGTGAATACACGTTAACATCTCAGGACAAGCAGATTTTACAGCATTTGGGTTACCACGTCAACCCCCATGATGAATTCAATCCTAGAGGTAGCGAACCACATCGAGGAGCAACCAGGAGTGGTAATAATTGATCTCCATTCCTATCAAGCTCAAACACCTGGACTCAATAACAATGAGTAAATTCAATTTGTTATCAACAACCAAGATATTTACACCCTACCGCATGAATGTGTCATTCAGATCGAAGGTCGGCTCAACAAAACCGATGGCTCTACACCCACCACATCCAAGTTGGCCAACCATGGTTTGGCCTTTCTCTTTTCTGAGGTGCGTTATGCCATTAACGATATCGTGGTGGATAGCACTCGAAATGTGGGTATTTCCAGTGTCATGAACTATATCCCTCTTACAGTGAGGAAGAAGGTAAAACACTTTGCATGGCAGGTTGGTGCCCTGACTCGACCAATGACTGGATGTTACACACCGATTGGACCTTTACTGGATATTTACCTCCTAAACTGATTTTAGGCTTTGCCGAAGACCACCAGCGCATTGTGGTCAACGCAAGGCAAGTGCTTTATCTGGTGAGAGACAGAAGTGATAATAATGCACTCAAGGGAGCTGACAATGCCCCCATAGATCCATATATTCAACTACAACGCTTGCTATGGAAAGTGCCCCATGTGACCCTTGGCGATAGCAAAAAAGTGGACATACTCAAGATGGTATAGAGAGATATGCCTCTACCCATGGAATTTAGAAGCTGGGCACTCCATGAGTACCCGCTATTGCCCACCACCAACACACACAGTTGGTCTGTAAAAACATCTCGCTATATAGAGAGACCTCTCTACATTATCGTGGGTTTTCAAACGAATCGCAAGTATCAACAAACCAAAGATGCTACGCAATTTGATCACCTGCAATTGAGAAATGCACGTCTTTTCCTCAACGGAGCTGTGTTTCCCTATGAAGAAATAGATTTGGATTTTTCAAAAAATAAGTTTGGCCCCCAGTACGACTTGTTTACTTAATTTCGATGGTCGTATTATCAAAATGAGAACGGCCTCATGCTGCTACCCCAAGCGTTTAAGACAAGGGCGCCACTGATTGTCTTTGACTGTTCTTACCTGGAAGAGTCTGTCAAGCCATCCAATATTGACATTCGACTAGATTTTGAAACGCATGACAATGTACCAGCCAATACGACATCCTACTGTTTGATTATTCATCACAAACAAGTCAACTATTATCCACTGTCCAACCAAGTGACGAGTGTATAAATAACAGGTCATACCACGTCAAGCCGCTCAGTCATGTCTTGCTTTGAAGCATCAAGAGAAGTCACATCCATGAATTTAAACTATGAGGAACAACGTTTCAAGACTTTTTGCAACATGGCCAGTGCCATTCATAAACCCTCACGACATAGCGGCCGCTGGATTCTACTATTTAAAAACAAGTGACGAAGTGAAATGTGCCTTCTGTCCCATCATCATAGATCAATGGCAAGAGAGCGATGAACCCATGCAGGAACATCAGCGCTGATCACCAGCCTGCACCTACCTGTGCAGAATGAAGGTGGGAAGCTTACCCTGTCATTTAAGCTATCCCTCATTCGTGCCTCTGAGTGAAGAAAAAAAGCAAGTTACGATACGTGTGGACTGTATGGTGTCAACGGTGCTACGGCGGGCAGCTCACCGTCAATAACACCTAGTTTAGAGACATTGGGACATCATCGGTGTTATGGACGTTACAAACACAAGTGACTATATTGTTGTATCAGTTGGTATCGTCCTTATCCCAAAATGACAAAAGCCTGTTAGACGTGTTATGATAATAAAATGATGTAATTCTTAAATTCTTATTTTTTTCATTTCCCCCTATCCTACCCTAACCTCATTTTTTTTCAAACTAGCATGGCAGGTAAGTCCATGTCATGACCACACCTTAGTGGCCAATGGTTAGTCAGTCGTCAGTTGAACTTGGTCCAGGCAAGCGGCAACATGTTGCGCACACTCATTGTGGATTGCCAAGGGGTTAAAATTGGTGACAACAAATTTATATTTAAACAAGTGGCCATTATTGATTGTACCACGTTTTGGATATCGCAAGCTACGCATTTGCTATTTAAACCGCCCCATGCTTTTGAGTTGTTGTGTGAAAAAGATCGTAAACAAACCCAGTGGATTGAAAATCATAAGCAACTAGACTGGAATCAAGGAACCATTTCCTATAAATATGTGGACGTGGTCATGAAAGCACACTTGTCCTCGGCCAATGTGGTATTTGTGAAAGGTAATGAAACCGTGAATGGTTGCAACCATTTTTGGCGTCTTACTGTCAATGTATCGACCTCATGGACCTGGGCTGCCCCTCCCTGCAAACGCTGATGGATACCTGTTCCTGTGGCAACATTATCCATACAGTCCTAGCGCATGCGTGGCATCTCTTTCATTGGTTAACCACCCAAGCCTGCTGGGAGTTGTTGAACAAAATTATAACTCAAGATTTACCTGTGAATGACGTCAGTGAGATTTCTACAAGCGAAATGTAAACATCTACAACACGTGATACTATGGAGAAAGGCAATGCTACGAACAAAGCCATCGGCAAGTTCTTTGAGTTCAAAAAGAAACTAGACAGTTTTACCAAAGAGGAACTCTTAGCGCTGCCCAAGTCGTTCATTTATTATGTGGCCGCCAACGCGGTGAAAGAAATCTGGCAACATGTACCAAAATCATGGACTCAAGACCCTGTGTTGAGTGAATTGCAACCCTGTACGGATTACGATCACCATAAGCAAGTGGCCATGGCAAAAATACCCTCTATACGTCAGTGCGCGACTTGTCAGCTAGTGAAACTGTATCACGGTCATAAAAGTCCGTGTAAGGACTTTGTTGAAGCATTCCGCGGGTGCCATGGCGAGTAAAAGCAACAACAACAACAAACACAAACATCGTCCACAGAGGAGGAGGAAGACCAAACCTTTTCACCAACGATGGAAAAGGATATGCCAGACCTGTACTGGCAATGGCGTCATTGACAAAGTGATTCAATACTTACCTATCGAAATCCATCTTCCAGGTTATCGTTTTTGTGGCCCTGGAACTAATCTTGAAAAACGTTTGCAGCGTGGTGATGTACCCATTAATCTTTTGGATCAAACATGCAAAGAACATGACCTATCTTATCGTCATAGTCATCCTGGTTTAAGACATGTGGCAGATGAATTGTTATTGAAAAAAGCTAAACAACATTTCACATCCTGTGATGCCTCAGTGGGTGAAAGGATGGCAGCCCTGATTGTGATGAGTGCTATGAAAGAAAGTTGATGATGCATAGACATGAACATTAAGGAATTGAGGAGTGAGGAATTGGGATGTGTTTGTATTCTATTTTTTCTTCTGTCAAACCCTATGGTTATGAAATAAAAACAAAGGTTTACCAGAACACGATGTTTCTTTTTAATTAAAAAAATCATGATGTTGATGGGCTGATTTTTCTTTTTCACATTTTCACACATTGTCATTTGCCAATTTGCAATCTCATCATCATCATCATCATCTTGTACAGTTTCCAGCCCCAGGCTGGGTCTGTTTGGAACATAAGCCTCGCCACTTAGTTCTTTCTTCCCACCACCTCTCCGCTGTCACACTGGTCCAGTCCTCGCCTCTCTTCTTGACACATTCCTCCACTCCTTTCAGCCATCTATCTCTTGGTCTTCCCCTTTGTCGTTTCTTCTGCATCTGCATCTCATGTATCCTCTTGGGAATCTTATTCTCATCCATTCTCTTTAAGTGTCCATACCAGGCGCGTGTATTCCATGGATGCAAGGTAAGCATTGCTTACCCAAGTAAAATAATGACGGGAACAATAATTATTTGCTTTGGATATAGTGATATTTCAGTCTATGTGCACTGCATTGTTTTAATGAACCCAGTCACACTTCGTTGTTTTTTAAGGCCTACTGCGAGTTCCTTGCTGAGTCGCTTGCAGCAGCACGTGCCCTCTTTTGTTATTTCTTGGTACTGCAGGGTGAGTGAAAGCGAAGGCTAGGAAGCAATTCCTTAAGTTACATACCTTGGGTCGAAAACAAGGAGCGGTCAGTTTTCAAAGATAGTGTGTTTACTCGCTCATTATAGTTTGAAAAATCGTGTCAGTGTTTGAGTAAAACAGCGTTTTATATGCTGTGTTAAAACGTGTGATTGTTTTACAGTGGTAGGCCGTCATTTTTATAGTTCAGCGATATAATGTTGTCTAATGCAATATAAGGGAGTAGGGTATGCAGTGGACGTTTTTTTTACACTAGTAGGCGTGAGAAATCTGTAAAAATATGGCACCGGGACTTGGGTCTAGCGATGACAGCGGTAAATTTGAGAACAAATTATTAATTTTATTAGGAAGTCGTCCAACTCCTCAATTGAGTAGGCCTATTAACACGAAAGTGAAACGTATAACATTTATCATTGATTTCAATTGAGATAGATTTACTTTCTAAGTCCAAAACATCCCAAACTTCCACAACTGGGTCTTCAATGATTTTGCTTACCCTAAGTAAAATTTCACCACACGCCACTGGTCCATACCACCTCAGTCTTGATGTCTCAATCCTACCTTGCAAGGGCTCCTCTTTCACCATTTCCCTGACCTTTTCATTCCTCACCCTGTCTCTTCTTGTTACTCCGATCCTACTTCGCAGGAACTTCATTTCACCTGCCTGTATTCTGCTTATGTCTCTTTTCTTCATTGTCCACGTTTCTGAAGCATAGGTCAGTATCGGGATATAGTAGCTTCTGTATAACACTTCCTTGCTTATTTGTGGGACATCTTTATTCCACACTAAGCTCCTAATGCTTCTCAGAAATGCTTCTGCCTGTCTGCCACGTTCCGTAATCTCTTTGTCATTTCTCCCATTTTCCTCCACTATACTTCCCAAGTACTTGAGACTTTCCACCTTCTTCAGCTGTCCACCTCCAAGCGTTATCCCACTCATTTGTCTGTCCTTCTTCCTGGTCGTTAACAGGATCTCACATTTACTGATGTTGAACTTCCAACCGTACTCTCCCACTGTTTCTTCCCAAGCCTTCAGTTGCTCCTGAATTTCCTCCTCCTTGTTTCCCCAGACCATGAGATCATCTTCAAACACCATTGCTTTCATCTTATCTTCTCCTATCTTTCCTGCTATCCGTGTCATTACCTCGTCCATAACCACAATAAAGAGAAGGGGTGACAGCGCACTACCCTGTTTCAGGCCACTCAATTGTCTGAACCAGACTGTTCTCTCCCCTCCAACTTTCACACAACTCCCACTTCCACAATACATCTCCTTCACTCTGCCTACAGTCTCTTTTTCCACTCCCATGTTTTCCATTGCTTTCCAAACCTTCTCCCTACACACACTATCATAGGCCTTTTCGATGTCCAGGAAGGCCATCAACAGATCCTCTCCAAATTCGTAGTGGTGTTCCTGGTGCTGTCTCACTGAAAATATAAGATCCACTGTAGATCTCCCAGGTCTGAATCCATACTGCTCCTCTCACAATTTTCTCTCCACTTTGGCTCGTATTCTACTTTCTAATATCTTTTCATATATCTTGGCACAGTGAGGTATGAGTGTGACTCCCCTGTAATTTCTGCACTCCTTTCTGCTTCCTTTCTTAAATATTGGGACAATTAATCCTTTCTTCCAATCTTCTGGGGTCTTTTTCTCCTTCCATATCACCCTCATCACACGGTACAGCCACTCTTTCCCAACCTCCCCTGCTGCCTTCACCATTTCAACACTGACTTCATCCACACCTGGTGCCCTTCCTCCTTTCATCTTGTCTATAGCCATTTCCATTTCTCTCCAAGTCAGGTCCTTTTCCATTCCTGTGTTGTCTTCTCCATCTTCCAATACATTGTCTTCCTCCCTATGACCATTTGGATTCAGCAAATCCTCAAAGTACTCTTTCCACACTGTCTTGAGTGTCTCTTTGTTGTGTACCTCATTTCCGTTTTTGTCCATCATTACCACATCCTCACGCAGACCTCTTCTCTTACTTTTGACCATCCCATAAAGTACTTTCTTATTTCCTCTGCTGTCTTCCTCCATCATCTCTGTCCACTTTACCATCCACTTCTTCCTCTCCTCTGCGACAATCTTGTTTGCTTCTTTCTTCTTTATCTTATAATCTTCCCTTGCCAGATCAGTTCTTTCCTGGAACCACACTCTGAAAGCCTTGTTCTTCCTTCCCACAGCTTCTTTTACTCTCTCATTCCACCATGGTGTCTCTTTACACCGCTTTCTGTTGCTTGTTCTTCCACATACTACCACTGCAGCTTCCACCATTGTGTTTTTGAATTGCTTCCATTCCTCTTTCCTTGTTTTAGGATTGTCTGTTGGCATCCTTTCCCTTATTATCTTCTGGAATTCTTCCTTGACTTCCTTTTCCTTGAGTTTCCATACTTTGATTCTCCTTTCCTGGTACTCTGTCCTCTTACTATCCTTAACGACTCCCAGGTTCATTACAAGTATTCTGAGGTCGCTATCTAAGGCCTCTGATGGTATTACCTTTATGTCTCTGACACTTCTCTTCATTTCCCAGTCGTACAGCATGTAATCTACCAAAGATTTCTTTGTTAAATCACTGCTGTACCACGTTACCTTGTGGCTTTCTTTCTTCCGGAACCAGGAGTTGCCTACCACTAAACCGTTTCTCTTGCAAAAATCCAGCAACTTTCTCCCTTCTTCATTCCTGCTACCCCATCCTTCTGATCCCAATACATTTTCATATCCTTGCCTTTCACTTCCTACATGTTTATTCAAATCTCCCATGACAATGATGCTCTGACCATTCAACTGCTGTTGTAGCTCCTCCTCAAAGTCTTCCTTCTCTTGAGCTCTACATCCAACTTGAGGGGCATATACCTGAGCTATATTCAGGCTTCTTCCCTTTACAGTTACTCTGATCTTCATGATCCTGTCACTTATTCCCTTTACCTCTTCCTTCATTCCATCTCTCACAACTACTCCTACTCCGCTGCTCCTTCCTTCACTGTTCCCACTCCAGTACAACCGGTACCCTTTCCTCAGTTCTCTGCGACCTTCTCCTTTCCATCTTGTTTCTGCCATGCCCAGTACATCCAGTTTTCTTCTCTCCATCACATCTACAATCTCCTCCACTTTTCCTGTCAGTGTCTGTATGTTTAATGTCCCAACTCGTAGTCCATTAGCATATCCGGGTCGTCGTCGTTTGCATCCGTCCTTTCCGAGGCCTGTTCCTGGTTTGAAGGCAAATATGATATCCACTACTGGCTTGCTAGACCTATCGTAGCTTCACCAGAGCCCCGTCAGCCGTCACTTTTCAGGGTTCCCATAGAGCCTTCACAGCTACCGTAGCGGTCCCGGGGCACACAAAGTCCCCACTGTACTTCACCCCTACAGGCAATCCCCTACTTCATGCCGTTGCCCGTCTCCCACCACGAGGAGGAGGGGTTGGACTTGTGCAATTTACTGTTTTTAAAAATGTCTGTTTCAAGTTTTGTGTTTTTGATGATATGGATTTCCCATTTTGTTGATGACACTTTTTAATAATCAAACATTTGAATTTATTGAATTTTTATATTTCACACATGGCCAATACCAGTTTTTAAAATTGTCCGTTTCAAGTTTTGCGTTTTTGAATTTTGGTGATATCGAAACATGGATTTTCCATTTTGCTGTTTACACATTTTTCCATTTGGTGTATGATGAAAGATGAGATTTGTCAATAATGTTGATAAGACTGCTTGACCATGATAATGCTGCAATGTGTTTATGTGTGATTTGAGAAACGTCGAGGTCTAAGACTACTGAAGGTTAGACTGTTTTTACAAAAATAATGTCTATTCACCGCTACATTTCAAAGAAAAAAAACTATCGACAAAACAAAAATGAGTATATAAGTGAAAATTTCCCCCTCCCCACCCACCGTACCTCACTGTGTTTGCTCTGGTCATACATACACACCAGCTTTCTCTCTACTCACACAACCATACCTTTCTTTTTGGGAACAAACACAACCATTTTATTTATTCCCAAAAGCACATTCTCGACATGCACGCTGATCCCAAAAGAACTTTTTTTAAGTTAAAATTTTACCATTACAAAAAAATATAAATACTAGTCATTAAAGTTACAAAAAAAATACTATTACTCATTTCATATTTACAAACACTACAACTTTGTACAGCTTTAAAAGAATCAAACTATATACCATTTTCCAATTCCCAACTCGGTTAAATTTAAAATTAAGAATAAAAAAAAAGGTTGCATAGAACTTTTTAAGAGCAAAAGGTAAAAGTGGGTTGCCACTATTTGCAAAAAATACTATTTACAATGACAAAAACCAATATTTACAAAATAATATATCTACAATTTACAAAAAGCCATGTCCCTAAACGAACAAACAGTGAAATCATACCTCCTCCTCCTCCTTGCGGTCATAACCCCAGTGCAGGCTGGTGAGCAGGTCATCAGCCCACACACGTTTGTTATCCATGGAGGCGAGGGTGCGTTTTCTCTGTTTCACAAGATACAAATGATGGTTGCTGGATTGTATCCTGCACTGTGTATGGGACATAGCTTTGCCAGTGCGTAAAACCGCCAAGTAATCGTCTACACGTAGCGATTTTACCACTGCCCTACCTACACCTTTTGCTCTTTTGGCTTCCTTACAGTCTTGTGTGCGATAAGCATACATTTTCGAGGCCAAACCTACGAATTCCGTCATAATGGAATCACCGCATTCATCTTTTAAAACACCCATTTCGTTCTTGTTTTTTATGGGCAGCTGAACCATGTTGTCAGCACTATACGAAGAGGTGTCGAACCAGTCACTATGCTGCCTCATGACGTCATAGGGGTTGCAGTGGCGAATATGGTAATTGAATGAGTCCGTATCCATATACAAAAGAGATACGTCCTCAAAATGGCGTTTGGCAAACTCATAGTGGAATCGATACATGGCGATTTAGAAAAGTCTAAAATGACTTGGCCCAAGTAAATGGGCTTATCCATGGTCACGCTGGTCCCACTCAATTCAATAGTGGCCAAATCCTCATCGATAATGTTGATCGATTTGAAATTTGGCTTGGCAATGTACCGCCGGGCACCCCACCGCCCCTCCCAGACATTCACCAATATAATGTCGCGGTATTTGCGGACATTCTCAATGGACTTTCCATAAATGCAGTTGTTCATTAATTTAAAATAAATAATTTCAAACTGCTGTGTTGCCATTTGTCGATGCTCTGTGTTGAGTTGCATGTATGGTTTGAGCCATGGCGTTTGAGCAAAAGAAATACCCCTGTGGATTTTCTTCAACACTAAGCCTTGGGCGAGGCATTGCACCAACATTTCGATATGTAGCACATACCGATTTTTGTTGTAATGTGTGCCCATGAGTTTTTCAATTTTCACTTTACTGTCAGGGGGAACCATTTGCTCAAGGCAGAATGGGAAATCGGCATGTTCATCATACAAGGATGAGGGATATTCGATATTCACTTCTAGCACATATCCACGGCCTGTTTCATGGCTAGACTTGATCACATCAAATTAAGACACTTGTTTCTCTGTCAGCCAAGCAAACTTCCCATAGGGCAAAGGCTGACTCATGGCGTAACCATACAAATTATTCACTTCATAGTACATTAAGTACGATTCTGGTTTGTCTGATGAATAATCAGGCATGTAGACATTGTTCGCTTCGGCATGGCGCTGGTTAAGCGACAAAAATCCAGCGCGAATGCCCTGTTGAAAGAATAGAACCATGTCTACATCAGTGAGTAAATCCAATTCCACTTGAGTGTATTTTAAAGCGGCATCAAACGAGAGCCCAGGACTCGTATAATAGTGAGCCGGGTCAAGACCATAAATGTGCTGACACAACTCTCGGAATTTTTGAAATACATCGGTGAGCAGCAATACATCCAGTTTTAGGTAATGCATAGCATATTCACTTAGCGTCTTCATGTCAAACACTCGCCAAACTTTACACGCATGTGCATAGTCTTCATCGGAAACGGTACTGCGTGTTAGTTTCGAGTAAAATTTCTCTTGTGGTGGGACTTTTCTTTGCTTTAACACGTCCCAGCTGTTGCAGACATCATACGGGAATATACCTTTCCGAATGCACAATTGAAATTGCTCAGGATCATTAAAATGCATTCTAGTACATTTTAATTCCTCCTAATTCAAGCCATTCACAAGACTGTCTAGCGAGGATGCCATAAACTTAAAGGAATCCAAAAATCGAATGCTTAAGTAGCTCAACCTACATGTCAGGGCTGTAAAACGCTCATGGTTTTGGGGAATAATGGTAAATGAGCCCTTGTTGACATGACCCAATTCACGAATCAAAAACTGAATGTCATAATTCGCCAGATTGTGGTAAAAGACACTGATGAAACGAGGAGCTGGAAAGTTCAAATTGCATTTACTATGCGCAGCTCCACGAAACTCCGCCGTAAAGTGCGAGTGATCACGAACGGTGTCTTCAGCACTGATCAGTGGCTTTTCGCAAATATGGCATGTCGTGGCATGCTCATACCACTGCCGCTGTTCTGAAGATAGACACATGGGTACTGGGTGGTCCAGTAATTCCTGTACATGGTCGGCCAAATTTACAAGTTCATCCAAAAACCATCTGGCACAATATGGCCCCTCACGGTATTTGTAAACGCATTGTGTGGGGTCGTAGGCACACACCACATTAAATCATATGCCATTGGTTTCATGTTTTTGAATTAGTGTGGTTGAGCTGATGGTGGGATCTGGTTCACATCCCGCCATGGGTGTAGTGAGAGCTTCAAAATCTGCGTATACCACATAGGGAACAGTGTCAGCGTGTGAATGTCCTTAAACTTTAACACAGCCTTGTCCCCTTGTGGCGATATCAATCTCACCGCTTCCTGAGAAACACAATCTACCCTATGACGTTCCAAAAGCGTAGGGGTTGTAAAATATTGCAGACAACGATCACAAATATGTTTTACACCTGCGTGCTTAGACATTTGTCTGCTTAGCAGTCTACTCAGGCTTTTAATGAGATAATAGTGATTCACCTCTCTTACAGATAAATATAAAATATGAATGTGGTGTCGTTTTGGTTCTTTTGTGGCATAAAGAGGACCCACAATCTCATTACCATCAAGGCCATACACCATGAACGAAAAGGCATGGTTGTCTTGTTCAAACCTATGGATCTCGGTTAAGTCCATAGGGAACGATACTCGAGTTAAATTTAAAGTTTGGTTTAATTCAACAAACTTGGCCTTATACATTCCTGGTCTCTCACAATGACGTTGTGCAGGCTGCAAATATCCAGCCACACACCACAGGAAGCAATCATCGTCATGATTCTTTATATTCACCACCGCTCTCCGGTAGGCAATCGCTGGTGGTGTTTCAATATAGCTAGAACCAGCATTGAACGGGTTGAAATGACAAATGTTCATTTGTAGATAATGGATTTTGTCTAACGCAAAACAACTGGGTCCTTGTAGCATATCAAATTTTGATAGCAAGGCATTCACCACATGGCATTTATACCACTCGTTCAGATTATTAGCTATCAAAAGCTCTTGCATTTTACTGCCAATTTAAAATGGTTTTTTAATGCTCACCGTCCTTGTTTTTATATATGAAATCGCACAAGAAATGTGTATTGACCTTTAAAGCCGTATGCAACCTTTGCGCTGTACAAATTTGTTCCTTAAAAATATCAAAACATGATTCCATAAAGTCTTTTGGAATTAAAGTCTCTCTAACATTCACCACGCGACCAGAGCAAACGCGTTTCTTAAAACAGGACTCAACAGGTGCCCAAGTTAAGCTATCGGTAGCAGTAAAAGACATGATTTTTATAAAAGAAACAATCTCACCACAGTTTTCAGCCGCAGACTGCTCGGTAAAAAATGGTCCCAAACACACACGTTCTCAACAGCAGTTGTCAGGCCCACACTCCAAAATAAAATAAAATAAACCACCATCAGTATATCTATTTCAATGGCACCTTTGTACAACCTTAAAAAAATTAATATCAAACAAGTATATATATATATATATATATATATATATATTAAATCTTTCTCTTGCTCTTTATAAAAGCCGTGTGTTTGCCTTTTTTTCGTAGGCTTTAATAGAATTGGGTCTCTGTCTCCCACAACAGGTATGCAGATTATCTAAAACAAAGAAAATAAAAACAATTCATCAATCAAATGTTAAACCAATAATAATTTAAACATTCATTAGCATAAAAAATAAACTAAACAGTGTTGATCCCGCACTTACCTCCAATATATAATGTATCCAATATGGTCACTAATTAGAGTTGTGCACACAAAAGCAATTAGTTTTATACAGATAAGACACAGCCTATGTTAACTTAGTAACGCTTACCATAGAAATGACGCGCAACGTGCAATTACATGCTCAATACTCTCTTACCCAACCCCTCAGCTCCCCGTTGTCCTGTGGCCTCGTCCCTCACCGCTCTTGGCAGGCTCTGCAGTGGTCATGTGATTTCGTGTTGCATGTCTCGGTTTTCCCTCCTTTTCCCTCACCCTCTGGGCGGGGCCTTGCCCGACGCTCTGCTCGGGGCCTGGCTGACAGAATGTGAAATATTATCTCTGTTACAGAGTTGTCAGTTTGTTCCAACCTGTTATCGCTACCCTACAGTGTTGTCAGCTTGACTGGCATTCCATTCTCTTAGCTAGCCAGCTTGAGAGCCGGCCAGACCCCATGCGGATTTTTCCTTCTTGGCTGGTCATTGAAACAAATTAAGCATCTTCTTCAAGTTGTTGACAACATTATTATTATCATGTTACTAATTACCCGTTTACTAACATGTTTAAAGTTCGCCATGAGGGATTTTTCGAAATATTCACCTTTATTTGTTTGTCATAGCAAAATATCGAAAAGCGACACGTCGTTGTCTCGTTCTGCCATACATCGCCCCGTTGAATTAGCCACTTCCTGTATTCATCATCGCCAGTGATAGCCTCGTTGTAACACACACAACCAGCGTTACCGTCTAACTGTCTACGAGCACGTTTCATAAAAAAGTAAAAAACAAGTTAGAAAAATTTAAATATGCATAGATTTTGTCCTAGAGTCTTGAAATGTATTTTGAGTGTAGAGGGGGTATAGACCTTCCATTTATGTCAAAAAAAGTTTTTTTGTAAACTGGTTAGTTTCCAAAATACAGGAATTTCAAAATTGGACTTTAAAAGGTTTTATTATAACAATCGAACACATAGAGACCGTTCGTTTAAGCCATTGAACAACGATCTATCATAATTAGTTTAAAAACTATCGCATACTTTCCAAAAACAAAAATTTTCAAAACATTTAAAAAAATACGTGGTCCAGAGCAAAGTGCCCGTCAGCTCGAGTCCAAGGACACCTCATTTGTTAAAATCCGATGAGGCGTTCGCCAATTATCGCCAATGTCTTTAAGATAAAAACTTTACAGTAGTGTGGTAGGGACAGTAGGCTAACATTTTTTCCCTTCTACAAACTTGAAACTTTCTGTCCACCTACAGGGCCTAGGAACCTTTCAGTCACGTCAAATAAACGTTTTTTTTTTCCAAAATTCACCGTTTCCAAAATAGCGCCAATGTCAAAAACAAAAATTTTCATTTTTTTTAAATACCAACACACATTCTTATCAAAGAGGATATCACCCCAACGTCAACAACACCTCGTTCGTTAAAATCCGATCATGCGTTCGGGAGATATCGCCAAAGTTCGTAGGAATGAAGGCTGTGAGTGAGAACTGTCCCTACCACACTACTGTCAAGTTTTTATCTTAAAGACATGAAATTTATGTTGGGGGTAGAAGGGGTAGGGACCTTTCATTTATGTCCAACAAACTTATTTGCAAAATTCCTAATTTCCAAAATATAGGAATTTCAAAATTGAACTGTTTGAGAAAAACATAAAAAATAAAAAAGTTTCATTATAACAATCAAACACATAGAGACCGTTCGTTTAAGCTATTGCTCAATGTTCTACCATGTTTGGTTTTCAAACTATCGCCTATTTTCCAAAACAAAATTTTTCAAAAAAAATTTAAAAATATAACGAGTCGACCATAGGAAAGAGGACGTCAGCTTGAGTCCAATGACATGTCGCATGCCCATGGTTTCACAAAATATACATAAAAGGTTAGCGTAGCCGAGCGGTTCGTATCATTGGTTAGAACTCTCACTGCTCCCCTACTTGTGTACACTCCAGGGAAGGCTTCTGGCTAAGTAAATCCATTTTACAATAGGTAGCGCACGAGTAAATTCAACAATGAGCGACGACGCGTGAATCGTTTAAAGGAAATCCCGTATGCGTTCGTATGCCATTCACCCGAATCCGACGAAACTTTGATGAGTTGTTGTGTACACTTACGTGAAGGTTTTTAACTTAGTAAACCCATTTCAGTGGAGGTTGCGCACGAGTAGATTCATCAAATGAGCGACGACGCGCGAAGTGTTTCGACAAAGTCCCATATGCGTTCAAATACCAATCGGGCCTATAGCGATGAAACTTAGGTGAGATGTTATGTACACTCCTGGGAAGGCTTCTGGATTAGTAAATCCATTTTAGAATAGGTAGCGCAAGAGTCGATTAAAAAATAAGCGACGACGCGCGAAGCGTTTCAACAAAGTCCCATATGCATTCATATACCATCCGATACCAATGAAACATGGGTGAGATGTTGAGTACACTCCAAGGAAGGTTTCTGGCTTATTAAATCCATTTTACAATAAGTAGCGCAGGAGTAGATTAAACAAATGAGCAACGACGAGCGAAAGGTTTCAACAAAGTACTGAATGCTTTAATATGCAATTCGTCCAAAACTTGGGTGAGATGTTGTGTACACACCAGGGAAGGCTTTCGTCTTAGTAAATCCATTTTACAATAGGTAACGCACGAATAGCTTCAACAAATGAGTGATGACGCGCGAAACGTTTCTAAAAAGTTCCGTATGCGTTCATATTCCCATTCGTCCGATAGCGATACAACTTTGGTGAGATGTTGTGTACACTCCATGGAAGGCTTCTGGCATTGTAAATCCATTTTACAATTGGTAGTGCACGAGTAGATTCTACAAATGAGCGACGAAGCGCGATGCGTATCAACAAAATCCCGTAATTTCATATACCTACCATCGAATGTGATAAGTTGTTGTGTAAACTTATGTGAAGGTTTCTAACTTAGTAAATCCATTTCACAGTAGGTAGTGCACGAGTAGATTCAACAAATGAGAGACAGCGCACGAATCGCTAAACAACATCCAGTAGGCTATGAGTTCATATACCATTCGTCCGATTACGATGAAACTTGGGTGAGATGTTGCGTACACTCTAAGGAAGGAGGTTTGTGGCTTAATAAAACCTTTTTGCAATAGGTAGCTCACGAGTAGATTCAACAAATGTGCGACGGCATGAGGATCGTTTGAACAAAATCCCGTATGCGTTCATATGCCATTCACCCGATTGTGATGAAATGTTGGTGAATTGTTGTGTACACTCAGGGAAGGTTTCAGGCTTAGTAAATTTATTTTACCATAGGTAGCGGATGAGTATATTCAACAAATAAGTGACGGCACGCGAATCGTCTAAACAAGATCCCGTATGCGTGCATATGCCATGAAACATTGATGACCTGTTGCGTACACTTACGTGAAGCTTTTTAACTTAGTAAATCCATTTCACAGTTGCTAGTGCACGAGTAGATCCAACAAATGAGTGACAGTGCACGAATCATTTAAACAAAATCCCGTATGCGTTCATATACTCTTCATCGATTGCGATGAAACTTTGATGAGTTGTTGTGTACACATACGTGAAGCTTTCTAACTTAGTAAATCCATTTCACAGTTGTAGTGCACGAGTAGATTCAACAAATTAGTGACAGGGTACGAATTATTTAAACTAAATCCCGTATGCGTCGTATGTTATTCATCCGTTTGCAATGAAACTTTGGTGAGTTGTTGTGCACACTCCCACGAATGTTTCTAGATTAGCAAATCCATTTCACGGTAGTTTGGAGACAATTAACCGAAATAGAAAAAAAATATTGTGTATGCAAAAGCACTTCAGGGAACAAAATTCCAACGCCAAAACTTTCTGTGAGTGGTATCGCAACTCATGCCGGGTACAGCTTGTAGTTTATAAAATAAGTTGAAACGTTATGCGCTTGATCATCTGGCAACCCTCATGAACAACAACCACAAGTTAAAAAAAAAGAGACACATTAGAAGAAAACTATTCATTAAATAAAAGTTAACGTCACAACGAATTCACTGGTCACATGGTTTAGTACTAAGCCATAGTCATAACAAAAGAGAAGTCCTTTTGAAAATCATCATGAAACGTGTTTATTAAATAATGATAATTATAATTATAATAATAGTCTAATAATAATAATAATAATAATAATAATAATAGTATAACTCCGCCTGCAGTAGCCACTGGGTGGATTGAGTAGCTCAGTGGTTGCTGTTGCCGGTCCCAAGCCCGAAGAAATGAGGAGGGTTGGCACAAAGCTGTAAAATAAGAGCTGGAACACATTTTGAGGCAACCTCTGAGGCTTAATACCTTGGTTATATCCTTGGGACCGACTTCAGTCGATCTCCCCATTATCTTCAGCTTACTAGCATGATGAAAATGCCAGTTGACAAACCAATTACCCCAGGCCCTAGTACAAGTACTAGTTTATCTCGGTCATCGGATTCTGGGGGACCGATTGTATCATGCGGGAATGCATTGGAGCTTCCCAAATCTCTTCGTCCCAAATGCAACCTTTTTCTTGGCACCATCAACATCAACACGCTTCGCAAAGCCGGTAATCTAAAGCACTTAACGGACACGTTGGACAGACTCAATATCCAAATTTTAGCTCTTCAAGAAACAAGGTACATGGATGAAAATCACTTTGAGTCAGGAAACTACAGACTATACAAAGGCAAACCAGCAATCCAAATTCCTAACAAACCATTGAAATTTGGCACTGGGTTTGCATTAAGGAAAAGTGTCATAAATTCAGTTCTGATTTTCACCTCTCCTTCTGAAAATATTTCTGTGCTAGCAATCAAATCAGGAAACAAAGCCTATTCAATAATCATTGCTAAAGTACCTACAAATAATTACAATTGGAAGGACCCAGAGAAGGTAGAAGAATTCTGGGAGTTACTAGAGGAACAGCAGCCCAAATTCCCAATCATCATGTCAAAATTTTGTTGGGCATGTTCAATGCACAAATGGCCAAAGAAAAGAAGTATGAAGCCACTCTAGGACTCTAACCAGCCCACAAAGAAACTAATAAGAATGGAGAACGATTAATCAACTTCTGTGAAACCTTTGATCTGATGTCGACACATTTTCTAGCACGTCCGCATAAGAAAACAACCTGGAGGTCCCCGAACATCCATTTAGGAGAATTTCAGATAGACCATGAGGCCATTGCAAAGAAAAACCAAAAGGAGATCATGAATGTAAAAGACAAAAAGGGTATCATTGACTCAGATCACCACCTATCTTTAATCAATGTGAAGTTCCAACCTAACAGACCCAAATGTAGATCACAACAAAACCCACGAATCGATCCAGAATTTCTGAAGCTTAACTCATGCACTTTTCTAGCCAATATCACTGAGCAAAATGCTACCAGTTGGTAAGAACTTAAAGACGGACTGGTAAAAGCAGCCAAATACCCCGGCTTGTCACCAAGGAAACGTAAGCATATGTTGTGGAACGATACCTGTGATAAGGCGGTAGACCTCAGACTGAAAGCGTGGCAAGACTGGAATTCGCGAAAACAAAACACACAGAAAAAGTGGCATACCTTCCTTCAAGTCCAGAAGGAGATATCAAAGGTTATAAGAGTCCAAAACCTTACCTTGAGCAGAGCATAATGGCAGAAATTGAGCGAGAGTTCAAGAAAAACAACACCAGGAACTTTTACAGAACGTTTAAAGAAGAACTGACGAGCTATAAGGCACCCACGCTATGCTTTAAACGACCATATGGGACTCTGGAAACAAACAACAAATGAAACTGTAAACTTTTGGCTGATCACTTCAAGGGCCTTACAAATTGTTTGCCCCCTCCTGGCCAACTCACTTTTGAAACATCTGAATCAAATCCAGATTCAGAACCTCCAATAATAGAAGACATTGTGCAAACAATACTTGAGTTAAAAACTACGAAAGCTCCAGGGATGGTATAATAGCCGAAATATGGAAATAAGGTGGCAGAATTCTCGCTCAGAAAATCCTTAAAATTCTTGTAGATTTCTGGACTAATGAAACAATTCCAGAAGATTGGAAGTGTGCAATGATCCACCCGTTGCATAAGAAAGGGCATAAAACTGACTTTAATAACTAAAGAGAATAACTACTTGCAGTCACTTACAAAATTCTTTCCAAAATTCTACTCAAGAGACTTGAAGTGCAAGCAGATCATGCAATTGGAGAATATCACGCAGGGTTCTGGAAAGGTAGGTCTCGCACAGAACACGATTCATAAACTTAAGACCATCCCACAAATTCGTAAAGGCAGACAAAAAGTGTTTTTTTTGGTAGACTTCAAAAAGGCTTATTACTCGATAGACAGATCGAATCTCGTTCGTGTTCTGGAAGAATTCAAAGTAGACAGGAAAACTAAAGAATTAATGAAGCAAACACTAACAGGCACCAATTAAATGGATAATTTCTTGGGAGAATTATATCATCCATTTGATGTTAAGGCAGGAGTCCGAAAAGGAGATGGGTCGTCCCGTCTGTTGTTTAATCTTGTTATAGAAAAATTAATTAGGACCTGGGAGAAAGAAGTTAAAGAAATAACCCTTGGCAGACTACGTAATAACAAAATTCATTTACGATGTTTGGCCTTCGCTGGTGATCTCGCAATCTCGTCCAATATCAGACAGGAAGCGATTGCCCCCACGGAAACACTTCACGAAAATGCATCCAGAACAGGACTCCAGATCTCATACCAGAAAACACACTACATGGAGGGATCTCTTCGGCACCTAGATGGACTACCAATGACAACCAAATTCGGCAAAATATCTCAAGTGTCTAAATTCAAATCCCTGGGAGAAGTCGTCCAACCTTCCGGACTGAATCGTGAAGCAAACAAAGAAAGGATTTCTAAACTGCAAAAAGCTCACAGACTCACTTGGAACAGATATAATAAAAAATCAATGTCCAGAAATGCAAAATTACGTCATTACAACACTGTAATCAAGCCTGAAGCACTATATGCTTCTGAAACGCTGATTATTGGGGGCAGATCATTAATTAAAGATGTGGAAAAGCAGGAAAGGAAAATCCTAAGATAATCTATTGGACAGGCCGTACAGGGGGAATCCGGATGAAAAGAAAATCCCAAGACTTATACCAGCAATCGGAGAAAATCTCAGACACATTTAGGAAACGACGTTTGAAATTTTACGGGCATATCCTCAGGATGGGCAATCAGAGAATGACCAAAAGGATTCTTATACTTGCCCTGTCAATGGAAGTTTAGAACACCTGGCTGCTTGAAGTTGGAAAAGATCTTCAGGAAGTAGGAATCACAGATGACATTGTACTAGACAGAGCTACGTTCTGAGAATTAGTCGATAATCACCGCTTTGCAGACCATCCAAGCACTATCACCAACAAAACCTGGTCAGAGGATCGCAAGAGAAGCCACAGCGAGAAGTTAAATAAGTTCATTCGCGCTACTTAGTCGGGAATGACAAAGAAATAATAATAATAATTATATTATACCAGAAAATGCACATAGCCTTCATAATGATTACACATAAGTATCACCTACTTTAAAAAATCTTGTTTTTTGACTTGTGGCTGTTTTATATGAGGGTATGGCATGATGTTTTGTATAACTATAGTATTATGTTATAATGTTTATACTACATAATAATTATGTTTTCATTGCTGTCTGCCTTTGTATATGTTTATATTAATAATATTACCGTTTATACCATTTATACAATTTATACCATCTATAATAATAATAATAATAATAATAATAATAATAATAATAATAATTTTATGAATACTAATGGGGAAAGAGACAACATAGACTCTTGTCTTTTTATATATTTTTCAAATCATAACAGTGGAATTATACATTTTTATTTATTTATTGTTAAAGAAAATATTCTTTATGTTAAAGTCCATATCTGGATAAAAGTAATTTTCTCTTCATTTCACCAATAATCATAAATGCAGCCAACCGTTCTGATACACTTCCATCAGAAGCTGTTATTCGTTGCTTGGAAGTGCTTAACAATGCTTTGTCGGCCACACGGCTTAATGTTGGATCACTGTTATGAAAAGCCATATCATGATTACGGCATGCCTGAACCAAAGGGTTAATTCCCATATCGCCTCCCCTCAAACGTTCTTCAAGGCGTGTTCCGGGTCCACAAAAGCTGTAACCAGGTAAGTGTACTTCCAGGGGTAAGTATTTAATGACGTTATCAATAAATACATGGCCAATACAGCTCCGACATGCGTTTTTCACTCGCTGAAAGACACTTTTCTTGTTGTTGTTGTTGTTAATGGTGTTGTTGTTTTCTTCTTATTATTCTTCTTCTTTGGCAGCTGCTGCTGCTGGCAAGCATGGTAGGGTGTTTTCGCCATGACAACCATGGAATGATGAAACAAAGTCTTTGTACTGACTTTTATTACCGTGATACAATTTCATAAGTTGACACGTCTCACATTCACGTTGGGATGGTATTTTTGCTATATACAATTGCTTATGGTGCGAAGAATGGCTGCATGGTTGCAATTCACTCAACACAGTGTCTCCTGTCCACTGGCGAGGTGCCTTATCCCAAATTTCTTTCACGGCATTGGCTGCCACATAAAAAATAAACGACTTGGGGAGTGCTAATAATTCATGTTGAGTAAAACTGGTCAGTTATTTTCTTGCACAGAAAGATTTTGCCAATCGCCTTATCGATTGCAGTAACTTCCATCTTATAATGTTGTTGTTTTCACCTCAACTGTTCAACACTTACTGGTGTCATTTGCCAGAAAACCTTGAGTTTTAATTTTATTTAACAACTCCCATCAGGCATTCGTCGTTAACCAATGATATAATTGCCACGCATGCGCCAAAGCTTTATTGTTAATATTGCCACACGGACAGGTCTCCATCAATGCTTGTAGTGAGGGACAACCCAAGTCCATGAGATCAATACATTGACAGCAAGGAGCTAAAAACTGATGCAAATAGAATTTAAATCAAACCACAGGCTTCAAGTCCTTACGGCTCTTGAGATATGAAGTGTGGTAAACACGTTTCACTTAATCTTTCCCATGAATCAATGTAATCGTAAGGAAATTCACCTTAACGAGTCATGAGCTTTGCATTTTCCTTTCCAATGTCCATTCCTATTATCACATCAAGTTGTCTGAGCATATCCACAAATACACTGGATTTTTGTTTGGGCAGACAACCTATGTATTTTGTAAATTACCTTTTGGTCTAAAGAACGCGGGAGCCGCACTAATACCAGCTCTAGACGCGAACCTGACGCAAGAAGTCAAGGGGAAATAGTCTGCTATGTCGATGACATAATAATCGCATCAAATACAGCAGAGGATCACTATGAAACCCTTCGTCTCATTTTAGAGATCCTTCGTGTAGCCAATTTCAAGGTGAACAGAGAGAAATGTGAATTCCTCCAGAATGTTTACATAACCTCAGAATGGCAGCTGTGAGAAAATTTCACCGGCATTCTAAAACTCCGAAACTATTAAAGATATCGCACTGAAATTTTGTACGATAATAAAGGGCGTTACTATACGTTCACCTATGTATGTTTAAAAAACTTGTAAAGTAGAAAACGAACATGGCGGCCAAGCGAATTTAATACATTTCAATTGACTTTCTCCGCGATTTACCATCTGAGCGCAGTGAAATATGCTACAGAAAATGTTTATACACATTTTAATGCACTGGGATGTAATTTAGTTCAATATTTACATTTACAGCTGTGCGAAATTAAAAAATTAAGTTTTTATTTCTTGTGTATCGTATTAATCATGCGATCGAAGTGAACGTTTGAATAATGAACCCACACAATAATCGTCATCTAATAGTATATAATTCTATGGCCTACATATAAAAAATTCCAACATGGCGACCATCCGAAATATTCAGACGGTTCTCAATATAAAAGGTGCGTTCAAAAGTAACGAGCCGGCGGCTGGAACGCGCAAACCAGTGAGGACATCGGCTAATCGTGGTTTGTGTAACGAGGTGTGGTTCTGACCAGAGCGTGGGAGGTCACAGCCCGTCGCTAGAGGGCACGCGTGCACGTCACGTGACGATACAAAGCGTGCAGCAGTATGCATCAATCGTCCAACGCTGTCATTTGCAATGAAAACTGTGGTATGGAGGCGTCAAACGAAGAGCAAAGAGGTGTTGTTCGATTTCTGACAGCGGAAGGAGTAGGGGGAACGAACATTCATCGCCGAATGTCACAAGTGTACGGCGAACACTGCATGTCCCTTGCAAGGGTCAAGGCGTGGCACAAGTGCTTTAGGGAAGGACGGGTGTCGTTAGCCGATGATGCCCGGTCTGGGGAAACCCCCTGCATTACAGATGACAACGTCCCTGGTTGATGCACTCATTACCCAGGAAACCCGTGCAACAGTGAACGCCATAGCCGCCGTGGTCGGATTGAGCGTCGGAAGTGTGCACACCATCATGAAGAAACAACTGCACTTGCGCAAAGTGTGTGCCCAATGAGTGCCCCAAAGTCATCAACCGCAACAGGAAGCATGTCGAATGGCCCGCTGTCTTGGTCATCTGCAGCGCAATGCGAGGGAAGGGAATGGGTTCCTGGCACGAGTGGTGGCTGGAGATTAGTCATGGTGTCATCACTTCGAACCAGAATCCTAACAACAAAGCCTCCAGTGTAAGCATCCAGGGTCACCACCACCCAAAATGGCAAGGCCATCCACACGAGTGCAGGAAGGTAATGCTGACGTTCTTCTTTGACCAAGATGGCCCACTTCGATACACTTCATGCCGCACGGGACATCAGTGAATGCCCAGCGTTACTCGCAAACCTTGACCACCCTTCGCAAAGCGATGAAAACAAAAAGACCATGCAATCTCACCCGTAGGGTCATTCTGCTCAACGACAATGCACGACCTCATACGGCCAACACAGTCGCGGCACTCCTGCAGAAATTCAAATGGGAAGTTCTCGGCCATCCTCCATACAGTCCAGACCTCTCTCCCTGTGATTACGCCATATTTGGTCCCCTGAAAAGGGCTCTACGGGGCCAAGGATTCACCTCGGACATCGACGTCCAGCTGTACGTGCGGAACTGGTTCACATCGCAGCCCAAGGAATTTTATGAGACAGCAATTCACCACCTCGTGTTACAGTAGGACAAGTGACTCAACGGCCAGGGCCAATACTTCTAACATAGAGGTACTGGTTTCTGTAATAATGCCTCCGGCTCGTTACTTTTTGAACGCACCTTATATATTAATCTATCACAGCAATCAAACTGAAATTTTGTTTGTTGATAGTAGCAATGAACATAAGTTCACCTATGGGACGTTCAATAACATGGTGAGCACAAATTGACCATGGCCGCGAGGCGAAATTTAAATATTCAAATGAACGCTTCTCACGATTTAACCATCTGAGCGCAGTGACACTTGGTGCGATACATGCTTGTATAAATTTCAATCCACTGGCATCTAATTCATTTAAATTATTATCATAACCACAAGATGGCGGCTGAGCGAAATTTTAGAATCTCGTTTTTATTTCTTGCGTCATAATCATCCGATAGAAGTTTGAATAATACACCTACACATTAATCGTCATGTATTAGTACATAACTATAAGGCCAATATATAAAAATCCAACATGGTGGCCATCCGAAATATTTAGACGGTTCTCAATATCTACGAAACTATGACAGCAATCAATCTGAAAATAGAGGCAACTAATATAAGTAGGATATATGAAAATAGGCTATTTAGGTATTCACACGTAACTACTTGTTTTCCATGGGAACGGTTAGTAGCTTCTCTCCAACACACCAAAGTTGTAAGGACGCTTATTTCCATCGATTCTCCATTATGTCATTACGTTTGTAGAGCAGCCCATTGATGTTCTCAAGAGACAGTATGTAATTAAGAAGCGATTGACAAAGGGAGGAGTCCATTTTTGCTTCTTGTGTGGGTACTGCTGCCAACAGCCATTACATGTAATTAAATGGCGTTTCGCTGTTATCTCACGCACAGCAAATGGACTAGCGAGCGTGTTGATCCATAGGAACGGTGAGTAGCTGCTCTGAAACACACCAAAGTTGTAAGGAAAACGTTTTGTTCCATCGATTCTCCATTATGTCATTACGTTTGTAGAGCATTCCATCGATGCTCTCAAGAGACGGTATGTAATTAAGAAGCGATTGACAAAGGGAGGAGTCCATTTGTGCTTCTTGTGTGGGTACTGCTCCCAATAGCCATTACAAATAATTAAATGGCGTTTCGCTGTTATCTCAGGCAGAGCAAGTGGACTAGTGAGCGTATTGTTCCATAGGAACGGTGAATAGCTGCTCTGAAACACACCAAAGTTGTAAGGAAAACGTTTTGTTCCATCGGAACGGTGAGTAGCTGTTTTCTAACACAACGAAGTTGTAAAGAAAGCGTTTTGTCCAATTGCAACGGGGAGTTGCAATTGCCTAGACATGGGGTAGCTGCCCACTTGTAATCCTCTAGGTTATTATTCTAGATGGCGGCCGATTGATTGATTGTCGATTGGATGATTGAATGGTTGTCAATTGATTATTGATCGATTGTTTTATTGATAAACAAAATGGCGGTGGGGGAATAACTGACACGTGGCCACTTTTTTGGCCGGAGTAAATCTCAAGGCCACGTGACGTCTGGAGTGGGATTCCCAGTAGGGTTCTTCCCTAGATTTGAAGTTTGGTCCATGGAATAAACATAATAAGCCTCAGTGGCGGGATAGGGGAGCCACTCACCTGTGAATCATTTCTTTTAATTGCTCACGTTTTAAAAGTTTGGTAAATTATTCACGAAACGACCAACCAATAGTCCATAACTCCAAGATTGTTGTGTATGCTGATGATCTAGCGTTGGCCACAGAGTGTAGAAACTTTGAATGAGTGGAGAGTAACTTCACTAATGCCCTTGAAAACCTGTCTGAATACTACAGCACAAACCAGCTTGAACCAAATCCATCAAAGACTCAAGTAAGTGCATTCCGTCTGAGAATCCGGGAGGCCACTCGTAATTTAAAGGTAGTGTTGTCAGGGGTATATTTTAACACTGCTACAATCCAAAATACTTAGGAGTTACTCTTGACAGAGCACTCAAATTCAAGAAACATTGCACGAACACCAAGTCGAAAGTTTCCACCAGAAACAATCTCCTTAGAAAACTGGCTGGATCACAGTGGATCAGTCAACCTGAAACCATACGAACGTCTGCCATGGCATTGTGTTATTCTGTTCAAGAGTATTCTTGCCCTGATTGACATGATTCATGCCAAACAGGTAGATGTAGCTTTTAACGACACATGCAGAATCATAGCTGGCTGTTTAAAACCTACTCCAGTCGAGTGGACCTATCATCTCTCTGGAATAGTGCCACCTTCTGTCCGAAGAGAAATAGCAGTAGATAAGGAAAGAAAGAAAGCGGAGCATGAAAGAACTCATCCATTGCATGGGCTTGAACCACACTGACTGAAGTCCAGGAAGAGTTTCCTAAGAACATCATAGGAACTCACGACCACTGATAAACAAGCCAGGTTGCAATTGTGGAAATCTAAATGCCCCATTCCTAACGGCTGGAAGAAAGTAGCAGAAACATTACTACCTGGACACGATAAAGGATGGACAACATGGAAATCTCTGAACAGATTGAGATCTGGCGTCGGCATATCAAGAGTTAACCTGGCATTATGGGGCTATGGAAAGCAAGATATTAAGTGTGATTGTGGAGAAGACCATACTGTTAGTCACATGCTCCAGTGTCGACTGTGCCCAACATCCTGCACAGAGGAGGATTTACATCAAGCTTCAGACAATGCACTGAAAGTAGCTGGTTGGTTGGTTGGTTCCTCAGTTTTAGAGGGTGTTATCTGTTTTCAATTCGAGTAAGGAGCTCAGACATTGAATTATTTTCATGTAGTACCTACGTTTGCCGCCAAACGCCACCATCAACGACTACTAGTTCAGAACTTATTTACCAGATGACACCGTAGTCGGCTCCTGGTGACGAACGTTGGATCCTAAGAGCGTTTGTCACATGTTTAACCTATAATCTAGCGTCACACAGGTGTAATTATTGGAAGGTTCTTTAACATGCCATAAATCTGTGACATGGGACCGCCGGCTTTACTTCCCATCCGAAGGAAAGCATACTGAGGGATTTATAACGCTCTTAAAAATTCGACGAATTCGGCCAGGTTTGAACCCGCGATCATGGGCATTGAATCTACACTGAAATTAGCCGAATTTCGGTCTACCTTTGTTTAATGTTTGTAAATGTTTGTGACTGTGTGTATATATCTCTACTTATTTATTGTATTATTGTATTTATTGCTGTTTTATTTGTTCCTGACTAGAGAATAATAATAATAATAATAATAATAATAATAATAATAATAATAATAATAATAATAATAATAATAATAATAATAATAATAATAATCCATGAAATAAACTCAATGGGATGCCATGGAGACTCAATGTTTGCTAGAGGATGGTACCAACTTGTGAACCATGAAATTGGCTTCGAATTGGCCCACAAGGTAAACAAAATGGGCGACTGCCTTTGCTCAGAATACTCATGGTGAAGACCAATCACGTGGTCTAATGGCAAGTGGACGTATGACGTCACGCATCGGACCAGTAGATTCTTGTTTTGAAGCACCATATGACGTCACGCGTGAGACAAGTGGATTTTTGTTAGAAATAATGAAAATTCTGATCGATAACTCGATGCGTGTGATTTAAAAGCTTTGGAAAGGGTGGGGTTTGGGGTGATTACTTGGAATAACTCATGTTTGAAACCTGTTACGCTTCGAGCTATCGACGAGATGTAAGAAAAGGAGTGTGAAATGCATTTGAAAAAATCCTATGATAATGCAGTGATACATGATGTAACAATATACTTAAACAGTCAAGTTAGTCGACTTCCATTGAACATTAATTTGCCGTATATTGCGCGTACCGCAAACAATGCTGCCATCTTTTCAGCAACTGAAGCATCTGATGACGCTACAAGATTTTTTTGATTTTTTAAACAACAATTGATAGGCATCATGGCTTCGTTCAGGTTTATTGATTCGTTTGATATTTCTATAGGAAATATAGTGAGGTGGCTTGGGAGGCGTAGTTGGTAGCATGCTGAGCTTCTATGTCCAAGGTTCAAACCCGGCCCTAGTCGTCGGATTTTCTAAGGGCGTTAAAATCCCTCAGTATACCTTCCTTTGGAGAGGAAGTAAAGCAACAACAACAACAACACACCAAGATTGCAAACAGTTCAGTAGGTATTATGCTGGCAACGTTTGGTAAATTTAGGTGAAGTTGGGTGAAGTTAGGTTAGATAAGGTTAGGTTAAGGGAGGTTAGGTATTTATTTTATTTTCCGTGTCCAAATCAAATTAGATTTTGCCAGTAAGTAGCAACAGTTATAGCATTAACATTTGCAGCCAAAAGATCGTCTTTTGAACATATGTCCTCCATCAAGGGGCAGATCAGCAGGTGTTCTGGGTCTTGTAAAATGCTGCAGTCACAGAACTCATCATTGTTGACGAGCATGTTCCATTTCTTGAGATTGTTCTTGCAGCGTGAAACCCCCGTCCTCAGCCTGTTCAATGATTTCCAAATTCCATATGGCAAGTTGTGACCAGGTGCCATTTTTTCTGATAGAGGAATAATTGGGTCTGTGATCTCTGTCTTCCATATCTTCACACGGGCAGCTTCTTGTGAGCCTTCGAGGGCTGTTACTTCCCTCAAAAAGCTGTTTCTAGACTTAAGTCTCTGTCGGGCTGGTTGTTGGCCGAAAAGTGGATGCCTTGAATCGGTTTCTTGCCGTTTCTTCTCAGATGCTGCTGCTACCATTCTTCGGACATGAGGTGGAGAAATTCCTATAAGAGGGTAGATCTTCTGAAGTGGTGTTGGTCTAAGACACCCAGATACAATCCTGGAAGTCTCATTCAGAGCTATATCCACCTCTTTGGAATGTGGAGAAGAAAGCCAAACTGGTGCTGCATATTCAGCAGCTGAGAAGCTCAGTCCAGGGGCTGAAGTTCTGAGAGTGGTGGGGTGAGCACCCCATGTCCTTCCTGTTAGGCATCTTAGTATGTTATTTCGTGCAGATACTTTACTTTTGGTGTTCAAGCAATGTTGCTTGAAAGACAGAGTTCGATCGAGGGTGACACCAAGATATTTTGGTGTAAAACAATGAAGGATTGTTTCACCTTGCCACTTAATGTTCAATGTGGAGGTTAGGTTAGGTAGCTATATCTCTTTACTACCCCTAGTCACTAACCTTAAAGCACTCTCAAATTCTTTAAATTTTGCTTACAATAAGCCCCTCAAAATAAGCCACCAATATAAGCCACCAAAATAAACCTCCAAAATAAGCCAACAACATAAGCCGACATAAAACGCCAACACTACATCATGCCTTCTCCACAACTGTTCTGACCTTGCAGTATGCAAATCAATTTCATAAGTCAGTTGCTACTATTAAACATACTATAACCAACAATGTGGTAAAATGTGAATGGAATATTATTTTCATAATTTTCAAAACAGAAGTCCTGCGGTCCTGGGTTTGAAACCAACTATGGTTCTCAGCCAATCAGTTACACTACAGGAAACTCTTATTTTGTGTTGTGCTGCATTACGATTTGACCATATAGCGGTGTAGTGACTAGTATACTTGGTTGTTACCCCTGAGGTCTTGGGTTCCAAGTCGACTATGCCCAGAAATGAATTTTGATCTGAGTGTTGGAAGGTTAGGTTAGGTGAAGTTAGGTTAAGTAAAGTCATCATAGGTTACCTTAGGTTAGATTAGGTTAGGTCAAGTTAGGTGAAGTTAGGTTAGGTTAGGTGAAGTTATGATGGGTTATTTAGGCTAGGTTAGGTGAAATTAGATAAAGTTAGTTAGGTTAGGTGAAGTTAGGTTAGGTTAGGTTAGGTGAAGTTAGGTTGGGTTAGGTGAAGGTATGTTAGGTTAGGTTAGTTGAGTTACGGTTAGGTGAAGTTAGGTTAGGTGTTTGTTATTTCTTGTTGTTTTAGTAAAACACCACTTTTGCTCTCATAATTGCTTCCATATTTTCTTGGGGCCGATAACCTAGATGTTAGGCCCCTTAAAACAACAATTATCATCATCATCATCACCCATATTTTCTTTGCACTTTAAACTACCATGACTCGTGTATTCACTTTTCCTCCCATATTCGCTCCCAAATATGCTCCCATATTTTCTCCCAAATATGCTCCCACTTTTGCTTCCAATTTTTGCTCCCAATTTTGCTCCCTATTTTTGCTCCCTCTTCTTACTCCCACTTTTGGCTCCCACTTTTTTCTTCCCACTTTCACCCCAAATTTGTTCCCGTATTTGCTCCCACTTTTTGCTCCCACTCTTGCTCCCACATTTGCTCCCATATTTGCTCCCACTTTTTGCTCCCGCTTTTTCTCCCACATTTGCTCTCACTTTTTGCCCCCACTTTTTGTTCCCACTTTTGCTCCCATATTTGCCCCCACTTTCTGCACCCACTTTTGCTGCCACTTTTTGCTCCCACTTTTGCTCCCTTATTTGCTTCCATATTTGCTTCCATATTTGCTCCCAATTTTTGCTCCCTCTTTTTGCTCCCACTTTTGCTCCCACATTTGCTCCCATATTTGCTCCCACTTTTTATTCCCACTTTTTGCTCCCACATTTGCTCCCACTTTTGCTCCCAAATTTTCTCCCACTTTTGCTCCCACATTTGCTCTCATATTTACTCCCACTTTTTGCTCCCACATTTGCTCCCACATTGCACCCATATATGCTCCCACATTTAACTATTGTTCTAATTACCAAGTTGCCTTTACTAGAGCTTGGTCTATGCTTTGACAATTGATATTGAAGTATCAGTGACTAGGTATGGTAAGCTTTATGTATACTATAAAGGATATTCTTATATTGTGAATCGAACCAATAAAGATGGAACTGTTATTTGGCGTTGTTCAAAACAACGTTCAATACAATGTCGCGATGACCTAAATAGTAAAAACTGTGAAGTTTTAAGTGTCAGTGATCATCAATGTAGTGTACTGCATGAAACACTGTTGCTGTCAACAGAAAATCATGAAAATGCTAAAAAGCGAGTGCAAGAAAATGATATTGCTGCTCAAGATAATTCAACATTCAAGAAATCCTCAACACTATCTAAAGCAACGCAGACTCTACAAGAGGCCCCTGTGGATAAGGAACTAGAGGAATTGGATAGTTCTAGTGATGTTGAGGATGATAATCGTGATTATAATTATAGTGATAAAAATCATGATAATGCTGCTTATGATGATGATAGTCATAATGATGAAAAGCAAGAGAATGAGTTTTTTCGTCTTTAAAACCATTTCGGCTTCCCCAACTTTTGAAAACAGCAGTGAATGGACATTGTTATAGATCTACAACAAGCCTTGTGTTTAAAACTTATAACAGACTATCGTAAAGAGAAAGAGTTGTGTTCAGTGTGCATCTATTGTCATAATTATGTATACTCTGCAATGTTAAATATTCTAACATTTTATATAATACAACAACATTGTAACATCATTTACATTTATTTACAATCTTTATATACATTTTTTTGTTTCACAATAATATTTTTAAAGCCAAAACTAAAAACTAAAACATTATTTTTCTATACACATATTATCTTCTCTTTTCAGTCTATAGTGCAGTCAAATTAGACATAAAAAGGGGGCCGACCTTGCAAAAGGTCAAGTAGTTCTAATTTTTTATATGTTGTTTGGACCTCTGCCAATAGCAAAAACCAAATTTGCAACTTCGAAAGACCTCTGCTAGTTGTGTAATACAAAAAAAAAACACCCAACCTTTTGCACAATTTTTGTTTTTCTCTCAATGTCTTTTAAAATATGCATCTGCCAGAAGAACTCATACTTATCTTTTTTAATCCAGATTAGATGTACTACAATTTGAAACCCAAGCGAATACTTTTTGTTTAGTAGATCCCCAGATACAGTTCTTCAAAGATTGAATAATTTTCATAAAAGTAAAAATTGTTGGTTTGGATTTCCTAATTTGACAAATATTATCAAAAATAGTCATTCCATCAAAAAAGGATAGGCAATGAATTTGAAGTCTATTTGTTTAGCTTTAATTTGAGCTCTGATTGGTACCGGTAGGCTTAGTGCTTCTCTCAAAAGTGGCATGTACTCGTAATTGAAAACCTTGAAGTATAGAAATCAGGAAAAATTAATGAAAACAAGTTTTGAGTGCATGAGACATCAAGTATAGGGCCGATAATGATGATGTGTAATTTACGTATATTTACTCGTCCGAATGGCTTGAAGACGAGTGAAGTTCATTGTGTGTGTGAGAGCAAGCGTCGGGACCTCACCATGAAGGCGAAGCCCCTGAACAAAGAATCAACCATTCTCTCCTCCCTCCTACACATTCTTTTGTCAGTTTTGCCGCGTAAATCAAAGATTTAGTGTACTCCAAAGCCTGGTGCAATGTCAATTCCTCCAGGTGTTTGTTTTAAATGTCGTAAGCCCCTGAGTGAAGGCACAACCATTTTTGTAAAACAAGTAGGTAATCGCTCACATAAACGTGAGTGTGAAATGGGACCTTAAAGAAAAGAAAATGTTCTCACGAAAACTTCAAGAGGAAGTAGGAAGAGTAACACTGCTGCAAGCAATGTTAAAGCATCTGTTCGACGTAAAGGAGATTCTGATCTTCAACCATCCAGACCCTCAAGATCGTCAAGTGAACTCGGCAGGATATAACTGAAGAATTCATCAGGCTATAAAAAGAACTGCCCAAATCACGAAGAAATGATGTCCTTGTTGGGTTTCAGGATAACAGTCCTAGATGCAGCTGAACGCCGAGGTGGCCAATGGGGAAAGAAAATTAGACATCGGCTCTTAAGTGTAAATAACTGGGCAGTTGCTGATACAAGTTACCACGACCTGTGTAATAAAACGTTATTCGACCAGCAATTGATGTAGATGAGGCATTGGAAGATATAGGCTATGCACTTACCTCTTGGAGAACTCTGAGGAACATCCGTTCTCAATAGATCATATATTGAAACAGATCGAAGGAGATTATCCTGTTATAACAACTGTGAGATCTCAAAGTGTATGAAACCCAATGAATATGCTCCATCCGGTGATTTCTTAGGCAATGTTAATTCAGTCATCCCTGAATCCGTATAGTAGGTCTACTACGGTTTCATCCCTGAATCCGTACCGTACTACTGTTTTATGAAACCGTTGTTAAGAAAACCAAAGCGTGCTGTACTTAACACTTGGAGAACTGATGTGCAGCTTTTTTAACTTACCGTACTCTCAAATGTGCTGTACGACCACGGTCTTTGATCTCCTCACTCATGTTTGGCCTTGGGACCTACTTATACAGAAAACTTGGTTCCAAGCATTTAGTTAATATGTATTCAACTCTGGGATTTCCATGCACTTTAGCGATGCAGCGGAGCTTGAAAGTTTAGCGATCAGGAGGTTTGAATCCTCACCACCTATTGATAAAGGAGCTCTCATACAGTTTGTCTTTGACAGAGAAAAATCCCCAACTTTTAGAACTGGCAGAACTTTTCCTGCAACTAGACTCCGGTAACGAAACCATAGAAAAAGCTGGGGAGAAGTGCTTTCTGGCTTTGTACGGGGTGATTTCCTAACAAACCCCCTGAATAGTCTTCCTTACCAACTATTTGTTACATTTGCAGCCTACACCAAAATCAATCATGCTTGCTTCCCCCAACAAAGGATGCTGTACGTCACCATGCTTACAGAACTTACAACCAAGTTCAAAAATAGTTTGGGGTCAATCAAAATCTTACAGATTGTGGGTAGAAGCTTGATGATCAAGGTCCTATCCCAATCACTACAAATATGGATCCTGAACGTCAGCTTCTACTGCGCATGATTTCCTGCAATTATTGCAGAAGAGGTTGCAGCGGCGGTTGGCGTTGTCCTAAGCTGAACTCAAATGCTCAGCCCTTTGTCGATTTTGTGGTGGCAAAATTATGTAAAAACCTGCAATCTCTTCAGCCAGAGGATTCTGACAACGAGAAAGAAGTCCCCACCGTTAAACTGATAGAACTGAAAAACGAGCCTGTACCTGCTGTTAGTTCGAGAACTCCTCCAATGAACGTGCACCAACATCCGAGGAAGATTTTCGAGACCCTGGCCATCAAAACAAATGGAATTACGATGAGACCTGTTGCTTCATACATGTGAAAACGTATTTTAAATGTTACGTTTTCCCTTGCAATAAAACAAAATAGTACGGTACCTATGTGAACTGATACTTTCAATTTTTTCAAATTCACTTTTAAGAGAAGCACTTGGCCTACAGGTACCCATCAGAGCTTAAATTGAAGCTAAAGAAATACCCTTCATGTTCATTTCCTGTCAATTTTCTCATGGAATGAGTATATTTGAAAATATTTGTCAAATTAGAAGACCAAAACCAGATTTTTTTTTCTTTTATGAAAAAATATTCAACATTTGAAGAACTGTATCTCTGGATCTAATAAATATAGAGTTTTCGCTTAGGTCCCAAATTGTAGTAAATTTAATCTAGTTTACAAAAGATAAGTATGTTGTTTTCTGTAAGATGGATATTTTAATTGGCATTGAGCAAAAACCAAAAATTGTGAAAAACAAGTAGTTCCGTGAAGAACTATACAGCCTATTTTCATATATCCTACTAATGTTAATTGCCACTATCAACATACACAATTTCAGTTTGATTGCTGTAATAGATTCGTAGATATTGAGAACCGACTAAATATTTCGGATGGTTGCCATGATGGATTTTATATATGTAGGTCCTAGAGTTATGTACTGTTACATGCAGATTATTGTGAACGTGTAGTATTCAAACTTCAATCGCATAATTAGGACACAAGAAAAAACAAGGAGATTTTAAAATTTCTCACAGCTGCCATCTTGAGGTTATGGAAACAATTGAAATAAATTAGATGCCAGTGGATTAACATTCGTATAAGGATTTACTGTACCAAGTTTCACTGCACGCGGATGGTTAAATTGCGAGAAACGTCCATGTGAATATTTATAATTCGCGTCACCGCCATGTTGGATTTGTGATCACCAGGTTATTTAAAGTCCTATAGGTGAACTTAAGTTCATAGCCCCTATGAACATTTAAATCGCGAGAAAGGTCTATTTAAAATTTTCAAATTCGCTTGGCCGCCATGTTCGTTTTGTAGTTAACCGGTTTTTGAAAGTCTTATAAATGGACTTCCAGTAGTGCCCTTTATCTCCGTACAAAATTTCAGGGTTTTACCGCTAATAGTTTCAGAGATATAGAATGCCGGTGAAATATTTCGCACATCCGCCATCTTGTGATTATGTAAACAATTGAACGAAGTTAGATGTCGGTGCATTACAATGTATATAAACATATACTGTACCATGTTTCATTGCGTTTGGTTGGTCAAATCGCGAGAAACGTCTATTTAAATGTCGCAAATTCGCTTGGCCGCCATGTTGGTTTTGTAGTTACCAGACTTTCAAAAGTCACATAAGTGAACTTATAGTAGTTCCCTCTATCACCATAGAAAATGTCAGGGTAATATCGGTAATAGTTTCGGAGATATTGAATGCTGGTGAAATATTTCGCACAGCCGCCATGTTGGATTGGTGAGTCGTAACAAAATTTGAAGGGCACGGTCGAGGTCGCCGGGAATAGTGCTATGAACTTTCCGAGTTTCATTGAAATCGCTCCAGCCGTTTAGATTTTATTAGGGGGGGGGGGGGACACACACACGAATCACACACACACACACACACACACACGCACACACACACACGGACAAAAGGTGATCTCATAAGCCTATTTTTTCAAAATTGAAAATAGGCTAAAAATAGTTGATTTTTGGGAATTACGCAACTAGCGCAGGTCTCTCGAAGTTGCAATTTTTTTTTTTTTTTTTACAATTGGCAGAGGTCCAAACAACATATAAAAAAGTAGAACTACATGACTTTTGCTAGGTCGGATGTCTAATTTGACTGAACGATATTGTCATTACTTATATTTCCAATTTTATTTGACTTTTTTAATTTAATTAAAACGGACCATACACCTATTGTCTTTTAAACCTTCATAAATTAGGAGTACAGGATGTACAGCATTATTCACTTCATCAAAAACACTCTCCGACATGTCATTAAACCTTGTAGGCAGAAATCTCTCAACATTCTCACATACATAAAGTACACGATCAACATAATTATGCTGTTTTCAATTTCCGAATCTTCATGATGAAGAATGGAATATGCGTTGGCAATTCGCTGAGCTTTTTGTCTTTAAGCCATATGCTTGCCCCATTGCGTTCAGAACATTCATTGTAGTAGTCTATAAACAAAAGAAAAGCATATCTATCACACTGTAGAGCAGCTTGTAATAATAATGTGGATATAGGTATTTTGAACTATACATTGTTAATAAATTATACTATTTATGCAAGAAAAGCCCCAACTGTAGCAGATACTACTTTTCTGCATATAGCACAAGTGTTAAGTGCTAATGCACACTTGACACATGCTATCAAGTGTCCACAGGGCAAAAATACAACAACTAGTTCTTCTTGATAACAAATTTTACATAATTGTTGGTCACACTTTTGTATCTGTTGATGAATCACATCTTTTTTTTTTCAGCCTCATGTATTTGCACCGCGTGTTCGAGCTCTAAAGGCTCTTTTATGTCTTGTGCTGAAATTAAGTTATCTTCACGAATAGTGTTCACAAATTCCTGACCTTGAAGCAACACAATGTATCAACATGTAACCAACGAACATGTCCCGCAAAAGGGTTATCAGTCATCTGCCAATCCTTTAAACCAAATCCTCAATGTAAACATATAATTTTGTCCCCTTCACCAGTATTAAAAAAACAGCTTCAGTTAGCTCTATTGTAAGGTGTTTTAATATTAATGGCCAAACATTTTTATACGATTCTAAACGTTTTTCAACAGACCAGGACTCTGGGTGTGCTAGCGCTTTAGTCTTGCAAACACCCAATTTTTTCAAAAGCACATGCCAATTCAACCCTGTCTATTGCATATTGCACCCGTTCGTCCGAGGTATGCGATGACCCAACTGCCATAACACCGCATACCCGGCATCCCAGGCCAGAGTGGATTGAAATAAACACAAAATAAAACAAGGAATGTGTCGGAGATTCAGTTAAAAATAGAACAAAAGCAGTGGGTAACACGAGACAAAGTATCTCAGGGTTTAAATTTAATTAAAAAACAAATCAAAGGGCGCCATCAACTGAATTTCTAGCAAACCACATCCTTCCTGGTTAAGCCTTAATTATGACACAGGAAAGGCCTGAGAAAATACACCGTCGTGAGATCACATCAATTAAAATCAAAAGAAGATTTATTCAACTCGAATGACAAGACAAACAAATCAAAAATTCCTGCCTAGTAGTATGGTAGAGTACGACTATTAGGTTGTAACTGTTCATTCAAGTCATACCATCTCCGCACTAGCTCAAAGAAATTTGTTCACGTGAAAAGAAAATAAACCAAAAGTTCTCTTGTGCTCTCATGGTCACCGTAGCACTGAATCACTCATCACTGATTTCTTTGTGAGCCCTGAGACCTATCCTCATTAAGTATAACATCATGGCTCGTGAACTAGTTAAATTTTACACTGATCTAACACACAACTACAATTAAATTCATATCAATAACATATTCAACCATTCGTAATTTCACTGAATGTTCATATTATAAATGTTGGAGTAATTGTCACCACTTATATAACAAACAACAATTTTATACAAACTATTTACATTCATCCTGTCGAAGTCTCGATCATTAATTATCATCGTTATAATTATCTGGGATCATGCTCATAATGCATATAAAATCATTAAATATCACCACACCAACTGTTGTTCAATCAGTTGTCTACTCAAATCATTACATCCCACTCAGATAAAATCAGCTGTTCTATTTAAATTGTTATTATATTCACCATCAGCTCATTTAAATTATTATCAGATTACTTATCAGCTCATCTAATTTATTATCATATTTATTATCAGCTCATTTAATTTATTATTTTATTTATGATTATCAGGACAGATCATTTACATTTATTATTACATTTATTATCAATTAAGTTATTTAAATTATAGATTAGAATTCCACAGGTTATTATTAGGGAAACTTGGATTACTTCCAGAAAATATTTAAGACTGCTTAAAGAAAGTTGCCATCATAATCTATCACTTCAGTGAAATAATATTGTCAGACTTTATCACACATGTTACATGTCATAATTAATGTTTGCTATACTCGATTGCCATGCCAGAAATTCATTGCCTCCACTACACCACATTGGACATTATAATCCACAAATAACCACTTGATTCAAATACCACATAAACCACTTCATCAATTATCATATTTGAACACTATCATTTCGCCACATTTCATCACAAATATTCAGCGCACAGCATGAATTTCAAAATATAAGACTGGGTTCGACGACCTCTAGTCTGCATCATTAATATCAAAGTGGTAATATTACAATACTTGGCAATAACACATAACGTTTGGCAAAAAAAACTCAACTCACCGTATTTAATAATCCACAAATTTATTATTAGACTGGCTTTAGATATTCATAAATTTGACCTATGAGAAGTGTGGTCACTATTATCATATTTAGACAACTTCTCAAATAAAATGAAAAATTACTGAAGTAATTGTATCCAATCCACGTTTTAATCAAACTCGAGGTAAAGAATCTCTATAAAGATCATGGAAATTTATTTTGAAAAGGACACCAACTGTGTTATATTTAATAAAAATCATCGTAGCTGTTCATAATCCGCCTGTGATAAATTCACAAAAAGGAAGAAATCGTCTTAAAAGAATCTATCGCTCAAAATCCTTGTCAAAGGTTTAAATCAACTCACCCAAAAATAATAGATATTAAATTACTGTACTTTTAAATAAATCAATGCAACAGAAAACTATTGGATCTACCACACAAGAATCACGAAATATAATCCTGTTACATTTATCTTTATATTACTTAATGAAGATCAACTAATAAATGAACAGTAAATTATTGATTGATTCGCTTACAGTCACCATTGTATTTGGATGATAAGATGATGTTTCCTACGGATGGGAATAGCGTATAACACCACACAATTGCTCAGAGCAAAAGGCTCCATCTTCGACGGCTCAGATGATTAGTCCCTAGACGACAGGTAAAGCGTTCAACACTACACAATTGCGTATAGCAACAGGCCCTGTCTTCGACGGCTAATGAGCGAATGCACATGACTGGAATCAACAATTATTATACTGTCAGATAAAAATGATACTGCTTCGCTAGAGCGAATAAAATTCCATAGCTCAAAACAGGTCCGATAAAACAGAAATCCCTGATAATAAATCCCACATACTCGCTAGTATGCGATAAGCTGTCGAAAATACCTGCCTGCAGGTCTCGAGTCTCGAAATACTCGATAGAAAAAACTACTGTGCTCTGAATGCACTATTACTCAAGAAAATGCATGATCAAAAACCCTGCCTAATAACGTCGGTAAATAGCTAAGATCGGTGAAATGCGCCTGCCATCTCCCATGGAATCCACCATATCTTAGCGAATTCATCAGGATGAAATGTAGAAAATATCAAGCAATGTCTCAGATAACACGCCTAATGATATACAAGTGTGCCCAGGGTCATATCAAAATCATATCAGTAAATCCATAAACACTCACATTACCTTTCAATATTCTGGATGTTAAAAAAATATATATTCAAAGATCGGCGATAATCCAAGTATTTACGATTGATTTCTCCAAAGATCGGCGAAATCTTCGTCCTGTGCCATTTGGAATGCATTTTTCCCATTTAAATGCATGTCACGATGTAGTAACTCGCCTCGGTAGGAATCGAACCCCGTCACTATGTTCCGCCATCCCGTCTCTCGTTGTGCCTAGCCACACATCGTAAAGTAGAAGATATCCACCACGGATATTGTCCAATAATCCATCGAAATGTTCCACTCAAATGGGTACCCATTCTGTCCTTGGCTATACTACGCCACTGTTCCGTGAGAAAAATGCCGATGGAGACACACTGATAAAGTTCTTGCCAAGTACTGTTCATTTTCATTGACGAATAAAAATGTTTAAATTGTATGCAAGTTTGTCACACACCCTGTATCTGAACGTGATGTGATAAGCTTGTCCATAACTGTTCATAAATCCAAGTCATTTATCGAACTCTTCAGTGTTCCAGAAAATATGTGAAGTCCATTGTTCCATTTGAACATTCGATTTATAGATTAAAGACCCCATGGTTGCCTAGCATGTGCTATATTAAAACACATGAGCTTTGCTATCCATTATGCTGGTGAAAATATTTTTAAGTCCGTCTGGTCGCAAGCATTTACATTGAAAATGCATAAGCTGTGAATTGTAGCAAGTATTTGCATAATTGAAATTATATGTCCAACTATCATTGATATAAGAATGTCGGCTGCAATGTTCCGTAAGACGACTTCTAAATCCTCACAAAATGTCGGCCACGGCATTAAGATTCTGGCCTTGCCACATGCAGATAATCATGAAGTGATTTACTAGCCTCTTTCAACCAATGCTTCACAAGAATATTTATCGCAAAGTCTAACATAATATTGTTCGCTTTCCCCAAGTGAAACATCTCGCTTGCCTGCGTTACAAGTGATAAACTGTGAAAGTATTGCATGTTAAAGTATACTGAAGCGACTTCACTGCGAAACTAATGTGCTTCTCATCACCGGCTGTTTCCGTTCTATCCACTACCGTAGCGATCCTGCTTCCCACATGCTACTTGATTTCGTCGCGCTCTTTGGTCACACAATGTTAACTTCGCCAGCTTTTACTCTGGTGGTCAGGCAATGCGGACTGTTCTGAAGTGTATACTGTAATAGAATACACTAGAATAAAATCCTCTCCACACCGTGCTGCAACTGTTCACCTCCTGAACCCATGACTTCTCTTTCCCCTGATTGTGGAAGGGTAGACTGATTGCCGCTGTACTACTGACGTCAGCTATTCAACCATGGCCAATATCTCCTGTAATAAAGCCATTATTCTCTATTAAGGGGTTATCCACCATCTCAATTATTATTATTATAATAAATATTCAACATTATTCCTTTCTTTTCTGATATTAAATACGGCTTTATTTCTAAGTTAATTCCATAAATTTCTTGCATTCTTCCCGTGATGCCGCGCGTTGGAGGGGTAATGCTCTCTTCTCCCTTATCCTCCTATGTCATTTCCCATGTCGTCACCTGCGCGATCTCAGCGCAATCTATAATTTCCAAGCAATAAATTCCAACTCAAGCTAGCGTAGCCGATAGCCTCAAGTAAATATAGGGTACATCTCTCACTCACCTCATCTTTTTTTTAATCAATCCTGAAGAAACAGATTTATAACAAATAGTTTACACTGAGGCATTCATTGTATTCAACATTTCATGTACTCGATAAACTTCCAACTACTCTCATCTCAAGGGTAATGATATTTTATGATGCTAGCTGCGTTAAACTTTCCAATCACCTCGTTGGTGTTTATTTTGGTGATCTTATAGCTATTATTTTTATTTGCTTCGTCAATTCGGAAGGGGCCAGCGAACAATGGAGCTAATTTATGGTATATCCTTAGTTGAAGATTCGATGTAACTGGCTTCCTGATCAGCACCTCGCCACCATCCAGAAATGGTTCATGAAACCTTCTTCCTGCATGTCTCCTGGACCTCTTCTCTGTCTGACTTCTAAGTCGTTCTCCTGGTATTTCGACTCTTCTTTCTTGGGTGGGTTCCGGATCCGCTGGAGACTTCACGATGCGGTCCCACGGTCGACTAGGTTTCGTTCCTTGATGAAGAACAGATGGAATCAGCCCCATGCTTTCATGTACTGTGGAATTCAGACATTGAATAATGATGGGAATGACCTACATACATTGGTGGTGCTGTCCTGACACGTATAAACGGCACATCTTATTAATCTCAGGCATAATTCTCTCTGCCGGATTTCACTCTGGATAACGGACATAATTAAATACATGTTTTATGTCTAAACGTTCCATAGCAGCTGAAAATTCCATACTGGTGAACTGCGATCCATGGTCACTTAGCAAAACCTCGGGTTTACCCATACTTGGAATTACAGTTTTCTCAAGTCTATTGATAACATATCTGGACGTTGCTTTCTGGATAGGACATAGAGATACTTATTTGTAGAATACGTCAACTGTAACGAAAACAAATCTGTCCCCTCTCGTCGAGCGAGGAATTGGACCGAATATGTCCGTGGCAAATAATTCTCTCGGCTTGTCAGGTAATATTGGTCTAGGAATTTCCTTCATTAACATGGATGAATATTTGCTTCGCTGACATCTGTCACAGGTCTTGATGACGTCGCGGATCGTTTGTCCCATTCGCTTCCGAACAAACGTGTCCTGGGCAATGGCTAAAGTCATGTCTACACCTACATGAGCAGCAGTTCGATGTACCATCCAAATGACTGGCTTGACGAGCTTGGGTGGTATCACAACTCTAAGCTTGGTGTGATCTCTGTCAATAAATTGGTATACCAGACCTCCCATGATGTGATATTATCTAGCTTCCCGTTCAGTGCGGTTAAAATCCGGATCGGCGTTGTCCATCCTGCGTGATAAATAGCGCTATATTCTTCGCAATGGCGTAAATCTCTTCTGAGTCTGTGCTAGCCTTTTCAACATTTCTCGAGTCCCCTGGTCTTCTTGAACAAGATCAATGTGGTTGACAATCTACTCAAAACATCAGCCAACAGGTTTAACTTCCCCGGTCTAAGCAAAATGGTAGGGTTGAATTTTTGCAAGAACAGAGGCTATCTGGTAATACGGTTGGGGCCGATAACCTAGATGTTAGGCCCCTTAAATCAACAATTATCATCATCATTGTAATACGGTCGCTCGCTAAGTCTGTCTTCATAATAAATTGGAATGCTTTATGATCTGTGATCACCGTCACGTCATGTCCAAACAAGACCTTTTTCCACGTTTTCGGAGCATGAACAACTGCTAATGCCTCTAACTCTGTTGCATAATAATTCCTTTCGATTTCCCGGAGCTTGCGGCTAGTAAAAGCCTGATACCTATTTTTATTCTAACCATCCACTTGATACAGGATGCCGCTGATGCCTATCTTTGATGCGCCTGTCTCCACAAAGAATCTCCTAGCGAAATATGGGTATTCGAGTATTACATTCTGAACTAACATGTTCTTAGCTGACAAAAAAGCTTGGTTGCATTTGTCGTCCCACTTCAAACGATTCCCTTTCCTTAGCAAATCTTGCAGAGGTGCCATTACTTCTGTGTATCCGGGACAATGGGCGGAAAAGAACTGACACATCCCTAGAAACTGCCATACTTCCTTAATTTTCCTTGGGGTCGGGAATTCCGATATGGCTACTATCTTCTTTGGATTGGGCCTGTATCCATCTCCATCTATCCTATGGCCTAGAAATTCGATCTCCCCATAAAAGAACTGGCATTTGTCGTAATTCACCTTGAAATTCGTCCTCCTAAGATCTTCGATAAGCATTCTGAGGTTCCTGACATACTCCTCAGCTGCCTCGGATGCTATGATCAGGTCATCTATGTAACTAACGACATGTTCCTTAACTGTCTCCGACAGATTACCATCTAATGCTCGGATCATTACTGGACCACTTTTCCTTACTCCAAAAGATAAACGATTAAAGACGTAAGTTTTATGGTGAAATAGAAATCCAGTATATTATTTACAGTCCTCTGCTAGTTCTATGTGATAATATGAACTAGTCATATAGATGGTAGAAAAGAAACTCTTCCCTTTGAATCTGCATAGTCGTTCACGAATAATGGGCGGTCTGTCGTGCTCAGGAAGAATTCTCCCATTAAGGACCCTGGCGTCTAGACATATCCTGAACTTGCCATTAGATTTCTTGACGACAGCCAAAGGATTCAGATAAGCAGTTGGCATTTTCTTAATAATTCCATCTTTATCCATGTCATTTATCATCGTTCCGACTTCCTCCTTCCACTTGTCAGGTATGGGGTATACGTTCTTATGATATGGCTTATCATCTATCAACTTGATGCGGTAGGTAAAGTTCGCGATGAGTCTAGGCTTATCATTGAAAATGTCCTCATATTCAGAAACTGAGTGATCAAATTGCTCTTGTATTTCTGGGTTAGCTTACTCTTCATGCCGGCATTGGTCTCAATGGATCTCTCAATGTTGTACACGATCTCATCCAAAATATTCTCTCTGAAGAATGCCATTTCAGATTCCTGATTATCAGTATCCTCTTCTGGAAAATGCTTGCGTCTGGTCTGCATATTGATGATCAGGCCACTCTCGCCTAAGAAGTCCACTCCTAAGATCATATCGAAATGTAATTGATTTATCACCAGGAACATTTGTTCAAAGTATCTGGATCCAACTCTGATATCCAAGAGTACTTGATTTCTACATTTGAAGCTCTTGTCAGGGATCACCCCTTGAATCTCGCTAGTAGCAGCTGGCAACGTAGTAACATATCCTAATAATTTCAATTCCTCAAGGCAGCCCATGGAGATAACGCTTACAATGGCCCAATTGTCTACTAATGGCTTTATTTCCTTTCCCTTGACTTCCATGCTAATGACTGGCAATTCATGTCTACTCCTCCGGTGGACGAAATCCTCTTCTTCTATTAAATGTTCATCCTTAACCTGATACGACTCAACTATAATAATGGGTTCCAGATAACTATGACGCTGATTCGAGATTAATTCGACGTTTTTTTTTTCATTTTACTTGAACCTGACCTGTCGAGGTCTCGAAGTAATTCCTCTGGCGGTGCACTAGGTTGCCTCTCCTGTCGCAGTGTCCTGACATTTTCCTGACTTTCTCTGCGTCTCTCGTCCGGATTATTGCGATTCCCATCGCCTTCTCGACTGTTCTGATTGGACTGCTGATTCTGATTGTAATTTCCGTTATTCCTGCCTCGATATCTATTGTTATATCTATTGCGATTTTGATATCTGAAATCTTGATTATTATTTCGATATCTACTGTCTTGTGGATCTCGATCGTATGGTCTCTCATATGGTCCTTGATATCTATCATTCCCACGAACGTTACGAATGTTTCGTCGTTTCCCTCGTTTCTTCTCTGTTCCCACGATGTCCTCTGATCTGTTTGAACGGCATTATCTACGACTAGAGCATTTACTCCCTCACGATGGTATCCTCATCTTGACGTGATGTGGGGGCTTGAGAGTTCAAATGATCCTGGAAGCTATGCCGGCGGGAGCGTAAGCTCCTGTTAGGGCCACCCATGCCGGACAGGTCAAAGGTGATGGGCCCGACTAAGAGGGATACACTGGTCCTCCAGGTTGGGGGTTGGGCGTAGGGTTAACAACCCTACACTGTAAAAAAACTCAATGTTACGGATACCTTACAAGAGCCTCGGAATGCTGATCACCCGATGATGAACCGGCAAAGGAAACGGTTAATGCGAAGGAAAGCGGATATTATGTTAGCGACATGGAATGTGAAAACCCTAAGGAGACCTGGGAAATTGAGAGAGATTTGAGAACAAATGGGAAAATACCGAGTGGAAATAGCTGCACTACTAGAAATACGACGGAAAGGCCAAGGAATGATAGCGTCAGGGGAACATATACTGATGTACAGTGGAGGAAACACTGGTTATGGTGGTACAGGCTTTCATACAAAAGTCTGTTAAGTCAAGTGTAATAAACTTCAATGCTTTAAATGAAAGGATGTGCTCAGTGCGACTACGAGCAAAGTTTTTTAACATCACCATGTTCTGTGTCTATGTCCACACAGAAGAGGCAGAAGAAGAAGAGAAGGATAGCTTCTACACTAAGTTGGAGGAGGATGTCAACAAAGTACAAAGACATGATGTGAAAATAATCCTTGGGGACCTAAAAGCCAAAGTCGGGAAGGAAGAGGTGCTCAGAGATATAATAGGGCAGGAAAGTTTACACGAAGGGAGTAATGACAATGGATTGCGGTTGATAGACTTTGCCATTGGGAAAGGAATGGTGGTGAAAAGTACTTGGAACCCAAGGAAAGATATCAAGAAAGAGACCTGGGTGTCTCCGGACGGAGTTACAAGGAATCAAATAGATCATGTGATTATTGACAAACGACATGCATCGGATGTAATGGAAGTAAGTAGTTGTAGAGGATCAGATGGGGACACAGATCATTCATTACTTGGTAAGAATTAAGTATAGACAAAAATAGATTCAGCGAGGAAACAAACGAGTGAAAGGAAGATGAAGCATAATATCGGAAGGCTTCAAAGCAACAAGGAAGTACAAGAGGAGTATAGATTGAAAGTGGGAGAAAACATGGAAAACAATAAGAACTTCTGGGAAGAAGGTACTGTGGAAACTAAATGGGAGTTACTGAGAAACACCATCAGTGAAGTTGCAGAGGAAACGCTGGGGAGAGCCGAATTCAAGAGAAATATAAAATGGTTCGACGAAGAATGCTCGGAAGCAATCCATGAAAGAAACGAAGCAAGGCAAAGAATGTTGCAACGGAGAACAAGACAGACAGTGGAGGAATATAGAGAGAAAAGGAAAATGGCAAGCAAGTTAAGTTGGGTTAAGAAAAGGCAGTATGAAAGAGAAAGAATAGACCAATTAGATAAAATGAGGGAGAGTGGGGAGATTCGGAGTGTTTATGAAAGAGCAAGAGATTTGAGGAAAGGGTTTCAGCCAAGAGCAGCCTTTTATAAGGACAAAGAAGGAAATTTTATAGGAGATAAGAACAAGATGCTACAGAGATGGCAGGAATATTTCACAGAGCTACTCAATGGACTGGGTGAAGAGGAAACCGCGAATGGGGAAGAAGCAGAACATGTAGGGGTTGATGAGCAAGAAGAAGCTGAAACACTATATTTAGAGGAAGTTAGAGATACAATCAAGGAATTAAAGAACAATTAAGCCGCCGGAGAAGACGGAATAGAAGCGGAGTTGTTAAAATTCTGTGGAGAGGTAGTGGTAAAAGCAATACATGAACTAATAAAGGAAGTTTGGACGAAAGAAGAAATGCCCAGGGATAGGACTGTAGGAATAATATGCCCTTTGTATAAGAAAGGGGATAAATCAGTATGCGGCAATTATCGTGGAATTACTCTGTTGGACGTAACATATAAGGTGTTCAGTAAGATTTTAGCCTCTCGACTGGAGCGTTGTGTAGAGAAAATATTGGGGGACTATCAAGCTGGATTTAGAAGGATTCGCTCTACAATGGACCAGATATTTGTAGTGAGGCAGATACTGGAGAAGTTTTATGAACATGATAAGCAGCTGGATCAGCTGTATATAGATTTTAAGCAGGGTTCTCAGTTTGGATAGAAAGGAGATTTTTAAAATTATGAAAGAGTTTAAGATCCCGATAAAATTGGTCAAGCTGACAGAAATGACTATGGAAACCACAATCTTGTAAGGTTAGATTAGAACAAGAGATGTCCGAAGAATTCATTGTAGAATGGGGTTTGCAACAAGGAGATGTAATTTCTACATTACTCTTTAATGTAGCTCTAGAAAAAATAATTCAACAACTGCAAATCAATCCAGGAGGGACCATATTTAACAGACAAGTGCAGGTGATAGCATATGCGGATGATGTAGCATTAATTGCAAGGAACAGTAAAGCATTAGAAGAGAGCTATGTCCTGTTGGAAGAAAAGGCACGAAAGTTAGGATTAGAAGTGAATACAAGTAAGACCAATTATATGAAGATGGGAAACTCCAGAGAGGCAAGAAGAGATCCGTATATTAAATTAAATGGGAAAGAATATGAAAGAGTAGAAGAATTCAAATATATGGGCTCAATAATAACTGAGGATAACAGAATATCAGTGGAAATACAAGAAAGAATTAAAAGTGGAAATAGATGCTATTACGCTCTGCAAAGCATGTTTAAATCGAGAAATGTTAGTAGGAATACTAAAATAAAAATTTACATTGTAATACTAAGGTTGGGTTCTCAATAGAAGAGAAGAAGACTGGCTGCGAAGATGGGAAAGGAAGATCTTGAGGAAAATATATGGGGCAGTGAGAGAGGAGGAAGGTTGGAGAATAAGGACAAATGTGTAACTACAGGAACTCTTCGGACAGGCATATATTGTGGTCAAAATTAAGCAGGGGAGGATAAGATGGGCAGGACACGTTCAGAGAATGCCAGAATCACGGAGTGTCAAAAAGGTGTTTACGCAAAGACCGGATGGAAGGAGGAGAACAGGAAGACCCAGGAGCCGGTGGATAGATGATGTGGAAGACGACCTTAGGAGTCGGGAATCAGGAACTGGAGAAGGAAGGCGGAAGATAGAGATGAATGGAGGCAGGTGATAAAGGAGGCCAAGGTTCTTCAGGGACTGTAGCGCCGACCAGTAAGTAAGTAAGTAAGTAAGTAAGAGCATTTACTTCTTGCGTGTTCCTATTGTCAGTTCTAGAGTTCCTAGAAATCATTTGGGCACGTGTGTAGTCTAGCGTACGCAATATGTCCTCATAGTGTTCGAGTGAGTAAGCACCAGATGTTATGAGTGATCGTTGGACCTCCACTGGCAACTGTCTCGCTATTGCTCGTAATAGTTCATCTTCGGCTAAGGGTGGAGTCAAAAATTGCAGTTTCGCCAATTGTTAAATGAAAATAGTTAGCATAATGTGTTGGATGAGATGTATTAGTTTGGTGCATAAGTCTGTAGCGTTTTTGTTTTGCTTGTTGGTGTTCCGTTTGCTATGGATTTATTTATCGACTGTCATTGTTGCTTTGTAATTCAATGTTTGTTCTTGAGTTTACATATTGAAGATTTTTCATTTGCTGATTTTGAGTGGAAACGTAGACGCTACAAAAAGGAGTGCCAAGTGGAGAAATTGGAACAATTCCGACATATTCTTCTCTTTGAATTCAATAGAAGGACGAAAGCAGCAGAGGCGGCCAGAAACATTTGCGCCGTGTTTAGGGACAATGCTATTGGAGAGAGCATGGCAAGAAAGTGGATTTTCCGTTTTAAGGGGGGTCGGTTTGACCTCAGTGACTCCCCACGTTCAGGATGGCCGTCTGAATTTGTTGAAGATCGTTTAAACGCATTAATTCACGATGATCCACGTCAGTGTACACGGGAATTGGCTAATGTGATGAACTGTTATCATTCCACCATTGTGCATCATTTGCATTCAATCGGTAAGGTTCAAATGTCCGGTGTACGGGTACCGCATGCTCCAAGCCAAGATCACACATTCAGCGGTTGGCCATATGTGCATCTCTGCTTGCTCGTTATCGATTGGCTCGTGATCAACATCGACCATTCCTATCATGCATCGTTACTGGTGACGAGAAATGATGTTTTTACGCTAACATATGGAGAAGAAAGGAATGGTTAAGCCCAAACAAACAACCAACTCCCCGTACAAAGACCTGCGCGCATCCACTAAAGATAATGTTATGCATCAGGTGGAACACCGACGGTGTGCTGTACTACGAATTGCTTCCCCGACGTGTAACCATCACTGCTGACATTTATTGCCAACAACTAAGACGTCATGCAGATACATTCAAAGAAAAGCAACCAGAAAGTCTGCGTGAAGTGATGATCCTCCGTGACAACGCCCGCCGCACTCTGTTAACCAGACAAAATACACTATACAGGAGTTGGATTGGGAAATCATTCCACCTACACCTTATTCGCCTGGTCTTGCGTACTCAGATTTTCACCTTTTCCACTCTCTGTCGAACAACCTTCAAGGAACTTCCCTTCCGGATGAAGATGCGCTCCGAACATGGCTTGATGAATTCTTCAACTAAAAACCACGTGATTTATACAGGCGTGGAATCTAAATATTACCATAATGTTGGTGGACTGTTGTAGATAGTGAAGGAGAATATGTTACTGATAATTAATTTCGCTTTTATGTGTATCTGATATGTTTAATAAAGTTTTAAACTTGATGTGGATAAACTTATGGAAAACGCTACGGACTTATGCAGCAATAGAATAGCGTTTCGAATACATTTCGGCTCTTACATTCAGCTGATCTTCCTCGCACCAGAAACGTCTTAAGAAGGCTATAGCAAACTGGTCAAGCTTCCCAAAATTGTTCCGAATGGCGTGAAACCAAGTTAAAGCTGGTCCATCTAAGGCGCGTTCTACTACCCTTAGTTCTCTCTCTTTGGATATCCTGTATTCTGCCATGTAATCCCCGACATCTAGCAGAAATTCTACTGGTGTGAATCCTGTATTCCCAGAAAATTTTCTCGGTTTATCATCAAGGTTGCTTATGATGGTCACCGGACCTCAGTAACGTTCATTTGAATTAGTAGTATTCGGAGTTGAATTAGCATTAACGTTAGGGGTTGAACTAATTCTCCCTGAAGTAACATGTTGCTGAGTTCGGTTATCCCCTCCTATAGTCACCTCTTGAATATCGACGTTATGAACAATCGGTTTTTGATTCATAGACATGCTCCCCGTTGTTACCTCTTGAATATTGAGATTATTAATGACTGACTCCAATTTAGCCATTCTATCCTCATTCCGTTTTTCACCTAGCTTGAATTTTGTCACCACATTATCCAATGAAACAACAGTCTGTGTCCTAGTACTCTCCTCAAGATTGTTCTTCAGTTTATCTAAACTTTCCTCGCACGTGGTCTTAACTGACTCAACCTGGTTCTTTAAATGGACTACATCTGTTCTCAACTGGGCAGAATCCTTCTCCTTGGTTTCCCTATTTTCCGTGAATCTGGGTTCAAGGTTCTCCATACCTCCGATTATCTTACTTTCTATTCCTGCAAGTTTTTCTTTCGCTTCGGCATCGGTATGATTATACTTCTCTTCTACTATTGCACCGACCCTATTTTTGAATCACGCACGACTATCATTAACATTTTATCTACGTTATCATTGATTTGTTTAATGTCTGCCTGCAATCGGTCTTCCAAGGATTTTAAGTTGGAATTGACTTCCCCTAAAACGTCCTTTTTGACTATGCTTAGTACTGTTTTCAAACCCTTATTTTATTTTCCGAAGTTCTTCCCCAAATCGTTAAATTTAGACTCAAAAGATACTTCAGAAGACCATTCCTCAATCTTAGCTACATCTTCTTCTTCCTTCGATTTTGGCCTACTGTGGACCACGGAAAACAACTGATTTGTTGGTTAGTCTTTTTTTTCTTCTCCCAAAATTTCTTCATCCTTTCGCTGTGGTTCCTCCTCCTCTCATCTGACCAGGTGTTTTTGGCCCTTTTACATTGCTTTTCCTGGAACCCCTTGAATTTATCAATCTTAGCTCGAAACACATCTCTATTCCAAATGTCTTCTGGATTTATCCCCACTTCCTCCATGTCTTTTCTCGTTTCCTCTATCCATAATGTAGTTGCCTTGATCTTGGTGATGTAGTTAAAGATTCTCTTCGTTAGTCGACTCTCGCTCATTCTCATGAGGTGTCCATAAAACTTCAATCTCCTCTTACGGATGGTGTCTGTGATTTTCTCTGCCTGTCTGTAGAGATCTTCATTTCTCCTCTTCCTCCATGTACCATCTTTTTGTTTTTCAGGTCCTAGGATCTTTCTCAAGATTTTCCTTTCCTTCTTCTCTAAATCCTTGATTTCCCCTTTCTTATTCAATATCAAGCATTCTGAGCTATAGAGTCCCTCTGGCTTGACAACCGTGGTATAGTGTCTTATCTTTGCCCTGTAGGATATAGTTCTCTTGTTGTATCTATTTTGTACTAATTTATAGGCTAGCTCCATCTTTCTAGCTCTTCCTCTATTTGCTTCTTTATCAAGTCCATTCGGCTGGATCCATTCTCCAAGATATTTAAATTTATCAGCTCTCTTGATTTTCCCATATCTTGTTTCCAGATGCTTTTCTTTATTGTGTTTGTACTCCATGTACTCTGTTTTTTCGTATGAGATCCTGAGTCCAGTCTTCTCAGCTATTTCATGTAATTTTTCAAGCATTATTCGAGCTTCGTCTTTTCCTTTGGCTAGCAATGCCATGTCATCAGCAAACGCTAAGCAATCCACCTTTACACCTTGCTTTTTTGTTCCTAAACAGATTCCTTCTATACCTTCTTCTTTTATTGCTTTCCTCCATACTCTCATTATTTTTTCCAGGACGATGTTAAACAAAATTGGTGATAGACCGTCTCCTTGTCTGACTCCTGTCTTAATCTCAAAAGCCTCTGAGATTTCTCCTTGAAATTTTACTTTGGAGACGGTTTCTGTTAGTGTCTGTTTTATAATTGCCCGCGTTTTGCCATCTATTCCAAATTCCTCCAAAACATTGAAGAGTGTCTGCCGGTCGATGGAATCATATGCTTTTCTGAAATCAATGAACACAACTACGGTGTTTTTGCTTCGTAGAGCTCTTACTCTCAGAATACTTTTCAGACCAAAGATCTGTTCCACACAGGATCTTCCCTTTCTAAAGCCCCCTTGATATTCACCTATTTGATGATCCACCTGTTCTTCTACGATGTTTAGCAACGCCTTGGAAAGTACTTTGTAAGCAATAGATAGTAGCGAAACTCCCCGGTAGTTGTTTGGGTCAGTCCGATCTCCCTTCTTATGGAGCGGATGTATAAGTGCGCCTTTCCAGTCTTTGGGTATTAGTTCATTTTCCCAAATATCACAGATTAGACGGTGTAAGTTCTCCGCTAGCTTATCTCCTCCAATTTTCCACATTTCAGCTACTATACCATCTTCTCCTGGTGCTTTGTCGTTTTTGAGTTCTTTAATGATTTTCTGTATTTCTATGAGGCTTGGTGGTTTAGACTGTGGATTCATCTTCGGTGGCTTTCCGAACTTCAGTTTTTCCAGTGGTTCCTTGCAGTTTAACAGGCTTTCGAAATACTTGGCCAACAGGTGGCAATTTTCGTTGTTACTCAATGCGAGTGTTCCATCCTTCCTTTTAAAACATAGACTTGGAGGTTGGTATTGTTGTAATTCTTCCTTAAAAGTTCTGTAGAACTTTCTGGTGTTATTCTTCTTGAAGTCTTCTTCTATACTTTCTAACCGGTCTTTATCATATTGTCTCTTTTCTCCTCTGATGATCTTGGCAGTGGCTTTCCTTTGTTGACTGAAATAATTCCAATTTTCGTTCGTTGGGTTGGAATACCACCTCTTCCATGTCTTCAGCCTCTCGTCAACAGCGTTGTCACATCGTATGTTCCACCACCTATGTTTCTTTTTTCTTTTTCGCTGCCCCACGTTTTCGACCGCTTTAGTTAACGATTCTCTAATTTCTTCCCAGTTATTCATTTCCAACTTTGACAGGTTTTCTTGATAGATATTTTTGTTTTGTTTTAGCTACATCTATTATTAAACCATCTATGTCTGATCTCAAGCTAGATATATCTGATTTTATGTCTTTCTGAATTGACATAACATCTGTCCTCAAATTGATAATGTTCTCTTCACTTTAATTTTCAAGCTCTAAAATGTCTTTCTTTAAAATGGCCACATTTTCCTCTCCTTTTAACTCTACTGTTTTAATATATGACTGTAGTGCTTTTAGGATTTCATCATTTTTGATGTTTAATCTAGTTTCCAAATTCTGTAACTTATATTTTAATTCAGTGTTACTTTCCTCACTACGAGCTTGTAACATGGTTTCAAATAATTTCATACTATCCTTCAAATTAGCCTCCCTATTAGCTTGCAAAGATTTTAAATTAGTTTCATTAGATGTTTGCTATCTTTCTTCTAGTGATTTCAAATTAGACTCATTATTAGCTTGCAAAGATTTTAAATTTTCTTTGAAATTAGATTCAGTATTAGTCTACAATCTGGTTTCCAATGATTTTAAATTATCTTCTAACTCACTCCTAATGCTAGCCTGCAAAGCTTTTAAATCATTCTTATTGCTAGCCTCTAAAGCCTTTACATTATCTTCACATCTAGCCTGTAACCTAGCCTGAATCAGTTATTTGACCTTTTTCTTCAGTTTCCATTCTTGAAACATTAGCCTCAATAGCAGCCATACTACTCTGCAACTCTACTAACATTTTCTATAAACCTCCCATTAATATCGTTATATTCTGCAACTATACGTTTTAAATACAGAGACGTTGGACAGCAAAACATTGTGACACTTCAACTACAACTACACATAGGTATGAGCAACAAGGATAATATGGATTTGCATATGATATGACACTAATATGAATAATATTACCACTGCTATATTCACGAAAGTATATCGTCTCGTCAAGTTCGATAAACTTCATCACACTTTTAATAAATTAGAGATCATTCTCCTCGTAATCTCACTCTGATGTATTCCCATAAAATGAACATCATCGAAGCCCCACGATTGGGAAAAGCCAACTCACCCTCCTGCACCCGTTCGTCCGAGGTATGCGATGACCCAACTGCCATAACACCGCATACCCGACATCCCAGGCCAGAGTGGATTGAAATAAACACAAAATAAAACAAGGAATGTGTCGGAGATTCAGTTAAAAAATAGAACAAAAGCAGTGGGTAACACGAGACAAAGTATCTCTGGGTCGTTGACGGGTTTAAATTTAATTAAATAGCAAAACAAAGGGCGCCATCAACTGAATTCCTAGCAAACCATATCCTTCCTGCTTAAGCCTTAATTATGACACAGGAAAGGCCTGAGAAAATACACCGTCATGAGATCACATAAATTAAAATCAAAAGAAGATTTATTCAACTTGAATGATAAGACAAACAAATCAAAATTTCCTGCCTAGGAGTATGGTAGAGTACGACTATTAGGTTGTAACAGTTCATTCAAGTCTACCATCTCCGCACTAGCTCAAAGAAATTTGTTCACGTGAAAAGAAAAGAAACTAAAAGTTATCTTGTGCTCTCAGGGTCACCGTAGCACTGTATCACTCGTCACTGGTTTCTTTGTGTGCCCTGAGACCTATCCTCATTAAGTATAACATCATGGCACGTGAACTAGTTAAACTTTACACTGATCAAACACACAACAACAATTAAATTCATACCAATAACATATTCAACCATTCGTAATTTCACTGAATATTCATATTCCAAATGTTGGAATAATTATCACCACTTATATAACTAACAACAAATTTATTCCAACTATTTACATTCATCCTGTCGAAGTCTCGATCATTAATTATCATTGTTATAATTATCCGGGATCATGCTCATATTGCATATAAAATCATTAAATGTCACCACATCAGCTGTTGTTCAATCAGCTGTCTACTCAAATCATTACATTCCACTCAGCTAAAATCAGCTGTTCTAGTTAAATTATTATTATTTTCACCATCAGCTCATTTAAATTATTATCAGACTACTTATCAGCTCATTTAATTTATTATCATATTTATTATCAGCTCATTTAATTTATTATTTTATTTATGATTATCAGGACAGATCATTTAAATTTATTATTACATTTATTATCATTTAATTTATTTAAATTATAGATTAGAATTCCACAAATTATTATTAGAGAAACTTGGATTACTTCCAGAAAATATTTAAGACTGGTTAAAGAAGGTTGTAATCATAATCTATCACTTCAGTGTAATAATATTGTCAGACTTAAAAACACATGTTACATGTCATAATTAACGTTTGCTATACTCGATTGCCATGCCAGAAATTCATTGCCTCCACTACACCACATTGGATGTTGTCATCCACAAATAACAACTTAATTCAATTACCACATAAACCACTTCATCAAAAATCACATATGAACACTATCATTTCACCACATTTCATAAAATATTCAGCGCACAGCATGAATTTCAAAATATAAGACTGGGTTCGACGAACTCTAGTCTGCATCATTAATATCAATGTGGTAATTTTACAAAACTTGGCAATAAAACATAACGTTTGGCAAAATATCTCAACTCAAGGTATTTAATAATCCACAAATTTATTATTAGTCTGGCTTTAGATATACATAAATTTGACCTATGAGAAGTGTGGTCACTATTATCATATTTAGACAACTTCTCAAATACAATGAAAAATTAGTGAAGTAATTGTTATCCAATCCAAGTTTTAATCAACCTCGAAGTGCAAAATCTCTATAAAGATCATTGAATTTATTTCAAAAGGACACAAACTGTTTTATATTTAATAATAATCATCGTAGCTGTTCATAATCTGCCTGTGATAAGTACATAATAACGAAGAACTCGTCTTAAAAGGAATCAATCGCCCAAAATCATTGTCACAATTTAAATCAATTCACCTAAAATTTTAACAGAAATTAAATTACTGTACTCTTAAATAGAGCAATATAACAGAAAGCTATTGGATCTACCACACAAGAATCACGAATTGTAATCCTTTTGATATTTATCTTATATTACTTAATGAAGATCAACTAATAAATGACCAGTAAATTAATGCTTGATTCGCTTACAGTCACTATTGCATTCGGATGATAAGATGATGTTTCCTACGGATGGGAATAGCGTTTAACACCACACAATTGCTCAGAGCAAAAGGCCCCATCTTCGACGGCTCAGATGATTAGTCCCTAGACGACAGGCAAAGCGTTCAACACCACACAATTGCGTATAGCAACAGGCCCTGTCTTCGCCGGCTAATGAAGGAATGCACATGACTGCAATCAACAATTATTATACTGTCAGATAAAAGTGATACTGCTTCGCTAGAGCGAATTAAATTCCATAGCTCAAATAAGATCCAATAAAACAATAATCCCTGATAACAAATCACACATACTCGCTAGTATGCGATAAGCTGTCGAAAATACCCGACTTCAGGTCTCGAGCTCGAAATACTCGATAGAAAAAACTACTGTGCTCAGAATGCACTATTACTCAAGATAAAGCATGACCAAAAATCCTGCCTAATAACTTCGGTAAATAGTAAAGATCGATGAAATGCCATCTCATATGGAATCCATCATATCTTAGCGAATTCATCAGGATGAAATGTACAAAATATCAAGCAATGTCCCAAATAACACTCCTAATGATATTCAAGAGTGCCCAGGGTCATATCAAAATCATATCAGTAAATCCATAAACACTCACATTACCTTTCAATATTCCAGATGATTAAAAAAATAAACGTCGGCGATAATCCAAGTATTTACGATTGATTTCTCGAAAGATCGGCGAAATCTTCGTCCTGTGCCATTTGGAATGCATTTTCCCCATTCTAATGCATGTCACGATGTAGTCATTCGCCTCGGTAGGAATCGAACCCCGTCATTATATTCCGCCATCCCGTCTCACGTTGTGCCTAGCCACACATCGTAAAGTAGAAGATATCCACCACGGATATTGTCCAATAATCCATCGAAATGTTCCACTCAAATGGGTACCCCATTCTGTCCTTGGCTATACTACGCCACTGTTCCGAGAAAAAAATGCCGATGGTCACACACTGATAAAGTTCTTGCTAAGCACTGTTGATTTGCATTGACGAATAAAAATGTTTAATTTGTATGCAAGTTTGTCACACACCCTGTATCTGAACGTGATGTGATAAGCTTGTCCATAACTGTTCATAAATCCAAGTCATTTATCGAACTCTTCAGTGTTCCAGAAAATATGTGAAGTCCATTGTTCCATTTGAACATTCGATTTATAGATTAAAGACCCCATGGTTGCCTAGCATGTGCTATATTAAAACACATGAGCTTTGCTATCCATTATGCTGGTGAAAATATTTTTAAGTTCGTCTGGTCGCAAGCATTTACATTGAAAATGCATAAGCTGTGAATTGTAGCAAGTATTTGCATAATTGAAATTATATGTCCAACTATCATTGATATAAGAATGTCGGCTGCAATGTTCCGTAAGACGACTTCTAAATCCTCACAAAATGTCGGCCACGGCATTAAGATTCTGGCCTTGCCACATGCAGATAATCATGAAGTGATTTACTAGCCTCTTTCAACCAATGCTTCACAAGAATATTCATCGCAAAGTCTAACATAATACTGTTCGCTTTCCCCAAGTGAAACATCTCGCTTGCCTGCGTTACAAGTTATTAACTGTGAAAATACTGCATGTTAAAGTGTACTGAAGCAACTTCACTGCGAAACTAATGTGTTTCTCATCACCGGCTGTTTCCGTTCTATCCACTGCCGTAGCGATCCTGCTTCCCACATGCTACTTGACTTCGTCGCGCTATTTGGTCACACAATGCTAACTTCGCCAGGTTTTACTCTGCTGCTCAGGCAATGCGCACTTTTCTCAAGTGTATACCGTAACAGAATAGACTAGAATAAAATCCTCTCCACACCGTGCTGCAACTGTCCACCTTCTTGAACACGTGACTTCTCTTTCCCCTGATTGTGGATGGGTAGACTGCTTGCCGCTGTACTACTGACGTCAGCTATTCAACCATGACCAATATCTGCTGTAATAAAGCCATTATTCTCTATTAAGGGGTTATCCACCATCTCAATTCTTATTATAATAAATATACAACATTATTCCTTTCTTTCTGATATTAAATACGGCTTCATTTCTAAGTTAATTCTATAAATTTCTTGCATTCTTCCCGTGATGCCGCGCGGTGGTGGAGTAATGCTCTCTTCTCCCTTATCCTCCTACATCATTTCCCATGTCGTCACCGGCGCGATTTCAGCGCAATCTATTATTTCCAAGCAATAAATTCCAACTCAAGCTAGCGTAGCTGATAGCCTCAAATAAATATCGGGTACAATATGAATCACATATATCGACACTACCGATATTATTTATTTTCTATTGAGCAAAGTATGTAGTAGCCAATGGCCTTGATGTTCGGTTAAATGGATACACTGGCTGGTATGTTACCCACTTCTTTTCGAAGCATGTAAGGACAACGAGGAGACCATCGCAAAAGAACTCGAAAGGATCGTCCACTCCTTCCCAATGTGAAAGTTCAGCACTACAAAACACACATCGCAAAACATCGTCTCGGTTCAAATAATAGAAACCCACTGCAGCAAGTTTATGTGCTGACAGAAAGCGTACAGGCCTAGATTCAAATGTTAACCAACGATCGTTTTCTGATTTTAAATTTAACCAACGTACTTAACCGATTTGCTAACTTCTTGTAATTGGTACTAAAGCCATGTGTTATAATAAAAAAATATTGTAAGTAATTACCGTAGCAGAAGAGCACAGAGTAATTTAAAGCAATATGTATGCTTGTTCACCGTCTATTCACTACGTTAGTGGCGCATTACTACACCTAAAAACAAACAAAATAACCAATCAATCAATTATTGTTAATAAAACGTTAACGTTAATTAGCATTAAAACAGCATAACACAGTTCAAAACAAGTAGTTCCGTGAAGAACTAAATAGCCTATTTTTATATATCCTACTAATATCAATTGCCTCTATCATCACACAAATTGTCAGATTGATTGCTGTAATAGATTTGTAGATATTGAAAACCGTCTAAATATTTTGGATGGTCACCGTGTTGGATTTTTATATTATAGGCCTTATATTTATGTACTATTACATGAAGATTATTGTTTAGATGTTTTATTCAAACTTCAATCGCATGATTAGGACACACGAAATAAAAGCGGGATTTAAAAATTTCTCTCGACCGCCATCTTGTGGATATGAAAATAATTTAAATGAATTAGATGCCAGTCGATTAAAATTTGTATAAGCGTATACCGTAACATGTTTCACTGCGCTCGGATGGTTAAAAGGCAAGACCGTCCATTTGAATATTTAAGTGTCAACGCCATGTTGGATTTGTGCTCGCTAGGTTATTGAACGTCCCACAGATAAACTTATGCTTATAGCCTCTATACACTTACAAAATTTCATTTTGATTGCTGTAGTAGATTAATAGATATTGAGAACCGTCTAAATATTTTGGATTGTCGCCATGCTGGATTTTAATAAATGTAGACCATAGAGTTATGAACTATTAGATGATGATTATTGTGTAAGTTCATTATGCAAATGTTGATTTTGATCGCATGATTAGAACAGAAGAAATAGAAACTTAATTTTTGAAATTCGCACAGCCGCCATCTTGAGGTTATATAAACAATTGAACTAAATTAGATACCCGTACATTAAAATGTGTATATACATTTGCTGTACCAAGTTTCATTGCGTTTGGATCATTACATCTTGAGAAAAGCATATTTAAAACGTTCAACATCGCTTGGCCAACAGGTTCGTTTTGTGGTTAACCGGGTTTTGAAAGTCTCATAGATAACTTCCACTAGTGCTCTTTATGTCCGTACAATAGTTCATGGTGATACCGGTAATAGTTTCAGAGATATAGAATGCCGGTGAGATAATTCGCACAGCCACCATCTTGAGGTAATATAAACAATTGAACGAAGTTAAATGTTCGTGCAATACGATGTGTATAAACATATACTGTACCAAGTTTCATTGCGTTTGGTTCGTTAAATCGCGAGAAACGTCTATTTAAAAGTCGCAAATTCGCTTGACCGCCATTTTAGATTTTCAGATACCACGATTTCAAACGTCACATAGGTAACTTCTAGTAGTTCCCTTTATCACCGAACAAAATTTCAGGGTGATATCGGTAATAGTTTCGGAGATTTGGAATGCTGGTGAATATTTCGCACAGCCGCCATATTGGATTGGTGAGACGTAACGAAATTTGATGGGCACGGTCGGGGGTGTCATCGGGAATAGTGCTATGAACTTACCGAGTTTCATTGAAATCGCTCCAGGCGTTTAGAAGTTATTACAGGGGACACACAAAATCCATCACACACACCATCACACACGCACACACAGACAGACACACGGACAAAAGGTGATCTCATAAGCCTATTATTGTTCATAAATTGAAATAGGTTAAAAATAAACTGTATGTGGTCAGTAGTGGAGTAAGGCGGTTTTTCAAATAGTGTCATGGCCGCCGCGTGAGTCCAAGCCAATATCTCAAGAACCCATGGTCGGATGTTGACAAATGAGGTGTCGTTGGACACGGGCTGACGCCCTCTTTCCAATGGACCATTCATTTCAACCCCTAAATAAAACCTACCCCTACTAGGGGGTGAAATTGTAATTTTTTTTTGTTAAAGTCTTTTTTCAAATGCGACATGTATAAGGTGCGCGGCTAAAATGAACTTAAATGTTGTTGCTCAAATAGCGCATGCGTTTTACGAGATGCCGCTATGGATTAACATTTTTGTTTTCGTTTTATACGCATGCGCACTTGGGATTTTTGTAAGAGGGCGAGGTCTTTGAAAAAATGATAAGAAGAGGTTTTGGTGGTGAGGAAAGAACCAGATAGTCGCCTACTTTCCTACGAAGTTTGCCGATATCTCTCGAACGCAAGGTCGTATTTGGACGTGTGACGTGTCAAATCGCTTGTCTCGAAGCTCTATATATGCTATTAATATAAAACGCTCACGCGGGAGAAGAAAAGGGTATACTGGGAGGAAGAAGGTAAAAGAATCGTAGAAGAGGCAAAGAAAGACCCATATATCGCTCTACGTCCTAGGAAGCAAGCGCAGACACATTATATAAACATGGAAAAATGGATGACACACTTTAACAATATACTCAACAAGGAAGGAATAACGAACACCCCAGAAAATAATCAAAGTACCTATACACTAGCGTCAACAGAATGGACTCCGCTGACAGCTAATGAAGTCCAAAACATCATCTCAAGCACATAGAAAAACAAAGCCGCAGGACCAGACAACATTTACAGTGAGTACATAAAAGACACTGCTCACCTCCTACTACCTACATGGACCAAATTATACAATAAATGCATTGAGACGGCCTCAATACCGGAGAGATGGAGACATTCAACTATAAAAGTACTTTATAAAGGCAATGGCGATCCATATGATACAAACACATACAGAGGCATCGCTCTGGAGAATATTCCGTTCAAGATATTCACAAAAACAATCGTGGGGAGAGTCAGAGAAGAAATAGACGAGTATCTACCAGAAAATCAATTCGGATTCCGGAAAGGAAGATCAGCTGTAACCGCTATACACTTACTACTCAATGACATCAGGGAAGCCCTTGAAAGAAGAGAAAAGTTCTACGTAGTGTTTATAGACTTCACAAGAGCATTCGACCTCATAAACCGGGAACTTGTGGCACAGAAGCTGGAAGAAACCCTAAACAGGAACCATGTGTGGACTGAAACCATAAAAACGATACTACAATGGAACAAAATAAGAATCTCTGACAACATATCACTTTCAGAACCGATACTTCAAACGAACGGAGTATTACAGGGTGACCCAATGAGCCCATTACTTTTCATCCTGGCAGCAGAAGAAATAATGCGAATAACCAATAAGGATGACGTAGTATCGTACGCCTATGCTGATGATATAGTGATCGGATCAAAGGACATCAGAAAACTACAAAACGTGATAAAGGAAATGGAGGAATGGTGCTACAAACACACATTCGAAATTAATACATCAAAAACAAAAATGTTGGTATTTAGGCAAGGAGGAAAGATCCCAGCAATGACAGAAATCTTCATAAAGAGGCAGAAAGTAGCCATAGTAAACGATTTCAAGTACCTTGGCATTACTCTGCAAACAAGTGCCAAATGCTTTACAAAGCATGTAATAGAAAAAACAACACAGGCAATACGGGCGATGCACGAAATCAACTACATTAGATCACTTAGCCTAGAGACGGCGATGGCACTATTTAGAGCAAAAATCATGCCTATTCTAACATATGGGATGGAAATCATTTGGCCGTACCTCACAGAGAAGAACCTATCCTCTCTAGAAAGAATAAAAGCTCTATACATAAAGAGAGCGATCGGAGTATCCAAGACAACAAGATCAAGACTCGTCTACCTTCTAGCACGAGAATCCTTCCTCATTGAAGACTTCAGAACACACCTGAACCTGCCCAACACCAGAGTATCAGAAAATCTCCTAGCAACACTCAACAAAAAGAGAGAAGACACCCCACCTGAATTCTTTGGAACTGGAGCTATGATAGACCGGACGTGGACAACATCCAGCTTCGAGATGAGGCACGTGTTCACAAGACTGGCAGTACATGGTTTCCACCATCTAATTTGTAACAACACCTCATACCATGAACCGACAGAGATATGTAAGTGCGAACTATGTGGATACATGTGTGAACGTTACCACCTAGAACTCTGCACCAAAAGAACAAAAACAATTAAAGAATATGCAAACCAAGGCCCAAGCGCGCGAGTACAGTGTATATAAATGTATTATTTCTTTTCTTTGTGTATGGCTATTTAGCTGCAATAAATATATTATTATATATGCTATTAATAGGTTAAAGTTTTGAGAATGAGGGAAACAGGCTTTTTGGGGGTAAAACCATGATTTTAGACTTTTTCCGATATTTCACGAATGCACGGTCAGATTTGGTCCTATGATGTGTCAAATGGCTTGTCTCGAAACCCTGTTTATTTTGGTAATAGGTTAAAGTTTTTGAGAATGAGTGAAACAGAATGTTTTGGGGTAAAACCGTGATTTTAAAATTTTTGCTATATCTCGCGAACCAAACATGCTAGAGGCGTGTACGAGGGGTCCAAGGACCTGGGCTGACGTTTTCTTCCCAATGGACTACTCGTTATATTTTTTAAAAAATTTGGAAACTCGATTTTGGGGTAAACAAGTGTTTTTTGTGATTTTTGCTGATAACTCACGAACCAATAAGCCTAGAGACAAGTGCAAGGTGTCATTTTTTTCACTGCGTTGCCCTCTTGCCGAGGATGTTCGTGATGAGCAGGAATGAAAAATCATGTTGAGGTAAAACCATGATTTTAGACTTTTTGCTTTATTTCGCAAACCCATAACGCTAGAGACGTGTACGAGGTGTCCTAGGACTCGGGATTAAGCCCCCTTTTAGAAACTATATTTGACATTTTGACAAAGGGCCTAACGCCATACATGTTGAAAAAAAAATCTTTACCGATACAAGTTTATAATGTTCATGAAGCGTGGTTGTTGAGAGAGACGATACAGCTTGATGTGTGTGTTTCAACGAACCTGTCGCTGACCACGGTGGCTGTGCTCAATAGATTAATCGCTATTTCGACAGGTCAGTTTATGACAGAGCGAGGGTGCGATTTTTCTGATACTTTACCCCGAAGATGATCTTTAACGTGTAAACGGTGATGAGAACTTGTTTCTATGTTGGTCGAAGCGAGTACAGAAAACAAACTTGCAGAGGAGCAGGATGTGAATGTCATTTGAGCTTATTGGAATGCGCTGATCTGACTTGACACCAGGTGCAATAGAAAATGACAAAGACACAGAGGACACTTGAAGGTGAAATAATCTGACCATTGTGGTGGCAGGGAAGAGCGAATACACGTGTGAGATGACATGTACGCTAAACAAGTTACATCCTGTTTGCTTCGTACGTGACAAAATGCAAGTTCATGTGAAATTTGATCCGGCACAGGTGTTCACTTTGGGTGTTAGCTGTCCACGTGACCGATAACAGGATGTTCAAAGCGTGGGAAAAATGATTATACATGCAATGTAACATATATAAAGACATGTCGTTATCATTTCCACTCTCACTTAGGTGACTACCTTTGAACACATTGCGTTGCGTGAAACCCCTGGTCTTGTTTAACAGTTTCGGTGTTGGTGGAAAATAATTAACCTTGTTGTGGGGTAGGTATTTATTTATATATTTATTTATTTATACTTTTATTGATTTATATATATATTTACAAGCAATTATTTATTGATTAGGTAATTAATGATTTTATTTATTTATTTGTTTGCAGATAACCGGTATACCTTACATGTCTGAGAAAGAAGAATCCATTGCACTTTGCACTTATGAGCTCACTAGAAGGAAACAGCTACAAGCCACTCCAAGTAAAGGTGAGATGATTTTTTAAACTAACTTCTTTCATTTTTTTGTTTTATGTTTTATTTTATGAAATGCATGTATTAACCTGAATTTAGGTATTTATAGCGGTTTATTTTATTTATTTTTAGAAACTTGGAAAGAAAAGCCTTACCGCCGTAGCAGTTGCTGAAAAAAAACCGAAACGCATTAAAGCGAAACTACTGCCAAAGAGTGAACTGTTTAAAACTCAGGTAAGTCTAACTTAAAAATGCTATTCCATTTTACCACTACTGAAACTCGTAGACAAAAAAAAATTCATTACCTGTACATGGCTGGGACAATGATTGCTTTCTTGATTAATGGCTATGTTGTTGTTGTTGACTGGGAACATTACAAGGCCATGTTGAATTTTCTAAAAATAAAAATAAAAATTAATTTATGGGTGGTTTCCTATGGACTCAACGAATATCCACAGGTTTGAACATGATAATGTGAACAAAGTGACATGACATTCATTTTTGTTTATATATTGGTTAAAAGAAAATAAGTACATGGATTCCTGTCAGTGCCAACATACAGTTTATTTTTAATGATGTTTTGATATATTAATGCCAATTAACGTTAACGTTTTATTTACAAATATTGATTGATTGATTGATTGATTGATTGAGTGAGTGATGGGTTAATTTGTTTGCTTTTAGGTGTCGTCATGTGCCATTAACGTAATGAACAGACAGTGAACAAGCATGCATTATGCTTAAAAGTACTCTGTGCTCTTGTGCAACTTTAATAACTTACAACAAGATAAAGGTTTATTATAACACATGGCGTTAGTACCAAATACAACAAGTGAGCAAGTTGGTTTACCACGTGGGTTAAATTTAAAATCAGAACATGACCGTTGGTTAAGATTTGAATCCTGGCCTGTAGGCTTTTTGTCGACACATGAACTTGCAAAAGCAGTTTTTTTTTTACTTGAACCGAGAAGATGTGGTGCGCTGTGTGTTTTGTCGTATTGAATTTTCACACTGGGAAAAAGGGGATGATCCCTTTAGAGACCATTTGCGATGGTCTCCTCATTGTCCTTACATGCTTGGAAAGCAAGTGGGTAACATACCTGTGTATTCATTTCACCGAACCACAAGACCATTGGCCGCTACTTACGTTGCTGAATCACAAATAAATAATAATAATGATGTATTACCAGCCAACGGTAGTGTCGATATATGTGGTCCATATGCCATAGACAGTGTTGAATTGGCGTGTGCTTTTGAAAAATTGGGAGTTTGCAAGACTAAAGCACTAGCACACTCAGAGTACAGATCTGTTGAAAAACGTTTAGAATCTTATAAAAATGTTTGGCCATTAATATTAAAACACCTTACCAAACAGGTAAGTGAAGCTGGATTTTTTTATACAGGTGAAGGGGATAAAACAATATATTTTTATTGTGGATTTGCTTTAAAGGATTGGCAAATGACTGATGACCCTTTTGTGGAACACGCTCGTTGGTTACCTAACTGTAAATACATGGTGTTGCTTAAAGGTCAGGAATTTGTGAACACTATTCGTAAAGAAAACATGATTGCAGCACATGACTTAAAAGTACCTTTAGAGTTAGAACACGCGGAGCAAATACACGAGGCTGAAAGAAAATACTTGTCTCACGAACAGATACAAAAGTGTGACCAACAATTATGTAAAATTTGTTATCAAGATGAACTAGGTGTTGTATTTTTGCCTTGTGGACACATGATAGCCTGTGTCAAGTGTGCATTAGAACTTAACACTTGTGCTATATGCAGGAAAGTAGTATCTGCTAGTGTTAGGGCATTTCTTGCATAACTAGTATAATTTATTCGCCATGCATAGTGCAAAATCCCTAATTGCACAATATTATTAAATCTGTTTTAGAGTGTAATAGGTATGCTTTTGTTTTGTTTATAGACTACTACAATGAATGTTTTGAATGCTGTGGGACAATCATGTGGCTTAGAGACAAAGAAGCTCAGCGAATTGCCAACGCATATTCCATTCCGCGTTATCAAGGTTCGGAAATTGAAAACAGCATAAGGTGATCGTGTACTTTGTGTATGTGAAAACTTTGAGACATTTCTGCCTATACGGTTTAATGATATGTCGGAAAGTGTTTTTGATGAAGTCAATAATGCTGTGCAACCTGTACACTTAATTTATGAAGGTTTCAAAAACAATAGGTGCATGATTCGTTTTAATTATATAAAAAAGTCAAATAATAATGGAAGATATAAGTCATGAGAATGGACTGAAAGAAAAATATGTGTATAGAATAATCATGTCTTAGTGTTTAGTATTGTCTTAAAAAATATTATCATGAAACCGAAAAAAAATGTATATAAAGTTTGTAAATAAATGAAAATAATGGTACAATGTTGTTTTATTGTCGATAGAAGTCAGAATATTTAACATTGCAGAGTATACATGATTATGACAATAAGAAGCACACTTATTACAAGTCTTTGCCTTTACGATAGTGTGTTATAATTTTAAAAACAAAGCTTGTTGTAGATCTTTTTTCTTCCACGATAAATAATAGGCATGAAAACGTTATTGTCCTGTTTTGGATCATTATCACTATCATAATAATAAGCAGCATGATCTATATCACTATTATTATAATCACTATAATTATCCTCAACATTATCCTCAACATTACTAAAACCAGTTAAATATTCCTGGTCCTCTTCATGTTCCTCTTCCTCTTCCTCTTCCTCTACAGTGTCCTCATGTAGAGTCTGCGTGGCTTTTGATAATGTTAAGGGTTTTTTGAACATTGAATTATTTTCAAGAGTAGTATTGTTTTGTAGCACTTGCTTTTTAACATTTTCATGATTTTCTGTTGACAGCAACAGTGTTTCATGCAATACACTACATTGATGATCACTGACACTTAAAACCACACTATTTTTGCTTCTTAGCTCACTGCGACATTGTTTTGAACGTTGTTTTGTACAACGCCAAATAACAGTTCCAATTTTATTGGTTCGTTTCACAATATATGAATATCCTTTATGGAATGCATGAGGTTTACAATACCTAGTCACAGATACTTCCATATCAACTGTCAAGCTTAGACTAAGCTCTAGTAAAGACAACTTGGTAATGAGAACAATAGTTTAAAATGTGCGAGCATATATGGGTGCAAATGTGAGAACATAAAAAGTGGGAGCAAAAATTGGGAGCAAAAAGTAGGAGCAAAAATTGGGAGCAAAAAGAGGGAGCAAAAAGTGGGAGCAAAATTGGGAGCAAAAAGTGGGAGCAATAAGTGGGAGCAAAATTGGGAGCAAAAAGTGGAAGCAAAAAGCGGGAGCAAAAATTGGGAGCAAAAAGCGGGAGCAAAAAGAGGGAGCAAAAATTGAGAGCAAAAAGTGGGAGCAAAAAAAAGTAGGAGCAAGTATGGGAGCAAATGTGAAAGCAAAAGTGGGAGCATGTATGGGAGCATATGTGAAAGCAAAAGTGGGAGCAAAAATGTGAGAGAAAAAAGTGGGAGCAAAAAGTGTAAGCAAGAGTGGGAGCAAATATGAGAGCAAAAATGTAATAGCAAGTATGGGAGCAAATGTGAAAGCAAAAGTAGGGGCAAAAAGTGAGAGAAAAAAAGTGGGAGCAAAACGTGTAAGCAAAAGTGGGAGCAAATATGAGAGCAAAAAAAAGTGTGAATAAATATGGGGGAAAAAAGTGGGAGCAAAAATTTGGAGCAAAAAGTGGGAGCAAAAGTGGGAGCAAAAATTGAGAGCAAAAAGTGGGAGCAAATAAAAAATAGGAGCAAGTATGGGAGCAAATGTGAAAGCAAAAGTGGGAACAAGTATGGGAGCATATGTGAAAGCAAAATTGGGAGCAAAAAGTGAGAGAAAAAAAGGTGGGAGCAAAAAGTGTAAGCAAAAGTGAGAGCAAATATGAGAGCAAAAAAAAAGTGTGAGCAAATGTGGGAGCAAAAAGTGGGAGCAAAATGTGAGAGCTAAAAGTGTAAGCAAAAGTGGGAGCAAAAAATTGGGAGCAAAACGTGGGAGCAATAATTGGGATCAAAAGAAAGTAGGGGCAAGTATGAGAGTAAATGTGAAAGCAAAAGAGGGATCAAGTATGGGAGCAAATTGTGAAAGCAAAAGTGGGAGCAAAAAGTGATAGTAAAAAAAGTAGGAGCAAGTATGGGAGAAAATGTGAAAGCAAAATTTGGAGCAAAAAGTGAGAGAAAAAAAGTGGGACCAAAAGGTGTAAGCAAAAGTGGGAGCAAATATGAGAACAAAAAAAAAGTGGGAGCAAAAATGTGCGAGCAAAAAGTGGGAGCAAAACGTGTAAGCAGAAGTGGGAGCAATCAAGTGTGAGCAAATATGGGAGCAGAAAGTGGGAGCAAATGTGAAAGCAAAAGTGGGAGCAAAAAGAGCGAGCAAAAGTGAGTGCACAAAGTGGGAGCAAAATGAGTGAGTAAAAAGTGGGAGTAAATGTTGTGTTTTACTAAAACAATCTCCCCTAACCTAACCTAAACTAACTTCACCCAACCTAATTTCACCTAACCTAACTTCACCTAACCTAACCTTCCAACTCTCAGATCAAAAATTAAATTCAGGCCATAGTCGAGTTGGAAGCCAAAATCTCTGGGATAACATCCAAGTATACTAGCCACTACACCGCGAAATGGGCAAATTATCATGCAACACAACACAAAAATAAAAAGTTTTCATTAGTGTAACTCATTGGCTGACAATCATAGTTGAGAATTCAAACCCAAGACCTCAGGACTTTTGTTATGAACATTATCAGAAATATTATTCCATTTACATTTTGCTGTTGCTTATAGTTATAAGAGTTGGCATTAATATGGGAGCAAAAGTGAAAGCAAAAAGTGGGTGCAAGCATGGCTGGTTGTAGAGACTTTCATATCAACTAATACACGTAAATTAAATTTTAGTAAAGTGACTGGGCTAATAATAATAATAATAATATTAACAGTTTAAAAAAATTCAAGGGGATTGATATTTTTCAGGGTGTAATTTCCAAAGTACTGTCAAGAATAATAATTACATGAACAGATTCCAAGAACTCTAGAGTGCTTTTAAGGTTAATGATTGGCTAGGAGTGAGATAGAGCTAGCTAACCTAAGTTAACCTCAGCTCAGTAAACCTAACCTTGTCACATGACATGTTCTACGAGTATAGACTTGCTTTGAGACTGGCTATGACGTCCCAGATGATAGGCGGTGGGAGGCTGGACATGACTTTTTATTACACAAAAACATTTTCCGTTTTGCCAGCCTCCCACCGCCATTCATCTGTGACGTCATAGCCAGTCTCAAAGCAAGTCGATACTTGTAGAACACGTCATGTGACAAGGTTAGGTTTACTGATCTGAGGTTAACTTAGGTTAGCTAGCTCTATCTCACTCCTAGCCAATCATTAACCTTAAAAGCACTCTAGAGTTCTTGGAATCTGTTCATGTAATTATTATTCTTGACAGTACTTTGGAAATTACATCCTGAAAAATATCAATCCCTTTGATTTTTTTAAACTGTTAATATTATTATTATTATTATTATTAGCCAAGTCACTTTACAAAAATTTAATTTATGTGTATTAGTTGATATGAAAGTCTCTACAACCAGCCATGCTTGCACCCACTTTTTGCTTTCACTTTTGCTCCCATATTAATGCCAACTCTTATAACTATAAGCAACAGCAAAATGTAAATGGAATAATATTTCTGATAATGTTCAAAACAAAAGTCCTGAGGTCTTGGGTTTGAATTCTCAACTATGATTGTCAGCCAATGAGTTACACTACAGAAAACTTTTTATTTTTGTGTTGTGTTGCATGATAATTTGCCCATTTCGCGGTGTAGTGGCTAGTATACTTGGGTGTTATCCCAGAGGTTTCGGCTTCCAACTCGACTATGGCCAGAATTTAATTTTTGATCTGAGAGTTGGAAGGTTAGGTTAGGTGAAGTTAGGTTAGGTGAAATTAGGTTGGGTGAAGTTAGGTTAGGTTAGGTTAGGGGAGATTGTTTTAGTAAAACACCACATTTGCCCCCACTTTTTACTCACACATTTTCTCCCACTTTGTGCACTCACTTTTGCTCGCTCTTTTTGCACCCACTTTTGCTTTCACATTTGCTCCCACTTTCTGCTCCCATATTTGCTCACACTTGCTTGCTCCCACTTCTGCTTACACGTTTTGCTCCCACTTTTTGCTCCCACATTTTTGCTCCCTCTTTTTTTGCTCTCATATTTGCTCCCACTTTTGCATACACATTTTGGTCCCACTCTTTTTTACTCACTTTTCGCTCCCACTTTTGCTTTCACATTTGCTCCCATACTTGCTCCTACTTTTTTTCTCTCACTTTTTGCTCCCTCTTTTGCTTTCACATTTGCTCCCATACTTGATCCCACTTTTGCTTTCACATCTGCTCCCATACTTGATCCCACTTTTGCTTTCACATTTACTCTCATACTTGCTCCTACTTTCTTTTGATCCCAATTTTTGCTCCCACGTTTTGCTCCTAATTTTTTGCTCCCACTTTTGCTTACACTTTTAGCTCTCAAAATTTGCTCCCACTTTTTGCTCCCACATTAGCTCAAACTTTTTTTTGCTCTCATATTTGCTCCCACTTTTGCTTATTCTTTTTGCTCCCACCTTTTTTCTCTCACTTTTTGCTGCCACTTTAGCTTTCACATATGCTCCCATACTTGCTCCCACTTTTGCTTTCACATTTGCTCCCATACTTGCTCTTATTTTTTTTGCTCCCACTTTTTGCTCTCAATTTTTGCTCCCACTTTTGCTCCCACTTGTTGCTCTCAATTTTTGCTCCCACTTTTTGTTTCCCATATTTATTCACACATTTTTTTGCTCTCATATTTGCTCCCACTTTTGCTTACACTTTTTGCTCCCACTTTTTTCTCTCACTTTTTGCCCCTACTTTTGCTTTCACATTTGCTCCCATACTTGCTCCTACTTTTTTGCTCTCATATTTGCTCCCACTTTTGCTTACACTTTTTGCTCCCACTTTTTTCTCTCACTTTTTTGCTCCCACTTTTGCTATCACATATGCTCCCATACGTGCTCCCACTTTTGCTTTCACATTTGCTCCCATACTTTCTCCTACTTTTTTTGCTCCCACTTTTTGCTCTCAATTTTTGCTCCCACTTTTGCTCCCACTTTTTTCTCCCACTTTTTGCTCTTACTTTTTGCTCCCAATTTTTGCTCCCACTTTTTTTGCTCTCACATTTGCACCCATATATGCTCGCACATTAACCAATTGTTCTTATTACCAAGTTGTCTTTACTACAGCTTAGTCCAAGCTTGACAGTTGATATGGATGTATCTGTGACTAGGTATGGTAAGCCTCATGCATTCTATAAATGATATTCATATATTGTGAAACGAACCAATAAATTGGAACTGTTATTTGGCGTTGTACAAAACAACGTTCAAAATAATGTCGCAGTGAGCTAAAAAGCAAAAATAGTGTGGTTTTAAGTGTCAGTGATCATTAATGTTGTGTACTGCATGAAACACTGTTGCTGTCAACAGAAAATCATGAAAATGTTAAAAAGCAAGTGCTACAAAACAATACTACTCTTGAAAATAATTCAATGTTCAAAAAACCCTTAACATTATCAAAAGCCACGCAGACTATACACGAGGGCACTGTAGAGGAAGAAGAAGAGGAAGAGGAACAGGAAGAGGACCTGGAATATTTAACTGGTTTTAGTAATGTTGAGGATAATGTTCAGGATAATTATAGTGATTATAATAATAGTGATATAGATCATGCTGCTTATGATTATGATAGTGATAATGATCCAAAACAGGACAATAACGTTTTCATGCCTATTGTTTACCGTGGAAGAAAAAAGATCTACAACAAGCTTTGTTTTTAAAACTATAACACACAATCGTAAAGGCAAAGACTTGTATTAAGTGTGCTTTTTATTGTCATAATCATAAATACTCTGCAATGTTAAATATTCTGACTTCTATAGAAAATAAATCAACATTAAACCATTATTTTCATTTATTTACAAACTTTATATACATTTTTTTGGTTTCATGATAATATTTTTAAGACAATACTAAACACTATGACATTATTATCTATGCACATATTTTTCTTTCAGTCCATTGTCATGATTTATATCTTCTATTATTATTTGACTTTTTTATTTAATAAAAACGAATCATGCACCTATTGTTTTTAAAACCTTCATAAATTAAGTGTACAGGTTGCACAGCATTATTGACTTCATCAAAAACACTTTCCGACATATCATTAAACCGTATAGGCAGAAATGACTCAAAGTTTTCACAAACACAAAATACACGATTACCTTATGCTGTTTTCAATATCCGAATCTTGATAATGCGGAATGGAATATGCGTTGGCAATTCGCTGAGCTTCTTTGTCTCTAAGCCACATGATTGTCCCACAGCATTCAAAACATTCATTGTAGTAGTCTATAAACAAAACAAAAGAATACCTATTACACTCTAAAACAGATTTAACAATATTGTGCAATTAGGGATTTTGCACTATGCATGGTGAATAAATTATACTAGTTATGCAAGAAATGCCCTAACTGTAGCAGATACTACTTTTCTGCATATAGCACAAGTGTTAAGTTCTAATGCACACTTGACACAGGCTATCATGTGTCCACAAGGCAAAAATACAACACCTAGTTCATCTTGATAACAAATTTTACATAATTGTTGGTCACACTTTATTATCTGTTCGTGAGACAAGTCTTTTCTTTCAGCCTCGTGTATTTGCTCCGCGTGTTCTAACTCTAAAGGCACTTTTAAGTCTTGTGCTGCAATCATGTTTTCTTTACGAATAGTGTTCACAAATTCCTGACCTTTAAGCAACACCATGTATTAACAGTTAGGTAACCAACTGGCGTGTTCCACAAATGGTCATCAGTCATTTGCCAATCCTTTAAAGCAAATCCCAATAAAAACATATTGTTTTATCCCCTTCACCAGTATAAAAAAAAAGGTTCACTTAGCTGTTTGGTAAGGTGTTTTAATATTAATGGCCAAACATTTTAATAAGATTCTAAACGTTTTTCAACAGAACTGTACTCTGAGTGTGCTAGTGCTTTAGTCTTGTAAACTCCCAATTTTTCAAAAGCACACGCCAATTCAACACTGTCTATGGCATATGGACCACATATATCGACACTACCGTTGGCTGGTAATACATCATTATTATTATTTATTTGTGATTCAGCAACGTAAGTAGCGGCCAATGGTCTTGTGGTTCGGTGAAATGAATACACAGGTATGTTACCCACTTGCTTTCCAAGCATGTAAGGACAATGAGGAGACCATCGCAAATGGTCTCTAAAGGGATCATCCCCTTCTTCCCAGTGTGAAAATTCAATACGACAAAACACACAGCGCACCACATCTTCTCGGTTCAAGTAAAAAAACTGCTATTGCAAGTTCATGTGTCGACAAAACGCCTACAGGCCAGGATTCAAATCTTAACCAACGGTCATGTTCTGATTTTAAATTTAACCCACGTGGTAAACCAACTTGCTCACTTGTTGTATTTGGTACTAACGCCATGTGTTATAATAAACATTTTTCTTGTTGTAAGTTATTAAAGTTGCACAAGAGCACAGAGTACTTTTAAGCATAATGCATGCTTGTTCACTGTCTGTTCATTACGTTAATGGCACATGACGACACCTAAAAGCAAACAAAATAACCCATCACTCACTCAATCTATCAATCCTTGTAAATAAAACGTTAACGTTAATTGGCATTAATATATGAAAACATCATAAAAAATAAACTGTATGTTGGCACTAACAGTAACCCATGTACTTATTTTCTTTTAACCAATATATAAACAAAAATGAATGTCATGTCACTTTTTCTCATTATCATGTTCAAACCTGTGGATATTCGTTGAGTCCATAGGGAACCACCTATAAATTAATTTTATTATGTTTATTTTTAGAAAATCCAACATGGCCTTGTACTTTTCCCAGTCAACAACAACTACATAGCCATTAATCAAGAAAGCAATCATTGTCCCAGTCATGTACAGGTAATGAATTTTTTTTTGTCTACGAGTTTCAGTAGTGGTAAAATGGAATAGCATTTTTAAGTTAGACTTACCTGAGTTTTAAACAGTTCACTCTTTGGCAGTGGTTTCGCTTTAATGCGTTTCGGTTTTTTTTCAGCAACTGCTACGGCGGTAAGGCTTTTCTTTCCAAGTTTCTAAAAATAAATAAAATAAACCGCTATAAATACCTAAATTCAGGTTAATACATGCATTTCAGAAAATAAAACATAAAACAAACAAAAAATTAAACAAGTTAGTTTAAAAAATCATCTCACCTTTACTTGGAGTGGCTTGTTGCTGTTTCCTTCTAGTGAGCTCAAAAGTGCAATGGATTCTTCTCTCTCAGGCATGTAAGGTATACCGGTTATCTGCAAACAAATAAATTAATAAAATCATTAATTACCTAATCAATAAATAATTGCTTGTAAATATATATATAAATCAATAAATGTATAAATAAATATATATATAAATAAATACCTACCCCACAACAAGGTTAAGTATTTTCCACCAACACCAAAACTGTTAAACAAGACCAGGGGTTTCACGCAACGCAATGTGTTCAAAAGTAGTCACCTAAGTGAGAGTGGAAATGATAACGACATGTCTTTATATATGTTACATTGCATGTATAATCATTTTTTCCCACGCTTTGAACATCCTGTTATCGATCACGTGGACATCTAACGCCCAAAGTGAACACCTGTGCCGGATCAAATTTCACATGAACTTGCATTTTGTCACGTACGAAGCACACAGGATGTAACTTGTTTAGCGTACATGTCATCTCACACGTGTATTCGCTCTTCCCTGCCACCACAATGGTGAGATTATTTCACCTTCAAGTGTCCTCTGTGTCTTTGTCATTTTCCATTGCACCTGTTGTCAAGTCAGATCAGCGCATTCCAATAAGCTCAAATGACATTCACATCCTGCTCCTCTGCAAGTTTGTTTTCTGTACTCGCTTCGACCAACATAGAACCAAGTTATCATCACCGTTTACACGTTAAAGATCATCTTCGCGGTAAAGTATCAGAAAAAATGCACCATTGCTCTGTCATAAACCGACCTGTCGAAATAGCGAATAATCTATTGAGCACAGCCACCGTGGTCAGCGACAGGTTTGTTATTTATTTATTTATTTATCGTATGATGTTAACACAACACAATCACCTACATAAATACAGATTCATATAACACAGCAATAATACTAACAAATTATATAAATTATAAAGCAGATAAAAAAAATTATTATAAATCAACGTCCAACTCGTTGATCCATTTGACAGCCTCAGTTGTAGCAGAATGCAGGTCCTCCAGACTTCCTGGAAAAACTCGGAGAGGACATTCCAGTACTAAGTGCTCCATTGTCTGTGGAATGTCAGCACAATCGCAATTCTGTGAGTCTTTCCAACCCCATTTGTGGAGAACAGAAGCACATCTTCCCAAGCCACATCTAATACGATTGAGTCTAGTCCAGGTATGTCTGGGCAGATTGAAGCCAGCAAGTTTTATGTGAGGATCCTCAACGTTCACGATGCCTGGTGGCGTAGATGTTGTCCACTCAACCCGCCAATTTTCATTAGGTTTAAAATTTCTGCTTGTTAAATCCAAGGCAGTTTTCCATGCAGGTTTACGGGATTTCAATCTAGATGGGCCAAGATGTTTCATGTCTTCATGTATTGGGAGGGCCTTGTTATTTTGCACTCTCGACCAAAGATGAACCAGATTTTTCTGCCTTCTGATATGAGGAGGTGCGATATTACTCAGCACTGGTAACCACTGGACTGGAGTAGGAAGTAGTGTTCCAGATACAATACGCATGCTCTGTCGGAGCTGAACATCCACCCTTTGAGTGTGGCAGCTATTAAGCCATACCCCAGAGCAAAACTCGGCTGAAGAATAGATTAGCGCAAGAGCAGTTGTTCTCAGAGTGTTGGCATCCGCTCCCCATGATGTTCCAGCCAGGCGCTGAAGGAGGTTATTGCGGCTCTTCAATTTCGCAGCAGATTTACACAGATGGGTTTTGTAGGTCAGAGATCTATCCAAAGTCATTCCCAGATATTTAGGGGTGCTATTATACTGTAATTCTTTATCTCTAAAATTGACTCTAGGATGGTAATTTGCATGCCTGTTGTCCAGATGGAAAGCAATTATCTCACTTTTCTGAGGATTTGGTTGTAAGCGCCATTTTTTGAAAAAGTCATCCAGGACTTTGAGGTCTTGGGTGAGAACGGCCTCAGCTTCTGCGAAATTAGCATGTTGAACAGTGAGTTTGATATCGTCCGCATACATGAACTTGCGGGCTACTGTTTTCGGAAGATCATGGGTGTACAGATTAAAAATAATGGGTGAGAGAACAGAACCTTGCGGCAGGTTCGTTGAAACACACAGATCCAGCTGTATCGTCTCTCTCAACCACCACGCTTCATGAATATTATAAACAGGTATCGGTAAAGAATTTTTTTTCAACATGTATGGCGTTAGGCCCTTTGTCAAAATGTCAAACATAGTTTCTAAAAGGGGCGTGACCCCGAGTCCTAGGACACCTCGTACACGGTCTAGCATTATGGGTTTGCGAAATAAAGCAAAAAGTCGAAAATCATGGTTTTACCTCAACATGGTTTTTCATTCCTGTTCATTACGAACATCCTCGGCAAGAGGGCAACGCAGTGAAAAAATGACACCTCGCACTTGACTCTAGGCTTATTGGTTCGTGAATTATCAGCAAAAATCACAAAAAACACTTGTTTACCCCAAAATCGAGTTTCCAAATTTTTTAAAAATTATAACGAGTGGTCCACAGGAAAGAGAACGTCAGCCCGAGTACTTGGACCCCTCGTACATGCCTCTAGCATGATTGGTTCGCGAGATATAGCAAAAATTTTAAAATCACGGTTTTACCCCAAAACATTCTGTTTCACTCATTCTCAAAAACTTTAACCTATTACCAAAATAAACAGGGTTTCGAGACAAGCGATTTGACACGTCACACGTCCAAATCCGACCTTGCGTTCGAGAGATATCGGCAAACTTCGTAGGAAAGTAGGCGACTATCTGGTTCTCTCCTCACCACCAAAACCTCTTCTTATCAATCATTTTTTCAAAGGGCTCGCCCTCTTACAAAAATCCCATGTGCGCAGGCGTATAAAACAAAAACAAAAATGTTAATCCATAGCGGCATCTTGTAAAAAGCATGCGCTATATGAGCAACAACGTTTAATTTCATTTTAGGAGCGCACCTTATACATGTCGTATTTGAAAAAAGACTTTCACTACAAAATTACAATTTCACCCCCTAGTAGGGTAGGTTTTATTTAGGGGTTGAAATGAATGGTCCATTGGAAAGAGGGCGTCAGCCCGAGTCCAACGACACCTCATTTGTCAACAGCCGACCATGGGTTCGCGAGATATTGGCTTGGACTCACGCGGCGGCCATGATACTATTTGGAAACCGCCTTACTCCACTACTGTTGTCACTAACAATAACCCATCTACTTCAATTTTTAATAAAGCTGCAGTCATTCACATTCCACTTAACCAATATACAGTACAAACAAAAATGAATTGCATGTCGTTTCGCTTCTTTCGTAGCATAAAAAGGATTGATCATTTCATCGCTGTTAAGGTTCATAAACCAAAACGAATAGTCCAGATTATCTTGTTCAAACCTGTGGATATCAGTTAAGTCCATAGGGAATGACACATCAGTTGATTTTTTGTTTTGTTTAAAAAAATCAAGCATGGCCTTGTTCTTTCCCGGTCAACAACCATTATGGTCTTGTGCCAGTTGTCAATACACAGCCATTAACCAAGAAAGCAATCAACGTCCAAGCCATGTACAGGTAATGAATATTGTCTAGGGATTTCAACAGCGGTCAAATGGGATAGCATTTTAAGTTAAACTTACCTGAGTTTTGAATAGTTCACTGGCTGGCAATGGTTCCAGTCTAGATAGTCTCGCGTTTTCAGTGACTGCTACAGCGGTAAAGCTCTTTTTTCCAACTTTCCAGAAAATAAATAAAATAAACTCCTATAAATACATAAATTCAGGTTATTCCATGCATATCGTAAAAAATGTAAAATCAAACAGGTTATTAAAAAAATCTCACCTTGACTTGTAATGGCTTGCTGTTTCCTTCTCGTGGGCTCAAAAGTGCAATGGTCTTCTCTCTCTCTCAGGCATGACAGGTATACCGGTTATCTGCAAACAAATAAATAAAACAATCATTAATTACCTTATCAATAACTACAAATTTAAGGTTCATTAGCATTACCGTACATCATTGAAATAATCATTAATATGTACTTACTGAAAACAAATATGATTTTATTCCAAAATTTAGTTCATTTCACCATACAGAGCTCTAGAGAATACGTCTGTTTGCTAAAACAGTAAGTGCATTACTAACACTGTCTTTATTAGTAGCTTAGCAACAAAGAGAGTCTGCATTTTCTCATCGTTTGACCTTGAACTGATCTCTGTCTCTCACATGTTCACACGCCTCCGCAAATTCCTTAAGCTTCATAAGATTAATCATTTTTTAATAAAGAACCAAAATGAAAGCTTGCATTTGTTAACCTGTGTAGGAACCACAATGGTGCCTCTTATACACACGTAGTACTACTGGCTAAGAACCAAAATGGCGGCTTTTTAAACACCAGTCCAGCTACCGGCCACAGTAAGCAGCCAGCAGCACGAGTAAACCGATACTGTACTTCCTACCCACACGCATATTCCTGTCTTATCAGCAGCTCTCACAAGGCCTGGCTAGGTAGTGTATTCAGTACCAGCAAGCAAGACTGTCCGGTAGTATTGAGAACGTGTGTGTCTTATAAAATCCAACATTTATTATTATTATTTTTATTATTATTATTATTATTATTATTATTATTATTATTATTAAACATATTACTGTAATAATTATAATCATTAGCAAGCGGCCATCCTCAATACATGTACATGTTAACCACACACTTTCATCACACAACACCTCACTTCACCCTGTCCTATGATTAGTTTATAAAATCTCAGGGCAATGACCTTACCGTTTTGGTCCTTTGTGTCCATGCACATCGCTTTGTCGACCGAATATTATAGGTTTTCATATCCTACAACCGTCTGCTGTGCTACCGAGCGGTCTTGCTCATCACCGTTTACTAACACGATAAAGATCCCCTTTAGGGCTATAAAAATCCTAGCACGCTTTACGCATTTTCGGAAATTAGCCTTCTTCCGTTGGTCATAGGAAATTTCGGAAAGCGAACCCTTGTCCTGTCGTAGATCTCCCCGCCAAAATAACGATTGCTCTATTGAACACGGCCACCGTGGCCGGCCATAGCGTTACCGTCTCTCTATCTACAATCACTCTTCATTAAAATTAAAATTATTTAAAATAATATTTTTTTTCAGCGTTAGGTCATTTGTATACTTTTTTGGAAAATGCAAGAGGGCGTCACCACGAGTCCTTCGACACCTCATTTGTTAAAATCCAACCATGGGTTTGCCAGATATAACAAAAAGTCTAAAATCACATTTGTATCGCAAAAAAACATTTCCACATCTAGTCACCACAGGTATCCTTGACAAGAGGGCAACGCGACGAGAAAAATGAAACCAAGCACATCGTTCTAACTTTATTGGTTCCCGAGATATCAGTTAAAATCACAAAAAACACGTGTTTACCCCCCAGGAACCGTTTCCAATCATCCACCGATTAAAAAATTAACCTCACCATCAGATAGAGCGGAAAAAATAACATTCAAACGATACCACGCAGGCCCCTGTACGACTATTGCTCCCCCAACATCATTAATCAATCCTTCACAGGGGCTCACAACTTCCTAAGTGAGGCAGAAGTTCCCTTTGATCATTACTGTTAGTTTTTGTCCTAGAGACTTGAAATTTATTTTAGAGGTAGAGGGGGTAATGACCTTTCATTTATAACCAACAAACGTTTTTGTAAAATTCCTAGTTTCCAAAATATATCCATTTTCAAAATTGAACGTTTTTTGAAAAAAAAAAGTTAAAAGAAAATGTTTTGTTCTAACGGTAAAGGACATTCGTTTGAACCATTGCACAACGTTCTAGAATGTTTGGTTTAGGGAATATCCCCAACTTTCAAAAACAAGAATTTTAAATTAACAAAATTTATATAACGAGTGGTCCACAGCAAAGATGACGTCACCCCCAAGTCCTTGGACTTCTCATTTGTTAAAATCCCACCATGGGTTTGCGAGCTATGGATCAGCGCAGCGAGGGTACTTACTTTTTGAGCACCCTGTGAGTTTAAAATCCCAATACTACCGCCCCCCCCCCCCTACTTATCGGCCTTATTCAGATAAGTTCAATACTGTATTGACAAGATTAAGAGACAGTGGGTTGTTGCTTAAATGGTGGTCTGAGTTGATAAAAGAAGACACTTTTGTAGAGTTTTTTGAAAGAGAACACGATGTGGTGTTCACAATTGATCATTTGCATGGAGCCTTTGTTTGCTGCCGGTCTTTCAGACGGTATAGGACCCTACGAAACTACCTATATACAGGTATTGAAAATAGACACAAAGTGCATCCTCATCATACAGTATAACATATTTCCCAAAAGACCATTCCCATTTGCATTCCTTGCGTTATTTAAAAAGAATAGCAGCGCGAAGAGTGGTAATCTTTCTAAAAATGTGTGTTCGTTTAGATTCGCTTGATAATGCCGGAGGCAGTTTCCGGTGAAACGTCGGGAGATATCCTATCTGGACCGCGGCCTACAAGCCCGAAAAACTTGTATTTAATTATCGCTGGATTATCTTTCTTCGCTAGATATATTTCTACTGATTCTTTTATGTTGAGAGTTTTGCCCGTTGTTTCGTGGTGTGGAATTTTCGAGTCTGTTTTTATGCTGGTGAAACGGTGATTGTTTTCATACATGTGTTCGAATATGGCTGAATGTTAGTGTTTAATCGCATTTTTGTGTTCTTTATATCTTAATCCGATTTGTCTTCTACTTTGCCCTACGTAATTAGCATTACATCAGTCATCTGGGCATGTGAACAAACACATGCCTGAATTTGCGTGCGGGTTTTTCTTTGTTAGGTTGCTATTGTGTAGGTATCTTACCATCCATGATCTTAACCAAAAGGACCTTCATTCAGAGTTTGGGTATGTAATATTGCTGCATATCTTTAGCACAATGTTTCAGCTCATGGCGTACTAATTATCAGGTTTTGTCAATCTTTGTTCAGTGTGTCTACTAGACGTTCTGTCAAGTGTAGAAAATAATGTTTGATGTTTTGGATTAAATGTGATTGTAACCAGGTAACCACATCACCTTGTTCTTAAATTCATTGTACGCTACTGTAGTTACTTGCATTAAATATCAACTGTTAAGAATAAAGTGCTTGGGTCCTATTTTTACTCCTTCCATTAATATATATCAGACGGTGAATATGTTAATGCATTTATGTTTATTTCGGCTTGGTTATACAGTCAGAGCTGAAGTTCAACTTAAGTTTCAGGCTGGGCTTAAGCACTGTTTTAAGGGAGGTCGAGTATCACAGTTTACAAAATGGAAATCATACTAAGTTGAGCTCTTCTTCAATCTGAAACTTAAACCGAGAAAATCCCTGATGAACAGAGGCTATTGGTTGGAGCTTAAATATAGATATATGTTCAATTTATCAGCTAAATTAAAAATAAATATTATCAAATTTTGCTGTGAGTATCCAGTCATGACAGCCTTGCCACTAACTCCACGTATATTTTGGGGAGATACTTTTCAAACTTCGCTGCCATTGCCAAAGCAGACCAACCTCGCCATGTGCAGTCTGACAACTCTGCCTTGTCAGTAATATCTTTTTCGCTGTGAGATGACGGAAAACCCGGAGTTTAAATCCAGTTTAAATGATACAAATATGACAGTAGTGAAGCAGTTCTTGAAAATGTGAACCGACTTAATGATGATCACTAACCGCTGTGTAACGAAAAGTTCTGATGGGCGCTGATTCACTTCCGCGTTATAGATGACATCCAAACCTGAGCAACTAACCTCAAAACCATGGGTCAGTTGATTGACAGTCTATTATCCAAACAGATCGTCGCCTCTTTTCAGATATCTTTCAATATATAATTTAAAGCAACATTCTTCCTTTCGGTTTTGTAGATGAATTTTGTGGCCCCTCAGCAGCTCATATCTTGTGGGACGTGGGTTGGCGACCGCGGTACTCCTGCTGAGTCTGGCATTGCTTCCACTTACTTGTGCCGTGCTCCTCTCTGTTATCTTTCCAGTCGGCCTCCCTTGGACAACTCTTGTTAGGCCCCTTAAAACAACAATTGTCATCATCATCATCATGTTGTCTTCTGACCACGACGGTATTATGGTCTCCGTGGCCTAGTGAGTCTCTTCCTTTCCCGCCTAAATTGGCCCTTCTCCCATCGTTCCGGATCCCTCATTCTTCGAGAGTTCTGCCTTTTTTAGACTTTTTTCGATTTTTGCAAAAAATGAAAGTAGACTTATGAGATACCTACAGGGCCAAAAATTGTGTGTCTGTCTGTGTGTGTGTGTGTATGTATGTGTGTGTGTGTGAGTCTGTGTGTGTGTTAGTGTGTGTACTCTGAATGTCTGTCCCCCCCCCCTATCAATTCGAACACGATGAAACCGAATTGAACGAAATTTGGTACAGAGGTAGCACTGGCAAAGGGCACCTCAGTGTCATGATTTATATTGCCGCCATCGTTACCAAATCTTAATGCCGGCCACTCAAATGGTCGAAACGTAATAATGCATTACGACCTATCTAATAATCGGATCTTTACCAAATTTGGTAACAACGTTCCTTCATATGAGACGCGTCTTGTGCCCAAACTACGAGGTCATCAACCGTATTATTTCAGGATGGTGGCCGTGTGGATTATGCAAACTTTATAATCCATAACATGGGACCCACCAGTTCCGACTATCGAACCAAGAATCTTTTAATCTGTTCGAAACGACGTGACCAGTTTGAAATTAAAAGTTTATATTTTAATATTATAGTCTAGAAGTGATTTTAAAAAGCTGAGTCGTCTCGGTTATTTGACAAGATGGCAGCTGACCTTTCGTTCTGACCTATACTTTATTAATTTCAGTATGTTGCATGCAATATAGCCTAGTGGTCACAAATATATGAACTTTCTATGAAATGAACTCGGTTTTAAAATATACTCCAGTGAAGAAAACGTTTAGTCCAAGTCATGATTTGCTATAACGTTGTATATATATATTGGTTCCTAACGATCAATTAGAGTGTGCACGATTGGCTGAGTGGTCAGGGCGTTGGTCTTTCATCAGGCTGGCCGTGGTTCAAATCCTATCAGAGTTGGACTTTTTTACTTGATTTTTTTTATATTTATTATTTCTTGAGTACTGAGACGTTATAAAAGAAAGCATTATATGGTGCATTTTGAAATGGAAAATATATATTTAATTAAAACAACATTCACCACCGGAGTGACATCTAAGAGTAATTACTTGAACTATGTTATAGCCAACCACAGCCATCTAGATGCGAGCTATGTTCTCTACCGGCCAGTTAGTGAACCCATGTCTACAGCATAATTGAAAAGGTTATATTTTTTGCCGATAGAGGGTACACATCCACAAGATAAGGTGTGATTATTACGGCCAACGAGAATGACTGGATCTGGTGAGTTTTCTTGACGTCAGCAATGTAGTTCTGTTGCACCACTGCCTGGTCTTCGTTTTACTGCCGGTGTGGTACCTAGTCATCTTGTCTACATCATTGAACATGTATAAACGTTGGTATTCATTTATCACTTGTCTTCATAGAAGGTATTGATACAAGTCGTTAGTCGGTGGGTAGTGTATTCCACAGATCTCTTGTATAAACGAATTAATTTATGTTCTGCCCCTTGAAACAACAATAAGTTAATGATATCTATACTGTGCTGCAAGATTCTTTGATCTAATTATACTCATGTGCACATAATTTAACTCACAACGAAGGTCACAGACTCTACAACTCAACTTACTGTAGCCTGCTCGTTGCAGCTATTAAAGACACAACGAACCCTTGAATCCTAGTTCGCGTGGATTTTTGAAAGGAGTAACCTCAACAAGCGTAGTTTTGCAAACCTATACAGTATAATTTATCGTGTTTGAAAACACAGGGAACATATAAACTGCGTCCATTTTGTGAAGATTGATATAATATATTGCATTTCTGCTGCTTATGAATTGCTCTCGACCTCAACGTACAAGCAACATCAAGCAGTACCGGTAAATTGCCTACGCCACAGAATGGTTTGATTTACGCTCCATGGCCTGTCTTTCTCGTTAGCCGTGCGCGATTACAAATTAGCTGTGTAATAGGTATATTAAATATGTTTCTCCCAGTGAAACGTTTATAGCAACGAAGTTTAAATTATTGTAAGTAGTCGGTGTTAATATACTGAATACCTCCGTTGTTTGGAGTGTTTGCTGATGAAATTGCAAAATGCTGGGGTACTGTACCCGTATTACCTACCAATACCTGTTGAATCCCTGGATAACAGCTGGATAGTAGAACCTGAAAAGCCCCGACTAGAAAAACCCCCAAGTCCTACCAACATACACAGGGATAATAGGGCCACTCGAATACCTAACAGGATGTATTAAGACTGACCAAGGCTCAGAGAAAGAAAAGACTACTTCAAAACACAAGAATTCTTCAAAAGGAAGAAAGAATCTCAAAGGTGTGGTAAACCCTAAAATACCTAGCGATGGCCCCCTTAATACACCCTTCTATCACCTCTATAAAGCATCACGCAATAATTAAAACCAAATAATAAATTAGTTTATTGCAAGAATAAACATGACAAGAAATATAAATTTTTTCGATACCACGACCAATCAAAAATATCATTAATGATACTGGATTACCTTTCAGCTATGGAATATGGGAAAGGCTTCCAAAATGAATTACCCATTATCTCAACTAACTTTTAGTTCTTTCAAAAATAAGGTATATTAATAATAATTTTCGATCCCATAGGATAAGCACACACAAAAAAAATTATATGAATTGAATAAATTAGATTCATTTCGGTTCATTAACTTAATTAACATCTTACACAAAAATACCCTCATTATAACCAATAATCTAACACGACATTTTCAATAGCATTATATGGTCTTGTTATTTAACGATGAAATTAATATGGCATATTTACAGAATATACAAATTTATACAAAATTCTAGATTAATTTCGATTATTCTCCTCCCACTGACTTAATGTCACGACATTCACTTCTGCTTAAAATTGTTTAATAGTTTCATTTCTAATTTCAGGGTATTTCTGCCGAACAGTTAAGTTAAGCAAAAATTAATCATAGATTCAGCATTAAATAGTTATCGGTGATCCTTTTTAAACATACATGCTATGACAAAGTCGTTATAATTTTACTGGAAATATTGAACTGGATATCCACTCAAGAGTTTTAATAATAATGCTCAGAAAAATACTAATCTTCACACAGGCATAACTTCACGATAATAACAGCGATAAAGTCACCTATGACAAAATCTTAACCATACAAGGTTAAATACAACGCCTCTCTGGGTTGAAACCTCATTCAATCTATTCTTGATTGGCACACATTGCTCAATCTTCAACAAGAAAATTTGCTTCGCAAAGCACTGTATCAAAATACTTAAACACAAGAGCATTATTCCTAATACATGCCTCTTAAAATCTAACATGCACCTATAATTGGAGCCTTACTGTTTTAAATCCACAATTATGAAAATCAGCTGTTTGTAATAAAAGCCTGAACTCGTGCTCAGAAAAATAATTTGATTCTGTAACAGGTTATTAACAAAGCCTAGTGGATTCCAGAAATACTCCACCTATTTTTAGAAAACTTGCCTTACATTGATGTATTACAATATTCATAGTTCTTAAACGTATGACATATAGTAAGTCATCCTTGGGATTATCCTCGAAAATTTGGATGTCGTTCAAATAACCTCTTAATAGAGAAAAACTATTGCAGCAGAGGCAATGATACCAATCTAATCCAGTGTTAACTTCATAAGAGAAGAAAAGTATAACATTCACAACCACTCAAAACTGAGGTTATAAAAACGATTAAAAATATAAATCCAATCTCAAAATAAGATCTTCCCTGAATTTCCCGAACGCGAAAATGTCGGTGGATTAGTCCCACAGCATGGATCCAGGTTAACTACTGAGGCTAAGCGACTAATGACCCATTAGTCAATCCACTCCGAAAATCACGCTCAGAAAATACAAGTTAAATCTGTTAATAAACTGAAGAAAAATAGTCTAAAGACTCGAAGTAACATTCAGAATAACAGGATCCGAAAACTTCCTAATATCGTTATAATAATAAGGAAAGAAAAATTCTCCTCAAAGAATTTGATAATCCAAGCGAAAATGCTTAAAGAACAATGCACTAGAATATGTAAAACTCAGTCAGAGTTCTCAACGCCGCTTTAAAAGAATTGCGTTACTAAAATATTCTTACACAAAAATCTGGAGATCTTCCACCTAAAGTGACTTCTCGACAAATAAGAATGAGCATATCAGTTTAAATATTGTAAAATACTACTGAAATTTTAAATTTATCAATCAAGATACACAAAGGATGCAGTCATTTTTATGAGTCAAAATCCTGGCATCATAGAAGGTCAGCTTCAAAATAGGCATCGAACCTGCACTTTCTATTCAACCATTTAATCTACTAAAAACAAAATATGGCAATTTGTGACTGTTCAAATGTACACGCTAAACTACGGTAACAAGTTGAAGTGATCTGTTACCTTTGGCTAATCTGGATGTGAAAAAAAAGGATATCGTTGGCCATACTAGGCTCCAGACCAACACAAAACCTGCCGGACTCCAACTGGGTCTCCAGAGAACGAACCATAGTCCTCCTAGGCTCGAACAACTCCAGACCGGTCGAAATGCCCCAATATATCCTGGCGATATCTTTCCACACGCATTAGAATACCGATGGCTGAACCGCAAACAGTTTATCAACTCGTCACGAAGCGAGAGTGAATTCGAACAGCCGCTAAATAGTTCCAATATAAAGATGCGAATGTGAGCAAGTTCACACGAGTCCGCGCGGTCCCTTGCATTACGAAACTCGCTTGTACACTTCATAGTAAATGAACGTTGTTGCACACTGTTCCCGCTACCACTCTGCTAATGGAGTATTCCTATTGTACTCTAGCCTATCATCGTAATGGATATAGGCTTCATTGTATTCCTTCCCTCTGACACCTTGCTTAAGAATGTGCTTTTTTTAAAGAAGTATTGCCGCTGTGAAAAGTTTGGATCAACTCTGGGCTGCATTTCCATGAAGTTTTACAAGCAGAGAGTTACGACATAATACACCCGAGCTGGTGGCCGGGATTATGAATGTATTCTTCCGCATAGTCCGTTAGTGGCGGTGGACACACGGTCGCAAAGACAAGCATATTACATGTTTAAAACCATGTCTGATCCCCATTAAGCAAGTCTCTACTCCACGTAGAATGCTGAACGAACCAGCGTATTAACTTCGGCACGCTCACACGTTTTGAAAATCCCGTTAACTGGCGATTTCACTTTCACTATTTCCAGGATTATTACTGCACGCTGTCAGTTTCACAAGTTCCTGCTCTCCACACGAGGTCGCTTGATCAAGACATCCGCTACCCCCACTCCTCTATACGCCACGAGTCGATATAAATATATCGCAGTCGTAGTATAATCACTCGTGACTTAACAGATCTTCTTCTGTTTTTTCATACTTGCTTTGTAATAGCTTTCTGCCACGGAAATATGCATACAGACATAAATAACTGCTTACATATAGCGTTAAATATACTTTAATTCGTATTAATCATTCTCAGGTGAATCGATCGATATAATGTTAGACAATGGCAATATGATTATTATCGATGACCTTCGGGCTTCTCGTCGGAAATACGAGCTCTACCGATCCATTCTTGATAGCAGGACTTTTGCTTGCTGTAGACAAGCTGTTATGATAGACTTCAGTGGCTAGCTAGAAAGTTACAGGGCGTTCCAGAATACTGTATCCATATCTGTATTTAAGACCTTTAGGAATAATAGTGCATTTTCCCTTTGATACCTTAAATAAACGTCTCCTCAGCTTTTACTTACACCATTCCAGGTAATTTCGGCATATGTAGCATTATTCAGTCAACACTCAGACTATCTTCTTCACATATCTTTTCAGTTTTTTTTTTTGCGTTGAAACGACCTATCGTTTCTTCTCCATTTAGGCTTACTACCTCATAACAATTATTTCATTTTATTATAATGACTTCTCTGTCATGGTAATCACTTTCTTGTAGTCGTGAACAGGTATAATGCGTGACATCTCAGTGCTCAACCTCTTCTCGAAATCGTCCTTCCCTTGTCCCGGTCAGGTGTTTTTTCTGAACTCCGACCTTCTCTGCTAGAGCTGGGTTGTGACTTATCTACATTTTCATCTTTTCTTTTCTTCGATTTTCTTCGTCCAACCTCCGTGGACTTATCTCGCCCTCTCTTGAGCCTCTCCTGTTGCACTTTCTTATCGGACGCCTCCGTTCGATAATTGTTGTATCTTGAGTACCCTTGATTTTGTCTCTTATCTCTGTTGTCACGGGTATCTCTATCCGGTTTGTTATCAAAGTTTCTTACTATGGTTACATTCGGTGTCCTTTCCATTGATCTCGAAGTATAATCATCCATGCCTACGTTGGAGTTCGGAGAACTAAACGTCTCCCTGCTTGTTCGAATGGGACTCGGATGTTCCATTTGACTGAGTTGAACGTTGGATTCGTTATTGGGAGATTCCTGCATCATCCTTTCCCTACTATCAGGTACTATCACTCCAGGTTGTTCAACTACAACTCTAAAATCGGACTGTAAAAGTGATCGCAATTGATCTTTTAGCGTATCCAAATTGATATGCCCCTCTAGATTAATTTGCTCGAGACCCTTTCTAATTTCATTAATCTCTGAAGTTTTCTTCTCCCTGACCTCATTTAACTCTATCTTACTTTGGTCGACTTTAGTTTCAACAGTATTAATACGTTTCTCTAAATCGGATATGTTATTGACCTGTGTATTTTGAATTCCATCCATTCTTTTGCTTAGATCTTCCCTAACATTTATTATGTCTTTGCTAAAATTGTTGCAAGACCAGTGGTAAGTTTGGATTCTAACTTAGATTTCTCAACTTTAAAACATTCCTCATTAATTTTCATGATATCTTTACGAAATGTTACAATATTATCTCTTATGATCCCTTTCAAATCTATGTCAAAAACATCCCTGAGAAGTTTTGTATGATCTGTGACTTGAGCTTGGAGTGTCCCCATTTCACATTTCAACTGCTCCAGGCTATTCTGGGTCTGATTAGTGTCATGAGAAAACTGTAGTTGAAGTGCTTCTATTTTTTTTTTAGTAAGCTTCACACTTTTTTCAAAGTCTAGTCTAATCTCAACTTGAATCTCTTTACCTGATTTTTCTAGCTCCATTAACTTAACCTCCGTCTGATTTTGACTAGATTCGATTTTTCGGACCTCTAACTACATTTTATTTTGGATTGGATTCAATTTGATTTACATCATTCTGAATATTTTTGACTTGGGACTGAATCTCTTTTTGACTGGATTCTATTAATCCCACATCTGTTCTTAAATCATTGATTTGCGATTGCATAATCCTTACATTAGAGTTAACATCCTTTACTGTTTCCTCAATTCCGTTTTGACTAGTCTGAACATTGTTAAGATCTGTTTGCATTGAAGTTTGACTATTTTGCATTGATGTTCGACTATTTTGCATTGATGTTTGACTAGTTTGGATATTGTTAATGTCAAGTTGCATTCTTTCTTGTCCAACCTGTACCAAACCAACATTAGCTCGGAGTGTACTGATATCTAGTTGTGTTTTCCTACTATCGTACTGGATATCCTCGATATTAGATTCTACACTGGTAACCTTCTTTTCTCCCTTTTAGAACTATATTTGATAGCCTTCAAGGAGGATTGCATAGCATCAATTTCCCCCATGATACCTTCAGCAACTGCATCTTTTATCAATCCCTGATTTTGAATAACAGTTTCGGACATATGGTCTAATGCAGATTTAGTTTGGACCTTAATATTTTCTATGTCCTGATTCAAATTATCCATTTTATTTTGAATAATTTCAAACATCTTCTTAACGTCACCAACAGTCACCATGTTACCTACAGACATGCTTCACTACACTTCACAAGAAATAAGAATACCACACCAACAAAGCACAGCGAGAACACCTACAAACAACCACCATTTACCATACATGCTCATCCTTATTGTCTGGCATTACCTTAAAATAAGCTTATGTCTAAACACGAAGTGTCCAATTTGATTTGGGATCGCCTATATACAAGTTCGTGATGGTTTATATCGGTGAAGGTCTATGATTCTACCATAACTCAAATTTAAATTTGTTACAAACACTTCTATTTTTAATGATGCCAGCAATGATCATCAGTCGGAAACAAGTAGAACAAATTATTAACAGAGCGTGTGGCACCACTCCAATACATAAAATACAAAATTTAATAATGGTTGCAATACCACTTGTAAGTCAAGTAGCTCGAGTATCCTCGTAATTGCTTTGTTCCATAGGAATTCCAATAGTCCGTGCCAAAATATTGGTTCACCATTATTTTATTGCCTTGATTCATGGTCACACAGCAAACACGATGTTCCAATTCGTGATATGTGTTACATGATCATAAAACTAATTTCCACTTTGTACTTTCAGTTTCAATTTTTGCAGAATTATGGCATTCAACTCCCCGGTATTCGCTCTGGTATTCCAGTTTTTCGAAGCCCCTGAGCTGGGCGCCACCTCATGTACCCGTATTACCTACCAATACCCGTTGAATCCCTGGATAACAGCTGGATCGTAGAACCTGAAAAGCCCCGACTAGAAAAACCCCCAAGTTCTACCAACAGACACAGGGATAATAGGGCCACTCGAATACCTAACAGGATGTATTAAGACTGACCAAGGCTCAGAGAAAGAAAAGACTAGCTCAAAACACAAGAATTCTTCAAAAGGAAGAAAGAATCTCAAAGGTGTGGTAAACCCTAAAATACCTAGCGATGGCCCCCTTAATACACCCTTCCATCACCTCTATAAAGCATCACGCAATAATTAAAACCAAATAGTAAATTAGTTTATTGCAAGAAAAAACATGACAAGAAATATAAATTTTGTCGATACCACGACCAATCAAATATATCATTAATCATACTGGATTGTCTTTCAGCTATGGAATATGGGAAAGGCTTCCAAAATGAATTACCCATTATCTCAACTAACTTTTAGTTCTTTCAAAAATAAGGTATATTAATAATAATTTTCGATCCCATAGGATAAGCACACACACAAACAAATTATATGAATTGAATAAATTGGATTCATTTCGGTTCATTAACTTAATGAACATCTTACACAAAAATACCCTGATTATAACCAATAATCTTACACGACATTTTCAATAGCATTATACGGTCTTGTTATTTAACGATGAAATTAATATGGCTTGTTTACAGAATATACAAATTTATACAAAATTCTAGAATAATTTCGATTATTCTCCTCCCACTGACTTAATGTCACGACATTCACTTCTGCTTAAAATTGTTTAATTGTTTCATTTCTAATATCAGGGTTATTTATTATTATTTAGCGTATGGCTTATAAGACAATATCGGTAATATATATGTACATATTTACAGACGAGAAACAAAGTCATTTGTGCTTCACAATTGAATGTCTAAGTTTTCAATCCAGCGTACAGCATCTGGAGTTGCCAGCAGGAAGTCCACTTCACCACCGTGATAGGCTCGAATCTTACATTCTTTGACAATGTGGTGAATAGCCCGGTGTGGAGCTCCGCAGTCGCAGTCTGGATTAGGTACCTTTTTCCACTTGTGGAGGGCGTCTCTGCACCGGCCATGTCCTGTTCTGATTCTGTTCAGGGCGGTCCAGGTCTTGCGTGGTAGATGGAATCCACTTGGAAGTCTGGGACCTGAGAAGATAGTATGCAGGCGCACATCTGTTGCTGCTTCCCACCGACCTTTCCACTGTTCAAGAGAATTAAAAACTTTAGCATCCATGTCAGCAGCATCACGCAGAGTTGGATGGCGTGATTTTAGTCTTTTAAGATTCTAAAGTGGCAGGTCACTATGCACGGGTAGACTATGATTCCTGGAGATCTTGTGAAATTCCCTCATAAGGGCATTAGATCGATGTAAATCAGATGGCATTATACCGGTTAGCAGTGGAAGCCAATGAACTGGAGTAGATATGATTGCGCCAGATTTGATGCGCATTGTGGTATTAAGCTGGGTATCGACAAGCCTTTTATGATGACTGTTCAACCAAACAGGTGCACAGTACTCAGCACTTGAGTACACCAAACCCAAGGCTGAAGATCGCAAGGTGATTGCTGAAGATCCCCATGTAGTTCCACACAGCTTATGGAGGATGTTGTTTTGAGTCCTCAGCTTTTTTGCCAAGTTCAGTAGGTGTTGCTTGAAGGATAGTGTACAATCCAAGATGACTCCAAGGTATTTTGGGTTCCAATTATGACGAAGAATTCCGCCTCTGAAACTTACATGCAATTTCAGGGTATTTCTGCCGAACAGTTAAGTTAAGCAAAAATTAATCATAGATTCAGCATTTAATAGTTATCGGTGATCCTTGCTAAACATATATGCTATGGCAAAGTCGTTATAATTTTACTGGAAATATTGAACTGGATATCCACTCAAGAGTTTTAATAATAATGCTCAGAAAAATACTAATCTTCACACAGGCATAACTTCACGACAATAACAGCGATAACGTCACCTATGACAAAATCTTAACCATACAAGGTTAAATACAACGCCTCTCTGGGTTGAAACCTCATTCAATCTATTCTTGATTGGCACACATTACTCAATCTTCAACAAGAAAATTTGCTTCGCAAAGCACTGTATCAAAATACTTAAACACAAGAGCATTATTCCTAATACATGCCTCTTAAAATCTAACATGCACCTATAATTGGAGCCTTACTGTTTTAAATCCACAATTATGAAAATCAGCTGTTTGTAATAAAAGCCTGAACTCGTGCTCAGAAAAATAATTTGATTCTGTAACAGGTTATTAACAAAGCCTAGTGGATTCCAGAAATACTCCACCTATTTTTAGAAAACTTGCCTTACATTGATGTATTACAATATTCATAGTTCTTAAACGTATGACTTATAGTAAGTCATCCTTGGGATTATCCTCGCAAATTTGGATGTCGTTCAAATACCCTCTTAATAGAGAAAAACTATTGCAGCAGAAGCAATGATATCAATCTAATCCAGTGTTAACTTCATAAGAGAAGAAAAGTATAACATTCAAATCCACTCAAAACTGAGGTTATAAAAACGATTAAAAATATAAATCCAATCTCAAAATAAGATCTTCCCTGAATTTCCCGAACGCGAAAATGTCGGTGGATTAGTCCTACAGCATGGATCCAGGATAACTACAGAGGCTAAGCGACTAATGACCCATTAGTCAATCCACTCCGAAAATCACGCTCAGAAAATACAAGTTAAATCTGTTAATAAACTGAAGAAAAATAGTCTAAAGACTCGAAGTAACATTCAGAATAACAGGATCCGAAAACTTCCTAATATCGTTATAATAATAAGGAAAGAAAAATTCTCCTCAAAGAATTTGATAATCCAAGCGAAAGTGCTTAAAGAACAATGCACTAGAATATGTAAAACTCAGTCAAAGTTCTCAACGCCGCTTTAAAAAAATTGCGTTAGTAAAATATTCTTACACAAAAATCTGGAGATCTTCCTCCTACAGTGACTTCTCGACAAATAAGAAAGAGCATATCAGTTTAAATACTGTAAAATACTACTGAAATTTTAAATTGCTCTGGTGAGCAAGGTTCACGTCACTCTGCGTCACGATTTTCAAACGCTAATGAGCGTACTTTACTAACAATTTACTTTGTGCTCAAGTGAGCAAGGTTCACGTATAGCAGTGGAGATCTCTAGGCGAGATAAGGACTGCAAGATAGTCATGTTTAAGACTTGTTTTCAAGCTAGTGGCGACGAGTTTGAAGTGTGTAATTTTATGTAAATTTGTATATTATAATTTTTGAGTGATATTTGTGCGTGTGTGAAGCAAATGCTAAGATAGGGCAAGTCTACGATCAGTAATCGCATTAGGACATATTCGTGAGTGAAAGTAGTAGCTCACAGCGATTATAGCTAGGCAATATTATTAACATTGAACATTTCTGTCCAAGAAACTTCGCCAAGATGTCCGACGTTTTGTCAGGTGATGGATTGATGTGCATCGCTTCTACAACGACGTCGACGTTGGAGAGGTAAATTTCCCGTATGGAAATGCACCATGACGGAGGTTAATGTTCTGCAAGCTGAGACGATGATGTACAAAAATAGATTTACTCAATATATAGTTAGATAAGGCGCGGGAACATTGTAAATAGTTCATTCATTCTTTTTTCATGTGTTTAGATTTGCTTTTGTGCTGACACTATCATCTTTAAATGTACGTTGGCGCGTGGCCAAATTTGTTTGTTGTATATTTTTCTTTTGAGTAATATTTAGTGTACACGGCGCGTGTATTTGATTTTATCCATGCGAATGCGAAACTCGTGACATTCGATAAGTGGTGCTTTATTAAAGTTCATTTTGTTATAGGAAAGGGAGGTAATTATTGTAAGATGTTTCATGAACAGGTTATTACTCATGCTAGGGTTGCCGAGCGCAACAAATTAAGATATAACTGTAGAACACCTTAGTTCTAATTTTTCTAGCATTTTTTTTGAGTCCTTTTCAGGTTAGTTAGTCACGGACTAGAACGGAAGCGCAAGCTGGTGGAAAAATATCTATGTCATTTATTTCAGGTTTCTGTCAAACCCATACGTGTGATTCTGAGTGTGTTCATGTGTCAGGTGTGTGCATTGATTCTTCGTCATGAGGGGTAGGTGGTGCTACCGCCCTCATATTGTTGTTGTTGTGGTATTCTTTTGATGGAAAAGCAGAACGCTCCGAGGAGGCTACTGTACCTTGTCCAGTGTTGATTTTGTTGGATTTCCTAGGTGAAATGCTGAGATATTTTGTTCTGACACACACACGTATATTGTGCTTAGGGAGCACGCTTCTTCGAGACTCGATCCCGTGCCATGGGAGGTCGAGGTTATTGACACGTGGGTTGACAAATGTGCAGATTTCCACTTAGCGCCCGTCTAGGTTCGATGACTCATTGTTAGGCAGTCCTGTTGACCGACTGTTCCCTATAAGCTATCATTAGCAAACCTGTTCTTTTGTGATGGTCATTTGGACCGTAATTAATTGGGGAGTTCGCCATGTCTGTTACGAATTATCGCATATCGTATGAATGGAATATTGTTTTAATGTTGTAAATGTTGGCTTTGAGCCTAGTGATTTTCTATGACTCACGTCATGTTAGTTTGTCTGTTGTGACACCTTCGTGTGGTGTAGTTGTATTTACTTGTAAAAATGACAGGCGGTCATATGTGTATTTCTTTTGTTGTTCACGTGTTAATTTACTTGTGTTGATTTTTGAAAAGTCCCAATTTTAGGCATTAATGTTTTTTTTTTTGCTACGGCAGTTCTTGATTCCAATTTCAAGCGGAAATTATTTGTTGTTTATTTAGTGTAGGATGTGTCAGATTAATTTAAGTAGTGTATAGTTGGTTCCCCGCGTCTGTCTAGCTCTAAACAATGCAGATTCTTCCTTTGAAGGTGTACCGGATGATGACGAATCTCGCATTCATTTGTACTAATCGTTAAGCATGTAGAACAGCCGCACACGTACACAATGTCATTGAAGTCATTTGGGACATTTGGTCCAATTTATAATCTCTCCTGAGATTAAGCCTAGTTATGGCAAGTAATTTATTCAGTTGGGAGTCATTTAGGAGTTTTGTTTTGCTTATTTTTACTTGTAAATAGTTGATCTGTTATTAAATTCATTTGTTATAACCCTGGTATTCACTTCTTCCTGCATGCTATTTTGTTATGTGTTACCCTGCATGTTATAGAAGCGCTTTAACAACAACTTACGAAATGGACTGTTACACCCCCCGAAACTGAGTCTCATAAGCTTCTTTGCAAGGGTTCATAATCAAAAATGGCTGCCCAAGTGGGACTGTTGTTGTTGCTGGGTAGATTATTGGCTGAGGAATAACCTAACCACCAAGGGAAGATGATAAAGAAAAGGAGGTGGCTTTCGGACTTGAGAGAAAGGATGGAGAAATGGGAGGAGGGTCCCACAAAAGATATAAATTTAACTTTAAATACACTCAAAGGCGGTTGCCACTGCAAATCCGCTCTCTGATACCTAAAGTGGGTAAGGACCTGGTCGAAGCTAACGGGAAACGCAGCTAGGACTTGGGCGGTTTGCCAGAGAATGGAGTTAGCGTATTCCCTCTCAAGCATGCATATGCCTACTATGGGGAAGGGTGAAGTTCTGGCAAGACAAATAGTAACATATTTATTCTGTGATAACGAGAGCATGAACTTAGGAAGAGTCAGGGAAGACAGGATCTTGCCTAACTGTTGTATCCGAGAAATGATGAGTCAAATATATATTTTCAATTTGGTTAACAATTTGGGGTCGCAGACCTCCTAACATTTAAAGTTTTGCTGCTGGCAATTAACAATTCTTTAGGTTTCAAACCTTTATACGTACTAAAATCTTCGTAAGATTTAAGAAAGACAAATGAAGTGATTAAAGTTATACATTAAATCGAATACAAGGTGTGTTCTTTCAGAAATTTCCAAGTACCTATCTTAGAAAAAGTTACAACTTCAAAAATAACAAAAAGGAAAGCAGGTAGAATGAAAAAGAAGTTCCTATAACTTCTTATATTTATGCTGAATTACCTTTTAATAATTATACAAGATAGGGCAGGTGACTTACTGTGAAACCTGAAGAGAAAGTCAAACGGAAGGTTCTAGACTTCCTATGTTTAAATAGGAAACACGTGACAAATGGGGCAAGTTTCCCTTTCGTGAGACCTAGAAATAACTTTATTAATATGGTTTGTTAGTATGGTTTAGGAAAGATCAATTGGGATTTAGGATGAATGTTCATGGCCTTATTTATGGTAATCGGACGATCGCGACGCGGTAGAAAAGTTGAACAAGCACTAGTTTTCACTATAGTCTGTTAAATGGATGAAAAGTTCATTGTAGTAACACGAAAATTTATGTCAAAGAAAGTTATTGCAATGATGAAAAATAATTAGTTGCACTAGGTAGGCGAAAGTCTATTGCTTGAGAAAGTTGTGAATTACAATTAAATGCGCCATAGAACATTCCAACGGTGGAAGAAAATTAGTTATTGAGCATTAATTCGTAAGGAAGATTCCTCATTTATAAATAGTATTCTCACAAGTGAGTGAAAAATACATGACGGCAAGACTTGTAGATGGAGTACAGAATCTGGAAGGTTCCAGAACGATCCTAATAGAAGAATGGGGCCAAAGTTTATCCAGCGGTGGAACGAACTTAATATTTTATGGACAGCGGGTATTAGATAATATCCCTCGTGGTGAGAAGATTTCTCATTTAATTAGCTTAAGAAAAGTTACTTTCTGTTAAGGTTGGCTTAGACAGACAAAAGCCCAACATGGCAAATCCCGCGAAGAATGATTACCGCCCCAAATTAGTAATCTCACGCCGTCTATAAAATGATCAATAAAAGCATGTAGATAATAAAACTGATGAAGATGAGGTTAAAACCTTAAGTCTGTACTTATCTTTGTTGCATGGCGAAGGTGAAGTTCCCTTTGACGAATACTTAATGTGCCAACATGGCGTAGAATATAGAGAGTGCCTCTTGGTTTGAGGAGACTGGCTCTAGTTGAGACTTGACTGACCAAGTCAACTGCCGACTTACAAGTGAGACCCACTCAGCGAAGCCCGGAGGGTCCAAGGAAGGGAAAAGAGTGGGGGTAGGAGACAAAAGGAATACATATCAGAATAGACAACTTATCAAAAATAAATGTTCTTCTTGATGAATGGTCTTCAAAGAGTTGATAGTAGGCGATACAAGCGCAGCATTGTGAGTGAAAAAGTAGACGAAGTTCTCTTACTCACGGAGATGATAGCTGGCGATGGCAACGAGAACTGGTGGCCAGATGGATAAGGAAGTCCTCTTGGGCAGGGAAAAATTGAGGAACTTCTGATATTCGCTGCTACATGACGCTAGGTGGGTCATGGGAGATATATCTCTAGGACAGACTCACAAAGAACATAAGAGACATGACCATCAAAGAGAAAATAGAAGATCACTGTTGGTGTTTGATAAAGAGGAAGGAATGAACAAGCAAAAGCATTAAAAATTATATTCTCTTATACCGTGTATTCCAAGAATACACCATACTGGGAGGGGTAAACACCAACAGAGAACAAATAAGCAGTTAAATATTTGAAGGTAATGTGGCAATTAGAGACAGTGGTCTTGTGATCTGACCATTTGTGGTCAAGACCCTGACCACCCTGACTCTCCCATCCTTTCCAGGATAACACTCGGTCACTCTACCAGAAATGCAGACCAGGGGAGGAGAAACATCCATAACCAAGACCAAGTCCGCCACTTTGATGTCGGGACTGGAAAGAAACCACTTCTGTCTCCTTTGCAAGGAAGTTAAATATTCAAAGTTCCACCTCTTCTAAAAAGAATTGCGAAGGGCTTCAAGTTTACGCCAAACAATAGGGAAATTAGAATCCCTGTAAGAATTAGGAAGAGGAGGTGGGGCAGAAAGAGAAGTGCCGATAAGGAAGTGACCAGGTGTGAGTGGAAGCAGGTCATCAGGGTCATTGGAAAGAGGAGTTAAAGGGCGAGTATTAACAACACCTTCAATCACAAAGTAGCTAGCAGCTGCGGGAAATAAAGCTCTAGTAAATATTTCGATAAGATGCGAAAGAAGAATTAACAAGTTTAAACAAAGCGTATAGAAACAAGTACATCTATTAAGGATAAGAATATACCAATTAAACAAAGGAACTATGCGAGTAGGAGGCAAGAACGCCATAGGAAACAACAATCTAGTAGCCATAAAAAATGACCTCAAGGAAAATAATAAGCATCAAAGGGGTTAATCAAAAAATACTTAAGTCAGCGAGAAACGTGACGTGACGAGCATAAATACAAAAACACATCGAATGTAACGACGAGAAAAAACAAGTTTGTTCATCAATGAACAATAAAGGTGCAAAATACGTAGGCAGAGTGCAATACATGAGCGCGTAAAAAATATGCAACGATGTTATGAAACAAGAATCGAAGCAGTTGTAGGATATGAGTTTGAACAAGTGGGAGACACAGGCATACACGGCCTTGACCCACATAGTACAGCGAGATAAGGAATATAAATATCTGAAAGAGTCCTTGAACGTAACAAGTTTATTTTGGTAATGAGGTGAGCCGCTTCCGAGATTACGGGAGCAACTCGCAAGACAATGGTTGGCAGTCAGCCAGAGTTGAGATACGAAAATCTTGCTCTGACCGTTGGCAAGCATAAAGGAAATAAACGGTAACTTGGCCTTACCCGAACTTGTATACAAACAAGATTGACAAACAAGCAGTTCGAAATTAACAATCAACACTAGTTCAATCAGCTGTGACTTAAAGCGGAACGAGTAACACGTCATGCAGTCATCCGTAGCTTGAACGTGAACAAACAATCTAAAGACATACGAAATAAAGTAGGAAATCAATTTCGCATAATTTTTGAGGATCACGGAATCCGACAATTTTCAACAGAAAAAAGCTTAATTCATCCGAAAAAAGAAGAGAAGCTGGGACATTGAGAAGGAGTTTATGCGTAAGAATAGTTATTCTAGATGCTAGAGAATTCAGATTTTCAATCGGTTCCAAAGGCGGCTTCCAATTGTGAGGAAGGAGGAAGGAGCCGGCCGTGGCCATCCTTCTAAATTGCGAAAGAAGTGAAACATAGCGTACAGCGAAATGATGGTGACTGATAGCCATGGTTTTACACAAGGGGAAGATAGTTCTCGATAGAGAGTTTAAGCAATTACCTGCTATAAAAATGACATGAGAAGGTAAACAAAGTAACACAAGGCGAGGCGAACTTGAATTGCCATTTTGTGCGGGAATAAGGCAAAATCATTTAATCAACTTACAAAGGTGGCGTAATGGTTCACGATGAGACATCGTTTCGGCAAGTGTTTTTCAAAAGTATCGAGATCGAAAACATAGGCGTTCTCTTTTTCAGAAAAGGGTTTATATCAGCAGTAACAAAGTGACATTGCGATTTGGTTTGAAGACTGGGTTGTTGGATTTCACCAGTAATAATCCAACCAAAATCGGTGTCTCTAGCGACCACGGTTGAAGATAACTTGCGTGTTTGTTTGCGAAGGCAATTCCAGAAAATATTGGCACTGAAAAGTACAACAATGGGACCTTGAGCATTAAACTGAGGATCAGCTAACCTTAAGTGCGAAGGAATCTTTAAACCGGAAGTATTTATGGAGTTGCTAGGAGTGTCCTTGCCAATACTGGTAAGAATGAGACAGTTTAAGTTAAGATTGGTGTTTCTTTGACAAATGTCTCTGATTTTCAATTTTGAAGACTGCAAGGCTTGAGTTTTCAAATTGTCAATGCCGGATACATTGATAGAAGTAGGCGATGACGAAAGACCTAGTTTTTTAATTAACGATCGCGAAACAAAGTTGTGAGTTGAAGCGGAATCGAGAAGACCGCGGGTTCGAAACCAATTTCCAAATTTATCTTGGATTTCGAATTGTACAGTGGACAAAAGGGCTTGCGCACTGTGAGAAGTTTCGGCGTTAGAAATGCAGGAAGAAGCATTAGTGTGTTCGGAGCTGCTCTGCATGGAGCTTAAAGAAGCGGGTACTGATGACCTCGATTTATCATGAACGTGCAATAAAGAATGGTGCGGTTTTTTGCAATGGAAACAGAGTTTGGGAGACGTACAGCTAGATGAAGAATGCTTAGGTGACAAGCAGTTGAAGCAATGTTTACTATTGAAGACAAACTTCCTTCGGTCTTCGACAAACAATTCTTTAAAAGATTTACAGGAGTACAAAGTGTGAAGCTTTTTACAGAGCGTGCATTTTAAAGATTTGTTGAGCGGCCTGCTATGTTCTCTTGGATGGTTGAAAGAAGCAGAACGGGATTGCTTGTTCTCGACAGATGGGGGCTGATGACCCTTTGAAGAAGCAAGTTTTTTCTAAAAAATGTGACACTGATGACTCGTTTCGACATTTTTGCACTGAAATGAGAGTGCTTTAAGGACTTGGCACTGGCTGTTGAGAAACGAGATGAGGTGTTCGAACGAGTATTCCTCCTTGCGAGTGAGTTCGATCTCCCAAGCCTTTAATGTCGACAAATCGAATCTAGATGTAGCTAGATGAATAAGGATGGTGTCCCACGTTTGGACTGGCTGCTTTAGTTGATATAATGCTCTATCATTTAATTGCATAGAGTCTAACAGGTCTCTTAAAGAAGTGACGTCATTAGGTTTGACGGCTGGCAGGTTGAACAGACAGCGGATGTGTCGAGCGACACTCAAACGTAAATTGCCATATCTCTCTTTAAGGAGATTAAAGGCGATGTGGTAGTTATCTGCGCTTAAAGGAAGTGACTCAACCAATGCCAAGGCCTCGCCTTCCAAGGACGTACGCAAAAAGTAGAATTTATGAATATCGAGAATGTCATTATTTCCATGAATGAGTGAGCAGTAAAGTTCATAAAAAGAATACCATTCACCTTCCTGGCCTGAGAAGTGAGGTAGGCTTATATTTGGAAGTAACGGTTTCGGTTTATCCTTGTGAACTGAAGCGGGTACGAACTGGTCCGGATTGATGAACGTAGTGTCCGGTTCTGAGATACTGCGGATCAATTGGCGGGCCTAGGCAATCCCTTCAAAATACAAGGGTTCAACCTCGTCCCGATCCGATTGAAGTTCTGGGCAAGTGGATTCAATCTCGGTTTGAATTTGATCGTAATAATCATAGGACCGTTCGTACAACTTAAGGCGTTGTGTCAAGATGTCTAAATCACACTCGGCGGGATTTATTTTGTTAATGAAATTTTTAATCTGGTGAGTTGCCCTTTGTAAGAAGAGCGTCTAGCAATGAGAGTTTCATCCTTTTCAGTAGGAGCCATGACAAGAAAAATAGATTAAAATGTAACTCACGAAACTGTGGAACCTTGGAAATGTTGTCAGGCTGGCAGCAGCGAATAAGTTGAAAGAAAGGGACACCCCAAAGGAGACAGGAGCGGCATCTTTCCACTTCACAGGCTTTGCACGATGTAGTTATAGCTGAAAGATTCAAAGCAGATATTAATAATTTGTAAGGTATTGTCAACCTTTTAAAACAAATGACAAATGGACTCTCCCGGGTTTCTGGGACCAAATTTTTGGGTAGATTATTGGCTGAGGAATAACCTAACCACCAAGGGAAGAAGATAAAGAGAAGGAGGTGGCTTTCGGACTTGAGAGAAAGGATGGAGAAATGAGAGGAGAGTCCCACAAAAGATATAAATTTAACTTTAAATACACTCAAAGGCGGTTGCCACTGCAAATCCGCTCTCTGATACCTAAAGTGGGTAAGGACCTGGACGAAGCTAACGGGAAACGCTGCTAGGACTTGGGCGGTTTGCCAGAGAATGGAGTTAGCGTATTCCCTCTCAAGCATGCATATGCCTACTATGGGGAAGGGTGATGTTCTGGCAAGACAAATAGTAACAGATTTATTCTGTGTTAACGAGAGCATGAACTTAGGAAGAGTCAGGGAAGACAGGATCTTGCCTAACTGTTGTATCAGAGAAATGATGAGTCAAAGAAAGAAAGTTTAAGTTTATTTAACAATTCAAAGGTAGTTGATAACTTTAACAAATATATATTTTCAATTTGGTTAACAATTTGGGGTCGCAGACCTCCTAACATTTAAAGTTTTGCTCCAGGCAATTAACAATTCTTTAGGTTTCAAACCTTTATACGTACTAAAATCTTCGTAAGATTTAAGAAAGACAAATGAAGTGATTAAAGTTATACATTAAATCGAATACAAGGTGTGTACTTTCAGAAATTTCCAAGTACCTATCTTAGAAAAAGTTACAACTTCAAAAATAACAAAAAGGAAAGCAGGTAGAATGAAAAAGAAGTTCCTATAACTTCTTATATTTATGTTGAATTACTTTTTTAATAATTATATAAGTTAGGGCAGGTCACTTACTGTGAAACCTGAAGAGAAAGTCAAAAGGAAGGTTCTAGACTTTCTATGTTTAAATAGGAATCACGTGACAAATGGGGCAAGTTTCCCTTTCGTGAGACCTAGAAATAACTTTATTAATATGGTCTGTTAGTAAGGTTTAGGAAATATCAATTGGGATTTAGGATGAATGTTCATGGCCTTATTTATGGTAATCGGACGATCGCGACGCGGTAGAAAAGTTGAACAAGCACTAGTTTTCACTATAGTCTGTTAAATGGATGAAAAGTTCATAGTAGTAACACGAAAATGTATGTCAAAGAAAGTTATTGCAATAATGAAAAATAATTAGTTGCACTAGGTAGGCGAAAGACTATTGCTTGAGAAAGATGTGAATTACAATTAAATGCGCCTTAGAACATACCAACGGTGGAAGAAAATTAGTTATTGAGCATTAATGCGTAAGGAAGATTCCTCATTTATAAATAATATTCTCACAAGTGAGTGAAAAATACATGACGGCAAGACTTGTAGATGGAGTACAGAATCTGGAAGGTTCCAGAACGATCCTAATAGAAGAATGGGGCCAAAGTTCATCCAGCGGTGGAACGAACTTAATATTTTATTGACAGCGGGTATTAGATAATATCCCACGTGGTGAGAAGATTTCTCATTTAATTAGCTTAAGAAAAGCTACTTTCTGTTAAGGTTGGCTTAGACAGACAAAAGCCCAACATGGCAAATCCCGCGAAGAATGATTACCGCCCCAAATAAGTAATCTCACGCTGTCTATACAATGATCAATAAAAGCATGCAGATAATAAAACTGATGAAGATGAGGTTAAAACCTTAAGTCTGTAATTATCTTTGTTGCATGGCGAAGGTGAAGTTCCCTTTGACGAAAACTTAATGTGCCAACATGGCGTAGAATGTAGAGAGTGCCTCTTGGTTTGAGGAGACTGGCTCTAGTTGAGCCTTGACTGACCAAGTCAACTGCCGGCTTACAAGTGAGACCCACTCTGCGAAGTGCGGAGGGTCCAAGGAAGGCAAAAGAGTGGGGGAAGGATACAAAAGGAATACATATCAGAATAGACAACTTATCAAAAATAAATGTTCTTCTTGTTGAATGGTCTTCAAAGAGTTGATAGTAGGCGATACTAGCGCAGCATGGTGAGTGAAAAAGTAGACGAAGTTCTCTTGCTCACGGAGATGATAGCTGGCAATGGCAACGAGAACTGGTGGCCAGATGGATAAGGAAGTCCTCTTGGGCAGGGAAAAATTGAGGAACTTCTGAGATTCGCTGCTAGATGACGCTAGGTGGGTCATGGAAGATATATCTCTAGAACAGACTCACAAAGAACATAAGAGACATGACCATCAAAGAGAAAATAGAAGATCACTGTTGGTGTTTGATAAAGAGGAAGGAATGAACATGCAAAAGCATTAAAAATTATATTCTCTCATACCGTGTATTCCAAGAATACACCATACTGGGAGGGGTACACACCAACAGAGAACAAATAAACAGTTAAATATTTGAAGGTAATGTGGCAATTAGAGACAGTGGTCTTGTGATCTGACCATTAGTGGTCAAGACTCTGACCACCCTGACTCCCCCATCCCTTCCAGGATAACACTCGGTCCCTTTACCCGAAATCCAGACCAGGGGAGGAGAAACATCCCTAACCAAGACCAAGTCCGCCACTTTGATGTCGGGACTGGAAAGAAACCACTGCTGTCTCCGTTGCAAGGAAGTTAAATATTCCAAGTTCCACCTCTTCCAAAAAGGATTGCGAAGGGCTTCAAGTTTACTCCAAACAATAGGGAAATTAGAATCCCTGTAAGAATTAGGAAGAGGAGGAGGGGCAGAAAGAGAAGTGCCGATAAGGAAGTGACCAGGTGTGAGTGGAAGCAGGTCATCAGGGTCATTGGAAAGAGGAGTTAAAGGGCGAGTATTAACAACACCTTCAATCACAAAGTAGCTAGCAGCTGCGGGAAATAAAGCTCTAGTAAAGATTGCGATAATATGCGAAAGAAGAATTAACAAGTTTAAACAAAGCGTATAGAAACAAGTACATCTATTAAGGATAAGAATATACCAAATAAACAAAGGAACTATGCGAGTAGGAGGCAAGAACGCCATAGGAAACAACAATCTAGTAGCCATAAACCATGACCTCAAGAAATAATAAGCATCAAAGGGGTTAATCAAAAAAATACTTAAGTCAGCGAGAAACGTGACGTAACGAGCATAAATACAAAAACACATCGAATGTAACGACGAGAAAAAACAAGTTTGTTCATCAATGAACAATAAAGGTGCAAAATATGTAAGCAGAGTGCAATACATTAGCGCGTAAAAATATGCAACGATGTTATGAAACAAGAATCGAAGCAGTTGTAGGATACGAGTCTGAACAAGTGGGAGACACAGGCAAACACGGCCTTGACCCACATAGTACAGCGAGATAAGGAATATAAATATCTGAAAGAGTCCTTGACCGTCACAAGTTTATTTTGGTAATGAGGTGAGCCGGTTTCGAGATTACGGGAGCAACTCGCAAGACAATGGTTGGCAGTCAGCCAGAGTTGAGATACGAAAAACTTGCTCTGACCTTGGGCAAGCATAGAGGAAATAAACGGTAACTTGGCCTTACCCTAACTTGTATACAAACAAGATTGACAAACAAGCAGTTCGAAATAAACAAACAACACTAGTTCAATCAGCTGTGACTTAAAGCGGAACGAGTAACACGTCATGCAGTCATCCGTAGCTTGGACGTGAACAAACAATTTAAAGACATATGAAATAAAGTAGGAAATCAATTTCGCATAATTTTGAGGATCACGGAATCCGACAATTTTCAACAGAAAAAAGCTTAATTCTTCCAAAAAAAGAAGAGAAGCTGGGACATTGAGAAGGAGTTTATGTATAACAATAGTTATTCTAGATGCTAGAGAATTCAGATTTTCAATCGGTTTCAAAAGCGGCTTCCAATTGTGAGGAAGGGGGAAGGAGTCGGCCGTGGCCATCCTTCTAAATTGCGAAAGAAGTGAAACATAGCGTACAGCGAAATGATGGTGACTGATAGCCATGGTTTTACACAAGGGGAAGATAGTTCTCGATAGAGAGTTTAAGCAATAACCTGCTATAAAAATGACATGAGAAGGTAAACAAAGTAACACAAGCCGAGGCGAACTTGAATTGCCGTTTTGTGCGGGAATAAGGCAAAATCATTTAAACAACTTACAAAGGTGGCGTAGTTGTTCATGATGAGACATCGTTTCGGCAAGTGTTTTTCAAAAGTATCGAGATCGAAAACATAGGCGTTCTCTTTTTCAGAAAAGGGATTTATATCAGCAGTAACAAAGTGACATTGCGATTTGGTTTGAAGACTGGGTTGTTGGATTTCACCAGTAATAATCCAACCAAAATCGGTGTCTCTAGCGACCACGGTTGAAGATAACTTGCGTGTTTGTTTGCGAAGGCAATTCCAGAAAATATTGGCACTGAAAAGTACATCAATGGGACCTTGAGCATTAAACTGAGGATCAGCTAACCTTAAGTGCGAAGGAATCTTTAAACCAGAAGTATTAATGGAGTTGCTAGGAGTGTCCTTGCCAATACTGGTAAGAATGAGACAGTTTAAGTTAAGATTGGTGTTTCTTTGACAAATGTCTCTGATTTTCAATTTTGAAGACTGCAAGGCTTGAGTTTTCAAATTGTCAATGCCGGATACATTGATAGAAGTAGGCGATGACGAAAGACCTAGTTTTTTAATTAACGATCGCGAAACAAAGTTGTGAGTTGAAGCGGAATCGAGAAGACCGCGGGTTCGAAACCAATTTCCAAATTTATCTTGGATTTCGAATTGTACAGTGGACAAAAGGGCTTGCGCATTGTGAGACGTTTCGGCGTTAGAAATGCAGGAAGAAGCATTAGTTTGTTCGGAGCTGCTCTGCATGGAGCTTAAAGAAGCGGGTACTGATGGCCTCTATTTATTATGAACGTGCAATAAAGAATGGTGCGGTTTTTTGCAATGGAAACAGAGGTTGGGAGACGAACAGCTAGATGAAGAATGCTTAGGTGACAAGCAGTTGAAGCAATGTTTACTATTGAAGACAAACTTCCTTCGGTCTTCGACAGACAATTCTTTAAAAGATTTACAGGAGTACAAAGTGTGAATCCTTTTACAGAGCGTGCATTTTAAAGATTTGTTGAGCGGCCTGCTATGTTCTCTTGGATGGTTGAAAGAAGCAGAACGGGTTTGCTTGTTCTCGACAGATGGGGGCTGATGACCCTTTGAAGAAGCAAGTTTTTTCTAAAAAATGTGACACTGATGACTCGTTTCGACATTTTCGCACTGAAATGAGAGTGCTGTAAGGACTTGGCACCGGCTGTTGAGAAACGAGATGAGGTGTTCGAACGAGTATTCCTTCTTGCGAGTGAGTTCGATCTCCCAAGCCTTTAGTGTCGACAAATCGAATCTAGATGTAGCTAGATGAATAAGGATTGTGTCCCACGTTTGGACTGGCTGCTTAAGTTGATATAATGCTCTAACATTTAATTGCATAGAGTCTAACAGGTCTCTTAAAGAAGTGACGTCATTAGGTTTGACGGCTGGCAGGTTGAACAGACAGCGGATGTGTCGAGCAACACTCAAACGTAAATTGCCATATCTCTCTTTAAGGAGATTAAAGGCGATGTGGTAGTTATCTGCGCTTAAAGGAAGTGACTCAACCAAGGCCAAGGCCTCGCCTTCCAAGGACGTACGCAAGAAGTAGAATTTATGAATATCGAGAATGTCATTATTTCCATGAATGAGTGAGCAGTAAAGTTCATAAAAAGAATACCATTCACCTTCCTGGCCTGAGAAGTGAGGTAGGCTTATCTTTGGAAGTAACGGTTTCGGTTTATCCTTGTGAACTGAAGCGGGTGCGAACTGGGCCGGATTTATGACCCTAGTGTCCGGTTCTGAGATACTGCGGATCAATTGGTGGGCCTTGGCAATCCCTTCAAAATACAAGGGTTCAACCTCGTCCCGATCCGATTGAAGTTCTGGGCTAGTGGATTCAATCTCGGTTTGAATTTGATCGTAATAATCATAGGACCGTTCGTACAACTTAAGGCGTTGTGTCAAGATGTCTGAATCACACTCGGCGGGATTTATTTTGTTAATGAAATTTCTAAATCTGGTGAGTTGCCCTTTGTAAGAAGAGCGTCTAGCAATGAGAGTTTCATCCTTTTCAGTAGGAGCCATGACAAGAAAAATAGATTAAAATGTAACTCACGAAACTGTGGAACCTTGGAAATGTTGTCAGGCTGGCAGCAGCGAATAGGTTGAAAGAAAGGGACACCCCAAAGGGACAGGAGCGCCCTCTTTCCACTTCACAGGCTTTGCACGATGTAGTTATAGCTGAAAGATTCAAAGCCGATATTAATAATTTGTAAGGTATTGTCAACCTTTTAAAACAAATGACAAATGGACTCTCCCGGGTTTCTCGGACCAAATTTTTGGGTAGATTATTGGCTGAGGAATAACCTAACCACCAAGGGAAGATGATAAAGAGAAGGAGGTGGCTTTCGGACTTGAGAGAAAGGATGGAGAAATGGGAGGAGAGTCCCACAAAAGATATAAATTTAACTTTAAATACACTCAAAGGCGGTTGCCACTGCAAATCCGCTCTCTGATACCTAAAGTGGGTAAGGACCTGGTCGAAGCTTACGGGAAACGCAGCTAGGACTTGGGCGGTTTGCCAGAGAATGGAGTTAGCGTATTCCCTCTCAAGCATGCATATGCCTACTATGGGGAAGGGTGATGTTCTGGCAAGACAAATAGTAACAGATTTATTCTGTGTTAACGAGAGCATGAACTTAGGAAGAGTCAGGGAAGGCAGGATCTTGCCTAACTGTTGTATCAGAGAAATGATGAGTCAAAGAAAGAAAGTTTAAGTTTATTTAACAATTCAAAGGTAGTTGATAACTTTAACAAATATATATTTTCAATTTGGTTAACAATTTGGGGTCGCAGACCTCCTAACATTTAAATTTTTGCTCCAGGCAATTAACAATTCTTTAGGTTTCAAACCTTTATACGTACTAAAATCTTCGTAAGATTTAAGAAAGACAAATGAAGTGATTAAAGTTATACATTAAATCGAATACAAGGTGTGTACTTTCAGAAATTTCCAAGTACCTATCTTAGAAAAAGTTACAACTTCAAAAATATCAAAAAGGAAAGCAGGTAAAATGAAAAAGAAGTTCCTATAACTTCTTATATTTTTGTTGAATTACTTTTTTAATAATTATATAAGATTGGGCAGGTCACATACTGTGAAACCTGAAGAGAAAGTCAAAAGGAAGGTTCTAGACTTTCTATGTTTAAATAGGAATCACGTGACAAATGGGGCAAGTTTCCCTTTCGTGAGACCTAGAAATAACTTTATTAATATGGTCTGTTAGTAAGGTTTAGGAAATATCAATTGGGATTTAGGATGAATGTTCATGGCCTTATTTATGGTAATCGGACGATCGCAACGCGGTAGAAAAGTTGAACAAGCACTAGTTTTCACTATAGTCTGTTAAATGGATGAAAAGTTCATAGTAGTAACACGAAAATGTATGTCAAAGAAAGTTATTGCAATGATGAAAAATAATTAGTTGCACTAGGTAGGCGAAAGACTATTGCTTGAGAAAGTTGTGAATTACAATTAAATGCGCCTTAGAACATACCAACGGTGGAAGAAAATTAGTTATTGAGCATTAATGCGTAAGGAAGATTCCTCATTTATAAATAATATTCTCACAAGTGAGTGAAAAATACATGACGGCAAGACTTGTAGATGGAGTACAGAATCTGGAAGGTTCCAGAACGATCCTAATAGAAGAATGGGGCCAAAGTTCATCCAGCGGTGGAACGAACTTAATATTTTATTGACAGCGGGTATTAGATAATATCCCACGTGGTGAGAAGATTTCTCATTTAATTAGCTTAAGAAAAGCTACTTTCTGTTAAGGTTGGCTTAGACAGACAAAAGCCCAACATGGCAAATCCCGCGAAGAATGATTACCGCCCCAAATAAGTAATCTCACGCTGTCTATACAATGATCAATAAAAGCATGCAGATAATAAAACTGATGAAGATGAGGTTAAAACCTTAAGTCTGTAATTATCTTTGTTGCATGGCGAAGGTGAAGTTCCCTTTGACGAAAACTTAATGTGCCAACATGGCGTAGAATGTAGAGAGTGCCTCTTGGTTTGAGGAGACTGGCTCTAGTTGAGCCTTGACTGACCAAGTCAACTGCCGGCTTACAAGTGAGACCCACTCTGCGAAGTGCGGAGGGTCCAAGGAAGGCAAAAGAGTGGGGGAAGGATACAAAAGGAATACATATCAGAATAGACAACTTATCAAAAATAAATGTTCTTCTTGTTGAATGGTCTTCAAAGAGTTGATAGTAGGCGATACTAGCGCAGCATGGTGAGTGAAAAAGTAGACGAAGTTCTCTTGCTCACGGAGATGATAGCTGGCAATGGCAACGAGAACTGGTGGCCAGATGGATAAGGAAGTCCTCTTGGGCAGGGAAAAATTGAGGAACTTCTGAGATTCGCTGCTAGATGACGCTAGGTGGGTCATGGAAGATATATCTCTAGAACAGACTCACAAAGAACATAAGAGACATGACCATCAAAGAGAAAATAGAAGATCACTGTTGGTGTTTGATAAAGAAGAAGGAATGAACATGCAAAAGCATTAAAAATTATATTCTCTCATACCGTGTATTCCAAGAATACACCATACTGGGAGGGGTACACACCAACAGAGAACAAATAAGCAGTTAAATATTTGAAGGTAATGTGGCAATTAGAGACAGTGGTCTTGTGATCTGACCATTAGTGGTCAAGACTCTGACCACCCTGACTCCCCCATCCCTTCCAGGATAACACTCGGTCCCTTTACCCGAAATCCAGACCAGGGGAGGAGAAACATCCCTAACCAAGACCAAGTCCGCCACTTTGATGTCGGGACTGGAAAGAAACCACTGCTGTCTCCGTTGCAAGGAAGTTAAATATTCCAAGTTCCACCTCTTCCAAAAAGGATTGCGAAGGGCTTCAAGTTTACTCCAAACAATAGGGAAATTAGAATCCCTGTAAGAATTAGGAAGAGGAGGAGGGGCAGAAAGAGAAGTGCCGATAAGGAAGTGACCAGGTGTGAGTGGAAGCAGGTCATCAGGGTCATTGGAAAGAGGAGTTAAAGGGCGAGTATTAACAACACCTTCAATCACAAAGTAGCTAGCAGCTGCGGGAAATAAAGCTCTAGTAAAGATTGCGATAAGATGCGAAAGAAGAATTAACAAGTTTAAACAAAGCGTATAGAAACAAGTACATCAATTAAGGATAAGAATATACCAAATTAACAAAGGAACTATGCGAGTAGGAGGCAAGAACGCCATAGGAAACAACAATCTAGTAGCCATAAACCATGACCTCAAGAAATAATAAGCATCAAAGGGGTTAATCAAAAAAATACTTAAGTCAGCGAGAAACGTGACGTAACGAGCATAAATACAAAAACACATCGAATGTAACGACGAGAAAAAACAAGTTTGTTCATCAATGAACAATAAAGGTGCAAAATATGTAAGCAGAGTGCAATACATTAGCGCTTAAAAATATGCAACGATGTTATGAAACAAGAATCGAAGCAGTTGTAGGATACGAGTCTGAACAAGTGGGAGACACAGGCAAACACGGCCTTGACCCACATAGTACAGCGAGATAAGGAATATAAATATCTGAAAGAGTCCTTGACCGTAACAAGTTTATTTTAGTAATGAGGTGAGCCGGTTTCGAGATTACGGGAGCAACTCGCAAGACAATGGTTGGCAGTCAGCCAGAGTTGAGATACGAAAAACTTGCTCTGACCTTTGGCAAGCATAAAGGAAATAAACGGTAACTTGGCCTTACCCTAACTTGTATACAAACAAGATTGACAAACAAGCAGTTCGAAATAAACAAACAACACTAGTTCAATCAGCTGTGACTTAAAGCGGAACGAGTAACACGTCATGCAGTCATCCGTAGCTTGGACGTGAACAAACAATTTAAAGACATATGAAATAAAGTTGGAAATCAATTTCGCATAATTTTGAGGATCACGGAATCCGACAATTTTCAACAGAAAAAAGCTTAATTCTTCCAAAAAAAGAAGAGAAGCTGGGACATTGAGAAGGAGTTTATGCATAACAATAGTTATTCTAGATGCTAGAGGATTCAGATTTTCAATCGGTTTCAAAAGGGGCTTCCAATTGTGAGGAAGGGGGAAGGAGTCGGCCGTGGCCATCCTTCTAAATTGCGAAAGAAGTGAAACATAGCTTACAGCGAAATGATGGTGACTGATAGCCATGGTTTTACACAAGGGGAAGATAGTTCTCGATAGAGAGTTTAAGCAATAACCTGCTATAAAAATGACATGAGAAGGTAAACAAAGTAACACAAGCCGAGGCGAACTTGAATTGCCATTTTGTGCGGGAATAAGGCAAAATCATTTAAACAACTTACAAAGGTGGCGTAGTTGTTCATGATGAGACATCGTTTCGGCAAGTGTTTTTCAAAAGTATCGAGATCGAAAACATAGGCGTTCTCTTTTTCAGAAAAGGGATTTATATCAGCAGTAACAAAGTGACATTGCGATTTGGTTTGAAGACTGGGTTGTTGGATTTCACCAGTAATAATCCAACCAAAATCGGTGTCTCTAGCGACCACGGTTGAAGATAACTTGCGTGTTTGTTTGCGAAGGCAATTCCAGAAAATATTGGCACTGAAAAGTACATCAATGGGACCTTGAGCATTAAACTGAGGATCAGCTAACCTTAAGTGCGAAGGAATCTTTAAACCAGAAGTATTAATGGAGTTGCTAGGAGTGTCCTTGCCAATACTGGTAAGAATGAGACAGTTTAAGTTAAGATTGGTGTTTCTTTGACAAATGTCTCTGATTTTCAATTTTGAAGACTGCAAGGCTTGAGTTTTCAAATTGTCAATGCCGGATACATTGATAGAAGTAGGCGATGACGAAAGACCTAGTTTTTTAATTAACGATCGCGAAACAAAGTTGTGAGTTGAAGCGGAATCGAGAAGACCGCGGGTTCGAAACCAATTTCCAAATTTATCTTGGATTTCGAATTGTACAGTGGACAAAAGGGCTTGCGCATTGTGAGACGTTTCGGCGTTAGAAATGCAGGAAGAAGCATTAGTTTGTTCGGAGCTGCTCTGCATGGAGCTTAAAGAAGCGGGTACCGATGACCTCTATTTATTATGAACGTGCAATAAAGAATGGTGCGGTTTTTTGCAATGGAAACAGAGGTTGGGAGACGAACAGCTAGATGAAGAATGCTTAGGTGACAAGCAGTTGAAGCAATGTTTACTATTGAAGACAAACTTCCTTCGGTCTTCCACAGACAATTCTTTAAAAGATTTACAGGAGTACAAAGTGTGAATCCTTTTACAGAGCGTGCATTTTAAAGATTTGTTGAGCGGCCTGCTATGTTCTCTTGGATGGTTGAAAGAAGCAGAACGGGTTTGCTTGTTCTCGACAGATGGGGGCTGATGACCCTTTGAAGAAGCAAGTTTTTTCTAAAAAATGTGACACTGATGACTCGTTTCGACATTTTCGCACTGAAATGAGAGTGCTGTAAGGACTTGGCACCGGCTGTTGAGAAACGAGATGAGGTGTTCGAACGAGTATTCCTCCTTGCGAGTGAGTTCGATCTCCCAAGCCTTTAGTGTCGACAAATCGAATCTAGATGTAGCTAGATGAATAAGGATTGTGTCCCACGTTTGGACTGGCTGCTTAAGTTGATATAATGCTCTAACATTTAATTGCATAGAGTCTAACAGGTCTCTTAAAGAAGTGACGTCATTAGGTTTGACGGCTGGCAGGTTGAACAGACAGCGGATGTGTCGAGCAACACTCAAACGTAAATTGCCATATCTCTCTTTAAGGAGATTAAAGGCGATGTGGTAGTTATCTGCGCTTAAAGGAAGTGACTCAACCAAGGCCAAGGCCTCGCCTTCCAAGGACGTACGCAAGAAGTAGAATTTATGAATATCGAGAATGTCATTATTTCCATGAATGAGTGAGCAGTAAAGTTCATAAAAAGAATACCATTCACCTTCCTGGCCTGAGAAGTGAGGTAGGCTTATCTTTGGAAGTAACGGTTTCGGTTTATCCTTGTGAACTGAAGCGGGTGCGAACTGGGCCGGATTGATGACCCTAGTGTCCGGTTCTGAGATATTGCGGATCAATTGGTGGGCCTTGGCAATCCCTTCAAAATACAAGGGTTCAACCTCGTCCCGATCCGATTGAAGTTCTGGGCTAGTGGATTCAATCTCGGTTTGAATTTGATCGTAATAATCAAAGGACCGTTCGTACAACTTAAGGCGTTGTGTCAAGATGTCTGAATCACACTCGGCGGGATTTATTTTGTTAATGAAATTTCTAAATCTGGTGAGTTGCCCTTTGTAAGAAGAGCGTCTAGCAATGAGAGTTTCATCCTTTTCAGTAGGAGCCATGACAAGAAAAATAGATTAAAATGTAACTCACGAAACTGTGGAACCTTGGAAATGTTGTCAGGCTGGCAGCAGCGAATAGGTTGAAAGAAAGGGACACCCCAAAGAGACAGGAGCGCCCTCTTTCCACTTCACAGGCTTTGCACGATGTAGTTATAGCTGAAAGATTCAAAGCAGATATTAATAATTTGTAAGGTATTGTCAACCTTTTAAAACAAATGACAAATGGACTCTCCCGGGTTTCTGGGACCAAATTTTTGGGTAGATTATTGGCTGAGGAATAACCTAACCACCAAGGGAAGAAGATAAAGAGAAGGAGGTGGCTTTCGGACTTGAGAGAAAGGATGGAGAAATGAGAGGAGAGTCCCACAAAAGATATAAATTTAACTTTAAATACACTCAAAGGCGGTTGCCACTGCAAATCCGCTCTCTGATACCTAAAGTGGGTAAGGACCTGGACGAAGCTAACGGGAAACGCTGCTAGGACTTGGGCGGTTTGCCAGAGAATGGAGTTAGCGTATTCCCTCTCATGCATGCATATGCCTACTATGGGGAAGGGTGAAGTTCTGGCAAGACAAATAGTAACAGATTTATTCTGTGTTAACGAGAGCATGAACTTAGGAAGAGTCAGGGAAGACAGGATCTTGCCTAACTGTTGTATCCGAGAAATGATGAGTCAAAGAAAGAATGTTTAAGTTTGTTTAACAATTCAAAGGTAGTTGATAACTTTAACAAATATATATTTTCAATTTGGTTAACAATTTGGGGTAGCAGACCTCCTAACATTTAAAGTTTTGCTCCAGGCAATTAACAATTCTTTAGGTTTCAAACCTTTATACGTACTAAAATCTTCGTAAGATTTAAGAAAGACAAATGAAGTGATTAAATTTAAACATTAAATCGAATACAAGGTGTGTACTTTCAGAAATTTCCAAGTACCTATCTTAGAAAAAGTTACAACCTCAAAAATAACAAAAAGGAAAGCAGGTAGAATGAAAAAGAAGTTCCTATAACTTCTTATATTTATGCTGAATTCCTTTTTTAATAATTATACAAGATAGGGCAGGTCACTTACTGTGAAACCTGCAGAGAAAGTCAAAAGGAAGGTTCTAGACTTCCTATGTTTAAATAGGAATCACGTGACAAATGGGGCAAGTTTCCCTTTCGTGAGACCTAGAAATAACTTTATTAATATGGTTTGTTAGTAAGGTTTAGGAAAGATCAATTGGGATTTAGGATGAATGTTCATGGCCTTATTTATGGTAATCGGACGATCGCGACGCGGTAGAAAAGTTGAACAAGCACTAGTTTTCACTATAGTCTGTTAAATGGATGAAAAGTTCATTGTAGTAACACGAAAATTTATGTCAAAGAAAGTTATTGCAATGATGAAAAATAATTAGTTGCACTAGGTAGGCGAAAGTCTATTGCTTGAAAAAGTTGTGAATTACAATTAAATGCGCCATAGAACATTCCAACGGTGGAAGAAAATTAGTTATTGAGCATTAATTCGTAAGGAAGATTCCTCATTTATAAATAATATTCTCACAAGTGAGTGAAAAATACATGACGGCAAGACTTGTAGATGGAGTACAGAATCTGGAAGGTTCCAGAACGATCCTAATAGAAGAATGGGGCCAAAGTTAATCCAGCGGTGGAACGAACTTAATATTTTATGGAGAGCGGGTATTAGATAATATCCCACGTGGTGAGAAGATTTCTCATTTAATTAGCTTAAGAAAAGCTACTTTCTGTTAAGGTTGGCTTAGACAGACAAAAGCCCAACATGGCAAATCCCGCGAAGAATGATTACCGCCCCAAATAAGTAATCTCACGCTGTCTATATAATAATCAATAAAAGCATGTAGATAATAAAACTGATGAAGATGAGGTTAAAACCTTAAGTCTGTACTTATCTTTGTTGCATGGCGAAGGTGAAGTTCCCTTTGACGAATACTTAATGTGCCAACATGGCGTAGAATGTAGAGAGTGCCTCTTGGTTTGAGGAGACTGGCTCTAGTTGAGCCTTGACTGACCAAGTCAACTGAGTCAAGTGAGACTCACTCAGCGAAGTGCGGAGGGTCCAAGGAAGGGAAAAGAGTGGGGGTAGGACACATAACGAATACATATCAGAATAGACAACTTATCAAAAATAAATGTTCTTCTTGATGAATGGTCTTCAAAGAGTTGATAGTAGGCGATACTAGCGCAGCATGGTGAGTGAAAAAGTAGACGTAGTTCTCTTGCTCACGGAGGCGATAGCTGGCGATGGCAACGATAACTGGTGGCCAGATGGATAAGGAAGTCCTCTTGGGCAGGGAAAAATTGAGGAACTTCTGAGATTCGCTGCTAGATGACGCTAGGTGGGTCATGGAAGATATATCTCTAGAACAGACTCACAAAGAACATAAGAGACATGACCATCAAAGAGAAAATAGAAGATCACTGTTGGAGTTTGATAAAGAGGAAGGAATGAACATGCAAAAGCATTAAAAATTATATTCTGTCATACCGTGTATTCCAAGAATACACCAGTTGCTTTGCTGATCTGATACTTATTTCGCTGAGAAATAATGCCAGGTCAAGCGGGCAAGTGTAAATTCAGTAAATTGAGGCGATGTTGTACCGCCATGTGCATTAGTAAAATCACTGAGTTCTTAAAGTTAGAAATATTGAACAAGGTTAGAAGTTGATATTGCATTTGTTGTTAACTTGTTCTGGCGCCTGGCATAAAATTAGAAAATTTGCATATTAATGAACTCAGTCAAAGCAGGAAGGTGTTGCCTTATTTTTACATTTAATTAACTTCGGTTAATTGGTGTTGTTCGTAAGTTCTGTTGGTTAGGAATTTAAAAGCAGATCACAAGGGAGTTATTTTGTTGTTTGGAAATAAGAGTCATTATTCAGTAAAAATTTGATTACTGAAATTTTATTAAATTAGAATCAGTAGTATTTACATATCAAGACATGTGTGCGTGTGTATGAGTGAAATCCCAGTGCATGACCCTGCTTTTCTCTGAGTATATATTTTTGTGTTGTGCGATGGCTAGCATCGAAGAAATCAAAATGTTGTTAGAGCAGATGTCTATGCAAATGTCTGCGAAAACGGAAGAACAGTTAAAGAACATGAAGGAACATGAAGGAGGAAATGAGTGAACACGGTGATAAACAGTTACAGGACATGAACAGTAACATTACGACGCAGTTACAAACCCAGAAATTAGACAGTTACACGAGTTACGGGAGCACAGTGACAAACAATTACAGGACGTGAACAGTAGCATTACGGTCCAATTGCAGGTCCAGAAATTGGATACCGATAAACAGTTACACGAGTTGAGGGAGAATAATAATAAAGAGTTGAATGAATTAAACCATAAACTATCAGAGCAGGCATCAATACAAACAGTGCAGTTAGAAAAGATCACCCAGGAAATAAACCAAAGTACTAGGGTAGAATTAGAGAAACTGGTAGGTGAGGTAGCGGAAAATAACTCAAAGCAATTAGGAGAAATTAAGAAGTTGGAATCTAAAGTCGACAATAAACTTGTACAATTAGATGAAATGGTAGCCGAAAAATTAAAACAGATTGAGACAGCATACGTAAACAACACGGCTGGAATAAAAAGCACGCAGGATGAACTACAGGGGCAATTTGAGAGACTAGAGGCCCAGAACGAAAACATACAGGAGCAAATTAATTCAGTCGATAATAATGTGCTCGAATTAATAAAGGAACTCGACAAGCTTGAAGTCAAAACGGAGAAGGAACGGATGCACTTGCGTGGAAACCTAGAAGACCAGCTAAATAAAAATCAGGAAAACTTGGAAGACCAATTAACTAAGACCCAAGAGCAAATACGTGAAGAGGTAGGGGAACAATTAATTAAAACCCTGCAGGTGATACAAGAGCAAATACGAGAAGAGCTTGAGAAGAATCAGGAAAGGAGCGAAGAAAAAATTAGTAGTTTGAAGAACAGGATCCGGAAAGATTGGGAACAGCAGGTGAACGAAACTAAAGGAGATAGGCTGACGATCTTAAAGCGGCTAGGCGAGTACAATTCCAGAGTGCAGTCTTTGGAGGAAAACATGAAGTCCAAACTCCAAGAACACACAGATCTCACAATTAAGAACGAGATAAGGTCATTAGAAAACGCTACTTTATTCTCTGCAGAAAACACAGTAGGCAAACAGGGGAGTATTGGAAGTCCGGTGGGCTCGAAGCTGGCTGAGGATACAGGCCAAGGTCAGAGTCCAAAGATAACGTGCGACACATTCCAACACTACAGAGGGGAGACATAAACTCCACAACCCGGCTTGGCACCTGACCAAGTGATACAAGTAATTAGGGGGAACGACTTTAAACCCGACAAATTCATAGAGAACTCAGGTTCCACTCCTAAAGCATTTTTACGTCAGCTGGATGACTACTTTAACGATCAACACGTCAGTCCCGCAAAACAGCTGCGGATGGTTGAGAAATTTTTGGAGTGCCCAAGTTTAATTTGGTTCCAGAGTTTCAAATACATATTTAATGACATGGCCCAATTTAGAGAGGTATTCTTGAGAAAGTTCTTGAGTCCTTCTTTTCAGCAGGGGTTGAGGATGGATTTATACACCGGGAAATATCACAGTACACATCCCACCAGGTTTTCCGAGTTCTTTAGCCAACAGCTGGTTAAATTCCGTGATTTTGACGACCCGCCTACAGGAGATAACATGGTTTTAACCATCAGTAAGCAGCTTCCAATGAATATTCAGAAGTTTTTAGTGGCCGGTAATATCAAGACCGCAGTTCAGGCCGAGGAGATACTCCGCCATTTGGATGAGACGAGTATGGCCAGTCCGCAGATAGGGAGACGGAACATGGAGTGTGTAAACACAGCTGAAGTTGTTCAAGGGCATCAAACTAATCACAACCAAAATAATCAAACCAAGACACAGTCTACCGGAACGCAATTCACGCCCAGACGGCAGGAGTTCGATGGCCGAAACCAATACCCTAACAACAATAGCAACTTCCAGAATCGCCGTGATAATTATAATAATAATAATCAGAACAATCACAATCAGTGGAAGTACCAGCGAGAGTATACCAACTGTAGGGGAAATCCAAGGCAGGGTAGACCTTACCAAAGGAACGGAGAAGGCAGGTGGAACAATACAAGGAATTATCGGCAAGATAATCAAGGGGACTATCGCAATGATTGGAACGAGCGGTATGCTGAATCACATAAATATTTGGACGAGTTAAATGCCGAAGAAGCAGAGAAAGAGAAGTGGGGGCGTGCGATGGCGAATAGGCAAAGCCCAGATAATCACCTAGGAGCGGGGGCGGAAAGCTTATTACCGCAGCAGGAGAGACGCGATGACAACCGGCGGAACTCAATGAATGGGTCCCAGGATAAAAAAAAATTACGATTGAACCAAAATCAGATAGCCTGAGAACGGAGGACACCAGGGAACGGGAGGAGTTGATTGTTGCAAACATAGAAGAGTGGGTAGCATTCGCGGACGATTGCCTGGAGGAAGTGGTGAAGGACCGAGACAATGTAATCAGACAATTACCGATTATTTATGCACGTATTGGAGGTATTAGAGTGAGGTGTCTGATTGACACGGGTAGCCAGGTGAGCTTAGTCACGGAAGTATTGTTGAGAGAAATTGGAAATAAACAAACCGTTCCAATTATGCCTGTACCATTAATGAAAGTCCGAGGGGTCATTCCTGACAAGACCATAGTTTGCAAGCACCAAGCATATTTAGACCTGGAGATATTAAACCACACATTTTCGCAAACTTTCATCGTGATACCAAAGATGAATTATAATGTCATTCTGGGAGCCAACTTCATCTGTAATTTTCATGCTATAATTGACTTACATAATAACACTGTGAGTTTCAAACAAGTCGAGGGGTTGAGTCATGTGGGTCTGAACATGGAAGAGAGTCCACTAGATGGAGAGGCGAATACTTGGGTCATTGAAGAATGCACTAATGAGGCGATCGAAGATAAGAACTTGACGGAGGAACGAGTAAGCCAGACAGCAGTGGTTGAAATTGACAGTCGAGATATTTCGCAGGAACTTTGGGTACATTTGGCGGAAGAAGAAATTAGCGGGTCCAAATTTGAAATTTTACTTCAGGAGCGACTTAAGGAGGCAATAGTAGGGGAACATGACAGAAGAAAATTAGAAGAAATTTTGAGACACCATAAGGGAGCTTTCGACACGATTCCTGGAAAAGTTTTAAATTTCCAGTATGCCATGCAAGTTACCGACTGGACCCCATTTAAGAGTAAATTGTACCCGATCCCAGAGAAACATTTTGCTCAGGTGAAGGATATTATTCGTAACTTATTAGATTCCGGCATGATAAGAAAAGCAGCAACCCCATACTTAAATGCAATATTGGCTGTGGCCAAGCCAAATGGATCAATTAGATTATGCCTAGACGCTCGGGTTTTAAACAGTAAACTGCTACTTGAGCATGACCAAGCACCAAGGATCAAGGATGTATTGAAGGGCTTCCGTGAGAAGAAGATATATTCTAGCGTCGACCTAACGAATAGTTTCCACCATCTTGAACTTGAGGAAAAATCCCAACTATTGACGGGGTTTTTATTTGATAACCAAAGCTATATCTGGTCACGCATGCCCTTTGGTGTAAAAACAGCTGGATGTGCATTGATAAGTGCACTAGACAGGAATCTGACTGAGGAGGTCAAGAGCTTTACTACGAGATATGTTGACGACATACTTATTGAATCAGAAACAATGGAGGAACACTTGGTAAACCTAAACTAACTTCTGAACAACTTGAGAACCATGAATTTCAAAATTAACTTGAAGAAATCGCACTTTTGCCTGAGCGAGATTCTGTATTTGGGTCACATAATTGATGTTGAAGGCGTGAGACCTAATCCGGCGAAAATTGACGCAATCAAGAAATTCCCCACACCAACTAAAGTAAAACATGTGAGAGCATTTTTGGGAGTGACAGGTTTCATTAAGGAGAATTGTCCTGGATACACGGAAACAGTAGCACCGATGCAAGAGATGCTAAAGAAATCAAATCGATGGTCATGGAATGGGGAGTGCGACAGGTCCTTTAGAGCCACGAAAGACCTACTGGAGAATTGCGTGAAGCTAGGGTATCCAGACTTCGAGAAGAAATTTATAATTCAGGCAGACGCTTCATTGATTGGAATCAGTGCCATGCTGTACCAAGAGGACGCTGATGAACCCAGGAAACGATCATATTTGGCATTTACGAGTCGTAAATTGAGGAAGCATGAGAGGAACTACACCGTGACAGAGCTTGAGTTGCTAGCGATTTTGTACTCACTTCAACAATGGCGCAAGATGGTCTTCGGATATTCCATTGTTGTCAGAACTGACCACCATGCACTGACATTCTTATTCAAGACGACGATGGCAAGTGAAAGAGTTACGCGATGGTCCATTTACATACAGCAGTTCGACATTACCATAGAACATTGCCCTGGAAGGATGAACATCATTCCAGATGCTCTAAGCAGAAATCCTGAAGATGAGAACGAGATAGCAGCGGAGGTTCACCACATAGCACTAACACCTAAGGATCGTGGATTTTTGGACAAGCAGAAAGAAATTCAGAAGGAACAAGAAAAGGACCCATGGATGATGATGATGATCAAGTTTTACAAGAAGTAACTACAGCCAGATTCACATGAATATCGGGAAGCCCGTGCCAAGGAAGCGAAATTTCACTACTTGAATAACCTTTTGCACAAGTACGTGGATGAGGATCACACCAAACTGCGAATTCTTGTTCCAGCATCATTACAGAGGGGATTGACGTGGCATGTCCACGAAAGCCTAGCACATAACGGCACGGACAAAACAGAAGCGACAATAGGGGAAACTTTTACTTGGCCTAAGATGCGATACACCATCGTGGAAGTAATCAGAACTTGTGACGCGTGTCAGCGCACTAATCCAAATAACTTCATGTTGAAACAACCTCCAAAACCATTATTACCTCAAAAACCATGCGAGCTGGTCGCTATTGACAGTTTTAGCCCTCTAGTTAAGGGAAAACGAGGATGCCGACACCTTCTTGTACGTGTCGATGTGTTTTCCAAGATGGTAGTATTATGTCCAATCCAGAAGACGACATCAAAGCAAGTCCCCAGCAGAATTCAGAACAAAGTCATTCCAATGCTTGGGAAGCCGGAATTCATCTTATCGGACCATGGTACATATTTTACGAGCAATGTTTTTAGGCAAGGTCTAGAGAGCCTAGGGATAAAGCATGTTCTGTCGAGCATTCGCCATCCTTATGGAAATCCGAGCGAGAGAACGATTCGCTGTGTTGCCAAGTATTACCGAGTCATGATTCCTAATGATTATAATAAGTGGGTTGACAAAGTAGGAGATATTGAGATGTGCATGAACACTACAAAGCACGAGTCGACAGGTCAAGTCCCACAAGTTGTACACCACAACAGGTTGCCTGAGAGATCTTGGGACAAGTTTATTCCATGCCCAAGGGATCCGTTATTAGCACATGAGCTGCGAATTAAGCGAACAAGAGAGCACATGAGGAACCAAGCGGACCGAAAACTGAGGAGATACAGAGGAAAGAAATTTCATCGTGAATTACAGGAACAGGAACTAGTGCTTGTTCGAAGACCACCGATATCTGATCCTAAAAACAAAGTATTTGCCAAGTTCTGTCCAAAATTTATTGGCCCGTTCCGCATCATTAAAAATTTGGGTAACAATGCTTACAGACTTGAAGAATTGAGTACTGGCGCTAAATCTGTCTTCAATAGCGCTAATCTCAAGCCGTATTACAGAAGGGAACCATTTGACGAATAATCAGGACTATGAATGCAGATCATTATTGCAGAATTTTATTGAGAGCCAACACTCAAATATACGTGGCCATGTAGTACCTGGGGCGAGCGAGCTTTGTTTGTAAACAAGACAGCTGGTCCGGCAGGAGTTGTAATCGTGCGAGAGAGAGGGGAGGTACGTTGAGACGTGTGAATGACACTGCAGCGTGGAGCGCGCACAATAATTGGGTCACTGGAATGTACGCACAGGCAGACGAGTGAGGTACTTAAGAGATGTTATCATCACTACTGTGGATATTGTTTTTAAAATCCAAATCAATCTCTTGCTTCGAATATCAAAACCTTGCTGAGGATAAATGAACCCTCATTAATCTATCGATGAATAAGTAATCATGATTTTATGATTATTATTACTGATGACCTGGCAGTACATGTCGAAATTGAGAAAGGGGGAGCCAAGGTAGTGTGTGGCAATGATTACAACAGAAGCAAGCTTGGTAGTTATTCCTGAAGACGACCGGCTAAGCCGAGTTCAAGGACAAATTTTTTAACAGCGTGCACCTAAATTAGAGTCATTGAGGAGTGTATTGAGTAAAGTTTCAACCGGCCCAGGATTGAATCACCCAATCAGAGGAGACCACGCCAAAAGCCACGCGGTAAGTTGCGTACCCTGGGAAAACGCGCGAAAACGTGTATCTAAAGAACCACCGATCCGAATTAATTCCGCAATGCTGCACTGAGACGTTTGGATAAAATGATGAAGATTGATACTAGTCCCAAGTTTGTGTGATGAAAACTCCAGATTATTTTTTTAAATTTTCCCCACTCTACCTCATTCTGTCAGTTTCCAATAAATTGATCGGTGAGAAGCTGTTTCGAGGACAACTTTATTGAGCTCTGGTGAGCAAGGTTCACGTCACTCTGCGTCACGATTTTCAAACGCTAATGAGCGTACTTTACTAACATTTTACTTTGTGCTCAAGTGAGCAAGGTTCACATATAGCAGTGGAGATCTCTAGGCGAGATAAGGACTGCAAGATAGTCATGTTTAAGACTTGTTTTCAAGCTAGTGGCGATGAGTTTGAAGTGTGTAATTCTATGTAAATTTGTATATTATAATTTTTGAGTGATATTTGTTCGTGTGTGAAGCAAATGCTAAGATAGGGCAAGTCTACGATCAATAATCGCATTAGGACATATTCGTGAGTGAAAGTAGTAGCTCGCAGCGATTATAGCTAGGCAATATTATTAACATTGAACATATCTGTCCCAGAAATTTCGCCAAGATGTCCGACGTTTTGTCAGGTGATGGATTGATGTGCATCGCTTCTACAACGACGTCGAAGATGGAGAGGTAAATTTCCCGTAGGGAAATGCACCAGGACGGAGGTTAATGTTCTGCAAGCTGAGACGGTGATGTAAAAAAATGATTTACTCAATATGTAGTTAGATAAGGCGCGGGAACATTGTAATTAGTTCATTCATTCTTTTTTCTTGTGTTTAGATTTTTTTTGTGCTGACACTATCATCTTTAAATGTACGTTGGCGCGTGGCCAAATTTGTTTGTTGTATATTTTTCTTTGGAGTCATATTTAGTGTACACGGCGCGTGTATTTGATTTTATCCATGCAAATGCGAAACTCGTTACATTCGATAAGTGGTGCTTTATTAAAGTTCATTTTGTTATAGGAAAGGGAGGTAATTATTGTAAGATGTTTTATGAACAGGTTATTACTCATACTAGGGTTGCCGAGCGCAACAAATTAAGATGTAACTGTAGAACACCTTAGTTCTAATTTTTCTAGCATTTTTTTGGAGTCCTTTTCAGGTTAGTTAGTCACGGACTAGAACGGAAGCGCAAGCTGGTGGAAAAATATCTATGTCATTTATTTCAGGTTTCTGTCAAACCCATACGTGTGATTCTGTGTGTGTTCATGTGTCAGGTGTGTGTATTGATTCTTCGCGATGAGGGGTAGGTGGTGCTACCCCCCTCATATTGTTGTTGTGGTATTCTTTTGATGGAAAGGCAGAGCGCTCCGAGGAGTCTACTGTACCTTGTCCACTGTTGATTTTCTCGGATTTCCTTGGGGAAATGCCGAGATATTTTGTTCTGACACACACACGTATATTGTGCTTTGGGAGCACGCTTCTTCGAGACTCGATCCCGTGCCATGGGAGGTCGAGGTTATTGACACGTGGGTTGACAGATGTGCAGATTTCCACTTAGCGCCCGTCTAGGTTCGATGACTCATTGTTAGGCAGTCCTGTTGACCGACTGTTCCCTATAAGCTATCATTAGCAATCCTGTTCTTTTGTGATGGTCATTTGGACAGTAATTAATTGCGGAGTTCGCCATGTCTGTTACGAATTATCGCATATCGTATGAATGGAATATTATTTTAATGTTGTAAATGTTGGCTTTGAGCCTAGTGATTTTCTATGACTCACGTCATGTTAGTTTGTCTGTTGTGACACCCGTGTGGTGTAGTTGTATTTACTTGTAAAAATGACAGGCGGTCATATGTGTATTTCTTTTGTAGGTCACGTGTTAATTTACTTGTGTTGATTTTTGAAAAGTCCTAATTTTAGGCATTAATGTCTTTTTTTTGCTACGGCAGTTCTTGATTCCAATTTCAAGCGGAAATTATTTGTTTTTTATTTAGTGTAGGATATGTCAGATTAATTTAAGTAGTGTATAGTTGGTTCCCCGCGTCTGTCTAGCTCTAAACAATGCAGATTCGTCCTTTGAAGGTGTACCGGATGATGACGAATCTCGCATTCATTTGTACTCATCGTTAAGCATGTAGAACAGCCGCACAATGTCATTGAAGTCATTTGGGACATTTGGTCCAATTTATAATCTCTCCTGAGATTAAGCCTAGTTATGGCAAGTAATTTATTCAGTTGGGAGACATTTGGGAGTTTTGTTTTGTTTATCTTTACTTGAAAATAGTTGATCTGTTATTAAATTCATTTGTTATAACCCTGGTATTCACTTCTTCCTGCATGTTATTTTGTTATGTGTTACCCTGCATGTTATAGAAGCGCTTTAACAACAACTTACGAAATGGACTGTTACACCCCCCGAAACTGAGTCTCATAAGCTTCTTTGCAAGTGTTCAATACTTTAATTCGTATTAATCATTCTCAGGTGAATCGATCGATATAATGTTCGACAATGTCAATATGATTATTATCGATGACCTTCGGGCTTCTCGTCGTAAATACGAGCTCTACCGATCCATTCTTGATAGCAGGACTTTTGCTTGCTGTAGACCAGCTGTTATGCTGGACGTCAGTGGCTAGGTAGAAAGTTACAGGGCGTTCCAGAATACTGTATCCATATCTGTACTTAAGACCTTTAGGAATAATGGTGCAGTACATTATTTGAACGCCACTCCTCATATCCAGTGTGCCAATTTGCACTTCAAATTGGAAGAAATTAGGAGGTGATCAAGACAAAGAGTTATAACTATACCCATATATTTTGGAGAAAGTAGGCTATATGTTCCTTCCTGAACATCTTGTTTTTCTTTTACATTTTGTACGACCTTTCAATCTAAATTCCGTTTTGTTAGATTTTTGAATCTAAGTTGCATTTTGCTCGTACTTTCAATCTAAATTGCATTTTGTAAGTATTTGGATTTTCACTTGCATTCTGTATTTTGAATTTCAATTGCATTTTGTAAGTAACATTGTGAGGTTTGAAGCCACTTTTCAGTGTTGCCTAAGTAAACAAAAGTTTGGTGCTTTTCAGTCGGTCAATATGAATGTACCCAAATAGAGCTGGGCTATGCCCTAATCCTGAAATAAATTACATAAGATTAATGAATACACTAGGATGACCAGTTTCGATCGTCAAGCGATCATCAACAGATCCATTACACTTAGGCTATAACATCTATGTTTGAGATTACAGGTGAAAAATATATACAATATGTACAATTATTTAGTTGCAGTGTTGGTAATGCAACAGTCGGTGTATGCTAAATGTGGTATATCTAATGTTAAGTGAACTTCTCAAATAGTGTCAAAAATCCAGAATTTGTCTGTTAGGGGTGATTATATGGTTATACAAGGTCAACTATGGTTATAATGTAATAATGTAGTCTCATACTTATTGGGTTGTCTCCTTAACTGGAACTTGAAGCAGTTGCGTGTTTCCCCAGGCACCAGTTATGGTCGACTACCCCGGGTGTTAACTGGGCGGAACTGGTTTTTCCCTTTTCTCCCCCTTTAGTTGCTATGTTCTTTCTTAGGTCAGTGCCATGTTTATTTGTGTGACGTTGCCAAATCTAGATAAGAATGTATGCTATTGAATACAGGAGTCTGCAACTATTAAGAACCGTGGAACAATCTTCGCCACGCATGGACAAAAAAAAGCCATTTAAACCAAGGGGAACACGGTCTATTGAAGACGTCCCGGCACCTTTAATTCGGCCGCGCATATCGGCTTAAGTTTATTGCTGATGAAAGTACATAGTAACCTGATCCAAATAACAATTACCTATAACCACCGCTATTTTCCCCTCTTTTTTTTATCTAGCTCGGATGTGTCGCTAAGTTGTGTCTTGTTTTCGACAGGGTGTGCTTCTTAGTAGAGCGAAAAGGGGTGAACTCTCCAAAAAAGTGTGTTCATTTAGATTGTTGGGATTGTTTTGTTTGGCTAGGTGAATCTCGATTGCTTCCATTATGTCGAGAGCTCTGCCGTTTGATTCGTGATGAATTATTTTTAGGTCAGTCTCGATTTTAGAAAGCTGTGCCCCGTGTCACACATATATTCTCATACGGCTGAATGTGTTCCGTATCTTATCGCATTCCTATGTTCATTATAACGTGTATCTACTCGTCTGTCCAATGTAATTAGCTTGACAACCAGTGTCTTGGCATGTAATAGAATATACCCCTGACTTTGAATACGGGTCTTGTTTATTTAGATTACTATTTTGCAGGTGCCTCCCGGTCGTATTATTCGTTGTTAATGCTATATTTAAGCCTTGCTTGACGTTATAGCCTAAGTGTAATGGATCTGTTGATGATCGCTTGACGATCGAAACTGGTCATCTTAGTGTATTTATTAATCTTATGTAATTTATTTCAGAATTAGGGCATAACCCAGCTCTATTTGGGTACATTCGTGTTGACCGACTGAAAAGCACCAAACTTTTGTTTACTTAGGCAACACTGAAAAATGGCTTCAAACCACACAATGTTCACGGCTACTCAGGCAAATCGTGAAGCCAAGAGGTTCAAAACACTCAGGCTAAAACTGATGAATATTGACAAGTCAATTTGGTTCAATAAAAACGTATAGAACTAAATCTCACCCCTAAATACGTACCAATTAAAACCCTACCGATTACACCAGCCTCAATCATGTCAACTAAACAATCCAAAGCTCATTGGATAAAAAACGAACTATGATTTGCATACATAAGAAAGCAAAAAAAATAACCAACAACTATACGATATTCAATTGCAAATAAGTAACTTCTGGCTCGCATCCCAATGGGACAGTTTTACTGAGCACCTACCTGACACCATCAAAATCAGAGCAACGAGGAAGCACGAAACGCTAGAATATAAACTAAGAAAACTAGGAGAAACACAGAATACTCAATCAAGTGAACAACACGCGAATAGCAATTAATTCAATTTCCACAGCAGGATAAACAACAGAACGAATGTAACCTTCTCTCAAAATGAAATGAATATGTTAGACAAAGGTTTGAAATACAACTGCACAGATGCACACACGAACCACAATATAAAAGAGTTAATCACAGATATCGAGATAGCCAGTCACAAGCTCCCAGCAGAAGACAGGGAATTAACTAAAAATCTTGCCACCAACGAAGCCAAAAAAAATCCTCAAACGAGAGGGCGAAAACAATTACACTCAAAACAACAAACAACTAAAAGGAATAAAGTCATTGATACAAAAAATAAAAGAACATGACTTAATCACCACAAAAGCATATAAGGAAAATACCACAGTAATTTTGAACAAAACAGATTACATTGAAAAAAAAACCAGTCGAAATCCTCAACAACAACGAAATCAAGGAATTAGCAAAAGACTCCACCAACAAATTCAAAAAACAAATAAAAAGTGTATTAAAAGAAACAGAATATATATTGAGCAAAGCCGAAAAATCAAAACTAATAAACATGAACCCGAAAATACGGTCATTGAGGGGACAACCGAAAATACACAAAAAGGAGTGCCCAATGAGACCAATAGTCAATTGTAGGAATGCGCCTAGTTACAAAATCAGCAAAGAGTTACTAAAAATCTTAAAACGCCGCCTTTCCAACGACAAAAACAACTCTGTAAAGAACACAACGGAATTAGTAACAGCACTGAACACCCTACATATGAAACCTAGCATGAGGCTTGTATCTTTCGATGTAACTAACATGTACACCAATATTCCTATTAATGATGCAATCAACATTATCGAAAATAACATAAAATTCAACAATTCGGCAAAAGAAACTGAAGAGATTGTGCCTTTACTGAGGGTCGTCCTCGGCCAAAACGTGTTTAAATTCGACAATGAAATGTACACACAAACAGAAGGATTGGCGAAGGGATCACCACTAAGCGGATTAATCGCCGACATCTTCCTTAATGCACTAGAAAATGAGTTTTTAGAAAAGACTTCAACAAAGGGAATACTAATATGGAAAAGATACGTAGATGATGTAACTTGCATCTACGATACTGAATTAACAAGCGAAGAAACAATTCTCCAATCCATTAATAGCCTACACCACTCAATCAAATTCACAAAGGAATCCGAATCAGAACGAAAAATAAATTATCTCGATATAAATATTGAACGAAAAGACATCGAGCTTTCATATACCATATTCCGAAAAACCACACAAACCTCGCATGCAATCGATAATCAGTCTAATCACCCCAGTAAGCATAAATTAGCGGGTTTTAATTCAATGTTGCACAGGGCTTTATACATACCCATGTCAATAGACAATTATAATAAGGAAATAAGAACCATTAAACAAATAGCAAAGGAAAACGATTTCCCGCCAAGCAAAATAAACATAATTGTAGCCAAACAGAAAAATAAAGATAATATGATTCCAAAACCGGACATTAATGAGAAAAAATTCGCGCGCTTCAACTATGTGAAAGAGAACACATATAAAATCACTAATCTATTCAAAAAGCAAGGCATAAAAATATCATTCACAACGAATAATATGACCGGGAGGCACCTGCACAACAGTAATCTAAATAAACAAGACCCGTATTCAAAGTCAGGGGTATATTCTATTACATGCCAAGACCCTGGTTGTCATGCTAATTACATTGAACAGAGCGGAAGACAAGTAGATACACGTTATAATGAACATAGGAATGCAATAAGATACGGAACACATTCAACCGTATGCGAACATATGTGTGACACGGGGCACAGCTTTACTAAAATCGAGACTGACCTAAAAATAATTCATCACGAATCGAAAGGCAGAGCTCTCGACATAAAGGAAGCAATAGAGATTCACCTAGCCAAACAAAACAATCCAATAATCTAAATGAACACACATTTATGGAGAGCTCACCCCTTTTTGCTCTACAAAAAGCCCACCCTGTCGAAAACAAGACACAACTTGGCGATACAGCCAAGCTAGATAAAAAAGGAGGCAAAATAGCGGTGGTTATAGGTAAATGTTATTTGGATCAGGGTACTATGTACTTTCATCTGCAATAAACCTAGGCCGATATGCGCGGCAGTATTAAAGGTGCCGGGACGTCTTCAATATACCGTGTACCGCTTAGTTTAAATGGCTTTTTTTTAGTCCACGCGTGGCAAAGATAGTCCTACGGTCCTTAATTGTTGCAGACTCCTGTATTCAATAGCATACATTCTTATCTAGATTTGGCAACGTCACACAAATAAACATGGCACTGACCTCAGAATGGACATAGCAACTAAAGGGGGAGAAAAGGGAAAAACCAGTTCCGCCCAGTTAACACCCGGGGTAGTCGACCATAACTGGTGCCTGAGGAAACACGCAACTTCTTCAAGTTCCAGTTAAGGAGACAACCCGATAATTATAAGCCTACAATATTACAGTATAACCATAGCTGATTTTGATCCCTAACAGACAAGATCCGGATTTTTATCACTATTTTAGAAGTTCACTTAACACTAGATATACCACATTTAGCATACACCGACTGTTGCATTACCAACACTGCAACTAAATAATTGTACATATTGTATATATTTTTCACCTGTAGTCTCAAACATAGATGTTATAGCCTAAGTGTAATGGATCTGATGATGATCGCTTGGCGATCGAAACTGGTCATCCTAGTGTATTTATTAATGTTATGTATTTTATTTCAGGATCAGGGCATAACCCAGCTCTATTTGGGTACATTCGTGTTGACCGACTGAAAAGCACCAAACTTTTGTTTACTTAGGCAACACTGAAAAATGGATTCAAACCTCACGATGTTCACGGCTATTCAAGCAAATCGTGAAGCCATTAGGTTCAATACACTCAGGCTTAAACTCATCAACATAGACAGGTCAATTTGGTTGAGCAAAAATATATAGAACAAAATCTCACCCCTAAATACGTACCAATTATAACCGTACCGATTACACCAGTCTCAATCATTTCAACTAAACAATCCTAAGCGCTTTGGATAAAAAACGAACTATGATTTGCATACATAAGAAAGCAAAAAAATTAACCAACAACTATACGATATTTAATTGCAACTATGTAACTTCTGGCACGCATCCCAATGTGACAGTTTTACCGAGCACCTACATGACACCATCAAAATCAGAGCAACGAGGAAGCACGAAACGGTAGAATATAAACTATGAAAACTAGGAGAAACACAGAATACTCAATCTAGTGAACAACACACGAATAGCAATGAATTCAATTTCCACAGCAGGGTAAACAACAGAACGAATGTAACCTTCTCTCAAAATGAAATGAATATGTTAGACAAAGGTTTGAAATACAACTGCACAGATGCGCACACGAACCACAATATAAAACAGTTAATCACAGATATCGAGATAGCCAGTCACAAGCTCCCAGCAGAAGACAGGGAATTAACCAAAAATCTTGCCACCAACGAAGCCAAAAAATCCTCAAACGAGAGGGAGAAAACAATTACACTCAAAACAACAAGCAACTAAAAGAAATAAAGTCATTGAAACAAAAAATAAAAGAACATGACTTAATCATCACAAAAGCAGATAAGGGAAATACCACAGTAATATTGAACAAAACAGATTACATTGAAAAAAACAGTCGAATTCCTAAACAACAACGAAATCAAGGAATTAGCAAAAGACCCCACCAACACATTCCAAAAACAAATAAAAATTGTGTTAAAAGAAACAGAATACATATTGACCAAATCTGAAAAATCAAAACTAATAAACATGACCCCGAAAATACTGTCATTGAAGGGACAACCAAAAATACACAAAAAGGAGTGCCCAATGAGACCAATATTCAATTGTAGGAATGCGCCTAGCTTTTGTGATGATTAAGCCATGTTCTATCATTTTTTGTTTCAATGACTTTATTCCTTTTAGTTGCTTGTTGTTTTGAGTGTAATTGTTTTCGCCCTCTCGTTTGAGAATTTTTTTTGGCTTCGTTGGTGGCAAGATTTTTGGTTAATTCCCTGTCTTCTGCTGGGAGCTTGTGACTGGCTATCTCGATATCTGTGATTAACTGTTTTATATTGTGGTTCGTGTGTGCATCTGTGCAGTTGTATTTTAAACCTTTGTCTAACATATTCATTTCATTTTGAGAGAAGGTTACTTTCGTTCTGTTGTTACTAAAAATCTTAAAACGCCGCCTTTCCAACGACAAAAACAACTCTGTAAAGAACACAACGAAATTAGTACCAGCACTGAGCACCGGATTATGAAACCTAGCATGAGGCTTGTATCTTTCGATGTAACTAACATGTACACCAATATTCCTATTAATGATGCAATCATCACTATCGAAAATAACTTAAAATCCAACAATTCGGCAAAATAAACTGAAGAGATTGTGCCTTTACTGAGGGTCGTCCTCGGCCAAAACGTGTTTCCATTCGACAATAAAATGTACTCACAAACAGAAGGATTAGCGATGGGATCGCCACTAAGCGGATTAATCGCCGACATCTTCGTTAATGCACTAGAAAATGAGTTTTTAGAAAAGACTTCAACAAAGGGAATAGTAATATGGAAGAGATACGTAGATGATGTAATTTGCATCTACGATACTGAATTAACAAGCGAAGAAACAATTCTCCAATCCATTAATAGCCTACACCACTCAATCAAATTCACAAAGGAATCCGAATCAGAACGAAAAATAAATTATCTCGATATAAATATTGAACGAAAAGACATCTAGCTTTCATATACCATATTCCGAAAAACCACACCAACCTCGCATGCAATCGATAATCAGTCTAATCACCCCAGTACGCATAAATTAGCGGGTTTTAATTCAATGTTGCACAGGGCTTTATACATACCCATGTCAATAGACAATTATAATAAGGAAATAAGAACCATTAAACAAATAGCAAAGGAAATCAATTTCCCGCCAAGCAATATAGACCAAATTGTAGCCAAACATAAAAATAAAGATAAAATGATTCCAAAACCGGACATTAACGAGAAAAATTCGCGCGCTTCAACTATGTGAACGAGAACACATATAATATCACTAATCTATTCAAAAAGCAAGGCATAAAAATAGCATTCACAACGAATAATATGACCGGGAGGCACCCAAAAATAGTAATCTAAATAAACAAGACCCGTATTAAAAATCAGGGGTATATTCTATTACATGCCAAGACACTGGTTGACAAGCTAATTACATTGGACAGAGCGGAAGACGAGTAGATACACGTTATAATGAACATAGGAATGCGATAAGATACGGAACACATTCAGCCGTATGCGAACATATGTGTGACACGGGGCACAGCTTTACTAAAATCGAGACTGACCTAAAAATAATTCATCACGAATCGAAAGGCAGAGCTCTCGACATAAAGGAAGCAATTGAGATTCACCTAGCCAAACAAAACAATCTCAACAATCTAAATCAACACACTTTTTTGGAGGGTTCACCCCTTTTCGCTCTACTAAACAGCACACCCAGTAGAAAACAAGACACAACTTAGCGATACAGCCAAGCTAGATAAAAAAGGGGGAAAATAGCGGTGGTTATAGGTAAATGTTATTTGGATCAGGGTACTATTTACTTTCATCTGCAATAAACCTAAGCTGATATGCGCGGCAGTATTAAAGGTGCCGGGACGTTTTCAAGAGTCCGTGTACCGCTTAGTTTAAATGGCTTTTTTGTCCACGCGTGGCGAAGGTAATTCCACGGACTTTAATAGTTGTTAGACCCCTATATTCAATAGCATACATTCTTATCTAGATTTGGCAACGTCACACAAATAAACATGGCACTGACCTCAGAAAGTAACATAGCAACTAAAGGGGGAGAAAAGGGAAAAACCAGTTCCGCCCAGTTATCACACGGGGTATTCGACCATATCTGGTGCCTGAGGAAACCCGCAACTGCTTCAAGTTCCAGTTAAGGAGACAACCCAATAAGTATAAGACTACATTATTACAGTATAACCATAGTTGATTTTGTATATCCATATAATCACCCCTAACAGACAAATTCTGGATTTTTTATCACTATTTTAGATGTTCACCTAATATTAGATATAACACATTTAGCATACACCGACTCTTGCATTACTAACACTGCAACTAAATAATTGTACATATTGTATATATATTTCACCTGTAGTCTCAAACATAGATGTTATAGCCTAAGTGTAATGGATCTGATGATGATCGCTTGACGATCGAAACTGGTCATCCTAGTGTATTTATTAATCTTATGTAATTTATTTCAGGATTAGGGCATAACCCAGCTCTATTTGGGTACATTCGTGTTGACCGACTGAAAAGCACCAAACTTTTGTTTTGTAAGTAATTTCAACCCCAATTGCATTTTGCCGGAATTTCAATCTAAATTGCATTTTTGCAAGTATTTTGAATCTAAATTGTATTTTGTAAGTATTTTGAATGTAACTTGCCTTTTTGTGAGTATTTGAACCTAAATTCCATTTGTTGCGTATTTTCATTCTTAATTCCATTATGTACGTCATTTTCCATCTCAATTTACCTATTGTGTGTATTTTCAATCTAAATTGCAATTTGTAAGCATTTTCGATCTCACTTGCATTTTGTAAGTATTTTGCATCGCGGGCGCCGACATTTTGTGAGTGTTTTGAATTTCAATTGCATATTGTATGTATTTTCAACCGCAATCGCTTTTTGCAAGTATTTTCAATCTTGGGTGGCATTTTGAACCTAAATTGCATTTTGTGAATATTTGGAATTTAATTTGCATTTTGTAAGTATTTTCAACCTCAATTGCATTTTGTAAGTCTGGCCAATCTGCATTGCCTTTTGTAAATCTTTTGAAACTACATTGTATTTTGGGTATTTCGAATCTAACTTGCATTTTGTAAGTATTTTGAATCTAAACTCCATTTTGTGCGTCTTTTCCATCCCAATTCCTCTTTGTCAGTCTCTTTCCTTTAACTTTCCTTTTGTGAGTGCTTTCAGTTACATTTAGTACGTGTTTTCAGTCTACCTTGGTTTTGTTATGGTTTCCATTTCATTGTTATTTTCGCTTTCACACAGACCGTTTGGTGCCGCTTACCTCGATGTTAGGCCCCTTAAAACTGCAGTAAACATCATCTTCATGCACATTTTGTGGGTTTTGTTTTCACACAAACCAAGTTATCTTCGCCCTGCAGTAATTGTTTTTCCCCTTTTTAAGTGGCAACCTCAATGTTAACAGCCAACTGTACCTCTGCCGCACTACCCAGGCAGCGGAGAACGAAAACACCACAACTGCCCAGGCACGAGCGGCTAGGTACAGTGCTAATCCACTGTTTGATTCGCTGGAGGCTGCAGGTTTCTTATTGGTTGTTGATGGAGATCTACATTCCTTGGATTATAGCAGCTTGCGTTCTTTAAGGACACCTTGTAGAAAGAAAGAAGTTGGAGTGTAGAGAAATGTTTGTCAAGGTATTTATGCGCATAATGTAACGCCGCATGAGAAACCATTCTCGCCTCCGCAAATCCGTCGAGATACGAACTGGCATCTGTCGTTCGCTTCTGGAACCAGGTGGTTCCTGTAGATTTATTAATGATTTTGACGTAATTGCAACAGTAATTAGTTTAATTGATTGTTACTTATGTTGTGATAGTCTTAGGGACTCCAATACGAGCAATCCATGTGGTCAAAATGGTGACTGTGATTGTTTCGGCGGTGATGTCGTGTATAGTACAGCTTCTGGCCTTCTGGGGAGACGATCAATCATCGTGATGAGGTATCGTGAGATTGTGGAAGTGGTCCAACAATGTCAATGTTGACATGGCTGAATCGTTTTAGAACCGGCTGGTATTGGCCAACCGTTGACATGGAATGCATGATGTTGTCCATAGTTTGATGTCCTTTTTTCAAGGATGGCCAAACGAATCTTGACTGGATGATGGCAGTTGATCCTTTTACTTCTGGATGGGACAGGTTGTGGAGAGATTCAAAAATTCGTCGACGAAATCTTGGTGGGATGTTTGGTCGGAGTTTACCATTTACATCGTCGCAGATAAGTTGGAGGTCATTAGGTAGAGTGTTAGTTTGAAATTTCAATCAGCAGTTGTTTGATTTTCGTAACTGATTCAATTCTTCGTCCATTGTTTGAGCATTGGCGATTTCTTCGGCAGTAAAACTTGAGGGAATACTAATGAAGCAGATCCGGGAGCAAGCGTCAGCTGCTGCGTTGTTCTTTCCTTCTACATATCGAATATCAGTGGTGAACTGCGCAATAAAGGTCATGTGACGTAATTGTCTTGATGTAGCTTTGTCAGGACGTTGTTTGAACATAAACGTCAAAGGCTTATGGTCAGTGTATACTGGGAATTCCGTTCCTTGTAGCATGTGTTGAAAATGCTTGACGGCAGAATGCATAGTAAGAAGTTCTCTGTAGAATGTTGAATAGTTCTGTTGAGCGTCATTGGGCTTTTTGGAGAAAAATCCTAAAGGTTGTAGCTTATATTCTTTAATTTGCTTAAGTTTAGCACCTACAGAAAAATCAGAGGCATCGACCATCAACACCAGTGGCAAATCTTGAGAAGGGTGAGCAAGGCATGTCACATTTACTAGTCAGGTCTTCAGTTCACTGAATGTGGGGAGAAGTTTATCTGTCCATGTGATTTTCCTTTTGTCATTCTTTGATGCACCACGAGTGAGGTCAAAAGGACTAGCTTGCATGGTTGCTGCATGAGGAAGTGCTCGTCTGTAAAAATTGATTAGGCCAAGAAAACGTCGTAAATCCAGAATTATTTCTGTATCTGGGTAGTTGATGACTGTTTGTACCCGATCTGGCAGTGGACGTAAACCCTTTTCATTTTTCAGGTAACCTAAAAATGGTACTTCGGTTAAACCAAAATGGCATTTGCTTATGTTGATATTAATATTAAATTGGCTGAGTCCTTTGAAGAATAGATGAAGGTGATGTGTGTTATGTTATTTAAAGCTCGATAATCACCACACGGGCGCAAAGATCCATCCTTCTTGGGCACGAGATGAAGAAGACTGGCCCAGCAACTATTGGAGGGTTCATAATGTCGATTATTCAGGTCCGTATTGACGTATTATTCTTTCAGAGTTATTGGAGGGTTGACAAATCTTCATGTCAAGATTTGTTGAAACTCTGATTTGGCAGCTGCAAGCTTCTTCGGTGGTAATCGTCTAGCCTTGGCTGCAACTGGGTGTCCAACCGTTACAATGGTGTGCGCCACATCGGTGGGTGGAGCAGAAAAACTGATATTTTCTCTCAGCAGATATGGATATTTTTTTATGTATGGGCATATTTCAGATCAGGATATATGATGAGAAGTGATTCGATTCCAGTCATTTTGACAAGAGTACCTTTTGATGAAAGATTAGTTGTACGATCTAAGAGATGTCTGTTCTTAAGATCAATCAAAAGATTGAAGTCATGGATGAAATCCGCTCCAATAATGGGTGTTTGAACATCAGCTATTAGAAAATTCCGGCAGAAATTCCTGCGTAACCCTAAGTCAAGCCGTAGCAGTCGCTAACCATTAGTATTGATAGCAGTGCCATTGGCTGCATACAATTGCCTTTTTGCCACTTGATTTTATTCCTTAGCAGAGGGTGGAACCACTGATATATCGGCCCCGAAATCTAACAAGCTAAGAACGCTAGACGCTACACTACGAGGGGGTCCACTTTTAGTTGGAGATCGGAAAGTTTAGTACAGAAAAGAGATCAGTATTGCAGCCAAGAGTACTCTACTAAAAGTTTCGCTAGGAACTGTGCCTGCATCGTAAACAGAATAGTTTGGTATAATTAAGTGTGGCAAATGAGAAGTTCCTTTGTTCGTCACTAGATGGCTGGATGTAGGAAGAGAATGCGCCTTTCCTAGTTGTTGTCGTTGCTTATTTTACGGGCTGCGACATCGTATTCATATAGCGTATAATAGTGTATTTGGGTGAGTGTGGTAACCTGTTGTTGTGCTGCCTGTTTTATTGTGTGTATTTGTAAATAGGGGATATGATAGTAAAGGAGGCGGCTGTGGTCTTTAAGTTTTAGGAACCATCCCAGCATTTGCCTGGAGTAGAGGTGGGGAAATTCACGGAAAACTACTTCAAAGATGACTGAGGTGGGAATAGGACCGTCCTCTCTTCAGTTTTGCCTCAGAAGGCTGAGTGTACCCCATTGCATCCCTCACACAAGAATGTAAATTTCTTGGGAATACCGAGATTCGACCCAGGACCTCTGAGGTGACAGCCAAGCACACTAGTCCCTAAACCACGAGGTGGTCCATTTTTAGTTGGAGGACGGAGAGTTTACTACAGGAAAGAGATCAGTTTAAAAAGTATACCAGTGAGATCTGAAAATGTGAGGGGGAGGGGGAATAAGAAATATGAGGATGTCCAGAAAAGGAATATTGGAGAGGGAACACAGAGAAACCTTTCTGGACATCCTTATTCCCATTGACAAATGGTGTATTGTCTGCCTAATTACATACAGCAGTTCCAGTCTAGTGACGAACAGAAGTAACTTTCGTACATGATATTCCGCATTTTCACACTTGATAAGTTCACTGTATTAAAACGCAGGCACTGTTTCTGGCGAAATGATTAGTATATTTCAATTACTTAACAGCAAAATCCAACAGAATAAAATAATATAAATATATACCGGACCATGAAAGTTTCAATCTGTGTGTTATTGTAATAATACTCTTGACCAGGCTGCGTGGACTTAGTACGTATGCTATGAACGCACCGTACTATAGGGAACGTGGAGGGGCTCTTCCTGTGACCTTCGGGTGTAGCGATGAACACATGTGACGTACAGGGGATAAATGGACTGATCGCATGGTTCGTCGTCTGCTGTTGACGGGCTGATAGTTCATAGGGCGTGCGTCATTTCAACTCCGTGCGATACTAAACTGATAGCACTGTTTACGTACTAAGACCCCACAGCCTGCTTATCACAATACTCCAGTCTGTCAGTGTAACACATATGTCATCCATTTTACTTTCAGGTTCATCAATAGAAGCATTGCAACTGCATCTGATATTTATCCATACTTCTGGAAGGAAGACAATAAAGTAAAAATAATGAGCCTTCTCGTAAATGCTCGTCTTAAAAGCACTCAGTACGATGTCCTGTGTTTATTCACGATTCTAGTGTGGGCTGAAGTAAAAAGCACTGCGCTCTATTTTAAGAGTGAAACAAGTCATCTTAACAACTGTCTACTGAATATTGTTGAACGTTACTTCGATCATGAACAACGTCTCCTGATTTGTTCCGATTACTCTAGGATCGCTCTCTGGAAGCATCCGTTTCTTGATCAGTTTATTCAACAATATCACTCCCATATAAATCATACAGGTGTAGTCTCTTACTGCAGAAACGATAAGCTACCAAGACAGGAGAGAGAACATGTAGATAATATCTTGATTGTGTTGCAACGAACTGAACAAAGTGATCAAGTTTTCACACAGATTCAAACATTAGATCAAACCTATGCTTTGAGAGGCAGTGTTCGATTTATAGTTGTAATCAATGAAGCTGTTAAGGTCAAGGATCAACGAACTGCAGTTCACCGTATTGTGAATAGCCTTTGGAAGATGTATGTATTGAATATTTTGGTACTTACCTCATCACCGGCAACGAACACTGTCGTTTCTTCCGTGAATCTGTACACTTGGTTTCCTTTCAGTGATTCAGGACAGTGTGGAAGGAATACCAAGGATGTGGTTGTTATAGATAGGTGGCTGATGGAAGGACAAGGTTATTTTGAGCGTAATTCTCAACTGTTTACGGAAAAGTTTCCAAATAATTTCAATAACTGCCAAATTACTGCTGCAGTGAACTGGTTTCCACCATTTACTGATCCTGTGCGGGAAGAATCAAATGACAAGTTTTCAAAAAACTTTACTGGGTTTGAGGTAAATCTAATATTAACCGTGACAAATAAATATGGCCTTCGCGAATATTTTATGCGTCCTTCTAAGAACACGACAGTTTTTTCAACAAGAGGTGGGCGTATGGATAATGGAAGTTGGGTCGGAGCACTGGGTGATGTGATTAATGGTCAAGCAGATTTTGCATTTGGTGGTTACAAGCCAACTGGTGATATCTGGGAAGCAATGGACATGACTGTCCCACATGTAAGAGATGGTATTTTGTGGTATGTTCCGAGGGCTGAACGAATTCCGCGTTTGAAGGCACTCATGCTCATATTCAGCTCCGAGATCTGGACGTTGCTTCTTATTTCCTGCATACTGATATCAATTGTTATATATCTACTGTCCACTAATGACGGCATTGCTATCTCTGCTCTAAATTCATGGTCTATATTAATTGGCATATCGTTAAATCATCAACCAAAATGTTCCATGTCACGCCTTATATTTGCTGTTTGGGTGTTCTGTTGTTTGTTGATCAATTCAGCATTTCAGTCCCAGTTAATTGGGGTCCTCACCAACCCGGGTCATGAGAACCAAGTTCTAAATCTAGAGGAGTTAGCAAATTCTAAACTACACTATGCCACCTTGGGAAAATTCGTGAAGGGTTTGGAACCTGGGGAAAATGATGTTATACCAAGTAGGATATTTGACAAAATTGAGTATCCTAGTGGTTTGCAGATGTCCCAGATTTTAAGACATAAAAAGTTTACGATTTATGAGAAAGGCGTTTTAATAGAAAAGATGGAAAATGAAAACAATTATGCACTATTCCTTCCCCGTGCATTTACGATAGGTGTATTGCCGTGTAGGACAAAAAATAAACCACTCATACCATTAGAACATTCGGGAATAATGTACGATGTCGCCATATTTCTTAGAATAAATAGCCCTTATACAGATAAGTTCAATACTGTGTTGACAAGAATAAGAGAAAGTGGGTTGCTGTATAAATGGTGGTCTGAGTTGATAAAAGAAGAGACTTTTATAGACATTAAGAAAAGAGAGATTATTGAAAGAGTACGAAATGTGGTGTTAACAGTTGATCATTTGCAAGGAGCCTTTGTTAATTTAATAATTGGCATTTTTATTTCGACAGTTGTATTCTTGATGGAAATTATTTGTGGCAGATGCTTCTCTCGGAAGAAGACAAGGATTACGTTCAAAGTGTGACTAAGGGGAGTGATATAGGAATATATATCAAACATTTAGTCTGTTTACGAAATTCACTCAGGGTTTCTTATGAAATGGAATTCGGAATTATTTTTTCAACGACCAATTTCTTTTCATTTATGTTGATATGTTAAATGGTCGGTGCTAATAAACGTACATTGCGATCAACTAACGTAAACTGACATGATATTTCTATATTCAAAGAAGGTCACTAAGGTGATTTAATGAAATCAAATGCTTCTACAAATTTTGAGCACATAGAATGCAATGTAATTTTTCAAATGCAAATACCACTTTCTGATTAATTATTAATTTTAATTTCGATGATCATTAGTTTGAAATACATACGTTGAGCACAAATGTACTGATCAGAATGAAACGAATATAGTGGAAAAAACACACTAGTTGAGCGATGCAGCTAATGACAGTCGTTGTCCTCGCACAAGATTGTAGGAAGTGACTGAAATAATGCTCACCGTTGCTGCACCCTCTTTTGCTGCTTCTATCACTGACACCACTTTAGCTACTTGTTCACTGGAGTTATCACCATCTTGTTAAGAAAAGTACGTGATATAAATATCTGCCTGCAATCGAAATAAAATTGGATCAAATATTGTTTGAGAAGCATCAATTAATTGGAGAAATCGTACTGTACCGTACGTCATAAAGGCTTTAATGTTAAAAAGATGAAATAAGAATTCGACAAGAATTGATATTATTGACATTCTGGTTTCCGTCATCAGTCTCTTCATTGTAGCAACCCATTATTGTAATCTCTGCTTATTGACATTCTGTGTTTCCGTCAATCAGTCTCCTCATTGTAGCAACCCATTATTGTAATCTCTGCTTAGTATAAAACAAAGTCCCCGATTTTTGGATGTTACGGGTAATCTCGAGAACCATTGGATAATTTTGATGTGGTTGTCACCATTCTGTATAGGATATCTCGAGGAACGTTCTGTAGAAAATTATTTATTTATGACCAAAGGAGCAGTAACGATTTCATTGAAAAATCCGAGAAAAAAAAACTTGGCTTCCGTGCGCCTTTTAAGCTTACGGAGTGTAAACCCTTAAAAATTATATATACTGTGAGTGTAAGAATTGTTCTGCATGAAAAGATCTACAAAAAGTCTCAAATTACGTCTGACAAGAATACGTTGCACATGCTATCTCCTTCATGCCGAGACAAAAATGATACGGTATATTCCGTAGTTCTTTGCAATCGAAAAAAATACGCATATCACTTAAGAATGAAACTGAGCAACAAGTAATTTCTCGAGTGTCACAAGAGAGCGAAAGAAATAATTCACAAAGACAAAGGGAGTCATCCCCAAAGTTCCTGTGGCACAGGGATGAAACGTTCATGGTTTTTGGTCCGATAAAGAGAATTCTACTATGAATTATGATTCCTCCATAAATTATATAATTGATGTTTCAGTTTCCGGACGAAGCCGGGGCGGGTTGCTAGTTAGAAAATGAATTTAAACTTCGCAGACACACCTGATTTGGTAGATCAACGAGTCTCACCACTTGCACTGAAATAATATGTACGTACTGTATATGCGCTCATGAGCCACACCAGTATGATCACTGCCCACCGCGAGATTGAATGTCATCTGGTGAGGTTGCGGGCACGTGACACGGTACGAAAAGTACATAAACGGAGCTGAAACGAATGGGGATTTAGTCTAGTGCCAATAAGTGCTGAGGATTGGGAAATATACTGACTAACGTGACTTAGACAAAGGTTAGATTGTTATGGCCCAGCGGCTGGGAACGAGAATTTCAGAAACGACAAGGCTGGTCGGCTGTTCACCTGCTACTGCCGTGAAGGTGGAAGGACGGTGAAAGCACCAGTAGGCGACAAAGTGTTGGACGTCCACGCTTCTCCAACGAATGTGTAGGTCGGAGTCTTGCTCCCGCTGTAAAACAGAATAGGCGGTGGGGTGTGGCCAATTGGATGGCAGAGGGCAATGCTGGTGCAGAGTGGAAAATTGTCGCCTGGTCGGATGAATCATGTTTCCTGTTACATCAGGTATAAGGTCATGTCCAGATACGCCGTCATCTAGGCGAAAGGCTGTTCGGAACAAGCACCGCGCCTCGAAGTGGGTGGGGTAGTATTATGCTGTGGGGGACATTCATCCGGGCTTCCATGTGACCAACGGTAGTGTTTAAGGGACCTTGTAGTTTAGTGGGACCAAATCTGTGAATTGTTTTCTTAGTATAGACTGATTACGCACACATTATAATTCTACGTGTGCCTCATAAAATTCGGACAGTATTTTAAGTATAAAATTCTTCCAGTGGGCAAGAGGAAGGTCACCTAGCGTTTTAATTGTGAAGGTAACAGGGAATTATCGTTTGTGTAACTTGAAAATTGAAGTTACTATAAAAGTAATTTTCTTTAGTTATTGGTACATGTTTCTTGAATAATAAGTATGAAACTTCAGCAGCTCATTTTCCATACGCAAGTAAAGAAAGTAGTGCAGATTTATGACAATCTGCTTGGTACAAGTGAAAATTCTTGAGTGACAAAACTGAAAATTTGGCTTTTATTTCAATGATATGATTCGCATGGTTACTTTATTTATATCTGAGACGTCATCAGTGCTAATGTATTAAATCTGCATGGTATCGTTCAACATATAATATCTCACATCCATGATTTATTTTAAGGTATTCAACAGGTTAGTTTGTCTACAAAGCTTACCTAAATAATATTGCATTTTAACATTGGTTTAAATATGAAATTCGTTACTTTGAGGTTCCCTTAAAGGCATCATGAAAGTTGTCGACTATTATGAAATTTATTATGAACCACTTGACAGGCGATCATAATATTTAAGCTATGAGTATATACAGTAGCCTATATAGGCTACCTAAATTATATGTAATTTTCAGAATCAAAACAAGAGCGGAACACAAAAATGTTAGTAGTATAGCTCATGTTGCCATAGCAACTGGACCCTCTAAACAACGGAGGCGCTTTCTCGCAGAAATTTGTTAGAAATATTGTAAAATATAAAACTGTGATTGTCATTCACGCGAGTATTTCAGTGTCAATATAAACCCAGCTTATTCTTTGATAATGTGTATTTCCACAATTAACAGCGGGCAAAAGGAAAGTACCTTTTCGACAGCTGGAAAGTACGTCATAACAACGAAATGCAGGTCATAAGTTACCTTACCTTGCCTGTAATTAACCACGAGGACCTTTCTTCAGAGTTTGGAAAAGTAATATTGCTGCAGGAAGCTGCAGCATATTTCATCCAATAACACACCTAATATTAGGTTTGGTTATACTTTGTTCAGTGTGTCTACTTGAAGTTCTGTAATAGTTAGAAAATAGTGTATTGTGTGTTGAATTACGTGTGATTGCAATCAGATAACCTCATCATCTTACTCCTAAACATGTTTGTACACAGATGTAGTTTCTTGCAATAAATATTAAAATATATCCTATTATCTATTCCTTCCATATATTAACTGACCCACCATGGGATCACATCAAGTGGGACGTGGGTTGGTGACCGCGGGACCCCGGCTGAGTTCGGCATTGATTCCACATACTTGTGACGGGCTCCTATACATCTTCTATTCTGCCGACCTCTCGTGATCAACTCTTGTTCTCTTCTGACTCCGACGGTATTAGGACCTAGGGAGTCTCTTCCTTCCCCGCCTTAATTGGCCCTTCTCTTATCTTTCCTGATCCATCATTCTTCTAGGGATGTCTTCTTTTTCTTTGCACTATATTTCCTTTTCTCTTTAAAAATCCCGCACAGTAGATTATAGGTAAGAGTTTAAACTCAGGGGCAACGGAATAGGCACCCCGCAATACATCTAGTGTAAAATAATTAATATTTTGAAATCCAATGGTCGGTTTTGGATGTGCGACGTGTCGTAGGAATCGGGGTGATGCCCCCTTTTCTAAGGACGGCTCGTTATATTTTTAAATTTTTTCGGTAAATCTTTGTTTCTGAATGTATACTATATTTCTAAAACTAATATTCATAAGAACTCATATAATGGCTCAAATGAAAGGTCTCTGTGTCCTTTATTGTGAGACCAAAACTTTATAATTTTTAGATTTTATCCAAAACAGTTCAATTTTGAAAATTGGCTATATTTCCGAAACTAAGAATTTTACAAAGTAGTGTGTTTGACTTAAATTAAAGGTGTATACACCCTCTACCCGCAAAATAAGTCCCAGGCCTCTAGGATAAAAAATAGGAGTAGATGAGCAAGGCGGGTTCTAAATAGTGCCAAGGCCGCCGCGCGAGTCCAACCCAATATCTGGCGAACCAATGGTCGCATTTGGACGAGTCACATGTCGTAGGACTCGGGGTGATGTCCCCTTTCTGAATGTATTATTTATTTTTTGAAATTTCAACAAAGGGCCTAACGATACATTTTAAACAAATTCTGAATGTTTACCATTTTAAATTTTATTTTAATAGTTGTAGTAGATAGAGAGAATCGGTTGAGTTTAAACGAGCATGTCGCTGGCCACGGTGGCTGTGCTCAATAGATCAATCAATATTCCAGAAACCATTCATCGGAAAGGGGCATGCGACGAATCGTTTAAAGGGTATTATTTCTGATATTTTCTATGGCAAACTTATTTACCTAAAAGACCCAAAACAGCAAGGTCATCGACCTGAGATTTTATAAAGCAATAATCATATATGGCTGTGTGAAGTGTCGTTTTACGCGGTGCAAAACCCTTTTTTCCACGACGCATGAATTTATTAAAATATCCCGAAACTTCAAGGTCATTGACTTTGGTTTCCCTGATGTTTTGGGAACCTGTAATATTAGAAATGTGTGCTATAGCTCATTTTAAACGGTGAATGATTGTCTTTACCGTGGATGAGTTATTTTTTAGAAATATGTGAAAGGACACGACTACCGGATGATTATGATTATTAAGTGTGTTTGTACTTTTCGTAGACGCTGGACAGCTAAGCGGTAGGTGAAGTTTATTTTACTATTTGGAGGTAAGCTTATTTTTTGTAGAGAATATTCTTTTATTAAATTCAAAATATAATGAAATAGTTATATTGTTTGGCTTAGCTGGTAGCGAGTCACTGTAGCTGCAAGACAGAACACAACAGAACAGAACAGAAAGCTCGTACAGCCGCTCTGGCATGACCTGATAAGTCTAATCTAAGGAATGTGTGGAGATGATACGACTTCTGGCTAGCGTGAGAGAGAGAGGACAGTTGAAGGTCAAACGCTGAGTCAGTAAAAAGAGTAACGTAACCACCAGTGAAGGGAGGGTGAGGTGGGGGTGATATCAATTACTCTTCCTTACAAGTCTTTTAACATTGGAACTTGTATCTAGACCTGACAGCAATATAGAGGGAGTATAGGTTGTAAGCATGAGTTAATAAATAAATAGCAGACACATGGTTCACACAAAATCAGATTTGTTGATCCATGAATTGAAGGCTGAGCTAAATCCAAGCCATTTAACATAAATTTTGTTTCCTTTTTGTTTTAACACTTTTTTTCACAAGGTAATGTTTTGGAAACGCTTTCTTTTGGAGTTCTTGGAGATAAAACCTGCCTTTTACGGGTTGATGGTTGAAGTCCTCTAGTAAATAGGTGACTGGGCTGTCCAAGTAGACTTGACGAATGCGAAATAGTTCTGTCCCCCCATACGGGATAGAGCCCTTGTCGAATACTGACTTGTTTTTGCTCACACGGACATGGTCACCGATTTTAAGGTGGTGGCGTATAGGATCAGCAGTTTTATGGGGTTAAACAGTTTACCTAGCCACGGAATATTTTTGTGCCCAGTCATGGCTTTGTCCCAATAGTTCTGTGTTTGTTATCATTGTAACGTGACACTAGCTCTGGTATTAAGTCCATCCAGCGATAGGATCCCCGAGCTGTAAACTCTTTCCACATATTGTTTTTTGCGTGTGATTAAACCGCTCAATGACACTGGCTTTTAGATTGCTGTACGTGGATTAAAGGCGAATATCTAAAGATTTGAGAAAACTGGAGAAATCCTTGTTGAAAAATATTTTCCCTGGTCTGTTTGTAGAAGCTGGGGTTGAAATTGGATTGTTGAATAACACTCATAATTGCAGTGGTCACTAGAGTATCTGGCATGCGACTCACAGGTTGAACAAAGGCCATTTTGTAATAAACGTCGATGACGGGAAGCATATAGCGTACACCATCGTTAACGCTAGCATAGGAAATCATTTCTACTAAATCGTCCTGCCAAAGTTAATCCACACCCAGTGAAATAACCTTTAGTCACTGATAGTTACGCCTGGCAGAGTGGTGCATCTCGTGAGCTCTTTCCACTTTGATGGGCGATGGTTTAAACAATAAGATGGAATGACACAGCCCCTTAAATAGTAATAAAATGATCAAACCCTAGGCGATAACGTCCTGGGTTAAGTTACTTTGTTTGTCAATGACAAGACAGGCATGGCGTTGCGTGTTCCAGCACTTGGCACACAATTCAGTAAAGGTTTGAAATGTCATATCCGGATTGACATGTTCATTATAAATGTGACGGCTGTTCCGCTCATCCTGGCGAAATAAAACAATGACATTGGCATTGATGCGAATAAGTTGGTTGGACATTTTGGAATACGTTTGTCCAAGTTAAAAGCAATGGATATATTTGTGACGACCCATGCTGAAATAGCTCTGAATGATGGCTTGTCGTTCGGTGGATACATCGTCGCAAATTATTAGCGAATCAGGCCACACAGCATCCGGGGCAATAACATTTTCTTGCATGGAAAACTTAAAATAACCCATATTCTCAGTCCGTAATTCAGACAAGACCTGATCTAGGAACACTTAGAGTGCTTGGTAGAGGGATTTTTCAAAAACATAAATATTTTGAAAATGCAGACCATTTGGCGCTGTGATGAGCGTGAGCAAAATATTGGTATTTCCACATCCTCAAGGCACCACCATGATGCAGCGAATGGAAGACCGTGAACCGTGGCATTGTCCACGTGATGTAGGATAGAGATGGGAAACAAAGTTCTCCACGGAGAATGACTCCTGCTGCACAATAATCTTCATATCAACTAATGATAAAGGGGGCTAGCAGGCTGTCTCTATACATGGAACCAAGCCATGTGACAGGAACAGTACGCCAGTACTATAGTATGATGATTGATGTCTTTGGACGTGCGTTAATGGCCAAAGTCTAGACTCTCCCATTACGTGATCCTAAACAAGGGACAGACCTTGCCAATAAACACTATGTGGATAGGTAGGTGGTGGCACGCACAAAACAGGGAGTTTGTGACTTTAATTGAAAGCCGTTAACGTATGTGAAACATCCTCAAGTTTCTACTTATGCCACGACAAAAAATATGTGGACAACAAGGTGCGTGACTTATATGACTCAGTGTCCAAATCACTGTGGATGTCTATACGGCTAATCATAACCGCATTATTCATGTAGAAGATCCTCAAGAAAATGATGATGTTTCCACAAAACGGTATCTTACATGGCAAAAGAAAATGCTTTTTAATTCGTGCCATCCATATTTTAGTTTGCCTTACCAATCAAAGACTTGTGAATCACATGAACCATTTCCCAGTGGTGAAAGAAAACCTTAAGTACCGGTATATGCTTTCTTCGGGTTTGAAACATTATAGAATATAGATTATACTCTGATGGAACCATACATATTTTGGAATCTATGGCCGATGATAAACATTTACAAATACAGGTAAAAAGTCTTAGGCTGTTGGTACACAACCATCGAACAGTGAAAGCGGGTGACGAATTATCATTTCATCTTAATCTCACGTTGGGTGAAAAGCATGCAGGGAATTAGTCATCGATTTCCCGCTTTATGTGGAACTTGAATATACAGCTTTGAAATAATCACCACACGTTTGTTCTCACTCAAATTTCATTTGAAAGGTTGTTCATCATTATCATGGCGAAACAATGATACGTGGTGGAAAAACTATAAAAAGGAGTCTTGGCAAAAAATAGGGTAAAAGCAGTTGTTGACAAGCCCTTGCGAATAAAAAAAAGTGTTGACTATTAAGAAAGCACTCCGAGAAGCACAGAGACGAGTCAATCAGAAAAATAAACGACAGGTTTCAACACAAGGCCGAGTGATTCCTGTTCCAAAACTAGCTGGATTTTTACCGGCTTGGTTTGCCAGTGTTGCAGCTCTGGGATCACTTTTGGGCGGTGCGAGTGCTGTTGCTAAAACGATGAAATGTGTAGAACAGGGCAAGCAACAATTAAAAGAGAGTCAACGACACAAAGAAACTATGGAAGCCATTGCTATGGCGGCTAGAAACGCAAATTTAAAGACAGCCTTCTGTAAAGAAGGACTTGGTATTTACCTATCACCAAAAAAATAATTTTTAACAACAGTCATACCAAGACAAGCCCTGAAGTCAAAAGCTATGCAAACAACTAAAGATTTACCATTCTCGAGGTGAGGTTATGCGCAACCAATTACCTCCACAACCATGGAAACAGGAATGTGTCAAAATTTACCTAGATGATCACGGAGGACCAGGAGCCCATTATGTGGCCTATGTCAAAGAGGATTCCACGGTGTGGTACTTTGACAGTTTTGGCAATCTCCCTCCGCCCATGGAGCTATACAAGTTTATACTATAATGTGAAACGTCAACAACATTTCAACACTCAAGTGTTAATTTTTTATAGAAGACAAAACGTAAACAGTATGTCAGCAGAAAGTAAGACGTTTACACTGCATGCACGTGGACCTGAAGTCAGTCTAGACTTTTACCCATCTATTGAATTGAATAAGAGACCTATTGTAAAAATATCAGCGACTAGTTCTACTATGATGATGATTCCATGCTAGCCCTGACTCCTGGTGGATATACCATAGACGATATTTATGAACACATTTACGTGGTGCAGGTAAAACAATATGGTTTAAAGTCATTTATTGATGGAACACGTAAGTTTGAACTTGTCGGCCATACTATCACTCATCGCTGCAGTGTTTTATCCTCGTTTAAGATAGATGTTAAAACACAACCCGATTCCATCGGCTCTTTACTGGGGTTTCTACCACGAGCTCTTGAACCAAACAAAAGACATTATTCGGACAATGAAGTGAAATTTATTGAGGACCATCACGTGTCGATGACGTGTAATATTATTAGCAACGTGAACACGAATCAAGAGCCATCTCTTTCCCTCTGCGATTTTATTGTCACATCGTCCAATGGCTATATTATTCGTGAGAACCCTCCAGTGGTGGTTTTTCATTCTGTGGGTGTTGACCATATTAGTAATATAACTTTAAGACTGATCAATAGAGATCAACAACTCATTCAACTAGATTCCCGCTCACCAGCCACCTACAAGGGGGTTCTAGAGCTACTATGCAGTTGGTGTATGAAGCAACAACACCGTCTAGGAATGGTGTTAGTTGTTTGCCAGGTGAATACACGTTAACACGTAAGGACAATTAGATTTTACAGCATCTGGGTAAACACGTAAACCTACATGATGAATTCTATCCTAGAAGTGGTGTACCGCATCGAGGAGCAAGAAGGGGTGGTAAGAATTGATACGCATTCCTATCAAGTTCAAACACTTGGAGTCAATAACAATGATGAAATTCAGTTTGTTATCAACAACCAATATATTTACACCCTACCGCATGAAAGTGTCATTCAGATTGAAGTTCGGCTCACAAAAGCGGATTGCTCTTTACCCACGACATCCAAGTTAGCCAACCATGCTTTCGCCTTTCTGTTTTCTAAGGTGCGCTATGTGATTAATGATATTGTGGTGGATAGCACTCGAAATGTTGGCGTTTCAAGTGTCATGAAACTATACCCCTGTTATTATGTGGAAGAAGGTAAAACACTTTGCATGGCGGGTTGGTGCTCTGACTCGACCAATGGTTCACACCGATGGCACTTTTACAGGATTTTTACCACTTAAAATAATTTCAGACTTTGCTGAAGATCACCAGCGTGTTGGGGTAAACGCAAGGCATGTGCTTTATCTGGTGAGAGACAGGAGTGATAATAATGCTCTCAAGTGAGCCGATGATGCACCCGTAGATTCAACAATTCAACTACGACGGATTCTATGGAACGTACCACACGTTACCCTTCCTGATAGCAAAAAAGAACTTGAGATGCTCAAGATTGTGGGAAAAGATATGCCTCTACCCAAGGAATTTAGAAACTGGGTGCTACATGAGTACCCTCTATTGCCAACGACCAACACATACAGTTGGTCTGAGAAAACAGCAGGCTATACTGGTTTTCAAACGAATCGCAATTATCAACAAATCAATGATGATGATGATTATTGTTGTTTTAAGGGGCCTAACATCTAGGTTATTGGCCCCACTCAACAAATCCAAGATGCCGCAAATTTAATCACCAACAATTGAGAAATATACGTCTTTTCTTGAACGGAGCTGTTTTTCCCTATGTAGGACTGGATATGTATTTTTCATAAAATAAGTTTGGCCCCCTCTATGACTTGTTTTCTAAATTTAGATCGTCGTATTATGAAAAAGTGAATTTCCCCAAGTAGTCACCCCAAGAGTTTAAGGCTAGGGCGCCACTGGTTGTCATCGACTGTTCCTACTTAGAAACGTCTGTCAAGCAATACAATATTGACATCCGACTAGATTTTGAAACTCAAGACAATGTCCCGCCAAACACCACGGCTTATTGACTCATTATTCATCAGAAACATGTCAAGTATTATCCATTGTCCAACCTAGTGACTAGTGTATAAATAACAGGCAAACCAACGTCAAGCAGCTCAGTCATGGATTGCTATAAAGCCAAAAGAGGTGTCACACCAATGAATTTAAAATCTGAGGTACAACGTTTCAAGACATTTGCGACGTGGCATGTGCCTTTCATTAACCCTCAAGCCTTGGAAGCTGCTGGTTTCTATTATTTAAAAACAAGAGACGAAGTGAAATGTGTGTTTTGATCAATAACCATAGATCAATGGGAAGAGAGTTATGAACCTAATCAAGAACATCAGCGCTGGGCACCAGCCTGCCCCTACCTCTGTAGAAAAGATGTGGGTAAAATACCATGTCATTCAAGTAATAATAATAATAATATCGTGCCTGGTGCATCTTGGTTAATTGACACCCAGATGGTAGCTTGCATGTCGAATTTCGTCGTTCCTTTGAACGCTATGAAAGCCAAGGAGGTTAGATATCTAAGCTTCTTGACACAACAGCGCGTTCTAGTAGAGAATGGAGGAACTTTGTGTTGGCGGAAAATCCCGAGATTAATTTAGCCATTGAACACGGCCTACTGAAGTCAAATGGGTTCTTTAACATGCCAACAACGTATGACATCCATGTCGTGATTTTTGTCGCCTTTCAAAAATCACTTACCACGGCCAGGGGCGAACGTGCAAGCTTGGGGTTGGTAATCCGACACGTTAACCACTCACCCACCGTATCATTCAAGTTACCCCTCACTAGTTACTCTGAGTGATGAAAAAAGTTAAGATACGTGTGGATCTTATGGAGTCAACGGTGCTTCGGTTAGCAGTACAGAGTCAAAAACGCGCAGTTTAGCGAGATTTGGACATCAAAGGTGTCATGGACGCTATGAATACAAAAGACTTTATTGTTGTATGAGTTGGTACCGTCCCTATCCCAGAATGAGAAAACTGTGTAAGGCTTTTTTATGCCAATAAAATGAAGTAATAAGAAACTATCTTGTTATTATTATTATTATTTCAAAACCTTAATAGTGGCTAGTGAGTAGTCAGTTGGACTTGGTCCAAGCAAGCGTCATCATGTTGCGTACGCTGATTGTGGATTGTCAAGGATTTAAAATAGGTGATAACAAATTTATATTTAAAGATGTGGCCATTATTGACTGTTCCACGTTTTGGATTTCATAACCCACCCATCTCGTGTTTAATCCACCCTATGCTTTCGATTTGTTTTGTGAAAAAGACCGTAAACAAGCCCAATGGATTGAAAATAATTTGCAACTACAATGGAATAAGGGAACCATTTCTTATAAATACCTGAACATGGTGATGAAAGCACATTTATCATCAGCCAATGTGGTATTTGTGAAAGGTAATGAAAAGCGACAATGGATACATGAGTTTTTGTCTTCTTAGTGTCAATGTGTTGATCTGATGGATTTAGGATGCCCCTCACTGCAAAACAATGATGGATCGCTGCCCCTGTGACAACATTACCAATAAAGCCCTGGCGCATGCGTGACACCTGTTTCATTGGTTAACCACCAATGCCTGCTGGGACATGTTAAATAAAATTAAAACTCAAGTATTACCTGTTAATGACAGCAGTGAGATTCCTACAAGCGACGTGTGAACATCATTAACGTCATAGGATGGAGGGGAGTGCTACCGATAAGGCCATTGGCAAATTCATTTTTAGCAAAGCGAAACTAGACATTTTTACCAGAGAGGAATGATTGGCGCTTCCAAATTCATGCATTTATTATGTAGCGGCTACTGTAGTGAAGTAAATCTGGCAACATATACCAAAATCGTGGACTCAAGACCCTGTGTTAAGTGAATTGCAACCGTGCACCGATTACGATCACCATAAGCAAGTGGCCATGGCAAAAATACCATCTATGTGACAGTGTGCTACTTGCCAGCTGGTCAAACTATATCACGGTCATAAAGCTCAGTGTAAAGGCTTTGTTTCCTCATTCCGTGGGTGTGATGGTGTGAAAGAAGCAACAACAACATCCTCAACGGAGGAGGAAGATCAAAACTTTCCCCCGCCGATTGAAAGGCAAATGTCGGACTTGTACTGGTTGTGGCGTCATTGTCAAAGTCATTAATAGTTTACCTTTCGAAATGCACTTACCTGGGTATCCCTACTGTGGTCCTGGAACAAAGCTGAATCAACGTTTGCAGCGTGGCGATGTACCTATTAATGCTTTGGATCAAGCATGCACAGAACATGACATTTCTTATCGCCATAGTCATCCTGCATTAAGACGTGTTGCTGATAAAGTGTTGTTGAAAACAGCTAAACAAAGTTTGATATCCTGTGATGCCTCAGTAGGAGAGAGGTTGGAAGCCCTGATTGTGATTTTTGCTATGAAAGGAAAGTTAATGATGAGTGGACATGAATATTTAAAAAAGGATTGAGAAATTAGTATTTTTGTATTCTCTGTTTTTTGTGAAGCCACATTGGTTGTGAAATAAAAACAGCAATCCTAGGGCACGATATATTTTTAATTTAGAAAAAAGTAGATAGCCATTTTTTGATTTTCCTATTTCTCACATGGATATTTACGATTTGCAATATGCATTTTTAGCCTACTTTTCACATTTTGCAAAAATGAGGAAAAATTAGACTTATGAGATCGGACAAATGTGTATCTGTCTGTCCTTCTGTCTGTCTGTCTGTCTGTCTGTCCTTCTGTCTGTCTGTTTGTCTGGCTGTGTGTGTGTGTGTCCCCTATCAACTCCTAAACGGCTGCAGCAATCGAAACAAAATTTGGTGGGAGAAAGATCTATAGGCTACCTGAATATCTCACGGCCATATTTGAAAATGATATCAGTGCTACCAACTGGTGAAAAATCGCTATTGAAATTTGAGCTCCATGTTGGATATCGTGGAAGGTATGAAGGGGAGCTATTTCAAAATTGGCACTCGTATAGATAATAATATTGCAGTTTAATTTCCAGGAGGCCATACCTGGCAGTGTTGCCAAATTGATTATAAGCCTGCTGATAGGTCCAAATTTTAAATGCATGTAACTTTTTCACTATCAATTGGATTTCAACCAAATTTCGTATGTGCTATGTGTACATAAACAGATATTACTGAGCGTATTTTTAAGAGCCACCAGGGCTGCCAACTGTTAATAAATGCTGACAATTTGTTTTATCCAAATACCCTTATATCAGAAAGTATGCAAGCCGACAGCTTTAAACTATGCACACGTATAGTACCTGACATTCTATATTAATTTGGAATAACTTATATACGTCAGTGCAACCAACATGATTCTAAGCCTGCTGAGAGGTCCAACTTTAAACACATGTAACTTCTATACTATCATTTGGATTTCAACCAATAATAAATACTGTCTCTATTTTTGTTACCCTAATATCAATATATCAGAAAGTATGCAAGCCATTAGCTCTAATCATTGCACACGTATAGTACCTGGCATTCTAGATTAATTTGGAGTAACTAATATAGGCCTACGCCAGTGCTGCCAACATGATTCTAAGCCTGCTGATAGGTCCAATTTTAAAATGCATGTAACTTCTATACTAACTAATGTATTTCATTTATAATTGACACAACAATAGATCATATTATTTCAGATTATTTCAGACCAATACATGTATGTCATTGTTGGCAACATGATTTTACGCGCGCTGTTAGATCCAATGTTTAACTACATGTAACGTCCATGCTATCCATTTGACGTCAACCAAATTTGGTATTCTGTTCCTTGAGAGATGGAACTAAGAATGTATTCAGTCACCAGGGCTGCCAACTGTAGTTCTCTATTAGGCTACATTATGCCCGGTATACAGTATTTCGAACTAATTAGAAATTTCGATATTACCAACTTAATTTCTTCATTATTCTAGATAGTTCCATATAGATTAATCATTGGCATGAATCTTAAATTTTAAGAAAAGTAGGCTATGTAGTTCGACACGGAACTACTTGTTTTATTTCATTTGTAAGTTTTGCACGTTGCCGATATTCAAAAGTTTATTTGTGCATTTCACTTTCAACCCGTTTTTCATTTCACCCATGTCGAAAATTATTTTTCTGAATCACTTGTTTGCTGATTTTAAGTTTTTGGAAAATGTCTTTATGCAAGTGCTTGGCTATGGCGATGGTGCAGTCTCTCAGTTTATGTGTTTGTAGAAACGCAGAGGCCTACTACTGCTATAGGTATGACTGTCTTACAAATAAAGCCTATCTACCACAGCATTGAAAGAAAAAAAAACGAAAAAAAAACTATACTATTTACAATTAATATACGCGTTAATTTCCTCTCTCCACCCTCCGTCACCGTGTTTGCTATGGTCAAACGACAAATGTTACATACTCATGCTTTCTCTCTCTCTGTGTAGTCATACATCCACACATACATACATACATACATACCTGTCTTTGGAAACAAACACAACCACCTTATATATTCCCAATGAGCATGCATGACATGAACACCCATCCGAAGAACTTTTAGTTATAAATTTACCATTACAAAAACAAAATACTATACATTTAATATACAAAAAACAAATAAAACATGTGTACAGTCTTGGAATCAAGAAATATTTACAATTTACCCGTTTTTAATTTCCAACACAGTCATTAAAAAAAAATCACGTTGTACAGGTGTTTAAAGAGCAAAGGGCCTAGGTGGTTACTAATATTTACAAAATCCTTTATTTACAATTTAAAAAGCGACTATTTACATCATTGACAAAACATAAAATACTAAATTTACTATTTACAAAAAGCTATTTCCCTAACTAAACCACAAAACAGAAAAATCACACATCCTTCTCGTTGTGTTAACTCCATGGCAGGCTGGTGAGTAGGTCATCAGTCAACACACGTTGGTTATCGAGGCAAGTGTGTGTTTCCTCTGTTGTACAAGATACAAATTAAGGTTGTTGGATTGTATCCTGCACTGTTTATGAGACATAGCTTTCCCAGTTCGTAAAACCTTCAGGGAGTCATCCACATGTAGCGATTTTACGTCTGCTCTACCTACGCCTCTTGCTCTTCTGGATTACTTATGTCTAGTGTGCAATAACCGTACATTTTGGAAGCTAGACGAACGAATTCCGTCATGATGGAATCACCGCATTCATCTTTTAATATACTCATTGTCTTCTTGTTTTTCATGGGTAGCTGAAACACTTTGTCAGCACTATAAGAAGAGGTGTCGAACCAGTATCTACGCTGCCTCATCACGACATAGGGGTTGCAGTGGCTAATGTGATAGATAGACGAGTCTGTATCCATATTCAAGATAGATATGTCTCTAAATGATGTTTGGCAAACTCGTAGAGGAATTTACACATGACCTATTTGGGAAAGTCTAAAATCACTTGACCCTTGTAGATGGGCTTATTCATGGTCACACTGGTCTTACTCATTTCAATGGTCACCAAATTCTCATCGATTATTTTAATCGATTTGAAATTTGGCTTGGCAATGCACCGCCGGGCACCGTAACGTCCTTCCCAGTCATTGACTAATTTAATGTCGCGGTATTTGCGTACATTTTCCATGCTCTTGCCATAAATGCAGTTGTTCATCAATTTAAAAAAATCAAACTGCCGTGTTGGCATTTGCCGGTGCAGGGTGTCTAGTTCCATATATGGCTGGAGCCAAGCTTTTTGGGCAAAAGAAATACCCCTATGGATTTTCTTTGTATGGCCATGCCATGAACCAGCCGTTACCTTACACGTATTTTGCCTGGCTTTCAGAGAAACAAGTGTTATAATGTATTGTGAACACGGCCAACCTCGAAACGTGCCACCAACATTTGGATATGTAACACATACCGATTTTTGTTGTAAAGCGTGCCCATTCATTTTTAAATTTTCACTTTACTCTTAGGGGGAAACATTCGCTCTAAGCAAAATGGAAAATCGGCATGTTGATCATACAACGATTAGGGATATTCAACATCGACCTCTAAAACATTTCAACGGCACGTTTCGAGGTTGGCCGTGTTCACATTGAATTGTAACACTTGTTTCTCTGAGAGCCAGGTAAAATCCGTATAAAGTAAAGGCTGGCTCGTGGCATGGCCATACAAATTATGCACTTCGTAGTACATCAAAAATGATTCCGGTTTGTATTGTGAATAATAAGGTATGTATGGTTTATTCGCTTCGGCATGGCGTTGGTTAAACGACACAAACCTATCGCGAACGCCTTTCACAAATTATAAGACCATTTCTACATCATTCAGTAAATCCAATTCCTCTTTGGTGTATTTCAGAGCAGCATCAAACGACAGCCCGGGGCTCGTAGAATAATGAGCCGGGTCAACTCACGAAATTTGTCAAACACATTCGTGAGCAGCAATAGATCGAGTTTTATGTAATGCATAGCATACTCACCTAGAGTGTTTATATTAAACTTGGCATGCATGTGCATAGTCATCATCGGAAACAGTACAGCGTATGAGCATAGAGTAAAATTTATCATGCGGTGGCAGAGTTTTCTGCTTTAACACGTCCCAGCTGTTACAGAAATCAAATGGGAAACTACCTTTCCGAATGCACAATTCAAAACACTCAGGATTTTCAAAATGTATCCTGGTGTATTTCAATTCCTTCTCATCCAAGCCGTTGACTAGGCTGTCTAGGGATGATGCCATAAATTTAAAGGAATGTAGAAATCGAATGCAGAATTTTCCCAACTACCACATCAAGGCAGTAAAACGTTCATGGTTTTGGGGAATAACAGAAAAAGTCCCCTTGCCGACATAACACTATTCACGAATCAGAAACTGAATATCATAAACACACTAATAAATCAAGGAGCTGGGTACAGACTCAGTGGGCGCCTCCACGAACACCTCCTGGTTATTAGCTGCTGCAGCGGTAAGGCTTTTTTTTTCTAAATATCTAAAAAGAATGTTATTTCCTATTTTATAACCTGTTTGATTTAATTTTGTTTTATGCCATTCAAATACCTAAATTCAAATTAATACATGCATTTCATAAAAAATGGTATAAAACAAAAAATAATCAACCAGGTTATAAAAAAAAGAATTCTCACCTTGGCTTGTAATGGTTTGCTTTTCCCTTCTCATAGGCTAGTGTGGTAATGGTTTCTGTCCCTCTTTCTGTCTTTCTCCCTCTCAATCTCTTTCTCACACCCAACAGGTATACACGTTATCTGCAAACAAATAAATAAAAAATCAATAATTACCTTCTCAATTAATCAATCATTTAATAATTGCCAGTAAATATATATATATATAAATACATAAATAAATACCTACACCAAAACTAGTTCAAATATTTTCCACCAACACTTAGAAAAGGAAGAGTTTAAACCAGAGCAAGTGTTCACACTGTTGCGTCTTGTCAAGTAATGATAAAAGTAAGAGTAGACATGCTTAAGCCATGTCTACTCCCACTCTCTATCACGGCCTCTCTCACCCTCCCCTACACTGCCGGAAACGTAATTCCTACACGTGCATTGCACTCTTTGACCTTCCACTGTCCTGTCTCTCATACGTGTTCACACAGCTCAGCACATTCCAGAGATAACGTTATCAAGTCGTTGTAGTTGGGGACTGGTTAGCAGACCAGGTCTGCTCTGTTCTGCCTTACAGCTACAAACACTCGGGCTCACTACCGGCTACTAGCTAAAATACATAAGTCATACATTTCATTTAACCTTTCAAAGCCGAATTTCATCCTAAATCTATCTCATCACAACTTTGCTGCCCGCTTTGCACACCGCGCCAAGCGACACTTCACATAGTCATCTACCATTATTGGCTTGCGGTCTATCAATGGAAACAAAAGTTCATGACCTTGCTGTTTTGGGTATTTTGGGTAAATAAGTGCGCCATAGGGAAGATCAGAAAAAATACCCTTAAAACGGATCGTCGCATGATCCTCTGCAATCAATGGTTTGTGAAATACCGATTGATATATTAAACACAGCCACCGTGGCCAGCGACATGCTCGTTTAAACACAACCGGTACTGTCTCCCTCTACTATCACTATTAAAATAAAATAAAAAGTTAAAAAATCAATATTTTTAAAATGTGTCGTTAGGCCCTTTATAAACTTTTCTGGCAAACTAAATAATCAATTCAAAAGGGGGACGTCACCCCAACTCATTCGACACCTGTTACACGTCTCTAGCGTTATTGGTTCGCAAGATGTAACAAAACGTCTAAAAATCGTGTTTTTGCCCAAAAATCCTTGTCTATCATTCTCAAATATTCAACCTATTAAAAAAAATAAGCTTGCCATAAAATAGATGAGAAAACATACCCTTGAAACGACTCCTCACGTGACCCTCTAGCACCATTCCTTCCCCAACATAACCATTTCCCAACATAGACATCCGTACTAAAGCACACACGCGACTATAAGTAGACCCGCCACAGCTTAACTACTACACTTTTGTCCCAGAGACATGAGACTTATTTTAGCGGTAGAGGGGGTAAAGACCTTTAATTTAAGTCAAACTTCTTTGTGATTCTTCCTAATTTCAGAAATATAGTCAATTTGAAAAATTTAACTATTTTGGAGAAAAAAATTTAAACAATGCTATGGTTTGTTCTAACGATAAAGGACATAGAGACCTTTCGTTTGAGCCATTGCAAAACGTTCTATGATTATTAATTTTGGGAATATACCAACTTTCTAAAAAAAATGTTTTAATATAACGAGTCGTCCATAGCAAAAGGTACATCACCCCGAGTCCTACGACATGACACATGTTCAAATCCGACCATTGATTCGCGAGATATCACATTGGGTACCAGTACGAGGGTGGCTCAATAATTTGTGCTTGAAGATCCATAACCATAACCGTAAACTTAACCGTAACACTAACCCTACCTTTTTGACTTGTAAATTGAAACCACCCCAAATTTTACCGGCAAAGTATCCTTATGCATGGACGTTAAAGTGAAGAAACATGAATGCATTATGCAGATAACATCTTAATATTCCTTAATCATTATGAACAAGACAAATTTTTAAGGCAAATTAAAACTTTGGATCAGAGGTGCGTTTGGACCTCGAACTCTCCATTCAACGTTGCCATAATAAATCTTGTGGTTGAGTTTTAAGAAAAGGAAGCGGTTGTTAGTCAGTTATTGTTGCTTTAAGTGGAGAAACAGCGAGGTCATCTGTCCCTAAGGAAACCTTTTTCCGAATCGTTACAATTCTGTAGAAAATGTACGTCTTGAATTTTTTATTAAGTGTGTAAATAATTCATGTATTGTATTTCTAGAAGTGGAACAATTATTTTATTAATTATTTGTAACTCCCAGCCTAATTTAATTGGGGCACACTCGTGCTGACCAACTGATGAGAATTCACTGTCACGATTTAAACTCGGTATTACTTCATATTATTAATGTTAATACTTTTGATCTATCATTTTTCATTTGTTGACAGTGATGGGTTTTGCGATTTCTCTCTCTCTCTTAATGACCACCAAATTAAATGGTATATTGGCTTTCACGCCCCGTGAATTAAAACAATATTTCTAGGTTTATGCCGTATCTTGTGTGAGGTTTCGTCTAGGAACACCAAGCAGACTCATCAGTGGGCTCGTGGTGTCCGTGAGCCAGCTTGGTGTTCCTAGGCAAAATCCCACACAAAACACGGCATGAACCTAGAAATATTGCTGTGTACCATATTAAATGTTGAAGACTGAACTAATTAGATACTTATCACTCTGAACATATATCTTATTTTATAGGAAAACAAAGATGGGTGATTTAATACAAGATATTCACTGTATCGAAAGCTAAACATTCTATTAACTAATGTTGGTATCAGAAAGAGCTAGGCTTTATCACCTCGCTATTTACATACCCATACGTCTAAAAGAGCGCCCTGTGATTATTGTTGATGTACTTGTGTTATTATTCCTGGATACAAAGAAAACACGGTGAAGACTCGTACCGTATTTGGAGTCAAACCGCGAATTTATTGAATGTGTCATGATTATCTGTCTTATATGACTGCTCATGAGGAATTGATAAGAATCAAATCATTAATCACGGTCTTTATTTTTGTTGTGGCGGGTTCCCTGGTAGCGAGGAAGAATACTTTTACGAGCCAACTGATTCTTATCCTAATAATGACACTAGAAACATGTACCTAGGCTATATTTCGATCCCGGGAACGGTGTTGTGTTTCTTGAGAGTCTATCACATGTGAATGTGTGTGCTTACGTCACTCTGGGAGCCCAGGGAGGTAATCCATGGTGAGTTCATTAGTATTGAGTTTTCAAATGTAACAGTTCACAACTCATAAATACTGCCATGTGTTATTGTTGTTGTTCTTTAGAGGCTTTGCGACATCGTGTACTTGGGCGTGTGTAGAAGTTGCCTGATAACCTGTGTCATTGTGATGTCTGTATCAGCGTGATTTTGTAATGGAGGTAGGAATTGGGTAAGAAGTGGCCGTAGCCATACGTTAAGTCCCTTCCCAACATTTCCCTGCAGTAGAAGTGGGAAACCACGAAAAGTCACTTCCAGGATGACTGGCGTAACTACAATGGTGAGGCGGATCGCTCCCTCTCTATCATGCGGATGACGTCAGAACGGGGGCAACTGCAAGTTGTGGCTATAGGCGGGAGTCAAGCGCGTGATCAGCAGTCGATTGAAACATGCTAATGTTGACAAGTGTGTGCGTTGCTAGTGAAAGCGTATTTCTTAATCTCTGTCGACGGAAAGTGGGATGCAATGCCGAATTGTGCTATGTATGGTTGCAACAACTACTGCAGGAAAACAAAAGGGTCTAATATAAAATACTTTGTATTTCCACAAGACAGAGATGTAGCGAGCTCATGGGTCAGAGCTTGCAGGAGGGAGGACATGTTTAATTTAAAGCATGGTAAGTTATGATTTCTAAAACTAATCTGTCTGTTGTGAACAGAACAGTAAATCATTCTTTAAATTATTTCTCTCTAAAATTAAAACATTGCAACAGCTCTGGACGCATTTTCAAACTGATATATTAGAGAATATTATAGAAATGAATAGGCAAACCAAATAACAATTACGAGTGGAGATTATTAGGGTCTATTATTATTATTAGCATTATTATTATTATTAACATTATTATTATTATTATTTCAGCTCGAGTATGTTCTCTTCATTTCACTAAAGACAGTTTTGCTATTCCACTTCGACAGCAATTGTTGAACTATACTCCAGTGCACAGTAGAACTTTAAAATTAGATGCCATTCCAACTGAAAATCTACCAAAATCCACTCAAATTACACAAAGGAAAAGGAAAAGATCTCTGGAAGAAGCTGAAAGTCGGTCGATGAGGCTGGAAAAGAGGCGTCGTAAAAGTGTTATAAGTGAAATTATGCAGAACAATGAAACACTCACCGAAGGAATACAATCTAAACATACCTGCCTGAATGCGAAGGAGTTAATAAGGTAAACTTCTTTTTGTTTTTGAACATTGAAGTCTCATTTAATAATAAAAGGTGAATTTGTTTATTTTACACGCACAATACAACTAAGGTTCATTATGATACTTGGAAGAGAGGTAACTAGTGGAGTAAAGCACTGCTTTCACCAGATCGTTGAGACATTGATATCATGAGTTTAATTAAAGCCTGGTGTAGCTATAGTATTAATCTAATCTTGACCTTCATGCAGCCGTAGTTTAGTGGTCATATGAAAGAAATATTGCTCTTGTGAATAGAAACGCAGGCTACTCTAGTTCCAATATAAGTTCAAAAAATAAACCTGATAATTCAACGAATGCCTTTCCTTTTAAGCACTCGTTCTCATGAAGATGAGGTCAACACTTTGAAGAAATTAGTTGAGGAGGTACGTGAGGAATCCGAAGCTTGGAAACAAAAGTTCGATGATTTATGTGCAGACCATTCGGCGCTGAAGAAAGAAATCGCCGATCTGAGGAACAGTCGTTGCAAAGAAATTCAGACGATACTGGGTAAAGTCTTCACTCCAGGTCAAATAAAACATATATTAAGTACAGAGAAACGTAAGAAAATTAATTGGTGTTCTGACGATATAGCGGCGGCTATATCACTCAGATGTGTAAGCCCTAAAGCCTACCGGTTTTTAAGGGCTAATAACTATCCCTTGCCAGGACTGACGACGTTACGTGATTGGGCTAAATGTTTGAATTTAGAGCAGGGTGTTTTGCAAGATGTTGTGAAACTAATGAAATATAAATCAGCAGGACTAACCGAATTGGAACGCTTGACTGTATTGACGCTTGACGAAATTTATATTTCAAATCGCATGTGTATCGACAGAAGCAACTAGCAGAAAATTGGCCCTCGCAAAACTTGCCAAGTTGTCATGGCACGAGGTTTGATTGGTCAGTGGAAGCAGCCTCTTTATTATGCCTTTGACCAAAGAATGAAAAAAGGTATTATTCTTGGAATAGTATCGAATCTACATTCTGCAGGCTTCACCGTTGTAACCATTACAAGTGATATGGGGTCTGGGAATATGGGCTTGTGGTCAGAGCTTAATATTGGACATAATAAGGAATGTTTCTTCAATCATCCAAGCAACGATTCCTTAAAAGTGTTTGTGTTTGCAGACATTCCTCATTTATTGAAACTTGTGAGAAATCATTTGTTAGATCAGGGATTTGTGCTGCTCAATGGGAAAAAAGTAAACAAGGAATGTTTGGAACTACTAATTTCTATGTCTTCTTCTGAACTCACTATTGCGCACAAAATTAGCAGATATCATTTAGATTTAAAGGGATCAGAGAGACAAAAAGTTCGGCCTGCAGCTCAAGTACTTTCAAACCAGGTATCAAAGGCTCTTGAATGGTGTGGAGGGAAAGGGTTGATGAAAAACATTGACTGGGAAGAAGCGGCTAGATGTATAAAATTAATAAATGACTGGTTTGACTTATTTAATGCTAAGAACAAATTTGGGAGTCATTCTGAAAGAAATGCATTTGTTACTGATTTAGACAAGCAAATCAGTTTGCTAAATAATGTTAATGAGGTGATAACGTCCATGAGAGTTGGCCGACATAAAGCCTTACTCCCATTTCAAAAAGGAATTCTACTAAGCAACACGTCTCTAGTTAACCTTTTTAAATATTTGAAGCCGATGTACCAAGTCGAGTACATAATAACTTATCGTCTAAATCAAGATATTTTGGAGAACCTTTTCTCGTATATTAGAGGAATGGGAGGCTCCAATGATCACCCATCTCCTCTGGACATAAAATATAGATTGAAATGGTACATTTTGGGCAAGCACTCTGCTTCAATTAGGTAGATTTCATTAGAAAGCTAACTATTGCAATGGGTACCATGTTTCGACTTCCGGAAAATTTCGACATATCTTCGCGTTTCACATCCCCCAGACCCCAAAACCACCGTCAGTTCAAAAGTTTATATATAATTTATGTATATATGTATCTATATATATATATATATATATATATATATATATATCAGTTTCTTGTGGACACGATAACTGCCGTAATTTTGCACCAATCACTTTGATTTTTTTACATATCATGTATCCCTATAAAATCTCGGTCGAGTTCGTTAATGGGAAAAATCGGTCGAAGGGGGTGAAAATGGGGGGCTTTTTTCGAAAAAGTGAAATTTCGCTATAACTCTCTTAATACGTGAAATATCGAATCCATTCAAAGTTCATAATATGTGTCGGATAAGTGCCAAAAATTTATGTCAAATAAGTTTTTTGATAGCACCAACCATTGACCAAAGGGGTGGAAAAAAGTGGGTTTTTCGGGAAACATTAATCATATCTCTCTTAATAGGCACAATATCAAAACCGTACAAAATGGACAATATTCCTCCAATAATTACCTAAAACTTTTGTCTGAAAGAATTTTCGATATGACCCACCATTACGCCACGGAGTGAGCAAAATGATTTAAATTATAAGAAAATTCCAAGTGCCAAGAGTGGTTGCCATGACAACTTTACTTTTAATTGATACGGGTTGAGCCATCAGCAGTTGCTATGACAACGCCACTGCACGAGATCACATTCTGTTTTCATATGTCTGTGGGAAGCGACTTCGGTATCGGAACTGGTAGCATGCTGAACTTCTATGCCCAAGGTCGCGGGTTCAAACCCGGCTGAAGTCGTCGGATTTACTAAGAGCGCCAAAAAACCCTGAGTATGCTTTCCTTCGGAGGGGAAGTTCCAACGTTCGTTGCGAGTTGATGGTTCCGGTGGCATCTAGTGGCCAAGTTCACAGCTAGGTGTCGTTGATGGTAGTATTTTAAATTATGTAGCCTATTTTAGGTAGATTTCATCAGAAAGCTAACTATTGCAATGGGTGCCATGTTTCGACTTCCGGAAAATTTCGACATATGTTCGCGTTTCACATCCCCCAGATGCATATATATCAGTTTCTTGTGGACACGATAACTGCCGTAATTTTGCACCAATAACTTTAATGTTTTACATAATATGTAACCCCTTAAAAAATCGGTTGAGTTCGTTAATGGGCAAAATCGGTTAAAGGGGGGGGGGGGGGGGAAATGGGGGGGGGATTTTTTTTTCGAAAAAGTGAAATGTCGCTATAACTCTCTTAATACGTGAAATATCGAATCAATTCAAAGTTCATAATATTTGTCGGATAAGTGCCAAAAATTTATGTCAAATAGGTTTTTTGATAGCACCAACCATTGACCAAAGGGGTGGAAAAAAGTGTTTTTTTCGGGAAACATTAATCATATCTCTCTTAATAGGCACAATATCAAACCCGTAAATAATGGAAAATATTCCCCTAATAATTACCTAAAACTTTGTCTGAAAGAATTTTTGATCTGACCTACCATTACGCCAAGGGAAGAGAAAAATGATTTCGGAATTAAAGAACATGCCAAGTGCCATCAGAGGTTACCGTGACAACGCTTCTAAGTTGATGGGGGATGAGCTATCAGAGGTTGCCAAGACAACGCCATTGCACGAGATCACATTCATTTTTCCATCTGACTGTGGGAAGCGGCTAACTGGTAGCATGCTGAACTTATATGCCCAAGGTCGCTGGTTCAAAGCCGGCCAAAGTCGTCGGATTTTCTAAGAGCGCTAAAAAACCCTCAGCATGCTTTCCTTTGGAGGAGAAGTTCCAACGTTCGTTGCAAGTTGCTGGTTGCGGTGGCATCTAGTAGCCAAGTTCACAGCTAGGTGTCGTTCACGTTAGGATATGGTACAAAATTAGGAACTACTACTTAAAATTGACCGTCTGCAGACCTTACCTGAATTACAGACTAAAACAGTCATCACAATTAACACCGTTTATCAGATTCTACACACACCCAGTGTACACGGGGTTACATGACCACGTTGTCGCAGCCCCTAAACTGAGGAACCAACAAACATCTCTGCGGGAGATAAAATTTTGCGAGAAGAAGTAACAGACTGTCTGATACTTACACATCAGTTCCAAACCTTGCATACGGACAGTGTGATCAGAATTATAAAAATGAACCCCGAATGACAAGAAGGTTACCATCCCCATAAGACAATAAAATGATAAAAATATGCATACAAAAACGAAAAAACGTTGATTTTTAACCTCCAAATGTAAAATACTTTCTTGCAATCAATGAGGTCTGATCCTCCTACGAAAACCTGCATATTTTGCCTCTTATAGCCAATCCCCTAGTTTGCCCGGTGAAATCTACCTCCGCCTTCCGGCGTGCCGAGAGGATTTTTTTTACTGTAAATAGAAATACAGAGGAGGATATTGACGAAAAGTGTCTGATTAAACCAATGGAAACAGAAACTGACACCTGTTTCTCGCAGACTGCGTTAGTGAATGTTGCCAAATGTATTCCTGATATCGTGGATGCTCCTGACGAAGAAAAACTAGTTTCTAGTTTATTTGTTGAATCAAATTACGAAACTGAGGAAATGAACATGAGGTTGTTTGAAATGACCCATCATCAGAATGAATTGTTCGATGAATTTGATCTCTCGGATTTTAAAGATGAAATGAACCACGAAGGTTTAAAATACATTACAGGATATGTAGCACACAGATTCAGGGATAAGTACAAAAACTTGGGAACATTATCTCAAGAACTTGAACCCAGTAAAGAAGGCCCAGATTGGATCCAGTTTATTTCAAGGGGAAATCTTTTGTATCCCTCTAATGAACTTATGGAAGTTGCAAAGACAATGGACGCTGAGTTTCATAAATTTCATGGCAATTCGCTATCAACTGATGAGTTTATATTCAATGAATTAACCAGCAGGACCTTGAGAAAATTGCCTCATATGAATATTGCATATGAGGTTATTCACCGTTTAGCTCGAACCCGAACATATATTAGGTTGCGTGACTTAAACAGAAAAATACGTTTCGGCAATTCACAGAGAAAATTGAATCGCAAAATGTGTAAATTCACCAATGTGAAAAAATAGTGGATCTCGTTAAAGGGCCATTACTATTGTTTAGAGGTATGCCGTATTCATAATTACCAACATTATTCTCAGTGTTTACAACACAAAGTATGTACAGTGTTATAATAAATGCTTTTATTAATGCCTTCAAGTTATATTATTATGACCAGAGCCGCATTACAGAGTGCTGTGTCACCGAACACAATGCTCCCGTTGTGACGTCAACCGCACGTGAGAGAGGGAGCGATCCGCCTCACCATTGTAGTTACACCATGGTAGGAATTGAATCTCCTCAGTATTTCCTCACGAGGCTGAGTGTACCCCACCTGTTCCAGGTCTCAGACCAGAATTAACACATGCCTGGACATGTCACATGCCCTGTGGACTGGACATTATTCTGCTCAGAATGTTTCCCCACACTAGATTATAAACACGTTCATAATTGTTGAAATAACCCAGATGTTATCTTTGAAGTTGGTATGAGTCCTAGATTATAATGTACTTGGAAACATGACATTCTGTGCAGTGGTCGCTTACAGAAAGACCAGATGCAGTATATTTGAGATTAGATGGGTGAACAAGCAAACTACGGTACGCTGTATATTGTGCCCTTTAGACAAGGATTTCAAGGAGCCACGGGTTTCAAATGGTCTATCCAAGATACTCCTCCAACAAACACACACGTTTGGGGAAACGACGCGTTCTTGCACTGATTCAGGACGAAAACCTGTACTCGGGGGTGTCAGGAATAGGTGAGGTTCTATTTTAACTAGCCGAGAGGAATACATGGACACAAAAACTAATAAAGAAAGAGGCCAGATTTAAGTTAAAATCCAAATAAATATATTCAAGAAAGAACAGATACCTAGACTAGTTATGAGAGGTAACAATCGTCTAGTCCTTATTAATCTGCCCGGAAAGAAATAGAAGAAAAAGTCCTGTCAAAGAAATCTAAATTCAGCCTCTCATAATCCTGAATACAAAAACGATAGCAAGCAAGCTAAGAGTATGACACGTAAAATCAGCCCTAAGCAATATATCAAGAATGACTACTAGCAATTAATGACATCTGAGAATTAACAACAAAGCAAAACATTTACTTGTTTACAAGTTTACATTTACAAGCACAATAAAATAGCTATGTTATAACGGTGTCATCGCCAACATTTACATTTAACGTTAATCATGTAAGTGAATCCTATCTGAAGTTAAGCAAAAAATAAATAAACGAGAAGCGTGTATTGTAAAGAAAAATCAAGTCTATGAGCAATCCTTTCGTAACAAACAAAAACAATTAATCTGATACTACACAAATATTTACAAGTCATGACACTCCTATCAAGTGTGCAAATGGCACGCCTGCCTCCACGATTTATCACTCTTTGTGGCAAATGGTCATAAGTGTAGTGCAAAGAAAGAAGAAAGAAAGCTTGCAACTGCTATGGCAAAATGCCACGACTCACGGGCTTTCAATATAATGCGTGTATTTACATTATCACGATATTAATTGAACTTCGTTTCAAGATCGGGAATAAAAGGAAGCTTGTAGTTTAACGTGACCGTTAATCTGGAGATCATGAGCCACGGGACCTCCTTTTTACCTGGAATCTGAAACACAGGACATGGCATTTCACTTCGGAAATCTCACATTCAATGACCGGGAATCGAACCCGGACCACCTTGGTGAGAGGCATACAGCTAGACCGCTGAGCCACCACGCCCCCCAAGATCGGGAATAACTGTCAAGAATGTATCATAAATAAACTAAGATGTGAATGGATCCATCTAAAGATCTCGTAGATCATCAGTGACAAAAGATCACTGTACACCAACTTCACCGACACCCTGTGTCTCATACAATAACACGCATTCGTCAATCCTTCAATCATCGGTCAACACGACATAAACAGTTCATTGTTGCCGGCAAAAACATCAGCTCTAAAAATCTTAGCAATACATCTTAATAAAAATCAGCTACAAGACAACACATAGAATAGATCCCTAATTTATACATAATTTCTGCGTTCATGGGTAACTAAATCCATTGTATCGGCAATCAGCTGTTTCTCAGGTAAGTATTACTGTATAATGAACGTTTTACCAGTGCCTTCACAATAGCATGTCCTTTACATGACCTAAATGCTTGTATCTTTAATCATTCGTTCTGTAAGACCTCAATAAATTAATGTCTTTATGTTAGTCGTCCACTAAAAGTGTAAATAACAAAAGAAAAATCTACACATCGTGTTCATTTGTTTCTGCATGCTAGCAGCCGGCTCTCTGGTCTAATGCGTTGAAAATAAAGAATGTCACAGCCTTCTGAATAAACACTTTACAGTTACATAAGAGAGTTCATGTGACAGTGTGGCCTATCATTCCCTTCAAGATTCCTGCCATTGACTTTGGCAAACATCTGACAACTTGTTTAGCTTTGATTATATGTGGGCCGCAAGCTACTCACTGCCTGCTCGCAGAAATGATACATCTTATGAAAGTGTCGCCTACCTGGCGTGTATTAAAATTTTATGAAACAACTAAATTCAACACTTCTTAAAATAAATCCTACCTACGCTTGTGCAACAAGTGAAACCATATAAACTAGTCTACATTCTCCAACCCTCAGCAGGATCAATACTTAAAACATTCCTTCACTTACGGATCGATGCTTTGCATGGTTCGAGCCTCGCTTTAAGATGGGATAGCTAGCTCTGGCTTCGATTCACGTCGTCTCCTCATTGGATCATGCGTGTATTAGCATCGTTAGTTCCTCCAATGCATGATAATTTAGTACATCATCATTCCTTCTATATTGGCATCATAGTCATCCATGGTTGGTCCAGCTTTATAAGGGGTAGCCTCCATGTTATGGGATGTGTTTGTAGTACGATGATCCTGAGCATAGTTTCTATTGTCATACTTGAATATGACTCACTGAATTTGCAGTGTGGATTACAAACTACCCTTATTTACTCCGCCACTGCTTCTATAATACCACTTGTATGATATGCTCACTCAAAACTGATGCATTGAAATATGTAGAACAAGTGGTGTGAATAAATTGTACAAGTCACTGTTTCAGTTCAATATAAATGATGCAAATTTTGCGTAGCACATGTTCTGACATTTAAACATATAATAGTTAACCAATGTTCTCACGATTATCGTTCCAAATAAAATACTTCTAGCATACTTGAATTGTGGCCATGTGGTCAGCCAACAAATTTGTTGATTTTCACTTGAGTCCAGGCGTGGATTGGGTGAATAAAAACTCCAATTGACAATAATGGTTTTTAATTGTCAGACGTACAGTATATCATTCCATTCCTTCATGAGTATATTTTATGATTTGATTAGCATGTGCTGGAGTGCAAAAGGGTCGAAATCAGAAGAATGAGAAAGACTATCGAAAATTCATGTAGCCAGCGGTTTCTTCTGGGTCCTAAACTATGTGTATGCAAAATTCGGTTGAGATTGGTGGAACGGTGTAGATTTGTATAAGGAACAGATCCACATACATACCCACATACAGACTTTCACTTTTATATATATGATATGCCAAATACGGCCTTCTACACATGTGTATTTTTACTCCACGCTATTCCTGCTGTAAATCAACCTGGGATGTTTAATTATTTCCCGACTAAATTCGGATTCACCATTACAATCCGTACATTTGTCACTCTCCCAAAATACACGTCATGCATATGAGATTTTCAAAGTGAAATGCCATGTCCTGTAGTTCGGATTCCTCGTAGAAAGGAGATCCCGTGGCTCATGATATAAAGATTAACGGTCACGTTAACCTACAAGCTTCCTTCCTTTTAAAATACACGTCAGTCTGCGTGAGACGCACGACAAGCAGGCTTCTGCGTAACGAACGGAACTGGTGTAGTACCTCATGTGCTTTATGAAATTCATGATTCGCCTTTCTGCGATATTATAAATGCATAAAATATTGCCAAAAATTCCAAAATATGTCAGGATAATTTTCAAAATATTCCAAGCGTATACTAATTATCCACTCGTTGCATTCCACATAAATATAAATTTCCAAAGAGGTCAAAAGAGTTTATATCATAGTCAAGTACGTTCAGTGGTGTTCCAGTAAAGCTCCGCCTTATATCGATCATACCTGTGATCAATCGCCTCATCGAACTAGCATTATAGGGTGCAAAATATTGGTTAATATTACGGCGCCTAGAAGCCTGAACATCACTCTCACATTCAGTTTCCACCAGCTCACTATAACATGGTCTATTTGAGCGATAATTTCTATAAAACCTGATCATCTTATTATGCAAGACCCCCTCTTGTCATTTTACTGATCCAGCAGGAAGAAAGTCGATGTTTTGAAATTAAATCAAAGAATAGAAGTATGCCATAAACAAACGGAAATTTACCTTAAGCTAATAGAAAGACTGATAGAATTTAATTCTTCAAATTAGACTACTAGTACTAAAATAAATTTACTAAATTAGAAAAGAAAATTATTAACCTAGAATCTCTACATAGTAGAAGTCCCCGATTCTTGGATGTAACGGGTAATCTCTAGAACCACTGGATGGGTTTTGATGCGGTATTCACCGTTCTATAAAGGATTTCTCGAGGAAGGTTTCTGTAGAAAAAAACCATTTATGACCAAAGGAAGCCGAGCAGTGACAATTTCAGTGAATCGAATCGAAGGAAAACCTGCCGTCCGTGTGATTTCTAAACTTAAATTGTTAAAATATCTATATACTACGAGTGTTGGAATGTTCAACAAGAAATGTTCTGCAAAATAGTCCGGGACAGCATAACTCTATCTTTAATACATCGCCTACTATAAGTGTATGAAAATGAAAATCCACAGCCTGCTTCCAGTCTCCGACCGGGTCAGGAATGGAATGAATGAAGCCCCGATCTAGCGGCGAGGATATGAACTGTGCCGGCTGCCGAGGCCTGACGCACTCCTCTGGGGCAATGATTATATGAATGACAGATGAAATGAAATGATAGTGGAGAGTGTTGCTGGAATGAAATTTTGACAGGGAAAACCGGAGTACCCGGAGAAAAACCTGTCTGCCTCCGTTTTGTCCAGCACAGATCTCACATGGAGTGACCGGGATTTGAACCACGGACCCAGCGGTGAGAGGCCGGCGTGCTGCCGCCTATGCCACGGAGGCTTCTACTATAAGTGTATATACGTTTTCATTTCTTACAACAATCTCCATTCCTATATATTCAAAAGTTTCTACTTTCTCAAGAGGCTTTCCATTACAGAGGATATTGAGCTATTATTCCTGTTTATTCTGTTTTGAGACCCTCATTACTTTACCTTTGTCTTCATACACTATCAGATTGTAAACGTGAAAACAAATTGATAACAAGAAAGATAACAAGTAGTTCCGTAAAGAACTATACAGACTATTTTCTTTTCTCCTACTTATGTTAATTGCCTCTGTCAACATATAAAATTTCAGTTTGTTTGCTCTAATAGATTCGTAGATATTGAGAAAGGACTAAATATTTCGGATGGTCGCCAAGTTGGATTTTATATATGTAGGTCCTAGTGCTATGTACTGTTACATGAAGATTATTGTGTACGTGTAGCATTCAAATTTCAATCGCATGATTAGGACACAAGAAGTAACAAGGAGATTTTAAAATTTCGCACAGCTGCCACCTTGCGGTTATGGAAACAATTGAAATAAATTAGATGCCAGTGGATTAATATTCGTATAAGGATTTACCGTACCAAGTTTCACTGCACTCGGATGGTTAAATTGCGAGAAACGTCCATGTGAATATTTATATTTCGCGTCGCCACCATGTTGTATTTGTGATCACCAGGTTATTGAAAGTCCTACAGGTGAACTTATGTTCATAGCCCCTATGAATATATAAAAAATCAGTTTGATTGCTATAAGAGATTCGTAGATATTCAGAGCCGTCTAAATATTTCGTATGCTCGCCATGTTGGATTGTTAAATGTATAGGCCGTAGAGTCATGCACCAATAAATGAACATTATTGCGTAGGTTCATTATTCAAACTTTTACTTCGATTGCATGATTATGACACAAGAAATAAAAACTTAATTTTAAAATTCGCACAGCCGCCATCTTGAGGTTATGCAAACAATTGAACTAAATTAGATACCAGTGCATTACAATGTGTATTTACATTTCCTGTACCAAGTTTCATTGCGTTTGGAACATTAAATCGAGAGAAAGGTCTATTTATATTTTTCAAATTTGCTTGGCCGCCATGTTCGTTTTGTAGTTAACCGGTTTTTGGAAGTCTTATTGATGAACTTCCAGTAGTGTCCTTTATCTCCGTACAAAATTTCAGGGTGATACCGCTAATAGATATAGAATATAGAATATAGAATGGCGGTGAAATATTTCGCACAGCCGCCATCTTGTTGTTATGTAAACAATTGAACGAAGTTAGATGTTGGTGCATTACATTGTGTATAAACATATACTGTACCAAGTTGTATTGCATTTGGTTGGTTAAATCGCGAGAAACGTCTATCTAAAAGTCACAAATTCGCTTGGCCGCCATGTTGGTTTTGTAGTTACCAGTTTTTCAAGAGTGACATAGAACTTCTAGTAGTTCCCTTTATCATCGTAAAAAATCCAGGGTTATATCGGAAATAGATTCGTATTGAATGCTGGTGACATATTTCGTACAGCCGCCATGTTGGATTGGTGAGATGTAACAAAATTTGAAGGGCACAGTCGGGGTCGTCCGGAATAGTGCTATGAACTTACCGAGTTTCATCGAAATCGCTGGAGCCGTTTAGAGGTTATGAGGGACACACACACACTTACACCATCACACACGTACACACACACGGACAAAAGGTGATCTTATAAGCCTATTTCTTTCAAAATTGAAAATAGGCTAAAAATGAGACCGAAATTGCAACGTGTTAGTGATTCCTATGATACGTTATCAGTATTTCTGACTGTTTTAATGCTAAGCACGTAATCGTCAGTACTGGTACACGGAGAAACATGTGACACACAATGAAGATAATAATAATAATAATAATAATAATAATGTTATTGGTTTTACGTCCCTTTTAACTACCCTGGCTTTTAGAGACGCCGGGGTGCCGGAATTTTGCTCCGAAGGGGATCTTTAACGTGCCAGTAAATGTACTGACACGGCTCCCTCACATTTGCGCATTTGCAATAATTTCTAGTTCACTTTTAGCATGGGAGAAGGACATAACTTCCTGATTGGCTATTCTGACGAAACACGTTAGCAGCAAAGGATGTGATTAGTCAGTGCAGTCAGCCTATCAGCGATGTCGTTCCAGGTTAGAAAAAAATATGTACAACTCCCATTGTTTTAACTTCGTAATTTATTGGTACCCGTATACATATTAATGCGCCTTGAAATAGAAGCATGATCATTGTTTCTAGGCCATGAGTGATTCCATATTTTCTTAAATCAAGAAGAATCATTACCAGAATGTTTTTCATCGATTAACACCCCCCTTGTAGCCTACCATTTGGGCGATTCTACAAATAGGGGACACTTTATGGTCCTATGACTGTATAGAGTTTATTATTCCAACAACACAGTTCCATGAAAATTGTATCATTGTTTACAAGAATATCTCACAAGTGGACTATAGTTTAACAAAATTTTGTGAATTAAACAATACAACAAAAAATACGCAATTTGCCATTAGCATTGACGTACCTGGTTATTACTTCCTATTGCATTTATTGAAGTACTAGTAGAAGTACCCGTTCTTCGAACGGTGTTCGTTGTTGACACCAGACATTATCAATTGAGCTACTGTTGCAATATTTAGCGGTTTGTCATTCCTTCAAGTTAATCAGAAGTTAGTTTTCTGGGAATATCACACACACGGTTAATTTAAGGCCCTTAAAATGTAGTTTTCGGAGACCCTTTATAGATTCCTGAATTTTGTGCCTCACATTGAGAAGCGCAACATATGCTTCGGTCGTCCTTCAAGGATAATTTTTAAATTTCGCCTATTTTAGCATGTACTAGCAGAAGTACCCGTTCTTCGAACGGTGTTATATATTAACACCAGACATTATCAATTGAGCTACTGTTGCAATGGTTAGCGGTTTGTCATTCCTTCATAAGTTTATCAGAACGAAGTTAGTTTTCTGGGAATATCACACACACTGTTAATTTAAGGGCCTTAAAATGTGGTTTTTGGAGACCCCTTGTAGACTCGCGAATTTTGTGTCTCACAATGAGAAGCGCAACATATGCTTTGATCGTCCTTCTAGGATAATTTTTATATTTCGCCTATTTTAGCATGTATTTTGAGAAGTTTTTCCCTATATCCACCCTTCTACTGTATGAAAAGTACGGTGAGGAGTTTTATAAATGATTGGTGTATTGACTCATGTTTACCATACCTAATTTTACGATGCACCAAGCATCCGAACACGATTTATAGGCGTAAATAAAGATACACAGAAAGACAGACAGACAATTCTATTGTCTACAACATATCACCCAGATATCCAAATATGGGTATATCTACCATACAGTATCAAACAAAATCATCCTTACGATGAGCCCGTATGTCGACAAAATAAAATAAAAAAAGATTAGTTAAAATGTGCTCTCAAAATAAATTCACCTAACGTGTACTTCCTGACGTGAAATAGATTTGAAAGCTTTGTAGACGAAACGCAATACACCTCACATAAAAAATGACCCTCTACGTTGTGTTAGGTCCCCATACACAGGAAGACCTCTTTCATAAATTATAAAGGCTTGTGGTGCATGAAAATTCAGGTTCTTTAGCCTCAAATGGCCCAAATTCCTAAAAGCCGCAAAAAATGCTGATTCAATTCAGGAATTTTTGAAAATAATGTTGCTGTTTGGAGATATAATAGACTTTCTGTACTATATGTCGCACGTGAAATTGCATGAACAAATTCTAGGTTACCCCTTGAGCCCCTTAATTGTATTGACGAAATATACAGTCTACGTTGGTTCCGTGATAACCTTATGGCCATTTGCAAACTTTCACAGAAATGTAATAAATGGAGTAGCCTAATAATAATATCGCATGGCCTCGGATGCCGGGTGCAAGCTTCGTAATTTGACACCCAGAGGGTAGCTTGCATGTCGAAATTTCGTTGTTCCTTGAATCACTATGAAAGTCATTGAGGGTAGATATCTAAGCTCCTTGAACACTATAGCGCTTTCTAGTAGAGAAATGAGGAACTTTGTGTTGGCGGAAACTCCTGAGATTAATTTTGCCATTATGAACACGGCCTACTGAATTCAAAAGGGTTCTTTGAATTCCAACATCGTGTGATATGTGAGTCGTATTTTTGCCGCCTTTCAAAAATCACTTACCACGGCCAGGAGTGAACCTGAGTAGTGGGATGAGGGGGGAGCTGCTTACTAACTTATTGAGCCCTCCTCGTAGCGGCCCCGAACCTGATATCTCGCTAACCAAACATGGGATTAGAACCTACAGGGTGTCCTAGCACTCGTAGTGACGTCCCCTACTTTCCTATAGCCTCTTTATTTAATGAAAAGACCAAAACTAAAAGGTCATTCACGAGTAGTGGGGTAGTGTTGGTTTTCTCAAGTTGCGCTCGTGCTTGAATATGTATGGCTATGTTGGGAAAGGGTTAGGTGGTGGGGGAGGAGTAGGGTCGAGTGAGGGGTCGTTTAGATGGTATTTTTTCCGCTCTGGGTGATGGTGAGGTTATTTTTTAAAATGGATGGAATTGGGAAACGCCATTTGGGGTAAACATGTTGTTTTTTTGACATTTTGGCGATGAATGTTTTTTTATACGCATGCGCACTTGAGGAGTTTTGTAAGAGGGCGGGCTTTTTAAATGATGATTTATAAATGAGTGTTTTTTTAATATGTATTGAAATAAACCAAAAAAACTAATAGGTCATCGGCTTTTTACTATCTCGCTAACCAATAATCGGATTTAAACGTATGAGGTGTCGTAGGACTCGTGGTGAACTCTCTTTTTCTATCGAAGGGGTATATTCACCCCAAAATAAAAACTACCCTTACCCGGGGGATGAAATAGTAATTTATTTTTGTATACCTACGAACTTGGTGGTTTTTGTAAAAGAGCGGGCTTTTTAAATGATGATTTATAAATGAGTGTTTTTTAATATGTATTTAAATAAAACAAAAAAACTAATAGGTCATCGGCTTTTTACTATCTCGCTAACCAATAATCGGATTTAAACGTATGAGGTGTCGTAGGACTCGTGGTGAACTCTCCTTTTCTATGGACGGGGTATATTCACTCTAAAATAAAAACTACCCTTACCCGGGGGTTGAAATAGTAATATTTTTTGTATGTGCGCGCACGGACGGCTTTTGTCAAAAGGACCTAACTACACGTTTGTTAATATTTTCTGAACCCCTCATGGGATTTTGCCATAGGCAGTATTCTAACCCTGGGGGTGACGCCCCGTTTTTGAATGTAGGATTCATTTTTGTTAAAAGGACCTAACGACACTTTTGTTCATATCTCGCGAACCAATCATGCTAGGGACTTGTATGAGGGGTCCTAGCACTTGGGGCAACATCCCCTGTTTGGGGGTGAAACTACCCCCTAAAATTGAAAAATCCATATCATGGAAACGAAGAAGCCTAAAATTACGTGTGATAGCTTAAAAAATAGGGGATGATATGGGCTTTTACCTCGATTGGTCATTTCACCCCTAAAACAGTAAATAGTCATGCTATGGGGAAAAAACGTGTTAAACACCTAAAAATGATAAATGAACCTAAGATCTTTTGTTTTTGATGAAAAATAGCAGGGGGGTGAAACTACCCCCCAAAATTGAAAAATCCATATCTCGGAAACGAAGAAGCCTAAAATTAGGTGTGATAGCTTAAAAAATAGGGGATGATATGGGCTTTTACCTCGATGGATCATTTCACCCCTAAAACAGTAAATAGTTATGTTATGGGGGAAAAACGTGTTAAACACCTAAAAATGATAAATGAACCTAAGATCTTTTGTTTTTGATGAAAAATAGCAGGGGGTGAAACTACCCCCCCCCCCCAAAATTGAAAAATCCCTATCTCGGAAACGAAGAATCCTAAAATTAGGTGTGATAGCTTAAAAAATAGGGGATGATATGGGCTTTTACCTCGATTGATCATTTCACCCCTAAAACAGTAAATAGTCATGTTATGGGAGAAAAACGTGTTAAACACCTAAAAATGATAAATGAACCTAAGATCTTTTGTTTTTGATGAAAAATAGCAGGGGGGTGAAACTACCCCCCAAAATTGAAAAATCCCTATCTCGGAAACGAAGAAGCCTAAAATTAGGTGTGATAGCTTAAAAATAGGGGATGATTAGGGCTTTTACCTCGATTGATCATTTCACCCCTAAAACAGTAAATAGTCATGTTATGGGAAAAAACGTGTTAAACACCTAAAAATGATAAATGAACCTAAGATCTTTTGTTTTTGATGAAAAATAGCAGGGGGTGAAACTACCCCCCAAAATTGAAAAATCCATATCTCGGAAACGAAGAATCCTAAAATTAGGTATAATGGCTTAAAAAATAGGTCATGATATACGCTTTAACCTGGATAGGTCATTTCACCCCTAAAACAGTAAATAGTCATGTTATGAGGAAAAAATGTGTTATACACCTAAAAGCATAAGCATCTTTGTGAAACCATGCTTTAATGGACATGTGTATGGAGGATGATTTTTGTTTTTATTATTATTAGGTAATTATGGATTAATGTGTGTATAGATAACTAACCTGTGAGGAGCGTGATGGCGCAGGTGCTTAGCTGCTCGTCTTTACCCGGACGGCTGGGGTTCAAATCCCGGTGACAGCGGAGGTTGGAATTTTCACCTGAAAAATCACGTGGCGTCAGGAAGGGCATTCGGCCTTAAATCCCCGGCCAAAACCAAAATGAGCCTGGTTGGCTCCGGCGACTCAAACTAATAGGGAAAAGCCGAAGAAAGAAAAAATGGTAACTCACCAGTAATAGTAAACATTGGTTGGAGGTGTTGAAGAAGTCAGGATGGCCAACCCTTGCCATGGTTCACGAATGCACCCCAAAAAGTTTTACCTGTCAAGACTCAGTCTACCCTGTTGCAGCCTTTAGAAAAAAAAATCGAACCGGGTCCTCTGTGGTGACAGTGGAGTTATATTCATGATGCTTTTTAAACAAACGTAGGCTTGCATACTACCACTGGGTTGAATCTGCACAGAGACACTGGCTTTGGTTTGCGTAGTGTGCCTTGCTGATAACAGTACAGCGATCTTGTCAGTAAGTTTCATATTACTCATTTGCTTGATAGCGGACGTGCTCTGCACATGACTAGATCGTTGTTAGGTTTGACAAAGGCTTAGTGAAGCTTATTGCAACCTTGAAATGAATGTCATGGTATAGTCGGGGTTGGAAGCCAAGACCTTAGGGTTGACAACCAAGTAGGTTAATCACTACACGGTGATATGGTCAAATAATAATGTAACAAAACATATAGAAACGTTTTCTATAGTTTAACGAATTGGCATACCATGAGAGGTGTAGGTAATGGAAATTGAATCCTTAGCTGATGATTATACTACTTTCCATGCGCACGTATAAGCTATCATGTTAGAAAAAGAATGGTATGGCTTGTTTTAAACGGAGAATAATAATTGTGTTTACTGTGAAACACAAATCTGAATTTAAAATAATTAATTTAAAATAATTAATTTAAAATTAACTAATTTAAAATTAGTTTAGTACGCTGAAGTTAAAATGAATCATGATCACGTTACAGACAGCCAGTTTCAAAGCCATGAGAACTAAGTGAACAAAGAATAAAATTCATGAGCCAGTGAGGAATTCAACATGCTGTCCTTTGGACAAGAGAGAAGCGTTCTACAGCGATCCTCAATGGTTTGGGTCATCGTAAAGATGAAAATTAAATCTAAGCTGCTACACTCTTATATACTAGAAGAAGAAATGGAAAACAAATGGTCAAATAAAGGACAGAAGGAATAAAAAAAATGGCCCTCAACCCTCAAGCATAAGGATTGAGGGAGTTGGAAGGAAGGAGAGCCATGAAAGGCATATAAAAAGTATACTAGGAGTGGCTTTGCCCCAGAGGTAATGGATAAAGAGGAGGAAAACTGGACTCAGCTCAGAAATCCCTTGGGGTCGCCAACTTCCAAACTGATCAGCCCTTGAGGGTGTAGCCATATGCAGAGTGCACCGCAAGTGGTGGGGCTTCTTGAGGGGGCTTGGGCAAAAGACAGGGAATAACATGAAAATAAAAAAGCAAGGCTGCCTCCTCAGGATATCAGAAAAAATAAATAAACCAGGGCCAATGAAGTTGCAAAAGGAAGAGACTCCCTAGGGCTCGGATACCCTAATCATGTTGAGGTCGGTAGAGAACACGAGATGAGCAAGTGTGGTCGACAGGAAATAAGACAGAGAGGAGCCTAGCACAAGTTAGTGGAAGCAATGACGGCCTCAGCTGGGACTCCGTGATCGTCAACCTACATGACACTAGATATGACGCCCAGGGGTGGAATTAAAGACCTCTATTGTTTTATATCACTGGCTTTTAAGAACGCTAACACATGGCATGCCTTATAATGCAATACTGGTCCTAGGGTATGCAAAAGGGTATTAGAAACTCAACTAATAATAGTGTGCTTGCCCATGATTATTTTCCCAAGGACTGATAACCATAATTTCCAAGCCCCTAAGTAAGACAAAAAACAAATGATTTTCATTTTCCAATGAGTTGGGGTGAGGTGAGGCGAGTTTTCTATACACCAAACTGATGTGGTTTCCCACTTCTACTCCAGGTAAATGCACATTTGATGTTAAGATTAGTGAAATGGTTTGCAACTGCCCAATGCTAGGACCTGATTAGTGGCTTTTAAAAATGAAATGGAATGGAGTACACTCCCCCCAAAACCAACAAGAGGAGTGTTCGATCCCCCACAACAACCATCCTTAAAGTCAATATAAATGACTATGCACTTCAGGTCAAGACGGTCTCCTCTCTCCAATCCTACCCCTTGGTGGTGAAAGGCACACTCTAATACAACCTTCATAGTGACAGGTTATCTGTTAAATACCTAACTATCCCCAGATTTACCTTAAATTTTCCTAAAATCCACTACATTTTCCGAAAATTGACCAAATGACACAACATTCCAGCAAAATTCAACAAATGACTACCAGATTTATTGAAATTCCATTGATTTACCTAAGCATGGTTTAAACTACCTCAAATTTATATAAAATTAGACGAATATAGATGAAAATTCACTAAAATTTACCGAATTTAGCCAAGTGGTGTACAAACCATGAAATTTATCCAATTTTTTTATTAAAATTGACTACATGTACTCGAAAATTTCATAATATTCCCTTTACATGTATGCTTTTTGTTGTTGTTGTTGTTTCGTTTACCATACTCTCTGCAGACAAATACCTCAACATGAATTTCTCTTAGACTAGGAGCTCTACATTCGATATGATAGCTGAGTTTCATTTCCCATAAACTTGTCACTGAGGCGGGTGTCAGGAAAAGGCATTCAGCTGTAAAAACCACACTCTCACATAGACTTTCATAACCTCTTACGTTGAGGTTCCTAACGCTAACGACATTGAATGATTGAACGGTTTCCTTTTCACTATTCCTGTCTATACTTTCCTCTTTAAGGTTGCGAGATGTTTGCAAGATTCCTAAAATGCAATTAAATGTAATAAATACCTTAAGATGGTTTCATTTGTTTAATGATAATGGTGTTGATGATTGTTATATATACGTGAAGACTAATTTTTGTTAGGTCTTGACTGGCCTTGCAATTAGAAATTGACAAACCAAACATGGGTTATCTACCAAGGGAACACTTTGACCACTATGTTGGTTATTGACCAGTAAGTACAGTTCTAGTAATGAGACAGTAATCCAACACAAACAATGAGCGCGCAATGCGGCGGAGATTGGTACCACAATGTACTGTCGTTTATGTAGCTATGTGGAATGTACATCACATATGGTTTACTTGAAGGTTTGGAGATTCCATTAAAGATATTTCTACAATAAACCATTTTCAAATGGTCATTCGTTGGTGTGAAAATATTTATTATATGGTATTTTATGAAAACAATTATGATTTATAAAAAAAATATACGTTTACTGTATTCTTATTTAATGTAAGCACTGGAGGCACTATCGACCAAAATACAGCACTATCTGGAATGTATATTGCATACTTGAAGGTTTGGTGATCCCATTAAAGGTATTCCTACAATAAATGATTTTTAAGTTGTCGTTCTATGGCGTGAAAATATTTAATATATGATATTTGCTAAAAGGATTTACCACTGCAATTATTTTACAAGTAGTTATTTTAATAACCAACAGAGTTCACTGTTAAGAAGGTAGAGCCCTATGTGGAATGTAGGATAACATGTTATGCATGATACGTGACAACTGTAAGGCTTGTGATTTTTTAAGATGCCTTTATCCCTATATTAATCACCCAGTTTGCAATACTGATAACTGCAATGTTTCTGAAAAAAAAATTGAAACAAAACAAAAATCAGCATTGAAAAACCAAAAAGTGGTTGAGTATATATACACACATCAAAAAAAGTTTTGCATCACCTCGGTTCCAAGAGTTCCGGAACCTTTAAATACAAAGGGAATAGAGATCAACACAAACAACATTTCAGCTCGTTTTATTGCTCATGAGACCCACACATTGCATGTTGTACCATCATACAGCTAGACTTTCAGCGTTTGTGGTCCAGATTGCAGTACACACCACTACCTCTAATACCCAGTAGCACGTCCTCTTGCATTGATGCATGCCTGTATTCGTCGTGGCATACTATCCACAAGTTCATCAAGACACTGTTGGTCCAAATTGTCCCACTCCTCAACGACAATTCGGCGTAAATCTCTCAGAGTGGTTGGTGGGTCAAGACGTCCATAAATGCCCTTTTCAACATATCCCAGGCATGTTCGATAGGGTTCATGTCTGGCGAACATGCTGGCCACTGTAGTCGAGCGATGTCGTTATCTTGAAGGAACGCATTCACAAGATGTGCACGATGAGGTCGAGAATTGTCGTCCATGAAGACAAATGCCTCTCCAATATTCTGCCGATATGGTTGCACTATGGGTCGGAGGATGTCATTCAGGTATCGTAAAGCCGTTTCGGAGCCTTCCATGACCACCAGTGGCGTACGTCGGCCCCACATAATGCCACCCCAAAACATCAGGGAACCACCACCTTGCTGCACTCGCTGGACAGTGTGTCTAAGACGTTCAGCCTGACCAGGGTGCCTCCAAACACGTCTCCGACGATTGTCTGGTTGAAGGCATATGCGACACTCATCGGTGAAGAGAACGTGATGCCAATTCCGTGGGGTCCATTCAGCATGTTGTTGGGCCCATCTGTACCGCGCTGCATGGTGTCGGGGTTGCAAAGCTGGACCTCGCCATGGACGTCGGGAGTGAAGTTGCGCATCATGCAGCCTATTGCGCACAGTTTGAGTTGAAACACGACGTCCTGTGACTGAACGAAACGCATTATTCAACATGGTGGCATTGCTGTCAGGGTTCCTCCGAGCGGCAATCCGTAAGTAGCGGTCATCCACTACAGTAGTAGCCCTTGGGCGGCCTGAGCGAGGCCTGTCATCGACAGTTCCTGTATCTCTGTACCTCCTCCATGTCCGAACAACATCGCTTTGGTTCACTCTGAGACGCCTGGAAACTTCCCTTGTTGAGAGCCCTTCTTGACACAAAGTAACAATGCGGACGCGATCGAACTGCGGTATTGACTTTCTAGGCATCGTAGAACTACAGACAACATGAGCAGCGTACCTTCGTCCTGGTGGAATGACTGGAACTGATCGGCTGTCGTACCCCCTCCGTCTAATATGCCCTGCTCATGCATGGTTGTTTACATCTTTGAGCAGTTTTAGTGACATCTATGAACAGTCAAAGGGACTGTATCTTGGATACAATATACACAGTCAACGTCTATATGCCGGAGATCTGGGAACCGAGGTGATGCAAAACTTTTTTTGATGTGTGTATATAGTGGGGAAAAGAAAAGTTTTGTAAACACTAATGTCCAACAAGACTAATTAAATCAGTAACTGTCAGGGTGGCCGAGTGGTTAAGGCGTTTGACTTAAGATCAAATTTCCAAATATATAAGGAAGCAAGGGTTCGAATCCCTTCCCTGACATAACTATTGCTTGAACATGCAAGAAAACAAGAAATATACACAAACTATGTTTATCAATTTAATCATTTTTTTTTACAAGAGATAGACACACAGAATACAGCTCGTTTTTGTTTATCAGTTCTTTTAAACATAACACTTGTTGAAAATTATTTTTTTAGGGGATGGGGGTGTTGCTACGTTGACCCATCACACGATAATAGCAGCTTTACGAAGTTCATTTTCTATATTTAATAGCTCTTTCTCATAACCAATATGACCAAGCTGTTTACAGGCATGCAAGAGCTGTAGACGTTCGACTAATATATTAGGATCGTTCCATTTACTATTTTTTATGAATGGTTTCAGAATCTCGGGAAGCAGTTCATTATTATCACCATTAATATGATTATCATCATCATTATTATAATCATTTTCATAATGATGATCATTATCATCGTTATCATTACCATGATAATTTCCACCTGTGTCCACAGTCTGTTCAATGGTTTGAGTTGTCTTTGATAGTGTTGAAAGCTTTTTTTTAGATGTGCTAGAATGCTTTAACATTGTTATGTTATTATTACCACTATTACCTTTCCCCACTATCTTTCTGATGGGGTATATTGTCTCTGATAGGGTTGAGGGCTTTTGAGATGTGGGTGCATGTCTGAACATGGGTTTCACAGGAGGTGTTAAAGGTTTCTCATTAAACAACTCGCTAACAGCATGAGTGCGTTGTAGTGTATTAAACTTGAGGTTAATATTATCTTGAGTAGTACTATCTTTCTCTTGGACTTGGTTTCTTGCTTTGGTTTGGGTTTTCCTTACATTTAGACTAGCATGATTATTAAGTTTACATTCATGATTGTTTGAAGAAAGTACGTCCAATTCTTTTGTTTTAAGCATTCCTCGACACTGTTTCGATCGTTGCTTTGAACAGCGCCAAATAACAGTTCCATTTTTATTGCTTCGTTTCACAATATATGAATATCCTTTATAGTATGCATAAGGCTTACCATACCTAGTCACTGATACTTCCATATCAACTGTCAAGCACAAACTAATCTCTAGTAAAGACAACTTGGTAATAACAACAATAGTTTAATGAGGGAGCATATATACATGCAAAAAGTGGGAGCAAAGGTGGGGGGTAAAAAGAGGGAGCAAAAGTGGAGCAAATGTGGGAGAAAAACATAACTGTGAGCAAAAAGTGGGAGCAAATATGGGATCAAATGTGGGAGCAAAGCAAATATATATAAAAAAGTGGGAGCAAATATGCTAACAAATATGTCAACAAATATACCAGCAAAAGTAAATACACAAGTCAATATAGATTCAAGTGCAAAGAAAATATGTAAGCAAATATGAGAGCAAAAATATAGTTTTTCTAAAACAAGTAGACATAACAAACTTAGTCATAACCTAACCTAACCTAACCTAACCTAACCTAACCTCACCTAACCTCACCTAACCTAACCTAACCTCACCTCACCTAACCTCACCTCACCTAACTTCACCTAACCTAACCTAACCTAACTTAACTTCACCTAATCTAACTTGACTGAACTTTACCTAACCTAACCCATCATAACTTCACCTAACCTAACCCATCATAACTTCACCTAACCTAACTTTACCTAATCTAACTTCACCTAACCAAACTTTCAACTCACAGATCATAATTAAATTCAAGGCATAGTTGAGTTGGAACCCAAGACTTCAGGGATAACACACAAGTATACTAGCCACTACACCGCAAAATGGGCAAATTATCATGCAACACAACATAAAGTAAAAGTTTTCTGTAGTGTAACTCATTGGCTGTCAACCATAGTTTGGGAATTCAAACCCAAGACCTCAGGACTTTTGTTTTGAACATTATCAGAAATATTATTCCATTTACATTTTGCTGCTGCTGCTTATAGTTATAAGAGTTGGCATTAATATGGAAAGCAAAAAAAAAAATGTGGGAGCAAAAAGTGGGTGGAAAACGTGTAAGCAGAAGTGGGAGCGAACAAGTGTGAGCAAATATGGGAGCAGAAAGTGGGAGCAAATGTGAAAGCAAAAGTGGGAGCAAAAAGAGCGAGCAAAAGTGAGTGTACAAAGTAGGAGCAAAATGTGTGAGTAAAAAGTGGGGGCAAATGTGGTGTTTTACTAAAACAATCTCCCCTAACCTAACCTAAACTAACTTCACCCAACCTAATTTCACCTAACCTAACTTTACTTAACCTAACCTTCCAACTCTCAGATCAAAAATTAAATTCTGGCCATAGTCGAGTTGGAACCCAAAACCTCTGGGATAACACCCAAGTATACTAGCCACTACATCGCGAAATGGGCAAATTATCATGCAACACAACACAAAAATAAAAAGTTTTCTGTAGTGTAACTCATTGGCTGACATTCATAGTTGAGAATTCAAACCCAAGACCTCAGGACTTTTGTTTTGAACATTATCAGAAATATTATTCCATTTACATTTTGCTGTTGCTTATAGTTATAAGAGTTGGCATTAATATGGGAGCAAAAGTGAAAGCAAAAAGTGGGTGCAAGCATGGCTGGTTGTAGAGACTTTCATATCAACAAATACACATAAACTAAATTTTAGTAAAGTGACTTGGCTAATAATAATAATAATAATATTAACAGTTTAAAATTTTTTTCAAGGGGATTGATATCTTTCAGGGTGTAATTTCCAAAGTACTGTCAAGAATAATAATTACATGAACAGATTCCAAGAACTCTAGAGTGCTTTTAAGGTTAATGATTGGCTAGGAGTGAGATAGAGCTAGCTAACCTAAGTTAACCTCAGCTCAGTAAACCTAACCTTGTCACATGGCATGTTCTACAAGTATAGACTTGCTTTGAGACTGGCTATGACGTCACAGATGAATGGCGGTGGGAGGCTGGACATGACGTTTTTATTACCCAAAAACATTTTCCTTTTTGCCAGCCTCCCACCGCCATTCATCTGTGACGTCATAGCCAGTCTCAAAGCAAGTCTATACTTGTAGAACATGCCATGTGACAAGGTTAGGTTTACTGAGCTGAGGTTAACTTAGGTTAGCTAGCTCTATCTCACTCCTAGCCAATCATTAACCTTAAAAGCACTCTAGAGTTCTTGGAATCTGTTCATGTAATTATTATTCTTGACAGTACTTTGGAAATTACACCCTGAAAGATATCAATCCCCTTGAAAAAAAATTTAAACTGTTAATATTATTATTATTATTATTAGCCAAGTCACTTTACTAAAATTTAGTTTATGTGTATTTGTTGATATGAAAGTCTCTACAACCAGCCATGCTTGCACCCACTTTTTGCTTTCACTTTTGCTCCCATATTAATGCCAACTCTTATAACTATAAGCAACAGCAAAATGTAAATGGAATAATATTTCTGATAATGTTCAAAACAAAAGTCCTGAGGTCTTGGGTTTGAATTCTCAACTATGAATGTCAGCCAATGAGTTACACTACAGAAAACTTTTTATTTTTGTGTTGTGTTGCATGATAATTTGCCCATTTCGCGATGTAGTGGCTAGTATACTTGGGTGTTATCCCAGAGGTTTTGGGTTCCAACTCGACTATGGCCAGAATTTAATTTTTGATCTGAGAGTTGGAAGGTTAGGTTAAGTAAAGTTAGGTTAGGTGAAATTAGGTTGGGTGAAGTTAGTTTAGGTTAGGTTAGGGGAGATTGTTTTAGTAAAACACCACATTTGCCCCCACTTTTTACTCACACATTTTGCTCCTACTTTGTACACTCACTTTTGCTCGCTCTTTTTGCTCCCACTTTTGCTTTCACATTTGCTCCCACTTTCTGCTCCCATATTTGCTCACACTTGTTTGCTCGCACTTCTGCTTACACGTTTTCCACCCACTTTTTGCTCCCACATTTTTTTTTTGCTTTCCATATTAATGCCAACTCTTATAACTATAAGCAGCAGCAGCAAAATGTAAATGGAATAATATTTCTGATAATGTTCAAAACAAAAGTCCTGAGGTCTTGGGTTTGAATTCCCAAACTATGGTTGACAGCCAATGAGTTACACTACAGAAAACTTTTACTTTATGTTGTGTTGCATGATAATTTGCCCATTTTGCGGTGTAGTGGCTAGTATACTTGTGTGTTATCCCTGAAGTATTGGGTTCCAACTCAACTATGCCTTGAATTTAATTTTGATCTGTGAGTTGAAAGTTAGGTTAGGTGAAGTTAGATTAGGTAAAGTTAGGTTAGGTGAAGTTATGATGGGTTAGGTTAGGTGAAGTTATGATGGGTTAGGTTAGGTAAAGTTCAGTCAAGTTAGATTAGGTGAAGTTAAGTTAGGTTAGGTTAGGTTAGGTGAAGTTAGGTGAGGTGAGGTTAGGTGAGGTGAGGTTAGGTTAGGTTACGTGAGGTTAGGTGAGGTTAGGTTAGGTTAGGTTAGGTTAGGTTATGACTAAGTTTGTTATGTCTAGTTGTTTTAGAAAAACAATATTTTTGCTCTCATATTTGCTTACATATTTTCTTTGCACTTGAATCTATATTGACTTGTGTATTTACTTTTGCTGGTATATTTGTTGACATATTTGTTAGCATATTTGCTCCCACTTTTTTATATATATTTGCTTTGCTCCCACATTTGATCCCATATTTGCTCCCACTTTTTGCTCACAGTTATGTTTTCTCCCACATTTGCTCTCACTTTTGCTTCCACTTTTTACCCCCCACCTTTGCTCCCACTTTTTGCATGTATATATGCTCCCACATTAAACTATTGTTGTTATTACCAAGTTGTCTTTACTAGAGATTAGTTTGTGCTTGACAGTTGATATGGAAGTATCAGTGACTAGGTATGGTAAGCCTTATGCATACTATAAAGGATATTCATATATTGTGAAACGAAGCAATAAAAATGGAACTGTTATTTGGCGCTGTTCAAAGCAACGATCGAAACAGTGTCGAGGAATGCTTAAAACAAAAGAATTGGACGTACTTTCTTCAAACAATCATGAATGTAAACTTAATAATCATGCTAGTCTAAATGTAAGGAAAACCCAAACCAAAGCAAGAAACCAAGTCCAAGAGAAAGATAGTACTACTCAAGATAATATTAACCTCAAGTTTAATACACTACAACGCACTCATGCTGTTAGCGAGTTGTTTAATGAGAAACCTTTAAAACTTCCTGTGAAACCCATGTTCAGACATGCACCCACATCTCAAAAGCCCTCAACCCTATCAGAGACAATATACCCCATCAGAAAGATAGTGGGGAAAGGTAATAGTGGTAATAATAACATAACAATGTTAAAGCATTCTAGCACATCTAAAAAAAAGCTTTCAACACTATCAAAGACAACTCAAACCATTGAACAGACTGTGGACACAGGTGGAAATTATCATGGTAATGATAACGATGATAATGATCATCATTATGAAAATGATTATAATAATGATGATGATAATCATATTAATGGTGATAATAATGAACTGCTTCCCGAGATTCTGAAACCATTCATAAAAAATAGTAAATGGAACGATCCTAATATATTAGTCGAACGTCTACAGCTCTTGCATGCCTGTAAACAGCTTGGTCATATTGGTTATGAGAAAGAGCTATTAAATATAGAAAATGAACTTCGTAAAGCTGCTATTATCGTGTGATGGGTCAACGTAGCAACACCCCCATCCCCTAAAAAAATAATTTTCAACAAGTGTTATGTTTAAAAGAACTGATAAACAAAAACGAGCTGTATTCTGTGTGTCTATCTCTTGTAAAAAAAATTGATTAAATTGATAAACATAGTTTGTGTATATTTCTTGTTTTCTTGCATGTTCAAGCAATAGTTATGTCAGGGAAGGGATTCGAACCCTTGCTTCCTTATATATTTGGAAATTTGATCTTAAGTCAAACGCCTTAACCACTCGGCCACCCTGACAGTTACTGATTTAATTAGTCTTGTTGGACATTAGTGTTTACAAAACTTTTCTTTTCCCCACTATATATATATGCTCAACCACTTTTTGGTTTTTCAATGCTGATTTTTGTTTTGTTTCAATTTTTTTTTTCAGAAACATTGCAGTTATCAGTATTGCAAACTGGGTGATTAATATAGGGATAAAGGCATCTTAAAAAATCACAAGCCTTACAGTTGTCACGTATCATGCATAACACGTTATCCTACATTCCACATAGGGCTCTACCTTCTTAACAGTGAACTCTGTTGGTTATTACCATAACTACTTGTAAAAAAATTGCAGTGGTAAATCCTTTTAGCAAATATCATATATTAAATATTTTCACGCCATAGAACGACAACTTAAAAATCATTTATTGTAGGAATACCTTTAATGGGATCACCAAACCTTCAAGTATGCAATATACATTCCAGATAGTGCTGTATTTTGGTCGATAGTGCCTCCAGTGCTTACATTAAATAAGAATACAGTAAACGTATATTTTTTTTATAAATCATAATTGTTTTCATAAAATACCATATAATAAATATTTTCACACCAACGAATGACCATTTGAAAATGGTTTATTGTAGAAATATCTTTAATGGAATCTCCAAACCTTCAAGTAAACCATATGTGATGTACATTCCACATAGCTACATAAACGACAGTACATTGTGGTACCAATCTCCGCCGCATTGCGCGCTCATTGTTTGTGTTGGATTACTGTCTCATTACTAGAACTGTACTTACTGGTCAATAACCAACATAGTGGTCAAAGTGTTCCCTTGGTAGATAACCCATGTTTGGTTTGTCAATTTCTAATTGCAAGGCCAGTCAAGACCTAACAAAAATTAGTCTTCACGTATATATAACAATCATCAACACCATTATCATTAAACAAATGAAACCATCTTAAGGTATTTATTACATTTAATTGCATTTTAGGAATCTTGCAAACATCTCGCAACCTTAAAGAGGAAAGTATAGACAGGAATAGTGAAAAGGAAACCGTTCAATCATTCAATGTCGTTAGCGTTAGGAACCTCAACGTAAGAGGTTATGAAAGTCTATGTGAGAGTGTGGTTTTTACAGCTGAATGCCTTTTCCTGACACCCGCCTCAGTGACAAGTTTATGGGAAATGAAACTCAGCTATCATATCGAATGTAGAGCTCCTAGTCTAAGAGAAATTCATGTTGAGGTATTTGTCTGCAGAGAGTATGGTAAACGAAACAACAACAACAACAACAAAAAGCATACATGTAAAGGGAATATTATGAAATTTTCGAGTACATGTAGTCAATTGTAATAAAAAAATTGGATAAATTTCATGGTTTGTACACCACTTGGCTAAATTCGGTAAATTTTAGTGAATTTTCATCTATATTCGTCTAATTTTATATAAATTTGAGGTAGTTTAAACCATGCTTAGGTAAATCAATGGAATTTCAATAAATCTGGTAGTCATTTGTTGAATTTTGCTGGAATGTTGTGTCATTTGGTCAATTTTCGGAAAATGTAGTGGATTTTAGGAAAATTTAAGGTAAATCTGGGGATAGTTAGGTATTTAACAGATAACCTATCACTATGAAGGTTGTATTAGAGTGTGCCTTTCACCACCAAGGGGTAGGATTGGAGAGAGGAGACCGTCTTGACCTGAAGTGCATAGTCATTTATATTGACTTTAAGGATGGTTGTTGTGGGGGATCGAACACTCCTCTTGTTGGTTTTGGGGGGAGTGTACTCCATTCCATTTCATTTTTAAAAGCCACTAATCAGGTCCTAGCATTGGGCAGTTGCAAACCATTTCACTAATCTTAACATCAAATGTGCATTTGCCTGGAGTAGAAGTGGGAAACCACATCAGTTTGGTGTATAGAAAACTTGCCTCACCTCACCCCAACTCATTGGAAAATGAAAATCATTTGTTTTTTGTCTTACTTAGGGGCTTGGAAATCATGGTTATCAGTTCTTGGGAAAATAATCATGGGCAAGCACACTATTATTAGCTGAGTTTCTAATACCCTTTTGCATACCCTAGGACCAGTATTGCATTATAAGGCATGCCATGTGTTAGCGTTCTTAAAAGCCAGTGATATAAAACAATAGAGGTCTTTAATTCCACCCCTGGGCGTCATATCTAGTGTCATGTAGGTTGACGATCACGGAGTCCCAGCTGAGGCCGTCATTGCTTCCACTAACTTGTGCTAGGCTCCTCTCTGTCTTATTTCCTGTCGACCACACTTGCTCATCTCGTGTTCTCTACCGACCTCAACATGATTAGGGTATCCGAGCCCTAGGGAGTCTCTTCCTTTTACAACTTCATTGGCCCTGGTTTATTTATTTTTTCTGATATCCTGAGGAGGCAGCCTTGCTTTTTTATTTTCATGTTATTCCCTGTCTTTTGCCCAAGCCCCCTCAAGAAGCCCCACCACTTGCGGTGCACTCTGCATATGGCTACACCCTCAAGGGCTGATCAGTTTGGAAGTTGGCGACCCCAAGGGATTTCTGAGCTGAGTCCAGTTTTCCTCCTCTTTATCCATTACCTCTGGGGCAAAGCCACTCCTAGTATACTTTTTATATGCCTTTCATGGCTCTCCTTCCTTCCAACTCCCTCAATCCTTATGCTTGAGGGTTGAGGGCCATTTTTTTTATTCCTTCTGTCCTTTATTTGACCATTTGTTTTCCATTTCTTCTTCTAGTATATAAGAGTGTAGTAGCTTAGATTTAATTTTCATCTTTACGATGACCCAAACCATTGAGGATCGCTGTAGAACGCTTCTCTCTTGTCCAAAGGACAGCATGTTGAATTCCTCACTGGCTCATGAATTTTATTCTTTGTTCACTTAGTTCTCATGGCTTTGAAACTGGCTGTCTGTAACGCGATCATGATTCATTTTAACTTCAGCGTACTAAACTAATTTTAAATTAGTTAATTTTAAATTAATTATTTTAAATTCAGATTTGTGTTTCACAGTAAACACAATTATTATTCTCCGTTTAAAACAAGCCATACCATTCTTTTTCTAACATGATAGCTTATACGTGCGCATGGAAAGTAGTATAATCATCAGCTAAGGATTCAATTTCCATTACCTACACCTCTCATGGTATGCCAATTCGTTAAACTATAGAAAACGTTTCTATATGTTCTGTTACATTATTATTTGACCATATCACCGTGTAGTGGTTAACCTACATGGTTGTCAACCCTAAGGTCTTGGCTTCCAACCCCGGCTATACCATGACATTCATTTCAAGGTTGCCACAAGCTTCACTAAGCCTTTGTCAAACCTAACAACGATCTAGTCATGTGCAGAGCACGTCCGCTATCAAGCAAATGAGTAATATGAAACTTACTGACAAGATCGCTGTGCTGTTATCAGCAAGGCACACTACGCAAACCAAAGCCAGTGTCTCTGTGCAGATTCAAGCCAGCGGTAGTATGCAAGCCTACGTTTGTTTAAAAAGCATCATGAATATAACTCCACTGTCACCACAGAGGCCCCGGTTCGATTTTTTTTTCTAAAGTGTGCAACAGGGTAGACTGAGTCTTGACAGGTAAAACTTTTTGGGGTGCATTCGTGAACCATGGCAAGGGTTGGCCATCCTGACTTCTTCAACACCTCCAACCAATGTTTACTATTACTGGTGAGTTACCTCTCTTTCGTCTTCTTTTTTTCTTTCTTCGGCTTTTTCCTATTATTTTGAGTCGCCGGAGCCAACCAGGCTCATTTTGGTTTTGACCGGGGATTTAAGGCCGAATGCCCTTCCTGACGCCACGTGATTTTTCAGGTGAAAATTCCAACCTCCGCTGTCACCGGGATTTGAACCCCAGCCATCCGGGTAAAGACGTGCAGCTAAGCACCTGCGCCATCACGCTCCTCACAGGTTAGTTATCTATACACACATTAATCCATAATTACCTAATAATAATAAAAACAAAAATCATCCTCCATACACATGTCCATTAAAGCATGGTTTCACAAAGATGCTTATGCTTTTAGGTGTATAACACATTTTTTCCTCATAACATGACTATTTACTGTTTTAGGGGTGAAATGATTAATCGAGGTAAAAGCCCATATCATCCCCTATTTTTTAAGCTATCACACCTAATTTTAGGCTTCTTCGTTTCCGAGATATGGATTTTTCAATTTTGGGGGGTAGTTTCACCCCCCTGCTATTTTTCATCAAAAACAAAAGATCTTAGGTTCATTTATCATTTTTAGGTGTTTAACACGTTTTTTCCCATAACATGACTATTTACTGTTTTAGGGGTGAAATGATCAATCGAGGTAAAAGCCCTAATCATCCCCTATTTTTAAGCTATCACACCTAATTTTAGGCTTCTTCGTTTCCGAGATAGGGATTTTTCAATTTTGGGGGGTAGTTTCACCCCCCTGCTATTTTTCATCAAAAACAAAAGATCTTAGGTTCATTTATCATTTTTAGGTGTTTAACACGTTTTTCTCCCATAACATGACTATTTACTGTTTTAGGGGTGAAATGATCAATCGAGGTAAAAGCCCATATCATCCCCTATTTTTTAAGCTATCACACCTAATTTTAGGATTCTTCGTTTCCGAGATAGGGATTTTTCAATTTTGGGGGGGGGGGGTAGTTTCACCCCCTGCTATTTTTCATCAAAAACAAAAGATCTTAGGTTCATTTATCATTTTTAGGTGTTTAACACGTTTTTCCCCCATAACATAACTATTTACTGTTTTAGGGGTGAAATGATCCATCGAGGTAAAAGCCCATATCATCCCCTATTTTTTAAGCTATCACACCTAATTTTAGGCTTCTTCGTTTCCGAGATATGGATTTTTCAATTTTGGGGGGTAGTTTCACCCCCCTGCTATTTTTCATCAAAAACAAAAGATCTTAGGTTCATTTATCATTTTTAGGTGTTTAACACGTTTTTTCCCCATAGCATCACTATTTACTGTTTTAGGGGTGAAATGACCAATCGAGGTAAAAGCCCATATCATCCCCTATTTTTTAAGCTATCACACGTAATTTTAGGCTTCTTCGTTTCCATGATATGGATTTTTCAATTTTAGGGGGTAGTTTCACCCCCAAACAGGGGATGTTGCCCCAAGTGCTAGGACCCCTCATACAAGTCCCTAGCATGATTGGTTCGCGAGATATGAACAAAAGTGTCGTTAGGTCCTTTTAACAAAAATGAATCCTACATTCAAAAACGGGGCGTCACCCCCAGGGTTAGAATACTGCCTATGGCAAAATCCCATGAGGGGTTCAGAAAATATTAACAAACGTGTAGTTAGGTCCTTTTGACAAAAGCCGTCCGTGCGCGCACATACAAAAAATATTACTATTTCAACCCCCGGGTAAGGGTAGTTTTTATTTTAGAGTGAATATACCCCGTCCATAGAAAAGGAGAGTTCATCACGAGTCCTACGACACCTCATACGTTTAAATCCGATTATTGGTTAGCGAGATAGTAAAATGCCGATGACCTATTAGTTTTTTTTGTTTTATTTAAATACATATTAAAAAACACTCATTTATAAATCATCATTTAAAAAGCCCGCTCTTTTACAAAAACCACCAAGTTCGTAGGTATACAAAAATAAATTACTATTTCATCCCCCGGGTAAGGGTAGTTTTTATTTTGGGGTGAATATACCCCTTCGATAGAAAAAGAGAGTTCACCACGAGTCCTACGACACCTCATACGTTTAAATCCGATTATTGGTTAGCGAGATAGTAAAAAGCCGATGACCTATTAGTTTTTTTGGTTTATTTCAATACATATTAAAAGAACACTCATTTATAAATCATCATTTAAAAAGCCCGCCCTCTTACAAAACTCCTCAAGTGCGCATGCGTATAAAAAAACATTCATCGCCAAAATGTCAAAAAAACAACATGTGCACCCCAAATGGCGTTTCCCAATTCCATCCATTTTAAAAAATAACCTCACCATCACCCAGAGCGGAAAAAATACCATCTAAACGACCCCTCACTCGACCCTACTCCTCCCCCACCACCTAACCCTTTCCCAACATAGCCATACATATTCAAGCACGAGCGCAACTTGAGAAAACCAACACTACCCCACTACTCGTGAATGACCTTTTAGTTTTGGTCTTTTCATTAAATAAAGAGGCTATAGGAAAGTAGGGGACGTCACTACGAGTGCTAGGACACCCTGTAGGTTCTAATCCCATGTTTGGTTAGCGAGATATCAGGTTCGGGGCCGCTACGAGGAGGGCTCAATAAGTTAGTAAGCAGCTTCCCCCTCATCCCACTACTAACCTGCAATCTTGGGGTTAGTAGACAGACACGCTATCCACTCACCAACCGTGGCAAGGCATAAATGGAGTGACATTGCTTCTTACAGAAATAAATGGAAAGTTCTATGCCACCCCTTGAGATAATGTTGTCATGGTTACCGATTTCCATTCCTTCATTAGTTTGTTAAATTAAATTAAATTAAATTAGTTTTCTGGGAATATTTCAGATACTGTTGGTTTTAGAGCCTTATAATGTAGTTTTCGAGGCCCCCAAGTTTTGTTTCTGGCACCGAGGGGCTTTGTCTCCTCGTTGTACGCCTTAATATAATACTACTACTAATAATATAATATAGGGATAGGAATATAATAGACCTGCCGTACCACACCCGCAGGTGTAAATCGCGTGAAAAAATTCTAGTGTACCCCTTGACCCCCTTAAGCGCATTATACGTATTGATGAATTTTACAGTTTAATTTGGTTCCGTGATAACCGTCTAGCCGTTTGCAAACTTTCACACCAATGTAATGTAATGTATTCGTTCATTAGTTTATTAAATTAAATTAGTTTTCTGGGAATATCTAAAAAACGGTTGGTTTTAGGACCTTAAAATGTGGATTTCAGGGACCCTATAGGGCCCCCGAGTTTTGTCTATCACATTGAGGGGCTGAAAATGATCTTTGTCTCGTCTTTCTACTCCTATTTCAGCATGTATTTTAAGGGGGTAGGCCCTCTTTTATAAGAGGTACGGAGAAGGGTTACATCAATGATTAGTGACGTGCCTCTGATGGATATCTGTACCAAATTTTACGTTGATACACCCAGCCGTTCTCGAGTTATAAGGGAACAAAGTTATCCACAGACAAACAAACAGACAGACAGACCAAAAAATTATTTTCGCACGCATCCATAATAAAACAGTCTGAAACGCGTAAATAACTCAAATTTCCGTAGAAATTGCGAAAAAAACATACAAACTTTAATTTTTATGTATGGAGAGATATACTGCACCGCTCGGTGTAGATCGTGTTTTATTGCACAAATTTAGGTTTTACTCGCTAGCCGTTGGAGAAACACGAAAAGTGATACGGACCTTTTGGATAGAAAATTAAATGTTAAATCTCGTGTATGCATCAAAAGTTTGATATTTCTTAGCGTTCTCTTTTTATTTGAAATGGAAATATGAAATTTTGAAACCAAAGGGTGTAGTGACGTCACATATGTGGGTTTTACTCGCTAACCGTTGGAGATACACGAAAAGTGATAAGGACTTTTCAGATAGAAAATTAAATTTTAAAGTTCGTATGTGCCATCAAAAGTTTGCTATTTCTTAGCGTTCTCTTTTTATTTGACATGGAAATATGAAATTTTGAAACCAAAGTGTGTAGTGACGTCACTAAAATGGTCGCCATTTTTTAATAGTGCAAAATATCGAAATTAAAATTATCCTATATGTAAACATGGTAAATCAGCTACATCCATGCAAAATTTCATTTACATCGGACCAGTGGTTCTTGCGTTATTGAGTAACACACAGACAGACAGACAGACAGAAAGACAGACACACACCATCTCATTTTTATATATTAGTATGATTGAGATGTTTTTCTCTATATCCACCCTTCTACTGTATGAAAAGTGCGGTGAAGGGTTTTATAAATGATTGGTGTATTGACTCTCATGGTTACCATACCTAATTTTACGATGCTCCAAGCATCCGAACATGAGTTATAGGCGTAGGCTACATAAGGATACAAAGAAAGACAGACAGACAATTCTATTGTCGACAACATATTACCGAGATATCCAAATATGGGTATATCTACCATACAGTATCAAACAAAATTATCCTTACGATGAACCCGTTTGTCGACAAAAAAAAATTAGTTAAAATGTGCTCTCAGACTAAATTCACCTAACGTGTACTTCCTGACGTGAAATAGAATTGAAAGCCTTGTAGACGAAACGCAATACACGTCACTTAAAAACTGACCCTCTACGTTGTGCTAGGTGCCCATACACAGGAAGGCCCCTTTCATAAATTGTAAAGGCTTGAGGTGCATGAAAATTCAGGTTCTTTAGCCTCAAATTGCCCAAATTCCTAAAAGCTGAAAAAAAAATGCTGTTTCAATTCAAGAAATTTTGAAAATGTTGCTGTTTGGAGATATAATAGACCTTCTGTACTATATGTCGAACGTGAAAATTGCATGAAAAATTCTAGGTTACCCCTTGACCCCCTTAATTGCATTAATGAATTGTACAGTCTATGTTAGTTCCGTGATAACCTTATAGTCATTTGCAAACTTTCACAGAAATGTAATAAATGGAGTGACATTGTTTCTTACAGAAATAGAAGGAAAGTTGTAAGCCACCCCTTGATATAATGTTCTCATGGTTACCGATTTGCATTCCTTCATTAGTTTGTTAAATTAAATTAAATCGTTTTCTGGGAATATTTCAGAAACTGTTGGATTTAGAGCCTTATAATGTAGTTTTCGAGGACCCTTTAGGGCACCCGAGTTTTGTTTCTGGTACCGAGGGGATTTGTCTCGTCGTTGTACGCCATAATATAATACTAATAATAATATAATATAGGGAGAAATTATAACACCTATTTTTTAAAAATTATTAATGCAGCCAATGGCCATGTACTTTTCTTTTCAGGACGGGTCAGGGAAGGGATATCATCAGAGAAAGAAGCATTCAATCACGCATGAGGAAAATGGAAAAGGCCTACCATTTAACTAAAGGCATCTATGAGAAAAGGTCAATATCCTTCAACGCAAAACTAAAACATTACTGCAGTGTCATCCGTTCGGAGGTCTTGCATGCTTCTGAATGCCTCACGATGAACAAAATAGGCTTCGTCGAGAAACTGGAGGCCAAAGAAAGAAAAATTTTCAGAAAGATATTGGGTTCCATCAAAGACAATGGGGAATACAGAATACGGCATAACCATGAACTATATACTCATGTGGAGAAGATAAGTAACGTCATCCGGAAGAGAAGGATTCCATTTTTTGGGCATGTGAAACGAATGAGCCCAGCGAGACTGACCAACCGCAACATAACTTACTTTCAGGAGAGGAAAACAAAATGGGCCTGGTTCATAGAACTGCCTTAAACGACATCTCAACGGAAGTTGGATGGAGAGGACGTCAAAGACTACAAATCATCGGAAACATGACTCAATCCACTGAACTGAAAGCGGGCTCACGCATGTCTTGGCTCTACATAGGTAGGCTCTTCGAATCAACCACAGCGCAGAAATTAAAGGATTTCATACAGAACAAAGGAGTTAAGGGAGACATTGAATGCGAAGAGTTAGAGATCAGGGGACGACTAAAGGCATTTAAACTAGGAATTCCCTGCGAATCACTAGAGAGCGTCTACAAAGCAGAAGCCTGGCCGGCGGGAGTACTAGTAAAGAAATATATTTTTCGGAGAGACATACCTGAAGGTGGAAGAATCTGACAGGACGAAACCACAAAACTCGGAAGAACTTAAAAGGCAGAAAATAAACACACCAACTACCAATGATGGACACCAAACAGAAACCAACGCACCACTGAATCTGTTACTGTGGAACGTAGAAGGACTAAAGGGTACCTTCAGCTCAGCACCTGAAGAAATATGGATAGGCAAAGACGTGATAATAACTACAGAAACCTTCCTGACAGGATCTTTTGAACTACAAGGATATAAATCAATACACGCCTATGCCAAATCAAAAGACAGAGGTTGGCCAGAGGGAGGTGTCTCCATCATGATAAAACCCACCATAGGAAGGATCAAAGAGACAATAAAGGACGACAACAAAGTCACTGTGAAAACAAACAAACTAACCATAATAGGCATGTACATCACCTATGGAACAACCTCTGATGACACAGTGGAACAGATAACATCTGCAATAGCACAAACGAAGACAGAAAAAAATGCAATAGTTGCAGGCGACTTTAACTGCAGAACAGATAAACCAAACAAAAAAACAACCACATTCCTTGACATACTACAAGGAGAAGGATACAACCTGATCAACAATCCGAAGAAATAACTTACATCGCGCACAACGGAGCTAGCACGATCGACCTGGTCTTTTACCGAGGAAAGGATATCTGCGTCACAATGCAACAAGGAATCTGGAAGACGTCTTCAACCCCACTCGGGACACAGACCAACAATGCCGAATATGCATAAACCCCTCAGAAAACTGGACACAGATGTGCTAGCGAGCAACACACGAGCGCTGAAACTGACAGGACAATACCTACAAGGTAATAACATCAACCTCGCTATGTCCACAATACAAGAAGCCCTAGCCGCAGAAACAATACCAAACAAACAACGAAAGGGGAAACCATGGTTTGACACAGAATGTTACCAGCAAAGAAAAACCACGCTAGAGGCACTACACCAAGCGAAAACCTCTCTCTCAAATGACCAATTAGAAGAATACTCCAAAAGGAGAAAATCCTACAAACAACTACTAAAAGACAAACAAGCGAATTTCATCGAAATGCAAGCCCTACAAGAAGCAGAAGAAGCAAAAAAGACCCATTTATCGCTCTAAAAAGTAGATACAACAGAACATCTGGAGAAGTTCAAATGGAAACATGGGAGGAACATTTTTCAAGGATCCTGAATAAAACCGAAGGAAACACATCTCATGAAACAGGCCCTCCAAGAGACAGTAAAGAGATCACATTATTCACAATAAACGAAGTAAAAACAGCAATAAAAGAATCTAATGATAGGAAGGCAGCAGGTCCCGACGGAATATGCAACGAAATACTGAAAACCTCGACAGAAATTCTTACAGATATATGGACAGACCTATTCAACAAGTGCCTGGCCTCAGGTGAGATACCTGACGAGTGGCGAAAATCTACTATCAAAGTACTCTACAAAGGAAAAGGAGAAACAACTGATCCAAACGCATATAGAGGTATAGCTTTAGAAAACAACATCTTCAAAATCTATACAAAACTACTAACCAACAGGCTGTCCGCAACAATAGACCCGAAAATACCCGAACAACAATTCGGCTTCAGAAAAGGAAGATCCACCATACAGGCCATAGGAAATCTAATGAACGACATATGCCAAGCCCTAAGAATACCCAAAGGCAAATTCCACACTGTTTTTATTGACTACACCAAAGCCTTCGATCTACTGGAAAGAACAAGACTTCTAAACAAACTCGAAGACCTTGGCGGAAAGAATAAGATCACAATAGCAATAAGAAACATACTGGCCCACAACAAAGTCGTAATACAAGACGGAGAGGCAACTTCGAAGGAAATCACGCAAACAAACGGCGTACTACAGGGGGACCCAATGATTCCTATACTGTCCAACATCGCCACAGCAGATATCACTAAAATAATTGAAAACACCAAAACAGTGTCATTATATATGTACGCAGATGATATGGCCCTGGGTTCATCTGACATATCGGAAATACAAGACACCTTGGATGCTCTCCACAATTGGGCACAAGGAAACGAAATGTCAATTAACCACAGTAAGACGGTCCACATGGTATTTCGGAAAGGAGGAAAACTAGCAACAAATGACGAGGTAAAACTCGGAGATAACGATATCAAAAAAGTTAATACCTTTAAATACCTAGGGATGACACTCCAGGCCACATGCAACTCATTCAGGGTCCATATACAAGAAAGAGCTGCTGCCGCCATCAGAGGAATGTTTGAAATCAAAAACATCACCTAACTCTCTCTACAAACAGCCATTGCGCTATTTCATGCCAAAATATCTCCAGTTATAACATACGGCATTGAACTAATATGGGAAAGACTAACCCTAACGGACCTTACGAACCTTGAGAAAATCAAATCGAGATATTTGAAGAGAGCACTTGGAGTAGCGAGAACGACCAAGTCCAGACTGGTATATAACTGGCAAGAGAATCGTTCTACATAGAGGACCTGAAACTCAAGCTGCTTCTACCTCACACCAAGCAAGTATCTCAATTAATAGACCTAAGGAAACAAAAAACAAGAGAAATACCCGAAGACTTTTACGCTACAGACGCCATGATTGATAGGAGATGGGCAAAAGCGAACCAAGAACTGCGATCGGTGCTAACCAGACTTTCAGTTCACGGCTATCACTACAAGATATGTAGAAATTACAAATATCACGAACCAAACAATGCATGTGTATGCGTACTGTGCCCAACTCTAGGAATGGGTATTCCAAATTTCAGACACCTAGATATCAAGGGAAAGGCTGTAGCCGCTTTTGAAAGTTGAGATATTTGAATATCGCGCTACATTGCTTCGAGAAGGATTTGGAAGGAATTTACCGATACTTGGATGTCAAGTGACGTAGCGAGTAATAGCAGAGGTCGAGGCTATTTATTGATTAAATAGTTAACCATGGAGCAAAGACTTGAGACTGGGATCAGATTACTGGCACGGCCAAATGAAAGAGAATGCAATTAGTATCAAGTAAATCGGACCAGGGATACGAGAGATATGAGGATTTCTAGATTACAACGTGATGACGCGTGACCCTGGCAGTTTTGAATAAAAGCCGGCTGGAGCAAGCATCGATAGCTCATTTCTACACAAGCATTTGCCAAGCAAGTTGCTACGACGCTGAGCCAAGGCACATGGTTGCCGGATCTACGCAGAAGTTCTTTTCAAAGTCGTGATAGTCACGAAAGTGCTGCGCTACGAGGTGGAACTTAGTAAGTTTACGGCGAGGAGAATCATTGAGGTGATTGATTTTTTTACAGACATTGGTGGAAATATTTATATTTCTACATGGACATATGCTAGACTTTGTCCAGAACTAATACTTTGTCACAGTCCAGTTATAACATAATACTTGGATAATTTAAATCCATTTCAGTCAGTTTTCATTATTTGTAACTAGTTAACCACTTCGATCTGTCAGTACACTGAAGACTAGTCTATAACGGTGGCGTTCATTAGTCTACGCAAGGGAAACTACAAGTTGCTTAGCGCATGGTAGATGGTGATATAATAAACCATGCCCAGGGAACGATCTTCAGAACAGCCGTTGATTGCTTAGACTGTCAGTGTTTTTCTTGTACTGATAACATTACCGTGAGTTATGTTACAACTGACATATCTAAGAAGAGATCACTTAGATCTGACCCCATTTAAACAAACTGTTATGGCTTTGATACAAGCCCATATTAAAATGGAACAACAGTTAATTCAAACGTCAAAAGATACTACCACTATGTCTGACTAGACGGATTGTGGGTATATAATGGCGGCCGATACAAGGATTATACATGCTTGTCCGATAGGGCATGTTTATGCATAAATCTGGTACAGACCAGGTTTACTACGCTTCAAGACCATCAAGAAATGTAAGCCACATTTGAATTATATTATGCCTAGCTAATTGGAACAAAATATTTTTCTGCAGATGACCAACACATTTTTTTCTTCGTATTTAAAGCTAGCAATGATTTACGCAAGACTTGTTAGAGTTATTCTGAGTATTTTCAGCACTCAGAACAGTTTAGGATCGATGACCGAGCATTTCGAGCATTTATTTGAATATTTCATATTTTTGGGAAATCACGGTAATCAGCCGATGTAACTGTAAAAGTTAAATTTATTTTTGTTGAGGAATGGATATTTTTTCCATATTCGAAGGTTCGAACATGTGGATTCTCACATAATGAGATGATAATTAAATATATTTAAAATGATATAAATAATAATAATAATAATAATAATAATAATCCACTAATAATAATAACAATAATTTTTATAATTTTTCTAAATAATTCTTGGATATTATATTTTCTAATAATCATATGTGTTGAGAGAGAGCCTATGAAGTAGTTTAATCATTTATAGTATGGAACAGGAGATTTTCCGAAGGAGAGTGGTTAGCGCAAGCCCGCATTCAACCAACATTTCAGTTCTGGTTGAACAGTTGATATTTGCAATGAGCAAAGTATATTTTTCAGATAACATGGAGAGGCATGAAACGGGAAGCAAATGATATTTGTATCAAATAGGATATTTTTGTATTTATATAAAATCATGACGTAAATACACTCGAAAGTGAAATAAAGATTTTCATAAGTATGGTAAATTCACGGGTTGAACTGAATGGTAAAATAAAATAAACTTGTAAGTTTATTAATCTTCCAGTGTTGATAACAAGCAGAGGCTTGATTTATTGTATAAATTTTGGGAAGATAATTTATGTGTGTGGAGTAGTTGAAATGCCATTCCCAGGTGCGCATGTTAAGTGGCAGGAATGAAGAGGTTTTTTCGAGCATCAATCAAATAGCAGGTTCGATGGCTCAGGTTTATAGAAGGAGTATTGGAACTACACATTTCGTCGTATGAATGACCCGAAGGTTATTTCTTAGAAACCATCAGTTCTTATTTCAACCTTGTTTACGAATTCCATTTAGACTTTGATTTTGCTAGAACCCGGATTTGTCATGATAGTAGTTTATTCTTCTTCAGAGGAAGACCTTTGCCGTTGTTGTTGTAATATTGTGTTCTTACACAAATAATAGAATGGGCCACTCCCAATTAAAAATAATTCTTTAACCACGAATAATTTGAAGGATATTTTCAATCCTAGTGCCATGAAATAAATGAATTCATTATGAAACTACAATTCTTATTTCCGCATTATGTCGAAGAATTGCAAGTTGTGAAAGTTGCTAAAAATGGCCATGAATATAAATATTTTTATAATAATGATTCCAAGTGGAAAATTGAATAGTTGAATGGTTCAACCATTTATTGATCAAGTTGATGATTCAGAAATCATATATTTTGTTAGGAACTTGAAGTTCATAATCGAGTCACTTCTCGAATGTTTAATGTCAGAAGAACAATTAATTGTTGTTGTGCTTCGCACAGTTCTTCGATGCTATGCTCAAGGTCAAATACTTTTCAGATGTTATTAATATGTGTAAATAATTTGTGTTGCTTCAATGATAACAATATTTTTCGACGATGTATTTTTGAAACTGGAAAAAGTGAAAGTTAAAATTCTATGAACATTTATTCTACGAGTGTTAATATTATGTAAATTCAAACAGTGAATTACGATATTTTCAGTAGAGACAATTAAATTTGAACTGGAATTAATTATAAATAATTTTGGAACACAGTCTACAGGACTAACAATCAGACTTGTGTTTCCAAAAAAATAATTTTCAAATGTGTTTGGAAAATTTCTGTATATTGTGTAAATAGGAGTGTGGGTCGCCACACGTGAGTGATGCTACTTTGAGCATCTTTGCAGTCAATTTTAACTTCAAAATAAACTGAGATAATTTTACAGGATGTGTTACTCCCAATTAAATCTCCTTCTACCCTTATTGTTGCATTGAGCCAAAAATTAGCAAAGCATTTTTTTAATTTGATGTCGTTTTTGTGATTTGCTTTATTCCATCTGGCGCTCCGGGATATTTTGACTCTCGTGCTGACTGATTACTGGTAAAATGCATATGTGGTCGTGCGGACTCCGGTCTAAACGGGCACATAAAATAAGATAGAGAGAGAAATGGCTTCGAACGTGGGGCTCGATTTAGACATGGTCAATCGCATGCCGATTTAAATTGTGATAATTTTTATAGAAATATTTTGGGAGTTGAGAGATGTCTGGTTTGGATGAATAAATTAGTAGGAAACCCAATTAGTGGGGAAATTAAAAATTTAACTGGAGTAATAATTAGAATGGGTTTGATTATTTTTGATAATGGCTTAACCATTAGGGCGTCAAGTTAATTCAGTAGTAAACGTTCGATGACTGGACATACACATTATTAGAATCCAGGTGGAGGATATTTGAGAACTTGCATATTTTTCTTGTGATATTGTGGTAAATGTAATTCGTAAAAGTAGAGAATTTTGTTTTTCCATCACGTCGACATTAGGACAAATCTCATTTTATTAGAGTGTTCCAATTAGCTATTCATATTTCTTGTTCTAGTTATAAGCTTGTGTTTGCCACTGTTGTATACCCCTAAGTTTTGAATAATAATTGAAATTTATGGAAGAAATGATGAGGATGATGAGGAGTTTGGAGGAGAGTTCAAAAGAGGCTGGACTGCGTGTAGCAGCCATTATGAAAGAAAATACTGAGGCTTTGGAAAAGAAACTTAAAGAAAATTCTGATAAACTTAAAGAAAGTTTGGAAAATAAACTTAAAGAAAATTCTGATTCTTTGGAAAATAAACTTAAAGAAAATTTTGATTCTTTAGAAAGCAGGTTAAAAGGTAACTTGAAAGAAAATTTAAATAGTAAATTTAATTCAATGGAAAGTAAATTTAAAGAGAATTCTGAAATTTTGAAAATGACACTTGAGAGTAAAATGAATAAATTATGCGAAAAAACACATGAGCTCGAAACTTCATTAGCTACTAACGCAAGTTTAATGGACGATAAATTTCGCGATGCCGATCTTCGATCTCAAAGCTTAGCTGATAGGATAGAACATGGTCTTAGGAAAGTTGGTGAAGACATGGTCAACCTGGAAGTCAGAGTGAAGAAAGAGAGTAACGAGATGGGAATTCTAGTTGTTCAACGGTTGACAGAACAATTCAAAGAACTTGTCATGGGAGAAATAAGAGAAGGTGTGATTAATGAGTTACAAACTGAAATCAGAACCACAGTTGTCAATGAAATTAAAGATACACTCAAGCTGGAGAACCAAGAAGGAATCAAGGAGATTAGGGAATCTTTGCATCCCATATTGAAGTAATTGCCAAAGATATCCAAGCAACTCAGAAGGACATATCAGATATGACAGGGTCATTGAAAAGTCATGAGACTGTTATGAACCAGATATCCATTGATGTTAAGGGGAATTGTAAAGAAACTGATGCAATTAAGAAAATGGCAGAAGAAAACCAGAAGGAACTAGAGGCTATGAAAACTCAAATCAAGGATGAGAAACAGTCTGATCATCTGTTGAAAATGCCAAATGTAAGGGGAAAGGAACAGATACAGATAAATCTAGGAGCAGCTAGAGAAACGGATAGTCAAAGACAGGATGAGGTCAGGACAGTATTTCAATCCAACCCCATAACTGTATTTAAGAATATAGAGGATAAGCCTTCTAAATTTTCAGGGCGAGATTCTGTGACACCCGTGGAATTTTTGAGGGAAGCAGGTGATTACCTGAAAGATTCCAAGATCCCTAAAGAAAGACAGATCCGAGTGATAGGGAAGTTTTTGGAAGGTCCTGCACTTCTTTGGTTTAGAGCTTTTAGATCCACTCTAACCACTTTTGAGGAGTTTTCTCGTGGGTTATTGAAAAAGTTTTGGTCCCCGGAAACCCAACAGCAAGTCAGAGCAGAGTTATATTCGAAGAGATTCTCGACGTCACAGCCTACTCGATACTCGACGTACTTTTCTGGACAGCTTTCTAAACTTCAACATTTAGATCCGCCGATGCCAGATAACGAATTGATTACTGCATTGATACGTCAGTTTCCAGCAGACGTCCAGAGGACTTTGATCGCTGCTGATATCTATAATATGGAACAATTTGATGAAGTATTACAGAAGCTGGATCATACGAACGCTCAATTCTTCCATCAGAAGGGAGGAAAAAATAACAACGCTGTGTACGCTGTTATGGCTGATAGTTATTCTCAAACATCTCGAGAGATTCGAGAGGAGCGAGAAGAGAAAACGCCGAGGGAAGATCCAAATAAGAGAGGATGGAATCAATACAGTAACAGATACAGTTACAAGCCTTATGCGAGACCGGATGGTGGTAATCGATACAATACTCGATGGAGAAGACCACGAGATAGTCAAGGAAGGTACCAGGAAAGAAGATATTATGGTAGAAACAACTACATTAACAGAGGGAATGTAGATACTCGTCAGTCCAATGAAGAGTTCAACAAGGAGACGAGGAAAAATTTGGAAGCAAGACACCAAGATAACTTGCAGTTTTTGGAGCAGAGGCCCAACGAACCAGGTCCATCGGGAACACAACAATCCCGGGGGAATGGTAACGAAAAAAAAAACTTCGAATTCACAGTAGAAGATAGAATTTTGAACACTTTCACTTCCAGAATTATTAAATGGCAAGCAGAGGATGATGATTTAATTCAACAGAATGATGAACGAAAAGAAATGGGTACAAGAATTAGAATGCCAATCATATCATGCGAAGTATTCGGTATGCCTGTCGATACTTTGATCGATACTGGGGCTATGCTTTGTCTGGTGAGTGAGAAGCTTTATATTCTGTGGAAGCTCAAAGAGAATTTAGAGGAGATTCCAGTATCAGGAATTAAGATCCAAGGAATAATGCCCAATAAAATATCTCTGTGTAAAACACAATTATACTTATGAATTACTATTGGAGGACATGATTTCCGACATGTGTTTGTTGTAATGAAGGACATGGCTTTTGACATGATATTGGGAGCAGATTTCATTCAGAAATATCAAGCAGTGATAGATATGAAGACAGAGACGATCAGATTTAAGAATACCGAAGAGATTAACTTCGAGGGAAAAGAAGAGGAAGACATCGAGGGAGATGCTCAATGGTATCTGATTTTTCATGAAGCTGGAGGGAGAGAAGTCTACACTGAGGAGGAGTCCCCAGAGCTAGGGAAGATTTTGGAAGAGTATCACGATATTTTTGATATTAAACCTGGTGAAATTAAAGAGTTTGAATATTGTGGAAGTAAATAACAATAATGGAACCTATGAAATCGCTAATACACGAACTGGTAACATCGTGGGAACTTATAATGCATCGAATTTGAAAATCTATTATTCAAGAACCAGATGATTTAATGTGTAGATAGGAAAAATAAAAATTTTTCAATTTTTATTTTTTGCTAGGTGTGGGGTGGATGTGCCCAACTCTAGGAATGGGTATTCCAAGTTTCAGACACCTAGATATCAAGGGAAAGGCTGTAGCCGCTTTTGAAAGTTGAGATATTTGAATATCGCGCTACATTGCTTCGAGAAGGATTTGGAAGGAATTTACCGATACTTGGATGTCAAGTGACGTAGCGAGTAATAGCAGAGGTCGAGGCTATTTATTGATTAAATAGTTAACCATGGAGCAGAGACTTGAGACTGGGATCAGATTACTGGCACGGCCAAATGAAAGAGAATGCAATTAGTATCAAGTAAATCGGACCAGGGATACGAGAGATATGAGGATTTCTAGATTACAACGTGATGACGCGTGACCCTGGCAGTTTTGAATAAAAGCCGGCTGGAGCAAGCATCGATAGCTCATTTCTACACAAGCATTTGCCAAGCAAGTTGCTACGACGCTGAGCCAAGGCACATGGTTGCCGGATCTACGCAGAAGTTCTTTTCAAAGTCGTGATAGTCACGAAAGTGCTGCGCTACGAGGTGGAACTTAGTAAGTTTACGGCGAGGAGAATCATTGAGGTGATTGATTTTTTTACAGACATTGGTGGAAATATTTATATTTCTACATGGACATATGCTAGACTTTGTCCAGAACTAATACTTTGTCACAGTCCAGTTATAACATAATACTTGGATAATTTAAATCCATTTCAGTCAGTTTTCATTATTTGTAACTAGTTAACCACTTCGATCTGTCAGTACACTGAAGACTAGTCTATAACGGTGGCGTTCATTAGTCTACGCAAGGGAAACTACAAGTTGCTTAGCGCATGGTAGATGGTGATATAATAAACCATGCCCAGGGAACGATCTTCAGAACAGCCGTTGATTGCTTAGACTGTCAGTGTTTTTCTTGTACTGATGACATTACCGTGAGTTATGTTACAACTGACATATCTAAGAAGAGATCACTTAGATCTGACCCCATTTAAACAAACTGTTATGGCTTTGATAGAAGCCCATATTAAAATGGAACAACAGTTAATTCAAACGTCAAAAGATACTACCACTATGTCTGACTAGACGGATTGTGGGTATATAATGGCGGCCGATACAAGGATTATACATGCTTGTCCGATAGGGCATGTTTATGGATAAATCTGGTACAGACCAGGTTTACTACGCTTCAAGACCATCAAGAAATGTAAGCCACATTTGAATTATATTATGCCTAGCTAATTGGAACAAAATATTTTTCAGCAGATGACCAACACATTTTTTTCTTCGTATTTAAAGCTAGCAATGATTTACGCAAGACTTGTTAGAGTTATTCTGAGTATTTTCAGCACTCAGAACAGTTTAGGATCGATGACCGAGCATTTCGAGCATTTATTTGAATATTTCATATTTTTGGGAAATCACGGTAATCAGCCGATGTAACTGTAAAAGTTAAATTTATTTTTGTTGAGGAATGGATATTTTTTCCATATTCGAAGGTTCGAACATGTGGATTCTCACATAATGAGATGATAATTAAATATATTTAAAATGATATAAATAATAATAATAATAATAATAATCCACTAATAATAATAATAATAATTTTTATAATTTTTCTAAATAATTCTTGGATATTATATTTTCTAATAATCATATGTGTTGAGAGAGAGCCTATGAAGTAGTTTAATCATTTATAGTATGGAACAGGAGATTTTCCGAAGGAGAGTGGTTAGCGCAAGCCCGCATTCAACCAACATTTCAGTTCTGGTTGAACAGTTGATATTTGCAATGAGCAAAGTATATTTTTCAGATAACATGGAGAGGCATGAAACGGGAAGCAAATGATATTTGTATCAAATAGGATATTTTTGTATTTATATAAAATCATGACGTAAATACACTCGAAAGTGAAATAAAGATTTTCATAAGTATGGTAAATTCACGGGTTGAACTGAATGGTAAAATAAAATAAACTTGTAAGTTTATTAATCTTCCAGTGTTGATAACAAGCAGAGGCTTGATTTATTGTATAAATTTTGGGAAGATAATTTATGTGTGTGGAGTAGTTGAAATGCCATTCCCAGGTGCGCATGTTAAGTGGCAGGAATGAAGAGGTTTTTTCGAGCATCAATCAAATAGCAGGTTCGATGGCTCAGGTTTATAGAAGGAGTATTGGAACTACACATTTCGTCGTATGAATGACCCGAAGGTTATTTCTTAGAAACCATCAGTTCTTATTTCAACCTTGTTTACGAATTCCATTTAGACTTTGATTTTGCTAGAACCCGGATTTGTCATGATAGTAGTTTATTCTTCTTCAGAGGAAGACCTTTGCCGTTGTTGTTGTAATATTGTGTTCTTACACAAATAATAGAATGGGCCACTGCCAATTAAAAATAATTCTTTAACCACGAATAATTTGAAGGATATTTTCAATCCTAGTGCCATGAACTAAATGAATTCATTATGAAACTACAATTCTTATTTCCGCATTCTGTCGAAGAATTGCAAGTTGTGAAAGTTGCTAAAAATGGCCATGAATATAAATATTTTTATAATAATGATTCCAAGTGGAAAATTGAATAGTTGAATGGTTCAACCATTTATTGATCAAGTTGATGATTCAGAAATCATATATTTTGTTAGGAACTTGAAGTTCATAATCGAGTCACTTCTCGAATGTTTAATGTCAGAAGAACAATTAATTGTTGTTGTGCTTCGCACAGTTCTTAGATCCTATGCTCAAGGTCAAATACTTTTCAGATGTTATTAATATGTGTAAATAATTTGTGTTGCTTCAATGATAACAATATTTTTCGACGATGTATTTTTGAAACTGGAAAAAGTGAAAGTTAAAATTCTATGAACATTTATTCTACGAGTGTTAATATTATGTAAATTCAAACAGTGAACTACGATATTTCCAGTGGAGACAATTAAATTTGAACTGGAATTAATTATAAATAATTTTGGAACACAGTCTACAGGACTAACAATCAGACTTGTGTTTCCAAAAAAATAATTGTCAAATGTGTTTGGAAAATTTCTGTATATTGTGTAAATAGGAGTGTGGGTCGCCACACGTGAGTGATGCTACTTTGAGCATCTTTGCAGTCAATTTTAACTTCAAAATAAACTGAGATAATTTTACAGGATGTGTTACTCCCAATTAAATCTCCTTCTACCCTTATTGTTGCATTGAGCCAAAAATCAGCAAAGCATTTTTTAAATTTGATGTCGTTTTTGTGATTTGCTTTAACCCATCTGGCGCTCCGGGATATTTTGACTCTCGTGCTGACTGATTATTGGTAAAATGCATATGTGGTCCTGCGGACTCCGGTCTAAACGGGCACAGTACTATGCAACGAACATTGTGAAAAATACCACCTAACTAAATGTCGTAAGAGGACAAAGTCAATCATTGACTATAGTAAAGACTAGAGCTAAATACATCGAACATTGTAAGTAGTATAATTCGCTAGACTTTGAATATTGCGTAATCCTGATGACGTCATGGGATGACGTCATGGGTCCTTAGAGCGAGCACGTGGTCCAGGAGCGAGCATGTGCAGTGCACGTGTTAGCGTGGGAAGAGGTTGACCCTTTGGCTTGTTTGTGCGATGGTGATAAAAAGTTAATGGGTGTTGACGTCATGGAGGATGTTTATTAGGATGCTAACTGTCATCTGACACCCATGCGAGTGTGAGCACCAAAACAAAAGGTTATTCGCGGGTAGTGGGGTAGTGTATGTTCTCTTGCAAGTCGCGTGTGTGCTTGAATACGTATGGCTATGTTGGGAAATGTTTGGTGGCGGGCGAGGACTAGGGTTGAGTGAGGGTTCGTTTAAATGCTATTTTTCCCGCTCTATTTGATGGTGAGGTAATTTTTTAAAATGGGTGGAATTTGGAAACGCAATTTGAGGTAAACGTGCTTTTTTGACAATTTGGCGAATTTAATGAGCTTGTAAGGCTAGAACGATGCATATAGGGTGTCGTAGGACTTGTGGTGAACCACCCCTTGCTATGGACGGGAGTATATCCACCCCAAAATAAATCTACCCTTACCCGGAGGTTAAGTAGTGGTTATTTTTGTATGCATGCGCACTTGAGGGCTTTTGTAAGAGAGCGGAATTTTTAAAAGATTCTTTATAGATGAGGCTTTTTAAAAAATTTATTAAAAAAACAAAAAACTAATAGGTCATTCGATTTTTAGTATCTCGCTAACCAATAATGCGATGTAAACATATGGGGTGTCATAGGACTCGTAGTGAATTCTCCTTTTGTATGAATGAGGTATGTCAACCCCCAAAATAAAAACTACCCTTACCTGGGGTGAAAGAGCAATTTTTGTATGTATGCACACCGGTGGCTTTTGTCAAAAGGGTCTAACTACACATTTGTTAATATTTTCTGAACCCAGGATGGGATTTTCCCATAGGCAGTATCCTAGCACTTGGGGTGACACCTCGTTTTTGAAAGTATCATTCATTTATTTTCTTGTCAAAAGGGCCTAACTACACTTTTGTTAATATCTCGTGAACCAATCATGCTAGGGACTTGTATGAGGGGTCCTAGCACTTGGGGCGACGTCCCCCTTTATGGGGTGAAACTACCCCCCCAAAATTGAAAACTCAATATCTTGGAAACTATGAACCCTAAAATTAGGCGTTATAGCTTTAAAAATAGGTGATGACATAGGCTTTTACCTGGATTGGTCATTTCACCCCTAAAACAGTAAATAGTCATGTTATGGGGAAAAAACGTGTTAAACACCTAAAAATGATAAATGAAACTAAGATCTTTTGTTTTTGATGAAAAATAGAAGGGGGGTGAAAACTACCCCCAAATTGAAAAATCGATACCTTGGAAACTAAGAACCGTAAAATTATGTGTAATAGCTTAAAAAATTCGTTGTGACATAGGCTTTTACCCGGATAGATGATGTCACCCCTAAAACAGTAAATAGTGATTTTACAGTGGGGAAAAAGGTCTTAAACGGGTAAAAATGATAATTGAACCTAAGATCTTTTGTTTTTGATGAAAAATAGCAGGGGGGTGAAAACTACCCCAAAATTGAAAAATCGATACCTTGGAAACTAAGAACCGTAAAATTATGTGTAATAGCTTAAAAAATTCGTTGTGACATAGGCTTTTACCCGGATAGATGATGTCACCCCTAAAACAGTAAATAGTGATTTTACAGTGGGGAAAAAGGTTTTAAACGGGTAAAAATGATAATTGAACCTAAGATCTTTTGTTTTTGATGAAAAATAGCAGGGGGGTGAAAACTACCCCAAAATTGAAAAATCGATACCTTGGAAACTAAGAACCGTAAAATTATGTGTAATAGATTAAAAAATTCGTTGTGACATAGGCTTTTACCCGGATAGATGATGTCACCCCTAAAACAGTAAATAGTGATTTTACAGTGGGGAAAAAGGTTTTAAACGGGTAAAAATGATAATTGAACCTAAGATCTTTTGTTTTTGATGAAAAATAGCAGGGGGGTGAAAACTACCCCAAAATTGAAAAATCGATACCTTGGAAACTAAGAACCGTAAAATTATGTGTAATAGCTTAAAAAATTCGTTGTGACATAGGCTTTTACCCGGATAGATGATGTCACCCCTAAAACAGTAAATAGTGATTTTACAGTGAGGAAAAAGGTCTTAAACGGGTAAAAATGATAATTGAACCTAAGATCTTTTGTTTTTGATGAAAAATAGCAGGGGGGTGAAAACTACCCCAAAATTGAAAAATCGATACCTTGGAAACTAAGAACCGTAAAATTATGTGTAATAGCTTAAAAAATTCGTTGTGACATAGGCTTTTACCCGGATAGATGATGTCACCCCTAAAACAGTAAATAGTGATTTTACAGTGGGGAAAAAGGTCTTAAACGGGTAAAAATGATAATTGAACCTAAGATCTTTTGTTTTTGATGAAAATTAGCAGGGGGGTGAAAACTACCCCAAAATTGAAAAATCGATACCTTGGAAACTAAGAACCGTAAAATTATGTGTAATAGCTTAAAAAATTCGTTGTGACATAGGCTTTTACCCGGATAGATGATGTCACCCCTAAAACAGTAAATAGTGATTTTACAGTGGGGAAAAAGGTCTTAAACGGGTAAAAATGATAATTGAACCTAAGATCTTTTGTTTTTGATGAAAAATAGCAGGGGGGTGAAAACTACCCCGTATATGAAAGGAGTGTAGACTTATTGATGTTGCAGATTGGAAACAGTGAAAGTTATCACTTTTGTTTAATTAGAAATCTTGCTCGCCTTGTGCGTTCAAGCATCACTAGCACTCAGAGAAGGATTTATATATGTAGACGTTGTTTGTCATATTATCTTCTTGAGGATGAGTTAAATGTTCACTTTGCAGACTGTAAACAGTTTCCTGTTGCAAAAAGCATAATGCCGACTGATGAACAAAGATTTGTTAATTTTACAGAATTCCGAGTTAAAGATACAGTTCCATTTATAATATATGCAGACACTGAATGCGTTTTGTCTCCAATTTCCTCCTGTTTTCCAAATAGTGACATTCATAACTCTACTTTAACACATAAACATATTCCTTACAGCATTTCTTTATACCTTCATTGTAATTTCGATAGTGAATTGTGCAGTTTCAAGCTCTTTAGGGGAAATAATTGCATTGAATTGTTTGTAAAGGAACTTTATAGTATTGTGGATAAACTTCAAACATATTACTTATCGGTTAAGCCAATGTTAAAGATGACCGAAAATGAAGAAAGATTATTTTTGTCAAGTAAAATGTGTCACATTTGCGAGAAACCGATTGCAGTTAATGAACTCAAAGTACGCGATCATTGTCACTTAACTGGAAAATATAGAGGAAGCGCACACAATAGTTGTAATTTAAATTACAAAGTAACAAAGGTTTTGCCTATAGCATTTCATAATCTAACCGCCTATGATGGACATTTGATAATTAAAGAAATTTGCGAGAAACGTGATGGAGAGGTGTTACATAATCCTGGTCATATAAAATTGTTAGCGATGAATATGGAACGTTACAAAGGGTTTACAAAGTATGTACGGGCTAAGAATGGATTCATTCAGTTAAGATTTTTCGATACATATAATTTCTTGTCCTGTTCACTAGATCAATGTTCATCTTCGTTAAGCGAAGATTCAAAGCAAATAACACAACGTTATTTTAATGATGATGCACAGTTTCGACTTACTGCGAGAAAAGGTGTGTTTCCCTATGAATACGTCACGAGTATGGATGTTCTTAACGAAACTAAATTACCTGAAATATCCAAGTTTTATAGCAGCCTTAATGATCAAACAATATCGAATGAAGAGTATGAGTTTGCTCAATCGGTGTGGGAAACGTTTTCCTGTCAAACATTAGGAGAATACGCAGATTTGTATTTAAAAGTTGACACACTTCTTTTGGCGGATGTCTTTGAAAATTTTAGATCGAATGGCATGGAAACTTATGGCATTGATGCAGCTCATTTTTACACTGCTCCATCTATGTCTTGGTGTGCTATGAAAAAGATAACCAACGTTCAACTTGAATTGCTTCAAGATATTGATATGTTACACTTTTTTGAACGATCTATTCGAGGAGGAAATGTTCAGTGTATAACACGACATGCGATTGCTAATAATAAGTATATGAAAACTTATGATGAGAAAATTCAAGAGTCCTACATAATGTACTTTGACGTTAATAATTTGTATGGATATGCGATGATGGAATATCTTCCAACGGGTGGCTTTAAATGGATTGCAAATGTTGAAGGCTTTGATGTTTTAACTATTGATGATACTTCAGAAATTGGATATATTTTGGAAGTAGATTTGACTTATCCTCAAGAGTTACATGACAAACATTCAGATTACCCTCTATGTCCAGAAAAGTTGACAAAGCTAATGGCTACCCTAGATAATAAAGAACGTTATGTTTTGCATTATAGATTGTTAAAGCAATGTATTCAACTAGGAATGAAATTAGATCGTATTCACAGAATAATTGAATTCAATCAGAGCCAATGGCTAAAACCATATATTGATGTGAACACAGAGAAACGAAAACAAGCCAAAAATGATTTTGAAAAGAATTTTTATAAATTGATGAATAATGCAATTTTTGGTCGTTCACTGATGAATGTGAGGAAGTTAAGGGACATCAAATGGGTCACCAAATGGCATGGAGCTCGTGGTGGTAGGTCTTTAATAGCTAAGGCTAATTTTAAACATAGAATTATATTCGATGAACAATGTATGGTCATCGAGATGAGTAGACTAAAGATTTTTCACAATCAACCAGTATATGTTGGTGCATCTATATTAGATTTGTCTAAATGTAAAATGAATGACTTTCATTACAATGTTATTTTAGCAAATCCTGAATCAAATGTGAGGTTGTTATACACAGACACCGATAGTTTTATGTATATATTCTATTATGATATTTATGAGTTCATGAAACAACATTCAAATTTGTTTGATACTGGAAACTATGAAACAAACAATCCTTTTGGCATTGTGAGACAAAATAAAGGTGAAATTGGTTTAATGAAAGATGAAAATGCTGGAAGGATTGTTGAAGAATTTGTGGGGTTACGACCCAAAATGTATGCAATAAAATTGTGTGATGAAATGAATAGCTTGTGTAAGGCTAAAGGCATTAAGAAGAGTGTGAGTAAAAGTAAGAATATTGATGAGTATCGAAAGTGTCTTTATAACAGAGAAAAAGTCAACAAAGTTCAAGTTTGTATAATTTCAAAATCTCATTCTGTATTTACTGTTCGGCAAAATAAGTTGGCAATTTCATCAAACGAAGATAAAAGACACATAACTGAAAACGGAATTGATACTTTACCGTTTGGTCATTTTTCTCTGAAAAATGATTAGAAACAAATTGAGATTAAAGCAGTTCATCTCACTTACTTTATTTCTTTCACACACACACTTTTATGCTGGTAATAATACTAATTTTTGTGTGTTCCTTTGCTTATGAAATCCTAGACTAGGAGTTCCACATTCGACATGATAGCGGAGTTTCATCTCCCATAAACTCGTCTCTGAGGTGGGTGCCAGAAAAGGCATCCAGCTGTAAAAACCACACCCTCACATAGACTTTCATAACTTCTTACGTTGAGGTTCATAACACTACGTTGATTGATTTATCGGTTTCCTTTTCACAATTCCTGTCTATACATTCCTCTTGAAGGTTGCAAGATGCTTGCAAGGTTCCTAAAATGCAATTAAATTTAATAAATACCTTAAGATGGTTTGATTTGTTTAATGATATGGTGTTAATAGTATTTTTAGGTTTTGACTGGCTTTGCATTAAGAATTGACTAACCAAACATGAGTTACCTATCAGGGAAACATTTTGGCCACTATGTTGGCTATTGACCAGTGAGTTTAGCTGTTTATCATTTTTTTAAATCATAAACAACAGAGGGTTAAACGTATAGATAAACCGTGTGACCATGTTTGTTAAACAAGACATTATACCAGAGACAATTAGAATACTTATGTAGAGTTTACCAAAAATAATGTTGTGTAACAGTAAATGCTAGTCAACAGTTATACACTTCTAAAAAAAATCATCATACAATACCTGAGAGCTCTTCTAAAATTATTGATGTGTAACATGATTCCACTAACTTGCTATGTATTTTTTGGCTTGGGGGGTGATTTTCAAGAAATGCAAATGGAACTGAAATGCAATACAAACAATGAGCGTGCCTGGTGGCTGAGATTGATACCACGACGTACTGTCGGTTATGTAGCTATGTGGAATGTATATCAAATATGGTTTACTTCAAGGTCTGGAGATCCCTACAATTCCTACAATAAATGATCTTGAAATGGTCATCCTATGGTGTGAAAATATTTATTAGGTATATATATATATTTACTGAAAACAATTATGATTTATTAAATGTTTATATGTTTACAGTATTGTTATTTAATGTAAGCACTTGAGGCACTACCGACCAATGGGAAGCAAAAAGTGGGAGCATATATGGGATGAAATGTGGGAGCAAAGCAAATATAAAAAGTGGGAGCAAATATGCTAACTTGAATTGTGTATATACTTTACTTTCAACTATCTTGAATTGTGTATATACTTTTGCCGGCATATTTGTTGACATATTTGTTAGCATATTTGCTCCCACTTTTTATATTTGCTTTGCTCCCACATTTCATCCCATATATGCTCCCACTTTTTGCTTCCCATTGGTCGGTAGTGCCTCAAGTGCTTACATTAAATAACAATACTGTAAACATATAAACATTTAATAAATCATAATTGTTTTCAGTAAATATATATATATACCTAATAAATATTTTCACACCATAGGATGACCATTTCAAGATCATTTATTGTAGGAATTGTAGGGATCTCCAGACCTTGAAGTAAACCATATTTGATATACATTCCACATAGCTACATAACCGACAGTACGTCGTGGTATCAATCTCAGCCACCAGGCACGCTCATTGTTTGTATTGCATTTCAGTTCCATTTGCATTTCTTGAAAATCACCCCCCAAGCCAAAAAATACATAGCAAGTTAGTGGAATCATGTTACACATCAATAATTTTAGAAGAGCTCTCAGGTATTGTATGATGATTTTTTTTAGAAGTGTATAACTGTTGACTAGCATTTACTGTTACACAACATTATTTTTGGTAAACTCTACATAAGTATTCTAATTGTCTCTGGTATAATGTCTTGTTTAACAAACATGGTCACACGGTTTATCTATACGTTTAACCCTCTGTTGTTTATGATTTAAAAAAATGATAAACAGCTAAACTCACTGGTCAATAGCCAACATAGTGGCCAAAATGTTTCCCTGATAGGTAACTCATGTTTGGTTAGTCAATTCTTAATGCAAAGCCAGTCAAAACCTAAAAATACTATTAACACCATATCATTAAACAAATCAAACCATCTTAAGGTATTTATTAAATTTAATTGCATTTTAGGAACCTTGCAAGCATCTTGCAACCTTCAAGAGGAATGTATAGACAGGAATTGTGAAAAGGAAACCGATAAATCAATCAACGTAGTGTTATGAACCTCAACGTAAGAAGTTATGAAAGTCTATGTGAGGGTGTGGTTTTTACAGCTGGATGCCTTTTCTGGCACCCACCTCAGAGACGAGTTTATGGGAGATGAAACTCCGCTATCATGTCGAATGTGGAACTCCTAGTCTAGGATTTCATAAGCAAAGGAACACACAAAAATTAGTATTATTACCAGCATAAAAGTGTGTGTGTGAAAGAAATAAAGTAAGTGAGATGAACTGCTTTAATCTCAATTTGTTTCTAATCATTTTTCAGAGAAAAATGACCAAACGGTAAAGTATCAATTCCGTTTTCAGTTATGTGTCTTTTATCTTCGTTTGATGAAATTGCCAACTTATTTTGCCGAACAGTAAATACAGAATGAGATTTTGAAATTATACAAACTTGAACTTTGTTGACTTTTTCTCTGTTATAAAGACACTTTCGATACTCATCAATATTCTTACTTTTACTCACACTCTTCTTAATGCCTTTAGCCTTACACAAGCTATTCATTTCATCACACAATTTTATTGCATACATTTTGGGTCGTAACCCCACAAATTCTTCAACAATCCTTCCAGCATTTTCATCTTTCATTAAACCAATTTCACCTTTATTTTGTCTCACAATGCCAAAAGGATTGTTTGTTTCATAGTTTCCAGTATCAAACAAATTTGAATGTTGTTTCATGAACTCATAAATATCATAATAGAATATATACATAAAACTATCGGTGTCTGTGTATAACAACCTCACATTTGATTCAGGATTTGCTAAAATAACATTGTAATGAAAGTCATTCATTTTACATTTAGACAAATCTAATATAGATGCACCAACATATACTGGTTGATTGTGAAAAATCTTTAGTCTACTCATCTCGATGACCATACATTGTTCATCGAATATAATTCTATGTTTAAAATTAGCCTTAGCTATTAAAGACCTACCACCACGAGCTCCATGCCATTTGGTGACCCATTTGATGTCCCTTAACTTCCTCACATTCATCAGTGAACGACCAAAAATTGCATTATTCATCAATTTATAAAAATTCTTTTCAAAATCATTTTTGGCTTGTTTTCGTTTCTCTGTGTTCACATCAATATATGGTTTTAGCCATTGGCTCTGATTGAATTCAATTATTCTGTGAATACGATCTAATTTCATTCCTAGTTGAATACATTGCTTTAACAATCTATAATGCAAAACATAACGTTCTTTATTATCTAGGGTAGCCATTAGCTTTGTCAACTTTTCTGGACATAGAGGGTAATCTGAATGTTTGTCATGTAACTCTTGAGGATAAGTCAAATCTACTTCCAAAATATATCCAATTTCTGAAGTATCATCAATAGTTAAAACATCAAAGCCTTCAACATTTGCAATCCATTTAAAGCCACCCGTTGGAAGATATTCCATCATCGCATATCCATACAAATTATTAACGTCAAAGTACATTATGTAGGACTCTTGCTTTTTCTCATCATAAGTTTTCATATACTTATTATTAGCAATCGCATGTCGTGTTATACACTGAACATTTCCTCCTCGAATAGATCGTTCAAAAAAGTGTAACATATCAATATCTTGAAGCAATTCAAGTTGAACGTTGGTTATCTTTTTCATAGCACACCAAGACATAGATGGAGCAGTGTAAAAATGAGCTGCATCAATGCCATAAGTTTCCATGCCATTCGATCTAAAATTTTCAAAGACATCCGCCAAAAGAAGTGTGTCAACTTTTAAATACAAATCTGCGTATTCTCCTAATGTTTGACAGGAAAACGTTTCCCACACCGATTGAGCAAACTCATACTCTTCATTCGATATTGTTTGATCATTAAGGCTGCTATAAAACTTGGATATTTCAGGTAATTTAGTTTCGTTAAGAACATCCATACTCGTGACGTATTCATAGGGAAACACACCTTTTCTCGCAGTAAGTCGAAACTGTGCATCATCATTAAAATAACGTTGTGTTATTTGCTTTGAATCTTCGCTTAACGAAGATGAACATTGATCTAGTGAACAGGACAAGAAATTATATGTATCGAAAAATCTTAACTGAATGAATCCATTCTTAGCCCGTACATACTTTGTAAACCCTTTGTAACGTTCCATATTCATCGCTAACAATTTTATATGACCAGGATTATGTAACACCTCTCCATCACGTTTCTCGCAAATTTCTTTAATTATAAAATGTCCATCATAGGCGGTTAGATTATGAAATGCTATAGGCAAAACCTTTGTTACTTTGTAATTTAAATTACAACTATTGTGTGCGCTTCCTCTATATTTTCCAGTTAAGTGACAATGATCGCGTACTTTGAGTTCATTAACTGCAATCGGTTTCTCGCAAATGTGACACATTTTACTTGACAAAAATAATCTTTCTTCATTTTCGGTCATCTTTAACATTGGCTTAACCGATAAGTAATATGTTTGAAGTTTATCCACAATACTATAAAGTTCCTTTACAAACAATTCAATGCAATTATTTCCCCTAAAGAGCTTGAAACTGCACAATTCACTATCGAAATTACAATGAAGGTATAAAGAAATGCTGTAAGGAATATGTTTATGTGTTAAAGTAGAGTTATGAATGTCACTATTTGGAAAACAGGAGGAAATTGGAGACAAAACGCATTCAGTGTCTGCATATATTATAAATGGAACTGTATCTTTAACTCGGAATTCTGTAAAATTAACAAATCTTTGTTCATCAGTCGGCATTATGCTTTTTGCAACAGGAAACTGTTTACAGTCTGCAAAGTGAACATTTAACTCATCCTCAAGAAGATAATATGACAAACAACGTCTACATATATAAATCCTTCTCTGAGTGCTAGTGATGCTTGAACGCACAAGGCGAGCAAGATTTCTAATTAAACAAAAGTGATAACTTTCACTGTTTCCAATCTGCAACATCAATAAGTCTACACTCCTTTCATATACGGGGTAGTTTTCACCCCCCTGCTATTTTTCATCAAAAACAAAAGATCTTAGGTTCAATTATCATTTTTACCCGTTTAAGACCTTTTTCCCCACTGTAAAATCACTATTTACTGTTTTAGGGGTGACATCATCTATCCGGGTAAAAGCCTATGTCACAACGAATTTTTTAAGCTATTACACATAATTTTACGGTTCTTAGTTTCCAAGGTATCGATTTTTCAATTTTGGGGTAGTTTTCACCCCCCTGCTATTTTTCATCAAAAACAAAAGATCTTAGGTTCAATTATCATTTTTACCCGTTTAAGACCTTTTTCCCCACTGTAAAATCACTATTTACTGTTTTAGGGGTGACATCATCTATCCGGGTAAAAGCCTATGTCACAACGAATTTTTTAAGCTATTACACATAATTTTACGGTTCTTAGTTTCCAAGGTATCGATTTTTCAATTTTGGGGTAGTTTTCACCCCCCTGCTATTTTTCATCAAAAACAAAAGATCTTAGGTTCAATTATCATTTTTACCCGTTTAAAACCTTTTTCCCCACTGTAAAATCACTATTTACTGTTTTAGGGGTGACATCATCTATCCGGGTAAAAGCCTATGTCACAACGAATTTTTTAATCTATTACACATAATTTTACGGTTCTTAGTTTCCAAGGTATCGATTTTTCAATTTTGGGGTAGTTTTCACCCCCCTGCTATTTTTCATCAAAAACAAAAGATCTTAGGTTCAATTATCATTTTTACCCGTTTAAAACCTTTTTCCCCACTGTAAAATCACTATTTACTGTTTTAGGGGTGACATCATCTATCCGGGTAAAAGCCTATGTCACAACGAATTTTTTAAGCTATTACACATAATTTTACGGTTCTTAGTTTCCAAGGTATCGATTTTTCAATTTTGGGGTAGTTTTCACCCCCCTGCTATTTTTCATCAAAAACAAAAGATCTTAGGTTCAATTATCATTTTTACCCGTTTAAGACCTTTTTCCCCACTGTAAAATCACTATTTACTGTTTTAGGGGTGACATCATCTATCCGGGTAAAAGCCTATGTCACAACGAATTTTTTAAGCTATTACACATAATTTTACGGTTCTTAGTTTCCAAGGTATCGATTTTTCAATTTGGGGGTAGTTTTCACCCCCCTGCTATTTTTCATCAAAAACAAAAGATCTTAGTTTCATTTATCATTTTTAGGTGTTTAACACGTTTTTTCCCCATAACATGACTATTTACTGTTTTAGGGGTGAAATGACCAATCCAGGTAAAAGCCTATGTCATCACCTATTTTTAAAGCTATAACGCCTAATTTTAGGGTTCATAGTTTCCAAGATATTGAGTTTTCAATTTTGGGGGGGTAGTTTCACCCCATAAAGGGGGACGTCGCCCCAAGTGCTAGGACCCCTCATACAAGTCCCTAGCATGATTGGTTCACGAGATATTAACAAAAGTGTAGTTAGGCCCTTTTGACAAGAAAATAAATGAATGATACTTTCAAAAACGAGGTGTCACCCCAAGTGCTAGGATACTGCCTATGGGAAAATCCCATCCTGGGTTCAGAAAATATTAACAAATGTGTAGTTAGACCCTTTTGACAAAAGCCACCGGTGTGCATACATACAAAAATTGCTCTTTCACCCCAGGTAAGGGTAGTTTTTATTTTGGGGGTTGACATACCTCATTCATACAAAAGGAGAATTCACTACGAGTCCTATGACACCCCATATGTTTACATCGCATTATTGGTTAGCGAGATACTAAAAATCGAATGACCTATTAGTTTTTTGTTTTTTTAATAAATTTTTTAAAAAGCCTCATCTATAAAGAATCTTTTAAAAATTCCGCTCTCTTACAAAAGCCCTCAAGTGCGCATGCATACAAAAATAACCACTACTTAACCTCCGGGTAAGGGTAGATTTATTTTGGGGTGGATATACTCCCGTCCATAGCAAGGGGTGGTTCACCACAAGTCCTACGACACCCTATATGCATCGTTCTAGCCTTACAAGCTCATTAAATTCGCCAAATTGTCAAAAAAGCACGTTTACCTCAAATTGCGTTTCCAAATTCCACCCATTTTAAAAAATTACCTCACCATCAAATAGAGCGGGAAAAATAGCATTTAAACGAACCCTCACTCAACCCTAGTCCTCGCCCGCCACCAAACATTTCCCAACATAGCCATACGTATTCAAGCACACACGCGACTTGCAAGAGAACATACACTACCCCACTACCCGCGAATAACCTTTTGTTTTGGTGCTCACACTCGCATGGGTGTCAGATGACAGTTAGCATCCTAATAAACATCCTCCATGACGTCAACACCCATTAACTTTTTATCACCATCGCACAAACAAGCCAAAGGGTCAACCTCTTCCCACGCTAACACGTGCACTGCACATGCTCGCTCCTGGACCACGTGCTCGCTCTAAGGACCCATGACGTCATCCCATGACGTCATCAGGATTACGCAATATTCAAAGTCTAGCGAATTATACTACTATTGTACATAGGATATAAGTCTTTATGTATGCACATTTGTGCGCACTGTATGTAATAATAATAAAGATATGAAAGAAGTGAGGATTACACCAACAGACATTCAGGAGCGCGCCCCACTCAAAAGGTAACTTCAAGCTTGCAAAGGTTTCCAAGAAAAACCGAAGCTGAAAACGGGAAAGATTTGGATCCATGAACGGAAGGAAGTCCACTGAGAACGAATGCGGGCGTACTGGGCAAACATGAAAGCCAGTAGGAGACAGTGGGAATGACGCGGTCCATAAATGGCCTATACGAAATGGATGAATGAATAATATGGGGATAGGAATATAATAGACCTGCCGTACCACACCCGCAGATGTAAATTGCGTGAAAAAATTCTAGAGTACCCCTTGATCCCCTTAAGCGCGTTAAACGTATTGATGAATTTTACGGCTTAATTTGGTTCCGTGATAACTTTCTAGCCGTTTGCAAACTTTCACACTAATGTAATTAATGGAATTGCATTACAGCAATAGAAGGACCTCTGAGAATCTGTTGCCATGGTTACTGGCTTGCATTTGTTCATTAGTTTATAAAATGAAATTAGTTTTCTGGGAATATCTCAAAAACGGTTGGTCTTAGGGCCTTAAAATGTTGTTTTCGGGTACCCGAGTTTTGTCTCTCACGATAAGGGGCTGAAAATGAGCTTTGTCTCGTCCTTCTACGCCTATTTCAGCATGTATTTTAAGGGGGTAGGCCCCCTTTTACGAGGGGTACGGAGAAGAGTTATATCAATGATAAGTGTCGTGCCTCTGATGGATATCTGTACCAGATTTTATGTCGATACACCCAGCCGTTCTCGAGTTATAAGGGAACAAATTTGTCCACAGACGAACGAACAAACAAACAAACAGACAGACAGACGAAAAAAATCACGCGCATCCATCAAAAACAGTCTGAAACGCGTAAACAACTCAATTTTCCGTAGAAATTCAGAGAAAAACAGACAATCTTTCATTTGTTGACCGTGTTTTATTGCACAAATTTAGGTTTCACTCGCTAACTGTTGGAGATATACGAAAGTGATAAGGACCTTTCGGATAGAAAATTAAATGTTAAAGCTCATGTATGCCATCAAAAGTTTGATATTTCTTAGCGTTATATTTTATTTGAAATGTAATTATGACATTTTGAAACCAAAGGGTGTAGTGACGTCACAAATATCGGTTTCACTCGCTAACCGTTGGAGATACACGAAAAATGATAAGGACCTTTTGGATAGGAAATTAAATTTCAAAGCTCTTATGTGCCATCAAAAGTTTGTTATATCCTATGGAAATATGAAATTTTGAAACCAAAGGGTGTAGTGACGTCACTAAAATGGTCGCAATTTTTCAATAGTGAAATCAAAATTATCCTATATGTAAACCTGGGAAATCAGCTACATCCATGCAAAATTTCATTTAAATCGGACCAGTGGTTCTTGCGTTATTGAGTAACACACTGACAGACAGATAGAAAGACAGACACACACCATCTCATTTTTAGCCTACTTTTCACATTTTGCAAAAATGAGGAAAAGGTAGACTTATGGGATCGGGCAAATGTGTGTCTGTCTGTCTGTCTGTCTGTCTGGCTGCGTGTGTGTCCCCCCCTATCAACTCCTAAACGGCTGGAGCAATCGAAACAAAATTTGGTAGGAGTAAAGATCTATACCTGAATATCTCACGGCCATATTTGAAAATGTTGTCAGTGCTACCAACTGCTGAAATATCGCAATTGAAGTTTGAGCTCCATGTTGGATATCTTAGAAGGTATGAATGGGAGTTATTTCAAAATTGGCACACTTATAGATAATCATATTTCAGTTTAATTTCCAGGAGGCCATACATGGCAGTGTTGCCAAAATGATTATAAGCCTGCTGATAGATCCAATTTTTAAATGCATATAACTTCTACACTATCAATTGGAATTCAACCAAATTTCGTATGTTGTATGTGTACATAACCAGATATGACTGAGCGTAATCTTAAGAACCACCAGGGCTGCCAACTGTTAATAAATGCTCTTAATTTCTTTTATCAAAATACCAATATATCAGAAAGTATGCAAGCCGACAGCATTAAACTATGCACACGTATAATACCTGACATTCTATATTAATTTGGAGTAACTTATATACGTCAGTGCTACCAACATGATTCTAAGCCTGCTGACAGGTCCAACTTTAAATACATGTAACTTCCATACTATCATTTGGATTTCAACCAAATTTCGTATGTGCTATGTGTACCATAACAGATATGACTATGCGTATTCTTAAGAGCAACCAGGACTGCCAACTGTTAATATGTGCTGTCCCTATTTTTGTTACCCTAATATCAATATACAGTATCAGAAAGTATGCAAGCCAATAGCTCTAAACATTGCACACGTATAGTACCTGGCATTCTAGATGAATTAGGAGTAACTAATATACGTCAGTGCTGCCAACATGATTCTAAGCCTGCTGATAGGTCCAATTTTAAAACGCATGTAACTTCTATATTATCTAATGGAATTCATTCAAAATTGGCACAACAATAGATCATATTATTTCAGATTATTTCTGACCAATACATGCATGACATTGTTGCCAACATGATTTTACGTGCGCTGTTAGATCCAATGTTTAACTGCATGTAACGTCCATGCTATTCATTGGACTTCAACCAAATTTTGTTTTCTGTACCTTAAGAGGTGGAACTAAGAATATATTCAGTCATAAGGTCTGCCAACTGTAGTGCTCTATTGGGCAACATTATGCAAGTTATACAGTATTTCGAACTAATTAGAAATGTTGATATTAGCAACTTAATTTCGTCATTATTCTAGATAGGTTCATATACTGTAGAATAATCATTGGCATGAAAAGTAGGCTCTTTAGTTCGTCACGGAACTTCTTGTTATATATTAGTACTAGCAGTAGTACCCGGCTTCGCCTGGTGGAATGATGATAATATTTCAGTCTCCTTAACACTCAACGTCATTGATGAAGATGATACTGACGACGACTGCTATTGAACGGGTATAATAAACTTACACTCTAATAGAAATACATATTTTTAAATTACCGGCGAGTAAGACTGTGGTGTTGCCTAGTAGTACTGTATAATGGACGTAACATCTAGGTCATTTGCCCTTTTGATGAGGATGATAATGAAGACGACTACTACTGAACGGGTATATCAACCTTACAAATTAATGCAAATACATATTTTTAAAATCACAGGCTAGGTAGACTCTGGTGTTGTTTAGTAGTATAATGGACGTAACATCTAGGTCATTTACCCTTTTGATGAGGATGATAATGAAGACGACTACTACTGAACGGGTATATCAAACTTACAAACTAATGGAAATACACATTTTAAAATCACAGGCCATGAAGACTGTGGTGTTACTTAGTAGTATAATGGACGTAACATTTAGGCCATTTGCCCTTTTGATGAGTATGATAATGAAATCTACTGTTGAATTGACACGACAAACTTACAAACTACCGTGATAGAAAGAAAAATTTCAAAATTCACAGGCGATGAAGACTTATTGTGTGTGGTGATTAGTGGTATAATGGGCGTAACATCTAGGTCATTTGCCCTTATGATAATAATAAGGTAATGAAAAATGACTACTAAACGAACATGGTGTAATTTTAAATCTGATATAGGCAATTTAGATTTCTACCTTCGATGTCTTCCAAAGTCTGAACGTTATTTTCTGGCTTAGGCCTATACTCGATGCGTGTAGTGAAAGAGCTTATCGAGTACTGCCCGGGTCCAAGCTGCACGAATCGCAGATGATGACGATATATGATGACAGACGTTCGGGGGGGTTCCCGGTCCTATTCACATTGACCGGTGAATCACTAATTCTTTCGTAACACGACAGTGGTTTGAGCAAAGACCCTGTATGAACATCAGCATAGTCAGCAATACCAGGTAATACGGCGGGGTCTGGACATTTCTCTCATGTCAACTCGCGATGAATCAGCAAGCTATTCTCACACGTGGCCCCCTCCTCCCCCCTCCACCCACCAGGGTCTCTCAACTTGTGGGACGTGGGTTTGCGACCACGGGACCCCAACTGAGTCCGGCATTGCTTCTACTTACTGGTGCCGGGCTCCTTTCAGTTCTCTTTCCTGTCAGCCTCCCTTGGTCAAACTCTTGTTCTCTTCCGACCCCGATGGTATCAGGGTATCCGAGGCCTAGCGACTCTTTCACTTTCCCGCCTTAATTGGCCCTTGTCTAATCATTCCTGATTGCCTCATTCTTCGAGGTGTCAGCCTTCTTTTTCTTTTCTTAATATCTCATGTCTTCTGCTCAAGACCCTCAAGGAGGCAGAGTGTGTGTAGCCCCACCACTTCTGGTGCACCCTGGATAGTGCTACATCCTCAAGGGCTCATGGCTGGTGAGTTCGGGAGATGGCAACCCTGAGGGTTTCCTGAGCGGGTCCGGTTTTACCCCTCTTTTCCATTGCCTTTGGGACGGACCCTGTCCTCTTTCCGGGAATGGAGTGGTCTGTCCGCAATTTCAAGCAGACAATGTTACTCGCAGGGTACCAAAGGGTAAGTATACACATTTTGGTTCTGAACGGTGAAACGGTGTAGATTTGTGCCAAAGGGCCTAAATGCAGGAAATGGGGTGATCTGTCCGCAATTTCAAGTGGACAGGGTTACCCTCAGGGTTCGAAAGGGTAAGTATACAAATTTTGTTCCGGATCGGTGAAACGATATAGATTTTTGCCAAAGGGCCTAAATGCAGGAAATGGGGTGGTCTGTCCGAAATTTTAGGTGGACAGTGATATTCACAGAGTTACAAAGGGTAAGTATACACATTTTGGTTCAGATCGGTGAAACGGTGTAGATTTTAGCCAAGGGGCCTAAATGCAGGGAATGGAGTGGTCTGTCCGCAATTTCAAGCAAACAGTGTTACTCGCAGGGTACCAAAGGGTAAGTATACAAATTTAGGTTCTGATCGGTGAAACGGTGTGGATTTGGGTCAAAGGGCCTAAATGCAGAGAATGGGGTGGTCTGTCCGAAATTTCAAGTGGACAGGGTTACCCGCAGGGTTGCAAAGGGTAAGTATACAAATCTTGGTTCGGATCGGTCAAACGGTGTAGATGTTTGCCAAAGGGCCTAAATGCAGGAAATAGGGTGGTCTGTCCGAAATTTTAAGTGGACAGTGTTATTCACAGGGTTACATAGGGTAAGTATACAAATTTTGGTTGAGATCGGTGCAACGGTGTAGATTTGGGCCAAAGGGCCTAAATGCAGGGAATGGGGTGGTCTGTCGGAAATTTCAAGTGGACAGGGTTACCCGCAGGGTTCCGAAGGGTAAGTATACAAATTTTGGTTCAGATCGGTGAAACAGTGTGGATTTGTATACATAACAGACAGACAGACAGACAGACAGACAGACAGACAAACATTGAGCTTTATATATTTAGAAGATGATAAAAAACAGACCATGGAAATATGAACCAACATAATGAAGATCTCTAACCGCAGTGTTACGTAAAGTTTCTGATGGGCGCTGATTCATTTCTGCGTTATAGTGTGCCCCTTCATATCTTAAATTCTAAGCTCTAAGATTATATTTTCAGGGTCGCAATTGGTGCATAAAATATTAATCTACTTGAAGGCCTAGATGGAAAAATAGAATTTGCAATCTATGAGTAAGCACATACAATTTTTGCTAATATAAAATTTACTGACTAAAATGAACCTAGATACACACATAGCTAGTCAGACAAATGAAATAAATAAATATATAAATAAATGAGAAAGTCCAAGAAAATAAACAAATGAAAAACTGAAGAAAATGAGTTAACAATGAAACTAATCAATAATAATAACAACGAAAGTACCGTAATTACGATTGTATTGCGAAGTGTTTGATTGTACATATCTGGCCTGGAGGTGACCAAAATCTTATGTGATGCACGATTATATCTTATCCGTGAGGACCAACGTGTAACAGTATGGGGTTAAAAATGGAGAGGATGGAGAGTGGACTGTATATTTTACTGATGGTCAGTTGTGGCATAACCCATGCTTCGTCCTTCATTTATACATATCTGTGACAGCTGCTAATTATAAGTGGAAACTTATAAGAGTCCAAAGGCTGATAAATATCAGAATAGCTAAAGCTTATCGCACTATATCTAATGAAGCTCTCTGTGTGATAACAGGATTAATTCCAATTGATATTCAAATTGAGGAGACGGTAGAATACTACGATCTTATTAAAGTTAATAGTAAAGAAGATCGCTCAATTGACATGGACATGGAAGAAAATCAATGGTCTCACCCTGCCGACATTGTTAAAAATATTGACGAAAATTATGAACAGATGCATTCTTTCGATGTTTACACTGATTGAAGTAAAAGTGAGGATGGAGTAGGATCTGGATATGCCATATACAACGGAAACGAGTTAATTCAACAGCTGCAATATAAACTAGACAAACGATGTTCTAATAATCAAGCAGAACAGCCAGCTATCTTTAAGGCATTGCAACATCTAGAATCCATGGACACGGAGCAGAGAACCGCACTCATTTTCACAGACAGCCAAATTACAATAGATGCACTTAAAAACTACAAAAACTATACATTTCTCATAGAGGAAATTAGAAGAAAAGCAATTGAAATGGAGAAACAGAATTGGGTGATTGTCTTCAGTTGGGTTAAGGCGCATAACGGAAATGAAGGAAATCAATTAGCGGACCAGCTGGTTAAAGAAGCAGCACAAAGCGGTTTAAGTGAGTGCTATAATAGAATTCCAAAAAGTAATATGCTAACAGAATTAAGTGTGTTTAGTTTGAGAAAGTGGCAGAATGAATGGGACAATACATCCAAGGGCGAAATTACAAAATCATTTTTCCCCAGTGTACAGGACAGACTAAAATTGAAAATGAACATAACGCCCAATTTTACAGTTATGACAACAGGACACGGCAATATTAAATCATACTTATACAGATTTAAAATTATAGATAGTCCAACATGTATATGCAATAACGGTCACCAGACTGTAGATCACTTGCTATATGAGTGTAAGTTAGTAGGGAAAGAAAGAGATATATTACTAGCACATGTTTTAAGATCAGGCAACTGGCCTATAAAGAAAGATGAACTTGTTAGAAACTACCTTAGGGAATTCTTTACTTTTGCAAACTCTATCTCATTTGAAATACTAAATAGATAATTTTTATTTATATTTTCTTAACTGTTAATCATTTTAGTGACACAAATTTCATTTAACAGGCCGCAGATATAAAATATTTATAATATAAATTCTATAGTTTTAATCTGAAATGATTAATAAGTAATAATTAAGCATGTAGTATTACTGCATTGTAATGGGGCATGCTGTAAATAAAATAAATTAGAAAAAAAAGTGGAAACTTGGCCTTGGAGGATCAATCGTCTCTTTTAGAACTTGGGTAGCATTCGTACTACGAAAATATATAGAGTAGATCGTATTTGTAAGGAAGGAAGGAAGGAAGGAAGGGATAACTACCACATTTATTATTCTCTGTGGTACACTTCTCACCTGTACCTGGTACTTTAGTGCTGTAAGTAGTTTGATTTGCGTAGTGGCAAGTACTCAAAAATAGGCTGTACACCTTCATGATTGCAGGCAACCATACTCATGTAGCATATTGAAATACATTTTATGATACATAGACTCACGTGTATGGCGTGTTAATATTTGCAATTAACCATATGTTACCGTGAGGTTTATACTGCTTGGAGCAGGTTTTACATTGAGAGATTCCTCTTCAGTTATCCAATACGATATACACCATCAGGCATTAAAAGCTGTGGATTTGAAAGGAAAAAAAAGACAACACGCTTTACACTTTGATCCATAGACAAAGTTATATTTGTTGTTATTGTAACATGGAGACTAGAGTGTTAGAGTAACGCTCTTTTTTTTACTTATAGACAACCATGGATGCTCTCAATGCAATTGGCCAAGCCTGTGGCCTTGAACGCAAGAAAATCGGTAAATTCCCTATGCAAAAACCCTTCCGCATACATAAAATAGAAACATTAAAAACCAAATTTGGTGAACGAGCTCTTTGTATTTGTCAGGAGTTTGATACATTTCTTCCCACACGTGATGTGATGGAGGACGTTAATACAAGTATTCACCCTGTGTATTTGATCTATGAGGGGGGGAAATAATCTATGCGTAATACGTTTTGTAAAACTTGAAAACTAATGATCACCGTACTGAACTCGAATTCAGCCCAGCATAGGACCTTTGACTGAGCCGAGGTTCGAACGACTTGTGAACCATTGGAATGAAAAATTGGAAATTTGGAATTAAAATAATTTAATAATTATATATGTATTATGGGATGCAAATGATGCATAATTAAAGTATTTTGGAGAATTTTGAAGCATTTCGAGGAATTTATTATTTGGAAATATTCCGGTGAATGAGATTTTAACTAAGGAAGAGTTCGATCATTCGAAGCTTGAAATTGTACAAAGCTTCATGTTTGGCACTAGAAAACCAGTTTTGGTTAGCAAGGCGATCATAACAAAGCGATGCACTCGTCCCGAGGATAAGAGGCTAGATCCAGGAGCCTTTATCAGAATATTTCAATAGCCAATCAAATAAAAGCACATAATTTTTGTGGGAATCGCTTTTATATAAATTTGGCAGATATAAAGCGAAATAAGCATATCTACAGGTGTAGAATGAAACATGAAATTTAGTTGGTTGAAAAGAAATATAAATTATTGAATAATAGAGCAACTATGAGTATATTTCTATTAAAATGCATGAGTGTGAGGCTAGCTGAGGAAGGCTAGCAGTGACACGCACCGCCGGGCAGAGAAGCGTGGCGTGACTCTCTCGCAGAAACTTGACACGAGCGGACGCGATTGACGCACGCGCACAGAAGAGAAGCATTTATTGCACGCAACATAAGCCGGTCGACACGCACTGTTGTACAGTCGAATGACCGAGGAATCGCCGAGGAAGTTTAGAAGAGGAGCCGGTAAAGTGAGATTGCATTAGTATTGGAGAGACCAGCGTTTATGAAAGTATAACATCATCAGAACGAGACTTCGTTTATAAAACAGCACTTTATAGAGAAGCAATAACCAACAGTATTGTCTATTGCAAGCTACAATATTGCTACAACGAAATCCACGATATATATTCAACATTATTACATTACAGTCTACATTATAGTCTTCATGATGACAGTGAATTTAAGTCGGAGAGGAAAAGCTTATTCTACGTATACTGAAGAGAATAGTATGGAGAACTAAATAAATGAAAGGAGGTTAATCTATACCATGGATTGGGAAGTCAGAGTGACTTGGAAAATCAAGGATCAACACAGCTACAACTGCGCGACAACTTGCAGTATTCCAATATGAGTTTCTGCACTACAAGCAAGATGTCCAACAACATCAGGACGAGATGTCAACTCAGGACTTGCGGATCTACGATGGCGAGACCACTCTGCAGTTCAGAGATAAGAAGCAGAAGACCGTTTGCAGCCAATCGAACCAAGAAACGCAGTTCCCAGGTCGCTGACTGTGAAGATGGCAGATTCACCGTTAGCAGCTCCAGCCGAGACGCAGAGCAGGTGATTGCAGCCTGACTGAGATGGGGTCGCTTACAGCTGATTTGCACGTGCTTGGCAGTGACTGGTTTCTCGAGGAGGCGAGCGATTGCCGCTTCGACGGAATATCAAGAACAGCTGATAGAGGTATTTCTTGGCTGTAGAAGACATCTCAAGTTACAACAACCGTTTGCTCTAATATCTGTAGCTTTTTTGTAACAGTGGGGACCCATTTTTGAGTGACCAACTTCATTTGTAGAATTCTTTGTTCTTAATAGCTAAAATTTTAGAGTTTCATTGTAATTTTTGATACGTCTTCGTGTGTCTTAGGACGTTATTTCATGTATTTAACTTAGATTTGCGTTTCTCGTATTTTTATTTTGAAGTAAACGTTGTAAGATACTCACTTTCGAACGATACTCGTTTTATAAAAGGAATGCTTCGATTATTTGATTATTTGGTATCTCAACGAGATGATTCGATTATTCGATTATTCGGTAATATTGTATCTCAGAGAGAAGGCTTCGATTACATTGTATTTTGGAGAGGAGAGCGTCAATAATGACATATTTGTAAGAACATTTAAACATTATAATTGTTATTAAAAATTTCTATGCGTAACAGTGAAAGTACACATTTATTTATCTATATTGCATTGTTATTAGGTAAAGCATTATTGTGAAATGCTGTAATATTGTTTAACAAACATTATGATGTTGATATACATCTGAAATATTTATTTATAACAATTTGAATGTTATAAAATTCCAATAGCGGAATACAACTTATTAGACAACTATATAGTCTTGGACTATTTATACTAGGAATATACACTATAAAATAGGATCATGGTAGTGACAATTGAGGTCAAATGATGCCTATATTTATCAACAATTAAAGTAGAAACATTGTTTAACTGAGATGAATAGACCAGGAGATATGTTAGTCTACCTGCGGTCTAGTATGTTAAAAACAACTTAAATATGAATTGTTCATATATTTAAATGTACACCGGAACTGTGAGGATATGTATTTATTTTTATTAACAACTAAAAGACTAGGGAACTACAAATTAACATTTTTAACGTTTGGTAACGTGGAAGAACAAGTTTGTTATGGATCAAAGAGAACGAATAGCGCTAACGAAAGGAATAAGAAGTACTTTGTGAAATGTATTATTGTGATCGAACATGTAAATGTTGTAATTTGATGCACGATGTTTAATAATGTAGACAGGAGTTGGTTGTTAGGAGTGCATTCTGAACGGTAATATACTCTAGCGTAGTTACCTAGTAAAATCACTAATTCTTCTACAAGTCTGTAGCAAGATGGGTTTCTCGTAGAAGTAATGCCGTGCGGAGTTTTGAAGATTGTTTATAGTAAGGAGAGGAAGGAAGTATGACATGTTTGGAGCGTAGTAAACGCCATTGATAAGTATTGTTCACTCTATTGCGGAAGGAAGGAATATATTGCTATGTGGAGCTACGAATTGTTATAGGATGAGTAAGAAGCACTAACACAAAGGTTAAATGTTTGAATTGTTTATGTCAGAGAGTATTTGTATATGATCCACGAAATGTATAGGGTCTTTAAGTAGTTTCGCATCGCTCTTTCCTATTGTTTTATTTATTGACACGACATTCTAGGCTGTATTTAACTTAAGTGTTTGATATTTGTCGCCTCCGTAGCGTAGCGGTCAGCATGGTTAGCTGCCGCCCCGGAGGTCCTGGGTTCGATTCCCGGCTCTGCCACGAAATTTGAAAAAGTGGTATGGGGACTGGAACGGGGTCTACTCAGCCTCGGGTGTTCCAAATGAGTAGAGGGGGTTCGATTCCCACCTCAGCCATCCTCGAAGTGGTTTTCCGTGGTTTCCCACTTCGTCTTCGGGCAAATGCCGGGATGGTACTGTACCCGTAATCCACGTGGTCTTACCTGTTGAAATCCGATGGAAAAGCTGGATCGTAGATTCTAGAAGTTCCCGGCTGAAATAACCCCTAAAAGCCTACCAACTAGGATCAACCAGGGATCAGGATACGTCGATATTAAAGAATGCGGTACGAAGATGCCAGTGGTGTATAAATTACAATGGAACGAAGCTCTAAAAGAACTCGAACAAGAGACTCTAAACTAAACCAAAGTATCTCGGGCGTTAAGTTTAAGCAAACTCAAGGAAAAACCACCCACTGGTCCTCCTAACGCACTCCCTTTTCTAATAGAAAACACCAGTCATTCTAAGATTTTTTAAAAATTAAATTCAGTTTATTAACTGGCAAATGGTGTATGTCTGTCAACTAGACACAAAAATAAAGAAAAGCTTCTTTAGATCAAATGACGAAAATAGTTTTAAATAAACGCCTATAATAAGGCCCCATCTTACTGCTCTAAATCGCAGTGTTGAAATATCTCATCCATTGAACAAATTACAAGAAAAATACAATATTAAATCATGCACTGATGCTATACCCTTATTAAAAATTTATACATATCTTACATTTTATATACAGATTATATCCTTAGTTGGGATCTTGTTATAATCGCTGCCCATTTCCATTTTATTTTACAAGTATATCTCAAGGTTATAATTCTCTTAATTTGTTGCATTCAACAATCAATTAAGATAATCGAATAGTGTTACAAGTTATGAAAATAATTTATTAACTATCTTGATGCTTCAATGAATGCAGTATATTTTTGCTAAAATCACTGAAATGTCAAATGTATTATATTGCATGAATTAATTAAAGTTATTCGAGAAGTGGCTGTGTCACTTAAATATGTGTGTCATGATATAAGCAATTGATCTCCGGCAAATCTTAATAGGCCAGAATAAAAACGTAGGGTTACTTGAATTAATACTGTCATTTAAGAGAAACATTCGTGATTCCAATTCACGTTTACTACAACTTCCTATCCAAATTGGTGATAGCTCAAAAGCTAATTTCACTCTTACAAAACGAAATGACTACGTTAATGTCTTCACATAAGACTTCAAGTACATTATACAATATTAAGGTTGACCATCCAATGATGTCAAATATTCGCTTCATTAGCACAATAAATTCGTATGCATTAAATTGCAATACAACAATTCAGCTTTCCAAAGCTGTCAAGCATTTTTCCCAAACGTAATTAAACTTAAAACCTTTCAAAAATTACTCTGAAAATATCATGCCTTATCGTAGACGAATATAGAAGTGTCACAGAGTACCTCTTTTCCAACTTCACTAAACAAGATGCAACAATTTATTAGATAAATTGTATTATCTACTTCCATAAATTATCGTCATTTAAGTCTATGACAAATTCTGTTATACTTGTTTGAACTGTTAAATTAGTTCACTATTCCAATATATATATATTCATTCATTCATTCATTCATTCAATTTCGCTAATCGGCCAACTAGGGACCACGATAAGCCTCATTTTACATTCTGGCATTTGTTCATTTTTCGCTTGATCCACATTGCCTTCACGAGCTCACTGTGTTTAGCACGACGTTCCTCTGTCCATTTCGCACCAGTTGTCCGTTTTTCGTCCCGGAAAGTCCCAAACGTCTTGATGGCTGCTCTATAAAGATTTCGGTCTTGTGCATCTTCTGCTCGTATCCCCATTTCTTTCAGATCTTTCTGGACGTTAACATACCATGGCATTGTCGTTTTTGGTTTTGAGTCGAATTTACTGAAGATACGTTTCGTCCATCGGGAATCGATCATCCGTCGCATATGACCGTAGAAGCAAACTCTGCGTTTTCGCATTGTGTCTGTGATCTTCTCTATCCTCGAGTAAATTTCTTGCCTGGATTTTCTGATGTAGATGCCATTTTTGTAGTCTGGGCCAAGTATGATGTGTAGGATCTTTCTTTCTTTTCTCTCTAACTTCGCGAGCAAACATTTCTCGGATAGGATAAGGCATTCAGATGCAAATAGCGGTACTGGTTTGATGACAGTGTTGTAGTGACGAATTTTTGTGTTCATAGAAAAGCACTTTTTGTTATATATGTTGCGGGTGGTTTGAAAAGCGACTTTCATTTTCTTGATTCTTGCTTCTATGGCTTCCTTGTCAAGGCCATTTTGCTGGATCCATTCCCCAAGATATTTAAATTTATTAACACGGTTTATCGTTCCATATTTGGTGTTTAGTTGTGCTGTATCATCCTTGATGTTCGACATTACTTCTGTCTTTTGAAAGGAAATTTGTAATCCTGTTTGTTCTGCTACTTCCTTCAATATATTGACCTGTTCTGTTGCACTTTCGAAATCTTCTGTCATCAGGGCTATATCATCAGCGAATGCTAAGCAATCTATTTCCACTCCGTTTTTCTTCGTCCCGATCCTTAAAGGTTTGTAAAGGCCTCCTTCTTTTAACTTCTGTCGCCAATTCTGTATTACCTTTTAAAGCACGCAGTTGAACAACAGAGGTGACAGGCTATCTCCCTGTCGAACACCTGTCTTGATTTCAAAGGGTTCAGAGATACATCCTTGGAATTTGACTTTGGATGTGGTATTAATTAGGGTTGCCCTTATTATCGCCAGCTGTTTCATATCGACTCCCATTTCTGCAAGTATGTTAATCAACACATCACGGTCGATGCAGTCGTACGCTTTCTTAAAGTCTACAAATGTCGATACATACGTTCGACCTCTCAACACATAGTACCTAATTATGGTTTTTAGGTTAAAGATTTGTTCTGCAGTCGATCGGCCTTTCCTAAAACCCCCTTGGTATTCTCCGAGTTTGTGTTCAACTTGCTGTTCCAGTCTTTCAAGGATGGAAAGTGACAGGATCTTGTAAGCTACTGACAGAAGAGAAATACCACTGTAGTTGTTCACATCTCTTATATTTCCTTTCTTGTGTAAAGGATGGATCAAAGCTATCTTCCAGTCCTCTGGGAGTTGTTCTGTCTCCCATATATCTACAATGGTTTGGTGTAGGATGTCAATTGCTTCTTCTGGGGCATGTTTCCACAGTTCTGCAATCATGGAGTCTTCACCAGGAGCCTTGTTATTTCTCAACATCTTTATGTGGCGTTTGATTTCATCGCGATTTGGTGGAGAAGATGGCAAATTGTGGTTCATTTGTTTGTTTGTTCTGATGGGGTTGGATGGCTTTTCACAATTTAGGAGGTCGTTAAAATACCCGGCTAAAATTTCGCAGTTTTCCTCGTTGGATGTTGCTAGAGTTCCATCTTTTCTTAGAAAACAAAGGGAAGGTGCCTTGTATCCTTGTATCTTCTTTTTAAAATCCCTGTAGTATTCACGGGTCTCATTTCTGTGAAAGTTTTGTTCAATTTTGTCTATTTGTTCTTTTTCATACTTGCGTTTCTCGCTGCGTATTATTTTTGCTGTTTGTGCTCGTTGGTCTCTATAGATGTTCCAATCTTCTTCCTCTTTGGTGGTGTAGTACTTTTTCCAAGCATTTAGACGATCCTTTAAGGTCTTCTCGCAGTTATTGTTCCACCATGTGTGTTTCTTCCTCTTCTTGGTTTCTGCTACTTCTTTTGCAGCGTTTATCATCTGCTTTCTCGTGCTGTTGAAGTCTTTTCCCACTGGTTGGGCAAGTTCTTTGAATTCATTCTCCCTATCTCTGAGCATGTTTGTGTCGAAGCGGATTATGGTAGGTTTGTTTTTCTTTTTGTTTAGTGGAATGGGCCGGAACTTTATTACCGATACATAGTGATCTGAGTCTATGTTCATTCCCTTTTTTACGGTAACGTTCATGATTTCCGGACTAGATCTTCGAGATATCGCAACATGGTATATTTGGAACTCTCCTAATGTTTTGTTCGGGCATCTCCATGTAGTCTGTTTTCTAGGTAGGTGACGAAAGTGTGTTGACATCAGCTGGAGGTTATGGTTATTACATAGTTCAATGAGGCGTTCTCCATTCTTGTTAGTTCTATTGTGTGCTGGATAGAGCCCAACGACATTCCTGTATTTCCGTTCACGTCCTACCTGTGCGTTGAAATCACCCATTAGGATCTTGACGTGGTGTTTCGGAATTTTTGCCAATCTAGCATCCAAGAGGTTCCAAAATCTATCAGTGTCTTCCAACTCTTTTTTGTTTTGTTCATTAGTTGGAGCATGTACATTGACTAGCGTGTATGTTTTGTTTGCACAGCGCAGAGACAGAAGGCATAACCTATCGTTAACAGCTTCAAAATTCGAGACTGACCTAAGGATTCTGGTGTTGACAGCAAAGGCTGTACCGAAGATAGGGGTGTTCTTCATTACCCTCTTACGGGATTTGCTCTTGAAGAACCGATACCCATCAGACTCAAACGTATCTTGGTCAGGGAAGCGAGTTTCTTGCAAGGCCATTATTGCGATTTTGTTTTCGTGAAGGGCAAGGGTCAGCTGTTTCATCTTACCAGTTTGTATTAGAGAGTTGATGTTGAACGTTGCCAAAAAACTCTTAGATTTGGGTTTCAGCTTTCGTGACTGTTCAGGATTTCCAAGACGCTCCGACTCGTCTTTAGCATGACGTTGCATCCCCCCCAGAGTCCGAATGGGATGCATGCGTCGCTCGTGGGCGTCGGTGGATTTCTTCGAAAAGTTGCCACCTGGGGTATTAATCTCCTGTATTTGTTTTACCATCATGCTTAAGAAGCTTTAGTTTAGCTTGGAGCAAATTGCTCACAATGAATGCAACCAAGGTTGTTAGCCTTGGAGGGCCTCAAGATGTTATCCGGCGGTGGGCAGGCATTTCCTCCTAACCCGAATAGTTATGGTTTTCCCGCCAATACTCGGGTGGCTGATTGCAGTGGTTTCCCACTGGGCGATGGGGTCGCCACATCCCTACGCCTATATATATATATATATAATTATTTCCATAATAATTTATATATATATATATATAAATTGTAGATAGACACTAGCAAAATAGTCAATTCAGTTCCGCCTATCCAAACTCGAAAAATGGCTCAACTACTAAGAAGAATACACGTGAGACTTACACCATGGAAAGGAGTCTATTATCATATCAATAGATACACGCAAACCATTAAATCAAACGATGATCTAGCCAAGAGCCTACCAAAAACGAGTTAAAGTAACACAAGCTAAAGACTGAACGAACTAAAGTTTCAGTTAAAAAGAAAATCTCTAATCAAAAAGAAATATGAAAGTAGGCTACAAATGCCTTGATAATCATTTCACAATTGTTCTAGCTGTACAATTTCTATAATTCCATACCCATGGAAAATAATGTTGAAAATGATCTATCATTTCTAAAAGAAAGAATTTCTACTAGAATGTTATAAGTCCAAACGAAGAATATCACTGAAGTATTTTTGGAATAGTTCAAGTGCACGTGTGCGTGGCCATCTTCTTCCTAATTGCTATTCTTATACAAAGATATCGTCGTCTTGGTCCTAATTATGCTGCAGATATCTTCCCAACAAAAATCAATGCTTGGTTTTATTTCCAAAATTTTCAAAAATAAACAATAAGTAATGCTCTAAATAGCATTACGTTTACTGTTAACTACACAATAAATTACACTCTCCGACAGAAATGATAAAAGGAACCAAATCTAGTCTTCGAATGAATTTCATACTATTTAATAAAATATTGGTGAAAAGTATCGAACTACAAGTGACAAAGTCTACTGTCTACAAGAAAGAAAAGTTTCCAGCTACCTTGGACGATGTTCTGGTTGAGATTGAAGAAAGTAAAGGAATATACATTCCTTTCCGGAACTGAACCATCATCCCTGAGTAGTCCTTGGCTGGAGCTGTAAGTCGTCGAACCAACTTACTCCTAACTCGAAAACCACTGTCTACGAAACGGAGTTCCTACATATTACTTGTACAAGGCTTCCTCGACGTTATCAGTAAAGTAGTTTCGTTCATTTGGAGTTGTTTCTTCATTCTCCGGTACTTCAAAACCACTGGGTTAGAACGAACGCTCACCATCGTTTCTTTTTCTTCATTGTAGTATTAATAAGGTTGTCACTCCAAATGATCAATCCTGCCTCTGCATTACATTCCTGTACGATCTGCTTAGCCCAACATTGCTGCAGCAGCTCTATTCTCACAATAAAGTCCTGTCGTATTGTTCTTGATAATACTAATGCTTTCCTGCATTTCAACCATATATGTAGTAGATTTCCTCATCGTGAAGTTTGTACTGACAAGTCCATGCAATAACTAAGCTCACTCGCGTATATCTACTCTCTGGGTTATGTCAAACACGCCTGAAATACGAACAACCGCATATTGCTATGTAGCAATCCGCCCGTTCGCTCCGCGTCGCGAGTAGAGTACACTCGTATGACTGCGTGATTAACGAAACTTTCTTACTAAGGCGATAGCATGTTCACTGCGTGTGTCACAGAACTCAAGTGTGTGTCATATCAGAACTGCTTGTAGATGCTCCAGCTGGCAGTCTACCCATGATGCATCTCTCTTGTATCGAGATTGACAATCGAACTCTGTCGATTATCATTTTATATGTGCATCAGACATTTGCAGGAATAAGTTAGTGAGCATGTCCTGTCCACGTGATCAAGAGTATGACGGGATTGCGTATCTATCTCCTAAGTGAAAGACGAGTGTAGAGCTCCTCCAGCCTGCAGCCAAATTAATGCCAATCAATAATATCAAAATACGTCTCGCTGTCGTATCAGGGTTCAAGTATTCAGCTAAATACTGGCTCAGTACCTTCTTCAAGGCCATGGCCGCCTCCTTCCCTCTTCCTTGCCTATCCATCCTGACCTTCCATTACCTTCCCTCATGAGGCCCCTGTTCACTTTGCAGGTGAGGCTGCCTGGGCGAGGTGCCAATCACACCTCACCAGTTGTATCCCCTCCGATTAGATGTTCCCAGCTCTAGGACACTGCCCGTAGAGGCGGTAGTGGTGAGTTCCCTCGCTGAGTCCGTGGGTTCCACCAACCTGGAGGGTAAACGACTAAGAAAAAAAATAGAGAAAGTTTGATATTTAAAGCTTATTTATTATGACTTACCACTAGAAGTACCTGAGAATTTGATCGTTGGTAGAAACATTGTTCAAAGAACTGTTTATGCAACAGAGACACTTTGAAGCTGTCAGATCGCGACTGATAGTGTCAATAGTATATTTTTAAACCGTGTGAAGCACGAGAACTGTAGAAAATGTAAATATTTGAAACCTTATATAATTTATAACAGTATTATTAGAGTAGATAGTTACATTTTACGCACGACCGTGTATAATGTAGGGTTTTTTTAATGCTAACTTCTTTTTTTTTGGAGTGACATAGCCACAGGGTGACTGTCAATTACGTAAATATTTTATGACTCTTAATATAACTACATTGTTGTAACGAGAATGTTCAAAAACATTTATTCTACAAATAGTAGAACTCTCTGACGTGTGTAACAGTTAATTTTAACTTGTTTATTTTAATGGTGATAGGGATTATATTTTTTCTTATTTGTATTTTTTGGAAATAAATCCCAGGCTCTAGTTTTTGTTTGCCTGTTCGTTTTTATAAATTTCATCATCATTTCATTCGTGCAATCGACATGCGATAATTCTGCGAATTAGTTACTAGAGTTTATGTTAGTCTCAACTTTCACCGTTCACACCCGAGATCCGAGATTCTCGTCCTATCATTTTGTGTTTAGGATAGTTTATTTTCTTTGTAAATGTGTAACTAATCGGTAGTGTTGTTGATGGCCGGTATGCATCGAGGGTTCCCTAGTCATTATGCTAGTAGGGTAGTGTTGGTTAACCTGGCTGGGTATCGACCTCCCTACAATCCTTTTTTATCTTTGCGGATATAGGCTATGACTATGCGGGATTCGGGTGCAGTACGCTATGCATGGCTTTATTTATTCATTCATTATTATTTAGTAACTATAATAAAAATTAAAAATTAAATATTTGGTGCTGTACGGTTAGACGTTTATTGATTGTTGTTGTAGCTCAACCATCATTATGGGAAAGTTCCATGTAGGTTAATGGAAATTTTGTTAAGTTCACCTTGATTGGAGATTTATTTTCAGCCTTAAGCTACTTGATTAGAATCATGCCTATGACGCATGTGTATGTTTATTTTACCTTTTCACTTTTTTCATGTACATATAGGCCTGTTTGCCATCTCTTGATGAATACAGTACATTTGCATTTGTCAGTTGGCACAGGCTAGAGTAAAAGGTGGCTTTTCACCGATGTCTCAGTCTCACTCATGGCTGTGATTATATGGAAGCTACTGAGGTATGGGTGGTGCTTAGTAATGGCATTTGGGGCACAGTCAGTGCCTGTGAATGCTGTGAAAGGTTCAACTCATACGGTTAGGACTACTGTTCTGACTCAGTGAGGAAAGCAATGACAAACTACCTCACTCCTCTTCTTGCCTAGAACGCCTCAAAATAGCGCTGCTTTGGGTTTTTGTGGGTATCTACTCACATAACGTAACGGCGGTACTTTTTGAGGATCCAACCAGCCTTCGGGCTGACTACCTAACAGACAGACATGTACATATATAGTTAAAAATAATTTGAAACATTATGCGCTTAAGGGCCGCTTGATCGTCTGGCAACCCCTCATGCACAACAACCACAAGTAAAGAAAAGAGACACTTTAAAAGAAAACTTTTCAAAACTATTCACTAAATAAAAGTTGACACAACGGATTCACTGGTCACATGGTTTAGTACTAAGCAATAGTCATAACAAAAAAAATATTTTGCAAATCATCATGAAATGATTTTATTAAATAATGATAATGATAATTATAATAGCAATAATAATAATAATAATAATAATAATAACTCCGCCTGAAGTAGCCAGTGGGTGGATTGAGTAGCTCAGTGGTTGCTGTTGCCGATGAAAAGAAAATCCCAAGACTTATACTTATACCAGCACTCGGAGAAAATCTCAGACACATTTAGGAAAAGACGATTGAAATTTTACGGGCATATCCTCAGGATGGCGAATCAGAGACTGACTAAAAGGATTCTTAACCTTGCCCTGTCAATGAAAGTTAAAAACATCTGGCTGCTTGAAGCTGGAAAAGATCTTCAGGAAATAGGAAATAGGCATCACAGATGACATTGTACTAGACATAGCTAAGTTCAGAGAATTAGTCGATAATCACCGCTTTGCAGACATCGAGAAGATGAAGATTTTGGGAGAAGAGGAAGGCAATGCCATCAGCTAAATAAAATCAATCGTGCTACTTAATCGGGCATGGCGAAGTAATAATAATAATAAAAAAAATAATAATAACCATTTAACAAATAAAATGCACTTAGACTTCATAATGAGTACATATAATCACATACTTTAATCAAATCATGTTTTTTTTTGACTTGTGGCTGTTTTAAATGAGGGTGTGGCATGATGTTTTGTATAACTATAGTGTTATGTCATACTGTTTATACTACATAATAATTATGTTTTTTATTGCTGTCTGTCTGTCTTATACCTAACTTTACCATTTATACCATTTATACCTTTTATACCGTCTATAATTAAAATGATAATAATTTTATGAATACTAATGGGGAAAAATATAGACTCTTGCTTTTCATTTATTTTTCAAATCATAACAGTGATACTATACATTTTTGATTTTAGTTGTTGTTAAAAAAAATCTTAATGTTAATGTCTATAACTAGATAAAGGTAATTTGCTCTTCATTGCACCAATAACCGTAAATGCAGCCATCCGTTCTGATACACTTGCATCAGAATCTGTTATTCGTTGCTTGACAATGCTTAACAATGCTTTGTCGTCCACACGTCTTAATGTTGGATCATGATTACGGCATGCTTGATCCAAAGGGTTAATTCACATATCCCCTCCCCTCAAACGTTCTTCAAGGCGAGTTCCGGGTCCACAAAAGCTGTGAGCAGGTAAGTGTACTTCCTGGGGTAAGTATTTAATGATGTTATCAATAATTCCATGGCCAATACAGCTCCGACATGGGTTTTTCACTCGGTGAAAGACACTTTTCTAGTTTTTGTTGTTTTTCTTCTTCTTGTTTGGCATCTGCTACTGGCGTGCATGGTAGGGTGTTTTTGCCATGACAACCATGGAATGATGAAACAAATTAATTACACTGACTTTTATTACCGTGATACAATTTCATGAGTTGACACGTCGCACATTGACGTTAGGATGGTATTTTTGCCATAGTCTATTGCTTATTATGCGCAAAATGGCTGCATGGTTGCAATTCACTCAATACAGGGTCATTTGTCCACTCGCAAAGTGCCTTATCCAAAATTTATTTCAGGCATTGGCTGCTACATGAAATATAATCGACTTGGGGAGCGCTAATACTTCATGTTGAGTAAAACTGGTCAGTTTTGTTCTTGCACACACATAATTTGACAATCGCTTTATCGATTGCAGTAACTTCCATCTTATAATGTTGTCGTTCTCACCTCACGTGTGCAACTCCTACTGGTGTCATTTGCCAGTAAACCTTGAGTTTTATTTTTATTTAACAACTCCCAACAGGCTTTCGTCGTTAACCAATGATATAATTGCCACGCATGCGTCAAAGCTTTATTGTTAATATTGCCACAAGGACAGGTCTCCATCAATGTTTGCAGTGAAGGACATCCCAAGTCCATGAAATCAATACATTGGCAGTAAGGAGCTAAAAACTGTTGCAACTAGAATTTAAATCAAACCACATGCTTCTAGACCTTATGGTTCTTGAGATATGTAGTGTGGTAAGCACTTTTTACTTAATCTTTCCCATTAATCAATGTAATCATAAAGAAATACACCTTTACGAGTAATGAGCGTTGAATTTTCCTTTCCAAGGTCCATTCCTATTATCACATCAAGTTGTCTGAGCACACCCAGAAATACACTGGATTTTTGTTTGGGCAACCTAGGTATTTTGTAAATTACCTTTTGGTCTAAAAAACGCGGGAGCCACACTAATACGAGCTCTAGACGCGAACTTGACGCAAGAAGTCAAGGAGAAAATAGTCTGCTATGTCGGTGATATAATAATTGCATCAGAGACAGAAGAGTAGCACTGTCAAACCCTTCGTCTCGTTTTCGAGAATCTCCGTGTAGCCAATTTCAAGGTGAACAGAGAGAAATGTGATTTCCTTCAGAATGTTTACATAGCCTCAATATGGCGGCTGTGTGAAACATTTCACCGGAATTCTCTATCTCCGAAACTATTAAAGATATCGCCCTGAAATTTTGAACAGTGATGAAGGGCGTTACTACCTAGGTACACGTTCATCTATGTATTTCTTAAAAACTTGTCAAGTAAAACACTAACATGGCGGCCAAGCAAATTTGATACATTTTAATTGACTTTTCTCGCGATTTAACCAGCTGAGCGCAGTGAAATATGGTGCAGTAAATGTTTATACACTTTTTAATGCACTAGCTTGTAACTTAGTTCAATATTTACATTTACAGCTGTGCGAAATTTAAAAATTAAGTTTTTTATTTAATGTGTATTAATCATGCGATTGAAGTGAACGTTTGAATAATGAATCCACGCAATAATCGTCGTCTGTTCAAATATAACTCTATGACCTACATATATGAAATTCCAACATGGCGACCATCCGAAATATTCAGACGGTTCTCAATATATATTAATCTATGATAGCAATTAAACAGAAATTTTGTACGTTGATAGTGGCTATGAACATAAGTTCACCTATGGGACGTTCAATAACCCGGTGAGCACAATTCGATCATTGCTGCGACACGAAATTTAAATATTCAAATGGACGCTTCTCACGGTTTAACCATCAAAGCGCAGTGACACTTGGTCCGGTATACGCTTATTTAAATTTTAATCCACTGGTATCTCATTAATTTAAATTATTTTCATAACCAAAAGATGGCGGCTGAGCGAAATTTTAAAATCTCGTTTTTATTTCTTGTGTCTTTATAATCCGATTAAAGTTTGAATAATACACCTACACATTAATCGTCACTTAATAGTACATAACTGTAAGGCCTATATATAAAAATCCAACATGGTGACCATCCGTAATATTTAGACGGTTCTCAATATCTACCAATCTATTACAGCAATCAATCTGAAAATAGATGCAATTAATATAAGTAGGACTAGTGCGCCCGTGCGAGTTTTCACAACGTGAATGTAGGTTTATGGGGTAGTAGGGGAGAATGTGGGAGAAGGAAGTTTTAAATATTGAAGAGTCGAATACATGGTTGGTTGAGGTTGAATGGATTGACTCCTTCTACGCCTCCTGGTTGGTGATGTGACACCTGAAAGTAGCTCGACACGATGTGGATTGGATTGATTGGAGCTGTTTGATGGGTTGACGTAGAAGTGCAGTTGTTGTCGGAGAAAATGTAACACTGCCAGTCACCAATGCAGTTGGCTTCGGGCTTGGTTGTGATGATGGCACAGTTTTAGTACCTGTTGTTTCACCATGTTTCTGCAGGTTGCGTTTATCTCTTGTAGTACGATAGTTTAGTGGCTTTTTCCTTGGCATATTTCACGAAGCGTGTAGGTCACTGTAAGGGAAATGAATGAATAAACGTAATATACAGAAATCTGAGATTTGGTAGTAGTCTATTGTAGGTCTTACCTTGATCACATATGTTGAGGCACATGAGAAGTAAACATGCCAATGCAATGCAAGAAATGCAAAGCATAAATACAGTCTGGAAATTTTCTCATAAGTTCAGGCAATAGTAAACATGCCATTGCAATGCAAGAAATGCAAAGCCTAAATGCAGTCTAGAAATACAGAAAGACATATAGGTTAGGTATTTTGCCAATGCCACCGCGCTGCCCTGCGCTCTAGCAGCAGGTTCTCCTAGCAGTACGCCGTGGTACCAATCGTTTCAAGTCTTTGTTAAGCTATACTGGGTTGACAGCGCTGTATGAGCAGTAAAGTTACTAACGGGATTTCATGTAAAGAGCCTCATTTTCTATACCGGTAGTGGAGAACGCTACTCGCGTCCAGTCGGCCGTGTCTCTTCAACAGCTACTGTTGCCTAGAAACGACATGACTTGCCATTCCTTCGTGAGTTTATTTTATGATTGTATAAGCCTTTTCTCGAGTGCAAAATGGTATTTATTTAATTGCGAGGCATTTAAGGAGTACGTGAGTGTGTTTCGCGCACACATTGGTCTATGCGGAACCTGTAGGTACCCCATATGTGTAGGTTGGTATTAATAGGACCTTATTTTTGGTACAAAACTGGAATGGGACATTAGGAGAATAATGTAGGGAGGGATATATGAAAATAAGCTATTTGGTTATTCACGTAACTACTTGCTTTCCATGGGAACGGTGAGTAACTTCTCTCCAACGCACGAAAGTTGTAAGGAAAGCGTTTTTTTTTTCATCGATTCTCCATTATATCATTACGTTTGTAGAGCACTCCATTGATGCCCTCAAGAGACGGTATGTAATTAAGAAGCGATTGACAAAGGGAGGAGTCCATTTGTGCTTCCTGTGTGGGTACTGCTGCCAATAGCCATTACATGTAATTAAATGGCGTTCCGCTGTTATCTCAGGCAGAGCAAGTGGACTAGTGAGCGTATTGTTTCATGGGAACGGTGAGTTGCTGCTCTGAAACACACCAATGTTGTAAGGAAAACGTTTTGTTCCATCGGAACGGTGAGTAGCTCTTCCCTAACACAACGAAATTGTAAAGAAAGCGTTTTGTCCAATTGCAACGGTGAGTCGCAATTGCCTTAAAATGGGTTAGCTCGACCACTTTGTAATCCACAGGGTCATCTTTCTAGATGATGGCCGATTGATTGATTGTCGACTGGATGATTGAATGGTTATCTATTGATTATTGATCGATTGTTTTTTATAAACAAAATGGCGGAGGGGGAATAATTGGCACGTGGCCACTTTTTTGGCCGGAGTAAATCTCAAGGCCATGTGACGTCTCAAGGGAATTCTCAGTAGGGTTGCCAGCCTAGGGATATGAAAAATCCTTTAATATCCTATACTCTTCCCTAGATTTGAAATTTGGTCCATGGAATAAACAAAATAAACCTCCATCAGAGACTGAGGTATGTGCTCTTCATCTGAGATTCCGGAAGGCCACTCGTAAGTTAAAGGTAGTGTGGTCAGGGTTGGATTTGTAACACTGCAACAATCTAAAATACTTAGGAGTGACTCTTGACAGAGCCCTCAAATTCATGAAACATTGCATGAACACCAAGTCGAAAGTTTCCACCAGAAAAAATCTCCTTAGAAAACTGTCTGGATCACTGTGGATTAGTCAACCTGAAACCATACGAACGTCTGCCATGGCATTGCGTTATTCTGCTCAAGCGTATGCTTGCCCTGTTTGGCATGGTTCATGCCAAACAGGTAAATGTAGCTCTTAAACGGCACATGCAGAATCATAGCAGGCTGTTTAAAACCTTCTCCAGTCGAGTGGTTCTATCATCTTTCTGGAATAGTGCCACCTTATGTCCGAATAGAAATAGCAGTAGATAAGGAAAGAAAGAAAGTGGAGCACGAAAGCATTCATCCATTGCATGGGTATGAACCACATGCACACAGACTGAAGTGTTTCCTAAGAACATCATGGGAACTCAGAACCACTGATAAACAAGCCAGGTTGCAATTGTGGAAATCTAAAGGCCCCATTCCTAACGGCTGGAAGAAAGTAGCAGATACGTTACTACCTGGACACGATAAAGGATGGACAATCTAGAAAATGGGCAACCAAAGTTATTACCACTATTAACAGTTATCACAGTAGTCTATAAGTTACTTCAAATCGAAATATTTCAGAAACACAGAAGATATAATATAATATTATATTATAATCCAAGGGAGAGTAATGCAAACGAATGTATGATTGACTTTGAATGCATACTTTGCAATACTAACAAATCAAACACACTACTTATCGTAGACGATAATGTACATTTTCTAAAAGACAGCATTATTTACAGGGCCTATTCGTCTTAACTGAATTGTTATTTTTTATCCATGCAATACAAGACTCTTCTTTCTTCTCCTTTTTTCTTTAGCGTTTGTCCCACCTTGTGGCAGGGTCCGCTATGTGGGATCGTAGTCTCCATTTCCCTCGGTCATGGGCCATGTCTGGGTGAAGATTGACAGCCTTTAGATCATTGTTCAGTGTATCGGCCCACCGTTGCCTTGGTCGCCCCCTGGGCCTCTTTCCAGCCTCATCCAGTGTGTAAGCTGCTTTTGTCATTGCGTCGCCCTCTGCGCGCAGCACATGTCCAAACCATCTCAGACGGTTTTCCTACATTTTTTTCCCGATTGGAGCAACACCAAACCGATTTCCGATGGCATCATTTGAAATATGATCCAGCCTAGTGAAACCTGCTGACCATCTTAGCAACTTCGTCTCCATGACACATAGGCGACGTTCTGCTTCCTTAGTAGATGGCCAGCACTCCGTGCCGTAGAGAGCGACAGGATGGATGACAGTCCGGTAGATCTTAGATTTCAGATGGTTATTCATCCTACGGTCACAGGTGACGCCAGTTGTCATTCGCCACTTCGTCTAGGCTGCGAGTATCCTTGTGTTGACCTCGTCAGTAAGTCGCCCATCATCAGAGATAGTGGAGCCAAGATACTTAAATTTCGCTACACGTGGTAAATCTTCTCCGTCAACAGTAATGGTGCCCACTTCTTGTGTAACGGATATCATGTAATCTGTCTTCTTCTTGTTGAGGCGCAGACCATATTGCGCAAGTCGATTGTACCACTCTTGTATTTGACGTTGGAGATCAAGCTTCGTCTCAGCAGCCAACATGACGTCATCTGCATAGAGAAGTGTCCATGGTAGAGGCTGGTGCAGGTCTGACGTTACTGTGTCCATCACAAGAATGAACAGCATTGGTGATAAGGCGGAGCCCTGGTGGACACCTACGGTGATGCGGAAGTCATTAGACGCTCCCGTGGCAGCTAGGACATAGCTCCTTGGTTCTGCGTAAAGCAGCTGCACCCATCTAAGAAGGTGTTCTGGGATGTCGTGTTGACGGAGCGCTAACCAGATTAGGTCATGTGGCACCCGATCAAAAGCCTTCTCAAGGTCGAGGAAAGCAAGATGCAAAGGTATATTTCTTTCGGAGTATTTCTCAACCAGTTGCCGTACAGCGAAGATTGCATCTGTTGTGCCGCAGTTTTTCACAAAGCCTGCTTGGTTCCTTGTGATTTTGGCAATCGCACAAATTCTTTTGTCAAGGATACGCTCGAAAACTTTCATTGCGTGGAACAGAAGTCTGATCGGGCGGTAATTTGAACATTCGGCAGGGCTTCCCTTCTTTTTGAAGATTGGTACTCTGATACTCCATTGCCAATCTGTTGGTATTCGACCTTCTTTGGTAATCCGATTGAAGAATTGTGTTAACCATCCTGCAGCATCCCACTCCTTAGAGCACCATAACTCTGCTGGAAGATCATTGGGGTCGGTGGCTTTCCCAGGCTTCATCTCCTTCAGAGCAGCCTCAACTTCGGCAATGTCGATCTCCTTAATTGGTCCTTCAACAGCACAGGTGGTTGGGATTGGTGAATGGGGAAATTCTTCAGTCGAAATGTTCTCGAAGTAACTCCGCCAGCGTTCCCTTGCTTTCTCCCAGTCTACTAGCAGCTCACCCACTTCATTGTTGATGCCATAGAAATGTTGGATATCTTCCGTTTTTCGATGCCTCGATTTGATTATCCGATAAATGTCACGCTCGCCCTCACGCGTATCAAGTTTCTTGTAGAGGTCTGCATATCGCTCTGCTTTTGTTGAGGCAACAACTTTGTTGGCCTCACTACGGGCTACTGTATAGGCATTCCAGCGAGGTGGATTTTTATCTGCAAGAAACTCATGGTACAACTGCTTCTTCTTATGTACCGCTTCCTTGACAGTGTCGTTCCAGAGCCAAGTATCTTTCTCAATCCGCCGTCGTCCTGGTTTTGTTGTTCCGAGAAAGGCATGTGCAGCTGCATGAGACGAGTCTTTTAGTTTTGTCCAGCTCTCTTCAACCGTCGTAATGGGTGGTACAGTGATTTTTGCAATGACATTGGACTCTATTTCCTTAAAACGCCACCATTTGATTCATGAAGGACCCCTTCTGGCCGTGCATACAGCTCTTGGTGGCGTTATACGCAGCTTACAGATGACAGGTCGATGCTGCATCGCAACGGTTTCGGATTGAACAACTTTCGTGTCTAAAACGTCTGTAAGGTTACGACGTCTCACAAGGACATAGTCAATCTGAGTAGCATTTGGACCACTGTAGTACGTGATTAGATGGGTATCGCGCTTTTTAAACCAGGTGTTTGTGATGACCATGCCATGAGTTTCTGCGTAATCAAGGATTCATTGTCCGTCATCATTCTTCAGTCCGTAGCCTTGTCCACCATGGGCAGCATGATCTTCTTTCTGCTGGCCGACATGTCCATTTAGATCGCCAGCAACAATGAGGTAATCTTCAGATGACACTTCCGCAGTCTTCTCATCAAGCAGCGTCCAGAAAGCATCTTTAGTTTCTGTGTTTAGGCCTGTTTGTGGGGCATAAGCGCTGATGAAATGAATTTTTCTCCTGTCTGCAACGTAAACAATTTTCATAAGGCGGTCACATATCTTTGCACTTCACATACAGAGCCATCAAACTTTGCTGATATGACAATGCCGACACCATTAGTTGTTCCGCGGGTTCCATTGTATATGAGTTTGTATCCACACCCAATTTCGTAAGACTTTTCTCCGCTCCTCCTCGTTTCCTGCACTACACAGATATCGATGCGTCCCTTTTCGAGTGCTTTAGCTAATTCGCTACTTCTTCCAGTCATAGTCCCGACGTTGAATGATGAGAGACAGAAAATGGGGGCTCGCTTGTTTAGCCGTCGCCGCCCTTGCGACGGTAACCCTCGCATACTTTTCACGCTGACTGGGCCCTGCGCGCGCGCGTCGCTTACGGGGGACGCCCTAGCCTTGGTTCCGAAATCTTGAGACGACATTCCCATAAAGATGTGACATTGTGCTTTTACGGCTGGTTTGTCACAAAGCCTATCGCCAAGCATTTTTGCGCTACTGCCAGCGTATAATTCGGCCGCCCCTAACATGGGGTACAGACGCCGTTTGTAGCCGCCCGATCCGGGTCAGACGCTACAACTGATATCCACTCCGAAAATGAGGATGATATCTTTACTCAATTAATCCAGGGCACTGGGCTGCCCCGTCCGCCATTTACAATGTACCGAGGATTAACCTCTCCACTGCAACTGCAATACAAGACTGCCAACAACGATAACGCCTACGGTACTTCTTCATCTTTAATTGACCATATACATTGTAACTTTGCCAATGATAACTTCTATTTGTATACCGTATTGTTATGAGTGATCTTAGTGATCATATTATTTTAATTCTTCAAATTACATCACAACCAGAAGTGAGTACGCAATTCAATAATCGTTCATCTTTACGAAAATAAGTTATGCCAAACTGAACAATTTCGTTTCAAAAAAATAAATTTCCAAATCTAAACACTGACGTAAACGAAGCATATAATCAGCTATGCGTTTTCATTAGTGATGGAATTAGGACAGCTAGTATAAATATTAAGCAAAAACCACAAGTAAAAGGTACACATAAACCATGGGTACGGTAACATATGAGTTGAGAAAGCGGTAAAAAGAAATAATAATCTGTATGCAAAAACTAAAACCCTTCAACAGAAACCATTAAAGAGTACACAAGATGAAGTAGGGATGTAACTATAATGAAAAGAGAGCTGAAAAAGTTACACAACAATAATTTAATTAGAGAAGGCAATACGATGAAAGGAATGTGGAAGGCAGTAAATCAAATACTTGGCGAACCTCATAATACACGAAACATTGTAGAATTTGAATATGAAAAGGTACAATACACCTCTGGCCAAGATATATGTGAAGCATTTAACAAGTATTTCATAAATGTTGTAGAAAACTTGGTGAAAGATCTTATTCCAATGAACCCAAATTTGCCATCGAACCAGACGATCTGTAACACACTATTCATAAAACCAACAATGAAGGGTCCATTTCTGATGTTAAATGTGGTGTTCCACAAGGGTCAGTGCTCAGACTATTGCTGTTCCTGATGTTTATTAATGGTATAGGTTATTTAGAGTTTACTGGTATAATATTTCTATTTGCAGATGCTATATTTCTACTTTACGAGAGCGCCTATGAACAGACGATTATGGAGGATATGCAAAAGGATCTAAGTATATCAAAAACACGTCTTTCAAAAAGTAAATTAATCATAAGCAGCTCAAAAACAAAATACATGCTATTTCATAAACCAGCTTACAGTTCAAGCACTTGCAACATAGTTATAATTGGTAATGCACCCATCGAACGGATAAACCAATGCACTTATTTAGGCCTAACTATGGACAATAACTGAAGTTGGAATGAACATGTCACAAATGTGAAAAAGAAAATTGTTAGTGTAATTTATGTTCTAAAAAGATTAAGGGAGTGAGGAATAAGCAATCAACATTTAAGGAGCATATATGACTCAATTATTCATTCTCACTTTATGTACATAAACATTATATGGGGTAAATGTACACAGGAATCAATAAATGAGCTCAAAGTACTACAAAAAAGAGTATTTATAATAGCCTAATGTATGGTTATGGTTTTAGGAAACCAACTGTATAAGTATTTCAGGAGACAAACATATTACCATTACGAAGCCAGCAAAAATACTCTCAAGCTTTATTTATATTCAGATATAAACAAGGTCTTATTAGTCTCAATACTGAACTTCAATGCTGGAAAGACATTCATACTGTACCCGTATTGAACGGAGAATGATCAGTCATTATCTGGCTATAGTCTTTGGCTTCGTGGTGCGTACCGTTCAACCCACAAATGACCTCACATTCGGATATGAAAGCACAATAAGGTTATCAAGACTACAGGAAAAAAAACTCACACATCACAGTTACAATGAATTTATTCAACTAAAAGACATAAAAATCAAAAATATATTCAAAAATCAAAATAAACATTTACTTGGAAATGTCCATCAAGTAAGAAACACTCAGAATCAATGTAAAATCACTTCACAAACTTCAAATCACTTAAAATTATCTTGCTTAGTTTATTCAGTAATCATTATTGATAATTCTCTTATTTAGGTTTACACATTACTTTGGCATAAAGCATGCCTATCATTCTAGTCACAATGTTACCTCTAAGGCTTGTGGACATTTAAACTATTTGTACTTCCATTTAGGACTTTCTTTATTCACACATTTATTTATAAATCCTTCATTCAGTCCGTTGACTGTGCAATTATCTTCCATAAAGCCTTAGGTTTCTTAAAACACAATCCACTGATTCAAACAAACATGTCATGGCATGGGTCGAACCCACACTCCTCAATTTGTCTACTAATGCTTCAAGGTGATTTGTTTCAGTATTGTACCATGCACTGCCTTCATTTATTATTTGTTGGATTATTCCAATCATATCAAACATAATTTCGTAACCCGATAGTCTCACTATTTTCTCAAAGCAGGAATCGATTATTTCAACAATGGTAACATTTGACCAAATCCGTCAATTATTACTTAATTACTTCAAACTTAGACTTGGGACAAATTAACTCAATCCCAGCATTCCAAATATCTAATTTATATCATACTAGCACCTTTTAATCGAAACTTTTATATAGCAACCACTAATTACTAGTCTCCATTCAAACCCTACTTAACAAAACATCCATTATGTGGTCTCTTCATCCCCTCACAAGAAGCGAGGCTAGGGCTGGTTTGTCACCTCCCCCCTCCTTCGGAAATTAACTCAAGATTTACGACGTCTCGCGGACCATCTCCCTTCGGCTTTCAATGTTTACTATCTTTCATTCATATGGTTATCCAAGTTATTACATAGCATTACTCCTGCAGCTACCTGCTCCCTCATTCACATTCATTATTAACATTTCGTGTGTCCAGGTGATTATGCACTAGATTCGGAGAGGATATACGACGCTTATTTTGATTTGGCAAGACCTCTGTCTTCCAATCAATACAATAATTCCTTTTACTGTCGGATAGCAAGGCTGGACACCCTTTTTGGGATTCGGTCATATTTTGCTGAGGATCGGACACACACTTAGCATCCCCAGTTGCAAAATATCTCGTAGAGACCTTTGTTACCCTCCAGACTTAAATGCAAAATGACAAGGCCAGGTTGGAGATTTTTAATCCTTCCCAACGGGTCTTACATGTAAATATCATAGCATACCATAAAATTACCCTTGCTTACCTGCGGGTCACGCCCTCAACCGACGAATCCGACTCACTTTTACTTTCCATCTCTCGAAATAAGGCATATCCTGGATCACGTGCCTCTTAATATATTGAAGTTAAACTTATTATTCAATTTCATGGCACTTTTGGCAATAAAACTGTTGTTGTTTGAGTCTTCAGTCTTTTGACTGGTTTGATGCAGCTCTCCATGCATCCCTGTCCTGAGCTAATCGTTTCATATCTACATAGCTACCACACCCCACATCCGAGGCAATCTGTTTAACATATTCTAACCTTGGTCTACCCCTACAGTTCTTGTCCTCGACCCTTCCTTCCATAACTAAGCTTGCTATTCCTGGGTGTCTTAGTATGTGTCCTACCAACCTATCTCTTCTCTTCATTAGCAGTCGCCAGAAACATCTCTCCTCTCCCACTCGGCTTAATACCTCTTTGTTTGTAACCCTATCTACCCATCTGATCTTCATCATTCTCCTGTAACACCACATTTCAAATGCTTCAATTCTCCTCTTTTCTGCTACACCAATAGTCCAAGTTTCACTTCCATAGAGCGCCACGCTCCAGACAAAGGCTTTCAAAAATGACTTCCTAATACCTAAATCTATATTCGATGTCAGCAGATTCCTTTTTTGTAGAAATGCTTTCTTTGCCTGAGCCAACCTACTTTTTATATCCTCTTTGCTTCGTCCATCACTGGTTATTCTGCTTCCTAAGTAACAGAAGTCTCCTACTTCCTTCAGCTTTTCACCTGCCAATTTGATCTCCATAGAGGTTTCTGATTTATTTCGGCTGCATTCCAGTATTTTTGTTTTACATTTATTAATTTTCATCATGAATTCTTTCCGTAAGACGGAGCCCATACCATTCAAAAACTCATTCAAATCCTCAGGCTTGTCGGCCAAGATGACGATGTCGTCAGCAAATCTCAGAGTTGAAATTATTTCTCCTTGAATCTTCACTCACACTTTACATTTTTCTCTAATTTCCTTCATTGCTTGTTCAATATAAAGATTGAAAAGTATGGGCGATAAGTTGCAGCCTTGCCTTACACCTTTCTGAATACCAGCTTATCTCTCATGTCCTTCAACTCGAATGACTGCTGTCTGGTTTCTGTATAGATTGTATATCACCCTCCTATCCCTGTACTTTATTCCAATCGATTTCAAAATGTCAAACAATTTAGTCCAATCAACGTTATCAAAAGCCTTTTCTAAGTCTACAAATGCCATGAACGTTCTCTTATCTTTCCTTATTCTACCTTCCAAAATCAGCCTAAGACTTAGTACAGCTTCCCTTGTTCCTACATTTCTCCTGAAACCAAACTGGTCTTCACCCAACTCCGTTTCTATCTGGCTTTCAATCCTCTTGTAAATTATTCTAGACAGGATCTTTGAAGCATGAGTAATCAAGCTGATTGTACGGTAATCTTCACATCTGTCAGCTCCCACTTTCTTTGGTATAGGGATGATTACATTCTTCTTGAAATCAGGGGGTACCTCACCTGTCTCATAAATGCTACACACCAAGTGAAATAACCTGATCCGACCTTCATCTCCTATGCAGCGTAGCAACTCAATCGGTATATCATCTATGCCTGGTGCTTTGTTCCTGCTTAAGTCTTCCAAAGCTCTATCAAATTCTGATCTCAATATTAAATCTCCTTTCCATTACATGATTCTCAATCTCCTTTCCCATCCTCATCAATTTCTCTTTCAGTCTGTCTATTGCCCACCTTTTTGACTTTTCTTCAGTTTCTTCAACTTTAATCTGCATTTCATTACAACCAGATTGTGGTCAGAGTTTATGTCAGCACCAGGATATGTTTTACAATCCAAAATCTGGTTTCGAAACCTCTGCTTGACCATAATGAAGTCGATTTGGTAACGCCCTGTATCTCCTGGTCTCATCCATGTATATATTCTTCTATTGTGGTTATTGAATAAGGTGTTAGCTATGACCAACTCATGCTCGGTGCAGAATTCTACCAGCCTGCTTCCTCGATCATTCCTTTCACCTAATCCGAAATCTCCTACTATCTTCCCTTCTCTCCCTTTTCCTACCACAGCATTCCAATCTCCCATTACTATAACATTTTCATCACCCTTGATATACCTCAGAATTTCGTCTATTTCTTCGTAGACCTTTTCAACATCCTCATCATCAGCTTGACTGGTTGGCATATAGACTTGTACCACTGTGGTGCAGGTAGGTTTAGTATTGATTTTTGCTACAATAATCCGTTCACTATATTGCTCATAATATTCCACCCGCTGTCCAAGTTTCCTACTCAATACGAGGCCAACCCCTGCTTGGCCATTGTTTGATTTAGTGCTAATGACCCTATAGTCTCCTGACCAAAAGTCCTGTTCTTCCTGCCAGCGCATTTCACTAATCCCAACCAAATCCAACCTCAACCTATCCATTTCCCTTTCTAAGTTTTCTAACCTTCCACTTCCTAGCAGACTTCTAACATTCCACGCTCCGATCCGTAAAATGTCAGATTTCCTCTTTGTGACTTCTGTGATGTTAACCCCCTCTCGAGTAGTCCCCACCCGGAGATCCGAACGGGGGACTAGTTTACCTCCGGATTGAAATTTTACAAGGGAGGAGGCCATCATCACATGCAATTATGCATAGAGAGGTGCATATCCTCGGGAATAGCTTACGGCTGTAGTTTCCCGTTGCTTTCAGCCGTGCAACAGGACGCAGTGAAGCCATTATTTGGCTTATATTATCAATATCTTAACCGTCTATAAGACTAGTAAAGAATTGATTTATTCTGAAAGGCTGCTACTCCCTTTCAGAATAAGAAAAGAGCAATTCTACTAACAAAAATACTAACCTTCTACCGTACTAACAATTAAATACCAAAATTCTACTAACGAAAAAAATACTAAAGTATATCCATAATTCATTTACTTTTCCTCATACAATAACTTTATCTCATCGCGGTAAAACTTCCGGGTCTTCCTATCACTTTATTCCCGTAACTTTGGCATGACAGCCTAGAATACAATAATTCATTTCACTCTTAGGTGTTCCGTATTCCCCATTTACATTAAGGGTCTTCAAACTCATTATCATATCAACAATACTTCAAGGCGTTTTTATTCACTTAATGAATTAATCCGTTTTAAATTCAGCTCATTATTATTAATCCTTTCAACTTTTCAATATTTTATCAACATCTTTAGTTTGGAGTGCAACAACTCATTATTTAACCACTTATTTCAGAGTGCAAAACTCGATAATTATTATTATTCCTTTCAATATCCAATAACTTTATTATGGTGCTTATTTACTTTTACTTTGCAATTCATTCACTTGGCGAAAATTACATGCCAATGATATTATATTTTCGATTCCTCCTTTTTTATTCATTAATATTGTTTATCATTTCAATTTTGCGGGTTTCAATTACTTTACATTTGCTTAATGCAATTATATCTTTACACTCAACGAGATTATTCTCGTGATTAATATTTTTAGCCTACTTTCGATTTTTGCAAAAAATGAAAGTAGACTTATGAGATCACTACAGGGCGAAAAAAAGTGTGTGTGTCTGTCTGTGTGTGTGTATGTGTGTGAGTCTGTGTGTGTGTGTGTGTGTGAGTCTGTGTACTCTGAATGTCTGTCCCCCCCCCCCTATCAATTCGAACACGATGAGCGCAAATTGAACGAAATTTGGTACAAAGGTAGCACTAGCAAAGGACACCTCAGTGTCATGTTTTATATCGCAGCCATCTTGACGGAAACGTAATGGCGACCCTACTAATGTTCAAAGCTTAAATCAAATTACGACTAACCTAATCATCCGATCTCTACCAAATTTTGCAACAACATACATTTGTGGGGGCAGCATCCTTTGACCAAACTAATAGGTCATCAGCCTAATAGTTTGCGGATGGCGGCCATCTTTGTGTGAAAATCGATTGCCCCTATTAATTCGAACACGGTGAAACCGAATGGAACTAAATTTGGTACAGAGGTAGTACTAGCAAAGGGCACCCCAGTGTCATGTTTTATATCGCCGCCATCTTGACGGAAACGTAATGGCGGCCACACAAATGTTCAAAGCTTAAATCAAATTACGACTAACCTAATCATCCGATCTCTACCAAATTTTGCAACAACATACATTTATGGGGGCAGCATCCTTTGACAAACCTAATAGGTCATTAGCCTAATAGTTTGCGGATGGCGGCCATCTTTGTGTCAAAATCGATTACCCCTTTTAATTCGAACACGGTGAAACCGAATGGAATGAAATTTGGTACAGAGGTAGCACGAGCAAAGGGCACCCCAGCGGCATGTTTTATATTAGCGCCATCTTGACGGAAACGTAAATGGCGGCCACCCAAATGTTCAAAGCTTAAATCAAATTACGACTAACCTAACCATACGATCTCTACCAAATTTTGCAACAACATACCTTTATGAAGGAAGCATCCTTCGACAAATCTAATAGGTCATTAGCCTAATAGTTTGCGGATGGCGGCCATCTTTGTGTCAAAATCGATTACCCCTATTATATCGAACACGGTGAAACTGAATGGAATGAAATTTGGTACAGAGGTAGCACTAGCAAAGGGCACCTCAGTGTCATGTTTTATATCACCGCCATCTTGACGTAAACGTATTGGCGGCCACACAAATGTTCAAAGCTAAAATCAAATTACGACTAACCTAATCATCCGATCTCTACCAAATTTTGCAACAACATACCTTTATGGAGGAAGCATCCTTTGACAAATATAATAGGTCATTAGCCTAATAGTGTGCGGATGGCGGCCATCTTTGTGTCAAAATCGATTACCCCTATTTATTCGAACACGGTGAAACCGAATGGAATCAAATTTGGTACAGAGGTAGCACTAGCAAAGGGCACCTCAGTGTCATGTTTTATATCACCGCCATCTTGACGGAAACGTAATCGGGGCCACACAAATATTCAAAGCTTAAATCAAATTACGATTAACCTAATCATCCGATCTCTACCAAATTTTGCATCAACATACCATTATGGAGGGAGCATCCTTTGACCAAACTAATAGGTCATTAGCCTAATATTTTGCGGATGGCGGCCATCTTTGTGTGAAAATCGATTCCCCCTATTAATTCGAACACGGTGAAACCGAATGGAACGAAATTTGGTACAGAGGTAGCACTAGAAAAGGCCACCTCAGTGTCATATTTTATATCACCGCCATCTTGACGGAAACGTAATCGGGGCCACCCAAATGTTAAAGGCTAAAATATAATTACGACCAACCTAATAATCTAGTCTCTACCAAATTTTGCAACAACAAATCTTTATGTGGGAAGCATATTCTGACCAAACTGCTAGATCATCAGCCCAATAGTTTGCAGATGGTGGCCATGTATGTGTGCAAATTGATTCCCCCTATCAATTCAAACACGGTGAAACCGAATTGAACGAAATTTGGTACAGAGGTAGCACTAGCAAAAGGCACCTCAGTGTCATGTTTTATATCGCCGCCATCTTGACGCAAACGGAATGACGGCCACCCAAATGTTAAAAGCCTAAATCAAATTTCGACCATCCTAATAATTTGATCTCTACCGGATTTTGCAACAACATGCCTTTTTGTTGAAAGCATCTTATGACTGACTACAAAGTCATCAGCCCAATAGTTTGCAAATAGCGGCCATGTATGTGAGCAAATCCATTCCCCAGATCAATTCAAACACGGTGACACCGAATTGAATGAATTTTTTTACAGAGGTAGCGCTAGCAAAGGGCACCTCATATTCATGTTTAATATCCCTATAGCACGTTGTATTTCAACAAGCTACTACAACCAACATTCAATTACACTCCTTGAAAAGGACAAAGAGTTATAACTATACCCATGCATTTAGGAGAAATTAGGCTATATGTTCTTTACTGAACATCTTGTTTATTATCCCAATCACATTTCACAATTATTTAGCGCGTTTCAAATACATAGTGGATCAGCGCTAAACTCCCCAGTCAGCGCTTGATTTCTCTAGTTCAGTGCATGGTACAACAACAAACATCATATTGAAAACTTCATGACTCACCTCGTGCGCAGATGCTGATTTTATCTTTGAATGGGGTCGCCCATCTCATTACATCTTACTTCTTCTTCATAGCACTTCTATTCACAAACTTCATCTTATATTCACACAATTTACACTGGTACACAATTAAACAAATTTTTCCTTTCAATAAGAAACACTTTACATAAAACAATAAAATAATGCCCTTTTCCTTTCACAACACTTGACACTTCACTTACTCATACTATCGTATCTCAGCGATTCCTGACGATCCATATCTGGTGCTAACGATTCTGATGCAAGTCCCATAACTCTGCATTGAACGTGTGATATATCGTACGGAGTTCCTCTCTCCTACACTGGAACTACTGCTTTTAGTCTCTCGAATACTGCTTCCAATAGTCTGTTATCCGGCTTCACCTTTTCTGCTCTAACTAAGCGTTATATGTTTTTACTTTGCTGTCACTTCTGATTCTATCTCTATCTCTTAGCCTCCCTGTTCCGAGGACCGTTTTATTTCTATCGTATTGCTGGATGATTTTTCACTAACTTGTTCCGGCTTCAAACCGGCGCTTTCTAAGTTCCTGTGGATAGAACTTCTATTTCTACGAACGTGATTTATTTTTATATTATCGTTTGTTAATGTCTTTAGTGACGTCTCTACTATAATTTGTGTGAGTACTTTGACTTCGCTACAATGTCGAACTCACGTCCCTCTGAACTTGGAGTTCTTTACTGCTTTCTGAGATACTTGCACTCTATTCCTTTAAATAATGTAGCTTTACTTGTTCGATGTTGTTGTAAAAACTCTTCGGATTCTCGAACTAATAACTGTTTAGCGTGGCGCACTTCTAGTGTACTAGCCTGCACATAGGCTGTAAGACTGGTGTGACTTATCGCAACTTGGCGTAACTGGCGTAACTTGGCGCGACGTAACTTGCCCTCCTCGAGGCTTGTCGAGACTATCTTCAACTTACTTACTTACTTATAACGTTGTGCCTCCCCGAGGCTTATCGAAAATGTCATTTACTGTGCGAAATCACTTACTGTGAACTGTTATACTGCGTTTGACCTCCCCTAGAGAGGCCCCGATCGAACTGTCTTACTCTAGCATCGCTGGAGCTATATTTATTTGGTTCTGACGAAAAGTAGTTCCTGGATATTTTCCTGACCTCATTTTCTGAGTCCTTGCTTCGATTCACTTGCAACTTTATTCGCAAGTGTATTACCTCCTAAAAGTATGATTTCTTGTTGGCAGAATGAATTTTGATCGGCCCATTATTTTTAATTAAGTAAAAAGTTTATTATTCTCCTTCCTGGGCCCGCGTAGTGGTCTGTTTTCCCCCGTATCAATGCGTACTGACGTCATTGTTGAGTCAGCAGTGTTCATTCTAATGGCTTTACAGGGTGTAAACTTTCCAACAACTAATCCCCTGCTCATGCTTCAGCTCCTGGCTTCTCAATTAGTAATTTTATTCTGTTAGGTTTTCTTTCAATATCGCGTCGCTGCTGTTTGGTAGTTTCCTCCTTTAAATGTTCATGTTATTGCTTATCTTGTGACATCTATAATCACTGCTCTAGGGGTATAATAATCGTTAATCTTAAAATGAGTCCCCTTTATAACTGCTGCTCTTGCAGGCATGAATCTGTCAAAATTAGCTGTGTCGAGCTATGTCGAGTGTGCTTTTAACGCTCCCATTTCCACCGCCCTGGACCTTCCTAATCGCTCTTTTAATAGCTTCGGATATTAGAAACGTCAAATTTAATGTGAGTGTATGTATCCTGTGGCGTGCATGCATGCATTTCGTTTGGTTCCTTGCAATAAACTCTCTTGTGAAATCCTTTCTATAGAAGAATATACCTTTCAGATAACCATGATTTCTTAAAATCTTCTAGCTAATATTCCTGGGTTCGACTTGTGCAAATCCCACATGGGCACAAATCCCTCCTTCGAAAATAAATAAATTTTAAAAATCTTGAGAACATTTATTTATTAAATTTCTCAGATTTCGAAGTTTCATGATTTCGAACACCCCATGCCTTTCATTTTTCGTTATATAGAATTGTAGCATGGGTTAGCGTGTATCTTTATCCATAAAAATTTGTTTTTCAATAACTTATTTTGTTAACAACCCTCGTAGTATCTGTTATCTCTTTATTTATCTGGCTCGGCTGGATATTCTTTTACCCTGGAGTTTCCTTTAACACGTGTGCCCTCGTTCTTTCTAGAGGATCTCCCTTCTTGCCTGCTCGTCTTATGACCTCGTTAAGTGGTCGTGCTTGTCTGGACGTCTCCAACTCACACTTCACTCTCCTCGGTTCCCTTTAATGTCTCGGCCAGATATCTGCAGATCTGTCGGCTTTAACCTTTCTGGTTCTCAAGCATTCTGAGCTTTCTTTCTTCCTGGCGATCTTCCTCTGTTATACGGGTATATTGTTTGTCCACTATTCCATCCACTGTCTAGTCCTGGGTTCGTTCTTTCCTTTCCTCATTATCTTCACCCAATATTAGTTTTCCTTTTCCTACTCTCCTTACGTCTAGCTATTATAATCTTATAATCTATTATTCCTTATTCTATTTCAATCAAATCTGATTCATTCTTATTTACCTATCTTAATGGTATTGAGTCTTCCCTCTGTTTATCCATTTCTTCCATCTCGATTTTTAACCATGTCTTCTTCTCCTTTCCATGATCCTGTCAATTTCTTCTTCTATCCCTTCATCATCTTCCTTTTCTTCAAATTCATCATCTCCTTTTTCATCTTCCATTTCACCGTCTTTCTCCTCTGTGTCATTTTCTTCTTCATCCACCTCTCCATATTCGTCACCTTCTCCTTCCACTTCTTCAAAACCTTCGTCTTCCTCTTCTGTCTCGTACTCTACCTCCAGATCTTACTTCAAAGTTATTTCCATGTTCTTCTTCTTCCTCTTCGACTGTCTCCTCATATTCTCCATCTTCTTCTCCATCTCCTCCAGGATCATATACCACTCTTCCATCTCCATTATCTTCTTCAGTTTCCAATTCTTGCTTTACAATTTCCTTCCATTTCGCCACTATCTCTCTGGCTTTTCTCTCCACTTCTCCTCCGTATTTCCTAAGTTCATTATCTGTCTTTCCTACCATAGTCTCTCCTAGGTATTTCATATTCATCGGAAAGTGATTTAGAATATATAGACAATAGAGCACCGTTCCATCTATGCCTTTACATCTTTCTAGTGCTCTCTGATAATATATTATTTATTGCACAGGGTCCATGCTGTAATAATTGATTTCCTCCTGTGTTTCCCTTTCTCTTCCGGGTCACTTGATCTTTCCTCTTGTGATCCTTTTCCCCCTTTTCCGCACGTATCCTTCCGTCAGCTTAAATTTCAGTTTCTTCTTCACTCTCTTCCATAGTCTGGTCTTCCTTTTAACAATCTTCCTTTACTTTCTTTCTCTAATCTTTAATTGCCATCTCTTGAATGGTCTCGGCTTGCTCGTACCCGTCGGCGTCTCTCCTTCCATTTCTCTACATCCGAATTCATTCCTGTATCTTTCGATATATTCTGTTCCTATTTCTTTAATTTCTGTGACCCATTCCATACTCTCTTCACTACTAAATTCAGGGTTGATTTCAAACGTTCCGGGCAAAAATGTCGTTCATTCCTAAGATCCCTTCAATAATTAATGAATGAAATTCCTATTGGGTTTCTCCGTTAAAGAAACTTACTTTCGCCCCAACTTGTGCTTCAATTTGGTCCTCATCTATGAATTCATTGTTAGTCTCAGGTTCCTCTCCTGTTACCCTATCCGTCAGCTCTGGAAAATTTCCTTCCAAAACGTCTGAGATATTGTTCAAAAATCCTTCTCTTACATTTTCACATTCATTGACACCATTTATACGTTCAATTTCCTCCACACTAGACAAAAGACTGTTATCATCCTGACAATTTTAAACACAAATTTCACACGCCTTAATTGATAAACTCTTATTTTCTACATTTATTTCTATAACTGTCATCTATTTGTTTTCTAATGGTTCTACAATTTCCATTACTTCTTCTTCTACAATTTCAATTGGCTTTACACTATCAATGTTTACAATTTGCTCTACAATATCATTTGGTTCTAAAATCTCAACAAATTCTTTTGACTCTGCAACTTCCATTACTTCTTCATTTATTTCAACATTAATATTTCCATGCACAGACTCCATTTGAGTTTCTAAATTTACATTAACATTTTCCTGGAATACATTGATTTCAATATTTTTTTGTTCCCTTATTTCCCACTGCCTTTACAATCTTCATACTCTCAACTGGTTCTACAAAATAATAATTTTCAATTGACATTGACATCATTATCTTCAACTTTAACTTCAACTTGTGCTGGTGCAGTGCCTTTAATTTCGTCCTCAGTTATTGGATCTTTTGGAAAATCTTCATTCCAGTTATTGAGAAGCTCTGTTCTCTTTGCCGTTTCACTTTTATTTCTGACGTAAGCCACCGTTTGGAGGGTATACCTGGACTTTCCTTTTGATTATTTATTGCTTCTTTTTCCTTGCACCTTTTTATCCGATCGTCATGTTCTCTTATCCACGATAAGCCAACCATCTACTGCTAAGTTGATCAATCTTTCCTTCCTCCTTGCTCTCCATTTTTTTCACAAATACAATATGCGAATACGATGGGCTACTGCCATCCAACAAAATATCATGCACACGAGTTAAACATGGTGTTTGACCTGAGATGGTTGTATTGCATTTCCTCATTCTGAGGTGAAGTGGCCAACGGGTGTGTACGTATACGAACACGTTCACACTTCCCTCCTTCAAAATATTTAACAAAACTCTAACCAAGACATCATCAAATTCAAAATTTGAAAATCCCGAGTTTTATCAAAAAGTATCATGGAAAACTCGAGTTTTCCTGGTGTTCCTCGAACCCCCTCCCCCACGTTGGGCGCCATAAAATGAATTTGCACCGGGGATCGTACCTCTTGGTCACCCTCCGATAGACAACAGCAAAAACGTTTTTAAAAACCACATAGGTGTGGATTTTACTGCCCATTGCCCCTCGTCGGCTAAGCCATATAAAGAAATAGGGGTGCCTTCATGTTCACATTTATACGTAGGGTTAACGCGGGCTACTGCGGTCACTATTCCTTACTATTTAATTTTATTTTTTGACCGACTTTTTCTTGTAACCTTGTGCTCATATCCAGTACCTCACATAAAAATCCCCTGTACCCAATTGAACGGAGAGTGATCAATCATTACGTGGCAATACTCATTGGCTTCGAGGTGCGTGCCGTTCAACCCACAAATGACCTCACATTCGGATATGAAAGCACAATAAGGATATCAAGACTACAGGAGAAAAACTCACACATCACAGTTACAATGAATTTATTTTACTAAGAAGCATAAAAATCAAAAATATATTCAAGAATCAAAATAAACATTTACATGGAAATGTTCCATCAAGTACGAACAACTCAGAATCAATGTAAAATCACTTCACAATCTTCAATTCACAAAAAATTGTCTTGCTTAGCTTATTCAGTAATCATTATTGATAATTCTCTTATTTAGGTTTACACTTTACTTTGGCATAAAGCATGCCTATCATTCTAGTCATATTGTTACCTCTACGGCTTGTGGACATTTAAACTATTTTTACTTCCATTTATGGCTTTCTTTATTCACACATTTATTTATTAATATTTCATTCAGTCCGTTGACTGTGCAATTATCTTTCATAAAGCCTTAGGTTTCTTAAAACACAATCCACTGATTCAAACAAACAGGTCATGGCATGGGCCGAACCCTCACTCCTCCATTTGTCTACTCATGCTTCAAGGTGATTTGTTTCAGTACTGTACCATGCATTGCCTTCATTTATTATTTGTTGGATTATTCCAATCATATCAAACATCATTATTTCATAACCCGTTAGTCTCACTATTTTCTCAAAGCAGGAATCGATTATTTCAACAATGGTAACATTTGACTTAGACTTGGGAGAATTGTCTCAATCCCAGCATTTCAAATATCTAATTTATATCATACTAGCACCTTTTAATCGAAACTTGTATATAGCAACCACAAATTGCTAGTTTCCATTCAAACTCTACTTAAAAATACATCCATTATGTGGTCTCTCCATCCCCTCACAAGAAGCGAGGCCAGGCTTGGTTTGTCACCGCCCCCCTCCTTCGGCAATCAACTCAAGATTTACGACGTCTCGCGGACCATCTCCCCTCGGCTTTCAATGTTTACTATCTTTCATTCATATGGTTATCCAAGTTTTTATATAGCATTACTCCTGCAGCTACCTGCTCCCTCATTCACATTCATTATTAACATTTCGTGTTTCCAGGTGATTATGCACTAGGTTCGGAGAGGATATACGACGCTTATTTTGATTTGGCAAGACCTCTGTCTTCCAATCAATACAATAATTCCTTTTACGGTCGGATAGCAAGGCTGGACACCCTTTTTGGGATTCGGTCATATTTTGCTGAGGCTCGGACACACACTTAGCATCCCCAGTTGCAAAATATCTCGTAGAGACCTTTGTTACCCTCCAGACTTAAATGCAAAATGACAAGGTCAGATAGGAGATTTTTAATCCTTCCCAACGGGTCTTACATGTAAATACCATAACATAACCATAAAATGACCTTGTCAAGCCCTTGCTTAACAGCGGGTCTCACCCTCAACCAACGAATCCGACTCACTTTTACTTTCCATCTCTTGAAATAAGGCATATCATGGATCACGTACCTCTTACTATCTTGACGCTAAATTTATTATTCAATTACTTGGCCCTTTTGGCAATAAAACTTGGCTTGGATGTCCATAATTCATTTACTTTTCCTCATACAATAACTTTATCTCATCGCGGTAAGATTTCCGGGTCTTCCTATCACTTTATTCCAATAACTTTGGCATGACAGCCCAAGGGTCGGTACGACCCTAGGACCTGAAACGCCAATACACCCCTTCATCTTTCATCTATAAAATACCCCTTACAGGCTGCAAGCCTCATACACTTCCCTAACACAGGCAGGCGCAGCGGTCTAGCTGTCAGTCAAGCTTACATCACTCATAAACAAATACACTATCGCCGGAAACTGGAACACCAACAGTGACGAAACGCCAAGTCAGCAGCTCGGGAGACCTTAAAAGGTAGACCCCAGGAAAGCCCAATGTCTATTCGCGGCCGTCTCCGGTTCCAGCACCAGCACCACTAGGTGAGAATAGAGTGTGCTCAGATCTCCTTATAACTTACACATTTGTACTTTATCACCCAAACCCACACTTGTACTTGTACACATTGTTTTACACCTGTCCACTAGTAAAAGGGACAGCAGATCACCATAACTGACCAAATAAACACTTGGTCAGTAAACACACAACTTATACTTATTTCATTTAGCTTTACATCTTCGGACCCAGCCTGCCCTCAGTCCTAATTGCCCGTGACCGTGAACGCCAGGAATTGCACCGTCAGGAACTCCATTGTATTCGAGTAGCAGCCAAGCAGCAGCGGCCAAGTGCCGACTCCGCATATGAGCTCACTATCACTCGCTCACACTTAATTGGTAAACTAAGTTAATAGATCTTTATTCAACATTCATCCCTTAACGAGTAGACGCACCCCGTAGGATCGCACCCCGTTATATTTCATCCTAAAACAGACACTTACACTAGTGGTTTCCCCAAATACGGGAAACTGCACCTTTCTGAAACCACCCCTAAAATTATACATCTACACATCCCTGTTCATCCCTCCCCCCAACACCGGGATAGAACACTACAATACAATATTTCATTTCACTCTTAGGTGTTCCGTATTCACCATTCACTTTATGGGTCTGCAAACTCATTATCATATCATCAATACTTCAAGGCGTTTCTATTCACTTAATTAATTAATCCCTTTTAATTTGAGTTCATTATTATTATTCCTTTCAACATTTCAATATTTTATCAACAACTTTATTATGGAGTGCAACAACTCATTATTTAACCATTTATTTCAGAGTACAAAACTCGATAATTATTATGCAACTTTTTTATTGGTCTTATGGGGTTACCATTTTTGTGGAATTTTGGGTACCGCTCTTAATATGGGTATGCTTGGATTCATGTAGGTTAATTGGTTGGATTGTTTTTCATCTATTATAAATATGATGTTCTTAAGAAGTTGTTTCAATTTACTTTGAGAGTTGCAGGCTGGAGAGCTGCCTGCGCACATCTCTTTCCCGCACACACCATATGGTCATTTTCTCCTCAGATTTCCTAGCCGCTCCACGACGAAGGTTCATAGGGGGTTCTCAATATTTGCAAAAACACGCACATCAGGGATATGCAACAAAGACCACCTCAGGTCAAACATCGGACCTCAAAAATCCACTCAATAATAGACTTTTTCTGTCTTCATTAGTAACTCATAAGGAACCCTAAAATTCCAAACTAACACGGTCGGTGCATTATTACAAACCAAATACCAGAGAACAAGTGGAAACCAAATGACTACTGTCGACTAACAGAGTTGACATGCATAATTATAATATGGGACAACTTCCTCCAGATGAATGAACTATGGGACACCGTGATTTTAAATCTCATGACTACTCAGAGTTTTACAATGTATTTAAATGTGTGTTTTGTTAAATTATAAGTGCTTTAATATGTATCTCTGGCTGAAGAAGGACACATAAGTGTCCGAAACATGTACCGTTGTGAACTTTCTTGAATACAACTACTGTAGTATTGAAAAGACGGAACAGTTTGCAAATTATTGAGCGTCACCACGGTTAGGTAATAAAAGTACCCGGTGGCTCGACCATTGATAAAACAAGTAAAGAGGGTAGTGAAATTGGGGAGGAGGTTTAGTCAAACGAAGTTTAGGTGATCACTGGAGACGTCTAGGGAGCCATTAATGTAAAAGGGGGGCTTTAGGAAGAGTTGCACCATGCTTACCTGGGTAGCCTTAGTAAGCCAAGCGCTTGCTAGTCGTCTTCACCGTACTGCTTGAGAGTATGCAGCCGTGAGAAACACTGGATCTTAACCTAACTACAAGCTAAGGGGGAAAAGTTTTATAACTAACAAAGTGTAAGAAAAAAGATAGATCCCTTGACCGTGAAAGAAGGGGTTTATTGCTAATAAAGGGTGATAGAGGGGGTGGGGGGGATAAAATAAGGGGATGAAAATGGAATTAGACCTACGGTTGTTACAAGTTGTCCATGATGTGGCGTTGGGCTCGGTCGCCCGGCGGGTGCCGGCTCACGTAGCACTAACACTCAGCGCAGGAACCCAGGATCAAAAGAGGGCAGGCGTGGAGTAGCCTCCCGTATTTGTAGATTCTCAAGTGGGTCATAGCATGCCAGCCGTATGCACAGGTGTACGCTAACTTTCGTTACTGTTGCATAAGATTGCAAGCTAGCGTTTATCGTACTCGCGAATGTAGGCCGTAACTAACTTGCTTCACCCGACTGTCCGTGAAACTATAGCCCTTCTCTGTACCTCTAAATAATTAGGTATATTTGTAGACACAACCCTTCTGGAAGGGTTGGGGATGCAACAGAATTCTCGCTCAGAAAATCCATAAAATTCTTGTTTATATCTGGACTAATGAAACAAATCCAGAAGATTGGAAGTGTGCAATGATTCACCCGTTGCATAAGAAAGGGGATAAGACTGATATTAATAACTACGGAGGTATTTCTCTACTTGCAGTCACTTACAAAATCCTTTCCAAAATTCTACTCAAGAGACTTGAAATGCAAACAGATCATGCAATTGGAGAATATCAGGCAGGGTTCAGGAAAGGTCGGTCTTGCACAGAACAGATTCATAACCTTAAGACCATCCTACAAATTCGTAAAGGTAGGCAATCGCTGATTACAGTTGTAGACTTCAAAAAGGCTTACGACTCGATAGACAGGTCGACTCTCGTTTGTGTTCTGGAAGCATTCAAAGTAGACAGGAAAACTAAAGAATTAATCAAGCAAACAAAAACAGGCACCACTTCAAAGGTTAAATTCTTTGATGTTAAAACAGGAGTCCGACAAGGAGATGGGTTGTCCCCTCTATTGTTTAATCTTGTTCTAGAAAAAGTAATTTGGACCTGGGAGAAAGAAGTTAAAGGAATAACCCTTGGCAGACTAACGTAATAATAAAATTTATTTACGTTGTTTGGCCTTCGCTGATAATCTCGCAATCTTGTCCAATAACAGACAGGAAGCGATTGCCTCCATGAAAAATCTTCTCGAAATTGCATCCAGAACAGGACTCCAGATCTCATACCAGAAAACACACTACATGGAGGGATCTCTTCGGCACCTAGATGCACTACCAATGACAACCAAATTCGGCAATGTATCCCAAGTGTCTAAATTCAAATACCTGGGAGAAGTCATCGAACCTTCCGGATTGAATCCTGAAGCAAACAAAGAAGGCTCTCTGAACTGCAAAAGGCTTACAAACTCACTTGGAACAGATGTAATAAAAATATCAATACGCAGTGATGCACACTTACGGCATTACAACACTGTAATCAAGCCTGAAGCACTGTATGCTTATGAAACGCTGATTAGTGGGGGCAGATCATTAATTAAAGATGTGGAAAAGCAAGAAAGGAAAATTCTAAGATAGAATTTTGGACCAGTCGGTACAGGTGGAATCTGGATGAAAAGAAAATCCCAAGACTTATACCAGCACTCGGAGAAAATCTCAGACACATTTAGGAAAAGACGATTGAAATTTTACGGGCATATCCTCAGGATGGGCAATCAGAGACTGACCAAAAGGATACTTAATCTTGCCCTGTCAATGAAAGTTAATAACACCTGGCTGCTTGAAGTTGGAAAAGATCTTCAGGAAATGGGCATCACATAAGACATTGTACTAGACAGAGCTTAATTCAGAGAATTAGTCGATAATCACTGCTTTTCAGCCCATCTATGCACTATCACCAGCATAACCTGGTCAGAAGATCGCAAGAGAAGCCACAGTGAGAAGATGAAGAGATTTTGGGACAAGAGAAAGGCAATGCCATCAGCTAAATAACTTCAATCGCGCTCCTTAATCGGGCATGACGAAGAAAGAACGAAAGTAATAATACTAATAATTATAATTATTATATCCGTTTTACAAACAAACAAAAAAAAGTTCCGTGACGAACTAAAGAGCCTACTTTTCTTAAAATTAAGATTCATGCCAATGATTAATCTACAGTATATGAACCTATCTAGAATAATGACGAAATTAAGTTGGTAATATCGAAATGTTTAATTAGTTCGAAATATACCTGGTATAATGTAGCCTAATAGAGCATTACAGTTGGCAGCCCTGGTGACTGAATATATGCTGAGTTCCATTTCTTAAGGTACAGAATTAAAAAAATGGTTGAAGTCCATTGGACGTTACTTGCAGTTAGTCATTGGATCTATCAGCACCTTTAAAAGCATGTTGGCATCAATGTCATGCCTGTGCTGGTCAGAAATAGCCTAATCTGAAATATTATGATATCTTGTTGTGCCAATTTTGGACGAAATCCATTTGTTAGTATAGAAGTTACATGTGTTTTGAAATTGGACCTATCAGCAGGCATAGAATCATGTTGGCAGCACTGGCTTATATTAATTGTTCAAAATTAATCTAGAATGCCAGGTGGCATACGTGTGCAACGTATAGGGCTGTTGGCTTGCATATTTCCTGACGTATTGATATTAGGTTAAAAATATAGACAGCACTTATTATGAGTTGGCAGCCCTGATTGCTCTTAAGAATACTTATAGTCATAACTGTTATGTTACACATAGCACATACGAAATTTGGTTGAAATCCAACTGATAGTATAGAAGTTACATGTATTTAAAAATTGGCCCTATCAGCAGGCATAGAATCAAGTTGGTAGAACTGAAGTATGTAAGTTACTCCAAAATTAATCTAAAATGTCAGGTACTATTCGTGTGCATAGTTTAAAGCTGTCGGCTTGCATACTTTCTGATATATTGGTATTTGGATAAAAGAATAGAGAGAGCAATTATTAACAGGTGGCTCTTAAGAATACGCTCAGTCATATCTGTTTATGTACACATATTACATACAAAATTTAGTTGAAATCAATTGATAGTGTAGAAATTATAGGCATTTAAAAATTGGACTTATCAGAAGGCTTAAAATTATTTTGGCAACACTGTCATGTATGGCCTCCCGGAAATTAACTACATGTGTGCCGATTTTGAAATAGCTCCCATACACAACTTCCAAGATATCCAACACGGAGCTCAAATTTCTAGTGCTTTTTTCAGCAGTTGGTAGCACTGATATCATTTTCAGATATGGACGTGAGATAATCCGGTATACATCTTTACTCATACTAAATTTGGTTTCGATTTCTGCAGCCGTTTAGGAGTTGATAGGGGGACACACACACACAGCCAGACAGACAGAAGGACAGACAGACAGAAAGACACACATTTCCCTGGGTCGATCTCATAAGTCTACTTTTTCCTCATTTTTGCAAAATGTGAATAGTTGGCTAAAAATGCACATAGACTTCATAATGATTACACACACAGTAAGTATCACCTACTTTAAAAAAATCTTGTTTCTTTGACTTCTGGCTGTTTTACATGAGGATGTGGCATGATGTTTTGTATAACTATAGTGTTATGTTATACTATTTATACTACACAATATTTGTTGCTTATTTATTTAACGTAAGCCTTTTGTGTCGGGAGTGTCCGAGGACATGTTCGGCTCGCCTGAGTCTGTAGCTGCTTCCAGCGGACACCCTAAAGGATGAGCTACAAGTTCCGTTCAATTTCAAGTAGTTCCAACTTTCACCACCAGATATCAATGATACCTAGTTGTGAACGTTGGAACTTTGATAGAGCGTTCTGACGAAATCTAACCTAACAATTTTGCTTGACACAAGTTTAGTCTGTGAAAGGATCCTTTACATGCCATAAATCTATGACATGGGACCGCCGGCTTTACTTCCCCTCCGAAGGAAGGCATACTGAAATTTTTTAACGCTCTTAAAAATCCGACGACTTCAGCCGGGTTTGAACCCGCTATCTTGGTCACAGCAGTTCAGCATGCTACCGACTACGCCACCGAAGCCGCATTTTTTGTTGCTGTCTGTCTTTGTATATGTTTATATTAATAATATTACCATTTATAGCATTTATACCATCTATAAATATAATAATAATAATAATGGTGAAGGAAACAACATAGACTCTTGCCTTTTCATTTATTTTTCAAATCATAACAGTGATACTATATATTTTAAATTTTTTTGGTAAAAAAATCTTTATTTTTAAGTCCATATCTGGATAAAAGTAATTTTCTCTTCACTGCACCAATAACCGTAAATGGAGCCATCCGTTCTGATACACTTGCATCAGAAGCTGTTATTATTTGCTTGGCATTGCTTAACAATGCTTTGTCGGCCACACGTCTTAATATTGGATCACTGTTATGATAAGTCACATCTTAATTACGGCATGCTTGATCCAAATGATTAATTCCCATATCCCCTCCCCTCAAACGTTCTTCAAGGCGAGTTCAGGGTCCACAAAAGCTGTAACCAGGTAAGTGTACTTCCAGGGCTACGCATTTAATGATGTTATCAATAATGGCCAATACAGCTCCGACTTGGATTTTTCACTCAGTAAAGTAGGACAGGGGTTTCTTTGATGAATAAATCATTCACGAAATTTTTCTTAAGACTGGATCTCTTTTATTTATAGTTTTGTGTTTTTGCGGGTGTATTTCTTTGGGCGTCTTTGACTTCTTACGTACATATGACCCAGATCCCTTTGATCAAGCCCCTCGTGCTATGCAAGCCCATTGAGAAATGCATCCGATCCTCTCAGGTATGAGTTCAGAGGAAGGGGTCATTCGAAGTGCCATTCTTTCGGCGGATTGTACCAGGATAACCTCCTCTAACGGGCTCATATACTTTTATTATTTTACTGGCGCCCAACAGGTGTTGCCGATTGTTTGTACGTAAGCCATCTGCTTCACGTTTTTGAGAGGGTAAGATAATTGATGTTTAAAGGCATTTGAACCGGACTTGTACGAATTCAGACGTCGTTCAGCTGTTTTCAATAGCCGCATGGCAGTCATACGATACAATACCATGGGGCAGAGCATATTATATATAAATTAAATTTAGGTGTTGTTATTGCTAATGCTCGATCCCTTGTTAATGTAACTCGTTGTTGATGTTTTTGTGTAGTTTGGTAAATGCTTTGTTCTACGATGGGTCCACCAGTAATTCGTGGTGTTTTTTCAACAAACGAGACTTTCTGCCTGGACAAATTTTCCTCGTATTGGTAATTAGTTGTTTCTGAGGGAATTCCCTCTTCTCTCTCATATATTATTGTCATGGTTGATGAGGCAAAGTTGAGGCGTGTGCTAGATGGAATGTTCGCATACATTAACGCCTCATTCGAGGAAGTCAGAGGTAACATAGGCGAGGTCAGAGGTGACCTAGGAAATGTTAGAGGTGAGAACATTGCTGCAATAGACAATCATACTGCTGCCTTAGACCAAGTCAGGGGTGACCTGGGTAATAATTCCACTGCTTTGGATCACGTCAGGGGTGACCTCAATGTGGACAGGAATGACATTGATGCCACAAACGTTACATTGAACACAGTTAGGGGCGAACTAGGCAATAATACGGAGGCCCTTAACCAAACCAACGCAAACTCATTAAAAAGTACCGCCAATCTGCAAGAGGTCAGAGCAGACATTGATCGTATCAGGGAAAATGTAGCTGCGAATACTGTCACATTGGTAGGTGTTAGGCGAGATGTGGAGGCAAACACAAATACTTAGAGCAGACCTTACAGAAGTACGTCAGGACAGTGAAACTAATCGGGCTGAGGCAAACACTAATTTGATAGGAGGCTTAGCCGCAGTCAGGGTTGACATGCTCTGCATCATCAGGAGGCTAATGACAGATTAGATGTACTGTCAGAAGGCCTAGCAACAAACCGAACAGAAGTGCAGGGGCGATTGAATCAAATCGATGCCAACGTCAGGACCGTGTCAGACGATGTGGCAGAACTGCGAAGGAAACTGACAACGACCTCGACAAACGTAACAGAGCTTACAGGAACCGTCGAGGGACTTCAGGCGACCGTAAAAATTCAAAAGGATGAGATGGTTACTGACATGGCTGACATTACCATTCTGAGAAACGAGATAGTTGATCAGAGAACCGAAGTGAACGTAATAGTGAAGGATGTCAAGTACGATGTTGACTTTTTACGACATAGGCTTGAAGAAGTAACAATAAAGGAACACTTGAGACTTAGTGGAAACGTCAGGAGATCGGTTCTTGAAAGCGACACGACATTGAGAGGTGAAATCCATCGTCTACAGGAACAAGTGAATAACTTGGCGTTACAATCCGACCCGTTAAATACTCCGGATATTGCGGAGTTAGAACAGAGGCTTCTAGCTAAGGTGGAAGCCCAACCTAAAAATACACCGATGGAAACTATGAACACTACGCAGTCTACACATGCAGAAATCCAACCCAGTGCTACCACAAGTTGTCAGGGGCAGACAGGACAACCCGTAACTTTGAATTACGATGCACCAATCTTTACACCCGTCAGAAATTACGGACAGGGAAGCAACGTGATGATCATAAAACAGCGTGATGAACAACCTGCACAGTTCTCTGGATCTGGTAGCAGCATTACACCAGTAGAATTCCTACAGAATGTCGAGTCATACTTAAGAGACACAATGGTAACTCCAGAGAGAGGGCTGCGAGTAATCGAGCGCTTGTTGACTGGACAGGCCAGCACGTGGTTAAGGGCGTTTAAATATGCGTTTACTGGATTCCAAGACTTCAGGGAAGCATTGTTAACACATACCGGAGTAGCGACGTACAGAAAAGTATCCGCGCAGGAATGTACACCAAGAGGTACAGTACAAACCAGCCGACGAGGTATGCGAACTACTTCGCGACGCAGTTATCGTGACTGAGATGGCTCCAACCACCTTTAGCAGAGCCTGACTTCATTCAGACTATGACGCGACAGTACCCTGCTGATGTGCAGCGCACACTCATTGCTGCGAACGCCGCAACGTTTGTAGAGTGTGACCAGATTCTTAGGAGAATCGATTCTACAAATGACCAGTTCAATATTCACAAGCCTAAAGCTAAAACGCGCCACGTTAACTTGACCACAGTCGATAAGGTGTACCAAACTTTCAAACCGGCACCGGCTATAACCTAACCTTATCAGAGGAATGACACAGGACCGGATCGTCGTGTCTGGAACAGATTACCGTATGACAGACCACAACGGGAGGAGAATCGAGGATATTGGGGGAGACGATTCGCTGGTAGCAACGAGTACCAACGTGATAATGGGCGAGGTCGCAATAATAACGCTCCTCGTAACCAGCAGACAGGGAATATCCGCCGTGACTAAGGTATAGTGGAGAATACCAGAGAAATAGGGATCCGCGTCTCTCCTTTTTTCTCTCTCACTCTCCCTCCCTTACCTCCCATACCCCACACCCAACCCCTCTTACCTAGCCTATAATACAGGTTACATAATTCCTACACATGCATTATACTTTTACTGACTCAGCGATTCACACACTTGAGCATCCTGTTATCATGCACGTGTACAGATAACGTCCAAGGTCAAAACCTGCGTCAGGTCATATTACACAACAACTCACATTTTCGCATGTAGAAACTAAACGGGATGTGACATGTTAGCCGACATGTTTTCTCACAGGGTCAGCAATAATGTCATCTCGCACATGTTCACATGCATTTCACTCTCCCCTCTCAACAAGGTTGCCAGATCGTTTGACCTTCAAGCGTCCTCTGCGTCTCTGTACTTTTCCATTGCTCTGTTGTCAAGTCAGGTCAGCGCATTCCAATAAGCTCATCAAAGATTCATATCCTGCCCCTCAGCAAGTTTGTTTTCTGTACTCGCTTCAAGCAACATATAACCAAGTTCTGTGCATGGAATTATAATTTGTCATGTCACTCATCACCGTTTACACGTTAAAGACCCCCTTCAAGGGGTAAAAAATCTTAGCACTCTTCACACGTTTTAGGATATTAGCCTTCATCCATGCGTCATACATAATATCAGAAAACAAACCCAGCAGTAGCGTCTCTCTCAACAACCAATCTTTATGAAAATTTTAAACAAGTAAAACATTTTCAAATTTATTATTTTTCCAACAAAAGTGTAGTTAGACCCTTTGTCAACATTTCAAAAGTACATTCAAAAAGGGGGCGTCACACCGAGTCCTACGACCCCTCAACACGTCTCTAGACTTAATGGTCAGTTAGTTATTGTTGTTTTAAGGGGCAGAACTACGAGGTCATCTGTCCCTAGCCTTATTGGTTAGCGAGATATAACAAAAAGTCTAAAATCAGGATTTTACCCTAATAAAAATAAATTGTGTTTCTCTCATTCTCAAGAACTTCAGCCTATTAACAAACAAAAAAAAAAGCTTTAAAACAAGCCATTCGACACGCCACACGTCCAAATCCGACCATGCGTTCGCGAGATATCGGCAAAGTTCGTGAGAAAGTAGGCTATGGTCTAGCTGTGTCATCATCCCCTTCTGCACAGTTTTTTTTATACAAACTTGAAACTTGGTTTGGGGGTAGAGGGGGTAAAGGCCATCAATTTATGTCAAACAAACGGTTTTGTATACTTCATAGTTTCCAAAATATAGCCAAATTCAAAATTGAACTAATTTGAAAAAGGAAATGTAAAAAAAAGTTTTGTTCTAACCATAAAGGACATAGAGACCTTCAGTTAAAACCATTGCACAATGTTCTAGGATGATAGGTTTTGGAAATATCACCTACTTTCAAAAACTAACTTTTTTTTTTAATATAACGATTGGTCCATAGGAAAAAGGGCGTCACCCCATGTCGCACGACACTTCATTTGTTAAATCCAACCATGGGCTTGCGAGATATCAACTTGCATTGGGAGTAGTGGTGGGGTGGGGGTGGGGGGTTAAATCGGTACTGCTCCCTTACTACTTTTCTCGCGATTTAATCATCCAAACGCAATGAAACTTGGTACAGAAAATGTTTATACACATTGTAATGCACTGGCATCTAATTCAGTTCAATTGTTTACATAACCTCAATATGGCGGCTGTGCGAATTTTAAAATTAAGTTTTTATTTCTTATGTCGTAATCGTGCGATTGAAGTGAAAGTTTGAATAATAAACCTACGCAATAATTTTCCTTTAATGGAACATAACTATATGGCCTATACATATGGCCAACATGGCCATTTCAGTTGTTTCCATAACCACAAGATGGCAGCTATGTGAAATTTTAAAATACGGTATGCCATTATCATCAGTAGGATATATGAAAATAGTCTTTAGTTCTTCACGGAACTACTTCCCAAGTACCTTATGGCGACCATCCGAATTATTTAGACAGTTCTCAATATCTACGAATCTAGCACAGCAATCAAACTGATGTTTTTAATTGTCACATGGGCTATGAACATAAGTTCAACTATAGGATTTTTATAACCTAGTGATCACAAACCCAACATGGCGGCGACGCGAAATATAAATATTTAAATGGACGTTTCTCGCAATTTAACCATCCGAGTGCAGTGACACTTGGTACAGTAAATGCTTATACAAATGTTAATCCACTGGCATCTAATTTATTTTAGTTTTTTCCATAACCACAAGATGGCAGCTATGCGAAATTTTAAAATACGGTATGCAATTATCATCAGTAGGATATATGAAAATAGGCTTTAGTTCTTCACGGAACTACTTGTTCATTATACTCCTTTGGATTGTGCCGTTTTGCAGCTAATAGAATGTATTTATTTATTTATTTGTTGACGGTACAGAACAGGGCTCAGTGTGCGCCCCAATAACAGTGCACCTACACAGTAAGATACATGTCTTGATATGTCTGCATTATGTATTAATATCTTAATGTAATTCTTAATACTATGAAGTTCACACAGATCAAAATGCATAGTAGTAAAAAGATAATATAAAAACTAGATCTAAATTTGATCTAATGCCTAATATAAAAACAGGTTTTGAAATTATTACATAATAAACTGAAAGGTAACTAAAGGCCTCGCCAGGAACTGTGCCTGCATCGACAACAGAACGGTTTGATCTAATTAAGTGCGGCAAATGAGGTTATTCAATTTAGAGAGGTTCCTATGTTCGTCACTAGATGGCTGGATGTAGCTAGACAGATAATGCGCCTTTCTTAGTTGTTGTCGTAGCTTATTTTAGGCTACGGGCTGCGGCACCTTATTTTTATAGTGTACTAGCTGAAGTACCCGGCGTTGCTCGGGTTTCATTTTTCCTTGCTGCATATACGTAGTCTAGGTTTTAGATTTTTTAGTTTCGATGTAGAATGTTTCTGCATGGTCCCCAATTTGTCAGCTCGTGGCTTGGCCGTGCTCTTTACATTGCGCTCCACGACCATGCCGCAGCAAATCCGGTGATCGTAGTTTCGAATTCCGGTGCTGACAGCGTCTATCCTGAGTACGGTTTTCCCCGGGTCCTTCCATATTCTCTCCAGGGAATTGCCGCGATAGTACCTTATTTCAAGTCCCGGGGCACCTACCCAATCCCTGACTTTAAGACAGTTACACACACAACTACAGTCATCACATAAATACAGTTATCAGACAAATTCAAGACACAGCCAACTACACGGGGCTGATGATCAAGATGTCCCAAGTGCCTAATGTGAAATAACAGACGATGCGACGTTTTACACAGATGTTCAGGACAGATTGGGCTGCATAATGAAATTGTGTCTTAATCTGCTGGGCTGCCTCCTGGAGTAGTTATGTTCCTCTAAGTATTCATCAAACATAGTCATTTGAATCAATTTGGTGGATTGCGTCAATCCCTACAATACCTTAGATCATAGAGATTTGCTGTATATGCTTCGGAGAACAAACATCCTGGTAGCCTTTTCTCTTAGGCACAGACGTTGCTATGTAAATACCGTTCATAGTAATGTGTTATTATACACATCAGCTCATAATTTGCGAGTGACCACAGGTATCCTGAGTTCTGCTCGTACTAATTATAGCTGTCATAGAATTAATAATAATGTTATTTGTTTGTACATCCCTTTTAACTACTGCTGCGTTTAGAGACGCCGGGGTGCCGGAATTTTGCCCCGAAGGGGATCTTTAACGTGCCAGTAAATCTACTGAAACGGCTCCCTCGCATTTGCGCACCCTCAAATGCCAGCTGACTGCGCCATGATTCGATCCTGCAAACTTGGACACAGCAAGCCAGACGTTACCACTGAGCCACGCAGCCAGCCCTGTCAGAGAACTTGGTGTATGAATTATGAGTAGTTAGGGGCAGATTACCTCGTAGTTCCTCCCTTCAATACAACAATAACTAACTATTCTGAGTAATATAAATGGTGGTTTTAGATGCTGACTGAGTTTTTCACATCATTTACAATATTAGCCTATTCCAGTGTAGTGTGGTTTCTTTGATTGTAGAGAACAATTTGTTGATGAAAAATCCCATCATGGTACATTATTGCGTTTCAAATTTATTTACTCTAATAAATGTGGATACTGATAGTAAAGAACTCAGTGTTGGACAACTCTATGGCGTGTTTGCAGCATTATTTGTAATTAACGTTCTGGTGAGAAATCACGTTTCTGGAGATACCCTTTATTTAATAGTGTTTCCTCTAATACACCACCAGGGCTATAAAATTAGATCCAAATTACTAATCGGATTTGGTACCCTCAAGGCAATCAGATTTGAATAAAAGTATGCATAAAATGCATAATCATCTAGACCACCTCGTGGATTAGCGGCCAACATTCTCGGATGTTGTCTTGGAGGTCCGAGTTTGAATCCCAGCTCAGCCATGAAATTTTAATTCTGGTCTCAGGGTTGGAACTGGGTACACTGTTCCTCTCGAGGCAAAACTTGGAAGTGGCTTTCCGTGGTTTCCCACATCCACTGCAATCAAATGCCATGATAGTTCCTAACTGAAGGCCACAGCAGCTTCCTTTCCAACCCTTATCTGAATTCCAAATGCACACAGAACTACAGCCATCAAAGCAACACAGTTTATGAGATAAATTCCATACACACTAAATACCATGGGGCTACATGGCCATGATGTCGCCAACCCTCTAAATCAATCAACAACAACAAAATATATCATGATCTCATTTAATCTTAATACTAATTTGCGTGATGATATCTCCAGTCGTTGTGACGTTATGCCGCATGCCGTCTTATCCAATGTGGACTATTTCATTTTTAATTTTAATCCCCTACAACGACCCCTGAACCCTAGAACTGCTGCAGGTTTATGTGTCAAATGCTGCAGTAAATTCCCATAAAGTACACACTAAATGAATTTGGTATCTGTAAGCATACTGTGTTCATGAATATAACTTATACATCAATAGAAAGCTGAAAGGTTGTTCTACATAGTATTGATAGAGGTGAATCATTCAGACTCAACAGTTTGAATTAATCATAAAACGTACTTTATAAAAAAAATATCAAAATTTTATTCACTATTCTGCTCTAGAAAACCATATTGCCAAGTTAAATGTTTGTCAGAGACATCATAAATGGAAAGTTCACAGTTTTGGTTACTATTTCAAGAACCATTTTTAAATAATTCCTGTTATTGACTAAAAAGTTTTTTTTTTTTTACAATATGACATTTCTCGATTTTGAAGTACATAATCGGCGTGGAATTACGGGGAGGCAAGTTCACCGGTCCAGGATGATGAACGACAAACGGTACATTTTTACCTGGAAATTCACTTTCTTCGGGTTGAATATCAGGAAAAGTTCACAATTACCCCTTCACGGCTAACATTAGGCATGTTTACATTGTCTGTTGGAACATGATATACATCGCTTGCATTGATGGGGATTTCCATAACTTGCGTGACATCCTTTTAGCCGGTATCACTGCCACTACATACACCATCTTGATTTTCATACGAAGCCACACAATAATCACTGTCATCGTCCGTACTATCACACAAATCGTCAAAAATCAAGTGCTCAATTTCTGAATCGTCTACATAATTGGCTGCCATTTTGTGCAATGCAACTTCAATGTCGACATGGAAGTACTTCCACTTCTGCAGCCAAATAATAGCCTGCATATTGCCATTTGTTTGCCAAAGACTTACACTACGAAAGATAAAAGCATCGGGAACCAGCATCACTTGAAATTAGTGCAATCTGATGGCTAACAGTATTATTATATTTGAAATCCGAGACCGTCTTTCAGAGAAACGGTCGCACTTGATTAAACAACACACCGTCTTCCTGGAAGAGAGTCCGTAGTTCTAGAAAATATGGTTTCAGTTTTTTATGGCGTTCAGATTCCTAATGTTATGATCGTGTTTTAAATAATAAATGGAGTGGCATGGCCTCTTAGAGACATAGATGGAAACTTCACGGTCACGTCGTGAGCTACTGTTGCCATGGCGATAGCTTTGCTATTCCTTCATCAATTTATTTTCTGATTTAATTAGCCTTTTCTCGAGTGCCAAAAGGCCTAAATCAGAAGAATGAGAAGGACTATCGAAAATGCATGTAGCCAGCGATTTGGTCTGGGTCCTGAACTATGTGTATGCAAAATTGGGTTGAGATTGGTGGAACGGTGTAGATTTGGATACGGAACAAATATACCCACATACACACCCACATACATACATACAGACTTTCGCTTTTATATATAAGATGATAGTGTATTTGGTTGTGTGTGTAATTTGTGTGATAACCTGTTATTGAGCTGCCTGCACTATTGTGTGTATTTGTAAATTGGGGAAAGGAGGCGGCTGTGGTCTTTAAATTAGGAACCATCCCAGCATTTGCCTGGAGTAGAGGTGGGGGAAATCACGGAAAACTACTTCCAGGATGACTGAGGTGGGAATTGGACCCTCCACTCCTCAGTTTTGCCTCAGAAGGCTGAGTGTACCCCGTTCCAGCCCTCACACAAGAATTAAAATTCCTTGGTAATACCGAGAATCGAACCCGGACCTCCAAGGTGAGAGCCAAGAATGCTTGTCGCTACACCACGGGTGGTCCATTTTTAGTTGGAGCATGGAAAGTTTACTACAGGAAAGAGATCAGTTTATAAACTACAAGCTGTACCCGACATGCGTTGCAATGCCAATCAAAGAAACTGTTGGCGTTGTAATTTTGTTTCATGAAGTGCATTTGGATACACAATATTTTTTTCAATTTACGATAACTGCCTCTAAACTATCATACAATGGATTAACTAAATTAGAAACATCCGTGGGAGCTTGCACAACAGCTCACCAAAATTTCATCACAATCGGATGACTGGCATATGAACGCATACGGGATTTTTTAAATCGATTCACATGCCGTCACTCATTTGTTGAATCTACTCGTGCGCTACCTATTATAAAATGCATAATCTAAGCCAGGAATCTTCCCTGGAGTGTACACAACATCTCACTCAAGTTTCATCACTATAGGATGAATGGTATATGAACGCATACGGGACTTTGTTGAAACGCTTCTCGCGTCGTCACCCATTTGATGAATCTACTCGTGCGCTACGTATTGTAAAATGGATTTGCTAAGCGAGAAACCTTCCCTGAAGTGTAACCAACATCTCACCCAGGTTTCATCACAATGGGAGGAATGATATATGAACGCATGTGGGACTTTGTTCAAACGAATAGCACACCATTTTGTTAAAGCTACTGGCGCGCTATCTATTGTAAATAGGATTTACCATACCTATAACTTTTCCGGGAGTGTGCACAACAACTCACCAAAATTTGATCGTAATCCGATGACTGTTATATGAACGCATCGCCAACACTCATTTGTTTAAACTACTCGCGCGCTATCTATTGTAAATTGGACTAACTATGCCTTTATCCTTCCCGGGAGTTTGCATAACAACTCACAAAATTTGATCGCAATCGGATGAATGGCATATGTAGGCCTACGCATGAGGGATTTATTTAACGATTCGTGCTCTGTCACTAATTTGTTGAATCTACTCGTGGGCTACCTACAGTAAAATGGATTTACTAAGTTAGAAACCTTCACGTAAGTAACACAACAAGTCATCAAAGTTTGATCGCAATCGATGAATCGTATATGAATGGATACGGGATTTTGTTGAAACTCTTCGCGCGTCTTCACCCATTTGTTGCATCTACTCGTGCGATACCTATTGTGAAATGGATTTACTAAGTTGAAATCCTTCCCTGGCGTGTACACAACAAATCATGAAAGTTTCATCGCAATCGGATGAATGGCATATGGACGCATACGGGATTTTGTTTAAGCAATTCGCACGCCGCCACTCATTTGTTTAATCTACTCGTGCGCTACATATTGTAACATAGATTTACTAAGCCTGAAACCTTCCATGGAGGGAACTCATCGACTCAGCGAAGTTTCATCGCAATCGGATGAATGGTATATGAACGCATACGGTACTTTGTTGAAACGATTTGCGTGCCGTTGCCCATTTGTAAAATCTACACGTGCGCTACCTATTGTAAAATGGATTTTCTCCGTCAGAAACCATCCCTGGAATGTACACAATATCTCACCCAAGTTTCATCGCTATCGGACTAACGGTATATGAACGCATACGGGACTTTTTGAAACGCTGCACGCGTCGTCGCTTATTTGTTGAATCTACTCGAATGCTGCCTATTCTAAAATGAATTTATTAAGCCAGAAGCCTTCCCCGGAGCGTACTCAATATCTCAACCAAGTTTCTTTGCTATCGGATGGTATATGAACGCATACGGAACTTTATTGAAACGCTTCGCGCGTCGTTGCCCATTTGTTGATTCTACTCGTGTGCTACCTTTTGTAAAATTGATTTACTAAGCCAAAAACCTTTCCTGGAGTGTGCTCAACATCTCAACCCAGTTTCATCGCAATCGGATGAATGGTGTATGAAAGCATACGGGACTTTGTTGAAGCGATTCGCGCATCGTCGCTCATTTGTTGAATCTACTCGTGCGCTACCTATTTTAATATGTATGTACTAAGCCAGAAACTTTACCTGGAGTGTATTCAACATCTCACCCAAGTTTCATCGCTATCGGACTAATGGTATATGAACGCATACGGGACTTTCTTGAAACGCTTCGCGCGTCGTCGCTCATTTGTTGAATCTACTCGAGTGCTGCCTATTCCAAAATGAATTTCTTACGCCAGACACCTTCTCCGGTGTGTACACAACATCTCTCCAAGTTTCATTGCATCGGATGGTATAAGAACGCATACGGAACTTTGTTGAAACGCTTCGCGTGTCGTTGGTCAATTGTTGATTCTACACATGTGCTACCTATTGTTAAAATGGATTTACTATGCCAAAAACCTTCCCAGGAGTGTACTCAACATCTCACCCCAGTTTCATCGCAATCGGATGAATGGTGTACGAACGCATGCGGGACTTTGTTGAAGCGATTCGCGCTGAATCTACTCAACCAGCAAACTTCCTTGGAGTGTACTCAACATCTCACCCAAGTCTCATCGCAATAGGATGAGTGGTATATGAACGCATATGAGACATACCCACAGACAGACAAACTATCTCGTAACATTGATTTTTATATAGAGATACCAGTATGATCTGAAAATAAGAAATATGAGAATGTCCAGAAAGGGGATATTGGAGAGGGAACACAGAGAAACCTCTCTGGACATCCTTATTGCCATTTACAAATGGCGCATTGTCTGCCTAATTAAATACAGCAGTTACAGTCTGGTGACGAATAGAAAAAAATCCTACTTTTCCACACAGCTTGCCAAGGTGGGTGAGTGGTTATCGTGTCGGTCTACTAACTCCAAGCTAACAGGTTCGATTCTGGCCGTTGTAAGTGATTTTTGAAAGGTGGCAAAAATTACGACACGCATGTCATACTGTGCCCGTTTAGACCGGAGTCCGCACGACCACATATGCATTTTACCAAGAATCAGTCAGCACGAGAGTCAAAATATCCCGGGGCGCCAGATGGGTTAAAGCTAATCGCAAAAACGACATCAAATGAAAAAAATGCTTTACTGATTTTTGGCTCAATGCAACAATAAGGATAGAAGGAGATTCAGCTGGGCATAACACATCATGTAAAATTATCTCATTTTATTCTGAATTTAAAATTGACTGCAAAATAAAATGCTCAAAGCAGCATCATTCATGTGTGGCGACCCACATTACTATTTACACGATGTACAGAAATTTTCCAACACATTGGACAATTATCTTTGGAGACACAAGTCTGATTATCAGTCCTGTAGACTGTGTTCCAAAATTATATCCATTATTTATGATTAAATCCAGTTCAAATTTAATTGTCTTTACTGGAAATACTGTAGTTCACTGGTTGAATTTTTACATAATATTAACACTCGTAGAATAATTGTTCATAGAATTTTTAACTTTCACTTATTTTTCCAGTTTCAAAAAAAATATTGTCAAAAATTATTATTATCTCTGAATCAACACAAATTATGTACACATATTAATAACAACATCTGAAAAGTATTTGACCATTGAGCATAGCATCGAAGAACTGTGCGAAGCACAACAAAATTAATTGTTCTTCTGACATTAAACGTTTCGAGAAGTGACTCGATTATGAACTTCAAGTTCCTAACAAAATATATGATTTATGAATCATCAACTTGATCAATAAATTGCTGGACCATTCAACTATTCGATTTTCCACTTGGAATCACTATTAAGAAAAATATTTATATTTGTGGCCATTTTAGTAACTTTCACAACTTGCAATTCTTCAACAGAATGCGGAAATAAGAATTGTAGCTTCATAATAAATTCATTTAGTTCATGGCACTAGGATTGAAAACATCCTTCAAAGTATTCGTGGTTATAGAATTATTTTTAATTGGCAGTGGCCCATTCTATTATTTGTGTAAGAACACAACATTCCAACAACAACGGCAAAGGTCTTCCTCTGAAGAAGAATAAAATACTATCATGACAAAACCGGGTTCTAGCAAAATCAAAGTCTTAATGGAATCCGTAAACAAGGTTGAAATAAGAACTGATGGTTTTTAAGAAATAACCTTTGGGTCATTCATACGACGCAATGTGTAGTTCCAATACTCCTTCTTTAACACTGAGTCATCGAACCTGCTATTTGATTGATGCTCAAATAAAAACCTCCTCATTCCTGCGACTTAAACATGCGCACCTGGGAATGGCATTTCAACTACTCCACACACATAAATTTTCTTCCCAAAATTTATACAATAAATCAAGCCTCTGCTTGTTATCAACACTGGAAGATTTATAAACTTACAAGTTTATTTTATTTTACCATTCAGTTCAACCCGTGAAGTTACCATACTTATGATAATCTTTATTTCACTTTCGAATGTGTATTTACGTCATGATTTTATATAAATACAAAAATATCCTAACTGATACAAATATCATTTGCTTCCCGTTTCATGCCTCTCCGTGTTATCTGAAAAATATACTTTGCTCATTGCAAATATTAACTGTTCAACCAGAACTGTAATGTTGGTTGAATGCGGGCTTGCGCTAACCACTCTCCTTCGGAAAATCACCTGTTCCAAACTAGAAATGATTAAACTACTTCATAGGCTCTCTCTCAATAAATGTGATTATTAGAAAATATAAGATCCAAGAATTATTTAGAAAAGTTATGAAAATTATTATTATTATTATTAGTGGATTATTATTATTATTATTAGTTATATTATTGTAAATGTGTTTAATTATTGTTTCATTATGTGAGAATCCACATGTTCGATTCTTCGAATATGGATAAAATATCCATTTCTCAACAAAAATAATTATTAACTTTTACAGTTACATCGGCTGATTACCGTGATTATCAAAAAATATGAAACATTCAAATAAATGCTCGTTCTGCTCGGTTATCGATCCTAAACAGTTCTAAGTGCTGAAAATACTCAGAATAACTCTAATATGTCTTGCGTAAATCATTGCAAGATTTAAATACGAAGAAAAACAAATGTGTTGGTCATCTGCAGAAAAATGAGTTTGTTCCAATTAACTAGGCATAATATAAAGTCAAAAGTGGCTTACATTTCTCGTTGGTCTTGAAGCGTAGTGAACCTGGTCTGTACCAGATTTATCCAGATACATGTCCTATCGGACACGCACGTCTAATCCTTGTATCGGCCGCCATTATATACCCACAATCTGTCTAACACGACATAGTGGAAATATTTCTTGAAATTTGAAGTACCCGCTGATCCATTTTAATATTGGCTTCTATTAAGTCCATGGCAGTTTGCTTAAATGGGGTCAGATCCAAGTGATCTATTCTCAAATATGTCAGTTGTAACATAACTCACGGTAATCTTTTCAGTACAAGAAAACACTGACAGTCTAAATCAATCAACGGCTGTTCCGAAGATCGTTCCCTGGGCATGGCTTATCACCACCTATCAAGCGCGAAGCAACTTATAGTTTCCCTTCGTCGGCTAATGAACAACACCGTGATAGACTGGCCTTCAATATACTGAAAGATCGGAGTGGTTATCAAGTTACAATTTATGAAACTGACTAATTGGACTAAAATATCCAAGTATTGAATGATTATTACTGGACTGTGACAAAGTACTTTCTAGACAAAGTCTAGCATATGTCCATATAGAAATAAAGAATTTCACCAGTGTCCGTAGAAAAATAACAATCACCTTAGTGATTCTCTCTGCCGGAAACTTACTATGTTCCACATGTATCGCAGCACTTTTGTGACTATCACAATTTAAAGATATCTTCTGCGTAGATCCGGCAACCATGTGCCTTGGCTCAACGTGGCAGCAGCACCTTGTCATGCAAGAGCTTGTTTCGAAGTGAGCTGATGTTGCTTGGGCCGGCCGGCTTTTATTCAAAACGGTCAGGTCCACGCTGCATCACGCTGAAATCTGGAAATCCTCATATATCCGGTATCCCTGGTCCGATTTACTTGATACTAAGTTCATTCTCTTTCATTTGGCCGTGCCAGTAATCTGATCCAAGTCTCAAGTCTCTACTCCATGGCTAACTATTTAATCAACAAATAGTCTCGACCTCTGCTACTACTCGCTACGTCACTTGACATGCTCTTGGCTGCATAAAGTTTCCATTCCCTTCTAGAAGTAATGGAGCGCGATATTCAAATATCTCAACTTTCAAAAGCGGCTGTAGCCTTTCCCTTGATATCTAGGTGTCTGAATCTTGGAATACACATTCCTAGAGTTGGGCATGTCAAAAAAAACATTTGAATTCAGTTGGCCCTGTTCATAATGGCAAAATTAATCTCGGGAGTTTCTGCCAATACAAAGTTCTCATTTCTCTACTAGAAAGCGCTATAATGTTCCAGAGTTTAGATATATAACCTCCTTGACTTTCATAGTGCTTCAAGGAACAACGGAATTCGACATGCAAGCCACCTTCTGGGTGTCAAATAACAAAGCTTGCACCCGGCACCGCGGCCATACGATATTCCACACTTGATTCGATCACTATTCTAAAACGCAGGCACTGTTCCTAGCAAAACGATTAGTATATTTCAATTACTATTATAATAGCAAAGACCAACAAAATAAAATAATATAAGAATGTAACGGACCATGAAAGTTTCAATGTATGTGTTATTATAATACTACTCATGGCCAGGCTGCGGGGTCTTAGTGCGTGTGCAATGAAGTTAGAACGCACAGTACTATAGGACTCGTGGAGGCTCCTCCAGTGACCTTCGGGTGTAGCGATGAACACATGTGACGTACAGCGGATAAATGGACTGATCGCATGGTTGGACGGGCTGGCAGTTTATAGGGCGTGCGTCGTCTCAACTCCGTGCGATACAAATCTGATAGCACTGTTAACGAATTAAGACTCCACAGCCTGCTTATCAAAAATCTCAAGACTGCCATTGTAACACATGTGTCATCCATTTTATTTTAAGGTTCATCAATAGAAGCATTGCAACTGCACCTGATATCCATCCATACTTCCGGAAGGAAGACATTAAATTAAAAAATAATGAGCTTTCTCGTAAATGCTCATCTTAAAAGCACTCAGTACGATGTTCTGTGTTTATTCATGATTATACTGTGTACTGAAGTAAAAAGCACTGAGCTCTATATTAACAGTGAAACAAGTCATCTTAACAATTGTCTACTGAATATTGTTGAACGTTACTTCGCTCAAGAACAAGATCTGCTGATTTGTTTCGATCACTCTAGGATCGCTCTCTGGAAGCATCCGTTTCTTGATCACTTTCTTCAACAATATTTATCCAATATAAATTATACAGGTGTAGTCTCTTACTGCAGACACGATAAGCTACCAAGACAGGAGAGAGAACATGTAGATAATATCTTGATTGTGTTGCAAGGAACTGAACAAAGTGATCAAGTTTCCACACAGATTCAAACAATAGACCAATCCTATGCATTGAGTGCCAGTGTTCGATTTATAGTTGTAATCGATGAAGCTATTAAGGTCAAGGATGAGCAATTTGCAGTTAATCGTGTTGTGGACAGACTTTGGAAGATGTATGTATTGAATATTTTGGTACTTATCTCATCACCGGTATCGAACACTGTCGTTTCTTCCGTGAATCTGTACACTTGGTTTCCTTTCAGTGATTCAGGACAGTGTGGAAGGAATACCAAGGATGTGGTTCTGATAGATAGGTGGCTGATGGAAGGAGAAGGTTATTTTGAGCGTAATAATAAACTGTTTCCGGAAAAGATTCCAAATAAATTCAATAACTGCCAAATTACTGCTGCGGTGAACCCGTTTCCGCCATTTATTGATTATAGTTCTACAAAGGGAATATCAGAAGATGAGTACTCAAAAACATTGACTGGGTTTGAGGTAAATCTAACATTAACAGTGACAAATAAATATGGCCTTCGCGAATATTTTATGCGTCCTTCTCACAAACACCCAGGTAATGGAACATGGCATGGACGTTTCGATAATGAAAGTTGGATTGGAGCGCTGGGCGATGTGGTTAATGGACATGCTGATTTATCATTAGGAGGTCACAAACCAACTGATGAGATTTGGGAAGCAATGGACATGACTGTCCCGCATGTAAAAGATGGTCTCTTGTGGTATGTTCCGAGGGCTGAACGAATTCCCCGTTGGAAGGCACTCACGCTCATATTCAGCTCCCAGATCTGGACGTTGGTTCTTACTTCCTGCATACTGACATCAATTGTTATTTATCTACTCTCCACTAATGACGGCATTGCTGTCTCCGCTCTAAATTCATTGTCTGTATTGATTGGCATATCGTTAAATCATCAACCAAATCGTTCCACATCACGAGTTATATTTGCTGTTTGGGTGTTCTGCTGCTTGTTGATCAATTCAGCATTTCAGTCCAAGTTAATTGGGGTCCTCACCAACCCGGGTTATGAGAAAAAAATTCTAAATATAGAGGATTTAGTGGAATCTGAACTACGGTATGCCACCATCAAACCTCTCGGGGAGAGTTTGAAAGACGATGATTATATATCCAGTAGGATATTTGACAAAATTGAGTATGTTAGTGCTAAGCAGTTCCGCCAGATCATAAATCTTGAAAACATTGAGTTTTATAAGAAAAAGATTTTAATAAAAACGATTGAAAATGAAAACAATTATGCAATATTCTGTCCTCGTGCAACTATGATAACTTTTTTGTCGAATAGGACAAAAAGTAAACCACTCATACCATTAGAAGATTCAGGGATCATGTACGATGTCGCCATATTTCTTAGAATTAATAGCCCTTTTACAGATAAGTTCAATACTGTGTTGACTAGAATAAGAGAAAGTGGGCTGTTGTATAAATGGTGGTCTAAGGTGATAAAGGGAGAAACTATTGTAGATATTAAGAAAAGAGAGATTATTGAAAGAGAACAAAATGTGGTGTTCACAATGGATCATGTGGAAGGATCCTTTGTTATTTTAATAATTGGCATTATTATTTCGACTGTTGCATTCTTGATGGAAATTATTTGTGGCAGATGCTTCTCTCGGAAGAAAACAAGGATTACGTTCAAAGTGTGACTAAGTGAAGAGATATATAAATATGTATCATACATTTAGTCTGTTTCCGAAATTCACTCAGTGTTTTTTAAAAATGGAAAACGGAATAATTTTTGCAATGACCGATTTCTTTTGATTTATGCTGATATGATAAATGGACGGTGGTAATAAACGTGCATTGCGATCAACCAACGTAAACTGACCAAATATTTCATGGTTCAAAGAAGGGAACTAAGGTGATTATATGAAACCAAATGCTTCTACAAATTTTGAGCACGTAGAATGAAATGTAAATTTTCATATGCAAATACCACTTTTTGATTAATTAGTAACTTTAATTTAAATCACATACGTTGAGCACTAATGTACTGACCAGACTTAAAGAAACATGGTGTAAACACCACGATAGTTGAGTGACTTAACTAATGGACGTCAATGGGCTCGCACAAGGTTGTAGTAGGCCTAAGTGACTGAATTAATGCTCACCGTTACCGCACACTCTTTCGTTGATTCTATCACTGAAACCACTTTAGCTACTTGTTCACTGGAGTTATCACCATCTTATTAAGAATAGTACGTCACATAAATATCTGACTGAGATTGAAATACAATTGGATCAAACATTGTTTAAGAAGCATCATATTATTGGAGATATCGTACTGTACCGTACGTCCTAAAGGCTTTAGTGTTAAAAAATGAAATAAGAATTCGATAAGAATTGACGTTATTGACATGCTGTGTTGCCGTCAATCAGTCTATTCATTGTAGGAACCCATTGTCGTAATCTCTACTTAGTATAAAACAAAGTCCCCGATTCTTGGCTGTTACGGGTAATCTCGAGAACCACTGGATGGATTTCGATGCGGTTATCACCATTCTGTTAGGGATATCTCCAGGTAAGTTTCTGTAGAAAATATTTTATTTATGACCAAGGGAAGCCAAACAGTAACAATTTCAGTGAGAAAGATCGAAAGAAAAAGCTGGCGTCAGTGCGCCTTTTAAGTTTACACTGGGAAAACCGTTAAAATATCTATATATTATGAGTTTAAGAATTGTTCACCAAGAAAAATTCCACAAAAATGTCAGCGACAGCATATCTCTATCTTCAATACATCGCCCACTATACAGATTATTTTAAGTTTTCATTTCTTCCAACAATCTCCATTCAGTTACCATCTTCGAGACAGTTTACGAGCTAGCTGCCTGGTGAGCGGGCCTATCATCTCAGACACTTTCGAGTCGTGTCGAGTCAATACTTCAGAGGAGAGTTGAGTGTTTGGAGTTTTCCTGGAATGCCTCTCGGCTTCTCGTTACTTCGCCTGTGAACTTTATGTTTCGTAGAATACTCAGTCAAGTTTAGATTGGACGGAAGGGGGATTTGTGATTCTTACTCCTCGCCATTCTTAAGTTACGTATGAAAAGAATTCGTTGGACATGTTATCTCCATGAGGGTATAATCAATAGTCGAGACAGTGATTTTTACGCATCATTCCGAGACGGAAAAAGGATATTCTGTAGGTCGTAGTTCATTGAAATCGAAAAAAATACGCTTATCACATAACAATGAAACTGAGCAACAAATAATTTCTCGATTGTCACAAGAGAGAGAAAGAAAGAATTCACAAAGACAAAGGGAGTCATCCCCAAAGCTCCTGTGACATAGGGAAGAAGTGTTCATGGTTTGTGGTCCGATAAAGAGAATTCCGCTATGAATTTTGATTCCTCCGTATAAATGATGCTTGAGTTTCCGGACGAAGTTAAAAGTTGCTTGTTAGAAAAATAAATTAAACGTCGCAGACACATCTGAGTTGGTAGATTGATGAGCCTCACCACTTGCACTGAAAAAATACGTACGTATATGCGCTCATGAGCCACAGCATTATGCCCACTGCCCATCGCGAGATTAAATGCCGCACGGTGAGGTTGCGGGTACGTGACACAGTACAAAAAGTATATAAACGGAGAAGAAACGAATGAGGATTCAGTCTAGTGCCAATACGTGCTGAGGATTGGGAAATCTACTGCAGGTCTACGCACACCAGCGCGGGAAACAGTTCCGAAATGAATTCGTCTGATGAAGTGCAACATAAGGAAAATATATACAAATTTCCGGGAAAAGGGGAAAGCAGAATACAGACGTCTGAGAAATGAGGTTAACAAGAAGTGCAAGGAAGCGAAAGAAGAATGGTTGAAAGAGAAATGTGCAGGTATAGAAAATTGTCTGAAATTAGGAAAAGTAGACATAGCTTATCGAAGGATTAAGAATACTTTTGGGGAAAAGAAGACTAAGTGCTGTAATATTAAGGACACAAATGGAAAGCCTCTAACAGATAGGGAAGAAAAGGTTGAGAGATGGAAAGCTTACATAGAGAGTTTGTATAAGGGAAAGGAGATTGAGAATCATGTAATGGAAAGGGAGGAGGAAATTGATGAGGATGCGAAAGGAGATTTAATATTGAGATCAGAATTTGATAGATCTTTGGAAGACTTAAGCAGGAACAAAGCACCAGGCATAGATGATATACCGATTGAGTTGCTACGCTGCATAGGAGAGGAAGGTCTGATCAGGTTATTTCACTTGGTGTGTAGGATTTATGAGACAGGTGAGGTACCCCCTGATTTCAAGAAGAATGTAATCATCCCTATACCAAAGAAAGTGGGAGCTGACAGATGTGAAGATTACCGTACAATCAGCTTGATTACTCATGCTTCAAAGATCCTGTCTAGAATAATTTACAATAGGATTGAAAGCCAGATAGAAACGGAGTTGGGTGAAGACCAGTTTGGTTTCAGGAGAAATGTAGGAACAAGGGAAGCTGTACTAAGTCTTAGGCTGATTTTAGAAGGTAGAATAAGGAAAGATAAGAGAACGTTCATGGCTTTTGTAGACTTAGAAAAGGCTTTTGATAACGTTGATTGGACTAAATTGTTTGACATTTTGAAATCAATTGGAATAAAGTACAGGGATAGGAGGGTGATATACAATCTGTACAGAAACCAGACAGCAGTCATTCGAGTTGAAGGACATGAGAGAGAAGCTGGTATTCAGAAAGGTGTAAGGCAAGGCTGCAACTTATCACCCATACTTTTCAATCTTTACATTGAACAAGCAATGAAGGAAATTAGAGAAAAATTTAAAGTGGGAGTGAAGATTCAAGGAGAAATAATTTCAACTACGAGATTTGCTGATGACATAGTCATCTTGGCCGACAAGCCTGAGTATTTGAATGAGTTTTTGAATGGTATGGACTCCGTCTTACGGAAAGAATTAATGATGAAAATAAATAAATGTAAAACAAAAATACTGGAATGCAGCCGAAATAATTCAGAAACCTCTATGGAGATCAAATTGGCAGGTGAAAAGGTGAAGGAAGTAGGAGACTTCTGTTACTTAGGAAGCAGAATAACCAGTGATGGACGAAGCAAAGAGGATATTAAAAGTAGGTTGGCTCAGGCAAAGAAAGCATTTCTACAAAAAAGGAATCTGCTGACATTGAATATAGATAGGTATTAGGAAGTCATTTTTGAAAGCCTTTGTCTGGAGCGTGGCGCTCTATGGAAGTGAAACTTGGACTATTGGTGCAGCAGAGAAGAGGAGAATTGAAGCATTTGAAATGTGGTGTTACAGGTGAATGATGAAGATCAGATGGGTAGATAGGGTTACAAACAAAGAGGTATTAAGACGAGTGGGAGTAGTACAGTTCGCTTCCCTTTGGATATTGCATCATCATGACCAGAAATTGCGTAATCCTGATGACGTCATGGGATGACGTCATGGGTCCTTAGAGCGAGCACATGGTCCAGGAGCGAGCATGTGCAGTGCACGTGTTAGCGTGGGAAGGGTTGACCTTTTGGCTTGTTTGTGCGATGATGATAAAAAGTTAATGGGTGTTGACGTCATGGGGGTTGTTTATTCGGATGTTAACCATCATCTGACACCCATGCGAGTGTGAGCATGTGTGCTACTATCAGCAATCCACACATGTGGTGTGCAGCTGTTATGTTTTTTTGTCCGCGTCGGGTTGGCTGAGCGGAGAGGCGGTTCCCATCTACACATGTGGTGTGCAGCTGTTATTGTTTTTTGCTTTGGATGCTAACCGTCATTTGACACCCGTGCAAGTTTGACCATGTGCAGCAGTGTGATTGATCTCGTCTGCTGTGTTCGCGTGAGACAGAGTTGACCTTTAACGTCATTGGCTAAGAATGTAATCTTTGACTTCTTTAAGCAATAGTGGAAAAAAAGAAATGTTTGCGTTAGAAGCTAGTTTGCAGCATATGGTTTCTGGAGTGTGGGTGGGGGTGAAGGATATATAAATGGATGAGTGCATGGAAGAGTTTAACTTTTACTTTTGCGCGAAGTGTGTGTGTGTGTGTGTGTGTGTGTGTGTGTGTGTGTGTGTGTGTGTGTGTGTGTGTGTGTGTGAAAGAAATAAAGAAAGTCAACGACGAGGAACAAATTGTGTGATGGAAGCTCTAACGAAGTTCAATAACTTATCATCTTGTACTGAGTATTCTAATAAGAAACTAGCAGAACTAGTCATTGATTTACCATATGTGGTCCAAATTATTCGCCCCGTACAGACGAGGTTTGGAAGAAAAATAGTGGTGGATATTAACATTGAAGATGAAGTAACAAGTGTATTTCTACCAGCAGTATTTTCAAAATTAAGCGCATCAGAGATCGATGAACTAAACTCAATGGGAGGCACACTGATGCTGGTGTATTTGGGGGTGAAGAACCGCTCACATCAAGTCATTTTGAAACAGTACTCGAAGGCAAACTGATGACGGTGTATTTTGGGTTGAAGAACCGCTCACATCGACATGTTTTGGTGAGTATTGGATTATATATATATATATATATATTTATATTTTATGTATTGATTGATATAACGATTGATATATTTAGTTGCTAATTATTTCTTAATTTGTTTAATTTTTCAGATTATCTAAAAAACTAATAAAACAACCAGCATAATGAAGTGGAAAACTGTTAATTTCCTGAGTGGAACTGAACATCGATCGCACCCGGTAATAGAGTATCATCGTGTATGCTTTCAACAACCGGAAGAAGAGGAAGAAGATGATAACGAGGTGAGTCGTAATGAGAAAGAAGCTTGTTTTAACAAATGGACATCTTCGAGTGGAATTTCAACATTTTCAGTCTACGTTACCAATGTTAGCAAATCAGATGATAGTCAGCGAGAGGTGACAGAAACAGTTCTAAGATATCTATTGAAAGAATTATGTGAAGATGAACATTTTATTTGTTTCTTCGGATACAATACATTTGATGAAGTTTTCAAAATCGAATTTTCCATGACGTGTTACGATGTAACAAAATTGAATGTGTATAGAAACAATTTGCTTGGTAAACTTCAGGATGAATTTCCTTTTGAGGCTGTTCATTGTTCATTGGAGATTACAGGCAGTAATTTATCACAATGGCTTGTATATACTTTAAAAGATTATAGGTTTATGGTAAACCGATGTTACAGCAACTGCTGGTGGTGTATTAACAATAGTGCAAATTGGACGTATGCTTAGACATCAGTGATGGTACACCAACTGTTGGTGGTGTATTAACTTTAGTGCAAATTGGACAATTGCTTAGACAACAGCAACAATGACCTCGCCTCCTAGCAAACGTAGAAAGGTCGATATTGTAATACATAATAACAGTGAAAATATAAGAAACCAATTGGACAATGCATTTGAAAGTGTTTCTAATTTTCGAAGTGAACTAAACGGTGCTATTTCAGTATCATACCAAATCGGTGAAAACACTCAAACCGAGTTGATTGAGAACAGTGATGAGTTGATTGAATGTTGGAGAGTTATTAGTGAGCACATATTGCAACAAGCTGTGAATTTCGAAGAAATTACAATTCAAATAAAGGATGAATCTTTCTTGAGCTGTGAGTTAATTGAAACGGCATTCAATTCTAGAGTGTACACACTTGCAGTATCAAATGTTAAGAATGAGTTTTTGGATCCTCGCGAATTTTTAGCGAATGCTAATATTTGGTTTACAAAGTATGTTAAGAAAGCGTTAACTGTACAAGCTTTAAAGGTGAATTCAGTTTTGTGTGCACAATACTTGCTTCGCGACATATCAGAAACAAAATATTTTGCTATCAAAAATGAGGTAGTTTTCGAGTATACTGATTTAAATGAATTTTATAATAAGAATATCATTGAAGGTACATTGACAAAAATGAGCGAATTTGAAGCAAATGGTTCCGGGTGGGCTTTAGAAAAAATTCATAGTTTGAGAATTAATATAAATAAATATGTTGGATTTCGAGTAGGAATGTCCAATACTAGTAGATTGCCTGATGTAATAGTCAATAAACATGCAGTGCTAAATTTGTATGATACAAAGGAAGCTTGTTTTGCGTGGAGTGTGGTTGCTGGTTTGTATCCAAAAACTCGAAACGCGAATCATCTTTCTTCCTATCCTAATTACAGAGATGTTTTAAATTTAGATGGTATTCCAATTCCGATGGAAATGAAATATTTAAACAAGTTTGAAAACCAAAACAATATTTCTGTAAATGTGTATGGAGCACAATATGATGAAAACAATTGGGTATGTATGGGAACAAACGAAGTAAAAGGAAAAAAAACTTTTACTATTGTACCTTTGTATGTATCAGATAAAGTATATGAAAGGAGTGTAGACTTATTGATGTTGCAGATGGAAACAGTGAAAGTTATCACTTTTGTTTAATTAGAAATCTTGCTCGCCTTGTGCGTTCAAGCGTCACTAGCACTAAGAGAAGGATTTATATATGTAGACGTTGTTTGTCATATTATTTTCTTGAGGATGAGTTAAATGTTCACTTTGCAGACTGTAAACAGTTTCCTGTTGCAAAAAGCATAATGCCGACTGATGAACAAAGATTTGTTAATTTTACAGAATTCAGAGTTAAAGATACAGTTCCATTTATAATATATGCAGACACTGAATGCGTCTTGTCTCCAATTTCCTCCTGTTTTCCAAATAGTGACAATCATAACTCTACTTTAACACATAAACATATTCCTTACAGCATTTCTTTATACCTTCCTTGTAATTTCGATAGTGAATTGTGCAGTTTCAAGCTCTTTAGGGGAAATAATTGCATTGAATTGTTTGTAAAGGAACTTTATAGTATTGTGGATAAACTTCAAACATATTACTTATCGGTTAAGCCAATGTTAAAGATGACCGAAAATGAAGAAAGATTCTTTTTGTCAAGTAAAATGTGTCACATTTGCGAGAAACCGATTGCAGTTAATGAACTCAAAGTACGCGATCATTGTCACTTAACTGGAAAATATAGAGGAAGCGCACACAATAGTTGTAATTTAAATTACAAAGTAACAAAGGTTTTGCCTATAGCATTTCATAATCTAACGGCCTATGATGGACATTTTATAATTAAAGAAATTTGCGAGAAACGTGATGGAGAGGTGTTACATAATCCTGGTAATATAAGTTTGTTAGCGGTGAATATGGAACGTTATAAAGGGTTTACAAAGTATGTACGGGCTAAGAATGGATTCATTCAGTTAAGATTTTTCGATACATATAATTTCTTGTCCTGTTCACTAGATCAATGTTCATCTTCGTTAAGTGAAGATTCAAAGCAAATGACACGACGTTATTTTAATGATGATGCACAGTTTCGACTTACTGCGAGAAAAGGTGTGTTTCCCTATGAATACGTCACGAGTATGGATGTACTTAACGAAACTAAATAACCTGAAATATCCAAGTTTTATAGCAGTCTTAATGATCAAACAATATCGAATGAAGAGTATGAGTTTGCTCAATCGGTGTGGGAAACGTTTTCCTGTCAAACATTAGGAGAATACGCCGATTTGTATTTAAAAGTTGACACACTTCTTTTGGCGGATGTCTTTGAAAATTTTAGATCGAATGGCATGGAAACTTATGGCATTGATGCAGCTCATTTTTACACTGCTCCATCTATGTCTTGGTGTGCTATGAAAAAGATAACCAATGTTCAACTTGAATTGCTTCAAGATATTGATATGTTACACTTTTTGGAACGATCTATTCGAGGAGGAAATGTTCAGTGTATAACACGACATGCGATTGCTAATAATAAGTATATGAAAACTTATGATGAGAAAAAGCAAGACTCCTACATAATGTACTTTGACGTTAATAATTTATATGGATATGCGATGATGGAATATCTTCCAACGGGCGGCTTTAAATGGGTTGCAAATGATGAAGGCTTTGATGTTTTAACTATTGATGATACTTCAGAAATTGGATATATTTTGGAAGTAGATTTTACTTATCCTCAAGAGTTACATTACAAACATTCAGATTACCCTCTATGTCCCGAAAAGTTGACAAAGCTAATGGCTACCCTAGATAATAAAGAACGTTATGTTTTGCATTATAGATTGTTAAAGCAATGTATTCAACTAGGAATGAAATTAGATCGTATTCACAGAATAATTGAATTCAATCAGAGCCAATGGCTAAAACCATATATTGATGTGAACACAGAGAAACGAAAACATGCCAAAAATGATTTTGAAAATAATTTTTATAAATTGATGAATAATGCAATTTTTGGTCGTTCACTGATGAATGTGAGGAAGTTAAGGGACATCAAATGGGTCACCAAATGGCATGGAGCTCGTGGTGCTAGGTCTTTAATAGCTAAGGCTAATTTTAAACATAGAATTATATTCGATGAACAATGTATGGTCATCGAGATGAGTAGACTAAAGATTTTTCACAATCAACCAGTATATGTTGGTGCATCTATATTAGATTTGTCTAAATGTAAAATGAATGACTTTCATTACAATGTTATTTTAGCAAATCCTGAATCAAATGTGAGGTTGTTATACACAGACACCGATAGTTTTATGTATATATTCTATGATGATGATATTTATGAGTTCATGAAACAGCATTCAAATTTGTTTGATACTGGAAACTATGAAACAAACAATCCTTTTGGCATTGTGAGACAAAATAAAGGTGAAATTGGTTTAATGAAAGATGAAAATGCTGGAAGGATTGTTGAAGAATTTGTGGGGTTACGACCCAAAATGTATGCAATAAAATTGTGTGATGAAATGAATAGCTTGTGTAAGGCTAAAGGCATTAAGAAGAGTGTGAGTAAAAGTATGAATATTGATGAGTATCGAAAGTGTCTTTATAACAGAGTTAAAGTCAACAAAGTTCAAGTTTGTATAATTTCAAAATCTCATTCTGTATTTACTGTTCGGCAAAATAAGTAGGCAATTTCATCAAACGAAGATAAAAGACACATAACTGAAAACGGAATTGATACTTTACCGTTTGGTCATCTTTCTCTGAAAAATGATTAGAAACAAATTGAGATTAAAGCAGTTCATCTCACTTACTTTATTTCTTTCACACACACACACACTTTTATGCTGTTAATATTACTAATTTTTTTGTGTGTTCCTATGCTTATGAAAAAAAAAGTATAAATAATAACCCAAATTTTGTGTGTATTATTAAAAAAAACACCTCCCCCCACCATTCCCATTTTCCAGAAATATATATATATATATATATATATTATTATTATTTCCGATTATTCCCCTTCAGGAGAGCGTGAGAACTTGAGCCAATCACAGCTTCACTTCCTTTTCCTCTCTTCTTTTCTTCCCAAAACCTCTTCATTAGTTCACTGTGCTTTTTCTTCCTTTCCTCTGTCCATTTTTTCCCTGATGTATCTTTCCTTGAAACTTGTACAATTTTCGTGTTTCTGATTTTATTTCTAAATTGTTCTCTGTCCTTAATGTCGTCTTCAGAGATTTTAAGTAATTCCATGTCTTCATGTACTTCTTTAATCCAACTGGTCTTTAATTTACTTGCATTCACGATATTGAAAATCTTCTTAGTGAGTCTGTTCTCATCCATCCTATATATGTGTCCATAGAACTGCAGACGTCTCTTCCTAAATTTATCTACAATGGTGTCTGTATTTTCATAAAGTTCCTTTGTTGGTCTCCTGACCCAAATTCCATTACGGAAAACAGCGCCATGGATTTTCCTAAGAATTTTTCGTTCCTGTTTCTCAATATCATGAATTCTTGTCATTCCTCTAATGACGGTTGTTTCTGCCGCGTACAAGGCTTCAGGCAAGACAACTGTGTTATAATGGCGCAATTTTGCATTGCGAGATACTGCTCTTTTGTTATAATGATTCCATGTCAGCTTGTACGCCTTCTGCAATTTTACTATTCTATCTGCATTAGAAATTGTGTTCAATCCTGTGGGTTGGATGGCTTCTCCTAAATATTTGAAGTGAGTGACCTGCGACATTTTTCCATATTGCGTTCGCAAGGCGATGTTTCCTGTTGATTTGGTATCCATATACTGTGTTTTTTCATAGGAAATATCAAGTCCCGTTTTACTGGAGATTTCATGTAGTTTCTCTAGCGCTAATATGGCTTCATCCTTGTTGTTTGTTAAGATGGCCAGATCATCTGCAAAGGCCAAGCATTTCACAGTGACTCTTTTCCCTTTCTCCTTTCCAATTTGGATACCTTTCACATGCTTTTCCCATTCTGTGATGATTTTGTCCAGTACGATGTTGAACAAGAGTGGTGATAAACCATCCCCTTGTCGAACTCCAGTATGTATTGCAAAAGAGTTAGAGATTTCTCCCATGAATTTCACCTTTGAGGTAGTTCCCAATAATGTTTCCTGGATGATGGCCCTCGTCTTCCTGTCAACTCCTAATTCTTCTAGTCTGTTAAACAAGGTTTGTCTGTCAACCGAATCGTAAGCCTTTTTGAAATCCACAAATGTGACTGTAGTGTTCCTGCATCGTCGGATGTGCAGTATGGTCTTGAGGTTCCAGATCTGCTCAATACATGACCTTCCCTTCCTGAAACCTGCCTGATATTCTCCAATATGGTGGTCCACCTGTGGCTCGAGTCGATTCAGCAAAGCTTTAGAGAGAATTTTATAAGCGACTGGAAGAAGCGAAATTCCTCTATAATTATTCGGATCAGTTTTGCTTCCCTTCTTATGGAATGGGTGTATCAAAGCACTCTTCCATTCTTTTGGGATTTTCTCTGTTTTCCATACATCTGATATTATTCTGTGAATTTTTGGTGTTATGTGTTCATGATCCAATTTCCAAACTTCTGCAATAAGTCCATCTTCACCAGGGGCTCTATTGTTTTTTAATGACTTGATTATGTCCACTATTTCTTCATGTGATGGTGGAAGTGAATCAAGGTTGGGCACTGGTTTTGCAAATTGAAGTTGTTCAGAAGGTGCTTCGCAATTAAGGAGTGTACTGAAATATTTAGCTAGAATTTCACAATTATTGCTCGTATTTGTTTCCAGAGATCCATCAGGTCGTTGGAAGCATAAACTAGGGGGTTGAAAGCCTGCTATATTTTCTCTAAAGGTCTTGTAAAAATTTATGGTGTTGTTCTTAGTGAAGTCCTGTTCTATTTCATTTAGCCTATTATTATCATAATTGCGCTTTTCTCGGCGAATAATTTTAGAAGTGGTTTTCCGAACCTGCACAAATTCTTGCCATTTTTCTGTTGTTTTATGGCTATTGAAATTATTCCATGCTTTAAACCTATATTCAATAGCATGATCGCATGTGATGTTCCACCACCTATGTTTTCTCTTTCTCGGAGGTTGACCGAATTTTATTGCTTGTTTCATTTTCTCTGCAAGTTCAGACCAGCTCGTGGTATCCATTTGACGGATTTCTTCAATGATGTTCATCTTGTTGAATTCAAGGTATTCTGGATCAGTTCGGAAAAGCTGGGTTCCCCTTATCCTTTGTCTGTTGGGTTGAAATTTTACCTTGATTTGTAGTAAATGATGATCTGAGTCAAAGAATCCTCTCCTGGTTTTCACATTAAGGACTTCTTTAGCGTTCCTTCTAGAGATGGCAACGTGGTCAATCTGGAATTCTCCAAGTGTTTCATTGGGGGATATCCATGTTGTTAATTTACGCGTAGGCTTCTGGAATTGTGTTGACATAATTTGGAGATTGAAATTTTGACAGAAGCTTATAAGGTGTTCACCATTTTTATTGGTTCTGCTATGAGCAGTGTATGGTCCTGTAATTCTCCTATATTTCTTTTCTTTTCCTAACTGACCATTAAAATCCCCCAGTAGAATCTTGACATGATGTTTGGGAATTTTGTTCGTGATTTCCTCCAGAAGTTCCCAGAAGTCTTCTATTACCTGAGGGTCTTTCCTGTTGTAGTCATTCGTTGGTGCATGCACGTTAATCAGTGTGTATACCTTGTTTCCCGATTTTATTGAGAGTGTTGAGAGTCTTTCTGATGGTGAAGTAAAATCAATTACTGAATCTGTGACGGACTTGCTAACCGCAAAACCTGTGCCAAATTGTCTTGGTCCTGTGTTGATCTGCACTGCAGGTTTTCCTTTATAGAGCCTGTAATTCTCAGAATCAAAGTGATTTTCATCTGTAAATCGTGTTTCCTGCAATGCCAAAATTTTGATGCTGAATTTATCAAGCGTGTTCGTTAGATGTTTGAGTTTCCCAGGCTTAAGCAAAGTGTTCACATTAAGTGTACCTATGAAACACTTTCGTTTAGGTCGAAGAGGTTTTGAGAAGCTCCGATCCTTCTCTACATGACATGTCTGGTCCCCCAGAATCCTATGACCAGAACAGGGATCCAATCTATTGACTGGGGCCTGGGGTAGTGGAATCTTTTCCTGTCGTTCTGCCATGGTTGCTTCAAGTTGAAGATTGTTTGTGGTGATCTCCGATGGAGATCACAAGATTTTAAGACTTAATTGTTGAGATTAAGCCGTACTTCGAACAGCCGCACCAACTAGGTGAACAGACGCTGCTCACTAGCCGCTGGATGCCAGAACAGACACTAGTGAGTTGGATATATGGACATCCATATACCTTTTACTCTTATCAACCCCGAGCACTGGGGTGCCTCCTCCGCCTCATACGCTGTACTGAAGTCCATCTTCTCCACCGTATTCGCCGTTGAGGTCTTCACTACTAACCCTGAGCTTGGGCCCTCCATATTTGTAACCCCTGGAGAGAGGGTGTCCCAGCATTATAAAGCCCCCAGGAGTTGGGCTACCTGTTGGTCCGCGGGTTCTATTGGGGGGTATTTGAACGAACCCTACAAACTGTAGGGGCCCCCTATCCGCCACCTGGGGACGCGCTCTCTAGAGGTTACAGGTTCCCCCGAGATATATATATATATATATATATATATATATATATATATATATATGTATAATTACTTTATATTACATATCATTTAGTAATGGTGCGTTGTAAGAGGAGCAACTCTACCACTCAATATAAACGAACAGGAAGTGGATCATTAATTAGTCGTGTACTTAATAAAACTATTGATAATTTACCCGTGGAATTACACATCCCGGGATATGAATATTGTGGACCAGGAACAAAATTAGAAAAGCGATTGAGCCGTGGTGATCCAGGAATAAATATATTAGATAAAGCGTGCAAAGAGCACGACATTGCTTACGCAAAGCATAAAGATTCAAACAAAAGAAGAGAGGCTGATGAAATTTTAGCTTTAAAAGCTTGGTCTCGTGTAAAATCCCGTGACGCATCATTTGGAGAAAGAGCGGCTGCACTAACAGTGGGTGGCATAATGAAAGCTAAGTCTAAAATTGGAGGAGGTAAGCGAAACTTAAATAATAAAAAAAAAACAAGAAAAGATTAAAAAAAAGAAGAACATCGAAAAAGCAAGGTGGTATTTTACCCCAACTTCCGATATTTGCAGCCTTGTCGGGCTTGGGGGGTCTAGCAGGCGGAGCAGCAGGGGTGGCGTCTGCTATAAACAAGGCGAAAGCTGCTCAAGAAGAACTAAAAGAAATGAAAAGACACAATCGAATGATAGAAGCAATGCGAGGAAAAGGAGGTCAAGACATTTATTTAAATCCTCCTGCATACAAAAGATAATTAACCAAATACCAAATAAAGCATTAAGTAATTTCGATTTAGCTAAATACGCACATCAATTAAAGATTCCAAATTTTAGAGGAGTCTTTATGCGAGATACGTTACCAAGATATCCTCGAAAAAATGAAAACTGTATTGTTAACCTTGAACCGATGGATAAATCTGGTTCACATTGGGTAGCTTTCAGTAAACGTGGTAAATATGTGCATTATTTTGATAGTATTGGTAATTTAAGACCACCATTAGAAATTTTAACATATCTTAAAAATTGCTATCTACAATATAATTTCCATTCATATCAATCGATTACTTCTTGGTTTTTTGTGGACATTTATGTTTAGTCTTCTTGTATTTTATAAATAAGGGAAACACAGACCGTCTTTAAACATTTCAAAGATGGCTTTCGAAAGACGGATAACTCTTGAAGGTAAAGGCTCGAAGATTGATGTTACATTGGAGAACCCGATTCATCTTGTAGGAGCAGAGTTTTTTGAAATAGGACTTGCAGGATTGTATACATCTAATTCTATTCGAAATGTTACCAACAGAAATAATAAATTTCGCATTCATTTTACTATTTTTTTATCAATTGATTTAGTGGTACCACCGGGTATTTATGAATTTGAAGATCTAGCCTCAACTTTTGATGATTTACTTAGTTATCACTCATTGTCGAAACTTATACCAAAACATTTAGAAAAAACAAAAATGTATTTGGAAGAGGATATAGATGGAAAAAGAGACAACCGCCTCGTTTTGTCTTCTCCGTTTAATATTGATTTCACTGTAGCCAACAGTGTAGCAGGGCCTTTAGGTATTGAAAAGAAAGTTTACCCTAAAGAGAATAAAAGAGAAATTGAAATTGATCGAAATAGAATCGATAATGAAGTAGCAATTAGCGAGAATAATAACGTTTTGGCTATAAAGTTGAACGAAGCGGATAGAGCGAATTTAATAATACCCAATGCTAGCTATACGTTAAAACAATTAAGTGAAAAGATTAATGAATTATTAGTTGAACATTTATTAGGTGACAAAGACAAATTCCCATCATTTTATATTAATTATGATAAAGTCTTTTATCATTGTAAACTACATTCGAAAGTGTTTGCTATAGATTTTGGTGTTGCAGATTCTATTGCAGATTTGTTGGGATTTTCTCATAGAAAGTTCAAGGCAAACACAACTCATCATTCTGAATATATGATTAAAATTAACACTGTTAATAGTATTCGAGTATGTTGCAACCTTGTGCTTGGTACGAGTTCTTATTTGAACCATAAACCAACACACTCTTTATATAATTTTAAAGCTCATGTTCCTGCTGGTTACCCGATTGTTGTACAACCAACAACAATTAATTTTTTGCCTATGAACACCAAGGTTATTCAACATGTATCTGTGCAACTTGAAGATCATCTTCAACAGCTCATTGATTTGCAAGATGAAGATTTAACTGTAGAATTAATTATTCGTCCAGCACGATATCTTGCTATATAAAGTAATGAAATACTGTTATGTTTTCATTCTACTTCAGTAAGCTTACTAGAAAACAATCACAAATATGGTTATACTATATAATACTCAAAGTTTGAAAAAAAAGAAGTCGACTCTGATTCGAAAAAATAATATAAATCAATCAGCTAAAATTTGTAAAAAAAAACAAACAACGACATCACACCTTGAAATCTAAGAAACAGTTATCGAGTAACAACAAACATTTCTTACAGTCTTTAGGCTATCGCGTACTTTAATTTCAATATAAATATATATGCAATTGTTAATCTTATTTAGTTTCTATCTATAGTTGAAGCTGTTAACATGTTTAGCATGTTTAACATAACAGATAAAAGAGAGGTTGACAACAGAGTTGTGCGACGAGAAGAAAGAGTTTATCAACCTTATTCAGCTAATAAATTCGAAAATAATGATGAAATTCGAATACCGATTCAAAATGAAGAAAACATAGTTTTATTATCAGAAGGTGTTCTTCACTTAGAAGGTCAAATTATTACTTCTAACATAAATCCGGCTGCTTCTACTACAGCACATCCTGACCAAAATTTTGGGGCTAATCTTTTTAGCGAAATTCGCATCACGTTAAATGGTAAAGAAATTGATCGTACACGCCATCTAGGTATAACAAGTTCTATAAAAACCTTTGCATCATATTCAAAAAACGAATATACAGCTTTACAAAATGCTGGCTATTTTCCCTCTTTAACAACACCAGCAAGTGAAGCAAATATTGTTGATAGTAACACAAAACGTTTTCATATAATACTTCCTTTAAGCAACCTGTTAGGAATAGCGGAGGATTACAGAAAGCCGATTTTAAACTGCAAGCATGAGGTAATACTTCTCCGATCGTCAAGTGACGCACGTGCGTTGCAATCGACAACCGAAAACGATCTTTCTAAGGTAAAGTTATTTAAAGTTTATCTAAAAATTCCCGTTTTATTATTATCGGACGAAGAACAAATTAAAAGATTAAAACTAATGCAGAAAAATATTCCCATTCAGGTTGGTTTTCGATCGTGGGATGTTCATGTCTTGCCTTCTCTTCCTAGAACAACTAAATATAGTTGGACTGTAATGACAACTTCTGAAACTCAAAAACCGCGTCAATTTTTATTAGGTTTTCAAACTAGAAGAAATTTACTAAACACATGCTCTTCCTATTTTGACCATTGTAACATTAAATCTATAAGAGTTTTTTTAAATTCAATTTTTTATCCCTATGAAATGCCAACTTATGAAATTGCCATAAATGACTACAGCGAGTTATATGACATGTTTGTTAAATTTCGTAATGTATATTATCAGATCGATGATGTTCGTTCAGAGACTCTGGTTTCACGAGATGAATTTAAGTCTCATTGTCCGATTATTGTAATTAATTGTCTCGAACAAGTGGAAGCAGTGAAGACATCTTCAGTCGATGTGCGAATTGAAATCGAGACGAGTGAGAATATACCTGAAGATACAACTCTTTATTGTGTTCTTATTCATGATCGTCAAATATCTTACAGACCATTAACGAATGAAGTAATTATCTAAACCAATATTTGCTAAGTTATAAGCAAGCAAGTAAACAAGTATTCTCACTTTAGTTGCAATCATGGAATTGACAACAACAAACTCTCCTTCTACTGATGCTAGCACGTGGAATAAGAAGCAACCAATAGTTGCAGACATTCGCAAGCTACCAAACGGCAGTTTGGAACTTGCTTACTGTATGTTAAATAACGGCAATGTACCTTCATTCAGCCCCGTGATCACATGGGTTGCAGCATATTGTGAAAAAACTCTTTCTTCTTTTTTTGAGTCTATTAAGAATAAATATGATTATTTAGTTGTATATAATTTGCCACAGGAATTTTCTTTGTTTGCACTAAAAGCACTTTCCCCAGGACTCATTATTCGATCTTAATACGATTGATGGAATGTCAGACTTAATGTTGAGGCATAGCCATCGTTTACCTACAGATTGTCCAAAACATTTACCATCTCTAGCAATGGGAAGCAATAGTTGTGCTAAATTCAACGTCAATGCTGTTCAACATTGGTTAAATTCTTCTGATGGCATCATGAAAATCGTGTGTTCGATAATAAACAAGTTTCGAAACAATGGACTTCAAGGTTTTAATAAGTTTGATTGGAACTACTTTCCTATAAACGTACTGACTATATATGAACCACAACGAATTCGTCTAGAGTGGGAACATCTACCAGATCATCTAAAGAGGAAATTTCAACTGTTTCATCTTCGCTGCAAATGTGACAACTGTAATCGCTATCTATAAAAGGTGATTAATTTAAATCTACTAGTGTCGTTGACAGCTATACATATTTTGTTTTTAGTTTGCTTTTTAACACAGTGTATATTTTTTTGTCTACAGAAAATAATCATCTGGACAACTAAAAGAAGAAGAAGATCATCTCAACACACCCACACTCATCTGGACAACTAAAAAAAAAGAATGAGATTACTTCAAGAGAAATAAAATTGTATTAATTGTAATTCTAAATGAATAAAGAAGAAAAGCTCTTTTGTACCATTTCATATTAAAGTTCTTATTAATGATCAATTACCTCCTCACTCTACATGTAAATAAAATAATAATATTGTCAGGTGAGGGATTCGAACCCTCGCTTTCAATTTCTGAAAATTAGATCTTAAGTCTAACGCCTTAGACCGCTCGGCCAACCCAACACACATGCAAATCATGCATATTAGCCAACGTGTTTTGTTGATTCATCTCAGTTCGCATTTAGCTTTGTGTGGTGAACATCTTTTCTTTGTGAAGTAAACCAGCATCATGAAGTATTTTAATTGTGTAAAGTATTCCAAAAAACAGTTAATGCAAATGATATTGAGTCAAAAAGAAATGAATTTAAAATCTGAAAGAGATCGGCTAAAAACATTTAAGACCTGGTCTTCAGACAGTTTTACGAACACTGCATGGTTATCAGCGGCAGGATTTTTCTATTTTGGATATAAGGATATGGTTAGGTGTGCTTTCTGTAATCTGCAACTTAGTTATTGGGAAGAAGATGATGATCCGTTTGAAGAGCATAAGAAATGGGCTTTTTCTTGCCCCTACGTAAACAATATTTCTCCTAGCATAGAATTGAAATGTGAATATGAAAGACTTAAAACTTTTCAAAATTGGCCTCTTCCCTGTCCAAACGAATTTTGTTTAGCATCAGCAGGATTTTATTATACTGGTCATGGTGATAAGGTGAAATGTATATTCTGTAAGATTGAAATTGAAAATTGGAGGGAAAACGAAAATCCTTTAAATGATCATGAAAAATGGGCGCCATATTGTCCATATATAAGAGGGTTTTACGTCGGCAACGTTGATTTAAATCCTGAAAATCCTACTATTATTCCATATAATACAAGTTATGATACGTGTGGAAGCAATATATGTTGATGTGATGTGATTGTTTGTGCAGTGTGCATTCTCAGACGTAAACGTAGACATGTTGAAGTTTGTTAAGCAGTCAAACACTCTACCAGTAATTTCATTTACTAATGCTGAAAACCAGAGTAAAAGTGAAAAAAGAAAGCATGGTGTTTTACTACCGAACACAATTCGATGTATCATTTGCGGTCCATCGAACTGTGGCAAAACAAACGTAATGCTAAATTTATTGTGTCATAAAAATGGAGTTCGTTTTGAAAACGTTTATATTTATTCTAAATCACTTGCTCAAAGTAAATATGTTGAATTAAAAAAGTTTTTGGACTCCATAAAAGAAATAAAAAGTGATTTTTTTTCCGATAATGATGAAGTAATGCCTCCAGAAATGGCTAGAAAAAACTCTATATTTGTTTTTGATGATGTAGCCAGCAATAAACAACAACACATGAAAGATTATTTCAGTAGAGGTCGTCATCACAACGTTGACGTATTTTATCTTTGTCAAACATATTCTTGTATACCTAAACATCTAATTAGAGATAACGCTAATTTTTTAATTGTTTTTAAACAAGACGGAACAAACTTGCGTCACGTATATAACGATCATGTAAATACAGATATGAGCTACGATCAGTTCTTTGATATTTGTTCGTATTGTTGGCAAAACTCTAAGTTTGGTTTTTTGGTTATCGATAAAGATAGCGATTTACAAAATGGTCGATATCGCAATGGATTTGATGTTTATTTTCAGTTATAAATATGACTTCAAAAAGAGGTAAATGCCCATTCGTGTTATAGCTTTTGCGTGGTTAACAACTTAACTATGACATCGTTTAACAAAACCAATAATGTGTCTATCGGACGACCGACTTCACGACATGATATTGCAACTAAATCATATGTTGATGATAAGCTAGTGCAATATGGAAATCAACTAACAACAACAACAAGCGACGGACATCTAAGTATTAACGGCAAACGGTTAAAAAATGTTGGAACGCCAATACATGTTGAAGATGCATGCAACAAAGGTTATGTAGTGAAGTTATTAAATGAGCTAAATAAAATCGAGTCTAAAGAAGACATACAACGAAACTTTAACGAGCTTAAAGGTTTAATTTTTTCAATTTGTAAAATAGAGAAAAAAGAACTTGACTTTCAAAACAAACGTCTCGCGGGCTTAGCTTTACCATCATCTGCAAATGATGCAGTAAACCGTATTGCAATGCAGCAACATACATCGAATATAAAAAAATATCTTGAGACCCGAATAACCGAAGTGTTACAACGAGTAGAATTCATTCATGGTTTAGTGCGAGAATTTTCAGAAGATCACTTTCCGTATGATCAAGATACTCTCGACTTGGGTAACAAAAGAATAAGAAATGTTAAAGATCCAATTCAAAATCAAGATGCGGTAACGTATTCTTTTCTTAAAACTCATGTAACAAATGAACTCGATGAAATTAAAAAATCTCTTTTGAATATAAACAGAGGTGATGAAACTGTAGATATGTTAAATAGAAGAATAACAAACATATCTCAACCAATCGATTCGTTAGATGCAATAAACAAATATTACTTAGAAAACTTTGCTGCCTCTCGAAAAGATCTAGAAGACTTAATCACTAAATTTAATAAACAAAACTTTTTAAACGTAGACGATGGTGGAACTTTAAATATGATGAGTAAACGAATTACTCACGTAAACAATCCCATATACGATAACGATGTTGCAAATAAGACGTTTGTTGAACAATATGCCGCTTCCCAACGTGAATTTGATCAATTGAAACAAACTGTAAACAATCTACAACATCAAAAACAAACAAATGTTGAGTTTCCTGTTAACGACCAAGATGTGACAAATAAACGGTTTGTAGAACACTATGCTGCTTCACGAACTGAAGTTAATCAACTAAAAGAAATTTTAAGCAATTTACAAACTCGTATTGAGGGTGTTGCTAACAATCTCAATATTGTTAAAAAAGAAGATCTTGAAAGTTATGCTGCTGAATCCAAAGAAGAATATAACAAGTTAAAAACTGAACTAATGGTTAACAAAGAACCACTCGAAAGTTTTACTGCATCCAAAGAAGAATATGGTATATTAAAAGATGAAGTAAAGAAAAAGAACTTATCGAAATTTATTCTGAAATTCTCCAACACACCATCAATCCATTCACCAGTATACACGCTTCATAATCATAACATACAGTACCAACTTCCCTACAAAGGCATATTAAAACCAATTTTTGTTTCACCAAGATCTCCAATTGTGTATGCAATTTTAAATATACGTCAAGAGATTGAACTGGATGGCAGTGATATTGTTGTTGAAGAGCAAGATGAAATTCAGTTTCGACTTAGAGACCCTAAATAACATAAAACTGATGATCTTCCTCTTCAAATCGATTTTGAATATACTATAAATAAGTAAAACAACCACAATTTCCGTTTAGTCATGGAGAAGAGCTCGAAGATTAAAGCTGAAAGTCGAGTAAAGGATAAACTTTCTCGCTTAAAAAAATATGTTAAAGACAAGTATCTTTCACTTCAAAATGATGTTAGACGAAAAGAATTAGATATAGAGACTAACTTTAAACCAGTAACAAGTTCATTAAATCAACTTGTAGCTATTGCTAATACGTCAACTCAAAATAAAGAAAATCGAAAAAGAAAAGGAAAATATGACGATTCTGAATCCACTGCTACTTCAGACGAAGAAGATGGAGATAGCATCAAAATAATTTCACTACTTAACCGCTACTTTGATCCGTTCATTAAACAAAACGTGGATAGAACATATGGTATAACGATAAGAAATGATAAACAATACTTGGGGCGCGAACGAGTTTTCTTTGATAAAAAGTGGATAAAAGTTGGTGGTGAAAAATTTCCTATTACAGAAGGTCTACTTGAATTGATTCAAAGGAAAGTACCAGACCCCACTCTAATAGATAGGAGTGATTTAAGTTCATATTTGAAATTATTAAATGTTTCAAACGTGCACAAAAGAAATTATACAAGCAATGCAGCTCCAAGAGGAACGCAATCTTATAAGTATAGACATATAATTGAACCCCTTCTCACTGAAGACATAGATAGAATTATAAAAACAGCAGATGAAAATGAAGAAGAAGCAAATACTACGATGCATACTGGATATGGTAAAAAAAAACACATCGCGCCACAAGCCATTTGGAAATTTGAAGGGGGAAACAATATTGAATTCGTTCACTGGAATGAACCAAACAAATTGGTATCAAGACTTAAAAAATTAATTGCATCGAAAGCTTCAGGTCACACAGGACTCGACAGCGAAATCTTTGCAATTGAAGAAGAACTAAGAAATGCAGGATATATTGAATAAAAATTCCAACGTTTGTAAAACAATGCACAGTATGTTATAAAACATTGTTTGGAAAATAACTATGAACGAAATCAGACGAGAAATTGCAAAAGAACTTCACGCACCGCTTAGAAAAATGTTTAAAAGACGCCATGTTATTAGCAAAGGAATCGATGACCTCCATGAAGCTGACCTTGTGGACATGTCCAAACTTGCAAAATGGAATAATGGATTTAAATATTTATTAACCATTATTGACGTTTACTCGAAATATGCATGGGCAATTCCTCTTAAAACCAAAAAAGGAAGTGAGATTGTAAAAAGCTTAAAATTTGTTTATTCTCAAAGTAGAAGATTGCCCAATTATTTTCACACCGATCGAGGAACGGAATTTTATAACAGTGAATTCAAAACATGGTCTCTGAAACAAAATCTAAAGCATTATTCCACTGGGAGCTCCATTAAAGCGAGCGTGGTAGAAAGATTTAATCGAACTCTTAAGGAATCGATGTGGAAAGAATTCACAACACGAGGTTCATACCGATGGTTACATATTTTGCCTGAGTTATTAGTAAAGTATAATCACAAAATACATCGCAGCATCGGCATGAAACCTATTGATGTAAAAAGAAACAATCCACCCAGCTTGCCAACACAATATAATGAAACTTTAAGAAAACCAAAATATAAAATCGGTGACATTGTAAGAATATCAAAAATCAAGAAACACTTCACTAAGGGGTACGAGGCTAATTGGACAACAGAATTATTTACAATTTATAAAGTTCAAAATACTAATCCACGAACATATCTTTTAAAAGATAATAAAAATATGCCAATATTTGGAGCGTTTTATGAAGCAGAGTTACAACGAACAAAACATCCTAATATTTACTTAGTCGACAAAGTACTACGTAGAAAAGGAACCCGAGCCTTCGTATCTTGGCTTGGATTCGATTCAACTCACAACTCATGGATCCCCAACAAAAATATCTTCTAATTACAACAGTGTAAGTTTTTTTATACCTCGCCAAAATATTATTATTATTATTATTATTATTATTATTATTATTATTATTATTATTATTAATGAGTCTCTATATATTTTTCAGCTCACAAAAACCAACACACGCAAGAAAGAAAAGAATGATTGTACTTACCCGTGCACAAGACCAGCATATTTCAACTCTGCAAACAACACAGCATCTTCAATTCTCCGCAGCTTGTTGGAAAAAGAACTACTTACCACTTTAAGAACGAAGATCATATCATTTTTCACTATTTCATATTGTATAATTAATGTAAACCACAAATGATCAAATAAATATATATTATTTTTTAAATTTACACTGCACATTTCAATCCACTGTCCACCGTCCATTGAATTTAATTTAAAATTTGAACATCATCATCATCATCATCATCATCATCATCATCTTCTTCTTCTTCTTCTTCTTCTTGTTGGTCTTCTTCTTCTTCTTCTTCTTCTCCTTCCACTCGATGTTCTTCTTCTTCTTCCATTCGATGTTCTTCTTCTTCTTCTTCCACTTCTTCCATATGCTCTTCCTCTAATGGCCGTTCAAACACGGCCATTAGCTCTTCCGCCAATGTAGGATCAAACGCGTTGAAATTCATCGAGCCGATGGTTCTCAGCTTGTCAATAATAATATTGACATTGTGTAATGTCACGCCGGTGAAAATCATTTCACGGCAGTGGTGTTGATCTCTCATCAGCTCGAATATTTCGGCGCTAAAAAGCTCCTTTTCGCCTGGTGTTAAAGTGTTATACCACACCTCCTCCTCTATTTTCGTCGCACTGACGATAAAATGCAACCCTTGTTTCAGGGCACTTTCCGCAAACAACATAATTTGTTGCAATTTCACCAACTTTTCAATCAACCCCTCGCACAGACTCATAATGTTGCAGATAATGATAGCTAACTACTGCTCCATAGCAATCTCCTCTTATATATATATATTAAGAAGTTAGAGCGCCAAAAAACCTCTTTAAAACATTTCACATGAAGCTCTGGGAACCGACATCCAATCTCGTTCTCGCATTAAAAATTACAGACTTGACTAATGACGTCTAGGAATCTAAAAACAAACAGATCGGAATTCATTTCACACACTCGAAGTTATACATGACATATAAAACACTTTAACCAGATTGAGATCATGAAGCAAGACAGAACACAAGAAATGTTAACATCATTTAAATTAAACAGACATAACATAGCGACAACGAGTAACACATGTCCACTCCCACGCTCTGGTGATATATATACTGTACTTAAACAGAGTCTAGCTTAACAACAACACTTCACTTATTTAGCGAGGACGAGCAAAAAACTTTAACTACCATGCGTCACATGTGCAGAGTGAGCTGGCTGGTCTCACGGCTCGCCCACACGGCGCGAGCAATAAAAAACGGAACATATGCTTGCCACATGTCTGGTAGCGAGCCGGCTATGTCGACCGCCTCGTCGCACACTCTCATTCAAAAGTTATGACACCCAAGACTCTCTCCACTTCCTTGAACAATTACCAAAATATAATTCAATAATCAATCAATAATTAATAGCCATGATACACAACTGACCTCTGCTGTCCTCTCCATGCGAACACAAGGCATGGTGGTCATCCTAACCATTAGCCATTCACCTGATCCCACCTGGACCACGTGCTCGCTCTAAGGACCCATGACGTCATCAGGATTACGCAATTTCTGGTCATGATGATGCAATATCCAAAGGGAAGCGAACTGTACTACTAGTGGGAGAGGAGAGATGTTTCTGGCGACTTCTAATGAAGAGAAGAGATAGGTTGGTAGGACACAAAGACACCCAAGAATAGCAAGCTTAGTTATGGAAGGAAGGGTCGAGGACAAAAACTGTAGGGGTAGACCAAGGTTAGAATATGTTAAACAGATTGCCTCCGATGTAGGGTGTCGGAGCTATGTAGAGATGAAACGATTAGCTCAGGACAGGGAGGCATGGAGAGCTGCATCAAACCAGTCAAAAGACTGAAGACTCAAACAACAACATCTCGCCTTGCTATTGCTATTAGATTTTTGGCTACTGGGGATTCTTTCTCGACAATTGGCCACAGTTTTCGTGTTGGATTCACAACTGTTGGAGCTATCGTGAGAGAGGTTTGCCAAGCTATCTGCGATACGATGCGATAGTGCAGTTTATATTTAGTTTTAGGGTCGTTCAGTTCGGTTTTCTTTAGGTTAATCACCACGTGACAAATGAACACAGAAACAAAGAGTGATATTATTTAAATTGATGCTAACCGGGTACTTGCAGTTCCTTTTCTATTTCATCCCTGAGCTTATCTTTATTCCTTAAATTTCTTAATCTTCATTACTCATGTTATTGATATAAGGCAGGACATTTCCTGACACACTCTATTCACAGTTCCGTCGCCATTGCTAAATGGATGCGGGACGCTGCAGTAACGCAGCAATCCCGCCATCTTTGCGGGATTGTGATGCAGCTGTCTGAGTGGATGCATATCCCGCCAAGTGCGCAAATGTTTGTGATATTTTAACGTGACTTTGACAAAGATTAGATTGTTATGGCCCGGCGGTTGGGAACGAGCATTTCGGAAACCACAAGGCTGGTCGGCTGTTCACGTGCTACTGTCGTGATCATCTATGGAAAGTAGTTGAAAGACGGTGAAAGCATGAGTAGGCGACAAGGTGTTGGACGTCCACGCTTCGCCAAGGTATGTGTAGGTCGGAGTCTTGCCCCCGCTGTAAGACAGAATAGGTGGTGATCTGTGGCCAATTGGACGGCAGAGTGCAATGCTGGTGCAGAGTGGAAAATTGTCACCTGGTCCGATGAATCACGTTTCATGTTACATCATATATATGGTCATGTCGAGATACGCCGTCTTCAAGGCGAAACGCTGCTCGGAACAATCACCACGCCACGAAGGGGGTGTATTATTATGCGGCGGGGGACATTCATCTGGGCTTCCATGTGACCAATGGTAGTGTTTAAGGGGCCTTGTAGCCTAGAGGGACCAAATCTGTGAATTGTTTTCTTAGTTTAGGCTGATTACGCACACATTATAATTCTACGTGTGCTTCATAAACTTCGGATAGTATTTTAAGTATAAAATTCTTCCCGTGGGTACATGGAAGGTCACCTCTATTTGCGTTTTAATTGTGAAGGTAATAGAGATTTATCATTAGTGTAACTTTAAAATTAAAGTTACTATAAAAGCAATTTTCATTAGTTTTGGTACATGCTTCTTGATAAATAAGAGAGCTATATGAATGAAACTAACACAGCTCACTCTCCTTACAGTGGTTATGAAAGTAGTGCAGATTTATGACAATCTGTTCGGTAGAAGTGAAAACACTTGAGTGACAAAACTGAAAATTTGGCTCTTATTTCAAAAAATGATTCGCAATGTTATTTTACGTACATCTGAGACCTCATCAGTGCTAATGTATTAATTCTGCATGGTATTGTTCAACATGATTATAATATCTCACATCCAGGATTTATTTAAGGTGTTCTAGTGGTTAGTTTGTGTACAAAGCGTACCTAATTGAAGGAATATTTATTGCGGAAAATAGCCATAAAAATAATTATGTTAGTACAAAATTCCGAAGTCATTCAGTACACAGTTTAGTAAGTTATATTAGTCTAACCCTGCATTGTATGATATCGACTACATTGATCATTGGAGAATTGACAGGCACAGTCCTCGCTTGGATGATGAAATCTCTTGGTGGTACACATCTTATGGTGAAAGCCGTGCACTGCAAAGCGGGTGATGGTGTGTCATAGTTGATAGTTGGCTTCTTTCCATTCCTCTTTCATCATCGCATCCGTAATAGAAAAGTCATTTCAAATGTCATTACTTTTGTTTTGTAATATTTGGAGCGTTTTATCAGATGCGTACTTAATTAATATTACAATTTAGCATTGGATTAAATATGACATTCGTTACCTTCATGGTCCCTTTAAAGGCATCATGAAAGTTGTGGACTAGATGAACATTATTATGAACCACTTGTCTATGAGTATATACAGTATGTAAGGATACCAATATTAAATGAAATTTTCAGAAGCAAAACAAGAACGGGGCACAAAGTGTTAGTGGTATAGCCCATGTTACCATATCAAATGGACACTCTGAACAACAGTAGAGCTTTCTCACTGAACTTTTTTGGAAATATTGTAAAATATAAAACTGTGGTTGTCATTCGTGCGAGTGTATTTCCACCATTGACAGCAGGCAAAAGGAAAGTACCTTTTTGAAAGCTTGAAAGTATAACATAGCAACGCAATGCAGGTTATTAGGTACCGTACCTTGCCTGTAATTAACCACGGGGAGCTTTCTTCATAGTTTGGAAAAGTAATATTGCTGCAGGAAGCTGCAGCATATTTCAGCTTATAACAGACCTGATATTACTATCGGATTTTTTATTATGGATACTCGAGTTTAGGCCTTAATTACAACCAAACCAACAGACCTATTGAAAAACGAGTTATACCTATAATGTCTTTGTTTAATTCTGCGTTAGACTATATAAGCCAAATGTTTTCAAGTTTATTAATTATTTACTTATTTGTGGTTGTATGAAAAATTGTCCGTGTTTTTGACGTCTTTTCTAGGAACCACTCACTTAAAACTATATACATCGAAAACTACTTGGCTGAGGGTAATGAAAATTTAAATGTGATAGGCACAAGTGTTGGTAGTGCAAATCTTAAGTTTCAATTTTTTGAACTACCCAATAAAATGTTCCTTTACTTTTTCTGACGTAACGTTTTCTCAGCCCAGGATAAACGTACAGCAGGCAACTTGGTCTCATTTTGAAGCTCCCATTCGTGATTATCGGAAACTTTCTTCCACTGTAAACGTACAGTGTGATGACGAATTTATGAAGAGTAATATTAATGGGAGGTTTTGTGCGTTCCGGCCCGTGCGATTAAAAGCGGGCGAGCCGGTGAATTCGAGTGCACCGTTGTCGGGCAGTTGTGTAATGGAAAGCGAGTCACAAATGCTATTTTCAGTCTTCCTGTTTACTACTTATATGCCACATCACATCACATATAAATGCCTCAGAGACCACCATTGTCTGAGGGCGAACTTGTGCTAACATATTACTAAATGGTAGAAGTATGGAAGCAATGAATGTTTTATGCCGAGAAGCCTTGCTTACCGTTGCTCCTGAACTCTGGAAACAATGTATTAAACACGCTAAAAATTGAAGACCACTACTGGGAGATAGATGGCCTGTCTGAAAATGTCCCTAATTTCGAGCAGGTCATAATTAACATGAATGCCAGTAGTTCTGATTAATCGGAACAGAGCCATTCTTCAGACGAAGAATACTGACTGAATTAAATATTGTAAAGATATTATGTAAATAATGTAGATAGCCCATGTAAAAATTGTGTAGTCTGACATTTCCAAATTAGGAAGACAAACCACTTTTAAACCTGCCATTCAAGGTCTAAAGCTCTTATGTGAAAAAGGTGATGGAAAATGAAATTTGTACGAGGAAAGAAAATAAAAGGTTGAAAGGAAACTTAAAGCAGTGTTGGTTCGTCGCGAGCCGCGACGACTGCAACTTAACGCGGCAACGCTGCACCGGATTTCACAAGCCCGCTCGCTTTTAATCGCACGGGCCGGAACGCACGAAACCTCCCATTAATTTTACTCTTCATAAATTCGTCATCACACTGTACGTTTACAGTGGTCGTAGTTTCCGATAATCACGAATGAGAGCTTCAAAATGAGACCAAGTTGCCTGCTGTACGTTTATCCTGGGCTGAGAAAACGTTACGTCAGAAAAAGTATAAGAACGTTTTATTGGGTAGCTGAAAAACAAAAGAAACTTGATATTTGCACTACCAATACTTGTTCCAATCACATATAAAAATTTCATTTCCCTCAGCCAAGTAGTTTTCCATGTATATAGTTTTAAGTGAGCGGTTCCAAGAAAATACGTCAAAAACACGGACAATTTTTCATACAACCACAAATAAATAAATAATAATAAACTTGAAAATAATTGGCTTATATAGTCTAACTCAGAATTAAACAAGGAAAATATTGGCATAACTTGTTTTTCAATAGGTCTGTTGGTATGGTTTTAATTAAGGCCTAAACTCGAGTATCCATAATAAAAAATCCGATAGGCTTGGTCATTCTTTGTTCAGTGTGTCTACTTGAAGTTCTGTAAAGGGTAGAAAATAATGTGTTTTGTTTTTAAATAAATGCGATTGCAACCAGAAAACCTTAACCTCTTACTCATAAACATGTTTGTACACTGCTGTAGTTTCTTGCAATAAATATTAAAATAAATCCTGTTGTTTACTCCTTCCATTAATTATCTGACGGGGAATATGTGAATGCCAGTATGCTCACTTTGTTCAGGCTTCAGACAGGGCTTAAGACTTGTTTCAAGGGAAGTCGAGTTTCTCAGTTCAAAAATGGAAACTAAATTAACCTTACTGTAGCTCCTCTCCAGTCTGAAGCTTTAACCAAGGATATCCACGATTTTGGTTTCACTTACAGTTCCCTAGAATTCGACCCGTCCGATGGTTATATTCTCTTGGGTGGGCTTCTTCCGGAAGGTTTCTTTAAATTTATGTATCTATTCAATAATGATATGTAGCATATATATTGTTAATAATGAACATTTTCAAATGTTTCATTGTGTATCCAGCTTTGGTAGTCTATATATCTGATGACTATTGTTGAGACGGGTGTTAGAATCAAATTAAGGTAAGGTTTAGAACCTCGCTGCCGCTTCCAACGTGCACTCTACCATGGTGGGAGCTCAGTACGTGTATTTAGACGGGATACATTTCCAACTTCGCTGACGCGGTGCCGCCCAGAGGTGCCATGAGCAGTCTGGCAGCTTTGGCGCGCCGTACCTGCCTTTTTCGCTATAAGACGACGAAAAACTCGGTGTTTGTTTCAAAATATCCTGTTTATAAGATAGAAAAGTAGCAGTTTATAAAGACGTAGAAAAGCAGACCAAGCATATATGAACCGACATAATGATGATCTCTAACCGCAGTGTTAAGAAAAGTTTCAGATGGGCGCTGATTCATTTCTGCGTTATAGTGTGCCGTTTCACATTTTAAATTCTCGGCTCTGAAATTCTGTTTTCGGGGTCGCAATCGGTTCATTAAATATTAATCTACTTGAAGGCCTAGTTGGAAAAATTGAATTTGCTATCTCTGAGTAAGCACATACAATTTTTGCTAATATAAAATTGACTGATTAACAATAACCCAGATACACACAGCTAGGCAGAAAATTGATATAAATAAATAAATAAATGAGAATGCGCAAGAAAATAAATAAGTGAAAGACTGAAGAAAATGTGTTAACAATAAAACAAATCAATAATAATAACGAAAATACCGTAATTACGATATAGAGCAAAAATTCTTTGAAAATCCAGAAGGAAATTTAGTTATTTTACGTCACAATCAGCTGTTTTCTTAGAGTCGGAAGAGTCTAATAATGTTCATTGACAGCTGTGATGAGATAAGAATCTAAAACAAAAATTCTAACAAACATGGATTCTGGATCGATATTATTCGCAATAATAATAGTAATAATAAGAGTATATTGGATCCACTCATTGGTGACTACCAGGCTGGATTCAGAAAAGGGCGATCGTGTGCTGAGCAGATCTGGTGCCTTAAGACGATCTTACAAATGAGGAAATGTAGAAATACCGTGATTGCAGTCATCGACTTCAGAAAAGCATACGACGCTGTTGACCGCGGCACCCTCTTTAAAATCATGGAAGAATTTGGGATCGATCGTAAGACACGCAAAATCATAGAACAGACACTTACAGGAACAATATCCAAAGTGAAATTCATGGGCGAAATATCAGCGCCCTTCGAAATCAAGACGGGAGTCCGACAGGGGGATCGACTATACCCAATCCTCTTCAATATGGTTCTGGAGAGGATAATTGGATACCTATCAGTAGAAAGGTGCTAAGTGCCATTTTTATGAACATTGAGTATTATAGTAAAAAGTGTTTAGTCAGTTTATTTGTGAGTATTTATTCTTCTAATTTGAATAACATACAGATATAGTATTCCTTACTATCCAGTGGCAGATACAGGTTCATAATATGAAAACTGTGGAATTCTGTTTGAGTGAAATGTTAGAAGTTGTGAAAGGTGCAAAGTACACTAGTCTTTACGAATGTGCTACGTGCTAATTAAACAAAGATAACGGCTTTCCGTCACACAAACACGTGACATACAGTTGTCCATGCATGAAACACGGAAACTCCAAGTTGATTCCACACATTTCCAACGACTGACCTTGTGATTTGTTGATGGTCATTGCGAAGGCCAGAAGCATGGGAAATTGCAACCGTTTAAAATCGAATGGCACGTCCGGTGGAAACATTGGGATGTGCGGAATCAAAACAACTTCTCCATCGATGACGTTGTTAATTTGCTTTTCCACAGCCAGTCGTGTTCCATTGCATAGTCGAAGTTGATTGATGTTACGCAACAAGATGATGAGCCTACTTTCAATTGCAAATTGTGAGATGGTAATCCAGGCAATTCCAGCGAATTCAAAAATTCTGTGAGTTGGCTGACTACCTCATCCAGGTTGATAACTAAGTCAACCGATTTGTAGGAAAACAACTGTCCCGGAATGAAATTTTGAATGAACTTGTTGGGATCTTTATTTTTCTCTGCCAATATGGCTCGTTTGCTCAGCCAATTATGGTTTTTGAAGTTCTGCGCTACGTTCGGAAAAACACGCCGAATGAGCTCCTTCTTTGATTCGGTCAACTGACGTTCCAGGTTCATAGGAGCATCGCGTCGGCGCAATCGGTCATGCCCATTGTGTCATGCTCGCTGGCGTTGTGTTTGATATTCACGAACTCATTGCATTCTGAATCTAATCGCTGTTCGTTCATTTTCAGTCGCTCTCGAACGTAAGTCAGACATGCCCATACGACTATTTTCATTATCCGTCGCTCTTTGGTCATCATTGTGGTTTGCACGTCAAGTAGCTCGCCGCGCATTTAACTGGCTTCGACGACCTCTGTCAGCTCTTCCTCTCCTTTGCATTGCAATGGACACTGTAAAACGACACGGAATTTGAGTTATGTAATGAACACTATAAAACGACACGGAATTTGAGTAATGTAATGGACACTGTAAAACGACACGGAATTATTTTCATAGTGACTCAAATCTATCGAACTTACCTTGAGAACTTGACAATATTGATATCCTTTCCGTTAGTAGTACGTTCTCACATTAGATATGTTGGTCGAAACACATTAACGTGAAATGTAATTGGATTATACAGAATGATTCTGTTACGTTAAGTATTATTTTATTGCACGTATTGATCAAAGGGTATGGTATGGGATGTTATCTTTGCTCACAGAAGATTTTGAAGTGGATGCACTGTGTCACCATCTGTCCGTCAAGTTATTAGATTCAATATTGGCGTGGCTTTTTAATGTAAATTAATTTAAAAATACTGCCAATTTGATTTCGTTCAAACCACTTTCTAAACACTGTCTACCATAATGACAACAAATTGTAAAATTTTCACTGAAATCGGAGCAGTAGTTTTCGAGATTTTGCGAGACTAATGCACGGCAAAGCCGCGTGTCCAACGGGAAACAACTATGCTATACGTACACAGGTTCCCACCAGTACGAACTGCTAATGATTGAGTATTCTAAGTTCTTTAAACAATTCTGTCAACGATGCACATATTGGAGGGAAATGAGAACAAATGATTGGCACATTGCACCTTTCTTCTGAAAGAGCTGCAGGACTTACCACTAGTGCCATCTTGTGATGCTCTTGGATGGTCCTTCGAAACCACTGAGGAGTTAGCCCTTCTGATAAGTAATGCTACATCGCACATAGCACCATTTTTGCAAAAAAAAAAAAACGCTTTTTTAAAAAAATGGCACTTAGCACCTTTCTACTGATAGGTATCCAAATATGCTCTAAACTAGCTGAGTAATACCTAAAACTGACTGAATGTAACCTATATCTACCTATCCTCTAAACAAGCTGAGTAATCCCTAAAACTGACTGAATGTAACCTATATCTAGCTAAATATGCTCTAAACTAGCTGAGAAATAACTAAAACTAGCCGAATGTTACCAATAACTAGTTAAATATGCTCTCAACTAGCTGCGTAAAACCTAAAACTGAATGAATATAACATATATCTAGCTAAATATGCTCTAAACTTGCTGAGTAATACCTAACACTGACTGAATGTAACCTATATCTAGCTAAATATGCTCTAAAGTAGCTGAGTAAACCCTAAAACTAGCTGAATTTAACCTATAACTACCTAAATATGCTCTAAACTAGCTGAGTAATATCTAAAACTAGCCGAATGTAACCTTTATCTAGCTAAATATGCTCTAAACTAGCTTAGTAATACCTAAAACTGACTGAATGTAACCTATATCTAGCTAAATATGCTCTAAACTAGCTGAGTTATACCTAAAACTGACTGAATGTAACCTATATCTAGCTAAATATGCTCTAAAACAGCTGAGTAAACCCTAAATCTAGCTGAATGTAACCTATAACTAGATAATACGCTCTAAACTAGCTGAGTGATACCAAAAACTATCTGAATGTAACCTATAACTAGCTAAATATGCTCTAAACTAGCTGAGTAATACCTAAAACTGACTGAAGGTAACCTATAACTAGCTAAATATGCTCGAAACTAGCTGAGTAATATCTAAAACTAGCTGAATGTAACCTATAACTAGTTAATATGCTGTAAACTAGATGAGTAATACCTAAAACTAGCTTAATGTAACCTATATCTAGCTAAATATGCTCTAAAGTAGCTGAGTAAACCCTAAAACTAGCCGAATGTTACCTATAAATAGGTAATATGCTCTAAACTAGCTGAGTAATACCTAAGAAAGACTGAATGTAACCTATATCTAGTTAAATATGCTCTAAACTAGCTGAGTAAACCCTAAAACTAGCTCAATGTAACCTATAACTAGATAAATATGCTCTAAACTAACTGAGTAATATCTAATACTAGCTGAATGTAACCTATAACTAGCTAAATATGCTCTAAACTAGCTGAGTAAACCCTAAAACTAGCTGAATGTAACCTATTACTAGCTATATATGCTCTAAACTAGCTGAGTAATACCTAAAACTAGACGAATGTTACCTATATTTAGCTAAATATGCTCTAAACTAGATGAGTAATACATAAAACTAGACGAATGTTACCTATATCTAGCTAAATATGCTCTAAACTAGCTGAGTAATACATAAAACTGACTGAATGTAACCTATATATAGCTAAATATGCTCTAAACTATCAGAGTAATACCTACAACTAGCCGAATGTCACCTATAAATAGCTAAATATGCTCTAAACTAAACGAGTAATACATAAAACGGACTGAATGTAACCTATATCTAGCTAAATATGCTCTAAACTAGCTGAAAAAACCCTAAACCTAGCTGAATGTAACCTATAACTAGCTATATATGCTCTAAACTCGCTGAGTAATAACTAAAACTAGCCGAATGTTACACATAAATAGCTAAATATGCTCTAAACTAGCTGAGTAGTACCTAAAACTAGCTGAATGTAACCTATATCTACCTAAATATGCTGTAAACTAGCTGAGTAATACCTAAAAAGGACTGAATATAACCTATATCTAGCTAAATATGCTCTAAACTAGCTGAGTAAACCCTAAAACTAGCTGAATGTAACCTATAACTAGCTAAATATTCTCTAAACTCGCTGAGTACTACCTAAAACTAGCCGAGTGTTACCTATAAATAGCTAAATATGCTCTAAACTAGCTGAGTAATACCTAAAACTAGCTGAATGTAACCTATATCTAGCTAAATATGCTCTAAACTAGCTGTGTAAACCCTAAAACTAGCTGAATGTAACCTATAACTAACTAAATATGCTCTAAACTAGCTGAGTAATACCTGAAACTAGCTGAATGTAACCTATACCTAGCTGAATATGCCCTAAACTACCTGAGTAATACCCAAAACTAACGAAATAGCTCTAAACTAGCTGAGTAATACATAAAACTGACTGCATGTAACCTATATCTAGCTAAATATGCTCTAAACTAGCTGAGTTATACCTAAAACTAGCTGAATGTAAGCTATATCTAGCTAAATATGCTCTAAACTAGCCGAGTAAAACCTAAAACTAGCCGAATGTTACCGATAACTAGCTAAATTTGCTCTAAACTAGCTGAGTAATACCTAAAACTAGCTTAATGTAACCTATATCTAGCTAAATGTGCTCCTAACTTGCTGTGTAACCCTAAAACTAGCTGAATGTAACCTATAACTAGCTAAATATGCCCTAAACTAGCTGAGTAACACCTAAAACTGACTGAATGTAAACTATATCTAGTTAAATATGCTATAAACTAGCTGAGTAATACCTAAGACTAGCCTAATGTTGCCTATATCTAGCTAAATATGATCTAAACTATCTGAGTAAAACCCAAATCTAACGAAATAGCGCTAAACTCGCTGAGTACTACCTAAAACTAGCCGAGTGTTACCTATAAATAGCTAAATATGCTCTAAACTAGCTGAGTAATACCTAAAACTAGCTGAATGTAACCTATATCTAGGTAAATATGCTCTAAAGTAGCTGAGTAAACCTAAAACTAGCTGAATGTAACCTATAACTAGATAATACGCTCTAAACTAGCTGAGTGATACCTAAAACTATCTGAATGTAACCTATAACTAGCTAAATATGCTCTAAACTAGCTGAGTAATATCTAAAACTAGCCGAATGTAACCTATATCTAGCTAAATATGCTCTAAACTAGCTAAGTAATACCTAAAACTGACTGAATGTAAACTATATCTAGTTAAATATGCTATAAACTAGCTGAGTAATACCTAAGACTAGCCTAATGTTGCCTATATCTAGCTAAATATGATCTGAACTATCTGAGTAAAACCCAAATCTAACGAAATAGCGCTAAACTAGCTGAGTAATACCTAAAACTGACTGCATGTAACCTATATATAGCTAAATATGCTCTTAACTAGCTGAGTAATACCTAAAACTAGCCGAATGTAACCTATATCTAGCAAAATATGCTCTAAACTAGCTGAGCAATACCTAAAACTGACTGAATGTAACCTATATCTAGGTAAATATGCTCTAAAGTAGCTGAGTAAACCTAATACTAGCTGAATGTAACCTATAACTAGATAATACGCTCTAAAATAGCTGAGTGATACCTAAAACTATCTGAATGTAACCTATAACTAGCTAAATATGCTCTAAACTAGCTGAGTAATATCTAAAACTAGCCGAATGTAACCTATATCTAGCGAAATATGCTCTAAACTAGCTGAGTAATAACTAAAACTGACTGAATGTAAACTATATCTAGTTAAATATGCTATAAACTAGCTGAGTAATACCTAAGACTAGCCTAATGTTGCCTATATCTAGCTAAATATGATCTAAACTATCTGAGTAAAACCCAAATCTAACGAAATAGCTCTAAACTAGCTGAGTAATACCTAAATCTGACTGCATGTAACCTATATCTAGCTAAATATGCTCTAAACTAGCTGAGTAATACCTAAAACTAGCCGAATGTTACCTATATCTTGCTAAATATGCTCTAAACTAGCTGAGTAATACCTAAAACTGACTGAATGTAACCTATATCTAGCTATCATCTAAACAAGCTGAGTAATCCCTAAAACTGACTGAATGTAACCTATATCTAGCTAAATATGCTCTAAACTAGCTGAGAAATAACTAAAACTAGCCGAATGTTACCAATAACTAGTTAAATATGCTCTAAACTAGCTGCGTAAAACCTAAAACTGAATGAATATAACCTATATCTAGCAAAATATGCTCTAAACTTGGTGAGTAATACCTAAAACTGACTGAATGTAACTTATATCTAGCTAAATATGCTCTAAACTAGCTGAGTAATACTTAAACTGACTGAAAGTAACCTATAACTAGCTAAATATGCTCTAAACTAGCAGAGTAATATCTTAAACTAGCCAATTGTAACCTATATCTAGCTAAATATGCTCTAAACTAGCTGAGTAATACCTAAAAGTGACTGTAACCTATATCTAGCTATACTCTAAACAAGCTGAGTAATCCCTGAAACTGACTGAATGTAACCTATATCTAGCTAAATATGCTCTAAACTAGCTGAGTAATAACTAAGACTAGCCGAATGTTACCAATAACTAGTTAAATATGCTCTACACTAGCTGAGTAAAACCTAAAACTGAATGAATATAACCTATATCTAGCTAAATATGCTCTAAACTAGCTGAGTAATACCTAAAACTGACTGAATGTAACCTATATCTAGCTAAATATGCTCTAAAGTAGCTGAGTAAACCCTAAAACTAGCTGAATTTAACCTATAACTAGGTAAATATGCTCTAAACTAGCTGAGTAATACCTAAAACTGACTGAATGTAACCTGTATCTAGCTAAATATGCTCTAAACTAGCTGAGTAATACCCAAAACTAGCCGAATGTTACCTATATCTTGCTAAATATGCTCTAAACTAGCTGAGTAATACCTAAAACTGACTGAATGTAACCTATATCTAGCTATCATCTAAACAAGCTGAGTAATCCCTAAAACTGACTGAATGTAACCTATATCTAGCTAAATATGCTCTAAACTAGCTGATAAATAACTAAAACTAGCCGAATGTTACCAATAACTAGTTAAATATGCTCTAAACTAGCTGAGTAATATCTAAAACTAGCTGAATGTAACCTATAACTAGCTAAATATGCTGTAAACTAGATGAGTAATACCTAAAACTAGCTTAATGTAACCTATATCTACCTAAATATGCTCTAAACTAGCTGAGTAATACTTAAACTGACTGAAAGTAACCTATAACTAGCTAAATATGCTCTAAACTAGCAGAGTAATATCTTAAACTAGCCGATTGTAACCTATATCTAGCTAAATATGCTCTAAACTAGCTGAGTAATACCTAAAAGTGACTGTAACCTATATCTAGCTATACTCTAAACAAGCTGAGTAATCCCTGAAACTGACTGAATGTAACCTATATCTAGCTAAATATGCTCTAAACTAGCTGAGTAATAACTAAGACTAGCCGAATGTTACCAATAACTAGTTAAATATGCTCTACACTAGCTGAGTAAAACCTAAAACTGAATGAATATAACCTATATCTAGCTAAATATGCTCTAAACTAGCTGAGTAATACCTAAAACTGACTGAATGTAACCTATATCTAGCTAAATATGCTCTAAAGTAGCTGAGTAAACCCTAAAACTAGCTGAATTTAACCTATAACTAGGTAAATATGCTCTAAACTAGCTGAGTAATATCTAAAACTAGCCGAATGTAACCTATATCTAGCTAAATATGCTCTAAACTAGCTGAGTAATACCTAAAACTGACTGAATGTAACCTGTATCTAGCTAAATATGCTCTAAACTAGCTGAGTAATACCTAAAACTGACTGAATGTAACCTATATCTAGCTAAATATGCTCTAAACTAGCTGTGTAATACCTAGAACTGACTGAATGTAACCTATATCTAGCTAAATATGCTCTAATGTAGCTCAGTAAACCCTAAAACTAGCTGAATGTAACCTATAACTTGATAATACTCTCTAAACTAGCTGAGTGATAACTAAAACTATCTGAATGTAACCTATAACTAGCTAAATATGCTTTAAACTAGCTGAGTAAACCCTAAAACTAGCTGAATGTAACCTATAACTAGCTAAATATGCTCTAAACTAGCTGAGTAATACCTAAAACTGACTGAATGTAACCTATAACTAGCTAAATATGCTCTAAACTAGCTGAGTAATATCTAAAACTAGCTGAATGTAACCTATAACTAGCTAAATATGCTCTAAACTAGATGAGTAATACCTAAAACTAGCTTAATGTAACCTATATCTAGCTAAATATGCTCTAAAGTAGCTGAGTAAACCCTAAAAGTAGCCGAATGTTACCTATAAATAGCTAAATATGCTCTAAACTAGCTGAGTAATACCCAAGACGGACTGAATGTAACCTATATCTAGCTAAATATGCTCTAAACTAGCTGAGTAAACCCTAAATCTACCTGAATGTAACCTATAACTAGCTAAATATGCTCTAAACTAGCTGAGTAATACCTAAAACTGACTGCATGTAACCTATATCTAGCTAAATATGCTCTAAAATAGCTGAGTGATACCTATAACTAGCTGAATGTAACCTATATCTAGCTAAATATGCTCTAAACTAGCTGAGTAAAACCTAAAACTAGCCGAATGTTACCTATAACTAGCTAAATATGCTCTAAACTGGCTGAGTAATACCTAAAACTAGCTTAATGTAAACCTATATCTAGTTAAAGGTGCTCTAAACCAGCTGAGTAAACCCTAAAACTAGCTGAATGTAACCTATAACTAGCTAAATATGCTCTAAACTAGCTGAGTAATACATAAAACTGACTGAATGTAACCTATAAGTAGCTAAATATGCTCTAAACTCGCTGAGTAATACCTAAAACTAGCCGAATGTTACCTATAAATAGCTAAATATGCTCCAAACTAGCTGAGTAATACCTGGAACTAGCTAAATGTAACCTATATCTAGCTAAATATGCTCTAAAGTAGCTGTGTAAACGCTAAAACTAGCTGAATATAACCTATAACTAACTAAATATGCTCTAAACTAGCTGAGTAATACCCGAAACTAGCTGAATGTAACCTATAACTAGCTGCATATGCCCTAAACTACCTGAGTAAAGCCCAAAACTAACGAAATAGCTCTAAACTAGCTGAGTAATACCTAAAACTGACTGAATGTTACCTATATCAAGCTAAATATGCTCTAAAGTAGCTGAGTAAACACTAAAACTAGCTGAATGTAATCTATAACTAGCTAAATAAGCTCTAAACTAGCTGAGTAATATCTAAAACTAGCCGAATGTAACCTATATCTAGCTAAATATGCTCTAAACTAGCTGATTCATACCTAAAACTGACTGAATGTAACCTATATCTAGTTAAATATGCTACAAACTAGCTGAGTAATACCTAAAACTAGCCCAATGTTTCCTATATCTAGCTAAATTTGATCTAAACTACCTGAGTAAAACCCAAAACTAACGAAATAGATCTAAACTAGCTGAGTAATACCTTAAACTGACTGCATGTAACCTATATCTAGCTAAATATGCTCTAAACTAGCTGAGAAATACCTAAACCTAGTCGAATGTTACCTTTATCTAGCTAAATATGCTTTAAACTAGCTGAGTAATACCTAAAACGGACTGAATGTAACATATATCTAGCTAAATATGCTCTAAAGTAGCTGAGTTAACCCTAAAACTAGCTGAATGTAACCTATAACTAGCTAAATAAGCACTAAACTAGCTGAGTAGTATCTAAAACTAGCCGAATGTAACCTATATCTAGCTAAATATGCTCTAAACTAGCTGAGTGATACCTAAAAATAGCTGAATGTAACCTATAACTAGATAAATATGCCCTAAACTAGCTGAGTAATACCTAAAACTGACTGAATGTAACCTATATGTAGCTAAATACGCTCTAAACTAGCTGAGAAATACCTAAAACTGACTGAATGTAACCTATAACTAGTTAAATATGCTCTAAACTAGCTGAGTTATACCTAAAACTAGCTGAATGTAACGCATATCTAGCTAAATATGCTCTTAACTAGCTGTGTAAAAGCTAAAACTAGCTGAATGTAACCTTTAACTAACTAAATATGCTTTAAACTAGCTGAGTAATACCTGAAACTAGCTGATTGTAACCTATAACTAGCTGAATATGCCCTAAACTACCTGAGTAAAACCCAAAACTAACGAAATAGCTCTACACTAGCTGAGTTATACCTAAAACTGACTGCATGTAACCTATATCTAGCTAAATATGCTCTAAACTAGCTGAGTGATACCTAAAACTAGCTGAATGTAACCTATATCTAGCTAAATATGCTCTAAACTAGCTGAGTAAAACCTAAAACTAGCCGATGGTTACCTATAACCAGCTAAATATGCTTTAAACTAGCTGAGTAATACCTAAAACTAGCTTAATGTAACCTATAACTAACTAAATAAGCTCTAAACTAGCTGAGTAATACCTAAAACTAGCTTAATATTACCTATATCTTGCTAAATATGCTCTAAACTAGCTGAGTCAACCCTAAAACTAGCTGAAAGTAACCTATAACTTGCTAAATATGCTCTAAACTAGCTGAGTAATACCTAAAACTAACTGAATGTAACCTATATCTAGCTAAATATGCTCTAAACTAGCTGAGTTATACCTAAAACTAGCCGAATATTACCTATAACTAGTTAAATATGCTCTTAACTAGCTGAGTAAAACCAAGAACTGACTGAATGTAACCTATATCTAGCTAACGATGCTCTAAACTAGCTGAGTAATACCTAAAACTGACTGAATGTAACCTATATCAAGCTAAATATGCTCTAAAGTAGTTGATTAAACCCTAAAACTAGCTGAATGTAACCTATAACTAGCTAAATATGCTCTAAACTAACTGAGTAATATCTAAAACTAGCGGAATGTAACCTATATATAGCTAAATATGTTCTAAACTGGCTGAGTAATACCTAAAACTGACTGAATGTAACCTGTATCTAGCTAAATATGCTCTAAACTAGCTGAGTAATACCTAAAACTGACTGAATGTAACCTATATCTAGCTAAATATGCTGTATACTAGCTGAGTAATACCTAAAACTGACTGAATGTAACCTATATCTAGCTAAATTTGCTATAAAGTAGCTGAGAAAACCCTAAAACTAGCTGAATGTAACCTATAACTAGCTAAATACGCTCTAAACTAGCTGAGTGATACCTAAAACTAGCTGAATGTAACCTATAACAAGCTAAATATGCTCTAAAACTAGCTGAGTAATACCTAAAACTGACTGAATGTAACCTATATCTAGGTAAATACGCTCTAAACAAGCTGAGAAATACCTAAAACTGACTAAATTTAACCTATATCTAGCTAAATACGCTCTAAATAAGCTGAGTAAACCCTAAAATTAGCTGAATGTAAACTATAACTAGCTAAATACGCTCTAAACTAGCTGAGTAATACCTAAACTAGCCGAATGTTACCTATATCTAGCTAAATATGCTCTAAACTAGCTGAGTAAACCGTAAAACTAGCCGAATATTACCTATATCCAGCTAAATATGTTCTAAACTAGCTGAGTAAACCCTAAAACTAGCTAAATGTAACCTATTACTAGCTATATATGCTCTAAACTAGCTGAGTAATACCTAAAACTAGACGAATGTTACCTATATCTAGCTAAATATGCTCTAAACTAGCTGAGTAATACCTAAAACTAGCCGAATATTACCTATATCCAGCTAAATATGTTCTAAACTAGCTGAGTAAACCCTAAAACTAGCTAAATGTAACCTATTACTAGCTAAATATGTTCTAAACTGGCTGAGTAATACCTAAAACTGACTGAATGTAACCTGTATCTAGCTAAATATGCTCTAAACTAGCAGAGTAATACATAAAACTGACTGAATGTAACCTATATATAGCTAAATATGCTCTTAACTAACAGAGTAATACCTAAAACTAGCCGAATGTTACCTATAAATAGCTAAATATGCTCTGAACTAAACGAGTAATACATAAATCGGACTGAATGTAACCTATATCTAGCTAAATATGCTCTAAACTAGCTGAGTAAACCCTAAAACTAGCTGAATGTAACCTATAACTAGCTAAATATGCTCTAAACTCGCTGAGTAATACCTAAAACTTGCCGAATGTTACACATAAATAGCTAAATATGCTCTAATCTAGCTGAGTAGTACCTAAAACTAGCTGAATGTAACCTATATCTAGCTAAATATGCTCTAAACTTGCTGAGTAATACCTAAAAAGGACTGAATGTAACCTATATCTAGCTAAATATGCTCTAAACTAGCTGAGTAAACCCTAAAACTAGCTGAATGTAACCTATAACTAGCTAAATATTCTCTAAACTCGCTGAGTAATACCTAAAACTAGCCGAATGTTACCTATAAATAGCTAAATATGCTCTAAACTAGCTGAGTAATACCTAAAACTAGCTGAATGTAACCTATATCTACCTAAATATGCTCTAAACTAGCTGTGTAAACCCTAAAACTAGCTGAATGTAACCTATAACTAACTAAATATGCTCTAAACTAGCTGAGTAATACCTGAAACTAGCTGAATGTAACCTATAACTAGCTGAATATGCCCTAAACTACCTGAGTAATACCCAAAACTAACGAAATAGCTCTAAACTAGCTGAGTAATACATAAAACTGACTGCATGTAACCTATATCTAGCTAAATATGCTCTAAACTAGCTGAGTAAAACATAAAACTAGCCGAATGTTACCGATAACTAACTAAATATGCTCTAAACTAGCTGAGTAATACCTAAAACTAGCTTAATGTAACCTATATCTAGCTAAATGTGCTCCTCACTAGCTGAGTAAACCCTAAAACTAGCTGAATGTAACCTATAACTAGCTAAATATACCCTAAACTAGCTGAGTAATACCTAAAACTAACTGAATGTAACCTATATCTAGCTAAATATACTCTAAACTAGCTGAGTAATACCTAAAACTAGCCGAATGTTACCTATAACTAGTTAAATATGCTCTTAACTTGCTGAGTAAAACCAAGAACTGACTGAATGTAACCTATATCTAGCTAAATATGCTCTAAACTAGCTGATTAATACCTAAATCTGACTGAATGTAAACTATATCAAGCTAAATATGCTGTAAAGTAGCTGGGTAAACCCTAAAACTAGCTAAATGTAACCTATAACTAGCTAAATATGCTCTAAACTAGCTGAGTAATATCTAAAACTTGCCGAATGTAGCCTATATCTAGCTAAATATGCTCTAAACTAGCTGAGTAATACCTAAAACTGACTGAATGTAACCTATATCTAGTTAAATATGCTATAAACTAGCTGAGTAATACCTAAAACTAGCCTAATGTTACCTATATCAAGCTAAATATGATCTAAACAACCCGAGTAAAACCCAAATCTAACGAAAGAGCTCTAAACTAGCTGAGTAATACCTAAAACTGACTGCATGTAACCTATATCTAGCTAAATATGCTCTAAACTAGCTGAGTAATACCTAAAACTAGCCGAATGTTACCTATATCTAGCTAAATATGCTCTAAACTAGCTGAGTAATACCTAAAACTGACTGAATGTAACCTATATCTAGGTAAATATGCTCTAAAGTAGCTGAGTAAACCTAAAACTAGCTGAATGTAACCTATAACTAGATAATACGCTCTAAACTAGCTGAGTGATACCTAAAACTATCTGAATGTAACCTATAACTAGCTAAATATGCTCTAAACTAGCTGAGTAATACCTAAAACTAGCCGAATTTTACCTATATCTAGCTAAATATGCTCTAAACTAGCTGAGTAATACCTAAAACTGACTGAATGTAACCTATATCTAGGTAAATATGCTCTAAAGTAGCTGAGTAAGCCTAAAACTAGCTGAATGTAACCTATAACTAGATAATACGCTCTAAACTAGCTGAGTGATACCTAAAACTATCTGAATGTAACCTATAACTAGCTAAATATGCTCTAAACTAGCTGAGTATTATCTAAAACTAGCCGAATGTAACCTATATCTATCTAAATATGCTCTAAACTAGCTGAGTAATACCTAAAACTGACTGAATGTAAACTATATCTAGTTAAATATGCTCTAAACTAGCTGAGTAATACCTAAAACTAGCCGAATGTTACCTATATCTTGCTTATTAGGGAATGGGAACCTCTTGTAAAGGGCATTCAAATCGGTATTAAAAAGAGAACAGAACTAAAGTCAAATATCTCGCTTTCGCGGACGATATTGCAATTGTCGCAGACAACAGATCGGAAGCGATTTACGCAGTGGAAAAGCTCCATGAGATTGCACAAAAGACCGGATTACATATATCTTACGACAAGACCAAATATATGGAGAGAGGGCCAGAAAGTAAATCCCCTTTAAACACCAAATACGGTAAAGTCGCACAAGTCTGCAGTTTTAAATACCTTGGCGAAATTATACAACCCTCAGGACTTAATCGAATCGCCAATGAAGACAGAATCACTAAGCTCCAGAAGGCCTACAGGTTAACGTGGGCCCATTACAACAAGAAATGCATTTCGACAAACGCCAAATGACGACATTGTAAACAGTTATTCTTCCAGAAGCAACATATGCGGCTGAAACAATAGTAATCGATGGTCATTCCAAGATTAGGGAACTGGAAAAGCAGGAACGGAAAATTCTCCGGAAGATCTACGGAGCAATCAACAGAAACGGCATTTGGATGAAGAGACCTAGTACTGAACTCTATCAAAACACCATTACGATAACAGACGAAATTAGAAAACGCAGAGCCAAATTTTACACTCACATCCACAGGATGGCCACCTCCAGATTGCCCAAGAAACTACTCTGTATCATAACACAGAGCAAATGCGGCACAGAATGGCTTAAAGAGGTACAAAGAGACTTACAAATTATCAGTATACAAAATTTCGAAGACCGAACTGAGTGCCAGACGAAAATCAAGAATGTTAAGTTCGAACCAAGATCATTACGACAACCTGGAAAAAAGTGGACGGATGAGAGGAAGCGGGAACATTCCGGGAGAATAAAGAGATTTTGGGAGGACCGGAGGAGACACGCCTCCAAATAACATCATGTGATCCAAGTTTAATCGCTCTCCTGTAGGAGAAATTTCACTTAAATAAATAAAAAAGGTATATTGGCTTTCACGGCCGGTGAATTAAAACTCAGCAATTCTTCTAGGTTTGTGCCGTGTCATGTGTGGGGTTTTAGTTCTCGCAGTCAATTGGTGCAGTTGCACCTAATATAAAGGGAGGTGGCGCGCAGTTCGTCACTCCTGTGGGGGTCCGGGCGGGGACACCAAGAGCCCGCCGATGAGCCAGCTTGGTGTCCTAGGCGAAACCCCACACAAGATACGGCACAAACCTAGAAGAATTGCTGAGTTTTAATTCACCGGCCGTGAAAGCCAATATACCATCTTTTTGGAAGCCTTCATAGGGAGGTTAAGGCTGCTTGAGCTTTTAGTTCTCGCAGTCAAATGGTGCAGTTGCACCTAATATAAAGGGAGGTGGCGCGCAGTTCGTCACTTCTGTGGGGGTCTGGGCGGGGATACCAAGAGCCCGCCGATGAGCCAGCTTGGTGTCCTAGGCGAAACCCCACACAAGACACGGCACAAACCTAGAAGAATTGCTGAGTTTTAATAATAATAATGATCAAAGATAAATTTAAAACATTTTAATGATAATATTAATAATAATAATAAATCATGAATTCTAACTTACGAATATAACATGCGAGTATGATCTCGGGAACCAAAACAAATCAAAACTAAATAACCTCTTTTGCATGGATAATCTATTAAAAAACACCTAATAACATATTTTAAAAAAGAACAGGAAAACATCTGGTTTTCTGTTGACGTCAGATGGACTGAGGATTATATATACAAAACTACGTAGCGTACCTCTTTAGTTGACTTTGTTTCAAAGCAATTATGCACATTACATTGAATCGAAGCATAATTATCGCTGCCTATGAATTTGCAACCTATCCTAGTTGTAGCCAATATTAATATAATACAAGTTAGTGTTCAGCCCTTGCAGAAGATGTTTGGGAACCTCGCCAGTGCTTGAGATGACTGTTGGTCTCTTGACCTGTCATTGTTCCACCAGCTCCAAATATTTAGGCACCAAGCGAAAGCGTTCAAGCGTAACTCTGGCCTCTTATGAAGTCCCAGAGTGCACTAGATGACAGGAGCAGATTTCTCACATACAGCACAATAGTGCGTCTTGTTATGGAATATGCCAGCCCTGCGTGGGGCTTTGCTGCCCCCTCTACTATCAATAAACTCCAGGTCGTTCAGATCAAAGCGCTGCGCACGATATCGGGCGCCCCTGGTACATGCGCAACGCTCCACTACACACAGATTACAATCTCCAGACCATGAGACGGAGAATTCAAAGACAGGCAGTAAAACTATATAGAACGGCTACACTAAGTACAAACCCTCTCATAAACAGATTGGGTGATTACCAGGCTAGGGGGAGCCGTCACAAGCGCCCCCGCATTGTTATAGAATCATTTTCCTCTTCATATCAAACTTGCTACTATAGCACATCTTTTCTTCTCTTTAGAACTATCCATTTTCAATTTCATATCTAATTTCTGACTCTCTCACGACTACTTATCTTTACTCCTTTCTCTCTTCTGTATTTCCTGAACTAGGTCACATCCTGGCCAGCTAAGACTTCATTGTAATCACCCAATCACCCAAACACATTTGAAGCTGGTCGAAATTTACTGGATAAAGCTCTCAAGGCTCGGGCTGACAGGCTACAGGTGGAGCCGGTTCGGAATGCATGGGTCAGGTCAGGTCAGAATGTTGTGCGTGCGAATTTGGAACGGCAACATCAATCAACGTGACTTCCTTCAATATTTTGTTGAAGATCACACTGTCAGGCCTACACTGTCCTTTCGGTGAGCACAGTCACAACCCATTACAGTCTGAAATGTTCATTTTCTGCCACGTTATCTGGAACATATTGGTAGTACGGTACGGAATCTTGTTCTTATTTAAAAGTTATTATTATTATTATTATTATTATTATTATTATTACTGTTATTATTTGAGAACGTTTCTACGCACATCAAAATAAGTTTTGCATATTGTCGTGTAGCACAGTGGGGATGAAAGTGAGGAAGGACTTATATATTAATAAGCAGTGTCCACGCCTGCTCTACACAATTGAGATCAGGAGCATAGGCAGGCCATTCCATTCTGTGAATACCATTGTCCTGAAGAAAGGCATTGACAATAACAGCTCGGTGCGGGCGAGCGTTACCACCCACAAAAGTGAAATCTGGGCCGAAATAGTCAGCATAGTCTCTCACTACAGGTGCCAGGATAGTATCCCTGTAATGTATGGCTGTCATACGCCCTGAGATGTATACAAGAGGGGTTCGGTGACCATACATGATGCCACCCCCATATATTGTAGCACCTCCTCTCTGTTGGTATCTGTTTAGGATTTATTGGTCGTGCATACGTTCACCGGGTCATCTCCACACTCGCAGAGATCTATCCTCATTGACACAGGCGAGTGAACACAGCCGATATACACGCACACAAGAATGACTAATGTGTTCGACACCACTACGACTCTTATCCAGCAATATGAGTGTATTTTGGATCAATATCAAATGAAACGCTAATGCCGTACAACATGTGTTAGATAAGAACTGCCTACTTTTAAACGAAATACGTTCAATAATGACACATTAAAGAAGACTTAACCTATAAGACTGTTAAATAATTACACTCCTAATGCATTCACCTTTTTGTTAACCGTTTTATTTAATGACGTGTATACCTTACAATAGTTGCACTATGTTTCCTTGATTGTAAACTGTGGAAACATTCACATGTGGAAAATTTACTGTGATGGGATCCATCACGTGTCATGGCGCGCCTCGCTCGGAAGTGTTGGGCTCCATATCAGCAACGCTGTACAGCATTTCCCGGAGCGGCTAGCTGGTGAAACATGTTTTAATTCCTCGTACAAATACAAACCGATATAAAATAAGTGAATTAATTTACGTATTTCACAGTCATACAGCATAACTTTTGGATGTATAAGGACTACAACGCAACCAAGAACTACATTTTCCAACGACCCGAGCCGAAAAAAACTTACCTTACAAAAATAATAACAACGATCGTTCTTGAACACACAAAATTTTGAAATTAATAAATCAGTTATACAACATTTCAATGTATATTGTGTTGAAATTTGGATTCTATCTGATGACGGGTTATTGAGATAATAATTCCTTAAATGTGATGCATGGTTGAATCACGCTTAAAAACGGGCACTCTTTGTGTTCCAACTGCGATAAAAAATATTAAAATATAAATTAAAAATTCCAAACTTACATGAACTAACGCAAAATAGAACGACGAAAATGATGATGTTATTGGATTTTATGTAGGTCTATTGGTTACTTCGCAAACAACCTTCAAACTTGAGTGCACATAATATTTTGGTCGACAGTAGTAAGTTTATTTTTACGTTTCTTACTTTACATCTCATGATTACAATAATAAAAAAAATCTTATTGAGTCTTTACAAGCACCTGACGTCTTTACGAACTAGGACAGGTTATTTAGAAACAAAACGTATTTTTCGTTTATTTACGCATATTTTCCAAAGAATAATTATTAATATTTTTAAAATTAAAATCGGGACACTTGTATTATTATTCAGAATGCCCGGACATGCTCCTTTAAATCGAGACTGTCCCGATTTTTCTGGACGTATGGTCACAGTAGCTATGTTGTACTCTTAGATGACTGCTGCCCACGTTTTCGACCCTTGACAATTCCAGTAATTTGCTTCTCTATTCCACCCTTGTAACAGTGTTTCAAGACAGGAATTCCCCGGTGGTTAAGTACAGCAGGGAGGGCTGGAGTCAACAGACTCATTAATCCACCAATAGTCCTTACCTTCCCAGGAAATTTTACTTGTTATTACAGGTGCCTGCGAAACTTGTGAATATTGACAGAGTGCTATGAAAGTTTGTGAAGTGACCTTTTCTTCTTCTCTTTAGAATAGAATTCGAAAACAACACATACATGATTTGGTAACGCGCATCTGCAGTAAGTGTTGTAAGATTCGGAAACTGAGGCTATAGTCCGGGTCACCTTAAATAAGTTCCTAAACGAAAAACGTGTAGCCAACATTAACATCCATCCCCTATACCTACGTAAATGTTGGTTTATGGTTGAATTTCTTGAAGTTAAGTTGTTTCCTTGTGCCAGCACATTGTCGCCGACACTGCTTAAAATCTCGCTATCTCCTACGACCACAAAACCACTATAGTTTCTTACCACACAGCTGCCGACAATTTTTTGGCAATAACTCCCAGAATGCATTTTACACAGTGTCTCCCAACGTTGAAAGTGCGACTATCACTAAGGACTATTACTTCGAATAATTTCACAGTTTTATTTGGAATTTCAAGTCAAATGACGTTTTACAAGGTAAGTACTACTAAGAAACGTTGATTAAAACAGTTTTAGTCTATTTTAATTTATGACAAGTACTTCCGTGAAGAACTATACAGCCTATTTTTATATAGGCTATCCTACTCATGTTAATTGCCTCTATCAACATACACAATTTCAGTTTGATTGTTGTGATAGATTCGTAGATTTTGAGAACCGTCTAAATATTTCAGATGGTCGCCAGGTTGGATTTTTATTTATGTACCATTACATGAAGATTATTGTGTACGTGTGGTATTCAAACTTCAGTCGCATTACTAGGACACAAGAAGTAACAAGTAGTTCCGTGAAGAACTATACAGCCTATTTTCATACATCCAGCTCATGTTAATTGTCTTTATCAATATACAACATTTCAGTTTAATTGCTGTAACAGATTCGCAGATATTGAGAACCGTCTAAATATTTCATATGGTCGCCAGGATGGATTTTTATTTTTGTACTATTACATTAAGTTTATTGTGTACGTGTGGTATTCAAACTTCAATCGCATGATTAGAACACAAGAAGTAAAAACGAGATTTTAAAATTACGCACAGCAGCCATCTTGTGATTATGCAAACAATTGAAATAAATTACATGCCAGTGGATCAACATTTGTATAAGCATTTAACGTGCAACGTTTCACGGCACTCGGATAGTTAATTCGCGAGAAACATCCATTTAAATATTTATAATTCGCGTCGCCGCCATGTTGGATTTGTGCTCACCAGGTTACTGGAAGTCCTATAGGTGAACATATTTTCATAGTCTCTATGAACATAAAACAATTCAGTTTGATTGCTGTAAAAGATTTATAGATATTGAGAACCGTCTAAATATTTCGGAAGCTCGCCATTTAGGATTGTTATATGTATAGGCCATAGAGTTATGTACCATTCAAGGAGAATTATTGCCTAGCTTCATTATTCAAACTTTCACTTCGATCGCATGATTACGACACAAGAATAAAAACTTAATTTTAAAATTTCGCACAGCCGCCATCTTGAGGTTATGTAAACAATTGAATTAAATTAGATGGCAGTGCATTACAATCTGCAAAATCATTTACTGTACCACATTTCACTGCGCTCAGAGAGTCCAATCACGAGAAAAGTCTATTAAAATATTTCAAATTCGCTTGGTCGCCATATTCGTTTTGTACTTTACAGGTTTATGAAATATACATAGGTAAACTTGTATCAGTATCCTTTATTACCGTACAAAATTGCATGATGATATCTGTAATAGTTTCGGAGATATAGAATGTCAGTGAAATATTTCGCACAGGCGCCATTTTGAGGTTATGTAAACAATTGAACAAAATTAGACTCCAGTGCATTACAATGTGTATAAACATTTGCTATGCCAAGTTTCATTACGTTTGGATAGTTAAATCGCGAGAAATGTCTATTTAAAAGTCTCAATTTCGCTTCACCGCCATGTTGGTTTTGTAGTCACCAGGTTTTTGAAAGTCTCATAGGTGAACTTTTAGTAGTGCCCTTTATCACCGTACGCAATTTCAGGGCGATATCGGTAATAGTTTCGGAGATATTGAATGCTAGTGAAATATTTCGCACAGCCGCCATGTTGGATTGGTGAGACGTAACAGAATTTGAAGGGCACGGTCAAGTCGCCGGGAATAGTGCTATGGACTTACTGAGTTTCATTTAAATCACTCCAGCCGTTTAGATTTTATTAGGGGGACACACACACAACACACACACACACACACGCACACACACACACGGACAAAAGGTGATCTCATAAGCCTATTTTTTCAAAATTGAAAATAGGCTAAAAACGAGACTTTAAAATTTTGCTCAGCTGCCATATCGTGGTTATGGAAACAATTGAAATAAAATAAATGCCACTGGATTAACATTTGTACAGTGAGTCCGAGAATGTTCTCCGCAGCGCCTACATGCGTCTGCGAGAGCTAGCTACAGACGTTACGTTGGCAGTACGGCTGCCGCTTGCGACATATTAGCCTTTCACGATTTGATTGCCAGCGGTCGAGATGGGAACTATTCCTTGTTTACTTGTGTCACACGTCAGCCTGCTTCGTTGACAGGTACAGTTGCACGACTAGGATATGACTCAGCTCAAGTAGCCTCAGTCATCGTTTAACTGTCCATGGTGACATGAGCTCCTATGATGCGCAATGCTGCTTGACTTATGTGCCGAATGCATTCTGTCATCGCTGTGTTCCCTAATAACAAGCAAACAGTAAACTTTGTACTCACCGCAGCCATTCATAATAGATGTTGGAAGTGCTGATGACACATAAGCTCGCTAATAGCAGTGCAAACTGACGATTTCGACAGGCTACAGCCCACAAGTGTGGGATTCACCCTGTCAAGGTACCAACTGTACCGATGACGCAACCACTCACAGCTGCACGTAACCACTGCGGAGAGCATTTTTATTTTTATATATGTAGGTCTTAGAGTTATGTACTGTTACATGAAGATAATTAGGAGACAAGAAGTAAAAACGAGCTTTTAAAATTTCGCACAGCTGCCATCTTGTGGTTATGGAAACATTTGAAAAAAATTAGATGCCAGTGAATTAACATTTGTATAATGATTTACTGTACCAAGTTTCACTGCACTCGGATGGTTAAATTGCGAGAAACGTCCATGTAAATATTTATAATTCGCGTCGCCGCCATGTGGGATTTGTTATCACCAGGTTATTTAAAGTCCTATAGGTGAACTTATGTTCATAGCCCCTATGAAAATAGAACATTAAAAAATCTCTTTGAGTGCTGTAATAGATTCGTAGATATTGAGAACCGTCAAAATATTTCGGATGGTTGCCATGCTGGATTGTTATATGTATAGACCATAAAATTATGTACCATTAAAAGAAAATTATTGCGTAGGTTCTTTATTCAAACTTTCACTTCGATCGCCTGATTACGCCACAAGAAATAAAAACTTAACTTTAAAATTCGGACAGCGGCCATCTTGAGGTTATGTAAACAATTTAACTAAATTAGATACCAGTGCATTACAATGTGAATAAACATTTGCTGTACCGTTTCATTGCGTTTGGATAATTAAATCGCGAGAAAATTCTTTTTAAAAGTCGCAATTTCGCTTAGCCACCTTGTTGGTGTTGTAGTTACCAGGGTTTAGAAGGTTACATAGGTGAACTTCTAGTAGTTCCCTTTATCACCGTACAAAATTTCAAGCCGATATCGGTAGCAGTTTCAGAGATATTGAATGCTGGTGAAATATTTCGCACAACCGCCATGTTGGAGTGGTTAGACGTAAAATAATTTGAAGGGCACGGTCGGTGTTGGCCAAAAGGGTGGTATGGCCTTACCGAGTTTCATTGAAATCGCTCCAGCCCTTTAGAAGTTATTAGGGGGAATACCCACACATATCACACAGACACACATCAAACAGACACACACACACATGGACAAAAGGTGATCTCAAAAGACTATTTTGTCATAAAATGAAAATAGGCTAAAATAGGCTCATGAGATCACCGTTTGTCCGTTTGTCCGTGTGTCTGTGTGTGTGTGTGTGTGTGTGTGTGTGTATGTATGTGATTCGTCTGTGTGTCTCTCCCTAATAAAATCTAAACGGCTAGAGCGATTTCAATGATACTCGGTAAGTACATAGCACTATTCCGGACGACCCCGACCGTGCCCTTCAAATTTTGTTACGTCTCACCAATCCAACACGGCGGCTTTACGAAATATTTCACCAGCATTCAATATCTCCGAAATTCTTACCTATATCACCCTGGAATTTTTTACGGTGATAAAGGGCCCTACTAGAAGTTAACCTATGTGACTTTTGAAAACCTGGTAACTACAAAAACAAACATGGCGGCCAAGTGAACTTGCGACTTTTAAATACACGTTTCTCGCGATTTAACCAACCAAATGCAATAAAACTTGGTACAGTATATGCTTATACACATTGTAATGCACCGCCATCTAACTTCGTTCAATTGTTTACATAACCTCAAAATGGCGGCTGTGCGAAATATTTCACTGGCATTCTATACCTCTAAAACAATTACCGGTATCACCCTGAAATTTTGTACGGAGATAAATGACACTACTGAAAGTTCATCTATGAGACTTTCAAAAATCGGTTGACTACAAAACGAATATGGTGGCCAAGCGAATTTGAAATTCTTAAATAGGCTTTTCTCGCGATTTAATGATCCAAACGTAATGAAACTTGGTCCTGCAATGTTTATACACATTGTAATGCACTAGTATCTAATTTGGGTCAATTGTTTATTATCCTCAAGATGGCGGCTGTGCGAATTTTAAAATTAAGTTTTTATTTCTTGTGTCGTAATCATGCGATCGAAATGAAAGTTTTAATAATGAACCAACGCAAAAATTTTCCTTTAATGGTACATGACTCTATGGCCTATACATTTAACAATCCAACATGGCGACCATCCGAAATATTTAGACGGTTCTCTATATCTACGAATCTATTACAACAATCAAACTAAATTTTTTAATGATCATAGGGGCTATGAATATAATTCACCTATAGGACTTTCAATAACCTGGTGATCACAAATCCAACATGGCGGCGACGCGAATTATAAATATTTAAATGGATGGCTTTTGCAATTTAACCATCCGAGTGCAATGAAACTTGGTACAGTAATTGCTTATACGAATGTTAATCCACTGGCATCTAATTTATTTCAGGTGTTTCCATAACCACAAGATGACAGCTGAGCGAAATTTTAAAATCTCGTTTTTACTTCTTGTCTCCTAATTATGTGATTGAAGTTTGAATACTACACGTACACAATAATCTCCATGTAACAGTACATAACTCTAAGACCTACATTTATAAAAATCCAACATGGCGACCATCCGAAATATTTAGTCGGTTCTCGATATCTACGAATCTATTACAGCAATCAAACTGAAATTTTGTACGTTGATGGATGCAATTAACATAAGTAGGATATATGAAAATAGGCTTTAGTTCTGCACGGAACTACTTGTTACAGTTATTATAGACTCTGATTATAGAATATATGTGTGTTAAAACTCACACGGCTAAGATGTTTGGAAGCTTTTATTTAATTAGTTTTTGGATAAATTCTTATTTAGGTTTCATCTTGACGCCTAAAAACACGAGAACAAGATTGGAGGTGGATTGGAGAAACTCACTGGCGAATCGACTACGATTTGAATGAGTAGCCTAAACCTAGCCTACGTAGTTATAAAGTACAAAGTTATTTAATCATTGTTTTATTTTTTAAATATTCAGTCAGAGCACAAATAACGTAATAAATAGCCTTAATGGTCTTCGGAAATTTTGAAATAGTCTTCTGACTGCATTTTTCGTATAATTCAAACCAAACGCAACCTAAAATAAGCCTCTCTATGCTTACTCTCAGGAACATATTCTTAGGTTCAATTCGCCTTCTAATATTTTTATGTATCTTATTCTGGACTTCCAAGTGCCGTGAGCCATAATATTATAATACATTGCACATGTTACTCTTAATCTTGGAAGTAGCCTATGATTCACACTCAGCTAGTGGTAGTTCGTGCGAATGTATTGGTGATTACTTATGTAGCTGATACGTACTTGGCTACTGACCTGTACTTACTAGTAGGCCGATAAAATAATTAAATTATTTGTATTTGTTTCAGTCATGGTTGCGACAGATTAATGTGGTTGCCTTCAAAGAAGGTTGAACTTCAAAGTTTGTGCAACATGAATAAATCATCATTCTGAAGAACCATATGCTCGACTGCACATGTGCACGGGATATGCACTGCGCTTGAGTCACAGATGCAAATTTTCAGAGAATACCAACAATATCGCATAGCTCTCTTTTAGTTCTCGACATAAAATACTGCACCACTGAATATCTGGGTGAAAATTACTGATGTACTAAAGTTGGGTGACACAAAGTCATTGTTCGCTACTTGGTTAGATGACACTGTTTGGGCGAAGCCACTGGTTGCAATCTTATATATGTATATAAAAGGACGTTCGTTTGTTCGTCTTTTATGCATTCATAAACCATTCATCCCACTGCGACCAAATTTTGGCGAGTTGTTGTGCACACTTCCGAAATCATTATAGGCATAGTTAATCCAATTTACAATAGATAGCGCGCGAGTAGTTTAACAAATGTGGGTTGGCTATGCGTTTATATAGTATACAATTCATCCGATTTCGACCAAATTTTGGTGGGTGTTTTAGCACACTTCCGGGATGGTTATAGACATAGTTAATCCAATTTACAATAGATAGCGCGCGTGTAGTTTAAACAAATGAGTGTTGGCTATGCGCTCACACACAATTCATCTGATTGCGATCAAATTTTGGTGAGATGTTGTGCACACTTCTGGGAAAGTTATAGGCATAGTAAATCCAATTTATAATAGATGGCGCGCGAGTAGCTTCAACAAAATTGCGTGCGATTTGTTTCAACAAAGACCACCTGCGTTCATACACCATTCATCCCATTGCGATTAAACTTGGGTGAGATGTTGTGTACACTCCATGGAAGGTTTCTGGCTTAGTAACTCCATTTTACAATAGGTAGGGCACGAGCAGATTCAACAAATGAGCGACGACGCGTGAAACGTTTCAAAAAAAAGTCCCGTATGCGTTCATATACCATTCGCCCGATAGCGACGAAACTTGGGTGAGATGTTGTGTACGCTTCAGGAAAGGTTTCTGACTTACTAAATCCATTTTACAATAGGTGGCGAGCGAGTAGATTCAACAAATGAGCGACGACATGCGAAGCGTTTCAACAAAGTCCCATATGCGTTCATATACCAATCGTGCGAAAGCGATGAAATTGGGTGAGTTTTTGTGTACACTCTAGGGAAGGTTTCTGGTTTATTACATGCATTTTACAATAGGTAGTGCACGATTTTCTTCAACAAATGAGTGACGGCACGTGAATCGTTTCAATCAAGTACCGTATGCGTTCATATACCATTCATCCGATTGTGATGACATTTTGGTGAATAGTTATGTGCACTCCGAGAAAGTTGTTTGGCTTAGTAAATCCAATTTACAATAGGTCGCGCACGAGTAGATTCAACAAATAAGCGATGGTGTGCGAATCGTTTCAACTTAGTCCCGTGTGTGTTCATTCACTATTCATTCGATTGCGATGAAGCTTTGGTGAATTTATTGTGTTTTGCACTCCAGGGAAGGTGTCTGGCTTAGTACATGCATTTCACGATAGGTAGCACACGAGTAGATTCAAGAAAGGAGCGACAGCGCGCGAATCGCTTCAAAAGGGTCCCATTTGCGTTCATATACCATTCATCCGATTACGATGAGACTTTGGTGATTCGTTGAGTACACTCCAGCAAAAGTTTCAGGCTTAGTAAATCTATTTTACAATAGGTAGCGTACGAGTAGATACAACAAATGAGTGACGGCACGCGTATCTTTTAAACAAAATCCCGTATGCGTTCATATACCTATCATCTGATTGCGATGAAACTTTGATGAGTTGTTGTGTACACGTCTGGGAAGGTTTTCGACTTAGTAAATCCATAGGTAGTGTGCGAGTAGATGAAACATGTGACTGACGAGGCGCGAAGCGTTTCAACAAAATCCCGTATGCCATTCATCGATTGCGATGAAACTTTGTTGAGTTGTTGTGTACACTTACGTGAAGGTTTCTAACTTAGTAAATCCATTTGACAGTAGGTAGCGCAAGAGTAAATTTAAAAAATGAGTGACAGCGCACGAATCGATTAAACAAAATTCCGTATGCGATCATATCCCATTCATCTGATTGCCATGAAACTTTGGTGAATTGTTGTGCACGCTTTCACGAATGTTTCTAAATTAGTTAATCCATTTTACGATAGTTTAGAGGCAGATAACGGAAATTGAAAAGAGATTGTTTCCAAAAGCACTTCAAGAGACAAAATTACAACGCCAACACTTTCTTTGATAGGCATTGCAACGCAAGCCGGGTACAGCTAGTACGTTATAAATATTGGTCGCAACTAAAGCCTACTAGTATTTATTAATTCTGAATGAAAATAGAACGCGGATTATACACTTGCATCGGACGTGGGCCGATTGCAGAGACGGTATTTAGACGTTGTTTAAGGTTAAACCATGTCTAAATATGGCTTCCGCATTGCGAAGACGTTATTTATCACTTAGACATCGTCTAAAGTTGGCGTTTAAGGATCCATGTTTAAACACTGCCGAGAACACTGTTTAACCCCAAATGTAGGAGCGATTCTCAGCCGGTGGTTGTTTACTATGGAGCATGTAAATTATATCGCTATGTTGAGACGGTTCAGGAGAGAGTTGTTAGTCAGACGGCCTCCTGTAAGTCGGATGCTGCGAGATCGGAGCAATCCTTTTGAAATGTACAGAGATGCACAGTTTAAAATAAGATTTCGCTTTCTAAAAGAAACTGTGAGGGACTTGTTGCGTGACGTGGGAGATTTTCTCGAGCATGACACCAGGGGTTGCCCATTACCTGTCACCCTACAACTCCTTCTGACATTACGATTTTTGGCAACCAGTGCATTTTATACTATGAATGGCGATACTATAAATGTAAACGCAGCGACTGTGTGCCGGACAGTAGATCGTGTTGTGACTGCCATCAATAGTTTGAGGAGGAGATTTATCAACTTCCCTAATAATGATGAGTTACCCACTATCAGGAATGATTTCGCTGTCCTATCCAGGTAAATAATTGTTCTTTCTGTGGATTATTAACTACCAGCTCTCCTTGATTACGTGTATAGACTATATATATATAATGCGAACTTCAGTGTTATCTCTTACACTGTGGAACGAGATTATTTTATTATTTCTAGGGCTAACGTTCTCGGAATAATAGGTGCTATTGACTGTACCCATATCAGAATAACTTGTCCCGATCGTGAGAGGGCAGTCACGTACATGAATCGGAAGGGATTCTATTCTATTAACTGCCAAGTAAGTACACACAACACTACTACACAGTAGTTCATTTTTCCGTTGTCGCTGTTATTTGTACTCACCCTACGACAACAATATAATCAAAACTACATTTCATTATACGGCATGCACAACAGTGGATAAAATTACGGATTAACGAGTTCATGTTAACGCTCCTTTACAACACGTAGCAGCAGCGGCAACAAAATAAAGTATTACTACCACTATGGTTTAAACCTACTACTCTATACAGCGGATTTTTATTTCATTTCAGGTGATATGTGACACAAAGAAGAAAATAAGGAGTATTGTTGCTCGATGGTCTGGCTCGACCCACGACAGCAGAATATTTCGCAATTCCACTATTCACGACCGCCTGGAAAGAGGAGAGGTTAGGGGACATCTTGTCGGAGATTCTGGTTACACTTGTAAGAAATACTTAAAAAACTCACTCCGATTTTGAATCCAAGGAACGCAGCTGATAAGCGTTATAACCGAGCTCATGTCCTGGCCAGAGATGTAGTAGAAAGAACTTTTGGTTCGTGGAAAAGAAGATTTCCTTGTCCTGCACATGGTCTGCGAACGAAAGTACGAAAAACCCTGAAAATCATCATTGCAACTGCTGTGATACATAACCTCGCTGTGCAGCGCGGTGAAATTGACCTGGAAGCAGACTTGCCAGATGATGAAGTGCCTGTTGATCCGATAGCTGATGATATGACAAAACAGATGGCATCAGCTCGTAATTGATAATTATTTCAACCGCTAGAAATCATGCCAAGACAAGATCACCTCAAGTAAAAGAAAAATATATTTATTAATTATTATTTCACTTACATTATTCTGTTCACTGTTTAATTCACTGATTCGTGCCATTGCGGCAGGTTATGCACTTTCTTTATAATCTCTTTCTCGATTAAATATATGTCCAACAAAGCCTTCTTCTCCAGTAACTCTTAAACTCGCAGCTGTTAGGAATCGATTTCTTTCATCATCAGCTGATTAATGATGGTGCCAGCATCGATGAGTTTTCATTGGTCGCAGCTGGCAAAGAGTAGCATGGAAGACACTTCTATATCCGTTTTCGTACTGAAATCGAAACATAAACGATGCCTAGCTAGACACCGGTTAAACACTGTCTAGGCAACGGAACATCGATCATTACCTAGACGTCATCTAGGTAGATATTGCCTAAGTCTTAAAACTAGTCATCGTATCTGCAATCGGCCCATGTCCGTGTTTCACCTTCTGGGCGATATTACGTATTGAAATTAGTAGCCCTGGTCACTACTGCACCTCATATATGTGCATAAGTATATAAATATGCGTTTTTATTTTTTGCTCTTTATAAAACGGCTGTCATGATTGAACAGCGCTTGCATCTCGTTCAACTGACAACAAGGCGCACCCTAGCGGCACACACCAAGGCGCACACATTGTTGCCAACATGTGGGATAAAAAATCGGCTTCCTTTGATCATAAATGAATATTTTTTTCTAAAATAACCTCCATCGAGAATAGTGAAAACCGTATCAAAATCCAGTGGTTCTCGAGGTTACCCGTTACAACCATGAATCGGGGACTTTGTTTTATACTATGAAGAGATGTGCACCGAAAAATGTAAGCACATTGATTTTTTAGAAACCATATGAGTAACACTTTCATAATCATATTTATGCTCGACCCTGACTATTATATGTCAGAAAACTATACTATAATGAGGCTCATTATAACACTATTTTTCATTATGAAACAGCTCCTCCCAACAATCAGAGCTCAAGACACAGTTGTTTGAGCAATTAGAAAATTAGATGCACTGAGTTCCACGGCCTTCTAATTTAAATTTCACTGCCTGGCCTAGTGTAATAGTAGGGTAATCGAGGAGGCCATGGTCAAATACAAGGCATTCTCTATGTCTCATGCACTCTGTTCAGTACATAAAACTGGCGAAATCTCGACAGATATTTATGAATACGGTATTTATGTTCGAACATAAAATAGTTATAATAATTATAGTCGAACATAAACAGACGTATGCAATTCGCCTATAATGGTAATTAAGACACTCGTATGGAAATTACAAAACTCGCATACGCTCGTTTTATAAACATCTCGTGTCTTAATTATTGCCATTATAGGCTCGTTGCATAATGTACTATATTAATATTACGATCATGTAGAAATGAGCAGAAGTGTGGTGGACGTAAGCACAATGTAGACGTAGCCAGCAGCATTCGTGTTAAAGCTGCCTTCAGTTCAATGCTTATCCGCCGAACTGTCAGAACACATGTCTGAAAAATACAACTCTAGAATAGATGACTGTCTGGACGAAACCATTGGCCGTTACTATGAAAATTACTGCTTGTAATACAAGCAAGGGGGTCTGGGGTGTAAGCCCCAGGTTAGGCTTGTATGTAAAGCCTTATTCCGCGTTCACAACGCTCGAATTAAGCGACAAAACCAGTGCCAAACAATAATGTTGGCACTGCTGAAAAATGTAATAACACCATTTAGTGATAAAATGTTCAACTCTTGTATCATAGTCACATTACATATTATTACTGTAGAAAATTTTCTAGATTTTGATGGAGGTTGACTCGTATATTCCGCTCTCGTAACTTAAATAGCTCGACTTTCCACAGAAAATGTTTTTTTTGTTGGTACTGAACTCGAATTTTGTATCAGTCATGTATTTGCATGAGGCAAGAATCGAACCGACTTGCGTGAAGACTTTATTGCAAGAAATGAAAACAGTTGTAGGAACAATATTTTATTCATATTAGCATCCTAGAAGGTGAAGGGATAACACTGATATGTTGCATGGGAAATTTGAAGTATTTTTGAGAAAGATTGGAAAATATCGAGTGAATTATATTTTAACCAAGAGAGAATCTGATTTATAGACACAGGATTATGACCAAAGCTTCAAGTTAAAGCGTGAAGGTCGGTTTTGTACACCGAGTCCCCAGTGACAAGGGACTTGCACGCGACTCTTTTTGTAAGACAGAGGAAGGAGCTATTTGGCACACGACCCTCTAGTGGAAGGCTAGAACAATGCCATTTGCATGACAACCCAACAACTAATCAGATTAATTTACGTAAAGAAAGAATAAAATATTCCTATATTTTATTCAGAAGATTATAAACAACTAGTTGAACCCGGCATGCGTTGCAACGCCAATCAAAGAAAGTGTTGGCGTTGTAAATTTGTTTCTTGAAGTGCTTTTGGAGACACAATTCTTATTTTCAATTTCCGCTAACTGCCTCCAAACAATCGTAAAATGGATTAACTAATTTAGAAACATTTATGGGAACGTCCACAACAACTCACCAAAGTTTCATTGCAATCGGATGAATGGCATATGAATACATACGGAATTTCATTTATACGCTTCGTTTGCTGTCAATCATTCGTTGGATCAACTCGTTCGCTACCTACTGTGAAATGGATTTACTAAGTTAGAAACCTACACATAAGTGCACAAAACAACTCATCAAAGTTTCATCACAATCAATGAATGGTATATGAACCCATACAGGATTTTGTTGAAACGCTTCAAGTGTCGTCACTCATTTGTTGCATCTACTCGTGCGCTAAATATTGTAAAATGGATTTACTAAGTCGAAACCCTACCTTGGCGTGTACACAATAACTCATCAAAATTCATTGCAATCGGATGAATGGCATATGAACGCATACGGGATTTTGTTTAAACAATTCGCATTCCGTCACTCATTTGTTGAATCTACTCGTACGCTACCTACTGTAAAATGGATTTATTAAGCCTGAAACCATCCTTGGAGTGTACTCACCGATGCACCAAAGTTTCATCACTGTCGGATGAATGGTATATGAATGCATATTGAACTTTGTTGAAAAGATTCGCGTGCCGTCACTCATTTTTGGAATCTACTCGTGCGCTACCTATTGTAAAGTGCATGTACTAAGGCAGTTACCCTTCCTGGAGTGTAAACAACATTCTTCAAAGTTTCATCGCAATCGGATGAATGTTATAAGAACGCATACGGGACTTCGTTGAAACGATTCGCGTGCCGTCGATCATTAGATGAATCTACTCGTGCGCTACCTATTGTAAAATGCATGTACTAAGGCAGAAACCTTCCCAGGAGTGTACACAACATCTCACCCAAGTTTCATCGCAGTCGGACGAATGGTATATGAACGCATACGGGCCTTTTTTGAAACGCTTGGCACGTCGTCGCTCATTTGTTGAATCTACTCGTGCTCTACCAATATTGTAAAATGGATTTAAAAATATAAAGACCTTCCCTGGCGTGAACAACAACAAATCAAAGTTTCATCGCAACCGGATGAATGGCATATAAACGCATACGGGATTTTGTTTAAACGATTCGCGTGCCGTCACTCATTTATTGAATCTACTCATGCGGTACCAATTGTAAAACAGATTTACTAAGCCTGTAACCTTCCCTGGAGTGTACTCAACGATTCACCAAAGTTTCATCGCAATCGGATGATTGGTATATGATCGCATGTGGGAATTTTTTGAAACGAATCGCACGCAATTTTTTGAAGCTACTCGCGCGCTATCTATTGTAATTGGCTTTACTATGCCTATAACGTTCCAGGGAGTGTGCACAACAACTCACCAAAATTTGATCGCAATCGGATGGATTATGTATGAACGCAACGCCATCACTCATTTGTTTAAACTACTCGCGCGCTTTAAGGGGACCAAGTACTCCCTATACGAACAATGTTAATTTAGTAAAACTTGGGGGTGCTCATCTTCCAAAGTATTGCAGATAGAGCAGTGAAATTTGATATTGTTGTAACAGTTGCCTTTATCTCTGTGTTAAATGCATTTTAAACAAAATTAGTTCATCCATTTTATTTTATATTTTACTTTTTTCACGTAAGTAAAAAAAACTAATTTTTTTCTTGCACATGAATTTTTTATGAACAAAGTATGAATTAGTTTATAATGAATTTGTGTTTAACATGGAGATCAGTGTTAGTTTCAAAAGTGGTATTAGTTTTAGCCTTGTATCTTTCGTAGTTTCCAAGATGAGCACCCCACACCAAAAAATAATAATGTTTCCAGATATTTAACTTCAAAGTTAAGGTAGAAAAGAACATGTACTTTTTGTGGTTTAAAACTTTCCAGCTCCATACTCTGGATCATCCATGTCTTCCTTCCTCCGTTTGGCTCCTCTCCTTTTCTTTCTTGCTTCTTTGGTCATCTGTTGTGCCTGTCGATCAGCATTTTTCACACGCACGTCATCCATTTTCTGAAGCTGATGTATGGTGTTAAGGCCAGGTTCAATCCCTAGGTGCGCAAGCACTTGTGCTTTTCCAATGTTTCCCATGTTGAAGCACAGAACACTTTCCAGCACCCCAATTTTAAGGGTATCATACCCAACAAACACATTCTTGGGTATTATAGTCCATATAATGTTGTTAAACGACTCATTCGGGTTCTGGGTTTTGCCATGTAAGCATTTTCTTAGCAGGTCTGGGTGAGCCAAATCCCGATATATGGGTTTTATGGCATGTAAAATAGGCTCAGGAAGGCCATGGTGCTTGTAGTTTGCCCTTTCAGAAGAATTATACTTACACCATGAATCTGTTGGGCAGAGTCCATGTTGAGGTTGATTGTCTGTCGAGAGCTTATGAAAATATGTGCACCACACTGCTTTTCTCATCTTTTCCAAGTCATGCACATTTTCTCTTATGGCTTTACCATAATACTCCTGCAGCCTGTCAATTGCACTACCAGATAATCTGTTTACTCCCCCAATACCTTTGCCATCGGCTAATTTCTTCCCCTTCCTGTCTTGAACCAATCGTCTTAGCCTGGACCCCATTCTTTTGTGAACATGCCCAATGCACTCTAACTTTTGTATGTTAATGTTTTCACCATAGGGATGACATGAAACAACCTTACTAAACCCCTTACTGTCACCATCCCCCAAGTATTTTACATATTTCAAACCTCTACTTTGCTCTGATCTCTGAAACATGCGAACTGCCCCTTCAGCCTCCATAGCACCACTTGTTCCTTGAAAATTTGCACCACATTTTTCATGACTGTTTCCACTCTTTTTACATACCATACAATATTTTGTAAGGCATTCAATATCTAGCACTTTCCCAGTGTCTACACTAGTTGCAGTTACAACTCCATTCAATGAAGTGTGACCTCGCTTCTGCCAGCTTCCATCTATAGCAACTGCTATTTCATTTGAACCACTGTTCTCTAGTATAGCTTCTTCTGCTGCGGACTTCATACAGACTTCTGCAACTTTCTCAAGTGACTGCAAAATAACTTTGTTTACAGAATGAAACTTAGTTGGAGGGGCTGGGGTATTTAATAATGAACACAGTGTCCTACTGGCTGCACTGCCCTTCCCAATAAACCTCATACCATACACAAACCTCAGGTTAATTTCATGACCTCTATCTGTCTGCTTGGATGTGCTGAATTGATACTCCCTTTCACAATTATCACATTTTATACATATGACACTAGCAAGGCCCATTCGTTTGTCAGTGTTTTCATGCACAGATATGCAATCCACATGATTACAATACTTACATTCTACAAATTGTCTCAAAGCTTCAGACAGCAATTCAATATCTACAAACTGAAAACCTGTGGTCACTTTATTTACATCTGTATTACTGTTGCCAAATTTATTAAACATAGAACTTGAAGAAGAAATTTTCCTCCTTGATGCACTTGAAGGACTATCTGTGCAGTCAGTTTGAGTGGACCCACTGTTGCTTGTAGGCCTAACCTCACTTTCAATATTATTTCCTTCACTGTTTCTTACACTTCCACTACCTGCACCACTACATTTATTACTCCTTAAAGATGTATTCTTGTTCTTATACTGATTTCCATGAGTTTTTCTTCGGCCAAATTTCTTAACATTACCCATTTTTCTCCGGCAAACAAGATAATATGGTTTGTATCAAAACAAATAACTCCCTGTGTTATGGATCAAAATATACCAACTCCCTGTGTAAAAACAAATGAAGGTGACATAAAGACAGTAAGACCAACTTCAGCTACGTTAATTCCTCTTTAAAACGAGGGTACGCACATCAATCTGACACAAAAAGTAACGGAATAGAAGTTGATAAAGTGAACTTCATATGAAAAAGGGGCGTCACCAAGGTTACAAGCATGCACTAATTGTTAAAAATGAGACATTTCCAGATGGATTTAGGATATGAAACTCCATAATTACATTTATTAGACATCTCTCAGCATAAAAGTGAAAAAAAAAAAAAAAAAAAAATTCATCCCATTTAAGGGTACTTGGTTCCCTTAAATGTAAATTGGATTAACTACGGCTATACATATCCCTGGAGTGTACACTATAATTCATCAAAGTTTCATTGCAATCTGATGAATGGCATATGAACGCATACGGGACTTTGTCGAAACGATTCGCGTGCCGTCGCTCATCAGTTGAATCTACTCATGTGCTACCTACTTTAAAATGCATGTACTAAGCCAGAAACCCTCCCAGGAGTGTACACAACATCTCACCCAAGTTTCATCGCTATCAGACGAATGGTATATGAACGCATACGGGACGTTGTTGAAACGCTTCACGCGACGTCACTCATTTATTGAATCTGCACGTGCGCCACCTATTGCAAAATGGATTTACTAAGCCTAAAACCTTCCCTGGAGTGTACATAATATCTCATCCAAATTTCATCGCTATCAGACGAATGGAATATGAACGCATATGGTACTTTGTTGAAACGCTTCGCGCTTCGTCGCTCATTTGTTATATCTACTCGTACTCTGCCTATCTTTAAGTGTATTTACTAAACCAAAAACCTTCCATGAAGTTTACGCCACATCTCACCCAAGTTTCAACGCTATCGGACGAATGGTATATTAACGCATACGGGACTTTGTTGAAACGCTTCGCACGTCGTTGCTCATTTGTTGAATCTACTCGTGCGCTATATATTGTAAAATGGATTCACTGAGCTAGAAATCATCCCTGGAGTATACACAACAACTCACCCAAGTTTCATCGCTATCGGACGAATGATATATGAACGCATACGGGACATTGTTGAAACGCTTCGCGCGTTGTCGCTCATTTGTTGAAACTACTCGTGCGCTACCTATTGTAAATTGGATTTACTAAGCCACAAACCTTCCCTGAATTGTACACAACATTTCAACCAATTTTCACCGCAATGGGATGAATGATAAATGAATGCATGTGGGACTTTGTTGAAACGAATCGCACGCGATTTTGTTGGTGCTACTCGCACGCCTTCTATTGTAAATTTTATTTCCTACGCCTATAAAATTCTCGGGAGTGTGCACTGCAGCTCACCAAAATTTGATCGCAATCGGATGGATTGTATATGAACGCATCGCCATCACTCATTTGTTTAAACTACTCGCGCGCTATCTATTGTGAAATGGATCAAATATGCCTATAAACCTCCCGGAAGTGTGTACAACAACTCACCTAAATTTGATCGCAATCGGATGAATGGTTTATGAACGAATAAAAGACGAACAGACAGACATTCCTTTATATATATATACACTAGCTGTACCCGGCATGCGTTGCAATGCCAATCAAAGAAAGTGTTGGCGTTGTAACTTTGTTTGTTGAAGTGCTTTTGGATTCCCAATATTCATTTATTTTCCGTTAACCACCTCTAAACTATTGTAAAATCGATTTACTATCTCAAAAAAATCATGGGAGCGTGCTCAACAACTCACCAAAGTTTCATCGCAATGAATTAAATGATATATGAACGCATACGGGACTTTGTTGAAAAGATTCGAGCGCCGTCACCCATTTGATGAATATACTCGTACGCTACCTATTGTAAAATGGATTTACTAAGTCGAAAACCTTCCCTGGCGTGTACACAACAACTCATGAACGTTTCATCGCAATCGGATAAATGGCATATGAAAGCATGCGGGATTTTGTTTAAGCGATTCACGCGCCTTCACTCATTTGTTGAATCTTTTTTGCGCCACCCATTGAAAAACGGATTTACCAATTCATACACCTTCGCAGGACTGTACTCAACTCACCAACGATTTATCACAATCGGATGAATGGTATATGAACGCATACGGGACTTGGTTGAAACGATTCACCTGCTCTCGCTCATTAGTTGAATGTACTCGTGCGCTACCAATTGTAAAATGGATTTACTAAATCAGAAATCTTTGCAGGAGTAGAAACAACATTTCTCTAAATATCATTGCATTCGCATGAATGGTATATGATTACATACGAATTTTTTTAAACGATACGCGCGCCGATACTCATTTGTTGAATGTACTCGTGCACTACCTATTGTAAAAAGCATTTACTAAGTCAGAAACCTTTCCTGGAGTGTGCACAACAATCCAACCAAAGATTCTTAGCAATCGGATGAATGGTATTTGAACGCTACGTGACTTTGTTTAAGCGATTCCCGTGCCGTCGAACATTTGTTGAATGTACTTTTGCGATACCTATTGTAAAGTGGATGTACTAAGCCAGAAACCTTCCCTGAAGTGTAGACAACATCTCACCCAAGTGAGGTGTCACAAGACTCAGGATGGCCAACCCTTTTCCATGACCAACGAATTTACCCAAAATACCCAAAAACAGCCAGGTCATTGACCTAAGATTTTATAAACTTATCAGCAGAGAGGGTCAAGTGAGGTGTCATAGGACTACGAATGGTTAACCCTTTCCCATGACTAATGAATTTACCTCAAAAATTCAAAATCAGCAAGGTCATTGACCTGAGATTTTATAAACTAATAATCGGATATCAACATGTGAGGTGTCATAGGACTTAGAATGGTCAACCCTTTCCCGTGGCTAATGAATTTACCCAAAAATACCCAATACATCAAGGTCATCGACCTGAGATTTTATAAACTTTTAATCGGATATGGACATGTGAAATGTTTACAGAGAGTGATGAAACATAGCTAGGTAGTGAAAGAATTATTGTAGGCTACATGTATGTTGACTGACAAATCTTTCACCATTGGAACTTTTTTTCAGATCAAACTGCAGTACAGAGAGAGTATAGGTTGTAGGTATGGGATAATAAATGACAAATGGTGTATACAAAATCTGATTTATCGATTCAAGAAATAAGAGTAGACAATCTTTAATTGATTGGTTAAAGAGGATAGCTAAAATCCAAAATGGTGACTACATTGAACTAAACTGAACCAAGCTGAATCAAACCCAACCAAACCGAACCAAACTTAATCAAAAACAAGCCAATGGTTTAAGTGTAAAACTTGTGGGTGAATGTGGTCATTGGTAATGTCAGAAAAGGAAAGGGATAACGCTCTACCTATAGAGGGTAAGGTAAAGCTAGTGCATGATGCTAATGCACACACACAAGTACATGAACCACACACTACTATCCTATGCAGTTATTATGGGTTGACTGTTAAAACTTGCTCAGTGGTTACTGGGACAAGATGGTCGCTACACACAACAAGCTTTAAATACCTGAAGCTAATAATCTATACACACACTCACACACACTTGTTCTAAACTAAACTGTCTTGCTGGCAGAGCTCACACAGTAGGTAAATGACAGAAATGCTTGGCTAACAGAAATACAATCATTTTCGGTTGTCTAATGTTACCAGCTAAACATTACGTGCTATAGTGGTGAGCACATGTGCCTCATTCACTGGAGATCTTAACTCGATTTCTAGCTCTAAGGCCTAGAACGAATCAAACTAAGAAAAAAGGGTATGGTGACGCAGTGGTTAAACTGTTAGCCTTTCACTAAGATAGACTAGGGTTTGATTTTAGGTTAATATGCATGTCATAAACAAACAAATAAAAGCAGAGATAATGTTTAAAACTGATTACACTTGTCTCTTTTCAAATTATTACTTAGATCACAAATACAAACGTGGACTGGGTTTGACATACAGTTAATGCTTCCTATCACATACTAGACTGTAAGAAAGCCAAACAAGCAAAAGGCGTAGGTAGAGCAGTGGTAAAATCGCTATGTATAGAGAAATACCTAACGGTTTTATGAACTGGCAAAGGTATGTCGCATAAACAATGCAGGATACAATCCAGCAACCATAATTTTTATCTCGTGGACAAGAGAAAACATATACAGTATATAGAGAGAGATATATAGAAAGCTTGTGTGTGTGTGTGTGTGTGTGTGTGTGTGTGTGGGTAGCATTGGTTGTTTGACCAGAGAAAATACGGTGAGGTAAGGTGGGGAGAGGGAGAATTAGCACTTATATATGAATGGAAAATAGTTTTTTTCAATCGTTTTGTTTTTCAAATGCAGTGGTAGATAGTCGTTTTTTGTAAAACATTCTTACTTGCAGTAGTAATAAGCCTCTATGGTTCCGCTAACACATAGATAGACTATATTATTGCCATGGTCAAGCACTCACATTAAGATCATTTACAAAATCATAAAATGAAAAATAAAAAATCTTGTTTTGAAAATATCGTTTTTCAACATACACACAAAATAAATACATAAAAAATTTGTAAACAGCAAAATGGAAAATCCATGTTTCCATATAGACAAAATTTAAAAACCTTAAACGGACATTTAAGAAAATATAAGCAAATGGGAAATTGACAAAATGTGTAAATATGAAAATGGAAAAAAATCCATGTTTCCATATCATGAAATTGAAAAACATCAAACTGTCATTTAAAAAAATGCAAATGGAAAATTGACAAATTGCAATGTGTGAAATGTGTAATTGTACAAATGGCTATCATTATTAAAAAAAAAAAAAGAACATGGTGCTCTATGGTTGAGGTGTGAATCAAAACCCTCTCTACTTATTTGGACTACTCGAGACTGAGTAGACTAGTTTTAGTTGTCATACCACTTTTAAAAGTTTGTGTTAAATCTAGGAATTGAACCCAAGAGCTTGTAGGGGGGGATCCAAGGTTATAATATGTTAAACAGATAGCCTTGAATGTAGGGTGTGGTAGTTATATAGAGATGAGACGTTTCGCTCAGGGCAGGGAGGCATGGAGATCTGCATCAAACCAGTCAAAAGACTGACGACTCAAACAACAACATGTAGAGCTCACCAAAATAATGTTGTGTAACGGTAAATGTTAGTCAACGAACAGTAATGCATTACTAAAACCCATGACACGATACCTAAGAGCTTTTCTAAAATTATTTTAAAATGCCTTTAACCCTATATTAAACACCCAGTTCACAAGACTCATAACTGCAATGTTATGGTCAAACAAAACAAAATCTATGTTTCAAAACAAACAAGTGGTTTAGTCAATGTATACTGGAAAAAGTTTTATAAACACTCAAGTCCACAAAAATAATTAAATTAGTAACTGTCAGGTTGACCGAGTGGTTATGGTGTTTGACTTAAGTTCAAATTTTCTGTACAAGAAAGCAAGGGTTCGAATCCCTTACCTGATATAACTATTATCTCAACATGGCTTGACCACACTGTATTATTGTGTACTCGGTACACAAACCATAGATAGAGTGTATTGTTTAAGGTCACTCTCTTTGCGAACATAGTCAGAGACTGTTGATGGTTAACAATTGCATTAATAGTGGGACATAGGGATAGCAATTAAGAAAAACAGACAATACCCATACACTATTTTTATTTATTTAATGTAAGTACTTGTACAATAGTTATATACAAACTACAACTCTCTTTTGTCTATTATTATCTAGTCCTTTTCGATCCACTTGCATAACAAGGCAGATGACTTTGTAGTTCAGCCCCTTAAAACAACAACAACACTACCTCTTGCATAGTCTGTGATGTTGATGACTCTTGAGGCGTGGAAGATGGATATAACATAACTTTTACAACGAGGGTTAAACGTTGCTCAACAAACAATGCACTATTTTGAGTAGCAACATCTTTCTCTTGTACTAACGTATTAGCATTCTGATGATTTTTTGCCAACACCATCAGTGTTTTGTCTGGAGCACTACATTGACGATCACTCACACTTAAAACCACACCATTTCTACTTTTCATATTGCCTCGACATCTTGTTGACCTCTGTTTTGAGCATCGCCAGAATATTATTCCTTTTACATTTTGTCGTCTATAGTTATAAGAGTAGCCTTTATAGAGTACACGTTGTTTACCTCGATTAGTTGTAGTAAGTTCCATAGTAGTAACTAACCTGTTAGTATGATTTGCACACTACAAAGGTTATCTCTGTTCTGGTAATAGAATTATTTTGCGTTGGCTTTTATATTTAATATGTACAGTTAAAAGTGATAGAAAAGTGGTAGAAACGTGGTAGCAAAGTGGTAGACAAGTGGTAGACAATTGGTAACATAGTGGTAGAAAAGTGGTAGCAAAGCGGTAGCAAAGTGGTAGAGAAGTGGTAGAAAAGTGGCAGAAAAGTAATAGAAAAGTGGTAGCAAAGTGGTAGAAATGCGGTAGCAAACTAGAAAAGTGGTAGCAAAGTGGCAGAAAGGTAGTAGAAAAGTGGTAGCAAAGTGGTAGAAATGTGATAGCAAACTAGAAAAGTGGTAGCAAAGTGGTAGAAAAGTAGTAGAAAAGTGGTAGCAAAGTGGTAGAAAAGTGGTAGAAAAGTGGTAGCAAACTAGAAAAGTGGTAGAAAAGTGGTAGAAAAGTGGTAGCAAACTAGAAAAGTGGCAGAAAAGTGGTAGCAAAGTGGTAGAAAATATTACATGTATTGTTAAGAAATAGTTTAAGCGGTTACATGGATTCATTACACTATAATTTTAGCATCACGAAGCTCATTTTCTATATCCAAAAGTTCTTCCTCGTATTTAGTATGACCAGCCTGTTTAGAGGTATGCAAGTACTGAAGCCGCTGGATTAGCTTATTGGGATTGTTCCAGTAAACAAATTTAACAAATGATTTTTTTGGGTGTAAACCATTATCATCATCATCATCATCATCATAATCATCATCATCATCATCATGGTTATCAACATCAATATAATTATCATCAATATAATCATCATCACTATTACTATCTAATCCTTTTTGTTCATCTTGCAATGCAACAACCTTTGGCATAGTTTGTGTTGTCTTTGATAGTGTTAGAGGTTTCTTAGACGTTAACGACTGTCCTAACATGTCTTTTTCAGGAGATAATAAATGCTCTTTAGCAAACAAAGCACTATCTTGAGCCACACTATTTTTTTCTTGGTCTTGCTTTTTTACCTTGGTTAGAGTATTTTGTCCATTTAAATGAGTATTATTTTGAGATTTACAATGATGATCGATTGAAATAAGTATGTTGGAGCCTATTGTTTTAATCATTCCTCGACACTTTTTAGATCGTTGTTTCGAACAGCACCAAATAACAGTTCCATTTTTATTAGTTCTTTTTACAATATATGCATATCCTTTATAGTAAGCACATGGCTTACCATAGCTAGTCGTTGATACTTCCATGTCAACTGTTAAGCATAAACTAATCTCTAGTAAAGTTAACTCGATTATAAAAATGATAGTTTGTAGTATGTGCAGTTTAAAGTAAGAACAAAAGTGAGAGTCAAATGGTAGAAAAGTGTTAGCAAAGTGGTGGAAGAGTGGTAGCAGTTTATAGTAGTCATGATCTTTTTACCAGAATGTGATTTGAGTAAATGTAATTTCTAAACCTTAGCAGTGAGTAGTCAGTTAGTATTGGTTCAGACAAGCGTAAACAGTTCTCCAATGAATCAGAGATCAAGATTTTCATTATGAAACAGTTGTGTAACCAATTAGGTATCGGTACTTGATAGATTCACACATGAATAAAAATTCCAACATATCTGACATGAATTACATGATTTGAAAGTTGACAAAGAATATCCAATCAATCATTGTAGTTGCAATGTCAAACACAAAGACAAAATCAGCATGAACTCTTAAGTTACAGGAAAATTCTATGAAATAGACTATGCAGGAAATTTGGAAATACACATCAGAAGTTTGCAACACCATCCTTCTAGCCTATATAAATTATTGATATGGAAAGTGTGCACTGCCCCTAACATTAAACCAATTTATCAATAACGCAAGTCAACAATCAAAACATTTTGTGTTGAGTCTATCATTTAATGCATATATTCTGTCTACATTGAACAGTAACAAAAAACGCCATTCATAATTAATTAAGTTTGCTTTAATTCTTTATGTAATGATAAATACATATTTAAAGTTTTGGCTGACTGTTCAGGGTGAATCGGCTTTGAACACATAAGAGAGGGAATATTTTAAGACTTAACCTCAGCTCACCTAACATAACCTAAATTTACCTAACCTAACCTTGTCATATAGGTAAGAAACGGGTCAACCTATGCTTTCGACTACCGAGTTTCAGCTACTTTTCAAGGTTACTCTCCCGAACATTGCCGGAGACTGCTGATAAACACCTATGTTCCCACGGCGGCGGCGCGCAACGACTTACATGACGCGCTTCCCCCTTTTCATTGATCCCTGTTGATTTGTCCCTTTGGACTGGTCCCTGTTGACTAGCCCCTTTGGAAGGGCCCTTTTTGAATGGGGTCATTTTTGACGGGTCCCTGTGGACAGGTCCTTTTGGCTGATCCCTTTGGACCGGACCCTTTGACATAATTTGGATAATTGCATGGGCCAGTCCATAGGTACCAGTAGTTTAAGTCGTATTCCAGATTATTCCTGACGAAGAAAGACATGGTTTCTTTCGAAACGCGTCGAATTTTAGTATAATAAAACACGGCATAAGCCCAAAATTCAACTTTATGAATAAGTTCATTGTTCTTACACGTTCCTGAGATGTTCTGTAGCCTATTCGTGGAATTCCATTATAGTTCATGTAGTAACAGTATGAATGTACAGTCAACTTTTCCAAAGCGCCTTCCATCTCTTCTTAAAAAGCCTCCTGCTGTTGTAGTATTTCATAGTTGATGTTAGAGATCATCCTAGGTGGTCAACTCAACTGTTGTATTGCATTCCTTCCTTCCATCTTAGCCCATCCGCGACATTAACTTGTCGTGATGAAGTACACGTTCATTCAAACTCTGTTCTGTAGTCATGATTACAAAATATAGACTGTTTGAACTATTGAAGAATATAGTCTCGTATTGGCATTGTACAGGAACAGTTGGACGTGTGGGAAGGAATAATACAAGGATATGGGATGAAATATAGCAAAAATAAGAGTGAGATAGTGATTACAACAAGGAAAAAGGAAAGAACCACAACGGGAATAACAATTGGTGGGGAACAGCTGAAGAAAGTGGAGAGTTTCAAGTATCTGGGAAACCTGATACAAGATAAAGGAAGAAACGATAGAGAAATAAATGAGCGGGGAAGGCAGGCAGAAGCATTTCGGAGGAGTGTGAGAAGCATGTTATGGAGCAAGGATGTCCCTCAGAACAGCAAAAAGATCATATATCGGACGTACTATGTCCCTATCCTGACGTTTGCCTCGGAAACCTGGGTTATGAAAGGAAGGGAGAAGAGCAAAATACAGGCCAGTGAGATGAGGTTCTTGAGAAGCAGTATTGGAGCTACAAAGATGGACAGAATAAGGAATGAGAGGACCAGAGAATTAATGAAGGAGGAACCATTACAGGATGGTATAGAGAAATCTAGACTTAGATGGTATGGACATGTAAAACGAATGGAGGAGAAGAGGATACCCAGGAGAGTACACGAGACGAAGTGGGAAGGAAAGAGACCGAGAGGAAGACCGAGAGACAGGTGGCTGAAGGGGGTGGAAGAAAGCGTGAAGAAGAGAGGAGAAGACTGGACAAGGGTGGAGGCTGAGAGATGGTGGGAAGACAGAAGACGTTGGAGAGGCTTGTGTTCCAAACAGACCCGGCCAGTGGCTGGAAACTGTGCAAGATGATGATGATGATTGGCATTGAATATTCCAAGTCCTAGTGAAGACTGAGTTCACTGTTCCTTAATAATGAAGATTAACACTGTCCCTAGCTATAACAAGCCGAGACAAAAATACTGCGTTTCGAACTGTCTAACTGCACTGGTTTCAACTTCGCGTCGAAGGTCTAATTTTTAGCCTACTTTTCACATTTTGCAAAAGTAGGAAAAAGTAGACTTATGAGATCGATCCGGGAAAATGTGTGTCTGTCTGTCTGACTGGCTGTGAGTGTGTCTCCCCCTATCAACTCCTAAACGGCTGCAGCAATCAAAACCAAATTTAGTATGAGTAAAGATGGCACCGGAATATCTCTCGTCCATATTTGAAAATGATGTCAGTGCTACCAACTGCTGAAAAAACGCACTAGAAATTTGAGCTCCATGTTGGATATCTTGCAAGGTATGCATGGGAGCTATTCCAAAATTGGCACACATGTAGATAATACTATTTCAGTTTAATTTCCGGGAGGCCAACCATGACAGTGTTGCCAACATAATTTTAAGCCTTCTGATAGGTCCAATGTTTAAATGCATATAACTTCTACACTATCAATTGGATTTCAACCAAATTTTGTATGTAATATCTGTACATAAACAGATATGACTGAGCGTATTCTTAAGAGCCACCAGGCCTGCCAACTGTTCATAATTGCTCTCTCTATTTTTTTATCCAAATACCAATATATCAGAAAGTATGCAATCCAACAGCTTTAAACTATGCACACGTATATTCTGACATTTTAGATTAATTTGGAGTAACTTATATACGTCAGTTCTACCAACATGATTATAAGCCTGCTGATAGTACCAATTTTTAAATACATGCAACATCTATACTATCAGTTGGATTTCAACCAAATTTCGTATGTGCTATGTGTACCATAACAGATATGACTGTTAATAAATGCTGTCTTTTTTACCCTAATATCAATATATCAGAAAGTATGCAAGCCAACAGCTCTATACTTTGCACACGTATAGCACCTGGCCCTCTTAGATAATTTGGAGTAATTAATATAAGTCAGCGCTGCCAACATGATTCTATGCCTGCTGATATGTCCAATTTTAAAATACATGTAACTTCTATACTAACAAATGGATTTCATCCAAAATTGGCACAACAAGATATCATAATATTTCAGATTATTTCTGACCAGCACACGCATGCTATTGTTGGCAACATGCTTTTACGCGTGCTGATAGATCCAGTGTCTAACTGCATGTAACGTCCATTGGACTTCAACCAAATTGTGTATTCTGTACCTTAAGAGATGGAACTAAGAATATATTCAGTCACCAGGGCTGCCAACTGTAGTGCTCTATTAGGCTATATTATACCAGATATATTTTGAACTAATTAGATATTTCGATATTACCAACTTAATTTCGTCATTATTCTAGATAGGTTCATATACTGTAGAATAATCATTGGCATGAAAAGTAGGCTGTATAGTTCTTCACGGAACTTCTTGTTAAGAACGTAAACGACGCGTTGCTTGCGCGACACCGGAGTGTTATACGCCAAGCAAAAGTATATTGTGATCTGAACTCGCTGCCTCGCCAGATATTTCACACTGCTCGTGAGATCCATAATGCTCTTCGGTGCGAAACGATATTGCCAGTCGATACCGACACTGGCTAGTGTTCGATAATACTCTGTTATTCTGTCATATGCATTTATCTATGTGTAAAATACTCTCAAGTTTCCTCTTCTTTCAATATAACGGTTTGCATCAGAGTGCTGGCAGCGCTGCCTCCATTTTGTAGCCATTACTCGTACTAGAGACATAGCACCTGTTCAAAGGATATAGTGCGGGTTGCTGGATCGCTCCTAAGCTCGCCACAAATTATCAATGCGCTACATGCCTTGTAAAAAGTGCCGCAGGAATTCATCTGAGTACTCTCCTGTACAACATAGATCCGACTCAATGCAAAATACTGTCTCAGTACCAAATTAAATATTGAAGACTGAACTACGTAGATAATTATCACTCTGAACGTATATCATATTTTATAGGAAAACAAAGATAGGAGAGATTCACTGTATCGAAAACAAATCATTCTATTATTATCTAAGGTTGGTATTAGAAAGAGCTCGGTTTTATCTTCACGATATTTACATCCCCATACTTCTAAAACAGCACCCTGCAATTATTGTTGATGCACTTATTATTTCTGGACACAAAGAAAACACGGTGATGACTCGTACCGTATTTGGATTCAAACCGCGACATTATTGAGTGTGTCATAATTATCTGTCTTATATGACTGCTCATGTGGAATTGATAAGAATCAAATCATTAATCACGGTCTTTATTATGTTGTGGCAGTTTCCCTAGTAGCGAGAAAGAATATTTTTAAGAACGAACTGATTCTTATCCATATAATTACACTGCAAACAAGTACCTAGGCTAAATTTCGATCCCGGGAACGGTGTTGTGTTTCTTGAGAGTCTATCACATGTATGTGTGTGCTTACGTCACTCTGGGAGCCCAGGGAGGTAATACATGGTAAGTTCATTAGTATTGTGTTTTCAAATATAACATTTCACAACTCATAAATACTGGCAAGTGTTATTGTTGTTGGTTCTTTTGAGGCCTTGCAACATCGTGTACTTGGGCGCGTGTAGACGTTGTCTGATAACCTGTGTCATTGTGATGTGTGTATCAGTGTGTGATTTTGTTATCGAGGTAGGATTTGGGTAGGAAGAGGCCGTGGTCATACGTTAAGTACCATCCCAACATTTGCCAGGAGAAGAAGTGAGAAGCCACGAAAAGTCACTTCCAGGATGACTGAGGTAGGAATTGAATTTTCTCCGTTTTTCCTCACGAGGCTGAATGTACCCCACCTGTTCCAGGCCTCATTCCAGAATTTACACATTCCTGGGCATGTCATATTTGTGGACTGGAATTTTTCTGCTCAGAATGTTTCCGTGCACAAGATTATAAACACGTTCATAATTCTTGAAATAACCCAGATATTATCTTTGAAGTTGGTATGAGTAGTGTTCTAGAGTGTGACATTCTGTGTAGTGGTGGCTTACAGAAAGACCAGATGCAGTATATTTGAGATTAGATTGGTCAACAAGCAAAGTACGGTACGCTATACAGGGTGATATAAAAGTCTGGATCTACCTCTCGTGTTTTTGCTCTTCTAGACTCCAAAAAATCAGTAAGGGATATTGTAGCTGGCAAAGGTACTTTCAGTCTTAGGTCTTCGATGAAGAAGATTTCCTTTTCTAACTCGTAGAATCATCTTGTGGGTGCCATCTTTCCAACTCTTAGTACCCATATTTTAAAAATCTCGACTTAACATTTTCTATTCTTTCAAGATCGCTGAATGTGAGATGCTCCCATATTATTTCAAGACCATACGTAACTACTGGCGAGATGGTCGTATGGAAAATGGTCAAAGCTGTAACTAGCGATAACGTTGGTAGATTCTTAATCTTGTAAATGGCTCTGATAGCTGTTTCTGCCTCTCTTGTATATGATGACTGAAGGATGTGGCTGATGTGTGCAGGGTTATGCCCAGGCATTTGAACTTGTTCATTACGTTTAATGGTTCGTTGTACAATTTGAGCGTGTCTTTAAGCGCAGGTTTACCTCCTTTTCGAAATGTAATTTGAACCGTTTTTCGAAAATTAATATCAAGGTGATTTTCATTGACCCATTTTTCTAGTTCAAACAATACACTCTGTAATTCTAATTTGTTGGAAGACCCTAAAACCATGTCATCCGCATAGAGTAAGAGTGTGGTATTGGGAGTGTTCTTTATTATGCTGGTAATGTCTGCCGTAGTAATATTAAAAAGAAGCGGACTTAAAGGATCACCCTGCAAAACTCCGTTCGTAATTCTGATATAATTGCGATGTGGTGACACCGTCGTCTATTTCTATGAGATTGTAAGCCAGTATATGTTCCAGTAAGGTCGTTATTGGCCTTAATTCATTGGTCAAACCTTTGATCTTCTATGTAATTAGTTCCCGATGTAACAAGTCGAAAGCTTATGCGGAATCCACAAATACTGTATAATATTTTCCATTAGGTTTCCTTATAGCTTCTTGCACTTCACTTAAAATATAAGTTACTGCCTGTGTTGGGCTTCTTCCTTGCTTAAAGCCAAATTGTCAATCTGGAATTTCTGCTATTGGTGTTAGTTTCGTTGTGAGAAGCTTCATACATATCTTGAAGATGTTGCTCCCAAGTGCAATAACTGGGATAACTGGTGTCCTCTTTTCCCTTGTAGAGAATTTTCATGGTAGAAATTCTCCAGCTGTCTGGAATGGTCCCAAAACTTATGCATGCATTAAAGAGATTGGTCCAAAATGGTAAGAGTATGTCTTGTGACTGCTTTAGTAGTTCTGGGCAAATGAGGTCTGGGCCAGGAGCTTTCTTGTTTTTTCCGCAATTAATTATTGCTTTGATTTCTTCCATGGATATAATTAACGTATCCTCATCTGAATAAGATCAAGCCTCCGTGGCTTAGGCGGCAGCACGCCGGCCTCTCACCGCTGGGTCCGTGGTTCAAATCCCGGTCACTCCATGTGAGATCTGTGCTGGACAAAACGGAGGCAGACAGGTTTTTCTCCGGGTACTCCGGTTTTCCCTGTCAAAATTTCATTCCAGCAACACTCTCCACTATCATTCCATTTCATCTGTCATTCATTTAATCATTTCCTCAGAGAAGTGCGTCAGGCATCGGCTGCCGGCACAGTTCATATCCTCGCCGCTAGATGGGGGCTTCATTCATTCCATTCCTGACCCGGTCGGAGACTGGAAGCAGGCTGTGGATTTTTATTTTTCATCTGAATAAGATATATCTGATGATAAATTGCATCTCTTGGTTTCTTGATTTAGAAAGGTCTTAAAATGTTCTTCCCATTCTCGCATGGTACTTTCATTGGGTCGGAACGTTACTGGTCTTCGTAGAGCACGAAAAGGATCGGATTTGGCCTTCCTTGCTAGATTTTTTGCTTTTCTTTCAATGTGTTCTGATTTTTTGGTTTGTAGGAATTGTTTATATAATTTCCTATGCTGTGCATATATTTGGAGATTTTCGTCCGTGCCTTGTGTCCTTGCCTTGTAGAGAGCTTGTTGCTTGCCACGGTGGGTGAGTGGTTATAGTGTCGGACTCCCAACCCCAAGATTGCAGGTTCGCCCCTGGTCGTGGTAAGTGATTTTTGAAGGCGACAAAAATCACGACAGTCATGCCATACGTTGTTGGCATGTTAAAGAACCCATTTGAATTCACTAGGCCGTGTTCAATGGCAAAATTAATCTCGGGAATTTCCGCCAACACAAAGTTCCTCCATTCTCTACTTGAAAGCGCTGTAGTGTCAAGGAGTTTAGATATCTAACCTCCCTGACTTTCATAGCGTTCAAAGGAACGACGAAATTCGACATGCAAGCTACCCTCTGGGTGTCAATTAACAAAGCTTGCACCAGGCATCCGAGGCCATACGATATTATTATTATTATTAGAGAGCTTGTAGAGTTTCTTTTCGCTTGGCGTAACATTTCTTATCAAACCAGATTTGAGCCCTTCTTTTCTTCATAGAAAGACTAGCTGATTGTATTGAATCTGTGACTATTTTCAGTGCGTCATTTATGTGACCGTCATTTGCGAGGCGTTCTGCTCTGATAATATCTTCAGGGATGATTTGATCTTGGTCAGTTATTCTGGATATCTGCCTTCTGTTGTGTTGTTTCAATGTCTGATCTATTATAATGATGTCGGTTACTATTGGAATATGCTTTCTTATGGGTGCTGCTCCAGATCTCCCGAGTCATTCCTGTTTCTTGATGTATATTCCATTGCCTTTGTAAAATACAAGAACAATTGTGCTCGCTCCATTGTTGCAGAAGTAGGCCATTTCTTCCTTTGTGCTCACTAGTGAAAATCCTTCCTCATTCAGCATTTCGAGTACTAACTCTGTTTTTCGGCTAGATTTATCAATTCCGCAATTGAGGTCACCTGCTAGGATAGTAGGTTTGTCTTCTCCAGTTGTTTTTGAAATGGCTTTAGCGAGCATTTCAATGACGTCGTTTGTGGAGGCGTAGGGGTTGATATACAAGGCAATAATAATGATGTCTGCAGTTCTTATAACGAATAAGTTTTCTTCCTTATATGTTGCATTAATGGTGACAATTGTAGGTTAAAAAAAACTCCGCCTTCCGGTCTGCCTTTCGTTGGGTTTGCGAGCATGCGTATACTATAATATCCAGGGAGGCTCTAATAGGAAGGTCTGAGTTGTTATCAGGGCGTCTGGTATCTGTGTCATTTCTGGTGGAATATACTGAAGAGCATTCCTTAATCCTTCTGCGTTCCATAGGATGAACTTGGTATATCTATTTTTATTCAAGGGAGGGGGGATCATTTTTCCTACGGGAGAAACGAAATCGACGTATTAAAACCCTTTTTGTCCAAAAGTCTGAGTCTAAAGTTACCTCTAAGTATTGAAAAGGTATTCCAGTTAAAAAGGTAATTTTATCTCCTTGAGTATTAAGTTCTTCGCAAATTATTTGACCTTCAACTCCGCCTTTGTTGAGTTAAGTCCTTACTAAATCGTGGAGGTGTTCTTCAATTTTCCTACGTACAGCCAAGCCCTTTGATCAGCGGCCTGCAGGTCAACGCCCAGTTTTGTTCCAATAATTACTGGCGGACGTATTGATTGCACTGTATTTCTAGTTCTTCTAGCAACTTGAGACCAGGGGATGTTGCCCATTGTGAATTTTTGTTCACTCGTGTTAGTTTGTCGACTGTTGAAGGAGTTCATTGAGTTCACGTCTATGGTTTCTCCTTGGTGAAGCGCCTTCATAATGTGAGTTTGTATGACATTACTGATTTTATTGGTTATGAAGTCCATAACCAAGTCTACTTTCTGATTTAGCTCTTCTATGCCTACAACTTTTTTCCTTCCATGGAGCCATGAAACTCGGCCCCATTATCACGAAATACTGTAGATGATTTTGGCCAAGATACTGCAAGATGGCGGCAAGTGACCGATCTCGTCTTTTAGTAGCTCTGACATATTACTGTATTTTAGTGGTAATTTGCGTGTTCAAGTGTACTATATGGTGTGCAACTGTATCTGAAAACATTTCCAACCGTAGTGATGTGCCGTGTGACCACGAAATTCAGTGGTACTATGCAGATAGACACTTTACTTTCTCGACCGCGGCAGCTTGTAACCTCCCAGTGCTCCGCCATATTTCTACCACACCTCGTGGACCAGTACAAGGTTGTCGTGCAGTGTACTTCATATTACTTCTACTATCAGGTGACATTCATTTAAACCCAGGACCCCTTAACCTCTACTATCAAAACGCACAGAGCATCAATAATAAACTAACCGACTGTTTAGCAAATGAAATTGAAATTAACCAATTTGATATCCTCTGCCTCTCAGAAACATGGTTGTCAGACTTTGTCTCATGTGGAAAACTTCCGTTTTCATCTGAGTTCAATGTGTTTCGGCGCGATAGGTCCTCAAGGGGTGGCGGTGTTGCAATCGCAGTTCATAACAAACTGAAGGCAAAACTTCTGCCTGACTTAGAAACTTCCTGCGAATATCCCAAAAATGAAGAATTTACTCGTAGGTTGCTTCTACCGCCCACCCACCAGCAAAATTGACTCCTTAGAAGAATGTTTCAACTCTACCGTTCTTGCCCTCAACCAAGAAAATGAAATAGTGTTACTAGGTGATTTTAATTCACATATCTCCTGGACATCAATAGACAATGGTACCATAAACTCTCCCCCAATTGATACTTTCATCTTAACTAATTTTATAAACGGTCTTCATCTGAAACAGTTCAATCTATACCCTACAAGGAAATCTGAATCACTAGACCTCATATTTTCAACACTGCGTGATGTCACCGTGGCAGTTGGAAGAAATATACTGAACACTGACCACAGTTCAATAGAAGCCTCCCTCCCCGTCCCAGCCAGCAGGCATAAAAACAGCCCACCCGCCAAGAACAAAACATTCCCGCTCTGGAGAATGGTCGACTGGCAAGCTGTCAATCAATATTTATCATATCATCCCTGGTGCCTACTAACAGCTGTGAGAGATGTGAATAGCGCATTGGCCTTGTTCGAGGATTTTCTTTACTCGACCATTAAATAACACGTCCCTTTCTCCGTTCCCAAATCCAACAAATATCCGCACTGGCTAAGTCAAAACCCCAAACTCCTTCTCCAAAACAAAACTCGAGCATGGTCGCTGTGGAAATCAGTTCCTAATACTCATACACGCAATGTATTTACTCACCTACGGAACATTTCAAGAGTTCATATGACAGAAGATTACAACTGCTACATTTCTTCCATAACAGGAAATCTCAGGAATAACCCGAAGAAGTTCTGGACACTTATATCATCCCGTAGAAAGACTCCTAGAATTCCTCTTAACCTAAACCTCCATAATGAAGAAATCCCATTTGAATTGATGTCCACACATTTCAATGAATATTTTCACTCAACCTTTTCAGTTCCCGTACCAAACCCCAGCCCCCCTCAACTTATTAGAGTCTGTTCTGTTTCATTGTCTCAAATTTCAACGACCCCCGATGAAATCCAAAATATCTTAAAAAGTCTGCCGGCAAACCGATCTACCTGGCCATCAGACATAAGCCCTATATTCCTGAAAATCGTCTGTGCATCTCTCAGCATCCCCTTGTCCATAATACTCAACTGATGCATGACATCCGGCACTTTTCTTGACTCATAGAAAAGAGCTGACGTCACACCTGTCTTTAAATCAGGCAGGAAGCACAAAATTTCATCATACAGACCTATATCTATCGTCCCAATACTCTCTTCAGTCTTCGAAAGAATAATACATTGCCGTCTCCTCACTTTCACCAAACCACACCTCTCAGAAGAACAACATGGCTTCGTCCCTGGAAAATCATGTTTAACAAATCTGACTGTTCTGAACCATCACATAATTTTTGCAATTGATCAAAAATCTCAGCTAGATGTAATCTACGTTGACCTGGCCAAAGCATTTGATTCCGTGAACCATTTCCTACTCCTGCACAAGCTTGCTTCACGATACAACGTACATGGATCCTTCCTGTCCCTAATACAAAGCTTCCTGTCCAATAGGCAACAACGGGTAGTGCTTCCAGGGTCTGTATCGTCCTGGCTCCCAGTCTTATCAGGAGTAACTCAGGGCAGTATCCTGGGACCCCTTGTCGTCGTGCTGTATATGGCCGATATAAACACATGAGTGCAAAATTCTCCATGTTCCATTCTTCTGTACGCTGATGACCTCAAGATATTCAGAAAAAATTCCAGTTCTGACGACCGCGCTGAGCTCCAGGAAGCAGTGAATACATGTACTGATTGGTTCAACAAATGGAGGTTATCTCCAAATCCCAAAAAGTGCTTCAGTGTCTTTTTTCACTACTGACATTTGGAAATCAGGCGGACTATAAAATTTGTGGAAATAAATTGGTTACGGCTTCTCAGGTAAGAGATTTAGGTATTATTCACGATGATAAACTGACATTCTCTCCCCACATTGACCACATCAAATCTCGTGCAATGCGCAGTCTCGGCATTCTATACAGATTCACAGAAATTAAAGACCTCACTGCACTTAAATTATACTTCACCACATATGTTCTCCCTATCCTAGATTTCTCTTCTCCAATTTGGTCTACCTCGGCTAAAACCAATATTTCTAAATCGAACAGTGTCTTTAATTTCTTCATATCAATAGTCAAAGCTCGCAATCCTTCACTAAGGCACTTTGCAAAATCCGACATTTTAAATCAGCTCAATGTACTCGACCAGAAAAGCCGTCTACAATTTACTGACCTGTGTTTCCTACATAAAATTATGAATGGTTACACAAAATGTAACATGCCACTAAGCTACTTCCCACTCCATGTTCCCTCCCGTTCAATACGTCAGAACCATTTACACCCCATACCTCGCCCACGTCTTGAAGTACAGAAGCGCTCTATTTTCCACCGTCTGCCAACCCTTAGCAACTCCCTTCCAAATATTGACATATTCTCTCCCTATAGAACATTCAAACATAATATTAGAAGATCCCTTTCATCCTCAATCCCTACCCCTCACCCTACTTATCACCCATTACCCCAATCATTCCCTACGTCTTTACCGAGATTTATCCCTTGCTTCCATCACTACCATTTGTTACCTGTTATTGTTGTAGTTGTTTTTGATAATATTATTTAAAATTGTTAAAATATTAGTGTAAAATGACCTATTCATGGTTGTATCTAATAATTATTAAATAAATAAATAAATAAATACATAAATAGATGTCAGTTCTCCTCGATCAATATTCGGAGGCGTTTCCTGCTTACTGCCAGAAGATGGCACCACCTGTCTGTCTCCACTACTGGGAAAGGCTTGAGTTTCCTTGCTTCGCTCCTGATTTTCTAACCTCTGTGCGTCAAACTTCAGTTCAAGAATTTCAATGTCCTTTGCTCTTATATTATCTTCTAACACACTGAATGCTTTCCTTAGTATACTTACTGACTGTTGATGTCATCACGTAATTCTTTTTTCAGCTTGCTTCCTGATTCCGTTAATGTAAGTAGGTTTCTAGCGAAGTTTCCACTACGGCATGTACTTCATCCGCCATCTTGTAACAATATCATAACTGAATCAATGCCATTGGGATACACTACCCGTTTCCTTTCATTCTACACATGGGGCAGTAGCGAGGTTCGAGGGGTGTGAAAGTTACACCCTGCATCAGGAGGAAGTGTGTACACTCTCTGCCACTCCTCCACCAGGATAGCTGTAGATTTGCTAGATATGTAGTCATGCTACATCTCCGGCATCGTAGCTGAAAACCCTGTGCCCTTATAGCATGTGATATATGACACTGATAAAAGTGGGAAAGTTCGAGGTCCATATTAATAGGCTGTTGGAAACTAATTTGGTGGTGCAAGTGCCATTAGAGGAAGCAAAATGCTCTTTCATGACACATGGTTATAGTGTGACATTTCACTTTGAACAGTGATCTCGTATCACATTTCAGCAATTATATTGGTTAATTTCCTAAATAATATGCATATACATTAACCATGTTGAATTTCTAACAGCTCAACCCATATTGACTAGTGGTAATATGTATTGTGTAATCCGACATTAGAATTCTAAATTTCCATACATAGATATATTGTTCCCGATTGATAAGGTCATCGAGGGACCATCTGTCGCTGATAGCCTTCCCGACTTCCTTACCCTTCAGACCCACAGGTTGAGAGGATGGGATGTGTCCTCAGACCAGCACCGGTACAAGACGGTTAACCTCGGGATATCTGGGTATAGTGTGGAATAGGCCGAGGAAACACACCCCAAAACAACAACAAAAATCTAGAAATCAATAACCCAGGCTTAGGTAAAATTCGTTAAATATGTATTCAATAAAACAAATCCCTAGCCTAGTTTGGAGGGTTGAAAATATCGGCTAGTCTGCAATGCTAAAAAAAAAAAACCTCAAAAGATCACGAATACAAAACAAATAAATAAAGTTCCAATCAAATCTAGGAATGTGACACGTAATGATGGTCCCTAAGCAATTACAAAGAATAATTATTAAAAATACGAATAGTGACAGGCGGTGATTCTACGGCAAAGCAAAACATTTAACTTGTTTACAAGGCTAAATTTATTTACATTTGAATAAATATAAGCGACGTTCTGAATGTGCCAACATTTACGTTAATCTGCTAGCTAAATCCTATTTGAAATGAACACTCGATGATCATCGGTGGAAAGAAAAATCAAAGCTAAATAAAGCAGCCATCCTATTTGACATAAAAAACAACAAATCTATCCTAATTACACACATAATACAAATCATAAATCAATAGAACTCACTCAAACCCATACGCTGTTTGCGACGAATTGTCATCTAAATGCTTGTAAGGAATAGTGATAGCATGACTTGTAAAAGCGGCTTGCCAACATTGTTGTCAGATGTCCACATCTACAGACATTCTGTGGCATCGCAACCTGTCATCTAGAAGTTCGTGTGAGCTCAATCATGAAATTGGTACTTGAGTTGTGTGCTTCCAGTGTCGGTCATAATAAAATATAATCAAAGTTAAGATAGTTCATCAATTTATATACCGTATTTGGTTTTTTATCTCGTTGGTTTAAATGAATTACGCTTCTTGATTTAGGTTCTGCTTTAGTTATCATTATTATTCCCTCAAAGTGTATTTAAATTCACCATATTGACATGGAACGACGAGAGCAAAAACAATGCTGTGCCGTAGCCAGTACCAGAAAAATAACCATATCCCCTTACTGCGCAGCACAATAACACGTGCTAAAATAGCGAATAAATACCGCAGCTCATAAACCTGCAAAAACATCGGTCGACGAGACAAAACCAATCTCCATCGCCGGAATAAATACCTCAAATGATGTGGGTGTACACAACAATCCCATCATCTATCATAACAGACACAACAATAACATTATCTGTGAACTGATACATTAATTCTGAACACTCACATGAGAATAAAAAGGGAAGTTCCATCTCTGTGGAATATTGTTATATATTGCAGAAACTCGTAAGCATAACCCAAGTTCAAATATTAAACATCAATTTCTTGAATAACCTTTCATAATTCACAATGTGCGATCGTCATTCCCTACATAATTCCTAAAGTATATTACCAAATTCCACAGTCATATAGTCTCAATTCAGTTGTCTCGCAAAGTCAATGTTGACTTGTGGGTAATCATGCCTATCCCCACATTTGCTCCATCCATTCGGAATTTACTCATAACAAATGAGCGCGTACACCTGCTCGGCAAGCTTGATACAAAGCATTCACATTCTAAAACGAGCAGTTTATTTGGCAATACAGTCCTACTTGCCTGCTCTCGAACGTTTACTTCTGTTATTCCTTGTCATAACACTTGTATAGTATGCTGCCAACGTGCTTCTATAATGTGATGTGTACTCGATGGACACTAGAAATAACATAAAACAACGGTAAAAGCCCTTCTGCCGTAAAATGATACGTTAGCTAGGCATGTTTGTGCACTTGCCCACAAACTTGTGTCAATCCTGAACACATTATCTACAAGATTCATAACCAAGGGTAGTGTAATGACGTTAAAGCTCATCAAAATGTAATAGTTTTAAGGTGGCTGTGTTTCACTCCTACAACGGCCAAATGATACGTATCTTGGTTGGTGAGCTCTTAGGGGCACCTCGCACTTCCTAGCGTTTTAAATTCATACAAAAATCAACTACAAATAGTGGTGTTGCCTGTACAAGTGAGCAGTTATAACAAAGGAATTTCCTTGTGTACTATCTTCTTCATTGGGCATAGATTGGTGTACTGTGCCCAAATCCACTGGTGAAAATTTGAGAGCACACGCACATATTCTAAGACCCAGGCAGAAGATTTGAATAGCGCGCGCCGATTGTTCTTAGAAGCAAATCGAAGGAATATGCAGGCTACAGAACGGCTAATGACGCGTCAGATTGTCACAAGTGAGGCTATATTTTTGATAAAATATTTCCCGATTGATTGGAAACTTGGGACACATACCATATTGCTGGCACGGATAAGGGAACCAGCGGAAGCCGAGATATGAGAAGTTTAAGGAATAAGGACATATCCCGCTATTATGTCAGGGGACTGCCCTGGAATGTATAAAATGAGCGCCGAACTGGGCTCAACATTCACATCTTCACAGCGCTTGGTCGATAGTACCCCGTGATACACATCTTCACAGCACATGGTTGCTAGCACTTCGTGATACTTATCTACGAGCACATGGTTGCTATGTTCGTCGTAATGCTTGTCAATAGCACATGGTTGCTAAGTCTTAGTGTGAATGGCCGAAACAGTACATGGTTACTGGTATTTTAAAAGTGTTAGAAATTCTTCCAGTGAAACATGGAATATTTTTCGTCATTTACTCATGTAATAGACATTTTTTTGGCAGGCAATACTGGTAAATATCAAACTGCTAACGGACATATGATAGACTTACTCTATAAACATACCACAGTTCATAATTATTATTGGAATATTTTCATGTCCAATTACCAGAAGCAGGCTTTGTCTTGGTGACTGAATGACCAACCAAGATCCCATGTCTGTACTTTTACAAATACATTTCTTGCTTGGTAAAGATCACTTAGCCGACATAAGGGGCCAGCTCTGCATAGCGCTGGCTGGAGAGTGCATAACTCTACCCAGGGACAACGAGAACATCAGATCTGTTACCAAAGCTGAATAAGATTGTTAGCGTATTAAACTGAACTGAATGCGTCACGGTTGGGTCTGTGTTACAGCTGGTATTTTTACCATGGATCAAATTGATCTAGTCCCTTTCAAGAAATTAACTACGGCTGTTAGAGATGCCATCAAGAACATTTTACATCAAGATTATTACCAGGCAACGAATATAATCACCGCTATGTCTTGCTAGACATATTGCGGCAATAAAATGGAGGCCGATACCAGGATTTAAGTACGAGTCCAAATGGGGACTGAAGACTGGAATGGTCTGGTTTTAACCAGATTATCTTATACATCAAGATCTACAAGAATGTAAGCTACATTTTGCATTATTTTTATGCGTAGTTAGCAGGAATTCTCATTTTTCTACAGTCATATCAACATAATTATTCTTTGGTAATATGCTGTTGCAAATGAATATGCGAGGAATGGGAAGCCTAGTTCTGAGTATTTCCTACGCTCAGACATGTCGATTCAATGACTTGAATCTATGGACAAGCATCATGAGCATTTTATTTGATTCTGTCATTTATCTAATCGCGGTCCTCAGCCGTCGTATCTGTAAATATTAAAATAAATTTAAGTTGAGTAATGGATGTCTTTCCATGTTTGAGAAGTCGAGTTTGATCTTTCCTCGAATAGTTTATCGAAGTTAACTCCAGTTTTGGGAATAATAATAATAATAATAATAATAATGATTTAATAATTATTATTATTATTTTCAATTTTTCTGAGATAATAATAATAATGATTTGTACTCTCTAATAATCATATCATGTAGTGTGAATTTTAAAAATGTATATTCGAAACAGTTCACTATATCGGATACTTGCTTTTCCGAAGGTTAGTGGTTAAACGCACGCCCACATTCTACTAACAGAATAATATATTGGAAGCATTTGATTATTGCATTACCCAGTCAAATAATGTAGGAGATACGGAAAGTGATAATATGAGGAACAAATGGAATGTATGAATTAGGGTTTTGCTAGAGTTTATATAAATACTAGCTATTGTACCCGGCGTTGCCCGAGAGGTGTCTTTATATGTTATAGAAAGATAAATGCCTATCTATTTCTCAGTGTGTATTCATTTTTTCCTTAAGTGAGTTTAGAACATGGTTCTCCCCGATTCTGGTATTACTCAAGTTCAATATTAACTCACTGTAAATAGTCGAAAGGTACAGTACTGTAGGATACAATAACGTAGCGGAGAATGCAACAATAGTAAAAAGGGATTTACTATATACACAATTCCCCGAGAACTCAGTCTCACAATTACTGTCCTGATAGTGTTTATTTTTGATTTAATGGGGTCAGCTATTCTTATGGCAAAGTATCGTTACTTACAGTTTGGTTCTTGTAGAAAATTATCGCATAATAATATATATTCGTAGTTTAATTACCGTATGTTTTTGACAGGTTATGAACTAAATTCATAATTTAACATCCTGTTCCATTAAAAATTAGCATAATCATAGAGCAGGATAATTACCAATTACAATATAACTCGATTAACTGGAGGAAATATTATTCATAGAACAATCTGCATTATCATGAAAAATTTACTGTATTAATGATTTGTAATACAAAAGACAGCTGGTAGACGTAGAAACTATCAACATTTAAAAAATGCAGTATAAGGACATTATGATTAATAAAACATAAACGTCAACGTATAAGTAGTGAAACACACCTTAACGGAGAGTATAAAACTTCGATTCTATAGGTAGTAGATATTACATACAATATATTACGCGTTATACCTATCGTCAAGAGGTAAAGATTCAAATTCTCCCGTAACAGCAGCGGCATTAGAATATAAAATTAGGCCCAAAATGTCACATAGGTTTCTGTGACCTAGAGACTGAAGGTTAAATACAATTATTATACATAAAATGCAAACGTCATTTGATGACCACGTGTATTAGCGGCTAACATTTTTGGCTTTCGCCTTGAAAGTCTGAGTTTGAATCCCAGATGTGTCAAGAAATTTTAATTCTGGTGTGATAGTCGGAATGGGCTACACTACACCTCCCGAGGCAAAACTTGGAAATTGTTTTCCGTGGTTTCCCACTTCTACTCGAAGCAAATACCGCGATAGATCCTAACTGAAGGCCACAGTAACCTCCTTTCCAATCCTCATTTGAATTACTAATACACTCACTACAACAGCCATCACAGTAGGACATGTTATCAGAAATATTCCATACACACTGAAGTACATGGGACTATATGATTATGATGTAGAAAAGTCTCTAAATGAATCAACAACATAATCATGTATGCTCATTTAATCTTAATAGTAAGTTTCGTCTTGGTACCTCCAGCTGTTGTAAACGTTACGCCACATGTAGGGTTAGCCAATGTATTTCTTTATTAATTTAAATTTCCTACAATGAACCCTGTTAATAACATTTAAAATAATACGTATTCAGATTTTTATGGCATTCAGATTCATAATACGAAATGGAGTATCATGGCCTCTTACAGAGATAGATGGAAACCTGGTAGTCATAGCTTGAACTACTGTTTCTGTGGAGTGCCATGTCCTCTTACAGAGATAGATGGAAACAACCTGGTGGTCATTTCTTGAGGTACTGTCTTCATTGAGCAAATAGAGTGACATGGTCTCTTAGAGAGATAGATGGAAACCTGGTGGTCGTAGCTTGAACTACTGTCGCCGTGGAGAATATGGAATGGCATGGCCACTAATATTACAGAGATAGATAGATGGTCTCGTCCACTGCCTACTAAATGCGAGCTATGCTCCGGCCTTGCCATTCTCTCCCAGTTAGGACCCATGCATAACGTGTAGCCTATTTGAAAAATTTCCTCTAGTTGCCGATAGAATGCACTCCCACCCAGGAATAGGAGCGATTAGTAAACAGCTGTTCAATAGGTTTATTAAAAAATGTGTTTCTCACAGTGTTACGTTTAGAACAACGAAGTTTTGTTTCAGTTTCAATTCTTGTAAGTAGTCGGTATTAATATACTGAATACCTACGTTGTTTGGGGTGTTTGCGGATGAAATTGTAAAATACTGGGAATATTTATAATCTATGGTTTGAATGCCGCTGCTCAAATCCAGTATGTCATACCGTTGTTTGTCATTTTTCACTTTAAATAGGAGGAGCATAGTAGGTGTGCTTTCATTTCTCGAGTTTACGTAAGACAGAGATATGTGTGATGATTGTCTTAACGGGATTTCCCGCGATAACTTTGTTCCGGACAAAAACGCTCACTCGTCTCTTTAACCCAGCACCGATAAACTATCCTGAGTGTGGTTTTTCTACACTCTGTCCAGGCAAATGCCTGGATAGTACTTGACCACTGCTAGTAACGCACATGAGTAGGGGGATGATAGGAGTTCTAAGCCGCTCTGGAAACCCCTTTGCTCTACTACTAAGCCTTAGTCATGTTAAATATCTCTCGAACGCATGGTCCGATTTTGACAAATGAGGTCTCATTGGACTCGAGCTGACGTTCTCTTTCCTATGGACTACTCGTTATATTTTTGATTTTTTTTTGAAAATTTTTGTTTTCGAAAGTTGGTGATAGTTTGAAAACCAAACATGGTAGATCGTTTTGCCATAGCTCAAACGAATGGTCTTTATGACATTTATTTTCTATAATAAAACATTTTTACTTTTTATGTTTTTTTGAAAACACTCGAATTTTGAAAATCCTATATGTTGGAAACTAGGAAGTTTACAAAAAGGTTTGTTTGACGTAAATTAATGGTCCCTATGCCCCCTACCCCCAAAATAAATTTCAAGTCTCTAGAGGAAAAATTTGTGTTTTGTAAGTAGTCGGATGAGGGGGGAGCTACTACACTTAGGAAGTTGTGAGCCCCTGCGACCTTGGAATGGAAGGAGTGATGCTAGGAGGGCGTGCTTGGATTCGTTGTTTTCGTCTCGTCGTGCTCTTTACGGGAATGTAGGTGTCGAAAAGGTGAAATGCTGGAAACACGGTTTTTTTGGGGGAAAAACGTGATTTTAAACTTTTTGCTATATATCGCGAACCAATCATGCTAGAGGCATGAACGAGGGGTCCAAGGACTCGGGCTGACGTCCTCTCTGCTATGGACCACTCGTTATATTTTTTAAATAATTGGAAACTCGATTTTGGGGTAAACACATGTTTTTTGTGATTTTTGCCGATATCTCACGGACCCATAACCGTAGAGACGTGTACGCGGTGTCCTAGGACTCGAGCTAACGCCCCCTTTCAAAAGTGGTAGATATTTTTTCCAAAAATTAATTCACAAAGGGCCTAACGCCGTACATGTTGAAAAAAGAATTCTTTACCCTTACCTGTTTATAATGTTTATGAAGCGTGGTGGTTGAGAGAGACGATACGGCTGGGTGTGTGTGTTTCAACGAACCTGTCGCTAACCACGGTGGCTGTGTTCAATAGATTAATCGATATTTCGACGGGTCGGTTTATGACAGAACGAGGGTGCGTTTTTTTCACACATTTTACCTTTGACGTGTAAACGGTAATGAGAACTTGGTTCTATGTTGGTCGAAGCGAGTACAGAAAACCAACTTGCAGAGGAGCAAGAGGTGAATGTCATTTGAGCTTATTGAAAGGCGCTGATCTGACTTGACAACAGGTGACGCTTGAAGGTGAAATAATCTGACCATCGTGGTGGCAGGGGAGTGTGAAATGCATGCACACACATGTGTGAATCCACATGTACGCTAAACCAGTGACATCCTGTCTTGCTTCGTACGTGACAAAATGCAAGTCCATGTGAAATTTGATCTGCCACAGGTGTTCGCTTGGGACGTTAGCTGTCCACGTGCACGATAACTGTTAACAAGTTACATCCTGTTTTGCTTCGTACGTGACAAAATGCAAGTTCGTGTGAAATTTTATTCGTCACAGTGTTCACTTTGGGCGTTAGCTGTCCACGTGACCGATAACAGAATGTTCAAAGCGTGGGAAAAAATGATTATACATGCAACGTAGCATATATAAAGACATGTCGTTATCATTTCCACTCTCACTTGGGTGGACTACCTTTGAACACACTGCGTTGCATGAAACCCCTGGTCTTGTTTAACAGTTTTGGTGTTAGTGGAAAATACTTAACCTTGTTGTGGGGTAGGTATTTATTTATATATTTATTCATTTATACATTTATTGATTAATATATATATATTTACAAGCAATTATTTATTGATTAGGTAATTAATGATTTTATTTATTTGTTTGCAGATAACCGGCATACCTTACATGTCTGAGGGAGAAGAAACCATTGCAATTTTGAGCCCACTAGAAGGGAAGAGCAACAAGTCACTGCAAGTAAAGGTGAGATGATTTTTTAAACTAAATTGTTTCATTTTTTTGTTTTATGTTTTATTTTATAAAATGTATGTATTAACTTGAATTTAGGTATTTATAGCGGTTTATTTTATTTATTTTTAGAAACTTGGAAAGAATAGCCTTACCGCCGTAGCAGTCGCTGAAAAAAAAACAGAAACGCACTAAAGCGAAACCACTGCCAAAGAGTGAACTGTTTAAAACTCAGGTAAGTCCAACTTAAAAATGCTATTCCATTTTACCACTACTGAAAACTCGTAGACAAAAAAAATTCATTACCTGTACATGACTGGGACAATGATTGCTTTCTTGATTAATGGCTATGTTGTTGTTGTTGACTGGGAAAAGTACAAGGCCATGTTGGATTTTCTAAAAATTAAAATAATAAATTTAATTTATGGGTGGTTCCCTATGGACTCAACGAATATCCACAGGTTTGAACATGATAATGTGAACAAAATGACATGACATTCATTTTTGTTTATATATTGGTTAAAGGGAGGGTGGGGGAATGTAAATGACTGTAGCTTTATAAAAAAGAAAATAAGTACATGGGTTACTGTTAGTGCCAACATACAGTTTATTTTTAATGGTGTTTTGATATATTAATGTCAATTAACGTTAACGTTTTATTTACAAATATTGATTGATTGATTGAGTGATGGGTTATTTTATTTGCTTTTAGGTGTCGTCATGTGCCATTAACGTAATGAACAGACAGTGAACAAGCATGCATTATGCTTTAAAGTACTCTGTGCTCTTGTGCAATGTTAATAACTTACAATAAGAAAAAGTTTTATTATAACACATGGCGTTAGTACCAAATACAACAAGTGAGCAATTTGGTTTACCACGTGGGTTAAATTTAAAATCAGAACATGATCGATGGTTAACATTTGAATCCTGGCCTGTAGGCATTTTGTCGACGCATGAACTTGCAAAAGCCGGTTTTTTTTACTTGAACCGAGAAGATGTGGTGCGCTGTGTGTTTTGTCGTATTGAACTTTCACACTGGGAAGAAGGGGATGATCCCTTTAGAGACCATTTGCGATGGTCTCCTCACTGTCCTTACATGCTTGGAAAGCAAGTGGGTAACCTACCCGTGCATTCATTTTACCGAACCACAAGGCCTTTGGCCGCTACTTACGTTGCTGAATCACAAATAAATAATAATAATAATGATGTATTACCAGCCAACGGTAGTGTTGAATTGGCGTGTGCTTTTGAAAAATTGGGAGTTTGCAAGACTAAAGCACTAGCACACCCAGAGTACAGCTCTGTTGAAAAACGTTTCGAATCTTATAAAAATGTTTGGCCATTAATATTAAAACACCTTACCAAACAGCTAAGTGAAGCTGGAATTTTTTATACTGGTGAAGGGGATAAAACAATATGTTTTTATTGTGGATTTGCTTTAAAGGATTGGCAAATGACTGATGACCCTTTTGTGCAACACGCTCGTTGGTTACCAAACTGTAAATACATGGTGTTGCTTAAAGGTCAGGAATTTGTGAACACTATTCGTAAAGAAAAAGTGATTGCAGCACAAGACATAAAAGTGCCTTTAGAGTTAGAGCACGCGGAGCAAATACATAAGGCTGAAAGAAAAGACTTGTCTCACGAACAGATACAAAAGTGTGACCAACAATTATGTAAAATTTGTTATCAAGATGAACTAGGTGTTGTATTTTTACCCTGTGGACACATGATAGCCTGTGTCAAGTGTGCATTAGAACTTAACACTTGTGCTATATGCAGAAAAGTAGTATCTGCTACAGTTAGGGCATTTCTTGCATAACTAGTATAATTTATTCGCCATGCATAGTGCAAAATCCCTAATTGCACAATATTATTAAAGCTGTTTTAGAGTGTAATAGATATGCTTTTGTTTTGTTTATAGACTACTACAATGAATGTTTTGAATGCTGTGGGACAATCATGTGGCTTAGAGACAAAGAAGCTCAGCGAATTGCCAACGCATATTCCATTCCGCATTATTAAGATTCGGAAATTGAAAACAGCATATGGTGATCGTGTACTTTGTGTATGTGAAAACTTTGAGACATTTCTGCCTATACGGTTTAATGATATGTCGGAAAGTGTTTTTGATGAAGTCAAAAATGCTGTGCAACCTGTACACTTAATTTATGAAGGTTTTAAAAACAATAGGTGCTTGGTTCGTTTTAATTAAATACATTTAAAAATGTGAAATAATAATGGAAAATATAAGTAATGACAATATACTGAAAAAGAAAGAAAATATGTGTATAGAATAGTAATGTTTTAGTGTTTAGTGTTGTCTTTAAAAATATTATGATGAAACAAAAAAAACAAGAAATGTATATAAAGTTTGTAAATAAATGCAAAATCATGTTACAATGTTGTTTTATTTTATACAAAGTTAGTATATTTAACATTGCAGAGTATACATGATTATGACAATAAATGCACACTGAATACAAGCCTTTCTCACTTTACAATAGTCTTTTATAGTTTTAAACACAAGGCTTGTTGTAGATTATTTTATAGCAATGTCCATTCAACGTTGTTTTCGAAAAGTGGGAAGCCGCAATGGTTGTATAGGCATAAAAACCTTATTGTTATTACTATTTAGTCACTTTGATCCCCTTGCATATCAAGAGCAGATGACCTAGTTGTTCCACTCTTTAAAACGACAACAACAACACTACCTCTTGCATAGTTTGTGATGTTGATGGCTCTTGCGACGTGGAAGATGGATTAAAAATAACTTTTAGAACTGGGGTTAAACGTTGCTCATTAAACAATGCACTATTTTGAGTAGCAATATGGTTTTCTTGATTTTTTTGTCGACGGCAACTGTGTTTCATGCAGCACACTACATTGATGATCACTGACACTTAAAACCTCACTATTTTTACTTTTTAGGTCACCACGACAATGTTTGGAACGTTGCTTTGAACAACGCCAAATAACAGTTCCATTTTTATTTATTGGTTCGTTTCACAATATATGAATATCCTTTATAGTATGCGTAAGGCTTACCATACCTAGTCACTGATACTTCCATATCAACTGTCAAGCATAGACTAAGCTCTAGTAAAGTCAACTTGGTAATAAGAATACTAGTTTAGTGTGAGAACAAATATGGATCCTAAGAGTTCAGGTAAAAGTGAAAGCAAATAAGCAAATATAAGAAACAAGAGTGGGGGGTAAAAGTGGTCGCAAAGTGGCAGACCCATTACACAATAATTTCAGCACGACGAAGCTCTTGTTCAATTTCTTTGATTTCCCAATCGTGACCGATATGCCCAGCTTGTCGTAAAGCATGCAATTGTCGAAGCCGTTGAATTAGCTTACTGGGTTTGTTCCAGTATACAAATTTAACAAATGATTTTTAGGTGTAAACAAAGCATTACCATTATCATGATCATTATCATCATCATCATCATCATCATTATCATCATCATGATCACCATTATCATCATGACCATCATCACTGTTACTATATAGTCCTTTTTGATCCTCTTGCAATACCACTTTAATTATAGTCTGAGTTGATTTTGATAGTGTTGAAGGTTTCTTGGACGTTGACAACTGTCCTAACATGACGTTTTGAGGACATGATAAGTCCTTTTGAACAAACACTGCACTATCTTTAGCCGCAATATCGTTTTCTTGAACTTGCTTTTTAGCATTTTGATAATTGTTTGTAAACAGTAAGCGTGGTTCGTTTCGAGCACTACATTGATGAACACTCACACTTAAAACCTTTCCATTTTTACTTTTCAGAATTCCTCGACATTTTGTTGACCTCTCTTTTGTGCATCGCCAGAATATTATTCCATTCACATTCTGGCGATTATAGTTATAGGAGTAGCCTTGATAGAGTGCACGTAGCCTACTTTTGTTGGTTGTAATAAGTTCCATAGTAGTAACTGACCTGTCAGTACGATGTTCACACTACAAAGGTTACAACTGTTTGGCTGATGGAGTGACCTACCATAAGCTTATATATTGGCTTATGTGTTGGCTTTTTGTGTTGGCTTTTCGTGTTGGCTTTTGTGTTGGCTTTTTGTGTTGGCTTTTTGTGTTGGCTTTTCGTCTTGGCTTTTCGTGTTGGCTTTTCGTGTTGGCTTTTTGTGTTGGCTTTTCGTGTTGCCATTTCGTGTTGGCTTTTGTGTTGGCTTTTCGTGTTGGCTTTTTGTGTTGGCTTTTCGTGTTGGCATTTCGTGTTGGCATTTCGTGTTGGCTTTTCGTGTTGGCTTTTTTGTATTGGCCTTTCGTGTTGGCTTTTTGTATTGGCTTTTCGTGTTGGCTTTTTGTGTTGGCTTTAGTATTGGCTTTTGTATTGGCTTATTTGACAAGTTATTTGTGTCAATGTATTTAGTGGATTTTTTTCTTGGTGTTGGAAAGTAGTTGAAAGAGAGGGAATATTTAAAGACTTAACCTCAGCTCACTAACCTAACCTAACCTAACCTAACTTTACCTAACCTAACCTAACCTTTCAACTCTCAGATGTTAATTAAATTCTGTGCATAGTCGAGTTGGAACCCAAGACCTCAGGGGTAAAAAAACAATTATTTTTGACGACTTATTTTGGTAACTTATTTTAATGGCTAACCTAACTTTACCTAACCTAACCTAACCTCAGTTCACTTTGGATATTACTAGTAAGTGTTCATATCCTCTGCTAGGTAGCATGCTAGTAGTACAGGTAGTGCTCATATTTACCACTAGGTAGCGGAAACATACTTTGCATGTTGCATGTGACACTTGTGAAGTTTAACCACATGCAAAACGTGCTTGTATAAGTTCTCTATTTAAACTCAATATACAATTAACCACTAAATGTTCATAACTAACACGTATAGCCATGTTTAGGGTATATAGGAGACCCTTAGCAAGAAAGTCTGTCTAACCCACGAGTGTACAGACTTGTCATACGCAGTAAGCACCTGTTGGCAGAAAACAACAACAACAACAACAATTTGAGAAAGCCAACAAAAAACTGTTTCCTTTAAATACATTAATGGATATGTTGTGTCAGTGATCATCAATGTAGTGTGCTGCATGAAACACAGTTGCCGTCGACAAAAAAATCAAGAAAACCATATTGCTACTCAAAATAGTGCATTGTTTAATGAGCAACGTTTAACCCCAGTTCTAAAAGTTATTTTTAATCCATCTTCCACGTCGCAAGAGCCATCAACATCACAAACTATGCAAGAGGTAGTGTTGTTGTTGTCGTCGTTTTAAAGAGTGGAACAACTAGGTCATCTGCTCTTGATATGCAAGGGGATCAAAGTGACTAAATAGTAATAACAATAAGGTTTTTATGCCTATACAACCATTGCGGCTTCCCACTTTTCGAAAACAACGTTGAATGGACATTGCTATAAAATAATCTACAACAAGCCTTGTGTTTAAAACTATAAAAGACTATTGTAAAGTGAGATAGGCTTGTATTCAGTGTGCATTTATTGTCATAATCATGTATACTCTGCAATGTTAAATATACTAACTTTGTATAAAATAAAACAACATTGTAACATGATTTTGCATTTATTTACAAACTTTATATACATTTCTTGTTTTTTTTGTTTCATCATAATATTTTTAAAGACAACACTAAACACTAAAACATTACTATTCTATACACATATTTTCTTTCTTTTTCAGTATATTGTCATTACTTATATTTTCCATTATTATTTCACATTTTTTAAATTTATTTAATTAAAACGAACCATGCACCTATTGTTTTTAAAACCTTCATAAATTAAGTGTACAGGTTGCACAGCATTATTGACTTCATCAAAAACACTTTCCGACATATCATTAAACCGTATAGGCAGAAATGTCTCAAAGTTTTCACATACACAAAGTACACGATCACCATATGCTGTTTTCAATTTCCGAATCTTGATAATGCGGAATGGAATATGCGTTGGCAATTCGCTGAGCTTCTTTGTCTCTAAGCCACATGATTGTCCCACAGCATTCAAAACATTCATTGTAGTAGTCTATAAACAAAACAAAAGCATATCTATTACACTCTAAAACAGCTTTAATAATATTGTGCAATTAGGGATTTTGCACTATGCATGGCGAATAAATTATACTAGTTATGCAAGAAATGCCCTAACTGTAGCAGATACTACTTTTCTGCATATAGCACAAGTGTTAAGTTCTAATGCACACTTGACACAGGCTATCATGTGTCCACAGGGTAAAAATACAACACCTAGTTCATCTTGATAAAAAAAAATACATAATTGTTGGTCACACTTTTGTATCTGTTCGTGAGACAAGTCTTTTCTTTCAGCCTTATGTATTTGCTCCGCGTGCTCTAACTCTAAAGGCACTTTTATGTCTTGTGCTGCAATCACTTTTTCTTTACGAATAGTGTTCACAAATTCCTGACCTTTAAGCAACACCATGTATTTACAGTTTGGTAACCAACGAGCGTGTTGCACAAAAGGGTCATCAGTCATTTGCCAATCCTTTAAAGCAAATCCACAATATAAACATATTGTTTTATCCCCTTCACCAGTATAAAAAATTCCAGCTTCACTTAGCTGTTTGGTAAGGTGTTTTAATATTAATGGCCAAACATTTTTATAAGATTCGAAACGTTTTTCAACAGAGCTGTACTCTGGGTGTGCTAGTGCTTTAGTCTTGCAAACTCCCAATTTTTCAAAAGCACACGCCAATTCAACACTACCGTTGGCTGGTAATACATCATTATTATTATTATTATTTATTTGTGATTCAGCAACGTAAGTAGCGGCCAAAGGCCTTGTGGTTCAGTAAAATGAATGCACGGGTAGGTTACCCACTTGCTTTCCAAGCATGTAAGGACAGTGAGGAGACCATCGCAAATGGTCTCTAAAGGGATCATCCCCTTCTTCCCAGTGTGAAAGTTCAATACGACAAAACACACAGCGCACCACATCTTCTCGGTTCAAGTAAAAAAAAACGGCTTTTGCAAGTTCATGCGTCGACAAAAAGCCTACAGGCCAGGATTCAAATGTTAACCATCGATCATGTTCTGATTTTAAATTTAACCCACGTGGTAAACCAACTTGCTCACTTGTTGTATTTGGTACTAACGCCATGTGTTATAATAAAACTTTTTCTTATTGTAAGTTATTAACATTGCACAAGAGCACAGAGTACTTAAAAGCATAATGCATGCTTGTTCACTGTCTGTTCATTACGTTAATGGCACATGACGACACCTAAAAGCAAACAAAATAACCCATCACTCAATCAATCAATCAATCAATATTTGTAAATAAAACGTTAACGTTAATTGACATTAATATATCAAAACACCATTAAAAATAAACTGTATGTTGGCACTAACAGTAACCCATGTACTTATTTTCTTTTTTATAAAGCTACAGTCATTTACATTCCCCCACCCTCCCTTTAACCAATATATAAACAAAAATGAATGTCATGTCATTTTGTTCACATTATCATGTTCAAACCTGTGGATATTCGTTGAGTCCATAGGGAACCACCCATAAATTAAATTTATTATTTTAATTTTTAGAAAATCCAACATGGCCTTGTACTTTTCCCAGTCAACAACAACAACATAGCCATTAATCAAGAAAGCAATCATTGTCCCAGTCATGTACAGGTAATGATTTTTTTTTTGTCTACGAGTTTTCAGTAGTGGTAAAATGGAATAGCATTTTTAAGTTGGACTTACCTGAGTTTTAAACAGTTCACTCTTTGGCAGTGGTTTCGCTTTAGTGCGTTTCTGTTTTTTTTTCAGCGACTGCTACGGCGGTAAGGCTATTCTTTCCAAGTTTCTAAAAATAAATAAAATAAACCGCTATAAATACCTAAATTCAAGTTAATACATACATTTCATAAAATAAAACATAAAACAAAAAATGAAACAATTTAGTTTAAAAAATCATCTCACCTTTACTTGCAGTGACTTGTTGCTCTTCCCTTCTAGTGGGCTCAAAATTGCAATGGTTTCTTCTCCCTCAGACATGTAAGGTATGCCGGTTATCTGCAAACAAATAAATAAAATCATTAATTACCTAATCAATAAATAATTGCTGTAAATATATATATTAATCAATAAATGTATAAATGAATAAATATATAAATAAATACCTACCCCACAACAAGGTTAAGTATTTTCCACTAACACCAAAACTGTTAAACAAGACCAGGGGTTTCATGCAACGCAGTGTGTTCAAAGGTAGTCCACCCAAGTGAGAGTGGAAATGATAACGACATGTCTTTATATATGCTACGTTGCATGTATAATCATTTTTTCCCACGCTTTGAACATTCTGTTATCGGTCACGTGGACAGCTAACGCCCAAAGTGAACACCTGTGGCGAATCAAAATTCACATGAACTTGCATTTTGTCACGTACGAAGCAAAACAGGATGTAACTTGTTAACAGTTATCGCGCACGTGGACAGCTAACGTCCCAAGCGAACACCTGTGGCAGATCAAATTTCACATGGACTTGCATTTTGTCACGTACGAAGCAAGACAGGATGTCACTGGTTTAGCGTACATGTGGTTTCACACATGTATGTGCATGCATTTCACACTCCCCTGCCACCACGATGGTCAGATTATTTCACCTTCAAGCGTCACCTGTTGTCAAGTCAGATCAGCGCCTTTCAATAAGATCAAATGACATTCACCTCTTGCTCCTCTGCAAGTTGGTTTTCTGTACTCGCTTCGACCAACATAGAACCGAGTTCTCATTACCGTTTACACGTCAAAGGTAAAATGTGTGAAAAAAAACGCACCCTCGTTCTGTCATAAACCGACCCGTCGAAATATCGATTAATCTATTGAACACAGCCACCGTGGTTAGCGACAGGTTCGTTGAAACACACACACCCAGCCGTATCGTCTCTCTCAACCACCACGCTTCATAAACATTATAAACAGGTAAGGGTAAATAATTTTTTTTTCAACATGTACGGCGTTAGGCCCTTGTGAATTATTTTTGGAAACAATATCTACCACATTTGAAAGGGGGCGTTAGCCCGAGTCCTAGGACACCTCGTACACGTCTCTACGGTTATGGGTCCGTGAGATATCGGCACAAATCACAAAAAACATGTGTTTACCCCAAAATCGAGTTTCCAATTATTTAAAAAATATAACGAGTGGTCCATAGCAGAGAGGACGTCAGCCCGAGTCCTTGGACCCCTCGTTCATGCCTCTAGCATGATTGGTTCGCGATATATAGCAAAAAGTTTAAAATCACGTTTTTCCCCCCCAAAAAACCGTGTTTCCAGCATTTCACCTTTTCGACACCTACATTCCCGTAAAGAGCACGACGAGACGAAAACAAAGAATCCAAGCACGCCCTCCTAGCATCACTCCTTCCATTCCAAGGTCGCAGGGGCTCACAACTTCCTAAGTGTAGTAGCTCCCCCCTCATCCGACTACTTACAAAACACAAATTTTTCCTCTAGAGACTTGAAATTTATTTTGGGGGTAGGGGGCATAGGGACCATTAATTTACGTCAAACAAACCTTTTTGTAAACTTCCCAGTTTCCAAAATATAGGATTTTCAAAATTCGAGTGTTTTCAAAAAAACATAAAAAGTAAAAAAGTGTTATTATAGAAAATAAATGTCATAAAGACCATTCGTTTGAGCTATGGCACAACGTTCTACCATGTTTGGTTTTCAAACTATCACCAACTTTCGAAAACAAAAATTTTCAAAAAAAAATCAAAAATATAACGAGTAGTCCATAGGAAAGAGAACGTCAGCTCGAGTCCAATGAGACCTCATTTGTCAAAATCGGACCATGCGTTCGAGAGATATTTAACATGACTAAGGCTTAGTAGTAGAGCAAAGGGTTTTCCAGAGCGGCTTAGAACTCCTATCATCCCCCTACTCACATGATACAGACATCTTTGCCTTTGAGGCCTACGATGATATCCAATTAACTATGGAATCAACCGTGCAGTGCATACCCGTAAGTTATTTTCTGAAAAATGGGTATCATAATGTTTTCTTGCGATTCTGTTGAATCATTCTTCAGTACATCCCCCAAGGGCTCACGACTAATGCGATGTGGGTTTGGTGACCACGGGACCCCAGTTGAGTGCTGTATTGCTTCCACTTACTTGACCGGGCTCCCTTCTGTCATCTTTCCTGTCGACCACCCTTGGTCACCTCTCGTTCCCTTACGACATTACGATACTCCCCCTCCTTCAGGGGCTTACAACTTGTGGGACAATGGTTAGCGATGAGGGGACCCCAGCTGAATTCGCGATTGCTTCCACTTAATTGTGCCGGGGTACTCTCTGGCATATTTACTGCCGGCCTCCCTTGATCAACTCTTCTTCTCTTCCGACCCTGAAGGTATTAGGATCTCCGAGGTCTACGGAGTCTTTCAAATTCCAGCCTTAATTTGACGTTGTTTCATCTTTCCTGATACCCTCATTCTTCAAAGGGTCAGATCTCTTATTTCTCTTTTCATCATATCTCCTGCCTTCTGCATAAGGTCATAAAGGAGGCCGGGTGTGTGTATTCCCACCACTGCAGGAGATACACCCTCAAGGGCTCACGGCTGTTGATTTTGGGAGTATACCTGAGCTGGATCTGTTTTTTCCCTTTTTCCAGTGATTCATGGGCGGACTCTCTCCTATCTCCCTTCTTATCTGCCTTTCATGACACACCTTTCCAAATCCGTCAATTCTCATTATTTGGGGGTTGAGAGCATTTCTTTTACCTGCATTTTATTTCCCTTATTCCTTCCTTTTTGTCCTTTTGATCTCCTAATCTGTAATTTGGTTGTAAGTTGTAGTTATTTTTAGTTCTAGTGTTCATTTTATCATAATTTTTCATTTTCACCCCAAAGAATTAGAGGCCTATAACCTCCATGTTAGGCACTTTAACATCAACTATCATCATCAAATTACAATTTCAGCAATACATTTTCCGACAATGAATGAATGAAATGTTTATTGCACGAAAATAGCCAGAGAAAATACATAATACATCTGAAAATAATATTATTTGCCTATATCTAATCACTGCACAGTTTCGTTAGTGATATTAGTCTTTTTTGCACATATTCGCATGATATCGGGAACATTGATTATGACATAATTCACTCACACAGTCCTCATTTGGGTAATGAAATCTTTTGTTGGTGCATAGCTTGTGGTGAAACCCGGGTACTACAAATTGTGTGTTGGCGTGTCTCAGTTTATAATTGGATTGTCTCCAGTTTTGTGTCAGTATGACGTCTGTCCAAATGTTGTTCCCTTTTCCAAGTAATATTTGAAAGGTTTTCTCATATGCCTTTGTGTTTGGAAGATGCAACTGCAACCTCGTATCTTCTATGAAGAAGTTCTCACTAATCATAATATGAGTCAGTCTTGATGGAGCTGTTATTCCTATTCCCAGCACTCTTTTCATGTAGCGGCCCTTGTTTTTTTCTAATGTTTTCTGTGACAGTAAGAGTATCCCATATAATGTTGAGTCCGTAGGTAGCTATTGACATTATTACAGTTTGGAAGAGAATCATTCCAGCAATACCACCGCAAAATTGCGCCAACCACTTTTCCGACAGTGAAAACTGAAAGTCTGGTTTAAGTTGTATTCACAGACGAAAGAATCCTGTAAACCTCTCTACTCATGAACCTCACCGCAGCAGCGGTCTTGTCAGCATCATTGTAGAGAAATTGGTATCACCGATTACGAATATTATTGCGGAAATATCGGTCACTTCCAAATAACTTCTGTACTAACCACTCAGCAGGAAAGTTCATGAAGTTTTATAAAAATCAAGTGTACCTAATGGAATTCTATTTTAATAAGGTGCAAAGAGGCCTGTTTGCCATATCTTGATGAATGCAGTACATTTGCAAAGGCTATAGTAAAATGTGTCTTTTCACCTCTGTCTCAGTCTTACTCATGGCTGTGATTATATGGAAGCCACTGAGGTATGGGTGGTGCTTAGTAATGACATTCAGGGCACAGTCAGTGCCTGTGGATGCTGTGAAGGGTTCTACTCGTAGGGTTAGAACTGCTGTTATGACTCAGTGAGGAAAGGAATGACAAACTACCTCACTCCTCATCTTGCCTAGTACGCCTCACTGCCACATAACCTAACGGCGGTACTTTTTGAGGATCCAACCAGCCTTCGGGCTGACTACCTAACAGAAGGTGCGAAGGTATGTTTAGTTTGTTATTTAATATAACGCTAATGTATTTTGTGATACAATTTGCGTTTTGATATTGCGGAAATTATATTGACAAATAATGTCTAGTCTTTGTTATGCTGTACTGGGTAGACAGTGCTGTGTGAGCAGTTGAGTAACTGTCTGCTCTGTGCAAAGATTTCCACGAATAGGCTGAGTTAAAGATTCGCCGTTAGATGGCAGACATGTTTTCAATGCGTTATTAATGGCAACGTCCATAACAACACCCAATGCAATCATATATTCACTGGTTTAGATTTATATGAAGCTCGTAAATGACATCAGTAGTATTACATATCGATAATATTACCCGTGGGAAGTGGTAGTCAGCCTCTTCATCTCACAATTTGAAGATTTCCTAGACGAAGTCTTGTAGTGGTTAACCGGGCCACCAACTCTCTGAGTTCTTGCCAAACCAATATCAGTTAATACAGGTCTTACGAACTTAGTATAATTTCACTAACAATCTGCTGCTGTCCTTTGCCAGCACACTGCAGCAAAATACATTCTGAAAGGGAAGAAATGGTAAATCCCGTATTTCACTCGTAAGTTTGGGGGACTGCCGATAATTGTGCACAGCAGCTTCAACAAGCCCCCCACTCTGTGTCCTGATGCACGTTCAGTTCAGTTCCAAGGTAGTGGTGTCGATCCTCTAGGGAGTGATATTTTGCTAACGCAAATGTCACACTCCATCCCCTCTTCAACACAAACCAAGTAACCGCTAACTAGGACTTAAGTGACTGTTTATAGGTTGATTGGGATATCATCAGGAAATTTGAGGTTGTCCAAAAGAATCAAGACATGATCCGGGAGAACAATTTCGTCATTTTTACTGCCTGTATTGGTATTTACACTTACGGTTGGCACGATTTCGCTGAAAAAATTCAGTATCATCACTTTCTTTGGATGCTTTAGACTGAAGCAAGAGTCCTGACTTCACTATTCCTTTGATAGCACTAGCTGCTGTTCTTGCATGTCATTGCATTGCTTCCTCCCCCCCCCCCCCCCATTCTTATACAACTGGAAAGCTCTTCAACGGGATCTATATCAAATATCCAAATACTTTGTGAAGGAGGTACAGTCAACGGTAGAGGTTACAGTAAAAACAAGTGCTTTAGCTGTCTCGTTGATAAAGCCTTTAATTTTAGACCATTTTGGTTCACCCTGAAGTCTTTCGATATATTTTGCTGTAACTACTCCAGCATCGCCATCTACGATTCTCAAGCCGTGTCGTTACGTTTGGCAACTCCTCCCATCTGTCAACTGGGATGCGTAGCGCAAGCAAATGATAATTGCTAACACTGCGTAAACACATAGATTTTGACGCCGAATGGTTCCGAAAATACACAGAACATAACGTACTCTAAATCGACACACAAATATCACAAATAAAGGATACATATTATCATGCTATGTACTGACGATTCCCGATAAGGTAATGATAAAAGACTGTATTGTACCTCAATGTCCCAATGTCCGAAGTTTCCTTTTCTTGCTGCTATGCTGACTGCCGTCATTGATGCACTCAGAAAATGTATTTAAGACTATTCTTACGAACTTAGAGACTGCCATTGATAATAAATTCTTCACCTTTTGTCCACCGATGCACTCATCATAGTCACAACAGGCCTCCAAGCTTAATGATGACAGTCTAACAATAATGCTCCACTGGTCTCTTCATTTAACAAGTAGTTCCGTGAAGAACTACACAGCCTATTTTCCTATATATCCTACTTATGTTAATTGCCACTATCAACATACACAATTTCAATTTGATTGCTGTAATAGATTCGTAGATATTGAGAACCGACTAAATATTTCGGAGGGTCGCCATGTTGGATTTTATATATGTAGGTCCTAGAGTTATGTACTGTTACATGCAGATTATTGTGAACGTGTAGTATTCAAACTTCAATCGCATAATTAGGACACAAGAAAAAACAAGGAGATTTTAAAATTTTTCACAGCTGCCATCTTGAGGTTATGGAAACAATTGAAATAAATTAGATGCCAGTGGATTAACATTCGGATAAAGATTTACTGTACCAAGTTTCACTGCACGCGGATGGTTAAATTACGAGAAACGTCCATGTCAGCGACATGTTGGATTTGTGTTCACCAGGTTATTTAAAGTCCTATAGTTGAACTTAAGTTCATAGCCCCTATGAACATTAAAAAATGCAGTTTGATTGCTAAAATAGATTCGTAGATATTCAGTATCGTCTAAATATTTCGGATGGTCGCCATGTTGGATTGTTAAATGTATAGGCCATAGAGTCATGTACCATTAAAGGAAAAGTATTGCGTAGGTTCATTATACAAACTTTCACTTCGATCGCATGACTACATCACAAGAAATAAAAACTTAATTTTAAAATTCGCACTGCCGCCATCTTGAGGTTATGCAAACAATTGAACTAAATTAGATACCAGTGGATTGCAATGTGTATAAATATTTCCTGTACCAGGTTTCAGTGCGCTTGGAACATTAAATCGCGAGAAAGGTCTATTTAAAATGTTCAAATTCGCTTGGCCGCCATGTTCGTTTTGTAGTAAACCAGTTTTTGAAAATCTTATAGATGGACTTCCAGTAGTGCCCTTTATCTCCGTACAAAATTTTAGGGAGATACCGCTAATAGTTTCAGAGATATAGAATGCCGGTGAAATATTTCGCACATCCGCCATCTTGTGATTATGTAAACAATTGAACGAAGTTAGATGTCGGTGCATTACAATGTATATAAACATATACTGTACCAAGTTTCATTGCGTTTGGTTGGTCAAATCACGAGAAACGTCTATTTAAAAGTCGCAAATTCGTTTGGCCGCCATGTTGGTTTTATAGTTACCAGGTTTTCAAAAGTCACATAAGTGAACTTATAGTAGTTCCCTCTATCAGCATGGAAAATGTCAGGGTAATATCGGTAATAGTTTCGGAGATATTGAATGCTGGTGAAATATTTCGCACAGCCGCCATGTTGGATATATGAGTCGTAACAAAATTTGAAGGGCACGGTCGAGGTCGCCGGGAATAGTGCTATGAACTTTCCGATTTTCATTGAAATCGCTCCTGCCGTTTAGATTTTATTAGGGGGGGGGGGACACACACACGAATCACACACACACACGCACACACACACGGACAAAAGGTGATCTCATAAGCCTATTTTTTCAAAATTGAAAATAGGCTAAAAATAGGTAGCTATCAAATGAAATCTACCTAAAGGCACTTGACAACTGAGTACAGTTCGTAATGTACTGTAATATAGAGGCCACATGAAGATATATACCAAAACTAAATTACTAGGCACTGAAAGTCCACCTCGCTGTAGTGATCAAAACGTAGTGATATAACCAGTTATTTTAATAGTGCTGCCATAATTTGACTTGCAGCCAGGCACACGGCACTTCCTAGGCATCTGCAATAGTTTAATGAAATATTAGTGAAGAATTTGTTGGTAAAATTCATTAGCAGGTATTGGTTACAGATGCAATTTAATACGGGATGTACTCATTTCTACAGCTTTCAGCAGGTTTGATTTACCACGAGGAATTTCACGGGTGTTGAAATAGTTAGCACGAACTGCTTTTAGATGCTGTCGTATGAAAATAAACGATATTTATGAATGAAACTTAGCATGTGGTCATACGTGTTTATAGAACTTAAGGACTTAACTCAGTGTTGCCAATTATACCAACAGCACTGCTTGTGAATTATAGACGGCGATGGCACTAGTCGTTAACCGGCTGCAGAATGAAACTCCATACGATCTGGAGTATTTTGCCGCTCATTTACTATGCTAGAAGAATGAATGGTGTTTACTGCATTGATTTTCCTGTCATGTAAAGTGAAAACTTTGTACATGATTTCATAAAATTAATAGTTGCACTTTAGAAAATTCTACAGCTCTGACTAAATGGGTACAATTATTCTTCATGAATTCGACGGGCCGTCACAGCAGGAGAGAAAACTTGCACGGTGCATAAAACATTAATTTTCTCGTTAAGTACCGGTACAGCACTGGCTTCACTGTTAAGTTTCTTTGCATCTTATAAATTTCCTTCAGATAAGGTGCTGAGATTATTCCATTTCCGTCGACCATATCTCTCTCCAAAATCTGAGACCTGATATTCACAATCAAATAACATTAATCGAACCTTAAAAAAAAGGTGACGTTCGTTGTCAAAAGGATGCGGCATACTGCTTTTCAGGTCATCATTTCAAAAATGCCTAAACATACAGTAGATACGTTTCTTCTGTGATTATCCGTCAAAATTCTTATGACAAGGAATCCACTATCCTCCACGGCTTTAATCACCTTCCTAATTTAAGGCGGGAAGCTCGAACCCTTACTAATTCTTCACTATAAAGTAGACAGTGAGAGGTCTGAACGTTTTGAGAGACCGTTCACAACAATACAGAGGTAATTGTTGGCTAAGTAACTTAAAAGCAAAAACATTCACTGTGCTAGGAGAATGTGTGATGTTTACTGTATTGATTAATAGATTATATATATAATACGCTAAGGTGTATGTTTCATAAAACTCAGGCTCCTACACCAGAGGGAATTAGGGGGTATGGTTTGTACCAAATTCTTCCAAATCTTCTCATAAATACAGGAAGAATCTTGAGTAGGTAATATAGGCCGAAGCTGGCGCAGGGGCTAATGGGCAAGATGGCCGCCGCGTGAGTCCAACCCTATGTTATTCTTATGGAGGGGTCTGTCATAGCTGGCGCAGGGCTAATGGGCAAGATGGACACTCAGGGTGGCGGTCAGACACCATGCAGAGCAGTTAAGTTAGCGAGAGAGTAGCTGAGTGAAAGTATCTTTAGTCGGTCAACCTAAAACAGTAGTCACTAGCGGGGGACGGTGATTGTAGTATTATTTATTTATTATATTAGTTATTTTTTTCAGTACAGGGCTAATACACAAAATCGTCACTGCACACAATCACTTACACACACACAGCAGGCTTACCTAACCTAACCTTACCTAACCTCAGTTCCCCTAACCAAACATGATCTCACCTAACCTAACCTAACCTAACCTAACTTAACTTACCTAACCTAACTTCACCTAACCTAATCTAACCTAACTTTACCTAGCCTAACCTAACCTAACCTAACCTAACCGCGGGAAATTGCGTAAAAGGTATCGCTCTCACTTCGGAGACAGCTATCAACCGTAGCGTCTGGCCCGGAGCTGGCGGCTACAAACAGCGCCTGTTCCCCATGTGAAGGGCCGCTGATTTACTTCTACCTGGCCGTAGATATAAAAGGCTTGGCGTCAGCAAGGGCATGCGGCAGGAAAACGATGCCAAAACCATATGACAGCGAAACTTAGTTTAACCTCGGAAAATGCTAGGGCGTACCCCAGAAGCGACGTGAAGGGATTTCGCCCGACCCCTGTGAGAAATGGTCTAGGGCTATTTGGACATGAGCGAACCCGGCTAAAGAGGCTAGATCAAAAATATGGTGAGTTACGAAGAATAGGCACACTTAATGTAGGAACGATGACGGGGAAAGGAAGGGAGTTAGTGGATATCATGGAAAGGAGAAAGGTGAAGAGACTAGACTAGATGGTCGAGAAATAGGGCTAGAGAGTTGGGTAGTGGGTATAAACAGTGGAGCAGACATGGATGGGAGGAATGGAGTGGGAATAATCCTCTCCCGAGACATAAAGGAGAGAAGGAGTGACAGGATAATGGGCATCAAACTGGGTCTTGATGGAGAATTGGTAAATCTTGTGTGTGTTTATGCTCCGCAAGTGGGTTGCGATGAGGAAGAGAAAATATTCTTCTGGGAAAATATGGACCGTGAGCTTGGAGATATACCAGCGAATGAAACTTTGATAGTGGGTGGTGACTTAAATGGACATGTCGGAAAGAGTCGAGATACAATCGAAAGAGTACATGGAGGCTGGGTAGTAGAAGTGACGAATGATGAAGGACATAGAATCGTGGATTGAGCGATGACATATGATTTGGCGATTGTGAATAGGTCTACATGGTTCGAGAAAAACACAGGTCAATATATGACTTACAAGAGTGGGACCAGAGAAAGCCAGATTGACTTCTTAATGTGTAAAAGGTCTCAATTAAGGGAAATCCAAATCCGTGAAGTTTTTAATGGTGAAGCAGTGGCGGCACAGCATAGGACGGTAGTCATGGACTGGAAAATGAGGATTAGGAAGAAAGGCACGCCTGTGCGAGGATTAACAACAAGTAGTTCCGTGAAGAACTATACAGCCTATTTTCATATCCTACTTATGTTAATTGCTACTATCAACATACACAATTTCTGTTTGATTGCTGTAATAAATTCGTAGATATTGAGAACCGACTAAATATTTCGGATGGTCGCCATGTTGGATTTTATATATGTAGGTCCTAGAGTTATGTACTGTTACATGCAGATTATTGTGAACGTGTAGTATTCAAACTTCAATCGCATAATTAGGACACGTTTCACTGCACTCGGATGGTTAAATTGCGAGAAACGTCCATGTGATTATTTATAATTCGCGTCACCGCCATGTTGGATTTGTGATCACCAGGTTATTTAAAGTCCTATAGGTGAACTTAAGTTCATAGCCCCTATGAACATTAAAAAATGCAGTTTGATTGCTAAAATAGATTCGTAGATATTCAGTATCGTCTAAATATTTCGGATGGTCGCCATGTTGGATTGTTAAATGTATAGGCCATAGAGTCATGTACCATTAAAGGAAAATTATTGCGTAGGTTCATTATTCAAACTTTCACTTCGATCGCATGACTACATCACAAGAAATAAAAACTTAATTTTAAAATTCGCACTGCCGCCATCTTGAGGTTATGTAAACAAAATTGAACTAAATTAGATACCAGTGGATTACAATGTGTATAAATATTTCCTGTACCAGGTTTCAGTGCGCTTGGAACATTAAATCGCGAGAAATTTATATTTAAAATTTTCAAATTCGCTTGGCCGCCATGTTCGTTTTGTAGTTAACCGGTTTTTTGAAAGTCTTATAGATGGACTTCCAGTAGTGCACTTTATCTCCGTACAAAATTTTAGGGAGATACCACTAATAGTTTCAGAGATATAGAATGCCGGTGAAATATTTTGCACATCCGCCATCTTGTGATTATGTAAACAATTGAACATAGTTAGATGTCGGTGCATTACAATGTATATAAACATATACTGTACCAAGTTTCATTGCGTTTGGTTGGTCAAATCACGAGAAACGTCTATTTAAATGTCGCAAATTCGCTTGGCCTCCATGTTGGTTTTGTAGTTACCAGGTTTTCAAACGTCACATAAGTGAACTTATAGTAGTTCCCTCTATCACCATAGAAAATGTCAGGATAATATCGGTAATAGTTTCGGAGATATTGAATGCTGGTGAAATATTTCGCACAGCCGCCATGTTGGATTGGTGAGCCGTAACAAAATTTGAAGGGCACGGTCGAGGTCGCCGGGAATAGTGCTATGAGCTTTCCGAGTTTCATTGAAATCGCTCCTGCCGTTTAGATTTTATTAGGGGGGGGGGGGACACACACACGAATCACACACACACGCACACACACACGGACAAAAGGTGATCTCATAAGCCTATATTTTTCAAAATTGAAAATAGGTTAAAAAATGTAGAGAAACTTTGGAAATGAAACAACAGTTATGATGGGTTAAGGAAATTGGAGAAGATATGAAAGAATTAGAAATAACCTTGGATGACTTGCAAAACAAAACAAAATTTAAACAAGTAGTTCCGTGAAGAACTATACAGCCTATTTTCATATATCCTGCTCATGTTAATTGCCACTATCAATATACAAAATTTCAGTTCAATTGCTGTAACAGATTCGCAGATATTGAGAACCGTCTAAATATTTCAGATGGTCGCCAGGATGGATTTTTATTTTTGTACTATTACATTAAGATTATTGTGTACGTGTGGTATTCAAACTTCAATCGCATGATTAGAACACAAGAAGTAAAAACGAGATTTTAAAAGTACGCACACCAGCCATCTTGTGATTATGCAAACAATTGAAATAAATTAGATGCCAGTGGATCAACATTTGTATAAGCATTTAACGTGCAACGTTTCACGGCACTCGGATCGTTAATTCGCGAGAAACGTCCATTTAAATATTTATACTTCGCGTCGCCGCCATGTTGGATTTGTGCTCCCCAGGTTACTGAAAGTCCTATAGGTGAACATATGTTCATAGTCTCTATGAACATAAAACAAATTCAGTTTGGTTGCTGTAAAAGATTCATAGATATTGAGAACCGTCTAAATATTTCGGAAGCTCGCCATTTAGGATTGTTATATGTATAGGCCATAGAGTTATGTACCATTCAAGGAAAATTATTGCCTAGGTTCATTATTCAAACTTTCACTTCGATCGCATGATTACGACACCAGAAATAAAAACTTAATTTTAAAATTTCGCACAGCCGCCATCTTGAGGTTATGTAAACAATTGAATTAAATTAGGTGGCAGTGCATTACAATCTGCAAAATCATTTACTGTACCTTATTTCACTGCGCTCATAGAGTTAAATCACGAGAAAGTCTATTAAAATATTTCAAATTCGCTTGGCCGCCATGTTCGTTTTGTACTTTACAGGTTTATGAAATATGCATAGGTAAACTTGTATCAGTACCCTTTATCACCGTACAAAACTGCAGGGTGATATCTGTAATAGTTTCGGAGATATATAATGTCAGTGAAATATTTCGCACAGCCGCCATTTTGAGGTTATGTAAACAATTGAACTAAATTATAATACAGTGCATTACAATGTGTATAAACATTTTCTGTACCAAGTTTCATTACATTTGGATAGTTAAATCGCGAGAAGAGTCTATTTAAAAGTCTCAAATTCGCTTGACCGGCATGTTGGTTTTTTAGTCACCAGGTTTTTGAAAGTCTCATAGGTGAACTTTCAGTAGTGCCCTTTATCACCGTACACAATTTCAGGGCGATATCGGTAATAGTTTCGGAGATATTGAATGCTAGTGAAATATTTCGCACGGCCGCCATGTTGGATTGGTGAGACGTAACAAAATTTGAAGGGCACGGTCGAGGTCGCCGGGAATAGTGCTATGAACTTACCGAGTTTCATTGAAATCGCTCCAGCCGTATAGATTTTATTAGGGACACACACACACACCTCACACACACACACACACACACACACACACGCACACACACGCACACACACACGGACAAAAGATGATCTCATAAGCCATTTTTTTTTCAAAATTGAAAATAGGCTAAAAATTAAGTGATGGAGACTAAATGAAGAGGCGTTAAAGACCAGTTTAAAGAGAAAGTACTCAATGGAATGGTTCTTTGCAATGATGTGCAGGAATGGTGGGCGCACAATGCAGTTTGATAAGGAGGGTAGGAACTGAAGTGCTAAGGAGAACTTCTGGCAAGAAACCACTTGCTGACAAAGAAACATGGTGGTGGAATGAGGATGTACAGAAGATCGTGAAAGCCAAAAGCAATGCAAATAAGTTATGGGATAAGTTAGGTAGACAAGAGGATAAAGAGAATTACACGAGATGTAATAAGGAAGCAAAGAAGGTAGTAGCACAGACAGAGGCAAAAATGATGGATCGGCTGTACGAAGAGTTGGAAACTACAGAAGGCGAAAGAAAAATTTTCAGAATAGTGTAAGCGAGAGATAAAACAAGAAGGACTACACCGAAATAAAGCAGATCAAATATGAAAATCTTCTAGTATTAACGGACCATTCCGACATCAAGTGCTGATGGAGAAACAACTATGGAAAACTTCTCAATGAAGAGAACCCAAGGGTATATTTAGGAGAAGGAGACCAACACCAGGGTCTGACAATGGATATTAGAAGAGAAGAAGTAACATTAGCACTTAGGAAAATGAAAAACGGAAAGGCAACAGGACCCGATGAAATACCAGTTGAAGTGCGGAAGTATCCGGAGAAAGATGCGATTGACATGTTGCTAGATTTAATGCAAAACATGTACTAGGAAACAGTACCTGATGAATGGAAAGAAAGTATTTTAGTGCCTATATATAAAGAGAAGGGGGGTATTCAGGACTGTGCTAACTACAGGGACATTAAGTTAATGTCCCATACCATGAGATTCTGGGAAAGAGTGATGGACAAGAGGATCCGGGATGATACTAGCATCGGCGAGGAAAAATTTAGCTTCATGCCAGGAAAAAGGATCACAAACGCAGTGTTAGCCTTGAGACAAGTAATGGCAAATTATCGTGAATGACACTTCGCATTCATGGACCTAGAGAAAGCATATGACCGGGTGCCCCATGAGAGGTACAACAGCATTGCATCTTAAGGAAACTCCTCTGCTTTTACTCATGCTGTTGCTATGTACCGCAATAAAGAGCATCAAGTTAAATGTGAAGAAGGAGAAGTGTCATCTTATAAGCTGCCTCCAGAATATCATAGACCGTTACTTCAGCCAAGAACAGCATCTCCTGATTTGTATGGATCATTCAAGGAAGAATTCGTTGATCAGTTTCTTCAAGGATATTACTCAAATACAATTCATACTGCAGAAATGATAAGCTACGTCTTGATTGTGTTGCAAGGTGTTGAACAAAGTGATCCATATTTCAAACGGATTCAAACGTTAGACCAAACATATTTTTGGAGTCCTCATGTTCAATTTATAGTTGTAATTGTTGAAACGATTGAGTCCAAGAATGAACTATGTATGATCCACCGTATTGTTGAGCAACTATGGAAGATGTATGTGTTCAATTTCGTAGAGATTATCTCATCGTGGGAATTCAAGAATGTTGTTCGTTCTATCAAAGTGTACACTTGGTATCCTTTTAATAATTCAGGAAAGTGTGGGACTAATACTGAAGCTGTGGTCGTTGTAGATAAATGGATACCTGATGGAGAAGGATATTTTGAACATTATGTTGATCTGCTTCTGAGGAAGATTCCTAATCAGTTCAATTCTTGCCCAATTACTGCATGAACGGTCGAATATCGGCCATTCGTTTATTACTTTTCTGAATCTAGTGGTTCACAACGACAAATTCGTCGTGGTAGTTTTGAGATTAAACTAATATTAGATATAGCAGGCACCTATGGTAATCAGGTGCAATTTGTGTTAGCATCTGTCCAAGAATGGGGTGAACGTTTGAACAATGGAAGTTGGGTCGGAGGAACTGGAGATGTGATCAATGGACATGCCGACTTCACTTGTGGTGGTTTCAAGCCAAGTGCAGAGTTTTGGAGTGCAATGGATATGACCGTCCCACATGCCAGAGATGGTGTTTTATGGTACGTTCCAAGGGCTGTAAGAATTCCCAAATGGATGGCACTGATTGTCATATTCAACTCTGATATTTGGATCCTACTTCTTGTTTCCTACATTTTAACATCGGTTGTGAGTTACTTCCTCTCCACTGAGGAAACTCCAATTCTCTCTGATTTGAATTCATGGTCTGTATTGATAGGTATATCATTAAGTCAAATGCCAAAGCTGTCAACTTTACGATTTTCTAAGTTGTATGGGTACTCTGCTGTTTGTTGATCAATTCAGCGTACCAATGAAAATTAATTGGTGTTCTTGTCCATCCAGGATATGAAAAACAAGTTCTCAATCTACAAGATTTATCTAAGTCTAATCTACGCTACGTTACCATGCCAATCACTGGTATCGTGGATGATTTGGCAGATGACATTGACGGTGTAACCAGTATAATAAACAAGAAATTAGAGATTTTACCTGTTAATGACTTACTGCAGATAGTAAAGAAATCAAATAAGCATGCGCTATTCTTCCCTCGTGCTGGAATGTCAATTATAGGAACAAATAAGACATTTGTGCCATTGGAGAATGGGGGAGTCTGGTATGACGTTGTAATGATCTTTAGAAGAAACAGTCCGTATACGGATAAGTTCAATACTGGGATGATGAGAATGAGAGAAAGTGGGATATTGTACAAGAGGTGGAATGATGAGATAAAAGAAGAGGACTTCATCGCTATAAGGAAGAGAGAGAACTCTCAAAGTGAAGAAAATGTCGTCATCACTCCCGAACATTTGCAAGGATCGTTCGTTATTTTGACCATGGGAATTACTATTGCGACAATTGTATTTTTGGCGGAAGTTATCAATGGAAATTTCCTCTTTCGAAAGAGAAACAGAATTATATTCAATGTGCGCAATATAAAAAGGAAAAAATGTAGGGGGCAAGAATTATTAGATAGGAGAAAATGGCGTCGATAGAGGAGGAGAATTAAGGGCAGAGATCATCTTGACCAAGAATTGCAGTTTGCTATTAGATGATTCTCGTTTGTCAAGTCCAACATTCCTGTTATTATACTACATTTTAAGACTTGAGAAATATATTGCAGCAACACCATTGAACCTGATAGGTTTAAACATTTCCATTGAAATGTGGATCGCTCTAGTTAAGATTGTGAATATAACAGCTGCTCTATCAGATATTATATTATTATTAGTATTATTATTATTATTATTATTGCAGAACCTATGCAATTACCTACCTCTTTGAAAGGTTATTCGTTAAGTATAAAAGTGAACCCTACTTAGCCATCAATAAAATCCTCTCTCATGATTTGAGATTGATACCAAAACATTGTGGAATGTTTCAATACCAGTACGTCTATCTATCTATCTATCGTATGGCTTTTAGTGCCGGGAGTGTCCGAGGACATGTTCGGCTCGCCTGAGTCTTTAGCTGCTTCCTGCGGACACCCTAAAGGGTGAGCTACAAGTTCCGTTCAATTTCAAGTAGTTCCAACTTTCGCCATCAGATATCAATGATACCTAGTGGTGAACGTTGGAACTTTGATAGAGCGTTCTGACGAAATCTTACCTAATAATTTTGCTTTACACAAGTTTAGTCTGTGAAAGGATCTTTTACATGCCATAAATCTATGACATGGGACCTCCGGCTTTACTTCCCCTCCGAAGGAAGGCATACTGAAGGATTTTTAACGCTCTTAAAAAATCCGACGACTTCGACCGGGTTTGAACCCGCTATCTTGGGCATTGGAGTTCAGCATGCTACCGACTACGCCACCGAAGCCGACACCAGTACGTTATTCCCTGTTAGATCACTTCTTCATAGAATAAGCAATGCCACTGGTAGGCCTAATAGGCTACTTCTGTATCATGGAACAACACTAGGAAGAGAAGATTTGAAGTTTTTGCGTTCCTCTATAGACGGTATCACATGCGTTCCACTAAGAATATGTCTGTTAGTAGGACATGGTTCTGTTTCGTTGAACAATTTAAAAACACAATTGTTGTCAACAGGAGTAGATTGACACTAATATTATACTATTGTAAATAAAGAAAAAAAATATGAAGATGGGCTTACGAAACAATTATTAGAATGACATGTATTAGTATATGTATGCTCATAAATTACAAATGTGATAATGAAAATCCACAGCCTGCTTCCAGTCTCCGACCGGGTCAGGAATGGTATGAATGAAGCCGCCATCTAGCGGCGAGGATATGGACTGTGCCGGCTGCCGAGGCCTGACGCACTCCTCTGGAGCAATGATTAAATGAATGACAGATGAAATGAAATGATAGTGGAGAATGCTGGAATGAATTTTTGACAGGGAAAACCGGAGTACCCGGAGAAAAACCTGTCTACCTCCGATTTGTCCAGCACAGATCTCACATGGAGTGACCGGGATATGAACCACGGACCCAGCGGTGAGAGGCCGGCGTGCTGCCCCCTAAGCCACGGAGGCTTGAAATAATGATATTTGGATAAAATAATATAGATATCATTTATTAACAGTTGGCAGCTCTGGTTGCTCTTAAGAATACGCGCAGTCATATTTGTTATTGTACACATAGTACTTACGAAATTTGATTGAAATCGCATTGATAGTGTAGAAGTTACATGCATTAAAAAATTAGACTTATCAGCTGGCTTAGAATCATGTTGGTAACACTGTCATGCATGGCCTCCTGGAAATTAAACTGATATATTATTATCTATATGTGTGCCAACTTTGGAATAAATTACAAATGTATATTATTAAATTCGTACAGTTCTTTTTAGTGCAACTCCAATTAATTGTGAGATAGGTAGCATGTCGTTTGACATAGTTGATTATCACTTCCTTTACTATCTTCTGTTGTTATTTTTTTGGTTAGCGGCTTCGGTGGCGTAGTCGGTAGCATGCTGAGCTTCTATGCCCAAGATGGCGGGTTCAAACCCGACCGAAGTCGTCGGATTTTTTAAGAGCGTTAAAAATCCTTCACTATGCCTTCCTTCGGAGGGGAAGTAAAGCCGGCGGTCCCATGTCATAGATTTATGGCATGCAAAAGATCCTTTCACAGACTAAACTTGTGTAAAGCAAAATTTGTTAGGTTAGATTTCGTCAGAACGCTCTATCAAAGTTCCAACGTTCGCCACTAGGTATCATTGATATCTGGTGACGAAAGTTGGAACTACTTGAAATTGAACGGAACTTGTAGCTCACCCTTTACGGTGTCCGCTGGAAGCAGCTACAGACTCAGGCGAGCCGAACATGTCCTCGGACACTTCCGGCACTAAAAGCCATACGATAAATAAATAAATAAATAAATAAATAATTTTTTGGTTGTGCTAGGAAATGGAACGGAGTTACGGAATATGATCAAAAATTATAAACTCTTTTTCCATTTAGTTTTATCATCTACAGCGTCAAGCAGTAGGATTATTTATCCTTTCCAAATTACATTTTAGTTTTATAAAACGCTGAGAAATTGTAGAAAGCAAATAGTGGTGGAGTAGTCGGTAGCATTTTGAACTGCTATGTCCAACATCGCGGGTTCAAACACGGCCGAAGTCGTCGGATTTATAAGAGCGTTAAAATCCTTCAGTATGCCTTACATCGGAGGGGAAGTAAAGCCGGCGGGCCCATGTCATAGATTTATGGCATGTAAAAGAAGCTACCACTACAATTGATAGTGTGTAACCAAATTTGTAGGTTATACTTGATTTGGATAGAAACGCTCTATCAAGTTTCAGCGTTCGCCGCTAGGTGTCGATGACAGTGGCATCTGGTAGTCGAAGTTGGAACTACTTGAAATTGAACTTAAACTATCCTGCTATGTCCATTGGCTGCAATTCATATATCAAATAGTGAAAGAAACGGATTGGCTTTTACTACGTTGCTGTTTGGTGCAAGAATAATATGAGCAGCAAGAAATCTATCCCAATGCACAAGTTTCCCACCGATCCTGCTAGGTAAAGCACAATTTACAACATGCCGTTGACAGTTTGTAGTTCGTAGTTGGCAATATGTAAATTATACCCGTACGTGCTTGCTCAATCAACAAGTAAATATATTCTTATGTATTCATTATGTTTGTTTATTTTCTTCAAAATGACCACACCCATCCTATTTGATTTCGTTATCATCTCGTGTTAAAGATGAGGTATATAAGTGATCTAATAATTGGGATGAGACTGATAGTATTACTTGTATATCGTGTTACCTTAGTTTTGTTGGTTTACTGAATTGTCCAAGATAACAAGTATGTCAAGAGGTGTGCTGAGTGGTAGTGGAGGAACATTAGTTGAGCCCTTCAAGCTTTGTAAATTTGCGATTCGCAAAATTCCCACAGGGAAAAATAAAGTTATTTACATTTACTCGCAATGTAGACAATTCTAAAACATGGGAAACCGTTATCCTAAATGATATGTGAAAGTACCTGCCTGACCACAAAATTTAGCATTATTAAATATTTTAATGCCACGCCATTTTGCCATGAAATTACTCTGCCCTAATCTCCAGAGTGCAGTAAGGGATAACAGTTGAATATAGAAATTAGAAAGTGTTAACCATTGGCCTTATGGGAACTTCATTTCCTATCGTCGAGCATAAATACTTATGGCACAGTATAGATACCAATACAGTATGGACACTTCGGCAAATAGTATCTGATAGGCAGATTTGGTACTGTTGTTCTTAAGTTGTTCAGTATTTAGTTTGTGTTTTATCGCCTTCCTCTGAATCCGTCGTTTTGGATAAACTTGTATTTCCATCACAGATCGAACTAAGCGGTGGTCAGTCCACCAATCATCAGCACCAGTCATAACTTTAGTTATAAGGACATCAAGCTGATCTCTAGCGCGGACATTATTGTGGTCGATTAAGTGCCAGTGCTTTGATCTGGGGTGTTGCCATGTAGTTTTAAATTTATCTTTCTGGCGGAAGAGTGTATTTGTAATGACAAGATCATATTCGGAGCACTTCTTGAGTAGGAGTGTTCCATTGGAGTTGACTTTGCCTACGCCCTCTTTACCAATAGTTCCAGGCCAGAGTGACGATTCTATGCCAACCCGAGCATTTAAGTCACCTAGAAAAATAATTGTATCTGACTTAGGTACATTCGACAGGACTTCATCAAGTTGGTTATAGAACGCTTCCTTTTTGGTCATCTTCTGACTTCAAAGTTGAGGCATATGAACTGATTACGGTAGTTCTTTGGTTGTTCTTGAGTTTCAGACGGAGTGTCATGAGACTTTCATTTATTCCAGATGGGAACTCTACAAGAGTATGAATAAGTTCACTATTTATTGCAAATCCTACCCCATGAATTGTTAGTTCGTCTTCACCTTTTCCTTCCCAGAAAAACGTATACCCTCCGCCATGCTCCTCGAGTTGCCCGACTCCAGCACGCCTAGATTTACTAAGAGCAGCAATATCTATGCTATATTTCTTCAACTCACGACTTATTATTGCTCTACGCCGCTCTGGTCGATTATCTACCTCAGTATCCATCAGAGTACGGATATTCCAGGTAGCTATATTCATGTTACATATCTTTCTCTTATTTCTACCGCAAATTGGTGTACCCACTGAACGTGGTAATCCAGACTGGTGAGAAGTTAGACTGCCTATGTTTAGGGCACCTTTTATAGCCCCCTCCCCATTCAGAGTGAGTAGAGGGGATCCTAAATAAGACTGCCCAGTCACGGGTGTAGCACACGAATTGCTCTATAATCTGTCCTCGAGCCAGACGGCGATCACACCCTCGCCGCCTCCGTGCCGATTCGACACTAGGAGCTTCCAGATTACACTATCCTGCCCCCTCACAACTTGTCGATCGCCGTAGGACTTTGATATTGGGAAGATGGTGTTGTCTTCCAAAAAAAAAAACAACGCCAGAGCGTGAAATCTTTTAACTTGGGAATGCTGGTGCACAACAACAAACACACGGTCCTTCACAGACTCAGGTCGCTTACCCAGTGGCATAGAAACTATGACGACTGGTGGTCCTGGACTGTTGCAGCCTTTAACTGCTTTCCCAACCGTTCGGGCAAAAGGCCTACTAGTTGCTCATGCGCTGGGTCCACCGTTGAGGTCTTCTATGGCGTTGACCATTATTAGTTTATCCGCCTTTAGAGATAGTTTCCCACCTCAAGGGCAGGAGTGCCCTAACCTCAATCTGCTCATCCGCTTTACATAAGCCGTTGGCAGGAGAGAGGGGAACTCCTTATCCCGGGAAATATTCAGTCGTCAGAGCCTCGTCAGTCTGGAGCAGGGTGTACCACGTGCAGGTGAGGATGACGTTTGGATAGAGAGAATCTACCCCTTGCACCCCACATGTTTATTAATGCCACATGAAAGTAACGTACACAAAGTCACAGGTTTTCTAAAACGCAGGAAGGACAAAGATGCTTCCATGATGCTACACAAAAAATAATACATTTATATTACAAGGAGTAAACACTTTTCAGCTATGCAGTACACCCTTTGGTCGAAAGTCACCAGTCACCACATACTCCCTCCCCAGTGACAGCGGAGAGATTCTTAGCTGAGAAGCAAACAGTTCGTCCAGAGCGGGTACGGTAGTTTTCAAACTTATGAGATGGAAGAATTGGTCCATCATCTTGGTAGTGATGAGTGGTTTGCTGTTGGGTAGTCTGGGAAGGGTACAGTCATCGCCGTCTACAATTATCAAGCCGTCTCATTACGTTTGGCAACGCCGCCAATCTGTCATCTGGTAGGCCTAGTGCAAGCACATGGTAACTGCTAACACTGCTTAAACACATAGATTTTGACGCGAAATGTTTCCGAAAATAAAACAGAACATAACGTCCGCTAAATCTATCCATAAACATCACAAATAACGGATACGTATCATCATGCTATGTACTGTTTTAGATCCCTTAGTTGGGGGTAGTTAGATCTAAAACGTATGTGTTAATGTACTAATTTATAAGGTGATGCCTAGGAGAAGGTAGCTTCCCGTAGCTGGGTAAGCTTACCAGTGTAGAGTGTTTTCTGGTGTGTAGATGCTAGGGGGTGCTCCTATAAAGACGTAAGTGTAACTCGGGGGATGAACCTCTGTGTGCGGGTTAATGTACTAGCCTCCCAGCTGGTTGAAGAGAGTTATATAACCGGCGTGCTTGCGTCAGCTATGTTGGCGACTCGCTGCTTATGCAGCCGGGTCGCTGCGGGAAGTACAATGAGACTTAAGCCAGCAACAATTTGGCTACTATTGTCACGGTCAATCGTGACGGGAATCAGGAAGGGCGTTAGGACGTAAAGAGGCGTGTAATTAGTAAGACAAGTGTGGTGTACTGACCAAGTATTTATTGGTCAGTGAGTATGAAATTGTAAGTCCCTTCTAGGGGAATGCAATGATTGTTATAAGATTACGTGTACAAGTTTGTGGATGGATGTTACAAAATATAGGATCTCTGAACACTTCACTGATGCTCACCTGGTGATAGCAGCTTGCAGCAGAGCCTCCGGCGACACACACAGTATGACAGATAATAGAGAGCCCCTGGCCCCATTAAGGCCTCCCTTCTTATAGGTTTTGCTGTTGTACTGTCAGCATTCCATTGGCATAGCTGCCCCAGTTAGTTATAGTGTAGATGTTTATGAGTGTGATGCAAGTGTTTGGCAAGCCTTCCAAGCTGGTCGGCCGCCCTTGCTGTGTAAAAGATACTGTTCTGGACTTATGATGTTTGCCAGTTAGGGGTGATTTTAATAGATGATGGGGGTGGCTTCCAGGGGGTGCGGCCCCCCGGGGGCCTGTACAAGTCTCCTCCTTTGATTAGTTCGCGTCCCCGCGAACGGGAACGGAACGTGGAGTGGGGGTGTTGATGTAGTAGGTCGTAGTGGAATCTTCCTTGTATCTCTTCTTCGTTTCTTCTGTGTTGATGTCGTGTAGAGGTAGTGATGTCGTGTTGATGTAGCGATGTCGTGTAGATGTGAGATCAGCTTGTGTTCAGAGGGGTGGGTTTTGGGATATATGCATATACATGTTATAATTCAAATTTAAAACAGTTCATAAAAATAAAATAAAAATGCCATTTGCAATATAAAAAGTTCCACCAAAAAATACATGGTTTTGACATTGTATAATATACTGGTGTTGTGCAGGGAGGATAAAACCCAGTGCTGGACGGGTGGTTTTGTCGTCCGGCGCTATATTGGGGAAAAAATTGCTCCCTGCAATGTGAAAGATGGAAGAAATAGAAAAAAATAGGTGTCCCAAGGTATAAGTTAAAGGGATACGTAAAAGATAATTTATTGTGCTGGGGTAAAACGGGACACCTTCACAAATTCTGACGTTAGAAGGAAGAAAAATGAAAGAGACAAAAGCATAATCATTGTGTACATGTGTGTGACAAAAATATGTGTATTCACAATGTGTGGCATCATAATTTTGTGTGTAGTGCCTTTGAACAATATTACCGTATTTTGTATTACATTATATTACATTATATACTTATATCTATCTATCTTATTTATTAATTATGTTATACCTAGACGGCCGTGTCTTCTGTAACTTGCGTGCACGCTACCAATTGTATTTATGTGCCGTCCCACGGCTAATCCTGTCCAGCCGTTTCCCGGTGTAGTTTAGTGGTCGTGCCGCTGATATATACCCCTAACTTGTGAATCATTCTCTGTGGGCGAATGCCTTCACACTTGACAGTGAGAGTCGCCGCCACAGATCGGTTGCGCCCTCATTGCCGTATGTTGCGTCGCATCTTTGACGCTTTATGTTCTTTGTGTATGTTGATCTGTCAGCAAGCCTGATACCCCACAGGTATCAACCCTGCTGTTCAGATTTCTGGAGTGTAGCTGAAAAAAAATGGAGGTGCATGTGTTGGGTTGTGTGAGGATGAATACAAATTACAAATACAAATTAGTGCGTAAAGGTGGTACACAATAGTATCATGGCACTAATAGCATGCTGCTGCTGTATGGCAGTGAAATCATTGTCACCAGTGCCATATGCCTGGTGACGACGCCTGAAAAATGGAGAGGTTAAAAAAAACATATGAACATTGCATATTCTTTATATCGGCTTCTGTGTCAGTGTGTTCACTGGCTGAAGCTCTTTTTCCCCTGAAAAAAAATAGCATGATTAGTGTTAACCTGTGGCCATTATTAATGTCATGTTCTCCTTACATATGATTGTTTTACTTGATGTATGATCGGGCTTACCCTACACGGTGCCGTAATGTTTTTTCTTACTCTCAATGTGTTTATTTTTTTTTTTTTTACTTTTATTTTTTATTTTATTCTATTTTCTATTTTATATTTTGTCTTAGTTAACCTAGTTAATCTAACTTAATGTATTATCGGGCTTACCCTGATGACGGGTTTGTCAGCAGGTGTCGAAATATTCTACCTTAATTATGATAAGTAAAAATGTTTGCTATTTATAAGCCGAATGGTTGACCTTATTTTATTGCCGAAATATGATGTGCTATTATTTGGCAACAGAGGTTAGTAAATTTGCTTAATCCTAAGTTGCGTGTCAAATGCAACTGTCTTACATGCTAAAATTTTGACCAGGGCGATCGCCTGAGGCAATTTACTTCCTCAGGGCACCACCCGTACGTATTCTAGAAACACAGGTTGTCTCTAGAACCGCCGGATTCCGCCCCCTTAATACTAGTTGTCGACACCTATATTAATGCTTACTAACTAGTATTAATATAGTCGCAGGCGGCTTACGGTGCCACAAAGCAAACCGCCTCGCCCGCTGTATTTGCCTGCTCATTGTCGTTGCCTTTGCATATGCTGTCGTTGTTGGGTCTGCCCACTTTAACCCCTGTGAGGGCTCGCCATGCTCCTCATTTAATGCCCTTGGCTGCCCGCTGCGTCACCATTTATGTGGGCATTGGACATCGTCCAATGGCATAATATCATCTTCGCCCTTATTGGCAGTAATAGTATCCTCTTCGCCCTTATTGGCAGTAATAATATCCTCTTCGCCCTTATTGGCAGTAATAATATCCTCTTCGCCCTTATTGGCAGTAATAATATCCTCTTCGCCCTTATTGACAGTAATAGTATCCTCTTCGCCCTTATTGGCAGTAATAATGCTTCACTCCTGCGCATAGGAGTCTTGCTTCTCGCTCTAGAAGCCCTACTTACTTATATCTAACTAAAAGTCTAGTCCTAATTTGGTCGTCCCTTGGGTCATCTCTTGAGCCCGGTGCGGAGTTGGCTATCTCTCCCCCCGTTCGTCAAAAGTCTCCCCAGCAGGTCTTGGCTTCGATGACCGTGGCACATAGTGGGTGTAACATCTCTTCGTCCTAGGGGCAGGCTAGGCACACCTAGGATTCCGAAGTTTGCCCGTGCCGGGCCATGAATGCCTCAACCTTACGTAGTTCGTTTTTTTTTGTCTAGTCGTTAAGTTAACTAGGGTAAGGCTCATCATCGCCTTACCCAGCTCTGCTCCTGTGTGGTGCCTCTGGCCTTCTGCTTATGTCGTCATCACCAATCAGCGTGTTATCAGATTCCTTTTGTGTTATATATATATATAAATATAGTGTAATCTGTAAATAATTTGCTGTGTAATTAATGTAAATTGTTTTAAGTGTTTTGGGGTTGTAGAATCTTCTAAATGCATGGACTACTTCAGGTCTACTGTGCTATGTCGGACTTCCAGCTGTAATGCCTTGTTAATTTTCATGGAAGCGTTAGTAGGGTTTATGGTGTTAGGTTCCCTGTTATTAGGATCCGGGGGTATTATTCGTTGAATAGGCTTGAAGCAGGGTAGGAGGGGGTCGCGCATCTTTGGGCTCCATGTAAATGGTGGCCTAGAGCCGGTGATGCTACCAGGATGCTTCTACAATGAGTGGACGGGGGTAGGTATTTCCCGGGATTGCAAAAATTTTAACAAAGTGTCATGCAGGTTTAATAATAATAACCCTCGGTATGTGGGCGGGATATTCCATGCATGTATCTGGATATGAGGCGTATCCGCACTCATCTAAGGATAGGTATCGGTCAATGTATAATAATACTATTTCCCTTTCATGCGGGATTATTTAATTAATAAAATTGTTAATATATAAATTTGGCCTCATCTCTTACTTAGAGATGTGCATTACGCTTGCCATTCTTTCCGACACACCCCTAATACTCAGGTGTTAGCATTGAGAGCCAGGGCGTAGTGAGTCCTCTCTTTAAACGCATGAAGTCTATCAACCCCGATGTAAATTTTGGCGTGCAGTTTAGCTGTGTTTATGTGTTTGTGTGTCTGTGTTGGTTAATGTTGGAAGTGGGAGGGTTATGGAAGGATGAGGGTGTTATTATGGTAGCCTGTAGGCAGTATATTGGCTATCTGGCTGGCCCTATCCACCTGTGCTCCTGTCATCCTCATCTGGTCAATATCTGTTTTCTATTGCTCCTTGGGATAGTAAAGTATGGTGACGCTGTGACGTCACGGCCTAATCTGGTCTCTCAGTTGCAATGTTAATGTAGCAAGTGATCGTAGTGTGATTGGTCATGTCCTGATCGGCTATGATGGATTTGGGATTAAAAAGTAAAAATAGCAGTAATTATTGGGGAGGTCTGTTCCCTCAGAGTCCCTGTCTATATTCGTCCCTGATTAGTGAGCGCGTTTGTGTGCCTATGTTCCGTTACACCATGCGGGCGGGTGGGCTGTTATAGCGTAAGTCCTATCGTGTGTCGCGCGCATGGGCAGGAGGTGCGCGTGGCTTGTCAATATCTTTGTAAACATGCTCCTATGGGCCTAAGCTAATATGACCCACAGTGTCTGCATATTGTTAAATGCCAGGCCTATTGAAATATTGCAGAATTCTGTGCCACTATCCATGTGTATTGTATGTTAGTGTAGCAATGCTTCTGGAATTTGCAAGTCAATGTTTTTGCTTGTGTAAAGGAAGGCTCTGACGTCATGTATGTCAGCTGTCGGAACGTGCCTTTTTGCGAATGTCGGCATATCACATTGTTTGGGATTCCGGGAGTGCCAGTGTGGTAATCTGTCCCGTTTTTGCTAACCGATGTTATGTGTACACTGTTTTCAGCAAGACTTCTGCCTTGTGAAATTGCTATACCTGTGTTTGGGAAATCTATTTCCTATGTCTGGTGTAATCGAAATTTTTGCATGGTGTTTGGCCGGAGGAAATGTGGTATTACCTGTTTATGTACTTGTATGGGCCAATTTCGGTCTAATTGGGAGTCTGGATAGTTGTTTTCCACGGTGTCCGAATTTTACTGGGCATTTGGACCCGCAATTTTATGTAATTCTCTGTGTTCTATGTCTGCGTTGTCTGTTGTGATTTTTGTCCTAGTGTGGCTTTTGATTGTGTTTTTCGTACCAAAAATACCATTGGTTAGTTTGTTTTTTGCACGAGTGTATTGTGTGGTCGTGAGTTCGAACCCGCCTTGGTTCAAGGTCCTGGTGTTACGATTTTTTGTACCGTATATACTATGGCACACGCATCGTGTATTTAAGGCACGCGGATGAAAATACGCCTTGGCGTGAGAAGTTTGGGTATTTTGAATTCTCCACGTAGTGTAATTCGGGGAGTTATGGGGTTCTGGACTTGGCGTGAATGAATGTGTATTTCCCAGCCTCGCCTGGAGTGCTCTTAGTCTGTCTGTGCCAGCAAAGGTCGCCCACGAGGAGTGTGTTATCGCTGAGTGCGACAGTATTGAATTACAATGGCGTGTGCACTCACTTGTTACTTGTCTGACGCTGTTCATGTTTCCAGCACGTGTGTGTGAACTTGATTGCCCGTTCTCTTGTTGTGATCATGGCTTTCCGCAATGTAAAAGAACCTTCCACTAAATACATTCGTGTCCCCAAGTTTTGTGTTAACTGTAAGCGTGGGTCGAGTATATCCCTATTAATGGTACTAAATGTCGTTATGCACGAGTGTCTCCGGGCCGCTAGTCGCGTGTTTGGTGACTAGGTGTCGGAGGTGATTTTATTGTTTTCCGCCTATGGATATCTGTTAGTGTAACTGTCCCTTACTTTCCTATCCTGCAACTGGATAGCTACCCGACCTTACATTCCTGGTATTCAGAAGGTTGCGGGTTTGAGACCGTCTTTAACCAGGGTGGTCATTCCTGGTGCCATTTAGGCTTGTGTCTTCGGGGCAGTTCTGTCAAGTGTTAGGGTCGTATCCCGGTGCGGTCATCGGGGTCCGAAGGCTATTTCTTGGCCTTCTTTTCACGTCTGCCAGTGGGATCATTTCCCTTCCTTTTGACAGCGTTCCCGCCTTTACGTGTAGGTGTGAGAGCTTTGCGGATGTGATATGCCTTCATACGGCGGGCGTGAATGGTGTCTTTAATGAGCTTGCGTCCATGGCGCACGTTGACGATATAGTTTAGGTCAGATACCTTCCTGCAGACTTTGAAGGGACCTGACCAACGTGGCAGGAGGAACTCGGACACGTTTTTCTTACGGGCGGAATTGGAAACCATAACTAATTTCCCGGGTGTGTATTCCACGGTCTTCCTATGCCGATCGTACCGTTCTTTTTGTTTTCCCTGCGCCGCGGCTATGTTCTTTCTAGCATCCATGCGAGCTATCTGTAAGTGCTCTAGCCGGGCGGCATTGTCCGTGTGCGTGTCCTGTGGGATGCATATATTGTCTATGGGACTTCTGGGCGTGTATCCGTGCAGTAGGAAGTGTGGAGAGTGTTTTGTAGCGGTGGATATGGAAGTGTTGTAACTAAAAGTGATGGGCTGCAGATAATCATCCCAGTCTGTCCCTGCGTCCCCTGTGAATTTAGCTAGCGCTATTCCGATTATTTTATTCATTCTCTCCGTGAACCCGTTGGTTTGTGGGGAAAACTCGTGGTAGTGTATGCCTTTATCCTGAGTATCTCCAAAAACTGTTGGAGCACTCTCGAGGTGATAATAGTACCTCTATCGGATAGTAAGGTTTGGAATAGGCCGTATCGTGTAACTATGTCCAATAAGAAGTCGACTATGCTGTTCGTGTCTGCTTTGGGAACAGCCTTCGTAATCATGTATCGTGTGAGATACTCGGTGGCAACCAGTATATATTTATTGCCTTTCTGAGATGTCGTAATGGGGCCTTTAACATCTATCCCGACTCTGTGAAATAGCTCTCCAACGGGAATTGGGTTGAGTAGTCCATGAGGCTTGCCAGGCCTTGTTTTAAATCGCTGGCAAGTGTGACATGTCTTTACGAAGGTGTCTATGTCGGCCTTCATGTTTACCCAATAATACTTGTCCCGGATTCTAAGGTATGTTTTATGCGTACCCAAATGTGCCCCTGCCAGTGGGCTATTGTGGTGTCCGATCATGATATTCTCTTTCAATGACTCCGGAACCGCTATAGGTGCGTTATCGTGCATGGCTGTGGGCTTAAATTTCAGTACCCCGTCTTTGTCTAGGAAAAATCGCCTAGACAGCCGTGCTGTCTTGGAGTCCACCTTATCCAAGTTTTCTAATGCCATTAGAATCTGTTTCAAGTACGGATCACGTTCTTGCTCCTGCTGGATGTTAACCACCGTCAGGGCAAAAGTGGGCATGTCGTCCCATTCGTGGTCCTTACTGTCATCTGGGGGGTCGGCTACTGGCAGCCTAGATAACCCGTCTGCATCTAGGTGTGTAGCGCCTTTCTTGTGCTTGACCACGAAGTTATATTCATACAGGCGGAATATAAACCTATTGTGCCGCGAATTTGGGTTTTTAAATTTGTCCCAAAAAAGCAGGCTCGCGTGGTCAGTCACTACCGTGAACTGGATAACATAGAGGTATACCCGAAAGTAGTTCACTCCCCATGAAAATGCCAGCATTTCCCGCTCTGTGGCAGAGTATCTAGCCTCAACGGCCGTTAGTTTCCTGCTAGCATAAGCCACGGGCCGTATGCGCCCTTCTGCGTCTTCCTGTAATAGGGCCGCCCCCAGCCCGTACTGGCTGGCATCCACGTGTAAGAAGGTGGTCCTATCACTATGGAAGTGTTGCAGTAATGGTGGTGAGGTCAATAGTTGCTTCAGTGTGTTGAAGGCATCTATGTGTTCCTGTTGAATGCTGAAGGGCGTCTTTTCACGTGTGAGCTCGGTTAAGGGGTGGGCGATGTGCGCAAACCTGTGGATATACTTGCGATAATACGAGGCCAGCCCAATAAAACTGCGCAATTGTTTCAAATTTGTGGGCATTGGGATGCCCGTTATTGCGTCAGTTTTCGCTGGGTCGGGAATAATGCCCTCTCTGTTTACAATGTGGCCCAATATGTTAATCTGCTGTCTGGAAAATTGACATTTCGCAGGTTTAAGCCTTAGTTTGGCTTCTCTGATCATTGCGAAAGGCTCCTCCAAATGTACGATATGCTCGTCAAAGGTGTTGGAGAAGACCGTTATGTCGTCCACGTAGACTAATACGGAACGCCATTTTAGACCTGAAAATGTCTTATCCACTAGCTTTTGGAAGGTTTGGCTGGCGTTACGGAGGCCCATCGGTAACCTTGTGTAGGTATATAGCCCGTTCTCTGTAACGAACGCCAGCTTGTGCCTATCCGGTTCATAGACGGAGATTGAATAGAACCCACTATAACAATCCATCGAACTGAACCAGCTAGCTCCACCAAGGGAATCCAAATAAGTGTCCGCCCTTGGTAGTGGATAACTGTCATTTTCGACTAACTTATTGAGCCTCCGGTAATCAGTACAAAACCTATGGGATCCGTCCCGTTTTTTGGTCAGCAAACCTGGAGCGCTGTAGTTGGAAATAACGGGGACAATGACCCCTGCCTCGAGCATCTCTGTGATCTGAGTGTCGATGGCGTGTCTCTCCTTCTGGCTCACCCTGAAGGGAGGCTGGTGTACTGGCCGGTCACTGGTGAGTGTGACGTGGTGTTTGATAAGGTCTGTCACTGCGAGACCCTTCATCGAATGGGCAAAGTTATCCCTGTTGGCCTCCAGGAGCTCCGTGAGCCTTTCATTTTGCTCCGGTGTCAGGTCCTGTCTGTGATTCTGGTTGGCCGCCTTATCTGTGTGTGTGTCTGTGTGTTGGCTAATAGTGTGCAGTGTAGGGGCCTGGTGCTCGTGGATTTCTCGCTCCTCTCGAATCCCATCTGTATTCCTGGTGTATATCATGGGATGTGTAGTGAGTCTGTGGTCATGCTTTAGAAGCATCTTACCGCTAGCATAATACTTGGCGAGGAAATCCAAGCCAATTATGGCTGACTCTGAAAGTTGTTCTATAACGAACATGGGGTGTGTTGTGGCAAAATGGTCTAGCCTGAGATGTATGTTTGCCACCCCCGCGTTTTCTAGCGTCTGAGCATTGGCCGCAACGAGGCGGATGTCACCCGTGACATCGTGTATCTGCCCTTCGGTAACGTGTCTTCTGTTTACACAACTTACCGCTGCCCCAGTGTCAATTAGGGCCTGCACCCTATGGCCGTTTAGGTTGGCGTGTATCGTGAGGGCCGCTACCTGGAATCCATTGCCCTGCACAGATGTGTTGTGTAGGATGTATGTTGTTGTTGTTGTTGCTACTGGCGTAACATCTGTGCTGGGAAGGCATGGAGCTGTCCGCTTAACGTACCTGGCACGCTTCGCCTCTCGGCTTACTTCCTGTCCTGAGTACTTTGGCTCTGTCAGCAAAGTGCGCTCACCAAGTACACTGCCAGCTCTCTTAACCGCTCGCGCTGTGAAAATAGAAGTCTTCTGGCGAACGTTTAATGTATTTACCGTTTCCAGCTTTTGTGTATGTGTGTTGTTCTTTTCTCTCTCCAGGGGAGGTGTGTCCGCAAATGTGACCCTGCGCTTGCCTTTGTTACCCCGTTTTTTGTTCCAGGCGGTCGCGAGTTCAATTCCTGTTGCAGGCTTCCCAATGCCAGGTGAGCTCGCGTCCTGCGCCTGTGTGGGGTCACTTCCCGCCCTATGTTGTGGTGTAGGGGGTGTGGTTTCCTGTTCGGAGGGTGCGGGTTTGCCTCCGTCCTGTTTGTGCGTAACTGTGAGGGGCGTATAATGTCCCGCCTTAGGGTTACCTGTAAAGAGTATGTGTAGGTCCCTGTCAAATCCCGCAGTAGTAAATAGTGGGGGCGAGTGCACGTCAGTGTGTACGTGGATGTTGGCTTTAAGCACCTTGCCGAGAGCGGTCACCTCTACGGCGCTGGCATAGGTGCCGTCCCTACCCATGTATTTTTTGTAATCCGCCCCGGTCTGGAATGGGTTTTCCCGATCGTCCGACACAAAGTCTCGGTACTCTTTCCAGTTGGCCAGGATGTGTTGGACCGTTTTCTGCCTGTATTCCTTATGGTGGTCCTCGTTATGTCGGACTAGGAAGCTAATAGTCCTAAACAGGCAGTTGCCGTCTCCTTGTACGGGGTGTGTCTGGAAACGACCCGGGGGCGGATCGTCAGCCTTGGCTTTAGCTGGCTGCTTTTTTCCCTTACTCTTACGAGTTTGTTTGGGGGAGGGGCCTCTCTGGTGTTGTGTTGGGGGAGGAACCTCAGCCGCTTCATCAGCTGGCCGAACCTCCCCGTCTAGGCGTTTTTTTGAAACGTAGGTGTGCGCCTCCCTGTACTGTATGTACGTCCCCCTCGGGGTGGCTGCGCCAGCTCCCCGCCTGCCTGTACTATATGTGCGCCCCCCCCCCTCGGGGTGGCTGCGCCAGCTCCCCGCCTGCGGTGTGTGGCTAGGTGTGGGGAGTATTGCCCCCCTGTCTGTCCGGCGGGGTGCCTCACCCCTGAACTCCCTCGGGTGTTCGTCGGGGAGGGGGTAGTGTTCCTTTGTGTATGTATCTGTATTGTCCCGTCCTCTTGTAGGTTTTCTTGCCTGTCGGTTATTGCCCGGTGGTCCGTTTTCCTGTCTCCGCCAGGGTGTGGTGTACGTCTGTTGCTGCGGGGGCGGGTTTTCCCGTCGATTCCCCTTTTCCCTGTACCGGGAGGCTGCATACCCCTGTCTGGTCGGGGGAGGGTTTCCTCGACGGTCCCCATTTCCCCTGTACTTTGTGGGTGCATAGCTTTGCCTGCGTGGGGGTGGGTTCTCCCGATATTCCCCATTTCCCCTGTATTGCGAGGCTGCATAGCCTTGCCTGCTTGGGGGCGGGCTGTTTCGTCGGGGGATGGTGTGCTCGCACTCCTCAGGGTAGTATTCCTGTGTGTACGGGGATGGTGGTCGCCGTGAGGGGTATGTCGGTTCTGTGTCCGCGTATGATACCGGTGAGTATCGCGGAGGGTAGTGTGGCCTATCCTGTGCGTGAGGTGTTGTTGGCCGCTGTGGAGGGTAGTAATTTTCCTCCCTCTCGTAGCGTCTCCTCTCTCTGTACCCCCTGTCCCTCTCAGGATAATAGCGCTCTTTTGTGTCTACGTGTTCATCCCTTAGCGGTCTCCCGCCTGCTTGGATGGCAGCTATGGTCAATTTCTCCATCCTGTCCACTAATTCATCCATTTTATGATTAGTGTCGTCCTTTTGTGTCTGAAAGTGCTGATCCACGGCTTTCTCCGTAGCTTTTTCCGTGATCTTTTTCCCTTGCTCTCTGGTCTTTATGTTGTTCAACATGTGTTGGACCGTGGGGTTGTTCATAATACACAACTTGTCCACTATGGATGGTCTGAGGCCCTGCATTAACAGCTTGACTTTCTGCTTGTTCGTCATAGATGCGTTATATTTATCGCACATTATCAACTTTACGTTGATGTATGCCTGGGCGCTTTCTTTAGGTCCCTGTGACCTCTGTCTAATTTGGTCGTACAGGTCGTCATCATCTGGTATGAGCTGGAATTCACTTTTCAACAATAAGGTGATTTCCTCCCATGTGGCATTTTCGAGGTTGTCCTCATGAAGCTCATACCATGTCATAGCCGCCTTTGTGAGGAATGCAGGAAGGAGCCGTTTTATAACTTCCTCGCTCCAACCATTGATCCGAGCCGTTCTATTGAAGGCCTTGAGGTATTCCTCGGGATCCTGGCCTTCCCCCGTGAACTTTGTGGGGTGGATCACGGGGTACTCTGCTTGTCTGTTCATCTCGTGTTCAGCTGTCTCTTGTTGGCTGTGTAGTGATTGTGATCTGTCTATGTTGTTCGCACCGCTATCTTGTGCCGAGGTGTTTGGGCTATTTAGAGGGGAATTAGCCTCGCTTCCCGTGTACGAAACTTGTGTTACGTTACCAGGTGGCTCGTCACCTGATATATCGGTGCTGACTGATGGTGTGTTGTCGTACTGTGTGGATTTGACTACGTGTACAGTCCAGTCTAAATCCTGTTTCACAGTTTCCAGAATAGTGTGGATGTCTAGAACTGCCTCTGTCGTGTGACTGTCTGCTTTAACAGTGTCTGTGTCTAGTAACTGTGTGATGCGCGCGAGCAGGTTATCAGTCTTCTGCTCTGTGATTTGTAGTTGCTGCAACAATAGGGGGTGGAGTGTTGGCAAGCAATCTACTTCACTAGCGCTGGATATTGGTGACTCCTGTCTGTGTTCACTGGCGTGGGATCGTGTGAAATGTATAACTTGTGCTGCCGCTGCAGGGTGTTGAGCGCGGATCTCTGATGTCTTGAATTCGAGGTCCCTAAGAAGTTGTACTGCAGTCTGGTCAGTTATCAAGTCACTGTTCTTAATTTTTAACTTCGGCAGGAGTGGAGTTGTACTAGCCGACAAATGGTGCGCAAAGTCTCTTAGTGTGGTTCTGAATGTGGTCATTTAATTTCCCCTGATCTTGCGCTATGGGGCGGATGGGGGTGGGTGTAATAATAGAGAAAAAGTGTGGGACGTAATATGGGATTTAAAAAAATGTCTAGACTCGCTTGGCTGTATGCGGTTCGGACCGTTTCTACCACGAGAACTCGTTGTATGAGCCCTTTGTTTACTGTGCGTGGTACCCGGCCTCCCCCAATCTGTTTTAGAAACCCTTAGTTGGGGGTAGTTAGATCTAAAACGTATGTGTTAATGTACTAATTTATAAGGTGATGCCTAGGAGAAGGTAGCTTCCCGTAGCTGGGTAAGCTTACCAGTGTAGAGTGTTGTCTGGTGTGTAGATGCTAGGGGGTGCTCCTATAAAGACGTAAGTGTAACTCGGGGGATGAACTTCTGTGTGCGGGTTAATGTACTAGCCTCCCAGCTGGTTGAAGAGAGTTATATAACCGGCGTGCTTGCGTCAGCTATGTTGGCGACTCGCTGCTTATGCAGCCGGGTCGCTGCGGGAAGTACAATGAGACTTAAGCCAGCAACTATTTGGCTACTATTGTCACGGTCACTCGTGACGGGAATCAGGAAGGGCGTTAGGACGTAAAGAGGCGTGTAATTAGTAAGACAAGTGTGGTGTACTGACCAAGTATTTATTGGTCAGTGAGTATGAAATTGTAAGTCCCTTCTAGGGGAATTCAATGATTGTTATAAGTTTATGTGTACAAGTTTGTGGATGGATGTTACAAAATATAGGATCTCTGAACACTTCACTGATGCTCACCTGGTGATAGCAGCTTGCAGCAGAGCCTCCGGCGACACACACTGTATGACAGATAATAGAGAGCCCCTGTCCCCATTAAGGCCTCCCTTCTTATAGGTTTTGCTGTTGTACTGTCAGCATTCCATTGGCATAGCTGCCCCAGTTAGTTATAGTGTAGATGTTTATGAATGTGATGCAAGTGTTTGGCAAGCCTTCCAAGCTGGTCGGCCGCCCTTGCTGTGTAAAAGATACTGTTCTGGACTTATGATGTTTGCCAGTTAGGGGTGATTTTAATAGATGATGGGGTGGCTTCCAGGGGGTGCGGCCCCCCGGGGGCCTGTACAGTACGGTCAATTCCCGATAAGGTAGTAATACAAGATGTTCAGTAAAGAACATATAGCCTACTTTCTCCTAAATGCATGGGTATTGTTATCACTCTTTGTCCTTTTCAAGGAGTATGATTGAATGTTGGTTGTAGTAGCTTGTTGAAATACAACGTGCTATAGGGATATTAAACATGAATATGAGGTGCCCTTTGCTAGTGCTACCTCTGTACCAAATTTCGTTCAATTCGGTTTCACCGTGTTTGAATTGATAGGGGGAATCGATTTGCACACATACTAGGCCACCATCTGCAAACTATTGGGCTGATGTTCTTGCAGTTTGGTCTGAATATGTTTCCCACATAAAGATATGGTGTTGCAAAATTTGGTAGAGACTAGATTATTAGGTTGGTCGTAATTAAATTTTAGCTTTTAACATTTGGGTGGCCGCGATAACGTTTCCGTCAAGATAGCGGTGATATAAAACATGACACTGAGGTGCCCTTTGCTAGTGCTATCTCTGTACCAAATTTCGTTCCATTCGGTTTCACCGTGATCGAATTGATAAGGGGAATCGATTTTTACACAAAGATGGCCGCCATCCGCAAAATATTAGGCTGATGACCTATTAGTTTGGTCAAAGGATAATCCCTCCATAAAGGTATGTTGTTGCTAAATTTGCTAGAGATCGGCTGATTAGGCTAATCATAATTTGATTTAAGCTTTGAACATTTGTGTGGCCGCCATTACGTTTCCGTCAAGATGGCGGCGATATAAAACATGACACTGAGGTGCCCTTTGCTAGTGCTACCTCTGTACCAAATTTCGTTCATTCGGTTCCACCGTGTTCGAATAAATAGGGGGAATCAATTTTGACATAAAGATGGCCGCCATCCGCAAACTATTAGGCTAATAACCTATTAGATTGGTCAAAAGATGCTCCCTTCATAAAGGAATGTTGTTGGAAAGTTTGGTAGAGATCGGATGGTTATGTTAATCGTAATTTAACTTAAGCTTTGAACATTTGTGTGGCCGCCATTCCGTTTCTGTCAATATGGCGGCGATATAAAACATGACACTGAGATGCCCTTTGCTAGTGCTACCTCTGTACTAAATTTCGTTCCATTCGGATTCACCGTGTTTGAATTAATAGGGGGAATTGATTTTTCACACAAAGATGGCCGCCATCCGCAAACTATTAGGCTAATGACCTAGTCATTTGGTCAAAGGATGCTTCCTCTATAAGGGTATGTTGTTGCAAAATTGTGTAGAGATCGGATGATTAGGTTAATTGTAATTTGATTTAAGCTTTGAACATTTGTGTGGCCGCCATTACGTTTCCGTCAAGATGGCGGCGATATAAAACATGACTCTGAGGTGCCTTTTGTTAGTACTACCTCTGTACCAAATTTCGTTCCATTCGGTTGCACCGTGTTCGAATTAATAGGGGGAATCGATTTTCACACAAAGATGGCCGCCATCCGCAAACTATTACGCTGATGACCTATTAGTTTGGTCAAAGGTTGCTCCCCCATAAAGGTATGTTGTTGCAAAATTTGGTAGAGATCGGATGATTAGGTTAATCGTAATTTGATTTAAGCTTTGAACATTTGTGTGGCCGCCATTACGTTTCCGTCAAGATGACGGCGATATAAAACATGACACTGAGGTGTCATTTGTTAGTACTACCTCTGTACCAAATTTCGTTCCATTCGGTTGCACCGTGTTCGAATTAATAGGGGGAATCGATTTTCACCCAAAGATGGCCGCCATCCGCAAACTATTACGCTGATGGCCTATTGGTTTGGTCAATCGATGCTCCCCCCATAAAGGTATGTTGTTGCAAAATTTGGTAGAGATCGGATGATTAGGTTAGTCGTAATTTGATTTAAGCTTTGAATATTTGTGTGGCCGCCATTACGTTTCCGTCAAGATGGCGGCGATATAAAACATGACACTGAGGTGTCCTTTGCTAGTGCTACCTTTGTACCAAATTTCGTTCAATTCGCATTCACCGTGTTCGAATTGATAGGGGGGGGGGACAGACATTCAGAGTACACACACTCACACACACACACACACACAGACACACACACACACAGACTCACACACACACATACACACACACACACAGACAGACAGACACACTTTTTTCGCCCTGTGTTGATCTCATAAGTCTACTTTCATTTTTTGCAAAAATCGAAAGTAGGCTAAAAATGCTGTATTGTACCTTGTGACAGATCATAGATATGCACTGTTTATTATTGTATATGTATATAGTTATGGTTTATGATTTTATAATCGGAAAGTGCCCAGATATATAGTGTGGATGTAGTACTTAGGCGGTTGTCTAGTGGCCTTGTGTCATATGTTATAAAATGGACTAGAAGCGACACGGCAGAATTCGGAACTTGTAATGGGTTTGAAACCAATACGGATCTAGGTGGCAGTGAGATGGGTGATTGATGCTCTGAGAATAGTTAATTAGTTGATTGTTCGGCATTGAAATGATGCATATTAATAAAAAATACAATCAGCTGTTTTATATAGTCGTGAATAGAATTAAACCCCAGGAAGAATTCACATTCTGTTACATTACGGAAAAGTTTTCTTAAACTTGGAGTTATATATAAAGGCACCGCAAAAAAAGTATGTGGATGGAAATAAACAGAACATTTAGGTATATAATGCCCAAAGTACAAGTAAGACAATGTTCACTATGATAGACAGTAATGTACGGCGCTTTCCGATAAGTGAGAGTAGTTCAATTTATAAAGCATTATAAAGTTATCTTGCAATCACATTGTGCTGAGATTATTTTTACCGTTATTTTTAAGTCATCAGATTATAGGAAAGGGTAGGGTCAAGTGAATTGCTGTAAAAACAAGCTTATTGTCCTGCTACCCGGGAATACTGTCTTGTGTATTCTACATTTTCTCATTGTAGTAATGAGTGGCGCCCAACAGAAGTTATTTAAGGTTAAGAGCTATCACAAAGTGGCACCACATTACGTGGGGATCGATTTATGGCAATTCACCAAAATATAATCTCGAAAATGCACATGATAGGTAAGTTGATTAAGATAGATGGTAATGTCAGAGATTGTACTAAGAACACGTACTGTTCAGCGTAAGGTTAAAATGGAATCTTGAGATAAACTAATGATCGTAAGGGATGACGGGGAGATGATGGAAAGGTCAAATAGTGAAGAGAATGCGGTTTCATGTGAGAGTGTGGAGGGAGTTAACCTTGGCTGGCTCCAATTGCTAATGAATAAAATGGAGGAAATGAATAATAGTATTAACGTTAGAATTGAGGAAATGGATAAGAAGATTAACAGTAGGATTGACGGAATATATCACAGAATTAAGAAAGTGGATGATAAGGTAGATGAAATGAATGTTAAACTAGGGAAGTTGGAAGAGAAATTAGATTCAGAGTGCGAGAAGATAAGAGCGGAAATGGAAGAAAATAAGTCTACATTACAAACACAGATAGACGAGATTCAGAAAGAAAATGGTGATAATAGTCATAAGATTGAGCTGTTGGAATGAAGGATAGGTACAAAATGTGAAGGTGATAGAAGGTACGTTAAAGGAAAGGATGGATAGGGTGGATAGCGTGTTAAAGGAGAATATTAAGGAATGTTTTAGTAGAATGGAGGGAATGGAAGGAATATTTAATCAAGTAACAGAACTGAAGAAGAAACAGGATACTGTATTACAGAAAATGGACGAAAATAAGAAAGAAAGAAACGAAGAATTCGGGAGGATAGAGAAGAAAATGGAAGTAATAGTAGAAAAGAAAGTTTTGAATAGCCAGAGAAACGATGATAATAGGCAAGGAAATGATTCAAGAAATGGGGACGTGAGAAAGCAGATGATATGGGAGAAACTGAAGAAGAGAAACAAAAAGCAGATGAGGTTGGTCATGAGGAGGACAGTAGCAGTCAAGAAAGAGAGGCTGAAGATGAGGGTAAAAGTGCTAGGGTGAGTCATGGAGATGACATCATACTGGGAAAAGATAAGGTGAAGAAACGTTGGAGAAGGAAGATGGAGATGAAAAGGATGTGATGTAAGACGAAGAGAAAGGAGTTGTTGAATAGTATGAGACAGACAAGAAAGAAGAGGATATAATTGAGAAAGGGAAGGAGAGAGGAACGGTGGAGATAGGAGATGAGGAGTACAAGGTATGGAATTACATGGCGGATGAAGAAAAAGACGAGATGGAAGGCAGGAGCTAGGAGAATCCGACAACAAAGGAAAGGTATTCCTGATGAATTTAGCGTGGGTGATAAAGTTTTGCTCAAGATTCCATTTCCGTCTTCCGCTGAAGATAAACAGATATCTAAATTTTTCTTGCTTTATTATGGTCCGTTCTCTATTCTTTAATGAAATCAGATGGCACTATATTGGGTATGTATAATATTTTTAATTTGAAGAGTTATATATCGCAGCACCGTTGCATTACATGTTCTATAATTGTACTTTGCCGGGTATACTTTGTCAAGATAAACTCTTATACAATGAATACATGATGCTAATAGACGGAGAAGTTATAATTTGAGCGTATTGAATATTGTGCCTGAAATTCGTAATGGATATCAAGGATATAGCTACGTATTATTTGAATGGGTGTTATTCCTTCAAGGAGGTAATGAAATATTCTTGGGTGTTACGGGACTATATGTAATGAATATGAAGAATAAGGTGGCTTCTGGAGATGACGATCTGAGAAGATTTAGATGATGGAGTCCGATGCCTTGGCATAAGCAAGAGACTTGTTCTCAAAATAAACTGTCGCTTCAGTGACATCACAACTGATATCAGCGAAAGCTACACAACCTTTATGAAGACAAATAGAGGCTTATATGAAGAAAGTGATAGTGATTATGTTTAATTTGTGTAAATATGCTTTTATGTTTTGGAAGAGGAGTGATTTAGTGTTAATTTCCGTATTGTATGTTTTCTCTTATTAGTATATAGTTCAAACATATGGGGGCGTTCTGTAACAGATCATAGATATGCACAGACACTCCTCATCACTGTTTATTATTGTATATGTATATAGTTATAGTTTATGTTTTTATAATCGGCAAGTGCCCAGATATATAATGTGGATGTAGTACTTAGGCGGTTGTCTAGTGGCCTTGTGTCATGTGTTATAAAATGGACTAGAAGCGACACGGCAGAATGCAGAACTTGTAATGGGTTTGAAACCAATACGGATCTAGGTGGCAGTGAGATGGGAGATTGATGCTCTGAGAAAAGTGTATTAGTTGATTGTTCGGTATTGAATTGATGCATATTGATAAAAAATACAACCAGTTGCTTTATATAGTCGTGAATAGAATTAAACCCCAGGAATGATTCACATTCTGTTACATTACGGAAAAGTTTTCGTAAACTTGGAGTTATATATAAAGGCACCCGCAAAAATACGTATGTGGAAGGAAATAAAGAGCACATATAGGAATATAATGCCCTAAGTACAAGTAAGGCAAGGTTCACTATGATAGACAGTAATGTACGGCACTTTCCGGTAAGTAAGAGTAGTTCAATTTATAAAGCATTATAAAGTTATCTTGCAATCACATTGTGCTGAGATTATTTTTTACCGTTATTTTAAGTCATCTGATTATAGGAAAGGGGAGGGTAAAGTGAATTGCTGTAAAAAGCTTATTGTCCTGCTACCCGGGTATACTGACTTGTGAATTCTACATTTTCTCATTATAGTTATGAGTGGCGCTCAACTGAAGTTATTTAAGGTTAATGTCCCAATGTAAGAAGTTTTCTTTTCATGCTGCTATGCTTAGTGTCGTCACTGACGCGCTCAAAAGAAATATTTAAAACTATTCTAACGAACTCAGATACTGCCTTAGTTAATAATTCCTTCATTTTTCGTCCACAGATGCATTCATCATAATCATAATAGGCTTCCATGCTTAATGCTGACAGTCTAACTAACAATAATGCTCCACTGGTCACAAAAAAAAAAAAAAGGTAGCTTTCTAATGCAATCTACTTAAAGGCACTTGCCAACTGAGTACAGTTCATAATGTATTGGAATATACAAACCACATGAAAATATATACCAAAACTAAATCAATTGGCACTGAAAGTCCACCTTGCTGTAGTGATCAAAACTGAGTAATATAACCGGTTATTTTAATAGTGCTGCCAAATTTGACTGCCAGCCAGCCACACGACACTTCCTAGGTATCTGAAATATTTTAATGAAAAATTAGTGAAGAAGTTGTTGGTTTAATTCATTACCAGACATTTGTTACACATGCAACTTATTACGGGAAATACTCACTTCTACAACTTTCAGCAGGTCTGATATACCACGAGGAATTTCACGGTTGTTTAAATAGTCAATACAAACAGATTTTACATGCTGTCATATCAAAATAAACGATATTTATGAACAAAACGTAGCATGTGATCTTATGTGTTTATACAACTTAGGGCCCCAGCCTGTGTTGCCAATTCTTCCAATACCAAGAATTATAGACAGCGATGGAACAGTTCACTTAAAATGAAAGCTATCAATTGATATGGTCTGGTCTTGGAGCGAATTCGAGGACAGGCAGCACAATTCTATAGAACAGCTACACGCAACCGCAACCCTCTAATAAACAGATTGGGTGATTACCAAGCCAGGGGGAACCGCCATAAGCGCCCCTGTATCCTTTTTGAATAACTCTTATATGCTACTATAGCTCTCTAAATTCAACATGCTACCCAGCACTTCTACTTTCACTTTCAAATTTCAATACCTTCTCTCTCTGACTTTCTCTTTTAATTCTAACTTTTACTATCCTTTTCTATCTTCTGTCTTCCTAATGCTTAAATGCACTTAGCCATATCCTGGCAAATTAAACTCACGGTAATCACCCAAACCCCTTCAATCAAATGCTGTTGGTCGAAACTTTCTGATATGACTCTTAAGGCCCCTTTAGGGCCGGCAGGTCATAAAGTACGCTGACTTCGATTGCGAGGGTCAGGATATGGTCTGGTCACTCGTAGGCATCTCAATCACAGAATGTTTATCTGTTCGAGAAAACACTTTGAAGGGTCCATCATAGGTAGGCCGTAAGGGTTTGCGTACTGCATCGTGGCGGATAAAAACAGATTCTACACACACCCAAAGTACACGGGACTATATGATCGCGTTGTCGCAGCCCCTAAACTGAGGAACCGACCAATATCACTGCTTTCTCTATTAATTTATTAAGCTCATTAAGCAACTAGGGAATATGTTCAGGAGCCACACCAGTGCTTGAGATGACCATGAGGCTTCGGTAGCGTAGTTGGGCATAGAAGCTCAGCATGCTACTATGATCGCGGGTTCAAACCCAGCCGAAGTCGTCGGATGTTTTAAGAGCGTTAAAAATCCCTCAGTCATAGATTTATGGCATGAAAAATAACCTTCTACTAGTTGCACTTGTGGAAGTAAAAATTTATAGGTTAGTTTGATAACGCTCTATTAGTTCCAACGTTCGCCACCAGGTGCTGACTGCGATGGCATTTAGTAGCCACGCCCGCAACTAGGTGTCGTGGATGGTAGCATTTGGTGGCAAAAGTAGGAACTACTTGAAAAAAAAAATCGCCTGGAGTCCTTCTACCTGAATCACAGATAACACACACTAATGCAGCCATCACAATTAACACCGGCAAATTCTACACTCACCCAAAGTACACAGGGCTTCATGACCGCGTTGTCGCAGCCCCTAAACTAAGGAACCAACCAACCAACGAGATGACCATTATACAGGGAGATTCTTTTGCTAGAGCGGGGCCGGCGACCGTTTACTGGGCGCGCGCGTCTTCCGCCAGCCAACCAAGCTCGTACCGCGGATTGCGCGCCGGTAGAAACCGCAACAAGGTACATTAATTAAATGGTAAATTCACCAGTAAATCATGATTAATGAACTTACTTATCCACAGGGGAAGCTGAGAGTGTTGTCCTTCAGCTGACAGACAGGTGGGTTGTACCGTGTAAATAAATTAGCGTTTACACGTTGTAATTCCCTTCTGTTGTGAGGTATATCTGCTGCCGTATATTGTTCTCCAACTCCACTAGGGTACGGATAATTGATCTGTACACTTTGTATAGTTTCTCCCCTCCGACCTGATCTTGAATACATTTTAGCAAATGTCTTGTAGATGTTTTTTCTAAAATATTGCAGTGTAGTGAAAACACTTTCTTCTGCGTTCTCGTGTGTCGGGCTGATGTTTCACTTATGGGATAGTGCATATTTGTAGAAAATCTCAGAGTATGCCTTCTCTAATTCTACCTTATAATTTTCAGTAGATATATTCCAAAAAACATTTCTAAAATTCTTCTACTTTCCAATATTCATCCATATACTATTGTAGTTTCTTATTAACAAGAAGTCTAATGCTTTTCTTGGTTGCCATTGTATACTAATTGTAGAGCGATTTTCTATACGTGTTGCCTCTTGGAATACTCGAATGATAAGAACCTCGTTCCTTCTCTGCCGCTAGCCTCCTGAGTTCATTTTCCCTCTCAATTTTACCGTGCTAGCCTCTCACTAGTTCATAAACTCACTTATTTGCTCATATCTTCTCTCATAGCCATCTAATTTAACTTCTGTTTTACCAATTAAATTTCTTCTTCCTTCCTTGTATTTTTATATACTCCAATCCATTATAATATTAAAATAATAATTTTAATAATTATATAATCCCTGGTAATCTTCCTTTAATCTGTTTGGCTACTTCCATGTTATCAATTTTGATGTTCTTGAGCTATCCCCTCCTTGGATCTCTTGGCGCGTGTCCGACCTTCAAGTATCCTTGCCAAGTCGCCTCGCTAACCAAAACTGGTTTCTCTTCTTTAACTTATCAAAACTGTGCACTTTCCTGATCGCTATTCCAATCACACTCCCCTGGTTAAAATATTCGAGACTATAAAATTTCCATTTCTTCTCTAAATAACAATCATTCTTCAGGCTAAACGTTTATAAATCTCTTCCTTGCACATTATCAAATCTTGATGTGCTTAAAAATAACTCAGATCACGAAATATTTTATACACATTTTTTTGGGCAGGCTCTCCGTACGAATCTTTGTCGGTTCCTTTCTCATGGCTGCTCATAATTTCGAGTGCAGTACCCATTGAAATAGTTAGCTTTCTAATGAAGTCTACCTAAAATGTGATGGGGAGGGGCAGTAAGAAATATGAGGATGTCCAGAAAGGGGATATTGGAGAGGGAAGACAGATAAACCTTTCTGGACATCCATATTGCCATTTGCAAATGGCGCATTGTCTTCCTAATTATATACAGCAGTTACAGTCTGGTGACAACCAGAAGAACATTCCTACTTTTCCACACAGCTTGCCACGGTGGGTGAGTGGTTATCGTGTCGGTATACTAACCACAAGCTTTCAGGTTCGCTCCTGGCCGTGGTAAGTGATTTTTGAAAGAAGGAAAAAATTACGCCACGCATGTCATACGATGTTGGCATTTCAAAGAACCCATTTGAATTCAGTAGGTCGTGTTAATAATGGCAAAATTAATCTCGGCATTACCAGAAAGGGAGTGTTTAAGGAGCCTAGATATCTAACCTCCTTGACTTTCATAGTGCTTCAAGGAACCACGAAATTCCACATGCAAGCTACTCTCTGGGTGGAAAATAACAAAGCTTGCACACGTCACCCGCGGCCATACGATATTCCACTATTGATTAGATCAGTATTGTAAAACGCTGGCACTGTTCCTAGCGAAACAATTAGTAGGCCTATATTTGAATTACAGTACTTTTAAAACAGCAAAAACCAACAGAATAAAATAATATAATAATACTAGCAGGTACCCGCGGCCTCACACGCGATGAAGACAATGAAGGCGGTGCATTATTGCTGATCATTGGTCTATTGTTTTACAGCAATCTCGGTTACAGGTGGCTGCATTTCAATTCGGAAAATTCTGACTCGTACAGTATATGAGCCGCAACACGAGAATTCCATAGAGTTGAGGAAGTCAACAGGGTACGATGTTACCTTATGTGAAAGCATTCGAAACTTACGTTTTTAGTTTTGCCATGTTCTGCTGAGACATAACGATTTTGTTGTCTTAAAACTCGTGAGCACGCCAAATACAGTTGCCCATGGCAAAAACTGGTTTTCTCTAAAATGTACACCAGTTGTTGTGTGTGTCATTGCGCTTTGTTAATAGCAATTGCGAATTTTGTTGCACTCTTTCCCACTGGAATGGCAAATCTATCGGAATAATCTGAATATGCGGAATCAGAAGTATTTTTCCTTAAGCTATACAGGGTGTAATTTTCCCACAATTATTGATGATTAGAACATCAACATGTCGCTATTAAGAGTCCTATAGCTAAAATATCTCTCACATTTGCCGCTGATCTACATCGTGCAGCCTCTTCCAGTGTTACATCCCAGGGATTTGTAATTCTCCAACAACCCTTTTGTCTGACATGCCTCTTTAAACATTGAAAATTTCTGATTATTGTGTTTTATACTCTATATTTCAAAAGAATGAACGTGAAGGAAATGGCGGGGGCTTGGAACAGCTCAGCAGTGTTGCCAAGTTTTTATTGTTGATGTAGAACAGCTGATTCCAATAATACACAGGGCTACACTTCGGATATTATTTCGGTACTATTATGCGCAATATAATGCAATTGTCGATCCCGAGTCAACGCCGAGGACATTCAAATAGAGAAATACGGTATAAAATGAATAAATAACACACCGAAGCTATGCTACCTTTGTCACTGTTATTCACTAAATACAAGAAAGAGGCCGAACACTCGACAGCTATAAAAATATAATAATAAAATATAATACAAACACAAAGTAATATGATGATGAATATATCAACACTCACCATGCAATGATTATATCCTTCAAGATGAAACAAGAGTTTAGGTGAAGGTCGTTCACAGTTTACAGCAGTTAACACAGAACGCAGAAATAACATCATGACAATACCAAGCACACTCATTCACTGTATCGCGACTCTGTACGGTTAACAATAGCTTCCACATACGTAATATTAAGGTAAAGTATTTAGCACCAAGCACACAAACAAGCTGTTCTGTGGCGATATTACTGCAGTGATTTTACATTGTCGTTTTCTAGGTTATTGTATGACAAACGTTAATTTGAACACTACGGTGTGCAATGAAACATTACTGGATACGTAAACATTAAGACTAAATGTACATAGCCTATTTTGTACGTCACGCATGTATTCTAAATTAAGTACCATATATTTAAATTTGAAATGAACAAACAAGGCTAACCATGAAAATAGTTTGATATCGAAATGAACGATAGGCGGCCGTTACAGGTTGGCACGCGCGATCTCCAGCTATATTTGCAGCATTTTCCCACGTTCTTCCTGCGGTACTATTTACAACTTATTGACTCGATGCTTAAAGTAAACGAAACGATGGCAATGAAACAAACTCCGACACAGTAAACAGGTGACTGAATGAATGACAATAAGCTGGCAACGTATGGTATTAGTTGTCAAAATCCAGCCAATAAGAGCCCGCGGAGGTCAGCTGTTCAAAGCTCCCGCCATTTCCTTCAAGTTCATTCTTTTGAAATACAGAGTATAATGATCTTTGAAATAGGTTGCCCTCGCACATAGTGTAGATGCATTGTCAAGGGAAAACATTCCGTGTAACCTGTACCGATAGCTTCTGCAAATTTAACACCAGACCAATTCTGAACAGTAGTTCCTTGAACTCAAATTTGTCAAAATATAGTGTATCGTTCCATGTGCAATATCTCTGTACCACATCATATAGAAGAATGCCTTAAGAATCATGTCTTGTGTAAATTTTGGAAAAAGGTCCTGAGTGTGGTTTTTGGTGGAGAGGATACTGGCTCGTGGAAATTATTCTCAGTAAAAGAGACTGGTTCACAAATCTGTAAGTGCACATTGAGGTATGTGACGGCGGGATGCCTTAAGTGTTACGGAAACGCTAATAGCCGCCACACAACTTCGTTAATACTGATATAACGACCACACTGATGTGTTTGTACTTACTATACTGGATTTAGGAGCCCTGTGTTTATGAAATTGAACGCTACCTCTATTTATTTATTTTTAATTTTTTAACTGTATTTTGAGAGCAGAAGTACCTGTTCTTCGCCTGGATGATGAAGATTTTTACATGGTTATAAATTCAAGTTCTTGCAAATTATTTGTAATGTTTGCCATGAGAATGTTTAGGGAGTTTGAATGAACTGTTGCAAGGTAGTGCCAGAAATGTGAAGGTTATTGAATGCAGGTTTTTGATCAGACAATTGTTATATATTACAAAAATCAAGCTATTACGCATGGCAAATTTAAGTTCAAAAGGTGCTACGTGTGTTGCGTGATTGAACCTTATACAATCAGTAACTACAAACTTTTGTTATTATAAATGTTAATGAAGTGATCCTACGACAGGTAGACACCGCATTTATTTGTATTTGTATTATATTGTTAGATATATATGTAGTACGTAAATGTAATGCTATTCTCTTGCGGAGCAGCAAACCACGCGATGTCGAAGAAAACCAATATATATTTAGGAGATTGTGAAAGGTGACAGAACCCATACTGCTCGCAGGAAACGCTTTTCCTTCACTGAAAATATTTTAACGCGACCTCGTAGTGAATTACACAATGTTCCAGGAAAGGAAGTAAACGCTGGACTATTTTACACTTTCATTTAGCACGGAAACGATTATAATGGTTTCGATGTGCATGAATATTCAGAAATTTAATTTAAAACGTCTCTGTAAACAACGTATCGTGACTTGCTATTCTCTGCGTATATGTAGAGATTTCTGGCTCTCGATACACGCGAGCAGGCAACGTAGAGCTGTCCGTGCGAAAAACATGGGGTGCCCAGATCAGTACCTGCCACTTTTAACGTTCGTCCTTGACTCTTATTGATAGTGATCGAGAAGGCCACTTTCAAGGGGAACTGCAAGCGTTTGAACTGGAAAGGCAAGTTAGTTGGGATAATAGGTATTCGAGGTATCAATACCGTTTCCCCTTTGGCACCTCCGGTGATGATTGTGGCCTGCACGATGTTCCTTTGCAACTCCTTGATGCGTAACCTGGTGCCATTGCACAATCTTGGTGCATCGAGGTTATGACAGGCACAACCACCTTTAGCTCCAACTTGTGGGACGGAACCCCCGACAGCTCGATTGAGTTTAGAAACTCTGCAGGGTATGTGGTTGCTTCGTCAGTCGACATAACTGTATCGATTGACGTGTAAGTGGTCACCTCACCAGGTACTTGATCAACCATTTTTTCATTGATGTTTCCGACCGATTCGTTCTTAGGCGCCATTATTGCTCTTTCACATAACCACTCCTCGTTGCTCAAGTTATGTTGTAAGTCCATAAAACCCTCATTAATTAGGTTATATTCAGAGTTTACAACATTGCAGAAGTGGCTTTCAAATTTCATTAGGCCTTCCGCATCCATTGGCATGTGGCCTTCGCCGATCATGAGGTTTTCAGCAAAGAGCCCAGACTCTCGGTCGTTGTATAGGTGGACTCTCATATTATTTGTGAGGTGCAATCTCTCTACCTTAGCCTACATCGGCGCAGCTTTGAGGCACGCGTTGATCTCATCTGCCGAAGTGCCTCGCTCGATGACCGGCAGCGTCTGTCGAAAGTCGCCTGCGAGCAAGACGACCATTCCACCCATCAACATTTGGTTGCCGCGGATGTCTTACAAGGTGCGATCGAGCGCCTCGATTGCACTTTTGTGTGACATTGTGCATTCTTCCCAAACAATCAATTTGCACTGCTGCAACAGATTGGCGCGACCACTGCTCTTGCTTATATTGCAAGTGGGTGTTTCCTCACTCGCAAGGTTCAGTGGAAGTTTGAACACCGAATGTGCTGTTCTTCCTCCGCTGAGCAAGGTCGCGGCTATCCCAGAGGACGCAACAGCTACCGCGACATTCATGTCTTTGCGCAACTGTGCCAGCAGCAAATTCAACAGGAATGTCTTGCCAGTGCCCCTGGTGTATCCAAGAAATAAACACCTCCTTCTCCGCCTTCCACGCGACTCACAATTAAATAAAAAATGTGCTTTTGCTCTGGTAAGAGCTGGGGCTCAATTTGGGCGACTTGAGCCCCCAAAGCTGTGGTGTCATAACTAAGCTCCCTGAGCGAATTACTGGACAACTCTCCTGCTCGTTGTGGGCTGGATATCTCGAAATCGAACAGTCTTTTCACGACCATTGAGAAGACTTTGTCGTCAATAAATTTCAGCGCTTCGTTGAAATATATTTCGTCGTTGGCCTGTGGTGTCCCTTGGTACCTTTGTGCGATGTCTTCCGATAAAGCGGTTTTATATTTGTTCCAAAGTTGAAGGGGGTTCGATAGTCCACAGGTGCGCAAAATGATAGCGAAGAGCTCTCTCAACTTCACCGAAGACCGGCACAATATGGCGTCCTCCATTGTTGCGTCCCAGTGGCCGTCATATTCCAAAAGTCCCATTGCCTCACATGCTTCCTGGAACGTGGCCTATTCCTGTCCGTCGAGCGTTTTCAGGGCCTAAAAACTGGTGAGGCCTCGGACGCGGGTCAGCAGCAACCGTACAGAGTATCACTCAAAGTGGGTTACGTGTACGGTGTATATTCTGCCCGGGGCGTCTGACGCCTTCACACCAGGCCTGCCATCCACGGGGGTTCCCTGCACTCGACGCATCCATTCCATCTGCGCCGTGCATGACTCTTTGTATTTTCAGTACAGTCGCCCGTTGAACTCCCTGAATAATTTGACACCGTCTATCAGTCTCCGCCTCATTGTCTCCCATAAAGTAAACTTGCAGGAATTGTGGTTGACCGTTGGACGGTGGTAAAAGTGACCCTATGTTATGGTGAACTTGTCCCTGCACCATAAATGTAGGTGAACACCCAGGCATTGCGAGAATTTTATCTGCCCAAAGGAGGTCATGTGAAAACATGAGTAGTGGTTTTGTGGGGGTTCACGGCCCTCCACCTCCACACCCTCCACACAAGATGGCGGCAGCCTGATAACTCTCGAACCCGTGGTCGGATTTTGACGAATGAGGTGTCGTTGAACTCGGGCTAACACCCCTTTCCAATGGACAACATATCTCCACCCTAAAATAAAACCTACCCCTACTACGGGGTGAAATTGTAATTTTTTAGAGAATCTCTCTTTCCAATTGCAACATGTGAGAGTTTGAATGCCGATATGGAATGTAACGTTGTTCTACATAAAGTGCATGTGTTCGGTGAATAGCCACTATGAATTAACATGCTTGTTTTTTTTTACGCATGCCCACTCATGGCTCTTGTAAGAGGGTGGGGGAGCGGATCCCTATGGATGGGTTATTGTTGACGGGTCAATGTTGGCGGGGTCATGGCTGACGGGTCCCTGTTGACGGGTCCTTGTGGACAAGTCCTTGTGGACAGGTCCTTGTGGACGAGTCCTTGTGGTGAGGTCATTGTGGACAGGTCATTGTGGACAGGTCCTTGTGGACAAGTCCTTGTGGACGAGTCCTCGTCCCTTTGGACTGATCCCTTTGGACGGGTCCCTTTTGGCCTGGTTCCTACGGACTAACCCATGCATTTATTTAAATTATGTCAAAGGGCCTAACTACATTTGTGTGTGTTGAATTGACGTTGTTCACCACTACTATAATGGAATAACGATATGAAAGGAAAGTGACGAAATACATGTGAACACGTGTGAAATGACCTTATTACCGTCCTCCTTGTGAAACAAGTCACATCCTGTTTTGCTTCATACGTGAGAAAATGTGAGTTCGAACCCGTGGTCGGATTTTGACGAATGAGGTGTCATTGAACTCGGGCTGATACCCCCTTTCCAATGAACAACATATTTCCACCCCAAAATAAAACCTACCACTACTAGGGGGTGAATTTTTTTTTTAGAGAATCTCTCTTTCCAATTGCAACATGTGAGAGTTTGAATGCCGATATGGAATAAAACGTTGTTCCACACAAGAGACATGTGTTTGGTGGATAGCCACTATGAATTAACAGGCTTGTTTTTGTTTCTTGTTTTTTACGCATGCCCACTCATAGCTTTTGTAAGAGGGCAGGCTTTTTAAAAGATGGCGGCTGTAGTGTAACCTAACCTAACCCAACCCACGAGTGGTGATCAAAAAGTATTTTAAGTGACGCTTGTCGATTGGCAAACCAATAATCAAAGAGGGATATGTCAGGCCCTGAGGTGATAGCCCCTTTTGATTGATCCCTGTTGATTGATCTCTGTTGATTTGTCCCTTTGGACTGGTCTCTGTTGACTAGCCCCTTTTGGACGGGCCCTTTTTCACAGGGGGTCATTTTTGATGGATCCTTTTTGACAGGTGCTTTTCGACGGGTACCTGTTGACGAGTCATTGCTGACAGGTCATTGATGACAGGTCATTGTTGACGGGTCATTGTTGATGGGTCCTTGTTGACGGGTCCTTGTTGATGAGTCCCTGTGGACGGGTCATTGTTGACGGGTCCCTATTGACAGGTCATTGATGACAGGTCATTGTTGACGGGTCATTGTTGATGGGTCCTTGCTGACAAGTCCCTGTTGATGGGTCCCTGTGGAAGGGTCCCTTTAGACCGGCCCCTTTGGACTGGTCCCTATGGACCGGCCCATGAAATTTATTCAAATTATGTCAAAGGGCCTAACTACATTTGTGTGTAAAGCAGTGTGTTGAACTGACGTTGTTCACCAGTCCTTACTACTACAATTGGATAACGATATGAAAGGAATTGATTAACTAGACATGAGTTAACTACCAACGAAACACTTTGGCGACTCTGCTTGTTATTGACCAATGAGTAGGGTTTTAGAAAAACTGTTTGCTATTTTGGGTTATATACAAAAAATGCTTAGACCTTTTGAGTGACTATGTTTGCTAAACAAGACATTATACCAGACACGATTAGGATTCTTATGTAGCTCAGACAAGGAAAGAATTTCTACAGAATCTGTTGACATTGAATATAGATTTAGGTATTAGGAAGTCATTTTGAAGGCCTTTGTCTGGAGCGTGGCACTCTATGAAAGTAAAACTAAGACAATTGGTGTAGCAGAAAAGTGGAGAATTAAAGTGTTTGAAATGTGGTGTTACAGGAGAATGATGAAGATTAAATGGGTAAATAGGGTTACTAACAAAGAGGTATTAAGACGAGTGGGGGAGAAGAGATGTACCTGGCGACTGTTAATGAAGTAAAGAGATAGGTTGGTAGAACACGTACTAAGACACCCAAGAATAGCAAACTTAGTTAAGGAAGAAAGGTTCGAGGACGAGAACTGTAGGGGTAGACCAAGTTTAGAATATGTTAAACAGATAGCCTTGAATGTAGGGTGTGGTAGCTATATAGAGATGAAACGATTAGCTCGGGACAGATAGGCGCTGAGATCTGCATCAAACCAGTCAAAGGACTAAAGACTCAAACAACAACATGTAAGTTCACTAAAATAATGTTGTGTAACGGTATATGTTAGTCAACGAACAGTAATGCATTACTAAAACCCATGACACGATACCTAAGAGCTTTTCTAAAATGATTTTAAAATGCCTTTAACCCTATATTGAACACCCAGTTCACAAGACTCATAACTGCAATGTTATGGTAAAACAAAACAAAATCTATATTTCAAAACAAGCAAGTGGTTTAGTCAATGTATACTGGAAAAAGTTCTGTAAACACTCAAGTCCTCAAGACTAATTAAATTAGTAACTGTCAGGTTGACCGAGTGGTTAAGGTGTTTGACTTAAGATCAAATTTTCTGTATAAGGAAGCAAGGGTTCGAATCCCTTACCTGACATAACTATTGCCTTGACATGGCTTGGCCACACTGCATTATTATGACACTCGGTATACAAACCATAGATATAGTGTATTGTTTAAGACCACTCTCTTTCTGAACATAGTCAGAGACTGTTGATGGTTAACAATTGTATTAATAGTGGGACATGGGGATAGTAATTAAGAAAAACAGACAATACCCATACAATATTTTTATTAAATTCATTTTAAAATAGTTACACACTGAATTCAAGTCTATCTCTTTACCATTGTTCTATATAGATTTTTAAACACAACGCTTGTTATAGATCCTTTTACAACTTTCTCCAGGTACTCTTGCTATTAAAAACTGGGGAAGCCGCAATGGTTTTATAAACATAAAACCCTCATCCTCTTCATTTTCATAATTATCATCATCATTATGAATATTATCATCAAAATTATTATAGTCATTGTCACCATCATTATCATCATCATCATCATTCTCAACATCACTAGAACTATCCAATTCCTCTTGTTTGTTTTCCACAGGGACCTCTTGTAGAGTCTGCGTAGCTTTTGATAGTGTTAAGGTTTTTTTGAACGATGGTATTTGTCCTAACATGTCTTTTTGAGGTGATGATGAATGCTTTTTAACAAACAATGCACTATCTTGAGCAGCAATATATTTTTCTTGGACTTGCTTTTTTACCTGGGTTAGAGTATTTTGCGTATTTAAATGTGTATTAATTTGAGATTCACAATGATGTTCTTTTGAAGTAAGTACGTTGGAGTCTTTTGTTTTAATCATTCCTCGACACTTTTTGGATCGTTGTTTTGAACATCCCCAAATAACAGTTCCATCTTTATTGGTTTTTTTTACAATATATGTATATCCTTTATAGAAGACACATGGCTTGCCATGACTGGTTGTTGAGACTTCCATATCAACTAATACATATGAATTAAATTTTAGTAAAGTCACATGAACAATCTTTAGATTACAAGTGATTTACACACACACACACTTTCCTAAATGTCAAGATTTTTGGATGTTGTTTTCCGCCAAAAGCTGCTTACTGCGTATGGCAAGGCTGGAGACTGGTAGGTGAGACGGTCTTTCACGATGTGAACACTGTAACAGGCAGTAGTCAACTGACAATATTCTTATACCCTAGTCAAGGTTAACAGGTACTTACTGCGTATGACAAGACCGTACACTCGTAGGTTAGACCGTATTTTTTGTTTGTTGCTAAGGATCCCATATATACCCTAGACATGTTAGTTCTGAACACTTAGTGGTTAATTGTATATATTGAATTTAAATACACAGCTCATACAAGCACGTTTTGCGGATGGGAGGGGTGAGAGGCTGGCAAAAAAGGAAATGTTTTAGTTTAATGAAACGTCATGTCCTAGTAGGCGTGATTTATAGTAGACGCAATTGATAGTAGACGTAATTGATAGTAGGTGTAATCGATACTAGACGTGATTAATAGTAGACGCAATTGATACTAGGCGTGATTGATAGTAGACGTGATTTGTAGTAAGCGCGATTTATAGTAGACGCAAATGATAGTAGGCGCGATTGATAGTAGGCGTGATTGATAGTAGACGCGATTGATAGTAGGCGCAATTTGACATGGGCACGACTCAGATCATTTTTGATATCATAAAGTTACAGTGTCAATGTTTATACAAAGTACAAGGTAGAGGGTATTTTAAGACATAACCTCAGCTCACTTAACATAACCTAACTATACCTAACCTTTGTCACGTGACATGTTCTACAAGTTTAGACTTGCTTTAAGACTGATTATGACGTCATAGATTGATGGGAGGGGTGAGAGGCTGACAAAAAAGGAAATGTTCTGGTTTAATGAAACGTCATGTCCTAGTAGGCGCAATTTATAGTAGACGCAATTGATAGTAGGCGCGATTAATAGTAGACGCAATTGATAGTAGACGTGATTGATAGTAGGCGTGATTTGACATGAGCGCGATTTATAGTAGACGCGAAAGATAGTAGGCGCGATTGATAGTAGGCGTAATTAGACATGGGCGAGATTTATAGTAGACGCAATTGATAGTAGGCGCGATTGATAGTAGGTGTAATTGGTAGTAGGCGCGATTTGACATGAGCGCGATTTATAGTAGACGCAAATGATAGTAGGCGTGATTGATAGTAGACGCAATTGATACTAGGCGTGATTGATAGTAGGCGTGATTTTTAGTAAGCGCATTTCATAGTAGGCTCAATTGATAGTAGATGCAATTGAGCTCAATTGATAGTAGATGCAATTGATAGTAGACGTGATTGATAGTAGGCACGATTGATAGTAGACGTGATTGATATGGACGCGACTTAGATCATTTTTGATATTACAAAGTTACAGTGTAAATGTTTATACAAAGTACAAGGCAGAGAGGGGGTATTTTAAGACTTAACCTCAGCTCACTTAACATAACCTAACTTTACCTAACCTAACTTTGTCACGTGACATGTTCTACAAGTTTAGACTTGCTTTAAGGCTGACTATGACTATGACGTCATAGATTGATGAGAGGGGTGGGAGGCTGACAAAAAAGGAAATGTTTTGGTTTAATGAAAAGTCATGTCCTAGCAGGCGCGATTGGTAATAGACGCAACTGATAGTAGACGCGATTAATGGTAGGCGCAATTGATAGTAGGTGTGATCAGGTACTTACTGCATATCAAAAGGCTGTACACTCGTGTGTTAGACACTCTATCATGTTAAGGACCCCTATATATTCCCTATACAAGGCTATACATGTTAGTTCTAAACACTTAGTGGTTATTTGTATTTTAAATTTATATACACAGGTTATACAAGCACGTTTTTTCACACAGTAAAACTTTGTCAAATAGCTACATGCGACACGCAAAGTATGTTTCCGCTATCTAGCGGTGACTATGGAAACTACCTGAACATATCCTAATCTAATCCTAGCTAACTTCACCTGACTTGACCATACCGGTTTGTAAGCAACAACAACAACACACTAAGATTCCATGAATTCCAGAGTACTTTTAGATTAATTATCGACTCTCAACTCTTATAACTATGTCTATCCCACTCTGTCAAAAACACGATATTTTTTTTTTAATTTTTGCTTGATGTCAATACTAAAGTGATAATGGGTTTTCCGATCCTATCACTATAAATTCATTACCCCCACTCTTATCTCGGTCTCGACAACAACCATGCCTATTTTTATTATGTCAGATGATGTAATGTTCGAGTGCAAAGTGCGTGTAAAAGTGAGTGCAAAGTGAGTGCAAAAGTGAGTGCAAAGTAAGTGTAAAAGTAGTTGTAAAAGTGAGTGCAAAGTGAGTGCAAAAGTGAGTGCAAAAGTGGGGTGTAAAAGTGGTACCCTATTTGTAATGGCTTATTTGACAAGTTATTTTGTGGTACCCTATTCGTAATGGCTTATTTCACAAGTTGTTTTTGTCAATGTATTTAGAGGATATTTCTCTTGTTCATGGAAAGTATCTCAGCCCTTTTTATGATAGCATAATGCTTACCGTCATGTTTGTAAGCAACAACAACACACTAAAATTCCAAGAATCCAAACTACTCTAAGGTTAATGATGGTCTCTCAACTCCATTCCACGTCTAGTCAAAAACATTATACATTTCAAATTTTTCAAAAAAGGTAAATTGAGAAAGTAGGCTATATATTTAAACTAAAAAATCATATGCTAACTCCAACACCTACGTCTATCCCATTCTCAGTCAAAAAAATATATATATTCTTTAAATTTTTCCAAAAAATATTTGGAAAGTAGGCTATAATTTGAAAACTAATCACCCTAAAAAGTCATATATAGACTCAAACCAATGGCTTTTATGTCCTTAATCGTTAGAACAAAACATGGAATTTGACATTTTTCCAAATATTGATCATTTTTAAAAATGGGCTATATTTTGTAAACTATGAATTACACAAGAAATGTGTTTGACATAAAAAATGACAGGTATTTACCCCCTCTACCAACAAACCAAGTCCCAGGTCTCTGGGACAAAATCCAAAAAGGTTCAATTTTGAAAGTAAACGATATTTTGAAAACTAATCATTCTAAAAAGTCATATATAGACTCAAACAAATGTCCATTAAGTCCCTTAACGTTAGAACAAAACTTAATTTTTTTTTCATTTTTTCAAAAAAAGTCCAATTTTCAAAATTGCCTATATTTTGGAAACTAAGAATTAGTTCCAAAATGGCGGTCGTAGCTTAACTCAACCTAACCTAACCCTACGAAGTGTGATCAAAAAGTTCCAAAATGGCTGCCGTAGCTTAACTTAACCTTTGATTGATCACTGTTGATTGACCCCTTTTGATTGATCTCCGTTGATGTATCCCTTTGGACTGGTCCCTGTTGACTAGCCCCTTTGGACGGGTCTTTTTTAAAGGGGGAGTCATTTTTTTACGGGTCCCGGAGAACGGGTCCTTGTTGACGGGTCCCTGTGGGCGGTTCCTTTGGACTGATCCTTATGGACTGGCCCGTGCATTTTATCCAAATTAAATCAAAGGATATATATATTTTTTTGACTGAGAATGGGATAGACGTAGGTGTTGGAGTTAGCATATGATTTTTTAGTTTAAATATATAGCCTACTTTCTCAATTTACCTTTTTTGAAAAATTTGAAATGTATAATGTTTTTGACTAGGCGTGGAATGGAGTTGAGAGACCATCATTAACCTTAGAGTAGTTTGGATTCTTGGAATTTTAGTGTGTTGTTGTTGCTTACAAACATGACGGTAAGCATTATGCTATCATAAAAAGGGCTGAGATACTTTCCATGAACAAGAGAAATATCCTCTAAATACATTGACAAAAACAACTTGTGAAATAAGCCATTACGAATAGGGTACCACAAAATAACTTGTCAAATAAGCCATTACAAATAGGGTACCACTTTTACACCCCACTTTTGCACTCACTTTTGCACTCACTTTGCACTCACTTTTACAACTACTTTTACACTTACTTTGCACTCACTTTTGCATTCACTTTGCACTCACTTTTACACCCACTTTGCACTCGAACATTACATCATCTGACATAATAAAAATAGGCATGGTTTTTGTCGAGACCGAGATAAGAGTGGGGGTAATGAATTTATAGTGATAGGATCGGAAAACCCATTATCACTTTAGTATTGACATCAAGCAAAAATTAAAAAAAAAAATCGTGTTTTTGACAGAGTGGGATAGACATAGTTATAAGAGTTGAGAGTCGATAATTAATCTAAAAGTACTCTGGAATTCATGGAATCTTAGTGTGTTGTTGTTGTTGCTTACAAACCGGTATGGTCAAGTCAGGTGAAGTTAGCTAGGATTAGATTAGGATATGTTCAGGTAGTTTCCATAGTCACCGCTAGATAGCGGAAACATACTTTGCGTGTCGCATGTAGCTATTTGACAAAGTTTTACTGTGTGAAAAAACGTGCTTGTATAACCTGTGTATATAAATTTAAAATACAAATAACCACTAAGTGTTTAGAACTAACATGTATAGCCTTGTATAGGGAATATATAGGGGTCCTTAACATGATAGAGTGTCTAACACACGAGTGTACAGCCTTTTGATATGCAGTAAGTACCTGATCACACCTACTATCAATTGCGCCTACCATTAATCGCGTCTACTATCAGTTGCGTCTACTACCAATCGCGCCTGCTAGGACATAACTTTTCATTAAACCAAAACATTTCCTTTTTTGTCAGCCTCCCACCCCTCTCATCAATCTATGACGTCATAGTCATAGTCAGCCTTAAAGCAAGTCTAAACTTGTAGAACATGTCACGTGACAAAGTTAGGTTAGGTAAAGTTAGGTTATGTTAAGTGAGCTGAGGTTAAGTCTTAAAATACCCCCTCTCTGCCTTGTACTTTGTATAAACATTTACACTGTAACTTTGTAATATCAAAAATGATCTAAGTCGCGTCCATATCAATCACGTCTACTATCAATCGTGCCTACTATCAATCACGTCTACTATCAATTGCATCTACTATCAATTGAGCCTACTATGAAATGCGCTTACTACAAATCACGCCTAGTATCAATTGCGTCTACTATCAATCACGCCTACTATCATTTGCGTCTACTATAAATCGCGCTCATGTCAAATCGCGCCTACTACCAATTACACCTACTATCAATCGCGCCTACTATCAATTGCGTCTACTATAAATCTCGCCCAAGTCTAATTACGCCTACTATCAATCGCGCCTACTATCTTTCGCGTCTACTATAAATCGCGCTCATGTCAAATCACGCCTACTATCAATCACGTCTACTATCAATTGCGTCTACTATTAATCGCGCCTACTATCAATTGCGTCTACTATAATTCGCGCCTACTAGGACATGACGTTTCATTAAACCAGAACATTTCCTTTTTTGTCAGCCTCTCACCCCTCCCATCAATCTATGACGTCATAATCAGTCTTAAAGCAAGTCTAAACTTGTAGAACATGTCACGTGACAAAGTTAGGTTAGGTAAAGTTAGGTTATGTTAAGTGAGCTGAGGTTATGTCTTAAAATACCCTCTACCTTGTACTTTGTATAAACATTGACACTGTAACTTTATGATATCAAAAATGATCTGAGTCGTGCCCATGTCAAATTGCGCCTACTATCAATCGCGTCTACTATCAATCACGCCTACTATCAATCGCGCCTACTATCATTTGCGTCTACTATAAATCGCGCTTACGACAAATCACGTCTACTATCAATCACGCCTAGTATCAATTGCGTCTACTATTAATCACGTCTAGTATCGATTACACCTACTATCAATTACGTCTACTATCAATTGCGTCTACTATAAATCACGCCTACTAGGACATGACGTTTCATTAAACTAAAACATTTCCTTTTTTGCCAGCCTCTCACCCCTCCCATCCGCAAAACGTGCTTGTATGAGCTGTGTATTTAAATTCAATATATACAATTAACCACTAAGTGTTCAGAACTAACATGTCTAGGGTATATATGGGATCCTTAGCAACAAACAAAAAATACGGTCTAACCTACGAGTGTACGGTCTTGTCATACGCAGTAAGTACCTGTTAACCTTGACTAGGGTATAAGAATATTGTCAGTTGACTACTGCCTGTTACAGTGTTCACATCGTGAAAGACCGTCTCACCTACCAGTCTCCAGCCTTGTCATACGCAGTAAGCAGCTGTTGGCGGAAAACAACATCCATAAATCTTGACATTTAGGAAAGTGTGTGTGTGTGTAAATCACTTGTAATCTAAAGATTGTTCATGTGACTTTACTAAAATTTAATTCATATGTATTAGTTGATATGGAAGTCTCAACAACCAGTCATGGCAAGCCATGTGTCTTCTATAAAGGATATACATATATTGTAAAAACAACCAATAAAGATGGAACTGTTATTTGGCGATGTTCAAAACAACGATCCAAAAAGTGTCGAGGAATGATTAAAACAAAAGACTCCAACGTACTTACTTCAAAAGAACATCATTGTGAATCTCAAATTAATACACATTTAAATACGCAAAATACTCTAACCCAGGTAAAAAAGCAAGTCCAAGAAAAATATATTGCTGCTCAAGATAGTGCATTGTTTGTTAAAAAGCATTCATCATCACCTCAAAAAGACATGTTAGGACAAATACCATCGTTCAAAAAAACCTTAACACTATCAAAAGCTACGCAGACTCTACAAGAGGTCCCTGTGGAAAACAAACAAGAGGAATTGGATAGTTCTAGTGATGTTGAGAATGATGATGATGATGATAATGATGGTGACAATGACTATAATAATTTTGATGATAATATTCATAATGATGATGATAATTATGAAAAAGAAGAGGATGAGGGTTTTATGTTTATAAAACCATTGCGGCTTCCCCAGTTTTTAAGAGCAAGAGTACCTGGAGAAAGTTGTAAAAGGATCTATAACAAGCGTTGTGTTTAAAAATCTATATAGAACAATGGTAAAGAGATAGACTTGAATTCAGTGTGTGTAACTATTATAAAATGAATTTAATAAAAATATTGTATGGGTATCGTCTGTTTTTCTTAATTACTATCCCCATGTCCCACTGTTAATACAATTGTTAACCATCAACAGTCTCTGACTATGTTCAGAAAGAGAGTGGTCTTAAACAATACACTATCTATGGTTTGTATACCGAGTGTCATAATAATGCAATGTGGCCAAGCCATGTCAAGGCAATAGTTATGTCAGGTAAGGGATTCGAACCCTTGCTTCCTTATACAGAAAATTTGATCTTAAGTCAAACACCTTAACCACTCGGTCAACCTGACAGTTACTAATTTAATTAGTCTTGAGGACTTGAGTGTTTACAAAACTTTTTCCAGTATACATTGACTAAACCACTTGCTTGTTTTGAAATATAGATTTTGTTTTGTTTTACCATAACATTGCAGTTATGAGTCTTGTGAACTGGGTGTTCAATATAGGGTTAAAGGCATTTTAAAATCATTTTAGAAAAGCTCTTAGGTATCGTGTCATGGGTTTTAGTAATGCATTACTGTTCGTTGACTAACATATACCGTTACACAACATTATTTTAGTGAACTTACATGTTGTTGTTTGAGTCTTTAGTCCTTTGACTGGTTTGATGCAGATCTCAGCGCCTATCTGTCCCGAGCTAATCGTTTCATCTCTATATAGCTACCACACCCTACATTCAAGGCTATCTGTTTAACATATTCTAAACTTGGTCTACCCCTACAGTTCTCGTCCTCGAACCTTTCTTCCTTAACTAAGTTTGCTATTCTTGGGTGTCTTAGTACGTGTTCTACCAACCTATCTCTTTACTTCATTAACAGTCGCCAGGTACATCTCTTCTCCCCCACTCGTCTTAATACCTCTTTGTTAGTAACCCTATTTACCCATTTAATCTTCATCATTCTCCTGTAACACCACATTTCAAACACTTTAATTCTCCACTTTTCTGCTACACCAATTGTCTAAGTTTTACTTTCATAGAGTGCCACGCTCCAGACAAAGGCCTTCAAAATGACTTCCTAATACCTAAATCTATATTCAATGTCAACAGATTCTGTAGAAATTCTTTCCTTGTCTGAGCTACATAAGAATCCTAATCGTGTCTGGTATAATGTCTTGTTTAGCAAACATAGTCACTCAAAAGGTCTAAGCATTTTTTGTATATAACCCAAAATAGCAAACAGTTTTTCTAAAACCCTACTCATTGGTCAATAACAAGCAGAGTCGCCAAAGTGTTTCGTTGGTAGTTAACTCATGTCTAGTTAATCAATTCCTTTCATATCGTTATCCAATTGTAGTAGTAAGGACTGGTGAACAACGTCAGTTCAACACACTGCTTTACACACAAATGTAGTTAGGCCCTTTGACATAATTTGGATAAATTTCATGGGCCGGTCCATAGGGACCAGTCCAAAGGGGCCGGTCTAAAGGGACCCTTCCACAGGGACCCATCAACAGGGACTTGTCAGCAAGGACCCATCAACAATGACCCGTCAACAATGACCTGTCATCAATGACCTGTCAATAGGGACCCGTCAACAATGACCCATCCTCAGGGACTCATCAACAAGGACCCGTCAACAAGGACCCATCAACAATGACCCGTCAACAATGACCTGTCATCAATGACCTGTCAGCAATGACTCGTCAACAGGGACCCGTCGAAAAGCACCTGTCAAAAAGGATCCATCAAAAATGACCCCCTGTCAAAAAGGGCCCGTCCAAAAGGGGCTAGTCAACAGAGACCAGTCCAAAGGGACAAATCAACAGAGATCAATCAACAGGGATCAATCAAAAGGGGCTATCACCTCAGGGCCTGACATATCCCTCTTTGATTATTGGTTTGCCAATCGACAAGCGTCACTTAAAATACTTTTTGATCACCACTCGTGGGTTGGGTTAGGTTAGGTTACACTACAGCCGCCATCTTTTAAAAAGCCTGCCCTCTTACAAAAGCTATGAGTGGGCATGCGTAAAAAACAAGAAACAAAAACAAGCCTGTTAATTCATAGTGGCTATCCACCAAACACATGTCTCTTGTGTGGAACAACGTTTTATTCCATATCGGCATTCAAACTCTCACATGTTGCAATTGGAAAGAGAGATTCTCTAAAAAAAAAAATTTCACCCCCTAGTAGTGGTAGGTTTTATTTTGGGGTGGAAATATGTTGTTCATTGGAAAGGGGGTATCAGCCCGAGTTCAATGACACCTCATTCGTCAAAATCCGACCACGGGTTCGAACTCACATTTTCTCACGTATGAAGCAAAACAGGATGTGACTTGTTTCACAAGGAGGACGGTAATAAGGTCATTTCACACGTGTTCACATGTATTTCGTCACTTTCCTTTCATATCGTTATCCCATTATAGTAGTGGTGAACAACGTCAGTTCAACACACACGCGAAATGTAGTTAGGCCCTTTGACATTATTTAAATAATTTCATGAGCCAGTCCGTAGGAACCGGTCCAAAAGGGACCCGTCCAAAGGGATCAGTCCAAAGGGACAAGGACTCGTCCACAAGGACTCGTCCACAAGGACTTGTACACAAGGACTAGTCCACAAGGACCTGTCCACAAGGACTCGTCCACAAGGACCTGTCCACAAGGACTCGTCCACAAGGACCTGTCAGCCATGACCCCGCCAACAATGACCCGTCAACAATAACCCATCCATAGGGATCCGCTCCCCCACCCTCTTACAAAAGCCATGAGTGGAAATGCGTAAAAAACAAAAACAAGCATGTTAATTCATAGTAGCTATTCACCGAACACATGCACTTTATGTAGAACAACGTTACATTCCATATCGGCATTCAAACTCTCACATGTTGCAATTGGAAAGAGAGATTCTCTAAAAAATTACAATTTCACCCCCTAGTAGGGGTAGGTTTTATTTTAGGGTGGAGATATGTTGTCCATTGGAAAAGGGGTGTTAGCCCGAGTTCAACAACACCTCATTTGTTAACATCCAACCACGGGTTCGGGAGTTATCGGGCTGCCGCCATCTTGTGTGGAGGGTGTGGAGGTGGAGGGCCGTGAACCCCCACAAAACCACTACTAACATGAATTGTATTTTTGATATGGTTTAGGAAGCGCCGTGACTCATCAGTTTGACCAGAAAATAATTCCTTTAAAGGATAGACCGGCTCCTCTAATGTGGGAATGGCTACCTTACCCCCAGAGCAACACATTCCCGGCGTTTCCTCCTTCCATTTTTAGTGCACCACAAAATCTACATGCATTATCCATACGGTCTATTTTGAGTAGTCTACTGTTGCTGTAAACTAATGTTGTACATAGATAAAAGCAGAGTGTTTGAAAACTCCCCAGTTATTTCTTGTAAATATTTGCCTACGTTCAGCGTGTCGCTGAGCATCAGTGAATCTGCGCGTGTCTGCCTCTTGGAATGTTTCCGTAGCACGCTGAGAAGCCATGCGTGCTGCGTTCTCCTCACGGAGAGAATCCGCTTCCTCAGGAGTTTGTGAGACACGCTGAGAAGCCATGAGTGCTGCGTTCTTCTCACGGCGAGAATCCGCTTCCTCAGGTGTTTGTGAGGCATGCTGAGAAGCCTTCCGTGCTGTTTCCTCCTCACGGCAAGAATCCGCTACCTCCGGAGTTTGAGAGGCACGCTGAGAAGCCATGTGTGCAGTGTTCTTCTGACGGCGAGAATCCGCTTCCCCCCGGAGTTTGAGAGGCACGCTGAGAAGCCATTCGTGCTGCGTTCTCCTCACGGCGAGAAACTGCTTCCTCAGGTGTTTGTGAGGCATGCTGAGAAGCCTTCCGTGCTGTTTCCTCCTCACGGCAAGAATCCGCTTCCTCCGGAGTTTGAGAGGTACGCTGAGAAGCCATATGTGCAGCATTCTTTTGACGGCGAGAAGCCGCCTCCTCGGACGACTCAGAGGCACGGTGAGAGGCCATGCGTTCTTAAATATCCTGTCGTCGAGCATCTGCCTTCGGTGAGGTTTCATTTGCTCGAACATTCGCCTGACGTTCCGCCTGTTCAATTCTCCGCTGTTGAGCATGAACTGACGATTCCTGCTGTCTAGCTATTTTCATAGCTCGAGCTCGTTATGAGCTCTGCGAAAGATTAGACTTGCGTTTGTGAGTCATACTGATCTGTCGGAAAACACGATTAAATGTGGGATGAACACACTTTGAAGAACCACAATATGCAGATGTACAAAGAAGAGCACTCGTCAAAAATGAACATTCAAACTGTAGTCATGGCAACCGAAAGAACAGCACTCATTTGTCAACAAACAGTGTAGTCATGGCAACTGCTAGATGTATTTGCATTATTTCTGCCTGTAGCGTTGTCTGGTGTCAAATTGAGTTACTACCGCCCATCAGACCTGGTGGTAAATTGTGTTACTACCGCCACGCCAGCTCTGTTCACACATTATGATTCGTTTTACAAATTTGCAAGTTCTCTCACCTTTACCAAACTATTTTTTATTACATCCCGATTATTCTCAAAATCCCAGAAACGGAAATCACAACTAAAATTATTCTTCAATTCTGAACTGAAATATAAAAAGATTCTCTAAGTACACACTTGAGACCGCTTCTTGTCGCTAATGTAGTGCTACAAAATTTAAGGTGGTATTAGAAGGCGCCATCCCAAAATAATCTTCGTTATTGTCGTAGTAAAAGATAACCGTTTAGTTTTTTAATGTACTAATCGAGTTTATACATATTTTGAAAGAGGGATGATCGTTTAAGGGGATCGGGTAGTGTATACGTTAGTTCTCAGGAAATCTTATCTCCGAAACTACTTGAGCTATATTTATGAGATTACGGATTGTTACGAACTCAAAATAGACCGTATGGACAAGGCATGTAGATTTTGACTGGATCACAATTCTGTAAGTGCACATTGAGGTATGGGACGGCGGGACAGGGCCGTGGAGAGCGGCGACGGGCACTGGGGATGGAATCTCCCGGGCCCCCCTCTATAACCAAACTCTGTAAAATTAATTTATAATCCTCGTGAATTTGCACGAACTGATTTTGAGCATTTTTTGTTTGTTTTTGTTTTTTTGCACAAAATGGCCATCACGAAATCAATTACAAGAACATAAAACTCAGCAAGCAATAATAATAATAATAATTGTAGCATGCTGAACTGCTATGCCCAAGATCTTGGGATTAAGTCCAGCCGAAGTCGTCAGATTTTTAAGATAAGTGTTTTGGTTGAACGGCGATTACACATCACTGTATATTAAACAAAGCAAAATATATTTTCATATTAACCACAGGTATACTCATACGTAAGTCAAGTTATTTATTATGTGCTCTCAGCAGATTGCAGCTGATCAGTGATTGTTTTCACAAAAGAAGAGAATGTGAATATGAAACATATTTTGTAATTTGCAGAGGACTTCTTACAACTTAATATTACTTTGCAGTAAGCAAACCTACAGCCAGGTTCTCCTAAGAGTCCCCAATCCTATCTATGACTGGTGACCATCGGGGGCGGATTTAAGCCAAGATTATGGGGGAGTAGACACACCGGGGATCTGGGGGTATGAAATATCACTAAGCTCACAGTGGGGTCCGGGGGTCCTCCTCCGGAAAATGTTGCAAAATATTGGTCCAAATTATTGAGTTTTAGGCCATTTGGGTGATTATATTTGTGATATTTTGTAGTAAGAATTTGGTGACCATTGACATTTGTGGCTATAGAAAAGACTCTCCGATATTGAAGTAAAAGCTCTCGCACCTTCAAGTAGCTCACCAATGACCGTGATGGGGATCTACAGCAAGTCTGCAGATCAGAGGTTTGAATCCCGGTGCTGAGAGAAGCTGCCCTGAGTGTGGTTTTCCACACTCCCTCCAGACGCATGCTGGGATAGTACCTTATTTCAAGTCCAGGAACACCTACCCTACTCTTAACCCTAATAATTACAGTAATAGTCGCGACGGGCAACGCATTCCCTCTTTTCCCAGTCGACAACTAAGAATACGGCACGCGATTGACCATGTCAGAGAGGGCATAGCACAGCCCAGTGTATACTCTGCTTTCGTCCAGCAGAGGGTGGTTTTAAGAGGGTCTAAGTTTCTACTCTCCAACACAAATAGTTACAACAATGTTGCCAATAAACCTCTCTTATTATACAACAACCACTAGCCTCCCCTTCAGTCTACAAAATTCGCACGTTTCTTGGTTTTCTATTTTGTTCGCTGTTTGAGAATCTTATAATTTTTACTTCATTAATATTTGTGAAAACTATTGCTTTACAGTCAACATCATTGAATCATGTGGAAGCCTTCAGAAACAAACCGAAGAATTAACGCGTCAGCAAATACTGAATTATATCTACAGTACTAGTTGATGCAAACGATTCCCAACCGAATGCCAATGGTTCATTGCCCGCCAGTGGTACTAGACCTACTAGCTACCAAGTACACGGGTTGAATATTGCAAGCCCCTAAATGAATTAACAACTGTAACGACAAATAGGCCTATTATTAACTGTTGAGTAAGACTACGAATGCCACCGCAATCGGGAAGCCGAATTCTGCATTCCTGCCGCGGCTTCTTCAGGACCCGGAGTCATTTCCAAGTTATAGATAAAGAGAGCAACTCATTTTATGTTTAACGGTACTGGAACGTTAAAGCGTATCGTGAAAGGGCTTGATTCGCAAGGGAAAATATCTCTTCGCGTCCTGAAAAATAAGTGCTTTGCAGATCGATGCCTCTCTTTGGAATAAACAGCGTAGAAATATCCAATAATAATAACAGCCACTGCACCAGATCAAAATAATTTTATTTATATTAATATTCGACAATACTTCGTCTTAATTTTCTTCTAAATTAAGCATAGTTCAAATATTTGTCTCTTAGGAAAATCTGCGCGGTTGCCTACATGCAATATATTAATTTCTCCATCGCCATGCACACCACTGACGTTACTTATTGTTGTTTTAAGGGGCGGAACAGCTAGGTCATCTACCCCTACCACTGACGTAACTTATTGTTGTTTTAAGGGGCGGAACAGCTACGCCATCTACCCCTACCACTGTCGTTACGTATTGTTGTTTTATGGGGCGGAACAGCTACGGTAGGTCATCTGCCCTTACCACTGAGGTTCCATGAGAGGAATTGGAAAACAAAGTTGAGTGGTTCAGTGCCCTAGCTTAATTGTCATTTTTCTCCTGATTAATTAAACACTCAGTCCAGAAAAATACTGGAATGTTACCTTAGTGTAAGTCTTTAGATAAATTTCCCAACTCTAGTGCCAATAGTAATATCGATGTTCAATAAGTCCCTTAATCAGAAGTGATTTGGCGCACGAACCCAAGTGCCTAGGAATGTTATCGTATTGAATAGACCAGTCATAATAATTATGATACTGTACGGTACCTAAACATACAGATTATTCAAATGTTAGCATTGTTTTCCCTATTCAGTATACGAGAAGATGAACAATTTGGCATGCATTTCTTTTATCTACGTTTGACCAACAGAATCATCCCACCCTTTCACAAGATATTTAGCCAGCAATGATAATTTTTCACATAGTGCGAAAGTGAATTACTAGGGAACGATGACCTCGCTGTTCCGCCCCTTAAATCAATAATAACTATAAAGTGAATTGCTGTGTGGACGCTACTTTAAAATTTATTTTACTTACCTGCCTGCACGGCATACGATATGTCTAGCTAGACAATATATTCATTTCAGACACTATCATCTCTAAATATCTAAGGTCAACGTGACGCACCAAACTTGAAACTCTTGAGCTAGGTGACCAAAAACACCAGGGCAGCCCAGGCTCTTGTGGCCTTGGCGAAATAAGTGAAGGGATGAGAAAGTTACTTGAAGGATTGGTGCATAAGCCGAATATGCTAAATTTGGAATAAAGGAATGCTCTCTCTGTCATCATCATCATCAAGTTTCCACTCCAATTTCCCGGGTGTGGTTTACGAGCGCTCTCCATTTTAGTCGATTCATGTACCACTGCTCCTTCAAGACTTCATCCCAGTTGATTCCCTTGGATGTGATATCTTCCTTCACTTGGTCCATCCATCTCCTCCTAGGTCTTCCAACAGGTCTCTTTCCAGTAATCTCAGTATGTATCCATTGTTTTGCAATTCTTCCTTCTGTCATACGTTTGACGTGACCAAACCATCGCAATCGTCCCCTAGTTATGGTTTCCTTCAGGGACTGATTTATTCCAGCTTGTTCTCTTATCTTCTCGTTTCTTACTTTGTCCTTCCTAGGTTTTTGAAGCATGCTTCTTAGAAACGTCATTTCTGAAGCCTGAAGTCTGCTGTCATCTTTTTTGGTAGTTGTGCATGTTTCCAACCCATAAGTCAATATAGGGACAAATAATGTTCAAAACAGAGTTTGTTTTGATATTAGTGGTACTTGCTTATTCCAGAGTAGATATCGAACTTGCTGATACAATTGACTTGATTTCTGAATACGGTTATGCTCTCTCTGTCTTCAGATATATTCTGACAACAATACATAGCGAAGCCCCATCGCCTAAGTTGACCACTTTGAGACTGTTGTTCTTCCCACAAGCGCTTTGTAATGGAAATTATTGTTCACTTGACAGAATAAGTTTTTCAATCCCTGTAACATTGTTCACAGACAGTTCATTGCACTCACTAAATTATTGCCAGTAGCAAATTCAAGTCGCATAAAGGCAATAATAAATCAATGCCAGATCGGGCCCATCCTCCTAGGACGCCGGGCCCCCTGGGAGGGTCGGGCCCCGGGGCACCAGCCCTGCCTGTCCCCCCCTCTCGTCGGGCCTGCGGCGGGATGCCTTTAGTGTTACAGAAACGGCAATACCAGCCAAAAAGCTTCGTTGTTATTGGCATAACGACCAGACTGAGGTAATCGTTTTATCTCTACATAGCTACCGCACCCTACATCCGGGGCAATCTGTTTAACCTTGGTCTATCCCTACAGTTCTTGTCCTCGACCCTCCCATCCATTACTAAGCTTGCTATTCCTGGCGGTTTTAATATGTGTCCTACCAACCTATCTCTTCTCTTCATTAGCAGTCGCCAGAAACTTCTATCCTCTCTCACTCGTCTTAATACCTTTTCATTTGTTGCCTTATCTACCCATCTGATCTTCATCATTCACTCCCAGGGGCTCACATCTAGTGGGGCGTGGGTTGACGACCACGGGGCACTAGCTGAGTCCGGCATTGCTTCCACCTACTTGTGCCGGGCTCCAATCCGTCTTCTTTCCTGTCGACCTCACTTGGTCAAATCTTGTTCTCTTCCGACCCCGACAGTATTACGGTCTCCGAGGCCTAAGGGCTCACTTCCTTTCCCGCCTTAATTGGCCCTTGTCTCATCTTTTCTGATACCCTCCTTTTGGGAGGGGTTGGCCTTCTTTTTCATTTAATTTTATCTCCTGCCTTCAGTTCAAGGCCCTCAAAGGGGAAGGGTGTATCTAGCCCCACCACTTCTGGTGCACCCTGGATGTTGCTACACCCTCAGGGACTCACGGCTGGTGAGTTCGGGAGTTGGCGACCCCGAGGGATTCCTGAGATGGGTTTAGATATATCTTCAAAAAGAGATGGCCGTTTATATTTCTAATGTTCTTATCGTGTTTTAATAATAATGTTATTGGATTCACGTTCATTTTAATTACTCTGGCTTTAAGAAACACTGGGGTGCTAGAACTTTGCCCCGAAGGGGATCCTTAACGTGCCAGTAAATTTACTAGCACGGCTCCTTTGCATTTGCGCACCATCAAATACCAGCTGACTGCGCCATGATACGAAACTGCAACCTTGGGCCTAGCAAGCGAGAACGTTACCGCTGAGTCACGCAGTCAGTCTATCGTGTTTTAGATAATAAATTGATTGGCATTGCCACTTACAGGGATAGATAGAAAATTGGATGCCGTGTCTTGAGCTAGTGTTGCTATGGATACGGACTTGCGATTCGTTCATCAGTTTATCAGAGCGTACTTTTGCCATGGACACGGACTGGCGATTAGTTCATCAACCAGAGCGAAGTTAGTTTTCTGGGAATATCTTTGAAACTGTTGGTTTTAGGGCCTTAAAATGCGGTTTTCGGTGTCCCATAGGGACATACTGTGCCCGTTGGAGGAGGTTATCTGGTCACCACCAACCGTAATGTGGCCTCCCAGATGACCCCTGCCTTGAGACACATTGTCGGAGAGGATCGGAATGCACTCCTTGTGGGACTAGCCGGCAAAAGACTCTGCTTCCCTAAAGGATCAGGTTCCCATTACAGTGATTGTCAGAGACACCCAAAGAAATGCACCCCCACTAGGTCAAACTACTAAATGATAACATCCAGAATTAAGACATGCTCATGGTTTGTTTATTTTCAATGCCAAACCCCTATCCTGCAGTCGGAGGGTTTGGAAAGACAGCTAATCCGTAGCTAAACAAAAAAGAAAACAAACAACTCCTTAAGTTAAAGTAGAACCCTCTCGGCAGGTCCTAAATACAACAAACTGAAAATCAAAGCTGGGGAAATGGTACCGAAACAAAATGGTTACACAAAGGCAGATGATGCTTCTGGGAAGAAGACATCATGTTAGAAAAAACATGTCAAACATGACAGAAAAGTTAAATGACTGGTACCATCCCATATTTAAATTTACGATTTAATGACCACGAACGAAACCTGCTTGAACTGATCAACGGCGTTAGACGTCCGTGATAAACAAACTAAAGAAAAATCTAATGATTGTCAGTCATCATTACAGTACAATGTTACAATTATGTACAACAATAAAGAGATTACAATACAAGAAACAGTAGGGTTGGTTGGTTGGTTGGTTCTTAAGTTTAGGGGCTGCGACAACGCGGTCATGTAGCCACAAACAGTAGGGTAAACATGGTGATAACATGTGAATAAAACAATAAATAGAACACACAATAAGAATCTTCTTATTCCTGGCTAATGTCAGATGAATAACTTTTTGTCATCCACCGTCATCTATCAGTGTATTTAAATATGAGAATCCAAACTGCTCAATAACAGCATTCTCCTGATCGAGTCGCGGCCCATAAGTTCTGAACTTATGGTTCGCTGACGATCTCCGTCGAAAAACCTATCTGTGTCAGCTACTAGGTTTTCCAGTAGGAATAAACGTAAGCTCAATGCATTGGTCCGCTCGACTAAAAAGAACAAGATCAAGATTTAACAGGGATTACGAATTAACGGTAGTATTAGCATCGTCGGTTTAGGAAATAAATTGATGTTCATGATTTAGTCCTAAGTTTAGGGTCGTAGATTGATGAGTTCATTCGTTACGATGGTTGACCAAATGCAAGGCTTCGCACGAGTGTGCTACCATCTCGTGGTACACCTCAGCCGAATATGCGTGGCTCGGCACGTTAACAATAACACATCGGTGCTCATAAGAGACCGTTACCATTCCACCTCCGACAAACTTGTTCTGTAACATAGATTTGCCGGCCTACACTAGAATAAATAAGGTAACCAACCCAACTCCGTGTATCAAAGACACGGAAAAGAAACACTCACTTTCACGTGAGAATAAACAATGGCCTTCAATGGCAAACCTATCAAATGGTTACTCATATTAGTATAATTCATGACAATAATGGACTGGGCTCGCTCAGGGGTCAGAGAATCGATCTAGAGTTTGGCCTTGCGGGGGGGGGGGGGGTTCGGGCGGGCAGGGGGGGGGTCAGGGTCAGAGAATCGAAATTGTTAAGAAAATGGAATCACTAAAAACGCAATCACAAAATAACCAAACGTACAAAACCAGACCAATTTTTTTGCAAGCTACATGGATAGAAATTTGATGCGTTTAGCGCACCAAAAATATTCGTACAAATTGCAACGGCGTGTTTTGCGACTTTTACATCGAGCTTCGAGAAAAGGATCAAGGTACGTTACAGTTTCGGCAAGTCGAGTTGGTACCGACAAAGGGAGAAAATCACAGCTTATATTGCCAACCAAGCTTGCGGTTTGGAAGTCGGCAAAAATTTTTCGTGCGAAAAAAGCCCCAGTTTCCTATCCGTGCATTGCTGCACATTCATCGTGACATCACTATAAACATCGATTCGGTAATCACAAGGTTTGCTAAACAAAATAGACGAGTTGATTTTGTTGTATAAGTAATAGTTTTTATACAAGAGGTTTGAAGTTGTTAATATGTAGCCTACAGTTGTAACAGAACATAATAATTCCAATAAAGATAATTCAGTATTGAATAAAATGAAAAAAAAAACTGTTTTTCAGTTAAAATTCGTTAAGTTTTATTTGTCTGGTAATTGTGTTTTCGTTTTTTGAGTTTGCAAAAAAATTTGGTCTTCGTTTGGGGGGGGGGGTCATGACCCCCGTGCCCCCCCCCCCCTTGAATCCGCGCCTGCCTGCGAGGATGTTTCAAAAAATTAATGCATGATTTAGCAGTACCCCTGTACTGGGACATTCTTCGTAATAATTGATACTTGATCAAGGACAATAGCATGAGCATTCACAAACATTGCTCGTAATGAACATTCCTAGCAGTGTCGAGAGAAATAAATAAAAATGTCGTATGTCAACTGTCTTGCAATTGAGATCGTAGGTAACCTTGGGTAATACCACAGTCGCAGCCTTGGTTAGCATCTGTCATATGCCTCCAAGTGCTCTGTAATATCCACGCTACTGCGTGTCAGGGAATTCTCAAAATAAATGTCTTTCAGTGATTTCAATTCACATTGGGTTCACAATAAAAGTTCATGAGTGACCCTAGAATCCACTCTGTATCATAAGGCACATGTAGTAAAGAATAGAATGTCGTTTTAGACAGATAAATCCCAATAATAATAATGTGTTTGGTTTCTGAAAACCAAAGAAGTTTAACGGACAGATATCTCTCTCCAGTTGAAAGTCTTTGGAAGTGTACATCACCACTGCTGCTTACAAAAATATGCACTGCGTACAAGTCACGTTTAAATGAGTTTTATACAATTTTTCACACCTAAACCTCTGGTGGAAATTATGAAATGATACGATTATCATGTAATCGGGAATTATGAGTCAATTAACACATGGCTTGACTCGTTTACAACGATGTGAATTCATCTTAACTCTGGTGGCATTCTTGCTCACTCTAAGAAAATGTAATTTACAATAACAATGTAGGCTGGGGACCTCCCATACCTAAACGATACGTCCTCAAATGTTAAATAATAAAGGTGCAGTGGCGTGCAAAAATAATGATCAAAGGGGGGACTTCAGAAAACATGAAAAAAACAAGATGTTCAGTAAAGAACATATAGCCTACTTTCTACTAAATGTATGAGTATAGTTATAACTCGTTGTTATTATCAAAGAGTATAATAGAACTATTCTTTGTTGAAGACCTTAGAAACGATTTACCTCTACCAAACGCCACAACCTAGATAAAAACTGCTACCATCATTGAAGAAAGAAAGATAAGAAGTATATCAAGAATGTTATGGATCTGGAGACATAATCGACCGGACTGGCTGCGTGGCTCAGCGGTAACGTTCTCGCTTGCTGGGCCCTAGGTTGCAGGTTCGTATCCTGGCGCAGTCAGCTGGCATTTGAGGGTGAACAAATGCGAGGGAGCCGTGTCAGTACATTTACTGGCACGTTAAAGATCCCCTTCGGGCCAAAATTCCGGCGCAGTCAGCTGGCATATGAGGGTGCACAAATGCGAGGGAGCCGTGTCAGTACATTTACTGGCACGTTAAAGATCCCCTTCGGGCCAAAATTCCGGCACCCCGGTGTCTCTAAAAGCAGCAGTAGTTAAAAGGGATGTAAAACCAATAACATTATTATTATTATTATTATTATTATTATTATTATTATTATTATTATTATTACATATACGACCTGCCGTGGGCAACATCCAACTTTGAGTTGAGGCATGTCTTTACACGTCTGGTTGTGCATGGCTTTCACAACCCTAATTGAATTAACAAATCTTTCCATGACCCTACAGAGACGTGTGTATACAAACTATGTGGATATTTTCGATTGCTATTTGCCTGAAATAAAACTAACACCAACGGCTTCAATTCGGTTACTATGTGAAATCGTTTTGTTCTTTACTTCAAATAACATTTTCAAGTAACGCAAAATAGGCTGTTACAAACCCTTTAAAATAAAAAGTAAAAATGTATCGTAGTATCATCTTGTCATTCTTCAAATTCGATGCGCATAGAATGCCAATGGTAATCAATGGAGCCCCACGTAGACTAGTCGTGACATCTAGTGATGAAATATCGAACAATATAATCCTAACAGAGCGAGTGCATTCTAGCGGCCAGAAGAAGAAACTTTTCAATAAAATCTGGAAGTTAATAAGTACCTTTTTGGCAGCTAGATGTCTCGAGTAAATCTGCTGGCGAATTATGTTTTAATTAAATATATATTTTACACCATAATATGCACAATATAACGCTTAATTTTAAAACATCTGAGTCATTACAAAACAATAAACATATAACATTTCAAGCAAAAAACCTAGCTCCGATCGGGTTTGAACCATAGGCATTTGAGCGATAGGCTAACGCTCTACCACTGAGCTAAATGTGTCAACGAATATCGTTCTATATAAAATGACTTACATAGAACTTGTTAGCAAATAATGATTTATACTAAACGATTTCATCACTGGAGTATATTATTTATATATAAAGCATTTCATACAAAGTTTATTTATTTTGTATCAGTACGCTATATTGCATGCAATACTCAAATTAGTGAAATATAAGTCAGGCAAAAGATATCCGCTGCCATCTTGTCTTATTACTGAATCAGCTCAGCTTTTTAAAATCACGTCTGCACTATAGTATTACAAAATAAACTTTTAATTTCGAACGTGCCTCTTCCTTTAGAACAGTTAAAACGATTCTCGGCTCGATAATCGGAACTGGTGGGTCCCATGATATGGATTATAATATTTGCATAATTCGCACGGCCGCCATCCTGAAATGGTATGGCGGACGACCTTGTAGTTTGGTCAAAAGGCGCATCCTATACGAAGGTATGTTGTTACCAAATTTGGTAGAGATCGGATGATTCGGTTAGTCGTTATTTGATTTTACGTTTTGAACGTTTGAGTGGCCGCCATTCAGTTTTAGTAAAGATGGCGGCGATATAAAACATGACACTGAGGTGTCCTTTGCTAGTGCTACCTTTGTACCAAATTTCGTTCAATTCGCATTCACCGTGTTCGAATTGATAGGGGGGACAGACATTCAGAGTACACACACTCACACACACACAGACACACACACACACACACACAGACTCACACACACACACACACACAGACTCACACACACACATACACACACTGACAGACACACTTTTTTCGCCCTGTGTTGATCTCATAAGTCTACTTTCATTTTTTGCAAAAATCGAAAGTAGGCTAATAATCAGCTGGAGCTGAATTAAAAATAATGTCCCTGTCAAAAAATGACAAAATTCATCTTCCGTTATGCGGAATTACCATTTGAAAACAGTATTGCTCCATGTGAAACACACAAAAGTTGGTGAATAACTCTGTCCAGGAACGAAATGCATAGAAGCATGTTGAGCGTGAAATCACCATAGAAGGTGGCCAAAAAGATTGAAAAATCCTACCTGATGACTGACAATAACGTTGCGACTGCTACAAAGTAATCCACCCATGACCATTCACCGTACATAAATAGATCTCAGATCATGACTTACAGCTATTCACAGATCACCTCATCCGAAAGAAAGGATTGAGGGGCTTTTCCTTTTATCCTGGGAATCGAAAGATATCTTCGCTGCTCGGCTATAAGCATGGTTGTCCATAGGTTTTCCTCCATGGTTGTAGTGTGGCTTAGATGTTAGGCGTTCCTCCCACTAGAATGTTTAAGCCATCATGTCTTCTTAGTTGAGACGGGACAATTCTGCTTCTGCACGTGGTGTAATGAAGGAATCTTGTATCAAATTGTAGAATGACGAAACTGCTTCTAGCGCATTGATTCACTGCTTTTACACATCAAATATAGGAGGCTGTATTAAAGAAAAGGCCTTGTCTGCTTTATCACAGAAACTAGATTTTTGACACCAAGCACGTGTCTACTCACAGAATTTAACACTCTGCACGTGGTAAATTTTCTATCTGCCTGTATCAGCTTAATCGTGGTTGTGCTGATTCTAGCCTTTGCACAGCTCGATACTATTAAATAGAAACTAATTGATATTGAGACTAGATTTCACTGGTGTAATACAGGTACAAAAATCACTAAGCGTCAAAATAGTCGGCCATTTGGCGTGCTGTAACCATGTGATCATCCACTTATCACTGAGTAAAAATATCACAAATTTAAATATTTTACGTGGACTGTTCACTTCACCAGCACACTTCGTGCTTAAAAAATACTGTGGTCGTGTTGAAATAATCAGATTCCTGATAACGACGTCTGCGAATTTCGGTCAACTTTGGACCTAAAAATGAGTTGTGCTCGACACGCGAATACAAGTATGAGTCATTCCTTCACGAAAGCAGGCGTTCCAGCTCTCTCACGTCCGAGTCATTTAGCAACTAAGTTCTTTCCTCTCGCATGCCTGCGACGATATACCTTTGGTCTTAATACCATAAATAAAATATAGGCACATGAAAATGTGGCTAACTACGCTATATGACTTTTGATTATAAATTCAAGGGTGCATATTAAAGAAAGATTCTTTAATCATGAAGAGCAATTATCCATAGCTTCTTAACAAAGATAATCTGATGTGGTGGCATGCTTCTAGGATGCGTTAATAACTCTCAGACATAATACATTCCTTTGCTCTCGTACAAGCTATCACCAGCATGAGCTATTCGGGCTCAATACCGAGTATTGTTTCTTGAATCGAGGGGCGTTAAATGAGCTTTGTGCGGTCTTTATACGAAAACTTCGGTATTTTGTCCCAGTTGAGTATTTTTGGTGATTTTTCAGTTATGTTGCCCGTTCCATGGGAACAATGATTTATTTCCGGATGAAAGGCAGCGTATATGTTATCCCAGGGTATACGCTGCCTCCATTTAAAATTTCATCCAAATTCGTCAAGCCATTTGAGTGTCAAGCGGTAACAAACTAACACACAGACACAAACACACAGATTTTCACAATTATAATATATATAGGGATAGAGGGATATAGGGATAATGGACCGTGAAAGTTTCAATCTATGTGTTATTGTAATGATACTCTTGACCAGGCTGCGAGGTCTTAGTACGAGTGCAATGAAGTTAGGCTCGTCATGTGACCTTCGGGTGTAGCGATGAACACATGTGGCGTACAGTGGATAAATGGACTGATCGCATGGTTGGTCGTCTGCTGTAGTACGTAGGGCGTGTGTCATCTCATACTAATCTGATAGCACTGTTTACGTATTAAGACCCCGCAGCCTGCATATCACAATACTCCAGTCTGTCAGTGTAACACATGTGTCATCCATTTTACTTTCAGGTTCATCAATAGAAGCATTGCAACTGCATCTGATAATCATCCATACTTCTGGAACGAAGACAATAAATTAAAAGAATAATGAGCGTTCTCGTAAATGCTCGTCTTAAAAGCACTCAGTACGATGTTCTGTGTTTATTCATGATTCTACTGTGTGCTGAAGTAAAAAGCACTGGGCTCTATATTAACAGTGAAACAAGTCATCTTAACAACTGTTTACTGAATATTGTTAAACGTTACTTCGATCAAGAACAACGTCTCCTGATTTGTTTCGATTACTCTAGGATCGTTCTCTGGGAGCATCCGTTTCTTGATCAGTTTCTTCAACAATATTTCTCCGATATAAATCATACAGGTGTAGTCTCTTACTGCAGAAACGATAAGCTACCAAGACAGGAGAGAGAACATGTAGATAATATCTTGATTGTGTTGCAAGGAACTGAACAAAGTGATCAAGTTTCCACACAGATTCAAACATTAGACCAAACCTATGCTTTGAGGGCCAGTGTTCGATTTATAGTTGTAATCGATGAGGCTATTACGGTCAAGGATGAGAAAATTGCAGTTATTAGTGTTGTGGACAGACTTTGGAAGATGTATGTATTAAATATTTTGGTACTTATCGCATCACCGGTATCGAACACTGTCGTTTCTGCCGTGAATCTCTACACTTGGTTTCCTTTCAGTGATACAGGACAGTGTGGAAGGAATACCAAGGATGTGGTTGTTATAGATCGGTGGCTGACGGAAGGAGAAGGTTATTTGGAGCGTAATACTGAACTATTTCCGGAAAAGATTCCAAAGAAATTCAATAACTGCCAAATTACTGCTGCAGTGAACCCGTTTCCCCCATTTATTGGTTTTATGCGAGGAAAACCAAAAGACAGGCTTTTAAAAAATATTACTGGGTTTGAGGTAAATCTAATATTAACAATAACAAATGAATATGGCCTTCGGATAGATTTTATGTTTCCTTCTCACACCGATACAATTTATGGAAGACGGGGTGGACGTTTGGACAATGGAAGTTGGGTCGGAGCACTCGGCGATGTAATTAATGGTCATGCTGATTTAACATGTGGTGGTCACAAGCCAACTGACGAGAAGTGGGAAGCAATGGACATGACTGTCCCTCATGTAAGAGATGGTCTCTTGTGGTTTGTTCCGAGGGCTGAACGCATTCCCAGTTGGAAGGCACTCACACTCATATTCAGCTCCCAGATCTGGACGTTGGTTCTTACTTCCTGCATACTGACATCAATTGTTATTTATCTACTCTCCACTTATGATGGCATTGCTCTCTCTGCTCTAAATTCATGGTCTATATTGATTGGTATATCGTTAAATCATCAACCAACTAGTTCCACGTCACGAATTATATTTTCTGTTTGGGTGTTCTGTTGCTTGTTGATCAATTCAGCATTTCAGTCCCAGTTAATTGGAGTCCTCACCAACCCGGGTTTTGTGAAACAAATTCTAAATCTAGAGGATTTAGCAGAATCTGAACTACAGTACGCCTCCAGGGAAACTTTCGTGGCGGATTTGAAGAACGGAGATGATACTATCCCCAGTAGGATATTTGAAAAAATTAAGTATTTTGATGTTAATAATTTCGTGCAGATTGTAAAATATAAAGATATTGTCATTTATGAGGATGGCGTTCTTATCAAGAGGCTGGAAAATGAAAACAATTATGCAATATTCAGTCCCCGTGCAACTATGATAAGTTTATTGTCGAATAGGACAAAAAATAAGCCGCTCATACCATTAGAACATTCGGGAATCATGTACGATATCGCCATATTTCTCAGAATAAATAGCCCTTATACAGATAAGTTGAATACTGTGTTGACAAGAGTGCGAGAAAGTGGGTTGTTGTTTAAATGGTGGTCTCAGTTTACAAAAGGAGAAACTTTTGAAGATATTAAGAAGAGAGAGAGTATTGAAAGAGAACGAAATGTGGTCTTCAAAGTCGATCATTTGCAAGGAGCCTTTGTTATTTTAATAATTGGCATTATTATTTCGACAGTTGCATTCTTGATGGAAATTATTTGTGGCAGATGCTTCTCTCTGAAGAAGACAAGAATCTCGTTCAAAGTGTGACTAAGGGGAGAGATATAGAAATATATGTCATACATTTAGTGTGTTTCCGAAATTCACTCAGTGTTTTTTATAAAATGGAATTCGGAATTATTTTTGAAACGACCAATTTCTTTTAATTTATGTTAATATGTTAAATGTACGGTGGTAATAAACGTATATTGCGATCAACTAAAGTAGACTGACCAGATATTTATTTGTTCAAAGATGAGCGCTAAGGTGATTTTTTGAGCACTTAGAATGCAATGTAATTTTTCAAATGCAAATACCACTTTCTGATTAATTATTAACTTAAATTTCGGTGATGATTGGTTTAAATCTCATACGCTGAGCACTAAAATCTGAATGTCCAGAATGAAAGGAACATGGTTAAAAAAAGACACGCTAGTTGAGCGAAGCTGCTAATGACAGTCGTTGGGCTCGCACAAGATTGTAGGAAGTGACTGAATTAATGCTCACCGTTGCTGCACCTTTTTTCGCTGCTTCTATCACTCATACCACTTTAGCTACTTGTTCACTGGAGTTATCAACTTCTTATTAAGAATAGTACGTGATATAAATATCTGTCTGCTATTGAAATATAATTGGATCGAACATTGTTTGAGAAGCATCATATTATTGGAGATATCGAACTGTACTGTACGTCATATTTAGTGTTAAAAAGATGAAATAAAAATTCGATAAGAATTGACATTATTGACATTCTGTGTTTCTGCCAATCAGTCACTTCATTGTAGCAACCCATTGTCGTTATCTCTACTTAGAATAAAAGAAAATTCTCGATTCTTGGTTGCGAGTAATCTCGAGATCCACTGGATGGATTTTGATGTGGTTTTCACCATTCTGTAAAGGATATCGCGAGGAAAGTTTCTGTAAAAATAATTTATTTACGACCAAAGGAAGCCAAGCAGTAACGATTTCAGTGAAAAAGTCGAAAAATATCCCGGCGTACGTGCGCCTTTTAATCTTACGCTGGACAAACTGTTAAACATATCTACAGTATATACAATGAGTGTAAGAATTGTTTATCATGAATAGTTCTACAAAGAAGGCAGGGACAGCGTGTATCTATCTTCAATACATCTCCCACTCTAAGTGTATCTACGTTTTCATTTCTTCCAACAATCTCCATTCAATTACTATCTACGAGATAGTTTACGAGCTAGCTGGCTGGCGAGCGGACCTATCACCCCAGACACTGTTGAGTCGTGTCGAGTCAAGACTTCAGAGAAGAGTGGATATGTTTGGAGTATCCCTGGAAGTGCAACTCGGCTTTTCATTACTTCGCATGTGAACTTTTTGCTCCGCAGAATACACAGTCAAGTTTAGATCGGATGGAAGGAGGATTTGTGATTCATACACCTCGCCATTCATAAATTACGTCTGACAAGAATTCGTTGCACATGCGATCACCATGACAATATAATCCATAGTCCAGTCAGTAATTTTAACCCATCATGCCAAGACGGAAAAAGGATATAGGTGGTAGTTCATTGCAATCGAAAAAAAAATACGCTTATAACGTAACAATGAAATTGAGCAACAAATAATTTCTCGATTATCACAAGAGAGAGAAAATAAGAATTCACAAAGAAAAAGGGAGTCATCCCCAAATATCATGTGACACAAGGAAGAAATGTTCATGGTTTGTTGTCCGATAAAGAGAATTCTGCCATGAAATTATGATTCCTCCATAATTTATATTAATGATGCTACAGTTTCCAGGCGAAGCCGCCCCGGGTTGCTTGTTAGAAAAATAAATTAAACATCGCAGACACATTGAGTTGGTAGATCGACGAGCCTGACCACTTGCACTGAAAGAATATGTACGTATATGCGTTCATGATCCACAACATTGTGACCACTGCCCACCGCGAGATTGAATGCCGCCTGGTGAGGTTGCGGGCACGTGCCACGGTACGAAAGTAAACAAACGGAGTAGAAACGAATGAGGATTCAGTCTATAGTGCGTCTCTACCTTAAAAGACAGTATGGAATTAAATTGAGTATTTGCCTCTCACTCGCAATCCTATGTCCTGCAATTAGCTTCGTCCTCTTCTGCGCCGGCGATGTTGCCATTTCCCAATAATAGAAAGTGACAAATTTAAAAAAAAAATGTTTGCGTTTTCTTATAGAGAATTTTCGCTCTTTATGATGATGTAAAAATAACAGACATAAATAATTAACACATGTCCCAATTTGCACAATTATGATATTTTAGCGCGAATCTATATTTTTGCGGATATAAAACATATCTCACCATAGATAATGAACTAATGACCGCAACAGATCAAGAATTTATTTTTAGATTGCCTGATGTTGGTAGAAGATATCTCAGAGCAGTAATTATTTTCATAATACAGTAAGAAAGTTATGACTTTTTTTCTTAAATGTTACTTGAAAAATCTGGGATGGTGTCGCACAAAAGTTACCAAGCGAGAACATTTTTGCTGTTGACTTTACGTTGGTGACTAAGCGAGAAGAAATGTTCAGTAATGTCTGAAATAGTTTTTAAAACAAACCAGATAGCATTCATAAGTAACAGCACTTTGCGTACACCTCCCGCCCAGCGCTGACACATCGAAAGTCTGTTTACTAATGTGGCTCGTAGCCTATCTGCCCGACTGCGTTTGAAGGAGGGAAGTTGATGGTGAGAAGTTAAACTGTGAGATGAAATGGAGCTTGTGTTCTTTATAAATTGCCCGCCTCGTTGCGTAGTGGCTAGCATTCTTGGCTGTCACTGTGCTAACACCGTGGAGGCCCGGGTTTCAATCCCGGCTCTGCCAAGAAATTTAATTTTGGTCTGAGGACTCGAACGGGGCTTACTCAACTTCATGAGACGAAACTGAGAAGAGGCGGGTTCGATTCCTACCTCAGCCATCCTCGAAGTGGTTTCCGTAGTTTTCCCTTTGTTCGTCTCGGGAATGAACAAGGATTTGATCCTTGTCTAAAAATGTTACTAAACTTTGAAGTTTGCTACGTCTTGACACTGCATTGTGTTTCAAAAGATCGGCTATTTCCTCGCGGAATGCTATTGTCTGGACTAGTCTAACACATGTCGTGTTAGTTTTCTGCAACTCTTCTATTGTTAATGGACCATGTTTCCGTTCTGAAGGTTTGTGTTTAGTGTTGTGCACGAATCTTAAACAGTATGCTAACACTCTTTGTAGCATGAGATGGGAAGAAAATCTTGTGAGCACGTCTGCAGGATTAGAGTGGACTGAACAACTAAGCATTATCTTGCGTTGCTCAGGAATCTCTGATTCAGGTTGTTCACTGGAAGTGGGCCAGTTCCGTTCCGAACACTGTAGCCATTCAGGGCCATGCCACCAAAGATGATTATTTAAAAGGTTTGTGGGATCAGTTCCTCGAGAAATTAGATCTGCAGGATTGTCTGCTGATGCTACGTGCTTCCAATCCTTGACTGAAGTATTGCCTTGCACTTCAGCCACACGGTGCGCAACAAAAGTTTTCCATTTTGACGGTTCTCCTGCTAACCATGCGAGAACAATCTTTGAGTCTGTCCACAGATGAATGCTATGGAATTCAATATTGAGAACATAACACGTCTTTTTAACCACTTGTGACAATAGTAGCCTACTGCTGCACACAACTCTAGTCTGGGTAGCGTGATCTGTTTCAGTGGAGCCACGCTGGACTTGGAGCACAGGATATGTGTTATTACGTGACCTTGATCTGTTGACGAGCGTAGGAATAAACATGCACCGTGGCCCTTCAAGGATGCATCAGCGAAGCCATGCAACTGCACCTGAGTACAATTTTCTTGAAGCACAAATCTGTTAATATATATATTGTCAATCAAGGGTATTTGAGAATGCAGAGTATGCCTTCTTTTAAGAAGTTCCGTTGGAAGTTCATCATCCCATCCTATCTTCTCTTGCCATAGTTGCTGCAGAAACATCTTGAATGCGATGACAATAGGACTGATTAGCCCAATAGGGTCATAAATTGACGACACAATCGATAACACCTTGCGTTTGGTAACTGGAGATCGACTTCCTTGTTCTTTCTGCACACTACTGGATATCTGTAGTTTTTCTGTCGCTGGATGCCAAAGTAGACCTAACGTCTTTATATTTTCTCCAGAATCAATCTGAAGGGGAAGCTGCGTCTCTCTGCAGTCCTTTGGAACCGCCTCTAACAATGCTGGATGGTTAGAGCACCACTTGCGGAGCTTGAAGCCTCCCTTGGATAACAATTGGATCAGTTCACGTTGTACGAGTAATGCATTTTCAACCTTACTTGTTCCTGAAATGCAGTCGTCTACATAAAAATCACGAAGAAGGACAGATGCTGCCTGCGGATACTGTTGTCCCTCATCATATGCCAATTGCCTTAAACATCTTATTGCTAGAAATGGAGCTGATGATGTGCCATATGTGACCGTCTGATGTTGGTACTGCTTGATAGGCTCATTAGGAGAAGCTCTCCAAAGGATGCGTTGAAGGCTGCTGTCTCAGGAATAAACCTTAACTTGTCTGTACATCTTCTCGATGTCAGCTGTAAAGCCTATGGCGTGAGTTCTAAATCTAGCGACAATCGAACATAAGTCTTGTTGAATAGTAGGACCCGTCATTAAAATATCATTAAGTGACTTTCCTGACCTCGATTTACAAGAAGCGTCGAAGACAACTCTAGTTTTTGTAGTAGTGCTGGATTTCTTGAATACCGGATGGTGCGGCATGTAGTATTCTACCGATGTTGCCATACTAGAATTAACAATATCCATGTGACCTAGTTCCTGGTATTCAGTGAGAAACTGGTCATAATCTACCTTCAGTTGCGTATCATTGTTAAGCCTACGCTCAAGGTTTTGAAATCTGCTAGTAGCTGTTTGTAAAGAATTGCCTAATATACTTGGATCCTGCTTAAATTGTAGTCTGACTATGTATTTCCCAGATGCATCTCGTGTCACATGATCAGAAAAATGCTGTTCAAATTCAATCTCTTCTTGCGACTTGACTGGCTCGTGAAGTTCTTCGATCTCCCAAAATCGTTGTACTTGGTTATGAAGATGAACATCATTACGAAGGAAAAACGTTCCTGCTGCATTGTTTCTCTTTCTCGAGGTGGATTCATATGAACCTGACACAATCCATCCAAAATCTGTGTTTTCTAGGACTGGAAACTTCCATGGTCTCGTCCTGTGTCCCCTCTGTAGAATTCTAAAGAAAACATCAGCACCGAGAAGCATGTCTATCTTGGCTGGGGCATAAAACCTCGGATCTGCTAACTGAATATCATTAGGGAGCTCCCGCTCTTCATAGGGTACCTGCTGACTAGGCATGTCGCTTGTAATTTTGGATAGGATCAGACATTCAACATTGTGACGTGTGTTGCTTATGGAAGATTGCACTTCAACGCTCACACTATAATTGGCTTCAGACATGGACTGAGAAATACCTTCGATGGGTGTGAGATTCTTGGCCTTTCTTAAGCCCAAATTTTGAACCAAACTCTCGGTTACAAAATTGCTTTGACTGCCACTGTCCAATAAGCAACGAGCTAAGTGTAGCCTACCAGCTCTATCCTTTACCTTTACTGTTGCTGTAGAAAGTAGAACTTGAGTTTGTGGTTTGAGTTTCATAGTGCAATAACTGGAGGAGTTACCACGAACTTGAGCATTGTGAGCCTGGTTTGACTCGGGGTTTGAGCATCTGCTGATAGCTCCTTGCTGAGACTGTTTAGACGAGTTGGCATTGAATTGCTGATTCCCAGAATCAAAATGCAACAGTGAGTTGTGACGACCGTTGCAAGTTTTGCATGTTGACTTCGAAGGACAAGAACTTATAGCGTGTGATTCATGCAAACAGTTGTAGCAAAGCTGATGCTGCTTAACTAGGTTGTATCTACGATTAACATCATAACCTAAAAATTTATCACATCTGAAGATAGGATGTTGCCCCTTACAGGCTTCACAATTATTGTTAATTGCAATGTTTGAACTACTTGTAAATGGTTGTTTCTCATGCTTGAAACCATGCTTAGAAGTTTTATCTTCATACAATCTGCTGATCTTATCACTGTGACCCTTAGTAGGTGAAAAATAAATTAATTCAAGGGTTTGAGCCCGCCTTTCAAGATATTCTAACAACTCCGTAAGTGTAGATAGTTCCTTGGATTTGTTGCTCATTTCCCGTAGCTTACGTGTGGCTTCAGGTAACTTGTCAAATATGATTTGACCTATTATGATTTCATGTAGGGGAATATTCAAATTCAAAGACTCAACAGCCTTTAAATTGGACTGTACTTGATTCAAAATTGTGTGTAGACTAGAAGATGATTCCCTTTGGAGGATATCTGGAGGTAACAGTAATTTGATATGTGCATTTACTATTACCTTTGAATTGCGGTATCGCTTGCAGACCGTTTCCCAAGCTAGCTCAAAGTTATCTGCAGTAAGAGGAATGTTTTCAATGAGTTGACGAGCATTGCCACGCAGTGCTGACATTAAGTAATGGAACCTTTCAACATTACCAAAAGACTGATTCATCAGTATTAATGAATCAAACAGGTCATGGAAATGCATGAATTGTGTAACATCACCTGAAAATTCTGGTAACCGTATCTTGGGCAAACTGTACGAACCTGTAGGCTATTACTACTTGTAGATTCTCTACCGTTGCTAGAGACAGATGAGGCATGTGTGCAATGGGTATTTAGTAACTGTTGTAGCTTAGCCCTAAGTTCATCATAATCATCTTCGAATTCACACCGGACCTGCTCATGAGGATTTTTGTCATCCAAATCCTCCAATTTCTTTTGAATTTCATTAAATTCTGGTAATAGAGCTAATAAACGTTCATTCTTCACATTTAATACTTCAGCAGGAGTCTCATTATTAAATTCATTAATTTGGGTATGGAGTCTCGTGAGGGATGCTCGGAGAACACCTCTGCGCTTGGTCAGTGACTTTATCTCACGTTCAGTAGACATGCTTAAAATGGTTCATGCACAGGAAGGATTGCAGGGTATGGGAAGGAATTGCTATGAAATGCCTTTGTTAACTTATCTGGTGTAGAGGTTCTTTCAATCTGCGTCGTCACCCAACGGTTGGATATCGAAGTCAGGGCGTCTGAATGGAACTGCGTCTGTCAGAAATCGAAGGCTGCACCGCTGAATGGAACTGCGTCCATCAGGAATCGAAGGCTGCACTGCTGAATGGAACTGAGTCCGTCAGTAATCGAAGGCTGCACTGCTGAATGGAACTGGGTCCGTCAGGAATCGAAGGCTGCACTACTGAATGGAACTGTGTCCGTCAGGAATCGAAGGTTGCACTGCTGATTGGAAGTCGCGAGAACTCACGCATGGCCTCAAACATGCGTCCATTGATGCTTTCAACTGCCCACCGAAACGTTCACAATACTGAATATGCTTTTACGAATATGCAATTCATCATGATTAATTTTGCAAGTCCCGCTGCATGAATTAACTTATTCAAATACGGAGTAAATTTGTAATACAACAGCTGCGTTGTAAACATGGATCAAGCAGGCTGGCGAGCGCTGACTGCTGGCGCTGCCATCAAGCACGTGTATCGAAGCTTACCGATGCTAGCCGAGGCGACACGAAGAGAAAGCACAATGGTGGCTTTGTTTCGCAGCCACTATGCTCACTTTTCAAATAAGTTAGATCGAACAGACACACATTGATAAATACATTGCAATTGCGCCTGCATTGTTCACAATAATGTACTAGTATTGTCTCTACATACGTATTTCGCACTGGTTCACTTAAATACAGCAGTTTTAGCGTTTGTCGAGACCACATGGCTTCAGTTGATGAAGCAGAAATCATGCCCGTGTAGGACCAAAACATATGTCTGTATGCGAGATACGTGCCCCAGATGAAACATCAGGAGATAAATGAAAATGTCGAATTAACTCTAGTGGACTGTATTTACAAAAATGTACATGATACAAAAGACACAACACTTGCTATGCGAAGGAGCTGCTGCTCCGAAACACAAACACATTCAGCCATGATGGCTACTTCACTCTCTGTCCATAGGTCACTGCTGCCAACCTAAACATAAATAAAATCTTTTGCCAACTGTGGAAATAACACAATTATATAATTATATTCTCCCTGAGAGCAAACAGTGCCAATATGTGCTGAGGATTGGGAAATCTACTGACTAACGTGAAAAAGGTCAGATTGCTATGGCCCAGCGGTTGGGAACGAGCATTTCGGATACGACAAGACTGGTCGGCTGTTCACCTCCTACTGTCGTGATCATCTATGGAAAGTGATTGAAGGACGGTGAAAGCACGAGTAGGCGAGAAGGTGTTGGACCTGCACGCTTCGCCAACGTATGTGTAGGTCGGAGTCTTGCCGCCGCTGAAAGTGAGAATAGGCGGTGATCTGTGGCCAATTGGACGGCAGAGGGCAATGCTGGTGCAGAGTGGAAAATTGTCGCCTGGTACGATGAATCACGTTTCCTGTTACAGCATGTACATGGTCGTGTCCTGATACGCCGTCTTCAAGGCGAAACACTGCAAGCACCACGCCACGATGGTGGAAGGGGTAGTATTATGCTGCGGGGGACATTCATCTGGGCTTCCATGTGACCAATGGTAGTGTTTAAGGGGCCTTGTAGCCTAGTGGGACCAAATCTGTCAATTGTTTTCTTAGTTTAGGCTGATTACGCACACATTATAATTCTACGTGTGCCTCATAAAATTCGGACAGTATTTTAAGTATAAAATTCTTCCAGTGGACACGTGGAAGGTCACCTATAATAGCGTTTTAATTGTGAAGGTAACAGAGATTTAGAGATTTATCATTTGTGTAACTTAAAATTGAAGTTACTATAAAAGTAATTTTCTCTAGTTTTGGTACATGTTTCTTGAAAAATAAGAGAGCTATAAGTATGAAACTTACACAGCTCACTCTCCTTACACAAGCAATGAAAGTAGTGCAGATTTATGACAATCTGCTTAGTAGAAGTGAAAATACTTGAGTAGCAAAACTGATGATTAGCTTTTATTTCAATTAAATAATTCGCATGGCTATTTTATTTATATCTGAAATCTCATCAGTGCTAATGTATTTAATCTGCAAGGTATCGTTCAACATATAATAGCTCACATCCATGATTTATTTTAAGATATTCTAGTGGTTAGTTTGACTACAAAGCGCACCTAAATAGATTACATTTTAGCATTGGATTAAATATGACATTCGTTACTTTCAAGGTCTCCTTAAAGGCACCATAAAAGTTGTGGACTTTATGAAAATTATTATGAACCACTTGGCTATGAGTATATACAGTATATAGGCTACCTAAATTATATGTAATTTTCAGAAGCAAAACAAGAACGGGACACAAAGTGTTAGTAGTATAGCCCATGTTACCATATCAACTGGCCACTCTGAACAACAGTGGCGCTTTCTGGCTGAACTTTGTTGGAAATATTGTAAACTAAAAAACTGAGGTTTTCATTCGCGCTAGTATTTCAGTGTTATTATAAACCCCGCTTGTTCTTTGATAAAGTGTCTTTTCCACAATTGCCAGCAGGCAGAAGGAAAGTACCTTTTTGAAAGCTGGAAAGTATAGCATAGCAACGAAATGCAGGCTATTAGGTACCTTACCTTGCCTGCAATTAACCACGAGGACCTTTCTTCAGAGTTTGGAAAAGTAATATTGCTGCAGCATATTTCAGCTTATAACAGACCTAATATTCGGTATGGTCATTCTTTGTTCAGTGTGTCTACTTGAAGTTCTGTAAAGGGTAGAAAATAATGATTTGTGTTTTGAATTAAATGTGATTGCAACCAGAAAACCTTAACCTCTTACTCCTAAACATGTTTGTATACTGCTGTAGTTTCTTGCAATAAGTATAATAAAATGAATCCTATTCTTTATTCCTTCCCTTAATTATCTGACGGGGAATGTGTGAATGCCATTATTTTCACTTGGTTCAGCCTTCAGGCTTGTCTTAAGCCTTGTTTCAAGGGAGGTCGAGTTTCTCAGTTCAAAAATGGAAACTAAACTAAGCTTACTGTAGCTTCTCTCCAGTCAAAGCTTGAACCGCGGATATCCACGATTTTGGATTCACTTACAGTTTCTTAGAATTCGACCCGCCCGGTTGTCATATTCTCTTGGGTGGAGCTTCTTCCGGAAGCATATACATTATTAATAATGAATATTTTCAAATTTTTCTGTGTGTATCAAGCCTTGGCAGTCTATATATTTGATGACTATTGTTGAGACGGGTATTAGAATCTCATTAAGGTGCGGCTTGGAACTTCCCCGCCTTTCGACGTTTCAAATAGATTAATTATGGGAGATGACGCTATGGCATCCGAAAACTTATTTGTGTTTCAAAGGAACACGAGACAGCTGCTTCATTTGATTATGTGAACGACGCATTTATGTGTTCGCTACATTTGATTTATTGGGTATTCTTTGAACCATTTAACACTTGTTGTGGGCGTAATTGAATAAATAATTTGATTAATTAATAGTTGAAGTTTAGATTCATTTAATAATAATTTTAATGTTTATCGAATCCAATTTTTCTATGAACAATACTAATTTTGAGTAATAATGATTTTGAATAATTATAATAATGAATAATCATAATAAGATGAACAATAATAGGAATTTTGAACTATAATAATTTTGAATAATAATAATAATTATTAATAATCATAATAATGAATAATCATAGTAAGATGAACAATAATAATAATTTTGACTTGTAATAATTTTTAATAATAAAAATAAGATAATGAATAATTATAATATTAAATACTAATAATAATAATAATTAATCATGATTATGAATTAATATTAAATAAATAATTAATAATTATGATATAAAGTAATTCAACGATGAATAATAAATTAAGGGTCATTAAATATTATTAACGATGATTATTATCAATTAACTATGAATACTAGGAATTAATAGGAACACAATGAGGCAAATATCATTTAATGATGGATGTGATAATTAGCCCTGATTAACCATAATTAATTTTGATTAATGACGATTTATGGAAAGGAATTAGGATGGTGTGATTAATTATGAGTATCTGATAATGTTTGGAGTATTATGAAACAAACCAGAGAAATGAAGTGTGTGGAGATTAGATTTATAGCAATGTAATGAAATAACAATAATAATAACATTTCAATAATTTTTTAATACTATGATTAGTGATATAACTTAATATCAGATAATTATCAAAGGATGTTACAGTATAATGGATGAAATCGATATTGGATGATAATAACTAGTCTACTTGTGCATAATTAAATAATTTAGTGATGTCATGTTTATGAAATGTGAGTGGAACGGAAGGTTATTCCAGTTGGAATAATTTGATGAATAAATCAGGGGATAATTTGTGAAGCAGGTGAATAGTCAAGAGCATTAATATAAGGAGAAGAAATAATAAAATAAAACAACTATAGTTTGGTTAAATTAAATAATTTTGGATTGAGTTGCATGCCAGTGTCATGACTCAATAGAAGTGAGATTATGTAACTTATGGTACTTTTGCGATGAGTGATATCAAAATATAAATAATATAAGCGTTAAGGGAATGCTCTTGATCCCTATAACCAATGAATAAAAGAAGGGTTAGACATTGTGATCTCCCAATTGCATATGTGAATTATTGGTAATTTAAAAGAAGGGATGTTTGAATGCCCCATTAACCAGCTCATAGAGTCTTCGGTAGAATTCTAAATTAATTGCTAAAATTCTCACTCACCATTTCCAATGCTCAATCCAAATATAATTTGATGTGTGGTTAATCCAATTAGATTTGAGATAGCCTTAGAAAACCCCCATGAAGGTGGATAATTAAGATAATATTTTCCATTATGTTGCACAACGGTTTAATAAATTTTAGGAATAGGTGACGTCATCTGAATATCTATATGATATTTTCTCAAATATGGTAAAGAATTGAGTGAATAACTACCAATTGATTAAATTGTTATTATTATGAATGAACCAATCAATTAACATCACGAGGCCTAATTAATTATTGTTATGCATTAACTGATTTTGAAACCATATAATTCTAGGGATGGATATTGCAGTTAGGCTATTCCATATTCTGGAGGGTTTATTTGAAACCATTTCCCTGTATTCAACAGATTGAAATTAAATTATACAAACTATGATGGACAAAATAAAAAGTTTCATGAACTTAACAAATAAGGTTGGATAATATTTTGGAAATACTAGTGTGTAAATGTGAATGAAAGTGCTCAAAAATTGATTTAAAGTGAATTATTTTCGTAGATGTCAGAATGAACACATAATGAATCTGAACATCTAGATCAACCTGCAAATATCACATTTATGGTGAGTGGCATATGGACTGATATTTTCTGCTCACTTCACAACAATCCGTGCTATATCGTAAATATTTTGAATTTGAATAACGATATCTCCGTAAATTTTGACATTATAGACAGGGACCCAGGGAGATAAGATGCTTTTCTTACAGGAGAGTGTTTTTAGCTTTCATTTCTTCCTGGGAGGCGTTCATTTTAATTCAGGGTGCTCGAGAAGGACCAAATACAGTAAATTGTAAATACTCTTTTTAAATCTGTGTTATTTGTGGCATCTCCTAAATTTTCCTTTCTTCCCTACTGACGTGAGGATTTCGAAATCTTAGGTTTCCATTAAGAAGTTGCATTTTATCCTACTGTATCTCCACTCAATATACCAATCCTACCAATATTTCCTAATTACTCATGCATAAATAAACATGACAGATTACAGCATTAGCAATGATGTCTGTGACTTATTAATTGCTAAACAATTTTAAATATTTATATTTAAAAGATGCAGAGAAAGTGGCTAGATGAACCCTGTATCATCAATCCTTTTAAACATTCCCACAGAGCTCTAATTAGAGGCTCATTTTATTTGCAACAGGTATGTAGAGTAAACCTTCCTCCCAAAAACTTGTAGGCCCAACCTGAACATGATCCACCAGCATTTTAAGAGATGTTTTATGGTTCACAGAAAATCTTATCATCTAAAAACTTGCACATAGGCTGCAAGATGCTTCTCAGTCACTCTCTGGTTGCTAATCCTTAACCCACCGTAATACCAAACACTCTTGCTATCAACTACTGATTTAAATATTTCAGACAAATTTCTTAACTTCCAGAAGGCCGTGACTCAGCGAGTCTAGGAAGACTTTCGATCCTGTATTTTATGTATTTTACATGGACATTTCGTCTCTTTTATAATATTTTACAGTTTATATAGTGTTAATAGGTTGCCTATTCATAGTGCATATTAAGTTATTGTGATAGCGAGGACTCACTTCGCAGTTTTTGGTAACGTTATAGTACACGGTCATTGTTCACTTACATAACCTCATGCTGGTAGGATATATTCTACAGTTGGATGTATGTACACTTCTCTCTGAATGATCACACTGAATAGTGTTTGAAAGTGATATGCTTGATTTTAAGGCACCAAATCATAGTGAAATAACATGAATGTTAAAACAGCAAATAAGTTGCATGAGCGGAGTACAGGTTATGATCAGCTGTGACTAAACCAATGAGATGAATTCATGACGATATCTCATTTCGCCTTCTGTGAGTATTCCTAATAATATTCTTTCTGTCAGTGAATACAATGCAGAATAGAAAGAATATTGAAGCATTATCAAATTCTCGGACGAAGACAGTTAAGTTTACATGATACAAACCGATAAATTGCTGTTAAGTAGTGCAACGACCTCTGTGGGTTGGGGCTGTAGAATAGACCCACGGTATTCCCTGCCTGTCGTAAAAGGCGACTAAAAGGGGACCGAGCAGCCGCCGGTATAAGTGGCTCCCCTCTTTCGCAAATTGCAAATAGGGTCAGGGCACTCTTTTGTCCTTGGAGTGAGAAATCGTTCCTAAAGGTGGATGAACCAGCAGGATTTGGTCAACAGCATAAGAATGGAGAAGGCAACGGGAAACCACTCCATTAAAGACCTTTTTGTGTATCCCAAGAAAACCTATGATGAGTCCAAAGACAAATGTTAGAGAAGTTGGAAACTGCGGGATCACACCTCAAAGGAATGATGTCGGGCCCGGCAGGAGAGGAAATGGGGCCTCTCAGGTCGTTATCAGGAGAAATCCCTATTTTAAATTGGCACATGGAATGTCCGAACTATGTTACAAGCTGGGAAGCTAGAGAACTTGAAAAGAGAAATAGACCGACATAAATTAGATATTTTAGGATTAGCAGAAACACGTTGGAGTGAAGAAGGAGAGTTCACAAGCGGGGACTACAAAGTCTTGCACTCCGGAAGTGAGAATGGTTAAGGCGGTGTAGGTTTGGTACTGAATGCTAACTCTTCAAGAGCCCTACTGGATGTTGAAGCTATTGGAAACAGAATTATCATAGCACGTTTTCTGGCAACACCCGTAAATTTAGTTGTGGTGCAGGTATACATGCCTACGTCCAGCAGTGATGATGATGAGGTCGAAGAAATGTATGAGAAGCTGGAAGAATTACTGCGTAAGACAAGGGCTAGCGAGAACATTATTATAATGGGAGACTGGAATGCAGTGATTGGTGAGGGAAAAGAAGGATTTGCAGTAGGAGGGTATGGTCTTGGTAGAAGAAATTCACGTGGTCAACGTCTTCTCGAATTCTGTGAACAAGAGAGGTTCGTTATAAGTAACACTTGGCTTACTTCACCAAAGAGGCGGAGATATATTTGGAAAAAGCCAGGTGATGATCAACGTTACCAGATTGACTGTATTCTTGTCAAGGAAAGATACAAAAATCAAGTGAAGAAATCCATGGCATATCCGAGCGCCGACATCTGTTCTGATCATTCTCTACTAGTAATGAGTACGGAACTGAAATTTAAACGCAGGGTTCAGGGAAAACCAACAAGGAAGTGGAATTTTGAAGCATTTAAAAGCGAGCGGACTAAAAAGCAATATCAGGAAGCCACTGACGACAACATATCATCATATGCAAACAACTCACAAACTGTTGATCATTTATGGTCAATAGCAATTCTCCATCGAAAAGGCTGCTGAAGACTATGTGGGATTTGTGGAAAGAGTGAATCGCAAACCATGGATCACACAGGACATTCTCTTAAAGATGGATGAAAGAAGACAATTTAAAAACGACTCTTCAGAAGTAGGCAGAAATAACTACCGAATGCTAAAGAACCAGACTGATCGACACTGTCGGGAGAAGAAAATGGAGTGGTGGCAGTCAAAATGCGAAGAGATCGAATTTCTGCAAAAACAAGGAAAAACAGATTTGGCCTACCAAAAGATCAGGGAAACTACTAAGAAACAAAAAGGATTCCGCACTAGACAGTTCCGTGATACACATGGGAATCCTATATCAGACCTGAATTACAAGAAGGAACACTGGAGGATGTATGTTGAAGATCTATACGCAGAACCAATTCCATTCCTTTTGCCAACACGTGGCGAGGAAGACAGGTCAATTGAAGAAGATAGAATTATTAGATCAGAGTTCGATGAAGCTCTAAGATCAATATCCATGGGTAAAACACCAGGTATTGACAATGTTCCTGCCGAACTAATCAAGAATAGTGGGGATAGTATACTTGAATGGATATTCAAATTGGTAGCAAGAATTTTCGAAGAATGTAAATGGCCTCAGGAGTTTTACACCAGCATCGTCATTCCAATTCCAAAGAAGACTGTACCAGTTGAATGTAGTGACTATCGGACCATTAGTCTCATCCCTCATGCATCAAAGATACTTCTGCAGATTTTAAGGAAAAGGATGGAAATATATATCGAACATTATCTAGACAACTCTCAATTTGGTTTTCGAAAGAATATGTCTACAGGTGATGCTATCGGGTCCTTGCGATGCCTTGGAGAAAAGATGTTAAGTGTAAACAGAAACCTTTACGTGTGCTTTGTGGACTTCGAAAAAGCATTTGATAAAGTCAGCTGGCACAAGCTGTTTCCTCTTCTGAATCAAATAGGTTGTCCCCATCGATTAATCAGATTAATATTTGATCTGTATATAAATAAAACTGCTGTTGTTCGGCTTGGAAATGACGTATCAGAACCCGCTAAGATCCGCAAAGGTGTGCGACAAGGTTGTTTGCTGTCCCCTGGATTGTTCAATGCCTTCGCTGAAGCTATAAATAAGTGGGCTTTTAAAGGTTCTAATATGGGAGTGAAAGTTGGTGGAAGACTTATCCAGAATATTAAATTTGCTGATGATCTGGCATTACTTGCAGTAAATCCGCATGCATTAACAAACATGTTGCAATGTTTAAATGATACAGCTACAGAATATGGAATGAAAATCAATTTTAAGAAGACCAAGATTCTGGTGATAAGTAAGCATCAACACGAACTAAATATTACCATAAATAAAGAACCAGTACAACAGGTCAATCTTTTTAAATACCTTGGTCAGATCTTCACAGAAGACCTACGATGTGAAGTTGAAATCAGGAGCCGTATAGCCATGGCCAAGCAGGCATTCCGTGAAAAGCATTCTCTAATTTGTCAACGCTCGATGTCCCTCAGCCTTAGAAAACATCTGGTTAAGACCTACATATGGCCAGTTGCAATTTACTGCAGTCATGCAATGTACTGGTCAATGAATAGTGGTGACATTAAACGACTAGAAGCGTTTGAGATGTGGTGTTGGCGCCGAATGGAAAAGATCAGCTGAGTAGAGCAAATGACCAACATAACGGTGCTGGATCTAATAAAGGAAAAACGGCAAATGATCCGCCAGATATATAGAAGGAGATCCACCAGGCTTGGCCACAGGTTAAGACATGGAGGCCTGATGATCGACTTACTAGAAGGCAAAATACCTGGAAAACGCCCTCGCTGGAGGCCACGGAACACTTTCATGAGATCTTTCCTATATAGCTCTGGCCTACGAAATTATGAAATGGTCAAAAGGACAGCACAAGACCGAACAACGTGGAGAAGACTCATTGTAGGGGCAGACCAGTCGCTTGACTGAAAAACATGATGATGATTTCTTAACTCTACTTTTACTGACAGCATGTATGTCCCTAACTCTCTTTCAAGACATTGACCAGTTTTTGTTTGTTCACGAGGAACTATTTTAGTCATTCTTCTCATTGTGAAATGCAGTTGATGACAACTGTCTGTCATCTGCATGGTATGTGGCTGCCTGGGAGACTCAGGTTGTTTTCTTGTGTCGCTTCACTGGTTGCCGACGCCACCCTCCCTAGTTATTAACAGAATGTTTCATCGAATTGTTATATCCAAGTGACCAACTGTTAATATATTATGCCTTGCTTCAATATTCCTATGATACACTTTTAGATTCCATAAATTAATGAAATATACAAAGTAGGCTGACATATTGAACCAATCTCCAATTTTCTAGCACTCCCAACTAAAGGGACATATGCTACGTAATGGTTAGTCTCACATTGCTTCCATCTACATGTACTAGGTCTAGTAGTACCATAGGTATTGTTACTGTTTCTCTTCTCAAGGAAACTAATTCTGATTTAAGATCTGGAATGGTGTACACTGTGCCACGAGGACAATCAAGGACAAATTTAACCATTCAATTGATTTTTCTATTTTATTTCACCATATGGCCAGGTGCGTGGAAATGCTAGTAACGGAGGCAGCTAAGTAGCCTACTGGTATTCACCATTCAGAGAACATTCTCAGCGACTTTTCTATGCATTAGACACAACTTTCAGAAATTGATACAATAGTCACAGAACACTAATGGTGGCCAGCACTCACAGCTTAGCATAGCACGGAGTGGATTCCAGCCTCAGATTAACTCATGATCTGTCAACAGGTTTTCAAACAGATCGAGAACACACCCAAGTACAGGGGTCTTGATCATGATGTTCCAAGTCTGTAAATGAATCACTCCTCTTTAAGACTTTCTGGTCTTGCTTCCATGGTCGATCAACATTCTCCTGATCGCAGTTTTCTCAAGTTTCTGATGGCTATGGACATGTTTTTATCCTGACAACTTCATATTTTAAGGGGTTGGGGTACATGCCCTATTTTTAATTAGTTCAGCATAAAATCACTAATCCCCTTAAGAAAAATAGGGAACATCCATGCGTTATTTGACCATAGGAAAGGGAGAATTTTAAAAAAATCTGAACCACTAGGGACATTGATGCAGATGACTCCGAGTAAGTAGGCTAGACCAAAATGAACATTTTTCAGTGTTGCCGTAATAAGGCCGGTATTACACTATTAAAGAAGTTTGCCAAAGAAATTTTATAAAATATTTTATGAAACAGAACTTTTATAAGAGTTATACAAAGCAATAGTCACACCATTACACTACATTAAATATTTTATCATAGTTCAGCAAAATGGATGAAGGACATGTTCACTTGACTGTTTTACGGTAGTTGAATTTCCGTAGTGGAAATACCGGTATGTAAAATAAACGGGAATATTAACTAAACGTCTGTGGGTGACAAGAAAGAAAATTCATTACTAATATGAGAAAAATCTTGGCGAACGAGCTGCAGTACGAGGACTTGAAGAATTACATTAGTATGCCTTAGGTAGGATTCGATACCTTGTCCATTCGTTCCGGAATCGAGCGCTCAACTCATTCGGCCAACTAGACACATGCTCACAGTGGTAGGTTACATATATTACATACTGTTAAAGATGAAGCGCTTACACTCGCCTGTAATACCATAAGTGAACTTAACGAATTATAGTATAAATATTACAACATAAAATACAGTACAATTCACGGCTTATTTCAGCCTTTTTCACTATTTAATTCCTCCTTATGTCCTGAAATGTGCTCACTTTATGTGAGTAGAGATTCTAAGGGGCTCCGAAGCCAAATCCCGTTATTTATGCAAATGAGGGGGCGTGGCAGGTCATTCACCCCAAGGTCGACCACCACCCCAAGGTCATTGGGGGAGGGTGTGTGGGTGGAAGTGGGCCAGGTGTGGGTGGAGGTGGGTGTAGGAGTAAGGTGTGGGTGGCGTGGGTGTGTGTGGGTGTGGGGTGTGCGGGTTGAGGATCAATGAACGGGAAGGTAAACAAAGGGAGGGGAAAGGGGGATTGAAGAGGATCTGCCCTTGAGAGAGAGAGAGAGAGAGACCCTCCTCGGTCCAATCCGTTTAACAGACTGGACAATTGCTCTGGTGTGTACTTGTGCTATATAGCTTTGTAGCTGATGAGATCCGAGTGTTGCCGAAGGTTTCTGAATCTTTGTTTGTGAATGAATCGTCAGATTTGAACGGTCAACTGGTGTGTGTGTGATGTCATAGCAGATTACGGGATGTTGATAAGGTCAAGGACGGGAGTATTCTTAATGGGAATCATGAATGGAGATGGATGGTGGTTGTTGAACCCTGGCGTGGTAGGTGGGCGAGTAAACAAACGTGAATGAAGATGGAACTGTGAATGGAGGTTGGGACGTTACAGCAGATTACGGGATGTGGCGTAGGTCATGGACGGGAGTGTTCTTAATGGGATTGAGAGGACGGGGAATGAATGAGAAACATGAATGGAGATGGATGGTGGTGGTTGTTTAACCCTCTCGTGCTAGGTTGGCGGGTAAACAATCGTGAATGAAGATGGAACTGTGAAAGGAGGTTGTGATGTTAACATCAATGATATCTAGAGTAGTGAATGGGATTGAGAGGAGAATGAACTGGATGTTGAATGTACTCAATGGTAAACAAACCTCAATAAACCTGGAGTAGTATTTCCTGTAAACGGTAGGGTGGGGAAGGATACATAACGCATGGCATGTTGGGTCGGCCAGCTCGACATGAAATAAAACAAGATGGTGTACACCAGATCTGATTTATTAATCCATGAATTATATGTGGCATTAAAACCTAGCCACTTAACAAAAAGTTTATTGCCACGTTTTTGTACAATTGTTTCAACAAGATAATGCTTGGGATATTGTGTTTTTGCAGTTCCTCAATGTAGAATCCTCCTTGGATTTGCTGCTTGTTGAGGTCATCAAGTAAATAAACAACTGGATTAGAAAGTTTTACCTTGCGAATGCGAAATATCTCTGTACTCCAGTTTGGTGTGTAGTCTTTGGCGAAGATTGTTTTATGTTTACTGATGCGCATATAATCACCAATACGTAATCGATGACGTCGCGTATCTACTGTTTTGATTTTATGATGAATGCGATCCAATTGCGCAATGTTCTTGGTTACAAGGCGCGATTTCATTCCGATGGTTCTATGTTTGGTGTTGTTGTAACGTGTTACTAGCTCGCCTACAAGTTCAAGCCAGCGGTAGGATCCTCTTGCTGTAAATTTTTCCCACATGCGTGTCTTGAGTGTGCGGTTGAAACGTTCTGCAACACTTGCCTTTAGATTGCTAAAAGTGGAATAGTGATGGATGTGAAGTGATTTGAGATAAGCGAAAAAAGTCTTGTTGAAAAATGATTTGCCTTGATCTGTTTGAAGTAAACGAGGTTGTCGTCTTGACCGCTGAATGATGGTCTTGAATGCAGCGGTGACCAGTTGTCCAGATTTATTCCGAACAGGTTCAACAAAGGCCATTTTGGAATAAACGTCGATGACGGTGAGCAGATAGTTGACCCTGTTGTTAGCTTTGGCATAGGGAATCATTTCAACCAGATCAGCTTGCCAAAGATCGTCAACGCCCCGTGTGATGACATGACGACGATGGTAGAGACGACGAGCTGGTCTATGTAACTCGCGAGCAATGGCTGCCTTAACAGGCGAGGGTGTATGAACACGTTGACTCATTAGACAATAATGCCAGCAAGACGAAGCTCCTCTTCTATTTCTAAAACTTCCGCCTCTTGTCCGGTATGGCCGGCCTGTTCCGATGCACGCAACAGTTGCAGACGTTTAACCAACTTATTTGGATTGTTCCAATAGGTGAAATCAATGAATGGTTTCAAAGTATTAAACGCGATACCGGACGCTGAATTTGCATGGCGAACACTTGCATAGCAGGGAAGCAATTTTGATATGATGGTTCTATTTTTGAAACCCTTATTAGCATTTACTGCTTCAGAACGTTTATAATTACGTCTAAAACCATTTGTAGTCATCAAGATGTTTTTATACTTTTCATGATCTTCTTTATCATAGTCCTCGGTAGAAAGTGTACGTGAAAATAAAAGTTCTAAAAGACCCGGCGTCAATTTGTAAAGAACTGTTTCAACAATCAAAACATTGTCACTTATCTTGATTGGTGAATCACCAATTTGAAATCTATTGTTTTCATAGCGAACACCATAGGTAGTATCAGTTTTCTTAGTAAATAGATCTTCAAGGAAGGAGGTAACCAACGCACCATAATTTTGTAGTAAAATGGATTTTAACCGCACATATTGCTCGGGCGTATACAATATTTCCTTAAGAGTAGGCTGCTTTTCTTTGAGTCTAGTGGGTGTTTCAGCAATTATTGACGTTTTCAAAAACTGGGGCAGCGGTAATTCTTTGGAGCTAGAAGACGGAAGCAATGGAGAAAAAACATCGTCAGGTTCTTCATCATTTTCTACCACCTCTTCCTCTTCAATTGTTTGTGTTTCTTTTGAGTGTGTACTGGGCTTTGATGTTCCTTTCAACATGGCTTCCAGAGGTGACTTCAAATGTTTTTCGACAAACAGTTCACTATCGGCATGTGCACGTTTTAAATAGCGAAACTTTTGTCGAATGCTATTTCGCGCACGGATAATGTGCTTTTTTAATTGACTCCCTGTTGTTGCCATGACATCTGAACAAATGACGTTCAGAAAAGCAATGCAGCTACTTAAATACGAATGAAATGGTCAAACCCCATGCGGTAGCGTCTGTTGTTGATGTTGCTCTGCTTATCAATAACAAGACAACTGTGAGGATGAGCGTTCCGACACTTAGCACACAACTGTGTAAAGGCTTGAAGGGTCATGTCCGGATTCACATAATCATCGTAGACGTGACGCATGTTGCGCTCATCTTGTCGAAAGAGAACAATCACGTTGGCGTTGTCACGAATTAACTGTTTTGGTATTCGTGAATAGGTTTGAGCGAGATAGAAACAATCAATATATTTATGACGTCCCATGCTAAAGTAAGCCTGAATGATGGCCTGTCGCTCTGTAGCCACATCGTCAAAAATCATAAGCGAATGGGGGCGAACATTGTCTGGAGAAATGACGTCTTCATGCGCTGCAAATGTGAAGTAGCCCATGTTGCGCAGACCTGACATGACCTGCTCCAAGAACACATACAGCAGTTGATACAGCGATTTGGCGAAGATATAGATATTTTGAAAGCGCACTCCGTTTAAGGAGGTGATGAGGGTAAGCAAAAGATTGGTTTTTCCGCATCCCGATGGTCCGGCGATGAGACAGCGACTGGAAGATGGGAAGACTGATCCATGACGTTGTTCGGTCGATGTTGAGAAGAGGTGTGAAACCAAGTCTCCCGCCGGAAGTGAATGTTGTTGCCTAATAATCTGCGTATCAACTAAACGTGAAAGGGGAAGAGGCGGTCACTATATCCATGAAGAAAGTGGGTGTTTCAGTTTCAGTGTAGCCATGGACGCCTTTGGAAGAACTCTTAAAACAAATAAACGATTTGCTTTGACAAACGATCCAAAACGTGATACAGATCCGGCTACTAAAGGATATGTTGATGCTAATGTATTACCACGCACAACGGATGGAAATTACAACTTTAATGGAAAGCGATTAACCAATATAACAGAACCTGTATTACCCTCAGACGCATGCTCAAAAAAGTATGTAGATTATTACCGCTTACGGCGTATCAAAGGAGATTACGAGGCTCAGAATAAACGTATCATGGGCGTTGCAGATCCTGTGAACGATCAAGATGTAAGCACCAAAGCCTATGTGTTAACCAATGCTGTGGTGTTAACAGAAGCAAATGACTATGACGTACACCAACGCCGAATCACTCAGCTGGCTCTTCCAACTAACGAGACGGACGCTGCTAGAAAGGACTATGTGGATAACAAGGTGAATCAGGTGCTCAGTATTGTGCCCACCCTAACTGTAAAGGGCTATACAGCGAATAATGCACGCCTTGTGCATGTGGCCGATCCTGAAGATGATCAAGATGTTTGTACAAAACGGTTTTTGAACTCTGAAATGGAAAAGGTGTGGGAAATTAAGGAGAACGCTCTACAGATGAAGCGAAGACGAATAACTGAAGTTGCTGATTCTGTGCAACCTCATGATGTGGCGACCAAACGATTTTTGGAACAATGGTTATCGCTTTTTATTAAATCAATACCCTCTATATTAGGTAGATTTCATTAGAAAGCTAACTATTGCAATGGGTACCATGTTTCGATTTCCGGAAAATTTCGACATATCTTCGCGTTTCACATCTCCCAGACCCCAAAACCACCGTCAGTTCAAAAGTTTATATATAATTTATGTATATATGTATCTATCTATCTATCTATATATATATATATATATATATATATATATATATATATATATATATATCAGTTTCTTGTGGACACGATAACTGCCGTAATTTTGTACCAATCACTTTGAATTTTTTACATAATATGTATCCGTATAAAATCTCGGTCGAGTTCGTTAATGGGAAAAATCGGTCGAAGGGGGTGAAAATGGGGGGCTTTTTTTCGAAAAAGTGAAATTTTGCTATAACTCTCTTAATACGTGAAATATCGAATCCATTCAAAGTTCATAATATGTGTCGGATAAGTGCCAAAAATTTATGTCAAATAAGTTTTTTGATAGCACCAACCATTGACCGAAGGGGTGGAAAAAAGTGGGTTTTTCGGGAAACATTAATCATATCTCTCTCAATAGGCACAATATCAAAACCGTACAAAATGGATAATATTCCCCTAATAATTACCTAAAACTTTTGTCTGAAAGAATTTTTGATATGACCCACCATTACGCCAAGGGATGAGAAAAATGATTTCGGAATTTAAAAAAATGCCAAGTGCCATCTGAGGTTACCATAACAACGCTTTTAAATTGATAAGGGATGATCTATCAGAGGTTGCCAAGACAACGCCATTGACGAGATCACATTCATTTTTAGCCTACTTTTCACACTTTTCAAAAATGAGGAAAATGTAGACTTATGAGATCGATCCGGGAAAATGTGTCTGTCCTTCTGTCTGTCTGTCTGGCTGTGTGTGTGCCCCCCCCCTATCAACTCCTAAACGGCTGCAGCAATCGAAACCAAATTTAGTATGAGTAAAGTTGTATACCGGAATATCTCAGGCCCATATTTGAAAAAGATGCCAGTGCTACCAACTGCTAAAAAAACGCACTAGAAATTTGAGCTCCATGTTGGATATCTTGGAAGGTATACATGGGAGCTATTATAAAATTGGCACACATGTAGATAATACTATTTCAGTTTAATTTCCAGGTGGCCATACATGACAGCGTTGCCGAAATATTTTTAAGCCATCTGATAAGTCCAATATTTAAATGCATATAACTTCTACACTATCAATTGGATTTCAACCAAATTTTGTATGTAATATGTGTATATAAACAGGTATGACTGAGTGTATTCTTAAGAGCCACCAGGGCTGCCAACTGTCAATAAATGTTATCTCTATTATTTTATCTAAATACCAATATATCTGAAAGTATGCAAGCCGACAGGTTTAAACTATGCACACATAATTGCCTGACATTTTACATTAATTTGGAGTAACTTATATACGTCAGTTCTACCAACATGATTCTAAGTCTGCTGATAGGACCAATTTTTAAATACATGTAACTTCTATACCAACAAATGGATTTCATCCAAAATTGGTACAAAAAGATATAATATTTAAGATTATTTCTGACCAGCACTCGCATGACATTGTTTCCAACATGCTTTTACGTGTACTAATAGATCCAATGTCTAAATCCATGTAACGTCCTTTGAACTTCAACCACATTTTGTATTCTGTACCTTAGGAGATGGAAGTGAGAATATATTCAGTCACCAGAGCTGCCAACTGTATTGCTCTATTAGGCTACATTATGCCTAGTATACCTTATTTCGAACTAATTAAGACATTTCGATATTACCCACTTAATTTCGTCATTATTCTAGATAGTTTCATATACTGTAGATTAATCTATGGCATGAATCTTAATTTTAAGAAAAGTAGGCTCTTTAGTTCGTCACGGAACTTCTTGTTCCATCTGACTATTAGGGGAGCGGCTAACTGGTAGCATGCTGAACTTCTATGCCTAAGGTCACTGGTTCAAAGCCGGCCAAAGTCGCCGGATTTTCTAAGAGCGCTAAAAATCCGTCAGCATGCTTTCCTTCGGAGGGGAAGTTCCAACGTCCGTTGCAAGTTGCTGGTTGCGGTAGCATCTAGCAGCCAAGTTCACAGCTAGGTGTCGTTGACGTTAGTATTTGGTACAAAATTAGGTACTACTACTTAAAATTGACCGTTTGCAGACCTTACCTGAATTACAGACTAATACAGTCATCACAAATAACACCGTTTATCAGACAGATTCTACACACACCCAATGTACACGGGGTTACATGACCACCTTGTCGCAGTCCCTAAACTGAGGAACTAACCAACATCTCTGCGGGAGATAAAATTATGCGTGAAGAAGTAACAGACTGTTAGATAGTTACACATTAGTTCCAAACCTTGCATAAGACAGTGTGATCACAAGTATAAAAATGAACCCCAAATGACAAGAAGGTTACCATCCCCATAAGACAGTAAAATGTTAAAAATATGCATAGAAAGACGACAAAATGTTAACTAACGTCCAATTGTAAAATACTTTCTCGCAATAAATGAGGTCTCCTCCTACGAAAACCTGCATATTTTGCCTATTATAGCCTATCCCCTAGTTTTCCCGGTGAAATCTACCTCCGCCTTCCGGCGTGCCGAGAGGATTTTTTTTTTGATTCACATTGTAAACCCACAACCAGTAAAAGATCCCAATAACCTCGCCTACATACTACGTTCGGGGTATGACAATTACCGTTTAATGTATGATGGCGCCATTCGTGTTATTGAGTATGCACCAGAGTTGAAACATTTAGAGGTACGATTAAACGGTAGTGTTCAGCCACTTATTGATCAGCCGGTGAAAGCCGGGGACAAATTATTGTTTCACTTGAAACTCTCGTCTGAAGAAAAAGAGGCGGGGAAAACAATGAACGATTTTCCGCTGTATATAGAACTTGAATATACCGCCACTATCGAATAAATAATTACAGGTTCCCTTCCCGAGGAGTGTTAGTTGTGTTCTATACTTAGCGGCGCGAGGTTGTCTTGTTCCTTGGTTGCAATGGTGAAACAGAGATATGTGGTGAAGGAGAGTAAGAAGTCGTCAAGAAAGGGAGGCTTTAAAGCTATTCTTAATGCGGCACGTCAAGCTTCGCGCGGAGAAACAAATAGTGAGTTGGCCATTAAGAAAACACTCCGAGCAGCACGATTGCATGCGAATCCCAAAAGTAAACTACGTTTTAGAAAGCGTGCTCGGGTTATTCCTGTACCGAAACGTGGTGGATTTTTACCTGCGCTGTTTGCTGGACTAGCAGCCTTGGGTTCGCTTTTGGCAGGAGCAAGTGCGGTAGCACGAACGGTAAAAGCTGTTGAGGAGGCGAAGCAACAGTTGAAGGAAAGTGAAAGGCATAATAAAACTATGGAAGCCATAGCACTGCGCGGTAAAGGTGTGAACATGAAGCTAGCACCCTACAAGAAAGGGCTCGGCATTTACATGTCGCCAAAAAACGTTTAATAGATGCACTGCCACAACGAGCCATGACGCATGAGGAAGTTATAAAATATGCAAAACAGTTGAAGATCTCGCACTTTCGAGGCGTGTTTATGCGCAACCAACAACCACCTCAACCACGGAGCCATGAAAGTGCAGTTGTTAATTTGGATGACAGTCATGGACCGGGAACGCATTATGTGGCCTATGTAAAGCATGGGCGCACCGTGTGGTACTTTGACAGTTTTGGAAACCTTCCTCCTCCGACAGAGATTGTTAGCTATTTTGGAAGCAGTGCAACAAAACACTATAATGTGAAACGAGTGCAAAATTTTAACACACAACAATGTGGTCGTCTATGCTTGACCTTTCTATATAAGACTCAGCACGGTGGGTGATATGGTCATTATGACAACTGAAAGTAGAACGTTTGCAGTGCACGGACAAGGTGCGGAAGTAACCGTCGACTTTTATCCTCCTATTGAATTGGGATAACGACCCTACGTGCTAGGACTTGTTTCGTTTGAAGGCTATAATGGAATCTACAACATAATTGAAGGTGTCAACGATAAGTTCTACTATGATGACAACGAGTTAACTCTACCGCCTGGTAGCTACACCGTAGATGATATTCACGATCACATCTACACAACTCTTATTGAGGAATTTAGTCTAAAAGCATTTCTTGACGGGACACGCAAGTTTGAACTCCTAGCCAACAACGTGACTCATCGCTGCAGTATTCTTTCTTCTTTTAGGATTGATTTTAAATCTGAACCGGATTCGATCGGACCATTGTTGGGCTATTCGCCATAAGTGTTAGTACCAAACGTGCTCCACAAGTCTGACCAAGCAGTGAAAATCATTGAAGATCATCACGTATCTGTCACGTGTAATATTATCACAGACGTCTACACCAATCAAGATCCATCACATTCTCTCTACGATTTTATTATCACTTCACCTGGTGGTTACATCATCCGCGAAAACCCGTCGGTGGTGCTCTATCATCTTGTAAGCGTGACCAACATCAGAAATATTACATTACTACTGGTGAATAGAAACCAACGTCCCATCCAGTTAGACCGTCATACACCTATGACCTACAAACTGTATCTGAAACCGGCATGAAACAAGTGTATAAAGCGGCAACGCTGTTGAGAGCAGGTGTTAGTTGTGCTCAACACGTGTACAGGTTAACACGTGTCAACAAGCAGATCCTACAACAACTTGGTTACACCTTTCGCCATGAATTCAATTCTCGACGTGACAAACCCGGTCGATGTACAGAAGGGTATTGTAAGAATTGAACACCATTCCTACCAACCGTATACTCAGGGACTAAATAACAATTATGAGATTCGCATTACTATTAATCAACAAGATATCTACACGCTACCACATGAAAGTTACATCCAGATTGAAGGCCAACTCACCAGTAGCGGCTGGCCAATAAGGACTCCAGGACGGTGTCCTTCCTAGAGAACGAAAAGGAATTTACATTTTCTCTTGATATTTTAAGTCAAAAATTGAATTCTAATAATGCTAAGAAAATTACATGTAGCTCTATCAATCAGGAAGACTGTGTTGGTGGTATCACGCTTTGTCAGCGCGCAGCACACCACAGCACACTGGTCAGTATGGAGTTACGGACTCTTGGCCTTCCGCCCTAAGATTTTGCTCGGGCGAGGGGGGTTGAGACGTGCGGGAGTATGGAGACTGGTGCGATTTCAGGCTGCCAGAGGGGTAATCTGTGGTCGCGGTGTGCGGGCAGTTGTCTTGAAGCCAGGCGGAGTCCTTAACAGCTCTGTAGCACCGGTAAATACGTCATCTCCCCTCGCTACTCTAGACGTCATGCAACAGTATCTACTACTATTGGTTAGTAAGAAAACTTGTGACTAGCATCAGAAGCCAATAAGAAGTAGGTCGTTCAGGGTTGTCAGATGTGTCATTATTATCATTCAGCTGTCAGCTTCCGCACGCTGAACTTCCATTAGACAAGCACTGTCGCCTGATCCCAACCCGCTGTGACACAGGTTTGACAACAGTGAACAGCAGCAGCATTTCCTCTCACACCCCTCTACTGCATGCGCCCAGCCGTGGAATTACCCCATTAGCAAATAAAGTAGATGGATGAATAAAAGAAATCTCCATGGTTGAATATAATAAAAATTAAAATTAAATAACAATAATCTATGATGTAGTATCATTATCTTTATCTTTGAACACAAAAAAATATAATTATATTAAATTGCAGCATCTGAGACCAGGGATCTCGATTCAAATTGCAAGGATGAAGCAACACGGACCTCTCGTTAGCATCCTGCGGTTAGTGAAGGTTGGCACCAGTGAGCTATTTCGCTTTCGTGCTGGAAAGTCTTAAAGCGGTGGTAATATTCAGCAGTTGCAATCTCGGTGTTGGTAAGTCATTATACTTTGTACGTAGTGTCTTTATTTAAAATTACCGGTGCGACTGTGGTTTGGAAGTGCTTGTGGCGAAAGTGATACTCTGTGATTTCTCTATCGGTGCTTAATAATAAAAATAAAATAAAAAAAATAATACCGTAATAATAATAATAATAATAATAATAATAATAATAATAATACGGCACCGTAATTATTTTTAATTCTTGTTACGGCTGTGCTCTAGAGTTGAAACTCAGCGTGATTAAGTATTTCTTCATTTCAAAATGAATTCTGTGGACGCTATTTTAAATCGCGGAAAACTTTCTTTTGAGAGTAAATTAGAACTAAAAAGGTTAGGACCTCCGAAACCTGATTTAGTCATTTCACAGGTTCAGAACCCTTGCAAAAGCAAAGCTGGTTATACCAGAAAATTCAATCGCACATTGTACAATCATGCAGACTGGCTGTGCGGATGTGAGATAAGAAACGCGTTCTTTTGCTTCACATGCTTGGCTATGAATTCAGGCGATCCTGTGTGGACATCAGCTGGTGTTACGGACTTAAAACACTTGAATGATAAAGTTCAGAAACATAAATCTAGTGAAAAGCATATAAACAATAGCATTGAGTTTGCGATGCTGGGTAAGGTAGACATCAGATGTCAGTTAGACAGTGCGTATAGACTGAAAATTAAGCAGTTCAATGAGGACGTCTCTAAAAACCGTTACATACTCAGTAAACTGATCGACTGCATTAAGTTTTGTGGAAAATTTGAGCTCGCACTGCGAGGACACGATGAAACCGATTCATCCGACAATCCTGGAATATTTCGTGGGTTGGTTAGTTTAATGGCCGAGTTAGACTCTACCTTGAAAGAGCACATAGAAAAAACAAATAGTCGTGTTTTTCTGGGACTTTCTAAAACCATACAGAACGAGCTTCTCGATTCAATCTATTCTGTGTGCCTTCAGTTGATCAGTGACGAAATATCTCGGACAGAATATTTAGCGATCGAGGCTGACGAAACCACTGACTGTGCTACATTGTCTCAGCTTGTTTTTATTGTGCGATATGAACTGGATGGCAAAATTAACGAAAGGTTCGTTAGCTTCGTGCTGCCCAGAGATCATACTGCAGATGGAATTAGTTAAGCTTTATTTGCCGAACTATAGAAATTGAAGGTGAATACGTTCCCTGAAAAAGTAATAGCTCAGAGTTATGATGGTTCGAGTGTTATGAGCGGGCAACACACGGGTGTACAGGCAAGAATGAAGGTCGTGTACAAAAATGCGCACTTTTTTCATTGTTATGCTCACCAATTGAACTTGATCATCGAGCGTTGTGCAATCCAAAATAAGCAGGTAAAAATATTTTTTAGTAATTTAGAGGGATTTTCCTCATTTTTTTCCAAATCTTCCAAACGGACAGCCGTACTAGATGAAATCGTCAAGAAACGGATCCCGAAAAATGCCGCCACTAGATGGAATTTTAGGGCACGATGCGTACGAACTGTCTTCATTTACAAAAATGAACTTATCGAGTGTCTAGAGAAGATTGTGGACGATGACAGTAATGACTATTCGACAACCAGAAAAGCAACAGGTTTGAGAAACATTTTAAAAGATCAGGACTTTCTCTTTTGGCTCGAACTTTTTAGTAAAATTATGCCACATGCTGATATTTTATTCAATGAACTTCAGCACAGGGAAATTGACAGTGTAAAGGCTCTGAAGAACGTGTCTACCTTCAAGTCCTCGATTCAGAATATTAGAAATTCTCTCTATCAGTGGGGTGCAGAGCATAGCGTGTGTTGTTCAAACCCGGGCACTAGTGAAAAGCGTGCTCGATTTGACAGCAGCAAATGGGTCGTGGAAAAAGAGGTGTGCGACGTAATTTTAACTGGGATTGCCGATCGTTTCGGTTTTAATGAGCATTTATCAGCAGCGAAGCTATTCCATCCCAGCTTATTTTCAAAATTTAGAGTGTCGTTTCCTGACTCTGAATGTAAAATGGTCGCTAAGTTATTCACTTTAAATCCACTTGAACTCAGGCAGGAATTAATAGTTTTATACAGCAGAAATGAGTTTGAAAATGCATCTGGTGCCTTAACACTTCTTTCCTGCATTTGTGAAAACAATCTTGCGACAGTGTTACCTGAGACAGTAAAACTCTTGCGAATTATATGCACAATTCCCATGACAACATCAGAGAGTGAAAGGTGCTTTTCAGCTTTGAAAAGAATAAAAACTTTTAGTAGGAATACAATGAAAGAAGACCGTCTGTGCGCTTTAGCTATGTGCTCTATTGAGAAGAACCTATTGGTCACAAATGACTTCAATGAGCTTGTAATAAACCACTTTGCTGAGCAAAAAGAGCGGCGAATGGACTTCATCTTCAAGAGAGTCAATTAAGGTAGGTCTATTTACTTGAACATTCTCCTGTCCTGGTAATTTTCTTATCTTTCATAGTTTGTGTATTGCCAACAATGATATATCCTATGGAAAAACATTGTTGCAAGATTTTCTTTTATTTCCTGACATAACCAGTATGTTTTACGTCATTGCATTCATAACCGTATTCAAACTAAAAACTGTAAAAGTAAAGAGTTGGGCAAGAATTCTCAAACTCTGTCAATGTGTAATAAATGTTACGCTTAAACTCCTGCCACGTTATTATTATTATTATTATTATTATTATTATTATTCCCGTTTTTAATTTGCAGTTAAATTCACTCTCTGCTAGAAAGTTAAGTGATCTATCAGAGTAAAAAGCAGTTCAACAGTTTAGTAATGAATGAAAATGAAACATAATGTGACTCGGGAGGAACATTTTCCTAAAATTCATCTGTCAGCTCGAACACTGGCATTGATTGTTACTGGCACATGTATATTTCCAAATTTGCATATTAAAGTATATTTCCAAATTTGAATATTAAAAGAAAAAAACTCTTGTTCTATGCCGAATTCAAGTGATAATCCAATGTCCACATTTTAACAGCCAACGCTTTAGGCTTGAGTTTGGAGTTATTAAAAGAATAATATTGTATACGGTATTCTATGTTATTATGTACTGGATAAATCGCTGTTTAATTCGTGTATTCATGCAAACTGGGATTTGTCAAGTTTTGAGCTCACAAGGATAATGCTATGATAAAGAAAAAGACCCAAAACACAAGCTCCCTGGGATTCACGTTTTGCGTTTTCGTTTATATGTAATTTTCACATCAGGTTCTCAGTGTTGTTACCATATGAAATCATAGTTGTAATACTAAATGATAAAAACGCGATATTTTCATTGCATATAAAAGTAACTCGATTTTACTCTTTTTGTCCTCTATCAATTTATGAAGAGGTGCGGGGAAAAATACTGTGATCGCCCTCCCGGCCTAAGAGTCTGTCGGCCGCCACTGCAACTCACTAAATTGGATGGCACCATCCCAACAACGTCAAAGTTGGCCAACAATGCTTTGGCCTCTCTGTTTTCTGAGGTTCGCTATGTGATCAATGGTATTGACGTGGATACTAGTCGAAACGTTGGCATAACAAGCGTCATGAAACTTTACCCCTCGTATGGAAGTGAAGAAAGTAAAGCTTTTATATGGCCGGTTGGTGCCCCGACTCGACCAACGACTGGATGATTATCACTGATGGTGCATTTTATGGTCATTTGCCTCTAAAATTAATACTAGGCTTTGCAGAGGATCATAAGCGCATTGTTGTCAACGCATGACAGGATCTGATCCTTGTACGAGATAGGAGCGATTATAATTCGCTAAAGGGTGCTGATGCAGCGCCAATAGATTAAAAAATTCTACTGCAACGAATTTTATGGAAAGTACCGCACGTTAATCTATCGGATCAGAAAAAATTGAGTCTGCTCAAGATTGTGGAGAAGGATACAGCTTTACCCATTCAATTTAGAAGCTGAGAGCTGCATGAATGCCCGGTATTACCACTCTCCGATACACATACATGGTCTATAAAAACTTCACGGTACACAGAGCGACCTCTCTACGTCATTGTTGGATTTCAAACAGATCGCAAATATCAACAGAAAAAAAAAGATGCATCAAAATTTGACCACATCCAGTTACGAAATATACGACTTTTTTGAACGGTGTTACCTTTCCCTATGAGGGAATGGATTTAAACTTTACCAAGAACAAATATGGTAAGCTCTATGGCATGTTTGTAAACATTCAGTCATCCCATTATCAAAAAGATGCATGTCCGCTATTATCACCGCAAGACTTTAAGTCCCAGGCGCCTCTGGTTGTGATGGACTGTTCATATTTGGAGGAGTCGATGAAGAAGACAACTATTGATATCCGGCTAGAATTTGAAACATCTACAGTTATTCCAGAAAAAAAAACGGCCTATTGCCTTATTGTTCACGAGGCACAGGTGTTTTATCAACCACTGTCCAACATGGTGACCAGAGTAAAAATAGCACGTCTTCCTGCATTGTCCTTCACAGTCATCGAAGGCTACGATGAAGTCACATCCCCCTCTGTGAGGCTGGACTGCAAATGTGAAAGCAACTCGCAAAGTTCTGATGAGGATTCAAGGTTTACCATTTATCGCGCTCTAGTGAGTGAAGCTATAATCGCCTATCACAAGAATCATACTGTGCTTAGAATGCCGCCGCATCTGGTTCCCTATTTACCAGGTGGATTTATGTCTACATTTGGCATTCACGACAGGGGATACAAAAAGCACAACACCAATCAAACAAATGACGTGAGCGATGGTGTTGCCAAAGCTTCATACAGTTATGTTGGAGAGTGGGTAGATTGCATGGACTGCTAATGTGATCGTTGCTCAACAAGTCGAGACGCTGATGCGGCATTTGAGATTTATCGTACCCTGGTGAGTTTAGCAATACGCGCCTACCATAAAGCGCAATTTCTTCGCGAAATGCCGCAGCATCTGATTGCCTATTTACCAGCTCGATTTCTGACCGCGTATGGTGCACACGACATTGATCTTAATTGGGATAAGCTACAATTACACCTCCGTATGTCGGCGGATTTTGCAGCCTGCCATCCCTGTCGTAGACACTTTATGCATCGAGGAGATTCTCACTGTGATTGGGATGGTACAAATCCTATGATAAAAATTGTAAACGATGTACTGATAACTTTATGAATAAAATTATGTAATTGATTCTTTGTGTATATTATTTTTCCCGCACCTAGCCAATCAATTAGTTGTTAAGAAGCAGCGGTAGTGGAAGGTGTGTGTGTGTGATATCTGTCGCCATGCCGAGAACATTGATTGTCGACGTGCAGGGTTTTAAGGTGAACGGAAACAAGTTTGTATTTAAAGAAGTTGGAATGATTGACTGCACAACCATGTGGGCTCCAAGAGTAACCTGTTTTGTCTTTGAACCGCCGTTTCCATTGGATTTGCAGTCAGACGAGGACAGAAGACAAACAGAGTGGTTGCAACGCAATTTGGGACTAGTCTGGAAAGAAGGTGACATCCTTACCATCATCTATCACTTGTTCTGAAAGCTCACTTGTTTTGTGCACACCTTGTCTTTGTAAAGGGAAGTGAAAATAGGAATGGTTGCGTCAGTATGTTAATTCAACATGTCAACTGGTTGACCTTCATGAACTGGGATGTCCTGCACTGTACAACCTGTCCGTGCCTGATGAACCTCTACAAAATAAAGCACTTCAAAACGTTTGGAAGCTTTTTGATTGGCTAGCTCGGAAAGCTTGTCAAAACTTGCATGTTGTGTGTAAAGCGCTGTAACATCGACCACAGTGTGAAACATACCGGTGATCAGTGCGGACGTGTATTATTATGGCTACAATTGAAAGTTTGGACGCCAACCCCACGGAGCGAGCTATTGTCAAGTTTTTTGCATGCAAAAAGAAGCTTGATAGTTCTACAGACGAGGAATTGAACGCTTTGCCCAAGGCGTTCCTTTTTTATGTTGCTTCAAACGCGGTGAAAAATATTTGGCACAGTGTACCTAGTGAATGGGCCAGAGATCCTGGTCGGCGTGAACTACAACCATGCACTGACTTTAGTTGTCACCAACAAGTGTCTATCACTAAAATGCCCTCCTTTAAACAGTGTGGAACGTGTCAACTTATCAAATTGTACCACGGGCATACAAATATACCGTCTTGTAAAGACTTTCTTTCATCATTCCATGGTTGCGATGTAGAAGAGAAAGAAGAGGCAGCAGCAGCAGTATCGCCAGCGCCAAAAAGTAAGACAACACTTGAAAAAGATATATCAGACCTTTGCTGGTCATGGTCTAGTTAACAAGTACGAGTCCACGCAGCACGACCTGCTTTGGATGAGACGGTGCGGCAAGATAGCGGCGAGCAAGAGGGGTAATAATCTCAAACAACAACTTCGTTTGCGGCAAGGCCTGCGGAATTGCATTTCGGACCTTCGACCCGATTGCGTGGAAATGTACTATTATGTTTGAATAAAGCACATTATAGCTATTATGTTTGAGGATAACGGATATTATAACTCTTTAATATGCACACACATCTGAATCTACATCTTAACACAATGAACAACTTACAACTAACATTGTCACAGAGTAAAAGCATATATACACTCCGACCAAGTTCCATAGAGGACATAAACTAGATACATAATAGTCTCCCCCACTTATATAAAAACAAATAAAAGGAACTATTCATATTCATTTGGGCACATAGTCTTGCAGATACTGAGGAGGTCGCCTGTCTCTGGCTGATCTTCTTAAATAATTATCAGCAGGTGGTGGAAGGCTGTTTCGATCAGGGCGTTCATCTGGTTGCAGGTTGGTCTGCCTTGTATCATCTGAAGTGTGGGTTGCAGGAGGAATATCCTCATTTTCTAGTCTTGACTGGGTTGGTGTTGGTATGTTTGGAACACCACGCACAGGAGGATTTGTTGGAGCAAAAGTGACATGCTTATCTTTCTTTGGCACGAGAGTCGATAATAACTGGTCAACATGCCGCTTTAAAATTCGTCCCGAATCCAATTTCACATCATAGTGACGCTGGCCGAGTTTAGTTTGTATAACACCAAACTGCCAAATATCACGGTTTTTCTGGTGAATCCGGACTTGCACTCTCTCTCCCACTTTGAAAGAGCGAACAGGGGGTGAGAAACTGGATGTAGTCAAGCTCTTTTGGTTTGGACGTAGAGCATCCAACCGGATACGTAGCCGACGTTTCAAATATAGTTCAGCTGGAGACTGTCCACATGCCAATGGCGTTGCTCTGTATTGAAACAAGATGTTCTGTAACTTAGTCGATAATGGTGCCGGGTCATTTACAGCAGCACGAAGTCGCCTCTTCAAAGTTTGGATGTTTCTCTCAGCTAGCCCATTGGTTGCTGGGTGCCCTGGTGCAATATATTTCTGAAAAATCCCTCTCTCCTTGCAATAGGATCTGAATACATCACTCGTGAAGATAGTGGCATTATCTGACACAAGGACATTCGGGTACCCATGTACGGTGAAGATATTGTCAAGCAGACTGATAGTAGTTGCAGTGGATGGAGCGTCTTTCACCATTCGTACTTCGACCCACTTGGATTTCGCGTCAACACACATCAAGAAATGGTGGTTATCAAATGGCCCCGCATAGTCAATGTGTATGCGTTCCCAATTTTCTTCTGGTTCATCCCAGGGGTGTATTGGAGCTTTTGGTGGATTTGAACGAGTCTGTGCGCACTCTTCACAAGATTTGATAAGCTTCTCAATGTCTTTGTCTAATTGTGGCCAGTAGACATATCGTCTTGCTAACTGTTTTGTTTTCACAATGCCGAGGTGTGTTAAATGTAACTCTTCCAATATTTTTCTTTGTAGTTTCTTTGGGATAACAATTCGGTCTTGACGGAATAGAATACCATTTTCAACTGTATATGGTTCATCCAAGGATTGAGTTTGAAGACGTTGCAGGGTGGCACTAAGTTCTGGGTCTAACATAGTCTCATCACGGATAGTTTCGTACGTAATGGCTTCACTTGACACTTGAAGAATCGTTTCAGCACAGAGTTGTGAAACTTCTGCATTTATTGATGTTTCAATGTTTGGCGAGGTAGATGCAACAGGGGCTCGGGATAGGCAGTCAACATTTTCGTTATCTTTCCCTTTTTTCACTCTTACCGTGTAGTCAAACCCGGAGAGAAACGATGCATATCTTAGGAGCCTTGCGGATGTCATTTGTGGCAGGCCCTTGTTCTGATGAAAAATACGAGACAGAGGTTCATTGTCTGTCACAAGAATGACATTTCTTGCAAAAATATAGTTGTAGAAGTGTGTTGTGGCGAAAATTATTGCCAGCGCTTCCCGGTCAAGCTGACTGTAATTACATTCTGCTGGTGTTAGGGCACGAGATGCATAGGCGATGGGTCTTTCTTGGCCATCCATCTCATGACTTAATACTGCTCCAACACCAGTAGGACTGGCATCGGTTGACAAGATGATAGGCAGTGATGGGTTGAATGGGGTAAGGACACGTTCACTACATAACTCGGACTTGAGATTCAAGAAAGCTGCTTCACAGGCTGCAGACCAGAAAAACCGTTCACCTTTCCGCAATAACTGCCGTAATGGGTGGGACTTCGTTGAAAAATTAGGAATGAACTTTGCATAATAAGTCACCATACAAAGGAAGCGTCTCACTTCTTCATTGTTTTTAGGGCGTGGCATTTGTGACACAGCTTGAACTTTCTCTGGTGACTTGCGGATCTCATTATATGATACAATATGCCCTAGGTAGTCTATGTTTTCCTTGAAAAATGAGCATTTGCTTTTGTTCAAATGCAGATTATTTTTCGAAAGCCGTTCTAGACAGGCTATTAAGTTCTTGGTGCACTCCTCCTTCGTTGTACCATGTATTATGATGTCGTCAAAATAAGCTTCAGCTTTTGGAAGACCATGAAGGATCTGTGATAATATCCTATTAAATTCTGAGGGGGCAGTTTTGATGCCAAAACTCAGTCGGTGCATCCTGAAGGTTCCTTTGTGAGTGGATATAGTTTGAATCATACTACCTTCTTCATCAACTTTCAGATGTAGATATGCCTTGTATAAGTCTAACTTGCAGAAAAAATTTGAGTTTCTAAGACTATGTAGAACATCATTAACTGGTCTTATGGGATGGTTTGCAGAAATCAACCTTGAATTTACTCCACATTTGTAGTCAACACATAACCTAACTCCCCCATCTGGTTTTGGGATAACAACAAGAGGCGATCCCCAATCACTTAAAGCTGTGGGAGAAATAACTCCTTCTGATTCCAATGAAGCGAGTTCCTTTTCAACGCGTTCCCGAAGAGCAAAAGGGACATCACGTTCACGATTGAAGACAGGTTTCACCCCCTCTCTGAGTTGCAGTTTTACTTCAATATTGGGAACGCATCCAATTTTTTCTTCAAAGATTGTACTATACTGATGTAAAATATCCTGAATTGACTGCACTGAGTTGACAGATTCAGTGTGAAGTGATTGATTTGTGTCCTTGTCAATTTCCTTCAGATCAAGGCCGAGGCCCCTGATCCAAACACGACCAAGCAATGCGGCATGACCTTGCGGAACTACAAAAAGATCTGCAACAATTTCTTTCCCTTTGTATGATACTGTGACAACAATTTTTCCTCTGGGTTTGATAACATGATCAGAATATGATCGAAAACAGACATTTGTTGGCTGCAATGGCAAACCAAGACCCAAGGTTGAACATTCGTTCTCTGAGATGAGTGAATATTTTGCTCCCGTGTCGACTTCAAATCTTTGTGATTTATTGTTGAGTTTAACACTGATAAAATATTTATCTGATTCTTGTCCTACTTCAAAGAGATCTTCGATGCATTCCAGTTGTCCTATCCCGAAATTGGTTTCAGGGTGGTCATGCAAGTTGTCATCTATGTTCTCAGTTGCAATGTTGTGTGTATTTGACTGTTGAAGAAGTGTAGTGATACAAACTTTTGCAACATGTCCCACTTTCCTACATGACCTACATTTAAGAGAGTTTCTGTTTGTGCGACAATCTCTTGACCTGTGGTTTGAATTTCCACAATTCAGGCATAATCCATCAATACCTAGTGCTCTATAATTGACAGAACTACGGCGGCCCCTGGACTGTGAACGTGAGTGAGAGCCTGGGCTAGGCTGTTGAACAAAACGTGACTGAGTATCACTGCTATATTGATTCCTACTTCGGTCATTATATGAACTTGTGGCTTTTGTTACTTTGTTTGTGTCCTCTATAGTGTCTGACGGTGCAGTGAGCTGTTTTGACAGCTGATTACTCTCATACCGCGATGCTTCCAAGGCTATAGCCTTCTTCAGGAGATCATCAAATTTCGTGTCATTAGACTGGAGAAGTTTCTCTCTGATCCAATTATCTCGCAAGCCACGTATAAATTGTGCACGAAGAAAAACATCCGCGATTGAAATTCTGGCGTCACATGTACACTGAATATAAAAGTCACAGTCTAGTAAGTGGCTTCTAAGAGTGGCAACAAATCCTGCAATATTTTGACTTTCTTTTTGATTGACGTTCAAAAAATAGTGTTGGGAAACTACGGTTGAGACTTGGGGTGACAGTATTTGCTTGAAATGCTTTACTAGGTCATTATAACCAAGAGACTTGATTGGTTTATCAGGGCCTAAAAATGCAGAGAGATTGTTATAATGAATTGCCCCTATTGATGTACACAAGAGCTGAGCTTTCTTTGTTGGATCGGTGGCATTGTTGAAGTTTGCGTAATTTTCAAATCGTTCTAAATACGACACGAATTTTTCCTTTTCAGAATCAAAATTTTCAAAAGGTGTGATGTTAGTGGCTTGTGGGGTTGTGACGGGCTGGTGAGCTTGATACCTTTCAAGTAACTTCTCTTGAGAATCAGTAAAAATGTTCAGTAATTGTTGAAACTGATTTGCGTCCATCTTGACGGAACTTAGAAATAATTTTAAAAGTCACAGTTCAAATATAATAAAATGTTTCAAGATAACAGATTTAAAACACACTGGGTAGTGATCGATGACCGAATATTGTCCTGGGCTTGAGAGGGAAAAAAAACAACATTTCATAACCTCAAAGTTCGAACTGCGATAAATATTATTTTGAATATGTGGCATGCAGGCACATGTAGCTGAATATACGATGAGTTGCTTAGGATTGTTTACAAGTACTCTGTGTACATTTCATGTCGATTTGCCTGATTCTTGATTTTACTCACGTGGCCGTTGAAACAGACGACGTAAATACCGTACTTCATTGATGTAGGCTATATCTGTACCGGAGAATCAAGTCCCAATTCCTCGTCGCCAACTATTATGTTTGAATAAAGCACATTATAGCTATTATGTTTGAGGATAACGGATATTATAACTCTTTAATATGCACACACATCTGAATCTACATCTTAACACAATGAACAACTTACAACTAACATTGTCACAGAGTAAAAGCATATATACACTCCGACCAAGTTCCATAGAGGACATAAACTAGATACATAATATGTAGGAAAATTATAAAATTTTATTCTAGGCAATACTGACACCATCACATGGTTATGAAAGCCGGACGTCCACGGAAATGGAAAATATCTTACAGCTATAAATACATTATTTAACTTATTGAATAGGTTAAAACGGGTTATTGTAGATAATTTTCCGTAGAATTCAATTAGACCATCAGTTGAATTTTTACCAATTATTATGTTCAACCTTGGAACAGCAGGCAAGGACCTATTACTTTAAAAAAAACACGCAGTTGAACAGACAAAAGGTTTACTTAACATTTAAAAAACCAAATGCATTCAGGAATTGTTCTGCAAACATGGGAACAGCAGGCAAGCCTATTGTCGCTGAGCCACACAGCTAGAAGCACTTGTTAATAGCGGGCAATTTTGTCAAAATTTAATCCTGCAACCTTGGGCACAGCAGGGCAAGAATCAATCCTTCAACCTTGGGTACAGCAGGCAAGGAGCCATTACTGTTAAAAAAAACACTCAGTTGAACAGACAAAAGTTTTACTTATCATTAAAAAAAGCAAATGCATCCAGGAATTGCTTCTGCCAGAATTCAGGTGTGGCTACACTGAGTCCTACATAGTATTAGGTAATGGGATAAAGCTTTCTCTTCTCTTAGTAAGCAACACTGCACGTTATGTAATTTATATAAGGAAATGTTTCACTTTTCTATATGCATACTAGTAGACAGGGTTTGGTTTCATGGACCCAAACGTCTTGAGTTTCATTTTTAACATGCAAATAATTTATTCCAGTCTGGCGTTTTATGACTGTTTTATTGAGGTTTGCGTTTTATGACTGTGTTTCATTGCGGTTTTTATATGCCTCTGACCACCAGGTTACCACTGCCCAATTATATTGTTAAAATCATCAGCTCCAGTTCACTGCAAACTATATATATGTTTAACATTCAACTACAAGTTAACTACCAATTATTTTTGTGTTAATTACCTGCAGTCATGGATGTGAGCTAATTTGTTGGAGACACTGAATTTATATCCGTACAATTTATTACGTTTTACAGCCATCACTCACAAAGTGTAAACAATGGTTGGGGCTATGCGGTCATTAGCACATTCAAAAAAGAAAAGACTATACAATCACACATTTTTTTTTCTCCCAAGGGGGCTCACATCTTGTAGAACGTGGCTTGGCAACCACAAAGTCCAAAGGTGAGTCCGACATTGCTTCCAGTTACTTGTGTTGGACTCCTCTCCGTCTTCTTTTCTGTTAACCTCACTTGGTCCACTTGTGTTCTCTTCCAACCTCGTACAGTCAGGAGTTTCATTTTAAGTTTATTTTTTAGCCTACTTTCGATTTTTGCAAAAAATGAAAGTAGACTTATGAGATCAACACAGGGCGAAAAAAGTGTGTCTGTCTGTGTGTGTGTATGTGTGTGTGTGAGTCTGTCTGTGTGTGTGTGTGTGTGTATGTGTGTGTGTGAGTCTGTGTGTGTGTGTGTCTGTGTGTGTGTGAGTGTGTGTACTCTGAATGTCTGTCCCCCCCTATCAATTCGAACACGGTGAAACCGAATTGAACGAAATTTGGTACAGAGGTAGCACTAGTAAAGGACACCTCAGTGCCATACTTTATATCGCCGCCATCTTTACCAAAACAGAATGGCGGCCACTCAAATGTTCAAAACGTAAAATCAAATTACGGCTAAACTAATCATCCGATCTCTACCAAATTTGGTGACAACATACCTTTATATAGGACGCGTCTTTCACCCAAAATTCAAGGTCATCGGCCATGCCATTTCAGGATGGCGGCCGTGTGAATTATGCAACCATTTTAATAAATAGCTTAAGACCCACCAATTCCGATTATCGAGCCTAGGGGATTTAAACTATCCTGAAGGTCGTGATCCGTTATTTATTATAATTTAATATTATAATATTATACAGTATGAGTGGCTTAAAAGAGCTGAGCCGTTTGTGTCACACGACAAGATGGCAGCTGTCCTCATGTGCCTGTCTTATATTTCAGTAGTTTTAGTATGTTGTATGTGATATACCGTACTGATACAATAATATAAACTTTGTATGAAATGATCTTTAATGAAGATGTACTGCAGTGAAGAAATCGTTTATTTAAAGTCATTATTTGCCAACAGTTTGTATCTAATATGTCAGTTAAGAACACCTGACGTCATGGATACGGTTAGCTCTGGGCTAGCATGTTAGTCTGACACGCAGTTGACTGGGGATCGAATACTGCTACAGTTAGGTTTTTTTTTTCTTGAATTCTTTTACAAATGATGTGCACGAGCTTCTCCCACAGATACTGAATAAAATGTCATTTAGCTCAAAGGAGAGGATAAAGTATACACTCGTATATTAATAAAATCACAGTCCCAGCATCGCACATAAACAGAAGACATTAGAAAAAGGAGAATAGAAGAACTAGATACACGTTGTCATTAACCACAGCCTTCTTAATGCCTCTGTACGGTGCTGTCCTCTTGTGGGTTATGTGGGTAATATTGTTCCAAACATAACGCTGTGTAAATGCCTGAGCTGGCCTCCTGAAGTATGGCAATTTTGTAATACTGGTAGTTCAACTATTAGCCACGATCGCGCTCCGAATACCTTTAAACACTGCCAGCTGGATCGCCTCCCTCTTGGCTACTTTAAACTGCCTACTCATTCAACACCCATAGAACACTGCCATCGTAGTACATTACGATGGCAGTGCATAGGCGTACAAGATAAAGATTAATTCACTGATAGGTCGCAGCACCACCTACTGTGATTGGGGCGGAAGATGATTGGGGCGGAAGATTCTTAATTTTGCAGGCTGGCTTAATATAGAGATTAACGGACGTGAATGCATTACAATATGTTAGTAGTTTTGTTATTCAATCATCATAAAGTATATAATATTGATCTTGACACTTACTGGCTTATTATCAATATAAAAGAAAACAAACAATACATTGTGGTTGGGGTGATTGTTTTAGGGATGAGGACAAAGAGTCATAAAGATACCCATACATTTAGGAGAAAGTAGGCTATATGTTCTTTGCTGAACATCTTGTTTGTTAATGGCATGCAACTGCAACAGAAATCAATCCTGCGAGCTTGGTCACAGCAGGCAAGACTGTTACTGTTGAGCCATACAGCTCAACAACCAGTTGTGCAGAGTACTCTTACCAATCATCCTCACCGGTTCCGTTTCAACAGCATTCTTTTCATAACAACAGAAGTGCTACAATGGCTATTACATAGAATTAGGTCTTGAGGGGAAGCTCTCTCTTGTCTCAGTAGACAACAGTGCAAATTACGTTTGAGAAAATATTTCAACTTTCATTGCACACTTCCTTAGCAGTGAACAAGGTTTGGTTATTAAAATCTCTTCGTTTTTTTGTGGATCCACTCTACTTCATTTTAACAACCGACATAATTTATCGCTGTATGAACATTTTTATAGCCCATTTCATGGGCTACATCTCCTGCTGCCATCCGCTAGCCGATTTCACAGTCCACTTGCATTGTAAAATTCTACAGCTCCAGTTAAATGTAAACTATACATCATTTCCTTTGAAATAAGGTTTTCCAACCTATTGTTTTGCGCTAATTACCTACTCTCAGTGGTGTAGCCAATATGTTACTGTGTCTCAATTTATATAAATACAATTTGTTCACTTGTTATTTAAACTGCTGAAACTTCTTACACCGATCACTCGCTTTGTGTAGACAAAAGTAGGGACTACACAGTCATCACCACGTTCACAAAAGTAAGGATTACGCAGTCATCAACACATACACACACATGTTCGATTTAATTTGAAATAGCATTACACAAAACAAGATTGTACTAAAGATTTTAATTGAATCGCTTTCCTTTGATTTTTAAAATTCAAACCTCAGTCCTATAGGTCAATGTACAAGAATGTTGCAATGTTTTAAGACACTGTTTTTTTGTTCTTTTATAGATTTAGTACGGATCCTTGTTTGATACGTTTCATTGCCACCGTCATGGCGGCAATAAACCAGATCGAACGGGAATAAGAAGAAGGAGAAGGAGAAGGGGAAAGTGAAGGAGAGGGGGAAGAGAAAAGTGAAGGAGAAGGAGAGGAGAAGTTCGAGGAGAAGAATCAAAGGAATAATTCTTTAAATAATTGAACACAAGGTCGACACAAACGGAGATTTAGAATCCTTCGGCTTCACAAGGAAACCATAGGCTACAAAACAAAGCTATTTAGCACACATGAGCACCAGAGCAGTCGTTCAGGCTCTTAAACAGATTGGACCAAGGAGGGTCTCTCATGCAGGTCCTCTTCAATCCCCCTCCCTCACCTCCCTTTGTTTACATTCCCAATCATCAAACCCCACCCCACCCCACCCACGCCATCTCCCTTCCCCCGGCCCCGCCCCCACACCTTAGTCTTACACCCACACACCCCAATCCAGTCCATTAACCTCCGCCAACCTAGCACGCCAGGGTTCAACAACCACCACCATCCATCTCCATTCATGTTTCTCATTCATTCCCTGCCCTCTCAATTCCATTAAGAACACTCCCGTCCATGACCTACGCCACATCCCGTAATCTGCTGTAACGTCACAGCCTCCATTCACAGTTCCATCTTCATTCACGTTAGTTTACTCGCTAACCTACCACGCCAGGGTTCAACAACCACCATCCATCTCCATTCATGTTTCCCATTAAGAATACTCCCGTCCATGACCTAACCAACAACCCGTAATCTGCTATGACATCACACACACACACACACCAGTTGACCGTTCAAATCTGACGATTCATTCACAAACAAAGATTCGGAAACCTTCGGCAACACTCGGATCTCATCAGCTACAAAGCTATATAGCACAAGTACACACCAGAGCAATTGTCCAGTCTGTTAAACGGATTGGACCGAGGAGGGTCTCTCTCTCTCCCTCTCTCTCAAGGGCAGATCCTCTTCAATCCCCCTTCCCCCTCCCTTTGTTTACCTTCCCGTTCATTGATCCTCAACCCACACCCACCCACGCCTCCCACACCTTACTCCTACACCCACCTCCACCCACACCTGGCCCACTTCCACCCACACACCCTCCCCCCAATGACCTTGGGGGTGGTGGTCGACCTTGGGGTGAATGACCTGCCACGCCCCCTCATTTGCATAAATAACGGGATTTGGCTTCGGAGCCCCTTAGAATCTCTACTTATGTGCAGCGCTTATAGTCTCGGCTATTTTACCTACACGTTCTATCTGTTATTTATGTTTTACGTTGTACACCATCCATTATGTAACTAATTATATAACATTTCATGCATTTCACACTCTGATATGAGCATCTTTGTGCGGTAATATTCCAACTGTTATGATCCGCCATTTTGGTTTGAATCTTTTATCAAAGATAGCATGATGCTCATATATTTTATAAAATAATTTTTATAAAACCACCTTTTATAAAAGATTTCCGCATTACACTGTCATATATTTTATAAAAGATATTTTATCAAAGATCTTTGACACATTTCTTTGATAGTGTAATATCTGCCTAACGGTTGATAACTTTCTACCGTTCAACATGAATTGAAGTCCAAATAGGCTTATATTGGATGGGAAATATTTGTATTTGCAGAGATAACAAGGATGACTGGTTGATGTATCATTCGACAAAAGAAAATAAGATCTAAGTCCGTATCGTGTTGTTGTTTGAGTCTTCAGTCTTTTGACTAGTTTGATGCAGCTAGCAATGCCTCCCTGCCCTGAGCTAATCGTTTCATCTCTACATAGCTACCACACCCTATATCTGAGGCAATCTGTTTAACATATTCTAACCTTGGTCTACCCCTACAGTTCTTGCCCTCGACCCTTCCTTCCATAACTAAGCTTGCTATTCCTGGGTGTCTTAGTATGTGTCCTACCAACCTATCTCTTCTCTTCATTAGCAGTCACCAGAAACATCTCTCCTCTCCCACTAGTCTTAATACCTCTCCGTTTGTAACCCTATCTACCCATCTGATCTTCATCATTCTCCTGTAATACAATATTTCAAATGCTTCAATTCTCCTCTTTTCTGCTGATGGAAGCCATATTTCAGTAAACAAAATATTAAATGCTTTTTAGTCGGTCAACACGATTGCAACTATTGGTTTAGTCCGGGACAGCTTAAATACGTTACTAGACCGAAAACATGCAGCCAACTTTAACAACCGTCCCCTATACCTACGTAAATGTTGGTTTATGCTTGAATTTCTTGCAGTTAAGTTGTTTTCATGTGCCAGCACATTGTCGCCAACCCTGCTTGAAATATCGCCATCTCTAAAGACCATTATACCACTAAAATTTCTTACCACACACTTGCCGACATTTTTCGGGCGATAACTCCCAGAATGCATTTTCCACAAATTCTCCCAACATCATAATTACGACTTTCACTAATGATTATTATTATAATAATTTTACAGTTTCCTTGGAATTTCAAGTCTAATGAAGTTGTAAAAAATTGTACAAGGTAAGTACCACTAATATACATCGATTAAAACAATTTTTACAGTTATTATAGACTCTTGATTATCGTAAATGTGTGTGTTCAAACCCACTAGTCTGAGATGTTTGGATGCTTTAATTTAATTCATTTTTGGATAAATTCTAATTTAGATTTCATCATGACGCCTAAAAAACACGAGAACTGGATTGGAGGAACTCTACGAAGATCACTGGCGAATCGACTACCATTTGAGTAAGTAGCCTACACCTACATAATTAAAAGTACCAAGTTATTTAATCGTTGTTTTATTTATTTTTATATTAAGTTATAGCACAAATAACGTAATAAAAAACCTTAATGGTCTTTGGAAATTTTGAAATAGTCATCTGACTGCATTATTCGTATAAGCCTAATTGAAACATAGGCCTAACCTAAAATATAGCCTATGTAAGTTCACTCTCGGGAACATATTCTTAGGTTCAATTCACCTTCTAATATTGTAATGTATCTTATTCTCCACTTCCAAGTGCCGTCAGCCATAATATTATAATATATTGCACATGTAACTCGTAAGCTTGGAAGTAGTCAATGATTCACACTCGGCCAGTGGTAGTGTGAATGTATTGGTGATTATCTACGTAGCTTATATGTATATAGTTGGCTACTGACTTATAGCCTGCTTAGTATTAGGCGGATAAAATATTTATATTAGGTCTATTTTTATTTGTTTCAGTCATGGTTACGACAGAGTAGTGTGGTAGCCTTCAACGAACTTCAAGGGTTGTGCAACATGAATCAATCATAATTCTGAAGAGCCATATACTCCCATGTGCACGGGATATACACTGCCTTTGAGTCACATATGCAAGTTTTCAGATAATACCAACAATATCTCATAGCTCTCTTTTAGTTCTCGACATAAGTTACTGCACCACTGAATGTCTGGGTGAAAATTACTGATGTACTAATGTTGGGTGAGACAAAGTCATTGTTCGCTACTTGGCTAGATGACACAGTTTGGGCGAAGCCACTGGTTGCAATACGTTATAAATATTGGTCGCAACTATAGCCTACTTGTATTATTAATTATGAATGAAAGTAGAACGCGGCTTACACACATGCATCGGACATGAATGTGACTTTTACATACCTTGTGTCCTTGTTTCATCTTCTGGGAGATATTACATGTTGAAATTAGGAACCCTGGTCACTACTGCACCTCATATATGTGTATAAGTACATAAATATGCGTTTATATTTATTGCTCTTTGAAAGACAGCTGCCCTGTTCCAACAGCCCTTGCATCTTGTTGAACTGTCAACAAGGCGGACATTAGCGGCACACACCGATGCGCACACATTGTTGCTAACATGTGGGATTCAAAATCGTATTCCTTTGGTCATAAATGAATATTTGGTCTAAAATAACCTCCCTCTCGAGATTACCCGTTATATCCAAGAATCAGGGACTTTGTTTTATACTATGTAGAGATGTGCACCGAAAAATGTAAGCACTTTGATTTTTAGAAACCATTTGATTAGGTTTCATAATAATGTTGTTAATAATACGATCATGAAGAAATGAGCGGATGTGTGGTGGACGTAAGCACATTGTAGGCGAAGCCAGCAGCATTCCTGGCAACGCTGCCTTCAGTTCAATGCGTATCTGCCGAACTGTCAGAACACTTCTTTGAAAATTACAACTCTAGAATAGACGACTGTCTGGACGAAACCATTGGCCGCTACTAGGCCAGGTGACTGTGTGGATGTAAATTACTGCTTTTAATACAAGCAAGGGGGTCTGGGGTGTAAGCCCCAGGTTAGGTTTGTATGTAAAGCCTTATTTCGCGTTCACCACGCTCGAACTAAACGGCAAAATCAGTGCCAAACAATAATGTTGGCACTGCTGAAAAATGTAATAACACCATTTAGCGATAAAATGTTCAACTCTTGTATCTTAGTCACATTACATAAGTTACTGTGGAAAATTTTTCAGATTTCGATGGAGGTTGACTCGTAAATTCCGCTCTCGTAAAATAAATATCTCAACTTTCCACAGAAAATTATTTTTTGTTGGTACCTTCTCGTCCCATCTGCTAGGTAACTTCCTAGCGCATGCGTATTGTCAAAGCTATGGACGTAGTCTAAATCCTGCGATCCGAGAATGTGTTTCCTAGGTATTTTATCTACTTGAGGGCCTATTTTTCAATCGCTAGACAAAGTTCAGAGTTGAGTACTCCCAGCATCAAACACCATATTGTGTTTTTCAATCGCTAGGCAGCGCTGCCAAGGGAATCAATGTGGTGGTCATATTTACTCGGTGCTATTTGTGCTGAATAGGCATTAAACCTTCGGAGTAGTGACTCTCCGCAGTTGCTTGTTGTATTTCTCCTACCAGCTGTGAATACTATGATTTGTGTCATGGATTTGTATGTTAATTGCATGAATCTTTATTTCATGGCTTGTTTTCGTTTATCGAAGAGTGCTGTGATGGCTGCCCTAGAATTATTAGCTTCGGCACGCACACAGGTAACGATATTTGTAGGCTATACATTATACGGTAATACAAAACTAAAAATTTCAAAATTCTCGTATACTACACAGCTTGGACATTCTTAAAATTCACCACAAGACACGTGAATAATGAAATAAAAGGCAAAACCATTGCCCTGGATAAATATTTGTGATGCGTCGCTAACCCCACTGTGCGTGGCAAAAACCAGGGATGTTATATATTTGCTAACGCGGCCCGCACAACCTCGATTTTTCATATTAAATCGTTGTTGTTGTTTCTTATGGCTAGCCCGGATTCCAATCCATCAGTCATCACAATAACACAGGTTATCAGATAAATTCCACATACCCAAGTACACAGATCTGCATGACCATGATATCGCAAAGCCCCAAAATCAACCAACAACTGCTGACTTCTACCATTCCATAATTAAATCTTAGAGTTGCCATTACAGTCTTATGACCCTAAAATCCACGACTAGTTCGAATGGTTTTAGGCCTAAGCATTGGATCAACCATCCTCTTGCATCTCAATAGGGATTTGCCAATAGGCTTTCAACAGCTCCATATATGTAGGCCTATACATGCAAGAAATGAGTACGGTACTTATAAAAAATAAAGAAATAATAACCTAATATGTACCCTACTATTCTATTTCTCTCCTACTCCTAAATATTTCTCTGAAAAATCATCTTAAAGCGGAATGCTCTGCATTTTTGGACTAATTATAAAAATGTAGCCTGTATGAAGAAATGAACTTGCTCGTCTTTAGCTCCCCGGCGAAACTGGAAAAAACCTTGAGTAAGTATTAATATTTCTGTTCTTATGCATTTTAATGATGCTTTAAATATCAATTTACTGTAGAAGAGCTAATTTAAGTTAACTTCACTACCATAATACTGCTTAAGAGTTAGTCTGTTGAGGACTGATGACCAAGATGTCCCTAACTTGAGCAAGGACTGCTTCACAACTTTATGTAAAATGTATTTTCGTAAAAGGGCCTTTACTTAGTTTGGATCATTTGCGATACGTGTTACATGGATGTGTGTGCTGAATTTTTGGTGTTAAATGATGTAAGTTGGCAACACCAAATGTGGCAGCCATATTGGTTTTCTAGTAACTTATTTAAGATGGCCAAGACTATAATTAGTATTATTCCCAAAACCAGAAAATAAATATTGTACATTCAGGCCTAATCTGTCAAATCAATCATACCTACCTACAAGACAACAAAAATGCTCCATGAAAAACTATTGAAACCCCTTAATGGTAGTCAAACATAATCTCAGACCACCGACGCTAATTTGCGAAGGTGCAGAAAAATCTTAATAAAGTAGCCTACAGCTATTCGTAATAGTAGGCTACTGTTGTGATATACCGCTTCTGAGTGATTGACCCCCGAAATAAAACTATTTATCTTAATGTCTAAAGGTAACGAGATGGCAAAAAAAACACAAATCTCTAGAAGGCAACACTCTAAATGGCTTATAAAATTTCTAATCCTCAAGTCACCGACCCTTCACCAACATTAATGTTTGTAATTTAAGTAGGGGACACCAAGAGCTCGCCGATGTGTCCTAGGCGAAACCCCACACAAGACACGGCACACACCTAGAAGAATTGCTGAGTTTTAAGTAGGTTATGTTAAATTGTGGTTAATGGTGGAATTGATTGCAGCTGTGTGGCATTCGACTCGGTAGAGCACATCAACGTCTTGGAGGTATTGAAGGTAATAGGTGTCAACTCGAAATACGAGTACATTCGAATTATTGGTCTAACATACTTGGAAAGCTACGCTAAGGTTCGAACAGAAGTTAAAGGAGAACTCTTTAGAATAGAGAAAGGGGTCAAACAGGGGGATCCCATATCGCCCAAACTTTTCAACTGCGTCCTCGATTTTTTTTTCAGAAAACTAAACTGGGGAAACAGGAACTTCGGAATTAACATTAACGGAATACGTTTATCTAACCTCCGCTTTGCAGATGATATTGTGCTATTTGCAAAGACAGCAAATGAACTAAACACAATGCTAGGTGAACTCCATTACACGAGCGAAGATGTGGGACTGCGAATGAACCCCAGAAAAAAAAATACAAATTTCGAAGAGTTACCAATCATATTGAATGCCACACAAATGGAATATTGCAGCGTATATATATCCAAGCAATACGCATGACACAAACAAGCGATCGAGAAATCAAAAGGAGGATTGGATTGACGTGGGGAAAATTCTGGAGCCTAAGCTTCATCCTTATGGACAAATCATTGAGCCCTAAATTAAGATTCGATATACTTCAAAGCTGTGTCATCCCAGTGTTAATATATGGATGCCAAACGTGGTCATTTAGTCAAAGTCAGACAAGACTGCTCCAGATCTATCAACGGAAAATGGAAAGGAGAATCCTAGGCGTTAAGCTAAGCGACAGAATCAGTTACACGGATCTGAGAAAAAGAAGTGGGTTGGAGAACACAGCAACAAGAGCTTGGCAACTGAAATGGCGCTAGGGTGGACACATATCCAGAAAGCACCAGGGTAGATGGGCGTACTCCACGACTATGTGGCAAGAGAAGCAGACGACGCCCCCGTCGCAGATGGTCGGACGAATTTAGGTTCGAGGCAGTTGTTACGTGGACCAGAAATGCAAGGGATAGAAAGCTATGGAAGGAAATTTCTGAACAGTGTAATAGTGTAACAATGTAAATACCGTAGTAAGGATGAGTGTTCATTTATTTTGTATTAATGTGTGTCAATATGTATTTAGGAAAGACATCTCTCAAGAACTGGCTCCTCTTGGGAGACCCTTGCCCATCAGGGATCTACGGGCTTATCTTATCTTATCTTATCTTATCTTATCTTATCTTGTGTGGTGGGAAGAACGACAGCCTTGAAAATTAGTGCTCAGCCAATCAGGGAAAAGTTTTGATTTGGAGACATTGCTCGATTTTTTTTTTTGAAAGTTTTGATTCACGAATAGGCTGAGTTAAAGATTCTCCGCTAGATGGCAGACATAGATGCACAATGTTTTCAATGCGTTATTAATGGAAACGTACATAACGACACCCAATGCAATCATATATTCACTGGTTTAGATTTATATGAAGCTCGTAAATGACATCAGCAGTATTACATATCGATAATATTACCCGTGGGAAGTGGTAGTCAGCATCTTCATCTCACAATTTGAAGATTTCCTAGACGAAGCCTTGGAGGGTTAATAATAATAATAATAATAATAATAATAATAATATCGTATGGCCTCGGATGCCGGGTGCAAGCTTTGTTATTTGACACCCAGAGGGTAGCTTGCATGTCGAATTTCGTTGTTCCTTGTCTATGAAAGTCAAGGAGGTTAGATGTTAGATATCTAACCTCCTTGAACACTATAGCGCTTTCTAGTAGAGAAATGAGGAACTTTCTGTTGGCGGAAACTCCCGAGATTAATTTTGCCGTTATGAACTTGGCCTACTGAATTCAAATGGGTTCTTTGACATGCCAACATCGTATGACATGCGTATCGTATTTTTGCCGCCTTTCAAAAATCACTTACCACGGTCAGGAGCGAACCTGCAATCTTGGGGTTAGTAGACCGGGCCACAGACTCTCTGAGTTCTTGCCAAACCAATATCAGTTAATTAATACAGGTCTTACGAACATAGTATTATTTCTCTAACAATCTGCCGCTGTCCGTTGCCATCACACTGCAGCAAAACACATTCTGGAAGGGAACAAATAGTTGACTCGTAAGTTTGAGGGACTGCCGATAATAGACCACAGCAGCTTCAACAGGGCTGTAGATGCTTAATTGAAGAAACAAATCTAGGTTTTAGATATCGATATCGATATCATAGATATCTGCTATGATGCACACTCAGTTCAGTTCCAATAGTGGTGTCGATCCTCTAAGGAGTGATATTTTGCTAACGCAAATATCACACTCCATCCCCTCTTCATCACAAACCAAGTAATCGCTAACTAGGACTTAAGTGACTGTTTCGAGGTTGATTGGGACATCATCAGGAAATTTGAGGTTGTCCAAAAGAATCAAGACATGATCCGGGAGAACAATTTCGTCATTTTTACTGCCTGTATTGGTATTTACATTTACGGTTGGCACGACTTCGCTGCAAAATTCAGTATCATCACTTTCATTGGATGCTTTAGAATGAAGGATGAGGCCTGACTTCACTATTCCTTTGATAGCACTAGCTGCGGTTCTTGCATTTGTGATGTCATTGCATTGATTACCCTCCCCACCATTCTTATACAACTGGAAAGAGCTTCAAAGGGATCTCCAGAAGTTCACCATATCCATTCTGAAGGAGGTACTGTAAGCGGTAGAGGTTACAGTAAAAACAAGTGCTTCAGCTGACTGCTTGGGAAATTCTTTACATTTAGGCCGTTTTGGTTCACCCTGAAGTTTTTCGATATAATGAACGAAATCTTGCTGTAACTACTCTAGTCGTTAATTGGCTGCATAATGAAACTCCATACAGTCTGGAGTATTTTGCCGCACATTCACTACTGTGCCCGTTTAGACCGAAGTTCAACGACCACAAATGCATTTCACCAAAAATCAGCCAGCACGAGAATCAAAACATCCCAAATATGGGCTAAAGTGTCAACAATAACACAATAAAAAATGCTTTACTGATTTTCGGCTCGATGCAACAATAAGGTTAGAAGGAGACTCTGAAAATAGCACAATTCTTAAAATAATCTCATTTTATGAAAATGTTCAAATTGACTTGAAATAAATGCCAGAATAGCATTTAGGAATGCATGACGGATCATACATTTATGTACCCAAAATATACAAGGTTATCAACACATGAACACTTAATATTTGAACGAAAGCCAGAATGTCAGTCCTGTTGACTTTGTTCAAATTAAATTTTTGACAGTCGTAGGTTCTTCAGGGAAAATTAAATTGTCCAGCGTGATTCCTAAATCATAAGCATTCACTGGTTGAAATTAAATGGTTTCACTCGACGTAGAAACATCCCTTTTTTTTTGGTTTCGAATGTTTCAGAAAATACCTATCACTTCCAGTAATTAATATTCCAAAAATTGGTTCATTTTTTAAGTCATAACAATGGGTATAACACTACATCAACTTATATGGTCATCTGAGCATGGATTCGAAAAATTTCGATATTAAACAGAAAATGTATTATACCATCTGTTCTTGATCCAAAATAATTATTCTGAGTGCATGACTCGACTATCAATTTATGGTCAAAAATTATTATTAACAAAACATCAATTCTTTAAATATTAATTATTCCATTCAATCATTCAAAAATCATTTAAAATATTATTTAGAAAATTGTTACAAAAATAGTAACAAATACTATTATCAAAAGTTGCAATTCTTTGACAGAATATGAAAATGTTAATACATTCATTATTTTACATAATATTTATATTTTTAATAGGATCACAAATATCCTCTAGATAGTAGTGGATGTTCATGAAATGACAGTATTAATTTATTTATAGAATCGGCCCATTCTATTTAAATGTGTCAAAAATCACATGATCATAATTAGCATTAGGCAACGGTAAAGTCTCCTCATAATGAAAGTTTAATGTTAATAACAAAATCCGGGTCAACAAGTACTAGGAAAAATTTATAGAACTCTAGAATCAACTGTGAATTAACTATGATGGCTCCATAAAATAACCCTCGGTTATAAATTCGTCGAAAGTGTGGCTTGTAACAATATTTTCAATTCCCAACATATTTATCAAAGTCATCCAACCTCCACAATGGTTGATGCTTCATTTTAACAACAACATCATTCCTGCGACTCATTGCACAATCAGAATGGCACATTTAACTATTTCTACACACAATAATTACTTCGCAAATTATACATAATAATCAAGCCTTTGCTTGTTATCCAAACTGGAAGATTTAGAAGCTAGTAAGCTCCTTCAAATGCGTTTACTGTAATTTTACCATCATATTAATCATTAAATAATTTCACATTGTGTCTATTTCTAGTCAAACGTTCTCTCACAAGACGTTACCCAAATGATTTATATTTATATAAACTCTAGTAAAACCCTATTTTATACATTCTATTTGATTCCCGTATCATCACTTTCCGTGTCTTCTACATGATTTGATAGCATAGTGCAAGTGTTAAATGCTTCCAATGAATTACTCTGTTAGTAGAATGTGGGCGTGCGTTTAACCACTTATCTTCGGAAAAACAAGTATCCGATATAGCAAACTGTTTTAAATATCCAATTCATAAATTCATACTACAAGATATGATTATTAGAAAATAAAAATCATAATTAATATTATCTCAGAAAAATTGATAATAATTATTATAATTATTAAATCATTATTATTATTATTATTATTAATTCCACAACTGGATTTAAATTCAATAAAAGATCAAACTCGATTTCTTAAACATGGAAAAATATCCATTCCTCAACTTAAATTTATTTTTAATAATACTTTTATTGCAGCCAAATGACCAAACAAAAACAAAATAAAAATTCTATTACAATAAAAATTATTCAAACAATTTCAATTTTGCATTCTGGTGCCTTGGTTTGCATATTCTGTAATTGATTGGGTTCTCTTTTTGCACAATTCTATGTGGTAGCGTCCACATGTTTGTTCACATAAGTTGCACTCACACGTCTCAGCTGGCTCATGATATGATGTGTTCACACAGATGAAATGATGAAATCCGTGTACCGCCATTCTGGTAAACACGTGCCTCATCTCAAAGCTTGATGTGGCCCATGTCCGATCTACCATAGCCCCTGTTCCATAAAACTCAGCGGGTATTTCTTCCCTTTTTGCTTTTAATGTTGATAAAAGATTTTCTGAGTCTCAGTGCTGGGAAGAGTCAAAAGTGTTCTTAGGTCCTCGATAAGGAATGTTTCTCTTGCGAGGAGGTAGACGAGTCTGGAACGTGTAGTCTTTGACACTCCTAGTGCTCTTTTGATGTATAATGCTTTTACCCGTTCTAATTCGGATAGGTTCTTTTCGGTGAGGTGCGACCATATGACTTCTATCCCATACGTTAATATGGGCATTATTTTAACTCTGAAGAACATCATTGCTGTTTCTAAGTTGAGGGATTTAATGTAGCCAATCTCGTGCATCGCCCTTGCTGCTTGCGTTGCTTTCTCAGCTATATGTTTCGTGAAACATTTGGCGCTTGTTTGCAGCGTGATGCCTAGATATTTAAAATCTTTAGCGATGTTTATTGTCGACTTTTTGATGCATATTTCCGCCAATGCTGGAGCCTTTCCTCCTGGTCTAAAGACCATCATTTCTGTCTTAGATATGTTGATCTCAAACTCATGCTTGGTGCACCATTTCTCTACATCATTTATAGTGTCCTGAAGTTCAATAATGTCTGTTGATCCAACCACTATATCGTCGGCGTACGATTATGCAATTATGTTCTCTCTTTGGGTTATTCGCATTAGATCTCCTGCTGCTAGAATGAATAGTAGAGGGCTTAGTGGATCTCCCTGCAGTACTCCGTTTGTTTGGAGTATCGGCTCTGAGACTGAAAGATTGTCCGAGACTCTTACTTTGTTCCATTGGAGTATGGAGCTTATACTTCTCATCCATATATTGTTTTTGCCTAGAGTCTCTTCTAGTTTCTTTATCACCAAATTCCTGTTTACCAAATCAAAAGCCTTAGTGAAATCTATGAAAATGGCGTAAAATTTTCCTTTCTGTTAAGGGCTTCCCAGATGTCATTTAACAGCAGTTCTATTGCAGTTAGAGTCGATCCTCCTTTTCTGAAACCGAATTGGTTTTCCGGAAGATGTTCGTTGATTGTTTCTTTTATTCTCTCAGTTATTATTTTTGTAAATATTTTAAAGGGGATATTCTCCGACGCAATACCTCTGTATTTATTGGGGTCTTTGGGATCTCCTTTTCCTTTATACAGCATTTTGATTATTGATTCTCTCCACTTATCTGGTATTGATGCTGTCTCTACGCATGTATTATATAGTTTCGTCCAAATAGGAACTACTAGATGGGAAGTGTCCTTTATATATTCACTATATAGCCCGTCTGGTCCTGCAGCTTTTCTGTTCTTTGTTCCTGCGATGATGAATTGGATCTCACTATCAGTCAGTGGGGCTCATTCTGTTGGTAATTGCAGGCCGTTCTCCTGTGTGGGTTTTGGTGTATCTTTTATTCCTTCTCTGTTAAGAATGCTACTGAAGTGAGATTTCCATTCTTCCATGTTTATATAGTGCGTCTGCGCTTGCTTCCTTGGACGTAGTGCAATATATGGATTTCCTGTAGCTTCTTCTACTATTCGTTTGCCTTCTTCTTCCCAATAAATCCTTTTCTTCTCTCTTAGTAGCTGCTTGTAACAACTTCTCTTCTTGTTGTACTCTTGGGTGAGTGTATGATTCGCAATGTTCAATCTTAGCTGGTGTAGGCTGTCCAGTACCTCTTTCCTTGACAAATAGCATTCCTGGTCGAACCATTGTTTTGCTTTTCTCTTCATCCTAGGGCTTGCGGCTTGTGTTAGAAGTTCTTCTATAGCTTGCACCGCTTCCTCCAATCTTGAGTCTTCTAATAATGATTCTATTTGTTCTATCTGTTCTGATCGTTCTTCTATCTTCCGGACGTCTATTTTCCTCGAGAGTTGTTGTTTTACTTCGATTTGTATTTCCTTCCATTCTCCTTGAAGCTTTATTTCCATTGGTATATGTTTTGGTAATGGTGTGTGATGTGCTGTCCAAAGAAGGTTTATTTCCCCTTTTATTTGGCCTCTTATCAATGCGATACCTATTGGGGTTTTTGCCATTGTGGCAAATATATGTTGGTACAGTGCTATTGTTTAAGAGGCGGAGGCCTTCTTCATGCAACTGTTCCATGACTAGTTTAGTTTTGTAGTTTTCTATATCAAGCCTGCAATTTAGGTCTCCTGCGATGATTAGAGGTTTGTCCTGCTTACATTCTATGATTAGTTGGCCTAACTCATCTATTATATCCATAGCAGTTCTGTTCGGTTGAAAGTAAGCCGAAATAATTGTAATATATTTCGTCTCAATTAGCATGGTGTGATCTTGCTTGATGGTCAAGATTATTGGGGTGAGCAACGGCTTGAGGAGAACGGTTAGTCCTCCTTTCGGTCTACCTCTTCCCCCTTGCTTCGCATGCAGATGTATACTATAGTATTTCGCATGCTGCCATTGATCCATGAGGAAAGTTTCCGTTAGTATTATTATGTCAAATCCTTCCAGACAGTCTGTTGGTGCCATACTCGTTGCATTTTTTAAACCTTCTACATTCCATAGCATTATCTTGATACTTTTTCGTCTTTCCTTCTCTCTGTACTTCGTGTTCTTGTTCTCTGATTGGCTCGTACCTGTCTTATTCGAGCGATACCCCTGGGTCCCGCCGAAATAACCGAAAGCGACTGATCGTTATTCCTGCTGGCCAGAAATTTGTATCATTTACTATTTCAAGGTACTTTAGAGGTATTCCTACCTAGAAAAATTTCGTGTTATATCTCGATAATATTTCCTCGCAAATAACGTTTCCTGGGATTTCCTTCCTGGCAAGGAATTTCTTTATTGCCTCTATTGTGGTTTCCGGTCTTATTCTTCCCACGAAAAGCCAAGCCATTTTGTCTACAGCTTGTAAATCTTCATCTCCTGATCCAGTGTCGGTCATAGTAGCTTGTATCCGCGCCGGCCATCGTTTCCTTCTCTGGGATACCAGCCTCCATTGCTCTTCAGTTGTTGAATCCGTTGACCTTGCCTGTTCTTGATTTTGGATCGATCCGCTTGTTTGCAATGGAGAGTAATCTTCCTTTGTGGTGCAGTTCTCAATTCTTTCACCCTCCCCCATGGTGGCGTTGGGTCCCTTACAAAAATTGGCGTAAGACGGACGCTTCTCTGTGAGGTTGGCAGTATGCAGTTTCGCATTTCCTTGTTGTAGATTTGAGTCATGTTGCTTTGTGATTGCAAATTCCTCTTTAATCATCTTCCTGATATTTTTAAATTTACAGTAACGACGGCTGATGACCGCAATTAGAAAAAATCACAAAAATAAAATGCTCGTGATGCTCGTCCATTGATTCAAATCATTGAATATTCATGTCTGAGTGTAGAAAATACTCAGAACAAGGCTTCCCATGCCTCGTATAAACATTTGCAACAGCACATTATCAAAGAAAAAAAGTCCTCTCGGCACGCCGGAAGGCGGAGGTAGATTTCACCGGACAAACTTGGGGATAAGCGAAAATAGGCAGAATATGCAGGTTTTCGTAGAAGGATCAGACCTCATTTATTGCGTGAAAGTATTTTATAATTGGAGATTAATTAACTTTGTTTTTCGTCATTTTATGCATATTTTAAACATTTTATTGTCTTATGATGACGGTAACCTTCTTGTCATTTGGAGTTAATTTTTATACTTGTGGTCACACTGTCCTTATGCAAGGTTTCGACACTGATGTGTAACTATGTAACGGTCTGTTACTTCTTCACGCAAAATTATATCTCCCGCAGAGATGTTGGTTGGTTCCTCAGTTTAGGGGCTGCGACAACGCGGTCATCTAACCCCGTGTACTTTGAGTGAGTGTGAGGAAGATAGTGATAAATCAGAGTATGAAGAAGAGGCAAATTCGAAGAAAAAGATTGAAAAATGAGGTTCAAATGAAATTGGGAGCTTTGTTATGAGCTATATAAAGTTTAAAGTTCAAGAAGGAATTACAGACTGTATATTTTATTCAGATAGCTGTGCAGGACAAAATCTGAATAGGATTTTGTATGCAGTTTACTCCTTTATGTCTGAGACACTGCATGTTTCCATCATCCACAGATTTTTGGAAAAAGGATACACGCAAAATAAAGGGGACTCAATGCATGCTCTCATTGAAAGAAGAAGGAAAGGGCAAACTATTTGTGTTTCATACCAATGGGTTATGCTTATTCGCATGGCGAAAGCAAAGGGTAAACCATACGTGGTTAAAGAAGTTTCCCAGAAGGACTTAAAGAATTGCAGGAACTTTTGGATTTTGACAAGCGGAACTGGGTAGCAAGAGAAGAGAAAATACACTGGCACAAAGTGAGGCAGTTTCGTATCGGGAGAGACGAACCAACCAAGCTACTTATCGAGTACGACCACGAAGGTGAAGAAGTGTTTATTGATCTGTACCAGAATCGACGAGGAAGACGGCAATCTATTCGCACTTTGGAGCTTAGTAATGCTTATAACGGACTGTTGACAGTAGCTCCACAAAAGGAGAAGAACCTGCTGTCTTTATGTGCTCCCAACCTCATACCAGACATGTATGAAAATTTCTAAAAAAAATTGAAAATTACCGTAGCCGAAACAACTGAATCAGACACAACTAGTGACAAATAAAAATGAAAGTAACTTGTCTCGAAGTTGAATTGTTTTAGTTTGTATATTGTATTTTCAAAACAATGAACATTTTTGGAAAGTTTAAAATAATAGCATTTTTTTTAATTTAACCTGTAAACTTCTGTTCTTTTGAAATGTTTTCATAGTCTTCAACGATTGTATTGTTCACAGATAACAATCTTAAGAATAGTAAGTTCAGTCAATTCTTTCTTTTAGCTCGTTGTATGCAGTAATAATGGAATTTATATTAATAAAAGACACTATAACACAAAGTTGATGGTTATTATTAGATTAAATTGTCCAAATAATAACATCGTTACTCACCTTTTGCAGTCAGTTGTTCACACATCTCCAATGAAGAACATCGTAACTTCACATGCGATGTTCTTCATTGGATAATTCCAATTCAGTAATATCGAAACTACGTGTAAATGGGTTAATTAATAAATTCAAATACCCTTCTTCGTGTAAAATAAACTAGGCAATGAATGCTTTTCATTGAGCCCATGATCGCAAAGATTGAGAAACTCGCCGATTTGTAGGAATTTTTCTAAACTTTAAACTGCTCTCCTCAACATTTTACTTTATGCAGATACGATGTTCTTAGTTGGAGGCGTCGAATTACAAGATGTACATGCCAAAAATTTGGTTTTTAAGCCCGCCGCCTTTCAGCGAAGAGCTTTATAATTTCGTGCGGGTCCGTATGTATGTATTTGTCGTCGCTCCGTAGATACTGGTCAGAAAGTAACGTTTAATAGCCTATATGAAATCGACCTGAAATCGTCCCCTGATGACGACTAGGTGGCGGAAAATCTTGCCAGTCATCGTCATTTTGACTTATTAAAAAAAATGTGATTTAATAAATAGCGGTAGGCTTTTTGATCGAAGTCTCAACTTTGTTTAGAATAAAAAATCCAATATACTGTATGTAATCTAATTTAGATAAAATTTATAGATTCTGTCAATACTGCTCATAAGCTTAGAATATTTTAATACGCCTAAGAGTACAATGATTTGTTTGTGAAGGTGCCGACTGTTGAGATAGAGTATACAGGTAGGAAACCCGGACATCTTTAGTCTTGTAATCCTCCTCCCCCCCCCCCCCCCGCCGAAAAAATTATGGGTCTGTATCCGCCACTGATTTTGTTATTTATTTCGGAAAATTTACTTGAATATTAATTCTCCTTCAAGCGCTGCAACTTTCACTCGTCCTCCCTGGCTAGCACACTAATGTATCCTCGCTTTCAACTACGACTTAAAAATTCATTCGGAGATGTGTCCGGATATGGGAGGGTTCGGATATCACAGGTCCGGACGTGACAGTTTGTACTGTACACTGGTTTTTCACAGAACCATCCTTTAACGTTCTGTAGTTTTAATATACTGCAAACACCTCGTCTAATATAGATCTCATTACATTATCGGTATAGTAAAGTCTACTGATTAAGGTGAAATGTACTTAATTACATAAATTCGGGTTTAATAAAAATTTAATAATAGTATTATTATTATTACTGTAAATTTGTCAATTCAAATAACAGTACAGTACGTATGTAGTTAGTTTTAGTTGTAAGTAGGTAGTTAGTTTGTCTATTAGATATATGTCGTTGTTCTATTAGACTGTGGTGTGTGAGTGTGTCTGGTAGCAGTTGCATTGTTTATTAGTTCTAGTTCATTGTTTCAGTAGACTGTGATGTTTGAGGGTGCATGTGAGTGTGCCTGTTGACAGACTGTTTTAGTGGTAGTATTTGTTGTTGGTGGAACTTTAGTATTTTTTTCGTTAGTAGAATTTTGGTATTTAATTGTTAGTACGGTAGAAGGTTAGTATTTTTGTTTAGTAGAATTGCTCTTTACTTATTCTGAAAGGGAGTAGCAGCCTTTCAGAATAAATCAATTCTTTACTAGTCTTATAGACGGTTAAGATATTGATAATATAAGCCAAATAATGGCTACACTGCGTCCTGCTGCACGGCTGAAAGCAACGGGAAACTACAGCCGTATGCTATTCCCGAGGATATGCACCTCTCTATGCATAATTACATGTGATGATGGCCCCCTCCCTTGTAAAATTTCAATCCGGAGGTAAACTAGTCCCCCGTTTGGATCTCCGGGTGGGGACTACTCGAGAGGGGGTTAACATCGCAGAAGTGACAAAGAGGAAATCTGACATTCTACGGATCGGAGCGTGGAATGTTAGAAGTCTGCTAGGAAGTGGAAGGTTAGAAAACTTAGAAAGGGAAATGGATAGGTTGAGGTTGGATTTGGTTGGGATTAGTGAAATGCGCTGGCAGGAAGAACAGGACTTTTGGTCAGGAGACTATAGGGTCATTAGCATTAAATCAAACAATGGCCAAGCAGGGGTTGGCCTCATATTGAGTAGGAAACTTGGACAGCGGGTGGAATATTATGAACAATATAGTGAACGGATTATTGTAGCAAAAATCAATACTAAACCTACCTGCACCACAGTGGTACACGTCTATATGCCTACCAGTCAAGCTGATGATGAGGATGTTGAAAAGGTCTACGAAGAAATAGACGAAATTCTGAGGTATATCAAGGGTGATGAAAATGTTATAGTAATGGGAGATTGGAATGCTGTGGTAGGGAAAGGAAGAGAAGTGAAAATAGTAGGAGATTTCGGATTAGGTGAAAGGAATGATCGAGGAAGCAGGCTGGTAGAATTCTGCACCGAGCATGAGTTGGTCATAGCTAACACCTTATTCAATAACCACAATAGAAGAATATACACATGGATGAGACCAGGAGATACAGCGCGTTACCAAATCGACTTCATTATGGTCAAGCAGAGGTTTCGAAACCAGATTTTGGATTGTAAAGCATATCCTGGTGCTGACATAAACTCTGACCACAATCTGGTCGTAATGAAATGCAGATTAAAGTTGAAGAAACTGGAGAAAAGTCAAGAGCCAAAAAGGTGGGCAATAGACAGACTGAAAGAGAAGGATGTAAACGAAAGATTCAAGAAGAGTATAAAGGAAGGACTAATGAAAAACCCTAAACAAACTTCAATTGCAGACGAATGGGCACTTTTGAAGAATGAAATAACAAAATCCGCAGAAGAAAATATTGGTAGGAAAGAAAGAATAGGTAGAAAACCGTGGATCACTCAGGATATACTAGAATTGATGGATGAAAGGCGGAAACACAAGAATGTAAGAGATGAGAAGGGGAAAGCAGAATACAGACGTCTGAGAAATGAGGTTAACAAGAAGTGCAAGGAAGCGAAAGAAGAATGGTTGAAAGAGAAATGTGCAGGTATAGAAAATTGTCTGAAATTAGGTAAAGTAGACACAGCTTATCGAAGGATTAAGAATACTTTTGGGGAAAAGAAGACTAAGTGCTGTAATATTAAGGACACAAATGGAAAGCCTCTAACAGATAGGGAAGAAAAGGTTGAGAGATGGAAAGCTTACATAGAGAGTTTGTATAAGGGAAAGGAGATTGAGAATCATATAATGGAAAGGGAGGAGGAAATTCATGAGGATGCGAAAGGAGATTTAATATTGAGATCGGAATTTGATAGAGCTTTGGAAGACTTAAGCAGGAACAAAGCACCAGGCATAGATGATATACCGATTGAGTTGCTACGCTGCATAGGAGATGAAGGTCTGATCAGGTTAGTTCACTTGGTGTGTAGGATTTATGAGACAGGTGAGGTACCCCCTGATTTCAAGAAGAATGTAATCATCCCTATACCAAAGAAAGTGGGAGCTGACAGATGTGAAGATTACCGTACAATCAGCTTGATTACTCAAGCTTCAATGATCCTGTCTAGGATAATTTACAAGAGGATTGAAAGCCAGATAGAAACGGAGTTGGGTGAAGACCAGTTTGGTTTCAGGAGAAATGTAGGAACAAGGGAAGCTGTACTAAGTCTTAGGCTGATTTTGGAAGGTAGAATAAGGAAAGATAAGAGAACGTTCATGGCTTTTGTAGACTTAGAAAAGGCTTTTGATAACGTTGATTGGACTAAATTGTTTGACATTTTGAAATCGATTGGAATAAAGTACAGGGATAGGAAGGTGATATACAATCTATACAGAAACCAGACAGCAGTCATTCGAGTTGAAGGACATGAGAGAGAAGCTGGTATTCAGAAAGGTGTAAGGCAAGGCTGCAACTTATCACCCATACTTTTCAATCTTTACATTGAACAAGCAATGAAGGAAATTAGAGAAAAATTTAAAGTGGGAGTGAAGATTCAAGGAGAAATAATTTCAACTCTGAGATTTGCTGATGACATCGTAATCTTGGCCGACAAGCCTGAGGATTTGAATGAGTTTTTGAATGGTATGGACTCCGTCTTACAGAAAGAATTCATGATGAAAATTAATAAATGTAAAACAAAAATACTGGAATGCAGCCGAAATAAATCAGAAACCTCTATGGAGATCAAATTGACAGGTGAAAAGCTGAAGGAAGTAGAAGACTTCTGTTACTTAGGAAGTAGAATAACCAGTGATGGACGAAGCAAAGAGGATATGAAAAGTAGGTTGGATCAGGCAAAGAAAGCTTTTCTACAAAAAAGGAATCTGCTGACATCGAATATAGATTTAGGTATTAGGAAGTCATTTTTGAAAGCCTTTGTCTGGAGCGTGGCACTCTATGGAAGTGCAGCAGAAAAGAGGAGAATAGAAGCATTTGAAATGTGGTGTTACAGGAGAATGATGAAGATCAGATGGGTAGATAGGGTTACAAACATAGAGGTATTAAGACGAGTGGGAGAGGAGAGATGTTTCTGGCGACTGCTAATGAAGAGAAGAGATAGGTTGGTAGGACACATACTAAGACACCCCGGAATAGCAAGCTTAGTTATGGAAGGAATGGTCGAGGACAAGAACTGTAGGGGTAGACCAAGGTTAGAATATGTTAAACAGATTGCCTCAGATGTAGGGTGTGGTAGTTATGTAGAGATGAAACGATTAGCTCAGGACAGGGAGGCATGGAAAGCTGCATCAAACCAGTCAAAAGACTGAAGACTCAAACATAACAACAGAATCTGTCTGAAAAACGGTGTGAATTGTGATGGCTGTATTAGTCTGTAATTCAGGTAAGGAATGCAGACGCTCAATTTCAAGCAGTAGTTTCTATGTTGCTACCAGATACTACCGTCAACGACACCTAGCTGTGAACTTGGCTACTAGATGCCACCGCAATCAGCAACTCGCAACGAACGTTGGAACCTCCCCTCCAAAGGAAAGCATACTGAGGGATTTTTAGCGCTCTTGGAAAATACGACGACTTTGGCTGGCTTTGAACCCGCGACCTTGGGCATGCTACCAGTTATGTCACCGAAGCCGCTTCACACTTAGTCAGATGGAAATCTGAATCTGATCTCGCGCAAGTGCGCTGTCATGGCAACGTCTGATGGCTCATCCCTCATCAATTTAGTAGTGTTGCCATGGCAACCACTGATAGCTCTTGGCATTTTCTTATAATTCCGAAATCATTATTCTCATCCCTTGGCGTAATGGTGGGTCATATCAAAATTCTTTCAGACAAAAGTTTTAGGTAATTATTAGGGAAATATTGTCCATTTTGTACGGTTTTGATATTGTGCCTATTAAGAGAGATATGATTAATGTTTCCCGAAAACCCCACTTTTTCCCACCCCTTTGGTCAATGGTTGGTGCTATAAAAAACTCTTCAAACATAAATTTTTGAGTTTTATTCGGCACATAGTATGAACTCTGAACGGATTCGATATTTCACATATTAAGATAGTTACAGCAATATTTCATTTTTTCGAAAAAAAAAAAGTCCCCCATTTTCATCCCCTTCGACCGATTTAGCCCAGTAAAGAACTCGATCGAGATTTTATGGGTATACATATTCGGTAGAAATTTCAAAGTGATTGGTGCAAAATTACGGCAGTTATCGTGTCCACAAGAAACTGATATATATAAACATACATAAATTATATATAAACTTTTGAACTGACGATGGTTTTGGGGTCTGGGGGATGTGAAACGCGAAGATATGTCGAAATTATCCGGAAATCGAAACATGGTACCCATTGCAATAGTTAGCTTTCTAATGAAATCTACCTAAAATACTACCATCAACGACACCTATCTGTGAACTTGGCTACAAGATGCCACCGGAACCATCAACTCGCAACGAACGTTGGAACTTCTCCGAAAGAAAGCAAACTCTGTTTTTTTTAGCGCTCTTAGTAAATCCGACGACTTCAGCCGGGTTTGAACCCGCGACCTTGGGCATAGAAGTTCAGCATGCTACCAGTTCCGATACCGAAGTCGCTTCCCACAGACAGATGGAAAACTGAATGTTATCTCGTGCAGTGGCGTTGTCATAGCAACTGCTGATGGCTCATCCCTTATCAATTAAAAGTAAAGTTGTCATGGCAACCTCTCTTGGCACTTGGCATTTTCTTATAATTTAAATAATTTTGCTCACCCCGTGGCGTAATGGTGGGTCATATCAAAAATTCTTTCAGACAAAAGTTTTAGGTAATTATTGGAGGAATATTGTCCATCAAAAAACTTTTCAAACATAAATTTTAGGGCCTTCTCCGACACATAGTATGAACTTTGAATGGATTCAATATTCCATATATTAAGAGAGTTATAGCGATATTTCCCTTCTTCGAAAAAAGCCTCCCATTTTCACCCCCTTTGACCGATTTAGCCCAGTAACGAACTCGACCGAGATTTTAAGGGTATACATATTATGTAAAAAATTCAAAGTGATTGGTGCAAAATTACGACAGTTATCGTGTCCACAAGAAACTGATATACATATATATATATATATATATATATATATATATATATATATATATATATACATACATAAATTATATATAAACTTTTGAACTGACGGTGGTTTTGGGGTCTGGGGGATGTGAAACGCGAAGATATGTCGAAATTTTCCGGAAGTCGAAACATGGGACCCATTGCAATAGTTAGCTTTCTAATGAAATCTACCTAATATTGTGTTGACAAGACTAGAAAAATGAGAATTCCAGCTAACTACGCATAAAAATAATGCAAATTGTAGCTTACATTCCTGTAGATCTTGATGTCGAAGATAATCTGGTTAAAACCAGACCATTCCAGTCTTTAGTCCCCATTTAGACACGTACTTAAAATCTTGTATCGGCCTCCATTGTATACCCGCAATTTGTCTACCAAGACATAGCGGTAATCATATTCGTTGTCTGATAATCTTGATGAAAACTGTTCGCATTGGCTGCGTTAACAGCTGTAGTTAAATTCTTGAGAGGGTAAGATCTAATTGATCCATGATGAAAAATACCAGATGTAACAAGACCCAACAGTGATGCATTCAGTACAGTTTAATACACTGACAATCTTATTCAGTTCTGATGTTCAAGTCCCTGAACTGAACCGTGCAAGAAAGGTATTTGAAAAAGTACTGACATATAATGTGCCGGCCCCGAGGTGTTGGGGTAGCGCCCCTGCCTCTCACTCGGAGGCCCCGGGTTCGATCCCCGGCTCCGTCAGGGATTTTAAAACTGACGTGAGGGTTGGAACGGGGTGCACTCAGATTCGTGAGGACAATTGAGTTGCTATCTGACAGTGAGACAGCGCCCCGATCACGAATACCAAGATTAACGGCCGAGGGGACCCTACGCGCTGATCACGCGTCACCCCAATATCTGCAGGCTAAATGGCTGGGCAGCGGTCGCTTGGTCGGCCTTAGTCCGTCATGGGCTGTATAGTGCCAGGGGTTGACTTTTTTTTTACTGACATATAATCTTGGTTGGCCATTTAGTTACAAAGACAAAGGCTTGCTTCTGGCAATTGGATATAAAATAATCCAATAGTGATATTTTTGGACTGTGGAAATTTATAGACTAAGTCTATCATATGTCCGTGAGCAGTTTTATATTTACCAATGTTTCTGCCACAAAATGTCTATCACCTGAGTGATAACTGACGAAAAATCCTAAGTTCACTGAAATAATTTCCAACACTTTTTGAAGTTCCAGTAACCATGTACTGTTTCGTTGAAACGCACTAAGTCCTAGCAACCATGTGCTATTTCTAAGTATAACGTCGAATATAGCAACCATGTGCTTCACGAAGTAACATGCGATGAACTAGCGACTGAGCGCTGTGGCGAAGTAACGTACGATGTATCAGCGACTGGGCGCTGTGGCGAAGTAACGTACGATGTATCAGCGACTGGGCGCTGTGATGAAATAACATGCGATGAACTAGCGACTGAACGCTGTGATGAACTAACTTAATGTGCCTTGGTCCTCGCCTGTTTTATACTCTCCAGGCGGACTCCTGACGTCACTGCGATATATGTCCCCAATCTTTAAACTTCTCATATATCGGCTTCCGCTGGTTCGATTTTCTTCACATATAGCTCATTCTTTTTCCCTTTTCCGTGCCAGTAATATGGTATTAGTCCCATGTTTCCAATCAATCTGAAAATATTTCATCCAAAAAATAGCCTCGCTTGTGACAACCTGCTACGTCACTTGCCGTTTTGTAGGCTGCACAAAGCTTCGAATTCCTTCTTAGAACATTCTGAGCGCGCTACTCAATTCCTCCGCTCGGAACTTAGCATATGGGCTTGTGCTCTCAAATCTGGACAACTGGATTTGGGCACATAAGACATAGCACATAGCCAAAAATAAAAATTGATTTTATTTTTATTTTACCTATATCATACTTCAAATTAACTAGTTCTTGAATAATGCACTTCCAAATTCGAGGAATTGTAGCTTCCCACGATGTTTCCAGTTCGTCTGTCCGCTATCTTATAGCTACCATTATTATTGCTTTCCTCAATACGGTAAGGTTCAGAATATAAGCTAGCAAATTTTGAATAGACGCGATTTTGAACATCGGATGGTATTGGTCTCCTCACCAACACGATTGTTCCCACGCGCAAGGGTCTGTGAAAGCGTTTCCCTCTGATTCTGCGCTCTCTGTTCAATGCTTGGCTTCTTAATCTGTCCAAGGCTAGCATCTCTTTCCTTTGACGACTAGGTTCGATCTCTGGTGGAATAGAAATTATCCGATCCCATAGTCTCGTCGGTTTGGTTCCATGGTGAAGTAACATAAAAATCTGTCCAGTGCTCTCGTGGACTGTAGAATTGATGGATTCGCCAGCTAATGGGATTACATCCAACCACTTCCAATGCTCGTTTGGACAATACAAGCGACAAAATTTCGAAAATTTCAGCCATTACACGTTCAGCAGGATTGCTCTCTGGATGCCTTATAGAACAGAGTAACTGTTTTATTCCCAAATTATCCATCGCGATCCTGAATTCCAATGACGTAAATTGAGATCCATGGTCTGATAGAAGTAATTCCGGTTTGCCAGCTTCGGGAATTACACCATTCTTAATCCTATTTGCACAATATTTTGCAATCGCCTTTTGGATAGGATGCAACATAGTGTATTTCCTGAAAACATCTATTGTTAATAGGATGTATCGGTTTCCTCTTTTATATTTGGGGAGAGGACCATACATATCTGTGGCAAAGATCTCACAAGGCTTAGATGGAATGATAGGCCTTGGAACTTCCTTCAATAGCTGAGAAATATGCTTACTCCTCTGGCATAGGTCGCATTCTCGAATAGTGTTTCTTACTGTGTGTCTCATCAGCTCCCACTAAAATTTCTCTTGAATCACCTTGATTATCTTGTCCATTCCTGCATGACCTGACATACGATGCCCCATCTAAATGGTGGCGTCTTGCATCCGTGGAGGTACAGCTATATTTAGCTTGGTGTGATCTGGATCGATAAACTTGTAAATCAAACCATCCAGCTTAAAAAATCCCTCGAAATTCACTCCGTCTCAGCAAATTCTTCATCTGCGGGATCCATGTCACCTTGAAGGAAACGATAGATGTTTCCAAGTCGTCTATTTCTTCTCTGGGTCAAGGGTAGAAGTCTTAATTTTATTAAAGTTTCTTCATCTTCAAATGTCAAGTTGACTCGTAAAACCTTAGATGTAGATTCCACTGCTCGACTCATCAAATCTGCTCCAATATTCAACTTCCCTGGAGTATGTTCAATTGATAAGTTGAACTGTTGGATGAAGAGCGACCATCTAGTTATTCCTTCACCGGCAGAGTTCATCCGAAGAATAAATTCTAGAGCATGGTGATCTGTCCTTACAATCACAGCATGACCTATCAAAAGCTTTTTCCATCTCTCTATAGCAAATACAGTATAATAGCAAGTGCTACCAGTTCGGTAGTGTAATAATCCCTCTCTGATGGGCGAAGTTTCCTGCTTAAGAAAGCCAGGTAGTGTCTCCTGTGATCTTCATCTTCATGAAGAAGAATAGCTCCAATCCCTACGGGGGCTGCATCAGATTCGATTATGAAGTTCTTGGTGAAGTCGGGGTATTCCAGTTTGATGCTGTTAACCAACAATCTCTTTGCATTTTTGAATGACTGTTCACAAGCTTCCTTCCATTTCCATTTAATACTTTTCTTTAGTAACTCTTGCAGAGGTGCAACTGTCTCGGTATAACTAGGACAATGCCCTGCAAAGAATTGGCATGTGCCGAGAAAACTTCGGACATGTTTCACCCTAGTAGGTCTGGGAAAATTCGCTATAGCCTGATTTTTTTTTCATTTGGATGGTAGCCCTTGTCATCCAAAATGTGTCCCAAGAATTTAATTTCCTTTCGAAAAAATTGACATTTTCGAAAGTTGACTTTGATATTTGCCTTCCTTAGATCTTCGAACAACATTCGGAGATGTAACAGATGTTCTTCTCTAGTCTCAGTTCTAATGAGAATATCGTCTATATAGCGAATCGCTATCTCCTTAACTTCAGGACTCAAATTCTGGTCCAGTGCTCTTATCAATACTGATCCGGATGTTTTAACTCCAAAATGTAGACGTCGAAATACATAGGTTTGTTGGTCAAACATAAAACCTGTACATATCTTTGAGTCTTCACTAAGCCTAATGTGGTGGTAGGACGAGGCGAGATCAATATTTGAAAACCAAATCTTGCCTTGGAATTTTCTAAGTAATTCCCTAATAATGGGCGGTCTGTCATACTCTGGTAACAATCTTGCATTCAAATTCCGCGCGTCTAGACCTAACCTTAGACTGCCATCTGGTTTAGATACAACTGCCAAAGGATTTACATAAGAGGTCGTAAATCTCTCAATGACATTATTCTTCTCCATATCCCGGATAAGTACCTTTACCTTCTCTCTATGTTTCTCGGCTACCGGATATAATTTTGCATGGAAAGGTGCGTCATCCGTAACTCGAATTTGGTATTCGAAATCTTTAATTTCCCCTGGTCGAATATCAAATATGTCACTATATTCCTCTAGAATAATATCTAACTCTGGTGAACTCTTAGGTTTGTTGACTTCCTTTTCAGTAGATTCATGAAAAATCAGAGACCATTGAGCATCTCCCTCGGTGTCTTCCTCTTCATTTCCCTCGAAGTTTATTACTTCTGTATGCTTAAAGCGAATCGTATCGGTGCTCATGTTAATGACGGCTTGATATTTCTGTATGAAATCTGCTCCCAGGATCATATCAAATGCAATATCCTTCATAACAACAAACTCATGTCGAAGATCATGTCCTCCAATCCTAACATATAAATATAACTGAGTTTCGCATACTGATGTCTTGTTCGGAATTATTCCGTGAATTTTAATTCCGGACACAGGGATTTCTTCTAGATTCTCAGTGAGTTTCCAGAGAACATACAATTTCTCAATCACAAGACATAGCATTGCACCTGTATCAATCAAAGTATCGACAGGCTTGCCGAATACTGCGCAATACACTGACAATCTTATTCAGTTCTGATGTTCAAGTCCTTGAACTGAACCGTGCAAGAAAGGTATTTGAAAAAGTACTGACATATAATCTTGGTTGGTCATTTAGTTACCAAGACAAAGCTTGCTTCTGGCAATTGGATATAAAAATAATCCAATAATGATATTTGTGGACTGTGGAAAATTTATAGACTAAGTCTATCATATGTCCGTGAGCAGTTTTATATTTACCAATGTTTCTGCCACAAAATGTCTATCACCTGAGTGATAACTGACGAAAAATCCTAAGTTCTCTAAATAATTTCCAACACTTTCTGAAGTTCCAGTAACCATGTACTGTTTCGTTGAAACGCATTAAGTCCTAGCAACCATGTGCTATTTCTAATTATAACGTCGAATATAGCAACCATGTGCTTCACGAAGTAACTGCGATGAACTAGCGACTGAGCGCTGTGGCGAAGTAACGTACGATGTATCAGCGACTGGGCGCTGTGATGAAATAGCATGCGATGAACTAGCGACTGAACGCTGTGATGAACTAACTTAATGTGCCTTGGTCCTCGCCCGTTTTATACTCTCCAGGCGGACTCCTGACGTCACTGCGATATATGTCCCCAATCCTTAAACTTCTCATGTCTCGGCTTCCGCTGGTTCGATTTCTTCAAACATAGCACATTCTTCTTCCCTTTTCCGTGTTAATAAAATGGTATTAGTCCCATGTTTCCAATCAATCGGAAAATATTTTATCAAAAAATAGCCTCGCTTGAGACAACCTGCTACGTCACTTGCCGTTCTGTAGGCTGCACAAAGCTTCGAATTCCTTCTTAGAACATTCGGAGCGCGCTATTCAATTCCTCCGCTCGGAACTTAGCATATGGGCTCGTGCTCTCAAATCTGGACAACTGTATTTGGGCACACTACCGCTTGGAGAATGTGTTATGTTTACTGTATTGATCTTTCTGTCACTAATATCTTGTAAAGTGAAAACTTTGTACAAGATTTCATAAAATTAAAAGTTCGGCACGCTTTCGAAAAATCGACAGCTGCGACGAAATGGATTAAGTTACTCTTCATTAATTCTACTGTGGCCGCCACAGCAGGAGAGATAACTTGCACGGTGCATAAAACATTCATTTTCTCGACCGAAGTTCGACGTGTTTTCTCGTGAAGTACCAGTACAGCACTGGTTTCACTGTCAAGTTTCTATTCATCTTATGTATTTCCTTCAGATCATCATTCATTTCCGTGTCCGGTCAGAATTTCCAAAAACCTGCAGCTGCGATGGCCTTGTAGCTTCCTCTAAAAACATCTTCTATTGTTCATGGGTTAACCCGAAGGGGGCAGATAAGTAGGTGGCTTGGGACTTGTTCAGCTCCACATTCACAAAAGATGCCTGCGTCTGCTGGAAGATTCCCCCTATTTTGCAGGAGGTCTTGCATCGAGGGAAACCCACTCTTAAGCGGATGAGAGACCTCCACGCAGGATAAGGTAGGTCAGCGCCAGGAGCTAGTTCTTCCTTTGGTGACATGTCTGTGGCCAGTGAGCTCCTCCATCAGTTAAGACGAGTTGTCTCTGGTGTTCTCTCCAGCGGCAAGGTACTAGCAAGGAAACTCTTGCGGGATCTGAGGCGAGACCTTGCTGCCTGGTGGCCATATAGTGGATGTCGATGGTAATTCTCCTGCTTTGTTCTCTCGGCGTCCGCAGCAATGGCCCTCCGGATGTTGGGTGGGGCTATTCCAACAATAGGGTATTGCTTGTGCACTGGTGTTGGTTTCATACATCCCGAGATTATCCTTGCAGTGTCGTTAACCGCAGTATCAACCTGCTTAGCAGGTGCTGAAGCGTTCCACACATGAGCGGCATACTCAGTGGCTGACACACACAGTGCAAGTCCGGACGTCCCCAGGATGTACAGGCTGGCTCGCCAGATAATCTGCTGAGATTATTCCATTTCCGTCGGCCACATCTCTCTCCAAAAACTGAGACCTGATATTCATAATCAAATGACATTAATCGAAATTTAAAAAAAAAGTTGACGTTGATTTTCAAAAGCATACTGGTTTTCAGGTCACTATTTCAAAAATGCCTAAACATATAGTAGATACGTTTCTTCTGTGATTGTCCGCCACAATTCTTATAACAAGGAATCCACTATCCTCCACAAGCTTTCTTAATTTAAGGCAAAAAGCTCGACCCCATATTAATTCCTCACTAGAAAGTAGGCAGCAAGAGGACAGAACTTTTTGAGAGACCGTTCACAATAAAACAGAGTAAACTTATTGGCTAAGTAACTTATACAAAGCAAAAGCATTCACTATGCTAGGAGAATGTATGATGTTAACTGTATTGATTTTTAGATAATTCTTACTAATACTACGCGAAACCACAACACTTCTCCACTCCAGGAATCCAGAGCGCTGCACTTCCTTTGTGACTGTCGATCTGGACTCGGGGAGGCAGGATCAAAGAGGCCATGTGAAGCAGTCATTATCTCTGGGGTAACCATAGAGACAATAAAATAAACAATGTACACTCGTTGTTCTTTGGAGTAGTATTGTACGAGACAAGCTTCGGTTCTCAAGTCTAGTAAAGCAAACAAATTCACGTTGTAATTTATTACTACATTAGTGACCCTTGACGTGATTGAAGAAATTTCATGTAGCAGCTAGAGGAACAGTTGCAGCAACTACAAGACCAAAATCATCAGCTGCAAATGCAACTCGCCTCTCATACCCCACATGTTAGTACAGCACCAGCTGTTAATCATGTCGCAGTAAAATTGCCCGTGTTCTGGCCAGACAAACCCGCGTTGTGGTTTGTACAAGCAGAAGTCCAGTTCAGAATTTCCGGAGTAACACAGGAAGCTACTAAATATAAGTATGTGGCCTCCCAGCTGGACAGCCGTTATGCAGCAGAGGTGGAGGATATAATAACTAATCCTCCTCCACAAGACGCGTAATCACATTTACGTAACGAGCTCATTCGTCGGCTTTCCCTGTCAATAAGGAAGAAAGGAAAGAAGCTTTTAGTTTTACGTGACCGTTAATCATGCGTTCATGAGCCACGGGACCTCCTTTTAACATGGAATCCGAACCACAGGACATGACATTTCACTTCGAAAATCTCACATGCATTGACCGGGAATCGAACCCGGTCCACCTTGGTGAGAGGCCAACAGCTTGACCACTGCGCCACAACGCCCCCTGTCAATAGAACAACGTGTACGACAATTCCTAATAGAGGAAGAGCTCGGTGACCGTAAACCATCCCAATTCTTGAGACATTTGAGATCCTTAGCGGGTACTACACAAGCTCAAGATAACTTACTCCGTCAATTATGGATTCAGCGCCTACCCTCGCAAGTTCAAGCCATCATACAGACGGAAGGTGACATCCCGTTAGATAAGGTAACTGAGTTAGCCGATAAAATTTTGGAGGTATTGAGCCCGCCTAGGCTCATGTATCAAATATGTCTTTGAGAGCGTACTTACTTTACATGCTCAGTTCTACGGAACACACCATAAAGCTTCCTCATGAACAATCCACTATTTTGACTTCGGAGAGGACAGCTTATTTTCCTCCTAGAGATATATTACTCACTATTTTTATGCCACATATCTCAGGAGCTTGCAATAATTAATTCTGTTTAATTTGTCATCTTCTATGCCTTTTGGAAATGGTAAATCAATTTAAGGTAAAGGTATTTTTCACCGCAGACACGCGGGGATTATGAAGGTAGTCGCTGTTTTGACTAGAGTACTTCCTTCGAGTCAGGAAGCCGTGCTATGCACGAACCACACCGTTTAGATAGTCCGCTGAGGCTGGACGCTTTGTGTCGATTGTCCGTCTAAAAGACGGACGCCATTGTAGGCAAGTGTATACCCCATAATTGGGAGGACTGTAATCTACAGCCAATCGAGCTGATTGCAACGATTCAGTCTACGAACAGAATTATTTTCGGCCCAGTAAGGCCAGTGCTACGTGCTAGTGAAAGTTATAATTTGATTGTGAGAATTTCATCATTTTTCACTAACCACGAGGGCCGTCTGAAGGCAGACGAGTGTAACATTTTCTAAATACGTGAAATATTCATCTTACGACTACGTCTTATAGACCAGTGAGTGCCAATATAAAATTTAACTATGATAAAACTAATTATCGCACGTACACGAGAGTGATTGTCCAGATTTTTTGTGATTTCGACTTAGTAAAATCAGTGTGCGTTTACCACGTGTTGGTAACAGTAGAATCTGTGGCAGGTAGAGCAGAGCATTTTGATCACCTGCAAATATTAGAGCCAGTGGGCATTTTACAATCCTATTCTTTATTGGAATCAGTGAATTTTGTTAACCACAATGCCTACCATAACGCACCACGTGCTAATACTTCTGCAACTTTATTGTGAGAGCATCGTGATGGTGTAATTCATCATGTGAGGGGAACACCAACGAAATACGCCATCGCCATGGAATTGTCCAGTCGACACTACCAAGTAAAAACTATGTACGAGACGCTAACAGAGGACCACGAGGACAGGCTTGAATCCATAGCCTTACCAATAATAATGCTTGGAACCTTGGAAGCATATAACCCACTCTAATGGAAGTTCTGGAAGGTGATCTACTGTATAAAGTAACAGTGAGTCTTGTAAGCTTATGGTACGAAGTTTGTCCAGGTTGAGGTAGTAGTTGAATGCATATTTTTGAGCCGAAACGCAACGATATTTGACCACTTAGGTAGGAAATGTGTGTGTTTTCTTTCTTTGGCACTGGGGAGATATTTTAGTTAGACACCACAAGTCCATGTACTAAACGGCAGGTGCGAATTCACATGTATTTCAGTTTATTTTATGTCATGTAAACGACATCTTAACTACAGGAGGTGTAGACTCCTGAAAGTATTAGGGGACATCCTATAGTCAGGTCCCTTATTTAATTATGAGCTTATTCCCGTATCATTTTTCAGTCGACCGTTGCTGAAACGTCTTAGTATTCTTTATTTGACATTTTTCGTGAGTACTTTTTACCACGTCCAGTTCGAGAGGAAGGAACCCATATTCTGTTAGACCGATGGGCTAACTAACTTCGTACCATTTCAAACATCACAGCAGAGGTTAGATGTTTAATTTTTGTTGTGGAGAGTGCCAAACCACACCTATTAAATCTTACATGTATAATGAACGAGTGACATATCTTCGAATGTCAGTGCAGTTAGATGCACGAGTGTGATATCTTACTATTTGTACCCTTTGAATTTAATTCTACATTATATCTGTATGAAGGGAATGTTATCCCAAGGAATACTATTAGGGAAGTGATGTGACATTTATAGATAATCTGTAGAGCACTTCAGGACTTCAATTCGTGCTACTACAAGATTATAATGATCATTTCAAAGCACAAATCCTTGCCATGTTAAAAGCTGCACGCGAAGCGATGAGACTTGCTTGCGCGCACCAGCTGACAACCGGTTTACCCGAGATACAAGAGAGAGACGACTTTATTGACTTTTTTGTGTGCTAAATTATGTCACAAGCCTAGGAATTCTGGAGGTCACAGGTACTAATAACGTTGTTTTGGGGAGCAGCTATGGCAGCTGTCAACACCTTTTATTACTATTACCACTATTTATGAGTGAGGGAACGCTCGCTTATGCGAATTCCTTATATGTTTGAGCCGATTCCTTTGCTTCATCTGGCGTGTTGTTGAAAGGTTTAAACAATAATGTTAATTGACACAGCTTTGTATAAATTAGGCTAGCCAGTGTAATTGTTGTGTCCGTGAACACATTATTTGGTATTTGGCAGGACGGAATGAATGTCCGCCTTACTATTGGTTTATTCCGGCGTTCTTTGAGCTGCGTCTGAGACGACCGATGCACCGCGCGCAATTGGTGTAAGACGCGCCAACCTGTGTTATTGTTAACTTGTTGAAGTCATGTTATTAGAGTGAATCTCAAGTGAGATCACATAGTGTGGCCTACGACCGGTCTCATTACTAGAACTAACTAAATAACATTTAAACCTTCTGATAAATCAAGAGCATAATTATCCTAAACCAACGGATTAATTAATTGGTTATAAATAATTACAGCTATAACTTTGCAACCATTTGCTTGTTGTTTATCGACACCGTGACTTCGATCCATTTCCATGTGGGAGATGACTTTAAATGAGCTGACACTACTTGTATCGACGACATTGGATCTCCGGGACCGATAATCAGTAACTTGTGGCCCGCGTGATCTAAAGCTTGTAAGACGCAATTGCTATTGCGCTTTGCCAACATAACTTAAATGCTTGAGATGACGATTGACTACAAACAGTATGTCAATTCACGAAGGCAGGCTAGCATAAGAGTGTTTACTTCTTTATTCCCGACTGTATTTATCCCATTGTTGCTATTCGACATAAGAGTGTTATGTAATTGTTCTTTTGATAGTCAGTGGTCAAACTATCATTAGATTTGGTAATAAGCATTTGTTTACGACGCATCTCGTCGTAATACTTTCGTTCACATTGGCATTACATAGAAATTAAATGTAACGTTAAATGTGGACGAGGTACCATCCTAACCTAGGGATTGGTTTGCTAGCTGTTAAATGAAAATTATACCGAGTCATTTATTTGTAAATTTGCTACGCGTTAATTATTCATGTACCACGCACCTAGTTTGCTTTGCTATTCTTTCATTTAACTAGGATTTCGCGGGGGTCCTTAACATCATTAACGACTCATTATTGTAATTAGATTAGAGAATTAGCCGATTTCGACCCTCGGAAATAGATTAGGGGTCTTACTTGAATAAATCATGCACGAATCTAACTTAAGACTGGATGTATTTTTATTGCTAGCTTCGGTAATTTTCCGGATGTATTTCTTTGGGCGTCTATGACTGTTTGTGTGCTAAATGACCCAGATCCCCTGGATCATTCCCCTCGTGCTGAGCAAGCCTACAGAGAAATGCACCCGATCCTCAGAAGTTTTGGGTTCGAAGGACGGGGTCTTTCGAAGTTCCATTTTTTCGGCGGATGGTATCCGGAACACCTCCTCTAACGGGCTCATACACTTCGTTTTAAATGGCGCACCAACCTGGTATGGCCGATGTTTTTACGGAAACCATCAGTTTCTCGTTTTTGTGAGGATCAGTAATGTCATGTTTATAGGGAATTGAACTGGACTGTTACGAATGGAGAGGTCGTACAGCTGTTCGATAGCCACCTGGCATTCCTTGATGTTAGACCAGGTATTTGACTAGTTAATGCTCTATCCTTAGTAAATGTATTTATGTATTTGCTTGTTGGTACTTTTACCGTGTATTGTAACTTGTTTTTTTGCGTTGAGTCCAGCAGTAGTTCGTGATGTTTATTCATAGGAAGGCTTTCGGCTTGGACAAACTTTCCTGTATTGGTGTAGTGGTTGTATTTCGGAGGTGATTCCCTATCTTTTCCTCAAGTGTATTATGATTGACGAGGAGTCGTTAAGACGAGTCCTAGATGGGATGATGGCTAGTATAAATGCCTCATTTGCCTAAATGGGAGGTGACCTAGGTGAAGTTCGCAATGACCTAGGAGGAGTAAGGGAAGATCTAGGCACAGTAAGGGGTGACCTAGGCACAGTTATGCTGGATCTAAGCACAAACACAGCTGCCCTAGATCAAGTCAGAGGTGATATAAATGATTTTAGAGGAGATGTTGAGGCATCTAATATCACACTCAATGATATCACGGGAGAGCTAGGCAACAATGCCGAAACTCTCAACCAAACAAATGTCAATTTATTAGCAAACACTTCGAACTGAATGAAGTGCGTGATGACATAGACCGCATTAGGCTAAATGTCGGTGCTAACACCGTCACTTTGGTAGCAGTTAGGCGGGATGTTGAAACGAACACTACCACACTCACTAATCTTAACAAAGAGCTCACACAAGTAACAGATGATATGGAGACTCAAAGGGCGGAGTCGAATGCTAACTTACTAGCAGCCTTAGCTTCAGTTCGTGTAGAGATGGTGAGGCACCATAAGAAGATTAACGAACAAATCAACAATTTAACTACCGACCTTGCGACTAACCGTACAGAGGTACAAGACCGGTTTAGATCTACTTGATACGACCGTACAAACCGTATCTGGTGACGTAGCTACCTTATGGGAAGAGATAGCGATAGACATCGCCACCGTGCAGAGGGAAGCGGAAGAGCAGAAGACTCATTTTGTTGTCATTGTGAAGGATGTGAAGGATGAGGTAGACTTCCAGCTACACAGATTGCAGAAGGTTGTCATTACAGAGCACATTAAGCTCAGTATCAACGTGAGACTAGCAGTTCGCGATGTAGACACCAAACTAAGAGGCGAAATACACAGGCTTCAAGAGCAAATCTGTGACGTGACACTGCAAGTAGTAGATGCACCCGCTATTCAGAAGTGGAAGAGCGACTCAAAGCTACTTTGGGGGCTCAGCAGGAGAGCACTCCCAATACAGCTAATCTGGATCAGAACTTGCCTAACATTAATATTTCAAGCGTAAGCGCGAACACACCGCACCCAACCGCTCAAGTGAAACCGACTGTTATGCACAGCGAAGGGATGCAGACCAATCCATCTGCTCCATTGAATTTCAATGTACCAATTTTCACACCTATGAGACAACTTAACCACGGTGCTAATGTAATGATCATTAGGCAAAAGGATGAACAACCAGCTCAGTTCTCTGGAACTGGAAGCAGTGTAACTCCGGTCGAGTTCCTGCAAAATGTTGAATCATACCTTGGTGATACGATGGTAACTCCTGAGAGAGAATTGCGAGTAATTGGGCGATTACTGACAGGTCAAGCTAGAACTTGGTACCGTGCCTTTAGGTACGCTTTTAGCGGGTACCAGGACTTCACTTCAAACATACTGGAGCGGAGACGTTCAACAGAGTATTCGTGCGGACATTTACACGAAACGCTACAGTACTAACCAACCGTCGAAGTATGCTAATTACTTCGCGACTCAGTTATCAAAATTGAGATGGCTTCAACCACCGTTATCTCAGCCTGAATTGATTCAGACGATAACTAAGCAATACCCAGCTGATGTCCAGCATACATTTATTGCTGCGAACGCTACTACATTCATCCAATGCAACTCGATCCTCCTTAGAATCGATAGTACGAACGATCAATTCTCCAACCACAGATCGAGGGGAGAAAATCGTCAGGTCAATGTTACAACAATCGACAAAGTATCGCAGACAGACTAAACCAGCTCAAATTATTTCAAAACCTTATAGGAGAAATGAAACAGGACCCGATAAGCGAACTTGGAATCGCCGACCCTATGAGAGAACGATCGAGGATACTGGGGGCGACGATCAGAAAATCACGACAGTAACAATAACGATCGGAGGGACAATAGAGGTCGTAATGATAACACACGTAACAGGCAATCCGGCAGCATTCGCGCGATTACCGTTATAGTGGTGGTTACCGCGAAGAACGTGATAACAGAAGAAAACCAGATAGAGATTGGAGAGGTCGAGCTCGCGAAAGTCGCGAATTCATCCGACAATTACAAGAGAATAGAGACGAAGAACAAGATTAAGTTTCGAGGGAGCAAAAGGGAACATCAAAAGCCCAGGAGCAACGTAAGAGAAGTCCTACAGCTGACGTTGGATTGTTGATAACCAGCGCAGAGGATGAGTGGGGCAGATTCCAGGATGGTACGACCCGAAAACGACATAAGGAACGTCGACTCCAAGATCCGGATGGAGAAGGATTTGGTGACTTGTTCGAGGAACATTAAAGGCCCAATGAGAGTGATGATTTTTTTCCGACGACTGACGAACGACGAACGACTCACTGATGATGGAGAATTTAAACCATGTATTGGAACAGGAGGATATTGATGCAAATACATATTTTGATCACTAGAATGGTTTGATGGTAAATAAAAATGCTAATCCCTCATTTTTATTTAAAATAACGGAGGGATATATGAGCCCGCCTAGGCTCATTTATCAAATATTTCTTTGAACATGCTCAGTTCTATGGAACACAACCTAAAGCTTCGTCATGAACAATCCACAATTTTGACTTCGGAGAGGACAGCTTATTTTCCTCCTAGAAATATATTACTCACTATTTTTATGCCACATATCTCAGGAGCTTGCAATAATTAATTCTGTTTAATTTGCCATCTTCTATGCCTTTTGGAAATGGTAAATCAATTTAAGGTAAAGGTATTTTTCACCGCAGACACGCGGGGATTATGAAGGTAGTCGCTGTTCTGACTAGAGTACTTCCTTCGAGTCAGGAAGCCGTGCTATGCACGAACCACACCGTTTAGATAGTCCGCTGAGTCTGGACGCTTTGTGTCGATTGTCCGTCTGAAAGACGGACGCCATTGTAGGCAAGTGTATACCCCATAATTGGGAGGACTGTAATCTACAGCCAATCGAGTTGATTGCAACGATTCAGTCTACGAACAGTATTATTTTCGGCCCAGTAAGGCCAGTGCTACGTGCTAGTGAAAGTTATAATTTGATTGTGAGAATTTCATCATTTTTCACTAACCACGAGGACCGTCTGAAGGCAGACGAGTGTAACATTTTCTAAAGACGTGAAATATTCATCTTACGACTACGTCTTATAGCCCAGTGAGTGCCAATATAAAATTTAGCGATGATAAAACTAATTATCGCACGTACGCGAGAGTGATTGTCCAGATTTTTAGTGATTTCGACTTAGTAAAATCAGTGTGCGTTTACCACGTGTTGGTAACAGTAGAATCTGTGGCAGGTAGAGCAGAGCATTTTGATCACCTGCAAATATTAGAGCCAGTGGGCATTTTACAATCCTATTCTTTATTGGAATCAGTGAATTTTGTTAACCACAATGCTTACCATAACGCACCACGTGCTAATACTTCTGCAACTTTATTGTGAGAGCATCGTGATGGTGTAATTCATCATGTGAGGGGAACACCAACGAAATACGCCATCGCCATGGAATTGTCCAGTCGACACTACCAAGTACAAACTATGTACGAGGCGCTAACAGAGGACAACGAGAACAGGCTTAAATCCATAGCCTTACCAATAACAATGCTTGGAACCTTGGAAGCATACAACCCCTTCCAATGGAAGTTCTGGAAGGTGATCTACTGTATAAAGTAACCGTGAGTCTTTTTAACCTTATTGTACGAAGTTTGTCCATGTTGAGGTAGTAGTTGAATGCATATTTTTGAGCCGAAACGCAACGATATTTGAACACTTAGGTAGGAAATGGGTGTATTATCTTTTTTGTCACTGGGACAATATTTTAATTAGACACCACAAGTCCGTGTACTATACGTCAGTGGCGAACTCACATGTATTTTAGTGAATTTACGTCATGTAAACGACATCTTAACTACAAGAGATGTAGACTTCTGAATGTATTAGGGGACACCCTATAGTCAGGTCTCTTATTTAATTTGAGAGCTTATTCCCGTATCATTTTTCAGTCGACCGTTGCTGAAATGTTTTTGTATTCTTTATTTAACATTTTTCGTGAGTACCTTTTACCACGTTAAGTTCGAGAGGAACGAACCCATATTCTGTTAGACTGATGGGCTAACTAACTACGTATCATTTCAAACATCGCAGCAGAGGATAGATGTTTAATTTTTGTTGTGGAGAGTGCCAAACCACACCTATTATATCCTACATGTATAATGAAGGAGTGACATATCTTCGAATGTCAGTGCAGTTAGATGCACGAGTGTGATATCTTACTATTAGTACTCTTTGAATTTAATTCTACATTATATCTGTTTGAAGCAAAGCCTCCGTGGCTTAGGCGGCAGCATGCCGGCCTCTCACCGCTGGGTCCGTGGTTCCAATCCCGGTCACTCCATGTGAGATCTGTGCTGGACAAAACGGAGGCAGGCAGGTTTTTCTCCGGGTACTCCGGTTTTCCCTGTCAACATTTCATTCCAGCAACACTCTCAACTATCATTTCATTTCATTTGTCATTCATTTAATCATTGCCCCAGAGGAGTGCGTCAGGCCTCGGCAGCCGGTACAGTTCATATCCTCGCCGCTAGATGGGGACTTCATTCATTCCATTCCTGACCCGGTTGGAGACTGGAAGCAGGCTGTGGATTTTCATTTTCATCTGTTGGAATCGAATGTTATCCCAAGGAATACTATTAGGGAAGTGATGAGAAATTTTCAGATAATCTGTAGAGCACTTCAGGACTTTAATTCGTGCTACTACAAGATTATAATGATCATTTCAAAGCACAAATCCTTGCCATGTTAAAAGCTGCACGCGAAGCGATGGGACTTGCTTGCGCGCACCAGCTGACAACCGGTTTTCCCGAGATACAAGAGAGAGACGACTTTATTGACTTATTTTGTGTGCTAACATATGTCACAAGCCTAGGAATTTTGAAGGTCACAGGTATTAATAACCTTGCTTCGGGGAGCAGCTATGGGAGTTGTCAACACCTGTTATTACTATTACCAATTTTTATGAGTGAGGGAACGCTCGCTTATGCGAATTCATTAAATGTTTGAGCCGATGACTTTCCTTCATCTGGCGTGTTGTAGAAAGGTTTGAACAATAATGTTAATTGACCCAGCTTTGTATAAATTTGGCTAGCCAGTGTAATTGTTGTGTCCGTGAACACATTATTTGGTATTTGGCAGGACGGAATGAATGTCCGCCTTACTATTGGTTTATTTCGGCGTTCTTTGAGCTGCGGCTGAGACGACAGGTGCACTGTGCGCAATTGGTGTAAGACGCGCCAACTTGTGTTATCGTTGACTTGTTGAAGTCATGTTATTAGAGTGAATCTCAAGTGAGATCACATAGTGCGGCCTACGACTGGTGTCATTACTAGAACTAACTAAATAACATTTAAACATTCTGATAAATCAAGAGCATAATTATCCTAAACCAACGGATTAATTAATTGTTGTAAATAAATACAGCCATAACTTTGCAACCATTTGCTTGCTGTTTATCGACACCGTGACTTAAATCCATTTCCATGTGGGAGATGACTTTAAATGAGCTTACACTACTTGTATCGACGACATTGGATCTCCGGGACCAATAATCAGTAACTTGTGGCCCGCGTGATCTAAAGCTTGTAAGACGCAATTGTGATTGCGCTTTGCCAACATAACTTACATGCTTGAGATGACGATTGACTACAAACAGTATGTCAATTCGCGAAGGCAGGCTAGCATAAGAGTGTTTACTTCTTTATTCCCGAGTGTATTTATCCCATTGTTCCTATTAGACATAAGAGTGTTATGTAATTGTTTTTTTAATAGTCGGTGGTCAAACTGTCATTAGATTGGGTAATAAGCATTCGTTTACGACGTAAGTTGTCGTAATACTTTCGTTCACATAGGCATTAGATAGAAATTAAATGTAACGTTAAATGTGGACGTGGTACCATCCTAACCTAGGGATTGGTCTGCTAGCTGTTAATTTTAAATTATACCGAGTCATTTATTTGTAAATTTGCTACGCGTTAATTATTCATGTACCACGCACCTAGTTTGCTTTGCTAATCTTTCGTGTAACTAGGATTTCGCGGTGGTCCTTAACATCAAACTAGGGACGACTCATTATTGTAATTAGATTAGCGGATTAGCCGATTTCGACCCTCGGAAATAGATTATGGGTCTTACTTGAATAAATCATGCACGATCTAACTTAAGACTGGATGTATTTTTTATTGCTAGCTTTGGTATTTTTTCGGATGAATTTCTTTGGGCGTCTATGACTGTTTCCGTGCCAAATTACCCAGATCCCCTGGATCAAGCCCCTCGTGCTGAGCAAGCTTACAAAGAAATGCACCCGATCCTCAGAAGTTTTGGGTTCTAAGGACGGGGTCTTTCGAAGTACCATTTTTTCGGCGGATGGTACCCGGAACACCTCCTCTAACGGGCTCAGTATCACCACCACCTTTTAGCTCTAGCGTTCACGCGATCAACCGTCCAACCGACTGCACACTCAGACAACTAACTCAGCGCATAGACGAACTTGCTAAACAGATGGCTGCACTCCAAACCCCATTTCGCTTGCGCCCCCATTCACGCAGGCGTCAGAACAGACGCCGAAAAGACACCCTTCAGGGGCATGCTGGTATCATCGCCGGTTCCAATAAAATGCCCGGAAATGCGAGCAGCCATGCATGTATCAGTCAAACTCCAATGGCAATCAGTGATGGCGGTAGATGATTGCCCGACAGGTGGAGGCCGCCACTTTATCACGGGAACAACAAGCATACATTTCTGATCAACACTGGCTCCGATTTGTGCTGTTTCCCACAACAATTCTTGAAGGGGCGTCGTCACCATACCAGTCATGACCTCGTGGCTGCAAACTACTCCACTATTCGCACTTATGGAACATTGTCCCCGATGCTCAACTTTGGACTCCAGCGAGATTTCCCCTGGAGATTCGTTTGCCGACGTCGTAATTCCTATAATAGGCTCAGATTTCCTCTCCTATTATCACCTCCTTCCAGACTGTCGGAACAAACGCATTGTTGACGGCATCACAGGATTATCAGTGACCGTTCAACCTGCAAACTCAATTCAGCCCAGCGTGAAAGATCTCAGCCTACCGACTCCATCCGATTCAGATTTTGAAAGACTTTCCTGACCTAACTCGTCCGTCTGGAACCCCACGAGAGGCACGTCATTCCACAGTACATTTTATTCGTACGACACCAGAGCCTCCTGTATCGTGCCGAGCACGTCGCCTCGCTTCAGATAGACTTCAAATTGCCAAGAACGAGTTTGATTCTACGCTTCTTGAAGGAATAACACGATGCTCTGAAAGCCCTTTGTCATCACCACTCCATCTGGTTCCAAAGAAAGACGAAGGATGGCGAACCTGTGGCGACTATCGCGCCTTAAGCTCAAGTACCATTCCTGACCGGTACCCACCCCGCCACATCCTCGATTTCAATCACCAACTTCGCGGATGTAACACATTCTCTGCCATAGACCTTGTAAAAGCTTACACCCATATCCCCGTAAATCCAAATGACATAACGAAGACCGCAATCATTACACCCTTCGGACTCTTTGAATTCCTTTGGACTGCGCAATGCTGGACAGACTTTTCAGAGGTTCATAGACGAAGTATTGTCAGGCCTAGATTTCACATTTGCATATGTCGACGATATTTTGGTTTTCTCCAAGAGCCCAGAAGAACACGAGCGCCACCTACGAGCCCTCTTTCACCGCCTCTCTGAGTATGGTATCTTTATTAACCCCACCAAGAGCGTCTTAGCCTCACCAAGAGTCACTTTTCTCGGGTGTGAAGTCTCTGACGCAGGGACAAGACCACTACCTGACCACATCGCAGCACTGCAGAATTTTCCCCTCCCGCACGCTGCACGGGACCTCAGACGCTTCCTAGGTATGATAAATTTCTACCGCTGCTTTCTGCCTTCAGCATCACAATACCAAGCTCCGTTCCATGCCGCAGTATCTAAATTATTTGGCTCACAACAAGTACCATGGACTCCAGAATTGAAAATGCCTTTGTTACCTGCAAATCCAGCCTCTCTCAAGCAACGCTCCTGGCACATCCCGATCCGCAAGCACCACTAGGATTATTCACTGATGCCTCCAACAACGCTATTGGATCCACCCTTCAACAATATGTGGACGATACCTGGCATCCCCTAGCCTTCTTTCCCAAGAAACTTTCACCGAAACAAACTGAATGGCCAGCCTACTATCGCTAGTTACTCGCCATCGATGAAGCGGTGCAACATTCCAGATATCTCTTGGAAGCCCACCAGTTCACTATATATACTGACACAAACCACTGACTTATGCCTTCCAACAATGTCGCGACAAACTTCCGCCTGTGCAGTTAAACCAGATATCGTTCATTGCTCAGTTCACAACAGACATTCAGCACATTGAAGGCTCATCCAATGTTGTCGCAGATGCATTATCCCGCATCAATGCATTTACCAATACCACCTTGGACTTCTCCACTTTGGCACGATCACAAGTAGGCGATACAGAACTACTTGATTTTCTGGATAGTGGGTCAGCCAACACCACCCAGAGAGAAAGCCTTGCGATACGATTTATGACGTCATAGCCTTCCGGCCGTCAGCGAGCGCGCTACCCAGTGCTGCTGCTATGAACAACCTGTGAGGAAACGCGACTGAGTGTTTATGTATCAAATTACGTTCTACAGACGCGAATAAATAAATAACGTAACCATAAATTAAACAAATGGTCAGAAGTAGATGCGATCGATACATTACTCTAGCCAATAAATCGACGTTTTCGATCATAATGGATAAGTATGCATTTCGAACCTTGCGAGTGTGAACTTGACCAAAAACACTGATGTCTCAATAAATGCGATATATAGAAGAATTCAATAAAAAACTAGACAAATATTCACCCCATTTTATTGTGAGATGTCGACTACACAACGAGAAGAAAAGACACAACAACAAATAACCAATTAATCTGTAACAGTTAAAACAGAAATTAATATCTACAGTATAGTCAATCATATCTGTCCAAAGGTCTAGGTTTGAATCCCATCTCTGCCGAGAAATATAATTCTAGTTAGTTATTGTTGATTATTGTTTTTAAGGGGCGCAATTACGAGGTCATCTGCCCCTAAAAATACAATTCTGATTTGATTGTGAAACGAAATTCACTCAACCTCATGAGTTAAAACTGAACTGAGAAGAAGTGGGTTCGATTTCTCCTTTCTCCTCCAGGTAAATGCTGGGATTTTTCCTAGCAGAAGACCATGGTCACCCCCTTTCCAAGGGCAGATGACCTCGTAGTTCCTCCCCTTAAAACTACAATACCGTTCCTAACCTTCCCAATTCTAGCATCACAATACATACATACAAACAAATTCTACCCATATCCAAGTACACATGGCTGATGACAGTGATGTCATAACCCACTTACAAAACAACAACAACAACAACTAGCCACATAAAGTTTTAATGCATGATATGAAAACAGGTAGTAATGGCATGCCTATGACAGAAAAGGTTACCTACTGAAATGGAACAGAGCAGCAGTCATGAGACATGAGAACATTTACAAAAGAGGAAACTTTTCGTTGTTGATGATTCATATAGGGGCATAGCTTACCCGACAATACATAAAACATGCTATTTACCAGTGATCTTAGCACTTTGCTCTCAACAGAATACAGTGAGTCATCTGCAAAAACATGTTCTCATATTTTCTATGTTACACAAACTGTGCTGTTTTGTAAAAAATAATAATAACTAAAAGATGACCATACCTATCCTTCACTAGTTAAATAAATATCCATATCCAAGTACACATGGCTGATGACAGTGATGTCCTAACCCACTCACAAAAAAACAAGTAGCCACAGAAAGTTTTCATCCGTGATAAGAAAACAGGCTAGCAATGGAATGCTTATGACAGAATAAGGTTACCTACTGAAATGGAACAAAGCAGCAGTCATGACACATGAGAACATTTACCAAAGAGAAAACTTGTTGTTGATTCATAAAAGGGCATGATAATGTAATAATTTACAAACAAACACTTGATATAGAGTAATCCTACAGTAACAGTTTTCATATGGCAATATTTACAATATCAGGCATGGCATAAGCTTATCCGACAATACATAAAACATGCTAATCACCAGTGATCTTAGCACTTTGTTCTCAACAGAATACAGTGAGTCATCTGCAAAAACATGTTGTTCTCATATTTTCTATGTTACACAAACTGTGCTGTTTTGTAAAAAAAAAACTAAGAGATGACCATATCTATCCTTCACTAGTTAAATAAATATAGCCTTTTCAAAAGATCCTTTCCACTTTTCAATACAAAATTGTTGTATTCCGTATTATATTGGTAGCACTGAATGAAAGTAGAATGAGCAATAACATTCTCTATAGTACATGAATTAGCCAAAATACCTCATCAAACGATGAGAAATAAATCAGGGAATGATGTTTTAATAGATGTTTCCTCCTCCGCTGTCTGTGACACACCCAGCCATCCGAAATAGGATCACGACTTATGTAGGCAGAATTCCAGCTGTGGCCACCATTGTCCACATCAATCATCATCAAACCGGTATTGCCAACCTCGCCCTTACGGTACTATGCTGCACCAACACCCTTCGATTTGTCCAATCCAATGGTTTTTGACGCGTCCAGATCTATGGTTTTGTCAACCGTGCCCCGCTGGCTGCGCTCGGCCAAAACCGCTCCTACACCGACCATTCTAACCTTCGTTTTGTGGTATCCAATGGTTTTTGACAATGGTTACATCCTAACGTGTCCAGATCAATCGTTTTGTGTCAACCGTGCCCCGCCAGCTGCGCGCAGCCAAAGTCGCACCTGCTCACGACCATTCTAACCTTCGTTTTGTCCACTCCAATGTTTTTTGGCAATGGTTACAGCCTAACGCGCCCAGATCAATGAGTTTTGACAATGGTTACAGCTTAATGCATCCCGATGATTTCTTTGATCAACAGTGATTTTGTATCTCACATGTTGGGAACAATGTGTGCGCCCCGGTGCGTGCAGCTAGAATGAGCCGTGATGACAGTTGAACGAGATGCAAGCGCTGTAGAAACATGGCAGCTGTTTTTAAAATAGCAATAAATAAAAACACATATTTATGAACTTTAGCACATATATGACGTTCAGTAGGCTAGTGACAATTCAAATTGAAATCAACGGTAGCGATGAATGAAGATAGAACGCGCGATAAAATTCTCTACAATACATGAATTAGCCAAAATACCTTTTGAAACGATGAGAAATAAATCAAGGAGCGATGTTTTAATAGATATTTCCTCCTCCGCTGTCTGTGACCCACCCAGTCATCCCAAATAGGATAAAGACTTATGTAGGGAGAATTCCAGCTGTGGCCACCATTGTCCACATCAATCATCATCAAACCGGTATTGCCAACCTCGCCCTTACGGTACTATGCTGCACCAACACCCTTCGATTTGTCCAATCCAATGGTTTTTGACGTGTCCAGATCAATGGTTTTGTGTCAACCGTGCCCCGCTAGCTGCGTGCAGCCAAAGTCGCACCTGCACACGACCATTCTAACCTTCGATTTGTTAAATCCAATGTATTTTGGCAATGATTACAGCCTAACGCGCCCAGATCAATGAGTTTTGACAATGGTTACAGCTTAATGCATCCCGATGATTTCTTTGATCAACAGTGATTTTGTATCTCACATGTTGGGAACAATGTGTGCGCCCCGGTGCGTGCAGCTAGAGTGAGCCGTGATGACAGTTGAACGAGATGCAAGCGCTGTAGAAACATGGCAGCCGTTTTTAAAATAGCAATAAATAAAAACACATATTTACGAACTTTAGCACATATATTACGTTCAGTAGTGACAATTCAAATTGAAATCAACGGTAGCGATGAATGAAGATAGAACGCGTGATAAAATTCTGTACAATACATGAATTAGCCAAAATACCTTTTGAAACGATGAGAAATAAATCAAGGAGCGATGTTTTAATAGATATTTCCTCCTCCGCTGTCTGTGACCCACCCAGCCATCCCAAATAGGATCACGACTTATATAGCCAAAATTACAGCTGTCAGCGCTATTGTTCAAATCAATCGTCATCAAAACAGAACGATGACAGTTCAGCCGCTAGTGCGCACCACTTAGTTCATTACATCGTGTACCGAATTGAATCGTTTATTCACCATGAATTGTGGAAATTGCCTCATAACGATCTGTAATTTGAATCGGCGATTCTATGATCAACTGTAGTAAATATTTGTTTTTTTTCCGCACAACTGTGGTTTTGAAAATGTTCACAGCCTAACGCACCGAGCGTTTTGTGTCAACCGTGTCCCACTAGCTGCGCGCGGCCAAGGTAGCACCTACACCCGACCATTCTAACCTTCGTTTTATCTAATCCAATGGTTTTTGACAATTGTTACTGCCTAACGCATCCAGATCAATGGTTTTTGACAATGGTTACAGCATAACACGTCCCGATGAATGTTTTTTTAAATCAACAGTGTGCGCTGCTGGAGTATGCCTTGTTGACAGTTCAACGAGATGCAAGCTCTGTCAGAACATAGCAACCGTAAATAAAAAGAGCAATAAATATAAACACATATTTGTGTACTTTAGCACATAACTTATATGAGGTGCAGTATTGACCAGGTTTCCTAATTTCAATGTTGATGCAAGTGTATAAGCCGCATTCTACTTTCATTTAGAATTAATATTATATTATTTACAGGGTGGATACATTTTTAGGCATTTGCACCTTCGACAGTCCTTATGCGAACAGTTCCTAAAAATGCTCTCTAGCACGTATGTTACATTAGATTAAAACTTTTAAAATAGGCCTACATTAACGTTCATCCAATGAAACTAGATGTAAAGAAACTTGCAAGACCTCATTCAGTCCATTGTTAAAAATCTGAACAAAAATGAAAATTTGTTCCAGTGAAACATTCTTCAGATTGTGTTCCATTTTATCTGTGAAATTGAAACAAAAGCCCTCTTAGAAATTGTATGTTAAAATTGCATGAAATATCCCATTTAAAGCGTACACTTACCCTCTCCATTCTAACCTTCGCTTTACAACCAACTTTCTCCAAAACACTCTGCTGGTTGTAGAGCTATTTACCACTTTCTGGACTGGACGTTTAATGTGACTGTACACAGAGGTTATTAGTTGCATTTTAAACTGACATCTCCACTATAGGACAACTTCTTGCAATCAGTTCAACGTTTGGTATGCTAACACTACATGCCTCAATAATTTCAAGAAATGGTCACCTATTGAAAATGCCAATTCATTGTTCATCCTATACTTCAGTGGCGGCCGGTAATAAGGTTGCAGTGATACGCAACGACCAGATTAATTCAATAAAAACAATTAATACCGTTATAATATTTTTAGTAATAAAAGCTGTACGTTTACTTTTATATGCATAGGAATTCATAATTCTGTTCTTTAATAATTCAGGAAATCTTATAGTAAGTTACTGTGAACTGTCTGAGAAAGCAAAGCGCGCCAACCGTTTAGGAGTGCTCGTTACCAGGCCCGAGCACCGGCCAGATCTCAATAGTGAAGGGTATGGCAGAGATGCTAGACCGAGTAGGTCCTATCCCAATAGTTAACTCGGCTGATCGTTGCTTGCTGATTGCAACAAGGGAGCCGAGGAGCGGACGGAGACATCCGAGATGCTCCGTCAACTGCCGATACCATGTCTTGAAGGTTTTCATGTAGCCTAACTATTTAATCCGGTGATCCAGTGGCAGTGTGATGTTCTCTGAACTGCGGCATTCGTGATGAATGAGGTACATCCGTTTTACCGCACAATTGAATACAGTTTTCTTTGATATCAAGCAGTCATTTATACCCCCCCCCCTTAATGAAAAAGGACAACACCCATAACAATTATCCACCAGCCGCCACTGCTATACTTACAGATTAGTAATTAGCCATGTAAAGAAGTGGATCAAGTAACACAATATTAATTGAACCAGAGGGTCATTATCATGGTGCGCCCTGGAAATCGCGGCAAACTATGGCGTCATTTGGCTGGTCAGGTGCGGAGCGAGTGGACCTCGCAATACCCTGCTCCGCTGACTCATATCGTTAGATCACACGTGTTTTGTCATTTATATGGATGTGTATCTGCAAAGTTTAGAAGTTAGTGTTGCACGTTTAGTGAGTATTGTGATTACTGTGATTGTTGGTCATGCCTAGACACCAATTGACACAGCGCGAACGTGTGTATATCCATAATTCGTATATGTAAAGCAGAAAGTCTTGTTCTTAAACAAGATTAAAATGTCGAATCAAGTTTCCAAGAAGGCCTGTGCGTAATGCCAGTACAATTAGGAGGCTCGCCAAACTATTCAAGAAAACAGGCACGGTAAATAATAAACATTTTAACAGACAACGTTGTGTTCTTACAGAAAGGGGACACCAAGAGCCAGCTGATGAGCTAGCTTGGTGTCCTAGGCGAAACCCCACACAAGACACGGCACAAACCTATCAGAATTGCTGAGATTGTTGTCCATTCTTTCATCAGAAAACGTCAGGTGTGTGTGTTACAAGAGAGGGAGGACATTTTCGGCATCGACTATGAGCACTGTACATATTATTGAACATGGTTGGTAAAAGTGTTCCAAGTGTGCACCAACCACCGACTGAACATTGTACGCGTGCCCACGATCAGCGCCAGTCAACGCCGGCTTAGCTTGCCGTGTTTACCGGGACGCACAATGATAACGACACTGTACATACAATGAAAGAATATTGTAAATTTCCTAATTTCTACTGAACGGCCATGAACAGTTATTGGACAAGCTTCCTCCTCTTATGCTGAGCCAAAGTTTTGGGTGAAAACCTGTCGTTAACATTGTGTACAAAATTATTAATCAAGATATTACTGGCAGTGCCCAGTACAGTCTTTTCAATTAATGCCCTGGCATGCTTTGGGCAGCTGTGCCCCATAAACAGTACAGTGGGCAGACATCTTTGTGTTACATTCACCAAAACACTACGCTGGTTGCAGTGATGCAAAAATTCTGTCTTGTAGCTATTGAGTAGCTTACTCATAACAACAAAAGTAAATGCAGCACAGTTGAGTACATCTGCATGGGGATAGCATAGTCCTCCTCACTTATTGGCATTTATTAGGCTGGCGTGATCACACTGGCCTGCCTCATCGCAAAGAAAGACTTTGCAATAATTGCAATCATATCGCTTTAAAAAAACATACGAGCAATAACCACTGATGTAGTGTAAGAAAGAAATCTTGTAGGACTTCTACATCACTATCATCAGCAACACAAGCATCAAAAGCACTTGAAATGTCACATGTCTTGTCTTCTTCAAAATACTCGCTCACTGCAGCATTGAGGTTCAGGATGCTCTGAAGGCGCAATTTATTCTCCACCTCAAACACTTGCCTCAGGGAAATATTGTACTGGCTCCCTGCCAGTTGGCGATATTTTCCAAATCAAGCTTCTAGGTTATCTGTTTGTATGACACAAGCAATTCCCTGGAATAGTTCTTCACTTTACGCTTTGTTAGCAAGTGAACTTGCTCTTTTAAGAAGTCTAATGTATCCTTCTTCTCCTAGGGAACTTACTCTCCAAGTTCTTAAATAAACTGTCCATAACAGATATAGTATCCTCAACTCTTTGTTGTTCATATGCATCAGGACCAGCATACACTGAATGGGCATTCCTTATAAGTTCTTCAATTTCTAGCACTGTACGTAACTGTCTTGGGAAAGGCATGTTATTACAACGTTTCACTTCTGTATTCGATACAAACAAGGAGGCACTCAAACCTTCTGTTATCTTAATGCAGCAACGCAAGTGTGGACTAGGATTTTCCTTCATTAAAATAAAATATATACAAGATTCCTCTCTAATGCAATTCCACTCAGGATGAAGACTCACACTGTTTAACTTCACCTTCAATTCCTGAAAGTTTCTAAATGAAACTGCTTCCAGATTTTCCACCAATGTCTGCATACTTTCAGCGAGAGCCTTCGATAAACTTTCATTATCAATCCTACGCCTCCTATCATCTGGATCTTCTCGGCAGACAGTTGCAGTGTCAGTTAAATACTCTGGGCAGTTGGGGAACTGAGACGGGACTGCTCCTAGGAATTTAATTCGAACATTAACTTGCGACACATTATCACAGCCTTGCATTATATTAATTACTCTATTCTAAATTTATTCAATCTCCAACCTAATTCACACACACCTCTTCCCCCACCCCTATAAGAAATGTAATTAATTAGATTACTGCAATAGAAAAAAAAGATTAATCAGGGCCTGCTACAGGTTATCGGTCTCTAACCTCGTGCAGTTAGCTTGCAATTCAAATCCCAATAGAAATGTGGATACTATCCATATTAACACCCACTTATACCAACCACTTGAAATTGATAGCCCCATAAAACAAATAAACCTAACCTACGACATTAGCCTGTAGCACATAATTTAGGTTAGAAAATTCTGACTTCTACATCTAAATGAATTTTCGTGATTAGAAGAGCTAGCCTATGCTAAAATTTAAGGGTAGGACTATCTGCTAACTAACCTCTAATCAGTCTCGGTTTATACAACGGAGCAGTAACTAGCTTTCTATTCTTTTCATCATACATACTAGTGGTCTATTGAATCTCATGTGGCTTGAAATGGATGGCACACACCTACAAGAAAAGAGACTTGGTTACAATGTTCCTTCCTCCCATTACACTAAACTTGTGAGAATTGGAGCATAAGTATTGATGTAACACGTACCATAGAATATTTCGTAGGTTGCGGTGAATAGCTCGTATCCATTTCGACTTTTCACGTTCATCATTAGGAAATGAGAAAATGTTTACTGTACTTTCGGTCCACTGGCGTAATTGCCTTTACAATTTCTAACACTGCACTTAATAGGCACAACTTTACACTGCACTGATAACCATTAAGTATAACCGGGTAGGAAATCTGAGAAAATCAGTACCTGGGACTGTAAACACAACACACAACACGCGGAAACCATACCATAACCTGCAAACTCGAATGTTATGCCTCAATGTCCACGGCCGGTATTCCGTGACGTCACTCGCTTGTCAACTTCATATCGCAAGGCTTTCTCTCTAGGTGGTGTTGGGTCAGCACTTCGATTACAGCAAGTACAGATCCCAGGAACCAACATCACTTTGTTCTGTGAGACTTCAACTAACCGACCCAGACCTTTCATCACTGCCCCTTACCGCAAACAAGCTTTCGACAGTGTTCATGGTCTAAGTCATCCTGGTACTAAAGCGACGACCCGTTTAGCTTCCGAACGCTTTGTATGGCCTTACATGCAAAAAGACTGTCGCGCATGGACACAAGTTTGTCAAAAATGCCAACGCTCAAAGGTTACACGCCATGTCAATGCTCCAATGGGTAACTTTTCCTTACCGTCTGCTCGCTTCCAACATGTGCATCTAGACATCATTGGTCCACTACCTCCTGCTAAGTACTTCCGATATTGCCTGGCCGTCGTAGATCGATTTTCCCGTTGGCCGGAATTTGGGCCACTGGAACGAATAACAGCAGAAAACGTCGCTGAAGGATTCACTACCTGCTGGATTTCTCGATTTGGATCACCTGTTCGTATCACCACTGATCAAGGACGTCAGTTCGATTTCCAGCTGTTCCAACAACTCGGGATTCTCACCGGAACCTCGCGATCTCGAACCACCAGCTGGCACTCCTGCGCCAACGGAATGGTAGAAAGATTTCACCGTCAATTGAAAGACGCAATCATGTGCCACCCTGGTATGTCCTGGCTGCAAGCCCTACCAATTGTCTTGCTTGACAACCGCAGTGCATATAGAGAAGATCTTCAAGCATCCGCAGCTGAACTGATCTTACGGAGAACCGATTCGTCTTCCAGGTGAAATGTTGTGTGCAACCACGAACAGCAAATTCGAGGACACTACAAACTTTGTTGAGAGACTCCGTCAGCAAATGAGTCGACTGCGTCCTACTCAAGCCTCACATCATAACAAAAGGCCCACCTTTATCTTCAAGGATTTAACCACATGCAGTCACGTTTACCTACGTGACGACACGGTACGCAGTGCCTTACAACCACCATATACAGGCCCATATCAAGTGTGAGACCGTTGCGATGGAACAGTGACTATTCAGATTCGAGACAAACCTGTCCGTGTCACTATCGACCGGATCAAACCAGCCTTACTCCTGCCTGACAGTACATCCTTGGCCAAACCTGATGATATTCAGGATCAGGACATCGGCAAAAGAACACTTTCCACGACAGCACAGCCTTACCACAAAAGGCACCCCAAAACGACTGTACAGGACTCACCACCACGCGCTCCGGCCGAAAATTCAGATTCCCGAAACCATTTTTGCCATAGCCACCTTATCTCCTTGGGGGGCTGGTGTGGCGAAACCACACCACTTGTCCACTGCAGGAATCCTCCTTTGTGACTGCCGATCTGAACTCAGGGAGGCAGGATCAAGGAGGCCATGTGAAGCAGTCATTATCTCTGGGGTAACCATAGAGACAATAAAATAAACAATGTACACTCGTTGTTCTTTGGAGTAGTAATGTACGAGACAAGCTTAGGTACTCAAGTCCAATAAAGCAAACAAATTCACGTTGTAATTTATTACTACAAATACAAATTAAGAAGCAACTATTCCATTGTTGTACATGTTTCGGTTTGAGGATGAAGTCCTCGTCTGCTTAATGTTCAATCAAGAATAATTAAGACATCGTTGTCAATTCTAAAAATTACTGATTCGAAAGATGTATAATGTAACTAATTAAATTCGTTTGAACACCTGTTAATACTAATATTTGTACTTCTTTACAGTAGAAACATGTTTTCGGCCCTTCAGTGGGGCTTTCTTCAGCTTGTTAATTAGACTAATACTAGATTAGGTGCAGTAGAACAATATTACAATATAAATTAAGAAATATATTCATGTACTCAAATCCAAAAAGCAAAAATAAAAGTAATGTTCAATATAATTTTTTTGTATCTCAATTTCCTAGCATTATTATATGAACTGTGTCATGTAGTGGTCCTGTTAAAGTCTGTCGGAATCGATGTCTGCCGGAAAAAATATCGGTTAATGTTGCTTGAATATCATTATGAGATATACATGGGTTGGTTTTTTAGTTTTGGCACCAATGGTTTAGTGCCAAGTTGCAACAATGTTGGGCGCTGCCACATTTACCGACTGTTTCTGCCCTGCACCCCCTCCCTCAGAGCACATGACCTCGCCCGTCCTCAACACCGCTCGTGTGCAGTCGCGCCTGTTAGATGAGTAGTGTGAGACCAGCGCTCGCGAAAGACAGTCGCAATGTTTTCCAAGCAGGAGCAGAGAACGTGGATATAAATTCAGTGTGATAGGGGTCGCAGTGCTAAACAGTGTCACCGAGAATTGCAGGAAGCGTGCGGTGCAGCTTCGTTACCATTCAGAACGGTAGCAAGATGAGTTGCAGCCTTTCGAGATGGACGCAAACGTGTGGAGCACATGCCTCGATCTGGTCACCCACCAGTAAGTAATGGCAATGTACAGATGGTGTCCGCGTTAGTAGAGGTGGATCGGAACTAAACGATTCGTCAATTAGAGCAAGATACCGGACTGGCGCATTCAACTGTCCTCCACATCCTGAAGGACTTACTGAAAATGAGGAAGATTGCGTCCAAATGGAATCCGCATGACTTAACCGACATATACAAATGGCTGCGATATGACGCTTGTCGTATGCACTTGCAGCATTATGAGCGCGAAGGAGAGGCCTTCTTACGACGTATCATAACCATTGACGAGACGTGGGCCAGATCTTATGAGCCACAGTTAAAACGCCAATCGAACGAGTGGCGACACCACGGATCACCACGGAAACAAACAGTTCGACCAACCCCTACCAATGTGAAGGTAATGTTGATTCTTGCCTATGATAGGGATGGTGTGATCATTCACCATACTGTTCCCCGAGGGCAAACCGTTAATGCGGCTTACTATTGTTCGTTTCTGCCAGACCATCTCCGAGGAGCTCTGAGAAGGAAACGGCGCCACCACATGGTTACACCGCCCATCGTTCTGCATGATAATGCTAGGGCACACACAGTAGGCGTTGTGTTGGCATTGTTGGATCGCTGGGGCTGGGAGGTCCTCTATCACCCCCCCCCCCCCCGCCCCCCATATTCTCCCGACATCAGTCCCTGCGACTATGATCTCATCCCGAAGATGAAGATGATAATGCGCGGGGAGCGCTTCCGTACCATTAAAGACGATAAGCAGGCTGCCGAGCGCTCTCTTCGTACCATCAATAGATTGGGCAGTGCCAACGGGATCCAACGACTTCCGCATCGCTGGGAACACGTTGTGTGCAACGGTGGGGACTACATCGAGGGCCTGTGAAACTTGGAACCATCTAAGTGAGTTATTAATCCAGTTATAACTAAGGTGCCAAAACTAAAAAACGAACCCATGTATTAAGTAGGCTAACAATCCACAGCTTCAAACCAAATACGGATATAAGGTACGTAGAATACAACAATTCGCCGAATAGAGACGTCAGTAGTGATATTGAAGCAGGTGGCTTCGGTGGCGTAGTTGGTAGCATGCTGAGCTTCTATGCCCAAGGTCGCGGGTTCAAATCCAGCCGAAGTCGTCAGATTTCTTAAGAGCTTTAGAAATCCCTCAGTATGCCTTCCTTCGGAGGGGAAGTTAGGCCGGCAGGCCCATGTCATAGATTTTTAAAGTACCTTCCAATAACTAAACGTGTGTAGAGCAAAATTTGTAGGTTAGGTTAGAATTAATGCTCTTAAGTTCCAACGTTCGTCACCAGGCGCTGATTGCGATGGCATCTAATAGTAGCCAAGCTCACAGCTAGGTGACGAGGACGGTAGCATTTGGTAGCGAAAGTAGGAACTACTTGAAATTATCGTCTGCAGTCCTTATTTGAATTAAAAACAGATGCCACACACTAATACAGTCATCACAATTAACACCGGTTATCAGACAGATTCTAAACACACACAAAGTACACGTGGGTACACGACCGCGTTGTGGCAGCCCCAAACCTAAGGAACCAACCTACCAACCGGCATTGAAGAAGATATTATATTAGTCTATACTGCATAGTATTTTCCACAGACTTCGATATAAACCATTTACAACATGGCACAGTTCATTTGAGATTACTAGGAAATTCCCGGGTGAGTTAGCCGTGGTCGTTACGGCATGACTGCTGGCAGTCGCTCACATCCGGGAGGCGAGGAGGTTCGAATCCCCCCGCCGACAACCTTGAAGTTGGTCTCCTAAGGTTTCCTATCTTCCTTCCAGGCAAATGCCGGGGTTGGTCCCTAACTATAGGCCACAGCCTCTACCTTCCAACTCCTCGCCCTTACAATCCAACTTTCCTCCCCAACGGTACTTGTAGCTCACCCATTGGGTGTCCGTCTCGAAGCAGCTACAAAACTGGCGAGCCGCACATATCCTCGGACACTCCCGGCACTAAAAGCCATACGCTAAAAAGACCTAGGAAATTGAGATACAACATTTTTATATTGAACAATACTTCTACTTTTGCGTTTTGGATTTGAGAACATCAATATATTTCTTAATTTAAATTGTAAGGACGTCCTTAGTTGTTTGTGTTCACATACACCTAATGTCTAATTAACAGGCTGAAGAAGGCCCACTGAAGGGCCTAATGTCTAATTAACAGGCTGAAGAAGGCCCCACTGAAGGGCCTAATGTCTAATTAACAGGCTGAAGAAGGCCCACTGAAGGGCCTAATGTCTAATTAACAGGCTGAAGAAGGCCCACTGAAGGGCCTAATGCCTAATTAACAGGCTGAAGAAGGCCCACTGAAGGGCCTAATGTCTAATTAACAGGCTGAAGAAGGCCCACTGAAGGGCCTAATGCCTAATTAACAGGCTGAAGATGGCCCACTGAAGGGCCTAATGCCTAATTAACAGGCTGAAGAAGGCCCACTGAAGGGCCTAATGCCTAATTAACAGGCTGAAGAAGGCCCACTGAAGGGCCGAAAACAAGTTTCTATAAAGAAGTAAACATATAAGTTTTAACTGGTGTTCAAACGAATGTAATTTCTTATTGCAGTTAATACGTAGTATTACGCATTTTCCAATATGGCTAATGGTTTTGCCTCATATGAACATTTTTTTTAGCCTATGGCTTTTAATGCCGGGAGTGTCCGAGGACATGTTCGGCTCGCCAGAGTTTTGTAGCTGCTTCTATATGGACACCCATTGGGTGAGCTACAAGTACCGTCACGTGTGGAGTGTTGTCTGGGGAGGAAAGTGTCAATGTAAGGACGAGGAATTGGAAGGTTGCGGCTGGGGCCTATAGTCAGGGACCAACCCCGGCATTTGCCTGGAAGCAAGATGGGAAACCACAGAAAACCATCTTCAAGGTTGCCGGCGGGGGGATTCGAACCTCCTCGCCTCCCGGATGTGAGCGACTGCCTGCAGCCACACCGTAACGACCACCGGTATATGAACAATAATCTGCTGTGACTAAATCTCAGAAGTAATTATTAAGAGAAATGGATATCCTTGCAAATAATTAATTAAAATTCGACACAATTTATTTTTTCATTCATTCATTCATTTATTTGCAATTGGGGGGGGGGGGTGTCCCCCGGTGGCAAATTGGATATACATAACAAATAAATAATTATACATAACAATTTAATAACAATTATACAAAAATTAAACTGGAGTATTTACACAAATAGTCAGTCTTTTCTTAAACACACCTATATGTTTGGGAAAAGGCTCTATGACTGCGGCAGGTAGAGAGTTCCAGTTATCAATGGCACGGTTTACAAAAGAATATTTACCATAATTTGTTCGCTGTGGTCGGCCCTTAACTTTGAAAGGATGATCGCTCCTACCCATGTAAGTGGGCTTTCCCAATCGTTTGCTAAGCTCACCCCATGCTGGTTGATTTGTATACGTGTTGTACATAGCGCAGAGTCTAGATTTCATCCTCCTAGCCTCCAGTGATTCCCACCCAAGTTTCTTTAACATACGGCTCACACTGCTCCTGGGATTAAAGTCACTGAGCACAAATCTAGCGGCCTTTCTTTGTACCATTTCCAACCCATTGATGAGCCCTACTTGATATGGATCCCAAACCACCGAGGCATATTCCAGAATAGGTCTTACAAGTGAGAAATAGCCTAATTCTTTAGCAGAGGTATTACTTCCTTTTAATACCCTCATTACAAAGTGCAGAGATTTGTAAGCTTTTGAAACTACACATCCTACATGACTATTCCATTTCATATCATTCCTTACGTGAACGCTCAAATATTTGCAAGAATCTTCTTCTACAAGTATTTCCGAGCCAATTTTATGTTGAAAATCCTGCCTTCGCCCTTTCCCTATTTTTAAGAGACTACATTTTCTTGTGTTTATTTTCATTTTATTTTCAATCTCCCACTTATAGACCAGGTTCAGGTCCTCTTGAAGCACTGCATTGTCTTGTGAGTCATGTATCTTTCGATATATTACACAATCATCCGCAAACAATCGACAGTCACTGCGAATCCCATTTGGTAAGTCATTTATAAACGCCAAAAATAACAAAGTTCCGATTACGCTGCCCTGAGGGATACCCGAAGTTACGGTAATTTCATCCGAGAATATGCCTTCGACTTTCACTTTCTGGGAACGACCCGTCAAAAATTCTTGGATCCATAAAATTACTCTTCTATCAATCTTCGTCGAAGCTAATTTATGGAGTAGCATGTCATGCGGCACGACATCAAATGCCTTCGCAAAATCTATAACCACGACGTCGACTGAAACTCCATGGTCTAACGATTCGCTAATGTCTTGAAAAAGTGATAGCATCTGACTCTCGCATGGGTAACCTTACCGAAATCCATGTTGCCCTATCATTAAACCATGATAATGTTTCCCACTGTTCCCTCAAGTAGTCACTAATGAGATGCCCCATCTGTTTACAAACGATGGACGTAAGTAAAACCGGCCTGTAGTTGCCCAATTCAAGTCTGCTCCCTACCTTAAATATTGGGACTATCGTAGCTCTTTTCCAGTCATCTGGGATTTGCCCATTGTTTATGGACACACTAAACATCACCTCCAAGTATCGTGCCACGGCCCTACCTCCTAGTTTAAGTACGTCACTAACAATATTATCAGGACCCTTTGATACATTGAAACGTAGTTTTTGTATTACCTTTACAATTGCTGACTGGTTTATTTGGAACAGGGGAGCCCCTGTTTCGTCGTTAAGGTCCAACACACAGCTATTGGATTTATTGAACACACTACCGTGAAAGACATTTAATTCATTAGCAATGGCCTGTGTTTCAGTAATTAATTTACAGTCACCGGACATTATCATCGACAAATTATTTGAATTTCCCTTCCTTCTCCTAACATAAGTGTAAAATTTTTTCCACCCATCACCTCCCGAACCAAGTAAACATTGCATATAACTGTCATGAGCATCCCTCCTTTTTAAGACGAGCTCTCTTGGTAGGGACTTAAATTTCAACATATACTTGTCACTATCATGTCTTTTATTGTATAATTTCCTAATTTTCCGTTTTATACTCCTAATTCCTCGAGTGTAATACTCAGGATCTGGGTTTTGTTTTAGCAATTTAAACGGGACAAATTTATCAACAGCGCTATTTAAAATTTTCAAAAAGTTAGTCCACAGGATATTAATGTGATTTCCTTCCGATGCCCATCTGTAACGATACGATCCCATAGCTATTATATTTAAAGGGTTATTCATTTATTATCATGTTTATTATTCTTATTAATTAATACATCTATGAGATGATTTTTATATCAGATACTTGTAAGCGGTTTTTATTATTATAGTCTGACAGATTTTTATTAACATTTATTTGTAAAGAGACGAAGTATTGTATATTGCAACAAGATTGCCAATAAGGACCAACCCTATGTGTCACAAACAGAATGACGCAGTAGTTATTTCACCACGGCAAACAGAGTCACTGTCATGGGATGCTAAGAAACCCACAATGACTAAGAATCACGTGCGGACCATCTAGTTCCTTCTGGAAGGAATAGAAGCTTGATATTTCACCTTATTGTGAAAGAATCACGCCATTTCTACCGTAGGTACGCTGCTAAATATTGCAAGTTGTGATGCAATTAGCCCTCGTGACAGAATGAACACTGAAGAGAGGGAAGCTTACTAGGGTGGGAGACAGTCGAAGACCACGTGATCAGGAAGCTATTAGTACCTGCGCCCTCGACAAGACATTCATTGATCAACAGCTCTCAATGAAAGAAGGAAGTAGTAACCTTGCTTTCTGGGTCCTAATGGACTGAGCATACAGCGTCGACACTGAACGATGTCCTGCCGATATCTATATTAGTACACAATGGGTTATATCCCTGCTCAAGAGTCTTTCTACAGATGGCAACGTACTTAATGAGGATATTTCATATCTATTGAGTTATCACAACATTTTTTAACATACGCGACGGATCATCTAGATCATCGGTCATTACTTAAAATGACGAATCTTCGACTGGGTGAGCAAACAATTAAATAAAACTATCGTCTCTATTATCATTTAACTTCAGTTAATATTCAATTCATTTTATATGTTCAATTTCTTTTAAATAATTAAACCGCAGTTGGTAATTTAAATTCTATGTGTCACTATTAATATTTTGCTTTTGATTCAATAAATTATTTCTTTAACTTCATGCCTATAAGTTTTCTTGTAGTTAGCACATACTATAGGCAAATTCAACTACTCCTTATAAATAAATACTGAATGGTTAGTCAACTCAGTTACGTCACGACCAGGGGAAAGTGGTCTCGACTCTACTGCTGACTACCGAGGATACTTATTTTATAAATTTCGATTCTCTGTCTTAAATAGGAATCTGGCTCTCAACAACTTATATATCCTATTACACTATCACAGGTAAGGTCACACCACAGTGTATATTTATTATTATCATGTTTGTTTAAATTGAACCATTACAGTTGTCACCATAGTTAAAGAACTAATTAATAAATGTTACACATCCTACAAATAGCTCATTCAAATACCCTTGAAACTTGCCCTGATCCGCCCTGCGATACTGAAATATGATCTTTTTTGCTACATCAGAGTCTAATTTTGTAATGTCACTATTTCTAATATTTAATTCAACCCCAGAATGGTCACTAATTCCTGGTACTTTCAGACAGTTAATATACAGCTCTACAGGCTTTACGAGATAAACATCTAAGGTATTATTGCCTCTAGTTGGGAAGTCAACTACTTGGGAAAATCCCCCCTCCCTTAAGAATTTATTTGCAGCGCTCTGAGCTTGACCACAGCTAGTTGACTCACCAGACCAGTCTACTTTGTGGAGGTTTAAATCTCCAGCAATTATTATGCTCTTTTTCATAGCATTACCCGTACAAGTTTTATCATAACAGTGTTTCGAGGAGAGAAAAGTTATCCTTCGGTGCTCTATACGCCCCTATCACCTGAAGAGGGAATTTATTTCCTTTATCCGAAATGTGTACACATAACATTTCATGATCCATATCAACCCACTTTAAGAAACTAGCTATATTTTTGCGCACACAAATAAAAAGCCCACCACCTCGCTTCCCCCGATCCCTTCTGTACATTTCGTAGGTCCCTTGAATTATTTCGCTACTATTTATGTCCTCATATAACCAAGATTCAGTTGCAATGACAATGTCCGGAGAATACGTCTCTACAAGATTCCAAAATACAATTAATTTACTTCCTAAACTCTGACAATTAACCTGCAGTAATCTTAGAGTCTTACCTCCGCAGCAAATATATCGAAATAGCTTCTTCTGTTCCCATCGGCTGGCAACCTCTGGACCTGCTCCTCCTCACAAAAGCCGGCACGAACCGATGACCCTGTCATGTAGGCTCCCTAGGTTGAAAGCGCCCCGTCGATTTAGATGCAGCCCGTCTCGGGCGAAGTCACGGCCACCAATCCAGCAGTCAGCTTCTACGTACACTAATCCCAGTTGTGCACACACCCAGTCCATGCGGTCATTTACAGTCTTAACTCGCCTTAACGGAACATCTCCCCGCCGAACAATGCCACTCATTATAATTTTTGCATTTCTAAACTTGCTTTTAGCTTTTCTGCCCAGTTCGTAGAGCTCCCCCATGATGTAATCAGCTGTAGCCCTCTTCTTCAAATCGTTCGTCCCAACATGTAGCAACAACACTTTAACTTTGTCACAGTCCTCTACATTTGATTCTTCCACTTGTTGGGCAAGCTGGTCAATTTTAATCCCCGGATAACACCGCACTTTCGCACCTGATTTCCTCGAGATATTCGCACTCCATCGTATCATTGAATCACCCATTATGATAACGTCATCCTCAGTTTGCTCCTGCACGCCCTCTTCCACACTGATCCCAGTAGAAAGCCGTTCAGTCACATCCTTCACCGTTTCTTCTGATTCACGAAGCTTTGCTCTAAGTTCCTGAATTATTTGATCCCTTGCTTTGGTTTGCACCCCCAAACAGTCAGGCGCATCACATACTTTACAAAACAAATTTCCGACACCACAATCCTCCTTCTTGACCTTAATACAGCCGAAGTGAAACTATTTCTCACATAGGCCACACTCAACACCATTCTTCAATGTTTTACTGCATGTCGAACACTATAATGCTGCCACTGGATCATTTGCCTGATTCACATTTGGAGTAACAGGCCCTGGATTCACTTCCACTCCACCAATAACTAGCAATGCAGCTATCACTAGGGCTATGAACCACAAGTTGCTAGGTCCCGTACGCACACACAAACACCGGAAATCCCGACTACCCTTCGCATACCACAGCCCGATAACACTCCAGAGAACAACCCATTTCAGCAGTTATGAGCAGCTTATTGAAATGAAGTTATGAAATATAAAAACCTCATTTATTACCTGAAGCATTACGGCATTTAAATTTACCACAAAACATTGGCAACGTGTTTCTTTTTTTAGCTTTTTGTTTGGTGACTGCAACATTATCAAGAAATGCAAGATTTTCCCTGGACTATTGAGATTATTTGAAACAGTTTGGTACAAACAGAATCCTCTAACTCCTTCTGGCTTAAGAGCTTGAACTTTGTGAAACACACAACTTGGCGTTTGCATTGCTTGCCACCGAGGGTGAGTGGTTATCGTGTCGGATTACAAACCCCCAAGCTTGCAGGTTCGCTCCTGGCCATGATAAGTGATTTTAGTAAGGCGGCAAAAATTACGACACGCATGTCATACGATTTTGGCATGTTAAATAATCCATTTAAATTCAGTATTCCAGGTTCATAGTGGCAAAATTAAGCATGGGTTTTTCTGCCAACACAAAGTTCCTCATTTCTCTACTAGAAAGCTTTATAGTGTCAGGAAGCTTAGATATATAACCATCTTGACTTTCATAGTGCTTCAAGGAAGAACAAAATTCGACATGCATGCTGCCCTCTGGGTGTCAGATAACAACGCTTGCACCCGGCACTCGAGGCCATACGATATTATTATTATTATTACTATTATTATTATTATTATTATTATTATTTAGCGTTTGTATGATAATATAATTATAATATTATTATCAGCGTATTTTTCAGACCATTGTCTGGTAAAATACAAAGCAATTATACACATTACAATGAATCAAAGTATAATCATCACCTTAATTTAGATCACTGCCGATGAATATACGAACTAATTGGTTGTAGCCAATACCAGTAGTGGAGTAGTAGGAGTTCTACTTCACTCCAGAACCCTCCTTGCTCCACTACTCAGCCTCAGTCATGTTAAATATCTCTCGAACGCATGGTCCGATTTTGACAAATGAGGTCTCATTGGACTCGAGCTGACGTCTTCTTTCCTATGGACCACACGTTATATTTTTGATTTTCTTTTGAAAATTTTTGTTTTCGAAAGTTGGTGATAGTTTTAAAACCAAACATGGTAGAACGTTGTGCTATGGCTCAAACAAATGGTCTTTATGACCTTTATTTTTTTGTAATAAAACTTTTTTATTTTTTATGTTTTTTTTGAAAACACTTGAATTTTGAAAATCCTATATTTTGGAAAATAGGAAGTTTACAAAAAGGTTTGTTGGATGTAAATCAATGATCCCTACCCCCTCTACCCCAAAAATAAATTTCAAGTCTCTAGGACAAAAACCTGACAGTAGTGTGGTAAGGACGGAGCTGTCTACTAACTTATTGAACCCTCCTCGTATTTGCCCCAAAGCTGATATCTCGCTAACCAATGGTCGAATTTGAACATACAGGGTGTCCTAGCACTCGTAGTGATGCCCCCTACTTTCTTATAGGCTCTTTATTTAATTAAAAGACCAAAACTAAAAGGTCATCCGCTTTTAATATCTCGCGAACCAATCATGCTAGAGGCATGAACGAGGGGTCCAAGGACTCGGGCTGATGTCCTCTTTGCTATGGACCACTCGTTATATTTAAAAAAAATTGTAAACTTGATTTTGGGGTAAACACGTGTTTTTTGTGATTTTGCTGATATCTCACGGACCAATAACGCTAGAGACGTGTACGAGGTGTCCTAGGACTCGGGCTAACGCCCCCTTTCGAATGTGGTAGATATTTTTTCCAAAAAATAATTCACAAAGGGCCTAACGCCGTACATGTTGAAAAAAAAATTCTTTACCGTTACCTGTTTATAATGTTTATGAAGCGTGGTAGTTGAGAGAGACGATACGGCTGAGTGTGTGTGTTTCAACGAACCTGTCGCTAACCACAAGGACCATGCTTAATAGAACAATCGCTATTTCGGCGGGTCGGTGTATGACAGAGCGAGGGTTCGTTTTCTGATATTTTACCTTTAACGTGTAAACGGTGATGAGAACTTGGTTCTGTGTTGGTCGAAGCGAGTAGAGAAAACAAACTTGCCGAGGAGCAGGAGGTGAATGTCATTTGAGCTTATTGGAAGGCGCTGATCTGACTTGACAACAAGTGCAATGGAAAATGACCAAGACGCTTGAAGGTGAAATAATCTGACCATTGTGGTGGCAGGGGAGTGCGAAATGCATGTGAACACATGTGAAACCACATGCACGCTAAACAAGTTACATCCTGTCTTGCTTCGTACGTGACAAAATGCAAGTTCATGTGAAATTTGATCTACCGCAGGTGTTCACCTTGGACGTTATCTGTCCACGTGCATGATAACTGTTAACAAGTCACATCCTGTTTTGCTTCGTACGTGACAAAATGCAAGTTGACGTGAAATTTGATCTGTCACAGGTGTTCACGTTGGACGTTAGCTGACCACGTGCCTGATAACAGAATGTTCAAAGCGTGAGAAGTAAATGATTATACACGCAATGTAACATATATAAAGAGGTGTCGTTATCATTTCCACTCTCACTTAGGTGACTACCTTTGAACACACTGCGTTGCATGATACCCCTGGTCTTGTTTAACAGTTTTGGTGTTGGTGGAAAATACTTAACTTTGTTGTGGGGTAGGTATATATTTATTCATTTATATATTTATTGATTTTTATATAAATACATGCGATTATTTATTGATTAGGTAATTAATGATTTTATTTATTTATTTGTTTGCAGATAACGTGTATAGCCTACCTGTCGTGTGTCTGTGGGAAATATATTAAAGAAAGAGAAAGACAGACAGCTAGAAAAGGAAACCATTTCCACACTAGCCCACGAGACGGTAATAAAGCAAAGCATTACACGTCAAGGTGAGATTTGTTTTATTATATAATATAACCTGTTTGATTTTGTTTTGTTTATGAAATGCATAAACTATATGGAATGGATATACTTATGGTGGTTTATTTTATTTCTTTTTAGAGTGTTGGAAAACGCTTGACCTCTGTTAATAACCAGGAACGTGTGTGTTTGGGGCCATTGTCAAGCAGTCTACAGCTGAAAACTCAGGTGAGAGTGTTCTTTCAAAAATAATGTCTTTTGCCACTGCTACCGATACGTTAATTTGGGAACCCCTAAACAGTTGTTTCAAATCGCGTGTGTGCTCTGGTCGTGTGGTCAATGTTAGAAAAAGTTTGATTCCCAAAGAATTTTTAGAATCTTGTTTTGAAATTTTTAAAATTGAAATTTGTACAGCGCAAAGGTTGCATACGGCTTTAAAGGTGAATACAGAACTGGGGTGCGATTTCATATATAAAAAGAAGGACGTAGAGCATAAAGAGACATTCTATATTTGCAGTAAAATGCAAGAGCTTTTGATAGCCCATAATTTGGAACAGTGGTATCAAAGCCATGTGGTGAATGCCTTGCTATCAAAATTTGATAAACTGCAACAAGGACCGAGTGGTCTAGCCTTAGACAAAATTCATCATTTGCAAATCAACATTTGTCAATTCAACCCGTTGAATGCTGGGTCTAGCTATATTAAAATACCACCAGCTATAGCTTCGAAAAAGGCTGTGGTGAATATAAAGAATCATGACAATGAATGTTTTCTGTGGGCTGTGGCCGCGTATTTGCAGCCAGCACAAGACTATAATGGTTCTCGGCCAGGAAAGTACAAGGCCAAGTTTGATGAATTGAAACAAACTTTAAATTTAACTCGAGTATCGTTCCCTGTGGACTTAACCGAGATCCATAGGTTTGAACAAGACAGCCATGACTTTTCGTTCATGGTGTATGGCCTTGATGGTGATGAGATTGTGGGTCCTCTGTATGCCACAAAAGAACCGAAACGATATCACATTCATCTTTTATATATATCTGTAGGGGAGGTGAATCACTATTGCCTGATTAAAAGCCTGAGTAGATTGCTAAGCAGTCAAGCGTCCAAAGCACATGGTAAAAAACATATTTGTGATAGTTGCTTGCAATATTTTACAACCTCCATGCACTTAGAACGTCATAGGGTAGATTGTGTTTCTCAGGAAGCGGTGAGACTGATATTGCCACAAGGGGACAAGGCTGGGTTAAAGTTTAAGGACATTCATAAGCGTGACACTGTTCCCTATGTGGTATACGCAGATTTTGAAGCACTCACCACACCCATGGCGGGATGTGAACCAGATCCCACCATCAGCTCAACCACACCCATTCAAAAACATGAACCCTTTGCCATAGGATTTAATGTGGTGTGTGCCTATGACCCCACGCAATCCGTTTACAAATACCGCGAGGGGCCAGATTGTGCCAAATGGTTCTTGGATGAACTTGTCAAGTTGGCTCATGATGTACAGAAATTACTGGACCACCCAGTACCCATGAGCCTATCTCCAGAACAGCAGCAGCAGTATGAGCATGCCACGACATGCCATATTTGCGAAAAGCCACTGATCAGTGCTGAAGACACCGTTCGTGATCACTCGCACTTTACGGGGGAGTTTCGTGCAGCTGCGCATAGTAAATGTAACTTGAACTTTCCAGCTCCTCGCTTCATCAGTGTCTTTTTCCACAATCTGGCGAATTATGACATTCAGTTTTTGATTCGTGAATTGGGCCATGTCAACAAGGGCTCGTTTACCATTATTCCCCAAAACCATGAGCGTTTTACAGCCCTGACATGGAGGTTGAGCGACTTTAGCATTCGATTTTTGGATTCCTTTAAGTTTATGGCATCCTCGCTAGACAGCCTTGTGAATGGCTTGAATGAAGAGGAATTAAAAAATACTAGAATGCATTTTAATGATCCTGAGCAATTTCAATTGTGCATTCGGAAAGGTATATTCCCGTATGATTTCTGCAACAGCTGGGACGTGTTAAAGCAAAGAAAACTCCCACCACAAGAGAAATTTTACTCGAAACTAACACGCAGTACCGTTTCCGATGAAGACTAAGCACATCAATGTCAAGTTTGGCGAGTGTTTGGCATGAAGACGCTAAGTGAATATGCCTTGCATTACCTAAAACGGAATGTATTGCTGCTCACTGATGTGTTTCAAAAATTCCGTAACTTGTGTCAACACATTTACGGTCTTGACCCGGCTCACTATTATACGAGTCCTGGACTCTCGTTTGATGCCGCTTTGAAATACACTCAAGTGGAATTGGATTTACTCACTGATGTAGACATGGTTCTATTGTTTGAAAAGGGCATTCGTGGCGGCTTTGTGTCGCTTAATCAACGCCATGCCGAAGCGAACAATGTCTACATGCCTGATAATTCACCAGACAAATCAGAATCGTACTTAATGTAGTATGACGTGAATAATTTGTACGGTTACGCCATGAGTCAGCCTTTGCCCTATGGGAAGTTTGCTTGGCTGACAGACAAACAAGTGTCAGAATTTGATGTGATCAAGGCTAGCCAAGAAACAGGACGTGGATATGTGCTAGAAGTGGATATTGAATATCCCTCATCCTTGTATGATGAACATGCCGATTTCCCATTCTGCCTTGAGCAAATGGTCTTCCCTGACAGTAAAGTGAAAATTGAAAATCTCATGGGCACACTTTACAACAAAAATCGATATGTGCTACATATCCAAATGTTGGTGCAATGCCTCGCCCAAGGCTTGGCGTTGAAGAAAATCCACAGGGGTATTTCTTTTGCTCAAAAATCATGGCTTGAGCCATACATGCGACTCAACACAGAGCACCGACAAATGGCAACACAGCAGTTTGAAATTATTATTTTTTAATTAATGAACAACTGCATCTACGACAAGTCTATGGAGAATGTTCGCAAATACCGTGACATTAAATTGGTGAATGTCTGGGAGGGGCAGTGGGGTGCCCGGCGGTACATTGCCAAGCCAAATTTCAAATCGATCAAAATTATCGATGAGGATTTGGCTACTATTGAAATGAGTAAGACCAGCGTGACCATGGATAAACCCATTTACTTGGGTCAAGTCATTTTAGACTTTTCTAAATCGGTCATGTATCGATTTCACTATGAGTTTGCCAAACGCCATTTTGAGGACGTATCTCTTTTGTATATGGATACGGACTCATTCATTTACCACATTCGCCACTGCAACCCCTATGACGTCATGAGGCAGCATAGTGACTGGTTCGACACTTCTTGCTATAGCGCTGACAACGTGTTTCAGCTGCCCATAAAAAACAAGAAGGAAATGGGCGTTTTAAAAGATGAATGCGGTGATTCCATTATGACGGAATTCGTAGGTTTGGCTTTGAAAATGTATGCTTACCGCACACTCGACTCTAAGGAAGCCAAAAGAGCAAAAGGGTAGGTAGGGCAGTGGTAAAATCGCTACGTGTAGACGATTACATAGCGGTTTTACGCACTGGCAAAGCTATGTCTCATACACAGTGCAGGATACAATCCAGCAACCATCATCTGTATCTTGTGGAACAGAGAAAACGCACCCTAGCCTCCATGGATAACAAACGTGTGTGGGCTGACGACCTGCTCACCAGCCTGCCCTGGGATTATGATCGCAAGGAGGCGGAGGTGTGATTTCACTGTTTAATCGTTTATGGGACATAGCTTTATGTAACTTGTAGATTTAGTATTTTGTAAATATTGTTTTTTTTTGTCATTGTAAATAGTAGATTTTGTAAAAAGTGGCAACCCACTTTGACCTTTTGCTCTTTAAAAAAAGTTGTGTGCAACCTTATTTTTTATTTTATTTTTGATTGGTAAATAGTGTGATTCTTTTAACGCTGTACAAAGTTGAGTTTTTTGTAAATATGAAATAAGTAAGATTTTTAGTAACTTTAATAACTAGTATTTCATTATTTCTCGTAATGTAAATGATAAACTAAAAAAAAGTTCTTTTGGGATGAGTGTGCATGTCGAGAATAGGATTTTGGGAATATATAAAGTGGTTGTGTTTGTTCCCAAAGACAGGTGTGAATGTATGAGTGGAGAGAGAAAGCTGGTGTGTATGGTTGACCAGAGCAAACACAGTGCGGTAGGGTGGGTGGGTGGGGACGGGGTAAATGGTCACTTATATACTCATTTTGTTTTCAATAGTTTCGTTTTCATTAGTTTTGTTTTTTCATTGAAATGTGGCAGTCAAAAGACATTATTTTTGTAAAGACAGTCTTACCTGCAGTAGTCGTAGACCTTGACGTTTCCGCAATCACATAGACACATTGCAGCATCGCCATGGTCAAGCACTTGCATCAACATCATTGTCAAATCACAACTTTCAACATACGCCAAATGGAAAAATGTGAAAACAGCAAAATGGAAAATCTATGTTTCCAAATCACCAAAAAAAAAAAAAAAAAACGCAAAACTTAAAACGGACATTTTTAAAAACTGGAAATGGCCATGTGTGAAATATGAAAATTCAAAAATTTCAAACGGATATTGTTAAAAAGGTGTCATCAGCAAAATGGAAAAATCCATATCATCAAAAACGTTAAACTTGAAACGAACGTTTTCAAAAACTGTAAATTGCAAATTGGCAAAATGGCAATGCGTGAAATGTGAAAATGAGAAATCAGCCATCAACATCATAATTTTTTAAAATAATAAAAACACAGAACGTCGTGCTCTGGTAAACCTTTGTTTTTATTTCATAGTCATAGTGAATTGACAAAAGAAAAATAGAATACAAACAAATCCCAATTCCTCACTCCTCAATGTTTATGTCCATGCATCATCAACTTTCCTTTCATAGCACTCATGACAATCAGGGCTGCCATCCTTTCACTCACTGAGGCATCACTGGATGTGAAACGTTGTTTAGCTTTCTTCAATAACAATTTATCTGCCACATGTCTTAAACCAGGATGACTATGGCTATAAGAAAGGTCATGTTCCTTGCATGCTTGATCCAAAAGATTAATGGGTACATCACCACGTTGTAAACGTTTTTCGAGACGAGTTCCAGGGCCGTAAAAACGATAACCTGGAAGATGGATTTCGAAAGGTAAGTATTGAATCACTTTGTCAATGACGCCATTGCCAGTACAGGTCTGGCATATCCTTTTCCATTGATGGTAAAAAGGTTTGGTCTTCCTCCTCCTCTGTGGACGATGCTTGTGTTTGTTGTTGTTATTGTTGCTTTTTCTCGCCATGACACTCGTGGTATGATTCAACAAAGTCTTTACATGGACTTTTATGACCGTGATAGAGTTTCACTAGCTGGCAAGTCGCACACTGACGCATAGACGGTATTTTTGCCATGGCCACTTGCTTATGGTGATCGTAAACCGTACAGGGTTGCAATTCACTCAACACAGGGTCTTGAGTCCATGATTTTGGTACATGTTGCCAGATTTCTTTGACAGCGTTGGCGGCCACATAATAAATGAACGACTTGGGCAGCGCCAAGAGTTCCTCTTTGTTAAAACTGTCTAGTTTCTTTTTGCACACAAAGAACTTGCCGATGGCTTTGTCCGTAGCATTGCCTATCTCCATGGTATCACATGCAGTAGATGTTTACACGTCGCTTGTAGAAATCTCACTGGCGTCATTCACAGGTAAATCTTGAGTTATAATTTTGTTCAACAACTCCCAGCAGGCATGGGTGGTTAACCAATGAAAGAGATGCCACGCATGCGATAGGGCTGTCTGGGTAATGTTGACACAGGAACAAGTATCCATGAGCGTTCGCAGGGAGGGGCAGCCCAACTCCATGAGGTCGATACATTGGCAGTAAGACGCCAAAGATGGTTGCAACCATTGACGTTTTTCATTACCTTTCACAAATACCACATTGGCCGAGGACAAGTGTGCTTTCATGACCACGTCCAAATATTTATAGGAAATGGTTCCCTGATTCCAGTCTAGTTGCCTATGGTTTTCAATCCACTGGGTTTGTTTACGGTTTTTTTTCACACAACAAATCAAAAGCATGGGGTGGTTTAAATAGCAAATGCGTAGCTTGCGATATCCAAAACGTGGTACAATCGATCATGGCAACTTGTTTAAATATAAATTTGTTGTCACCAATTTTAAACCCTTGACAATCCACAATGAGAGTGCGCAACATGTTGACGCTTGCCTGGACCAAGTTCAACTGACGACTGACTGACGATCAGGTGTGATCATGACATGGACTTACCTGCCATGCTAGTTTCAAATTAAGGTTAGGGTAGGACAGGGGGGACATGAAAAAATAAGAATTTAAGAATTACATCAATTTATTATCTTAACACGTCTTACAGGCTTTACTCATTTTAGGATAAGGACGATAGCAACTGATACAATAATATAGTCTCTTGTGTTTGTAACGTCCATAACACTGATGATGTCCCAATGTCTCTAAACTAGGCGTTTTTGATGGTGAGCTGCTCACCGAAGCACCATGGATACCATACGGCCCACATGTATCGTAACTTGTTTTTTTTTTCATCACCAAGAGACACAAGTGAGGGATAGCTTGAATGACAGGGTATATTTCCCACTTTCATTCTGCACAGGTAGGGGCAGGTGGGTGACCTGCGCTGATGTTCCTGCATGGGTTCATCGCCCTCCTACCATTGGTCTATGATGATGGGACAAAAGGCACATTTCACTTCATCTCTTGTTTTTAAATAGTAGAATCCAGCGGCCGCCAAGGCTTGAGGGTTTATGAAAGGCACCGGCCACGTGGCAAACGTCTTGAAACGTTGTTCCTCAGAGTTTAAATTCATGAATGTAACGTCTCTTGAGGCTTTAAAGCAAGACATGACTGAGCGGCTTGACGTGGGATGACCTGTTATTTATACACTCGTCACTTGGTTGGATAGTGGATAATAATTGACTTGTTTGTGATGAATAATCAAACAGTAGGCCGTGGTATTGGCTGGTACATTGTCATGCGTTTCAAAATCTAGTCGAATGTCGATATTGAATGGCTTGACAGACTCTTCCAGGTAAGAACAGTCAAAGACAATCAGTGGCGCTCTTGTCTTAAACGCTTGGGGTAGTAGCATGGGGCCGTTCTCTTTTTGATAATACGACCTTCGAAATTTAGAAAACAAGTCGTACAGGGGGCCAAACTTATTTTTTGAAAAATCCAAATCCAGTCCTTCATAGGGAAACACGGCTCCGTTGAGGAAAAGACGTGCATTTCTCAATTGCAGGTGATCAAATTGCGTGGCATCTTTGGTTTGTTGATACTTGCGATTCGTTTGAAAACCCACGATCAGGTAGAGAGGTCTCTCTGTATAGCGAGCTGCTTTTACAGACCAACTGTGTGTGTTGGTGGTGGGCAATAGCGGATACTCATGGAGTGCCCAGCTTCTAAATTCCATGGGTAGAGGCATATCTCTCTTTACCATTTTGAGTATGTCCAGTTTTTTGCTATCTTCAAGGGTCACATGGGGGACTTTCCATAGCAAGCGTTGTAGTTGAATTGTTGAATCGATGGGGGCATTGTCGGCTCCCTTGAGTGCATTATTATCACTCCTGTCTCTCACTAGATAAAGCATTTGCCTTGCGTTGACCACAATGCGTTGGTGATCTTCGGCAAAGCCTAAAATCAGTTTAAGAGGTAAATATCCAGTAAAGGTCCCATCGGTGTGTACCATCCAGTCATTGATCGAGTCAGGACACCAACCTGCCATGCAAAGTGTTTTACCTTCTTCCTCACTATAAGAGGGGTATAGTTTCATGACACTGGAAATGCCCACATTTCGAGTGCTATCCACCACGATATCGTTAATGACATACCGCACTTCAGAAAACAGAAAGGCCAAACCATGGTGGGCCAACTTGGATGTGGTGGGTGTAGAGCCATCAGCTTTGGTGAGCCGACCTTCAATCTGAATGACACTTTCATGCGGTAGGGTGTAAATATCTTGGTTGTTGATAACAAATTGAATTTCATCATTGTTATTGAGTCCAGGTGTTTGAGCTTGATAGGAATGGAGATCAATTCTTACCACTCCTGGTTGCTCCTCGATGCGGTTCGCTATCTCTAGGATAGAATTCATTACGAGGGTTGACGTGGTAACACAAATGCTGTAAAATCTGCTTGCCTTGAGATGTTAACGTGTATTCACGTGGCAAACAACTAACACCATTCCTAGACGGTGTTGTTGCTTTATACACAAACTTCATAGTGGCTTTAGCACCAACTTGTAAGTCACTGGTGTGGTAGAATCTAGATCAATGAGTTGTTGATCTCTATTGATCAGTCTTAATGTTATATTACTAATACTATCGACAGCCACAGCATGAAAAAGCACCACTGGAGGGTTTTCACGAATAATATACCCATTGGGCGATGTTACAACAAAGTCATAAAGCGAATGCGATGGTTCTTGATTGGTGTACAATTGGCTAATAATATTACACGTCACCGACACATGATGGTCCTCAATGAATTTCACTTCATGGTCTGATTCATGTTTTTTGTTGGGCTCCAACACACGTGGTTTAAATCCAAGTAATGGGCCAATGGAATCGGGGTGTGTTTTAAAGTCAATGTTGAATGAGGAGAAAATACTGCAGCGATGAGTGTTGGTATTTCCTACAAGTTCAAACTTGTGCGTTCCGTCGAGAAATGACTTTAAACCATATAGATTGATCAACACCACATAAATGTGTTCATAAATATCATCGATCGTGTATCCACCAGAGTTCAAGGTGAGCACAGAATCATCATAGTAAAACTTGTTGTTCACATTTTCCCGTATGTTGTATATTCGATTGTACGTTTCAAGAGAAACAAGTCCTAAACCATAGGGTATTTCACTCAATTCGATAGGCGGGTAAAAGTCTTGGCTGACTTCAGGTCCACGTCCATGAAGTGTAAACGTTTTACTTTCTGCCGACATACTGGTGGCGTTTTAGCTTATGCTGCGTCTCATATAAAAAAATTAAACACAAACGTCCACACTGTTGGCTGTTAAACGTTTGCTCACGTTTCACATTATAATATATCTTGATCCTGTTTCCAAAATAGGTCACTATTTCCATGGGCGGGGGCAAATTCCCAAAACTGTCAAAGTACCATACAGTGGATCCCTCTTTGACATAAGCTACATAATGTGTTCCTGGTCCTCGGTGATCATCCAAATTGACAACAGCACATTCCTGTTTCCAGGGTCGTGGGGGTCATTGGTTTCGCATAAACACACCTCGAAAATGAGAAAGCTTTAGTTGTTTAGCATAGCTTTCCACTTGTTGATGCGTCAGGGCATGTCTTGCTATGGCTGAGGTTAATTTTTTTTTAATATTTCGAAACGGTGAAATCCCAAATCCTTGTTGATATAAGGCTGGCTTTAAATTGGCATTTCCAGACCCCATGGCGATCGCTTCCATCGTTTCATTATGTCGCTGACATTCTTTGAGTTGTTGCTTGCCCTGCTGCGCGGCTTTAATGGTTTTCGCCACTGCACTGGCACCGCCCAAAAGTGATCCCAGAGCAGCCAAACCGGCAAATAATGCAGGTAAAAATCCCGCTCGTTTGGGGACGGGAATCACTCGCCCTTGGTTTGAACTCTGTCGCCGACGTTTTGGAATAACATGTCTCTGTGCTGCTCGAAGGGCTTTCCTTATGGTCAATACATTATTTTTTCTTTTTTTCTTTCGCAAGGGCTTGTCCACGAATGTTGTAAGCCCAGGCTTTGCCAAGGACAAAGTCCTTTTTTTAGTCTTTATCCCTGCATACCTTTGTTTCACCATGATGATAATGACCAACAACCTTTTACAAGAAAGTTTAAATCACAACTAACGTTAGATGGTTATTTCATGGCTGTATATTCCAATTCCACATAAAGTGGGAAATCGTTTATGGTTTTTCCCGCTTGCTTTTCATCCCATGTCAACATGAGATGAAGGGATAATTCGTCACCTGCATTGACCATTTCATGGTTATGGATCAACATCCTATGACCATTTATCTTTATTTGTAAATGGTTCTCATCAGGTATGGCATATTTGATGTGAATGGTTCCATCATAGAGTAATCGATAATGGCTTAAACCCGAAGCAAGCACATAGGTCAAGTGCTGATCATGGACTAGCGGTAAATGGTTTCTGTCACTCACAAGTTTTTAATTTGTCAGATACACTAAAAATACAGATGGGATAAATTTATAAAGCCTTTTCTTTTCATAGGTCATGTAACGCTTGGTACAAACATCGTCTTCGTCTTGTGGGTCTTCCACGTGAATAATCCGATGGTGATTAGCGCTATAGCCATTCACCGTAAGCTGGGGCACTTTGTCATAAAACTCATACACTTTGTTATCCACATACTTTTTCGTAGTAACGTCTGCAGACACTTGAGGATGTTTTACATGGGTTAACCGCTTTCCCTTAAAGTCATAATCTCCTTGTTTTGTGCGTGGCACTACTGACCTATCCACATAGTGTTTATTAGCAGGATCTGTTTCTTGTTTAGGATCATGTATGGGAACAGGCCTAGCTTTGGCCATCAACGCACGTCCAAAGACATCCATCGTCAACCTGTAGTACTAGTCTACTGTTTCTATGACAAGGTTCGGTGTCTTGTATATAGACAACCTGCTAGCCTGTCTAAGCCTTAGTTGAAATGAAGATTATTAATCAGCAAGAGTCATTCCCCGTGGGGGACATGGTTTCCCATATCTGTCCCACATCACGTGAACATCGCCATGGTTCACTGTTTCCATCTTCCATTCGCTGCATCATTGTGGGGCCTTCCGGCTGTGGAAAGACTAATCTTTTGCTAACGCTCATCACAGCGCCCAATGGTCTGCGTTTTCAAAATATTTATATTTTTGCAAAATCTCTCTACCAACCCCTCTACGTGTTTCTGGATCAAGTCATGTCTGGATTACGAAAAGAAAATATGGGTTATTTTACATTTTCCATGCAAGAAAATGTGATTTCACCGGATGAGGTAAAGCCTGATTCACTCATGATTTTCGATGATGTATCCACTGAACGTCAAGGCATCATTCAAAGCTATTTCAGCATGGGTCGACACAAACATATCGATTGCTTCTATCTTGGGCAAACGTATTCTAAAATGTCCAAACAGTTGATTCGTGAAAATGCCAATGTCATTGTTTTATTTCGTCAGGACGAGAGGAACAGTCGTCACATTTATAATGAACATGTGAATCCGGTTATGACCTTTCAAATGTTTACAGAATTGTGTGCCAAGTGCTGGAACACTCAACGTCATGCCTGTTTAGTGATTGACAAACAAAGTGAACTCAACCAAGGACGGTATCGCTTAGGGTTTGATCTTTTTATTGCTATTTAAGGCCCTGTCTTATTCCCCGGCAAGTCATTTGTCAAGACACAATGGCGTTAGCAGAGAGTCAATTAAAAAGCATATTATTAGAGCAAAAAATACTATTCGCCAATAGTTTCGTCAATTGAAACAATCACGTGCAAATCGTGCTTTGTTTATTCAGCAACATTTAGCACCTCCACTAAAAGCCATGTTGAAACCCTCTTTCAAGCCATCTGAAACGCTACCCACCGTTTCACAAGCCACACAGACGCTGCACGAGGACACTGAGGAAGAGGAAGAGGAACAGGAAGATTTGACTAGTGTTAGTGAAGTTGAGGATGAGGAGGAACAAGTGTTTACGCCTCAAAAAAAGGCCGCACCGCTTGCAGAGTTTTTGAGAAAAAAGAAATCCTTGGCCATGGTCGATACACCTTGCCCTTCCAGGGCGTCTCCGTTTTCACAACTCTTGGCCACCCCTCAACATAAAGCACAACTGAAAACCATTTTAATAAAATATTATGGATCAACATTGGAACCCTATTTCACCGATCTATTTATTGGAAACACAGATACAACGTATGGTGTTCGCTATGAGGATGATAGTTTTAAAATTGGCGATTCATCCATTAAATTTGCTCGTACTAAAGCTGTCATTAAAAATATCAACTATAAATTAACGCCAGGACTGTTAAAGCTGCTCTTTTCTCGGACCCCCTCTTCCCAAGATTATACGTGAGAGGACCTTGACAAATATAAATCCATTTTATTGGATACCCATGCTCACAAAAGACAGTATGATCCCACGCAACAAGTGAATGCCAATATATCTCAAAAATATAAAACCATCATTGCAAAAATGTTTCCCACTAGTCAAAGTACTCGTCGTAAAGTGTCCGCTTCGGGAGTGACATTTAAACCATTAAAACCCCTTGCTGATGTTACCTACTGGCACAATCCCAATAAGCTCGTCCAGCGGCTACAGTTGTTGCATGCCTCACGTCAAGTTGGCCATACCGGTCACGATTGGGAAATTCAAGAAATTGAACAAGAACTTCGAAATGCCAAAATTATTGTTTAAGCCCTCACCCATTAAAATGGGTATTGCTCACGAGTAGCATCGCCCAGCTAGGCGTCACTATCCGCGACTCAAGGTGATTTCACGAGGTGTGGATGAACTTTGGCAGGCTGACTTGGTTGAAATGATACCCTATGCTAGCGTTAACGATGGTGTACGCTATATGTTGACCGTCATTGATGTCTATTCCAAAATGGCCTTTGTTGAACCTGTGCGTCGCAAGTCTGGTCCACTAGTTACCAAGGCCTTTCAACATATTATTCAACACTCCAAACGTCAACCTCAGCTGCTACAAACTGACCAGGGGAAAGAATTTTTCAACAAGGATCTCTCCAGTTTTCTCAAATCTAAGGATATTCACCATTACACCACGTACAGCATCCTCAAAGCCAGTGTGGTCGAACGGTTCAACCGAACATTGAAAACCCATATGTGGAAAGCGTTTACCGCTCAGGGCACGTATCGCTGGTTGGACATGTTACCTGAGCTAGTATCACGTTACAATGACACCAAACATAGAACGATTGGGACCAAGCCACGTCTCGTGACTAAAAAATATTCAGCGATTGGATAAACTGTTTAACCCCATAAAACAACCGATCCTAAACGTCACCGACTGAAAATTGGGGATTTTGTTCGTGTGAGCAAATTTAAGTCTGCCTTCAATAAGGGCTACACGCCACAGTGGGGGACTGAACTATTTCGAATTTGTCAAGTCAACTTGGACACTCCAGTCACCTATTCACTCGAGGACCTCAACGACCAACCCATGAAAGGTAGATTTTATCTCCATGAACTTCAGAAAACAGCATTTCCTCAGCATTATCTTGTGGAAAAAGTGTTGAAACAAAAAGGAAATAAACTCTATGTCAAATGGTTAGGGTTTAACTCTACGTTTAATTCTTGGATCAATAAATTACATGTTGTGTGAACTTGTGCAATTTTTAAGTTATTCACGCATGTTGTATACTACCTATAGCTCTATGTGTACAGCGCTCCGCGCTTCATGCATGTTCATACATGTTTGTCTTTCCCTTTCCTCCTGTGTTCTCTCATACATTACCCCTCCCCTCTCCCTCCCTTCACCTCCCACCACTGCTGTTTGCAGCTCTTGCCTATCTATTGGTTGTGACATCATTCCCACAAGTTGCATCATACTTTTTACTGATTCAGCGATTCCCACGGTTTGAACATTCTGTTATCAGGCACGTGGTCAGCTAACGTCCAACGTGGACACCTGTGACAGATCAAATTTCACGTCAACTTGCATTTTGTCACGTACGAAGCAAAACAGGATGTGACTTGTTAACAGTTATCATGCACGTGGACAGATAACGTCCAAGGTGAACACCTGCGGTAGATCAAATTTCACATGAACTTGCATTTTGTCACGTACGAAGCAAGACAGGATGTAACTTGTTTAGTGTGCATGTGGTTTCACATGTGTTCACATGCATTTCGCACTCCCCTGCCACCACAATGGTCAGATTATTTCACCTTCAAGCGTCTTGGTCATTTTCCATTGCACTTGTTGTCAAGTCAGATCAGCGCCTTCCAATAAGCTCAAATGACATTCACCTCCTGCTCCTCGGCAAGTTTGTTTTCTCTACTCGCTTCGACCAACATAGAACCAAGTTCTCATCACCGTTTACACGTTAAAGGTAAAATATCAGAAAACGAACCCTCGCTCTGTCATACACCGACCAGCCGAAATAGCGATTGTTCTATTAAGCATGGTCCTTGTGGTTAGCGACAGGTTCGTTGAAACACACACACTCAGCCGTATCGTCTCTCTCAACTACCACGCTTCATAAACATTATAAACAGGTAACGGTAAAGATTTTTTTTCAACATGTACGGCGTTAGGCCCTTTGTGAATTATTTTTTGGAAAAAATATCTACCACATTTGAAAGGGGGCGTTAGCCCGAGTCCTAGGACACCTCGTACACGTCTCTAGCGTTATTGGTCCGTGAGATATCAGCAAAAATCACAAAAAAAAACGTGTTTACCCCAAAATCGAGTTTCCAATTTTTTTAAAAATATAACGAGTGGTCCATAGCAAAGAGGACGTCAGCACGAGTCCTTAGACCCCTCGTTCATGCCTCTAGCATGATTGGTTCGCGATATATTAAAAGCGGATGACCTTTTAGTTTTGGTCTTTTAATTAAATAAAGAGCCTATAGGATAGTAGGGGGCATCACTACGAGTGCTAGGACATCCTGTATGTTCAAATCCGACCATTGGTTAGCGAGTTGTCAGCTTCGGGGCAAATACGAGGAGGGTTCAATAAGTTAGTAGACACCTCTGTCCTTATCACACTACTGTCAGGTTTTTGTCCTAGAGACTTGAAATTTATTTTGGGGGTAGAGGGGTAGGGATAATTGATTTACATCAAACAAACTTTTTTGTAAACTTCCTATTTTCCAAAATATAGGATTTTCAAAAATCGAGTGTTTTCAAAAAAACATAAAAAATAAAAAAGTTTTATTACAAAAAATAAAGGTCATAAAGACCATTTGTTTGAGCCATAGCACAACGTTCTACCATGTTTGGTTTTCAAACTATCACCAACTTTCGAAAACAAAAATTTTCAAAACAAATTTCAAAAATACAACGAGTGGTCCATAGGAAAGAAGACGTCAGCTCGAGTCCAATGAGACCTCATTTGTCAAAATCGGACCATGCGTTCGAGAGATATTTAACATGACTGAGGCTTAGTAGTGGAGCAAGGAGGGTTCTGGAGTGAAGTAGAACTCCTACTACTCCACTACTAATACCACCTCTTCCTGTATTATAAATATCTTTTTGCCCTTGTAGAAGATGTTTGGGAACCACACCAGTGCTTGAGATGACTATTGGTACAATTCTAACTCTCTTGACCTGTCATCGCTTCCTAAAAGGCTTCTCCAGATCCAAAATGTTCAGCATGTTTAGCCTGCAGGTTGTGGGTGCATATCCGGAATGGCAATATCAATCAACGTGACTTCCTTCAGGTCTATCTATCACTGTCCTTTCGGTGAGCATAGTTCGAACCCAGTACAGTATGAAATGTTTACTTTCAGCCACGTTCTTTTGAACATATTGGTAGTACGGAACCTTGTTCTATTTTAAAATTATTATTACTTTATTTTTCATGTGTGACATCTTTCCGCTCGGTTGCTGGATATTTATGTGGGAGTGATTTTGAAAATTGGGGACGGAAGTGGATCGGAACTATCCAGCTGGCAGCGGTGGATCGAACGGAAGTATGCACTGCCCTCTCGATCGATCGAATGGAAGTGTACTAGCTGGCAGTGGTGGAAAACGGAAGTATGCACTGCCCGCTCGATCAATCGAACGGAAGTGTACTAGCTGACAGTGATGGAAAACGGAAGTATGCACTGCCCGCTCGATCGAACGAACGGAAGTGTACTAGCTGGCAATGGTGGAAAACGGAAGTATGCACTGCCCGCTCGATCGATCGATCCAGCGAGCAGTGGTAAGACCCAGTTGGCAGTGGTACGAGGTGTCGAAAATTGATACCATGACGTACTCTGGGCCATGTGGAATGTATATGACATACTGAACGGAAAACTCTCATGCGAACTCTGGTGTCAAGTGATTGAAACAAATGTCATGGTACATGTTCGAAGTCTTCGTATCAGTATTTAAAAGGTAAAATGCCTTAATATCAAACATTGTAAGTAGTCGGCATTGCCGGTATTATGTTTCTGCACAATGGCTATTCAAATATTAACCCACATAACGGTAATGGAGTCATCAATATAATATAATCGTTGTGGTTATACGAGAATTGAGCAAGCCTTCATGAACTATTACTGAATACATTCTCTTTACTCACAAGAGGGCCTATTCATAAGGCATTTTAAACTCAATTTCACGCAGGAACTTTATCGAAACAAGCAAAATATAAATGAAACTGAATTCCGTAATGCAGTATTATTGGAACATGGAAATAAGCCACCATCTTGTGCACAAAATTTGCGTAGTCGAAATAGCTGAGGGGTTAATGCTCATGACTGTGTATCTAGAGTTCTTGGGTTCGAATCCCGGACGGGGTAGATATTTTAGCTACCAGATTATCATTATAAGCGATATTTATCATATCAATATGACTCATTTTAACAGAATCCATATGCAATTACGTGTTGGTCTGTGAATGAAGAGGTCGTGTTTATAAGGAATTTAAGGTTATGAGCGGTGTCGCGTCTATTAATCTAGTTGATCCATATCGTATTCTTTATTTAGGCTAGTGCTGGTGGAAGCTACAAATCATCTAATAAAATGAGTTCCGTATTATAAACTACAATATCTGTAAAACACTCCCTTTTACAATAGATTAATATTTGTGCCAGTAATAGTATAAAATACCGGTGTATCAACAATTTCACGTGAGGTTTCTTCTATGTCAGATGTTACACATCATATGCGACTACAGTAAGGATCGTAATTTTTTTTATTTTGATAATCGTTTCGGTCGTCTATCGACCACGTTATTTCAACTGCCTTTTCCCTCGTTCTTTCACATTGGCCCAGTATTCGCGCATTCTTCTTGGGTGAGCTTCCTTTCGTTCTTCGGTCCACTTCTTGCCGGTTTTCAATATAGGTTCTGGCTGAAACCTCTGTATCTCCCCAAGTTTTTTCTTCAATGAGTCACGTCCCGAGATGTCCTCATATGATATCCCCAGTTCTTGTAGGTCTTTTTCCATCTCTGTAAACCAGATCCTTTTGGTTTTCTTTCTCACAATGTAGGCACAGATTGGACAATCTTCCGGAGTTCATTCGTGTTAAATGGCCATAAAAGGAGAGTCTTCTTTTGCGGATGGTGTCCGTTATTATTATTATTATTACTATAATTATATGAGAAAGTTTTTATCTTGGATCAACATCAAATGAAAAGCTAATGGCATACAAAATGTGTTCCATAAGAACTGCCTGCTTTTAAACGAAAGTACGTACACTAATGGCACATTAAGCAAGACTTGGCCTATAAGACTGTCAAAATAATATTAATTACACTCTTAATGTGTAGCCTACATGTTTTTGTTAACCGTTCCATTTAATGGCCTGTATACCTTACAATAGCTCCACTATGTCTCTTTGATTGTAAGCTGTGGACACATTCAACTGTGGAAAATTTATTGCCTTGTGAAGTTAGAAGCTATCTTAAATGAAATGTACAGTCAACGTTAAATTGATCAGAATTGTTCTACGTAAATTATTACGCAACACCGTTGGGTATATAACTGGTGTTATACTGCCTTATCCTCTTTAAACCCTTTTGGTAAAATATAAGGTAAAGTGTGTGATATTTGGCCCCTCACCTTAATTCATTCCCCAATTTTCCTTCCGTGGACAGTGCTGCTATCCTCCGGGAGGAGCAGAAAACTCATCAGAATCAGTTGACTATTGGCAGTCGCACACCTGCTTTGCTATGTTCGTTTATGCTGTACTCTTTCAAATATACATTATGGTGAGGGGTTGCAGGAGTGTCAAATTGTTATAATGACGCCTCACGGTAAGGTTTTCGACATTTAGCGATTGGTAATTATACATTACTACTTGAATACAGCCGTTTGATCTGGAGCCGTCACCACTTTTGTTATAACTGAAGACCTAAATCCGTCTCCTTTGTGTTTCTCAAATTTAATTCTGAGTCTTAGGGCTTGAGTATTGTGAAACAGAGACCTTAGCGCATTATGTAGGCCTATATGATGATTAAACAAATTTCTAAACTGCACTTCCTAGTGTTCTTGTTCCATGTCAATAACATTATACTTAGGAGCAGATGACCTCGTAGTTCCACCACTTAAAACAAAAATAACTAATTATTTGTTTTATATTTATAAACCATCAGTCTTAAGTACACAGCCACAAGTTCATCTGAAGCCCCGGAAAATATGCGAAATACTAGGCTTCCCCTTGTCTATCCTGTCATCATGTTGGTGCATCTACTGCTATTTGCTGCACGGGAAAGGCGTGACTTACATTGAAACCAACTGGTGCTGGGTAGCGCGCACGTGAGGATGATTTACCATTGGTGTCCTTCTCTCTCCCCGCCCACCACGAGCTCTCCCTCTTCGCTCCTTCGCTCGCGCCGGCAGCGCCCTCACTCAGGGCTTCACTTGAACTTGCCGAGCAATAAATCACCCTGTATTGGATACCATTATCCTCTGTTGGGATTTGCCATATTGCAGCTAATAGAATTCTACTAAAGGTTTCGCTAGGAACTGTGCCTGCATCGATAACAGAAGAGTTTGATCTAATTAAGTGAGACAAATGAGGTTATACAATTTAGAGAAGTTCCTTTGTTCGTCACTAGATGGCTGGATGTAGGTAGACAGATAATGCGCCTTTCTTAGTTGTTGTCGTTGCTTATTTTACGGACTGCGGCATCGTATGCATATAGCGTATAATAGTGTATTTGGGTGAGTGTGATAACCTGTTATTGTGCTGCCTGTGTTATTGTGTGTATTTGTAATTTGGTGATATGATAGGAAAGCAAGCGGCTGTGGTCTTTACGTTAGGAACCATCCCAGCATTGGCCTGGAGTAAAGCGTGGGGAAATCACGCAAAGCTACTTCCAGGATGGCTTGTGACCGATATCGCATGGTTTTGAGAGCTCTGGCAACGTCGCATAGCAGGAGGAAGGATGCAAGCGGAAGTAACCTGAGGTTGATGTTTTTACGTCATGGACATAGTCGACAGCATGACTAGGCGAAGGTTTCAGAAGCGCAGAGGGCGCTGATGAGCTCCAGGAAAAGTTGAGGTGGAAAGGTCACACCGGAGAAGCGGGTCACTTTCTTTTGTGTCGCCGTACAACGCGGGTCACTTCATTTTGCATCGCCGTCCAAGGAAGTTCACTTTATTTTGCATCGCCGTACGAAGCGGGTCACTTCATTTTGCATCGCCGTCCAAGGAAGTTCACTTTATTTTGCATCGTCGTACGAAGCGGGTCACTTCATTTTGCATCGCCGTCCAACGAAGTTCATTTTCTTTTGTGTCGCCGTACGCCGAAGTTCATCTTTATTTTTGTGTCGCCGCACGCTGAAGTTCCTAACAAGTGTGTAGTAGCAGTCGTACCGTGGCCGCTTGGAACCAGTGTGGTATTCCGACAGTTTTTGGGACGTAGCTGAAAGGCTCAGTATTATTTCTTGCGTGGACAGCTCTGTGTTAACGAATACTAAAGCTGAATGTGGCGAGGTGATATTATAACGCAGATCATAATGCATTATGTTGTGGGACACTAGTCATTTGTACGATGAAGTGCGAGCAGACACACGTGGTGTCTCAAGCTTTTACCAGGTACGGGACTGTATGGGCCGTGCGCTATATATAACTGACGCCCAGAACATATGAACGAAGCGATGTGCTTTTGTTTGACGAGCAGACAAATGAGTATCCAGGGTCAGTGAACTATGAGAGACAAACTGAGTGTAGTCCAAAATATAGAGCGACATTCTAGGTCAAGGACGGACGTAATACCTTATGAGTACAGGCTTGTGTAGACGCATACGATATAACCTGTGCCGTTATAGAGTTATTTTCACGGCCATGAGTTGATATTACTTGGCATAGTCGACATGAAAATTGCAGCGATGTATTGGACGGACCTAAAGGCTATCAGTACAGACCAGTGCGAGTTTTGTGTCAAGAACTTTATGAGCGAAGAGATGGCAAGCTAAGTTTAGTATGTGGAAGCTGTTACGATGACGTGGAAACGAAGGCGAGCAGGACCATGGACACCACGAAGGTCGCGAGCTGGATCCAGAACGAGAGGGGAGGATGTTCAATGGGAAGAACGTGGACCCAAACCCCCAGGAAACGTGTCAGCGGAACCAAGACTGAGGTGGCCTTAAGGTACTGAAAACCATGTTAATTCTTAAGTAGTGGTTAATGGGTAGTGGTTACTAAGATTTGGACAGTTGGGCAAAAATCGAAATAGAAGTTAATCAATAAGGATAAAATGCGATATAATGACATGATTAATAGGATAGTAAATTTTAAGTTTTCTTTTGAGAGATTAAGGCAGTTTTCTTTAGGGTTTAAAAGTAAATATATGGATGCTTTAAAATATAATTTGAGTACAGGGATCTGTCAGCGTGTTAAGTCGCTGTGTTCTTTGAATTGGTGCAACCTGGATGACAATTTATGGTTTGAACAGGCTTAAATTACAAGGGATTCATTTACACTTAATGGGCCACTTTTTGTGCGCACGTCATATTTATGCTAAACACTCACACGGCACTGAGGTTTCCCTTTACATGCTAACATGAGGAGATGCGTTTGGTAGATGACTGATACAAGGTTGTGTAAATAATTATACTGCATTGATAAAATAGCAGGGTTGCCTAATACGAAGTTATGATGAAACTAAAGGTTCTCGCTATATCGAGGTGAATAAAATAAATGATTATAATTAATGTTACGTGATAGGTTCAAGTATATGAAATTTTGAGGCAATTGTCAGTTGAAAAATAATACAGATAGGCGGAGGCCATCTACTTAAATGTTTATGGTGTAGTTATAAATATGTGAAGAGCATGCAGTGATTAATAAATGAAAAAAAAAAATATCTGGGATCATAAAGATGTTAAAATGTAAAGTGATGAATGTAAAAGCCAACCACCAGTCATTTTTCTGAGTGAGGCACAGCTGAACGAAAACCAGTGAAATAATAATGAAAGTATTTAATCCATGAATAAAAGGTCTGAAAATAAAGTCTTTAACGCCAGTGACATCCATACATAAAAATATTCTTTTTCCTATTTTGGTGATTGCATTTAGTTAGAAGGAGATCGAATGAGGCAACAATTTTTTTTTCTTTGAATATCTTCTCAGATTTATGCATCTGCTCATTTATGGACTATTAGCGGAGAGGTGACATAGCATTTTGAAGTAATGGTTGTAATACTAGAATGATATAGCTCTGATCTCCGTAAGTTATTTTGTATCCAAAGATTAGGACGCCCGGAGATTTTTGTCCTCATTAATTTGAATTTTGCTTCTGCGTCATTTATTTATTTGCACATCAAGAGTAATTTTGAGAAGTCTCCGAGCGGAGGTAGGCTTCTGTGTGTGATTCTATGTATTTAGTGGTGTGGTTCTGTAATAAATGGTGGATGAGTTTTATCTTAACAGCGGAGTTTTTTGTCATTCTTGTTCGTTGTCATACTTGTGTGTCCACCGGATCAATTTTGAGATTTTACCCCAGTTGTACCCATCATTGTAAAGACCCCGGGATTGCTTGAATCTCGTTCCCGACACAGTTTTTTTTTAGGCCAAAACTGATTCGGACATTCAAGATTTTTTTTTTCTTTCGTGTTGTACCGAATTCTGGGTGAGGGTTGAAGTGTGTGTCGGGCCACCCAATCCAAAGCCAGATTATCGGGCACAGGCTGAGGTGGTAATTGGACCCTCCTCTCCTCAGTTTTGCCTCAGAAGGCTGAGTGTTCCCCATTCCAGCCCTCACGCAAGAATTACAATTTCTTGGCAATACCGAGAATCTAACCCGGACCTCCGAGGTAACAGCCAAGCATGCTAGTCACTACACCACGAGGTGGTCCATTTTTAGTTGAAGGACGGAAAGTTTACTACAGGAAAGAGATCACTCTAAAAAGTATATCTGTGTGATCTGAAAATCCAACAGTTTTTGAGATATTCCCAGAAAACTAATTTCATTTAATAATCTAATGAAAGAATGCAAGCTGGTAACCATGGCAACAAAATATCAGAGGACCATCTATTTCTGTAAGACGCAATGCGATTCCATTAAATTACATTACTGTGAAGTTTGCAAATGGCTATAAGGTTATCACGGAACCAAATTAAGCTGTAAAATTCATCAATACGTATAATGAGCTTAAGGTTGTCAAGGGATACACTACATTTTTGTCACGCGATTTTGACGTGCGTTTGTGGTACGGAAGGTCTTTTATATCCCTATCCCTATATTGCATTTATATTATTATTATTATTATTATTATTATGTTTATTTTTATATTATGTCATACAACGACGAGACAAAGCTCATTATTAGCCCTTCGGTGGCAGAAACAAAACTCGAGGGTTCCCGAAAACTACATTTTAAGGCTCTAAAACCAGCAGTTTCTGAGATATTCCCAGAATAATAATTTAATTTAATAAACTAATGAAGGAATGCAAGCCGCAACCATGACAACAGGATCTCAAGAGAAGACATCCAACGTTCCATCTATTTCTGTAAAAATCGATGCCACTCCACTTATTACATTTCTGTGAAAGTTTGCAAATGACTATAAGGTTATCACGGAACCAACTTAGACTGTAAAATTCATCAATGCGCATAAGGGGGTCAAGGAGTGCCCTAGAATTTTTTCACGTGATTTACACGTGTGATATGTCGTACAGAATTATATCTCCAAACAGCAAACTTATTTAAAAAAATACTGAATTGAAATAGTATTTCTTGCGGCTATTAGGAATTTGGGCCATTGGAGGCTAAACATCTTAAATATCCATGAACCACAAGCCTTTATAATTAGTTAAAGGTGTCTTCCTGTGGATGGGGACTTTACACAACGGTGAGGGTCAGTCTATGTGTGAGGTGTATTGCGTTCCGTCTACGAGGTTTTCAATTTTATTTTCATGTCAGGAAGTACACGATAGGTGAATTTAGATTGAGCACATTCTGACTTTTTTTTCGACAGACTGGTTCATCGTAAGGATGATTTGTTTGAAACTGTGTGGTTGATATAGCCATATTCGGACTTCTGGGTGATATGTTGTAGGTTGGTTGGTTGGTTCCTCAGTTAGAAGCTGCAAAAACGCGTTCACGTAGCCTCGTGTGTGAAGAATCTGTCTGATTACCGGTGTTAATTGTGATGGCTGTATTAGTGTGTGTTATCTGTATTTCAGGTAAGGACGGCAAACGATCAATTTCCAGTAGTTCCTACTTTTGCTACCAAATGCTACCGAGTCAGATTTACACATTTCGTCCATCCATGCAGACATACTACCGTCAACGACACCTTGCTATGAATTGGCTACTAGATGCCACCGCAACCGGCAAACTTTGGAACTAATAGAGAGTTAATCAAATCTAACCGACAAATTTAGCTTCACACAATTGTAGTTAGTGGAAGGTTCTATTACATGCCATAAATCTATGACATGGGACCGCCGGCTTTACTTCCCCTCCGAAGTAAGGCATACTTAGGGATTTTCGGCCTTTCTGTGTATCTTCATGTACGGCTATAATTCGTGTTCGAATGTTTGGAGCATCGTAAAATTATTTATCCATGAGAGTCAATACACCAATCATTTATAAAACTCTTCACCGTATTTCTCATAGGAGGATCGGTATAGGAAAAAAAAAATTCAAAATACATGCTAAAATAGGCGAAATATAAGAATTATCCTAGAAAGACGACCAAAGCATATGTTGCGCTTCTCAATGTGAGACACAAAATTCGGGAGTCTATAAAGAGTCTCCGAAAACCACATTTTAAGGCCCTTAAATTAACAGTGTCTGTGATATTCCCTGAAAACTAACTTCGCTCTGATGAACATATGAAGGAATAACAAGCCCCTAACCATTTCAACAGTAGCTCAATTGATAACGTCTGGTTATTAATACCGAAGACCGTTCGAAGAGCGGGTACTTCTGCTAGTTTACAATAATAACGCATTGCCTGCCTAATTACATACAGCAGTTCCAGTCTGGTGACTAACAGAAGAACTTTCTTATATTTCCACACTTGATTAGATCACTATTGTAAAACGCAGGCACTGTTCCTAGAGAAAAGATTAGTATATTTCAAATACTTTTAAAACAGCAAAAGCCAACAGAATAAAATAATATAATAATATACCAGACCATGAAGTTAGTTAGTTGTTGTTATTTTAAGGGGCGGACCTACGACGTCATCTGCCCTTTAAAGTTTCAATCTATGTGTTATTATAATACTACTCCTGACCAGGCTGCGGGCTCTTAGTACGTGTGCAATGAGGCTTCCTTTGCGACCTTCGGGTATAGCGATGAACACATGTGACGTACAGCGCATAAATGGACTGTTCGCATGGTTCGTCGTCTGCTGGGGACAGGCTGGTGGTTCATAGGGCGTGCGTCATCTCAACTCCGTGCGATACTAATCTGATAGCACTGTTTACGTATTAAGACCCCACAGCCAGCTTATCACAATACTCCAATCTGTCATTGTAACACATGTGTCATCCATTTTACTTTCAGGTTCATCAATAGAAGCATTGCAACTGCATCTGATATTTATCCATACTTCTGGAACGAAGACCATATATTGAAAAATAATGAGCGTTCTCGTAAATGCTCGCCTTAAAAGCACTCAGTACGATGTTCTGTGTTTATTCATGATTCTACTGTATGCTGAAGTAAAAAGCACTGGGCTTTATATCAACAGTGAAACAAGTCATCTAGACAACTGTCTACTGAATATTGTTGAACGTTATTTCGATCAGGAACAACGTCTCATGATTTGTTTCGATCACTCTAGGATCGCTCTCTGGGAGCATCCGTTTCTTAATCAGTTTCTTCAAGAATATTACTCCAATATTAATCATACAGGTGTAGTCACTTATTGCAGAGATGATAAACTACCAAGACATGAGAGAGAACATGTAGATAATATCTTGATTGTGTTGCAAGGAACTGAAGAAAGTGATCAAGTATTCACACAGATTCAAACATTAGACCAAACCTATGCTTTGAGGGCCAGTGTTCGATTTATAGTTGTAATCGATGAGGCTATTAAGGCCAAGGATGAAAGAACTACAGTTCATCGTGTTGTGGACAGCCTTTGGAAGATGTATGCATTGAATATTTTGATACTTTTCTCATCACCGGAATCGAACACTGTCGTTTCTTCCATGAATCTGTACACTTGGTTTCCTTTCAGTTATTCCGGACAGTGTCGAAGGAATACCAAGGATGTGGTTGTTATAGACAGGTGGATGATGGAAGGAGAAGGTTATTTTGAGCGTAATACTGAACTGTTTGTGAAAAAGATTCCAAATAAATTCAATAACTGTCCAATTACTGCTGTAGTGACCATGTTACCACCATTTATTAATTATCGACGACAACAATTCTCAAAAGACGAGTTTTCAAAAAGAACATTGACTGGTTTTGAGGTAGATCTAACATTAGCAGTGACAAATAAATATGGCCTTCAAGTACATTCTCTTCCCCAGGCAGATAATGGAACACGGAGTGGAAGTTTATTCAATGGAATTTGGATTGGAACACTGGGCGATGTGATTAATGGTAAAGCTGATTTGACATTGGGTGGTCTCAAGCTAACTGACGAGAAGTGGGAAGCAATGGATATGACTGTCCCTCATGTAAAAGATGGTCTCTTGTGGTATGTTCCGAGTGCTGAACGAATCCCCCGTTGGAAGGCACTCACACTCATATTCAGCTCCGAGATCTGGACGTTGGTTCTTACTTCCTGCATACTGACGTCAGTTGTTGTTTATCTACTCTCCACTGATGACGGCATTGCTCTCTCTGCTCTAAATTCATGGTCTATATTGATTGGCATATCGTTGAATCATCAACCAAATCGTTCCACACCACGGGTTATATTCGCTGTTTGGGTGTTTTGTTGCATGTTGATCAATTCAGCATTTCAGTCCAAGTTAATTGGGGTCCTCAAAAACCCGGGTTATGAGAAACAAATTCTAAATCTAGAGGATTTAGCAGAATCTAAACTGCACTATGCCACCATGGAACGTTTCTTGGAGGATTTAAAAAACGGAGAAGTTAACGTCCTACCCAGTAGGATATTAAACAATATTGAGGATTTCGGTTATAAGCAGATCATACAGATTATACAATGTGAAGGCCTTAAGTTTGATGATAATGAAGTTTTAATAAAGAATGAAAACAATTATGCAATATTCTGTCCTCGTGCAGCTGTCATAAGTTTATTACCAAACAGGTCAAAAAATAAACCACTCAAACCATTAGAAGATTCGGGATTCTTGTACTGTGCCCGTTTAGACCGGAGTCCGCACGACCACATATGCATTTTACCAATAATCAGTCAGCACGAGAGTCAAAATATCCCGGGGCGCCAGATGGGTTAAAGCAAATCGCAAAAACGACATCAAATGAAAAAAATGCTTTACTGATTTTTGGCTCAATGCAACAATAAGGATAGAAGGAGATTCAACTGGGCATAACACATCATGTAAAATTATCTCATTTTATTTTGAATTTAAAATTGACTGAAAAAATGCTCAAAGTAGCATCACTCACGTGTGGCGACCCACACTCCTATTTACACAATGTACAGAAATTTTTCAAACACATTTGACAATTAGCTTTGGAAACACAAGTCTGATTATTAGTCCTGTAGACTGTGTTCCAAAATTATATTCATTTATTTGTGATTAAATCCAGTTCAAATTTAATTGTCTTTACTGGAAGTACTGTAGTTCACTGTTTAAATTTTTACATAATATTAACACTCGTAGAATAAATGTTCATAGAATTTTTTACTTCACTTAATTTTCCAGTTTCAAAAAATATTATCAAAAAATATTATTATTTCTGAATCAACACAAATTATTTACACATATTAATAACATCTGAAAAGTATTTGACCTTGAGCATAGCATCGAAGAACTGCGCGAAGCACAACAAAATTAATTGTTCTTCTGACATTAAATGTTTCGAGAAGTGACTCGATTATGAACTTCAAGTTCTTAACAAAAATATATGACTTCTGAATCATCAACTTGATCAATAAATTGTTGAACCATTCAACTATTCAATTTTCCACTTGGAATCATTATTATAAAAAAATATTTATATTCATGGCCATTTTAGTAATTTTCACAACTTGCAATTCTTCGACAGAATGCGGAAATAAGAATTATAGCTTCATAATAAATTCATTTAGTTCATGGCACTAGGATTGAAAATATCCTTCAAATTATTCGTGGTTATAGAATTATTTTTAATTGGCAGTGGCCCATTCTATTATTTGTGTAAGAACACAATATTACAACAACAACGGCAAAGGTCTTCCTCTGAAGAAGAATAAACTACTATCATGACAAATCCGGGTTCTAGCAAAATCAAAGTCTAAATGGAATCCGTAAATAAGGTTGAAATAAGAACTGATGGTTTCTAAGAAATAACCTTCGGGTCATTCATACGACGAAATGTGTAGTTCCAATACTCCTTCTATAAACCTGAGCCATCGAACCTGCTATTTGATTGATGCTCGAAAAAACCTTTTCATTCCTGCGACTTAAACATGCGCACCTGGGAATGGCATTTCAACTACTCCACACATATAAATTTTCTTCCCAAAATTTATACAATAAATCAAGCCTCTGCTTGTTATCAACACTGGAAGATTAATAAACTTACAAGTTTATTTTATTTTACCATTCAGTTCAACCCGTGAATTTACCATACTTATGAAAATCTTTATTTCACTTTCGAGTGTATTTACGTCATGATTTTATATAAATACAAAAATATCCTATTTGATACAAATATCATTTGCTTCCCGTTTCATGCCTCTCCGTGTTATCTGAAAAATATACTTTGCTCATTGCAAATATTAACTGTTCAACCAGAACTGTAATATTGGTTGAAAGCGGGCTTGCGCTAACCACTCTCCTTCGGAAAATCTCCTGTTCCAAACTAGAAATGATTAAACTACTTCATAGGCTCTCTCTCAATACATATGATTATTAGAAAATATAATATCCAAGAATTATTTAGAAAAGTTATAAAAATTATTATTATTATTATTAGTGGATTATTATTATTATTATTAGTTATATTATTTTAAATATATTTAATTATGTGAGAATCCACATGTTCGAATCTTCGAATATGGAAAAAATATCCATTCCTCAACAAAAATAATTTAACTCAACCATTACATCGACGGTTTTCCGTGATATCCCTAAAATATGAAATATTCAAATAAATGCTCGAAATGCTCGGTCATCGATCCTAAACTGTTCTGAGTGCTGAAAATACTCAGAATAACTCTAATATGTCTTGCGTAAATCATGGCAAGATTTAAATACGAAGAAAAATAAATGTGTTGGTCATCTGCCGAAAAATAGTTTGTTCCAATTAGCTAGGCATAATATAATTCAAATGTGGCTTACATTTCTTGATGGTCTTGAAGCGTAGCGAACCTGGTTTGTACCAGATTTATCCATAGACATGCCCTATCGGACAAGCATGTATAATCCTTGTATCGGCCGCCATTATATACCCACAATCCCTCTAACAAGACATAGTGGTAGTATCTTTTGACGTTTGAAGTAACTGTTGATCCATTTTAATATGGGCTTCTATCAAAGCCATAACAGTTTGCTTAAATGGGGTCAGATCTAAGTGATCTATTCTCAGATATGTCAGTTGTAACATAACTCACGGTAATCTTTTCAGTACAAGAAAACACTGACAGTCTAACCAATCAACGGCTGTTCTGAAGATCGTTCCCTGGGCATGGTTTATCACCATCTACCATGCGCGAAGCAACATGTAGTTTCCCTGCGTAGACTAATGAACAACACCGTGATAGACTGGTATTCAATGTACTGATAGATCGAAGTGGTTAACAAGTTACAAATATGAAAACTGACTAAAATGGATTTAAATATCCAAGTATTAGGTTATTACTGGACTGTGACAAAGTACTAATTCTAGACAAAGTCTAGCATATGTCCATGTGAAAATAAAAATATTTCACCAGTGTCTGTAGAAAATATCAATCACCTCAGTGATTCTCCTTGCCGGAAACTTACTAAGTTCCACTCGTAGCGCAGCACTTTTGTGACTATCACAACTTTGAAAATAACTTCTGCGTAGATTCGGCAACCATGTGCCTTGGCTCAGCGTAGTAGCACCTTGCTAGGCAAGTGCTTGTGTCGAAGTGAGCTAACCATGCCTGCGCCAGCCGGCTTTTATTCAAAACTGCCAGGGTCACGCGTCATCACGCTGAAATCTGGAAATCCTCATATCTCTGGTATCCCTGGTCCGATTTACTTGATACTAAGTGCATTCTCTTTCATTTGGCCGTGCCAGTAATCTGATCCAAGTCTCAAGTCTCTACTCCATGGTTAACTATTTAATCAATAAATAGCCTCGACCTCTGCTATTTCTCGCTACGTCACTTGACATGCTAGTATCGATATATTCTTTCCAATTCCTTCTCGAAGCAATGTAGCGCGATATTCAAATATCTCAACTTTCAAAAGCGGCTGTAGCCTTTCCCTTGATATCTAGGTGTCTGAATCTTGGAATACCCATTCCTAGAGTTGGGCACAGTACGATGTCGCCATATTTCTTAGAATAAACATCCCGTATACAGATAAGTTCAATACTGTATTGACAAGAATAAGAGAAAGTGGTTTGTTGTATAAATGGTGGTCTGAGTTGATAAAAGGAGAAACTTTTGTAGACATTAAGAAAAGAGAGATTATTGAAAAAGAACGAAATGTGGTGTTCACAATCGATCATGTGCAAGGATCATTTGTTATTTTAATAATTGGCATTATTTTTTCGACAGTTGTGTTCTTGATGGAAATTATTTATGGTAGATGCTTCTCTCGGAAGAAGTGAAGGATTACGTTCAACGTGTGACGCTGTATTGATCGGAATAAGGCGAGAGATGAAGAAATATTTATAATACGTTTAGTTTATTCCCGAAACTCACTCAGTACGGTACATTGGCTATATTGTGAAATAAAAATTGGAATCGACTATGTTTGCAACGTCCATTTTATTTTCATTTATGCTGAATATTGGAAGTGTTGATGATGATAAAGGTAAATTGCATTCGCCCAATGTAAACTGACCAGATTCTTCTCTGTTCAAACGTGGACACCGAGGTGAAAACCTGAATTAATATGCGTCTACAAATTTTAAGCTTTTAAAATGTAATGATATGAGTATAGCCTTTCACTACAGATGCCAGGACGGTATCCCTGTAACGTGTGCCTGTCACACGCCCTGGGATGTACACAAGATGGGTTCGGCGACCATACATGATGCCACCCCAATCTATTGTACCACCTCCTCCCTGTTGGTGTCGACCTCGGATGTATTGGTCGTGTATACGTTGTTTGGGTCGTCTCCACACTCGCACAGATCCATCCTCATTGACACAGGCGAGTGTACACAGCCAATATACTACCCTACCAGGGAATTATTACCGTTAGAAGGAGAGCGCAGCTGTTGTGTATACATTACGTCAACTCGCCTCGTTATGGCTGTAGAGAGCGGCTTGCGGGGCAATGGGGGGGGGGACTCATGTACAATCATAGTCCACAATGTGGACACACCGCACAGCGCACGGCCCAGCATGAATCACGCACACAAATAACGTCCATCGCAGGCTTGTGGCTGGGCGGAGCGCATTAGTTTGACACCACTACGACTCTTAGCAAGCAATATGAGAGTATTTTGGATCAATATCAAATGAAACGCTAATTGCATACACTACATGTGTTAGATTTTAACTGCCAAATTTAAACGACAGTACGTTCACTAATGGCACATTAAACAAGAACTAACCTATAAGACTGTTAAAATAATATTAATTACACTCTTAATACATTCACCTTTTTGTTAAATGTTTTATTTAATGGCTTGTATACCTTACCATATAGGCTATATACTCTGTCTCTTTGATTGTAAGCTGTGGAAACATTCACATGTGGAATATTTATTGACTTGTGAAGCTGGAAGCTATCTTGAAAGAAATCTACAATCAACATTAAAATGATCAGAATTATTCAACGTAAATTATTACACAACACCGGTAGGTATCTACCTGGTGTTAAACTGCCTCATCCTGCGTAACCCCATTTGGTAAGTTATAAGGTAAAGCACCCGAAATCCGGCCCCTCACCTTAATTCATCCTCCAATATTCTTTCCGTGGACAGTGCTGCAATCTTCCGAGAGGAGCAAGAAACTCATCAGATTCATTCAGTTGACTGCTGGCAGTGACACACTCGTTTTTAGCCTATTTTCGTTTTATGGAAAAATAGGCTTATGAGATCACCTTTCGTCCGTGTGTCTGTGTATGATTCGTGTGTGTGTGTGTGTCCCCTAATAACCTCTAAACGGCTGGAGCGATTTCAATGAAACTCGGTAAGATCATAGCACCATTATGGCAGGTCCGTGCCCTTCAGTATGTATTGTGTCTCACCAATCCAACATGGCGGCTGTGCGAAATATTTCACCAGTATTCAGTATCTCCGGAACTATTACAGATATCACCCTGTAATTTTGTACGGTGATAAAGGGCACTGCTACAAGTTTATCTATGTAAATTTCAAACACCTGTAAAGTATAAAACGAACATGGCGGCCAAGCGAATTTGAAACATTTTAATAGACTTTTCTCGTGATTTAACCATCTGAGCGCAGTGAACTGTGGTACAGTAAATGATTATATATATTGTAATGCACTGGCATCTAATTTAGTTCAATTGTTTTCATAACCTCAAGATGGAGGCTGTGCTTAATTTTAAATTAAGTTTTTATTTCTGGTTTCGTAATCTTGCGATCGAAGTGAAAGTTTGAATAATGAAGCTACGCAATAATTTTCTCTTAGTGGCACATTACTCTATGGCCTATACCGGTACATATAACAATCCAGAATGGCGAGCATCCGAAATATTTTGACGGTTCTCAATGTCTACGAATCTTTTACAGCAATCAAACTGATATTTTCATGTTCATAGAGGCTATGCACATAAGTTCACCTATAGGACTTTCACTAACCTGATGAGCATGAATCCAACATGGCGGCGACGCTAATTACAAATATTTAAATGGAAATTTCTCGCGATTTAACCATCTGAGTGCAGTGAAACTTTGCACGTTAAATGCTTATACAAATGTTAATCCACCGGCATCTAATTTAATTCATTTTTTTCATAACCACAGGATGGCTGCTGTGCAAAATTTTAAATCTGTTTTTCTTACTTCTTGAGTCCTAATCATGCGACTGAAGTTTGAATACCACACTTACACAATAATCTTCAAGTAATAGTATATAAATAAAGATCCAACCTGGCGACCATCTGAAATATTTAGACGGTTCTCAATATCTACGAATCTATCACAATAACCAAACTGTAATTTTGTATGTTGATAGAGGTAATTTACATGAGTAGGAAATACTGTACGAAAATAGGCTTTATAGTTCTTGACGGAACTACTTGTTTTCTGTTCGTTTATGCTGTATATTTCCAATTTTATTGTGGGTGTGTCAAATCAAATTTAAATCGTTATATTATCACCTCACCGTCAAGTTTTCAGCCGTGTGGTAAGAAGTCGTCGCCACTTTTGTTATCATTGGAGACCTAAATCCGTCCCCTTTGCATTTCTCAAATCTAATTCTGGTCTGAGGGCTGGAACGGGGCACACTCAGTCTTGTGACGCAAAATTGAGAAGAGGGGTGTTCTTATTCCCACCTCAGTCATCCTGGAAGTGGTTTTCAGTGGTTTCTTTTTTGCGATTTTTGTTCGGTTATTATTTCAAACATTAAATTAAATCTTAATTACATTTTCTTATAGTCTGACTAAAATGATTTTTTTAAAATAATTTTCACTAAAATAGCCTTGCTAATGCAGAATCTCACGTTTCGTTTTTATTACTTTATTCTAGTTTCTGTGTGAAATTAGAGCAGAGGAATATGAAGTCTTTTATTGCTAATGGTCCAATCTTCAACTATTCAAAGATTCGTGGCCAATGGATTGAAAAAACTTGATTTAGATGGTATATTACAAAGGAAATAAAAAGTAGAAAACCCGAACCCAGCTAAGGTAACTTATCCCTCAGAATCTTCAATTTTGTAAATTTCTAGACGCAATATCTTATGGGATAAGTTGTATGTACACAGGGGAGGAAGCATCACTATAAGGATAATAAATATAACAATAAAATGATTTTGAATAAAAATGTCACTGATTTACCTTCTTTACTTAAGTCTTATAATTTGCACTTCTCTGTACTTACATCTCAATAAATTAATTCTAAGAGATATTAAGACTGTTAATCTACTATATAAATACCACTCACTCACTCACTCACTCATTCATTTATCACGAAATCTCAGAAACCACCGAACGGATTGGAATGAAATTTGGGATGCAGCTTCCTCTAGGACCGTAGGTGCTCGCTAAGAAAGGATTTCAAAAAATTCACTCGGGATCATGGTCAAACCGCGATTATATGAAGCAATGCGGGCTGCAGCACGTAGCCCCTACCAGTCTTTGCAGGCAGTGAGCTTACTGTTATAACGTGCACGTCATTGTTGTCTGAGCTCCCGACCTTTACCCACTCCCTCTGTTCAAACAGTACTTCTATGTAATTTCTGTTTGCACTTTATACTTTCACCATCACTTTATAATCATCATATTGCATTATATATTAGCCCTTAGTTGCAGTAACTGTAGAGTTCCTTTGTTTGTTAGATTAGGTACGGCGTTTTTCATCATTTCTTGGTAGTACATAGTTAGAGAGCAGAGTACAAGCAGCTGAGATGAGATTCCTGAGACGTATGGTCCAGAAAACGAGGAGAGACAGAGTGAGAAATGAAGATATACGGAAAGAACTGGGAGTACAGAAACTAAATTACAAACTGGAGCAAAACAGATTGAGATGGTTTGGACATGTCAAACGGATGAATGAAGTTAGGCTACCAAGACGAGTACTGGAACGACGGATGACAGGGAAGAGAGGACGAGGAAGACCAAGAATGCCTTGGATGGACTCGGTGGAGAATAGCATTAGAAAACGGACCCTGGATTGGAACATCGTGTCGGAAGAGGAATGGTGGAACGACAGAACAAAGTGGAGAGAAACCATATTTGCCCCCACCCAGTGTCAGCTGGAAAAGGGGAAATGAAGAAGAAGTCATAATTAAAATGAAGAGTAGACTTTGCTAAAAGAAAATTACCTCTACCAACGTTAATTTTGTTAAGTTAGGCTAGGTCTATTCCATTTATCAGTTTTTTTTTAAGTAGAGATTTGTTTTATTACGTTAGGAGAATATCCCTCAACCTCACAGCACTCAAGTACCTTTGAAGAAGACCGTGTCTCCCGCAAAATTTTACAGCTTCAGAATATTTGAGCTTGAGGGTGATAATTCTTATCTTTAGTTATTTCGCAATCTTCTCAATCAGTTTCAGGTTGATATGTATGCAAAGATTGAGACAGAAAAAGTTGAGAAGTGAGGAATATGTTCACTTTAAGGACGCAATGAGTAAAGCTGTCAGAGTGTCAGCCGTTTTCAGATATTGGTAAAATGGTCGTCTTGCCGTCGACTTTCACTGGAGGCCCGCTCTATATGCATGGACGCATGCGCCATTTTGGACGTCCTAATTTTTTATAACATTCACCTGCAATCCATAATGGTCCGAAGTAATCAAGCACCCGAAACAAGGTCAACAACCTCAAGATAGGCATGATTTGGTAGCGCGGGTATTCCATTTGAAAGTCAGGCACATGATAAGACTTTTTAATAAGGGTTGTATCTTTGGTCCTTCAAGGTGTCACATGTATTCCATTGAATGCCAAAAGTGAGGATTACCTCACGTTCAAATACTTCTGTGGCTGGAAGAAAAGCTAAGGCCTGAAGACATCGACAAGGTGATCAGTGCTGAGATTCCTGACACAAATCTTGACTCTGCTCTCCATGAGATTGTCAAGGCAACCATGATCCACGGTCCATGTGCAGTTCTCAACAGGAGTTCGTCTTGCATGGTGGAAGGAGTATGCAACAAGAAGTACCCCAGACCACTCATCAAGAAAACCCCAACCGGGGAAGATGGGTATCCCAAATATCGCAGGCTGCCCACTTCAGAGGATAGGGTTTCTAATATTAAAAAGGGAGTGGAAATTGACAATAGCTGGTGGTACCCTATAACCCCGTCCTATCTCGCACCTTCTCAGCTCATATCAATGTTGAGTGCTGCAAGTCTGTAAAGTCAATAAGATACATTTGCAAGTATGTTAACAAAGGTTCCGACCAAGCTACTTTTAGCATCGGAGAGTTTGACGAATTTGAGAGATATGAATCAGGACGTTACATCAGCAGCTCAGAGGCGGCTTGGCGCATATTCTGCTTCCTCATACATGAATGCTATCCTTCGGTCATGCAACTTGTCGTCCACCTCGAGATTGGCCAGCGGGTTTACTTTAATGAAGACGACGTTCGTGGCCAGTTTAACAGCCATCCAAACACAACTCTTCTTGCTTTCTTCGAACTATGCCGATCCGATAAATTTGCTTCAACACTTTTATATTGTGAAGTTCCATCCTATTTCGTTTGGAAAGGTAAGAAGTTCTGAAGAAGGAAACAAGGAAAGCCAGTCCCAGGCCATCCTGATGTGAAAAAAGATCAGACCCTTGTCAGAGTTTACACCGTTCTCTCTGGTAATGCCGAGTTCTACTACCTCCTCCTCCTTTACATAAAATCCCTGGCCCTCAGTCTTTTACTGACCTCAAAACCGTGGCACGGATGGTTCAACCAACATTTCAAGCGGCATGTAAAGCACTTGGCTTGCTAGAGGATGATTCGCACTGGGACCGCACATTAGAGGAAGCGTCCTCCACCGATTCTCCCCACAAGATACGCGAGCTGTTTGCCATCTTACTGGTGTTTTGACAAGTTAGTGATCCCATCATGCTCTGGAAAAACACAAAGACTGCCTCGTGGAAGATGTGGTGAGAGAGGTTCAGAGGCAGTGTGCTGATGTCAACCTGGCCATGGGTGTTATCTACAACAGGTGTCTGTTGCTTCTTGAGGATTTAGTACTAAAATGTCTGGTCAACAACTGGAACGCTTTGGACTTCCGTCGCCTTCTCGAGAACAAGACTCCGTCGTTGTTCACCGAGAATATGTCAGTGAACTATCTTACGACACAAAGTTGTCCAAAGTGGTTGCTGATAATGTTCCAAAATTGAACAACGAGCAGAGATTGGCCTCTGACGAAATAGTTCGAAGTGTTGTTTCAGAATGTGGTCAGCTCTTTTATCTGGATGCACCAGGCGGAACTGATAAAACCTTCCTGATTAATCTCCTGCTCAGTACATTTAGAAGTCGGCAGAACATAGCCTTCGCAGTCGCCTCCTCGGGTATTGCAGCAACCCTAATGGATGGTGGACGAACAGCGCATTCTGCCTTCAAGCTCCCTCTTAACCTCAGTCACGCTGCATCTGCCCTTTGTAACATCTCTGCAGTTTCCTTTGAAAGTCTGCTACGCCACGACAATTAACAAGGCTCAGGGACAGAGTTTAAAAGTAGCTGGCGTGGATCTGAGAAGTGACTGTTTCGCACATGGTCAACTATACGTGGCATGCTCCAGAGTCAGTTCTTCTGGTGGCTTAGTCATTCTGCAGCCAGAGAGAAAAACCGAGAAGTGCTTAGGCGTTAAAAACACTCTCGATAGACATGGCAGTAGGCTAGGGAACCTGCCTTAAATCAAAGCTCCCCGTCGTATATTGCACCCGATTTCCAATTTTAACGCTCCATGTTGCCGTCATTATCTTCCTCTAACGGAAAATTTTTATATAACTAATGTTATAACTGGATTCCAAATGTTATTGCGGGCGAAGCCGCTGGTAACAGCAAGTAGCCCACACAATAAATTAATAGATAATGACTGCATAGGAGGGACGGAATATTTGGATTATTTGCAAAATCGAAGTTTGAGTTCGTTTGATTATTTATAATTTTTGTTAGAAAAAAAATTATTTAGCATAATCACACCAGAAATACTATTAGGCATGGTGGTGCTTTGCTTAAATTTGCTTTTTAGTAAGTATAAAAACAAATTTCAGAATTGAAGAATTTGCTTAGGGAGACGGTATTTGGGCACATTACCTTATATTTTATAAGTGAGAAATGTGGGGCAGACGACCTCAATGTAAGGCTCCATAGAACACCAATAGCCATCAAACGTATTGTGCCTGTTTCCCGATGAGAAGCGATGACCCGGCTAAAACACCAAATGCACCAAGGAAAGAACATATTCAATTATTGTAGGAGATATTTTGCGAATCTTAATTTGGAACAAATACAGCAAATAGACTTAAACAGGACTGTGGGGGCGAAAATCATTTAATTTCTCCGTGTGCGCGATAATCGGAAGCGATATGATTATTGTCGGCGCGTAATTAAATCAAAGCGAAACCTAATTCTAAGTAAAGTAAATTTCGTTCCAGAATTTTAATGTCGCTCCCGGCGCGATATTATTTTCGTTCCAGACTTTTAATTTCGCTCCCGGCGCGAAATTAATTTCGTTCCATACTTTAAATTTCGCTCCCGGCGCGAAATACTGCACAATTCGTTACAGAATTTTAATTTCGTTCCCGAGGCGAAGTAAAATTCCCAAACTGTATTTAGTTTCGCCCCCCGAAGTGAATTTAAAATGCATGAAACATTTCATTTCGTTGTTGAAATTAAAATATATTCATTTCGAGTGTTAAATTATGTTCGGTACGATGTTAAAAATCCTGGCATTGGCAACAGTATTAACGTAGATCCCCTGCCGCAACAGCAACACGAGCCATTCAATGATCATCACTCCAGTGTAGGAGAAAGTCGGTGGTGTGGAATCAACATCAGCATCGTCGTCGACTGAACCTCCGACTCGGGGCCGGCCCTGATGTTCATAATGCAGTACTTTGTGTACAATGAGGCAACAAGTAGCCTACCTCTACATGTTCCATAGCGGAAAAGAAAACTAATGTGCCGTGCAGAGAGACATTGAAGGTAAGTGAACTTCCATTTGGCTGCGTCGTCTGGGGGTGCCGTCCCATTATAGCCTATAGAATGGAGTAGTGTGGTGTGGAGGTCTTGCCAGTTAACCGGTTTAGGTATCGCCAATAGGTAGAGAGAGAAGGAAACACTCGTTTGAGTCGCGAGTAGATGGTGTTCCACGAAAGGCGCTTGTGGGCCTCGGCGGTCACGGGTCCGTAGATATGAAGTGTAGTAGGAGTGGGATAAACTTGGGAGACATCGTGCCTTGAGGAGGATAGGGGGGCAGAACGGGGTCGTTGGGATGATGGGGAAGACTAGCTGGGAGGTTTGTTTTAGTGCAGTTTCTATGTGTGCAGTGTATGCATCGACCGTCGTCTGGTCATCCAGTGGGAGATGGTCCGTACGGAGTTGATCGTTGATGTGGGCGCGGCATTCCTGCCAGTTTGCTGTGCAGAAATTCTGGACCATCCTGGGTGGTTAAAATGGGGTATTGCAAGGGAAAAGATGGAATGTGAATAAAACGGGGGCATGATCACCTCCTACGAGGGGCAGGACAGACACGTCAAACAGATGGAGGAGGGGTTTATGAGCAATTACTGCGTAGAGGCTGGTATTGGAGGAAGGGCGGGGACGTTTTGGGAGAGGGACGAGAGTGGCGTCGATGTGACGCAGGTTGATGTCTAGGCTAAGAAGTTCTAGGGCCGAACGGGAATGAAGGATGAGGTCAGCCATTAGAATGAAATGGGGGAAGAATTCAGCCAAGTGGGCAATGAAGTCTTTGGGGATGGAGTAGTAGGGACGATTGTAGATTTTGGCTAGGTGTAGGGCGCGGGAGGCGAAATATACGGAGCAAATAAAGCGTTCGGGGAAGAAAAGAGACAGATATCATTTCAGACACGCATGCATTTTAATTTTAATTTGAGGCCGGGGAGGGGACTAAATGCTTGGAACGAAATTGATTGACGTTAACAAATTTTATTTCGCGCCAGGAACGAAATTAAAAGTCTGTAATGAGTTTTATTTCGCGTCAGGAGCAAAATTAAAAATCTGAAAATTATTTTATTTCGCGCCAGGAACGAAATTAAAAGTCTGTAAATAATTTTACTTCGCGCCAGGAGCGAAATTATGAGTCTGTAACTAATTTTATTTCGCGCCAGGAATGGAATTAAAAGTCTGTTACGAATTTCATTTCGCACCAGGAGCAAAATTAAAAGTCTGTAAATAATTTCATTTCGTGACAGGAACTAAATTAAAAGTCCGTAATGTATTTAATGTCGCGCCAGGATTGAATTTAAAAGTCCGGAACGAATTTTATTTCGCGCCAGGAGCGAAATGTTATTTCATTGAACAATTTCATTTCGCGACGCTAAATTAAAATGACAATACATTTCGTTTCGCATGCCAGCCCTGACTTACGGTAAGTATCTCGGGGGTTAATTGGGATATGTAGGTTGATTACATCAATCTAAAATCCTTCAAACACATAGAATTCGGGCAATATCTGTTCTCAAGAAGCACTTCTACAAATATAATTCGAAGCTTTTGCTCAAATTCAAACCTTTATTCCACAATAATCACGTGAAACAAACCTATCCTACACTCTCTTAGGTATAATTAAGTTATGCTGATGAATTTTCTAGTCCAAATCTCTATTTAGTATAAAACAGTAGAAAACGACGTCCCCGATTCCTGGATGTTCCAGGTAATCTCCAGAATTACTGGATGGATTCTGATGCTGTTTTCATCCTTCTGTAAACAATTTCTCGAGGAAGGGTTTCTGTAGAAAAAAATCATTTATGACTACAGGAGCCGAGTAGTAACTATTTCAGTGAATCGAGTCGAAGAAAAACTTGCCGTCCATACGCCTTTTAACCTTACGCTGGGTAAACCGTTAAAAATACCTATATGTTATGAGTGTATAATTGTTCAGCATTAAAAGTTCTACAAAACTTTCCAGGACAATTTGTCTGTATCTTTAATACATCGCCCACTATAAGGGTTTTTATGTTTTCATTTCTCCCAACAATCTCCGTACAGTGAACATTTAAATTACTAGCTTCGGAGTGAGCGAGCCTATCACCCCAGCTTCGGCCAGCATCAAACTCTCGAGTCGTGGCGAATTAAGACTTCAGAGAAGAGTGTCAGGAGTTTCGCTGTTCACCTCGGCTTTTCTGAATTGCGTCTTTGACCTGCCGTCTGTGCGCCTTTTAAGCTTACGCAGGGTAAAACGTTCAAGATACAGAGTGAAGCCGGGGTGGGTTGCTATTGAACATTAAATTAATTAAATTCAAACAAATTAATGAAGAATTTAATTTGGATAGAATAAAGGATGAACCACCCACGGGCTTGACGGTTATGCATATAAACGTGCAGTGAACTCATAAGTGATAACTAAGACTCGGATAGTTATGTGTTCAAATATTCTTTATGTTCGACCCTGACTATTATATGTCAGCAAACTGTACTATAATGACGCTTATTATAACACTATTTTTCGTTATGGAACAGTTTCTCCCACCAATCAGAGCTCAAGAAACAGTTGTTTGACCAATTAGATAATTAAATGCCCTGAGTTCCACGGCCTTCTAATTTAAATTTCACTGCGTGGCCTAGTGTCATAATAGGGTAATCGAGGAAGCCATGGTCAAATACAAGGCATTCTCTGGGTCTCATGCACTCTGTTCAGTACATAAAACTGGCGAAATCTCGACAGATATTTATGAATATTTATGTTCCAACATAAAATAGTTATAATAATTATCGTCGAACATAAACAGTCGTATGCAACTCACCTATAATGGTAATTAAAACACTCGTATGGAAATTATAAAACTCGCATACGCTCGTTTTATGAACATACTCATGTATTAATTATTGCCATTATAGGCTCGTTGCATAATGCACTATTATTCAATTAAATATTTTCTATTTATTCACATATTTTGACGTTTTATAAAAAAATACATATTCTGGCGTATTTACTCGTAAGTACTGAACCTTTAATATAATTATCATGAAATTTGTGTTCATATTTTTGCTCATTATGGAGTTGTAAGATGGAACTTATTTGAAGGCACTGCGGGAAAATGTATGTTGAAATAAGATTCTACCTGAGGGAAGCAAGGTGCGCCTTACATCCTGCCAGAACAATGAAGGTGGAAGCTGTAATTTTATTCAATATAACTGTCTGATTGATTTTATTTTGGTGATTAAATAAGGGTGTCATTTGGGTTGTTTGGTTGTTATGGTGTTTATTTATCGGTGTATTAAAGTTGTTTATCTGTTATATTTTGGGTCATCTTTTCTTGGTATTTATATTCTCCCTATGTTACCATGTGTCTATAGAAGCAAAAGTACAAATTATCCAACCTTGTGACATGGACTGAACACCCCCCGAATATTAGTCTCGTGTACGCTTCTACAAGGGGATAGTACATAGACTATTTCCTATATTCGGCGGTATGTTGGACTCCTTAGATGACTGCTGCCCACATTTTGGACCCTTGGCAATTCCAGTAATATGCTTTCTATTGCACCCTTGTCTCCGTAATGTAACAGTATTTCAAGACAAGAATTCCCCGCTCATTAAGTATAACAGGGGGGGGGCCTTGGGTCAACAGTCTCATTAATCCACCAATAGCGGCTTCGGTGGCGTAGTTGGTAGCATGCTGAGCTTCTATGCCCAAGATAGCGGGTTCAAACCCGGCCGAAGCCGTCGGATTTTTTAAGAGCGTTAAAAATCCCTCAGTATGCCTTCCTTCGGAGGGGAAGTAAAGCCGGCGGTCCCATGTCATAGATTTATGGCATGTTAAAGATCCTTCCACTAATTGCACCTGTGTGAAGCTAAATTGGATAGGTTAAGAATGTAAACAACGCTCTTAGGTTTCTACGTTCGTTGCCAAGCGCTGACTGCGGTGGCGTCTAGTAGCTAAGTTCTGAATTAGACCTAGTAGTCGTTGACGGTGGCGCTTGGCGGCAAAAGTAGGAACTATTTGAAAAATTATAAGTTGCAGTACTTAAAATTAAAAAAAACAGATACACACACTAATACAGTCATCACAATTAACACCGGTTATCAGACAGATTCTACACACACCCAAAGTACACGGGGCTACATGACCGCGTTGTCGCAGCCCCTAAACTTAAGAACCAACCAACCAATCCACCAATAGTCCTTACCTTGACAGGAAATTTTACTTGAAATTACAGTGGTCTGCGAAACTTGTGAGTATTGACAGAGTGCTTTGAAAGGTTTTGATGTGACCTTTTCTTCTAGAGACAGCACATACATGATTTCGTATCGCGCATCTGCAGTAAGTATTGTAGCATTCGGAAACTGAGGCAAGCCCCGGGAACATTTGTACTGTAAACAGGATTATGAATTATTCTAGCAGCAGGCCATTTCAAATAGATTTCGAGTAACTGGGGGACATAAACATGGATACAAATTTAAGAACATATTTAGGAAACTAAATCAGATATTTTCTACTTTTAAGCACATAATTATCCGGATCCTGGCGATAATTAACGCTGTCACAAGACACAGTAACCAACTGATGATTAATTGAATGTGCAGAAAAAAGAATGTACAAGTTTAACAATATTATATTGGTAATTTATGAACATACATGTACTAACACAATCGTGTAATCCTCATTATAGCGAAAACCCAAAATCATCTCTTTCTGTATTTAGATAAGCAGTTACATCAACTAGTTACAATCTAAATCTGTTGGCAATAATGTTGCGTCTTAATTAGAGTTTAATGAATAAAATATTGACCGCGCTCTACTCGTCGGTATCGCCTCAGTCGCTGCCGTCTATAGAGGAACGCAACATCGAAACTGCACTTCGTAGTCTTTTTGTGCCAGGCCATTAACATTATTCCTTGAGTTTTCAACCATCAGTCTGATATAAATCACCCTGTACTAGATAACAGTAATGTTCTTCATTATATTGTTTTTTTTTTTTTGTGGCGTGCCAACTAATTGAGGTGCAGCCTATTAGGGGTCTCACTTGCCTGCATCGTTAACAGAATAGTGTGAAAAATGAACTGATACAATTTAGGATGTCTGGTTGGCTGAGGGTAAGCAGACAATGCAACATTTTATTAGTTGTTGTTGTTGTTAATGCTTATTGTAGGACCTGCGACATCACGTATTTGAGTGGGTGTGGAATTGGAATGATTACCTGTGCTAATGAAATATTTGTACTAGAGTGTGTATTTGTACATTTGGGATGGTATTGGTAAGGACACGGCCGTACCCTGAAGTTAGGAACCATCCCAGCATTTGCCTGGAATAATAGTGGGGGGGGGGGGGGAAACACGAGCAAACCACTTCCAAGATGGCAGAGGTAGGAATCGATCTCTCCTCTTCACGTTTTTTCCTCTCAAGGCTGAGTGTATCCCGTTCCAGCCCCCACACCAGAATTAAATTTTCTTGGCAGAAGGTGGAATCGAACCTCGACTCTCGAGACAATAAGATTCCGTGAAAAATGAGGATGTTCAGAAAGGGGATATTGTAAAGTGGAACACAGCAAAGCTTTTCTGGACATCCTCATTTCCATTGCCTACTTGCATACAGCAGTTTCAGTCTTGTGACGAACAGGAGAACTTTCCTACATACAATTACCTCGCTCCCGCACTTTATTAGATCACTGGCCGCGGTGGCTGAGAGCGCCTCACTGGCATTGGAAGAGCGTGGGTTCGAATCACACCTTGGCTGTCCTACAAATAGTTATCTATTTTCATCACCAGGAGATTGCTAGAACGGATCATTTCAAAAGGCCCACGGCCGCATTCCTCACAAAATACTTCCCTTTCCCCGACATGAAAATGAAATAAATGGACATCGTCGACATTAATATCATTAATATATTGAAAATGAAGGCACTGTTCTCAGCCCAACGATTAGAATGTTTCAAATAGTTTGAATCCGGCAAATTCTAACGGAATATGATGAATAATAATACCGGGCCATTAAAGTTCCAATCAATGTGATATTCATAATTTTCACCACAATGCTTCAGTCTGTCAGTGTAAAACATCTCTTCTATTTTCAGGTTCATCAAGAGAAACATAGCAGCTGCATCTGATAGCATTTATCCGTAATCCTGGAAGGAGGAGAATAAATTAGATAATGATGGACGTTCTATTTAATGCTCCTCTCAAGAGCACTCAGTACAATATTTTGTGTTTATTCATGTTTCTACTGTGTTCTGAAGTAAAAAGCACTGAGCTTTATATCAACAGTGAAACAAGTCATCTAAAGAACTGTCTACTGAAAATTGTTGAACGTTACTTCGATCAAGAACAACGTCTCCTGACTTGTTATGATTACTCTAGGATCGCTCTCTGGGAGCATCCGTTTCTTGATCAGTTTCTTCACCAATATTACTCCAATATAAATCATACAGGTGTAGTATCTTACTGCAGACACGATAAGCTACCAAGACAGGAGAGAGAACATGTAGATAATATCTTGATTGTGTTGCAAGGAGCTGAACAAAGTGATCAAGTTTCCACACAGATTCAAACATTAGACCAAACCTATGCTTTGAGTGCCAGTGTTCGATTTATAGTTGTAATCAATGAAGCTATTAAGGTCAAGGATGAGCAAATTGCAGTTAATCGTGTTGTGGACAGACTTTGGAAGATGTATGTATTGAATATTTTAGTACTTATCTCATCACCGGTATCGAACAGTGTCGTTTCTTCCGTGAATCTGTACACTTGGTTTCCTTTCAGTGATACAGGACAGTGTGGAAGGAATACCGAGGATGTAATTGTTATAGATAGGTGGCTGATAGAAGGAGGAGGATATTTTGAGCGTAATAATGAACTGTTTCCGAAGAAAATTCCAAATACATTCAATAACTGCAAAATCACTGCTGCAGTTGGCAATTATCGGCCATTTATCAATATGCAGCAGCCGCGACCCTCAAAGGACGAGTTTTTAAACAATTTGACAGGTTTTGAGGTTGATCTCACATTAGCAGTGACAAATACATATGGCCTTAAAGTACATTTTATGTTTCCTTCTCACACCGGAACAGTTCTTGCAACAAGGGGTGGACGTTTGGGTAATGGAAGTTGGGTCGGAGCACTGGGCGATGTGGTTAATGGTCATGCTGATTTAACATGTGGTGGTCACCAGCCAACTGACGTGAAGTGGCAAGCAATGGACATGACTGTGCCACATGTAAAAGATGGTCTCTTGTGGTTTGTTCCGAGGGCTGAACGAGTTCCCAGTTGGAAGGCACTCACGCTCATATTCAGCTCCAAGATCTGGATGTTGCTTCTTACTTCCTGCATACTGACATCAATAGCCATTTATCTACTCTCCACTAATGACGGCATTGCTCTCTCTGCTCTAAATGCATGGTCTATATTGATTGGCATATCGTTAAATCATCAACCAAATCATTTCACATTACAAGTTGTATTTGCTGTTTGGGTGTTCTCTTGTTTGTTGATCAATTCAGCATTTCAGTCCAAGTTAATTGGGGTCCTCACCAACCCGGGTTAAGAGAAACAAATTCTAAATCTAGAGGATTCAGCAGACTCTAAACTACATTATGCCACGACGGAAATTTTCGTGGAGGCATTGGGAACGCGAGAAAATGAAGTTATACCCAGTAGGATTTTTGAAAACTTTGAGTATTTTGGCCTTCGACAATTAGGGCATATTATACGACATGAAAACATAGAGTTCCACGAGGATGGGGTTTTAACAAAGACGATAAAAAATGAAAACAATTATGCAATATTCGTTCTCCGTGCTATTACCATTAAATTATTGCCAAGAAATAAACCACTTACACCATTAGAACATTCTGGCATCTTGTACGATGTAGCCATGTTTCTTAGAATAAACAGCCCGTATACAGATAAGTTCAATACTGTATTGACAAGAATAAGAGAAAGTGGGTTGTTATTTAAATGGTGGTGTAAGGTGATAAAAAAAGAAAGTTTAGTAGATATTACGAAGACAGAGATTATTGAAAGGGGACAAAATGTGGTTTTCACAATCGATCATTTGCAAGGAGCCTTTGTTATTTTAATAAATGGCATTATTATTTCGCCAGTTGCATTCTTGATGGAAATTATTTGTGGTAGACTAGATGTTTCTCTCGGAAGAAGACTAGAATAATCGGCAATGCTTGACTATGTATTGATCGAAGTATGGGGAGAGATATAGCAGTATCTATCATGCATTTAATCTGCCCCAGAAACTCACTGAGTACAGCATATATAATTGAAATTGTAATTGTAATTGATTATGTTTGCAACGACCAATTTTTTAAAATTGATGCTGATATGTTAAATGGTTGGTAGTGATATGGGTAATTAGAATTCCACTAACATAAACTGACAGATATTTTGTTGTTGAAAGGAGGACACCAAAGTGGTCACCTGAAATGAAAAGCGTCTGCAAATTTTGTGTACTCAAAATGCAAAGGTATTGTACGATTGCAAATACAATTTTATGATTCATTCTTAACTGTAGTTCCGATTATTACAGACTTAAAATCACGTACGTTGAGCATTACTGTACCGACCAGACTGAAAGGAACATGATGTAAACACCACAATACTTGACTGATCCAGCGATTCAACTAATAACAGTCGTTGGGGTCGTGCAAGATCGTCGTAAGTGACTGAGTTAATGCTCTCAGCTGCTGCACCCTATTTCGTTGCTTCTATGACTGAATCCACGTTAGCTACTTGTTCACTGGAGTTATATCTATGTAAATGAGAATAATACCTGCTACTGCTATTGAACTACAATTTAATCAATCATAGTTCGAAAATTATATCATTGGAGATAGGGTACTGTGCACGTTTAGACCGGAGTCCGCACGACCACATATGCATTTTACCAATAATCAGTCAGCACGAGAGTCAAAATATCCCGGAGCGCCAGATGGGTTAAAGCAAATCGCAAAAACGACATCAAATTAAAAAAATGCTTTACTGATTTTTGGCTCAATGCAACAATAAGGATAGAAGGAGATTTAATTGGGTAAGACACATCTGGTAAAATTATCTCAGTTTATTTTAAAGTTAAAATCTGACTGCAAAGATGCTCAAAGCAGCATCACTCCACGTGTGGCGATCCACACTCTTATTTACACACAATATACAGAAATCTTCCAAACACATTTGACAATCTTTTTGGAAACACAAGTCCGATTAATAGTCCTGTGGACTGTGTTCCAAAATTATTAATATTTAATTCCAGTTCAAAATTAATTGTCTATACTGGAAATAACGTTGATCACTGTTTGACTATTTACATGATATTAACACTCGTAGAATAAATGTTTATAGAATTTCTTAGACTTTCATTTGTTTTCCAGTTTTCAAAAATATATCGTTGAAAATATTATCATCATCGAAGCAACACAAATTATTAACACATATTAATAACATCTGAAAAGTATTTGACCATTGAGCATAGCATCGAAGAACTGTGCGAAGCACAACAACAATTAATTGTTCTTCTGACATTAAACATTCGAGAAGTGACTCGATTATGAACTTCAAGTTCCAAACAAAATATATGATTTCTGAATCATCAACTAGATCAATAAATGGTTGAACCATTCAACTATTAGATTTTCCACTTGGAATCATTATGAAAATATTTATATTCATGGCCATTCTTAGCAATTTTTACAACTTGCAATTCTTCGACAGAATGCGGAAATTAGAATTGTAGTTTAATAATGAATTCATTTAGTTCATGGCACTAGGATTGAAAATATCCTTCAAATTATTCGTGGTTAAAGAATTATTTTTAATTGGCAGTGGCCCATTCTATTATTTGTGTAAGAACACAATATTACAAAAACAACGGCAAAGGTCTTCCTCTGAAGAAGAATAAACTACTATCATGACAAATCCGGGTTCTAGCAAAATCAAAGTCTAAATGGAATTCGAAAACAAGGTTGAAACAAGAACTGATGGTTTCAAAGAAATAACCTTCGGGTTATTCATACGACGAAATGTGTGGCTCCAATACTCCTACTATAAACCTGAGCCATCGAACCTGCTATTTGATTGATGCTCGAAAAAACCTTCATTCCTGCGACTTAACATGCGCACCTGGGAATGGCATTCAACTACTCCACACACATAAATTATCTTCCCAAAATGTATACAATAAATCAAGCCTCTGCTTGTTATCAACACTGGAAGATTAATAAACTTACAAGTTTATTTTATTTTACCATTCAGTTCAACCCGTGAATTTACCATACTTATGAAAATCATTATTTCACTTTCGAGTGTATTTACGTCATGATTTTATATAAATACAAAAATATCCTATTTGATACAAATATCAATTGCTTCCCGTTTCATGCCTCTCCGTGTTATATGAAAAATATACTTTGCTCAATGCAAATATCAACTGTTCAACCAGAACTGAAATGTTGGTTGAATGCGGGCTTGCGCTAACCACTCTCCTTCGGAAAATCTCCTGTTCCAGACTAGAAATGTTTAAACTACTTCATAGGCTCTTTCTCAATACATATGATTATTAGAAAATATAATATCCAAGAATTATTTAGAAAAATTATGAAAATTATTATTATTATTATTAGTGGATTATTATTATTATTATTATTTCAAATATGTTTAATTATCATCTCATTATGTGAGAATCCACATGTTCGAACCTTCGAATATGGAAAAAATATCCATTCCTCAACAAAAATAAATTTAACTTTTACAGTTACATCGGCTGATTACCGTGATTTCCTTAAAATATGAAAAATTCAAATAAATGCTCGAAATGCTCGGTCATCGATCCTAAACTGTTCTGAGTGTTGAAAATGCTCAGAATAACTCTAAAAAGTCTTGCGTAAATCATTACAAGCTTTAAATACGACGAAAAAAAATGTGTTGGTCATCTGCAGAAAAATAGTTTGTTCCAATTAGCTAGGCATAATATAATTCAAATGTGGCTTACATTTCTTGATGGTCTTGAAGTGTAGTAAACCTGGTCTGTACCAGATTTATCCATAGACATGCCCTATCGGACAAGCACGTATAATCCTTGTATCGGCCGCCATTGTAGACCCACAAATCGTCTAGTCAGACATAGTGGTAGTATCTTTCGACGTTTGAATAAACTGTGGTTCCATTTTAATATGAGCTTCTATCAAAGCCATAACAGTTTGTTTGAATAGGGTCAGATCTAAGTGATCTCTTCTTGGATATGTCAGTTGTAACATAACTCACTGTAATCTCATCAGTACAAGAAAAACATTGACAGTCTAAGCAATTAACGGCTGTTATGAAGATCGTTCCCTGGGCATGGTTTATTAATATCACCATCTGCCATGCGCTAGACAACTTGCAGTTTCCCTTGCGTAGACTAATGAACGCCACCGTTATAGACTTGGTCTTCAGTGTACTGACAGATCGAAGTGGTTAACTAGTTACAAAAATGAAAACTGACTTGAAATGGATTTAAACATCCAAGTATTAAGTTACTACTGGACTGTGACAAAATACTATTTTCTAGACAGAGTCTAGCATATGTCCTTTTGGAAATATAAATATTTCCACCAATGTCTGTAGAAATCAATCACCTCAGTGATTCTCCTCACCAGAAACTTACTAAGTTCCAACTCGTTTGCGCAGCACTTCTCGTGACTATCACGATTTGAAAAGAACTTCTGCGTAGATACGGCAACCACATGCCTTGGCTCAGCGTAGACGCAACTTGCTTGCCAAGTGCTTGTGTTGAAGTGAGCTGACCATGCCTCCTCCAGCTGGCTTTTATTCAAAACGCTCAGGGTCACGCGTCATCGCCTGATATCTGGAAATCCTCATATCTCTTGAATCCCTGGTCCGATTTACTTGATACTAATTGCATTCTCTTTCATTTGGCCGTGCCAGTAATCTGATCCCAGTCTCAAGTCTCTACTCCGTAGTTAACTATTTAATAAATAAATAGCCTCCACCTCTGCTATGACTCGCTACGTCACTTGACATCCAACTATCGGTAAAATCCTTCGAAATGCTTCGAGAAGCAATGTAGCGCGATATTCAAATATCTGAACTTTCAAAAGCGGCTACAGCCTTTCCCTTGATATCTAGGTGTCTGAAACTTGGAATACCCATTCCTAGAGTTGGGCACATCCACCCCACACCTAGCAAAAAATAAAAATTGAATTTTTTTTATTTTTCCTATCTACACATTAAATCATCTGGTTCTTGAATAATAGATCTTCAAATTCGATGCATTGTAAGTTCCCACGATGTTACCAGTTCGTGTATTGGCTACTTCATAGCTTCCATTATTGTTTACTTCCACAATATTCAAAATCTTCAATTTCACCAGGCTTAGTATCAAAAATATCGTGATACTCTTCCAAAATCTTCCCTAGCTCTGGGGACTCCTTCTCAGTGTAGACTTCTCTTCCTTCAGCTTCATGAAAAATCAGAGACCATTGAGCATCTCCCTCGATGTCTTCTTCTTCTTTTCCCTCGAAGTTAATCTCTTCGGTATTCTTGAATCTGATCGTCTCTGTCTTCATATCTATCACTGCTTGATATTTCTGAATGAAATCTGCTCCCAATATCATGTCAAAAGCCATGTCCTTCATTACAACAAATACATGTCGGAAATCATGTCCTCCAATCGTAATACATAAGTATAATTGTGTTTTACACAGAGATATTTTATTGGGTATTATTCCTTGGATCTTAATTCCTGATACTGGAATCTCCTCTAAATTCTCTTTGAGCTTCCACAGAATATAAAGTTTCTCACTCACCAGACAAAGCATAGCCCCAGTATCGATCAAAGTATCGACAGACATACCGAATACTTCGCATGATATAATTGGCATTCTAATTCTGGTACCCATTTCTTTTCGTTCGTCATTCTGTTGAATGAAGTCCTCATCCTCTGCTTGCCATTTAATAATTCTGGAAGTGAAAGTCTTCAAAATTATATCTTCTACTGTGAATTCGAAGTTTTTTTTTTTTTTTTTCAATACCATTCCCCCGGGATTGTTGTGTTCCCGATGGACCTGGTTCATTGGGCCTCTGCTCCACAAATTGCACGTTATCTTGGTGTCTTGCTTCCAAATTTTTCCTCGTCTCCTTGTTAAACTCTTCATTGGACTGACGAGTATCTACATTCCCTCTGTTGTTGTAGTTATTTCTACCATAATATCTTCTTTCCTGGTACCTTCCTTGAGTATCTCGTGGTCTTCTCCATCGAGTATTGTATCGATTACCACCATCCGGTCTCGCATATGGCTTGTAACTGTATCTGTTACTGTACTGGTTCCATCCTCTCTTATTGGAATCTTCCCTCGGCGATTTCTCTTCTCGCTCCTCTCGAATCTCTCGAGGTGTCTGAGAATAACTGTCAGCCATAACAGCATACACAGCGTTGTTATTCTTTGCTCCCTTCTGATGGAAGAATTGAGCGTTTGTATGATCCAGCTTCTGTAATACTTCATCAAATTGTTCCATATTATAGATATCAGCAGCGATCAAAGTCCTCTGGACGTCTGCTGGAAACTGACGTATCAATGCAGTAATCAACTCGTTATCTGGCATCGGCGGATCTAAATGTTGGAGTTTAGACAGCTGTCCAGAAAAGTACGTAGAGTATCGAGTAGGTTGTGACGTCGAGAATCTCTTCGAATATAACTCTGCTCTGACTTGCTGTTGGGTTTCAGGGGACCAAAACTTCTTCAATAGCCCACGAGAAAACTCCTCAAAAGTGGTTAGAGTGGATCTAAATGCTCTAAACCACAAAAGTGCAGGACCTTCCAAGAACTTCCCTATCACTCGGATCTGTCTTTCTTTAGGGATCTTAGAATCTTTCAGGTAATCACCTGCTTCTCTCAAAAATTCCACGGGTGTTACAGAATCTCGCCCTGAAAATTTAGAAGGCTTGTCTTCTATATTCTTAAATACAGTTATGGGGTTGGATTGAAATACTGTCCTGACCTCATCCTGTCTTTCAGTCTCTCTAGCTGCTCCTAGATTTATCTGTATCTGTTCCTTTCCCCTTACATTTGGCATTTTTAACAGATGATCAGACTGTTTCTCATCCTTTATTTGACTTTTCATAGCCTCAAGTTCCTTCTGGTTTTCTTCTGCCATCTTAATTGCTTCAGTTTCTTTACAATTGTCCTTAACATCAATGGATATCTGGTTCATAACAGCCTCATGACTTTTCAATGACCCTGTCATATCTGATATGTCCTTGTGAGTTGCTTGGATATCTTTGGCAATTTCTTCAATATGGGATGACAAAGATTCCCTAATCTCCTTGATTCCCTCTTGATTCTCCAGCTTGAGTGTGTCTTTAATTTCATTGACAACTGTGGTTTTGATTTCAGTTTGCAATTCACTAATCACACCTTCTCTTATTTCTCCCATGACAAGTTCTTTGAATTGTTCCGTTAAACGTTGAACAACTAGAATTCCCATCTCGTTACTCTCCTTCTTCACTCTGACTTCCAGGTTGACCATGTCTTCACCAACTTTCCTAAGACCATGTTCTATCCTATCAGCTAAGATTTGGGATCGAAGATCGGCATCGCGAAATGTTTCGTCCATTAAACTTGCGTTAGTAGCTAATGAAGTTTCGAGCTCATGTGTTTTTTCGCATAATTTATTCATTTTACTTTCAAGTGTCATTTTCAAAATTTCAGAATTCTCTTTAAATTTACTTTCCATTGAATTAAATTTACTGTTTAAATTTTCCTTCACGTTACCTTTTAAAGAATCAGAACTTTCTCTAAGTTTATTTTCTAAAGAATCAGAATTTTCTTTAAGTTTATTTTCCAAAGAATCAGAATTTTCTTTAAGTTTATCCTCCAAACTTTCTTTAAGTTTATTTTCTAAAGACTCAGAATTTTCTTTAAGTTTATTTTCTAAAGAATCAGAATTTTCTTTAAGTTTATCATTCAAATTTTCTTTAAGTTTATTCTCTAAAGAATCAGAATTTTCTTTAAGTTTCTTTTCTAAAGCCTCAGTATTTTCTTTCATAATGGCTGCTACACGCAGTCCAGCCTGTTTTGAACTCTCCTCCAAACTCCTCATCATCCTCATCATTTCTTCCATAATTTTCAATTATTATTCAAAACTTAGGGGTATACAACAGTGGCAAACACAAGCTTATAACTAGAACAAGAAATATGAATAGCTAATTGGAACACCGTAATAAAATGAGATTTGTCCTAATATCGACGTGATGGAAAAACAAAAGTCTCTACATTTACGAATTACATTTACCACAATATCACAAGAAAAATATGCAAGTTCTCAAATATCCTCCACCTGGATTCTAATAATGTGTATATCCAGTCATCGAACGTTTACTACTGAATTTACTTGACGCCCTAATGGTTAAGCCATTATCAAAAATTATCAAACCCATTCTAATTATTAACCAAGTTAAATTTTTAATCTTCCCCACTAATTGGGTTTCCTATTAATTTATTCATCCAAACCAGACATCTCTCAACTCCCAAAATATTTCTATAAAAATTATCACAATTTCAAATCGGCATGCGATTGACCATGTCTAAATCGGGACCCACGTTCGAAGCCATTTCTCTCTCTATCTTATTTTATGTGCCCGTTTAGACCGGAGTCCGCACGACCACATATGCATTTTACCAATAATCAGTCAGCACGAGAGTCAAAATATCCCGGAGCGCCAGATGGGTTAAAGCAAATCGCAAAAACGACATCAAATTAAAAAAATGCTTTACTGATTTTTGGCTCAATGCAACAATAAGGATAGAAGGAGATTTAATTGGGTAAGACACATCTGGTAAAATTATCTCAGTTTATTTTAAAGTTAAAATCTGACTGCAAAGATGCTCAAAGCAGCATCACTCCACGTGTGGCGATCCACACTCTTATTTACACACAATATACAGAAATCTTCCAAACACATTTGACAATCTTTTTGGAAACACAAGTCCGATTAATAGTCCTGTGGACTGTGTTCCAAAATTATTAATATTTAATTCCAGTTCAAAATTAATTGTCTATACTGGAAATAACGTTGATCACTGTTTGACTATTTACATGATATTAACACTCGTAGAATAAATGTTTATAGAATTTCTTAGACTTTCATTTGTTTTCCAGTTTTCAAAAATATATCGTTGAAAATATTATCATCATCGAAGCAACACAAATTATTAACACATATTAATAACATCTGAAAAGTATTTGACCAATGAGCATAGCATCGAAGAACTGTGCGAAGCACAACAACAATTAATTGTTCTTCTGACATTAAACATTCGAGAAGTGACTCGATTATGAACTTCAAGTTCCAAACAAAATATATGATTTCTGAATCATCAACTAGATCAATAAATGGTTGAACCATTCAACTATTAGATTTTCCACTTGGAATCATTATGAAAATATTTATATTCATGGCCATTCTTAGCAATTTTTACAACTTGCAATTCTTCGACAGAATGCGGAAATTAGAATTGTAGTTTTATAATGAATTCATTTAGTTCATGGCACTAGGATTGAAAATATCCTTCAAATTATTCGTGGTTAAAGAATTATTTTTAATTGGCAGTGGTCCATTCTATTATTTGTGTAAGAACACAATATTACAAAAACAACGGCAAAGGTCTTCCTCTGAAGAAGAATAAACTACTATCATGACAAATCCGGGTTCTAGCAAAATCAAAGTCTAAATGGAATTCGAAAACAAGGTTGAAACAAGAACTGATGGTTTCAAAGAAATAACCTTCGGGTTATTCATACGACGAAATGTGTGGCTCCAATACTCCTACTATAAACCTGAGCCATCGAACCTGCTATTTGATTGATGCTCGAAAAAACCTTCATTCCTGCGACTTAACATGCGCACCTGGGAATGGCATTCAACTACTCCACACACATAAATTATCTTCCCAAAATTTATACAATAAATCAAGCCTCTGCTTGTTATCAACACTGGAAGATTAATAAACTTACAAGTTTATTTTATTTTACCATTCAGTTCAACCCGTGAATTTACCATACTTATGAAAATCATTATTTCACTTTCGAGTGTATTTACGTCATGATTTTATATAAATACAAAAATATCCTATTTGATACAAATATCAATTGCTTCCCGTTTCATGCCTCTCCGTGTTATATGAAAAATATACTTTGCTCAATGCAAATATCAACTGTTCAACCAGAACTGAAATGTTGGTTGAATGCGGGCTTGCGCTAACCACTCTCCTTCGGAAAATCTCCTGTTCCAGACTAGAAATGTTTAAACTACTTCATAGGCTCTTTCTCAATACATATGATTATTAGAAAATATAATATCCAAGAATTATTTAGAAAAATTATGAAAATTATTATTATTATTATTAGTGGATTATTATTATTATTATTATTATTTCAAATATGTTTAATTATCATCTCATTATGTGAGAATCCACATGTTCGAACCTTCGAATATGGAAAAAAATATCCATTCCTCAACAAAAATAAATTTAACTTTTACAGTTACATCGGCTGATTACCGTGATTTCCTTAAAATATGAAAAATTCAAATAAATGCTCGAAATGCTCGGTCATCGATCCTGAACTGTTCTGAGTGTTGAAAATGCTCAGAATAACTCTAACAAGTCTTGCGTAAATCATTACAAGCTTTAAATACGACGAAAAAAAATGTGTTGGTCATCTGCAGAAAAATAGTTTGTTCCAATTAGCTAGGCATAATATAATTCAAATGTTGCTTACATTTCTTGATGGTCTTGAAGTGTAGTAAACCTGGTCTGTACCAGATTTATCCATAGACATGCCCTATCGGACAAGCACGTATAATCCTTGTATCGGCCGCCATTGTAGACCCACAAATCGTCTAGTCAGACATAGTGGTAGTATCTTTCGACGTTTGAATAAACTGTGGTTCCATTTTAATATGAGCTTCTATCAAAGCCATAACAGTTTGTTTGAATAGGGTCAGATCTAAGTGATCTCTTCTTAGATATGTCAGTTGTAACATAACTCACTGTAATCTCATCAGTACAAGAAAAACATTGACAGTCTAAGCAATTAACGGCTGTTCTGAAGATCGTTCCCTGGGCATGGTTTATTAATATCACCATCTGCCATGCGCTAGACAACTTGCAGTTTCCCTTGCGTAGACTAATGAACGCCACCGTTATAGACTTGGTCTTCAGTGTACTGACAGATCGAAGTGGTTAACTAGTTACAAAAATGAAAACTGACTTGAAATGGATTTAAACATCCAAGTATTAAGTTACTACTGGACTGTGACAAAATACTATTTTCTAGACAGAGTCTAGCATATGTCCTTTTGGAAATATAAATATTTCCACCAATGTCTGTAGAAATCAATCACCTCAGTGATTCTCCTCACCAGAAACTTACTAAGTTCCAACTCGTTTGCGCAGCACTTCTCGTGACTATCACGATTTGAAAAGAACTTCTGCGTAGATACGGCAACCATGTGCCTTGGCTCAGCGTAGACGCAACTTGCTTGCCAAGTGCTTGTGTTGAAGTGAGCTGACCATGCCTCCTCCAGCTGGCTTTTATTCAAAACGCTCAGGGTCACGCGTCATCGCCTGATATCTGGAAATCCTCATATCTCTTGAATCCCTGGTCCGATTTACTTGATACTAATTGCATTCTCTTTCATTTGGCCGTGCCAGTAATCTGATCCCAGTCTCAAGTCTCTACTCCGTAGTTAACTATTTAATCAATAAATAGCCTCCACCTCTGCTATGACTCGCTACGTCACTTGACATCCAACTATCGGTAAAATCCTTCGAAATGCTTCGAGAAGCAATGTAGCGCGATATTCAAATATCTGAACTTTCAAAAGCGGCTACAGCCTTTCCCTTGATATCTAGGTGTCTGAAACTTGGAATACCCATTCCTAGAGTTGGGCACATCCACCCCACACCTAGCAAAAAATAAAAATTGAATTTTTTTTATTTTTCCTATCTACACATTAAATCATCTGGTTCTTGAATAATATATCTTCAAATTCGATGCATTGTAAGTTCCCACGATGTTACCAGTTCGTGTATTGGCTACTTCATAGCTTCCATTATTGTTTACTTCCACAATATTCAAAATCTTCAATTTCACCAGGCTTAGTATCAAAAATATCGTGATACTCTTCCAAAATCTTCCCTAGCTCTGGGGACTCCTTCTCAGTGTAGACTTCTCTTCCTTCAGCTTCATGAAAAATCAGAGACCATTGAGCATCTCCCTCGATGTCTTCTTCTTCTTTTCCCTCGAAGTTAATCTCTTCGGTATTCTTGAATCTGATCGTCTCTGTCTTCATATCTATCACTGCTTGATATTTCTGAATGAAATCTGCTCCCAATATCATGTCAAAAGCCAAGTCCTTCATTACAACAAATACATGTCGGAAATCATGTCCTCCAATCGTAATACATAAGTATAAGTGTGTTTTACACAGAGATATTTTATTGGGTATTATTCCTTGGATCTTAATTCCTGATACTGGAATCTCCTCTAAATTCTCTTTGAGCTTCCACAGAATATAAAGTTTCTCACTCACCAGAAAAAGCATAGCCCCAGTATCGATCAAAGTATCGACAGGCATACCGAATACTTCGCATGATATAATTGGCATTCTAATTCTGGTACCCATTTCTTTTCGTTCGTCATTCTGTTGAATTAAGTCATCATCCTCTGCTTGCCATTTAATAATTCTGGAAGTGAAATTCTTCAAAATTATATCTTCTACTGTGCATTCGAAGTTTTTTTTTTTTTCAATACCATTCCCCCGGGATTGTTGTGTTCCCGATGGACCTGGTTCATTGGGCCTCTGCTCCACAAATTGCACGTTATCTTGGTGTCTTGCTTCCAAATTTTTCCTCGTCTCCTTGTTAAACTCTTCATTGGACTGACGAGTCTCTACATTCCCTCTGTTGTTGTAGTTATTTCTACCATAATATCTTCTTTCCTGGTACCTTCCTTGAGTATCTCGTGGTCTTCTCCATCGAGTATTGTATCGATTACCACCATCCGGTCTCGCATATGGCTTGTAACTGTATCTGTTACTGTACTGGTTCCATCCTCTCTTATTGGAATCTTCCCTCGGCGATTTCTCTTCTCGCTCCTCTCGAATCTCTCGAGGTGTCTGAGAATAACTGTCAGCCATAACAGTATACACAGCGTTGTTATTCTTTGCTCCCTTCTGATGGAAGAATTGAGCGTTTGTATGATCCAGCTTCTGTAATACTTCATCAAATTGTTCCATATTATAGATATCAGCAGCGATCAAAGTCCTCTGGACGTCTGCTGGAAACTGACGTATCAATGCAGTAATCAACTCGTTATCTGGCATCGGCGGATCTAATTGTTGGAGTTTAGACAGCTGTCCAGAAAAGTACGTAGAGTATCGAGTAGGTTGTGACGTCGAGAATCTCTTCGAATATAACTCTGCTCTGACTTGCTGTTGGGTTTCAGGGGACCAAAACTTCTTCAATAGCCCACGAGAAAACTCCTCAAAAGTGGTTAGAGTGGATCTAAATGCTCTAAACCACAAAAGTGCAGGACCTTCCAAGAACTTCCCTATCACTCGGATCTGTCTTTCTTTAGGGATCTTAGAATCTTTCAGGTAATCACCTGCTTCTCTCAAAAATTCCACGGGTGTTACAGAATCTCGCCCTGAAAATTTAGAAGGCTTGTCTTCTATATTCTTAAATACAGTTATGGGGTTGGATTGAAATACTGTCCTGACCTCATCCTGTCTTTCAGTCTCTCTAGCTGCTCCTAGATTTATCTGTATCTGTTCCTTTCCCCTTACATTTGGCATTTTTAACAGATGATCAGACTGTTTCTCATCCTTTATTTGACTTTTCATAGCCTCAAGTTCCTTCTGGTTTTCTTCTGCCATCTTCTTAATTGCTTCAGTTTCTTTACAATTGTCCTTAACATCAATGGATATCTGGTTCATAACAGCCTCATGACTTTTCAATGACCCTGTCATATCTGATATGTCCTTGTGAGTTGCTTGGATATCTTTGGCAATTTCTTCAATATGGGATGACAAAGATTCCCTAATCTCCTTGATTCCCTCTTGATTCTCCAGCTTGAGTGTGTCTTTAATTTCATTGACAACTGTGGTTTTGATTTCAGTTTGCAATTCACTAATCACACCTTCTCTTATTTCTCCCATGACAAGTTCTTTGAATTGTTCCGTTAAACGTTGAACAACTAGAATTCCCATCTCGTTACTCTCCTTCTTCACTCTGACTTCCAGGTTGACCATGTCTTCACCAACTTTCCTAAGACCATGTTCTATCCTATCAGCTAAGCTTTGGGATCGAAGATCGGCATCGCGAAATTTTTCGTCCATTAAACTTGCGTTAGTAGCTAATGAAGTTTCGAGCTCATGTGTTTTTTCGCATAATTTATTCATTTTACTTTCAAGTGTCATTTTCAAAATTTCAGAATTCTCTTTAAATTTACTTTCCATTGAATTAAATTTACTGTTTAAATTTTCCTTCAAGTTACCTTTTAAAGAATCAGAACTTTCTCTAAATTTATTTTATAAAGAATCAGAATTTTCTTTAAGTTTATTTTCCAAAGAATCAGAATTTTCTTTAAGTTTATCCTCCAAACTTTCTTTAAGTTTATTTTCTAAAGACTCAGAATTTTCTTTAAGTTTATTTTCTAAAGAATCAGAATTTTCTTTAAGTTTATCATTCAAATTTTCTTTAAGTTTATTCTCTAAAGAATCAGAATTTTCTTTAAGTTTCTTTTCTAAAGCCTCAGTATTTTCTTTCATAATGGCTGCTACACGCAGTCCAGCCTGTTTTGAACTCTCCTCCAAACTCCTCATCATCCTCATCATTTCTTCCATAATTTTCAATTATTATTCAAAACTTAGGGGTATACAACAGTGGCAAACACAAGCTTATAACTAGAACAAGAAATATGAATAGCTAATTGGAACACTGTAATAAAATGAGATTTGTCCTAATATCGACGTGATGGAAAAACAAAAGTCTCAACTTTTACGAATTACATTTACCACAATATCACAAGAAAAATATGCAAGTTCTCAAATATCCTCCACCTGGATTCTAATAATGTGTATATCCAGTCATCGAACGTTTACTACTGAATTTACTTGACGCCCTAATGGTTAAGCCATTATCAAAAATTATCAAACCCATTCTAATTATTAACCAAGTTAAATTTTTAATCTTCCCCACTAATTGGGTTTCCTATTAATTTATTCATCCAAACCAGACATCTCTCAACTCCCAAAATATTTCTATAAAAATTATCACAATTTCAAATCGGCATGCGATTGACCATGTCTAAATCGGGACCCACGTTCGAAGCCATTTCTCTCTCTATCTTATTTTATGTGCCCGTTTAGACCGGAGTCCGCACGACCACATATGCATTTTACCAATAATCAGTCAGCACGAGAGTCAAAATATCCCGGAGCGCCAGATGGGTTAAAGCAAATCGCAAAAACGACATCAAATTAAAAAAATGCTCTACTGATTTTTGGCTCAATGCAACAATAAGGATAGAAGGAGATTTAATTGGGTAAGACACATCTGGTAAAATTATCTCAGTTTATTTTAAAGTTAAAATCTGACTGCAAAGATGCTCAAAGCAGCATCACTCCACGTGTGGCGATCCACACTCTTATTTACACACAATATACAGAAATCTTCCAAACACATTTGACAATCTTTTTGGAAACACAAGTCCGATTAATAGTCCTGTGGACTGTGTTCCAAAATTATTAATATTTAATTCCAGTTCAAAATTAATTGTCTATACTGGAAATAACGTTGATCACTGTTTGACTATTTACATGATATTAACACTCGTAGAATAAATGTTTATAGAATTTCTTAGACTTTCATTTGTTTTCCAGTTTTCAAAAATATATCGTTGAAAATATTATCATCATCGAAGCAACACAAATTATTAACACATATTAATAACATCTGAAAAGTATTTGACCATTGAGCATAGCATCGAAGAACTGTGCGAAGCACAACAACAATTAATTGTTCTTCTGACATTAAACATTCGAGAAGTGACTCGATTATGAACTTCAAGTTCCAAACAAAATATATGATTTCTGAATCATCAACTAGATCAATAAATGGTTGAACCATTCAACTATTAGATTTTCTACTTGGAATCATTATGAAAATATTTATATTCATGGCCATTCTTAGCAATTTTTACAACTTGCAATTCTTCGACAGAATGCGGAAATTAGAATTGTAGTTTTATAATGAATTCATTTAGTTCATGGCACTAGGATTGAAAATATCCTTCAAATTATTCGTGGTTAAAGAATTATTTTTAATTGGCAGTGGCCCATTCTATTATTTGTGTAAGAACACAATATTACAAAAACAACGGCAAAGGTCTTCCTCTGAAGAAGAATAAACTACTATCATGACAAATCCGGGTTCTAGCAAAATCAAAGTCTAAATGGAATTCGAAAACAAGGTTGAAACAAGAACTGATGGTTTCAAAGAAATAACCTTCGGGTTATTCATACGACGAAATGTGTGGCTCCAATACTCCTACTATAAACCTGAGCCATCGAACCTGCTATTTGATTGATGCTCGAAAAAACCTTCATTCCTGCGACTTAACATGCGCACCTGGGAATGGCATTCAACTACTCCACACACATAAATTATCTTCCCAAAATGTATACAATAAATCAAGCCTCTGCTTGTTATCAACACTGGAAGATTAATAAACTTACAAGTTTATTTTATTTTACCATTCAGTTCAACCCGTGAATTTACCATACTTATGAAAATCATTATTTCACTTTCGAGTGTATTTACGTCATGATTTTATATAAATACAAAAATATCCTATTTGATACAAATATCAATTGCTTCCCGTTTCATGCCTCTCCGTGTTATATGAAAAATATACTTTGCTCAATGCAAATATCAACTGTTCAACCAGAACTGAAATGTTGGTTGAATGCGGGCTTGCGCTAACCACTCTCCTTCGGAAAATCTCCTGTTCCAGACTAGAAATGTTTAAACTACTTCATAGGCTCTTTCTCAATACATATGATTATTAGAAAATATAATATCCAAGAATTATTTAGAAAAATAATGAAAATTATTATTATTATTATTAGTGGATTATTATTATTATTATTATTTCAAATATGTTTAATTATCATCTCATTATGTGAGAATCCACATGTTCGAACCTTCGAATATGGAAAAAAATATCCATTCCTCAACAAAAATAAAGTTAACTTTTACAGTTACATCGGCTGATTACCGTGATTTCCTTAAAATATGAAAAATTCAAATAAATGCTCGAAATGCTCGGTCATCGATCCTAAACTGTTCTGAGTGTTGAAAATGCTCAGAATAACTCTAAAAAGTCTTGCGTAAATCATTACAAGCTTTAAATACGACGAAAAAAAATGTGTTGGTCATCTGCAGAAAAATAGTTTGTTCCAATTAGCTAGGCATAATATAATTCAAATGTTGCATACATTTCTTGATGGTCTTGAAGCGTAGTAAACCTGGTCTGTACCAGATTTATCCATAGACATGCCCTATCGGACAAGCACGTATAATCCTTGTATCGGCCGCCATTGTAGACCCACAAATCGTCTAGTCAGACATAGTGGTAGTATCTTTCGACGTTTGAATAAACTGTGGTTCCATTTTAATATGAGCTTCTATCAAAGCCATAACAGTTTGTTTGAATAGGGTCAGATCTAAGTGATCTCTTCTTAGATATGTCAGTTGTAACATAACTCACTGTAATCTCATCAGTACAAGAAAAACATTGACAGTCTAAGCAATTAACGGCTGTTATGAAGATCGTTCCCTGGGCATGGTTTATTAATATCACCATCTGCCATGCGCTAGACAACTTGCAGTTTCCCTTGCGTAGACTAATGAACGCCACCGTTATAGACTTGGTCTTCAGTGTACTGACAGATCGAAGTGGTTAACTAGTTACAAAAATGAAAACTGACTTGAAATGGATTTAAACATCCAAGTATTAAGTTACTACTGGACTGTGACAAAATACTATTTTCTAGACAGAGTCTAGCATATGTCCTTTTGGAAATATAAATATTTCCACCAATGTCTGTAGAAATCAATCACCTCAGTGATTCTCCTCACCAGAAACTTACTAAGTTCCAACTCGTTTGCGGAGCACTTCTCGTGACTATCATGATTTGAAAAGAACTTCTGCGTAGATACGGCAACCATGTGCCTTGGCTCAGCGTAGACGCAACTTGCTTGCCAAGTGCTTGTGTTGAAGTGAGCTGACCATGCCTCATCCAGCTGGCTTTTATTCAAAACGCTCAGGGTCACGCGTCATCGCCTGATATCTGGAAATCCCCATATCTCTTGAATCCCTGATCCGATTTACTTGATACTAATTGCATTCTCTTTCATTTGGCCGTGCCAGTAATCTGATCCCAGTCTCAAGTCTCTACTCCGTAGTTAACTATTTAATCAATAAATAGCCTCCACCTCTGCTATGACTCGCTACGTCACATGACATCCAACTATCGGCAAAATCCTTCGAAATGCTTCGAGAAGCAATGTAGCGCGATATTCAAATATCTGAACTTTCAAAATCGGCTACAGCCTTTCCCTTGATATCTAGGTGTCTGAAACTTGGAATACCCATTCCTAGAGTTGGGCACAGTACTGTATATCATGAAGGCTTAAGTGTTAAGAAGGTGAGATATTATGCTACGGGAGACATTTACCTGGGCTTCCACGGGACCTATGGTAGTAAGTTATTTAAAGGCACCATATATACTGTGGATTCCGTGCTAATGATTACAGACCACTTATCAGGCTGTCCTAAAGGTTTGGTCATGAGTGTATTGTAACCATTACTTTTATGAGTCCTCCATGACAGTTTGATTTAGGCTATTTACATTTAACATTTCAAACGCTTCAATTCTAGTCTTCTCTGCTGCACCAATAGTCCAAGTTTCACTTCCATATAGTGTCACGCTCCAGCCAAACGATTTCAAAAATTCTTCCTAACATCTAAATCTATATTCGATGTCAACAGATTCCTTTTCAGTAGAAATGCTTTCCTTTCCTGAGCCAACCTACTTTTTATATCCTCTTTGCTTCGTCCATCACTGGTTATTTTGCTTCTTAAGTAACAGAAGTCTCCTACCTCCTTTAGCTTTACACCCGCCAAATTGATGTCCATAGAGGTTCCTGATTTATTTCGGCTGCCTTCCAATATTTATGTTTGACATTTAATGATTTTCATCACGAATTCTTTCGTCAAGACGTTTCCATGCCTTTCAAATCCTCTGGTGTGTCGGCCAAGATGACGATGTCATCAGCAAATATCAGAGTTGAAATTATTTCTCTTTGAATCTTCACTCCCACTTTAAATTGTTCTCCAATTTCCTTCATTGCTTGTTCTATGTATAGATTGAAATGTATGGGTGATAAATTGCAGCCTTGCCTGACACCTTTCTGAATACCAGCTCCTCTCTCATGTCCATCAGCTCGAATGACTGCTGTCTGGTGTCTGTATAGATTGTAGATCACCCTTATTCTACCTTCCAAAATCAGCCTAAGACTTAGTACAGCTTCCCTTGTTCCTGCATTTCTTCTGAAACCAAAGTGGTCTTCACCCAACACCGTTTCTATCTGGCTTTCCATATTCTTGTGAATTATTCTAGACAGGATCTTTGAAGCATGAGTAATCAAGCTGATTGTACGGTAATCTTCACATCTGTCAGCTCCTACTTTCTTTGGTATAGGGATGATAACATTCTTCTTGAAATCAGAGGGTACCTCACCTGTCTCATAAATCCTACACACCAAGTGAAATAACCTGATCAGACCTTCATCTCCTATGCAGCGTAGCAACTCAATCGGTATATCATCTATGCCAGGTGCTTTGTTCCTGCTAAGTCTTCCAATTCTCTGTCAAATTCTGATCTCAATATTAAATCTTCTTTCGCATCCTCATCAATTTCCTCTTTCCTTTCCATTACATGATTCTCAATCTCCTTTCCTGTAAACAAACACTCAATTTAAGCATTCCATCTGTCAACCTTTTCTTCCCTATCTGTTAGAGGCTTTCCATCTGTGTCTTTATTATAACAGCACTTAGTCTTCATTTCCCCAAAAGTATTCCTAATCCTTCGATAAGCTGTATCTACTTTTCCTAATTTCAGACAATTTTCTGTACCTGCACATTTTTCTTTCAACCATTCTTCCTTCACTTCCTTGCACTTCTTGAAGCGTTTGAAGGTGTTACAGGAGAATGATGAAGATCAGAAGGGTAGATAGGGTAACAAATGAAGAGGTATTAAGACGAGTGGGAGAGGAGAGATGTTTCTGGGGTTTGCTAATGAAGAGAAGGGATAGGTTGGTAGGACACAACCAAAGACACCCAGGAATAGCAAGTTTAGTTATGGAAGGAAGGGTCGAGGACAAGAACTGTAGGGATAGACCAAGGTTAGAATATGTTTAACAGATTCCTTCGGATGTAGGGTGTAGTAGCTATGTAGAGATCAAACGATTAGCTCAGGACAGGGAGGTGGGGAAAGCTGCATCAAATCAGTCAAAGGACTAAAGTTTCAAACAACAACATATACATTTTACATCTATGATTTATCTTCTTGGCACCGATAGCGGTAGCTTGCACGCTAAAGCGCAGTACTAGGCCATGGGACCATGCTTTCTGTGAACTCGGTAGTCGTGGGTTCCATCCCCATCGTTTGCCGTCCTTGTAATGATTTTCCGTGGTTTCCCATTTTTCAACTCCAGGTAAATGCTGGGACGGTACCTTCTGACAGGCCACGGCCGCTTCCTTCAACATCCTTGCCCAGTTTCATTCATCTTCATTAATTTCATCTTTCATTAACTCCTGTCATGAGGTTGGCGTCAGGAAGGGTATCCAGCCGTAAAAACCACCCGCCACATAGAATTATATCGCATCTCATCCCCGACCCCGTTGGAAACGGGAATAATTGGGGTAGACATACATACTTACTTCATCATGTTGGCAACGTGTCCAATCGCATTGGTCCCCTTGCATTAGACGCTTCGGTGGCGTAGTTGGTAGCATGCTGAACTGCTGTGCCCAAGATAGCGGGTTCATACCCGAAGTCGTGGGATTTTTTAAGAGCGTTAAAAACCCTTCTGTTTGCCTTCCTTCGGGGGAGACGTTTTTATTTATTTATGCTTATGGCATTGTACACAAAAACGATATACTATTTACATATATACATATATATACAAAAACGGAACAAACCATTACAACAATCAACTTAGACCTACAGATTTCACAGCTGTAGGCCTATGTCCAGTTCGTCTAGCCACTGTATGGCCTGAGTAGATGTCACCAGAAAGTCGTCCATTGATCCAGAGTACGCCCTCCTCGGACATTCTGCTACAATATGGTGGATGGTTTGATTCACTGCACCACAGTCACAGCTGGGGGAAGTTCGCATGCCCCACTTATGAAGCAGTGAGCCACATCGCCCGTGCTTGGTTCGGATTCTGTTGAGGGCAACCCAAGTTCTTCGTGGGAGATCAAAACCAGCCGGAGGGTGCTTGATGTTAAATAATGGCTGCCTTCGGAGCCGGCGGTCCCACGTCACAGATTTATGGCATGTAAACGATCCTTCTCCAGACTAAACTTGTGTGAAACTAAATTGTTAGGTTAGATTTCGTCGGAACGCTCTATCAAAATTCCAACGTTCATCACTAGGTATTATTGATATCTGGTGGCGAAAGTTGAAACTATTTGAAATTGAACGGAACATGTAGCCCACCCTAAGGGTGTCCGCTGGAAGCAGCTACGGACTAAGGCAAGCCGAACTTGTCCTCGGACACTCCCGGCACTAAAAGCCATACGATAGATAAATAAATAAAATAAAATTATTATTATTGCGAGTATTATTATTATCCCAAATTAATATTTTCAAGTTATTATTATTATTATTGTCAGTACATTTATTTAAGATCATATTTTAATCTGGGGTAATGCATAGTTAGTTGTATTTGACGAGATTCTGAAGCTTGGTTTAATTCTGTGTTACATTTTCTAGATTATATTCATTTGTACAGATTTCATTATGTTAAGTTGTGAGTATTGAGCCTGGCAATATTTACTGTAACTTGTACATGCTTATTATTCATGGATGGGAAGTTAAGAGCCAGTGGTAAAATCGCATGATTCATAGGTGTCCCCCATGACTCATCGCTCTAGCGATATGGCAACACTGTCCTCAAGCAGTGACTGCCAAACGAATTTGCCTCTTTATGATTGGAATACACTATTCTGAGTCTCGAGTGAAGACGAACTATTTGATTGGTGGACGGAGTAGTGGGGGGTCAGCGACTGTCACACCAGTCGCGATTGGTTATCTTCGGCGCAGAAGATATATTTTGGACTGTGGTGGTTGGGAGGAGTTCTTCGGTTATAGAAGACTGTGCCAGACATAACTCAAGGACTGATTTTTCATATTTGTTTTCTGTTCATGGAAGTGCTATGCCGGAGGACTATATCTGAGTTTTCTTGTGAATATTGGTTGTCTAGCCAGAACTTAACTATTCATAACTTAATGAGTTTTTGGAAGTACTACGTGTATGAGTTAAGCTGCTATGCCACAACACTTGTAATTGTGATTTGTGCGAGTGCGTCTTTGAAGAAATGTTGTTGTTGATTAATTTAGGGTCTTTGCGACATTGTGGCTATGTAGCCCCGTGGGTGATTGTGGAATTTGACTGGTGACATGTGGTACTGCAATGGCTGTTAAAGTGTGAGTATTTGTAACTCAGATGAGGATTGGGAAGGAGGCGGCCTTTGCCATAATTTGGGAACTATCCATACATACGACAGGAGTAGAGGTGGATGGTTGTTTGGTTGGTTCTTAAGTTTAGGGGCTGCGACAACGCGGTCATGTAGCCCCGTGTACTTTGGGTGTGTGTAGAATCTGTCTGATAACCGGTGTTAATTGTGATGACTGTATTAGTAGTAGAGGTGGAAAACCACAGAAAACCATTTCCAGGATGGCTGAGGTGGGAATCAAAATGCCTTTTTTCAGTTTTGCCTCACGAGGCTGAGTGTAACCCGTTCCATCCCTCAAACTTGATTAAATTTCTTGGTAGAGACGGGAATCGAACTCAGGCCTCCACGGTGACAGTCAAGAGTGCTAGTCACATCGCAACGAGGCAGACCCTTTTTGAGATTAGACTGTGTCGGTACTGAGGTACTTACATCTACGATCATCAATTGCATCTGTGACCAATTTCCGCTGTATTACAGTGGCTAAAAGGAATTGGCAACGCTCAGCAAACAGTAGGAGTGTGGCAGGAAGTACAACATTGTCGGTAATGTGGAACTCTGTACATAATAGGGAATCAATCTATGCCAGTCTTAATTTCTAGGGTCAATTTTTATTTAGTGATGTGTAAGTTAGTCATTTGTAGCTATGTTTGAGAATATAGAAGTAGCCTACTTTAAATTGGGAAGTACAACTCTTCTTAGTTACATGCCTGTAGTTAGCCTACCTCTTAAAAGTTTGGTAAGGCTTATGCACAAGCCAGTTCCTTTCAGGATCTCTGCACTCATTCGGGGAATAAGAAGAGTTTTTGTCAAGTTGGATGTTATCATTTATTGTATTAATCATTCTTGGAATTTTACTTCAAATTGCAAATAAGGCCATTAATGTGGAAACTATTTGTTTTTCGTAATTTAAAAATTTACAAATGGCTTTACTACGTGAGGCAATCTTTTGGTTTGAAAGTATTTTATTGCAGTATAATAATGTTACTTTCAGAAGCAAATTAAAAGAATGGGACACAAAGGTGTTACAGTATTGGCAACATAGCCCAAATTACCATAGTAACTGGCCACTCCTGAACAGCAATAATCAATTGTTTAGAGACACTACCGCTTTCTCCAGAACCCTTATTTTGTTGGAAATGTTGCTGAATATATAACTATGGTGCTCTCTCGGGAGAGTATCCTGAACGAAGACCAATACTGCTTCTAACTTGTGTCTTTGCCCTATGCATCATGTCCTGAACAATACGTACATACTTCTCTTGAACTCCCCTGGATCTCATGCATCCCCATACTTCCTGACGGGGTCTTCTCTAAGTCTACGAACAACACATGCAGTTCTTTCTTCTTTTCCCTCTGATTTTCAATGGTTCCTTTCCGTGGCATAAATACAAACTGTTCTTCACCTATAATTGTGTCCACACTAAGCCTAGCCTAACTTAAGTAGTGGAGTTAGGCCGATTCTGCTTCACTCCAGAACCCTCCTTGCCCCACTACTAAGCCTTAGCCATGTCAAATATATCTCGAACGCATGGTCCGATTTTGACAAATGAGGTGTCATTGGACTTGAGCTGACGTCCTCTTTCCTATGGACCATGTATTCTATTTTTCAAAAAAAAATTGAAAATGTTTGTTTTAGAAAGTAGGCGATAGTCTGAAAACCAAACATGATAGAACATTATACCATGGCTCAAACGGATGGTCTTTATGACCTTTATTTTCCATAATGAAATGTTTTTACTTTTTATGTTTTTTTGAAAACACTCGAATTTTGAAATTCCTATATATTGGAAACTAGGAATTCTACAAAAAGTTTGTTTGACGTAAACCAATGGTCCCTACCCCCTCTACCTCTAAAATAAATCTCAAGTCCCTAGGATAAAAACCTGACAGTAGTGTGGTAACAGGTTCTAAGTCACTTCTTTTTGAACCCTCCTCGTATTTGCCCCGAACCCGATATCTCGCTAACCAATGGTCGGATTTGAACATACAGGGTGCCCTAGCACTCGTAGTGATGCCCCCTACTTTCCTATTGCCTCTTTATTTAATTAAAAGACCAAAACTAAAAGGTCATCCGCTTTTAATATCTCGCGAACCAATCATGCTAGAGGCGTGTACGACGGGTCCAAGGACTCGGAGTGACGTCCTCTTTGCTATGGACCACTCGTTATATTAAAAAAATGGAAACTCGATTTTGGGGTAAACACGTGTTTTTTTGTTTTTTGCCGATATCTCACGGACCAATAACGCTAGAGATGTGTACGAGGTGTCCTAGGACTCGGGCTAACGCCCCCTTTCAAATGTAGTAGATATGTTTTCCAAAAAATAATTCACAAAGGGCCTAACGCCATACATGTTGAAAAAAAACTTTTTCTTTTTCTTTACCTGTTTATAATGTTTATGAAGCGTGGTAGTTGAGAGAGACGATACTGCTGTGTGTGTTTCAACGAACCTGTCGCTAACCATAAGGACCATGCTTAATAGAACAATCGCTATTTCGGCGGGTCGGTGTATGACAGAGCGAGGGTTCGATTTCTGATATTTTACCTTTAACGTGTAAACGGTGATGAGAACTTGGTCCTATGTTGGTCGGAGCGAGTAGAGAAAACAAACTTGCCGAGGAGCAGGAGGTGAATGTCATTTGAGCTTATTGGAAGGCGCTGATCTGACATGACAACAAGTGCAATGGAAAAATGACAATGACGCTTGAAGGTGAAATAATCAGACCATTGTGGTGGAAGGGAAGTGCGAAATGCATGTGAACACATGTGAAACCACATGCACGATAAACAAGTTACATCCTGTCTTGCTTCGTACGTGACAAAATGCAAGTTCAGGTGAAATTTGATCTGCCACAGGTGTTCACCTTGGGCTTTGGCTGTCCACGTGCACGATAACTTGTAACAAGTTACATCCTGTTTGCTTTGTACATGACAAAATGCAGGTCCTTGTGAAATTTGATCTGCCACAGGTGCTCACCTTGGACGTTATCTGTCCACGTGCATGATAACAGAATGTTCAAAGCGAGGGAAAAAATGATTATACATGCAACGTAGCATATATAAAGACATGTCGTTATCATTTCCAGTCTCACTTGGGTGGACTACCTTTGAACATACTGCGTTGCATGAAACACTTGGTCTTGTTTAACAGTTTTGGTGTTGGTGGAAAATACTTAACCTTGTGGTGGGGTAGGTATTTATATATATATTTATTCATTTATATTTACATGCAATTATTTATTGCTTAGGTAATTAATGATTTTTTTTATTTATTTATTTGCAGATAACCGGTATACCTTACATGTCTGAGAGAGAAGAAACCATTGCACTTTTGAGCCCACAAGAAGTAAACAGCAAGAAGCCACTGCAAGTAAAGGTGAGATAATTTTTTTAAACTGAATTGTTTTATTTTTTTTGTTTCATATTTTATTTTATTAAATATATGTATTAACCTTAATTTAGGTATTTATAACGGTTTATTTTATTTATTTTTAGAAACTCGGAAAGAAAAGCCTTACCGCAGTAGCAGTCGCTGAAAACCCGAGACGCAGTAAAGTGCAACCATTGTTTCCAGGCAGTGAACTATTTAATACTCAGGTAAGCCTAACATAAAATGCTATAACATTTTACCACTACTGAAAACTCGTAGACAAAAAAAAATCATTACCTGTACATGACTAGGACGATGATTGCTTTCTTGATTAATGACTATGTATTGGCAACCGGTACAAGACCATATTGGTTGTTTACCGGGAAAGTACAAGGCCATATTGGATTTTGTAAAAAACAAAAATTTTAATTTAACTGACAGGTCGTTCCCTATAATAATAATAATATCGTATGACCTCGGTGCCGGGTGCAAGCTTTGTTATTTGACACACAGAGGGTAGCTTGCATGTCGAATTTAGTTGTTCCTTGACTATGAAAGTCATGGAGGTTAGATGTTTGATATCTAATATCTTTAAACTCTATAGCACTTTCTAGTAGAAAAATGAGGAACTTTGTACCCTATGAACTCAACGAATAATCACAGGTTTGAACATGATAATTTGAACAAAATGACATGACATTATTATTTTTTGATTATGTATTGGTTAAAGGGGAATGTAAATGACTGCGGTTTTATAAAAAGAAAATAAGTACATGGATTACTGTTAGTGCCGACACACAGTTTATTATAATTTTTATGGTGTTTTGATATATTAATGCCAATTAACGTTAAAGTTTTATTTACAAGTATTGATTGATTGATTGAGTGATGGGTTATTTTGTTTGCTTTTAGGTGTCGTCTTGCGCCATTAACGTAATGAACAGACAGTGAAAAAGGCATACGTTGTTCTTTAAGGTACTCTGTGCAACGTTAATAACTTACAATAAGAAAAAGTTTTATTATAACACATGGCGTTAGTACCAAATACAACAAGTGAGCAAGTTGGTTTACCACGTGGGTTAAATTTAAAATCAGAACATGACCGTTGGTTAACATTTGAATCCTGGCCTGTAGGCTTTTTGTCGACACATGAACTTGCAAAAGCAGTTTTTTTTTACTTGAACCGAGAAGATGTGGTGCGCTGTGTGTTTTGTCGTATTTAACTTTCACACTGGGAAGAAGGGGATGATCCCTTTAGAGACCATTTGCGATGGTCTCCTTGTTGTCCTTACATGCTTGGAAAGCAAGTGGGTAACCTATCCGTGCATTCATTTTACCGAACCACAGGGCCATTGGCTACTACTTACGTTGCTGAATCACAAATAAATAATAATAATGATGTATTACCAGCCAACAACGGTAGTGTCGATATATGTGGTCCATATGCCATAGACAGTGTTGAATTGCCATGTGCTTTTGAAAAATTGGGAGTTTGCAAGACTAAAGCACTAGCACACCCAGAGTACAGCTCTGTTGAAGAACGTTTAGAATCTTATAAAACTATTTGGCCATTAATATTAAAACACTTTACCAAACAGCTAAGTGAAGCTGGATTTTTTTATACTGGTGAAGGGGATAAAACAATATGTTTTTATTGTGGATTTGCTTTAAGGGATTGGCAAATGACTGATGACCCTTTTGCGGAACACGCTCGTTGGTTACCTAACTGTAAATACATGGTGTTGCTTAAAGGTCAGGAATTTGTGAACACTATTCGTAAAGAAAACATGATTGAAGCACAAGACTTAAAAGTGCCTTTAGTGTTAGAACACGTGGAGCAAATACACGAGGCTGAAAGAAAAGACTTGTCTCACGAACAGATACAAAAGTGTGACCAACAATTATGTAAAATTTGTTATCAAGATGAACTAGGTGTTGTATTTTTGCCTTGTGGACACATGATAGCCTGTGTCAAGTGTGCATTAGAACTTAACACTTGTGCTATATGCAGAAAAGTAGTATCTGCTACAGTTAGGGCATTTCTTGCATAACTAGTATAATTTATTCACCATGCATAGTGTAAAATCCCTAATTGCACAATATTATTAAAGCTGTTTTAGAGTGTAATAGGTATGCTTTTGTTTTGTTTTTAGATTACCACAATGAATGCTTTGAATGCTGTGGGACAATCATGTGGCTTAGAGACAAAGAAGCTCAGCGAATTGCCAACGCATATTCCATTCCGCATTATCAAGATTCGGAAATTGAAAACAGCATATTTTGATCGTGTACTTTGTGTATGTGAAAACTTTGAGACATTTCTGCCTATACGGTTTAATGATATGTCGGAAAGTGTTTTTGATGAAGTCAATAATGCTGTGCAACCTGTACACTTAATTTATGAAGGTTTTAAAAACAATAGATGCATGATTCGTTTTAATTAAATAAAAACAGTCAAATAATAATGGAAGATATAAGTCATGAGAATGGACTGAAAGAAAAATATGTGTATAGAATAATAATGTCTTAGTGTTAAGTATTGTCTTAAAAAATATTATCATGAAACCAAAAAAAATGTATTTAAAGTTTGTAAATATGAAAATAATGGCACAATGTTGTTTTATTTTCTATAGAAGTCAGACTATTTAACATTGCAGAGTATACATGATTATGACAATAAAAAGCACACTTAATACAAGTCTTTGCCTTTACGATAGTGTGTTATAATTTTAAAAACAAAGCTTGTTGTAGATCTTTTTTCTTCCACGGTAAACAATAGGCATGAAAACGTTATTGTCCTGTTTTGGATCATTATCACTATCATAATCATAAGCAGCATGATCTACATCACTATTATTATAATCACTATAATTATCCTCAACATTATCCTCAACATTACTAAAACCAGTTAAATATTCCTGGTCCTCTTCCTGTTCCTGTTCCTCTTCCTCTTCCTCTACAGTGTCCTCATGTAGAGTCTGCGTGGCTTTTGATAATGTTAAGGGTTTTTTGAACATTGAATTATTTTCAATAGTAGTATTGTTTTGTAGCACTTGCTTTTTAACATTTTCATGATTTTCTGTTGACAGCAATAGTGTTTCATGCAGTACACTACATTGATGATCACTGACACTTAAAACCACACTATTTTTGCTTTTTAGCTCACTGCGACATTGTTTTGAACGTTGTTTTGTACAACGCCAAATAACAGTTCCATTTTTATTGGTTCGTTTCACAATATATGAATATCTTTATAGAATGCATGAGGCTTACCATACCTAGTCACAGTTACTTCCATATCAACTGTCAAGCTTAGACTAAGCTCTAGTAAAGACAACTTGGTAATAAGAACAATAGTTTAATGTGCGAGCATATATGGATGCAAATGAGGGAGCAAAAAAAGTGGGAGCAAAAAGTGAGAGCAAAAATTGGGAGCAAAAATTGGGAGCAAAAAGTGGGAGCAAAAAGTGGGAGCAAAAAAGGAAGGGCAAGTATGGGAGCAAATATGATAGCAAAAGTGGGAGCAAGTATGGGAGCATATGTGAAAGCAAAAGTGGGAGCAAAAAAGTGAGAGAAAAAAGTGGGAGCAAAAAGTGTGAGCAAAAGTGGGAGCAAATATGAGAGCAAAAAAGTAGGAGCAAGTATGGGAGCAAATGTGAAAGCAAAAGTAGGAGCAAAACGTGAGAGAAAAAAAGTGGGAGCAAAAAGTGCAAGCAAAAGTGGGAGCAAATATGAGAGCAAAAAAAAGGGTGAATTAATATGGGAAAAAAATTGGGAGCAAAAATTGGGAGCAAAAAGAGGGAGCAAAAGTGGGAGCAAAAATTGAGAGCAAAAAGAGGGAGCAAAAAAATAGGAGCAAGTATGGGAGCAAATGTGAAAGCAAAAGTGGGAGCAAGTATGGGAGCATATGTGAAAGCAAAAGTGGGAGCAAAATGTGAGAGAAAAAAAAGTGGGATTAAAAAGTGTAAGCAAAACTGGGAGCAAATATGAGAGCAAAAGAAGTGTGAGCAAATGTGGGAGCAAAAAGTGGGAACAAAATGTGAGAGCTAGAAGTGTAAGCAAAAGTGGGAGCAAAAAATTGGGAGCAAAACGTGGGAGCAATAATTGGGATCAAAAAGTGGGATAAAAAGAAAGTAGGAGCAAGTATGAGAGTAAATGTGGAAGCAAAAGTGGGATCAAGTATGGGAGCAATTGTGAAAGCAAAAGTAGGAGCAAAAAGTGAGAGTTAAAAAGTGTAAGCAAAAGAGGGAGCAAATATGAGAGCAAAAAAAGTAGGAGCAAGTATGGGAGCAAATGTGAAAGCAAAAGTGGGAGCAAAAAGTGAGAGAAAAAAAGTGGGACCAAAAAGTGTAAGCAAAAGTGGGAGCGAATATGAGAGCAAAAAAAAAGTGGGAGCAAAAATGTGGGAGCAAAAAGTGGGAGCAAAACGAGTAAGCAGAAGTGGGAGCCAACAAGTGTGAGCAAATATGGGATCAGAAAGTGGGAGCAAATGTGAAAGCAAAAGTGGGAGCAAAAAGAGCGAGCAAAAGTGAGTGCACATAGTGGGAGCAAAATGTGTGAGTAAAAAGTGGGGGCAAATGAGGTGTTTTACTAAAACAATCTCCCCTAACCTAACCTAACTTCACCCAACCTAATTTCACCTAACCTAACTTCACCTACCCTAACCTTCCAACTCTCAGATCAAAAATTTAATTCTGGCCATAGTCGAGTTGGAACCCAAAACCTCTAGGATAACACCCAAGTATACTAGCCACTACACCGCGAAATGGGCAAATTATCATGCAACACAACACAAAAATAAAAAGTTTTCTGTAGTGTAACTCATTGGCTGACAATCATAGTTGAGAATTCAAACCCAAGACCTCAGGACTTTGGTTTTGAACATTATCAGAAATATTATTCCATTTACATTTTGCTGTTGCTTATAGTTATAAGAGTTGGCATTAAAATGGGAGCAAAATTGAAAGCAAAAAGTGGGTGCAAGCATGGCTGGTTGTAGAGACTTTAATATCAACTAATACACATAAATTAATTTTTAGTAAAGTGACTTGGCTAATAATAATAATAATAATAACAGTTTTAAAAAAATTCAAGGGGATTGATATTTTTCAGGGTGTAATTTCCAAAGTACTGTCAAGAATAATAATTACATTAACAGATTCCAAGAACTCTATAGAGTTCTTTTAAGGTTAATGATTGGCTAGGAGTGAGATAGAGCTTGCTAACCTAAGTTAAACTCAGCTCAGTAAACCTAACCTTGTCACCTGACATGTTCTACAAGTATAGACTTGCTTTGAGACTGGCTATGACGTCACAGATGAATGGCGGTGGGAGGCTGGCAAAAAGGAAAATGCTGTTGTGTAATAAAAAGTCATGTCCAGCCTCCCACCGCCATTCATCTGTGACGTCATAGCCAGTCCCAAAGCAAGTCTATACTTGTAGAACATGTCAAGTGACAAGGTTAGGTTTACTGAGCTGAGGTTAACTTAGGTTAGCTAGCTCTATCTCACTCCTAGCCAATCATTAACCTTAAAAGAACTCTAGAGTTCTTGGAATCTGTTCATGTAATTATTATTCTTGACAGTACTTTGGAAATTACACCCTGAAAAATATCAATCCCTTTGAATTTTTTTAAACTGTTATTATTATTATTATTATTATTATTATTATTATTATTATTATTATTATTATTATTATTATTATTATTATTATTATTATTATTATTATTAGCCAAGTCACTTTACTAAAAATTAATTTATGTGTATTAGTTGATATGAAAGTCTCTACAACCAGCCATGCTTGCACCCACTTTCTGCTTTCACTTTTGCTCCCATATTAATGCCAACTCTTATAACTATATGCAACAGCAAAATGTAAATGGAATAGTATTTCTGATAATGTTCAAAACAAAAGTCCTGAGGTCTTGGGTTTGAATTCTCAACTATGATTGTCAGCCAATGAGTTACAGTACAGAAAACTTTTTATTTTTGTGTTGTGTTGCATGATAATTTGCCCATTTCGCGGTGTAGTGGCTAGTATACTTGGGTGTTATCCTAGAGGTTTTGGGTTCCAACTCGACTATGGCCAGAATTTAATTTTTGATCTGAGAGTTGGAAGGTTAGGTTAGGTGAAGTTAGGTTAGGTGAAATTAGGTTGGTTGAAGTTAGGTTAGGTTAGGTGAGATTGTTTTAGTAAAACACCACATTTGCCCCCACTTTTTACTCACACATTTTGCTCCCACTATGTTCACTCACTTTTGCTCGCTCTTTTTGCTCCCACTTTTGCTTTCACATTTGCTCCCACTTTCTGCTCCCATATTTGCTCACACTTGTTTGCTCCCACTTCTGCTTACACGTTTTGCTCCCACTTTTTGCTCCCACATTTTTGCTCCCACTTTTTTTGCTTTCATATTTGCTCCCACTTTTGCTTACACTTTTTGGTCCCACTTTTTTTCTCTCACTTTTTACTCCCACTTTTGCTTTCACATTTGCTCCCATACTTGCTCCTACTTTTTTTTTGCTCTCATATTTGCTCCCACTTTTGCCTTACACTTTTTGCTTCCACTTTTTTTCTCTCACATTTTGCTCCCACTTTTGCTTTCACATTTGCTCCCATACTTGATCCCACTTTTGCTTTCACATTTACTCTCATACTCGCTCCTACTTTCTTTAGATCCCACTTTTTGCTCCCAATTTTTGCTCCCACGTTTTGCTCCCAATTTTTTGCTCCCACTTTTACTTACACTTTTAGCTCTCACATTTTGCTCCCACTTTTTGCTCCCACATTTGCTCACACTTTTTTGCACTCATATTTGTTCCCACTTTTGCTTACACATTTTGTTCCCACTTTTTTTTATCTCTCTCTCTTTTTCCTCCCACTTTTGCTTTCACATATACTCCCATACTTGCTCCCACTTTTGCTTTCACATTTGCTCCCATACTTGCTCCTATTTTTTTGGCTCCCACTTTTTGCTCTCAATTTTTGCTCCCACTTTTGCTCCCACTTTTTCTCCCAATTTTTGCTCCCACTTTTTGTTTCCCATATTTATACACACTTTCTTTGCTCTCATATTTGCTCTCACTTTTGCTTACACTTTTTGCTCCCACTTTCTTTCTCTCACTTTTTGCTCCTACTTTTGCTTTCACATTTGCTCCCATACTTGCACCTACTTTTTTGCTCTCATATTTGCTCCCACTTTTGCTTACACTTTTGCTCCCACTTTTTCTCTCACTTTTTTGCTCCCACATTTGCTTTCACATATGCTCCCATACTTGCTCCCACTTTGGCTTTCACATTTGCTCCTTTACTTGCTCTTACTTTTTTTTTGCTCCCACTTTTTGCTCTCAATTTTTGCTCCCACTTTTTGCTCCCTCTTTTTGCTCCCACTTTTTGTCCCAATTTTTGCTCCCACTTTTTGCTCCCACTTTTTGTGACCAATTTTTTGCTCCCACATTTGCACCCATATATGCTCGCACATTAAGCTATTGTTCTTATTACCAAGTTGTCTTTACTAGAGCTTAGTCTAAGCTTGACAGTTGATATGGAAGTAACTGTGACTAGGTATGGTAAGCCTCATGCATTCTATAAAGATATTCATATATTGTGAAACGAACCAATAAAAATGGAACTGTTCTTTGGCGTTGTACAAAACAACGTTCAAAACAATGTCGCAGTGAGCTAAAAAGCAAAAATAGTGTGGTTTTAAGTGTCAGTGATCATCAATGTAGTGTACTGCATGAAACACTATTGCTGTCAACAGAAAATCATGAAAATGTTAAAAAGCAAGTGCTACAAAACAATACTACTATTGAAAATAATTCAATGTTCAAAAAACCCTTAACATTATCAAAAGCCACGCACTCTACATGAGGACACTGTAGAGGAAGAGGAAGAGGAGCAGGAACAGGAATAGGACCAGGAATATTTAACTGGTTTTAGTAATGTTGAGGATAATTATAGTGATTATAATAATAGTGATGTAGATCATGCTGCTTATGATTATGATAGTGATAATGATCCAAAACAGGACAATAACGTTTTCATGCCTATTGTTTACCGTGGAAGAAAAAAGATCTACGACAAGCTTTGTTTTTAAAACTATAACACACTATCGTAAAGGCAAAGACTTGTATTAAGTGTGCTTTTTATTGTCATAATCATGTATACTCTGCAATGTTAAATATTCTGACTTCTATATAGAAAATAAAACAACATTGTACCATTATTTTCAATTATTTACAAACTTTATATACATTTTTTTGGTTTCATGATAATATTTTTAAGACAATACTAAACACTAAGACATTATTATTCTATACACATATTTTTCTTTCAGTCCATTGTCATGACTTATATCTTCAATTATTATTTGACTGTTTTTTATTTAATTAAAACGAATCATGCACCTATTGTTTTTAAAACCTTCATAAATTAAGTGTACAGGTTGCACAGCATTATTGACTTCATCAAAAACACTTTCCGACATATCATTAAACCGTATAGGCAGAAATGTCTCAAAGTTTTCACATACACAAAGTACACGATCACCATATGCTGTTTTCAATTTCCGAATCTTGAAAATGCGGAATGGTATATTCGTTGGCAATTCGCTGAGCTTCTTTGTCTCTAAGCCACATGATTGTCCCACAGCATTCAAAACATTCATTGTGGTAGTCTATAAACAAAACAAAAGCATACCTATTACACTCTAAAACAGCTTTAATAATATTGTGCAATTAGGGATTTTGCACTATGCATGGCGAATAAATTATACTAGTTATGCAAGAAATGCCCTATCTGTAGCAGATACTACTTTTCTGCATATAGCACAAGTGTTAAGTTCTAATGCACACTTGACACAGGCTATCATGTGTCCACAAGGCAAAAATACAACACCTAGTTCATCTTGATAACAAATTTTACATAATTGTTGGTCACACTTTTGTATCTGTTCGTGAGACAAGTCTTTTCTTTCAGCCTCGTGTATTTGCTCCGCGTGTTCTAACTCTAAAGGCACTTTTAAGTCTTGTGCTGCAATCATGTTTTCTTTACGAATAGTGTTCACAAATTCCTGACCTTTAAGCAACACCATGTATTTACAGTTTGGTAACCAACGAGCGTGTTCCACAAAAGGGTCATCAGTCATTTGCCAATCCTTTAAAGCAAATCCACAATAAAAACATACTGTTTTATCCCCTTCACCAGTATAAAAAATCCAGCTTCACTTAGCTGTTTGATAAGGTGTTTTAACATTAATTGCCAAATATTTTTATAAGATTCTAAACGTTTTTCAACAGAGCTGTACTCTGGGTGTGCTAGTGCTTTAGTCTTGCAAACTCCCAATTTTTCAAAAGCACATGGCAATTCAACACTGTCTATGGCATATGGACCACATATATCGACACTACCGTTGATGGCTGGTAATACATCATTATTATTATTTATTTGTGATTCAGCAACGTAAGTAGTAGCCAATGGCCTTGTGGTTCGGTAAAATGAATGCACGGATAGGTTACCCACTTGCTTTCCAAGCATGTAAGGACAATGAGGAGACCATCGCAAATGATCTCTAAAGGGATCATCCCCTTCTTCCCAGTGTGAAAGTTCAATACGACAAAACACTCAGTGCACCACATCATCTCGGTTCAAGTAAAAAAAAAACGGCTTTTGCAAGTTCATGTGTCGACAAAAAGCCTACAGGCCAGGATTCAAATGTTAACCAACGGTCATGTTCTGATTTTAAATTTAACCCACGTGGTAAACCAACTTGCTCACTTGTTGTATTTGGTACTAACGCCATGTGTTATAATAAAACTTTTTCTTATTGTAAGTTATTAACGTTGCACAGAGTACTTTAAAGCACAATGTATGCCTTTTTCACTGTCTGTTCATTAAGTTAATGGCGCATGACGACACCTAAAAGCAAACAAAATAACCCATCACTCAATCATCAATCAATACTTGTAAATAAAACTTTAACGTTAATTGGCATTAATATATCAAAACACCATAAAAATTATAATAAACTGTATGTCGGCACAAACAGTAACCCATGTACTTATTTTCTTTTTATAAAACCGCAGTCATTTACATTCCCCTTTAACCAATACATAATCAAAAAATAATAATGTCATGTCATTTTGTTCAATTTATCATGTTCAAACCTGTGAATATTCGTTGAGTTCATAGGGTACAAAGTTCCTCATTTTTCTACTAGAAAGTGCTATAGAGTTTAAAGATATTAGATATCTAACATCTAACCTCCATGACTTTCATAGTCAAGGAACAACTAAATTCGACATGCAAGCTACCCTCTGTGTGTCAAATAACAAAGCTTGCACCCGGCACCGAGGTCATACGATATTATTATTATTATAGGGAACGACCTGTCAGTTAAATTAAAATTTTTGTTTTTTTACAAAATCCAATATGGCCTTGTACTTTCCCGGTAAACAACCAATATGGTCTTGTACCGGTTGCCAATACATAGTCATTAATCAAGAAAGCAATCATCGTCCTAGTCATGTACAGGTAATGAATTTTTTTGTGTACGAGTTTCAGTAGTGGTAAAATGTTATAGCATTTTATGTCAGGCTTACCTGAGTTTTAAATAGTTCACTGCCTGGAAACAATGGTTGCACTTTACTGCGTCTCGGGTTTTCAGCGACTGCTACTGCGGTAAGGCTTTTCTTTCCGAGTTTCTAAAAATAAATAAAATAAACCGTTATAAATACCTAAATTAAGGTTAATACATATATTTAATAAAATAAAATATGAAACAAAAAAAATAAAACAATTTAGTTTAAAAAAATAATCCCACCTTTACTTGCAGTGGCTTCTTGCTGTTTACATCTTGTGGGCTCAAAAGTGCAATGGTTTCTTCTCTCTCAGACATGTAAGGTATACCGGTTATCTGCAAATAAATCAATAAATAAATCATTAATTACCTAAGCAATAAATAATTGCATGTAAATATAAATGAATAAATATATATATAAATAACTACCCCACAACAAGTTTAAGTATCTTCCACCAACACCAAAACTGTTAAACAAGACCAAGTGTTTCATGCAACGCAGTATGTTCAAAGGTAGTCCACCCAAGTGAGAGTGGAAATGATAACGTCATGTCTTTATATATGCTACGTTGCATGTATAATCATTTTTCCCACGCTTTGAACATTCTGTTATCATGCACGTGGACAGATAACGTCCAAGGTGAACACCTGTGGCAGATCAAATTTCACATGGACTTGCATTTTGTCACGTACAAAGCAAACAGGATGTAACTTGTTACAAGTTGTCGTGCACGTGGACAGCCAAAGCCCAAGGTGAACACCTGTGGCAGATCAAATTTCACCTGAACTTGCATTTTGTCACGTACGAAGCAAGACAGGATGTAACTTGTTTATCGTGCATGTGGTTTCACATGTGTTCACATGCATTTCGCACTTCCCTTCCACCACAATGGTCTGATTATTTCACCTTCAAGCGTCATTGTCATTTTTCCATTGCACTTGTTGTCATGTCAGATCAGCGCCTTCCAATAAGCTCAAATGACATTCACCTCCTGCTCCTCGGCAAGTTTGTTTTCTCTACTCGCTCCGACCAACATAGGACCAAGTTCTCATCACCGTTTACACGTTAAAGGTAAAATATCAGAAAACGAACCCTCGCTCTGTCATACACCGACCCGCCGAAATAGCGATTGTTCTATTAAGCATGGTCCTTATGGTTAGCGACAGGTTCGTTGAAACACACACAGCAGTATCGTCTCTCTCAACTACCACGCTTCATAAACATTATAAACAGGTAAAGAAAAAGAAAACGTTTTTTTCAACATGTATGGCGTTAGGCCCTTTATGAATTATTTTTTTGAAAACATATCTACCACATTTGAAAGGGGGCGTTAGCCCGAGTCCTAGGACACCTCGTACACATCTCTAGCGTTATGGGTTCGTGAGATATCGGCAAAAATAAAAATAAACACGTGTTTATCCCAAAATCGAGATTCCAAATTTTTTAAAAATATAACGAGTGGTCCGTAGCAAAGAGGAGGTCACTCCGAGTCCTTGGACCCGTCGTACACGCCTCTGGCATGATTGGTTCGCGATATATTAAAAGCGGATGACCTTTTAGTTTTGGTCTTTTAATTAAATAAAGAGTCTATGGGAAAGTAGGGGGCATCACTACGAGGGCTAGGACACCCTGTTTGTTCAAATCCGACCATTGGTTAGCGAGATATCTGGTTCGGGGCAAATACGAGGAGGGTTCAAAAAGAAGTGACGCAGAACCCCTGTTACCACACTACTGTTCGGTTTTTATGCTAGAGACTTGAGATTTATTTTAGAGGTAGAGGAGGTAGGGACCATTGGTTTACGTCGAACAAACCTTTTTGTAGAATTCCTAGTTTCCAAAATACAGGAATTTCAAAATTCGAGTGTATTCAAAATAACATAAAAAGTAAAAAAGTTTCATTATAGAAAATTAAGTCATAAAGACCATCCGTTTGAGCCATGGCATAACGTTCTATCATGTTTGGTTTTCAAACTATCGCCTACTTTCAAAAACAAAAATTTTCATTTTTTTTTTGAAAAATACAATACATGGTCCATAGGAAAGAGGACGTCTGGAGTGAAGCAGAATCGGCCTTCCTCCACTACTAACTTCAATGACTTTTTCCCCGATATTTATAGTGTGCGACATGAGTTTTATTCCTTTGTAATTTGTACAATCCAAAATGACTCAACAATATTCATGTTTCAAATCCAGTCCTAGAGTGGACAGGGATTGTTAGTGATGACGTCTGCTGGCCAGAATAAGGGTTATATATCAATACATTCTGACTGATGGTTGAGTTTTGTCACGTTTTCAACACGGACTTATTGAGAGTCATTAGTTCACAATCATATCAATATCTGTGATCTGTCATTATTTATGTCTGTTTATCGTGAAAGCTATTGAGATTTCTACCTCATTTAATGACAACCAAAATAAATGACGAACCTGAGCTACTTAAATACTTATCATTCTTATTTTATTGGCGGACAGAGATGAATGATATAATGCGAGAAATTCAGTGTATCAAAAGCTTAACGTTCCATTATCTAACGATGGCATCATAAAGTGTTCAATGTCACCTCCACCTTCGTGTACTTGTTAAATAGCGATTGCTGATAATGTACCTGTATTATTATTCCCTGAAACAAAGAAGGCACCGTGAAGACGCAACGCGTATTTGGCTTAAGAAAGTGAATTTATTGAATTCTACACGATTATCTGGATGATATGACTGTTCCTGACGAACTGATAAGAATCAAATCAGTAATTTCGGGGTCCTCATTTTTGCTGTGACAATTTTCCTTGTAGCGATGAAGAATATTGCTAGGGAAGGAGTGATTTTTATCCTAATAATGGCAATTCAAATCAGGATGTTTCAATGTGGAGAACTGTGTTGTGTCTTAGATTATCACATGTGAAAGTGTGTGCAAGTCATTGGTCCTGACGTTACTCTGGGAGTCCAAAAATATAATACCTGGTAAGCTCAGTGTTTTCAGATGTAAAAGTTTCAAAACTCAAATTTACCGTCTTGGATTGTTGAGATCTATCAAAAAATCTTAGAAACATGGTCACTAATTCCTAAGATTTCTTTCAGTGTTGGCTGTACCTTACTTGTGCAACGATTGTACGCATAGTGAAGCAAACACGGGCACTTGTTATCAAAATCCTAATAATTGTTCACATTATTTTTATATCTAATTTTCGCTGTTTACACTCTCCTTGAGATTTCCTCCACCGTTATCCTCAATCTCCCATATTTATAGTAATGTTTAACATTTATTTATTAAATTGATTCGAACTCAATTATGAAGGGATTTATTTAGCGTTCCTAAGAAACTTCATCCATACAGAAGATGCTTGTCTGCCATTTCCGGATTCGAGTATCCCATTGTATCACGACGTGTACTGTCCGTCCACTCAATAACAACTGACAATACCACTCAACTCCACTCTAGCTTATGACCTGTGTGGCCGTGTTTACTTGTTTACTAACCACCAGACATCACGTGGCTTTGAATGCAAAACAAAAGCACAGACTTGAATAGCGACAAAACGTACAAGTTGCCTGTGTGCCCTCCACAAATGACCGACTAGCATCATACCACCGTATATGTTATGCACACCACAAACAATGCTTGTAACACAGCAAGGAGCGCACACACACACACGCATATGTTTACAGGACATGTTTTGCTTGCTGTCAGTTCGTCTATCGAACCGCCGGAGCTTCCCCACATATTTAGTTACACTCTGTATAGTGAATGTTGGCCTCGGCCATTGCTCAACGTCAGCCTATCTTCATCTAAAACGTCACGCTATTTGTCTCCTTCTATTAGCTTTGACATTATATACTCTCTTTTTGCATTATCAAATTTCTTGAAATTCAATATAGAGCTGCTAGATGCTGTCTACTATATATCAAATGGATTATTTTCTTATTTCATGTTAGTCTTCAGCGATCTCATAATTTAACAACGCTGACGTTCTCATTGGTTTCGACTTCGCACCCTTCCCCTACTCTGTTCTCTAGCAGGACGTAGCATTCCCCGTGCCATAGTTCTTCGCGCTTATTTAAAATTTACTTGAGTGTTTTTAAATTTGCCGATTTCCTACGGTCACAGGTTCAATATGCATTTACTTATCAATTGGGGGATATCTGGAAATACATCCTGGATTATTTTGTTGTATTCTTTTAATAAATTGCTTAGTTTTGTTTTAACACGACGCACAGTGTGCCGAATCCCATATCTAGGTGGAAAAAATTCACTGTCGCAAATGAAAGCGAAACCTGGCTCATTCGATAGTGAACAAACCAGATGGTGACCTTCGGTCTTCCTTTCCGCTCTCTGGTGCGTAGCAAGGAGGTTATAGGTGCTGAAACGTCTTCCTGGCAGTTATCAGGTCATTTGATAGGAGGTGTCGGAGTGAACCGAACGTAGTGATTCTAGTGAGTTCAACGAGGTGTTGTCTTTTGCGGCTCATGGAATAGTGAAAACAGGTATGTGTTCGCACATTTATGCGCAATACAAGCTTTGATGATGATGATAATTGTTGTTTCAAGGGGCCTAACATCTAGGTTATCGGCCCAATACAAGCTTTCTACGATAAATAAATAATTTACTTTATGAGTGCCTCATAGTGCCACTTTACTTTAATCATCATTCGATAGGAAATTTAATGTAGATTCAGGATCTGTAGTGGTTTGGTTGCGCACGAATGTGCATGATGGTTTATTTTCTTATTTTCAGTGACTATGTGGGCATTACCGCGAGAAGAATTTTTCAACGCGTGGCGGTCGTGTCGTAAATAGGGGCGTACAGACGTCATATTTCAATATGTTATGAATAAATTTGATCCTACATCTCTTAGTGACACTCAGGTGCAGGAGTTAAGAAACAAAATTAAGTTGATATCCCATAATATTAACAAAAATGGAAGAGTGCAGGAAGAACAATGCCACGTACATAGGTTATCTACCTATGGAAGCTATTGAGTTACTTAATGACCCCTAGGAACTTTGACATCAAATGATGATGACCAGTAGCAATGACTAGGATGCTCTGGACTCGACAGAAGAATTAGGTAACGAATGAACATTATACATTTTGTTATTGTTAAGGGGAGTGAGATTAATGGGAACATAACTTGACGAATGGACGTTTTCTTTTTATTTGCAATAGGAGAAATAGGCCAAATATTCAATATATGTTGTCTTTATTTCCATGCTTTTCTTGAGAAATAATATTGTTTTCGTGTGTGAAGTATGTTTACTAAAAAAAACATCATTAACAGGACTGTAAAATGACATTTTGTTATAAAGAAATTGTTTGTATGATTTTGACGAATATTTTTTATTTTTAGAAAATAAGTGTTATTTTATGTGCATATTTCGTTGTTCTATGTTTAATAACAATTTAATATACGTTTTTAATCTGGATGATTTTACATATAGTGACTTCGTCTATTCCCTCAAATAAGGTGTAACAAGAATACTTGACTGAAAGTCCCATTGTTATTCATATTTTATCCAGTTTTAAATAGTATGTTTACCATTGTCATAAACTATCATATACACATCCAAATCGTGATTTTTAATACCAAAAATGGATGATTCTTGTGTTGCTTTCGGTCATTTTTTACATCTCACCTTACCCCTCACCCCTATATATTTACCCCCCGAAGATCGTACACTTTAGACGATGCCAGAAATGAATTCAGCGATCTCGAAAACGGTAAATTGCCAACTTTCAATAGAATCCCAGCACTATTAACGAAGTTATTAATTTTTTCCACCTAGAATTGGGATTCGACACACTGTGCGACGTGGCCATTTCACTATTTTGAACCGTTTTAAGAACTAAACATTTTTACGATGAATCGCAGACGAGGAAAGCAAACTTCCGTCATCAAACATTCTCACCTAAAAAGCAAAATATACCACCCATTCTTGCTATGAACTAGTCCACGGCTTAAGATCAGCAAAATAATTAATTTAACGAAGCCAATAAGAAATGAAATGATAATTAGAGGGGGAACGTGTCTAGTATAGTGAAGTTATACCCAGTAGGATTTTTGAAAACTTTGAGTATTTTGGCATAGGGCATATTATACGACATGAAAACATAGAGTTCCATGAAGATGGGGTTTTAATAAAGACGATAAAAAAATAAAACAATTATGCAATATTCGTTCTCCGTGCTATTACCATTAAATTATTGCCAAGAAATAAACCACTTATACCATTAGAACATTCGGACATCTTGTACGATGTCGCAATGTTTCTTAGTATAAACAGCGTGTATACAGGTAAGTTGAATACTGTTTGACAAGAATAAGAGAAAGGGAGTTGTTATTTAAATGGTGGTCTGAGGTGATAAAAGAAGAAAGTTTAGTAGATATTACGAAGACAGAGATTATTGAAAGGGAACGAAATGAGGTTTTCACAATCGATCATTTGCAAGGAGCCTTTGTTATTTTAATAATTGGCACAATAATTTCGCCAGTTGCATTCTTGATGGAAATTATTTGTGGTAGATGCTTCTCTCGGAAGAAGACAAGAATTATGGTCAATGCTTGACTATGTATTGATCGAAGTATGGGGAGAGATATAGAAGTATCTATCTTGCATTTTGTCTGCCCCCGAAACTTACTGAGTACAGCATATATAATAGAAATTTTAATTGTAATTGATTATTTTTGCAACGATCAATGTTTTAAAATTGATGCTGATATGTTAAATGGTTGGTAGTGATATGGGTGATTTGCATTCGACTAACATAAACTGACAGGATTTTTTCTTTGTTGAAAGGAAGACACCAAGGTCGTCACCTGAAATGAAAAGCGTCTGCAAATTTTGTGTATTGAAAATGCAAAGGCATTGTAGGATTGCAAATGCAATTTTATGATTCATTGTTAAATGTAGTTCCGATTATTACAGACTTAAAATCACGTACGTTGAGCATTACTGTACTGACCAGACTGAAAGGAACATGATGTAAACACCGCAATACTTGACTGATCCAGCGAGTCAACTAATAACAGTCTTTGGGGTCGTACAAGATCGTCGTAAGTGACTGAGTTAATGCTCACCGTTGCCGAACCCTACTTCGCTGCTTCTACGACTGAATCCACGTTAGCTACTTGTTCACTGGAGTTATCACTATCTAAAAGAGAATAATACCTGCTACAGCTATTGAACTACAATTGGATCAATCATAGTCCGAAAATTATATCATTGGAGACAGGGTACTGTATGTCATAAAGGCTTAAGTGTTAGGAAGATTAGATATTATGCTACGGGAGACTTTTACCTGGGCTTCCATGGGACCAATGGTAGTAAGTTATTTAAAGGCACCATATGTACTGTGGATCACGTGCTATGATTACGGACCTCTTAGCAGGCTGTCCTAATGGTTTGGTCATGATTGAATTGTAACCATTACTTTTACGAGTCCCCCATTACAGTTTGATTTAGGTTATTTACTTTTAAAATTTCAAACGCTTCAATTCTAGTCTTCTCTGCTGCACCAATAGTCCAAGTTTCACTTCCATATAGTATCACGCTCCAGCCAAACGCTTTCACAAATTACTTCCTAATATCTAAATCTATATTCTATGTCAACAGATTCCTTTTCAGAAGAAATGTTTTCCTTTCCTGAGCAAACCTACTTTTTATATCCTCTTTGCTTCGTACATCACTGGTTATTTTGCTTCCTAAGTAACAGAAGTCTCCTACCTCCTTTAGCTTTTCACCTGCCAAATTGATGTCCATAGAGGTTTCTGATTTATTTCGGCTGCATTCCAATATTTATGTTGTACATTTATTGATTTTCATCACGAATTGTTTCGTCAAGACGGAGTCCATACTGAACCCTTGCAAAGAAGCTTATGAGACTCAGTTTCGGGGGGTGTAACAGTCCATATCGTAAGTTGTTGTTAAAGCGCTTCATTAACATGCAGGGTAACATATAACAAAATAACATGCAGGAAAAAGTGAAGCCAGGGTTATAACAAATGAATTTAATGACAGGTCATCTATTTACAAAAATGAATTAACAAACAAAACTCCCATAATGACTCCCACTGAATAAATTAAATTGTCAAAAACTAGGCCTAATCTCAGGAGAGATTATTACTCGGACCAAATGTCCCAAAAATCAACAATAATGACAATGTATGCGTGTGTGCTGTTCTACATGCTTCACGATGAGTACAATTGAATGCATGATTCGTCATCATCCGGAATAAACTTTCAGAAGACGAATCCGCATTACTTAGAGCTAGACAGACGCGGGGAACAACTATACAACACTTAAAACTAAACCGACACTTCCTATACTTAAAATAAACAACACAATAATTTCCGCATGAAATTGGAATCAAAACTGCCGTAGCAACATTACTGCCTAATATTAGGACTTCTCACAAATCAACACAAGTAAGTTAACACGTGACCAACAATAGAAATACACATATGACCGCCGTCATTTTTACAAGTATAATACCACTACACCACACGGGCGTCACATACAAAATTACATGAACTGAGTCATAAACAAATCACTTGGCTCAAAGCCAACATTTACATCATTAACACAACATTCCATCCATACGTCATGCAATAATCCGTCACAAACATGGCGAACTCCCAAATTAATTATGGTTCAAAATAACCATCACAAAAAACAGGTTTGCTAAATGAAAGCTTAAAGGGGCCAGTCGGAAAACAGGACTGCCTAACAAAATAAGTCACCAGGCGAGACGGGCGATTCGTGGAACTCTGCATATCTGTCAACCCACGCTTCAAAATAACCCCCTCCCAAGGCATGGGGTCAAGTCTCGAAGAAGCGTGCCCCAAAGCACAATAATACGTGTGTGTGTGTCAGAACAGAATATATCTCAGCAATTCCCCTAGGAAATCCAACAATCAGCATATGGACAAGGAACAGCGGTCTCCTTGGAGCACCCTGCCTTTCCATCAAAAATACAACAACAACAAAAATATGAGGGCGGTAGGACCTCTACCCCTCTTCACGTAGAATCAAAACACACACGTGACACAATAACACACACAGAATCACACGTATGGGTTTGACAGACCCTGAAATAAAATGACATAAATATTTTCCACCTGCTGGCGCCTCCGTTCTATGCCTGTGACTATCGAACCTGAAAAGGACTCAAAAAATCTAAAAAAATTAGAACTAAGGTGTTCTACAATTACATCTTAATTTGTTGCGCTCGGCAACCCTAATATGAATAATAACCTGTTCAGCAAACATCTTACAGTAATTACCTCCCTTTCCTATCAAAAAATATGAACTTCAATAAAGCACCACTTATCGAATGTAACGGGTTTCACATTCTCATGGATAAATCTGGTACACGCGCCGTATACACTAAATATGACTCCAAAGAAAAATAATACACAACAAACAACTTTGGCCACGCGCCACATTTAAAACATTAGTGTCGGTGCAGGAAAACACTCTAAAACAAGAAAAAGAAGAGAATGAACTATTTACAAAGTTCCCCCGCCGTATCTAACTACATATTGAATAATCAATTTTTGTACATCACCGTATCAGCTTGTAGAACATATAACTTCCATCTCGGCTCATTTCCCTACGGGAAAATTAGCCCTCCATCGTTGTCTTCGTAGAAGCGTTGGACATCACTCCGGCTCCTGACCACACGTCGGACATCTTGGTGTAGTCTCCTCGACAGAAAAGTTCAATGTTATTATAAATTGACCTGGCTATAATCGCTTGTGAGTTACTAATTTCGCCCACGATTGTCCTATGCGATTAATCAACGAAGACTTTCCCTAGCTCTCGCTTAAGCACGCACAATACAACACTTGAAAAATACAATAAAAATTTACATGAACTATACACTTCAAACCCATCGTCACTGGCTTGACAATACAAGTTTTAAATCTGCCTGTGTCGCAGTCGTTATCTCGCTCGGTAATCTCTACTGCTCTGCGTGGACCTTCGCTCGGGTTGAGCGCTAATTGGAATGTTACTCAAGTCTTGCCCCTAAGAGCTGAAAATAGTTGTCTTCAAGATAATATTAGAGTACTTAAGATCACCACGCGAACTGGCGTGAAGTTAGCTCACCAGAGCTCAAAACGTTAAACTTCAAATAATATTAGAGCTTTAAAAATCACTACGCAAACTGGCGTGAAGTTAGCACCCCAGAGCTCAAAACGAATGACATCGAAACAGCGTCTCGTCGATCAATTTATTGGAAACTGACAGAGTGAGGTGGAGTGGGGTGAATTAAGAAAAATTTTCTAGTGTTTTCATCTCACACACATGGGACTAGTATCAATCTTCATCATTTAATTCAAACGTCTCATCGCACTCATGCGGAGATAATTCGGATCGGCGGTTCTTTAGATAATCAATTCCGCGCGCTTTTTACCAGTGACGCCACCCATCGCGTGGTTTTGGCTTGGTCTCTCCTGATTGGGTGATTCAATCGTAGGTCGGTTGCAAGTAACTCGTGACCCTCCTCTCATGACTCCAATTCTGGTGCATGTTGTTACACAATTTGGTCTTGAACTCAGCTTACCCGGCCGTTTTCAAGAATAGCTACCAAGCTCTGTTTCTGTGGCAATCATTGCAACACGCTAACTTGCCTTCCTCTTTGTCAACTTCCACAAGTACTGCCTGGGCCGCAGTAATAATAATAATAAATCATGAATACTTATTTATCGCAGATTAATAAGGGTTCAATACCTTTCAAAAACTCATTCAAATCCTCTGGTGCGTCGGCCAAGATGACGATGTCATCAGCAAATCTCAGAGTTGAAATTATTTCTCTTTGAATCTTCACTCCCACTTTAAATTTTTCTCGAATTTCCTTCATTGCTTGTTCTATGTTTAGATTGAAATGTATGGACGATAAGTTGCCGCCTTGCCTTACACCTTTCTGAATACCAGTTTCTCTCTTATGCCCATCAGCTCGAATGACTGCTGTCTGGCTTCTGTATGGATTGTACATCACCCTCCTATCTCTGTACTTTATTCCAATCCTTTCCAAATTTCAAACAACTTCTCTAAGTTTACAAATGCCATGAACGTTCTCTTATCTTTCCTTATTCTACCTTCCAAAATCAGCATAAGACTAAGTACAGCTTCCCTTGTTCCTACATTTCTCCTGAAACCAAACTGGTCTTCACACAACTCCGTTTCTATCTGGCTTTCAAGCCTCTTGTGAATAATTCTAGACAGGATGTTTGAAGCATGAATAATCAAGCTGATTGTACGGTAATCTTCACATCTGTCAGCTCCTACTTTCTTCGGTATAGGGATGATAACATTCTTCTTGAAATCAGAGGGTAGCACACCTGTCTCATAAATCCTACACACCAAGTGAAATAACCTGACCAGACCATCATCACCTATGCAGCGCAGCAACTCAATCAGTATATCATCTATGTCTGGAGCTTTGTTCCTGCTTAATTCTTTCAATGCTCTGTCAAATTCTGATCTCAATAGGCCTATTAAAACTCCTTTCACATCCTCATAAATTTCCTCTTCCCTTTCCATTATACGATTCCCAATCTCCCTTCCTGCATACAAAAACTGTATGTAAGCATTCCATCTGTCAACCTTTTCTTCCCTATCTGTTAGAGGCTTTCCATCTGTGTCTTTATTATTACAGCACTTGGTCTTCTTTTCCCCAAAAGTATTCCTAATCCTTCGATAAGCTGTATCTACTTTTCCTAATTTCAGACAATTTTCTATACCTGCACATTTCTCTTCAACCATTCTTCCTTCACTTCTTGAAGCATTTGAAATGTGGTGTTACAGGAGAATGATGATGATCAGATGGGTATATAGGGTAACAAATTAAGAGGTATTAAGACGAGTGGGAGAGGAGAGATGTTTCTGGCGACTGCTAATGAAGAGAAGGGATAGGTTGTTAGGGCACATTCAAAGTCACCCAAGAATAGCAAGTATAGTTATGGAAGGAAGGGTCGAGGACAAGAACTGTAGGGGTAGACCAAGTTTAGAATATGTTAAACAGATTCCTTCGGATGTAGGGTGGGACAGCTATGTAGAGATCAAACGATTAGCTTAGGACAGGGAGGTGTGGAAAGCTGCATCAAACCAGTCAAAGGACTAAAGTTTCAAACAACAACATATACATTTTACACCTATACTTTATCTTGTTGGCACCGAAAGCGGTATCTTGCACGCTAAATCGCAGCACCAGGCCATGGGACCAAGCCTTCTGTGAACTCGGTAGTCGTGGGTTCCATCCCCATCGACGGCCGTCCTTGTAATGATTTTCCGTGGTTTCCAATTTTTCAACTCAAGGTAAATGCTGGGACGGTACCTTCTGACAGGCCACGGCCGCTTCTTTCAACAGCCTTGCCCAGTTTCATTCATCTTCATTCATTTCATCTTCCATTAACTCCTCTCATGACGTTGGCGTCAGGAAAGGTATCCGACCGTAAAAAACCATCCGCCACATAGAATTTTATCGCATCCCATCCCCGACCCCGTCGGAAACGGGAATAATAGGGGTGGACATATATACATACTTTATCATGTTGGCAACGTGTACAATTGCATTGGTCCCTTTGCAGTAGACGCTTCGGTGGCGTAGTTGGTAGCATGCTGAACTGCTGTGCCCAAGATAGCGGGTTCAAACGCGGCCGAATTCGTGGTATTTTTAAGAGCGTTAAATATCCTTCAGTATGCCTTCCTTCGGAGGGGAAGTAAAGCCGGCGGTCCCATGTCACAGATTTATGGCCTGTAAAAGATCCTTCCACAGACTAAACTTGTGTGAATCTAAATTGTTAGGTTAGATTTCGTCGGAACGCTCTATCAATGTTCCAACGTTCACCACTAGGTACCATTGATATCTGGTGGCGAAAGTTGGAACTACTCGAAATTGAACGGAACTTGTAGCCCACCCTAGGGGTGTTTGCTGGAAGCAGCTACAGACTAAGGTGAGCCGAACATGTCCTGGGACACTCTCGGCACTAAAAACCATACGATAAATAAATAAATAAATAAATAAATAAAATTATTATTATTATTATTATTTTTGCGAGTATTATTATTATCCCAAATTATTATTATCCAGTTATTATTATTATAATTATTATTTATTTATTTATTTACTTAGTGTGTTTCGACACATACAGGATCACATAAAGCAAGTTATGATCTGTTCCTGTTATTTTTCTTGTACTTCCAGAATTCTTTCATCATGTCGCTATGTTTAGCTCGACGTTCGTCAGTCCATTTTCCCCTAGGTCTGCTGGGCTTATCTTCTGATGCAGCTTCCCAAGTGTAGATCTTATGTCTGAAAGTTTTGCGGTCTTCGATATCTGTGGGTGTGATGTTGGCGTTATTGAGATCAGTTTAGACTTGTTTAATCCAAACCGTTGTCGTCTTTAATTTTTGTGAGTACATCAATATTTTCTTTGTTAATCGGTTGTCATCTAGCCTCATAATGTGTCCACAAAATTACAACCGTCGTTTACGGAAATCGGTTTCATTATTTGATACTTTTTCTGTGATCTTGTGGGATTGTAAACGATAACCTTCATCTGTAAGTCTTGGGCCAAGAAGTTTTCGGATGATTTTCCTTGCGGCTTTCTTGATGTTTTCAAGATCCCCTTTATAATTGAGGTTTAAGGTCTCACTGGCGTAGAGTGTTTCGGGTTTGATGACCGTCGCGTAATGTCGAATTTTAGTGTTAATGCTCATGCATTTTTTGTTGTAGATGTTTGCGGTTTTCCCATATGCTTTCCGCATTATTATTATTTATATAATAATTATTATTGTCAGTACATAATGTATCCGATATCTAGTGGAGGCTATCGGCTACGCCAGTTGTGGTAGAACCGTAGTTGAGATTTGTGGTCAAGGAGAAAAGATAGCGCTCAGATTGAGTCAGAATAGTTGCAGGAAACGACGTAGGAGGCTAAGAGAGAAGGAGCCACTACCCCTCAAACGTAAGGAATCACGGGAGAAGTAATTGATGTTTATAAAGATTAATTAGAAATGAAGTCTTATCTAACCTCAGAAGAGAAGGAAATAACGAGAAATATTATAAACAACAACTTGAAGAAAGGTGGATAACTCCTTAAGTTATGTTATGACTTTATAGCAGAAGATAGGGGTCGAGGATAGATCTGAGACGTCAGACAGCGGAAGGAAGGAGGAAGTCACGTGCTAGGTCAAGGCGAGGTGGCCGCACGCAGTGACAAGAACGAGGAGTATCAATCAAGTACCACAGTTGAGTTGAGTAAGTTGTGCGGTAACAGTAGGTGCACGCAACAAGTCGTGGAACGATACAGTTTATAAGGCAGTGCAGTACGGCGAATTACATTCAGGAGAGAGTTGCTAAGTGAAGCCGGCAATGTAATCTTAGGAGCTCGGTATTGGAGTACAGGCTGTCCGAAGGGCGAGTCAAGCAGGCCGTTAACTTTAGCCAGGAAGCCGGTGATTAGACACATGTTATATTCAACATTGTATTCACATACAGGTGGAACAGCAACGCTTTTACAAGCTTATAACTTACCGAAGTAACATGCAATATTCCACTAAATATGAGAAACACTATTTAGGCTACATTCTCAATGAATAACCGCTTAGCGAAGCAGTATCATGAGGCCAGTGTTTAACCTCATGTTACACATGGACAGTGAAGCAGAACGTGTCGTGCTGTGGGCGACATTTTGTTACGATGTGATAGTCAACGAGTTGAACATTATACTCTGACATTTTTCATGTTTGAGGTGTTGGGACTTGGATTTCAGCAGTCCAGTCGTTCAGTCCAGTTACAGTTACACATTTTTCTATGGATAGTCAGATGGACTTAACTTATTTCAGCGGTGTTACAGCATATTTTATAATGCATTTGAACCGGACATATTTAAGGCGACCATGGGGCCGTTCAAACATTACTGCTTTTGGCAAGTTAAGATGTGTGATCTTATGCACTTTGTGAATAGTGGCACGTGCAGTATAAAAGTTGCAAATAAGTACACTTTTTGAAGTCACAATTTTCTACCATGGCAATTCGATCATAGTGAAGACGAACATTATTAATGAATGTCGATCGAACAGTTTACTGAACAGTGGCGTAACACATCCGAGGAGAGAATGGGGTACTCAGTGTTTTCGAACTTTTGTGGAGAATTTTGGATAATATCCATGACGGATACTCTTCATTTCATCATGTCGTGCTAGGCGGATACGGAGACGTGATGGCAGCCCAGAGCGATGGATTCGGTTCCTAACGAAGAGGATTATTACATCAAGTTCACTTGGATGGAGTCAGGTGTTAATTTAGTGATTAATACAGCGTTTTTCGTCGATCTTGCGAGAAATCTGTGGCAAACACTTGGATTACCGACGATCTTTGAATTTTATTAACATCTGGAATATGAAGGTATTGTAAGAGTCATGGCATTACTCATATGATTTTTACATGAGCATTGGGCACACTCGTATTTTTGATAGGAGTGTTATTATTACTTTTTCGACATGGTTTGAATGTTTTACCACTCCGTTTGCTAAAATATGGTGTTACCATATGATATGGCAGGCACATTTATCCAACGTTCTCACCATTGATTGACTTTATTAAGCAGGATTTGATCTTTATATTTTTCTGTGAGGATAGTATTTTTTGATTATGGATATTTTTAGCGAGTGTTTCGAACTCGTGATCTGAAATTGGATAGTTAGAATTTTTCGTCAGTTCATTCCATACTAGCGTGTATGTAGATTTCATCAGCAAAGATTTCTTTCTTTTATTGGATTGTTTGGTGATATTAAATTTTATTCACTCAAGTGAATGCATATTGCTTTTATGTGACAAGTAAAATCTTGTTGATTCCAATCATGTACACTCATTCACTAGTCTACGAGACAGGGCCTGTTACCTTGAGTAACTGTGTGGTGGCACTCACCTAACCTGTCATTTTAGGGATTTTTTATCTTAGTCTACGAGGTGGTGCCTGTTACCTTGCGTAGCTGTGTGGTGGTACTTACCTAACCTGCCAATTGAGGGTCTCATATTATCATCTGAGTGTAATTATGATCGTAAGAGTATTAAACAATAAACTACGAGTCCTATATTAGTTGATTTTTGTTAAATAAGTTAAAAATAAATGTCAGCAGGGTTACACTTTGTAATTCGTGTTTTGCCAACCCTATAGTTTGTTGCAATACACTTTTGAGAGTATATTCATTTAACAGTTAATATACTGATACTCTTTGTGAGTGATTTCATACCTTTGGGAAGGATTTCAAGTAATTGAGTCTTGTAAGACGAGTTGTTTATTGTAAGAATTTATTTTGAGGCAGATAATTATCAGATATTTTTGGTGTGAGTTAATATAACACATTGTTTTTTTAGGTAAATCTTGAGGATCTTATGAGAGTTTATACTCTGAATTAAACCAATCTTTTATTGGATTACGATTACTAACGTAATTTTCCCATTGTTTAAGAAGTTGTCTAGACATGACAATATTAATTACAGTTCTTGTAGGTTATTTTCGTTAACCATCTGAAGCTAGTTATATTTTGTGGATCATGCTACGTGATGATATGAAGTATTTTTGATAGGTTGCCAGTAGAAGGTTTGCAATATTGCCATTGATAGTTTTGAGGAAGACATGAGGTCGTTGAACCCAGTCTAGCGTATTTCTGAAATTCATGCTGTGTGTGAATAATTGTGGTGTTATGTGAAATAATTATGGTGTTCAAAAGTGATATTTGACAACGTGGAATTATATGGTGAAGTTTTGGATAGTGAGATCCAACGTGATTTTGTGAAGGCAACGCATTATTTTGGCATGATAATTACGTCTGAGGTATAGCCTGGAACTGGTAAAATTTTAAGACAACGTTTTATAACCAATATTAAACAAATTTTAGGAAATTAAATAAATAAATAATTTTTTGATAATCCAAGATTCTCTAATACAGTAATAATAATAATAATTTACGGAATTATTTAAGGAGCTGATAACAATAAAATTTAAATAAATTTAAATAAATTTAAATAAGAGACATGGTTTAAATAAACTGAGGAATTGCAACTTAAACTAATGAATTAAATAATTAAAATGGATGGATTGAGATCATTTAATTAAATGAGATATTGAAATTAGAGTGTGTGGGTGATTTACAAATGATTTAATGAATTGATGAATGTAATATTTATTTAAATGCTCTGATGGTAATGAATTAATAATTCTGATTTGAGTATAACGAATATCGGAATGAGAGCTGATGTGCGAAACATTTAATTATTTTGACATGATAATGATGGTGATGAAAGATGAGTAGTGAAGTTTTTTTGATTCACAACCGAGTAGTGGTTAGCGATGATGTAAATATGGTGTATAAATTAATTGTTAATTTTTAAGGAGTGATTGTTGGGATTCCGAACATTGATTAATAAGCCATAAATGATTGAATAATTAAATATACGTTTTTTACGATATTTTGTGTTAGACAGATTAACATTTCTTGACATCCACATTACTGATGTTACGTTAACGAAAGGTAGGTCTCAGGGATCACGAAATGTCAGTGACGAAAAGACATAGTGCTACGGTGGCCCTGAGAACTCAAGCGAACTTCAGTTATTTTTATTTTTCATGTGGATGAAAATTATTTAAGATAGTGCAGAGATGGTTCGATTTTTGAGGACTATAACATCATAACTTTTACATTCGACCATACTCTTAGGCAGGGTTTATGTTTCTTTTTCTGTCTGACTGATCAAGTTAAATATAAATTTTCTTTTTATCTTAGTTGTGATCTGATGATGATGTTGTTTCCCAATCCTTTCCTTTGTCTCAATTAAGGCTTAACCAGAAAGGATGTGGTTTGCTAGGGGTTCAGTTGATGGCGCCCATTTCTATTAGCTATTATGATTAAATTTAAGCCCGTAAGGACCCTAGAGATACTTTATCTCGTGTTACCCTCTGCTTTTGTGATATTTCAACTGAATTTCCGACACATTCCTTATTTTATTTCATGTTCATTTAACTCCACTATGGCCTGGGATGCCAGGTATGCGATGTAATGGCAGATGGGTCATCGCATACCTCAGATGAACGGGTGCAGAAGAGGGAGAATTGGCTTTTCCCAATCGTGGGGCTTCTATTTTGTTTATTCCATGGGAACACATCAGATTGAGGTTACGAGGAGATTGATCTCTATTTCATTTAATGGTGTTATAAAATTTATTGAACTTGGTCAGACAATATACTTGTGTGCCCATTCCAGTGATCATGCTAATCATATTAGTGTTATATCATGTTTAGTTATATGTCATTTTATTTCTCATACCCAATTGTAGTTAGGAATTGATACATAGTGATGGTTTGCTATCCAACGTCTCTGAATTAAAACGTTTAGTTACAAATTATAATTATGTCTTCGGATGATTTGGCTAAAGTGTTAGAGGATTTGCAGAGTAGTATGTCCGGCATTGTGGCAAATATTACTCAAATGTAATCTGAAGTCAAAGGACAGATAAATGATTCAGAAGCTAGTTTACAAGCTAGATGTGAAGAAAATGTAAAAGCTTTAAAGGCTAGTAATGAGGAAAATTTAAGGTCATTAGAAGAAAGATTGCAGTCCAGTAGTAAAGATGAATTAAAAGCTTTGCAGACTAGTAATGAAACTAATCTAAAGTTATTGCAGACTAGCACTGAAAATAATCTAAAGTCATTGCAGACTAGCACTGAAAATTATTTAAAGGCATTAGAAGAAAGATTGCAGAGTAGTACTGAAACTAATTTGAAAGCTAGTGAGGCTAATTTAAAGGATAATTTTAAATTGTTAGAAACTAGATTACAAGCTCGTAGTGAGGAAAGTAATATAAAATTGGAAAACAATTTAACGAGTTTGGAGAATTGATTAACGTTAAAGAATGATGAAATATTAAAGGCTTTACAATCAGATATTAAGGCAGTAGAATCGAAAGAAGAGGAAAATTTATGCATGTTAAGGAAAAACATTCTATAATTAGAAAACAAAGGTGAAGAAAATATTTTTAAACTGAGGACAGATGTTATGTCTATTCAGAAAGATATTAAATCAGATATATCGAAATTAAGGTTTGACATAGATAGTTTAGTAACAGATGTAGGCAAAATACAAGAATGGTCTACCGAAGTATCTTTCGAATCCAAGATTAAAGGTTTAGAAACGAATTTAGGGAATCAAATTAAAAGTTTGAGATCAGTAATTGGTACAGTTAAAGAGGAAGTCTTAGGAGAGGTTAATTCTAACTTGAAATCCTTAGAAAACCAATTTCAGGCGTCTGTCTGTTAGGTAGTCAGCCCGAAGGCTGGTTGGATCCTCAAAAAGTACCGCCGTTACGTTATGTGAGTAGATACCCACAAAAACCCAAGGCAGCACTATTTTGAGGCGTTCTAGGCAAGAAGAGGAGTGAGGTAGTTTGCCATTGCTTTCCTCACTGATCCGAGACTACATGGCGGAGCATCGGGTAGCTAAGGAAAGAGAACTAAGGGTAGTCGAACGCGCCTTAGATGGGCCAGCTTTGACGTGGTTTCGCGCATTTAGAAGCAACTTTGCGAACCTGGAACAATTTGCCATAGCATTTTTACGACGATTCTGGAGTGCGGAGGATCTGTTAAACGTGAGAGCGGAAATGTACCCAAAACGTTACTCTACGTCACATCCAACACATTATGCAAATTATTTTACATCTCCGTTAGCTAAATTGCAATTTTAATTCGTCCATTGCCAGAAGACGAATTGCTGCAAGCAATAGCAAGGCAGTTGCCAGTAGAAGTCCAAGGATCACTCATAGCCTCGGGAGCGAATACACTTGAACATAACGATGATATCCTACGCAGATTGGATTACACACGCGCTCAGATGACCCCTAGGAATTCGAGGAATGAAAATCGGAACACGCAAGAAGTGAATGCGGTAGTTTTCGATAATGCGGCACAGACAGATAGGAGAAACTCGTGGGGGAATAGGAGAAACGAAGAGAAGAGAGGAAATATTCATAACGTACGTGGGAATGACTGATATCAAGGACCGTATGAAAGGCCATATAAACGAGATCCACGAGATGGTAGATACAGGAACTACAAGCAAAATTCCAGATATCAGAACAGGAACGGATACAATAACCGATATCGAGGCAGATATAATCAGAATCAGAAGTCCAATCAAACCAATAGACAAGGCAATGATAATTGAAATGATCAGAATGAAAGACGACAAGGAAGTCAAGAGTACGGGAGAACAAGGCGAGAGGATGGACAACCTAGTGCACCGTCCGAAGAGTTAATTAGAGATATCGATAGGGCAGGCACGAGTGGTATAAAAAATACATATTAACGCCGAATCAACATGCTAGTCATCTGGAACCCATCATCATAGTCGAAACATACCAGGTTAAATATGAAGATTTGATCGAAGAGGAAGATATAGTCCACCGGGGGAATCGACACGAATGAAGTTGTTGGAACATTCAACACAGCCAGAATTAGGAAGTAACATTAACATTAGGAAGAGGATGGTTGCATAACTATCGTGTATATAATATGTTGTATGTAGAGAATGCCTGAGAGTTTTTTTCTCAAGATTGATAAAAAAGGAGATGTACGGGAGAGATATACACTATACTTAGTTGAGGCTGTCGGCTACGCCAGTTGTGGTAGAACCGTAGTTGAGATTTTTGGTCAAGGAGAAAAGATAGTGCTCAGATCGAGTCAGAAGAGTCGCACAAAATGACGTAGGAGGCTGAGGGAGAAGGACCCACTACCCCTCAAACGTAAGGAATCACGGGAGAAGTAATGGATGTTTATAAAGATTAATTAGAAATGAAGTCTTATCTAACCTCAGAAGAGAAGGAAATAACGAGAAATATTATTGACAACAACTTGAAGAAAGGTGGATAACTCCTTAAGTTATGTTATGACAAGATAGCAGAAGATAGGGTTCGAGGTTAGATCTGTGACGTCAGACAGCGGAAGGAAGGAGGAAGTCACGTGCTAGGTCAAGGCGAGGTGGCCGCACGCAGTGACAAGGGCAAGGAGTATCAGTCAAGCAACACAGTTGAGTTGAGTAAGTTGTGCGGTAACAGTAGGTGCACGCAACAAGTCGTGGAGCGATACATTTTATAAGGCAGTGCAGTACGGCGAATTACATGCAGGAGAGAGTCGCTAAGCGAAGCCGGCAATGTAATCTTAGGAGCTCGGTATTGGAGTACAGGCTGTCCGAAGGGCGAGTCAAGCAGGCCGTTAACTTTAGCCAGGAAGCCGGTGATTAGACACATGTTATTTTCAACATTGCATTCACATACAGGTGGAACAGCAACGCGTTCACAAGCTTATAACTTACCGAAGTAACACGCAATATTCCACCAGGAATGAGAAACATTATTTCGGTACATTCTCAATGAATAACCGCGTAGGGAAGAAGTATAATGAGGCCACTGTTTAACCTCATGATACACATGGACAGTTAAGCGGAACATGTCGTACTGTGGGCGACTTTTTTGTTACGATGTGATAGTCAAGGAGTTGAACATTATACTCTGACATTTTTCAAGTTTGAGGTGTTGGGACTTGGATTTCAACAGTCCAGTCGTTCAGTCCAGTTACAGTTACACATTTTTCTACGGATAGTCAGGTGGACTTAACTGATTTCAGCGGTGTTACAGCATATTTTATAATGCATTTGAACCGGACATATTTAAGGCGACCATGGGGCCGTTCAAACATTACTGCTTTTGGCAAGTTAAGATGTGTGATCTTATGCACTTTGTGAATAGTGGCACGTGCAGTATAAAAGTTGCACGGCATGAACATTTATAAAATTTATTCACAATGTACACAGATACAGGGTGTCTGACAAATAAGTACACTTTTTGAAGTCACAATTTTCTACGAATGCAATTCTATCATAGTGAAGACGAACATTATTAATGAATGTCGATCGAACAGTTTACTGAACAGTGGCGTAACACATCCGAGGAGAGAATGGGGTACTCAGTGTTTTCGAACTTTTGTGGAGAATTTTGGACAATATCCACGATGGATACTCTTCATTTCATCATGTCGTGCTAGGCGGATACGGAGACGTGATGAGCGACGGATTCGGTTCCTAACGAAGAGGATTATTACATCAAGTTCACATGGATGGAGTCAGGTGTTAATTCAGTGATTAATACAGCGTTTTTCGTCGATCTTGCGAGAAATCTGTGGCAAACACTTGGATTACCGACGATCTTTGAATTTTATTAACATCTGGAATATGAAGGTATTGTAAGAGTTATGGCATTACTGATATGATTTTTACATGAGCACTGGGCACACTCGTATTTTTGATAGGAGTGTTATTATTACTTTTTCGACATGGTTTGAATGTTTTATTACTCCGTTTGCTAAAATATGGTGTTACCATATGATATGGCAGGCACATTTATCCAACGTTCTCACCATTGATTGACTTTATTAAGCAGGATTTGATCTTTATATTTTTCTGTGAGGATAGTATTTTTTGATTACGGATATTTTTAGCGAGTGTTTCGAACTCGTGATCTGCAATTGGATAGTTAGAATTTTTCGTCAGTTCATTGCATTCTATGGAGTATGTAGAGTTCATCAGCAGGGATTTTTTCTTTTATTGGATTGTTTGGTCATATTAAATTTTATTCACTCAAGTGAATGAATATTGCTTTTAAGTGACAAGTGGAATCTTGTTGATTCCAATCATGTACACTCATTCACTAGTCTACGAGACGGGGCCTCTTACCTTGAGTAACTGTGTGGTGGCACTCACCTAACCTGTCATTTTAGGGATTTTTCATCCTAGTCTACGAGGCGGAGCCCGTTACCTTGCGTAGCTGTGTGGTGGTACTCACCTAACCTGCCAATTGAGGGTCTCATATTATCATCTGAGTGTAATTATGATCGTAAGAGTATTAAACAATAAACTATCAGTCACATATTAGTTGATTTTTGTTAAATAAGTTAAAAATAAATGTCAGCAGGGTTACACTTTGTAATTCTTGTTTTGCCAATCCAATAGTTTGTTACAATACTCTTTTGAGAGTATATTCATTTAACAGTTAATATTTTGTTTCTCTTTGTGAGTGATTTCATACCTTTGGGAAGGATTTCAAGTAATTGAGTCTTGTAAGACTAGTTGTTTATTGTAAGAATTTATTTTGAGGCAGATAATTATCAGATATTTTTGATGTGAGTTAACATAACACATTGTTTTTGAAGTAAATCTTAAGGAACCTAAGAGAGTTTATACTCTGAATTAAACCAAATCTTTAATTGGATTACGATTACTAAGGTAATATTCCTATTGATTAATAAGTTGTCTAGACATGACAATATTAATTACAGTTCTTGTAGGTTATTTTCGTTAACCATCTGAAGCCAGTTATATTTTTTGTGGATCATGCTACGTGATGATGTGAAGTATTTTTGATAGGAGTTTTGAGGTTGCCAGTAGAAGGTTTGCAATATTTCCAATGATAGTTTTGAGGCAGACATGAGGTCGTTGAACCCAGTCTAGCGTATTTTTTGAAATTCATGCTGTGTGCTGAATAATTGTGGTGTTATGTGAAATAATTATGGTGTTCAAATGTGATATTTGACATCGTGGAATTATATGGTGAAGTTTTGGATAGTGAGATCCAACGTGATTTTGTGAAGGCATCGGATTATTTTGGCATGATAATTAAGTATCAGATATAGCTACTGGTAAAATTTTAAGACAACGTTCTATAACCAATAGGCTATTAAACAATTTTTAGGAAATTAAATAAATAAATAATTTTTTGATAATCCAAGATTTTCTAATAATAATAATAATTATAATTTATGGAATTATAATCTGAAGTTTAAGCATATTAATGATCTGACCCGATGAATTGAATATATTAATGTTTGATTAAACCGACAAAGAATTAAATAAATCAATAGTTGATTAAACAGCCGATGGATTATGTAAATTATTAGTTGTTTAAATAGCTGATAAATACATGAATTAAATGGTGACAATTTATAAAAGGAGCTGATAACAATAAAATTTAAATAAGAGATATGATTTAAATAAACTGAGGAATTGCAGATTAAACTAATGTATTAAATAATTTAAATGGATGGATTGAGATAATTTAATTCAAATGAGATATTGAAATAAGAGTGTGAGGGTGATTTACAAACGATTTAATGAATTGATGGATATAATATTTATTTAAATGCTCTGATGGTAATGAATTAATAATTCTGATTTGAGTATAACGAATAACGGAATGAGAGCTGATGTGAGAAACATTTAATTAATTTTGACATGTTAATGATGGTGATGACAGATGAGTAGTGAAGTTTTTTTGATTCACAACCGAGTAGTGGTTAGCGATGATGTAAATATGGTGTATAAATTAATTGTTAATTTTTAAGGAGTGATTATTGGGATTTCCAACATTGATTAATAAGCCATAAATGATTGAATAATTAAATATAAATGTTTTTATGATATTTTGTGTTAGACAGATTAACATTTCTTGACATCCACATTACTGATGTTACAACGAAAGTTAGGTCTCAGGGATCACGAAATGTCCGTGACGAAAAGACATAGTGCTACGGTGGCCCTGAGAACTCAAGCGAACTTTAGTTATTTTTATTTTTCATGTGGATGAAAATTATTTAAGATAGTGCAGAGATGGTTCTATTTGTGAGGACTATAATATCATAACTTTTACATTCGACCATACTCTTAGGCAGGGTTTATGTTTCTTTTTCTTCTGTCTGACTGAACAAGTTTAAATAAATTTTCTTTTTATCTTAGTTGTGATCTGATGATGATGTTGTTTCCCAATCCTTTCCTTTGTCTCAATTAAGGCTTAACCAGAAACGATGTGGTTTGCTAGGGGTTCAGTTGATGGCGCCCATTTCTATTTGCTATTATGATTAAATTTAAGCCCGTAACGACCCTAGAGATACTTTATCTCGTGTTACCCTCTGCTTTTGTGATATTTCAACTGAATTTCCGACACATTCCTTATTTTATTTCATGCTCTTTTAACTCCACTCTGGCCTGGGATGCCAGGTATGCGCTGTAATGGCAGATGGGTCATAGCATACCTCGGATGAACGAGTGCAATATATAGGTCATATTTTAATCTGATGTAATGCGTAGTTGTTTATTCTAGATTCTGAAGCTTGGTTTAATTCTGAGTTACATAGTATAGTTTATATTCATTTGTACAGATTTCATTATGTTAAGTTGTGAGTATTGATCCTGGCAATATTTTCTGTAACGTATACATGCTTAATATTCATGGATGGGAAGTTAAGAGCCAGTGCTAAAATCGCATGATGCATAGGTGTCCCCCATGACTCATCCCTTTAGCGATATGGCAACACTGTCCTCAAGTAGTGTTTGCCAAACGAATGTGCCTCTTTGTGATTGGAGGACACTGTTCTTAGTCTCGAGTGAAGAGGAACTATTTGATTGGTGGACGGAGTAGTGGGTGTCAGCGACTGTCACACCTGTAGCGATTGGTTATCTTCGGCGCAGGAGATATATTTTGGACTCTGGTGGTTGGGAGGAATTCTTCGGTTATAAAATACTGTGTCGGACATAACTCAAGGACTGATTTTTCAGATTTTCTTTCTGTTCATGGAACTGCTATGCCGGAGGAATATATCAGAGTTTTTCTTGTGAATATTGGTTGTCTAGCCAGAACTTAACTATTGAAAACTTAATGATTTTTTGGAAGTACTACGTGTATGAGTTAGGCTGCTATGCCACAACACTTGTATTTGTGATTTGTGCGAGTGCGTCTTTGAAGAAATGTTGTTGTTGATTAATTTAGGGTCTTTGCGACATCGTGGCCATGTAGCCCCGTGGGTGTTTGTGGAATTGGACTGGTGACCTGTGTTACTGCAATGGCTGTATTAGTGTGAGTTTTTGTAATTCAGATGAGAATTGGGAAGGAGGCGGCCTTTGCCATAATTTTGGAACTATCCGGACATTCGCCTGGAGTAGAAGTGGAAAACCACAGAAAACCATCTCCAAGATGGCTGAGGTGGGAATCAAAATGAATCTTTTCAGCTTTCCTACGAGCCTGAAACCTGAATTGAATTTGTTTCCAGAGCCGGGAATCGAACCCGGGCCTCCGCGGTGGCAGTCAAGAGTGCTAGCCACTACGCAACGAGGCGGACAATCTTTCAAGAAAGACTGAGTCGGTACTGAGGTACTACATCTACGGTCGTCAATTGTTTCTGTGACCAATTTCCGCTGTATTACAGTGGCTGAAAGGAATTGGCAACACTCAGCAAACAGTAGGAGTGTGGCAGGAAGTACAACATTGTCGGTAATGTGGAATTCTGTACATATTAGGCACTCAATCTATTCCAGGCTTATTTTCTAGGGTAAATTTGTATTCATTGTTGTGTAAGTTAGTCATGTGTTGCTAAGTTTCAGAATAAAGGAATACTTTAAATTGGAAAGTACAGTTCTTCTTAGTTACATGCCTGTAGTAAGCCTTCGTACCTTTTATAAGTTTGGCAAGGCCTATACACAAGCCAGTTCCTTTCAGGAATTCTGCCCCCACCCGGGGATTAAGAAGAGTTTTTGTCAAGTGTTATGTTATCACTAGCTGATGTACCCGTGCTTCGCTACACGTCATAAATAAATTAAAATGTGGAGGTGACAGTTAAAACAGGGGATAGGCGAGGTTTTGCGCAGAGGGAGATTAAGGATGGAACATATTTTGTCCAACTACACCGCTCGGCATTTTACCGTGTTTTATAGTACAAATTTAGATTTTACTCGCTAACCGTTGGAGATAACATTCGGATAGAAAATGTAATTTTAAACCTCGTATATGCCATCAAAAGTTTGCTATTTCTTAGTGTTCTCTTTTTATTTGAAATGGAAATATGAAAGTTTGAAACCAAAGGGTGTACAACGTCACTAAAATGGTCGCCATCTTTAAATAGTACAAAGTATTGAAATCAAAAGTAACCTATATGTTAACCAGGTAAATCAGCTACTTCCATGTAAAATTCATGTAAATCGGACCAGTGGTACTTGCGTGATTGAGTAATACACAGGCACACACCATCTCATTTTTAGCATCGTTTCGCTTGCGTCAGAGTCGTGTCTTATTGTTATTCAATGAAATGCAGGTTTAACCCCTTTAACACCCCTTTAGAACCTGAATATCCAAAAATCCCTCCTTAGTAGACGTTTTCGACACACAACAAACATATCCCCAAAGTATCATTCTTCTAACTTTAATAGTTTTGGTTGGCCGATGAGAGTGAACATCCAAAAATCCTCCCTTTGTGGAGGTTTTTCTTCCAGAATTTCACCCCTCCCCATAGGCTGATTGATTTCCTCCGAGTTTCAAACTCCTCGCCTATGTCGTTTAAGAGATGCACGCTCTGTTAGGAATCTTTCAACCCCCACTTTTCATCCCTTTCACCTCATAATATACACTACATCGAAAAAACATTAGACATGTTTCAGCTTATTTTTAATGATTAGTATATATGCCAAGTATCACATCCCCAAATGAAACCACTCGTGAGATATTGTTATTCAATGAAATGCACGTTTACCCCCTTCACACCTCTTTAGAACCTGAATATCCAAAACTCTTTCCTTTGTGGACGTTTTCGACATACAACGAACATATCCCCAAAATTTCATGTTTCTAACTTCAATAATTTTGGCTTGGCGATGATGAGTGAGTGAGTCAGTCAGGACATTTTCTTTCATTTATTTTTGATAATTTCAATCCTTAAATTGGATTTATGAAACAAACGGTCGAACACCTATTCACTTATTTAAAGCTGTTTTTCCCCTGAGTTTGATGAGTGAGTAAGTGAGACAATCAGTTAGGACACTTCTTTCCTTTTTTTCCCCCCAGAAATTCATCCCTCTCCATCCGCAAAATATTAGGCTAATGACCTATTAGTTTGGTCAAAGGATGCTCCCTCCATTAAGGTATGTTGTTGCTAAATTTGCTAGAGATCGGATGATTGGGCTAATCGTAATTTGATTTAAGCTTTGAACATTTGTGTGGCCGCCATTACGTTTCCGTCAAGATGGCGGCGATATAAAACATGAAACTGAGGTGCCCTTTGCTAGTGCTACCTCTGTACCAAATTCCGTTCATTCGGTTCCACCGTGTTCGAATTAATAGGGGGAATCAATTTTCACACAAAGATGGCCGCCATCCGCAAACTATTAGGCTAATGACCTATTAGATTGGTCAAAGGATGCTCCCTCCATAAAGGTATGTAGTTGCAAAATTTGGTAGAGATCGGATGATTAGGTTAATCGTAATTTGATTTAAGCTTTGAACATTCGTGTGGCCGCCATTACGTTTGAGTCAAGATGGCGGCGATATAAAACATGACACTGAGGTTCCCTTCGCTAGTGCTACCTCTGTACCAAATTTCGTTCCATTCGGTTCCACCGTGTTCGAATTAATAGGGGGAATCAATTTTGACATAAAGATGGCCGCCATCCGTAAACTATTAGGCTAATAACCTATTAGATTGGTCAAAGGATGCTCCCTCCATAAAGGTATGTTGTTGCAAAGTTTGGTAGAGATCGGATGGTTATGTTAGCCGTAATTTAACTTAAGCTTTGAACATTTGTGTGGCCGCCATTACGTTTCTGTCAATATGGCGGCGATATAAAACATGACACTGAGATGCTCTTTGCTAGTGCTACCTCTGTACCAAATTTCGTTCCATTCGGTTTCACCGTGTTTGAATTAATAGGGGGAATTGATTTTCACACAAAGATGGCCGCCATCCGCAAACTATTAGGCTAATGACCTGTTCATTTGGTCAAAGGATGCTTCCTCTATAAAGGTATGTTGTTGCAAAATTTGGTAGAGATCGGATGATTAGCTTAATCGTAATTTGATTTAAGCTTTGAACATTTGTGTGGCCGCCATTACGTTTCCGTCAATATGGCGGCGATATAAAACATGACGCTGAGGTGCCTTTTGTTATTACTACCCCTGTACCAAATTTCGTTCCATTCGGTTGCACCGTGTTCGAATTAATAGGGGGAATCGATTTTCACACAAAGATGGCCGCCATCCGCAAACTATTACGCTGATGACCTATTAGTTTGGTCAAAGGATGCTCCCCCATAAAGGTATGTTGTTGCAAAATTTGGTAGAGATCGGATGATTAGGTTAGTCGTAATTTGATTTAAGCTTTGAACATTTGTGTGGCCTCCATTACGTTTCCGTCAAAATGGCGGCGATATAAAACATGACACTGAGGTGTCCTTTGCTAGTGCTACCTTTGTACCAAATTTCGTTCAATTCGCATTCACCGTGTTCGAATTGATAGGGGGGGACAGACATTCAGAGTACACACACTCACACACACACACTCACAGACTCACACACACACAGACAGACACACTTTTTCGCCCTGTGTTGATCTCATAAGTCTACTTTCATTTTTACAAAAATCGAAAGTAGGCTAAAAATGAATATTTTAAGTAAATAACAGTCCTAGTTTCCTGTTGCCGAACTTCCAAACCGTTCAGCAGAAAAATGCATAAACTTTAATGAAAACCGAGTGATTCTGATCGAATTCAACGGTAACGAGGTGCAAGGTATGTCTAATTTCTCTTAGATTTATTAGCACGCTATTTTATTTTGTGATATAATTTGCATTTTGATATTGTGGGAATTATAATGATAATATAATAGTGTCACTAGCAACTCGCCCCGGCTTCGCCCTGGAACAGTTATGAATGTGCAAGGAATTCCTGTCAGACGTAATTTAAGAATGGCGAGGTGCAAGCCAAATCCCCCTCCCGTCCAAACTAAAAACACTTATAGTGGGCGATGTATCGAAGATAGAGATATGCTCACGCGGACTTTTTTGTACAATTTTTCATGCTGAACAATTCTTACACTCATAGTATATTGATATTTTTAACGGTTTGTCCAGCGTAAGCTTAAAAAGCGCAAGGACGTAAAGTTCTTTCTTCGACCTATTCACTGAAATCTAAAATCGTTACTGCTTGGCTCCCTTTGATCATAAATTAATTATTTTCTACAGAAATCTTCCTCGATATTACCTGTACAGAATGGTGAAAGCCGCATCAAAATCCATCCAGTGGTTCTCGAGATTACCCATGACATTCAAGAATCTGGGACTTTGTTTTACATTAAGTAGAGATAAGTCTTAGTCGTGCAATGCTTGGTTAACAGCGCTGTGTGAGCAGTTGAGTAACTAACAAGATTTCATGAAAAAGGTCTCATTGTCTAGGGCGGTATGAGCGCATTCAGTCGGCCGTGATTACAAAATTGCCATACTTCAGGAGGCCAGCTCAGGCATTTACACAGCGTTATGTTTGGAACAATATTACCCACATAACCCACAAGAGGACAGCACCGTACAGAGGCATTAAGAAGGCTGTGGTTAATGACAACGTGTATCTAGTTCTTCTATTCTCCTTTTTCTAATGTCTTCTGTTTATGTGCGATGCTGGGACTGTGATTTTATTAATATACGAGTGTATACTTTATCCTCTCCTGTGAGCTAAATGACATTTTATTCAGTATCTGTGGGAAAAGCTCGTGCACATCATTTGTAAAAGAATTCATGAAAAAAAAAACCTAACTGTAGCAGTATTCGATCCCCAGTCAACTGCGTGTCAGACTAACATGCTAGCCCAGAGCTAACCGTATCCATGACGTCAGGTGTTCTTAACTGACATATTAGATACAAACTGTTGGCAAATAATGACTTTAAATAAACGATTTCTTCACTGCAGTACATCTTCATTAAAGATCATTTCATACAAAGTTTATATTATTGTATCAGTACGGTATATCACATACAACATACTAAAACTACTGAAATATAAGACAGGCACATGAGGACAGCTGCCATCTTGTCGTGTGACACAAACGGCTCAGCTCTTTTAAGCCACTCATACTGTATAATATTATAATATTAAATTATAATAAATAACGGATCACGACCTTCAGGATAGCTTAAACCCCCCTAGGCTCGATAATCGGAATTGGTGGGTCTTAAGCTATTTATTAAAATGGTTGCATAATTCACACGGCCGCCATCCTGAAATGGCATGGCCGATGACCTTGAATTGTGGGTGAAAGACGCGTCCTATATAAAGGTATGTTGTCACCAAATTTGGTAGAGATCGGATGATTAGTTTAGCCGTCATTTGATTTTACGTTTTGAACATTTGAGTGGCCGCCATTCTGTTTTGGTAAAGATGGCGGCGATATAAAGTATGACACTGAGGTGTCCTTTACTAGTGCTACCTCTGTACCAAATTTCGTTCAATTCGGTTTCACCGTGTTCGAATTGATAGGGGGGGACAGACATTCAGAGTACACACACTCACACACACACAGACACACACACACACACACACACACACACAGACTCACACACACACATACACACACACAGACTCACACACACACATACACACACACAGACAGACACACTTTTTTCGCCCTGTGTTGATCTCATAAGTCTACTTTCATTTTTTGCAAAAATCGAAAGTAGGCTAAAAACGGTTGAACACCTATTTACTTGTATTTTGAGCTGTTTTTTTTTTCACCGAATTTCAAACTTCTCGCCTATGTCGTATCAGAGATACACGCTGCGTTAAGAATCACTCAACCCCCAATGTTCACCCCTTTCACCTCATAATATACACCACATCGATAAACCCTTAGACATATGTCTGATTATTTTTAATGATTAGTTTATATACCGAATATTACATCCCCAAAGGAACAACTCATGAGATATCGTTATTCAATGAAGTGCACGTTTACCCCCTTAACACCTCTTTAAAACCCGAATAAACAAAAATCATTCCTTAGTTGACGTTTCAGACATACAGAGAACATATTCCCCAAATTTCATGTTTCCAACTTAAATCGTTTTCGCTGGGCGTGATGAGTGAGTGAGTCAGACAGAACATTTTCTTTCAATTTTTTTACCAGAATTTCACCCCTCCCCATGGGCCCCTTAAATTGGATTGATGAAAAAACGCTTGAACACCTATTAACTTATTTTTTAAGCTGTCATTTTCCCCTGAGTTTGATGAGTGAGTGAGTTAGTCAGTCAGTTAGGACACTTTCTCTCCTTTTCCCCCCCAGAATTTCACCCCACCCCATTGGCCCCTTAAATTAATTTATGAAAGAACGGTCGAACACTGATTTAATTACTTTTTAAGCTGATATTTTTTTCGTTGAGTTTCAAATTTCTCGCCTATGTCGTTTAAGAGTTAGGCCTACACAGTCCGTTAGGAATCCTTCAACCCCCACTTTTCACCCTTTTCACCTCATAATAATACACCACATCGAAAAACCCTTAGACATGATTAGTTTATATGCCGAGTATCACATCCACAAATGAAAGCACTCGTGAGATATTGTTATTCAATGAAATGCAGGTTTAACCCCCTTAAGACCCCTTTAGAACCTGAATATCCAAAAATCCTCCCTTAGTGTACGGCTTTGACATACAATGAACGTATCCCCGAAATGCCATGTTTCCAACTTCAATATTTTTGGCTGGGCGATTATGAGTGCGTGAATGAGTCAGGACATTTGTTTTGAATTTTTTTTCTTCAGAATTTCACCCCTCCCGATAAACCCCTTCAATTTGATTGATCAAAAAAAAAACTGTCGAAAAGCTATTTACTTATTTTAAGCAGTATTTCCCTCTGAGTTTGATGAGTGAGTGTGTCAGTCAATCAGTTAGGGCACTTTCTTTCCTGTTTCCCCCAGCCTCCAGAATTTCAACCCCTCCCCATGGGCCCCTTAAATTGGATTTATGAAAAAATGCTCAAACACATATTTACTTTTTATGCTGATTTTTTTCCGCTTAGTTTAAAACTCCTCACCTATGTCTTTTAAGAGATACACGCTCTGTTAGGAATCGTTCAATCCCCACTTTTCACCCCTTTCACCTCATAATATACACCACATCGAAAAACCCTCAGACACGTGTCTTCTTATTTTTAATGATGAGTTTATATGCCGCGTATCACATGCCCCAATGAAACCAATCGGGCTATATTGCTATCAATGAAATGCAGGTCTACCCCCTTAACACCCCTTTAGAACCTGAATATCCAAAAATCCTCTCTTAGTGGGCATTTGCGGCCTTAGAGGAAGCTGCATACCAAATTTCATTCCAATCCGTTCGTTGGTTTCTGACATTTCGTGATGAATGAATGAATGAGTGAGTGAGTGAGTGGTATTGACAAATATATAGTAGATAGTGTCAAGACTTTGTTATGCTAAACTTGGTTGACAGTGCTGTGTGAGCAGTTGAGTAACTAACAGGATTTCAAGTAAAGATCCCCATTTTCTATACACGCAGTGCAGAGCGCAACTGGCATCCAGTCGGCCGTGTCTCGACTTTAGCTATGTTGCCATGGAAACTATCTGCCTTGCCATTCCTTCATGAGTATATTTTACGATTTGATTACCATGTGCTTGAGTGCAAAACGGCCGAAAACAGAAGAATGAGAAAGACTATCGAAAATTCACGTAGCCAGCGGTTCCTTCTGGGTCCTAAACTGTGTGTATGCAAAATTTGGTTGAGATTGGGGAAAGGTGTAGATTTGTATACGGAACAGACCCACCCACATACATACATACATACATACATACCTTCAGACTTTCACTTTTATATATAAGATTTGTTTTATTAATAATTATTGCAATTTACTTCAAATTGCAAATGAGGCCATTAATGTGAAAACCATTTGTTTTTATTATATTTGTCTTAATTTAAACGTTACAAATGGCTTCACAACGTGAGGATATCTTGTGGTTTGAATGTATCATATTTTATTGCAGTATATTAAAGCCACTTTCAGAAGCAAAACAAAAGAATGGGACACAAAGGTGTTAGCAGTATTGGCAACATAGCCCATGTTACCATAGCAACTGGCCACTCTCGAACAGCAATAATCAATTGTTTTGAGACACTACCGCTTTCTCCAGAACCCTTCTCCTGTTGGAAATGTTGCACAGAATATATAACTATGGTGCTCTCTCGGGCGAGTATACTTGACGAAGACCAACACTGCTTCTAAGTTGTGTCTTCGCCCTATGGATCATGTCCTGAACAATACGTGCATACTTCTCTTGACCTCCTCTGGATCGCATGCATCCCCATACTTCCTGACGGGGCCTTCTCTAAGTCTATGAACAACACATGCAGTTCTTTCTTCTTTTCCCTCAGCTTTTCAATGACTTGCCTAAGAGCAAAAATGGCATCTGTGGTTCCTTTCCGTGGCATAAATACAAACTGTTCTTCACCTATAATTGTCTCCACCCTAAGACTAGCCTACCTTCAATGACTTTTGCCGAGATATTTATAGTGTGCGTCATGAGTTTTTTCCTTTGTAATTTGTAAAGTCCAAAACGACTCAACAATATGCATTTTTCAAATCCAGACCTAGAGTGGACAGGGATGGTTAGTGATGACGTCTGCTGGCCAGAAGAAGTGTTATATATCAATACATTTTGACTGATGGTTGAGTTTTGTCACGTTTTCAACATGGGCTTGTTGAGAGGTTTTAGTTCACATTCATATCAATATCTGTGATCTGCCATTATTTATGTCTGTTTAGCGTGAAGGCTATTGCGATTTCTATCTTATTTAATGACAACCAAAATAAATGACGAACCTGAGCTACTTAGATACTTATCATTCTTATTTTGTTGGCGGACAGAGATGGATGAAATAATGCGAGAAATTCAGTGTATCAAAAGCTTAACGTTCCATTATCTAACGATGGTATCATAAAGTGTTCAATGTCACCTCCACCTTCGTGTACTATTAAATAGCAATTGTTGATAATGTACCTGTATTATTATTCCCCGAAACAAAGAACACACCATGAAGACGCAATGCGTATTTGGCTTAAGAAAGTGAATTTATTGAATTCTTTACGATTATCTGGATGACATGACTGTTCCTGACGAACTGATAAGAATCAAATCAGTAATTTCGGGGTCCTCATTTTTGCTGTGGCAATTTTCCTTGTAGCGATGAAGAATATTGCTAGGGAGGAGTGATTTTTATCCTAAAAATGGCAATTCAAATCAGAATTGTATTGTCTCTTAGATTATCACATGTGAAAGTGTGTGCAAGTCATAGGTCCTGACGTTACTCTGGGAGCCCAATAAGATAATACCTGGTAAGCTCAGTGTTTTCAGATGTAAACGTTTCAGAACTCAAATTTACCGTCTTGGATTATTGAAATCGATCAAAAAATCTTAGAAACTTGGTCACTAATTCCTAAGATTTCTTTCAGTGTTTCTTTTAGGTAACGATATATGGCTGTACCTTACTTGTGCAACGATTGTACGCATATTGAAGCAAACACTGGCACTTGTGAGGAGAAACAAATATCAAAATCCTAATAATTGTTCACAGTATTTTTATATCTAATTTTCGCTGTTTACACTCTCCTTGAGATGTCCTCCACCGTTATCCTCATTCTCCCATCTTTATAGGAATGTTTAACATTTATTTATTTTTTATTAAATTGATTCCAACTCAATTATGAAGGGATTTATTTAGCGTTCCTAAGAAACTTCATCCATACAGAAGATGCTTGTTTGCCATTTCCGGATTCGAGTATCCCATTGTATCACGACGTGTACTGTCCGTCCACTCAATAACAACTGACAATACCACTCCACTCTACTCTAGCTTATGACCTGTGTGGACGTGTTTACTTGTTTGCTAACCACCAGACATCACGTGGCTTTGAATGCAAAACAAATGCACACAGACTTAAATAGTGATGAAACTTACAAGTGGCCGGTATGCCCTCCACAAATGACCGACTAGCATCGTACCACCGTCTGTGTTATGCACACCACAAACAATGCTTGTAACACGGCAAGGAGCGCGCACACACACACACGCATATGTTTACAGGACATGTTTTGCTTGCTGTCAGTTCGTCTATCGAACCGCCGGAGGTTCCCCAAATATTTAGTTACACTCTGTATAGTGAAAGTTGGCCTCGGCCACTGCTCAACGTCAGCCTATCAACATCTAAAACGTCACGCTATTTGTCTCCTTCTATTAGCTTTGACATTATATACTCTCTTTTCGCATTATCAAATTTCTTGAAATTCAATATAGAGCTGCTAGATGCTGTCTACTATATCTAAAATGGAACATTTTCTTATTTCATGTTAGTCTTCAGCGATCTCATAATTTAACAACGCTGACGTTCTCATTGGTTTCGACTTCACACCCATCCCCTCCTCTGTTCTCTAGCAGGACGTAGCACTTCCCGTGCCATAGTTCTTCGCCCTTATTAAAAATTTACTTGAGTGTTTTTAAATTTGCCGATTTCCTACGGTCACAGGTTCAATATGCATTAACTTATCAATTGGGGGATATCTGGAAATACATCCAGGATTATTTTGTTGTATTCTTTTAATAAACTGCTTAGTTTTGTTTTAACACGACGCACAGTGTGTCGATTCCCATATCTAGGTGGAAAAAATTCACTGTCGCAAATTAAAGTGAAAACTGGCTCATTCGATAGTGAACAACCCAGATGGTGACCTTCGGTCTTCCCTTCCGCTCTCTGGTGCGTAGGAGGGAGGTTATAGGTGCTGAAACGTCTTCCTGGCAGTTATCAGGTCATAAGATAGGAGGTGTCGGAGTGAACCGAACGTTGTGATTCTAGTGAGTTCAACGAGGATTTGTCTTCTGCGGCTCATGGAATAGTGAAAAGAGGTAGGCCCTATGTGTTCGCACTTTTATGCGTAATACAAGCTTTCTGCACTAAATAAATTATTTACTTTATGAGTGCCTCATAGTGCCACTATATTTTAAACGTCATTCGATAGGAAATTTAATGTCGATTCAGGATCGGTAGTGGTTTGGTTGCGCACGAATGTGCATGATGGTTTATTTTCTTATTTTCAGTGACTATGTGGGCATTACCTTGAGAAGAATTTTTCAACGCGTGGCGGTCGTGTTGTAAATAGGGGCGTACAGACGTCATATTTCAATATGTTATGAATAAATTTGATCCTACAACTCTTACTGACACTCGGGCGCAGGAGCTAAGAAACAAAATTTAGTTGATATAATATTAACAAAAAAAATGGGAGAGTGCAGGAAGAACAATGTCACGTACATAGGTAATCTACCTATTGAAGCTATTGAGTTACCTAATGACCCCAAGGAACTTTGACATCAAATGATGAAGACCAGTATAGGAATGACTACGATGCTCTGGACTATACAGAAGAATCAGGTGACGAATGAACATTAGACATTTTGTTATTATTAAGGGGAATGAGATTAATGAGAACATTGCTTGACGAATGGACGTTTTCTTTTTATTTTCAATAGGAGAAATAGGCCTAATATTCAATATATGTTGTCGTTATTTCCATGCTTTTCTAGAGAAATAATATTTTTTCGTGTGTGAAGTATGTTTACTAAAACTACGTGATTAACAGGACTGTAAAATGACATTTTATTATAAAGAAGTTGTTTGTATGATTTTGACGAATATTGTTTTTATTTTTAGAAAATAAATGTCATTTTTGTACATATTTCGTTGCTTTGTGTTTAATAACAATGTAATATACTTTTTTAAATCCAGATGATTGCCAACTGGATTCAGTGACTTCGTCTATTCCCTCAAATAAGGTGTAACAAGAATACTTGACTGAAAGTCTCATTGTTATTCATATTTTATCCAGTTTTAAATAGTATGCTTACAACTGTCATAAACTATCATATACACATCCGAATCGTGATTTTTCCTACCAGAAATGGATGATTCTTGTGTTGCATTCGGTCATTTTTAACACCTCACCTTACCCCTCACCCCTATATATTTACCCCCCGATGATCGTACACTTTAGACGATGCCAGAAAAGAATTCAGCGACCTCGAAAACGGTATATTGCCAACTTTTAATAGAATCCCACCTCTATTAACGAAGTTATTAATTTTTTCCACCTAGAATTGGTATTCGACACACTGTGCGACGTGGCCATTTCACTATTTTGAACCGTTTTAAGCACTAAACATTTTTACGATGAACCGCAGACGAGGAAAGCAAACTTCCATGATCAAAAATTTTGAACTAAAAAGCAAAATATTCCACCCATTATTGCTACGAACTAGTCCACGGCTTAAGATCAGCAAAATAATTAATTTAACGAAGCCAATAAGAAATGAAATGATAATTAGAGGGGGAACGCGTCTAGTCTAGTGACAGGTAGCATTTCCCTTTGGCAGAAAAGTTGCTTTCGAAATTGGTTATTTGGCCTGGAAAAAATCCTACGGACGCCCATAATTCTGATGGAATTCTGATTCTCTACCACACAGTGTAAACATCTCGCAGCGACTGTACATAATTAACAATTTACCTTCAAATATTAACATAATCATAGTTTCCATCGTACCAAACTCATTTGATGTTTGATTAAGGCGAGAAATGTCAGCCATGTCCCTCCCACCTTGACTAGTGTAATGGACAAGAAGATTGTATGATCATTATGCTGTCCTTCCTTAAATGAAACATTACACTTGTGTTTATTACGTGTAATTAGGACTTTTTCCAGTCGGTTATCTCCATATGGAGTTTGGAAGTAACGAACCGTTGTTCATTTCGATTTTGAGTCCATAGTGTGTTAAATTATAAATCGTAAGTTGGATTGTGTGGCACAGTTAATGAAGCATTGTCCTTCAGGAAATAGATTGTGGGTTTGAGTCCAGCTCAGATCGATGGCGTTAAAGGTATTAATAGATAAATAGTACTTTATAGATTCCCTTTTGTGCTAAGTTACAGTACCCCAAAGCAGTTAAATCTGGGGTTAATCACAAGTAGGGGAGCAGTGAGAGTTCTGCCCCACCCATTTTATTTGTACCCGACAGTACATGTTAAATAATTAATATCTGGTGAACCCATGGTCGGATGTAGACAAATGAGGAGTCATTGGACTCAGAGTGACGTCCTCTTTGCTATGGACCACTGGTTATATTTTTCAAAAAAAATTGAAAAAGTTTGTTTTGGAAAATAAGCGATAGTTTAAAAACCAAAAATGATAGAACGTTGTGCCATGGTTGAAACGAATGGACTTTATGTCCTTTATTTTTTATAATAAAACTTTTTTATTTTTTGAATTTTTTTGGAAACAGTTCAATTTTGAAATTCCTATATTTCGAAAACTAGGAATTTTACAAAAACGTTTGCTCGACATAAATGAAGGGTATCTAACCCCTGTACCCCGAACATAAATTTCAAGTCTTTAGGATAAAAATACAAAAAGAGTAGTAGTGCTGAAAGGACAGTTCTGAGCCACCCCCTACATTCATACAATATATGCACTCAACCCACTATTATCAATGGCAATCTTATGTAGACCTATTCACTTATATTTTGAAACAGTTTTGATGCATGTTTTTGAAGTTATCCCTATTTGTTATTAGCGCGTCAAAGATACAGTTCCAATGTGAAATTCCTTTACTGAGACGGGAATGAAATCCGCGCTTTCACGTTGGTAGCCAATAATACTATCTACTACGACACGGGGCAGTGTCATTAACATATTCAACCATTGAAGTGAAGCTCACACCAACACGGAAAATTGAGCAACAGATAATTTTCCAAAACATATACTGTATATATATACATACTGTATGGCGGATAATACCAAACTAGATCACAATACAACGGTTAGGCACTCATTTAACAAAATATAGCGTTGGGGCATTAATTCTATAAGGTCATCTATGGACTGCAAATACACAACGATCATTCAGGTATTCGTCTTCAAGGTGTTTCTTCCTTGCCGTTTAGCTTCCTGCCAGAGAATTCTCAATCCTTGTATCATTACTATGTAATTAGTTTTAAATACAGTTGCATTTAGAGACGCCAGGTTACCGAGCAGATTTTTCCCTGAATAGGATCTGTAACGCGCCAGTAAATACTGACTGCTTCAGGATTCGATCCTACCACTTTGCGAACAGCAGCCAAGAATGTCACTGATGCGCTACTAACAAAGAGAATATTATCATATGCCATATAAAACAAATTGTACTTACCCGCCTCGAAAGTGTTTGAAATTGTATTAGTTTTTAAGTTGCTCCTTCTGCCTTCAGATTCACCAACACTCTGATTGACGGTCAAATAGAAAAATAACAACTACACGTTGCCTGGAAGGATACTTCGTCTTGGTAGTTGGATTGACTCCCAAAGCCAAGATTTCAGATTCTTCCCAGTTTCAGACCGATAACACTCAAGTGTTTTCTAATGCGACAACCATGTATCACTATACTGTGCCCAACTCTAGGAATGGGTATTCCAAGATTCAGACACCTAGATATCAAGGGAAAGGCTACAGCCGCTTTTGAAAGTTGAGATATTTGAATATCGCGCTCCATTACTTCTAGAATGGAATGGAAACTTTGTGCAGCCAAGAGCATGTCAAGTGACGTAGCGAGTAGTAGCAGAGGTCGATACTATTTGTTGATTAAATAGTTAGCCATGGAGTAGAGACTTGAGACTTGGATCAGATTACTGGCACGGCCAAATGAAAGAGAATGCACTTAGTCTCAAGTGAATCGGACCAGAGACACCGGAGATATGAGGATTTCCAGATTTCAGCGTGATCCAGCGTGGACCCGACCGTTTTGAATAAAAGCCGACCGGCCCAAGCATCATCAGCTCACTTCGAACCAAGCTCTTGCATGACAAGGTGCTGCTGCTACGTTGAGCCAAGGAACATGGTTGCCGGATCTACGCAGAAGATATCTTTAAATTGTGATAGTCAAAAAAGTGCTACGATACGCGTGGAACATAGTAAATTTCCGGCAGAGGGAATCACTAAGGTGATTGTTATTTTCTACGGACACTGGTGAAATACATTATTTCTATATGGACACATGCTAGACTTTGTCTAGAAAGTACTTTGTCACAGTCCAGTAATAATAATTCAATACTAGGATATTTTAATCCAATTAGTCAGTTTCATAAATTGTAACTTGATAACCACTCCGATCTTTCAGTATATTGAAGGCCAGTCTATCACGGTGTTGTTCATTAGCCGACAAAGGGAAACTATAAGTTGCTTCGCGCATGATAGATGGTGATAAACCATGCCCAGGGAACGATCTTCAGAACAGCCGTTGATTGATTTAGACTGTCAGTGTTTTCTTGTACTGAAAAGATTACCGTGAGTTATGTTACAACTGACGTATTTGAGAATAGATCATTTGGATCTGACCCCATTTAAGCGAACTGCTATGGATTTAATTGAAGCCAATATTAAAATGGATCAGCAGTTACTTCAAACTTCAAGAAATATTTCCACTATGTCGTGTTAGACAGATTGTGGGTATATAATGGCGGCCGATGCAAGGATTAGACGTGCGTGTCCAATAGGGCATGTATCTGGATAAATCTGGTACAGACCAGGTTCACTACGCTTCAAGACCAACGAGAAATGTAAGCCACATTTGACTTTTATATTATGCCTAGCTAATTGGAACAAACTCATTTTCTGCAGATGACCAACACATTTGTTTTTCTTCGTATTTAAATCTTGCAATGATTTACGCAAGACATATTAGAGTTATTCTGAGTATTTTCAGCACTCAGAACAGTTTAGGATCGATGACCGAGCATAAGGAGCATTTATTTGAATGTTTCATATTTTTTTGATAATCACGGTAATCAGCCGAGGTAACTGTAAAAGTTAATAATTATTTTTGTTGAGAAATGGATATTTTATCCATATTCGAAGAATCGAACATGTGGATTCTCACGTAATGAAATAATAATTAAACACATTTACAATAATATAACTAATAATAATAATAATAATCCACTAATAATAATAATAATGATTTTCATAACTTTTCTAAATAATTCTTGGATCTTATATTTTCTAATAATCACATTCATTGAGAGAGAGCTTATGAAGTAGTTTAATCATTTCTAGTTTGGAACAGGTGATTTTCCGAAGGATAGTGGTTAGCGCAAGCCCGCATTCAACCAACATTACAGTACTGGTTGAACAGTTAATATTTGCAATGAGCAAAGTATATTTTTCAGATAACACGGAGAGGCATCAAACGGGAAGCAAATGATATTTGTATCAATTAGGATATTTTTGTATTTATATAAAATCATGACGTAGATACACATTCGAAAGTGAAATAGAGAGTATCATAAGTGTGGTAACTTCACGTTTTGAACTGAATGGTAAAATAAAATAAACTTGTAAGTTTATAAATCTGCCAGTGTTGATAATAAGCAGAGGCTTGATTTATTGTATAAATTTTGGGAAGAAAATTTATGTGTGTGGAGTAGTTGAAATGCCATTCCCAGGTGCGCATGTTTAAGTCGCAGGAATGAGGATGTTTTTATTTTAGCATCAATCAAATAGCAGGTTCGATGACTCAGTGTTAAAGAAGGAGTATTGGAACTACACATTGCGTCGTATGAATGACCCAAAGGTTATTTCTTAAAAACCATCAGTTCTTATTTCAACCTTGTTTACGGATTCCATTAAGACTTTGATTTTGCTAGAACCCGGATTTGTCATGAAAGTATTTTATTCTTCTTCAGAGGAAGACCTTTGCCGTTGTTGTTGGAATATTGTGTTCTTATAAAAATAATAGAATGGGCCACTGCCAATTAAAAATAATTCTATAACCACGAATAATTTGAAGGATGTTTTCAATCCTAGTGTCATGAATTAAATGAATTTATTATGAAGCTACAATTCTTATTTCCGCATTCTGTTCAAGAACTGCAAGTTGTGAAAGTTACTAAAATGGCCACAAATATAAATATTTTTCTTAATAATGATTCCAAGTGGAAAATCGAATAGTTGAATGGTCCAACAATTTATTGATCAAGTTGATGATTCAGAAATCATATATTTTGTTAGGAACTTGAAGTTCATAATCGAGTCACTTCTCGAAACGTTTAATGTCAGAAGAACAATTAATTTTGTTGTGCTTCGCACAGTTCTTCGATGCTATGCTCAAGGGTCAGATACTTTTCAGATGGTATTAATATGTGTACATAATTTGTGTTGATTCAGAGAAAATAATATTTTTTTGACAATATTTTTTGAAACTGGAAAAATAAGTGAAAGTTAAAAATTCTATGAACAATTATTCTACGAGTGTTAATATTATGTAAATATTCAACCAGTGAACTACAGTATTTCCAGTAAAGACAATTAAATTTGAACTGGATTTAATCATAAATAATGGGTATAATTTTGGAACACAGTCTACAGGACTGATAATCAGACTTGTGTCTCCAAAGATAATTGTCCAATGTGTTGGAATATTTCTGTACATTGTTTAAATAGTAATGTGGGTCGCCACACATGAATGATGCTGCTTTGAGCATTTTATTTTGCAGTCAATTTTAAATTCAGAATAAAATGAGATAATTTTACATGATGTGTTATGCCCAGTTGAATCTCCTTCTATCCTTATTGTTGCATTGAGCCAAAAATCAGTAACGCATTTTTTTCATTTGATGTCGTTTTTGCGATTAGCTTTAACCCATCTGGCACCCCGGGATATTTTGACTCTCTTGCTGACTGATTCTTGGTAAAATGCATATGTGCCCGTTTAGACCGGTGTCCGCACGACCACATATGCATTTTACCAATAATCAGTCAGCACGAGAGTCAAAATATCCCGGAGCGCCAGATGGGTTAAAGCAAATCGCAAAAACGACATCAAATAAAAAAATGCTTTGCTGATTTTTGGCTCAATGCAACAATAAGGATAGAAGGAGATTTAATTGGGAGTAACACATCCTGTAAAATTATCTCAGTTTATTTTAAGTTAAAATTGACTGCAAAGATGCTCAAAGTAGCATCACTCACGTGTGGCGACCCACACTCCTATTTACACAATATACAGAAATTTTCCAAACACATTTGACAATTATTTTTTTTGGAAACACAAGTCTGATTAATAGTCCTGTAGACCGTGTTCCAAAATTATTAATGATTCATTCCAGTTCAAAGTTAATTGTCTCTACTGGAAATGTCGTAGTTCACTGTTTGAATATTTACATGATATTAACACTCGTAGAATAAATGTTCATAGAATTTTAACTTTCACTTATTTTTCCAGTTTCAAATTTACATTGTCGAAAAATATTATCATCATAGAAGCAACACAAATTATTTACATATATTAATAACATCTGAAAAGTATTTGACCTTGAGCATAGCATCGAAGAACTTGTGCGAAGCACAACAACAATTAATTGTTCTTCTGACCTTAAACATTCGAGAAGTAACTCGATTATGAACATCAAGTTCCTAACAAAATATATGATTTCTGAATCATCAACTTGATCAATAAATGGTTGAACCATTCAACTATTCAATTTTCCACTTGGGAACATTATTATAAAAATATTTATATTCATGGCCATTTTTAGCAACTTTCACAACTTGCAATTCTTCGACTGAATGCGGAAATTAGAATTGTAGTTTTATAATGAATTCATTTAGTTCATGGCACTAGGATTGAAAATATCCTTCAAATTATTCGTGGTTAAAGAATTATTTTTAACTGGCAGTGGCCCATTCTATTATTTGTTTAAGAACACAATATTACAACAACAACGGCAAAGGTCTTCCTCTGAAGAAGAATAAACTACTATCATGACAAATCCGGGTTCTAGCAAAATCAAAGTCTAAATGGAATTTGTAAACAAGGTTGAAATAAGAACTGATGGTTTCTAAGAAATAACCTTCGGGTCATTCATACGACGAAATGTGTAGTTCCAATACTCCTATTATAAACATGAGCCATCGAACCTGCTATTTGATTGATGCTCGAAAAAACCTCTTCATTCCTGCGACTTAACATGCGCACCTGGGAATGGCATTTCAACTACTCCACACACATAAATTTTCTTCCCCAAAATTTATACAATAAATCAAGCCTCTGCTTGTTATCAACACTGGAAGGTTAATAAACTTACAAGTTTATTTTATTTTACCATTCAGTTCAACCCGTGAATTTACCATACTTATGAAAATCTTTATTTCACTTTCGAGTGTATTTACGTCATGATTTTATATAAATACAAAAATATCCTATTTGACACAAATATCATTTGCTTCCCGTTTCATGCCTCTCCGTGTTATCTGAAAAATATACTTTGCTCATTGCAAATATCAACTGTTCAACCAGAACTGAAATGTTGGTTGAATGCGGGCTTGCGCTAACCACTATCCTTCGGAAAATCTTCTGTTCCAAACTAGAAATGATTAAACTACTTCATAGGCTCTCTCTCAATACATATGATTATTAGAAAATATAATATCCAAGAATTATTTAGAAAAATTATAAAAATTATTATTATTATTATTAGTGGATTATTATTATTATTATTTGTTATATATATTTAATTATCATCTCATTATGTGAGAATCCACATGTTCGAACCTTCGAATATGGAAAAAATATCCATTCCTCAACAAAAAATAAATTTAACTTTTACAGTTACATCGGCTGATTACCGTGATTTCCCAAAAATATGAAATATTCAAATAAATGCTCGAAATTCTCGGTCATCGATCCTAAACTGTTCTGAGTGCTGAAAATACTCAGAATAACTCTAACAAGTCTTGCGTAAATCATTGCAAGATTTAAATACGACGAAAAAAAATGTGTTGGTCATCTGCAGAAAAATAGTTTGTTCCAATTAGCTAGGCATAATATAATTCAAATGTGGCTTACATTTCTTGATGGTCTTGAAGCGTAGTGAACCTGGTTTGTACCAGATTTATCCATAGACATGCCCTAGCGGACAAGCATGTACAATCCTTGTATCGGTCGCCATTATATACCCACAATCCGTCTAGTAAGACAGAGTGGTAGTATCTCTTGACGTTTGAATTAACTGTTGTTCCATTTTAATATGGGCTTCTATCAAAGCCATAACAGGTAGTTTAAATGGGGTCAGATCTAAGTGATCTCTTCTTAGATATGTCAGTTGTAACATAACTCACGGTAATCTTATCAGTACAAGAAAAACACTGACAGTCTAACCAATCAACGGCTGTTCTGAAGATCGTTCCCTGGGCATGGTTTATTATATCACCATCTACCATGCGCTAAACAACTTGTAGTTTCCCTTGCGTAGACTAATGAACGCCACCGTTATAGACTAGTCTTCAGTGTACTGACAGATCGAAGTGGTTAACTAGTTACAAATATGAAAACTGACTTGAAATGGATTTAATCATCCAAGTATTATGTTACTACTGGACTGTGACAAAGTACTAATTCTAGACAAAGTCTAGCATATGTCCATGTGAAAATAAAAATATTTCCACCAATGTCTGTAGAAAAATCAATCACCTCAGTGATTCTCCTCGCCGTAAACTTACTAAGTTCCACCTCGTAGCGCAGCACTTTCGTGACTATCACGACTTTGAAAAGAACTTCTGCGTAGATCCGGCAACCATGTGCCTTGGCTCAGCGTCGTAGCAACTTGCTTGGCAAATGCTTGTGTAGAAATGAGCTATCGATGCTTGCTCCAGCCGGCTTTTATTCAAAACTGCCAGGGTCACGCGTCATCACGTTGTAATCTAGAAATCCTCATATCTCTGGTATCCCTGGTCCGATTTACTTGATACTAATTGCGTTCTATTTTATTTGGCCGTGCCAGTAATCTGATCCCAGTCTCAAGTCTCTACTCCATGGTTAACTATTTAATCAATAAATAGCCTCGAACTCTGCTATTACTCGCTACGTCACTTGACATGCAAGTATCGGTAAATTCCTTCCAAATGCTTCTCGAAGCAATGTAGCGCGATATTCAAATATCTCAACTTTCAAAAGCGGCTACAGCCTTTCCCTTGATATCTAGGTGTCTGAAACTTGGAATACCCATTCCTAGAGTTGGGCACAATACGGTATTCTCTATAATCCCACTCTTGTGCAAAATTACAACACACAGGCGCTTGATAAGTCACAGAAGATAAAATCGAAGGCCATTTTAGTTAACATTATTATTGACAGGCAACAATGAAACTTTCAGTAACGTCACATCATTCAAACTCTAAATATTATACGTTGGTTTTATTCACAGTGCTCCTATGTATTGAAATAGAGAGGGCTAAGTTAAATGTGCACAATGAAGAGTGGCATCTGGGAGACTGGCTTCAGAATATAGTCAACCGTTACTTCGATCAAGAATAAGATCTGCTGATTTGTTTGGAACACTCTAGGATTGGGGAGCATCAGTTTCTTGATCAATTTCTTCAACAATATTTCTCCAATGTAAATCATACCGGTGTAGTCTCTTACTGCAGACACGATAAACTACCAAGACAGGAGAGAGAACATGTAGATAATATCTTGATTGTGTTGCAAGGAACTGAACAAAGTGATCAAGTTTCCACACAGATTCAAACATTAGACCAAACCTATGCTTTGAGTGCCAGTGGACGGTTTATGGTTGTAATCGATGAAGCTGCTAAGGTCAAGGATCAACGAACTTCAGTTCATCGTTGTGTGAATAGCCTTTGGAACGTGTGTGTATTGAATATTTTGGTACTTATCTCATCACCGATAGCGAACACAGTCATATCTTCCGTGAATCAGTAGAGTTGTTGTTTATCTAATCTCCAAAAATGACGGCATTGCTCTCTCCCTCTCTGCTCTAAATTCATGGCCCATATTTATTTGCATATCGCTTAGTCATCAACCAAATCGTTTTACATCACGAGTTTTATTTACTGTTTGGGTGTTCTGTAGCTTGTTGATCAATTCACCATTTCAGTCCCAGTTAATCGGGGTTAATCACCAACCCGGGTTATGAGAAACAAATTCTAATTCTAGGCTACACTATGCCACCTTGCGAACTCTCGTGGAGGATTTGGAACCCGGAGATGGTGTTATACCTAGTGAGATATTTGACAAATTTGAGTACTTACGGATGGTTCAGTTATGGCTTATTTTAGGACATCAAAACCTTCCAATTTTTATGGTAGGCGTTTCCAATAAGACAATTAAAAATGAGAACAATTATGCAATATTCTATCTCTGTGCTGGTGTGAATATTTTCTTGGCATTTAGGCCAAGAAATAAGCCACCCATGCCTTTAGAACATTGTGAAATCTTGTACGATGTCGCCATGTTTCTTAGAATTAAGAGCCCTTATACAGGTAAGTTCAATACTATATTGACAAGAATAAGAGCAAGTGGGTTGTTGCTTAAATGGTGGTCTGAGTTGATAAAAGAAAAAACTTTTGTAGACATTAAGAAGAGAGCTTTTTTTTTGAAAGAGAACAAATTTGGTGTTCACAATTGATCATTAGCATGGAGCCTTTGCTACGTATTTTAATAATTGGCATTATTATTTCGACAAATGTATTCTTGTTTGAAATTACTTTTGGCAGATGCTTCTCTCGGAAGAAGTCATGAATTACGTTTGAAGTGTAACTATGTATCAATTATTGGAATGAGGGGAGAGATCCATATCATATATTTAGGCTGTGCCAGAAACCCACACGGAACAGTGTATAGTATATAGTTTTTGAAATTGAAAATACAATTAATTGTGTTTGCAACGTCCAATTTCATTTAATTTATGCTGGAATGCTAAATGGACGGTGAAGGTATTTGTAAATTGCATACAACTAACGTAAACTGAGCAGATTTATCTATACTCAAAGGAAGACAACAATGCGAATACCTGAAATTAAATGCGCCAAAATATATTGGGCATTGAAAATGCAATTATATTGAAAGAATGCAAATATCACTTTATGATTCAACTTGTACTTTACTTTCGACGATCGCAGGTTTAACTAAAATCACGTACGTTGAGCACCACTACAGTGACCAGACTGAAGGAAATATGGCGTAAACACCACGATGGTTGAGGGATTAAACTAATGACAGTCGTTGGGATCGCACACGATTGTAGTGAGTGACTGAATTACTGCTCACCAGGGCTGCTGCTTCTATTACTGGAAACACTTTTGCTACGTGTACACTTGAGTTATCGCCATTTAATGAAAACTGTACGTGAAGTTAAATAGCTATTTTCTATTGAACTACAATTGGATCAATCATTGATCCAGAACTATCATATTCTTGGAGATAGCGTAACCTACTGTCCGTTATAAAGGCATAACTGTTAAAATGATGAGATAAGTAGTCGACAATAAAATGTACGGTATATTATTGATATTCTTTGTTTCCGAAAATTAGTTTCTTAATAGGAGGAACCCATTGTCGTAATTACATAATTAACAACACCAGCATGTTCTCAGATAAAGTATATTTCCACAATAACCTGCACGCAGAAGGAAAGCTCATTTTCGAACGTTTGAATCTATGACATAGCAACGAAATGCAGGTCATTAGGTATCTTACCTTGTAGAGAATTGAAGCCGTTCTATTTTCAGTGTTGGTTATACTGTATAAATAGACTTTTTGTTGCTTTTCAGTCGGCAACATGATTGTGCTCAAAGAATGGGTGGGGAACAATATACAACAAGAAGTTCAGTAAAGAACATATAGCCTACTTTCTCCTAAATGCATGGGTATTGTTACAACCCTTTGTTCTTTTCAAGGAGTAAAATTGAATGTTGGTCGTAGTAGCTTGTTGAAATACAACGTTATATACGGATATTAAACATGAATATGAGGTGCCCTTTGAATTTCATTCAATTCGGTTTCACCGTGATTGAAATGATTTGGGGAATCGATTTGCACACATACATGGCCGCTATCTGCAAACTATTGGGCTGATGACCTTGAAGTTCAGCCAAACGATGCTTCCCACAAAAAGGTATGTTGTTGCAAAATTTGGTAGAGATCAAATGCTTTGGTTGGTCGCAATTTGATTTAAGCTTTTAATATTTGGGTGGACGCCATTCTGTTTCCGTCAAGATGGTGGTGATATAAAACATGACACTGAGGTGCCCTTTGCTAGTGCTAGCTCTGTACCAAATTTCGTTCAATTCAGTTTCACCGTGTTTGAAAAGATAGGGGGTATCCACCCGCACACATACATGGCCGCCATCCGCAAATTATTGGGCTGATGACCTTGAAGTTTGGTCAAAAGATTACTTATACATAAAATCATAATATTGAAAAATTTGGTAGAGATCAGATGATTGGGTTGGCCGTAATTTGATTCTAGCTTTTAACATTTGGGTGGACGCCTTATGGTGGCGATATAAAACATGACACTGGAGTGCCCTTTGCCAGTGCTAACACTGTACCAAATTTCGTTCAATTAGGTTTCACCGTGTTTGAATTGATAGGGGGAATCGCTTTGCGCACATATATGGCTGTCATCTGCAAACTATTGGGCTGATGACCTTGTAGTTAAGCCAAAAGACGCACGCCATATGAATATACGTTGTTGCAAAATTTGGTAGAGTTCGGATGATTAGGTTAGTCGTAATTTGATTTAAGCTTTGAAAATTTGGGTGGCCGCCATTACGTTTCCGTCAAGATGGCGGCGATATAAAAGATGACACTGAGGTGCAGTTTGCTAGTGATAGGTCTGTACCAAATTTCGTTCAATTCGGTTTCACCGTGTTTGAATTGATAGGGGGAATCGATTTGAACCCATACATGGCCACCATCTGCAAACTATTGGGCTGATAACCTTGTAGTTTAGTCACAATATGCTTCCCAAATAAAGGTATGTTGTTGCAAAATTTGGTAGAGATCAAATGCTTTGGTTGGTCGCAATTTGATTTAAGCTTTTAACATTTGGGTGGACGCCATTCTGTTTCCGTCGAGATGGTGGTGATATAAGACATGACACTGAGGTGCCATTCGTTAGTGCAAAATCTGTACCAAATATTGTTCAATTCGGTTTCACCGTGTTTGAATAGATAGGTGGAATCGATTTGCGCACATACATGGCCGCCATCCGCAAAGTATTGGACTGGTGACCTTGTAGTTTGGTCAAAAGATTCTACATACATAAGGGTATAATGTTGCAAATTTTGGTAGAGATTAGATTATTAACATTGCCCCAGAGGAGTGCGTCAGGCCTCGGCAGCCGGCACAGTTCATATCCTCGCCGCTAGATGGGGGCTTCATTCATTCCATTCCTGACCCGGTCGGAGACTGGAAGCAGGCTGTGGATTTTCATTTTCATTAGATTATTAAGTTGGTCATAATTTGATTTAAGATTTTAACTTTTATTTGGCAGTCATTACGTTTTCGTCAAGATGGCGGCGATATAAAACATGACACTGAGGTGTACTTTGCTAGTGCTACCTCTACCAAATTTCGTTCAATTCGATTTCACCGTGTTTTAATTGATAGGGGGAATTGATTTGCACACATACATGGCCGCCATCTGCAAACAATTGGGTTGATGACATTGTAGTTTAGTCAAAAGGCGCTTGCCATTTAAATATATGTTTTTGCAAAATTTGGTAGAGAACGGATGATTATGATAGTCGTAATTTGATTTAAGCTTTGAACATTCGGGTGGCCTCCATAACGTTTCCTTCAAGATGGCGGCGATATAAAACATGACACTGAGGTGGTCTTTGCTAGTTTATCCTCTGTACCAAATTTTGTTCAATTCGGTTTGACCGTGTTCGAATTGATAGAGGGGGACAGACATTCAGAGTATACACACACACACACATACATACATACAATTTTTGCCCCTGTGTAGATCTAACAAGTCTACTTTCATTTTCTGCAAAAATCGGAAGTAGGCTGATATATAAATATTCACAATTAAATGGGGCAATTTAGGATCACGCGTTTCCACCCTCAAATGGGCATAATCAGATCGTGATCAATGTGTTCAAAGTTTGAATTTTCATTAATGAAAATTCACTATTGTAGTACATAAGTATCGTTAAGTGAAATTTTAATACGATTCACTCGAATCTTGCCATACGTTCGTTTTTTCTTTTTTGTGAATATAATGAGTAGCGGCGTATATGCACGTGTATACAATTGAGAATACTACACTGTAATACACTGTAACAATAATAGAGTAATTAACAAGTTTTGGCAACAATACAATAATAATTATAATGGAATATTGGCTTTCACGGCCCGTGAATTAAAACACAGCGATTCATCTAGGTTTATGCCGTGTCATGTGTGTGGTTTCTCCTAGGAACACCCAGCTGGCTCATCAGCGGGCTCACGCAGTTAAGAGGCGCACGTGCGCTTCATAAGAAGGGAGGTAGTGCACAGGTCGCTACTCCTGTGGGGGTCCAGCGCGGACAACAAGAGCTCGCTGTTCCTAAGTGAAACCCCACACAAACCACGCCATAAACGTTGAAAAATTGCTGTGTTTTAATAATTATAATGTTCACTTACCGCCGCACCTTAGACATGGGTCCCTCTTGCTGCAGCCGGTCTATTAGTCGGTATAGGACCTTAAGGAACTACCTATATACAGGGTTAGCTTTATTGAAAATAGACACAAGTGCATCATCATCCTATAACATATTTCCCAAAAACAACTTCCCATTTACATGCCTTGCTTTATTAAAAAAACAAAAATTGTATTTTAGCAGCGTGAAGCGTGGTGAATTTTCTTAAAATGTGTGTTCGTTCAGATTAGCTGGATTATCTTTCTTCGCTAGTTATATTTCTACAGATTGTTTTATGTCGAGAGGTTTGCCCTATGCTTCGTGGTGTAGAATTTTCAAGTCTGTTTCTATGTTGGTGAAACTGTGATTGTTGCCATACATGTGTTCGCATATGGCGGAATGTTTGTTGCGTTTAATCGCTTTTTTGTGTTCTTTATATCTTGCTCCGATTTGTCTACCAGTTTGACCGACGTAATTAGCATTACATCGGTCATCTGGACAAGTGTACAAATACATGCCTGATTTTGCGTGCGGGTTTTTCTTTGTTACGTTGCTATTGTGTATGTGTCTTACCATGCTTGGTCTTCACCACACGGACCATCATTCAGAGATTGGGTATGTAATATTGCTGCATATCTGTAGCACAATGTTTCAGCTCATGACATACTAAATATCAGGTTTTGTCAATCTTTGTTCAGTGTGTCTACTAGACGTTCTGTAAAGTGTAGAAAGTAATGTTTCATGTGTTGGATTAAATGTGATTGTAACCAGATAACCACCCCACCTTGTTCCTAAAATTCATTGCACGCTACTGTAGTTACTTGCATTAGATATCAATTGTCAAAAATAAAATGTTTGGGTCATATACTTTACTCCTTTCATTAAATATCTGACGGTGAATATGTTAACGCCTTAATTTTTACTTGGGCTTGGTTATACAGTCAGTGCTAAAGCTCAACTTAAGTTTCAGGATAGGCTTAAGCCCTATTTTAAGAGAGGTCAAGTATCACAGTTTACAAAATGGAAATCATACTAAACTGAGCTCTTCTTCAGTCCGAAACTTAAACCGTGAGAATGTACGATTTAAGCTTCATCTAAAGATCCTTAGATTTTGCTGATGAACAGAGGCTCTTGGGTGGAGCTTAAATATAGATATAGATATTCAATTTATCTTCTAAATTAATAATAAACATTATCAAATTTTGCTGTTTGTATCAAGTCTTGCCAACGCTGCACGTTGTATGGCGGCTGAAGCTCACTCACTACCTCTCCACGTATATTTAGGTGTGATACATTTCAAACTTCGCTGCCGCTGCCAAAGCAGCGCTGCTTGTGTAGCACCGTATGTGCATTGGGGCTGACCAACCTCGCCGTCAGCAGTCGGGCAGCTCTGCCTTGTCAGTAAAGTCTTCTTCGCTGTCATATGACGAAAAATCCGGAGTTGAAGTCCAGTTTAAATGATACAAATGTGTCAGTAGTAAAGCAGTTCTTGAAAATGTGAACCGACATAATGATGATCACTAAACACTGTGTTACGAAAGGTTCTGATGGGCGCTGATTCATTTCCGCGTTATAGATGACATCCAAACCTGAGCAACTAACCTCAGAACCATCTCAAATGGGTCAGTTGGTTGTCCTTGCTCTATTATCTAAACAGAACTTCGCCTCTTTTCAGATCTTTCAATAAATAATTTATAGCAACATTATTTCTTTCGGTTTTAGTAGATACATTTTGTGACCCCCCATGAGCTCACATCTGGTGGAACGTGGGTTGACGACCATGGGTCCCCAGCTGAGTCCGACATTGCTTCCACTTACTTGTGCTGGGCTCCTCTCTGTCATCTGTCCTGTCGGCCTCGCTTGGTCAACTTCCGTTCTCTTCCGACCCCGACGGTATTAGAGTCTCCGAGGCCTAGGAAATCTCTTCCTTTCACGCCTTAATTGACCCTTGTCTCATCTTTCCAGATCCCTTATTCTTCGAGGGTTCTGCCTTTTTTTCTTTTACATTTTGTACGTCTTTTCACTTCCGATTATATTTTGTACGTCTTTTCACTTCCGATTATATTTTGTACGTCTTTTCAATCTAAATTCCGTTTTATGAGTGTTCTTCAATCTAAATTGCATTTTGCACGTACTTTCAATCTAAAGTGCATTTTGTAAGCATTTTGATTTTCACTTGCATTGTGTGTGTATTTTGATTTCAATTGCATTTTGTCAGTATTTTAACCCCAAATGCATTATGCCGGCATTTTCAATCTAAATTGCATTTTTGAAAGTATTTTGAATCTAAATTGCTTTTGGTGGGTATTTTTAATTTCAATTGGATTTTGTAAGTATTTTCAACCTAAATTATATTTTTTAAGTGTTCTCAATATAAATTGCATTTTGTAAGTATTTTGAATCTAAATTGCATCTTGCGATTATTTTGAATCTAACTTGCAATTTTGTGAGTATTTTAAATCTTCATTCCATTTTTTGCTTATTTTCACCCTAAATTCCATTTTGTATGTCTTTTTTCCATCTAAATTTACGTTTTGTGAGTATTTTCAATCTAAATTGTATTTTGTAAGGATATTCGATCTCACCAGCATTTGGTAACAATTTTCAATCTACATTGCATTCTGTAAGTATTTTGAATCTAAACTCCATTTTGTGCCTTTTTTCCATGTAAATTCCACTTTGTCAGTCTTTTTCCTCTAACTTTCCTTTTGTGGGTGCTTTCAGTTACATTATTACGTGTCTGCACGTTTCCATTTCATTGTCATTTTCGCTCTCACCCAGACCATTAGGGGCCGATAACCTCGATGTTAGTTAATTATCATCATCTTCATCAACATTTAGTGGTTTTTGTTTTCTCACCAACCATGATATCTTCTCCCTCCAGTAGCCTAGTTGTTTTTCCCCTTTATAGTGACAACCTCAATGTGAACAGCCTACTGTACCTCTTCCGCACTGCCCAGAACGGAAACACCACAACTTACCAGGCACGAGCGGCTCGATACAGAGCTGATCCTCTGTTTGATTCGCTGGAGGCTGCAGGTTTGTTATTGGTTATTGGTGGAGTATATCTACATTCCTTGGATTTTAAGCTGATTTCGTGCTTTAAGGACACCTTGTAGAGTTGAGGGATGAAGAAATCTTTTTTAAATATATAAACGTGTGAGGGAAGGTCTATTCAATAAGCTGGCATATAATTTTTGCAACTTCCGGCCTTCTAAATATCTCTAACTGGCCATTTAATTATTGGGCTCAACTGACAGGCTGGTATGTGTCAGAAAGTCATGCCTTTGTTCTTTTTTGTAATTTACCGTAACAATCCTTTTTAACATTCAGGGAGCCTACACTTTTCTCCGAAACTACTGAACTTGTTGTTATTACATATTTATGGGTATGCATGAGGTCATTATAAACACAATATGAAATATAACTGGATACAAACTGATATCATGCCCTACAATATATTAAATATTACAAAAGATATGACCAAAATTTGGTACATCAAATATATATTGTTTGAATTGTCAAATAATAATATAATTAATAAAACCTTTCACCTACTGTATAAATCTAAGCCTATACAACATATGTGGGAAGTTTAGTTGCTCTCTGTCTGCTACTTCCTGAGACAAGTGTACCTAAAGAGATTGGAACATTCTCAAAAAATATTTTTCAGCTTAAATTTAAAAATCATTTTAGTTTAGCAGGGCATTTGAATCAAACCAATTGTTCAATACTGAAATAAATCTGTGAACTGTATATCCATTTGTGACTGGTCCATATCCGGCCCGGGGGACCAAACTCTTCAATACTTACGGTACATAAATCTGTGGAATGTATAATGATAAGAACCAGTGAAACTCACAGTAAAGTAGAGACAATCACAAACACGTTTATTTCCTTGCCCAGTAAAAAATAAAAACATGTTTTTCAGAATTAATGTAGAGCCCACATAATTGCTACTCTGAGTAAACAACATTACATTAAAGAAACACCTATCTTGAACACGAATATTCCTTTCTTTATTGAGGAGATATCACTAAATGCGTGTGTAAGGTTTCAAAACTTTGAAATTAATGGTATAGGAGAAAGATTTCAATATAGACTGGTTTGTACATGACAGGTCCCTCGAGACAATCAAAGACATTGTATTGACATTTGGCCTTAATAATATTGTCAAGGAACCAATTAGGGTAACTAAACATTCTGAAAAATCGATTATATTATTACTAACATGCTTGCCCTGTTTTGGAAATTTTTGTATTAGACCATCGTGGCCAGGAATTGAAAATTGCATATCCTCATGAATCTCAATTAAATCAGTCTACATGGAAGTACTCACGAAATGTATCTAATAATAATGTAATGAAACTCTCAGAAGAACTTAGTAATGTTGATTGGGGGGAAGTGAGGAATATTAGGGATGTAAATGCTGCCTGGGAAAAAATCTGTTCTATTTTTTAGGTGTGTCCTAACTTATCCTGCCCATTTGTTAAAAAAATAAATAGGAATCACTACAGCACTAAAACAACAAAACAGTCTGATCCGTGCCATAGGCAAAAAAACAAAACATGATTGATGCTTTCGATAGCTACAAGCAAACAGGATTGAAGCTTTATAAAGATAACTATAACAAATTTAAAGTAGAATATTATGAAGAAATAGAAAACAAATAAAGGACACGAATATGAAAATAGAATATCAAATTCTAATAACTTGGCCAAAGAAGTATGGCAAATAGCTAAAGATATTTAAGATCTTAATAGAAGCAACACATGGGAAAATATTTCGATAAAAATCAATAACAATATTGTTACTGCACCTTTACAAGTAGTAACAGCGTTCAATGATTATTTAATTCAGCCGCCCGTTAGGAAGGAACAGTGTGAATGCAAACTGTAATAGAGCAACGTGAAATGATCATAATGTTGTAGGAAATAAATGTGGTAATAAAGCAAAACACATATAATAAGTCAATCTTCCTGAAACCAACTACCAAATATGAAATAAGTACGATAGTCAGAAAATTAAACAAGTAGTTCCGTGAAGAACTATACAGCCTATTTTCATATATCCTGCTCATGTTAATTGTCTCTATCAACATACGACATTTCAGTTTAATTGCTGTAACAGATTCGTAGATATTGAGAACCGTCTAAATATTTCATATGGTCGCCAAGATGGATTTTTATTTTTGTACTATTACATTAAGATTATTGTGTACGTGTGGTATTCAAACTTCAATCGCATGATTAGAACACAAGAAGTAAAAACGAGATTTTAAAAGTACGCACACCAGCCATCTTGTGATTATGCAAACAATTGAAATAAATTACATGCCAGTGGATCAACATTTGTATAAGCATTTAACGTGCAACGTTTCACGGCACTCGGATAGTTAATTCGCGAGAAACGTCCATTTAAATATTTATACCTCGCGTCGCCGCCATGTTGGATTTGTGCTCACCAGGTTACTGAAAGTCCTATAGGAGAACATATGTTCATAGTCTCTATGAACATAAAAAAAATCAGTTTGGTTGCTGTGAAAGATTCATAGATATTGAGAACCGTCTAAATATTTCGGAAGCTCGCCATTTAGGATTATTATATGTATAGGCCATAGAGTTATGTACCATTCAAGGACAATTATTGCCTAGGTTCATTATTCAAACTTTCACTTCGATCGCATGATTACGACACAAGAATAAAAACTTAATTTTAAAATTTCGCACAGCCGCCATCTTGAGGTTATGTAAACAATTGAATTAAATTAGCTGGCAGTGCATTACAATCAGCAAAATCATTTACTGTACCACATTTCACTGCGCTCAGAGAGTTAAATCACGAGAAAAGTATATTATAATATTTCAAATCAGTTTGGTCGCCATGTTCGTTTTGTACTTTACAGGTTTATGAAATATACATAGATAAACTTGTATCAGTACCCTTTATCACCGTACAAAATTGCATGATGATATCTGTAATAGTTTCGGAGATATAAAATGTCAGTGAAATATTTCGCACAGCCGCCATTTTGAGGTTATGTAAACAATTGAACTAAATTAGACTTCAGTGCATTACAATGTGTATAAACATTTGCTGTACCAAGTTTCATTTCGTTTGGATAGTTAAATCGCGAGAAATGTCTATTTAAATGTCTCAATTTCGCTTGACCGCCATGTTGGTTTTGTAGTCACCAGGTTTTTGAAAGTCTCATAGGTGAACTTCTAGTAGTGCCCTTTATCACCGTACACAATTTCAGGGCGATATCGGTAATAGTTTCGGAGATATTGGATGCTAGTGAAATATTTCGCACAGCCGCCATGTTGGATTGGTGCGACGTAACAAAATTTGAAGGGCACGGTCGAGGTCGCCGGGAATAGTGCTATGAACTTACCGAGTTTCATTGAAATCGCTCCAGCCGTTTAGATTTAATTAGGGACACACACACACACACCTCACACACACACACACACACGCACACACACACGGACAAAAGGTGATCTCATAAGCCTATTTTTTCAAAATTGAAAATAGGCTAAAAATAAACATAGTCATGGTTGGGATGAAATTTCACCCTGGTTGTTTAAACAGTGCTATGGTCCAATCCTGGACAATATTACAGAACTGATAAATATGTGTCTCTTAAAAGGCATCGTCCCAGATTTACTAAAGCTATCCGTTGTTAAACAAATTTTTTAAAAGGGTGACAGACATCATCTAGGTAACTACAGACCGATCACCCTAATTTCTACATTTTGTAAAATTTTGGAGTATGCGATTTACCATAGAATAATAGAGTTTATTGGTAAGAATGATTTAATAAATAAGAATCAGTTTGTTATCAGGAAGGGCTTATCAACTATAAAGGCCATTGCAGAATTTTATGAAATTCTGCTTGCTTCTCTTGACGATAATAAAAGTGCTGTTCTGGTTTTCGTAGATTTGCCAAAAGCACTTGATGCAGTAGATCATCAATTATTATTGGATAAGGTAGAGGCTTATGGTATAAGAGGAGTAGCATTATAACTGTTAAAATCATATTTGAATAATAGATGGCAATTTACAAAAATTCCCTTTAAGGGACACTGGGACTAAAATTTTCAAATTCTATATAAACTGAGGTACAGCTTTGAAATTTTATATGGTTATGAATAGTCATATTATAAACCACTGTGGGAAACGTGAGCATTGAAAGTTGATTACTTCTTCAGATATTAATTATTTTGTACATTTATTGTGCTAATTATTCTAGTTTTATAAAGGTCAGCCGCGTTTTAAAAAATCCAGATTGTGTAACTATTAGGTAATATTCTATTGCACTATAACAATTGGAAGAAACCTACGGATCCGATTTTGAATTGCATTAATGAGTGTCAATTTTTTTTTTTCATATACAAGTTTTTTTTAATCTTGATTTTTCCAGTTTGAATTTTTTTTCAGCCAGACCAAAAGTGCAATCTAAAAATCGATCAGCAGGTTTATAGTGATTGCAATGAAGTTAATAAATGCCCATTTTGAAAGCAATATCATAAGATTTATGGCGCGAGTAACATTTTGAATGCCTGAAAAAGTGAATCAGAGAAAACAACAATTTTCTAAAATGATGCACAATTTACAAGGCTTCAGCTTACCAAGGACTTTAGGACTGTCCTGCAGCATAGGTGACGCCCTCCTTCTTCTGATTTGCTGCCTCCTCCTTCATTTCTGTCAGTTTCACCTTCCGTCGGCATGCCTTTCGCTTCTCCAAATATGACCGCGGACTTACATACTTCCTACGAATGTCACATCTTTCAAGTGTTTGTGATGGGACATGAGATACTGAAGTTTGTCTTATTCCTGATTTCAACTTTGTTGTTGCATTACACCCTATGTTGAATTCGGCTACAGAATTACAAACAGCAATTTCAAGTCTCTTCCGTGAAATAAAAATCTCTTTTGGGCACTTCCTCCAGATAACAGAATGCAGAGACTCATTCTGATTTTCAGAATGCAGAAGGCGCCGGATGCATCTGGATAGTAGCTCATCTGATGCCAGCCTTTGATAAACAGGCATAATATTGACAACTAAGGGAGTAGGGAAGTGGTAGGTGTTCTAACCAGTGTCATGGCCGCCGCGTGAGTCCAAGCCAATATCTCGTGAACCCAAGGTCGAATGTTGACAAATGAGGTGTCGTTGGACTCTGACTGACGTCCTCTTTCCTATGGATCACGTATTATATTTTTCAAAAAAAAAAATTGAAAATGTTCGTTTTTGAAAGTAGGCGATAGTTTGAAAACCAAACATGATAGAACGTTGTGCCATGGTTCAAACGAATGGTCTTTATGTCCTTTATTTTTTATAATATTTTTTTTATTATTTATGTTTTTGAAAACAGTCCAATTTTGAAATTCCTATAGTTTGGAAACTAGGAACTATGCACATAGCTCAATCGGACAATTTTACATCCTGTTTCCTACGGGAACAGATATTTCCAATATGGATTAGCTAGGTAAGCTAACATTATTTTTGAAAGGAAGTTTTGACTTCCATAGTACATTGGCGCTGCTCGTGGCAACATTTGTGCCTTGCAGCGGCCTTCGCAGTATGTACTAGCCACGCGTCTTGGTGAGGTGTACCATAACCAAATGAAGATCCCATTGGTACATTAGGGGCGAAACGCTGGCAACTGTTTTGAGCTAGCCGGACCATTGTATCAAATTTCTTTGTGAATTTGTTAATAACTAGGAACTTTACAAAAAAAATTGTTTGACATAAATGAATGGCCCTGACCCCCTCTACCGGCAAAATAAATTTCAAGCCTCTAGGACTAAAACTGTGCAGTAGTGCTAAAATGGGGGGTCTGCGTAGTCGCCTACTTTCATATAAACTTTGCCGATATCTCCAGAACGCGTGGTCGGATTTTAACGAACGAGGTATTGTTGGCATTGGGATGACGTCCTCTTGGCTAAGCATGTGTAATGACGTTCAAAAAAAAATTGAAAATATTTGTTTTTTGGATTGGCACTATTTTGGAAACGAAGAATTGGAAAAAAGTTTGTTTGACGTTAATGAAAGTTGGGTATGCCCTCTAGGCGGACAGCAGATTTCAATGGTGTAGGAGGGAAAAAAATGATAGCCTACTTTCTCGCGAACATTGGTGATCATTGGCGAACGGATGGTCGGATTTTAACAAATGAGGTGTCGTTGGACTCGAGATGACGTCCTCTCTCCTATAGATCGCTCGTTATTTTAAAAAAATGTTTTTAAAAGTAGGCGATAGTTTGAAAACCAAACATAATAGAACGTTTTTCAATAGTTCAAACCAATGGCCTCTATTACCTTTGTTGTTGTTTGAGTCTTCAGTCTTTTGACTGGTTTGATGCAGCTCTCCATGCCTCCCTGTCCTGAGCTAATCGCTCCATCTCTACATAGCTCCGACACCCTACATCCGAGGCAATCTGTTTAACATATTCTAACCTTGGTCTACCCCTACAGTTCTTGTCCTCGACCCTTCCTTCCATAACTAAGCTTGCTATTCCTGGGTGTCTTAGTATGTGTCCTACCAACCTATCTCTTCTCTTCATTAGCAGTCGCCAGAAACATCTCTCCTCTCCCACTCGTCTTAATACCTCTTCGTTTGTAACCCTATCTACCCATCTGATCTTCATCATTCTCCTGTAACACCACATTTCAAATGCTTCAATTCTCCTCTTTTCTGCTGCACCAATAGTCCAAGTTTCACTTCCATAGAGCGCCACGCTCCAGACAAAGGCTTTCAAAAATGACTTCCTAATACCTAAATCTATATTCGATGTCAGCAGATTCCTTTTTTGTAGAAATGCTTTCTTTGCCTGAGCCAACCTACTTTTTATATCCTCTTTGCTTCGTCCATCACTGGTTATTCTGCTTCCTAAGTAACAGAAGTCTCCTACTTCCTTTAGCTTTTCACCTCCCAATTTGATCTCTATAGAGGTTTCTGATTTATTTCGGCTGCATTCCAGTATTTTTGTTTTACATTTATTAATTTTCATCATGAATTCTTTCCGTAAGGCGGAGTCCATACCATTCAAAAACTCATTCAAATCCTCAGGCTTGTCGGCCAAGTAGACGATGTCATCAGCAAATCTCAGTGTTGAAATTATTTCTCCTTGAATCTTCACTCCCACTTTAAATTTTTCTCTAATTTCCTTCATTGCTTGTTCAATGTAAAGATTGAAAAGTATGGGTGATAAGTTGCAGCCTTGCCTTACACCTTTCTGAATACCAGCTTCTCTCTCATGTCCTTCAACTCGAATGACTGCTGTCTGGTTTCTGTACAGATTGTATATCACCCTCCTATCCCTGTACTTTATTCCAATCGATTTCAAAATGTCAAACAATTTAGTCCAATCAACGTTATCAAAAGCCTTTTCTAAGTCTACAAAAGCCATGAACGTTCTCTTATCTTTCCTTATTCTACCTTCCAAAATCAGCCTAAGACTTAGTACAGCTTCCCTTGTTCCTACATTTCTCCTGAAACCAAACTGGTCTTCACCCAACTCTGTTTCTATCCGGCTTTCAATCCTCTTGTAAATTATTCTACACAGGATCTTTGAAGCATGAGTAATCAAGCTGATTGTACGGTAATCTTCACATCTGTCAGCTCCCACTTTCTTTGGTATAGGGATGATTACATTCTTCTTGAAATCAGGGGGTACCTCACCTGCCTCATAAATCCTACACACCAAGTGAAATAACCTGATCAGACCTTCATCTCCTATGCAGCATAGCAACTCAATTGGTATATCATCTATGCCTGGTGCTTTGTTCCTGCTTAAGTCTTCCAAAGCTCTATCAAATTCTGATCTCAATATTAAATCTCCTTTCGCATCCTCATCAATTTCCTCGTCCCTTTCCATTACATGATTCTCAATCTCCTTTCCCTTATACAAACTCTCTATGTAAGCTTTCCATCTCTCAACCTTTTCTTCCCTATCTGTTAGAGGCTTTCCATTTGTGTCCTTAATATTACAGCACTTAGTCTTCTTTTCCACAAAAGTATTCTTAATCCTTCGATAAGCTGTGTCTACTTTTCCTAATTTCAGACAATTTTCTATACCTGCACATTTCTCTTTCAACCATTCTTCTTTCGCTTCCTTGCACTTCTTGTTAACCTCATTTCTCAGACGTCTGTATTCTGCTTTCCCCTTTTCATCTCTTACATTCTTGTGTTTCCGCCTATCATCCATCAATTCTAGTATATCCTGAGTGATCCACGGTTTTCTACCTATTCTTTCTTTCCTACCAATGTTTTCTTCTGCGGATTTTGTTATTTCATTCTTCAAAAGTGCCCATTCGTCTGCAATTGAAGTTTGTTTAGGGATTTTCATTAGTCCTTCCTTTATACTCTTCTTGAATCTTTCGTTTACATCCTTCTCTTTCAGTCTGTCTATTGCCCACCTTTTTGGCTTTTGACTTTTCTTCAGTTTCTTCAACTTTAATCTGCATTTCATTACAACCAGATTGTGGTCAGAGTTTATGTCAGCACCAGGATATGTTTTACAATCCAAAATCTGGTTTCGAAACCTCTGCTTGACCATAATGAAGTCGATTTGGTAACGCCCTGTATCTCCTGGTCTCATCCATGTGTATATTCTTCTATTGTGGTTATTGAATAGGGTGTTAGCTATGACCAATTCATGCTCGGTGCAGAATTCTACCAGCCTGCTTCCTCGATCATTCCTTTCACCTAATCCGAAATCTCCTACTATCTTCCCTTCTCTCCCTTTTCCTACCACAGCATTCCAATCTCCCATTACTATAACATTTTCATCACCCTTGATATACCTCAGAATTTCGTCTATTTCTTCGTAGACCTTTTCAACATCCTCATCATCAGCTTGACTGGTAGGCATATAGACTTGTACCACTGTGGTGCAGGTAGGTTTAGTATTGATTTTTGCTACAATTATCCGTTCACTATATTGCTCATAATATTCCACCCGCTGTCCAAGTTTCCTACTCAATATGAGGCCAACCCCTGCTTGGCCATTGTTTGATTTAGTGCTAATGACCCTATAGTCTCCTGACCAAAAGTCCTGTTCTTCCTGCCAGCGCATTTCACTAATCCCAACCAAATCCAACCTCAACCTATCCATTTCCCTTTCTAAGTTTTCTAACCTTCCACTTCCTAGCAGACTTCTAACATTCCACGCTCCGATCCGTAGAATGTCAGATTTCCTCTTTGTCACTTCTGTGATGTTAACCCCCTCTCGAGTAGTCCCCACCCGGAGATCCGAACGGGGGACTAGTTTACCTCCGGATTGAAATTTTACCAGGGAGGAGGCCATCATCACATGTAATTATGCATTGAGAGGTGCATATCCTCGGGAATAGCATACGGCTGTAGTTTCCCGTTGCTTTCAGCCGTGCAGCAGGACGCAGTGTAGCCATTATTTGGCTTATATTATCAATATCTTAACCGTCTATAAGACTAGTAAAGATTTGATTTATTCTGAAAGGCTGCTACTCCCTTTCAGAATAAGTAAAGAGCAATTCTACTAACAAAAATACTAACCTTCTACCGTACTAACAATTAAATACCAAAATTCTACTAACAAGAAAAAAATACTTAAGTTCCACCAACAACAAATACTACCACTAAAACAGTCTGTCACCAGGCACACTCACATGCATCCTCACACATCACAGTCTACTGAAACAATGAACTATAACTAATAAACAATGCAACTGCTACCAGACACACTCACACACCACAGTCTAATAGAACAATGACATATATCTAATAGACAAACTAACTAGCTACTTACAACTAAAACTAACTACATACTTACTGTACTGTTATTTGGATTGACAATATTTACAAAATGCAATTTAGATAGAAAATACTTCTTTGGTGTAACGATGGACAAATTCAAGGAGGCGTTTTTAAGGAAGTTTTGGAGTCCCTCGTACCAGCAAAGCTTAAGGATGGAATTATATTCACGTAAATACCATAGTACCAACCTCACGAAATATTCAGAATTCTTTGTCCAACAAATGATAAGGCTGAAAGATTTAGATGAACCGCCTAGTGAGGAAAATCTAGTTCTCACTATCGGGAAACAGCTTCCGGTGAATGTTGAATACACAACTGTTAATGCGTAATTCAGGAACACAAGAATCGAGCCTAAAATATCTGCATTCCTGGGCATATTGTACCTTGCTGGAGTGAAGAAAGCATTACAACACATACGAGCTCTGGGACCACACCTGACATTTTCATGGCTTATATGAGCAAGTAAGTAAGTGTAAGTATATGGAAACTGAAAGAAGGAGATAGAAGGGTCGAGTACCTCAAAATGGTAAAGTAAGGAATTCCAACAGATGAAGAAAGAGGGGTGGAAGAGGAATGGGCTAGATTTAAGAAGACACTAGTAAGTGCAGCAGAAGCAGTATGTGGGAGAACAAGTAGTAAGAAGAGGTGGAAGGAAACACCATGTAAATCAATACGGCAATTTTCGTACATTTTATAATTTTACTATTTTGAACATTTAAAGTAATAAATGACGTTGAAAAGGTCCGACTGAATTTTCACGAAATATACATTTTAGACAATTATTGTTTTACTAAATTACTATCATCATTATTCACAATTTAACAATTAATAAGTTACAGCATTCATGATTAAGATGTCGTATCATATTATTTGATATTACATCCGCTCAAATGGAAACTAACATCATATTTCTTTCGGGAATATTTAAAACATAATATATAAGCAAGGTAATTTGAGTGGTTGGTTCTCTTTTTCGAAAGTTCCTGCATTTTAAGTATTAAAAGACTAGTTATGTTAGTGAAACTCGCAGACAGACAATGCTACGAGGTACTGTAGATAATCTACAATTGTTCTAGATAAGTTGTAAATACTTAAAATTTGATCGGAAACTATATCAGCTGATCGATATCCGATCTGCAATTTCTTGATTATTCAATGGTCCGCCAATCAATACCTTTACAATGAGGTGCGCCGGTGGGCACCAAAAACGGGACATGCCTCGAACCCTGTACATTCGGTTCGGGCTACAATTGTATGCATCGAAGCCGGCTTCGAATGCATGGGTATACTGAAGCGCTGCTGTAAGCGGACGTTCCGAGAAGCTGCTACATGCCGCGATTAGCTGAGTATTGGTGTATAAGGCCTGGAAGTTCATGCACTATGAAATGAATTAATACGCATGCAAAAATGCGCTAATTATTGGTCAAATGTGCATCACGTTTCAAAAAATATGCACTATGAATTAACCACGGCAATTACGATCACTCCGTATTCGTTAGCATTTCTATTTGGAATATAACTTAACCCTTATTGTGCCATGGGGCCGATCTATCGGTCCAGGGAGCCTCTGCTAAAAGTGCCACGGGCCGATCTATCGGCCCCGTTTTTCTAAACATTTTAGCGATGTTTCCAGTAACGCAGCTATTTTGCTCTTGGAACCAATACAACGCGGGATTCATTCACACACTGTATATATATCGATATGTTTAAGTTCCGTGAACAATTGAATTAATAATAAGCACTGTTTGAGCATGCTGTAGTCAGCTGGCTTGGCGGGTGTTTTATCTCTTGAAGTCGTGGTTGTTTATGTTCTTGCTTGGAGCTAATTACGTTACTTGGTGATAAATATGGCTAGCTCTTTGAACGAAGAGGAAATAACTAATCTTTTAACGCTGAGTGAAGAGTGTGAGAATGAATTTTCGACTGATGACGACGGTGACAATTTTTTTCCGCCGTGTCTGCAGCCCGCGCGATAGGAACGCCAAGGCCGAGACACAGGAATACTTTCGAAACAGGTAGGATTTACGCTGACAAAATCGACAGTGGTTTACCAGGTTCAGATTCCAATGATAAATCAAGTGACACCTCAACCAGTGATGGGGAAGAGGTTACCACAAATGTAGCAAGTAAAATAACATTGTGCAATGCGAAGACTACTATATACGCATGTCTTTGTAGAAACTGATCGTACTCGAAAACTATTTGATATAACTACTCCAAATTTGGAACATATATGTAGCATTCCATAAGTAATAACATGTATATAACAAAAGATAGTAATTCGAGTGTAGAGGCTTTCAACATTTTATCAAAAATTTCGAATTTCATTTATTTGTTTAAATATTTTTTAAAACAATTTTTGCAATTAACAAAATAAAGTGAAATATCAATTAATTAGTATCCATTACGTTACAAATATGTCTACCTGCTACAGAAAAAATTCAACATTCTATCTTGATTATTATCAATAGGAGATAATTTTTATCAAACCCTTGTAATTTCACTAAACTTGGCTTGGCATTCTTAGCATATCCACGCATTAATAGCTTGGCATTAAAAGGGTTAATGATCAGACGGATATATAACTACCGGTACATTTTTTTTAATATCTCAATATAAGGTGCGATCAAGAAACGAGCAGGTGGCTGTAATGAGCAAACCGGTGACATCGGCTAATCGTGGCGTGTGTAACGAGGTGTGGTTCCGAACAGAGCGTGGAAGGTCACAGCCCGTCGCTAGAGGGCACGCATGCGCGTCAAGTGACGATACAAAGCGAGCAGGAGCATGCATCAATCGTCCAACCAAGACAGTAGGCCATTCGACATGCTTCCTGGTGTTGTTGAAGACTGTAGGGCACCCATTGGGCACACACTTTCCGCAAGTGCAGTCGTTCCTTCATGATGGTGTGCACAATCCGACCACGGCGGCTATGGCATTCAATGTCACTCGGCGGTCCGTGGTAATGAGTGCATCAACCAGCTGGACGTTGTCATCGGTAATGCAAGGGGGTGCCCCAAACCGGACATCATCGGCAACTTCACCCGTCCTTCCCTGAAGCGCGTGTGCCACGCCCTGACCCTTGCAAGCGACATGCAGTGTTCGCCGTACACTTGTGACATTCGGCGATGAATGTCCGTTCCCCCTACCCCTTTCGCTGTCAGAAACCGAACACCACCTCTTTGCTCTTCGGTTGACGCCTCCATGTCACTGTTTTCATTATGATACAGTTTCTCCCACCAATCACAGCTCAAGAAACAGTTGTGTGACCAATTAGGTGAGGATAGCATCGCACATGTGCTCACTTCCATGGCCCGCTATTTTAAATTTCACTGTGTGGCGAGTGTCATAATGAGGTATTCCAGGAGGCCATAGTCAAATACAAGGTATTCTCTGCGTCCCATGCGCTCTGTTCAGTACATAAAACCGGTGAAATCTCGACAGATATTTATGAATATTTATGTTAACACATAAAATTGTTATAATTATCGTCGAACATAAACAGTCGTATGCAACTCGCCTATAATGGTAATTAAGACACTCGCTACGCTCGTTTTATCAACATACCGTACTCGTGTCTTAATTATTGCCATTATAGGCTTGTTGCATAATGTACTAATAATACTGTATACCTGGCATAATGTAGCTTAATAGAGAACTACAGTTGGCAGCCCTGGTGACTGAATATATTCTTACTTCCATCCCTTAAGGTACAGAATACAAAATTTGGTTGAAGTCCAATGGAGAGCATGGACGTTACATGAAGTTAAACATCGGATTTAACAGAGCGCGTAAAAACCATGTTGACAGCAATGACTTACATGTATTGGTCTGGAATAATCTGAAATAATATGATCTATTGTGTCAATTTTGAATGAAATCCATTAGTTAGTATAGAACTTACATGCATTTTTAAATTGGACCTATCAGCAGGCTTACTATAGAATCATGTTGGCAGCATTGGCGTTGTCTATATTAGTTACTCCAAATTAATCTAGAATGTCAGGTACTATACGTGTGCAAAGTTTAGAGCTATTGGCTTGCATACTTTATGATATATTGATATTAGGGTAACAAAAAAGACAGTATTTATTAACAGTTGGCAGCCCTGGTTACTCTTGAGTTTCGGCATAGTCATATCTGTTATGGTACACATGGCACACACGAAATTCGGTTGAAATCCAAATGATAGTACAGAAGTTACATGTATTTAAATTTGGACCTCTCAGCAGGCTTAGAATCATGTTGGTAGCACTGACGTATATAAGTGACTCCATATTAATATAAAATGTCAGGTACTATACGTGTGCATAGTTTAAAGCTGTCGGCTTGCATACTTTCTGATATATGGGCATTTGGATTTTTAAAAAATTGAGAGCATTTATTAACAGTTGGCAGCCCTGGTGGCTCTTAAGAATTCGCTCAGTCATATCTCCTTATGTACACATAGCACATACGAAATTTGGTTGAAATCCAATTAATAGAGTAGAAGTTATATATATTTAAAATTTGGACTTATCAGCAGGCTTATAATCATTTTGGCAACACTGCCATGTATGGCCTCCTGGAAATTAAACTGCAATATTATTGTCTATATGTGTGCCAATTTTGAAATAGCTCCCATTCATACCTTCCAAGATATCCAACATGGAGCTCAAATTTCAATTGCGATTTTTCAGCAGTGGTAGCACTGATATCATTTTCAAATACAGCCGTGAGATATTCAGGTATAGATCTTTACTCCTACCAAATTCTGTTTCGATTGCTGCAGCCGTTTAGGAGTTGATAGGGGGGGGGAGCACAGACAGACAGACAGACAGAAGGACAGACAGACACACATTTGCCCGATCTCATAAGTCTACTTTTTCCTCATTTTTGCAAAATGTGAAAAGTAGGCTAAAAATAGATAAAGCATTCAGTATTAAAGAAACACATTTCTGCGTTTGAGGAGAAATTCGTTCCCCTTACTTGGGCATAAGTCAGGATATTTCCATACTGGCTTCTCTCACTTCTCTATTATTCTTATACAATCTAACCGATAGCACATAGGGAAATAACAAGAAATGTGAAAGACGCAGATCTTTGCAAAAACTATAAGTATTTTTTAAAATCCAGTTCAACATTGTACGGTATTCTAAAAATAAATTATCCGCAAATTTACTCTTAACATTATCCGCAGCTTATCCGCTATCCGCACAGCCATGCAAACTATAACCGCGTGGCGAAAAATTTTGCCGTCGCGGATATCCAAATCCGCGCAGGGCTTTATATGTGGTCCCTAGTTCGTCACAGTGCGTACCGTGTGCAGTAATTTACTTACAGTTACCGCTCGAGTCCAAGCTGCGTGGACCTGACAGGAATGTGCATCGCAGACTATCAGTAGTGGTGGGGACGAGTGATACGGTTTCTCGGTCCTTGCGTAGTAACAGAAGCAAATACATTAGTTGGTGACTCAGTCACTCATTCCCAACGCCACACTGGTTTCAGAAAAGACCCATTACCTTTATTTTTTATAATGTCTCAAAGTTTTCACATACACAAAGCACACGATCACCATATGCTGTTTTCAATTTCCGAATCTTGATAATGCGGAATGGAATATGCGTTGGCAATTCGCTGAGCTTCTTTGTCTCTAAGCCACACGATTGTCCCAGAGCATTCAAAACATTCATTGTAGTAGTCTATAAACAAAAGAAAAGCATATCTATTACACTCTGAAACAGCTTTAATAATATTGTGCCATTAGGGATTTTGCACTATGCATGGCTAATAAATTATATTAGTTATGCAAGAAATGCCCTAACTGTAGCAGATACTACTTTTCTGCATATAGCACAAGTGTTAAGTTCTAATGCACACTTGACACAGGCTATCATGTGTCCACAAGGCAAAAATACAACACCTAGTTCATCTTGATAACAAATTTTACATAATTGTTGGTCACACTGTTGTATCCGTTCGTGAGACAAGTCTTTTTTCAGCCTCATGTATTTCCTCCGCATGTTCTAACTCTAAAGGCACTTTTATGTCTTGTGCTGCAATCACGTTTTCTTTACGAATAGTGTTCACAAATTCCTGACCTTTAAGCAACACATGTATTTACAGTTAGGTACCCAACGAGCGTGTTGCACAAAAGGGTCATCAGTAATTTGCCAATCCTATAAATCAAATCCACAATAAAAACATATTGTTTTATCCCCTTCACCAGTATACAAAATCCAGCTTCACTTAGCTGTTTGGTAATGTGTTTTAATATTAATGGCCAAACATTTTTACAAGATTCTAAACGTTTTTCAACAGAGCTGTACTCTGGGTGTGCTAGTGCTTTAGTCTTGCAAACTCCCAATTTTTCAAAAGCACATGCCAATTCAACACTGTCTATGGCATATGGACCACATATATCGACACTACCGTTGTTGGCTGGTAATACAACATTATTACTATTATTTATTTGTGATTCAGCAACGTAAGTAGCGGCCAATGGTCTTGTGGTTCGGTAAAATGAATACACGGGTATTTTACCCACTTGTTTTCCAAGCATGTAAGGACAACAAGGAGACCATCGCAAATGGTCTCTAAACGGATCATCCCCTTCTTCCCAGTGTGAAAATTCAATACGACAAAACACACAGCGCACCACATCTACTCGGTTCAAGTAAAAAAAAAAAACGGCGTTTGCAAGTTTAGGTGTCGACAAAAAGCCTACAAGCCAGGATTCAAATGTTAACCAACGATCATGTTCTGATTTTAAATTTAACCCACGTGGTAAACCAACTTGCTCACTTGTTGTATTTGGTACTAACGCCATGTGTTATAATAAAACTTTTTCTTATTGTAAGTTATTAACGTTGCACAGAGTACTTTAAAGCACAATGGTATACTTGTTCACTGTCTGTTCATTACGTTAATGGCGCAAGACGGACCTATAAGCAAACAAAATAACCAATCACTCAATCAATCAATCAATCAATCAATCAAAACTTGTAAATAAAACTTTAACGTTAATTGGCATTAATATATCAGAACACCATAAAAATTAATATAAACTGTATGTCGGCACTAACAGTAACCCATGTACTTATTTTCTTTTTATAAGGCTGCAGTCATTTACATTCCCCTTTAACCAATACATAAACAAAAAATAATAATGTCATGTCATTTTGTTCAGATTATCATGTTCAAACCTGTGAATATTAGTTGAGTTCATAGGGTACAAAGTTCCTCATTTTTCTACTAGAAAGCGCTATAGAGTTTAAGGAGATTAGATATCTAACATCTAACCTCCTTGACTTTCATAGTCAAGGAACAACTAAATTCGACATGCAAGCTAACCTCTGTGTGTCAAATAACAAAACTTGCACCCGTCACCTGAGGCCATACGATATGAATATTATTATTAATATTATATTATTATTATTATAGGGAACGACATGTATGTTAAATTAAGATTTTTGATTTTTATTAAATCCAAATGGCCTTGTACTTTCCCGGTAAACAACCAATATGGTCTTGTACCGGTTGCCAATACATAGTCATTAATCAAGAAAGCAATGATCGTCCTAGTCATGTACAGGTAATGAATTTTTTATCTACGAGTTTTCAGTAGTGGTAAAATGGAATAGCATTTTATGTTAGGCTTACCTGAGTTTTAAATAGTTCACTGCCTGGAAACAATGGTTGCACTTTACTGCATCTCGGGTTTTCAGCGACTGCTACGGCGGTAAGGCTTTTCTTTCCAAGTTTCTAAAAATAAATAAAATAAACCGTTATAAATACCTAAATTCACGTTAGTACATGCATTTCATAAAATAAAATATGAAACAAAAAATGAAACAAGTTAGTTTAAAAAAATAATCCCACCTTCACTTGCAGTGGTTTGTTGCTGTTTCCTTGTAGTGGGCTCAAAAGTAAACTGGTTTCTTGTATCTCAGACATGAAAGGTATACCGGTTATCTGCAAACAAATAAATTAAAAAATCAATAACTACAAATTTAAGGTTCATTAGCATGACATTATTAAAATAATCATTCATAGGTACTTACCAAAAAATAAAAGAATTTTTCTTCCACAGCTCTACTGAATACGTCCGTGTGCTAAAATGGCAAGTGCATGACTAACGCAATCGTTATCAGTTAGCCTAGCAACAGAAAAAGTTGTATTTTCTCAACGTTTTGACCTAGAATGGTTCTCTGTCTCTCTCACTCTCGCACGTGTTCCCACGCCTCTTCACATTCCTCAATCTGAATAAGATTCGTGTACCTTATACTAGTTTCATGTTTTTAATAAGGAACAAAAATGGCTTCCTCTTATACATCGGTAGTCCTACTGTCTCAGAACCAAAATGGCGGTCTCTGCTTAAACAGCACACCTGCCAGCCACCACGAGGCAAGTAAGCTGATATCACACTTGCTGCTGACGTAGACATTCCTGCCTCGTCAGCACCAGCAGCAGCTCTCACGAGTCCTCTGGCTAGGTACAATATTCAGTCACCAGTGAGCTGGACTGTGTGCGTGTTAGCATTCAAAACATGTGTGTGTCTTATTATTATTATTATTATTATTATTATTAAATATTTTACTGTAATAATAATTACTAGCAAGCGGCCATCCTCAATACATGATCATGTTAACCACATACTTTCATCCTAAAACACATGACTTTACCCAGTTCAATATTTAGTTTATAACATTTCAGGCCAATGGCCTTACTGTTTTGGCTCTTTGAGTGCATGCACATGACTTGGTCGAGCAAATGTTATAGGTTTCCATATTCTAAAACCATTTACTGTGCCAGACAGCAGTCTCGCTTATCACCGTTTACTAGCATGTTAAAGATCCCCTTCTGGGCTAAAAAATTCCTAGCACACTTAACACATTTTCAAATATTCGCCTCTATCCGTCATAGGAAATGTCACAAAACCAACCGTCATAAGCTGCCCCCGCCATCCCTCCAAAATATCTATTCATTTCTTCCGGGCACGGTCACCGAGATCGCCAACGTCTAAGATTCACTTGGTCATATCCTACAACCGTCTGTTGTGTCAGCGAGCGATCTCGCTCATCACCGTTAACTAAAACGTTAAAGATCCCCTTCAGGGGTAACAATCTTAGCATAATTGTCACATTTCAAAATATTCGCCTTCATTCATTCGTCATAGGAAAAAATATCAAAAAGCAACCCCTCGTTTTGCCATACATCACCACCGTAGAAATAGCCATTTCCAGTATTCACCATGCTCAGTTGTAACCTCGTTGTAACATACGTCAAGCGCTACCGGCTCTCTGTCTACAAATACGCTTTTATAAAAAAATGCCTAGTTTTTTTGTCCTAGAGACTTGACATTTATTTTCATGGTAGGGGGGTAGGGACCTTTCATTTATGTCAAACCAGCTTATTTGTCAACCTATTAGTTTCCAAAATAGTAAAAATTCAAAATTTAAGGGTTTTCAAAAAATCTCTCCAAAAAAAAAAGTTTTATCATAAACAATAAAGGTCATAGAGACCATTGGTTTGAACTATTGAACAACGTTCTATCATGTTTGGTTTTCAAACTATCGCCTACTTTTAAAAACATTTTTTTTATTTTTTTTAATAACGAGCGATCTATAGGAAAGAGGACGTCATCTCGAGTCCATCGACACCTCATTTGTTAAAATCCAACCATCCGTTCGCCAATGATCACCAATGTTCGCGAGAAAGTAGGCTATCATTTTTTTTCCTTCTACACCATTGAAACTTGCTGTCCGCCTAGAGGGCATACCCACCTTTCATTAACGTCAAACAAACTTTTTTCCAATTCACCGTTTCCAAAATAGCGCCAATCCAAAAAACAAACATTTTCAAATTTTAAAAAAAATTATCACACATGCTTATCCAAGAGAATGTCATCCCAACGCCAACAATACCTCGTTCGTTAAAATCTGACCACGCGTTCGGGAGATATCGGCAAAGTTTATATGAAAGTAGGCGACTAAGCAGAACCCCCATTCTAGCACTACTGCACAGTTTTAGTCCTAGAGGCTTGAAATTTATTTTGCGATAGAGGGGGTCAGAGCCATTCATTTATGTCAAACATTTTTTTTGTCAAGTTCCTAGTTTCCAAAATATAGGAATTTTAAAATTGGACTGTTTTCAAAAACACATAAACAATAAAAAAGTTTTATTATAAAAAATAAAGGACATAAAGACCATTCGTTTGAACCATGGCACAACGTTCTATCATGGTTGGTTTTCAAACTATCGCCTACTTTCAAAAACAAAAATTTCAAAATTGTTTTGAAAAATATAATACGTGGTCCATAGGAAAGAGGACGTCAGTCAGAGTCCAACGACACCTCATTTGTCAACATTCGACCTTGGGTTTACGAGATATTGGCTTGGACTCACGTGGCGGCCATGACACTGGTTAGAACCCCTACCACTCCCCTACTTAAGGGTTCTTAAAGCTTTACAGCCATTTTGTCATGACTCTGCGGTGTTTTACCAGCTGCGATACATCGATTATAGAAGCACCAAGACTCAGAACCTTCAGGACACTTACAGTGCTGGGGCGATTAAAGGACACACCATGCATTTTAAAGCTACGGTAGGGCTTTAAAAATGGCAGAATTCGGATAAAAACACCGCTATCGGATCCGCAGGGGGTAGGGTTGTATTAATACAAAAAAACGAAAATCGATATTTTTCACATATTTCACTAAAATTTCAAGTCCCAATGTCCCATAAGAATGGTGAAAATATCTCCAAGTTCCAATCCACTCCTGGTTTTGTTAAAAAAAGGTGTACCTCAATGTTCAATTCTATACTCTATGTAAATGACGTACCAAGGTCAAGAAATAGTTTGATTGTTTCGTATGCAGACGATACCTCAATTTTGAACTGGAACTGTAATTATACAATTACTCTTCAAGAAACTCAAAATAGTATTGTTCTTGTCACTCAATATCTTAATGAAATAATATTAAGTGTAAACCCTTCCAAAACCAACTTTGTAATATTTAACAAGCATAAGGGAACTAATTTAGAATTAGATCGAAATATTTACTTTGGATCTGATGATATTCAACAGGTAGCCTCAGCAAAATGTTTGGGTATTACAATAGATCATAAATTATCATGGCAAGAGCATATAAATAAAATCTGTAAAAAAGATTATCAAAAACTCCTTCGTTTTAAAGAGAATTTCAAAATACTTAAGCAGCGAATACCAATTAACAGTCTACAATGGATTAATACATTCACAGATATCATACGGTATTGAGATATGGAATGGGTCAGAAAATAGGAATATGGAGAGAATATTTTAACTGCAGAAACGAGTAATACGATATTTGTTTGGGTTGAAATCAAGAGAATGATGAAGAGTTGCATTTAAGAAGCATAATATTTTAACAATAATTTCATTGTATATTTCCAAACTTATCTTGCTTGTAAGGGAAAAGCAACATAAAGTTGACACAATCAACAATGTCCACAATCATTAAACCAGAGGGCAGAATGACTACTTTCAAAAGAGGGTTAATGAACAATATGCAGAAAAGGATCCTTTCAAAAAAGGAGCTATATACCACAATAAGCTACCAAACCACTTAAAATCTTTGACGGGAACTAGGTTCAGAAAGTTTCTCAAGATATACCTAGCCTTTCCTTAAAGAAATAGGCCTACCTATCTTGAACACGAATATTCTCTCCCTGGGTTGAGGAGATGTCACTAAATGCATATGTTAAGTTTCAAAGCTTTGAAATTAATGGTATAGGAGAAAGATGACCTCAAAATGTATTGTAATATTGTGCTCAGTTCCAGGGTGAATTCTACAAGGTATCCTTAAATTCTTTGAATGTTCCAAATTACACGTTATAGATGGAATTATGGAGCAGAAACGAAGATGCTGATATTTATAGACCTTTTTTTAGAATCTTTCGGCGCGAGGGTAAAAGATAAAATATAGAGTGGGGCCGTAGTTTTTCTCTGTGTAGTCAAAGGCCCAATTTAAATGCATTGCCGCTTCGAAAAGCGATCTTGAATTTCAAGTCGGTGTGTATTCTGTGCGGCGTACTAGTGTTTAGCTCTGTAAATTATATTATTTTAAATTTAATAACTCAAATGAATCTTTCAAGTTTCTACATTAATTATATCGATTTATTTTAATTCTATAGCATAGGGTCGAACTCACATCAAGCAAAGAGTCTTTATCACACTATCTAGACACTTTCCTAACAGCCAATCATGGAATGGATCAGCTCTGTACCTAGTCGCTCGAGTTGCAGTAGTGTGCGACCATGGTAGTGAGGTTCCAAATCGTACCTTTAGTTGGTGCCATAAATTTCCTTGTGTAAATGATACAAGAGGTGTGGTTTAGTGAGCTACACTGCCTTCCATTGTAGCAGCCAAGGCCCAAGCAGTCAGTCCCTAAATATGTCTTACAAACCCCCTACACGATTTCTTATTTACAGAAGTAGTATGCACTCAATGATGTTTAAAGTGGCAGAAACCACACTCGTGAAGTTCCCTCCTCTTCCTTTGTCGCTCTCAAGTCGAATATTAATTGATATGTTACCAGAATCATCGTGAGCAGATTAATTTCCTCAAATGGCTTCCCCGGTATTTCTGAGAGAGAGGTTGAAAATATTTCCACCAGTGTGTGCCATGATAATGGTGCCATCTACCGGCACTTAAGAGTTATTCCGCTCAACATGTAAACGTTCTTTGTGTTCGTATATTTGCTTGACGGAATTTATTATAGTGATGTCAGTGTCAAATGTTAATTCATATGGTAAAATATGTATCTATTTCAATACGTATCGTTAATAGGCGTACATCTTCTATATACAGTATATAAAGGAAGATGTCCTGACTGACTGATAATCAACGCACAGCAAAACCTATTGGAGATAATTGCATGAAACTTTGAAGATATGTTCCTGCCGTAGTGTAGATGCGCACTAGGAAAGGATTTAAAAAAATTCCGATTCTAAAGGGGTGAAATATGATTTTACACTAATGTTATACTTATCTGGGACAAAATATCGAAGTTGTCGCATAAAGACCGGACATAGCCCATTTTAATCCCCTCGATGCGAGAAACAATACTCGATATGTCCCTACGGGACACCGAAAACCACATTTTAAGGCCCCAAAACCAACAGTTTCAACGATATTTCCATAAAAATATCTTTGGGCTGATAAACTGATGAACTAATGTTAAGTCCGTATCCATGGCAACAGTACGCTCTGATAAATTGATGAATTAATCGCAAGTCCGTATCCATGGCAACAGTAGCTCAAGACATGACATCATTGGCCATCTATCCCTTTAGGAGACAATGCCAATCCACTTATTATCTAAAACACGATCGACTAGCTGCGAGGCTCAGCGATAACGTTCAAGCTTGCTGGGCCCAAGGTTGCAGGTTCGTATCCTGGCGCAATCAGCTGGCATTTGAGGATTCGCAAATGCAATGGAACAATGTCAGTAGATTTACAGTCACGTTAAAATCCCCATCGGGGCAAAATTCTAGCACCCCGGCGTTTCTAAAAGCCAGAGTAGTTAAAAGGATCGTAAAAACAATAACATGATTATTAAAACACGATTAGTACATTAGAAATCAAAACAGTCATCCCTTTTTGAAGATATATCTAAACACGATAAGAACATTAGAAATATAAATGGTCATCCCTCTTTCAAGATATATCTATATCATAATTTAAAAAATACTTTCTATGTTTTAGAACTACAATAGCGAAAATTAGTGTGAGATAGCGCCCTCCAATACCATCTTTAATTTTGTAACACTACAGTAGCGACTACTAAATAAAGGTAGCGATTAAGCTACGTTCAATTTCATAAACACAGGGCTCACAAATCCCGTAAAGTTAAGTACAAACATATCAGTCTGTTCGTTATATCAGTAGCAACGAAGCTATGTGGCGGCTATTGCCGTTTCCGTAACACAAAAGGCATCTCGCCGTCACATACCTCGATATGCACTTACAGAATTGTGAACCAGTCTATTTTACTGAAAATAATTTCTACGAGCGGTATCCATTCCACCAAAAACCACATTCACTACCTTTTCCAACATTTACATAAGACGTGATTTTGAAAGCACTTTTCTGTATGTTGCGGTACAGAGATATTACACATGGAAAGTTACTGTAAAATGTTGGCAAATCTGAATTCAAGGAACTGCTGTTCAGAAAAGGCCTGGTGTTAACTCTGCAGATGCTTTCGGAACAGGTTATACGGCCCATGTTCATAACATGGAATGTTTTCCTTTGACAATGCATCTATTGATATCTCGCCAGGAGATGGCAGTTGGGTTTCCACTGCGGGAGTCTTCCCGCTCACTGCGTATCATGCAATCCAAAACACAAGGCCAAAGTTCAACATTTGCAGGAATCGCGCTACGCGAAGACTGTTTCTCCCACGGACAATTTTATGTTGCCTGTTCCAGAGTAAGTTGTCCAAGTAGCTTAGTCATTTTTGCACCAGAAGGAAGAACTGCCAATATTGTATATATAGGCCAGGCGACAGGTCGAAAAAAAAGCCTCAATAAGGAAATAATTGGGGGAAATCTGAAAATTGATTTAATCGCTTTATTTGGACTCAGATATTACTCTCCCAGGTTTTCCCCCTCGAGCGAAGTCGGCGTTGGCCCTTCTGGCCCTAAGAAGGTAACATTTTTTAGCCTACTTTCGATTTTTGCAAAAAATGAAAGTAGACTTATGAGATCAACACAGGGCGAAAAAAGTGTGTCTGTCTTTGTGTGTGTATGTGTGTGTGTGAGTATGTGTGTGTGTGTGTGTGTGTGAGTGTGTGTACTCTGAATGTCTGCCCCCCCCCCCCTATCAATTCGAACACGGTGAATGCGAATTGAACGAAATTTGGTACAAAGGTAGCACTAGTAAAGGACACCTCAGTGTCATGTTTTATATCGCCGCCATCTTGACGGAAACGTAATGGCGGCCACACAAATGTTCAAAGCTTAAATCAAATTACGACTAACCTAATCATCCGATCTCTACCAAATTTTGCAACAACATACCTTTATGGAGGAAGCATCCTTTGACAAATCTAATAGGTCATTAGCCTAATAGTTTGCGGATGGCGGCCATCTTTGTGTCAAAATGGATTACCCCTATTAATTCGAACACGGTGAAACCGAATGGAATGAAATTTGGTACAGAGATAGCACTAGCAAAGGGCACCTGAGTGTCATGTTTTATACCGCCGCCATCTTGACGGAAACGTAATGGCGGCCACACAAATGTTCAAAGCTTAAAACAAATTACGATTAACTTAATCATCCGATCTCTACCAAATTTTGCAACAACATACGTTTATAGAGGAAGCATCCTTTGACCATATGAATAGGTCATTAGCCTAACAGTTTGCGGATGGCGACCATCTTTGTGTGAAAATCAATTCCCCCTATTAATTCAAACACGGTGAAACCGAATGGAACGAAATCTGGTACAGAGGTAGCACTAGCAAAGGGCATCTCAGTGTCATGTTTTATATCGCCGCCACATTGACAGAAACGTAATGGCGGCCACACAAATGTTCAAAGCTTAAGTTAAATTACGACTAACGTAACCATCTGATCTCTACCAAACTTTGCAACAACATACATTTATGGAGGGAGCAACCTTTGACCAATCTAATAGGTTATTAGCCTAATATTTTGCGGATGGCGGCCATCTTTATGTCAAAATTGATTCCCCCTATTAATTCGAACACGGTGGAACCGAATGGAACGAAATTTGGTACAGAGGTAGGACTAGCAAGGGGCACCTCAGTGTCATGTTTCATATCGCCGCCATCTTGACTGAAACGTAATGGCGGCCACACGAATGTTCAAAGCTTAAATCAAATTACGATTAACCTAATCATCCGATCTCTACCAAATTTTGCAACTACATACTTTTATGGAGGGAGCATCCTTTGGCCGATCTAATAGGTCATTCGCCTAATAGTTTTCGGATGGCGGCCATCTTTGTGTCAAAATCGATTCCCCCTATTAATTCAAACACGGTGAAACCGAATGGAACGGAATTTGGTACAGAGATAGCACTAGCAAAGTGGATCTCAGTGTCATGATTTATATCGCCGCCATATTGACAGAAACGTAATGGCGGCCACACAAATGTTTAACGCTTAAATCAAATTACGACTAACATAACCATCCGATCTCTACCAAACTTTGCAACAACATACCTTTATGGAGGGAACATCGTTTGACCAATCTAATAGGTCATTAGCCTAATAGTTTGCGGATGGACGCCATCTTTATGTCAAAATTGATTCCCCCTATTAACTCGAACACGGTGGAACCGAATGAACGAAATTTGGTACAGAGGTAGCACTAGCAAAGGGCACCTCAGTGTCATGTTTTATATCGCCGCCATCTTGACGGAAACGTAATGGCGGCCAAACAAATGTTCAAAGCTTAAATCAAATTACGATTAGCCTAATCATCCGATCTCTAGCAAATTTAGCAACAACATACCTTTATGGAGGGAGCATCCTTTGACCAAACTAATAGGTCATTAGCCTAATATATTGCGGATGGCGGCCACCTTTGTGTGAAAATCGATTCCCCTTATCAATTCGAACACGGTGAAACCGAATGGTTCGAAATTTGGTACAGAGGTAGCACTAGCAAAGGGCACCTCAGCGTCATGTTTTATATCACCGCTATCTTGACGGAAACGTAATCGCGGCCACCCAAATGTTAAAAGCTAAAATGTAATTACGACCAACCTAATAATCTAGTCTCTACCAAATTTTGCAACACCATATCTTTATGTTGGAAACATATTCTGACCAAACTGCAAGAACATCAGCCCAATAGTTTGCAGATGGTGGCCAAGTATGTGTGCAAATCGATTCCCCCTATCAATTCAAACACGGTGACACCGAATTGAACTAAATTTGGTACAGAGGTAGCACTAGCAAAGGGCACCTCATAATCATGTTTAATATCCCTATAGCACGTTGTATTTCAACAAGCTACTACAACCAACATTCAATCATACTCCTTGAAAAGGACAAAGAGTTATAACAATACCCATGCATTTAGGAGAAAGTAGGCTATATGTTCTTTCCTGAACATCTTGTTTTTGTTGGCAAAAATCTCCCAAACCATCAACTTTATCAACAAAATACCTATTATAAACAATAATCTAGAGTAAATTTTCTTGATCGTCTGCCTCAATTTCCCTGTCATCGCTTTAATCGTCTGTATCGGTACATTTGTCCGACGTCACACGGCGCTCAAGATTAACATCGATGTCTCCGTCACAATCATCCATATCATTTGCCTTGCAATGAAATCGGATGCAGAATTGAAACAATATTTCCAGTTTGAACTAGCTCCGTATCCGGTTGCGATCTTTGATGAAGCGGGAATGCGTAAGACAGTTTCATTGAAATCTCTCCAGCCGTTTAGAAGTTATTAGGGACACATTCACACAAACACACACACGGACGCACACACTCATATACACACACACGCATACATTCATACACACACATACACACACACACAGACAAAAGGTGATCTCATAAGCCTATTTTTTCATAAATGAAAGTAGGCTAAAATGGCCTCAATTGCTTTCGCTATGAGAGACATTTGGCGAACATAATTCATTTCATGGACTCTGAGATCGTGGGCACTCAGCCCCGTGTTCTTTGGTATGCGTGTGAAATTTTCTCTGATAACCTGTGTTATTGTGATGGCGGTATTAATGTGTGTGAATGATTGACCCATGATGCTGGGCAAGTGAACTGTAAAGTGTATTGAAATAAAACACGGCGTGGATCACAGGATCTCATCTCTTAGGTGATCGTTTTAATAAAAGACGGGTTAGCAAAGAACATGAAGAAAAAGAACAATCTCACAATCAAAGAATAGAGAGGCACAAACATATTCCCCCCTGTTGATTGAATGCAATTAACGAATAACACACTTTAGGGGACACACTTTCACTATGATGATGATTGAGTCTTCAGTCTTTTGACTGGTTTGATGCAGCCCTCCATGCTTCCCTGTCCTGAGCTAATCGCTTCTCTTCATTAGAAGTCGCCAGAAACATCTCTCCTCCCCCACTCGTCTTAATACCTCTTCGTTTGTAACCCTATCTACCCATCTGATCTTCATCATTCTCCTGTAACACCACATTTCAAAAGCTTCAATTCTCCTCTTTTCTGCTGCACCAATAGTCCAAGTTTCACTTCCATATAGCGCCACGCTCCAGACAAAGGCTTTCAAAAATGACTTCCTAATACCTAAATCTATATTCGATGTCAACAGGTTCCTTTTTTTAGAAATGCTTTCCTTGCCTGAGAAAACCTACTCTTTATATCCTCTTTGCTTCGTCCATCACTGGTTAGTCTGCTTCCTAAGTAACAGAAGTCTCCTACTTCCTTCAGCTTTTCACCTGCCAATTTGATCTCCATAGAGGTTTATGATTTATTTCGGCTGCATTCCAGATTTTTTTTTACATTCATTAATTTTCATCATGAATTCTTTCCGTAAGGCGGTGTCCATACCAGTCAAAAACTCATTCAATTCCGCAGGCTTGTCGGCCAAGATGACGATGTCATCAGCAAATTATTTCTCCTTGAATCTTCACTCCCACTTTAAATTTTTCTCCAATTTCCACCATTGCTTGTTCAATGTAAAGATTGAAAAGTATGGGTGATAAGTTGCAGCCTTGCCTTACACCTTTCTGAATACCAGCTTCTCTCTCATGTCCTTCAGCTGTCTGGTTTCTGTACAGATTGTATACCACCATCCTATCCCTGTACTTGATTCCAATCGATTTCTAAATGTCAAACAATTTAGTCCAATCAACGTTATCAAAAGCCTTTTCTAAGTCTACAAATGCCATGCCTTATTCTACCTTTCAAAATCAGCCTAAGACTTAGTACAGCTTCCCTTGTTCCTACATTTCTCCTGAAAACAAACTGGTCTTCACCCAACTCCGATTCTATCTGGCTTTCAATCCTCTTCTAAATTATCCTAGACAGGATCTTTGAAGCATGAGTTACCAAGCTGATTGTACGGTAATCTTCACATCTGTCAGCTCCCACTTTCTTTGGTATAGGGATGATAACATTCCTCTTGAAATCAGGGGGTACCTCACCTGTCTCATAAATGCTACACACCAAGTGAAATAACCTGATCAGACCTTCATCTCCTATGCAGCGTAGCAACTCAATCGGTATATCATCTATGCCTGGTGCTTTGTTCCTGATTAAGTCTTCCAATGCTCTGTCAAATTCTGATCTCAATATTAAATCTCCTTTTGCATCCTCATCAATTTCCTCCTCCCTTTCCATTACATGATTCGCAATCTCCTTTCCCTTATACAAACACTCTATGTAAGATTTCCATCTCTCAACCTTTTCTTCCCTACCTGATACAGGCTTTCCATTTGTGTCCTTAATATTACAGCACTTAGTCTTCTTTTCCCCAAAAGTATTCTTAATCCTTCGATAAGCTGTGTCTACTTTTCCTAATTTCAGACAATTTTCTAAACCTGCACATTTCTCTTTCAACCATTCTTCTTGCACTTCTTGTTGACCTCATTTCTCAGACGTCTGTATTCTGCTTTCCCCTTTTCATCTCTTACGTTCATGTATTTCCGCCTTTCATCCATCAATTCTAGTATATCCTGAGTGATCCACGGTTTTCTACCTATTCTTTCTTTCCTACCAATGTTTTCTTCTGCGGATTTTGTTATTTCATTCTTCAAAAGTGCCCATTCGTCTGCAATTGAAGTTTGTTTAGGGAATTTAATTAGTCCTTCCTTTATACTCTTCTTGAATCTTTCGTTTACATCCTTCTCTTTCAGTCTGTCTATTGCCCACCTTGTTTGGCTTTTGACTTTTCTTCAGTTTCTTCAACTTTAATCTGCATTTCATTACAACCAGATTGTGGTCAGAGTTTATGTCAGCACCAGGATATGTTTTACAATCCAAAATCTGGTTTCGAAACCTCTGCTTGACCATAATGAAGTCGATTTGGTAACGCCCTGTATCTCCTGGTCTCAGCCATGTGTATATTCTTCTATTGTGGTTATTGAATAAGGTGTTAGCTATGACCAACTCATGCTCGGTGCAGAAATCCATCAGCCTGCTTCCTCGATCATTCATTTCACCTAATCCGAAATCTCCTACTATCTTCCCCTCTCTCCCTTTTCCTACCACACCGTTCCAATCTCCCGTTACTATAACATTTTCATCACCCTTGATATACCTCAGAATTTCATCTATTTCTTCGTAGACCTTTTCAACATCCTCATCATCAGCTTGACTGGTAGGCATATGGACTTGTACCACTGTGGTGCACGTAGGTTTAGTATTTATTTTTGCTACAATAATCCTTTCACTATATTGCTCTTAATATTCCACCCGCTGTCCAATTTTCCTACTCAATATGAGACCAACCCCTGCTTGGCCATTGTTTGATTTAGTGCTAATGACCCTACAGTCTCCTGACCAAAAGTCCTGTACTTCCTGCCAGCGCATTTCACTAATCCCAACCAAATCCAACCTCAACCTATCCATTTCCCTTTATAAGTTTTCTAACCTTCCACTTCCTAGCAGACTTCTAACATTCCACGCTCCGATCCGTAGAATATCAGATTTCCTCTTTGTCACTTCTGTGATGTTAACCCCCGCTTGAGTAGTCCCCACCCGGAGATCCGAACGGGGGACTAGTTTACCTCCGGATTGACATTTTACAAGGGAGGAGGCCATCATCACATGTAATTATGCATAGAGAGGTGCATATCCTCGGGAATAGTTTTACGACTGTAGTTTCCCGTTGCTTTCAGCCGTGCAGCAGAACGCAGTGTAGCCATTAGTTGGCTTATATTATCAATATCTTAACCGTCTATAAGACTAGTAAAGAATTGATTTATTCTGAAAGGCTGCTACTCCTTTTTAGAATAGGTAAAGAGCAATTCTACTAACAAAGATACTAACCTTCTACTTCCAATTAAATACCAAAATTATACTAACGAAAACAATACCAAAGTTCCACCAACAACAAATACTACCACTAAAACATTCTGTCACCAGGCACACTCACATGCACCCTCACACATCACAGTCTAATGAAACAATGAACTATAAATAATGAACAATGAAACTGTCACCAGACACACTCACATACCACAGTTTAATAGAACAATGACATATATATAATAAACAAACTAACCCCTCTTGAATCTTCCATTGGCAGTTCTTATGGTGACTGCTCGCACCAGTCCATCTGCACCAGGGTGAAGTTCCTCGATGATGCCTTTTTTCCACTGAAGAGGAGGAAGATTGTCCTCCTTGATAATGACTACTGTGTCAACTTGGATGTTTTGCTGCTGTGAGAACCATTTAGGTCTACTTTGAAGCTACGTTAAGTACTCCTTGTACCATCTTGTCCAGAAATGTTGCTCCATTTTTTGCAATCGTTTCCACATTGAAAATTTATTGCTTGGAATTAAAGACAGATTGGGTTCAGGGATGAGTTTAAATGCCACCAATTAATAAATGACCAGGAGTGAGACATTGAGGATCAAGGCGATCTGAGGATAGAACTGTCAGCGGTCTAGAGTTTAGACAAGCCTCAATTTGTGTGAGCACAGAAACGAGTCCTTCAAAGGTTAGCGAAGTGTTTTCAACAACTCGGTGCAAATGGTACTTAACAGATTTTATGCCAGCTTCCTATAGCCCTCCCAAATGGGGTGATCGTGGGGGAATGTAATGCCAGTTGATACCTCTGTTTGCTAGGTTACTCGCAATTTCCTCTCTATGTGATGTAATAAATTGATGAAGGTGTTGTAGCTCCTTGTTAGCTCCAATAAATATTCTAGCATTATCACTGTAAATATCTGAAGGTTTGCCTCTTCTGGCAATGAACTGGCGTAATGCTGCTAGGAATGCATCTGTGGTAAGACTGCTGACTACTTCTAGATTCACAGCCTTAGTTGAAAAACAAACAAATAATGCAGCGTTATCTTTTAGCCGAATGTTACTTCTCATATTAAGAGGGCGGATTAAGATTGGACCTCCATAGTCAATGCCACAGACACTGAATTGACGTGATGCTTGAACTCGTTGCTTGGGGTAGTTTGCCATGAGCTGATGAATGGTTGCTCTCTTTATTATGACATATTATTCACTTGTGAACTTGCTGTCTGGCTATGTTTCTACCGTTTAAAATCCAATAACATTCACGAATTGATGCTAATAGTCCTGGTCCCGCATGGGCTTGCTGTAGGTGTTCATGTTTGACAATAAGTGATGTCAGATGATGCTTGGATGGCAATAATACTTGATGTTTTGTAGGATATGCTAATGATTTGTTTTTCAACCTACCCCCTACTTAGAGTATATTGTCATGTAAAAATGGACATAGATTTTTTAGCTGGCTCTTTTTGGATACAGCACCTCGCTTCTGTAAATCTTTGATTTCTTCACTGAATGGTTCTGCCTGAGCTATGCGAATGCATGTATTCAATGACTTCTGAAGTTCTTGAACTGATAAAATTGCAGTCTTTTTGTTGGTTGACTGTTTGGAGTTATGGATAAATCTTTTGCAGTAGGCAAGAACTCTTTGCAATCTTGTTAAGGAGGAAAATCTGGTAATGATGTCAGTATGTTCAGTGATAAGTAGTGTAACTACTGCTCGTCCGTCCAATCTGGTGTGGTAATTCTCACCAATCGTGGTCGGAGGCATGTTGCATTTAGATTCTGATAAATATAATCGACCTGACCACCATAGTGTAGATTGCTGCAACTCTTGAGGCTTAACTCCTCGGGAAATTAAGTCTGCCGGATTTTCTTCAGATGAAACATGATGCCAATTTTCTACATTTGTTAATTGCTGAATTTCTGATACTCTGTTGGCTACACATGTTTTCCAACGTGATGAAGGGTAAGTCAACCATGACAAGACTACTGTAGAATCTGTCCATAAATAGGTTTCATTAATTTGTACATTTAGGATTGGAATGGATTTCTGAATCAAGTGTGCCAACAATGTGGCTGCAAGTAATTCAAGACGAGGAAGTGTAATTTGTTTGACTGGAGCTACTCTGGATTTTGAGCACCACAGCTTGACTGAAGTTTTTCCTTGTTGATCGACAGACCAAAGATAGATGCATGCTCCATATGCTGTTTGAGATGCATCTGAGAAACCATGTACTTTAATGGTACTACTACCTTCCTGTTCCTAAGACATGTCTATCTACTTGAATGTGATCAAGGTGTGTTAGCTGATTTTGGAGTGCCTTCCATTCTGAGGACAGAAAATCAGGTAACTGCTGATCCCAATCAAGTTTGTGTAACCACAATTTCTGGAGGAATATTTTGTAGGATATTACTAATGGGCTAATGAGGCCTAATGGATCAAAGATTTATGCCACAGTGGATGCTGTTGAGCGTTTAGTAATGCTGCAGTTTGCAGGAACAGATTTTATTTTAGATGCAATAAAAAAAATCTTAGATGTGGGATGCCATGATAAACCTAATGCTTGTATTGTATCGTTATTGTCAAACTGGAAAGGTAAACTCATTTCCCTGTCTTCAGGTGGAACAGCTTCAAGTATTGCTGGATGGTTCGAGCACCATTTTCTGATGGGAAAGCCTCCTTTGTTGAGTAAAGTAATGAGTTCATTTTGCAATTAGTGCTTCCGAAATGTTTGAAGCACCACATAGAGCATCGTTAACATAAAAATCTCTTTGTAGAAAAGCTGATGCAAGTGGAAAAGAAGCTGCTTCATCTTCAGCTAGTTGGTTGAGGCACTGAGTTGCTAAATATGGAGCTGACGCTGTACCATATGTGACTGTTAGCAATTCATAAGTTTTGACAGGGGTGTGGGGAGATTCCCTCCATATGATTCTTTGTAATCTAGTGTCATCCTTGTGAACCAGAATTTGTCTGTACATTTTTGAAATGTCCCAGTAAATGCAATGTTATGGGTTCTGAATCTCAACACAATCAAATACAGATCTTGCTGAACAGTTGGCCCTACTTACAATGTATCGTTGAGTGATACTCCTGTGGTGGTTTTGGCTGATGCATCAAAACTACTCTAGTGGATGTGGTTGAGCTTTGTTTGAATACGGCGTGATGTGGCATGTAGTAGTGTTCTGAATCATCAATCGCACTTACTTCCTTCATGTGACCCAACTTTTCATACACTGACATGAATTGTGAATACTGCTTTTGCAATTCTGGATTTCCCTTGAATTTAGTTTCCAATTCGTAAAATCTTTGCTGTGCCATATCATGGGACTTGCCTAAAGCTGACAGGGATTCCTTTCGAGGTAACTTGACTACATATCTACCTTCAGAAGTACGTGTTGTGTTGTTTTTGAAATGAAATGTGCATTGCTGTTCTTCTGGAGTTTCAGGTTTGGTATGCAGTTCTTCTATTTCCAAGAATTTCCTAAGCTGAATGTCAAGTGTATCTTCCTTTTTGATGAAAAGAGAAGTGACTGTGTTGCACAATGCATTTCTGTTACTGGATTGTGGGCATGTACCAGAAATTATCCAACCTAGATGAGAATTTTGTAAAACAGGGAAGCCTGCCCGTGTTCTTTGTTCAGTCTTTAGAATGTTGTAAAATGGCTCTGCTCCGATGATCAAATCTACCTTATGTGGACTGTAGAATTTAGGGTCTGCTAATACAAAGTCGCTGGGAAAATTCCATGACTTGTAATTTTTAACTCCTTAGAGGGCATTTGTCCTGTGATGGAAGGAACTACTACACAGTTTATGTTTGCGTTGAAATCTGAAGCTGTAGATTGAAGGTGTATGCCAACACTGTGTTTCATTGTTAAAGAAGTGTTGTTAATGCCTAGAACAGCTGTAGTATCTTTCTTACGTAGCAGATTCAGCCTGTTGACTATGCCTTCTGTGATGAGGTGAGTTTGACTCCCACTGTCTAAGAGACCTCGAATCTTATGAAATTTGCCCCTGTGATCCTTGATTTTGACAATAACAGCGCACAACAATACATATGGTTTGTTATGAGTATCTGCGTGTTCATCCTTGACAGATGTGTGGAATCTTGCAAATAGTGCTTTATTGTTAGAAGGTATCTGGTTTGCATTATTGCCGTTGCCATTGTTTTCAAGGTGTAGTAAAGTATTATGCGCCTTGTTGCATTTACGACAGTGGCCAGATTTGCATTCTGACGTTTTATGAGTCGCCTGAAGACAATTTAAACATAGCCTATTATCACGACCATACTGAATGCGATTTGATACAGTCAATACAGAAATGATTCACATGCAAAAAGTCCTGGCTTATGTACTTGTTTACAATCAGTGCATTGATTATCAATATATGCGACATGTGTATAAGCGGATGGCTTTCTCTTGTATGAGTTTTCCTTGCTACCATTTACCCTGACTTGATTACTAGTAGGTTGTATGCTTTCAAGGACTTGGCAACGGTGCTCTATGAATGATGTGAGTTCTTTAAGAGATGGATTTTTGTTAGAATCTACCTCTAGTTTCCAACCTCTTCTAGTTTCATAATCAAGACGATCAACGATATGCTGTGTCAAAATTACATCTTAAAGTGGGGTATCTAACTGTAATGCTTGGAGTGCTTGTAAATTGGTAAAGAATGTACTCATGATTTGCCTGAAGTTTTTGGCAGTTTCATTCTTAACTCTAGAAATATATAAGATTTCACGAACATGCTTTGATGCTATGAGTCTCTTATTTTGAAATCTAGTGGACAATAGTTCCCAAGCTACATTATAGTTTGCTTCAGTGGTTGGAAGGTTTTGAATGAATATTTTTGCCGAACCATGAACTGCTCCTAGTAAGTAATGATATTTTTGGATTGTTCCTAGGTTTGCATTATTGTGCACTAGTAATGTGAAAAGGTCTGCAAATGATAACCAATCCTCATAATTACCACTGAATGTTGGCAGTTTGATTGCAGGCATTTTGAGGTTAATATTGTCATTCGAACTACTGGCTGTGATAGTGGATTCACTTTTGGCGTCACCTTGTGTTGGATATAATATGTTTTGCATTCTAGCCTTGAAACTGAATATTATCAACTCTAACATTCCTCTGTCCCCTGTATGATCTGTGTTTTCATCCTCAACTTCCAACTGAGATTGAACTGTGTCATAACGGACTCTGATTTCTTGTATTGAATGCTCACTGTTGAATGATTCTACGAAATTACTTATTCTTGTGATTCTGCCTTTTTTCACTGCTCTTTGTTTAACAAGCTTCGAAATTGCATCCATTTTAAGGTTAAGGAATGTATAGGGAAGGGATTCTGACTTGTCAAGTACTGCTTACAGTTTTTCCTGAAACCTTCGTGCTCAGAATGATGTACACTAATGATGTGATAAGAAGACTTGGCTCCTATGCACCAAATTAATGTTGCCTTGTCGTGAAGACGTACCCATTTGCACACCAGACTTCTGTTGTCGTGTTGGTTTTGCATATCATGAAATATGCCTCCATTTCTTAAATAAAACGAACATCCTGACCGCAGGAGGACCAAAAATGAATGATTGACCCATGATGCTGGGCAACTGAACTGTATATTATAATAAAACACGGCGTGGATCACTGTATCTCATCTCTCAGATGCTCGTTTTAATAAGAGACGAGACTGACTGACGACTTAGCAAAGAACATGAAGAAAAAAAGACAATCTAACAATCAAAGAATAGAGAGGCACAAACAGTGTGCATTTGTAATTTATTTAATTGTATGGTGAATTATATACATAATTTACATTATACAATATTATCCACATTCTGCAACCAAGTTATGACATTTGGAGTGACATGAAAGGGTTCAGCAGGGTTCCCAGGGAACGAGTAATTATGGTGGAGAATGGGGAATTGACGGCCATGGCTTTAAGTTAGGAACTGTCCCGGTATTTGCCTGGAGTGGAAGTGCGAAACCATGGAAAACCCCATAAAATATTGTTAAGGTAGGATTCAATCCCTCCCCTTCTTAGTTTCGCTTCAAGAGTGCGCCCCGTTTCAGCCCTCAGACCAGAATTAAATTTCTTGTCAGAGCAGGGATCAAACCCGGAATCCGGGGTGATAGCCCAGAATGTAGCCTTGAGAGCGGGCTTCCCTGTGTTAATACGATTTTGGCATAGACGGGACATACACCTAGGTCATTCTAAAACTGCCTCCCTTACGGTGGCTAGCAAAGCGAGTCTCTGCTCATTCCATTAGTTGGCGAAGTGATTCTATGTTCCCTTGCTTAATGTACTGCCATGGAAATGCAAAGGATTGTACCTATAACATGTGCTAGGAATTGCTTATTTAGAGCACTTTCGTACTGATTATATCAAAATGAAGAACGTCATCCTGCGCTGCGTTTGCAAGCTATTGCAAAAATGTTGCTGCCGGGGATAATTATCAGGCTTTTATTATTGGCGAACAGTCTCATCGCATTCTCCTCAGCAACTAACTTGAGAATGAAAGTCTCTGAACTTCATTGTATAAACGAATATGATTGTTCATTGATTATTTATTTAGAGTACATAACAATGGGTCTAACCACGCTGTTGATATTGGCAATGGAAGTATTATTATTTTGCCATTGGGTTGCTTTTTTAGTTTTGGCATCGATGCTGCTTGTTTATGTTGCAACATTGTTGAACTCTGCCATTGTTACCAAAAGTTGCTAACCTGTATTCCCTCCCTTAGAGTACATGACCTCGTCTGTCCCCTCCCCCATTCGTAAGCAGTGGTGCCTGTTAGATGAGTAGTTGTGGGCAAGCGCTCGCGCAAGACGGTCGCAATACTTTCGAAGCAGGAGCAGAGAACATGGATAAAAATTCAGTGTGCTAGGGGTCGCACGACTTGAGAGTGCCACCAAGGACTGCACGAGGCATGGGGTGCAGCTGCGTTACGTTACAGAACGGTAGCAAGATGGGTTGCAGCCTTTCGAGATGGGCGCGAACGTGATGAGGACATGCCTTGATCTGGTCACCCACCAGTAAGTGATGAAAATGTACAGATGGTGTCCACGTTAGTGGAGATGGATCGGAACGTAACGCTTCGTGAATTAGCACAAGATACAGGACTGGTGAATTCGACTGTCCTCCACATCCTCAAGGACTGCCTGAAAATGAGGAAAATTGCGTCAAAATAGGTTCCGCATGACTTAACAGACATGCAGAAATGGCTGCGATATGACGCTTCTCGTACGCACTTGCAGGGTTATGAGCGCGAAGGAGAGGACTTATTAAGGCGTATCATAACCATTGACCAGACGTGGGCCAAATCTTATGAGCTACAGTTGAAACGCCAATCGAATGAGTGGTGGCACCACTGATCACCACGAAAACAAACTGTTCGACAAACCCCACACCAATGTGAAGGTAATGCTGATTCTTGCCTGATTGGGATGGTGTGATCATAAAACATACCGTTCCCCCAGGCAAACGGTTAAGGCGGTGTTCTATTGTTCGTTTCTGCAAGACCATCTCCTAGCAGCTCTGAGAAGGAAACGGCGACACCACATGGATACTCCGCCCATCGTTTTGCATGACAATGCTAGAGCACACACAGCAAGAGTTGTGTCTGCATTGTTGAACCGCTGGAACTGGGAGGTCCTCTATCTACTCTCCCGTCTTAAGTCCCTGCGACTTTGATCTCATCCCCAAGATGAAGGAGCCACTGTGAGGGGACCGCTACCCTACCTTGGAGATGTTGTGCAGGCTGCCGAGCGCTCTCTTCGCACCATCGATAGATTGGGCAGTGCAACGGAATCCAACGGCTGGGAACACGTTGTACGCAGTCCTGGAGACTTCATCGAGGTCCTATGAAACTTGGAACCCTAGAGGCGTGTTATTTATCAATTTATAACATAGTTGCCAAAACTAAAAAAGCAACCTATGTAATTGGTGGCTCCGTTGATGCAGACCACAATAGAGTTATCGAATATGACGTTAAATTTGGTGAGAAATGCTAATATCCTAAACCCATTTGACGAAAAGGAACATAAGCCGCAAAATAGTGGGAAATCCGAGACAATACGATGCCACTTCTAAAATCTAATATAAATATGGCATTTCAGAAACAATTCCATATATTATGCCGTACAGTGTAGGGTCCTTGACGAAAAAATGCAAACATTGATCTGCACTGTATTACTCTTGCGAGAAATCTACGCTTGGGGAAACACCTAGGTTTTTGGAGAGCGAGAATGACTTACTTGACTTAGTGCCTATTGTCCCTCGTGGAACATAGGGCATCAATGAAGCATGTCCATCTGGTCCTCTTTGCAGGCAACCTCTTCACCTCGCTCCAGATCTTACCCTACTTACCGTAAATTGGATGATGAACAGCATCAATCTTCCCGCAGAGCATAAGATGTTATATGCAGTGAAAGTTACGTGTTAGACCGAGAAGATCCCCAGAGGTGCGTATTTTGCGGGGAAATATGCTCAACTGAAACATCGGGCCCAATTCACGCCATCACTCGGTCTATTACGTAACCGGGAGGGTAGGCTACTCTACAAATTAAACGAACAGATCTGAAAAACAGGCCGAGAGGATGTATTCAGATGAAACGCTAATAAATAACGATGCGGAAGGGAACGTGTAAGTTACAAGCTGAATGTAGGCTATCACTCACTGATTACGCAGATACTAGAAATTGTAGATTATTACCGAAGTACTGCAATTAAATGTAGGCTGACATATGGTCACATATAATCTGAACGTAAGGATATGTGTAGACCAGACGTGCAATTTAAAGTACACTAAGGGACAGACAATCATGGCGTTACAGGTATATTACGTTAATTACGTATCTTTGTGGAGGGAGAGGTACAGTACATACCGCATTAAGTCAAAAATAGCGACAAATACGCATACAAATAAATACAGAAACTGAAGAAGAAAGAGTGCGGAAGCATATCACATAAAATTAACTACAGAAATGGGAGAAAACAACAAAGATACAGAGACGTTAATCAAATTGCAATAAATACAAGATCCACAAATATAATCTCGAGGATGCCACGTGATGGAACAAAGATCTAATATCGCTTTACTGGTCCAAACAGGAATGTGGATTGCCGGTTCGTTTCCGACCCAGATCGAAAGTGTCTGAAATGGCCATATTGGAACACTCAAAAACACAGCGAAAGTCCAAATTTCACAAAGCCATGAGCGTCAGGCATGGCATGATTGAAAGCGAAAGGAGTCACACTATTCAATCAAGCCCTGACCTCATGACATAATAGAGGACCCAGCCCAAAACGAACACGCCACCAGCAAAGGTTATCACTCACACTAGCAAACTCAAGAAAACGGAAGAACGGAAGTTAAGATAAAACAAACAAGAACAAACAATTCTGCAACTCACCAAGATGCGACGTGGATTCCGAAGCACGAAATATAACGATGCACAAACACGATAAACAAACACAATTAAAAATGAAGATACATTTCAATACGGTATGTGACTAATTCCACAATGAAAACAGAACAACAACAGACGTTAATACATGTGGTTAGGCAGAGTGCCAACTACAGTAAAGGAGGAAATTACAGAATGCACGTACACTCACGTACTCAGATAGCGGAGAATTGCGAAGATGGAAACCGAGTTTGGAGCCAGATCGACAACCGGTAATGAATTGACCAATCAGAGAAATGATTCGTAAGAGTACCAATAGTAATAAAATATAGGAAAGTGAAGTTAAGACACGCACCAACCTACATGGCGGGGGGTTAATTTAAATGGTAGATCGAAAATTTTAAATACAAACAATATAAATCATACTAATATATAAAAATGAGATGGTGTGTGTCTATCCGTCTGTCTGTTACTCATTCACGCAAGAACCACTGGTCCGATTTAAAGCAAATTTTGCATGGATGTAGCCGATTTACAAGTTTATATATAGGCTACTTTAGATTTCAATATATTGCACTATTTAAAAATGGCGACCATTTAAGTGACGTCTCTACACCCTTTTTTTTTCTTCAAAATTTCATATTTCCATTCAAATAAAAAGAGAACGCTAAGAAATAGCAAACTCATGGTGGCATATTCGAGCTTAAAAATTTAATTTTATATCCGAAGGGTCCTTATCAATTTTCGTGTAGCTCCAACGGTTAGCGAGTTAAACCTAAATTTGTGCTATAAAACACGGTCAACGCCGAGCGGTGGAGTATATCTCTCTCTATATATAACAAGTAGTTCCGTGAAGAACTATACAGCCTAGTTTCATATAACATACTTATGTTAATTGCCGCTATCAACATACAAAATTTCAGTATGATTGCTGTAATAGATTCGTAGAAATTGAGAACTGACTAAATATTTCGGGTGATCGCCATGTTGGATTTTATATATGTAGATCCTAGAGTTATATACTGTTAAATGAAGATTATTGTGTACGTGTAGCATTCAAATTTCAATCGCATGATTAGCACACAAGAAGTAACAAGGAGATGTAAAAATTTCGCACTGCTGCCATCTTGTGGTTATGGAAACTGCTACAGGGTGCATAGGGAGGATGGGCCTACTTACCTTTTCTTAGAGGTCCGCATCGCTAACAGCAACTCACCGCCAGTTGACATGCCCTAACAGAAGAACACCTAATGGCGAAGGAAGGTGGAGGAGAGGAAAACGCACAGGTTCGTCTACAGATACACTCCAATAACCCACAGAACTGCCACCGACGAAATAATGCCACAACAGTTGCTTAATATTTAAAAAAACATTTAATCACGAAAAAGGTGCAAGAAAACGTAATTTAATAAGATCCTTCAGCAAACACAACACAAGAAAAAAAACTCCTATTGCCACAAAAATCTCTCTGGTGATGCACATTGGCTTAAGGCAAAACAAGTCAATTACCTATGGAAACAATATAAGGCTTTACATGCTAGCTTGCTGAGCAAAACGGAAACATTTAATTTAAAAACATATATAATGAAGCCCAAAAGAAAGAAAGCCAGCAGACAGGGATCACCAAATGAGAAAGGGCTTGATAAACCACTAAGGCACGCAAAACTGACTCGACATGCAGACAGCTAAGCCACGAGGAAACGAAAAGTTTAAAAAAAATTATAAAATAGGACCAATTTACAAATCCAAACTTTCATGACGGCGGTATACTCAGGAACACTCACAAAAAAACACAAAGGAAACTCAACAAGATTAACAAAAAAAATATATTCTAATCTCCCACCACAACACGTTTGAGTGTCCCGCTCGACGCCAAGAGAATTACACCCACCAGACCACAATGCACTCTGGCAAAACAAAAAACATGGCCACGAAACAGATGACTGCATATCTAGCCGAATTATGGCAAAATTAAACGTCACCAGAGAGAAAAGAAATATAGGAAATAATTACACCTTAACACGATTAAAACGAGGCAATTTAGGATGCTACGGATCGTAAAACAAATAAACAATAGGCCAATCCCTAAGATTACGAAAAGAAAAGAACCAACTAATCACAATGAGAATACCCATAAAGAAAATAAACTAAATAAATAATAGTAGGGAGGCTGAGGGGGTTTTGAACCAAATACCGTTATTTATGCAAATTAGGGGGCGTGGCAAGGTCAATGACCTTGAGGTAGGTCATGCTCAATGACCTTGAGGTAGGTCATTGACCCCCAAGGTCGCCGGGACCCCGGAAGGTAAACAAACCTTGGAGGGTCCAGGAACCGGTTTGAGGGGGTGTGGGTGGAGGGGGAGGAGTGGGGGTGGGGAGGGGGAGTGGGGGTGGGGAGGGGGAGGGGGAGGGGGGGTGGTGGCGAGGTTGGGGGATGAGGGGGAAGGATGGAAGAGTGTCTGCACGAGACCCTCCTCGACCCAGTCTCTCTCTTGGACTGAGCGCCTTCACTGATATTATCCTGGGCTATATAGCTTTGCTTTGATCCCGACGAGATCCGAGTGTTGCCGAAGGTTTCCGAATCCTTGGTTGTGAATGAATCGTCAGAGAATTGAACGGTCAACTGGTGTGTGTGACGTCACAGCAGATTACTGGATGTGAGGTAGGTCATGAACGGGAGTGTTTTGAATGGAAAACATTAGTGTAACTGGTGTGTGTGACGTCACAGCAGATTACGGGATGTGGGGTAGGTCATGAACGGGAGTGTTTTGAATGGAAAACATGAATGGCAGTGGATGACGGTGGTTGTTTGGACCCTGACGTGGTAGGTTGGTTAGGTGTGAATGGGTCTGAGAGACAAACAAGATGGGGTTGAAAGCGCTCAATGGTAAACAAACATCGATGCGTGGGTGGATGTTTAATGACCATAGGTTGGTGTGTGAATGAATAAACAGATTTGAACGGTTAGCCTGTGTGTGACGTCACATGGGATGACTAATCCTGAAATTGACAACGGGTTGTATGGTAGGTCATGTCTGGGAATGACCTTACGGTGATTGAGAGGGTGCGGGACAAATGATGAGGTAAACGTTTATGAATCATGAATGGAGATGGATGGTGGGTGTTGAATTCTGGCTTGCTTGGTAGGTTGAATGTAAAAGAAATAAAACCAGAAGCAAAAAAAGTAAAATTATGATTTTATTTTGGATCTTATTCATTAGCTTATTCTTCTTCCTCTTCATCTTCCTCTTCATCATCATCATCTTCTTCTTCTCCATCTTCTTCAACTCCCTCACACCCTTCCATCACCGTCATTAATTGGGTGAAAAACTCCATTAACACTGGATCATTTCCAAAGCTATAAAAAAAATGTATACAATAAAGAGTACAACAAAATTGTTTTATAACGCTTGTTTATCTAAATATTGTATTGTGAATTGTTGGGAGTGTGTGAGAGCAAGTACAGTTCACCTAAGTCTGCAGCAGCTTCCAGCGGACACCCTTAGGGTGAGCTACAAGTTCTGTTCATTTTTAAGTAGTTTCAAAATGTTGCTACTAGATATTAATGATACCTAGTGGTGAATGTTGGAACTTGAGTATGGGTTTCAGTGCTGGCAGTGTTCACGAACATGTGTGACTCACTTGAGTATGTAGGTGCTGTGAATTGCTGGGAGTGTGTGAGAGCAAGTACAGTTCACCTAAGTCTCCAGCAGCTTCCAGCGGACGACCTTAGGGTGAGCTACAAGTTCTGTTCATTTTTAAGTAGTTTCAAAATTTTGCTACTAGATATTAATGATACCTAGTGGTGAATGTTCGAACTTGAGTATGGCTTTCAGTGCTGGCAGTGTTCACGAACATGTGTGACTCACTTGAGTATGTAGCTGCTTCCAGCAAACACCATTAGAGTGAGCTACAAGTTCCAAGTTTTTTGCTACCAGATAATAATGCCATCTAGTGGTAAATGTTGGAACTTGTTTTGACAAAATCTAACCTGTCAATTTAGCTTCACACAAGTTTAGTCTGTGGACGGATCTTTTACATGTCATAAAGTGAGAACATGTAACCGCTGGCTTTACTCCCCCTCCAAAGGAAGGCATACTAAAGGATTTTAACACACTTAAAAAATCTGACTTCCTTCCCAATCCTTTTTTTTTATTCATCGCAATAACACGGGTTATCAGACAAATTCTACTCACACCCAAGTAAACATGGGCTACAAAGGCGGTAACTACGCTCCAGCGGACGACCTTAGGGTGAGCTACAAGTTCTGTTCATTTTTAAGTAGTTTCAAAATTTTGCTACTAGATATGAATGATACCTAGTGGTGAATGTAGGAACTTGAGTATGGCTTTCAGTGCTGGCAGTGTTCACGAACATGTGTGACTCACTTGAGTATGTAGCTGCTTCCAGCAAACACCATTAGAGTGAGCTACTAGTTCCAAGTTTTTTGCTACCAGATAATAATGCCATCTAGTGGTAAATGTTGGAACTTGTTTTGACAAAATCTAACCTGTCAATTTAGCTTCACACAAGTTTAGTCTGTGGACGGATCTTTTACATGTCATAAAGTGAGAACATGTAACCACTGGCTTTACTCCCCCTCCAAAGGAAGGCATACTAAAGGATTTTAACACACCTAAAAAAATCTGACTTCCTTCCCAATCCTTTTTTTTTATTCATCGCAATAACACGGGTTATCAGACAAATTCTACTCACACCCAAGTAAACATGGGCTACAAAGGCGGTAACTACGCTCAGTATTTCTAATCATTTTGAAGAAGAAAAAAAACACCGCTTGCTTCCAGTATTTGATCAGATCAGGAATGGAATGAATTAAACTCCATCTAGCGGCGAGAAAGATCTGTGTTGGCTGCCAAAGCCTGTCTCACTTTTTTTAGAGTCAATGTTTAAATGAATGACAGATAAAAAGAAATGATAGTGGAGGGTGTTGCCGGAAGAAAATTTTGACAGGGAAAACTGGTGTTCCCAGAGAAAAACCTGTCTGCTTTTGGTTTGCCCAGCACAGATCTAACATAAAGCGACTGGAATTGAACCACGCACCCAGCCGTGAGAGACTGGCGTGCTGCTACATAAGGCTTTAGTAAATACATAATACTTACATTAACAGATCCAGCGTCAACTCCTGGTTATCTTCTTCTTCCATCTCCACGACTTTATCGAACTTGTCCCCAGACATTGTAGCGAATGATATGTTGTGAAAAGGAACATTCTCCTTATATACTGTGTGTGGTTCCTGGTGAAAGGCGGATTAATTAGAAGTGTTTAAACTAGTTGTACAGGGTTATACAGTGTGGGGCTATTTCTGGTGAAAGGAAGGTCAGTAACGATTCCTGTATTAACGCAGGGTAATGCCGTATGGAGGTCATGTTTGCGTGAAAGGAACGGTAATCCAGAGACGTTTCCTGTATTCGGAGGGGTATAAATACTCGAGCAGAATTGAAATGAAGGTAGAGTTGTCTTCGAGCTTACAGCGTTCACACCAGATTGTAATTGGATCCTTGTCTATCAGGTAATATTCAACATACTTAAGTATATAACTTTAAAGTATATCCTAGTGTATATATTTGACTATGTGCTACTGGGAGACTAACTCAACCAAATGGTTTACAAAATAAGTGATTGTACTGTACAGAAAAGAGGAGAATTGAAGCATTTGAAATGTGGTGTTACAGGAGAATGATGAAGATCAGATGGGTAGAGAGAGAGTAACAAATAAAGAGGTATTAAGACGAGTGGGAGAGGAAAGATGTTTCTGGCGACTGCTAATGAAGAGAAGAGATAGGTTGGTAGGACACATATTAAGACACCCAGGAATAGCAAGCTAAGTTATGGAAGGAAGGGTCGAGGACAAAAACTGTAGGGGGTAGACCAAGGTTAGAATATGTTAAACAGATTGCCTCCGATGTGGGGTGTCGGAGCTATGTAGAGATGAAACGATTAGCTCAGGACAGGGAGGCATGGACAGCTGCATCAAACCAGTCAAAAGACTGAAGACTCAAACAACAACTGTACATTACAGTACTTGTAAATGATGAGATGGTATGTTTAAATCCACATGAAGATGTTTAGAATTTTAATAGTATAATGGTCTATTGACAAAGCTGGTTTAAAAGTCAGATGGTATGAATCAGACAAGCAATAATTACTTCAAGTTTGAAACGAGCAGAATTCATAGCATGTAATAAGATTGGTTTTAACGTGACTTGCATCTTAAACCACTAGCTGCCGGGGATATATAAAATGAATGCAGCTCAATTATATATAATTACTGTTATTATCCAATTAAATGTTGCCGATTTCACTGCATTGCCTCGCGAGATAATGACAGTGCTCGAGGCGTTTACGGAATAGATAATGACCTCTTATGTAACATTAGCTCTGAGAAATGGATTCACTTTTATACTTTAGTTCCAGGTCAAGTAACCTATTTAGTTAGGGACATTTAAATCATTACCTCCCGACCAATGTAGTCCCCCCCCCATGCACTTGGGTGTATTGAACACATAAATTATTTAAACAACCTGCGACGGCTTCACCCGGGAACAGATATAATATACAAACAACCCGACTCGGCTTCGCCCGTGAACAGTTATGTTATACCAGAAACCCAACCCGGCTTCGCCCGCGAACAGATATATTATACCAAAAGCATGCACCAACTTCGCTCGAGAACAGTTAAATTATACACGCAATCTGCCGCGGCTTTGTCCGGGAACAGTTTAATTATACAAACAATCCGCCCCGGCTTCGCCCGGGGAACAGTTAAATTACGCAAGCAGTTTACCCCGGCTTTGCCAGGGAACAGATAAATTATACAAACAATCTGACCCGGTTTCACCAAAGTACAGTCATGACCAGCACCTGACCATGTAGCACCTGGGTGTATAACTTGTTTGATAACCTGTGTTCTTGTAATGGAATGAGGAGAAGTAGGAAAATGGTGAACGCAAGCTGCTGACAATTAAATTAGTGGCTAGCGATAATGGGTGTGTAGAAGGGTTTTGATAACTTTTGTGTGTATATACATATTTGCTAATGGCTTAGGTATACTAAAACACTATTATAGATATCAAATTCGATTTCAGAATGTCGGCAATAAAAAATGCGAATTCCATAGGGAAAGATGCTGGAGCAGAGATTAAACGACTACAGGATCTGCAGGTAAACGAGTCTTATTTGGTAACTGCTGTTCGTCGAGTCAAGACGAAATTTGGGGAACGTATTCTTTGCGAACTGGAGGACTTTGTAGTATTTCTACCGTCGAGATTCAAGGAACTCAGCGAGGAAGATGTAGCCGATCTCAACAAAGGAACCATCTATTTAAAATACATGGGACTGGAAAACAAAAGATGTCTTGTTGAATTCATAGAAGAAAAAAATAAAATTTAAAATTAGTTTATGTAAAAACGGAATTTGCAGGGAAAATAAACTTTGGTTCACTCTCTCTGCAAACCGTTTAGTTTTTGTAATTGTTAAGTACTAAGGGACGTCATGTCGTCACCGATACAAAGTTGGGAAGATGTGGATAGTTGTTTCAATAACAATATCTGTTGCACCAAAGTCAATAATGATACAAACATTTTAAATCTCAATGAATATTTAAACACTAGTTACAACATTTTTCAAAACAAAATACAAGACTGTTTAAGAGAACATGTAGCGTTAAAGGTTAACGCTGAATTATTATGTGACTTTGCTATTTTGAAACAAGGTGTCGAAATTATTCAGCCGATTTATTTACATACACACATGACTAAATTATACCGCACTGATAATATACACAGTTGGTATAGTAAAAACATTGTTGATAAACTCACAACACGCTTTGCCGAGTTTCAAGAATTAGAAAGCGGCAAATCGCTGGAAGCTATCAATCATCTTAAAATTAATGTCTGCACCTTTGATCCCATAAATAGTGGGTCATCTCATGTTAATTTGCCTAAACAGTTGGAAAACCGTCACGCAGTTATCAATGTGGATAATAATGATGTTTTCTGTTTTATTTGGTGCCTGGCTGCTGGGCTATGTTCTGCAAGTAAACATGTTCACAGAATGGGTAAATATCACCAGAAATTTATGGAATTAATGATCAGTCTAAATTTAGCAGACATAGAATTCCCAATGGACCTCAACGCCATTTCTCGTTTTGAATCTAAAAATCTGCTTTACTCCATTAATGTATACGGAGTTGAAGGGGACAAAGTTATTGGGCCACTCTATGTGACAAAGGAAAAAAAAGAAAAGCATTTTAATTTATTGTACATTGAAGGGGAATTGTGCAACCATTATTGTTATATCAAAGATCTTTCCAGACTAGTTCGTTCACAAGTTACAAAGAGTAAAAATAGGGTATATATATGTGATCGCTGTTTGCAATATTTTACTAGCAATCAAAAGTTGACAGCCCATACTATTGATTGCATTACACAACCAGCTGTAAAAATTACATTCCCAGAAAAGGATAAAGCCAGTATGAAATTTCAAAATGTGTCTCGTCAAGAACCGCTTCCATTTACAGTATATGCAGATTTTGAATGTTTAACCACACCCATTGACACATGTAACCCGGATCCAGCACGCCCGTACACTCAACAAGTACAGCAACATGTGCCATTCAGTTGTGCTCTAAACGTGATTTGCTCATATGACCCTTCGCTTTCTTACTTCAAATCTTATCGCGATGCAAATGCTGCTGCTTGGTTTTTAAATGAATTGGACGCCTTGGCAGATCGGGTGTACAATATCCTGGAAAACCCAATTCCGCTTCAAATGTTGGATGCAGACGAGGTGGCTTTTGCAACAGCAACCACTTGCCACATTTGTCAAAAACCAATAGCAACTTGTGACACGCCGGTGAGGGACCATAATCGCTACACTGGCAAATTTAGAGGAGCGGCTCATAGTGCATGTAATTTGGCCTATAAAAGAGCACGCTATATTTCTTGTTTCTTGCACAACATGTCTCGGTATGACAGTCATCTAATTATTAAGGAATTTGTTAACCTTGAAAACCAAAAGTTTTCTTTAATTCCACAAAATCATGAAAATTTTATTTCGTTTACAAAATGGCGAAATGGAATTAGTATACGATTTTTAGATTCGTATAGATTCCTCGCATCATCATTGGATGCGCTGGTTCAAGGGCTTCACCCAAACAATTTGAATTCTGTACGTCAAAACTTTACTGGTGACGAACAATTTGAATTATGCATTCGAAAAGGGGTGTTTCCCCATAATCATGTAAACAATTGGGCATGTTTGCAGGAAACTGCACTCCCTTCAAAGGATAAATTTTACAATGACTTAACAAAAAGTCATATTTCTGAAGAAGACTATTTACACGCCCAAAAAGTATGGGACGTGTTCAAGATATCAACTTTGGGCGAGTATGCTGATTTATACCTCAAAATTGATACACTACTTTTGACAGACGTGTTTGAACACTTTCGCAAACTGTGTCTTGAAATCTACAATCTAGATCCAGCCCATTACTACACCCTTGCCGGATACAGTTGGGACTGTATGTTGAAGGTGACTGAAATAGAACTGGAACTATTAACTGACATCGACATGTTGCTCTTTTTTGAACGCGGGATACGTGGCGGGCTTGTATCGCTTGTGCAAAAGCATGCCAAAGCAAACAATCCATATATGAATACATACAAACCAAAGCAACCTACAACATACCTCACCTACCTGGATTGTAACAATTTATACGGATATGCTATGGAAAAACCGCTTCCGTATCAAAATTTTCGATGGCTGACTTCAGATGAAGTTTCAAATTTTAATTTACAGGACGCGTTGAGCAATAACACACGTGGCTATGTTCTAGAAGTTGACATATTATATCCCCGCGAGATACACAATGACCATTCTGATCTACCATTTTGTGTTGAAAAACTACAACCTCCCAGTTCACGTTCCAACAATAAAAAGTTGCTGGCAACGTTAAATCCGAAAAATCGCTACGTCATACACATCGAAAATTTAATGCAATGTTTGAAACACGGTTTGAAGCTACAAACCATTCACCGCATTATTTGTTTTGACCAGAAACCATGGTTACAACCGTACATGCAATTAAATACTCATTATCGGCAGCACGCCAAGACTACATTCGAGTCAAATTTTTATAAATTAATGAACAATGCATGCTACGGTAAATCTATGGAAAATATTAGAAAGCAAAGAACTATTCATTTGGTAAACCACTGGGATGGTCGATATGGCGCACGAAAATATATTGCTATGCCCAATTTCCATTCAGTACGAGTTATTGAAACTGATTTAGTAACCATTGAATTGTCAAAGACAGAAATCATGTATAACAAACCAATTTACTTAGGAATGGTAATACTTGACTATTCAAAATTTGTAATGTATCAATTTCATTATGAGTTTGCCAAACAAAAGTTTGGAGATGTAAAATTACTGTATATGGATACAGACAGTCTTATTTATCAAACCAATAAGACGGATATTTACTCTGTGATGAGAGAACATCCAAGTTACTTTGATACCTCAAACTATGAGGTTAACAATATGTTTGGCATAATTCCCATGAATAAAAAACACATTGGTCTATTTAAGGATGAGTGTGCTGGCGATGTTATGACGGAATTTGTGGCTTTGGCGCCGAAAATGTACGCATTTTCAACACAAAAGAATAAAGGTCAATGCAAAGCGAAGGGTGTTCTTCGTAGCGTCACACAATTCCTCAATGTTGAGGAATATCGATGTGTACTCTACACAAACACCTCTCGCTTGTACCAGCAAACACGCATTCTTTCAAAGAACCATAATATATTTACAGTAAATCAAAATAAAACATCGCTGTCTACATATGACAATAAACGGTTGTGGGATGGTGTAAATAGCTTGCCTTTTGGACATTTCCACACCTAGTAAATAAGAACACACTTTAATTTTTCAATTCTTTTTTATTACAATTGTATGTTTTTACAAGAAGAAACCAAAACATCTTTTGTGAATGCTGTAATCTGGTGGACTGACTCTCAAATAAATACTTAACAATATTTGATTCATGGTTATTTCTTTGTCCTTTTCCTCGCTAATCCACAACCACCACCAATCATTAGCTTTGACTTCATGGCTCCTGCCACGATCAAGGCTGCAATCTTTTCACCAATGGAAGCAGTAGATGATGTCACGCGCTGCACAGCCTTTCTTAGAAGAATGTGGTCTGCAACTCGACGTACTTCTGCATTCTTGTTGCTGTAAGCAATGTCATGATCTCTACACGCAGCATCCAATATGTTGATTCCAGAGTTCCCTTGTGCTAGACGTTGGCTTAGTTTAGTCCCAGATCCACAAAATTGATAGCCGGGAATATGCAGTTCAATGGGGAGTAGATCAATGGCCTTGTTAACTAGACCATGACCAGCAAAGGTCCGATATATCTTTTTCAATCGTTGTCTTACTTTTTGGTGCTGGCGATACGACCGCTGCTGTCTCTTCTTCCTCTTCGTCATCGCAACCATGGAATGATGAAGCAAAGTCTTTACAGGACGGTATATTTGTATGGCCGTGGTACAATTTGATGAGCTGACACGTTCCACACTGTCTAATGGATGGCATTTTAGTGATAGACACTTGCTGGTGATGACTAAAGTCAGTGCATGGTTGTAGTTCACGCAGACCAGGATCTCTGCTCCACTCACTAGGTACACTGTGCCAAATATTTTTCACCGCGTTTGAAGCAACATAAAAAAGGAACGCCTTGGGCAAAGCGTTCAATTCCTCATCTGTGAAACTGTCAAGCTTCTTTTTACAGGCAAAAAACTTGACAATAGCTCGCTCTGTGGGGTTTGAGTCCAAACCTTCAATTGCTGCCATATTACTACACGTCCACACTGATCACTGGTATGTCTCACACTAAAGCTGACGTTACGACGCTTTGCACTCAACATGCAAGTTTTGACATGCTCTGCGAGCTAGCCAATCAAAAAGCTTCCAAACATTTTGAAGTGTTTTATTTTGTAGAGGTTCATCAGGCACGGACAGGTTGTACAGTGCAGGACATCCCAGATCATGAAGGTCAACAAGTTGACATGTTGAATTAACATACTGACGCAACCATTCCTTTTTTTCACTTCCCTTTACAAATACAAGGTCAGCACCAAACAAGTGAGCTTTCAGAACAAGTGATAGATGCTGGTAAGGAATGTCGCCTTCTTTCCAGACTAGTCCCAAATTGCGTTGCAACCACTCTGTTTGTCTTCTGTCCTCGTCTGACTGCAAATGCAATGGAAACGGTGGTTCAAAGACAAAACTGGTTACTCTTGGGGCCCACATGGTTGTGCAGTCAATAATTCCTACTTCTTTAAATACAAACTTGTTTCCGTTCACCTTGAAACCCTGCACGTCGACAATCAATGTTTTCGGCATGGCGACGGATATCAGACCTTCCACCACCGCTGCTTCTTAACAACTAACTGATTGGATAGGAGCGGGAAAATAATATACACACAAAGAATCAATTACACAATTTTATTCATAAAGTTATCAGTACATCGCTTACAATTTTTTATCATAGGATTTGGACCATCCCAATCACAGTGAGAATCTCCTCGAAGCATAAAGTGTCTACGACAAGGACGGCAGGCTGCAACATCCGCCGACATACGGAGGTGTAATGGTAGCTTATCCCAATTAAGGTCAATGTCGTGTGCACCGTACGCGGTCAGAAATCCAGCTGGTAAATAGGCAATCAGATGCTGCGGCATTTCACGAAGAAATTGTGCTTTATGGTAGGCGCGTATTGCTAAACTCACCAGGGTGCGATAAATCTCAAATGCTGCATCAGCGTCTCGACTTGTTGAGCAACGATCGCATTTGCAGTCCATGCAATCTACCCGCTCTCCAACATGACAAGATGAAGCTTTGGCAACGCCATCGTCCACATTATTTGTTTGATTAGCGATGGGCTTGTTGTTGTAGCCCCTGTCATGAATACCAAACGTAGACATGAATCCATCTGGTAAATAGTGAACCAGATGCGGCGGCATTCTAAGCACAGTATGATTCTTGTGATAGGCAGTTATAGCTTCACTCACTAGGGCGCGATAAATGGTAAACCTTGAATCTTCATCTGAGCCTGGTGAATCACTTTCACATTTGCAGACCCACCTCGCAGAGGGGGTTGTGACTTCATCGTAGCTTTCCATGACTGTGAAGGACAATGGAGGAAGACATGCTATTTATACTCTGGTCACCATATTGGACAGTGGTTGATAAAACACTTGCGCCTCGTGAACAATAAGGCAATAGGCTGTTGTTTTTTCTGGAATAACTGTCGATGTTTCAAATTCTAGTCTGATATCAATTGTTGTTTCCTTCATCGACTCCTCCAAATACGAACAGTCCATCACCACCAGAGGCGCCTTGGACTTGAAGTCTTGTGGTGATAATAGCGGACATGCCTCTTTCTGATAATAGGAAGACTGAAAGTTTACAAACATGTCATAGAGCTTACCATATTTGTTCTTGTTAAAGTTTAAATCCATTCCCTCATAGGGAAAGGTAACTCCGTTCAAAAAGAGTCGTATATTTCGTAATTGGATGTGGTCAAATTTTGATGCATCTTTATTCTGTTGATATTTGCGATCTGTTTGAAATCCAACCAGGACGTAGAGTGGCCGCTCTGTATACCGTGAGGTTTTTATAGACCAAGTATGTGTATCGGAGAGTGGTAATACCGGGTATTCATGCAGCTCCCAGCTTCTAAATTGAATGGGTAAAGCTGTATCCTTCTCCACAATCTTGAGCAGACTCAATTTTTTCTGATCTGATAGAGTAACGTGCGGTACTTTCCATAGAATTCGTTGCAGTAGAATTTTTGTATCTATTGGCGCTGTATCAGCTCCCTTTAGCGCATTATAATCACTCCTGTCTCGTACAAGAATCAGATCCTGTCTTGCGTTCACAACAATGCGCTTATGATCCTCTGCAAAGCCTAGTATTAATTTTAGAGGTAAATGTCCAGTAAATGTACCATCATCGTTAATCATCCAGTCGTTGGTTGAGTTGGGACACCAACCAGCCATACAAAAAGCTTTACTCTCTTCGCTTCCGTACGAGGGATAAAGTTTCATGACACTTGTTATGCCAACATTTCGAGTAGTATCCACTTCAATACCGTTGATCACGTAGCGAACCTCAGAAAACAAAAAGGCCAAAGCATTGTTGGCCAACTTTGACGTTGTTGGAATGGTACCATCCAATTTGGTGAGTTGCCCTTCAATCTGGATGTAACTTTCATGTGGAAGCGTGTAGATATCTTGTTGGTTAATAGTAATTCGAATCTCATCATTATTATTTAGTCCCTGAGTATACGGTTGGTAGGAATGGTGTTCAATTCTTACAATACCCTCCTGTACTTCGACAGGGTTTGTCACGTCTAGAATCGAATTCATGACGTAAGATGTAACCAAGTTGTTGTAGGATCTGCTTGTTGACACGTGTTAACCTGTACACGTGTTGAGCACAACTAACACCTGCTCTTGACAGCGTTGCCGCTTTATACACTTGTTTCATGCTGGCTTCAAATACAGTTTGTAGGTCACAGGCGTATGAGGGTCTAACCGGATGAGACGTTGGTTTCTATTCACCAGTCTTAAGGTAATATTCCTGATGTTGCTCACACTCACAGGATGATAGAGCACCACCGACGGGTTTTCGCGGATGATATAACCACCAGGTGAAGTAACAATAAAATCATAAAGCGAATGCGAGGGATCTTGATTGGTGTAGACGTCTGTAATAATATTACACGTGACAGATATGTGATGATCTTCAATTATTTTCACCGGTTGGTCAGACTTGTGTATCACGTTTGGTACTAACACTTGTGGTGAATAGCCCAACAATGACCCAATCGAATCTGATTGAGATTTAAAATCAATCCTAAAAGAAGAAAGAATACTGCAGCGATGTGTCACGTTGTTGGCTATGAGTTCAAACTTGCGTGTCCCGTCCAGAAATGCTTTTAGACTAAATTCTTTGGTGAGAGTTGTGTAGATGTGATCGTGAATATCATCTACGGTGTAGCTGCCAGACGGTAGAGTTAACACATAGTCATCGTAGTAGAACTTATCATTGACGTCTTCAATTACGTTGCAGATTCTATTATAGCCTTCAAACGAAACAAGTCCCAACACGTAGGGTCGTCGTCCCAATTCAATAGGAGGATAAAAGTCAACAGTTACTTCCGCACCTTGTCCGTGCACTGTAAACGTTCTACTTTCTGTTGTCATAATGACCACGTCACCCGCCGTGCTCGGTCTTATATAGAAAAGTCAAACATAGACGACCGCACTGTTGCGTGTTAAAATTTTGCACTCGTTTCACATTATAGTGTATTGTTGCACTGCTCCCAAAATAGCGAACAAGCTCTGTCGGAGGAGGAAGATTTCCAAAACTGTCAAAGTACCACACGGTTCGACCATGCTTTATGTAGGCCACATAATGCGTTCCCGGTCCATGACTGTCATCCAAATTGACAACTGCACTTTCATGGCTCCGTGGTCGAGACGGTAGTTGGTTGCGCATAAACACGCCTCGAAAGTGGGAGATCTTAAGCTGTTTTGCATATCTTATAACTTCCTCATGCGTCATGGCTCGTCGTGGCAGTGCATCGATTAACCGTTTTTTGGCGACATGTAAATGCCGAGTCCTTTCTTGTAGGGTGCTAGCTTCATGTTCACACCTTTACCGCGCAGTGCTATGGCCTCCATAGTTTTATTATGCCTTTCACTTTCCTTCAACTGTTGCTTCGCCTCCTCAACAGCTTTCACCGTTCGTGCTACCGCACTTGCTCCTCCAAGAAGTGAACCCAGGGCTGCTAGTCCAGCAAACAGTGCAGGTAAAAATCCACCACGTTTCGGCACAGGAATAACTCGGGCACGTTTTCTAAAACGTAGTTTACTTTTGGGATTCGCATGCAATCGTGCTGCTCGGAGTGCTTTCTTAATAGCCAACTCACTATTTGTTTCTCCGCGCGAAGCTTGACGTGCCGCATGAAGAATAGCTTTAAAACCTCCCTTTCTGGTCAACTTCTTCCTCTTCTTCACCGCATATCTCTGTTTCACCATCGCGACCAAAGAACAAGACAACCTCACACCGCAAAGTATAGAACACAACTAACACTCCTCAGGAAGGGAACCTGTAGTTATTTATTCAATGGTGGCTGTATATTCAAGTTCTATATACAGAGGAAAATCGTTCATCGTTTTCCCCACCTCTTTTTCTTCAGACGAGAGTTTCAAGTGAAAGAATAATTTGTCTCCGGCTTTCACCGGTTGATCAATAAGTGGTTGAACACTACCGTTTAATCGTACCTCTAAATGTTTCAAATCTGGTGCATACTCAATTACACGAATGGCACCATCATACATTAAACGATAATTGTCATACCCCGAACGTAGTATGTAGACGAGGTTATTGGGATCTTTTACCGGTTGTTGGTTTACAATGTGAAGCAGAAATATAGAGGGTATTGATTTAATAAAAAGCGATAACCGTTGTTCCAAAAATCGTTTGGTCGTCACGTCGTGAGGTTGCACAGGATCACCAACTTCGGCTATTCGTCTTCGCTTCATCTGTAGAGCGTTCTCCTTAATTTCCCACACCTTTTCCATTTCAGAGTTTAAAAACCGTTTTGTACAAACATCTTGATCATCTTCAGGATCGGCCACATGCACAAGGCGTGCATTATTTGCTGTATAGCCCTTTGCAGTTAGGGTGGGCACAATACTGAGCACCTGTTTCACCTTGTTATCTACATAGTCCTTTCGAGCAGCGTCCGTGTTGTTTGTTGGAAGAGCCAGCTGAGTGATTCGACGTTGGTGTACGTCATAGTCCTTTGCTTCTGTTAACACCACAGCATTGGTTAACACATAGGCTTTGGTGCACACATCTTGATCGTTCACAGGATCTGCAACGCCTGTAATACGTTTATTCTGAGCCTCATAATCTCCTTTGATACGTCGTAATCGATAATAATCTACATACTTTTTTGAACATGCGTCCGAGGGTAATACGGGTTCTGTTATATTGGTCAATCGCTTTCCATTAAAGTTGTAATTGCCATCTGTAGTGCGTGACAATACATTAGCATCGACATATCGTTTAGTAGCCGGATCTGTATCATGTTTTGGATCGTTTGTCAAAGCAAATCGTTCATTTGTTTTGAGAGTTCTTCCAAAGGCGTCCATGGTTACACTGGAACTGAAACACCCGTTTGCCTCATGTATATAGAGACCAGCTCTTCCCCTTTCACATTTAGTTGATATGCAGATTATTAAGCAACAACATTCACTTCCGGTGGGAGACTTGGTTTCACACCTCTTCTCATCATCGTCCGAACAACGTCATGGATCACTCTTCCCATCCTCCATTCGCTGTCTCATCGCCGGCCCGTCGGGATGTGGAAAAACCAATCTTCTGCTTACCCTCATCACCTCCTTAAACGGAGTGCGCTTTCAAAATATCTATATTTTTGCCAAATCGCTGTATCAACCGCTGTATGTGTTCTTGGAACAGGTCATGTCAGGTCTGCGCAACATGGACTACTTCACATTCGCAGCGCACGAAGATGTCATTTCTCCAGACAATGTTCGCCCCCATTCGCTTATGATTTTTGACGATGTGGCCACAGAACGACAGGGCATTATTCAGGCTTACTTTAGCATGGGACGTCATAAATATATTGATTGTTTTTATCTCGCTCAAACCTATTCGCGAATACCAAAACAGTTGATTCGTGACAATGCCAACGTGATTGTTCTCTTCCGTCAGGATGAGCGCAACATGCATCACGTCTACGATGATCACGTGAACCCAGACATGACCTTTCAAGCCTTTACACAGTTGTGTGCCATGTGTTGGAACGCTCATCACCACAGTTGTCTTGTTATTGATAAGCAGAGCAACATCAACAATGGACGCTACCGCATGGGATTTGATCATTTCATTCGTATTTAAGTAGCTGCATCGCTTTTCTAAACATCATTAGTTCAGATGTCATGGCGACAACAGGGAGTCAATTAAAAAAGCACATAATCCGTGCGCGAAATAGCATTCGACAAAAGTTTCGCTATCTAAAACGTGCACATGCCGACAGTGAATTGTTTGTCGAAAAACATTTGAAATCACCTCTGGAAGCTGTGTTGAAAGGAACAACAAAGCCTAGTACACGCTCAAAAGAAACACAAACAATTGAAGAGGAGGAGGAGGAGGAAGAAAATGATGAAGAACCTGAGGATGTTTTTTCTCCATTGCTTCCGTCTTCTGACACCAAAGAATCACCGCTGCCCCAGTTTTTGAAAACATCAATAATTGCTGAAACACCCACTAGACTCAAAGAAAAGCAGCCTACTCTTAAAGAAATATTGAATACGCCCGAACAATATGTGCGGTTAAAATCCATTTTACTACAAAATTATGGTGCGTTGGTTACCCCCTTCCTTGAAGATCTTTTTACTAAGAAAACTGATACTACCTATGGTGTTCGCTATGAAAACAATAGATTTCGAATTGGCGATTCAGCAATCAAGATAAGTGACAATGTTTTGATTGTTAAAACAGTTCGTTATAAATTGACGCCAGGGCTTTTAGAACTTTTATTTTCACGTACACCTTCTACCGAGGACTATGGTAAAGAAGATCTTGAAAAGTATAAAGACATCTTGATGGCTACAAATGGTTTTAGACGTAATTATAAACGTTCTGAAGCAATAAATGCTAATAAGGGTTTCAAATATAAAACCATCATATCAAAATTGTTTCCCACCTATGCAAGTGTTCGCCGTGCAAATTCAGCGTCCGGTATCACGTTTAATACTTTGAAACCATTCATCGATTTCGCCTATTGGAACAATCCAAATAAGTTGGTTAAACGTCTGCAACTGTTGCGTGCATCGGAACAGGCTGGTCATACCGGACACGAGGCGGAAGTTTTAGAAATAGAAGAGGAGCTTCGTCATGCTGGCATTATTGTCTAATGAGTCAACGTGTTCACACACCCTCGCCTGTTAAGGCTGCCATTGCTCGCGAGTTGCATAGACCAGCTCGTCGTCTCTACCATCGTCGTCGTGTCATCACACGGGGCGTTGACGATCTTTGGCAAGCTGATCTGGTTGAAATGATTCCCTATGCCAAAGCTAACAACGGGGTCAACTATCTGCTCACCGTCATCGACGTTTATTCTAAAATGGCCTTTGTTGAACCTGTTCGGAATAAATCTGCACAACTGGTCACCGCTGCATTCAAGACCATCGTTCAGCGGTCAAGACGACAACCTCGTTTGCTTCAAACAGATCAAGGCAAAGAATTTTTCAACAAGACTTTTTCCGCTTATCTCAAATCGCTTGACATCCATCACTATTCCACTTTAAGCAATCTAAAGGCAAGTGTTGTAGAACGTTTCAACCGCACACTCAAGACGCGCATGTGGGAACAATTTACAGCAAGAGGATCCTATCGCTGGCTTGAACTTGTAGGCGACCTGGTGACACGTTACAACAACACTAAACATAGAACCATCAAAATGAAACCACGCCTTGTAACCAAGAACATTGCGCAATTGGATCGCATTCATCACAAAATCAAAACAGTAGATCCACGACGTCATCAATTACGTATTGGTGATTATGTGCGCATCAGTAAACATAAATCAATCTTCGCCAAAGGATACACACCAAACTGGAGCACGGAAATATTTCGTATTCGCAAGGTAAAACTTTCTAATCCAGTTGTTTATTTACTTGATGACCTCAACAAGCAGCCAATCCAAGGAGGATTCTACATGGAGGAACTGCAAAGGACGCAATATCCCAAGCATTATCTTGTTGAAAAAATTGTACAAAAACGTGGCAATAAACTTTTTGTTAAGTGGTTAGGTTTTAATGCCACATATAATTCATGGATTAATAAATCAGATCTGGTGTACACCTTCTTGTTTTTATTTCATGTCGAGCTGACCGACTCAACATGCTGTGCGATTTGTATCCTACCCCCCACCCTACCATTTACAGGAAATACTACTCCAGATTCATTGACGTTTGTTTACCATTGAGCACATTCAACAACCAGTTCATTCCCCCTCTCTCTCTCTCAATTCCATTCACTACTCCCGATACCATTAATGTTTGTTTACCATTGAGCGCTTTCAACCCCATCTTGTTTGTCTCTCAGACCCATTCATACCTAACCAACCTACCACGTCAGGGTCCAAACAACCACCGTCATCCACAGCCATTCATGTTTTCCATTCAAAACACTCCCGTTCATGACCTACCCCACATCCCGTAATCTGCTGTGACGTCACACACACCAGTTACACTAATGTTTTCCATTCAAAACACTCCCGTTCATGACCTACCTCACATCCAGTAATCTGCTGTGACGTCACACACACCAGATGACCGTTCAATTCTCTGACGATTCATTCACAACCAAGGATTCGGTAACCTTCGGCAACACTCGGATCTCGTCGGGATCAAAGCAAAGCTATATAGCCCAGGATAATATCAGATAAGGCGCTCAGTCCAAGAGAGAGACTGGGTCGAGGAGGGTCTCGTGCAGACACTCTTCCATCCTTCCCCCTCATCCCCCCAACCTCGCCACCACCCCCCCTCCCCCTCCCCCTCCCCACCCCCACTCCCCCTCCCCACCCCCACTCCTCCCCCTCCACCCACACCCCCTCAAACCGGTTCCTGGACCCTCCAAGGTTTGTTTACCTTCCGGGGTCCCGGCGACCTTGGGGGTCAATGACCTACCTCAAGGTCATTGAGCATGACCTACCTCAAGGTCATTGACCTTGCCACGCCCCCCTCATTTGCATAAATAACGGTATTTGGTTCAAAACCCCCCCAGCCTCCCTACTAATAATAAATTACAAAGTACGATAAACTTGAAACGTGTCTCCGGAAGGAGCAGAAAAAACAAAAATTTACATATCAGGTAACATTTAAAAAAAGAAAATCAGGCCTAGAACACGAAATTAAATACAGTATTAAAACATCAATATAAGGCCAATATCGGAGCTCCCATAACAAGATATATATATTATAAAACGTACCTTAAATCCTTCTTTTGAGGAGACATAATAATAACAAAATCATTAACACACATTAAATAATTTTAAAAGGCACCAGATTGGCCTCAAAATGGCTACCCCAGCACACGCGCCGTTTTGATTACACATGAAACTTCTCCTTGCAGCAAGTTACGATAAGTATCCCACATTTCCTCTTCAAGATGAAATCTCGAATTTATATCCTTCAGTGCACGGATTATTTCCTTTAGATAGAATAAATCCACATTTCACGGAGGCCAGGGGACAAGCCCCCGGCGCTAACGGAGACACCTTTACACGACCAGCTAGCTTCTTGCTTTCCTCAGAAGTCCACTACCAACATGGCGGAGACCCAAATGTTATAAGCCGCAGTGCATTAATGTTAATCGAAATTGTCCAATCACAGAGTGACACACAATTTAACAATGTGCGTATTATATAGTTATTTTGGCGGCATGATGCATATATAGTCTTTTGTTTAATGACGTAGAATAATATTTTTTTAAATATGTCTCGATGAGATGGGACCAGAAGACACCAATGTCTCACTCTAGCGGCAGAAGACACAACCCCAGCTTGAGGTGCCGACAGACGCTGCCATCTCGAGTTCATTAACCAAACCAAGTCATCTTAGCGGGCGCTTCAAATAGTAGGGGATACATATACGTAGAAGAGATGCATATTAATAATGTTTGAGACGGGCTTTTGCACGTAACAGTCTCCCTCCCTTAAGCGTGAACACCGTTCACGAATATGCCTAGGCATAGGCAGTACTCCATAACTAGTCGATTCACCAAACATTGTTTCCAGAAGATAATGTTCACCCGTTAACTCCAATTGAAGGATAAAACCGCATCGTTTTGGTAAGGAAGAGTGTAGGGTCAGATTATCAGTGAAGGGATAATTGATCACCTCGCAAACGACTTAGTTAACTGCTTCACTGTGTCCATAATTCTTCAGAAACGCATTACACCAGCACCTGCATTGCTTTCAGAGTCCGAGACGCGTTAGGTAAATTTTCAATAAGTCCAATGATGTTAGCTTTTGACGAAGTAGGTGGATGCAATGTGCAAGATATCATGCGACGAGTGGGCAGCCATTTACAAAACAGTCGTTAGTCTTATTTCAAAAATAAAAGTTTACAGAAATTACAAATTCTTATTACATTTTACATATGAGAAACAAGTTTGAATTTATATGAAGAAAATCCTGACCATGCCCTAGATCCGTTCTCACAATAGTTCATTAAATAACAATATTTACCGAGGTAATGTTCATTACCAAGGTTACGTTTTTACATACTAGTTAGACTTTTCTAGAGTACACGAGTTGAACGACCATACATTCAGAAGGAGCTACGGTAGAGGAATGACCATTCAAATTCCCAAGGAAACAGGTTAACAAGATCACCATGAGTTAGGTCTCCCACCGAGTCCTACTTACATGCTAGCATCTTCTACGTGTACATCAAAATTAGTTACAAGTTTATAATTTTACCATTAAATGGGAATTACCCAACAGTTACAAGTCGTATCCCAGTAAAGTTTGCAAATCCAATTCAAAATTTCAGAAGGAACAGATGCCTGAAGGCTTCAATGAAGGTTAGGGATACTCTACATTATACAAAATATCATTTAAAAAATTTATGGTACCATTTCTTCATTACAAATCTCTCCACCTCGTTTTATGTGCGACAGATGCACTCTGAGTATTTTATTTGCCTTAGGGCTTAGAAAAAGAAAACAAGAAGTTCCGTGAAGAACTATACAGCCTACTTTCATGCCAATGATTATTCTACAGAATATGAACCTATCTAGAATAATGACGAAATTAAGTTGCTAATATCGAAATTTCCAATTAGTTCGAAATACTGTATACCTGGCCTAATGTATCCTAATACAGCACTACAGTTGGCAGCCCTGATGACTGAATATATTCTTAGTTCCATCTCTTAAGGTACAAAATACAAAATTTGGTTGAAGTCCAATGAATAGCATGGACGTTACATGCAGTTAAACATTGGATCTAACAGCGCGCGTAAAATCATGTTGGCAACAATGTCATGCATGTATTGGTGAGAAATAATCTGAAATAATATGATCTATATTTGTGCCAATTTTGAATGAAATCCATTAGTTGGTATAGAAGTTACATGCATTTTAAAATTGGACCTATCAGCAGGCTTAGAATCATGTTGGCAGCACTGACGTATATTAGTTACTCCAAATTCGTCTAGAATGCTAGGTACTATACGTGTGCAAAGTTTAGAGCTATTGGCTTGCATACTTTCTGATATATTGATATTAGGATAACAAAAATAAGGACAGCACATATTAACAGTTGGCAGCCCTGGTTGTTCCTTAGAATACGCATAGTCATATCTGTTATGGTACACATAGCACATACGAAATTTGGTTGAAATCCAAATGATAGTATGGAAGTTACATGTATTTAATGTTGGACCTGTCAGCAGGCTTAGAATCATGTTGGTAGCACTGACGTATATAAGTTACTCCAAATTAATATAGAATGTCAGGTACTATACGTGTGCATAGTTTAAAGCTGTCGGCTTGCATACTTTCTGATATATTGGTATTTGGATAAAATAAATTAGGAGCATTTATTAACAGTTGGCAGCCCTGGTAGGTCTTAAGAATACGCTCAGTCATATATTGTTATGTACACATACAACATACGAAATTTGGTTGAATTCCAATTGATAATGTAGAAGTTATATGCATTTAAATATTGGACCTATCGGGAGGCTTATAATAATTTTGGCAACACTGCCATGTTTGGCCTCCTGGAAATTAAACTGAAATATTATGATCTGTACGTGTGCCAATTTTGAAATAGCTGCCAGTCATACTTTCCAAGATATCCAACATGGAGCTCAAATTTCAATTGCGATTTTTTAGCAGTTGGTAGCACTGACATCATTTTCAAATATGGCCGTGAGATATTCAGGTATAGATCTTTACTCCTACCAAATTTTGTTTCGATTGCTGCAGCCGTTTAGGAGTTGATAGGGGGGGGACACACACACAGCCAGACAGACAGGCAGACAGAAGGACAGACAGACAGACAGACACACACACACACATTTGCCCGATCTCATAAGTCTACTTTTTCCTCATTTTTGCAAAATGTGAAAAGTAGGCTAAAAATAATAAGCTGACATGTATGCATTTGTTGGTTCGTGATCGCACACATTGCCTGGCATGGGGACAATGAGAAATAAAAATACCGTTACAGAAACGACAAAAAACGAAGGGGAAATGGCAGCGCAGAAAACAAGACACCAGTACACTAACACAAGGAACGAAATTGAGGTTCGACACCCGATGACTATACAGCCGAAATCCGCCTGGGTGAGAAAAATCCAACATAAAAATAACTAAGTTCAACAGTACAAGAGGTACAAATGAGGTTTCCTCGTTCAGGTTTACACGAACACGTACAACCAAAGGATGCCTAACATGGCCGAAAATACGGTTAGACGAGAAAACAAGCCGCTCTTGTCGAAAGACGAGGATAACAGGGAACACTTACGCACCATTCCTAACGATTTAAGCAGAAAAAAAATTAGAATTACCAGTCAAAAGCAGAAACGTTTACTCAAATTACAGTGGCTGATGACCGCGATTGCCATAGCAAGAACTAAAACAGAAGGCCTATGTCATTTACAGTTAACATGAGGCAACTGATGACCCTGATTTCCAGCAACAACAGATTACTGGTTTAAAACGCAAAACAAGCTGACTTACAGAAGCTGATGACCACAATTTCCAACAGAAATTTAACCCCAGTAAATTTAGAAGACCCTATATTATTTAACTAACCGGAAAGCACATTACTTTATGGCTGTTCACGAACTGAGACCTCATATTCACCACAAAATATTCATCGCACAACATACTCCAATAGCAGCGATACATAACTTTTAACCACCCACAAAAATAATTCCCATTAATACTCAAATATGCAAGTTATGTAGTCGTAGAGATATCATAACACAAACAAATACAATTAAAACACAATACCCTGACAATTACATTACATGACACACGCTTGCATGTCATCGAACAGACCAGTCCCATACCTGAGCAATTCGGATAGGGCAAGTCCTATATACAACCTTCCCAGGGATCAAACCAAGAAAGAATCCCATACTTCTAACCTAGCTAACTCCACACAGTAGATATCTCCACGTAAAACACACCTACATATTAGGTTTAGTTCAAAATTACAAGGAAAGCAACTAATAAAAATACGATCCTAGACTTACTTTTGCAAACAAAACAAACCCTAAATTACCCCACCCTACAAATCAAAATCAAAATCTAACGTTAACACATACACCCAGACATTATTTGCACAACATACACACTTATCCCAGAACGATTGCAGCATAATATAAGTGTATGAACAAAAATTTACAAACCGCACACTGCGATAAAAACATCTCAAAACAAACACTTACCTTGAATAAGTTTGGGAAGAATTCCTAGCAAATAAATAGTGACATGCACGTTAAATGTGCCTTTTGGCACCACAATAGGGAAATAGGGAGGGCTGATTTCCATAGGTTATCCCTTTTAATCGTACTAAACTTTGCAATAACACCAGTAGGCATGACAGTTCCATAATAAATAGATCACGAGGACAGCATATCACCACAGAATTCCATGCAAAGGAAGCATATAGGAACACAACAGTCTTCTTAAACACCAACACTGCCTCGACAACTGAAATGTCGACAAATAAAATCATGCACAATGCTGCTCAAGACTGCAGACGTCATCCCTGGCTTGGCTCCAGAACAGGAAGCTAAATTACGACAAATTGCTACAAATCACAGGGCGAACAGCTTCAGACAGGGCTCCTCGATGCTTTCACTCGCAGCATGTTGGCTATCAGAATATCAAAAACCCACATATCCCATGCCAAGAATACAAGCCAATCACTTACCAACCCTCTTCTTCATTGGCAACGTTGCATCATAAATAGGATATAATTCAGCACAGAAAACTTGCTTGGAACTGGTCACTCCCATATCACTACATGGATTTTTAGAGGCATACATGAAACCAAACAAACGACAAGGATTAACATAAAATAACATAAAGCACACTGACATGACACATCTCACCAGTAACCGTCCTATCAGCACCAGAAGGGTCCATAAACGAGCCTGCGGGTACGGGGGAGGGGATAGCTGCAGAAGCGATACACGAGCTCGGTCTGCTACCAAAATACTACTAGGTGGATAGGGAGGATGGGCCTACTTACCTTTTCTTAGAGGTCCGCATCGCTAACAGCAATTCACCGCCAGTTGACATGCCCTAACAGAAGAACACCTAAAAGCGAAGGAAGGTGGAGAAGAGGAAAACGCACAGGTTCGTCTACAGATACACTCCAATAACCCACAGAACTGCCACCGACGAAATAATGCCACAACAGTTGCTTAATATTTAAAAAAACATTTAATCAAGAAAAAGGGGCAAGAAAACATAATTTAATAAGATCCTCCAGCAAACAAAACACAAGAAAAAAAACTCCTATTGCCACAAAAAACTCTCTGGTGATGCACATTGGCTTAAGGCTAAACAAGTCAATTACCTATGGAAACAATATAAGGCTTTACATGCTAGCTTGCTGAGCAAAACGGAAACATTTAATTTAAAAACATATATAATGAAGCCCAAAAGAAAGAAAGCCAGCAGCAGGGATCTCCAAATAAGAAAGGGCTTGATAAACCACTAAGGCACGCAAAACTGACTCGACATGCAGACAGCTAAGCCATGAGGAAACGAAAAGTTTAAAAAAAATTATAAAATAGGACCAATTTACAAATCCAAACTTTCATGACGGCGGTATACTCAGGAACACTCACAAAAAAACACAAAGGAAACTCAACAAGATTAACAAAAAAATATATTCCAATCTCCCACCACAACACGTTTGAGTGTCCCGCTCGACGCCAAGAGAATTACACCCACCAGACCACAATGCACTCTGGCAAAACAAAAAACATGGCCACGAAACAGATGACTGCATATCTAGCCGAATTATGGCAAAATTAAACGTCACCAGAGAGAAATGAAATATAGGAAATAATTACACCTTAACACGATTAAAACGAGGCAATTTAGGATGCTACGGATCGTAAAACAAATAAACAATAGGCCAATCCCTAAGATTACGAAAAGAAAAGAACCAACTAATCACAATGAGAATACCCATAAAGAAAATAAACTAAATAAATAATAAATTACAATGTACGATAAACTTGAAACGTGTCTCCGGAAGGAGCAGAAAAAACAAAAATTTACATATCAGGTAACATTTAAAAAAAGAAAATCAGGCCTAGAACACGAAATTAAATACAGTATTAAAACATCAATATAAGGCCAATATCGGAGCTCCCATAACAAGATATATGTATATATTATAAAACGTACCTTAAATCCTTCTTTTGAGGAGACATAATAATAACAAAATCATTAACACACATTAAATAATTTTAAAAGGCACCAGATTGGCCTCAAAATGGCTACCCCAGCACACGCGCCGTTTTGATTACACATGAAACTTCTCCTTGCAGCAAGTTACGATAAGTATCCCACATTTCCTCTTCAAGATGAAATCTCGAATTTATATCCTTCAGTGCACGGATTATTTCCTTTAGATAGAATAAATCCACATTTCACGGAGGCCAGGGGACAAGCCCCCGGCGCTAACGGAGACACCTTTACACGACCAGCTAGCTTCTTGCTTTCCTCAGAAGTCCACTACCAACATGGCGGAGACCCAAATGTTATAAGCCGCAGTGCATTAATGTTAATCGAAATTGTCCAATCACAGAGTGACACACAATTTAACAATGTGCGTATTATATAGTTATTTTGGTGGCATGATGCATATATAGTCTTTTGTTTAATGACGTAGAATATATATTTTTTTTAAATATGTCTCGATGAGACGGGACCAGAAGACACCAATGTCTCACTCTAGCGGCAGAAGACACAACCCCAGCTTGAGGTGCCGACAGACGCTGCCATCTCGAGTTCATTAACCAATCCAAGTCATCTTAGCGGGCGCTTCAAATGGTAGGGGATACATATACGTTGAAGAGATGCATATTAATAATGTTTGAGACGGGCTTTTGCACGTAACAGAAACAATTGAAATAAATTAGATGCCAGTGGATTAACATTCGTATAAGGATTTACTGTACCAAGTTTCACTGCACTCGGATGGTTAAATTGCGAGAAACGTCCATGTGAATATTTATATTTCGCGTCGCCGCCATGTTGGATTTGTGATCACCAGATTATTTAAAGTCCTATAGGTGAACTTATCTTCATAGCCCCTATAAACATTAAAAAAATCAGTTTGATCGCTATAATAGATTCGTAGATATTCAGAGCAGTCTAAATACTTCGGATGGTCGCCTTGATGGATTGTTAAATGTATAGGCCATAGAGTCATGTACTGCCGCCGTAAATTGAATTATACTGAGACCACGGTGGCTGTATTGGCATATGTGAATAATGTTATGGCCGTCATAGTTGTGACGTGTATATTCATGACGAAGGCGTGGATGACGCAACGCTCGAGCAAGTAGGCTGGCTGAGCTTAGATTCTTGCTGACGTCACGATTTTGTTCGAGAAGGATCTTAGATTTACGACGCAGTCGCAGGGAAGGAAGTAAACGTGCTGAGGAAGAAGTTACGCTATTGGAGGAGAGGCTCGAACCAATGAATGATAGCTTGAAGGGAGACGGAGATTACTGAAACTACCATATTTAATAACTTTTGGCATGCAGAATTGTGGAAAACTATTTTCAGTTATGGCATTGATTTGGAATTTTGAAGAAATTAATTATATGTTTTTGAAATCTGAAAATCCGTCAAGAATAGCCAAAGTTGGAACTTCGAGTAATGATGGAAGAAGAAGCTATGGTAGGGATGGATACGCCCCTTCAAAGTTGATAAAAGGCCTTGAACAGCAGAGAGGAGCTTCTCACTTCGTGGTTTTATTCTGACTTGATAGTCTGACTTCGTGTTCTGATAGAACAAGCATATCGTCATAAGCAAGCGTGGCAGAGCCCACCGCATCGAACAGTATTGGGTATCCAGCAGTGCAATTTTACTGTTACTAAAACTAGGCGAAGTTGGAGCGCACACATAAACGATTCTACAAGTTTATCTATCAAGAATTAGCTACTGCATTTATACTAATTCAATAGTGCATTACAATATTGAGGCGTGTGCGAAAGTTGAACATTTTCATTATAATACTTCAGAAGATATTCGCATTTAAAGACTGCAGAGAAAAGTGTTTTTCTCGAATCCTGAGAAGCACTTTTACTACCACATTCTACGCTACGGCAGACACGTGTATTGAAACCGTGATACTGAAGATTACATTTGGTGATACAACGCTACATTCTACAATGGAACTATACAATCTGGCAGTACTTTCGACTAACATTATAATGGAAGTGGAGATGGAAGACTAAAACTTTAATGCAATTGGGACATACATCAGTAGTGTGAAGTAGCAACATGGAGCTTCGATAATCGTCATTCTACAAAGACGAGCATGTAGTGAACATTCAGCTACACTCATGCATCGTAATCCATCGCTGAATTACATCAAATGGCAGTGGAAATAAATTCATACTCCACAATTATGAACATTTCTGCGGAAATATTTGCAATGAACTTCATGGCTGATTTCAACAAGAACTTCAGGGAACATTCAAGAGTGGCAAGGGTTTTTCCCAGCACACAAAGAAGAGATTTGCCAGAAGGATGTCTATCGTCTACAAGGAGCAGTGCGATTTCCGGAGGAGGAAGCTGTTCTATTCTCCGAGGGCGCAGGTTCCAGGTTCGAGGTCGGTGCACATCTATCCTGTGGTGAAATGGAACCAGCAGCAGTCTTCCTTGAAATTTTCTTCTAGAACTTCAATCCAACAGATAAGGTAGCCGTGAACGTTTCTTGATTTATTTGAGCCATTTTAGTGAGATCTGAGCAACTATCTTTCCCATATTTTTTGTCATATATTTGATTGCCCCATATTCTTTTGCTAGATGTTTCTGTACTCTGTACACTTTGCAGCTTTATGCCATTTTCTTCGATTTATTGAGACATTATTATGTCATTTGCATATTTAAACATTTTGGATCAGTTTATACTGAAGTTAAATATTCTTTCGAGAATTTGAATTTTTGTTGCAGTCACGATTTGACTGTAAAGTTAACGATTTTCAATGGCAAGTTTGAATTCAGACAGCGTGTCGTTTTATTAAAGTAATTCTTTCCAGTAAATTACTTTGACCAATTTTCTGTCATCCTCAAGAAAGAAGAATGATTAAAAGATTTTAGAGCGTTAAAATCTACTACTTTATCGACGATCTTGGAAATACTAGTCGTTTTTATGAACATGATTGAAACACAGACATTTTTAGTCAATTCTGAAATACCATTGCATTATAGATAATTTTATGAAATATGAACTTTGATTACGATTTATTCAGTACACTATAGTAATGAACATTTGATAGGAGATTTTCTCAATTCTAGATTGAAACAATAATGTTTGCATTTTCTAGTCTATTTGCATTCTATTCGACTATTTCTGCAGTTAAATGAATTTTGCTTGAATATAGTGTTTTTATACTGCGATAATTATGATGAGATTAATTCATTTTGATAGACCAGGGAGGCGTGTCTAATCGTATTTGCTATTAAATTTATTTGTGACTGGCAAATTTTTACTTCATATCGCTTCATGAATGAAACCCACGAAGGTTAAATATAATAACAGTTTTCGATACAATTGATGAATATAAGAATTTTTAAAGAGGAACTTTGAATGTATAATTGTTAGTTCAGTGGACATGTAAAAGTCGCTGATGAATAATGCCCTTTAATAAGTGAAGGAGGTTCCCACAGTAATATTGATGATGATGATGATGAATTTATAAGTGGAGGATTTTTGTGTGTATTGTGGAAGATTTTGATGCCATATATAATGAGATATATGATGAATTATGGGCCAATTTTGTGCGTTTGTGCGAGGTATGTTTCCGCTAAGTTGTATTGTTCAGGTCCATTGAAAATTATTCATGTGAAGTTACTGTTAAAATTAACAAGAGTGATAAATTGATTAAATTATAGATTTTGAATGGAGGTTATCGTCACAAATAATAATTATTAAATCTTATTAAACCTGAATCTAAAATTTAAATATAAGTAACCTTCATCGGTCGATTATATTACCACGATTTAAGAAAATATCATCCGGATAAACGTGTGGTTAATGTATTTCAAATATAAATAAAATATAAATAATGTAAATAACTATGTAAATATCTATAATTTGAAACAAACGGGATTATTAGAGGCGTGTAAAAAATTTTCAATTGTCGTTTGACTAAGTTATGAACAATCTTAATGTTATAAATAATTATTGAACACTATGATATAACATTATGCGTTTTGCTATTAACATTTAAACAACGCTAGTTCGATAATTGGAATAAGCATTTAAATAAGATTTGAGATTAACAGAGTAATCCATTGCAATGTGAACGGAACTTGTATAAATTTTGCGTGATAATATTTGAGTTGAGATGTGAGCATTTAAATTGTTTTGAATGAGAGCTGGACTCTGCGTTGGCCAGCATATGGTGACACTGGTTAGGCAGCTGCGTCCATTTGACGAAGCAAGCATGCAACACTGCTTAGGGTGTATTGCAGATGGCCAGATAACTGAATGGTGGAGGTCAAGGTCAACTACTTAGCGGCCTTGCGGTTATTAATAAATGTGTGTCAATGAACTAAATTATGAAGTTCATGAACAAGGAAACAAATGCTATATGTCTCGTCCCATCTCCCTTATCCATTCCAATGTGCATTGTTGTTATTATTACGTTCTTTTGAGCTAGAGAAAGCTGAATTTTTGTATGTGAAGTCTACAGTCCTACAGGAGGACATGGTTGCATTGACAATGGCTTCAGACAGCCATAACTATTTCGTTGTTAAATTTTGTTAAAATATTTTTTTTCTTTATGTGAAATAAATTATTGTGCAGTTTAAATTTTCTGGTCTCCGACTTGGTTCATTTTAAAAATCGTGGTGGAGGTTATTGTGCAGGCATACTATTAAGTGATCCAGTTGAAAACCCAGACCCGAGATTAAATTGAATAGGCAAGTAAAAGGTAAGTATGAACCCCCGTATATTTTGGTGTGTTCCACAATATTTTATGTTAACAACTGTGCTGTAATCTCGGTAGTATCTGTCAGTGCCATTTTCATTGATGTAGCTGTGCCGGTGCAATCGATTATTGGCAATCCGATTGAGGGGGCGGATTTCTGACAGCCTACTATCCGGATTATCGGGCACAGAAGGATTGGCTCAATCAACGTAAGGGGCTCGAATAACATTGGATTACCAAGTTATCGATGTCAATGGGATTGTGAAGACTCAAATAAAGAGGTTGATTCTTTGTTAGATGTCTTGGCCAATTGTAGAATTTGAGAGTGTGATTATATAGGGATTAAATGTTGTGTTGTATTAGGAAAATTACACTCAGAAAAGATCAGATCTTATACAACCTGAGAGAGGTTAAATAGGCTGGAAACTTAGAAAAATCGCCTATGATCTGGAGTCTTATTTTATTTGACCGGCTTATGACATGTTTAGTCATATTAAAGATAAAATTAAACTATTTGGATTGTAAATGTAAATTATTTATGTTAGGATATTTAAAATGAACCAAAGAAATTTGAACATGTGCTTGAGTTTATTTCAACATAGGGTGTTTATGAAGTTAGTGATAAGCTAATTATAAGTTAGATTTAAGACAGAAAATTGCTCAAACTTTATATATGGTGAAAGGCGTTGCTCAGATGTTGTTATCTTGCTCTATTTGATGTATGTCCCTAACGCAGTCTATTATTGAAATATTATTGAGATGGCAGATGAGAGTATGAGAAAGATGTTGGAGGAGATGTCCAACAGTTTGAAAGCTAGCATGAATGAAAGTGTGAGGGAGATGGAATCTAGGAATGCAGGAGATGATGAAGGAGAATTTGAAGGATCTCCAGACCAGTTCTGCAAATTTGGAAAATAACATGTCGCGTTTACAGACCAGTACACAGGAGGTCCAGAATGCCGTGACTGACATTCACAAGGATGTCTCAGATGTTAAAGTAGATCTATCCAAAGTCCATAAAGATGTTTCAGATGTAAAAATTGATGTTTCCAATGTACAGGGAAAAGTTGATTCAGTCCAGAAAGACCTTACTTTGTTAAATCTTGATGTTGCTAATGTCCGGGGTGATATTTCATGTGCTAGAGCAGAAGTAATCGTTGTTAGGAATGATGTTGCTACTGTACAAGACAAGGTAGAAGAAGTTCAAAGAGAGATTAGAAATGTTCGAACCGATGTGTCAAACATTCAAGTAGACATAAATAATATTCAGTCTGATGTTAATGATATGCAAAGCGATATCAATAAGTGCAAATAGAAGTTAATACAGTTTTTGTAGACATTGCCAAAGTTCAAACTGATGTTAATAAGGTTAGAGAAGAAATTGAAACTTCAAAAACGCTTTGTACTCGTAACATTAGTGCTTTAACAACTAGATTGGTTGACGAGTCTGTTAGGACAACAGCTTCACTAGCTGGATTAAAACATGATGTAGAGGTCATGAGGACCCAAGTCTTAGATCATAATCGTTTACTTAAGGAAGACATTGAAGTAGATATTGCTGAAATGTTAACTGCAAATGTAACGGTTTGGAATGATGAATGGAACAAGTCAAGTGGGGAACATGTCAATCAGATTCAGGAGCGAATTGAACGAAAACTAGCCAGTACACAAGTAGATATAAATAATGAGGTAGTTCAAATTAGAAAGGATTTGAGTATAAGGATGGATTCGCTATCCGAAAAGCAGGTAGAGGATAGAACTCGGAAGTGAGCCAGGACGTGCAAGCATTAAAAACCGCGTTAGAGGAACAAATTCATAAGGTTGTCTCTGATGTCAATGAAACTACGAGCAAACTTCAGAATTTAAACCCAGGAGAAGCTAGCATGTTGGAAACGTATAAAGAAGAGTTGATTAGGAAAGTCATCACGGAAATCACAGATAAGGATCCAGAAGGGTTGACTTTTGAAGATAATAGGAATTACGTGAGAAGATGTAACCTCGCTACTGAAGAGGGAGATGTTAGTCTTGAGGAACGTATATTCAGATTCCGGGAAGACGAAGAGGATAGGAATATTGAACCTGAATGGAAATATCGTGATAGTGGGAAGAATTACATGGATTCATATCCAAGAAATGTGACAGTCATCCGAAACTTTGAGGACAAGCCTCAGAAATTTAGTAATACAGATAGTCTAACACCGATAGAGTATATCAGAAACCTGAAAGACTATTTTATTGAAGCCCATATTCCTAGAGAAAGAGAAATGAGAATCGTAGAAAGATTTCTAGCTGGAGGACGTCTTGAGTGGTTCAGAGCATTTCGGTACACTTTTAGTAATTTCGATGAATTTGCAGAGGCACTGATAAAACGATTCTGGTCAATAGAAGCACGAAATTCATTAAGAGCTGAGGTATACTCGAGGAAGTATTCGGGTACTCTTCCAACACGGTACGCTGATTTCTTCGCGAGCCAGTTATCGCACTTAAGATTTTTACAACCCCCATTGTCTACAGAGCAGTTAATAGATGCCATTTCACGTAAGCTACCTGTTGAGGTAAGAAGACTTATTATATCGTCAAATATAAGGGATTTGACCAGTATGGACGAACTATTGAGAAGGCTTGATTACACGAGTCCGGTGCCAAATTTGGTTCAAAAAGGTCAGAGGCACGAATTCAAAGACATTAATACAGTCAACATGGATCAAGTTCAGCAAACTGATACGCCTGCTGAAGAGAAAACTGAAAATGTAGGTCCTCACAGGAACAATTATTTTCGCAACAACAGATCACAAGGTTACCGTCCATATCAGCAAAGACGAGGCTGGAATAACAATAGAGGGAACTATAATAACGGAAGAGGTAGATATTATAATAACAATGGGTACAATAGGAACTACAACAGAAATAACCAGTACCAGAATCGGAATCAAAATTCTCAAGGTCAGGTTATGATACCGGACAAGTATCAAGAGAGAGAGAAAGAAAGTCAGCAGTATTTGAAGGAATTACGAGAGAAGGAAGCTGAAAACCAGAAGAAAAGACAGGATTTAGTGATCGATCCTGGTCCTTCTACAAGCCAGCAGGGGAACTTTGAAAATGGTAACACAAAAAAACGCCGATTTCTCAACGAAAGTGAGAAACAATGAATACATTGCCACACCACACATAATTACTATCAATGAAATTTACGAAGTAACTGATGAGGATTTATTAGAAGAGAGAGGAATCGTCAAAGAGGAAAGACCATGTGCCTTACCTATTATTTCTGTACTGATAGATGGCCAACAGTACAAAGCTCTTATGGATACCGGCGCAATTATTTCTGTCATTTCTGATGAATGCTATCAAAGTCTATTAAAGGGAGAAAACATGACAGTTTTACCTGCTTCTACCGTCAAAGTGAGAGGAATTTTCCAAGACAAGGCAGTGAAATGCAAGATCCAAGTGTTGTTGAACTTTGAAATTAATGGAAGGAATTATGAACAGATCTTTATTGTGGTGAACAAGATCCATTTCGACATTGTGCTAGGAATCGATTTTATATCGAAAGTTGGAGCCATTATTGATATGAAGAATAGGATTATTAGCTTTAATGATGGGTACATGATCACAGAAGAGATCGAAGAACAGGACGTGAAAAACAGTCTGGAGATAGACCTTAGGGAAGAGACTTTAAATACCATTATCAATGAAGTGGAGAATCTAACAGAAATACCCAGTAGAAAAACTGAAGGATTTGAAGAAATTCAGGGGGAATTTGAGGATTTGATAAAGGAATTCCAAGATATATTTGATGAAAAGCCTGGATTGATTAAAGACTATAAGTATAAGATAAGGCTGACGTGAGTAAGAAAATCTATCCCAAGTTTGGAATAGTATTTATGGGTCCGTTCAGAATTACGAATGCATATGGAAACAACTGTTATGAACTCTATGATGATGAGAATGATGTCGTATATGGCAAGTTCAATGCTGGAAACTTGAAGAAATATTATCCAAGAGTAAGCCAATAATAATTCAATTTCGTGTTCAAGTGAATTCAGATATTTGTAACAGAGTTTAAAAACAATTTGCAACTGTTTTTAAAACGTGGTGAAGGGAGAATGCCCCCGTAAATTGAATTATACTGAGACCACGGTGGCTGTATTGGCATATGTGAATAAAGTTATGGCCGTCATAGTTGTGACGTGTATATTCATGACGTAGGCGTGGATGACGCAACGCTCGAGCAAGTAGGCTGGCTGAGCTTAGATTCTTGCTGACGTCACGATTTTGTTCGAGAAGGATCTTAGATTTACGACGCAGTCGCAGGGAAGCAAGTAAACGTGCTGAGGAAGAAGTTACGCTATTGGAGGAGAGGCTTGAACCAATGAATGATAGCTTGAAGGGAGACGGAGATTACTGAAACTACCATATTTAATAACTTTTGGCATGCAGAATTGTGGAAAACTATTTTCAGTTATGGCATTGATTTGGAATTTTGAAGAAATTAATTATATGTTTTTGAAATCTGAAAATCCGTCAAGAATAGCCAAAGTTGGAACTTCGAGTAATGATGGAAGAAGAAGCTATGGTAGGGATGGATACGCCCCTTCAAAGTTGATAAAAGGCCTTGCACAGCAGAGAGGAGCTTCTCACTTCGTGGTTTTATTCTGACTTGATAGTCTGACTTCGTGTTCTGATAGAACAAGCATATCGTCATAAGCAAGCGTGGCAGAGCCCACCGCATCGAACAGTATTGGGTATCCAGCAGTGCAATTTTACTGTTACTAAAACTAGGCGAAGTTGGAGCGCACACATAAACGATTCTACAAGTTTATCTATCAAGAATTAGCTACCGCATTTATACTAATTCAATAGTCCATTACAATATTGAGGCGTGTGCGAAAGTTGAACATTTTCATTATAATACTTCAGAAGATATTCGCATTTAAAGACTGCAGAGAAAAGTGTTTTCTCGAATCCTGAGAAGCACTTTTACTACCACATTCTACGCTACGGCAGACACGTGTATTGCAACCGTGATACTGAAGATTACATTTGGTGATACATCGCTACATTCTACAATGGAACTATACAATCTGGCAGTACTTTCGACTAACATTATAATGGAAGTGGAGATGGAAGACTAAAACTTTAATGCAATTGGGACATACATCAGTAGTGTGAAGTAGCAACATGGAGCTTCGATAATCGTCATTCTACAAAGACGAGCATGTAGTGAACATTCAGCTACACTCATGCATCGTAATCCATCGATGAATTACATCAAATGGCAGTGGAAATAAATTCATACTCCACAATTATGAACATTTCTGCGGAAATATTTGCAATGAACTTCATGGCTGATTTCTACAAGAACTTCAGGGAACTTTCAAGAGTGGCAAGGGTTTTTCCCAGCACACAAAGAAGAGTTTTGCCAGAAGGATGTCTATCGTCTACACGGAGCAGTGCGATTTCCGGAGGAGGAAGCTGTTCTATTCTCCGAGGGCGCAGGTTCCAGGTTCGAGGTCGGTGCACATCTATCCTGTGGTGAAATGGAACCAGCAGCAGTCTTCTTTGAAATTTTCTTCTAGAACTTCAATCCAACAGATAAGGTAGCCGTGAACGTTTCTTGATTTATTTGAGCCATTTTAGTGAGATCTGAGCAACTATCTTTCCCATATTTTCTGTCATATATTTGATTGCCCCATATTCTTTTGCTAGATGTTTCTGTACTCTGTACACTTTGCAGCTTTATGCCATTTTCTTCGATTTATTGAGACATTATTATGTCATTTGCATATTTAAACATTTTGGATCAGTTTATACTGAAGTTAAATATTCTTTCGAGAATTTTAATTTTTCTTGCAGTCACGATTTGACTGTAAAGTTAACGATTTTCTATGGCAAGTTTGAATTCAGACAGCGTGTCGTTTTATTAAAGTAATTCTTTCCAGTAAATTACTTTGACCAATTTTCTGTCATCCTCAAGAAAGAAGAATGATTAAAAGATTTTAGAGCGTTAAAATCTACTACTTTATCGACGATCTTGGAAATACTAGTCGTTTTTATGAACATGATTGAAACACAGACATTTTTAGTCAATTCTGAAATACCATTGCATTATAGACAATTTTATGAAATATGAACTTTGATTACGATTTATTCAGTACACTATAGTAATGAACATATGATAGGAGATTTTCTCAATTCTAGATTGAAACAATAATGTTTGCATTTTCTAGTCTATTTGCATTCTATTCGACTATTTCTGCAGTTAAATGAATTTTGCTTGAATATAGTGTTTTTATACTGCGATAATTATGATGAGATTAATTCATTTTGATAGACCAGGGAGGCGTGTCTAATCGTATTTGCTATTAAATTTATTTGTGACTGGCAAATTTTTACTTCATATCGCTTCATGAATGAAACCCACGAAGGTTAAATATAATAACAGGTTTCGATACAATTGATGAATATAAGAATTTTTAAAGAGGAACTTTGAATGTATAATTGTTAGTTCAGTGGACATGTAAAAGTCGCTGATGAATAATGCCCTTTAATAAGTGAAGGAGGTTCCCACAGTAATATTGATGATGATGATGATGAATTTATAAGTGGAGGATTTTTGTGTGTATTGTGGAAGATTTTGATGCCATATATAATGAGATATATGATGAATTATGGGCCAATTTTGTGCGTTTGTGCGAGGTATGTTTCCGCTAAGTTGTATTGTTCAGGTCCATTGAAAATTATTCATGTGAAGTTACTGTTAAAATTAACAAGAGTGATAAATTGATTGAATTATAGATTTTGAATGGGGGTTACCGTCACAAATAATAATTATTAAATCTTATTAAACCTGATTCTAAAATTTAAATATAAGTAACCTTCATCGGTCGATTATATTACCACGATTTAGAAAATATCATCCGGATAAACGTGTGGTTAATGTATTTCAAATATAAATAAAATATAAATAATGTAAATAACTATGTAAATATCTATAATAATAATTTGAAACAAACGGGATTAATAGAGGCGTGTAAAAATTTTTCAATTGTCGTTTGACTAAGTTATGAACAATCTTAATGTTATAAATAATTATCGAACACTATGATATAACATTATGCGTTTTGCTATTAACATTTAAACAACGCTAGTTCGATAATTGGAATAAGCATTTAAATAAGATTTGAGATTAACAGAGTAATCCATTGCAATGTGAACGGAACTTGTATAAATCTTGCGTGATAATATTTGAGTTGAGATGTGTGCATTTAAATTGTTTTGAATGAGAGCTAGACTCTGCGTTGGCCAGCATATGGTGACACTGGTTAGGCAGCTGCGTCCATTTGATGAAGCAAGCATGCAACACTGCTTAGGGTGTATTGCAGGTGGTCAGATAACTGAATGGTGGAGGTCAAGGTCAACTACTTAGCGGCCTTGCGGTTATTAATAAATGTGTGTCAATGAACTAAATTATGAAGTTCATGAACAAGGAAACAAATGCTATATGTCTCGTCCCAGCTCCCTTATCCATTCCAATGTGCATTGTTGTTATTATTACGTTCTTTTGAGCTAGAGAAAGCTGAATTTTTGTATGTGAATTCTACAGTCCTACAGGAGGACATGGTTGCATTGACAATGGCTTCAGACAGCCATAACTATTTTGTTGTTAAATTTTGTTAAAATATTTTTTTTCTTTATGTGAAATAAATTATTGTGCAGTTTAAATTTTCTGGTCTCCGACTTGGTTCATTTTAAATATCGTGGTGGAGGTTATTGTGAGGGCATACTATTAAGTGATCCAGTTGAAAACCCAGACCCGAGATTAAATTGAATAGGTAAGTAAAAGGTAAGTATGAACCCCGTATATTTTGGTGTGTTCCACAATATTTTATGTTAACTACTGTGCTCTAATCTCGGTAGTATCTGTCAGTGCCATTTTCATTGATGTAGCTGTGCCGGTGCAATCGATTATTGGCAATCCGATTGAGGGGGCGGATTTCTGACAGCCTACTATCCGGATTATCGGGGACAGTACCTTTAAAGGAAAATTATTGCGTAGGTTCATTATTCAAATTTTCTCTTCGATCGCATGATCACGACACAAGAAATAAAAACTTAAATTTAAAATTCGCACAGCCGCCATCTTGAGGTTATGTAAAAATTGAACTAAATTAGATGCCAGTGCATTACAATGTGTATAAACATTTCCTCTATCAGATTTCATTGCGTTCGGAACATAAAATCGCGAGAAAGGTATATTTAAAATTTTCAAATTCGCTTGGCCGCCATGTTCGTTTTGTAGTTAACCAGTTTTTGAAAGTCTTATAGATGTACCTCCAGTAGTGTCCTTTATATCCGTACAAAATTTCAGGCTGATACCGCTAATAGTTTCATAGATATAGGATGCCGGTGAAATATTTCGCACTTCCGCCATCTTGTGGTTATGTAAACAATTGAACGAAGTTAGATGTCGGTGCATTAGAATGTGTATAAACATATACTGTACCAAGTTTTATTGCGTTTGGTTGGTAAAATCACGAGATACGTCTATTTAAAAGACGCAAATTCGCTTGGCCGCCATGTTGGTTTTGTAGTTACCAGATTTTCAAAAGTCACACAGGTAAACTTCTAGTAGTTCCGTTTATCACCGTAAAAATTCCAGGGTATATCGGGAATAGTTTCGGAGATATTGAATGTTAGTGATATATTTTGCACAGCCGCCATGTTGGAATGGTGAGGGCACGGTCGGGGTCATCCGGAATAGGGCTATGAACTAACCCAATTTCATTGAAATCGCTTAAGCCGTTTAGAAGTTATTAGGGGGAACACACACCTCACTCACACACACACACACACACACATACACACGCACTCACACACGGACAAATGGTGATCTCATAAGCCTATTATTTCAAAATTGAAATTAGGCTAAAAATGAAAGTTTGTCTGTTTTTAATTACTTTCTACGGAAAATTGAGTTATTTACGCGATTCAGACTGTTTTATGATGGATGCGCGCGAAAATAATTTGTCTGTCAGTCTGTTCGTTTGTTTTTTTTTTTTGTCTGTGGACAACTTTGTTCCCTTATAACTCGAGAATGGCTGGGTGTATCAACGTAAAATTTGGTACAGAGGCACGACACTAATCATTGATGTAACTCTTCTCCGTACCTCTCATAAAAGGGGGCCTACCCCCTTAAAATACATGCTGAAATAGGCGTAGAAGGACGAGACAAAGCTCATTTTCAGCCCCTCAATGTGAGAGAAAAAACACAGGGTCCCCGAAAACCACTATTTAATGCCCTAAATCCAACCGTTTTTTATATATTCCCAGAAAACTAATTTCATTTAATAAACTAATGAACGAATGCAAGCCGGTAACTATGGCAACAGAATCTCAGAGGTCCATCTATTGCTGTAAAATGCAATGCAATTCGATTAATTGCATTAGTGTGAATTTTTGCAAATGGCTAGAAGGTTATGACGGAACCAAATTAAGCTGTAAAATTCATCAATACGTATAATGCGCTTAAGGGGGTCAAGGGGTACTCTAGATTTTTTCACACGATTTACACCTGCGGGTGTGATACGGCAGGTCAATTTATTCCCATCCCTATATCATATTATTATTATTAGTAGTAGTAGTAGTATTAAAATATGGCGTACAACGACGAGACAAAGACCCTCGGTGCCAGAAACAAACCTCGGGGGCCCTAAAAGGTCCTCGAAAACTACATTATAAGGCCCTAAAACCAACAGTTTCTGAGATGTTCCCAGCAAACGAATTAAATTTAATTTAACAAACTAATGAAGGAATGCAAGTCGGTAACCCTGACAATATTATCTCAAGGGGTGACATCCAACTTTCCATCTATTTCTGTAAGAAGCAATGTCACTCCATTTATTACATCTCTGTGAAAGTTTGAAAATGGTTATATGGTTATCACGGAAACAACTTACACTGTATAATTCGACAATGCAATTAAGGGGTTCAAGGGGTATACTAGAAATTTTTCACGCAATTTTCACGTGCGACATATAGTACAGAAGGGCTATTATATCTCCAAACAGGAACATTATTTTCATAAATTACTTAATTGAATCAGCCTTTTTGCAGCTTTCAGGAATTTGGGCCATTTGAGGCTAAAGAACCTGAATTTTCATGCACCACAAGCCTTTATAATTTATGATAGGGGTCTTCTAGTGTATGAGGACCTAACACAACGTAGAGGGTCAGTTTTTATGTGATGTGTATTGCGTTTCGTCTACAAGGCTTTCAATTTTATTTCACGTCAGGAAGTACACGTTAGGTGAATTTAGTTTGAGAGCACATTTTAATTAATCATTATATTTTTTGTCGACATACGGGTTCATCGTAAGGATGATTTTGTTTCATAATGTGTGGTAGAGATACCCATATTTGGATATCTGGGTGATATATTGTAGACAATAGAATTGTCTGTCTGTCTGTCTTTCTGTGTATCTATATGTACGCCTATAACTCGTTTTCGGATGCTTGGTCCATCGTAAAATTAGGTATGGTATCCATGAGAGTCAATACACCAGTCATTTATAAAACTCTTCACCATACTTTTCATACAGCAGGAAGGTGGATATAAGGAATAAGTTCTCAAAATACATGCTAAAATAGGCGAAATATAAAAATTATCATAGAAGGACGACCAAAGCATATGTTGCGCTTCTCAATGTCAGACACAATATTCGGGAGTCTATGAAGGGTCTCCGAAAACCACTGTTTAAGCCCCTTAAATATTTCCAGAAAACTAACTTCGTTCTGATAAACTTATGAAGTAATGACAAGCCGCTAACCAGTGCAACAGTAGCTCAAATGATAATATCTGGTGTTAACACCGAAGACCGTTCGAAGAACGTGTACTTCTGCTAGTATACATAGGTTACGTTAAATGAACCAAGGAAGTGGTTCATTGGTTACTTTGACCTTTTCTGTTGTAATGGTAAAATTGATCTGACTAAATATAACATATTTGACCGGCTGCCACAATTTTTCTCTGGAGATGATATCTCAAGGAATTTCAGAGAGGGTAATCGGCAGTATAACAATTCTATGTCTTTCGTTCTATTTGGTGTCAATGTTACTGTGCCACATGCATGCGGCCCATATTGCTTTAAACCTTACTTTCCTTCATGGCGCAGTAGTTGTTGTTGCTTATTTTAGGGTGTGCGACATTGTGGTCATATAGCCCAGTATATTTGTGTGTTTGTGTAATTTGCGTGACAACCTGTGTTTTGTAATGGCTGTACTTGTGTGCTCAGTGACTAACATATGGGTTCGAATTCTGGTCAGCCCAGAAATTTAAATTCCGCCTCCTGAGACAGAACTGAGAAGAGGTGGGTTCAATTCCTTCCTCAGCCATTCCAGATGTGATTTTCTGTGATTTACCCACTTCTACCTAAAACAAGGCCACGGCCACCTCCTACCAAAACCCTAGCTCCAATTAGATATGTACAAGCAGGTACAGCAATTACAATGACATAGGACATCAAGATTTCTCACTGATGGTTGAGTTTTGTCAGGTTTTAAACACGGTCTTGTTTAGAAGCTTTAGTTCCCATTCATATCACTAGCCTATCTGTGATCTGCCATTTCTATCTGTTTATCGTGTAGGCTATTAAGATTTCTAATTTTACTTCATGACCACCAAAATAAAAGCTGAAGATTAATCCACTTAGATACTTATCATTCCAAACAAATATCGTATTGTATAGGCGGACAGAGATGGGTGATTTAACACGAGAAATTCAGAGTGTCAAAATCTAAACGTTCCATTATATAACGATGGTGTCAGAAAGAGTTCGATTATTCCTCCATGTTATTTATCTCCTCTGTATCCGTATTATTATTCCTGGGTGCAAAGAATACACCTTGAAAACGCTTACCTTATTTGGATTTTAACCATGAATGTATTGAATTCCTCACGATTATCTGGATGATATGACGGTTCTTGAGAAATTTATAAAATTCAAATCAGTAACCACGGGGTCTACATTTTAGTTTCCCAAGTAGCGAGGAAGAATATTATAAAGAAAGACTGATTCTTATCCTAATAATGGCAATACAATCAAGTAGGTTTCGATCTACGGAACTGTATTGTGTCTTATTCAGAGTTTACCACTTGTGAAAATGTGTGCAAGTTATAGATCCTGACGTTACTCTGGTAATCCAGTAAGGTAAGTTTATTTGTATTGTGTATGTAAATGTAGAAATATCAGAACTAAAATGTACCGTCGTGCATCATTGAAATTCGATGAAAAATTGATTGTAAGGGATTTAAAAACTTGATCACCAACCAGAAAAATTTGTTCAGTGCTATTCACAGGTACAACAATATGTGGCTGTGTCTTTCCGTATCTTGTACAACGATTATACGCATATTGAAGGAAACACTGATTCAAATATCAATATTTAAAAATTGTTGACATTATTCTTTTGTCCAAGTTTCACAATTTGCTTTTTCTTTGAGTTCTTCTTTACCGTTTCCTTCAATCTCCCTTTCCTCTTTTAAATAGGTGTACAATATGTACTGTTTACTGTATCATTTTTGTCCGATTCCTTTGAAACTTTTACCAAATCACACTGAAGCCTAAACATCAATGTTTTGTGTAAGAAAGTTGTTTTCTGTTTTCTGAATGTTTGAAAATCAGAATAAAAAAATTCAATTTTTCAAAAGCCTCTATGTATGTATGTATGTATGTCTACCCCTTATTATTCTCGTTTTCCAACGGGGTCGGGGATGACATGCGATGGAAGTATTTGTGTCGATGATTTTGACGGCCGGATGCCCTTCCTGACGCCAACCTCATGAGAGGAGTTAATGAGAGATGAAATGAATGATGGTGAATGAAACTGGGCAAGGATGTGGAAGGAAGCGGCCGTGGCCTGTCAGAAGGTACCGTCCCAGCATTTGCCTGGTGTTGAAAATGGGAAACCATGGAAAACCATTTCAAGGACGGCCGACGGTGGGGCTCGAACCCACGCGTCTACCGAGTCAGCAGAGAGCTTGGTTCCTTGACCTAATGCTGAGCTTTAGCCAGCGTAGCCACTACTGTCGGTTTTTCAAAAGCCTCTAAAATTACTAAATACTATTCAATCATCAAATTTATTTCACTGAGTTCTTCTTTTTAATGTCTACAATGTTATGAACTAGAATAGTGCAGTTATCTGCAAGGAAATTTTCTCAATTTTCAAAAACAATTGCAATTTTATCATTGCTTAAAATATACTGACAGCAGTGGCTACGCAGGCTAAAGCGCAGCGTAGGCCATGGAGCCAAGCTCTCTGCTGACTCGGTAGAAGCGTGGGTTCGAACCACACCGTCGACCGTCCTTGAAATTGTTTTCCGTGGATTCCTATTTTCAACACCAGGCATTATATGACTGTGAAACACAGAAATTCACGACAGTAGTGGCTACGCTGGCTAAAGCGCAGTGTTAGGTCATGGGACTAAGCTCTCTGCTGACTCGGTAGACGCGTGGGTTCGAGCCCCACCGTCGGCCGTCCTTGAAATGGTTTTCCGTGGTTTCCCATTTTCAACACCAGGCAAATGCTGGGACGTTACCTTCTGACAGGCCACGGCCACTTCCTTCCACATCCTTCTCCAATTTCATTCACCCTAATCAATTCCATCTCTCATCCCGTCGCGCAGGTCACACACGGGCGTCGAATAGAAAGACCTGCACTAGGTCTCTGAGGAGACCACACGAAAAAAAGCGGCTAAGGTAATTAAGCCTGCTTTCAATCAACCGAGTGGGATATGGAATGGAATCAATGAACTCCTCATTTAGCAATGAGGATTTGAAACAATGCCAACAGCTAAAGCCTGTCGCACTTTCCAAGGGGGAACGATTAAATGAATAACAAATGAAATAAAAATGATTGTAGAAAAGTATTGCTCGACTAAAGGATTGGGGAATGGAATGAATAAAGTTCTCATTTATCGACAAGGATATGAAACTGTGACGACGGCTAAAGCCTGTCACACTCTACTGGGGTAATGATTAAATGAATGATCATTGAAATAATAATGATTGTAGAGAGTGTTGTTATAATGAAATGACGACAGGGGAAACTGTCATTGCCAGAGAAAAAAACTGTACCTCATTGCTTTATTTAGCACAAATCTCGCATGGAGTGACTGGGATTTGAACTATGGACTTAGTAGTGAGAGGCTAGCATGCTTATGATTGTAGAAAAGTTTTGATCGACTAGAGGATTGGGGAATGGAATGAATAAAGTTCTCATTTATCGACATGGATATGAAACTGTGTCAGCGACTAAAGCCTGTCGCACTCTCCTGGGGTAATGATTAAATGCATGATCATTGAAATAATAATGATTGTATAGAGTGTTGCTAGAATGAAATGACGACAGGGGAAACTGTCATTGCCAGAGAAAAGAAAAAATGTCCTCTCGGCACGCCGGAAGGCGGAGGTAGATTTCACCGGGCAGGTCTGGGGATAGGCGAAAATAGGCAGAATATGCAGGTTTTCGTGGAAGGATCAGACCTCATTTATTGCGAGAAAGTATTTTATAATCTTAGCTTAATTAACTTTGTTTTTCGCCATTTTATGCATATATTAAACATTTTATTCTCTTAAGGGGACGGTAACATTCTTGTCATTTGGGCTCCATTTTTATACTTGTGGTCACACTGTCCGTATGCAAGGTTTCGACACTGATGTGTAACTATGTAACGGTCTGTTACTTCTTCACGCAAAATTATATCTCCCGCAGAGATTTTGGTTGGTTCCTCAGTTTAGGGGCTGCGACAACGCGGTCATGTAACCCCGTGTAATTTGGGATGGCTGTATTAGTCTGTAATTCAGGTAAGGACTGCAGACGGTCAATTTCAAGCAGTAGTTCCTAATATTGCTAACAAATACTACCGTCAACGACACCTAGCTGTGAAGTTGGCTACTAGATGCCACCACAACCAACAACTCGCAACGAACGTTGGAACTTCCCTTGCAGAGGAAAGCATACTGAGGGATTTTTAGCGCTCTTAGAAAATCCGACGACTTCGGCCGGCTTTGTACCCGCGACCTTGGGCATAGAAGTTCAGCATGCTACCAGTTAAGTCACCGAAGCCGCTTCATACTTAGTCAGATAGAAAACTGAATGTGATCTCGTGCAAGTGCGTTGTCATGGCAATGTATGATGGCTCATCCCTCATCAATTTAGTAGTGTTGCCATGGCAACCTGTGATGGCTCTTGACATTTTCTTATAATTCCGAAAATATTTTTCCCATCCCTTGGCGTAATGGTGGGTCATATCAAAAATTCTTTCAGACAAAAGTTTTAGGTAATTATTAGGGGAATATTGTCCATTTTGTACGGTTTTGATATTGTGCCTATTAAGAGAGATATGATTAATGTTTTCCGAAAAACCCACTTTTTCCCACCCCTTTGGTCAATGGTTGGTACTATCAAAAAACTTTTCAAACATACATTTTTGAGCCTTATCCGACACATAGTATGAACTTCGAATGGATTCGATATTTCAAATATTCAGAGAGTTACAGCGATATTTCACTTTTTCGAAAAAAAAAAGCCCCCCATTTTCACCTCCGTCGACCGATTGTACCCATTAACGAACTCGACCGAGATTTTATAGGGATACATATTATGTAAAAATTTCAAAGTGATTGGTGAAAAATTGCGGTATTTATCGTGTCTACAAGAAAGTGATATATATATATATATATATACATAAATTATATATAAACTTTTGAACTGACGGTGGTTTTGGGGTCTAGGGGATGTGAAATGCGAAGATATGTCAAAATTTTCCGGAAGTCGAAACTTGGTACCCATTGCAATAGTTAGCTTTCTAAAGATATCTACCTAAAAACTGTATCTCATTGCTTTGTTCAGCGCAAATCTCGCATGGAGTGACTGGGATTTGAACTATGGACTCGGTAGTGAGAGGCTAGCATGCTTATGATTGTGGAAAAGTATTGCTTTACTAAAGGATTGGTGAATGGAATGAATAAAGTTCTCATTTATTGACAAGGATATGAAACTGTGTCAGCGGCTAAAGCCTGTCGCACTCTCCTGGGGTAATGATTAAGTGCATGATCATTGAAATAATAATGATTGTAGAGAGTGTTGCTAGAATGAAATGACGACAGGGGAAACTGTCATTGCCAGAGAAAAGAAAAAAACTGTATTTCATTGCTTTGTTCAGCGCATATCTCGCATGGAGTGACTGGGATTTGAACTATGGACTCAGTAGTGAGAGGCTAGCATGCTTTCGCCTAAGCCATAGAGGCTTTAAAATGCGAGTGACATACACCAAGTCTCTGAGCCACATGAATGAATTCCACCATTCTTGAAGTGGTTTTCAGTGGATTTCCACTTTGTCTTTGGATAAAATGCTGAGATGATACCTACTGTAAGGCCACGGCCGCCTACTTTCCACTTCCTCGTTAAATTATTTCACTCTTTCAATCCCAGGTTAACAGGATAGAAAATAGGGTGGAGTTTTGATACGAGCATGCGAAATCAATGCTAGACACAGCTAGGAAATTGTGATTGCCAATCCTACATCCCACTAGATGTGAGCCCCCAGATGTTGTAAAGGATGAACTAGGTAATACTGTTTCTTTGCTTCATCACTTAGCAACAGTTAACTAATAGCTGAGATCTTGAAACGGGATGTGGTATTGCAATACAAGCTATTGTGTTTGAAAGAAGCTGATATTGCTGATAATTGAAAACGGGAAACTTGTTGTACATACCAATTCCGTTGGACGTGCCATGTGATGTAAAATGTAAAACTCAGCAATTCTTCTAGGTTTGTGCCGTGTCTTGTGTGGGGTTTCGCCTAGGACACCAAGCTAGGCTCATCGGCGGGCTCTTGGTGTCCCCGCCCGGACCCCCACAGGAGTGACGAACTGCGCGCCACCTCCCTTTATATAAGGTGCAACTGCACCACTTGACTACGAGAACTAAAAGCTCAAGCAGCCTTAACCTCCCTATGAAGGCTTCCAAAAAGATGGTATATTGGCTTTCACGGCCGGTGAATTAAAACTCAGCAATTCTTCTAGGTTTGTGCCGTGTCTTGTGTGGGGTTTCGCCTAGGACACCAAGCTAGGCTCATCGGCGGGCTCTTGGTGTCCCCGCCCGGACCCCCACAGGAGTGACGAACTGCGCGCCACCTCCCTTTATATAAGGTGCAACTGCACCACTTGACTACGAGAACTAAAAGCTCAAGCAGCCTTAACCTCCCTATGAAGGCTTCCAAAAAGATGGTATATTGGCTTTCACGGCCGGTGAATTAAAACTCAGCAATTCTTCTAGGTTTGTGCCGTGTCTTGTGTGGGGTTTCGCCTAGGACACCAAGCTAGGCTCATCGGCGGGCTCTTGGTGTCCCCGCCCGGACCCCCACAGGAGTGACGAACTGCGCGCCACCTCCCTTTATATAAGGTGCAACTGCACCACTTGACTACGAGAACTAAAAGCTCAAGCAGCCTTAACCTCCCTATGAAGGCTTCCAAAAAGATGGTATATTGGCTTTCACGGCCGGTGAATTAAAACTCAGCAATTCTTCTAGGTTTGTGCCGTGTCTTGTGTGGGGTTTCGCCTAGGACACCAAGCTAGGCTCATCGGCGGGCTCTTGGTGTCCCCGCCCGGACCCCCACAGGAGTGACGAACTGCGCGCCACCTCCCTTTATATAAGGTGCAACTGCACCACTTGACTACGAGAACTAAAAGCTCAAGCAGCCTTAACCTCCCTATGAAGGCTTCCAAAAAGATGGTATATTGGCTTTCCGGGCGGGGACACCAAGAGCCCGCCGATGAGCCTTGCTTGGTGTCCTAGGCGAAACCCCACACAAGACACGGCACAAACCTAGAAGAATTGCTGAGTTTTAATTCACCGGCCGTGAAAGCCAATATACCATCTTTTTGGAAGCCTTCATAGGGAGGTTAAGGCTGCTTGAGCTTTTAGTTCTCGTAGTCAAGTGGTGCAGTTGCACCTTATATAAAGGGAGGTGGCGCGCAGTTCGTCACTCCTGTGGGGGTCCGGGCGGGGACACCAAGAGCCCGCCGATGAGCCTAGCTTGGTGTCCTAGGCGAAACCCCACACAAGACACGGCACAAACCTAGAAGAATTGCTGAGTTTTAATTCACCGGCCGTGAAAGCCAATATACCATCTTGATGTAAAATGTTTTTGTAAGCTAGCAATATTGAACACTATAAATGTAAGGTCATAGCTATCATCGTCACTCATTAGTTCCATTACAGGCGATTAATGCTAGAGTCTTATGATTTATTATAAGCGACTCAAGAATGCAGTAGCATTACTTGGAGAAAAAAAAGAAAGATATTTGTGAGGTATGTATTTAATATATTACATTTTGTTAACTGTTTAAATATAAATCAATGTGTAAGTCATGGATTGAAATGGATGAATGGATTGATTGGTTTATTTATTTACAGATAATTGGTTATACATAATCCAGTTGGCAACAGCAGTTATTATTAAAGGTGAGTACCTCTTTTAATAACTAAACGTGTAGGTGAGGTTTGATAAATACTCTATCCAGTGTCAATGCTGACAACTAGATGCCACCGACAATGCAAGTTGGCAAATCCGTGTTAAAACAACTTAACCATTTGTGATTTGATTAACACTTTATCCTATGTCCATGTTCACTACCGTAAACCAAGGGGGGTGGGGTTTGCTAAATAACTTAAAAACCATGGGTGATTGTTTTTGTAACATGTTGAGATAAGGGTGTCATAGTTATGTTTTTTTGTTTATAGATTATCAATGAAGGTTTGAATGCAATCGGTCAAGCCTGTGGTCTTGAACTCAAGAAGATGAGCGACTTGCCTATTCATACACCTTTTCGCATTCATAGAATAAAAATAAATAAACACTAAATTTTGAATCCGCGCTGTTTGCATTTGTGAAGAGTTTTGAAACATAACTTCCTTCACGATTTGATGACGTGCCAGATGATGTTTTTCAAGATATCAATACAAGTAGTCAACCTGTATATTTGATTTATGAATGTAAAAACAATCATAGATGTATGGTACGTTTTGAATAAACAAAAAAACTACATAAATGCTTGATTTCTATTTTTGAAATCATAGCAGTGATGATATACATTTTGATTGTTGTTTTAATCCCAAAGTTTATAGTTAGATAAAAGTCATTGACCATTCATTCCACTAATAATTAACAACACGTCTTAATAATGCATCACTCTTATGATAAGCTATAGCATTATTTCCCACCCGCATGTCTCTCCCACCCCTCAAACAATCATCAAGCTGAGTGCTGGGACCACAAAAGGAGTATCAAGGTAGTATTTTTTTCAAGGGTTTATATTCAATGACTTTATGAATATTTCCATGGCTGGTGTACCGTGGACATTGGTTATCACTATGTAAATGAAATACAACTTTAATCATGTTCTAAGATTAAGGGTATTCATTCTAACTATGGTTCTTGCTCAATCAATGCATGTAAACAGCAACTGTGGTTTTCACTACATTGATAAACACTCACACTTAAAACATTTCCATTTTTACTTTTATATTCCCTAGACGTCTTGTTGACCTCTCTTTTGAGCATCGCCAGAATATTATTCCATTCACATTCTGACGATTATAGGTATAAGAATAGCTTTGATAGAGTACACGTTGCCTACCTTTGTTGGTTGTAGTAAGTTCCATAGTAGTAACTGACCTGTCAGTATGATGTTCACACTACAAAGGTTTTGGTGATAAAGTGACTTACTAATAGTTTAAAGTAGATGCAAAAGTGAGTGCAAAAGTGGGTGTAAAAGTGGGTGCAAAGGTAGCTGCAAAAATGGGTGCAATAGTGGGTGCAAAATTGGGTTCAAAAGTGAGTGTAATAGTGCGTGCAAAGGTGGGTGCAAAAGTAGGTGCAAAAGTGGGTGGAAAAGTGGGTGCAAAGGTGGGTGTAAAGAGGGTGGAAATGTGGGTGCAAAAGTGAGTGAAAAAGTGGGTGTAAAAGTGGGTGCAAAGGTAGCTGCAAAAGTGGGTGCAAAATAGGGTGCAAAAGTGAGTGCAATAGTGGGTGCAAAAGCGGGTGCAAAAGTAGGTGCAATAGTGGGTGCAAAAGTGGGTGCAATAGAGGGTGCAAAAGTGGGTGCAAAGGTGGGTGTAAAAGTGGGTGGAAATGTGGGTGCAAATGTAGGTGCGAAAGTGGGTGCAAAAGTGGTTGTAAAAGTGGGTGCAAAAGTGAATGTAAAAGTGTGTGCAAAAGTGGATGCAAAAGTGGGTTCATAAGTTAAACCAAAACATTTTCCTTATTTGCCAGCCTCCCACCCCATCCATCTATGACGTTATAGCTCAACTCACCTAACATAACCTAACTGAACCTTGTCACGGGACATGTTCTACAAGTATAGACTTGCTTTAAGACTGGCTATGACATCACACATAGCTCACTCAACCTAATGTAACATATCATAACCTATCCTAACCTCATGTGTTGGCTTTTGTATTGGCTTATGTATTGGCTTTTGTATTGGCTTTTGTGTTGGCTTTTGTATTGGCATATATATTAGATTTTGTGATGGCTTATATATTGGCTTTTGTTTTGGCTTATACGTTTAGACTTGCTTTCAAACTAGCTATAACGTCACACTTAGTTCACCTAACCTAATGTAACATATAATAACCTATCCTAACCCCATGTGTTTGGTTTTGTATTGGCTTATGTATTGGCTTTTGTATTGGCTTTTGTGTTGGCTTTTGTATTGGCTTATGTATTGGCTTTTGTGCTGGCTTATATATTGGCGTTTGTGTTGGCTTATACGTTTAGACATGCTTTAAGACTGGCTATAACGTCACAATTCATTCAATCCATTCCATGAATCGGTCTATCACAATCAATTCACAATATTGATAATCATAACCGCCACATATGCCTCTGCGTTATAGCCATAGTTATCCTGGTTTAAGACATGTGGCTGAGCACCCACTTTTGCACTCACTTTTGCACTCACTTTTGCACCCACGTTCCTCCATAAGCCACTCACATATTCATCCACATAAGCCACCACCATAAGCCATCACCATAAGCCACCACCATAAGCCATCCACATAAGCCACCTCATAGCAATCCACGTAAGCCACCATAAGCCACCATCTTAGACATCCACATAAGCCATCACCATAAGTCACCCACATAGTCATTCACATATCCATTCACATACGCCAACATAAGTCACCACCATAAGCCACTCACATAGCCATCCGCATAAGCCACCATAAGCCATCACCATAAGCCACAACCATAAGCCAGCACCATAAGCCTCCACCATAAGCCATCACCATAAGCCATCACCGTTAGCCACCTCATAGCAATCAACGTAAGCCACCATAAGCCATCCACATAGCCATCCACATAAGCTACCACCATAAGTCACCAACATAGCCATTCACATATTCTTTCACATAAGCCACTCACATAGCCACCACCATAATGCATCACCATAAGCATCACCATAAGCCACAACCATGAGCCATCACCATAAGCCATCACCATAAGCCACCACCATAAGCCATCACCATAAGCCATCACCATAAGCCACCTGCGATCATGTTCGAAATATAACTTTATATGTTGTTCCGTCTGCTTACAGATTTTTCTACACACTGAATAAGCATCAAATATAAAAAGAACATCAACACATTGCCCAGGAAGGAAGCAGGAGATGACATCGGGCCGGATGCTCCAGTTGGCCATCAAATCCAACACTGCAAATTCGATCTCGGTACAGTGGAATTGTACTCAATTGTTTTAAATACGACAACCTCGTATCAGTAGGTTTCCTGGACCGAGATATATTATCCCCATTTGGACAAACTCTTAAGTCACAGCTGTAAAAGCTACAAGACAGTCATTGACAATGGAATTTAGAGTAGCATCACATCTTACAAACACACAATGTAACACTTTAGTTTTAATCAATGTGCTGTTCTGTGCTGAAATACAGACCACTAAGTTACATGTGCTGAATGAAGTGTGTCACCTGAACAACTGTCTACAGAAAATAGTCAATCGTTACACCGATCAAGATCAGCATCTCCTGATATGTACGTCAAACACAAGGCCATTACCATGGGTGAATTCCTTGCTTGATCAGTTTCTTCAACAATATTACTCCCATATAAATCATACAGGTGTAGTATCTTACTGCAGACACGATAAGCTACCAAGACAGGAGAGAGAACATGTAGATAATATATTGATTGTGTGGCAAGGAACTGAACAAAGTGATCAAGATTTCTCAAAGATTCAAACATTAGACCAAACCTATGCTTTGAGTGCCAGTGTTCGATTTATAGTTGTAATAGACGGAGCTATTAAGGCCAAGCATGAACGAATTATAGTTCATCGTGTAGTGGATAGCCTTTGGAAGATGTATGCATTGCATATTTTGGTACTTATCTCATCATCGGTATCAAACACTGCCGTTTCCTCCATGAATCTGTACACTTGGTTTCCTTTCAGTGATTCTGGACAGTGTGGAAGGAATACTAAGGATGTGGTTGTTATAGATAGGTGGCTGATGGAAGGGGAAGGTTATTTTGAGCATAATACTGAATTGTTTCCGAAAAAGATTCCAAATAAATTCAATAACTGCCAAATTACTGCTGCTGTGATTGGACATCTACCATATATTGATATGCAGCACTGGGATTTCTCAGAGCACGAGCATTTAGAAAATATGACTGGTTTCGAGGTGGATCTCACATCTGAAGTTACAAATAGATATGGCCTTCGAGTACATATCATGTTTCCTTCTCACAGCGGGGTAGTTTACGGACCAGTGGGAGGACGTTTGGACAATGGAAGTTGGGTCGGATCATTTGGTGATGTGGTTAATGGTCATGCTGACTTAACATTTGGTGGCCGTAAGCCAAATGACGAGAAGTGGGAAGCAACGGACATGACTGTCCCACATGTAAGAGATGGTCTCTTGTGGTTTGTTCCGAGAGCTGAACGAATTCCCAGTTGGAAGACACTCACGCTCATATTCAGCTCCCAGATCTGGATGTTGCTTCTACCTTCCTGCATACTGACATCAATTGTTATTTATCTACTCTCCACTAATGACGGCATTGCTCTCTCTGCTCTAAATTCATGGTCTATATTGATTGGCATATCGCTAAATCATCAACCAAATCGTTCCACCTCACGTGTTATATTTGCTGTTTGGGTGTTCTGCTGCTTGTTGATCAATTCAGCATTTCAGTCAAAGTTAATTGGGGTCCTCACCAACCCGGGGTATGATAATCAAATTCTAAATCTAGAGGATTTAGCAGAATCGAAACTACACTATGCCACCGTGGGGTTTCTCGTCGTGGGTTTGAAAACCAGAGATGATGATGCTATACCTAGTAGGATATTTAAAAAACTCGAGTATTTCAATTTTTGGCAGCTCACTCAGATTATAAGATATGAAAACATTGAGTTTTTTAAGGATGACGTTTTAATAAAGACGATAAAAAATGAAAATAATTATGCAACATACTGTGGCCGTGCTGGCGCCATTAGTTTATTGTCAAACAGGACGAAAGATAAACCACTCATACCCTTAGAAAATTCGGGAATCATGTACGATGTCGCCATGTTTCTTAGAATAAACAGCCCGTATACAGATAAGTTCAATACTGTATTGACTAGAATAAGAGAAAGTGGGTTGTTGTATAAATGGTGGTCTAAGTTCATAAAAGAAGAAACGTTTATAGATATTAAGAAGCGAGAGAGTATTGAAAGAGAACATGATGTGGTGTTAACACTCGATCATTTGCAAGGATCCTTTGTTCTTTTAACAATTGGCATTATTATTTCGACAGTTGTATTCCTGATGGATATTATTTTTGGCAGATGCTTCTCTTGGAAGAAGACAAGAATTACGTTCAAAGTGTGAGTATGCACTACTGCACTGACCAGACTGAAAGGAACGTTTTGTTAACACCGCGAAAGTTGAGTGATTCAACTAATGACAGTCGATTGGCTCGCACAAGCTTGTAGTAAGTGACTGAATTATTGGTCACCGTTCCCGCACCCTCTTTCTCTGCCGTTCTCGCTTGCTGAGCCCAAGGTTGCAGGTTCGAAACCTGGCGCAGTTAGCTGGCATTTGAGGGTGCGCAAATGCGAGGGAGCCGTGTCAGTAGATTTACTGGCACGTTAAAGATCCCCTTCGGGGCAAAATTCCGGCACCCCGGCGTCTCTAAAAGCCAGTGTAGTTAAAAGGGACGTAAAACCAATAACATTATTATTATCTTTCTCTGCTTCTATCACTGGAACCACTTTAGCTATTTGTTCACTTGAGTTATCACAATCTAAGTGAGAATAGTACGTAATATAGATATCTACCTGCTGTTGAATTTCAATTGGATCAATTAGTAATTGGAAAGCATTATATAATTGGAGATAGTGTACTGTTACCCATAAAGGATTATGTTCAAAATTTGAGAAAAATAAGATGCCGTCAATATGAATTGACATTCTTTGTTCCCATCGATCAGTCTCTTAATTGGAACCACCCAATGTGGTAATTAAATAAATTAATTTGAAAACACAGACACACCTGACTTGGTTGACTGACTATCCTCACCACTTGCACTGAAAGAATATGTATGTAGATTCACTCGATCCACAACATTTTGACCACTGACCACTGCGTGATTGTTTGCCGCCTGGTGAGGTTGGAGGCACGTGATTCGGTACTGCGCCCGAATCTCGCATTAGCCACCACCCATATCCGCTAAGATGGTAAAGGATTGTAGGGACGTCGATACCCAGCTAGACACATCAACATTTCCCTACTGGGCGAATGACTAGGAAACCCTTGACGCATACGGACGTAAAATAACACTACTAATTAGAAACACATTTACTAGCAAATCTAATTCCATAATAAGATGGTAGTACGAGAATCTCGGATCTCGGACGTGAACGGTGAAAGTTGAGACTAAGTGAGTTCTAGTAGCTAACTGATAGTATTATCGCACGGCGATTGCGAAATGAAAAGATGATCAGTTTTTTATAAAAACAAACAGGCAAACTAAAACAAGTGTTTGGGATTTATTCCCAAAAAGTATACAACAAGGAAATCCCTATTACCAGTAAAATATATTTGTTAAGAGTAATAATGAAAATTATTTTGATGGTCGATAAAATATCTACTCCTTACATTAGCATATTCTGTAAGAATTGCGTTGCTAAAACAAGAAATTTCGAATATAGACATCGAATGGTAAAATTATTAGTTATACAGTGACTTGTTATAAATATAGCTTGATCTGAGATCATCTGTTCGACTCAATGACGTATTACAATAATGAAAAACCCTACAATATACATCTATGTTAACACACGTGGATAAAAATCTAATGATAATAATAATTACGTTACTAACTTATTTACATTGTTGAAATACCTACGTCCAGCGCGGTATTCAAATCAGAACTAGATTTGACGTGATGTGTCAATCTATTAGCGCTCTCGTTACAAAACATTCCTACTTTAAAAAAACACTGGTTCACATGAACGATAAGTTCTTGTATCTTTAGGTTATTTGTCACAAACAATGAACTATATGTAAGGAACAATGAAGCCAGTCATAGTTCTAAGAATTCAAATCCATTAATAAAAATATTAGTTACATTAAAGATCGAGACGGAACTACACAGTTACATATACGACGATGTGGATATAATGTTAACGCTTACTGACATGAACAAAACATAAATACACTCCTAAATATCAATTACGTTCCCAACATACTGTAGTAGTAGTTTGCTCTCATGGCAATACTCATTTCATTCAAATACGTGAACAATACCTATTCATAGCGTCAACTGCGCTTCCAAGTACGACACAATTCCTTTCTCCTCTTTACCACAATAACCTTCATAAAATTCTGCACGGCATTCCTTCAAAATCAACAAAAAACCATTTTGTTACATACGTGTAGAAGAATTAGTGATCTTACTACGTGACACTGCTTTGTATACGGTTCTTGAAACACTCCTAAACTTCTCCTTCTCTAATTTTAAAATCATCGTGCTCAATTTTTCCACAATACTTTTGTTCTCAACTGTATACTTTGTTTAACATTCCACGTATCTTTAAATAATGCATTTCAATAATAGACCAATCATTGTACTGCACTTCTACGTAATACATGAGTGTAAGTTTCAAAATACTAGTAGTCTGCTCATCTTTCTAAAGTTAATAACAATATCTCCCGTCATTCCGTTTCTTATAAACATTAATGAATAAAATATTCATTTAAGAGCTTGTTTTACACATACTTGACTTCAGACAGACCTACAAGTCTTTTGGTCTTCATTTCGTATTAACAAAATTGTTGCTAAGCAATTGTTGCTATTTATTGGCATCACCTGACTTCCATTGTCACAATAGTGATCCTTTCTGACATAAATATAGTTACAGAAATTAGGTCACATAGTGTTTATATTTCTTAATTGGAATTATACTAGGTCAATGTTATTGTTAATAACATTTAAGATTGTTGCAAAAATGTTTATACATTATAAATTGTTAATAACAGCATTATAGTCTTTTAAATAGATCTTGATTTGAATAACGATGTATTCTTGCGATCTTAACGCATTTACATTGCTTATAGCGTAAGTGCATCAAACGGAGCATTCCCTTATATAGAACAGTTTATGTTTAAAGTGAGAATATTAAAAACATTACTGAATAAAACATTTAAACGGCATTCTAAGTTCAAATCAAAGGAAATCACGTCTAAGACGACACACGTTGACGTGTATAAAAGTTAACTAAAAATCTCTAAATAGACAGAACAATGGCATGAGTTATACGAAAGAATATCTAAAATATGAATTGGTCACCCTGCTAATTCCAACAAATACTACAACCAAAACTACGGAGATAGTAGAGCAGTCATTTCTGTGCCATGCCGATGGTCTGCGATGGAAATACCTCGCTCAATGGCTTCAATGTTCCGCTCGCTAATTGGCTCGTGCTGGTCGCGTTTCTGGATGGAGCCATGCAAGAAACGTGGCTCGCAGCTGTTTAACTCGTTCCTGCTGGGCTGGTGACCACCTGGTCTCGGTCTCCCCGCACAGCAATCTTCTATTTTCTCGACTCTTGATAGTCTGGTCGTAGGAACAATGAACACGGCATTCCATCTGCTTCCTTCTTCTTCACCTCGTCGTTAAAGTAGCTATGAGCGTCCATGGTTTATATCTCTCCAAATTCTTACTGGATATTTGAGTAGAATTGTTGAAATTCAGCAAACTGCATGATGGTTTAGCAGTCGTGGTAACGTCGATCCAAGGACATGATCAACTCTGAACTTCCCGCTCCATAGTGTAGATTATCCTCCTTTCATGATTTAGTGAATCATAGTACTCTTCTTAGTGAATGCTGAGTATATTCTTCCCCCCTGACTGGAAGTTGTAAGCATGATGAATTGTAAGAACAAATCTGCTTGTATAATGTGGCAGTAATAGTGTTTCAATAATGTAGTAGCTTGTTATAAGTGAAGCTACTTGCTGGATTGTAGAATACAGTTCGTAATAATGCAACCTTCCTCTTCGTGCGCTGTGGTTATAAAAGTTGCTTCTTTCAATGCTGAATATTACTTTTCGTTGCTTTGCCGGACTCTTCACCTCTTCCTCGGCTATCGATGCGCCTCCTGCAGGTCAGTGAAGTCTCCTGCTCGCACTTCTCGTTGCTGTATGGTAATTTGCGGAGCACCTTACAACACAGGTCCGCTCTCTTCAATCGTTTCAGTAGGAGTCACCTCGCTGTGACCGCGGTTCGCGCGCGTGGCACCCTAGATCCAGTTCTAGCCTCGCGTCCGGTCCATTTATAATAGAATTATGCTATTTTCTCTTCTCCTAGCCAATATTATATAATTCCATACTTCCGAATAAATATCATATAATGTTCTTAATCTGTGGAAATGCTAATTTCTCTTTATTAACGCAAATATGGTTTAATAGCAGTTCCCACACAAATTTTGCGATCTGTTCTGATTGGCTGTAGGTTTATTGTAGGTTTATAGTTGGGTCGTGTGCATAATTTGTCGTTGCCGACTCGGCTAACCAAAACCGGCCTTGAGAGTGCTAACTTCAAACTTTTTACAATTTTCAGCTTCAAATGGTCAGACTCTCCCTTGGTTAATCTTCATTCACCACAAAATTTCCAAATCCAAATATTTCAAAATAGTCCAAAATTCTCCAAAAACATTTCTAAATAATTCAATTCACTTCCCACAACATATCCTTCAGTGAAATAAATTATTATTTCCAATTTTCACTTTATAAATCGAAAAATTGACAGGTCGGTTCGATCCTCGGCTCTGTCCATAACTTGAGCTTGGGTGAATTAGGGTTCAGTACGGAACATATTTGAGAATGAGGAAACAATTTAGTACCAATGCGTGACGAAAATGGGGGAAAACCACTACCTATGTGTCTTTGTCCAAGGTCAGATTGTTATGGCTCGGCGATTGGAAACGAGCATTTAGGAGACAGCAAGGCTGGTTGACTGATCGCTTGCTACTGTCGTCAGCATCTATGAAAGAGGTTGAAATACGGTGAAACCACGAGTAGCCGACAAGGTGTTGGGTTTCTAACAAACTTGGCGTTCAGAGTCTAGCCCACACAATAGGTGGCGACGTCAGAGAGAAAAGCTGGTACAGGCTCAAGTGTTTCAGAGCACACCATTCGGCGTACGTTGTTGAATATGCAGTTCCGCAACAGACTACTCCTAGTCTACGTGTCTCCATGTTCACCCAAAGATATCTTCAATTACGATTGCACTGGACACGGTATGATCAAGTTTGGTCCGTGGATCTAAATGTTTGCCTGGTCCAATGAATCACGTTTCCTGTCATACCAGGTCGATGGTCGTGTTTGAATACGCCGTCTTCTAGGCGAACGGCTACTCGGAACAAGCACCGGGCCACGGGGGAGCATTATGGCATGAGGGACATTCATCAGGGCTTCCATGAGACCTGTGGTATTATTTAAGGTCATCAAGAAAGCTGAGGGCTACTTGAAAATGAAAGCAGATCACTTGGCAGGTGATCATAATATTTTGGCTATAAGTGTAATGTGTATGTATATAATTATACGCAGCTTTCACAAGAAAAATAAAACAACGGATTGTACATATATTCATCATAGGTAAATAAATCATCTAACAAATAGCTTGCCACGTTGGGTGAGTGGTTAAAGTGTCAGTCTACTAACCCCAAGCTTGCAGGTTCGCTCCTGGCCGTGGAAAATGATTTTTGAAAGGCAACAAAAATCACGACATGCATGGCATACGATGCATGTTAAAGAATCCATTTGAATTCAGTAGGCCGTGTTCATAACGGCAAACTTAATCTCGGGATTTTCCATCAACACAAAGTTCCTCCATTCTCCACTAGAAAGCGCTATAGTGTCAAGGAGCTTAGATATCTAACCTCCTTGACTTTCATAGCGCTCCAAGGAACGATGAAATTCGACATGCAAACTGCCCTCTGGGTATTAAATAACAAAGCTTGAACCCGGCACCCTAGGCCATACGATATTATTATTATTATTTATTTAAGCGAAAATTCCTCTACAGGAGAGCGATTCTACTTGATAACATGACGTCATTTGGAGGTGTGTCTCCTCCGCTCCTCCCAAAATCTCTTCATTCGCGCGGAATGCTCCCTCTTCCTCTCATCCGTCCACATTCTCCAGGTTGTCGTAATGATTTTGGTTTGTACTTAACATTCGCGATTGTCGTCTGGCACTCAGTTCGGTCTTCGAAATGTTGTATAATGATTACTTGTGAGTCCCTCTGTGCCTCTTTAAGCCATTCTGTGCCGCATTTGCTCTGTGTTATGATACGGAGAAGTCTCTTGGGCAATCTGGAGTTGGCCATCCTGTGGATGTGAGTGTAAAATATGGCTCTGCGTTTTCTAATTTCGTCTGTTCTCGTAATGGTGTTTTGATAGAGTTCAGTACTATGTCTCTTCATCCAAATGCCGTTTCTGTTGATTGCTCCGTAGATCTTCCGGAGAATTTTCCGTTCCTGCTTTTCCAGTTCCCTAATCTTAGAATGACCATCGATTACTATTGTTTCAGACGCATATGTTGCTTCTGGAAGAATAACTGTTTTATAATGTCGTAATTTGGCGTTCGTCGAAATGCATTTCTTGTTGTAATGGGCCCACGTTAGCCTGTAGGCCTTCTGGAGCTTAGTGATTCTGTCTTCATTGGCGATTCGATGAAGTCCTGAGGGCTGTATAATTTCGCCAAGGTATTTAAAACTGCAGACTTGTGCGATTTTAACGTATCTGGTGTTTAAAGGGGATTTATTTTCTGGCCTTCTCTCCATATATTTGGTCTTGTCGTAAGAGATATGTAATCCGGTCGTTTGTGCAATCTCATGGAGCTTTTCCACTGCGTAAGTCGCTTTCGGTCTGTTGTTTGCGACAATTGCAATATCGTCCGCGAAAGCGAGACATTTGACTTTAGTTCTCTTCTCTTTTTAATACCGATTTGAATGCCTTTTACAAGAGGTTCCGATTCCCTAATTATCCTCTCCAGAACCATATTGAAGAGGATTGGGGATAGTCCATCCCCCTGTCGGACTCCAGTCTTGATTTCAAAGGGCTATGATATTTCGCCCATAAATTTCACTTTGGATATTTTTCCTGTGTCTGATGTTTGATTTTGGGTGTCTTACGATCGATCCCAAATTCTTCCATGATTTTAAAGAGGGTGTCGTGGTCAACAGAGTCGTATGCTTTTCTGAATTCGATGAATGCGATCATGGTATTTCTACATTTCCTCATTTGTAAGATCGTCTTTAGGCACCAGATCTGTTCAGCACACGATCGCCCATTTCTGAATCCAGCCTGGTAGTCCCCAATGAGTGGATCCATTTGGGGCTCTAACCTGTTCAGAAGTGCTGTGAAAAGGATTTCATAAGAAACCGGGAGCAAGGAAATTCCTCTATAATTGTTGATGTTTGTCTTGTCGTCCTTTTTGTGCAACGGGTGAATCAGAGCGCATTTCCAGTCATCTGGTAATTGCTCCGTTGTCCAAATATCTGAAATTATGGAATGGAGTTTCCGCGTCAGTGTGGGATCATTCAGTTTCCAGAGTTCAGCAATTATCCCATCTTCCCCTGGTGCTTTTTTGTTTTGGAGTTGCCGGATTAACTCCGTAATTTCTTCAATGTCGGGGGCTCGCGAGTCCAAGTGTATGAATACCGGAGGAGAGAAGTCAAGTTTTACTAGAAGTGGTTCACAGTTAAGGAGAGAGTTGAAATATTGGGCTAATAGTTACCAATTATTTTTGGAGTTAGTTTCCAATGAGCCGTCGTGTCTCTTGAAGCACAGACTGGGTGCCTGGTATCCCCGAAGATTTTCTCTAAGTGTCTTGTAGACATTTCTAGTATTATTTTTGGTGAAATCCTGCTGGGTTTCGTGGAGTCTGTTGTTGTCATACCTTCGTTTCTCTTTCCTAATTATTTTTGATGCCTGTTTTTGAGTGGTAAGAAAGTTTTCCCTCTCTTCCTTTGTTTGGTTACTGTGACATTTTTTTCCAAGCCATTATGCGATTGTCAACTGCTTGATCGCAAATTGTATTCCACCAGCGATGTTTTCTGGAGCGAGGTGGTTGTCCTAGCTTCATGGCTTCCTGAATTCTCCCCGTTAGTATCCTCCAGTCTATTGATTCCTCCTGATTGATTTGCAAAATGATTTCTTCCTTCTGGAGTTTCAGATATTCCGGATCTGCTCTGAAATTTTTGGGTGGGCATTTTGTCTTCTATTTGGTAGGAATTTTGTCTTTATTTTGAGAAGAAATTGATCTGATTCAAAGATGCCTTTACGAGCCCTGACGTTCAAAATTTATTTTAGAGTTTTTCTTAGAGATTGCGACATGGTCAATTTGGTGCTCACCCTGTTTAAGACAAGGTGATCTCCATGTGGTCAATTTATGTGCAGGTTTTGAAATTGGGTGCTCATGATTTTAAGTCCAAAGTATCTACAGAAGTCAATTAATCTTTCCCCTTTTGTGTTGGTACGTTTGTGTTTAGAATGAGGGCCTGTGGTATCCTTGAATTTCCTTTCTTTCCCTAACTGTGCGTTAAAATCACCTAATAAAATTTTCACATGGTGTTTTGGTATGTTATTGGTTGTTTCTTCCAAAGTTTCCCAGAAATTGTCCACGGATCCAGGGTCGGTTTTATTGTGTTAATTTGTAGGGGCGTGCACGTAGATCAGCGTGTAAGCTTTATTAGCTGATTTTACTGATAGTAGAACCGGGTGAGTTAGCCGTGGTGGTTACGGCATGACTGATGGCAGTCGCTCACATCCGGGAGGCGAGGAGGTTCGAATCCCCCCGCCGGCAACCTTGAAGATGGTCTTCTGTGGTTTCCCATCTTCCTTCCAGGCAAATGCCGGGGTTGGTCCCTAACTATAGGCCACAGCCGCTACCTTCCAACTCCTCGTCCTTACATTCCAACTTCCCTCCTTCCCTCCCCAACGGTACTTGTAGCTCACCCATTGGGTGTCCGTCTCGAAGCAGCTACAAAACTGGCGAGCCGAACATGTCCTCGGACACTCCCGGCACTAAAAGCCATACGCTAAAAAAAATAAAAATAAAAACTGATAGTAGAGAGACTCTTTCGTTTGGAGAAGTAAAGTTGATGATCGAGTCGAGCACAGAATTGTGTACGGCGTAACCTGTTCCCAGGAGAGGTAAGTTGTCATTAATTTTGATGGCAGGTTTTCCCTTGTAGATTCGGGAAATTCTCTGTGTTGAAGTGTTCTTCGTCCGTGATCTATAATTCAATTTTTTCCAAGGTGTTGAGAAGTTGCTTTAGTTTACCCATCTTAGTGAGGGTGTTAACGTTAAGCGTGCCAACGAAATGTTTACGTCTGGTCTTGAAAGTATGAAGAGTTCTTGAGAAGCTCCGATTCTTCTCCGCATGGTGTCCCTGATCCCCCAGAATCCGATGATCAGGTGGGTCCAGTCCATTGACCGGTGCCTGGGGTAGTGATTCTATGATCGTCTCTTCCATCATGCGCTCAGGTTGAATTTTGAGTGTTTGTGATGGTCTCAATTGAGACCACAAGTATACGACTCGATTTTTGAGTTTGAGATGTTTTAAGTACAGCCACCTCAACTAGAGGAACAGACGCTGACCACTGGCCGTCGGATGCGGAACAAACGCCAGTTGGTTTGCTATTTTACGGCTTAGAGCCAACCCTCCTCCTTTTTGCGGGCTTGGGACCGGTAACAGAAACTAGTGAGCTATTATTATTATTATTATTATTATTATTATTATTATCATTATTATTATTATTACAATAAAAATAAAAGAACGAGGTGCAAAGACGTTAGTAGACATAGCCCATGTTAACATAGCAACAGGCCATCTTCAAACAGCAATACTCATTTAGAGACACTGGCACTTTGGTGGACCTACGGCGAGTATTTCTGTTTTAATATAAGCCCAGCTTGTACTCTGATAAAGTGTATTTCCACAATTTCCAGCAGGCAGAAGGAAAGTACCTTTTCGAAAGCTGGAAAGTGTGACCTTACCATTCCTGGTCTTAACCACTAGGACCTCCCTTCGGAGGTTGGAAATGTAATAATTGTGCATTATGTTCAGCTCATCACAATCTCAATATCAGGTTTGGTCATTCCTTGTTCAGTGTGTTTACTAGAAGTTCTACAAGGGGAGTTCAAATGAAAAGGTATGAAACTATACGGTGGGTACAATTTGTTCGTTATTCAAAAGTAATCACCACAGGCCTGTGCACAGGTGTCCTATTGCTTCACTAGCGGCAGGATTCCCTGTTCCCAGAAGTCTTGTGGTAGTGAGTGGAGCCAATCCTGTACGGTGTCCTTTATTTCGTCGTCCGATTGGAAATTGTTTCCCTTGAGATGTTTCCTTAACGGACCAAACAGATGGAAATCGCAGGGTGAAAAGTCCGGGCTGTAGGGCGGATGCTCAAGTTGCTCCTACTTGAAAGTGGCCAATACACCTTGTGTGATGTTAGAGACGTGTGGGCAAGCGTTATCATGGATCAGAATCACTCCCATCGTGAGCAGTCCAGGCCGTTTGTTCCTGATGGACTTGCGTAGGCTACGGAGTGTCGCACAATGCACGTCACTGTTAATGGTTCGTCTCAAGGGAAAACTTTTCCAATCGGACGACTAACTAAAGGACACCGTACAGGATTGGCTCCTGTCACAACCACAAGACTTCTGGGAACAGGGAATCCTGCGGCTAGTGAAGCAATGGGACACCTGTGCACAGGCTTGTGGTGATCACTTTTGAATAACGAATAAATGGTTCCCACAGTATCGTTTCGTACCTTTTCATTTGAACGCCCGTCATATAAAAGGTAGAAGATAATGTTTCGTGGTTTGGGTTTAATGTGATTGTAACCAGAAAACCTCACCACCTTACTCATAAACATGTTTGTTCACTTTTCTAGTTACTTGCATTAAATATTAAACTGTTAAGAATAAAGCGTTGATTCCTATTTCTTACTCCTTCCATTACAACCTTGACGAGGAATATGTGAATACCTTTATGTTCAGTTTAGGTCAGAGCTAAAGCTTTCTTGAAGCTGAATTGTATTTTCTTTGGAGAGAGTTACTCACTGCCACAGCTGTGTTTACTTTTGTTAACAACATGGCGTCCACAAGCCGCATGGAGCCCGATGATATTTACGAACAGTTATGTGACAGTGGCGATATTGATGATGATGATGATTTGTTTACGGATTCTGATAGTGACATTAGTATTCCCGAATGTGAGAATGATATATTGACAGCGGAGGAGGAAATTGAGGCGGAAGTTAGTGATGAAAGCGGTTATGTAGGATGTGACGAATGGAAAGTTTATGAAGAAGGTGACCGGTTTTGTAGTGAAAAGCCTGAAGTGGTGGAGGAAATTGTATTTCTGGGTGTTAGAGGTTGCTTTGTTGAACAGTTTTCACCTATATAATTTGCAACGAAAGGCAGAAAATAAGCCCAAAGTGAAACATAAAACTTTCAGGGACCAAGTTATCATGGGGCTTGTTGGGGACGTTAGGAACAAAAATGCCCGTAAACGCGGCCGACGGAGCAGCTGTGACGAAGAATTTCGACTGAACGGGAAGCTACACATCATAGATGCTCGTGAGGTCAAGAAAACCAAGGGTGTGCCATGTGTCCCGACAGGAAGGTGAAAGGTGGCAGAAAGGAGACATAATTTTATTGTGAGACCTGTCCAGGGAACCCAGGACTACACCCTAACAAATGCTTCCGGATGTACCATACTTTGAAAAAATATCGCTGATAATGTAGTTAACTTGTCTGATAATAAATACATTTGCTGTTCATATTTTTAATGTAAATATTCAGCTCTTTACTTATGTGAGTATTTCCTTCCCATACTTGCCTAATGTTAAATTGGACCTGTGTAGGATGCAGGCGGGAAATCAATTGGACCCCAAAGGGTTAAGCTTTAGGCTGGGCTTAAGCCCGGTTTCAAGGAAGGTTGAAATTCACAGTTCACCATTTGGAAACTAACCTAAGCTGATTCTTCACCAGTCTGAAGCTTAAACCGTGTGAATCCAACATTTAGGCTTTACTTCAAGTTCCTTAGAATTCGACGTGGCAGATGACCATAGGTTCCTGGATGCATCATCACAGGAAGGTTTCAATAATGTAATTTATCATCTAAATTAATAATAATCATTTTCAAATGTTGCTGTGTTTATCCAGCTCTGAATGTCTATATATTTGATGAATATTTCTGAGACTGGTAATAGAACCGTGTTGGAACATCTTCGCCATGACAGCACGCTGCCGCTACCAATGCGGCACTCATGTACTGTATCTAAGGTTTCTTGGGAAGGTGTGTTGTGGCTAGACCGAGGCTATTTTCAGCTATTCTGGCCTACATCATAAAGTCAACGTAAAAAATAATCACTATGCGAGTGTCTACTGTACTTCTCGTTAATCAACTTCTTTTTTACGAATAATTGCAATAACTGAGCTATATAAGTAATATATTTGCACCTCGAACGAAGCTTGGCACGGTGGTTGAGTGGATAGCGTGACGGTCTACTAACCCCAAGATTGCAGGTTCGCTCCTGGCCGTGGTAAGTGATTTTTTAAAGGCGGCAAAAATACGACACGCATGTCATACGATGTTGGCATGTCAGAGAACCCATTTGTATTCAGTAGGCCGTGTTCATAAATTTCCGCCAACACTAAGTTCCTAATTTCTCTACTAGAAAGCGCTATAATGTTCAAGGAGCTTAGTTATCTAACCTCCTTGACTTTCACAGTGATTCAAGGAACAACGAAATTCAACATGCAACCTACCCTCTGGGTTTCAAATTACAAAGCTTACACCTGGCACCCGAGGCCATACGATATTATTATTATTACCTCGAACGAGATACACACACATATTTCGTGCTAACTAAAGAAATCTAACCGTTATGGATTTGCAAGGTTGGTAACGAGATTTATCACGACGAATCTTCTTATAACCCCGCAGCTTCGGTGGCGTAGTTGTCCGAGTTTCTATGCCCAAGATCGCTGGTTCAAACCCAGCCGAAGTCGTCCGATTTTTAAAAGGGTGAGAAATCCCTCAGAAATGCCCTCCATTGGAGGAAAAGTAAAGCGGGCGGGCCCATGTCATAGATTTATGGCATGTAAAAGAAACTCTCACCAACTACAATTATGTGAAGCTAAATTTGTAGGTTAGATTTGATTAACGCTCTATTAGTTCCAACGTTCGCCGCCAGGTGCCAGTTGCTGTGGCATTTAGTAGCCAAGTTCACGGATAGGTGTCGTTGACGGTAGCATTTGCTAGCAAAAGTAGGACTACTTAAAATTGATCATCTGCACTCCAAGAAACTCATACTGCGGATGAAGGTCAACTTCAACAAAGAGACAGAATACCAGGATATAGCATTATTGGTGCGACTTATCATCATGCATATGGGACAGCTACCTACGTCCGGAAAATCTAGAGAATGTCTCACTTCTTTCAGCTACTAGCTTTGACAATATACATCTAGTCACAATTAAGATAGGGGACATTGTAATTAACAACGTGTATAAGCCACCAGCAATTGAATGGCCAAATCATGATTTACAAGCGTATCCTCATCCTACAATCTATGTAGGTGATTTCAACAGCCTCCATGTTGACTGGAAATACGAGACAAATGATGTAAATGGAGAATCTGTCTCACAATGGGCTGAGGAAAATGGCCTCTACCTTATCTTTGATGCAAAAGACAGAGCTACCTTTCGATCTGCTGCATGGGGACGTGATTTTAATCCTGACTCGTCCTTCGTGTCCACAGACAGATACGGTCAACCTCTACCCATTACACGGTAAGTTTCATCTGATTTTCCCCACAGTCAACATCGCCCTGTTCTCCTAGAAGCTGGCACTCAAATACCTTTTGTGACCTCCTACCCACGACCTCGATGAAATTTCATGAAAGCAAATTGGAGTGATTTCTCATGAGACCTCGATAAATACGTTAGATGTATTCCTCCGAATGCCTATAATTATGGCAGATTCGTTGGTGCCGTTCTAGCTGTTGCTAAAAAACATATTCCAAGAGGCTACAGGAAAGAGTACATTCCTGGCTGGACTGATGTTTCTGAGGAGCTTTACAAGGAATTTATCACTAATGGAGACCAGGATATTGCTGATGAACTCCTCCAAAGCTTGGATAACTCCCCAAGACAAAAAGGGTCGAGACTGTAGAATCTTTGGATCTTAAGAAATCAAGCAGAGAAGCTTGGTCCTTGCTGAGGAAACTGGGTAATGGTCAACCAGCAGTTCGTGAGACACCCACAATAACTCCTAATAAAGTTGCTGCGCACATAGTTTCCGTGTCCAAAGCAACAATGGATGTGAAGCATGTTAGACAGGTCCGAAAGGAACTGAAATGTTTGAAAGCTCGAAGCCAATCATACTCAGAATATGCTCGTCCCTTTTCTCTTGGCGATGTTGAAGTAGCTTTGAAGGATATGTCAATTGGTAAAGCACCGGGATTTGATGGACTTCATCCCGAATTTCTTGTCAACTGTGGTAGAAATGCAGGATCATGGCTCTGTAAGTTTGCTATCAATATCCTGCAGACTGGTAAGATTCTTCACTTGTTAAAGCACACAAAAATCATCGCTGTTTTGAAACCTGGGAAACCAAATAATAAGCCAGAGAGTTACAGACCAATTGAGTGTATGCTACAAATTAGTGGAACGACTCCTCCAGAACAGAATTGCTCCAAGATTGCTTGCGGAGATACCCATTGAGCAAGCGGGATTTAGACCTCATCGCAGCTGTACAGACCAGGTGTTGTCGGTAACGACATTTATTGAGGCAGGGTTTCAAAATTGCCTTGAGATATCAGTGGCATTCATTGATCTCAAGGCTGCATACGACACTGTTTGGAGGGAAGGTCTGATTTACAAACTACTTCGAGTAATTTCCTGCAAGACCTTTGCCAATCTAGTCAATAACATGATGAGTGGCAGACTGTTTAGAGTTGTCTTGGGTAGTACAGTTAGTGCACAAAGGAAACTGAATGACGGATTACCACAAGGTTCTGTCCTGTCTCCACTTCTTTTCAGCTTGTACATAGCTGAAAAGCAAGGACGGAATGAAGGACATTTGGGTATGCAGACGACTGGGCGATAGCTATAAGCAGTTCAAACATAACAACAACAGACCTGAGTGCCCTAGGGGAGTACTTTCGCAAATGGAGACTACAGCCTAGTATGACCAAGACAGAAGTTTGTGCCTTCCACTGGAATAATCACATGCCTTTGATAACGTCCTTCTGCCACACAATCGGTATCCCAAGTACTTGGGTGTTACTTTAGACAGAACCTTATCCTTCAAACAACACTTTTGAAGACTGCTGCTAAGCTGAGATCACGCAACAACATCAACCAGAAACTATGTGGCACAACATGGGGCTCTAATGCTTCAACTCTTCGATCTTTTGCAATTAGCCTCGTTCTATCTGTAGCTGAATATTGTGCCCCTGTGTGGTTAAACAGCCCTCACATAGGGAAGATCGATGTTGAAATCAACAAGACCATGCGATTGATATCTGGTACAATTAAGTGCAACCCCATTCAATGGCTTTCTGTTCTGAGCTACATTCCTCCATCCCATCTCCGCAGGTGTAATATTCTGGTCAAAACATGCCACAATATACTTCAAAATCAGGATCTCCCTATTCATGCTGATATACCTGCTGCTTGTCTACCCAGACTTCGCTAAAGACAGCCCCCTGTGAAGACAGCTACGAGACTTATCAATGAGAACTTTGACATAGTCCAGCAGTGGTCTCATGATTGGAAGATTTTTGCTCCACAGGAGTGCCGAGACATGCCATCTGTCACATCTAAAGTACCTGGCTTTGATCTTCCTCGTCGGATATGATCGAAATTAAACCGTATCAGGACAAATTCTGGTGTTTGTGCGGACTCTTTGTTCAAGTGGAACAGGTTACCCTCTCCAAAGTGTGACTGTGGAGCCGATTGACAAACGGTGAAGCACATTATTCAGGACTGTCCTCTAAGATCCTATGGTGGCAACATATTGGATTGTCTCTCAGCGACTCCTGCATCAGTGGACTACATTTTAAATATAGATATAAAATTATGAGCCTAACTGTTCTCTTTTTTTTTCTTTCTTCAATATTTCAGTAAGATGTATTATGATGTACTGTAAGTGTGTACCATACCATACGATAAATAAATAAACAGTTAACATATATTAATACAACCATGACAATAACATTGGTTATCAGACAGATCCTACACACACACAAAGTACACGGGGCTACATGGCAGCGTTGCCGCAGCCCCTAAATTGAGGAACCAACTAACCAAACTCATAACCCCAGTGTTTTAATTTGGCATTGGGAGCTTTTATTATTGCTTAATTGAATACTTCGATGCTCGTATTTAGCCACGAAGTGCACTACTAACCAGGGCCGGTCGCACCTTATGTGCTGAAGTGCTGCAGCACATTGGTTTATTTGAAAATAAATTACTTTAATAATATTATCTACAATCAAATATTGCGCATTAATTAGACGTCAGTCAAAGAACAGGAAATGATTCAACTCCTCTTACAACGAGGTATATAGTCCCGTGCTTCACTCCGCGCCAGGCATTGGCTGTGCAGATCGCAGCTCAGCGAGAATTTCTACATTTATTGCCAGCAAACAAGAACTCTGCATTTTGCGCATATCGTGCCAAATCTTTTCGTTGTGCTGTTGCGACAACAGCCGAGACCAGAGTCAAGGCATTCTTCGTTCGACCACCGAGTGGCAGCACTGTTACACGAAATGATAACTCCGCTGGTGGCACCATCTAGCCTCTGCGATAGCAGTTTAGAGGGAATCGCTCAAATCAAACGGGAAAAAATAGAGGAAGCTATCATCTGTTCCCACCAGAAGGATTTCTAACACTCCCAACATACTCATGAGTGTTTCTGAGTGAATCTTCCTGTTTGTTCCTAAATATTTTTATGGTTTAGAGCGGGGATGGGTTACAGCACACAACTGATTTCCTACGCTAGCCACCACTGCTACTAACCTAATTATTGGACTTCCATAACCTCACTTCTCAGCTAGAATTATCCCATTATCTCACTTTGTGACTACCATGATCCCCACCCTCTTCACAAAATTAAAGAAATGAGCAAAGAAACATGATACATGGATTGGTTTTTTAGTTTTGGCACCTTAGTTATAACTGGATTAATAACTCACTTAGATGGTTCCAAGTTCACAGGCCCTCGATGTAGTCCCCACCGTTGCGTACAACGTGTTCCCAGCGCTGCGGAAGTTGTTGGATCCCGTTGGCACTCCCCAATCTATTGATGGTACGAAGAGAGCGCTCGGCAGCCTGCTTAACGTCCTCAATGGTACGGAAGTGCTCCCCGCGCATTGTCATCTTCATCTTCGGGATGAGATCATAGTCGCAGGGACTGATGTCGAGAGAATATGGGGGGTGATAAGAGGACCTGCCAGCCCCAGCGACCCAAGAATGCCGACACAACGCCTGCTGTGTGTGCCCTAGCATTGTCATGCAGAACGATGGGCGGTGTAACCATGTGGTGGCGCCGTTTCCTTCTCAGAGCTCCTCTGAGATGGTCTTGCAGAAACGAACAAAAGTACGCCGCATTAACGGTTTGCCCTCGGGGAACACTATGGTGAATGATCACACCATCCCAATCATAGGCAAGAATCAACATTACCTTCACATTGGTGGGGGTTGGTCGAACTGTTTGTTTCCGTGGTGATCCGTGGTGCCGCCACTCGTTCGATTGGCGTTTTAACTGTGGCTCATAAGATCTGGCCCACGTCTCGTCAATGGTTATGATACGCCGTAAGAAGGCCTCTCCTTCGCGCTCATAACGCTGTAAGTGCATACGACAAGCGCCATATCGCAGCCATTTGTGCATGTCGGTTAAGTCATGGGGAACCCATTTGGACGCAATCTTCCTCATTTTCAGGAAGTCCTTCAGGATGTGGAGGACAGTTTAATGCGCCAGTCCGGTATCTTGCTCTAATTGACGAATCGTTACGTTCCGATCCACCTCTACTAACGCAGACAGCATCTGTACATTGTCATCACTTACTGGTGGGTGACCAGATCGAGGCATGTGCTCCACACGTTCGCGCCCATCACGAAAGGCTGCAACCCATCTTCCTACCGTTCTGAACGGTAACGCAGCTGCACCGCACGCTTCCTGCAATCCTCGGTGACACTGTTTAGCACTGCGACCCCTAGCACACTGAATTTTTATCAACGTTCTCTGCACCTGCTTGGAAAACATTGCGGCTGTCTTTCGCGAGCGCTGGTCTCACACTACTCATCTAACAGGCGCGACTGCGCACGAGCGGTGGTGAGGATTGGCGAGGTCACGTGCTCTGAGGGAGGGGATGTAGGGCAGCAACCGTCGGTAAAAGTGACAGCGCCCAACCTTGTTGCAACTTGGCACTGATGCATTGGTGCCACAACTAAAAAACCAACCCATGTATAGTGATATAGCCTACACATTTTTAGACTATTTTCAATTTTGAAAAAATAGGCTTATGAGATCACCTTTTGTCCGTGTGTGTGTGCGTGTGTGTGTGCGTGTGTGTGTGATTCGTGTGTGGGTTTCCCCCTAATAAAATCTAAACGGCTGGAGCGATTTCAATGAAACTCGGTAAGGTCATAGCACTATTCCGGGCCACCCCGACCGCGCCCTTCAAATTTTGTTACGACTCACCAATCCAACATGGCGGCTGTGCGAAATATTTCACCAGCTTTAATATCTCCGAAACTATTAGCGACATAACCCTGACATTTTGTGTGGTGATAAAGGGAACTACTATAAGTTCACTTATGTGACTTTTGAAAACCTGGTGACTACAAAAGCAACATGGCGGCCAAGCGAATTTGCGACTTTTAAATAGATGTTTCTCGCGATTTAACCAACCAAACGCAATGAAACATGGTACAGTATATGTATATATAAATTGTAATGCACCGACATCTAACTTCGTTCAATTGTTTATATAACCACAAGATGGCGGATGTGCGAAACATTTCACCGGCATTCTATATCTCTGAAACTTTTACCGGTATCTCCCTGAAATTTAGTACGGAGATAAAGGGCACTACTGGAAGTCTATCTATATGACTTTCAAAAACCGGTTAACTACAAAACAAACATGGCGGCCAAGCGAATTTGACAATTTTAAATAGTCCTTTCTCGTGATTTAATGTTCCAAACGCAATGAAATCTGGTACAGGAAATATTTATACGCATTGTAATGCACTGGTATCTAATTTAGTTCAATTGTTTACATAACCTCAAGATGGCGGCTGTGTGAATTTTAAAATTAAGTGTTTATTTATTGTGATTTAGTCATGCGATCGAAATGAAACCTTGAATAATGAACCTACGCAATAATTTTCCTTTAATAGTACATGACTCTATGGCCTATACATTTAACAATCCAACATGGCGACCATCCGAAATATTTAGACTGCTCAGAATATCTACGAATCTATTATAGCAATCATACTGAATGTTTTAATGTTCATAGGGGCTATGAACTTAAGTTCACCTATAAGACTTTAAATAACCTGGTGATCACAAATCCAACATGGTGGCGACGCGAAGTATAAATATTCACATGGACGTTTCTCGCAATTTAACCATCCGAGTGCAGTGAAACTAGGTACAGTAAATCCTTATACGAATGGTAATCCACTGGCATCTAATTTATTTCAATTGTTTCCATAACCTCAAGATGGCAGCTGTGCGAAATGTTAAAATCTCCTTGTTACTTCTTGTGTCCTAATTATGCGATTGAAGTTTGAATACTACACGTACACAATAATTGCATGTAACAGTACATAACTCTAGGACCTACATATGTAAAATCCAACGTGGCGACCATCCGAAATATTTAGTCGGTTCTCAATATCTACGAATCAATTACAGCAATCAAACTGAAATTGTGTATGTTGATAGTGGCAATTAACATAAGTAGGATATATGAAAATAGGCTGTATAATTCTTCACGGAACTACTTGTTCTTTATTCAGTCACAGCAATTCACATTAGAGAGATAACAGTATCCTTTCACAAACTCACTTAAAGAATTCACAGCACACAGAGGTAATATTCCAGAAAATAAGCACCTTCTTCAAATTGGTACACCTTTCCACGTTGCTTATGTGCCCGTATATTTCGAGAAGCGACCTGCTGGAAATCCATAGCTGGGCTGGATTGAAAAATTCTCAAAGCATCCGGCTAAATTTACCATCAAAATTCGCTCCAACAAGGTTTTCGAGAATATGCGCAGAAGACTGCAATGATATTATGGATAAACACAAATACACTGGGAACTCAGGTGAACACTTACCTTATATATCTCGGGGTTTAAATGGGTATCAGCTTCACACCTGTAAGGGGGCTCCACAATAGCATTCCTTTATATCTAAAATAAGTCACTCGAAAAGACGACGTAGAAAATTAACGAAATAAATTTATTAACATTATGTAAACTATAATCTAAAAACAATAAAAAATCCTTAACGTAAAATTAATTAATACATTATATACACACACACTCCTCTTCATCTACACGTCCCTGAAACTGTTATGCCTTCAGTATGGCAAAATCTAATTTTGAAACGTCTCATCCTTCTACAAGTGTTAAAACAATTCATTAAAAGTCCTTGTGTGTCTCGCATTCTTTAAGAAGCTATTAACATATTTGAGCGCGCGCCACAAACGTGCCAATGGTCATGTGATTCGGTTATATAATCATACAGATTCTCGCCAGCCGCGAACCTGTTTCATTCATATCGGCTGCTGCTACAAAATTCTCTCCATTCATATAAAACTGACCTTGAATTTATAACGGAAATATCTCTGCTCATTTCCCCACACACTAGTTTGCGCTGCTAAGCGATTGCAACTGGGCGCTCCATATATCCACGTTTCAAATGACCATTCACTCTGAAGAAAACTTGCAATAACTCATTCATGCCTCGAAACTTACATACAACAATCCTAGCATTCCCTTTTACCATTCTAGAACTGGAAAATTTGTCCTCATACACACTTAACATTATAAAACATTTATTCCAAAAATATTAACTCTTGTATACAGTACAAGACAAAAACATCCGATCAAATTATTATTCCTAACATTTTATACCCTTGATTAAATAAATGAGAAAAACTATTTACAGTGTCAGTTTGCGTTATAATATTTATATATGAGCCTTAGCCCTAATCAAATTAAATCCTTCTGCACATTCCAAATGTCAGATTCCTCCAATTAACTCCTTCTCCTCACAAAATACTACTGCACAATGTCATAATCTGGTATTGTAGTCGGTATCAGTCTAATGCATTTGATCAGCGAAGATCAAACACACGTATTAATTCAGATCCATGTTTAATAAAAAGATTAATAATTAGTATTAAATAACAGCACTTGACTACACTTTTCCCATAATTATTTCCGCTCATAATTGCTCTTGTCAACACATCTAGGTCGTGTACACACATATCGTAGTTCGAAAAAAACTCGATTCCATTGCCATAATGCCAAATTCTTACCAAAAATAGTCTTGCCCTGCAATGACATTTATTAATGCATAAAACACCTCGCAATTATACAAACATTTCTTTAAAAGCCTCGTATACCCTTGTATACGGAACCACAATCTCCAATACTGCTTATTGAAAAATTCTATTATACAGAATAATTGTTACCATCATCTCTTCCACAAAACTAGCATTTTCTTACTGGCATCTACCTCAGCGTTACAAACAATTAATCGCTGGCATCTTAAACAGTTATATTTGTCATTAAAGGTTACCTTGGTTTATAAAAACGACCTTAGACACAACGTGAATGACCTCCATGAGTTTACTTTAAAATTGTTACTCGGATATTGACTAAACTGTTACATATAAATTTAATAAAAATACAATAATGTTCCACCGTATTCATCTGGTCTCACAGTTACACGTCCTGCAATATTACGTCCACAATATGACGTGACACTACACATTGTGTACAAATAACCACAAATGTTATTTAAGTGTCCGATTAAAATCAATCTCGACTGGGATAGACTAGCTTTGAATTCCCTAGCGTCAGATGAAAATATCTTCCATGAATATATGTCTCTAACAATGTTTAAATTGACGAAAGGTCTTAGCTTTCTCTATAAAAGTGAGGATTGTCAATTTCGGAATATATCTAAATTCTATACAAAGGATGTCTATGAGTATATGAATTCCCATCGTAATCATGACGAATGTTTTCTGGTCAGATCGACATAACGTTCATAATAATTGTGATATTGCAACAATATATCACACGTTATTTTCTTCTTCTCTTGCGGTTTCTTCTCAACAATTAATATGCCCAAATTAAATTACCAAAATAATTTAATTGGCATCCTAGACAAAATGTCTGAATCCTTAATTCAACATGAATTGAAAAATGTTGAAAATTGATGTTACTGATCTTCAATAAAAATAACTGGAATGCTAATTCCTTAAACAAATTTAAATATCTCAGTACAGAAACTGAATCGTAGAATATCAATGTGAAAATGACGAAAAACGATCACCTCACATGATCTTGATAGAAAATAATGTTGTTACATACATGAAATACATATATATATATATCGAAATATGGATAAAGGTTTTGCTCTGAATATCATTATAATGCCCTAACTACAAAATATTTTACACTGCAAACTTGACTGAAGAATTCTCGATGTTCTGGATATGTATTATAAAATACTTAGATGGTTCCTCCTTCAAGAAACTAAGTTGGACCCCAGTCCGCTCCCACCAACCAACGATCTCGGAAAAGGTAGGAATTCCTCTCTGGCAAACATCAAGCTCCGTCTGGAATCGAACTGCGACCTCCCGTTCATAGATCTTCCTTGTTGCCGGGTCCATCCCTGGCGGCATCTTGACTTTTCCTCTTAATAATCTTCTCTCTCCGTCTTGATAGAGTTCCATATTTTTCGAGTAATGTTGTAGGTTCAGCTTCATAGTTACAAATAAATTCGTAAAAGAAGTATTGGACCTCACTCGTTGATAAAAAATATTCATACAGATGTTCTATGAAATATTTATGTAGCTCGAAGGTGTTATGTTCAAGTTCATGAATAATGTTAATGTACGAGATGTAGCTGTACATAACATTTCATGTATACTTGATTCGTAATCATTCAAGAGTAATCTCATTATCGAAGCTCCATGTTGTATCTATTACTCTGTTTCAAATATATCCCTGACGCGTATAAGTCCTTTGTTCATCATCTCAAACATATTATGTATAATGAATAATATTTCCACTTGCTGAATATAAATAGTCATAATTCTGTAGCAACAATATACTGTTCCAATGTTAAAGTCTATCACTGTAACTCAAGTGACTTCATAAAGTGTATCAGCGCTCGCTGTAGTCTTGTCGAAACAATAATGCTTTACAGCTCTTGAGTCCGTCACATTTCTTCTTCACTTCTTCTAAAATGGCTATAACTGCGAAAATCTTCCTTCGTTGACGCTGAACTTTCGTAATATACTGCAATGCGTTCTGGACTATAATATGTATTAAATTGCTTTATTCCATCTTCAACTAACAGATAGTTATTGCGTTTCTAAGACTCTTCGCAATTTCACATAAAATTAAAGCACGGGCGATCTCCATTATCGACCCTCTTTCGATGATATCTCCACGAGTGGTTGAAACACCGCACTCGGCTTAAACCTTCGGGAATACAATTTCCCGAAATAAACGTCTGCACGCTTAGAACTTTACAGGAATAAGAACCCTGATGCTTGGCGTCTCCCCTCCAAGTCATCAATTCTAGCCGCCATTTCTGATTCCCCCCAGAAATTTAGCGCGCACATGTAAAATGCTTCTAAGTATCTGTAATATTTTCTCATAATTTTCTTCTCATTACCAATGAATAAAATAACTTTCTTTGGGCCTAAATGTAATAATTTTCCATATGATTTAGTTGAAGGTAATCCCGTATTCAATAAGACCTCATCTTATTGCCTGCGGGCCTGTATCCAACGATATATTTTATAACAATATTCTGTCATCATCCATAGCAAATCCACTGGTGCTAGGTCATTTTCAAGCTTCTAGAATATTTTATTGCGCAACATTATCACGTGATGGGATCGCCCTCCTCGCTCAACACAGTACCACGACTGGTCTGTGTCAAGTTCCAGGATTTATATTGCCATGTTAAATTTTATCATGGGCTTCAAAAAATATTCTCATTTTCATCCCAAATACTTCGTTCTTCGGGGGCAGTACTATTGGGAATCTGACGAGAGCAGTGGTCATTTCTTTGTCCGAATAGGAATCGCAATCCGGTGCTTGACATTTGCGAAAGTGTGGCATATTATAAATATTATTGTATACACAAATCAACACCCAAGTTCCCGCCGTAAACAACTCAAGAGATGTCTTGGCGAGGGATCATGTAATCACGGTCACTTCATTGGCTTACGCCGAGGAGTTCGTACCAACCTCCTTTCTATAAGAAGAAATCTAGTAAATTCCCAATGGCTTATTTTTGATATGTTGGTGAGAAGGTGTAGGCCAGATTTCAGGCCAACACGGAGCTCCCTATATGAAGTGGCGTGGACCTGATCACTACAAACCACTTGCAGCCACTGAAACTGGTACTTATAATCTAACTTTAAAGTTGGCATTATGAGGTGATCGTCGTCTATTTCGGATTTGATAACTTCACTTTGCCTTAACCTTTAATACAACACCTACTGAAGAACTTACATTTACACTTCTTGTAGACTGAATTGCAGTGTTATTGTACCTAGACGGTTCGCACAAGAATGTACCACCTGTAACTGAAGTTCTGTTACGTTAATACAACCTCATTTTACGACGGCTAAGAAAGTAATGTCACTGTTGGCAGCATCGTCACACACGACAAACTTTATTCAAAGAATAGCGTTTTAGGAAAGGGAGATAGTTAAGGGAAAGAGCAGAGGGTCTACCAAAATGTCACAGGAAAAAGGGGAATAAACCGGACCCAGCTCAGTAATCCTTTGGGGATGCCAACTTCCGAAATCACCAGCCGTGAGTAATTGATGGTGAGGCACTATCCAGGATGCACCACGAATGGTGGGGCTATAAACACCTTGCTTTCTTTAGGGCCTTGGGCAAAAGGCAGGAGATACCAGGAAGAGTTTTGACCCCTCGAAGAATGAGGTAAGATTAGACAGGACTGATTAAGGAGGGAAAGGGAAAGACTCCCTAGGCCTCGAATACCCTAATACCGTCAGTGTCCAAAGAGAACAAGAGTTGACCAAGGGAGGTCGACAGGAAAGATGAAAGCATAGCCCATCAAAAGTAAGTGGAAGCAATACTAGATTCAGGTAGCGGTCACTTGATAGCACGTCCCACTAGTTGTGAGCCTCTTGGGTAAGTCTAGTAACTGGAGGCGCTACAGTGCAGTACAGAGCTCATGGTTTATCCCGGCCAAGCTCTCCGCGCGACTGACAGTTAACATGTCAATGTAAATGTCCTAGAATTTGAGACTCACCAACTGTATGGTACCCCAATGCACTCAGGAGACTGCAAGAAGCTATTCAGGCAGTGTCAGCTTAAAAATTATATTAGTTGGTAGCAGTGTGTTTGTGTGTGGATTTTAACAATTATTGATATTGTTCATTTGTTTCTGCGGACGAATTGGCTGTATATAATAAATCGGAATTTTATTGTTATTTTGTCAACAGGGACTATTTAAACGGAGAATGTGATAAATGTTCCGGCTTAACTCAACAAATTGCCAGCGTTTCGCCCCGGTGTTCCATTGGGCTCTTCAGTTGGTAAAAGTACACCTCACCAAGACGCTGGCTAGCACGCACTGAGAAGACATATTTGATACATGTGTTCCCACGTCACGAGCAAAGCCATTGACCAAGGGACGAAGCGCTGGGTATTTGTTGAGTTATTCCGGAATATTTATAACATTTTGTGTTTAAATATATAATGGCTCAACGGACAATACATATTGAACCCTTATTGATTTGCCGATCAAGAAGTCTTCATGATTTTTATTATTATTATTACTGAAAACCAGGCAGTGCATGTTGGAGATTGCTACGGAAGGCGGGTAGTGTGTCGCAACGCTTGCAACTGAGGTGGCGTGATAGTTATTTCTGGGAACGACCGGCTAAGCCAAGTTCAAGGGCAAATTCTGACTGAACGCGCATACAATTTGGCGTCATTATGGGCGTGCCAGAGGTGAATTTCCAACCGATACACGATTGAATCAGCGAATAAGAAGAGAGGACGCCTGGACCACGCGGCGAGGTGCGTGCCTTAAAAAAAGGCGCAGAAAACACGTGTATGAAGAACCGCCGATACGATAGGATTCCGCATGAGTGCATTGAGACGTTTGAATAAAAAGAAGAAGTTTGATACTAGTCCCACGTCTGTGAGTTGAAAACTACAGATTATTTTCTCAGATTGCCCCCACTCCATTCCATTCTGCCAGTTTCTAATAAATTGATCGGTGATGAGTAGTTTGAGACACAACTTTATCGAGCTCTGAGGAGCATAGTTCACGTCAGTCTGAACGAACATTTTATTGTGCACTTGGCAGCAGAGTTCATGCCAAGCGGAGGGGAGATCTCTAGTTGAGATAAGCGACTCGGCATAAGTAATTTGTGAGACTGTTAAATGCCAGCTACGTGGCTGACTAAGACTGTAATATTTTCTGTAAAATTTGTGTTATATCTTTTTGTGTGATGTATATGTGCGTGTGAAGTAAGCAAATGCTTAGATAGGGCCAGTTCGACGTGGAAAAAGCACCCAGGATTCTTGAGTGAAAGTCAGTAGCTCATAGCGATTTTAGCAGGGTAGAATTTTAATTTTGAACATTTCTTTTCAAGAAGCCACGCCAAGATGTCTACAGCAGGGTCGATTGGTGGAATGATGTGCTACGCCTCTACCAGAATGTCGACGATGACGGAGTAGATTTCCCGTGGGGAAATGCACTGGGATGAAGGTTGATTTTCTGCAAGCTGGACGGTGATGTACAAGCCATTGATTTATTCAATATGTAGCTAGATTAGACGCGGGAACGTGTAAATAATTTTATTCATGGTTTTTCTAGTGTATTTTAGATTTTCGTGCTCCGACACTCATTTCTTTTAAATGTACGTTGGGACGTGGCCAAAATTTTGTGTGTTTGTATATTTTCTTATGAGTCGTTATTAGTATGCACGGCGCGTGCATTTGGCTTTTATTCATGCGAATGCTGAGTTCGTTATGGTCGATAAATGGCGCTGTATTCAAATTCATTTAAGTAGGAGAAGGGGGTAGAAGTTGTTAGATGTTTTACGAACAGGTTTTTATTCATACTAGTGTTGCCGAACGCAACACGTTAAGATGTCACTGTAGAACACCTTAGTTCAATATTTTTTTGAGTTTTTTTATATCCCTTTTCGGGTTCTTCAGTCACGGACTAGACTGGGAACGCATGTCGGTGGAAATATTTATGTCTTTTATTTCAGGTTTCGGTCAAACCCATACGTGTGATTCTGGTGTGTGTATTATGTCAAGGTGTGTGTAATTGATTCTTTGTGATGAGGGGTAGAATGTGCCTACTGCCCTCAAATTTTGATGGTATTTTATGGATAGGCTGGGCGCTCTTGGAGGCTACTGTGTCTTGTCCTGTGCTGATTCTTGGATTTCCTTGGGAAATGCTAAGATATTTTTATTCGACACACACACGTATATTATGTGCTATTGGGAGCATGCTTCTTCGAGACTCGAGCCATTGCTACGGCAGGTCGAGGTATGTTTACACGTGGGTTGACAGATGTGCAGATTCCACCTTGCGCCCGTCTCTGTCTGGTGATTCATGGTTTAGGCAGACCAGCCGACCGACTGACCCCTTAAGCTATCTGTAGCAAACCTGTTCTTGTGATGATCTTTGGATCATAATATTAAATTGGGAGTTCGCCATGTCCGTTACGAATTACCGCATATCGTATGAAATGAAATATTTGTTTTGTGATGTAAATATTGGCTTTGAGCCTAGTGATTTCTGTGACTCATTTCATTTGCTTATATGTTTGATTGTTGTTTGTTGTGACACCGTTGGGTGTATTTCGTAGTTTCATGTAAAAATGGCAAGCGGCCATGTGTGTATTTTTCTTGATTTGTCACGTGTTGATTTACTTGTGTTGATTTGAAAAGTCCTAGTTTTTTTAGGCGTTAGTGTGGATTGCTACGGCAATTCTTTGATTCCAATTTCATGCGGAAATTATTTTGTCTTATTTAGTGTAGGAAGTGTCGGATTAGTTTAATTAGTGTTTAGTTGGTTCCTCGTGTCTGTCTAGCTCTAATTCAATGCAGATTCGTCCCCTGAAGGTTTACTGGATGGTAACGGATCCTGCATTAAATTGTACACATCGTACCGCATGTAGGAAAGCCGCACACGCACATGTCATTGCAGTAATTTGGGACATTTGGTCCAGATGTTTACGATCTCTCCTGAGATCAGGCCTAGTTTGGCATTTTTATTAATTCAAGAGGGTGTCATTTGGGAGACCTTGTGTTTTTGTTGTAAATAGTGTAAATTTGTTGATCTGTTTATTAAATTCATATGTTTTAATCCTGGTATTCACGTTTTCCTGCATGTTAATTTGTTATATGTTACCCTGCGTTTTATGAGAAGCGCTTAACAACAACTTTACGAAATGGACTGTTACACCCCCGAAATTGAGTCTCATATGCTTCTTTGCAAGGGTTCATATACCAAAAATGGCTGCCCAAGTGGGGTTTGTAGTTGTTGTTTTGTTGACCTCATACTTATTTCGCTGAGAAATGATGCCAGGTTAGCAGGACAAAAGTAAATTCAGTAAATTGAGGCGAAGCTCTACCGCCATGTGTATCAGTAAAATCACTGAGTTCTTAAAGTTAGAAATGTTGAACAAGGTTAGAAGTTGATATTGTATTTGATAACTTGTTCTGGCACCCGGCTTAAAATTAGAAAATTTGCATAGTTAGTGAACTCAGTCAAAAGCAGGAAGGTGTTGCCTTACTTTACATTTAATTAACTTCGGTTAATTACAGTGTTTATCGTAAATTCCGTTAGTTAGAAATTTTGAGCAGATCACAAGGGAGTTATTTGTTGTTTGGAAATAAGAGTCATTATTCAGTAAGATTTTGATTACTTAAAATTTATTTAAATTAGAATCAATGTAATATTTAAATATCTAGACATGTGTGTGTGTATGACTGAAATCCCATTGCATGACCCTATTTTCTCAGAGTATATCTGTGTGTTTTGCGATGGCTAGCATCGAGGAGATGAAAGTGTTGTTGGAGCAGATGTCTGTGCAAATGTCCGCAAAGACGGAAGAACAGTTAAAAAGCATGAGAGAACAGAGTGATAAACAATTACACGAGTTGCGTGAACACAGTGATAAACAATTACACGAGTTTCGTGAAAACAGTGATAAACAATTACAGGACGTGAACAGTAACATTACGGTCCAATTGCAAATCCAGAAATTGGATAACGATAAACAATTACACGAGTTGCGTGAACAGAATGATAAACAATTAAATAACATAACTACTCAATTACGTGAACAGAATGATAAACAATTACACGAGTTGCGAGAGCATAATGACAAACAATTAAATAACATAACTACTCAATTACGTGAACAGAGTGATGATAATAATAAACAGTTAGTTTAACTAAACCACAAGTTATCGGAGCAGGCAACTTTACAAACTGTTCAGTTAGAGAGGATAACCCTTGAAATAAATCAAAGTACTAAAGTAGAACCAGAGAAACTGGCGGGGGAGGTGGCAGAAAATAATTCGAGACAGTTAGGCGAAATCAAGAAACTAGAATCCAAATTTGACGACAAACTAGTACAGTTAGATGGAATGGTAGCCGCCAAACTGAGTTCCTTGTACTGCAGTCAAAGTGAAAGGTCGTGTTTTTCCCGAGCTCTCAGGTGTGCTGAAATGGGTTGTTTTCTGGAGTGTTATCGGGCGAGGATCGGACTGTGGTATGCGAAGGATAGTCGGGATTTCCGGTGTTTGTGTGTGCGTACGGGACCTAGCAACTTGTGGTTCATAGCCCTAGTGATAGCTGCATTGCTAGTTATTGGTGGAGTGGAAGTGAATCCAGGCCCTGTTGCTCCAAATATGAATCAGGCAAATGATCCAGCGGCAGCATTAAAGTGTTCGACCTGCAGTAAAACATTGAAGAATGGTGTTCAGTGTGGACTATGTGAGAAATGGTTTCACTTCGGCTGTATTGAGGTCAAGAAGGAGGATTGTGATGTCGGGAATTGGTTTTGTAAAGTATGTGATACGCCGGACTGTTTGAGGGTGCAAATCAAAGCAAGGGATCAAATAATACAGGAACTTAGAGCAAAGCTTCGTGAATCAGAAGAAACGGTGAAGGATGTGACTGAACGGCTTTCTACTGGGATCAGTGTGGAAGAGGGCGTGCAGGAGCAAACTGAGGATGACGTTATCATAATGGGTGATTCTATGATACGATGGAGTGCGAATATCTCGAGGAAATCAGGTGCGAAAGTGCGGTGTTATCCGGGGATTAAAATTGACCAGCTTGCCCAACAAGTGGAAGAATCAAAAGTAGAGGACTGTGAAAAAGTTAAAGTGCTGTTGCTACATGTTGGGGCGAACGATTTGAAGAAGAGGGCTACAGCTGATTACATCATGGGGGAGCTCTAAGAACTAGGCAGAAAAGCTAAACGAAAGTTTAGAAATGCAAAACTTATAATGAGTGGCATTGTTCGGCGGGGAGATGTTCCGAGTTAAGACTTTAAAAGACCGCATGGACTGGGTATGTGCACAACTGGGATTAGTGTACGTAGAAGCTGACTGCTGGATTGGTGGCCGTGACTTCGCCCGAGACGGGCACCATCTAAACCGACGGGGCGCTTTCAACCTAGGGAGCCTACATGACAGGGTCATTGGTTCGTGCCGGCTTTTGTGAGGGGGGGCAGGTCCAGAGGTTGCCAGCCGATGGGAACAGAAGGAGCTATTTCGAGATATTTGCTGCGGAGGTAAGACTCTAAGATTACTGCAGGTTAATTGTCAGAGTTTAGGAAAAAATTAATTGAATTTCGAATCTTGTAGAGACGTATTCTCCGGACATTGTCATTACAACTGAATCTTGGTTATATGAGGACATAAATAGTAGCGAAATAATCCAAAGGACCTACGAAATGTACAGAAGGGATCGGGGGAAGCGAGGTGGTGGGCTATTTATTTGTGTGCGCAAAAATATAGTTAGTTTCCTAAAGTGGGCTGAAATGGATCATGAAATGAAATTTCGGATAAAGGAAATAAATTCCCTCTTCAGGTGATAGGGGCGTATAGAGCACCGAAAGATAAATTTTCTCTCCTCGAAACACTGTATGATAAAACTTGTACGGGTAATGCTATGAAAAAGGGCATAATAATTGCTGGAGATTTAAACCTCCCTAAAGTAGACTTGTCTGGTGAGTCAACTAGCTGTGGTCAAGCTCAGAGCGCTGCAAATAAATTCTTAAGGGAGGGGGGATTTTCCCAAGTAGTTGACTTCCCAACTAGAGACAATAATACCTTAGATGTTTATCTGGTAAGGCCTGTAGAGCTGTATATTAACTGTCTGAAAGTACCAGGAATTAGTGACCATTCTGGGGTCGAATTAAATATTAGATATGGTGACATTAGAAAAATTAGACTCTGATGTAGCAAAAAAGATCATATTCCAGTATCGCAGGGCGGATCAGGCCAAGTTTCAGGGGTATTTGAATGAGCTATTTGTAGGATGGGCATCGGAAGAAAAACACATTAATATCCTGTGGACTAACTTTTTGAAAATTTTAAATATCGCTGCTGATAAATTTGTCCCATTTAAATTGCTGAAACAAAACCCAGATCCTGAGTATTACACACGAGAAATTAGGAGTCTAAAACGGAATAATTAGGAAATTATACAATAAAAGACATGATAGTGGCATGAATATGTTGAAATTTAAGTCCTTATCAAGAGAGCTCGTCTTAAAAGAGAGGGCTGCTCATGACAGTTATATGCAAGGTATACTTGGTTCGGGAGGTGATGGGTGGAAAAATTTTACAGTTATGTTAGGAGAAAAAAGGGAAATTCAAATAATTTGTCGATGATAATGTCCGGTGACGGTAAATTAATTACTGAGAAACAGGCCATTGCTAATGAATTAAATGTCTTTTACGGTAGTGTGTTCAATAAATCCAATAGCTGTGTGTTGGACCTTAACGACGAATCAGGGGCTCCTCTGTTCCAAATAAACCAGTCAGCAATTGTAAAGCTAATACAAAAACTACGTTTCAATGTATCAAAGGGTCCTGATAATATTGTTAGTGAAGTACTTAAACTAGGAGGTATGGCCGTGGCACGATACTTGGAGGTGATGTTTAATGTGTCCATAAACAATGCGCAAATCCCAGATGACTGGAAAAGAGGTACGGTAGTCCCAGTATTTAAGGGAGGGAGCAGACTTGGATTGGGCAACTACAGGCCGTTTAGCCTTACGTCCATCGTTTGTAAATAGAAGGAGCATCTCATTTGCGACTACTTGAGGGAACAGTGGGAAACATTATCATGGTTTAATGATAGGAAACATGGATTTCGGAAAGGTTACTCATGCGAGAGTCAGATGCTATCACTTTTTCAAGACATTATTGAATCGTTAGACCATGGAGTTTCAGTCGACGCCGTGGTTATAGATTTTGCGAAGGCATTTGATGTCGTGCCGCATGACATGCTACTCCATAAATTAGCTTCGACGAAGATTGATAGAAGAGTAATTTTATGGATCCAAGAATTTTTGACGGGTCGTTCACAGAAAGTGAAAGTCGAAGGCATATTCTCAGATGAAATTACCGTAACGTCGGGTATCCCTCAGGGCAGCGTAATCGGAACTTTGTTAATTTTGGCGTTTATAAATGACTTACCAAATGGGATTCGCAGTGACTGTCGATTGTTTGCGGATGATTGTGTAATATATCGAAAGATTCATGACTCACAAGACAATGCAGTGCTTCAAGAGGACCTGAACCTGGTCTATAAGTGGGCGATTGTTAATAAAATGAAAATAAACACAAGAAAATGTAGTCTCTTAAAAATAGGAAATGTGCGAAGGCAGGATTTTCAATGTAACATTGGCTCGGAAATACTTGTAGAAGAAGATTCTTGCAAATATTTGGACGTTCACATAAGGAATGATATGAAATGGAGTAGTCATATAGGATGTGTAGTTTCAAAAGCTTACAAAACCCTGCACTTTGTAATGAGGGTATTAAAAGGAAGTAGTACCTCTGCTAAAGAATTAGGCTATTTGTCACTTGTAAGTCCTATTCTGGAATATGCCTCGGCGGTTTGGGATCCATAGCAAGTAGGGCTCATCAATGAGTTGGAAATGGTACAAAGAAAGGCCGCTAGATTTTTGCTCAGTGACTTTAATCCCAGGAGCAATGTGAGCCGTATGTTAAAGAAACTTGGGTGGGAATCACTGGAGGCTAGGAGGATGAAATCTAGACTCTGCGCTATGTACAACACGTATACAAATCAGCCAGCATGGGGTGAGCTTATCAAACAATTGGGAAAGCCCACTTACATGGGTAGGAGCGATCATCCTTTCAAAGTTAAGGGCCGACCACAGCGAACAAATTATGGTAAATATTCTTTTGTAAACCGTGCCATTGATAACTGGAATTCTCTACCTGCCGCAGACTTAGAGCCTTTTCCCAAACATATAGGTGTGTTTAAGAAAAGACTGACTATTTGTGTAAATACTCCAGTTTAATTGTTTTATAATTGTTATTGAATTGTTATGTATAATTATTTATTTGTTATGTATATCCCATTTGCCACCGGGGGACACACCCCCCATTGCAAATAAATGAATGAATGAATGAATGAATGAATGAATGAATGAATGAAAAATCAAGACTGCATGTGTGAACAATATGGCAGGGATTAAAAGCACGCAGGACGAATTACAAGGGCAATTCAACAGAATAGAGGCGAAGAATATAAACATACAAGAGCAGATGAATTCAGTCGACAACAATGTGTTAGGATTGATAGACGAACTTGACAAACTGGAGATAAAAACGGAGAAAGAAAGGATGTACTTGCGCGAGAACCTTGAAGACCAGTTAAGTAAAAATCAAGAGCAAATACGAGAAGAATTGGAAGAACAGTTAATTAAGAATCAGAAAGAAATGGAAGAACAGTTAATTAAGAATCAGAAAGAGATAGGAGAACAGTTAATTAAAACTCAGAAGCAGATACAAGATCAAATAGGGGAACAGCTTGAGAAGAGTCAGGAGAACAACGAAGAAAAAAATAACAATTTGAAGAGTAGAATCCGGAAAGATTGGGAACAGCAGGTGAATGAGACTAAAGGGGATAGTTTGACTATATTAAAGAAGCTAGGGGAGAATAACTCCAGAATACAGGCTCTGGAAGAAAGTATAAAGTTCAAGTTTCAAGAACACTCGGAACTCATCGTTAAGAATAAGATAAGATCTTTAGAGAATGCCACTTTTTTCTCTTCAGAAAATGCAGTAGGGAAACACGGAAGTATTGGAAGTCCGGAGGGGTCGAAGCTAGCTGAGGATACGAGCCGGGATCAGAGTCCATAGACAGCTTGCAACACATTCCACAATTACAGAGGGGAGACGTCAACTCCACAACCTGGTGTGACACCTGCACAAGTCATACAAGTCATTAGGGGAAATGATTTTAAACCAGTCAAGTTCAGGAAAAATTCAGGATCTACTCCAAAAGCATTCTTGCGCCAGCTAGATGATTATTTTAATGACCAACACGTCAGTCCCGCAAAACAGCTTCGTCTAGTGAAGAAGTTTTTAGAAGACTCAAATTTAATCTGGTTTCAAAACTTCAAATATACGTAAAATTTCTTAATAGTGTAGGTACTAAAAGTTAGTTTATAATTTAAAAAAGTACTAATAGGAATGAATAATATTATAAAAAAGTTTTTTTTTTCAATGACATGGCCCAGTTTAAATTAGCATTTTTGAGGAAGTTCTGGAGTCCTTCACTACAGCAGGGGTTGAGGATGGACTTATATACTAGAAAATACCATAGTACACACCCTACAAGGTTTTATGAGTTTTTTAGTCAGCAGCTAGTAAAATTCCGGGATTTTGACGAACCTCCGTCAGAGGAAAACATGGTATTAACTATCGGCAAGCAGCTTCCGATGAACAAACAGCAATTTTTAGTGGCAGGAAATATCAAAACCGCAGTTCAGGCCGAGGAGATACTCCGCCACTTAGACGAAACAAGTATGGTTAGTCCACAGACCGGGAGACGAAATATGGAATGCGTGAATACCGCAGAAATAGTTCAGGGGCATCAAAACAGTCAAAGTCAGAACAATCAGACGAAGACAAGTCCACTAGCACACAATTTACTCCCAGATGGCAGGAATTTGACGGGCGAGACCAATACAACAACAATAATAATAATAGGAACATCCAAAATCGCCGTGATAACTACAACAATCAAACAACAATCATAATCAGAGGACGTACCAGCGAGAATACACCAACTGGAGAGGAACCCAAAGGCAGGGTAGACCATATCAGAGGAACGGTGCCGTAGATGGAATAATCAGAGGAATTATCGGCAAGAAAACCAGAGAGATTATCGAAATGATTGGAACGAGCGTTACGCTGAGTCGCAAAAATATCTGGATGAATTAAATGCAGAAGAGGAAACAGAGAAAGAGAAGTGAGGGCGTGCGATGGCAAATAGAGAAAGTCCAGATAATCACCAGGATGCGGGAGCGGAAAGTTTATTACGTCAGCAGGAGAGACATGATGACAACCAGCGGAACTCGACAAATGGGTCGCAGGATAAAAAAATCTCGTTCACAACAAAACCAGATAGCCTGAGAACGGAGGAGACCAGGCAACGAGAGGAATTGTTTGTTGCGAATATTGAAGAGTGGGTAGCATTCCCGGACGATTGCCTGGAGGAAGTGGTGAAAGACCAAGAGAATGTAATCAGACAATTACCAATTATGTATGCTCATATTGGAGGTCTTAGAGTGAGGTGCCTTATCGACACGGGTAGCCAAGTGAGTTTAGTCACGGAAGCATTACTGAAATAAATTGGAAATAAACAAACCATTCCAATTATGCCTGTACCATTAATGAAAGTCCAAGGGGTCATTCCTGACAAGACCATAGTTTGCAAGCACCAAGCATATTTAGATCTGGAGATATTAAACCACACATCTTCACAAACTTTTATCGTGATACCAAGAATGAATTATAATGTAATTCTGGGAGCCAACTTCATTTGTGATTTCCACGCTATAGTTGATCTACGTAATAACACTGTGAGTTTTAAACAAGTTGAGGGGCTGAGTCACGTTGGTCTGAACATGGAAGAGAGTCCACAAGAGAGAGAGGCAAATACTTGGGTCATTGAAGAATGCACTAATGAGGCTATTGAAGATAAGAACTCGTCGGAGGGACGAGTAAGCGAGACAGCAGTGATTGAAATTGACGGTCAAGATATTTCGCAGGAACTTAGGATACATTTGGCGTAGGAAGAAATTAGCGGGTCCAAATTTCAAATTTTACTTCAGGAGCGACTTAAGGAGGCAATATTAGGGGATCCTGACAGAAGCAAATTAGAGGAGATTTTGAGACATCATAAGGGAGTTTTCGACACGATCCCTGGAAAAGTATTAAATTTTCAGTATGCCATGCAAATTACCGATTGAACCTCATTTAAGAATAAATTGTATCCGACCCCAGAGAAACATTTTCTCAGGTCAAGGACATAATTACTATCCTATTAGATTCTGGAATGATTAGAAAAGCAGCAACCCCATATTTAAATGCAATATTGGCTGTGGCCAAACCCAATAGATCAATCAGATTATGCCTAGACGCACGGGTTTTAAATAGCAAACTGTTAGTCGAGCACGACCAAGCGCCAAGGATCAAGGATGTATTGAAGAGCTTCCGTGGAAAGAAGATCTATTCTAGCGTCGATTTAACGAACAGTTTCCACCACCTGGAACTTGAGGAAAAATCCCAGTTGCTGACGGGATTTTTATTTGATAACCAAAGCTATATCTGGTCTCGTATGTCCTTTGGCGTCAGGACAACAGGATGTGCGTTGATAAGAGCACTAGACAGGAATCTAACTGAAGAGGTCAAAAGCTTTACTACAAGATATGTTGACGATATATTCATAGCATCAGAAAAAATGGAGGAACATTTGGAAAATCTAAACAAACTTTTGGATAATTTGAGAACCATAAATTTCAAAATTAATTTGAAGAAATCGCACTTTTGCCAGAGCGAGATTTTGTATTTGGGTCATATAATTGATGTTGAAAGAGTGAGACCAAATCCGGCGAAAATAGATGCAATTAAGAAATTCCCTACACCAACTAAAGTGAAACATGTTAGAGCATTTTTGGGGGTGACAGGTTTATTTAAGGAGAATTGTCCTGGCTACACGGAAACAGTAGCACCGATGCGAGAGATGCTTTAGAAATCTAATCGATGGTCATGGAATGAGGAGTGCGACAGGTCCTTTAGAGCCACGAAAGACCTACTTGAGAATTGTGTAAAGTTAGGATACCCAGACTTCGCGAGGAAATTTTTGATCCAGGCAGACGCTTCGTTGATTGGGATCGGCACCATGCTTTACCAAGAGGACGCTGATGAACCCATGAATCGATCATATTTGGCATTTACTAGTCGTAAACTTAGGAAGCACAAGAGAAACTACACTGTTACAGAACTTGAGTTGTTAGCAATTTTGTACGCGCTACAACAATGGCGGAAGATGGTCATCGGGTACTCCATTGTTGTCAGAACTGACCACCATGCGCTGACCTTCTTATTCAAAACAACGATGGCAAGCGAAATAGTTACGCGTTGGTCCATTTATATACAGCAGTTCGATATCACCATAGAACACTGCCCTGGAAGGATGAACATCATACCAGATGCTTTAAGCAGGAATCCTGAAGATGAGAACGAGACAGCAGTAGATGTACAACACATAGCATTAATACCTAAGGCTCGCGAATTTTTGGATAAGTGAAAGAAATTCAGAAGGAACAAGAAAAGGATCCATGGATGATGATGATGATCAAGTTTTACAAGAAGGAACTACAGCCAGATTCACCTGAATATCGAGAAGCCCGTGCAAAGGAAGCAAAATTCCATTACCTCAATAATCTTCTTCACAAGTTCGTGGATGATGATCACACCAAACTGCGAATTCAAGTTCCAGCATCGTTACAGAGAGGACTGACGTGGCACGTCCATGAAAGCTTAGCACATATCGGCACTGATAAAACTGAAGCAACAATAGGAGAAACATTTACTTGGCCAAAGATGCGATACACCATTGTTGAAGTAATTAGGACTTGTGACGCATGTCAGCGTATTAAGCCCAATAATTACATACTGAAACAGCTTCCAAAACCTTTACTACCACAGAAACCGTGCGAACTTCGCAATTGATTGTTTCGGGCCTCTAGTGAAAGGAAAACGAGGATGCCGACACCTTCTTGTATGTATCGATATCTTTTCCAAGATGGTGGTGTTATGTCCGATCCAGAAGAGGACATCAAAGCAAATCCTTAGCAAAATTCAGAACAAAGTCATTCCGACGCTTGCAAAGCCGGAATTCATATTATCGGACCATGGAACATATTTTACAAGCAATGTTCTTAGACAAGGTCTAGAGAACTTAAGAATAAAGCATGTTCTATCTAGCATTCGTCACACTTGTGGAAATCCAAGCGAGAGAACGATTCGCTGTGTTGCAAAATATTACCGCGTCATGATTCCAAATGATCATAATAAGTGGGTCGACAGAGTAGGAGATATTGAGATGTGCATGAATACTACTAAGCACGAGTCGACAGGTCAAGTCCCACTAGTTGTACACCACAACAGGATGCCTGAACGATCTTGGGAAAAGGTTATTCCATGCCCAAGGGACTCTTTGTTAACACATGAGTTGCGAATTCAGAGAACCAGAGAACATATGAGGAGCCAAGCGGACCGAAGATTGAGGAGATACAGAGGGAAGAAATTTCATCGTGAACTTCAGGAACAGGAACTAGTGCTTGTTCGGAGACCACCGATATCAGATCCTAAGAAGAAAGTATTTGCCAAGTTCTGTGCAAAATTTGACGGCCCGTTCCGTATTATCAAAAATTTCGGTAATAATGCTTATAGACTAGAAGAATTGAGCACTGGCGCTAAATCTGTATTCAATAGTGCTAATCTCAAGCCATATTACAGAAGGGAACCATTTGATGAGTAATCTGGACAAGGAACGCAGAATCAATTTGCAAAAATTAATTTGAGAGCCCACACTCAAATGTACGTGGCTACGTGGTACTTGGGAGAGCAAGCTTTGTTTTTAAACAAGATGGCAGGTCTGGCCGAAGTTGTAATTGTGTGAGTGAGAGAGGGGAGGTCTAGAGAGACGTGTGAATGACATCTCAGAGGGGAACACAGCAGCGAGAAGTACGCACTAATTGGGACAGTGGAATGCACACTCAGGAACGAGTGAGTTACTTAACTGATGTTATCTATACTACAGTGGATATTGTTTTTAAAATCCAAATCAATCACTTGCTTCGAATTTCTAAACCTTGCTGAGGATAAATGAACACTTATTGATTTGCCGATGAATAAGTCTTCATGATTTTTATTATTATTATTTCTGATATCCAGGCAGTGCATGTTGGAGATTGCTACGGAAGGCAGGTAGTGTGTCGCAACGCTTGCAACAGAGGTGGCGTGATAGTTATTTCTGGGAACGACCGGCTAAGCCAAGTTCAAGGACAAATTCTGACTGAACGCGCATACAATTTGGCGTCATTATGGGCGTGCCAGAGGTGAATTTCCAACCGATACACGATTGAATCAGCGAATCAGAAGAGAGGACGCCTGGACCACGCGGCGAGGTGCGTGCCTTAAAAAAAAGGCGCTGAAAACACGTGTATGAAGAACCGCCGATACGATAGGATTCCGCATGAGTGCATTGAGACGTTTAAATAAAAAGAAGAAGTTTGATACTAGTTCCAAGTCTGTGAGTTGAAAACTACAGATTATTTTCTCAGATTGCCCCCACTCCATTCCATTCTGCCAGTTTCTAATAAATTGATCGGTGATGAGTAGTTTGAGACACAACTTTATCGAGCTCTGAGGAGCATAGTTCACGTCAGTCTGAACGAACATTTCATTGTGCTCTTGGGAGCAGAGTTCATGCCAAGCGGAGGAGAGATCTCTAGTTGAGATAAGCGACTCGGCATATGTAATTTGTGATACTGTTAAATGCCAGCTACGTGGCTGACTAAGACTGTAATATTTTCTGTAAATTTTGTGTTATATCTTTTTGTGTGATGTATATGTGCGTGTGAAGTAAGCAAATGCTTAGATAGGGCCAGTTCGACGTGAAAAAATCGCCCAGGACTCTTGAGTGAAAGTCAGTAGCTCATAGCGATTTTAGCAGGGTAGAATTTTAATTTTGAACATTTCTTTTCAAGAAGCCACGCCAAGATGTCTACAGCAAGGTCGATCGGTGGAATGATGTGCTACGCCTCTACCAGAATGTTGACGAAGACGGAGTAGATTTCCCGTGGGGAAAAGCACTGGGATGGAGGTTGATTTTCTGCAAGCTGGACGGTGATGTTCAAACCTTTGATTTATTCAATATGCAGCTAGATTACGCGGGAACGTGTAAATAATTTTATTCATGGGTTTTCTAGTGTATTTTAGATTTTCGTGCTCCAACACTCATTTCTTTTAAATGTACGTCGGCACGTGGCCAAAATTTTGTGTGTTTGTATATTTTCTTATGAGTCGTTATTAGTATGCACAGCGCGTGCGTTTGAATTTTATTCATGCGAATGCTGAGTTGGTCATGGTCGATAAATGGCGCTGTATTCAAATTCATTTAAGTAGGAGAAGGGGGTAGAAGTTGTTAGATGTTTTACGAACAGGTTTTTATTCATACTAGTGTTGCCGAACGCAACACGTTAAGATGTCACTGTAGAACACCTTAGTTCCATATTTTTTGGAGTTTTTTTGGTATCCCTTTTCAGGTTCTTCAGTCACGGACTAGACTGGGAACGCAAGTCGGTGGAAATATTTATGTATTTTCTTTCAGGTTTCTGTCAAACCCATACGTGTGATTCTGGTGTGTGTATTGTGTCAAGGTGTGTGTATTTGATTATTCGTGATGAGGGGTAGAATGTGTCTACTGCCCTCAAATTTTGATGGTATTTTATGGAAAGGCAGAGCGCTCTTGGAGGCTGCTGTACCTTGTCCTGTGCTGATTCTTGGATTTCCTTGGGAAATACTAAGATATATTTATTTGACACACACAGGTATATTATGTGCTATTGGGAGCACGCTTCTTCAAGACTCGAGCCATTGCTACGGCAGGTCGAGGTATGTTTACACGTGGGTTGACAGATGTGCAGATTCCACCTTGCGCCCGTCAATGTCTGGTGATTCATGGTTTAGGCAGACCAGCCGACCGACTGACCCCTTAAGCTATCTGTAGCAAACCTCTTCTTGTGATGATCTTTGGATCATAATATTAAATTGGGAGTTCACCATGTCCGTTACGAATTACCGCATATCATATGAAATGAAATATTTGTTTTATGATGTAATGATGTAAATGTTGGCTTTGAGCCTAGTGATTTCTGTGACTCATTTCATTTGCTTATATGTTAGATTGTTATAGCCTCCGTGGCTTAGGCGGCATCACGCCGGCCTCTCACCGCTGGGTCCGTGGTTCAAATCCCGGTCACTCCATGTGAGATCAGTGCTGGACAAAACGGAGGCAGACAGGTTTTTCTCCGGGTACTCCGGTTTTCCCTGTCAACATTTTATTCCAGCAAAACTCTCCACTATCATTTCATTTCATCTGTCATTCAATTAATCATTGCCCCAGAGGAGTGTGTCAGGCCTCGGCAGCCGGCACAGTTCATATCCTCGCCGCTAGATGGGGGCTTCATTCATTCCATTCCTGACCCGGTCGGAGACTGGAAGCAGGCTGTGGATTTTCATTCATTCATTCATATGTTAGGTTGTTGTTTGTTGTGACACCGTTGGGTGTATTTCGTAGTTTCATGTAAAAATGGCAAGCGGCCATGTGTGTATTTTTCTTGATTGGTCACGTGTTGATTTACTTGTGTTGATTTGAAAAGTCCTAGTTTTTTAGGCGTTACTGTGGATTGCTACGGCAATTCTTTGATTCCAATTTCATGCGGAAATTATTTTGTCATATTTAGTGTAGGAAGTGTCGGATTAGTTTAATATTAGTGTTTAGTTGGTTCCTCGTGTCTGTCTAGCTCTAATTCAATGCAGATTCGTCCCCTGAAGGTTTACTGGATGGTAACGGATCTCGCATTAAATTGTACACTTCGTACCGCATGTAGGAAAGCCGCACACGCACATGTCATTGCAGGAATTTGGGAAATTTGGTCCAGATGTTTACGATCTCTCCTGAGATCAGGCCTAGTTTGGCATTTTTATTAATTCAAGAGGGTGTCATTCGGGAGACCTTGTGTTTTTGTTGTAAATAGTGTAAATTTGTTGATCTGTTTATTAAATTCATATGTTTTAATCCTGACCGACAGTAGTGGCTACGCTGGCCAAAGCACAGCATTAGGTCATGGGGCCAAGCTCTCTGCTGACTCGGTAGACGCGTGGGTTCGAGCCCCACCGTCGGCCGTCCTTGAAATAGTTTTCCGTGGTTTCCCATTTTCAAAATCAGGCAAATGCTGGGACGGTACCTTCTGACACGCCACGGCCGCTTCCTTCCACATCCTTGCCCAGTTTCATTCACCATCATTCATTTCATCTCTCATTAACTCCTCTCATGAGGTTGGCGTCAGGAAGGGCATCCGGCCGTAAAAACCATCGCCACAAAGACTTCCATCGCATGTCATCCCCGACCCCGTTGGAAAAACGGGAATAATAAGGGGTAGACATACATATGTTTGAATCCTGGTATTCACTTTTTCCCGCATGTTATTTTGTTATATGTTACCCTGCATGACTGTTATAAGAAGCGCTTAACAACAACTTTACGAAATGGACTGTTACACCCCCGAAATTGAGTCTCATATGCTTCTTTGCAAGGGTTGAATATTTTTATTTTGGGAAAATTATATAAACAGGGACTATGTCCTAATTTTCCAATAAACCAGTATCTCTACTCATGATGATCAGAGTCTTATTCCAAACCGACTTGAGGGAACTTTTCCCCGCTCTTTGTGAAGTCCTTTCAGTTGGAAACCTGCCGGTAGAGCGTGATGTAAGACCTAAGCTACTCAGCCGAAAATAGAGATGATGGTGGAGAATAATACTTAAAGGGAAAATATGTAGGTCATCAATTGGATTCTATCCTTAACAATGTCGGGAAACGTACCTCGTCGGTAGCTCGATAAGTTTCTCGGTCGAGTTGAGGTTCGGAGAGTTACCAGGTCTTCCCGAACCTTTATTTGTTTTCACGAAGGAAACTGCCTCTCTTTCTTAATATTCTTACAACAAGGTACAGAGTTATTCATGAGTACAAATCCATATGGGTGATCTCGTAGTTTCGCCCCTTAAAACAACAATAACTAACTACCTGGAATCCATACAAGGACTTCTGATGACAGCCGTTCCTTGAGAACCTTCATGCTCTGATATTAGTTTAAGGTCCCTTCGATAATATACAAGCAACTAGTTCCAGTACCACGCTTGCAGACGTAGACTTTAATAATTATAATAATATCGTATGGCCTCGGGGGCCGGGTGCAAGCTTTGTTATTTGACACCCAGAAGGCAGCTTATGTCAAATTTTATTGTTCCTTGAAGCACTATGAATGTCAAGGAGGTTAGATATCTACCTAGGTAAGCTGTTTGACACTATAGCGCTTTCTAGTTGAGAAATGAGGAACTTTGTGTTGGCGGAAAACCCCAAGATTAATTTTGCCATAATGAACACGGCCTACTGAATTGAAATGGGTTCTTGGACATGTCAAAATCGTATGACATGCGTGTCGTAATTTGTGTCGCCTTTCAAAAATCACTTACCACGACCAGGAGCAAACCTGCAAGCTTGGGGTTAGTAATCCGACACGATAACCACTCACCCACCGTGGCAAGCTTACTGTTGTTGATAAAAGTGAGCCACCAGTAACCTAGACCTGAGCATCTCTCAACAATTCGCCGCCTCATCTTCGTCAATAATTAAAATATCAATAACTCAATTCTAAACACACAACTACAGTATAAGAGCTGATCTCAAAAACAAAAGGTTATTTGACTTTACCACAAGTAATTATCCCTTTCAACACATGAAACTGGCACTTATAATGCAACTTGTAAGTTGGCGGCATGAGCTGATGAGCGTCTGCCAGTATGACGTCATTCCAGGTTTGAAAATCCTTACACCGTTACCCAAGTAAGAACACATAACATAACCTATAATGCAACGCGTGTTATACAACATTTATGCATATTCATTTCATGCAAATCTTTTTCTCTCCCGCTTCTTATTAGATGTCATCACGGGGCCTCGAGCCGATTCACTGCGCAGTTTAAACACTAATGATCTGGATGTACCTATAGCAACAGCAGTTTCGTCGCCAATCCAATTCACACCTTGGCCGGGATTTCCGCTCTTTAAATAATTGAAAACGTTTACAACTATTGTCCTCTCCTTACTTATCAACGTCTCACCTCGTTTCCGTTTCACCGAAACACCAGCCATTTCGATTTGATCTAACAGAAAATAAAACAGGCACACAACAGTAACTCCAATGACGACGAATAGTGCTTCAGATCTTATGTTGCCGGCGGAACTGAACACGTGCTCCACTCCGGGAGATAATGCAGCACAGGATGTGGCTCTTCTTTCCAGCGTACAAACCTCGAATATTTTTAAATAATTAAGACATAATATAAACGATAATTATGTCCAATAACAAAGGTAATCAATTGGCAGATAATTGTAGGAAGCTATTATGACGAAAAATATACATGTTCAGAGTTCCTTCATGATAAAAGGTGAGTTAGCAAAACCAGTGTAAGGAGGGAGGGGGGATCCCGTTAAAAGTAAAAGCCCATAAGACCCACAGTCTTTTCTAAACGCCGGACGTTCTATAGGTAATATTGTGTGTGCAGCGGAGGTATAAATGGCCTACGATAGTAATGAAAACAGTTCCAAAAGTCCTTAAGATACATTATTATAAGTCACTCCTTCCTAATTCAGTTTAGTTCAGGTACAACGATAGCCTTGTCAAAACTTCAATTACCTAAGTCCGATAACAGAGTGCGTGCAGGTTGACATGTGAACGACAGAAGGCAAGTTAGCTCGCCGCCTCAGTAGTGTTGGGCAGGACACTGAGTGAGGAGCACCAACACCAGATAAGTGAACATTACAATTATTTTCTAGTGCATGCCAAAACTGGTTAATTAGTCTATTATTGTTGTTGTTCTTTGAGTCTTCAGTCTTTTGACTGGTTTGATGCAGCTCTCCATGCCTCCCTGTCCTAGGCTAATCGTTTCATCTCTACATAGCTACCACAGCCTACATCCAAGGCAATCTGTTTAACATATTCTAACCTTTGTTCTACCCCTACAGTTCTTGCCATCGACCCTTCCTTTCATAACTAAGATTGCTATTCCTGGGTGTCTTAGAAATTGTCCTACCAACCTATCTCTTCTCTTCATTAGCAGTCGCCAGAAACATTTCTCCTCTCCCACTAGTCTTAATACATCTTCGTTTGTAACCCTATCTACCCATCAAATCTTCATCATTCTCCTGTAACACCACATTTCAAACGCTTCAATTCTTCTCTTTTCTGCTGCTCCTACAGTCCAAGTTTCACTTCCATAGAGCACCACGCTCCAGACAAAGACTTTCAAAAATGATTCCTAATACGTAACTCTATATTCGATGTCAATAGATTCCTTTTCTAAAGAAATGCTTTCCTTGCATGAGCTAACCTACTTTTTATATCCTCTTTGCCTCGGCCATCACTGGTTATTTTGCATCCTAAGTAACAGAAGTATCCTACTTCCTTTAGTTTTTCTAAATTGTATACACGTGCAAGTACACCGTCACTCACACAATTCACAACAACCTAACGTAAGACTTGATTCAAAGCGAATCAGAGTATACTATAGTTCACCTAACGAGTCTATTGTACTAGAATAGTGACATTATATTATTGAAAATTCAAAATTTGAACACAGTGATCAGGATCTGATGATGGCCGCTTGAGCGTCGAAATGCGTAATCCTAAATTGCCTAATTTAATTGTGAATATTAACTAATACATTTAATGTTTTCCAGGAGTGTATTTTTATAGGAGGCTCCTAGAATCAAAACCTGCCAACTCCACAAAACAAAACTTGTGGGAAAATGAGGAAAACTGTTAACATATGAAAAAACATCCTTGAAATATGAGAATTTCGTTTATTAATTACTTTGCCATCAAACCATACATTCCAACAAATTACAGGATTGTACTTTAATGGAAACTAACACAATTTTTAAGATTAATTAGGAGTTAACTGGTTTTGAAAGTGAAATGTACATATGGACGTTTTTGAAAGTAAGAAAAGCAGTTCTAAGTATATAAACGAGGGAAGAAGGAAAGCATCTGATCGTGAACCATCAAAATTATGTATGAAATGAAAACCAGACCTGAATTCTGATTATGCATATATTTAAAGTTTAACAAACACTTAATTAACCACACATTCCAAACACAACACAGCTGAAGGGATCCTGGATAATGCAATTCTATGTGCTGATTGGCTGAAAACGACTCAGTGGATTTTGAAGCAACCAAGGCTGAAGTTCAATTGAATCTAGTGGATTTTGAAATTAACCCTTTATATAGGGAAATAAGGTCTTTTGAAGGAAAAGAATGTCACCATTGAGTTGCCCGCGTGCAAGTTCATATAACGGCAACTCTATCTCATTTTTCATGTTCGATGGACTTAGCGGGTTTTGATTCTAGGCGCCTCATTATACCTTGTAGCCCGCCCATTCATTGGGCACAATCGTGTTGACCGACCGAAAACCTACAAAAAGTCAACCAATATTCATTTATCAAATCCAAACCTACAGTGACAGGGATCGTTAGTGCTGACACCTGCTGGCCAGAAGAAGGATTATATATCATCTATCGGACCCGTGCGAGAAGTCTCGCATAATGGGTTGTGTGTGCCCCATGTGTACAGACTACCCGCCCGGCACTAGTGCTATGCGGGCTTTACGCGACACTTTTCTGCAAGGGACTATCGCCTTGTTTATTTGTTAAATAGCACTTTATAATCGAATAAATATATTTCCGATGACTTTTCAAGAAATGCAAGATTCTTCCTGTAATATTCAGTCGATTTGGAAGATTTTGGTACAAACCACACCTTCTATCTCCCTCTGGTTTAGGAGCTAGAGTTTTGTGAAACATACACCTTAGCGTATTATATATATAGATGCTTTCTGACTGATGGATGAGGTTTTTCACGTTTTAAACACGGCCTTGTTAAAAGGCGTTAGTTTACATTCGTATAACTATACTGTGATCTGACATTTCTATTAATTTCATTATCGTGAAGGATATTAAGATTTCTTTTTTCACTTAATGACAACCAAAAAAATGCGGCAGACTGAACTACTTAGATACTGATAATTCTGAACGTATATCTTATTTTATAGCCGACAGTATTGGATGATTTAATACGAGAGTTTCAGTGCCTCAAAATCTAAACGTTTATCTAACGTTGGTATCAGAAAGATCTCGATTTCACCTCTACGCTATTTATCTTCCCGTACACTTCTTATACAGCGCTCTGCGATTATCTGGATGATATATTCTAGAGAAATTGATAAATGTCGAACCAGTAATCGCAGGATCTTCGTTTTTATCGTGGTTGCTCTCCTAGTAGCGAAGAAGAACATTATTCACAAAGGACGGATTCCTATCCTAATATTGACAATACATACAAGTAGTATGTTTCGATCTACAGGACTGTATTGCATTTTTTCATAGTGTGCGACTACTAACGTTACTCTGGTGGCTCGTTAAGGTAAGCTCAGTGTTTTTAAATATTGAAGTTTTAGATCTCAAATTTAGCGACGTGGATAATAGACATTCAATCAAATATTTGATTGCAAGCGACTTAGAAAATTTGTCACCATTCCCCCCAAAAATATTCATTGGTTTTGCTGGGTAACAATAGCTGGCTATGTCTGTCTCATAACTTGTACAACGATTATACGCACTTTCAAGGAAACATTGATACAAACATCATTTTTTTGCTACTGTTTTTTTTATTTGAGTCTTCAGTCTTGTGACGGGTTTGATGCAGCCCTCCATGATTCCCTGTCCTGAGCTAATCGTTTCTTCTCTTCATAGCTATCACACACTACATACGAGGAAATCTCTTTAACATATTCTAACCGTGGTCTACCCTTACAATTCTTATCCTCGACCCTTCCTTCCATAACTAACTTTGCTATTCCTGGGTGTCTTAGGATACTTGACCTACCAACCTATCTCTTATCTTCATTAACAGCCGCCAGAAACATTTATCCTCTTCCAATCGTCTTAATACCTGTTCATTTCGAACCTTATCTACCCGACTGATGTTCATAATTCTCCTGTAACACCGCATTTCAAACGCTTCAATTCTCCTCTTTTCTGCTGTTCCAACAGTCGATGTTTCACTTCCATCGAGCGCCACACCCCAGACAAAGGCTTTCAAAATGCATTCCTAATACCTAAATCTATATTCGATGCCAACAGGTTACTTTTCTGTTAAAAAGCTTTCCTTGCCTGTGCTAACCTACTTTTTATATCCTCCACTTCCTCTATTGCTGGTTATTTTGATTCCTAAGAAACAGAAGTCTCTTAATTCCTTTATCTTTTCACCTGCCAATTCGACGTCCTTAGGAGTTTCTGATTTTTTTCGTCTGCATGCAAATAATTTTGTTTTACATTTATTCATTTTCATCATGAATTCTTTCCTCCAGACAGAATCCATACCATTTAAAATCACATTCAAATCCTCTGGTGTGTCAGCTAAAATGGCAATATTTAAATTTTAGGAATATTCTTCTTCCTCTTCTACGCGATCAGGCCCAGTGGACCGCGCGCTGCTACAAGTTTTCTTCTCCATCGTCTCCTATCCATAGCTGCCATCCGCTAACTGTCTACGCGTATCGCTGCCTGTTGCAGATCTTCATGGAGTCCATCACTCCACCGCTTCCTTGGTCTCCCTGGTGGTCTTCTTCCTGTGGGGATGAAATCCAGTAGCTTCCGTGGCCATCGGTGGTCTTCCATCCGGGCTACATGTCCAGCCCACTGCAGTCTTCTGGTTTTGATGGTTCCAGCTATGTTGGCATCATGGTACAGGTCTTCTACTTCATGATTGTGTCTAATCCTCCATTCACCCGTGTGTACATCCCTCACCGGTCCGAAGATTTTCCGAAGAACTTTTCTCTCAAAAACGAATAGTTTATGAAAGTCCTGTTTTCGGATACTCCATGTCTCACATCCATATAGTACAACGGGTTGGATCAGAGTTTTATACAGACGAATTTTGAACTGTATGGAGAGACTTCTGGACCGAAGAAGCTGTGTTAAGCTGAGAATTCGGTTTCCTGGTTGGATCCAGATTGCTTGTATCAGTCTGTGCAGTTTTTCTGTTAGTTTCTCTCCTCCTTCCTGGATCATCTCGGTCTGTATTCCATCTTCACCCGGACTTTTATTCTTCTTGAGCCGTTTGATCTGGATTTTGATCTCATCCAAAGTGGGTGGCGGATAATCCAAGTCGACTGTGGTTGGAGACTGGAATTCAAATACTATTTCAGGGTCTTCGCAATTGAGAAGCTGGTCGAAGTACTCCTTCCATCTCTTGGCGATATCATAATCGTTGGTCAGAATTTTGTCACTAGAATCTTTGACAAATTTCTGTCTCGACTGGTAACCTTTGCTAAAATACTTCACCTTTTGAAACATTTCCCTGGTATTGTTTCCTCTGAAGTCTGCTTCTGCCGCAACGATGATGTCCTTGACATATTTCCTCTTTGCCCTTCTCAGAGTTGCTTGGGTAGCCCTTCGAACCTCCTCAACCTGCGCCAGATCAGTCTCCTGCAGCCACTTATTCTTGGCTTCCTTTCTCTGTTCCAGAGCATCTGCACATTCCTTTCCAAACCAGATCTTCCTGCCTACTGTGTCTCCCTTGATCGTCTCCTTTGCTGTAGCAGTCAGTGAGCTTTGAATCTTTTCCCAAATTTGTTCAGGGTCTTCGCTCACGTCCAGTTCACTGAGTGCTTCAAAGCGGTTGTTCAGTTGCAGCTGATATTCTGTCTTTATGGCTTCATACTTTAGTTTTTCAACACGGTATCTCTCAACCTTCTTTAGCTTAGCCCTGATCCCTCCTTTACACTGAACTTGTAAGTGGCCTCTGACCAGAAAGTGGTCACTTCCACACTCTGCACCCCGTGCCGTCTTAACATCGGACACCCATCTCTTGGTTTGTAGATCAATAGCGACATGGTCTATCTGATTTATTATTCTCCCATCTGGCGAAATCCAGGTTCCCTTATGGATGTTCCTACGCTGGAAGTTTGTGCTGGAATTGAATGAGCCTGATGACGCAGCAAAGCTAATGAAACTTACACCATTATCATTGCTTACCTCATGTAGGCTGTGCCTTCCTACTGTACCTTGGAATACTTGTTCTTTCCCAATTTTAGCATTCATGTCTCCGATAAGGATCCTCAAGTGTCCATTTGGGATAGAATCCACTAGCTGCGCACAGAACTCGTCTTTCACTTCCCTTTCACTTTCTTCCGTGGTAGCATGACAGTTCACAAAAGTCGCCTTGTGATGCTTTACGTTCACTGTTAACACAGAGATTCTGGGGTTGATAGACACAAACTCTGATACATTAATGGCCAAGACCTTGCTCACACAAAAACCAGTACCCAACCTATGCCCTTGTGCACAGGCTCCATATAGGATAGTCGAGTTCTCAATATCGATGTTGCCCACATCCTCCCACCGGATTTCTTGCAGTGCAACTATATCTAGTTTGTATTTCTGGATTTCTTTGACCACACTGGTTGCAGCTCCTACCTTGTATAGACTCCTTACATTCCATGTTCCAAATCGAATACCATTTATTCGCCGTTGTTGTCGTCTAGTATTATCAATCTTATCCCGAGGCTTACTTGTAGCGTTGAAAGCATTGTTACTATTCTTTTACGAAGAAAGGGTGCTGGCCTCTCGTCCAACCTGTGGTGTTACCCTCACAGCTCACAGGGTTGCCGGCTTTTCTGTCAGGGTGGGCTCCCTTAGCCATCCTTTTATCTCACTAGTCATTAAAATAAATCTACTGAAAATAACTATCAAAAGGGATCATATAGACAACAAGTAGTTCCGTAAAGAACTATACAGCCTATTTTCATATATCCTGCTCATGTTAATTTCTTCTAACAACATACAAAATTTCAGTTTAATTGCTGTAACAGATTCGTAGATATTGAGAACCGTCTAAATATTTCAGATTGTCGCCAGGTTGGATTTTTATTTTTGTACTATTACATTAAGATTATTGTGTACGTGTGGTATTCAAACTTCAATCGCATGATTAGAACACAAGAAGTAAAAACGAGATTTTAAAATTACGCACAGCAGCCATCTTGTGATTATGCAAACAATTGAAATAAATTAGATGCCAGTGGATCAACATTTGTATAAGCATTTAACGTGCAACGTTTCACAGCACTCGGATAGTTAATTCGCGAGAATCGTCCATTTAAATATTTATAATTCGCGTCGCCGCCATGTTGGATTAGTGCTCACCAGGTTAATGAAAGTCCTATAGGTGAACATATGTTCATAGTCTCTATGAACATTAAAAAAATCAGTTTGGTTGCTGTAAAAGATTCATAGATATTGAGAACCGTCTAAATATTTCGGAAGTTCGCCATTTAGGATCGTTATAAGTATAGGCCATAGAATTATGTACCATTCAAGGACAATTATTGCCTAGGTTCATTATTCAAACTTTCACTTCGATCGCATGGTTACGACACAAGAAATAAAAACTTAATTTTAAAATTTCGCACAGCCGCCATATTGAGGTTATGTAAACAATTGATTTAAATTAGATGGCAGTGCATTACAATCTGCGAAATCATTTACTGTTCCACATTTCACTGCGCTCAGAGAGTTAAATCACGAGAAAAGTCTATTAAAATATTTCAAATTCGCTTGGTCGCCATGTTCGTTTTTTACTTTACAAGTTTATGAAATATACATAGATAAACTTGTACCAGTACCCTTTATCACCGTACAAAATGCAGGGTAATATCTGTAATAGTTTCGGAGATATTGAATGTCAGTGAAATATTTCGCACAGCCGCCATTTTGAGGTTATGTAAACAATTGAACTAAATTAGACTCCAGTGCATTACTATGTGTATAAACACTTGCTGTACCTAGTTTCATTACGTTTGGATGGTTAAATCGTGAGAAAAGTCTATTTAAAAGTCTCAAATTCGCTTGGTCGCCATGTTCGTTTTCTACTTTACAAGTTTATGAAATATACATAGGTAAACTTGTATCAGTACCCTTTATCACCGTACTAAATTGCAGGGTGATATCTGTAATAGTTTCGGTGATATAGAATGTCAGTGAAATATTTTGCATAGCCGCCATTTTGAAGTTATGTAAACAATTGAACTAAATTAGACTCCAGTGCATTACTATGTGTATAAACACTTGCTGTACCTAGTTTCATTACGTTTGGATGGTTAAATCGTGAGAAAAGTCTATTTAAAAGTCTCAACTTCGCTTGGTCGCCATGTTCGTTTTCTAATTTACAAGTTTATGAAATATACATAGGTAAACTTGTATCAGTACCCTTTATCACCGTACTAAATTGCAGGGTGATATCTGTAATAGTTTCGGAGATATAGAATGTCAGTGAAATATTTTGCACAGCCGCCATTTTGAAGTTATGTAAACAATTGAACTAAATTAGACTCCAGTGCATTACAATGTGTATAAACATTTGCTGTACCAAGTTTCATTACGTGTGGATAGTTAAATCGCGAGAAAAGTCTATTTAAAAGTCTCAACTTCGCTTGACCGCCATGTTGGTTTTGTAGTAACCAGGTTTTTGAAAGTCTCATAGGTGAACTTCTAGTAGTACCCTTTATCACCGTACACAATTTCAGGGCGATATCGGTAATAATTTCGGAGATATTGAATGCTAGTGAAATATTTCGCACAGCCGCCATTTTGCATTGGTGAGACGTAACAAAATTTGAAGGGCACGGTCGAGGTCGCCGGGAATAGTGCTATGAACATACCGAGTTTCATTGAAATCGCTCCAGCCATTTAGATTTTATTAGGGGGGACACACACACGAATCACACACACACACACACACACCACACACACACACACACACACACGGACAAAAGGTGATCTCATAAGCCTATTTTTTCAAAATTGAAAATAGGCTAAAAAAGGCAGAATATAAAAGGTATGGATCACCGAACACTATATAGAAGTTCGTGCATTGAATCTTCTAGAAATGAAAATAAAAAATATTGAGGTAATGTAATATCTTATAGCTAGAACTGCCGGATTCACTCGTTTATATGTACATAACCTTCAATATTCAAACGTTGATTGCCTTCTGGTAAGATATATCCAAAATTTTTGGAATATATATTTTTTAATCCAACTTTTGCAATTTGTCCCTTTTTATTTTGCTGACCGTCACCGCTACCCTGATTAGAATGTTTTAACTTACTTTTTAAACTAGAAATTAAACAAATTGTATCTCATTCAGACAAGATTAGTCTTATTGATCGTTTCTAAAGAACTAGACCCAGAGAGAAAATGAAATAATTAGCAGATGAGTGATTTATTGACGTTCAGTTTGTAGCTGAAGATTTAAAGATAGCCTATTTAAGAAGTAAAGATTATCATATTCCTATAAAGATGGGAGATTTCACGGCAAGAGTGAATATCAGCTGAAATTGGAGGCAAAATTTGGTTATGGTTTTCGTGGATTCCCATTTTCACCACCAGGCAAATGCCGAGACGGCTCCTTTCAATAGGTCCACGGCCAATTTCATTTCAAAATTCCTTCCCTGACCCGTCCTGAGAAGAAAATTATACGGCCATTGGCTGCATTAATAAAATTATAACATTTGGTTATTGGATTTATGTATTTCATCGTGTCGGACAGCATGCAACACACACACAAACTATCCAGCAGTTGGTACCAGAAACATACACTCAGCTCCCCGTACAGCGGCCACCCTCATAGGCTCTACAAACCCTCACAAAAATTGAAATGCAATGGGACCAGTATCCAGCCAGTTCACAGGCATGTTTTTTGGCTTGCATCAAGTCCTCGAGAGAGCAGGTTGTTGGGCACAGCTTGCAGATGAGGAGATGATCCATGGTCTGCTCTTGCATCAGGTTACTTTTAGATGTGCCAACTCCTGAGCGCAGCCTGTTAAGCTACTTCCATATTGACCAAGTTTCCTCAAGTCATGGGGCGGGGACTTCAGCAGGTAACAACAAACCTGTCGGACTGTTCCATCTAGAGTGCCACTTATTTTTCCTAAATGTTAAAGAAGGTTCGGACAGGCATTCAGTCGAGCGAAGAAAACTTCTTGACTTGAGCCTTGAAGTTGCCAGTTGATACCCATATTAAGTGTGGGATTTCAAGTCCAATACCCTAGATCTCTCCAGTCTTGCTGCAGACTCACGGCGGATATCTGCAGGTGGGATACCCTCACCCGTCCTGGAAAGAAAATAAGTCGCCATCGACGGCATTAACAAAAGTATGGTTATGGTATTGACAACGCAGGCAGTGTTCCTAGCGAAACGACTAGTGTATTTCAAATATTTATAACCCGGCAACAACCAACAAAATATAATGAATATTACATCGAGCAGTGAAAGTTTCAATCTATATTCTATTTATAATAAACATCACAATACTCCAGTCTGACAGAGTAACACATGCGTCATTCCTTTTACTTTCAGGTTCATCAATAGAAGCACTGGATCTGACAATAAACATCACAATACTCCAGTCTGACAGAGTAACACATGCGTCATTCCTTTTACTTTCAGGTTCATCAATAGAAGCACTGGATCTGACAATAAACATCACAATACTCCAGTCTGACAGAGTAACACATGCGTCATTCCTTTTACTTTCAGGTTCATCAATAGAAGCACTGGATCTGACAATATTTATCCATACTTTTGGAAGGAGGCCAAAAGATTAAAACATAATGAACGTTCTAGTAAAGGCTCATCTTAAAAGGACTCAATACGATGTTTTGTGTTTATTCACGATTCTACAGTGTACTAAAGTAAAAACCACTGATCTGTACATCAACAATGGAACAAGTCATCTAAACAAATGTCTTCTGAATATTGTTGAACGTTACATCGACCAAGAACAGCATCTACTGATTTGTTTCGATCATTCTAGGATCGTTCTCTGGGAGCATCTGTTTCTTGATCAATTTCTTCAACATTATTTCTCCGGTATAAACCATACAGGTGTAGTCTCTTACTGCAGACATGATAAGGTACCAAGACATGAGAGGGACCATGTAGATAATATCTTGATTGTGATGCAAGGAACTGAACAAAGTGATCAAGTTTTCTCATGGATTCAGTCATTAGACAAAACCTATGCTTTGAGTGCCAGTGTTCGATTTATAGTTGTAATCGATAAGGCAAAGGATGAAAGAACTTCAGTTCAACGTGTTGTGGACAGACTTTGGAAGATGTATGCATTGAATATTTTGGTACTTATCTCATCACCGGTATCGAACACTGTCGTTTCTTCCGTGAATCTGTACACTTGGTTTCCTTTCAGTGATACAGGGCAGTGTGGAAGGAATACCAAGGATGTGGTTGTTATAGATCGGTGGCTGATGGAAGGAGAAGATTATTTTGAGCGTAATACTGAACTGTTTCAGCAAAAGATTCCAAGTAAATTCAAAAACTGCCAAATTACTGCTGCAGTGAGCAATTATCGGCCATTTATTGTAACTGAAAGGTTAATATACCCAGTGTATGAGATATTAAAAAATTTGACTGGTTTTGAGATAGATATCACATTAGCAGTAACAAATACATATGGTCTTCGTGTAAATTATATTTTTCCTTCTCTCGTCTGGTCAGTTTATGGACGAGATGGTGGACGTTTGGACAATGGAAGTTGGGTTGGAGCACTCGGCGATGTGGTTAATGGTCAAGCTGATTTAACATTTGGTGGTAACAGACCAACTGAAGAGAAGTGGGAAGCAATGGACATGACTGTCCCACATGTAAGAGATGGTCTCTTGTTGTATGTTCCGAGGGCTGAAAGAATTCCCAGTTGGAAAGCACTTACGGTCATATTCAGCTCCCAGATCTGGACGTTTCTTCTTACTTCCTGCATACTGACATCAATTGTTACTTATATACTCTCCACGAATGACGGCATTGCTCTCTCTGCTCTAAATTCATGGTCTATATTGATTGGCATATCGTTAAATCATCAACCAAATCGTTCAACCTCACGAGTTTTATTTGCCGTTTGGGTGTTCTCTTGCTTGTTGATCAATTTAGCATTTCAGTCCAAGTTAACTGGGGTCCTCACCAACCCGGGTTATGAGAACCAAATTCTAAATCTAGAGGATTTAGCAGAATCTAAACTACAGTATGCCACCAGGGAAGTTTTCGTACAGGGTTTGAAAAATGAAGAAGATGATGTTATACCCAGTAGGATATTTGACAAAATTAAGTATTTTTATTCTCCACAGTTCTTGCAAATTGTAAAATATGAAGATATCGGCATTTATGAGGATGGCGTCATTATAAAGACGATAAAATATGAAAACAACTATGCAATATTCTGTCACCGTGCAGGTACTATAAGTTTACTATCCAACAGGTCAAAAAATAAGCCAATCATTCCTTTAGAAAATTCAGGAATCATGTACAACGTCGCCTTTTTTCTTAGACTAAATAGCCCGTTTACAGGTAAATTCAATACTGTATTGACAAGATTAAGAGAAAGTGGGATGTTGTATAAATGGTGGTCGAAATTGATCAAAGGAGAAACTATTGTTGATATTAATAAGAGGGAGATTATTGAAAGGGAACGAAATGTGGTTTTTACAATCGATCATTTGCAAGGACCCTTTGTTATTTTAATAATTGGCATTATTATTTCGACAGGTGCTTTCTTGATGGAAATTATTTGTGGTAGATGCTTCTCTCGGAGGAAGATAATATTTACGTTCCAAGTGTGACTATATATTGATAGGAATAATGGAAGGGACATATCGTACATTTGGTCTGCATCTGATACTCACTCAGTGCAGTATATAGGCATTTTCTTTAAATTCATATGGATTATGTTTGAGACGTGCAATTACTTTTAATTTTTGGCTGAAATTTTAAAAGAACGGTGACGGTAAATATAAAGTGCGTTCATCTAACGGAAACTGTCCAAATTTCCTTTGTAAAAAGGAGGACTTCAAGGTGGATATCTGAAATTAAGAGCGTCTACAAATTTTGGTCACAATGCAATGTTATTGTGCGATTGCTAATACCACTTTATGATTCATTCTTAACATTGCTTTCGAAGCTCACCGTTTTAAAATCATGTACGTTGAGTACTTCTGTACTGACCAGACTGAAATGAACATTTTGTTAACACTACGATTGTTGAGTGAATCAACTAACGACAGTCGATGGGCTCGCACAAGATTGTAGTACTGCTTCCACCACTGGAACCACTTTTGCTACTTGTTCACTGGAGTTATCACCATCTAAATGAGAATAGTGCGTGACATTGATATCTACTTGCTATTGATCTATAATTGGTTCAATCAGTATTAGAAAAGCATCATATTTTTAGAGATAGCGTAATGTACGTCATAAGGTACTAACAAGTAAGTGTTAAATGTATGAAATTAATAAATAGCCTTCAATAACTATTGAAAGTATTGACATTCTGTCTTTCTGTCATTCAGTCCGTTAGGCCTAATTGGAGAAAACAATTGTAATTACATAAATAAATTATACATTACAGACTTACTTAAGTTGCTTGACTGACTAGCCTCACCTCTTGGACTGAAAGAATATGTATGTATGTAGATACACTCATGAGCCACATCATTATGACAACTGCCCACCGCGGGATTGAAACCGCCTGGTGAGGTTGCAGGCACGGAAAGTATAATTATATACATTGCAGAGGCAAATGAGAAATCAGTCTAGTAACAATACGTGCTGAAAATGGGGAAATCTACTGACTTACGTGACTTTGATGAAGGTCAGATTGTTATGGTTAGGGACTGGATATTTTGAAAATGCAAATGCGCATGTACAAATGTATATTTTGTGGCTCTATTGTATTTACTACATATTCTGAACACAACAGCATATTTTAGCATATACAGGGTGATACTTTTGCCTGAGCGGGGCCGGCGGTCACCCGTCGGGCGCGCGCACCTTCCGCCAGAAAACCGACCTCGGTCCGCGGATAGCAAGCAAGTGAAAACCGTAACAAAGTACATTAATTAATGGAAAATTCACCAGCAAATCATGATTAAAGGACTTACCAATCCACAGGAGATGCTGAGAGTGTTTTCCTTCAGCTGACAGACAGGTGTTGTACCATGTAAATAAATTAGCGTTTACACATTGTGATTCCCTTCTGTTGTGAGGGATATCTGCTGCCGTATATTGTTCTCCAGCTCCACTAGAGTACGGGTAATTGATCTGTACACTTTATGTTTTAAATTACCCCACAATTAAACATCAAACGGGCTTAGCTCCGTGCTTTGATTAATTGCAGTAAACACGCAGGGGAGGGGGGCTGCAGGAATAGCTGCATAATGTAACGATGTCTGTCTGACAGCTGAAGGAGAACATCTTGAGTATCTTCTCTGAAAAGATGAGTTATAGCCTTTAAATGGTAACGTGAGGTCATCCAGATCCCAGGAAATAAAATAATAAAACATCTGAGCTTCTTCAATTAAATCTTGCAGCTGTTGTTTATGTTACATTCTTATCAGTGCGCTGACACTACACACCCTCGTTGATGAACATTTAGTGACTTAATGACTTTAATTACCCTGGTTAGCTCGCCTCCGCCTCGGTCAACCCTGCGGCCCGAGCTCGGTTGTCTTGCGGAAGGCGCGCGCGCCCCGCAGTCGGCCACCTGCCCCTTCCAGCAAAAGAATCTCACTGTACATTAGTAATTAAGTAAAATTTAAATCATCTTGAACAAAATTGGTTTCACCTGTGTGCTGGTCATCCCTTGTATGTAACTTTGTGAGCAACATATAACGAGATAACAGTATTTTACGCTTGGCATTTCTATAAATGGATGGGATGGGGCATTTCTTTCACCTTCAGGGCAGCCAGTAGCCCGGGCTTTGTTTTGTGATGAGTTTCTTCAGTTAATGTGTTACTTTAGTCTGCGTATTCTTACCTCAAAATGCCTAAAGAGAAAAGCAGCAGTGGGTAATAGTGATTATTCAACTGATGTTTTTTGTCGTCTGTTGCCAAGTGTGCTCGATGAAAGTCAAATGTCAAAATAAATTTCAACTTCAACAACATGCAAACACGACAGCTCATATTACGGCAATGGAGGGAAAGAAGAATGAATAAGATTGGATTATTGTTATGTGCATATTTCTCAAACCTAATCCATCAAAAACACAAGTATGTGCTTTCCATCTAAGAAATAGGGAAGCCGAACGTAAGTTGAATGTTTTATGGTCAGGGGTTACATTGGAAAACTCCAAAATACTTAGGAGTAACACTCAACAGGTCTCTAACATACAGGAAACTTTGTATGAACACTGAGCTGAAAGATTATGGAACATAATAGATCTATCAGGTTCATTCAACCTGATAGATCAGCTGTTGCTGATCATGCTTAACACCTGGCCATGACGTCATGTTCCAAGGAGTGGATATTCTTGCCCGTATAAAGCAATATCGTCCCAGAATCATAATGAAGGCGGTTGAAATACGTAAACACCCTGATAATTTCAACCGCGACACCGGCTACAATCTCAGTGAGTCCTGGCTACCTATTATCAGAACCCTCAAAAAATAATACACTGCTGCTTTTCGTTGTCCCTTACATGGCGCTAAAATGGCGTCCATCTTAGAGCACCTTTATTAGTTTCTTTGTTGATTTTTCTTAGCAACAATTTAATTCCTGATGAAGAAAGGCATGGTCTCTTTTGAAACGCGTCGAGTCCAATAAAATAAAACACGGCATAAGCCCAAAATTGTACATTATGGATAATAATAATGAATATTGCTTAGAGACACTGGCGCTTTGCCATGAAGTCGACACATGTTGGAAACATTGTAAAATATATAACAGTGGCAAGTGTTAATACAGTGGGTCCGTAAATTCTCTCCGCAGGGGCGAGCTAAGCGAGTATCGCCTTGCGGGACGTGTTAGGTTGGCAGTACCTTCATGTTGCTGTATACGCAGTCTCACCGCAGCAAGGAGCAATAAGGAGAGGTCCTAACGGCCAGGAAGTGAAGCGACAAGGCAACCCTCCTCGTGTACTCAAAACATTGCGATAGGTTCATAAGAATAGCATGGGAAGTGACATACGTTCTATAAAGTGGTGATATTTCACGTGTGGGTCGAAATGCCGACATGTGGGGCATTTGGTTGCACAAACGGAACTCCAACCTGCCAAAAGGAAAGTCATTTCTCAAGTAAATGCACTTTATTTGCCATTTATTGTGTTAAGATAACATAAGGGTTCGAATTCTACTCAGCTCAGAAATTTAAATCACGTCTGTGGTCTAGAAGGGGATTCATTCCGCCTCCTAAGACAGAACTGAGAAGAGGTGGGTTCAATACCTTCCTCACCCATTCCAGATGTGATTTACCCACTTCTACCTAAAATAAGGCCACAGCCACCTCCTACCCACACCCTAGCTCCAATTAGAAATGCACAAGAAGGATCAGCCATTACAATGACATAGGATATCAAGCTTTCTCACTGATGGTTGAGTTTTGCCAGGTTTTAAACACGGTCTTGTTTAGAAGAATTAGTTCCCATTCATATCACTATCTGGGATCTGCCATTTATATCTGTTCATCGCGAAGGCTATTGAGATTTCTAATTTTACTTTATAACCATCAAAATAAAAGCTGAAGACTGATCTACTTAGATACTTATCATTCTAAACAAATATCGTATTGTATAGGCGGACAGAGATGGGTGATTTAATACGAGAAATTCAGAGTGTTATAATAAAATCTAAACGTGGTACTAAACATTCTCAAAGAAGAACAAATCCAGTCGACACCAAGAATCGCTAAACCATGGTTCGAAAGCGAATGTTACAAATTAAGACAGGAAACCTTGGAATTCTTCCACAGAGTACGGCAAGATACTGATAACTCCTTGTTTGCAGAGTATGCAGAAAAGAGGAAATCGTAAACGAAAGATGCTACGACAAAAGAAAACCCAGTATCTAGAAAGACAAGCACTAATACAAGCTGAAGAGGCAATTTAAGATATTTTGTAGCTCTCAAGAAATGGTCAAAAAATGTTACACCGGAAATTCCAATTACTTTCTGGGAAATACACTTTTCTGAAATCCTAAACAAGAAATATCTAGAAATGGCCATTCCACTCTGAGAAAATATAGATAATGCGACTTGACTCATAGATCGGGAAGAAATCAATGCGGCTATTCTGGTCACGAAATGTAAGAAAGCAGTAGGTCTGGATGGGGTCATCAATGACAATTTAAAAGACACCTGTGAAACTCTAATTCACATTATGTATCGCAATGTTCAACGCGTGTTTTACAGCTGGACATATCCCGAAAAGGTGGAGTCAGTCAGATATCAAAATGCTATTCAAAGGAAAAGGTGACAGAGGTGATTATGATTCATATAAAGGTGTCGCCCTTGAAAATACTATCTACAGTATAAGCTATACGCCAAGATCTTAGAACGCAGATTACTTGCAGAAACAGAAAGTAAGATTTCCGAACAGCAATTTGGATTCATTAAGGGAAGAGCGACACTACATGCGGTCAAGAACCTCTTAGACAAAATATGTGACACAATTAGTCGACCAACGTGGACATTGTATGTCATATTTGTGGATTTCAAGAAAGAGTTTGACTTCTTAAATAGGGAAATGCTCCTTCGGAAACAAGCAGAAATGATTGGAATAGATAATCCACTGACTATATATAACATTAAATAACATACTTGCTTACAATAGTGTTACGATACAAGACGGCAAAACGTCCTCAACACCCATTTTACATACTAACGGGGTCCTTCAAGGAGACCCCCTTAGCCCGCTATTATTCAACATAGCCTTAGCAGATATGACACGTATTATCCTTAATACATCGGTAGCGTTGTACCAGTATGCGGATGATATTGCATTAGGCTCCAACAATAAAGAAGATCTCCAAGTGGTAATGGATAGACTTGATGAATATGCTGACGGCAACAGCCTCATAATCAATAGAAAGAAGACAATTCAAATTGGTTTTTCCGGAAAGGAGGAAGAATAGGGGCCAATGACAGGATACAAGGCCAAGGAACAGTCTGGGAACTAGTAAATCCTTTTAAATATTTAGGGATCACTTTTCAACCATCTGCTAATTCTTTCAGAAGCCACGTAGGAGAAAGGTAGGCCAAGTTGGCAGCTATCGGAAAATACATGATGTCACTGAAACCACTAAATTGTCTCTAAGGACAGTAATGACACTATTCTATGTTAAGGTTCTTCGAGCCCTAACTTATGGGTTGGAAGTGATATGAGATTGCCTAACTCTGACCTCAGAGTTGTAGAAAATGTCAAGGAGAGATTCTTGAAAAGAACTTTGGGAATCTCAAAAATGTCACCCTTTTCTTATTGAAGATTTAAGAATGACACTACAATTTGTCACTGTTCATTTTCCTTGGGTTTGTTAGGTTAAGAAAATGGCGCTTGCTGGGGGTGCTGTCCATTACCCCAAAGTTAGAGGTATCTAGTTTCTGGTAGTGGGGTGATGGAGGGCCTTGCCAGTGAAGCGTAATTTCTAAGTTCCTCTTTTTGATGCTGTTTTTTATATATTTTTGATTATTATGATAGATGCCATGCTGTAAACATTTTGTTAGAGGTCTGATTAGTAGTGAGTATCTTTGAGAGTATCTATGGAGATTGTAGAAATGTATGAGGGAAGAAGTTAGATGATTATTGTGTTCGGTCTTGGACTTTGATAAGGTTTTTGTGGACAAGAGAAGTATCTGTTGACTTGGTCTGATTCTTATTAGCAAGAATGATTTGGTTTTGTGTAAAAAGATCCCGAGAAGTGAAGTGTTAGAGATTGATGCTCATTGTTAAATGAAAATAAAGAATAAATGGAGAAAGATGTTTTTTTAAGTATCCCTCATTGAGTATAATCAACCATGACTCCGAATATGTAATGTTAAAAATAGCGCCACAACGTGAGGATCGAAAGAGGGATATGAGCAAGATGAGGAAGTAGGTAAAGGTGAAGAAAAGTAAACTTTAATAAAGTTAGTACAGTGCACGTATGGAGAATATGGAGTGTTATTTGATTGGCATTTTATTGAGTGGAAAGTACCCTAGTTTGTTTCAAAGGCTAAGTAATGAATTTTACGCAGAAATTAAGAAGTATGGAGAGCCTTTGAAGGAGTATTTAAGGAAGGAGTGGAATGTGACTGTGGAGGAGAAAGAAAGAGAAGGAGCAGAAGAAGGTGAAAGAGACGGAGAAAGAGAAGAAGGTGGAGGAGAAAGGGAAGTTGTAAGAGCACAGAGTGAAGATCATATGTATTGTAGTGAGATAGTACGTGATGCTGGGGGGCGAGTAGAAGATGGTAATGGAGGGGAAGAAGGAATGAAAGATGGACAAGAAATAGAGGAGGAAGAAGTGGAGGATAAGATAAAAGAGGAGGAAGTGAATGAGATAAGTGAGATTAAGGAACAAGAAGATTATCAAAGATGTGGAGGGCGTAAGGAAGAAAATGGACGAGAGAACAAGAGAAAGGAGAAGCGGATAACGGAGAAGGTGAAATGGATGAAACTAAAGAGAAAGGAGAATCGGATAAGGGAGAATGTGAAACAGAAGAGCGTGACAAAGCAAAAGGTTTGGGAGAAATTGAAGAAAAGAAAGGAGAATCAGATGAGGTTGGTAATGAAGACAGTAGCAATCAAGAAAAAGGAGGCTAAATATGAGGATGAAAGTGCAAGAGTGAGCCATGGAGAAGACAGCATACTAGAAGAAGATAAGGTGAAAAAGAAACAGTGGAAAACAAAGTGGAAGAAGAGAAAGGAACTGTTGAGTAAGACGAGACAGACGAGGAAGAGGTGGAAAATGTGGAAAGGAAGAAGAGAGAAGTGGTTGAGAATGAAGACAAAGAGGACCAGGATAATATATAAAAGAATGAATTGGAAAGCAAAGAGAAGGAGTAGGAAGAAGATGAGATGTCAGGTAAAGGAAGATAAGAGAGTTAAGGATCAGAAGGAGAAGAAGAAGAAAATGAGGAAGGGAAGGAGAGAGGAACGGTGGAGATGGAAGATGAGGAGTACAAGGTACGGAATGACGTGGCGGATAAAGAAAAAGACGAGATGGAAGGCAGAGAAGAAAACCGATTCCGAGAAGAAGACGCCAAAAAGGAGCTCAAGTGGTAAACTTGGAGAACAGGATGCCGAATCGGAAACGCTGAGTAATGCTGATGAAAATCATGATCAGTCTATGGATGTTGATGGAAACGAATATTTATACATTCGAGATGGTAATGGCATCGAAGGTAGCAGTTCAGATGATTAATTTAATATCGTATGGCCTCGGGTGCCTGGTGCAAGCTTTATTAATTGATACCCAGAGGGTAGCTTGCATGTCGAATTTCGTCGTTCCTTTGAACGCTATGAAAGTCAAGGAGGTTAGATATCTTAACTCCTTGACACTACATCACTTTCAAGTAGAGAATGGAGGAACTTTGTGTTGGCGGAAAATCCCGAGATTACTTTTGCCATTGAACACGGCCTACTGAATTCAAATGGATTCTTTAACATGCCAACAACGTATGACATGAGTGTCGTGATTTTTGTCGCCTTTCAAAAATCACTTACCATGGCCAGGAGCGAACCTGCAATCATTGGGTTGGTAGTCCGACACTATAACCACTCACCCACCGGATGATGAAAGGAGTGGAGATAGCATGTCTTTATCAAATGAACGCTTTAGCGCTTCGAGACTTATTTGAAAAGTGGATTGGCTTGATGACGATTATGTAGTTCCTTCGGAAGTAGTTAAGTTATTTTAGTTAGTGTGTTTGTTAATTCTGTGTATGTGTGATATGTTGAGTAATTTATTCTTTGTTTTTATATGTATGTGATTCTCACGTGTTTCACACGCGAGAATTACCTATATAGGGGGGCGTATTGTCACTGTTCATTTTCCTTGGATTTGTTAGGTTAAGAAAATGGCGCTTGCTGGGGGTGCTGTCCATTACCCCAAAGTTAGAGATATCTAGTTTCTGGTAGTGGGGTGAAGGAGGGCCTTGCCAGTGAAGCGTATTTTCTAAGTTCCTTTTTTAATGCTCTTCTTTTATATATCTTTGATTATTATTTTAGATTCCATGCTGTGAAAATTTTGTTAGAGGTCTGATTAGTAGTGAGTATCTTTGAGAGTATCTATGGAGATTGTAGAAATGTATGACGGAAAAAGTTAGATGATTATTGTGTTCGGTCTTGGACTTAGATAAGAATTTTGTGGAAAAGAGAAGTATCTGTTGACTTGGTCTGATTCTTATTAGCAAGAATGATTTGGTTTTGTGTGTTAAGATCCCGAGAAGTGAAGTGTTAGAGATTGATGCTCATTGTTAAATGAAAAGAATAAATGGAGAAATATGTTTTTATAGTATCCCTCATTGAGTATAATCAACCATGACTCCGAATATGTAATGTTATAGAGTTGTAGCAAATGTCAAGGAGAGATTCTTGAAAAGAACTTTGGGAATCTCAAAAATGTCAACCTTTTCTTATTGAAGATTTATGAATGACACTACAATTGCCTTCTACAAGTCAATAAAGGGAGTTCCTAAGGTTGAGACGAAGAAAGCGAACTGAAATTGACCTCGAATTCTATGGGACTGATGCTATGTCTAATTGAAATTTGACCGGACCTAACAATGAAATGAGGAGTGCTTTGAATAGACTGACAGTACACGGCTTCCTTCATAAGCTGTGCGTGCGGCGTGGCTTTCACGAACCTTCTGTACAGTGTGTGTGCATGTTATGTGCTAAACGGTGTGGTCGATACCAATTTAGTGAATGTTTTAAGAGAACACTTTCTTTATTGGATTACTCCTGAATGTAATGCTCATTTGAGCGCAGTTCCTTTATTGATTAAGTATATAATTGGCCATATGGCTGCATTATTAAATTAATCTAAATTAAAATCTAACGAAGGTATCAGAAAGAGATCGATTATTCCTCCACGCAATTTATCTCCCATTTGACTGTATTATCATTCCTGGACGCAAAGAATACACCTTGAAAACGTGTATCGGTACCAAATTCGGATTTTAACCGTGAATGTACTCAATTCCTCGGGATTATCTGGATGATATGACTGTTCTTGGGAAATTGATTAAAATCAAACCAGTGATCACGGGGACTACATTTAATTATGGCAGATTCCCAAGTAGCGAGGAAGAACAGTATAAAGAAAGACTGATTCTTATCCTAATAATGACAATACAAACAATTATGTTTTGATCTAGGGAAATGTATTGAGTCTTATTCAGAGTTTACCACATGTGAAAGTGTGGGCAAGTCATAGCTCCTGACGCTACTCTGGTAATCCAGTAAGGTAAGTTCATTTGTATTGTGTATTTAATTATAATAGATTCAGAACAAAAATTTACCATCTTGGATTATTGAAATTCGATCAAAAATATATTGTAGGGGATTCAGAAACTTGGTCACCAATCTGAAAGATTGGTTTCAGTGCTATCTTTAGTTACAACAATATCAGGCTGTGTCTGTCTCATATCTTATACAACGATTATACGCATATTTAAGGAAACACTGATTGAATATAAAAATTAAAAAATATTGTTGACATTATTCTTTTGTCCAAATTTCACAATTTTCTTTCTCTTTGAGCTCTTCTATAACGTTTCTACAATCTCCCGTTCTTTTTTAAATTAGATGTATGTACTGTTTGCTGTATCATTTTGGTCCGATTCCTTGAAACGATTACCAAACCACACATGAAACCCAGTCATCAATGTTTCAGGTAAGAAACTGTGTTTTCTGTATTCAGTTCTCTGAATGTTTGTAAAACAATAGTAAATGACAATTTTTCAAATTGCTAAATATTATTCAATCATTAAATTTATTTTACTGAAGTCTTCTATTTAATGCCTACAACGTTATGAACTAGAATATTTTCAAAAACAATAGCAATGATATCATTTCATAAAATAATTAAAGTGGATGGATTTTTCTAAGTATCCAAACATCACTAGTTCACACCATTCAGACATTCTTAAGTTTTAAGTTGATTTATCAGTAATAATCCCATGTCAATTTTTGATGTTGATTTTGTTAATTTGATGGGCATAAAATGTTCAAGAATTTAATTCAGAGAAGATCATAAATGAAGTTACACAGTGTGATATGACCAAATAAACTTACTTGGACATATTGGAACTGCTCTGCTCCAAAGGAAGGAACATTTTAATTCAAATTTATAAGGATACCCATTTCACCTTAGATAATTATATTAAAATATTAACGCCGATGAAGACATCATTATTATATCGAAACGTGTAAGTTTAAATTATGTAATTAAACAACATTTCATAGCTGCCTATTGACAAGACAGATTACTTAATGCAAAATTATATTTTCATTCCCTTAATGAAAATAATCGGGCGAAGCTGGGTACTACTCCTAGCATCTCAAATAAAAGAAAAGTACTTTTAACCCTGCGAAAATGTTCGATATAATATCGCTTCATACGTCGCTCCTTGTGCTTTCAGATTCACCAACACTCTGATTAAACATCAAATACTAAATGTGAACTATTCTTTGCCCTGAAAGGAGACCGAAGACGACGTCAAGTGGTTGGTTCAATTAGACTTCAACCCATGATTTGAGATTCGATCTCGGCTAAGTTAATTGTGACAACCTCTTGTCAGCAGATTGAGAAAGATTCTGGCTTAAGTCACAACAGCTAAATAGGCCGCTAGAGCTGCAACATCATTATTGTCAGACAATAATGAAAATTGCAGTATTATCACACCTTACAAACAGTCAACATAATGCTATGGTTTTATTCACTGTGCTGCTCTGTACTGAAATAGAGAGCACTCAGTTGCAGAATGAAGACCGTCACCTGAACAACTGTCTGCAGAATATAGTCAACCGCTACTTTGATCAAGAGCAGCAACTACTGATTTGTACTACAAACTCAAAAACATTAACGAGGAAGAATTCGTTGCTTGATCAGTTTCTTCAACAATATTTCTCCAACATAAATCAAACAGCTGTAGTCTCTTACTTCAGACACGATAAGCTACCAAGACAGGAGAGAAAACATGTAGATAATATCTTGATTGTTGCACGGAACTGAACAATGTGATCAAGTTTTCTCATGGATTCAAACATTAGAACAAACCTATGCTTTGAGTGCCAGTGTTCGATTTATAGTTGTAATCGACGAAGCTATTAAGACCAAGAATGACAACTTGCAGTTCATCGTGTTGTGGACAGACTTTGGAAGATGTATGTATTGAATATTTTGGTACTTATCTCATCACCCGTATCGAACACTGTCGTTTCTTCCGTGAATCTTTACACTTGGTTTCCTTTCAGTGATTCCGGACAGTGTGGAAGGAATACTAAGGATGTGGTTGTTATAGATAGGTGGATGATTGAAGGAGAAGGTTATTTTGAGCGTAATAATGAACTGTTTCCTAAAAAGATTCCAAATAAATTCAATAACTGCCAAATTACTGCTGCAGTGAGTAGATATCCACCATTTATTAATATGGAGCGGTTGAATTTCTCTGAGCACGAGTATTTACAACATTTGACTGGATTTGAGGTGGATCTCACAATATCAGTGACAGACAGATGTGGCCTTCAAGTCCATTTTATGTTTCCTTCCCTCTTTACCAGAGATTATGAATTACGGGGTGGACGTTTGGACAATGGAAGTTGGATTGGAGCACTCGGTGATGTGGTTAATGGTCATGCTGGCTTAACTTTAGGTGCTCACGATCCAACTGACGTGAAGTGGGAAGCAATGGACATGACTATCCCACATGTAAAAGATGGTCTGTTGTGGTATGTTCCGAGGGCTGAACGAATTCCCAGTTGGAAGGCACTCATGGTCATATTCAGCCCCCAGATCTGGACGTTGGTTCTTACTTCCTGCATACTGACATCAATTGTTGTTTATCTACTCTCCACTGATGACGGCGTTGCTCTCTCTGCTCTAAATTCATGGTCTATATTGATTGGCATATCGTTGAATCATCAACCAAATCGTTCCATATCACGAGTATTATTTGCTGTTTGGGTGTTCTGTTGCTTGTTGATCAATTCAGCATTTCAGTCCAAGTTAATTGAGGTCCTCACCAACCCGGGTTATGAGAATCAAATTCTAAATCTAGAGGATTTAGCAAAATCTAAACTACACTACGCCACCATGCGTACTTTCGTGGTGGATTTGAAACCCGGTGTTGATGATGATGTACTCGGTAGGATATTTAAAAATGTTGAGTATTTCGATGTTTGGCAGATGATGCAGGTTATAACACATGAAAACATTGAGTTCTTTAAGGATAAGGTTTCAATAAAGACAATAAAAATGAAAACAATTATGCAATATTCTGTCCCCGTGCTGCTACCATTAGTTTAATGGCAATGAGGCCACGAAATAAACCACTCATAGCATTAGAAAATTCGGCAATCCTGTTCGATGTCGTCATGTTTCTAAGGATATACAGCCCGTATACAGATAAGCTCAATACTGTATTGACAAGAATAAGAGAAAATGGTTTGTTGTTTAAATGGTGGTCTAATATGACAAAAGGAGAAAGTTTGTAGATATTTAGAAAATAGAGATTATTGAAAGAGAACATGATGTGGTGTTAACAGTCGATCGTTTGCAAGGATCCTTTGTTATTTTAACAATTGGCAATATTATTTCCACAGTTGTATTCTTGATGGAAATTATTTATTACAGATGCTTCACTCGGAAGAAGACAAGAATCACGTTCAATGTGTGACTATGCACTACTGTACTGACCTGACTGAAAGGAACGTTTTGTAAACACCACGATAGTTGAGTAATTCTACTAATGACAGTCGGCGGGCTGAATTATTGTTCACCGTTCCCGCACCCTCTTTCTCTGCTTTTATCACTGGTACCACTTTAGCTATTTGTTCACTGGAGTTATCATCGTCTAAATGAGAATAGCACGTGACACGGATATCTTCCTGGTGTTGAAGTACAGTTGGATCAATCAGTATTCGAGAAGCATCGTATCATTGGAGACAGTGGCCTGTACGCCGTAAAGGTTTATGTTCAAAACATGAGAAAAATAAGAAGCCTACATTAAGAATAGGCCTTAATGACATTCTTTGATTCCCTCAATCGATCTATTAATTTGATGACCTCATTGTCACAGTCACACCTGAGCTGGTTGACTGACTAGCCTCAACGCTTGCAATGAAAGCATATGTAAGTACAGTATATACAGCACACTCATGAGCCACAACATTATGACCTTTGACCACCGCTTGATTGAATGTCACTTGGTGAGGTTGCAGGCACGTGACACTACGAAAAGTATATAAACGTAGCAGAAGTGAGTTAAGAAACAGGCTAGTGCCAATACGCGCTGAAAATGGGGAATTCCACTGCCTTAGGTGATTTTGACAAATGTACCGGTGATTGGGAACGGGCATTTTTAAAATGGCCAGGCTGTTTGACTGTTCGTGTGCTACTGTCGTGAGCATCTATGAAAGAGGTTGAAAGATGGTGAAACCACGAGTAGGCGACAAATTGTTGGGTGTCTTACCAACGTGGAGTTTGGACTTCAGCCCGCACTGTAAAGCAGAATAGGCAGAGATCTGTGGCCAATTTGGCGGGAAAGCAAAGCTGGTGCATGCACAGGTGTTTAAGAGCACACCATTCGACGCACATTGTTGATTATGCGTCTCCGCAACAGACTACTCCCACGTGTCCCCATGTTCTCCCAAAGATATCGTCTATCATGATTGCACTGGGCACGGTATCATCAAGTTTGGTCCGAGGATCAACGGATAAATTGCCACCAGGTCCAATGAATCACGTTTCCTCTTACACCACGTCGATGGTCGTGTCCGGATACGCCATCTTCTAGGCGAACTTCTACTCGGAACAAGCACGGGGGAGCATTATTCTATGAGGGGCATTAACCAGGACTTCCATCGGACCTGAGGTATTTTTAAGGTCTTCAAGAAAGCTGTGGACTACCTGAAAATGATAGCAGATCACTTGGCAGGCGATCATAATATTTTGGCTATTAGTGTAACGTATACGTATATAATTATACGCATCTTTCACAAAAAAAAAAAAAACGGATGCAAAGGCGTTAGTAGGATTGGCAAAATAGCCCATGTTACCATAGCAACAGGCCATCTTTAAACAGCAATAATCATTTAGAGACACTGGCGCTTTATTCAGATCCTCCTTCTTGTTTGAAATCATTATTATAAAATATATAACTAAGGTAGTTTGTCGGGCGAATATTTCATTGTTAATATAAGCACAGCCTATCCTCTGTTAAAGTGTATTTTCACAATTGCCAACAGGCAGATGGAAAGTCTGACATTGCAACGAAATTTTAGTCGTTAGGTACTGTACCATTATCCTCAAGGGTAAGTTGTAGTACTGTGCACTGCGAGATTTGTTTTGAAACGCAGCGCGGCACTTGGATGGCAAGGCAAGGCACGACAGCTGACGCGAGCACCGTTAGGTGAGCTCCGAGCCCTGCCGAGAACGACCGAAATGCTAGATTTAAGACAGATGTCCGGAACTTGTGTCACGCATAGATCCAAGTTATTGATGAATTAATGAAGGATTACATTATTGATAATAAAGAGGAAGAGAAGTTAATTTATGCTTTTCAGCATTTATACGAGATGTATTGACACTGTACAACATTTTTGAAGAACTTGTTTCATTTGCAAGAATTAATGGAATATGTAAGTCGTTTTGATTATGCGCTGAGGACTTGATTTATCGATCTACGCATCGTTGGAGAGGGGGCTGTTCACCCTCGTGAATCTGCGGGCGTTTTAAGGAAGACAGATTATTGAGTATCTCTGCCAAGAGCAGAACAAGCTAATAACGCGTTATTCTATACGTATCGCGAGCACGCAGTCTACATATAAACGTGTGCGAGACCGTGTTTTTTGAAAGTAGAGTTATGTGGCGAAGAACTCTAACTTATTCACCTTCAGTAGTAAGTTCATACTACACTCTGGAAGTGTGTTTTGTAACGTGCAGACTATATTATGCCATATGTGGATTTAGGCAAGTTCTGTGCAACTAATAAAAGTAACATTGCGAGTGTACTGAAATTCTTACAGTATAACACTCAGTCAAGAACAGTACTGTATTTATGGACATAAGTATTGTGATACTTAGGCACTTTATGAACTTCATGATTGAATCATCTTACTTTAACGACATGATTGTAGATCAGATGTCGGGAGGATAGTTCAGTTGTCTAGTTACTTTGTTACTATGATCGGCTCGACACTTCAAACATGAATATTGCAATGTGAGCGACACAATATGCATTCTGAGGAACGGACACTGACATTTTTCGAATGTTATCGCTAATTCTAGATTGCATTAAGCATGTCCACTCATTATGACATGATGGCATTGTAATGTAACTACCGCTTAGGGCGATCGAGTACAACTACCGTGTGACGAGTGCTTTTTACGGAACGCTATGGATTGTACGTGAAATGGCAATAACAACCGGTGTCGTTCAGCTGTCCATCTGGAACCCGTGCGTTGGGGACTGGCAGTCCAAAGTTCGATTTCATCAGTATTCCAGGATGGCCCAGGAAATTTCCATGTATGATGGAGTGATATGGGAGGCATATCATTGCTTTCTGTTCCATCAGCGACTGGCGAGAAGGTACTGGCAATCAACACCCATCAGTAGTGGTAATGCATATATATTGTAATGTTTCAGTAGCTGTCATATTTCCTTTTCCTTTTAATAGCATAGTTGATAGGTAGAATTTAGGCACGATGGTTTAATCATGTCTGATTCTAGCCTCGATTGGATTTAGATTCTATTTCAAGAATGCATCCATTTTTGGAGTGTGTTTTAACACAATTAATTTAGCTTATAGTAATTTATATGGGAACATTTTTATTGTAGTGAAGAGAATCTACGTCGGTGAAGACTTTAATTATTTTTCACCATTTAATATAATGATTTTTGGAATTTTCAATGTGGTCCACTTATGCCATATTCATTCGCACTCTCATTTATTACTTGATCCTTTTTCTAGAGATCTTTCTGATTGTTCAGTTGGAGAATTGTTGTTGTTGTTGTTTTGAACATTTTCTACGTCGACTTAGACAGTTTAGACTTTATTGATAGGATTTTTATCTATTGCTAAGTGGTATTTCCAATTTTAGTGGACTACAGAGAGAGTAGAGTTTTCTAATCGACTATGTAGGTGCTTATTTTAACGATCACCCTAGTCGATGGTGTAGGAACTCTATATTATTTTCTGGATTACATTCGAGCTGGATTATTTCTTAATTTGCTTGAGAAATCTCGATCCTTATTAAAATTCTAGTTTTGACATACGAAGGTCAAGTTAACATTGAGTTTATTGAAACCATTCCTAATGGTAGTTTCATAATTTTTGTGTCGAATTATATGCAAGTGATGATATTCTGAAAGGCATTTAAATTCTTTTCATCGACGAGAATCTCAGATAACTGAATGTGGAGGCATATCCTTAAACAGATGTGTGATTGTAATAAATTATTGTAAAGCTTAAATAATAATTCCAGTAATAATTGAGAGAAAGAAGTGATAACGATTTTTCATTTTTTTATACAAAGTATTACGATCCTGTATAAATCTAGTAACGCTAATCTATTCGCAAACTGTAACTATAAAATATAACGGTAGTGATATTATTCGCATGGAGGGTGACTGATAATGAGAAATGTATAAATAATTATGAAACAGTAATAATGAATACTCAGTGGAGTAGATTTATTATATGGATAAGACTATGGAGTGGCACCAATTAAATTATGAAGTAATGAAATAATGTTTGAGATTGTATAAATGAGATTATTGGGTCTAAGAGACACCAAATACACATGAAATAATTACCACGAAACCACGAACGAAATTACACTCATGGAGGGTGTATTATCATCAAATTGATTCACCTGACACTCTGAGAGGTGTTATAAAAAGACTGTATAATTTTATTCCAGGGTTGTTATAAACATGTACTTTGAGGAAATTACCTACTGAAAACGAAACAGATCTGATGCTAGATCCAGTAGGAGTTTCTGTGCGGATCTATAATTTTTCAATGGGATTTTGCAACCCATGCTTATGTGTTGAATTTGATTTTTGTTCCTTTGACGAAATGCAATTGCACAGTGAGGTCTGTGGTGTGCATTTTTGTGCTTTATCCTTGACTTTGTCAAGTTTGTTAACATTCTTTCAGATAGTTATCTGAAGACATAGCACTCAGCTATGTCATTTTCTAAATAAATGTTTTCAGTTCCATTTTAATTCTACATTTGTGGTGATTTATAGAAGTGAGGTGAGGTCACGTTAAGAAAGCCATTGCTGGGTAATTCTAGGTGTTCCTACATCCTTTTTAGATCTCGTGTTTTTTGGACGGGTCCTTTTTAAAGGGGGAGTTTTTTTTTACGGGTCCCGGAGGACGGGTTCTTGTTGACGGGTCCCTGTGGGCGGGTCCCTTTGACATAATTTGGATAAAATGCACGGGCCAGTCCATAAGGATCAGTCCAAAGGGACCCGTCAACAAGGACCCGTCCTCCGGGACCCGTAAAAAATGACTCCCCCTTTAAAAAGGACCCGTCTAAAGGGGCTAGTCAACAGGGGCCAGTCCAAAGGAATACATCAACAGAGATCAATCCAAAGGGGTCAGTCAACAGGGATCAATCAAAGGTTAAGTTAAGCTACGGCAGCCATTTTGGAACTTTTTGATCACACCTCGTAGGGTTAGGTTAGGTTGAGTTAAGCTACGACCGCCATTTTGGAACTAATTCTTAGTTTCCAAATTATAGGCAATTTTAAAAATTGGACTTTTTTTGGAAAAAATGAAAAAATGTTAAGTTTTGTTCTAACGTTAAAGGACTTCAAGGACATTTGTTTGAGTCTATATATGACATTTTAGAATGATTAGTTTTCAAAATATCGTCTAGTTTCAAAATTGAACCGTTTTGGATTTTGTCCCAGAGACCTGGGACTTGGTTTGCGGGTAGAGGGGGTAAATACCTGTCATTTATGTCAAACACATTTTTTGTGTAATTCATAGTTTACAAAATATAGCCCATTTTTAAAAATGATCAATATTTGGAAAAATGTCAAAAATTCCATGTTTTGTTCTAACGATTAAGGACATAAAAGCCATTGGTTTGAGTCTATATATGACTTTTTATGATGATTAGTTTTAAAATTATAGCCTATTTTCCAAATATTTTTTGGAAAAATTTAAAGAATATAATTTTTTTGACTGAGAGTGGGATAGACGTAGGTGATGGAGTTAGCATATGATTTTTAGTTTAAATATATAGCCTACTTTCCCAATTTACCTTTTTTGAAAAATTTGAAATGTATAATGTTTTTGACTAGGCGTGGAATGGAGTTGAGAGACCATCATTAACCTTAGAGTAGTTTGGATTCTTGGAATTTTAGTGTGTTGTTGTTGCTTACAAACATATAACGGTATGCATTATGCTATCATAAAAAGGGCTGAGATACTTTCCATGAACAAGAGAAATATCCTCTAAATACATTGACAAAAAACAACTTGTGAAATACGCCATTACGAATAGGGTACCACAAAATAACTTGTCAAATAAGCCATTACAAATAGGGTACCACTTTTACACCCCACTTTTGCACCCACTTTTGCACCCGAACATTACATCATCTGACATAATAAAAATAGGCATGGTTGTTGTCGAGACTGAGATAAGAGTGGGGGGTAATGAATTTATAGTGATAGGATCGGAAATCCCATTATCACTTTAGTATTGACATCAAGCAAAATTTAAAAAAATATATCGTGTTTTTGACAGAGTGGGATAGACATAGTTATAAAAGTTGAGAGTCGATAATTAATCTAAAAGTACTCTGGAATTCATGGAATCTTAGTGTGTTGTTGTTGTTGCTGCTTACAAACCGGTATGGTCACGTCAGGTGAGGATAGCTAGGATTAGATTAGGATATGTTCAGGTAGTTTCCATAGTCACCGCTAGATAGCGGAAACATACTTTGCGTGTCGCATGTGGCTATTTGACAAAGTTTTACTGTGTGAAAAAACGTGCTTGTATAACCTGTGTATATAAATTGAATATACAAATAACCACTAAGTGTTTAGAACTAACATGTATAGCCTTGTATAGGGAATATAGGGGTCCTTAACAAGATAGAGTGTCTAACACACGAGTGTACAGCCTTTTGATATGCAGTAAGTACCTGATCACGCCTACTATCAATTGCGCCTACCATTAATCGCGCCTACTATCAATTGCGTCTACTACCAATCGCGTCTACTAGGACATGACTTTTCATTAAACCAAAACATTTCCTTTTTTGTCAGCCTCCCACCCCTCTCATCAATCTATGACGTCATAGTCATAGTCAGCCTTAAAACAAGTCTAAACTTGTAGAACATGTCACGTGACAAAGTTAGGTTAGGTAAAGTTAGGTTATGTCAGGTGAACTGAGGTTAAGTCTGCCTTGTCTTTTTTATATAAACATTGACACTGTAACTTTGTGATATCAAAAGTGATCTGAGTCGCGCCCATATCAATCACGTCTACTATCAATCGCGCCTACTATCAAGCACGCCTACTATCAATTGCACCTACTACCAATTGCATCTACTGTGAATTGCGTCTACTATGAATCGCGTCTACTATCAATTACACCTATTATCAAATGCGCCTAATATAAATCTCGCCTACTATCAATCACGTCTACTATCAATTGTGCGCCTACTATCGATCGCGCCAACTATCAATTACGCCTACTATCAATCACGCGTACTATCAATTACACCTACTATCAATCACGCTCATGTCTAATTACGCTTACTATCAATCGCGCCTTCTATCATTTGCGTCTACTATACATCGCGCTCATGTCAAATTGCGCCTACTATCAATCACGCCTACTATCATTTGCGTCTACTATAAATCGCGCTCATGTCAAATCGCGCCTACTAACAATTACGCCTACTATCAATCGCGCCTACTATCAATTGCGTATACTAAAAATCGCACCCATGTCTAATTACGCCTACTATCAATCGCGCCTACTATAAATCGGGCTCATGTCAAATCACGCCTACTATCAATCACGCCTACTATCAATTGCGTCTACTATTAATCGCGTCTACTATCAATTGCGTCTACTGCCAATCGCGCCTACTAGGACATGACTTTTCATTAAACCAAAACATTTCCCTTTTTGTCTGCCTCCCACCCCTCCCATCAATCTATGACGTCATAATCAGTCTTACAGCAAGTCTAAACTTGTAGAATATGTCACGTGACAAAGTTAGGTTAGGTAAAGTTAGGTTATGTTAAGTGAGCTGAGGTTATGACTTAAAATACCCCCTCTATACCTTGTACTTTGTATAAACATTGACACTGTAACTGTATGATATCAAAAATGATCTGAGTCGCGCCCATGTCAAATTGCGCCTACTATCAATCGCGCCTACTATCAATCACGCCTACTATCAATCACGCCTACTATCATTTGCGTCTACTATAAATCGCGTTCATGTCAAATCACGCCTACTATCAATCACGCCTACCATCAATTGCGTCTACTATTAATCGCAACTACTATCAATTGCGTCTACTATAAATCACGCCTACTAAGACATGACGTTTCATTAAACTAAAACATTTCCTTTTTGCCAGCCTCTCACCCCTCCCATCAATCTATGACGACATAATCAGTCTTAAAGCAAGTCTAAACTTGCAGAACATGTCACGTGACAAAGTTAGGTTAGGTAAAGTTTGGTTATGATAAGTGAGCTGAGGTTAAGTCTTAAAATACCCCCTCTCTACCGTGTACTTTGTATAAACATTGACACTGTAACTTTATGATATCAAAAATGATCTAAGACGCGCCCATGTCAAATTACGTCTACTATCAATCGCGCCTACTATCAATCACTCCTACTATCAATTACATCTACTATCAATAGAGCCTACTATGAATTGCGCTTACTACAAATCACGCCTACAATCAATCACGCCTAGTATCAATTGCGTCTACTATTAATCACGTCTAGTATCAATTACACCTACTATCAATTACGTCTACTATCAATTGCGTCTACTATAAATCACGCCTACTAGGACATGACGTTTCATTAAACTAAAACATTTCCTTTTTTTCCAGCCTCTCACCCCTCCCATCCGCAAAACGTGCTTGTATAAGCTGTGTATTTAAATTCAATATATACAATTAACCACTAAGTGTTCAGAACTAACATGTCTAGGGTATATATGGGATCCTTAGCAACAAACAAAAAAATACTGTCTAACCTACGAGTGTACGGTCTTGTCATACACAGTAAGTACCTGTTAACCTTGACTAGGGTATAAGAATATTGTCAGTTGACTACTGCCTGTTACAGTGTTCACATCGTGAAAGACCGTCTCACCTACCAGTCTCCAGCCTTGTCATACGCAGTAAGCAGCTGTTGGCGGAAAACAACATCCATAAATCTTGACATTTAGGAAAGTGTGTATGTGTGTGTGTGTAAATCACTTGTAATCTAAAGATTGTTCATGTGACTTTACTAAAATTTAATTCATATGTATTAGTTGATATGGAAGTCTCAACAACCAGTCATGGCAAGCCATGTGTCTTCTATAAAGGATATACATATATTGTAAAAACAACCAATACAGATGGAACTGTTATTTGGCGATGTTCAAAACAACGATCCAAAAAGTGTCGAGGAATGATCAAAACAAAAGACTCCAACGTACTTACTTCAAAAGAACATCATTGTGAATCTCAAATTAAAACACATTTAAATACGCAAAATACTCTAACCCAGGTAAAAAAGCAAGTCCAAGAAAAATATATTGCTCCTCAAGATAGTGCATTGTTTGTTAAAAAGCATTCATCATCACCTCAAAAAGACATGTTAGGACAAATATCATCGTTCAAAAAAACCTTAACACTATCAAAAGCAACGCAGACTCTACAAGAGGTCCCTGTGGAAAACAAACAAGAGGAATTGGATAGTTCTAGTGATGTTGAGAATGATGATGATGATAATGATGGTGACAATGACTATAATAATTTTGATGATAATATTCATAATGATGATGATGATGATAATTATGAAAAAGAAGAGGATGAGGGTTTTATGTTTATAAAACCATTGCGGCTTCCCCAGTTTTTAAGAGCAAGAGTACCTGGAGAAAGTTGTAAAAGGATCTACAACAAGCGTTGTGTTTAAAAATCTATATCGAACAATGGTAAAGAGATAGAGTTGAATTCAGTGTGTAACTATTATAAAATGAATTTAATAAAAATATTGTATGGGTATTGTCTTTTTTTATTAATTACTATCCCCATGTCCCACTATTAATACAATTGTTAACCATCAACAGTCTCTATGTTCAGAAAGAGAGTGGCCTTAAACAATACACTACATCTATGGTTTGTGTAACGAGTATCATAATAATACAGTGTGACCAAGCCATGTTAAGGCAATAGTTATGTCAGGTAAGGGATTCGAACCCTTGCTTCCTTATACAGAAATTTGATCTTAAGTCAAACACCTTAACCACTCGGCCAACCTGACAGTTACTAATTTAATTGGTCTTGAGGACTTGAGTGTTTACAAAACTTTTTCCAGTATACATTGACTAAACCACTTGCTTGTTTCGAAATATAGATTTTGTTTTGTTTTACCATAACATTGCAGTTATGAGTCTTGTGAACTGGGTGTTCAATATAGGGTTAAAAGCATTTTAAAAATCATTTTAGAAAAGCTCTTAGGTATCGTGTCATGGGTTTTAGTAATGCATTACTGTTCGTTGATTAACATTTACCGTTACACAACATTATTTTGGTGAACGTACATGTTGTTGTTTGAGTCTTTAGTCCTTTGACTGGTTTAATGCAGATCTCAGCGCCTATCTGTCCCGAGCTAATCGTTTCATCTCTATATAGCTACCACACCCTACATTCAAGGCTATCTGTTTAACATATTCTAAACTTGGTCTACCCCTACAGTTCTCGTCCTCGAACCTTTCTTCCATAACTAAGTTTGCTATTCTTGGGTGTCTTAGTACGTGTCCTACCAACCTATCTCTTTACTTCATTAACAGTCGCCAGATACATCTCTTCTCCCCCACTCGTCTTAATACCTCTTTGTTAGTAACCCTATTTACCCATCTAATCTTCATCATTCTCCTGTAACACCACATTTCAAACACTTCAATTCTCCACTTTTCTGCTACACCAATTGTCTAAGTTTTACTTTCATAGAGTGCCACGCTCCTGACCAAGGCCTTCAAAATGACTTTCTAATACCTAAATCTATATTCAATGTCAACAGATTCTGTAGAAATGCTTTGCTTGTCTGAGCTACATAAGAATCCTAATCGTCTCTGGTATAATGCCTTGTTTAGCCAAACATAGTCGCTCAAAAGGTCTAAGCATTTTTTGTATATAACCCTAAATAGCAAACAGTTTTTCTAAAACCCTACTCATTGGTCAATAACAACCAGAGTCGCCAAAGTGTTTCGTTGGTACTTAACTCATGTCTGGTTAATCAATTCCTTTCATATCGTTATCCAATTGTAGTAGTAAGGACTGGTGAACAACGTAAGTTCAACACATTGCTTTACATGCAAATGTAGTTAGGCCCTTTGACATAATTTAAATAAATTCATGGTCTAGTCCGTAGGAACCAGTCCAAAGGGGCTCATCCACAAGGACTCGTCCACAAGGACCTGCCCACAAGGACTCGTTAACAATGACTCGTCCACAAGGACTCGTCCACAAGGACCTGTCAACAAGGACTCGACCACAAGGACTTGTCCACAAGGACCTGTCAACAATGACCCGTCAACAATGACCTGTCAACAATAACCCATCAACAGGGGCCCGAACACAGGGGCTCATCAACAATAACAGGGGCTCTCACCTCAAGGCCTAACATGCCCCTCTTTGTTTATCAGTTTGCCGATCGACAAGCGTCACTTAAAATACTTTTTGATCACCACTCGTGGGTTGGGCTAGGTTAGGTTACACTACAGCCGCCATCTTTTAAAAAGCCCGCCCTCTTACAAAAGCTATGAGTGGGCATGCGTAAAAAACAAAAAACAAGCATGTTAATTCATAGTGGCTATCCACCGAACACATGTCTCTTGTGTGGAACAACGTTTAATTCCATATCGGCATTCAAACTCTCACATGTTGCAATTAGAAAGAGAGATTCTCTAAAAAATTACAATTTCACCCCCTAGTAGGGGTAGGTTTTATTTTGGGGTGGAGATATGTTGTCCATTGGAAAGGGGGTGTCAGCCCGAGTTCAACAACACCTCATTTGTTAAAATCAGACCATAAGTTCGAGAGATATCGCGTCGGCGCCATCTTGGCGGTGGAGCGGTGGCGGTGGTCACAGAACCCGTACAAACACACTACTTCAAAGCTAGCTTTTCCCGAGCATGATTCAATTCTATTTGACACTATAAATAACAGGTGTGTTATTTTACACTATTTGTGTAATATCACGTCATAATGTAGACCTGATATTGCATTGACATGCAATTTAAAGCTTGATAAGCGAGGTGAGACAGAAGTATTATTTTTATTACTTGTATTTGTGACAGACGAGTTAACAGTTAATTATCTTTTTGTGTAGTAAACTTTAGGAGGTCAATTACGACAGTCTAATATCGTTCATTATTATGGGAAGTTTCATTTGAAGAACTTAATGATGTATAATAGTAGATCAGTAGTCATGTGTAACGACACTGAGGGTCATGCCGTTATTTTAGAGAAGTTCCGACAGAAGAAATGTTAATAACAATTAATCCGTTTTTGGTTATTTTTTATCATAGTGGATGATAATTGTTTAAGCCATATATACTGTTATATGAGGATTTGTAGAGCTATGGAGAGCTCGTGCAAAGGAGGTTCCACATTTTAAGGGAAGTCAATGAAATAATTGTTCTTTGATAAGAAAAGGCATGTCGTTGTATACAAGAAGTCCAGTTCATGTGAAGTAACGTTTTAGCTGTGATGACAGAAGGGTTTAAGTGGAAAGCAATTATAGAACGATTGTCTACTCATGTCATTGATACTATTATTAAACTTTTTTAAACCCGGAGTTGTGTAAATACGTACAGTTAACCTTTGTCAGTCGACTGTATTAGTTCGACAATGAAATGAAACCTATATTAGACGATGTGTGAGCAGTATATGAAAGCCAAAGAGTATTAGCACATGTTTATGTGGAGAAACATTGTAAATAACTAATTGCAAGTTGTATAGTAACAGAGAATCCAGAATCTCGAAGGTAACGTGTTAGCAACGTTAAATATTGTCTATTATTACGAACAAATTACTTGTAAATATTTTCCGTAACGATTTAAGAATTTAAATAATTTTCATTAGGATTAATTAACAGAATGTTTTTGGAATAGAGTGTTTTTGTGAGGGAATGTTTTTGTATGGATGATTGCCACTTGTTAAGAGTGACTGTTCAACCTAGTCGGTCTAGAACGATTACGGAGTATGAATGAAAGTGTGTATTAAAATTTCCGTATGATTGGTAGAGATTTGTTTAAGTTATGAGCGTTTTTATAATGCAGAATGTAACTTTTATTCGAGGCTTTTAGACGCGAGCCAGACAGCAATGATGCAAGCAAATGTGGACAGAAAGATGAACCGTTAGCAGTCGAGGTCATGTTATTATATAATGTGAAGCCAGATCGTCAGCCACTGCCTTGTAAATGGAACAGTTTTATAGCGTAGCACTTTGCCAGCGTTCATTGATAAATCAGGCCAATGCAGGTGCATTTCTAGACTCGTGGCGGAAGAGGTAACCAGTTGTAAGGAATGTTATGAATGCAGGAGCCTCTGTTAAAAGTTTTCTTCACGTACAGTAGGCCTAGTTATGTCAAAATTTTAATGCTTGTAATTTATAATTAGTAATTGCAGTAAGATGTGTAGTGGAAGAGAAGTGTGTATGATTGTATGGTTATTTTTTGTTAATTAGAATAGTTTATTGTTTTTGCTAGATTAGTTTACACTTGGTAAATAAATTTGCACATTTCGTTGTCTTTCGTCGTTGACGTGTGATTCATTATAAATATCAGGATTAGAGTATTGTGGATGTATTGTAGGCGAAGCTGAGTTCCCATTCCGCGAGACACGTAAGTAAAGGTAAGTGTGCCCTGTGTAGTTTGTTGTTTTCCCACAATATTCTTGTAACTGCAGTATGTAAATCCCTAAAGACCATGTTGGAGCGATTTCTAATGAAGTAATTTGCCGGTGCTTTTAGAAATAGGCAATCCAGCTGGGGCTATGGATATTCCAACAGGCTACTTTCCGGATTTACGGGTACAGTACATCAGGTCATATATTGGTCAGCTTGACTCACGGTAATCACCCAAACACCCCTCATTCAATTGTAGTCAGTCGTATTCATTTGTCATAGCCCTCAAGGCCTTCGGGCCGATAGGCTTCGATTGCTTGCGTCACGCACGCAATAGACAAGTCCTTGTCTTTAGATGAATGGAGCCATGGGTCCAGGAAGGCCGAGGGCCTTAGGAGCCTTCAGTAAGACGAATTACGTGACTAGATATGTGGTGCGTTATTGAAAAATGCTGGTGCATTTCTATACTAAGGAACTCACAACGCTGCCATTATTTCGATCGTTAAGGCTTAAGGGTACCAGGTAGTGTTCATTAGCCAACAATGCAACTGTTTAATAAAAGTTTTTTTATTAGATAACCATGACAACTAGAAACTTGAGATTGTTACAAGTTATCACCAACATCCATGGCAGTGTTTTGATAGGGAATTAGGGAAATTGAAAACATATTTGAAAAATAATGAACATTTGAAAATTCTGAAAATTTTAGAAGAGTATTTGTATTTTGGTGCCTTTTTCTCTGGTGTTCAAATAGATAATTGGGTGAAATCTATAACTCTTAAGTTAATGTAATGTTATTGATACAGCTTGTGAACCAAAGTTATTGTTGTCAGGCATTTGGTTTCAATTTTATGAATTTTTGATTTGAACAATATCTTTCAGCCTTTATTTGAATTCTTTATTAATTTTTATACGTTTTGTACCGACAGTAGTGGCTACGCTGGCTAAAGCGCAGTGTTAGGCCAGGGGGCCAAGCTCTCTGCTGACTCGGTAGACGCGTGGGTTCGAGCCCCACCGTCGGCCGTCCTTGAAATGGTTTTCCGTGGTTTCCCCATTTTCAACACCAGGCAAATGCTGGGACGGTACCTTCTGACAGGCCACGGCCGCTTCCTTCCACATCCTTGCCCAGTTTCATTCACCATCATTCATTTCATCCCTCATTAACTCCTCTCATGAGGTTGGCGTCAGGAAGGGCATCCGGCCGTAAAAACCATCGCCACTAATACTTTCATCGCATCTCATCCCCGACCCCGTTGGAAAAACTGGAATAATAAGGGGTAGACATACATACATTAATTTTTATACGTTTTATCCTTTTTCGATTACTTTCATTTGGCCTCGCAGCTTTTGGTTTGTAAGCATCTAAAAATTCAGAAAATTTCAATTTGATCAGGCACTTGGTTCCCGAGAGAAAGGTCCAAAATATCGAAAAATTTAAAATCTTGAGAAATTTTAGGTTAAAGATTCAGTCGTTTCATGTAATTGACGTATGCATTGTTACATTAAAATATCAATAATGACCTCAAATATGGTTTCTATACCTATGTGTTATATATTGCTGTAATCGGAAAAGAATTGAGAATTTGTTGAACCTAGAAACAAAAAATGCTGTTTTCGGTCATTCCAAACTACTTGACTAAGGTAGGTTATTGGTAAGGGGGGCCCTGGCCTACTGGCCCGTTAGAGCCGGCCACCCCTGCAGTGTAAAGTGTGCGAGAAGAGTGTAAAAAGCGATTTCAAAAAAAAAAAAAACAAATTGAACAGCATTCGAAGACCACTTCACATCTCAGATCAAAAGATCACAGTAAGAATACGCAACAGCTACTTTTAACCGACATGAAAACACGGTGTGAAATTAGTAAATTTTCCGCTGATCTCTGTAAAGCTTTCGTATGCAACAACATTCCGCTGCATAAGTTGAATAATCCACATCTACGCTCGTTTCTTGAAAAGTATTCTGCTACTCAAAGGATACCAGATGAATTTACCCTTAGGAAGAGCTATTTACATTAACTGCACGCCTCTGTCGTGGATTCGATACGGTCTGACATAGGAGGGAACTGTGTATGGATATCGGTAGATGAAACAACCGATTCGTGTGGTCGATACATTGCGAACTTCATAGTGGGTAAATTATGTCCGAAGAACCCGCCAAACCTCATTTACTTTCGTGCAAAGTAATAATAAAATAAAACAACCCCTGCACTACAGCCCGTCAAGGCCTAGGCCTACCAAGCGACCGCTGCCCAGCCACTTGGCCTGCAGATATTGGGGTGACGCGTGATCAGCGCATCGGGTCTCATCGGCCGTTAAACTTGGTTTTCGTGATCGGGGTGCTGACTTACTGTCAGACAGCTACTCAATTGTCCCCACGAGTCTGAGTGCACCCCGTTTCAGCCCTCACGTCAGTTTCTAAAATCTATGACGGAGCCGGGAATCGAACCCGAGGCCTCTGGGTGTGAGGCAGGCGCGCTACCCCAACACCACGGGGCCGGCCAACTTTCGTGCAAAGTGCTAGAAAAAAAACAACCACGCTACAGTTTCAAGATATCTTAACGATTCCCTGCGACGTCTGTGGCCTAGTGATTGTTACAAAGCGCACCTTTTAGTCACAGATGCAGCGTCGTATATATTGAACACTGGTCAGTCTCTTCGAGCATTTTTTCCAAATCTCATCCATTGTTGTGATAGAAGCCATTTTTCAGAGTTGCCTAAATCTACTGAAGAAAGCTTTTTCGTCGGTCAATACCAGTTGTGCCCAATTTCATGAGGCGGAAAACAAGTTTTTGCATACCCTACAAACTAACATGGTGCTATGTACTAATACCTACTTCATTGGATGACATGTTCGTCACGCATTCGTCCTCAGATCCTCGGAACAGGAGCAAGTGTTATTGATAAATGAGAAAAGGGAAATCAAGCACATAACTAGGTAATAATAATAATAATAATAATAATAATAATAATAATAATAGGTCCCAGGAATTAACCTGGGTTGAGTCCTTGTGGCTCTGGGCAAATGGGAGTGAAATGCATCGTTGCCTGTCATCTGCAACCATAACATATTGGATTCAGCAAGAGAATCCAACTAGCCTCTTTCACTCCAACTCCAGCACATAACCTATAAGACGTGCCCCTGTTAAGCCGAGCAACTCAGTGGACGGTTGGGTAACCAATCCCAGCGGGAAACTGGGTCGGCGAGCCGATCAGTGCTGGGGGCTCCAAGGCTCACAACCTTGGTAGTACACTGGTCGGTGTGAAACATCACTGACCCCAAACTATAGTTTTTCTACTGTTCAAAGCATGGAGGAAAGTTCAGCAAAAGCTACTACCCCAGGTGGTATCCAATCCACCTTCGCCTTGAGAGAAGCATGCAGGCCTTCGGAATCTGGGGAGCCTGCGCCGACATGCATGGAGGTATCGGAGATTCCAGGAAAGATCCAACACAAATGCCGGAAGTTCTTTGCTACCTTTAACACGAATTCCCTTCGGAAGAATGGTAAATTGAAACAACTAACTGATTCCTTATCCCAACATCAAATCCTGATTGCAGCAATTCAAGAAACGAGATGTACAGATGAATAAGCCTTTGAGTCAGAAGGCTACAGAATTTTTAAAGGTAAAACTGGTAAACGTGTAACAAAAACAGTTCCCAAACTTGGCACAGGATTCATCGTCAGTAGGAAGATTTTGGATTCAATCATTGGCTTCAACTCACCTAGCAGTCAGTTTCAACTCTCTCCTTCTGGAGCACAAACAAAGTTCATGCTGTTGTGAATGTCCATGCGCCAATCAATCAAGCGAATTAGAGAGACCCAGAAGGAACGGATAGATTCTGGGAAGACCTTGAAGATGTTCTCTGTAAGATTCCAGACAAACACACGATTATTCTTCTTGGAGATTTCAATGCACAGCTGGGTAAGGAAAGAATGTTCCAAAATATTATCGGGAACTATCCAGCTCACCAGAGAACAAATCGCAATGGTGAGAGGCTCGTAGAACTATGTAAGGCTTTCAATCTTGTTATAAGATCCACAGCGTTCAATCACCTTCCCAGAAAACAGAAGACTTGGACATCTCCGAATCCAAATCTCGGCGAATTTCGAATTGATCACGTCGCAATTGCACGTAAAGCTCAGAGAGAAATACAGATGTGAAGGTTCTAAGAAATGCCCATCTAGATTCGGATCAAATCAAAGTTAAACTGATTCCAAGAAACACCAGAAAGTCCGTCTTAAAAAAGATCTATCGATTTGATACTGAAAAACTACGATTGTGCCCTGAATTTACTCAGAAACTAGAATCTTGGAATCCCGAAAACTGGAATGAACTACAACAGGCCTGGTCACAACAGCACAGGAGACAGTTCCACTGACGAAGTCAAAGAAACATGCGTGGTGGAATAATGCATGTGATTCAGTGGTAAAGCAAAGACAACTTGCCTGGCAGAAATGGAACTCGGGAATGAACCAAGATAAATGGGAAAACTTCGCGAACGAGAGACAATGCGCTGCAAAAATCATCCGCAATGTAAAACGTGCCCACAACAAGAGCCAACTAACTCAAATTGAGCTAGACTTTCAGAGGAACAACACAAGGGACTTCTACAGAACCTTTAAACGCAATCCAAGCAAATACAATCCTCCGAGTCTACAGTTCAAAGACTCTAATGGGAGACTAGCTTACAGTGAGAGAGAAAATTGCCAGATTCTAGCCAAATACTTTGAATCCCTCCTTAGTTGTGAGACTCCAAACTCCACTTTCTCATTAGAAGACAACATACAAGTCCACCCAGAGTCATCCCCTCCAACGAAAGAAGAAATCAAACAGATTATCCAGTCACTTAAGAACAACAAGGCACCAGGTGAGGACTCGATAATCGCCGAATTTTGGAAGTATGCTGGTGAAAAGATGATTGATAAATTGACTCACATTATCAAGGAGATTTGCGAAACTGAGAAACATCCATGTGACTGGACTTCTGCCTTGATTCATCCCCTGCATAAGAAAGGTGACAAAACGGACGTTAACAACTACCGCGGCATTTCCCTCCTACTGATAACTTACAAAATTATTTCAAAAGCTCTGCAGATTAGGGCAGAACAACAACTTGATCCACAATTAGGAGAGTATCAAGGAGGGTTCAGGAAATAACGCTCATGTGCCGAACAAATTATGAATCTGAAATCCATCCTTTTCTATCTGAAGCGAAGGAACAAGAAATTTGTGGTAACCTTCGTCGACTTCAAGAAGTCCTATGATTCGATTGATAGAATAGCTCTTATTCAAATTCTAAAGGAATTGGGATTGGATAATAAAACCAGGGCAATCATTCAACAGACCTTAGCTAACACAACTGCCAGAGTCAAGTTCAGAGGAGAAATTTCAGACTCTTTCGAAATTAAGACAGGAGTTAGGCAGGGAGATGGGCTTTCACCCCTGGTCTTCAACTGTGCACTTGAAAAAGTCATCCGCGAGTGGCGCAAAGAAATGAACGATGGGGCCAAAATGGAGTACGACTGGGTTACAAGAACATGAACCTTTCTTTTGATTGCCTAGCTTTTGCAGATGATCTTGCAATTTTCTTCGACTCTTTAGACATGGCCACAAAACAAATTAACCAGCTGCAGGTACAGGCAACAAAAGTTGGTCTTCAGATCTCTTTGGAGAAAACACACTTCATAACTAACATCAAGCCAGCACCAAGGGAGCTAAAAGTAAACCAGGGGAAAATCAAACGGACAGATAAGTTTAAATATCTTGGCGAGTGGGTAGAACCCAACGTATGTGAGAAAGAAACCTTCACTTCGCGCATGAACAAAATGGAAATGGCGTACCAACTCACCAAGGACGTTTACAACAAAATGTCAATATCCCTGAACGCAAAACTTAGGCATTATTGCACTGTCATACGACCAGAGGCTCTGTACGCATCGGAATGCCTCACCATGTACAAGAAAGACCTGGTAGAAAAATCGGAGATCAAGGAAAGAAAGATCTTGAGGAAAATTCTTGGCCTGATTAAAGACAACGGTGAATATAGACGACGGCATAACTATGAGCTGTATATTCATGTCCAGAAGATCTCTGATGTAATGAGGAAAAGGAGAATTGCATTTAATGGCCACTTGCTTAGAATGAAACCCACACGATTGACGAACCTGATCTTTAACTATTTTATAAATAAGAAGACCAAGCCAGCCTGGTTCGAAGAGGTGGAAACTGACCTGCAAGAGATGGAAATTACCTGTGGGGATATTCAAGAACGCAATCCCCTCGGGAAGAAACTACACGACCACCAGGGTTTTCAAGAAAAAAAAACGAAGTTGAAGACGGGAAAGATGTGGACGGAAGAAAGAAAAGAGCAACACCGGCAACGTATGAAGGAACACTGGGCAAAGATCAAAGCCCAGAGAAGTCAGTTGAAATAACGTGGTCCTTAGTTGGCCGATACGATTAAAGAATAATAATAATAATTATAATATCGTATGACCTCGGTGCCGGGTGCAAGTTTTGGTATTTGACACCCAGAGGGCGGCTTGCATGTCAAATTACTTTTTTGTTCCTTGAAGCACTATGAAAGTCAAGGAGGTTAGATATCTAAGCACCTTGACACTATAGCGCTTTCTAGTAGAGAAATGAGGAACTTTGTGTTGGCGGAAAATCTCGAGATTAATTTTGCCATTATAAACACGGCCCACTGAATTCAAATGGTTTCTTTAACATGCCAACCTCGTATTACATGCGTATCGTGATTTTTGCCGCCTTTCAAAAATCACTTACCACGGCCAGGAGCGAACTTGCAAGCTTGGGGTTAGTAATCCTATACGATAACCACTCACCTACCGTGGCAAGCTAACTATGTAATACTAATGCTATATTCCACTGAGAGGTCGTACCTTGACATTGGGAAAGGGCCTCAATGGGCACATGCCTATTACATTTTGGGACCGTGGCATTGTTAAGCACTTTTAGTAAGTGGGTCTAACCAACAAGGCATTCTCTAAGACCACGGATACGGGTTCCAGTAGAATTTGTTCTATGGGGAGGCAAATTTTTAGGAGGAAAATATGGGTGGTAGATCCAGATTTCAAGTTGACCAAAATCGAAGTCCAATTTTGTGTCCAATATGTGCACTTACCAACAATATTTATTGTAATAAATGCGTATTTTACCACAAATGTTCCTTAAAAATTAAAATTTGACTCTGACAACATCACTACAATAAATTCCATCAAGACTGACTCGTCCACGCTAATATACGAACACAATGAACGTTCACATGTTGATTGGAAAAGTGCCGGTAGATGGCTCCACTATCATCGCACACTCTGGGGGAAATGTTACAAACTTCCCTCTCAGGAACACAGGGGAAACCATTTGAGCAAATGAATTCCCTCACAATGACCCTGGTAACATATTGTATTGTCCCCGGGGGTGTACCTCAGGTAAGAGCGTCGTTTGGTATAAGGTGTAAGGTGTCTGGGGACAACACTGAGTGTAATTGTAGTGCAGGAACGGCGTGCGGGCAGAGTAGTAGGTCGAGCAACGGCCTTGTGTCAGTGAGTGAGTAAAGGAATGCTTGCTCACCGCCAGATGGACAGGCGAGGCGACAGGGCAGAAAGCCGTGCGGTAAAAGTCGTCTACTCGGAGGGAGCCGCGAACTGGGAGTTTAATGGGGGCGTTTAAAAATACAAGGAATCAACTGTGTGTGTTTAGTGGTGGTTTGTTCCACAAAGGCGGGGAATGCAGGTTAATGGAGAGCGTTCAGTGATACAAAGATGAAATGAAATAACAAAGTAGCTGGGGTTTGGAGTTGAAGGGAGCAAATTGATGGATTAACCTTCGAGCACACTCACCAGATTTGTAGACGAGCTGGCGTCGATGTAGCGTAGCAGCGTGGCGTTCTCACAAGAGTCCCTTCCCTTGGTAGCTGGGCTATTTATTGTAATTCTACTTGTGTTGTAATCTGAGTCAGCGTTATGAATGCCATTCTGCCCTAGAGAGTGTTGATACCTGAGATATGTGTCTTATGAGGTAGCTCGCCAGGCTAGTGTAGTTGTTGCTGTTGCTTCTTTAATGGTTACGGCCTTAAAAAGGGATGGTTATGCCCTATGGGGCCTCGGGGTATAACAATATCAATTAATATTACATCAGAGAGCGACGAAGGGACAAGAGATAGCTTCATGAGTGTGGTTTTTGTTTCTTTAAACATCATCGAGTGCATGCTATCAAACAAGAAAGTATGTAGGAACGTTGGTTAGGCATATTGGGGATCTCACTGCTTGAGTCTTGGTTGCTACAATGGAAGGCAGTGTAGCTCACTACACCATACCTCTGGGCTCATTTACACAGAGAAGTTTTGGAAATTAATGCCACCACCTAACATGGCTCTCATATCCGGCTCAAAAATATTCGTCAAATATATACAGGTAGATTGTCATTATTATTATTAATTTGGTTGATAAATGCAATTATTGATGGTAAATACTGTGCCCGTCTGACGAGTTCGTCGGGTGGCCACTAACCGCAAGTGCCATTCCAGACGCCATCCTCCCGACACATACACTGAGGGGATCAGGCGTGTCCTCAGACCAGTTCAAGCAAGAGGCCCTACACTCAGGTAGTATCGGGCGTAAATGAGTGGTAGGTCATAGAGAAGCGCACGGAAACACGCACCGAAAAAATTAAAGCTAGCAATTATAAGTCCAGGCTGAGGTAAAATGCATTAGAAATTTATTCGAGAATAACAAAAGAAAACTATCCTACTTCGGAGGCTGAAAATCTGGCAAGTCCACAAATCTAATAAAAACAGGAAAATAAATAATTCATCCCTAAACTGAAGTTAAATTAAACCCTCACGAAAGATCCTAGTAACAAAATTCGAATGAAGTCCTAACTCAAACTACGAATGTGGCACGTAAACAGATGCCTAAGCAAATACAATAATCCATTTAAAAATACTAATAGTGACATCGATTGAGTCTACTCCAAAACAAAACATTTAACTTGCTCACAAGGCTAGATTTATTTACATTTACTGCACCAAAAGAAAATATGCTAAGTTACGTTGGTGCCACTCTCGATATAATCTTTACATTAAACGTTAGCTAAATCCTGAATTTACAGTTAATACGGATGAGACGCATCCGCAACAAGTTAAATATGCAAATCTATAATAGCAACCAATGCTAAACTCAAAAGAAACTAACTGTCAGATACATACACGTGTATAATGAAAATGAAGCAACATCAAACTAGTAAAACACTCTTATTCTATGCACACCTTCCTACGCCAATCGGAATACTCCTTGTATCCGACAGTCATCTAAGTGTATGCAATTACGGTGGTGACTGCGTAGTAAAAGCAACGTCTTATATCACAATAATCGTAGAGGCCCACGAGTTACGAACTAACGTGGCTCTAGCAATCTTACGTCGTCTCTATAATTGTCAGCGCATCTTAAAGCATGATCAGTTCCAAAGAAATGCTGTTCCATTTTGTCGGTCAAAGATGAGAATTGGTGATACAAATTCCAACAATCACATTGTTAATTATAAATGTTATTTAAATCGCCGATTTATTATAATTAGAGTTTCATGATTTATTGCAGGAGTTCAGGTCACGTTTATTACCTTCCAGTGTAGTTTAAGTACCTGATGACCATTTAAGACACAAGAAGTAGGAACAGCAATGCGTACTTCAGAAGAAGCACGCCACTATAACACAACAATTATCTAACCACCATTTCAGACCAATAACGAAGAACCTGTAATGCGTACTTCGAAAGTATGTGCACTTCTATAACCGGATAAGCTACCTCCACGGGTAGAACAATAACACTTGCTAATTAACAGCAACACGCGGCACTCAGGCTCACTCAAGACCTCGGCTGGTGTGATCTAAAAATTGATCATCATCTTTGCCGGAATACCAAAACAATGTGGGTGAAACTCAGTCAATCCCAGCTGAGATGTCTCTAATAGACACAATAATTACATGGTTACTAATTGATACAATAGACTGGTCCGATCTCAGAACCTGGGAACATCCCTGTTATTTTAATTCATGGAAGTTTAATTCCAATAATGTTGTGAAAATACGACATTCCAAACCTGTGACGTGTAAGCCACATGAAGTAAACTGTGCCACAGTGATCAGCTGTGCTCCTCCTATCGTACCAAAAAATAACATTGAAACAAGCATTTATAGGGAACATTTTAGTCGTGTTCCTAGATTACTGTGGTCTCGAAAACAGAAGTCCCTAGGGCACTCTGGGTAATCGTGTCTCGCTGCCATGTGTTTGTTAAAGGATATGAGGGAGCCAGAGCTAACTGATATAATGAGTTTAATAACAACGAACTGATTGCATGTGATGACAATAGCGAAACTGAACATGTGCGTCCATGGCGCGCGGGGTTTACACAACTGAAGCATAAAGGGCAGGTGGCAGCACCTTACATGTATAGAACCACGTACTTCTTAAATTAGAATAAAAAGTACCAAAGTTACAACACTTCCCCTCAAGTAGAGGTTCATACAATCTTTACACTCTCTAAACCAGCAAACTTTAGGCAACGTTCATGTTTCATTCGACTTAAACTTTTCGTGAGAAAGTCAGAAACTTGATCGTTCGTAGAGATATACTTCAAAACAAAAAAAATACATTCAAAGACTTCGCGAACAAAGTGATGTTTGATATCAATGTGTTTGCTTCTACTGTGATACATCGCGTTTTTTGCCAAATTAATTGCACTTATTATCACTAAAGATGAACGTAGTGGCTAAATCTTTGAAGCCTAACTCGAGCAGAAACCGACGTAAGTACACAGCTTCCTTGACGCACTTTGACATGGCCACGTACTCGGCCTCCGTGGTGCTAAGAGCCACAGCTTCCTTGACGCACTCTGACATGGCCACGTACTCGGCCACCGTGGTGCTAAGAGCCACAGCTTCCTTGACGCACTCTGACATGGCCACGTACTCGGCCTTCGTAGTGCTAAGAGCCACGGTTTTTTGTTTTCGTGAGTCCCACGATATAGGGCATCCGCCGAGCAAGAACACGTACCCCGTGTAGGACCTCCTATCTTCTAGGCAGCTTCCCCAGTCGGCGTCAACGAAGCTTTGGATCGGTTCAGTGTCTGCTTCGTAGATCAGCCCGATGTTCGAAGTCCCCTTCAAGTACCGCAGCACTCTCTTGGCAGCTTTCCAGTGTTCGACTCCGAAGCAATTGTTGAACTGCCCCAGGTAGCTGACAGCGAACGAAATATCCGGGCGTGTAGTTGTCGACAGGTATGTCAGCGCGCCTACCAATTCGCACTAAGGCAACTTCAACTCGTCAGCAGTGGGATTCTCATTTTTACTTAACTTCGTTCCAGGGTCCAGTGGTGTGACTACAGGATTGCAGTTGGCCATCTCGTAGCTTTGGAGAAGCTCTTCAACGTAACCGTGCTGATGCAAGGCTATACATCGGGTCTCCTGGATTAATTCGATGCCTAGGAATTGTTTGGCCAATCCTAAGTCCTTGACACTGAAATTTTCACTCAGGACTCTGGAAATCTCGGCGATCGTCTATTTGCATTTTGACAGTACCATCATGTCGTCAACGTAGACGACAAACAAAGTTATGTTATTTCCGGAACCGATTTGGAAAAGACACAGATCCGATCCGTTTGGTTTGGCACCGCACTTCCTCAATACCTCTCGCAACTTGGCATACCAATTTCCCCGGCCTGTTTTAATCAGTACAGTGATTTTTGTAGTAATCAGACCTTTAAATGGTCTGTTGCTATGGTAACATGGGCTATGTTGCCAATACTACTAACGTCTTTGAATCCCGTTGTTTTATTTTGCTTGTGAAAGTTGCATATAATTGTATACCTAAACACATAGCAAAAATATTATGATCGCCTGCAAAGTGGTCTCCTATCATTTTCAAGTAGTCCAGAGCTTTCTTAATGACCTTAAATAATACCATCAGGTCTCATGGAAACCCTGGTGAATGTCACTCATGGCACGATGCTCCACCCCTTGGCGTATGTCCGTGGGGAGAACGGTGAACAAAAATTCAGTCACTTAATACAATCTTGTGTGAGCCCATCGACTGTCATTAGTTGATTCCCTCAGCTATCGTGGTGTTTACTCCATGTTCCTTTCAGTCTGGCCAGTACAGTATTGCATAGCCACACGTTGAACATAATTCTTATCTTCTTCCGAGAGAAGCCTCTGCAATAAATAATTTCCATCAGGAATGCAACTGTCGAAATAATAATTCCAATTGTTAAAATAACAAAGGCTCCTTGCAAATGATCGACTGTTAACACCACATCATGTTCTCTTTCAATAATCTCTCTTTTATTAATATCCACAAAAGTTTCCTTTTATCAATTTAGACCACCATTTATACAACAACCCACTTTCTCTTAACCTTGTCAACACAGTATTGAACTTATCTGTATACGGGCTATTTATTCTAAGAAACATGGCGACGTCGTACATGATTCCGAATATTCTAAGGGTATGAATGGTTAATTTTCCGTCCTGATTGACAATAGTCTAAGTGTACCAGCACGGGCACAGAATATTGCATAATTGTTTTCATTTTTATCGTCTTTATTAAAATGTCATCCTTAAAAAACTCTATGTTTTCATGTCTTATAATCTGCAAGAACTGCCCAGCATCGAAATACTCAAGTTTTTTAAATATCCTACTGAGCACACCATCATCATCTCTGGCTTCCAACCTCACGACGAGAAAACGCATAGTAGCGTAGTGTAATTTAGATTCTGCTAAATCCTCTAGATTTAGAATTTGATTCTCATAACCCGGGTTGGTGAGGACCCCAATTAATTTGGACTGAAATGCTGAATTGATCAACAAGCAAGAGAACACCCAAACGGCAAATAAAACTCGTGAGGTTGAACGATTTGGTTGACGATTTAACGATATGCCAATCAATATAGACCATGAATTTAGAGCAGAGAGAGCAAAGCCGTAATTAGTGGAGAGTAGATAAATAACAATTGATGTCAGTATGCAGGAAGGTAGAAGCAACATCCAGATCTGGGAGCTGAATACGAGCGTGAGGGATTTCCAATTGGGAATTCGTTCAGCCCTCGGAACAAACCACAAGAAACCATCTCTTACATGTGGGACAGTCATGTCCATTGCTTCCCACTTCTCGTGAGTAGGATTGTTGCCACCTAATGTTAAATCAGCATGACCATTAACCACATCACCCAGTGCTCCAACCCAAGTTCCATTGTCCAAACGTCCACCCCGTAATTTATAATGTGTCCAGGGATGAGAAGGAAACATAAAATGTAATTGAAGGCCATATCTGTCTGTCACTGCTAATGTGAGATCCACCTCAAAACCAGTCAAATTTTGAAAATACTCGTGCTCTGAGAAATTCACCCGCTGCATATTAATAAATGGTCGATATGTACTTACTGCAGCAATCATTTTGCAGTTTTTGAATTTATTTGGAATCTTTTTCGGAAACAAGTCAGTATTACGCTCAAAATAACCATCTCCTTCCATCAGCCACCTATCTATAACAACCACATCCTTAGTATTCCTTCCACACTGTCCGGAATCACTGAAAGGAAACCAAGTGTACAGATTCACGGAAGAAACGACAGTGTTCGATACCGGTGTTGGGATAAGTACCAAAATATTCAATGCATACATATTCCAAAGGCTGTCCACAACACGATGAACTGTAGTTCTTTCATCCTTGGCCTTAATAGCTCCGTCGATTACAACTATAAATCGAACACTGGCTCTCAAAGCATAGGTTTGGTCTAATGTTTGAATCTGTGTGAAAACTTGATCACTTTGTTCAGTTCCTTGCAACACAATCAAGATATTATCTACATGTTCTCTCTCCTGTCTTGGTAGCTTATCGTGTCTGCAGTAAGAGACTACACCTGTATGATTTATATTGGAGTAATATTGTTGAAGAAATTGATCAAGCAATGATTTCTTCCCAGGTAATGTCATTGAGTTTGCTGAACAAATCAGGAGATGCTGCTCTTGATCGATGTAACGGTTGACTATTTCCTGCAGACAATTGTTCAGGTGACACACTTCATTCTGTACATTTAACTGAGTGCTCTCTGTTTCAGTACATAGGAGCACAGTGAATAAAACCAAAGTATTACATCGACAGTTTGTAAGATGTGATGTTACTCGAAGTTTCATTATTATGTGTCAAATACTCGTACAATGTTGTAGCTTTAACAGCTTTCAGACCTGCTGTGAAATAACTACTGTGCCTAAAGGGGGATATTTAACGCCCTATGAAACTTTCTGATTCAAAAGCAATTGAGTGCTATTCGACTGTACCGAGATATAATCTGAAGTCTTGTTTTCGAAGACCAACTGGAGCACCCAGCTCGAGATCATCTCACGTTTCCTTCCAAGGTAATGTGTAGGTGTTGTTTTTTCTATTTGGTGCTTATTCAGTGTGTTGGTAAGTCTGAAAGCAGAAGGAGCAACATATAAAGTTGTATTTTGAGTATGCCCACAGTGGTAACGCCCACCTATGGATCACGGTTCTTGTTGCCTGCTACTTCTGGTCTTCTTGGTGGATTGTTGGACAACTGCTTTCGTGCTGAATACTTGATCTCTTTTGTTGGCTCAGTAATCGTTCATTTTCCTGATGAACTCTATGTTAAGTTCCTCGGATCATTTCCTGGGCGCGTTGTTGAGAAATTCTGTTTATTTATTTATTTATTAGGTTCTATAGGTCCACGTTGAGTTTTGTTGCATTTGGCAGCAAACGTCGTTATCTTTTGTGCCTGAAAGGCGCCTGGTTGCGCTCCTCTGTCAAAGGGACGGTTTTGGTTGCTCGCCTGGGTTGAGCCAATTCGTCACCGTCCTCTTGCAGAAGACATCGCTGTCAAAGGAGTCTTCAAGTTTGATTTGAAGCATTTTTGAGAGACTTCTTTGGTGTTTCTAAACCAGGGCATCGTGGTTTTGAGGTTTGATTAAAATAAAATGCAAGATATGCTCCTCGTACAATGATTTCTTAGTTTTTTCGAGCCTATGTTCCTGGAGGGCAAGATACGCTCTTCGTACAAAATAAGACCATATTTCTTCTTTAGTTGCGTACTATCTCTTCTGTGAATACTGGAAACTACAATAAGGAAGTTTTCAGTTTTACGTGACCATTAATCTCGCGATCATGAGCAACAGGACTTCCTTTTTACTTAGAATCCGAACGACAAGACATGGCATTTTACTTCGAAAATCTCACATGTTAAATATTGGATTTTTTTTCCGGTCACCCTGTGTAGAAACGATGAAAATGAACCTTGCAGTAAGATATCTCTTACGGAACCAGTGGACATCGGAAGAGTGAAAAGACCTTCACTGAGATGGCTAGACGATGTTGATGATGATGATGATGATAATTGTTGTTTTAAGGGGCCTAACATCGAGGTTAAGACGATGTTGAGAAGGATGCCCGAGGAACAGGAGTCAGTGTCTGGATGCCTAAGGCACTGGAACGAACTATTGTTGAGGCGGACAATGTTGGAACCAGACTGGAGAGCTGGGAGAAGCAGAAGAAGAAGCTAATCAAATAATCGATTCTTTGGTTAAATCTGAGAACTTCTATTGTTCATTTAGTCGAATAGTCGAATGAACGGTTAGCCATGTCAATAGATTTACTGGCTCCCTCACATTTGCACACCCTCAAATGCCAACTAGGATTCGATCCTGCAACATTGGACACAGCAGGCGAGAACGGTACCGCTGCGCCACGCAGACAGTCAGTCTGTTATGAGTGTCCCACGCTATATTTTTGTCACCTCTACAGCACAAACCAGCCAACGACGCGTACAAACAGCATGTAGGCTACATTACAAAGATTGTTCCCATACATTTTGCACCCTCCTGACCCACGCTGGCAGGATTCGCGTCGGACTGAGGCAGCAATCATTGCATAGCTACGTATAAACATTCTTGGCATCCTTGACCTAGAAGCCAAGCCCCCTCGAAATGAAACTCTCTAATCAATCATCTAGTCACCATTCTGAAAGTCAGATCCGTCAGGATCGTGACAGCTATAGATATGATTGCTGCGTTTACATCTTAAACCTCCGCCCCCTTGTTATATCCACATGATAATACCTCTGATAACTGTCACGTAAACATTCCTTTGTTGACGAATCGAGCAAGAAACTATAATATTACCACATGTCATAGGAAAATGGATGGACCAGCTTATTAAACCAGATGAAAGGCAAAGTGCTTACCCTCATAGGCTACGTCATGAAGGCCGTGCTACTCAGAGGTCACACCAACATTCCGTGAATATCTTTCTTAGGTAGGACGGTGGGTGAGTTAACAACCTTCGAAACATGTACATGTGAGTAGGTTTAATATAAGTGTTGAAAAGGCAGAATCCCTTTATTTCTTTCTAATATATAGTTGTCAACACGCACCTCAATTACTGACATTATGAGTGTTTAATGTGTCGGTCTACTAACCCCAGGCTTGCAGCTACGCTCCTGGCCGTGGTAAGTGATTTTTGAAAGGCGGCAAAAATTACGACACGCATGTCATACGATGTTGGCCTGTCAATGAACCCATTTGAATTCAGTAGGCCGTGTTTATAATGGCAAAATTAATCTCGGGACTTTCCGCCAACACAAAGTTCCTCATTTCTCTACTAGAAGGCGCTATAGTGTTCAAGGAGCTTAGATATCTAACCTCCTTGACTTTCATAGTGCATCAAGGGACAACGAAATTCGACATGCAAGCAACCCTCTGGGTGTTAAATAACAACGATTGCACCCGGCACCCGAGGCCAGACGATATTATTTTTTTGAAGGTATGTACGATCCTTCGTTGGCATGTTGAGTTTGTATGCCCAAGGTCGCGGGTACTAACCCAGCCGAAGTCGTCGGATTTTTTAAAGAGCGTTAAACATCCCTCAGCACGCCTTCCGTCGGAGGGGAAGTAAAGCCAGCGGTCCCATGTCATAGATTTATGGCATGATAAAGAACCTTCCACTAATTACACCTGTGTGAAGCTAAATTATAGGTTATCTTTGCCTAACGCTCTTAGGTTCCAACGTTCGTCGACAGGAGCCAACTGTGGTGGCATCTAGTAACAAAGTTCAGAACTAGTTGGTCGTTGACGGTGGCGTTTGGTAGCGAAAGTTGGAACTAATTAAAAATCGATTATATGCAGTCCTTATTGAATTAAAATCAGATGCACACACTAATAGAGCCATCATAATTAACACCGGTTATCAGACAGATAAAGCCTCCGTGGCTTAGGCGGCATCACGCCGGCCTCTCACCGCTGGGTCAGTGGTTCAAATCCCGGTCACTCCATGTGAGATCTGTGCTGGACAAAACGGATGCAGACAGGTTTTTCTCCTGGTACTCCGGTTTTCCCTGTCAAAATTTAATTCCAGCAACACTCTCCACTATCATTTGATTTCATTTCATCTGTCATTCATTTAATCATTGCACCAGAGGAGTGCGTCGGGCTCGGCAGCCGGCACAGTTCATATCCTCGCCGCTAGATGGGGGCTTCATTCATTCCATTCCTGACCCGGTCGGAGACTGGAAGCAGGCTGTGGATTTTCATTATCAGACAAATTCTACACACACCCAATGTATACGGGGCTACATGACCGCGTTGTCGCAGCCCCTAAACTGTGGATCAACCAACCTTCATTACTTTTAATTTGAGCTGGTAACAAGCGATGTTCGATTAATCGCATGAATTCGAATTAATCGAAAACAATTAATTGATTAATCGAATAAATTGGAATTAATCGTAAACAATTAATGGCTTAATCGAATACGTTGGAATTAATAGAAAACAATGAATCGATTAATCGAATTAATTGGAATTAATCGAAAACAATTAATGGATTAATCGAATAAGTTGGAATTAATCGAAAACAATTAATCGATTAATCGATTAAATTGGTATTAATCGAAAACAATTAATCGATTAATCGAATAAATTGGAATTATTCGAAAACAATTAATCGATTGATCGACGGACCATTCATTCGATTAATCGACTAACCTAACAGTAGATTAATCGACTAACCGAACAATAGATTAAACGCCTAACCAAAGAATCAATTAATTGATTAGTCGACACGAGATAAATAAAGAAGTTTAAATGAGAGGTCATCGCTTAAGTTGAGTTACCTATTTTTTCGGACAGATGAGTAGAAGTGTATAAAAGTTACTTTTTGCCTTAATATACAAAGGGTCCTTCCTTGTTTATGTTAACAATAAACAGATGAGATTCAGTGACAGTGGAAGAACAAACATCAATCAAATTGGGAAGGGTTTCGGAAAAAGAAAACGAAGAGTTGTGACAGTCTTCTTTTTAAATGTCACATTAATGTTTATAGCATGTCCACCTCTTGCTGGGGCATGGCAGGGAGTTTAGTGCTTTGAGCAAACTGGATTCTCTGTGGTGCCCTAGTCTTAGTGGTCACTATAGCGATGTGTAGGGTGTGTTGAGATTAGGATTGGTTATGTTTTAGAGAGGTTAACGGAAAGCTTGTTAGGTTATTTTCTTCTTGTTCATGATGGGAAGGATGGTTAGACAATTAATGGATGGAGAGTTAGGCTTGATATGTTGTGTTTTATTATGTGACTGTTGGATTATGTCTTCTTTCGTGGATTGATAGTAAATAGTGTGATTTTAACCAAGTTCCCTTATGGTATTATCTACCACCACCCCCAATAGGAGAAAGTAAAGTTACAGAGTTTTCAGCAAAGATTTTGAATTCTTGTTCAATGTTTACAATTGAGTCGTCCAGTTGCAAAACTCGTTTAATCCACTTGTGAATAAGAATCATTTTCATGAGAAACGTTTCTCTGGACTTTGCCTCGCGTATCTTTTGTGTTTGTTGTTTTCTACTTTTGTTCTATTTGCTTTGTGTTTTTGGTTTTGTGTTTGCTAGGTGCTTTTGCTTTTGAATTTTACTTTCTGCTTTTCTTTCTTGGTTTTGGTTTTTTATTTGTTTTCTGCTTTTGCTTTTTGCTTTGTGTTTCTTGTTTTTTGTTTTCTGCTTTTGCTTTCGTTTTTTGAATTTTTATTTTTGCTTCCTGTTTTTTGTTTTTGGTTTTATGTTCGTTTTATGGAAAATCAAAATTAAACAAAACAAAAAACAAATTAAAATTAAATAAAACGAAATAAAATAAAATTAAATAAAACAAAAGAAAATGAAATAAAGTAAAATATAATAAAATATACTAATAAATACATCAATTTATGATCGACCCTCACTATTATGTGTCAGAAAACTGTATCATAATGATGGTCATTATAACACTGTTTTTCATTATGATACAGTTTCTCCAGCCAATCAGAGCTCGTTCATTGATCAATTAGGTAACGATACCTTCACGCTTGCGCTCAAAATCCAACTTGTCGGACATCAACACAACATCGAACAATAATAAATTACCGACATGGAATACGCACCGTCCATATGTTCGCGTAAATAAACTGGCGAATATGAGACAACACATAGCACTGTACCTTAATATAATTTCTACACAGCGCATTCATTGTCTTCAAACAACTCCAGTGACAATATTACTGAGGGGCGGCAGATGTAAACATATGGCCTGCATATGGCATTGCAAGCACACAGAGCGCATGCGTCGGTCGTCCAGAGATCTTGAAAGACAGAGATATAACACCCAACGCTCGCTCTGCGATCACAAAATTCAAGTAGCTGACTCTCAACAGATATTTATGAATATTTATGTTAAAACATATAATAAAGTTATAATTATCGTCGAACATAAACAGTCGTATGCAACTCGCCTATAATGGTAATTAAGACACTCGTATGGAAATTATAAAACTCGCATACGCTCGTTTTATAAAAATACTCGTGTCTTAATTATAGCCATTATAGGCGCGTTGCATAATGTACTATTATTACATGATCCTTATTCGCAAGTGGATTAAAAGAGTTTTGCAACTGGAAGACTCATTTTAGGACAGGTACATCTTTGTTTGACTTTGTTTCAGCCTAGTTTTCACAAACAGGGTGGGCTACATTATTTAGAAATATGTCTGTGAGAGCGTACATCAATTAGTTGACAAAACAATTAATCAATTAAACGACCAATCGATTTTTCGATTATACGCACAGTCGATTAATCGTTATTTATATAAATTAATGGATTTTCTTCTTCAATTAATCGATTATTCGAAAGCTGAAATTCATCTATTTAAAAGTACCGGCTCTACTTTTAATATAAACTTTGTATTCTCAAACCAAACAGTTCGATCATTTTTCGTGTATCATCTCGTGCAAGGTTTGCTCTAGAACACCTGCATAAGCAAATTTTCCAATGTTAAGTGGCTCAAAAACCTTGGTATTTTCTTATTTGAAATTGAAGTGCCCAGGGGGAGAACGTTCAAATTCACATTTTCATTGTAATGAGTTGAATCTTCAAAGTCTCCTATACTAAGAATCTATGATTTACTATTTATACAGACATGATCAAATATTTAGAATAATGTGTGCTATTAACCGTAAGTCACTCTAGAGAAGGGTAAATATACCCTAAAGTATTCTAGTAATGACTTAGTTCTTTAAGCCAATACATTAGACTGTATGCATCCATTATATCATTTGATACAATTGTGGCCATTACCCCGCAAAAATAAGCAAAATTCAAAATTATAATTGTGTTTAAAAAGAAAGTGTTGTTGCCACTGATGTTACTGAAATATAAATATGTACAAGCAGTTGGCTGTCCTCATTAATGTATTATGCATTAATTTTATAGAATGCAAAGATATTTGCCATATTAGCAAAGTATATGCCAGATCCGTATTGATAGACTACTCAAAAATTGTTAAATATGCTCAATCAACACATAACGTATTTCTTTCGGATATATTCCGTTATTTTTGTTTTTCATTATTAATTTTCATCATGAATCCTTTCCCCAAGACGTAGTCCATATCATTTAAAAACTCATTCAATTCTTTTCATTTTCAGGTTGACCAAAAGGAGAAGAAAATCTTACAAGCATACGTGATCTTAATACTGATCTTAACACGATAGCATAAGGAAGAAGATCATGAAAGTTGCTGCAAAATCTCGTAGTAGTAAAATTATTAAATTTAATGGTTTAGTCTTTCTTACGCTTCTTCTTTGCACTGAAATGAAACATTCAAATAGTTATATTACTGTGCAGAATGAAAGTCTTCACCTGAAAAACTGTTTCAAAAATATTGTTAATCGATACTTTGTTCAAGAACAAGATTTTGTAATTTGTGTTGATCCCTCGTGGATATTTCTTAGGAGAAATAGTTTTCTTGATCAGTTCTTTCAATGGTATCACTCTAATAATACAGGTGCAATCTCATACTGTCGGCAAGTACATCTACAGAGGCATGAGAAGGAGCATGCAGACAATGTCTTAATTCTGCTACATAACACTCAAGATAATGGCGAGTTCTTTTGACAAATTGAAACGATGACCCAAACCTACATTTGGAACTCTACTGCTCGGTTTATAGTCGCAGTTGTAGGTCCAGTGACCAATAAAGACGAACAGAAGATAGTTGATCGCATTGTTCACGCACTGTGGAAGATGTACGTGCTGAACTTCATCGTACTCATTTCACCGTGGAAAGAAGATCATCTCGTTCATTTTATAAATGCATATGCATGGTTTCCATTCAGTAATTTGGGACAGTGTGGGGCGAATATCCAAAATTCTTTTGTTATAGACAAATGGATTACGGATAGTGAAGGTTATTTTGAACGCAATGTTGACCTATTTCCAAAGAAAATTCCAGAAAAATTCAGTAACTGTAAAATTATTGGATCCACAGTTGGGTACCCACCGTTTATCATTAAACATGAGCATTCTAGACGTCCTATTGGAGGCCTTGAGATACAGCTATTATCTGAAGTGACTCATTACTATGGTGTTGAAGTAAGATACATGGATCCTACTCGTGTGGAACCAGTCTATCGAGAGTGGGGTGGAATTCTAAAGAATGGCACCTGGGTCGGAGCGGTGGCTGATGTTGTCGACAAGCGAGCTGATGTAGCAATTGGAGGCTACAAGCCAACAGGGGAAATGTGGGAAATATCAGAGATGAGTGTACCACATGTGAGGGATGGTATGATCTGGTATGTTCCAAGAGCTGAAGCCATTCCTGGCTGGAAAGCACTCACTATCATATTCAACTCGGAAACTTGGATGTTGCTTCTCATTTCTTACATATTAACATCCATTGTTACAATACTGATGTGCCCTAGAGAGAGCATTACTACTGCCGCCTTGAAGACGTGCTGTGTTTTGATTGGAGCATCATTATACAGACAACCAAAACTTGCAAGATTACGATTTTTCTTCGCTATTTGGGTGTTCAGTTGTTTGTTGATCAATGCAGCATACCAGTCAATTCTTGTAGGCGTCCTTACCTATCCAGGACATGAGAAACAAATCCTGAACCTTGATGATTTATTGACTTCTAACTTGCACTGTGGCACCAGCATCTTCTTTCAGATGTTATTCGCATACGGTGACGACAGTGTATCTAAAAGTATTAACAGTAGACTGGAAGTTTGTGATAGGCTTGATGTATGTCTCGAGAGGGTGATGAAGGAAGACGATTATGCTGTTTTCTCCCCCCTCGCTTTTATGGCTCGAGTTTCAAAACAAATGAGAGGTAAGAAAGTTTATGTGCCATTAGAAAGTGGGGGAATCTGGTTCGACGCTGTGATGTACCTCGCAAGGAACAGTCCATATGTTGACAAATTCAATGCTGTGTTTATGAGATTGAGAGAAAGTGGGATATTGTTCAAGTGGTGGTCTAAGATGATAATAGGAGAGAGCTTCATTGCTATCAGGAAGCGAGAGAGTATTGAAAGAGAGCAGAACGTGGTCTTTGCTATCGAACATTTAGAAGGAGCTTTCCTTATTTTGCTATTTGGGATGAGTGTTTCGATAATGGTGTTCATCGCAGAAATAATTCATCTAAGGTGTTTGCTATACAAGAAAAACTGTACATTGCAAATGAAGTGAGCAGGGGTCGATTATTCCATGGAAGCAACAGATGAACTGCTTCCATTCTAGAGGTTCTCAATCACAATTTCGCAAAAGGTGGATTTGATTTCAGAAGAGGTTGGTTGGTTCCTTAGTTTAGGGGCTGCGACAACGCGTTCATGTAGCCCCGTGTTCTTTGGGTGTGTGTAGATTCTCTCTGATAACCGGTGTTAATTGTGATGACTGTATTAGTGCGTGTTATCTGTTTTCAATTCAAGTAAGGACTGCAGACATTGAATTTCTTTCAAAACGTTCCTACTTTTGCCGCCAAACGCCACCGTCAATGACTACTAGTTCAGAATTTGGTTACCAGAAGCCATCGCCGTCGGCTCCTGGCGGCAAACGTCGGAATCTAAGAGCGTTTAAGCTATAATTTAGCTTCACCCAGCTGTAGTTAGTGGAAGGTTCTTTGTCATGCCATAAATCTATGACATGGGAACGCCGGCTTTACTTCCCCTCCGAAGAAGGCACACTGAGGGATTTTAACGCTCTTAAAAATCCCATGACTTCGGCCGGGTTTGAACCCCCTTCAGAAAAAGTAATTTCAATTTCAGAAAAGTTAACTTCGATATGAGAAGATGTAAATTTAATTTAATTTAGTTTAATTTAAATTCAGAAAAATATACTTAACTCATAATTTGGGAAAACACGAACAAAGCGTCACTGTATTATTCAATTCTCAGCCCGGAGATTATCGCAGATGGTGGCGTATTCAGTAGCATGCTGAACTGCTGTGCCCAAGATAGCGGGTTCAAACCCGGCCGAAGTCGTCGGATTTTTTATGAGCGTTAAAAATCCTTCAGTTTGCCTTCCTTCGGAGGGGAAGTAGAGCCGGCGGTCCCATGTCATAGATTTATGGCATGTAGAAGATCCTTTCACAGACTAAACTTGAGTAATGCTAAATTGTTAGGTTAGATTTCGCCAGAACGCTCTATCAAAGTTCCAACGTTCACCACTGATATCTGGTAGCGAAATTTGGAACTACTTGAATTTGAACGGAACTTGTAGCTCACACTAAGGGTGTCCCCTTGAAGCAGCTACAGACTCAGGCGTGCCGAACATGTCCTCGGACACTCCCGTTATTAAAAGCCATACGATAATTAAATAAATCGGTGATGGTGCAATACAAGTCGTCCGCTCTGATGTGCCTACGGTCTGGCAACCTTGTAAAATAAATTACCCTGGTGTCATGCGAATGGACGCCATGATTGTGGAAACTAAATAAATAAATTGTGTAAAGTGGGAAACTTGTTTGGTTATTTATTATTAACTGATTTCATTTATCTTTGTTCGCAGAATTTTTTTCAGAACTATGTAAAAAAGGTAATTTTCACTCATCATATTTATTATGAATTGAAATTATTCTTTCTGATATTAAACTTACTTTTTTTGAATTTGAGGTTAAAACACTATAATTTCGTAAATATATAATAATGCATGCGTCTAAAATGGCCTTGCTAGAGTGTTTGTTTATGTTGGAATGAAGGGGATTTTGTCATTATAAAATTATTGCCATCATTTTATTAATCTGTATCTACAGAAATATTGACTGTTTCTACATGTATTTTAAAAATTTTTCTGTAATTTTTCCACCAGGGACAATGTCCCCATTTGCAAATAAATCTGCCTAAAATCCGGTTTAAGGAGTTCCCATATGTCCTATTGGCTCCGTGATGGGAACGAGTGGCCAAATTTATAAGCTCGCGATACCATGGTCGAGGTGGAGTGATGTGTAGGTAAATTCTGAAAATAAACATGAATCAGAGGGATTTCCAGATATCTTATAAACATGAAAATTTGTACCAGTGAAGTTGATACTCACAAGAGTCTAAAATATCCTACATTTTTCAAAGGGGATCAAGTTGGAGGGGTTCCAAATGGCGGCATAAGAGAAGAACGCAAGCGCAAGCATTTCTTCAAGCATAGATTTATTTTTTCCAAAGCGATGACCTACAGTTTTTTTGGACTCAAACATGTCCAAACTAACTTCCAGCATCAAACCCCGAATAAGTGTTAAGGAAACTTTCCGAGATATTAAAGAGGCAATTTCGTTGTGTAATGAAGTATGATCGAGACAAAGATGAAATAGACACGAATTAAAGAAACATTTCCTATTTTCCTGGAATCTTAAAAGCTGATATTCCCAGAATAATCTAAATATCTAACAGTTTTACTGGAGGCCGAGCTAGTGTGATTTAAATTGGGGTTCAGAAGAAGTTTTCCACAAGCCATGACCTATAGTTTTCGTGATCTCCAACGTTTCCTGTAAGTCTAAATTAACTTTTAACATCAATGTCCATTTAGAAAACAACTAATCAAATCCCAAATACACAATTTAAACGTACTGCTTGCGATTCACCATCAATATCCACCGTGTTTTCAAATTTATTTTGTGCGTTGGTAAAGAAAAACTAGGTAGAACATTACATTGTATGTGTTACAATATGTATTGACACAACATTTTGACATATTTTCTGTATAAAATTATCAATAAATGTTCACAAGTTTTCGATGTATATTTATACTCAGCTCATGCAACAGCTTCTCAGAATGTCCGCTTACAGCAGCACATTTGTATAGTGCCCATGTTAATTTTCAACTTTGTATTCGTCTTTTTTTTTCAGAAACTTTAAATCGTAACTAATTGAATTTTTAGGGATGTTCCTGGAGGCTATCTCCTTATTATAATACCGACTTTCTTGAAAATAAAATTTTTTTAGATAAAAAATGGCTTAATTTTAACAGTATTATCGTGAGCATCTTCATCTGTCAACACGAGAAGAGGACAATTTCAATAAATCTCTTCGAGATGCCCCTGGGCAGGATGGTGAAGTGAAGGCTTTGATCTCTCGTACTACACTAGAAATCCGGGACATGGACAGTGTCACCACTGATGTAGATGTGTAGGAAGCAGTAAGACGAGATCTTGGGAGTTCTAATAGAGAACTGAAAGTATCAGTATTAAAACCGAACAGCAGTTGGCAGAAGCTAGCCATTATAGAGATAGAAGATAGGGAGGCTAGAACTCTCTTGGAGATAGGTCAAATTAAAATATGATGGTTATACTGCAGAGAACTAAGACGAACCGTAATGCCTCGATTCTTTCGATGTCTATCTTATGGACATCATGCACGAAACTGCAAAGGTGCAGACAGACGTAAGCTTTGCTTTAAGTGCGGAGATGCTAGGCATAAGGCAGTAGGCTGCCTACTTTGTACAGACAAGGATGTTGAAGATGAGAAACGAAACCATGTTCCTGGCTCAGGCGAGTGGATCGTGTTTCGTGAAGCTCTTGAAAGGGCCAAACATAGTGGAAAATGATGCAGATTCTTCAGGCAAATACGCACAGGAGTCAAACTGCCAATTACTTATTGACACAGATGACCTACGAGATTGAAGCAGACATCCTTATTCTCAGCAAACAGTATCAGGACAGAGATCACTCAGGATGTTGAAGAAGAATAGAAGGAAGAAGAAGAAGCATAAGAGCGGTTCCGGTGTGGAGACACACGTCGTGGGAGAAGGGCATGTGTCTATATGGTTTTTGGTGGGTAAGAATCCCGGAAGAATCTGTTTTAGGGACTCGGCTAGAACTCATCTTGGATTCTCCGGTTTAAGTTTCCAATTGGTGAACTGTGAATTTCAATCTCCCAGCCTAAAGCTTACGTTGAACTCTAGCTCTGACATTATATCCAAGCTTTAGTGAACATAATGGTATTCAGTTATTCCTCGTCAAGGTTTAATGGAAGGAGTAAATTATAGGAATCAACGCTTTATTCTTTACAGTTTAATATTTAATGCTAGTAAATACAGCAGTGTACAAACATGCTTATGAGTAAGGTGGCGAAGTTTTCTGGTTAAAATCACATCTTCTCCAACACACGAAACATTATTTTCTACCCTTCATAGAACTTCTAGTAAACACTCTGAATAAAGAATGAGCAAACCTGACATGGAGTTTGTGATGAGCTGAAACATTTTGCTGAATACATGCCGCATTATCACATTTCCAAACTCTGCCGGTTGGCAATTGTGGAATTACACTTTATCAGAGAACAAGCTGGGCTTAGGTGTATTAACACTGAAATACTCGCCCGAGAGACCACCACAGTTGTATATTTTACAATAATGATTGATTTCCAACAAGAAAGAGAATCTGGATACAGCGCCTGAGTCTCAAAACAATCGATTATTGCTGTTTGTAAGTGGCCTGTTGCTATTTTAATATGGGCTATGTAGCCAATACTACTAACGCCTTTGTATCCCGCTCTTTTATTTTGCTCGTGAAAGTTGCATATAATTATATACATACAGTACACTCACAGCCAACACTCGCCCGCCAAGTGGCCTGCTACCATCTTCAAGAAGTCGACACCTTTCTTGATGCCTATAAATAATACCACAGGTGTCATGGAAGCCCTGGTGAATGTCCATACGAGCATAATGTTCGCCCATCATCCTGTGTTCGTGGTCCGGTGCTTGTTCCGAGTAACCGTTTGACTAGAAGACGGCGTATCCGGACACGACCATTGACCTGGTGTAACAGGAAACGAGATTCATTGAACCAAACTTGATGATACCGTGCCCAATGCAATCGTAATTGACGATATATTTGGGTGAACATGGAGACACGTAAGAGTAGTCTGTGGCGGAGTCACACATTCAACAATGAGCGCTGAAAGGTGTACTCTGAAACACTTGTGCCTGCACCAGCTTTGCTCTCTGTCGTCCAATTGGCTACAGATCCCCGCCTATTCCGCTTTACGGAACTCCACGTTGGTTAGACGTCCAACACCTTGCAGCCTACTCGCGGTTTCACCGTCCTTCAAGCACTTTGCATAGATGATCACGACAGAAGCACGCGAACAGACGAACATCCTGGCCGTTTCCGAAATGCTCGTTTCCAACCGTTGGGCCATCACACTCTGACCTTTGCAAAGCCACGTAGGTAGTGGATTTTCCCATTTTCAACACGTATTGCCACTCGACTGTTTCCTCATTCTTAAATATGTTCTGTACCGAATCACGTGCCTCCAACCTCACCAGGCGCCATTCAATCACGACGTGGTCAGTGGTCATAATGTTGTGGATCAAGAGTGTATCCACATACATATTCCTTCAGTGCAAGTGGTAAGGATAGTCAGTCAACCAACTCGGTGTGTCTGTGTTGTTTAACATATTTATTTAATTACTACAATGGGTTGTTCCAATAGGGATGTAGCCGGAGAAAGTTCGCGCCAGATAGCGCTCGTGTAGTACTGGGTAAGCGCAAGGCGATCGTCTTATGTTTCTCCCAGTCAGCTGTGAGAAATGTATAGTGTGTGACCGAGTTTTCTAAGCTAAAGTAAATTGTATCTTCTCTAATTTTAGCCCAAGATTATATTAATTAATTCTATATGTATATCCCGTATATTATGGACGATTTTTAGCGTATATGCGTTAAACAGCAGCAAAATGAGCTACGGACCAGAGGCGCGGCCACCAGCGGTATTAACAAAATTCTAACACGCTTTATTATTCAAATAATGAATAGGAGTCAGCATGCTCTCTTCGCAAAATTACAATTACTTGAATATTGTAGGCCTATATTGATAAATATATCTCCATAAGACTTAAATCATAAGTAGAGATTTAAATATTCACTTCCTTCCCTTGCTTATAGACTTCGATTCATGTTTTTTTAGGTTGATAGCTTACATGAAACTGTCATATTTTAAGGTAAACATAATCAAAGGAAATGTATCGTTTAGTCTTACAGGATGGAGCCGCGCCGTGTAAGCCTAGATGATAAACTAGACACCGGCTGCGAAAGCCTACGATCTAAATAATCAAAGATACGGTAGCGGTATTGTATACCTCGAAAATTCATCGCAACATTTGGTTCTTACGTCATTTTTTTCAATTTCTCAATAAGAATCGTTCCCGTACCCCTTGGAAACGACTTAGGGGTAAAAATGTTTAACAGTTTGAGAATCCCTGCTTTTGGGCCTCGAACTGTTTCCATTCATCTGACTATGTCTCAAGAATGTAGAAGTCAGTCGCTACCACATTCTCCATCGGGCAGATGGAAGTTGACGGTTAATTCTGATTTCAAGAAACCAACCATAATACGTTTGTGACGGTTAATGTTGCGACATTCATTCTTGAAGTATTTGTCCGAGTGTTGATGTCTTTGAAAATGGGAGTCACAAATGTTGCATTCACTCCTTCATGTATATTGACGATTTCTTCCCGTACTTCAATGGAGTGGTATTCCGGCAATTTTCTTGTTTATGGCCTCTTCCCGTGGTATTCCGGCAATTTTCTTGTTTATGGCCTCTTCCTTATTTTTGTTGTGTTCCTGGACCACGGAAAAAGCGAAGGAACAGCGCCCGATTTTAATAATGTTCTCTCACCTTCAAATACTAACGCATAAATTCAGTAGTAGTTATCGAAATGTCTAATCAGTTTATAGGCTAGGTACAAAATAGGAATTATTTCCCTTTGTAAATCACACTTACCCAACACAGTTTTCGTGAAGTCATCGGGATGAAATTGATGGGAACACACTTAAATATTCTCGGTCAGATTTTTCTCACCTAAATGCTTCCTTCTAATAGCATGTAACCATTCCTTCCTCATTTCTTTATTTTGTGGAAATTGGTGAAACGAAAACGGGCTTCCCTGATTTTTGCAAATAGGAACACTGCAATAGCTTGGCATATTTACGAAAATAACAATTTAAACAACTTAAATTCATGGATATTAGCGGCATGAGAACACAGGAGACAAATGAAGAGCGCCTTGCGCTTACCCAGTACAACAGCAGTGCGCTCTATCGGTGCTAGTTCTATACATCCCTATTAAGAAACTGATCGATGGAAACAAAGAATGTCAATTCTTATTGTAGGTTTCTTATTTTTCTCATCTTTTTAACAATCCTTTACGACGTAGAGTACGCTATCTCCAATAATGTGATTGTGGTTCAATAGCTGGAAGAAGTCCATGTCACGTACTATTCTCATTTAGACCGTGATAACTCCAGTGTACAAAATAGACAAAATGGTTCCAGTGATAGAAGCAGGGAACGAGGGTGCGGGAACGCTGAACAATAATTCATTCATTTACTACAATCTTGTGCGAGCCCTTCGACTGTCATTAGTTGAATCGCTCAGCTATCGTGGTGTTTACACCACGTTCCTTTCGGTCTGGTCAGTACAGCAGTGCATAATCAAATGATATTAAAACTGTCATCATCTAATGTAAAGTTAAGAATGAATCATAAAGCGGTATTTCCATTCATACAATATCACTGCATTTTAAATGCACAAAATTTGTAGATATATTTTGTTTCAGGTATTCATCCTACCGAGTACACCATCATCATTTGCTAGTTCCAAAATCACGACGAGAAATCGTAAGGGGGAATAGTGTAGTTTAGATTTTGCTAAATCCTACACTTAGAATTTGAACAGAGATAATCTAGTCAGGTGTCGTTTGTTGAATGTAAATAACCTCTATAATCACCGTCGTTTTAACATTTTAGCATAAATAACAAGTACATGGACGTAGCAATCATGATACATTCCAATTTCAATTTCAAAAAATGTACTTTTTCTGTACCCATGGAGTTTCGGAGACAGACTAAGTGTATGATGTACTGCATATTTCGATATCTCAACCATTATTCCAACCAATACATAGTCACACTTTGAACATAATTCTTGTCTTCTTCCGAGAATAGCATCTGCCATAAATAATTGACATCAAGAATGTAACTGTCGAAATAAAAATGCCAATTGTTAAAATAACAAAGGCTCCTTGCATATGATCGACCGTAAACACCACATCATGTTCTCTTTCCATAATCTCTCTCTTCTTAATATCTACAAATGATTCCTCTTTTATCATCTTAGTCCACCATTTAAACAACAACCCACTTTCTCTTATTCTTGTCAACACAGTATTGAACCTGCCTGTATACGGGCTATTTATTCTAAGAAATATGGCGACATCGTACATGATTCCCAAATTTTCCAATGCTATGAGAGGTTTATTTCGTGGCCTCTTTGCCATTATTATAATGGTTCCTGCACGGGAACCAAATATTGCATAATTGTTTTCATTTTTTATCGTCTTTATTAAAACGTCATCATTTAAAAACTTAATGTTTTCATGTCTTATAATCTGCATGAACTGCCAAATATCGAAATATTCAATTCTTTTTAATAACCTACTGAGTACATCATCATCGTCTCCGGGTTCCAACCCCGCGACGAGAAATTGCAAGGTGGCATAGCGTAGTTTAGATTTTTCTAAATCCTCTAGATTTAGAATTTGATTCTCATAACCCGGGTTGGTGAGGACTTCAATTAACTTCGACTGAAATGCTGAATTGATCAACAAGCAAGAGAACACCCAAACAGCAAATAAAACTCGTGATGTAAAACGATTAGGTTGATGATTTAAAGATATGCCAATCAATATAGACCATGAATTTAGAGCAGTGAGAGCAATGCCGTCATTAGTGGTGAGTAAATAAATAACAATTGATGTCAGTATGCAGGAAGTAAGAATCAACGTCCAGATCTGGGAGCTGAATATGACCGTAAGTGCTTTCCAACTGGGGATTCGTTCAGCCCTCGGAACAAACCACATGAGACCATCCCTTACCTGTGGGACAGTCATGTCCATGGCCTCCCACTTCTCGTCAGTTGTCTTGTGACCACCAAATGTTACATCAGCATGACCATTAACCACATCGCCGAGTGCTCCGACCCAACTTCCATTGTCGAATCGTCCACCACGTACTCCATGCTCTTTCGTAAGGAGGGAAGGAAACATAAAATTTACTCGAAGGCCATATCTATTTGTCACTTCTAATGTGAGATCCACCTCGAAACCAGTCACATTTTCTAAATACTCGTGTTCTGAGAAATCCCAACGCTGCATATTAATATATGGTAGAAATCCACTCACTGCAGCAGTAATTTGGCAGTTATTGAATTTATTTGGAATTTTGTTCGGAAACAGTTCATTATTACGCTCAAAATAACCTTCTCCTTCCATCAGCCACCTATCTATAAGAAACACATCCTAAGTATTCCTTCCACACTGTCCTGAATCACTGAAGGGAAACCAAGTGTACAGATTCACGAAAGGAACGACAGCGTTTGATACGGGTGAAGAGATAAGTACTAAAATATTAAATGCATACATCTTCCAAAGGCTACCCACAACATGATGAATTACCATTCGTTCATCCTTTGCTTTAATAGCTCCGTCGATTACAACTATTAATCGAACACTGGAACCCAAAGCATAGGCTTGGTCTAATGTTTGGATCTGTGTGAAAACTTGATCACTTTGTTCAGTTCCTTGCAACACAATCAAGATATTATCTACATGTTCTCTCTCATGTCTCGGTAGCTTAGCGTGTCTGCAGTAAGAGACTACACCTGTATGGCTTATATTGGAAAAATATTGTTGAAGAAACTGATCAAGCAATGAATTTATCCACGGAAATGGTCTTGGGTTTGCTGCGCAAATCAGGAGATGCTGCTCTTGATCGATGTAACGATTGACGATTTTCTGCAGACAGTTGTTCAGGTGACACACTTCATTCTGGACACTTAACTTCGTGCTCTCAGTTTCTGTACATAGCTGCACAGTGAATAGAAATAAAATGTTGCATTGAGAGTTTGTAAGATGCGATGTTACTCTAAATTTCATAATGTGTCAATGACAAACTTGTAGCATTAAAGTCTACCTGATACCTGCTGTAATTTAAGATTTTTGCACAAAAGGGAATAATCAACACGCCAGGACTCCTACAGATATGAGGTTGTCGTATTTAGAAACAATTGAGTACGGTACTATTCGACTATACCGAGATCGAATCTGCAGTCTTGATTTTGAAGGCCAACTGGAACACCAAGCCCGATTTCATCTCCTGTTTCCTTCCAATGTAATGTGTCGGTGTTCTTTTTATATATGATGCTTGTTCAGTGTGCAGGAAGATCTGTAAGCAGAAGGAGCAACATATAAAGTTATATTTCGAATATGATCGCAACGCTAATGCCCATTCCTTAATTTTTTTTATAATTACTAATTCTCTTCGTTATTTTAAGCGGGAATTGAAGCTTATAGACTGTTAAGTTCTGAAGATTAAAAACCTTAATTCGATGTTAGTTTGTACTTTTTATTGCACCGGTTTCGTCCACACTGTGACCATCCTCAGGACAAATAATAATGTGAACAGAAATGAAAGACTTACATTAAAAAAATACCATAATGAAAGGTTTTTCTCAAAATTGTTTCTAAAATTTTAAGTTTCTCGTGCTGGGTGAGTCTAAATGCACATCCGAACCTCTAGCTGTGTGATTCTTTTTGGGAAGGAGTGTCACAGTGGCTGATACGGTTCTCAGTCACCTGGCACTTTGGACCAAAAGGGCTCATATGTGTTTATTTATTTTTGGTGACAACGTGGATGGACTCATATTGAAAGGTCGTACCCGTTTTTATAAGAGGTTATTTTGTACCTGGATTCGAACGTACTCTAACAGGACAGTGACGATTAGGGAATTTGTACTGGTGATTAGAAAGCCACATGGCGCTCTAGTTTAGGGATGAACCCATGTAGGTGTGACCTCATTAGGGATTAAATTAAAGCCAGGATGTTTTAAATTTGCTGAAGGTTATATCTTAAGTAAAAGTAATTGGTATTATCTTTGCACTTTTCTTTATTGTAACGTCAGATAGGAATTTACATCCAGCATTATTTTTCCAAATTTTTTTTAAAGAATGGTTTTCTGAATGTGACCAGGAATTTCTTAGATTTAAGCATCTTGACAGGATTTAGTCAAAGCTCCTCCATTTCTCAAATTACATTTTCCAAGGATGGACGATGAGGTGATGAGGGCCCCCATGACAGGGTTGCCAACCCTCATTAAAGGTTTGCAACTGTATGTGCAGGCAATGACGAAAGATATAGATTCTGTGAACACTAGCTTAAACACTGTTAGGACTGAAACAACTGCCGCTAGGGCGGAAATGAAAGCTAATATGGACACTATGAATGTTAATCTCGATAACACTGGAGATGAGTTTACTTATAATGATTCTAAAGCAGAATTAACTGCTAGCCTTAGTAACATTGAAACAAAATTAGAAGCTAGTCTCAAGGACACTGGAAAGAAAATAAATAGCACTAGGGCTGATGTCACTAATCTCTAGGTTCTATTTGGTTAGTACGAACATTGATGCAGTGAGCACACGTATGGAGGACATTAACATGTATGTGGATAATGTTAGAACATAATTACATACTGTCACTAAAGGCATAGCAGCATCCTTGAAAGAGGTAGCAGGAACCAGGAATTCGACCTCTGCTTCGGAATGTTTCTTCACTGGAAACATGAGTTTCCTGAATTGTGACAATGTCGATGTTGTTGTCCAGCAGGAATTTCGACAACATCGACATTGTCACCATTCAGGAAACTCATGTTTCCAGTCTGATAGATGGAGCAATGTTTCTCATTAATGAGTTATAAAAAGAACTGTTTCTATTATTTCGTCGGTATGTCATTGCCAGGAGATACTGTGGATAGTCTGGCTACCTGTTTCGCTGTTGCTCAGTTAGCATCACCCAGGAGGCGCGTGTAGGGCAATTTGAGGTTAAACCTACGGACGTGAGCAAGTCAACCTCCCAATCAACCACTTAGGCCAAGTTACCCGCGGCAATCAAGTTTCCCGCAGAACAAACGGGTGAATGCCCCATTGTAATTCAGAGGAATCAAAGAACTCATTACAGGAATAATGAGAGATATGAAAGACATAGAGGTTATTTTAGATCCCATGGCTAATTTAAATTTAATCCCACTGGAGGTAGATACAGGAGGAATTTTGAAACCAAATTGAATAATAATCGTCGGAACTATAATTAATTATGGCAATAATAATTGGAATAATAACCGGGATAACAGACAAAGCAATAGACTTTCTAGTCCACAAATTGACCGAGATTGGCAGGGAAGAGCCAGAGAGGCGCAACAGTATCTGCAGGAGCTGAGAGGTCGAAGACAAGAGGGAGACAATACCCGAACTTTGAGGAATCAGACAAACCAGCAGAATTACTCGGGGAAAACCAAGGTGAAATTCCAAGATCAATCCTGAGGAATAAACCAAATTTCCGCTATTGCCGACAGGAATGATATGATTGAAGAAAAATATCTAGGGAGTAAATAAAATGTTAGCAGAGAAAGAACGTCGTCTAGAAGAGGATGATGGATGGTCGAGCTACAGCAACGACTGATTAAGGATCCACCGCTACAGAATGTGGTGAAGAACGACATGACGAACGACGAACGACAGTAGAGGTTTATAATGCTGCTAATCTTAAGTCATATATCAGATACTGATAACTGTGAAGAGCATTACTATACCTCAACCACGGAATCCGTGAAGTAGGTGTGCGCATGCCATCACACAGAGGAAGTGAAAAGATACCATGATACGTGGAGCTTGGCTGTCCAGCCGTTGCGAGAGTTGGTTGAAGCCAAGGTCGCGCCTCCCACCTGCACTTACTATTCAGTGGCATCGCGCCTTATTGGCCAGTCAGCCGAGTCACTCCTGTGCGCAGACCACGTGTTTTGACACTGGCAATTCGCAGATTGCTTGGACGAAGTTTAGAAGAAATAAAAATCTTCGTAAATTGAGATTTTTATTTTCGCCGTAAGAGAAATTTGTATCCGGAGTCACATTGTCGACATATTCTATAAATCGAGAGCACGGATCGAGAATCGAACTCAGGCGAGAAGACCGAGCGGAAACATGCCGGTAAATTACGAGTTGAGAGACGAAGTGAGAAAAACATGGTATGCACATTTATTATAAGGTATTTCGTTGAAATTCTTGGGCTCCGAGCGAGGATAAAAGATCAAGTCGTTTTCAATAAGCATGGCATCCTTTTAATAATCAAATTAAACAGTAAGAATCATCAATAGGCGCCGCTTGACTCTACAGCATATAACATGTTTTTGAGTTATCAAAACTTCTCTACTTTCGATAGAGATACAATTTTGATGGCAGATTGCTTCAGATTTCGCAGACAATATCTTTCACATGCATTTCGCCGTTAGCTGAACTTCTCGTTCTGGTTTAAAACAATTGCCAACTTATAAAAGTAAAATAAAATTTTGATTATTTTGTTCCCAACTTAGATTTACAGTAGATGTTAGGCAGTTGTACACATAATTAAATTTCAACATACTTTGATATAAAAAATGACCTTAAATTATAAATGGATTTTCGAAGAAGAAATTTACTACTCCAGAAGGAACATTAAAAATAATAGGAGAGCTCCTTTGACTTAACTGGAGCTCTTTTAGTGAAGATAGAATGGCTGATCTAGCGGTGACAGTATCTTCTTGACAGCGCCACGCATAACACATGTATCATGTATCATGTGAATTCAAAACGAGTGAAAAGTGAGCACGAAAGTGTGCAGAAAGCAGTAATTAGAATCGAGAATATATGATGAGTGTATTTAATCATCGGAGGCGTAAGTAACGCCGGCTATAAGTAAAATAGCCCCACATTTCTTTCAGTGTGATTATTTAAGGGAAAATCCTTATTCGGACAATTATTGGAATTTTTGTAAATGGACAGTTCACGCTGTGCGGTGGATCGAACCACGAAAGTCTTTGTTTGAACTTGTGATCAGTTATATCGTAAATTTTGGGTGCAAGATTGTACACCGGACTAACATTTCGATTACGTGTGATTTTAAGTTGCGCATGGTCACATATAATTTTGCCACATTGCTAGATAGCAATTTTAGAAGCTGTGGGCAGAGTGAATTATAGTCTCTTTTGTTTAAACTGCCTCAATTAGAGACAGTGAGTTAATTTCAACGTATAATTTCCATTGGAAGCACTGTAAATAATGTTGTCCCATGATGGGAATATAATGGAGAAGATGACCTTTCGCGAGGAGCGATGACGGAGCGCCAGATCGAGATATTGGAATGCCAAAAGTGTGGAAAATTGTGGAGTTTTGGGGCCGACCACGAATCCCGGACTGACACAACATGAATACGTGAGGTAAGACCACAAATTCATCTCCAATAATATCTATTTAGTTCTCCAGGCCATGTTCGGAATTAGATTAAGGAACCGTATTTATCAGGGACATTCATAGGCAGGTAGCTTTAGGTTAGATTTTATATTGAACAGAAGGTTTTCAGGATTATTCCATTCGAGTTGGCATAGCAAGAAAGCGTGCATTTTAAGAATGTAAGATTGAGCCGAACTAGGCAGGCAACTCGCTTATTATGTTTTGTTAAAACAGGTGTTTTGATGAATTAATGAATGTACAAGATAGGCATTTATCAGCCGGTTTGCTAGCCGAGTTCCAGTCACGTTAATTTAGGATTAGCTAGTAAACATAACGTAACATTGAATGTTGTTTGTGACACCGACATAGTTTAGTTATTTATATATGAGCTGATTATTAAATGTAAATTCAAACCTTGTAGATGATAGTAATTTTTGACTGCAAGTAGGATCAGGTGTGATTATTACTATTCTTAAAGGTAATTGTATTTGATTAGGGTTTTATTTACATGTCACGTTCTAGTTTGATTGCATATTTTTCTTCTACAGGCCGCACGTTTGTTTTAGACGAGTGCAAAATCCTAATGGAAGCCTGGAGGCGAGTTACTTCTGTACCAGTTGTTTTGTCACCTGCCCCATGCCCCATGCCGTCAGATAATTAACAAAGCTATCTCACACTACTACTGAAGTACAGCCATTGAAAAATTCTGGCATTCTGTTCGTAACTATGTAACGTGTTCTTCCGCGTCACACAATACTTAGACGTCGACTGTACTGTCTGCATGGTGGTGTCGCCACGTGCTCAAGTCTGGAATTCCAATACATCAGACCGGTGATGTCAAATATGAAGCGATAGGGCTAGAGAGTGACTCTGTACAGGCTCAGCCGCAAGCTTCAAGGTCAAGGGCAATTGTCTAAATCAAACATCCGGCTTATAAGTAGGACTTCAGAGGATATTTTGAGATTTTTTATTTATTGGAATAGCTGGGAATTCCCGAAGAGTTGGCTTGGGATCTGAATTTATGAATACATTTTAGAAAATATTTTATATTAGCCTGGATTATTTAGTAGTTTAGTGTTTTCTTTGTGGATGTATATTTTGGGCTAAGTTTGGATTAGCGCCTTTATTAACACCCCAGAAACGGCCTGAGATGCAGTTTCTCGTGTTGGGCTAGTCTAAATGCACATCAGAACTTCTTGCCGTGTGATTCTTTTTTGGGATGGAGTGTCCCAGTGGCTGATATGGTTCTAAGTCACCTGGCACTTTGGACCAAACGGGCTCAATACATTGTCTATTATGGCAAGTTTCTAAGTCACCTGCTTGGCGCCATGTAGAATACTTACCTCTCTCAATACAGCTGCTTCAAGACACTCGCGACAGGACTCCTTCAACAGCTGATGTGATGTTCAGTCCTCCAGGATCTGCTTATACACGGTGATTCTTTTGCTGGAGCGGTGCCGGGCGTGCGCGCCTTCCGCCAGCCAACCGAGCTCGCGTCGCGAATTGTGCGCAGTTGGAAACCGCAACAAAGTACATTAATTAATGGTAAACTCACCAACAAATCGTGATTAATGAACTTACCTTTTCACAGAAGATGCTTAAAATGTTCTCCTTCAACTCACAGACAGGCGCTGTACCTTGTAAATAAATTAGCGTTTACACGTTGTAATTCCCTTCTGTTTTGAGGGATATCTGCTGCCGTATATTGTTCTCCAGCTCCACTAGAGTATGGGTAATTGATCTCTACTCTTTGTTAAATTAACACACAATTGAACAACAAACGGGCTTAGGTCCGTGCTTAAATTAATTACAGTAAACGCGGAGAGGGGGGGGGGGCAGGAGTAGCGACATAATGTAACGATGTCTGTCTGTCAGCTGAAGGAGAACATTTTTAGTATCTTCTGTGAAAAGATAAGTTCTAACCTTTAACTGGTGACGTGAGGTCATCCAGATTCCCAAGAAATAAAAAAAACATCTGTGCTTCTTTGACACTACACACCCTCGTTGATGAAAGTTTAGTGACTTAATTGACTTTAATGACCCTGGTTACCTCGCCTCCGCCTCGCGCAATCCCGCGGAACGAGCTCGGTTGGCTGGCGTAAGGCACGCGCCCCCTGCAACCGGCCGCCGGTCCCGCTCCAGCAAAAGAATCTCACTGTATATTATGACGTAAATCTTGACGATGATTGACATGCCAACTGATAATGTCATTGGTCCACTCAAACTCGATTTTGTCGAGTCGAATACATGCTACATCGTAGTCACTTTCTAATGATTATAGAACAAGGTATAAATAATAGTTCAGCGTTCAAAACCCCTGTACCATAGCAACAAAACTAATTTCCCTCTCTCTCTCACACATAGGCTACTTACGTAGCTGTTTGTAGCGGGGTAGGGTGTGCAAGCCAACCAGAACGTTAACAAAAGGTAGGAACCACCGTTAACATCACTGCAAGGGTTGGAGCATTGTCTTACAGAGATGTAGCCAGTACACACACCCCTCTGTGAGGCGCTTAACATCAACCAGTCAAAGCTTGAGTATGCCATTATGCTGAAACTCCAGTAAGTTAACTATAAATGCTATACGAAAACTCTTATCACAGGTATATCAACAATATTTGTAAACTTGGATCACAAAAACACTTCAAAGATCTACTCTCCCTTCGTAAGGGCACCGAGCATTGTAGTAAAGTTTCAAGAAGCAGAAGTTTTTAGGATGACTGTTCCTCTCCTTCTTTACCCGGGCTTGAGACTGGATCTAGGGCATAACCCTAGAGGCGGAGTTAACGCACACGGGTATACGTAGAAATTAATCTTACACCAGAGAACTTTTCATTCACAAATACAAGGCAAACGATTGAAGATGTCATCGAAGCAGTAGTTTCAACTTCCTCTACAAGTAAACCTTACATGAAACGAATAGCAGGACGATTTGTTCCACAACCAAAACAACATATTGTATCATCAGAAGACCAAGTTGACTATAATAGGTTTACATTAATTAACCTTTTCAATATTCTAAAATAGATATATGACAATCCATTTGAATGTTCGAATTCTTTAACAACAGAAGGGATTTTTCATCGACCTCCACAAATTATAAAACGCATAAACAGCGTACTAAACTCTTCGTTCGAATTTAGATGCGAAAACCTGGACACAATTTCGTGGGCAAACGTTTTAATATTCCTAAAGAACAAAAATAAATAAAAAATGTTGACAATGTCGTTACAACCGGAAATACAGGAGGCCTCGACAGAATTTTCGACATAACTAAACAAAAATGAAATTGAGGGATTAAGATCATCTGCAACCATAAACGTTTCTGATGCAACCACACACGTACACATTATCCACGACTGCAAATTGTTCAATGGCTTGTGTAGATGCACATTTCTTGATCGGACATCAAACAAACAATTAACATAACACGACAATATTGGAGACATGTTATCTTGTATTTCCTTGCGAAACAAGATAGGTCATTGTATTGGGATTTCAACATCATGAAATCGCATTTTATATAAATTCAAATATTCCCGTTGAACACAATAATGAAAATGCCGAGACGGGAATTGTGGAAGAATGCAGTCAACTAGGTAGAAAAGTAGATCCGAAACAGAAAGATTTGAATTCAATAGACATTCACACGATGGAGATGCTTCAACAAGCTCCACGGGTATTGCAGAAAGCTCGAGCAGAGGGAAAACTAACAACGAAAGAGGAGCCTTCAATCTTTAGAGAATTCTTTTAAGTAATCCATGTCCTGCAATAAAACTCACCAGATACATTGACTAATGGTTAACAAATCAATACTTAGGTCATGAAAGTAAAAGGGAAATATATATACTGTATATCATTATTATAATATCATTTTTGCCCTTATGGACAGTTTTGGACTGAAATATCTCATGATGACACAATTTCCACTTCTCTCCCTTCTTCCTCTTCTCTTCTCTTCCCAAAATCTCTTCATCCATTGGCTGTGCTCCTGTTTCCGTTGTTCTGTCCACAATGTTCCCGTCTTCTTCTTTTCATTTACTTAAAATGTTGTATTCTTAGTTTTGTTTCTGAATTCTCCTCTGTCTCCAATTATTTGCCTGTCGATCCCCACCTGCCTTAGTCTTCCTCTATTTCATGATACCAATTAGGTTTTCCTGTTTGAGCTGTTTACTACGTCAAAGATCTTCTTTGTAAGTCTGTTGCTGTTAATCCACTGTATGCTTAAAAATTTTCAAGAAAAATTCTAAAAAAATATGTCTACAATGTTGAAAACTCAAATGAAACAACGTACTGTATTTGGTTGGTGTTTCTGGGGTGATTGTAGTATTAAGAGACCAGTGACTGTTCCATGGAAAACTGGTCTTTTAGCGGGTGGTCTCTTAATAGGTGTAGGCATTAAAAATAATGTTATACTGCATTATGAATCAAGTACAGTTGGAACTCATACTTGATTACAATTTATCTGCATTGGTTCACATTTAGTACAGATTAATTACAATTAGTTATTTTCTGAGCTTTGTCATTCAAAAGAGTCACGAATTAATCTCTGTTTCAGATTAGCACATCTTTTTTTAACAATTTCACTTTCTAGAATATCTCTGAGTGAGTTCGAAAGTCCATTATTTTGTTCTGGGTCCGAACAATCTTCTAGGAGAGCCGTTTTTGTATTTTTTATACGTTACATAACACTTTTTCTAATGACATTGCTTGCCGATACAGTTCTGTGCCAACAGAACCATTGTTTACTTCATCACCCTCATCACCATCTCCAATGGGAAGGCAGATGAGAAGTGGTCTTTTGAAAGAGCTCAGACTGAGGAAATGCCTGGTCTTTGGTCGGGGAGAGGGGTGGTCCTTAAAAAGAGGTAACAAATACATTGACCTCATAAGGTTTTAAATCGGTTCTAAGAAAAATCGGTCTTTAAGAGGGGTGGTCTTTTAATAGGGGTGGTCTTTTAGAGAGGTTTCACTGTGGTATGTGTAACTGTATTAGGGACAGGAGAGAGGTAGGTGCCCCCAGGGGCTTGAAATAAGGTACTATCCCAGCATTTGCCTATAATTTGTTCAACTATAACCTTACTAGACTATGAAAATTACGGTAATATGCTGTGAAAATGGTGGTGGGTTCGATTCCCAACACTGTCTGAGGGCTGGAACGGAGTACACTCAACCTCGTGAAGCAAAATTGAGTCAGCAACTGTAATGTGTTTCACTGACTGTGCATGCTAGCTAAAGAGGGTTTCTACAGCTGACTGTACTTACAGAAGTAAAGTTGAAGGTGGAACAGGTCACTGTTTCCGATATACCTACAAGCCTTGTGTTCTATAAGAGTATATTCACGTCAACTGATCAGCCACAAGCTAATCGGCCTTTACCTGGACTGCGGGGGGCGTATGTAAAAAACAAACACTGCTAATGACTAACACCATTATTAAAGCGAGTATGTTTGTGACAGCTGAGTAAAGCTTATCGATAATTACTCGGCGAACAGCAAGTGAAAGTGTGCAAAACATGTTATCTTCAGTGGTGACTTGCGTGTGGCAGTAGGAATACGTGCGTGATAACCTTTGTTATTATGATGATTTATTCAAGATCATGGTTGCTGAGCAACGTGACTGGGTAAGAATGTAGAATAATCAACATCATGTTTATTTAGCCCCGTGTGAGTGTAGAAATATTTGTGTGTTAATCTATGTTATTGTGATGCCTTTACAAGTTCATGCTCGTTCAGCAGCGTGTACTTGGGTAAGTGTGTTAGAATTTTCTGTCAAATAAACTGTGGTATTGTAATGACTTTATTCTACCCGTGTAGTGGCGTATGAGTAGAATAGTGAATAGAACACCCTCTATTCCAAATATCGGGTAGCCAGAGATTGGGAGCAGAGTATTGTTTATTGCAACCATTACCTGATACATGTGATTATTATTACAATAGTTACAGCGAATCCCTAATAGTCTAATTCAAAAATCCTTCTCAGATGTTGTTTGAGTCTTCAGTCTTTTGACTGGTTTGATGCAGCGCTCTATGTCTCCCTGTCCTGAGCTAATCGTTTCATCTCTTCATAGCTACCACACCCTATATCCAAGGCAACTGTTTAACATATTCTAACCTTGGTCTCCCCCATGGGGCTTACATCTAGTGGGACTTGGGTTGGCAACCACGGGGCCCCAGATGAGTTCGGCATTGCTTCCACTTACTTGTGCCGGGCTCCTCTCAGTCTTCTTTCCTGTCGACCTCACTTGGCCAACTCTTGTTCTCTTCCGACCCCGACGGTATTAGGGTATCCGAATCCTAGGGAGTCTCTTCCTTTCCCGCCTTAATTGGCCCTTGTCTCATCTTTTCTGATACCCTCCTTCTGCGAGGGGTCAGCCTTCTTTTTCTTTTCATGTTATCTCCTGCCTTGTGCTCAAGGCCCTCAAGGAGGCAGGGTGTATGTAGCCCCACCACTTCTGGTGCACCCTAGATATTGCCAAACCTCAGGGGCCCACGGCTGGTGAGTTCGGGAGTTGGCGACCCCGAGGGATTCCTGAGCTGGGTCCAGTTTTCCTCCTTTTATCCATTACCTGTGGGGAGGACCCTCTCCTCTTTCACTGTCCTAACTGCCTTTTATGGCTCTCCTTCCTTCCAAGTCCCTCATTCCGCATTCTTCGAGGGTTGAGGGCATTTCTTTTCCTCCTGTTCTTTATTTGCCTTATTCTCCTTTTGTTTTCCATTTCTTCTTCTAATAGGTAAGTTAGTAGTTAGTTTTAGTTATAGTTTGCATTTCATTCTCATCTTCACGATCACCCAAACCATTAGGGGCCGATAACCTAGGCCCCTTAAAACAACAATTATCATCATCATCATCTAACCTTGGTCTACCCCTACAGTTCTTGTCCTCGACCCTTTCTTCCTTGCTATTCCTGGGTGTCTTAGTGTGTGTCCTCCCAACCTATCTCTTCTCTTCATTAGCAGTCGCCAGAATCATCCCTCCTCTCTCACTGGTCTTAATACCTTTTCGTTTGTAACCCTATCTACCCATCTCATCTTCATCATTCTCCTGTAACACCACATTTCAAACGCTGAAATTCTCCTCTTTCCTGTTGCACCAATAGTCCAAGTTTCACTTCCATAGAGCGCCACGCTCCAGACAAGGACCTTCAAAAATGACTTCCTAATACCTAAATCTATATTCGATTTCAACAGGTTCCTTTTCTGTAGAAAAGCTTTCCTTGCCTGAGCTAACCTACTTTTTATATCCTCTTTGCTTCGTCCATCACTGGTTATTTTGCTTCCTAAGTAACAGAAGTAAGATTAATAAATCGCAACATAAGTCAAACACCTACAAATAATTTACATTGTGAATGTTATAAACAATTATCAAAACACTAATTAATATATGTACTAACTTAATCTTTCCTAATTGATACAGAGAGGCTATCCTAAACTATAATAGTGGAGTATGCGTGTGTGTGTCAAATTTATTGCGATAACTTTATAACATCGTGATCATTCAACCCATTCCTTATGAGATAACCTGTGTTATTTCAATGACATAATTTTCATTCAACCCCGTGTATTTCGGTGTGAGCGTGGAATTATTTGTGTGACAACCTGAGTTAGTATGATGCCTTTGCAACATCATGCTCGTTCAGGCGCGTGTACTTGGGTGAGTGTGTATAGATTTCCTTGTCAAAGAACCTGTGGTATTGTAATGATTTTGTTACCTCATGTTCATTCTACTTATGTACTGGGGTATGTGTGTGTGTGTGTCATAACCTGTAGTATTGTGCTGACATGTTCATTCAGCCCTGTGTACTTGGGTGTGAGTGGAGAAATGTTTGTGTGATAACAGGTAACTACAGCAGTGTACAATCATGTTTGTGAGTAAAGTGATGACGTTTTCTGTTTGCGATCACATTTAATCCAAAACACGAAACATTATTTTATGCCCTTTATATAACTTGTTAGAAAATATAAATTATAGTGTATTATCTTTCAGGTTACCTCTTTGGACATTAAGTTACTGACTTGAAGTGACATATCTCTACAGGAGCTAAGATTTGACTTGGCGTTTTGTTGTCGTCATGAACAGACTTTTGTTCCAGTAAAAAGGAAAATAAGTAGATTTTAGTCAGATGGAATATGTAAACCTGTGTTTTAATTATATTTTGAACAGAACTTCTGGTAAACACTCCGAACAAAGAATGACTAAACCTGATATTGATTAGTTTAAGTAGTTTGATGATATTCAGCCATGAATTATCCGTTCAGTACTTTCGCTTATTTTCAAAACACTGAGTCACTCATCAACTCACCAGCATCGTCTATGCATAAATACTTGAATTAATAGTTGCGTGTGAAGATAAGACAGAACCTCATCTCACCATTTCATGTTGGAGCAGTTGGGAAGGCCCAACCACTTCCAAAAAGGGGAAGATGAAGAGTGGGAAGAGGGAGCAAGTTGTGGGAGAACAAATATAACATAAGGTTGAATGGTATAGACTCAATATGTATTCCAAAAGCACGAATACAAGGTTTAAAGTACAATCTTATGAAGAATTTTGCTTTAAGCAAACAACATGTTAATATTAATTGTTTCAGTTAAAACTAAAAGTGAATTTGACTAGATATATATGACTGAGAGTACTCTCACTCTAATAGATTTTCAGTCTAAGAGAGGGACTTACAAAACCACCAAATTAATAATAATATTGTGGTTAAGAATACGTATTACTTAAAAAGGAAGAAGGCTGCTGTGGCCATTGAACAATGTGCCCCACTAAGTGAGTAGAGATTAACAAAATTTGAAATGGTGTGATATTTATTATGTCAGGTAGGCTGTGATGCATATATGCGGTAAGCTTTGAGCTCTTTGATGGGGCGTTAGCCGGAACTTGAGTTGCTGTTGAAGCGCATGAGTGGAAGTTACGTGAACTAGAGGAACGGGAATTTCTACTCGGTGAATTCCAGAGATTACGTGAACTAGAGGATCGGAAGTTTCTACTCTGTGAATTTCAGAGATGAACGGAGACAGTGTGAGGGTTAACAAAAGGAGAGATAAAAATAAAAAGATGGTTATAGGTTATCGATGATATAAATGACTTGTATGATCTATATTTCAAAAGGAAGATATAACTTGAATTATACTATATTATTTAATCCAGCATATTGGTTATATTACAACTAAGAATTAAAAATAATAATAGAGAAATCGATTCATGTAATAAATTGGAAACTATAGAGGTCTAATTGAAACAGCATTACTGGCACGATTTATATTCGTATCCCTTTATCCAACCATATCGTAAGTAGCATACAAGTGATATATGATTATTTTAGCCAGCGTAGTATTCTGTAGCGTCCTGGTTGGTGTTCTAAGCACACCACGCCTTGAGATAAAAGTGTTCTTGTGCTTGCTTTTTGCCAAAATATTGTTCATAGTTTTCTATTTATGAATTGGCGCCCTCCCGGTAATTTATATCTCATTCAAAGAAACAATTACAATGGAACACTTAAGTGGCATCAATTTTCAATGGTTAGCTCACGTAAGAACTAGACCAGCAGATCTCAAATATGAATAAAGAGAAAATGACTAGAAATATAGTGACTAACAATAATTAAGTTACCATTAAGAGAAAGTATGGATATTATTAATAGGCATATGTCTGCGGAGCTAACAATCTCATTAGCTAAACAACAGACTAACATTAGCAAACACATTTTTGGAAAGTAGGCTAACACCCGGGCCAGTGATAAAGCTGTACCATAGGTATATTTGAATAGAAGAAAATGCCATGTAAAGTCAAGGCAGAAGCTAATATAAATGAGCTTAGCTATAAAAGAATGAAATGGAAGTACACGGGGCTAAGTCCAAGGTGTGTTAATAGGCGAGACCTTGACCATAAGAAAGCTAACATAATAAAGGAGCTTGACATAAGTAGCTTGATGAGTGCACTCAATGGCTAGTAGGCAAAATATGCAAGACGTTTCTAATATTTGATTGGTAGAAAACCACAGTGGCCACATACAAAACTGGGCTACACGAATAAACACTTGATTAAGAATATTAAGTGGATGATTGTGAAGGATAATTGAAATAACAGCATCAAAACTCATGACATTGAGCTGCATAAAATATTTGCAATATATAGGCTACAACTAGCAAAAGGGTTAAGCATGGTTACGTAATTTGATACAATGCAAGAAAGGAGAAACCCTATTTTTAGGAGTTTCAAGATTACCAAGAAAGAATGAAGCAGGATAATAAATTTCCTTCAAGTGACTGGGTAAGAAATATTAGTGTAGGGAATGTGTAAAAACACGGAAAGGTACAGTTAGATAACTTTTGCCAAATTTTGATCTAATTACGGTAGGACAAAGTGTAATGGAGCAAGTGAGAAAGAAGGATTGTATTTCACCATTAGAGTCTGTTCTTCTCATAAAATCTGTTGCACTATTAGCTTGGAAATGTCTATCTTAGTTTGAACTCACAGGTTAGTTCAAGATTTCAGCTTCTTTAAGAAAAACAACACGTCTCTCGTGGGGCATTTCAGGGAAAGCCCTAAAGGTATCTAAGGTAGCAAGACATGTAATTTCCCTCGTCGTTTTTTTTTGTTTCTTTTGCCATAAATAGGGGCGAATGAAATGCAGCAGATAATTTTCTTTAGAGCAAGCAAATAGCTTAATTAAAATGTCCGATAGCTCAAAAGAGTGAAGTATTTTGAACATTATAACACTGGCAATTAGGAGGTATAATGGGTCCGGAAAGCATCCCCGCGTGTGGTTAGAATTGAGCCGTTGAGAGCCCAAGTGGTGTAACTCCTCTCGGAATTACAGGGAAGTCTAAACCTTATGGCAAGCAGGCATAGCTCAGGGCCAGTGTGTGTGAAGCATTGGAAGAGAGCATTGCGTCTGTCAGCCACAAAGGTTAGACTTGCCTTTTATTCCGAGAGGAGTTACACCACTTGGGCTTTCAAAGGCTCAATTTAACCAACCAAAATATTCCACGATGGAGGCTACTAGTTAAAAAGAAACATTTGGGTGTATTCCTGTCCTGCAGGAGAAAATTGGCAATAAGATACGCCACTTAAAATTCTCCGTTTGAATTAAACAAAATGTGCCCCATTTAGAAGCTTGAAGATATGTACACAAGCAATATATTACTTAACTTTTATGATGTTCTTGTAGAAGATAAGAGCCATGTAGGAATAGGCTCGAGCAGGAGAAGATGGCTAGCAAGCCATTTAGTACGGTGCAATTGGACCCAAACCCCAACATCCAAAGTAGAAGTTTCCTTCCAGCTCCAAATTGTTCTATACTAGGTACAAACCACATATTGTTTGGTAAAATGTTACTCCATTTTAAGCGTCGGGTTTCGGGGAGTTGGTAAATTAGTTGTTTTTATCTGTTTTTCTTACTTATTTCTAAAACTATGCGGTTTATTGCAAACAGTGACATATACAAATATAATCTACATTAAATTGAGAACAAATATGAACCTTTGCAAAATCTTGCTACAGTGAACGGTTCCAGAGTTACGAAGGGAGTAAAAGTAGACATTTGTCGTATTTTTTAGATTTTTTTTGAAAAAAATATTACATTATCACTAAGGAAACTAATTTTTATACATGATTGTGGTTTGTAAAAGCAAATACCGATTTTAGTGGCCAGTGGTATGTTAGTGATAAGCCCTTGAAAGAACGACAATCTCACCACCTTCTCAAGGGGCGCTAAATTTAAGGGAAAAGAGGCTTCCACAAGCTTAGGCCATATAAACATGTGGTACGGAGAAACCCGCTCTGAACTAATACAATTAATAACAAGAAGTTCCGTTAAGAACTATACAGCCTACTTTTCATGCCAATGATTATTCTACAGAATATGGACCTATCTAGAATAATGACGAAATTAAGTTGGTAATATTGAAATATCTAATTAGTTCAAAATATACCTGGTATAATGTAGCCTAATAGAGCACTACGGTTGGCAGCCCTGGTGACTGAATATATTCTTAGTTCCATCTCTTAAGGTACAGAATACAAAATTTGGTTGAAGTCCAATGGACGTTACATGCAGTTAGACACTGGATCTATCAGCAGGCGTAAAAGCATGTTGCCAACAATGCCATGCGTGTGCTGGTCAGAAATAATCTGAAATATTATGATATCTTGTTGTGCCAATTTTGGATGAAATCCATTTGTTAGTATAGAAGTTACATGTATTTTAAAATTGGACATATCAGCAGGCATAGAATCATGTTGGCAGCACTGCCTTGTATTAATTACTCCAAATTAATCTAGAATGTCAGGTGCTATACGTGTGCAAAGTATAGAGCTGTTGGCTTGCATACTTTCTGATATATTGATATAAGGGTAAAAAATATAGACAGCATTTATTAACAGTTGGCAGCCCTGATTGCACTGAAGAATACTTATAGTCATATCTGATATGTTACACATAGCACATGCGAAATTTGGATGAAATCCTACTGATAGTATAGAAGTTACATGTATTTAAAAATTGGCCCTATCAGCAGGCTTAGAATCATGTTGGTAGAACTGACGTATATAAGTTACTCCAAAATTAATCAAACATGTCGGGTACTATACGTGTGCATAGTTTAAAGCTGTCGGCTTGCACACATTCTGATATATTGGTATTTGGATAAAAAAATAGAGAGAGCAAATATTAACAGTTGGCAGCCATGGTGGCTCCTAAGAATACGCTCAGTCATATCTGTTTATGTACAGATATTACATACAAAATTTGTTTGAAATCCAGTTGATAGTGTGGAAGTTATATGCATTTAAACATTGGACCTATCAGAAGGCTTAAAATTATTTTGGCAACACTGTCATGGTTGGCCTCCTGGAAATTAAACTGAAATAGTATTATCTACATGTGTGCCAATTTTGGAATAGCTCCTATGCATACCTTGCAGGATATCCAACATGGAGCTCAAATTTCTAGTGCGTTTTTTCAGCAGTTGGTAGCACTGACATCAGTTTCAAATATGGACGTGAGCTATTCCGGTGCACATCTTTACTCATACTAAATTTGGTTTTGATTGCTGCAGCCGTTTAGGAGTTGATAGGGGGGACACACACACAGCCAGACAGACAGACAGAAGGACAGACAAACAGACAGACAGACAGACAGACAGACAGACAGACACACATTTGCCCGATCTCATAAGACTACTTTTTCCTCATTTTTGCAAAATGTGAAAAGTAGGCTAAAAATGTAGAATGTTAAATGCGACCTTCAATTAATGTTAAGTATTCATCAGTATTCAGTCCTCTTCAAACATAGCACCCTCCTCTTCTAGATCTTCGTCTATGATGTTCGTGTCCCTGTTACCACATCCTAGGCCTGAGCAATTACCGCATATGCTTGAGAAGATTAGACTACTCTTTCTGCACTCGCAGATACGGATGCATTCGTCTTTGCAAGCGCACACTATGAGGGAAAATAATTCCTGGGGAGCTGCAGGACGTGCTGTTGTAATTGGTCTTAGGTGTTCGCCAATCTCCTTCCACCCCCACTCGAGCGGATTCTTCTTCTCATTCAGCCACTGCTGCACCTAGTGGTAGGTTCTAAATGAATGCTGCCTGGAAGCCGCTGAAGTGGGGGGAAGTGCAGCCAACTTGAACAATGAATGTATAGGCTGCTTTGCAAAAGCCTGCAAGTAACACTGGTAGCGAAAACAATCTAGATCTCCGGTGTTCTTGGCTCCAAACATCGCAAGAAGGAAATGCTTTCCAGCGTCAGCCACTGCACTGGGGTCAGCTTTGTGGTCGTTGAAGACTAGAAGTTTCATACGAAGAGATATGTTGGCTTGCACTTTCCAATACAGTGTAATTTTCCCCTTCATGTAGATAGCTGATACAGTCTCTTTCAAGGCTAGTGTTCCAACAACAAATGCTTTGTCACAGTTCACGTTTTCATCTGTTACAACCCCAGTTGATAAGGAAGAGATTTCAGGTGTTTTAGAAAACGGATTGTGTTCCTCAAGCCAAGAAATAAACGGTTGCAAGTCCTTGCAATTTATTTATTTTTATTTTCTGCCTTGCCTCTCGTAGCTCCACGTGCAGCTCTGAAGAGACGCTGTGCTTATCTGTAAATTCTTCCATTGCATCACACACCCAAGAACAAGTTGGAGTTGATCCAAGTTGCAATAGTTGTCACTATTATTCCTCTTCATCCGGTCAATCCACCAATGCTACTTAAGGATCTCATCAAAACCTGTTCAATGGTCATGTCACTCCAGACTCCAAACCAAAACGTTTCACTACGTCGGATGGTGAAATAACCATAATTTTCTGGACTCATTGAGTTGAGAAGATCCAGCGCGTCTTGTAGGTAAACATGTGCAGATTTAGCGTAGTTTAAGTGACCGGACGCATCGAAAATGCGGAGCATTTGATGGACACAGTGAAGGTGAAGGAGAAAGTCCTCATTCCTCTCACCTCTAATAAACATTCGAACAAGCTGAACCAGTTCTATGAACTGAATCCACAGTTTTTTGTCGGTCCTGATTCTTTTGATCGTTGAAGTTGGTTTTACAAAATTTCTACAAAGCTCTTCGCTGCAGCTGACTGTGTAATCTCTTCATAGATGCATTACCAGGCTTGAAAGTTGATTTGACAAAATTAAGCTCTTCTTTATCCACACTAATGAAAGCATCACTAGCTTTCAAAAATACAGTAATGAGTGCATCTTCGACTAGGTAGAGAGCAGGAATGACCTTGGAGTAAGCTTTCCCGCTCATAATTTGTTGGACACTGTTTTTGGCACGACTTTGTATTGTCGGTCGCGCTTGTACTAAACCTGTTCTTGTTCCCAGTATGTTTACGCTTCTATCCCTCTGTGGTGCCTCAGCCTATTTTGGACTACAATACGATTGTACAATATTACTTTTTTGAATTGTTTGTTTAGTTATTTCTGTTTACACAGTAGTTATAATTTAATTTTTCCACAAAATCTAAAAAATACGAACAATTGCTACTGTCACACCCTCCGTAACTTTGGATCCGTTCACTTTAGGAGGATTATGTACAGGACCATGCTTGTTCGAAATTTAATGTAGATTATTTTTGTATATGACACACTAGAAGAGAAAAGGAAAGAAGAAACAGTAAGGCAAACATGAAACAAAATAAATAACTCTCAATGCTTAAAATTCTTCGTTCTTCATGTAAAGCTGGTATCATATGAAGTTCGGACAACGACCTCTGTTAGCTTGTTGTAAAAGTCGTTGCTGGAATGAAGCATCTTGATATTGTGTTGGAAGAAAAGGAACGCCAACGGATGGATACCGGTACATTTGCGCTAACATAAACTCCGCCTCTACAGTGAGAGGCGACAGAGATGCCATAATTAACCAAATGCAATCAGACTAAACAAGAAATAACTACGTGGGCACTGAAGATTTGAATAATTAATAAAGTAAGGGAATGCATCCTTTGGTGCTTTAGAGAAAAAACTGAGGAGCAAACTAAGAATACAAATCCTCAACGAGGAGATAAATACATGATCCAGTACATTCTACATGTCCGTGAGTGCAGTATTAGATGATAAGAAAATTGACCTAGAACTATCAGTTATATATAACTACATATCATGAGTGTAAGAATTATTCACCTTCTAGTTTGATGGCGCTTCATTTCATTTAATTTCATATTTATTCATCAGTGCCTTACATTATATTTACATTAAACTGAAGGGAGTATTTGAAAAGAGCAAAGCCCCACTTCGCATTCGGGATGCGTCAGAGCCCCCACTATATATACTGGGTTATATTTACATATGTACACAAGATGGCAATTAGTGAGCATTGATAAACTATTTACAGTATACATTAGAGGGATGGTAAATTTATATAGGATAAGGCAGGACAACAAGAGAAGTGATCACATAAATATTGCAAATGGAAACACTAGCACTGGATGTTGATTCCCAGCGAGGCATCGCGATCTTGCTGGCACTCCACCATGGGTTGGATATCATCGTAGCATTGTCTTGGCAATTGCCACAGACTTGGTTGAACGTCCCATGACGCCAAATGTCATGTTACATTATAATTAGGGACCGGATTCTTAGGTCCTTACCTATTTCCTCACTTTTAAATACAAAAATACTTCAATAATTTTCCGAATCACACTCAAATGATTCATGAATTCTGTAGTACCTAAAAATACCTAATTGCAGTTTTGTTCCATATATTGCAGAATATTTGAATTTTTAGTCGGTAATATTTAAAAGTAAACCACAAGACAGTTTATGTTCAACGATGTCGAAATGTAGATATTATATGTCAGAAAACTGTATCATAATGAGGCTCATTATAACACTATTTTTAATTATGAAACAGTTTCTCCCACCAATGAGAGTTCAAGAAACATTTGTGTGACCAATTAGGTAAGGATAGCATCACACCTGCACCTCCTAATTTAAATTTCACTGCGTTGCCTAGTGTCATTGTGGAGTAATCGAGGAGGTCATGGTCAAATACAAGGTATTCTCTGCGTCTCATGCGCTCTGATCAGTACATAAAACTGGCGAAATCTCGACAGATATTTATGAACATTTATGTTCGATCATTAAATAGTTATAATTATCGTCGAACATAAACAGTCGTATGCAACTCGCCTATAATGGTAATTAAGACACTCGTATGGAAAACATACTCTTGTCTTAATTATTGCCATGATAGGATGCTTGCATAATGTACTATGTTATTCCTAGCTCTAGTTGATTGAGAGAAATCCTACCTGCCAGAAAATTCAAATACTTTCAGCACTTCTCAGCTAATATCTCATTGTTTGGTTATTTACTGTCTGGAAAAAGGGGATAAATCTCTTATTGTTTCCAGTTCCCATTATTCTAAATAAAGAAAGTTAATTAAACGGGCAGGAGAGTGAAAATCACTTCTGACATCCTTTGTTTAATTTAATTTGGATAATTAACATATTTAAGGAGAGCGAATATTGTCTGAAAGTGTGAAGTTCTTGGTGATAATTTGATAAAAGACGTATTATTTTGTAAAATATTTTATGTTCGACCCTGACTATTATATGTCAGAAAACTGTAACATAATGATGGTCATTATAACACTATTTTTCATTATGAAACAGTTTCTCCCACCAATCACAGCTCAAGAAACAGTTGTTTGACCAATTAGATAAGGTTAGCATCGCACCCACGCTGAGTTCCAAGGCCTTCTAATTTAAATGTCACTGCGTTGCCTAGTGTCATGGTGGGGTGATCGAGGAGGCCTTGGTCAAATACATGGCATTCTCTGCGTCCCATGCGCTCTGTTTAGCACATAAAACTGGCGAACTCTCGACAGATATTGATGAATATTTATGTTCGAGCATTAAATAGTTATAATAATTATCGTCGAACATACACAGTCGTATGCAACTCGCCTATAATGGTAAATAAGACACTCGTATGAAAATTATAAAACTCGCATACGCTCGTTTTATAAACATACTCGTGTCTTAATTATGGCCATTATAGGCTCGTTGCATAATGTACTATATTCACACTCCCGTTGCAATCAGTTTTTCTACTAAAAATTCAGCATCAATTTTAAACTTTGCACAGTTTAAGACAACTTTTGCTACACTTTAAACATAACAACCTACTTAAAACCCTAATAAAATCCGGTCCCTATATTGTGAGTGACAGTCTCAGTGTCTGAAAGATCAGTGTGAACAGTGAATATAATCCAACAGCAAGAAACTATACTAGAGTTACCATGTTTGTGGTATTGGAGGACAAACGGTAAAGCTACCTTGTTATTACATTATTTAAGGTGTACAGGACTTTAGGAGAGCACAGAACAGATACACGGGTACGGGTTACAAGTGGAAGGATCTGCCAACACCCGATTGGGATTATAGAGCTCCACGCCAGACAATCCTTCACCCTGTCAGCGAATGCTAGCTAGGTGTTATCCAGGGACATGGACTGATTTCCTACAGCCCATTGCATTAAGCATCTAGGCATACAACTGTGATCGACAACTGATTGGTTGTATTTTTTGACATAAATTCTTAAAACATAAATAAATGAATGAAGCAATAAATAAAATCAAGCATCAACACAGATAAGTCGCAATCCCTCTCATATCAGGCCAAGTACAGGCATTATTGCACAGTAGTGACGCCAGAGTGCTTCTCTGCGGCAGAAACCTTACCAAGCATAAAGGCTGTTGAAATTGAGAAAGGAAAAGGATGAACTTCCGGAAAATTCTAGGTCCCAATAAAATACCTGGAGATGGATACAAATTTCAACTAAGGTCAAATCAAAAACTCTATGACAAGTTTGAAGGGATTTCTGTCAGCAGGAGAGAGAGGAGGATGATGTTCTATGGACATATTAAACGACTGGGGACCGAGAGATTGGCTAACAAAATTCTCAACCTTCAGGAGAAAAGGACGGTGCAACCTCCATGGCTTCAGGAAGTACATCAGGACTTAAAAAGGGCAAACATTGGACCGGCCGAAATCTGTGACAGGACAAGATTCAGAACCAAAATTTCAGGTTGTGAATGACCTTGCCCCACAAAGAAAGACCCACGCTGTCAGCGCAAGAACGATTGGGAAGGAGTCAGAGGTTGAAAGATCTTTGGCAGGAAGCTAAACGACAAGAAACACCTTAAAGAAAAAACCTGAACGGTTGTTGTGTATTTAGAGTCCATAGGTGGCTCTATCAAATAATAATAATAATAATAATAATAATAATAAAATCAAGGAGATCTATAAGTAGGGCTTTCACTGAGAAGGCAAGATGAACAGCGGATGAACGGTGGAAAGTAGACAGGCTGCCAGGGGAAGAATGCAACGAGACAGGGATGCAAAAAAGACTTCTATGAATGTGTAACAGTTGGTTGACATGGTCTCTAATGGCCGTAAACGTAATTTAATATAATTACATAAATAATTAGCCGGCCCCGTGGTGTTGGGGTAGCGCGCCTGCCTCTCACCCGGAGGCCCCGGGTTCGATTCCCGGCTCCATCAGGGATTTAGAAACTGACATGAGGGCTGGTACGGGGTGCACTCAGCCTCGTGAGGACAATTGAGTAGCTGTCTGATAGTGAGGCAGCGCACAGATCACGAAAACCAAGATTAACGGCCGAGGGGAAGCGCTGCGCCGATCGCGCGTCACCCAAATATCTGTAGGCCAAATGGCTGGGCAGCGGACGCTTGGTAGGCCTAGGCCCTCACGGGCTGTAGTGCCAGGGGTTATTATATTTTTTAAATATATAAACAATAATAAATTCATCTGACAAAGCCGGTGATCCCATGTCATAGATTTATGGCATGTTAATGAACCTTCCACTAATTACACCTGTGTGAAGCTAAATTATATAGACAAGATTAAGAATGTAAACAACGCTCTTAGGTTCCTACGTTCGTTGCCAAGAGCCGACTGCGGTGGCATCTAGTAGCTAAGTTCTGAACTAGTAGTCGTTGACGGTGGCGTTTGGCGGCAAAAGAAGGAAATATTTGAAAAATTCAAAGTCAGCAGTCCTTACTTGAATAAAAAAAACAGATAACACACACTAATACAGTCATCACAATTAATACCGGTTATCAGACAGATTCTACACCCAACCAAAGTACACGGGGCTACATGACCGCGTTGTCGCAGCCCCTAAACTGAGGAACCAACCAACCACGAAATTAAGACACTACCAAACAGTGGTCAGACCCGAAACTCATGCGGCAGAAACACTTATACTAACATGAATTGGAGGTGTAGAAAAGTCACAATAGGTCGAAAGAAGAATTTTGAGAAAAATACTGGGAGCTAAGAGAAAATAATTATGCAGAATATAGGTCAAGACAAAACAGAGAGCTATATTTGATAATTGAAAAACTAACTGACGTAATGAGTTTTTTGGGGCACATTTACAGAATGGGCAACAATAGACTGACTGAACAGAATTTCAACTTACTGAACAGTTACCGGTACAAACCCATATGGTTCGTCGAAATTGGAATAGATATGAAAAATGCTGGAATTGAGAGTCACTATAGAAAACAGAAGACTCTTTCGAGAAGATACACAAATGGCAGGATTTCAGGAGAGAAGGAAATTAACAACTAGATCAAAGTGGACTAAAGAAGAGGAGGAACGATACTGTAAACGGATGAAGCAAAGGGAATCGAACACAATGAAAAATAGCCAAAGTTCATCGTACCCTCTAAATGGGTTATTGGATAGAAATAGAAGAAGAAGAATGAGATATTTTGGTTATGAGAGTAAGTTTGAGACGGACAGTCAAAAATACAAAAATACAACTCACCGCCTGCCTGATAATATGGAAGTATCAAGGCCTGTTAATAAAGGGAAAACAGGCTTCAAGAATTCAGATTCAATAATGTTATGCTGATACATTTATATATCTTCCTCAAGTGCAGTTTAGTAACATGTATGCTGGTCTTGGTAAACAAATAAGAAAATGCACTGCATGGCCAAGATGAACTCCAGCTCTATCGACGCCACTTTCTCCTTTGTAACCATTCTTGTCTCCTTCCACTTTTGCTTTTTATGTGGCGAACCTTGGATATAATTCTGTTCTTATTTTGAGAGAAGCATTTTCCATTGATAACTTCCGCCAAAAATACAATTGTCGCCATACTAATTCCCATGATCAGAATAACGAACGATCCTTGCAAATGTTCGACAGTGAAGACGACAATTTCTTCACTTTGAGGGTTCTCTCTCTTCCTGATAGCAATGAAGCTCTCTGCTTTCATCTCATCATCCCACCATTTGTACAATATCCCGCTTTCTCTCAATCTCACAATCCCGGTATTGAACTTATCTGTATACGGACTGTTTCTTCTAAAAAACATTACAACGTCATACCAGACTCCCCCACTCTCCAATGGCACAAATGTCTTGTTTGTTTCTTCAATTGACATTGCAGAACGAGGGAAGAATAATGCATACTTGTTTGATGTCTTTGCCATCTGATATAATTCTTTAAAAGTTAAAATCTCCAATTTTTTGTGTATTATAGGCTACTGGTTACTTCTTCAATGTCATCTGCTAAAAAAATCCAAGATTGCACTGATGGGCATGGTACCGAACTGTAGTTTCGACTTAGATAAATCTTTTAGATTGAGGATTTGTTTCTCAAATCCTGGGTGGGTGAGCAAACCAATTAACTTTGATTGGTACGCTGAATTGATCAATAAACAGCAGAATACCCAAACAGCGAAGAAAAGTCGTGATATTTACAGCTTTGGCATTTGACTTATTGATATACCAATCAATACAGACCACGACTTCAAAACAGACAGGGTTATGCCGTCTCCAGTGGACAGGTGGTAAATAACAGCCGATGATAGAATGTAAGAAACAAGAAGTAGGATCCAGATATCTGAGTTGAATATTACAATCAGTGCCTTCCAATAGGGAATTCTCTCAGCCACTGGAACGTACCACGAAAGACCATCTCTAATATGTGGGACGGTCATGTCCATTGCTCTCCATACTTCTGCACTTGGCTTGAAACCACCACAAGTCAAGTCGGCACGTCCATTGACCACATCCCCAGGTCCTACGACCCAACTTCCATTGTCCAAACATTTACCCCATTTTTTGAGAGATGGCAATACAAATAGCACCTAAATACCATAAGTCTCTGCCATTTCTAATATTAGTTGAATCTCAAAGTTACGACTAAGTATTTGTCGTTTTGGACTACTAGAGTTAGATAAGTATTCATGTATTTGACGTGAAACATATGGTGGATAACCGACTGCTGATACAGTAATTTGGCAGGCATTGAATTTATTAGAAATCTTCTCCGAAAACAGTTGAGCGTGATGATCAAAATAGTCTCCTCCGTCTGTCATCCACTCGTCTTCAACGATCACAGCTTTAGTATTAGTCCCACACTGTCCTGAATCATTGAAAGGAAACCAAGTGTACACTTTGATAGAATTAGCAACACTGGCGAATTCACGCGATGAGATAATCACTAAGAAATTCAACACATACATTTTCCACAGTTTCTCAACAATACGGTGAACTGTACCTAGTTCATTCTTGGATTCAACCGTTTGAACGATTACAATTATAAAGCGAACACGAGAGCTCCAAATGTATGTTTGGTCTAATGTTTGAATATGTCTGAAACCTTGATCACTTTGTTCAGCATCTTGCAACACAATCAAAATATTATCTACGTGTTCTCTCTCCATTCTAGGTAACTTGTCGTATCTATGGTACGAGACTAAACCTGCATGATTTGAGTTGGAGTAATATCGTTGAAGAAACTGATCCAGATATGAACTCTTCCTTGAATGGTCCATACAAATCAGGATATGTTCTTGACTGAAGTAGTGGTTTATGGTATTCGTAAGGTAGTTTGTAAGATGACACTTCTCCTTCTTCACATTTAACTTTGCGCACTTTATTAATGTGCATAGAAGAAGCGAGAGTAAAACTAGCGGAGCTATATTAAGATGTGTTGTTATTGTAACTCTCATGGTTAAGTTTATAATCTTGTCTCCCTCCAGAGCTGCAATAATCTCTTCATAGACTTACAGAACTGTTGGTCAATCTGAAAGTAAGAAACAATAACATTTAATGTGATATGGTATGGCGATGTGGTTTATCAACAGTTGAGAAAATAAATGGTCCGGTGTACCATGTTGAAGCTGACTATTAGAGGCACAGCAATTGAGTTTTTCGAAGTTGTAGTACCATAATTTGTTTGATAGGGGAAAGGGGGATGGGGAGTCACACAACATCGATAATGAACCACATATTTTTCAGTAACTTTGTGTTCTGACCTGTCAAGAGATTTATTGTGTGTTGTCAATCCAGACTTGACAATATCCATAAGCGCTCCTCTTCACCCAGCGAACTTCAACCACAGCCTACTTGATCCATCGAATCGCTCCTTTTATACAGCCTCTACAATAGCCCATTAAACAAGTGTTGAAGCTCTATGAATACACATCCTACTCGATCCATTGCATCGCTACTTTCTATATGATGATGATGATGATGATGATAATTGTTGTTTTAAGGGGCCTAACATCCAGGTTATCGGCTCCTAATGGTCTGTGTGAAAGCGAAAATGTCAATGAAGTGAAAACCAGAACGAAAATTAAGTGGCCAGGAAAATACTTACAAAAAGGAACTCAGATTGACACCACTCACAAAATGGAGAGCGGTAATACTTACAAAAAGGGAATTTCGAACGAAAATACTCACAAAAGGAATATAGTGAAAAATACGCACAAAATTAAGTTTAAGTTCACAATACGTACAAAATGCAACGTATAGCCGAAATACTTACAAAATGTAAATGAAATCAAAATACTTACAAAATGCAAATGAGATTGAAAATACATACAAAATGTAATTTAGATTCAAAATACCCACAAAATGCAATTGAGAATTAACTACTGGCAAAAAGCGGTTTAGGTTGATAATACAAAATGCAATGGAAATTACTTACAAAATGTATGATAGATTCAAACTTCTCATTTGGATGGACAATACTTACAAAATGCAATCTAGATTGAAAATACTTGCAAAATATAATTTAGATTCAAAATACCCACAAAAATGCAATTGAGAATTAACTACTTGCAAAAAAAGCGGTTTAGGTTGAAAATACAAAATGCAATTGAAATTCAAAATACTCACAAAATATCCGCCTCCTATATTGAAAGACTTACTAAAAAGCAATTTAGATTGTCAATCCTTACAAAATGCAATCGCGGTTGAAAAACACTCACAAAATGCAACGTAGATCGAAAAGACTTACAAAAGCTACTTTCTACAGGGTGTCGGAAAATGAGAGATAGAAAATCAAAACACGCGTGGGGGTGGGTCTGGGGAGCAATATGTGTGGGGTCAAACCTACCATTAACCCCTGTGAGCATTTGTAATTACGAGGAAACTTGGCAAATTCGCGCAATGAGCAGCATCGAGTGCGGCGTCTACCCTCTTGTGTGTTTCGAGCTGAGCAACTCACCGTTCAGTCTGCTCCCACCTCACCTGTTTCGGGATCAAATCCGGAAAAACCTTTTTTCCCCTATTGTTTTAAAATTGTTTTCCTTTGCATGACAGATCTAATTGCGAATTAATTATGACATTAACCTGGTTAATTCTGGGTCTCATTTTCAATTTTAAAAATTAAGTAAGCTTTTTATTCTTTGTCTATTCACTCACCGCGATAAATTCTACTTTGTCTTGTATCCATTTTGGCCTTATTACGAAGTTATATTATTTAAATCGGTTTTCAAGTGGCTCATTTCTTATTTAATTATTTCATTTCCAATTAATTGCGTCATTAAAAAGAGCTGTCATTACCGTAACAGATGGGAGCTACGAGAACTACACGTCAGCTGCTCAGCTCGAAACACACAAGAATGTCGACGCCGCACTCGATGTTGCTCATTCCGTGACGTTGCCAAGTTTCCTCGTATTTACAAATGCTCACAGGAGCTTAACGGTTGGTTTGCGCCCACAGGTATCTTAACTCGTATTGCTCCCCTGCTGCGTGGATTGATTTTCTACCTCTTATTTTCCGACACCCTGTATACAGCCTTGACAATCGCTCATTAGACACGTGATTTGTTTAATCGTGTCAGAGAACTAATGAGTCGTCCAGTTGCAAAACTCGTTTAATCCACTTGTGAATAAAAATCATTTTTATGAGAAACGTTTCTCTGGAATTTGCCTCCCGTATCTTTTGTGTCTGTTGTTTTCTACTTTTTGCTTCGCGTTTTTGGTTTTTGGTCTTGTGTTTGCTTTGTGCTTTTGCTTTTGAATTTTACTTTATGCTTTTCTTTCTTGGTGTTGTGTTTGTTTTCTGCTTTGTTTTTTTTAAATTTGGCTTTTTATTTTGTGTTTTTTGTTTTTTGTTTTATGCTTTTTCATTTGTTTTTGAATTTTGCTTTATACTTCGTGTTTTTTGTTTGTTTTGTGTTTGTTTCCTGGAAAATCAAAAGAATACAAAATAAAATAAAACAAAACAAAATGAAATTTACATAAAAAATATAATAAAACAAAACAAAAAACAAAACAAAATAAAAAATAAGTAAAATAAAATGAAATAAAAGAAAATAATTAAATAAATAATTTTACGACATGATCCTTATTCACAAGTGGATGAAACGAGTTTTGCAACTGGACGACTCAAATATTATAGGTCAATCAAAAAAAAAATCGGTACTATAAGTAACGGTGATACTTCTATATACTCACATCAAAAAAGGTTTTGCATATTGCCATGGAGCACAGTGGAGATGGACTTACTTATTAAGCAGTTTCCACGCCTGCTCTACACAACTGAGATCAGGAGAATAGGCAGGCCATTCCATTCTGTGAATACCATTCTCCTGAAGAAAGGCATTGACAATACCAGCTCGGTGCGGGCTAATGTTATCGTCCACGAAAGTGAAATTTGGGCCGAAATTGTCGACAAAGCCTTTCACTACAGGTGCCAGGATAGTATCCCTGTATCCTATGCCTGTCATACGCCCTGGGATGTACACAAGAGGGGATCGGTGACCAAACATGATGCCACCCCAAATCATTGCACCACCAGCTCCCTGTTGGTACAAGTCTCGGATGTATTGGTCGTGCATACGTAGCCTACATCGGGTCGTCTCCACACTTGCACAGATTTATCCCCATTGACACAGGCGAGTGAATACAGTCGATATACACGCACTCAAGAAAAATTCGTAGTTAGATAAATATATTGTGCAAAATGGTATAAACAAGTAGAGAAAGACCTTAATGAATTGGGTTCACCAAATTTACAAGATAGAAATATGATCCGGAAAATTGTTCACACAAGGGGATTTGAGGAAGATGAGAAGAAACCACAGCGACGTACCTGGTCGGAGGAACAGAAATTACAGCAATCAGTGAAAATGAAGAACTATTGGGCAAGGAGGAAAGCTCAGAAAATGTTGATTCCACGTGGTCCTAAGTGACCCATTCGCGAAGAGGAAGAAGAAGAAGATTGTGCATAAATTTAAACCTTAACACAATGATCAGATCTATAATACCCGAGTTTGATTCCCGGCATCGTCAAGGACGTAAGATCGGAAGAGATGATGACGATTGTTGTCTTAAGGGGCCTACTAACATCTTAGTTATCGGCCGCTAAAAATATGGGGGAAAGCGTAATATGTAGCTGAAATGAACCTACTGTAAATAAAAACTTCCAATATCATTAACAATTTGTGACCATAATTACGATAGTAACCGGTTTATTTATAAATTTTATGTTCGACGATGTCGAAATGTAAGTATTATATGTCAGAAAACTGTATCATAATGGGGGTCATTATGAAACAGTTTCTCCCACCAATCAGAGATCAAGAAACAGTTGTGTGACAAATTAGGTAAGGATAGCATCGCACCTGCGCTGACTTCCACGGCCTCCTATTTTAAATTTCACTGCATGGCTTCTAGTGTGATAGTGGGGTAATCCAGGAGGCCATGGTATTCTTTGTGTCCTATGCGTTCTGTCCAGTATATAAAACTGGCGAAATCTAGACAGATATTTATGAATATTTATGTTCAAACATAAAATTGTTATAATTATCGTATTAACATACTCCTGTCTTAATTATTGCCATTATAGGCTCGTTGCATAATGTATTTATTATTATTTCAGTCATTGATGAGAGTGGAATTTCTATATTTTGAGTTATATAATATTTTATGCAATTATATTGAGCTGAAGGGGTCTTTTCTACCCCATTATTTTCCCCCTTAATTGAAAAATTAATATTATAGCTTTCAGTCGGTCAACACGAATATCATTCCAATTGTTGTTGTTGTTGTTTGAGTCTTCAGTCTTTTGACTGGTTTGATGCAGTCTTCCATGCCTCCCTGTCCTGAGCTAATCGTTTCATATCTACATAGCTTCCACGCCCTACATCCAAGGCAACCTGTTTAACATATTCTAACCTTGGTCTACTCCTACAGTTCTTGTCCTCGACCCTTCCTTCCATAACTAAGCTTGCTATTCCTGGCTGTCTTAGTATGTGTACTACCAACCTATCTCTTCTCTTCATTAGCAGTCACCAGAAACATCTCTCCTCTCCCACTAGTCAATACCTCTTCATTTGTGACCCTATCCACCCATCTGATCTTCATCATTCTCCTGTAACACCACATTTCAAACGCTTCAATTCTCCTCTTTTCTGCTGCACCAATAGTCCAAGTTTCACTTCTATAGAGCGCCACGCTCCAGACAAAGGCTTTCAAAAATGACTTCCTAATACCTTAATCTATATTGGATGTCAACAGATTCCTATTCTGTAGAAATGCTTTCCTTGCCTGAGCCAACCTACTTTTATATCCTCTTTGCTTCGTCCATCACTGGTTATTTTGCTTCCTACGTAACAGAAGTCTCCTGCTTCCTTTAGCTTTACACCTGCCAATTTGATGTCCATAGAGGTTTCTGATTTTTTCGGCTGCATTCCAATTACTGGAATATATGAAAATTGACCTGAAATTAATTACATGTGATTAAGATTTATATATATTGTCGCGGACTATTTAAGAAGGAGAAGAAAACTATGGGACGTCATGTTTCGCTCGTCCAGCGAGCATCATCAGATGACGTCTACCTCCCCCAAACTAATCTATGGAGGTGTAGCTGTGATACACATAAGCAGTACCGGTAAGCCTTAAAACTACAGTAGAATTGAGTCGTCCAGTTGCAAAACTCGTTTAATCCACTTGTGAATAAGAATCATTTGCAATAGAAACGTTTTTCTGGACTTTGCCTCACTTATCTTTTGTGTTTGGTTTTTCTACTTTTTGCTTTGTGTTTTTGGTTTTTGGTTTAGTGTTTGCTTTGTGCTTTTGCTTTTGAATTTTACTTTTTTGCTTTTCTTTCTTGGTTTTGGTTTTGTGTTTGTTTCCTCTTTTGCTTTTTTGAATTTTGCTTTTTGCTCTTCTTTCTTGGTTTTGGTTTTGTGTTTGTTTTCTTCTTTTGCTGTTATGAATTTTGCTTTTTGCTTCGTGGTGTTTTTTTTTTTGTGTTTGTTTTCTGGAAATCTCTACTTGGTATAAAACAAAGTCCCCGATTCTAGGATGTTACGGGTAATCTCGAGAACCACTGGATGGATTGTGATGCGGTTTTCACCATTCAGTCAAGGATATCTCGAGGATGATTTCTGTAGAAAATAATTTATTTATGATAAAAAAAAACGGGCAGTATCGATTTCATTGTAAAAGTCGAAAAAAAACTTGGCGTCCGAGTGCTTTGTAAGCTTACGCTGGGCGAACCGTTACAAATATCTAAATACTATGAGTGTAAGAATTGTTCAGCATGAAAAGTTCTACAAAAAAGTCCGCGAGAGCATATGTCTATCTTCAATACATCGCCCCTATAAGTGTTTTTAGGTTTTAATTTCTTCCAACAATGTCCATTCAACTATGAGGCGACAGTCTACGAGCTAGCTAAGGGCGAGTCTATCAAACTGTTATGCCTAGCTAGCAGGCGAACCTATTACCCCAGATACAGCCACCAGCAAATCGTTAAGTCGTGTTGAGTTAAGACTTCTGAGAAGGGTAGTTGAGTTTGGAGTTTCCCTGGAAGTGCAACTCGGTTTTTCTTCATTTCGTCTCTGAAACACAGTCAAGTTAAGATTGGACGGAAGGGGGATTTGAGTCTCATTCACCTCACTATTCCCTGGAAGTGCAACTCTCATTTCACCTGTGAACTTTTCATTCCGCAAAATTCACAGTCAATTTAAAATTGGACGGTAAGGGGATTATATTATATTAAATTATACTGATTGGCGTATAATCTCTATTTAGTATAAAACCGAGTCCCCGATTCTTGGATGTCTCGGGTAATCTTGAGAACCACTGAATGGATATTGATGCGGTTTTCACCATTCTGCAAAATATATCTCGAGGAAGGTTCCTGTAGAAAATAATTTATTTATGACCAAAGTAAGTCAAGCACTAACAATTTCAGTGAAAAAGTCGAAAAAACTGGCGTCCGTGCGCTTTTTAAGCTTACGCTGGGCAAACCGATAAAAATATCTATTTACTACTTCATCTTCTTCTTCAAGTGCCTCGTCCTCCAAGAACATCGGCGATCAGTAGCATGATCTGCTGTTTGTCCATTGCTGTTCTAAACAGTGACACTGTATTAAGTCCAAACCGCTGGCTTAAGTTCTTTAGCCAGGATATTCGTCTGCGTCCTGAACCCCTAATGCCATCAATCTTCCCTTGGATAATTAATTGCAAGAGGTGGTATTTGTTGTTGCGCATAAAATGACCAAAGTATTCTAGATTTCTCCTTTTGAAGATACTGAGAATTTCCAAGTCATTGTTCATACGCCGTAGTACTTCCACATTTGTGACTTTAGCTGTCCATGGTATCCTTAAAATCCTGCGATACGTCCACATTTCAAATGCTGTCAGTTTCTTATTTAAAACCTCGGTAAGTGTCCATGATTCAACTCCATAGAGCAGGACACTAAAAACGTAGCATCGAAGCAGTCGGGTGTGTAATGACAGACTTAAATCGCAGCTGATCAAAACTTTTCTAATTTTCATTAAAGAACTTCTGGACTGCTTAATTCTACAGCGAATTTCTTGATTTAAGTCCCAGTTATCATTGATTTGACATCCTAAATATTTATATGATGAAACCCTTCCAATTCTTTTATTACCAAATGTAAGAAGGCCCTGAATTTCATCTTGGTTTCTACTAACAACCATCCACTTAGTTTTTTGTACATTTAAATGCAATCCCATGGCGTTATTCTCTTCAGAAATAGAATCCAGTAGTGCTTGTAGATCATCCATACTTGTTGCAAGGATGACAGTGTCATCAGCATATCGGATGTTATTAATGATAGATCCATTTACTACTACTCCTTGAGACTTTCCGTCAAGAGCAACTTGGAAAATCTTTTGAGAATAGATGTTGAAGAGGAGTTGAAGAATGCAACCTTGGCAAACTCCATTCGTAATCGATACTTCTTCAGACAGCTGACCATCAACACGTACAGCAACACATTGATTCCAGTACAGATTTCAAATTAATCGGATGTCACGTCCATCTAGTCACAGGTCACATAAAATGTTCATCATTTTGTCGTGTTGAACAGCGTCAAAGGCTTTTTCATAATCGATGAAACACATGTAAACATCGACACGAACATCACGGCATCGTTGAATCAACACCTGAAGACTGAGCAATGCCTGCCGAGTTCCGAAACTACTCCTGAATCCAAACTGTGTGCCACCAATGTTTTCCTCACATTTATGATATAACCTTAAGTGCAGGATTTTAAGGAATAACTTCAGGGCATGACTCATTAAACTGACCATTCTATAGTCATTGCAGCGCGTTGCATTGGTCTTTTTGGGAATCGGTATAAAAGTTGATTTGAGCCAATCATGTGGTATGTATTCACTTCGATAGATGTTATTGAACAAACCCACCAGCAAGGAAAGAGATCGTTCATCCTTGAGAAGCTTTAGTATTTCAATGTGCAATTCATCTGGACCTGGAGCCTTTCCACTCTTCGATATTGTTATGGCATGTTCAATTTCAGCTCTTGTAATGTCTATGCCATCGCCCGTTCGAATACCATGATCAACACTGCTGTTGTCTTCGAATAGAGTTTCAATGTATTCCTTCCATTCTGTCAACTTCTCTTCAGTACTAGGGAGAATGATGCCACATCTATTTTTGAGAATCCCAATCCCTCTGCTCTTATAAATCCCAGCTGCTTGCTTAACCTATTTATACATGTTGAACGAGTCATGCTTTGCACACAGTTCTTCTATTTCGCTACATTTCTTTGAAAAGTGTTGTTCTTTGGCAGTACGGATTTTTTTCCGTATTAATTTCTGCAATTCTCTGTACTTTATCGGGTCATTATTCTTGAAAGGTCTTCTGCAATCGATCAATTGTAAAATTTGATCTGTCATCCAAGGTTTGCTTTTCCTACTCTCCGTGGCCTGTAGTTTTTCTCGACACACTTCATTCACTGCGGATTTGAATTGGTTCCAAGTGTCTTCAATATTATGTGTATCCTTGTTCGACTGGATATAATCTAGTTTTGTACTCAATGCTGTTTGGACATCATTTCTCAATACAAGGTCTTGGAGCTTATGGATCGCAAAATGATTGCTGTGCCTCACTGGGTGGTATTTTTTCAAGTTCAAATACATTGTGGCTAACAAAACATTATGATCGGGGTTAATATCAGCACCAGGATACTTTTTAGGGAATTTCTGAATCGCTTATTGACGAGGATATAGTCAATTTGATTCCTGACATTATTGTCGATGTTTGAGGTACATGTGTAAAGACGACGTGGAGGAATCTGAAAATGAGTGTTTGCTATGATGAACTCCTCCTCTTGGCATAGCTGGACAATCGATCACCTTCATCATTGCCACTCCCTAATCCAAAATTACTCACTATATCTGCGCGTCGACCATGACCTACCTTGGCATTGAAATCGCCCATCATAATGGTAATCTCAAACAATTTCAAACATAATCACTTAATGAAGCATAAACAAAAACAATGGGTGGCTATCCCGAGAGGAAAAAAAATCTGGAAGGGTGGGTTTTACCCTCCGTCCGCCTATGAAGGACGGGATGAAAAACTGCCCTTGGGTAGTCAAAATACATTCGTACATATAATTGCATAAAGTGTAAAATAGTAGTTAGAGGGATAGAACAGAGAAAGAGAAATAAATGCCTTGGTGTGTAATTAAGGGGAAGATAAGAAGTGTTTATTGTGCGAGGAGAAAGAAGGCATTTTTACAATATGTATTTTAAAAGAAAAGAAAGGAAAAATAAAACAATGTGTGGCATAGAGCATGTGTACATGACAATCGTGTAATTATGTGAGTGAGCATGGTGTATTACATGATAACACTGGTGATCCAAAATAGTTGGCTAAGATATTGGAGGTATTCGCAGATTATCTCTGACATAGTAGCATCCATACATAAACGTAATAGTCGCATGACTGTCAAATATCCATTCTGTATCGCATATATTACCAGCCTGTGAACAGTAATCCTTTGCGCGCTAGTTGCTAAAATTACCTTAACTAGGATTTAAGTCTATGGTCAGTGCACATAAATTATACCTTCATGGTTCGTCCCCTGTGGGTGAACGTCCCATCTTGACAAGGACGATCGTACCTTACATCTTGTGAGTACGACCCATGTTGCCGCATTTCACCTCTCATTGCAGGTGCATCGTGGGATCCGTCCATCGGGAGTGGATATCCCACAGTAATCCCTTACCGTGGTACGGATATTGGTAATAGTAGGGAGATGTGTGGGGGAAAAGTGTAAGAGCTGGGAGTGTCGGAGAGATTGCGACTGGCGCGTGTTAGGGCGTTGGCAAAATATATACAAGGGACTAAATACAATATCGCCACCTGTTGGAAAAGAAATAAATAAAAAAGTACATGTGTAGGGTGTCAATCCTGCCGGGTGTTGTGCGGGCCTGCAAAATATACTGGTACTAGCAGAAGTACCCATTCTTCGAACGGTCTTCGGTATTAATAACCAGATGTTATCAATTGAGCTACTGTTGCAATGTTTAGGGGCTTGGAGCCTCTTTGTTGGCAAAGAAAAATGATTAGTTAAAATGTGCTCTCAAACTAAATTTACCTAACGTGTTCTTCCTGGCGTGAAAATAAAATTGAAAACCTCTTAGACGAATCGCAATACACGTCACGTACGAACTGACCCTAACCGTTGTGTCAAGTGCCCAACTACAGGAAGACCCCTTTTATAAATTATAAAGGCTTGTGGTGCATGAAAATTCAGTTTTCTTTAGCCTCCAATGGCCCAAATTCCTAAAATCAGCAAAAAACAGTCTACTATTACAAATCAGGATTTTTTTAAAATAATGTTGCTGTTTGGAGATATAATAGACCTTCTACCGGGTGAGTTAGCCGTGGTGGTTACGGCATGACTGATGGCAGTCGCTCACATCCGGGAGGCGAGGAGGTTCGAATCCCCCCGCCGGCAACCTTGAAGATGGTCTTCTGTGGTTTCCCATCTTCCTTCCAGGCAAATGCCGGGGTTGGTCCCTAACTATAGGCCACAGCCGCTACCTTCCAACTCCCCGTCCTTACATTCCAACTTCCCTCCCCAACGGTACTTGTAGCTCACTCATTGGGTGTCCGTCTCGAAGCAGCTACAAAACTGGCGAGCCGAACATGTCCTCGGACACTCCCGGCACTAAAAGCCATACGCTAAAAAAAAATAAAAAAAATTAGACATATCGTACGTGTAAGTCGTGTGAAAACAATCTAGGGTACTCCTTGAACCCCTTAAGTGCATTGGTGAATTTTACAGTTTTAGTTGGTTTCGTGATAACCTTATAGCCATTTGCAACCTTTCACAGAAATGTAATAAATGGAGTGGCATTACTTATTCCAGAAATAGACGGAAAGTTGGATGCCACCTCTTGAGATACTGTTGTCATGGTTAGTGGCTTGCATCCCTTCTTTAGTTTATTAAATGAACTTAGTTTTCTGGGAATATCTAAGAAACTGTTCGGTTTAGAGCCTTAAAATATAGTTTTCGGGGACTCTTTACGGCTCTTGAGGGGCCCCGAGTTTTGTTTCTGATACCAAGGGTTTGAAAATGAGTTTGTCTCGTCGTTGTACGCCATAATAATGATAATAATTAAAATAATAGTAATAATAATAATATAACACATAGGGATAGGGATATAATAGACCTTCCGTACCATACCCGCACGTGTAAATAGCGTTAAAAATTCTAGAGTACCCCTTGACCCCTTAAGCGCATTATATGTATTGATGAATATTTCAGCTTAATTTGGATCCGTTATAACCTTATTGTCGTTTGCAAACCTTCACAGTAATATAATAAATGGATTTGCATTGCGTCTTACAGAAATAGATGGACCTCTGAGATTCTGTTGCCATTGTTACCGGCATGCATTCCTTCATTAATTTATTAAGTGAAATTAGTTTTTTGGGAATATCTCGAAAACTGTTGGTTTTAGGGCCTTCGGTTCTCACATTGAGGGGCTGAAAATGAGCTTTGTCTCACCCTTCTACGCTTATTTCAGCATGTATTTTAAGGGGGTAGGCCCCCTGTTATGAGAGTTACGGAAAAGAGTTACATCAATGATTTGTGTCGTGCCTCTGATGGATATCTGCATCATATTTTACGTTATTCCACCCAGCCGTTCTCGAGTTATAATGACACAAAAAAATTGTCCCAGTCTGAAACGGGCAAATATGTCACATTTCCGTGGAAATGCAGAAAAAACAGACGAACATTCGTTTTTATATAATAGAGAAGGAATATAATAGACCGTCCGTACCATACCCGCACGTGTAAATCGCGTGAAAAAATTCTCGAGTACCCCTTGATCCCTTAAACGCATTGTATGTATTGATGAATATTTCAGCTTAATTTGGATCCGTTATAACCTTTTAGCCGTTTGCAAACCTTCATAGTAATGTAATAAATGGAATTGCATTGCGTCTTACAGAAATAGATGGACCTCTGAGATCAGTTGCCATGGTTACCGGCATGCATTCTTTCATTAATGTATTAAGTGAAATTAGTTTTCTGGGAATATCTCAAAAACTGTTGGTTTTAGGGCCTTAAAATGTGGTTTCCGGGGGCCCTTTTGGGCCCCCTAGTTTCGTTTTTCACATTGAGGGGCTGAAAATGAGCTTTGTTTCACCCTTCTACGCCTATTTCAGCATGTATTTTAAGGGGGTAGGGCCCCTTTTATGGGAGGTGCGGCGAAGAGTTACATCAATGATTGGTTTCGTGCCTCTGAAGGATATCTGTATCAAATTTTACGTTGATCCACTCAGCCGTTCTCGAGTTATAAGGACACAAAAATTGTCCACAGACAGACAAACAAACAGACAGACATACAAAAATTTTATTTTTGCACGCATCCATCATAAAACAGTCTGAAACGCGCAAATATCGCAAATTTCCGTGGCAATTCAGAAAAAACAGACAAACTTTCATTTTTATTTATATAGAGATATTATCTCTCAATCATTGGGACCTTCAACAATCGGTTGAGGTTAATTATTCAAAAGGGATGTATGTACCCTGTGAGGCTAAAGAATATATTATCAATGAGTATCGTACCGTGCCCCATGGGCATTATTTAGTACCATCGTCGATCGCTGATGCTGTATCCGTACCTGTAGATGTGCATGAGAAAACAGGTCAATACGGAAAAAATAATTTTAACAAACACTTAGGTGTATTATCATTAGTGAACTCTGAGAGTCCCCATGATGGCTCTACTCTCTTCATACATAGGTGGATAGTACCACTCGGTACCATGTGTTGGTATCTGGCGTCCCACATTGGAGCTGAAAAGAAAAAAATAGATAAAACATATTATCGTGAGTGTCAATGGCCATGTGTACTCCTGTCTAACGTCGTAGTTGGCTGCTCCTGTCGCTCAAGTATGGGTTTTCACTACCATATAGGTAATAAAAGTGTATCGCTCGTCTATTTATAATCAAAACGGCCGTGTGGTGTCGAATCATCATAAATCACTTGCTGATCGTTCGCCTGTAATCGTCGCCTCGGTGATAACCGTACTATCGGGCTTACAACGCCGAATTAATCGGACTTACGAGGCCGATCGATTATCTGTCGATCGTTCACCTATCGCATATGTGTATCACAAACCATCGTCCATTCATCGCAGCGAAGAATCGCATGTAATCGTCGCAAATAATCGCATGTACTTCATACTCATAGTAAGCTTGCTCTGTGGCAAGGACTATCGTCGCTGGACTACTGTCCCGGTGGACTGGCGTATGAAAATGCTTTGTCCAATACGCAGGGTGGTGTCGGGACGCAGAGTGCCTATCAGGTCTTACATTAACCCTTGGACCGGCGAAATACGTAACATGGTATGGGGCCTTAAAGTACGTACAGTTTCCTAGTGACCTTCGTCCAATTTGCAATGTGGTATCGGAATGACTAGTACCCGAGAGGGCTTGGGGCCCGAGTGACCGACTAATGCAGATTGTGGTGTGGGAAACTGCGGTTCTGCCTAAATGGTCTTACCCAGTCGACCCATACGTATAGTGGTTTGGTCTACTTTACACTGCCTTTAAGGAGTTACCTCCGTACCGAGTGACCTCCCAAGCGCATTGGTAACGATACCATGATCGTTAAATCGGTTTGGGACCATAGTGGCACTATGGCGAATGCTATTGCCGATCGGTAACCTACCGATTTATCCTGAGTTTCATTGTGAATGATGACCTCATTCATCCCAATAAGTCAGGTGTCCCTGAATACCATCCGAGATCGATGATCATGATGTTGGCTGCCCAAGCCTTCACGGCGCGCAATGCCGACATGAAAAACTGTGAGTTCCGCTGAATGCTCATTTACGTGGGCTACGCGTTATCTTCACCTATAATAATAGGACTTTGTGTAGTTACTTGACGCATATCTTGGCTGCCCAAGCCCTCACGGCGCGCAATGCCGACATTGAAAACTGTGAGTTCCGCTGAATGCTCATTTACGAGGCGTTGAATTCACCGCATGAAATTCCCTCTCAGAGTCATGTGCAAACAGCGGGAGATTCAACAAACATCATCGGGGGTGTGGGCAGGAAAGGTCATCTGTACTCACTACCTCGGCCCGGAAAAATTCTTGTCTTCACCTATAATAATAGGACTTTATATATGAGTATTCTTCCTCGGGGGTATGACCAAAAAGGGGGTGGCCTATGGTCGATACCTCGGCCCGGGAGATAATCTTGATAACTTCACCTATATTAATAGGAATTTAATGATATGACTTCACCTAACATACAAAGAGGACTTTAGATTTCACCTTCCGCGCAAAAGGACTTATGTAGACTTCACCTGCTATCTACAGTATATTAGGACTGGCGTGCCTGTGTTCGTGAACAGAACTGACTCCCACGCACTAGGAGTACCGTACTTACTCACAAGCTAACTATGAGTCTAGTCAAATGGGTCGTCCCCAGAAGGATGTTCTATTATGTCCAACGCTGAGTGAGCTATTTCTCCCATCGGACAGTCAAGTATCCACCTGCAGGTCTGGCTACGCCGACAGTAGCGCATAATGGGCGTAACCTTATCTGACATGGAGACAGGCTAGGTCATCCAAGATCTCAATGCTTACCCGCACTACGTCATTGTCGCTTCGTACTTCCGTCGTTCTGATTGAGTCATGGCATGGTCTATCACTGCCTTGTCGGGTCTCGCAGTTCGTCTTGTCTAAATTGGTCATTACAATATCAGTAATATTTCGGTCTGTATTGCAATGTATTGCTCAAACTGCAATTTTCAATTTAAATTATGCACCTTGTAGACTTACTATCCAAGTATAGTGTATTGCGAGATTTTTTGAGTGTGGGGAAATAGGGTGTGCTTTTTTACGGGGGGGATGTGGCACAGTGCGCAACAATTGCGCCTAGCTTTTCGGATTCCCAGCTAAATTCAGCGATGCTCTTCGTTTCTTCACTGTTAGTAGGTGAAGACAGGAGTGGGAAGGTATGTCCCATGTTATTAGGTAAGTAAACATGCTAAGTTTTGTTATTGTTTGGGTAATAGGAAGGCTAGAATGGGAAGGGGTCCTGCGGTACTATAGGGATGCAGAAAGTTGTAAATGGTGAGGAACATTTTACTGGTTGGGTGTTAAATATCCCCATGCAGGTAAAAAATACAACATGCTGGTAAAAATATAAATAATGTAATAATAATAATAATATTGTTAGGAGGGGAATATTTATTATATTTCACTGTTAGCTCTCAACTCCAAAGTGTTCCATCTTAACACTTAGCTATGAGCGATATAGCATTTGGCGCACCTTGGTGTATCATGGACAGCAAGTGCCTCGCATAAAAAGGGTATGGGGGGGGATGTGTTAATATGTCAATGTGTAATTTGTGTGGCAATAATCAAGGACTTGTACTCTCTTTAAAGGACGTCGGGCATCAGTACCCGGTTATAGGAATGCACTGCTGTCTGGCTTAATTTTATGAGTGAGAACTTTCTCATATATATATTTATATCCTATCAAGTAACTGGTCATCTTATATATATATATATATATATTCCTTAACATCTATGGGATGGTCACTGGGTTGTATAAGGATACCCTGTGAACTATATTACCCATTAGGAATATTGGTGAGAGTATACCCTGAGGTATATTCAATACTACGTATTAGCTAGAATGATGTATAGATATATGTATCCGATTATCGTATTTATAATATACGCCGTGTCACATGGCGCGCTCGATGGCTGCTGACTCCCGTAAGTACTATATACTATCGCTGTATAACGGTAATCTGCTATCCTGGCTGGGAGGATGCATGTGTGTATTTTGCCTTAACCTGCGCACATCGTTTCATCTGTGTATCTGGGACTGAAATTCTATCACCCGTGTGCTCATTTTAACATAATTATGGTGAAATCGAGTCCACTGGGGGGGGGGGGGGACTATTTCTCCACGAGACGCAATCCGTGGTGTGGAGGCTTGTGTTATAAAATCTGTGTCTTGCCAACCTATGTCTGGGGCAGTAAGAGTCTGTAAAGAGTACGTTTAGGGTACTATAGGTACGTCTGGGGGGTATGTAGGGAATAATAGTGGAATAAGAATAATAATAACAATAATATGTAAGTGTGGACCCTTGTATGGGATCTATGGGAAGAACGGTGTATGATTACCGTGGTAGACCTTGCTGGTCGGTAATCGTAATGGAGTGACTCCCTGATAAACTGTCAGAATGTAGGTGGAGATCATAAAACAGAAATGGGTGCCCAAATATATAGTGGACTGTGAATATGTCCCTTGTCCGAAATAACTATCTGTGTCGAGACCAATCGACATGTGGAATGTCTGTTCCGATACCCTCATGTGTGAACAGTATTGTATAAAGAATAAAAAGTATAAAAGTGTTATGGATGACAGTCACCATGTGGTGGGATGCATTATGTTCGCTCTTTGAATATTAATGGGAATATTAGTATCCTAGGGGTGAATGTTCCCTAACTGTGTCGGGCAAGGAATGTACTAGGCTCCTGTAAGCATTAAATATGCTGTTGTAGCGGTATGTTGAGTATAGATGATATCAAATATGTGTAACTCTGACAACCGTATTCAAATGTAGCGCGCTGGTGTGAGGCCTGAAAATTAATGGCCGACCTGTATTGTCACGTGGTATGATAACTGACTAAGAGATAGTGTCCCGTGTCGGGTGAAAGGGTGTAACAATATGTTCTGTTATCATCAACGGAGTGGGTCGCTGTGACTGGTTGTATGATACTGTAGGAGGTGAGCTGTTTAATCCGCGCGTGAGATTGGGTCGCATCGGCTATCGCTTATCTTGAGAAATGGCGCCTTTTGTTTACATTGTGTAGACGCGTGGTGAGTTGCGTCAGTCTAATGACATTATTGCATTCACTGTTTATACTGCTGGTATAGTGAATAGTGTTTTAATTCTATAGGCTATGTAAAAGATTCTATCGCCTTTAGTGTGGAATGGTGGAAGTCTGTGTGTCCTTCTTTCGTATGCCTGGGAATATAGTTTCCCGAATGTTGGTACCTCTGTAAGGCGGAAAATTATGTGATTCTGATGTTTTCAACTTCGTAAGGCGGAAAATAGTGTATTTCCGATGTCGTTATCTTTGTAACGTGGAAAATAGTGTATTTCCGTTGTCGTTATCTTTGTAAGGCGGAAAATAGTGTATTTCCAATGTTTGGTTGTCTGTTATGTGGTAAATAATATAATCCGGATGGTATCTCCACTGTAGTGTAGGAGTACTGATGCCGTCACCTTCCTAAGACGGAAAATAGTATGAACTCTTGTGTTTCCTCTTCGTAAGACGGAAGTAATAGTGTAATTACGGAATGGTGTAGTAAACTGAGTATTTCATCTCGTATGAGGGTGATTGTAAGTCTGGGTACATATAGTATAACCCTCTGGACAAATAACTGTCCGCTATTGAGGTGTGCTAGAGTGGAATTCTGTAGGCTAATGTGAAATTAAGGGAAAGTGGTCCTGAAATTCGTGTCGTATGTTTTGTGAGTACAAGTGCCAATTTAGTGCCTGAATTAATAGGATCATTGGGACGTAGTCTATGAAGTTCCTAAAATTAACACACAGGGATGGAGTGGGATGTCCTCTGTTGTTCTATCAGCCATGACTCCTTAGTACACAAATGTGTAGACATGAAACTGCAAAAAGGAAGAAGTCCCAGTTCCCTCTGTAGAAATGGCTAGATATTTATTTTACATTGTTTTTGGGAGAGGTTCTTTGACGTAGGGATCTACGATGCTCCCCCGCAAAACGTAAAAGAATTATGAGCCTTGTCATTGATAGTAGGTGTAGGTATATATGAGGATATATACATGTATATATAGGCGTAATTTATAGCGTGGATGCCTTTGCTGGCTACATAATGATCCAGGAGGCAATTGTTAAGCTTTCGTGTTTGTTTAATGGGTGTTACATGGACTGTGGCCTTGTGGCCCTCGTTGTGATATGGTTCTACTGTATGATATTATGGTACTTCGCCATAGGGCTGTTCACTACGTGCAGTTCATAACCAGGCGTTGAGATGAAAGTATGATGCCCTACAATGTCAGTAATGGGAGTAGCCCAATCCAAACAGACTAGCTGTGAGTCCTGACCTGCGTTGACTAAGGTTGAATGAAACAATGAAAGTTCAAATGAGTAGTCCCTGATCGTCGGCTAAAAATGGTGACGCCTTATTAAGGAACTGGTTGTATTGCCTGGTCTTATGTCGTTATACTATGGTCAGTTCGACCGCATAGAAAAGAAAAAGATATAACGTCCCATTGTGGGGAAAGATGGAATGCGTGTGTGTGAGTGAGGTGTGCCTCACGCGGCGTATACATCTTGGTCACCCTGTCGATTACATGCTGTGAGCCTTGTGGAGATTTGTGCAGCGTAATCTCTCCTGTTTCCGGTATAACGCTCGTGAACCTTGTCTTGCTGCTGGTAATCAGTGCGAATATTTTTCCGCCGTGGCCAGTGAGATGTACTAGACAATGTAATATGAATTTATTGCGTGTGATACTGTATTACCTATGAAAGTATTTCCTTATCCTTTTCCGACAAGTGTGTTGTCCAGATGACCTGTTGTGTCCTATATCCTGAGTGTATGCTAACCTGTGTTATTGTGGTATCTCGTTGATGGATTTGTTGATGGCAACTAACTCGTGTTGTTGTGGTAGGGAGTTCTTGCCAGTGCTGAAGGACGCTAACCTGTGTTTTGTGGTATCTCGTTGATGGATTTGTTGATGGCTACTAACTCGTGTTGTTGTGGTAGGGAGTTCTTGCCAGTGCTGAAGACCGCTAACCTGTGTTATTGTAGTGTACATTAGGTGAACTGTAAGCTACGTCTGTTATCGTATGTGGGCACAGTATATTTAATAAATCCTCCCAAAGTACTATCCGACTTAGTGACAATGCATTGGAACGAGGCTGTAACCTTGCCTCGGTATGAGGTCGATTCTGTAACCCGTGCACCTCGTGTTTGTGTGTGTAGTATAGCTATGTGTATCGTTATCTTTCGCGGTAATTCTAGCACTTGTATAGCTGTATAAAATTGTCCTTCTTATGTTATGCGGGGCAACTAATTGTTGTGTCCGTGTATTTTAATCTTCTGTCGGTCGCTACCGAATGTATATAGATTTATGACGTGTGTAGGTCGCTATTAGTGTATATTGTGTATACAGGTGCCTTGTGAGGGTATAGAAGTCCCATCGACCCTGTATCAAGGTAAGTTAGTCTTCAGTCGGTCGACTAATGGACCTGCGCCTGGGTGTGATTGTGAGTGTGAAGATTTAGGTGGATATGTGTCTCTTTATACTACTGTGTGAACAATGCTGCGTACGTGGTCGTCTACTGTAAGTGAAACTTTCTGCGATCTCACATGTGTACTCCGGGGGGGGGGGGATGGTATGGAGTACGCACGGCTGTGTATGAGTGTGCCTGGGTACGTGACTTGCAGCGAACACCCGTTGCAAAGAAAGGAAGTTGTGAGCGCTGATTCGACTAAATGGCTCGACTTACCATATCCTGGTTGTTCAGTGTAATGACCTGAGCTTGTTGTGTGTTAACATGTGTTAGGTTGTATATACAATTCACAACCCTGAACATTTGTACATGCATATAGTGCCTTAAAACTATGCAACAAAATAAAACACTGTGTTGGAAACAGTAAAATTTTATCATGAAACTTATAAATAGTCAGTGTACGGGCGGTAGAGGTGTGCCTAATTATGGGAACGACGGGTTATTTTGTATTAAGAGGACCTGAGTTCGAAGGGGGACTTATGTATATATGTATTAAATGGGAGGGTATTCTGTGTGCGTAGCTCTACGCCTGAGTTCTGGGGTAGCCAAATCGAGTGCATGTTAGAAGGCATTTGTGGGAATGGCACCGACACCTATTTGCGAGAGTGGACTACTGGATGCCATAGCGTATTTGGCGCTCTTGTTGTTGCTTTCCTGGAATGTTATGTCCATGGGGACTTATGGGGATAGTGCGACACGTGTAGCTGAGCCATGTGGCTTTAGAGCCTGCCTCTATATACCCTGCTCTTCATTGGTATATGTTTAATTGTGTCAGCCAATGTATGCCCTTCACGATAGGACTTAGTGGAGGATCTTGTAGTCCTGGGTTTGATATCCCCTTGCTCTCATCCTTTATTAGGTGTTGCAGCGGATCGGTGTAATTGGGATGTGCATACCGTAGATTCGTATGACGTGGTAACATGTATTCTAAAAAGGTGTTGTATGTGCGGGCAATTGCTGAATAGCTCTAGCAAGAGCAAGTTGCTTTGCTATTATGTAGATAATTATTGCTGTAATAGCGCCGTTCCACGCGATAGTTGCCGTCATGGATGTGTCTATGTTATACCATGATGTGGGCGCTGGTGGTACATGGAGGGGGTGGCTGTGGTGGTTAAACGGGGTGTCCGTGGCCGTGAATGTGGGGATGATTGTTGACCAGTTGGTATTTAGTATGGCCGTTATATATCATATATTATTGATGTTTCGTGGAAATGCTCAAAGTCGTGGATCTGTAAGAGTATTTATTGCGTCCAGGTAGCTGGTAAAGTGTGTGTGATGGCAAGTTCCTGTGTGATTTTGATATCGAATGGAAATGTGTGCGGTTTTAGGGTGTCCTCGCCTTCCATTAGTCGACAGCTACAAGGGAGTTGTATTTCAATAGCCCCCTGGTGGTGCTGTGGTGAGGGGGTGCAATATATTCGTTTGTTTTTCTGGGCATTGAATAAGCATTTCGTGGGCGGGATTCGTGATCATGAACGTATCGATGTCAATTTGAGTGACAAGTGTACGTTGTAATCCCCTGTCGCATTTATATGCGCAAGATTCTAAAATCTTATTGGTTGGCGCATTGTTGTACAGGTGTATTGCACAGGCGGGCTGAATAGTAGCCATCTCCTGAAACCTTGGGATATAGCACAAGGCGTTAATCGGGGTAATGCAGTCCTGCAGTGAATTGCCTGTGAGCACCCGTATATCCCGGTTGTTAACCGCTATTGACGTGGGCTCGTGTGTTAATGTACAGGTGCTATCCAGCCATTTGTACGCTATGGGTACATACTGAAATAATTCCCATTGTGCGTTCTGTTCAATAATGGGTATGTTTATTTTAATGTGTATGCTATCGGCGTAGTAGATACATGAGCATATGGGTTTTGTATAGTACCAGCTAATGTGGTCCACCGGGGTGGCCAACTGGTGTTTATATTTTTGTAATTTGGTTGCGAGTTTTGATAAGTCCTCATGGAGGATAGCTGCATGTATGGTGATTTGGGGAATTCTATGTTGTTTGCATAGCATAATATCATGTTGCCGCTGCGTATACATGATTGCATTGTAGATACTAATAGCATTTCCTATGGCCGTATGGGCCGTGGATGTGAATAAAACTTTGTGTGATATTGGCTAAAGTTTTGAGTTGATGTGCCATTGTAGTGATGGTGACACGCATGATATGCGTCCAGTTGTTGAGTTTAACCGTCGTTTCTGTTAGGTCTTTATGATTCGCGTGAATCATGTCGCTGAGGTTATTAGTGCAGCTTGCTAATTGCTGCTCTGTCATATGCAGCGTTTTGGTGTCCTCGCTTGCAGCGACACCGCAGCAATACTGTAAAAATTTACCAATAAATGCTAATTCCATCTTGGCCCTTCGTGGCAGGGTTGGTACGTTGTTAGGTGCCTCATTGAATTGTGGTTTATCCTCGCCGGTGTGAAGTGAGTGGACTATGGCTTCCCATATTAAGTGTAATTGTGATCTAAGGTACTCGCTGCCTACGATGGGGGGTAGTGGGATGTGTTGTTGGCTTAATGGCATATTGTAAATGATAGAGGTATATTGCCCTGGTACACCGTTTGACCGTATATGGGTTTCCAGTGGACTCCCAACGTTATTTTAACCCTGGGTTCTGCTGGGGGTTGGCTCTCCGCCCGTGTGAATATCCCGATGGTAATGATTATAATCGTAAGGTACGTTATGCTAGTCCACGTTTTTGTTCCCTGGGAATGCATCCTCCCTTGTGTATTCGGTATCTCCGGTATTTCGGCATGAGGTGCCATAGTGTAAAATTATATGCTAGCGAGATGTGAGCTCTCTAGGGTGGCTTTAAATATTATTAGTATGCTATTCTCTCTGTATCAGTGACTGTATGAATATCTCCGGGCTATCTAAGCTGTGGGAATAGTGTCCTTTACTGTAGGCAATCTCCCCTTAGTCCACGTGGTTGGTGTACGTCATAGTACCCTTGCTATCCCTTCTGGGGAACTGGGGGTTCGGGTGGGCGTGTAATTAATTAATATAATTATCTATCGATTATACAATGTGTGGGAAAATCGTATCTTTCTGTTTGGGGGTTCAAAAACTCTGTTTTCGTTTAAGGGTGTTTATCATAGGCCTATGCCTGTCTGGGGGGGGGGGGGTTGAGTGGGCAATTACTAAGAATGTACTGCCCCCGTAAATTGAAATATTCTGGGAGAAAATGAGAGTATTTTCCGTCCCCATGATTAAATTTAACCAGCAAATATAATTTCTGGAAGTGTGACACAGGAGTGTACAAGCTAGAGGCTGTGGGAGAGCCCGATCACGTGATATATTGCACAAAAGACGCTTCTAGAAGGTTATAATTGGCATTACAACAGCGAATTTGGAAATTAATATTATAAATATTGTTATAAATTATGCTATTGGATCCCAGCCCAGAGCCAATGAGGAGAGGTCTTATTGAAGACGGGATCAACTTCAATTACACAATTCGATGAAATTATGCATTTAGGCCTTTAGAAGAAGATTTTCTTATTTGGTAATGAAGAGAATATTTAATGACATTATGTCTGATACGTTAAAAACCGCAGATTGGTAAATCTACGCAGTAATAAGCATTAGTAATCAACGCGCTAAAATTATGGTGGGAGTTTGATATGGCCGCCAAAATTTCGACTTGGAGGGGGAGATCCAAGGATCGATGTTCTTATTCCAGCAGTCGTTGAAGAGTGAGGAAGTGTTTTTACTGGGTTAACGGAGATACCAAGGCTTAGTCCGAGTGCGACGACTGTCGACTTGTGGAGACGCGAGAATAAGTAGGAGGAACGTAGGAGATCACTGCACTTCCATTCTGTGTGCAGTTGTGAGGAACATTGAATTGATTATATCTCTTATATCATTGAGATCTGAATTTAAATAAGCGCATATATATATATATATATCAAGAACAGGTCGCATACTACATTCTGCGAAAAGTCGAGCGTTTTAAAACTCGCCGTTTCGACAATATAAGCCTGTTAAGTCAGATTTTCAAATGTGTTGGAAATAAAGCTGAATATCATGTTAAATTGCAACGTGAAGTTGACGAACGCAGTTCAAGTGAACAGTAGCGGAGAAATTTAATATTGGCGCAACACACAAACATTAACAGAATGACTATTATTATTCTTCAAGTGTTTTCATTCAACATAAGTAACATTGTTGATATGATGAACTAAATAGTCATGCGCCAGAGACATATTCGATAACAGGAGTTAAGATACAACGATAGTAGTGGTTTTTGAGGGGTTCAGATGCCACCGCCACCGCTGGAATACTAAAATGACAATATCTCGCGAACCAATCAGGCTAGAGACTTGTACGAGGTGTCAAATTACTCAGGTTAACACTCCCTTTCCATTGGACAACATATCTCCACCCTAAAGTAAAACCTACCCTACTAGGGGGTGAAATTGAATTTTTTAGAGAATCTCTCTTTCCAATTGCAACATGTGAGAGTTTGAATGTCGATATGGATGTAACGATGTTCTGCAAACCAATAATCAAAGAGGGGCATGTTAGGCCTTGAGGTGAGAGCCCCTGTTATTGTTGACGAGCCCCCTGCTGTCGGGCCCCTGTTGATGGGTTATTGTTGACTGGTCCTTGTGGACGAGTCCTTGTGGACAAGTCCTTGTGGACAAGTCCTTGTGGACAGGTCCTTGTGGACGAGTCCTTGTGGACAAGTCCTTGTGGACGAGTCCTTGTCCCTTTGGACTGATCCCTTTGGACGGGTCCCTTTGGCCTGGTTCCTACGGACTAGCCCATGAATTTATTTAAATTATGTCAAAGGGCCTAACTACATTTTGTGTGTATTGAATTGACGTTGTTCACTGCTACTATAATGGAATAACGATATGAAAGGGAAGTGACGAAATACATGTGAACATACAAGGGATCTAACTTGGTGGATGGATGTGTTCTAACGAGTCATTTGTAGTTGAAAGAGAATAATACATGTTATTAAGAAGTTAAAACTGAGGAGATGACACGTGCAGTAAGACGTCTTGTTACTTCCTGTGTCATATTACAGACATGACAGAGAGCGCGCAGATCTGTTGCTATGACTAACACTGCAGTAATTTGAAACCGCAAGTGTTCATTAAGACAATGGATGATGATCATGCAAAGTTAGCAGTTACTGGATATTACACAGGTGTTCCTTCCGGTGTCATGTTGCTGACATACCAGAGAGCGCACACTGCTGTTGCTATGACTGACGCTGCAGTAATTTGAAACCCCATGTGTTGATTAAGACAATGGGTGATGATCATGCAAAGTCAGCAGTCATTGGATACCACACAGGTGTTCCTAGTGTACTTTGGGCTCTCAACTGTATTGGGAAAGGAATTGCAATGATCTGTAAAAAACTGCTGACACGAGCGATGAGAGTTTATATAAGAGGAGTGTCATATATCTCCCTACTGTCAGTCTTTATTACTCGCTTTGAGTGAACAGTGCTCTATTACTGCTCAAGAGTTGTAAAAAAAGCCGTTTTGGTAGAAAATCATAAAATTATTTTGCAAGGTAAGTACTTATTATTAATGGATTGTAGTCTTTTATTACTAATTGATGTTGAAGTTATTGATTGGAATGTATTTATCGATTGATTGATTGATTTGTTTACAGATAATTGGGTACCTGTAGGTTACCAGATTCCTACAATCTGTTCATTCAGTGACAGCAGTTGATAAATTATAAAAAGGTAAGTGCCCCCTCTAATAACTTTTAAACCGTTAGAGTGATATTTTCCAATATTCACCCCTACATGTTAGTGAAAATGGTATATTTGGCAGTCAAAAGATGGAACTACTTGACCATGGTGTGTAAAGCTAATTTTGTAGGTTAGATTTTGATTACCGCTCTATTAAGTCTGAATGTTCATTGCTAGGTGTCAGTGACAGAGGGAATATTTAAAGACTTAACCTCAGTTCACCTAACATAACCTAACTTTACCTAACTTAACCTTGTCATGTGACATGTTTTACAATTTTAAACTTGTTTTAAGACTGGCTATGACGTCACACTTAGCTCACTTAACTGGCGATCGCTGGTTTCTATCACGTGACATGTTCTACAAGTTTAGACTTGCTTTAAGACTGACGATGACGTCACACTTAGCTCACTTAACTGGCGATCACTGGTTTCTATCACGTGATATGTTCTACAAGTTTAGACTTGCCTTAAGACTGGCTATGACGCCACACTTAGCTCACTTAACTGGCGACCGTTGGTTTCTACCACTCTATCAATTTCCAATGTTCATCGATAGGTGTCATTGACAGTGGTATATAGTAACCCCAATTAGAACTACATGAAGTTAGACTTGCTAGGAGTTCACAGATCGATTTAAATACCCTGCTATAACCATTGACAGGAATAGAATTAAACTATCTATATTGTACTTTTGTTTTATTTTTATTAACATTTATGATTTCTTTCTTTTATAGGTAATTTCGAAAGTGATCATCATGTTCAAGTGTGGTGACTGTAAGAAACAGTTCTCAAGACCTGACAGCTTTCAACGTCATGCAAGTACAATACATAATCAGAAAATGTTTGTATGCAGTCATTGTGCTACAACATTTAACAGACAGGATAGTCTTACACGACATGTAAATTTAAAACATGTCAGTACTGCACCATTTTCGTGTTCAGTTTGCGAACTTGGTTTTTCTGCTGTAAAGCGATATCAATCCCACATGGTTGAAGTGCATGGGGAACAACAGGAATTGAAATCTGTAAAACCATCAACTAGCACGGAACCTTTAAATGAATGTAATGCTCAAAAGCGTAAACGTTCTCAAGATTGTGAAAATAGTTGTGCATCAAAAAGAAAGAAGAATGGTGAACCTTCAATAACACATTGTGATGTATGTAATATAGATATACCTTCTTCATTCATTCATGGACATTTACGCAGTATTCATCATAAAAATAACGCTTGCCATGAAAGAAATTCTGGAAATGTTCAACAAATTGGTAGTGCATTTAAAAGTCGAATTGCTAGTTATAGACTTTATAGTAATGAAAAAACTCAAAGTATTGAATCATTTTAAAAAAATGTTCAACCTACTGTGTTTGGCTTGGTAGGTAATGTTTTATTAGAGCATAAAACAATTGAAATGAATTTTGAACTTTTTGGACTCTATGTAAAAACTGGGAGCGAAGGTGAAATTACAGATATCAAATCTTTTAATACAAAAAACATAATTGTTAGCGAATCAACTAATATTAGTGATACATACCAAAATATTTCAAGTGCTATCATTGTGAAGAGTGAAGAGTTCCAGGAAAGGGAGTCAGGCTGGGCTTTAGTTGAAGTACTTTATTTAGCAACCAACATGAATAAATATAATCCCCTTCGAGCATCATCATACGTTGATTTGCCAGCATGGATCAAACGTAAGCATGCTTGTGTAAACGTTATGAATAATGATGACGCATGCTTTGCATGGGCTGTAACCTCAGCTCTCCATCCAGCAGTGAGGGACACGATGAGAACATCATCTTATCCTCACTATTCTTCAGTGTTAGATTTAAAAGAAATAGAATTTCCTATGGCGATAAAAGACATTCAACGTTTTGAAGAGCTGAACAATGTAAGTATTAATGTTTATGGAATTGAAAATAAGAGTATAGTTGGTCCTCTATATTATACTCAGGAAAAAAAGAATGCTCATGTAAATTTACTATACATAACCGAAGGTGAAAATGCTCACTATTGTTGGATAAAACATTTATGTAGACTTGTTGGTAGTCAACTATCAAAATACAAAGGTAAGAAGTGGTTGTGCGATGGCTGTTTGCTATATTTCAGAAAAGAGGACCAACTAACTCAACATCAAAAATGGGGGTGTAATCATGTTCGTACGGTATTACCGACTCCTAAAAATAACATTCTAAAATTTAAGGATAATGAGAAACAACTTCGATTCCCATTTGTTATATATGCTGACTTCGAGGCTTTGCTAAAACCATTTAATACATGTTCATCGAATCCAGCCCAACCTTTTACCAACACTACTCACATTCATGAACCTTTTAGCTTTGCATATTATATTAAATGTAGTTATGATGACTCTTTAAATAAGTTTGAGCTCTATAGAGGACCTGATGCACCTAAAGTTTTTATGGAAAGGCTTGAGAAAGATGCCATCCGTATATCCTCTATTTTAAATACGATCATTCCAATGGAACCACTAACTTTATTAGAGCAAATGAATTTTGAAACTGAAACTAATTGTTTTATATGTGGTGAATGTTTATATACAGACAGGGTTCGCGATCATGACCATTTAACAGGACAATATCGTGGTGCTGCTCACCAAGAATGTAATTTAAATTATAGAGTAAGTAAATTCATTCCGGTCATTCTACATAACGGTAGCAAATACGGTAACCACTTTATCGTTAAAGAATTTGGAGCTTCAGATGTGAAAATTGATGTGATTGCAAATAATAAGGAACAATACATATCGTTCACAAAATACATCAAAACTGACAATAAGAAAACCATTAAACTGCGATTTTTAGATTCATTCCGCTTTATGCCGAGTAGTCTTGATAAGCTGGCTAGTAATTTAAAATCAGATCGGTTTCATGAAATTCAACGTGTCTTTCCTAAAGAAGATGATTTTAATTTGATTTGTCAAAAGGGTATATTCCCTTACGAATATATTAACTGTGTGGAACGTCTTGAGGAGTGTTCTTTACCACCGAAAGATGCATTTTACAGTTCCTTAAACACAAGTCATATCAGTGATCAGGAATATTTACATGCACAACGTGTATGGACACAGTTTAACATTCAAACTTTAGGAGAATTTTCAGACATATATTTGAAGACAGATGTGTTGTTATTAGCAGATGTTTTTGAAAATTTTCGGAATGTTTGTATGAAAACTTATGACCTTGATCCTTGTCAGTATTTCACAGCTCCTGGGTTAAGTTTCAGTTCAGTGTTGAAAAAAACGAAAGTAAATTTAGAATTAATGACTGATATAGACATGATCAATTTTATCAAATCATCAATTCGAGGTGGATTAAGTCAATGTAGTGGACGGTACTCTAAAGCGAATAATAAATACATGCCTAGCTACAACCCTTGTGAAGAGTCAAAGTATATTGTCTACCTCGATGCAAATAACCAATATGGTTGGGCTATGAGTCAATATCTACCACTGAAAGATTTTCGCTGGCTGACACAACCTGAAATTGATGTCTTACATGTTGACACTCTTAATGATAACGATGATAAAGGATATATTTTAGAGGTAAATCTTGAGTACCCTAAAGAGTTACATGATGATCATAATGATTTACCATTTTGTCCTGAGAATATGAAATCTCCATACATCACATCACGAACAAAAATGTTAATTGCTAATGTAAATAATAAATGTAAATATGTAATACATTATCTAAACTTGAAACAGTGTCTACAGCATGGATTGAAATTAACTAAAATTCATCGCGTATTGCAATTTCATCAGTCAGCATGGCTCAAACCGTATATTGATCTAAACAATAATTTAAGAACACAGTCAACAAACGCGTTTGAAAAGGATTTTTATAAACTCATGAATAATAGTGTTTTTGGAAAGACTATGGAGAATGTTGATAGACGAGTTGATGTAAAGCTGATAACAAAGTGGGAGAATGATGGTAAAAGGTATGGTGCGAGCAACTTAATAAGTAAGCCTAACTTTCATAGCTGTTCAATTATTCATGAGGATTTAGTTGTAATACAAATGAATCGTCTTAAAGTAACTTACAACAAACCCATATATGTGGGTTACACCATTCTGGAATTGTCAAAAACACTTATGTATGAATTTCACTATGATTATGTAAAGAAAAACTATCTTGATAATGCTAAATTACTCTACACAGACACAGATTCTATTATTTATAAGTTTAAAACTGATGATTTTTATGAGGATATCAAAACTGAGCTAAATAGGTTTCATACAAGTGACTATCCCGAGGATAATATTTACCATTTGCCTCTAGTAAACAAAAAGGTTCTTGGGAAATTTAAGGATGAATGTGCTGGTGTTATTATAGACACCTTTGTAGGTACAAAATCTAAATCATACAGCTATATGACAATTGATGATGTAGTAGTAAAGAAATTAAAAGGAGTGAAAAAGAATGTTGTTAGTAAAGAGTTAGATGTAAGTGATTATGAAAACTGTATAGTTAGTAACCCACCTGTATTATATAAGAAAATGTGTGTATTTAGAAGTAAAAATCATCAACTACATACCAATTTGATGAACAAAGTTGCTTTAAGTAATGAAGACAACAAACGATTCATTATACCCAACACGTTTGATACTCTTGCTTGGGGAAACAGTCGCATTGACGACTATTACTTTACTTAAGTCTAATGATCACTATATTGTAATATTTGTAGTATGTTTTATATTGTATTTTTTTTTGTAAAAACTGTAAGTAGAATGTATAATGTTAGGCTACTCTAGATTAGTAAAAATAAGATAAGTAATACATTTTAGTGTAAAATGTTTTGCTTTTGTATATTACGAAAAAGATTTTTAATAATGTACAGAATGTGTGAACTAAACAAGGGAAATGTAAAAAATGTAAAATGGAAATTGTAAATATCCATGTATGAAAAAGTGAAATGGCTATCACCATTTTAATATTAAAAGACATTGTGATCTGGTAAACCTTGTTTTTATTTCACAACAACAAAAAAATGTACAGAATGTGTAAACTAAACAAGGGGAATGTAAAAAATGTAAAGTGGAAATTGTAAATATTCATGTGTGAAAAAATGAAATGGCTATCACCATTTTTAAAAATAAAAGACATTGTGTTCTGGTAAACCTTGTTTTCATTTCACAACAAATAGGGCTTTACAAAATAGAATACAAAGAAAGGTCAATTCCTCAATCCTTTTCATTGTTCATGTCCTCTCATCATTAACATTCCTTTTATAGCCAACCTCCCCCCCACTGAGACATCACAGGATGTCAAACGTTGTTTAGCTCTTTTCAACAATACTTTATCCACTACACGTCTTAAAGCAGAATGACTATGACGATAAGAAAGGTCGTGTTCTTTACATGCTTGATCCAAAGAATTAATAGATATTCACTTAGCATAGGGTCTTGCGACCATGATTTTGGTACATGTTGCCTGATTTCTTTCACGGTATTGTCTGTCACATAATAAATGAACAACTTGGAGAATACTAATAATTCATCTTTGGTAAGACTATCCAGGATCTTGAGTCCATGATTTTGGTATAAGTTGCCAGATTTCTTTCACGGCATTGACTGTCACATAATAAATGAACAACTTGGAGAGCACCAATATCGATGACAGATAACCTTTTAGTTCCACCCTTAAAACAACAACACTACCTCTTGCATAATCTGCGATGTTGATGGCTCTTGAGACTTGAAAGATGGATTAAACATAACTTTTACATCAACAGGAGTTAGACTTTGCTCAGTAAACAATGCACTGTCATGAGCCACAGTATTTTTTTTCTTGGACTTGCTTTTTTTCTTTTCTTTATAAGTGTTTGAAACGGTGTATTAAAAGAGAATGATAAACATCCAAAGGGTAAATAGAGTAACAAATAAAGATAAATGAAAATGATACTTCCATATCAATTGTCAAGCATGAACTAATCTCTAGCAAAGTTCACTCAATACTATAAATAATAGTTTAAAGTGGGTGCAAAAGTGGGTGCAAAAGTGGGTGTAAAAGTGGGTGCAAAAGTGGGTGCATAAGCGGGTGCAAATGTGGGTGCATAAGTGGGTGAAAAAGTGGGTGCATAAGTGGGTGCAAATGTGGGTGCATAAGTGGGTGAAAAAGTGGGTGCATAAGTGAATGCAATAGTCGGTGCAAAGGTAGGTACAAAAGTGGGTGAAAATATGCCCCCCTTTTTGAATCTCGCTAACACCCCCTTTTTAATCTATTTTTTGAAATTTTGACAAAGGGTCTAAGTGCACTTTTGTTAATATCTCGCGAACCAGTCTCTGTTGACGGGTCCTTGTTGACGGGTCCCTGTGGGCGGGTCCCTTTGGCATAATTTGGATAAAATGCATGGACCAGTCCATAGGGATCAGTCCAAAGGACCCGCCCACAGGGACTCGTCAACATGGACCCGTCAACAGAGACTGGTTCGCGAGATATTAACAAAAGTGCACTTAGACCCTTTGTCAAAATTTCAAAAAATAGATTAAAAAGGGGGTGTTAGCGAGATTCAAAAAGGGGGGCATTTTTTCACCCACTTTTGTACCTACCTTTGCACCCACTATTGCATTCACTTATGCACCCACTTTTCCACCCACTTATGCACCCACATTTGCACCCACTTATGCACCCACTTTTTCACCCACTTATGCACCCACATTTGCACCCACTTATGCGCCCACTTTTGCACCCACTTTTACACCCACTTTTGCACCCACTTTGGCACCCACTTTAAACTATTATTTATAGTATTGAGTGAACTTTGCTAGAGATTAGTTCATGCTTGACATTTGATATGGAAGTATCATTTTCATTTATCTTTATTTGTTACTCTATTTACCCTTTGGATGTTTATCATTCTCTTTTAATACACCGTTTCAAACACTTATAAAGAAAAGAAAAAAAGCAAGTCCAAGAAAAAAAATACTGTGGCTCATGACAGTGCATTGTTTACTGAGCAAAGTCTAACTCCTGTTGATGTAAAAGTTATGTTTAATCCATCTTTCACGTCTCAAGAGCCATCAACATCGCTGATTATGCAAGAGGTAGTGTTGTTGTTTTAAGGGTGGAACTAAAAGGTTATCTGTCATCGATATTGGTGCTCTCCAAGTTGTTCATTTATTATGTGACAGTCAATGCCGTGAAAGAAATCTGACAACTTATACCAAAATCATGGACTCAAGATCCTGGATAGTCTTACCAAAGATGAATTATTAGTATTCTCCAAGTTGTTCATTTATTATGTGACAGACAATACCGTGAAAGAAATCAGGCAACATGTACCAAAATCATGGTCGCAAGATCCTATGCTAAGTGAATATCTATTAATTCTTTGGATCAAGCATGTAAAGAACACGACCTTTCTTATCGTCATAGTCATTCTGCTTTAAGACGTGTAGTGGATAAAGTATTGTTGAAAAGAGCTAAACAACGTTTGACATCCTGTGATGTCTCAGTGGGGGAGAGGTTGGCTATAAAAGGAAAGTTAATGATGAGTGGACATGAACAATGAAAAGGATTGAGGAATTGGCCTTTCTTTGTATTCTATTTTGTAAAGCCCTATTTGTTGTGAAATTAAAACAAGGTTTACCAGATCACAATGTCTTTTATTTTTAAAAATGGTGATAGCCATTTCATTTTTTCACACATGAATATTTACAATTTCCACTTTACATTTTTTACATTCCCCTTGTTTAGTTTACACATTCTGTACATTTTTGTTGTTGTGAAATAAAAACAAGGTTTACCAGATCACAATGTCTTTTAATTTTAAAATGGTGATAGCCATTTCACTTTTTCATACATGGATATTTACAATTTCCATTTTACATTTTTTTACATTTCCCTTGTTTAGTTCACACATTCTGTACATTTTTAAAAATCTTTTTCGTAATATAAAAAAGCAAAACATTTTACACTAAAATGTATTACTTATCTTATTTTTACTAATCTAGAGTAGCCTAACATTATACATTCTACTTACAGTTTTTACAAAAAAAAATACATTATAAAACATACTACAAATATTACAATATAGTGATCATTAGACTTAAGTAAAGTAATAGTCGTCAATGCGACTGTTTCCCCAAGCAAGAGTATCAAACGTGTTGGGTATAATGAATCGTTTGTTGTCTTCATTACTTAAAGCAACTTTGTTCAGCAAATTGGTATGTAGTTGATGATTTTTACTTCTAAATACACACATTTTCTTATATAATAGAGGTGGGTTACTAACTATACAGTTTTTATAATCACTTATATCTAACTCTTTACTAACAACATTCTTTTTCACTCCTTTTAATTTCTTTACTACTACATCATCAATTGTCATATAGCTGTATGATTTAGATTTTGTACCTACAAAGGTGTCTATAATAACACCAGCACATTCATCCTTAAATTTCCCAAGAACCTTTTTGTTTACTAGAGGCAAATGGTAAATATTATCCTCGGGATAGTCACTTGTATGAAACCTATTTAGCTCAGTTTTGATATCCTCATAAAAATCATCAGTTTTAAACTTATAAATAATAGAATCTGTGTCTGTGTAGAGTAATTTAGCATTATCAAGATAGTTTTTCTTTACATAATCATAGTGAAATTCATACATAAGTGTTTTTGAAATTCCAGAATGGTGTAACCCACATATATGGGTTTGTTGTAAGTTACTTTAAGACGATTCATTTGTATTACAACTAAATCCTCATGAATAATTGAACAGCTATGAAAGTTAGGCTTACTTATTAAGTTGCTCGCACCATACCTTTTACCATCATTCTCCCACTTTGTTATCAGCTTTACATCAACTCGTCTATCAACATTCTCCATAGTCTTTCCAAAAACACTATTATTCATGAGTTTATAAAAATGCTTTTCAAACGCGTTTGTTGACTGTGTTCTTAAATTATTGTTTAGATCAATATACGGTTTGAGCCATGCTGACTGATGAAATTGCAATACGCGATGAATTTTAGTTAATTTCAATCCATGCTGTAGACACTGTTTCAAGTTTAGATAATGTATTACATATTTACATTTATTATTTACATTAGCAATTAACATTTTTGTTCGTGATGTGATGTATGGAGATTTCATATTCTCAGGACAAAATGGTAAATCATTATGATCATCATGTAACTCTTTAGGGTACTCAAGATTTACCTCTAAAATATATCCTTTATCATCGTTATCATTAAGAGTGTCAACATGTAAGACATCAATTTCAGGTTGTGTCAGCCAGCGAAAATCTTTCAGTGGTAGATATTGACTCATAGCCCAACCATATTGGTTATTTGCATCGAGGTAGACAATATACTTTGACTCTTCACAAGGGTTGTAGCTAGGCATGTATTTATTATTCGCTTTGGAGTACCGTCCACTACATTGACTTAATCCACCTCGAATTGATGATTTGATAAAATTGATCATGTCTATATCAGTCATTAATTCTAAATTTACTTTCGTTTTTTTCAACACTGAACTGAAACTTAACCCAGGAGCTGTGAAATACTGACAAGGATCAAGGTCATAAGTTTTCATACAAACATTCCGAAAATTTTCAAAAACATCTGCTAATAACAACACATCTGTCTTCAAATATATGTCTGAAAATTCTCCTAAAGTTTGAATGTTAAACTGTGCCCATACACGTTGTGCATGTAAATATTCCTGATCACTGATATGACTTGTGTTTAAGGAACTGTAAAATGCATCTTTCGGTGGTAAAGAACACTCCTCAAGACGTTCCACACAGTTAATATATTCGTAAGGGAATATACCCTTTTGACAAATCAAATTAAAATCATCTTCTTTAGGAAAGACACGTTGAATTTCATGAAACTGATCTGATTTTAAATTACTAGCCAGCTTATCAAGACTACTCGGCATAAAGCGGAATGAATCTAAAAATCGCAGTTTAATGGTTTTCTTATTGTCAGTTTTGATGTATTTTGTGAAAGATATGTATTGTTCCTTATTATTTGCAATCACATCAATTTTCACATCTGAAGCTCCAAATTCTTTAACGATAAAGTGGTTATCGTATTTTCTACCGTTATGTAGAATGACCGGAATGAATTTACTTACTCTATAATTTAAATTACATTCTTGGTGAGCAGCACCACGATATTGTCCTGTTAAATGGTAATGATCGCGAACCCTATCTGTATATAAACATTCACCACATATAAAACAATTAGTTTCAGTTTTAAAATTAATTTGCTCTGATGAAGTTAGTGGCTCCATTGGAATGATCGTATTTAAAATAGAGGATATACGGATGGCATCTTTCTCAAGCCTTTCCATAAAAACTTTAGGTGCATCAGGTCCTCTATAGAGCTCAAACTTATTTAAAGAGTCATCATAACTACATTTAATATAATATGCAAAGCTAAAAGGTTCATGAATGTGAGTAGTGTTGGTAAAAGGTTGAGCTGGATTCGATGAACATGTATTAAATGGTTTTAGCAAAGCCTCGAAGTCAGCATATATAACAAATGGGAATCGAAGCTGTTTCTCATTATCCTTAAATTTTAGAATGTTATTTTTAGGAGTCGGTAATACCGTACGAACATGATTACACCCCCATTTTTGATGTTGAGTTAGTTGGTCCTCTTTTCTGAAATATAGCAAACAGCCATCGCACAACCACTTCTTACCTTTGTATTTTGATAGTTGACTACCAACAAGTCTACATAAATGTTTTATCCAACAATAGTGAGCATTTTCACCTTCGGTTATGTATAGTAAATTTACATGAGCATTCTTTTTTTCCTGAGTATAATATAGAGGACCAACTATACTCTTATTTTCAATTCCATAAACATTAATACTTACATTGTTCAGCTCTTCAAAACGTTGAATGTCTTTTATCGCCATAGGAAATTCTATTTCTTTTAAATCTAACACTGAAGAATAGTGAGGATAAGATGATGTTCTCATCGTGTCCCTCACTGCTGGATGGAGAGCTGAGGTTACAGCCCATGCAAAGCATGCGTCATCATTATTCATAACGTTTACACAAGCATGCTTACGTTTGATCCATGCTGGCAAATCAACGTATGATGTTGATCGAAGGGGATTATATTTATTCATGTTGGTTGCTAAATAAAGTACTTCAACTAACGCCCAGCCTGACTCCCTTTCCTGGAACTCTTCACTCTTCACAATGATAGCACTTGAAATATTTTGGTATGTATCACTAATATTAGTTGATTCGCTAACAATTATGTTTTTTGTATTAAAAGATTTGATATCTGTAATTTCACCTTCGCTCCCAGTTTTTACATAGAGTCCAAAAAGTTCAAAATTCATTTTAATTGTTTTATGCTCTAATAAAACATTACCTACCAAGCCAAACACAGTAGGTTGAACATTTTTTAAAAATGATTCAATACTTTGAGTTTTTTCTTTACTATAAAGTCTATAACTAGCAATTCGACTTTTAAATGCACTACCAATTTGTTGAACATTTCCAGAATTTCTTTCGTGGCAAGCGTTATTTTCATGATGAATACTGCGTAAATGTCCATGAATGAATGAAGAAGGTATATCTATATTACATACATCACAATGTGTTATTGAAGGTTCACCATTCTTCTTTCTTTTTGATGCACAACTATTTTCACAATCTTGAGAACGTTTACGCTTTTGAGCATTACATTCATTTAAAGGTTCCGTGCTAGTTGATGGTTTTACAGATTTCAATTCCTGTTGTTCCCCATGCACTTCAACCATGTGGGATTGATATCGCTTTACAGCAGAAAAACCAAGTTCGCAAACTGAACACGAAAATGGTGCAGTACTGACATGTTTTAAATTTACATGTCGTGTAAGACTATCCTGTCTGTTAAATGTTGTAGCACAATGACTGCATACAAACATTTTCTGATTATGTATTGTACTTGCATGACGTTGAAAGCTGTCAGGTCTTGAGAACTGTTTCTTACAGTCACCACACTTGAACATGATGATCACTTTCGAAATTACCTATAAAAGAAAGAAATCATAAATGTTAATAAAAATAAAACAAAAGTACAATATAGATAGTTTAATTCTATTCCAGTCAATGGTTATAGCAGGGTATTTAAATCGATCTGTGAACTCCTAGCAAGTCTAACTTCATGTAGTTCTAAGTGGGGTTACTATATACCACTGTCACTGACACCTAGCGATGAACATTGGAACTTGATAGAGTGGTAGAAATCAACGGTCGCCAGTTAAGTGAGCTAAGTGTGGCGTCATAGCCAGTCTTAAGGCAAGTCTAAACTTGTAGAACATATCACGTGATAGAAACCAGCGATCGCCAGTTAAGTGAGCTAAGTGTGACGTCATAGTCAGTCTTAAAGCAAGTCTAAACTTGTAGAACATGTCACGTGATAGAAACCAGCGATCGCCAGTTAAGTGAGCTAAGTGTGACGTCATAGCCAGTTTTAAAACAAGTTTAAAATTGTAAAACATGTCACATGACAAGGTTAAGTTAGGTAAAGTTAGGTTATGTTAGGTGAACTGAGGTTAAGTCTTTAAATATTCCCTCTGTCACTGACACCTAGCAATGAACATTCAGACTTAATAGAGCGGTAATCAAAATATAACCTACAAAATTAGCTTTACACATTATGGTCAAGTAATTCCATCTTTTGACTGCCAAATACACCATTTTCACTAACATGTAGGGGTGAACATTGTAAAATATCACTCTAACTGTTTAAAAGTTATTAGAGGGGGCACTTACCTTTTTATAATTTATCAACTGCTGTCACTGAATGAACAGATTGTAGGAATCTGGTAACCTACAGGTACCCAATTATCTGTAAACAAATCAATCAATCAATCAATCAATCGATAAATACATTCCAATCAATAACTTCAACATCAATTAGTAATAAAAAACTACAATCCATTAATAATAAGTACTTACCTTGCAAAATAATTTAATGATTTTCTACCAAAACGGCTTGTTTTACAACTCTTGAGCAATAATAGAGAACTGTTCACTCAAAGCGAGTAATAAAGACTGACAGTAGGGAGATATATGACCCTCCTCTTATATAAACTCTCATCGCTCGTGTCAGCAGTTTTTTACAGATCATTGCAATTCCTTTCCCAATACAGTTGAGAGCCCAAAGTACACTAGGAACACCTGTGTGGTATCCAATGACTGCTGACTTTGCATGATCATCACCCATTGTCTTAATCAACACATGGGGTTTCAAATTACTGCAGCGTCAGTCGTAGCAACAGCAGTGTGCGCTCTCTGGTATGTCAGCAACATGACACCGGAAGGAACACCTGTGTAATATCCAGTAACTGCTAACTTTGCATGATCATCATCCATTGTCTTAATAAACACTTGCGGTTTCAAATTACTGCAGTGTTAGTCATAGCAACAGATCTGCGCGCTCTCTGTCATGTCTGTAATATGACACAGGATGTAACAAGACGTCTTACTGCACGTGTCATCTCCTCAGTTTTAACATCTTAAGAACATGTATTATTCTCTTTCAACTACAAATGACTCGTTAGAACACATCCATCCACCAAGTTAGATCCCTTGTATGTTCACATGTATTTCGTCACTTTCCTTTCATATCGTTATTCCATTATAGTAGTAGTGAACAACGTCAATTCAATACACACAAAATGTAGTTAGGCCCTTTGACATAATTTAAATAAATTCATGGGCTAGTCCGTAGGAACCAGGCCAAAGGGACCCGTCCAAAGGGATCAGTCCAAAGGGACAAGGACTCGTCCACAAGGACTTGTCCACAAGGACCTGTCCACAAGGACTTGTCCACAAGGACTCGTCCACAAGGACCTGTCAACAATAACCCATCAACAGGGGCCCGACAGCAGGGGGCTCGTCAACAATAACAGGGGCTCTCACCTCAAGGCCTAACATGCCCCTCTTAGATTATTGGTTTGCAGAACATCGTTACATCCATATCGACATTCAAACTCTCACATGTTGCAATTGGAAAGAGAGATTCTCTAAAAAATTCAATTTCACCCCCTAGTAGGGTAGGTTTTATTTTAGGGTGAAGATATGTTGTCCAATGGAAAGGGAGTGTTAACCTGAGTAATTTGACACCTCGTACAAGTCTCTAGCCTGATTGGTTCGCGAGATATTGCCATTTTAGTATTCCAGCGGTGGCGGTGGCGGTGGCATCTGAACCCCTCAAAAACCACTACTAACGATGGAGCTTCGTTAGACAACGTACTCTTGAATACAGACGTAGTGTACGGTCCATCTTGTACATTTTCGTCAGTCTACGAACACTAGTATAACATCAATTAGCAATGGAAATATTTCATTCACCATTTATATGACTATTTCTATAAATTATTCCAATGATGAGGCTGATACATATTTACGACGGAGAATGAAGATTCTACAGGGAGGGTAGCCCAGCAACACAGAAGAATTTGCCAGAAGGATGTCGTTCGAGCCCAGGCGAATGTTGGTGAATTCCAGAGAGGGCGTTTCCTGTCTCTGAGGTCGCAGATCCGAGGTTCGAATGCAGATCCATCTCAGTATCTTGTACTGAGGAAACACCTAAAGTATTGTGGGAATACTTACATAGATCTTCAAGTTTTCGTCCAAATAAGGTAGCAGTGTATCTCATTTGTAGTATAGAGTTTGATTAGTGATATCCTGAGCCAGCGATCTTACTCCATATTTCATTGCCTTTCATCTATTTTTCAATTTTATTCTACGGATCAGTTGTGGAACTGACATTAAAAATTTTGTTTGAGGAATTATATTGCCTCATAGAAGACTAGTCGTTTTGACTCTCGAATTTTAATAATTTCATTTAAACCAAGTATTCTGACACTGTGTCATAGCTTCAAATTAAATTCATATTAAATTTAATTTGAGCACTTTAATGTAACAACATTAAACTTCAAGAACAGAAGAAACATCGAATGATATTGTTATATAATTATTGTACATAAACTGTCGACGATCTATGAAATACTAGTCGTTTGATAAGACCGAAGTCTTAATCCCTATGAACATTCTTTGTGTAGAGTGTACAAATATTACGACATTGACAAACCTTTTTATTATCTGTAAAGCTAAGAGCTTTGTTCATTTAATAGGTTAGAGGAAATACCTTTTGAAAGAATATTATTCAAATCTTTGGCTAGGAATTCAAAGCTAGTTTATCCCGGTCATGATTGAATTCTATCTGACACTATAAATGACATGTGTGTTATTTTATTCTATTTGTGTAACATCACGTCATTTGTGGACATGATATTACAACGATAAACAATTTAAAGCTTGACAAGTGAGGTGAGCCACGAGTATTATTTTTATTACATGTATTTGCGACAGACGAGTTAACAGTTAATTATCTTGATGTGGAGTAAATATTAGGAGGTTAATCACGACTGTCTAATATCGTTCATTACAATTGGAAGTTTCGTTTGAAGAACTTAAGCATGTATAATTGTAGTCCAGTAGTCATGTGTAATGATACTGAGGGTCATGCCATTATTTGAGAGAAGTGCCTACAGAAGATATGTTAATAACAATTAATCCTTTTTGGTTATTGTTTAACATAGTGGATGTTAATTGTTTATGCCATATATACTGTTATATGAGGATTTGTAGAGCAACGAAGAATGCTCGTGCGAGGGAGTTCCGCATTTTAAAGAAGTCAAAGTATTACTGTTCTTTGATAAGAAGGCATGGATCATGATAAGAGCAGTTGTATACAAGTAGTCCAGTTCTTGTGAAGTAACGATTTAGCTGTGTTAACAGGAGGGTTTCAACGGAAATACAACTTGAGAAAGATTGTCTACTCATGTCAATAATACAATTCTTCTTCTTTATTAAACCCGATGTTATGCAATTACGTACAGTTAACTTTAATTAGTCGACTGTATTATACCGACATTGTAATGAAACTTATATAAAACGATGTGTAAGCAGTATATCAACAATACGGAAAGTTAGAGGATGGTTAGGTGAAAAACCAGTGTATATATTTAGTTGAGAATTGTATTATAACCGAGAAGCCATAATCTCGAAAGTAACGTGTTAGCAACACTAAATAATGTATATTATTAGGAACATATTATATGTAAATATTTTGTTGAAAATTATATAATTAGTTTAATAATTTAGTAGGATTTATTAATCAATTGTTTTGAAATAGCGTGTGTTTTAGAAGTGGATGTTTGTGGTATGAATGATTGTTCACTGTTAAGGGTAAATTTGGAACCGGATTGGTCATGAACAATTACGGGGTGCGAATGAAAGAGTGTATAAAAATTTTCAGGATGATTGTTTAAGAAACAGAGTAGTTATGTGAACTTTTATAAGATCTACATGTTTATTTTACGTGTTATTTTAAACGCACACACAAGCAGTCCCTATGTGGGCTAGCTAGAATGATTCACCGTTATAGTTGGAGAGTGATGACATAATATAAGCAGGTGGACACCCACCGCCTTGTATAAATTGTATAAACCAGTTCCGAGTGCGGCGTGGTGTTAGTATTTCATTGATGAAACAAGGCCACTGCACGTGCGTTCTACAAACGCAAGCTAGTGAATGAAATCAGGTGTCTGGAATGCCACGAATGTAAGAGCATTCGGGGGCGTGGTGGCTCAGCGGTCTAGCTGTATGCCTCTCACCAAGGTGGTCCGGGTTCCATTCCCGGTCAATGCTTGTGAGATTTTCGAAGTGAAATGCCATGTCCTGTGGTTCGTATTCCACGTAAAAACGAGGTCCCGTGGCTCATAATCACAAGATTCACGGTCACTTAAAACTACAATCTTCCTTCTTTTCCGTAAGAGCATTCAATAAACGGTTTTATTTTTACGCTGTATAGGCCTAAAACAAGCCAAGATTTTATGCTAATAATTTTTATACACAGCATTGTAATAAGACGTGGAGTTGAATGGAAGTGTGATTGATTGCGTGTTTTTAATTTAATTTTTGATTGTTAAATTGGTTTATTGTTATTTTGTTTATACTATATTAGTTTATACTATTGTCAATAAATTTTATTCAGTTTGTTATCCGTTGTTGTTGGAGTGTGATTCATTTTACATATAAGGAGAAGAGTATTGTGGATGTATTGTAGGCGTAGCTGAATTCCCAGTCCCCGAGAAAGTAAGTAAAGGTAAGTGCCCCGTGTAGTTGGTTGTTGATCCACAATATTCTTGCAACTGCTGTTTTTATCCCTAAAGGCCATGTTGGAAGCGAGTTCTAATGTAGCATTTGCCGGTGCTGTTAGAAATAGGCAATCAAGCTCGGGCAATGGATATTCCAACAGGATCCTTTCCGGATTTTCGGCTACAGTACCGTCTCTGTTAATGCTATAGCGTACTCTGATTTTTTTCAAAAACTAGTCTTTTTTCTGGCGTTTGCTTGGCTTGGCTTGCAAAACGTAATTAGTGATCTTTACCGCAGAATTATGTCGTTTGTGACCCTGTAGACAATGTCCTAGGACAATTTCACGGTACTCCGCAACTCTACCAATTGTAGGGTTTCTTTGTGGGGGTTCCCTACAATGGAGTGTTTTTGGGGGAAGTTAAAATGTGAGTGGAGCGGGTAGAGTGATTGAGCTGTCTAGGGGCAAAGACGTAGCTCTGTGGACGAGCTTCCCGATTGTTCAGGTTTCCGGGAGAGATCGGGGGTGTAAAAGTGGTGTTGGGGGAAGTTTAGCAAATAAAGACTTAAATGATGCTGCCGCTATTCGGCTTAATGCTAGCGTAAGCTGGCTAGCGAAGGCTTAGAGAGAGCCTGCTGATTCAAGCACTGTGACTGTGGCTATCCGCTGACGCCACGAAGCAATTAAACAATAATGCTATGGGATCCTACCTGGAGGAAATCTAAAGGGTAGGAACTACTAGCTAGTTAAATAAAGGTAAGGACCAGTTATCTAAAGACGTCTAGTTTTAATGTACTTACTTCTAGGAAGAAGTATTAATAAAGTTTGCAGAACAGCTTAAGTGCTAATGCAATTCCAGTATGAAAGGGGATGAAAGTGTAAGTGTGTGGGTGTGTAAAGTTACTCGCTGTACACTCACCAAGATGGCAGCAGTCGTGACGGCGCCCAGCAGCGGTTCAACACTACAACACAAAGTCTGTTTGAGAATGACCTCGAGTCATGAACTCTCCGAGGTTTTATGGAGTCGGTGTGCAGTGTGTGCAGAATTGCACATTTTTCTAGTGCCGAAGCCCTACCGGGGTCGTTTGAGGTCAGGCATGAGGCCACCTGAGTTCACTGAAGTAGTGTGATTTATAGATGTGTTCGTTGCTCGTAGAAGTTGGTCGTGTATAAGGAAGTATTTTTAGGGGGTATAAATAATAGGGGATGGGGTGGCATACCCTACGGGTATAACAATAGCATGGATTTACTAAGACAGAAACCATGCCTGTAGTGTACACAACATCTCACCCAAGTTTCATCGCTATCGGACGAATAGTATGTGAACGCATACAGGACTTTATTGAAACGCTTCGCCCGTCGTTGCTCATTTGTTGAATCTAGTCGTGCGCTACCTATTGTTAAGTGGATTCACTAAGCCAGAGACCCTACCTGAAGTGTACAGAACGTCTCACCCAAGTTTTATCGTAATGGGATGAATGGTATATGAACTCATGTGGGACTTTCTTGAAACAAACGCACGCATTCTGTTGCCGCTACTCGAGCGCCATCTATTGTAAATTGGATTTACTACGCCCTATAACTTTTCCGGGACTGTGCACAACAACTCACGAAAATTTGATCGCAATCGGACGAATTGTAAATGAACGCATCACAATTACGCATTTGTTTAAACTACTGCCGCACTATCTATTGTGAAATGGATTAACTATGCCTATGACCATCCCGGAAGTGTTTACAACAACTCACCAATATTTAATCGTAATCGGATGAATGGTTTATGAACGCATAAAAGACGAACAAACGAACATTCATTTATATATATAAGATTACAGTGGGACTTGGCTAATTTGAACTTTCATAATTCGAATTCGTCGATAATTCGAAGACTTGAGTCAGTCCCTGGAACCTCGTATCAAATCAATGGAAAATATCGTGAATAATTCGAAGTTTACTTTCCTTAATTCGAAACTTTGGTACTCGAGCACTAAAATAAAGTAACAAGTTATTGCAAAAGTTCCCGCACTATTCATTGAGTGGCATTTCGTCCCTCTTACCCTTATTATATCCGGTCATCACGTTGTTACTATCCCCGGGTAAACATCGCCATTGTCTAAAACGGGTTATTCCAGGAAATCATACTTACTGCTTCCCCACCCCAGGATTTCCCACTTAGTTGTCACTTGATACAACTGAATTCTACAAAACAATCCGACATTTCACAATTCTTTGTGGAACTTTAATTTTACATAATGAACATTCTGCACTCGAGAGTATTGCAATATGATCTGGCACCTATTTTAATGCAATCTGTAATAAATTGGTTTAAATATCGTGTATATTTCTATTACACAACATTTCTCCATAAATATCTACTTATTGAAAGACTGGCCATTTCAGCCATTCAACCAAAACAAAAATATGTAACTTCTCTAATTCAAAAGTTTGGATAATTCGAACATTTTGTTGGTCCTTTCAGCTGCGAATTATCCAAGTAGCACTTTAATTGGTTAGAAGTTGTACTATGGAGGTAACTGTAGGTGCCTAATAGCTTTTTCCAACCTACACACCCCGAGAAACGCAAGTTCCTCGCTCTCCGTTTAGAATGTATTATTTTACCCAGTAGTGTAGCCTATATATAGTACAATGTAGAACTAGACTCATTTTGTCCTATTTGTTAGGCATTTCTTTCAGTGGTTTTCCTAGCCGGGGGCCATGAAGATTCTGCGATCCTGCTCATCTTGGATCATCATCATCATCATCATTTATTGTACATATCGGGCCATCAAGGCCCATGACAGAAAACAAAGAAACATAACAAACACATCAAATATACAATATTACATAGAGTAAACTGTACAGTCATTGCCACTCTGACAGTTATTGGCACTGCTTGTATTTATTTGAATATAATAGTTTTTTTTACAACAATAACATTGCAACAGAGTGTTTTATCCTTCCATTCCATTACTCCTTGGCCTCTATACTTTATCTTACTGCCACCAGGTGAACAGTTTCGAAGTGAATGTTGGAACAAGTTGGTCTTGTTCATCACTGCTCGTAGGTTGTTGACATCTTACAGTTTTGTTCAGGTTACTAGTTCCAAACATCGATGTTTGGAGCTCAGTATACAAACAGTATTTTAAGGGCAAGTGTGAAAACATGTTGAATATGCCATAATGTATTTGTTATTTGTTTATAAAGCACTCTAACCTATAATTATTCTGTGTAATGGGGGTGCCAATTACTGTATTAAAAATAACTATAAAATGCAATACTTGGTACCCTGTGCCAATAATTGTGATTTTGGTTTTCACAGTCTTGTTCCATGTCTAAGGTCTTGAGCAATGCGTTTCAAGTGGGAAAGTATATTGTTCTACATGTTTGTATTAAAAACAGGAGGCACACAAAGAAAAGAAAGGTGCCAGGAACTGTACCTGACCAAGGTGCCAACAACTAAATTTAGGTGCCAAGTACTGTCTGTTTGCTCACTTAATACTTCATAACCGATTTATAATATATTAATGTTCTATATTTAGTTTCTTAATATTTATAATCAATGTACTGAACATGAGACCAAAAAAAAAAATGAGACAAACAACAGCAGATTTTCGGTTCACAATTATTCATTTAATTCCTTAGTGTCCTTTAAGTGCCAATAACTGTACAGTTTACCCTAACACTATCCTAATAAATCACACAGGAGGCATTATCCCGATCACAATCTCAAGCATTTGTTACAAATGCCGTTCAATTTTTCTCTATCCATTGCATCATCCAGTACTGATGTTGGCTCCACCTACTGCAACGTTCTCATCACCCTATCCTTCCATCTCGTCCTTGGACGGCCTCTTGGACGTTTGCCAATCAGCTGAGCATTGAGCACTCTGTTAGGGATAGAATCCACAGCTCTTACGATATGTCCCATCCACTAGAGTCGTCTTCCTCTGATGATCCTACCCACATCAGCTTGGTATAAGTTGTCTTTTTCCCTCCTTTCCATCTTCCTTCCTCATTATTGTAAATAGGACCATATATATTTCTGAGAACTTTCCTCTCAAATGCACAAATGCGCTCTTCCAGTGTTTGTGAGGTCGCCCATGACTCGCATCCATATAACAGAACCGGTTTCACTAGTGTCATTGTATAACTTAACCTTGCTGTTTTGTGAAATTAAGCGTCACTTAAATGAGTTATAGATACTGGCAAATAATCTAAAACGGGTACAATGTGTGGATGTTGACAGAAAACTTGCCAAAAACCATAATTTGTTAATTTAGTCATGACTTCATGCTGTGTGACGGTGTTTTAAAATCACAATTTCGTACACATATTTTCAATTTTGATTCAATTATTTCCTTATTTCCAAGTTAAATTTCCATTTTAGAACGTAAATGAACGCACATTAATTATTTTGTATTATTAATCTAATATTGACATCGCACCAGTATTTCCTCTATATTTCATACCCGGGCCCAGCAGGCCCAGCTTATGTAAATCTGTACAAACAAAAAGGATTATTATGTACTCAAGGGTTAATACGTGATTTAAAAAGTTAGTCAAAACATTCCTATAAACATGGGAGAATATTTGTATCAGTGTTTCCTTGAAAATGCGTTAATGCATATGTTGTTACCTAAGAAACCAAAGAAACTAATTTTTGAGATTGGTGATCAAGTTTCTAAGTCCCTCACAATCAATTTAACTCCTAAAATATTAAAAATATTAAATTAACAATATTGAGCTTACCTTACTGGGCTACCAGAGTATTTCTATTATTTAAACTAATTTCCATGATGGTTCCGTATTGACGTACTAAATAGTTTTAACAACAAATTGTATATCCGCCTTAGTCAATACATAAACGAAAATAAATTATAATTACACTTGCTCCTGGTACATGTTTCGGGGATTAATTGCTTTTATCCCCTTCATCAGCCAAGACAAATATTCGAAGAAAGATATAAGATAGCGTAGCACTCAAAAATAAATAGCTATTTAACTTAATATGGTGCACCATTTAAGTAGGTCACAGGAAATTGTTGAGCAAAACTAAAAACATATATGTAACAGCGATGATATTCAGCCATCAAAACACAGTGATTCTCTGTGTTTTGATGGCTGAATATCATCGCTGTTACATATATGTTTTTAGTTTTGCTCAACAATTTCCTCTGACCTTGGGGTGGGCCCTCTCCTCTTTCCTATCTGCCTTTCAAGGCTCTCCTTCCTTCCAAGTCCCTCAATCCTCATTCTTCGAGTGATTCTCTGTGTTTTGATGGCTGAATATCATCGCTCTTACATATATGTTTTTAGTTTTGCTCAACAATTTCCTGTGACCTACTTATATGGTGCACCATATTAAGTTAAATAGCTATTTATTTTTGAGTGCTACGCTATCTTATATCTTTCTTCGGATATTTGTCTTGGCTGATGAAGGGGATAAAAGCAATTAATCCCCGAAACATGTACCAGGAGCAAGTGTAATTATAATTTATTTTCGTTTATGTATTGACTAAGGCGGATATACAATTTGTCGTTAAAACTACCAGAGTAAGGTAAGGGCCTATGACTCGCACACTATGAGAAAACACAATAGAGTTCCATAGATCGAAACACACTTCTTTGTATTTTCAATATTAAGATAAGAATCATTCTTTTATTTAACCAGCACAGGATGGTAAATTGCGAGGAGATAAAATCGGACACTTTCTGATAACGACGTTAGATAATGGAACGTTTACATATTGAGACACTGAATCTCTCGTTTTAAATAACAGAATTCCGTCGCCTATAAAATAAGATATACGTTCAAAATGATAAGTAGCCTATCTAAGTCGTTCATTCTTCAGATTTTATTTTGGTGGTCCTAAAGTGAAATAGAAATCTCAATATAAACAGATAAAATAACAGATCACAGAGTGGGATATGAATGTGAACTAACGTCATCTTTAAAACATGACAAACCTAAACCATCAGTCAGAAAGCATTGATATTTAATCCTTCTTCTGGCCAGCAGATGTCAGCACTAGCGATCTCTGTCCACTCTAGGCTTGATTTTGAAAAATGAATATTGGTTGAATTATTTGGGGGCTTTCTGACAACGTTGACATGTAGCCTCGTATACTTGGGTGTGTGTGAAATCTGCTTGATAACCTATACCATTATAAGGACTGTACCTCTGTGTGCATTTGTAATTGGGGTTTAGGTAGGAGGTGTCCGTGGCCTTATCTTAGGTACCATCCCGCCATTTGCCTGCTGAAGAAGTGGGTCAAATCATGGAAAATCAATTCTGGAATGCCTGATATAGGAATATAATCTATATCTTCTCAGTTCTGCCACAGTTTTTGTTTTAGGAAACTTGTTTATTGTCTTGATATATTTAAGGTACACAGGTGATTGTGAGGTGGTAGATGAATAACACTCGTGGATATTGATGGGTTTATCACAGTTATACTAGTCTACTTAATGTTCAATGTTCAATCACTATCACAAAACACAAAACACTTACATGGTGCGGGTGAGCTGCTGGCCATAGTCCCCCAGCCGGCGAGTTCTTGTAGTACAGCGAAGGCTCGTGAGGACACACTCATTTACCTCGGACAGCATTTCGAGTTCTGTATATGGCCCCGTAGTTTACAGCACACAGTGCACATAGCAACCGAGGAGTAACACTACCGCACTGTTCAGTTGGGGCGGTTGAAGGCTAAATTTTGGGCGGATCACCCATTCAGGAGTGATGTAGGTAGTAGAACAGTTCAAGAAGCTATTCAGGACCCGGGTGAAGCGGTTCCAGGTCGATCGAATCGGATCACACTGCGTAAATCGGTGCAGGATTGTATCCTGATGGGAACATGAAGTCCATAAGGCTGTCTCCACCATGTGAATGCGATGGAGTCTGTTGTTTGTTGGTATAAGGTCATGGATTACTTTATACCAACTTTCCATCGCTGCGCTGGGAAGAATGCGATTGGAGACATTCCTCCAGACTCGATTCAAGCTAACGATCAATGCGGATTGCATAATTCTGGGGGCAACATAGTCTACTGTTGTGCCATGATAGAACGATACAGCTTTTTCGTTGAGATAGACCTGATGACGTCTTGTGGCACGTAGCTTAATTCAACTCACAGATACCGGACATGAGGTGCATGATGATTGATATCATAATAAGCTGGTGGGTTCGCGCAGTCATGGGGACTACACCATCTCCGTAGGAAGTTATGTGACTCATCGGTCCCGAAGCCTGTAAGCAGTTGAAAGTGTCGTTTGAGGAATCAAGTTCTAGCTTTCTTTTCAACGTCGATGAGTCCCAGACCTCCCTGGGATTTATGCAATGTTCATGTGCTGCGGGAAAGACGTAATAGAGCTCCTTGCCAAATAAACCATCCGACGGCGGAAATAATACGTGTACCCACCATTCTTGGCATAGGAAGAATTTGACTGAGATACCATATTTTACTTAAGCTGAACATATTCACGTACATTGTTCGTTGGTGTAAGAGGAAGGAGCGGTTCCGCGCTAGTTGCAAGGCACCACGCACAGAATGTAGGGCAACGTCCCAGTTCTTTTTAATCATTTGGTGTACACTATTCAAGAAAGATATGCCCAATATTTTGAGTTCTGAGGCGATCGTTACCCACGCCGGGAGAAACCCTTGGACGCGGTCCAATTTTCCAATCCACATCGCCTTTGTTAGGTAGATTTCATTAGAAAGCTAACTATTGCAATGGGTCCCATGTTTCGACTTCCGGAAAATTTCAACATATCTTCGCGTTTCACATCCCCCAAACCCCAAAACCACCGTCAGTTCAAAAGTTTATATATAATTTATGTATATATGTATCTATCTATCTATCTATCTATATATATATATCAGTTTATTGTGGACACGATAACTGCCGTAATTTTGCACCAATCACTTTGAATTTTTTACATAATATGTATCCCTATAAAATCTCGGTCGAGTTCGTTAATGGGCAAAATCGGACAAAGGGGGTGAAAATGGGGGGCTTTTTTCGAAAAAGTGAAATATCGCTATAACTCTCTTAATACATGAAATATCAAATCCCTTCAAAGTTCATAATATGTGTCGGATAAGTGCCAAAAATTTATGTCAAATAAGTTTTTTGATAGCACCAACCATTGACCAAAGGGGTGGTAAAAAGTGGGTTTTTCGGGAAACATTAATCATATCTCTCTTAATAGGCACAATATCAAAACCGTACAAAATAGAAAATATTTCCCTAATAATTACCTAAAACTTTTGTCTGAAAGAAATTTTGATATGACCCACCATTACGCCAAGGGATGAGAAAAACCATTTCGGAATTAAAGAAAATGCAAAGTGCCATCAGAGGTTACCATGACAACGCTTCTAAATTGATCAGGGATGAGCTATCAGAGGTTGCCAAGACAACGCCAATGACGAGATCACATTCATTTTTAGCCTACTTTTCACACTTTGCAAAAATGAGGAAAAAGTAGACTTATGAGATCGATCCGGGAAAATGTGTCTGTCTGTCTGTCCTTCTGGCTGGCTGGCGGTGTGTGTGTGTGTGTGTGTGTGTCCTATCAACTCCTAAACGGCTGCAGCAATCGAAACCAAATTTAGTATGAGTAAAGCTGTATACCGGAATATCTCAAGCCCATATTTGAAAAAGATGTCAGTGCTTCCAACTGCTAAAAAAAAACGCATTAGAAATTTGAGCTCCATGTTGGATATCATGGAAGGCATACATGGGAGCAATTCCAAAATTGGCACACATGTAGATAATACTATTTCAGTTTAATTTCCAGGAGGTCATACATGACAGTGTTGCCAAAATAATTTTAAGCCTTCTGATAGGTCCAATAATAAAATGCACATAACTTCTACACTATCAATTGGATTTCAACCAAATTATGTATGTAATATTTGCACATAAGCAGGTATGACTGAGCGTATTCTTAAGAGCCTCGAGGGCTGCCAACTGTTAATAATTGCTCTCTCTACTTTTTATCCAAATACCAATATATCAGAAAGTATGCAAGCCGACAGCTTTAAACTATGCACGCGTGTAGTACCTGACATTTTACATTAATTTGGAGTATCTTATATACGTCAGTTCTACCAACATGATTCTAAGCCTGCTGATAGGACCAATTTTTAAATACTTGTAACTTCTATACTGTCAGTTGGATTTCAACCAAATTTCGTATGTGCTATGTTTAATATAACAGATATGACTATAAGTATTCTTATGAGCAATTAGGGCTGCCAACTGTTAAAAATGGTGTCTATATGTTTTACCCTAATATCAATATATCAGAAAGTATGCAAGCCAACAGGTCCTTACTTTGCATACGTATAGCACCTGACATTCTAGATTAATTTGGAGTAATTAATATAAGTCAGTGATGCCAACATGATTCTATGCCTGATGATAACTCCAATCTTAAAATACATATAACTTCTATACTAAAAAAATGGATTTCATCCAAAATTGGCACAAAAAGATATCATAATATTTCCGATTATTTCTGACCAGCATACGCATGACATTGTTGCCAACGTGCTTTTACGTGTACTGATAGATCCAATGTATAACTCCATGTAACGTCCTTTGGACTTCAACCACATTTTGTATTCTGTACCTTAAGAGATGGAATTAAGAATATATTCAGTCACCAGGGCTGCCAACTGTATTGCTGTATTAGGCTGCATTATGCCTAGTATACAGTATTTCGAATTAATTAAGACATTCCGATATTACCAACTTAATTTCGTCACTATTCTAGATAGGTTCATATACTGTGGATTAATCATTGGCATGAATCTTAATTTTAAGAAAAGTAGGCTCTTTAGTTCGGCACGGAACTTCTTGTTCCATCTGAGTATGTGGGAAGCGGCTAACTGGTAGCATGCTGAACTTCTATGCCCAAGGTCGCTGGTTCAAAACCGGCCAAAGTCGTCGGATTTTCTAAGAGCGCTAAAAATCCCTCAGCATGCTTTCCTTCGGAGGGGAAGTTCCAACGTTCATTTCAAGTTGCTGGTTGCGGTGGAATCTAGCAGCCAAGTTCACAGTAGGTGTCGTTGACGGTAGTATTTGGTACAAAATTAGGTACTACTACTTAAAATTGACCTTCTGCAGACCTTACCTGAATTAGAGACTAATACAGTCATCACAATTAACACCGTTTATCAGACAGATTCTACACACACCCAATGTACACGGGGTTACATGACCACGTTGTCGCAGCCCCTAAACTGAGGAACCAACCAACATCTCTGCGGGAGATAAAATTTTGCGTGAAGAAGTAACAGACTGTTAGATAGTTACACATTAGTTCCAAACCTTGCATAAGGACATTGTGATTAAAAGTATAACAAGTAGTTCCGTGAAGAACTATACAGCCTATTTTCATATATCCTACTTATGTTAATTGCCACTATCAACATACACAATTTCTGTTTGATTGGTGCAATAGATTCGTAGATATTAAGAACCGACTAAATATTTCGGATGGTCACCATGTTGGATTTTATATATGTAGGTCCTAGAGTTATGTACTGTTACATGCAGATTATTGTGAATTTGTAGTATTCAAACTTCAATTGCATAATTAGGACACAAGAAAAAACAAGGAGATTTTAAAATTTTTCACAGCTGCCATCTTGAGGTTATGGAAACAATTGAAATAAATTAAATGCCAGTGGATTAACATTCGTATAAGGATTTACTGTACCAAGTTTCACTGCACTCGGATGGTTAAATTGCGAGAAACGTCCATGTGAATATTTATAATTCGCGTCACCGCCATGTTGGATTTGTGATCACCAGGTTATTTAAAGTCCTATAGGTGAACTTAAAGTCATAGCCCCTATGAACATTAAAAAAATGCAGTTTGATTGCTAAAATAGATTCGTAGATATTCAGTATCGTCTAAATATTTCGGATGGTCGCCATGTTGGATTGTTAAATGTATAGGCCATAGAGTCATGTACCATTAAAGGAAAATTATTGCGTAGGTTCATTATTCAAACTTTCACTTCGATCGCATGACTACATCACAAGAAATAAAAACTTAATTTTAAAATTCGCACTGCCGCCATCTTGAGGTTATGTAAACAATTGAACTAAATTAGATACCAGTGGGTTACAATGTGTATAAATATTTCCTGTACCAGGTTTCAGTGCTCTTAGAACATTAAATCGCGAGAAAGGTCTATTTAAAATTTTCAAATTCGCTTGGCCGCCATGTTCGTTTTGTAGTTCACCGGTTTTTGAAAGTCTTATAGGTAGACTTCCAGTAGTGCCCTTTATCTCCGTACAAAATTTTAGGGAGATACAGCAAATAGTTTCAGAGATATAGAATGCCGGTGAAATATTTCGCACATCCGCCATCTTGTGATTATGTGAACAATTGAATGAAGTTAGATGTCGGTGCATTACAATGTATATAAACATATACTGTACCAAGTTTCATTGCGTTTGGTTGGTCAAATCGCGAGAAACGTCTATTTAAAAGTCGCATATTCGCTTGGCCTCCATGTTGGTTTTGTAGTTACCAGGTTTTCAAAAGTCACATAAGTGAACTTATAGTAGTTCCCTCTATCACACTAGAAAATGTCAGGGTAATATCGGTAATAGTTTCGGAGATATTGAATGCTGGTGAAATATTTCGCACAGCCGCCATGTTGGATTGGTGAGTCATAACAAAATTTGAAGGGCACGGTCGAGGTCACCGGGAATAGTGCTATGAACTTTCCGAGTTTCATTGAAATCGCTCCTGCCGTTTAGATTGTATTAGGGACACACACACACACACACGCACGCACACACACACGGACAAAAGGTGATCTCATAAGCCTATTTTTTTTTTCAAAATTGAAAATAGGCTAAAAATGAACCCCAAATATGACAAGAAAGTTACCATCCCCATAAGACAATAAAATGTTAAAAATATGCATAGAAAGACGAAAAAAAGGTTAATTAACCTCCAATTTTAAAATACATTCTCGCAATAAATGAGGTCTGATCCACCTACGAAAACCTGCATATTTCGCCTATTTTAGCCTATCCTCTAGTCTGCCCGGTGAAATCTACCTCCGCCTTCCGGCGTGCCGAGAGGAATTTTTTTCGTCGGTTCAGCCGCGCACCAGAATATCTCCCTTACTCATCAAGGTCCGTGAACAATTGCTGCATGTCAACGGTTCGATCCACCAAAAGAGTGACATCATCCGCATATGCAAAAATACTGATCTCCGTGCCATTGAAAGATGTATGGAGATTACAAAGAAGGGGTTCCAGGGATAGAACAAAAAGAAGCATGGACATCGGACACCCTTGCCTGACTCCACGATGGATGAGGAGAGGTCGTGTGAAATACCCATTTACATTCACTTTTGAAGATCCACCATGAAGAATTTTGCTCACGAGGGCAATAAACCGCATATCGAAGCCAATAGCTTGAAGGGTCGCTAGGATGTATTTATGGTTTACCCTATCAAAGGCATGGTCAAAATCCAGTGATAATAACAGTTTCTTCTTATTGCCGACCAGCGACTCACTAATGACATCGCGAATAGCACATGTAGTGTTGACAATGCACCTGCCTGGTACCCCACCCGATTGGTGGCGAGATGTGGCTTCCTCCATAAAGGCCTGAAGTCTCATTTTCATACATTTCGTGAAGATCTTGTAGTCAAAGTTTAAAAGCGTCAGTGGGCGAAAGTCCCTGAGCTGTGTTGGTTGTGTAATTTTTGGGACTAATACCACCAGGCCATCTTTCATGGTGTCGATATTTCGTCCAGGACGACAAGCATCATTCACTACGGCTGTAAGTTCATCGCCAATGGTGGTCCAAAACGTCATGTAGAAAGCTCTCCCCAGGCCATCAGGACCAGGACTCTTGTTCGGCGCACTGTGGAGTATGGAGGTATATATTTCTTCGGTGGTGATGTTCTGGGTCAAGCCCTCTTGTCCTCTGTGCAAAAGTCTTCCTCGTACACCATCGAAGAACGGATGCTGGCAGTGAAGTGGGACTGGAGCGTCGTCTGTGTACAAGGACTGAAAGAAGTTCTCTACCGTTTCTGTGATTAAGGTATGACTAGTCACCATTTGTCCCTCAGGTGTCGCAATGCGGTTGATGTACTTCTGACGGCCTTTGCGGCATGCCCGTATAAAATGATAAGCGGAGGGCGCCTCTGATGCCAGATGTTGATGATCTTGTGCTTGAAGTTTGAGTCCTTCCAATGCTTTGCGCTGCAGCGTGAGGAGCTGCGCTCAGATTTTCTTTATTCTGCGCTATGTATTAGGGTTGGTAGGGTCTTCATTGTATAACTGTCGTAAACATTTATTGTAGAAATATGTCGTCTGATGGATGTGGCGTCTTCTCTCGGCACTGTAGGCCTTCAATAACCTAACAGCTCTGGGTTTCGCATGCTTCAACCACCACTCAAGAATATCTTGAAACCGGTGAATGTGGCGTTTCCAGTTATGCCATTCTGTGGCAAAGCTATCTTTCATGCCCAAGTGTGTCAGAATAGAATCATTTAACCTTCATGATCCTCTCCCACGGCGAGGTCCCAATTCTGGTTGGCGAATCTTGCACAGATACGCACAATGGTTTGAAAACTCCACCGGGCATACATCTGTTTCCCTCACGTGTTCTTTCAATTCCCCGATGACATATATTCTATCCAGTCGAGAAGCATCATTATGGTAGTAGTACGTGTAACCGGCTGACCCCGACGGCTTTAGTTCCCATGTGTCTTTTAAGCGTAACCCTTGTATTAACGCAGATAGTGCAGGGCAGCCCTGAAATTGGCCACTTTGGTCTTTGGGTGATAGCACTGCGTTAAAATCCCTACCGAGGATTATATTGCCGGTATGATTATGGAGAAGTGGGAGAATATCTGTGGTATAAAATAGCCGGCGTTGTATCCTGGCATGCGAACCAGTGGGAGCATATACATTGACAATCAAAAGATCTCGAATACGGATACTGAGTCCGCGTGAGTTGACTAACTGGACTGGATCCGCATATGGTATATGGTCCTTAATGTAGATGGCTGTACCACGTTTGTGCTCATTGACATTAACTATTTTATCGTAGCCAGAGATGGTAAGGAGGTCTTCAGTAGCCACTTCTTGCAACAGAACAATATCCACATCTTGGTCTCGAATGAGGTTGCGTAAGAGAGACTGTTCACTTGCAGTTTGAATGCAATTTACATTGAGTGTCATTTGAGTGTATGTCAACAACATCGTCAGATAGATAGACATGATTTACCAAAATAAGCAAGATGGAGATGGGGAGATCTTTAACGCTTGTCGCTCCACTTCCCGCCTTGTAGCCGGGGGTCCCTGACACCCGCATAAGGATTGTGCGTTCCCTCTTTTGACGCCCGGATTGTTTTAGCTTTGGAGGAGGTTTTCAAAGGTGCCTGTTCTTTAGGAGTTAGTTCCTTGTTGTCCATGATCCCCTGGTCCCGTGACCCCGTCTCTTCTGTATCCATGTGGCTGGAGGGGTCGTCTTCTATTTCATCCGACCATTTTATACCAGCGGTCGGTGGTTCACAACTAAATATGGACAGGTTTGAGGCTTCCATACTGGTAGCACTTTCTCCCGAGGTCACGCCTTCTGTGACCGCTTCAGGGCTGGCAGTGCTGGTGTCAGGTTTCTGGTCAGTTTTAGGAACTAGAGAAGTGGCCGTACTACCTAGACTGCCATTGGTGTATTGGCTAGTATCAGACGAAGGTGGCAACGCTGGCTGCCCGTGTAGTTCCTGTTGTAATGTGGGAGTATGTTGATGTTTACTAGTGGCGGGCAATGGCCCAGCTGGTTGCGGCGATATGGCGGTGGAGTGAGGAGTCAACACGTCCATCGTGTCTTGTGCTACAGCTGACGTATCAAGTGGGGCAGGTTGTTCGGGAGAAATACTGACGTTATATGAACAAGGTGCCGATAAGGCAGGCGAGACAATGTCACTGTCCTTGTTGGCTACAATTTCACTCAGAAGCTTAGGGCCGGTTTTGTTTTCAGTTTCACCGCGCCTCACTGGGCATTCCTGTCTAAAGTGATCAGTGGCATTACAATAAAAGCATGATCGAGGTTTTCCATCATACACCACCTGTGCTTTGTAGCCATCGATAGAAATAATGGGTGGAATTGCAGTTTTTAGTTCAATCCGCATAGCCCGAATACCACTCAAAATATTGAATAGGTAGGTAGCTGACCATCGTTCGTTTCTAATTTCACGAACCTTCGCGTACTTACTAAAGTACGACATTATCCTGTCATTCGGCAGTTCAATGGGAAGGTTCATAATTCGGATTAGTTTGCTGTCAACATCCGCACAAGTTATATTTACCTCAGATATAGAGCCATTAAATTTCCGTACCTGAGATTTGCCGTTGGTACTGTTGAGGACCTTCTCCATCAGTAGTTTGCTGGTGAACTTGAAGAAAACAGCAGTTTCCAGATTGTCGAGTTGAATGGCTTCTAATTGGTCCACGTTGAGTTTTAGGGTGTACTGAATCCACTCATGTATTTCTGCAGGGCCTGGTTTATTGGCCTTGTCGGGGAAAGCACATTTTATCGTGTTTTTCCTAATGCTGTTGGTTGCCATTTTTACTGTACTTGAAAAGACTTGAAAGTTAGACACTCGAATACGTCACTCACAACGAAGCAAAGCGCAGCGAACCGGTCGCTGCCACGGTTCAAACCGGACTGACAGTAGGCGAAACGAATTCCCTTCCAAACCTCAGACGAGCTTTGGATTTCTGTGCTGAGCCAGGATTCGAACCCATATGCTAGTCATTACATGGCTACCATGGTCACGATGTCGTAAATATGGTAAATGAATCAACGGTAGTGGCTGGGACTGGATCTTTACCTTAACCAGTGATTATTCCGGTATATATATACCAAAGTGATCCATTAATAGGCTATAGTCTGTGTAATACTAACGATATATTCCGCCGAGAGGTCTCTAACAAGTCGCATCTCGTACCTTGACATTGGGAAAGGGCCTCAATTGCCACATGACCTATTAGGTTTTGAGGCCTTGGGATTGTTAAGCACATTTAGTAAGTAGGTGGAACCATCTATACATTCTCTAAGACCGCGGATACGGGTTCCAGTAGAATTTGTTCAAAGGGGAGACAAATTTTTTTACGAGGAGAATGGGGGTAGGTAGATCCAGATTCCAAGTTGACAAAACTCGAGGTCCAAATTTCTATCCAATGTGTGCTCTTATGTTTTTATTGCAATAAATATTGTTAGTATTTTACCACAAATGCTCCTTATAAATTAACATTTGACACTGACAACATCACTACAATAAATTCCGACAAAACTAACTCGACCACGTAACTATACGAGCACGATGATCGTTCACATGTTGAGTGGAAGAACTATTAAGTGCCACTAGATTGCTCCACTATCATGGCACACTCTGGTGGACATATTATCAACTTCCCTCACAGGAACATCTGGGTAACCATTTGAGAAAATTAATTTTCTCTCAATGTTTCAGGTGACATATCAAATAATAGTCCATCAGAAAGCGATAAAGTGTCAAGAGAAAGCTTCGCGAGTGTGGTTTCTGTCTCTTTAAACACCATCGAGTGCATGCCACCAAACAAGTAATTATGTAGGGGCGTTAGTAAAACATATTTAGGATCTGACTGCTTGAGCCTTGGCTGCTACAATGGAAGGCAGTGTAGCTCACTACCCCGTACCTCTGGGCTCACTGGAAAGTTTTGGAAATGTATGGCACCACATAGCATGGATCTTTTACCCGTCTGAAAAACATTCATCAAATATAGACACGTAGACTGTCAAGGCTGGATACACACAACAGCATCATTAATATTATTATTAATTTGGATGATAAATACAATTATTGAATTTATATACAGTATATTTAAAGGAACCTTCCGTATGTAGCTTCACCCAAGAGCCTATGTTCATCAGCTACGCCGAATTCTGACGAATTTGAAGTGAAACCTAAATCGGGGATTTACGTGGTTAATTCTCCATACTGGAACATAGCTCAGTTTCGTTTAATTTCAATTCCTTAAACTGTGAAATTCGACCACCGATAACACCAGCTTAAGCCCAGCTTGAAGTTTAATTTGAGCTTCAGCTCTGACTATATAACTGAGCGGAAGTGAACAATATGACACATAAGCCCCATCAGTTATTTAATGGAAGGGCTAAGGTATAAAAATGATTCAAACACTTTATTCCTGGCAATTTAATATTTAATGCAGTTAACTACTGTAACCTGTTTTTCGAAAGGTATTTACGTCACTAACATAAGTCAGATGGAACTTAATTAATGTTTGTTTGAACGCGGCAAATTATTCAGCCAAGTTAATTTAATTTAGAATTATTATTATTATTATTATTATTATTTTCGGTTTATACAGAACATATAACACATTTCTGGTATATTACAACGTAACTATACGGGCTTCAGTGAACCAAAATATTATTATTATTATTATTATTATTATTATTATTATTATTATTATTATTATTATTAATATTATTATTATTATTATTAATGTCATATTTTATTTTGGATCATTTAAATTTTATAACCAATACAGATAGGTTTTATATCTAATAGAAAAAAACATATATCAATCGGATTATTCTGATATCCATTATACAAGTAAATTATTTGATAGCGGAGAGTAAGGATTTTATATTCAGTTAGGGCTAGTTGAGAGTTTTGCGTCATCGGGAAGTACGGATCCAGGAATAGCCGTTGAGAACAACAACTAGATGTCGCAACCGAAGGCAAATTCTTCAACCATGAAAAGGCGATATGTTTATTGAAACGGAAAATGTACATCGCAGCGTCACTGCAAGAGCAATGAACTTTTAGGCGGGAAGGAGCGCATGGGGTGTCTCAGCCAATCAAGAGGAGGACGGCCCATACCCGGCTGTGTTGAGATCCATGAAGACGCGCGGTGATTGGTCATCAGGAGAGGTGGGAGAACGAGGAGTGGAACGTTGGAAGGGGAAGCGTGCTGATTGTATATAGTGACCGCGCGGCGTGAAGAAGAGGACTTACTTATTACTTTTGGTTCCGTAATGGCCGGACCGTTACTTTGATTCAGAGAACATTATAATCTTCGCATTAGTCTCCGGACTTATTACTTGTGTTCCTTGGTGAACTACATCTTACCGGTATACTCCACTGACCAATTCGTCAAGGGTATTATACGAGCTGTTGTGAATATTCAGACCGTATAAGTGGCTTTGGGACTTAGATCCATCACTAACAGTATTCAAACTTTCATATTAATTCGCTACTCCATCAAGAATCGAAGAAGATGACGCCGACTGAGAATCTACAGCAATCTCTCATGAAGCAATAAGGATGAGGGAGAAAGTATCTCCAATGGTGAGGGGAACTGACGCATATCTACGCAATCTTTCCCTTTTCATTATTTTTCGTCGTAAATTCAGTAACTTCATAGCTTGGTAATAATCGTAAATTCAACCGACCTCCAATTCCACGTAATTTTCATGTGGTAATGGTAAAATCTTTTAAGCTCCTTTCATTATTATTATTAAATATACCACAGTCTTGTTTTTTGATTATTAAACTACTTTTATTCAACATGCAATCTTTAATTCCAGTAGGTAGCTTTATATATAAGACAAAACCTTCTCCCAATGCAAATGTATTCAGGCTTAATGATGCAATCATACCAAGGTCTGATTTCAAAGAGTATCTCAAGTGTTCTACGCAAGCAAGGGGTCGATATAAATATAAATTTTAGGATTCAACTTGATGTTGGATCCTTGGCGCCCAATTATCAAATCAATCTCATACGTAGAAGGTAAAGGTAAGCACCCGTCAGGAAAACGTTACACTATAGGGGTGTACAATCATGGTTATGAGTAAAGTGAAGCCGTTTTCTGGTTGCGATCACATTTAATTCAAAACACGAAACATTATTTCCTACCCTTTATAGAACTTCTTGTTAACACTCTGAACAAAGAATGACCAAACCTTATTTTAAGTCTGCCATGAGCTATAACATTTTGCTCAACATAATGCAAAATTAATACATTTCCAAACTCTGAAGGGAGGTCCTAGTGGTTAAGACCAGGAATTTATTTATTTATATATTTATAGTATGGCTTTTAGTGCCGGGAGTGTCCAAGGGCATGCTCGTCTCGCCTGAGTCTGTAGCTGCTTCCTGCGGACACCCGTAGGGTGAGCTACAAGTTCCGTTTAATATCAATTAGTTTCAACTTTCGCTAACAGATATCAATGATACCTAGTAGTGAACGTTGGAATTTTGATTGAGCGTTCCGACGAATCTAACCTAATAATTTAGCTCTACACAAGTTTAGTCTGTGAAAGGATATTTTACATGCCATAAATCTATGACATGGGACCGCCGGCTTTACTTCCCCTCCGAGGGATGGCATACTGAAGGATTTTTAACCCTCTTAAAAATCCGACGACTTCGGCCGGGTTTGAACCCGCTATCTTGGGCACAGCAGTTCAGCATGCTACCAACTACGCCACCGAAGCTGTAGACCGGGAATGGTGAGGTACCTAATGACCTGCATTTCGTTATTATGTCATATTTTCCAGTTTTCTAACTGATACTTAAGTTCTGCCTGTTGGCGATTGTTGAAATACACTTTATCAGAGGACAAGCTGGGCTTATATTAACACTGAAATATTTGCCCGAGAGACCACCACAGTTATATATTTTAAAATAATGAATTCCAACTAGAATGAGAATCTGAATAAAGCGCCAGTGTCTCTAAATAATTATTACTGTTTGAAGATGGCCTGTTGCTATGGTAACAGGGGCTATGTTGCCAATACTACTAGTGGGGGCTCTGATGAATCCCGAATGCGAAGTGGGGCTTTGCTCTTTTCAGAGACTCCATTGAGTGTACTCTAAATATAATGTAAGGCACTGATGAATAAATATGAAATGAAATGAAAACGTCTTTGAAACCCGATTTCTATTTCTTTTACTTTGCTTGTGAAAGTTGCATATAACTGTATACATACACTCATAGCCAAAATATTATGATCACATGCCAATTGGTCTGCTATCATTTTCAAGTAGTCGACAGCTTTCTTGATGACCTTTAATAATACCACAGGTCTCATGGAAGCCCTGGTGAATGTCCCTCATAGCATAATGCTCTCCCGTGGCCCGGTGCTTGTTCCGAGTAGCCGTTCGCCTAGAAGACGGCATATTCTAACACGACCATCGACCTGGTGTAACAGGAAACCTGATTCATTGTACCAGGCAAAAGTTATCCGTTGATCCACTGATCAAACTTGATGATACCGTGTCCAGTGCATTCATAATTGAAGATATATTTGGGTGAACATGGGGACTGGTAGGAGTAGTCTGTTGCGGAGTCGCTATTCGACAATGTGCGCTGAATGGTGTGCTCTGAAACAATCGTGCCTGCAACAGCTCTGCTCTCTGCCGTCCAATTGGCCAGCTATTCTGCTTTACAGAACTCCACTTTGGTTAGACGTCCAACACCTTGTTGCCTACTCGTGGTTTTACTGCCCTTCAACCACTTTCCATAGATGATCACGACAGTAGCACGCGAACAGTCAACCAGCGTGGCCGTTTCCAAAATGCTCGTTCCCAACCGCCGGGCCATAACAATCTGATCTTTGTCAAAGTCACATAAGTCAGAGGATTTCCCAATTTCTAGCACGTATTGACACTAAGGTAATTCATCATATACGTTTATCTACTTTCCGCACAATGTCACGTGCCTGCAACCTCACCGGGTGGCATTCAATCTCGCGGTGGGTAGTGGTCATAATGTTGTGGCTCATAAGTAGCCTGTGTTGAGGCTAGTCAGTCAACCAACTCAAGTGTGTCAGTGACGATGGGTTCTTCCAATCAAGAGACTGATTGGCGGAAATATAGAATTCCAATAATGACCATTTTTATTGTAGGCTTCTTATCTTTCTCATGATTTGAACATAATCTTTTATGGCTTGCAGTCACATAATCCCAGTGATAGGATGTTTCTCGAATACTGACTGATCCAATTGTAGTTCAATAGCAAGAAGATATCCATGTCACGTACTATTCTCATTTACATGGTGATAACTCCAGTGAACAAAATAGATAAAGTGGTTCCAGTGATAGAAGCAGCGAAAGTGAGTGCGGGAACGGTGAGCAATAATTCAGTCACTTGTATATTCCTGTATCTCTCCCCTTATTCCAATAAATACAGTACAGATTCACACTTTGAACATAATTCTCGTCTTCTTCCAAGAGAAGCAACTGCCATAAATAATTTCCATCAGGAATGCAACTGTCGAAATAATAATGCCAATTGTTAAAATAGCAAATGCTCCATGCAAATGATCGACTGTTAACACCACATCATGTTCTCTTTCAATAATCTCTCTCTTCTTAATATCTACAAAAGTTTCTCCTTTTATCAACTTAGACCACCATTTATACAACAACCCACTTTCTCTTATTCTTGTCAACACAGTATTGATCTTATCTGTATACGGGCTGTTCATTCTAAGAAACATGGCGACATCGTACATGATTCCCGATTGTTCCAAGGGTATGAGTGGTTTATTTTTAGTCCTGTTTGACATTAAACTAATGGCAGCAGCACGGGGAAAGAATATTGCACAATTGTTTTCATTTTTTATCGTCTTTATTAACACGTCATTCTTAAAAGACTCAATGTTTTCAAGTGTTATAATCTGCTTGAACTGCCTAAATTCGAAATACTCAAGTTTTTTAAATATCCTACTGAGTACACCATCAATATCTCCGGGTTCCAACCCCACGACGAGAAATCGCCTGGTGGCAAAGTGTAGATCAGATTTTGCTAAATCCTCTAGATTTAGAATTTGATTCTCATAACCGGGGTTGGTGAGGACCCCAATTAACTTGGACTGAAATGCCGAATTGATCAACAAACAACAGAACACCCAAACAGCAAATATAACTCGTGATGTGGATCGATTTGGTTGATGATTTAACGATATGCCAATCAATATAGACCACGAATTTAGAGCAGAGAGAGCAAAGCCGTCATTAGTGGAGAATAGATAAACAACAAATGATGTCAGTATGCAGGAAGTAAGAAGCAACGTCCAGATCTGGGAGTTGAATATGACCGTAAGTGCTTTCCAACTGGGAATTCGTTCAGCCCTCGGAACAAACCACAAGAGACCATCTCTTACATGAGGGACAGTCATGTCCATTGCTTCCCACTTCACGTCAGTTGGATTGTGACCACCTAAAGTCAAATCAGCATGACCATTAACCACATCGCCCAGTGCTCCGACCCAACTTCCATTGTCCAAACGTCCACCCCGTAAATTATAAGCTGTTTGTGGATGAGAAGGAAATATAAAATGTACTTGAAGGCCATATTTGTTTGTCACTGCTAATGTGAGGTCCACCTCAAAACCAGTCAAATTTTGTAAATACTCATGCTCTGAAAAATTCCTCTGCATATTAATGTATGGTAGATATCCACTCGCTGCAGCAGTAAGTGCGCAGTTATTGAATTTATTTGGAATCTTTTTCGGAAATAGTTCGTTATTACGCTGAAAATAACCTTCTCCTTCAATCAACCACCTATCTATAACAACCACATCCTTGGTAATCCTTCCACACTGTCCTGAATCACTGAAAGGAAACCAAGTGTACAGATTCACTGAAGAGACGACAGTGTTCGATACCGGTGATGAGATAAGTACCAAAATATTCAATACATACATCTTCCAAAGGTTGTCCACAACACGATGAACTACAATTCGTTCATCCTTGGCCTTAATAGTTCCGTCGATTACAACTATAAATCGAACACTGGAAATCAAAGCATAGGTTTGGTTTAATGTTTTAATCTGTGTGAAAACTTGATCACTTTGTTCAGTTCCTTGCAACACAATCAAGATATTATCTACATGTTCTCTCTCCTGTCTTGGTAGCTTATCGTGTCTGCAGTAAGAGACTACACCTGTATGATTTATATTGAAGAAATATTGTTGAAGAAACTGATTAAGCAATGATTTCTTTCCAGGTAATGTCCTTGAGTTTGCTGAACAAATCAGGAGATGCTGCTCTTGATCAAAGTAACGGTTGACTATTTTCTGCAGACAGTTGTTCACGTGACTCACTTTATTCTGCACATTTAACTTAGTGCTCTCTGTTTCAGTACATAGCAGCACAGTGAATAAAACCAAAGTGTTGCATTGAGAGTTTGTAAGAAGTGATGTCACTCTAAGTTTCATTATTTTGTGTCAAAAAAAATCTTGTAACTTTAACAGCTTTCAGACCTGCTGCGTACTAAGAATTGTGCCTGAAATAGGATATTTAACGCGCAATGAAACCTACTGATACGTGGTTGTCGTATTCGAAAGCAATTGAGTGCTATTCGACTGTACCGAGATATAATCTGCAGTCTTGTTTTCGAAGTCCAACTGGAGCATGCTGCTCGAGGTCATCTCACGTTTCCTTCCAAGGTGGTGTGTAGTTGTTATTTTTTTATTTGGTGGTTATTCAGTGTGTTGGTAAACCTGAAAGCAGAAGGAGCAACATATAAGTTATATTTTGAACATGTCCACAGTGGTAACGGCAATTCGTTATACCATTTTTAGCCTATATTCAGTTATGAAAAAAATAGGCTTATGAGATCACCTTGTGTTCGTGTGTGTGTGCATGTGTGTGTGTCCCCCTAATAAAAATCTAAACGGCTGGAGCGATTTCAATGAAACTCAGTACGTTCATAGCACTATTCCGGACCACCCCGACCGTGCCCTTCAAATTTTGTTACGTCTCACCAATCCAACATGGCGGCTGTAAGAAATATTTCATCAGCATTCAATATCTCCGAAACTATTACCGATGAAACACTGGCATTCTGTACGGTGATAAAGGAAACTACTAGAAGATCACCTATGAAACTTTTGTAAACCTGGTAACTATGAAACCAACATGGCTGCCAAGCGAATTTGCGACATTTAGATAGACGTTTCTCGCGATTTAACCAACCAAACGCAATGAAACTTGCAACAGTATATACTTATACACATTGTAATGAACCGACATCTAACTTCTTTCAATTGTTTACATAAACTCAAGATGGCGGCTGTGCAAATTATTTCACCGGCATTCCATATCTCTGAAACTATTACCTTTACCACCCTAACATTTTGTACGGAGATAAAGGGCACTGCTGGAAGTTCATCTATGCGACTTTGAAAAATTGTTTGACTACAAAACGAACATGGCGGCCCATCGAAGTTCAAAGTTTAAAATAGACTTTTCTCGCGATTTAATGATACAAATGCAATGAAACTTGCTACAGGAAATGTTCATACATATTGTAATGCACCGGTATCTAATTTAGTTCAATTGTTTACATAACCTCCAAACGGTGGCTGTGCGAATTTTAAAATTAAGTTTGTGTTCTTGTGTCGTAATCATGCGATCGAAGTGAAAGGTTGAATAATCAACCTACCCAATAATTTTCCTTTAATGGTACATGTCTCTATGGCCTACACATATAACAATCCAACATGGCAACTATCCGAAATATTAAGACGGTTCTCAATATCTACGAATCTATTACAGCAATCAAACTGAAGTTTTTAATGTTCATAGGGGCTATGAACATTAGTTCACCTATAGGCCTTACAATAACCTGGTGATCACAAATCCAACATGGCGGTGATGCGAATTATAAATATTCACATGGACGTTTCTTGTAATATAACCATCCAAGTGTAGTGAAACTTGGTACAGTAAATACTTATACAAATGTTAATATACTAGCATCTAATTTATTTCAATTGTTTCCCTAACCAAAAGATGGCAGCTGTGCGAAATTTTAAAATCTCGTTTTTACTTTTTGTGTCCTAATCATGCGATTGAAGTTTGAATACTACACGTACACAATAATCTTCATGTAACAGTACATAACTCTAAGACCTACATACATAAAAATCCAACATGGCGAAATATTTGGTCTGTTCTCAATATCTACGAATCTTTTTCAGCAATCAAACTGATATTTGCATGTTGATAGTGGCAATTAACATAAGTAGGATATACTATATGGAAATAGGCTTTAGTTCTTCACGGAACTACTTCTTATAACCATTAATTCTCTTAGAGTCGCCTCCGTGGTGTAGTGGTCAGAGTCCATAGCTGCCAACCCAGAGGTCCGAAGTTCGATTCCCACCTCTGCTACGAATATATAAAAAGTGGTATGGGAACTGGAACGGGTTCTACACAGCCTCGGGTAATGAAAATGAGTAGAGGGGGTTCGATCCCTACCTCAACCAACCTCGAAGTGGTTTTCCGTGGTTTCCCACTTCGTCTCTGGGCATATTCCGGGATGGTACTGTATCCGTATAAATCATGATGACCACCTGTCGGAAATCCTAAGATGGAATGGATCGTAGAATCTCGAGGTTCCCGGCTAGTAAAACCTGAAAATCCTACCGACAAATTCATCGACCCTACAACAATCTCTACGATTTTGTTATGGATCAAAACACTCAAATGGGATAGTGAGTATCTGTGGAGAGTGAGAATCTTACCATTTCTCGGGTCGGATTGGGCTGAGGATGCCTAAAACATGATCCAGTTCCACAACACAATCTCCTTATAATTAAAATAAATCCACATAAACAACTAAAATAGGAAAATAAAACACCAATTAACATTTAAACCAGGCCCACTCGCTCCTCAGAAATATTAAATTAATGTCTGACATGACTTTCCTATATGCACATCAACTGAATAGAGCGATCAGATGTTGTCTAATTCACACCAATAAATGTTTACTTTGATATAAAACACACTAAAAATAATAAAAATACATTACGCAGTTTCGAAGTAAGGAACGGAGCTCGTGTTAACATAATGCATGCCTTTACTCCTACAAGATAGACTTCACTGTGTCAACTGCCTGTTATTTAATCCGCTGCGCCGCACCATTCATAACTGGTTCTACTACACCTCGCAGCTGGTCTACACGTAACTTCCAACCATACAAAAATGCAGTGTTATTTCTCATCAGAAATAAACATTTCCTGTCCTCTCTTTCCAGTTATAACTTCTATACCGTAATATCAGATATTACCAAGGTGTAATCTTTTCTGATCCAACGAACATTTTACGTAAATAGGTCTCACATTGTTACCACAAAACGTAACTTCAGTACTTACATTGTTTCATATAAATAATCCTGTTCACATCAGTACCAGACGTTCAAACGCATCCCAAATATTTAATACACGCAATATAAATTATTTAAAAATAATAAAAACCACAATGAAATTTTAAAAAAATTAAATAATTATATAAAATATTTACATCGCTTGACTTACACAAGTTTAGTAGTTTAACTCAACGTTAACTATCATTTATTTTTAATATTAATTTTATTAACATTATTTATGTTGACGTTATTTAGATATCTTTACCATCTTGTTATTATTATTATTATTATTATTATTATTGCCTTTATAGGTAGCGCAGTTAGGGCTCTTGGCCCTCTCTTACACTTAACCACATTAAAACAATACAATAAACATATTATGGCGACAAAATTAAGCAATAATAATTGACATTGATCATGACTTTCACACTCTCATTCACTCATCCAGTCACACTTGTTGTCGGTCAGCAATGTTCAGCAGGCTGCCCCAGCAGGTGGTCTTGAATTTAGATAGAGAGGTGATACCCCTGACACTAGCTGGAAGGGTATTCCACAGCCTAGACCCCACCACATGAAAAGAGTTGTTGTATATAGAAGAGCGATGAATAGGAATGGAGAGGGAAGAACCAGAGCGTGTATTATTACCATGGAAAGAAGACAAGTACTTGAATTTATTTGATAAGTATAGTGGTCTGTCGTCAGACAATAATCGGAAAATCTGGACAAGAATGTGATATGATCGACGTAGTTCAGGTTTCAGCCAGGAAAGAGCGCAATAATAGGGAGTGATACGTTTATCATAGCTCAGATCGTAGATAAATCGTATGCAAGAGTTCAGAGCTCGTTGAAGTTTCAAAGTTAATGTTTTGGTTGCGTCTACAAGAATAACGTCACAGTAGTCAAGAATAGGAAGTATTAGTGTCTGTATGAGTAGGATTCTTACTTTAAATGGTAAAATATCTTTTTTTCTTTTGAGGGAGTGGAGCGTTGCGAAAATCTTCTTGCATACATTCTGTACATGTTCAGACCAGTTAAAAGTCTGATTTATTATCACACCTAGATTTTTCACTGTAGGACAGTATGAAATTTCATTGTTGTTCAGTACAATTGGGGGAATAATTTGATCTCGGAGTGACGTCAATAGTTTTTGAGAGCCAATTATGATAACTTGTGTTTTGGATGGATTCATAAGAAGGGAATTTTCCTGAGAATATTTTCCAAGTCGTTGAAGGTCAGCGTTGATAGTTTCAATTGTCAATGGAATGTCATTTGTCTTGCAGTGGGAGTATATTTGCAAATCATCTGCATATAGGTGATATTTGCAATTTTTCAAATTAGATGAGATGTCGTTGATATATAGTACAAAAAGGAAGGGTCCTAGTACACTACCCTGTGGGGCGCCTGACTTTCTGCTTAGCCACTGAGAAGTTTTATCCTGGGTTAGAACACGTTGCTGGCGATTATTCAGGTATGATGCGAAAAAGTAAATTGTCTGCTGGTCGAAGTAATAAAATTCCATCTTTTTCAATAGTGTCTGAGTATTTATGGTGTCAAAAGCACTGCTGAAGTCGAGAAGGGTGAGGATTGTCACCAGATTTTGGTCCATTGCATGTCTAATGTCGTCAGTCACTTTGAGTAATGCTGTTGCAGTGCTATGTCCCTTCTTGAAACCTGATTGCAGAGGGTCTAAAAGAGAACGCCTATTCAAATATTCAAATACTTGCTCATGAACCAGACGCTCGAGGGCTTTTGAAAGTGCAGGTAGAATGGATATTGGCCGATAATCAGATGGAAATAAAGTTCGGTTTTCTTAGGAATAGGGATGACATTGGCTTGTTTCCATAGGGAGGGAAAGGTGTTAATTGTAAGACTATGGTTGAATATGTGAGTAATAATTGGTAGAACGGCACCGATGATATTATGTATGAAGGATATGGGAATATCATCAACTCCTCTCGCTTTTGATTTTATGGAATATAGTACCTTTTTTACTTTTTCTGCCGTAACCGGATGGAAAGTAAAGAGAGGGTGGTCAGGTAGTGGGTGAAAAGGATCATGGGGTGTTGAATTAGTTGGTACTCTCTCTTCAGTGAAATATTCATTTAACTCATCAAGCGGTATGTCTGGTACATGTGTCTGTTGCTGCTGTTTGCCTATACCTAGAGAACGCATATTATTCCAGGCACTCCTTGTATTTATCTTCTTTGTCACGTTTTGTATGTAGGAGAATTTGGCGTTTCTTACGAGCTGCTTAATACGATTTCTGAGCACACGATAATTTTCAAAATCAGTTTCGTCACGGGTACGTTTAAAACGCCGGAACAGTGCATCACGCTGTGCCATCATACTTTTAATGTTTTCATTTAACCATGGGCAAGCTGGGCGAGTAACTTTGATCGAATGTTTAGGGGCATGTTTGTCATACAGACTAATAATAAGAGAAATTAACTTGTTTACTTTTGCGTCAATGCTATCTAAGAGTAATATGTCATTCAAGGGAAGGTTGTATGCGTCATGTTTTAAGTCATCCATATTAATATTTTTCATGTTTCTAGTAATAATATATTTAGGTGTGTACTTAGGCACACGAAGGGAGTACGATATGTAAATTAGGTCATGGGTGGAGATAGATGGTACGGGTATTTGCCCGAAGGTTTCAACTCTGTCGAGATTGCTTGTCACATGATGGTCAATGAGTGTATGTGATTCGTATTTATCAGAGTAAATGTGGTTTGTAGGTTCTAGGGGAAGAATCGTCATGTCGCAGGAAGAGAACAGGTTTTGTAATTGCTTGGTCTCGTACGTCTGTGTCAGTAAATAGGTATTATAGTCACCCACGGCTATTACGTGTTCGTAGTTTGGAAGTAAGTCGAGCAAGCGGTTTTCAAATTCACTCATGTTTGTTATTCTTGGCGGCTTATATACAACAGCTACCAGAGTCTTTTGTTGCCCAACAATTACTTCAACAAACATGAATTCCGGTCCTGTGTTGATACACATATTACCCGTCTTTTTAAGTCGCTTCTACAGTACATGGCAACCCCGCCTGCTCGCCTCCCATCATTTCTGTCATGACGTTCTAGCGAGTACCGATTTAGTTCTACCATGCTAGACGGGGTGTCAGGTTTTAACCAACTTTCACTTACGCAGAGGATATGGATATTGTTTTCGTTTAGTATTGTCTGTATTTCGTCGTGATGCGCAACCAGTGACAGAGCATTAATATGGCAACATTGTAATGAATGCTTGGACGAGGAAAGTGCCTGATTTAGAAGAAAGCCAGTGGTGTAAGGGGAGGGAGGGGGTTGGTATGGGCTAGGCTGGCCAAGGTCAGTTAGCTCATTCATGCAATAGCTCAGCTGGGTAACGGGAGATATATCATAAAATAGAAGAAACCTACCTGGACCTCCCGCTGCACACTGCCGACCGCAACCAACGCACACACACACACACTTATTACTAAACTTGTATATTATAAACATTACGCACATGTTCATTTCACTTCACTGTAAGGTCCCGCATTTGCTGCACGTTTTCCAGCTCCCTAAATGTGGTGACGGTCTTCTTAGTTCCATCAGGGAGGTGTATTAAAACGCGGCCGTCCTGGGTCCAGACTCGGGTGGGTCCGAAGTGGTCTCTCGCTGCATTTAGGATAGTTTTCTGGGTTTTTGTGAGGGATTCAATAATAAGAATCTTGGTTCCCTTTAGGAGGCGCTTGGACTTCCAGATGCGATCTCGCTCGTGGTAGCGGAGGAATTTTACAATAATAGGGCGTTTCCCAGTGGCTACCACTTCAGCTGCTGTTCGCTGCGGCCGCCCAATCCTGTGACATCTATCCAGGCTCTCCATAGAGAGGTCCACGTTCAACTTCGTCTTGATTGTGTCCCTCACCTTCTCGTACACATCTTCCTCAGGGTCCTCAACGATCCCGTGGATGAGAAGGCAGTTTTTCCGGCTGTATTGCTCTCCTTCGACCAGCAGCTCCTCGTGGTGGTTAAGTCTCCACTCCAGCTTGCTCAGTTCTTCTTTGAGCACAGCCAGTTCGGAGGTGACAGTGCTTCGGAACTCGCGAAAATCACGAGTAAGCGACTCTAGGGAGTCTTGACCCGGGTTGGCAGCACTATTCAACAACTGAAGGCGTGCTTCAAAGTCTGCCATCGTTGCCTCAACAACATTTACACGTTTGTTCACCTTTTGGATTGACATAATGATGTAGAAAATGTTCAGGCACGTACTTCACACACTAAGTTACTTTGTCACTCACTTTCGGGCCGGAAATTGCGGTTAAAAACTGCGGTTTGCGCGGGATAAAGCGGAGCACTCCTACAGGCTTCCTATGCCAGCCGCCATCTTTCTTGGTTTATCGTAAATTCTGGGCTACTATGACTAAGCAATTAATTTAGTTCATATGATTATAACTCACAATCCGCGTTAATAATTTAATAGAAATTAATAAACAAGGTTAAACTCCACTTCGTTAACTTTTCCACCAATCTCTTTTCTATCCTTCAACACCGTTCACAAACAAGTATATTAGAGTTTCACAACTTACTTTCCTACAACATGCTTCAACTTTCTTATAACAGCATCATAATACTTTTGCTCCAAAATACGGAAGTTCCCTCATATTTGGGTTACCATATATCATCGAAGAATTCCATTTATCGCAAATACATTTCAGCAATCAAACTGATATTTGCATGTTGATAGTGGCAATTAACATAAGTAGGATATACTATATGGAGTTTATTTTATTTATTTATCCTATGATGAATTATGTACAATTTTTACAAATAATGTGCACACATAAGTTCATAAAATCTCATAGTTCTAGGTCAAGATCTCTGACCCATTGAACTTCTTCAACTGATGCTTGATGGACATCCGTCAGCGGTCCATGAAAAGCTCGGAGAGGGCAGTCAGCAACAATGTGATGGGTTGACAGTCACAATCTGCAGAGTAAGATCAGCCCATTTATGCAGTGAATACGCACATTTGCCTTGTCCTGTGCGTATTCGATTTATGATCCTCCATTGGTGTCTGGAAAGATGAAATCCACCTAACCGTTCAAAAGCGTTCTCGAATAGATGTTTGTTGATTACTGAAGAATGCTCCCACTGGATTTTCCATGAGATATTTATATTAAAGGAGGATCCTTCAAGGTTAATTACTGTGCGCCATGGTGGTTTCCTTGACTTCAAATGTTGGTATACTAATTGTGTAATATCTTGATTAATGGGCAAATAGGGATTCTGCTTGATTTTCTTCGATGTTTTTAAGAGTGCCTCTGATCTTCTCAAGGCTGGAGGAGGAATGTTGCAGAGGACAGGCAGCCAAAGTGTGTTCGTGCTCCGAATACATCCTGTAATTATTCGCATTGCTTGGTTGAGCAGAACATCTATTTTCTTTGTGTGAACGCTATTAATCCAGGTTGAACAGCAGTATTCAGCAACAGAATACGATAGGGCTAAAGCAGTGGATCTTAAGGATTTGAGCGTGAGCTCCCCATGACGTGCCAGCAAGTTTCTGCAGGATATTATTTCTAGTTGTTATTTTAGCAGCCACACTTTCGTAGCCTATATATATTTTCAATTTTGATTCAATTATTTCCTCATTTCGACGTTAAATTTCAATTTTAGAACGTAAATGTACGCAGTAAAATATTCACAATTCATTAATTATTTTGTATTATTAGTCTAATATTGACATCGCACCAGTATTTCCTCTATATTCCATACCCGGGCCCAGCAGGCCAAGCTTATGTAAATCTGTACAAACAAAAAGGATTATTATGTATTCAAGGGTAAATACGTGATTTAAAAAGTTAGTCAAAATATTCCTATGAACATGGGAGAATGTTTGTATCAGTGTTTCCTTGAAAATGCGTTAATGCGTATATTGTTACCTAACAAAACCAATGAAACTAATTTTTGGGATTGGTGATCAAGGTTCTAAGTCCCTCCCAATCAATTTAACTCTTATAACTACTATATTTAAAACATTGAGCTTACCTTACTGGGCTACCAGAGTAAGGTGAGGGCCTATGACTCGCACACTATGAAAAAACACAATAGAGTTCCATAGATCGAAACATACTTCTTTGTATTGTCAATATTTAAGATAAGAATCATTCTTTTATTTAACAAGCACAGGAAGGTAAATTGCGAGGAGATAAAATCGGACACATTCTGATAACGACGTTAGATAATGGAACGTTTTGATTTTGAGACACTAACTCTCTCGTTTTAAATAACCCAATTCCGTCGCCTATAAAATAAGATATACGTTCAGAATGATAAGTAGCCTATCTAAGTAGTTCAGTCTCCAGATTTTATTTTGGTGGTCCTAGAAATCTCAATCAAAACAGATGAAATAACAGATCACAGAGTGTGATATGAATGTGAACTAATGCCATCTTTAAAACATGACAAACCTCTACCATCGCTCAGAAAGCATTGATATTTAATCCTTCTTCTGGCCAGCGGAAGTCAGCACTAGCAAGCTCTGTCCACTCTAGGCTTGATTTTGAAAAATGAATATTGGTTGAATTATTTGGGGGCTTTCTGACAACGTTGACATGTAGCCTCGTGTACTTGGGTGTGTGTGAAACCTGCTTGATAACCTATGTCATTATAAGGACTGTACCTGTGTGAGCATTTGTAATTGGGGTTTAGGTAGGGGGTGTCCGTGGCCTTATCTTAGGTAAATCATGGAAAATCAGTTTTGGAATGCCTGATATAGGAATATAATCTATATCTTCTCAGTTCTGCCACAGTAGGCGAAATGAATTCCATTCCAAACCCCAGACGAGATTTGGATTTCTGTGCTGAGCCAGATTCGAACCCATATGCTAGTCATTACATGGCTACCATGGTCACGATGTCGTAAATGTTGTAAATGAATCAACGGTAGTGGCTGGGACTGGATCTTTACCATACCCAGTGATTATTCCGGTATAGATATACCAAAGTGCTCCATTAATAGGCTATAGTCTGTGTAATACTAATGATATATTCCACCGAGAGGTCTCTAACAAGTCGCATCTCGTATCCTTGACATTGGGAAAGGGCCTCAATTGCCACATAACCTATTAGTTTTTGAGGCCGTGGGATTGTTAAGCACATTTAGTAAGTAGGTGGAACCAACTAGACATTCTGTAAGACCGGGGATACGGGTTCCAGTAGAATTTGTTCAAAGGGGAGGTAATTTTTTTACGAGAAGAATGGGGTTAGGTAGATCCAGATTCCAAGTTGACAAAACTCGAGGTCCAAATTTCTGTCCAATGTGTGCGCTTGGGTAGATTATTAGCTAGGGAATAACCTAACCCCCAAGGGAAGATGATGAAGAAACAGAAGTGGGTTTCGGACTGGAGAAAAAGCATGGAGAAATAGGACGAGAGCCCAAAAGGAGTTATAATTTTAACTTTAAGTATACTCAAAGGCAGCTGCCACTGCAAATCCGCTTTCCGATACCTAAAGTGGGTAGGGACCTGGGCGAAGCTAACAGGAAACGCAGCTGGAACTAGGGCTATTCGCAAGAAAGTTGCTGTAGCGTATTACCTACTATGGGGAAGGGTGGTGGTCTGGCAAGACAAAGAGTAACAGATTTATTGTGCATTTGTTCAAAGGAGTTTGTTTCTAAACAAGTATTTTGAAGAGTACAAATAATTTGAATCCACCTTGATATTTTAGTTCTTGAAATTGTAGAATTTCTCAAGAGCGACCGAATGCTTCAAAGAAGGATAGGGATAAAGCAATTATACCCTTGGGAATAATTTTGGTAAGAGCACCAAAAGTTGCATTTATAAATGACTAAGCTTTTACCCAGCAGGGCGCCGACTAAAAGTTTAGACAATGAGAAACATTTAAATTTTGAAAAACCAACCATAAGTGGTAGAGAGAATCTCCACAAGCTGGAAGCTGGCGTAGCGAACTATGCTTGCCTTACTGGCCAGTTAGAATTAGCTATTAAACCTAAGAAAGACTTTACTAAGTTAGTAACCAAGAGTTCTTGCTCAAATGCAACAAGTAGTGAAACCCCTATCAATAGATTTATTTTTATTAAAGAGGGCATAAACCAAGGAAGAGTCAGGAAGACAGGATCTTGCCTAACCGTTATGTTTGAGAAATGATAAATCAAAGGAACAAATCTTAATTTATTTAACAATGTAAAAAGGAGTAGTTTATGTAACAAATATATAATTTTGATTTTGTAAACAATTGGGGTCGCAGACCTCCTAAATCATTCAAAGCTTGCGCCAGGCAATTGACAATTCTTTTGGTTTTAAACCTTTTATATGCTTTAAAATCTTCGTAAGATTTTGAAATGTTGTTACGATTAACAAATGGGAAATTTAATGATAATTGACGTTATTAAAGTTAAACAATAAATCAAGTACAAGATGTGTATTTTAAGGATTTCTAGATAGATATCTTAGAAATATGAACACATAACAACTTCGAAAGTAACAACAAAAAAACAGGAAGAAATGAAATAGAAGTTTCTATAACTTCTTGTATTAATACAGAACTAATTTTATAGATTATACAAATAGGGCAGGTCCCTCATTGTGAAATCTGAAGAGAAAAATTGAAAGGAAGTCTCTAGAACTCCTATGTGGGTAGGGATCACGAGAAAAATGGGGCAAATTTCCCTTTCGTGAAACCTAGAGATAACTCACTTTTGAGTAAAAAGAATTGGATTCCCTCAGTAGAAGGGAGAAACCATATAATTTAAGGCGTGTACTAGACACGAAGTATTACAGACATTAATTCGTTATACGTGGAACAAGTAAGGGAGGGCACTTATTGAGAGTGATACCTCGTTGAAAAAAGACCTGAAGTAACAATTTTATTATTCTAGTTTGTTAGTAAAGGGTTTGGGAAAGATCAAATGGGATTGTGGAAGAGTGTTCATGGCCGTATTTATTATACTCGGACGAGCGCGAAGTGGATGAAAAATTGAACAGGCACTGTTTTCACTATAGTATGTTGATATAGTTGAAAAGTTCACTGTAGTAGCACAAAAGGTTAATAGAAAGAAAGGTTATTTCAGTTATGTAAAAGTTGAGTTTTGGCTTGAGAGAATTATGAGTCGTAGTTTCTATGGGCGGCAGTTAAATACGGCAGAAAATTTCCCACGTAGGAAGACAGTTTATGTGGATTAGAAGTTTATCCCAAATAAGTTTCTCAGCGAAGAAATTATTCCCATATCAAGTGGAAAATACATGACAGTATAACTGGTAGATGAAGTGTAGGTTCTGGAAGGTTCCAGATCAATGATGAGTTGTTTAAATTGGGTAGCGAATCACTCGGCGGAAAACTAGATTATATAGACAGTGGGTATTTTAGAAATATCCCTCGATGTGAGATAGCATCTCAGAAAATCATTCATTTTTAAAGTTAGACTTGATAGTTCGAGTTTGATCAAGAAGATCTCTAGAAAGCAGTTATTTTGTTACATATAGCAATTTTCACTGTCTATAAAATCCAAATAAAAGCATTGAGCTTTCTAAAAGCGATGAGAATGTGGTTAAAACATGAAGTCGGTACTTATCTTTGCTTCATGAAGAAGGCGATGTTGCTGTTGACGGTTGATTCTAAAACTCGAACATGGCATCGAATTTAAAAGTTTGCCTCTAGAGTAGAGGAGGCGAGCTTTAGTTAAGCTCCTACTGACTGGTTTGACTTCAGACGCACAAGTGAGACCCGCTCAACGGAGCGCGGAGACACCAGGGAAGGGAAAAGAGTGGGGGTAGGAGACAAAAATAATACATATAAAAATAGCCAACATGACAGAAATAAATCTTTGTGATGAAATGGTCTTCAAAGAGTTGATAGCAGGAATCACTAGCGCAGCCTGGTGGGTGAAAAAGTAGACGAAGTTCTCTTGATCACGGAGATGATAGCTGGCGATAGCGACGATATCTGGTGGCTAGAATGGTAAGGAAGTCCTCTTGTACAGGGAAGAATTGAGGAACTTCAGAGATTCGCTGATAGATGACTCTAGGTGGGTCATGGAATATATATATCTAGAACAGACTTACAGGTAGTGTATGAAACATATACCATCAAAGAGAAATCAGGAGATCACTGTTGGTGTTTGCGAAAAAAGGAAGGGATGATCTAAAGCAAAGAGAAGCAAAAGCTTACTTTGTATAACCGTGTATTCCAAAGAATACACAAAGCTGGGAGGGTAAACGCCAACAGAGAAAGTGGTCTTATGATATGCCCATTAGTGGTCAAGATCCTGGCTACCCTAACTCTTCCATCCCTGCCAGGATAACACTCGGATACTCTACCAGAAATCCAGACCAAGGGAGGAGAAGTATCCCTAACCAGGACCAAGTCCCCCACTTAAATGTCGGGATTGGAAAGAAACCACTTCTGTCTCCGTTGCAAGGAAGTTAAGTATTCCAAATTCCACCTCTTCCAGAAAGAATTACGGAGGGCTTCAAGTTTACGCCAAACAATAGGTAAATTAGAATCTCTGTAAGAGTTGGGAAGGGGAGGAGGGACAGAAAGAGAGGTGCCTATAAGGAAGTGACCAGGTGTGAGTGGAAGCAGGTCATCAGGGTCATTGGAAAACGGAGTTAAAGGGCGAGAATTGACGACACCTTCAATCAGAACAGACAGCTAATTAAATTCTTCATAAGTCAGAATGCGATTACCTAAAACCTTTCTTAAGTGACGTTTAGTGAGCTTTACGCAGGATTCCCACCTACCACCGTAATGAGGAGCGTAGGGAGGTATAAAACGCCATTTGAAACCCTTTGAGTAGGAAAAATTAGAAATCTGTTCCATGGCAGGATAAAATGTGAGAGCTTTCTTCCACAAGGAAGCTGCGCCTTGAAAAGTGGAAGCGTTATCAGAGAACATCTCCGAAGGAACACCACGCCTATCAGCGAAGCGAAAGACAGCTGATCAAAAGTAAGAAGTAGAGGCATTCGTTACTAGTTCCAAATGGATCGCGCCAGTAAACATGCAAACAAAGAGAGAAACATAGAGCTTACCAAACAATTTGCGTTTAGCTTCAGGGGAATTGCGTTGATATTGGAACGGAGCCATATAGTCCACACCAGTTAGAGCAAATGGACGTATAGGAGAAGAGCGAAAAGAGGGCAGATCGCTCATTAATTGAGTATTTACTTTAGGTTTAGCTTTGAAGCAAGGAATGCATTTGTGAATTACAGAGGAAACTTCATGAATTCCATTTATAATCCAGTACTTTTTCCTTAAGAGGCAAAGCAGTGTGCGTGTACCAACATGCAGATTACGATAATGAAAGTCACGTATGATTAAAGAAGTTATGTGATGTTTGGAAGGCAAAATAACAGGATGCTTTTTGTCCTCAGAAAGCAAAGATTGCGAGAGCCTACCATCTACCCTGAGTAACCTATTGTCATCAAGGAACGGGGCTAAGGCACGAAGACGACTGGATTTGTGAAGATCCTTTTTATAAGAAAGTAAAGACAATTCAGAAGAAAAGGCTTCTTGCTGTGTTAGTTGCAAAACCTTAATGGTAGCGAGATTCAATTCATGATTGGTAAGGTGTGGTTTGGGGAGAAGAGGTTGGTCAACCACAAGATATTTCCATCTGAGAAGATAGGCAACAATCCGAATTAATTTGTGAAAGGAAGAATAGCGGGACAACAAGAGATGAGAAACGTTGGAAACAAGACACGAAGCAGTAGATTTGGATACTTTAGCGTCAGGCAAGTTGGAGTTTGTAGCTGGAGGTTTCGAAGGCAAACAAGACGAGTCTTCGATTAACCACGAGGGCCCATGCCAGTACAACTGAGAAGCTGCCAATTGAGAGGGTAGGATCCACGAGAAATGATGTCGGCGGGGTTGTTAGCGCTGGGCACATGCCTCCATTGACATCCCGAAGAAAGAGTTTGAATTTTGGAAACCCTGTTTGCAACAAAAGTTTGCCAATGAGCGGGGTTTTTAGCAATCCAAGAAAGGGTAATCATGGAATCACTCCAGAGATAGATTTGCGGAAATTTGACCTTAAAGACTTCCCGTAATTTCTTAACAAGTTCTGCGGCCATGAGTGCAGCACACAATTCAAGCCTAGGCAAAGTGATAGTTTTAAGAGGAGCCACCTTCGATTTGGCACAAACAAGGTTGGAAACTGAAGATCAATTTAATGAACGGCGATAAACCAAATATGCACATCAACCGTAAGCTTTTTAGGAACTGTCCGCAAACACATGAAGGAAAAAAGATGCATTAGGATGAGCGTTAATTAAATTCCTGGGAATTTCAATAAGGGAAAGATCAAGCAAATTGCTGCGAAAAGAGAGCCATCTGTTAAGAAAAGAAAGGGGAACAGTGTTGTCCCATTCACATTTGAGCGACCATAGCTCTTGCATGAAAAGTTTGGTTATAACAATAACTGGGGCAAGGAATTGAAGTGGATAAAAAAAATTGCAATTTCAGAGAGAATTTGCCTTTTTGTGTTAAGGAGCTCTTCTGCAAGCGAATCTTTATAGATAAGAGTGTCAATGTTAGTGCACCAATGAACTCCAAGAGTTTTTATGGACTCGTAGTCTCCACAAATTTCGATGGAGGAGGGGTCAACATCTTCAATAGGAAACTGGGCGAGAAACTCATGGGAGTTGGAATTCCACTTATGAAGTGGGAATCCTCCATTCTTTAACAATGCTTGAAGTTCTAGTGACATGAAAGAAGCTTCCTCCAAAGTGGGGAAGGACTGCAAGTAATCGTCAACATAGAATGATGTAGTTAGTGCTTCGGAAGCTTTAGAATCAAATAAATGACCATCTTGAGAAGCTAACAAATGTAGGGATCGGATAGCAAGGAAAGCGGAAGGTTTTAAGACATAAGTAACCGTCGTTAAGCGAAATACCTAAATGGGCTTGCTGATTTCGTCGCGCCACAAGATTCTTTGGAGATCTCGTTGTTCAGGCTGAATTAAAATCTGACGGTATATCTGTTTTATATCCGCTATAACAGCTATGGGAAATAATCGAAAGTTTAAGAGTATACCAGATAAATCTGACTTAATAGCAGGACCAGAGTAAACAGTATCGTTAAGACTGTTGCCATTAACGTCAGGAGATGAACCATTGAAAACGACTCGGATTTTATCATTTACAAGAGGGTTTTTCCACACGGGATGATGACTTAAGAAACCCGTTTCAATTGGAGGGTGCAATTCGTCATCAGATTTGCTAACAACTTCCATATGATCTAAGCTTTCATACTCATCCATGAAATCAGTATACTGCTGTTTAACGAGAGGTTCTTTCTTGAATTTGCTCTCGATAGCAAAGAGAGCTTTTCGAGCATTGGGTTGAGAATTAAAAAGTTTCGGGGGATTGTGTAATCTTGGCATCTGAACAATGAACCGGCCATCAGGAGAACGAGTGGTGGTGTTCAGAAAAAGTTGCTCACAGAATTCGTTTTCTGAAGAGGTCACGTTGGGAGAATCAACGCTTTCAAGCCTCCAGAACTGTTCCAAGTCAGTATTAGCGAAATAGCATTGCAATGCGGGTTGGGGAGAATAATGAGGAAGTTGACCGGTGTCAATCCATCCAAAATTAGTGTCTCTGGCAACCACGTTTGAGGATAACTTGCGAACCTGTTAACGAAGGCAATTCCAGAAAACATTGGCACTAAAGTGTATGTCAATGGGGTTTTGTACATTGAACAGAGGATCGGCTAGCCTTAAATGCGAGGGAATGCTTAAACCTGAAATATCAACAGAGTGACTTGGAGTATCTTCTCCTATGCTATTGAGAATGAGACAATTCAGTTTGAGAAAGTTATTTCTGTGACAAATATCTCTTATGGTTAGCATTGAAAACTGTAAAGCTTGCGATTTTGAGCTGTTAATGCCTGATACATTGATAGAAGTGGGGTTTACTGGTAGGCCTAGTTTCTTGATTAATGAATTAGAAACGAAATCGTGGGTTGCCGCCGAATCAAGAAGACCGCGTGCACGGACCCAGTTGCCAAAGTTATCCTGAACTTCAATTTGGACAGTGGACAATAGTATTTGGGCACTACGTATGGACTTGGCATTTTGAATGTAAGATGAAGCATTGGAACTGTTTGCATTGTCACTTTTCTGAGAAGTAGATGCGGTCGATGACCTTGCTTGATCATGACGATGTAGTAAAGTGAGATGAGCTTTTTCACAATGGAAGCAAAGTCTGGTGGACTTGCAATTTGAAGCAGAATATGTGGGTGCTAGGCAGTTGAAGCAATGTTTATTCTGGGAAACTAATTTTCTTCTGTCGCCGACTGACAGTTCTTTAAAAGATTTACATAGATATAAGGCGTGGGAATCTTTACAAAGTATGCACTTTAATGGTTCATTTAAACTCTTACGGGGTTCGCTTTGAGTGTTTAAAACGAGAGAACTAGCAATACGGCGTTCATTAGACCTAGTTGGGTAACCAATGGCGTTTGACTTGAGTTTAGATGAGCTTGACCCAGGTTTTTGGGTACTGGACGCTAAGCGTTCGCTTTTAGGTTTGATAGACATTGATTGAAATTTAGAATTAAAGGGTTAGGGTTCACTTTGATTAGCTAAAGCAATTAAGAGTTGGCATCTAGCATTTATGAAAGTGAATAAATGCTCGTAAGAGTAATCGTCTTCTCTGGAAAGTTCAATCTCCCAAGCTTTGAGGGTAGCAACATCGACTTTAGAAACCACTAAGTGTATTAAGAAAGTGTCCCAGTGTTCAGTGGGTTGATCTAATTGGGATAGAGCTTTAACGTGAAGTTGTGTTGTATCAATGAGAGTACGCAAACTAGTGGCGTCTTTGTGCTGTGACGCAGGTAAGTTAAATAGAGCCTTCATATGGCGTTGAATACGTAACCGTGAATTACCTTATCTTTCTTTCAACAAGTTAATGGCATTGGGGTAGTTTTCGGCGCTTAATGGGAGTGCTTCAACAAACTGCAGAGCTTGACCTCGGAGGATAGATCTCAAATAATGAAACTTGTAGATGACTTGAATGTCTTCATTGTCATGAACAAGAGAACAACATAGTTCATAGAAAGAATCCCAAGTAGATTCGTCTCCAGAGAAGTGGGGTAAATCAATCTTAGGTAGGATTGGTTTGGGATTGTGAGTGCCCTCACGAGAAGAGGTTTATTGTTCGTGAAGGGAACCAAGAACAGAACCGGCTTTTTTCTGTTCTTCTTCGAGTTGGCGTATTATTTTAAAAGCAGACCCTATACCTTCGTAATATTGATTTTCTACTTTGACTCGATCCTCAGTTTGCTTGAGCATACAAGTTTCGATTTCAGTTTGGATGTTACAGTAATTATCATATGAACGTTCAAAATCCTTTACGCGATGTTTTAACAAATCTAATTGAGCTTCTGAGGGATCTAGCTCTTTGATGTATTTTCTAAATCGGGTAATTTGCCCTTTATAGGATGCTCGTTTAGAAGTAAGTTTTTCATCCTTATCCTTTTCTGTAGGAGCCATGACAAAATAGGTAAATTAAAGTATAACTTACGAAACTGTGGACCCTTGGAAATGCTGTCAGACTGGCAGCAGCAAATAACTTGAAAGAAAGGGACACACCAAAGGAGACAGGAGCGGCCTCTTTCTCCTTCACAGGCTTTGCACGGTGAAGCTATAGCTGAAAAATTCAAAGAAGATATTAAATGATTTGCAAAATATTGTCAAATAACCCTTGGCAAATAAAGTCTGATAAACAAAGCTTCATAAATGGACTCTCGCGGGTTTCTGGGACCAAATTTTGGGTGGATTATTAGCTTGGGAATAACCTAACCCCCAAGGGAAGATGATGAAGAAAAAGAAGTGGGTTTCGGACTGGAGAAAAAGGATGGAGAAATAGGACTAGAGTCCAAAAGAAGTTATAATTTTAACTTAAAGTATACTCAAAGGCAGTTGCCACTGCAAATCAGCTTTCCGATACCTAAAGTGGGTAGGGACCTCGGCGAAGCTAACAGGAAACTCAGCTGGAACTTGGGCTATTCGCAAGAAAGTTGCTGTAGCGTATTCCCTCTCAAGCATAAATATACCTAATATGGGGAAGGGTGGTGGTCTGGCAATACAAAGAGTAACAGATTTATTGTGTATCTGTTCAAAGGAGTTTGTTTCTAAACAAGTATTTTGAAGAGTACAATTAATTTTAATCCGCCTTGATATTTTAGTTCTTGAAATTGTAGAATTTCTCAAGAGCGACCGAATGCTACCAAGAAGGATAGGGATAAAGCAATTATACCCTTGGGAATAATTTTGGTAAGAGCACCAATAGTTGCATTTAGAAATGACTAAGCTTTTACCCAGCAGGGCGCCGACTAAAAGTTTAGACAATGAAAAACACTTAAATTTTGAAAAACCAACCATAAGTGGTAGAGAGAATCTCCACAAGCTGGAAGCTGGCGTAGCGAGCTATGCTTGCCTTACTGGCCAGTTAAAATTAGCTATTAAACCTAAGAAAGACTTTACTAAGTTAGTAACCAAGAGTTCTTGCTCAAATGCAACAGGTAGTGAAACTCCTATCAATAGATTTATTTTTATTAAAGAGGGCATAAACCAAGGAACAGTCAGGAAGACAGGATCTTGCCTAACCGTTATGTTTGAGAAATGATAAAGCAAAGGAACAAACCTTAATTTATTTAACAATGTAAAAAGAAGTAGTTTATGTAACAAATATATAATTTTGATTTTGTAAACAATTGGGGTCGCAGACCTCCTAAATTATTCAAAGCTTGCGCCAGGCAATTGACAATTCTTTTGGTTTTAAACCTTTTATATGGTTTAAAATCTTCGTAAGATTTTGAAATGTTGTTAATATTAACAAATGGGAAATTTAAAGATAATTGACGTAATTAAAGTTAAGCAATAAATGAATTACAAGATGTGTACTTTAAGGATTTCTAGATGGGTATCTTAGAGAAATGAACAAATAACAACTTCGAAAGTAACAACAAAAAAACAGGAAGAAATGAAATAGAAGTTTCTATAACTTCTTGTATTAATCCAGAACTAATTTTATAGATTATACAAATAGGGCAGGGCACTCATTCTGAAACCTGAAGAGAAAATTGAAAGGAAGTTTCTAGAACTCCTATGTGGGTAGGGATCACGAGAAAAATGGGGCAAATTTCCTTTTCGTGAAACCTAGAGATAACTCACTTTTGAGTAAAAAGAATTGGATTCCCTCATTAGAAGGGAGAAACAATATAATTTAAGGCGTGTACTAGACACGAAGTTTTACAGACATTAATTCGTTATACGTGGAAAAAGTAAGGGAGGGCACTTATTGAGAGTGACACCTCATTGAAAAAAGACCTGAAGTAACAATTTTATTATTCTAGTTTGTTAGTAAAGGGTTTGGGAAAGATCAAATGGGATTGTGGAAGAGTGTTTATGGCCGTATTTATTGTACTCGGACGAGCACGACGCGGATGAAAAATTGAACAGGCACTGTTTTCACTATAGTCTGTTGATATAGTTGAAAAGTTCACTGTAGTAGCACAAAAATTTTATGGAAAGAAAGGTTATTGCAGTTATGTAAAAGTTGAGTTTTGGCTTGAGAGAATTATGAGTTGTAGTTTCTATGGGCGGCAGTTAAATACGGCAGAAAATTTCCCACGTAGGAAGACAGTATATGTGGATTAGAAGTTTATCCCACATACGTTTCTCAGCGAAGAAAGTATTCCCATATCAAGTGGAAAATACATGACAGTATAACTGGTAGATAGAGTGTAGGTTCTGGAAGGTTCCAGAGCAATGAAGAGTTGTTTAAATTGGGTAGAGAATCCCTCGGCTGAAAACTAGATTATATCCCTCGATGTGAGATAGCGTCTCAGAAAATCTTTCATTTTGAAAGTTAGACTTGATAGTTCGAGTTTGATCAAGAAGATCTCTAGAAAGCAGTTATTTTGTTACATATAGCAATTTTCACTGTCTATAAAATCCAAATAAAATCATTGAGCTTTTTAAAAGCGATGAGAATGTGGTTAAAACCTGAAGTCGGTACTTATCTTTGCTTCATGAAGAAGGCGATGTTGCTGTTGACGGTTGATTCTAAAACTCGAACATGGCGTCGAATTTAAAAGTTTGCCTCTAGAGTAGAGGAGGCGAGCTTTAGTTAAGCTCCAACTGACTGGTTTGACTTCAGACGCACAAGTGAGACCCGCTCAACGGAGCGCGGAGACACCAGGGAAGGGAAAAGCGTGGGGGTAGGAGCCAAAGGAATATATATAAGAATAGCCAACATAACAGAAATAAATCTTCTTGATGAAATGGTCTTCAAAGAGTTGATAGCAGGAATCACTAGCGCAGCCTGGTGGGTGAAAAAGTAGACGAAGTTATCTTGATCACGGAGATGAAAGCTGGCGATAGCGACGAGATCTGGTGGCTAGATTGGTAAGGAAGTCTTCTTGTACATGGAAGAATTGAGGAAATTCAAAGATTTGCTGATAGATGACGCTAGGTGGATCATGGAAGATATATATCTAGAACATACTTACTGGTAGTGTAAGAAACATATACCAACAAAGAGAAATCAGGAGATCACTGTTGGTGTTTGCGAAAAGAGGAAAGAGAAGCAGAAGCTTACTCTGTCTAACCGTGTATTCCAAAGAATACACCAGCGCTTACGTTTTTATTGCGATACATATTGTTAGTATTTTACCACAAATGTTCCTTATAAATTAACATTTGACACTGACAACATCACTACAATAAATTCCGACAAAACTAACTCGACCACGCAACCATATGAGCACGATGATCGTTCACATGTTGAGTGGAAGAACTCTTAATTGCCACTAGATTGCTCCACTATCATGGCACACTCTGGTGGAAATATTATAACTTCCCTCTCAGGAACATCGGGGTAACCATTTGAGAAAATTAATCTTCTCACAATGATTCAGGTGACATATCAATTAATAGTCCAACAGAAAGCGACAAAGTGTCAAGGAAAAGCTTCGCGATTGTGGTTTCTGTCTCTTTAAACACCATCGAGTGCATGCCACTAAACAAGTAATTATGTAGGGGCGTTGGTAAGACATTTTTAGGATCTGACTGCTTGAGGCTTGGCAGCTACAATGGAAGGCAATGTAACTCACTACACCATACCTCTGGGCTCACTGGAAAGTTTTGAAAATGTATGGCACCACATAGCATGGATCTTATCCCCGTCTGAAGAACATTCATCAAATATAGACTCGTAGACTGACAAGGCTGGACACAAACAACAAAATCATTAATATTATTATTAATTTGAATGATAAATACAAGTATTGAATTTATATACAGTATATTTAAAGAAACCTTCCGTATGTAGCTTCACCCAAGAGCCTATGTTCATCAGCTACGCCGAATTCTTACGAATTTGAAGTGAACCCTAAATCGGGGATTTACGTGGTTAATTCTCCATACTGGAACATAGCTCGGTTTCGTTTAATTTCAATTTTATAAACTGTGAAACTCAAAAAACAATAACACCAACTTAAGCCCAGCTTGAAGTTTAATTTGAGCGTTAGTTCTGACTATATAACTGAGCGCAAGTGAACAATATGACATTCACATATGCCCCATCAGTTATTTAATGGAAAGGCTAATGTATAAAAATGATTCAAAATCTTTATTCCTGGCAATTTATTATTTAATGCAGTTAACTACTGTAACCTGTTATTCGAAGGGTATTTACGCCACAGACGTAAGTCAGATGGAACCTAATTAATGTTTGTTTGAACGTGGCAAATTATTCAGCCAAGTGAATTTAATTTAGAATTATTATTATTATTATTGTTAATTATTATTATTATTATTATTATTATTATTATTATTATTAATGTCATATTTTATTTTGGAGAATTTAAATTTCACAACCAATACAAATAGGTTTCCTATCTAATAGAAAACACTATCAATCGGATTATTCCGATATCCATTATACAAGTAAATTATTTGATGCGAAGAGTACGGATTTCATATTCAGTTAGGGCTAGTTGAGAGTTTTGCGTCATCGGGAAGTACGGATCCAGGAATACCCGTTGAGAACAACAACTAGACGTCGCAACCGAAGGCAAATTCTTCAACCATGAAAAGGCGATATGTTTAATGAAACGTAAAATGTACATCGAAGCGTCACTGCAAGAGCAATGAACTTTTAGGCGGGAAGGAGCGCCTGGGGTGTCTCAGCCAATCAAGAGGAGGACGGCTGTGTTGAGATCCATGAAGACGCGCGGTGATTGGTCATCAGGCGAGGTGGGAGAACGAGGAGTGGAACGTTGGAAGGTGAAGCGTGCTAATTGTATATAGTGACCGCGCGGCGTGAAGAAGAGGACTTACTTATTACTTTTGGTTCCATAATAGACAGACCGTTACTTTGATTCAGAGAACATTATAATCTTCGCATTAGTCTCCGGACTTATTACTTGTGTTCCATGGTGAACTACATCTTACCGGTATACTCCAATGATCAATTCGTCATGGGTATTATACGAGCTGTTGTGAATATTCAGACCGCATAAGTGGCTTTGGGGCTTAGATCCACCACTGACTGCATTAAAACTTTCGTATTAATTCGCTACTCCATCAAGAATCGAAGAAGATGACGCCGACCGAGAATCTACAGCAATCTCTCTTGGAGCAACAAGTACGAGGGAGAAAGTATCTCCAATGGTGAGCGGAACTGACGCATATCTACGCAATCTTTCCCTTTTCATTATTTTTGGTAGTACATTCAGTAACTTCATAGCTTGGTAATAATCGTAAATTCATCCGACCTCTAATTCCACGTAATTTTCATGTGGTAATGGTAAAATCTATTAAGCTCCTTTTATTATTATTATTAAATTTACCACAGTCTTGTTTTTTTGATTATTAAACTACTTTTATTCAACATGCAATCTTTAATTCCAGTAGGTAGCTTTATATATAAGACAAAACCTTCTCCCAATGCAAATGTTATCAGGCTTAATGATGCAATCATACCACGGTCTGATTTCAAAGAGTATCTTAAGTGTTCTACGCAAGCTAGGGGTCGATATAAATATAAATTTTAGGATTCAACTTGATGTTGACTCCTTGGCGCCCAATTATCAAGTCAATCTCATACGTAGAAGGTAAAGGTAAGCACCCGTCAGGAAAACGTTACACTACAGCAGTGTACAATCATGGTTATGAGTAAAGTGATGCCGTTTTCTGGTTGCGATCACATTTAATTCAAAACACGAAACATTATTTCCTACCCTTTATAGAACTTCTAGTTAACACTCTGAACAAAGAATGACCAAACCTTATATTGAGTCTGTCATGAGCTGCAACATTTTGCTGAACATAATGCACCATTAATACATTTCCAAACTCTGAAGGGAAGTCCTAATGGTTAAGACCAGGAATTTATTTTTTTGTGTATTTATAGTATGGCTTTTAATGCCGGGAGTGTCCGAGGGCATGCTCGTCTCGCCTGAGTCTGTAGCTGCTTCCTGCGGACACCCTTGGGGAAGCTACAAGTTCCGTTTAATTTCAAGTAGTTTCAACTTTCGCTACCAGATATCAGTGATACCTATTGGTGAACGTTGGAACTTTGAAAGAGCGTTCCGACGAAATCGAACCTAACAATTAAGCTTCACACAAGTTTAGTCTGTGAAAGGATCTTTTCATCATCAGCAGCTTCTAATGGCTAAAAGCCTTGTCCTTCCAGCCATTTCTTATGTTCTTCAGCAGTTCTCTTCATATTGACATACGATTCACATTCCATTTCCTTGACAATGCTCTTGAGATACGATTGCCTCAGTTGTCCCCTTGGTTTCTTCCCCAAAATTCTTCCTTCAAAAGTTACCAGGAGGAGAGTGTCATGCCTGAGTACGTGTCCCATGAATTTTGATTTTCATTCCTTTTACATGCCATACATCTATGACATGGGACCGCCGGCTTTACTTCCCCTCCGAAGGAAGGCATACTGAAGGATTTTTAACGCTCTTAAAATACCCGACGACTTTGGCCGGATTTGAACCCGCGATCTTGGGCACAGCAGTTCAGAATGCTACCAACTACGCCACCGAAGCTGTAGACCGGGAATGGTGAGGTACCTAATGATCTGCATTTCGTTATTATGTCATATTTTCCAGTTTTCGAACTGATACTTTCGTTCTGCCTGTTGGCGATTGTTGAAATACACTTTATCAGAGGACAAGCTGGGCTTATATTAACACTGAAATATTTGCCCGAGAGACCACCACAGTTATATATTTTAAAATAATGAATTCCAACTAGAAGGAAAATCTGCATAAAGCGCCAGTGTCTCTAAATAATTATTGCTGTTTGAAGATGGCCTGTTGCTATGGTAACATGGGCTATGTTGCCAATACTACTAGTAGGGGCTCGGACGCATCCCGAATGCGAAGTGGGGCTTTGCTCTTTTCAGAGACTCCATTCAGTGTACTTTAAATACAGTGTAAGGCACTGATGAATAAATATGAAATGAAATGAAAACGTCTATAAAACCCGTTCTCTATTTCTTTTATTTTGCTTGTGAAAGTTGCATATAATTGTATACATACACTCATAGCCAAAATATTATGATCACATGCCAATTGGTCTGCTATCATTTTCAAGTAGTCAACAGCTTTCTTGATAACCTTAAATAATACCACAGGTCCCACGGAAGCCCTGGTGAATGTCCCTCATAGCATAATGCTCCCTCATGGCCCAGTGCTTGTTCCGAGTAGCCGTTCGCCTAGAAGACGGCGTATTCTAACACGACCATCGACCTGGTGTAACAGGAGACCTGATTCATTGTACCAGACAAAAGTTATCCGTTGATCCACTGATCAAACTTGATGATACCGTGTCCAGTGCATTCATAATTGAAGATATATTTGGGTGAACATGGGGACTGGTAGGAGTAGTCTGTTGCGGAGTCGCTATTCGACAATGTGCGCCGAATGGTGTGCTCTGAATCACTCGTGCCTGCACCAGCTCTGCTCTCTGCCGTCCAATTGGCCAGTTATTCTGCTTTACAGAACTCCACTTTGGTTAGACGTCCAACACCTTGTTGCCTACTCGTGGTTTCACTGACCTTCAACCACTTTGCATAGATGATTACGACAGTAGCACGCGAACAGTCGACCAGCGTGGCCGTTTCCAAAATGCTCGTTCCCAACCGCCGGGCTATAACAATCTGATCTTTGTCAAAGTCACATAAGTCAGAGGATTTCCCCATTTTTAGCACGTTTTGACACTAGGCTAATTCATCATATACGTTTATCTACTTTCCGCACAATGTCACGTGCCTGCAACCTCACCGGGTGGCATTCAATCTTGCGGTGGGCAGTGGTCATAATGTTGTGGCTCATGAGTAGCCTATATAAAATTACATATTTTTTCATTGAAGGTGTTGAGGCTAGTCAGTCAACCAACTCAAGTGTGTCTGTGACGATGGGTTCTTCCAATCAAGAGACTGTTTGGCGGAAATATAGAATTCCAATAATGACCATTTTTATTGTAGGCTTCTTATCTTTCTCATGATTTGAACATAATCAGTCACATAATCCCAGTGATAGGATGTTTCTCGAATACTGACTGATCCAATTGTAGTTCAATAGCAAGAAGATATCCATGTCACGTACTATTCCCATTTACATGGTGATAACTCCAGTGAACAAAATAGATAAAGTGGTTCCAGTGATAGAAGCAGCGAAAGAGGGTGCGGGAACGGTGAGCAATAATTCAGTCACTTATATATTCCTATTTCTCTCCCCTTATTCAAATAAGTACAGTACAGAGTCATACTTTGATCGTAATACTCTTCTTGTTCCAAGAGAAGCAACTGCCATAAATAATTTCCATCAGCAATACAACTGTCGAAATAATAATGCCAATTGTCAAAATAACAAAGGCTCCTTGCAAATGATCGACTGTTAACACCACATCATGTTCTCTTCCAATAATCTCTCTCTTCTTAATATCCACAAAAGTTTCTCCTTTTATCAACTTAGACCACCATTTATAAAACAACCCACTTTCTCTTAGTATTCCTTCCAAACTGTCCTGAATCACTGAAAGGAAACCAAGTGTACAGATTCACTGAACAGACGACAGTGTTCGATACCGGTGATGAGATAAGTAGCAAAATATTCAATACATACATCTTCCAAAGGTTGTCCACAACACGTAGAACTGCAATACGTTCATTCTTGACCTTAAAAGCGCCGTCAATTACAATTATAAACCGAACACTGGAACTCAAAGCATAGGTTTGGTTTAATGTTTTAATCTGTGTGAAAACTTGATCACTTTGTTCAGTTCCTTGCAACACAATCAAGATATTATCTACATGTTCTCTCTCCTTTCTTGGTAGATTATCGTGTCTGCAGTAAGAGACTACACTTGTATGATTTATATTGGAGAAATATTGTTGAAGAAACTGATCAAGCAATGATTTCTTTACAGGTAATGTCCTTGAGTTTGCTGAACAAATCAGGAGATGCTGCTCTTGATCAAAGTAACGGTTGACTATTTTCTGCAGACAGTTGTTCAGGTGACTCACTTTATTCTGCACATTTAACTTAGTGCTCTCTGTTTCAGTACATAGCAGCACAGTGAATAAAACCAAAGTATTGCATTGAGAGTTTGTAAGAAGTGATGTCACTCTAAGTTTCATTATTTTGTGTCAAAGAAAATCTTGTAACTTTAACAGCTTTCAGACCTGCTGTGTACTAAGAGTTGTACCTAAAATAGGATATTTAACGCGCTATGAAACCTACTGATACGTGGTTGTCGTATTCGAAAGCAATTGAGTGCTATTCGACTGTACCGAGATATAATCTGCAGTCTTGTTTTCGAAGTCCAACTGGAGCATGCTGCTCGAGGTCATCTCACGTTTGCTTCCAAGGTGGTGTGTAGTTGTTATTTTTCTATTTGGTGGTTATTCAGTGTGTTGGTAAACCTGAAAGCCGAAGGAGCAACATATAAAGTTATATTTTGAACATGTCCACAGTGGTAACGACACTTCCTTATACCATTTTTAGCCTATTTTCATTTATGAAAAAATAGGCTTGAAGATCACTTTTGTCTGTGTGTCCGTGTGTGCATGTGTGTGTGTCCCCCTAATAAAAATCTAAATGGCTGGAGCGATTTGAATAAAACTCGGTAAGTTCATAGCACTATTTTGACGACCACGACCGTGCCTTCAAATTTTGATACGTCTCACCAATCCAACATCGCGTCTGTGCGAAATATTTCATCAGCATTCAATATCTCCGAAACTATTACCGATGAAACCCTGGAATTCTGTACGGTGATAAAGGGAACTACTAGAAGATCACCTATGTAACTTTTGTAAACCTGGTAATTATTAAACCAACATGGCTGCCAAGCGAATTTGCGACATTTAAAGAGACGTTTCTCGCGATTTAACCAATCAAACGCAATGAAACCTGCTACGGTATATACTTATACACATTGTAATGAACCGACATCTAACCTCGTTCAATTGTTCACATAACCTAAAGATGGCGGCTGTGCAAATTATTTCACCGGCATTCCATATCTCTAAAACTATTACCTTTACCTCCCTAACATTTTGTACGGAGATAAAGGGCACTGCTGGAAGTTCATCTATGAGACTTTCAAAAATTGTTAATCTACAAAACGAACATGGCGGCCCATCGAATTTGAAAGTTTAAAATAGGCTTTTCTCGCGATTTAATGACCCAAACGCAATGAAACTTCGTAGAGCAAATGTTTATACACATTGTAATGCACTGGTATCTAATTGAGTTCAATTGTTTATATAACCTCAAGATGGCGGCTGTGCGAATTTTAAAATTAAGTTTTTATTTCTTGTGTCGTAATCATGCGATCGAAGTGAAAGTTTGAATAATCAACCTACCCAATAATTTTCCTTTAATGGTACATGTCTCAATGGCCTATACATATAACAATCCAACATGGCAACTATCCGAAATATTAAGACGGTTCTCAATATCTACGAATCTATTACAGCAATCAAACTGAATTTTTAATGTTCATAGGGGCTAAGAACATAAGTTCACCTATAGACCTTACAATAACCTGGTGATTACAAATCCAACATGGCGGCGATGCGAATTATAAATATTCACATGGACGTTTCTTGTAATATAACCATGCGATTGTAGTGAAACTTGGTACAGTAAATCCTTATACAAATAGTAATCCACTGGCATCTAATTTATTTCAATTGTTTCCATAACCAAAAGATGGCAGCTGTGCGAAATTTTAAAATCTCGTTTTTACTTTTTGTGTCCTAATCATGCGATTGAAGTTTGAACACTACACGTACACAATAATCTTCATGTAACAGTACATAACTCTAAGACCTACATACATAAAAATCGAACATGGCGAAATATTTGGTCTGTTCTCAATATCTACGAATCTATTTCAGCAATCAAACTGAAATTTACATGTTGATAGTGACAATTAAGATAAGTAGGATAGACTATATGGAAATAGGCTTTAATTCTTCACGGAACTACTTGTTATAACCATTAATTCTCTTAGTGTCGCCTCCGTGGTGTAGTGGTCAGGGTACATAGCTGCCAACCCAGAGGTCGAAGTTCGATTCCCAGCTCTGCTACGAATATATAAAAAGTGGCATGGGAACTGGAACGGGTTCTACACAGCCTCGGGTAATGAAAATGAGTAGAGGGGTTTCGATCCCTACCTCAGACATCCTCGAAAGGTTTCCCGTGGTTTCCCACTTCGTCTCTGGGCATATGCCGGGATGGTACTGTATCCGTATAAATCATGATGACCACCTGTCGGAAATCCTAAGATGGAATGGATCGTAGAATCTCGAGGTTCTCGGCTAGTAAAACTTGAAAATCTTACCGACAAATTCATCGTAACCTACAACAATCTCTACGATTTTGTTATGGATCAAAAACACTCAATTTGGATGGTGAGTATCTGTGGAGAGTGAGAATCTTACCATTTCTCGGGTCGTATTGGGTTGAGGGTGCCTAAAACATGATCCAGTTCCACAACACAATCTCCTTATAATTAAAATAAATCCACATAAACAACTAAATTAGGAAAATAAAACACCAATTAACAATTAAACCAGGACCGCTCGCCCCTCAGAAAGATTAAATTAAAGTCTGACATGACATTCCTATAGGCACATCAACTGAATAGAGCGATCAGCTGTTGTCTAATTCACACCAATAAATGTTTACTTTAATATAAAACGCACTAAATAATAAAAATACATTACGCAGTTTCTAAGTAAGGAACGGAGCTCGTGTTTACAAAATACGGAGCTGCATGCCTTTACTCCCACAAGATAGACTTCACTGTGTCAACTGCCTGTTACTTAATCCGCTACGCCGTTCCATTCATAACTGGTTCTACTACACCTCGCAGCTGGTCTACACGTAACTTCCAACCATACAAATATGCAGTGTTATTTCTCATCAGAAATAAGCATTTCCAGTTATAACTTCTATACCGGAATATCAGATATTACCAAGGTGTAATCTTCACTGATCCAACAAATATTTTACGTAAATAGGTCTCACATTGTTACCACAAAATGTAACTTCAATACTTGCATTGTTTCATATAAATAATCCTGTTCACATCCGTACCAGACGCTCAAACGCTTCCCAAATATTTAATACACGCAAAATAAATTATTAATAAAATAATAAAAACCACAATGAAATAAAAAAAATTATATACAATATTTACATCGCTTAATTTACACATGTTTAGTAGTTTAACTCAACGTTAACTATTCTTTATTATTAATATTATTAACATTATTTATGTTGACGTTATTTAGATATCTTTACCATCTGGTTTATATATGGTTTATCGTCAATTCTGGGCTGATATGACTAAGCATTTAAGGTAGTTCATATGATTATTACTCACAATCCGCGTCAATAATTAAATAGAAATTAATAAACAGGGTTAAACTCCATTTCGTTAACTTTTCCGCCAATCTCCCTTCTGTCTATCCTTCAAAACCGTTCACAAACAAGTATATTAGTGTTTCACCACTTATTTTCCTACAAACATGCTTCAACAAGCTTCAACTTTGTTATAACAGCATCCTAATACTTTTACTCCAAAATACGGAAGTTCCCTCGTATTTTGGTTACCATATATCATCGAAGAATTCCATTTATCGTAAATACATTTCTACGGCACTACATTACCTCGTATACCTCACTATAAATTCATTATAACCATTATATATCATCGCAGACTTTCTTTTACATATTTACGTAATTCTTGTATTATCTCATTATTACCATTGAACCGTACTAGTCAAAACAGCTGTTTATCTTAGCCATGTAGAACTTGTTATTAATGGCATCTTTTCGTTTAATTTACGATCATTGAAGTTTATATTGATAGACCTCCTATTGGTTTACTTCAAATAACTACTATGTTGTTAACCATTGCTACTAATAATTTAATAAAAATGCAATTGTTCATTTCACCTCACTGATCTAGCTTCAGAATTACAAAATTGCAAAATTACGATAACAATAATACGAAACGTTGCAAATTGTTTAAATACTCATAGTATTTATCAAGTGTGCAATTAATCTCGTTTACGATTGGATTTAGCTGTTCCCTAAATCTCAGTTGTCAAACGTAATATCTTGCAAGATATTATTTCAAAGCTAAAATGACATTTATGCAAGATCAAAACTTTCACTATCAAAAATAAAATCGTTTCATCAAAACGCGAATATAGTTCCATTCCATGTCTTCATTAAAATATATGCTTAGCACAATATGACGAATATTTCTTACTAGATCACCGAAAAGTCATTATAATAACAAAATGATATTTGAAACTATATCAAACGTAGTCATCTACTTCCTATCTAAAAACTTCTTACATTCAAGATGCCCAATTCAATCATTCCAAATGAATTTATTAATAGACATCGCTGAAAATATTCTGAAAGAATTTCACAATAACGTCAAAAATCCAAAAGACGATGAAAATAAAATTTCAGGAGAATCCTTAAATATCGGAAAACGAAGTTCCATAAAATTTAATACATCAGAGCAGAATCTGTATAATCGCAATTTATGTAGAAAAGAAGGAAGCAATCGTCCAAGACAAATTAGAAGAATAAATGTCGATGGATTTCTGTGGAAATACAACCACATAAAACATGGAGAGAAAGGTGCTCAAATGCTGTCGGCTACTCAAATCTACAGTAATAAATCATGCAGGTCTACCTAGTGTCGACTCAAGAAGATCAATAAGGTATATGGAATACCCTGATGTTCCAGTTCCTTGATGAAATTCACGAACACTGGTCCTCTCCCTTCAAGCAAACTGCAATCCTGGGATGCGAACAGCATTCCTCCCCGGCTCCTCCTGCTCCTTCGGGATACGAATGGCTCTGCTTCCCTGTAGTTCCTCGAATACCAAGCTTCAGGCCTTAGACGGGATACCCTGTCAGCTTCTTGCTTCAAGAATTGATAAATCATCTTTGCGACGCCTCCGTTGAAAAATCAAGATCATTATTGAGCAATGTCGTTATTGGTTATCCATAATGGCAGATAATTACGATTTCTGTAGAACACGATGAAATTGTAGGTCGAAATGTTCACATAGTTTTTAGTGAAACATCGTAATTGCTCGTAATCAACTCGTAGATGTACATAGTTATTGTGGATGTACATGATTCAGTTGTACGTGATTTCAGAATCGAAACTTTAATCATAGTCACTCTCTGTCGTCCACCAAATTCCCTGCCAGATGTGTTCTTGTCCCGTGGATACTTACTCCATAACTACTCCTTACATAATTGCGTAATTCAACATTTCTACTGATTTTCTGATAGCACTCATTCGAATGATAAAAGATTTCACAGTTCATGTAGATCACCTTCATTTTCGTCTACTCACGTTGATTTTGTAGAATCACAGACCTAAACTCAAGGTTAAACTGTTCATTCGCTGCTAACAACTTTCCATTCGCTTCTCTGTAGAATACGATGTTAATGTCTCATGTCTGGATTCGAATAACTGTTCTGCACTTGCATAAAAATTACTATCAGCTTCAAACATGTTCGAAGAATACGTTTATAGTTCCTCAATATTATATGCTGTTCTTATTTCAACACAATTGCACTCGTAGAATAGTTCATAAGACACGAACTCGTATCGACACGGAATCGTGATACTTTACTTGCCACTGAAAACAGAGTCCGGCAGTACATGAATTGCGCCCGCGATGGCTAGGCATTCGATAGTCGGCTATCACCGCACTCGCTTTCGGGTCGGCTGGGAATCATCCTCCAGCTATACGTCTGTTCCCGACGAACTTTCAGTAGAATAAAACGCTCTTTCGTGGCTGCAATCTCTCCCCACAGCTATAATCACCGCCATTTAGAAATCCGCGGTAAAAAAAAGACACGCCTACCTGTACTAAAGTATAATACAGCGTACTGCGTAGCTATTGAGACTTCCAATGTCTTGATAACATTTTTCTTTTAATTTCTGCATCTTCTCATATCAAATAATGTCAAACATGGGCTCTAATAATAATAATAATCTAATTATATTCATTAGCCTTGGATGATCAATTCTTCCATAAAACCTCTTCTCGTTGGTCAGATGACAATATCCAATAGAATAATTCACATCAATTGCGCGCTCAAATTCGCGGCAAACTCCTTGTTATCAGGCGAATTGACCTTGTCAGAACTCCCAGAATCCCTCACAGAATCACGTGGCTGGCTTGTAACTCGTCGTAAAAACCGGTCCTGTGCAACTTTGCAGGGTCTCAATAAACAAGCATCAAAAATATCATAAAATTCAACAGAAATAATTCAAATCCGGGTTCAGTGCTGATCCCGAATTTTAATGCCGCATTGAAGGAGATGCCATTATTTGAAATCTCATGATAAGTTTTAGCACAGAAAGTGTGAACAATGGAAGATGCGCAATAGCATGAATTTCGAGACAAAGGGGTCGATGTCTAACCATTGCTTCAGAACGAGAAGGGATATTTTTGCCAAATATGACCTTGTCTCGTGTCGACTTTACCGCGGAAAATGCCGTAGCAACGGGGAGAATTAATGTGATTGGTTCTTGAAATGGAAAGAAAAGACGAGAGAGGGAGTTAAATGACGACCAGAATGTGATTTAGAGAAATAATTACTAATAATGAATCTTTCCCACATTATTGAACAAGGAAATACGCAAAATGCAATGAAGAATCTTCCTATAGTGGTTAAAACGAAGATTGAATTCGAATTATGAAGAGTGATGTCTTTTTATAACGTACTAGCAGAAGTACCCGTTCTTCGAACGAAGTTATATATTAACACCAGACATTATCAATTGAGCTGCTGTTGCAATGGTTAGCGGTTTGTCATTCCTTCATAAATTTATCAGAGCGAAGTTATTTTTCTGGGAATATCACACACACTGTTAATTTAAGGGCCTTAAAATGTGATTTTCGTGACCCCTTATAGACTCACGAATTTTGTGTCTCGCAATGAGAAGCGCAACATATGCTTTGATCGTCCTTCTAGGATAATTTTCATATTTCGCCTATTTTAGCATGTATTTTGAGAAGTTTTTCCCTATATCCGCCCTTCTACTGTATGAAAAGTACGGTGAGGAGTTTTATAAATGACTGGTGTATTGACTCATTGTCATGACCATCAATGGTTTCATAACATTGATGTAGGTGGAGTTGGTGTCGCTTGGACATTGAGACTGAGATACGTCCTTTGGTTTTGCGTGTACATATAATTACTTACTCTTTTGTTATGAGTCGCAGTCAACCTCCATTATTATATACATGTTGCTAATAAGTCAAGTTCGATTAAAGGTTGCTATTATTTTTATTCAATAACAGGTGCGTGCATTTCCCATTGATTTACCGTTCCATATCATATGAAGTTATAATAGTTGGCGACGAGTGAAAAAAAAATATCAAGAAGGAAAAATGGATACCGAACAGTTCAAACAACTTCTGGATGCATTGCATGTACAACAGCAAACGTTACTGACCGATCTTGTATCTCATTTTCGCTCCGAGATACGACCAGAAATTCCCGTAAGTTTCTCCAGCATGACACCATTTGAGAATTTCGATCCCGGCAGGGAAAAGTTCACGTGTTACTTAGAGCGGTTTGAGAATTATTGTAACATGAAGGGCATCACAGACCACGGGAAAATTTCTCAGCTTCTATGTGTTCAACACATTATAACAGTTTAGCAGCATTTCTTGGTCCCGATAAACCAGTCAAATATCTATAAACTATAACGACTTAATAAAAGCATTTAAACAGATGCTTATTCCTAAGAAAAGTGCAGTTGTTTCCCAGCATTATTTTTTGAACATTTACCAGAAACAAGGACAGACCATTGCTGAATATGTTGCTGCACTCCAACGTGACCTTATTGAATGCGAGTTCACTGTTAAATGTGAGTGTGACAAATCAGTTTCCATTGCTGACGTTTTTCTCAGAGCTCAGTTTATTCGTGGCCTGCGTGATGACTGGCTACGTGAACACATTTTGCAATCTAGTACTACTTCATTCGAAGACATTTTGACAAAAGCTATTGCTCTTGAAGCATCGAAAATTGAGAGTAAATAATTAGCAAAAAGCTCCAGCCCTAGTCATTCAAGTTTCAGCACAGATGATATTAATAGAATATCCACCTCTTCAAGGCAGCGTTTCAGAGGGTGGCTTGATTACAAGGCCCTAGGCATATAAAAGCTCTGTATAAGATGCGGGAAAGACAACTACAGAATAAACAGTTGTCGCGTTGATAGGAACAAACTTAAATGTGAAGCTTGCGGAAAAGACGGTCATGTTGCAAGAGTTGGCAGCCTCACGTAAGAGATCAAGTGGCTCCAGTTCTCCGTCATCACTCCATGCTGTGTCTGATAACCTCGTTAGTAATTCTGATCATGTCTATGGCATCAACCAAGTGGGAGCTGTTCTACAGCACCGTGACGTTGTCGATTTGTTCGAAATGGTACCTGATACTGATAAATACCTCATCTTTGTCACACTGAATGGAAAATCTCAACGTTTCGAGGTTGATTCCGATGCAAAATTTTCCTTGCTGGCCGAAAATGATTTCAATTGCCTAAATCTGGATGTGCCTATCGAAATTTCAAATATTGCATTCCGATCTTATTCGGGCAACATAATTGAACCAAAAGGAAAGATTTCTGTCAACGTTGCGTACAACGGGAGAGAAATACTTGGCGAATTACATATTGTACCAGACGGGCATGAGGCTCTTCTAGGCCGACAATGGATAAGAGGTTTAGGTATTGACCTTCAACATATTGATGCAGGAATGAACAACTCCCATTCAGATTCTCGCCTTCATTCTGTGAACTCAATTGAAGACATTTTCACCAACTTCGCCCCAATCTTCCAGGAAAATGTAGGATGCGTCCCAGGACTCAAAGTCACTCTCCAACTTCGTAAGCGAGCTACACCTGTCTTCACTAAGGAACGGGACGTTCCTTTTGCACTGCGGGAACGCGTAGATAAAGAGTTGGATTTGCTGGAAGCAGATGGCATCATTTCTCCTGTAGCCGTTAGTGACTGGGGATCACCTTTAGTGGTAATTCCAAAACCAGACGACGGAGTTCGGTTGTGCGTCGATTAAAAATGTGGGGTAAACGAAAGGTTAGTTCAGGCAAATCACCCCATACGACGCATTGATGAGATCCTCCATAGCCTCCGTGGTTCAAGGTACTTCTGTAAGCTTGATCTGTTCAAGACTTACCTACATATCAAAGTTGACGAATCGAGCAGTATAATCCAGACAATCTCAACTCACCGCGGCACCTATCGAATGCATCGTCTCAGTTTTGGAATAAAGACGGCTCCATCCGAATTCAACAGAATTCTTTCGCAAATCCTGAAGGGCCTCCCCAAAACCAAATCTTACTTCGATGACATAATCGTCCACGGAGCTACGAGGGAAGAATGCATACAAAATTTACAATCCTGCCTACAAAGACTGACAAATTATGATCTTCATGTCAACAAAGGAAAATGCTCATTCTTTCAAGAGAAAATCGAATATCTTGGTTACATTGTGGAATATAACAAGATCAACAAATCACCAGTGAAAGTCCGTGCCAACCAAAACATGAGACGTCCAACTAATTTTGATGAAGCTAGAAGATTTCTGGGACTTGTTACCTATTATTCCCGATTTATCCCAGATTTTTCGACTATTTCCTATCCTCTTCGATGTCCGTTACGGAACGGTGAACGTTGGGCATGGACATCAAATTGCGAGTCAGCATTTCGGAAGTTAACAGCTGAACATTGCAGTGAGAGAACACTTACGCCGTTTGATACCAGTTTACCTCTTGTTTTGACAACTGACGCAAGCCCAACAGGAATAGCTGCTGTATTGAGCCATACTATTGGGGGAGTTGAAAAACCCATATGCTATGCTTCGTGCTCACTCACTGTCTCAGAAAGAAATTACAGTCAGCTAGACCGTGAAGCACTTGCCATCGTATTTGGTGTGACCCATTTCTACAACTATTTGATTGGCAAACATTTCTTGCTAATAACTGACAACGAGCCATTATCCCGGATTTTTTACCACCATAGGGCATTACCACAGATGACATCTGCCCGCCTGCTCAGCTACACTTCTTTTCTTTCTGGATTTGATTACGCTGTACAATTTAAAAGAGGAAAAGAAAACCAGAATGTCGATTGTTTGTCCCGAGCCCCAATTCAGAAATCCAGAACTTCAGTTGATGAGTTTCTTGGTGAGGAAGTAAATCAGCTATACGTTCAAGTGATATTCCAGATTTCAAGTGACAAAATAACATCTTCGACAATCAAAGAAGAAACCCAGAAAGATCCAGAACTCAGCAACATTCTTCGCAATCTTGGTAACAAAGCAGAAGACTCTGAATTTACATTGCTAGATGGTATATTTTTTCGAAAGGACAGGGTTGTGATCCCAGGCACCCTGCGTTCCAGCATACTTAATGAACTTCATGAAACACATCTAGGCATTACCAAAATGAAACAGCTTGCTCGCCGTTATGTCTATTGGCCCGGCATTGACGTGACATTGAGAGATTGGTCATGGGATGTGAAAACTGTGCCCTAACCCCATCGAATCCTCCTAAAGTTCCTGTACATCCATGGAATCCTCCTGAAGATAATTGGGAAAGGGTTCATGTCGATTATGCAGGCCCATATGAAGACTCCTATTTTCTGTTGTGTGTGGATGCAAAGTCTAAGTGGGCCGAAGTTAAGATTGCCAAAAACGCACCCACTACATCTACTACAATTTCTCTGCTGGAAACTATTTTTGCCGCACATGGATACCCGCAAGTTATTGTCTCAGACAACGCCTCAATTTTCCAGAGCGAGGAATTCCATACTTATTGTACTGTCAATGGAATGTTTCAAAAGTTCATTGCACCAGGACATCCGGCTACAAACGGCCTTGCAGAACGCAATATACAGACCTTGAAGCACAGGTTGAAAGCTGTTTCGAACGACCGTGCATCAATCCAGGATAAGACACAGAACATTCTGTTCCGTTACCGTGCAACACCACTTGCTTGTGGTTACTCACCAGCTGAGTTGTATTTGCACCGGAAGCTACGGATCCGCATGAATGCAATTTTTCCATATCGACCTCAAGCATCAAAACTTGCTGATAAACCAGCACGTTCGTTTCAAGCGGGGGAGAGAATACAGGCCCGATTTTTCATCACCAACCAATATGTTTGGCAGTTTGGGGAAGTCCAGAAAAAACTTGGTAAACTCCATTACCTGGTCGTATTGGACTCAGGAAGAACATTAAAAAGACATGTGAACCAACTGAGGACAACACTGGTTCCCAAAACTAAAAAGATTGTAACGTTTGGTCCAAGTCAGTCATTCAGCATTCCAATGATCCCTTCAGTGATAAATCAACCTGAAGCAGAACACCTGAATGATCAGAATCCTCAACCAGTCCCTGAAGTAACACCGGACCCTCCACGGGGTCCATCACAGAGAACCAGACGGCCACCCATCTGGTTTAAGGATTATATGATGTAAACATTCAGTCTGTTGTGTTTTCTATGTAAGTGGGGGTGAATGTCATGTCCATCAATGGTTTCATAACATTGATGTAGGTGGAGTTGGTGTCGCTTGGACATTGAGACTGAGATACGTCCTTTGGTTTTGCGTGTACATATAATTACTTACTCTTTTGTTATGTGTCACAGTCAATCTCCATTATTATATACATGTTGCTAATAAGTCAAGTTCGATTAAAGGTTGCTATTATTTTTATTCAATAACAGGAGCGTGCATTTCCCATTGATTTATCGTTCCATATCATATGAAGTTATAATACTCATGTTTACCATACCTAATTTTACGATGCACCAAGCATCCGAACACGATTTATAGGCGTACATAAAGATACACAGAAAGACAGACAGACAATTCTATTGTCTACAACATATCACCCAGATATCTAAATATGGGTATATCTACCATACAGTATCAAACAAAATCATCCTTACGATGAACCCGTATGTCCAAAAAAAAAAAAAAAAGATTAGTTAAAATGTGCTCTCAAACTAAATTCACCTAACGTGTACTTCCTGACGTGAAATAGATTTGAAAGCCTTGTAGACGAAACGCAATACACCTCACATAAAACTGACCCTCTACGTTGTGTTAGGTCCCCATACACAGGAAGACCTCTTTCATAAATTATAAAGGCTTGTGGTGCATGAAAATTCAGGTTCTTTAGACTCAAATGGCCCAAATTCCTAAAAGCCACAAAAATGCTGATTCAATTCAGGAATTTTTGAAAATAATGTTGCTGTTTGGAGATATAATAGACTTTCTGTACTATATGTCGCACGTGAAATTGCGTGAAAGAATTCTAGGTTACCCCTTGACCCCCTTAATTGCATTGACGAATTATACAGTCTACGTTGGTTCCGTGATAACCTCATAGCCATTCGCAAACTTTCACAGAAATGTAATAAATGGAGTAGCCTAATAATAATAATAGACTATCGTATGGCCTCGGGTGCCGGGTGCAAGCTTCGTAATTTGACACCCAGAGGGTAGCTAGCATGTCGAAATTTCGTTGTTCCTTGAATCACTATGAAAGTCAAGGAGGGTAGATATCGAAGCACCTTGAACACTATAGAACTTTCTAGTAGAGAATTGAGGAACTTTGTGTTGTCGGAAACTGCTGAGATTAATTTTGCCATTATGAACACGGCCTACTGAATTCAAATGGGTTCTTTGACATGCCAACATCGTATGACATGCGAGTCGTATTTTTGCGGCCTTTCAAAAACCACTTACCACGGCCAGGAGTGAACCTGCAATCTTGGGGTTAGTAGACCGACACGCTATCCACTCACCCACCGTGGCAAGGTATAAATGGAGTGACATTGCTTCTTACAGAAATAGATGGAAAGTTGGATGCCACCACTTGAGATAATGTTATCATGATTACCGATTTCCATTCCTTCATTAGTTTGTTAAATTAAATTAAATTAGTTTTCTGGGAATATTTCAGATACCGTACTGTTGGTTTTAGAGCCTTATAATGTAGTTTTCGAGGCCCCAAAGTTTTGTTTCTGGCACCGAGAGGCTTTGTCTCCTCGTTGTACGCCATTATATATTACTAATAAATATAATATAATATAGGGATAGGAATATAATAGACCTGCCGTACCACACCCGCAGGTGTAAATCGCGTGAAAAAATTCTAGTGTACCCCTTGACCCCCTTAAGCGCATTATAGGTATTGATGAATTTTACAGCTTAATTTCTTTCCGTGATAACCTTCTAGCCGTTTGCAAACTTTCACACCAATGTAATTAATGGAATTGCATTGCGTCTTACAGCAATAGATGGACCTCTGAGAATCTGTTGCCATGGTTACCGGCTTGAATACGTTCATTAGTTTATTAAATGAAATTAGTTTTCTGAGAATATCTCAAAAACGGTTGGTTTTAGGGCCTTAAAATGTGGATTTCGGGGACCCTTTAGGGCCGCCGAGTTTTGTCTCTCACATTGAGGGGCTGAAAATGATCTTTGTCTCGTCCTTCTTCTACTATTTCAGCATGTATTTTAAGGGGGTAGTCCCTCTATTATGAGAGGTACGGAGAAGGGTTACATCAATGATTAGTGTCGTGCCTCTGATGGATATCTGTACCAAATTTTACGTTGATCCACCCAGCCGTTCTCGAGTTATAAGGGAACAAAGTTGTCCACAGACAAACAAACAAACAAACAAACAGACAGACCAAAAAATTATTTTCGCGCGCATCCATAATAAAACAGTCTGAAACGCGTAAATAACTCAAATTTCCGCAGAAATTGCGAAAGAAAACATACAAACTTTAATTTTTATGTATGTAGAGATATACTGCTCCGCTCGGTGTTGACCGTGTTTTATTGCACAAATTTAGGTTTTACTCGCTAACCGTTGGAGATACACGAAACGCGATACGAACCTTTTGGATAGAAAATTAAATGTTAAATCTTGTGTATGCATCAAAAGTTTGATATTTCTTAGCGTTCTCTTTTTATTTGAAATGGAATTATGAAATTTTGAAACCAAAGGGTGTAGTGACGTCACATATGTGGGTTTTACTCGCTAACCGTTGGAGATACACGAAAAGTGATAAGGACCTTTCGGATTGAAAATTAAATTTTGAAGCTCACTTGTCCCATCAAAAGTTTGCTATTTCTTAGCGTTCTCTTTTTATTTGATATGGAAATATGAAATTTTGAAACCAAAGGGTGTAGTGACGTCACTAAAATGGTCGCCATTTTTTAACAGTGCGAAATATCGAAATTAAAATTATCCTATATGTAAACATGGTAAATCAGCTACATCCATGCAAAATTTCATTTAAATCGGACCAGTGGTTCTTGTGTTATTGAGTAACACACAGACAGACAGCTAGAAAGACAGACACACACCATCTTATTTTTAGCCTATTTTCAATTTTGAGAAAATAGGCTTATGAGATCATCTTTTGTCCGTGTGTGTGTGTGTATGGTGTGTGTGTGTGTGTGTCCCTAATAAATCTAAACGGATGGAGCGATTTCAATGAAACGCGGTAAGTTCATAGCACTATTCCCGGCGACCTCGATACACCAATCCAACATGGCGGCTGTGCGAAATATTTCACTAGCATTCAATATCTCCGAAACTATTACCGATATCGCCCTGAAATTGTGTACGGTGATATAGGGCACTACTAGAAGTTCACCTATGAGACTTTCAAAAACCTGGTGACTACAAAACCAACATGGCGGTCAAGCGAAATTGAGACTTTTAAATAGACATTTCTTGCGATTTAACTATCCAAACGTAATGAAACTTGGTACAGCAAATGTTTATACACATTGTAATGCACTGGAGTCTAATTTAGTTCAATTGTTTATATAACCACAAAATGGCGGCTGTGCGAAATATTTCACTGACATTCTATATCTCCGAAACTATTACAGATATCATCATGTAATTTTGTACGGTGATAAAGGGTACTGATACAAGTTTACCTATGTATATTTCATAAACCTGTAAAGTACAAAACGAACATGGCGACCAAGCGACTTTTCTCGTGATTTAACTCTCTGTAAATGATTTTGCAGATTGTAATGCACTGCCATCTAATTTAATTCAATTGTTTACATGACCTCAAGATGGCGGCTGTGCGAAATTTTACAATTAAGTTTTTATTCTTGTGTCGTAATCATGCGATCGAAGTGAAAGTTTGAATAATTTTGCTAGGCAATAATATTATTGTCCTTGAATGGTACATAACTCTATGGCCTATACATATAACAATCCTAAATGGCGAGCTTCCGAAATATTTAGACGGTTCTCAATATTTATGAATCTTTTACAGCAACAAAACTGATTTTTTTATGTTCATAGAGACTATGAACATATGTTCACCTATAGGACTTTCAGTAACCTGGTGAGCGAAAATCCAACATGGCGGCGACGCGAAGTATAAATATTTAAATGGACGTTTCTCGCGAATTAACTATCCGAGTGCCGTGAAACGTTGCACGTTAAATGCTTATACAAATGTTGATCCACTGGCATGTAATTTATGTCAATTGTTTGCATAATCACAAGATGCCTGGTGTGCGTTCTTTTAAAATCTCGTTTTTACTTCTTGTGTTCTAATCATGCGATTGAAGTTTGAATACCACACGTACACAATAATCTTAATGTAATAGTACAAAATAAAAATACATCCTGGCGACCATATGAAATATTTAGACGGTTATCAATATCTACGAATCTGTTACAGCAATTAAACTTAAATTTTGTATGTTGATAGAGACAATTAACATGAGCAGGATATATGAAAATAGGCTGTATAGTTCTTCACGGAACTACTTGTTATATATTAGTATGATTGTCAAGGATTGCCGCTCATTTACTATAGCACGTGAACCTTGTTACTATGAAGAATAAAATACGAGCAAGTATCGTAGTTCTTTTACTGTCGAGCGCCCAGCGGGACTGACGTGAATATTACTTGAGTCCAGGGCGAGACTCAACACGGAGTGCGCGATCGGAACATTCGGCGGGGAATGCAGCAGTAACGCCGGTCATTTGGTAAAAGGCCGAGGTATCGTATGAAGTGAAATGGGAAGTTATTACAAATGCTAAGAACAGTTCTTCAAGCCAGTTATTATTACGAATGGTCATCGACGGCTCAATTAGATGTAGCTTATATACTTCAGCAAAATAATCGTGAAATCCGAGAACAGTGAAGCTGTATTTAAGTGTTATGAGGCAGTATTATACAAAAGCATATTTCAGCGGCGATTAAGGATCACGGTAGTCAGTATAAAGTGTACTCCGTAGCGAAGGAAAGTGAGCTACGACATAGTAGCGAGGTCACGCATTCAGTAATAACGTGATCCTACAAATATTGACTACAGGCAGTTAAGGTGTAGTTGTTCAATCCAATACAATTTTCACTATGTTAGATATTCTGAAGTTGAGAGGAATGACATACATCAGCGATAGCAAGATCGTTGTGGCAGCTTATATACTATGCCTTTGGGACGTGATATGCATTGAGGAATTGGTATTTCGAGCAACTAGCTATCTACAAAATTCTGTCTGTCTGTTAGGTTGTCAGCCCGAAGGCTGGTTGGATCCTCAAAAAGCACCGCTGTTAGGTTATGTGGGTAGCTATCCACAAAAACCCAAGGCAGTGCTATATTGAGCCGTACTATGCAAGATGAGGAGTGAGGTATACAAAATTCTAAAATATGGAAAAGCTTAAGAACAAAGCTACACATTTCAATCTCTAAACGAAGAAGTAGAAGAAGAAGAATCATCTAAGATCAGCGCTCAGAAGAGATGATGCGGATCGAATCAGGGCCATTATCCGATTCAAAGCTTGAAAACTGGTCCGAGCCGAATCCAGAGTCCAGGATGAAGAAGTTCGATCCCAGGTGACGGAGTTCGACCCTCGACAATGCAGTTCTTTTGGAGGAAGGAGACGGCAGGCAGCAGGAAAGCTAAATGGAGAATACTGTTCTCGACGGTATTTTCTATTTCCTAAGATCGTCCAGATTCGGCAATGGTAGAAGAAGATTCATTATGCAGATTTGTTTGGTAGTTGGAGTATTTTGGAGCAACATAATTCACCATTGTTTCAGTAATTGAATAATTTCGTTGAATTTAAAAGAGGAGTTTGGAATATTATTTGATCCGTAATTCATTTGACAGTTTTGAATATTTGATAACTGTATATACGTTTGGAATTGTATTTTTGAAGTTGAATTTCGGTATTTGCAATTATGGATTTCTAGAATGTAGTATAAATTTTCATCTACAGGCATCTAATTCATTTCAATTATTGTCATAACCACAAGATGGCGGCTGTGAGAAATTTTAAAACTTTCTTTTTATTTATTTTGTCCTCATCATGCGATTGAAGTTTGAATAATACACCTACACAATAATCTTCACGTAATAGTACATAACCCTAAGGCCAATACATAAAAATCCAACATGGTGACCTTCCAAAATATTTAGACGGTTCTCAATATCTAGGAATCTGCTGATAAAGGCTATAAACATAGGGTAGGATATATGAAAATTGGCTATATGGTTTTTCACGAAACTACTCGTTCTTTAATAATTTAAAAGTGTATGGCAACATAAATCGTGGAGAATTCGTTACTTCACGGGAATAATAAAAGTCAAATATATTTAGACAATGTAATACCAATAGCAAGAAAGAATAATTCGGAAATGAAAATGATGATGGAAGTAGGATTCGAACTCCTTCGACGATCTATAATGCATTTCATTGTCCAGAACGTTAGCTTCTGAGCCTTCCAGACAACGGAGCGGGAGTGCAATATTAAATCACGTAAACAACAAACGCACTCAACTGCCAGTTGATGTACTTTAATATTTCCCTTCTTTTATTATTCTATTCCAGTATACTTCGGGGTAGATGACCTTGCTGTTCCGCCCCTTAAAACATCAATAACTAACTAACCAGTAATCTTCGTGAGAAGATCATGAACGATATTTGCCCCCCTTTTTAATTCTCCTATACAAAGATCAAACTACGATGCGGTAGATCTATTATCCACCATTTCTCTCGTGAAGGAGCGCCATTGTGCGCACGCGCAACTGCCACAAATATTACATTTTTCTTTAATAATTTAAAAATATACCGAGACATATATTTTCCGTTTAAAGTCACTTCAAATCTACAGGCCAAGGGCTTCAGTCAGAGTGGATTACGAAGTAAATTGGTTGAGCCGTTTTTCAATCTCGCGGTATCAAAAAGCTCCTTAAGTGTTTTAAATACTGTGTATAGATAAGTACGCCTATTAACAATACGTATTGCAATAGATACATATTTTACCATATAAATTAACTTTTGACACTGACATCAATCACTATAATAAATTCAGTCAAGCAAATATGCGATCACAAAGAACGTTTCATGTTGAGCGGAATAACTCTTAAGTGCCGGTAGATGGCACCACTATCATGGCACACTGGTGGAAATATTTTCAACCTTTCTCTCTCTCTCTCTGAAATACCGGGGAAAGCATTTGGGCAAATAAATCTTCTCACAATGATTCTGGGAACATATCAATTTATATTCCACCTGAGAGCGACAAAGAAACAAGAGAGCACTTCACGAGTGTGGTTTCTGCCACTTTAAACATCATTGAGTGCATACTACTTCTGTAAATAAGAAATCGTGTTGGGGGGTTTGCAAGACTTGTTTAGGGACTGACTGACTGCTTGAGCCTTGGCTGCTACAATGGAAGGCAGTGTAGCTCACTAAACCACACCTCTTGTATCATTTACACAGCGAAGTATTGGAAATGTATGGCACCAGCTAACGGTACGATTTAGAACCTCGCTAGCATGGTCGCACACTACTGCAACTCGAGCTACTAGGTACAGAGCTGATCCGCTCCATGATTGGCTGAGCGGTGCCCATATCTCATTGGCTGTTAGAAAAGTGGGGAAAAATCTCTTTGCTGTAATGTCTGTTGTGAGTTCTACCCGTATGCTATCAAATTAAAATAAATCGATATAATTAATGTATAAACTTGAAAGATTCATTTAAGTTATTACATTCTAAAAAATCCTAATTTACAGAGCTGTGCACTAGTACGCCGCACAGAACACATACAAACTTGAAATTCAAGATCGTTTTTCGAACCGACAATGCTTTTAAATCGGGCCTTTGACTACACAGAGGAAAGAAACGTCCCCCACGCTAAATTTCATATTTTACCCACGCGCAGAAAGATTTTCAGATAGGTCTATAAATAACAGCATCTTCGTTTCTGCTCCATCATTCTATCTATCTATTACATGTAATTTGGAACATTCAAGTAATTTAAGGACACCTTGTAGAATTCACCGTGGAACTGAGCACAATATTACAATACATTTCGAGGCCTTCTTTCTCCTATACCATTCATTTCAAAGCTTTGAAACTTCACACGTCTTGTATTTAGTGATATCTCCTCAACCTAGGGAGAGAATATTCGTGTTCAAGATAGGTATTTCTTTAATGTGATGTTGGTCACTCAGAGAACCATTTATGTTGGCTCTACATTAATTTCGATGTTCATGTTTTCTGTTTTTTTACTGGTCATGAAATAAACGTGCTTGTGAGTGTCTCTACTTTACTGTGAGTTTGACTGGTTCATATCGTCATACAATCCACAGATTTATGTACCACAAGTATTGAAGATTTGGGTCCTCCGGGCCGGATATGAACCAGCGACCTATGGATATACAGTCCACAGATTTTTGTACCGTAAGTATTGAAGATTTTGGTCCTCCGGGCCGGATATGAACCAGCGACTAATGGATATAGAGTCCACAGATTTATGTAAGTATTAAACAATTGGTATGATTCAAATGCCCTGTTTATATAAAATGAATCTTAAATTTACGCTGAAAAATAATTTTTGAGAATATTCTTAATCTCTTTAGGTACACTTTTCACAGAATGTAGCAGACAGAGAGCAACTAAACTTCCCACATATGTTGTATACGCTTACATTTACACAGTAGGTGAAAGTTTTTATTAATTATAATATTATTACTCAGCCAATTTAAAAAAAATTGATGCGGCAAATTTCGGTCATCTCCTTTGTAATATTTAATATATTGTAGGGCATGATATCAGTTTATATCCAGTTGTATTTCATATTGTGTATATAATAACCCCATGCATACCCATAAAAATGTAATGACAACAAGTTCAGTGGTTTCTGAGAAAGAGTAGGCTACCTGCATGTTAAAAAAATTGTTACGGTAAATGCCAAGAGAGCAAAGCACTGATCTCTATACATGGATCGCTGATGACAGGTCTCCGCTGCACGAGAAAGTACGCCAGGTTGAGCGCGCGGTCCGCCATGTTGGTTCTACCCATTCTCGAGCCCTCCTTATGGGCAAGCAATGATAATCTAGTCAATTTTAAATCGTAATTAATGGTGCTTTGGAGCACATAAAAATATAGAGATATGTTCACTCATAGCATAAGAGCACTGGGATCACTGACAAGTCATTCCGAGGTCAATAAATCTCCGGATTATCAATAAAAATGAATGTATAATAACGGCTGACAAATATCATTGTAGGTGCTGAGTACACGCAATTAGCGATCAGTAACAGAGTAACGAGTGAAAAACAATTTCTGGAAACATTCTTGTAAATTGTATATACGGTATACATGTATATATGCCACAAAATTATGCATTCTTCAAATGATGTACCTATAGGCCTAAACGTAGCTCACTATACAGGCCTAGATTCGACATATCGTAATCGGTAATTGGTAATGAAATAACCAACATTTCCTCAAAGTAATCCCAGCACTCTACATCAAATACTACAGCTTTTAATCACGCTAGCAGCACAATAAACTTAATAATAACGGGAGGTAGATCAAAGCCAAAAATGCACTTGAAGCCAAACCAATTTCACTCCTCAGCTCCACATAAAACTTAACACAACTAAAAGCCTACTCAAAATATACTCACCCCACCGTTTTACAACTATTAAGCGAACTATTCGCATCCAGAACCGAAAAACCCTGAAATGGGATCAAATTTAAACACGCAATAGCCTAGCCCGATCACGTCTGCTTCAGCACCACCGCATATGTATACTTAACTTCACAATAACTTCAAAATTACGGCCAAGCGACCTATCTGCCTGAGAAGTAAAGGTATTACCGGCTTGCCTGGGATGATGGGTCACCAAACCGGTACTTAAAACTACGATTTTACGCATTAAATAACCAAATTCAGCCCATTCTACAACTACAAGGAACACAAAATGTTTAGGCCTACTGCCAGTATAAATAAATGTATAACATCAAACTACCAGTAGCCAATCACAGAGCCGGATTCGCAATATTGCACCATGCGCTCGCTGCCATCTTGCTATACCTGTCATCGTCTATTCGGCTTACTGCAGCCTTAGCTACCAGCCACCCATGTATAGAGATCATTGGAGCAAAGGCATGAGTTTCTGATACATACCAGCCTGTCAGTTAAAACACATAAATACATTTCCAGATAGAGGTATTTAGAGGCCCGGAAGGTGCAAAAATTATATGCCAGCTTATAGAATGGACCTACCCTCACACGTTCATATATTTAAAAAAAGATGTATTCATGCCTCAAATCTGCAAGGTGTCCTTAAAGCACGCAAGCAGCTTAAAATCCGAGGAATATAGATATACTCCACCAAAAACCAATAAGAAACCTGCAGCCTCCAGCGAATCAAACAGTGGATTAGCCCTGTACCTAGCCGCTCGTGCCTGGGCAGTTGTGGTGTTTTCGTTCCCCGCTGCCTGGGCAGTGCAGCAGAGGTACAGTAGGCTGTTCACATTGAGGTTGCCACTGTGAAAAGGGAAAAACAACTACTGGATGGAGAATATAACTTGGTTGGTGTGAAAACAAAAGCCACAAAATGTTGAAGAAGATGATGATAATTGTTGTTTTAAGGGGCCTAACATCGAGGTTATCGGCCCCTAATGGTCTGGGTGATAGCGAAAATGACAATGAAATGGAAACCATAACAAAACCAAGGTAGACTGGAAACACGTAGTAAATGTAACTGAAAGCACTCACAAAAGGAAAGTTAATGGAAAAAGACTGACAAAGTGGAATTTAGATGGAAAAGACGCACAAAATGGAGTTAAGATTCAAAATACTTACAAAATGCAATGCAGATTGACCAGACTTACAAAATGCAATTGAAGTTGAAATTACTTACAAAAGAAATTGAAATTCAAAACAATCACAAAATGTCGGGGCCCGCGATGCAAAATACTTGCAAAATGCAATTTAGATTGAAAATACTCACAAAAGGTAAATTTAGATGAAAAAAAGACTTAAAAATGGAATTTAGAGTGAAAATATGCAAAAAATTGAATTAAGATTCAAAATACTCACAAAATGCGATTTAGATTCAAAATAGTTGCAAAAATGCAATTTAGATTCAAAATGCTGGCAAAATGCAATTGGGGTTAAAATACTTACAAAATGCAATTGAAATTTAAAATACTCTCAAAATGCAAGAGAAAATCAAAATGCTTACAAATTACAATTTATATTGAAAGTACGTGCAAAATGCAATTTAGATTGAAAAAACTCACAAAGCGGAATTTAGACTGAAAACACGTACTAAATGTAATTGGAAGTGAAAAGACGTACAAAATGTAAAATAAAAAGAAGCCTGAATCCTCGAAGAATGAGGGAACTGGAAAGATGAGAGAAGGGCCAATTAAGGCGGGAAAGGAAGAGACTCCCTAACCTCGGAGACTCTAATACCGTCGGGGTCGGAAGAGAACAAGAGTTGACCAAGGTAGGCCGACAGGAAAGATAACAGAGAGTAGCCCAGTACAAGTAAGTGGAAGCAATGCTGGACTCAGCTGGGGTCCCGTGGTCGTCAACCCACGTCCCACTAGTTGTTTGCTCCAGGAGGGGGGGGGGGCAGAAATTGGATCCACAAAAACCGAAAGAAGGAATGTCACTATAAATTATTTATTGAAAGATATCTGAAAAGAGGCGAAAATAATAGTCTAAAAACAATCAACTGACCCTTTCGAGATGGTTTTGAGGTTAGTTGCTCAGGTTTGGATGCCATCTATAACGCGGAAATGAATCAGCGCCCATCAGAACGTTTCGTAACACAGCGGTTAGTGATCATCATTATGTCGGTTCACGTTTTCAAGAACTGCTTTACTACTGTCATATTTGTATCATATAAACTGGATTTAAACTCCGGGTTTTTCGTCATCTGACAGCGAAAAAGATATTACTGACAAGGCAGAGCTGTTGGCGCGGTTGCTGGGCCCCACTGCACATACGGTGCTACACAAGCAGCGCTACTTTGGCAGCGGCAGCGATGTTCGAAATGTATCTCGCCTAAATATACGTGGAGTGGTAGTGAGCTTCAGCCACCATACAACGAGCAGCAAGGCAGTGGCAAGGTTGTCAAGACTCGATACACACAGCAAAATTTGTTAATGTTTATTATTAATTTAGATGATAAATTGTATATATATATCTATATTTAGGCTCCTCCAAATAGCCTCTGTTCATCAGCGAATTCTAAGGATCTTTAAATGGAGCTTAAATCGTAGATTCTCACCGTTTAAGTTTCAGACTGAAAAAGAGCTCAGCTTAGTATGATTTCCATTTTGTAATCTGTGATACTTTACCTCCCTTTAAGTAGGGCTTAAGCCCAGCCTGAAACTTAGGCTGTGCTTTAGCTCTGACTGTATAACCAAGCTCAAGTAAACACAAAGGCGTTAACATAATCACCGTCAGATATTTAATTGAAGGAGTAACAAATAGGACCCAAATATTTGATTTTTGACAATTGATATTTAATGCAAGTAACTACAGTAGCGAACAATGAATTTTAAGTACTGGGTGATGTGGTTATCTGGTTACAATCACATTTAATCCAACACATGAAACATTATTTTCTACACTTTACAGAACGTCTAGTAGACACACTGAACAAAGATTGACAAAACCTGATATTTAGTATGTCATGAGCTGAAACATTGTGCTACAGATATGCAGCAATATTACATACTCAAACTCTGAATGAAGGTCCTTGTGGTGAAGACCAAGCATGGTAAGATACCTACGTAATAGCAACGTAACAAAGAAAAACCCGCACGCAAAATCAGGCATGGATTTGTTCACATGCCCAGATGACTGATGTAATGCTAATTACGTCGGGCAAAGTGGTAGACAAATCGGAGCAAGATATAAAGAACACAAAAAAGCGATTAAACCCAACAAACAGTCAGCCCTATGCGAACACATGTATGACAACAATCACCGTTTCATCAACACATAAACGGACTTGGAAATTCTACACCACGAAACATAGGGCAAACCTCTGGACATAAAACAATCTGTAGAAATATATCTAGCGAAGAAAGATAATCCAGCGAATCTGAACGAACACACTTTGTTAGAAAGATCACCACTCTTCACTCTGCTAAAATAAAAATAATTTAAAAAATGAGGCAAGTAATGGAAATGGGAAGGGGTAATTGGGAAATATGTTATAGGATGAGGATGCACTTTGTGTCTATTTTCTATAAGGTAGACCTGTATATATGTAGTTCCATAAGGTCCTATACCGACTAATAGACCGACAGTAACAAGAGGGACGTATGTCTAAGGTGTGGCGATAAGTGAACATTATAATTATTAAAACTCAGCAATTTTTCAACGTTTATGCCGTGTTTTGTGTGGGGTTTCACCTAGGACCACAAAACTGGATCATCAGCGAGCTCTTGCAGTCCGTGCCTGGACCCGCGCAAGAGTAATGAACTGTGCACTATCACCCTTCTTATGAAGCGCACGCACGCTGATGAGCCTGCTTGGTGTTCCTAGACGAAACCCCACACAAGACACGGCATAAACCTAGAAGAATCGGCGTGTTTTCATTCACGGGCCGTGAAAGCCAATAAATAAATAAATAAATATAGCCTAGATAATCCCATAAGGGCAAAGGCCTCCTGCGAACAGGGACGTGCTCTGGTTTAAACTCGTTAGGCGAGCAAGTTCTAAAGAGTTGTGTACTAGTTTTTACTCCACTTGCTAAACTTCACTGTAGTTCACTTCTCTAACACTACATTTCACTTCGCTTTACGTGCGTTGTTTGGCTTGTTACAGGTTGCAGAAGTGTATCTTTCATGTCATAGGTGTGCTGTCTACCAGCATCCTTCATTGTTGAAGCTCTCCTTTTCTTCCCTTCTTATAGTTCCATACGTCTCCATTCTTGTCTCTCCCTTGCTATCCTCGTCCAGTGTTTGCCTGTCTTCCTTACGATTGAGTCTTCCCAGCGGGTCCTCTGTCTACCCACGTTCATTCTTCATGACCTGGGGTCCCATACCGTTAGCTTGTGCGTCCATCGGTCGTCTTTCATTCAGGCCACGTGGCCTCCCCACTTCCATTTTAGCCTGTCAGCTGTTGTCACGGCATCTTTCATGGCAGTTCTTCTTCTTATCTCCTCGTTTCGTAATCTGTCCCTCAAGGAAACTTGAAGGATCTTCCGCTCTATTTCTCGTTGACATACCCGGATTGTTTGCCTTTGCTTCTCTGTTAAAGACCAGGTTTGACAGCCGTATAGCAGTACCGGTATTACACACTTTTCTAGCACTTCTGACTTTAGACTTATTTTCTGGCATTTGTCCATCAATATACCATTATAATTATTTTTGTAGTGTTGCCAAAACTTGTTAATTAGTGTATTAATGTCACAGTGTATTACAATGTATCTGGTACCAGCTGGGGGACTCAAGCTCAAACAATAAGAACCACTGCTTTAGTACTCTGTTACTCTGCAGCAGAATATGCATGTCCTGTGTGGTATAGGTCGTGACATACCAAGCAGGTTGATACTGCATTAAATGAAACGTGTAGACTTATCACTGGCTGCCTGAGACCCACGCCATGTGATAAACTGTATTGTTTAGCAGGCATTGCACCCCCAAATATCAGAAGAGAAATTCAGCTAAATGTGAGAGATCTAGGGTTGATGTGTCTCAAGCACATCCATTGTTTAGCCTTCAACCAGCCCACTCTCGACTGAACTCCAGAAGAAGCTTTCTTCACACAACTGAGTGCCTAACTGACAAACCTCAGGTTTTGAGGATTACATCTTGGTTGACCAGAAGCCCCAACATTACCCAGTGGATGGTTCCATCTGAAAGGCTCCCAGCAGGACATACAGAGGCTTGGACAACTTGGAAGTCTCTCAACAGATTGCGATCTGGTGTTGGCAGATCCAAGTCCAACCATCATAAATGGGGTTTTTGCTGCGATCCGGTCCTTTGTGAATGCGGAGAAGAACAGACTATGGATCATCTGCTTCAGTGCAGTCTGTGTCCTATACTGTGCACCATGGAGGATCTGGTGAAGGCTACACCAAATGGACGTGACATGGCAAAATATTGGTCATGCATTATTTAGAACCTTAAATGTTCAAGTGTTGCCATTGTTTTGGCCATTTTGTACATAGTTTGTTATGTAATATTTTTGTTCCTGACACGAGTAAATAAACAATGTATTAGTCTAAATTGTATACACGTGCATATTCGCCGTTACTCACTTGATTCACCAAAAAAAAAAAAAAAAAAAAAAAAAAAAAAAAACGAACGTATGACAAGATTCGAGTGAATCGTATTAAAATTTCACCTAACGATACTATTGTACAACAATAGTGAATATACATTATTGAAAATTCAAACTTTGAACACAGTCTATAAGGTACGATACCTAATGACCTCCAATTAAGAAACTGATTTTCGGAAACAAAGAATATCAATCATGTTTATTTTATTGTAGACTAGCAGTAGTACCTGGCTTCGCCCGGTGGAATGATGATAATGTTTTAAGGTCTCCTTAGAAATATAATGGACTTAAAATCTAAGTCATTTTCCCCCAAAGACAATGAGGGAGTAATATCTAGGTCATTTGCCCTTTTGATAAGGATGATAATAAAAACTACTGTTGAATTGACACGTCAAACTTACAAACTACCGTAATAGAAGTACATATTTCAAAATTCACAGGCGAGGAAGACTTATTGTGTGTGGTGATTAATGGTGTAATGGGCGTAACATCTACTGTAGGTCATTTGCTCTTATGATGAGGATGATAAGGGAAACTACTACCGGTATTGAATTGACACTTCAACGTATAATGTACACAATGTACTGTAATAACAATAAATATATGGCGGCTTCGGTGGCGTATTTGGTAGCATGCTGAGCTTCTATGCCCAAGATACGGGTTCAAACCCGGCCGAAGCCGTCGGATTTTTAAGAACGTTAAAATCCCTCAGTATGCCTTTCTTCAGAGGGGAAGTAAAGCCGGCGGTCCCATGTCATAGATTTATGGCATGTTAAAGAACCTTCCACTAATTACACCTGTGTGAAGCTAAATTGGATAGGTTAAGAATGTAAACAACGCTCTTAGATGTCTACGTCCGTTGCCAAGAGCCGACTGCAGTGGCGTGTAGTAGCTAAGTTCCGAACATTGGCCTAGTAGTCGTTGACGGTGGCGCTTGGCGGCAAAAGTACGAACTATTTGAAGAATCCTAAGTTGCAGTTTGTACTTAAATTAAAAAACAGATAACACACACTAATACAGTCATCACAATTAACACTGGTTATCAGACAGATTCTACACACACCCAAAGTACACGGGGCTACATGACCGCGTTGTCGCAGCCCCTAAACTTAAGAACCAACCAACCAAAAATAAATATTTTAAAAATCACAGTCGAGAAAGACTTTATGCGGCGGTGATTATTGGTATGATGCGCGTAACATCTAGGTCATTTGCACTTATGATGATGATATTAATAAGGTAATGAAAAAATGACTACTAAACGAACATGGTGTTATTTTATAACTGATATAGGTAATTCAGGTGTCTGGCTTCGATGTCTTCCAAAGTCTCAGCCTTATTTTCTGGCTTAGCCCTGTACTCGATGCGTCTAGTGAAAGAGCGTACTGCTCGGCAAAGACAAAGAATATAGGTCCAAGCTGCACGAACCTGAGATGATCGCAGATGATGACGAAATATGATGACACACGTTCGGGGTTCCCCGTCCTATTTAGATTGACCGGGAATCGCTCACTGTTTCGCAACGGCCCTGTGCTGGCATCAACATAGACAGCAGGAGATAACACGGCGGGCTCTGGAAAGTACTTTTTAAAGATGGTGGCTGTAGTGTAACCTAACCTAACCCCACCCACGAGGGGTAATCAAAAAGTTTTTCCAAGTGGCGCTTATCGCTAGGCAAACCTATGATCAAAGAGGGGTATGTTAGGTCTTGAGGCTAGAGCCCCTGTCATTGTTGTCAAGCCCCTGTGGACTGGCCCCCTATTGACTAGCCCCTTGGACGGGTCCTTGTTGACGGGTCATTGTTAGTGGATCCCTGTTGACTAGTCCTTTTTGACAGGTCCTTGTTGAAAGGTCATTGTTGACAGGTCCCTGTGGTTGGGTCCCTGTGGACGGGCCCCTTTTGGCTGGTCATTGCTGACAGGTCCTTGTGGACGAGCCCCTGTGGACGGGTTCTTGTTGACGGGCCCTTTTTGACTAATCCCTTTAGACCGGTCCCTTTGGACTTGTCCCTATGGACTGGCCCATGGTCCCTAATGCTATGATGAAATTAAACGGTGTTCCACATGAAACACATGTGAAGAGCCGATTGCTACTATGAATTAATATGTTTGTTTTTTGTTTTTACGCATGCGCACTTGGGTTTTTTGTAAGCGGGCGGGCTTTTTGAATAGTGATTTATAGATGAGCTTTTTTTAAATTACCAAAAGATCCAATGTCTCATGAATCAATAAGGCTAGGGACCTCCATGAGAGGTCGTTGGACTTGAGGTGACATTCTGATATTGAATATATTATTTATTTATGTCAAAAGGGCCTAACTGCACTTTTGTTAATATCTCGCTAACTAATAATCAGAGAGGGTCAAGTGAGGTGTCATAGGACTCAGGATGGTCAACCCTTTTCCATGGCCAACGAATTTACCCAAAATATCTAAGGTCATTAGCTTTTTAATATCTCATGATTCAATAAGGCTAGGGACCTGTATGAGAGGTCGTTGGACTTGAGGTGACATTCTGATTTTTAATATGTTATTTATTTATGTCAAAAGGGCCTAACTGCACTTTTGTTAATATCTCGCTAACTAATAATCAGAGAGGGTCAAGTGAGGTGTCATAGGACTCAGGATGGTCAACCCTTTTCCATGACCTACGAATTTACCCAAAATATCTAAAACAGCAAGGTCATTGACCTATAATTTTAGAAACTAATGATCAGAGAGGCTCATGTGAGGTGTCATGGGACTAAGGATGGTCAAACCTTTTCCATGACCAACGAATTTACCCAAAAGATTCAAAACAGCAAGGTCATTGACAAAATATTTTATAAACTAATAATCGAATATCAACATGTGAGGTGTCATAGGACTTAGAATGGTCAACCCTTTCCCAAGGCCAATGAATTTACCCAAAATACCCAATACATCAAGGTCATCGACCTGAGATTTTATAAACTAATAATCGGATACGAACATGTGAGATGTTCACCATGTGTGATGAAACATAGCTAGGTAGAGAAAGAATTAGTCTAGGCTACGTGTATGGTGACTGACAAGTCTTTTACCATTGAAACTTGTTTTACAGATCAAACAGCAGTATACAGAGAGTATAGGTTGCATGTATGGGTTAATAAAAGACAAACGGTGTACACAAACGCTGATTTAACGATTCAAGAATTAAGAGTAGACTATCTTTAATTGATTGGTTAAAGAGGATAGCTAAACCACAAAAATGCTCAGTGGTTACCGGGACAAGATGGTCGCTACACACAACAAGCTTTAAATACTTGAGGATAATAATCTATACACACACACTCGCTTGTTCTAAACTAAACTATGTTGCTGTCAGTGCTCAGACAGTAGGCTGATGACAAAATGCATTTCTAACAGAAATATAATCATTTCCGGTTGTATAATGTTACCAGCTATCCATTTTGTGTTGCAGTGTTAAGCACTTTTAGCTCTTGTACTGGTGGTCTTAACTCGATTTCCAGGTCTGAGGCCTAGAACGAGTCGAACTAAGAAACAAGGGCATGGTGGTGTAGTGGTTAATCTGTTAGCCTTTTCACCAGGGTTCGATTTCAGGTTAATATGCATGTCATAAACATATTAAACAAAATAAAACAGAGATAACGTTTAAAACTGATTACATTTGTGTCTTTTCAAATTATTACTTGGATTACAAATACAAAGGTGAACTGGGTTTGATATAGAGTTAATGCTGTCTATCACACACTAGACTGTTAGAAAGCCAAAAGAGCAAAAGACGTAGGTAGAGCAGTGGTAAAATTGCTATATGTAGAGAACTACCTAGTGGTTTTATGAACTGGCAAAGCTATATCGCATACACAGTGCTGGATACAATCCAGCAATCAAATTTGTATCTTGTGGAACAGAGAAAATGCACTTTTACCTTGATGGATAGCAAATGAGTGCAGATGAATGACCTATGCATTAGCCTACCATAGGGTTATAACCACGAGGTGGAGGTGTGACTTCTATATTTTATTGTTTAGAGACATGGCTTTTTTGTAACCAGTAGATTTAGTATTTTTTAAATATTCATTTTTGTAATTGTAAATAGTGGAAACATTTTTTTTAATAGTAAATGTTAAATGTATAACTAAAAGTTATTTGGGATAAGTGTGCATGTCAAGGATAAATAGCGTGTTTGTATTTGTTTTTAAAGAGGGGTATGGTTGTGTGAATGTATGGCTATAGATAGAATGATAGAGAGAGAGAGAAAGCTTGTGTGTGTGTGTGTGTGGGGGTAGCATTGATTGTTCAACGAAAGCAAACACGGCAAGGTAGGATGGTGGGGTAATTAATATACATAGCAAATGGTAAATAGTATACTGTAGATTTTTAACACTTATGTTTTGTTAATGCAGCGGTAGATAGGTGTTATTTTGTAAAACAGTCTTACCTACAGTAGTAGTAGTAGTAGTAGTAGTAGTAGTAGTAGGCCTATATGTTTTTGGAAACAAACAGAAAGAGAATGCACTATTGCCATGGCCAAGCACTTCCATTAAGGAGATTACAAGAAAATTTAAATCAGCAAATGTGTGTTTTACAAAACTAAACTTTCAGCATGGACTAAATCATAAACGTGTCGTCTGTGATATGGAAAAAAATAAGAAATCCATGTTTCCATATCAACACAATTTAAAAACTTAAAACTGACATTTAACAAGTAGTTCCGTGAAGAACTATACGGCCTATTTTCATATATCCTGCTCATGTTAATTGTCTCTATCAACAAACAAAATTTCAGTTTAATTGCTGTAACAGATTCGTAGATATTGAGAACCGTCTAAATATTTCATATGGTCGCCAGGATGGATTTTTATTTTTGTACTATTACATTAAGATTATTGTGTACGTGTGGTATTCAAAATTCAATCGCATGATTAGAACACAAGAAGTAAAAACGAGATTTTAAAAGTACGCACACCAGCCATCTTGTGATTATGCAAACAATTGAAATAAATTACATGCCAGTGGATCAACATTTGTATAAGCATTTAACCTGCAACGTTTCACGGCATTCGGATAGTTAATTCGCGAGAAACGTCAATTTAAATATTTATACTTCGCGTCGCCGCCATGTTGGATTTGTGCTCTTCAGGTTACTGAAAGTCCTATAGGTGAACATATGTTCATAGCCTCTATGAACATAGAAAATTCAGTTTGGTTGCTGTAAAAGATTCATAGATATTGAGAACCGTCTAAATATTTCGGAAGCTCGCCATTTAGGATTGTTATATGCATAGGCCATAGAGTTATGTACCATTCAAGGACAATTATTGACTAGCTTCATTATTCAAACTTTCACTTCGATCGCATGGTTACGACACATGAATAAAAACTTAATTTTAAAATTTCGCACAGCCGCCATCTTGGGGTTATGTAAACAATTGAATTAAATTAGATGGCAGTGCATTACAATCTGCAAAATCATTTACTGTACCACATTTCACTGCGCTCAGAGAGTTAAATCACGAGAAAAGTCTATTAAAATATTTCAAATTCGCTTGGTCGCCATGTTCGTTTTGTACTTTACAGGTTTATGAAATATGCATAGGTAAATTTGTATCAGTATCCTTTATCACCGTACAAAATTGAATGATGATATCTGTAATAGTTTCGGAGATATAGAATGTCAGTGAAATATTTCGCACAGCCGCCATTTTGAGGTTATGTAAACAATTGAACTAAATTAGACTCCAGTGCTACAATGTGTATAAACATTTGCTGTACCAAGTTTCATTACGTTTAGGTAGTTAAATCGCGAGAAATGTCTATTTAAAAGTCTCAATTTCGCTTGACCACCATGTTGGTTTTGTAGTCACCAGGTTTTTGAAAGTCTCAGATGTGAACTTCTCGTAGTGCCCTTTATCACCGTACACAATTTCAGGGCGATATCGGTTATAGTTTCGGAGATATTGAATGCTAGTGAAATATTTCGCACAGCCGCCATGTTGGATTGGTGAGACATAACAAAATTTGAAGGACACGGTCGAGGTCGCCGGGAATAGTGCTATGAACTTACCGAGTTTCATTGAAATCGCTCCAGCCGTTTAGATTTTATTAGGAGGACACACACACCTCACTCACACACACACACACGCACACACGGACAAAAGGTAATCTCATAAGCCTATTTTTTCAAAATTGAAAATAGGCTAAAAATTGTAAATGGGAAATTGACAAATGTGTAAACAACAAAATGGAAAATTCTTGTTTCCATATCATGAAATCCAAAAATTTTAAACTGACATTTTCAAATCGTGTACATGGAAAATTGACAAATGGCAATGTGTGAAATGTTAAAATGAAAAAAAATGAACAAATGGCTATCATTATTTAAAAAATAAAAAACCGTCGTGTTCTATCGTTAAAGTGTGAATCAAACCACATCTACTTATTTGGATCACCCGAGACTGAGTAGACCTGTTTTAGTCCTAATATACTTTTAAAATTTTATGTTAAAGCTCGAATTGAACTCAAGAACTTTAGAGTGCCAGCTAACTATTATAACCGTTACGTCACAAAGACAACTTAACACTACTCTTAATGAACAATAATAAGAAAAAGAATAATAAATGTTTTTTTTTTTAAGGATGAACATGGTGACACTGTTTCTGTTGCACAGTCTGCTAGCTACTAGCCAGCAGCTGGGGTCTTAGAAAACGATACAGTTGTATTTTGTAGTGAGATGTGACATGTTTCAAAATACAGTATTATGGGTTGCTGTTGAGTAAAAACTAATTCTGTACAAGGAAGCAAGGGTTCGATCCCCTTACCTAACAGTACTATTGCCTGAACATGGCTTGTCGACACTGTATTATTATGATACTCGGTACACACTCTATAGATAGAGTGTGTTGTTTAAATTCACTTTCTTTCTGAACATAGGTGCAGACTGTTGATGGTTAACAATGGTATGATCCCTATGGGTTGGCCCATGCATTTATCCAAATTATGTCAAAGGGACGGGTCCAAAGGGATTAGTCAAAAGGACCTGCCAACAGGGACCCATCCACAGGGATTCGTCCACAGTGACCCGTCAGCAGGGGCCCGTCAAAAATGACTCCCTTCAAAAAAGGACCCGTCCAGAGGGTCTAGTCAACGGGGGCCAGTCCAAAGGGGCATATCAACAGGGATCAATCAAAAGGGGTTATCGCCTCAAGCTCTGTCATACCCCCCCTTTGATTATTGGTTTGCTTATCGACAAGCGTCGCTTGGAATACTTTTAATCACCCCTCGTGGGTCAGCCGCCATCTTTAAAAAGGTCGTGGGAACAAAGGTGTTTACCAGCAGTCTTCGGCATAAAGTCCAACAATACCTCATACAATGACCTAGTTTTATTGGTTCGCAAGATATTAACAAAAGTGCACTTAGGCCCTTTGTCAAAATTTCAAAAATAGATTCAGTGTTGTGCAATCAATAATAGCTACCTCTTTTAACTATATACTTGTTTTTGTTGACCATAAAGCCTTGAGTATCCATCATCAGTGTATGAGACATGTTTACGCTTGCATAAATCGAAACCAACTGACTACTCACTACTTGGGTTTAGAAATTACATTTACTCAAATCACATTCTAGTAAAAATCGTGCCTACTATAAACTGCACCCACTTTTGCACCCACTTTAACATTCACTTTTGTACTCATTTTTGCACCCACTTTTACACTCACTTTTGCACCCACTTTAAACGATTATTTCTATTATCGAGCGAAATTTATTGGAGATTATTTCATGCTTGAAAATTGATATGGAAATATCAACGAATAGTTATGGTAAGCCATATGCATACTATAAAGGTTATACGTATATTGTAAAACGAACCAATAAAATGGAACTGTTATTTGACGTTGTTCAAAACATCGTTCAAAACAGTGTCAAAGTGAGCTAAAAAGTAAAAATAGTGAGGTCATAAGTGTGAGTGATCATCAATGTAGTGTGACAGATAAGACATCGTTGCTGTTTAAAAAAACGCTTCAAATGTCAAAACACTAGTCCGAAAAAAAGATATGGTAACCCGCGTGTTGTGCAATCGATGATAGCCACCTCTTTAAATATATACTGTACTTGTTTTCGTTGACCTTAAAGCCTTGAGTGTCCATCACCAGTGTATGTGACATGTTTACGCTTGCATAGATCAAAACCAACTGACTATTCACTACTTGGGTTTAGAAATTACATTTACTCAAATCACATTCTAGTAAAATTCATGCCTACTATAAGTGGCACCCACTTTTGCACCCACATTTACATCCAATTTTGCACTCACTTTTGCACCCACTTTTGCCCCCCCAATTTGCACCCACTTTTGCACTCACTTTTACACTCTCATTTACACCGACTATTGCACCCACTTTTGCACCCACTTTTGCATCCACTTTTGCACTCACTTTTGCACCCACTTTTGCACGCACTTTTGCACCCACTTTTGCATTCACTTTTACACTCACTTTTGCACTCCCTTTTCCACACACTTTTGCACTCACTTTTGCACCCACTTTTGCACCCACTTTTGCACCCTTTCTTGCACCCACTTTTGCACCCACATTTGCACCCACTTTTGCACCTACTCTTGCACCCACTTTTCCTCTCACTTTAAACTATTATTTATATTATCGAGTGAACTTTGCTAGAGATTAGTTCATGCTTGACAATTGACATGGAAGTATCAACAAATAGCAATGGTATGCCATATGCATTCTATAAAGGATATACATATATTGTGAAACGAACCAATAAAAATGGAACTATTATTTGGAGTTGTTCAAAACATCGTTCAAAACAGTGTCGAGGTGAGCTGAAAAGTAAAAATAGTGATGTCTTAAGTGTGAGTGATCATCAATGTAGTGTACCAGATAAAATATCGTTGCTGTTTAAAAAAACTCTTCAAAATGCTAAAACACTTGTCCCAGAAAAAGATATTGCAGCTCAAGATAGTGCATTGTTCGTTAAGAAGCATGTATCATCTCCTCAGAAAGTCGTGTTAGGACAGTTGTCAATGTCTGAAAAACTCCCAACATTATCAAAGGCAACACAGACTGTGCAAAATGTGGTATTTCAAAATTATCAAAAAGGACTATATAGTAATAGTGATGAGGATTATAATGATGATAATAATGATAATGATAATGGTTATGATGATGATGGTGATGATGATGATAATGCTTTGTTTACACCAAAAATATCATTTGTTGAATTTGTCTACTGGAACAATCCAAGTAAGCTAATCCGGCGGCTTCAGCAACTACATGTCTATAAACAGGCTGGTTATACTGAATATGAGGAAGAACTATTGGATATAGGAAATGAGCTTCGTCGAGCCAAAATTATTATGTAATGGATCCACAAAACCGCTTAAACTATTTATTAACAATACATATAATATTTTCTACCACTCTGCTACCAATTTGCTCTCACTTTCGCTATCACTTCAAACTGTCATATTAAATACAAAAGCCAACGCTAAATGATTTTATTATCTGAACAGTTATAACCTTTGTAGTGAGCAAATCATACTAACAGGTTAGTTGCTACTATGGAACTTACTACAACTAACAAAGGTAAACAACGTGTACTCTATAAGGGCTACTCTTATAACTATAATCGTCAAAATGTAAAAGGAATAATATTTTGGCGATGCTCAAAAGAGAGGTCAAAAAAATGTCGAGGCAATCTAAAAAGTAGAAATGGTAAGGTTTTAAGTGTGGTGTCAACAAATAATCATGACAATGCTAAAAAGCTAGTACAAGAAAACAATGTTGCTACTCAAAATAGTGCAGTGTTTATTGAGCAACATTTAACCCCTGCTGTAAAAGTTATGTTTAATCCATCTCCCACATCTCAAGAGTCATCAACATCACAGACTATGCAAAAGGTTGTGTTATTGTTGTTTTAAGGGGCTGAACTACAAGGTTATCTAACCTTCATATGCAAGAGAATCAAAAAGGACTAAATAGTAATAGAGAAAAATAAATGTATTTTGAATGTAACTATTGTACAAGTACTTATATAAAAATAAATAAAAATATTGTATGGGTATTGTCTGTTTTTTCTTAATTGCTATACCCACGTCGTACTATATTAATGCCATGGCTAACCATCAACAGTCTCCACCTATGTTCAGAAAGAAAGTGATCTTAAACAATACACTCTATCTACGGTTTGTGTACCGAGTATCATAATAATACAGTGTCGTCAAGCCATGTTCAGGCAATAGTAATGTTAGGTAAGGGGTTCGAACCCTTGCTTCCTTGAACAGGATTAGTTTTTACTCAACAGCAACCCATAATACTGTACTTTGAAACATGTCACATCTCATTACAAAATGTCAACTGTATCGTTTTCTAAGACCCCAGCTGCTGGCTAGTGGCTAGCAGACTGTGCAACAGAAACAGTGTCACCATGTTCATCCTAATAAAAAAGAAAAAAGAAATTCAACATTTATTATTCTTTTTCTTATTATTGTTCATTAAGTGTAGTGTAAAGTTGACCGACAGGAGTGGCTACGCTGGCTAACGCGCAGCATTAGGTCATGGGGCCAAGCTCTCTGCTGACTCGGTAGACGCGTGGGTTCGAGGCCCACCGTCGGCCGTCCTTGAAATGGTTTTCCGTGGTTTCCCATTTTCAACACCAGGCAAATGCTGGGACGGTACCTTCTGACAGGCCACGGCCACTTCCTTCCACATCCTTGCCCAGTTTCATTCACCATCATTCATTTCATCTCAATTAACTCCTCTCCTGAGGTTGGCGTCAGGAAGGGCAGCTGGCCGTAAAAATCATCGCCACAAAGACTTCCATCTCATCTCATCCCCGACCCCGTTGGAAAACGGGAATAATAAGGGGTAGTCATACAAGAGTAGTGTAAAATTGTCTTTGTGACGTAACGGTTATAATAGTTAGCTGCCACTCTAAAGCTCTTGAGTTCAATTCGAGCTTTAACATAAAATTTGAAAAGTATATTAGGACTAAAACAGGTCTACTCAGTCTCGGGTGATCCAAATAAGTAGATGTGGTTTGATTCACACTTTAACGATAGAACACGACGGTTTATTATTTTTTTAAATAATGATAGCCATTTGTTCATTTTTTTTCAATTTCACATTTCACACATTGCCATTTGTCAATTTTCCATGTACACGATTTGAAAATGTCAGTTTAAAGTTTTTGGATTGCATGATATGGAAACAAGAATTTTCCATTTTATTGTTTACACATTTGTCAATTTCCCATTTACATTTTTTAAATGTCAGTTTAAATTTTTAAATTGTGTTGATATGGAAACATGGATTTTCTATTTTTTTCCATATCACAGACGACACGTTTATGATTTAGTCCATGCTGAAAGTTTAGTTTTGTAAAACACACATTTGTAGATTTAAATTTTCTTGAAATCACCTTAATGGAAGTGCTTGGCCATGGCAATAGTGCATTCTCTTTCTGTTTGTTTCCAAAAACATATAGGCCTACTACTATTACTACTACTACTGTAGGTAAGACTGTCTTACAAAAGAACACCTATCTACCGCTGCATTTAAAAGAAACATAAGTGATAAAAAACTACAGTATACTCTTTACCATTTGCTATATACAATAATTACCCCACCATCCTACCTTGCCGTGTTTGCTTTGGTTGAACAATCAATGCTACCCACACACACACACACACACACACACACACAAGCTTTCTCTCTCTCTATCATTCTATCTATAGTCACACAACCATACCTCTCTTTAAAAAACAAATACAACCACGCTATTTATCCTTGACATGCACACTTATCCCAAATAACTTTTAGTTATACATTTAACATTTACTATTACAAGAAAAATGTTTCCACTATTTACAATTACAAAAATGAATATTTACAAAATACTAAATCTACTGGTTACAAAAAAGCCATGTCTCTAAACAATAAAATATAGAAGTCACACCTCCACCTCGTGGTTATAACCCTATGGTAGGCTAATGCATAGGTCATTCATCTGCACTCATTTGCTATCCATCAAGGTCAAAGTGCATTTTCTCTGTTCCACAAGATACAAATTTGATTGCTGGATTGTATTCTGCACTGTTTATGCGATATAGCTTTGCCAGTTCTTAAAACCACTAGGTAGTTCTCTACATATAGCAATTTTACCACTGCTCTACCTACGCCTTTTGCTCTTTTGGCTTTCTTACAGTCTAGTGTGTGATAGACAGCATTAACTGTATATCAAACCCAGTTCACCTTTGTATTTGTAATCGAAGTAATAATTTGAAAAGACACAAATGTAATCAGTTTTAAACATTATCTTTGTTTTGTTTAATATGTTTATGACATGCATATTAACCTGAAATCGAGCCCTGGTGAAAAGGCTAACAGCTTAACCACTACACCACCTTGCCCTTGTTTCTTAGTTTGACTCGTTCTATGCGTCAGATCTGGAAATCGAGTTATGACCACCAGTACAAGAGCTAAAAGTGCTTAACACTGCAACACAAAATGGATAGCTGGTAACATTATACAACCGGAAATGATTATATTTCTGTTAGCAATGCATTTTGTCATCAGCCTACTGACTGAGCACTGACAGCAACACAGTTTAGTTTAGAACAAGCGAGTGGGTGTGTATAGATTATTAGCCTCAAGTATTTAAAGCTTGCTGTGTGTAGCGACCATCTGGTCCTGGTAACCACTGAGCATTTTTGTGTTTAGCTATCCTCTTTAACCAATCAATTAAAGATAGTCTAATCTTAATTCTTGAGTCAATAAATCAGAGGTTGTGTACACCGTTTGTCATTTATTAACCCATACCTGCAACCTATACTCTCTCTATACTGCAGTTTGATCTGAAAAACAAGTTTCAATGGTAAAAGACTTGTCAGTCACCATACATGTAGCCTACACTAATTCTTTCTCTACCTAGCTATGTTTCATCAAACATGGTAAACATCTCACATGTTCGTATCCGATTATTAGTTTATAAAATCTCAGGTCGATGACCTTGATGTATTGGGTATTTTGGGTAAATTCATTGGCCATGGGAAAGGGTTGACCATTCTAAGTCCTATGACACCTCACATGTTGATATTCGATTATTAGTTTATAAAATATTAGGTCAATGACCTTGCTGTTTTGAAGTCAAGTCCAACGACCCCTCATACAGGTCCCTAGCCTTATTGATTCATGAGATATTAAAAAGCCAATGACCTTAGATCTTTTGGGTAAATTCGTTGGTCATGGAAAGGGGTTGACCATCCTGAGTCCTATGACACCTCACTTGACCCTCTCTGATTATTAGTTAGCGAGATATTAACAAAAGTGCAGTTAGGCCCTTTTGACATAAATAAATAACATATTCAAAAACAGAATGTCACCTCAAGTCCAACGACCTCTCATACAGGTCCCTAGCCTTATTGAATCATGAGATATTAAAAAGCTAATTACCTTAGATATTTTGGGAAATTCGTTGGTCATGGAAAAGGGTTGACCATCCTGAGTCCTATGACACCTCACTTGACCCTCTCTGATTATTAGTTAGTGAGATATTAACAAAAGTGCAGTTGGGCCCTTTTGACATAAATAAATAATATATTCAAAACCAGAATGTCACCTCAAGTCCAACGACCTCTCATACAGGTCCCTAGCCTTATTGATTCATGAGATATTAGTTTTGGATCTTTTGGTAATTAAAAAATAAAAAATATCTATAAATCATTATTCAAAGAGCCCACCCGCTTACAAAAAAAAACAAGTGCGCATGCGTAAAAACAAAAACAAACATGTTAATTCATAGTAGCAATCGGCTCTTCACATGCGTTTCATGTGGAACAACGTTTAATTTCATCATAGCATTAGGGAACATGGACCAGTCCATAAGGACCAGTCCAAAGGGACCGGTCTAAAGGGATTAGTCAAAAAGGGCCCGTCAACAATGACCCGTCCACAGGGACCCGTCCACAGGGACTCGTCCACAAGAACCCGTCCACAGGGACTCGTCAACAAGGACTCGTCAACAAGGACTCGTCCACAAGGACCTGTCAACAATGACCTGTCATCAATGACTTATCAACAATGACCTGTCGACAATGACCCGTTAGGTTGGGTTAGGTTAGGATACACTACAGCCGCCATCTTTTAAAAATCCCGCCCTCTTAGAAAAGCTATTAGTGGGCATGCGTAAAAAACAGAAAAATGCACGTTAATTCATAGTGGCTTTCCACCGAACACATGTCTCTTGTGTTGAATACCGTTTAATTCCATATTTGCATTCAAACTCTCACATGTTGCACTTGGAAAGCAAGATTTTCTAAAAATTACAATTTCACCCCCTAGCAAGGGTAGGTTTTATTTTGGGGTGGAAATATGTTGTCCATTGAAAAGGGGATATCAGCCCGAGTTCAATGACACCTCATTCGTCAAAATCCAATCAGGAGTTCAAGAGATATCGCGTCGCCGCCATCTTGTGTGGAGGAATGTGGAGGTGGAGGCGCTAGAACCGATTCATTTCCATTACTTTCACCGTCCAGAGACTTTCATACTAAGTTGGTTGCTGAGGAGAATGCGATTAGGCTGATCGCCAATAATAAAATCCTTATAATTATCCTTGCCAGCAACAATGTTTGCAATAGTTTGCAAATGCAGCTCAGGGCGACGTTCTTCATTTTGATATAAACAGCACGAAACTTCTCGAAATAAGCAATTTCTATCGCCTGTTATAGGTACAATCCTTTGGTCTTCTTTGACAGCAAACTATGCAGGGGAGCATAGAATCACTTCACCAATTACAGGATGAGCACAGACTCACTTTGCCAGCCACCGTAATGGGGGCAGTTTTAGAATTATATGTCCCGTGCATGTCAAAAAACGCATTAACATAGGGAAGCCCACTATTAAGACTATATTCTTGACCATCGCCCCAGAGATCCGGATTCATTTCCTTGCTCTGCCAAGAAATTTAATTCTGGCCTGAGGGCTGGAACGGGACGCACTCAGCCTCGTGAGGTAAAACTGAGGAGAGGTAGGATCGATTCCAACCTTAACTATCATGGATGTGTTCCTCTTCGGTTTCCCACTTCCACTCCAGGCAAATACCGGGATGATTCCATACTTAAGACCTCGGCGTTCTCTTTCCCAATCCTCACTTTAGTTACAGATACACTCATTAATACAACCATCACAATAACACAGGTCGGTAACATATTTTTTTCTCTTAAAGACACTCTGCAAATCTACAGGCCAAGAGCTTTACGATGTCGAAACATGATTGTCAATGGTAAAATAATTACCGAAGGATTTCCTTATATACGACATTCTTTGTACGACTACTTTTTGGCACTGTTGAAACTTTAAGGGCGTCGAAAGATCGCACTCTTGGCATTGCAACATATAACTGGCCATGACTGAAAACTTGCTGAGGTAAATAGAGACCTACACGTTCGAGAGTTTCTCCTTGAATTTTATTGATTGTGATACAGAATGCCAAGCGAATTGGAAATTGACGTCTCCTAAAAGAAAATGGAAGGGTTTTGTCGGATGGTGTTAAATCAACTCGAGGGATTAGAGCTCTCTGCCCAATTTTATCTCCACTGATTATTTCCAAATCCAAGCAATTTTCATACATATTCTTTACAAATAATCTGGTTCCGTTCGGGAGCCCTTGGGAAACGTTCTGATTTCTGAGGAGCGTAACTATGGCTCCAACTTTTAGAGAAAGAATATGTGAAGGCAAACCACTTAATTCCAAGGAATTCTGTAGGAAATCGAAGTAGCTGGCTTTCATCTTCGGTAATTAATCTGTTAACGCTGGTGTATGTTTTTGAACTACCGGGTATAAGTTAGATGACTTTCAAATTAATGTCATTACAGTGTTCATTTTTTGGTGTTAGAATGCATACTTTCGAGAAATTGATTATATCTTTCGTAGAAATGAATGTTTCGCCGTAAATCTCAGTCACGATGTCATCGTGCGCTAAAATTCTGGGTGGTAATTCAATAACATTTGATTCCTCACCCTCTACACAGGGGCTGTCACCGTTACCAATTTGTAACAAAAAATCAGAAAATTCAATTTCTTCTGGTTTCAACCGCATGTTTTTATGTAAGCATCGTATTTTGAAGAAAGGCCAGAGAGGAGAGTATTTAATACAGTTTTGACTAATTGTTTGGCGAGAAGCGTGCGGCACAACAGGCAAAACCTGCCTAAAGTGTCCTCCAAGAACAGTAATTTTCCCACCAAATGGAATGTCATTACCCATAATATCTTTTAGAAGACGATTCACACACATTAATGAATGAATATTTGCCATTGGGGCTTCATCCCATATTATGAGCCGTGCTAATCGAATATCGTCAGCTGCTTTGGAATTTAATTTTAATCCTGACACTGACATTTAAATTTAGAGGAATTTTGAATGTACTGTGTACTGTTCGACCGGTGGGTAGCAAAACAGCGGCTATTCCGGTCCATGCTACTGATATGACATGAAGCCCTAAACTGCAGAATTTTTGTATTAAGCATCGGCAATTAAATGTTTTTTCTGTGCCCCCAGCACCGTCAATAAAGAATGCGTTCGTGACAGTTGTGTTGTTATCTTGAAGTACGCTAGTGATTTCATGAATAATTAAAAAAAATCCTGGTTTGCTAAGGACATCAGGTCAGCCAAATCAAAAGGGAACACTGGCTCATTAGTAGTTTGATCGTTTGAGTGTGTGTCCCCCAACAGGCAAGTTAAATGTTGGGAGAGTGAGACCATGCAATTGCAGAGTTTTATTAATATCTCTGAGTGATAGTTGATAAGCTGTATTTTCGTCTTCAGACTTTAAATAATCTTCACAGAGAGAGTTTTTGTGCATGTCCCATAAGTGACTGGCATTGCAAGGTTGATGAAATATGCTTATGTAGGCGAATAACTGTCTCAGTTGAAAGGGCATTTGGAAAACCGGTGCTTCCATCAAACACCGTTGCCATTCTGAATCATCGATAAGCAAACCGAGCTTAATTGCCATAGCCTTATATGTTGGGCAGGTAACACTTTGGTATGTTCGGAGATCCTCAAAGCTTGTGGCACCTACTATATGAAGTAAAAGTAAGCGCAGATGGTATCTTTCTGATTCAGATGGAGAAACATTGTACATCCGACCTATTACCTTTTCGAATCTAAGTCGTTTTTTCCAAATGCATTTTCATTTATCCCATACATAATGAACGGGTGTTTCAGGATAAATATATGCACTCCTAGTTGTTGGATTTTGGTTCTGCTGAAACCATGCAGTGAGTTGTGTAGGCTACTTTTTAACTGAGCCCGTATTAATGCTTTGGGAGCATCATCGGCATGAAAAAATACATCTTGTTGGTCTGGTAAATGGACAGGTAACCGGGCAACAATGTGGGACTGTTCGTGCATGATGTAACCAAAAATCCTGTATGCAGCCTCACTTGATCCAACACATCCAGCAATCAAATACGTAGAAAATTTGTCATGATGTAACATTCCTTCGTTTGCCGTAATTTTCAAGTTAGCGCAATCATGCCCCTTATAAACATATTTATGTATGTATTTGATGCTGTGTACACTTGCACAGATTTCGACGTTAATATGGGCCTGAAAGTACATCAATAGCTATCGATTGTATGGAACAATGAAGCGAATGTCGATTTAAACATTGGTGCCTTGTACTCGTTTAGTATATGATCTTCCATTCTGTCGCCTACGGTAAAGTGGATGGCCGTTCACATTCTCTTTAGTTTCTGGCGCAAAGTCTTTTGGAAAACCCTTCTTACATCTTCCATCCTTCATGCAAATTGAATTGGGATTCAGAAGGCCGCAAGGTCCATGTACCATGTGTGTCTTTACTGAGTTGTACAATGTTGTATTGGAAGGATCTGGTAATTCTGCAGAAACTGTCATATCAATATCATAGCTTTCTCGTAATTTACAACTGTCTCGAAGACAAACCAGTAAGTGTATATGACGTAAACCTCGCTTCTGGAACTCAACCGTGTATAAGAAAGTTTGTACCTCGCCAAAAATTTGCTTTTGATTTATTAAACGCAAAAGTTCCTTCACTTTCGCAAGAAAGACGCGAACAACGACATCAGGTCTATTGTTCGCATTTTCACAAGGTTGGAGGCTAGTAATTTCAGGCCATGATGGGTTGCAAGTGAAAATTATGAAGAGGTCTGGCTTGCCAAATTTTCTCACAATTGCCATTGCATCCTGATAATTTTGCAACATATTTCGGGGACTACCAATAAAAAAGAAAGCAAAATAACTATGCGACCAGCTCTTAAACTTTCATTTTCAGCTCTAAAGTGTAAAGCATCAGCAAGACCAACGTAGGTATCGACACGCAATTTCGTTTGTTGATTGCGAATATGTTTTAGTCTATCTCCTTCTATTCGACAATAATAGTCAACTATTAATTGTTGGGTAAGTTTACCTGCATTAAGTAAAGGGTAGAAACCTCCTGCGGGAGGACAACCTCGAATCGACAGCCTATACAAAATATATTCACGCATTGTCATATTTTGCCTAAGGTTCGTCTTACGTTTCCCTCCTGTTGGCAGTGAAATATGCCACCCTGTTTCTCCACAAGGCCAGATTAAAACGTAAGTTAATGGATCACAATGCATACTGTCAACATCAATTTCCTTTAAAACTCCCTGATTGGAAAATACGGCTATGTGGCGGTGTGAAGCCGGAGCACCGTCTGTTGTTTAAAAAATAGCTGCAATCTCTGAGGAGGCTGGTTTATTGTAACGTCTAGGATCTTCTTGAGGTTCATGGTAAAAGCGCATGACCAAATCTAACGGTTGACGTTTTTCTCTTAAAGCCAGTTCATTTTCTTCGCATATTTTTGAATGCATTGTCTTATGCAGTTGAATGAAAGGATTATGCTCTTGTAAAATATTATTTAGAATATGAAGTGTACCCTCCCTGATGCAAGAATTCGCTCGATTTGCTAGTCTGGTTTGATTAGCTTCTAAGCAGTCTAATATATACAACTGGCCGTAACAACTGTCGCTTATATTTTTGGAATATATGAAAGAAATGCGATGATGTACAAATCCTGAAATTTTAAAACAATATGGACCGTGTTCAGATGGTACGGTAACATTGGCACCAAAGGAAACGAAGGACATAGAATTGTTGTACTGCCGAATATTCTCTCTGAAGTTCCTTGAGGTATCATCATTTCCAGTGAAAAATGGTTTAAGCCTGTCAAGTATTTTATATTCCGGCAGATCAATTTTACCATTGCAACAGCAAAGGCCAAAGTAACCAAGCGTAGTTTTTTTTTCGCAAGAAAGAAACAATGCAGAACAATGTTTACATTCGTTCGTCAAGGACCCAACGCTGTACGGCATAATATCTGGCATTGTTTCTGAAATGGCAGGTTTATATTGTATATTAAAAGTGGTTTCGCCTTTTCTCCGATTTCTCATTGTTTTGCGTCTATTTGTAGTTTCCACACGACCGGTTAATGCTCTTTTTCGTCGAATGCGTCTATTTACAGTAGGATGTATCCCCAAATTAATGTCGTATTCGATCACACAATAGTGTCCTGAATCAACGGAGCCGCTAAACAATAAATGACAAATAACACTTCAGTAGGGGAGTGAGGGGGGTTCTGCTTCACTTGACACTCCTGTGCACAATAAACCAACATGGACGCCGCGTGAAATTGAAACATTTAAATAGACTTTTCTCTCGAACCCATGGTCGGAGTTTCACGAATGAGGTGTCATAGGACTTGAGGTGACGCCCCTTTGCTATGGACCACTCGTTATACTTTTGAAAAAAAAAATTGAAAATTTTTGTTTTCGAAAGTAGGTGATAGTTTGACAACTAAACATGATAGAACGTTGTGCAATGGCTCAAACGAATGGTCTTTATGCCCTTTATTTTCTATAATGAAACTTTTTTACTTTTATGGTTTTTTTGAAAACACTCGAATTTTGAAAATCCTATATTTTGGAAACTAGGAACTCTACAAAAACGTTTATTTGACATAAATGAAAGGTCCCTATGCCCTCTACCCCCAAAATACATTTCAAGTCGCTAGAGCAAAAATTTGTGTTTTGTAAGTAGTGGGGTAGTGACAGAGCTGTCTACTAACTTATTGAGCCCTCCTCGTATTTGCCCCGAAGCTGATATCTCGCTAACCAATGGTCGGATTTGAACATACAGGGTGTCCTAGCACTCGTAGTGATGCCCCCTACTTTCCTATAGGCTCTTAATTTAATGAGAAGACCAAAACTAAAAGGTCATGTGCTTTTAATATCTCGCGAACCAATCATGCTAGAGGCATGTTCGACAGGTCCAAGGACTCGGGGTGACGTCCTCTCTGCTATGGACCACTCGTTATAATTTTTAATAAAATTGGAAACTCGATTTTGGGGTAAACACGTGTTTTTGTGATTTTGCCGATATCTCGTGAACCAATCATGCTAGAGGTGTGTTCGACAGGTCCAAGTGCTCGGGGTGATGTCCTCTTTGCTATGGACCACTCATTGTAATTTTAAAAAAATTGGGAAACTCGATTTTGGGGTAAACACGTGTTTTTGTGATTTTGCCGATATTTCACGAAGCAATAACGCTAGAGGCATGTACGATGGGTCCAAGGATTCGGGCAGACGTCCTTTTGCTATAGACCACTCGTTGTAATTTTTAAAAATTTTGGAAACGCGATTTTGGGGTAAACACGTGTTTTTTATGATTTTTGCCGATATTTCACGAACCAATAACGCTAGAGACGTGTACGAGGTGTCCTAGGACTCGGGCTAACGCCCCCCTTTCAAATGTGGTAGATATTTTTTTCCAAAAAATAATTCACAAAGGGCCTAACGCCGTACATGTTGAAAAAACGTTTTCTTTTTCTTTACTTGTTTATAATGTTTATAAAGCGTGGTGGTTGAGAGAGACGATACGGCTGAGTGTGTGTGTTTGACCAAACCTGTCGCTTAGCACAAGGACCATGCTTAATAGAACAATCGCTATTTCGGCGGGTCGGTGTATGACAGAGCGAGCGTGCGTTTTCCTGATATTTTACCTTTGACGTGTAAACGGTAATGAGAACTTGGTTCTATGTTGGTCAAAGCGAGTACAGAAAACAAACTTACAGGAGGTGAAGGTCATTTGAGCTTATTGGAAGGCGTTGATCTGACTTGACAACAGGTGACGCTTGAAGGTGAAATAATCTGACCATTGTGGTGGCAGGGGAGTGTGAAAGGCATGCACACACATTTGTGAAACCAAATGTATGCTAAACCAGTGACATTCTGTTTTGCTTCGTACGTGACAAAATGCAAGTCCATATGAAATTTGATCTTTCACAGGCGTTCGCTTGGGACGTTATCTGTCCACGTGCGCGATAACTGTTAACAAGTCACATCCTGTTTTGCTTCGTACGTGACAAAATGCAAGTTGACGTGAAATTTGATCTACCGCAGGTGTTCGCTTGGGACGTTAGCTGTCCACGTGACCGATAACAGAATGTTCAAAGCGTGGGAAAAAATGATTATACATGCAACGTAGCATATATAAAGACATGTCGTTATCATTTCCACTCTCACTTGGGTGGACTACCTTTCAACACACTGCGTTGCATGAAACCCTTGGTCTTGTTTAACAGTTTTGGTGTTGGTGGAAAATACTTAACCCTGTTGTGGGGTAGGTATTTATTTATATATTTATTCATTTATACATTTATTGATTAATATATATATTTACAAGCAATTATTTATTGCTTAGGTAATTAATGATTTTATTTCTTTGTTTGCAGATAACCGGCATACCTTACTTGTCTGAGGGAGAAGAAACCATTGCACTTTTGAGCCCACTAGAAGGGAAGAGCAACAAGTCACTGCAAGTAAAGGTGAGATGATTTTTTTAAATTAACTTGTTTCATTTTTTGTTTTATGTTTTATTTTATGAAATGTATGTATTAACCTGAATTTAGGTATTTATAGCGGTTTATTTTATTTATTTTTAGAAACTTGGAAAGAATAGCCTTACCGCCGTAGCAGTCGCTGAAAAAAACAGAAACGCACTAAAGCGAAACCACTGCCAAAGAGTGAACTGTTTAAAACTCAGGTAAGTCCAACTTAAAAATGCTATTCCATTTTACCACTACTGAAAACTCGTAGACAAAAAAAAAATCATTACCTGTACATGACTGGGACAATGATTGCTTTCTTGATTAATGGCTATGTTGTTGTTGTTGACTGGGAAAAGTACAAGGCCATGTTGGATTTTCTAAAAATAAAAATAATAAATTTAATTTATGGGTGGTTCCCTATGGACTCAACGAATATCCACAGGTTTGAACATGATAATGTGAACAAAATGACATGACATTCATTTTTGTTTATATATTGGTTAAAGGGAGGGTGGGGGAATGTAAATGACTGTAGCTTTATAAAAAAGAAAATAAGTACATGGGTTACTGTTAGTGCCAACATACAGTTTATTTTTAATGGTGTTTTGATATATTAATGCCAATTATCGTTAACGTTTTATTTACAAGTATTGATTGATTGATTGATTGATTGATTGATTGACTGATTGAGTGATGGGTTATTTTGTTTGCTTTTAGGTGTCGTCATGTGCCATTAACGTAATGAACAGACAGTGAACAAGCATGCATTATGCTTTAAAGTACTCTGTGCAATGTTAATAACTTACAATAAGAAAAAGTTTTATTATAACACATGGCGTTAGTACCAAATACAACAAGTGAGCAAGTTGGTTTACCACGTGGGTTAAATTTAAAATCAGAACATGATCGATGGTTAACATTTGAATCCTGGCCTGTAGGCTTTTTGTCGACGCATGAACTTGCAAAAGCCGGTTTTTTTACTTGAACCGAGAAGGTGTGGTGCGCTGTGTGTTTTGTCGTATTGAACTTTCACACTGGGAAGAAGGGGATGATCCCTTTAGAGACCATTTGCGATGGTCTCCTCACTGTCCTTACATGCTTGGAAAGCAAGTGGGTAACCTACCCGTGCATTCATTTTACCGAACCACAAGGCCTTTGGCCGCTACTTACGTTGCTGAATCACAAATAAATAATAATAATGATGTATTACCAGCCAACGGTAATGTCGATATATGTGGTCCATATGCCATAGACAGTGTTGAATTGGCGTGTGCTTTTGAAAAATTGGGAGTTTGCAAGACTAAAGCACTAGCACACCCAGAGTACAGCTCTGTTGAAAAACGTTTCGAATCTTATAAAAATGTTTGGCCATTAATATTAAAACACCTTACCAAACAGCTAAGTGAAGCTGGATTTTTTTATACTGGTGAAGGGGATAAAACAATATGTTTTTATTGTGGATTTGCTTTAAAGGATTGGCAAATGACTGATGACCCTTTTGTGCAACACGCTCGTTGGTTACCAAACTGTAAATACATGGTGTTGCTTAAAGGTCAGGAATTTGTGAACACTATTCGTAAAGAAAAAGTGATTGCAGCACAAGACATAAAAGTGCCTTTAGAGTTAGAGCACGCGGAGCAAATACATAAGGCTGAAAGTAAAGACTTGTGTTACGAACAGATACAAAAGTGTGACCAACAATTATGTAAAATTTGTTATCAAGATGAACTAGGTGTTGTATTTTTTACCCTGTGGACACATGATAGCCTGTGTCAAGTGTGCATTAGAACTTAACACTTGTGCTATATGCAGAAAAGTAGTATCTGCTACAGTTAGGGCATTTCATGCATAACTAGTATAATTTATTCGCCATGCATAGTGCAAAATCCCTAATTGCACAATATTATTAAAGCTGTTTTAGAGTGTAATAGATATGCTTTTGTTTTGTTTATAGACTACTACAATGAATGTTTTGAATGCTGTGGGACAATCATGTGGCTTAGAGACAAAGAAGCTCAGCGAATTGCCAACGCATATTCCATTCCGCATTATCAAGATTCGGAAATTGAAAACAGCATATGGTGATCGTGTACTTTGTGTATGTGAAAACTTTGAGACATTTCTGCCTATACGGTTTAATGATATGTCGGAGAGTGTTTTTGATGAAGTCAATAATGCTGTGCAACCTGTACACTTAATTTATGAAGGTTTTAAAAACAATAGGTGCATGGTTCGTTTTAATTAAATAAATAAATAATGTGAAATAATAATGGAAAATATAAGTAATGACAATATACTGAAAAAGAAAGAAAATATGTGTATAGAATAGTAATGTTTTAGTGTTTAGTGTTGTCTTTAAAAATATTATGATGAAACCAAAAAAAATGTATATAAAGTTTGTAAATAAATGCAAAATGATGTTACAATGCTGTTTTATTTTATACAAAGTTAATATATTTAACATTGCAGAGTATACATGATTATGACAATAAATGCACACTGAATACAAGCCTTTCTCACTTTACAATAGTCTGTTATAGTTTTAAACACAAGGCTTGTTGTAGATCATTTTCTAGCAATGTCCATTCAATGTTGTTTTCGAAAAGTGGGGAAGCCGCAATGGTTGTATTGACATAAAAACCTTATGGTTATTACTATTTAGTCACTTTGATCCCCTTGCAGATCAAGAGCAGATGACCTAGTTGTTCCACTCTTTAAAACGACAACAACAACACTACCTCTTGCATAGTTTGTGATGTTGATGGCTCTTGCGACGTGGAAGATGGATTAAAAATAACTTTGAGAACAGGGGTTAAACGTTGATCATTAAACAATGCACTATTTTGAGTAGCAATATGGTTTTCTTGATTTTTTGTCGACGGCAACTGTGTTTCATGTGGTACACTACATTGATGATCACTGACACTTAAAACCTCACTATTTTTACTTTTTAGGTCACCACGACAATGTTTGGAACGTTGCTTTGAACAACGCCAAATAACAGTTCCATTTTTATTGGTTCGTTTCACAATATATGAATATCCTTTATAGTATGCGTAAGGCTTACCATACCTAGTCACTGATACTTCCATATCAACTGTCAAGCATAGACTAAGCTCTAGTAAAGTCAACTTGGTAATAAGAATACTAGTTTAATGTGAGAGCAAATATGGATCCAAAGAGTTCAGGTAAAAGTGAAAGCAAATAAGCAAATATTAGAAACAAGAGTTGGGGTAAAAGTGGTTGCAAAGTGGTAGACCCATTACACAATAATTTCAGCACGACGAAGCTCTTGTTCAATTTCTTTGATTTCCCAATCGTGACCGATATGCCCAGCTTGTCGTAAAGCATGCAATTGTCGAAGCCGTTGAATTAGCTTACTGGGTTTGTTCCAGTATACAAATTTAACAAATGGATTTTTAGGTGTAAACAAAGCATTACCATTATCATGATCATTATCATCATCGTCATCATCATCATTATCATCATCATGATCACCATTATCATCATGACCATCATCACTCTTACTATATAGTCCTTTTTGATCCTCTTGCAATACCACTTTATTTATAGTCTGAGTTGATTTTGATAGTGTTGAAGGTTTCTTGGACGTTGACAACTGTCCTAACATGACGTTTTGAGGACATGATAAGTCCTTTTGAACAAACACTGCACTATCTTTAGCCGCAATATCGTTTTCTTGAACTTGCTTTTTAGCATTTTGATAATTGTTTGTAAACAGTAAGCGTGGTTCGTTTCGAGCACTACATTGATGAACACTCACACTTAAAACCTTTCCATTTTTACTTTTCAGATTGCCTCGACATTTTGTTGACCTCTCTTTTGAGCATCGCCAGAATATTATTCCATTCACATTCTGGCGATTATAGTTATAGGAGTAGCCTTGATAGAGTGCACGTAGCCAACCTTTGTTGGTTGTAATAAGTTCCATAGTAGTAACTGACCTGTCAGTACGATGTTCACACTACAAAGGTTACAACTGTTTTGCTGATGGAGTGACCTACCATAAGCTTATATATTGGCTTATGTGTTGGCTTTTCGTGTTGGCTTTTCGTGTTGGCTGTTGTGTTGGCTTTTGTGTTGGCTTTTTGTGTTGGCTTTTTGTGTTGGATTTTTGTGTTGGCTTTTCGTGTTGGCTTTTCGTGTTGTCTTTTTGTGTTGGCTTTTTGTGTTGGCTTTTCGTGTTGGCTTTTGTGTTGGCTTTTTGTGTTGGCTTTTTGTGTTGGCTTTTCGTGTTGGCTTTTCGTGTTGGCTTTTTGTGTTGGCTTTTTGTGTTGGCTTTTCGTGTTGGCTTTTTGTGTTGGCTTTTTGTGTTGGCATTTCGTGTTGGCTTTTCGTGTTGGCTTTTTTTTGTATTGGCCTTTCGTGTTGGCTTTTTATATTGGCTTTTCGTGTTGGCTTTTTGTGTTGGCTTGAGTATTGGCTTTTGTATTGGCTTATTTGACAAGTTATTTTTGTCAATGTATTTAGTGGATTATTTTCTTGGTGTTGGAAAGTAGTTAAAAGAGAGGGAATATTTAAAGACTTAACCTCAGCTCACTAACCTAACCTAACCTAACCTAACTTTGCCTAACCTAACCTAACCTTTCAACTCTCAGATGTTAATTAAATTCTGTGCATAGTCGAGTTGGAACCCAAGACCTCAGGGGTAAAAAAACAATTATTTTTGACGACTTATTTTGGTAACTTGTTTTAATGGCTAACCTAACTTTACCTAACCTAACCTAACCTAACCTCAGCTCACTTTGGATATTACTAGTAAGTGTTCATATCCTCTGCTAGGTAGCATGCTAGTAGTACAGGTAGTGCTCATATTTACCGCTAGGTAGCGGAAACATACTTTGCATGTTGCATGTGACACTTGTGAAGTTTAACCACATGAAAGACGTGCTTGTATAAGTTCTCTATTTAAACTCAATATACAATTAACCACTAAATGTTCAGAACTAACATGTATAGCCATGTTTAGGGTATATAGGAGACCCTTAGCAAGAAAGGCTGTCTAACCCACGAGTGTACAGCCTTGTCATACGCAGTAAGCACCTGTTGGCAGAAAACAACAACAACAACAACAACTGCGTATGACAAGGCTGTACACTCGTGGGTTAGACAGCCTTTCTTGCTAAGGGTCTCCTATATACCCTAAACATGGCTATACATGTTAGTTCTGAACATTTAGTGGTTAATTGTATATTGAGTATAAATAGAGAACTTATACAAGCACGTCTTGCATGTGGTTAAACTTCACAAGTGTCACATGCAACATGCAAAGTATGTTTCCGCTACCTAGCGGTAAATATGAGCACTACCTGTACTACTAGCATGCTACCTAGCAGAGGATATGAACACTTACTAGTAATATCCAAAGTGAGCTGAGGTTAGGTTAGGTTAGGTTAGGTTAGGTAAAGTTAGGTTAGCCATTAAAACAAGTTACCAAAATAAGTCGTCAAAAATAATTGTTTTTTTTACCCCTGAGGTCTTGGGTTCCAACTCGACTATGCACAGAATTTAATTAACATCTGAGAGTTGAAAGGTTAGGTTAGGTTAGGCAAAGTTAGGTTAGGTTAGGTTAGGTTAGGTTAGTGAGCTGAGGTTAAGTCTTTAAATATTCCCTCTCTTTTAACTACTTTCCAACACCAAGAAAAAAATCCACTAAATACATTGACACAAATAACTTGTCAAATAAGCCAATACAAAAGCCAATACTCAAGCCAACACAAAAAGCCAACACGAAAAGCCAATACAAAAAGCCAACACGAAAGGCCAATACAAAAAAAAAGCCAACACGAAAAGCCAACACGAAATGCCAACACAAAAAGCCAACACAAAAAGCCAACACGAAAAGCCAACACAAAAAGCCAACACGAAAAGCCAACACGAAAAGCCAACACGAAAAGCCAACACAAAAAGCCAACACAAAAGCCAACACGAAAAGCCAACACAAAAAGCCAACACAAAAAGACAACACGAAAAGCCAACACGAAAAGCCAACACAAAAAGCCAACACAAAAAGCCAACACAAAAAGCCAACACAAAAGCCAACACAACAGCCAACACGAAAAGCCAACACGAAAAGCCAACACATAAGCCAATATATAAGCTTATGGTAGGTCACTCCATCAGCAAAACAGTTGTAACCTTTGTAGTGTGAACATCGTACTGACAGGTCAGTTACTACTATGGAACTTATTACAACCAACAAAGGTAGGCTACGTGCACTCTATCAAGGCTACTCCTATAACTATAATCGCCAGAATGTGAATGGAATAATATTCTGGCGATGCTCAAAAGAGAGGTCAACAAAATGTCGAGGCAATCTGAAAAGTAAAAATGGAAAGGTTTTAAGTGTGAGTGTTCATCAATGTAGTGCTCGAAACGAACCACGCTTACTGTTTACAAACAATTATCAAAATGCTAAAAAGCAAGTTCAAGAAAACGATATTGCGGCTAAAGATAGTGCAGTGTTTGTTCAAAAGGACTTATCATGTCCTCAAAACGTCATGTTAGGACAGTTGTCAACGTCCAAGAAACCTTCAACACTATCAAAATCAACTCAGACTATAAATAAAGTGGTATTGCAAGAGGATCAAAAAGGACTATATAGTAAGAGTGATGATGGTCATGATGATAATGGTGATCATGATGATGATAATGATGATGATGACGATGATGATAATGATCATGATAATGGTAATGCTTTGTTTACACCTAAAAATCCATTTGTTAAATTTGTATACTGGAACAAACCCAGTAAGCTAATTCAACGGCTTCGACAATTGCATGCTTTACGACAAGCTGGGCATATCGGTCACGATTGGGAAATCAAAGAAATTGAACAAGAGCTTCGTCGTGCTGAAATTATTGTGTAATGGGTCTACCACTTTGCAACCACTTTTACCCCAACTCTTGTTTCTAATATTTGCTTATTTGCTTTCACTTTTACCTGAACTCTTTGGATCCATATTTGCTCTCACATTAAACTAGTATTCTTATTACCAAGTTGACTTTACTAGAGCTTAGTCTATGCTTGACAGTTGATATGGAAGTATCAGTGACTAGGTATGGTAAGCCTTACGCATACTATAAAGGATATTCATATATTGTGAAACGAACCAATAAAAATGGAACTGTTATTTGGCGTTGTTCAAAGCAACGTTCCAAACATTGTCGTGGTGACCTAAAAAGTAAAAATAGTGAGGTTTTAAGTGTCAGTGATCATCAATGTAGTGTACCGCATGAAACACAGTTGCCGTCGACAAAAAATCAAGAAAACCATATTGCTACTCAAAATAGTGCATTGTTTAATGATCAACGTTTAACCCCTGTTCTCAAAGTTATTTTTAATCCATCTTCCACGTCGCAAGAGCCATCAACATCACAAACTATGCAAGAGGTAGTGTTGTTGTTGTCGTCGTTTTAAAGAGTGGAACAACTAGGTCATCTGCTCTTGATCTGCAAGGGGATCAAAGTGACTAAATAGTAATAACCATAAGGTTTTTATGTCAATACAACCATTGCGGCTTCCCCACTTTTCGAAAACAACATTGAATGGACATTGCTAGAAAATGATCTACAACAAGCCTTGTGTTTAAAACTATAACAGACTATTGTAAAGTGAGAAAGGCTTGTATTCAGTGTGCATTTATTGTCATAATCATGTATACTCTGCAATGTTAAATATATTAACTTTGTATAAAATAAAACAGCATTGTAACATCATTTTGCAATTATTTACAAACTTTATATACATTTTTTTTGGTTTCACCATAATATTTTTAAAGACAACACTAAACACTAAAACATTACTATTCTATACACATATTTTCTTTCTTTTTCAGTATATTGTCATTACTTATATTTTCCATTATTATTTCACATTATTTATTTATTTAATTAAAACGAACCATGCACCTATTGTTTTTAAAACCTTCATAAATTAAGTGTACAGGTTGCACAGCATTATTGACTTCATCAAAAACACTCTCCGACATATCATTAAACCGTATAGGCAGAAATGTCTCAAAGTTTTCACATACACAAAGTACACGATCACCATATGCTGTTTTCAATTTCCGAATCTTGATAATGCGGAATGGAATATGCGTTGGCAATTCGCTGAGCTTCTTTGTCTCTAAGCCACATGATTGTCCCACAGCATTCAAAACATTCATTGTAGTAGTCTATAAACAAAACAAAAGCATATCTATTACACTCTAAAACAGCTTTAATAATATTGTGCAATTAGGGATTTTGCACTATGCATGGCGAATAAATTATACTAGTTATGCAAGAAATGCCCTAACTGTAGCAGATACTACTTTTCTGCATATAGCACAAGTGTTAAGTTCTAATGCACACTTGACACAGGCTATCATGTGTCCACAGGGTAAAAAATACAACACCTAGTTCATCTTGATAACAAATTTTACATAATTGTTGGTCACACTTTTGTATCTGTTCGTAACACAAGTCTTTTCTTTCAGCCTTATGTATTTGCTCCGCGTGCTCTAACTCTAAAGGCACTTTTATGTCTTGTGCTGCAATCACTTTTTCTTTACGAATAGTGTTCACAAATTCCTGACCTTTAAGCAACACCATGTATTTACAGTTTGGTAACCAACGAGCGTGTTGCACAAAAGGGTCATCAGTCATTTGCCAATCCTTTAAAGCAAATCCACAATAAAAACATATTGTTTTATCCCCTTCACCAGTATAAAAAAATCCAGCTTCACTTAGCTGTTTGGTAAGGTGTTTTAATATTAATGGCCAAACATTTTTATAAGATTCGAAACGTTTTTCAACAGAGCTGTACTCTGGGTGTGCTAGTGCTTTAGTCTTGCAAACTCCCAATTTTTCAAAAGCACACGCCAATTCAACACTGTCTATGGCATATGGACCACATATATCGACACTACCGTTGGCTGGTAATACATCATTATTATTATTTATTTGTGATTCAGCAACGTAAGTAGCGGCCAAAGGCCTTGTGGTTCGGTAAAATGAATGCACGGGTAGGTTACCCACTTGCTTTCCAAGCATGTAAGGACAGTGAGGAGACCATCGCAAATGGTCTCTAAAGGGATCATCCCCTTCTTCCCAGTGTGAAAGTTCAATACGACAAAACACACAGCGCACCACATCTTCTCGGTTCAAGTAAAAAAAACGGCTTTTGCAAGTTCATGCGTCGACAAAAAGCCTACAGGCCAGGATTCAAATGTTAACCATCGATCATGTTCTGATTTTAAATTTAACCCACGTGGTAAACCAACTTGCTCACTTGTTGTATTTGGTACTAACGCCATGTGTTATAATAAAACTTTTTCTTATTGTAAGTTATTAACATTGCACAGAGTACTTTAAAGCATAATGCATGCTTGTTCACTGTCTGTTCATTACGTTAATGGCACATGACGACACCTAAAAGCAAACAAAATAACCCATCACTCAATCAATCAATCAATCAATCAATCAATCAATCAATACTTGTAAATAAAACGTTAACGATAATTGGCATTAATATATCAAAACACCATTAAAAATAAACTGTATGTTGGCACTAACAGTAACCCATGTACTTATTTTCTTTTTTATAAAGCTACAGTCATTTACATTCCCCCACCCTCCCTTTAACCAATATATAAACAAAAATGAATGTCATGTCATTTTGTTCACATTATCATGTTCAAACCTGTGGGTATTCGTTGAGTCCATAGGGAACCACCCATAAATTAAATTTATTATTTTTATTTTTAGAAAATCCAACATGGCCTTGTACTTTTCCCAGTCAACAACAACAACATAGCCATTAATCAAGAAAGCAATCATTGTCCCAGTCATGTACAGGTAATGAATTTTTTTTTGTCTACGAGTTTTCAGTAGTGGTAAAATGGAATAGCATTTTTAAGTTGGACTTACCTGAGTTTTAAACAGTTCACTCTTTGGCAGTGGTTTCGCTTTAGTGCGTTTCTGTTTTTTTTTCAGCGACTGCTACGGCGGTAAGGCTATTCTTTCCAAGTTTCTAAAAATAAATAAAATAAACCGCTATAAATACCTAAATTCAGGTTAATACATACATTTCATAATATAAAACATAAAACAAAAAAATGAAACAAGTTAGTTTAAAAAAATCATCTCACCTTTACTTGCAGTGACTTGTTGCTCTTCCCTTCTAGTGGGCTCAAAAGTGCAATGGTTTCTTCTCCCTCAGACAAGTAAGGTATGCCGGTTATCTGCAAACAAATAAATAAAATCATTAATTACCTAAGCAATAAATAATTGCTTGTAAATATATATATTAATCAATATATGTATAAATGAATAAATATATAATAAATACCTACCCCACAACAAGGTTAAGTATTTTCCACCAACACCAAAACTGTTAAACAAGACCAAGGGTTTCATGCAACGCAGTGTTCTATTAAGCATGGTCCTTGTGCTAAGCGACAGGTTTGGTCAAACACACACACTCAGCCGTATCGTCTCTCTCAACCACCACGCTTTATAAACATTATAAACAAGTAAAGAAAAAGAAAACGTTTTTTCAACATGTACGGCGTTAGGCCCTTTGTGAATTATTTTTTAGAAAAACATATCTACCACATTTGAAAGGGGGGCGTTAGCCCGAGTCCTAGGACACCTCGTACACGTCTCTAGCGTTATTGGTTCGTGAAATATCGGCAAAAATCATAAAAAACACGTTTTTACCCCAAAATCGCGTTTCCAAAATTTTAAAAAATTACAACGAGTGGTCTATAGCAAAAGGACGTCTGCCCGAATCCTTGGACCCATCGTACATGCCTCTAGCGTTATTGCTTCGTGAAATATCGGCAAAATCACAAAAACACGTGTTTACCCCAAAATCGAGTTTCCCAAATTTTTTAAAATTACAATGAGTGGTCCATAGCAAAGAGGACATCACCCCGAGTACTTGGACCTGTCGAACACACCTCTAGCATGATTGGTTCACGAGATATCGGCAAAATCACAAAAACACGTGTTTACCCCAAAATCGAGTTTCCAATTTTATTAAAAATTATAACGAGTGGTCCATAGCAGAGAGGACGTCACCCCGAGTCCTTGGACCTGTCGAACATGCCTCTAGCATGATTGGTTCGCGAGATATTAAAAGCACATTACCTTTTAGTTTTGGTCTTCTCATTAAATTAAGAGCCTATAGGAAAGTAGGGGGCATCACTACGAGTGCTAGGACACCCTGTATGTTCAAATCCGACCATTGGTTAGCGAGATATCAGCTTCGGGGCAAATACGAGGAAGGCTCAATAAGTTAGTAGACAGCTCTGTCACTACCCCACTACTTACAAAACACAAATTTTTGCTCTAGCGACTTGTAATTTATTTTTGGGGTAGAGGGCATAGGGACCTTTCATTTATGTCAAATAAACGTTTTTGTAGAGTTCCTAGTTTCCAAAATATAGGATTTTCAAAATTCGAGTGTTTTCAAAAAAAACATAAAAGTAAAAAAGTTTCATTATAGAAAATAAAGGGCATAAAGACCATTCGTTTGAGCCATTGCACAACGTTCTATCATGTTTAGTTTTCAAACTATCACCTACTTTCGAAAACAAAAATTTTCAATTTTTTTTTTTCAAAAGTATAACGAGTGGTCCATAGCAAAGGGGCGTCACCTCAAGTCCTATGACACCTCATTCGTGAAACTCCGACCATGGGTTCGAGAGAAAAGTCTATTTAAATGTTTCAATTTCACGCGGCGGCCATGTTGGTTTATTGGGCACAGGAGTGTCAAGTGAAGCAGAACCCCCCTCACTCCCCTACTCACTTCCATTGCCATAATCTACAGCGTGGTTAGTCTCATTGTTATGCACTCTAAAGAAATAATCATTAAACAATAATTGATGATGATGATAATTGTTGTTTTAAGGGGCCTAACATCTAGGTTATCGGCCCCTGATTAAACGTTAAACAATAATTGGCTTATACGATGGAGTTCAACATGACCAGCATATTCACCGTTCAGAGACATAAGATTTTCATACTCAAGTTGGTTGTTGAAGGGATTGCGATAAGACTCATCGCAAATAATAAAATCCTTATAAATATTCCAGGCAGCAACAATGAAGCATTATTGTTAGTCTGTCAACTTTGTGCCTATTGTGACTATCATGAGTGCATCGGTGGAAAAAAGGTGAAGAATTTATTATCAAAGGCAGACTCTAAGTTCGTAAGAATAGTCTTAAATATTTTTTCTGAGCGCGTGAATGACGGCAGTGGGCATAGAAGCAAGAAAAGGAAACTTCGGACATCGGGACATTGAGGTACAGTACAACCTTTCCTTGTTACCTTATCGGGAATCGACAGTACATAGCATGATAATTTATTTGTGATATTTGTGGGTAGATTTAGCGTACGTTATGTTGTGTGTATTTTCGGAACCATTTGGCGTCAAAATGTATGTGTTTACGCAGTGTTAGCTTGCGCTACGCCATCCAGATGACAGATGGGCGGTGTTGCCAAACGTAACGACACGGCTTGAGAATAGTAGATGGCGATGCTGGAGTAGTAACAACAAAATTTCGTTCGTTGTATCGAAAGACTTCAGGGTGAACCAAAATGGTCTAAAATTAAAGGATTTATCAACGTGACAGCTAAAGCACTTGTTTTTACTGTAACCTCTACCGTTGACTGTACCTCCTTCAGCAAGTATTTGGAGGTTTTATGGAGATCCCGTTGAAGCTCTTTCCAGTTGTATAAGAATGGTGGGAGGAAGCAATGCAATGACATCACTGATGCAAGAACAGCAGCTAGTGCTATCAAAGGAATAGTGAAGTCAGGACTCTTGCTTCATTCTAAAGCATCCAATGAAAGTAATGATACTGAATTTTGCAGCGAAATCGTGCCAACCGTAAGTGTAAATACCAATACAGGCAGTAAAAATGACGAAATTGTTCTCCCGGATCATGTCTTGATTCTTTTGGACAGCCTCAAATTTCCTGACGATGTCCCAATCAACCTATAAACAGTCACTTAAGTCCTAGTTAGCGATTACTTGGTTTGTGTTGAAGAGGGGAAAATATCACTCCCTACAGGATCGACACCACTATTGGAACTGAACTGAAAGTGCATCAGGACACAGAGGGGGGGCTTGTTGAAGCTGCTGTGCACAATTATCGGCAGTCCCCCAAACGTATTTGTGTAATACGGGGTGTACTATTTGTTCCCTTTCAGAATGTGTTTTGCTGCAGTGTGATGGCAAAGGACAGCAGCAGATTGTTAGTGAAATTATACTAAGTTCGTAAGACCTGTATTAACTGATATTGGTTTGGCAAGAACTCAGAGAGTCCGTGGCCCGGTTAACCACTCCAAGCCTTCGTCTAGGATATCTTCAAATTGTGAGATATAATAATATAATATCGTATGGCGTCGGGTGCCAGGTGCAAGTTTTGTTATTTGCCACCCAGAGAGTAGCGTGCATGTCGAATTTCGTTGTTCCTTGACTATGAAAGTCAAGGAGATTAGATGTTAGATATCTAAGCTCCTTGAACACTATAGCGCTTTCTAGTAGAGAAATGAGGAACTTTGTGTTGGCGGAAACTCCCGAGATTAATTTTACCATTATGAACTCGGCCTACTGAATTCAAATGGGTTCTTTGACATGCCAACATCGTACGACATGCGTACCGTATTTTTGCCGCCTTTCAAAAATCACTTACTACGGCCAGGAGCGAACCTGCAATCTTGGGGATAGTTGACCCACACGATATCCACTCACCCACCGTGGCAAGCTAATTGTGAGATGAAGAGGCTGACGATCACTTCCCACGGGTAATATTATCGATATGTAATGCTACTGATGTCATTTACGAGCTTCATATAAATCTAAACCAGTGAATATATGATTGCATTGGGCATTGTTATGAACGTTGCCATTAATAACGCATTGAAAACATTGTGCGTCAATGTCTGCCATCTAGCGGAGAATCTTTAACTCAGCCTATTTGTGGAGATCTGCATCTTCATGCAAAATTTTGAAACCAACCTATTGCTCGGCGCAAGTAGTTCCAACTGACAATAAGAGTTGGCGCGAAGATGCACTTTTGAGCGCGATCCGTCCCCGACCTGGCCTACTGGCCCCTCTCCCCTCTCGACCCATGCCTACCCATCCCTTTCCCCTCTTTTATCCCCCCCCCCCTCTACTTTATATTCCTGCCTTTCTTTTCCGTGCCTTATAATGGTCATATTTTACTAATTGGTCTAATAATAGGCGATTTCTTCCCCCTGCGATATCAGGTAGAGAAGAAAACTTAGACTCTATCAGAATAGTTGTGGATGTTTCAAGGTTATCAGCCCATGTTTCCACAAAGCACATAGCATGACATGGGCCTACCCCGCAGATATGTACCAATAGAAAGAGTAGGCTACTATACTACAATATTAAAAATGAATTGCAAGACAAAATTACAGCTGCACTTTCCCACACCAGTGTTATTTAATTGTCAGTGCGGTACTTCCCATCAATCGAATTAAGAAATATCACGTTTGAATTACGGGAAGCGTTGGAACAACCAGCACTTATTTTGAAATATATAGATAGTATCTGATATCGTTTTCGAGCGCAGTGTATCGCCTAAAATCGATGTGTGATTCAATATAATTCAATTTCTTTGTATAATATTGTTCAACACCGATTGTATTCTTTTCTAAGCACTGAAGTATGTATTTACTATTGGTATATAATCAAATATTAATTAAATATACAACATTAACAAGAATACTCACCAATTTTCCGATTTTGCTGCCATCTATAGAAGTACAACTCCACTATATTGTCGTACGCGATGACTGCTAGCGTTTTTAACGTTGTCAGCAGGTACTACTACAAAGCAAGCTAGCGTTGGCACCAAAACACCCAATAAAGTTTCACCCACTCGGTATAGCACACAGAGCAGGCAGTATAACGGTGAGTTTCTATCTCCCAAAAATTTTAAAAATGGCACCCCATCTTCTTCGTTAATCCGCCATTTTGGTCAGAACCAAGGCCTAGGGTGGGGCCTTAACGAAGAGCCATGAATCAAAACTTTCAAAAATTTTTCGAGCATTGTCTCCAAATCAAAAACTTTTCCCTGAATGGCCGATCGCTTATTTTTAAGGCTGTCGTCCTTCCCGCCACACAGCCACAATCAATTCCAACATTAACCACAATCTAACATAACCTACTTAAATTAAAAATATTAATGTTGGTGAAGGGTGGGTGACTTGTGGATTAGAAATTTTATAATCCATTTATAGTTTTGCCTTCTAGAGATTTGTGGTCTTTTGGCAATCTCGTTATCTTGTAGGCATTAAGATAAATAAGTAAGTTATATTTCGGGGGCCTATCACTCAGTAGTGCGGTAGGCTATATCACAACAGTAGGCTACTTTTACGAATAGCTGTAGGCTAGTTTATTAAGATTTTTCTGCACCTTCGCGAATTAGTACCGGTAGTCTGAGATTATTTTTTACTACCATTATGGGGTTTCAATAGTTTTTCAGAGAGCATTTTTGTTGTCTTGTAGGTATGATTGATTTGACAGATTAGGCCTGCATGTACAGTATTTATTTTCTGGTTTTTGGGAATAATACCGACTGAAAAACATTTAATATTTAATTTACTAAGGCAACACTGAAATATGGCTTCCAACACGATGCGGATTTGGATCTAATGCTCGTTGGACGAATGATATATCATCAAGACATCCTTGTAATCACTGCAAATAATAAAAATCCAATATAGGCCTATTAGGACATCAATTCATGATGAACGGTAGAAAGTTATCAACCGTTATTAAGGCAACACTGACAAATGTTCATTTTGGTCTAGCCTACTTACTCGGAGCCATCTGCATCAATGTCCCTAGAGGTTCAGTTTTTTTAAATTCTCCCTTTCCTATGGTCAAATAACACATGGGTGTTCCCTATTAGCCTACTTTCGATTTTTGCAAAAAATGAAAGTAGACTTATGAGATCAACACAGGGCGAAAAAAGTGTGTCTGTCTGTGTGTGTGTATGTGTGTGTGTGAGTCTGTGTGTGAGTCTGTGTGTGTGTGTGTGTGTCTGTGTGTGTGTGTGTGTGTCTGTGTGTGTGTGAGTGTGTGTACTCTGAATGTCTGTCCCCCCCTATCAATTCGAACACGGTGAATGCGAATTGAACGAAATTTGGTACAAAGGTAGCACTAGCAAAGGACACCTCAGTGTCATGTTTTATATCGCCGCCATCTTTACTAAAACTGAATGGCGGCCACTCAAACGTTCAAAACGTAAAATCAAATAACGACTAACCAAATCATCCGATCTCTACCAAATTTGGTAACAACATACCTTCGTATAGGATGCGTCTTGTGACCAAACTACAAGGTCGTCCGCCATACCATTTCAGGATGGCAGCCGTGCGAATTATGCAAACTTTATAATCCATATCATGGGACCCACCAGTTCCGATTATCGAGCCAAGAATCGTTTTAACTGTTCTAAAGGAAGAGGCACGTTCGAAATTAAAAGTTTATTTTGTAATACTATAGTGCAGACGTGATTTTAAAAAGCTGAGCTGATTCAGTAATAAGACAAGATGGCAGCGGATATCTTGTGCCTGACTTATATTTCACTAATTTGAGTATTGCATGCAAATATAGCGTACTGATACAAAATAAATAAACTTTGTATGAAATGCTTTATATATAAATAATATACTCCAGTGATGAAATCGTTTAGTATAAATCATTATTTGCTAACAAGTTCTATGTAAGTCATTTTATATAGAACGATATTCGTTGACACAATTAGCTCAGTGGTAGAGCGTTAGCCTATCGCTCAGATGCCTATGGTTCAAACCCGATCAGAGCTAGGTTTTTTGCTTGAAATGTTATATGTTTATTGTTTTGTAATGACTCAGATGTTTTAAAATTAAGCGTTATATTGTGCATATTATGGTGTAAAATATATATTTAATTAAAACATAATTCGCCAGCAGATTTACTCGAGACATCTAGCTGCCAAAAAGGTAACTTATTAACTTCCAGATTTTATTGAAAAGTTTCTTCTTCTGGCCGCTAGAATGCACTCGCTCTGTTAGGATTATATTGTTCGATATTTCACCACTAGATGTCACGACTAGTCTACGTGGGGCTCCATTGATTACTATTCCATTGGCATTCTATGCGCATCGAATTTGAAGAATGACAAGATGATACTACGATACATTTTTACTTTTTATTTTAAAGGGTTTGTAACAGCCTATTTTGCGTTACTTGAAAATGTTATTTGAAGTAAAGAACAAAACGATTTCACATAGTAACTGAATTCAACTTTTATTTCAGGCAAATAGCAATCGAAAATATCCACATAGTTTGTATACACACGTCTCTGTAGGGTCATGGAAAGATTTGTTAATTCAATTAGGGTTGTGAAAGCCATGCACAACCAGACGTGTAAAGACATGCCTCAACTCAAAGTTGGATGTTGCCCACGGCAGGTCGTATATGTAATAATAATAATAATCATAATAATAATAATAATAATAATAATAATAATAATAATAATAATGTTATTGGTTTTACATCCCTTTTAACTACTGCTGCTTTTAGAGACACCGGGGTGCCGGAATTTTGGCCCGAAGGGGATCTTTAACGTGCCAGTAAATGTACTGACACGGCTCCCTCGCATTTGTGCACTCTCAAATTCCAGCTGACTGCGCCAGGATACGAACCTGCAACCTAGGGCCCAGCAAGCGAGAACGTTACCGCTGAGCCACGCAGCCAGTCCAGTCGATTATGTCTCCAGATCCATAACATTCTTGATATACTTCTTATCTTTCTTTCTTCAATGATGGTAGCAGTTTTTATCTAGGTTGTGGCGTTTGGTAGAGGTAAATCGTTTCTAAGGTCTTCAACAAAGAATAGTTCTATTATACTCTTTGATAATAACAAAGAGTTATAACTATACTCATACATTTAGGAGAAAGTAGGCTATATGTTCTTTACTGAACATCTTGTTTTTCTTAATGGGATTTAATGATCTTAGGCTGAACTAATTAAGAATAGGGCATGTAACCCAACTCCTTAAAATATGAAGTCGTCAGGATAAAAACATGCCCATAGCCATCAGAAACTTGAGAACGTTGAGATCAGGAGAATGTTGATCGACCATGGATGCAAGACCAGAATGTCTTACAGAGGAGTGATTCATTTAGAGGCTTGGTACATCATAATCAAGACCCCTGTACTTGGGTGTGTGCTCAAGCTGTCTGAAAACCTTTTGACAGATCATCAGTTAATCTGAGGCTGGAACCCACTCCGTGCTATGCTAAGCTGTGACTGCTGGCCACCATTAGTGTTCTGTGACTACTGTATCAATTTCTGAAAGTTGTGTAATATGCATAGACAAGTCGCTGAGAATGTTCTCTGAATGGTGAATACCAGTAGGCTACTTACCTGCCTCCGTCACTAGTATTTCCACGCACCTGGTCAGTTGCTGAAATAAAATAGAAACATCACTTGAATGGTTCAAGTTGTCCTTGATTGTCCTCGTGGGACGGTGTACCCCATTCCAGATCTTAGATCACAATTAGTTTTGCTTGAGAATAGAAACAGTAACAATACCTATGGCACTACTAGACCTGGTATATGTAGATGGAAGCAATGTGAGACTAACCATTAGGTAGCTTATGTCCCTTTAGTTGGGAGTGCTGGGGAATGGGAGATTGGTTCAACATGCCAGCCTACATTGTATATTTCATTAATGTATGGAATCTAAAAGTGTATCATAGGAATATTAAGACAAGGCATAATATATTACCAGCTGGTCACTTGGATACAACAATTCCATGAATCATTCTGTTAATAACTAGGGAGGGTGGCGTCGGCAACCAGTGAAGCGACACAAGAAAAAAAAACTGAGTCCCCCAGGCAGCCACATACCATGCCGATGACAGACAGTTGTCATCAACTGCATTTCACATAGAGAAGAATTACTAAAATAGTTCATCGTGAAAAAAAAAAAAGATCAATGGCTTGAAAGAGAATTAGGGACATACATGCTGTCAGTATAAGTAGAGTTAAGAAAGATGTCTGAAATATTTAAATCAGTAGTTGATAGCAAGGATTTTTTGAATTACCGTAGGGTAAGGATTTGCAACCAGAGAGTGACAGAGAAGCATCTTGCACCGGAACATGATTAGTAGCCTATATGCAAGTTTTTAAATGATAGGATTTTCTGTGAACCAAAAAACAGCTCTTAACATGGATTATGTTCGGTTAGGCCTACAAGTTTTTGGTAGGGAGGTTTGTTCTACATACCTGTTGCACATAAAATGAGCCTTCTAATTAGAGCTATGTGGGAATGTTTAAATGGATTGATTATACAGGGTTCATCTAGCCACTTTCTATGCATCTTTTAAACATTAATATTTAAAACTTTTTAGCAATTCATAGACTAAGTCCCTGACATCATTGCTAATGCTGTAATCTGTCATGTTAATTTATGCATGAGGAATTAGGAAACATTGGTAGGATTGGTATATAGAGTAGAGATACAGTAGGATAAAATGCAACTGTTTAATGGGAACCTAAGATGCATTTTTATTTCTCAACTTCAAATTTATTTTCTGTAGACTCCAACACAGCCAACCTCTAGGGAAAAAGAAACTTGTTGGTAATGTTAAATGAGAGTAACATATTGAAACCCTGTGATTTATATGGTTGGTATCAAGTTAAATTGTATAGGAAAAATGAAAATGCGAAGTCGCGCCCAAGATGAAAAAGCATAGCCAGACTCAGTTGAAAGCCTCTTGGATGCAAATCAGGTCTCAATAGTTAGACTTTAGGACGACCTTAGACATGAGCACTATAATACATTCAGGATCGACATAGCCTGCAGTACCAGGTCTTATTCTATGCACCTGGGCATGTTAAAAATAAACAGTCGTCAGGTTAATAGGGTAGTATATTACTATAAACACAGTAGGCTATCTATAATTTATCTCAAGCAAATCCAAGAAGTTACTGGTCTGAGAAACTACAAATCAATGAGCAGCAACCAACAATATACAGAGGTAGACCAGACTGCTGCTTGGTATTATTTTGTGATAACAGACCGGTCTATGGACTGAATACTCGATTAATCTAAGAAATATATGTAGGTACTGTGTCCGTTTAACCGGGGTCGCACGAACACGCATGTCTGAATTTCGATATCAACGGCAGCACGAGACTAAAAGTCTCAGGGTCCATCTGGGCACACGATATGTTAACTAGCTAACAGGCTGATTTCGAAAGCCACACGTCAATAGGGAAGAAAGGGAAATTTAGGAAATGCCACAAATAACACAGTTTTAAAAACAGTATTTACAATTTACTGAATTTGATCTTTCTCGAGCATCCTGAATTTAAAAAAACGCCTCCCAGGAAGAAATGAAAACTAAAAACACTCTCCTGGAAGAAAAATATCCAATCTCCCTGGGTCCCTTTCTTCTTCTTCTTCTTTTTGCGTTTTGCCCATTATAGAGCGCGCTTGAACTTGTTTTTCGGCTTGATGATATTCGCCTTCCTATCTTCCCAAAATCTCTTCATGAAGTCACTGTGCTGCTTCTTCCGTTCTTCTGTCCACTTGGTTCCAGTCCTGCCACTAGTTTTCACCCTAAACTTGTGCTTTGTTACTGCGGTCCTGAAGACTTTGCGGTTTCTCAGAATATTTTCTCCGATGTTCAACTCTTGCAGGTCCTCTCTTGATTCATCCAGCCAGGCTATCCTTGATTTCTGAGAATTTATTACATTGAATAACCTTTTTGTAAGTCTATAATCGTCCATCCTGAAGAGGTGTCCATAAAATGTTAAACGTCTTTTTCGTACCGTGTTGCTGAAACTATCTGTGTGACGGTATAGGTCTGAATTTCGTCTCTTAATCCAAATTCCGTTTTCTTGTGTGGGGCCGAATATTTTTCTAAGAATTTTACGTTCTTGCTTTTCTATATTTGCAATTTTAGAATGACCTCCTAAAGCTATGGTTTCTGAAGCATATAGAGCTTCCGGTAGTACAACTGTTTTGTAGTGTTTCAGTTTTGCATTATGTGACATTACTCTTTTATTATAGTGATCCCATGTTAGTCTGAATGCTCTATGAAGTTTTGAGGCTCTTTCTGTGTTAGCCAAACTGTCCAATCCTGAAGGAAGAATTATTTCTCCTAGGTATTTAAAAAAATCTACTTGTGATATTGCTCCATACGCTGTTTCTATTTTTTCTTTCTTCTTCTTTTGCTGAAAATTCTTCATGTTCTTGGTTTTTTCAAATGATATTTGAAGGCCTGCTTGTGATGCTATTCTGTATAATGTCTCAATAGCATGCTTAGTTTCTTCTTTGTTCCTAGTGATAATCGCTAGGTCATCTGCGAAAGCCAAGCATTTCACATTGATTTTGTTTCCAGCAGTTCCTATGCTAACGCCTTTGATGTTCTTTTCCCACTCTCTGATGACTTTATCTAGAACCAGGTTAAATAGAAGGGGTGAAAGTCCGTCTCCTTGGCGAACACCTGTTCGTACTTCAAAAGAGTCAGAAATTTCCCCAAGAAACTTCACCTTCGATGTTGTATTGGTGAGAGTCTGACGAATCAGTTCTCTGGTCTTCCTGTCCACTTGAAGTTCTTCTAGCGTCTCAAACAGGGTCTGCCTGTCCACAGAATCATATGCTTTCTTTAGGTCCACAAAGGTGACAATTGTGGGGTTGGATCTGCGGATCTTCAAAATCATCTTCAGATTCCATATCTGTTCAGCACATGAACGCCCTTTTCTAAAACCCGCTTGATATTCACCAATCAAATGGTCTGTTTGTTTCTCTAGTCTGTTCAGAAGAGCTTTAGATAGGATTTTATAGGCCACAGATAATAGGGATAGACCTCTATAGTTGTTTGGATCAGTTTTGTTACCTCTCTTGTGCAATGGATGTATTAACGCGCACTTCCAGTCCTGTGGGATCACTTCTGTTTCCCAAATTACTTTTAAAATTGCGTGGATTCTTCTGGTGACCTCTTCCCCACCGAGTTTCAACATTTCAGCGGTAATACCGTCTTCTCCTGGTGCTTTGTTGTTTTTAAGAGATTGAATGATTTCAGCTGTTTCTTCCATTGTCGGTGGATGTGAATCTGGATTCGGTGCAGGCTTTTCAAAGTGCATTTTTTCTTTCGGTGGGTCACAATTGAGTAGGTCCTGGAAGTAATCTGCTAAGATCTTGCAGTTTTCCTTGGTGTTTGTTTCTAGTGAGCCATCTGGTCTACTGAAACATATGCTAGGTGGTCGATAACTAGACAGACTCTCACGGAAGGTCTTATAGAAACTTCTGGTGTTGTTTTTTAGGAAATCCTGTTCTATCTCTATGAGTTTATTCCTGTCGTATGTCCGCTTCTCCCTGCGGATGATCTTAGCTGTTGATTTCTGGATCTTAAGGAATAATTCCCATCGTTCAGTTGTCTGATGTCCGTTCCATTTATTCCAGGCTTTAATTCTGTCTTCAATTGCTTTATCACAGGTTGTGTTCCACCATCTGTGTTTCCTTTTCCTTGGGGGCTGCCCTAACTTCTGTGCTGATGTCAGAATTGAGTTTCCTAAGTCCCTCCAGTCTTTGGGATTTTGCTCTTTTATGGCCTGAAGAAATTCTTTGGCGTTCTTCTTGAGGTGCTCCGGATCCACTCTTAGTAATCTCTTAGTTTTTGGTTTGGATCTATTAGGCTGGAATTTCACTTTGATTTGGCTTAAGTAGTGATCAGAGTCAATCACTCCCCTGCGCACTCTAACATTTAGGATTTCACATATGTTCTGTTTGGACACTGCTACATGATCAATTTGGAATTCTCCTAGTGCTGGATTTGGTGATTTCCATGTTTTCTTCTTGTGTGGAGACCTGGTGAAATATGTAGACATGAGCCTCAAATTGAAGGATTTACAGCAATTTATCAGATGCTCACCATTCTGATTTGTTCTCCAATGTGCTGGATGAAGACCAACTATGGACCTAAACTTCTTTTCTCTACCAACCTGTGCGTTAAAGTCACCGAGTAAAATTTTCACATGATGTTTAGGAATTTTGCTGATGGTTTCCTCAAGGAGTTCCCAAAAGTCTTCTACTTTCTGAGGGTTTTTCTTATTGTCATTGTTTATGGGAGCGTGGGCATTAATCAATGTGTATGCCTTGTTGCTTGATTTTATTGAGAGAACGGAGATCCTTTCGGAGGGAGAAGTAAAGTTGAGTACTGAACTGGCTATTGTTTTTCTTACAAAAAACGCTGTTCCAAATTGTGATAAATTATCTCCAATTTTTATGGCTGGTTTCCCCTTATATATCCTATAGTTTTCTGAATCAAAATGATTTTCGTCTTGGAAACGTGTTTCCTGAATGGCTGCAATTTGAATATCAAATTTATTCAAGGTGTCAATTAAATGTTTAAGTTTCCCAGTTTTGAGCAAAGTGTTCACATTGACTGTTCCGATGAAGTTCTTTTTCTTCGGGCGAAGAGATTTTGAGAAGCTCCGACTCTTCTCAGCATGATGCTCCCGATCCCCCAGAATCCGATGATCGGGAGAACCCGAACTGTATAAGTCCGGGGCCTGGGGTAGTTGCTGTGATCCAATACGATCCATCATGCCAGGTTCACAAGTTGAAAGTGAAAGGTTGGGGTGATCACATGAAATGATCACAAGGTTGCAACTCGATTGTTGAGATCGAGAGGTGCCACTCGATGTTCTGCAGCTGTTTACAGAGTGTTTGGTCCGCGAGAGGTATTTTATTTCCCTCAAGTCCGCTGGCAAGCCAGTGAGGACCCCCCTATCCGCCACCTGGGACGCGCCACGTGGGAGTATCACCTCTCCCCCTGCTATATTGTCAAAATTTACTGAGATATCGTTATTAATATTCCAAATATTTACAACATAGCACTGATTGATGGAAAGTGAGCAGAAAATACCAGTATATCTGCCACTCACCCTTACTCTGATATTTCCAAATTGTTCTACATGTTCAGATTCATTATCAGTTCATTCTGACATCTACGAAAATAATTCACTTTAAATCACATTTCGAGCACATTCATTTACATTTACACACTAGTATTTCCAAAATATTATCCAACCTTCTTTGTTAAGTTCATGTATTTCTTCCTTTGTCCATGAGAGTTTGTATAATTTAATTTCAATCTGTTGGATACAGGGAAATGTTTTCAAATAAACCTTCCAGAATTTGGAATAGCCTAAATACAATATCCAGGAGTAGAATTGTATGCTTTCAAAATCAGTTCATGCATAACAATAATTAATTAAGCCTCTTGATGTTAATTGATTGGTTCATTCATAATAATAACAATTTAATCAATTGGCAGTTATTCACTCAATTGTTTACCATATTTGAGACAATACCATATGGATATTCAGATGATGTCACTTATTCCTAAAATGTATTACACCGTTGTGCAACATAATGGAAATTATTATCTTAACTAGCAGAAGTACCCGTTCTTCGAACGGTCTTTGGTATGAATAACCAGACATTATCAATTGAGCTACTGTTGCAATGGTTAGCGGTTTGTCATTCCTTCAAAAGTTTTATCAGAACGAAGTTAGTTTTCTGGGAATATCACACACACTGCTAATTTAAGGGCCTTAAAATATGTTTTTCGGAGACCCTTTATAGACCCCCGAATTTTGTGTCTCACATTGAGAAGCGCAACATATGCTTTGGTCGTCCTTCTAGAATAATTTTTATATTTCACCTAATTTAGCATGTATTTTGAAACTTATTTCCCCTATACCCACCCTTCTATGAGAAGTAGAGTGAAGAGTTTTATAAATGATTAGTGTATTGACCCTCATGGATACCTACCTAATTTTACGATGCTCCAGGCATCCGAACACGAGTTATAGGCGTACATAAAGATACACAGAAATACAGACACACAAATCCACGGTTTGCTTGCATCTGTCAAAAAACATACCGAAACGCGTAAAAGAAACAAAATTGACACTTTAATAAACAAACAATCATATGTTTATGGATAGGTGTATTTATGCAAGAGCAAAGGCAGCTAGTGGCCATGAGACAAACTAACTCTATTGACTACAACGTATCACCCAGACCAAATATGGATATATCAACCACACAGTATGAAACAAATTCAAGGGGCAGATGACCTCGTAGTTCCACCCTTTAAAACAACAATAACTAACTAACTCACACAAAATCATCCTTACGATGTACCCGTTTGTTGACAAAAAAGAATGATAAGTAAAAATGTGCTCTCAAACTAAATTCACATAACGTGTACTACCTGACGTGAAAATAAAATTGAATACTTCAAATTCCTAAAAAGTCGCAAAAATTCTATTTCAATTCAGGAATTTTGGAAAATAATATTGCTGTTTGGAGATATAATAGACCTTCTGTTCAACATATCGCAAGTGTAAGTCGAGTGAAAGAATTCTGGAGGGCCCCTTGACCCCCTTAAGCACATTGACGAATTGTACAGTCTTAGTTGGTTCCGTGATAACCTTATAGCCATTTGCAAATTTTCACAAAAATGTAATAAATAGGGTGGTATTGCTTCTTACAGAAAGAAATGGAAAGTTGGATGTCATCTCTTGAGATACTGTTGTCATGATTACCGGCTTGCATTCATTGATTAGTTTATTAAATGAAATTAGTTTTCAGGGATTATCTCAGAAACTGTGGGTTATAGAGCCTTAAAATTTAGTTTTCAGGGACACATTAGGTCCCCCGTGTTTTTTTCCGACACCGAGGGGCTGAAAATGAGCTTTGTCTCGTCGTTGTGTGCCATTATATAATAATAATAATAATAATAATAATAATAATTGTATAATTATATAGAGATAGGGATTAAATATACCTTCCGTACCACACCCACACGTGTAAATCATGTGAAAAAAAATCTAGAGTACCTCTTGACCCCCTTAAGCGCAGTATACTGTATGTATTGATGCATTTTACATCGTAATTTGTTTCCGTGATAACCGTATTGTGCCCAACTCTAGGAATGGGTATTCCGAGTTTCAGACACCTAGATATCAAGGGAAAGGCTGTAGCCGCTTTTGAAAGTTCAGATATTTGAATATCGCGCTACATTGCTTCGAGAAGCATTTAGAAGAATTTTACCGATAGTTGGATGTCAAGTGACGTAGCGAGTAATAGCAGAGGTGGAGGCTATTTATTGATTAAATAGTTAACTATGGAGTAGAGACTTGAGACTGGGATCAGATTACTGGCACGGCCAAATGAAAGAGAATGCAATTAGTATCAAGTAAATCGGACCAGGGATTCAAGAGATATGAGGATTTCCAGATATCAGGTGATGACGCGTGACCCTGACCGTTTTGAATAAAAGCCAGCTGGAGCAGGCATGGGTAGCTCATTCTAACACAAGCACTTGGCAAGCAAGTTGCGTCTACGCTGAGCCAAGGCACATGGTTGCCGTATCTACGCAGAAGTTCTTTTCAAATCGTGATAGTCACGAGAAGTGCTGCGCAAACGAGTTGGAACTTAGTAAGTTTCTGGTGAGGAGAATCACTGAGGTGATTGTTTTTCTACAGACATTGGTGGAAATATTTGTATTTCCAAAAGGACATATGCTAGACTTTGTCTAGAAAATAGTATTTTGTCACAGTCCAGTAGTAACTTAATACTTGGATGTTTAAATCCATTTTCAAGTCAGTTTTCATTTTTGTAACTAGTTAACCACTTCGATCTGTCAGTACACTGAAGACTAGTCTATAACGGTGGCGTTCATTAGTCTACGCAAGGGAAACTGCAAGTTGTCTAGCGCATGGCAGATGGTGATATACAAACCATGCCCAGGGAACGATCTTCAGAACAGCCGTTAATTGCTTAGACTGTCAATGTTTTTCTTGTACTGATGAGATTACAGTGAGTTATGTTACAACTGACATATTTAAGAAGAGATCACTTAGATCTGACCCTATTTCAACAAACTGTTATGGCTTTGATAGAAGCCCATATTAAAATGGAACCACAGTTTATTCAAACGTCGAAAGATACTACCACTATGTCTGACTAGACGATTTGTGGGTCTACAATGGCGGCCGATACAAGGATTATACGTGCTTGTCCGATAGGGCATGTCTATGGATAAATCTGGTATAGACCAGGTTTACTACACTACAAGACCATCAAGAAATGTAAGCCACATTTGAATTATATTATGCCTAGCTAATTGGAACAAACTATTTTTTTCTGCAGATGACCAACACATTTTTTTCGTCGTATTTAAAGCTTGCAATGATTTACGCAAGACTTGTTAGAGTTATTCTGAGCATTTTCAGCACTCAGAACAGTTTAGGATCGATGACCGAGCATTTCGAGCATTTATTTGAATATTTCATATTTTTGGGAAATCACGGTAATCAGCCGATGTAACTGTAAATGTTAATAATTTATTTTTGTTGAGGAATGGATTTTTTTTCCATATTCGAAGGTTCGAACATGTGGATTCTCACATAATGAGATGAGAATTAAACATATTTAAAATGATATAAATAATAATAATAATAATAATCCACTAATAATAATAATAATAATTTTTATAATTTTTCTAAATAATTCTTGGATATTATATTTCATAATAATCATATGTATTGAGAAAGAGCCTATGAAGTAGTTTAATCATTTCTAGTTTGGAACAGGAGATTTTCCGAAGGAGAGTGGTTAGCCCAAGCCCGCATTCAACCAACATGTCAGTTCTGGTTGAACAGTTGATATTTGCAATGAGCAAAGTATATTTTTCAGATAACACGGAGAGGCATGAAACGAGAAGCAAATGATATTTGTATCAAATAGGATATTTTTGTATTTATATAAAATCATGACGTAAATACACTCGAAAGTGAAATAAAGCTTTTCATAAGTATGGTAAATTCACGGGTTGAACTGAATGGTAAAATAAAATAAACTTGTCAGTTTATTAATCTTCCAGTGTTGATAACAAGCAGAGGCTTGATTTATTGTATAAATTTTGGGAAGATAATTTATGTGTGGAGTAGTTGAAATGCCATTCCCAGGTGCGCATGTTAAGTCGCAGGAATGAAGAGGTTTTTTCGAGCATCAATCAAATAGCAGGTTCGATGGCTCAGGTTTATAGTAGGAGTATTGGAGCCACACATTTCGTCGTATGAATAACCCGAAGGTTATTTCTTTGAAACCATCAGTTCTTATTTCAACCTTGTTTACGAATTCCATTTAGACTTTGATTTTGCTAGAACCCGGATTTGTCATGATAGTAGTTTATTCTTCTTCAGAGGAAGACCTTTACCGTTGTTGTAGTAATATTGTGTTCTTACACAAATAATAGAATGGGCCACTGCCAATTTAAAATAATTCTTTAACCACGAATAATTTGAAGGATATTTTCAATCCTAGTGCCATGAACTAAATGAATTCGTTATAAAACTACAATTCTTATTTCCGCATTCTGTCGAAGAATTGCAAGTTTTGAAAGTTGCTAAAAATGGCCGTGAATATAAATATGTTTATAATAATGTTTCCAAGTGGATAATTGAATAGTTGAATGGTTCAACCATTTATTGATCAAGTTGATGATTCAGAAATCATGTATTTTGTTAGGAACTTGAAGTTCATAATCGAGTCACTTCTCGAATGTTTAATGTCAGAAGAACGATTAATTGTTGTTGTGCTTCGCACAATTCTTCGATGCTATGCTCAAGGTCAAATACTTTTCAGATGTTATTAATATGTATAAATAATTTGTGTTGCTTCGATGATAATATTTTCGACGATATAATTTTGAAACTGGAAAAACAAGTGAAAGTTTAGAATTCTATAAACATTTATTCTACGAGTGTTAATATCATGTAAATAGTCAAACAGTGATCTACGTTATTTCCAGTATGGACAATTAATTTTGAACTGGAATTAAATATTAATAATTTTGGAACACAGTCCACAGGACTATTAATCGGACTTGTGTTTCCAAAAAGATTGTCAAATGTGTTTGGAAGATTTCTGTATATTGTGTGTATATAAGACTGTGGATCGCCACACGTGGATGATGCTGCTTTGAGCATTTTTGCAGTCAGATTTTAACTTTAAAATAAACTGAGATAATTTTACCAGATGTGTTTCTCCCAATTAAATCTCCTTCTATCCTTTTTGTTGCATTGAACCAAAAATCAGCAAAGCATTTTTTTAAATTTGATGTCGTTTTTGCGATTTGCTTTAACCCATCTGGCGCTCCGGGATATTTTGACTCTCGTGCTGACTGATTATTGGTAAAATGCATATGTGGTCGTGCGGACTCCGGTCTAAACGGGCACATAAAATAAGATAGAGAGAGAAATGGCTTCGAACGTGGGTCCCGATTTATTATTATTATTATTATTTATTTACCATAAATCGTACACGAAGTATGGAAGGCCTAGTGAAAAAGGGCAAGCCCCACATACATATTTCATGCTTCACAGGCACAGCTTACATCTACATTTGTTTTAACAATATTTACAAGTTTTACAAAGATATTTGCAGTATTTACATATTTAGGATATTGACATAGTACATTTTCCTGTTCACTCACTCTCTCACGCACGCACTTTCATAACCTCAATCACTCGATACATTCATTCATTCATTCCATTCAGATACTCATTCATTCAGCGGTACAATCAATCACTCATACATACGTTTATTTATACAATGTACCTTTTTACGTACGGCTTGAATTTCCTAAGAGGCAAGATCTTGGCATCCCCTGGCAGCGCGTTCCATAACCGCGCTGAGCGGCCGTAGAAACCTGTCAGGTAAGCATTGCTACGTGCGAAGGGCGGAACGAGGGTTACACCTCGTCCTCTCCGAACTGAGCGATATGCCAATGACAGTCGGCAAAAAGGGTCAATATTAATGGAACCTGTAAGGGATTTTTTAAGAAAAATTAGATCAATTTGTTTGGCTGTTGCCTCTATAGATGGAAATTTTGACAAAGGGGAAGGGGAATAATGAGCTATTAGCCTCTCAGCGCGGCGCTGTACACGCTGGAGCTTGTTCATGTTTTCCGCTGTAGTGGGATGCCAAGCAGGTAAGCCGTACGTTAATATCGGACGGACCATGCATGTGTAAGCCATTCTGAAGGCTCTAGGTTTACAACCTCTCATGTTTCTGTGCAAGAAACCCAGAACTTTGGTGGCCTTACATCTTGCCTCTTCACTTTGAATATTCCAATTCAGGGTGTCGGAGATTGTTACCCCTAATAGCTTTAAGTTTGTGCACTGAGGGATGAGACTGTTCATAATTTTGTATTCATTCTCAATGGGTTTTTGTGACCTGGTTATTCTTATGTATTTACATTTTCGTACATTTATATTTAAATTATTCACAGAACACCACAGCGATAAGTTGTCCAGATCTGATTTAAGACAGAGGGAATCTTCTTCACATTTAATGCCCCTGTATAGCACGGTGTCATCTGCATATAGTGACATTGATGAGGTGACACAGCCAGGAAGATCGAGCACATATATAGTGAAGAGAAGAGGTCCGATCACAGAGCCCTGAATCACTCCAGAAGTAACTTGAGCAGTCTGCGATCGAGCTCCTCCGTACACCACACACTGTGTTCGACCCTCTAGGAATGACCTCACCCATGCAAGTAAGCTACCCCGTATGTTAAGCTGCTGTAGCTTTAACAAAAGTCTTTCATGAGACACTTGATCGAAGACCTTAGCCCAATCCAGTGCAATACAGTCCACTTGTTTCACTTCTGGCTGATTCAAGTAGAACTGAAACTCATCAATGACTTTTGTCAATAGAGTAGTGCAAGAACGACCAGGAAGAAAACCGTGCTGATTTGGGTCGAGCAGATTGTTCTCCCGTAGGAATTCCAGCACACTGTTTGCTACTAGCCGCTCCATACATTTACAAATTATAGATGTTAGACACACCGGTCTGTAATTTGCAGCATCTTCTTTGTCACCTTGCTTATAGATTGGCACCACGTTAGCACATTTCCACCCACACGGCACAGAACCTTGGTTGATAGACAGGTTGAATAACGCACTCAGAGAGGGCGCTAATGCTTCCGCACACTGCAGCAGGATCCGTCCGGGAACATCATCTGGGCCGGTCGCCGCATGTGGTCTAATCTTCCGTAGGCTCTGAATCACCTCAGTTGTTGTGAAGTACAGGTTGGAGAGAGGGAGGGGTGGAAGTGATGACCTTGGCAGAAGCAGGTCCGTGGTCATATCCGGCTTAGAAAAGTTCTGCTTGAAACTGTCACTGAACGCTGTTGCAATATCTTGGGGTGCACTTAGGAATTTACCGTTACAGTGAAATGAGGCTGGCGCAGCGGTGCCGCGTCTTCTGGACAAAAATTTCCACATTTCACTGGTGCTGCTTATTTTGTGAATATAATTGTCGTATGTTTCGCGAATTAATTTCTTTGTTTGGTTCCTGATGTTCTTGTATTTTTCCCACATGATGTCAGTTGAGCAACTTTTCCATTTCTTGTATAAAACGTTCCTTTTCCTAATCATTTTAATGACTTCCTTCGTCACCCAAGGAGAATTTTTCTTTCCACTAATGGTTACTTTCGGTATTGCTATATCCACACATTCAAAGAAACAATTTCGCCAGGCGTGCCACACTGAGTTGATGTCGCTGGTGTCCAGAATACATGGGGTGGGAAGGTGTTTGAGGAATAAAGATGATAGCAGTTTCCAGTCTGCCTTTTTGTAATTGTATACTGTCCTCACTGTGCTCTTGCTGCGTGGTTTGTTGTAATGCAATGTGGTAAAGATGGCTGCGTGATCACTGAAACCGGGTATGACTTCAGCTTTCTGTACGGAGGAAGGAAGGCTTGTGAGGAATAGGTCTATTGTGGAGCGTGTAGTTTGTGTGATTCGAGTTGCTTCGGTTATTAATTGGTCAAGGAATAAATCGTAGAATGCAGTAAGGAATTCATTAGCAATGGGATCCTTGGGAGTGGGAGGAGAGTTTTGCCAGTCTATTTCTAAATTAAAATCGCCTGTTATGTAAATGGCCTTGTATTTGTGCTGGATGTATTGTACACGACGGAGGGACTCCAAAAGTTCATCATTGATGTGCCGAGTTGAATTTGGAGCACGGTATACAGAGCCTATTAGAAATGTATTGTTCGTACACGTGAATTCCACCCACACAGCCTCAGCATCAGTTTCAAGCTCCCGTTGGCGAACAGGCCTTAACTCAGGTTTCATGGCTATTAGTACCCCTCCCCCTGATGTCCAGGTTCGATCTTTGCGGAACATGGTGTATGTTACCGGAAATATTTCTGGGTCGTTAGTGGATTTTTTCAGCCATGTCTCCCCTGAACACACAATTGACGGATTAAGTGCTGTGAGACAAGAACGCAGGTCCGGTTGTTTGGAGGGACATGTTACACTTCGAGCATTGAAGGAAAAAATGGACAATGCTTTGCCATCCGAGGGTGTTACGTCACTATCTACGCTATTTGCACTCTGTGTCGATGTATTAAAAAATGAGTTAGAGAACTGAGGTAAAGAACAGTTCCAACACAGCCACGATTGTTTCCCAGAGGTGATTATTTTGTGTTTTGAAGCACTGATTTTTGCACAAGTTCTGTGCGCTTGAGAGTGGCAAGATGTACATGTCACAAATAACTGATTCACACGACCCTTCGAATCACAAATTATACACACCTTATTCGGCCCTGGGTTCATCTCCACATCTCCACTGAGAGCCATAGACAGCACCACGAGATGTAATAATGTAGCGGGCGGTCTGGCAACCCCGCGCAGTGCTGGACGCCCTCTGCCTGCTGCCGTGACTATCAGCCCCTCGCTTCCACACCATGTGAGAGAGGATATATTGAGTTTACAAACTACCATGAGGTGTTCCTTCAGGTCCGATTTCACACACGAGTCTTCAATTGTTAAAGAATGATCGAGGATCTTTTTCGAGGCACCCACTGAGCTTTTTACTAGGTAGAACACGAGGAAAAGTTGGAGCACTCTAACTGCTACACACCTGCTGGCCGCCATCTTGTTGTTCCATGGTTAGACATGGTCAATCGCATGCCGATTTGAAATTGTGATAATTTTTATAGAAATATTTTGGGAGTTGAGAGATGTCTGGTTTGGATGAATAAATTAGTAGGAAACCCAATTAGTGGGGAAAATTAAAAATTTAACTTGGTTAATAATTAGAATGGGTTTGATTATTTTTGATAATGGCTTAACCATTAGGGCGTCAAGTAAATTCAATAGTAAACGTTCGAGGACTGGACATACACATTATTAGAATCCAGGTGGAGGATATTTGAGAACTTGCATATTTTTCTTGTGATATTGTGGTAAATGTAATTCGTAAAAGTAGAGAATTTTGTTTTTCCATCACGTCGACATTAGGACAAATCTCATTTTATTATAGTGTTCCAATTAGCTATTCATATTTCTTGTTCTAGTTATAAGCTTGTGTTTGCCACTGTTGTATACCCCTAAGTTTTGAATAATAATTGAAATTATGGAAGAAATGATGAGGATGATGAGGAGTTTGGAGGAGAGTTCAAAAGAGGCTGGACTGCGTGTAGCAGCCATTATGAAAGAAAATACTGAGGCTTTGGAAAAGAAACTTAAAGAAAATTCTGATAAACTTAAAGAAAGTTTAAACGATAAACTTAAAGAAAATTCTGATTCTTTAGAAAGCAGATTAAAAGATAACTTGAAAGAAAGTTTAGATGAAAAACTTAAAGAAAATTCTGATTCTTTAGAAAATAAACTTAAAGAAAATTTGAATGATAAACTTAAAGAAAATTCTGATTCTTTGGAAAATAAACTTAAAGAAAATTCTGATTCTTTAGAAAATAAACTTAGAGAAAGTTCTGATTCTTTAAAAGGTAACTTGAAAGAAAATTTAAATAGTAAATTTAATTCAATGGAAAGTAAATTTAAACAGAATTCTGAAATTTTGAAAATGACACTTGAGAGTAAAATGATTAAATTATGCGATAAAACACATGAGCTCGAAACTTCATTAGCTACTAACGCAAGTTTAATGGACGAAAAATTTCGCGATGCCGATCTTCGATCTCAAAGCTTAGCTGATAGGATAGAACATGGTCTTAGGAAAGTTGGTGAAGACATGGTCAACCTGGAAGTCAGAGTTAAGAAGGAGAGTAACGAGATGGGAATTCTAGTTGTTCAACGTTTAACGGAACAATTCAAAGAACTTGTCATGGGAGAAATAAGAGAAGGTGTGATTAGTGAATTGCAAACTGAAATTAAAACCACAGTTGTCAATGAAATTAAAGACACACTCAAGCTGGAGAACCAAGAGGGAATCAAGGAGATTAGGGAATCTTTGTCATCCCATATCGAAGTAATTGCCAAAGATATCCAAGCAACTCAGAAGGACATATCAGATATGACAGGGTCATTGAAAAGTCATGAGGCTGTTATGAACCAGATATCCATTGATGTTAAGGAAAATTGTAAAGAAACTGAAGCAATTAAGAAGATGGCAGAAGAAAACCAGAAGGAACTTGAGGCTATGAAAACTCAAATCAAGGACGAGAAACAGTCTGATCATCTGTGGAAAATGCCAAATGTACGGGAAAGGAACAGATACAGATAAATCTAGGAGGAGCTAGAGAGACTGATAGACAGGATGAGGTCAGGACAGTATTTCAATCCAACCCCATAACTGTGTTTATGAATATAGAAGATAAGCCTTCTAAATTTTCAGGGCGAGATTCTGTGACACCCGTGGAATTTTTGAGAGAAGCAGGTGATTACCTGAAAGATTCTAAGATCCCTAAAGAAAGACAGATCCGAGTGATAGGGAAGTTCTTGGAAGGTCCTGCACTTCTGTGGTTTAGAGCATTTAGATCCACTCTAACCACTTTTGAGGAGTTTTCTCGTGGGCTATTGAAGAAGTTTTGGTCCCCGGAAACCCAACAGCAAGTCAGAGCAGAGTTATATTCGAAGAGATTCTCGACGTCACAACCTACTCGATACTCTACGTACTTTTCTGGACAGCTGTCTAAACTTCAACATTTAGATCCGCCGATGCCAGATAACGAGTTGATTACTGCATTGATACGTCAGTTTCCAGCAGACGTCCAGAGGACTTTGATCGCTGCTGATATCTATAATATGGAACAATTTGATGAAGTATTACAGAAGCTGGATCATACAAACGCTCAATTCTTCCATCAGAAGGGAGTAAAGAGTAACAACGCTGTGTATGCTGTTATGGCTGACAGTTATTCTCAGACACCTCGAGAGATTCGAGAGGAGCGAGAAGAGAAATCGCCGAGGGAAGATCCGAATAAGAGAGGATGGAACCAGTACAGTAACAGATACAGTTACAAGCCATATGCAAGACCGGATGGTGGTAATCGATACAACACTCGATGGAGAAGACCACGAGATAGTCAAGGAAGGTACCAGGAAAGAAGATCCTATGGTAGAAATAACTACAATAACAGAGGGAATGTAGATACTCGTCAGTCCAATGAAGAGTTTAACAAGGACACAAGGAAATATTTGGAAGCAAGACACCAAGATAACTTGCAATTTTTGGAGCAGAGGCCCAACGAACCAGGTCCATCGGGAACACAACAATCCCGGGGGAATGGTAATGAAAAAAAACCTTCGAATTCACAGTAGAAGATAGAATTTTGAACACTTTCACTTCCAGAATTATTAAATGGCAAGCAGAGGATGACGATTTAATTCAACAGAATGACGAACGAAAAGAAATGGGTACCAGAATTAGAATGCCGATCATATCATGCGAAGTATTTGGTATGCCTGTCGATACTTTGATCGATACTGGGGCTATGCTTTGTCTGGTGAGTGAGAAGCTTTATATTCTGTGGAAGCTCAAAGAGAATTTAGAGGAGATTCCAGTATCAGGAATTAAGATCCAAGGAATAATACCCAATAAAATATCTCTGTGCAAAACACAATTATACTTATGTATTACGATTGGAGGACATGATTTCCGACATGTATTTGTTGTAATGAAGGACATGGCTTTTGACATGATATTGGGAGCAGATTTCATTCAGAAATATCAAGCAGTGATAGATATGAAGACAGAGACGATCAGATTTAAGAATACCGAAGAGATTAACTTCGAGGGAAAAGAAGAGGAAGACATCGAGGGAGATGCTCAATGGTCTCTGATTTTTCATGAAGCTGAAGGAAGAGAAGTCTACACTGAGAAGGAGTCCCCAGAGCTAGGGAAAATTTTGGAAGAGTATCACGATATTTTTGATATTAAGCCTGGTGAAAATGAAGATTTTGAATATTGTGGAAGTAAACAATAATGGAAGCTATGAAGTAGCCAATACACGAACTGGTAACATCGTGGGAACTTATAATGCATCGAATTTGAAGATCTATTATTCAAGAACCAGATGATTTAATGTGTAGATAGGAAAAATAAAAATTTTTCAATTTTTATTTTTTGCTAGGTGTGGGGTGGATGTGCCCAACTCTAGGAATGGGTATTCCGAGTTTCAGACACCTAGATATCAAGGGAAAGGCTGTAGCCGCTTTTGAAAGTTCAGATATTTGAATATCGCGCTACATTGCTTCGAGAAGCATTTAGAAGAATTTTACCGATAGTTGGATGTCAAGTGACGTAGCGAGTAATAGCAGAGGTGGAGGCTATTTATTGATTAAATAGTTAACTATGGAGTAGAGACTTGAGACTGGGATCAGATTACTGGCACGGCCAAATGAAAGAGAATGCAATTAGTATCAAGTAAATCGGACCAGGGATTCAAGAGATATGAGGATTTCCAGATATCAGGTGATGACGCGTGACCCTGACCGTTTTGAATAAAAGCCAGCTGGAGCAGGCATGGGTAGCTCATTCTAACACAAGCACTTGGCAAGCAAGTTGCGTCTACGCTGAGCCAAGGCACATGGTTGCCGTATCTACGCAGAAGTTCTTTTCAAATCGTGATAGTCACGAGAAGTGCTGCGCAAACGAGTTGGAACTTAGTAAGTTTCTGGTGAGGAGAATCACTGAGGTGATTGTTTTTCTACAGACATTGGTGGAAATATTTATATTTCCAAAAGGACATATGCTAGACTTTGTCTAGAAAATAGTATTTTGTCACAGTCCAGTAGTAACTTAATACTTGGATGTTTAAATCCATTTTCAAGTCAGTTTTCATTTTTGTAACTAGTTAACCACTTCGATCTGTCAGTAAACTGAAGACTAGTCTATAACGGTGGCGTTCATTAGTCTACGCAAGGGAAACTGCAAGTTGTCTAGCGCATGGCAGATGGTGATATACAAACCATGCCCAGGGAACGATCTTCAGAACAGCCGTTAATTGCTTAGACTGTCAATGTTTTTCTTGTACTGATGAGATTACAGTGAGTTATGTTACAACTGACATATTTAAGAAGAGATCACTTAGATCTGACCCTATTTCAACAAACTGTTATGGCTTTGATAGAAGCCCATATTAAAATGGAACCACAGTTTATTCAAACGTCGAAAGATACTACCACTATGTCTGACTAGATGATTTGTGGGTCTACAATGGCGGCCGATACAAGGTTTATACGTGCTTGTCCGATAGGGCATGTCTATGGATAAATCTGGTATAGACCAGGTTTACTACACTTCAAGACCATCAAGAAATGTAAGCCATATTTGAATTATATTATGCCTAGCTAATTGGAACAAACTATTTTTTTCTGCAGATGACCAACACATTTTTTTCGTCGTATTTAAAGCTTGCAATGATTTACGCAAGACTTGTTAGAGTTATTCTGAGCATTTTCAGCACTCAGAACAGTTTAGGATCGATGACCGAGCATTTCGAGCATTTATTTGAATATTTCATATTTTTGGGAAATCACGGTAATCAGCCGATGTAACTGTAAAAGTTAATAATTAATTTTTGTTGAGGAATGGATTTTTTTTTTCCATATTCGAAGGTTCGAACATGTGGATTCTCACATAATGAGATGAGAATTAAACATATTTAAAATGATATAAATAATAATAATAATAATAATAATCCACTAATAATAATAATAATAATTTTTATAATTTTTCTAAATAATTCTTGGATATTATATTTCATAATAATCATATGTATTGAGAAAGAGCCTATGAAGTAGTTTAATCATTTCTAGTTTGGAACAGGAGATTTTCCGAAGGAGAGTGGTTAGCGCAAGCCCGCATTCAACCAACATGTCAGTTCTGGTTGAACAGTTGATATTTGCAATGAGCAAAGTATATTTTTCAGATAACACGGAGAGGCATGAAACGGGAAGCAAATGATATTTGTATCAAATAGGATATTTTTGTATTTATATAAAATCATGACGTAAATACACTCGAAAGTGAAATAAAGCTTTTCATAAGTATGGTAAATTCACGGGTTGAACTGAATGGTAAAATAAAATAAACTTGTCAGTTTATTAATCTTCCAGTGTTGATAACAAGCAGAGGCTTGATTTATTGTATAAATTTTGGGAAGATAATTTATGTGTGGAGTAGTTGAAATGCCATTCCCAGGTGCGCATGTTAAGTCGCAGGAATGAAGAGGTTTTTTCGAGCATCAATCAAATAGCAGGTTCGATGGCTCAGGTTTATAGTAGGAGTATTGGAGCCACACATTTCGTCGTATGAATAACCCGAAGGTTATTTCTTTGAAACCATCAGTTCTTATTTCAACCTTGTTTACGAATTCCATTTAGACTTTGATTTTGCTAGAACCCGGATTTGTCATGATAGTAGTTTATTCTTCTTCAGAGGAAGACCTTTACCGTTGTTGTAGTAATATTGTGTTCTTACACAAATAATAGAATGGGCCACTGCCAATTTAAAATAATTCTTTAACCACGAATAATTTGAAGGATATTTTCAATCCTAGTGCCATGAACTAAATGAATTCATTATAAAACTACAATTCTTATTTCCGCATTCTGTCGAAGAATTGCAAGTTGTGAAAGTTGCTAAAAATGGCCGTGAATATAAATATGTTTATAATAATGTTTCCAAGTGGATAATTGAATAGTTGAATGGTTCAACCATTTATTGATCAAGTTGATGATTCAGAAATCATGTATTTTGTTAGGAACTTGAAGTTCATAATCGAGTCACTTCTCGAATGTTTAATGTCAGAAGAACGATTAATTGTTGTTGTGCTTCGCACAGTTCTTCGATGCTATGCTCAAGGTCAAATACTTTTCAGATGTTATTAATATGTATAAATAATTTGTGTTGCTTCGATGATAATATTTTCGACGATATAATTTTGAAACTGGAAAAACAAGTGAAAGTTTAGAATTCTATAAACATTTATTCTACGAGTGTTAATATCATGTAAATAGTCAAACAGTGATCTACGTTATTTCCAGTATGGACAATTAATTTTGAACTGGAATTAAATATTAATAATTTTGGAATACAGTCCACAGGACTATTAATCGGACTTGTGTTTCCAAAAAGATTGTCAAATGTGTTAGGAAGATTTCTGTATATTGTGTGTAAATAAGAGTGTGGATCGCCACACGTGGATGATGCTGCTTTGAGCATTTTTGCAGTCAGATTTTAACTTTAAAATAAACTGAGATAATTTTACCAGATGTGTTTCTCCCAATTAAATCTCCTTCTATCCTTATTGTTGCATTGAACCAAAAATCAGCAAAGCATTTTTTAAAATTTGATGTCGTTTTTGCGATTTGCTTTAACCCATCTGGCGCTCCGGGATATTTTGACTCTCGTGCTGACTGATTATTGGTAAAATGCATATGTGGTCGTGCGGACTCCGGTCTAAACGGGCACAGTATAGCCGTTTACAAACTTTCACAGTAATGTACCTTCATTATTGTATTAAATCAAATTAGTTTCCTGGGAATAACTCAAAAACTATTGGTTTTAGGTCCTTAAAATGTGGTTTTCGGGGCCTTTTGGGCCTCCGAGTTTTGTTTCTGATATTGAGGGGCTGAAAATGAGCTTTGTCTGGCCCTTCTACACCTATTTCAGCATGCATTTTAAGGGGGTATGCCCCTCATATGAGAGGTACGGAGAAGAGTTACATCAATGATTAGTGTGGTGCCTCTGATGGATATCTGTATCAAATTTTACGTTGATCCACCTAGCCGTTCTCAAGTTATAAGGACTCAAAGTTGTCCACAGACAGACAGACAAACAAACAAACAGACAGACAGACAGACAAAAAAAAATTGCGCGCATCCGTCATAAAACTGTCTGAAACGCGCAAATAACGCAAATTTCCGTGGAAATTCAGAAAAAACAGACAAACTTTCATTTTATATATATAGAGATTATCCACCTTCAGGGGTTTTGAAAGGCTATCTCAAAACTAATGGGATTTACCACGCATCAAGTTATGTTGAGATTGAGCATTGGAAGTGGCGAGTGAGAATTTAAGCAATTAATTTAGAATTCGACCGAAGACTGGATGAGCTGGTTAATGGGGCATTCAAACATCCCTTCTTTTATACTCATACTTACCAATAATTCACATACGCAATGGGGCGATCACAATGTCTAACCCTTCTTGTATTCATTGATTATAGGGATCAAGAGCATTCCCTTAACGCTTATATTATTTATATTTTTTATCACTCATCGCATGAGTACCATAAGTCACATAAGATCTCTTCTGTTGAGTCATGTCACCGGCATGCAACTCAATCCAAAATGATTTAATTTAACCAAACTATCCGTCCCATAGTTGTTTTATTGTTATTATTTCTTCTCATTATATTAATGCTCTTGACTCTTCACCTGCTTCACAAATTCTCTCCTAATTTACACATCAATTTTCATAAACATGACGTCACTAAATTATTTAATTATGCACAAGTAGACTGGTTATTATCATCCAATATTGTTTTAACCCATTACACTGTAACATCCTTTAATAATTATCTCATTTTATATCAGTAATCAAATTATTACAAAATTATGGAAATGTTCTTCTTCTTCTTCTTTCGATTCGGCCATCCAAGGACCACGTCATTTCAACTGTTTCTTGTTGCATCGAGCTTTAACATCCTCCCAGTACTTTCGCATTAGTTCTCGATGCTGTTGTTTCCTTTCTACAGTCCACTTCTTGCCAGTTGGAAGCTTTGGCTTTTCTTGAAAACATCGGTGTGCTGTTAGTTTTTGTTTAAGTGTGGCACGTTCCCAAATATCGTTGCCTGTTATTCCCACTTCTTGTAAATCTTTGTCCACCTCAATGAACCAAGCTCCCTTGGTTTTCTTTTTGAGGAAGTAGGTGAAAATTCTATTTGTCAATCGTGCTGGGTTCATTCTTGTTATATGACAGTAAAAGGTAATTCTCCGTTTCCTCATGGCATCAGTTATTTTTTCCACGTGGGTGTAAAGTTCGTGGTTGTGCCTTCTCCTATATTCCCCATTTTCCTTTACCGGACCCAAGATTTTTCTTAGAATTTTTCTTTCTTTCACTTCCAGCTTCTCTGTTAGTCCCTTGCGATGCATTGCAAGGCACTCTGCAACATACAAAGCCTCTGGACGGATGACTGTTTGGTAGTGTCTTAACTTGGCATTTGTTGATATGGATTTCTTGTTGTAAATGGCCTTTGTTAGATTGTATGCCATTTCCATTTTCCTGATTCGTGACTCGAAAGCTGCCTTCTCGGAGAGATTGGGGTCTATCCACTCACCCAAATATTTGAATGCTTTCGTTTGCTTGATTTTCCCCTGTCCTACATCCAGCTCTTTTGGCGCTAGCTTGATATTAGTGATGAATTCTGTTTTTTTTCAAAGGAGATCTTAAGGCCCGCTTTTGCTGCTTGAATCTGGAGTTCATTAATTTGCGCTGAGGCTGCATCGAGGGAATCTGAAAAAATTGCGAGGTCATCTGCGAATGCTAGGCAGTCAACTATCAGGTTCTGTTTTTTGTAGCCCAATCTGACTCCATTTTCAGACTTGTTAATGTTCATTACTTTTCGCCACTGCCGGATGACTTTTTCGAGCACACAGTTGAAGAGCAAAGGAGATAGTCCATCTCCTTGTCTTACACCAGTCTTGATTTCGAAGGGCTCTGAAATTTCTCCCCTGAATTTCACTTTGGACGCAGTGTTGGTTAAGGTTTTCTGAATGATTGCTCTTGTTTTGTTGTCCAGTCCCAGTTCTTTCAGTATTTCAAATAGGGTGGGTCGATCGATAGAGTCAGAAGCCTTTTTGAAGTCAATGAAGGTCACTACAAACTGTTTGTTTCTAAGCTTCAGATATGAAAGGATAGATTTAAGGTTCAAAATCTGTTCGGCACACGATCGTCCCTTCCGAAATCCCCCTTGATATTCCCCTAATTGTGGATCCAACTGTTCCTCTGCTCTAGTTTGAAGGGCTTTTGAAAGGATTTTGTATGTTATTGCAAGGAGGGAGATGCCACGGTAATTGTTCACATTCGTTCTATCACCTTTTTTGTGAAGAGGGTGAAGCAGAGCTGATGTCCAATCAATAGGGAGTTCCTCCTTTTCCCATATCTCACTAATTATTTCTGTTAGTTTATCGATAGCTACATCGCCAGCATGCTTCCATAATTCGGCGATTATTGAATCCTCGCCTGGTGCCTTATTGTTTTTAAGTGACTGAATGATCTGCATAATTTCTTCTTTGGTTGGTGGTGTAGAGTCCGGGTTTGTATTTGGATTGTCTTCAAATGAGAATGAGGATCCTGGGCTTTCACAGTTAAGGAGAGATTCAAAATAATTTGCCAGGATAGTGCAGTTGTCCTTGTCATTATAGGCAGTTTTTCCCTCAGGATCTTTGAAATGTAGGCTAGGTGGAGTGTATTTAGTGAGATTCTGTCTGAAGGTTCTGTAGAAATCTCGAGTGTTGTTTTTCTTGAAGTCTTGTTGAATCTTTTCCAATTGACTTTTGTCGTATGCACGTTTTACCCCACGTATGGTTTTTGCAGCATGTTTCCTCACTAACAGAAAACTCTCCCAGTTATCTGAATTCTTCTTAGAGTTCCATCTCTGCCATGCTAGTTGTCTCTGCCTTATTGCTGCTTCACATTCACTGGTCCACCAGAGATATTTCCTTCTTTTTGTTAGCGGGACTATCTCTTTAGCTGTTCTCACCATGCCATCTCGTAGTTGTTCCCAATTCTGTGGATCCAAAGTTTCAAGCTTCTCGGTAAACTCGTGATTCAAGTGTAGCTTCTCTGTGTCAAACCTGTTGATCTCACTTTGGCAGACCTTCCTGGTATTTCTTGGAAGAAGTTTAACCTTGATTTTGGAAAGGTAGTGATCAGAATCAAGATTTACACTTTTCAGGACTTTTACATTCTGGATCTCTCGGTGTGCCTTGCGTGAAATAGCGACATGATCGATTTGGAATTCTCCAAGTTTTGGATTTGGAGAAGTCCACGTTTTCTGCTTTCTTGGCAGGTGTTTGAAAGCAGTAGATTTCATAACAAGGTTGAATGCATGACAGTGCTCCAGAAGTCTCTCTCAATTGCGGTTGGTTCTGTAATGAGCTGGGTAACTCCCTACAATGTTTCGGAATTTTCTTTCACGGCCAAGTTGAGCATTGAAATCACCAAGCAAGATAATCATATGTTTGTCCGGAATTTTAGCCATTATATCCTCCAGATCTTCCCAAAATTCATCTGTTCCTTCTCTGTCTTTTTTGTTTGCCTCATTAATTGGCGCATGCACATTAACCATAGTATACATTTTGTTCGTGCATCGGAAAGTGAGGATTGCTACTCGGCTGTTAGGAGAAATGAAATCTACGACCGAGTCCAAAATTCTTCTATTTACAATGAATCCCGTGCAAAGGTGAGGGATGTTCTTTGCAACACGTTTACCAACTTTGCCTTTAAATATTCTGTACCCCTGAGACTCAAAAGGATGTTCATCTGTAAATCTTGTTTCTTGTACTGCCGTAATAAGAATTTGATGTTGGGAGAGAGTATCAGTGAGATGCTTAAGTTTACCAGTTTTCAAAAGGGAGTTCATATTAACGGTAGCAAAGAAGTTCCGATGTTTGTGTTTGATCTTTAGTGGAGTCTCGGACACCTCCAAGCTTTTTGGTGCTGGCTCCCCAGAATCCGAAGGCCTGCATGCATCGCTGAAAGCGATGGTGGATTGGTTACCACCTGGGGTAGTAGCTTTTGCTGAATTTTCCTCCATGCTTTCTTGAGACAGTTGAAAAACTGTAATTGGGGTCGGTGATATTTCACACCGGCCAAAGTACTACCAAGGTTGTGAGCCTTGGAGCCACCAGCACTGATCGGCTCGCCGACTCAGCTTCCCGCTGGGAGTGGTTACCCAACCTTCCACTGGGTTGCTCGGCTTAACAGGGGACACCTCGGGTAGGTTACGTGCTGGAGTTGGAGTGAAAGAGGCTAAGTTGGATTCTCTTGCTGAATCCAATATGTTTGAAATGTTATTATTATTGTTATTTCATTACATTTTTATAAAACCAAACTCCACATACTTCATTGCTCTGGTTTGTTTCATAATACTCCAAACATTATCAGATACTCGTAATTAATCACACCATCTTAATTCGTTTCCATAAATCATCATTAATCAAAATTAATGACTAATTATCACATCCATCATTAAATGATATTCGCCTCATTGTGTTCCTATTAATTCGTATTATTCATAGTTAATTGACCTTAATCATCGTGAATAATTTTTAATGACCCTTAATTTATTATTCATCATTGAATTACATTATATCATAATTATTAATTATTTATTTAATATTAATTCATAATCATGATTAATTATTATTATTAGTATTTACTATTATAATTATTCATTATCTTATTTTATTATTAAAATTTATTATAAGTCAAACTTATTATTATTGTTCATCTTATTATGATTATTCATTATTATTCAAAATTAGTATTATTCATAGAAAAATTGGATTCGATAAACATTAACATTATTATTAAATGAATCTAAACTTCAACTATTAATTAATCAAATTATTTATTCAATTACGCCCACAACCAGTGTTAAATGGTCCAAGAATCCCTAAAAAAACAAATGTAGCGAACACATAAACGCGTCGTTCACATAATCAAATGAAGAAGCTGTCTCGTGTTCCTTTGAAACACAAATAAGTTTTAGGATGCCATAGCGTCCTCTCCCATAATTAATCTATTTTAAACGTCGAATGGCGGCGAGGTTCCAAACCGCACCTCAATGTGATTCTAAGACCGGTCTCAACAATAGTCATCAAATATGTAGACTGCCAAGGCTTGATACACACAGAAACATTTGAAAACATTAATTATTAATAATGTATATGCTTCCGGCAGAAGCTCCACCCAAGAGAATATGAGCATCGGGCGGGTCGAACTATAAGAAACTGTAAGTGAAACCAAAATCGTGGATATCCGCGGTTTAAGCTTCAGACTGGAGAGAAGCTACAGTAAGGTTAGTTTAGTTTCCATTTTTGAACTGAGAAACTCGACCTCCCTTGAAACAAGGCTTAAGACAAGCCTGAAGGCTGAACCAAGTGAAAATAATGGCATTCAAACATTCCCCGTCAGATAATTAATGGGAGGAATAAAGAATAGGATTCATTTTAATATATTTATTTCAAGACACTACAGCAGTGTACAAACAAGTTTATGAGTAAGGGGTTAAGGTTTTCTGGTTGCAATCACATTTAATTCAAAACACAAATCATTATTTTCAACCCTTTGCAGAACTTCAAGTAGACACACAGAACAAAGAATGACCAAACCTAATATTAGTTCTGTTATAAGCTGAAATATGATTACTTTTCCAATCTCTGAATAAAGGTCCTCGTGGTTAATTACAGGCAAGGTAAGGTACCTAATAGCCTGCATTTCATTGCTATGTTATACATTCCAGCTTTCAAAAAGGTACTTTCCTTCTGCCTGCTGGCAATTATGGAAAAAACGCTTAATCAAAGAACAAGCGTGGTTTATATTAACAGTGAAATACTAGCGCGAATGGCAACCACAGGTTTTTAGTTTACAATATTTCCAAAAAAGTTCTGAGAGAAAGCGCCACTGTTGTTCAGAGTGCCCGGTTGCTATGGTAACATGGGCTATTCTACTAACACATTGTGTCCCGTTCTTGTTTTGCTTCTGAAAATTACATATAATTTAGGTAGCCTATATACTGTATATACCCATAGCCAAGTAGTTCATAATAATTTTCATAAAGTCCACAACTTTTATGGTGCCTTTAAGGAGACCTTGAAAGTAACGAATGTCATATTTAATCCAATGCTAAAATGTAATCTATTTAGATACGATTTGTAGTCAAACTAACCACTAGAATATCTTAAAATAAATCATGGGTGTGAGATATTATATGCTGAACGATACCATGCAGATTTAATACATTAGCACTGATGAGGTTTCAGATATAAATAAAATAGCCATGCGAATCATTTCATTGAAATAAAAGCCAATCTTCAGTTTTGCCAATCAAGTATTTTCACTTTTACCACGCAGATTGTCATAAATCTGCACTACTTTCATTAATTGTGTAAGGAGAGTGAGCTGTGTAGGTTACATACTTATAGCTCTCTTATTTTTCAAGAATCATGTACAAAAAACTAAAGAAAATTACTTTTATAGTAACTTCAATTTTCAAGTTACACATATGATAAATCTCTAAATCTCTGTTACCTTCACAATTAAAACGCTATTAGAGGTGACTTTACACGTGTTCACTGGAAGAATTTTATACTTAAAATACTGTCCGAATTTTGTGAAGCACACGTAGAATTATAATGTGTGCGTAATCAGCCTAAACTAAGAATCCAATTCACAGATTTGGTCCCACTAGGCTACAAGGCCCCTTAAACACTACCATTGGTCACATGGAAGCCCAGATGAATGTCCTCCACAGCATCATAATACACCCTCCCTCTTCGTGGCGCGGTGCTTGCAGTGTTTCGCCTTGAAGACGGCGTAACTGGACACGACCATACACTTGCTGTAACAGGAAACGTGATTCTTCGGACCAGGCAACAATTTTCCACTGTGCACCAGCATTGCCCTCTGCCGTCCAATTGGCCACGATCACCGCCTATTCTCTCTTACAGCGGGCGCAAGACTCCGACCTACACATACGTCGGTGAAGCGTGGACGTCCAACACCTTGTCGCCTACTCGTGCTTTCACCGTCCTTCAATCACTTTCCATAGATGATCACGACAGTAGGAGGTGAACAGCCGACCAGCCTTGGCAGTATCCGAAATGCTCGTTCCCAACCGCCGGGCCATAACAATCTGACCTTTGTCAAAGTCACGTTAGTCAGTAGATTTCCCAATCCTCAGCACATATTGGCACTAGACTGACTCCTCATTCGTTTCTACTCCGTTTGTTTACTTTCGTACCGTGGCACGTGCCCGCAACCTCTCCAGGCGGCATTCAATCTCGCGGTGGGCAGTGTTCATAATGTTGTGGCTCATGAACGCATATACGTACATATTCTTTCAGTGCAAGTGGAGAGGCTCGTCGATCCACCAACTCAGCTGTGTCTGCGATGTTTAATTTATTTCTCTAACAAGCAACCCGCCCGGCTTCGCCCGAAAACTGTAGCATCATCAATATAAATTAAGGAGGAATCATAATTTCATAGCAGAATTCTCTTTATCGGACAATAAACCATGAACATTTCTTCCCTGTGTCACATGAGATTTGGGGATGTCTCCCTTTGTCTTTGTGAATTCTTTCTTTCTCTCTCTTGTGACAATCGAGAAATTATTTGTTGCTCAGTTTCATAGTTACGTGATAAGTGTATTGTTTTCGATTGCAATGAACTACCACCTATATCCTTTTTCCGTCTCGGCATGATGGGTTAAAATCACTGACTGGACTATGGATTAAATTATCATGGTGATCGCATGTGCAACGAATTCTTGTCAGACGTAATTTATGAATGGTGAGGTGTATGAATCACAAATCCTCCTTCCATCCAATCTAAACTTGACTGTGTATTCTGCGGAACGAAAAGTTCACAGGCGAAATAATGAAAAGCCGAGTTGCACTTCCAGGGAAACTCCAAACATATCCACTTTTCTCTGAAGTCTTGACTCGACACGACTCAACGGTGTCTGGGGTGATAAGTCCGCTCGCCAGCCAGCCTGCTCGTAAACTATCTCGAAGATGGTAAATGAATGGAGATTGTTGGAAGAAATGAAAACGTAAATACACTTAGAGTGGGAGATGTATTGAAGATAGAGATATGCTGTCCCTGCCTTCTTTTTAGAACTATTCATGCTAAACAATTCTTACACTCATAGTATATACTGTAGATATGTTTAACAGTTTGTCCGGCGCAAGCTTAAAAGGCGCACGGACGCCGGGATATTTTTCGACTTTTTCACTGAAATCGTTACTGCTTGGCTTCCTTTGGTCGTAAATAAATTATTTTCTACAGAAACTTTCCTCGAGATATCCTTTACAGAATGGTGAAAACCACATCAAAATCCATCCAGTGGATCTCGAGATTATCCGTAACATCCAAGAATCGAGGACTTGGTTTTATACTAAGTAAATAATACGACAATGGGTTGCTACAATGAAGAGACTGATTGGCGTAAACACAGAATATCAATAATGTCAATTCTTATTGAATTCTTATTTCATCTTTATAGCACTAAATCCTTTATGACGTACGGTACATTACGATATCTCCAATAATATGATACTTCTCAAACAATGTTCGATCCAATTATATTTCAATAGCAGGCAGATATTTATATCACGTACTATTCTTAATAAGAAGGTGACAACTCCAGTGTACAAGTAGCTCAAGTGGTGTCAGTGATAGAAGCAGCGAAAGAGGGTGCAGCAACGGTGAGCATTAATTCAGTCACTTACTACAATCTTATGCGAGCCCAACGACTGTCATTAGCAGCATAGCTCAACAAGCGTGTTTTTTTCCACCATGTTCCTTTCATTCTGGACTTGCTCAGCGTATGAGATTTAAACCAATCATCACCGAAATTAAAGTTAATAATTAATCAGAAAGTGGTATTTGCATTTGAAAAATCACATTGCATTCTAAGTGCTCAAAAAATGTAGAAGCACTTGATTTCATATAATAACTTTAGCGCTCATCTTTGAACAAATAAATATCTGGTGAGTCTACTTTAGTTGATAGCAATATACGTTTATTACCACCGTACATTTAACATATTAGCATAAATTAAAAGAAACTGGTCGTTGCAAAAATAATTCCGAATTCCATTTTATAAAAAACACTGAGTAAATTTCGGAAACACACTAAATGTATGACATATATTTCTATATCTCTCCCCTTAGTCACACTTTGAACGAGATTCTTGTCTTCAGAGAGAAGCGTCTTCCACAAATGATTTCCATCAAGAATGCAACTGTCGCAATAATAATGCCAATTATTAAAATAACAAAGGCTCCTTGCAAATGATCGACTGTGAAGACCACATTTCGTTCTCTTTCAATAATCTCTCTCCTCTTAATATCTACAAAAGTTTCTCCTTTTGTAAACTGAGACCACCATTTAAACAACAACCCACTTTCTCTCACTCTTGTCAACACAGTATTCAACTTATCTGTATAAGGGCTATTTATTCTAAGAAATATGGCGATATCGTACATGATTCCCGAATGTTCTAATGGTATGAGCGGCTTATTTTTTGTCCTATTCGACAATAAACTTATCATAGTTGCACGGGGACTGAATATTGCATAATTGTTTTCATTTTCCAGCCTCTTTATAAGAACGCCATCCTCATAAATGACAATATCTTTATATTTTACAATCTGCACGAAATTACTGACATCAAAATACTTAATTTTTTCAAATATCCTACTGGGTATAGTATCATCTCCGTTCTTCAAACCCGCCACGAAAGTTTCCCTGGAGGCATACTGTAGTTCAGATTCTGCTAAATCCTCTAGATTTAGAATTTGTTTCACATAACCCGGGTTGGTGAGGACTCCAACTAAATGGGACTGAAATGCTGAATTGATCAACAAGCAACAGAACACCCAAACAGAAAATATAATTCGTGATGTGGAACGATTTGGTTGACGATTTAACGATATGCCAATCAATATAGACCATGAATTTAGAGCAGAGAGAGCAATGCCGTCATTAGTGGAGAGTAGATAAATAACAATTGATGTCAGTATGCAGGAAGTAAGAACCAACGTCCAGATCTGGGAGCTGAATATGAGTGTGAGTGCCTTCCAACTGGGAATGCGTTCAGCCCTCGGAACAAACCACAAGAGACCATCTCTTACATGTGGGACAGTCATGTCCATTGCTTCCCACTTCTCGTCAGTTGGCTTGTGACCACCACATGTTAAATCAGCATGACCATTAATTACATCGCCGAGTGCTCCGACCCAACTTCCATTGTCCAAACGTCCACCCCGTGTTTCATAAATTGTCTCGGTGTGAGAAGGATACATAAAATCTATGCGAAGGCCATATTTATTTGTTATTGTTAATATTAGATTTACCTCAAACCCAGTAATATTTTTTAAAAGCCTGTCTTTTGGTTTTCCTCGCATAAAACCAATAAATGGCGGAAACGGGTTCACTGCAGCAGTAATTTGGCAGTTATTGAATTTATTTGGAATCTTTTCCGGAAATAGTTCACTATTACTCTCAAAATAACCTTCTCCTTCCATCAGCCACCGATCTATAACAACCACATTTTTGGTATTCCTTCCACACTGTCCTGTATCACTGAAAGGATACCAAGTGTAGAGATTCACGGCAGAAACGACAGTGTTCGATACCGGTGATGAGATAAGTACCAAAATATTTAATACATACATCTTCCAAAGTCTGTCCACAACACTAATAACGGCAATTTGCTCATACTTGGCCTTAATAGCATCATCGATTACAACTATAAATCGAACACTGGCACTCAAAACATAGGTTTGGTCTAATGTTTGAATCTGTGTGGAAACTTGATCAGTTTGTTCAGTTCCATGCAACACAATCAAGATATTATCTACATGTTCTCTCTCCTGTCTTGGTAGCTTATCGTGTCTGCAGTAAGAGACTACACCTGTATAATTTATATGGCAGTAATATTCTTGAAGAAACTGATCAAGAAACGGACGCTCCCAGAGAGCGATCCTAGAGTGATCGAAACAAATCAGGAGACGTTGTTCTTGATCGAAGTAACGTTTAACAATATTCAATAAACAGTTGTTAAGATGACTTGTTTCACTGTTAATATAAAGCCCAGGGCTTTTTACTTCAGCACACAGTAGAATAATGAATAAACACAGAACATCGTTATGAGTGCTTTTAAGACGAGCATTTACGAGAACACACACCATTCTTTTAATTCATTGTCTTCGTTCCAGAGGTATGGATGAATATCAGATGCAGTTGCATTGCTTCTATTGATGAACCTGAAAGTAAAATGGATGACACATGTGTTACACTGACAGACTGGAGTATTGTGATAAGCAGGCTGCGGAGTCTTAATACGTAAACAGTGCTATCAGATTACTATGAGGTCACACGCCCTACGAACTACAGCAGACGACCAACCATGCGATCAGTCCATTTATCCACTGTACGCCACATGTGTTCATCGCTACACCCGAAGGTCACATGGCGAGCCTCCATGTGCCCTATAGTACGGTGAGTTCTAACTTCATTGCACACGTACTAAGACCTCGCAGCATGGTCAAGAGTATCATTAAAATAACACATTGATTGAAACTTTCACGGTCCATTATCCCTATATCCCTATATATATATATATATTATAATTGTGAAAATCTGTGTGTGTCTGTGTGTTAGTTTGTTACCTCTTTACACTCAAACGGCTGGACGGATTTGGATGAAATTTGAAATGGAGACAGCTTATACCCTGGGATAACATATACGCTGCCTTTCATCCGGAAATAAATCATTGTTCCCGTGGAACGGGCAACATAACTCAAAAGTCACCAAAAATACTCAACCGAGACAAAATATCGAAGTTGTCGCATAAAGACCGCACAAAGCTCATTTAACGCCCCTCGATGCAAGAAAAAATACTCGGTATTGATCCCGAACAGCTCATGCTGGTGATAGCTTGCACGAGAGCAAAGGGATTTATTTTGTCTCAGAGTTATGAACGCATCCTAGAAGCATGCCACCACATCAGATGTTCTTTTGACTTTGTTAAGAAGCCATGGATAATTACTCATCATGATTAAAGAATCTTTCTTTAATGTGCACCATTGAATTTATAATCAAAAGTCATACAGCGTAATTAGCCGCATTTTCATGTGCCTATATTTTATTTACGGTATTAAGACCAAAGGTATATCGTCGCAGACATGCGAGAGGAAAGAACTTAGTTGCTAAATGACTCGGAAGTGAGAGAGCTGGAACGCCTGCTTCCGTGAAGGAATGGCTCTTCCTTGTATTCGCGTGTCGAGCACACGTCATTTTTAGGTCCAAAGTTGACCAAAACTCGCAGACGTCGTTATCATTAATCTGATTATTTCAACACGACCACAGTAATTTTTAAGCACGAAGTGTGCTGGTGAAGTGAACAGTCCACGTAAAATATTTAAATTTGTGATATTTTTACTGAGTGATAATTGAATGATCACATGGTTACAGCACGCCAAATGGCCGACCATTTTGACGCTTAGTGATTTTTGTACCTGTGATACACAAGTGAAATCTAGTCACAATATCACTTGGTTTCTATTTAATATTATCGAGCTATGCAAAGGCTGCAATCAGCAAAACCACGATTAAGCTGATACCACGTGCAGAGTGTTAAATTCTGTGAGTAGACACGTGCTTGGTGTCAAAAATCTAGTTTCTGTGATCAAGCCGACAAGGCCTTTTCTTTAATACAGTCTCCTATATTTGATGTGTAAAAGCAGTGAATCAATGCGCTAGAAGCAGTTTCATCATTCTACAATTTGATACAAGATGCCTTCATTACACCACGTGCAGAAGCATAATTATCCCGTCCCAACTAAGAAGACGATGATGGCTTAAACATTCTAATGGGAGGAACGCCTAACATCTAAGCCACACTACAACCATGGAGGAAAACCTATGGACAACCATGCTTATAGCCAAACAGCGAAGATATCTTTCGATTCCCTGGATAAAAGGGTAAACCCCTCAATCCTTTCTTTCGGATGAGGTGATCTGCAAATCGCTGTAAATCATGATCTGAGATAAATTTATGTACGGTGAATGGTCATGGGTGGATTAGTTTGTAGCAGCCGTAAAGTTATTGTCAGTCATCAGGTAGAATTTTTCAATCCCTTTGGCCACCTTCTATGGTGATTTCACGCTTAACATGCTTCTATGCATTTCGTTCCTGGACAGAGTTAGTCACCAACTTTTGTGTGTTTCACACGGTGCAATATTGTTTTCAAATGGTAATTCCGCGTAACGGAAGATGAATTTTGTCATTTTTTGACAGGGGCATTATTTTCAATTCAGCTCCAGCTGATTATTTTTTTCATGTTTTCTGAAGTCCCCCTTTGATCATTATTTTGGCATGCCACTGCACCTTTATTATTTAACATTTGAGGACGTATCGTTTAGGTATGGGAGGTCTCCAGCCTACATTGTTATTGTAAATTACATTTTCTTAGAGTGAGCAGTATGCCACCAGTGTTAAGATGAATTCACATAGTTGTAAATGAGTCAAGTCATGTTTTAATTGACTCATAATTCCCGATTACACGATAATCGTATCATTTCGATAATTTCCAGCAGAGGTTTAGGTGTTAAAAATTGTATAAAACTCATTTAAACGTGCTTTGTACGCAGTGCATATTTTTGTAAGCAGCAGTGGTCATGTACACTATCAAAGACTTTCAACCTGAGAGAGATATCTGTCCGTTAAGCTTCTTTTGGTTTTCAGAAACCAAACACATTATTATTATTTTTTGGATTTATCTGTCTAAAACGACATTATATTCTTTACTACATGTGCCTTATGATACAGAGTGGATGCTAGGGTCACTCATGAACTTTTATTGTGAACCCAATGTGAATTGAAATCACTGAAAGACATTTATTTTGAGAATTCACTGACACGCAGTAGCGTGGATATTACAGAGCACTTGGAGGCATATGTCAGATGCTAACCAAGGTTGCGACTGTGGTATTAACCAAGGTTACCTACGATCTCAATTGCAAGACAGTTACAAACGACATTTTTATTTATTTCTCTAGACACTGCTAGGAATGTTCATTACGAGCTATGTTTGTGAACGCTCATGCTATTGACCTTGATCAAGTATCGATTATTGTGAAGAATGTCCCAGTACAGGGGTACTGCTAAATCATGCATTATTTTTTCGAAACATCCTCGCAGGTATTTGTGAGCGAGCCCAGTCTATTATTGTCATGAATTATACTAATATGAGAAACCATTTGATAGGTTTGACATTGAAGGCCATTGTTTATTCTCACTTGAAAGTGAATGTTTCTTTTCCGTGTCTTTGATACACGAAGTTGGGTTGGTTACCTTATTTATTCTAGTGTAGGCCGGCAAATCTATGTTACAGAACAAGTTTGTCCGAGGTGGAATGGTAACGGTCTCTTATGAGCAACGATGTTAACGTGCCGAGCCACGTATATGCGGCTGAGGTTTACCTCGAGATGGTAGCACACTCATGCGAAGCCTTGCATTTGGTCAACCATCATAACGAATGAACTCATCAATCTACGAAACTAAACTTAGGACTAAATCATGAACATCAATTTATTTCCTAAACCAACGATGCTAATACTACCGTTAATTCGTAATCCCTGTTAAATCTTGATCTTGTTTTTTTTAGTCGAGCGGACAATCACTGTGATGGGAACCTGATCCTTTAGGGAAGCAGAGTCTTGTGCCGGCTGGTCCCACAAGGAGTGCATTCCTATCCTCTCCGACAATGTGTCTCGAGGAAGGGGTCATCTGGGAGGCCACATTACGGTTGGTGGTGACCAGATAACCTCCTCCAACGGGCACAGTATGTCCCTATGGGACCTTTTCATTTGTTGCCTTATCTACCCATCTGATCTTCATCATTCACCCCCAGGGGCTCACATCTAGTGGGACGTGGGTTGGCGACCACGGGGCAACAGCTGAGTCCGGCATTGCTTCCACCTTCTTGTGCCCGACTCCTATCCGCCTTCTTTCCTGTCCACATCACATGGTCAACTCTTGTTCACTTCCGACCACGACGGTAGTACGGTCTCCGAGGTCTAAGGAGTCTCTTCCTTTCCCGCCTTCATTGGCCCTTGTCTCATCTTTTGTGATACCCTCCTTTTGCGAGGGGTCGGCCTTCTGAAAAGGTATTAAGAATTCAAAAGAGAAAGTCAGAGAGAGAAGGTATTGAAATTTGAAAGTGAAAGTAGAAGTGCTGGGTAGCTTGTTGAATTTAGAGTGCTATAGTAGCATATATGAGATATTCAAAAAGTATACAGGGGCGCTTATGGCGGTTCCCTCTGGCTTGGTAATCACCCAATCTGTTTATGAGAGGGTTGCGGTTGCGTGTAGCTGTTCTATAGAATTTTGCTGCCTGTCCTCGAATTCGCTCGAAGACCAGACTATATCAATTGATAGCTTTCCTTTTAAGTGAACTGTTCCATCACCGTCTATAATTCTTGGTATTGGAAGAATTGGCAACACAGGCTGAGGCCCCTAAGTTGTATAAACACATAACATCTCATGCTAAGTTTTGTTCATAAATATCGTTTATTTTGATATGACAGCATCTAAAATCCGTTTGTATTGACTATTTAAACAACCGTGAAATTCCTCGTGGTAAATCAGACCTGCTGAAAGTTGTAGAAGTGAGTATTTTCCGTATTAAGTTGCATGTGTAACAAATGCCAGGTAATGAATTAAACCAACAAATTCTTTACTAATTTTTCATTAAAATATTTCAGATACTTAGGAAGTGTCGTGTGCCTGGCTGGCAGTCAAATTTGGCAGCACTATTAAAATAACTGGTTATATTACTCAGTTTTGATCACTACAGCAAGGTGGACTTTCAGTGCCAAGTGATTTAGTTTTGGTATATATCTTCATGTGGCCTGTATATTCCAATACATTATGAACTGTACTCAGTTAGCAAGTGCCTTTAAGTAGATTGCATTAGAAAGCTACCTATTTTTAAATGAAGTGACCAGTGGAGCATTATTGTTAGTTAGACTGTCAGCATTAAGCATGGAAGCCTATTATGACTATGATGAGTGCATCTGTGGACAAAAAGTGAAGGATTTATTAACTAAGGCAGTATCTGAGTTCGTTAGAATAGTTTTAAATATTTCTTCTGAGCGCGTAAGTGACGACAGTAAGCATAGCAGCATGAAAAGGAAACTTCTTACATTGGGACATTAACCTTAAGGCGACACTCCGGAGATAAAAGTCGATATTTTGTTCATTTTGGTGAATTTTTTTTAATGACTGAAATTGAAAGCCAATAGTAATTTTACTTTTAAATCCTATTTTTCTCCCATAATATTCTCCTTTCTTGTCACAAAGTTATTCCGTTGAATTCAAACAATTTGTCACCTTAATAATGCTTTGTTTGTCAGTCTGCACGCAGCAGAAATGGGTGTGGCGTCTGCTGAACTGCTTGGTTAGATTATTTATGATGTCATTGTCATGTTTTCATTCAATCAAATCAATAAAATATCCCTGTTCTTTGCAAGTACGCATCCCGGGGATGAGCCAACAGCCCCCCCCCCCCCCCTCCTCCTCCCCCTCCCGCATATATTTCTACAGAATCGAGCTGTAGGATGTACCATGTTTCTGAATGAATTTATAAAGCCTGCAAAGGACTAATATTTCAGTACTTGACTCTACTGTCATTGAGCAACATTATATGCTTGTATTGGTATTCCTAATGTCACTACAATAATGGCGATAACTATAAGATTTGTTATTCTTGTATGTTTCTTCTTTCTTGTGAGTCCTGTGGCGGTAGCCAGTCTGTTTACTTTTGTGAAGTTCGCGCGCAAGTAACCTCTTGTAGTTGTGTATCAAGATACTAGACAAGTTTCCAGAATTACCAATATTCGTACAGAAGCTGGTAAGAAACAAAAGGAAGGAAAATCATACGCTACTGGTGACTTCTAGGTAATGGATCAGGAAGATAACGTCACCTGAACTTTGCTTTAATTTCCCCGCCAATAGTAATTTTACTTTCAAATCCTATTTCTCTCCCATAATATTCTGCCAAATGTAACAAAATTTGTATGGTATATGTATCACAGCTATATTAGGAAATCTGCGTATGGAATTCTTGATTGCAGAATTCTTCCCAGTAGTAGGGATGTAAACGTGCAAAATTTTTTAACAAAAAAATCACACAAATTTAGTACTATAATATCTCATTGTATAAATTCTTTACAGAAAAATCGATACGTAGTGTTTTTAAAAGAAGTATTATCTACCTAATTCCAAATTTCCATTAACAAGTAATTTGAAACCTATGAAAAAATGGAATTAAAAATTCCAAAAATAAAAAATAAAAATTAATATTTTGGAAAAACTATTAATTGTATATGAAACAAATGTTTGTGAAATCTCTACTTTTGTTTGGGTGACCTTCCAACAAAGTTTCGTGAAAATCCATGCATTAGGTAGGAAGATAACGTCACTTGAACTTTGCTTTAATTTTCCCGCCAATTATAATTTTACATTTAAATCCCATTTTTCTCCCAAAAAACATTCTGCCAAATGTAATAAAATTTGTATGGTATATGTATCACAGCTATATTAGGAAACCTGCGAATGGAATTCTTGATTGCAGAATTCTTCCCAGTAGAAGGGATTTAAAAGGCCAAAATTTTTGAACAAAAAAATGACTCAAATTTAGTACGATAATATCTCATTATATAAATTATTTACAGAAAAATCGATACGTAGTGTTTTTTAAAGAAGTATTATCTACCTAATTCCAAATTTCCATTAACATGACATTTGAAATCTATGAAAGAAATGGAATTAAAAATTCCAAAAATAAAAAATCAAAAAAAAAAAAATTGGAAAAACTGTTAATTGTATATGAAACAATTGTTTGTAATATCTCCACTTTTGTTTGGGTGACATTCCGACAATGTTTCGTGAAAATCCATGCATTAGGTAAAAATATCTGTTTATCTCAGGAGCGTCGCCTTAAATAACTTCAGTTGGGCGCCACTTATTACTATAATGAGAAAATATAGAATACACAAGTCAGTATTCCCGGGTTGCAGGACTATGAGCTTGTTTTTACAGGAATTCACTTTACCCTCCCCTTTCCTATAATCAGATGACTTAAAATAACGGTAAAAATAACCTCAGCACAATGTGATTGCAAGATAACTTTATAATGCTTTATAAATTGAACTACTCTCACTTATCGGAAAGCGCCGTACATTACTGTCAATCATAGTGAACCTTGTCTTACTTGTACTTTGGGCATTATATTCCTATATGTGCTCTTTATTTCCATCCACATACGTATTTTTGCGGGAGCCTTTATATATAACTCCAAGTTTACGAAAACTTTTCCGTAATGTAACAGAATATGAATCCTTCCTGGGGTTTAATTCTATTCACGACTATATAAAGCAGCTGGTTGTACTTTTTTTAATCAATATGCCTCAATTCAATGCCGAACAATCAACTTATAAACTTTTCTCAGAGCATCAATCTCCCATCTCACTGCCACCTAGATCCGTATTGGTTTCAAACCCATTACAATTTCTGCATTCTGCCGTGTCGCTTCTAGTCCATTTTATAACACATGACACAAGGCCACTAGACAACCGCCTAAGTACTACATCAACACTATATATCTGAGCACTTTCCGATTATAAAAACATAAACTCTAACTATATACATATACAATAATAAACAGTGATGAGGAATGTCTGTGCATATCTATGATGTGTTACAGAACGCCCCCATATGTTTGAACTATATACTAATAAGAGAAAACATACAATACGGAAATTAACACTAAATCACTCCTCATCCAAAACATAACAGCATATTTACACCAATTAAACATAATCACTATCACTTTCTTCATATAAGTCATTCTCTTCCTCTATTTGTCTTCATAAAGGTTGTGCAGCTTTCGCTGATATCAGTTGTGATGTCACTGAAGCGACAGTTTATTTTGAGAACTAGTCTCATGCTTATGACAAGGCATCGGACTCCATCATCTAAATCTTCTCAGATCGTTATCTCCAGAAGTCACCTTATTCTTCATATTCATTACATATAGTCCCGTAACACCAAAGAATATTTCATTACCTCCTTGAAAGAAGAACACCCATTCAAATAATACGTAGCTCTATCCTTGATATCCATTACGAATTTCATGCACAATATTCTATACGCTCAAATTATAACTTCTCCGTCTATTAGCATCATGTATTCATTGTATAACAGTTTATCTTGACAAAGTATACCCGGCAAAGTACCATTATAGAACATGTAATGCAACGGTGCTACGATATATAACTCTTCAAATTAAAAATATTATACATACCCAATATAGTGCCATCTGATTTCATTAAAGAATATGCACATTTACCAACACGTCTCTCAATTGAGAACGGACCATAATAAAGCAAGAAAAATTTAGATATCTGTTTATCTTCAGTGGAAGACGGAAATGGAATCTTGAGCAAAACTTTATCACCCTCGCTAAATTCATCAGGAATATCTTTCTTTAGTTGTCGGATTCTCCTAGCTCCTGCCTTCCATCTCGTCTTTTTCTTCATCCGCCATGTAATTCCGTACCTTGTACTCCTCATCTCCTATCTCCACCGTTCCTCTCTTCTTCCCTTCCTCAATTATCTCCTCTTCTTTCTTGTCTGTCTCATACTATTCAACAACTCCTTTCTCTTCGTCTTACATCTCATCCTTTTCATCTCCATCTTCCTTCTCCAACGTTTCTTCACCTTATCTTTTCCCAGTATGTTGTCATCTCCATGACTCACTCTAGCACTTTTACCCTCATCTTCAGCCTCTCTTTCTTGACTGCTACTGTCCTCCTCATGACCAACCTCATCTGCTTTTCGTTTCTCTTCTTCAGTTTCTCCAATATCATCTGCTTTCTCAGGCCCCCCCATTTCATGAATCATTTCCTTGCCTATTATCATGGTTTCTCCGGCTTTTCAAAACTTTCTTTTCTACTATTACTTCCATTTTCTTCTCTATCCTCCCGAATTCTTCGTTTATTTCTTTCTTATTTTCGTCCATTTTCTGTAAAACAGTATCTTGTTTCTTCTTCAGTTCTGTTACTTGATTAAATCTTCCTTTCATTCCCTCTATTCTACTAAATCATTCCGTAGTATTCTCCTCTACTACGCTATCCACCCTATCCTTCCTCTCCTTTAACGTACCTTCTATCGCTTCACATTTTGTACCTATCCTTCATTCCAACAGCTCAATCTTATGACTATTATCACCATTTTCTTTCTTAATCTCGTCTATCTATGTTTGTAATGTAGACTTATTTACTTCCATTTCCGCTCTTATTTTCTCGCACTCTGAATCTAAATTCTCTTCCAACTTCCCTAGTTTATCATTCATTTCATCTACCTTATCATCCACTTTCTTAATTCTGTGATCTATTCCGTCAATCCTACTGTTAATCTTCTTATCCATTTCCTCAATTCTACCGTTAATACTATTATTCATTTCCTCCATTTTATTCATTAACAATTGGAGCCAGCCAGGGATAACTCCCTCTACACTCTCACATGAAACCGCATTCACTTGACCTTTCCGTCATTTCCCCGTCATCCCTTACGATCATTAGTTTATCTCAAGATTCTATTTTAACCTTACGCTGAACAGTACGTGTTCTTAGTACAATCTCTGACATTACCATCTATCTTAATCACCTTACCTATCATGTGCATTTTCGAGATTATATTTTGGTGAATTGCCATAAATCGATCCCCACGTAATGCGGTGCCACTTTGTGATAGCTCTTAACCTTAAAAAACTTCTGTTGGGCGCCACTCATTACTATATTGAGAAAATGTAGTATACACAAGACAGTATTCAAGGGTAGCAGGACAATAAGCTTGTTTCTACAGCAATTCACTTTACCATCTCCTTCCCTATAATCAGATCACTTAAAAATATCGGTAAAAATAATCTCAGCACAATGTGATTGCAAGATAACTTTATAATGTTTTATAAATTGAACTACTCTTACTTATCGGAAAGCAACGTACATTGCTGTCTATCATAGTGAACCTTGTCTTACTTGTACTTTGGGCATTATATTCCTATATGTGCTCTTTATTTCCATCCACATACATATTTTTGTGGGTGCCTTTATATATAACTCCAAGTTTACGAAAACTTTTCCGTATTGTAACAGAATGTGAATCCTTCCTGGGGTTTAATTCCATTCACGACTATATAACGTAGCTGGTTGTATTTTTATTAATATGCATCAATTCAATGCCGAACAATCAACTAATAAACTTTTCTCAGAGCATTAATCTCCCATCTCACTGCCACCTAGATCCGTATTGGTTTCAAACCCATTACAAGTTCTGAATTCTGCCGTGTCGCTTCTAGTCCATTTTATAACATATGACTCAAGACCACTAGACAACCGCCTAAGTACTACATCCACACTGTATATCTGGGCACTTGCCGATTATAAAAACATAAACTATAACTATATACATCTACAATAATAAACAGTGATGAGGGGTGTCTGTGCTTATCTATGATCTGTCACAAGGTACAATACAGCATTTTAATACTACCTTATCGGGAATTGACAGTACATAGCATGATAATATGTATCCTTTATTTGTGATGTTTATGGGTAGATTTAGCGGACGGTATGTTCTGTTTTATTTTCGGAAACATTTCGCGTCAAAATCTATGTGTTAGCAGTTACCATTTGCTTGCATTAGGCCTACCAGATGACAGATTGGCGGCGTTGCCAAACGGAATGAGACGGCTTGATAATTGTAGACGGCGATGACTGTACCCTTCCAAGACTACCAAACAGCAAACCTCTCTTCACTACCAAGATGATGGACCAATTCTTCCATCTCATAAGTTTGAAAACTACCGTACCCGCTCTGGACGATCTGTTTGCTTCTCAGCTAAGTATCTCTCCGCTGTCACTGGGGAGGGATTATGTGGTGACTGGTGACTGTCGACTAAAAGGTGTACTGCATAGCTGAATAGTGTTTACTCCTTGTAATATAAATATATTCTTTTTTTGTGTAGCATCATGGTAGCATCTTTGTCCTTCCTGCGTTTTAGAAAACCTGTGACTTTGTATACGGTACTTTCATGTGGTATTAATAAACATGTGGGTTGCAAGGGGTAGATTCTCTCTATCCGAACGTCATCCTCACCTGCACGTGGTACACCCTGCTCCAGACTGACGAGGCTCTGACAACCGAATAACTCCCGGGATAAGGAGTTCCCCTCTCTCCTGCCAACGGCTTATGTAAGGCGGATGAGCAGATTGAGGTTAGGGCACTCTCCTGGCCTTGAGGTGGGAAACTATCTCTAAAGGCGGATAAACTAATAATGGTCAACGCCATAGAAGACCTCAACGGTGGACCCAGCGCATGAGCAACTAGTAGGCCTATTGCCCGAACGGTTGGGAGAGCAGTTGAATGTTGCAACAGTCCAGGACCACCAGTCGTCATAGCTTCTATGCCACTGGGTCAGCGTCCTGAGTCTGTGAAAGACCATGTGTTTGTTGTTGTGCACCAGCATTCCCAAGTTAAAAGATTTCACTCACCGGCGTTTTTTTTAAGACAACACCATCTTCCCAATATCAAAGTCCAGCGGCGATCGACAAGTTGTGAGGGGGCAGGATAGTGTAATCTGGAAGCTCCTAGTGACGAATCGGCACGGAGGCGGCGAGTGTGTGATAGCCGTTCGGCTCGAGGACAGACTGTAGAGCAATTCGTGTGCTACACCCGTGACCGAGCAGTCTTATTTAGGATCCCCACTGCTCACTCCGAATGGGGAGGGGGCTATAAAAGTTGCCCTAAACATAGGCAGTCTAACTTCTCACCAGTCTGGATTACCGCGTTCAGTGGGTACACCAATTTGCGGTAGAAATAAGAGAAAGATATGTAACATGAATATAGCTACCTAGAATATCCGTACTCTGATGGATACTGATGTTGATAATCGACCAGAGCGGCGTAGAGCAATAATAAGTCGTGAGTTGAAGAAATATAACATAGATATTGCTGCTCTTAGTGAATCTAGGCGTGCTGGAGTCGGTCAACTCGAGGAGCATGGCGGAGGGTATACGTTTTTCTGGGAAGGAAAAGGTGAAGACCAACTAACAATTAATGGGGTAGGATTTGCAATAAATAATGAACTTATTCATACTCTTGATGAGTTCCCATCTGGAATAAATGAAAGACTCGTGACACTCCGTCTGAAACTCAAGAACAACCAAAGAACTACGGTAATCAGTGCATATGCCTCAACTTTGAAGTCAGAAGATGACCAAAAGGAAGCGTTCTATAACCAACTTGATGAAGTCCTGTCGAATGTACCTAAGTCAGATAAAATTATTTTTCTAGGTGACTTAAATGCTCGGGTTGGCATAGAATCGTCACTCTGGCCTGGAACTATTGGTAAAGAGGGCGTAGGCAAAGTCAACTCCAATGGAACACTCCTACTCACGAAGTGCTCCGAATATGATCGTGTCATTACAAATACACTCTTCCGCCAGAAAGATAAATTTAAAACTACATGGCAACACCCCAGATCAAAGCACTGGCACTTAATCGACCACAATAATGTCCGCGCTAGGGATCAGCTTGATGTTCATATAACTAAAGGTATGACTGGTGCTGATGATTGGTGGACTGACCACCGCTTAGTTCGATCCGTGATGGAAATACAAGTTCATCCAAAACGACGGATTCAGAGGAAGGCGATAAAACACAAACTAAATACTGAACAACTTAAGAACAACAGTACCAAATCTGCCTATCAGATACTATTGGCTGATAAACTTCCAATTTATTACCCAGAAGATATTGAGCAGCACTGGTCGTTACTCAAATCAGCCGTTATAGGAGCTGCCGAAGAGGCAGTTGGTTTTAAAAAGAGAAAACATCAGGACTGGTTTGACGAGAACGACAAAGAAATAAATGACCTAATTGATGTAAGCGGAGAGCCTACAACGCTTGGCAAAATTATTCAAATTCACTTCCCAAGAAATGGAGATATCAACAAGCCAAATCGGAAGTCCGGAAAAGATGCAGGATGAACAAGAATAAATGGTGGATAGACAAATCTGTGGAAATGGAGAATTTAATCGTCTCTAAGAACACTAGTGCCTTCTTCAGTGCTTCCAAAGCTATTTATGGTCCCTCCACCAAAGGTCTTAATTGTCTAAAATCCAAAGATGGTACTGAAGTTCCTGAAGATCCTGACTCGATAGCTTCCCGTTGGAAAGAACATTTTCAAGACCTCCTGAACAGAAACTCGCAAGTCAAGGAAGATGTGTATATCTATATACCACAACATCCAATTCAAGATCACTTAGGTAATGTCCCTTCTCTTCAAGAAATCGAGAAGGCCATTCAAGAGCTGAAGAATAAAAAGGCACTCGGACAAAATGGAATCCCAGCTGAGCTCTTCAAGGATGGTGGTCCTTTGCTAATTCAGCACACACACATGTTGATTGTGAAAATATGGAACATAGGAACAATCCCTGCTGATCTACGAGATGCTTCCATAATCACTATTTTCAAGAAAGGGGATAAGACTATCTTTGCTCTCTGTGGCGGGAAAAATTATAGCTAGAGTATTGTCCAATCGACTAATGCCATTGACTGAAATGTGTCTACCAGAAACACAATGTGGTTTCAGACCAAACAGGGGTACAGTTGATATGATTTTCAGTGCAAGACAAATGCAGGAAAAGTCCAGAGAGCAAAACCAACCCTTGTACATGGCTTTTATAGATCTTGTCAAGGCATTTGATTCTGTTAATCAAGAAGCTCTATGGAGAATTCTAGCTTTGATTGGATGTCCAAACAAATACATACAGATACTTAGGCTACTGCACGACGGCATGTTTGCTACTGTTCATTCCAATACAAGACCAGGAGACCCTTTCCATGTTAGTGCTGGAGTCAAACAAGGTTGTGTAATTGCTCCGACATTGTTCTCGGTGTTTGTTGGAACTATACTACACCTTGTGGATGATAAACTGCCATCAGGTGTAGAACTTGTGTATAGAACTGATGGAAATCTGTTTAATATTTGCAGACTGCCATCTAAGACCAAGATGTCCTCAGTGTCAGTTATAGATCTTCAATATGCAGATGACAATGTTATTCTAGCCAACTCTGAGGCAGATCTGCAATCATTCCTAAATGCTTTTAATCAAGCATATGAAAGTATTGGACTGGAAATAAACATTGATAAGACTAAGATCCTTTATCAGCCGGCACCAAATTCCAACAAGAGAACTACGGCTAAGGTGCTCCGGGGTTTCTGGGCCCCTGGGGGAACTGGGCCATGGGTTATTCATATCATATTTGTGGGAATTATAATGTTATTTGGTCGGCACACCTTCATCTTCCTTGTTTCTCTCTAGAACAACTGGCATTACTTCATTTGGAGCCATTTTGTAATTGTGAGAGGTTCAATAATTTGTAAGAAGAAATATTTTCGTTGCTTGATGAGTACCTGTTTCCTTATTACTAGTCAGGCATAGACATAATGAATGAGTTTATGCTAATTACCATCCCTAGGTTTGTTGTTAATTGCCTGGTAGGGGAGGCCCAGTTACCCCGAAAAAGTTTCAGAGAAGGGGTAACTTGGCCATCCTATTGGGGTACCTGGATCCAGGGGTTCCAGTTATCCCAATGATATAATTATAAGGTTTTACGCAAAGAGATTGAAGGCTACATGGTTCTTTTTTTACAAATGGCATTTTCAGACGATGAAATTCAAAGAAACCGATGAAGAATTCTGCATTGGAGCGTTTGACATTGTACGGAAACCTCCACAACCGGCAACAAGTAGTGTAGTTCCGCTCGATTTAATAATATGATTAGTTTTTCAGCAGACCTGAGTGATCTTACTAACATCTACTAAGTTTTCCTTAATGTATAAGGACTCATGTTGTTTCCTTTTGTCATTTTTTTAAAATTTTATGGTAAGATATTATTGTCATTTATTTGAATTCATTGTAATTCAAATAATTGATTTTTTCTAAATCAATTGAATGTATAACAATACATCCACTTACCCCAGGCATTTGCTGCGGTGGTCTTATAAAATATATGATGATGATGATAATTGTTGTTTTAAGGGGCCTAACATCTAGGTTATCGGCCCCTGTTATAAAATATAGCCTGGGACGGTCCAGTTACCCCAAATTCACGGGGCAACTGGGCCACTAGGATAAAAAAATATATAGATAAAAGTATAAAATGTTAAAATCATACCTTAATTGGTATGTGATATGTTGGTTTGTTTATTGCTAAATATTCATACAATATTTTGCAGTAATCAATCGCTTGTTACTTGTTCCAAATTACGGTTTTATGAAGGTAAGTGGAGGTCATGTTGTAAAAGCATGACCCAGTTACCCCGGAGCACCTTATTACAATCAATGTTCAATCTCTGCAAATCGTAAATCATTTTCCTTACCTTGAAAGCAACGTCTCCACAGTTGCAAACATTGATACAGAAATCCAATATCGTTTAAGATGTGCTAGTGCGGCTTTCGGTCGTCTCCTAAAATGAGTGTTTGACAATCATGATATCAGTGTGATAACCAAACTCTACGTTTACAACGCTGTTGTAATCCCTACTCTTATCTATGGTTGCGAGACCTGGACAACATACAGGAGAAAACTAAAATTCCTGGAAAAATACCATCAACGATGCTTACGGAGAACAATGAAAGTTAAATGGCAAGATCGTCGAACAAACATTAGTATCCTCGAAGAAGCCAACACTACAAGCATGGAGGCAAAGGTAGTCAGGCATCAAATACACTGGGCTGGCCATGTTGTCCGCATGCCATATACATGCCTCCCAAAGAGAATCATGTACTCCTAACTAAAGAATGGACTGCGTAACCATGGAGGGCAGCTTAAACGATACAAGGATGTCCTTAAACATAACCTCAAAGAGTGTCAAATTGATACGGACAACTGGGAAACCTCAGCCGAAGATAGAACTAAATGGCGTAAAATTGTATACAAAGGAGTTGAACAATAAGAACAAGGTAGGAGAAGACTAGAAGCTGAAAGGAGGAACCGCAGGAAAGAACGTGCGAATGCAAGGGCTGGTGTGCCTGCACAATCATCTGCTGATACAACTAGTGTGTGCTGTCACTGCAGTAAAGTGTGTGCATCTAGAATTGCACTTTTCAGCCATCTGAGACGACATAGTACTTCCAAATAACATTGTATTTTACATACTATATATTCGTTGACGAATAAATGCCTATCAACATCATCATCAATAAACATGTTGGATGCCAGAATAAATAGATTACTACATTAAGCAATAAGCATCCACAGCATAAACAATTTAGCGCTGTGACGGTACCTCTCGATATCGTCGATTTGTATTCAAGCTCCTTGTTTTCACAGATGCTTTACTCCTTGTGTATGACAATAATCAATTTACCATTTTATGTTCTAAATACTAGAAAATAATACTTACTTATATACTGTATTTCCCAAGCTGGGTAGCACTTTTTTGTTGCAAACAAAAGTATCGCTTTATTAAACTGTGAAAACACCACGTTTTATGTTTTCCTGGAGATCACAGCCCATGCGTCTTGACCACCATTTATTTCACACTTAGACCATAAGTATTTATGCTCGACGATAGGAAGTGAAGTTCCCATAAGACCAATGGTTAACACTTTCTAATTTCTATATTCAACTGTTATCCCTTACTGCACTCTGGCGATTAGGGCAGCGTAATTTCATGGCAAAATGGCGCGGCATTAGCATATTTAATTATGCTAAAGTTTGTGGTCAGGCAGGTAATTTCACATATCATTTAGGATAACGGTTTCCCATGTTTTAGAATTGCCTACATTGCGAGTAAATCTAAATAACTTTATTTTTCCCCGTGGGAATTTTGCGAATCGCAAATTTACAAAGCTTGAAAGGATCAACTAATTTTCCTCCACTACCACTCAGCACACCTCTTGACATACTTGTTATCTTGGACAATTCAGTAAACCAACAAAACTAAGGTAACGCGATATACAAGTAATACTATCAGTCTCATCGCAATTATTAGATCACTTAATACCTCATATTTAACACGCGATGATAACGAAATAAAATAGGATGGGTGTGGTCATTTTGAAGAAAATAAACAAGCATAATGAATACATAAGAATATATTTACTTGTTGTTTAAGTAAGCACGTGCGGGTATAATTTACATAGTGCCAACTACGAACTACAAACTGTCAACGGCATGTTGTAAATTGTGCTTTACCTACCAGGATCGGTAGGAAACTTGTGCATAGAGATAGATTTCTTGCTGCTCATATTATTTTTTGCACCAAACAGCAACGTAGTAAAAGCCAATCCGTTTCTTTCACTATTTGATATATGAATTGCAGCCAATGGACATAGCATGTAACGACTTCTTTACGTATGTGATATAAATTTCCGGGAGGGCGCCAATTCATAGATAGAGTAGCCTACTATTAAATGAATATTATTTTAATAGAGACACAAGAACTCATTCATCTCAAGGTGTGGTGTGTCTCCGACACCAACCAGGACGCTATTTTAAACAAGAGAGATAATATACGCTGCAACATATACATAATTCTTGGGAATGCCACTTACTATTTTGTAGAATTACAGGATGTTAATATAAATTGTAAAAATAATGCTGTCACGACTTCATAGCATCAATCGATTTTTTTTATTTTATTCTGGTTTTCTTCTTTGGATCATCTATATTAGAAGCTGTCGTCATATAACCAATACAACGTAGTAATAATTACAGAAAAACTCTATTTATAACTTCCTTCACACTTATGTTTCAAATAATAACTTTCATACAATATCTTTCTTTTATATCTTAGCAATAACCTCCAACCACACTTTTCAATTTTTTGTCCTCCATTGTCTCCACAGAACAGCAAATATAATAGAAGTGAATGACGCATGTTAAAGCTTGGAATCAAGAAACTACAGCAGCACGCCTAGTGGTGTGGCAGCCAACTTCCAGTATGGAAATAATTGCTCCCAAATATGTTTTCATTTTATATTTTTATTTTATTTAACTGGGTCAATCCAATACGTATTTTATTTAAGGACACATTTCTATTTTGAAAAATCGCACCAACTTAAGACTTTGGACTGGATGGTTTTATTCAGAACTGTTCACGCCGATGTCGTATGACTCATATTCTATGGCGTGAGCAACACGCGCATTTGAAAAATACGGTTTACGAATGAAAAGTATGGAGCACGATTATAAGCTTCAGAAATACGACAATATCGTGTTACCCAGGAACAATATTTGCCATTGCGAGTAGTTTGAACGTGTTAAGTGAAATAATATCTCTCAAAATGTGGATAATGAACAGTTACCGTAACGTGTTTCAAGCATGTGGAGCCGCCATGCTATCAACAACACAGAACACCAAATATAACAAGGCCAAATCAACCAATCACAAGGCGGCCTTTTCTCTAGCAGCGCTCGTAGTGGGGTGGCGCTGAAGTACCCAGTGTTGTCATTTACTCGTATCGTAGCTTCATCCCCGTGATTGTCTCAACTCATCTCTGCTATCCATAGAGTTGACACACCCGTTCCACAAGTTCATGTTTCCTCCACTCAAGCGATCCAACGCTACCTCATTCCATAGATAAACGTATCACGGCCTTCATGGTTTCAGTAAACGTTTCAAGCAGGATATTTTAAGTTCAATTTCAAGTAGTTCCAACTTTGGCTACCAGATGCCACTGTCATTGACACCTAGCGGCGAACGCTGAAACTTGGTAGACCGTTTCTAACCAAATCAAGTATAACCTACAAATTTGGTTACACACTATCAATTGTAGTGGTAGCTTCTTTTACATGCCATAAATCTATGACATGGGCCCGCCGGCTTTACTTCCCCTCCGATGTAAGGCATACTGAAGGATTTTAACGCTCTTATAAATCCGACGACTTCGGCCGTGTTTGAACCCGCGATGTTGGGCATAGCAGTTCAAAATGTTACCGACTACTCCACCACTATTTGCTTTCTACTATTTCTCAGCGTTTTATAAAACTAAAATATAATTTGGAAAGGATAAATAATCCAACTGCTTGACGCCGTAGAGGATAATACTAGATGGAAAAAGAGGTTATAATTTTTGATTATATACCGTAACTCCGTTTTATTTCCTAGCACAACCAAAAAATAACAACAGAAGATAGTAAAGGAAGTGATAATCAACTACCGGTATGTCAAACGACATGCTACCTAACTCACAATTAATTGGAGTTGCACTAAAAAGAACTGTACGAATTTAAAAGTATACATTTGTAATTTATGAGCATACATATACTAAAACATGTCATTCTAATAATTGTTTCGTAAGCCCATCTTCATAAAAATGTTCTGTATTTACAATAGTATAATATTAGTTGATAACGTTGATTGGACTAAATTGTTTGACATTTTTAAATCTATTGGAATAAAGGACAGGGATAGGAGGGTGATCTACAATCTATACAGAAACCAGACGGCAATCATTCGAGCTGAAGGACATGAGAGAGAAGCTGGTATTCAGAAAGGTGTAAGGCAAGGCTGCAACTTATCACCCATACTTTTCAATCTTTACATTCAACAAGCAATGACGGAAATTGGAGAAAAATTTAAAGTGGGGGTGAAGATTCAAGGAGAAATAATTTCAACTCTGAGATTTGCTGATGACATCGTCATCTTGGCCGACACGCCTGAGGATTTGAATGAGTTTTTGAATGGTATGGACTCCGTCTTACGGAATGAATACATGATGAAAATTAATAAATATAAAACATAATACTGGAATGCAGCCGAAATAAAACAGAAACCTCTATGGACATCAAATTGGCAGGTGAAAAGCTGAAGGAAGTAGGAGACTTCTGTTATTTCGGAAGCAAAATAACCAGTGACGGACGAAGCAAAGAGGATATAAAAAGTAGGTTGGCTCAGGCAAGGAAAGCCTTTTTACAAAAAAGGAATCTGTTGACATCGAATATAGATTTAGGTATTAGGAAGTCATTTTTGAAGGCCTTTGTCTGGAGCGTGGCGCTCTATGGAAGCGAAACTTGGACTATTGATGCAGCAGAAAAGAGGAGAATTGAAGCATTTGAAATGTGGTGTTACAGTAGAATGATGAAGATCAGATGGGTAGATAGGGTTACAAACGAAGAGGTATTAAGACGAGTGGGAGAGGAGAGATGTTTCTGGCGACTGCTAATTAAGAGAAGAGGTAGGTTGGTAGGACACATACTAAGACATCCAGGAATAGCAAGCTTAGTTATAGAAGGAAGGGTTGAGGACCAGAACTGTAGGGGGTAGACGATGGTTAGAATACGTTAAACAGATTGCTTCGTATGTAGGGTGTGGTAGCTATGTAGAGATGAAACGATTAGCTCAAGACAGGGAGGCATAGAGCGCTGCATCAAACCAGTCAAAAGACTGATGACTCAAACAACAATATTAGTGTCAATCTACACCTGTTGACAACAATTGTGTTTTTAAATTGTTCAAGGAAACGGAACCATTTCCTACTAACAGACATATTCTTAGTCGAACGCATGTGCTGCCGTCTATAGGGGAACGCAAAAACGCCGAATCTTCACTTCCTAGTGTTGTTTCGTGATAGTAGCCTATTAGGCCTACTTATTCTATGAAGAAGTGATCTGACAGAATAACGTACCGGTATTGAATCATTCCACAATGTTTTGGCATCAATCTCAAATCATGAGAGAGGATTTTATTTATGGCTAAGTAGGGTTCACTTTTATACTTAACGAATAACCTTTCAAAGTGGTAGGTAATTGCATAGGTTCTGCAATAATAATAATAATAATAATATAATAATATCTGGTAGAGCAGCTGTTATATTCACAATCTTGACAAGAGCGATCCACATTTCAAACCTTACTGGCTAAGTCCTTGTGCATTCTATTGGCAAATGTTTCAACCGATCAGGTTTAATGGTGTTGCTGTAATATATCCCTCATGTCTTAAAATATAGTATAATAACAAGAATGTTGGACTTGACAAACGAGAATCAGCTAATAGCAAACTGCAATTCATGGTCAAGATGATCTCTGCCCTTAATTCTCCTCCCCTATCGACGCCATTTTCTCCTATCTATCAATTCTTGCCACCTACAATTTTTCCTTTTTATATTGCGCACATTGAATATAATTCTGTTTCTCTTTCGAAAGAGGAAATTTCCGTTGATAACTTCCGCCAAAAATACAATTGTCGCAATAGTAATTCCCATGGTCAAAATAACGAACGATCCTTGCAAATGTTCGACAGTGATGACGACATTTTCTTCACTTTGAGAGTTCTCTCTCTTCCTTATAGCGATGAAGTTCTCTTCTTTTATCTCATCATTCCACCTCTTGTACAATATCCCACTTTCTCTCAATCTCATCATCCCAGTATTGAACTTATCCGTATAAGGACTGTTTCTTCTAAAAATCATTACAACTTCATACCAGACTCCCCCATTCTCCAATGGCACAAATGTCTTATTTTTTCCTATAATTGACATTCCAGCACGAGGGAAGAATAGCGCATGCTTGTTTGATTTCTTTACTATCTGTAGTAAGTCATTAACAGGTAAAATCTCTAATTTCCTGTTTATTATACTGGTTACACCGTCAATGTCATCTGCCAAATTATCCACGATACCAGTGATTGGCATGGTAACGTAGCGTAGATTAGACTCAGATAATTCTTGTAGATTGAGAACTTGTTTTTCATATCCTGGGTGGGTAAGCACACCAGTTAATTTTGATTGGTACGCTGAATTGATCAACAAACTCCAGAATACCCATACAACTAAGAAAAATCGTAAATTTGACAACTTTGGCATTTGACTTAATGATATACCAATCAATACAGACCATGAATTCAAATCAGAGAGAATTAGAGTTTCCTCAGTGGAGAGGAAGTAACTCACTACCGATGTAAAATGTAGGAAACAAGGAGTAGGATCCCAATATCAGAGTTGAATATGACAATCAGTGCCTTCCATTTGGGAATTCTTTCAGCCCTTGAAACGTACCATAAAACACCATCTATGACATGTGGGACGGTCATATCCATTGCACTCCAAAACTCTGCACTTGGCTTGAAACCACCACAAGTGAAGTAGGCATGTCCATTGATCACATCTCCAGCTCCTCCGACCCAACTTCCATTGTTCAAACGTTCACCCTATTCTTGGACAGATGCTAACACCTATTGCACCTGAATACCATCGGTGCCTGCTATATCTAATATTAGTTTAATCTCAAAACTACCACGACGAATTTGTCGTTGTGAACCACTAGATTCAGGAAAGTAATAAACGAATGGCCGATATTCGACCGTTCATGCAGTAATTGGGCAAGAATTGAATTTATTAGGCATGTTCCTCGCAAGCAGATCAACACGATGTTCAAAATATCCTTCTCCACCAGGTATCCATTTATCTACAACGACCACAGTTTCATTATTAGTCCCACACTGTCCTGAATTATCAAAAGGATACCAAGTGTTCACTTTGATATAACGAACAACATTCTCGAATTCCCACGATGAGATAATCACTACGAAATTGAATACATACATCTTCCATAGTTGCTCAACAATACGGTGGGCCATACTTAGTACATTCTTGGACTCAATCGTTTCAACAATTACAACTATAAATTGAACATGAGGACTCCAAAAGTATGTTTGGTCTAACGTTTGAATCCGTTTGAAATGTGGATCACTTTGTTCGACACCTTGCATCACAATTAAGATATTATCTGCATGTTTTCTCTCATGTCTACGTAACTTATAATTTCTGCAGTATGAATTGTATTTGAGTAATATCCTCGAAGAAACTGATCAAGGAACGAATTCTTCCTTGAATGAGTCATACAAATCAGGAGATGCTGTTCTTGGCGGAAGTAACGGTCTATGATATTCTGGAGGCAGCTCATAAGATGACACTTCTCCTTCTTCACATTTAACTTAATGCTCTTTATTGCGGTACTTAGCAACAACATGAGTAAAAGCAGAAGAGTTTTCTTAAGATGAAAGGCTGTTGTAACTCTCATGGTTTAGCTTCCCCTTTCTAATCGCATCAGAGCTAAAATACAGCTGCAATATCTCTTCGTATTGTACCCGATACCCAGTTGTGGCTATCGGCTACGCCAGCTGACATTAAGCCGTAGTTGAGATTTATGGGAAAAGTTGTAAAGATAGCGCTCACATCGAGTCGAGAAGAATGTTAGGAAATGACGTAGAAGGCCAAGGATCAAGAAGGCACTGCCAGTCAAGCAGATGGAATTATGGGAAGAATATTGAAGTTTTATTAAGATCTATATGGAACATAGTATTATATCATCTCAGGAAAGAAGAAATGTCAAGCAATATATATGATAATAACTTGAAGAAAGACAGATAATCCCTTAAGTTATTGTATAACTTAATAGCCGAGATGATGGTAGTCGAGATTATATTTGTGACGCATGACCACAGAAGGTGGGGGAGCATCACGTGACAGCGCCAGGTACGAGCTCCTTAACGCAGTCCAGACACATCAGTCGAGTTCAGTCGTCAGGGCTGAGTAGTACACATGCGCAGAGCGTACGGTAAAGTTGAGCGGTGCACAGCACTTGTTACGTGGCGTGAAAACGAACAGTATTACTTAACCAAGCAGAGAGCGGAAGTAGGTCAGTGAGCCAAGGCGAGCAACGCACGGTAGACGGCGAGAGGACCGGTTACGAGGCAGGCTGTACGGGCCATGTAAGCAGGAGAAGAGCCGGGATTAGAACAGCGTTGTAATACGAGATTGAGAACTTTATTTCGAGCTGCATTTTGTAACGCAGAACAACACAGCGAAGCGGCATGGCGAGGCCAGCTTTAAGCGTAGATCATTCTGGAACAGTGCAGTAGATCCGAGCGGGCTGTTTCCGACTTTTATACGCAGGCAATATTAAAGAAACTGAACTTCATTTCTACTTTCAGTTAGAACAATGAGTTGGGACTTGTATTCAGTAATAGAATTGTGCAGGCGGATGGTTGTAATATACTGCAATTATGAACTTAGATATTCAAACGACATTACGACTATGTATTTCATAACGGAACATGTATAGCGACCATGGGGTCAAGCTAACATTAACGCTTTTAGGCAAACGAAATGTTACAATTATATGCACTTATGAACGTTAGCATGTGCATTAATGCAATTCCTTTTTATGAATTATTATATAATATCGAGTACGAACACAGCTACAGGGTGTTTCAAAAACTTATACACTCTCATAAATAAAATATATTTTCTGCAAGTGAGACTTAACCGCTGTGGAGATTGAACTTTTAACAAGCAAACCGAACATTGTATGGGACAGTGGTGTAACATTGAGGAAGAATATGGGGTACGCTGCTTTTATGAACATTTACGTAAGAATTTGGACAGTATCCGCTATGGATAACATACAGTTCATCATGTCGGAGTAAACGGAGACAGAGACGCAATGGCACCACCGAGCAATGGATTCGATTCCTGAAGAAGAGGAGGTCTAACAGCTGATTCATTTGGGATATGAAGGCGATCGTTTTTGCGTGGGTGATACGATATTCATGTCGATCTTTCGAGAAATTTACTACACACGAAGATAATCGACGATCTTTGAAATATATTAACAGCTGATATGAGAAGGTACTGTAAGAGTTATGACTTTCTGATATGATTTTTCCATGAACACAGGGCATACTTGCATATTTTTTTAGTAGGAGTTCTACGATTATTTAGACATGGCTTAGACATTATTTGCTCCATTTTGCTAGAATATGGCGTTACCATATGATATGGCAGGCACCATTATACGAAACTCTCACCATTGGTTGGCTTTATTAAGCAGTTGTTTGGTCTTTTAGACATTTTCCAGTAAGGATAGTTATCTTGGATAGTTATTTTTTTGTGGCGAGTATTTCGAACTCGTGATCTGCAATTGGATTATTTAAATTACTTCGTTAGTTCATTGCATACTAGCGAGTGTGTATTATTCATCAGTAGGGATTTTTTCCTTTGGATTGTTTGGAGATATTAAGATGTTATTCACTCAAGTGAATGAATATCGCTTTTATGTGACAACTAGAGACTTGTTGATTCCAATCTGGTACATTCACTCATTAGACAACGAGATGGGGCCTTTCGTATTTATACGATTGCGTGGTGGTACACATCTTTACCCATCGTTCAGGGCATTATCATGTTAGACAACGGGGCAAGGCCTTTCGTATTTATACGATCGTGTGGTGGATACTCATCTTACTTGCCATTGAGGAACTCATTTTTATCATCCGAGTGTACTTGAGATTGTAAGAGGATCAAACAAGAAACTACTAGTCACATATCAGTCGAATTTTGTTAAATAAATTAGAATTAAATGTCAGCAGGTTTACATTTTGTAATTCTTGTTTGCCAATCCAATATTTTGTTGCTATACTCTTTTGAGAGTACTTTCAGTTAACAGCTGTTACAGCTGATGCTTTTGATAATTTTTATGATTGAGTTTGATACCTTTGAGAAGGATTTAAAGTAATTGAATCTTGTAAGATGAATCATTAATGGTCAGATTTATTTTGAGGCAGATCAATATTGCATATTTTGATGTGAGAGATTATAGCACATTGGTGTTTTTCTGTGAAGTGAATTATGAGAATTTTAAGAGAATTTATGCTATTTGAAAGCAGATCTTGAATTTGATTACGATTACTAAGGTAATATTTTTCCTAATTGTTTAAGAAGTTGTCTAGATGTGATCAGATTAATTACAGTCATTGGAGATTGTGTGCGTTGATAATTTGAAGCCAGTTATATTTTTTGTAGATCATGCAACGTGATTAAGTGAAGTTTGTGATAGGCATTTTTTGGAAGTTGCCAAGTGGAAGTTGCAATATTGCTAATATATTTTGAAGCAGACATGAGGTTGTCGAACCCAGTCTAGCATAATTTTTGAGATTCATGCTGTGCGCTGAATATTTATGGAGTTTTGTGGAATAATTGTGGTATTCAAATGTGATATTTGATAAAGTGAAAATATATAATGTAATTGTGGATAGTGAGATCCAACGTGAATTTGTGAAGGCAATAATATTTTTTGGCATGATAATTGAATACGAGATATAACTTGGAAGTGATAAAACTGTAAGACAACGTTCTATAACCCATATTAAACAATTTGTTAGGAAATTAAACAAATAAATAAAGTTGATAATACAAGATTTTCTGATAATAATAATTAATGAAATAATAATCTGAAATTTAAGCATATTAATGATCTGACCTAATGAAATAAAAATCAGAATGACTAGATGAAATAATAAAAATCTAAATAACCAGATGAATAAAGTTTAAATAAATTGATAAATAAAATTTCGAATAGATCAATGAATTAAATAAATGGATGAATTAAAGGTTGAATAAATAAGCTGATTTAGATAAATTAATAGATGATTGAACAGATGATGAATAACTGAATTAGAAGGTGATAATTAATTAAAGAAGCTGATGATTAATAAATTTAAATGGATTTAAATAAATTTAATTGAGAGATATGATTTGAATGATTTGAAGAATTGCAACTTGAGTTGATAAATTAAACAATTTATATTGATGATTTAAAATGATTTAATCTGAAGGAAATGATGAAAGGAGAGTGTGTGAATAATTAGAGAGCATAATGAATTGATGATTATAATATTCATTTAAATGATTTGATGATAATGAATTAATTATTCTGACATGAATATAGTGAATTTTGAGATGAGAACTAATGTGAGAAATATTTAATTTTGATGATGATGATGATTATAACCAATGAGTAGTGGATTTTTTGTGATTGACAAACAAGCAATTATTAATGACAGTGTAAATAGAGTAAATTAATTATTCGATGTTTAGGAGCATTTTACTAACATATTCAGCATTTGAATAATGCCATGCGAGCCATAAATTATGTGATATTTAAATATGTGATTAGAATATATGTATTTAGACAGATTAATTAATATTTTACATCCACATTCATGATGTTAATTTAAAGAGAAGTTAGGTCTCAAGTATCACGAATGTCAGTGACGCAAAGACATAGTGCTACGGTGATCCTGAGAACCCAAGAGAACTTTAGAAATTTTTCCTATTTTATGTGGATTAAATACACTTTGAGTAGTATAGAGATGGTTCGATTTTCTGGACAATGACAATTTAACTTTGGCATTCGACCATGCTCTCAGGTAGGATGAGTGTTTAATATGTCTGTCTGACTATCAAAGTTGAATAAATTTATTTTTATCTTAGTTGTGATCTGATGATGATGTGATTTTCCTATTTCTTTCCTTGTCTTAATTAAGGCTTAACCAGGAAGGATGTGGTTTGCTAGGGATTCAGTTGATGGCGCCCATTTATATTTGCATTTTTTAAATTAAATTTAAACCCGTAACGACCCTGGAGATACTTTATCTCGTTTTACCCTCTGCTTTTGTGATATTTCAACTGAATTTCCGACACATTCCTTATTTGACTTCAGGTTCATTTAACTCCGCTTTGTCCTGGAAATCCAGGAATGCGATGTAATAGCAGATGGGTCATCGCATCCCCAGGACCAACGGGTACAGAGAGAGAGGGAGAATTGGCTTTACCCATCTGTGGGGCTTCAATTTGTTTATTCCTCGGAATCACATCAGATTTAGATTACGGAGAGATTGATCTCAATTTCATTTACTGGTGTTATAAAATTTATTAAACTTAGTCAGACAATATACTTGTATGCCCATTCCAGTGATCATGTTAATCATATTAGTGTTATATCATGTTTAGTTATAAGTCATTTTTCTTATACCCAAGTGAATGCAGGAATTGATACATTGTGATGTGTTGTTGTCTAACGTCTCTGAATAAAACGTTTATTGAAATATATAATTATGTTACCGGAAGATTTAGCTAAGGAGAGTTACAGAATGGCATGTCTAGTATTGCAGTAACTATTTCTAAAATGGAAACAGAAGTTAAAGAGCAGATAAATGATTCAGAAGCTAGATGTAGGGAAAACTTAAAGTCATTACAGGCTAGTAATGAAGACAATCTGAAAGATAATTTAAAGTCATTGGAGACCAGATTACAGTCCAGTAGTAGGGATGAATTGAAATTACTACAGACTAGTAATGAAGATAATTTAAAGTCATTAGAGACTAGATTACAGTCAAATAGTAAAGATGAATTGAAGTCATTAGAGACTAGGTTACAGTCAAATAGTAAAGATGAATTTAAATTATTAGAAACTAGATTACAAGAGAATAACACAGAGTTCAAAAACAATTTAACTAGTTTGGAGAATAGATTAACGTTAAAGAATGATGAAATATTTAAGGCTTTACAATTAGATATAAAAGCTGTAGAAATGAAAGGAGAGGAAAATGTGCAAATGTTAAGAAAAAACAAGATGTTCAGTAAAGAACATATAGCCTACTTTCTCCTAAATGCATGGGTATTGTTATAACCCTTTGTCCTTTTCAAGGAGTATGATTGAATGTTGGTTGTAATAGCTTGTTCAAATACAACGTGCTATAGGGATATTAAACATGAATATGAGGTGCCCTTTGCTAGTGCTACCTCTGTACCAAATTTCGTTCCATTCGGTTTCACCGTGTTTGAATTAATAGGGAGAATCGATTTTGACACAAAGATGGCCGCCATCCGCAAACTATTAGGCGAATGACCTATTAGATTGGTCAAAGGATACTCCCTCCATAAAGGTATGTAGTTGCAAAATTTGGTAGAGATCGGATGGTTAGGTTAATCGTAATTTGATTTAAGCTTTGAACATTCGTGTGGCCGCCATTACGTTTCAGTCAAGATGGTGGAGATATAAATCATGACACTTAGGTGCCCTTTGCTAGTGCTACCTCTGTACCAAATTTCGTTCCATTCGGTTCCACCGTGTTCGAATTACTAGGGGGAATCAATTTTGACATAAAGATGGCCGCCACCCGCAAACTATTAGGCTAATAACCTATTAGATTGGTCAAAGGATGCTCCCTCCATAAAGGTATGTAGTTGCAAAATTTGGTACAGATCGGATGATTAGGTTAATCGTAATTTGATTTAAGCTTTGAACATTCGTGTGGCCGCCATTACGTTTCTGTCAAGATGGCGGCGATATAAAACATGACACTGAGGTGCCCTTTGCTAGTGCTACCTCTGTACCAAATTTCGTTCCATTTGGTTTCACCGTGTTTGAATTAATAGGAGGAATTGATTTTCACACAAAGATGGCCGCCATCCGCAAACTATTAGGCGAATGACCTAGTTATTTGGTCAATGGATGCTTCCTCTATAAAGGTATGTTGTTGCAAAATTTGGTAGAGATCGGATGATTAGGTTAATCGTAATTTGATTTAAGCTTTGACCATTTGTGTTGCCGCCATTACGTTTCCGTCAAGTTGGCGGCGATATAAAACATGACACTGAGGTGCCTTTTGTTAGTACTACCTCTGTACCAAATTTCGTTCCATTCGGTTGCACCGTGTTCGAATTAATAGGGGGAATCGATTTTCACACAAAGATGGCCGCCATCCGCAAACTATTACGCTGATGACTTATTAGTTTGGGCAAAGGATGCTCCCCCCATAAAGGTATGTTGTTGCAAAATTTGGTAGAGATCGGATGATTAGGTTAGTCGTAATTTGATTTAAGCTTTGAACATTTGTGTGGCCGCCATTACGTTTCCGTCAAGATGGTGGCGATATAAAACATGACACTGAGGTGCCTTTTGTTAGTACTACCTCTGTACCAAATTTCGTTCCATTCGGTTCCACCGTGTTCGAATTAATAGGGGGAATCAATTTTGACATAAAGATGGCCGCCACCCGCAAACTATTAGGCTAATAACCTATTAGATTGGTCAAAGGATGCTCCCTCCATAAAGGTATGTTGTTGCAAAATTTGGTAGAGATCGGATGATTGGTTAGTCGTAATTTGATTTAAGCTTGGAATATTTGTGTGGCCGCCATTACGTTTCCGTCAAGATGGCGGCGATATAAAACATGACACTGAGGTGCCTTTTGTTAGTACTACCTCTGTACCAAATTTCGTTCCATTCGGTTGCACTGTGTTCGAATTAATAGGGGGAATCGATTTTCACACAAAGATGGCCGCCATCCGCAAACTATTACGCTGATGACTTATTAGTTTGGTCAAAGGATGCTCCCCCATAAAGGTATGTTGTTGCAAAATTTGGTAGAGATCGGATGATTAGGTTAGTCGTAATTTGATTTAAGCTTTGAACATTTGTGTGGCCGCCATTACGTTTCCGTCAAGATGGCGGCGATATAAAACATGACACTGAGGTGCCTTTTGTTAGTACTACCTCTGTACCAAATTTCGTTCCATTCGGTTGCACCCTGTTCGAATTAATAGGGGGAATCGATTTTCACACAAAGATGGCCGCCATCCGCAAACTATTACGCTGATGACTTATTAGTTTCGTCAAAGGATGCTCCCTCATAAAGGTATGTTGTTGCACAATTTGGTAGAGATCGGATGATTAGGTTAGTCGTAATTTGATTTAAGCTTTGAACATTTGTGTGGCCGCCATTACGTTTCCGTCAAGATGGCGGCGATATAAAACATGACACTGAGGTGTCCTTTGCTAGTGCTACCTTTGTACCAAATTTCGTTCAATTCGCATTCACCGTGTTCGAATTGATAGGGGGGGACAGACATTCAGAGTACACACACTCACACACACACAGACACACACACACAGACACACACACAGACTCACACACACACATACACACACACAGACAGACACACTTTTTTCGCCCTGTGTTGATCTCATAAGTCTACTTTCATTTTTTGCAAAAATCGAAAGTAGGCTAATATTATTGATTTAGAAATTAGAGAAGAAGAAAATATTCTTAATTTGAGAACAGATGTTATGTCTATACAGAAAGATATCAAATCCGATGTATCGATGTTGAGATTCGACATTGATGGTTTAGTGGCAGATTTAGGCAAAATACAAGAGTGGTCTACCGAAGTATCTTTCGAATCTAAAATCAAAGGTCTAGAAATGTATCTAGGTAATGAAATCAAAGGTTAAAGTCAGTAATTGGGACCGTTAAAGAGGAAGTCTTAGGAGAGGTTAATTCTAAGTTGAAATCATTAGAAAACCAATTGCAGATAGACATTAGGAAAATTGATGATGATATAGAGCAGAAGGTTAATGAAAACTTAGCTTTATTCAAAATAGAGTCGGTGCAATGGTGGAAGAACGTTATAGTGAGGTCGATGCCGAAGCAAAAGAAAAACGTGCAGGGTTGGATGAAAAATTAATCGCAGGTATGGCGAACTTGGAAGCGAGATTTACTGAGAATAAGGAAGCGATGAAGATAGATTCAACTCAGTTTAGGACAGATGTTGATCAGTTAAAGGAACAAGTCGCGTCAGTAAAGACTACATGCGAAGACAAGATAGACAAATTGAAGAACGATTTAGAAGAGAGTAACAGAACGCAGAATGTTACGTCGTTAGATAATTTGGAAACTAAGGTCAAGGCGGTAGAAAACGAACAGAAGATATGAAGACTAAAATAGAGTCTATAATTGATAGTTTCGCAAGTCAAAATGTTACAACGGGGAGGTATCGATAAATCAGACACCGATAGACCGCAGTATGGACAGTCAAGAGGTTAGCGTGGGAGAAGACCGTCAAACGCAACAGAATGTAACATTCGAAAGGGCTAGTTCAACCCCTCAAGATAATCCGAATTCGAATAGGAGTACGTTTGGTACGAGTGAACGATACTCAGGTCCAGCGACCATCATCAGAAATCTGGATGATAAGCCAAGGAAGTTTTCAGGGAACACAGGAGTCACACCAGTCGAATTTCTGAGAGATATTCGCGATTACATGGCGGAACATAGAGTAGCTAAGGAGAGAGAACTAAGGATAGTCGAACGCGCCTTAGACGGGCCTGCGTTAACTTGGTTTCGCGCATTCAGGAGCAATTTTGCGAATATGGAACAATTTGCCATAGCATTCTTAAGGAGATTTTGGAGTGCAGAGGATCAGCTGAACGTAAGAGCAGAAATGTATTCGAAACGTTACTCTACGTCACATCCGACGCATTATGCTAATTACTTTACTTCGAAATTGGCTAAATTACAGTTTTTGATTCCTCCATTGCCAGAAGAAGAGCTTTTGCAAGCTATAGCAAGACAGTTGCCAATTGAGGTACAACGATCACTCATAGCATCGGGAGCGAACACACTTGAGCACTATGACGATATCTTACGCCGATTAGATTATACAAGCGCTCAAATTACACCCAGAACCGCAAGGAACGATAATCGAAACACGCAAGAGGTGAATGCGGTAGTGGTCGATAACGCAGCACAGACGGATAGAAGAGATTCCTGGGGAAACAGAAGGAACGAAGGGAATAGAGGTAATATTCACAACGTTCGTGGGAATGATCGATATCGAGGACCATATGAGAGGCCATACGATCAGGACGCAAGAAACAGTAGATACAGGAACTATGATCAGAATTCCAGATACCAAAATAGGAATAGATACAATAATAGATATCGAGGTCGATACAACTGGAACCAAGGTCAACAGTCTAATCAGAACGATAAGCAGGATAGCAGAAGAAATGATCCAAATGAAAGACAAGACAATCGAGAATATGGGAGATCAAGGCAAGAATGTAGACAGCCTAGTGCACCACCCGAAGAGATAACTAGAGATACCAATCGAGCAAGCACGAGTGGTGAAGGAAAAAAAACGACAAATTAACTTCAAATCAGAATGCTAATCTTTGGAAATCAATCATCATTGTTGAAACGTATCAGGTCAAAGACGAGGATTTCATTGAAGAGGAAGACGTAGTACATCGAGGGAATAGACATGAATTGCCAGTTATCAGTGTGGAAGTCATGGGAAAGGAAATAAAGACACTAGTGGACACGGGGGCTATGGTGAGCTTGATATCCATAGGCTGCCTGGATGAATTGAAGTTGTCAGGAGAAATTACGATGTTGCCAACAGTTGTTAGCAAGATTCAAGGGGTGATCCCAGACAAAAGTATGAAATGTAAAAGTCAGGTACTTTTAGATGTTGGGATTGGAACCAGATATTTTGAACAGATGTTCCTAGTTGTGGGTCAACTACATTTCGATATGATCCTAGGAGTGGATTTTTTAAGAGAGAGCGGCCTGATCATAGATATGCAGAGTAGGCGCATGTACTTTCAAGAAGGGGTCATAGAAAATCAAGAATCCGAGATGACATTCTTTAGAGAGATTATATTGGACGAGATTGTGTGCAGCATTGAAAGGTCTATAGAGGACAAAACTAACACGAAGAGTAAGATAAATTCCGAAATTAAGGAGCAGTTTGATCAAGCAATTGTAGAATATGAGGACATATTCAATGATAAACCAGGACTCATAGAAAATTTCACCTATAGCATCAAGTTGATGGATGACAAACCATACCACAAGAATTTATATCTCATTCCGGATAAATGGAAGGAAGAAGTCAGTACAATGATAAGCGTTATGGAGAAAGATGGAATTATCAAGAAGATGCCGACTGCTTATTTGAATCCGTTAGCGGTTGTCAAGAAACCTAATGGTAAGCTGAGGATTTGCCTAGATGCTAGAGCCCTTAATGAAAGAGTTCTTCCTGAACACGACAGGCCACTTGTTATACGTGAATTGTCGCGCAGATTCAGAGGAAAGAGTTTCTTTTCTACGATTGATCTGACTAGTTCTTATTATCATATAGAGCTAGCAGAAGACTGCAAACAGTATACAGGGTTCTTATTTGATCATAAAACATATGTGTTCAATAGGTTACCTTTTGGAGTAAAGAATAGTGGTCCAGTGATGATCCCAGCACTAGATGAGAATTTATCAGATGCAGTTAAGGAGCATGTAGTGAGCTATATTGATGACCTGATTATAGCGTCTGAGACTGCAGAAGAGCATATCAGGCACCTTCGAATGCTTTTTGAAGATCTCCGGAAGACGAACTTCAAGGTGAATTTCAACAAATGTCAGTTCTTTCACGATGAAATCGAATTTCTTGGACATAGAATCGATGGAGATGGTTATAGGCCCAATCCAAAGAAGATCATGGCTATTTCAGAATTTCCAACCCCAAGAAAGCTTAAAGAAGTACGGCAGTTTTTAGGAAAGTGTCAGTTCTTTTCAACACATTGTCCTGAATATACTGAAAAGATGGCACCTCTGCAGGATTTGCTAAGAAAGGGAAATCGGTGGAAATGGGACGACAGATGCAATCAAGCGTTTTTAGCAGCTAAGAACATGTTGATCCAGAATGTCAAACTTGAATACCCAGATTTTGCAAGAAGATTTTTTGTGGAGACAGACGCATCCAAAATAGGTATCAGTGGGATCCTATATCAGTTGGACGATACCAACAAATACAGATATTTAGCTTTCACCAGTCGCAAGCTCAGGAATTGTGAAAGGAATTACTATGCAACCGAGTTAGAGGCATTAGCAGTGGTTCATGCTCTTAAGACGTGGAAGAAGGTGTTGTTTGGACATGACATAACGGTGATCACAGATCATAAAGCCCTCCAATTTATCATGAAGACAGACTTAGCAAGTGACTGCATCACCAGATGGGCTCTGTTCTTACAACAATTTAACCCAACTGTTGTGCATAGACCTGGGAAATTAAATCTGTTAGCGGATGTGTTGAGCAGAAACCCTTGTGAGGAGGTGATTGTCAACCATATAAATCTAATTCAAGAGGATCAGGGAACTCTAGAAAAGTTGAAGATGTTAGCGCAAACTCAGAAGAGATATGCACCTTTGCGAAGAATTTACCGTTTCTTGACACGCAGGATGGACAACGCTGATCCAGATTTACGAAGAACTGAGATAGAAGCTAGAAAATATCACATTATGGGAGGTGTTATATGCCAATATATCGATCAGGATCATACTAAACTTAGAGTAGTGATCCCACCCAAGCTTGTCAAACCAGTTATTTCGATGATACACCGAACCGCAGCTCATGTAGGTGTAGACAAGACTTTGGCTCTTGCTCAAGAAACTTTCGTTTGGAGACAAATGGGACAGACGATCCGCGACGTCATGAAGACCTGTGACAGTTGTCAGCGAAGCAAATATTCATCTAAGCTAATGAAGGTAGTTCCTAGATCAATATTACCTAGCAAGCCGAGAGAACTTTTAGCTACGGACATTTTCCGTCCAATTCCTCGCCCGACGAATGGAAACCAGTTTGTTTTGGTGACAGTAGACGTATTTTCTAAATACGTATCTCTATGTCCAATCCAGAAAGCTACATCCAAGTACGTGATCAACAGATTAGAGAAAACAGTAATTCCAAGTATGGGGAAACCTGAAATTTTGTTGAGTGACCATGGATCACAGTTCACCAGTATGGAATTTTCTACTGCGATGGAACGTTTGGGAAATAGGCATGTATTTAATTCTGTGCGGTATCCAGAGGGAAATCCAGCCGAAAAATTTATGCCGGAGATTAGTAAATTGTGTCGCTTATATGTGTCAAGACAACACCACCGATGGATGGAAGTGATACCCATCATCAGTCAATGTTTGAATTCCACCATACATGAAAGCACAGGACAGATTCCATCCATGCTTCATCATGGATTGAAACCTGATAGACCATGGGACCGAATCGTGAAGGCACCTGTAGATCCTGGACCTACGCAAGAAAGAAGAGTCGAGATGGCAGGAGAGAGACTCAGAAGACAGGCGGAGAAGAGAGCCAGGAGACACGCAGGAAGGAGGTTCCACGAGCCATTACAAGAAAATGACGAGGTGCTGATAAGGAAGCCAGTCACATCGAACCTTCAACTGAAGATCTACCATAAATTTGCGCCATTGTACGCTGGTCCATTCCGAATTGATGAAACATACCGAAATAAAAGCTACAAGATAGTCAGAATGGATACTAATGAAGTTGTGGGGACTTTTAACGCAGCTAGGATTAGAAAGTATCATTATGCTGAATAAGAGGATTGTAGAGCTATCGTGTACATATATTGTGTATAGAATGCCTGAGAGTGTATTTTTTTTCTCAAACCTGATAATAAAAAGGAGATGTACGGGAGAGATGTACCCGATACCCAGTTGAGGCTATCGGCTACGCCAGCTGACAATAAGCCGTAGTTGAGATTTATGGGAAAAGTTGTAAAGATAGCGCTCACATCGAGTCGAGAAGAATGTTAGGAAATGACGTAGAAGGCCAAGGATCAAGAAGGCACTGCCAGTCAAGCAGATGGAATTATGGGAAAAATATTGAAGTTTTATTAAGATCTATATGGAACATAGTATTATATCATCTCAGAAAAGAAGAAATGTCAAGCAATATATATGATAATAACTTGAAGAAAGACAGATAATCCCTTAAGTTATTGTATAACTTAATAGCCGAGATGATGGTGGTCGAGATTATATCTGTGACGCATGACCACAGAAGGTGGGGGAGCATCACGTGACAGCGCCAGGTACGAGCTCCTTAACGCAGTCCAGACACATCAGTCGAGTTCAGTCGTCAGGGCTGAGTAGTACACATGCGCAGAGCGTACGGTAAAGTTGAGCGGTGCACAGCACTTGTTACGTGGCGTGAAAACGAACAGTATTACTTAACCAAGCAGAGAGTGGAAGGTGGTCAGTGAGCCAAGGCGAGCAACGCACGGTAGACGGCGAGAGGACCGGTTACGAGGCAGGCTGTACGGGCCATGTAAGCAAGAGAAGAGCCGGGATTAGAACAGCGTTGTAATACGAGATTGAGAACTTTATTTCGAGCTGCATTTTGTAACGCAGAACAACACAGCGAAGCGGCATGGCGAGGCCGGCTTTAAGCGTAGATCATTCTGGAACAGTGCAGTAGATCCGAGCGGGCTGTTTCCGACTTTTATACGCAGGCAATATTAAAGAAGCTGAACTTCATTGCAACATTCAGTTACAACATTGAGTTGGGACATGTATTCAGTAATAGAATTGTGCAGGCGGATGGTTGTAGTATACTGCAATTATGAACTTAGATATTCAAACGACATTACGACTATGCATTTCATAACGGAACATGTAGAGCGACCATGGGGTCAAGCTAACATTAACACTTTTAGGCAAACGAAATGTTACAATTATATGCACTTATCAACGTTAGCATGTGCATTAATGCAATTCCTTTTTATGAATTATTATATAATATCGAGTACGAACACAGCTACAGAGTGTTTCAAAAACTTATACACTATCATAAATAAAATTTATTTTCTGCAAGTGAGACTTAACCGCTGTGGAGATTGAACTTTCAACAAGCAAACCGAACATTGTATGGGACAGTGGCGTAACATTGAGGAAGAATAAGGGGTACGCTGCTTTTATGAAAATTTACATAAGAATTTGGACAGTATCCGCTATGGATAACATACAGTTCATCATGTCGGAGTAAACGGAGACAGAGACGCGATGGCACCACGGAGCGATGGATTCGATTCCTGAAGAAGAGGAGGTCTAACAGCTGATTCACTTAGGATATGAAGGCGATCGTTTTTGCGTGGGTGATACGATATTCACGTCGATCTTTCGAGAAATTTACTACACACGAAGATAATCGACGATCTTTGAAATATATTAACAGCTGATATGAGAAGGTACTGTAAGAGTTATGACTTTCTGATATGATTTTTCCATGAACACAGGGCATACTTGCATATTTTTCTAGTAGGAGTTCTACGATTATTTAGACATGGCTTAGACATTATTTGCTCCATTTTGCTAGAATATGGCGTTACCATATGATATGGCAGGCACCATTATACGAAACTCTCACCATTGGTTGGCTTTATTAAGCAGATGTTTGGTCTTTTAGACATTTTCCAGTAAGGATAGTTATCTTGGATAGTTATTTTTTTGTGGCGAGTATTTCGAACTCGTGATCTGCAATTGGATTATTTAAATTACATCGTTAGTTCATTGCATACTAGCGAGTGTGTATTATTCATCAGTAGGGATTTTTTCCATTGGATTGTTTGGAGATATTAAGATGTTAATCACTCAAGTGAATGAATATCGCTTTTATGTGACAACTAGGGACTTGTTGATTCCAATCTGGTACATTCACTCATTAGACAACGAGATGGGGCCTTTCGTATTTATACGATTGCGTGGTGGTACACATCTTTACCCATCGTTCAGGGCATTATCATGTTAGACATCGGGGCAAGGCCTTTCGTATTTATACGATCGTGTGGTGGATACTCATCTTACTTGCCATTGAGGAACTCATTTTTATCATCCGAGTGTACTTGAGATTGTAAGAGGATCAAACAAGAAACTACTAGTCACATATCAGTCGAATTTTGTTAAATAAAATAGAAATAAATATCAACAGGGTTACATTTTGTAATTCTTGTTTGCCAATCCCATATTTTGTTGCTATACTCTTTTGAGAGTACTTTCAGTTAACAGCTGTTACAGCTGATGCTTTTGATAATTTTTATGATTGAGTTTGATACCTTTGAGAAGGATTTAAAGTAATTGAATCTTGTAAGATGAATCATTAATGGTCAGATTTATTTTGAGGCAGATCAGTATTGCATATTTGATGTGAGAGATTATAGCACATTGGTGTTTTTCTGTGAAGTGAATTATGAGAATTTGAAGAGAATTTATGCTATTTGAAAGCAGATCTTGAATTTGATTACGATTACTAAGGTAATATTTTTCCTAATTGTTTAAGAAGTTGTCTAGATGTGATCAGATTAATTACAGTTATTGGAGATTGTGTGCGTAGATAATTTGAAGCCAGTTATATTTTTTGTAGATCATGCAACGTGATTAAGTGAAGTTTGTGATAGGCATTTTGTGGAAGTTGCCAAGGGGAAGTTTCAATATTGCTAATGTATTTTGAAGCAGACATGAGGTTGTCGAACCCAGTCTAGCATAATTTTTGAGATTCATGCTGTGCGCTGAATATTTATGGAGTTTTGTGGAATAATTGTGGTATTCAAATGTGATATTTGATAAAGTGAAAATATATAATGTAATTGTGGATAGTGAGATCCAACGTGAATTTGTGAAGGCAATAATATTTTTTGGCATGATAATTGAATACGAGATATAACTTGGAAGTGATAAAACTGTAAGACAACGTTCTATAACCCATATTAAACAATTTGTTAGGAAATTAAACAAATAAATAAAGTTGATAATACAAGATTTTCTGATAATAATAATTAATGAAATAATAATCTGAAATTTAAGCATATTAATGATCTGACCTAATGAAATAAAAATCAGAATGACTAGATGAAATAATAAAAATCTAAATAACCAGATGAATAAAATTTAAATAAATTGATAAATAAAATTTCGAATAGATCAATGAATTAAATAAATGGATGAATTAAAGGTTGAATAAATAAGCTGATTTAGATAAATTAATAGATGATTGAACAGATGATGAATAACTGAATTAGAAGGTGATAATTAATTAAAGAAGCTGATGATTAATACATTTAAATGGATTTAAATAAATTTAATTGAGAGATATGATTTGAATGATTTGAAGAATTGCAACTTGAGTTGATAAATTAAACAATTTATATTGATGATTTAAAATGATTTAATCTGAAGGAAATGATGAAAGGAGAGTGTGTGAATAATTAGAGAGCATAAAGAATTGATGATTATAATATTCATTTAAATGATTTGATGATAATGAATTAATTATTCTGACATGAATATAGTGAATTTTGAGATGAGAACTAATGTGAGAAATATTTAATTTTGATGATGATGATGATTATAACCAATGAGTAGTGGATTTTCTGTGATTCACAAACAAGCAATTATTAATGACAGTGTAAATAGAGTAAATTAATTATTCGATGTTTAGGAGCATTTTACTAACATATTCAGCATTTGAATAATGCCATGCAAGCCATAAATTATGTGATATTTTAATATGTGATTAGAATATATGTATTTAGACAGATTAATTAATATTTTACATCCACATTCATGATGTTAGTTTAAAGAGAAGTTAGGTCTCAGGTATCACGAATGTCAGTGACGCAAAGACATAGTGCTAAGGTGATCCTGAGAACCCTAGAGAACTTTAGAAATTTTTCCTATTTTATGTGGATTAAATACACTTTGAGTAGAATAGAGATGGTTCGATTTTCTGGACAATGACAATTTAACGTTGGCATTCGACCATGCTCTCAGGTAGGATGAGTGTTTAATATGTCTGTCTGACTATCAAAGTTGAATAAATTTGTTTTTATCTTAGTTGTGATCTGATGATGATGTGATTTTCCTATTTCTTTCCTTGTCTTAATTAAGGCTTAACCAGGAAGGATGTGGTTTGCTAGGGATTCAGTTGATGGCGCCCATTTATATTTGCATTTTTTAAATTAAATTTAAACCCGTAACGACCCTGGAGATACTTTATCTCGTGTTACCCTCTGCTTTTGTGATATTTCAACTGAATTTCCGACACATTCCTTATTTGACTTCAGGTTCATTTAACTCCGCTCTGTCCTGGAAATCCAGGAATGCGATGTAATAGCAAATGGGTCATCGCATCCCCAGGACGAACGGGTACAGTATAGAACTTTTGGTCAATCTGAAAGTAAAAATAAAAAGATGTTCAGTAATGAGCATAAAGCCAACTTTCTCCTAAATGCATGGGCATAGTTATATTTCTTTTTCATTATCAAGGAGAATAATTGAAAGTTTGTTGTACCGGTAGTAGCTAGTTGAAATACAACGTGGTGTATTGTATACTCTGTATATAATTATATATAAGTATATATAATATTTTCCATTGAAAAATGCTTAATATTATATTGTCTGAGTAATTATAAAACATTAAATATAAAAAATTAGGTAAAAATCAAGTGAAAAAAATCCAACCTTGCCTGGATTTGAATCACAGCCCAACGGATGACCGTTCGACACGCTACCCGGCCAATCCAGACCATTGCTAACCTCTGTTATCAACAGCCTAAGATAAGGCCATGGAGTAAACGATTTCTTCAGCGTAGTATGCCTTCAACATGGTAAACCAAGCTATATTTAGTTTATATTATTTCAATCAGTATATTACATGCAACTATCTCATACTACTAAAATATGGGTCAGGTGTCAGTCGCCATCTTGTCGTGTTACCGAGCGCGGCTAAGCCGGAGCGCTTTTGTCACTACTAGAGTATAGTATTACTGTATAATATAAGTTATAATTTCCAACGGGTCAAATTGATGACAGTTTAAACCACCCCTGGTCGATAAGTGGAACTGGTGGGTCATGTTGTTGATTGAGTGTTCAGTCTTTTGACTGGTTTGATGCAGCGCTCCATGCCTCCCTGTCCTGAGCTAATCGTTTCATCTCTACATAGCTACTACACCCTACATCTGAGGCAATCTGTTTAACATATTCTAACATTGGTCTACCCCTACAGTTCTTGTCCTCAACCCTTCCTTCCTTAACTAAGCTTGCTATTCCTGGGTGTCTTATTATGTGTCCTACCAAACTATCTTTTCTCTTCATTAGCAGTCGCCAGAAACATCTCTCCTCTCCCAGTAGTCTTAATACATCTTCGTTTGTGACCCTATCTACCCATCTCATCTTCTCATTCTCCTGTAACACCATATTTCAAATGCAACAATTCTCCTCTTTTCTGCTGCACCAATACTCCAAGTTTCACTTCCATGGAGTGCCACGCTCCAGACAAAGGTCATCAAAAATGACTTCTTAATACCTAAATCTATATTCGATGTTAACAATTCCTTTTCTGTAGAAATGCTTTTCTTCCCTGAGCTAACCAACATTTTATACCCTCTTTGCTTCGTCCATCACTGGTTAGTAGGGGAGCAGTAGTAGTTCTGCTTCACTTGGAGTTGCTGTGCCCAAAAATCAAACAAGGCTGCCAGTAGGGCAGTAATGAGAGTTTAAAGCCACCCTGCGTTGCTCGGGCGGCGTTCATATTAAATAATTAATATCTCGTGAACCCATGGTCGGATGTTGACAAATGAGGTTTCGTTGGACTCGAGCTGACGTCCTCTTTCCTACGGACCCTGTATTATATATTTTTTAATATTCGTGAAAATTTTTGTTTTTGAAAGTAGGCTTTTTCTTAAACACCAAACATTGTAAAGAGTGTTCAATGTGCTTAAAAGAATGGTCTCTATGTCCTTTATATTTTATAATATTTGTTTAAAATTATTTGCATTTAAAAAAATGAAATTTTTATATTTTGGAAACTAAAGAGTTTAAAAAAAATTGTTTGACATAAATGAATGGCCCTGACCCCTTCTACCATTAAAATAAATTTCAAGCCTCTAGGACTAAAAGTGTAGTAGTGGGATGAAGGGAAAGATGTCTCACTTAGGAAGTTGTGAGCCCCTGGTGACCTTGGGAAGGAAAGAGTAATGCTAGGAGGGCATGCTTGGATTCGTTTTTTTCGTCTCGTTGTGCTTTTTACGAGAATGTAGGTGTTGAAAAGGTGAAAAGCTGGAAATATGCTTTGGGGGGGGGGACGTGATTTTAGACTTTTTGTTATATCTCGCGAACCAATCATGACAGAGGCGTGTACGAGAGGTCCAAAGACTCGTGGTGACGTCCTCTTTGCTATGGACCCTGTATTATATTTTAAAAAAAATGATTTTTTTGTTTTTGAAAGTAGGCGATAGTTTGAAAACCAAACATGATAGAACGTTGTTCCATAGTTGAAACGAATAGTTTCTATGACCTATATTTTTCATGATAAAAGTTTTTAATTTTGAGATTTTTTGAAAATACAGAAATTTTCAATTTTTTTTTATTTTGATAACTAGGAATTGTACAAAAGAGTTTGTTTGACATAATTGAAAGATCCCTATCCCCTCTAGCCCCATATCCAATTTCGAGTCTCTAGGGCAGAAACTACGCATTTTAAAACTTTTTATTTTTTAAAATAAAGAGTGTTTGTAGACAGAGAGAGAGAGAGATAGAGAGCCGGTAGCGCTGGGCGTGTGTTCCAACGAGGCTATGACTGGCCATGGTGAATACAGGAAATGGCTATTTCGACGGGGCGATGTAAGCCAAAACGAGGGGTAGCTTTTCGATATTTTCCTATGACAGATGAATGAAGGCGTATATTTTCGAAAATCCCTCATGGCGATCTTTAAAACATGTTAGTAAATACTGACCACTAACCAAACAAAATTCATAATGCTATGAGACGAATATAGTCGACAACAACAGAACTTGTTTTCTATGTCTGACTGGCAGCCAGAATGGAAAAACAGAATATCTGCTCGAGAGGCCTGCTTGGATCCTGGCTAGCCAGCTAAGAGAATGGAATGTGGCAGAGAGCTGAAAACATTGCAGTCAGGTGATAACAGGTTGCAACAATCTGACAAATCTGTAAAAAGTGATGACGACCAGCCATGCGAGCAGACAGCGGTTGGCAGGGCCCCAAAGAGAGGGTCAGGGGAAAGAAGGGAAAACCGAGACACGCAACAGGAAATCGCTTGACCACTGCAAAGCGGTGAGGGACGTGGGGGCGAGGTCAGAGGGCTGGGGAGGTGAGGGGAGGAGTGGAGAACCCATGACAGCCAATAGCTGAACGAGTTGTATGTCAACATGGAGTGAAGAAGTGAGACACAGGTGTGGAGAGAGAAAGACAAACATGTAGGGACATGCACGAAGCGCGGAGCGCCATACACAGAGCTCTCGTACAATATGATTCAATAAATAAGACACCCAGGAATAGCAAGCTTAGTTATGGAAGGAAGGGTCGAGGACAAAAACTGTAGGGGTTGGTGTATTCTTTGAATACACGGTACCTGAGATATAATTTTTATTGCTCATTGCATGTTCATTTCTTCCTTTCTCTTTGTCAAACACCAACAGTGATCTTTTGTTTTCTCCTTGTTGGGCAAATCCCTTATGTCTTCATAAGTCTGTTCTAGATATATAACTTCTGTGACCCACCTAGCGTCACCTCGCAGCGAATCTCTGAAGCTCCTCAACTCTTCCTGGTGCTAGAGGACTTACTTATCCATTTGGCCACCAGATCCTGTTACCATCGCCAGCTATTTTCTCCTTGAGCAAGAGGACTGCGTCTACTTCTTTACTCACCATGCTGCGCTAGTATCATCTGTTATCAACTCTTAGAAGATCAGCTCAGCAAGAGATTAATTTTTTGTATCAAAGTTGGCAATGTTTATATGTTCTCCTTTTGTCTCCTACCCCCCACTCTTTTCCCATTCCTTGGACCCTCCGTGCTCCGTTGAGCAGCTCTCACTTCTCAGTCTGCAGTTGACTAGGTCAGTCAAAGCTCCGCTCGAGCTAGCTTCCTCAAACCAAGAGGCATACTCTCTTCTACGCCATGTTGGCAAAGTAATTATCGTCATACAGAACTTCGACTTCAACATGAAATCAAGATAAGTACCGTTTTAAAGGTTTTAACCCCATCTTCATCATTTTATCTACATGCTTTTATAGATTATTTTATAGACAGCGTGAGATTACTTGTGGGGCGGTAATCATTCTTCGCGGGATTTGCCATGTTGAGCTTTTGCTTGTATAAGCCAACCTTACTAAAAAAGAGCTTTTCTTAAGCTATTCAAACGAGAAATCCTCTCGCTACGTGGGATATTATTTAATACCCGCTGTCTATAATTATAAAGCTAGTTCCTCCGTTGGATTTTCTCAACCCCATTTTTCTGCTAAGGTCGTTCTGGAACCTTCCAGATCTTGTACTCGATCTGCGAGTCTTGCCGTCAAGTATTGTTCACGCACTTGTGGAAATGCTAGTTAAAATGAGGAATCTTCCTTAAATTACTGCAATAGCGAACTTTCTTCCCCCGTTGGAACTTTCTATGGCGCATTTAATTGTAAATCACAACTTTTCCAAGAAATAGACTCTCACCTATATAGTGCAATCAGTTATTTCCATAATTGCAATAACTTTCTTTTTCATGAACTTTAGTGTTTCTATAGTGAACTTTGCATCCATCTTCATGGACTACAGTGATAAACAGTGCTTGCTCCACGTTTCTACCGCGTCGCGATCGTCCGGTTATATTAAATACGGCCATGAACATTGATCCTATATCCCAATGATCTTTCCTCAACCTTCTACTAACCACCCATATTAATAAAATTGTAACTTTCTATAAGGTGTCACTCACAAGGTGCCCTTTCAACTTTGCTAGTTTAACATTAATTAAATTCTGCATAATTGCTTGTGTGATACAAGTTTCAAATTACATTGTTCCTTTCCTATAATCAGGGAAAACAATTCTTTAAACTCTTGAGCGAGTCATGTTCAGGTTTCACGAAATGGAATCTGTCCCATTTGGCTAGTGACTCCTGCTCAAACTTGGGAAGTCTAGAACTTTCCTTTTCACTTTCTTCAGGTTTCACAGTAAGTGACCTGCCCTCTTTTGTATAATTCTCATATAGTAATTCTGTTTAAATATAAGAAGTTGTAGGAACTTCTATCTTAATTTTCATGTTTTTATTATTGTCATTTTCGAAGTTGTCACTTTCTCTAGAACATTCTCTCAAGAATTTCTTAAGGTACACTCTTTGTACTCCAATTCACGTTCAAACTTTAATTGTTTCAGTGTTTATTTGTTTAAATCTTATAAAGATTTTAGAAACATGTAAGGTTTGAAACCTTGTAAATTGTCAATTGCCTGGAGCAACCGTTTAATGTTGAGAGGTCTGCGACCCCATTTGTTAAAAAGTTCAAATGAACTATGTTTGTCCAAATTATATTACACGCTTGTTAATTTCCTCAAACTTCTTTGAATTGTTTAATAAATTAAAGATTTGTTTTTGGATTCATCATTTCTCTGATACTACAGTTAGGCAAGATCCTGGCTTTCCTAGCTCTTCCTAGGTTTATGCCCTCGTTCATTCTCAATAAAGCTTTTACTATTTGTCTGGCCAGACCATCACCCTTCCCTATAGTACTTTTATTCGTGCTTGGGAGGAAATACACTAAAGCCTTTCTCTGGCAAACTGCCCAAGTCTTAGCTGCGGTTCCCGTCAGCTTCGACCAAGCTCGTACCCACTTTAGGTATCCGAGCACGGATTTGCGGTGGCAACCGCTTCTAAATGTATTGAAAGTCAAATTCATAACTTTTGTGGGACTCTCCTCCTATTTTTCTATCCTTCTTTTCCAATCCCAAATCTACTTCCTTCTCTTAATCATCTTCCCTTGGTGGGTGGGTTATTCCTCAGCCAATAAACTACCCAGGGGTAGACCAAGGTTAGAATATGTTAAACAGATTGCCTCCGATGTAGGGTGTCGGAGCTATGTAGAGATGAAACGATTAGCTCAGGACAGGGAGGCATGGAGGGCTGCATCAAACCTGTCAAAAGACTGAAGACTCAAACAACAACAAATAAATAAATTTAAAAAAGTGCACAGTTTCACACAACATGTAATTTATTGATCCAAGAATTAAACGTAGAGTTAAATCCTAACCATTTGACATATAGATTATTTCCCTTTTGTTTCAACACTTTTTCCACAAGATAATGTTTAGGAAATGCTGTTTTTTGAAGTTCATGGAGATAAAATCTACCTTTAATGGGTTGATGGATGAGGTCTAGGAGTAAATAGGTGACTGGACTGTCTAAGTTGACATGACGAATTCGAAATAGTTCAGTCCCCGACTGAGGCGTGTAGCCCTTATTGAAGGAGGACTTCAATTTGCTCACACGAACAAAAGCCCCAATTATCAGTCGGTGACGTTTAGGTTCTGCTGTTTTTATGGGGTTAAGCAGTTTATCCAGTCGGTGAATATTTTTGGTCACAAGGCGTGGCTTGGTCCCAATCGTTCTATGTTTGATGTCAATGTAACGTGACACTAGCTCTGGTAACATGCCCAACCAGCGATAAGTGCCCTGAACGGTAAACGCTTTCAACATATGAGTTTTCAATGTTCGTTTGAACCGCTCGACCACGCTTGCTTTGAAATTGCTGTACGTGGTGTAATGGTGAATATCCTTAGATTTGAGAAAACTGGAGAAATCCTTGTTGAAAAATTCTTTCCCCTGATCGGTTTGTAGCAACTGAGGTTGACGACCGGAGTGTTGAATAATATGTTGAAAGGCCTTGGTGACAAGTGAACCAGATTTGCGACGGACAGGTTCAACAAAGGCCATTTTGGAATACACATCAATGACGGTCAACATATAGCGTACACCGTTGTTAACGCTAGCATAGGGTATCATCTCAACCAAGTCAGCTTGCCAAAGTTAATCCACACCTCGTGAAATCACTTTGAGTCGCTGAGAGTGACGCCTAGCTGGGCGATGCAACTCGTGGGCAATACCCAGTTTAATGGGTGAGGGCTTAAACAAGAATTTTGGCATTTCGAAGTTTCTTGTTCCATTTCTTGAATTTCCCAATCGTGACCGGTATGGCCGGCTTGACGTGAAGCATGCAACAACTGTAGCCGCTGGACGTGCTTATTGGAGTTATGCCAGTAGGTAACATCCACAAGGGGTTTTAATGGTTTAAATGTCACTCCCGAAGCGGACGCTTTACGACCACCACTTTGACTGGTGGGAAATATTTTTGCAATGATGGTTTTATATTTTGAGATATATTGGCATTCACTTGTTGAGTGGGATCATACTGCCTTTTGTGAGCATGGGTATCCAATAAAATGGATTTATATTTGCCAGGATACAAAATGGAGACAGACAGGTTTTTCTCCGGGTACTCCGGTTTTCCCTGTCACAATTTCATTCCAGCAACACTCTCCACTATCATTTCATTTCATCTGTCATTCATTTAATCATTGCCCCAGAGGAGTGCGACAGGCTTCGGCAGCCGGCACACTTCATATCCTCGCCGCTAGATGGGGGCTTCATTCATTCCATTCCTGACCCGGTCGGAGACTGGAAGATGGCTGTGGATTTTCATTTTTTCATTTGCCAAGCTCCCCTGGTGTATAATCATGGGAGAGGGTGTTCGAGAGAAGAGCAGCTTTAACAGTCCTGGTGTTAATTTATAATTGATATTCTTAATGACATCTTTAGTTCGAGCAAATTTAATGGATGAATCACTAATTTTAAACCCATCATTCTCATAGCGAACACCACACGTGGTATCTGTGTTTCCAATAAATAGGTCGGTGAAATAGGGTTCCAGTGTTGATCCATAATATTTTATTTAAATGTTTTTCAGTTGAGCTTTATGTTGAGGGGTGGCCAAGAGTTCCGAAAACGGAGACGATCTGGAAGGGCAAGGTGTTTCGACCATGACCAAGGATTCCTTTTTTCTTAAAAACTCTGCAAGGGGTGCGGCCTTTTTTTTGAGGCGTAAACACTTGTTCTTCATCATCCTCAACTTCGCTTACACTAGTCAAATCTTCCTGTTCCTGTTCCTCGTGGTGCGTCTGCGTGGCTTGTGAAATGGTGGGTAGCGTTCCAGGTGGCTTGAAAGAGGGTTTCAACATGGCTTTTAGTGGAGGTCCTAAATGTTGTAGAATAAACAAAACATGATCTGCACGTGATCATTTCAAATGACGAAACTTTTGGCGAATAGTTTTTTTTCTCTAATAATATGCTTTTTCAATTGACTCTGTGCTAACGCCATGGTGTCTTGACAAATGACTTGACAGGAGTAGGAAATATAAGGCGGTTCTGGCACAGGGGCTAATGGGCAATTTGGCCGCCACGCCCTGAGACCGTCAATGACGTCACAGGGAGAGGTCGGCCGTGTTGTTGCCAAATGTAATATTTATTATAATTATTATTATTATTATTAAGCCTCCGTGGCTTAGGCGGCAGCACGCCGACCTCTCAACGCTGGGTCCGTGATTCAAATCCCGGTGACTCCATGTGCGATCTGTGCTGGACAAAATGGAGGCAGACAGGTTTTTCTCCGGGTACTCCGGTTTTCCCTGTCAAAAATTTCATTCCAGCAACACTCTCCACTATCATTTCATTTCATCTGTCATTCATTTAATCATTGCCGCAGAGGAGTGCGTCAGGCCTCGGCTGCCGGCACAGTTCATATCCTCGCCGATAGATGGGGGCTTCATTCATTCCATTCCTGAACCGGTCGGAGACTGGAAGCAGGCTGTGGATTTTCATTTCATTATTATTATTATTATTATTATTATTATTATTAGGTAATTATTAATTGATCATGTACAATCAAAACGAGCCTTATATTGTCCACCTCGTGATGTAGCGGATAGTAATCTTGAATGTCTCCGCGGAGGCCCGGGTTCGATTCCTGGCTCTGCCAAGGAATTTTATTTCTAGTCTCACGAGTGGAACGGGGTACATTCAGTCTTGTGAGGCAAAAATGAGGAAAGGCGAGTTTAATTCATACCTCTGCCATTCAGCCTAACCCAACTTCATTTAACCTAACCTAACCTAACCTAATCTAACCTAACCTAACCTAACCTAACTTCACCTAACCTAACTTCACCTAACCTAACCTAACCTAACTTCAAAGTGAGAGCAAATGTGAGAGCACACATAATGAACTAAGTTATAACCTAACCTAACATAACCTAACCTAACTTAACCTACCTTAACATAACTTAAAACTGGGAGCAAAAAAAAGTGAGAGCAAAAAGTGTGAGCAAAAAGGTGAGAGCAAATGTGAGAACACAAATAATAAACTTAGTTATAACCTAACCACACCTAACCTAACCTAACCTAACCTAACTTAACCTAACCTAAGCAAACCTAACTTTAAAGTGCGAGCAAAAAAAAGGGAGAGCATAAAGTGTGAGCAAAAAAGTGAGAGCAAATGTGTGAGCACTAATAATAAATTTAGTTATAACCTCACCACACCTAAAATAACCTAACCTAACCTTACCTAACCTTACGTAACCTAACCTAACCTAACCTAACTTCAAAGTCAGAGCAAATATGAGAGCAAATGTGAGAGCACAAATAATAAACTTATTTATAACCTAACCACACCTAACCTAACCTAAGCTAACTTCACCTAACCTAACCTAACATAACCTAACTTCAAAGTGAGAACAAATATGGGAACAAAAAGTAACAGCAAAGAGTCTGAGCAAAAAGTGAGGGCAAAAAGTGGGAGCAAAAATGTGGGAGCAAAAAGTGGGAGCAAAAAGCGGGAGCAAAAAAGTGGGAGCAAAAAGGAGGGAGCAAAAAGAGGGATAGAAAAGTGGGAGCAAAAATGTGGGGAGCAAAAAGTGGGAGCAAAAAAGTAAGAGCAAATGGGAGAGCACAAATAATTAACTTTGTTATAACCTAACCTAACCTAATCTAACCCACAGAAACCTCATTTAAAGATTTTAGATTTTACATTTTAACATTTTACATTTTAACATTTCAGATTTTTTATTTTTTCATTTTACATTTTTTTAGATTTTACATTTTACGTTTTTGATTTTTTTGTAATTTACATTTTAGTTTTTTTTAGATTTTACGTTTTAAATTTAAGATTTTTTGATTTTAGGTTTTACATTTTACATTTTCCAAAAAGAGTAATCTACAAGGTCACATACCTAACCTCACCAAACCTAACTTTACCAAACCTAACTTAACCTTCAATTAGTCGCGTGAAAAATATTACGTGAATAGTCGCGCACGGAAGAAACTCCCAGGTTTGAGAAATGGGTAGAAATTTTGTTTAAAACAATTTTTATTTGTGCAACTGACTATTTTTTAACATGTTGAGATTCTCTAATTATTATTTGGAATTTAAAAAATGATTTATTTGTTTTGCTTTCGGTTAATAACTAAGTCAAAAACAAACTATAAAAAGTTTTAAACTATAAAACTTTAAAAATGAAAAATAAAGTGTAATTCAACAATTATAAACCTACAGGTACTGGTACTAATATTTACAAAAAATAAACCATGAAGTAAAAAGAACAGAACAAATCACCTGAAATCAGTCTCTACACTTCCTCATCACTGCTGCCTTGGTTGCTTACAAATGCATCTTGAGCACTTTGAGCATGTCACAACAGTTTTTCTGTTTTCCCTCCAGGTACAATATGCACAGCGCCCGGCTGCTCCAGCCGCAGGTGGTCTTTTCGTATCTTCATCTTCAATACCAGCGATTTTTCTTGCTTGTCGCTTCACTTGGCGAGGTAGATTTTCCTGTTGAACTCTTCGTCTGATATGATCCATTGACTGTTCTTTTGCGAGTGTTTTTAAAATGTTTCTGCGGACAATATTTGCCTGCGTGTTGGCTAAATACATTATGTTAGCATTCACTGCACCAATGTTCATAAGAGCGAAAAACAGAACCAAGGGCCATCTGTTTGTTTTTCTTCCCACATTGTAGGCTGCCTTCAACTTGTCCAGGGTGTCAACTCCCCCTTTTGTTTTGTTATAATAAGTCAGCATTTCCGGCTTCAGTGCGTCACCACTTTCAACGTCAATGTCATCAGAATCATGCAATGATGAAAGCAGCAAGACAACTTTATTTTTCTTTGCTTTGTAAGAAAGTAGAGTTTTGTCATAACCGTAAAAATACAAACTACTGTTTACTGGTCGATTAGTATGCTCTTGTACTATTGGTGGTAATTCAACCTTATTTTTACGCAAGGTTCCGACAAGAGAGAGCTGATGGTCACTTGCCAATTCATCACTGAGCGGTATAGAGCAGAAGTAATTGTCTACGGTCACATTCCTACTCGACTGGTAAATAGGCCGTATTTATCTAAGCACAACATCCTTTGCTCTATTCCTTACATTGAATGGTCCTTGTTGTTGCTACCCACAGTAAACTTCCATTTTGCTGGTATAAAATATCTTAGAATCAGTCAGGGCGTATTCTTTTATGCCGTATTTAGCAGGTTTTGTTTTCATATACTGCCTAAAGGGCACCGGCCTCTAAAAGGTTCTAACATTTCGTCTATGGTGACGTTTTCTCCAAGGGTGTAGTTGTTGACGCAGTTTTCATTGAAGACTTCAAATATTTCTCGCAGCGGTACAAGTTTGTCGCCTTTCTTGTCTTGTAGTAGCATCGTCGAATCTTAGACTACTCAATAGAAACCTCCATCTTTTCAAAGACAATGTAGATCGGAAAAATTCTACTCCAGTAAAATCATTTGCATATAAGTCATCCAGATTTAGGTGTGACGATTTCAGGGTCCCCGCGATATACAGTAGGCCTAACATAGCTTTCATTTCAATCATGTCTGTATCCTTTGCATCTCTATCTCTTCCGTACTGTTGTCGGTTTACTGTAATTCGGTCAATTGTGTAGCGGACAATTGTATCTATCATGGGGTCTGTAATAAACAAACTCCAACAATCCAAGGCTGTACGAGCTTCTCGAGCATCTCTTCATGGGCCAGGTAGATGTACTCTCAGAATGTTGTGGGGTCTACGTCTAGCATTCCTAGAAATAGGTGGGCAACACGTATACCAGCGAGATAGTTTGTCTTTACCCAAAATAAAGTTTGTGTTTCTATTCACATCAAAAATAGGGATTGGCTGTTGAACTGGATATACATCTGGCAGTGGATCCGGCTGTTCTTCATCTTCAGATTGTTCTGTGCTCGTATTGTGGTCATAAACTTCTAAATTGTATTCAACCTCACTACCGTCAGAAAAAATGTCATCTTCGTCTGACATTGGCTCCAATAACAGAGCATTAATTCTGCTTTCTTCTTTAGGATCCATTATGAAGCAAAACACACCCAAAGTTACATATAACTAAACGATATCACCTAAAAAAGAATTCACACACTTAGTCGCACACGGGACATTCTACCGTTCACTTTGGCAGCACAAATAGTCACGCACGGAAGATCAGACCAGGTCATTTAGCAAATCGTTGTTGACAAGCACGCCTCGTGCCGAACAATTACAACAATAGATGTGAAATGTGTGGAAGGGTTGGGGGGAGAGCTGTTGGGTCAGCCAACCCGCCACCACCTCAAACCGGTACAGTCTGCGCAAAACAAATAGGACCCGGGAGAAAGTCCCGTGACGCGACTAATTGAAGGTTAAGCTAATCCAAAGGCTAATGCACATACATAAAGTATATAAGGGCACATGCAACTATCCTTATGCTAGTCTTATAGGCTACTGTACAACATGATTACTACCCCAACCGGGTATTTTTTCATTTTGTTTACACTTTTGCCAATTTTCCAATTTCCCATTTTCAGTTTTTTTAATGTCAGTTGTAAATTTTTCAATTTCATAATATGGAAACATGGATTTTGCATTTTGTTGTTTACACATTTGTCAATTTTCCAAATTCCCATTTTCAGTTTTTTTTAATTGTCAGTTTTAAGTTTTTCAATTTCATAATATGGAAACATGGATTTTGCATTTTGTTGTTTACACATTTATCAATTTCACAATTTCCCATTTACTATTTTTAAAATGTCAGTTTAAAGTTATTCAATTTCATGATATAGAAACATGGATTTTCCAATTTGTTGTTTACACATTTGTCAATTTACCAAATTCCCATTTACAGTTTTTAAAATTTCAGTTTAATGTTTTTTCTATTTTGTCCATATGGAAACTTGGATTTTCCAATTTGTGTTTTACATGTTCATTTTGCATTAGGAGTGGAGAGAGGTTAGTAGTAATTAAAAATGTACAAGCAGTGTCCATACAATACTTTTTTTAAATACATGTACACTATTTACACATAATACATTTTATATATTTGTTGTTATAAATTGTACACTGGTTTTTATTTTGTTTTCTATTTTATTTATTTTTGATTATGAATACCATTTTTTTATTTATTTTTTAGTGATATTGTTTTACTTCCTAAATTGTTTTGTTTTATGTATTTGTTAGTTGCAGGCAGAAGATGTTGATATTCATAACTTAATTCTTTAAGCATGGTTAATGATTGAGTAATGACCATAGGCATGTGTACCTATACCATCAGCATCAATCACTCTTTTATCATCACCAGGACACAAAGCAATTTTGTTTAGTCATAGATGATGTGTCATGTTGTTTCGAAGCGATAATGTTCATTGCTATTTTTACATTGTTTTTCATGACACAATCCTTATAATCTTGAAAGCTTATACAATTTTTGACAACACCTTTGTTAATACCTTTAAACGTTTTGATTTCTTTACCATTTATGTCTAAAGCGTACATTTTAGCTCTAAGTCCAACAAATGCTTTTATAATTTATCCTCAAGCCTCGTCTTTAAATTTCCTCCAACGTTTTCTTGTTTGATGTAGAGTAGCATATGTGATCAGTAGGATAATCTGATGTGTCCAGGTGTTCTAGGAAATCCAACTTGTCTTGATATTCATCTCGGGTGTTAGCCAAATAAATGAACGCGTCGGTATCCATATACATGTCTTTAAGATTGTCATTCCATAATTGGATAGCAGGACATCATAGTGGTGGAAATACATCAGAGTTTTTAAATAGCCAGTATACACATTCCAATATATATAGGCTTATTGAATACAATGTTACGGTTAGTCATGTGGAATGCAGCTAGGCTAGTACCATAAATTGTTCTGTCAATAAATGTCGGCTTTGCTATTAGCTTTTCAGCCTTTTTGCTGTCAGTCACACGACGTATGTCTATTCTTTTACGGATATTTTCCATTGTTTTTCCAAAAATGGCATTGTTGAATAATTTGTACAGATTTTTCTCAAAATCATTTTTGGCTTGTTTTCGAAGGTTGTTATTAAAATCAACGTATACCTTTAGCCAAGGTCTTTGTTTAAACTTTAACACACGAAGAATTTTTATTAATTTTATTCCATGATCTAAAGCCTGTTTTAATGCCATGTAGTGAACAACATATCGCCTTCGATTTCCAAGATGAGGAATTAGTTTTTTCAGAGACGAATCCTTAGGTTGTGTACACTCTGGTAGAAAAGGTAAATCGTTGTGTAGTTCATGAAGGTCAGACGGGTAATCAACATCAACGTCTAGAATGTATCCCACAGGATCGCCTTCCTTTAATTTTTCTAGATCAACGGTATCTGGAGAAAACCACTTAATCCACCATAAGGAAGAGAGTGGCACATAGCCCACCCGTATTGGTTGTTGGCATCATCATAGGTAATAAACTGCGATGGTTTCTCAGAATCATAGGTTACCATGTATTTATTGTTAGCTTCAGCACACCGATGAGACACCTGGCATATGCCTCCACGTATTCCAGACTCGATTAGAAGAATCTGATCGTAATCCTGTAGCAATTCCAGTTCAATTCCTGTGTAAAGGAGCATTGCCTCGAAACTTAAACCAGGCGAAGTAAAAAAGTGCAGCATCCACTCGGTGGGTTTCTAGTGTTTTGTTTCTAAACGTTTCAAAGCTGTCTGCAAGAAGGAGTACATCTGAAGTTAGGTAGAGGTCACTATATTCCCCTAGAGTTTTAATGTTGAACTGATTCCAGATATTTTTGGCAAGTTAATAGTCTTCTTGACTAACATTTTCTTAACTTAATTTGTTAAAGAATACCTCTTTTGGAGGTAAACACGTTTCACTTAACTTTTCCCATGAATCAATGTTGTCATAACAAAATACCCCTTTACGAGTCATGAGCTTTGCATTTTCTTTTCCAAAGTACTTGTCTGTTTCAGGGTATGATGTTAAGCTGGAAACTAAGTTTTCCAAACTACTTGGCATTAACCGAAACGTGCCCACAAATCTAAGCATAACATTTCCTACATATTTGGTAAAGGAAATGTACTTTCCTTTGAGTTAGCGATAACATCCACTCTCTCAGTAGTACATCCTAATTGCTTTACAATGAAATTTGCGTCGTAGCAACTCATATTATGTAGAAACACAGGAACGGGGTTAAGTGTTTTACATCTCAAATTACAGTTATTGTGAGCACTTCCACGGTATTCCCCTGTAAAATGGCAGTGGTCTTGAACTTTCCAGTCCTCTTTGGTAAATGGTTTTGACACAAATAACAGGTTTCAGAACATTGGAAGTCTCGTTCTTGATCCTGAGTTAAGGCCTTTGGAACATTTAAGCTGTAAAGGCGATCGATTTCATTAGCTATTGAGATCAAACAGTCCATAAACTTTTCTGCAGCATCGGGTCCACGATAACAGGTTGGCTTGGAAGGTTTGTCTTTATGTGTTCCACAGCCGGTGAGGATTTAACGTATATAGCAAAGCTCATAGGAACATGACTCTGGTATGGCACTGTATAACTTGCCTCAGGATTAGGTAGACATGTTTGATAGGATAACAGTATACTTTCAAAATCTGCATAGATAACGTAAGGTATTCTCAGCATTTTTTCAACATTTAAGAATTTGACAATGGGGTTTTTAATAGGCATTTCAACCCTAGCAATATCATGATGGACACAAAAATCTCTATCTTCTTTTGTGCGCAGTTTTACGTTAGGTTAGGTTTAGTTAGGTTAAGTTAGGTTAGGTGAGGTTATAACTTAGGTTATTATATGTGCTCTCACATTTGCTCTCACTTTGAAGTTAGGTTAGGTTAAGTTAGGTGAAGTTAGGTTAGGTTAGGATAGGTAAGGTTAAATGAAGTTGGGTTAGGCTGAATGGGTCCACTTTTGGGCGGTGCCAGTTCAGTGGCGAAAATCATCAAAGCCACACAGCTGGGCAAGCAACAACTCAAAGAAAGTCAGCGACACAATGAAATTATGGAACCCATTGCTATGGGAGCTAGAATTGCCAATTTAAAGCCAGTATTTTGTCAACAAGGATTTGGGATTTCATCCTTTCGAAATATTAAATTAAAACAAGATGTTCAGGAAAGAACATATAGCCTACTTTCTCCTAAATGCATGGGTATTTTTATAACCCTTGTCCTTTTCAAGGAGTATGATTGAATGTTGGTTGTAGTAGCTTGTTGAAATACAACGTGCTATAGGGATATTAAACATGAATATGAGGTGCCCTTTGCTAGTGCTACCTCTGTACCAAATTTCGTTCAATTCGGTTACACCGTGTTTGAATTGATAGGGGGAATCGATTTGCACACATACTTGGCCACCATCTGCAAACTATTGGGCTGATGTTCTTGCAGATTGGTCAGAATATGTTTCACTCATAAAGATATGGTGCTGGAAAATTTGGTAGAGACTAGATTATTAGGTTGGTCGTAATTACATTTTAGCTTTTAACATTTGGATGGCCGCGATTACGTTTCCGTCAAGATAGCGGTGATATAAAACATGACACTGAGGTACCCTTTGCTAGTGCTACCTCTGTACCAAATTTCTTACCATTCGGTTTAACCGTGTTCGAATTGATAAGGGGAATCGGTTTTCACACAAAGATGGCCGCCATCCGCAAAATATTAGGCTAATGACCTATTAGTTTGGTCAAAGGATGCTCCCACCATAAAGGTATGTTGTTGCTAAATTTGCTGGAGATCGGATGATTACGCTAATCGTAATTTGATTTAAGCTTTGAACATTTGTGTGGCCGCCATTACGTTTCCGTCAAGATGGCGGCGATATAAAACATGACACTGAGGTGCCCATTGCTAGTGCTACCTCTGTACAAAATTTCGTTCATTCGTTTCCACCGTGTTCGAATTAATAGGGGGAATCAATTTTGACATAAAGATGGCCGCCATCCGAAAACTATTAGGCTAATGACCTATTAGATTGGTCAAAGGATGCTCCCTCCATAAAGGTATGCTGTTGCAAAGTTTGGTAGAGATCGGATGGTTATGTTAGTCGTAATTTGATTTAAGCTTCAAATATTTGTGTGGCCGCCATTACGTTTCTGTTCATATGGCGGCGATATAAACCATGACACTGAGATGCCCTTTGCTAGTGCTATCTCTGTACCAAATTTTGTTCCATTCGGTTTCACCGTGTTTGAATTACTAGGGGGAATCGATTTTGACACAAAGATGGCCGCCATCCGCAAACTATTACGCGAATGACCGATTAGATTGGTAAAAGGATGCTCCCTCCATAAAGGTATGTAGTTGCAAAATTTGGTAGAGTTCGGATGATTAGGTTAATCGTAATTTGATTTAAGCTTTGAACATTCGTGTGGCCGCCATTACGTTTCAGTCAAGATGGCGGCGATATAAAACATGACACTGAGGTGCCCTTTGCTATTGCTACCTCTGTACCAAATTTCGTTCCATTCGGTTGCACCGTGTTTGAATTAATAGGGGGAATTGATTTTCACACAAAGATAGCCACCATCCACAAACTATTAGGCTAATGATCTATTTATTTGGTCACAGGATGCTTCCTCTATAAAGGTATCTTATTGCAAAATTTGGTAGAGATAGGATGATTAGGTTAGTCGTAATTTGATTTAAGCTTTGAACATTTGTGTGGCCGCCATTACGTTTCCGTCAAGATGGCGGCGGTATAAATCAAGACACTGAGGTGCCTTTTGTTAGTACTACCTCTGTACCAAATTTCGTTCCATTCGGTTGCACCATGTTCGAATTAATAGGGGGAATCGATTTTCACACAAAGATGGCCGCCATCCGCAAACCTTTCCGCTGATGACCTATTAGTTTGGTCAAAGGATGCTCCCCCCATAAAGGTATGTTGTTGCAAAATTTGGTAGAGATAGGATGATTAGGTTAGTCGTAATTTGATTTAAGTTTTGAACATTTGTGTGGCCGCCATTACGTTTCCGTCAAGATGGCGGCGATATAAAACATGACACTAAGGTGTCCTTTGCTAGTGCTATATTTGTACCAAATTTCGTTCAATTCGCATTCACCGTGTTCGAATTGATAGGGGGGACAGACATTCAGAGTACACACACACACAGACTCACACACACACATACACACACACCGACAGACACACTTTTTAGCCCTGTGTTGATCTCATAAGTCTACTTTAATTTTTTGCAAAAATCGAAAGTAGGCTAAAAATAACCTCTGCCACAACAAGACATGCCCTGACGCATCAACAAGTGGAAAGCTATGCTAACCAACTAAAGCTTTCTCATTATCGAGGTGTGTTTATGCGAAACCAATTACCCCCACGACCATGGAAACAGGAATGTGCTGTTGTCAATTTGGATGATCACCGAGGACCATGAACGCATTATGTAGCTTATGTCAATGAGGGATCCACCGTATGGTACAGTTTTGGGAATTTTCCCCCACCCATGGAACTAGTAACCTATTTTGGAAACAGAATCAAGATATATTATAATTTGAAACGTGAGCAAACGTTTAACAGCCAACAGTGTGGTCGTTTGTGTTCAATTTTTTAAAATAAAACACAGCATGAGCAAAAACGTCAACAGTATGTCGGCAGAAAGTAAAAGGTTTACACTGCATGGACGTGGACCTGAAGTCAGTCTAGACTATTACCCGCCTATCGAATTGAGTGAAAACCCCTATGGTTTAGAACTTGTTTCACTTGAAACGTACAATCGAATATACATCATACGTGAAAATGTGAACAACAAGTTTTACTATGATGATTCTGTGCTCACCCTGAACTCTGGTGAATACACGATCGATGACATTTATGAACACATTTATGTGGTGTTGATCAATGAATATGGTTTAAAGTCATTTCTCGATGGAACGCGCAAATTTGAACTTGTAGGAAATACCAACATTCATCGCTGCAGTATTTTCTCTACATTCAACATTGACTTTAAAACACACCCCGATTCCGTTGGTCCATTACTAGGATTTAAACCATGCGTGTTAGAGCCCAACAAAAACATTAATCAGACCATGAAGAGAAATTCATTGAGGATAATCATGTGTCGGTGACATGTAATATTATTAGCCATGTGTACACCAATCAAGAAAAATCGCATTCGCTCTTTGTCTTTATTGTGACATCGCCCAATGTCTATATTATTCGTGAAAACACTCCAGTGGTTCTTTTTCATTCTGTGGCTGTCGATGGTATAAGTTATATAACACTAAGACTGATCAATAGAGATCAACAACTCATTGACCTAGATTCTACAACACCAGTGACTTACAAGTTGGTGCTAAAACCACTATGAAGTTTGTATATAAAGCAACAACACCGGCTAGGAATGGTGTTAGTTTTTTGCCACGTGAATACACGTTAACATCTAAGGACAAGCAGATTTTACAGTATTTGGGTTACCACGTCAACCCCCATGATGAATTCTATCCTAGAGGTAGCGAACCGCTTCGAGGAGCAACCAGGAGTGGTAAGAATTGACCTCCATTCCTATCAAGCTCAAACACCTGGACTCAATATCAATGATCAAATTCAATTTGTTATCAACAACCAAGATATTTACACCCTACCGCATGAAAGTATCATTCAGATCGAAGGTCGGCTCACCAAAGCCGATGCCTCTACACCCAACACATCCAAGTTGGCCAACCATGCTTTTGCCTTTCTGTTTTCTGATGTGCGGTACGTCATTAACGATATCGTGGTGGATAGCACTCGAAATGTGGGTATTTCCAGTGGCATGAAACTATACCCCTCTTATAGTGAGGAAGAAGATGAAACACTTTGCATGGCAGGTTGGTGCCCTGACTCGACAAATGGTACACACCGATGGCTTCTTTACTGGATATTTACCTCTTAAACTGATTTTAGGCTTTGCCGAAGATCACCAGCGCATTTTGGTCAACGCAAGGCAAGTGCTTTATCTGGTGAGAGACAGGAGTGATAATAATGCACTCAAGGAAGCCGACAATGCCCCCATAGATTCAGAAATTCAACTACAACGCTTGCTATGGAAAGTGCACCGTGTAACCCTTGACGATAGCAAAAAACTGGACATACTCAAGATGGTAAAGAGAGATATGCCTCTACCCATGGAATTTAGAAGCTGGGCACTCCATGAGTATCCACTATTGCCCACCACCAACACACACAGTTGGTCTATAAAAACAGCCCGCTCTACAGAGACCTCTCTACATGATCGTGGGTTTTGAAACGAATCGCAAGTATCAACAAACCAAAGATGCCACGCAATTTGATCACCTGCAATTGAGAAATGCACGTCTTTTCCTCAACGGAGCTGTGTTTCCCTATGAAGGACTGGATTGGGAATTTTCAACAAATAAGTTTGGTCCCCTGTACGACTTGTTCTCTAAATTTAGATGGTCATATTATCAAAAAGAGAACAGCCCCATGCTGCTACCCCAAGCGTTTAAGGCAAGAGCGCCACTGATTGTCTTTGACTGTTCTTACCTGGAAGAGTCTGTCAAGCCATCCAATATTGACATTCACCTAGATTTTGAAACGCATGACAATGTACCAGCCAATACGACGGCCTACTGTTTGATTATTCATCACAAACAAGTCAACTATTTTCCACTGTCCAACCAAGTGACGAGTGTATAAATAACAGGTCAACCCACGTCAAACCGCTCAGTCATGTCTTGCCTTAAAGCCTCAAGAGGCGTTACATCCATGAATTTAAACTCTGAGGAACAACGTTTCAAGACTTTTGCAACTTGGCCGGTGTCTTACATAAACCCTCAAGCCTAGGCGGCTGCTGGCTTCTATTGTTTAAAAACAAGAGATTAAGTGAAATGTGCCTTTTGTCCCATCTCATAGACCAATGGCAAGAGAGCGATGAACCCATGCAGGTACATCAGAGCTGGTCACATGCCTGCCCCTAACCTGTGCAGAATGGAGGTGGGAATTATACTCTGTCATTCAAGCTACCCCTCACTCAAGCCTCTGGGTAATGAAAAACAAGTTACGATATGTGTGGATTGCATGGTGTCACGGTGCTTCGGTGAGCAACTCAAGTAGGGGGATAATAGGGGTTCTAACTCACCCGGCGTTGCTCGGACGGTGTCCTTGTTAAATCATTAATATCAGGCCAACCCATGGTCCGATTTTAACAAATAAGGTGTCGTTGGACTCAGGCTGACGGGGGCATTGCTATGGACCAATGGTTATATTTTTGGTTTTTATTTGAAATTTTTTGTTTTCGAAAGTAGATGATAGTTTGAAAACCAAACAAGATAGAAAGTTGTGCCATTGCTCAAACGAATGGTCTTTATGATCTTTATTTTCTATAATAAAACTTTTTTATTATTTATGTTTTTTGGAAACACCCGAATTTTGAAATTCCTATATTTTGGAAACTGGGAATTATACAAAAAAGTTTGTTTGACATGAATGAAAGGTCCCTATGCCCCCTACACCCAAAATAAATTTCAAGTCTTTAGGATGAAAACTTGAGAGTAGTGTGGTAATACGGTTCCTGTCTACTAACTTATTCAACCCTCCTCGTATTTGCCCAGAACCTGATATCATGCTAACCAATGGTCGGATTTGAACATACCGGGTGTCCTAGCACTCGTAGTGATGCCCCCTACTTTCTTATAGGCTCGTTATGTAATTAAGAGACCAAAACTAAAAGGTCATCCGCTATTAATATCTCGCGAACCAATCATGCTAGAGGCGTGTACGAGGGGTCCAAGGACTCGGTCTGACGTCTTCTTTGCTATGGGCCACTCGTTATATTTTAAAAAGATTGGAAACTCTATTTTGGGGTAAACAAGTGTTTTTTGTGATTTTTTCTGATATCTCACGGACCAATAACGCTAGAGACGTGTACGAGGTGTCCTAGGACTCGGGCTAACGCCCCCTGTTTGAAACTATGTTTGAAATTTTGACAAAGAGTTTAACGACACTTTTGTTGAAAAATTTCTCTCTTTACCTGTTTACAATGTTCATGAAGCGTGGGGGTTGAGGAGACGATACTGCTGTGTGTGTGTTTCAACGAACCTATCGCTAACCACAAGGACCATGCTTAATAGAACAATCGCTATTTCGGCGAGTTGGTGTATGACAGAGCGAGGGTTCGTTTTTCTGATATTTTTACCCCCGAAGATGATCTTTAACGTGTAAACGATAATGAGAACTTGGTTCTATGTTGGTCGAAGCGAGTAGAGAAAACAAACTTGCAGACGAGCAGGAGGTGAATGTCATTTGAGCTTATTGGAATGCGCTGATCTGACTTGACAACAGCTGCAATGGAAAATGACAAAGACGCAGAGGACACTTGAAGGTGAAATAATCTGACCACCGTGGTGGCAGGGAAGAGCGAAAGGCATGTGAACACGTGTGAGATGACATGTTCGCTAAACCAGTGACATCCTGTTTTGCTTCGTACGTGCCAATATGCAAGTTCATGTGAAATTTGATCTGCCGCAGGTGTTCACCTTGGACGTTAGCTCTCAACGTGCCCGATAACAGAATGTTCAAAGCGTGGGAAAAATGTTTATACATGCAACGTAACATATATAAAGGCATGTCTCTATCATTTCCACACTCACTTAGATGCCTACCTTTGAACACACTGCGTTGCATGAAACCCCTGGTCTTGTTTAACAGTTTTGGTGTTGGTGGAAAATACTTAACCTTGTTGTGGGGTAGGTATATATTTATTCACTTATATATTTATTTATGTATATTTACAAGCAATATTTATTGATTGTTCAAGTTATAAATAAATGTTGTTTTTTTTGCAGATAACCGGTATAGCCCATCTGTTGTGTGAGTGTGTGTGAGAACGATATTAAAGAAAGAGAGAAAGACAGACAGCTAGAGACGGAAACCATTACCACACTAGCCCACGAGACGGGAAATAAAGCTAAGCATTACACGTCAAGGTGAGATTTGTATTTATATATATAACCTGTTTGATTTTGTTTTGTTTAAGAAATGCATAAACTATATGGAATTGATATACTTATGGTGGTCTATTTTATTTCTTTTTTTAGATATTGGGAGAAAAACAACAGTTGAAAACCAAGTGGCTCTTGAGTACAACAATTGTCAAGCAGTCTACAGCTGAAAACTCAGGTGAGAGTGTTCTTTCAAAAATAATGTATTTTACTGCTGCGGATACGTTAACTTGGGAACCCCTAAACAGTTGTTTCAAATCACGTATGTGCTCTGGTCGTGTGGCCAATGTTAGAAAAAGTTTGATTCCCAAAGAATTTTTAGAATCTTGTTTTGAAATTCTTAAAATTGAAATTTGTACAGCGCAAAGGTTGTATACGGCTTTAAAGGTGAATACAGAACTGGTATGCGATTTCATATATAAAAATAAGGACGTAGAGCATAAGAGACATTTTATATTTGCAGTAAAATGCAAGAGCTATTCATAGCCCATAATTTTGAACAGTGGTATCAAAGCCATGTAGTGAATGCCTTGCTATCAAAATTTGATAAACTGCAACAAGGACCCAGTGGTTTAGCGTTAGACAAAATTCATCATTTGCAAATCAACATTTGTCAGTTCAACCCGTTGAATGCTGGTTCTAGCTATATTAAAACACCACCAGCCATAGCTTTGAAAAAGGCTGTGGTTTATATAAAGAATCGTGACAATGATTGCTTTCCGTGGTCTGTGGCTGCGTATTTGCAGCCAGCACAACGTAACAGTTGTCGACCAGGAATGTACAAGGCCAAGATTAATGAATTAAAACAAACATTAAATTTAACTCGAGTATCGTTCCCTATGGACTTATCCGAGATCCATAGGTTTGAACAAGACAACCATGACTTTTCCTTCATGGTGTATGGCCTTGATGGTGATGAGATTGTGGGATCTCTTTATGCCACAAAAGAACCGAAACGACATCACATTCATCTTTTATATGTATCTGTAGGAGAGGTGAATCACTATTGCCTCATGAAAAGCTTGAGTAGATTGCTAAGCAGTCAAATGTCTAAATATAAATGTAAAAAACGTATTTGTGATCGATGCTTGCAATATTTTACAACCCCTACGCTTTTGGAACATCATAGGGTAGATTGCGTTTCTCAGGAAGCAGTGAGACTGATATTGCCACAAGGGGACAAGGTTGTGCTAAAGTTTAAAGACATTCACAAGCGTGACACTGTTCCCTATGTGGTATACGCAGATTTTGAAGCTCTCACTACACCCATGGCGGGATATGAACCATATCCCACCATAAGCTCAACCACACCCATTAAAAAACATGAACCCTTTGCCATAGGATTTAATGTGGTGTGTGCCTATGACCCCACACAGTCCGTTTACCAATACCGTGAGGGGCCAGATTTGCCAAATGGTTCTTGGATGAACTTGTCGAGTTGGCTCATGATGTACTGGAATTACTGGACCACCCATGTGTCTATCTCCAGAACAGCAACAGCAGTATGAGCATGCCACGACATGCCATATTTGCGAAAAGCCTATTTTAAGAGGAGAGGAAAAAGTCAGAGACCACTCGCACTTTACGGGGAAGTTTCGTGGAGCTGCGCATGGTAAATGCAACTTGAACTTTCCAGCTCCTCATTTCATCAGTGTCTTTTTCCACAATCTGGCAAATTATGATATTCAGTTTTTGATTCGTGAATTGGGTCATGTCAACAAGGGCTCGTTTAGCATTATTCCCCAAAACTATGAGCGTTTTACAGCCCTGACATGGAGGTTGGGCGACTTTAGCATTCGATTTTTGGATTCCTTTAAGTTCATGGCATTCTCGCTAGACAGCCTTGTGAATGGCTTGAATGAGGAGGAATTAAAAAATACTAGAATGCATTTTAATGATCCTGAGCAATTTCAATTGTGCATTCGGAAAGGTATATTCCCGTATGATTTTTGCAACAGCTGGGATGTGTTTAAGCAAAGAAAACTCCCACCACAAGATAAATTTTACTCGAAACTAACACGCAGTACCGTTTCCGATGAAGACTATGCACATGCATGTCAAGTGTGGCGAGTGTTTGGCATGAACACGCTAAGTGAATATGCTTTGCATTACCTAAAACTGGATGTATTGCTGCTCACTGATGTGTTTGAAAAATTCCGTGAGTTGTGTCAGCACATTTACTGTCTTGACCCGGCTCACTATTATACGAGTCCTGGGCTCTCGTTCAATGCCGCTTTGAAATACACTCAAGTGGGATTGGATTTACTCACTGATGTAGACAGGGTTCTATTTTTTGAAAAGGGCATTCGTGGCGGCTTTGTGTCGCTTAACCAGCGCCATGCCGAAGCGAACAATGTATACATGCCTGATTATTCACCAGACAAACCAGAATCGTACTTAATGTACTATGACGTGAATAATTTGTACGGTTACGCCATGAGTCAGCCTTTGCCCTATGGGAAGTTTGCTTGGCTGACAGACAAACAAGTGTCAGAATTTGATGTGAACATGGCTAGCCAAGAAACAGGCCGTGGATATGTGCTAGAAGTGGATATTGAATATCCCTCATCTTTGTATGATGACCATGCCGACTTCCCATACTGCCTTGAGCAAATGGTTCCCCCTGACAGTAGAGTGAAAATTGAAAAACTCATGGGCACACTTTACAACAAAAATAGGTATGTGCTACATATCCATATGTTGGTGCAATGCCTCGCCCAAGGCTTAGTGTTGAAGAAAATCCATAGGTGTATTTCTTTTGCCCAAAAAGCATGTCTCAAGCCATACATGCAACACAGCAGTTTGAAATTATTTTTTAAAATTAATTAACAACCGCATCTATGGCAAGTCCATGGAGAATGTCCGCAAATACCGTGACATTAAATTGGTGAATGTCTGGGAGGGGCAGTGGGGTGCCCGGCGGTACATTGCCAAGCCAAATTTCAAATCGATCAACATTATCGATGAGGATTTTGCTACTATTGAATCGCGTAAGACCAGCGTGAGCATGGATAAGCCCATTTACTTGGGCCAAGTCATTTTAGACTTTTCTAAATCGGTCATCTATCGATTTCACTATGAGTTTGTCAAACGCCATTTTGAGGACGTCTCTCTATTGTATATGGATACGGACTCATTCATTTACCACATTCGCCACTGCAACCCCTATGACGTCATGAAACAACATAGTGACTGGTTCGACACCTCTTGTTATAGCGCTGACAACGTGTTTCAGCTGCCCATAAAAAACAAGAAGGAAATGGGTGTTTTAAAAGATGAATGCGGTCATTCCGTTATGACGGAATTCGTAGGTTTGGCTTCGAAAATGTATGCTTATCGCACACTCGACTGTAAGGAAGCCAAAAGAGCAAAAGGTGTAGGTAGGGCCGTGGTAAAATCGCTACGTGTTGATGACTATCTAGCGGTTTTACGCACTGGCAATGCTATGTCTCATACACAGTGCAGGATACAATCCAGCAACCATCATTTGTATCTTGTGGAACAGAGAAAACGCACCCTCGCCTCCATGGATAACAAACGTGTGTGGGCTGGTGACCTGCTCACCAGCCTGCCCTGGGGTTATGATCGCAAGGAGGAGGAGGTGTGATTTCACTGTTTAATCATTTAGGGACATAGCTTTATGTAACTTGTAGATTTAGTATTATGTAAATATTGGTTTCTGCCATTGTAAATAGAAGATTTTGTAAATAGTGGCAACCCACTTGGACCTTTTGCTCTTTGAAACGTTCTATGCAACCTTATTTAAAAAAAATGACTGGTAAATAGTTTGAATTTTTTTAAAGCTGTACAAAGTTGATTTTTTGTAAATATTTAATGAGTAATAGTATTTTTAGTAACGTTAATAACTAGTATTTAATTATTTTTTGTAATGTAAATGATAAACTAAAAAAGTTATTTTGGGATGAGTGTGCATGTCGAGAATGTGCTTTTGGGACTAAATAAAGTGGTTGTGTTTGTCCCCAAAGACAGATGTGAATGTATGAGTAGAGAGAGAAAGCTGGTGTGTATGTATGACCAGAGCAAACACGGTGAGGTAGGGTGGGTACGAGGGGGTAAATGGTCACTTTCATACTCATTTCGTTTTTATTAGTTTTTTTCTCATTGAAATGTGGCAGACAATAGACATTATTTTTGTAAAAACAGTCTTACCTGCAGTAGTCGTGAACCTCGACGTTTCTGCAATCCCATAAACTCACTGCAGCGTCGCCATGGTCAAGCACTTGCATCAACATCATTGTCAAATCTCAACTTTCAACATACACCAAATGGAAAAATGTCAAAACAGCAAAATGGAAAATCTATGTTTCCATATCACCAAAAGCAGCAAAACATAAAACGGACATTTTAGAAAACTGGAAATGGCCATGTGTGAAATATGAAAATTCAAAAACTTCAAACGGACATTGTTTAAAAAGTGTCATCAGCAACATGGAAAAATCCATATCATCAAAATCACAAAACTTGAGACGAACATTTTTAAAAACTGTAAATTGAAAATTGGCAAAATGGACATGTGTGAAATATGAAAATTCAAAAACTTCAAACGGACATTGTTTAAAAAGTGTCATCAGCAAAATGGAAAAATCCATATCATCAAAATCATAAAACTTGAACCGAACATTTTTTTAAACTGTAAATCGCAAATTGGCAAAATGGCAATGTGTGGATTTATCATGTGTGAAATGTGAAAATGAAAAATCAGACATCAACATCAAGATTTCAAAAAATAAAAAAACAAAACATCGTGCTCTGGTAAACCTTTGTTTTTATTTCATAGTCATAGTGAATTGACAAAAGAAAAATAGAATACAAACAAATCCCAATTCCTCACTCCTCAATTCCTTAATGATCATGTCCATGCATCATCAACTTTCCTTTCATAGCACACATGACAATCAGGGCTGCCATCCTTTCACCCACTGAGGCATCACAGGATGTGAAACGTTGTTTAGATTTTTTCAATAACAATATATCTGCCACATGTCTTAAACTAGAATGACTATGGCGATAAGAAAGGTCATGTTCTTTGCATGCTTGATCCAAAAGATTAATGGGTACATCACCACGTTGTAAATGTTTTTTGAGACGAGTTCCAGGACCGCAAATAAGATAACCTAGAAGATGGATTTCGAAAGGTATGTATTGAATCACTTTGTCAATGACGCCATTGCCCGTACAGGTCTGGCATATCCTTTTCCATCGATGGTAAAAAGGTTTGATCTTCCTCTTCCTCTGTGGACGATGCTTGTGTTTGTTGTTGTTGTTGCTTTTTCTCGCCATGACACCCGTGGAATGATTCAACAAAGTCTTTACACGGACTTTTATGACCGTGGTACAGTTTCACTAGCTGGCAAGTCGCACACTGACGCATAGACGGTATTTTTGCCATGGCCACTTGCTTATGGTGATCGTAATCCGTACAGGGTTGCAATTCACTCAACACAGGGTCTTGAGTCCATGATTTTGGTACATGTTGCCAGATTTCTTTGACCGCGTTGGCGGCCACATAATAAATGAACGACTTGGGGAGCGCCAAGAGTTCCTCTTTGGTAAAACTGTCTAGTTTCTTTTTGCACACAAAGAACTTGCCGATGGCTTTGTCCGTAGCATTGCCTTTCTCCATGGTGTCACGTGCTGTAGATGTTTACACGTCGCTTGTAGAAATTTCACTGGCATCATTCAAAGATAAATCTTGAGTTATAATTTTTTTCAACAACTCCCTGCAGGCATGGGTGGGAACCAATGAAAGAGTTGCCACGCATGCGATAGGGCTGTAAGGGAAATGTTGTCACAGGAACAAGTATACATCAGCGTTTGCAAAGATGGGCGGCCCAAGTTCATGAGGTTGATACATTGACAGTAAGACGCCAAAAATGGTTGCAACCATTGACGTTTTTCATTACCTTTCACAAATACCACATTGGCCGAGGACAAGTGTGCTTTCATGACCACGACCAAATATTTATAGGAAATGGTTCCCTGATTCCAGTCTAGTTGCCTATGATTTTCAATCCACTGGGTTTGTTTACGAACATTTTCACACAACAAATCAAAAGCATGGGGCGGTTTAAATAGCAAATGCGTAGCTTGTGATATCCAAAACGTGGTACAATCGATAATGGCCACTTTTTTAAATATAAATTTGTTGTCACCAATTTTAAACCCTTGGCAATCCACAATGAGTGTGCGCAACATGTTGACGCTTGCCTGGACCAAGTTCAACTGACGACTGACTGACTGACTGACGATCAATGACAGAGGTGTGATCATGACATGGACTTACCTACCATGCTTGTTTCAAATTAAGGTTAGGGTAGGACAGGGGGACATGCAGAAATAAGAATTTAAGAATTACATCATTTTATTATCATAACACGTCTTACAGGCTTTTGTCATTTTGGGATAAGGACGATACCAATTGATACAACAATATAGTCTCTTGTGTTTGTAACGTCCATAACACTGATGATATCCCAGTGTCTCTAAACTAGGCGTTTTTGATGGTGAGCTGCTCACCGAAGCACCATGGACACCATACGGTCCACAAGTATCGTAACTTGCTTTTTCATTTCCTAGTGAGGGATAGCTTGAATGACAGGGTATATTTCCCACTTCCATTCTGCACAGGTAGGGGCAGGTGGGTGACCAGCGCTGATGTTCCTGCATGGGTTCATCGCCCGCCTGCCATTGGTCTATGATGATGGGACAAAAGGCACATTTCACTTCATCTCTTGTTTTTAAATAGTAGAATCCAGCGGCCGCCAAGGCTTGAGGGTTTATGAAAGGCACTGGCCATGTGGCAAAAGTCTTGAAACGTTGTTCCTCAGAGTTTAAATTCATGGATGTAACGTCTCTTGAGGCTTTAAGGCAAGACATGACTGAACGGTTTGAAGTGGGTTGACCTGTTATTTATACACTCGTCACTTGGTTGGACAGTGGATAATAGTTGACTTGTTTGTGATGAATAATGAAACAGTAGGCCGTGGTATTGGCTGGTACATTGTCATGCGTTTCAAAATCTAGTCGAATGTCAATATTGGATAGCTTGACAGACTCTTCCAGGTAAGAACAGTCAAAAATAAATCAGTGGCACCCTTGCCTTAAACGCTTGGTGTGGCAGCATGTGGCCGTTCTTTTTTTTGATAATACGACCATCGATTTTTAGAAAACAAGTCGTACAGGGGGCCAAACTTATTTTTAAAAAAATCCAAATCCAGTCCTTCATAGGGAAACACAGCTCCGTTGAGGAAAAGACGTGCATTTCTCAATTGCAGGTGATCAAATTGCGTGGCATCTTTGGTTTGTTGATACTTGCGATTCGTTTCAAAACCCACGATCAGGGAGAGAGGTCTCTCTGTATAGCGAGCTGTTTTTGCAGACCAACTGTGCAACTGTGTGTGTTGGTGGTGGGCAATAGCGGATACTCATGGAGTGCCCAGCTTCTAAATTCCATGGGTAGAGGCATATCACTCTTTACCATTTTGAGTATGTCCAGTTTTTTGCTATCGTCAAGGGTCACATGGGGCACTTTCCATAGCAAGCGTTGAAGTTGAATTTTTGAATCTATGGGGGCATTGTCGGCTCCCTTGAGTGCATTATTATCACTCCTGTCTCTCAGTAGATAAAGCACTTGCCTTGCGTTGACCAAAATGCGTTGGTGATCTTCGGCAAAGCCTAAAATCAGTTTAAGTGGTAAATATCCAGTAAAGGTCCCATCGGTGTGTACCATCCAGTCATTGGTCGAGTCAGGGCACCAACCTGCCATGCAAAGTGTTTTACCTTCTTCCTCACTATATGAGGGGTATAGATTCATGACGCTGGAATTGCCCACATTTCGAGTGCTATCCACCACGATATCGTTAATCACGTAACGTACTTCAGAAAACAGAAAGGCCAAACCATGGTTGGCCAACTTGGATGTGGTGGGTGTAGAGCCATCGGCTTTGGTGAGCCGACCTTCAATCTGAAGGATATAATTCATCATGAGGGTTGACGTGGTAACCCAAATGCTGTAAAATCTGCTTGTCCTGAGATGTTAACGTGTATTCACGTGGCAAACAACTAACACCATTCCTAGACGTTGTTGTTGCTTTATACACAAACTTCATAGTGGCTTTAACACCAACTTTTAAGTCACTGGTGTGGTAGAATCTAGATCAATGAGTTGTTGATCTCTATTGATCAGTCTTAATGTTATATTACTAATACAATCGACAGCCACAGAATCAAAAAGCACCACTGGAGGGTTTTCACGAATAATATACCCATTGGGCGATGTCACAATAAAGTCATAAAGCAAATGCGATGGCTCTTGATTGGTGTACACTTGGCTAATAATATTACACGTCACCGACACCTGATGGTCCTCAATGAATTTCACTTCATGGTCCGAATCATGTCTTTTGTTGGGCTCTAACTCACGTGGTTTAAATCCTAGTAATGGACCAACGGAATAGGGGTGTGTTTTAAAGCCAATGTTAAAGGTAGAGAAAATACTGCAGCGATGTGTGTTGGTATTTCCTACAAGTTCAAACTTGTGCGTTCCGTCGAGAAATGACATTAAACCATATTCATTGAGCAACACCACATAAATGTGTTCATAAATGTCATCGATCGTGTATCCACCAGAGTTCAGGGTGAGCACAGGATCATCATAGTAAAACTTGTTGTTCACATTTTCATGTATGTTTTATATTCGATTGTACGTTTCAAGTGAAACAAGTTCTAAACCATAGGGTTTTTCACTCAATTCGATAGGCGGGTAAAAGTCTAGACCGACTTCAGGTCCACGTCCATGCAGTGTAAACCTTTTACTTTCTGCCGACATACTGTTGACGTTTTTGCTCATGCTGTGTTTTATATTAAAAAATTGAACACAAATGACCACACTGTTGGCTGTTAAACGTTTGCTCACGTTTCACATTATAATATATCTTGATTCTGTTTCCAAAATAGGTTACTAGTTCCATGGGTGGGGGAAATTCCCAAAACTGTACCATACGGTGAATCCCTCATTAACATAAGCTACATAATGCGTTCATGGTCCTCGGTGATCATCCAAATTGACAACAGCACATTCCTTTTTCCAGGGTCGTGGGGGTAATTGGTTTCGCATTAACACACCTCGATAATGAGAAAGCTTTAGTTGGTTAGCATAGCTTTCCACTTGTTGCGTCAGGGCATGTCTCGCTATGGCTGAGGTAAAAATTGTTTTTTGATATTTCGAAATGGTGAAATCCAAATCCTTGTTGATGAAAGGTTGGCTTTAAATTGGTCTTTCTAGCCTTCATTGCAATCGCTTCCATCGCTTCATTGTTCCCTGACTTTCTTGGAGTTGTTGTTGCCCTGCTTTAATGGTTTTCGCCACTGCACTGGCACCGACCAAAAGTGAAACTACAGCATACAAACCGGCAAATAATGCAGGTAAAAATCCCGCTCGTTAGGGGACGGGATTCACTCGCCCTTGTTTTGAACCCTGTCGCCGACGATTTGGAATAACATGTCTCTGTGCTGCTCGAAGGCCTTTCCTTATGGTCAATACATTATTTTTTCTTTTTTCTTTCGCAAGGGCTTGTCCACGAATGTCGTAAGCCCAGGCTTTGCCAAAGACAAAGTCCTTTTTTAGTCTTCCTCACCGCATACCTTTGTTTCACCATGATGATGACCAACAACCTTTCACAAGAAGGTTTAAGTCACAACTAACGTCAGATTGTTATTTCATGGCTGTATATTCGAATTCCACATAAAGTGGGAAATCGTTTATGTTTTTTCCCGCTTGTTTTTCATCCCATGTCATCATGAGATAAAGGATAATTCGTCACCTGCATTGACCATTTCATGGTTATGGACCAACATCCTATGACCATTTATATTTATTTGTAAATGGTTCTCATCAGGTATGGCATATTTGATGTGAATGGTTCCATCATAGTGTAATCGGTAGTGGCTTAATCCTGAAGCAAGCACATAGGTCAAGTGCTGATCATGGACTAGCGGTAAATGGTTTCTCTCATTCACAGGTTTTTCATTTGTCAGATACACTAAAAATACAGATGGGATAAATTTATAAAGCCTTTTCATTTCATAGGTCACGTAACGCTTGGTACAGACATCGTCTTCGTCTTGCGGGTCTTCCACGTGAATAATCCGATGGTGATTAGCTGCATATCCATTCACCGTAAGCTGGGGCACTTTGTCATAAAACTCATACATTTTGTTATCCACATACTTTTTCGTAGTAACGTCTGTAGACACTTGAGGATATTTTACATGGGTCAACCGCTTTCCCTTAAAGTCATAATCTCCCTGTTTTGTGCGTGGCACTACTGACCTATCCACATAGTGTTTATTATCAGGATCTGTTTCTTGTTTAGGATCATGTATGGGAACAGACCTAGCTTTGGCCTTCAACGCACGTCCAAAGACAGCCATCGTCAACCTGTAGTACCAGTCTACTGTTTCTATGACAAGGCTCGGTGTCCTGTATATAGACAACCTGCTAGTTTGGCTAGGCCTTAGTTGATATGAAGATTATTAAGCAGCAAGAGTCATTCCCCGTGGGGGACATGGTTTCCCATCTCTGTGAACAACGCCATGGTTCACTGTTTCCATCTTCCATTCGCTGCATCATTGTGGGGCCTTCCGGCTGTGGAAAGACTTATCTTTTGCTAACGCTCATCACAGCGCCCAATGGTCTGCGTTTTCAAAATATTTATATTTCTGCAAAATCTCTCCACCAACCCCTCTACGTGTTTCTGGATCAAGTCATGTCTGGATTACAAGAAGAGAATATGGGTTATTTTACATTTTCCATGCAAGAAAATGTTATTTCACCGGATGAGGTAAAGCCAGATTCACTCATGATTTTCGATGATGTATCCACTGAACTTCCAGGTATCATTCAAAGCTATTTCAGCATGGGTCGTCACAAACATACCGATTGCTTATATCTTGGACAAACGTATTCATAAATGTCCAAACAGTTGATTCGTGACAATGCCAATGTCATTGTTTTATTTCGCCAGGACGAGAAGAACAATCGTCACATTTATAATGAACATGTGAATCCGGATATGACCTTTCAAATGTTTACAGAATTGTGTGGCAAGTGTTGGAACACTCAACGACATGCCTGTTTAGTGATTGGCAAACAAAGTGAACTCAACCAAGGACGTTATCGCACAGGGTTTGATCATTTTATTGCTATTTAAGGCCCTGTCTCATTCCCCGGCAAGTCATTTGTCAAGACACCATACTATTCGCCAAAATTTCGTCAATTGAAACAATCACATGCAAATCATGCTTTGTTTATTCAACAACATTTAGCACCTCCACTAAAAGCCATGTTGAAACCCTCTTTCAAGCCATCTGAAACGATACCCACCGTTTCACAAGCCACCCAGACGCTGCACGAGGACCCTGAGGAAGAGGAAGAGGTACACGAAGATTTGACTAGTGTTAGCGAAGTTGAGGATGACGAGGAACATGTGTTTACGCCTGAATGAAAGGCTGCACCCCTTGCAGAGTTTTTGAGAAAAAAGAAATCCTAGGCCATAGTCGAAACACCTTGCCCTTCCAGAGCGTCTCCGTTTTCACATCTCTTGGCCACCCCTCAACATAAACCTTAACTGAAAACCATTTTAATAAAATATTATGGATCAACATTGGAAACCTATTTCACCGATCTATTTATTGGAAACACAAATACCACGTATGGTGATCGCTATGAGGATGATAGTTTTAAAATTGGCGATTCATCCATTAAATTTGCTCGTACTAAAGCTGTCATTAAAACATCAAATATAAATTAATCCCAGGGCTGTAAAAGCTGCTCTTTTCTCGGACTCCCTCTTCCCATGATTATACAACAGAGGATCTTGACAAATATAAATCCATTTTATTGGATACCCATGCCCACAAAAGACAGTATGATCCCACGCAACAAGTAAATGCCAATATATCTCAAAAATATAAAACCATCATTGCAAAAATGTTTCCCACAACTCAAAGTACTCGTCGTAAAGCATCCGCTTCCGGAGTGACATTTAAACCATTAAAACCACTTGTGGATGTTACCTACTGGCACAATCCCAATAAGCTCGTCCAGCGGCTACAGTTGTGGCATGCCTCACGTCAAGCTGGCCATACCGGTCACGATTGGGAAATTCAAGAAATTGAACAAGAACTTCGAAATGCCAAAATTTTTGTTTAAGCCCTCACCCATTAAAATGGGTATTGCTCACGAGTTGCATCACCCAGCTAGGCTTCACTATCCACGACTCATGGTGATTTCACGAGGTGTGGATGAACTTTGGCAGGCTGACTTGGTTGAAATGATACCCTATGCTAGCGTTAACGACGGTGTAGGTTATATGTTGACCGTCATTGATATCTATTCCAAAATGGCCTTTGTTGAACCTGTGCGTCGCAAGTCTGGCCCACTAGTTAGCAAGGCCTTTCAACATATTATTCAACACTCCAAACGTCAACCTCAGCTGCTACAAACTGACCTGGGGAAAGAATTTTCAACAAGGATTTCTCCAGTTTTCTCAAATCTAAGGATATTCACCATTACACCTCGTATATCAATCTCAAAACCAGTGTGGTCGAGCGGTTCAACCGAACATTGAAAACCCATATGTTGAAAGCGTTTACCGCTCAGGGTACGTATCGCTGGTTGGACATGTTATCAGAGCTAGTATCACGTTACAATGACACCAAACATAGAACAATTGGGACCAAGCCACGCCTCGTGACTGAAAATATTCAGCGACTGGATAAACTGTTTAACCCCATGAAAACAGCCGATCCTAAACGTCACCGACTGAAAATTGGGGATTTTGTTCGTGAGAGCAAATTTAAGTCTGCCTTCAATAAGGGCTACACGCCTCAGTGGGGGACTGAATTATAACGAATTTGTCAAGTCAACTTGGACACTCCAGTCACCTATTTACTCGAGGACCTCAACCATCAACCCATAAAATATAGATTTTATCTCCATGAACTTCAGAAAACAGTATTTCCTCAGCATTATCTTGTGGAAAAAGTGTTGAAACAAAAAGGAAATAAACTATATGTCAAATGGTTAGGATTTAACTCTATGTTTAATTCTTGGTTCAATAAATTACATGTTGTATGAACCTGTGCACTTTTTATTTATTCACACATGTTGTACACCTCCTATAGCTCTGTGTGAACAGCGCTCCGCGCTTCGTGCATGTTCATACATGTTTATCTTTCCCTTTCCACCTGTGTACTCTCTTACATCACCCCTCCCTCTCTCCCCCCTCCACCTCCCACCACTGCTGTTCGCAGCTCTTGCCTATCTATTGGTTGTGACATCATTCCCACAAGTTACATCATACTTTTTACTGATTCAACGATTTCCACGCATTGAACATTTTGTTATCGGACACGTGGACAGATAACATCCAAGCTGAACACCTGTGTTGGATCATATTACACGTCAACTTGCATTTTGTCACTTGCGAATCAAAACAGGATGTGACATGTTAACATTTATCGTGCACGTGGACAGATAACGTCCAAGGTGAACACCTGTGGCAGATCAAATTTCACATGAACTTGTATTTTGTCACGTACGAAGCAAAACATGATGTCACTGGTTTAGCGTACATGTCATCTCACACGTGTTCACATGCCTTTCGCTCTTCCCTGCCACCACGGTGGTCAGATTATTTCACCTTCAAGTGTCTTCTGCGTCTTTGTCATTTTCCATTGCAGCTGTTGTCAAGTCAGATCAGCGCATTCCAATAAGCTCAAATGACATTCACCTCCTGCTCGTCTGCAAGTTTGTTTTCTCTACTCGCTTCGACCAACATAGAACCAAGTTCTCATTACCGTTTACACGTTAAAGGTCATCTTCGGGGGTAAAATATCAGAAAAACGGAACCTCGCTCTGTCATACACCGACCCGCCGAAATAGCGATTGTTCTATTAAGCATGGTCCTTGTGGTTAGCGATAGGTTCGTTGAAACACACACACAGCAGTATCGTCTCCTCAACCCCCACGCTTCATGAACATTGTAAACAGGTAAAGAGAGAAATTTTTCAACAAAAGTGTCGTTAAACTCTTTGTCAAAATTTCAAACATAGTTTCAAACAGGGGGCGTTAGCCCGAGTCCTAGGACACCTCGTACACGTCTCTAGCGTTATTGGTCCGTGAGATATCAGCAAAAATCACAAAAAACACTTGTTTACCCCAAAATAGAGTTTCCAATCCATAGCAAAGAAGACGTCAGACCGAGTCCTTGGACCCCTCGTACACGCCTCTAGCATGATTGGTTCGCGAGATATTAAAAGCGGATGACCTTTTAGTTTTGGTCTCTTAATTACATAACGAGCCTATAAGAAAGTAGGGGGCATCACTACGAGTGCTAGGACACCCGGTATGTTCAAATCCGACCATTGGTTAGCATGATATCAGGTTCTGGGCAAATACGAGGAGGGTTGAATAAGTTAGTCGACAGGACCCGTATTACCACACTACTCTCAAGTTTTCATCCTAAAGACATGAAATTTATTTTGGGTGTAGGGGGGGCATAGGGACCTTTCATTCATGTCAAACAAACTTTTTTGTATAATTCCCAGTTTCCAAAATATAGGAATTTCAAAATTCGGGTGTTTCCAAAAAACATAAATAATAAAAAAGTTTTATTATAGAAAATAAAGATCATAAAGACCATTCGTTTGAGCAATGGCACAACTTTCTATCTTGTTTGGTTTTCAAACTATCATCTACTTTCGAAAACAAAATTTTCAAAAAAATCATATACCATATAACGAGTGGTCCATAGCAATGCCGCCGTCAGCCTGAGTCCAACGACACATCATTTGTTAAAATAGGACCATGGGTTGGCCTGATATTAATGATTTAACTTGGACCCCGCCCGAGCAACGCCGGGTGAGTTAGAAACCCTATCTTCCCCTACTAACTCACCATCAAAAACGCCTAGTTTAGAGACATTGGGATATCATCGGCGTTATGGACGTTACAAACACAAGAGAATATATTGTTGTATCAGTTGGTATCTTCCCTATCCCAAAATGACAAAAGCCTGTAAGACGTGTTATGACAATAAAATAATGTAATTCTTAAATTCTTATTTTTTCATGTCCCCTCTGTCCTACCCTAGCCTCATTTTTTTCAAACTAGCATGGCAGGTAAGTCCATGTCTTGGGTACACGTTAGTGGCCAACGGTCAGTCAGTCGTCAGTTGAACTTGGTCCAGGCAAGCGTCAACATGTTACGCACACTCATTGTGGATTGCCAAGGGTTTAAAATTGGTGACAACAAATTTATATTTAAACAAGTGGCCATTATCGATTGTACCACTTTTTGGATATCGCAAGCTAAGCATTTGCTATTTAAACCGCCCCATGCTTTTGATTTGTTGTGTGAAAAAGATCGTAAACAAACCCAGTGGATTGAAAATCACAGGCAACTAGACTGAAATCAAGGAACCTTTTCTTATAAATATTTGAACGTGTATATGAAAGCACACTTGACCTCGGCCAATGTGGTATTTGTGAAAGGTAATGAAAAACGTCAATGGTTGCAACCATTTTTGGCGTCTTACTGTCAATGTATCAACCTCATGAACTTGGGCCGCCCATCTTTGCAAACGCTGATGGATACTTGTTCCTGTGACAACATTCCCCATACAGCCCTAGCGCATGCGTGGCATCTCTTTCATTGGTTAACCACCCATGCCTGTTGGGAGTTGTTAAATAAAATTATAACTCAAAATTTACCTGTGAATGACGCCAGTGAGATTTCTACAAGCAACGTGTAAACATCTACAGAACGTGATACCATCGAGAAAGGCAATGCTACGGACAAAGCCATCGGGAAGTTCTTTCTGAGCAAAAAGAAACTAGACAGTTTTACCATAGGGGAACACTTGGCGCTGCCCAAGTCGTTCATTTATTATGTGGCCGCCAACACGGTGAAAGAAATCTGGCAACATGCACCAAAATCATGAACTCAAGGCCCTCTGTTGAGTGAATTGCAACCCTGTACGGATTACGATCATCATTAGCAAGTGGCCATGGCAAAAATACCCTTTATGCGTCAGTGCGCAACTTGCAGCTTGTGAAACTGTATCACGGTCATATAAGTCCTTTTAAGGCTTTGTTGAATCATTCCACGGGTGTCAAGGCGAGAAAAAGCAACAACAACAACAACAAAAACAAACAACGTCCACAGAGGAGGAGGAAGACCAAACCTTTTCACCATCGATGGAAAACGATATGTCAGACCTGTACTGGCAATGGCGTCATTGACAAAGTGATTTAATACTTACCCTTTGAAATCCATCTTCCAGGTTATCGTTTTGTGGCCCTGGATTTCATCTTGGAAAAAGTTTGCAGCGTGGTGATTAACCCATTAATTTTGGATCAAGCATGCAAAGAACACGATCTTTCTCATCGCCATAGTCATCCTGGTTCAAGACATGTGGCTGATAAATTATTATTGAAAAAACTAAAAACGCTTCACATCCTGTGATGCCCCAGTGGGTGAAAGGATGGCAGCCCTAATTGTGATGAGTGCTATGAAAGGAAATTTGATGATGCGTGGACATAAAGATTAAGGAATTGAGGAGTGAGGAATTGGGATTTTTATGTATTCTATTTGCTTTTGACAATCCACTATCACTATGAAATAAAAACAAAGGTTTACCGATGCACGATATTTTTTTATTATTTTTTTTATTAAAAAAATATGATATTGATGGGCTGATTTTTTCATTTGCACATTTTCACACATTGCCATTTGCCAATTTGCAATTTACAGTTTTTAAAAATGTCTGTTTCATGTTGTGTGTTATTAATAATATGGATTTTTAATTTTGTTGATTACACTTTTTAATCAATGTCCGTTTGAAGTTTTTCTGAATATTCATATTTCACACATGGCCATTTCCAGTTTCTAAAAATTTCCGTTTTAAGTTTTGCGTTTTTGGTGATATCGAAAAATGGATTTTCCATTTTGTTGTTTTGACATTTTTCCATTTGGTGTACGGTGAACGTTGAGATTTGTCAATGAGGTTGATGCACGTGCTTGACCATGATGATGCTGCAATGTGTTTATGGGTGTTTGGAAAATCGTCAAGGTCTACGACTACTGCAGGCAAGACTGTTTTTACATAAAAAATAATGTCTATTCACCGCTACATTTCAAAAAAAAAGTATCGACAAAACAAAGTGAGTATATAAGTGAAAATATCCCCTCTCCACCCACCCTACCTCACCGTGTATGCTCTGGTTATGCATACACACCCGCTTTCTCTCCACTCATATATTCACACCTGTCTTTGGGAACAAGCACCACCAATTTATTTATTCCCAAAAGCACATTCTCGACATGCACACTTATCCCAAAAGAACTTCTTTTAGTTTACCATTTATAATTTACATTACAAAAAATAATTAAATACTAGTCATTAAAGTTACTAAAAATACTATTACTGATTGCATATTTACACAAAAATAACACTTTTCTACAGCTAAAAAATCAAATTATTTACCTATCAAAAAATTTTAAATAAAAATATAAATAAGGTAGCATGGAACTTTTCGAAGAGCAAAAGGCCTATGTGAGTTGCCACTATTTACACAGAATACTATTTACAATGACAAAAACCAATATTTACAAAATACTAAATCCACGAGTTACAAAAAACCATGTCCCCAATTGAACAAACAGAAAAATCACACCTCCTCCTCCTTGCGGTCATAACCCCAGGGCAGGCTCGTGAGCGGGTCATCAGCCCACACACGTTTGTTATCCATGGAGGCGAGGGTGCGTTTTCTCTGTTCCACAAGTTACAAATGATGGTTGCTAGATTGCATCATTTACTGTGTATGGGACATAGCTTTGCCAGTGCATAAAACCGCTAGATAGTCATCTACTCGTAGCGATTTTACTACTGCCCTACCTACACCTTTTGCTCGTTTGGCTTCCTTACAGTCGAGTGTGCGATAAGCATACATTTTCGAGGCCAAACCTACGAATTCCGTCATGACGGAATCATCACATTCATATTTTAGAACACCCATTTCCTTCTTGTTTTTATGGGTAGTTGAAACACGTTGTCAGCGCTATAGCAAGAGTTGTCGAACCAGTCACTATGCTGCCTCATGACGTCATAGGGGTTGCAGTGGCGAATGTGGTAAATGAATGAGTCCGTATCCATATACAATAGAGAGACGTCCTCAAAATAGCGTTTGGCAAACTCATAGTGGAATCGACCTATGACAGATTTAGAAAAGTCTAAAATGACTTGGCCCAAATAAACGGGTTTATCCATGGTCACGCTGGTCTTACTCAATTCAATAGTAGCCAAATTCTCATCGATAATATCGATTTTTAATAAGGCTTGGCATTGTACCGCCGGGCACCCCACCGCTCCTCCCAGACATTGACCAATTTAATGTCACGGTAGTTGCGGACATTCTCCATGGACTTGCAATAAATGCAGTTGCTAAGTAATTTAAAAAAAATAATTTCAAACAGCTGTGTTGCCATTTGTCGGTGCTCTGTGTTGAGTTGCATGTATGGCTTGAGCCATGGTTTTTAGGGCAAAAGAAATACCCCTGTGAATTTTCTTCAACACCAATCCTTGGGTGAGGCATTGCACCAACATTTGGATATGTAAAGAGGGCCCATGAGTTTTTCAATTTTCACTTTACTGTCAGGGGGAACCATTTGCTCAAGGCAGAATGGGAAATCGGCATGTTGATCATACAAGGATGAGGGATATTCAATATCCACTTCTAAGACATATCCACGGCCTGTTTCTTGGCTAGCCTTTATAACATCAAATTCTGACACTTGTTTGTTTGTCAGCCAAGCAAACTTCCCATAGGGCAAAGGCTGACTCATGGCATAACCTTACAAATTATTCACGTCATAGTACATTAAGTACGATTCTGGTTTGTTTGGAGAATAATCAGGCATGTAGACATTGTTCGCTTCGGCATGGCGTTGGTTAAGTGACACAAAGCCGCCACGAATGCCCTTTTCAAAAAATAGAACCATGTCTACATCAGTGAGTAAATCCAATTCCACTTGAGTTTATTTCAAAGCGGAATCGAACGAGAGCCCAGAACTCGAATAATAATGAGCCGGGTCAAGACCGTAAACGTGTTGACACAACTCACGGAATTTTTGAAACACATCAGTGAGCAGCACTACATCCAGTTTCAGGTAATGCATAGCATATTCACTTGGCGTGTTCATGCCAAACACTCCCCAAACTTGACATGCATGTGCATAGTCTTCATCGGAAACGGTACTGCGTGTTAGTTTCGAGTAAAATTTCTCTTTTGTCGGGAATTTTCTTTGTTTTAACACGTCCCAGCTGTTGCAGAAATCATACGGGAATATACCTTTCCGAATGCACAATTGAAATTGCTCAGGATCATTAAAATGCATTCTAGTATTTTTTAATTCCTCCTCATTCAAGCCATTCACAAGCCTGTCTAGCGAGGATGCCATACACTTAAAGGAATCCAAAAATCGAAAGCTAATGTCACTCAACTGCCATGTCAGGGCTGTAAAACGCTCATGGTTTTGAGGGATAATAGTGAACGAGCCCTTGTTGACATGACCCAATTCACGAATCAAAAACTGAATGTCATAATTCGCCAGATTTTGGAAAAAGACACTGATGAAACGAGGAGCTGGAAAGTTTAAATTGCATTTGCTGTGTGCAGCTCCACGAAACTCTCCCCTAAAGTGCGAGTGATCATGAACGGTGTCTTCAGCACTGATCAGTGGCTTTTCGCAAATATGGCATGTCGTGGCATGCTCATACTGCTGCTGCTGTTCTGGAGATAGGCTTATGGGTACTGTGTGGTCCAGTAATCCCTGTACATGGTCGGCCAACTTAACAAGTTCATCTATAAACCATCTGGCACAATCTGGCCCCTAACGGTATTTGTAACAGGATTGTGTGGGGTCATAGGTACACGCCACATTAAATCCAATGGCAAAGGGCTTATGTTTTTGAATGGGTGTGGTTGAGCTGATGGTAGGATCTGGTTCACATCCCGCCATGGGTGTGGTATGAGCTTAGAAATCTGCACAGACCACATAGGGAACAGTGTCACGCTTGTGAATGTCCTTAAACTATAACACAGCCTTGTCCCCTTGCGGAAATATCAATCTCACCGCTTCCAGAGAAACGCAATCTACCTATGACGTTCCAAAAGCGTAAGAGTGGTAAAATATTGCAGACAACGATCACAGATATTCTTCTTACCATTATGCTCGGACGCTTGACTGCTTAGCAATCTACTCAGGCTTTTAATCAGGCAATAGTGATTCACCTCTCCGTAAGACAGATATAAAAGGTGAATGTGATGTCGTTTTGGTTCTTTTGTGGCATAAGGAGGATCAACAATCTCTTCACCATCAAGGACATACACCATGAACAAAAAGTCCTGGTTATTTTGTTCAAACCTATGGATCTCGGTTAAGTCAATTGGGAACGAAACATGTGTTAAATTTAAAGTTTGTTTCAATTCTTCGAACTTGGCCTTGTACAGTCCAGGTCTGTAACAATGCTGTTGTACTGGTTGCAAAAACCCAACCACTGACTACAGGAAACCTTGATGGTCACTATTCTTTGCATTGACCACCGTTCTCCGGCAGGCAGTCGCTGGTGGTGTTTTAATATAGCTAGACCCAGCATTTAACGGGTTGAAATAACAAATCTTGATTTGCATATGATGAATTTTGTCTAACGCTAAACCACTGGGTCCTTGTTGCAGTTTATCAAATTTTGTTAGCAAGGCGTTAATCACGTTGGATTGATACCACTCGTTCATATTATCGGCTATCAAAAGCTCTTGCATTTTACTGCCAATATAAAATGGTTTTATGCTCACCGTCCTTGTTTTTATATATGAAATCGCACAAGAGTTGAGAAATTGACCTTTAAAGCCGAATGCAACCTTTGTGCTGTACAAATTTGTTCTTTAAAAATTTCGAAACAAGATTCCATCAATTCTTTTGGGATTAAACTCTCTCTAAGATTCACTACGCGGCCAGAGCAGACACGTGACTTGAAACAGGACTCATGGGGCTCCCAAGTTAAGCTATCTGCAGTGGCAAAAGACATTATTAATATAAAAAAACAATCTCACCAAAGTTTTCAGCCGTAGACTGCTCGGTAAACAATGGTCACCAACACACACGTTCCTGGTTTTCAGCAGTGGTCAAGCGTTTTACAAGACACACTAAAAAGAAATAAAATAAACCACCATGAGTATATCTATTTCAAATAGAATGTTTCATAAACAAAAATAAATAAAATAAAAATAAAACAGTTTTTATATACATATAACAAAAAAATCTTACATTGCTTTGTAAAAAGCCGTGCGTTTGCTTTTTCCTAGGTTCGAGTGGAATGGGGTTTCTGTCTCCCAACACCAGGTATGCCAATTATCTAAAACAAAAATAACAATCCATCTATCAAATGGTAAACCAAAAATAATTTAAACATTAATTAGCATTAAAATAAACTAAACAGTGTTAATCCCACACTTAGCTCAAATATATAATGTATCCAATATAGTAACAAACAGGGGTTGAGCACACGAATGCAATCACTTTTATACAGATAAGACACAGCCTATGTTTACACTGCAAAATTTAAAACAGTAATGACTGACTAAGTGTCATAACTTGATCAAAACTCTAATACCCCCTGCCCTCCTCTCCTAGCCCAGCCCCTCGCCCTGTGTCCCTCTTACCACAGCTGTTAACATCGCGCTTGCCGTGCAATTGGCTATGGCATTGGTAGAGGGAGGAGTTATACTCGCTAACTGCATTATTTCTCTGACGTAGTTGCGATATTGTTCGACCTTCAACTCACCTCTACGTCACTGTAATTTTCCATTGGTCTGTTGACCCGTTCGCTCACATTCTTGAATCGCGATAACATGTCACATCCTGTCACCCAGCCATCCAAGCTGCAAGCAGGCCTCTCAAGCAGATATTCTGTTTTTCCATTCTGGCTGCCAGTCAGACATAGGAAAACAAGTCCTGTTGTTGTCGACTTTAAAAAGTCTTGCTTTTTATTCTTCTCATAGCATTATGAATTTTGTCTGCTTACTGGTCAGTGTTTACTAACATGTTTTAAAGATCGCCATGAGGGATTTTCGAAAATATTCGCCTTCATTCATATGTCATAGGAAAAAATCGAAAAGCGACCCCTCGTTTTGGCATACATCGCCCCGTCGAAATAGCCATTTCCTGTATTCACCATGGCCAGTCGTAGCCTCGTTAGAACACACGCCCAGAGCTACCGGCTCTCTATCACTCCCTTTGTCTACAAAAACTATTTTAAAAAATAAAAAGTTTTAAAATGCATAGTTTTTGTCCTAGAGACTCGAAATTGGGTATGGGGCTAGAGGGGGTAGGTATCTTTCAATTATGTCAAACAAACTCTTTTGTAAAATTCCTAGTTTCCAAAATATAAAAAATTGAAAATTTCAGTGTTTTCAAAAAATCTCAAAAAATAAAAAGTTTTGTTATAAAAAATAAAGGTCAAAGAAACCATTCGTTTCAACTATGGCACAACGTTCTATCATTTTTGGTTATCAAATTATCGCATACTTTCAGAAACAAAAAAATCAAATTAAAAAAATATTACAGGGTCCATAGCAAAGAGGACGTCACCCCGAGTCCTTGGACCTCTCGTACACGCCTCTGGCATGATTGGTTCGCGAGATATAACAAAATGTCTAAAATCACGTTTTTACCCCCCAAAAAGCATGTTTCCAGCTTTTCACCTTTTCAACACCTACATTCTCGTAAAGAGCACAACGAGACGAAAAAAACGAATCAAAGCTCGCCCTCCTAGCATTACTCTTTCCTTCCCAAGGTCGCTAGGGGCACACAACTTCCTAAGTGAGACAGATTTCCCCTCATCCCACTACTTCAGTTTTAGTCCTAGATGCTTGAAATTTATTTTAATGGCAGAAGGGGTCAGGGCCATTCATCTATGTCAAACAAATTTTTTTGTAAACTCTTTAGTTTCCAAAATATAAAAATTTCAAAATTGAACTTTTTTAATGTAAAAAAATAAAAAAGTTTTACCATAAAAAGAAAGGACATAGAGACCATTCTTTTAAGCCCATAAAACACTTTTTAGAATGTTTGGTTTTTAAAAAATCACCTACTTTCAAAAAAGATATTAATTATTTAATATGAACGCCGCCCGAGCAACGCCGGGTGACTTTAAACTCTCACTACTCCCCTACTGCGGCCAAGAGAATGTTAAATAATTAATAGCTCGCGAACCCGTGGTCGGATCTTGTCCTAGGACACTGATTAACGTCCTCTTTCCTATTGACCACTCGTTATATTTTTAAAGTATTGTGTAAATTTTTGTTTTTAAAAGTAGGCAATATTTTGAAAACCAAACATGATAAACGTTGTGCATTGATTCAAACCTATGGCCTCTATGTCCTTTATCATTAGAACAAAAGTTCTTTTTTTTTGAAAAAGTTCAATTTTCAAATGTTTATAGATTGGAAACTAGGAATTCCATAAAAAAGTTTGTTTGACACAAATTCATGGTCCTTACCTCCTGTACCCACAAAATAAATTTGAAGTCTCTAGAACAAAAACTGTGCAGTAGGGGGATGATGGGTGCTTAAACTCAGTGTCAGCAGTTTTTAAATTACGCGCGTCTGAGCCAAGTAAGATGGACGATATCTCCCGAACGCCTGATCCGATTGGGATGTGTGACGTGTAAAATCGCTTATCTCGAAGCCCTCTATATGTTATTAATTGGTTTAAGTTCTGAGAATAAGGGAAACAGGCTTTATGAGGGTAAAACCATGATATTAGACGTTGTCCGATATCTCGGGAACGCATGGTCAGATTTGGACGTGTAACGTGTCAAATGACTTGTCATGAAGACCTTTCTTTGTTGTTAATAGGTTCAAGTTTTTTAGATTGAGGGAAATAGAAGTTTTTGGGGTAAAACCATGATTTTAGACTTTTGCTATAACTCGCAAACCAATAACGATAGGGACGTGTATGAGGGGTCATAGGACTCTTGCTAACACCACCTTTTTGAATATATTTTAGAAATTTTGACAAAGGGCCAAACGACACTTTTGTTGAAAAACAATTAATTTTTAAAACTTTTTTTTACCTGTTTAAAATGTTCATGAAGAGTGGTTGTATATAGAGAGAGACAATACTGCTGGGCGTGTGAATTAGCAAGGCTATTACTGAGCACAGTGGCCGTGCTTAATAGATCAATCGATATTTCGGCAGGTTGGTTTATGTCAGAGCGAGGGTTCGTTTTTCTGATCTTTCCTATGGCAGATGGATGGAGGCTAATAACTGAAAATGCGTGAAGCATGCTAAGATTTTTCTTTCCCCCGAAGAGGGTATATAATGTGTGAACGGTTTTGAGAACTTGGTTGTATGTTGGTTGAAGCGAGTAGAGAAAACAAACATGCTGAGGGGTAGACTAGCAGTATGTGATGTCATTTGAGCATATTGGAATGCGCTGATCTGACTTGACAACAGGTGCAATGGAAAACTAAATAGACGTAGAGGACGTTTGAAGCTCAAATAATCTGACAATCGTGGTGGGGGAGAGCGAAATGCATGGGAACATGATTAAGCTAACATGTCACATCCTGTTTGATGTGAAACATGATCCCGACCCAGGTTTTGGTAGACCTTGGACGTTAGCTGTACACGTGCACGAGAACACCAAGCAGTAACATATTGTTTGCTTCGTACGTGAGAAAATGCTTGTTGGTGTGTAATATTACCTGACACGCAGGTGTTCATCTTGGACGTTAGTTGTCCACGTGCACGATAACTGCTAACAAGTCACATCCTGTTTTGATTCGTACGTTACAAAATGCAAGTTGACATGTAATATGACCTGACACAGGTGGTCACCTTGAATGTTAGCTGTACATGTGTTTGATAACAGGACGTTCAAAGCGTGGGAATCGTTGAGTCGGTAAAAAGTATGATGCAATTTATGGGAATGATGTCATAGCCAATAGCTAGGCAAGAGCTGCGAACAGCAAAGGTGGAGATGGAGGGGATCGGAGGGTAGGGGGTGGGAAGGCGGGGGGGGGGGGAGAGGGGTGGTGTAAGAGAGAACACAGGTGGATAGAGAAAGAAATATGTGTTGTTCATAATACATGTGGAGCTGAGGACTGTACACAGAGGACTATAGGTGGTGTACAACATGAGTGAATAAATAAATTAAAAGTCACATGGGTTCACACAACATGTAATTTATTAATTCAAGAATTAAAAGTAGAGTTAAATCCCAACCATTTCACATAGAGTTTATTCCATTTTTGTTTCAACACTTTTTCCACAATATAATATTTTGGAAACGCTGTCTTTCGAAGTTCATGGAGATAAAACCTGCGTTTTAGGGGTTGATGGTTGACGTCCTCGAGTAAATAGGTGACAGGACAGTCCAAGTTGACTTGACGAATTCGAAATAGTTCGGTCCCCCACTGAAACGTGTAGCCCTTATTGAAGCAGACTTAAATTTGCTCACACGAACAAAATCACCAATTTTCAGTCGGTGACGTTTAGGATCTGCTGTCTTTATGGGGTTAAACAGTTTATCCAGTCGCTGAATATTTTTGGTCACGAGGAGTGGCTTGGTCCCAATGGTTCTATGTTTGGTGTCATTGAAACGTGACACTAGGTCTGGTAACATGTTCAACCAGTGATAAGTGCCGTGAGCCGTAAACGCTTTCCACATATGCGTTTTCAATGTTCGGTTAAACCGCTCAACCACGCTGGCTTTGAGATTGCTGTACGTGGTGTAATGGTGAATATCTAAAGAATTTAGAAAACTGGAGAAATCCTTGTAGAAAAATTATTTCTCCCGGTCGGTTTGTAGCAACTGAGGTTGACGCATGGATTGTTGAATAATATGTTGGAAGGCCTTGGTGACTAGTGGACCAGACTTGTGACGCACAGGTTCAACAAAAGCCATTTTAGAATAGACATCAATGAAGGTCAACATATAGCGTAAACCATTGTTAACGCTAGCATAGGAGATCATTTCAACCAGGTCTGCTTGCCAGAGTTCATCCACACCTTGTGAAATTACCTTGAGTCGCTGATAGTGACGCCTAGCTGGGCGATGTAACTCATGAGCAATGCCCATTTTATTGGGTGAGGGCTTATACAATAATTTTGACACTTCGAAGTTCTTGTTCAAATCCTTGAATTTCCCAATCGTGACCGGTATGGCCGGCTTGACGTGAAGCGTGCAACAGCTGTAGTCGCTGAACGAGCTTATTGGGATTATGCCAGTAGGTAACATCCACAAGGGGTTTTAATGGATTAAATGTCACTCGCGAAGCGGGCGCTTTACGACGAGTACTTTGACTGGTGGGAAACATTTTTGCAATGATGGTTTTATATTTTTGAGATGTATTTACATTCTCTTGTTGAGTGGGATCATATTTTCTTTTGTGAGCATGGGTGTACAATAAAATGGATTTATATTTGCCAATGTCCTCTGGCGTATAATCATGGGAAGAGGGTGTGCGAGAGAATAGCAGCTCTAACAGTCCCGGCGTTAATTTATAGTTGATGTTTTTAATGACAGCTTTAGTACGAGCACCTTAAATGGATGAATCACCAATTTTAAAACTATCATCCTCATAGCGAACACCATACGTGGTATCTGTGTTTCCAATAAATAGATCAATGAGATACGGTTGCAGTGTTGCTCCATAATGGTTGATTAAAATGTCTTTCGGTTGACCTTTATTTTGAGGGGTGGCCAAGACTTGTGAAAACGGAGACAATCTGGAAGGGAAAGATGTTTCGACCATGGCCAAGGATTTCTTTTTTCTTAAAAACTCTGTAAGGGGTGAGGACTTTTTTTTGGAGTCGTAAACACTTGTTCCTCATCATCCTCAACCTCGCTAACATTAGTCAAATCTTCCTGTTCCTCTTCCTCTTCCTCATCTACAGGGTCCTCGTGTAGCGTCTGCGTGGCATTTGAAACGGTGGGTAACGTTTCACATGGCTTGAAAGAAGGTTTAAACATGTCTTTTTTGCGGAGGTGCTAAATGTTGTTGAATAAACAAAGTATCATCTGCATGTGATCGTTTCAATTGACGAAACATTTGGCGAATAGTATATTTTGCTCTAATAATACGCTTTTTCAATTGACTCCCTACTAACGCCATGGTGTCTTGACAAATGACTTAGTGCCTTATTTAGCAATAAAATGAACAAATCCTAAGCGAGACCGTCCTTGGTTGAGTTCACTTTGTTTGTCAACGACCAAACAGGCATGCCGTTGAGTGTTACAGCACTTCGTACACAATTCAGTAACCATTTGAAGGGTCATATCCGGATTTACATGTTCATTATAAATGTGACGATTATTCCTCTCGTCTTGGCGAAATAAAACAATGACATTGACATTGTCACGAATCAACTGTTTGGACATATTAGAATACGTTTGTCCAAGTAAGACGCATGGGACGACCCATGCTGAAATAGCTTTGAATGATGCCTTGTCGTTCAGTGGATACATCATCGAAAATCATGAGTGAATCAGGCTTTACCTGGGGCAATAACATTTTCTTGCATGGAAAATATGAAATAATCCATTTTCTCATTTTGTAATCCAGACATGACTTGATCCAGAAACACGTAGAGGGGTTGGTTGATAGATTTAACTGTGATGAGCGTCAGCAAAAGATTGGTTTTTCCACACCCGGAAGGCCCCACAATAATGCAGCGAATGGAAGTTGGAAACAGTGAACCATGGCGTTGTTCACGTGATGAGGGATAGAGATGTGAAACAATGTCCCCCACGGGGAATGACACTTGCTGCTTAATAATCTTCATATCAACTAAGGATTAGAGAGGCTAAGAGGCTGTCTATATTCATGGAGCCTAGCCTTGTCATAGAAACAGTAGACTTCTACTACAGGTTGACGATGGATGTATTTGGACGTGTGTTGATGGCCAATGCTAGTTCTAACCCCATACATGATCCTAAACAAGAAACAGATCCTGTTAATAAACACTACGTGGATAGGTTGTAGTGCCACGCATGAAATAAGGAGATTATGACTTTAAGGGAAAGCGGTTAACCCATGTGAAACATCCTCAAGTGTCTACTGATGTCACTACAATAAAGTATGTTGATAACAAGATGTATGAGTTTTCTAAAAAAAATGCCTCAGCTTATGGTGAATGGCTATACGGCTATTCATCATCGCATTATTCACGTGGAAGACCCACAAGAAGAGGACGATGTCTGCACGAAACGTTACGTGACCTATGAAATGAAAAGGCTTTATAAATGTATCCCATCTGTATTTTTAGTGACAAATGAAAAACCTGTGAATGACAGGAACCATTTACCGCTAGTCCAAGACAAGCACCTGACATATGTGCTTTCTTCAGGTTTAGGACACTATCGATTACTCTATGATGGAACCATTCACATGAAACAAGCCATGCCTGATGAGAACCATTTACATGTAGAGATAAACGACCATAGGATGTTGGTCCATAACCATTAAATGGTTCATGCAGGGGATGAATTATCCTACCATCTCATGCTTACATGGGATGAAAAGCAAGCAGGAAAATTCATAAACGATTTCCCACTTAATGTGGAACTTGAATATACAGCCATGAAATAACAACCACACGTTAGTTGTGACTTAATCTTTCTTGTGAAAGGTTGTTGATCATCATCATGGTGAAACAAAGATATGTGGTGAAAAAGACTAAAAATAAGACCCTGTCATTGTCAAAGCATGGGCTGAAGGCATTAGTGGATAAGCCCTTGCGAAAAAAGAAAATTTAAAAAATAACGTGTTGACCATAAGAAAAGCCCTTTGAGCAGCACAGAGACGTGTTATTCCAAAACGTCAGCGACAGGGTTCAAAACAAGGGCGAGTAATTCCCGTCCCCAAACGAGCGGGATTTTAACCTGTTTATTTGCCGGTCTGGCTGCTCTGGGTTCAGTTTTGGGTGGAGTCTGTGCGGTGGCGAAAGCCATTAAAGCCGCACAGCAGGGCAAACAATAACTAAAAGAAAGTCAGCGACACAATGAACCATGGAAGCGATTGCTATAGGGGCTAGAAATGCCAACTTAAAGCCAGCCTTTTATAAAAAAGGATTTGCGATTTCACCATTTCGAATTAAAATATAAATAACCTCAGCCATAGCAAGACATGCCCTGACGCATCAACAAGTGGAAAGCTATGCTAAACAACTAAAGCTTTCTCATTTTCGAGGTGTGTTTATGAGGAACCAAATATCCCCACGACCCTGGAAACAGGAATGTGCTATTGGGAATTTGGATGATCACTGAGGACCAGGAACGCTTTATGTAGCTTATGTCAAAGAGGGATACACCATATGGTGCTTTGAAAGTTTTGGTAATTTACCCCCGTTCATGGAACTAGTCACCTATTTTGGAAACAGGATCAAGATATATTATAATGTGAAATGTGAGCAAACGTTTAACAGCCAACAGTGTGGACGTGTGTCTTTATTTTTTATATAAGACGCAGCATAAGCAAAAACGTCAACAGTAAGTCGGCAGAAAGTAAAACGTTTACACTGCATGGACGTGGACCTGAAGTCAGCCTAGACATTTACCCGCCTATCGAATTGAGTGAAGGACGTTATGGTTTGGGACTTGTTTCACTTGAAACGTACAATAGCATATACAACATACGTGAAAATGTGAACAACAAATTTTACTGTGATGATTCTGTGCTCACCCTGAACTCTGGTGGATATACGGTAGATGCCATTTATGAACGCATTTATGTGTTGTTGCTCAATGAATATGATTTAAAGTCATTTCTCGATGGAACGCGCAAGTTTGAACTTGTACGAAATACCAACATTCATCACAGCAGAATTTTCTCCACGTTTAAGATTGACTTTAAAACACATCCCGATTCCAGTGGTCCAATACTAGGATTTATCCTACGTGTGTTGGAGCCCAACAAAAACCAGAAATCAGACGATGAAATGAAATTCATTGATGACCATCATGTGTCGGTGACGTCTAATATTTTTAGCCAAGTGTACACCAATCAAGAACCATCGCATTCGCTTTATGACTTTATTGTGACAACGCCCAATGGCTATATTATTAGTAGGTGGGTAGTGGCGCTTCAGCTTCACCCATTTCATTTGTACCAGACTGTACAAGTTTAAATAATTAATATCTCTCAAACGCATGGTCGCATGTTGACAAATGAGGTGTCATTGGACTCGAGCTGACGTCCTCTTTCCTATGGACCACTGGTTATATTTTTCAAAAAAAAATTGGTCTTTAAGACCTTTATTTTCTATAATAAAACTTTTTTATTTTTTATGTTTTTTTAAAAACACTCGAATTTTGAAAATCGTATATTTCGGAAACTAGGGACTCTACAAAAAAAATTGTGTGACGTAAATCAATGGTCTCTATCCCTCTACCGCCGAAATAAATTTCAAGTCTCTAGGACAAAAACCTGACAGTAGTGGGGTGGTGACAGAGCTGCTTCCAAAAGCAAGTTGTGAGCCCCTGTGACCTTGGAATGGAAAGAGTCATGCTAGGAAGGCGTGCTTGGATTCGTTTTTTCGTCTCGTTGCGCTCTTTACGGAAATATAGGTGTCGAAAAGGTGAAAATCTGGAAACACGTTTTTTTGGTGGGAAAAAACGTGATTTTAAACTTTTTGCTATATCTCGCGAACCAATCAGGCTAGAGGCGTGTACGACGGGTCCAAGGACTCGGGGAGACGTCGTCTTTGCTATGGACCACTCGTTATATTTTAAAAAAATTGGAAACTCAATTTTGGGATAAACACGTGTTTTTTATGATTTTGCCGATATCTCACGGACCAATAATGCTAGAGACGGGTACGAGGTGTCCTAGGACTCGGGCTAACGCCCCCTTTCAAATGTGGTAGATATTTTTTCCAAAAAATAATTCACAAAGGGCCTAACGCCATACATGTTGAAAAACTTTTCTTTTTTTTACTTGTTTATAATGTTTATGAAGCGTGGTGGTTGAGAGAGACGATACTGCTGGGTGTATGTGTTTCAATGAACCTGTCGTTTAGCACAAGGACCATGCTTAATAGAACAATCGCTATTTCGGCGGGTCGGTGTATGAAAGAGCGAGCGTGCGTTTTTCTGATAATTTACCTTTAACATGTAAACGGTGATGAGAACTTGGTTCTATGTTGGTCGAAGCGAGTACAGAAAACAAACTTGCCGAGGAGCAGGAGGTGAAAGTCATTTGAGCTTATTGGAAGGCGTTGATCTGACTTGACAACAGATGCAATGGAAAAATGACTATGACGCTTGAAGGTGAAATAATCTGACCATCGTGGTGGCAGGGAAGAGCGAAATGCGTGCACATACGTGTGAAACCACATGCACGCTAAACAAGTTACATCCTGTCTTGCTTCGTACGTGACAAAATGCAAGTTCATGTGAAATTTGATCTGCCACAGGTGTTCACCTGGGACGTTAGCTGTCAACGTGCCTGATAACAGAATGTTCAAAGCGTGGGAATCGCTGAATCATATAAAAAGTAAGATGCAATTTGTCGGAATGATGTCACAACCAATAGATAGGCAAGAGCTGGGAACAGCAGCGGTGGGGGGTGAAGGGGGGGGGGGGGGGGAGAGGGGGAGGGGTAATGTATGAGAGAACACAGGTGGAAAGAGAAAGAAATATGTGGAGCTGAGGACTGCACACATAGAGCTATAGGTGGTGTACAAAATGTGTGAATAAATTAAAAATTGCACAGGTTCACACAACATGTAATTTATTGATCCAAGAATTAAACGTAGAGTTAAACCCTAACCATTTGACATAGAGTTTATTTCCTTTTTGTTTCAACACTTTTTCCACAAGATAATGCTTAGGAAATGCTGTTTTTTGAAGTTCATGGAGATAAAATCTACCTTTTATAGGCTGATGGTTGAGGTCCTCGAGTAAATAGGTGACTGGAGTGTCCAAGTTGACTTGACGAATTCGAAATAATTCAGTCCCCCACGGAGGCGTGTAGCCCTTATTGAAGGCAGGCTAAAATTTGCTCACACGAACAAAATCCCCAATTTTCAGTCGGTGACGTTTAGGATCGACTGTTTTTATGGGGTTAAACAGTTTATCCAATCGCTGAATATTTTTAGTCACGAGGCGTGGCTTGGTCCCAATCGTTCTATGTTTGGTGTCATTGTAACGTGATACTAGCTCTGGTAACATGTCCAACCAGCGATAACTGCCCTGAGCGGTAAACGCTTTCCACTTATGGGTTTTCAATGTTTGGTTGAACCGCTCGACCACACTGGCTTTGAGGTTGCTGTACGTGGTGTAATGGTGAATATCCTTAGATTTGAGAAAACTGGAGAAATCCTTGTTGAAAAATTCTTTCCCCTGGTCAGTTTGTAGCAGCTGAGGTTGACGTTTGGAGTGTTGAATAATATGTTGAAAGGCCTTGGTGACTAGTGTGCCAGACTTGCGACGCACAGGTTCAACAAAGGCCATTTTGGAATAGACATCAATGACGGTCAACATATAGCGTACACCGTCGTTAACGCTAGCATAGGGTATCATTTCAACCAAGTCAGCCTGCCAAAGTTCATCCACACCTCGTGAAATCACCATGAGTCATGGATAGTGACGCCTAGCTGGGTGATGCAACTCGTGAGCAATACCCATTTTAATGGGTGAGGGCTTAAACAATAATTTTGGCATTTCGAAGTTCTTGTTCATTTTCTTGAATTTTCCAATCGTGACCGGTATGGCCAGCTTGACGTGAGGCATGCAACAACTGTAGCCGCTGGACGAGCTTATTGGGATTGTGCCAGTAGGTAACATCCACAAGGGGTTTTAATGGTTTAAATGTCACTCCCGAAGCGGACGCTTTACGACGAGTACTTTGACTGGTGGGAAACATTTTTGCAATGATGGTTTTATATTTTTGAGATATATTGGCATTCACTTGTTGAGCGGGATCATACTGTCTTTTGTGAGCATGGGTATGCAATAAAATGGATTTATATTTGTCAAGATCATCTGACGTATAATCATGGGAAGAGGGGGTCCGAGAATAGATCAGCTTTAACAGTCCTGGAGTTAATTCATAGTTGATGTTTTTAATGACAGCTTTAGTGCGAGCAAATTTAATGGATGAATCGCCAATTTTAAAACTATCATTCTCATAGCGAAAACCATACGTGGTATCTGTGTTTCCAATAAATAGATCGGTGAAATAGGGTTCCAATTTTGATCCATAATATTTTATTAAAATGGTTTTCAGTCAAGAGTTTAGTGCTTTTCAGTCGGTCAACACGAATGTACCCAAAAGAGATGGGTTATGCACCAATCCTGAAATAAATTACATGAGATTAATAAAACATGTACTTTATTTCAGGATTAGGGCATATACCATCGTGTTGACCGACTGAAAAGCACTAAACTCTTGTTTACTAAGGCAACACTGGAAATATGGCTTCAAACACCACCATGGTTTTCAGTTGAGCTTTATGTTGAGGAGTGGCCAAGAGTTGTGAAAACGGAGACGCTTTGGAAGGGCAAGGTGTTTCGACCATGGCCAAGGATTTCTTTTTTCTCCAAAACTCTGCAAGGGGTGAGGACTTTTTTTGAGGCGTAAACACTTGTTCCTCCTCATCCTCAATTTCGCTAACACTAGTTAAATCTTCCTGTTCACCTTCCTCTTCCTCAGGGTCCTCGTGCAGCGTCTGCGTGGCTTGAGAAACGGTGGGTAGCGTTTCAGATGGCTTGAAAGAGGGTTTCAACATGGCTTTTAGTGGAGGTGCTAAATGTTGCTGAATAAACAAAGCATGATTTGCACGTGATTGTTTCAATTGACGATACTTTTGGCGAATAGTATTTTTTGCTCTAATAATATGCTTTTTCAATTGACTCTCTGCTATCGCCATGGTGTCTTGACAAATGACTTGCCGGGGAATGAGACAGGGCATTAAATAGCAATTAAATGATCAAACCCTAAGCAATACCGTCCTTGGTTGAGTTCACTTTGTTTGTCAATCTCTAAACAGGCATGACGTTGAGTGTTCCAGCACTTTGCACCCAATTCTGTAAACATTTGAAAGGTCATATCCGGATTCACATGTTCATTATAAATGTGACGACTTTTCCTCTCGTCCTGACGAAATAAAACAATGATATTGGCATTGTCACGAATCAACTGTTTGGACATTTTAGAATACGTTTTTCCAAGATAGAAGCAATCGATATGTTTGTGACGACCCATGCTGAAATAGCTTTGAATGATGCCTTGACGTTCAGTGGATACATCTTCGAAAAACATGAGTGAATCAGGCTTTACCTCATCCGGAGAAATAACATTTTCTTGCATGGAAAATGTAAAATAACCCATATTCTCTTTTTGTAATCCAGACATGACTTGATCCAGAAACACGTAGAGGGGTTGGTAGAGAGATTTTGCAAAAAAATAAATATTTTGAAAACGCAGACCATTGGGCGCTGTGAAAGAAGGAAGCTTGTAGTTTAACGTGACCGTTAATCTCGAGATCATGAGCCACGGGACCTTCTTTTTACGTGGAATCCTAACCACAGGACATGGCATTTCACATCGAAAATCTCACATGCATTGACCGGGAATCGAACCCGGACCGCCTTGGTGAGAGGCATTCAGCTAGACCGCTGAGCCCCCCCCCCCCCCCCCCCCCGGTGCTGTGATGAGCGTTAGCAAAAGATTTGTCTTTCCACAGCCGGAAGGCCCCACAATGATGCAGCGATTGGAAGATGGAAAGAGTGAGCCATGGCGTTGTTCACGTGATGTGGGACAGAGATGGGAAACCATGTCCTCCACGGGGAATGACTCTTGCTGCTTAATAATCTTCATATCAACTAAGGCCTAGCCAAACTAGCAGGTTGTCTATTACAGGACACCGAGCCTTGTCATAGAAACAGTAGACTGGTACTACAGGTTGACGATGGCTGTCTTTGGACGTGCGTTGAAGGCCAAAACTTGGCCTGTCCCCATACATGATCCTAAACAGGAAACAGATCCTGCTAATAAACACTATGTGGATAGGTCCGTAGTGCCACGCACAAAAAAAGGGAGATTATGACTTTAAGGGAAAGCGGTTAACCCATGTAAAACATTCTCAAGTGTCTACAGACGTTACTACGAAAAAGTATGTGGATAACTAAGTGTATGAGTTTTATGACAAAGTGCCCCAGCTTACGGTGAATGGCTATAGCGCTAATCACCATCGGATTATTCACCTGGAAGACCCACAAGACGAAGACGATGTCTGTACCAAGCGTTACATGACCTATGAAATGAAAAGGCTTTATAAATTTATCCCATCTGTATTTTTAGTGTATCTGACGAATGAAAAACCTTTGAATGAAAGAAACCATCTACCGCTAGTCCATGATCAGCACTTGACCTATGTGCTTGCTTCAGGATTAAGCCACTATCGATTACACTATGATGGAACCATTCACATCAAATATGCCATACTTGATGAGAACCATTTACAAATAAAGATAAATGGTCATAGGATGTTGATCCATAACCATGAAATGGTCAATGCAGGTGACGAATTATCCTTTCATCTCATGTTAACATGGAATGAAAAGCAATCGGGAAAAACCATAAACGATTTCCCACTTTATGTGGAATTGGGATATACAGCCATGAAATAACCATCTGACGGTAGTTGTGATTTAAACTTTCTTATGAAAGGTTGTTGGTCATTATCATCATGGTGAAACAAAGGTATGCGGTGAGAAAGACTAAAAAAAGGACTTTGTCCTTGGCAAAGCCTGGGCTTAAGACATTCGTGGACAAGCCCTTGCGAAAGAAAAAAGAAAAAATAATGTATTGACCATAAGGAAAGCCTTTCGAGCAGCACAGAGACATGTTATTCCAAAACGTCGGCGACAGGGTTCAAACCAAGGGCGAGTGATTCCCGTCCCCAAACGAGCCGGATTTTTACCTGCATTATTTGCCGGTCTGGCTGCTCTGGGTTCACTTTTGGGCGGTGCCAGTGCAGTGGCGAAAACCATTAAAGCCGCGCAGCAGGGCAAGCAACAACTCAAAGAAAGTCAGCTACATAATGAAACGATGGAAGCGATTGCCATGGGGGCTAGAAATGCCAATTTAAAGCCAGCCTTTTATCAACAAGGATTTGGGATTTCACCATTTCGAAGTATTAAAAAGAAATTAACCTCAGCCACAGCGAGACATGCCGTGACGCATCAACAATTGGAAAGCTATGCTAAACAACTAAAGCTTTCTCATTTTCGAGGTGTGTTGATGCGAAACCAATTACCCCCACCACCCTGGAAACAGGAATGTGCTGTTGTCAATTTGGATGATCACCGAGGACCAGGAACGCATTATGTAGCTTATGTCAAAGAGGGATCCACTCTATGGTACTTTGACAGTTTTGGAAATTTGCCCCCGCCCATGGAACTAGTGACCTATTTTGGAAACAGGATCAAGATATATATAATGTGAAACGTGAGCAAACGTTTAACAGCCAACAGTGTGGACGCTTGTGTTTAATTTGTATATATAAGACGCAGCATGAGCTAAAACGCCACCAGTATGTCGGCAGAAAGTAAAACGTTTACAGTGCATGGACGTGGACCTGAAGTCAGCCTAGACTTTTACCCGCCTATCGAATTGAGTGAAAAACCCTATGGTTTAGGACTTGTTTCTCTTGAAACCTACAATCAAATATACAACATACGTGAAAATGTGAACGACAAGTTTTACTATGATGATTCTGTGCTCACCCTGAACTCTGGTGGATACACGATCGATGACATTTATGAACACATTTATGTGGTGTTGATCAATCAATATGGTTTAAAGTCATTTCTCGATGGAACGCACAAATTTGAACTTGTAGGACATACCAACACTCATCGCTGCAGTATTTTCTCCACATTCAACATTGACTTTAAAATCCGTCCCGATTCCATTGGCCCATTACTAGGATTTAAACCACGTGTGTTGGAGCCCAACAAAAAACATGATTCGGACCATGAAGTGAAATTCATTGAGGACCATCATGTGTCGGTAACGTGTAATATTATTAGCCAAGTGTACACCAATCAGGAGCCATCGCATCCGCTTTATGACTTTATTGTGACATCGCCCTATGGGTATATTATTCGTGAAAACACTCCAGTGGTGCTTTTTCATTCTGTGGCTGTCGATAGTATTAGTAATATAACATTGAGACTGATCAATAGAGATCAACAACTCATTGATCTAGATTCTACCACACCAGTGACCTACAAGTTGGTGCTAAAGCCACAATGAATTTGTGTATAAAGCAACAACACCGTCTAGGAATGGTGTTAGTTGTTTGCCACGTGAATACACGTTAACATCTCAAGACAAGCAGATTTTACAGCATTTATGTTACCACGTCAACCCTCATAATGAATTCTATCCTAGAGATAGCGAACCGCATCGAGGAGCAACCAGGAGTGGTAAGAATTGATCTCCATTCCTATCAAGCTCAAACACCTGGACTCAATAACAATGATGAAATTCAATTTGTTATCAACAACCAAGATATTTACACCCTACCGCGGTATTTGTAAACGGATTGTGTTGGGTCATAGGCACACTCCACATTAAATCCCATGGCAAAAGGTTCATGTTTTTTAATTGGTGTGGTTGAGCTGATGGTGGAATCCGGTTCACATCCCGCCATGGGTGTGGTGAGTGCTTCGAAATCTGCATATACCACATAGGGAACAGTGTCACGCTTATGAATGTCCTTAAACTTTAACACAGCCTTGTCCCCTTGTGGCAATATCAATCTCACCGCTTCCTGAGAAACGCAATCTACCCTATGACGTTCCAAAAGCGTAGGGGTTTTAAAATATTGCAAGCATCGATCACAAATATGTTTTACACCAGTGTGCTTAGACACTTGTCTGCTTAGCAATCTACTCAGGCTTTTAATTAGTCAATAGTGATTCACCTCTCCTACAGATAAATATAAAAGATGAATGTGGTGTCGTTTCGGTTCTTTTGTGGCATAAAGAGGACCAACAATCTCATCACCATTAAGGCCATACACCATGAAAGAAAAGTCCTGGTTGTCTTGTTCAAACCTATGGATCTCGGTTAAGTCCATAGGGAACGATACTCGAATTAAATTTAAAGTTTGTTTCAATTCATCAAACTTGGCCTTGTACTTTCCCGGTCGAGAACCATTACGGTCTTGTGCTGGCTGCAAATACGCGGCCACACACCACAGGAAGCAATCATTGTCATGGTTCTCAATATTTACCACTGCCTTTTTCGAAGCTATTGCTGGTGGTGTTTCAATATAGCTAGACCCTGCATTCAACGGGTTGAAATGACAAATGTTGATTTGCAAATGATGAATTTTGTCTAAGGCAAGGCCACTGGGTCCTTGTTGCAGTTTATAAAATTTTGATAGCAAGGCATTCACCACATGGCTTTGATACCACTCGTTCAGATTATCGGCTATCAAAAGCTCTTGCATTTTACTGCAAATATAAAAAGTCTCTTTATGCTCTACGTCCTTCTTTTTATATATGAAATCGCACACCAGTTCTGTATTCACCTTTAAAGCCGTATGCAACCTTTGCACTGTACAAATTTCAATTTTAAACATTTCAAAACAAGATTCTAAAAATTCTTTGGGAATTAGACTTTTTCTAACAATTACTACGCGGCCAGAGCACACACGCGATTTGAAACAACTGTTTAGGTGTTCCCAAGTTAGGCTATCGGTAGCAGTGGCAAAAGACATTATTTTGAAAGAACACTCTCACCTGAGTTTTCAGCTGTAGACTACTGAACAATGACCTCAAACACACGCGTTCCTGGTTATCAACAGAGGTCAAGCGTTTTCCAACACTCTAAAAAGAAATAAAATAAACCACCATAAGTATATCAATTCCATATAGTTTATGCATTTCATAAACAAAATTAAATCAAACAGGTTATATATATAAAAAACAAATCTCACCTTGACGTGTAATGCTTTGCTATATTCCCGTCTCGTGGGCTAGTGTGGAAATGGTTTCCTTTTCTCGCTGTCTGTCTTTCTCTCTTTCTTTAATATCGTTCTCACACACACTCATACAACATGTAGGCTATACCGGTTATCTTCAAATAAATAAATAACATTTAATTATAACTTTAACAATCAATAAATAATTGCATGTATATATGTAAAAACCAATAAATATATAAATGAATAAATATATACCTACCCCACAACAAGGTTAAGTATTTTCCACCAACACCAAAACTGTTAAACAAGACGAGGGGTTTCATGCAACGCAGTGTGTTCAAAGGTAGTCACCTAAGTGAGTGTGGAAATGATAGCGATATGTCTTTATATATGTTGCGTTGCATGTATAACCTTTTTTTCCCACGCTTTGAACGTTCTCTTATCGCGCACGTGGACAGCTAACGTCCAAGGTGAACACCTGTGGCAGATCAAATTTCACGTCAACTTGCATTTTGTCACGTACAAAGCAAACAGGTTGTAACTTGTTAACAGTTATCGTGCACGTGGACAGCTAACACCCAAGGTGAACACCTGTGGTAGATCAAATTCCACATGAACTTGCATTTTGTCACGTACGAAGCAAGACAGTATGTAACTTGTTTTGCGTGCATGTGGTTTCACACGTATGTGCACGCATTTCGCTCTTCCCTGCCACCACGATGGTCAGATTATTTCACCTTCAAGCGTCATAGTCATTTTTCCATTGCATCTGTTGTCAAGTCAGATCAACGCCTTCCAATAAGCTCAAATGGTATTCACCTCCTGCTCCTCGGCAAGTTTGTTTTCTGTACTCGCTTCGACCAACATAGAACCAAGTTCTCATCACCGTTTACATGTTAAAGGTAAATAATCAGAAAAACGCACGCTCGCTCTTTCATACACCGACCCGCCGAAATAGCGATTGTTCTATTAAGCATGGTCCTTGTGCTAAACGACAGGTTCGTTGAAACACACACACCCAGCAGTATCGTCCCTCTCAACCACCACGCTTCATAAACATTATAAACAAGTAAAGAAAAAGAAAAGTTTTTTCAACATGTATGGCGTTAGGCCCTTTGTGAATTATTTTTTGGAAAAAATATCTACCACATTTGAAAGGGGGGCGTTAGCCCGAGTCCTAGGACACCTCGTACCCGTCTCAAGCGTTATTGGTCCGTGAGATATCGGCAAAATCATAAAAAACACGTGTTTACCCCAAAATCGAGTTTCCAATTTTTTTAAAAATATAATGCGTGGTCCATAGCAAAGACGACGTCACCCCGAGTCCTTGGACCCGTCGTACACGCCTCTAGCATGATTGGTTCGCGAGATATAGCAAAAAGTTTAAAATCACGTTTCCCCCCCCCCCCAAAAAAAGTGTTTCCAGATTTTCACCTTTTCGACACCTACATTTCCGTAAAGAGCGCAACGAGACGAAAAAAACGAATCCAAGCACGCCTTCCTAGCATGACTCCTTCCATTCCAAGGTCGCAGGGGCTCACAACTTGCTTTTGGAAGCAGCACTGTCACCACCCCACTACTGTCAGGTTTTTGTCCTAGAGACTTGAAATTTATATTGGGGGTAGAGGGGGAGGGACCATTGATTTACGTCACACAATTTTTTTTGTAGAGTCCCTAGTTTCCGAAATATACGATTTTCAAAATTCGAGTGTTAAAAAAAACAGAAAAAATTAAAAAGTTTTATTATAGAAAATAAAGGTCATAAAGACCATTCGTTCGAGCCATGGCACAACGTTCTATCATGTTTGGTTTTCAAACTATTACCTATTTTCCAAAACGAAAAATTCAATTTTTTTTTGAAAAATATAACCAGTGGTCCGTAGGAAAGAGGACGTCAGCTCGAGTCCAATGACACCTCATTTGTCAACATCCGACCTTGCGTTTGAGAGATATTAATTATTTAAACTTGTACAGTCTGGAACAAATAAAATGGGTGAAGCAGAAGCGCCACTACCCCCCTACTATTATTCGTGAAAACCCTCCAGTGGTGCTTTTTCACTCTGTGGCTGTCGATGGTATTAGTAATATAACATTAAGACTCATTAATAGAGATTTACAACTCATTGAACTAGATTCTACCAACTCCACTTGTGTGTATTTTACAGCTGCATCAAACGATAGCCCAGGACTCGTATAATAGTGAGCCGGATCGAGACCATAGATGTGTTGACACAACTCACGGAATTTTTCAAACACATCATTGAGCAGCAATACATCCAGATTTAGGTAATGCATAGCATATTCGCATAGCGTCTTGGTATCAAACACTCGCCAAACTTGAAATGCATGTGCATAGCCTTCGTCGGAAACGGTAGTACGTGTTAGCTTTGAGTAAAATGTCTCTTGCGGTGGGAGAGTTTTCTGCTTTAACACGTCCTTGCTGTTACAAAATCATCGGGAAAAATAACTTTCCGAATGCACAATTTAAAATGCTCAGAATTTTCAAAATGCATTGTGGTGTATTTTGATTCCTTCTCAACCAAGCCATTGACCAGGCTGTCTAGCGAGGATGCCATAACTTAAAAGAATCCAAAAACCGAATGCAAAATTCGCCCTACCACCATGTCAAGGGTGTAAAACTTTCATGGTTTTGGGGGGTAATTGAAAACGATTCCTTGCTGACATGACCCAATTCACGAATCAAAAACTATATATCGTAATTTCCCAGATTGTGGAAAAACACACTGATAAATCGAGGAGCTGGTTAATTCATATTACGCTTTTTGTGCGCAGCTCCTCGAAACACCCCTGTAAATTGCGAGTGATCACGAACGGTGTCTTCAGCACTAACCAGCGGCTTTTCACAAATATGGCAGGTAATGACGTGCTCATACTGTTGCTGTTGTTCTAGAGTTAGGCTCATGGGTATTGGGTGGTCTATTAACCCCTGTATATGATCCACCAAATAGACAAGTTGGACCAAAACCCATTTCGCACAATCTGGTCCCTTACGGGATTCATAATAGGATTTTGTGTGGTCATAGGCACACTCCGCGTTAAATCCTATAGCAAAGGGTTCGTGTTTTTAATGGGTGTGGTGAGAGCTTCAAAATCAGCATACACCACTTAGGGAACAGTATCACGCTTATGAACGTTGTTAAATTTCAAAACAGTCTTGTCCCTTTGTGGTAATACTAGTCTCACTGCTTCCTGAGATAGACAATCTACCCTATGTCATTGCAAAAGCGTAAGAGTTGTAAACTATTGCAGGCAACGATCACAAATATGTTTCTTATGTTCATATTTGGATACTTGACTGCTTAGCAACCTACTCAGGCTTTTAATCAGGCAATAGTGATTCACCTCTCCGTAAGACAGATATAAATGATGAATGTAGTGTTGTATTGGTTGTTTCGTGGCATAATGAGGACCGATAATTTCATCATCATCAAGACCATACAATATAAACGAATATCTAAATTATCTTGTTCAAACCTATGAATGTCTGTGAAGCCTATAGGGAACGACACACCAGTTAAATTAAATTTTGTTTGAAATAGTTAAATGCACTCTTATACTCTCCCGGTCGAGAGTCATTACGGTGTTGTGCTGGCTGCAAATATGCAGCCACACACCACAGAAAACATTTATCATCCTTATGTTCAATGTTGATCACAGCCTTTTTCAACGATATTGCTTGTGGAGACTCAATAAAATTAGACCCAGCATTGAAAGGATTGAATTGACAAAAGTTAATTTGTAGGTGATGGATTTTGTCTAACGCAAGACCACTGGGTCCTTGATGCAGTTTATCAAATTTAGCAAGCAAGGCATTGACCACATAGGATTCATACCACTGTTCCGAATTATGGGCTATGAATAATTCTTGCATTTTACTGCAAATATAAAATGTCTCTTAATGCTCCACATCCTCCTTTTTATATACAAAATCACACACCAGTTCTGTATTCACCTTTAAAGCTGTATGCAACCGTTCCACAGTACAAATTTCCTTTTTTTTTTAAATTTCAAAACCAGATTCTAAAAACTATTTTGGGATGAAACTTTCCCTAACATTATCCACGCGTCCAGAGCACACACGCGATTTAAAACAACTGTTTAGTGGTTCCCAATTCAGAGTATCGGCAGCAACAAAAGACATCATTTTGAAAAAACACTCTCACCTGAGATTTCAGCTGTAGATGGTCTAACAATGGTCCCACTCTAGAGCCACTTGGTTTTCAGCTGTTGTGGCTAAAGCAGTAAATTTCTTTCTCTCCGAATGTCTAAAAAAACACCATAAGTATATCAAATCCATATAGTTTATGCATGTCATAAACAAAACAAATGCAAACAGGTTATATATATATAAACAAATCTCAACTTGAATTGTAATGCTTTGCTTTATTCTAATTTTGTGGACTAGTGTGGTAATGGTTTCTGTCCCTCTTTCTGTCCGACTTCGTCTCCCTTTCAATCTCTTTCCCACACTCAACAGGTATACAGGTTATCTGCAAACAAATAAATAAACAAAAAAATCATTTATCACCTTATCAATCAATAAATAATTGCTTGTAAATATATAAATCAATACATATATAAACAAATACCTACCCCACAATAAGTTTAAGTATTTCCCACCAACACCAAAACTGTGAAACGAGACCAAGTGTTTCACACAACGCTGTAGCCTGTTCAAAGGTTGTCACATAAGTGCGAGTGAGAATATTAACGACAAGTCATTATATATGTCACGTTGCATGTATAATCATTTTTTCTCACGCTTGCACATCCTGTTATCGGGCACGTGGACAGCTAACGGGAACACCAGCGTGTCAGGTCATATTCATTTGCATTTTGTCACGTACGAAGCAAACAGGATGTGACTTGTTTAGCTTGCATGTTGTTTCGCATGTCATCTCACACCTTTACGCATACATTTCGCTTTCCCCTCCGACCAAGGTTGTCAAATAGTTTGACGTTAAAGTATCTTCAGCATTCTGATACTTTTACATTGCCCTGTTGTCAAGTCGTCAGTTCAGCACATTCCAATAAGCTCAAATAACATCCATATCCTGTGAGTCTGCTCTCCAGCAAGTTTTATGTACGTGCTTCAAACAATATATAACCAAGTTCAGTTGTCCTGTCCAAGGCTAGCTTCATCTGATCATAAAAATTATAATTTGCCATGTCACTCATAATCGTTTACATGTTAAAAATCCCCTTCGAGGGTAAAATATCGAAAAGTCAACCCTCGCTCTGTCATAAACCGACCCGCCGAAATATCGATTGTTCTAATAGCCTTATTAAAACACACGCCCAGCGGTATCGTCTCTCTCTATCTACAACCACTATTCATGAACATTTTAAACAGTTAAAAAAATAAAGTTAAAAAAAATCAACAAAAGTGTCGTTAGGCCCTTTGTCAAAATATCAAAATATATTCAAAAAGGGGGTGGTAGCTCGAGTACTATGACTCCTCGTACACGTCTCTAGAGTTATTGGTTTGCGAGATATAGCAAAAAGTCTAAAATCATGGTTTTACCCAAAAAAAAATCTGTTCCCTCATTCTCAAAAACTTATACTTATTAACAATATAAAGAGAGCTTCAAGATAAGTATTTGACTCGTCACACGTCCAAATCCGACCATGTGTTCGCGAGATAGTAAAAAGTAAAATATAATGGTTTTACCCCCCAAATAGCCTGTTTTCCTCATTCTCAAAACTTTAACAAGCGATTTGACACGTCACACATCCAAATCCGACCAGGCGTTCGGGAGATATCGACCATCTTACTTGGCTCAGGCGCGCGTAATTTAAAAACTGCTGACACTATGAGTTTAAACACCCATCATCCCCCTACTGCACAGTTTTCGTTCTAGAGACTTGAAATTTATTTTGTGGGTACAGGGGGTAAGGACCGTGAATTTATGTCCAACAAACTTTTTTGTGGAATTCCTAGTTTCCAAACTATAAACATTTCAAAATTGAACTAAAAAAATCTTAAAAATACAACCTTTTGTTCTAACGATAAAGGACATAGAGGCCATACGCTTGAATCAATGTACAACGTTCTATCATGTTTGGTTTCCAAAATATCGCCTACTTTCAAAAACAAAAATTTACAAAATATTTTTAAAAATATAACGTATGGTCCATAGGAAAGAGGACGTTATCCAGAGTCCTACGACACCTTATTTGTCAAAATCCGACCTTGGGTTCGCGAGCTATTAATTATTTAACACTCGCTTGGCCGCCATGTTTGTTTTTTGGGCACAACAACGCCAAGTGAAGCAGAACCGCTACTGCTCCCCTACTCTAACCAACTTTCTATATCCTCTTTGCTTCGTCCATCACTGGTTATTTTGCTTCCTAAATAACATAAGTCTCCTACTTCCTTTAGTTTTTCACCTGCCAATTTGATGTCCATAGAGGTTTCTGATTTATTTCGGCTGCATTCCAATATTTTTGTCATAAGTTATGAATTATGAAGCTTGCATGATTTACAAGGCCGCCATCTTGACATGGTTTTGACGATTTATTTATTTAATCGTATGGTGAGTACAACAAGGAATTCATAAGTCCAGGTCCAAGTTCTTCAACCACACAGCAGCACTTTCTGATAGATGAAACAGGTCGCTGGGGCTTCCGGAGTAGGCATGAAGAGGGCAACCTAGGATGACATGGTCCATGGTCTGCTCCTCTTCACGGCATTCACATATTGGGGGATCCATCCAGCCCCACTTATGGCGCAAGAAATTACAGTTCCCATGCCCAGTTCTTAGTCTGTTGAGGCGACACCATAGTTTTCTTGGGAGGTCAAATCCATTCATTTTGAAGATGATCTTCTAGTTTGGGGACAGGACGCGTCCCATATTAAGGTATCCTTTTACAAAATTTCATAGAGATCCAATGATTAGTTTAGTCGTAATTCGATTTAAGCTCTGAACTTTTGTGTGGCCGCCATTCTGTTTTGGTTAAGATTGTGAAAAACTATTAATTAATAATAGCTATTAATTATTTAACATTCGCTTGGCCACCATGCTTTCAAACGGTTCAGATACAATGCCTTAGCAAATAATGACTTTGACTAAACGATTTCTTCACCGGAGTATATTTCAAATAAAGTTAATTTCATACAAAGTTCATATCCCTTATATCAGTAGGCTATATTGCATGCAACATACTCAAATTAGTGAAATACAGGTCAGAACGAGACATCAGCTGCCATCTTGTCTCTATCAGAGTCGGCTCAGATTTTTTAAGTCACTTCTGCACTATAATATTACAATTAGTTTGGTCGTAATTCAATTTTAAGTTTTGACCATTTGAGTGACCGCCATTACGTTTTGGTAAAGATGGCGGCAATATAAAACATGAAACTGAGGTGCCCTTTGCTAGTGCTACCTCTGTACCAAATTTCGTTCAATTCGGATTCACCGTGTTTGAATTGATAGAGGGGTGGGGGCAGACATGCAGAGTACACACCCTCACACACACATACAGACACACACACACAGACAGACACACAATTTTTGACCCTGTGTAGATCTCATAAATCTAATGGAATGCAACTGAAAGAAATCAGAAACCTCAATTGACGTCAAATTGGCAGGTGAAGATCAAAAGGAAGTAGAGCTCTTCTGCTACTTACTAAGCAAATTCAATCAAACGAAATTGAACCAAATTTGGTACAGAGGTAGCTCTAGCAAATTCCTCCCCAGTGTCATGTTTTACAATTTGCGGGAGCTATCCACTGCCTACTAGATGCGAGCTGCGCTCAATGCCGGCCAGTTAGTGAACCTGTGCCAGCGGTGTTATTGAAAATGGCCTCTTGTTGCCGATAGAGCGCACTGCCAAGTATAGGCGAGATTAAAAATTAGGTGTGCAGTAGGTATATTAAATGTGTTTCTCCCAGTGATACGTTTAGACCAACGAAGTTTCAATTAGTGTTAGTAGTCGGAGTTAATATACTGAATTCCTACGTTGTTTGTAGTGTTTGCTGATGACATTGCAAAATACTGGAGTAAATTATTAACTATGGTTTGAACGCCGCTGCTCAAATCCAGTGTGCCAAATTGCAATCCGAATAGGAAGAAAATAGGAGGTGATAATGACTAAGAGTTATAACTATACCCATACATTTAGGCGAAAGTAGGCTATATGTTCTTTCCTGAATATCTTGTTTTTGTTTTACATTTCGTGATTTTCATCATGAATTCCTTCATCAAGACGGAGTCTATATGTTTTATTGGCTCATTGAAATCCTCTGATGAATCAACTAAGATGTCAATGTGATCAACAAATCTCAAGAGTTGAAATTGTTTCTCCTTGAATCTTTATATTTATAGTTATTGTCACTTTAAGGGGCAGAACAGCGAGGTCATCCCGCCCCCTTTGCTCCTTTGTATGTAGCCTTGACAATCACTGATCAGACACATGTTCATAGATTGACCTTTCCAAAGCAAAAGCTTGCCAGATGTTACTCTGGCCAACACTGCACTGCCAACGTTAGAAAAAAATACTGTGTTATTCGTTAACCAACCTTAAATGTACATAAAATGGAAATCATTAAGAATTATATCGAATGAAATATTAATACATTTGTCGCGGTAGCTGAAAAAAAATCAACCCTTAGAGAATTCTAATGTTGGCTACGTTTTTTTTTAATGAAAGGTCGCTCAGAAATCCTGTATTTTATTTAGTTTCAGGTGATAATACGAGGCCTGTTTTTCTAAGTAAGGGCCGTTTTTTAATTAACCGAACATTTTATTTTAAAACCACATTTATTTTTAGGTTTTACATATATTCCTCTATTTTTCTACATAGTTGCGTTGTTTATTTAGGCACTTGTCATACCTTAAAACAAAGTTCTGAAATCCCTCTGCATAAATGTTTGCCGCCTGCCCTGACAACCAAGAATTCACGGCTGTTTTCACTTCTTCATCGTCGGCGAAGCGCTTCCCACCAAGATGACGTTTCAGCTGCGAAAAGAGGTGGAAATCGCAGTCAATTGCAGTCACGAAGTCATCTGTGGTCTATCTGAGCGTTCATGGAAGTAACAAATATCGTGAGAATAACAGGAAAGTTACGACAGCTGATGTTCACAACATTGAGATTGAACCAGCAGGTGAAGACAAACGCATGAGTGATGAAGAATACCACAGGATCACTGACAGAATGGATCGTGCACGAAGTCAAACCAAGGAATGGTAAATGGGTGAAATAAACATTTTCACTGCTACTTTTGAACTCGCGTACCCATTTTCGCACTTTACCTTCCGTCATTGCATTATCACCATACACCTCACAAAGCTGACGATGAATGTTTCTTGCACTCATAAAACGTATCACAGAACGTACCTCACACGCGGCGGGCGAATCAATAATCTTGAACATTGTAAAGATGCACAGTTCAGCCTACAGGTTGGCTACACAGCTGCAACTGAGACCTGCTTGTTCGCAAAGGATGCCGGGAGGTAGCACGCACGCTTGTTGCGGCGTGAGCACTAACTACTGGCTTTTAATAAATTACGACCCTTAGTTAAAAAACAGCCTTCGTATCTATTTCTCTTCCTTCGTAGAAGCACAATGAAATTGGCAAAAACTTTGAATTCAAAGCCTCACTTTGTATATATTGCCCTATCCACAACCCCATGACATATTCTCGCAGACCTACGAAAATTTATTGAAAATGTTTATCAATTGACTAAAATAAAAGACAAATGGCAGGAAATCAATTACTATATTTCGAGTACAAGCGAGGAAGAGACATCACTAATAATGAATCAGTAACGCAGCCCGATACTTTCGCTTTACACAGAGATGTAAACAAATCGGATCTCACACTCAAAGAACATAATATAATATCCAAACAATGGCGCACCTTCAAGCGGACGTTTGTTGCAATACATACGATGCTGTATGTAAGCAGAAGGAATAACTTAGGAAACGGTGATTCAATTAATCTTTTCAATCTATTTCCTTAGAATTTATTCAAATTAAATTTTAATGATTTTAACTAACGTCTACTTAAACATTTGGTGTATTTTAACCTTTATAGTTTAACATTTAAAACATTAGCTTTCACAATAAGTATTATTATAATCTCACCTTTTATATTTAATTCAATAATTATGAATTTTATATTAATTTCTATTTTGATGTGATTAATATTAATTTGTGTAATTATATTAAATTTGATAAAAATATCGATTTAACATTGATATTTATATTTTATTATTACTAACACATTTTTTGTTTAATTTTATCTAGCACCGTAGTTCAAGGTCAAACTGAAATAATATTTGGTTTTCAAAAATATTAACACTCCCGCAGGAAATCGCCTTAAAAAGACTGACAGATTTTACATTCAGCACCTTTGAAATATATTGTCCTCACAATAAGTGGTTCTAAACAAGAAACATTCTTAGACCGAAGAAGAATAGAATGGCCCGATCACCATGGCACTAAGAACACAAAAACGCCCGCACACAAGTTCTGCGTTGTTTATATCGTGGTGCCAACAAACGCCTGCCAAACTTATTCGGTAGAAGAGATCTTCATTGGTTGGCGGTATAGTTTTGGCCAGTCTTTAGGACAATGGAACGTATCTTATGAACTGGCGGGGACTGGTCGAAGCTGTATAGAAAGAAGCAGAATGGTGGATAATGTCGGTTATAATTTAACAAAATCATTTATCAACTGTTACGATCCTACCTGTAATGTTCAATACCTGTCCGTCAACAGTAGTATTGTATCCAATAAGCACCTGGAGTCTAGACAATCAGTTTCCCACTGCTTCCAGTCAAATATAGACTATACATCGTATATGCCTTAATGAATATGAACACAAAACTAGCATTAACTTAAAAAGGTACACGTTACGAATGTGATATTTATCTGTCACGAGAGCTATTGCGGCATAATGCTCTGTAAGTAAAGGTCACTTACATTTAAGGCACATTTATCGAATATGCAATGAACAGTATTAAAATGTCATCCTATTCCGATCCTTTTTTTCTATCTATATATAGGCTTGCTCACGTCCCGGTTCGACCGGGACAGTCCCGGTATTTTGCTCTTGTCCCGGTGACCCGCCCGGTTCTATCAATGTCCCGGAAATCGGCTGTAAGATGTATAAAGTAATGAATTTATGTGTTTAAGAATCTTTTATGAATCGGTTACTTTTCAACAATCAACATCGTTGACTATCGCGCACATTGTCAAAGATTAACATTGTTAACTCATTAATTAACCGTTTCCTTCTCAAAGCGCCCGAATGCGCCCAGATATGAAAGCCACTGCTCCCTGCTAAAGCGCCCGAAAACGCCCAGGCATGTTCTGGCAATGGGAGTAAGGACTCCATGGAGCAGGCTACCGAGATGAATATATTAGCATATTTAAATGCTCCCTGCTAAAGCGCCCGAAAACGCCCAGGCATGTTCTGGCAATGGGAGTAAACATGAGGAACTATGCACTCCATGGAGCAGGCTACCGAGATGAATATATTAGCATATTTAAATGCTCCCTGCTAAAGCGCCCGAAAACGCCCAGGCATGTTCTGGCAATGGGAGTAAGAATTAGGAACTAAGCACTCCATGGAGCAGGCTACCGAGATGTATATATTAGCATATTTAAATGCTCCCTGCTAAAGCGCCCGAAAACGCCCAGGCATGTTCTGGCAATGGGAGTAAACATGAGGAACTAAGCACTCCATGGAGCAGGCTACCGAGATGAGTATATTAGCATATTTAAATGCTCCCTGCTAAAGCGCCCGAAAACGCCCAGGCATGTTCTGGCAATGGGAGTAAACATTAGGAACTAAGCACTCCATGGAGCAGGCTACCGAGATGAATATATTAGCATATTTAAATGCTCCCTGCTAAAGCGCCCGAAAACGCCCAGGCATGTTCTGGCAATGGGAGTAACCAATAGGAACTAAGCACTCCATGGAGCAGGCTACCGAGATGAATATATTAGCATATTTAAATGCTCCCTGCTAAAGCGCCCGAAACGCCCAGGCATGTTCTGGCAATGGGAGTAAGGACTCCATGGAGCAGGCTACCGAGATGAATATATTAGCATATTTAAATGCTCCCTGCTAAAGCGCCCGAAAACGCCCAGGCATGTTCTGGCAATGGGAGTAAACATTAGGAACTAAGCACTCCATGGAGCAGGCTACCGAGATGAATATATTAGCATATTTAAATGCTCCCTGCTAAAGCGCCCGAAAACGCCCAGGCATGTTCTGGCAATGGGAGTAAACATTAGGAACTAAGCACTCCATGGAGCAGGCTACCGAGATGTATATATTAGCATATTTAAATGCTCCCTGCTAAAGCGCCCGAAAACGCCCAGGCATGTTCTGGCAATGGGAGTAACCAATAGGAACTAAGCACTCCATGGAGCAGGCTACCGAGATGAATATATTAGCATATTTAAATGCTCCCTGCTAAAGCGCCCGAAAACGCCCAGGCATGTTCTGGCAATGGGAGTAAACATTAGGAACTAAGCACTCCATGGTGCAGGCTACCGAGATGAATATATTAGCATATTTAAATGCTCCCTGCTAAAGCGCCCGAAAACGCCCAGGCATGTTCTGGCAATGGGAGTAACCAATAGGAACTAAGCACTCCATGGAGCAGGCTACCGAGATGAATATATTAGCATATTTAAATGCTCCCTGCTAAAGCGCCCGAAAACGCCCAGGCATGTTCTGGCAATGGGAGTAACCAATAGGAACTAAGCACTCCATGGAGCAGGCTACCGAGATGAATATATTAGCATATTTAAATGCTCCCTGCTAAAGCGCCCGAAAACGCCCAGGCATGTTCTGGCAATGGGAGTAACCAATAGGAACTAAGCACTCCATGGAGCAGGCTACCGAGATGAATATATTAGCATATTTAAATGCTCCCTGCTAAAGCGCCCGAAAACGCCCAGGCATGTTCTGGCAATGGGAGTAAGCACTCCATGGAGCAGGCTACCGAGATGAATATATTAGCATATTTAAATGCTCCCTGCTAAAGCGCCCAGGCATGTTCTGGCAATGGGAGTAAGGACTCCATGGAGCAGGCTACCGAGATGAATATATTAGCATATTTAAATGCTCCCTGCTAAAGCGCCCAGGCATGTTCTGGCAATGGGAGTAAGCACTCCATGGAGCAGGCTACCGAGATGAATATATTAGGATATTTAAATAAGGATTTGGCAATTTCTGTAGTATGGGCCAATGTGACTAATTCCAGGAGAAAAAAAGTTGCTAAAGTGGTTCTGAACCAGGGACCTCAGGAAATAAAATGACGGTAAACAATGTAAATATGTGTATAGTTTGTGTAAACTGTGCAAATTCCATCACTGACACATTTTTAAATCTTAGATTCATAATTGTTTATGTGGCCAGATCATCTTATATATTAAAATTGCTTTTGTGACCAGATTATATGAGGGCAGGCTTCAAACCAAAGACCCCAGGTGAGTGATATTTACTATGGGTCAATTACTGTTGGTAATTCACGTGTAAAACTTTATTGTATTTAAATATATTATATAGTTCCCCTGTTATGTGCAAGAGTCCACAATACTTCCTATTCTAAAATAATAGGGTGATTTCTGGGAATATCATGCCTGGAAATGCAACAACGAAAGGGTTATTCTTTTTTAATTTGACAAAAAAGGTTTTTTGTACTTGTTTTTGTAGTTAGACAAAAAGTTGTATTTCTTCAAAAAATAATAAGATTTAGTAATTATTTAGATCGTAGAGTTTCGCGGCCGGTGTCTAGTTTATCATCTAAATACTGTAATAACCGATATGCGACGCGGCTCAATCCGGTAAGCCTAGGTGATAAACTAGACTAAGGAATTGTTCAATTAAACAATTTTATGAAGTATTGTTTCTAGATGGTAGACCAGAACAAATTATCATTAAAAAGGAAAAATTATATATTTTTATGTGGCAAAAATTCCTTTTTTATTTTTAAAAGATGTGTAGAACTAACAATTTAAGGTGCCAGATTCCCCCCTCCCGTCACTTACGAGGCTTTAAAAAGGTAAAACTCACAATTTTGCTTCTAATTTCAAAACAAAATCATGGGGGACCCCCGGATCCTCCCGTAAGGCCATCCCATATTAATGTGTTCCGGTTTCACTCACCAAAAATATGGCAAGCCTATCTATATACCCTTGGTAAGGTGCAGTAACGCGTCATGTGTTATTGTAGAATTAATCATATTCACTTTGAATGAATGAATGAATGTATGAAGGAAGGAAGGAAGGTTGTGGGTTTACGTGACCGTTAATCTCGCGATCATGAGCCACGGGACCTAAATTTTACGTGGAATCCAAACCCCAGGACATGGCATTTCACTTGGAATGGTACCTTAATATGGGATCCGTCCTGTCCCCAAACTACAAGGTCATCGTCAAAACCATGTCAGGATGACGGCCGTGTAAATCATGCAAGCTTCATAATCCATAACTTATGACCCACCAGTTCCACTTATCGAACAGGGGTGCTTTAAACTGTCCACCAGACCCATTGGAAATTATAATTGTATATTATACAGTAATATAATACTGCAGCAGTGACTCTTAAGGAGCGCTCCGGCTTAGCCGCGCTCGGTCACACGACAAGATGGCGACTGACACCTGACCCATATTTCAGTAGCATGAGATAGTTGCATGTAATATACTGATTGAAATAATATAAACAATGTATAAAATGGTTTACATTGAAGGCATACTACGCTGCAGAAATCGTATTTTCCATGACGTTATTATCTTAGGCTGTTGATAACAGTGGTTAGCAATGGTCAGGTTTGGCCGAGCGGTAACATGTCGAACGGTCATCCGTTCAGCTGTGGTTCATATCCAGGCTATATATACTCTTTGATGATAATAATAATAATAATAAAAAATAATAATAATATTAATAATAATATCGTATGGCCTCGGTTGCCGGGTAAAAGCTTTGTTATTTGACACCCAGAAGGTAGCTTGCATGTCGAATTTCGTTGTTCATTGGAACACTATTTAAGTCAAGGAGGTTAGATATATAAGCTCCTTGAACACTATAGCGCTTTCTAGTAGAGAAATGAGGAACTTTGTGTTGGCGGAAACTCCCGAGATTAATTTTTCCATTATGAACACGGCCTACTGAATTCAAATGGGTTCTTTGATATGCCAACATCGTATGACATGCATACCACGGCCAGGAGCGAACGGGCAAGCTTGGGGTTAGTAGACCGACACGTTAACCACTCACTACCGTGGCAGGCTTTCTCTTTGATACCCTTGGCTTAGTGTAATGGCAGATCACGTGTTATTGAAGAAAACCCGCTTTTCTCTCCCGTCCTTCCACTAGTGTGTCGCTTCATGGAACGATTTTCCAACCAAAGTCTACTATTGGTCAGTTTATCTGCATCGTGTCGTCACAGAACTCACGAGTCTTGAAACTCACCAGTATCAAAATTCACGAATTCCAAGAAGAGGATTAGTAACAATAAGATCTATCCGGTTTCATTACCTGAGCCAGTCTCAAAACTCACGAGCCGGTACAGTTCTTCTTTAAATGGAGAAATATCAATCCTACCCACATAACGATTGTAGATATTTGAAAATTGTGCGAAATGGTCCATTTTTAGTGCCAGCCGGAACTGCTTGCTCTCTTGCGATTGACAAATCTCTCATCTATAGGTGGGCCCGTTGTGAAACCTCGCACAAGCCGAATAACTGAGTTAAGTTCAGCGTTATGGTTGGAGAATTTGGTTTATGGTAGGGTGATTTATTTATTTAGTGTATGGCTTATACAGACATTATTAGTGAAATATATATATACTAGCTTCGCCCGGGAACAGTTATGAATGCATTACGTGATAAGCACTTTTTCCCCAATGCCAATGAACAACGACCAATATCCATTTTACGTCTCGGCATCATGGATTAAAATCACTGACTGGACTATTAATTATATTATCATGGATACCTTGTCAGACGTAATTTAAGAATGGCGAGGTGCATGAAACACAAATCCCCCTTTCGTCCAATCTTAACTTGACTGTGAATTTTTCAGAACGAAAAGTTCACAGGCGAAATGAAGAAAACCGAGTTGCACTTCCAGGGAAACTCCAAACACAACCACCCTTCTCAGAAGTCTTAATTCAACACGTCTCAACGGTTTGCTGCTGGCTGTATCTGGGGCAATAGCTTCGCCCGCTAGCTAGGTTATAACAGGGATGATAGACTCGCCCTTAGCTAGCTCGTAAACTGTCGCCTCAGTAGTTGAATGGACATGGTTGGAAGAAATTAAAACGTAAAAACACTTATAGTGGGCGATATATTGAAGACAGACATATGCTCTCGTGGACGTTTTTTAGAACTTTTCATGCTGAACAATTCTTACACTCATAGTATTTAGATATTTTTAACGGTTTACCCAGCGTAAGCTTACAAAGCGCTCGGACGCCAGTTTTTTTTCTCCAACTTTTCCACTGAAATCGTTACCGCTCGGCTTCCGTTGATCATAAATTAATTATTTTCTACAGAAACCATCCTCGAGGTATCCTTTACAGAATGGTGAAAACCGCATCAAAATCCATCCAGTGGTTCTCGAGTTTACCCGTAACATCCAAGAATCGGGGACTTGGTTTTATACTAAGTCGAGATATTGTACAGGCCCGGGGGGCTGTACCCCCTGAAAGCCACCCCCATCTTTCACTAAAACCACCCTAACTGGCAACATCATAAGACCAGAACATTACTTTTACACAGCAAGAGGCGGCCACCCAGCTTGGGAGGTTAGCCAACTACTTGCGACACATACATAAACATCTACACAACAACTAACTGGGGCAGCTACGTCGACGGAATGCTGACCACGCAACGCCGAGAACTATAAGAACGGAGTCCCTTTTGGAGCCATTATCTGTCATACAGTGTGCGTCGCCGAAGGCCCTAGCCGACATCTGCTCCAGTTGCATCATCAGATGAGACTCAGCAAAGTGCTCAGAATCCTTTACTTTGTGAACACCCACTCATAATTTTGTACACTCTACTTGTATAATTGCCTACATTCCCCCAAGAGGGACTTACAAATTCACACTCACTGACCAATAAACACATGGTCAGTAAACTACACTTGTATTGTCAATTACACGCCTCTTTACATCCTCATAACCTTCCTGAACTTCGTCACGATTGACCGTGACCATAGTAGCCAGTAATTGCTTGGTCAGACTCCATTGTGCTTCTGGCACGCGACTCGACTACATAACGTCGAGCCGCTGACATAAGCACGCCTATTGTATTACTCATCCCGTCTTGCTGGCAGGCCGGTATAGTAGCCTACGTTTAGAGGTCCATCCCCTAATCAACACTTGCATCTTTGCACGAACACCCCCTAGCGTTTAAACACTAAACAACACACTACACTGGTAAGCTCTCCCAGCTACGGGAAGCTACTATCTCCCAGGAACTATCTTCCAAATCATCACAGTGACACAAGTGTTTTATCCCTAACTACCCCCCAACTAAGGGATCTAAAACATATTGGTGGAGGCGCTGCTACCACGCACAATAAGGGTAGGACTCATACAACGAGCCCTCGTGGTAGAAACGACCCGTACCGCACACCGCCAAGCGAGACTAAAAAATATTTTTTTTTTCCTTCAGTACGTCCCACACCTTTTCTTTATTACACGGGGATTTGTATTACTACACCCACCCCCAATCTCCACATAGTACAAGAACGGTGGAAATTAAATGACTACGTTCAGAACCACACTAAGAGACTTTGCGCACCATTTGTCGGCTAGTAAAACTCCACTCCTGCCGAAGTTAAAAATTAAGAACAGTGACTTGATAACTGTCCAGACTGCAGTACAACTTCCTAGGGAACTCGAATTCAAGGCATCAGAGATCCGCGCTCAACACCCTGCAGCGGCAGCACAAGTCACACATTTTACCCGATCCCAGGCCAGTGAACACAGACAAGAGTCACCAATATCCAGCGCTAGTGAAGTAGATTGCCTGCCAACGCTCCACCCCCTATTGTTGCAGCAACTACAAATCACAGAGCAGAAAACTGATAATCTGCTCGAGCGCATCACACAGTTGCTAGATACAAACACTGTTAAATCAGACAATCACACGACAGAGGCAGTCCTAGACATACACACTATTTTGGAAACGGTGAAACAGGATTTAGACAGGACTGTAGACGTAGTCAAATCCACACAATACGACAAAACACCATCAATCAGTGACGATATATCAGGTGACGAGCCACCTGGTAACGTAACACACGTGTCGTTCACGGGGAGTGAGGCTAATTCCCCTCAAAACAACACAAACACCTTGTCACGCGATAGCGTAAACAGTTTAGAACCTTTACACGGCCAACGAGTGACAGACGAACAAGAAATGAACAGGCACACAGAATATCCCATTATCCACCCCACAAAGTTCACGGGGGAAGGCCAGGATCCCGAGGAATACCTCAAGGCCTTCAATAGAACGGCTCGGAGCAATGGCTGGAACGAGGAAGTCAGAAAACGGCTCCTCCCTGCATACCTCACGAAGGCGGCCATGACATGGTATGAGCTCCATGAGGACACCCTAGAAGATGCCACATGGGAGGAAATCACTTTATTGTTGATAAGTGAATTCCAGCTCATACCAGATGATGAGGACCTGTATGACCAAATTCGACAGAGGTCACAGGGACCTAAAGATAGCGCCCAGTCGTACGTCAACGCAAAGTTGCTAATGTGCGAAAAATATAACGCAGCTATGACAAATAAGCAGAAAGTTAAGCTGCTAATGCAGGGCCTCAGACCATCCATCTTGGACAAGTTGTGCATTATGAACAACCCCACGGTCCAACACATGCTGAATAACATAAAGATAATAGAGGCAGGGAAAAAGATCACGGAAAAAGCTACGGAGAAAGCCGTGAATCAGCACTTTCATCCACAAAAGGACGACACTACTCAAATGATGGATGAATTAGTGGACAGGATGGAAAGATTAACGATAGCTGCCATCCAAGCAGGCGGCAGACCGCCTAGGGATGAACAAACAGACACAGAAGAGCGCTATTATCCTGAAAGGGACAGGGGGTACACGGTGAGGAGACACTACGGGAGGGAGGAAATTTACTACCCTCCTCAGCGGCCAACAACACCGCACACACAGGACAGGCCACACTACCCTCCGCGGTACTCAACGGTATCATACGCGGACGTAGAACCGACATACCCCTCACGGCGACCACCATCCCCGTACACACCGGAATACCCGAAGAGTACGAACACACCATTCCCCGGCGAAGCAGCCCGCCACCAAGCAGACAGGGCTATGCCGCCCCGCAATACAGGGCAGATAGGGAGTATCGGGAAAACTCACCCCCAAGCAGGCAAGGCTATGCGGCCCCGCAATATAGGGGAAACGGGGAATATCGGGAGAACCCGACCCCACGCAGGCAAGGCTATGCAGCCCCGCAATATAGGGAAAATGGGGACTATCGGGAGATCCCATCCCCATGCAGGCAAGAGTATGCATCCCCACAACACAGGGGAAACGGGGAGTACCGGGAGAACCGACCCCCAGGCAGACAAGGGTAGCACCCTCCCAGTACAGGGAAAATGGGAATCGACGGGAAAACCCGCTCCCTCAGCAGCAAGCATACACCCCACCCTGGCGGAGACAGGAAAACGAACCACCGGGCAATAACCGCCAGACAAAAGAAAACATAAAAAGACGGGAAACTAGAAACACACCTACAAAGGGCCCGGAACACTATCCCCTCCCCGACGAACACCCGAGGGAGTTTAGGGATGAGGCAGCCCGCCGGGCAGACAGGGGGGCAATACTTCCCACACCTAGCTACACACTGCAAGCGGGGAGTTGGCGCAGCCACCCCGATGGGGGGTGGCGTACATACAGTACAGGGAGACGAACGCCCACGTTTCCAAAAAACGCTTAGACGGGGAGGTTCGGCCAGCTGATAAAGCGGCTGAGGTTCCTCCCCTAACACAACACCAGAGAGGCCCTTCCCCTAAACAAACTCGCAAGAGCAAGGGGAAGAAACAGCCAGCTAAAGCCAAGGCTGACGATCCGCCCCCGGGCCGTTTCCAGACACACCCCGTACAAGGAGACGGCAACTGCCTGTTTAGAGCCATTAGCTTCCTAGTCTGGCATACCGAGGACCATCATAGGGAATACAGGCAGAAAACGGTCCAAGATATCCTGGCCAACTGGAAAGAGTACCGGGATTTTGTATCCGACGAGCGGGAAAACCCATTCCAGACCGGGGCGGACTACCAAAAATACATGGGTAGGGACGGTACCTATGCCAGCGCCGTAGAGGTGACCGCTCTCGGCAAGGTGCTTAAAGTAAACATACATGTATAAACTGATGTGCACTCGCCCCCGCTATTTACAACTGCGGGGTTTGACAGGGACCTATACATACTGTTTACAGGGAACCCTAGGGCGGGACACTATACGCCCCTCACAATCACGCACAAACGAGACGGAGGAAAACCCACACCCTCCAAACAGGAAACCATACCCCCTGCACCACCACACGGGGCGGGAAGTGACCCCACACAGGCGTAGGGCGCGAGCTCACTCGGCATAGGAAAGCCAGCAACAGGAGTCGAACTCACGACCGCCTGGAACAAAAAACTGGGTAACAAATGCAAACGTAGAGTCACATTTGCAGACACACCTTCCCAGGAGGTAGAAAACAGCAACACACCTACACAGAAACTGGGAACGGTCAATACATTAAACGTTCGCCAGAAGCCCTCCATTTTCACAGCGCGGGCAGTTAAGAGAGCAGGCAATGTACTCAGTGGGCGCACTTCGCTGACCGAGGCAAAGAACTCGAGACAGGAAGTAAGCCAAGAGGCCAAGCGTGCCAGGTACGATAAGCGGCCAGCTCCATGCCTTCCCAGCACAGATGTTACGCCAGTAGCAACAACAACAACACATACCCTATACAACACATCTTTGCAGGGCAAGGGACTCCAGGTATCGGCACTCACGATACACGGCAGCATAAATGGCCACAGGGTGCAGGCCCTAATTGACACTGGGGCAGCGGTAAGTTGTGTAAACAGAAAACATGTTACCGAAGGGCAAATACACGGTGTCACGGGTGACATCCGGCTGGTAGCGGCCAATTCTCAGACGCTAGAAAACACGGGGGTGGCAAACATACATCTCAGGCTAGACCATTTTGCCACAACACACCCCATGTTCGTTATAGAACATCTTTCTGCGTCAGCCATAATTGGTATGGATTTCCTCGCTAAGCATGAAGCTATCATAAATTTTGCTAGCGGTAAGATGCTTTTAAAGCATGACCAGAGGCTCAGCACACATCCCATGATATACACCAGGAACACAGATGGGATTCGAGCGGAGCGAGAAATTCACGAGCACCAGGCCTCTACAATGCACACAGTGAGCAAACACATAGACACACACACAGATAAGGCGGCCAATCAGAATCACAGACAGGACCTGACACCGAAGCAAAATAAAAGGCTCACGGAGCTCCTGGAGGCCAATAGGGATATCTTTGCCCATTCGATGAAGGATCTCGCAGTGACAGACCTTATCGAACACCACGTCACACTCACCAGTGACCGGCCAGACCACCAGCCTCCCTTCAGGGTGAGTCAGAAGGAGAGACACGCCATCGACACTCAGATCACAGAGATGCTCGAGGCGGGGGTCATCGTCCCGGTAATTTCAAATTACAGTGCACCGGTCTTGCTGACCAAGAAACGGGACGGTTCCCACAGGTTCTGTACTGATTACCGTAGGCTCAATAAATTAGTCGAAAATGACAGTTATCCACTACCAAGGGCCGACACCTATTTGGATGCCCTCGACGGGGCTAGCTGGTTCAGTTCGATGGATTGTTATAGTGGATTCTATTCAATCCCCGTCTATGAACCGGATAGGCACAAGCTGGCGTTCGTTACAGAGAACGGTCTATATACCTATACAAGGTTACCAATGGGCCTCCGTAACGCCAGCCAGACCTTGCAAAAGCTAGTGGATAAAACATTTTCAGGGCTAAAATGGCGTTCAGTATTAGTCTACGTGGACGACATAACGGTCTTCTCCAACACCTTTGACGAGCATCTCGTACATTTGGAGGAGGCTTTCGCAAGGATCAGAGAGGCCAAATTAAGGCTTAAACCTGGGAAATGTCTATTTGCCAGACAGCAGATTAACATATTGGGCCACATTGTAAACAGAGAGGGCATTATTCCCGACCCAGCGAAGACTGACGCAATAACGGGCATCCCAATACCCACAAATTTGAAGCAATTGCGCAGATTCTTTGGGCTGGCCTCGTATTACAGAAAATATATCCATAGGTTTGCGCACATCGCCCACCCCCTAACCGAACTCACACGTGAGAAAACGCCCTTGCGCATTAAACAGGAACACATAGATGCCTTCAACACACTGAAGCAACTATTGACCTCACCACCATTACTGCAACACTTCCATAGTGATAGGCCCACCTTTTTACACGTAGATGCCAGCCAGTACGGGCTGGGGGCGGCCCTATTGCAGGAAGATGCAGAAGGGCGCATACGGCCCATAGCTTATGCTAGCAGGAAACTAACGGCCGTCGAGACTAGATACTCTGCCACAGAGCGGGAAATGCTGGCATTTTCATGGGGAGTGAACTATTTTCGGGTATACCTCTATGGTATCCAGTTCACAGTAGTGACTGATCACGCGAGCCTGCTTTTTTGGGACAAATTCAAAAACCCAAATTCGCGGCTCAATAGGTTTATATTCCGCCTGTATGAATATAACTTCGTGGTCAAGCACAAGAAAGGCGTTACACACCTAGACGCAGATGGGTTGTCTAGGCTGCCAGTAGCCGACAGCAAGGACCACGAATGGGACGACATGCCCACTTTTGCCCTGACGGTGGTTAACATCAAACAGGAGCAAGAAAGTGATCCATACTTGAAAAAGATTCTATTGGCACTTAAAAACTTGGATAAGGTGGATTCCAAGACGGCACGGCTGTCTAGGCGATTTTTCCTAGACAAAGACGGGGTACTGAAATTTAAACCCACAGCCATGCACGATAATGCACCTATAGCGGTTCTGGAGTCATTGAAAGAGAATATCATGATCGGACACTACAATAGCCCAATGGCAGGGGCACATTTGGGTACGCATAAAACATACCATAGAATCCGGGACAAGTATTACTGGGTAAACATGAAGGCCGACATAGACACCTTCGTAAAGACATGTCACACTTGCCAGCGATTTAAACAAGGCCTGGCAAGTCTCATGGATTACTCAACCCTATTCCCGTAGGAGAGCTATTTCATAGAGTCGGGATAGACGTTAAAGGCCCCATTACGACATCTCAAAAAGGCAATAAATACAAACTGGTAGCCACAGAGTATCTCACCCGGTATATGATCACAAAGGCTGTTCCCAAAGCGGACACGAACAGCATAGTCGAATTCCTATTCGACATAGTCACACGGTATGGCCTATTCCAAACCCTACTATCCGATAGAGGTACTATTTTCACCTCGAGAGTGCTCCAACAGTTTTTGGAGATACTCAGGATAAGGGCGTACACGACCACGAGTTTTTCCCCACAAACAAATGGGCTCACAGAGAGTATGAACAAAACAATTGGAATAGCCCTAGCTAAATTCACGGGGGACACAGGGACAGACTGGGATGATTATCTGCAGCCCATTACATTTAGCTACAACACCTCCACATCCACGGCCACAAAACACTCTCCACACTTCCTGTTGCACGGATATACACCCAGAAGTCCCATAGACAACATATGTATCCCACAGGACACTATCCCGGACAATGCAGCCCGGCTAGAGCACTTGCAGATCGCTCGCATGGACGCCAGAAAAAACATAGCTGAGGCACAGAGAAAACAAAAAGAACGGTACGATCGGCAATGAAAGACCGTGGAATACACACCCGGGCAATTGGTTATGGTTTCCAATTCCGCCCGTAAGAAAAATGTGTCCGAGTTCCTCCTGCCACGTTGGTCAGGTCCCTTCAAAGTTTGCAGGAAGGTATCTGACCTAAATTACATAGTCAGCGTGCGCCATGGACGAAAACTCATTAAGGACACTATACACGCCCGCCGTATGAAGGCATATCACACCCGCAAAACGACACCTACACGCAAAGGCGGGAACACTGTCAAAAGAAAGGGAAATGATTCCACTGGCAGACGTGGAAAGAAGGCCAAGAAATAGCCTTCGGACCCCGATGACCTCACCGGGATACGAACCTAACACTTGGCAGAACTGTTCCGGAGACACAGGCCTAAAAGGCACCAGGAATAATTACCCTGGACAAAGACGGTCTCGGACCCGCGACCTTTTGAATACCAGGAATGCAAGGTCGGGTAACTATCCAGTTGAAGGATAGGGCAATAAGGGACAGTCACACTGACAGACATTCATATGCACAAAACAATAAAATCACCTCCGACACCTAGTCACCAAACACGCAACTAGCGGCCCGGTGACACACATACATAACGACATCTAATTACCACTAACAAGAATATATTCCCCCCACGCATACAACAACACAAAATTTGGGGGACACAATATATATAAATAGCCGAAGGTTCTTTTCTATGACGGAAAGCCATGCTCACAATAAGAGAGCGAGCAGCCAAGCCCACACACACGTGCTGGACATATGCACATAGCCAGACAAGTAACAGGTAATGCCCACGTCAATGAAATTAGACACTATTGCAGTCAGCGATAGCACACTCGTGACCAGGCGACCTCCACTAGCTACGGACAGCCTAAGAGTATTTCAGTCCTGGCTGTAACACACACAGTCATTTACGCCAGTTTTAAAACCCGATAACTCTCGAAGTTAGGGTACGAGGGTCGTCCAGAATAGCAGCAAACACTCACACTAACGCATATTTTCATACGCGTGTCACAAACACACAATACACGCGCTATGGTACATACGGTACAGAAATTGTAACATCAGGACCTTAGAACAAGGCGGGTGCGAGCGCACGATAACACGATGCAGTCGTGCCAAAAAGAAACTAACCAATGGTATTTTTGGCGCGAAAACACATTCATAAACCACACTAAGGACGCTCAAATCCCAACAGACAACGCAGACATGGAACACGGAGTATTACACTGGATCCCGGGTCCGAATGCCCAATAATGGCGGACACCGTGGAAAACAATAAGTGTCGACCAACGAAAGATCACTTACATACAAAACACGGTTTTTTTTCATCATGACAGGTCAGAAAACTCAGCCAGCACGACTAGACACCGAATAGACCCATTTACAGGGGGAAATTCACTCCCACTCGGACGGAAATAGGACCGTATACAAGTGCATAAGCGGTTGAGCCACACGATTTTAATGACAGGGAGGTTCTTTACCATACATACAGGAGCATAGATTCGTTCCAAGGTACTCGCTACAACAGCCTACCCAAGGCATTAGCGACCCCGGGACTACCAATAGGGGCCGTACCGTACACAAGGCAAAGGTCTTGCGGTATAATTGTCTACACAACATCGGTAAGCAAAAACGGGACAGATTAGCACACTGGCCCTCCCAGAATGCACAACAATGTCAACACACGAACATTGGCAAAAGTCACGTTCCGGCAGCCGCCATACGTAACATCAGAGACTTCCCGTGCACAAGAACATGAAAACAAAAACACAACCAAAACATTGAGTTGCGGACTCAGCGCATTTCAACAGTCTTGCCGGTAGACATTCCCAAAGCACCCAGACGTGCTGGTGACACGCAAATATGATGACGCTGTCATAAACCATCAATAATAACAGCATACAGACACACGGGTATTGACACAGGATACAGCGCTATTACAATAGGTATAACATTTAGCAATGTACAGACACGATAGGCCGGATTTATCTTAGGGCCACAGAAGCATGTTTACTAGGGCGATAACAAGTTACACGCGCCGCCTGACAATTAGCCACACGATAAGACGTATCCGATAACGGCACGCGCCAGCGCGCTGCAGCGGAACGCAACCACAGTCACGCAAGCCTCAGTAACCACAGCCACGGGCACCTCCTGCCCACACGCGTCCACTAATCAGGGACGAATACAGACAGATTCCCTGAAGGAACAACCCCCCCCCAATAACTACTTCTCTCCTTGTTTTTTCTTCAACCTTTAAAAAACCATCATAGGTGATCGGGACATGACCAGTTACACTCACGATCACTTGCTACCTCAACATTATAAATGAGAGACCAGACTAGGCCATGACGTCACAGCGTCACCGCACTTCACGATCCCAAGGAGCGGATAGAAAGCAGATAGTGACCAAGTGAGGATGACAGGAGCAGAGACGGATGGTACCAGGAGGATGGCCAGGACACCACCTACTGGCTATCATTATACCACCCTTCTCCTTCCATAACCTTGTCACTCACAACACTATCCAACACAAACACATAAACACATAAAAACAGCTAAACTACATGCAAAAATATACATCGGGGTTGATAGACTTCATGCGTCTAAAGAGAGGGTCCACCACGCCCTGGTTCTCAATGCTTACACCCGAGTATTAGGGGTGAGTCGGAAAACGACATTAAGCGTAATGCACATCTCTATGTAAAGAGATGAGGCCAAATTCATAATAACAACTCCTTTTCACTAAATAATCCCGCATGCAAGGGACATAGGATTATTACACCTCGGCCTATACCTATCCACAAATGAGAGCGGATACGCTTCATATCCAGCCACATGCATGGAATATCCTACCCACATACCAGGGATATTATTATTACCATACCTGCACGGAACTTTTAAAAATGTTGTACACCTGGGAAATACATATCCCCGACCACTCACTGTAAAGACATCCTAGCAGCATCAGCGGCTCCCGGCCACCATTAACATGGAGTCCAACGATGCGCAACCCTCTCCTACCATGCTTTAAGCCCATTCAGCAAATAACACCCCCGGATCCTAATAACAAGGGACCCAACGCCATAAAAACCCACTAACGCCTCCAGGAAAATTACCAAGGCATTACCGCTGGAAGTCCGACGTGGCGACAGAAGGCCTAAAGTAGTCCATGCATTTAGAAGATTCTACAACCCCAGAACACTTAAAAATTTACATAACTACACAGTAAATTACTTACAAATCACACTATTTTTTTAATTTAAAAAAAAGGAATCTGATGGCACACTGAATGGTGATGACAGCGTGAACAGAAGGGCAGAGGCGCCACACAGGAACAGAGCTGGGGAAGGCGATGGTGAGCCCTGTCCCAGTTAACGCAATGACCCAGACTAAATAACAGACGGAATTACGTAAGGTCGAAGCGCCGATGACCTAGCACGGGCAAACTTCGGAATCCCGGGAGTACCTAGCCTGTCCCCGGGACAAAGAAACGTTACACCCACTATGTGCTACGGGCATCGAAGCCAGACCTGCAGAGGAGACTTTCTACGGCTGGTGGGAGAATTAGCCAGCTCCACACCGGACTCAGGAGATGACCCTAGGGACGACCAAATTAGGACTACACTCCTAGTTTAGTACGTAAGTAAGTAGAGCTTCTATGGCGGGACGTTAGTCTTCTACGCGCAGAAGTGAAGCAGGATCTCAGGATTAAGCGGGATCAATCCTGGATCCGACAAGTCCTTGCCCCGCGTGACGAGGTGAACACAACCCAACAAATGAATAATGAATAAACAAATGATGAATAATATATATGGAATGAATGCGATCATTCGATTCCGTGCCCACACAAATGGCTGACAGCGAGTCACCCGAGCTTAAATGGTAACGCAGCGGGTGGCCAGAGATATTAAATAGGCATGCAGCGAGCTCCCAAGAGGGGTTCGAATGGGCAAACCCAACAATGCCAATATAGGCGAAGAGGATTCCCGGACGCTAAAATTCCCGGACGACATTATTCTATCGGACGATTTTTCCCGAACCATGTCCCATGCCCACATAAATGGCTGACACCGGGTCACCAGAGCCTAAATGGTAACGCAGCGGGCGGCCAGAGATATTAAATAGGTATGCAACGAGCTACCAAAAGGGGTTCCGAGGGCAAACGCAGCAATGATGAATACATCAACAAAGGATAAATGAATGAGGATGACAACACAGGCAAGTATAACGGCGATGTGTTTGCTTTCCAGCAGCGCAGGCGTCCGGAACTTTAGTAATTACTAGTTATTAATCACTAATATAAATATCGACAACTAGTATTAAGGAAGCGGCATCCGGTGGTTTTAGAGACAACCGGTGTTTCTAGAATACACGCGGGTGGTGATCTGACGAAGTAAATTGACTCAGGCGATCGCTCAGGTCGAAATTTTAGCACGTAAGGCAGTTGCATTTGGAACGCAACTTAGAATTAAGCAAATTTAATAAGCGCTGTTGCTAAATAATAGCACAGCACATTTCGGCACTAGATTAAGGTAAAACCATTCGACTTGTAAATACAAAATATTTTTTTTATTATCTATCATAACTTAGACTAAGCACCTTAAGATTAAGGCAAAACATTTCGGCGCCTGGTGACTAAAATCCGTTACCAGGGTAAGCCCGACAACATTAGGCTAAGATAGAAATCTAGCCGGCATAGAATAAGAATAGAGTAAGGCGCCAAGGGCGACTAGAAGGTATATACATGTATGAATGACAACAATGCATTGTCCAATATAACCATACCCATGCGTTCTCTTGCAGGATTGCAGAAAGAAAACATGAACACCCACTAACAAAAGATTTATGTCTTACAGGTCAAGATCATTGCACTGTACATACACCCTGTAAATACATATCCCGAATCACACACAAATGTAAAACACTGATGTCACACAAACACATACACTTTGCTACATTTTCAAGTCGCGCCGATAAGGTGACGGCGACGCGATCAGCAACGTGAAGTGAACGTGGGACACTGAACGCCACTGACGCAACTCTTAGAAAGCGCTTAAATAATGAGCAACCTTCGGCAGCCAGGGACAGCGCAAGGGTTGTAAGCGCTCACCTTTGCTTCCAAGGTGCAATTTTCTCACCCACGGGGGAAAATGCATGACAGGTGTGAATTAGCGGCACAGCCACAAAAACACAGTAAAATGGCTGGGTAGAAAATGGTCATGGATGGAAAGGTAGGACCAAGGCCAGATGAGAGCGCTATGAGGTGATCACATAATGAGAAAGAGGTACCAGGCTCATGAGCAAAAACAGACTAGCAATAAGGTTATTATTTTATGTCATTTCATGTTATATTATATTATGTTATGTTATATCATCATTGTAAAAGCAAAAACTGTAAATCCAAAGCATACACAAACATAGTGGTGCTCAACTGTACACCTACACACATAAACTCACAAATTGTCACGCCATTTTACACGCCATAATGTCCTCACTGAATACACTGGTTTTTTTTCCTTTCTACTCTACTAACGCCAAAATTTGTGAAGGTGTCCCGTTTTATCCCAAGAACAATAAACCATTATGATATTTCCTTTAACTTATACCCTGGGGCACCTACTTTTGCTATTCTCTTCCCCCTTTTAAACAATACACTGAAGGGAGCAATTTTTTTCTCCACACAACGCCGGACGGCACAACCATCCGTCCAGACATGGTTTTTTTCCTCCCTGAAAAATAACAACATACATATATACAACGGCGAGACCATGCATTTTTTTGTGTTTCTATCTTTATTATTACCATGTCAACTTGCACAAATAAGCCATTCTAAAAACTAACTATGTATAACATATATATCCCAAAACCTACCCCTCTGAGCACAAGCTGGACTCACATCACCACGACATCGACACACCCACATCAACACGGAAGAAAAGAAGAAGAAGCACAAGAGGAAATCAAAAACGACCCATCACATCAACACCCCCACTCTACGTTCCGTTCCCGTTCGCGGGGACGCGAACTAATCGAAGAAGAGGACTTGTACAGGCCCGGGGGGCTGTACCCCCTGAAAGCCACCCCCCATATTTCACTAAAACCACCCTAACTGGCAACATCATAAGACCAGAACATTACCTTTACACAGCAAGAGGCGGCCACCCAGCTTGGGAGGTTAGCCAACTACTTGCGACACATACATAAACATCTACACAACAACTAACTGGGGCAGCTACGTCGACGGAATGCTGACCACGCAACGCCGAGAACTATAAGAACGGAGTCCCTTTTGGAGCCATTATCTGTTATACAGTGTGCGTCGCCGAAGGCCCTAGCCGACATCTGCTCCAGTTGCATCATCAGGTGAGACTCAGCAAAGTGCTCAGAATCTTTTACTTTGTGAACACCCACTCATAATTTTGTACACTCTACTTGTATAATTGCCTACATTCCCCCAAGAGGGACTTACAAATTCACACTCACTGACCAATAAACACATGGTCAGTAAACTACACTTGTATTGTCAATTACACGCCTCTTTACATCCTCATACCCTTCCTGACCTTCGTCACGATTGACCGTGACCATAGTAGCCAGTAATTGCTTGGTCAGACTCCATTGTGCTTCTGGCACGCGACTCGACTACATAACGTCGAGCCGCTGACATAAGCACGCCTATTGTATTATTCATCCCGTCTAGCTGGCAGGCCGGTATAGTAGCCTGCGTTTAGAGGTCCATCCCCTAATCAACACTTGCATCTTTGCAGGAACACCCCCTAGCGTTTAAACACTAAACAACACACTACACTGGTAAGCTCTCCCAGCTACGGGAAGCTACTATCTCCCAGGAACTATCTTCCAAATCATCACAGTGACACAAGTGTTTTATCCCTAACTACCCCCCAACTAAGGGATCTAAAACAATATTTACAGAAGAGAAACCATGTTATTTGTGCTTCACAACTGAATATCCAGATTTTCAATCCAGCGTACAGCATCTGGAGTTACCAACAGTAATTCCGCTTCAAAACCGTGATAAGGTCGAATCTTGCATTCTCTGACAATGTGATGAATAGCCTGGTGTGGACCTCCGCAGTCACAGTCTGGATTAGGTAGCTTTTTCCACTTGTGAAGAGCGTCTCTGCGCCGACCATGTCCTGTTCTGATTCTGTTCAGGGCAGTCCAGGCTTTGCGTGTTAAGTGGAATCCACTTAGAAATCTGGGACCCTAGAAGAAGGTGAGGTGCCGCTTCCTGGTGGTGCTGATTGGTACTAGAGATGACTTACCAGAGAGCGATATGCTCTATCTGTGGATATATATTTATGTCATTCGGTATCTTTGTATTATTGCTGTTCTTTGGTGAATGTGAATGAATAGATCGGCTACAAATTGGTGAGCCCCGACGTGATATGAAATAAATATTGGAGAACATTACTTACTGTGTTACTGTAGTTATCATTCCGTCGTTTATAAGTATCATTCACCGAACTTCATGGCACGCAACGATCAACCAGCGGTGCATCACGTTTCCGTCAAGATACCTCCGTTTTGGTCTGAAAATCCGAGGTCAGTTCATTTTAGCTAACGTAACTGCGGACGCTATAAAATATAGTCATGTAGTAGCTAGCTTAAGTGAAAAATTAGCTATCGAGATTCAGGACATTTTATCGTCGCTGCCAGTTACTAATAAGTGTGTCGCAATGAAGCAGGCGTTAATCGACCGCATGTCACAATCTGATGCAAAGCGAATAGAGAAGATACTGCGAACCGAGGAACTCGGAGACCGTACTCCATCTCAACTCCTTCGTCGTCTGAAAACATTAGCCGGTACCACCATGGCTGATGATATTCATAAGGACATTTGGATGTCTCGCCTGCCTTCCTATGTACAGAAGATCCTCACAGTTTCAGAAGGTAAATTTGTTGCGCTTGCAAAAAATCGCCGATAGATTACTTGAACTATATCCGGCAACATCCAGTACCTCTATAATGGTCTCTCCTTCCGAACCTACTATCATTGCGTCATTGCAACTCCAAATTAACGAACTGACGAAACTAGTTACCGAGATGTCAACTAGAAACACTCGATCCAGCCGATCAGCGTCGAGACGTAGTTCTCCATACCGTTATCGCTCCCCACGAACACCTTCTGACAACAGGGATATTTGTTGGTTTCACCGTACGTGTGGCTCTAATGCTCGTCAATGTCGCCCTCCATGTAATCAGGGAAACGAGTTCCGGGAGTCAGTAGCGTCGGCAACTGACCCCACACCTTCGAATCGCCGTCTGTTCATGACCGAACGATCAGCAAAAGTTGCCTTCCTGATAGACACTGGAGCTGACGTTTCTGTTTATCCAGCAGCTAGCCTTCCTCGCCGTAGCCTCGAAGAATACCAACTTTTTGCCGCGAACGGAACAGCTATCAAAACTTACGGACATATAGTTCTGAAACTTGATTTTTCCCTCCGCCGTGATTTCACGTGGCGTTTCATTGTTGCCGATGTTACTCATTCCATCATCAGAGCTGACTTTCTCGCATACTTCGGAATTCTCCCTGATCTTCGTCATAGACGTCTCATTGATTCAACGACCAACTAGACCAGTAATGGTCATATCCGCTGCATCACCTGCCCATCAATTCGAACTGTAGTCGGCGATTCTCCCTACCACTTGTTGCTTAGTAAATTCACTGAAATTACTCGTCCATCTTCAACTCGTACACCAATCCAGCATTCTACTGTTCATCATATTGTTACCTCTCCAGGTCAACCAATTCCATCAAGGCCACGCCGGCTGGCACCTGAAAAGCATAACACTGCCAAACGAGAGTTTGAATTCATGCTAGCCCAAGGAATATGTCGACCATCTACAAGTTGTTGGTCATCCCCACTGCACATGGTCCAAAAGAAGAACAATGAGTGGAGACCCTGTGGTGACTATCGTCAGCTGAATGCTCGCACAATTCCTGATCGCTACCCAGTTCCACATATTGATGACTTCGCCATCAATCTTTATGGACGTCATGTATTCTCCACCATTGACCTTGTTCGTGCTTTTCACCATATTCCCATTGCAGAAGAAGACATTCCCAAGACTGCTGTGACCACTCCGTTTGGATTGTATGAATTTGAATTCATGCCATTTGGCCTATGTAATGCTGCCCAGACATTTCAACGCTATATGGATGAAGTTACTCGTAATCTCGATTTCTGCTATGTCTATATTGATGATATACAGGTTGCACCTCGTAACGAAACCGAGCATCTCGAGCACTTACATCAGGTATTCACTAGACTTCGTGACTTTGGAGTGGTGATTAATCCATCAAAATGTGTGTTCGGCTCAGACGAGGTGCAGTTCCTTGGTTATTTGGTGAACTCAGATTGAATATGTCCACCTCCATGTAGAGTTGAAGCAATCACAAACTTTCCAAAACCAACCAATGTACAAGATTTCCGCAGGTTTATGGGATTAGTTAATTTCTATCGGCGATTCATTCGTAATGCAGCAGCCATCTCTGCCCCAATGAACAGATTCTTGCAAGGTAGCCCGAAACCTAAGACAAACTACCTTGGACATCTGACACCGAACAAGCATTTCAGCAACTGAAGCATGCAGTTGCCAACGCCACCCTCCTCGTGCACCCTTCACCAGATGCACCGCTTATGCATCGTTGACAGCAATAGGAGCATCGGTTCAGCAACTTACAGGAGGTAATTTGCAGCCTTTAGCATTTTTCAGCCACAAATTATCCCCTTCACAACAACAATGGTCAGCATTTGATCGTGAACTCTACGCAGCGTATGCTTCGGTTAAGAAGTTCAAACACATGCTTGAAGGAAGACATTTCACTCTGTTCACTGATCAGAAGCCTCTTACCTTCGCTTTGAAGCAGAAACCAGAGAAAGCATCCCGTCGTCAGTCACGCCATCTGGACTACATCGCACAATTTACGACAGATATACGCTACATCGAAGGTGCTAACAATATTCCGGCCGATACTCTCTCCCGCATCTCATCCATTGAAAGGGAAGTGAACTTCAGAGACCTTGCCGAAGCACAACAAACTGATAACGAACTACAGACAGTCATTGGTACGAACAATAGCTTGGTTCTGAAAAAGATTTCCATTCCGAATTCTGGCATTCAGTTATATTGTGACACCTCAACGTCTTCAGCTCGCCCATTCGTTACGAAGGATTTTCGTCAACAGGCTATCGCATCTTTACACAGTTTATCACATCCTGGAGTGAAAGCTACAACCCGATTGGTGAAGAAATCCTTTGTTTGGCCCAATATTGAACGCGATTGCAAAGAGTTCGTTCGTAACTGCATTTCCTGCCAGCGCAACAAGGTTACACGGCATGTCATGGCCCCTGTTGGTTCATTTGCTCCACCTAACCATCGTTTTGAGCATGTCCACATCGATATTATCGCACCGCTTCCTCCATCCAACGGATTCACCTACTGCCTAACAGCTATTGATCGGTTCTCACACTGGTCAGAAGCACATCCCATAGCGGACATCACTGCAGAGACTGTCGCGCGTGCATTTTTCAATAGTTGGATTGCTCGCTTCGGTGTTCCACAAACAGTCACAGGACAGCAATTTGAGTTACATCTTCTCAAAGCCCTGAGTGTACTGACAGGAACATCTCGTATCCGAACAACAGCCTTTCATCCGGCAGCCAATGGAATGGTTGGGCGCTTTCACCGTCAACTTAAAACGGCTATTCGTTGTCATGCTACCGATTCTTGGACTGACAATTTACATATTGTTCTCCTGGGCATCCGCACTGCGGTTAAGGAGGATATCGGTGCATCAGCTGCTGAGTGAGTTTATGGTCAAACATTGCATCTTCCAGGCGAGTTCTTCACGAACACCAGCAGTGATATCATCGATGCGTCAAACTTTGCCAGAGACCTGCGTACGAGATTCAGGTAGCTGCGTCCAGTCGCTCCAAAGATACACGGTGCTCAACAGATTTTCATCTTTCGTGACCTAAAGACCTGTTCACATGTGTTCGTACGGCACGACGCAGTGCGTAGGCCATTACAGCCCCCCCCCCCCCTACGATGGCCCCTTTAAAGTGTTGCTTCGTGCCACCAAGACCTACGACATTGATAACAATGGGAAACGATTAACAGTGTCAATTGATCGACTGAAGCCTGCCTTCATCGCAACGCCAGATGACGCCATTCCGCCTAGGTCTTCGACGACTCCAGTTATTCCATGGCAGGATTCATCCAAACCTAAACCACAGGCGACTACCTCATCTTCGCCCGTTATTACCCGTTCCGGACGACGGGTTCGATTTACTGAGAAATATAGGCGAACTCTGAGAGGGGAGTATTGAGGTGCCGCTTCCTGGTGGTGCTGATTGGTACTAGAGATGACTTACCAAAGAGCGATATGCTCTATCTGTGGATATATATTTATGTAATTCGGTATCTTTGCATTATTGCTGTTCTTTGGTGAATGTGAATAAATAGATCGGCTACAAAGGTATGCAGGCGCATATCTGTTGCTGCTTCCCAACGACCTTTCCATTCAACAAGAGATGAGGTGCCTAGAATCAAAACCCGCCAAATCCATTCCTTTAATTTTTTGACAAAGTGGCAAAAACTGTCACAAACGAACCAATAACCAAAACGAAATACTTTTTTCACTAAAAAATTAATGAATTATTTTTAAAAACATTGACGAAGTACGAAGCTGATCCCCGATATAGTTAAAAATGTATGTAGAAAAATATAAAGCAATAATTCGGATTTGTCGGGGTTTGTTACTAAGATTTGGATTTGGCAGGTTTTGATACCAAAGAGCCCTAATACATTTGAAGTTGCGAAGAGATTGTAGAAACTGCGTAAGCTTTATTCAGAAATGAATATTTGAATGAATGTTAACTAAATATAGGTTATAAAATAAAAGAATCGTATAATTTTTGTGTTTTGTTGCTGTTGTTATTGTTGTTTTAAGGGGCGGTTGTGTTTTATTAGAATAAACAGAAAAAGAATAAAACTCATATTACCCATTCAAGATTTGATTGCCGCTGAGTGTGGCTGTGCCAGCGTTTATGTTTATTGTAGCATGAGCTCTGCGGGGCGAAGCGGAGGACACAGCGATGATAGAGTGCAATCTGCACATAGGTCACTCTGCATTGCGTCAGATGAGCGTCACAGGAGCTCATGTCACCATGGACAGTTAAATCCAAAACTGGAGCTGAGTCATATCCTACACGAGCAATTGTACCTGTCAACGAAGCAAGCTGACGTGCGACACAATTACATAAAGAGTAGTTCCCATCTCCACCGCCGGCAATCAATTCCTGAAAGGGTGATAATACTGTACAGTAAATAACCCCTGGCACTACAGCCCGTGAAGGGCCTAATCCCCAGCCATTTGGCCTGCAGATATTGGGGTGCCGCATGACCAGCGCATCGGGTCCCCTCGGCCGTTAATCTTGGTTTTCGTGATCGGGGCGCTGCCTCACTGTCAGTTACTCAATTGTCCTCACGAGGCTGAGTGCACTCCGTTCCAGCCCTCACGTCAGTTTCCAAAATCCCTGACGGAGCCGGGAATCGAACCCGGGGCCTCCGGGTGAGAGGCAGGCGCGCTATTCCAACACCACGGGCCCGGCAATACTGTAGCCTACAGTACTGAACAATAATAAGGAAAAGCGTCAAATTAATTTAATATTCAATTACTATGGTCCAGGCCTTTAGAGACAAAACTATCGTCATTCAACTATTAAATCACATTCTTTACTGGAAGTTATAGCTACACAATTTCTGTTTCTGCCTCATCCTCAATAGTAGTTTCTCAATCATCATCATTCTCTTCGTGTTCGCCACGACTTTGCAGATTGCAATAAAACTGCAGCTCTACATTTTCCCTCCATCTTTCTCCAGAATGCATCGAAAGCAGTCTCGAAACATCATTCACTTCTTGTGCCTGAAGGACAATCCCTCTGTTTATGGCTTCTGGCTTTACGTGAGTCATATCAAAATCAGGTTTCGTGACACGTTTGTGTTCGCAAATGTCAATTCTGTGGGAAACATCATCCAGACAAGAATGTTATTGTTCTTCTCGTTCTTTGTCAAAATTATCCAAAACAAATTATTATCAGAAAGTACAACAACATAAACCATTCTAATCACGTCAGGCAGGGGTACATTCTCCGACTAATGCACGTAGGTAATGAGTACACACTTCGCAAAGCATCATGGAAGGTAAGATGGCAGATCTGGGTGCTCCTATTGGCAGATGTGGATGTGGCGGGTTTTGTGACCAAAAATGGCGAAACTGTCGTTGGACTTGGCGGATATTGCAACTAAGACTCAATTTTGACTTCGTTTTACAGTAGGATGTAGCGGGTTTTGTAACAAAATAATTGTTTTAATGAATTCAGCGCAGCAAAAGCTATATGAAACAATGCTTATCTCAATTTTCATAAAATATGGATTTGGCGGGTTTTGATTCTAGGCGCCTCAGATTTAAAATCCGTAGCATCCATGTCAGCAGCATCACGCTGAGTTGGATGGCTTGACTTAAGTCTTTTAAGATTCAAAAGTGGCGGGTCATTACGCACGGATAGACTAGGATTCCTGGAGATCTTGTGGAATTCCTTCATAAGGGCATTAGACCGGCGTAGATCAGGTGGCATTATACTGGTTAGACGTGGAAGCCAATGAACTGGAGTAGATGTGATTGCGCCAGATAGGGTGCGTATTGTGGTATTAATGATGATGATAATTGTTGTTTTATGGGGCCTAACATCTAGGTTGTCGGCCCCTAATTGTTTGGATGATCGTGAAGATGATAATGAAATGTAAACTATAACTAAAAATAACTACTAACTTATATACTAGAACAATGAATGGAAAACAAAAGGAGAATAAGGCAAATAAAGGACAGGAGGAAAAGAAATGCCCTCAACCCTCGAAGAATGCAGATTGAGGGACTTGGAAGGAAGGAGAGCCATGAAAGGCAGATAGGAAAGTGAAAGAGGAGAGCGTCCGCCCCACAGGTAATGGACAAAAGGGGGAAAGCGGACCCAGCTCAGGAATCCCTCGGGGTCGCCAACTCCCGAACTCACCAGCCGTGAGCCCCTGAGGGTGTAGCATTATCCAGGCTGCACCAGAAGTGGTGGGGCTACATACACCCAGCGTCCTTGAGGGCCTTGAGCAGAAGCCAGGAGAGAACATGAAAAGAAGGCTGACCCCTCGCAGAAGGAGGGTATCAGAAAAGATGAGACAAGGGCCAATTAAGGCGGGAAAGGAAGAAACTCCCTAGGCCTCGGATACCCTAATACCGTCGGGGTCGGAAGAGAACAATAGGTGACCAAGTGAGGTCGACAGGAAAGAAGACAGAGAGGAGCCCTGCACAAGTAAGTGGATGCAATGCCGGACTCAGCTGGGGCCCCGTGGTCGCCAACCCACGTCCCACTACTTGTGATCCCCTAGGGGATATTGTGGAATTAAGTTGGGTTATTAATATACGGTAGTTTAAGTATGTTAGCCTGCATTCTATTGATTTGTTACTGTTATGAACTTCAGGAATGATGTTATCTACAATGTTACTTATGATTCTAATTCAACCGTTTCTATTTAAACTTGTGACCTATTGTAATGTGGTTAGCATGTCAATGGGGTCGAGTACACATGATACAATACACTAGAGTGCACTAACGTTATGAAAACTTGGCTGGTATTTGAAACCTGAGTCCTATTCAGCATCCCTTCTCAGACACTGCTCACCTCGGACTGGTTGCTGCGAGGAACTACATTAATAATAATGCAACAACTATCGAAGTGCTTCAAACCGAATGAGCATAACATCTGCAAATAAGATTAACTAGAGTTGGCTTCCGTGGCGTAGTTGGTAGTAGGCTGAGCTTCTATGGTCAAGGTCGTGGGTTCAAACCCGGCCAAAATCGACGGAATTTTATGAGCGTTAAAACTCCCTCAGTATGCCTTCCTTCGGAGGGGAAGTAAAACCGACCGTCCCATGTCATAGATTTATGCCATGAAGATATCCTTCCACTAAATTCTCTTGTGTGAAGCCAACATTTGTATGTTCGAATTGATAACCTCTGTTAGTTCCAAGGTTCACCACCAGGTGCTGACTGCGATGACATCTAGTAGCCAAGTCCGCAAGCTAGGTGTCGTGGCTGGTAGCATTTGGTAGCAAAAGTAGGAACTACTTGTAATTATTGTCTGCAGTCCTCACTTGAATTAAAACAGATAACACACACTAAAACAGCCATCACAATTTTAACACCTGTTATCAGACAGATTCTACACACACCCAAAGTACACGGGGCTACATGACCGCGTTGTCGCAGCCCCTAAACAAAGGAACCAACCAATATTAACACGTAACATACGTTTTTACAAAGATTTGTAATCTTAATACAGTCGAACTTTGATAATTCGAACATCAAGGGACCAGATAAAAAATTCGAATTAAGAAAGTTCTTTGAAAAGGGTAGAGATAATATTCAAATTTTAAGTTTTTATCCAAGAAACTTTATTAAACATAATATTACATAGGTTTTTAACAAGTGAAGTGCTTATATACTATGTATTACGTTTACATAATGATTTACCTTCAACAAAGCATATTAACTGACAACGGTACTTTATACTGACTGTATAGTGAATAATCTCAAAAGTTTCAAATGATAACATAAAATCAAAATGTACTATTCACCTATTTAACGACAGTAGTAATCCAGCAATGTAGTTAAATCTTAGAGAAATCTACTGTTTTTCAAAAAGGTTTGAGATTTTTACCTGTTTCCTACAATTAAGTCTCTAGGCCATCACAAAAGACTCTAACAAATTTAAGGAACGGAAATCAGAATCACTTACGTAATTTCAAGAAAACGCCTAACAATCGAGTAGGGGCCGCATGCCAATGATAAACATCGTTTTTCGGGAATTCCTGACCCAACTGTTTGGCTTGCGATCGGCGTTTTACACGTAAAAACTTCCAATTATCCAAAATATATTTCGAATTAACCACGATATTTAACATTGATTGTAGCCTATATAAAATGTTAGGGACCAAGAGAAAAAATTGAATTAAAGAAGATTTCGAATTATTGAAGTTCGAATTAGCCACGTTCCTCTGTACTGTACTGGTATATTTACTCGTGCATAAGTGTAATACATAAACATCGCACATTATCTAAGCCTACGTGAGCAGATCTGTTGATGCTCGCTTGACGATCGAAACATATCATCCGATTAAGAACCCCCTCCCCAAGTTTTGTACATAAGAGCGTGTTATTTTGTGATAAATATCTTATGTAATATTTCATTCAAGTTAGAATGCATACATACTTGTTTTCCCGCCTAATGTAATTGGACACAATTTGTGTTTACCAACTGGAATGCTTTGTATAGTTTAGCCAATAACATTTCAGAAATGTTATTTGACATTTGACTTCAATTTGTAGTGCATTTTCCTGCGAATAATATGCCCTGAATAGAGTGTTCGTAAGATTTGAGTTTGATTAAAGCCTCTAATCCAATCCGTTAATGCCACGAGATACTTTGCCTCATGCTACCCAATGATTTTAATGTAAAATTATGTATCAAACTAAGTGGTGCATTCCTTGGAATGCACGGTAAGACAGAGTTAGCTTTCGCTGCTCTTTGCTTAATTTATTTCTTCCTTTTTCTCAAACACCAACAGTGATTCCTTACTTTTTCTTTTATTTGTGCACCTTGCATACTTCGTTTGTAAGTCTGTTCTAGATATATATCTTCCATGATCACCCTAGGGGATCTAGCAGCTAACCACTGAAGTTCATCAATATCTCCGCTCTCAAGAGGACTTCCTTACTAAGCAAGCCACCAGATGTCGTCTTTATCGCCAGCTAACATCTCTATGCTCAAGAGGACTTCTTCACAATACACATCCACCAGGCTTCGTCATTGGCGCCTGCTTTCAACTCCTTGAAGACTAGTCCATCAAGATATTCCTATCTAAGAAGAGATTTAATTTTTGTTAAGTTTGTAATTCTTATGTGTGCTCCTTTGTCCTTTCCCCCCACCCATCTTTTCTCCGTGGTACCTCCGTGCTTCGTTGAGCGGTTCTCACTTCTGTGTTAGAACTCAAACCATACAGTTGGGGCTCCTCCCTCGAGCTCGTCTCCTCTACTCAAGTGACATTTTTAAAATCAGACGCCATGTCTGAATTTTAAAACCATCCGTCACCAGGAACATCGCCTGCTTCATGAAACAGAGCTAAGTACAAACTTCAACGGTCTTCACCATATTTTAAAGGGTTTTAATTAGCTAAATGCTTGTTATTCAATTTTATAGACAGTGTGTGGAATCTTTAAATGTTCAGCAATAACTGCCTACAAAAGATCTTCCTGATCAAGTTATGGCTACCTCAGCTAACTCTCTAAAATGAAAAAGTACTTCTTGTACAGATTTTCTGAGATACTATCTCACACCGAGGGATATTTTCAAAATACCCACTGTCTATAAAACCTAGCTTTCCGCCGAGGGACTTTTCTTGCCCAATTCAACAGTCATCATTGTTCTGGAATTTGCCATGTCAAGCGATCGATCTACAAGCTAAACCTTCCAGTATTTTCCACTCACATACGGGAATACTTTTCCTAACTAAGGAATTTTCTTTATAAAAACCGCTGATCAACTTAATTTGTCTTCCTTCGAGGGAAATTTTCCGCTGCATTCTACTACAACCAATAAACGCTACAACGCAATAAACTCTCTCAAGCTAAAATTTCACTAGTGATTTACATAATTGCAATAACCTTTCTCTATATGAACTTTCCGTGCTGCAATAGTGAACTTTTTAATAGACTATAGTGCAAAACAATGCCCGTTTAACTTTCAACCGTGTCGCGCTTCGTGAGAGCAATAAGTATGGCCTAGAACTTTCTCCTAAAGTTCCCATTTCTTCTTTCCCAGGGGGGCGTGGTGGCTCAGCGGTTTAGCTGTGTGCCTCTCACCAAGGCCATCCGGGTTCGATTCCCGGTCAATGCATGTGAGATTTTCGAAGTAAAATGCCATGTCCTGTGGTTAGGATTCCACCTAAAAAGGAGGTCCCGTGACTCATGATCTCGAGATTAACGGTCACGTTAAACTACAAGCTTCCTTTTTTCTTCTTTCCCAAACACCTTTACTAACAAATTAGGTTAAATTCATAAATTTAGGTATTTTTCAATGAGGTGTCACTTGATAGCAAGTGCCCTCCCTTAATTGTTCCATGTTCACAGAAGGCCGTGACTCAGCGAGTCTGGGAAGACTTTTGATCCTGTATTTTATGTATTTTATATGGACATTTCGTCTCTTTTATAATATTTTACAGTTTATATAGTGTTAATAGGTTGCCTATTCATAGTGCATATTAAGTTATTGTGATAGCGAGGACTCACTTCGCAGTTTTTGGTAACGTTATAGTAAACGGTCATTGTTCACTTACATAACCTCATGTTGGTAGGATAATATTCTACAGTTGGATGTATGTACACTTCTCTCTGAATGATCACACTGAATAGTGTTTGAAAGTGATATGCTTGATTTTAAGGCACTAAATCATAGTGAAGTAGCATGAATGTTAAAACAGCAAATAAGTGTATTGTTGCCTTACGTAAATTGCATGAGCGGAGTACAGGTTATGATCAGCTGTGACTAAACCAATGAGATGAATTCATGAAGATATCTCATTTCGCCTTCTGTGAGTATTCCTATTAATATTATTTCTGTCAGTGAATACAATGCAGAATAGAAAGAATACTGAAGCATTATCAAATTCTCGGACGAAGACAGTTAAGTTTACATGATACAAACCGATAAATTGCTGTTAAGTGGTGTAACGACCTCTGTGGGTTGGGGCTGTAGAATAGACCCATGGTATTCCCTGCCTGTCGTAAAAGGCGACTAAAAGGGGACCGAGTAGCCGCCGGTATAAGTGGCTCCCCTCTTTCGCAAATTGCAGATAGGGTCAGGGCACTATTTTGTCCTTGGAGTGAGAAATCGCTCCTTAAGGTGGATGAACCAGCAGGATTTGGTCAACAGCATAAGAATGGAGAAGGCAACGGGAAACCACTCCATTAAAGACCTTTATGTGTATCCCAAGAAAACCTATGATGAGTCCAAAGACAAATGTTAGTGAAGTTGGCAACTGCGGGATCACACCTCAAAGGAATGATGTCGGGCCCGGCAGGAGAGGAAATGGGGCCTCTCAGGTCGTTATCCGGAGAAATCCCTATTTTAAAATTGGAACATGGAATGTTCGAACTATGTTACAAGCTGGGAAACTAGAGAACTTGAAAAGAGAAATAGACCGACATAAATTAGATATTTTAGAATTAGCTGAAACACGTTGGAGAGAAGAAGGAGAGTTCACAAGCGGAGACTACAAAGTCTTGCACTCCGGAAGTGAGAATGGTCAAGGCGGTGTAGGTTTGGTACTAAATGCTAACTCTTCAAGAGCCCTACTGGATGTTGAAGCTATTGGAAACAGAATTATCATAGCACGTTTTCTGGCAACACCCGTAAATTTAGTTGTGGTGCAGGTATATATGCCTACGTCCAGCATTGATGATGATGATGAGGTTGAAGAAATGTATGAGAAGCTGGAAGAATTACTGCGTAAGACAAAGGCTAGCGAGAACATTATTATAATGGGAGACTGGAATGCAGTGATTGGTGAGGGAAAAGAAGGATTTGCAGTAGGAGGGTATGGTCTTGGTAGAAGAAATTCACCTGGTCAACGTCTTCTCGAATTCTGTGAACAAGAGAGGCTCGTTATAAGTAACACTTGGTTTACCTCACCAAAGAGGCGGAGATATACTTGGAAAAAGCCAGGTGATGATCAACGTTACCAGATTGACTATATTCTTGTCAAGGAAAGATACAAAAATCACGTGAAGAAATCCATGACATATCCGGGCGCTGACATCTGTTCTGATCATTATCTACTAGTAATGAGTACGGAACTGAAATTTAAACGCAGGATTCAGGGAAAACCAACAAAGAAGTGGAATCTTGAAGCATTTAAAAGCGAGCGGACTAAAAAGCAATATCAGGAAGCCACTGATGACAACATATCATCATATGCAAACAACTCACAAACTGTTGATCATTTATGGTCAATAGCCAAATTCTCCATCGAAAAGGCTGCTGAAGACTATGTGGGATTTGTGGAAAGAGTGAATCGCAAACCATGGATCACACAGGACATTCTCTTATTGATGGATGAAAGAAGAAAATTTAAAAACGACTCTTCATAAGTAGGCAGAAATAACTACCGAATGCTAAAGAACCAGATTGATCGACTCTGTCGGGAGAAGAAAATGGAGTGGTGGCAGTCAAAATGCGAAGAGATCGAATTTCTGCAAAAACAAGGAAGAACAGATTTAGCCTACCAAAAGATCAGTGAAACTACTAAGAAACAAAAAGGATTCCGCACTAGACAGTTCCGTGATACACATGGGAATCCTATATCAGACCTGAATTACAAGAAGGAACACTGGAGGATGTATGTTGAAGATCTATACGCAGAACCAATTCCATTCCTTTTGTCAACACGTGGCGAGGAAGACAGGCCAATTGCAGAAGATAGAATTATTAGATGAGAGTTCGATGAAGCTCTAAAATCAATATCCATGGGTAAAACACCAGGTATTGACAATGTTCCTGCCGAACTAATCAAGAATAGTGGGGATAGTACACTTGAATGGATATTCAAATTGGTAGCAAGAATTTTCGAAGAAGGTAAATGGCCTCAGGAGTTTTACACCAGCATCATCATTCCAATTCCAAAGAAGACTGTACCAGTTGAATGTAGTGACTATCGGACCATTAGTCTCATCCCTCATGCATCAAAGATACTTCTGCAGATTTTAAGGAAAAGGATGGAAATATACATCGAACAGTATCTAGACAACTCTCAATTTGGCTTTCGAAAGAATATGTCTACACGTGATGCTATCGGGTCCTTGCGATGTCTTGGAGAAAAGATGTTAAGTGTAAACAGAAACCTTTACGTGTGCTTTGTGGACTTCGAAAAAGCATTTGATAAAGTCAGCTGGCACAAGCTGTTTCCTCTTCTGAAACAAATAGGTTGTCCCCATCGATTAATCAGATTAATATTTGATCTGTATATAAATCGAACTGCTGTTGTTCGGCTTGGAAGTGACGTATCAGAACCCGCTAAGAACCGCAAAGGTGTGCGACAAGGGTGTTTGCTGTCCCCTGGACTGTTCAATGCCTTCGCTGAAGCTATAACTAAGTGGGCTTTTAAAGGTTCTAATATGGGAGTGAAAGTTGGTGGAAGGCTTATCCAGAATATTAAATTTGCTGATGATCTGGCATTACTTGCAGTAAATCCGCATACATTAACAAACATGTTGCAATGTTTAAATGATACAGCTACAGAATATGGAATGAAAATCAATTTTAAGAAGACCAAGATTCTGGTGATAAGTAAGCATCAACACGAACTAAATATTACCATAAATAAATACCTTGGCCAGATCTTCACAGAAGACCTACGATGTGAAGTTGAAATCAGGAGCCGTATAGCCATGGCCAAGCAGGCATTCCGTGAAAAGCATTCTCTAATTTGTCAACGCTCGATGTCCCTCAGCCTTAGAAAACAACTGGTTAAGACCTACATATAGCCAGTTGCAATGTACTGCAGTGAGACCTGGTCAATGCATAGAGGTGACATTAAACGACTAGAAGCGTTTGAGATGTGGTGTTGGCGCCGAATGGAAAAGATCAGCTGGGTAGAGAAAATGACCAACATAACGGTGCTGGATCGAATAAAGGAATAACGGCAAATGATCCGCCTGATATATAGAAGGAGATCCACCTGGCTTGTACACAGGTTACGACATGGTGGTCTGATGATCGACATTCTAGAAGGCAAAATACCCGGAAAACGCCCTCGCGGGAGGCCACGGAACACTTTCATGAGATCTTCCCTACATAGCTCTGGCCTACGAAATTATGAAATGGTCAAAAGGACAGCACAAGACCGAACAACGTGGAGAAGACTCATTGTAGGGGCAGACCAGTCGCTTGACTGAAAAACATGATGATGATGATAATAAATAAATTCTGTATAATTCGTGTCTTGCACACATTTAAAACCAACTCACAAGTGAGTTATCTAACTTTGTTCTCCAGGTTTCACGAAAGGGTAACTTGCCCCATATTTTTAGCCTACTTTTCACATTTAGCAAAAATGAGGAAAAAGTACTTATGAGATCGATCCGGGAAAATGTGTGTCTGTCTGTCTGTCTGTCCTTCTGTCTGTCTGTCTGTCTGTCTGGCTGTGTGTGTGCCCCCCCCCCCCCTATCAACTCCTAAACGGCTGCAGCAATCAAAACCAAATTTAGTATGAGTAAAGATGTGCACCGGAATATCTCACGTCCATATTTGAAAATTATGTCAGTGCTACCAACTGCTGAAAAAACGCACTAGAAATTTGAGCTCCATGTTGGATATCTCGCAAGGTATGCATGGGAGCTATTCCAAAATTGGTACACATGCAGATAATACTATTTCAGTTTAATATCCAGGTGGCCAACGATGACAGTGTTGCCAAAATAAGTTTAAGCCTTCTGATATGTCCAATGTTTAAATGCATATAACTTCTACACTATCAATTGGATTTCAACCAAATTTTGTATGTAATATCTGTACATAAACAGATATGATTGAGCGTATTCTTAAGAGCCACCAGGGCTGCCAACTGTTAATAATTGCTCTCTCTATTTTTTTTCCAAATACCGATATATCAGAAAGTCTGCAAGCCAACAGCTTTAAACTATGCACACGTATATTCTGACATTTTAGATTAATTTGGAGTAACTTATATACGTCAGTTCTACCAACATGATTATAAGCCTGCTGATAGTACCAATTTTTATATACATGTAACTTCTATACTATCAGTTCAATTTCAACCAAATTTCGTATGTGCTATGTGTACCATAACAGATATGACTGTAAGTATTGTTAAGAGCAATCAGGGCTGCCAACTGTTAATAAATGCTGTCTATATTTTTTACCCTAATATCAATATATCAGAAAGTATGCAAACCAACAGCTCTATACTTTGCACACGTATAGCACCTGACATTGTAGATTAATTTGGAGTAATTAATACAAGGCGGTGCTGCCAACATGATTCTATGCCTGCTGATACGTCCACTTTAAAAATACATGTAACTTCTATACTAACAAATGGATTTCATCCAAAATTGGCACAACAAGATTTCAGATTATTTCTGACCAGCACACGCATGGTATTGTTAGCAACATGCTTTTACGCGTGCTGATAGGTCCAGTGTCTAACTGCATGTAACGTCCATTGGACTTCAACCTAATTTTGTATTCAGTCACCAGGGCTGCCAACTGTAGTGCTCTATTAGGCTACATTATACCAGGTATATGTTGAACTAATTTGATATTTCGATATTACCAACTTAATTTTGCCATTATTCTAGATAGTTTAATATACTGTAGAATAATCATTGGCATGAAAAGTAGGCTGTATAGTTCTTCACGGAACATCTTGTTTCTCGTGATCCCTGTTTAAATATGAGAAGTTATAGAAACTTCTTTTAATTTTCCTCTCTTTTTTTGTTATAATCTCAAATTTAATATTTGTTCATACTTTTAAGATTTCCATATGGGAATTCTTAAAGTACCCATCTTTTACCTGATTTATTGTTAAAGCTTTAATTGCGTTATAATTGTCGTTAAATTTCGAATTTGTTAATCTTAAGCACAACTTTTAAAATCTTATGCAGATTTTAGTGCTTATAAGAGGTTCCAAACCTTAAAATTGTTAATTGCCAAGTGCAAATTTCACCATTCTAGAGGTCGGAGACCTCAAAAGTTAAAATTAGATTGTATATTTATATTTGTTAAAATCATTATATCTCTACGCATTGTTAAATTAACCATATTATATTTTTCGCTTTATCCTTTTCTATAGAATAACGATTAGGCAGGACCCTATTTTCCCTGACTCTTCCCATAGGCTTATGCCCTCTTTAAGAAAATCAAGTATCCAATTAACAAGATTCTCACTATTCGTTGTATTTGAACAAAACTCTCCGTAAAAACATTGTCAAAGTTCTTCTTAGCTTTCATAGCTAATTCTAATGAGCCAGTAAGGCAAGTAAAGCTAGCTACGCAAGTTTCCTGCTTGTTGAGATTTTCTCTATAACTTATGGTTTGTTTTCAAAATGTTAAGTTTTTCTTCTGGTCTAAACTTTTAGTCGGCACTTTGCCGGGTAAAAGCTTAGCTTTTCTCAAGTGTAACAATTAATATTTTTCCACAATCTTCAAAGAAACCAGTAAAATTATTTCCATAAGCATCATAACTGCTTCATCGCTACTCTTCTTGGTGGTACTCGGTCATTCGCTAGAAATCCAACAGGTCCACGAACCAAACTATCACGTCGAATTCAAACTATTTCAGTTTACCAAATGTTTGGTTAAATCTAACTCCCTTGAAAGGAGAAACTTTAAAGCTGTGTTCCTTAACACACTTTGTTCTGCCAGACTACTACCCTTCCCCATAATAATAAAGAAATGCAGGCTCGGAAGGGAAAGTGCGATCGCCGAGCGCTTGCAGGCAACCTCAATTCACGCTACGCTCCCCGCTTGCCTGAGCTGGGCCCCCGCTGGAGTTAGGTTCCTCTAAGGATTTGTACAGTGAATTTTTCGTTTTACTTTACTAATTGTAATTTTATGGTGGATTCTCTTCCTATCTACCCATTCTTGTTCTCCACACAGAAACCCACTTCCTTGTTTCTTCATTTTCATTATCCCTGGGGTAGTGCTAATCCGAAGGTAAAACCTACCCACTAAGATCAAGATCTACACACTAATTTTTTTTATTTTTTATTTTCCCCTGCACCCCATTTTTGGCGTGTTTCTATGATGTTTACCCGAGTTATCGCAGTTCTCCATTAAAAGACGGACACAATACGTACTGTATGTTTCTTCGTTCAAGCCTTATCCTCTACCTCATTCCATCCGTAGTCGCAAAATGCTGCTATTTTCACAAACAAATCCTCCCAAATAACAATTTCCACCAACAAATGCTAACCCCAAGAATAAAAAATTGGTCCTTCTAAATTCTCGACATTCAGTACCATTATCATTTCCCTTTCTAGTTCCTCTCACTTCTTTATTGTAAAGAAACTTTCTTCGTTGACTTCATTTGTTCACCATTTGAATAATATGCCTGATTCTCTTATTCGTGTAATTACTTTGTTCAACTTGTCTGTATATGGTAATTTTTTCTTAGAAACAATACAACGTCGTACAGGACTCCCCCATCCTCTATTTGAACATACTGTTTATCCCTTGGACGTCTTTCCAAGATTCGTAGCATAGCTGCTCGAGGAAAAAATGTTCCAAAATTGTGTTCTGCCTTAGTTACCCTGTTTATGCACTCTAAACGATCACATATCTCCAGTTTCTGGTATATACCATAAGTTACAACGCCACTTTCAGGTATAAAAGTCCTCCCAAATTTAGAAAAGGTGCTGTAAAGCAATTTTGAGTCTAGTAAATCCTTCAGATTCAGAATTTGTTTCTCATGGTCTGGATGGGTATGTTCACCTACTAGAATGGACTGGTATGCTGAGTTGATAAGCAAACAGCAGTAGATCCAAAGGGCAAAGACAAGTCGTAATGTTGTATTCGTTGGTAGACGACCTAAGGATATGCCAATCAGCCCTGACCACGACCTTGAAGCTGACAGTGTAATGCTGTCCTCAGTGAAGGGAAGGTAAGCAACAATGGATGCTAGAGTGTAGGAGATTATGAGATACATCCAGATCACATTGTTGAATATAAAAAAAATCGAGGCTTACAGTAGTCGCATATGATGTGTAACATCTGACATAGAAGAAACCTCACGTGAAATTGTTGATACACCGGTATTTTATACTATTATTGGCACAAATATTAATCTATTGTAAAAGGGAGTGTTTTACAGATATTGCAGCTTATAATACGGAACTCATATTATTATATGATTTGTAGCTTCCACCAGCACTAGCCTAAATAAATAATAGACTACGATATGGATCAACTAGATTAATAGACACGACACCGCTCATAACCTTAAATTCCTTATAAACAGGACCTCTTGATTCACAGACCAACACGCAATTTCATATGGATTCTGTTAAAATGAGTCATATTGATAAGATAAATAACGTTTAAAATGATAATCTGTCAGCAAAAATATCTACCCTGTCCGGGATTCGAACCCGAGATCTCTAGATTCACAGTCGTAGGCACTAACCCCACGACTATTTCGACTACGCAAATATTTTGCACAAGATGGTGACTTATTTCCACGTTCCAATAATACTGCATTACGGAATTAAGTTTCATTTGTATGTTGCTTGTTTCGATAATGTTCCTGCGTGAAATTGAGTTTATAATGCCTTATGAATAGGCCCTCTTGTGAGTAAAGAGAATGTATTCAACAATAGTTCATGAAGGCTTGCTCAATTCTCGTATGACCACAACGATTATATTATATTCATGACTGCATTACCGTTATGTGGGTTAATATTTGAGTAGCCATTGTGCAGAAACATAATACCGGCAATGCCGACGACTTACAATGTTTGATATTAAGACATTTTACCATTTAAATACTGATACGAAGACTTCGAACATGTACCATGTGCTTTGTTTCAATCTCTTGACACCAGAGTTCGCATGAGCGTTTACCTTTCAGTATGTCGTATACATTCCACATGGCCCAGAGTACGTCATGGTATCAATTTCCGACACCGCGCGCTCATTGTTTCCCTTACCACTGTCAGCTGGATCTTACCACTGCCAGCTGGATCGATCGATCGAGTTGGCAGTGCGTCTTACACTTCCGTTCGATCCACCACATTTCCGTTCGAACACACTTCCGTTTGATCGAACAGAAGTGTGCCAGCTGGTGTCACCTAGATCGTTCCGGTCCACTTCCGTCCCATTTTTCAAAATCACTCCCACAAAAATATCCAGCAACCGAGTGGAAAGATGTTACACATCAAAAAGTATCTTCCAGTAGGGAATGTGTTCAGCTCTCGGGACCTACCAGACGTATCCATCAGGAGCACGTGGGACCGTCGTGTCCACTGCACCCCTTAATACCTCATGCGGTTTGTAGCAGTGACGAAGCTGCATTCATGCAACTGGGTATTCTTAAGTGCATGCCTTACAGAATTTTGTAGATAAACTGCAGTCGTTTCGCTCACAAGGGGAGGATACGATGCATGGGTCACCGATTCGAACCATCTTTAGTACACGTGTAGGACATGACCAGACGTATATCAGGTGCAAGTATTAAGGTGCGCTTCTCAGCCGTTTCCGAGATATTAATTAAATGCGAATACAGTGCGGCGTCTATGTGCGTTGTACGCAAGCAAGAAGCCAACTAGCGCGTGACGCAGTGGTAACAACCCTGCTTTGAAAGCGCGGGATCGCTGGATCGAATCTCACCGGTGAGTCTTTGCAGTGTGATGTTTCTTTTTGTAAACATCGGCAATTCATTCAACTGTAGGTGTCGTGAATAATGTTTATTTTGCAGTCAATTGTAATAACGTGTTATGTGAGCTGGAAAAGAGATTCTGAAATCATCGCATGGGGGTCTACGTTTTTGACATTACATATAGAGTAGTATCGGCATTGCAAATACATTAGTATTATACACGGTCAGCTGTATTCTATTACACTGTATGTGTACATTTATACATTGAAGGTCCAGTCTGTTCCGTTCATTGCACGATCTGTGAACCATGAGACCACTCCGTACCTCTCAAGCAGTGACTCATGCTATGGCCATTGGTTGGAAATTGCCAATGGGTACAACAACAACAAAAAACACATTACACTCCAAAGGCTCACCGGTGGGATTCGATCCAGCGATTGCCCGCTTACGAAGCAGGGTTTTTACCGCTGCGCCACGCGCTCGTTGGATTCTTGCTAGCGTACAACGCACATAGACGCCGCACAGTAATCGCAATTAATTAATTTCTCACAAACGGCTCAGAAGTGCACCTTACTACTTGCGCCTGGTATACGCCTGGTCATGTCCTACACGTGTACTAAAGAAGGTTCGAATCGGTGACCCATGCATCGTATCCTCCCCTTGTTAGCAAATATATCAATGATGCGTACTTTAAATATGTCATCCCTGGAAAGATAGTTCACCAAACTGTTCTCAATAGCCGGAGTACTCAAATTGCTCAGTCTAAAATCTGACAAGGAGTTCCTTATCTCTTCAATGCACTCATACGTCGTTCACTTGAAGCAGTAGAAACAGGAAAGGTAACAATCAGTCTTATGACGTGCACTGTTTCTTGATATATTTTTTTCTACGCCGCTGTTCAAAAACTATTCTCTTCATAGGACAACGAAGTAATTGGTCTTGATTTTAAATACCGTACATTTTATTTTCGTTTGGCTTTTTTTTAGTGCCGGGAGTGTCCGAGGACATGCTCGGCTCGCCAGTTTTGTAGCTGCTTCGAGATGGACACCCAATGGGTGAGCTACAAGTACCGTTGGGGAGGGAAGTTGGAATGTAGGACAAGGGGTTGGAAGGTAGCGGCTGTGGCCTATAGTTAGGGACCAACCCCGGCATTTGCCTGGAAGGAAGATGGGAAACCACAGAAGACCATCTTCAAGGTTGCCTCCTCACCTCCCGGATGTGATGGACTGCCAGCAGTCATGCCGTAACGACCACGTCTAACTCACACGGTTGTACACTATTAAATCACTACACTGATCCATGTTTAAAACTCACAAACGAGCATGCGCGCGCTGAAATACCACCCGCCTCACGAATGCACAGCATGGAGCCTAGGCTCTCTGCTGACGCATTCAGCTATCGACTTTCCGCTTGGCGCATGCGCAATTGCCTTCTCTACCCACAGGGACTTGAGCCTGTTTCAAAGGAGACTCACTGACTGCTCAGTCCCACGCTGAGGAGCTGGTGTCAATCCCACCGTGGTTACAGAGAATAATGCCGAAAATTAGAGATTTAATTGGCCTATGCCAAAAGAAAATAGGAAAATTTAAATGTGCATATTCCTTGAGAATGAAACAGGTATTCTAAAGCTCGAAGATTCCCCTCCATCTTGGCCACTGATGCTACGTCTGCTCGCTTATTAATGACACCCCCCACGGCTCCAACCCAGCTTTTATTGCCCAAGAGTCCACTCCACTTAGCATAAACTGTGTCTCCACCAGGGGCGTATTCTTAGGGCTACCGGGACTACCGGTGGTAGCCCAAGAAAATTACATTAAAAACAAATAATACTTTATCACATTTTGTACAAAGCATTCAAACAATCGTGACTTTCATGCACATTCTTCTTCATCGAAAGAAATAATGTTTAGTGGGTTATCAACGCGGCAACGCAGTAGAAACCGGCCAAGAAAGCGGCAGCCTTACGCCGCTCTCCTCATCTCACCGCACCCACCCTTGTTCCGTGCAGGCACAGCGCTCATAACGAGCGAGTTGCCGCTACAGCCAGCGGTTTCTTTGAAGTTAAAAGCGTTTAAAACAAAAAATAGACTACAATAAATATACATTATCGCGCGCATAGATGTGAATACGTTTTAGAAGTTGTAGTATTTTCGATGTGTGATTTATTTAAGTGTGTGTATGCTGAAGAATCTTTACGCGGTGTTTTGTTTTAACTGTGCCAGTTGTGATTTTGTAAGAAGATTTTGGAACAAACACTTGCGGGGCTTTAAATGCCAATATATAATGTATAATAGAGAGTTTGTTAGTAGTTCGTTTCAGCCGTCGTCCATACAGTGAGGAGGTCCATATTATACATATGACAGGGCCTACACCTCAACAGCAATTGTGTGCCAATATAGCCTATACACGTCATTCCACATCACCTATATATGCAAGGTGGAATAGGTTATCTGGCAGTTCTAAACTGTCTAATTGTATTACTGGGCGTGTTTGTTATTTAGTCGTGAAGTTAATGTATGGTCAAAGGAAGGGTTTTCAAATATGAACTCTTTTCGCACGGCAGTTCAAAAGCATGTTTTGGGTAATATTAAGCTCAGTGGTAGTCCAGATCTTCAGACCAGTATACGCCGCTGGTCTCCACGAGTTACAAACAGAAAGTTCAATTTCAGTCCTAAGGATTCTGTCACTGCTTTCAATAGTTGAACCTCGAAACCTGTTTGCTTAATGCGACTTTCTGAGGGGTCACTTGCATTTTCATATGTTTTAACCCTTTATGGGATAGTGTTCTCTACATTAACCACCTGTCTTAAGGACAGTTTATGCTTTCAAAGATGCTGATAGTTGAATCTTTAGTTCAAATTTGGGAGAATTTTCATGCCGAAGTGCTACTATTTCTAAAAATCAAATATTATGTGCATATCTACTTGACAGAATGTGTCGGATAAAAATTTTAAAAAAACTAAAAACCATAACAATTGAAGCGTAAAAATAAAATATAAATATAGAAATTAAAATCGTAAAAATAAAATTACAATTATAAAAGAAATATAATAATAAACATAACTATAAAGGAATTATGAAAATAATTGTAAAATCAATTCGAAATTAGTTAAGTAATTAATTCAATAAAAATATCAAAATTAAATCTATAAGAACATAAATTGAAAATTACAAATAAATATATAAACATTAAAATTAGAGGAACAAAAAATAACATTATTTATAATTCTAATAATTGAAATAAATTAAAATGTAAAAACACATCAAAATAGAGACTAGTTTTGCCCTATAAAGGGTTCATGAATGGTGACTACCAGGCAGCAGATGTGGCGTTTTGGCAGTCTTTGAATTAATTTGGCACCTTATTAGGAAATAGATCAGTGTTGCGCTCAAAATAGCCTTGCTGCTTATAAATCCATTTATCAAGAACAAACGCAGCCTCTGTATTCATTCCACACTGTCCAGAATCGCTGAAAGAAACCAGCTGTAAAGTTTTACAGAAGGATCAACAGGATCAGATTCCCAAGATGAGATAAGCACCAAAATATTCGATATATACAACTTCCACATTTCCTCAACAAAATGGTTTATTGTATTTAGCTCATCCTTGTCAATGATACTACAAAGGATTACTACTATAAATCGGATGTAAGGGTTCCAAGCGTACGTTTGGTCTAATTGGAAAACTGTCTCATACTTGAGCCACTGTGTACATTATCTTCAAAAATAATTAAGACATTATCTACTTGTAATTTCTCGTGCCTTGGTAGCTTTCTTTATTTGCAATAGGAGACGACACCAGTATGATTTATATTGTAGTAATATTGTTGAACGACAAATCAAGAAACGAATTCTGTGATAACGAACTTCTTGCGTCAGTCATACAAATCAGAAGACCCTGATCAGGGTCAAAGTAATGGCTTAAAAGTTTGAGATTTTTACCTTTTTCCTACAATTAAGTCTCTAGGCCATCACAAAAGAATCTAACAAATTTAAGGAACGGAAAACAGAATCACTTACATCATTTCTACTTTCAAAAAATTGTTGAGAAGACATATTTCATTATTCACATTCAACATTTTATTTTTTCTTCCAGAATATAGAAAAAATGAGAGTAAAAAGTGAGCATTGTATTGAGTGCTCTTACGATGGCATTTCACGGTGAGATTCATTATTTCATTTTCTCCTACCAAATGTTCCAATAATTAGCTGCTATGCGTATCCTTTACATTCGTTGTTTTGCCAAATCTGCAAGTAAAGAAAACAACATTTTAAATGGTACACAGGCTGTTGGGAATAGCATTATGGAAAACAGTAATTACAGTCCCTGGCTAAATTAACATGATCACTTAAGGAAACATTAATTAAATTTTCTACCACATTTGCTCTTACAATTCGATATCGAAGTGTTCCTTTCTCGTAACTTACAACTTAATTAAACCATGGAAGATTTTTGAAATTTCACATTCTTTGCTATTTCTTGCTCAATCAAAAGACATTCCACTATTACCCTTCTTGCGTATCAAGTTCTTTGCAAGTCATTTCTGGAAATATTAATATTCGAAGTTTGAATAAGGGAATATTGTTAACTTTTGCAGGAAGAAGTTAAACTTATTCCAAACGGGAGTGAAATATCAGCTATATGTGATAATGAAGGTAATTGGTTAGGTCTAACTCACCATTAGAGTGCTACCTATAAAAAGCAACTTCCGCGAAGCGCAACTGTATGCAAGACCTGGATACATTTCTCTCAAAGAGTATAAATTGGTAGCAACATATAACAAACAAAAGCAACATACATACATAAAATTATTTTTCGAACTTCACAGCCGACACGATGGGCGGAATTGTTTGCAAGATTTGTAAAGCAATGGCAGAGAACAGCAAAGGCGAGACAAGAATGGAAAGACCTACGAAAACTCCAATGCAGTGACCATTAAATCACTTTCAGTTACGCATCTAGATAGAGTTATCATTAGAAAAAATCCTATAATATGCGTACATCAGGTACACAGATGATACTGAGGAAATGGCTGCATACTAAAGTACAACAAAGTGATCAACATTCCAAGAGGATTAGCCATACGTGTCGCAGGAGCGGTAAGACTTTTTGTGAGACATCACACACGCACACGTGAAAAGTATGTTTCGCAGGTGGTAATGATGCTTACATATAACGAAAGCTGCAAGTCATTCGACATTCAGGTAGACATCTTAGAAGAATTACGCATAAGTGTTCTAATTCCAAAGAGACATTCTGAAATGCAGCTAAGGACCCAAAAGGAAAGAGCGAGAACCTGAAACGCAGGTGACAGGTTTCCTACAGAGAACCACGCTGTGAAAGAGCAGCGGGAACGCCAACGATAGATCAACGGGAACACAAATATACTTGGGCCAAGTTATGCTCCTCAGTACTAGCTCTCCTGATGAGTAAAAGCTGAGCACTCACTGTCCTTGCAATGCAGGTCATAGCCCTTATGGGATTTGTAAGGCTGTTTTATATTTCATATGATACTACCAGTAGTCCTACACAGCATGCGTTATTTTCTAATTCAGAAACATCTGCGGGCGTGCGCACAACAACTCACTAAAGTTAATGTGTTAAAATGACTCACGTGCCACCTATTGTGAAATGGATTTACTAATTCAGAAACTTTCCTTGGCGTGCACATGACAACTAACCAAACTTCATTTGTTGAAACGATTCGCGCGCCAACACTTATTTTCTGAAGCGAGTCGCGCGACACTCACTGTAAAATGCATTTATTAATTCAGAAACCTACGTGGGAGTGTGCATAACAACTCACCAAAGTTTCATCGCCCTCAAATGAATGGTATATGAACGCTCACTGGACAAACAGACAAATAAACTATCAAGAAATTTTCATAGTTATATATTACTAGGGGCAGATGACCTCGTAGTTCCGCCCCTTAAAACAACAATAACTACTATTACTATATATTACTAGCGGCTTCATCCGGTATCTTTAACGATTTTCCCAGCGTAAGCTTGAAAGGCGCATGGACGGCAGGACACAGAAAAGATGAACAGCGAAACTCCAACATATATACTCTTCTCTTAAGTCTTAACTCGACACGACTCGACAGTTAGATGCTGGCTGAAGCTGGGGTGAGAGGCTCGCTCCGAAGCTAGTAACTTAATTTACATTTCCACTGAATGGAGATTGTTAGAATAAATGAAAACGTAAATACACTTATAGTGGGTGATGTATTAAAGATAGAGATATGCTATCACAGACATTTTTGTAGAACTCTTCATGCGGAACAATTATTACGGCCATAGTATATAGATATCTTTAACGGTTTACCCAGCGTAAGCTTAAAGACGCTCGGACGGCATGTTTTTCATTGACTCGATTCACTGAAAACGTTACAGCTCAGCTTCGTTTGATTGTAAATGAATGTTTCTCTACAGAAACCTTCCTCAAGAAATCCTTTACACAATGATGAAAACCACATCAAAATCCATCCAGTGGTTCTCGAGATTACCCGTTACATCCAAGAATCGGGGGCTTTGTTGTATACCTTGAAGAGATTGTATATACAGACTTAACAATTGATCATCTAAACTGAAAACTGAAAATATGACAAAAGTTGCCACTAATGCACTGCCTACCCGTACAATTTGACATTTCTCTATCTGGCATTACATGACTCATATCACAATAATACCAAAATGGTTGAGTTATCTGTGTATTTATGTATTTTTTCTGGATTAAAAGGCTCATAAATGATCTTAATTCTACGCTAAAATATAAAGAATATTAATGGCAACAATGTCATAAAGACAGAGCTTTGTGGCAAAATGTGGAACAGAAGGATATTATTCCTCAGACGTGATTGTTAAGACTGTGTGGAAAATAGGAAAGCGACGGATCCAGTTGGCTGTGTTGTAATTGAAAGAAGTGACAAAGTTGCCAAGATGGCTCTCACTTCTTGAATTGTACGGAAGCTTCGTGCAAATGAACATTCCTCATATAGTCATATAATAGTTTACATTTTTGTTTGTTAATGTACTTGTGACATGTACACTTTTGTATAGACTTCCAAATGAACTTAACACAATATCTAGAACAAATAAAACCAAATAGCAATAACGTTAGGCAGACAGCGCTTTGCGCGGCATATTAGAACAAGATGTTCAGCAAAGAAAATATAGCCTACTTTCTCCTAAATGTATGGGTATATTTATGACTCTTTGTCCTCATCCCTAACACAATCACCTCTACCACAATGTATTGTTTGTTTTCTTTTATATTGATAATTAGCCAGTAAGTGTCAAAATCAATATTGTATACTTTATGATGATTGAATAACAAAACTACTAACTTATTGTAATGCATTCACGTCCGTTAATCTCTATATTAAGCCAGCCTGCTAAGTTAAGAATCTTCCGTTTTGGGTATCTTCCCCTTTAAAAATCCACGCCGATCACAGTAGGTTGGTGCTGCGACCTATCAGTGAATTAATCTTTATGTTGTACGCCTATGCACTGCCATCGTAATGTACTACGATGGCAGTGGCCTAAGAGTGTTGAATGAGTAGACAGTTTAAAGTAGCCAAGAGGGAGGCGATCCAGCTGGCAGTGTTTAAAGGTAATCGGAGCGCGATCGTGGCTAATAGTTGAACTACCAGTATTACAAAATTGCCATACTTCAGGAGGCCAGGTATTTACAAAGCGGTAAGTTTGGAACAATATTACCCACATAACCCACAAGAGGACAGCACCGTACAGAGGCATTAAGAAGGCTGTGGTTAATGACAACGTGTATCTAGTTCTTCTATTCTCCTTTTCCTAATGTCTTCTGTTTATTTGCGATGCTGAGCCTGTGATTTTACTAATAAACGAGTGTATACATTAGCCTCTCCTTTGAGCTAAATGACATCTTATTCAGTATCTGTGGAAAGAGCTCGTGCACATCATTTGTAAAAGAATTCAAGAAAAAAAGTTAACTGCAGCAGTACTCGATCCCCAGTCGAGCTGCGTGATAGACTAACACGCTAGCCCAGAGCTAATCCTATCCTTAACAACATGGTGTTCTTAACTGACATTAGATACAACCTGTTGGAAAATAATGACTTTAAATAAACGATTTCTTCACAGCAGTACATCTTCATTAAAGATAATTTCATACAAAGTTTATATTATTGTATCAGTAGGGTATATCACATACAACATACTAAAACTATTGAAATATAAGACAGGCACATGAGGTCAGCTGCCATCTTGTCGTGTGACACAGACAGCTCAGCTCTTTTAAGCCACTCATACAGTATAATATTATAATATTAAATTATAATAAATAACGGATCACGACCTTCAGGATAGCTTAAACCACCCTAGGCTCGATAATCGGAATTGGTGGGTCTTAAGCCATTGATTAAAATGGTTGAATAATTCACACGGCCGCCATCCTGAAATGGTACGGCCGATGACCTTGAAAGTTGGATGACAGACGCGTCCTATATAAAGGTATGTTGTCACTAAATTTGGTAGAGATCGGATGATTAGTTTAGCCGTAATTTGATTTTACGTTTTGAACGTTTGAGTGGCCGCCATTCTGTTTTGGTAAAGATGGCGGCGATATAAAGTATGACTCTGAGGTGCCCTTTGCTAATGCTACCTCTGTACCAAATTTCGTTCAATTCGGTTTCACCGTGTTCGAATTGATAGGGGGGGACAGACATTCAGAGTACACACACTCACACACACACACACACACACACACACAGACTAACACACACACATACATACACACAGACAGACACACTTTTTTCGCCCTGTAGTGATCTCATAAGTCTACTTTCATTTTTTGCAGAAATCGAAAGTAGGCTAAAAATGACCGATTTTACTCCGCAGACGTAATTGTCAAGATTGGGAAGAAAAGGGAAAGCTAATATTGAGTGGACTACCTGTACATCTGAGATAAACCAGTGAGCTGTGTATGGTAATCAATGACTTAGCAACGCCTTATGAATCTCAGCAGGCAGAGATACATCTCATTGTCAGGTGAACATTGATGGAAGAAAGAATATTCAAAGTCAGCTGAGTCATTGCTACCTAGATTACATAAGGCCAGGAAGATCATGTCCTACTTTAACTACAGTTGATCAATGGTACTAAAGGTACTAAGGTAACCACTACTTACCAATAAAGAAAAGCATCTCTCCGGATTTGAGATCGATACCAAAATATAATTGAATTTTTCAGTAAGTTAATCTCTGTGAGAACATTTCTTTATAAGATACAAGCTGTACCCGGCATGCGTTGCAATGCCTATCAAAGAAAGTGTTGGCGTTGAAATTCTGTTTCTTGAAGTGCTTTTGGATACACTACATGTTAACTGCCTCTAAGCTATCATAAAATGGATTTTCTAATTTAGAACCATTCGTGGAAGCGTGCACAACAACTTTCGAAAGTTTCATCGCCGTCACTCATTTGTTGAATCTACTCGTACGCTACCTGTTGTGAAATGGATTTACTAAGTCGAAACCCTTCCCTGGTGTGTACACAATAACTCATCAATGATTCATCGCAATCGGTTGAATTGTATATGCACGTATACGGGATTTTGTTTAAACGATTCGTGCGCTGTCACTCATTTGTTCAATCTACTCGTGCGCTACCTATTGAGAAATGTATTACTAAGTCGAAGCCCTTCCCTGGTGTGTACACAATAACTCATCAAGGTTTCATCGCAATCGAAGAATGTTATATGAACGCAATAGGGGATTTTGTTGAAACGCTTCGCGCGTCGTCACCCATTTGTTTCATCTACTCTTGCGCTACTTATTGTGAAATGGATTTACTAAGTCCCCTTCCCTGGCGGGTACACAATAACTGATCAATGTTTCATCGCAATCGGATGAATAGTATATGAACGCATACCTGATTTTGTTTAAACGATTCGTGCTCCGTCACTCATTTGTTGAAACTACTCGTGCGCTACCTACTGTAAAATGTATTTACTAAGTTAGAAACCGTCACGTGAGTGTCCACAACATCTCACCCAAGTTTCATCGCTATCGGACTAATGGGATATGAAGACATAGGGGACTGTATTGAAACGCTCCGCATGTCGTCGTTCATTTGTCGAATCTACTCGTGTGCTACCTACTGTGAAATGTATTTACTAAGCCAGAAACCTTCCTTGGAGTGTCCACCATATTTCACCCAAGTTTCACCGCTAACGGCAGAATGGTATATGACCTTATAGGGAATTTGTTGAAACGCTTCGCGCGTCGTCCATCATTTGTTGAATCAACTTGTGCGCTGCATATTGTATAGTGGATTTACTAAGCCAGAAATTTTCCATGACGTGTACACAACATCTCACCCAAGTTTCATAGCTACGGACGAATGGTACATGAATGCATACGGGACTTGGTTGAAACGCTTCGCGTGTCGTCGCTCATTTGTTGATTCTACTCTTGCGCTACATATTGTAATATGGATGTACTCAGCCAGAAACCTTCCCTGGAGTGTACACAACATCTCACCCAAGTTTCATCGCAATCGGATGAATGGTATGTGAACGTATACGGGACGTTGTCGAAACGCTTCGCGCGTAGTCACTCATTTGTTGAATATAAACGTGCGCTTCATATTGAAAAATGGATTTACTTAGCCTGAAACCTTTCCTGGAGTGTACACAACAATTCACCAAACATTTATCACTATCAGACGACTGGTATACGACTTTATACGGGACTTTGTTGAAACGCTTCGCGTGTCATCGCTCATTTGTTGAATCTACTGGTGTGATACCTATTGTAAAATGTATGTACTAAGCCAGAAACCTTCCCTGGAGTGTACACAACATCTCACCAAAGTTTCATCGCTATCAGATGAATGGTATATGAAATTATATGGGACTTTGTTGAAACGCTTCGCGCGCCGTTGCTCATTTGTTGATTCTACTCGTGCTCTACCTATTTTTAAAGGGATTTACTAAGCTAGAAACCTTCCCTGGAGTGCACACAAAATCTCAGCCTAGTTTCATAGCTATCGGACGAATGGTATATGAATGCATACGGGACTTTGTTGAAACGCATTGCGTGTCGTCGCTCATTTGTTGAATCTACTTGTGCGCTATCTACTGTGAAATGTATTCACTAATTTTGAAACCTTCACGTAAGTGTACAAAACATCTCACCCAAGTTTCATCGCTATCGGACGAATGGTATATGAACACATACGGGACTTTGTTGAAATGCTTCGCGCATCGTCGCTCATTTGTTGAATCTACGCGTGCGCTACCTATTTTAAAATGGATTTACTAAGTCAGAAACCTTCCTTGGAGTGTACTCAACATCTCACCCAAGTTTCATCGCAATCGGACGAATGGTATATGAACGCATAGGAGACATACACACCCACAGACAAACTATCACGTTACATTGATTTTTATATATATAGAAGATATGCCCCTGAAAACTGAGCACTATGATTAGGCTAGCGGATATTACTTCAATTGGCGTATCCGTGCTGAGAGGCAAGGCCTAATGTAATCTAGAAGGGAAGTGATACATCTGAAGTGAACGAGTGAGCTGTGTAATCTAGTAGGCAATGGCTTGTCAAGGCCTCAAGTAATCTAGTGATACATCTGAGGTGAACGAGGGAGTTGTGTTATCTACTACGCAACGGCTTGTCAAGGCCTTATAATTATAATTTAGTAAGCAACGGCGTAACCTACCGTACTGGTTTATACAAATTTCATGTGTAGAGGTAGTTTCCCCTTTTACTTCCAGTCTTGCGTGATAACCCAGTTTAGGAATTAATGCATGACAGATTCTGTAAGTTGTCCTCTATTCAGTGTTACATAGCGTGCAATCAAGATTTTATCTTGTGTCTATTAACTCTTTGTACTACCAGCAATATCCATTAAGAATGACACCGCTACTTTAGTTAAAACAGTCATGCAAGTAAGACTTGCACAACACATTATTATGGAAAATAATTGTTTGTGTTCGAAGTATGCTTTTACATTAAAACGTACGTATAATCTGACAAGGATCTTCGCTAAAACACCGACCATAAGTGATATTGCAGCTGTCTATGTCGTGAGCTAATCGTTTCATCTCTATATAGCTAACACACCTTACATCGGAGGCAATCTCTTAAACATATTCCAGGGCTAGATTTGTGACGGTACGCCCCGATACGCCGTACCGAAACCTCTTTGCGTCTTTGTTAACACAAACAGTCTCCTCACTACTTTTCCTGAAGCTGAATGTCCCACCACTCACTCGTTTTGACCCTTCAAAGTACGTGGAAGGCACTCCACTCTGGATACTAAGTTATTGTTGTTTTAAGGGGCGGAACTACGAGGTCATCTGCCCCTCACTCTGGATACTAACAGCAAGGTGAGAGAGGGAGGCGGCACAAGCTACGAAAACTTTTCTTGACTTTGGACAATTTTAAAAACTCGGAGGTAAAACATGTTTAAGTACAGTACCTTTTATAATAAAATTATTTCAGAAACCTGTAAAGACAAAATAATAAAACAAGAAATACAATATTGTTGGTGAACTTGTGTGTATTTTCAAACCGAATGTATTGAATGTTTTAAAACACGTAAACAAATTGAAATACATTGTTTGAATGGTAGCCTAGTTGGCCTACATTAAAATTTAATATGGTAAGAAAAATGTTGCTACAGCTGTCTCAATTTAATTGAAAATTAAAATAAAAATTAGATTGCTATTTTGTCCACTGATTAATTTTTAAAGGTGTTCAGAAAAGCGTAAAAATATCGTTTTTAGAACTCTATATTTCAATATTCTATAAAGCCCGCTCCCCACCAGCCGGTTGCCCACAGTATCGGAACCTCCTTATTTACAGGGGGCGAGGTGGCTCAGCGGTCTAGCTGTATGCCTCTCACCAAGGCGGTCCGGGTTCGATTCCCGGTCAATGCATGTGAGATTTTCGAAGTGAAATGCCATGTCCTGTGGTTCGGATTCCACGTAAAAAGGAGGTCCCGTGGCTCATGATCTCAAGATTAACGGTCACGTTAAACTACAAGCTTCCTTCCTTCCTTTCTTTGTTTACAAATCAAGAACTGACATATTCTAATATTTGTCTACCCCTACAGCTCTTATCCTCAACTCTTCATTCCATAACTAAGTTTGCTATTCCTGGGTGTCTTAGTATGAATCCTACCAAACTATCTCTTCTCTTCATTAGCAGTCGACAGAAACATGTCTCCTCCCCTAATCGTATTAATGCTTCAATTCTCCTCTTTTCTGCTGTGCCAACAGTCCAAGTTTCACTTCCATAGAGCACCACGCTCCAGACAAAGGCTTTCAAAAATTACATTTATCATTTTAAATGATCTTGTCGACTTTGTCGTTACGGTGAGATCTGGCGTTACGTTACGGAGACGGGACGAAATGTACCTAAAATGCACTGAGGTGTGTGATGTCATAGTACCGCTTGATGTGCCTCCTTTCCCCGCGCGCTCCGGTGAGCGTGACGTCATCCAGCCAGCTACCTCCTTTGACCTTGGTTTGCACTTGCTAATGGAGTTTGAGTTCACGCAGTTCGATGCATGATCATGAGGTTTTCACCCAGCATTTTTCAGCATTTGTAGCATTTAAAATGATATAATGTCTAGTCTTTCAGACTGACTATCACTATATTTTTAATTCCTAAATCTATATTTGATGTGACCAGATTCCTTTTCTGTACAAAATGCATTCCTTGCCTGAGCCACACTACTTTTTACATCATCTTTGCTTCGTCCATCACTGGTTATTTTGCTTTCTAATTAGAAGAAGTCTCCTACTTCCATTTGCTTTACGTTTGCGCATTTTACGTTTATAGCGGTTTCTCATTTCTTTCGTCTGCATTCCATAATTAATGTTTTACATTTATTGATTTTCAACATGAATTCTTTCCTCGAGGGGGCCTCACTGAGTACGGGAACATTAAACATGTGTGAAAGGGGAGAGGAGGGGGAGCGTACCCCGTGACGAGACCATGCGCGTTACATCTTTCAGAACGACCTCGTTGGGGAGCAGCAACAAATCCAAAGATCGGAGGTTCGAATCCCGGCACTGACAGAGCCTTTTCTGAGAGTAGTTTTCCCAGGTACCTTTCGACACTCCTTGGAGGTAAATACCGGGATACTACCAAGTCCCACAGCACCTACCCCATTACAGTTACACACACTACTAAAGTCACCACAGGAACATAAGTTATCAGACAACATTCATTATGTATCCAAGTACACGAGGCTGATGACCGAAATTATGCCAAACCGCCAACACAAGTTGATAACAACAATAAGGTGTAACATCAAAATATGAACGTATAGAAACTAAATTCGTAGCTTGCCACGGTGGGTGAGTGTTAATCGTGTCGGATTACTAACCCCGAGCTTGAGGTTCGCTCCCAGCCATGGTAAGTGATTTTTGAAAGGCGGCAAAAATCACGACATGCATGTCATACGATGTTGGCATGTTAAATAACCCATTTGAATTCAGTAGGACGTGTTCATAATGGCAACATTAATCACGGGATATTCCACCAATACAAGGTTCCTCATTTCTCTACTAGAAAGCGCTATAGTGTCAAAGAGCTTAGATATCTAACCTCCTCGACTTTCATAGTGCTTCAAGGAACAACAAAAATTCAACATGCAAGCTGCCCTCTGGGTGGCAAATAACAAAGCTTGCACCTGGCACCCGAGGCCATACGATATTATTTTCATTATTATTGATGTGAAACATATTTCCACTCGGTTGCTGGATATTTTTGGGGGAGTGATTTAAAAAATGGGACGGAAGTGGATCGGACGGTAGTGTGTAAGACGCACTGCCTGCTGGATCGCATGAGCAGCCAGGAGGGATGTGATCCATCGGGCAGTGGTACTGCGCCCGAATTCTCCAATCAACACCAATACCCGCTGCACTGTAAAGGATTGCAGACACAAAGATACCCAGCTCACAATGACTTACCATTGTCTGCTAGGTAAAAATTGGGAAATCTAGGATCATACAGGGTATATTTATAAAAAAAAAGGAAATAGTACTACCAGCCTAGGTACAAATTTCTACTAACATTTACATTTAAGCAAATTCGAGAAACTCCGATCACGAGGGGTGATTAGGTCTATCTATAATGAGCGCCTGTATCCTACCTAGCAGTACTATTTTCGGCGTTGACAAAATGAAAACGATGTCAGCTAAGATAAAATTGGCTAATTCGCTAAAAAGCGCTAGCCGATTATTGTTCTATGGAAATACACACATGACCCTAATGTATATCAACTACCAGTGTCTTCCTGACACTACTAAAAAAAATGAAAATTAGAATAAACCAAAAACGTGGCATTTATACATAATGTCCTCAAAATAAGCGTTGGAGAATTCGGTACTACACTGATTCCTTCTTCTCTCATCGAAGAATATAGCATTCATTTGCTATTAGAAAAATTAAACAAAACTTTATTACAAATATTAAACTCTAGTGAAGTTCCTCAGAACTTCCACTGAAATACGAAAAATATGAAACGGCGTGATTTCAAACATTACCCTATATTACACAGTGCGTTTCATATCTGAACCGTAGTTCCATATCTAAATATGCAAGATCAAAATTTACGCACTATTAAATATATATTCATATGTACAATGATTTGTGATTCGCACAAATATTAATTTCTGCGTTGAAATTATTTATTTTCTCTAATATTCGTGAATCTTTACTACTCAAACTTCCTGAACAATCACCATAACTTTATCGGTTGAAAGTATTAAATTCTTGTCTAAATCAAAAGAACATAAGTGACAAATGTTTAAGGTTCAGCACTGCTCTAACTTTTTTTCTCCCATTTAATTATTAAATTCCGAAAATTCCTGAAATTCTTTGCTCGACTTACAATTACTTTAATAAACGTGAATATTCGAAGTGCATGACATTTTACCTTCATTCCACATTTCTGTTCCAAAATTACACAAACAATTATATTGTTTCTTAAACACCCTGTAGAGAACTTGCCTCAAATGCAATTAAATGATATCACCTTCGCTGTGATCAAAACTAGGAAACATGACTCCTCGGTCTCCTTTTGTGAAAATACGTAACTCATTTACGTCTACGATTCCTTTCTTGCACGGTATTCCAAATCTAAACCCATTTCAGTGCATTTTCTCAATCAATGCAAAGAAAATCAGTATCTTTATTAAATATCCACTACCATTGTGAATATTGTTCAAGAAACAAACTTTAACAAAACTCCTCTATTCTTATACAAAATTTCCTCGTGCCTATAAATTCAAATCTTTAACTACGTTCTGTACAGTAATTTTTTATCACCCTGTGATTTAACTTTCTTAACTCCATTACACGTATTTAAATTCAGTTATCTCATTATTGTAACATTCAAAGAATTGTCAGCAAGAATTCATATTTAATAATGATATAAGTGTGTCCTCTCTTCCTGTGAACACAAATTTCTGAATTTAATTCAGTAAAGACCAGCTGATTTATTTTCAGACAATGGGTAGACTTATCTAAGTTGCCCTGTCTCTTCCTTCGTCTTTTAATTACAAGTGACTCAACAATAAAGTCTCAGCTATCTTCATGAAATATTTTGTTTAATAAATTTTATTTAGGTTTTTTAATGCTCTAAATGTTTCATTTGACACATATAAATGTTCTTTGAACATTTTGTTACTAAGAAATATGGTTTATTACGTTTACAGCATAGTTCTACATAACTATCTGTTTCATTACAATGAATTTGGTATTTATTGATTTAATTGACTATATCGATTATTTAGACTATCTTCTGCCAGATTTTCTGTAGTGTAACAATCAATTATTGCACACGGTTGGTTTATAATAAATTTCTGACACTCGAATCAACATCATGAGTTGTCGAAATTTATTTGACATTTCGTGGCATAACCTTTTAAATATACGGTACTTCGATGTTTCAATATACTTTCCAACGCTGCGCATAAAACAGATTTATTTAATTTAATGCAAGTGTCAATGATTCTAAACGACTTTATAATGAACTGATTTAACGTTGACAATAGCAATTCGCTAATAAAAATTCGTCCAAATGACTGAAATTTGCAGTGAAAATGACTCCAAAGAAAATACTAATATACTGGATTAACATCTACACAATCTTATCATACTAATATATAAAAATGAGATGGTGTGTGTCTTTCTTTCTGTCTGTCTGTCTGTCTGTGTGTTACTCATTAACGCAAGAACCACTGGTCCGATTTAAATGAAAGTTTGCACGGATGTAGCTGATTTACCAGGTTTTCATATAGGATACTTTTGATTAAGATATATTGCACTATTGAAAAATGGCGACTATTTTCATATTTCCATTTCAAATAAAAAGAGAACGCTAACGTATAGCAACCTTTTTATAACACTACGAGCTTTAAAATTTAATTTTCTATCCAAAAGGTCCTTATCACTTCTCGTGTATCTCCAACGGTTAGCGAGTAAAACCTACATTTGTGACGTCACTACACCCTTTGGTTTAAACATTTCATATTTTCATCATACTAATATATAAAAATGAGATGGTGTGTGTCTTTCTGTCTGTCTGTGTGTTACTCAATAACGCAAGAACCACTGGTCCGATTTAAATGAAATTTTCCATGGATGTAGCTGATTTACCGTGTTTACATATAGGATACCTTTGATTACGATATTTTGCACTATTGAAAATTTGCGACTATTTTCATTTTTCCATTTCAAATAAAAAGAGAACGCTAAGATATAGCAATCATTTGATCGCACTACGAGCTTTAAAATTTAATTTTCTACCCGAAAGGTCCTTATCACTTTTCGTGTATCTACAACGGTTCGCGAGTAAAACCAAAATATGTCTTATAAAACACGGTCAACGCCGAGCGATGTTAGTCTATGTTAGTCTCTAGATTAACTGTTTTATTTATAGAGGTAGTTTTTGGAGTCCGAAACGATCGTGATTTTGAGTCTAATTTTATACTCTCTGTGCCGGTTATTGTATGTGAATATTTGGATCTTCACGCTGTTTCACAATGTTACAATGCTTTCTACTTTGCTCTGTATGCTTTCATACTTTTTATCGATTTGTTTTTCGTTAAATGAATATTTCAGTTTGCCAATATTTATCTGCTTTTGTCGTTTATTACCATGATCTGAAACCCTAATTCACAGCCGAATGTGTTGAAGAATAACGACTGTCACATTAGTTTATTTAGTGTTCATATTAATCTCACTGCAAAACTGGGGAAATTTATTTCAAGAAAGTTGGTATTTTGCCTCTTACGGCTAATAAAAAAAACGCACAAAACACGGCGTAAAACTAGAAAAGTTATAGAGGTGAAAGACGGTTTTAGCGTTTAGCTCCCTCAGTAAAGTTGCAGAGGTGTTCTAAATAAGAATTGAGTATCACACAGTTTGCTTCTCCTTTGGTGGTCCGCAAGTAGACCACAAGAGCCCGCTGATGAGCCATCTCGGAGTTACCGGGCGTAATCTCGCTTAAGACACGGCCCGCAAATAGACCACAAGAGCCCGCTGATGAGCCATCTCGGAGTTACTAGGCGTAATCTCGCTTAAGACGCGGCATAAACTTGGACAATTTTCTGTGATTAAGTTGTTTTTGTTCATATTACCTGGGATGATTGAAGTTTGTTCCGTTACTGCTGCTCTTTATCATGACATGGTACGTAGTTTCCGCAATATTACTTATTGCGGATATGATAATTTCTATCAAGTTTGATGTATATTTAGCATAATGTTTAGGCCTATATGTTTAAATATACAGTAAAACCCCTGAAATCCGATCTAATTGGGGCTGTAGCCTGTTCGGATTTCAATTTGTTCGGATTAGCCGAAAATATCCATAACATAATAACCAGCCCTCGTTACGGTACAGGACTGTGCGTTGAGCTAGCGACAGTGAGGAAGAAGAAACTTGGACAGACAAAGTGACTTATACTGAAGCTGCATCTGCTCTTGACATCGCATTGCGCTTCGTAGAACAACACGCAGTAGTCACGCCAAACGATGTCATGTTCATGCGACGCTGGCGCACGATTGCCACCGCGGAAATGTTTTCGTCACTTCGACAATTTGAAGATAACTGATTTCAAGTGAAAGATTAAATTATATTTTGTGTATTTATATTGTTATTTCATTGTTTTTGCAAATTGATTAACCTAAGAAATTACAATAAACCAACTTTTCCGTTTATCAATCCTGGATGAGATAAGTTTGTAGCTTAGGCACCTTTACACTTTGCTAGGTATGCCAACTGTACTTCTTTGTTAATTTTTCAACTAATTATTTAAAATAACGTTATATTGTAGAATATATAATTGTTTTATCACTACAATAAGTTTCTCTCTTTTTTCTTCAAACTTGAAATTGTCGAAAATAACTCGTTCGGATTACCCGGGATTTCGGATTTCTGGGGTTCGGATTTGACGGGTTTCACTGTAGTATGAAGTCGTTAAACGATAGGTGTCCAATATTTAAGGCAGATTATTTAACTTTTACTACATAGAAGCTGATATTTATTTCCAATATATAAACGCACATTCTCATCAACAAAGCGGGGGCAGACAGGCTTTTCTCAGGGTACTCCGATTTTCCCTGTCACAATTTCATTCCAGCAACAATCTACACTATCATTTCATTTCATCCGACATTCATTTAATCATTGCCCCAGGGGAGTGCGACAGGCTTCGGCAGCCGGCACAGTTCATATCCTTGCTGCTAGATGGGGGTTTCATTCATTCCATTCCCTGACCGGTCGGTCGAATGAAAGCAGGCTGAGGATTTTCACTTTCCTACCTCTGATAATTTGGTGAGTGAAAATGCATGTAGTCTTCAGACGTAGTTGGTAACATGGAAATAACATAACTACATTAGGAGGGTGTGATTATATATATTAATGATTTAGGCCAGCAAGTACTAAAAGCCGTTCGAAGAACGGGTACTTCAGCTAGTATATATATATAAAAAGGAATGTCTGTGTGTTTCGTCTTTTATGCGTTCATAAACCATTCATCCGATTGCGATCAAATTTTGGTGAGTTGTTGTAAACACTTCCGGGAGGTTTATAGGCATAGTTAATCGATTTCAAAATAGATAGCGTGCGAGTAGTTAAAACAAAAGCGTAATGGCAATGCGTTCATATGCAATTCATCCGATTGCGATCAAGTTTGGGTGAGTTGTTATGCACAGTCCCGGAAAAGTTATAGGCGTAGTAAATCCAATTTACAATAGATGGCGCGCGAGTCGCTTCAAAAAATGGCGTGCGTTTGTTTCAAGAAAGTCCCACTTGCGTTCATATGCCATTTATCCCAGTGCCATGAAGCTTGGGTGAGATGTACTGTACACTTCAGGTAAGGTTTATGGTTTAGTAAATCCACTTAACAATAGGTAGCGCACGAGTAGATTCAACAAATGAGCGACGACGGGCGAAGCGTTTCAAGAAAGTCCTGTATGCGTTCACATACCATTTGTCCGATATTGATGAAACTTGGGAGAGAGGTTGTGTACACTACAGGCAAGGTTTCTGGCTTAGTAAATCCATGTTATAATAGGTAGCGCACGAGTGGATTCAACAAATGAGCGACGACACGCGAAGCGCTTCAAATAAGTCCCGTATGCGTTCATATACTATTCGTCTGATAGCGATGAAACTTGGGTGAGATGTTGTGTACACTTCAGGGAAGCTTTCTGGGTTAGTAAATCCACTTCACAATAGGTATAACACAAGTAGATTAAACAAATGAGCGACGACGCGAGAAGTGTTTCAACATAGTCCCCTATGCGTTCATATACCATTCGTCCGATAGCGACTAAACTTAGCTGAGTTGTTGTGTACACATCAGGGAAGGTTTCTGGCTTAGTAAATCGACTTAAGAATAGGTAGCGCACGAGTAGATTCAATAAATGTGCGACGACGGGCGAAGCGTTTCAACAAAGTCCCGTATGCGTTCATATACTATTCGTCTGATAGCGATGAAACTTGGGTAAGATGTTGTGTACACTTCAGGCAAGGTTTCTGGCTAAGTAAATCCACTTTACGATAGGTAGGGCACGAGTAGATTCAACAAATGAGCGACGACGCGCGAAGCGTTTCAACAAAGTCCCGTATGCGTTCATATAATATTCGTGTGATAGCGATGAAACTTGGGTGAGATGTTGTGTACACTTCAGGGAAGCTTCCTGGGTTAGTAAATCCACTTCACAATAGGTATATCACAAGTAGATTAAACAAATGAGCGACGTCGCGCGAAATGTTTCAACATAGTCCCCTATGCGTTCATATACCATTCGTCCGATAGCGACTAAACTTAGGTGAGTTGTTGTGTACACATCAGGGAAGGTTTCTGGCTTAGTAAGTCCACTTAACAATAGGTAGTGCACGAGTAGATTCAACAAATGTGCGACGACGGGCGAAGCGTTTCAACAAAGTCCCGTATGCGTTCATATACTATTCGTCTGATAGCAATGAAACTTGGGTGAGATGTTGTGTACACTTCAGGGAATTATTCTGGGTTAGTAAGTGCACTTTACAATAGGTATCGCACAAGTAGATTAAACGAATGAGCGACGACGCGTGAAGTGTTTCAATATAGTCCCGTATGCGTTCGTATACCATTCTTCCGATAGCGACAAAAACTTGGGTGAGTTGCTGTATACACTCCAGGGAAGGTTTCAGGCTTAGTAAGTCTATGTTACAATAGGTAGCGCACAAGTAGATTCAACAAATGAGCGAAGACGCGCGAAGCGTTTCAACAATGTCTTGTATGCGTTCATATACCATTCGTCCGATATCGATAAAACTTGGGTGAGATGTTGTGTACATTTCAGGGAAGGTTTCTGGCTTAGTACATCAACTTTACAATAGGTATCGCACAAGTAGATTCAACAAATGATAGACGGCACGCGGGACACTAGGGCTGAGTTTTTAGGCGAAAATGAGAAAATAACAGTATTTTGTTTTTCCCATATATATATCTTATGGACCCCTGTGGATCATTTCAGTAAAAAAGTTTTCATGCACTGCCATTTTTAAAGGCTCAACGACATTTTTAAATATCTTCTGCGTAAAAAGAAGATGGAAGGCAAATCATAGAAAGTAGGCTATACTTTTAAAAATAGAAATCATAGAAAGCCATAGGTTAACTCAAACGAAAGGTCTGTATACTCTTTATCACTACAACAAAACATTTTATTTTTCAGATTTTTTTCAAAAAAGTTTCATTGGGTGAGCCAAACTGGTTAATATAGCATGCGGTTTTATAAAAATGCTTTTATCTCCAAACGACATTTTTAGGCAATCAAAATGCTCCGTGTGCATGAGATATTCACGAATTGTACTAAAAAAATCACTGGATATTCAGAAACACATGTGTTGTAAGATAACATTGCGATATCTGCAGTCACTTTGTAAATTACACACGAAAAAAATAAAAAACTATGAAAAAGTTTCAAAATTCATAAAACATGATTGCACATCAAGAAAAAAAATTATCTGACAGCATACATGTATCACTTTCCTGAAATATCTCAATGTTATAATATTAAGAATAGTTTTATGTATATGTAATGAAAATATCAAGCGTTTTACACAATTTCTAATGCGCATGGAGCATTTTGATTACACGGTATATTTTAATAATAAAATTAGTAAAAAATTAATTACATTTCATCCAATTGTTTTCAAATTTGGTATGTGACTTAGTGTTACCATTCTAGGTATGCAGTTTAAATTTCAACTCAATCTGATAAAAAATGTGGAAGTTGAAAAACTCAGCCCTAGTGTCCCTTAAACAAAGTCCCGTAGCGTTCAAGTACCATTCAGCCGATTGCTAAGAATCTTTGGTTGGATTGTTGTGCACACTCCAGGAAAGGTTTCTGACTTAGTAAATCCTTTTTACAATAGGTAGCGCACGAGTAGATTCAACAAATGTGTTACGGCGCGCGTATCGTTAAAAAAAAATCGTTTGTGTTCATAAACCATTCATGCAATTGCTCTGGAATTTAGAGAAATGTTGTTTCCACTCCCGCAAAGATTTCTGATTTCGTAAATCCATTTTACAATAATTGGTAGCGCACGAGTACATTCAACTAATGAGCGACAGCGCGTGAATCGTTTCAACCAAGTCCCGTATGCGTTCATATACCATTCATCCGATTGTGATAAAACGTTGCTGAGTTGAGTACAGTCCTGCGAAGGTGTATGAATTAGTAAATCCGTACTTCAATGGGTGGCGCACAAAAGATTCAACAAATGAGTGAAGGCGCTTGAATCGTTTAAACAAAATCCCGTATGCGTTCATATGCCATTCATCCAATTGCGATGAAACGTTCATGATTTGTTGGGTACACGCCAGGGAAGGTTTTCGACTTAGTAAATCCATTTTACAATAGGTAGCGTACGAGTATATTCAGCAAATGTGTGACGGCGCTCGAATCTTTTCAACGAAGTCCCGTATGCGTTCATATACCATTTATTTCATTGCGATGAAACTTTGGTGAGTTGTTGAGCACGCTCCCATGATTTTTTTGAGATAGTAAATCAATTTTACAATAGTTTAGAGGTGGTTAACGGAAAATAAATAAATAAATATTGGGAATCCAAAAGCACTTCAACAAACAAAGGTACAACGCCAACACTTTCTTTGATTGGCATTGCAACGCATGCCGGGTACAGCTAGTTTTAAATAAAATGACTGTTGGTCAATTTGGATAAACACAGAACATGACTACAATTCTACTAAATATATTTCAATCTCTTCACTACCTTGTGCTGCCGTCGATCTCTGCTGGAATATGCCTTGTCTGGCAAGACAAATGCGCTTGAGCACGTAGCACACAGTTGCTTGAACCAGCTGTGACGAGGATTGCTGGATAACCTCACAGTGGAGCAAGGTCAATGACAGAACTGGGTTAGCTTAGATTTGTTCTGCATTTCTGTGCATCGCGTAGATGTTCGACTGCGCTACCCATGTTGTAGAATTCTGGATTCAACTTTTCATTTCTGTAGTCTCTACTTCCCTATAATGTGCATCTTAGCACGAAGTCATAATCAGGTTAATGATTAAGCCTGTATAACTTCCCCGTCGCCAATTCATAAACTGCATTTTGAATAGCTTTAAGGATGAATAGAATTGTATAAGTAATATAGCTATTTTCATGTAGTGAATTGTTGCAGTTATCTGCGTGAGATGTGTAGTAGCTTTGTATCGAAATACTGAAATAACAAGCTGTGTTTCAAATACTCCACAGACTTGCTCTATGAAGCTTCTCTAAATGTGAGGGCAAATGAGCTCTGTCTCGTTCCTATAAATGTGCTACAAAATTACCGGCCTGCATACTGTGCTGGTCTCGGTCAGAATCTCGCTTGCTTCACGAGTCACGGCCTTCTTAACTCCGCGCTCCTTCTCACAACTTTCTTTATACGTAGCACTGTCTATGAAGCAACTCGCTTCTAAACTAGCGGTCTTGTTCAGACCAGATCTGAATTTGGAATGAACGCTCGTTCTTTCTCTCAGCTCACGTGAAGTTCATCCCGCTTCTTCCCCTCTCTTGGTGTGACGCAGCCCCACTCTTCCCCTCACTCGCTGTGATCAGCCGCGGACACTTCTCCTCCTTTATGACGCTACACTCACCTCTCGTCGTGTGACGCATTCTTACGATTGTAGGCCTCCCTATATTCTGATAATAAATACACAACCATTAGTCAAATAATTCCTTATTTCTTTCCTGCCTTCCGTAATTGTTTATATTAATAATGATGCATGGTTTTACACTCTGTTTCAGCTTAGGATTTCCATTACTCAAAAATTTTAAGGAATAAGAGATTTTAATTCGTTCTTTTTATTTTTGCTGCGTCCCAGTTCGTGTCCCGTCTGGATCTTAGTATTGGCCTTAAATAAATTCGGGTGCAGTACCATGTGGAATGTTTATCACATACGGATTACTTCAAGGTTTTCAGGCGCCATTACATATATTTCTGCAATTAATCATCTTCAAGTTGTCGTTCAAAACAAAAGTTTGGTGCTTTTTGTCGGTCAACACGAATTTACTCAAAAAGAGCTGGGTTTTGTCCTAATCCTGAAATAAATTACATGAGATTAATAAATACACTAGGATGACCAGTTTCGATCGTCAAGCGATCATCATCAGATCTTTTACACTTAGGCTATAACATCTATGTTTGAGAATACAGGTTAAAAATATTTACAATATGTACAATTATTTAGTTGCAGTATTGGTAATGCAACTAAGGCCTCCGTGGCTTAGGCGGCAGCACGCCGGCCTCTCACCGCTGGATCCGTGGTTCAAATCCCGGTCACTCCATGTGAGATCTGTGCTGGACAAAACGGAGGCAGACAGGTTTTTCCGGGTACTCCGGTTTTCCCTGTCAACATTTCATTCCAGCAACACTCTCCACTATCATTTCATTTCATCTGTCATTCATTTAATCATTGCCCCAGAGGAGTGCGTCAGGCCTCGGCAGCCGGCACATTTCATATCCTCGCCGCTAGATGGGGGCTTCATTCATTCCATTCCTGACCTGGTCTGAGACTGGAAGCAGGCTGTGGATTTTCATTCATTGGTAATGCAACTGTCGATATATGCTAAATGTAGTATATCTAATGTTAGGTGAAATGCTAAAATGGTGACAAGACTCCGGAGTTTGTCTGTTTGGGGTGATTATATGGTTAAACAAAATTAACTATGGTTATACTGTAATAATACAGGCTGATATTTATCCGGTTGTCTTCCTGACTGGAACTTCGAGTAGTTTCGTGTTCACTCTAGCACCAGTTTTGGTCGACTAACCCGGGTGTTAACTGGACGAAACTGGTTTTCCTTTCTCCCCTTTGTTCCTGTATGCTTTCTGAGGTCTGTGCTATTTGTATTTGTGTGACGTTGCCAAATCTAGATAAGAATGTATGTTATTGAATACAGGAAGATCTACAACTATTAAAGACCGTGGAACTGTCTTCGCCACGCATGGACTAAAAAGCCATTCAACTAAGCGCTTCCCGGTCTATTGAAGACGGCCCGGCACCTTTAATACTGCCACGCATACCGGGCTAAGTTTATTGCAGAAAAAAGTACATAGTACACCTGATCCAGATAACATTTACCTATTAACCACCGCTATCCCCCCCCCCCTTCTTTTATCTAGCTTGGCTGAGTCGCTAAGTTGTGTCCTGTTTCCTACAGGGTGTGGCTTTTAGTAGAGTGAAAAGGGGTGAACTCTCCATAAAAGTGTGTTCATTTAGATTGTTGGGATTGTTTCGTTTGGTTAGGTTAATCTCGATTGCTTCTTTTATGTCGAGAGCTCTGCCTTTCGGTTCGTGATGAATTATTTTTAGGTCAGTCTCGATTTTAGTAAAGCTGTGCCCCGTGTCACACATATGTTCGTATACGGCTGAATGTGTTCCGAATCTTATCGCATTCCTATGTTCATTATAACGTGTATCTACTCGTCTTCCACTCTGTCCAATGTAATTAGCTTGACAACCTGTGTCTTGACATGTAATAGAATATACCCCTGACTTTGAGTACTGGTCTTGTTTATTTAGATGACTATTTTGCAGGTGCCTCCCGATCGTATTGTTCGTTGTGACTGCTATTTTTATGCCTTGCTTTTTGAAAAGATTAGTGATTTTATAAATGTGTTCGTATTCACATAGTTGAAGCGAACACATTTTTTCTCATTAATGTCCGGTTTGGGAATCGTTCTACCTTTATTTTTATTTTTGGCTATAATTTGGTCAATTTTGCTTGGCGGGATATTGTTTTCCTTTGCTATTTGCTTAACGGTTGTTATTTCCTTATTATAGTTGTATTTTGAGATGGGTATGTTTATAGCCCTGTGCACCATTGAGTTGAACCCCGCTAATTTGTGTGTACTGGGGTAATTAGACTGATTATCGATTGTATGCGAGGTCTGTGTGGCTTTCCGGAATATGGAATATGAAAGTTCGTTATCTTTACGTTCAATGGTTATGTCGAGATAATTTATCTTTAGGTCTGTTTTGGATTCCTTAGTGAATTTGATTGAGTGGTGTAGGCTGTTAATTGACTGGAAAATTGTTTCTTCGCTTGTTAGTTCAGTATCGTAGATGCAAATTACATCATCTAAGTATCTTTTCCCTTTGTTGAAGTATTTTCTAAGAACTCATTTTCTAGTGCATTAATGAAGATGTCAGCGATTAATCCGCTTATTCGTGATCCCATCGCTAGGCCTTTTTCTTGTGTGTACATTTTATTGTCGAATTGAAACACGTTTTGGTTGAGGTTGACCCTCAGTAATTCCACAATCTCTTCAGTTTATTTTGCCGAATTCTTGGATTTTAAGTTGTTTTCGATAGTGTTGATTGCATCATTAATAGGGACATTGGTGAACATGTTAGTTACATCGAAATATACAAGCCTCAAACTAGGTTTCATTTGTAGGGTGTTCAATGCTGTTACTAATTCTGTTGTGTTCTTTACAGAGTAGTTTATGTCGTTCATCGAGAATAGGAGCGAGGTCGCAAAGACGGCTAGACTTAGGAAGTTCTTTCTTTGCAAAAAGCCATGACAGTTCGGTAGGAAAAGTTTCCAGCTGAGTGAGCTGCAAAACCTTAGTGGTGGCAAGCGTTAATTCATAGTTAGTTAAATGTGTTTTAGGAAGAACGGGTTGATCAATGACAAGATATTTCCACCTAAGAAGATAAGCAAAAACGCGGATGAGTTTGTAAAAAGAGGAATAACGAGACAATAAAGAAAACGAACGCTAGTAACGAGACAAGAAGCACTCGCTTTTACTATTTTTGCGCCGGGCAAGTTGGACATTGGAGCTGGAGGTTTAGAAGGTCAACAAAAACAGTCCTTAACTAACAACGAGGGACCGTGCCAATAAAGATCAAATACGACTAATTGAGACGGTAAGCAACCGCGTGAGATAATATTATCAGCGCCGGGAACGTGTCTCCATTAAAATCCTGACGAAAGAGTTGGTATTTTGGCAACTCTATTGGCGACAAAAGTTCGCCAATGAGTAGAAGTTTTGGCGAACCATGTAAGAGTGTTCAGAAAGTCGCTCCATAACCAAATTTGGGAAAATTGAATCTTTAAAGTGTTTTGCAGTTTGTGGGAAAGTTCCGCTGCCATGATAGCGGTGCACAATTCAAGCCGAGGTAAAGAAACGGTCTTAAGGGGAGACACTTTAGATTTAGCACAAATAAGATTCGAGCTTGAAGATTCATTTAAAGAAGTGTAATGAACAGGGTATGCACAACAACCATAAGCTTTTTCGGAACTGTCAGCAAAGACATGAAGTACAAGGGGTGTGTTAGATGAAGTATTAACTAAAGTTCTGGGAATTTCACTAAGTGAACGGTCAAGCAAACTACAACGAAAGGAAAGCCATATATTGGGGAAAGAAGTGGGGATAGCTTCATCCCATTCGCACTTAAAAGACCATAGTTCTTGCATGAACAGTTTGGCGTTAACAATAACTAGTGCGAGAATTTGAAGGGGGTCGAAAATCTTAGCTATTTCGGAGAAAATTTGCCTCTCAGTATTGGGAAGTTCTTTAGAAAGAGATACTGAATCACTGCTCTGCCAAGAACAGAAGTTCTAGTCTGAAGACTGGAACGGGTACACGTGGCCTCATAAGGCAAAACTGAGAAGAGAGTTTTCAATTCCCATCTCAGCCATCTGTGGTTTCCCACTTCTAATAGTTCCTAACCTAAGGACACGGCGGTCTTCTTCCCAATCCTCACCTGAATTACAAATACACACTGATTTAGCCATCACTATAACACAGGTTAACTGACAAAGATTCCACACACTCCCAAGTACACTGGGCTACATGACACTGATCTCCAAGCCCCTCAAATGAAACAACAACACCAACAAACAGAATATGACCAGACACAGGCACTCACTTACACTGGAAGGTCGGCCATATTGCCCCGTATTTTACTGTGAGTGTATTAATTAATGTGATAAACTGTGTTAATGTGATGTTTGCACTAGAGTGTGTAGTGGCTAGTATACGGGTTCAAATCCTGGCTCAGCGCAGAAATTTAAATCTCGTCTGAGTTCTGTGAAGGAATACATTTTGCCTCCTGCGGCAGAACTGAGAAGACGGGAATTTGTTTCCTACCTCATCCATTCCAGAAGTGATTTCCCATGATTAACCCATTTATACACCATCGAAATGCCGGGATTGTACTCAAGATAAGGCCATGGCCAACTCCTACCCGAACCCCAAATACAAATGAACACAGGCACAGCAATTATAATGACATTGGTTATAAATCATATTTCACACACACACACTAGTACACAAGGCTACATGTCCACGTTGTCGGAAAGCCTCAAAATGATTCAACCAATATTCATTTATCAAAACCAAACCTACAGTGACAGGGATGGTTAGTGCTGACACCTGCTGGCCAGAAGAAGGATTATATATCAATGCTTTCAACTGATGGTTGAGGTTTGTCACGTTTCAAACACGGGCTTGTTCAGAGGCTTTAGTTCACATTCATATCACCATCTGTGATCTGTCATATTCTGTGTATCGAGACTGCTATTGAGATTTCTATTTTCCCTTGATAACAAACAAAATGAATGCTGAAGACTGAACTACTTAGATACTTACCATTCTTATTTTATAGGCGGCCAGAGATGGGTGATTTAATACGAGAAATTCAGAGTATCAACATCTAAACGTTCCATTATCTAACGTTGGTATCAGAAAGTATCGTACTCCTTATCAGCGCCGTGCGATTACTGATGATGTACCTGTATTATTATTATTCCCTGACACGAAGAACGCACCTTTAAAACGCGTTCTCTATTTGGATTTCAACCGTGAATTTATTGAATACCTCGCGATTATCTGGATGATATGACTGCTCTTGAGAAATTGATAACAATCAAATCAATAATCACGGGGTCTTTATTTCAGTTGTGTCAGTTTCCCTAGCAGCGAGGAAGAATATTTCAAGGGACTGATTCTTATCCTAAAAATGGCAGTACAAACAAGTATGTTTCGATCTAGGGAACTTTATTGTGTCTTATTCAGAGTTTACCACATGTGAATGTGCGTGCGAGTCACAGGTCCTGACGTTACTCTGGTAACCCAGTAAGGTAATTCATGGTAAGTACATATGCATTGTGTTAGGTAGATTTCATTAGAAAGCTAACTATTGAAATGGGTACCATGTTTCGACTTCCGGAAAATTTCGACATATCTTCGCGTTTCACATCCCCCAGACCCTAAAACCACCGTCTGTTCAAAAGTGTATATATAATTTATGTATGTATTTCACTTTCTTGTGGGCACGATAACTGCCGTAATTTTGCACCAATCACTTTGAATTTTTTACCGAATATGTATACCTATAAAATCTCGGTCGAGTGCCTTACTGGGCTAATCCGGTCGAAGGGGGTGAAAATGGGGGTCTTTTTTTCGAAAAAGTGATATATTGCTATAACTCTCTTGATATGTGAAATATCGAATCCATTCAACGTTCATACTATGTGATGGATAAAGCCCAAAGATTTATGTTTGAAGAGTTTTTTTTTATAGCACCAACCTTTGACCAAAGGGGTGGGAAAAAGTGGGTTTTTCGGGAAACATTAATCATATCTCTCTTGATTGGCACAATATCAAAACCGTACATAATGGACAATATTCCCCTAATAATTACCTAAAACCTTTGTCTGAAAGAATTTTTGATATGACCCACCATTACGCCAAGGGATGAGAAAAATGATTTCGGAATTATAGGAAAATGCCAAGAGCTATCAGTGGTTGCCATCGCAACACTACTAAATTGATGAGGGATGAGCCATCAGACGTTGCCATGACAACGCACTTGCACGAGATCAGATTCAGAATTCCATCTAAGTGTGAAGCGGCTTCGGTGACGTAACTGGTAGCATGCTGAATTTCTATGCCCAAGGTAGCGAGTTCAAAGCCGGCCGAAGTCGTCGGATTTTCTAAGAGCGCTAAAAATCCCTCAGTATGCTTTCCTTTGGAGGGGAAGTTCCAACGTTCGTTGCGAGTTGCTGGTTGCGGTGGCATCTAGTAGCCAAGTTCACAGCTAAGTGTCGTTGGGTACTACCTGGTAGCAACATTAGGAACTACTGCTTGAAATTGACCGTCTGCAGTCCTTACCTGAATTACAGACTAATACAGCCATCCCAAAGTACACGGGGTTACATGACCGCGTTGTCGCAGCCCTTAAACTGAGGAACCAACCAAAATCTCTGCGGGAGATATAATTTTGCGTGAAGAAGTAACAGACCATTACATAGTTACACATCAGTGTCGAAACCTTGCATAAGGACAGTGTGACCACAAGTATAAAAATGGACCCCAAATGACAAGAAGGTTACCGTTCCCATAAGACAATAAAATGTTTAAAAAATGACGAAAAACAAAGTTTATTAAGCTCCAATTATAAAATACCTTCTCGCAATAAGTGAGGTCTGATACTTCTACGAAAACCTGCATATTCTGCCTATATTCGCCTATCCCCAAGTTTGTCCGGTGAAATCTACCTCCGCCTTCCGGCGTGCCGAGAGGCCTTTTTTTTAATTATTCAAAATCCAAAACAAATTTCTAGATGGCTCGCTGTGGGTAGGTAGACAGATAACGCAACTATTTAGTATTTACTGTTATTGCTTATTCTAGGGCCTACGATTGTGGATAATGTCCCGTGTATTTGGGTGTTTGTGGAATTAGTGTGATAATCTGTGTAACTGTGATAGCTGTATTTGTGTTAATATTCGTAAATTGAGAATATGATTGGAAGGAGGCGGCCGTGCCATTTACCTGGAGTAGAAGTGGAGAAACTACGATAAACCACTACCAGGATGGCTGAGGTGAAAATCGAACCCCTCTCTTCGTCGCTTTTCCTCACGAGGTTGAGTATAACCCGTTCAAACCCTCACAACAGAGTTAAAATTCCTCGGTTGACCCTTGAATCAACCCCGGACCTCCTAGGTGACAGCCAAGAACGCTAGTCACTACACCACGAGGGGTCCATTTTTAGTTGGAGATTGGAAAGTTTAGTACAGAAAAGAGATCAGTATTGCTCCTAATGAGAATTCTACTCAAAGTTTCGCTAGGAACTGTGCCTGCATCGTTAACAGAATAGTTTGGTCTAATTAAGTGTGGCAAATGAGAAGTTCCTTTGTTCGTCACTAGATGGCTGGATGTAGGTAGAGAATGCGCCTTTCCTAGTTGTTGTCGTTGCTTATTTTACGGGCTGCGACATCGTATTCATATAGCGTATAATAGTGTATTTGTGTGTGTGTGACAACCTGTTATTGTGCTGCCTGTGCTATTGTGTGTATTTGAAAACTGGTGATATAATAGGAAAGCAGGTGTCTGTGGTCTTTACGTTTGGAACCATCCCAGCATTTGCCTGGAGTAGAGGTGGGGGAAATCACGGAAAACTACTTTCAGGATGGCTGAGGTGGGAATCGGACCCTCCCCTCCTCAGTTTTGCCACAGAAGGCTGAGTGTACCCCGTTCCAGCCCTCACGCAAGAATTAAAATTTTCTTGGTAATGCCGAGAATCGAACCCGGACCTCCGAGGTGACAGCTAAGCATGCTAGTCGCTACACCACGAGGTGGTCCATTTTTAGTTTGAGGACGGAAAGTTTACTACAGGGAAGATGATGATGATGATGATGATAATTGTTGTTTTAAGGGGCCTAACATCCAGGTTATCGGCCCCCTACAGGGAAGATATCAGTTTAAAAAAGTCCTCTCGGCACGCTGGAAGGCGGAGATATATTTCATCGGGCAAACTTGGGGATAGGCTAAAATAGGCAGAATATGCAGGTTTTCGTAGAAGGATCAGACCTCATTTATTACGAGAAAGTATTTTATAATTGGAGCTCCATTAACTTTGTTTTTCGTCATTTTAAGCATATTTTAAACATTTTACTGTCTTATGGGGACGGTAACCTTCTTGTCATTTGGGGTACATTTTTAGCCTATTTTCAATTTTGAAAAAATAGGCTTATGAGATCACCTGTTGTCCGTGTGTGTGTGCGTGCGCGCGCGCGCGCGCGTGTGTATGTGTGTGTGTGTGTGTGTGAGGAGTGTGTGTGTGTGTGTGTGTGTCCCAATAAATTCTAGACGGCTTGAGCGATTTCAAGGACACTCTGTAAATCCATAGCACTATTCCGGGCGACCCCGACCGTGCCCTTCAAATTTTGTTACGTCTCTCCAATCCAACATGGCGGCTGTGCGAAATATTTCACCAGCATTCAATATCTCCGAAACTATTCCCGATATCACCCTGGAATTTATTACGATGATGAAGTTCACCTATGTGACTTTTGAAAAACTGGTAACTACAAAACCAACATGGCGGCCACGCGAATTTGCGACTTTTAAATAGACGTTTCTCGCGATTTAACCAACCAAACGCATTAAAACTTAGTACAGTATATGTTTATACACATTGTAATGCACCGACATCTAACTTGGTTCAATTGTTTACATAACCACAAGATGGCGGTTGTGCGAAATATATCACCGGCATTCTATATCTCTGAAACTATTAGCGGTATCATCCAGAAATTTTGTACGGAGATACAGGGCACTACTGGAAGTTCACCTATGAGACTTTCAAAAACAGGTTAACTACAAAACGAACATGGCGGCCAAGCGAATTTGAAAATTTTTAATAGACCATCCTCGCGATTTAATGCTCCAAACGCAATGAAATCTGGTACAGGTAATGTTTATACACATTGCAATGCACTGGTATCTAATTTAGTTCAATTGTTTACATTACCTCATGATGGCGGCTGTGCGAATTTTAAAAATATTTTTTTTATTTCTTGTGTCGTAATCATGCGATCGAAGTGAAAGTATGAATAATGAACCTACGCATTAATTTTCCTTTAGTGGTACATGACTCTATGGGCTATACATTTAGCAATCCAACATGGCGACCATCCGAAATATTTAGACGGCTCTGAATTACTACGAATCTATTATAGCAATGAAACTGATTTTTTTATGTTAATAAGGGCTATGAACTTAAGTTCACCTATAGGACTTTAAATAACCTGGTGATCACAAATCCAACATGGCGGCGACGCGAAGTATAAATATTCACATGGACGTTTCTCGCAATTTAACCATCCGACTGCAGGGAAACTTGGTACAGTAAATCCTTGTACGAATGTTAATCCACTGGAATCTAATTTATTTCAATTGTTTCCATAACCACAAGATGGCAGCTGTGCGAAATTTTAAAATCTCCTCGTTACTTCATGTGTCCTAATCATGCGAATGAAGTTTGAAGGCTACACGTAACTTACACAATAATCTTCATGTAACTGTACATAACCCTAGGACCTACATATATAAAATCCAACATGGCGACCAACCGAAATATTTAGTCGGTTCTCAATATCTACGAATCTATTACAGCACTCAAACTGTAATTTTGTATGTTGATAGTGGTAATTAACATGTGTAGGATATATGAAAATAGGCTGTATAGTTCTTCACGGAACTACTTGTTATACTTGTGGTCACACTGTCCTTATGCAAGGTTTCGACACTGATGTGTAACTAATAATAATAATGTTATTGGTTTTACGTCCCTTTTAACTACACTGGCTTTTAGAGACGCCGGGGTGCCGGAATTTTGCCCCGAAGGGGGTCTTTAACGTGCCAGTAAATCTACGGACACGGCTCCCTCGCATTTGCTCATCCTCAAATGCCAGCTGACTGCGCCAGGATACGAACCTGCAACCTTGGGCCCAGCAAGCGAGAACGTTACCCCTGAGCCGCGCAGCCAGCCCTGATGTGTAACTATGTGACGGTCTGTTCTTCACGCAAAAATTATATCTCCCGCAGAGATTTTGGTTGGTTCCTCAGTTTAGGGACTGCGACAATGCGGTCATCTAACCCCGTGTACTTTGGGTGAGTGTAGAATCTGTCTGATAAACAGTGTGAATTGTGATGGCTGTATTAGTCTGTCATTCAGGTAAGGACTGCAGACGGTCAATTTCAAGCAGTAGTTCCTAATGTTGCTACCAGATACTACCGTCAACGACACCTAGCTCTGAACTTGTCTACGAGATGCCACCGCAACCAGCAATTCGCAACGAACGTTGGATCTTCCCCTACAAAGGAAAGCATACTGAGGGATTTTTAGCGCTCTCAGAACATTCGACGACTTCGGCCGGCTTTGAACCCGCGAACTTGGGCATAGAAGTTCAGCTTACTACCAGTTACGCCACCGAGGCCGCTTCTCACTTAGATGGAAAACTGAATATGTTCGCGTGCAAGTGCGTTGTCATGGCAACATCTGATGGCTCATCCCTCATCAATTTAGTAGTGTTGTCATTGCAACCTCTGATAGCTCTCGGCATTTTCCTATAATTACGAAATCATTTTTCTCATCCCTTGGCGTAATGGTGGGTCATATCAAAAATTCTTTCAGACAAAAGTTTTAGGTAATTATTAATGGAATATTGTCCATTTTGTACGGATTTGATATTGTGCCTATTAAGAGAGAGATTATTAATGTTTCCCGAAAAATCCACTTTTTCCCACCTTATTGGACAATGGCTGGTGCTATCAAGAAACTCTTCAAACATAAATTTTTGGGCCTTATTTGACACATAGTATGAACTTTGAATGGATTTGATATTTCAAATATTAAGAGAGTTATAGCGATATTTCACTTTTTCTAAAAAAAAGACCCGCATTTTAACCCCCGTCGACAGATGGTGCCCATTAACGAACTCGACCGAGATTTTATAGGGATACATATTATGTAAAAAATTCAAATTAATTGGTGCAAAATTGCGGTAGTTATAGTATCCACAAGAAAGTGATCTCTCTATATATAAAAATGAAAGTGTGTCTGTTTTTTCTGAATTTCCACGGAAATTTGCGATATTTGCGCGTTTCAGGCTGTTTTATGGCGGATGCGCGCAAAAATAAAATTTTAGTCTGTCTGTCTGTCTGTGTGTCTGTGGACAACTTCAACGAGTCCTTATAACTTGAGAACGGCTGGGTGGATCAACGTAAAATTTGATACAGATATCAATCAGAGGCACCACACTAATCATTTATGTAACTCTTCTCCGTACCTCTCATAAAAGGGGCCCTACACCCTTAAAATACATGCTGAAATAGGCGTAGAAGGGTGAAACAAAGCTCATTTTCAGCCCCTCAATGTGAGAAACGAAACTCGGGGGCCTTAAAAGGACCCCGAAAACCACATTTTAAGGCCCTAAAACCAACAGTTTTTGAGATATTCCCAGAAAACTAATTTCACTTAATAAATTAATGAAAGAATGCATGGCGGTAACCATGGCAACTGAATCTCAGAGGTCCATCTATTTCTGTAAGACGCAATGCAATTCCATTTATTACATTACTGTGAAGGTTTGCAAACGGCTATAAGGTTATAATGGATCCAAATTAAGCTGAAATATTCATTAATACATACAATGCACTTAATGGGTCAAGGGGTACTCTAGAATTTTTTCACGCGATTTACACGTGCGTGTGTGGTACGGAAGGTCTATTATATCCCTTCTCTATTATATAAAAAAGAATGTTTGTCTGATTTTTCGGCTTTTCTACGAAAATTTGACATATTTGCCCGTTTCAGACTGTTTTGTGACGGATGCACGCAAAAATATATTTTTGTCTGTCTGTCTGTGGACAATTTTTGTGTCCTTATAACTCGAGAACGGCTGGGTGGATTAACGTAAAATTTGACACAGATATCCATCAGAGGCACGACACTAATCATTGATGTAATTCTTCTCCGTACCTCTCATAACAGGGGGTCTATCCCCTTAAAATACATGCTGAAATAAGCGTGAGACAAAGCTCATTTTCAGCCCCTCAATGTGAGAAACGAAACTCGGGGGCCTTAAAAGGACCCCGAAAACCACATTTTAAGGCCCTAAAACCAACAGTTTTTGAGATATTCCCAAAAAAACTAATTTCACTTAATAAATTAATGAAGGAATGCATGCCGGTAACAATGGCAACAGAATCTCAGAGGTCCATCTATTTCTGTAAGACGCATTGCAATTCCATTTATTACATTACTGTGAAGGTTTGCAAACGGCAATAAGGTTATAACGGATCCAAATTAAGCTGAAATATTCATCCATACATATAATGCGCTTAAGGGGTCAAGGGGTAATCTAGAATTTTTTAACGCGATTTACACGTGCGGGTATGGTCCGGAAGGTCTATTATATCTCTATCCCTATTTTGTTATAATATTAATATTAGTATTAGTATTATTCTTTTAATTATTATCATTATTATGGCGTACAACGAAGAGACAAAGCTCATTTTCAAACCCTTGGGGTCAGTAACAAAACTCGGGGCCCCTCAAGAGCCGTAAAGGGTCACCGAAAACTATATTTTAAGGCTCTAAACCCAACAGTTCCTTAGATATTCCCAGAAAACTAATTTCATTTAATAAACAAACGAAGGAATGCATCCACTAACCATGACAACAGTATCTCAAGAAGTGGCATCCAACTTTCCATCTATTTCTGGAATAAGTAATGCCACTCCAATTATTACATTTCTGTGAAAGGTTGCAAATGGAGTACCCTAGATTTTTTTTCACACGACTTACACGTGCGATATGTCGTACAGAAGGTCTATTATATCTCCAAACATCAACATTATTTTCAAAAATTCCTGAATAGAAATAGTAGACTGTTTTTTGCTGATTTTAGGAATTTGGGCCATTGGAGGCTAAAAACATCGAATTTTCATGCACCACAAGCCTTTATAATTTATAAAAGGGGTCTTCCTGTAGTTGGGCACTTGACACAACGGTTAGGGTCAGTTCGTATGTGACGTGTATTGCGATTCTTCTACGAAGTTTTCAATTTTATTTTCACGCCAGGAAGAACACGTTAGGTAAATTTAGTTTGAGAGCACATTTTGACTAATAATTTTTCTTTGCCAACAAACAGGTTCCAAGCCCCTAAACATTGCAACAGTAGCTCAATTGATAACATCTGGTTATTAATACCGAAGACCGTTCGAAGAATGGGTACTTCTGCTAGTAAATGTATATATATATATACATAAATTATATATAAACTTTTGAACTGACGGTGTTTTGGGGTCTAGGGGATGTGAAACGTGAAGATATGTCGACATTTTCCGGAAGTCGAAACATGGTACCCATTTCAATAGTTAACTTTCAAATGAAATCTACCGAAAAGTATACCAGTGTGATCTGAACATGTGAGGGGGAGGGGGAGTAAGGAATATGAGGATGCCCAGAAATGGGATATTGGAGAGGTAACACTGAAAAACTTTCTGGACATCATTATTCATATTTACAAAAGGCGCATTGTCTGCCTAATTACATACATCAGTTCCAGTCTGGTGACGAACAGAAGATTTTTAGCCTACTTTTCACAATTTGTAAAAATGAGGAAAAAGTAGACTTATGAGATCGATCCGGGAAAATGTGTGTCTGTCTGTCTGTCTGTCTGGCTGTGTGTGTGTCCCCCCTATCAACTCCTAAACGCCTGCAGCAATCAAAACCAAATTTAGTATGAGTAAAGATGTGCACCGGAATAGCTCACGTCCATATTTGAAAATGATGTCAGTGCTACCAACTGCTGAAAAAACGCACTAGAAATTTGAGCTCCATGTTGGATATCTTGCAAGGTATGCATGGGAGCTATTCTAAAATTGGCACACATGTAGATAATACTATTTCAGTTTAATTTCCAGGAGGCCAACCATGACAGTGTTGCCAAAATAATTTTAAGCCTTCTGATAGGTCCAATGTTTAAATGCATATAACTTCTACACTATCAATTGGATTTCAACCAAATTTTGTATGTAATATCTGTAAACAAACAGATATGACTGAGCGTATTCTTAAGAGCCACCAGGGCTGCCAACTGTTAATAATTGCTCTCTCTATTTTTTTATCCAAATACCAATACATCAGAAAGAATGCAAACCAATAGCTTTAAACTATGCACACGTATATTCTGACATTCTAGATTAATTTGGAGTAACTTATATACGTCAGTTCTACCAACATGATTATAAGCTTCTGATAGTAACAATTTTTAAATACATGTAACTTCTATACTATCAGTTGGACTTCAACCAAATTTCGTATGTGCTATGTGTACCATAACAGACATGACTATAAGTATTGCTAAGAGCAATCAGGGCTGCCAACTGTTAATAAATGCTGTCTATATTCTTTTTACCCTAATATCAATATATCAGAAAGTATGCAAGCCAACAGCTCTATACTTTGCACACGTATAGCACCTGACATTCTAGATTAATTTGGAGTAATTAATACAAGGCAGTGCTGCCAACATGATTCTATGCCTGCTGATATGTCCAATTTTAAAATACATGTAACTTCTATACTAACAAATGGATTTCATCTTAAATTGGCGCAACAAGATATCATAATAATTCAGATTATTTCTGACCAGCACACGCATGGTATTGTTGGCAACATGCTTTTACGCGTGCTGATAGATCCAGTGTCTAACTGCATGTAACGTCCATTGGACTTTAACCAAATTTTGTATTCTGTACCTTAAGAGGTGGAACTAAGAATATATTCAGTCACCAGGGCTGCCAACTGTAGTGCTCTATTAGGCTACATTATACCAGGTATATTTTGAACTAATTAGATATTTCGATATTACCAACTTAATTTCGTCATTATTCTAGATAGGTTCATATACTGTAGAATAATCATTGGCATGAAAAGTAGGCTGTATAGTTCTTCACGGAACTTCTTGTTCCAACATCATATTACCTCATTTTCACACTTGATTAGATCATTATTTTAAAACGCAGACACTGTTCGTAGCGACACGTTTAGTATATTTCAATTACCTTGGAACAGAAAAGACCAACAGAATAAAATAATCTATACTAATACTTTTTTTTTGTCGTGTGACCTCCTCAGAGGCCGGGTGCAGGTCTTTCTATTCGACACCCGTGGGCGACCTGCGCGTCGGGATGGCAGATGGAGATGAAGATGAATGAAACTGGACAAGGATGTGGAAGGAAGCGGCCGTGGCCTATCAGAAGGTACCGTCCCAGCATTTGCCTAGTGTTGAAAATGGGATACCACGGAAAACCATTTCAAGGACGGCCAGCGGTGGGGTTCGAACCCACGCGTCTACCGAGTCAGCAGAGAGCTTAGCCCCATGACCTAACGCTGCATTTTAGCGAGCGTAACCAATGCTGTCGGTTCTATACTAATACTAATAATAAAGCTCAAGAGTTTGTGTACTTGTGTGTTTGTGTGTTTAAAAGCGCTAATCTCTGGAACTACCAGTGGGATTCGAAAAATTATTTCTGTATATGATAGCCAGATTCAAGAGGAATAGTTTAGGCAATGTTACATTTCGAACAAACCACTCCATTCCCTGCATTGAGGCCCTTTGGCACAAATCTACACCGTTTCACCGATCTGAACCAAAATGCATATCCTTATCCTTTGGAACCCTGCGAGTAACACTGTCTGCATGAAATTTATGACAGACCAGTCCATTCCCTGCATTTAGGCCCATAGGCACAAATTAGGCCTTTTCACATATCTGAACCAAAATGCGTATACTTAGCCTTTGGAACCCTGCGAGTAACACTGTCTGCATGAAATGTATGACAGACCAGTCCATTCCCTGCATTTAGGCCCTTTAGCACAAATCTACATCTTTTCACATATCTGAACTAAAATGTGTATACATAGCCTTTGGAACCCTGCTAGTAACACTGTTTACATGAAATTTCGGACAGACCACTCCATTCCCTGCATTTACGCCCTTAGGCATAAATCTACACTGTTTCACCGATCTGAACCAAAATTTGTATACTTACACTTTGGAAACCTATTAGTAACACTGTCTGCATGAAATTTCGGACAGCCCACTCCATTTCCTGCATTTAGGTCTTTTGGAACTAATCTACACCGTTTCACCGATCTGAACCAAAATTTGTATACTTACCCTTTGGTACCCTGCGAGTAACACTATCTGCATGAGATTTCGGACAGACTACTCCATTCCCTGCATTTAGGCCCTTTGGCACAAATCTACACCGTTTCACCGATCTGAACCAAAATTTGTATACTTACCCTTTGGAACCATGCGAGTAACACTGTCTGCATGAAATTCCAGACAGACCACTCCATTCCCTGCATTTAGGCCCTTTGGCACAAATCTACACCGTTTCACCGATATGAACCACATTTTGTACACTTTTCCTTTGGAACCCTGCGGGTGACACTGCCAACTTTAAATTTCGGACAGACCACTCCTTTCCCAGCATTTAGGCCCTTTATCACAAATCTACACCGTTCCTCCTAATTGCACCAAATTTTACATACACTTTGAAACCCTGCTGGGAACACTGTCCAGTTGATATTTTCCACAACGCTGTCCATTCCCTGCTTTTAGTATAACTAACAAACTGAACTTTAAAACCACGTATTAAGGCCCTAGAACCATTCATGTCTGCAGTAGTGTAACTAAAATAGTATTTTAATAAGTCTATTGTTGACTGGCAATTCGGGTTGCATCACGTCGCCCATACCAGTGTTCTGGTGCAGAATTGCGAAAATAGTTAAATCTTGCGCTGCTTATAAATTGCAGTCATGGGGAGTAATTAGTGTATAAAGACTTTTTAGGCCCCTTAAAACAGTTATCATCAAGAATATATTATGCCTCTGTATAGGCTATGTGCAATGGTGTTGGTGCAATGCATTGTGGTTATCAGCTGCAATAAGCGTTGGTGCCTTCAAATTTACCTTAATTTATTCCAAAACTTATCGTTGAGCGCTATGTGGCGATAAATGGTACTATTGCTACCTCAGTAGCGCAGGACAGCCGAAGTTTTCCAAAGGGTTCTGATTATTATCCTTTGTCGCTATGCGACAAAAGACACTATTGGTCTCTACATGTTTAACAGCCAATGAGATATAGGCCCTAGGCAGTGTCTTTTATTTCACTTACTCCTCTTTCTAATCATTTTTAGATATTTGTTCGTAAATTACATGTGTCAGAGCTGTAGTTAGTAAATAACCGTTTCCCTATTCATTATTATCATTATTATGATTACGGGGAAATGACCTAAATGCTACGTCCATTATACTGTCCTGCTTATCACCCCCAATACAACCACCACCACCACAAAAAGTTATATTTAAAAATATGTATTTTCTGGTAGTGCCCGGGCGAAGACGGGCACTACTGGTAGTATACTACTGGTAGTATAATAATATACCGGACCGTGAATGTTTCAATCTATGTGTTATTATAATACTACTCATGACCAGGCTGCGGGGTCTTAGTACGTGTGCAATGGAGTTAGAACGCACCGTAATATAGGGCACGTGGAGGCTCCCCTGTGACCTTCGGGTGTAGCGATGAACACATGTGACGTACAGCGAATAAATGGACTGTTCGCTTGGTTCTTCGTCTGCTGGGGACAGGCTGGTGGTTCATAGGGCGTGCGTCATCTCAACTCCGTGGGATACTAATCTGATAGCGCTGTTTACGTACTAAGACCCCACATCCTGCTTATCACAATACTCCAGTCTGTCAGTGTAACACAGGTGTCATCCATTTTACTTTCAGGTTCATCAATAGAAGCATTGCAACTGCATCTGATATTCATCTATACTTCCGGAAGGAAGACAATAAAGAAAAAATTATGAGCGTTCTCATAAATGCTCGTCTTAAAAGCACGCAGTACGATGTTCTGTGTTTATTCATGATTCTACTGTGTGCTGAAGTAAAAGGCACTGGACTCTATATTAACAGTGAAACAAGTCATCTTAGCAACTGTCTACTGAATATTGTTGAACGTTACTTCGCTCAGGAACAGCGTCTCCTGATTTGTTTCGATCACTCTAGGATCGCTCTCTGGGAACATCCGTTTCTTGATCAGTTTATTCAACAATATCACTCCCATATAAATCATACAGGTGTAGTCTCTTACTGCAGACACGATAAGCTACCAAGACAGGAGAGGGAACATGTAGATAATATCTTGATTGTGTTGCAAGGAACTGAACAAAGTGATCAAGTTTTCACACAGATTCAAACATTAGACCAAACCTATGCTTTGAGTTCCAGTGTTCGATTTATAGTTGTAATCGATGATGCTGTTAAGGCCAAGGATGAGAAAGTTGCAGTTAATCGTGTTGTGGACAGACTTTGGAAGATGTACGTATTGAATATTTTGGTACTTATCGCATCACCGATATCGAACACGGTCGTTTCTTCCGTGAATCTGTACACTTGGTTTCCTTTCAGTGATTCAGGACAGTGTGGGAGGAATACCAAGGACGTTGTTGTTATAGATAGGTGGCTGGTACAAGGTTATTTTGAGAGTAATACTGAACTGTTTCCGGAAAAGATTCCAAATAAATTCATTAACTGCAAAATTACTGCTGCAGTGAGAGAGTTTTCGCCATTTGTTGATTATACGCCGAGAAAATCAAAAGACGAGCTTTCAAAGAATTTCACTGGGTTTGAGGTAAATCTAATATTAACAGTAACAAATAAATATGGCCTTTGCGTAGATCTTATGTATCCTTCTCACACCGGGACAATTTATCGAAAACGGGGTGGACGTTTGGATAATGGAAGTTGGGTCGGAGCACTGGGCGATGTGGTTAATGGTCATGATGATTTAACATTTGGTGGCCACAAGCCAACTGACGAGAAGTGGGAGGCCATGGACATGACTGTACCACATATAAGAGATGGTGACATCTGGTTTGTTCCGAGGGCTGAACGAATTCCCAGTTGGAAAGCACTTACGGTCATATTCAGCTCCCAGATCTGGACGTTGGTTCTTAGTTCCTGCATACTGATGTCAATTGTTATTTATCTACTCTCCACTAATGGCGGCATTGCTCTCTCTGCTCTAAATTCATGGTCTATATTGATTGGCATATCGTTAAATCATCAGCCAAATCGTTACACATCACGAGTTATATTTGCTGTTTGGGTGTTCTGTTGCTTGTTGATCAATTCAGCATTTCAGTCCAAGTTAATTGGGGTCCTCACCAACCCGGGTTATGAGAATCAAATTCTAAATCTAGAAGATTTAGCAGACTCTAAACTACACTATGCCACCGTGAAAACTTTCGTGGTGGATTTGAAGAACGTATATGATGATATACCCAGTAGGATAGTTGACAAAATTAAGTATTTTGATGTTCAGCAGTACCTGCAGATTGTAAAATATGAAGATATTGACATTTATGAGGATGGCAAATTTATAAAGACGATGGAAAATGAAAACAATTATGCAATATTCTCTCCTCGTGCAATTACGATAAGTTTAATGCAAAACAGGCCAAAAAATAAACCGCTCATACCATTAGAACATTCGGAAGTCATGTACGATGTCGCCATTTTTCTAAGAATAAATAGCCCGTATACAAATAAGTTCAATGCTGTGTTGACGAACATGAGAGAAAGTGGACTGTTGTTTAAATGGTGGTCTGAGGTATCGAAAGTAGAAACTTTTGTAGATATTAAGAAGAGAGAAATTATTGAAAGGGATCAAAATGTGGTGTTCACAGTCGATCATGTGCAAGGACCCTTTTTTATTTTAACAATTGGCCTTATTATTTCGACAGTTGCATTTTTTATGGAAATTGTTTTTGGCAGATGCTTCTGTCGTAAGAAGACAAGAATGACGGTCAAAGTGTGACTATGGATTGGTTGGAATAAGGAGAGAGAGAATAGACATGTGTATCATATATTTAGACTGTCCCCGAACGCCAATTAGTAGAGTATATCTTTCTGAAATTAAAATGGGAGTTGATTATATTTGCAACGTTTAATATCTTTTAATTTATGCTCAAATATAAAAGCACGGTGATGATGAAGATAAATTGCGTTGAATATGACCAGATTATTTTCCTTTAAAGGAGGACACCAAGTTGATTATCTGAAATTAAATGTATTCAAATTTTGAACACTTAAAATGCAATGATATTATGCGCATAGCTTTTTTGGCATAGTCGGAAGCATACTGAACTGCTATGCCCAAGATCGCGGTTTCAAACCCGACCGAAATTGTCGGATTTTTAAGATCCTTAAAATCGTTCAGTATGCCTTCCTTCGGAGGGGAAGTGAAGCCGACGGGTCCATGTCATAGATTTATGACATATTAAAGGCCCTATCACTACAATTGGTAGCGTGTATCCAAATGTGTAGGTTGTTTGGTTAGAAAAGCTTTATCAAATTTCAACTTTCGCCGCTAGGTGTCAATGACAGTAGCATCTTTGAAGCCAATGTTGGAACTACTTGAAATTGGACTTGATGGGGGCCTACGGGCGTTCAATGAAAATACCGTGCTATGGCCATTGGCTGCAATTCAAATATAAATATTATACACATACAAATGCAAATACCACTTCATGATTCACTCTTAGCTTTACTTTCGATGATCACAGGTTTCAGACCACGTACGTTGAGACCCACTACACTGACCAGACTGAAAGGAACACGGTGTAAACACCACGATAGAAATAGAAACATAGCCCATATGACCATAACAACAGGTCGCTCGAGAAAAGCAATAAGACAATGACGCTTTCTGTAGAATATAACTGTAGCGGTCACTCACGCAAGTATTTTAGTGGTAATAAAAACCCAGCTTGTTCTTTTTCCACAATAACCAGCCGGCTCCGTGGCTAAATGGTTAGCATGCTAGGCTTTGGCCCGAAGTGCTCTGGGTTCGATTCCCGGCCGAGCCATCAGGGATTTTAATCTCTGAGGGTTAATTCCTGTGGCTCGGGGACTGGGTGATTGCGACATCTTCGTCATCACTTCATCCTCATTACGACGCGCAGGTCGCCCACGGGCGTCAACTAAAATGACCTGCACTCGGCCTCTCCGGAGGACACACGATCATTTTCATATGACAAATGTAAGGTGATGATTTATGCTTATATCATTCAAATTATGCCATTAAGCATATTTAACGCTCCGAACTGGAGAGGGTTGCAATTCTGGCTGTAATAACATTCATTTTAAACATAGCACTTGACATAGGCCTACATAGCATAAGGGAACTACTTTCCCCTCAAGTGTCTAAATGTGTTGCTTTATGCTTTATCTATTTAAACATGTTATTGTAACGCCAGTAGATTCAGAAAAGAAACGTGCGGATGCAGATAAAAGTCATACGGATGCGGATAACGTTTTATTTTATCCACGCAGGGTTTTAGTTATAACCACGAGGACCTTCCTTCAGAACTCGCAAATGTAATATTGCTACAGAAAGCTGCTTCATACCTTCAGCAAAATGTTTCAGCTCATTACGTTGTATCACACCTACTTTGTTCCAATCCTTACTTATGGTATGGAAACATGTACATTGCTAAGTAAGGATTACAGTAGAAATCAGGCCACAGAAATGAGATTTATTAGGACTATGAACCAAAGTACCTGGAGACACAAAATCAGAAATGAGGTACCGTAGAGTAACAGCTGGCATTAGGGTCCCTGTTACCAACTTTCTGGGGAAACGCAGACTTCAGTGTATGGCCATGTATTGAGGAAGTATAGCTCTAGAACAGCTAAGAAGTACTTCAACCTGGATGTCAGAGGGAAGAAACCAAGGAGACGATGGATAGAGATAGTTCCATCAGAGGTGGAGAAGAATGGTTTTAACTGGGACGATGTCCAAGAACAAATGCTGTACCAAGATCGGGTAAGATGGAGAGCGCTTGTTTGCCACACCCAGAAAACTGGAGATGGAAAATGATAATGATGATGATGACACACTTAATATCAGGTTTGGTCATTCTTTGTTCAGAGTGTCTACTAGAAGTTCTGTAGAGGATAGAAAATAATATTTCTTGATTTGCATTAAATGTGATTGCAACCAGAAAACCACATCACCTTAATCATAAAAATAATTGTACTCTATTGTAGTTATTTGCATTAAATATTAAACTGTCAAGAATAAAGTGTTTGAATCCCATTCTTTATTCCTTCCATTAAATATTTGACGGTTTATGTTAATACCATTATATTCACTTAACCGTGCTTATACAGTCACTGCTTAAGCTCAATTTAAGCATCAGGCTTGGATTAAGCCCGGTTTTAACTGGGTTTATGGGGGTCGAGTTTCACAATTCACAAAATGGAAACTAAATTGAGGTGAACTCTTCCCCAGGCTGTAGCTTGAATGGTCAGAATCCGTGATTTAGGCTTTACTTCAAGATCGTTAGAATTCGACGTGCCTTATGAAGAGAGGCTCTAGGGTGGAGTTTCATATATCTCTCCAGTAATGGTATTTAGCATCTCAATAAATAAAAACATTTTTAAGTTTTGCTGTGTGTATCTTGTCTTGTTGGTTTGGCTGATTTGGAACCTCGCCCCCATTACATAGCGCTACCACTGCAACGCTACACGCTGCCATGGCAGCGGAAGCTCACACTTCCCTCCACGTGTATTTAGGCGGTATACATTTCGAGGATTGCCACTGCTGCGTGAGCAGCGCTGTTTGTGTGGCACCGCATGAGCAGTCTGGCATCTCAACCGCGCTGCACATGGCTTGTCAGTAATGTCTCTTTCGCTATCAGCTGACGAAAACCCCGGAGTTTGTTTCAGAATATCCAGGTTATATGTTACAAAGTGTCAGTTTATAAAGACAAAGTAAAGCAGACCTTGAAAATGTGAACACACAAAATGATGATCACTAACTGCAGTGCTATGATATCTAGCCACCTCCTAGTTTCTTGGCTGTTGTCTCGGAGGTCCAGGTTGGATCCCCGCATCTGCCAAGGAATTTAATTCTGGTCTGAGGTCTAGAATGGAGTATACTCAGGTTCGCGAGGCAAAACTGAGGAGAGGTGGATTCGATTCCCGCCTCAGCCATCCTGGAAGTGGTTTTATGTGATTTCCCACGTCGTCTCCAGGCAAATGTCGGTATGGTTCCTAACCTAAGGCCACGGCCGTCTGCTCCCTCGATTAATTGCAAGCAATCTACCCAGCAGGGACTTAGAAAGATTAGAAAAGATTTGTTTCGACAGGAAGGAAATTAGGATTCCGATATTTTTGCTCATACATTAGATCAGATTGAGGCCCTTTGAGAGAAGTGTGAATGCGAACAAATACAGCTTGGACTAAATGGCCTCAGGCGACAGGAGTTTTATATGATCGTAAGATTCCTGTACAGCTGTAATCGAAAGTATACCACACCGTGTTCAGACATGTAGCATTGTATGGAACTGAGTGATATGAGCAAGAGCTGCACTCCATGGAGATGCTGCGCTGGTCCGTTGACCTAATAAGACTAGATTATGTCACCAGTGTCCTTGTAAGAGGCACTCTTAGTCTCGAATAGGTTGGTAGGTCAATCGTTAGGCTTAAACACTACCAGAGGGAAGATGATGTGAAAAAGAAATGGCTTACGAATATAAACAAAATTTAGGCAAAAAGAAGGCGAATCGACAAAAAGTAACAAAACTTGGTTTTAGATGACAAAAAACTAGTATTTAAATAGTTGGGGTTGATCAAGGCTAGAAAAACTCAAGATGGGAGAGCTAACACCAGTCCTTACACTTTAATTATTAATAGATTATAGAAAAATTGTTTAATTATAACAAACGGAAATGCAGCAGCATAATTAATGAAATTAACAAGAAAAAGACAACGAAGAGAGTGCATAAGCAAGTACTTATATAACTATGTATAATGATGCAAGTAAAGCTTAGCGAAGATTGCAGCCAAGCGATCGCGAAGTACACATTCCCTCCCGAGCAGAAAATCGGGGTCTAAGTAGGGACCCAGTTCACTGGCACAAAATGCAGCCAAGAGGCAAACGTATTATTTCTTTTCCAAGCAAAAAAGAAATATTTTGGGGGGCATTCTAAAATGCTAAGTATGTGGAGATTGACAAGGATAGTTTTATTCCCTGCCAGGGGTGGATCTGTAGGCGAGAGACCGAATGTTTTCATCGTAGACAGAGATAGGACGCTTTCAAAGCTTTGAGTAAGAAAATTGCAATTTGAAGGAATTACTAAACGGAAACAATAGTTGTGTTTAAAGTAGGCTAAACTTTTATCCAGCAGAATGAAGATTAGAAGTTTAGCAGGGATAAGAAAACAAAACTAACTTAGACAAAACTACAATTTAAAGGTAAATTGCAGGACCAGGGAGTATTCCCCTCGAGTAGGAAGTTTGCTTAGCGAACTATACTCGCCTTTAACCATTTACAGAAAATAGTTATAGTATACTTTTTGTGAAGTATTAGCAGCAGTTTTGCCATAAACACAACAAATTAACATGAAGTATCTGTAAACAATTATGTAAGCACAGGAAATAGCACCAAATACAATGGGAAAGAAAGCGGCGCAATTAGAATGCTCTTTGAGCAATAGAATGTGAATACAACAAGACGTATACATTTATTGGATAATACACAGGTATTTTAAACAATTACAAATAGGAAGTCTGAGACTTATAACATGATTAATAAGAAACCCATACCAAGGGCGTGGATGCTATGTTCAATAGATTAGTTTACTAAGTCTTGAAGAGAATGCTTATATAGTAAAGCGACAAGAGCTTTAGGTATATATAAAGTTACAATCTGAAATTCCCGGACGCAGCAGGAAGAATAAGAAAGAAGATTAAGAAGTGGATTTATAACCACCCAGAATATTTACGCAGAAGATAGTTTGTGATAAATACAAAATGGGAGGGAGCCTATTAATAGGCAACGCCTCATAGAGAGAAAAATACAGGAAAAAGTATTTAAACAGGCATTAATTGATGCTAAATTCAAAGATGATGAGCTCACTTCAAGTGAAACCTCAATTTACCACAAAAAACATATAGATGTATTATTAGTTGTTATTAGATGGGAAATAGGAAGTAAAACTGGGGTATGTTTATAGTTTGTTCATGATCTCGTTTGATAGAAGTTTGGGAACCCAGAGTGCATGGCTTGCACGAAAACCAACATTTTGAAGCACACGGAGAAGTCACTATTGCAGTTTATAGTTCGGGTTGAGTTGAGCGTTAGCAGTAGTTCAAAATTATTGCATTTGAGCTTTTTGACAGTGGGGAGTTTAACAAGGAAAAGTCTATAACCGGATTGGAAAGTTCGAGATTTACACTTAAAGTGTAAATTTTCAATTTCAGATCTTGTAATATCTCTCGAAAGAAGAAAAGGTTGATTTTGAGAAAGCTAAGTTTAGCGTAAATCCCACGTTGGAAGGAAAAGTATCCACTTTTTCAAAGAACTGCTAGGAAGCTTTCATAGCCTTTCAATGGTGAGAAGAAAAAGCTTTAGCAAAGCGTAATGAATTCCCTCGTGGGAGGCTCTTAGTACATTTCACAAGTTTTAAAAGTTCATATTTGAATGAGTGGTTGTTTTTAAATATTCCAATTAGGATGATGAAAGCCCGATAAGAATGGTAGTAAAATCACTTAGATGTGTACTTATCTTTGCATTGTAGGGTAGTTTGAAGTTCACGGCCAGCTGTTATAATGTAGATTAAAACATGGCGACTTATTTGAAAATCAACACAGGGTTGAAAAAGGAGAGCACCTCCTAGTAAGAGCGCCGAACCGTCTCAGAGAAGAACTTAGCACAGAGTGGACAATCGTAACAAGCGTGCAAGGGAGCCGAAGAAGGGAGGGGAAAGGAGGGGGAATCAGGTGAGGATACAAGAGAGGCAACATACAAAAAATGAATTTGGAATGTAAAAGATTTTAACTAAAGCGATGTAGTCTTCATGAAGAATGCTAGTAGGTCGACAATGTTGCCCTCTACGTGCATTTTGTAGAACCAATTTCTTGAAAGGACAGGAGTCTGAGGCTCCGGAGACCTGCCGCATGGAGCACTGCAGAGAGATCTTAAACAAAGAGAAAATAATCTGAAACAAACTTTCAAAGCATGTAAGAGGATGCACAGAGAAAACAGGAAACAAGAACGTCCCTCTTGGTGTTTATGAACAAAGGGAAACTAAAGAAAGAACGTGAACAATGGAAGAAAAATCAAAGCGTAATGACTAATAAAGCTATCATAAATTGTATATTCAGTAGAATATACCATGCTGGGAGGTGAAACACGAACAGAGAAGAGAAAGGACGGTTTATGACTCTAGTGGCAAAGGCGAGATCACAGATATAGGTCTTACAATATGACCATTGGCAGTGAGAACCTTCACAACACGAATTTTGCCGTCCTTACCATGGTAACACTCAGTCACCCTGCCCAAGATCCATAACAGCGGTGGAGGGGTTGAATCCCTTAGGAGGACCAGGTCTCCCATCTTGATATTGGGGTTACAGAGAAGCCACTTCTGTCTCCTTTGAAGTGAAGTTAGATACTCCAACCTCCATATCTTTAAAAATGAGTTACGCAGGGCCTCAATTTTACGCCAAGAAATCAGCAAGCGCGAATCTCTATGGGAATTGAGCAACGGGGGAGGAGCAGAAAGGGAACTGCCAATAAGGAAATGGCCGGGAGTTAAAGGAAGCGAATCATCAGAACCATTAGAGAGTGGGGTCAGAGGGCGAGAATTAACAACACCTTCTATCAAAATGGATGGCGACTTAAATTTTTCATAGGTCAAAATGTGATTGCCAAAAACCTTTTTTAGATGTCGTTTTGTTAGCTTGACGCAGGGTTCCCACCTTCCTGTGTGATGAGGGGCGTAATGAGGTATAACAAGCCATTTGAAACCTTTGGCATAGGAAAAGTTAGAAATGTGTTCTCTTGCAGGAGAAGATGTAAGAGCTTTTTTTCCACAAGGAAGCTGCACCTTGAAAGGTGGAGGTATTGTCGGAAAATATTTCTGAGGGAACTCTACGCCGAGCTGTGAAGCGATAGACAGCAGAAAGGAAGTATGAAGTAGAGGCATTCGTTATTTGCTCCAGGTGGATCGCACCAGTAACCATGCAGACAAAAAGAGATACATAGAGTTTTCCAAACAATTTGCGTTTATCTTCGGGGGAAATACGCTGATATTGGAAAGGTCCCATATAATCAACGCCAGTTAAAGCGAAAGGTCGGTTAGGAGAAGAGCGGAAAGAAGGTAAATCGCCCATAATCTGAGTGCTGACCTTAGCTTTCACTTTAAAGCAGGGAATGCATTTATGTATAACTGAAGAAACTTCGTGAACGCCATTTATTATCCAGTACTTTTCCCTTAGTAGACAAAGCAGGGTGCGAGTACCAACATGTGAATTACGATAGTGAAATTCACGTATGATCAAAGAAGTTACGTGATGATTAGAAGGCAAAATGCCCGGATGTATTTTGTCTTTGGAGAGTGAGGGGTGATAAAGCCTTCCGCCTTCTCTCAGTATCCCACTTTCATTGAGAAAAGGAGCGAGGGCGCAAAGACGGCTAGACTTAGGAAGTGATTTCTTTGCGGAAAGCCATGCCAGTTCGGTAAGAAAAGTTCCCTGCTGAGTGAGCTGCAAAACCTTAGTGGTGGCAAGCATTAATTCATGATTAGTTAAATGTATTTCAGGGAGAAAATGTTGATCACTGACAAGATATTTCCACCTAAGAAGATAAGCAAAAACACGGATGAGTTTGCAAAAAGAAGAATAACGAGACATCAAAGAAAACGAAACGCTAGTGACGTGACAAGAAGCCCACGCTTTTACTACTTTAGCGCCGGGCAATTTGGACATTGGTGCTGGAGGTTTAGAAGGCCAACAAGAAGAGTCCTTAACTAACAACGAGGGGCCGTGCTAATAAAGATCAAATACGACTAATTGAGACGGTAAGCAACCACGTGAGATAATATTATCAGCGGGATTATCAGCGCTGGAAAAGTGTCTCCTGACGAAAGAGTTTGTATTTTGGCTACTCTATTGGCGACAAAAGTTTGCCAATTAGTAGGTGTTTTGGCGATCCATGAAATAGTGATCAGAGAGTCGCTCCATAAACAAATTTAGGAAAATTGAATTTTAAAGTGTTTTGCAGTTTGTGGGAAAGTTCTGCTCCCATGAGAGCGGTGCACAATTGAAGCCGAGGTAACGAAATGGTCTTAAGGGGAGCTACTTAAGATTTAGCACAAATAAGATTCGAGCGTGAAGATTCATTTAAAGAAGTGTAATGAACAAGGCATGCACAACAACCATAAGCTTTTTCGGAACTGTCAGCAAAGACATGAAATACAATGGGTGTGTTAGATGAAGTATTAACTAAAGTTCTGGGAATTTGAATAAGTGAAAGGTCAAGCAAACTACAACGAAAGGGAAGCCATCTATTAAGGAAAGAAGTGGTCGATAGCTTCATCCCATTCGCACTTAAGAGACCATAGTTCTTGCATGAACAGTTTGGCGTTAACACTGACTGGAGCGAGAAATTGAAGGGGGTCGAAAATCTTCGTTATTTCACACAAAATTTGCCTCTTAGTATTGGGAAGTTCTTTAGAAAGAGATACTGAATCACTGCTCTGCCATGAACAGAAGTTTTGGCCTGAAGACTGGAACGGGTACACGTAGCCTCTTAAGGGGAAACTCAGAAGAGAGTTTTCAATTCCCACCCAAGCCATCTGTGGTATCCCACTTCTAATAGTTCCTAACGTAAGGCCATGGCGGTCTCCTTCCCAATCCTAACCTGAATTACAAACACACACTGATTCAGCCATCACTATAACACATGTTATCAGACAAAGATTCCACACACACCCAAGTACACGGGTCTACATGACACCGGTCTCCAAGTCCCTCAAATGAAACAACAACACCAACAACAGAATATGACCAGACACAGACCCTCACTACGCTGAAAGGTCGGCCATAACCTTAGTTTATTATCATGGTTTAGTTGTTGTTGCTTATTTGAGGGAATTGTGATTGTGGTCATATTGTGCCCAACTCTAGGAATGGGTATTCCAAGATTCAGACACCTAGATATCAAGGGAAAGGCTACAGCCGCTTTTAAAAGTTGAGATATTTGAATATCGCGCTCCATTGCTTCTAGAAGCAATTGGAAATTTTATGCAGCTAAGAGCATGTCAAGTGACGTAGCGAGTAGTAGCAGAGGTCGAGACTATTTATTGATTAAATAGTTAACCATGGAGTAGAGACTTGAGACTTGGATCAGATTACTGGCACGGCCAAATGGAAGAGAATGCACTTAGTATCAAGTAAATCGGACCAGGGATACCAGAGATATGAGGATTTCCAGATTTCAGCTGATTCAGCGTGACCCTGACCGTTTTGAATAAACGCAGGCCGGCTCAAGCAACTTCAGCTCACTTCGAAACAAGCACTTGCCTAGCAAGGTGCCGCTACGCTGAGCCAAGGCGCATCGTTGCCGGATCTACGCAGAAGTTATTTTCAAATTGTGATAGTCACAAAAGTGCTGCGCTACAAGTGGAACTTAGTAAGTTTCCGGCAAAGAGAATCACTAAGGTGATTGATATTTTTCAGCGGACACTGGTGAAATATTTTTATTTCTACATGGACATATGCTAGACTTTGTCTAGAATAGTACTTTGTCACAGTCCAGTAATAACCTAATACTTGGATATTTTAGTCCAATTCAGTCAGTTTCATATTTGTAACTTGATAACCACTTCGATCTTTCAGTATATTGAAGGCCAGTCTATCACGGTGTTGTTCATTAGCCGACAAAAGGGAAACTATATGTTGCTTCGCACATGATAGATGGTGTGAAGCCATGCCCAGGGAACGATCTTCAGAACCGCCGTTGATTGGTTAGACTGTCAGTGTTTTCTTGTACTGAAACGATTACCGTGAGTTATGTTACAACTGACATATTTGAGAATAGATCATTTAGATCTGACCCCATTTAAGCGAACGGCTATGGTTTTGACAGAAGCCAATATTAAAATGGATCAACAGTTACTTCAAACGTCAAGAGATATTACCACTATGTCTTGTTAGACAGATTGTGGGTATATAATGGCGGCCGATACAAGGATTAGACGTGCGTGTCCGACAGGGCATGTATCTGGATAAATCTGGTACAGACCAGGTTCACTACGCTTCAAAACCATCAAGAAATGTAAGCCACATTTTGACTTTATATTATGCCTAGCTAATTGGAACAAACTATTTTTCTGCAGATGACCAACACATTTATTTTTCTTCGTATTTAAATCTTGCAATGATTTACGCAAGACATATTAGAGTTATTCTGAGTATTTTCAGCACTCAGAACAGTTTAGGATCGATGACCGAGCATAACGAGGATTTATTTGAATATTTCATATTTTAGGGAAGTCACGGAAAACCGTCGATGTAACTGTAAAAGTTAAATTATTATTTTTGTTGAGGAATGGATATTTTATCCATATTCGAAGGTTCGATCATGTGGATTCTCACATAATGAAATAATAATTAAATATATTTAAAATAATATAACAAATAATAATAATAATAATCCACTAATAATAATAATAATGATTTTCATAACTTTTCTAAATAATTCTTGAGTCTTATATTTTCTAATAATCACATTCATTGAGAGAGAGCTTATGAAGTAGTTTAATCATTTCTAGTTTGGAACAGGTGATTTTCCGAAGGATAGTGGTTAGCGCTAGCCCGCATCAACCAACATTACAGTTCTGGTTGAACAGTTGATATTTGCAATGAGCAAAGTATATTTTTCAGATAACACGGAGAGGCATGAAACGGGAAGCAAATGATATTTGTATCAAATAGGATATTTTTGTATTTATATAAAATCATGACGTAAATACACTCGAAAGTGAAATAAAGATTTTCATAAGTATGGTAACTTCACGGGTTGAACTGAATGGTAAAATAAAATAAACTTGTAATTTTATAAATCTTCCAGTGTTGATAACAAGCAGAGGCTTGATTTATTGTATAAATTTTGGGAAGAAAATTTATGTGTGTGGAGTAGTTGAAATGCCATTCCCAGGTGCGCATGTTTAAGTCGCAGGAATGAGGAGTTTTTTTGGAGCATCAATCAAATAGCAGGTTCGATGGCTCAGGTTTATAGAAGGAGTATTGGAACTACACATTGCGTCGTATGAATGACCCGAAAGTTATTTCTTAAAAACCATCAGTTCTTATTTCAACCTTGTTTACGGATTCCATTAAGACTTTGATTTTGCTAGAACCCGGATTTGTCATGATAGTATTTTATTCTTCTTCAGAGGAAGACCTTTGCCGTTGTTGTTGTAATATTGTGTTCTTATAAAAATAATAGAATGGGCCACTGCCAATTAAAAATAATTCTATAACCACGAATAATTTGAAGGATGTTTTCAATGCTAGTGCCATGAACTAAATGAATTTATTATGATGCTACAATTCTTATTTCCGCATTCTGTCGAAAAATTGCAAGTTGTGAAAGTTACTAAAAGGGCCACAAATATAAATATTTTTCTTAATGATGATTCCAAGTGGAAAATTGAATAGTTGGATGGTTCAACAATTTATTGATCAAGTTGATGATTCAGAAATCATATATTTGGTTAGGAACTTGAAGTTCATAATCGAGTCACTTCTCGAAACGTTTAATGTCAGAAGAACAATTAACTTTGTTGTGCTTCGCACAGTTCTTCGATGCTATGCTCAATGGTCAAATACTTTTCAGATGTTATTAATATGTGTACATAATTTGGGTTGATTCAGAAATAGTATTTTTTGACAATATTTTTTGAAACTGGAAAAATAAGTGAAAGTTAAAAATTCTATGAACATTTATTCTACGAGTGTTAATATTATGTAAAAATTCAAACAGTGAACTACGATATTTCCAGTAAAGACAATTAAATTTGAACTGGACTTAATCATGAATAATGAATATAATTTTGGAACACAGTCTACAGGACTAATAATCAGACTTGTGTCTCCAAAGATAATTGTCCAATGTATTGGAAAATTTCTGTACATTGTGTAAATAGGATGTGGGTCGCCACACGTGAATGATGCTGCTTTGAGCATTTTTGCAGTCAATTTTAAATTCAAAATAAAATGAGATAATTTTACATGATGTGTTATGCCCAGTTGAATCTCCTTCTATCCTTATTGTCGCATTGAGCCAAAAATCAGTAAAGCATTTTTTTCATTTGATGGCCTTTTTGCGATTAGCTTTAACCCATCTGGCGCCCTGGGATATTTTAACTCTTGTGCTGACTGATTATTGGTAAAATGCATATGTGGTCGTGCGGACTCCGGTCTAAACGGGCACATAAAATAAGATAGAGAGAGAAATGGCTTCGAGCGCGGGGCTCGAGTTAGACACGGTCAATCGCATGCCGATTTAAATTGTGATAATTTTCATATAGATATTTTGGGAGTTGAGAGATGTCTGGTTTGGATGAATAAATTAGTAGGAAACCCAATTAGTGGGGAAAATTAAAAATTTAACTTGGTACATAATTAGAATGGGTTTGATTATTTTTGATAATGGCTTAACCATTAGGGCGTCAAGTAAATTCAGTAGTAAACGTTCGATGACTGGACATGCGCATTATTAGAATCCAGGTGGAGGATATTTGAGAACTTGCATATTTTTCTTGTGATATTGTGGTAAATGTAATTCGTAAAAGTAGAGAATTTTGTTTTTCCATCACGTCGACATTAGGACAAATCTCATTTTATTAGAGTGTTCCAATTAGCTATTCATATTTCTTGTTCTAATTCTAAGCTTGTGTCTGCCGACATGTATACCCCTAAGTTTTGAATAATAATTGAAAATTATGGAAGAGATGATGAGGATGATGAGGAGTTTGGAAGAGAGTTCCAAAGACGCTGGACTGCGTGTAGCAGCCATTATGAAAGAAAATACAGAGGCTTTGGAAAAGAAACTTAAAGAAAATTCTGATAAACTTAAAGAAAGTTTAAATGAGAAACTTAAAGAAAATTCTGATTCTTTAGAAAATAAACTTAAAGAAAGTTTAAACGATAAACTTAAAGAAAATTCTGATTCTTTAGAAAATAAACTTAAAGAAAGTTTAAACGATAAACTTAAAGAAAATTCTGATTCTTTAGAAGATAAAATTAATGAAAATTTGAATGATAAACTTAAAGAAAATTCTGATTCTTTAGAAAATAAACTTAAAGAAAATTCTGATTCTTTAGAAAATAAACTTATAGAAATTCTGATTCTTTAGAAAAGAAACTTAAAGAAAATTCTGATTCTTTAGAAAATAAACTTAAAGAAAGTTTGAAGGATAAACTTAAAGAAAATTCTGATTCTTTAGAAAGCAGGTTAAAAGGTAACTTGAAAGAAAATTTAAATAGTAAATTTAATTCTATGGAAAGTAAATTTAAAGAGAATTCCGAAATTTTGAAAATGTCACTTGAGAGTAAAATGAATAAATTATGCGAAAAAACACATGAGCTCGAAACTTCATTAGCCACTAACGCAAGTTTAATGGACGATAAATTTCACGATGCCGATCTAAGATCCCAAAGCTTAGCTGATAGGATAGAACAAGGTCTTAGGAAAGTTGGTGAAGACATGATCAACCTAGAAGTCAGAGTGAAGAAAGAGAGTAATGAGATGGGAATTCTAGTTGTTCAACGTTTGACAGAACAATTCAAAGAACTCGTAATGGGAGAAATAAGAGAAGGTGTGATTAATGAATTACAAACTGAAATTAAAACCACAGTTATCGGTGAAATTAAAGACACACTCAAGCTGGAGAACCAAGAGGGAATCAAGGAAATTAGGGAATCTTTGTCATCCCATATTCAAGTAATTTCCAAAGATATCCAAGCAACTCAGAAGGACATATCAGATGTGACAGGGTCGTTGAAAAGTCACGAGGCTGTTATGAACCAGATATCCACTGAAGTCAAGGAAAACTGTAAGGAAACCGAAGCAATTAAAAAATGGCAGAAGAAAACCATAAGGAACTTGAGGCTATGAAAACCCAAATCAAGGACGAGAAACAGTCTGACCATCTGTTGAAAATGTCAAGTGTGAGGGGAAAAGAACAGATACAGATAAACCTAGGAGCAGCTAGAGAAACTGATAGTCAAAGACAGGATGAGGTCAGGACAGTATTTCAATCCAACCCCATAACTGTATTCAAGAATGTAGAGGATAAGCCTTCTAAATTTTCAGGGCGACATTCTGTGACACCCGTAGAATTTTTGAGAGAAGCAGGTGATTACCTAAAAGATTCCAAAATCCCTAAGGAAAGACAGATCCGAATGATAGGGAAATTTTTTGGAAGGTCCTGCACTTCTTTGGTTTAGAGCTTTTAGGTCCACTCTAACCAATTTTGAGGAGTTTTCCCGTGGGTTATTAAAAACGTTTTGGTCCCCGGAAACCCAACAGCAAGTCAGAGCAGAATTATATTCAAAGAGATTCTCGACGTCACAGCCTACTCGATACTCTACGTACTTTTCTGGACAGCTTTCTAAACTACAACATTTAGATCCGCCGATGCCAGATAATGAATTAATTACTGCATTAATACGTCAGTTTCCAGCAGACGTCCAAAGGACTTTGATCGCTGCTGACATTTATAATATGGAGCAATTTGACGAGGTATTGCAGAAGCTTGATCATACGAACGCTCAATTCTTCCATCAGAAGGGAGGAATGAATAACAACGCTGTGTACGCTGTTATGGCCGACAGTTATTCTCAAACAACTGGAGAGATTCGAGAGGGGCGAGAAGAGAAAACGCCGAGGGAAGAGCCCAATAAAAGAGGATGGAATCAGTACAGTAACAGATACAGTTACAAACCTTATGCATGACCGGATGGTGGATATCGATATAATACTCGATGGAGAAGGCCAAGGGATAATCAAGGAAGGTACCAGGAAAGAAGATACTTTGGTAGAAACAACTACAATAACAGAGGGAATGTGGATACTCGTCAGTCCAATGAAGAGTTCAATAAGGAGACGAGGAAGAACTTGGAAGCAAGACACCAAGAAAACTTGCAGTTCTTAGAACAGGGGCCCAATGAACCAGGTCCATCGGGAACACAACAATCCCGGGTGAATGGAGGAAAAGAAAAAAAAACAAACTTCGAATTCACAGTAGAAGATAGAATTTTAAACACTTTCACTTCCAGAATTATTAAATGGCAAGCAGAGGATGATGACTTAATTCAACAGAATGACGAACGGAAAGAAATGGGTACAAGAATTAGAATGTTAATCATATCATGCGAAGTATTCGGTATGCCTGTCAATACTTCGATTGATACTGGGGCTATGCTTTGTCTTGTGAGCGAGAAACTTTATATTCTGTGGAAGCTCAAAGAGAATTTAGAGGAGATTCCAGTATCAGGAATTAAGATCCAAGGAATAATACCCAACAAAATATCTCTGTGTAAAACACAATTATACTTATGTATTACTATAGGAGGACATGATTTCCGACATGTGTTTGTAGTAATGAAGGACATGGCTTTTGACATGATATTGGGAGCGGATTTCATTCAGAAATATCAAGCAGTGATAGACATGAAGACAGAGACGATCAGATTCAAGAATACCGAAGAGATAAACTTCGAGGGAAAAGAAGAGGAAGACATCGAGGGAGATGCTCAATGGTCTCTGATTTTTCATGAAGCTGAAGGAAGAGAAGTCTACACTGAGAAGGAGTCCCCAGAGCTAGGAAAAATTTTGGAAGAGTATCACGATATTTTTGATATTAAACCTGGTGAAATTAAAGATTTTGAATATCGTATTGTGGAAGTAAACAACAATGGAAGCTATGAAATCGCTAATACACGAACTGGTAACATCGTGGGAACTTATAATGCATCGAATTTGAAGATTTATTATTTAAGAACCAGATGATTTAATGTGTAGATAGGAAAAATAAAAATGTTTCAATTTTTATTTTTGCTGTAGGGTGGATGTGCCCAACTCTAGGAATGGGTATTCCAAGATTCAGACACCTAGATATCAAGCGAAAGGCTACAGCCGCTTTTGAAAGTTGAGATATTTGAATATCGCGCTCCATTGCTTCTAGAAGCAATTGGAAATTTTATGCAGCTAAGAGCATGTCAAGTGACGTAGCGAGTAGTAGCAGAGGTCGAGACTATTTATTGATTAAATAGTTAACCATGGAGTAGAGACTTGAGACTTGGATCAGATTACTGGCACGGCCAAATGGAAGAGAATGCACTTAGTATCAAGTAAATCGGACCAGGGATACCAGAGATATGAGGATTTCCAGATTTCAGCTGATTCAGCGTGACCCTGACCGTTTTGAATAAAAGCCGGCCGGCTCAAGCAACTTCAGCTCACTTCGAAACAAGCACTTGCCTAGCAAGGTGCCGCTACGCTGAGCCAAGGCACATGGTTGCCGGATCTACGCAGAAGTTATTTTCAAATTGGTATATTGGCTTTCACGGCCAAATTGTGATAGTCACAAAAGTGCTGCGCTACGAGTGGAACTTGGTAAGTTTCCGGCGGAGAGAATCACTAAGGTGAGTGATATTTTTCAACGGACACTGGTGAAATATTTTTATTTCTACATGGACATATGCTAGACTTTGCTTAGAATAGTACTTTGTCACAGTCCAGTAATAACCTAATACTTGGATATTTTAGTCCAATTCAGTCAGTTTCATATTTGTAACTTGATAACCACTTCGATCTTTCAGTATATTGAAGGCCAGTCTATCACGGTGTTGTTCATTAGCCGACAAAAGGGAAACTATATGTTGCTTCGCGCATGATAGATGGTGTGAAGCCATGCCCAGGGAACGATCTTCAGAACCGCCGTTGATTGGTTAGACTGTCAGTGTTTTCTTGTACTGAAACGATTACCGTGAGTTATGTTACAACTGACATATTTGAGAATAAATCATTTAGATCTGACCCCATTTAAGCGAACGGCTATGGTTTTGACAGAAGCCAATATTAAAATAGATCAACAGTTACTTCAAACGTCAAGAGATATTACCACTATGTCTTGTTAGACAGATTGTGGGTATATAATGGCGGCCGATACAAGGATTAGACGTGCGTGTCCGACAGGGCATGTATCTGGATAAATCTGGTACAGACCAGGTTCACTACGCTTCAAAACCATCAAGAAATGTAAGCCACATTTTGACTTTATATTATGCCTAGCTAATTGGAACAAACTATTTTTCTGCAGATGACCAACACATTTATTTTTCTTCGTATTTAAATCTTGCAATGATTTACGCAAGACATATTAGAGTTATTCTGAGTATTTTCAGCACTCAGAACAGTTTAGGATCGATGACCGAGCATAAAGAGGATTTATTTGAATATTTCATATTTTAGGGAAGTCACGGAAAACCGTCGATGTACCTGTAAAAGTTAAATTATTATTTTTGTTGAGGAATGGATATTTTATCCATATTCGAAGGTTCGAACATGTGGATTCTCACATAATGAAATAATAATTAAATATATTTAAAATAATATAACAAATAATAATAATAATAATCCACTAATAATAATAATAATGATTTTCATAACTTTTCTAAATAATTCTTGAGTCTTATATTTTCTAATAATCACATTCATTGAGAGAGAGCTTATGAAGTAGTTTAATCATTTCTAGTTTGGAACAGGTGATTTTCCGAAGGATAGTGGTTAGCGCAAGCCCGCATTCAACCAACATTACAGTTCTGGTTGAACAGTTGATATTTGCAATGAGCAAAGTATATTTTTCAGATAACACGGAGAGGCATGAAACGGGAAGCAAATGATATTTGTATCAAATAGGATATTTTTGTGTTTATATAAAATCATGACGTAAATACACTCGAAAGTGAAATAAAGATTTTCATAAGTATGGTAACTTCACGGGTTGAACTGAATGGTAAAATAAAATAATCTTGTAAGTTTATAAATCTTCCAGTGTTGATAACAAGCAGAGGCTTGATTTATTGTATACATTTTGGGAAGAAAATTTATGTGTGTGGAGTAGTTGAAATGCCATTCCCAGGTGCGCATGTTTAAGTCGCAGGAATGAGGAGTTTTTTTGGAGCATCAATCAAATAGCAGGTTCGATGGCTCAGGTTTATAGAAGGAGTATTGGAACTACACATTGCGTCGTATGAATGACCCGAAGGTTATTTCTTAAAAACCATCAGTTCTTATTTCAACCTTGTTTACGGATTCCATTAAGACTTTGATTTTGCTAGAACCCGGATTTGTCATGATAGTATTTTATTCTTCTTCAGAGGAAGACCTTTGCCGTTGTTGTTGTAATATTGTGTTCTTATAAAAATAATAGAATGGGCCACTGCCAATTAAAAATAATTCTATAACCACGAATAATTTGAAGGATGTTTTCAATCCTAGTGCCATGAACTAAATGAATTTATTATGATGCTACAATTCTTATTTCCGCATTCTGTCGAAGAATTGCAAGTTGTGAAAGTTACTAAAAGGGCCACAAATATAAATATTTTTCTTAATGATGATTCCAAGTGGAAAATTGAATAGTTGGATGGTTCAACAATTTATTGATCAAGTTGATGATTCAGAAATCATATATTTTGTTAGGAACTTGAAGTTCATAATCGAGTCACTTCTCGAAACGTTTAATGTCAGAAGAACAATTAACTTTGTTGTGCTTCGCACAGTTCTTCGATGCTATGCTCAATGGTCAAATACTTTTCAGATGTTATTAATATGTGTACATAATTTGTGTTGATTCAGAAATAATATTTTTTGACAATATTTTTTGAAACTGGAAAAATAAGTGAAAGTTAAAAATTCTATGAACATTTATTCTACGAGTGTTAATATTATGTAAAAATTCAAACAGTGTACTACGATATTTCCAGTAAAGACAATTAAATTTGAACTGGACTTAATCATGAATAATGAATATAATTTTGGAACACAGTCTACAGGACTAATAATCAGACTTGTGTCTCCAAAGATAATTGTCCAATGTATTGGAAAATTTCTGTACATTGTGTAAATAGGATGTGGGTCGCCACACGTGAATGATGCTGCTTTGAGCATTTTTGCAGTCAATTTTAAATTCAAAATAAAATGAGATAATTTTACATGATGTGTTATGCCCAGTTGACTCTCCTTCTATCCTTATTGTCGCATTGAGCCAAAAATCAGTAAAGCATTTTTTTTCATTTGATGTCATTTTTGCGATTAGCTTTAACCCATCTGGCGCCCCGGGATATTTTAACTCTCGTGCTGACTGATTATTGGTAAAATGCATATGTGGTCGTGCGGACTCCGGTCTAAACGGGCACAATATTGCCCCGTATTTTACTGTGAGTGTATTAATTAGTGTGTTAATGTGATGTTTGTACTAGAGTGTGTAGTGACTAGCATACGGGTTCAAATCCTGGCTGGCTCAGCGCAGAAATTTAAGTCTCGTCTGAGGTCTGTGAAGGAATTCATTTCACCTCGTGAGGCAAAACTGAGAAGACGTGGATTCGATTCCTACCTCATCCATTCCAGAAGTGATTTTCCGTGATTTGTCCACTTCTACAACATGGAAACGCCGGGATTGTACTTAAGATTATGCCATGGCCACTTCCTACCTAAACCCCAATTACTAATGTACACAGGCACAGCCATTATAATGACATAGGTTATCAAACAGATTTCATAGACACGCACACACAAGTACACGAGGCTACATATCCATGTTGTCGGAAAGCCTAAAAATGATTCAACCAATATCCATTTAATCAAATCCAAACCTACAGTGACAGGGATGGTTGGTGCTGACACCTGCTGGCTGAAGGTTCAGGTTTGTCACGTTTTAAACACGGGCTTGTTAAGAGGCGTTAGTTTACATTCATATCACTATTCCGTGATCTGTCATTTATTGTGACAGATATTGATATTTCTATTTTCACTTTATCACGACCAAAATAAATGCTAAGACTGAACTATTTAGACACTTATCATGCTGTACGTATATCTTATTTTATAAGGGGACAGAGATGGTTGATTTAAAACGAGAAATTCAGTGTACCAAAATCTAAAAGTTCCATTATCTAACGTTGGTATCGGAAAGTATCGAATTCTCCTCCACGCTGTTTACTTCCCGTACTTATCAGCGCCATGCGATTAATGATGATGTACCTGTATTATTATTATTCCTCGATACAAAAAACACATCTTGAAAACGCGTTCCGTATTTGGATTTTAACCGTGAATTCCTTACGATTATCTGGATGATATGACTGTTCTTGAGAAACCAAATCAATTTTCCTAGTAGCGAGGAAGAATATTTTCAAGAAGGGACTGATTCTTATCCTGATTTTATTTCTCGTGTCGGAAACATACAAATGTACAGTTGCTATACAGGTAAATTAAAGGGTAAAACTGTCTAATTATATAACAAGTGCCCAATACTGAGCAACATCCAAGGCGCTCGGAGTGGCTAACAGGAGATCTTCCTCTGCACAAGATGACGGGCACAGAGGGCATTGAAGCATGTGACTTGTGGTTTGTTCTTGTCCACATTCGCAAGACGTGTCACATGTACTGAGGCTCCATCTCCTCAGATTGTCTCGGGATCTTCCAACTCCTGACCGTAAACTGTTTAGGGATTTCCACACCAACCAGCTTTCGTTGTGACTGGGTGGAGGTTCTTCAGCTACTGACATCCAACCGCAGGGGTGAGGGTTCTATTTCTTCCATATTTCCCGCCTTGCCTTTTCCGGTGAGACGGTAAGCATCTTAGATGTCCTCAGGGAGCTCTTTCGGAACCTCAGCCGTTTCTGAGGAGGATGATATCCATGCAGTGGGTGGGCGCTGTTCTCTTCCCCTCTCAGCCTCTCCCTGTTTGCAGCTACCTCTCTGCGTACACAAGGTGGTGCTATTCCAGCCAGGTAGTAGAGCATATCTGTTGGGGTAGGCTTTAAGCAAACTGTTATCAACCTTCCAGAGCTGTATCTACATGTCTGGCATGAGACGACCTGTACCAAACTAGGGAAGCAAATTCAGCAGTAGAAAATGCCATTGCAGAAGTGCGAATAGTTTCTGGATGTGAGCCCCTTTGTATCCCTACTACTTTGCGAATCAGGTTGTTTCGTGTGGAGATTTTCATTTTGTTTTTCTTACATTGGGTTTTGAATGTAAGAGCTCTATCAAGGGTTACTCCCAAGTATTTAGGGGTGTGACAATGCTGCAATCGGATACATGACCATTCTATGCGTAAATCACGATGAGCTTCCCTGTTCCTTAAGTGGAAGGCACATACTTGTGTCTTAGATGGATTTGGTCTGAGTTGGTTCCAACTGTAATAACTTGATAGATTTCTCAGGGCAGATGTCAGTTCTCTTTCCACTGATTCAAAACTTGCGCTCTGCGCAGCAAGGGCTAGTTCGTCTGCATACAAGAAGCTTCTTGTGTCTGCGGACAGTGGCTGATCGTTGGTATAGATGTTGAAGAGAATTGGAGCCAAGGCGCTTCCCTGAGGTAGGCCAATTTTCTGTACTCTCCAACGACTGCGTTGCCCCTGGAAGACCACAAAGAACCTACGGTTTTGAAAGAGAGTGCTGATAAGTCTAATTAGATGTAAATCCTTGGTCATTCTGTACAACTTGGCATGGAGTAACCGATGATGGACAGTGGCATACCGGTACGCTGCTGAAAGATCCACAAAAACCACGCCTGTCACCTGCCGAGTTTCAAACACATTCTCTATAAACTGAGTAAGGTTTAAAAGTTGCCCTGTGAAGCTTTTATTTGGTCGAAATCCTGCTTGTTCAGGTATGAGAAGAGGGTCAATTACACGTAGAATTCTGTTCAAAATCATACGTTCAAATAGTTTATAGAGGTGACTCAGAAGACTAATTGGCCTGAAGTTCTTAGGATGGTTTAGTTACTTACCAGGTTTGAGAAGGGCTATCACCCTGCTCTTTCGCCAGACCATTGGAATTTGGCTCCTGCTCAGGCAATTATTGAAAAGCTGCAGGATCCACTTTCTTGTCGCTGGCCCGAAATTCTTAATTTGTTCCATACGGATGTCATCTAAAACGGGTGCTTTACCAGATTTGCTCTCCTTGATAGCCTTGTTAAGTTCTGATATCTGGAATGGGAGTGTAAGATCACACCTTTGCGCCTGGACTTCTTGGTGTATTTTAGGTACTTTAATTCTGTGACTGTCTTTCCCATTCATGAGTAACTGGTGGGCAATCAGATCTGCAGTGATGTTGGAATGTGCATTGGATCAAGTTGGGTCATTATTGAGTCGTTTCAATAATCTCCACACTTTATGGCTGTATAGATCAGGTGCTTCTATATTTTTAGCCTACTTTCGATTTTTGCAAAAAATGAAAGTAGACTTATGAGATCACTACAGGGCGAGAAAAAGTGTGTCTGTCTGTGTGTGTGTATGTGTGTGTGTGAGTGTGTGTGTGTGTGTGTGTGTCTGTGTGTGAGTGTGTGTACTCTGAATGTCTGTCCCCCCCCCCCTATCAATTCGAACACGGTGATCGCAAATTGAACGAAATTTGGTACAAAGGTAGCACTAGCAAAGGACACCTCAGTGTCATTTTTATATCGCCGCCATCTTGTCGGAAAAGTAATGGCGGCCACACAAATGTTCAAAGCTTAAATCAAATTCCGACTAACCTAATCATCCGATCTCTACCAAATTTTGGAACAACATACCTTTATGGGGGCAGCATCCTTTGACCAAACTAATAGGTCATCAGCCTAATAGTTTGCGGATGGCGGCCATCTTTGTGTGAAAATCGATTGCCCCTATTAATTCGAACACAGTGAAACCGAATGGAACGAAATTTGTTACAGAGGTAGTACTAGCAAAGGGAACCCCAGTGTCATGTTTTATATCGCCGCCATCTTGACGGGAACGTAATGGCGGCCACACAAATGTTCAAAGCTTAAATCAAATTACGACTAACCTAATCATCCGATCTCTACCAAATTTTGCAACAACATACCTTTATGGAGGGAGCATCCTTTGACAAATCTAATAGGTCATTAGCCTAATAGTTTGCGGATGGCGGCCATCTTTGTGTCAAAATCGATTACCCCTATTAATTCGAACACGGTGAAACCGAATGGAATGAAGTTTGGTACAGAGGTAGCACTAGCAAAGGGCGCCCCAGTGTCATGTTTTATATCGCCGCCATCTTGACGGAAACATAATGGCGGCCACCCAAATGTTCAAAGCTTAAATCAAATTACGACTAACCTAATCATCCGATCTCTACCAAATTTTGCAACAACATACCTTTATGAAGGGAGCATCCTTTGACAAATCTAATAGGTCATTAGCCTAATAGTTTGCGGGTGGCGGCCATCTTTGTGTCAAAATCGATTACCCCTATTAATTCGAACACGGTGAAACCGAATGGAATGACATTTGGTACAGAGGTAGCAGTAGCAAAGGGCACCTCAGTGTCATGTTTTATATCACCGCCATCTTGACGGAAACGTAATGGCGGCCACACAAATGTTCAATGCTTAAATCAAATTACGACTAACCTAATCATCCGATCTCTACCAAATTTTGCAACAACATACCTTTATGGAGGAAGCATCATTTGACAAACATAATTGGTCATTAGCCTAATAGTTTGCGGATGGCGGCCATCTTTGTGTCAAAATCTTTTACGCCTATTAATTCGAACACGGTGAAACCGAATGGAATGAAATTTGGTACAGAGGTAGCACTGGCAAAGGGCACCTCAGTGTCATGTTTTATATCGCCACCATCTTTACGGAAACGTAATGGCGGCCACACAAATATTCAAAGCTTAAATCAAATTTCGATTAACCTAATCATCCGATCTCTACCAAATTTTGCATCAACATACCATTATGGAGGGAGCATCCTTTGATCAAACTAATAGGTCATTAGCCTAATATTTTGCGGATGGCGGCCATCTTTGTGTGAAAATCGATTCCCCCTATTAATTCGAACACGGTGAAACCGAATGGAACGAAATTTGGTACAGAGGTAGCACTAGAAAAGGCCACCTCAGTGTCATGTTTTATATCACCGCCATCTTGACGGAAACGTAGTCGCGGCCACCCAAATGTTAAAGGCTAAAATGTAATTACGACCAACCTAATAATCTAGTCTCTACCAAATTTTGCAACAACAAATCTTTATGTGGGAAGCATATTCTGACCAAACTGCTAGATCATCAGCCCAATAGTTTGCAGATGGTGGCCAAGTATGTGTGCAAATCGATTCCCCCTATCAATTCAAACACGGTGAAACCGAATTGAACGAAATTTGGTACAGAGGTAGCACTAGCAAAAGGCACCTCAGTGTCATGTTTTATATCGCCGCCATCTTGACGGAAACGGAATGACGGCAACCCAAATGTTAAAAGCTTAAGTCAAATTTCGACCATCCTAATAATTTGATCTCTACCGGATTTTGCAACATCGTGCCTTTTTGTGGAAAGCATCTTATGACTGACTACAAGGTCATCAGTCCAATAGTTTGCAAATAGCGGCCATGTATGTGTGCAAATCCATTCCCCAGATCAATTCAAACACGGTGAAACCGAATTGAATGAATTTTTTTTACCGAGGTAGCACTAGCAAAGGGCACCTCATATTCATGTTTAATATCCCTATAGCACGTTGTATTTCAACAAGCTACTACAACCAACATTCAATTATACTCCTTGAAAAGAACAAAGAGTTATAACAATACCCATGCATTTAGGAGAAAGTAGGCTATATGTTCTTTACTGAACATCTTGTTTTATCCAAGAATCCATTCTGGATTCTTTCGGAGGTGTGACGAGTTTATTCCCAGCCACCAATGTTGCCTCGCCGAAAGGATCTTCTTCAAATAACACCTTATACTCGGTATATTGAGCAGTAAGTTCTGAAGTAAGACCGGGGATGTATGATGTTCGATAACCCCGAGGAATGGCCGTTCGGGAACATCTCGTTACAGCCTCCACGACAGTATCATATGAATCAGGTGTAGATTCTATTATTATTATTATTATTATTAATCGTATGATGATACAGAGTTAAAATAAAATTTCATACACTACATATAAAGAGCTATGGGGCGATAACTTTCGACTTTTGTCGGATCTTTGTTCGGTTTGAGGATTGCTATTATTTTTATTTTCTTGAATAATACAGGGAGATTTCCAGTATTAAGGATATCTGAAAAGAAGTTAGTAAGCCATTTAATTGTAGCTGGTCCACAGTGAGCGAGGAATTCAGGATAGATTCCGTCGAATCCAGCTGCTTTCCCAAGTTTCATGTTTGTGATGGCGTCTCCGACTTCCTCTACAGTGAATAGAGTGGACAATTTTGAAGAATTTTTGGCTGCTCTTTTCTTGATATTCAGCTAAGATGTGATTTCCCTTCTTGTCTGCATTTCTTTTGGGCTCATGGAATTTGAGATTAGATGATTGGCAAAGTCATTTAGCTTAATGGCAGTTTTCGATCTAATTGGTGTTGAATTCGTTGGGTCTAGTTTTCTGATAACAGACCAATCTCTCCGACTAAAGTGTGTGTGGTCGAATGATTCCACGGTTTCATGCCAGATCTTTTTTCTAATCTCATCAAATGAATGTAGGAGGCCAGTAGCATTATCAGCAGATGGATTTGCTTCATATATTTCCAGTAAGCTTTCATTATCCTCACTCCAACCGGGTGTGTATTCTTTACGATAACCTCTAGGAATACATTGTCAAGCTGCTCCTTTAATTATGCCAATAAATCGTGTGTAATTACTACATGTTGGCTTTATCCATCTGATGTTGGAGTCTGTTTGCTTTTTAAATTCAGACCAGTTTGCCTTCTTAAAGTTCCACCTTGGTTTTGGATGGGACTGTACAATTGGTACACATATCCCAGTCTCTAAAATAATAGGTCTGTGCTGACTGTGGGGGAAATCATTAAGTACCGAACGGCGAATCTGGCTATAGGAGTTTTGAAGCTGAGTTGTCAAACACAGATCAGGAGTATATCCTCTGTTCCAGCGACCTGAATGAAAAGTGGGTAAACTTTTACCATCAAAAATTAATTTTAGGTTTTCAGTTTCCATCCTATCACAGAGAGCTTCGCCATTACTGTCACTCTTGCAGTATGCCCAGAGATTATGATGGCTATTGAAATCATCCAGGAATAGAGTTGGGTGTTGCTGAGATGGAAAAGGAGGGGTTGGCCAGTTTACTTCAGGAGGCTTGTATACATTTACTAATGTTACACTATCAATTTTTGTTATAATTGTAAATATATTATTTTCACTGCTCACTGAAAGTACCTGATGATTTTTTATGTTATACTTGACGTAAGTTGCTAGGCCTTACTTTACATGGTTGTTCGAAGCTATTAATGTATATCCTGGTATTTTCCCTCTACTTCGTAACTGTTGATCATCTGCTGTATGCATTTCTTGGAGTGCAATGACATCGATAGCATGTTTCTTTGATAGTCACATTTAGCTCTACTTATTCCTTCGATGTTCAGTTGACATATGCGGAGAGATGGTCCAACCCAACGAACTTGTGCGTCCTGAGAAGGACTTATTGACGGTTTACTCTGTATTTGTAGACCGGGAGGCGTTTTCAGGCAGTTCGATCTCATCTCTATTCTGTTGCTTTCTTAGCACCACCCGGGGACTCGTGTAGGGTAGCAATGGGTAAAACCTACGGACGTGAGCAACGTTTGACCCCCGATTCTATAGTGAAAACTGCAGTATCCAGCATATCTGTAAACTACGGCCAGTCGGCTTTCCGGAAATTAAACCTCCTTCTAAACGAAACTGTCCGTGGTCTAACTGCTGCGTATATTTCGCACATGATAGGTCTGTGTTGTGTATTTGGAATAGGGTTGCAGACTGTTTTATGCACTGTTGTAAGATGTTTTCACTGCTGGATATCAGATCTGGGTTATAGCCACGTTTCCATCTGCCGCTGTTAAAAGATGCAGGCTGCTTAGGATCATGTATAAGGCTCAGATGATTGCCTTCCGCCCATTCTTGCAATGCTACCCCATTCTCATCACCATGGTCATAGCCCCACATGGTGCTGTGGCAGTTAAAGTCACCAATCACTACTTGTGTTTGTTGATTGTAAAAGTTATCGGGTACACTGATTTTGAAATCAGCACCTGGTGGTTTGTATATGGATGTGATAGTACAGCCTCTGATTTCCAGACTTAGAACTTCAAGATCATTTGCATCATACGAGGTTGTTGATATTACTTGTATATCCGGTTGGACAAATATAGCACTTTCGTATTTGAAATGAGGTCTTTCAAGAGCCAATCGCATTCCACTTATTTTCGGTCTGTGCATTTCACAGCCTGTATGAGTCTGCTGTATGAACAGTACATCGCACTTGGTTTGCCTACATAGATCTCGTAGCAGTTCTTCTTTTGGTGATGATATACCCTCTATATTCACTGATATGATGGTCAACTCTGGTCTCGAAGAGGACCTAGATGATGTTTCCGGTGTGAAATATTTAGCCGGCGTTTTCGCCGTTGCCCAGGGAACGCCCGATTGCTTCATAACTCTACTGTAGGTCACAATCTTCGGGGAGGCACCTTTCTTGTTCTTATCCTGATATTGACAATACACACAATTATGTTTCCATCTAGGGAACTGTTTTGTGTCTTATTCAGAGTTTACCACATGTGAAAGTGTGTGCAAGTCCTGACACTACATTGGTAGCCAAGTAAGGTAATTCATGGTAAGTACATATGTATTGTGTTTTAAATGCAGAAGTTATTGAACTTAATTTGACCGTGTTGGATTATTGAAATTCGATCAAGGAATTGACTGTAAAGAACTAAGAAACGTGGTCATCAATCCCAAAGATTAGTTCCAGTGCTTCTTTTGGGTAACAACAATAGGATGTGGCTGTCTCATATCTTGTGCAACGATTATACGCATTTCCAGAAGAACACTGATACAAACTTCGAAATTTAGAAATTGTTGACATGTTTTCTTTTTATCCAAATTTCGCAATTTTACCTTCCACTAAGCTGTCCCCCCACCGTTGCCCTTATTCTCCCATTCTTATAGGAATGTATTTACCATTCTTTTAAAATTAGATTTTGTACAAATTGAATCACACCCAAACCCGAAGGGCTATATTTAGCATTTCCATAAAACCTTAAAAAAAATCTCTAAATTTCCCCACATTGTTGCACCACCCTATACTTCAAGCGTATTGTCGGCGTGCCTACTACCTGCATCACTGGAACCAACAGGAAAAGAAAGGAATACGCAGTGGAAGTTGATATTAATTTTTAACCTGCGCTGGGCCCGTATTTACAGGTCAGATGTGCCGAGTGACTTCAGACTCCGTGAAGGTGGTCCCACGACTAGTGGTAGGAATTCCCTCCTGATGTTTCCAAACAATAATACATATAGATGTGAAAGAGAGAGAGAGCAGCCCAATCGTCTAACACTACTAAATAAGACACCGGATACTGTAAAAGAAATGAATATTTAATGGAATATGAAATTGAAAAGAGAAAACAGATGCAGACTATACGAAACCCGACCATAATGACACACATAAAGAAAGAAGTACCCTTCACCTAGGGGTTAAATATTAAAGTAGTCACCTCATGGGAAGAAGATGAATACCAAAATAAATATCTTAGTCTTTAATAATAAATAACGGAATACAAAAATACCTGTGCTCACTTCCAAGAAAATGAGATTTAAAAAGGGAGGAAGTAATTGATCAAAAAAAGCAATCCAGTCAGTCACTAAAACAAAGTTACTTCTCAGCCTCGAGATAATGTAGTAATAGTGACCACAATAACAGGCCAGAGCAAAAATTAACACAAGGGTGAGGGGGTACTAAAGACTGTGGCGACCAATAACGCAGCCAGGAAGGATGGGATCGAGCTGGCGGTCCCAAATACCAAAATGACATTTGAGAAATGAAATGAGAAATCCAAAGAACGGAGCAAACATAAATGATAAAACAAAGATGAAACAAATGACGTTAAGTGTCCGTGAAATATATCAAAGACACACAAACGCAGTCACTACACTTGGTGTACAAGCCCAATATCGAGTACACTGAATCACACAATATGGCAGCCGACGATGCAGAAATGAAATACTAAGAAACTCGTGCTTTTAGGTAGTCTAGCAAAGCATGCTAGAAGTATATGGTCTCCTAATTACTTTCCGAGCTCGAGTTAAAGTTAAAGTTACCGCCTTGATTCAATAGCCCGAAACATGGAACGAAGGGCATACATAAGGGCTTAGAATATGGTGTCATGCCTCGTGTTGGGAGAATGGTCGTAACTCCAACATCCACAAACACGGGAGACCCACTCGAAGACATGCCCAATCAAATAACTGAAATGCAACTGGCAGCATAAAAAACATACATTCACAAAATCACTCGCAGATATATTTGACGGCACAAATATAAGGCTAAACCGTACCAAAATAATCAAAACAGGAGACCGGAATTTTTATTGGCCCCAGAGAAAATCCAGGCACATGACGAAGACCATAAGGATAAGTTAAATTTAGGAAATGAGCATAGTAGGAACAAGTTTATATGCGTTAGAATTACTTACATGGGTAAGTGTAGTGTAGTGACAATGTTAAATAATAATTTTAAAAAATACATTTTAAATGAGTACGGCGGAGGGGCAGAAAGTAGGTCACATGGCGTCTGACTCTACCGGGACGGCCACCAAAGAATAAAGACAAGAGATATATTCCGTTCCGTGAAGAAGTATGCAGCCTATTTTCAAATATCATACTCATGTTAATTGCCTCTATCAACATACAAAATTTCAGTCTGATTGTCGTGATAGATTCATAGATATTGAGAACCGTCTAAATATTTCAGATGGTCGCCAGGTTGGATTTTTATTTATGTACTATTACATGAAGATTATTGTGTACGTGTGATATTCAAACTTCAATCGCACAAGAAGTAAAAACACGATTTTAAAATTTCGCACAGCTGCCATCTTGTGGTTATAAAACAAATAAAATAAATTAAATGCCAGTGGATTAACATTTGTATAAGCATTCAACGTGCAAAGTTTCACTGCACTCGGATGGTTGAAGCACAAGAAACGTCCATTTAAATATGTATACTGTGCCCGTTTAGACCGGAGTCCGCATGACCACATATGCATTTTACCAAGAATCAGTCAGCACGAGAGTAAAAATATCCCGGGGTGCCAGATGGGTTATAGCTAATCGCAAAAACGACATCAAATGAAAAAAAATGCTTTACTGATTTTTGGCTCAATGCAACAATAAGGATAGAAGGAGATTCAACTGGCATAACACATCATGTAAAATTATCTCATTTTATTCTGAATTTAAAATTGACTGCAAAATAAAATGCTCAAAGCAGCATCATTCATGTGTGGCGACCCACATTACTATTTACACAATTAACAGAAATTTTCCAACACATTGGACAATTATCTTTGGAGACACAAGTCTGATTATCAGTCCTGTAGACTGTGTTCCAAAATTACAATAATTATTTATGATTAAATCCAGTTCAAATTTAATTGTCTTTACTGGAAATACTGTAGTTCACATAATATTAACACTCGTAGAATAATTGTTCATAGAATTTTTAACTTTCACTTATTTTTCCAGTTTCAAAAAAATATTGTCAAAAAATATTATTATCTCTGAATCAACACAAATTATGTACACATATTAATAACAACATCTGAAAAGTATTTGACCATTGAGCATAGCATCGAAGAACTGTGCGAAGCACAACAAAATTAATTGTTCTTCTGACATTAAACGTTTCGAGAAGTGACTCGATTATGAACTTCAAGTTCCTAACAAAATATATGATTTCTGAATCATCAACTTGATCAATAAATTGTTGGACCATTCAACTATTCGATTTTCCACTTGGAATCATTATTAAGAAAAATATGTATATTTGTGGCCATTTTAGTAACTTTCACAACTTGCAATTCTTAAACAGAATGCGGAAATAAGAATTGTAGCTTCATAATAAATTCATTTAGTTCATGACACTAGGATTGAAAACATCCTTCAAATTATTCGTGGTTATAGAATTATTTTTAATTGGCAGTGGCCCATTCTATTATTTTTATAAGAACACAATATTACAACAACAACGGCAAAGGTCTTCCTCTGAAGAAGAATAAAATACTATCATGACAAATCCGGGTTCTAGCAAAATCAAAGTCTTAATGGAATCCGTAAACAAGGTTGAAATAAGAACTGATGGTTTTTAAGAAATAACCTTTGGGTCATTCATACGACGCAATGTGTAGTTCCAATACTCCTTCTTTAAACCTGAGTCATCGAACCTGCTATTTGATTGATGCTCAAATAAAAACCTCCTCATTCCTGCGACTTAAACATGCGCACCTGGGAATGGCATTTCAACTACTCCACACACATAAATTTTCTTCCCAAAATTTATACAATAAATCAAGTCTCTGCTTATTATCAACACTGGAAGATTCATAAACTTACAAGTTTATATTATTTCACCATTCAGTTCAAATCGTGAAGTTACCACACTTATGATACTCTCTATTTCACTTTCGAATGTGTATCTACGTCATGATTTTATATAAATACAAAAATATCCTAATTGATACAAATATCATTTGCTTCCCGTTTCATGCCTCTCCGTGTTATCTGAAAAATATACTTTGCTCATTGCAAATATTAACTGTTCAACCAGAACTGTAATGTTGGTTGAATGCGGGCTTGCGCTAACCACTATCCTTCGGAAAATCACCTGTTCCAAACTAGAAATGATTAAACTACTTCATAAGCTCTCTCTAAATGAATGTGATTATTAGAAAATATAAGACTCGAGAATTATTTAGAAAAGTTATGAAAATCATTATTATTATTATTAGTGGATTATTATTATTATTATTAGTTATATTATTTTAAATATGTTTAATTATTATTTCATTATGTGAGAATCCACATGTTCGATTCTTCGAATATGGATAAAATCTCCATTTCTCAACAAAAATAATTATTAACTTTTTACAGTTACCTCGGCTGATTACCGTGATTATCAAAAAATATGAAACATTCAAATAAATGCTCGTTATGCTCGGTCATCGATCCTAAACTGTTCTGAGTGCTGAAAATACTCAGAATAACCCTAATGTGTCTTGCGTAAATCATTGCAAGATTTAAATACGAAGAAAAATAAATGTGTTGGTCATCTGCAGAAAATGAGTTTGTTCCAATTAGCTAGGCATAATATAAAAGTCAAATGTGGCTTACATTTCTCGTTGGTCTTGAAGCGTAGTGAACCTGGTCTGTACCAGATTTATCCAGATACATGCCCTATTGGACACGCACGTCTAATCCTTGTATCGGCCGCCATTATATACCCACAATCTGTCTAACACGACATAGTGGAAATATTTCTTGAAGTTTGAAGTAACTGCTGATCCATTTTAATATTGACTTCAATTAAATCCATAGCAGTTTGTTTAAATGGGGTCAGATCCAAATGATCTCTTCTCAAAAGCGTCAGTTGTAACATAACTCACGGTAATCTTTTCAGTACAGGAAAACACTGACAGTCTAAATCAATCAACGGCTGTTCTGAAGATCGTTCCCTGGGCATGGTTTATCACCATCTATCATGCGCGAAGCAACTTATAGTTTCCCTTTGTCGGCTAATGAACAACACCGTGATAGACTGGCCTTCAATATACTGAAAGATCGGAGTGGTTATCAAGTTACAATATATGAAACTGACTAATTGGATTAAAATATCCAAGTATAGAATTATTGTTACTGGACTGTGACAAAGTACTTTCTAGACAAAGTCTAGCATATGTCCATATAGAAATAAAGTATTTCACCAGTGTCCGTAGAAAAATAACAATCACCATAGTGATTCCCTCTGCCGGAAACTTACTATGTTCCACACGTATCGTAGTACTTTTGTAACTATCACAATTTAAAGATATCTTCGGCGTAGATCCGGCAACCATGTGCCTTGGCTCGACGTAGCAGCAGCACCTTGTCATGCAAGAGCTTGGTTCGAAGTGAGCTGATGATGCTTGGGCCGGTCGGCTTTTATTCAAAACGGTCGGGTCCACGCTGGATCACGCTGAAATCTGGAAATCCTCATATCTCCGGTGTCTCTGATCCGATTCACTTGAGACTAAGTGCATTCTCTTTCATTTGGCCGTGCCAGTAATCTGATCCAAGTCTCAAGTCTCTACTCCATGGCTAACTATTTAATCAACAAATAGTCTCGACCTCTGCTACTACTCGCTACGTCACTTAACATGCTCTTGGCTGCACAAAGTTTCCATTTCCTTCTAGAAGTAGTGGAGCGCGATATTCAAATATCTCAACTTTGAAAAGCGGCTGTAGCCTTTCCCTTGATATCTAGGTGTCTGAATCTTGGAATACCCATTCCTAGAGTTGGGCACAATACATCGCGTCGCCGCCATGTTGGATTTGTGCTCACCAGGTTACTCAAAGTCCTATAGGTGAACTTATGTTCATAGTCTTTATGAACATAAAAAAATCAGGTTCATTGCTGTAAAAGATTCGTAGATATTGAGAACCGTCAAAATATTTCGGATGCTTGTCATTTTGGATTGTTATATGTATAGGCCATAGCGTTATGTACCATTAAAAGAAAATTATTGCGTAGCTTCATTATTCAAACTTTCACTTCGATCGCATGATTACGACACAAGAAATAAAAACTAAATTTTAAAATTTCGCACAGCCGCCATATTGAGGTTATGTAAACAATTGAACTAAATTAGATGCCAGTGCATTACAATATGTATAATCATTTACTGTACCACATTTCACTGCGCTCAGATGGTTAAATCACGAGAAAAGTCTATAAAAATATTTCATCTTCGCTTGGCCGCCATGTTCGATTTATACTTTACAGGTCTTTAACCGTTACATAAATAAACTTGCAGCAGTACCATTTATCACCGTGAAAAATTTCAGGGTGATATCTGTAATAGTTTCGGAGATATAGAATCCCAGTGAAATACTTTACACAGCCGCCATTTTGAGGTTATGCAGACAATTGAACTAAATTAGACGCCAGTACATTACAATGCATATAAACATGTGCTGTACCAAGTTGCATTACGTTTGGATGGTTAAATCGCGAGAAAAGTATATTTAAAAGTCTCAAATTCGCCTGGACGCCATGTTGGTTTTGTAGTTACCAGGTTTCTGAAAGTCCGATATGTGAAATTCTAGTAGTGGCCTTTATCACCGTACAAAATTTTAGGGTGATGTCGATAATGGTTTCGGAGATACTGAATGATGGTGTAATAATTCACACAGACGCCATGTTGGATTGGTGCGACACAATAAAATTTGAAGGGCACGGTCGGGGTCGGCCAGAACGGTGCTATGATCTTGACGAGTTTCATTGAAATCGCTGTAGCCGTTTAGAAGTTATTAGGGGGACACACACACATACACGAATCACACACGCACACACAGGCACACGGACAAAAGGCGATCTCATAAGCCTATTTTTTCATAAAATGAAAATAGGCTAAGAATAATGCTCAATTACGAGTAGCAGATGTGTTCTTCATTGAGGTGCAGTTCATGGCTGAAGGCTTAATATGCACTCACAAGTAAATATTAAAATATCCGTATGACTATGGGAGATTTGAGGGTAACAGCGAATATCAGCTAAAAGTGAGGGAAAGTTTTGAGTTATGATTAGAATTTTGAAACTTAAGATTTTTTTCTGGCAGAAATGGTGTGTGTATCTTCTTGGAAATGTTTATGATGATGATGATGATGACTATGATGATAGTTGTTGTTTTAAGGGGCCTAACATCTGGGTTATCGGTCCCTAATGGTCCGGGTGATGGCGAAAATGGCAATGAGACGGATACCATAACGAAAACTAACGGAGATTGAAAATACTGACAAAGGATTGAAAATTCGCACAAAATGTAATTTAGAGTAAAAATAAATTGACAAAGTGCAATTCAGTTTCAAAAAAACTTAACGAGCCTTTCAGTAGTCGCATACGATGTGTACCTTGACATAGAAGAAAGCTCACATGAAATTCTTGATAAACCGGTATTGTATGTCTACCTTTTATTATTCCCGTTTTCCTACGGGGTCGGGGATGAGATGCGATGGCAGTATTTGTGGCGGATGGTTTTTACGGCGGGATGCCCTTCCTGACGCCAACCTCACGAGAGGAGTTAATGAGTGATGAAATGAATGATGGTGAATGAAACTGGGCAAGGATGTGGAAGGAAACGGCCGTGGCCTGTCAGAAGGTACCGTCCCAACATTTGCCTGAAGTTGAAAATGGGAAACCACGAAAAACCGTTTCAAGTACGGAAAATTGTTGATACACCGGTATTTTATAATATTTTTGGCAAAAATAATAATCTGTTGTAAAAGGGAGTGTTTTACAGATATTGTAGGCCTAATTTATAATACGGAACTCATTTTATTAGAGGTTTTGTAGCTTCTACCAGTCCTAGCCTAAATAAAGAATACGATATGGATCAACTAGGTTAATAGACGCGACATCGCTCATAACCTTATATTCCCTATAAATAGGTCAACTAGCGAGTAAATGCAATGTGCACAGCAGTAGATCATGAAAGGCTGGCCCAGTTCCCGGACCTTTTGATTCACAGACCAACACGTAATTTCATATGGATTCTGTTAAAATGAGTCATATTGATATGATAAATATCGTTTAAAACGATAATATGGTATCAAAAATATCTAACCCGCCCAGGATTCGAACCCGAGATCTCTAGATTCACAGTCAATGACCCTAACCCCACGGCTATTTCGACCACACGAATATTAAGTACAAGATGGTGGCTTATTTTCACGTACCAATAATACTGCATCACGGAATTAAGTTTCATTTATATTTTGCTTGTTTCGATAATGTTCCTGCGTGAAATTGAGTTTAAATTGCCTTATGAATAGGCCCTCTTGTGAGTAAAGAGAATGTATTCAGCATTATTTCACGAAGGCTTGCTCAGTTCTCGTATAAACACAACGATTATATTATATTGATGACTGCATTACCGTTATGTGGGTTAATATTTGAATAGCCATTGTGCAGAAACATAATACCGGCAATGCTGACTACTTACAATGTTTGATATTAAAGTATTTTATCATTTAAATACTGATACGAAGACTTCGAACATGTGCCATGTGCTTTGTTTCAATCACTTGACACCAGAGTTCGCATGAGCGTTTACCGTCAGAATGAAAGTGTTCAGCAATGCGATCCAGCTGGCAGTGCGTCTTTACACATTTCCGTTCGAACCACCACTGCCAGCTGGATCGTCCAATCTACTTCCGTCCCATTTTTCAAAATCACTCCCACAAATATCCAGCAACCGAGTGGAAAGATGTTACACATCAATACTCACAAAATGGAATTGAGATTCAAAATACTTTCAAAATGCCCAACCTACAAAACGCAATTAAGATTGAAAATGCTTGCAAAATGCGGTTTAGGTTAAAAATACTTACAAAATGCAATTGAAATGCAAAATACTCACAAAAATTCCGCCTCTACATTCAAAGACTTAGTAAAAGCATTTTAGATTGTCAATCTGGAAATGTTTATAATTGCAGCACATGATGCATAATGGGCACAGTCCTATAATTAATATTGTTATTTCTACTCAAAAATCTGCTATTCTTTCTTAAAATCTAGCTTATTTTAGCAAAGGGCGTCACCACCTTGTGGGCTGGGAAAGCACGAGCTCCCTAATTATTTGGGAACGTGATATAAACTCACCATGAAGCACTGTCAGTCTTATACTTAACAATCCTACCAGCACTCTCTTCTGATGGTTATTCATCATAATGGAACAGAAATATGGCTGTCTATGACTTCAGTAATGTCTGTTATAAACACTTTCATCACATAGACACAATCGCTGAAATCCTATGTAGCGGATATTTTTTTTACGGCCGGATGCCCTTCCTGGCACCAACCTCACGAGATGAGTTAATGAGAAGACATGAATGAATCTTGGAAAGAAGCGGCCATGGCCTATCAGAAGGTACAGTCCCAGCATTTGCTTGGAGTTGAAAATTTCGAAACCACGGAAAACCATTTCAAGGACGGGCGATGGTGGGACTCCAACGCTCGTCTACCGAGTCCGCAGAGAGCTTGTCCCCATGGCCTAGCGCTGCGTGTTAGTGAGCTAGCTACCGCTGTCAGTAATAATAACGATAATATTTTCTTGCTTTTGTTTTCCGAGGGAAATCGTGGGGTAATCTTCCGGATTTACAACTGTGGAGGATTGTAACCTACTAAAACCCTACAACCCTATACTTGGCTGGAAGGCAACCCCGGAACTGCCTGTTCAGCCTTACTTCAGGCTGGAGACACTGTAACGACCAGAGGTCTCAGGCAATTCCATTTTCTTTGATGATAATGAAAGCGCTCATCATCATCCTCACTGTCTTGAGCCACCAATCTTTTAAGCTTCACTTCTTTTTTTGTTTTTAGCAGCTCTCTCTTTTGCTGAGTATGTTATCCACCACATTGTCTGGTGTAAGGACTCCAACTTGTATCTCTGAAAGTCTTCGAAGATTCCTCCAGCTCAAACATACAAAGAACGTGTACTGAACGTCACCCCATTGATCACCACAATACCGACACCATGAACTCGGCGATATTCCCATTCGATGAAGGTATGCTTCATAATAACCATGCCCAGTGAGAAACATGGTAATGTACGAAAATAATATTAATGATAACCTCACCATGTTCCCTCGACAACCAAAGCATTAGCTGCTTGACGAGCCTAGCGGTCTACCTGCCACGATGCTCACGTTCCCATTCTTCCTGCCATTCCAGAAGAGATCTGTCTCCTTCCTCCTTCTTCACGCGTATCTTAGAGTGCTCTTCTCAGCGCAAGTATATACGGCGCCTTTCCTTCCCCACAATGTTAAAATGTTTTATGTTCGACCCTGGCTATTATGTTTCAGAAAACTGTACTATAATGAGGCTCATTATAACATTATTTTTCATTATGAAACAGTTTCTCCTCCACCAATCAGAGCTCAAGATTAATTTCATTATGAAACAGATTATTGCACCTGCGCACAACGCAATTGTTTGCAAAATCAAAGATGTCGGACACAAGTGAAGACATTGAACTTACACCACCGGAAATTTCCGCAAAAGCTCTGAATGTGACTAATACAATATTGCCTCAAAGGTCACTAAAATGTACGACAAATTATATGGGCAGTTCATGGACTGGAGAAGAGTAAACAACGTAAAATCTTTTTCAGAAAATGTATTGCTGGTGTACTTCGAAGAACTGTCACTAAAGATGAAATCATCAACCTTGTGGACCCACTACTCAATTTTAAAATCAACATTAAATATTAAGAACCAAATTGACATACCAAAGTACCCAAAATTAAATGCTCTACTAAAACGTAAATCGGAGGGATATAGAGCGAAAAAATCCAAAACATTTTCACCTGAAGAATTGAGGGTATTCTTAAATGACGCACCAGATATAAAATACCTCTTGCTAAAAGTAAGTAAATTTCGTTCAACTTCAGCAGTGTTACAATTAGCTTAAAAGTAGTTTCAGATATGGCAAAAATATAACGTTACGGTATTTGTATTCTTACAGGTAGCAACAATTTTTGGAATTATTGGAGCGTGCCGAAGACATGAATTACATGATCTGAAAGTGGAGAATGTAAAAGATATTGGTTCAACTATTCATGTTACAATCCGAAATACAAAGACGAAAAAAGCACGGACCTTTACGGTAACTGGAAAGTACTACGTAATATGCAAGAAATTTATGGACCTACGTCCACAAGTTTGCAATACTCCATCGTTCTTTATAAATTACCGAGAAGGAAAGTGCACGGTCCAAAATGTAGGCATAAATAAACTGGGCAACATGGGAAAAGAGATAGCACTGTACCTTGATCTCCCAAACGCCAATCTGTACACCGGGCATTGCTTTCGTAGGAGCTCGGCGACAATTTTAGTCGATGCTGGTGGAGATATAACGACACTGAAACGTCATGGAGGCTGGAAATCCACTACTGTGGCCGAAGGATATATTGAAGACTCAATCCAAAATAAAATTGAAATCTCCAATACAATACTAAACTCAGTAGAGAAACAAAACACTCATATCAACATCAATCTACCTTCTACTTCCAATATTCCACAACCACATGGCACATTCCCGCAAATTCACTTCACCAATTGTACAATAAACAATTTGTATATGAAATAAAGCTAGGTTATGTATATTCGAAGTTCCTTGTATGATAACCTTGTTCCCAAGCTTTGAAAACATATGATCTTAATTGCCTGAGGTCTTTGATTCACTCAGCGCATGCGCTGCGTAAAGACACAAATCTTTCAAACTGCGCATGATACCGTAGCTTATGGAATGATGAAACGCCACTTGGTACAGCAATTCTCCAACAGAGTTCACTAATCTCAACTCAACGGAATCTCGACAGATATTTATGAATATTTCTGTTCAAACATATAATAAAGTTATAATTATCGTCGAACATAAACAGTCGTATGCAACCCGCCTATAATGGTAATTAAGACACTCGTATAGAAATTATAAAACTCGCATACGCTCGTTTTATAAATATACTCGTGTCTTAATTATTGTCATTATAGTCTCGTTGCATAATGTACTATTAGCATATTACTTACATCTCAATAAATTAATTATAAGAGATCGTAAGAGTGTTACAATCCCATAAAATAATTGAATAGAGAGTAATTGGATAGGAGGGACGAAATTAGGATATCTTGCTTGGAAAATCAAAGTTTGTGTTCATTTACATTGGTTAGGAAATATTTATTTAGTAATAGCTTAACCCAGCATACGTTGCAACGCCAATCAAAGAAAGTGTTGGCGTTGTAATTTTGTTCCATGAAGTGCTTTTGGATACACAATTATTTTTTTAATTTCTGCTAACTGCCTCCAAACTATGGTAAAATGGATTAACTAATTTAGAAACATTCGTGGGAACGTCCACAACAACACACCAAAGTTTCATTGCAATCGGTTGAATGGCATATGAATGCATTCGAAATTTCATTTATACGATTCGTGTGCTGTCACTCATTTGTTGAATCAAATCGTTCGCTACCTACTGTGAAATGGATTTACTGAGTTGGAAACCTACACGTAAGTGCACACAACAACTCATCAAAGTTTCATCGCAATCGGATGAATGGTATATAAACACATGTGGGAATTTTTTGAAACGAAACGCACGCAATTTTTTTAAGCTACTCGCGCGCTATCTATTGTAAATTGTGTTTACTATGCCTATAACGTTCCTGGGAGTGTACACAACAACTCACCAAAATTTGATGGCATTCGGATGAATTGAGTATGAACGCAACGCCATCATTCATTTGTTTCTACTACTCGCGCGCAATCTATTGTAATTGGATTAACTACGCCTATAAATATCCCGGGAGTTTGCACAACAACTCATCAAAGTTTCATCGCAATCTGATGAATGGCATAGGAATGCATACGGGATTTTTTTTAAACGATTCGCGTGCCGTCGCTCATTAGATGAATCTACTCATGCGCTACCTACTTTAAAATGCATGTACTAAGCCAGAAATCTTCCCTGGTGTGTACACAACATCTCACCCATGTTTCATCGCTATCGGACGCATGGTATGTGAACGCATTCGGGATCGTTTTTGAAACGCTTCGCACGACGTCAATCATTTGTTGAATCTACTCGTGCGCTACCTATTGTAAAATGGATTAACTAAGCCTGAAACCTTCCCAGGCGTGAACATAATATCTCATCAAAGTTTCATCGCTATCAGACGAATGGAACAGGAACGCATATGTGACTTTGTTGAAACGCTTCGCACGTTGTCGCTCATTTCTTGTATCTATTTACTAAGCCAGAAACCTTCCATGAAGTGTACACAACTTCTCACCCAAGTTTCATCGCCATCGGACGAATGGTATATGAACGCATATGAGACTTTGTTGAAACGCTTCGCGCGGCGTCTCTCATTTGTTGTATCTACCTGTGCCCTACCTATCGTAAAGTGGATTTACTAAGCCAGAAATCTTCCCTGAAGTGTACACAACATCCCACCCACTTTTAAACTATATCGGACGAATGAAATATGAACGCATACGGGACGTTGTTGAATCGCTTTGCGCGTCGTCGCTCATTTGTTGAATCCACTCGTGCGCTACCTATTGTAAATTGGATTTACTAAGCCAGAAACCTTCCCTGAAGTGTACACAACATCTCATCCAAGTTTCATCGCAATGGGATGAATGATATATGAATGCATGTGGGACTTTTTTGAATCGAATCGAACGCCATTGTGTTGAAGCTACTCGCTCGCCATCTATTGTAAATTGGATTTACTATGCCTATAAATTTTCTCTGGAGTTTGGACTACAACTCACCAAAATTTGATCGCAATCGGATAAATTGTATATGAACGCAACGCCATCACTCATTTGTTTAAACTACTCGCGTGCTCTCTATTGTGAAATTGATTAACTATGCCTAAAAACATCCCGAAAATGTGTACAACAGCTCACCAAAATTTGATCGCAATCGGATGAATGGTTTATGAACGCATAAAAGACGAACAGACAGACATTCCTTTTTATATAATATATACTAGCTGAACCCGGCATGCGTTGCAATGCCAATCAAAGAAAGTGTTGGCGTTGTAACTTTGGTTGTTGAAGTGCTTTTGGATTACCAATATTTTTTTTCTTTTTCCGTTAACCACTTCTAAACTATTGCAAAATTGATTTACTATCTCAAAAAAATCATGGGAGCGTGCTCAACAACTCAAAAAAGTTTCATCGCAATAAAATGAATGGTATATGAACGCATACGGGACTTTGTTGAAACGATTCGAGTGCCGTCACCTTTTGTTGAATATACTCGTACGCAACCTATTGTAAAATGGGTTTACTAATTCGAAAACCTTCCCTGGCTTGTACACAACAACTCATCACAGTTTCATCGCAATCGGATGAATGGCATATGAACGCTTCCGGGATTTTGTTTGAACGATTCTCGCGCCGTCATTCATTTGTTGAATCTACTTGTGCGCCACCCATTGAAGAAAGGATTTAATAATTCATACACCTTCGCAGGATTGTACTCAACTCACTAAAGTTTTATCACAACCGGATGAATGGTATATGAACGCATACGGGATTTGGTTGAAACGATTCACGCGCTCTCGCTCATTAGTTGAATCTACTCGTGCGATATCAATTGTGAAATGGATTTTCTAAATCAGAAATCTTTGTGGGAGTGGAAACAACATTTCACCAAATTTCATTGCAATCGCATGAATGGTATATAAACGCATACGGAGTTTTTTTTTTTTACGATACGCGGGCCGTTACTCATTTGTTGAATCTACTCGTGCGCTACATATTGTAAAAAAGGATTTACTAAGTCAGAAACCTTTCCTGGAGTGTGCACAACAATTCACCAATGATTCATAGCAATCGGATGAATGGTATATGAACGCATACGGGAATTTGTTTAAACGATTCGCGTGCCGTCGCTCATTTGTTGAATCTACTTGTGCGATACCTATTGTAAAGTTGATTTACTAAGCCAGAAATCTTCCCTGAAGTGTACACAACATCCCACCCACTTTTAATCTATATCGGACGAATGGAATATGAACGCATACGGGACGTTTTTGTATCGCTTTGCGCGTCGTCGCTCATTTGTTGAATCCACTCGTGCGCTACCCATTGTAAATTGGATTTACTAAGCCAGAAACCTTCCCTGAAGTGTACACAACATCTCATCCAAGTTTCATCGCAATGGGATGAATGATATATGAATGCATGTGGGACTTTTTTGAATCGAATCGAACGCCATTGTGTTGAAGCTACTCGCTCGCCATCTATTGTAAATTATATTTACTATGCCTATATATTTTCTCTGGAGTATAGAATACAACTCACCAAAATTTGATCGCAATCGGATAAATTGTATATGATCGCATCGCCATCACTCATTTGTTTAAACTGCTCGCGTGCTCTCTATTGTGAAATTGATTAACTATGCCAATAAACATCCCGGAAATGTGTACAACAGCCCACCAAAATTTGATCGCAATCGGATGAATGGTTTATGAACGCATAAAAGACGAACAGACAGACATTCCTTTTTATATAATACTAGCCGAAGTACCCGTTCTTCGAACGGTGTTATATATTAACGCCAGACATTATCAATTGAGCTACTGTTGCAATGGTTAGCGGTTTGTCATTCCTTCATAAGTTTATCAGAACGAAGTTAGTTTTCTGGGAATATCACACACACTGTTAATTTAAGGGTCTTAAAATGTGGTTTTCGGAGACCCCTTATAGACTCGGGAATTTTGTGTCTCACAATGAGAAGCGCAACATTTGCTTTGATCGTCCTTCTAGGATAATTTTTATATTTCGCCTATTTTAGCAGGTATTTTGAGAAGCTTTTCCCTATATCCACCCTTCTACTGTATGAAAAGTACGGTGAGGAGTTTTATAAATGATTGGTGTATTGACTCATGTTTACCATACCTAATTTTACGATGCACCAAGCATTCGGAGACGATTTATAGGCGTACATAAAGATATACAGAAAGACAGACAGACAATTGTATTGTCTACAACATATCACCCAGATATCCAAATATGGATATATCTACCATACGTATCAAACAAAATCATCCTTACGATGAACCCGTATCTCGAAAAAAAAAAAAAAACAAAAAAAAAAAAAACAAACAAAAAAACAAGTAGTTCCGTGAAGAACTATACAGCCTATTTTCATATCCTACTTATGTTAACTGCCACTATCAACATCCAAAATTTCAGTTTGATTGCTGTAATAGATTCGTAGATATTGGGAACCGACTAAATATTTCGGATGGTCGCCATGTTGGATTTTATATATGTAGGTCCTCGAGTTATGTACTGTTACGTGAAGATTATTGTGTACGTGTAGCATTCAAACTTCAATCGCATGATTAGGACACAAGAAATAACAAGGATATTTTAAAATTTCGCACAGCTGCCATCTTGTGGTTATGGGAACAATTGAAATAAATTAGATGGCAGTGGATTATCAATCGTATAAGGGTTTACTCTACAAAGTTTCACTGCACTAGGATGGTTAAAATGCGAGAAACGTCCATGTGAATATTTATACTTCGCGTCGCCGCCATGTTGGATTTGCGATCACCAGGTTATTGAAAGTCCTATAGGTGAACTTATGATCATAGCCCCTATGAACATAAAAAAATTCAGTTTGATTGATGTAATAGATTCGTAGATATTCAGAGCCGTCTAAATATTTCGCATGGTCGCCATGTTGGATTGTTAAATGTGTAGGCCATAGAGTCATGTACCATTAAAGGAAATTTTTTGTGTAGGTTCATTATTCAAACTTTCACTTCGATCGCATGATTACGACACACGAAATAAAAACTTAATTTTAAAATTCGCACAGCCGCCATCTTGAGGTTATGTAAACAATTGAACTAAATTAGATACCAGTGTATTACAATGTGTAGAAACATTTCCTGTACCATATTCCATTGCGTTTGGATCATTAAATCGCGAGAAAGGTCTATTAAAATTCTCAAATTTGCATGGCCGCCATGTTCGTTTTGTAGTTAAGCGGTTTTTGAATGTCTTATAGATGAACTTCCAGTAGTGCCCTTTATCTCTGTATAAAATTTCAGGCTGATACCGCTAATAGTTTCAGAGATATAGAATGCCAGTGAAATATTTCGCACATCCGCCATCATGTGGTTATGTAAACAATTGAACGAAGTTAGATGTCGGTGCATTACAATGTGTATAAACATATACTGTACCAAGCGTTATTGCGTTTGGTTGGTTAGATCGCGAGAAACGTCTATTTGAAAGTCGCAAATTCGCGTGGCCGCCATGTTGGTTTTGTAGTTACCAGTTTTTCAAAAGTCACATAGGTGAACTTTTAGTAGTGTCCTTTATCACCGTGAAAAATTCCAGGGTGATATAGGGAATAGTTTCGGAGATATTGAATGCTGGTGAAATATTTCGCACAGCCGCCATGTTGGGTTGATGAGACTTAACAAAATTTGAAGGGCACGGTCGGGGTCGCCGGAAATAGTGCTATGAACTTACCGACCGAGTTTCATTGAAAATGCTCGAGCCGTTTAAAAGTTATTAGGGGGGACACAAACACACCTCTCTCACACACACACACACACACACACACGGACAAAGGTGATCTCATAAGCCTATTTTTTCAAAATTGAAAATAGACTAAAAAAGATTAGTTAAAATGTGCTCTCAAAGTAAATTCACCTAACGTGTACTTCCTGACGTGAAATAGATTTGAAAGCCTTGTAGACGAAACGCAATACACCTCACATAAAAAATGACCCTCTACGTTGTGTTAGGTCCCCATACACAGGAAGACCTCTTTCATAAATTATAAAGGCTTGTGGTGCATGAAAATTCAGGTTCTTTAGCCTCAAATAGCCCAAATTCCTAAAAGCCGCAAAAAAAAATGCTGATTCAATTCAGGAATTTTTGAAAATAATGTTTCTTTGGAGAAACTTTCTGTACTATATGTCGCACGTGAAATTGCATGAAAAAATTCTAGGTAACCCCTTGACCCCCTTAATTGCATTGACGAATTATACAGTCTACATAGGTTCCGTGATAACCTTATAGCCATTTGCAAATTTTCACAGAAATGTAATAAATGGAGCAGCCTAATAATAATATCGTATGGCCTCGGATGCCGGGTGCAAGCTTCGTAATTTGACTCCCAGAGGGTAGCTTGCATGTCGAAATTTCGTTGTTCCTTGAATCACTATGAAAGTCAAGGGGGGTAGATATATAAGCTCCTTGAACACTATAGCGCTTTCTAGTAGAGAAATGAGGAACTTCGTGTTGGCGGAAACTCCTGAGGTTAATTTTGCCGTTATGAACACGGCCTACTTAATTCAAATGGGTTCTTTGACATGCCAACATCGTATGACATGCGAGTCGTATTTTTTCCGCCTTTCAAAAATCACGTACAGGCCGGACGTTTGTTTTAGACGATTTCCCTTGACCTTGAAGCCTGCGTGTGAGCCTGTACACAGTCACTCTCTCACCCTATCACTTCACATTTGTCACCTACCGATCTGATGTAATGGAATTCCAGACTTGAGCAGACAGTACAGTCCACGTCGAAGTATTGTGTGACACGGAAGTACACGTTACGTAGTTACGAACAGAACGTCATTATATTTGCCATTGACTATACTTCAGCAATAGTGTGAAACAGCTTTATCAATCATCGGAGCGCTTGGGGCAGCTAATAACAACACAGGTACTGTAGTAACTCGCTTCCATTAAGATTTTTCACTCGTCTAAAACAAACGTCCGGCCTGTACCACGGCCAGAAGTGAACCTGCAATCTTGGGGTTAGGAGACCGACACGCTATCCACTCACCCACCGTGGCAAGGTATAAATGGAGTGATATTGCTTCTTACAGAAATAGATGGAAAGTTGGATGCCACCCCTTGAGATAATGTTGTCATGGTTACCGATTTCCGTACCTTCATTAGTTTGTTAAATTAAATTAAATTAGTTTTCTGGGAATATTTCAGATACTGTTGGTTTTAGAGCCTTACAATGTAGTTTTCGAAGCCCCCAAGTTTTGTTTCTGGCACCGAGGGGCTTTGTCTCCTCGTTGTACCTCATAATATAATACTACTAATAATAATATAATATAGGAATAGGAATATAATAGACCTGCCCCGTACCACACCCGCAGGTGTAAATCGCGTGAAAAAATTCTAGTGTACCCCTTGACGCCCTTAAGCGCATTATACGTATTGATGAATTTTACAGCTTAATTTGGTTCCGTGATAACCTTCTAGCCGTTTGCAAACTTTCACACCAATGTAATTAATGGAATTGCATTGCGTCTTACAGCAATAGATGGACCTCTGAGAATCTGTTGCCATGGTTACCGGCTTGTATTCGTTCATTAGTTTATTAACTGAAATTAGTTTTCTGGGAATATCTCAAAAATGGTTGGTTTTAGGGCCTTAAAATGTGCATTTCGGGGACCCTTTAGGGCCCCCGAGTTTTGTCTCTCACATTGAGGGGCTGAAAATGATCTTTGTCTCGTCCTTCTATGCCTATTTCAGCATGAATTTTAAGGGGGTAGCCCCTGTTTTATGAGAGGTACGGAGAAGGGTTACATCAATGATTAGTGTGGTGCCTCTGATGGATATATTTACCAAATTTTACGTTGATATACCCAGCCGTTCTCGAGTTATAAGGGAACAAAATTGTCCACAGACAAACAAAGAGACAGACTGACCAAAAAATTATTTTCGCGCGCATCCATAATAAAACAGTCTGAAACGCGTAAATAACTCAAATTTCCGTAGAAATTGCGAAAAAAAACATTCAAACTTTAATTTTTATGTACGTAGATATATACTGCACCGCTCGGCGTTGACCGAGTTTTATTGCACAAATTTAGGTTTTACTCGCTAACCGTTGGAGATACACGAAAAGTGATACGGACCTTTTGGATAGAAAATTAAATGTTAAATTTCGTGTATGCATCAAAAGTTTGCTATTTCTTAGCGTTCTCTTTTTATTTGAAATGGAAATATGAAATTTTGAAACCAAAGGATGTAGTGACGTCACATATGTGGGTTTTACTCACTAACCGTTGGAGATACACGAAAAGTGATAAGGACCTTTCGGATAGGAAATTAAATTTTGAAGCTTTATGTGTCATCAAAAGTTTGCTATTTCGTAGCGCTCTCTTTTTATTTGATATGGAAATATGAAATTTTGAAACCAAAGGGTGTAGTGACGTCACTAAAATGGTCGCCATTCTTTAATAGTGCAAAATATCGAAATTAAAATTATCCTATATGTAAACCTGGTAAATCAGCTACATCCATGCAAAATGTCATTTAAATCGGACCAGTGGTTCTTGCGTTATTGAGTAACAAACAGACAGACAGACAGACAGAAAGACAGACACACACCATCTCATTTTTATATATTAGTATGATATACTAGCTGAACCCGGCATGCGTAGCAATGCCAATCAAGGAAAGTGTTGGCGTTGTAACTTTGGTTGTTGAAGTGCTTTTGGATTAACAATATTTTTTTTTCTTTTTCCGTTAAACACTTCTAAACTATTGCAAAATTCATTTACTATCTCAAAAAAATCATGGGAGCGTGCTCAACAACTCAACAAAGTTTCATCGCAATAAAATGAATGGTATATGAACGCATACGGGACTTTGTTGAAACGATTCGAGCGCCGTCACCCTTTGTTGAATATACTCGTAAGCAACCTATTGTAAATTGGGATTACTAATTCGAAAACCTTCCCTGGCTTGTACACAACAACTCATCACAGTTTCATCGCAATCGGATGAATGGCATATGAACGCTTCCGGGATTTTGTTTGAACGATTCGCGCGCCGTCATTCAATTGTTGAATCTACTTGTGCGCCACCCATTAAAGAACGGATTTAATAATTCATACACCTTCGCAGGATTGTACTCAACTCACTAAAGTTTTATCACAACCGGATGAATGGTATATGAACGCATACGGGATTTGGTTGAAACGATTCACGCGCTGTCGCTCATTAGTTGAATCTACTCGTGCGATATCAATTGTGAAATGGATTTTCTAAATCAGAAATCTTCGTGGGAGTGGAAACAACATTTCACCAAATTTCATTGCAATCGCATGAATGGTATATAAACGAAATACGGAGTTTTTTTTACGATACGCGGGCCGTTACTCATTTGTTGAATCTACTCGTGCGCTACGTATTGTAAAAATGGATTTACTAAGCCTTAAACTTTCCCTGGAGTGTACACAACAACTCACCCTAGTTTAGTCGCTATCGGACGAATGGTATATGAACGCATACGGGACTATGTTGAATCACTTTGTGCGTCGTCGCTCATTTGTTTAATCTACTTGTGTGATACCTATTGTAAAGAGGATTTACTAAGCCAGAAACCTTCCCTGAAGTGTACACAATATCTCACGCAAGTTTCATCGCTATCAGACGAATAGTATATGAACGCATACGGGACTTTGAAACGCTTCGCGCGTCATTGCCCATTTGTTGAATCTACTCGTGCGCTACCCATTATAGCATGGATTTCCTGAGCCAGAAACCTTGCCCGTAGTATACACAACTTCTCACCCAAGTTTCATCGCTATCGGACGAATGGTATATGAACGCATATGAGACTTTTTTGAAAGGCTTCGCGCGGCGTCTCTCATTTGTTGTATCTACATGTGCCTACCTATCGTAAAGTGGATTTACTAAGCCAGGAACCTTCCATGAAGTGTACAGAACATCTTACCCAAGTTCCATTGCTATCGGACGAATGGTATATGCACGCATACTGGACGTTGTTGAATCACTTCGCGCGTCGTCGTTCATTTGTTGAATCTACTCGTGCGCTACCAATTGTAAATTGGATTTAAGTAGTGGGATGACACGGGAGCTGCTACACTTAGGAAGTTGTGAGCCCCTGCGAACTTGGAATGGAAGGAGCCATGCTAGGAGGGCGTGCTTGGATTCGTTTTTTTCGTCTCGTCGTGCTCTTTACGGGAATGTAGGTGTCGAAAAGGTGAACTTAGGGTTTTCGGTCTAAAAATGCGTTTTTCACATTTTTGCCGATTTTTGGAAAACGGGCCATGCTAGGAGGGCGTGCTTGGATTCGTTTTTTTCGTTTCGTCGTGCTCTTTACGGGAATGTAGGTGTCGAAAAGGTGAACCTAGGGTTTTGGGTCTAAACATGGGTTTTTCACATTTTTGCCGATTTAGGTGATGGTGAGGTTATTGGTTTAAATGGATGGAATTGGGAAACGCCCTTTGGGGTAAACATGTTGTTTTTTGACATTTTGGCGATGAATGTTTTTTTATACGCATGCGCACTTGAGGAGTTTTGTAAGAGGGCGGGCTTTTTAAATGATGATTTATAAATGAGTGTTTTTTTAATATGTATTGAAATAAACCTCAAAAAACTAATAAGTCATCGGCTTTTTAGTATTTCGCTAACCAATAATCGGATTTAAACGTATGAGGTGTCGTAGGACTCGAGGTGAAATCCCCTTTTCTATGGATGGGGCATATTCACTCTAAAATAAAAACTACCCTTACCCGGGGGATGAAATAGTATTTTTTGTATGCTTACGAACTTGACGGCTTTTGTAAGAGAGCGGGCTTTTTTTAAATGATGATTTAAAAATGAGTGTTTTTTAATATGTATTTAAAGAAACCAAAAAAACTAATAGGTCATCGGCTTTTTACTATCTCGCTAACCAATAATCGGATGTAAACCTATGGGGTGTCGTAGGACTCGTCGTGAACTTCCCTTTTCTATGGACGGGGTATATCCACCCCAAAATAAAAACTACCCTTACCCGGGGGGTGAAATAGTATTTTTTTATATGCGCACACGGACGGCTTTTGTCAAAAGGACCTAACTATACGTTTGTTAATATTTTCTGAACCCCTGATGGGATTTTGCCATAGGCAGTATCCTAACCGTGGGGGTGACGCCCCGTTTTTGAATGTATGATTCGTTTTTGTCGAAAGGGCCTAACTACACTTTTGTTCATATCTCGCGAACCAATCATGCTAGGGACTTGTATGAAGGGTCCTAGCACTTGGGGTGACGTCCCCTTTTGCGGGGTGAAACTACCCCCCAAAATTGAAAAATCCATATCTTGGAAACGAAGAATCCTAAAATTAAGTGTGATAGCTTAAAAAATAGGGGATGATATGGGCTTTTACCTTGATTAGTCATTTCACCCCTAAAACAGTAAATAGTCATGCTATGGGGGAAAAAAGCGTTAAACACCTAAAAATGATATATGAACCTAAGATCTTTTCTTTTTAATGAAAAATAGCACGGGGTGAAAACCACCCCCAAATTGAAAAATCCATATCTAGGAAACGAAGAACCCTAAAATTAGGTGTGATAGCTTAAAACATAGAGGATGATTAGGGCTTTTACCTCGATTGGTCATTTCACCCCTAAAACAATAAATAGTCATGTTATGGGAAAAAAAAGGTGTTAAACACCAAAAAATGATAATTGAACCTAAGATCTTTTAAAACTCAGCAATTCTTCTAGGTTTGTGCCGTGTCTTGTGTGGGGTTTCGCCTAGGACACCAAGCTAGGCTCATCGGCGGGCTCTTGGTGTCCCCGCCCGGACCCCCACAGGAGTGACGAACTGCGCGCCACCTCCCTTTATATAAGGTGCAACTGCACCACTTGACTACGAGAACTAAAAGCTCAAGCAGCCTTAACCTCCCTATGAAGGCTTCCAAAAAGATGGTATATTGGCTTAAAAGCCAATAGCAAAAAAATAGCAATGACAAACAGCAGGGGCCCAAAATTGAAAAATCCATATCTCGGAAACGAAGAACCCTAAAATTAGGTGTGATAGCTTAAAAAATAGGGGATGATTAGGGCTTTTACCTCGATGGGTCATTTCACCCCTAAAACAGTAAATAGTCATGTTATGGGGGGAGAACGTGTTAAACACCTAAAAATGATAAATGAACCTAAGATCTTTTCTTTTTGATGAAAAATAGCCAGGGGGGTGAAAACACCCCCCCCCCCCCCGAAATTGAAAAATCCATATCTAGGAAACGAAGAAGCCTAAAATTAGGTGTGGAAGCTTAAAAAATAGGCCATGACATGCGCTTTTACCTGGATAGGTCATTTCACCCCTAAAACAGTAAATAGTCATGTTATGAGGAAAAAATGTGTTATACACCTAAAAGCATAAGCATCTTTGTGAAACCATGCTTTAATGGACATGTGTATGGAGGATGATGGTTATTATTATTATTATTAGGTAATTATGGATTAATGTGTGTATAGATAACTAACCAGTGGGGAGCGTGATGACGCAGGTGCTTAGCTGCTCGTCTTTACCCGGACGGCTGGGGTTCAAATCCCGGTGACAGCGGGGGTTGGAATTTTCACTTGAAAAATCACGTGGCGTCAGGAAGGGCATTCGGCCTTAAATCCCCGGCCAAAACCAAAATGAGCCTGGTTGGCTCCGGCGACTCAAACTAATTGGGAAAAGAAGAAGAAAAAATGGTAACTCACCAGTAATAGTAAACAATGGTTTGAGGTGTTGAAGAAGTCAGGATGGCCAACCCTTTGCCAAAAAGTTTTACCTGTATATCCTGTTGCAGCCTTTAGAAAAAAAAATCGAACCGAGGCCTCTGTGGTGACAGTGGACTTATATTCATGATGCTTTTTAAACAAACATAGGCTTGCATACTACCGCTGGGTTGAATCTGCACAGAGACACTGGCTTCGGTTTGCGTAGTGTACCTTGGTGATAACAGCACAGCGATCTTGTCAGCAAGTTTCATATTACTCATCTGTTTGATAGCGGACGTGCTCTGCACATGACTAGATCGTTGTTAGGTTTGACAAAGGCTTAGTGAAGCTTATTGCAACCTTGAAATGAATGTCATGGTATAGTCGGGGTTGGAAGCCAAGACCTTAGGGTTGACAACCAAGCAGGTTAACCACTACACGGTGAGATGGTCAAATAATAATGTAACAGAACATATAGAAACGTTTTCTATAGTTTAACGAATCGGCATACCATGAGAGGTGTAGGTAATGGAAATTGAATCCTTAGCTGATGATTATACTACTTTCCATGCCCACGTATAAGCTATCATGTTAGAAAAAGAATTGTATAGCTTGTTTTAAACGGAGAATAATTGTGTTTACTGTGAAACACAAATCTGAATTTAAAAAAGGTCCTCTCGGCACGCCGGAAGGCGGAGGTAGATTTCACCGGACAAACTTGGGGATAGGCGAAAATAGGCAGAATATGCAGGTTTTCGTAGAAGGATCAGACCTCATTTATTGCGAGAAGGTATTTTATAATTGGAGCTTAATTAACCTATTCTTCCGTCATTTTATGCTTATTTTAAACATTTTATTTTCTTATGTGGAACGGTAACCTTTTTGTCATTTGGGGTCCATTTTTATACTTGTGGTCACACTGTCCTTATGCAAGGTTTCGACACTGATGTGTAACTATGTAACGGTCTGTTACTTCTTCACGCAAAATTATATCTCCCGCAGAGATTTTGGTTGGTTCCTCAGTTTAGGGGCTGCGACAACGCGGTCATGTAACCCCGTGTACTTATGGATGGCTGTATTAGTCTGTAATTCAGGTAAGGACTGCAGACGGTCAATGTCAAGCAGTAGTTCCTAATGTTGCTACCAGGTACTACCGTCAACGACACCTACCTGTGAACTTGGCTACTAGATGCCACCGCAACCAGCAACTCGCAACGAACGTTGGAACTTCCCCTCCAAAGGAAAGCATACTGAGGGATTTTTAGCGCTCTTAGAAAATCCGACGACTTCGGCCGGCTTTGAACTCGCAACCTTGGGCATAGACATTCAGCATGCTTGCTACCAGTTACGTCACCGAAGCCGCTTCCCACTTAGTCTGATGGAATTCTGAATATGATCTCGTGCAAATGCGTTATATTGGCAACGTCTGATGGCTCATCATACTAATATATAAAAATGAGATGGTGTGTGTCTGTCTTTCTGTCTGTCTGTCTGTTACTCAATAACTCAAGAACCACTGGTCCGATTTAAATGACATTTTGCATGGATGTAGCTGATTTACCAGGTTTACATACAGGATACTTTTGATTTCGAAATTTTGCACTATTAAAAATGGCGACTATTTTAGTGACGTCATTAGACCCTTTGGTTTCAAAATTTCATATTTCCATTTCAAATAAAAAGAGAACGGTAGGAAATAGCAAACTTTCGATGGCACGTACGAACTTTGAAATTTAATTTCCTATCCGAAAGGTCCTTATCACTTTTCGTGTATCTCCAACAGTTAGCGAGTAAAACCGACATTTGTGACGTCACTACACCCTTTGGTTTCAAAATTTCATATTTTCTTTTCAAATAAAAAGAGAACGCTAAGAAATAGCAAACTTTTGATGGTACACATGAGCTATAACATTTAATTTTCTATCCGAAAGGTCCTTATCACTTTTCGTATATCTCCAACGGTTAGCGAGTAAAACCAGAATATGTGCAATAAAACACGGTCAACACCGAGCGGTGCAGTATATCTCTCTATATATAAAAATGAAAATTTGTGTGTTTATCTCTGAATTTCTACGGAAATTTGAGATGTTTACACGTTTCAGACTGTTTTATGATTGATGCGCGCGAAAATAATTTTTTTGTTTGTCTGTTTGTTTGTTTGTTTGTCTGTGGACAAATTTGTTCCCTTATAATTCGAGAACGGCTGGGTGTAGCAACGTAAAATTTGGTACAGATATCCATCAGAGGCACGACACCAATCATTGATGTAACTCTTCTCCGTACCTCTCATAAAAGGGGGCCTATCCTCTTAAAATTCATGCAGAAATAGGCGTAGAAGGACGAGACAAAACTCATTTTCAGCCCCTCTATGTGAGAGACAAAACTCGGGTCCCCGAATACCACATTTCAAGGACCGAATACCAACCGTTTTTTAGATATTCCCAGGAAACTAATTTAATTTAATAAACTAATGAACGAATGCAAGCCAGTAACCATGCCAACGGATTCTCAGAGGTCCCATCTATTGCTGTAAGTCGCAATGCAATTACATTAATTACATTAGTGTGAAAGTTTGCAAACGGCTAGAAGGTTATCACGGAACCAAAGCCGTAAAATTCATCAATACGTTTAACGCGCTTAAGGGGATCAAGGGGTACTCTAGAATTTTTTCACGCGATTTACACCTGCGGGTGTGGTACGGCAGGTCTATTATATTCCTATCCCCATATTATTCATTCATTCATTCATTCATTCATTCATTTCGTATAGGCCATCTATGGACTGCGTCATTCCAACCGTCTCCTACTGGCTTTGATGTTTGCCCTGTACGCCCGCATTCGTTCTCGGTGGACTTCCTTCCGTTCCTGGGTCCAAATCTTTCCCGTTTTCAGCTTCGGTTTTTCTTGGAAACCTTTACAAGCTTGAAGTTTCCCTTTGAGTGGGACGCACTCCTGAATGTCTGTTGGTGTAATCCCCACTTCTTTCAGATCTTTATCCAGTTCAATGAACCAGGCCCATTTTGTTTTCCTCTCCTGAAAGTAAGTTATGTTGCGGTTGGTCAGTCTCGCTGGGCTCATTCGTTTCACATGCCCAACAAATGGTAACCTTCTCTTCCGGATGACGTTGCTTATCTTCTCCACATGAGTATATAGGTCATGGTTATGCCGTTTTCTGTATTCCCCAATATCGGTGATGGAACCCAATATCTTTCTCAAAATTTTTCTTTCTTTGGCCTCCAGTTTCTCGACCAAGCCTTTTTTGTTCATCGTGAGGCATTCAGAAGCATGCAAGACTTCCGGACGGATGACGCTGCAGTAATGTTTCAGTTTTGCGTTGAAGGATATTCACCTTTTCATATAGATGTCCTTAGTTAAATGGTAGGCCATTTCCATTTTGCTCAAGCGCGATGTGAATGCTTCTTTCTCTGATAATATCCCTTCCCTGACCCGTCCTGAAAAGAAAAGTACATGGCCTTTGGCTGAGTAAAAAATAATAAAAAATAGGAGTTAAATTTCTCCCTATATTATATTATTATTAGTATTATATTATGACGTACAACGACGAGACAAATCCCCTCGGTGCCAGAAACAAAATTCGGGGGCCCTAAAGGGTCCTCGAAAACTACATTATAAGGCTCTAAATCCAACAGTTTCTGAAATATTCCCAGAAAACTAATTTAATTTAATTTAACAAACTAATGAAGGAATGCAAATCGGAAACCATGAGAACATTACATCAAGGGGTGGCTTACAACTTTCCTTCTATTTCTGTAAGAAGCAATGTCACTCCCTTCATTACATTTCTGTGAAAGTTTGCAAATGGCTATAAGGTTATCATGGAACTAACGTAGACTGTACAATTCATCAATGCAATTAAGGGGGTCAAGGGGTAACCTAGAATTTTTTCATGCAATTTTCACGTTCGACATATAGTACAGAAGGTCTATTATATCTCCGAACAGCAACATTATTTTCAAAAATTCTTGAATTGAACCAGCATTTTTTGCGGCTTTGAATTTTCATGCACCACAAGCATTTATAATTTATGAAAGGGGTCTTCCGGTGTATGGGCACCTGTCAGTTTTTATGTGACGTGTATTGCGTTTCGTCTACAAAGCTTCAATTCTATTTCACGTTAGGAAGTACACGTTAGGTGAATTTAGTCTGAGAGCACATTTTAACTTTTTTTTTGTCGACAAACTGGTTCATCGTAAGGATGATTTTGTTTGATACTGTGTGGTAGATATACCCATATTTGGATATCTGGGTAATATGTTGTAGACAATAGAATTGTCTGTCTGTCTTTCTTTGTATCTTTATGTAGCCTAAGCCTATAACTCGTGTTCGAATGCTTGGTGCATCGTAAACTTAGGTATGGTAACCATGAGAGTCAATACACCAATCATTTATAAAACTCTTCACCGCACTTTTCATACAGTAGAAGGGTGGATATAGAGAAAAACTTCTCAATACATGCTAAAATAGGCGAAATATAAAAATTATCCTAGGAAGGACGACCGAAGCATATGTTGCGCTTCTCAATGTGAGACACAAAATTCGGGAATCTATAAAGGGTCTCCGAAAACTATATTTCAAGGGCCTTAAATGAACCGTGTGTGTGATATTCCCAGAAAACTCACTTCGTTCTGATAAACTTGAAGGAATGACAAACCGCTAACCATTGCAACAGTAGCTCAATTGATAATGTCTGGTGTTAACAACGAACACCGTTCGAAGAACGGGTACTACTGCTAGTTCCTCATTAATTTAGTAGTGTTGCCATGGCAACCACTGATAGCTCTTGGCATTTCTTATAATTCCGAAATCATTTTTCTCATCTCTTGGCATAATGGTGGGTCATATCAAAAATTCTTTCAGACAAATGTTTTAGGTAATTATTAGGGGAATATTGCCCATTCTGTACGGTTTTGATATTGTGCCTATTAAGAGAGATATGATTAATGTTTCCCGAAAAATCCACTTTTTTTCACCCCTTTGGTCAATGGTTGGTGCTATAAAAAACTCTTCAAACATAAATTTTTGGGCTTTATCCGACACATAGTATGAACGTTGAATGGATTCGATATTTCACATATTAAGAGAGTTACAGCAATATTTCACTTTTTCGAAAAAAAGCCCCCCCCATTTTCACCCCCTTCGACCGATTTAGCCCAGTAACGAACTCGACCGAGATTTAATAGGTATACATATTCGGTAAAAAATTCAAAGTGATTGATGCAAAATTACGGCAGTTATCGTGTCAACAAGAAACTGATATATATATACACACATATACATACATAAATTATATATAAACTTTTGAACTGACGGTGGTTTTGGAGTCTGGGGGATGTGAAACGCGAAGATATGTCGAAATTTTCCGGAAGTCGAAACATGGTACCCATTGCAATAGTTAGCTTTCTAATGAAATCTACCTCTGGTTGGTTCCTCAGTGTAGGGGCTGCGACAACGCGGTCATCTAACCCCGTGTACTTTGGGTGAGTGTAGAATCTGTCTGATAAACGGTGTGAATTTTAATGGCTGTATTAGTCTGTAATTCAGGTAAGGACTGCAGACGGTCAATTTCAAGCAGTAGTTCCTAATGTTGCTACCAGGTACTACCGTCAATGACACCTAGCTGTGAACTTGGCTACTAGATGCCACCCCAACCAGCAACTCGTAACGAACGTTGGAACTTCCCCTCCAAAGGAAAGCATACTGAGGGATTTTAGCGCTCTTAGAAAATCCGACGACTTCGGCCGGCTTTGAAACCGCGACCTTGGGCATAGACATTCTGCATGCTACCAGTTTCATCACCGAAGCCGTTTCCCACTTAGTCAGATGTCAAAGTCAACCCCTGGCACCATCCAGCCCATGACGGGCTAAGGCCGACCAAGCGACCGCTGCCCAGCCATTTGGCCTGCAGATATTGGGGTGACGCGTGATCAGCGCGTCGGGTCCCCTCGGCTGTTAATCTTGGTATTCGTGATCGGGGTGCTGTCTCACTGTCAGACAGCTACTCAATTGTCCTCACGAGGCTGAGTGCACCCCGTTCCAACCCTCACGTCAGTTTTAAAATCCCTGACGGAGCCGGGGATCGAACCCGGGGCCTCCGGGTGAGAGGCAGGCGCGCTACCCCAAGACCACGGAGCCGGCTTAGTCAGATGGAAATACTGAATCTGATCTCGTGCAAGTGCGTTATCATGGCAACGTCAGATGTCTCATCCCTCATCAATTTAGTAGTGTTGCCATGGCAACCTCTAATAGCTCTTGGCATTTTCTTATAATTCCGAAATCATTTTTCTCATCCCTTGGCGTAATGGCGGGTCATATCAAAAATTCTTTCAGACAAAAGTTTTAGGTAATTATTAGGGGAATATTGTCCATTTTGTACGGTTTTCATATTGTGCCTATTAAGAGAGATATGATTAATGTTTCCCGAAAAACCCACTTTTTTCCCACCCCTTTGGTCAATGGTTGGTGCTATAAAAAAACTCTTCAAAAATAAATTTAATATATGCTATTTGCTAATAGGATTTGACACTGGAATTATTTTACAAGTAGTTACTTTAATGACCAACAGAGTTTAATGTCAACAAGGCACAGCTCTATTTGAAATTTTGAATAACATAATGCATGTTATACATCATATGCAACTACTGTAAGGCTTGTGATTTATTTAATGCCTTTAACCCTATATTAAACACTCAGTTTGCAATACTGATAACTGCAATGTTACTGAAAAAAATTGAAACAAAACAGAAATCAGCATTGAAAAACCAAAAAGTGGCTGAGCATATATATAGTGGGGAAAAGAAAAGTTTTGTAAACACTAATGTCCAACAAGACTAATTAAATCTGTAACTGCCAGGGTGGCCGAGTGGTTAAGGCGTTTGACTTAAGATCAAATTTCCAAATATATAAGGAAGCAAGGGTTCGAATCCCTTCCCTGACATAACTATTGCTTGAACATGCAAGAAAACAAGAAATATACACAAACTATGTTTATCAATTTAATCATTTTTTTATTATTTTTTTTACAAGAGATAGACACACAGAATACAGCTCTTTTTGTTTATAATTTCTTTTAAACATAACACTTGTTGAAAATTATTTTTTAGGTGATGGGGGTGTTGCTACGTTGACCCATCACACAATAATAGCAGCTTTACGAAGTTCATTTTCTATATTTAATAGCTCTTTCTCATAACAAATATGACCAACCTGTTTACAGGCATGCAAGAGCTGTAGACGTTCGACTAATATATTAGGATCGTTCCATTTGCTATTTTTTGTGAATGGTTTCAGAATCTCGGGAAGCAGTTCATCATTATCACCATCATTATGATTATCATCCTCGTTATTATAATCATTTTCATAATGATGATCATTATCATCGTTATCATTACCATCATAATTTCCACCTGTGTCCACAGTCTGTTCAATGGTTTGAGTTGCCTTTGATAGTGTTGAAAGCTTCTTTTTAGATGTGCTAGAATGCTTTAACATTGTTATGTTATTATTACCACTATTACCTTTCCCCAATAACTTTTTGATGGGGTTTATTGTCTCTGATAGGGTTGAGGGCTTTTGAGATGTGGGTGCATGTTTGAACATGGGTTTCATTGGAGGTGTTAAAGGTTTCTCATTAAACAACTCGCTAACAGCATGAGTGCGTTGTAGTGTATTAAAATTGAGGTTAATATTATCTTGAGCAGCACTATCTTTCTCTTGGACTTGGTTTCTTGCTTTGGTTTGGGGTTTCCTTACATTTAGACTAGCGTGATTATTAAGTTTACAATCATGATTGTTTGAAGAAAGTATGTCCAATTCTTTTGTTTTAAGCATTCCTCGACACTGTTTCGATCGTTGCATTGAACAGCGCCAAATAACAGTTCCATTTTTATTGCTTCGTTTCACAATATATGGATATCCTTTATAGTATGCATAAGGCTTACCATACCTAGTCACTGATACTTCCATATCAACTGTCAAGCACAAACTAATCTCTAGTAAAGACAACTTAGTAATAACAACAATAGTTTAATGTGGGAGCATATATACATGCAAAAAGTGGGAGCAAAGGTGGGGGGTAAAAAGTGGGAGGAAAAGTGATAGCAAATGTGGGAGAAAAAAAATAACTGTGAGCAAAAAGTGGGAGCAAATATGGGATCAAATGTGGGAGCAAAGCAAATATAAAAAGTGGGAGCAAATATGCTAACAAATATGTCAACAAATATACCAACAAAAGTAAATACACAAGTCAAGATAGATTAAAGTACAAAGAAAATATGGAAGCAAATGTGAGAGCAAAAATGGTGTTTTTCTAAAACAACTAGACATAACAAACCTAGTCATAACCTAACCTAACCTAACCTAACCAAACCTAACCAAACCTAACCTCACCTAACCTCACCTAACCTCACCTAACCTCACCTAACCTAACCTAACCTCACCTAACCTAACTTCACCTAACCTAACCTAACCTAACCTAACTTCACCTAACCTAACTTGACTGAACTTTACCTAACCTAACCCATCATAACTTCACCTAACCTAACTTTACCTAATCTAACTTCACCTAACCTAACTTTCAACTCTCAGGTCAAAATTAAATTCTAGACATAGTTGAGTTGGAACCCAAGACTTCAGGGATAACACACAAGTATATTAGCCACTACACCGCAAAATGGGCAAATTATCATGCAACACAACATAAAGTAAAAGTTTCCCGTAGTGTAACTCATTGGCTGTCAACCATAGTTTGGGAATTCAAACCCAAGACCTCAGGACTTTTGTTTTGACAATTATCAGAAATATTATTCCATTTACATTTTGCTGCTGCTTATAGTTATAAGAGATGGCATTAATATGGGAAGCAAAAAAAAGTGGGAGCAAATGTGGGAGCCAATATGGGAGCCAATATGGGAGCAAATATGGGAGCCAATATGGGGGCAAAAGTGGGAGCAAATTTGGGAGCCAATATGGGAGTCAATATGGAGGCAAATATGGGGAGCAAATGTGTGAGCAAATGTGTGAGCTAATCATCTCACCTCTGATATCGCCAGTGAGTACTCATATCCACCGCTAGGTAGCGGAAACATATTTTTTGTGTTGTATGTAACTATCTTACAAAGTTTGACTGCATGCAAAACTTCCTTGTATAAGCTGTGCTTATAATTTTCATATACAATTAAGACTAGGTGTTCAGAACTAACATGTATAGCCTTGTCTAGGGTATATAGAGGATCCTCAGCAAGAAAGACTGACTAACCCAGGAGTGTAAAGCCTTGCCATATGCAGTAACCATCTGTTGGCAGAAATGGTTCCTAATAATATGAATATGAAACGTGTTTTGAGTGTCGTCTTAAATCCCATTTTATACGTTGTGATACGTGTAAGGATTTAAGACGACACACAAAAGACAACATTCAAAAGAAAATGCCAAGAGCTATTAGAGGTTGCCATGGCAACACTACTAAATTGATGAGGGATGAGACATCTGACGTTGCCATGACAACGCACCTGCACGAGATCAGATTCAGTATTTCCATCTGACTAAGCCGGTTCCGTGGTCTTGGGGTAGCGCGCCTGCCTCTCACCCGGAGGCCCCGGGTTCGATCCCCGGCTCCGTCAGGGATTTTAAAACTGACGTGAGGGTTGAAACGGGGTGCACTCAGCCCCGTGAGGACAATTTAGTAGCTGTGAGTGAGACAGCACCCCGATCACGAATTCCAAGATTAACAGCCGAGGGAACCCGCCGCGCTGATCACGCGTCACCCCAATATCTGCAGGCCAAATGGCTTGGTCGGCCTTAGCCCGTCATGGGCTGGATGGTGCCAGGGGTTGACTTTGACATCTGACTAAGTGGGAAGTGGCTTCGGTGACGTAACTGGTAGGATGCAGAATGTCTATGCCCAAGGTCGCGGTTTCAAAGCCGGCCGTAGTCGTCGGATTTTCTAAGAGCGCTAAAATCCCTCAGTATGCTTTCCTTTGGAGGGGAAGTTCCAACGTTCGTTACGAGTTGCTGGTTGGGGTGGCATCTAGTAGCCAAGTTCACAGCTAGGTGTCATTGACGGTAGTACCTGGTAGCAACATTAGGAACTACTGCTTGAAATTGACCGTCTGCAGTCCTTACCTGAATTACAGACTAATACAGCCATTACAATTCACACCGTTTATCAGACAGATTCTACACTCACCCAAAGTACACGGGGTTAGATGACCGCGTTGTCGCAGCCCCTACACTGAGGAACCAACCAGAGGCAGATTTCATTAGAAAGCTAACTATTGCAATGGGTACCATGTTTCGACTTCCGGATAATTTCGACATTTCTTCGCGTTTCACATCCCCCAGACTCCAAAACCACCGTCAGTTCAAAAGTTTATATATAATTTATGTATGTATATGTATATATATATATGTATATCAGTTTCTTGTGGACACGATAACTGCCGTAATTTTGCATCAATCACTTTGAATTTTTTACCGAATATGTATACCTATAAAATCGCGGTCGAGTTCGTTACTGGGCTAAATCGGTCGAAGGGGGTGAAAATGGGGTGGCTTTTTTCGAAAAAGTGAAATATTGCTATAAATCTCTTAATATGTGAACTATCGAATCCATTCAACGTTCATACTATGTGTCGGATAAAGCCCAAAAATTTATGTTTAAAGAGTTTTTTATAGCACCAACCATTGACCAAAGGGGTAGAAAAAAGTGGGTTTTTCGGGAAACATTAATCATATCTCTCTTAATAGGCACAATATCAAAACCGTACAAAATGGACAATATTCCCCTAATAATTACCTAAAACGTTTGTCTGAAAGAATTTTTGATATGACCCACCATTATGCCAAGGGATGAAAAAAATTATTTCGAAATTATAAGAAAATGCCAAGAGCTATCAGTGGTTGCCATGGCAACACTACTAAATTAATGAGGAATGAGCCATCAGACGTTGCCAATATAACGCATTTGCACGAGATCATATTCAGAATTCCATCTGACTAAGTGGGAAGCGGCTTCGGTGACGTAACTGGTAGCAGGCATGCTGAATGTCTATGCCCAAGGTTGCGAGTTCAAAGCCGGCCGAAGTCGTCGGATTTTCTAAGAGCGCTAAAATCCCTCAGTATGCTTTCCTTTGGAGGGGAAGTTCCAACGTTCGTTGCGAGTTGCTGGTTGCGGTGGCATCTAGTAGCCAAGTTCACAGGTAGGTGTCGTTGACGGTAGTACCTGGTAGCAACATTAGGAACTACTGCTTGAAATTGACCGTCTGCAGTCCTTACCTGAATTACAGACTAATACAGCCATCCATAAGTACACGGGGTTACATGACCGTGTTGTCGCAGCCCCTAAACTGAGGAACCAACCAAAATCTCTGCGGGAGATATAATTTTGCGTGAAGAAGTAACAGACCGTTACATAGTTACACATCAGTGTCGAAACCTTGCATAAGGACAGTGTGACCACAAGTATAAAAATGGACCCCAAATGACAAAAAGGTTACCGTTCCACATAAGACAATAAAATGTTTAAAATAAGCATAAAATGACGAAAAAAGGTTATTTAAGCTCCAATTATAAAATACCTTCTCGCAATAAATGAGGTCTGATCCTTCTACGAAAACCTGCATATTCTGCTTATTTTCGCCTATCCCCAAGTTTGTCCGGTGAAATCTACCTCCGCCTTCCGGCGTGCCGAGAGGACCTTTTTTTAAATTCAGATTTGTGTTTCACAGTAAATACAATTATTCTCCGTTTAAAACAAGCCATACAATTCTTTTTCTAACATGATTGCTTATACGTGGGCATGGAAAGTAGTATAATCATCAGCTAAGGATTCAATTTCCATTACCTACACCTCTCATGGTATGCTGATTCGTTAAACTATAGAAAACGTTTCTATATGTTCTGTTACATTATTATTTGACCATCTCACCGTGTAGTGGTTAACCTGCTTGGTTGTCAACCCTAAGGTCTTGGCTTCCAACCCCGACTATTCCATGACATTCATTTCAAGGTTGCAATAAGCTTCACTAAGCCTTTGTCAAACCTAACAACGATCTAGTCATGTGCAGAGCACGTCCGCTATCAAGCAGATGAGTAATATGAAACTTGCTGACAAGATCGCTGTGCTGTTATCACCAAGGCACACTACGCAAACCGAAGCCAGTGTCTCTGTGCAGATTCAACCCAGCGGTAGTATGCAAGCCTATGTTTGTTTAAAAAGCATCATGAATATAAGTCCACTGTCACCACAGAGGCCTCGGTTCGATTTTTTTTTCTAAAGGCTGCAACAGGATATACAGGTAAAACTTTTTGGCAAAGGGTTGGCCATCCTGACTTCTTCAACACCTCAAACCATTGTTTACTATTACTGGTGAGTTACCATTTTTCTTCTTCTTTTCCCAATTAGTTTGAGTCGCCGGAGCCAACCAGGCTCATTTTGGTTTTGGCCGGGGATTTAAGGCCGAATGCCCTTCCTGACGCCACGTGATTTTTCAAGTGAAAATTCCAACCCCCGCTGTCACCGGGATTTGAACCCCGCCGTCCGGGTAAAGACGAGCAGCTAAGCACCTGCGTCATCACGCTCCCCACAGGTTAGTTATCTATACACACATTAATCCATAATTACCTAATAATAATAATAATAACCATCATCCTCCATACACATGTCCTTTAAAGCATGGTTTCACAAAGATGCTTATGCTTTTAGGTGTATAACACATTTTTTCCTCATAACATGACTATTTACTGTTTTAGGGGTGAAATGACCTATCCAGGTAAAAGCGCATGTCATGGCCTATTTTTTAAGCTTCCACACCTAATTTTAGGCTTCTTCGTTTCCTAGATATGGATTTTTCAATTTCGGGGGGGGGGGGGTGTTTTCACCCCCCTGGCTATTTTTCATCAAAAACATAAGATCTTAGGTTCATTTATCATTTTTGGGTGTTTAACACGTTTTCCACCCATAACTTGACTATTTACTGTTTTAGGGGTGAAATGACCCATCGAGGTAAAAGCCCTAATCATCCCGTATTTGTTAAGCTATCACACCTAATTTTTGGGTTCTTCGTTTCCGAGATATGGATTTTTCAATTTTGGGGGTGGTTTCCACCCCCTGCTATTTTTCATCAAAAACAAAAGATTTTAGGTTCAATTCTCATTTTTAGGTGTTTAACACCTTTTTTTTTCATAACATGACTATTTACTGTTTTAGGGGTGAAATGACCAATCGAGGTAAAAGCCCTAATCATCCTCTATTTTTTAAGCTATCACACCTAATTTTAGGGTTCTTCGTTTCCTAGATATGGATTTTTCAATTTGGGGGTGGTTTTCACCCCCCTGCTATTTTTCATTAAAAACAAAAGATCTTAGGTTCATATATCATTTTTAGGTGTTTAACGCTTTTTCCCCCCATAACATGACTATTTACTGTTTTAGGGGTGAAATGACTGATCGAGGTAAAAGCCCATATCATCCCCTATTTTTAAGCTATCACACTTAATTTTAGGATTCTTCGTTTCCAAGATATGGATTTTTCAATTTTGGGGGGTAGTTTCACCCCACAAAAGGGGACGTCACCCCAAGTGCTAGGACCCTTCATACAAGTCCCTAGCATGATTGGTTCGCGAGATATGAACAAAAGTGTAGTTAGGCCCTTTCGACAAAAACGAATCATACATGCAAAAACTGGGCGACACCCGCAGGGTTAGGATACTGCCTATGGCAAAATCCCATCAGGGGTTCAGAAAATATTAACAAACGTATAGTTAGGTCCTTTTGACAAAAGCCGTCCGTGTGCGCACATAAAAGAAAAACCCCATAGGTTTACATCCGATTATAGTTTAGCGAGATAGTAATAAGCCGATGACCTATTAGTTTTTTTTTTTGGTTTCTTTAAATACATATTAAAAAAACACTCATTTATAAATCATCATTTAAAAAAGCCCGCTCTCTTACAAAAGCCGTCAAGTTCGTAAGCATACAAAAAAATACTATTTCATCCCCCGTGTAAGGGTAGTTTTTATTTTAGAGTGTATATGCCCCGTCCATAGAACAGGGGATTTCACCACGAGTCCTACGACACCTCATACGTTTAAATCCGATTATTGGTTAGCGAAATACTAAAAAGCCGAAGACCTATTAGTTTTTTAGGTTTATTTCAATACATATTAAAAAAACACTCATTTATAAATCATCATTTATAAAGCCCGCCCTCTTACAAAACTCCTCAAGTGCGCATGCGTATAAAAAACATTCATCGCCAAAATGTCAAAAAAACAACATGTTTACCCCAAATGGCGTTTCCCAATTCCATCTATTTAAAAAAATAACCTCACCATCACCTAAATCGGCAAAAATGAGAAAAACGCATGTTTAGACCCAAAACCCTAGGTTCACCTTTTCGACACCTACATTCCCGTAAAGAGCACGACGAAACGAAAAAAACGAATCCAAGCACGCCCTGGTGTATTCTTTGAATACACGGCACCTGAGATATAATTTCTATTGCTCTTTGCATGTTCATTTCTTCCTTCCTCTTTGCCAAACACCAACAGTGATCATCTGTCTTCTCCTTGTTGGGCATATCTCTTATGTCTTCATAAGTATGTTTCAGATATATAACTTCTGTGACCCACCTAGCGTCACCTCGCAGCGAATCTCTGAAGCTCCTCAATTCTTCCTGGTGCTAGTGGACTTATTTATCCATTTGGCCACCAGATCCTGTACCATCGTCAGCTATTTTCTCTTGGAGCAAGAGGACTACGTCCACTTCTTTACTCACCATGCTGCGCTAGTATCAACTGTTATCAACTCTTAGAAGACCAGCTCAGCAAGAGAAGATAAATTTTTTGTATTTAAGTTGGTAATGCTTATATGTTCTCCTTTTGTCTCCTACCCCCCACTCTTTCCCCCCTTCTTGGTCCCTTCGTGCTCCGTTGAGCTGCTCTCACTTCTTAGTCTGCAGTTGACTCGTTCAGTCAAAGCTCCGCTCGAGCTTGCCTCCTCAAACCAAGAGGCTCAACCTCTTCTACGCCATGTTGGCTAAGTAATCTTCAACAGAAACTTCGACTTCAACATGAAATCAAGATAAGTACCATTTTAAAAGTTTTAACCTCATCTTCATGGTTTTAACTTCCTCGTGCTTTTAATTATAATTTTTAGACAGTGTGAAATCATTTATTTTGGGGCAATACTCATTCCTCGTGGGATTTGCCATGTTGAGCTTTTGCTTGTATAAGCCAACTTTACTAAAAAAAGAGCTTTTCTTAAGCTATTTAAACGAGAAACCCTCTCGCTACGTGGGATATTATCTAATACCCGCTGTCTATAATTATAAAGCTAATTCCTCCGTTGGATTTTCTCAACCCCATTTTCTGCTAAGGTCGTTCTGGAACCTTCGAGATCTTATTCTCTATCTGCGAGTATTGCCGTTAAGTATTGTTCACGCACTTGTGAAAATGCTAGTTAAAATGGGGAATCTTCCTTATAAATTTTTGCAATAGCTAATTTTCTTCCACCGCTGGAACCTCTGGAACATTCTAAGGCGCATTTAATTGTGAATCACAACTTTTTCAAGAAATAGACTCTCACCTATAGTGCAATCAATTATTTCCCTAATTGCAATAACTTTTTTTCTCATAAACTTCAGTGTTTCTATAGTGAACTTTGCATCCATCTTCATAGACTATAGTGATAAACAGTGCTTGCTCCGCGTTTCTACCGCGTCGCGATCGTCCGGTTATATTAAATACGGCCATGAACATTGATCCTATATCCCAATGATCTTTCCTCAACCTTCTACTAACAACCATTATTAATAAAATTGAAACTTTTCTATAAGGTGTCACCCACGAGGTGCCCTTCCAACTTTGTTAGTTTAACATTAATTAAATTCTGCATAATTGCTTGTGTGATACAAGTTTTAAATTCACGTTGTTCCTTTCCCATAATCAGGGAAAACAATTCTCTAAACTCTTGAGCGAGTCATGTTCAGGTTTCACGAAATGGAAACTGTCCCATTTGGCGAGTGATTCCTGCTCAACTTGGGAAGTCTAGAACTTTCCCTTTCAATTTCTTCAGGTTTCACAGTAAGTGACCTGCCCTCTTTGTATAATTCTCATATATTAATTCTGTATAAATATAAGAAGTTGTAGGAACTTCTATTTTATTTTTCATGTTGTTATTATTTTTATTTTCAAAGTTGTCACTTTCTCTAGAACATTCTCTCCTGAATTTCTTAAGGTGCACTTTTTGTACTCCAATTCACGTTTAAGCTTTAATTATTTCATTGCTCAAATCTTAGAAAGATTTTAGAAACATGTAAGGTTTGAAACCGTGTAAATTGTCAATTGCCTGGAGCAACCTTTTAATGTTGAGAGGTCTGCGACCCTATTTGTTAAAGAGTTCAAATGAACTATGTTTATTAAAATTATATTGCATAATTGTTAATTTCCTCAAACTTCTTCTAATTGTAAATAAATTAAATATTTGTTTTTGGATTCATCATTTCTCTGATACTACAGTTAGGCAGGATCCTGGCTTTCCTAGCCCTTCCTAGGTTTATGCTCTCGTTCATGCTTAATAAAGCTTTTACTATCTGTCTGGCCAGACCATCACCCTTCCCTATAGTACTTTTATTCGTGCTTGGGAGGAAAGACACTAAAGCCTCTCTCTGGCAAACTGCCCAAGTCTTAGCTGCAGTTCCCGTTAGCCTCGACCAAGCTCGTACCTATTTTAGATATCAGGAGGTTAAGTTTCTGTGGCAATCGCCTTTAAGTGTGTTTAACACTAAACTTATTAATTTTGTGGGACTCTTCTCCTATTGTTCTATCCTTCTTTTCCAATCCAAACTCTACTTCCTTCTCTTAATCATCTTCCCTTGGTGGGTGGGTTATTCCTCAGCCAATAAACTACCCAAAATTTGGTACCAGAAACCCGGGAGAGTCCATTTTTTATTTCTATTGTTTGTCAAGTGTCATTTGACAATACTTGGCAAATTATTAATATCTGCTTTGGATTTTTCAGCTATATCTACATCATGCAAAGCCTGTGAACGGGAAAGAGGCCGCTCCTGTCTCCTTTGGTGTGTCCTGTTCTTTAGACCCATTCTCTGCTGCAAACTTGACAGCATCTCCAAGGTTCTACAGTTTCGTGAGTTGTATTTCAATTTATTCTCTTTATCATGGCTCCTACTGAAAAAGATGAAACTCTCATTGCTAGACGTTCTTCTTATAAAGGGCAACTCACTAGATTCCGAAATTTTATCAACAAGTTAAATCCGAGTGTGATTTAGATATCTTAACCCAACGCCTTAAGTTGTACGAACGGTCTTATGATTATTATGACCAAATTCAAACCGAGATTGAATCCGCTTGCCCAGACCTTCAATCGGATCGGGACGAGGTCGAACCCTTGTACTTTGAAGGAATTGCAAAGGCCCACCAACTGATCCGCAATATCTCAGACCCGGACACTAGGGTCATCAATCCGGCCCAGTTCGCACCCGCTTCAGTTCACAAGAACAAACCGAAACCGTTACTTCCCAAGATAAGCCTACCGCACTTCTCAGGCAAGGAAGGTGAATGGTATTCTTTTTACGAACTTGACTGCTCCCTAATTCATGAAAATGCTGAGATCCCAGACATACATAAATTTTACTTCCTCCGTACGTCTTTGGAATCTGAGGCCTTGGCCTTGGTGGAGTCACTGCCTTTAAGCGCAGACAACTACCACATCGCCTTTAATCTCCTTAAAGAGAGATATGGCAATTTACGTTTGAGTGTAGCTCGTCATATCCGCTGTCTCTTCAACTTACCAGCCGTCAAACCTAATGACGTCACATCTTTAAGAGACCTCTTAGATTCTATGCAGTTAAATGTCAGAGCGTTATACCAACTAAAACAGCCTGTCCAAACATGGGACACCATACTTATTCATCTGGCTACATCAAGATTCGATTTTTCGACACTGAAGGCCTGGGAGATCGAACTCGCCTGCAACAAGGAACATTCGTTCGAACACCTTATCTCGTTTCTCAACAGTCGATGTCAATTCCTTACAGCACTCGCATTTCAGTGCGAAAAGGTCGAAACGAATCCTCAGTGTCAAATTTTTGAAAAAAAACTTGCTTCTTCAAAGGGACATCAGCCCCCATTTGTCGAAAACAAACAAACCCGTTCTTCTTTCAATCATTCAAGAGAAGATATCGGGCCGCTTAACAAATCGTTAAAATGCACGCTCTGTAAAAAGCTTCACACATTGTATTTGTGCAAATCCTTTAAAGAATTGTCTGTCGAAGATCGAAGGAAGTTTGTCTTCAACAGCAAACATTGTTTCAATTGCTTGTCACCTAAGCATTCTTCTTCGAACTGTACGTCATCAAATCTCTGTTTCCATTGTAAAAAACCGCATCATTCTTTATTGCACGTTCACGATAAATCGAGGTCATCAGTACCTGCCTCTTCAAGCTCCATGCAGAGCAGCTCCGAACAAACTAATGCTTCTTCCTGCATTTCTAATGCCGAACCTTCTCACAGTGCGCAAACCCTTTTGACCACGGTACAATTCGAAATCCAAGATAAATTTGGAAATTGGTTTAGAACCCGTGGTCTTCTCGATTCCGCTTCAACGCACAACTATGTTTCTCAATCGTTGATTAAAAAACTAGGTCTTTCGTCATCGCCTACTTCTATCAATGTGACCGGCATTGACAATTTGAAAACTCAAGTTTTGCAGTCTTCAAAATTGAAAATCAGAGACGTTTGCCAAAGAAACACCAATCTTAATTTAAACTGTCTCATTCTTACCAGTATTGGCAAGGACACTCCAAGTCACTCTATTAATACCTCCGGATTAAAGATTCCTTCGCACTTAAGGTTAGCTGATCCTCAGTTTAATGCTCAAGGTCCCATTGATGTACTTTTCAGTGCCAATGTTTTTTGGAATTGCATTCGCAAACAAACGCGCAAGTTATCTTCAACTGTGGTCGCCAGAGACACCGATTTTGGTTGGGTTATTACTGGTGAAATCAAACATACCAGTGTTCAAACCAAAGCGCAATGTCATTTCGTTACAGCTGACATAAATTCCATTTCTGAAAAAGAGAACGCTCATGTTTCAAATCTCAATATTTTTGAAAACCACTTGTCGAAACGATGTCTTATCGTGAACAACTACACTACCTCTGTAAGTTGTTTAAATGGTTTTTCCTTCTTCCCGCACAAGATGGCCATTCAAGTTCGCCTTGCTTTGTGTTATTTCGTCTATCTTCTTATGTCATTTTTTATAGCAGTTAATTGCTTAAACTTTTTCTCGAAAGCTATCTTCCCCTTGTGTAAAACCATGGCTATCAGTCACCATCACTTTGCTGTACGCTATGTTTCACTTCTTTCGCTATGTAGAAGGATGGCCACGGCCGGCTCCTCCCTCCTTCCTCACAATTGGAAGTCGCTTTTGAAACCGCTTGAAACTCTGAATTCTATAGCATTTAGAATAACTATTCTTATGCATAACCTTCTTCTCAATGTCCCAGCTTGTCTTCTTTGCTCGGAAGAATTAAGCTTCTTTTTGTTGAAAATTGTCCGATTTCGTGATCCTCTCAATTATGCGAAATTGATTTCATACTTTATTTCATATAGCTTTAAATTGTTTGTTCACGTCCAAGTTACGATTGACTGCATTCCGTTCAAGCTGAATATCTGCTTTAAGTTACAGCTGATTCAACAAATGTTGTTTGTGTACTCCGAACTGCTTGTTTTTCAAACTTGTTTGTATACACGCCGGAGTAAGGTCAAATTGTTGTTTATTTCCTGTACGCTTGACACAGTTCAAAGCAAGTTTCTCTTATCTCAACTCTGGCTGATTGCCAACCATTGTCTGGCGAGTCGCTACTGTAAGTACGGAAGCCGCTCACCTATTTCCCAAAATAAACTTGTTCCAGTTAAGGACTCGTTCAGCTATTTATATGCCTTATCTCGTTGTACTATGTGTGTCAAGGCCGCGCTTGCCTGTGTCTTTCATTTACTCATGCTCGTATTCTATAACTGCTTCGTTCCTTGTTTCAAAACTTCGTTGCGTATTTCTCACGCGTTCATGTATTTCACTTTGCTTGCATATTTTGCGATCTTAATGTTCATTGATGAACAAACTGGTTTTTTCTCGTCGTCACATTCGATGTGTTTATGTATTTATACTTGTCATGTCACGTTTTTCGCTGACTTAAGTATTTTTCTGAGTAAACCCTTCGATACTCATTATAACTTAAGGTCATTGTTTATTGCTACTCGTTTGTTACCTATGGCGTTCTTGCTTTCTACTCGTATAGTTTCTTTGTTTATTTGGTATATTCTTGTCCTGAATACATGTACTTGTTTCTATACGCTTTGTTTAAACTCGTTAATTCTCCTTTTGCATTGTATCGCAATCTTTACAAGTGCTTTATTTCTCTCAGCTTCCAGCTATTTTGTGATGGAAGATGTTGATAATTCTCGCCTTTTTACTCCGCTTTCTAATGACCCTGATGACCTCCTTCCACTCACACCTGGTCACTGTCTTACACGCACTTCTCTCTCTGCCCCTCCTCCCCTTCCTAATTCTTTCAGGGATTCTGATTTACCTATTGTTTGGTGTAAACTTGAAGCCCTCCGCAATTCCTTTTGGAAGAGGTGGAACTTGGAATATTTAACTTCCTTGCAAGGGAGACAGAAGTGGTTTCTTTCCAGTCCCGACATTAAAGTGGGAGACTTGGTCTTAGTTAGGGATGTTTCACCCCCCCTAGTCTGGCCTTTTGGAAAAATGACCCAGTGTTACCCTGGAAGAGATGGGAGAGTCAGGGAAGTCAGAGTCTTAACTATTAATGGTCCGATCACAAGACCTCTGTCTTTGATCTCTCCATTACCTTTAAATGTGTACTTGTTTTTCTTGTTCGCTATTGGTGTTTGCCCCCCCCCCCAGTATGGTGTATTCTTTGAATACACGGCACCTGAGATATAATTTCTATTGCTCTTTGCATGTTCATTTCTTCCTTCCTCTTTGCCAAACACCAACAGTGATCATCTGTTTTCTCCTTGTTGGGCATATCTCTTATGTCTTCATAAGTATGTTTCAGATATATAACTTCTGTGACCCACCTAGCGTCACCTCGCAGCGAATCTCTGAAGCTCCTCAATTCTTCCTGGTGCTAGTGGACTTATTTATCCATTTGGCCACCAGATCCTGTACCATCGTCAGCTATTTTCTCTTGGAGCAAGAGGACTACGTCCACTTCTTTACTCACCATGCTGCGCTAGTATCAACTGTTATCAACTCTTAGAAGACCAGCTCAGCAAGAGAAGATAAATTTTTTGTATTTAAGTTGGTAATGCTTATATGTTCTCCTTTTGTCTCCTACCCCCCACTCTTTCCCCCCTTCTTGGTCCCTTCGTGCTCCGTTGAGCTGCTCTCACTTCTTAGTCTGCAGTTGACTCGTTCAGTCAAAGCTCCGCTCGAGCTTGCCTCCTCAAACCAAGAGGCTCAACCTCTTCTACGCCATGTTGGCTAAGTAATCTTCAACAGAAACTTCGACTTCAACATGAAATCAAGATAAGTACCATTTTAAAAGTTTTAACCTCATCTTCATGGTTTTAACTTCCTCGTGCTTTTAATTATAATTTTTAGACAGTGTGAAATCATTTATTTTGGGGCAATACTCATTCCTCGTGGGATTTGCCATGTTGAGCTTTTGCTTGTATAAGCCAACTTTACTAAAAAAGAGCTTTTCTTAAGCTATTTAAACGAGAAACCCTCTCGCTACGTGGGATATTATCTAATACCCGCTGTCTATAATTATAAAGCTAATTCCTCCGTTGGATTTTCTCAACCCCATTTTCTGCTAAGGTCGTTCTGGAACCTTCGAGATCTTATTCTCTATCTGCGAGTATTGCCGTTAAGTATTGTTCACGCACTTGTGAAAATGCTAGTTAAAATGGGGAATCTTCCTTATAAATTTTTGCAATAGCTAATTTTCTTCCACCGCTGGAACCTCTGGAACATTCTAAGGCGCATTTAATTGTAAATCACAACTTTTTCAAGAAATAGACTCTCACCTATAGTGCAATCAATTATTTCCCTAATTGCAATAAATTTTTTTCTCATAAACTTCAGTGTTTCTATAGTGAACTTTGCATCCATCTTCATAGACTATAGTGATAAACAGTGCTTGCTCCGCGTTTCTACCGCGTCGCGATCGTCCGGTTATATTAAATACGGCCATGAACATTGATCCTATATCCCAATGATCTTTCCTCAACCTTCTACTAACAACCATTATTAATAAAATTGAAACTTTTCTATAAGGTGTCACCCACGAGGTGCCCTTCCAACTTTGTTAGTTTAACATTAATTAAATTCTGCATAATTGCTTGTGTGATACAAGTTTTAAATTCACGTTGTTCCTTTCCCATAATCAGGGAAAACAATTCTCTAAACTCTTGAGCGAGTCATGTTCAGGTTTCACGAAATGGAAACTGTCCCATTTGGCGAGTGATTCCTGCTCAACTTGGGAAGTCTAGAACTTTCCCTTTCAATTTCTTCAGGTTTCACAGTAAGTGACCTGCCCTCTTTGTATAATTCTCATATATTAATTCTGTATAAATATAAGAAGTTGTAGGAACTTCTATTTTATTTTTCATGTTGTTATTTTTTTTATTTTCAAAGTTGTCACTTTCTCTAGAACATTCTCTCCTGAATTTCTTAAGGTGCACTTTTTGTACTCCAATTCACGTTTAAGCTTTAATTATTTCATTGCTCAAATCTTAGAAAGATTTTAGAAACATGTAAGGTTTGAAACCGTGTAAATTGTCAATTGCCTGGAGCAACCTTTTAATGTTGAGAGGTCTGCGACCCTATTTGTTAAAGAGTTCAAATGAACTATGTTTATTAAAATTATATTGCATAATTGTTAATTTCCTCAAACTTCTTCTAATTGTAAATAAATTAAATATTTGTTTTTGGATTCATCATTTCTCTGATACTACAGTTAGGCAGGATCCTGGCTTTCCTAGCCCTTCCTAGGTTTATGCTCTCGTTCATGCTTAATAAAGCTTTTACTATCTGTCTGGCCAGACCATCACCCTTCCCTATAGTACTTTTATTCGTGCTTGGGAGGAAAGACACTAAAGCCTCTCTCTGGCAAACTGCCCAAGTCTTAGCTGCAGTTCCCGTTAGCCTCGACCAAGCTCGTACCTATTTTAGATATCAGGAGGTTAAGTTTCTGTGGCAATCGCCTTTAAGTGTGTTTAACACTAAACTTATTAATTTTGTGGGACCCTTCTCCTATATTTCTATCCTTATTTTCCAATCCAAACTCTACTTCCTTCTCTTAATCATCTTCCCTTGGTGGGTGGGTTATTCCTCAGCCAATAAACTACCCACGCCCTCCTAGCATGGCCCGTTTTCCAAAAATCGGCAAAAATGTGAAAAACGCATTTATAGACCCAAAACCCTAAGTTCACCTTTTCGACACCTACATTCCCGTAAAGAGCACGACGAGACGAAAAAAACGAATCCAAGCACGCCCTCCTAGCATGGCTCCTTCCATTCCAAGTTCCCAGGGGCTCACAACTTCCTAAGTGTAGCAGATCCCGTGTCATCCCACTACTGATTTACTAAGCCAAAAAACTTCCCTGAAGTGTACACAACATCTCATCCAAGTTTCATCGCAATGGGATGAATGATATATGAATTCATGTGGGACTTTTTTCAATGGAATCGCACGCCATTGTGTTGATGCTACTCACGCGCCATCTATTGTAAATTGGGTTTACTCTGCCTATAAATTTCTCGGGATTGTGCACTACAACTCGTCAAAATTTGATCGAAATCGGATGAATTGTATATGAACGCATCGCCATCACTCATTTGTTTAAACTACTCGCGCGCTCTCTATTGTGAAAATGATTAACTATGCCTATTGACATCCCGGAAATGTGTACAACAGCTCACCAAAATTTGATCGCAATCGGATGAATGGTTTATGAACGCATAAAAGACGAACAGACAGACATTCCTTTATATATATATACGATAAGATATTCACACCAGCAATACGATTAGGTAAGTTGTTGAGTTGCTTAAATCTGTTTTTTAATTATTTCAAAATCCAAAACAAATTTCTAGATGGCTGGCTGTGCGTAGGTAGGCAGATAATGCACCATTTTAGTAGTTGCTGTAATTGCTTATTCTAGGCCCTGTGACTGTGGTCATAGCCCCGTTTATGTGGGTGTGTGTGGAATTTGTGTGATGACCTGTGTTATTGTGTAGCTGTATTTGTGAAAATATTTGTTAATTGAGAATAGGATTGGGAAGGAGGCGGCCGTACCATTTTCCAGGAATAGAAGTGGAGAAACTACGAAAAACAATTTCCTGGATGGCCGAGGTGAGAATCGAACCCTTCTTTTCTTAGTTTTGCCTAACGAGGCTGAGTATAACCCGTTCTAGCCCTCACAGCAGAATTAAAATTCCTTGGCAGACCCGGGAATCGAATCCGGGACTCCTGGGCGACAGCCAAAAACGGTAGTCTCTACACCACGAGAGGTGCTTTTTTAGTTGGAGATCGGAAAGTTTAGTACAGAAAAGAGATCATTTTTAAATGTATACTGTTATGATCTGAAAATATGAGGGGGAAATAAGGAACCTTGAGGAAAGGGAATGGTTGTCCGGAAAGGGGATATTATTTATTTATTTTGCGTATGGCTACAAACATCACTGCCACCCCGACCCTAGGCCTATTCTGTGGAAATAAGTGCTACCCAGTATTTACCAGAGGCTAACATCAATGAATATCAATGAGATGATACCCAGCATAGAATCTATGATAATGTAAAACACCAAGGCCAAAATCAGGTTATAAATATATTCTTTAAACATTAAATCATACAATAATATTTGAAAATCTTACCATCTAGTATCAAACAAATTATATGTAGATTCGAGGACACTAAATTGAAGAATAATTACCCTAATGACGATGTGCCACACATTGCCTTTACTAGATCAAAAACCGTTAAGTCTTCCTTAAAAACGTTGAAAATAAATTATAAACGTCTAAGACAAGGTCTATCAATGACCGACAGTAATGGACATCAGATATCACAAGATAATCACGAAGAAAAAAATAATTAATTTCTTTTACTGTGCCCTTGCGTACAAGAAATATGCAAATCACTGTCCAACTGCTCAGTCTTATATATTCGGGGCATAGAACGTCCTCCCACTGAGTGATTCACACATTATAGGATCAAGCTTACGATAACACTTCAATGAAATAAAATCAAAATCCTACTATAGAACTATTTAATTAATCAAAATTAGGCGCTAAAAATAAACATAATAAACTGAATAAGCTTCACACTTGTTCTAATGAACAAGGAACAATTACAACATTAATCTATAAAAATCACTATTTGAGGTTCCACTGAACCTAACAAAAATATCTAAATTGCTCTCACTTCAATTTAGCATCAATACAAAATTTACTCAAAACGAGCTCTAAAAGTCTCGGTAAAAATCATTACATAGAATTATCTATTCAAAATACATTAAATATCCTTAACTTGAATATTATTACAAATTTTAATTAATGTTTACAATGGTGTCAACAATGATCATTTATTGGAATCCACATGACATTCACAATGTATTATCTCTCTTTCCAACACTACCAAATTGCATCTGTCCTCGGGAAACTCATGTGCCACAAGCTTTGGAAACTACTGATTTACTCACCTCAAGGTAGAATCCCGGCTACCTGATATATCCAACAATCCGTTGGGAACAATAGCATATAAAATGCAACAATACAAAGGGATTTCCATTATTGTCTTAAATGACAATTAAACATTCATTTAATACGGATCTGAACTGTGACAGCAAGGATAAATAATCAAGCTAGAACTCGGTACTAATTACCGGTCCATTTAAAAATGTTTATACAATGGCAGACCGCAGACTTCGTCTAGCTGCAATACAAGCCTACCCCAACAGTGACCTTCATTAACTTCAAGACCCTCAAGGCGTTGATTTATGACTGGGAGGGGGAACTCGCCCTTCCCTTCCTTTAGAACGATACTACAACTGGCTTTTATACAAGCATTTACTCTTATAGCTTGGAGAGACATCACTTCCATTTTCATTCAACAAAACAATATGAGGTTCTACTGACCTAATTCTTTGGCTCAGGCATAATTATATTTGCAGAGATTTATCACTGGTAGGTAAGAATTCAATAAAACCAATAGTAATTAAGGGGCTTCTGACGTAAGAGAATACTAGTTTGATTCTCCGGCCTGCCTCTAGGACACCTCCATTTTTGAGGACTTAGGGCTTGCACATGGAACGATGGTATCTGACCACTCGTCCGAATAATAATAGCGGCTTTTGGGGAGGTATTCGCACTCATCCCCGCGCTTAACAACAATACCAATTTTGCACCCTTTAAAGTTTGTCATGGCAAATACACACATAAACATTTACCGTTTCCAGCTGGTCCCCACAATCATAATCTCCTAGCATTATTTCACTGCATTTACTAGCGTGACAATTAATGATATAAGCGCTCACTTGCGACACTTAGTACATTCGTGATGCCTTTCAAAGCAAATATTTATTCCAACATAATTAATTCCTTCGTTCAAAATAATAGTTTTTCCTTTGACGCAATCTTGACTTTTATCTACAAGAACACAACTGGTTCAGTAATTATCTTTATCATTATCATTATTATTCAGCACATAACGGCTCATACATGAATATCAATTCAACAATTTATTCATTTATTTAATTATTATCCTGCTTGCATTTAAAGAACGTTATTCCTTTTCATTTTACTGGTATTCCCCCGAATACTTTTTCTTTGATTATACATTTTACATTTAAGTAATTATTACTTTCATTATCAATTCACTGTTCAGATCACACATTTCTCATTATTTCACAGTTATCTACATCCCTGATTTTCAATGTTGGAGAACACTTTCTCCTTGGTTACTATCATTACAAGAGTTTCCCGGGTCCAAAATACGTAATTAAATTTGGTTTTACTCACATGATTTTATCCACCTAAGCTGTCTGGATCCCAGCGACGTGACATTTTGCCCATGCTGACTTCTCACTCCATATCGACACTTACATTATCACTGATTACATTTCCCTCTGGTTCATACATATTGCACACGCTTAAATTGATTTGAGGGATTACACTCATTATTAACCACTAAAGGGAACTACTAAAATATATAAAATTTCACTAACAAATTATATTTACACAATGAATTTCACTTTGTGGCATTTATCACTGCCTTTCACACGTGAATTCCTTCGATCCAAATCCTAGGGGTGCAATTTCAACCGCTGCCTCCTGATTCCTAATTGGGTGATTGACAGTCTCGTTCTATACTTCCCCTCCTTGGCTACGGAGTTTCTCCTACTTCTGATATCTATTTATCGGCACTTACAATTCCTGCACGATTATAATATACCGTTCAGTTTGCAATTGTTTATAGAGTAATCGGTCTGTGGTTTAAAGTTTACTCCTGGAGTCGCTGTACTAACTTTATGGCGCTCCCCAATTGTCTTACTTAGTTCACGTTTGAACTATATTCTGACGACTATTGTCTTTACTTGGTGGAATAACTTCCCTCGTCCTTCCTGTAATTCCACGTGGCTACTGATGTCTATCTGTAGACTTCTAAATATATCGCCACTTATCCCGCTAACTTCTTCAATTCAGGAAAATTAGGTGCTTGCTATTTTCGACCCTATTGTGGTTCCTTAACGCACTGGGTAAAATGTTTAGAGTTCCACTTCTCTAATAATGTCTCGTATACTTTTGAGATACTACGACGTAACTTCAAATATTGGTGTCTGGGTTTCGATTGCCCTCTCCGGCTAACGTATGTTGATCAAAGTACAATACTTGGCCTAAGTCCGCAGACTAATAATGTTCGAAGTTTGGCGATGCTTTTCCTTTTGACAAGGATTTCGATGCTTTACTGCGCGGCGACACTGATGAATGTTGGAACTGTACCTCCCTCTGGAGTACTTCCACGTCGTGATACGAAGTCGCGTCCCACCGGACGGAATAATACTGTAGGTGCTATGAAGCAGCACGACCGCACGTGGTCTGATGATTACTGCATGACTTGGCTTGGGCTCATGGCCCTTATATCTGATTCTTGTAAAAATAAATAAGGTTTCGCCCTCTAAAAATTATTTTCCAAAATAATGGTCGCACGATTTTGAAAAAATTATCTACTGGTAGCTAACGTCTTGAACGTATCAGTGATACTAATTATCTGAAAAATCGACCGTGGCAAGTCTGACAAAAAATTAATTTAGCTCCTCAAATGAGTGGGTAGTAATTTCTTATTTACCCTCTCCACTGCCTTCTGGCGTGGGGAATAACTAATTGCGTAGTGCTGACTTGAAACTTCTTTCTTGTGCAATTGTTAATAACTTTATCCCTTCTCAAAAATCTCTTTCCCAGGATTATTAACAATGACGGGGTCATTACTTTAGTTTAATGCACGCAACCCGCTAATTTTCTAATTATTTCTCTTCTTACATGATTGTGGCCTTGTCATTTTACTGTCGAGTAAGGGCTTTTTCCGAAACTTTATCTCTGTCTACTCAATGGAATCCTTCCAGATATATTTTTATCGGGTGCGTAACCTGGTCTCCGATGACTGTTCATGACATCATCCCGCAGCTGTGGCCTGTTAATCTTTGGTTACACAACTTATCCATGCATCACGCAACACGATTCAGTATTAACCCTTCTCAATCTTTAGAAATCTGTTCTAAAATCTACCTTAATTCCTCCTTTTCTGGCTGAAAAGGATATGGGTTCTTACTGGGCCGCTCCACATGGGCACATTACGAAGGAGCGATGTATTACACGAGCTATCCGATCAGATTTCAAACATGGAGTCCTTAATTCATATGTTTTAAGGCAAATACATAGTTCAATAATAAACTAACTAACGGGAACAATGTGGCATTGGTTATCATGTAAACCGGTGACGATAAAATAAAATAAAATGCACCATCGCAGATGTTGAAACAGACCCATATGGGGTAAACTAATTGAACGAGTACAGGGAGAAAATAATTAAGCAAATAGACATAAAAAATAAGGTTAGATGAAAACTGACTCGAACATATTAAAAGATGATCACCGTAATACGATGGATGAAAATCTGGATCGTCTTATTAAAACAAATCAAACCCATTAAAAACAACACAATAACACTTGGAATACGAAACTATTTATTGTCCTTACCTGTATCTAAATAAAAACACTCACATAACCAGCACAGCTTCCGCACCATCACATCAAAACATATGTTCAAGCCTAAAACAAAGGTAGCAGACTACCAACCTAAGAAAGGTTAAAAATGCTAGGCTGAAGACATATCTCTCATATCCAACCAATCACTGGCACATCATACGTAATATAAGGATCTCCAACTCGATTTGAAAAAATAATCAAAATAAAAATAGTAAGAGCAAGATCCATATATGACCCAAACATACCAACACTTGACACACAGTCAACTCATAACCCAACTATCGAAATAATATTCATGCATCTTTCACCAATACAGATCATTCCAATAACCAATATGTCTACCATCACAAATAAAGCGTCCCTTCTGTGGTCATCAAATCACCAAAATAAAATATACTAGCAGAGCCCGCGTAGAGTATATACGCAATAACAGTGCAATAAAAACGGCCCGAGCTATTAGTAACATTACATTTATTTACGAAATAAAACTTCACAAACTTAAGATGTTGATACCAGTGCAGGAAGGAAGGATCCAAATGGGCTGAGGAATGATAACTTCACAGAGGACATTTGGGATACAACCAGGACTTCTTCCACATACAGTAGTTCTCGAGTGAGATGTACAGAGTTGCATCTAAGGAGCCAAATCACATTTCTTCCAAGATATTACATTTTGTTAAGGTACTTTTTGAATTTATCAATCAAAATTTTCCCTAAACACACAGTTGGTTATTTTGATGCTTGGTGACACAACCGATAGCGAGATAAACGATCCTACCCGTGAAAGGGCTACGTAAACTGACCATATCTAAAGACGGAGTTCGTCAAGTGAAAATGAAAATCCACAGCCTTTTTGTCAAGTAAAGGGAGATTTTATCGAAAGTCTGACCCTGAGATATATTTATTGTCATTGAGAAAGCCAAACGTACTGGGAAATGTATTCTTTTAAATTTAAAAGGCATGTTCGTATCAGAGGGGACAAGGGTTATCCTGGGTATGAAAACGATTTCTCTCTTATCAGAATCTATAATAGTTACCTCTATTATATTAAGTAGTCACTCGTTAACTATTAGCATCGTCCCACTGCAGACCCCATTTGTGGGTAGAATATTTCTTAATGAGATAATGATAGCACCTTTCTTAAGTCTAAGTTTGTGTGGAGGCAAACCAGTTGGTGTTAGACTGTTCAAAAATTCTGCAGGATAAGCCGAGTGATCTTGTGCATGCTCACGCACAATACAGTCTACACTCTCGTAGACTACCTTATCTCTAGATAAACGCTGAAGTACTCGATTGTTCAGTTCAAGCGATGCTTCATTGGCGACCGTAAGAATATTTCTTCCTTTAAGCTCCTGTGGGGTGACAGCAGTAAAATCAAAATCACCATATAGCTGTTCGACTGGATCTTGTACCTAGGTATTTGTGGATAGCATGTAGATGGTACCGTAACTTCCGATCCAGTCTTGCCTTCTCTTATTTCTAAAAGCCATGTTGAAAATTCTGTTTCAGAATTTAAAGCGCGTATGTTCTGGGGGAGTTTAAGTACATGGAATTTATTCCAGAGGCTGTGCCGCTTCAAAAAGCTAGCAACTGTCAGAGAACATGTTCCTCTCATTATACTCGTAACAGGAAGGATTTGGCGAAAATCACCACCCAGTAAGATAACTTTACCCCTGAATGCTTCAGTACAGTTGGTGATATTCAGATGTGCTCCGTGTGTTGTGAAGGGCAGGTAACTCCAAAATGATGTTCCCAAATGTGTGTATGAAAAATTGTTGTCTGCCAACATGTCAGGGACATTTGAAGACAGTTTTTGCCATTTTGTTTGTTTGAATGCACCCATGGGATTATAAGCAGATTGACTGGTTGTTTTCTATCAATTAATGACTCAAATGAAGGTATCTGTTAACATCTGTACGAAATTACTGACTGTCGAGTATTTCCAAACCCTGTTTAATTTTTTTTTGTATTGGTTTTACGTCCCTGTTAACTACTGCGGCTTTTAGAGGCGCTGGGGTACCGTAATTTTGCCCTGAAAGGGATCTTTTACGTGTCAGTAAATCTGCTGACACGGCTCCCTCACATTTGCGCACCCTCGAATGCCAACTGGCTGCGCCATGATTCGATCTTGCAACCTTGGGCAATGCTGGCGAGAACGTTAACGTTGAGCCACGCAGCCAGCCTAAGGCATATGTGAATAGAACGAATGATTCATCAGTGAAAAATTTTCCACTAAATATATCAAGTTGAATAAGATATTACACGTGTGATTTGCTTTTGAATATATCTGTAGGCGAGTCAAACTGCTGCCATAAAATGACGATCAAATGTGTTAATTTCAATAGACATGTATTTCATTCATATTACTGCCCCTTTCGGATCGACATCCATCTCCCTTCCTTATAATATGTTACAATAAGTACCGGTACGCGAAGGACATAATATCTTTATTTCTTTGTGTTTTACAAGTCGAATTGTGTTATAGGCTACCGGTACTTCCATAATTCGTTCCAGTAGCTGTCTGTCTATTAGAGCCACTAGATCGTAGCACTATGCGCTGTCGCCGCTTGCTCTGCGCGCGCAGATCATGATGGATGTTTTTCGCTGTTTTATTGCATGTTTTATGTAAGAAATACTGTAACTCCTGCATAACTCACTTACAAAATGTAAAACGTTAATAATACTCCTTCATGAAACAATATTTCAGTGGCAGAAAAAAAAGGCGCCAAGAGGTGGGGACGATCCTGGGCTCTTGCGATCCGGAGGCATTTGCTTTATCCATTGCGCTATTGCTTCACACAATATATGAGTTGACGCACCAAGTCACTATCTCAATAACTGGCTGTCTGGAGAAAATAGTCCTTCCTACATTTAAGTTGCACACTCGTATACGTTCATACTCTTACTATACGGTATTTTATTTTCAGGACTTGGTTAATATCCGTCTTCAAATACCCAGGTACATGCAAGCCGTATGCATGTGCGCGTACAGCTTTTAAATACATTAAATTTTAACGAGCAGTGGTTTAGCCGGGCGGCCATGTTTGAATGGCAACAGCTACAGATTCATGAGCGCAAGGAAAATATTTAATCTTGAAAAATAAAATATTTCCGTTGACTTTTCATGAAATGCAAGATTTTTCCTGTACTATTGAGACAATTTGGAAGATTTTGGTACAAACCACAACTTCTAACTCCCTCTAGTTTAGGAGCTTGAGTTTTGTGATACATACACATTAGCGTATTATATACAGGGTGTATATTAATTATACCGACAAAAAATCAGGGACGCTCTGCGTGTTATGTAAAAGAAGATGCCGCAATCGGATTAGCGAAGAAAATTTTTCCCTCCGAGAAAATAAGGTTACTTTGTTAGTTCCGGGTGCGCGATTTAAATCTACGAACTCGCCGTATTTGCTGAGCTAGAGAGCAAGCCGCTGGCCACCACTGTGCTTCAAGCAAGGGAAAGGAGTGTGATATAAGGTTTCCTTGCATGCGCAAGTTTCCTCGATCGTCTCGGCTTGCCGCATGCCCGCCAGCATATCTCTGTCTCCTTCTATCACACTCCCTTCCCTTGCCTGAAGCACAGCAGTGGCCAGCGGCTTGCTGCCTGGCTCAGCAAATACGGCGAGTTCGTAGATTTGAATCTCGCGCCCGTAAGTAACAAATAACCTCATTTTCTCGGAGGGAAAAATTTTCTCCGCCAATCCTATTGCGGCATCGTCTTTTACATAACTTGCAGAGCGTCCCTGATTTTTTGTCGGTATAATTAAGATGGATTATAAGTTCAAATATAACTTCTTTTAGACGATTTCTTCTATGTTTCCATCAGATGTTAATATGAAGCCAAGCAGTCTACGGTGTAGTCATTTAAGAGTAGCCTGAGCTTATTAAAGTCCTCTCAATGTAATCAAATCTTTCCTCTTCGAAAGTCAATAAAGTAATAATATCTGCCAACAAAGGCCCTGGTTTTGTCGCTATAACAACTCTTCAACGATAATCTCGAACCCAATCGAAATTTGCTGGATAAGTTAACAACTCAGCGCGAGCCATCTAGAGGACTACTAGTATAACTTTCAGGACAGTTCCAAGTTACCCGTGAGATGGGGCGACAGCAACGACAACACTCCGTAGGTTTCGTAACTGTCTCATAGATGGAGTGAGGTCTTACGTATTCGAATATCAGTGTCACACATTCATGTTCATATCCGGAATGACAACTAGTAAGTATGTATATATGGTCAAATATAACCGTAACAATCACTAATATATAAAAATGGTTGCATAATTATAAATTTATGTCCAGGCCACGAATATACAGTAGCCTATTGATCCCTCCGTCATCACCAGGAACTCTGTTGGATCACCAGGGAAGGCTCTGGAGGGACATTCCTGAACCACATGCTGAATAGTCTGCTTTTCAGCGCCGGAATCACAAGTTCGAGACTCTTTTATCTTCCACTTGTGCAGAGAATCAGCACATCTGCCAGTGTTGGTTCTTATACGGTTAAGAACTCGTCAGATCTTCCGCGGTAATTCAAAGCCAGGTGGCTTGGTCGTTATGCATGGCATCTTCAGTTGTTCTGCTGTAGCATTAATCTGGCATCTATGCTTCCACCATTTATTGGTATTAAAACCTTTGCTGATCATCATCCTTGCAGTTTACAGGGGCGGGTGACGAGAACGAAGACTTCCGTTATTAATGATTGGGATATCTTCATGAACAGGGAGATTGGGATTTTTCTGTAATTTCTTGTATTCACGGACAAGTGCACTTTCCCGCCGCAGAGATGGAGGTGATATATGGCTAAGTATGGGTAGCCAGAAAGTAGGTGTAGGTCTGATTGTACCAGAGATAAGGCGCATGATATGGTTGAGCACATTTATGAGCGGCATATATTTCTACTATAGAAGACTGGGATAATTTTCAGGTACATATGGTCCGTAAGCGTCCGTAAGGACCAGTTCTTAGAAGATTTTTCCATATCAATTACAATTATTCAAGGACCCTGTTACTTCATATAGGTCAGTGAAGAACATATACAAGATCAAAACAGTTGATTGGACAAAGTTTCTTCGTAGAAGATGAAATATAATTTCACTTGGACAAGTCGACAGACATTGCATGGTTTTTAATTATTTGTTTTTAATGTGTGTATGTTATGAGCATCTTTTAAGTGATATCTTTGTGATCGCACGATGTCAGTGAGACGATGAGTGGCTGATGAAGGGAGCAGTTATAGCCCCGAGACATGTACCACAAATGTAAGTGTTAACATAGTTTTAACATTTGTTTTGTATTGATTGACGGAATATATTTGCATATTATTTTTAATATATGTCAATACGGACCATTATGGAGTCTAAAGTGTCAATAAGTCGTACGTAAGTAATATTCATCCAAGCAGGAGAGCAATATTCCGCAACAGGGTAGACCAATCCCAGAGCTGAAGTACGAAGAGTCGATGCTGGGGAGTCCCATGATGTGCCACATAGTTTCTGCAGAATGTTATTTCGAGTTTTTATTTTTTCAGCTGTTTTTAATAGGTTCTGTTTATAGCTCAGCGTTCTATCAAGCGTTACCCCTAGATATTTAGGGTTTCTGTTATGTCTGAGTAGCCTTCCTTCTAAGTAGACCTTGAGCTCTTTGTTGGCCAACTTGTTGTTTAGGTGAAACGATCAGACTTCTGTCTTAGCGACACTTGGCAGCTACCTCCATCTGCGGAAATATGCACCAATAATCTTGACAAATCATGGGTCAGTATTGGACTCGGTAACTTCAAGATCTCTATGCCTCACTGCGAGTGCCCAATCGTCAGCATACTCAAAAGCTTGCCACGGTGGGTGAGTGGACGTTGGTCACTAGTCGTGGCCGAGTGAGGTACGTGTGTGCGCGCTGTGTGACCGCATTGGAAGAGTGTACGTTTCCTAATACCGGTGCTTCCGATAGTTCCACGGGTGTACTGACCTTCCGTGTGTCATTCGGACAATACTTTTTCAAGTAGTGTTCCAGGTAGGACAACAAAACCAGAAACCCAGAAAACCCTGCTGAAAATCATGTCCGGATACCAGAGGAAAAACACCGTACGCTGCCAATGGGACAGGCAGAGTTCTCGCCCCACACCAGGAGAAATCCACCGCTGGATTAGCGATACCCTCCGGTTGACTGTCGACCAAGTAGAAGCCATCCAGTTAAATGCGCAAGAAAAAACAATGTACATCAAGGTAATCAGCATATCTACTTATCAGAAATTGCTAAATACTTTTGCAGCTCCTATTAAATTTCAGTATGACTCAGGCGAAATGACTAATGTTAAGCTCTCCACAGCGGATTCCAATTTTACCACAGTGCGTATATTTAATGTCCCACTCGAAGTTCCCCCTGAAATTTTCAAATCCGTCCTGTCGAAATATGGCACTGTGAGTGACGTCAGGAAAGAACAATGGTCTTCTGCTTATCAGTTCCCGGTGTATAATGGAATACGTGCAGTCGCTATGGAAATCAAACAAGATATCCCCTCCACTGAGACTTTTGGTGGCCATTCTGGCTATATATCGTATAATGGACAGAAACAGACCTGTTTAATTTGCAATGCTAACACACATCTACGTATCAACTGCCCAAAGAAAATGATTCCCCTCGGTATAACTCCTACACAACAACGACGTGTCCAATACTCGGAAGTTGTGACACAGCAAACGTCACAGGAAAACATGCTTATTGATCAGTCAGCTGGGACAACACCAGAAGTGGCCTCGGACACACATGACGCAGAACTGGTACCTTGCACTGACCAGATCAGCGAGCCACAGAGTGCCCCTGTGCTATCGGCAACCTGTATCGCAGCCTTAGAACCAACTCTGCCGTCCCTACAGGCTGCCACAGAAATTTTGTCTTCACTGCCCCCACCTTCTCTGGTACCTACCGACTCACTTAATCAGGTTGATCGGGGATCCAAGAACGTATCTAAGAAGATTAAAACAAATGCCTCGATTGCCGTACCAGCCCCGAAGAATCAAACTGGCTCTACAAACGTTCCCGCAGCTGTGAAAAAGAAACAAAATCTTCATTCTACGTCATCTAGGGACCCACGAACGCTCTCAAACGCTGACAGCCGGCCTATGAATGGCAGTCATAAGGAACTATCTCAACCTAATTTGACATAGTGCACCAGTATATTTCTCACCTGTGTCTTTTTTTTTTTTTTTCTCGAGTCCACCTTCCAGTATGTCTAGCACAGCTTTTATACTTCTCTTAATGGCGCAATTTCTCACTGTGGCCACTGTGAATATTAATGTAATAGAATGCCCTCTGAAATTTCAACTGTTGGAGAGATTCCTTCGAGATGCAGACATTGACATTGCCTTCATTCAAGAAGTTGCTATACCCTGTTTGCCCCTATCTTCCTTCTACAAACAATACATCAATACCGGTACTACGAATAGAGGGACCAGATTCCTCATAAGACATGATATCCCACTCGAAGGTGTACTATGTCATCCATCAGGACGCATAATATCTGGACACATAAACAATACCACCCTGATAAATGTATATGCCCCATCCGGGTCCAATAAACATGTGGAACGGAAAATGTTCTTTCAACAGAGTATACTGCCTCATCTCCACGACGTTAAGGAAAAACTTATTCTTGCAGGGGATTTCAATTGTATTCAACGCCCAGAGGATTCCACTAGTCCATACCAAGGTGTCAACCCGGCTCTCAGGATCCTTCTTACCTCCCTACACCTCATTGATGCTGTGGATAGTTTAAGGGTGCCCCTGCCCCATTACACCTGTATAAGTCACAACTCCTCATCACGAATTGACAGCATCTACTTTTCACAGGAACTTATCCAGCCTAGACGACATGAAGTGATACCTGCCAGTTTCACTAACCATCATGCTGTCGTATGTACAATCTCTTACCCCCATCCCATATTTCATATAGGAAGAGGTTATTGGAAACTGAATGGCTCGCTGTTACTGGAGGAGGAATGCCAAGATATTTTCAGACAACACTGGACTCGATGGGTCCAACAAAATTGCAAATTTCGCGACTGCGCAGACTGGTGGGATATTTTAGTTAAACCAGGGATCCGCCGTGTCTTTAAGAACATATCCTACCAACGAGGTCGGGAAAGACGGGATACAGTTGAATTTTACTATCGAGTTCTTCGCCAGCTCCAGCAAAGATCTGATGCTGGGGAGCGTATATATGATCAGATTCGGGAAGTTAAACCCAAGCTCCTGTCTCTACAGCAACGAACGCTCGCTCATATAAACGTGGCTTTAAAAGATCGTACAGTGCTCCCGGACGAAAGTGCAAGTGTATACCATATCGCCAAAGGACAACGTGAGCGGCAACGTAAATATATCCACCGCCTCCGCACCAGTACTGTAAGTGTCGTCACCTCCCCTGACGCTATACGTAGTGAAATATCATTATTTTATCAACGGTTCTACGCTAAGGCTCCAATTGATCCACAGCAGGTGACCCTATTGCTTTCATCTTGCAGTACCCAACTATCTCCGGACAACAAAACTCTGCTCAGCGCGGATATTACGGATGAAGAGATTCACTCTGTGGTTAAGCACCTCCCAAACAACCGCTCACCTGGCATTGATAGACTGCCATATGAAATGTATAAACCCTTCTGGCCTCTCATTGGCAAAGAATTTTGTCATGTCTTGCGTACCATTCTCCAACGTCGTGCTCTTTGTCAATCACATCACGAGGGTACCATAGTCCTCATACCAAAAACATCCTCTCCCATGACAGTTGGTGACTTCCGACCAGTTACTCTGCTCTGCAGTGATTATAAAGTCCTTACCAAAGTACTTGCATGCCGATTGAAGACTGTTCTACATGATATCATTGGTGATGAACAATGTTGCAGTATTCCTGGAAGAACTCTGTTAACAAACTTAGCGATACTACGGGACCTACACCTAAAAGCCGAAATGCTCCCAACTGAGCCAATGAGTTTTCTCACCTTAGATCTTGATAAAGCTTTCGACCGCATCAGTCATGAATACTTGTACATGGTCTTGCAACACTTTGAATTTCCTGAAATCCTTATTGACTACATTCGTATGATAAATTGTAATGCTACGTCTCGAGTGCTCGTCAACGGTTTTCTTTCCCCTCTGATTCCAATACAACAATCAGTTAGGCAAGGATGTCCCCTTTCCATGCTACTTTTTGTCATTGGCCTTGGACCGTTCATTCGGACTACCCAGGTGAAGCTACAGGGTTACAAACTGTCCACACATGTTTTTGGCATGTGCGCCTATGCTGATGACGTATCAATATTGATCCGCAATAATGAAGCCATCTCCCACATCGATAGCGTCCTTCAGCTCTACCATATCGCCTCTGGAGCACAATCGAACCCACAGAAAACTGTTTTGCTTCCGCTCAATACTAAGTCAGTGATTACCCAACAGCCCTGGTTCCGGATAGTAAATGAGGTGAAAATTCTTGGCATTACCTGGAAGCAATCGCTTCTGGACACAGTGCAAGCAAACTGGACTAAGGTCATTGCCAAAGTTAGGGGAGTGCTGATCCAATTTGGTCAAAGAAACCTCAATATAGTGCAACGGGTGATGGTCCTCAACGTGTTTGCGCTCTCTAAAATATGGTATGTCGCACAACTTTTCCCACTTCCCAAAATGTTTGAGAGCCAATTGGCAAAATATACAGGTTGGTTTATATGGCAAGGATTTTTGTTCCGAGTACAACGGGAACAGTTGTATCTCCCATCCCGGCAAGGCGGGCTAGGGCTAACAGCTCATGGCATGAAATGCCGTGCACTCCTCTGCAAGAACGATATCACCATTATTTCCCAACATGACACTTTTACGAAAGCGCTATACAAAGATATTCGAAACACAGCCCGTGGTTGTGATAGAGCTTTGCCGAAGATATTTAGGGACCATCAACAGCACCTTCTGGAAACTGTTCGCCAAATGCCTTCAGGGACTGTTCCAACGACGAAAAGTATTTATAACATGTTGCGGCAAGTGGTACACTCCAAACCGCGAATCGAGGCCACCACCCTCTACGTCCATTGGCCCACTGTTTGGAAAAATTTTGGGGCTATGACCATTTCTTCTGCTGTACACTCCCATGTTTTTATCTTCCTCAACGATCTCATCCCAACCGCTCTACGGCGATATACCATCCGTCTTGAAGCTTACCCATGGTGTACTATATGTGGTCAAACTGATACGGCGATACACCGCTTCACATCATGCACGCGAGTTGCCTCCACGTGGCTGTGGTGTAAGGGAAAAGTATGTCAACTATTAAATGTGCCCACGGATGACCTTGATGACAGGAAGTTGATTCGTTTGTCGGTGACCGCCTTCCCCCAAATTAAACAGACTGCCATTGAGTGGATAATGGGCCAATATATACACTTCGTGATGGACAATGATCAACATTTCTCGTTCCTGGATCTCAGGTATCACCTGCAGAAAGAGCGTTGGAAGCTTAGTGAAAGTGGACTATTGTACGATAAATATGGACACTATCTGGATTTTCTTGTGATGTAATAGTATGGTATTTATCATATCTGAAAATTCTGTAATTCTGTAAAGAGTTAATAAAAAAAAGTGGTAAAAAAGTGGTTATAGTGTCGGACTACCAACCCCAAGATTGCAGGTTCGCCCCTGGCCATGGTAAGTGACTTTTTGAAGGCGACAAAAATCACGCCACTCATGTCATACGTTGTTGGCATGTTAAAGAACCCATTTTAATTCAGTAGGCCGTGTTCAATGGCAAAATTAATCTCGGAATTTTCCGCCAACACAAAGTTCCTCCTTTCTCTACTTGAAAGCGCTGTAGTGTCGAGGAGTTTAGATATCTAATCTCCTTGACTTTCATAGCGTTCAAAGGAACGACGAAATTCGACATGCAAGCTACCCTCTGGGTGTCAATTAACAAAGCTTGCACCAGGCACCCGAGGCCATACGGTATTATTAGCATACTCGAACTGTCTTGATGAGGTTTCAGGTATCTGATATGTATAAGCTGAACAGCAGAGTTGCGAGAACAGATCCTTGGCGCAGCCCATTATTTAGCTTAATTTGTGAACTCATCTTGTAGCCCATTAGCACCTGGAAACATCGGTTACTAAGCATTTCATTGATGAGATTGCCAATTTTTAGGCATTGAATGACTTGTAGAAGTGTCAATATGACACCCTGTCTCCAGACAGTATCATATGCAGCTGTGAGGTCAATGAATGCAATTGATGACTTTTCTTGATCCTGGAACCCAGCTTACACGAAGCTGCGGTTAGGTCTGAAATCTGCCTGTTCGACCGGTACATGTTCGAAGACCTTGAGACATATTCTATTGTACACCATTCTTTCGAGGAGCTTATATAGCATGCTAAGTAAAGGTATGGGTCGGTAACTTTCTGGCTTGTCATTTGGCTTACCTGCTTTCAGTAAGGCTATTACTTTAGCTCGTTTCATTTCATGTGGTATGTTGCTCTTTGCAGAATGTCTGTGTAGAACATAGCAAGCCACTTTTTCACATATTTTCCACAGTGCAACATGAATTCTGCGTGAATACCATCAAATCCCGGAGCTTTCTCTAATTTCATTTCTTTTATGGCAGTCGTTACTTCTTCAATGCTGAATGATAGGGAATATTCAGTTTCTGCTTTGCAAGCTGATTTGAGTGACTTAAGATTCTTCTTAGCCGAAATAGTGTGTGCTCAGACTTGACGAGTTCTGGAAGTGGACACGATGTTGGCCGCAACTCTGTTTGGGGTAACAGCGTCATATGTACGATCTCGTCGGGTAGCACCGCCTAGTTTTCTGAGCAATGACCAAGCTTTCCTACTTGATGTACAAAAGTCCAGGGACTCAATGGTCTCAGTCCATTTTAAACGTCTAGCTGTGTCGATGTTACTCATCAACTCATCTGCTATGTCACGATAGTTACTTTCACAGAATTCTTTGTATAGCTTTTCGCATTCTTCTGTCCAGCCAGGAATATATTCCCTACGGAAATATCTTGGAATACACTCCTTTGCTGTACCAATTATAGCTTCAACGAACCACTGATAGTTTGAGCTTGTTGGTGGGATCCATCCTACTCATTTATCCAGATTTTCTGAGAATGTGACCCAATCAGCATTTTGAAAATTCCACCTGGGGCTAAGAAGTGCTTTTATTCAAGATAAATTGGACGGTGTTGACTGTGTGGAAAGACTCCAAGGACTTTTCTTAATACTGAAATTGGTTGATTTTTACAATCAGACGAGACAAAACAAAGATCGGGATTATGGCATGTATTCCAGGCACTGGATCTTAAAGTGCACCGATCCTTAATATCGAAGTTGAGATGTATGTCATGGTCTTCGGCCCAATCCACCAAAGCTTTTCCATTTTCATTGCTGAGCCTGTATTTCCACATCTCATGATGGTTGTTGAAGTCGTCCAGATATGTTGTAGGATGAGTGTGAGTATTAAGCACTTTAGAATGCCAATTGATGGGGATATTGAAGAAGGAACATAGAAAAACCTTCTGGACATCCTAATTCTCCGTTACAAATGGCGCGTGATAGGCCTAATTGCTTACATCAGTTCCTTCTCGTGACGAACAGTATAATTTCCCTACATTTTATTACCTCGTTCCCTCACTTAATTAGATCACATTATTGTAGAGCCAAACTGCACGCCCGGCGCGCTGGCATGCTGGATTCACGTCGGCGTTCTTCTGGTGCATACGGCCTTGCAGCGTTAGTGGAGAAAGACTATTATTGTGTCTGTCTCTCTCGCTCGCTTTCCCGTCTTCCTCCCTTCCGTACTGTCTCCACTGTGTCGAACGTCAAACGGCCGCGGTGCGGTGTCCTTTATCTTGCAAGCTGTCATGTCACTTGACATTACTTGATCGCGGAGATATCTAGCGTAACGTTTGACTATGGTTCTTGGATTGGTTTTATTTCTAGCATATTTCAAGAATTTACAAAACTTTGATCTGATTTGTTCGTCAAGCCATTTACAAGGTAGCACTCAACATAAGGATATTTTTAACTCTGTGAAAAATCTGCCTGATTTCAATTCAAAGTGTCCGCCTCGTTGCGTAGTGGCTAGCACTCATGGTTGTCATCACGGAGGCTTGGGATTGAATCCCAGCTTTGCCAAGAGATTTAATTCTGGTCTGAGGGCTGGAACGGGGTATACTCAGCCTCGTGAGGCAAAAGTGAGAAGAGGTGTGTTTGATTCCCACCTCAGCCATCTTGGAAATGGTTTTCTGTGGTTTCCCACTACTACTCCAGGCGAATGCCGGGATGGTTCCTAACTTAAAGCCACGGCCGCCTCCTTCCCAATCCTCATTCGAATTACAGGTACACACACTAAAACAGCCATTGCTCACACACACACACATTGAAATACACGGGACTACATGACCACGGTGTCGCAAAGCCCCTCAAATGAATCAACAACAACATCTATTGGTAATTACCGCAGCAAGAATATTCGAAATTGCACAGGCACATGTGTTATCAATGTTTGGAGCAACGTACAGTATGTCTGCGCAACATTTTTCTCTGCATTGAAAGTTACAAATTCACGGCATTGCTCTCTGATGGCTGACGATAACCTGCGAAACAGCCTACGGTTGATTGTTTCTCAATCAATCGTACCGAACATTGACCATATTGTAAATCTTCTTCTTACTCATCTCCTTCTTCAATTCCCTTATGCCTTCAAGCGTCGGGGTAGCCACGTTTGAGCCATTTCTGCCAACCTGCTCTATTTCTGCACATTCTCTTCATTTCCACAACAGTTTTGCCCCCTTTTTGTGGTCAGTTTTTTCTTGCACACAAAGAATTAGCCAATCGCCTTATTGATTGCAGTAACTTCCATCTTATAATGTTGTTTTCATCTCACGTGTACAACTCTTACAGATGTCATTTGCCAGTAAACCTTGAGTTTTAATTTTATTTAACAACTCCCAACAGGCATTCGTCATTAACCAATGATATAATTGCCACGCATGTGCCAAAGCTTTATTGTTAATATTGCCAAAATTACAGGTCTCCATCAATGTTTGCAGTGAGGGACATCCCAAGTCCTTGAGATCAATACGTTGAGAGTAAGGAGCTAAAAACCGTTGCAAATAGAATTGAAATCAAACCACAGGCTTCTAGACCTAACGGTTCTTGAGATATGAAGTGTGGTAAACACTTTTCACTTAATCTTTCCAATGAATCATTGTAATCATAAGGAAATACACCTTTACGAGTCATGAGCGTTGCATTTTCAATTCCAAGATCCATTCTTATTATCACATCAAGTTGTCTGAGCATACCCAGAAATACACTGGATTTTTGTTTGGGCATACAACCTATGTATTTTGTAAATTACATTTTGGTCTAAAGAACGGGGGAGCCGCACTAATACGAGCTCTAGACGCGAACCTGACGCAAGAAGTCAAGGAGAAAATAGTCTGCTATGTCGATGGCATAATAATCGCATCAGAGACAGAAGAGGAGCACTATCAAACCTTTCGTCTCGTTTCCGAGAACCTCCGTGTAGCCAATTTCAAGGTGAACAGAGAGAAATGGGAATTCCTCCAGAATGTTTACATAAGCTCAAGATGGCGGCGGTGTGAAACATTTCACTGGCATTATATATCTCCGAAACTATTAATGATATCGAACTGAAATTTTGAACGGTGATAAGGGGCGTTAATACACGTTCACCTATGTATTTAAAAAAATTAAAGTAAAAAACAAACATCGCGGCCAAGCGAATTTGATACATTTTAATTGATTTTTCTCGCGATTTAACCATCTGAGCGCTGTACAGCATCCCAGGGGTATGCACCCCTTGGAGACCATCCCCCCAACATCTGGCTAAATCCCCCTAAAATGGCAACCCTTGGAAAGCCGGGGCAACATCCATTAATACTGTAAGGACAGCTTGCTACTCCATAAAGCAGCTCAAGCCTTACGTAATCATTACACTCAGCGACATAGTACTAACTGGGCCAATACATTGCTGACAGGAGGGCGTCTGAAGGTATAAGAAGACGTCCTAATGAGGTCAAACTCTCTCTCCATTGTCAGTGCTCCATCAAGACGGCCGAAGCTACGCTGGTGTCAACCGAGGTGAGTCAGTCAATCGTGTTCAGAGTTCCTATTTATGTAACCTGCAACCCACAACTTGTATCACATTATAAACATAATTTCATTCCCTACAAGGGACTCACACAAAGAATATCACAGACCAATAAAACACTTGGTCCACACTCTACACTAGCATTACTGTTATACGCCTCTTTACATCCCAACGCCCTTCCTTACTCCCGTCACAGTCAGACGTGACACACCGTAGTAATAACGCCAACTCAGACGTCATTGTATTCCTCACAGCGGCTCGCGTGCTCAAGTGAAGCGCGTGCCACCCGGCTGATACGAGCAGAGTCGATTACATAACAAGCAGTCAGCTGAGCGACTAGTACAGCGACCCTTTGCAGTGGGTCCCATCCCCTCAAATACTACCACATTATTTATAGGAACGCCCCCTAGTTCCTAGCACACCACAACACACTACACTGGTCAGCTTGCCCTGTCAAGGGGAGCTACCCTTCTTTAGGCACAAACTCATAAATTAGTACAGCAACTCTCCCTTTTAGATCCACCCCCAAATAAGGGATCTAAAACACTGGTGGAGGCGCCATCCTACGCACAGTAGAACGGGACTCAATCAACGAGCCCTCGTAGGAAAAACGACCCCTTCCGTACCGCAAAAAGCCAAGCAAATAGAGAAAAAAAAATTTTTTAACCTCATATTGCGTCACACATTTTTTTTTTATTATTAAATGTCCACATTTAGGACTACATTAAGAGACTTTGCACACCATTTGTCGGCTAGTACGACCCCACTCCTGCCGAAGCTAAAGATTAAGAACGGTGACTTAATAACTGACCAGACTGCAGTACAACTTCTCAGGGACCTTGAATTCCAAACAGCACAGATCCGTGCTCAACACCCTGCCGCTGCAGCACAAGTTATACATTTTACACGGTCCCAGGCCAGTGAATACACACACGAGTCGCCGGTATCCAGCGATAGTGAGGTAGATTGCCTGCCAACACTCCATCCCCTATTGTTACAGCAACTGCAGATCACAGAGCAGAAAGCCAATAACCTGCTCGAGCGCATTTCAGAGCTATTAGAAACAGACACTATTAAAGCCAATAGTCACACGACAGAAGCAGTTCTGGACATCCACACTATTTTGGAGACAGTAAAACAGGATTTAGACAGAACCGTACACATAGTCGAATCCACACAGTACGACAACACACCGGCCATCAGCACAAGCATATCAGGTGACGAGCCACCTGGTAACGTAACACAGGTGTCCTACACTTGAAGCGAGGCTAATTCCCCTCCAAACAGCCCAAACACCTCGACACACAGTCAACGGGACACAGCCGAGAACGACATGAATAGACACACTGAGTACCCCATGATCCACCCCACAAAGTTCACGGGGGAAGGCCAGGATCCCGAGGAATACCTCAAGGCCTTCAATAGAACGGCCCGGATCAATGGTTGGAGCGAGGAAGTTAGAAAACGGCTCCTTCCTGCCTACCTCACAAAGGCGGCCATGACGTGGTATGAGCTCCATGAGGACGCACTAGAGGCTGCCACATGGGAGGAAACCGCGGTAATGTTGAAGGATGAGTTCCAGCTTATACCAGACGATGACGATCTCTATGACCAGATTAGACAGAGGTCACAGGGACCCAAAGAGAGCGCCCAGGCATACATCAATGTTAAATTGATAATGTGCGAAAAGTACAATGCAGCAATGACAAATAAACAGAAAGTCAAGCTGTTGATGCAGGGCCTCAGACCAGCCATAGTAGAAAAGCTATGCATCATGAACAACCTCACGGTCCAACATATGTTGAATAACATAAAGACCATAGAGGAGGGGAGAAAGATCACGGAAAAGGCTACGGAAAAAGCCGTGGATCTGCACTTCAAAACCCGGAAAGACGACACTAATGACAAAATAGACGAATTAGTGGACAGGATGGAGAAACTGACCATAGCTGCCATCCAAGCGGGCGGGAGACCGCCAAGGGATAAGCAAGCAGACACACGAGAACACTATCATACTGAGAGGGACAGGGGGTACACAGAGAGGAGACGCTACGGGAGGGAAGAAAGTTACTACCCTCCACAGCGGCCAACAACACCTCCCCCACAGGATAGGCCACACTACCCTCCTCGGTACTCACCGATAGCATACACGGACACAGAGCCGACATACCCCTCAAGGCGGTCACCATCTCCGTACACACGGGAGTACTACCCTGAGGAGTACGACCACGATATCCCCCGACGAAACAGCCCGTCACCACATAGACAGTCCTACGCTGCCCCACAGTACAGGGGAAATGGGGAATATCGGGAAAACCCGCCCCCACGCAGCCAAGGCTATGCTGCCCCGCAGTACAGGGGAAATGGGGAATATCGGGAGAACCCGCCCCCACGCAGCCAAGGTTATGCAGCCCCGCAGTACGGGGGAAATGGGGAATATCGGGAGAACCCGCCCCCACGAAGCCAAGGATATGCGGCCCTGCAGTACAAGGGAAATTGGGAACAGCGAGAAAACCCACCCTCGACCAGACAGGGGTATGCAGCTGACCAATATAGGGAAAAGGGGAACCGACGGGAACACCCGCCCCAGCAGCAGCAGACATACACCCCACCCTGGCGGAGACAGAATAACGGACAACAGGGCAATAACCGACAAGGAAGAAAACCCACTAGAGGAAGGGACAACATGGACAAACACACGAAGGGCCCAGAACACTACCCCCTCCCAGACGAATACCCGAGGGAGTTCAGGGATGAAACACCCCACAGGACAGACAGGGGGGCAATACTCCCTACGCCTAGACACACACCGCAAGCAGGGAGTTGGCGCAGCCACCCCGAGGGGGGGCGCACATACATTACAGGCAGGCGTACACCCACATTTTCAAAAAACGCCTAGACGGGGAGGTTCGGCTAGCTGATGAAGCAGCTGAGGTTCCTCCCCCAACACAACACAAGAAAGGCCCTTCCCCCAAATAAATCATTACAGATGACTAGCACATGACCAGTCGCGTTACGACCACTGGCCACATCTACACTGCAAATGGCCGACCAGATTAGGTAATGCAGCCCTACTATCCCAAGGCGCGGATAGAAAGCCAACATGGACCAAGGGAGGACGACAGGAGAACAGGCTACCAGCGTACCACCTTACTCCCTTCCCATAACCTTCTCAAGCCTGACATAAACAACGCAAACACATCTACACGACCAAAAACAGATATACTACATTACAAAACACACACAGGGGTTGATGGACTTCATGCGTTTAAAGAGCAGGCAAGCTACGCCTTGAGCCCCGTTGCACCGCCTGAGTATTAGGGGTGGCTCAGCAAACATTAAAAGAAGCATAATGCGCCTCTCCAAATGAGAGAGGAGGCCATAGATACATATTAACCATGCTTTAGTACTTAAGCTCTCCCGCATGAAAGGAACATATGGTATTATGCCCCATCCTACACCTATCCGTACATGAAGGCAAAAACTTCATATCCAGACACATGCATGAGTATCCCATCCAATTACCAGGGATTTTAATATCAAACCTGCATGAATTTTCGTATTTTTGCAATCCCGGGAATTACCTCCCCACTCCACTCACTATAGAAGCATCCCAGTGCCACCACCGGTTCTAGGCCACCACTAACGTGGAACCCAAAGGTGCGCAAACCCTTCCTACCATGCCTTAAGCCCACTCAACAAATAACTACCCCCAAATCCTAATAACAGGGTACCTGACACTCCAGACCCTACTAACACCTCCATTAAGGTAAAGAAGGCATTATCGCTGGGAAGCTGACATAGCGATGGTAGGCCAGAAGTAGCCTATGTACTTAGAAGATCTGCAACCCCGCTACACTGGAAAGATTTTACATTTTACACAGAGGTTGAACCTTTCACACGGGTTACGGCACATTTTTTTTTTCTCTCTTACAAAGGAATCTGATACGGTATGATGGTTGACAACGGTGTAAGCCAAAGGTCAGGAGAACCACACTTTGAGAGATGGGGAAGGCGATGTGGACCCTTCCCCAGTTGGCGCGACAGCGCAGCGACCTCACTTAACTGACGACTAGACCAAACAGACGAACTACGTAAGGTCAAAGCATTCGCGGCCTGGTCGGGCAAGCTCTGGAATCCTAGGTGCGCATAAACCGCCCCTGGGAGGAAGGGATGCTAAACCCACTTTGTGCCACGGTCGTCGAAGCCAAGACCTGCAGGGAGACTTTCTGAGAATGGCGGGAGAAATAGCTCACTCCGCGCCGGCCTCGGGAGCTATCCCTAGAGACGACCCCATTATGACTAGACTTCTAGTTCAGTTTAAATTTAAGTAGGCACGGCTTCCATAGCGGGAAGCAAAACTCCTGTGCGTTGGAGCAAAACACACTACGGCGGCCCATAGAGGCAACTTTATATATCAATGCGAAAATGCATACTACGGCGGCCCATAGAGGCAACTTTATATATCAATGCGAAAATGCATACTACGGCGGCCCATAGAGGCAACTTTATATATCAATGCGAAAATGCATACTACGGCGGCCCATAGAGGCAAATATCACTGCGAAAGCAGATTGCGACGGCCGATTAAGGCGAAGACAATATTATGCCATTGGACCACACTGTCCAATGCCCACATAAATGGCGACGCAACGGGCAACCAGAGGGCATTCAGAGAGGGGCATTGCGCGCCCCTCACAGGAGCCAAGTGGGCGGCTCACCTACGTCAAATAGGAACAGCACACGGTTATGAACACGAAAGTTACAGCGGGCGAAACGGTTAGCTTAGTGGCACCGTAAGGCGCCTGCGAATAGGTTAGTACTAGTATTAAGACCTAGAATAGATGTCGACAATAGTATTAAAACGGAGGGGACTACGAGGCATTGTTGGGTTCCGGTCCCGACAATGTACTACAAGGGCGCCCCCGCGAGAGAAATCAAGCGGCCAGCCTCCATCTAAATCTTAGTACTTAAGTCATAGTGCCATGTTAAGGTCACTTAGATGTAAGCAAATTTACTGACAGCTGTTGCTAATAATAGCACAGCACATTTCGGCTTTAGAATAAGGTCCACTCGGCATGTAAATACAGAATAGTTTTACAGTTAAGTAATTTTATCAATAAGTTAAATAAGTAAGGTAAGACATAAGGTAACATAAACCTACGTTTAAGGCATTTTTTTTAATATATATAGATCACCGTAGAATATATCGGCACTCGGTGACTATAAATCCGTTACCGAGGTAAGCCCGACAATACTTAGGATAAACTAGATTAAGATAGGAATAATCAAAGTGGAATATATCGGCACCCGGTAACCACAATTCCGCTACCGGGGTAAGACCAACTATATATTATTTACGGCATTACGGCACCGCATAGGGTAAGCCCGGCCTTGCAGCTAAGTAACATTAATCATGTTTTTTTTTTCAGTAAAAGAACAGCTTCAACCAGTACTAATATGTTTTTTTTCTAAACCTCGCCATTTTTTTTTTCACAGGCATCGTCACCAGATACAGAAAACTGGTGACAGGAATTTCACTGCCATATAGCAGTGGCATATTATTTACAGCATGCCATGATGTGTACTATTTTTTTTATTTTTTTCAACTTGCACTAATCCCGACACACTCGCAAACACTCACCACATTTTTCTTTTTCAGCTACACACTCTAAAATGAATCTGCACAGCAGGACTGGTGCCTGTGGGGTACCAGGCTTACTGGCAGATCAACTCAATTAAAACACATAAAGCGTCAAAATGTGACGCAGATTACGACAATGAGGGCGCAACCGGTTTGTGGCAGTGACTCTCATTGTCAAGTGTGAAAGCATTCACCCACAGAGGATGCTTCACAGGTTAGGTATTAAGCACACATACAAGCGGTACGACCACTATACCGTACCAAGAAGTGGCCGTACAGAATCAGCCGTGAGACGGCAAGAGTACGTACAGACGGGTAGCGTGCACGCGAGGTACCTCATGAAAACTATAATTATAAGGGATTAGCGCGATTAAGTAGACATAAGGTCATTGTAAATTATAATTTTTCAGGATAAACTGTATACCATTATTCCACTAGACATAAGGTCATTGTAATTTATAAGTTTTTCAGGATAAGCTTTATACAACTATACACTATATATATTTTTGTTTGTTCACCAAAATGCCAATGTCCATCATGTGTATGATTTGTTTTCTTTCATTTTTCCTTCTTCTAACTTCCCCATTTGTCAGGGTGTTCCGTTTTTCCCACACAAATAAATACTTTTGAATATTTCCCTTAAATTATACCCTGGAACACCCATTTTTCTATTTTCTTCTACCTTTCTTATTGCAGGGAGCATTTTTTCCCTAAGATGGGGCGGGCGAAGCAATCATCCGTTCGGCCCTGGGTTTTTCCTCCCTGCACAAATATGTGACACGTCACCATCAGAAACCATGTTTTTTTTAAACTAGCAATATGCCAGCAAATGCAAGGGCAATTTTTTTTTTACATATCGAATTTATTTTAATGTTCAATTTTTCTCAAAATGTCAATTTTTTCCCAATGTTAATCAAATCTTTCGCAAATGTCAATTTTTTTTGTTTGTTTTTTCACAATGTCAATGTATACATATATATGTAAATCCCATAACCCTCCCCTCTGAACACGGGCTCACCTCACACCCACACTTCGATACGACGCCACCAGGAGATACGAGAGGGTTTTCCAGGACCACTACGTCAACATCCCAACTTCCAGTTCCGTTCCCGTTCGCGAGGACGCGAACAAATGAAGGAAGACTCTTGTACAGCATCCCAGGGGTATGCACCCCTTGGAGACCATCCCCCCAACATCTGGCTAAATCCCCCTAAAATGGCAACCCTTGGAAAGCCGGGGCAACATCCATTAATACTGTAAGGACAGCTTGCTACTCCATAAAGCAGCTCAAGCCTTACGTAATCATTACACTCAGCGACATAGTACTAACTGGGCCAATACATTGCTGACAGGAGGGCGTCTGAAGGTATAAGAAGACGTCCTAATGAGGTCAAACTCTCTCTCCATTGTCAGTGCTCCATCAAGACGGCCGAAGCTACGCTGGTGTCAACCGAGGTGAGTCAGTCAATCGTGTTCAGAGTTCCTATTTATGTAACCTGCAACCCACAACTTGTATCACATTATAAACATAATTTCATTCCCTACAAGGGACTCACACAAAGAATATCACAGACCAATAAAACACTTGGTCCACACTCTACACTAGCATTACTGTTATACGCCTCTTTACATCCCAACGCCCTTCCTTACTCCCGTCACAGTCAGACGTGACACACCGTAGTAATAACGCCAACTCAGACGTCATTGTATTCCTCACAGCGGCTCGCGTGCTCAAGTGAAGCGCGTGCCACCCGGCTGATACGAGCAGAGTCGATTACATAACAAGCAGTCAGCTGAGCGACTAGTACAGCGACCCTTTGCAGTGGGTCCCATCCCCTCAAATACTACCACATTATTTATAGGAACGCCCCCTAGTTCCTAGCACACCACAACACACTACACTGGTCAGCTTGCCCTGTCAAGGGGAGCTACCCTTCTTTAGGCACAAACTCATAAATTAGTACAGCAACTCTCCCTTTTAGATCCACCCCCAAATAAGGGATCTAAAACACTGGTGGAGGCGCGGGGTATTATAATTATTGTGTACTAAAAATATTCTCTAACTTAATCTACTAAAAAAATTCTGTTCGGGGGGGGATTGAAATTGTCTCACTCGCTTGGCTAATGTAATGAGTATAGGGGGCGTTTAAATATGTATTAGTTACTGGGGCGGGTGTGGGTGGGTACCAAAAATAATATTTGACCCGTACTTCAAAAAATTTTCCTTAATTTTGGGTAAATTTTGCTTGGCTGCATAAGAGGGTTTTTAGGGACCTCTATCGTAGAAATTCGTTGTCTGAACTCCTGTAGGCGTTGTCTGACGACAACGTCACGATACCCCGGGCCTCCTCCATTTGTATTGTATCTGTTATGTTAAGGGTGTTGTTGGTTTGACTAACCCGCGCCTCCCACCATTTGTATTGTATCTGAGAGGGATGCCAATACAAATACTAAATCTAGGGGATGAAATTAATCTAAATTGGGGTTGTAGCTTGGCGAATTTGTAAGAGGTTGGGATTGTTTTAGGAAGAACTGCGGACACGTTTAGAGAGCAATTTACATACAGGGGAATTGGCGGGAGGAATGAATACTCACCTAGCTCACCTCTAGGCCGCACGCTGGCGGTGCAGCGCCTCCTGCATGTCAGCGTTCAATGTAGATCTTAAAACTAGGTACTAATCTAAAGGGAAGGGCTTCTTAACCTAAACGAAATAAAAAGGTAGTCAATAGACTGTTCAGAAAGGGGGTTTATTAAGAAATAGTGGCAATTGCAATAGGGGAGGATGGAAATAATAATCTAGGGGGATAAAGGAATTAAGCAGGCACGATGTCACTCACCCCACCGTTAATACCGGTCTTCCATGATGATGGTGGCGTTGGGACTCGATATGGGGCCATCCCCCATATCGGTCCAACGTAGCACAACTCCTATAGAGTGTAGGACTGTCACTGCAGGTTCAGAAGAGTCCACGTTCCTAAGAGCTTAGAGCGTCAAAAGCTTAGAGACCGCGGCGCGTGTTCGTACCTCTATTTATAAGTAAAAGGTGCGATGTCAGTCCAGTCAGCGGTATGTTGGGAGTGTAATGTCCTCTGTGTCCTGTCCAAGTGCTTGCTATTGGAGCTAGGTCTATGACCTACGGTCTACTCCGTAGTCGCGTTGCCATGTCGCCTTTTACGTAGTTATCTCTTATTATATTTTATGTATTTATAGGCACAGTCCTTTCCTAAAGGGCTGGGGCCAGGACAAGTCTTCTTCCTGTTTTAATAATCGTCCTCGATTATTGGACTAGACGTGGGGGCGGAAACTTTTATTTTCTTCTTTCTTCTTCTTCTTCTTCTTCTTCTTCTTTTCTTCTTCTTCTTTTTTTTTTCTTTCGTCGACATGAATTTGTTTTCGATTCGTCGTATCGTCCTTCGTCGCTTCTGGTCTTCTTCGTGGGTGGGGGGATGAGCGAAATTGTACCGTGCCAAGGGTTGGAAGGCGTGGCAAGAGTGTTGGGGTGGTTTGTTTTACAGTCATTTCATGGCAGATAGTTCTCTGTATCTGTCTATATCCCATATTGTATGTTTTACATAATCTGTATTGCCCATTTGGCAGAGTTGAAATTTTCATAAAAGTGTTGACATTGTTTTGTTAAAATTGAAGAAAAAACTAATAAGTGGAATTTCAGCGGAAATATAAATTGAAATAAATGAAGCTAAAAGATATATCTTTAATGAAATCGCATAGGAAATTTACATTATTAGCACCGTACTCGGACTAGTGCGTGACTTGCGTACGACGCCGTCAAGTCGAGCCCTGCCGCGAGGATGCATACATAACTGTAATTTTCCTACGATGGGAAATGATGCTGTAAGGAGCTTAAATAATGGCGATCCCTTATGAACTAGCACGCGCCCTTCGTAGCGTGTGTAAAAAAGGGAAAGAAAAAATGTAGTGTAATGTACTCTAGCTTCATTCCATTATCGTAAGTTTACATTCACAGTTTTAAATCATGAATTCTGTTATATATCTCCGAAACTATTAATGATATCGAACTGAAATTTTGAACGGTGATAAGGGGCGTTAATACACGTTCACCTATGTATTTAAAAAAATTAAAGTAAAAAACAAACATCGCGGCCAAGCGAATTTGATACATTTTAATTGATTTTTCTCGCGATTTAACCATCTGAGCGCAGTGAAATATGGTGCATTACATGTTTATACACATTGTAATGCACTAGCATATAATTTAGTTCAATATTTACATTTACCGCTGTGCAGTATTTAAAAATTAAGTTTTTATTTCTTGTGTATTAATCATGCGATCGAAGTCAACATTGGAATAATGAACTTACGCAACAATCGTCATCTCAAAGTACATAACTTGATGGCCAACATACATAAAAATCCAACATGGCGACCATCCGAAATATTTTGACGGTTCTCAATATCTACTAATCTATGACACTCAACAAACATAAAATTTGTATGTTGATAAAAGCTATTAAGATAAGTTCGCCTATCGGATCTTCAATAACCTGGTGAGTACTAATCCAATATCGCGGTGGCGCGAAATTTAAATATTTAAATGGACGATTCTCATGGTTTAACTATCCGAGTGCAGTGAAACTTGGTACGGTAGATGTTTAGACATATTTTAATCCATTGGCATTTAATTTATTTCAATTGTTTTCATAACCACAAGAAAATCTAATTTCTTGTTTTTATTTATTGTGTTCTAATCATGCGATTGAAGTTTAAATAATAAACATACGCAATAATCTTCATCTAATAGTACATAACTGTATGGCCTACATATATTAAAATCCAACATGGCGACCGTCCAGTATACTTCTCATTATCTACGAATCTATTACAGCAATCAATCTGAAAATAGAGGCAACTAATAAAAGTAGGATATATGAAAATAGGCTGTTAAGTTATTCACGGAACTACTTGTTTTCCTTGGGAACGGTGAGTAGTTTCTCTTCAACACACCAAAGTTGTAAGGAAAGCGTTTTGTTCCATCGATTCTCCATTATGTCATTACGTTTGTAGAGCAGTCCATTGATGCCCACAAGAGACTGTATGTAATTAAGAAGCGATTGACAAAGGGAGGAGTCCATTTGTGCTTCTTGTGTGGGTACTGCTCCCAATAGCCATTACATGTAATTAAATGGCCTTTCTCTGTTATCTCAGGCAGGGCAAGTAGACTAGTGAGCGTATTGTTCCATAGGATCGGTGAGTAGTTGCTCTGTAACACGCCGAAGTTGTAAGGAAAACGTTTTGTTCCATCGGAACGGTGAGTAGCTGTTCTCTAACACAACGACGTTGTAAAGAAAGCGCTTTGTCCAATTGCAACGGTGAGTTACAATTGCCTAGAAATGGGGTAGCTGTCCCACTGTGTAATCCTCTGGGTCATTATTCTAGATGGCGGCTGATAGATTGATTGTCGATTGGATGATTGAATGGTTATCGACTGATCGATTGTTTTATTGATAAACAAAATGGCGGTGGGGGAATAACTGGCACATAGGTGAGAAGATTGAAACTCAGCGGAAAAAAATCAGCTTAAAAAATAAGTAAATCGGTATTCGACGGTTTTTTAATCAATTCAATTTAACCCCAAAATTTCATGTTTCTAACTTCAATAATTTTGACTGGGCGATGATGAGTGAGTCAGGACTTTCTCTATCAATTTTTTATTTCAGAATTTCACCCCTCCCCATGAACACCTTAAATTTGATTTATGAAAAAAAAAATGTCGAACACTTATTTACTTATTTTTAAGCAGTTTTATCTCCCTGAGTATGAAGAGTGAGTGAGTCTGTCAATCAGTTAGGACACTTTCTTTCCTGTTTCCCCCCCCCCCCCCGCAGAATTTCACCCCTCCCCATGGGCCCCTTAAATTGGATTTATGAAAAAAAAAACGGTCCAACACCTATTTACTTATCTTTTAAGCTGATTTTTTTCCGCTGGGTTTCAAACTCCTCGCCTATGTCGTTTAAGAGATACACGCTCCGTTAGGAATCTTTCAACCCCCACTTTTCACCCCTTTCACCTCATAATATCCACCACATCGAAAAACCGTCAGACACATGTCTTCTTATTTTAACTAGCAGTAGTGCCCGGCTTCGCCCGGTGGATTTATTTGTATTATGGATGGTAATGAATACTACTACAGAACTGGCACATGATACTTAAACTAACAGAAACCAATACTTAAAAAATTATCTTTTTGTGGTGGTGGTGGTGGTGGTGGTTGTGGTGGTGGTGGTGATAAGTAGTACAGTATAATGGACGTAACATTCAGGTCAATATCCCGTAATGATAATTATGAATAGGGAAACAGCTATTTATTAACTACAGCACTGACACATGTAATTTACAAACAAATTTACAAAAAAAAAAAAAAAAGAAAGAGCAGTAAGTGAAACAAAAGACACTGCCTAGGGCCTATATCTCATTGGCTGTTAAAAATGTAGAGACCAATAGAGTCGTCTTTTGTCTCATAGCGCCGTAGGAAAATAATCAGAACTTTTTTGCAAACTTCGGCTATCCCGAGCTACTGAGGTAGCAATAGTATCATTTATCGCCACATAGCGCTTAACGATAAGTTTCGGAATAAATGAAGGTAAATTTGAAAGCACCAACGCTTATTGCAGCTGATAACCTCAATGTACTGCACCAACACCAGTGCACTTATATAGAGGCATAATATTTTCATGATGATAACTGTTTAAAGGGGCCTAAGAAATCTTTTTGCACTAATTACTCCCCGTGACTGCAATTTATAAGCAGCGCAAGATTTAACTATTTTCGCAATTCTGCACCAGAACACTGGTAGGGGTGACGTGATGCAGGCCGAACTGCCCGTCAACAACAGACTAATTCAAATACTCTTACAGTTACACTACTACGGACATGAATGATTCTAGGGACTTAATACGTCGTTTTCAAGTTCATTTTATCTGTTATTCTAAATGTAGGGAATATTGAGTGAACTGTGTTATCAGCAGGGTTTCATAGTGTATGTAACATTTGCTGCAATTAAGAGAAACGGTGTAGATTTGTGACGAAGGGCCTAAATGCAGGTAATGGACGGGTCTGTCCAAAATTTCATGCAGACAGTGTTACTCGCAGGGTTCCAAAGGGTAAGTATACAACTTTTGGTTCAGATTGGTGACAGGGTGTGGATTTGTATCAAAGGGCCTAAATGCAGGGAATGGACTCGTCTGTCATAAATTTCATGTAGGCAGTTTTACTCGCAGGGTTCCAAAGGGTAAGTATACAAATTTTGATTCAGATCGGTGAAACGGTGTAGATTTGTGCCAAAGGGCCTAAATGCTGGAAATGGAGTGGTCTGTCAGAAATTTCATGCAGATTATGTTACTCGCAGGGTTCCAAAGAGTAAGTATACAAATTTTGGTTCTGATCGGTGAAACGGTGTAGATTTGTGCCTAAGGGCCTAAATGCAAGGAATGGAGTGGTCTGTCCTAAATTGCATGTAAACAGAGTTATTCGCAGGTTTCCAGAGGGTAAGTATACAAATTTGGTTCAGATCGGGGAAAAGGTGTAGATTTGAACCAAAGGGCCTAAATGCAGGGAATGGACTGATCTGTCATCAATTTCACGTAGACAGTGTTACCATCAGTGTTCCAAAGGGTAAGTATACAAATGTTGGTTCAGATAGGTGAAGGGGTGTACGTATCACTAACCATAACGCCAGCGCATGCGGATAGACCTGTTCGGGAGCACTTGTTCTACCGACTTACTGAACAAAAATCATTCTTGAAGGTTACCTGAGAGGTGTGGCCTAATGCTACATAGCCTAAACTATTCCTCTTGAATCGGGCCATCATATAAAAAAAGAATTTTTTGAATCGGACTAGTAGTTCCAGAGATTAGCGCCCTTAAACACATAAACACACAAACACACAAACACACAAACTCTTCAGCTTTATTATATTAGTATAGATGATGAGTTTATATGCCGAGTATCACATCCCCCAATGAAACCAATCGGGAGTTATTGTTATTCATTGAAATGCTGGTTTAACCCCCTTAAGACACCTTTAGAACCTGAATATCCGAAAATCCTCCCTTAGTGGACGGTTTTGACATACAATGATCATATCCCCAAAATGTCATGTTTCTAACTTCAATAATTTTGGCTGGGCGATTGTGAGTGAGTCAGGACTATCTCTTTGAATTTTCATTTTTTCAGAATTTCACCCCTCCCCATGAACCCCTTAAATTGGGTTTATGGAAAAATACTGTCAAACACCTATTAACTTATTTTTAAGCAGTTTTCCCCCTGAGTTTGATGAGTGAGTCTGTCAGTCAATCAGATAGGACACTGTCTTTCCTGTTCCCCCCCCCCCCCCCAGAATTTCACTCCTCCCCATGGGCCCCTTAAATTGGATTTGTGAAAAAATCGGTCAAAAACCTATTTACTTATTTTTAAGCTGATTTTTTTTCCGCTGAGTTTCAAACTCCTCGCCTATGTCGTTTAAGAGATACACGCTCCGTTAGGAATCCTTCAACCCCCACTTTTCACCCCTTTCACCTCATAATATACACCTCATCGAAAACCGTCAAACACATGTCTTATTAGGAATGTCTGTTTCCTTAGAACACGGCCTATAAGCCCGCGAAATAGAAATTCCTATTTCAACGCCGGTCGTGAAAGTCTGAATTTTTACATGTCTTCTTATTTTTAATGATGAGTTGATATTCCGGGGATCACATCCCCCAATGAAACCAATCGGGAGTTATTGTTATTCAATGAAATGCATGTTTAACCCCCTTAAGACCCCTTTAGAACCTGAATATCCGAAAATCCTCCCTCAGTGGACGGTTTTGACATACAATAATCCTATCCCCAAAATGTCATGTTTCTAACTTCAATAATTTTGGCTGGGCGATGGTGAGTGAGTCAGGACTTTCTCTTTCAATTTTCATTTTTTCAGAATTTCACCCCTCCCCATGAACCCCTTAAATTGGGTTTATGAAAAAATAAACTGTCAAACACCTATTAACTTATTTTTAAGCTGTTTTTCCCCCCTGAGTTTGATGAGTGAGTCTGTCAGTCAATCAGATAGGACCCTTTCTTTCCTGTCCCCCCGCCCCCAGAATTTCACCCCTCCCCATGGACCCCTTAAATTGGATTTATGAAATAACGGTCAAACATATATTTACTTATTTTTTAAGCTGATGTTTTTCCGCTGAGTTTCAAACTCCTCGCCAATGTCGTTTAAGAGATACACGCTCCGTTAGGAATCCTTCAACCCCCACTTTTCACCCCTTTCACCTCATAATATACACCACATCCGAAAACCCCACACACACGTGTCTTCTTATTAGCCTACTTTCGATTTTTGCAAAAAATGAAAGTAGACTTATGAGATCAACACAGGGCGAAAAAAGTGTGTCTGTCTGTGTGTGTGTATGTGTGTGTGTGAGTCTGTGTGTGTGTGTATGTGTGTGTGTGAGTCTGTGTGTGTGTCTGTGTGTGTGTGAGTGTGTGTACTCTGAATGTCTGTCCCCCCTATCAATTCGAACACGGCGAATGCGAATTGAACGAAATTTGGTACAAAGGTAGCACTAGCAAAGGACACCTCAGTGTCATGTTTTATATCGCCGCCATCTTTACTAAAACTGAATGGCGGCCACTCAAACGTTCAAAACGTAAAATCAAATAACGACTAAACAAATCATCCGATCTCTACCAAATTTGGTAACAACATACCTTCCGATAGGATGCGTCTTGTGACCAAACTACAAGGTCGTCCACCATACCATTTCAGGATGGCGGCCGTGCGAATTATGCAAACTTTATAATCCATATCATGGGACCCACCAGTTCCGATTATCGAGCCGAGAATCGTTTTAACTGTTCTAAAGGAAGAGGCACGTTCGAAATTAAAAGTTTATTTTGTAATACTATAGTGCAGACGTGATTTTAAAAAGCTGAGCTGATTCAGTAATAAGACAAGATGGCAGCGGATATCTTGTGCCTGACTTATATTTCACTAATTTGAGTATTGCATGCAATATAGCGTACTGATACAAAATAAATAAACTTTGTATGAAATGCTTTATATATAAATAATATACTCCAGTGATGAAATCGTTTAGTATAAATCATTATTTGCTAACAAGTTCTATGTAAGTCATTTTATATAGAACGATATTCGTTGACACAATTAGCTCAGTGGTAGAGCGTTAGCCTATCGCTCCAATGCCTATGGTTCAAACCCGATCAGAGCTAGGTTTTTTGCTTGAAATGTTATATGTTTATTGTTTTGTAATGACTCAGATGTTTTAAAATTAAGCGTTATATTGTGCATATTATGGTGTAAAATATATATTTAATTAAAACATAATTCGCCAGCAGATTTACTCGAGAAATCTAGCTGCCAAAAAGGTAACTAGATTAACTTCCAGATTTTATTGAAAAGTTTCTTCTTCTGGCCACTAGAATGCACTCGCTCTATTAGGATTATATTGTTCGATATTTCACCACTAGATGTCACGACTAGTCTACGTGGGGCTCCATTGATTACTACACCATTGGCATTCTATGCGCATCGAATTTGAAGAATGACAAGATGATACTACGATACATTTTTACTTTTTATTTTAAAGGGTTTGTAACAGCCTATTTTGCGTTACTTGAAAATGTTATTTGAATCCAATTAGGGTTGTGAAAGCCATGCACAACCAGACGTCTAAAGACATTCCTCAACTCAAAGTTGGATGTTGCCCACGGCAGGTCGTATATGTAATAATAATAATAATAATAATAATAATAATAATAATAATAATAATTTTTATTTTATTTTTTTTAGTTTTTCGAGGGAAACGTGGGGAAATCTTCAAAAGACAGATTGCAAGCTTCCGGACTTACAACTGTGCAGGATTCTTACCTACTAAAAACCCACAAACCCTATACTTGGCTTAAGGCCACCCCGGAACTGCCTGTTCAGCCTTACTTCAGGGTGGAGCCTCTGTTACGACCAGAAGTCTCAGTCAATTTCATTAAATGTGATGATAATGAAATTACTCATCATCATCTTCACTGTCTTCAGCAACCAATCTTCTCGGTTCCTCTTCTTTTTTTGTTTTCAGCAGCTCAGAGATGTAGACTGCAATCTGTGCCCAACTTTCTCTGCTGCTGAGCATTTTATCCACCACATTGTCTGGTGTAATGACACCTAATTTTGTCTCCAGAAGCCTTCGAAGATTTCTCCACCTCAAGCATGCAAAGAATGTGTGCTGAACATCGTCCCATTGATCATCACAATAACGACAACGTGAACTCGGTGAAATTCCCATTCGATGGAGGTATGCTTCATAATAACCATGGCCAGTGAGAAACATGGTAGTGTAATAATTAACCTCACCATGTTCCCTCGACAACCATGGCTTCAGTTGCTTGATGAGCCTAGCGGTCCACCTGCCACGATTTTCACGTTCCCATTCTTCCTGCCATTCCAGAAGAGATCTGTCTCTTTCCTCCCTCTTCACGCGTATCTTAGAATGCTCGTCTTTGCGCAACTATATACGGCGCCTTTCCTTGGCCAGGATGTAAATGGGTATCGCCCCAGCTATTACTAGCACTGCCGGTCCAGACACTGTACGATAGGCAGAAGTTATTCTGAGGGCAGCTCTTCTGTGAACAGAGTTTATCCGCTTCCTATACATCTCAGAGCCAAGAGCTACTGACCAAATCTCTGCACAATAAACAATAACTGATTCCGCCACTCTCATCAGCAGTTTCCTCTTCAATGGTGAAGGGCCGCCAATATTAGCCATGAGCCGCGACAAGTTGTTAACAATCCTTGCAGCCCTATCAGCAATCTTGCTGATATGATTCCAGAATGTTAACTTGCTGTCAATCATAACACCCAAGTAACGAACAGCAGGAGCTGTTTCTATCACTTGATTATCTACTAGCATGGGTACAACTCGTGGAACTCTCTTCTTAGTAGCAAGGACTAGTTCTGTTTTATGAACTGCTAGTTGGAGACCATGTTCATTCATCCAGGTGGAAACTCTCCGCATTACCTGATTCAGTTTAAGTTGCAGACCCTCCATGGAGCGCTCCATAATGAGCACAACGAGATCATCAGCATATCCCACCAAAGAAGTGTCCTCTGGCATCTCCATCCGTAAAATACTGTCATAATTTACGTTCCATAAATCAGGACCTAACACCGAGCCTTGAGCCGCCCCCGCTGTTACCTTGCGACACTTGACTCCTTCATCTGTGTCATACTGTATCCAACGATCACAAAGATAATTCCTCAGAACAGACGCCAAGTAGCGAGGAATGTTAAATGTTGTTTCAAGTGCAGCTATTATGTCAATCCACCGGGCAGAATTGAAGGCATTTTTCACATCCAGAGTAACCAGTAAGCACATTTTTCTAGAGAAATGGTTGCCATGCTCAATGGATCTGACAGCCATCACCACTTCTTCAATGGCGCTGATGGTGGACTTACCCTTCACAAAACCGTATTGTTTGGGGGACAGACCTCCTGCAGCAACAATCGCTGCCTGAAGCCTTCCTTTAATCATCTTCTCAAACAGTTTGCCAGCCATGTCCAACATGCATAGAGGTCTCTGACCTGAAGCAGTAGTGGGATCTCCTTTGCCTTTAGGCATGAGCACAAGCCTGGCCACTTTCCACGGGGTCGCAAAGACTCCCTGTAGTAAACAACAATTATACATATTCAGCAAAACATCTGGTTCCTCTTCGGATATCATCTTTAACACTTCAGCAGGAATTCCATCCGGCCCTGGTGCCTTCTTATTCTGAAAAGATCGTGCTGTAGTTTGTAATTCCTCCCTAGTGAATAGCGGAATATCATCTAGCATCACCGGCATGTGATCGGGAAATCTCTCTGGGTGATTAGGAAATAGCTCATCTATAATAGCTTCCTTCTGGGATGCCGTTATAGCAGCAGTAGACACCATAATGCCGCCGAGCTTCTTACTGACAATTTTGTAGCCCAGACCCCATGGGTCCTGATCCAGATCGTTAATGAGCTCGTTCCATTTATGTGCCTTACTTTGAGCAATGGCCCGTTTGAGAGCCCTCCTCGCTACTCTACACTCTTCTATCGCATTTGCAAACTCTAGAGAATCTCTGCAGAGCCTTTGTGCCCTTCTCCTTAATCGAAAACACAATCGTCGAGCCTCTGCTATTTCAACATTCCACCAATAGGCTGGCCGTTTGTTTGGAAAAATCTTCTTCTTGGGCATGGATGCTCCGCAAGCCTTAACAATGAGATCAATGGTCGACCTAACCAGGGTTTCTGCAGAGCTCGCGGGGCTATGTTGAAACAAATCCTCCAGAACTTGTTTCCCTTGTGCTATTACTGCAAGAAGAATTTCACCATCCATGTGATCAACGTTCCATCTAAACGGTATCGGAATTTCATGGACTAGGCCTCCTCGAGGCCTAGTATTAAAAAGGATGTATCGATGATCACTGTTGTTATAATCTAGCATTACATGCCAGTCTGCAATGCAAGCAGCAAGATCTGCAGAGGCAAACGTTAGGTCTGGTGTGGTTTCGTTTTGCCCAGGCCGACAAAATGTTGGAACATCACCGCTATTTAGCAGCACCAAGTCCAACCTAGCAGCCATCTCCAAAATTCTATAATAATAATAATAATAATAATAATAATAATGTTATTTGGTTTTACATCCCTTTTAACTACTGCTGCTTTTAGAGACACCGGGGTGCCGGAATTTTGGCCCGAAGGGGTTCTTTAACGTGCCAGTAAATGTACTGACACGGCTCCCTCGCATTTGTGCACCCTCAAATGCCAGCTGACTGCGCCAGGATACGAACCTGCAACCTGGGGCCCAGCAAGCGAGAACGTTACCGCTGAGCCCCGCAGCCAGTCCGGTCGATTATGTCTCCAGATCCATAACATTCTTGATATACTTCTTAGCTTTCTTTCTTCAATGATGGTAGCAGTTTTTATCTAGGTTGTGGCGTTTGGTAGAGGTAAATCGTTTCTAAGGTCTTCAACAAAGAATAGTTCTATTATACTCTTTGATAATAACAACGAGTTATAACTATACTCATACATTTAGGAGAAAGTAGGCTATATGTTCTTTACTGAACATCTTGTTTTTAATGATGAGTTTATATGACGAGTATCACATTCCTCAATGAAACCAAGCCGGAGACATTGTTATTCAATGAAATGCAGGTGTACCCCCTTAACACCCCATTAGAACCTGAATATCCAAAAATCCTTCCTTAGTGGGCGTTTTAGACTTACAACGAACATATCCTCAAAATTTCATTTTTCTAACTTGAATACCGTAGTTTTGGCTGGGCGATTATGAGTCAGTCAGTCAGGACACTTTGTTTTACATAATAGATATATTCTGAAAGGGTGTAGCAGCCTTTGAGAATAAATCAATTCTTTACTAGTCTTATAGACGGTTAAGATATTGATAATATAAGCCAAATAATGGCTACACTGCGTCCTGCTGCACGGCTGAAAGCAACGGGAAACTACAGCCGCATGCTATTCCCGAGGATATGCACCTCTCTATGCATAATTACATGTGATGATGGCCTCCTCCCTTGTAAAATTTCAATCCGGAGGTAAACTAGTCCCCCGTTCGGATCTCAGGGTGGGGACTACTCGAGAGGGGGTTAACATCACAGAAGTGACAAAGAGGAAATCTGACATTCTACGGATCGGAGCGTGGAATGTTAGAAGTCTGCTAGGAAGTGGAAGGTTAGAAAACTTAGAAAGGGAAATGGATAGGTTGAGGTTGGATTTGGTTGGGATTAGTGAAATGCGCTGGCAGGAAGAACAGGACTTTTGGTCAGGAGACTATAGGGTCATTGGCACTAAATCAAACAATGGCCAAGCAGGGGTTGGCCTCATATTGAGTAGGAAACTTGGACAGCGGGTGGAATATTATGAACAATATAGTGAACGGATTATTGTAGCAAAAATCAATACTAAACCTACCTGCACCACAGTGGTACAAGTCTATATGCCTACCAGTCAAGCTGATGATGAGGATGTTGAAAAGGTCTACGAAGAAATAGACGAAATTCTGAGGTATATCAAGGGTGATGAAAATGTTATAGAAATGGGAGATAGGAATGCTGTGGTAGGAAAAGGGAGAGAAGGGAAGATAGTAGGAGATTTCGGATTAGGTGAAAGGAATGATCGAGGAAGCAGGCTGGTAGAATTCTGCACCGAGCATGAGTTGGTCATAGCTAACACCTTATTCAATAACCACAATAGAAGAATATACACATGGATGAGACCAGGAGATACAGGGCGTTACCAAATCGACTTCATTATGGTCAAGCAGAGGTTTCGAAACCAGATTATGGATTGTAAAACATATCCTGGTGCTGACATAATCTCTGTCCACAATCTGGTTGTAATGAAATGCGGATTAAAGTTGAAGAAACTGAAGAAAAGTCAAAAGCCAAAACGGTGGGCAATAGACAGACTGAAAGAGAAGGATGTAAACGAAAGATTCAAGAAGAGTATAAAGGAAGGACTAATGAAAAACCCTAAACAAACTTCAATTGCAGACGAATGGGCACTTTTGAAGAATGAAATAACAAAATCCGCAGAAGAAAACATTGGTAGGAAAGAAAGAATAGGTAGAAAACCGTGGATCACTCAGGATATACTAGAATTGATGGATGAAAGGCGGAAACACAAGAATGTAAGAGATGAAAAGGGGAAAGCAGAATACAGACGTCTGAGAAATGAGGTTAACAAGAAGTGCAAGGAAGCGAAAGAAGAATGGTTGAAAGAGAAATGTGCAGGTATAGAAAATTGTCTGAAATTAGGAAAAGTAGACACAGCTTATCGAAGGATTAAGGATACTTTTGGGGAAAAGAAGACTAAGTGCTGTAATATTAAGGACACAAATGGAAAGCCTCTAACAGATAGGGAAGAAAAGGTTGAGAGATGGAAAGCTTACATAGAGAGTTTGTATAAGGGAAAGGAGATTGAGAATCATGAAATGGAAAGGGAGGAGGAAATTGATGAGGATGCGAAAGGAGATTTAATATTGAGATCAGAATTTGATAGAGCTTTGGAAGACTTAAGCAGGAACAAAACACCAGGCATAGATGATATACCGATTGAGTTGCTACGCTGCATAGGAGATGAAGGTCTGATCAGGTTATTTCACTTGGTGTGTAGGATTTATGAGACTGGTGAGGTACCCCCTGATTTCAAGTAGAATGTAATCATCCCTACACCAAAGAAAGTGGGAGCTGACAGATGTGAATATTACCGTTCAATCAGTTTGATTACTCATGCTTCAAAGATCCTGTCTAGAATAATCTACAAGAGGATTGAAAGCCAGATAGAAACGGAGTTGGGTGAAGACCTGTTTGGTTTCAGGAGAAATGTATGAACAAGGGAAGCTGTACTAAGTCTTAGGCTGATTTTGGAAGGTACAATAAGGAAAGATAAGAGAATGTTCATGGCTTTTGTAGACTTAGAAAAGGCTTTTGATAACGTTGATTGGACTAAATTGTTTGACATTTTGAAATCGATTGGAATAAAGTACAGGGATAGGACGGTGATATACAATATATACAGAAACCAGACAGCAGTCATTCGAGTTGAAGGACATGAGAGAGAAGCTGGTATTCAGAAAGGTGTAAGGCAAGGCTGCAACTTATCACCCATACTTTTCAATCTTTACATTGAACAAGCAATGAAGGAAATTAGATAAAAATTTAAAGTGGGAGTGAAGATTCAAGGAGAAATAATTTCAACTCTGAGATTTGTTGATGACATCGTCATCTTGGCCGACAAGCCTGAGGATTTGAATGAGTTTTTGAATGGTATGGACTCCGTCTTACGCAAAGAATTCATGATGAAAATTAATAAATGTAAAACAAAAATACTGGAATGCAGCCGAAATAATTCAGAAACCTCTATGGAGATCAAATTGACAGGTGAAAAGCTGAAGGAAGTAGGAGACTTCTGTTACTTAGGAAGCAGAATAACCAGTGATGGACGAAGCAAAGAGGATATAAAAAGTAGGTTGGCTCAGGCAAAGAAAGCATTTCTACAAAAAAGGAATCTGCTGACATCGAATATAGATTTAGGTATTAGGAAGTCATTTTTGAAAGCCTTTGTCTGGAGCGTGGCCCTCTATGGATGTGAAACTTGGACTATTGGTGCAGCAGAAAGGAGGAGAATTGAAGCATTTGAAATTTGGTGTTACAGGAGAATGATGAAGATCAGATGGGTAGATAGGGTTACAAACAAAGAGGTATTAAGACGAGTGGGAGAGGAGGGATGTTTCTGGCGACTGCTAATGAAGAGAAGAGATAGGTTGGTAGGACACATACTAAGACACCCAGGAATAGCAAGCTTAGTTACGGAAGGAAGGGTCGAGGACAAGAACTGTAGGGGTAGACCAAGGTTAGAATATGTTAAACAGATTGCCTCAGATGTAGGGTGTGGTAGCTATGTAGAGATGAAACGATTAGCTCAGGTCATGGAGGCATGGAGAGCTGCATCAAACCAGTCAAAAGACTGAAGACTCAAACAACAATAGATATAGGTAATTTAGAGTTAACTGGTAAAATATTTCTATTTGCAGATGCTCTATTTCTACGTTACGAGAGCGCCTGTGAACAAACGATTATGGATAATGTGCAAAAGGATCTAAATATATTAACAACATGGTTTTCAAAAAGTATATTAATCATAAGCAGCTCAAAAATAAAATATATGCTATTTCATAAACTAGCTTACAGTTCAAGCACTTGCAACGAGTTAAAATTGGCAATGTACCCATCGAACGGGTGAAAAAATACACATAGGCTATTTAGGCCTAACTTTGGACAATAACTTAAGTTGGAATGATCATGTCACAAATATGAAAATGAAAATTGTTAGTGTAACTGGTGTTCTAAAAAAATTAAGGGAGTATGGAATTAGCAATCAACATTTAAGGAGCATATATGCCTCTCGTATTCATTCCCACCTTATGTACATGAATATAATATGGAGTAAATGTACACAGGAATCAATAAATGAGCTCGAAATACTCCAAAAAAGAGCAATTAAAATAATGTATGTTTACGATTTTAGGTAACAATCTGTACAAGTATTTCAGGAGACAAACATATTACCATTACGAAGCCAGCTCAAATACTCTGAAGCTTTATTTATGTTCAGATATAAACAAGGTCTTATTAGTCTTAATACTGAACTTCAATGCAGGAAAGACATTCATACCCATAACACAAGATCAGCAAACCAGTTATACATGGAGTCAACAAACAGACCTAGATATGGTATTAAAAGTATTTCCTATTCAGCCAGCACCTCTTATAACAACTTACCTCCTAAGCTGAGACAAATTGTAAACTTAAACACATTCAAAAATGAAGCACGCAGGTAAATCCTGAAACAATATGTTGAAGAATATAGATGAACCCATAAACACTGAATAAATGATCCTACCACCTTAATATATTCTAGTATAAGTTACTAAGCCGTATTTGTAAAGGGCAGTTCCCCCTTGAGCTACCAGCTCACTGGGACTTTATGTACCCTATAAATACATAAATAAATAAATAAATAAATACATAAATAAATAAATAAATAAATAAATAAATAAATAAATCTCTGAACAGATTGAGATCTGGCATCGGCATATCAAGAGTTAAAATGGGGCTATGGAAAGCAAGATATTAAGTGTGATTGTGGAGAAGGCCAGACTGTTAGGCACATGCTCCAGTATCGACTGTGCGCAGCTTCCTGCACAGAGGAGGATTTACATCAAGCATCAGACAATGCACTGAAAGTAGTTGGTTGGTTCCTCAGATTAGGGGCTGCGACAACGCGGTCATCTATCCCTGGGTACTTTGTGTGTGTGTAGAAGAATCTGTCCGATAACCGTTGTTAATTGTGATGGCTGTATTAGTGTGTGTTATCAGTTTACAATTCGTTTACAATTCGAGTAAGGACTGCAGACCTTGATTTTTTTCAATTTTTTGCCGCCAAACGCCACCGTCAACGACTACTAGTTCAGAACATGGTTACCAGATGCCACCGCAGTAGGCTCCTGATGACGAACGTCGGAACCTAAGAGCGTTTGTCGAATGTTTAACCTATAATTTAGCTTCACACAGGTTTAATTAATGGAAGGTTCTTTAACATGCCTTAAATCTATGACATGGGACCGCCGGCTTTACTTCCCTTCCAAAGGAAGGCATACTGAGGGATTTTTAACGCTCTTAAAAATCCGACGACTTCGGCTGGATTAAACCCGCGATCTTGGGTATAGAATCTGCACTGAAAGTAGCCAAATTTTGGTCTACTTTATTTTAATGTTTGCAAATGTTTGTGACTGTATATATATAATATTTATTTATTTATTTATTTACAAGCTGTACCAGAATGCATTTAAATGCCACTCAAAGAAAGTGTTGGCGTTGAAGTTTTGTTTATTGAAGTGCTTTTGGATACACAGTACGATTTCAGTTTCCGTTAAGTGCCTCTAAACTATCGTAAAATGGTTTAACTAATTGAGAAACAATTGTATAAGCGTGCACAACAACTCACCAATGTTTCATCGCAATCCGATGAATGGCATATGAACGCATATGGAATTCTGTTTAAACGATTCGTGCGCTGTCACTCACTTGTTGAATCTACAGTACTCATGCGCTACCTACTGTGGAATGTTTTACTAAGTTAGAAACCTTCACGTAAGTGTACACAACAATTCATCAAAGTTTCATCGCAATTGGATGAAAGGCATATGGACGCGATTGGATTTTTTAAACAATTCGTACGCTGTCACTCATTTGTTGAGTCTACTCGTGCGCTACCGACTGTGAAATGGATTTACAGAGTTAGGACCCTTCACGAAGTGTACACAACAACTCATCAAAGTTTCATCGCTATTGATTAATTGTATATGAACGCATACGGGACTTTGTTGAAGCGATTCGCGTGCCGTCGCTCATTTGTTGAATCTACTCGTGCGCTATCTATTGTAAAATGGATTTGCTAACTAAAACCTTCCCTGAAGTATACATATCATCTCACCGAAGTTTCTTCCCTATCGGACGAATGGTATATGGACGCATACGGGATTTTGTTGAAACGTTTCGCGCGTCGTCGCTCATTTGTTGAATCTACTCGTGCGGTACCTTTTGCAAATTGGATTTACAAAGTCAGGAACCTTCCCTGAGGTGTACACAACATCTCGCCCAAGTTTCATCGCAATGGGATGAATGGTATATGGACGCATGTTGGAATTTGTTGAAACGAATCGCACGCCATTTTGTTGAAGCTACTCGCGCGCAATATATTGTTAATTGGATTTACTATGCCTATAACGTTCCCGGGAGTGTGCACAACAACCCATCAAAATATGGTCGCAATCGGATGAATTGTAGGCTATATGAACGCATCGCCAACACACATTTGTTTAAAATACTCGCGTGTTATCTATTGTAAATTGGATTAACTATGCCTGTAACCGTCACGGAAGTGTGCAGAGCAACTCACCAAAATTTGATCGCAATCGGATGAATGGTTTATGAACGCATAATAGACGAACAAACGAACATTCGTTTTTATATTTTTGCTGATTTATTTGTTCCTGGCTCGAGAATGATAATAATAATAATTATTATCCATGAAATAAACTGAATGGGATGCCCTGGAGACTCAATGGTTGCTAGAAGGTGGTACCAACTTGTTAAATGCATTTGAAAAAATCCTAAGATAATGCAGTGGTACATGATGTAACAATAAACTTAAACAGTCAAGTTAGTCGACTTCCATTAAACAAAAACTTGCCATATATTACACGTACCACAATCATTGCTGCCATCTTTTCAGCAACTGAAGTATCTGATGACGCTACAAGATGGTCAGAAAAAAAAATTATACGGAAACGTACTGCGATTCGCAAAATTATGGTTCTGTCTACGCGCGCTATTGTCCTTCACTCCACGAAGCTTCGTTTAGAAGTAGAAAGTACTGATGACCTCGGTTGATCATGACGATGCAATAGTGTGTGATGTGCTCTTTCGCAATGAAAGCAAAGTCTAGTAGACTTGCAGTTAGAAGCAAAATGTTTAGGTGAAAGACAATTCAAACAGTACTTATTTTGAGATACCAAATTCCTTCTGTTATCAACTGATAGCTCTTTGAAGAATTTACATAAGTATAAAGCGTGATGATCTTTACACAATATGCAATTTATAGGATCGTTAAGACTCTTGCGAGGTTCACCTTGAGTATTTACTGCGAGAGAACCTGTAGTACGGAGTTCAGTGGACCTAGTCTTGTAACCAGTGCCGGGTGGGTTAGATTTAGAAGAGCTAGACCCAGGTTTTTGAGTACTAATAGATGCACATTGGAGTCTAGAGTTGGTGGACGTGGGTTCACGTTCAGAATTAGAAGAGGCGTGTTCAGTCTGGTTGGCTAAGGCATTTAAGAGCTGACATCTGCTGTTTATAAAGGTGACTAAATGCTCATAGGAATAATCATCAATCTCCCATGTTTTGAGAGTGGCTGTACCAAAATTTGAAGTTACTAAATGTATTGAGAAGGTATCCCAATGTTCACTAGGCTGTTCCAATTGGGATAATGCCTTCACGTGAAGTTGGGTTGTGTCAACGAGAGTACGCAAGCTATTTACGTCATTGTGACGTGAGGTTGGCTAGTTAAACAAGGATTTCATGTGACGCTAAAATACGCAAGCGTACATTACCATATCAATCTTTAAGTAAATTAAAGGCGATGGGGTAGTTTTCGGTGCTTGATGGAAGCCCTTCGACTAGCTGTAATGCTTGGTCGTGGAGAATTGCTCTTAAGTAGTGAAATTTGTGAATATCTTGAATAACCTTATTGTCATGAATAAGGGAGCAAAAAGCTCATAAAAGGAATCCCAATCGGATTCGTACCTGAGAAATGAGGCAAATTCAATTTAGGGAGTAAGGGTTTGGGTTTATGAGTTCCCTCACGAGGCGATGTTTGTTGTTTTAAGGTTGAACTAGGAACTGAAACGTCCTTTTTTGATCTTCTTCAAGTTTTGCGTATTATTTTGTAGGCAACACCAATGCCTTCATAGTATTGAGTTTCGACGTCCACCCATCTTCTGTTTGACCGAGCATGCATGTTCCAATTTCTGTTTGAACCGTGTTATAGTTCTCATAAGACCGTTCATAATATTTAAAGCGATGGGCAATTATGTCTAAATTAGATTCTGAGGGAGGCAGCTCCTTGAGATTTTTTAAATCGGGTGATTTGCCCCTTGTATGACGCCCGTTTAGCGATAAGCTTATCATCTTTCGCATCTTTATCTTTGTCATTGTATTTGTCCCCTGGTGCCATGATGAAATTGAACGTTGGAGTACAACTTACGATACTAGAGAGCTTTTGGAAATGCTGTCAAGTTGGCAGCAGCAAGCAAGATGAAAGGTGATGAACACTATAGGAGACAGGAGCGACCTCTCTCTCCTTCCACCAGCCTTGAGCAGTTTGAGTTATAGCAGAAAGATTCCAAGTAAATATTAGTAACTTGCAAAATATTGACAAATTGGATTCTCCTGAGTTTCTGGAACCACGTTTTGGTAGGTTAAGCCTGAGCTCAGACACTACCTGAGGGAAGATGATTTGACAGTAAAAGGAAAAAGGTTTAAGAGTGGAAACGATCGTAGGCAAAGAGGAAAAGAATCTAAGACAAAATAAATAATTAGATAAAGAAAAAAAAATAGTTATGTTGCCTAAAACTTGTGGAAGAAAGTTGAACAAGCGGGTGCCTAAGCGAGAATAATGGAGAGAGCAGCGTGAGCTGAGGTTGCCAGCAGGCTGTCGCTAAGTGCTCTTTCCCTCCCGAGCATGAATTTGGGCATTTTGTATGAACGTAGTGCACTGGCGAACAAAGGTATGCCAGATGAAAATGACTTATGTACTTTCCCTTCAAACGGGTGCGATTTTAGAAAGCATTCTGAAATGCTAGGAAGATTTAAATTAGCCGGGATATTTGTATTACCCGCCACTGTCGGATCCCCAACAGAAAGACCAAATGCCCCCAGATTGGGCAGAGATAAAGCGCCTTCGGATCTTTTAGTGAGATTTTTATTAATATTAGTAGTAGAAATTATTAGAGAGAACCAATTACCCAGCAGAGTGCCGAAAAAAGGTTTAGAAAGGGTTAGACATCCAACCTAACTTGAACAAAACCAAAATTCTAAACAGTGAGTCACAGGACAAAGCGAAATCGCTTCAAGTAGGAAGCTGGCTGAGCGAGCTATACTTGCCTTCACTAGAATTAGCTAGAATAGCTAAAAGAAACGTTTTGAGTGATGTTAGCAGAAGTTTTGCTCTAAACGCAACAAGTGATTGAATTTGTAATAAACTTATAGTTAGTAGTTAGTGATTGTTGTTTTAAGGGGTGAAACTACGATGTCATCTGCCCCTAATAAACTTATCATTCAGTAATTTTAATTGTTTCTTTGAATGCAATAATAATTCGAAAGAAAAGATAAGGAAAGGAAGGTCATGCCTAACAGCTCTTCGAGCAAGATAATTGCACTCAAAGAAAGAATTGCATTTTAATTGCTTCGACAATAATGAGTTTGAACAAGGTTTACAATTAACAAGTAATTTTTGTTTTAACAATTTGAAAAAACTTGGGACCCTTACAAGGGTTTTTGAACAATGCAAGAGATTAAAAAGTCTAAAGCCTATAATGATAATATTTTTTTTTCAAATTAGGGGATATTTCTTACAGATTTATTTATTTAGCGTATGGCATGGTTACATAATGACAAGCTAAAGAACACATTAAACATATACATTAGTATTTAGCCTAAAAGAACAATATTCAAATAAATTTTGAATGAGGAGACACATATTCAATAGATAAAAAGTTCAAATTTACAAGGTAGGATTTAAATTGGAAATCCAGTCTAGGGCAGGCTGCGTTGCATCATGAAAGTCTTTGAGGTTCCCATGATAGGCTCGAAGGCTGCAGTCCTCCACGATATGTTGGATGGTCTGTCATTCAAACCCACAGTCGCACTGAGGTGAGGAAGCCTTATTCCACTTGAATAAGCTGTCTGCGCAGACCCCATGTCCCGTTCGAATTCTGTTGAGTGATTTCCATGTATGGCGTGGTAGTTCCATGCCAGCTGGTTTCTTGATAGGATCAATGAAGTTTCTCATGGAATAAATTATTCCATACCTCAGACCACTTGTTGTCAATCTGAAAAGTATTTAATTGTAGATATTCCGCTGTTAGGATGGGTGGTCGGCGGGATTTCAAGCGACTTATCTTTACTGTAGGTATGTCACAATGAATAGGAAGCTTTGGAGTGGAAATTATCTTTTGATATTCCCTCAACAGAGAGTTTTGTCTACGTAAGTCAGGTGGTGCAATATGACTTAGAGGTGAAAGCCAGTACAGAGGAGTGGTCCTGATGCAACCTGATATTATCCTCATCGCCGAATTCAATTGGACATCAATCTGCTTCACATGTGGACTGTTAAGCCACACCGGAGCACAGTATTCAGCAGCTGAATAGACAAGTCCTAGAGCAGAAGATCGTAATGTTGTTGCTGTAGCTCCCCATGTGGTTCCACATAACTTCTTACAGAAATATATAAACATTGCTAAGATTAGTTAGATCAAATACCAATGCTTTATGAAAGCCTTTATAGTGAGCAAAAGGTCTATAAATAATCAATCCTAAATTCCTGGACACAGCAGGATTATGAAGTGGATTTATAACCACTAGGATATTTATACAGACTTTATGAGATGCTAAATTCAAATGGGGCAGGTGGCATTAACGATGCCTGGGTTACACAAAATTAGATCTAAATGTTTAACAATTAGGATATTATAACTTCCTGGACGCATCGGGAAAAATGAGTATTAAAGTGTGGGTTTATAACCACATAGATATTTAAGCAGAAATTACAAGATTAGATATCACAAAGAATGGGAGGGAGTCTATTTTTAGACAAAGTCTCGTTGAGATACAGGAAAATAGTTTAAATATTCTCTAAATTGTTAGTAAAGGAAATTGGGAGTATAGGAGTCCTGGCTGATTTTACTAGTTCTAGCGAATCGCGACGCAGAAGGTAGCCACACTTTTGAACCATTGGAAGTTTGTAGAACATGATAAAAATGTTCCTATTGCAGTTTATGGAGGTGCACTGAGCTGAACTTTAATAGGTTTATGGCGTTATAGAGTTTTAAGGACGCAGTTAATATAGTTCACTTGGAAATCGAGTAGCAATAATTTGACGGTGTTGAGGATAGTTCTTCACAGTTTAGAGTCTATTGCAAATGGAAACATCCAGAACTGTAGCTACAGTTTAAAGGAGCAAGCAGAGATCCCTCGTAGGCAGAAAAGTGATGTACGGTACGCATGTCATGCGTTGTTGGCATTTTGAAGAACCCATTTGTGTTCAATAGCCCGTGTTCATAATGGCAAAATTAATCTCGGGATTTTCCCCTAACACAAAAAGTTCCTCATTTTTCTACTACAAAGCGCTATAGTGTCAAGGACCTTAGATATCTAACCTCCTTGACGTTCATATCGCTCCAAGGAGCGATAAAATTTGACTAGCAAGGTGCCCTCTGGGCGTCAATTAACAAATCTTGTACCCGACCACCGAGGCCATACGATATTATTATTAATATTATTACCGAAGCCGTTCGTTTAACATTATAAATGAATGTCATTCAGAAAAGAACATCACCTGTTATCTCATTCATTCTTTTTCCCTTCTTTCCTTCTTTATTTTTCTTTCTTTCTTTTTTGCCCATAATGCTTTCTTTTGTGTGTGTTTCCATGTTTGTTAATTATTCGAACATTTGAATGAATCGACTTGTTCGTTGAATCAGTGGGGCCATTTCACTAATGCAAACATTTCAATATTCGAATATCTACAGCAGTAGTGGATTGCCAACCAATCGAAACGTATGGAAAGAGGAACAAATATGTAAGAGTTTTTTTCTTAGTGGGTTTACCCTCCAGGTTGACTTTTCCCTAGGACACAGTGAGGGATCCTACCATTACCGCAGCCAGAGCAGTTTACTGGAACTTGAAACACCTGGTCGGGGGATTCAACTGGGGAGGTGGGATTAGCACATCGCCCAGGCGACCTCACCTGCAAAGCGAACAGGGGCCTCATGAGGAATGATATGGGAGGGGATGATGATGAGGGATAGGCAAGGAAGAGGGAAGGAGGCGGCCGTGGCCTTACGGTAGGTAACATCCCGGCATTTGCCCGGAGATGAAGTGGGAAACCACGGGAAACCACTTCGAGGCTGGCTGAGGTGGGAATCGATCTCCCTCGACTTATTTGGACAACCCGAGGCTGAGTAGACACCGTTGCAGTCCTCATACCACATTCAAATTTCGTGGCAGAGCCGGGAATCGAAACTCCGACCTCCGGGGTTGCAGCTAAGCACGATGACCACTACACCACGGAGAAGACACCAAGAGAATTAATTGTTATAATATTGGTATAAAGAATGAGCTTTACCTCTGTGGACAAGTTCAAAATACAACTTAATATGTTGCTCCTTCTGCTTTCAGACTTACCAACACACTGAATAAGCAGCGAATAGAAAAATAACAAGTACACATTACCTTGGAAGGAAACGTGAGATGACCTCGAGCTGGGTGCTCCAGTTGGCCTCCGAAAACAACACTGCATATTATATCTCCGTACAGTCGAATAGCACTCATTTGCTTTTGAATACGACAATTACGTATCAGTAGGATTCATAGTGCATTAAATATCCTCTTTTGGACACAATTCTTAGTTCACAGCAGGTCTGAAAGCTGTTAAAGCTGCAAGATTTTATTTGGCACATAATGATGAAACTTAGAGTAACATCACTACTTACAAACTTGCAATGTAATACTTTGGTTTTATTCACTGTGCTGCTATGTACTAAAATAGAGAGCACTCAGTTAAATGTACAGAATGAAGTGTGTCACCTGAACAACTGTCTGCAGAAAATAGTCAACCGATACATGGATCAAGAGCAGCATCTCCTGATTTGTTCAGCAAACTCAAGGACATTACCTGGGAAGAAATCAGTGCTTGATCAATTTCTTCAACAATATTACTACAACATAAATCATACAGGTGTAGTCTCTTACTGCAGACACGATAAGCTACCAAGGCAGGAGAGAGAACTTGTAGATAATATCTTGATTGTGTTGCAAGGAACTGAACAAAGTGATCAAGTTTTCACACAGATTCAAACATTAGACCAAACCTATGTTTTGAGTGCCAGCGTTCGATTTATAGTTGTATTCGACGGAGCTATTAAGACCAAGGATGAACGAATTATAGTACACCGTGTTGTGGACAGCCTTTGGAAGATGTTTGTATTGAATATTTTGGTACTTATCCCATCACCGGTATCCAACACTGTCGTTTCTTCGGTGAATCTGTACACTTGGTTTCCTTTCAGTGATTCAGGACAGTGTGGAACGAATTCCAAAGATGTGGTTGTTGTAGATAGGTGGCTGATGAAAGGAGAAGGATATTTTCAGCGTAATACTGAACTTTTTCCGAAAAAGATCCCAAATAAATTCAATAACTGCCATCTTACTGTTGCAGCGAGTGGATATCTACCATATATTAATATGCAGCAGTGGAATTTCTGCGAGCACGAGTATTTACAAAATTTGACTGGTTTTGAGGTGGATCTCACGTTAGCAGTGACAAACAAATATGGCCTTCAAGTTCATTTTATATTTTCTTCTCATCCCTGGACAGATTATGAATTACGGGGTGGACGTTTGGACAATGGAAGCTGGGTCGGAGCACTGGATGATGTGGTTAATGTTCATGCTGATTTAACTTTAGGTGGTCACAATCCAACTGACGTGAAGTGGGAAGTAATGGACATGACTGTCTCACATGCAAGAGATGGTGTCTTGTGGTATGTTCCTAGGGCAGACCTAATTCCCCGTTGGAAGGCACTCACGCTCATATTCAGTTCCCAGATCTGGACGTTGGTTCTAGCTTCCTGCATACTGACATCAATTGTTATTTATCTACTCTCCACTAATGACGACATTGCTCTCTCTACTCTAAATTCATGGTCTATATTGATTGGCATATCGTTAAATCATCAACCGAATCGTTCCACATCACGAGTTATATTTTCTGTTTGGGTGTTCTGTTGTTTGTTGATCAATTCGGCATTTCAGTCCAAGTTAATTGGGGTCCTCACCAACCCCGGTTATGAGAATCAAATTCTAAATCTAGAGGATTTAGCAGAATCTAAACTACAATATGCCACCATGCGATTTATCGTCGTGAGGTTAAAACCCGGAGATGACAATGGTGTACTCAGCAGGTTATTTAAAAAGTTTGAGTATTTCGATATTTTGCCGTTCTTGCAGATTATAAGACATCACAACCTAGAGATTTTTAAGGATGAGGTTTTAATAAAGACGATAAAAAATGAAAACAATTATGCAATATTCTCTCCCCGTGCAGCTGTCATTAGTTCAATGGCAAGGAGGCCACGAAATAAACCGCTAATACCATTAGAAAATTCGGGAATCATGTTCGATGTCGCCATATTTCTTAGAATAAACAGCCCGTATACAGATAAGTTCAATACTGTATTGACAAGAATAAGAGAAAGTGGGTTGTTGTATAAATGGTGGTCTAAATTGATAAAAGAAGAAACAATTGTAGATATTAAGAGGAGAGAGATTATTGAAAAAGAACATGATGTGGTGTTTACAGTCGATCATTTGCAAGGAGTCTTTGTTATTTTAACAATTGGCATTATTATTTCGGCAGTTGTATTCCTGATGGAAATTATTTATGACAGTTGCTTCTCTTGGAAGAGGACGAGAATTACGTTCAACGTATGACTCTGCACTGTATTTATTGGAATGAGGGGAGAGATATAGGAAAATAGAAGTGACTGAATTATTGCTCACCGTTTACGCACCCTCTTTCACTGCGTCTATCACTGGAACCACTTTATCTATTTTGTTCACTGGAGTTATCTCTCACTTTCTAAATGAGAATAATACGTGACACTGATATCTTCCTGCTAATGAACTACAATTGTATCAATCAGTATTCGAGAAGCATCATATCATTGGGATTATATGACTGTAAGCCATAAAGGATTATGTTCAAAACATGAGAAAACTATGAAGCCCACAATAATAATGGACATTTTTTTCATTCTTTATTTCCGCCAATCAGTCTCTTGAATGGAAGAACCCATTGTCACAGACACATTTCAGTTGGTTGACTGACAAGTCTCACCACTTGCAATGAAAGAATATGTAAGTATATACACTCATGAGCCACAACATTATGACCACTGCCCACCGCGAGATTGAATGCCACCTGGTGAGATTGCAGGCACGTGACACTGCACGGAAGGTATATAAACGTATATGATGAATCAGTCTAGTGTCAATATGTGCTGAAAATGGGCAAATCCACTGGCTTAAGTGAATTTGACTAAGGTAAGATTGTTAAGGCCCGGTGGTTGGGAACCAGCATTTTGGAAACGGCCAGGCTGGTTGAATGTTCGCGTGCTACTGTCGTGATGAAAAGTGGTTGAAGGACAGTGAAACCACGAGTAGGCGGCAAGGTGTTGGACGTCTAACCAACGTGGAGTTTGGAGTCCAGCCCGTACTGTAAAGCAGAATATGTGGAGACCTGTGGCCAATTGGACGGCAGAGAGCAACGCTAATGCAGGCACAACTGTTTCAGAGCTCATCATTCGGCGCATATTGATGAATATGCGGCTCCGCAACGGACTACTCCTACGTGTTCCCATGTGCACCCAAAGATATCTTCGATTATATTTGGACTGGGTACGGTATCATCGAGTTTGGTCCGAGGATCAACGGATAATGTTTGCCTGGTACAATGAATCACGTTTCCTGTTACACCAGGTCGATTGTCGTGTCCGGATACGCCGTCATCTAGGCAAACCGCTACTCGGAATAAGCACCGGGCCACGGACAAGGCTTATAAACTACAGAGGTTGCCTCAATTTTCACTCACCAATCAGCGCTCACAAGGCGGATGACGTCACAAGATACCAAACGCGCCATGTGGGGAACGTAACGAAACTGTCAACATCAGCTGTTGAGTACGCAAAGAACAGTTTATTCTCATGAAATTATTGGTAAATGGGTGATAAAATAACTGAATGTAGCCTACTTACATTTTATGTTGTGATCTTCTTGAATTTCTTGGAAATTCGCCTAGACTCGGTAGCAATATCGTGGGTGTTAGTGACTTCCAATAACCACTTCTTATGCAAGATAGAATTGGAATGTTTCAATCTGATGAAGAAAATTGTTATCAAAGCTGCCTCAACCCCACCAGACGGTACATCAGGAACTTCTCTAGACACAAAATCTGTCGTTCGTATTAGAACGTTCTTGCCTAGTTGAAATCCGTATTTTCCGTGAAATGTGACGAATTTTGCTGAAATGTGCCGGAATTGGTTAAGCCAAGTTTGTGAGGGACCCGTCATACCACCGTATGACAAGTGTTTAATCCTGGTTGGTAATGCATAATCCTGTTGAGTTTGCATTCCATAGATTAAGTTCCCAAGTTGTGGAAATTTATCTTGGAACTTGTGGGCTACATAACCTGCAACATAAGCCTTGCCATCTTCCTCACTTTGTTCCATGATATTGGCAATGAAGGACTCTGGTTGCACATTGCTCCCTAAGGTTGGTTCTGGAAGCACGTTACTTGATTCAGACACTGTGCCAGCTTTGTTTAGTGCTTTAGCAACTACATAATCATCTGATTCTGGATCAGCAGTGTTTGTTTGCTTTTGAACAACTCCTGGATTTTTTCCTAAAATAATCATCCCCATCAGTCTGTAAATGCAGTCAAGGGGAGAAGGATGATCGTAAAAGCCACCACGAGTTCGCAATTGTGAAAAGAGGTTTTTCCAGTACCGGTACATCTTGATTTAGCCTATGTGTGAGAATGTACTTTGTATTATGTCTACGGGTCATATCTTGGTACAGAAGTCGAAGGGATTTTATTGAAATGAAGACTGCTTTCTGGAATATTTGCAAAAAACTTTTACCAATGCAAAGAGAATTACTCCTGAAATTTTCCATCTTGTCCAAAATCAAAATACCACGCATGGGCGTATATAAGGGGGGGGGGGGCTGAGGGGGCTCCAGATCACCCCCGAAAAGAGCCAAATTGGGTACAACATACAATGTATTTCACAGTTTCCATTCATACTCCATAGGCTATAATAGAAAATTCATTAAGTACTCACAATTTTCCACGATAGTCAGCCCCCCCCCCCCCAACGAAAAAATTGTATATACGCCCCTGATACCATGTACGAAATATGTCAAAAATATTAACAGCTTTAAAATCATCCTAGCAGGTCATCAAAACTTAAGAGTAGGCCAGCTAGGCTCACTTACCATTTGGTTTTAGATTCCTTGGAAATCTTGGCTTTATATTAAGCAATTCGGCCCTGTAGTCTAATTCGAAGTCTTCACTCTTAAAGTGGAGGGAGCATATCCTACTTGTTTGAGGGTTGCAATGACCTTTTCGCTTACATGCAGCAATCCACTGATTGCGAAGGCATGCGTCTTTTGGCATCGTGAAAAACGACACGTCATTTCCAACTTTATAATAACTGTGACAAACTGCCACAGCACATCTTTGGCCTGGCATGATTATAAAAAAAATGGCTTAAAACACGCGTTTAAACCACTGCAATCCATACAATATAATGTGTGGGAAAGTTGAATTTCCTTGCATATCTCTCGCCTCGCGCGCTACGAGGAAACGTGTGACGTCACGTCCTTTCCCTTCCCTCCGCGATCCCCTCGCCTAAGAGCTCCATATTGAGGCAACCTCTGTAGTTTACTAGCCTTGGGCCACGGACACACGCCGGGAGGGGGGTCAAGGCATTATTCAATGAGGGACATTCTCCAGGACTTCGATGAGACCTGTGGTATTATTTAAGGTATGGACTACTTGAAAATGATAGCTGATCACTTGGCAGGCGATCGTAATATTTTGGCTATGAGTGTAGCCTATGTATACAATTATATGCAAATTTCAAAAGCAAAACAAAACAATGGGATACAAAGACGTTAGTAGTATTGGCAACATAGCCCATGTTACCATAGCAACAGACCATCTTCAAACAACAATAGCCATTTATAGACACTGGCACTTTATCCAGATTCTCTTTCTTGTTGGAAATCATTATTGTAAAACATGCTGTATAACTGTGGTGGTCTCTTAGGCAAATATTTCAGTGTTAATATAAGCCCAGCTTGTCCATTGATAAAGTGTATTTTCACAATTGCCAACAGGCGGAAGGAAAGTACCAGTTCGTAAACTGGAAAGTACGACATAATAACGAAATGCAGCTCGTTAGGTACCTTACCATTCCTAGTCTTAACCATTAGGACCTACCTTCAGAGTTTGCAAATGTAATAATAGTGCATTATATTCAGCAAAATGTTGCAGCTCATGACAGACTCAAAATAAGGTTTGGTCATTCTTTGTTCGGAGTGTTTACTAAAAGTTCTATACAGGGTAGAAAAAAATGTCTCGTGTTTTGGTTTAAATGTGATCGCAACCAGACACGTCATCTCACCTTACTCATAAGCATGATTGTACACCGCTGTAGTTAGCTGCATTAAATATTAAATTGCCAGGAATAAAGTGTTGGAATCATTTCTGTATTTTACCCCTTCCATTAAATAACTGACGGGAGATATGTGAATGGCATTTTGTTCTCTTAGGCCCAGTTATATAGTCAGTGCTTAATCGCAATTAAACTTCAGACTGGTGTTATGGGAGGTCGAGTTTCACCATTTACAAAATTGGAATTAAGCTAAGCAGAGATCTTCTCCAGTACGGAGATAGAACCGTGTGAACCTCCGATTTAGGGTTCACTTCAAATTCGTCAGAATTCGGCGTAGCTGATGAACATGGGCTCTTGGGTGAAGCTTTATATGAAAGATTTCTTTAAATATACTGTATATAACTTCAACAATTGTATTTAACATCCAAATTAATAATAATAATAATGATGATAATTAAAAATATGTGTTAAAAATGTTGTTGTGTGTATCCAGCCTGTATATATTTGATGAATATTTTTGAGACGGGTATAAGAACCACGTTCGGTGGTGCCATAAATTTCCAAAACTTCCCTGAATAAATGAGCCCAGAGGTATGGTGTAGTGAGCTACACTGCCTTCCATTGTAGCAGCCAAGGCTCCAGCACTCACATCCTAAATATGTCTTACCAACGCCCCTACACAATTACTTGTTTAGTAGCGTGCACTCGATGATGTTTAAAGAGACAGAAACCACACTCGTGAAGCTTTCTCTTGTCCCTTCGACGGTCTCTGACGGACTATTAATATATATATTACCAGAATCATTGTGAGACAATTAAAGAGGACATTTTCAGCCCTTTGCCTTCTAATGTTGGAAAATTTAAGGAGTTGGTGAGAAAGCACCAGATCAGGAGCCAGTGGCATGACATGAATGAAGAATAGTGTAAATTATCCTTATTCGTAATTTATATTTGTTTCTATTATTATTATTATTATTTTCTTATACCAATTATTCCTTGTATCTAAAATGTAATCTCTTAGTTGTATGAATAATTTATTTTGCTTAGTGTTTTTGTTGTTGTAATTTGCCACCATGGACAGCGTCCACATCTGCAAATAAATATATGTATGTATGTATGTATTTCCTAAATGGTTTTCCCGGTAATCCTGAGAGGGAAGTTGATAATATTTCCTCCAGAGCATGCCATGATAGTGGAGTTTCGCAGTTTACAAAATTAAAATTATACTAAGCTGAGATCTTCTCCAGTATGGAGATTGAACCGTGTGAATCCCCGATTTAGGATTCACCCAAACTTAAGGGTTCTTCCGCTCTACACGTTCGTATATTAGTGTGGACGTGTCAGTCTGGACGGAATTTATTGGAGTGATGTTGTGTGATATGTTAATTCATAACGAACATTTGTGGTAAAATACGTATTTATTGCAATAAATGTTTTTAGTAAGCGCACATATTGAACAAAAATTTGGACCTCGAGTTTTGTCAACTTGGAATTTAGTTCTACCTCCCCCCATTCACCCCGTAGAAAAATTGCCTCCCATTTGAACAAATTCTACTGGAACTTGTATCCATGGTCTTAGAGAATATCTAGTTGGTTCCACCTACTTACTAAAAGTGCTTAACAATCCCACGGCCCCAAAATTTAATAGCCCATTTGCCCATTGAGGCCCTTTCCCAATATCAAGGTTCGAGACGCGAGACCTCTCAGTGGAATATATCATTTTTATTACACAGTTCCGTGCGGCAACACAGAATATAGCTTATTAATGAAATACTTTGGTATATCTATACAGGAATTTTCACTATTTAAGGTAAAGATCCAGTCCCAGCCACTGACGTTGATTTATTTACAACATTTACGACATCTTGACTATTTAGCCATGTAATGACTAGCATACGGATTCGAATCCAGGATCAGCCCAGAAAATCAAATCTCGTCTGATGTCTGGAAGGGAATTCATTTCGCCTCCTGTGGCACAACTGAGAAGATATGGATTATATTCCTACCTCAAGCATTCCAGAACTGATTTTTCATGATTTACCCACTTCTACACCAGGCAAATGCCGGGATGGTACCTAAGATAAGGCCACGGACACTAGGGTAGAACGTTGGTATAGGACAAAAAATAGTTTTCGGTGTTAACCCATTCTAATAGTGATTAAAATTTGTCTTTTTATGTGAGAAGTTATTCTACAGAGTTTCATTGTGATAGAACCACATCTTGAGGTGCTGCAAAAGCATTGGACATAATTTTTTGTCTTTAAATTTTCTAATTTTCTAGAATTTTTTTTTGTTTTATTGATGGATTTTTATGATATTATTTCAATTGCATTAAAACTGCGCCTAAAATAGTGAAAAAGATTAAAATTCGTTGTCCATCATCATTTTATAGGCTCACTTAGTAGGTATTTAAAAATGAATAAATAAAGGTTTTTCTTATAAAAATGTACTTTTTGGCTTTGTCATAGTAAGATAGGGGTAGATATGATAATGTAATGATTTTCTTTGACTAAAACTTATTTAAGGTACTTAGAATGTCTCCTTTCATTTTTATAATACAGTGAAAATATTGAACCAAATAAGAGAGTAGAAAAAGTACTTAACCTAAGCAATAATGTCGTAATCATTGAGATAAGAACACACATTTATTCATAAAATGCAAATAATAGACAAATAAAACACTATAACAAAGCTAAATCGATATTCAATGTTCAATGATCTCAAATACATTTTAGGTAAAATATTTCTTTGTTTCAAATTTTGGTATCATCTTGTGTGAAGCAATTCTGGCTTTGACAAATCCATTTCTTTCTTCTAGACCACAAACATAGAGTGATGATTCTGTTACAAGCTAGATTACTCTTTCCACTGTATGACAGGGAAAACGTGGAAAATCAATAGAATACATTAGGCCATCTTCTCTTGCTTCACTTATATACTTGGCTACGTCCTCGTCATTTACTTGCGTTGTCATCGGTGGTTCCGTGATTGTTACATCAGCCCAATTGATAATGTTGATGTAATCTTCAGCTTTGAAGTTTAGTTTAGGTCTCACGAACTTCCGTACCTCATTCTTCTGTTCTGATCTTGCCTTCAAAAGTCGTCGGAGGCCTAACTCTCTTATGTGTTTTCTCTCATCACTTAACATACAGACAAGCATGTTCTCAGGGTGAGCGTAATAGTCATTTTTTTGAATAACCGGGTCGATTACTTTGAGATGTTCGTTGCAAAGGTAACGTGAAAACGAAATCAGTCTCCATAAGTGTTTGGCTCCATTTACACAAATGGGCTTCAGATTAATGTAAAACCAGATGGGAGCATACACCTTAACTACATACTCTGTTAAGGTTTTCAGGTTTTCTGAAGGGTTCTCTGTTCCAACATACAACCAGAGAATGCGACTGGCCAACGTCAGCCATCGTGAATGTGCCAAATTTCCTGGTTTCTTTATGGCTAGATCAGGGAGGCAGATTCCACTTGAGATTGATTTACACATTTCAAGTAAATACTTTTGATCGATACTTAGATCTTGTTTCATTTCGAGGTCTGGAAGGTTGTCCTCAATCGGTGAGTAAGTACCGGTAACTACTAAAAGCTCATAACATTTTTCAAGTGGTTTGACTAATACTCCCCCGAACTCATTTGGTTCTTTTGTATTTCCATCCAATGCACAAATAGGTGGCGCAACGGCAACTGGTTGCAATGAAATAAACATATTAGCCACTGCAAAGACTTACGAATGTTTTTTTTTTTTCTAATAGAGCGATAACACGATTATAATCTCCAGTGTTTGTAGCAGTGCCGTCACATCCAATTACAGTTACACTGTTCAAGTTCAAGTCACAGTTACTATTGAAATACTCAATAATACTATCTTTGATGCCTTTACCAGTACCGGAGGCAGGAGCAACGTGCGCCAGAAAAAGAGAACCACGCTCTCCAACTAACGAAACGTGTTCTTCAACGACAGTCTTTCGGTAAAATTTGTTCCCTTTTTTCTCTTTTACAATTGTCTTATCCTTTCTGCCATCAAAAAACAACCCTTTGTTTCCTCCAACTTGATTGTTGACACTGGTTGCAACTGCTTTATTTTCTCGATTACTGGCACCAGCTCTTCGAATTTTCATCCTGTCAATGAAGTTGGTTTTATTCTCCTCAGAAATCATTCCCACATCTTTAAGAACGGCACTTGCTATGGCTGCTGCAACCCTGTCTGAAACCCCAGTTCTGTTAGTTAGTGCATCTTAGTCACCTAAAACTGCCATTTTTAAGCACAAATTGATATATACAACAATATTTTTTGCCGATCCAAATGTATTGAAATTTCGTAAATTTCACTTCTTCTTCTTATGGTTCCTATCCGTTCCGGATGTTGGCTACCATCTTGACTGTGCTGTTCATGGGCGCCCGCAGGATTTTCCCAGAGGGGGGGCAAGTTATAATTTTCATTTCTTTACCCCCCCCCTCCATTCTCGTTTCATTTCTTACTTGCTTCGTGAAATTCTCTATTTGACTGGTCTGAAACCGTTGCTTGGTTTATGGCAAGATTGGGAGGAATGTTTTGTTTTTAGTTCACAATTTTTGTCCATGGAAGTTCGCGTTTCTTCTTTTGTGATTCATTGTCATAATGTTCAGTTCTCAAAAACAGATAAAAATAATGGTAACACCATGAATCGACAATAATATCAAAATCAAACAGTTCAATACAATGATAATCTAAATCCAATTCGCCTATTTTCTAAATACGGTAACTGGAGAACATATTTTCAGATATTTTCAAATTACTGAGTTACATTAAACTGTGGAAATTTCCCTACATATGAATCTGCCTAATAATTCAAATAGCACTGTTTCCAAATATCTAGTTTGTACTGGCCGTTTCAGTGGATCCATCACGTTTTCCCTCTTCTTAACAAGCTATCAGAGGAAGCCTGCGTGGTTTAGGCGGCAGCACGCCGGCCTCTCACGGCTGGGGTCTGAGGTTCAAATCCCGGTCACTTCGTGTGATATTTGTGCTGGACAAAGCTGAGACACACGGGTTTTTCTCCGGGTAGTCCGGTTTTCCCGGTTTCCCGGTTTTCCAGCAACACTCTCCACTTTCCTTTCATTGCATCTGTCATTCATTTAATCATTGCCCCAGCGGAGTGTGACAGGCTTCGGCAGCCGGCACAGTTCATATCCTCGCCGCTAGATCGGGGCTTCATTCATTCCATTCCTCTCACGGTCGGTCGACTGGAAGCAGGCTGTGGATTTTCATTTTCAACAAGCCATCAGGAATAATTTGCATTGCTCTTCTTATCATAATGAATTTTGTGGGAAGTGATAAATTCGTATTGTACGTTACTCGTACTTGTGATGCCCATGGTTTTTAGCAAATTTTCGTTTTAGAAAGAAAATATTTCATTTGATTAGTGCTGACCGTTAAGTAAACTATATAAATCTCACTAAATCATGTACTTCTTACTTAGTCGCTTTGATAACGACAAACATCGCACGATCAGACTGTTATATATCATCCATACAGAGAAGAGGAACTGGCTTGGGAACTGGCTGCGAAGAGAGTGTTTGCTGAAGGATGCTCTCGAAGGATCAGTAAATGGAAAGAGAAGAAGAGGACGGAGAAGGTACCAGCTGGTGGACAGTGTCAAGATAGCAGGAAATGACGACCAAACAAAGAGAACGGCTGAGGATAGGACTGCATGGAGAGCTGCTGCGGTCACCTTGGCCGAGCTTTTGGCGCGCCAAGGCCCCTTGTTTTAAGCGTGTGTACAATCCTATATGATGCAACGGCCTTGCTAGCGTGTGTACAACGCTGAAATCTTACTTTAGTTAGTTATTGTTGATGAAACCGAAACCCCTATAGTAATGAAAGCGCGCGCATAGTACATACGATGGCTGGTTTTTTTTTTCAAGTTCCGATGGACTGTATAAAAATAACAGATTGACATTACCAAACTTGACCTTGCAATAAGCGTGCAGTTGCTCAGTCGCCAGTCTAAGCCAGTGCTAACATGGTGAGACAGTTATCAATGCAACATCGTATTTTTTTATGTAAAACTTATTTTAAGTATGAGTCGGCTCGGCGGGTATGTGATGTATTTGTTCAACAATTTTCTGATGAATTGCCACCTTCACTAGCACAGATTCACGTAATTGCAAATAAGTTTGACAATACTGGCTCGGTGCTCAATAAAAAAACATGCCCGCACACGAACAGTTTTAACAGAGGATGAGCTAGATGACATTGGCGAGAATCTTGAACGGTCTCCGAATAAATCACTCACAAAAATTAGCACAAGTAGGGGTTTCGGTTTCATCAACAATAACTAACTAACTAACTAAAGTAAGATTTCAGCATTGAACACACGCTAGCAAGGCCGCTGCATCATATAGGATTGTACACACGCTTAAAGCAGGGGGCCTTGGCGCGCCACAAGCTCGGCCAAGGTGACCGCAGCAGTGGTTAACAAAGCCGCCGCTTGGCGCTCTTATTTTATATGAAAGACCCTGTATATTTATATACATTCGTACTTAAGAATGTCACATAAAGTTTCCTTGAGCCTGCCAATGTCTGTTCTGTAGTTTTCTTCTTTCAGAAGCACATCATTATTAATGCCCCTTGAACTTTGGCTTTATCACCTGATTGATCTATATTGAATTGTAACTTTCAGTCGGTCAATACGACTATAAGCCCAATTAAATTAGGATTAAATTAGCTTCTCCGCTCATAAAAGTAGGATACATGTTGCGCATCGAAAATTGCCTTGTAAGAAGATTCCATTGGAATCATATAACTTAGCGTACAACATTACGAAGTCTATCAGTATTGAACGCCATTTTGTCTCAACTGATCTACTGTCTACATTTAAATTTTAAAATATATCAAACACAACCAATGGCAAAAAAAAGACGGGTGAGTTAGCTGTGGTCGTTACGGCGTGGCTGCAGGCAGTCACTCACAACCGGGAGACGAGGAGGTTCGAATCCCCCCGCCGGCAACCTTGAAGATGGTCTTTTGTGGTTTCCCGTCTTCCTTTCAGGCAAATACCGGAGTTGGTCCCTAACTATAGGCCACAGCCGCTACCTTCCAGATCCTTGTCCTTACATTCACACTTTCCTCCCCAAACAACACTTCACACGCGACGGTAATTGTAGCTCACCCCATGGGTGTCCGCATACAAGCAACTACAAACTCTGGCGAACATGTCCTTGGACACTTGCGGCACTAAAATCCATACGTAAAAAAAAAAAAAAAAAAAAAAAAAAAAAAAAGTCACCAATTATTCAAATAACAAGGAGATTCCTTCCTGCCTTGCCATTTGCAAACAAGATTAGGATTAGTCCAATTTCACTTTCAAGTCAGATTCAAAAGCAAGAACATCAAGATGACTAACACAACCCCGTTTTGTGTGTCCGTATATAATCAACACTGCAATTGTGCGACAATGTATAATTCTCTAGTGTGTGTGTGTGTGTGTGGAGGGGTTAAACTTTAATAACTTGGCGTTTAATGCCCAAGTGGTTTTGTACAGTTTTCCAGATTTTCTTCCGCCCCTAAAACCTGCCGCCCTGGGCAGCTGCCCTGTTTGTTGCCCCGTAATTACGGGCGTGAATACAGTAAATGACCCTTCATTGTAAGCGTGACCTTAAGGGACCTGTGTTTTACTAGTAACCAAAGAAAACCTCGTTTTAGGGGCTGAAATCCGCTATCGGTGTTGCAGTGTATAAAAATATCTCCAGAAGGTGCTTTCATATCGACACTGCCAAAGTGAGGTGGCGAAAGTAGTAGCCTGCCTAACCACTTTTCATAGTGTTGGGTAAACATACGGTATTTAAACTAGACATAACCATATTGACAAATGGAGCTATGTTTCCATTGGTGGTCTAGTGCATGTCATCATCAGAACCATATATTTTTGAATATAAATAGGCCTACATATTATGTCAGCAACATTAAAGAAGTTTTCTATTGTGACATTTCTCAGTTGATTATCAGAAACTTAAATTTATGAAATAAGTTATGACAATGACCAATCGAATATAAAAATTCTCGGAATTCCAGGGGGGGGGGGAGGGAGGTGGGGGCACGGCCCCACCTTGCCCCTCCCTGCGGGCGCCCATGGTGCTGTTCCTATCACTTGCAGCTCGGAATAATTAAGTAGATGTTTTTGAGATCCAGGCTGTGAGATTTTTTAACCAGGATATTCTTCTTCGTACAACACTTCTCTTCCCTGGTATTTTTCCTTGAAGAATAGACTGTAGGAGATGGTACTTGGTGGTATTCCTCATGATGTGTCCTAGGTATTGGATTTTCCTGATTTTCACGGTGGTTAATACTTCCTTCGTTTTTTTTTTCATTTTATGGAGAACCTCAACATTTGTGACATGGTCTGTCCATGGTATCCGCAATATCCTTCTGTACAGCCAAATTTCACTAAAAATCATAATTTCTAACCCTATGCGGTACCTCTTACCCTACTCCAATCGTGTTCAAACTTTACAATTGATTTAATAATAGCAAAAGGCAACTTTTTATCACTATTACGTATTGAAATTGAAGACAACATTTTTTTCGTTCCACCCTAATGGTCGTATCTCTTCAGGTGATGTTATTTGAGTGTCTGAGACTGTTATTTCTGCTTGTAGTTCACTGGTACTTGAGCTGGCAGTTGGAGAGTTCACTGGAGTAGAAGCTGTAGTACGCTTGAACCAAGAAAGTCTGACTCAGAAAATACTTCAGAGTCAAAAGGACTGACGCCACTTTTCCTAAATCCTGACAGAATATTTCTTGGTGAAAAAAGCCTGTGTGATTGCAGTGCTATGTCATAAATGGAAAGAGTCGTGCCTGGATTAGACAACATCCAAGAGTCACAAGCAGTGTTGTAATACTTCTTCAGAGGTCCAAACACAGAAATATCTAACGGCTGGAGTTTATGGCTGCAGTGATCAGGTAGTGTAAGAAGAATGATATGATTCTCTCTGCAACAGTTCAGAGATTGAATAGAAATGTGGCTATCATGGTTGTCAAATATAAGAAGAACTGGCTTATCCCGAGTTGGAGAAGCAAATTTCTTAAAATGATGCAGATAATCTACAAAATTATTGGCAGTCATCCACCCTGACGAATTTGCGGACCCACTTGATCCTGTCAGAGACCCATTTAACATGTGTTCTTTGAAATGAACTGTGGGGAAACCATAGGAAGGTGGGATGAATGTACAACTAGCAGATATTGTTCCACAAAGAGTCACTAACATACCCCGTTCTGCTGATGTTGCCTGGCTCACATGCTTAGCTCCTCTTTCAGCAATTACATTTTGTGGGGTCTGCACCGTAGTTAAAGCTGTCTCATCACAATTATATACAGAGTGTGGTTCAAAATATATCAGTTTAATACGGATCTCAAATTTCAAAAAAAATCTCCTATTTTGTTTTATTGAATCTTGTGTCCCATGAGAGACTAGTCTCATATATTAGCTACTGCCTTGACTTTACATGGCATTTTCTTCTATTCACGTATACCTGTGGAACAGCTTTATCACTGGCCCGGGTGTTAGCCTACTTTCCAAAAATTTGTTTGCCAATGTTAGTCTGTTGTTTAGCTAATGCGATTGTTAGCTCCGCAGACATATGCCTCCGAAGGAAGGCATACTGAGGGATTTTAACATACCGGTATGCCTATTAATAATGTCCATACTTTCTCTTAATGGTAACTTAATTGTTGTTACACTGTCTTTCTAGTCATTTTCGCTTTATTCGTATTTGAGATCTTCTGGTCTAGTTCTCGCGTGAGCTAACCACAGAAAATTGATGCTACTTAAGTGTTCCATTTAAAATGGCCACAGCAGCCTACTTCCTTTTAACATTTCAAATGATCTTGTCGACTTCGTCGTTATGCTTTGGGTCTAACGTTATGCGAGACGGAGACGGAGACGGAGACTGTGACGTCATGCAGCCGCGCGGGAAGCCTAAGTTAATGGGGAAAGGACGGCGAGTGCGTGACGTCATGCAGCCACGCGGGAAGCCTAAGTTATTCGTTAGTGGAGTCTGTTGAAAGAGTCCTGGGGCGTCGAGCGACCTGGGGCTTCGAGCGAAGCGAAAAGAATACAGGGTGACTCCTAAAGAGGTGTACAAGATGACAGATAAGAATACAGGGTGACTCCTAAAGAGGTGCACAAGATGTCAGACAAGAATACAGGGTGACTCTTAAAGAAGTATACGAGATGTCACATAAGAATACAGGGTGACATCTAAAGAGATATACAAGATGCCAGATAAGAATACAGGGTGACTCTTAAAGAGGTGTACAAGGTGGCAGAGAACAATACAGGGTGACTCCTAAAGTGGTGCACAAGATGTCAGACAAGAATACAGGGTGACTCGTAAAGAAGTATACAAGATGTCACATAAGAATACAGGGTGACTTCTAAAGAGATATACAAGATGCCAGATGAGAATACAGGGTGCCTCCTAAAGACGTGTGCAGGATGTCAGAGCAAAATACAGTACAAGATGTCAGACAAGAATACAGGGTGACTCCTAAAGAGGTGTACTAGATGTCACACAAGAATACAGGGTGACTTCTAAAGAGATATACAAGATGTCAGATAAGAATACAGGGTGCCTCCTAAAGAGGTGTGCAGGATGTCAGAGCAAAATGCAGGGTGACACTAAACGAGGAGTACAGTATGTTAGATTCAATCAAATACAGAGTGACCCTTAAAGAGGTTTGCAAGATATCAGATTCAAATAATGGGTGACCCTTAAAGAGTTGTAAAAGATGTCAGACTCAAATACAGGGTGACCATTAAAGAGGTGTCCGCGCGAGAAGCCTAAGTTAATAGGTAATGGAGTCTGTTGAAAAAGTCCTCAGCCTTTCTAACATGTGTAGCATTTGTAGCATGCGTCATTTGAAATGATATAACGTCTAGTCTTTCTGACTGACTGTATTTTTTTTAAGTAACACGTATTTTAACCACAATTATTATTATTAATTTGGTGGGTTTGTAAAATCCTTTCTTAGGCTGAAAATCTATTAGAGTGAGAGTAATGTCAGTTATAAATATCTAGTCAAATTCACTTTTAGTTATTACTGATATTGTTATAGCCCCAACCCCAATACAGGAGTTGTAACTACCTAAACCCTTAATAGATAATTAATACAAGGAAGGGACTACAGATGGACAGACAGCTGAAGCAATAACCATTGACCCATGACTACAACACTGTAACCACAAGCTTGCAGTATTACCTAACAACAACAATAACAGGTATACAAGCTGAATTCCGCTGACGAGGAGTAACCTAATTTAGCCCTCAAATACTCACGACACCTTCGCGCCCGAGGACATTGGGACATTCATTCTAACAGTGAGGCAGTCAGACGGTTCCACGGATCCTGGAAGGAGGCGCCCTTCGGGAGCAGGACGCCATTCCAGCATGGACGACGCCCAAGCTACGAAACCACGAGTCTAGACTTCCAAAGGTGAGTGTGTCGGCTAATCCTTTTTCTTCATTCGCCGCCCCTTTACTATCCTTTCGCTCCTTTACTTTATTATAATAAACCGCAAGGTACAAATGAAGAGCTTCTCTTTCTTTAGCCCCGGCATTGCTATCCCAATTCCTCTCCATACAATCACGGTATGGCCTACGTCCACTTCGCTGACACTACAGGTAATCAGCTGTCAGCACGAGCCTTCGCCTTCCCTTGCCCCCGCAAATGGCATGCACGCTGACCGGTAACAGGTGCCCATCCTGAAGTCACTTCAAACCTACACTCACTCATTCCTAACTCCTCAACATTCACACCCTTCCCTCACTCACACACCCCGTTAGGCGCATCATCCCCTTGTGCAGCTACTCCCCCTATTGCCTCGCCACCCTTTTGGCAAGCATCACCAACCTACCCGAGGGGATGACAACCTTAACAATATTAACTTGTTGAATGCTTAAAGCAAAATGGTTCAAAATATTGTACTTTAAACCTTGTATTCATACTTTCGGAATACATACTGAGTACATCCCATTCAACCTTATGTTATATTATTGTTCACCCACAATTTCCTCCCTTTTCTCACTCTTCATCATCCCTTTTTGGAAGTGGTTGGGCCTTCCCAACTGCTCCAACATGAAATGGCGAGATGAGGATCTGGCTTATCTTCACACGCAACTATTAATTCATGTATTTATGAGTTGATCAGTGGCTCAGTGTTTTGAGAAGAAGCGAAACACTGAACTGTTAACTCATGGCTAAATATCATCAAACTACTTAGACTAATCAATATCAGGGTTAGTCATTCTTTTTTCAGAGTGTTAACCAGAAGTTCTATAAAGGGTATAAAATAATGTTTCGTGGTTTGGATTATATGTGATCACAACCAGAAAACGTGATTGTACACTGCTGTAGTTACCTGTTATCACACAAATATTTATCCACTCACACCCATGTACACGGGGCTGAATGAACATGTCAGCACAATACCACAGGTTATCGCACAAGGAATTCTACAAACACCCAAGTACAGGCGCCTGAAAGAGCGTGATGTTGCAAACGCATCAAATTAATATAGGTTAACACCCAAATATTTATCCACTCATACCCAAGTACACGGAACTAAAAATCATGATGCTGAAAAGTCATTAAAATAACCCAGGTTATCACGCACACACATACCCCAGTACATAAGTAGAATGAACATGATGTAACAAAGTCATTACAATACCACAGGTTATTTGACAAAGAAATCTATACACACTCACCCAAGTGCACGTGCCTGAACGAGCATGATGTTGTAAAGGCATTATACTAACACAGGTTGTCACACAAATAATTCTACACTCACACCCAAATACAAGGACCTGAATGAAAATTATGTCATTGAAATAAGACAGGTTATATCATAAGGAATTCTACACATACATCCAAGTACCTGGGTGGAATGATCACGATGATATAAAGTTATCACAATAAATTTGACACACACCCACACACGCATACTCCACTATTATAGTCTAGGATAGCCTCTCTGTATCAATTAGGAAAGATTAAGTTACTACATAATTAATAGCCATTATTAGTGCTTTGATAATTGTTTATAACATTCACAATGTAAATTATGTGTAGGTTTTTGACTTATCTTGCGATTTATTAATCTTACTAAAGGAGGTAGGATACTTCTGTTACTTAGGAAGCAAAATAACCAGTGATGGACGAAGCAAAGAGGATATAAAAAGTAGGTTAGCTCAGGCAAGGAAAGCATTTCTACAGGAAAGGAATCTGTTGACATCGAATATAGATTTAGGCATTAGGAAGGCATTTTTGAAGGCCTTTGTCTGGAGCGTGGCACTCTATTGAAGTGAAACTTGGACTATTGGTGCCGCAGAAATGAGGAGAATTGAAGCGCTTGAAATGTGGTGTTACAGGAGAATGATGAAGAAGAGATGGGTAGATAGGGTTACAAACGAAAAGGTATAAAGACTAGTGAGAGAAGAGAGATGCTTCTGGCGACTGCTAATGAAGAGAAGGGATAGGTTGGGAGGACACATACTAAGACACCCAGGAATAGCAAGGAAGGGTCGAGGACAAGAACTGTAGGCGTAGACCAAGGTTAGATGATGATGATGATGATGATAATTATTGTTTTAAGGGGCCTAGGTTATCGGCCCCTAATGGTTTGGGTGATCGTGAAGATGAGAATGAAATGCAAACTATAACTAAAGCTAACTACTAACTTACATATTAGAAGAAGAAATGGAAAACAAAAGGAGAATAAGGCAAATAACGGACAGGAGGAAAAGAAATGCCCTCAACCCTCGAAGAATACGGATTGAGGGACTTGGAAGGAAGGAGAGCCATAAAATGCAATTAGGAAAGTGAAAGAGGAGAGGGTCCGCCCCACAGGTAATGGATAAAAGGGGGAAAACCGGACCCAGCTCAGGAATCCCTCGGGGTCGCCAACTCCCGAACTCACCAGCCGTGAGCCCCTGAGGTTTGGCAATATCTAGGGTGCACCAGAAGTGGTGGGGCTACATACACTCTGCTTCCTTGAGGGCCTTGAGCAAAAGGCAGGAGATAACAGGAAAAGCAAAAGAAGGCTGACCCCTCGCAGAGGGAGGGTATCAGAAAAGATGAGACAAGGGCCAATTAAGGCGGGAAAGGAAGAGACTCCCTAGGCCTCGGATACCCTAATACCGTCGGGGTCGGAAGAGAACAAGAGTTGGCCAAGTGAGGACGACAGGAAAGAATACTGAGTGGAGCCCGGCACATGTAAGTGGAAGCAATGCCGAACTCAGCTGGGGCCCCGTGGTCGCCAACCCACATCCCACTAGATGTAAGCCCCTGGGGGGAGACCAAGGTTAGAATATGTTAAACAGATTGCCTTGGATGTAGGGTGTGGTAACTATGTAGAGATGAAACGATTAGCTCAGGACAGGGAGACATGGACAGCTGCATCAAACCAGTCAAGAAGACTGAAGACTCAAACAACAACATCTGAGAAGGATTTTTGAATTAGGCTATTACGGATTCGCTGTAACTACTGTAATAATAATCACATGTATCAGGTAATGGTTGTACACAGCCTCCGTGGCTTAGGCGGCAGCACGCCGGCCTCTCACCGCTGGGTCCGTGGTTCTAATCCCGGTCACTCCATGTGAGATCTGTGCTGGACAAAACGGAGGCGGACAGGTTTTTCTCCGGGTACTCCGGTTTTCCCTGTCAAAATTTCATTCCAGCAACACTCTCCACTATCATTTCATTTCATCTGTCATTCATTTAATCATTGCCCCAGGGGAGTGTGACAGGCCTCGGCAGCCGGCACAGTTCATATCCTCGCCGCTGGATGGGGGCTTCATTCATTCCATTCCTGACCCGGTCGGAGACTGGAAGCAGGCTGTGGATTTTTTCATCAGGTAATGGTTGTGGAGCCTCCGTGGCTTAGGCGGCAGCACGCCGGCCTCTCACCGCTGGGTCCGTGGTTCAAATCCCGGTCGCTCCATGTGAGATCTGTGCTGGGCAAAACGGAGGTAGACAGGTTTTTCTCAGGGTACTCCGGTTTTCCCTGTCACAATTTCATTCCAGCAACACTCTCCACTATCATTTCATTTCATCTGTCATTCATTTAATACTTGCCTCAGAGGAGTGCGACAGGCTTCGTCAGCCGGCACATTTCATATCCTCGCCGCTAGATGGGGGCTTCATTCATTCCATTCCTGACCCGGTCGGAGACTGGAAGCAGGCTGTGGATTTTCATTTTCATCAGGTAATGGTTGCAATAAACAGTACTCTGCTCCCAATCTCTGGCTACCCGAGATTTGGAATAGAGGGTACTCTATTCACTATTCTACTCATACGCCACTACACGGGTAGAATAAAGTCATTACAATACCACAGTTTATTTGACAGAAAATTCTAACACACTTACCCAAGTACACGCTGCTGAACGAGCATGATCTTGTAAAGCCATCACAATAACATAGATTAACACTCAAATATTTCAACACTCACACGGGGCTAAATAAACATGATGTTGATTATTCTACACTCTTACCCAGTCACGTTGCTGAGCAACCATGATCTTGAATAAATTATTTATTTAATTACTTTATTTTTTTTCTTAGTCGTTTACCCTCCAGGTTGGTGGAACCCACGGACTCAGCGAGGGAACTCACCACTACCGCCTCTACGGGCAGTGTCCTAGAGCGGGGAACAACTAATCGGAGTGGATACAGCTGGTGAGGTGTGATTGGCACCTCGCCCAGGCGGCCTCACCTGCAATGCGAACAGGGGCCTCGTGAGGGAAGGTAATGGATGGGCAGGATGGATAGGCAAGGAAGAGGGAAGGAGGCGGCCGTGGCCTCGAAGAAGGTACCATCCCGGCATTTGCCCGAAGACGAAGTGGGAAACCACGGAAAACCACTTCGAGGATGGCCGAGGTGGGATTCGACCCCCCTCTACTCATTTGGAACACCCGAGGCTGAGTAGACCCCGTTCCAGTCCTCATACCACTTTTCAAATTTCGTGGCAGAGCCGGGAATCGAACCCAGGACCTCCGGGGCGGCAGCTAACCGTGCTGACCGCTACGCTACGGAGGCGACTATTTTACTTTATTTTATTTTTGATTTGTTTAATTTGTTTTGAAATGTTTTGTTTAATTTTTTGTTTTGTTTTATTTTGTATTATTTTTTTTTTTTCGTTTTGTTTTATTTTATTTTGTTTTATTTTAATTTCACAGAAAGCAAACACAAAACAAACAAAAAACACGAAGCATAAAGCAAAATTCAAAAACAAATGAAAAAGCATAAAACAAAAAACAAGAAACACAGAATAAAAGGCAAAATTCAAGAAAAGCTAAAGCAGAAAACAAACACAAAACCAAGAAAGAAAAACATAAAGTAAAATTCAAAAGCAAAAGCACAAAGCAAACACAAGACCAAAAACCAAAAACACAAAGCAAAAAGTAGAAAACAACAAACACAAAAGATACGGGAGGCAAATTCCAGATAAACGTTTCTCATAAAAATGATTCACAAGTGGATTAAACGAGTTTTGCAACTGAACGACTCACATGTTCTCTGACACGATTAAATAAATCACGTGTCTAATGAGCGATTGTCAAGGCTGTATACAGGGTGTCGGAAAATAAGAGGTAGAAAATCAATCCACGCAGCAGGGGAGCAATACGAGTTAAAATACCTGTGGGCGCAAACCAACCGTTAAGCTCCTGTGAGCATTTGTAAATACGAGGAAACTTGGCAACGTCACGGAATGAGCAACATCGAGTGCGGCTTGTTTCGAGCTGAGCAGCTGACGTGTAGTTCTCGTAGCTCCCATCTGTTACGGTAATGGCAGCTCTTTTTAATGACGCAATTAATTGGAAATGAAATAATTTAATAAGAAATGAGCCACTTGAAAACCGATTTAAATAATATAACTTCATAATAAGGCCAAAATGGATACAAGACAAAGTAGAATTTATCGCGGCGAGCGAATAGACAAAGAATAAAAAGCTTATTTAATTTTTAAAATTGAAAATGAGACCCAGAATTAACCAGGTTAATGTCATAATTAATTCGCAATTAGATATGTCATGCAAAGGAAAACAATTTTAAAACAATCGGGGATAAAAGGTTTTTACGGATTTGAACCCGAAACAGATGGGAGCAGACTGAACGGTGCCAGCACCTTGCCTACTGAGCTAGGAGAACCACCGGTGCGTTCCTCAGCTCGAAACACACAAGAGTGTAGACGCCGCACTCGATGCTGCTCATTGCGCGACTTTGCCAAGTTTCCTCGTAATTACAAATGCTCACAGGGGTTAACGGTTGGTTTGCCCCCACAGTTATCTTAACTCATATTGCTCCCCTGAGCCACCCCCACGCGTGGTTTGATTTTCTACCTCTCATTTTCCGACACCCTCTAGAAAGTAGCTTTTGTAAGTCTTTTCGATCTACGTTGCATTTTGTGAGTGTTTTTCAACCGCGATTGCATTTTGTAAGGACTGACAATCTAAATTGTTTCTTAGTAAGTCTTTCAATATAGGGGGCGAATATTTGGTGAGTATTTTGAATTTCAATTGCATTTTGTATTTTCAACCTAAACCGCTTTTTTGCAAGTAGTTAATTCTCAATTGCATTTTTGTGGGTATTTTGAATCTAAGTCGCCTCCGTAGCGTAGCGGTCAGCATGGTTAGCTGCCGCCCCGGAGGTCCTGGGTTCGATTCCCGGCTCTGCCACGAAATTTGAAAAGTGGTATGAGGACTGGAACGGGGTCTACTCAGCCTCGGGTGGCCCAAATGAGTAGAGGGGTTCGATTCCCACCTCAGCCATAATCGAAGTGGTTTTCCGTGGTTTCCCACTTCGTCTTCGGGCAAATGCCGGGATGGTACCTACTGCAAGGCCACGGCCACCTCCTTCCCTCTTCCTAGCCTATCCATCCCTATCTTCCATCCCTTCCCCTCCCTCATGAGGCCCCTGTTCGCTTTGCAGGTGAGGCCGCCTGGGCGAAATGCTGATCACACCTCAACAGTTGGATCCAACCCGACCAGATGTTCCAAGCTCCAGGACACTGCCCATAGAGGCTGTAGTGGTGAGTTCCCTCGCTGAGTCCGTGGGAACCACCAACCTAGAGGGTAAAATTGACTAAATAAAAAATAAATAAAAAATTTGAATCTAAATTATATTTTGTAAGTATTTTCAATCTGAATTGCATTTTGTAATTATTGTCCATCCAAATGAGAAGTTTGAATCTAACATACATTTTGTAAGCAATTTCCATTGCATTTTGTAATTACAACCTAAACCGCTTTTTGCCAGTAGTTAATTCTCAATTGCATTTTGTGGGTGTTTTGAATCTAAATTACATTTTGTATGTATTTTCAATCTCGTTTGCTTTTTGTAAGTATTTTGATTTCACTTACATTTTGTAAGTATTTCGACTATACGTTGCATTTTGCACGTATTGTGAACTTAACCTTCATTTTGTGCGTTTTTCACTCTATTCCTTTTGTGAGTATTTTCGTTCGAAATTCCCTTTTTGTAAGTATTACCGCTCTCCATTTTGTGAGTGGTTTCAATCTGAGTTCCTTTTTGTAAATATTTTCTTGCTCACTTAATTTTCGTTCTGGTTTTCACTTCATCGACATTTTCGCTTTCACACAGACCATTAGGGACCGATAACCTGGATGTTAGGCCCCTTAAAACAACAATTATCATCATCATCATCATCATATAGAAAGTAGCGATGCATTGGATCAAATAGGCTGAGTATTCATAGAGCTTCAACACTTGTTTAATGAGCTATTGTAGAGGCTGTATAAAAGGAGTGATGCGATGGATCAAGTAGGCTGTGGTTGAAGTTCGCTAGGTGACGAGGAGCGCTTATGGATATTGTCTAGTCTGGATTGACAACACACAATAAATCTCTTGACAGGTCAGAACACAAAGTTACTGAAAAATATGTGGTTCATTATCGATGTTGTGTGACTCTCCGTCCCCCTCTCCCCTATCAAACAAATTATGGTACTGCAACTTCGGAAAACTCAATTGCTGTGCCTCTAAATGTCAGCTTCAACATGGTACACCGGACCATATATTTTCCGAACTATTGATAAACCACATCGCCATTTCATATCACATTAAATGTTATTGTTTCTTACTTTCAGATTGACCAGCAGTTCTGTAAGCCTATGAAGAGATCATTGCAGCTCCGGAGGGAGACAAGATTATAAACTTAACCATAAGAGTTACAATGACCACACATCTTAATACAGCTCCGCTAGTTCTACTCTCGCTTCTTCTATGCACATTAATAAAGAGCGCAAAGTTAAATGTGAACAAGGAGAAGTGTCATCTTACAAACTACCTTACGAATACCATAAACCACTACTTCAGTCAAGAACATCTCCTGATTTGTATGGACCATTCAAGGAAGAGTTCATATCTGGATCAGTTTCTTCAACGATATTACTCCAACTCAAATCATGCAGGTTTAGTCTCGTACCGTAGATACGATAAGTTACCTAGAATGGAGAGAGAACACGTAGATAATATTTTGATTGTGTTGCAAGATGCTGAACAAAGTGATCAAGGTTTCAGACATATTCAAACATTAGACCGAACATACGTTTGGAGCTCTCGTGTTCGCTTTATAATTGTAATCGTTCAAACGGTTGAATCTAAGAATGGTTGGTTGGTTGGTTGGTTGGTTCTTAAGTTTAGGGGCTGCGACAACGCGGTCATGTAGCCCCGTGTACTTTGGGTGTGTGTAGAATCTGTCTGATAACCGGTGTTAATAGTGATGACTGTATTAGTGTGTGTTATCTGTTTTTTAATTTATGTACTGCAACTTAGAATTTTTCAAATAGTTCCTACTTTTGCCGCCATGCGCCACCGTCAACGACTACTAGGCCAAGTTCAGAACTTAACTCCTAGACGCCACCGCAGTCGGCTCTTGGCAACGAACATAGAAACCAAAGAGCGTTGTTTACATTCTTAACCTATCCAATTTAGCTTCACACAGGTGCAATTAGTGGAAGGTTCTTTAACATGCCATAAATATATGACATGGGACCGCCGGCTTTACTTCCCCTCCGAAGGAAGGCATACTGAGGGATTTTTAACGCTCTTAAAAAATCCGACGGCTTCGGCCGGGTTTGAACCCGCTATCTTGGGCATAGAAGCTCAGCATGCTACCGACTACGCCACCGAAGCCGCAATCTAAGAATGAACTAGGTACAGTTCACCGTATTGTTGAGAAACTGTGGAAAATGTATGTGTTGAATTTCTTAGTGATTATCTCATCGCGTGAAGTCGCCAGTGTTGCTAATTCTATCAAAGTGTACACTTGGTTTCCTTTCAATAATTCAGGACAGTGTGGGACTAATACTAAAGCTGTGATTGTTGTAGACGAGTGGATGACTGACGGAGGAGACTATTTTGATCATCACGCTCAACTGTTTTCGGAGAAGATTTCTAATAAATTCAATGCCTGCAAAATTGCTGTATCAGCAGTCGGTTATCCACCATATGTTTCACGTCAAATACATGAATACTTATCTAACTCTAGTAGTCCAAAACTACAAATACTTAGTCGTAACTTTGAGATTCAACTAATATTAGAAATGGCAGAGACCTATGGTATTCAGGTGCTATTTGTGTTACCATATCTCAAAAAATGGGGTGAACGTTTGGCCAATGGAAGTTGGGTCGGAGGAGCTGGGGATGTGGTCAATGGACTTGACTTGTGGTGGTTTCAAGCCAAGTGCAGAGTTATGGAGAGCAATGGACATGACCGTCCCACATGTTAGAGATGGTCTTTTGTGGTACGTTCCAGTGGCTGAGAGAATTCCCTATTGGAAGGCACTGATTGTAATATTCAACTCAGATATCTGGATCCTACTTCTTGTTTCCTACATTTTATCATCGGCCGTTATTTACCACCTGTCCACTGGAGACGGCATAACCCTGTCTGTTTTGAAGTCGTGGTCTGTATTGATTGGTATATCATTAAGTCAAATGCCAAAGCTGTCAATATCACGACTTTTCTTCGCTGTTTGGGTATTCTGCTGTTTGTTGATCAATTCAGCGTACCAATCAAAGTTAATTGGTGTGCTCACCCACCCAGGATTTGAAAAACAATTCCTCAATCTAAAAGATTTATCTGAGTCTAAACTGCACTTCGGTACCATGCCCATCAGTGCAATATTGGATAATTTAGCAGATGACATTGACGAAGTAACCAGTAAAATACACAAAAAATTGGAGATTTTAACTTTTAATGACTTACATCAGAGGGCAAAGACATCAAACAAGTATGCATTATTCTTCCCTCGATCTGCAATGTCACTTGAAGAAACAAACAAGACATTTGTGCCATTGGAGAGTGGGGGAGTCTGGTATGACTTTGTAATGTTTTTTAGAAGAAACAGTCTGTATACAGATAAGTTCAATACTGGGATGGTGAGATTGAGAGAAAGCGGGATATTGTACAAATGGTGGTATGATGAGATAAAAGCAGAGAGCTTCATTGCTATCAGGAAGAGAGAGAACCCTCAAAGTGAAGAAAATGTCGTCTTCACTGTCGAACATTTGCAAAGATCGTTCGTTATTCTGATCATGGGAATTAGTATGGCAACAATTGTATTTTTGGCGGAAGTTATCAATGGAAAATATTTCTCTCAAAATAAGAACAGAATTATATCCAATGTTCGCCACATACAAAGCAAAAGTGGAAGGAGACAAGAATGGTTACAAAGGAGAAAGTGGCGTCGATAGAACTGGAGTTCATCTTGGCCACGCAGTGCATTTCCTTATTTGTTTACCAAGACCAGCATACAGAGTCTACTTTGTTACTAAACTGCACTTGAGGAAGACATCAGCATAACATTATTGAATCTGAATTTTTGAAGCCTGTTTTCCCTTTATTAACAGGCCTTGATACTTCCATATTATCAGGCAGGCGGTGAGTTGTATTTTTGTATTTTTGACAGTCCGTTTCAAGCTTACTCCCATAACCAAAATATCTTCTTATTCTTCTTCTATTTGTTTCGAATAACCCATTTGGAGGGTACGATGAACTTTGGCTATTTCTCATTGTATTCGATTCCCTTTGCTTCATCCGTTTAGAGTATCGTTCCTCCTCTTCCTGAGTCCACTTTGATCTAGTTGTTAATTTCCTTCTCTCCCGAGTCTTCTGTTTTCTATAGTGACTGTTTTATTTTCAGCGTTTTTCATATCTGTTTTGTCTTGAACTATATTCTGCATAATTATTTTCTCTTAGCTCGCAGTATTTTTCTCAAAATTCTTCTTTCGACCTAATGTGACTTTTCTACACCTCCAATTCATGTTAGTATAAGTGTTTCTGCCGCATACAGAGTTTGGGTCTGACCACTGTTTGGTAGTGTCTTAATTTCGTGGTTGGTTGCTTGGTTCCTCAGATTAGGGGCTGCAACAACGTGGTCATGTAGCCCCGTGTACTTTGTGTGTGTGTAGAATCTGTGTGATAACCGGTATTAATTGTGATGACTGTATTAGTGTGTGTTATCTGTTTTTTAATTCAAGTAAGGACTACAGACTTTGAATTTTTCAAATAGTACCTACTTTTGCCGGCCAAACGTCACCGTCAACGACTACTAGTTCAGAATTTAGCTACAAGACGCCACCGCAGACGGCTCTTGGCAACGAACGCAGGACCCAGAGCGTTGTTTACATTCTTAAACTATATAATTTAGCTTCACACAGGTCTAATTAGTGGAAGGTTCTTTAACATGGCATAAATCTATGAAATAGGACCACCGGCTTTGCCATATGAATTTATTAAATTATTTATATATTGAAAAAGTATAATAAACCCTGGCTCTACAGCCCGTGAGGGCCTAGGCCTACCAAGCGACCGCTGCCCAGCCATTTGGCCTGCAAATATTGGAGTGATGCGAGATCAGCGCAACGGGTTCCCTCGGCCGTTAATCTTGGTTTTCGTGATCGGGGCGCTGCCTCACTGTCAGACAGCTACTCAATTGTCCTCACGAGGCTGAGTGCACCCCGTTCCAGCCCTCACGTCAGTTTTCTAAATCTCTGATGGAGCCGGGAATCGAACCCGGGGCATCCGGGTGAGAGGCAGGCGCGCTACCCCAACACCACGGGGCCGGCTAATTATTTATATAATTATATTAAACTAAAAGACCCGTGCTGCTCCGCAGCATTCACTTCAACAATCCTACAGCACTTCTGTCCATACGACATTCGCATGTCTTCATGCTAGTGACCTGAACAGACATTTTCGGTACCGTCACTTTTGGGTAAATGATGAAGTAGACTTATGAGATCAAACGTATGGGTGTCTGCCTGTCCTCTGTGTGTGTCCCAATATTTACCCTGCGTAAGCTTAAAAGGCGCACGGACGTCAGGTTCCAGACGCAATTCTGAAAAGCCAAGGTGAACAGCCAACTCCAAACACATAAGCTTATAATCTTCTCTGAAGAATTAATTCGACACGACTCGGAAGTTTGATGCTGGCTGGAGCTAGGTTGATAGGTCGCTCGCAAGCTCGTAAACTCACTCTGAAGCTAGTAATTTAAATTTCCACTAAATGGAGATTGCTGGAAGAAATGAAAACGTAAAAACACTTACAGTGGTCGATGTGGGAGCAGTCGCGGACTTTCTTGCAGAACTTTTCATGCTGAACAATTCTCAGAGATTATCGATATTTTTAACGGTTTACCCAGTATAAGCTTAAAAGACACACGGACGTTAGGTATTATTTCAACTCAATTTTCTGAAATCGTAAATGCTCGGCTTCTTTTGGTCATTAATAAATGTTTTTCTACCTAATCCTTCATCGAGAAATCCTTTACAGAATGGTGAAAACCGCATCAAAATCCATCAAGTTGCTCTAGAGATTACCCGTTACATCCAAGAATTGGGAACTTGGTTTTATATTAAGTAGATAGAGATATCCACACCATTTAAAGCTTCTTCTTGTTCTTCTTCTTCTACCTTATCCGATACGGACGTTGGCTACCACCATGGCTAACACCTTCTTATCCTGTGCAATCCTGAAGAGTTCCGTGGAAGACAGCCCAAACCACGTTTTTAAATTATCCATCCAAGTTATTCGTCTCCTTCCTGGTCCACGCCGTCCTTCAATTTTACCCTGAAGTATAACTTGGAGCAGACGGTATTTTGGATTCCTCATCATGTGTCCCAAGTATTCCAATTTCCTCTTCTTAATTGTGTTTAACAGCTCAGGTTGGCTGCTCACACGCTGAAGAACCTCGGCATTACTCACATGTTCTGTCCACGAAATTTTAAGAATCCGCCGGTATATCCACATTTCAAAAGCTCGAATCTTCTTTTCTGTAGCTACAGACAAGGTCCAAGCTTCAACACTATAAAGAAGGGTGGAGACAACATAACACTTCACAATTCTTTTCTTAAGCGTCATACTGAGATCTCGACAGCATAGTAGTTGTTTCATTGTCATAAAGATGCATCTAGCCTTCTCTATACGGCATCTTATTTCAACCGGAGGATCCCAATTCTCATTAATATTCTGTCCTAAATAAACCAAACTCTTGACTCGCTCAATCTGATGTCCATCGACTAAAAGGACTTGTGACAATGCTGGTTTTCGCGATATTATCATATATTTTGTTTTCTTAATGTTGAGGCCAAGGCCATATTGTTTACTCTTTTGATACACCATAGTAACAATCTCTTTAAGTCCTTCGAAACTATTTGCAATCAATACAGTATCATCTGCGTACCGTATATTATTAATATAATTACCATTGACCTTAATACCTTGTTGAATGCCATCAAGTGCCTCGGAGAAAATCTGTTCTGCATAGATATTATAAAGAAGTGGTGAAAGAATGCATCCTTGTCTCACACCACGCATTATTTCCACTGATCTCGATATATGTCCATCAATTCTGATACTAGCCTTTTGACCCCAGTATAAATTAATGATGATCCGAATGTCTTTCTCATCTATTCCTGAGTTCTTGAGTGCATTATACAACTTATCATTCTGACAACGGTCAAAGGCTTTTGCATAGTCCAGAAAACATGCATATACATCCTGATTCACCTCACGGCATCTCTGGAAAAGAACTTGAAGCGCAAATAATGCCTCACGAGTTCCTAGACCGTTGCGGAACCCAAACTGCGTGTCACTGATATGCATCTCGCATTTCCTGTATATGCGATTATGGATAACTTTGAGAAATATCTTGAGCACATGACTCATAAGACTGATTGTCCTGAAGTCACTACATGACTTAGCCATCGGTTTCTTCGGAAGAGCAATAAATGTAGACAAGAGCCAGTCTTCTGGTAATATTCCCGTGTCGTATATCTTGTTATATAAATTAGTGAGCGTCACAATGCTATCATCATCCAAGATCTTCAATAATTCCACTGGAATGTCATCTTGACCAGGAGCCTTGCCATTTTTCGCTATCCTAATCGCATATTTCACTTCATCCATGGTGATCATGGGTCCAACAACTGAAGGAATTTCGGGTCGGGAAGGACGATGATCATCATTAAAAAGCTCTTGTATATATTTCTCCCAAACCTGTAATTTTTCTTCAACTTCAAATACCGTGTTACCTTGACTATCAACTAAGTTGACTGTGTTTCTTTTCCTGTGTCTACCTGAAACTTCTTTGATTTTCTTATGGACCTGGAAAGTATCATATTTACTATTAAGTTCTTCAATTTCTTTGCACCTATCTGACATCCAAACTAAAGCTACTGCGGTACAATTTGGTGTTTTGTCTACTTATGAACAATGGTATAGATTTAAAATAAAAGATGGGTCTCTTATATTTGAATTTAGAGATTTAACTCTTGGTTAACATATAGATGTGTGCAAATTAATAGAATTAAATACATAATTTTAATTAGTCATAATTACTTTTAATCAAAATCATTTTATTGACCAACTTCTTTTGTTGTCCTACTTAGTAGTGTTTCTTTTCCCGTGGAATTACACCTTTTCCCATAAGGAATTGCGTCTGGAAACTTTCAGATTATTGGATTCCGAGGATATCTGAGCTGGGTCCATTTTAAATTTTTCATTGACTTTAGAATTCAAGTCGGTGATTTCAATGCATATTTCATGAATCTTTGAATAGTTCAATAGCGTTCATCACTTAAAAGACCCCAAATCCTTCCGCTCTAAATTCACACGTTAAGTAGAGTGAAATAATAAAAACGAAACGTGTGGCATTTTGCATTTGCAAGGCTCCTCTGTTAGTGGAAATTCTAAAAAATCATTTTAATTTGAGTTTCCTAAATGAAAATATAATTAGGAGTCTTGGTTAAACATTTCAAGTAATTTCATTGCCTTGTTAACATACTTAGTGCATTAAACCGTGAAAAGTAAAAATGCAAATTTGGAAAACTGACATCGAATCTAATAATTTGCACATCTCTGTAAAGACAGCTATCGCCTCCACCACTACAGATAGAATAGTAATTAAATTCGATTGATGAGAAATTAAAAGATAACTCACACAGGAATAATATTTATTAAGCTGTAAATTTGATTGAGTATATCTTTGTTATAGAACTGAGGGAATGAAATAACATGATGTAGGAAAGTAATCACCGATGTAGGACAATAATATTTATTTTTTACCATTACCACAGGGCAGTTATCGTATAAGGGATGCGGACGTCCTTGTATAATTGTTATTTAATCTGTGCCCCGTTTGCTGAGGTCTGTGCTCCTCCGCAACATTCGTTTCAAAGTTCTAATAGTACTTCCTTCCATTCGACATTTGCTGTTCGCTTGCCTTTTGGTTCTATTTGTACTTTGACGTCATGAAAGGATTTTGCTCGCGATAGTGCGGCATACAGTAAAGTTGTCCGTGGCTAAACACCGGTTGAGGTAAATAAATTCCAACTTGATCTAGGGTTTGACCTTGAGCCTTATTGATAGTTACACAAAAAGCCAAACGTACTGGAAACTGCCTCCTTTTGAAGGGAAATGACATAGAAGTATCTGATGGCGTAAGGTCAAGGCGAGGCAGTAAGACATTGTTTCCAACATTTACGCCAGTAATAATTTCCAGGTGTAAGCCATTTTCATGCATCTTCCAAACCAACAGTCTAGTACAGTTCAACAGACCTTGGGTAACATTAATATTTCTCAACAAAATCACAATTGAGCCTTCTTTTAGTCGAAGGATATGAGGTGACATTCCACTTATGCCTATGCTGTCTAAAAATTCTATTGGGAATTGTAGAAGTTCACTCTCATCTTCAGTAATCAAATTATTCACACTGATGTAAGTTCTCGATGATCCTGGGATTAGGTCTAAAACTTTGTCATTGATTCCTTTACAATGTTCATTTTTAGGTGCTAAAATCGCTATTTTTGAAAAGCGTGAAATATTTTGCAGCGTGGGACTGATTTTGAATTTTCTCCATCGACGTGAGGGTATTAACTGTTACCAATTTGTATCAAGAAGTTTGCAAAGTCACGTTGATCTGTATCCGCTAGCATATTTTTGTTGAGTTTAAAAGTTTTGAATAATGGCCACAAAGGAGAGAACCTTACTGACATTTGGACTGATGCTGCTTTAGATGCGTGAGGCACAACAGGCAATACCAGCCTAAAATCTCCACCTAAGATGATAATTTTTCCTCCGAAAGGCACGTCGTTATTCATGATGTCCTTGAGCAACCAATTTACACACATCAACGCGTGCTTATTAGCCATAGAGGATTCATTTCAGATGATAAGTTTTGCTGAACGAATATAAAAAGCTTCCTTGCTTTTAACTTTTATTCCTGATACAGAACTTTCATGTAAATGTAGAGGTAACTTGAACTGACTGTGTACAGTAGTAACATTTCTGCAATACCAGTCCATGCAACAGAAACTACATTTAACCCCAAATTTGTGCAACTGTGAATCAAGCATTGGTAAAGAAATGTTTTCCCGGTGCCCCCTGGACCGTCAATGAAATATGCATTACTCATCCTTTCATTGCTGTTTTGTACTGTACCCGATAACCCGGATAGTAGGCTGTCAGATATCCGCCCCCTCAATCGGATTGCCAATAATCAAACGCGCCGGCATAGCTACATCAATGAAAATGGCACTGACAGATACTATCGAGATTAGAGCACAATAGTTAACAAGAAAATTATTGTGGAACACACCAAAATATACGGGGGTTCATACTTACCTTTACTTACCTCTTAAATTTATCTCGGGGACTGGGTTGTCAACTGGATCACTTAAAGTATGTCCACACAATAACCTCCACCATGATATTTAAAATGAACCAGAACGAAGACGAGAAACCTTAAACTGCACAATAATTTATTTCACATAAAGAATGATTTAACAAAAAAAATAACAAAATCAACGTGGCAATCAGAAGCCATCGACCACATAACCATGTCCTCCTGTAGGACTTGTATTCTCTACATATAATGTTTCAGCTTTCTCAAGCTCATAGCAACGTAAAAATAATAATGCATATGGAATGGAAACGGGATTTGGGATGAGACACATATATCAATTGTTTTGCGTGTTTATATACTTCACATTTTATTTATAGCCACAAGGCTATTATGGAACGTCCTTGGCCTCTGTAACACAGTTGTCCGGGCCAGCTGCAATGCACCTGTATCGTCAAAGCGGACTCCCGTTCGTTCAACCCTAGCATAAGCGTGTTACCTCAGAGCTTGGCTCTCCTTTTCAAATACGTAAATGTTCACATCTCAACTGAAATATTATCACGCAAATGTCTTACATGCTTCATTCAAACACCAGTGGATTACTCCAACAATCCCAAATCATGTTTAATTGTTCAAACCACTTGTTTAACTAGCGTTGTTTAGAGTATAAAAACAAAACTCTAAATGTTAATAACAAAAGTTCATTAATTATTTATAACAATAATAAATTGTTTATAATAATGTCAAATGACAATTGAAAATTTTATACACGCCTGTATTAATCACTATCATTTCAAATTATTTAACAAAGATATTTACAAAATTATTTTACAATATTATATTGTTTATATTATTTATACAAGAAATACATTAAACCACACGTTTATCCGGTTGATAATTACTCAAATCGTGATGATATAATCGACCAATGAAGGTTAGTTATATTTAACTGTCAAATTCAGGTTTAATAAGGTTTAATAATAATTATTAATATTTGTGACGGTAACCTCCATTCAAAATCTTTATCTCAAATTATTTAACACTCTTGTTAATTTTAACAGTATCTTCATATGAATAACTTTCAAAGAACAAGAACAATACAATCAGCGGGAAAATACTTCGCTCATAACGCACAAAAATTGCACAAAAATTGGCCCAAAATTCATCATATATCTTCATATATATGGCATAAAATCTTCCAAACTACACACAAAAACCTCCACTTATTAATTCATCAACTTCATTAATTATTGTGGGAACCTCCTTCATTATTCAAGGGCATTATTCAACAGCGACTTTTACACGTCCACTGAACTAACGATTATACATCCATTGTTCCTCTTTAAAAATTCTTATATTCATCAATTGTAATAATGACTGTTATTATTTAACCTTCGTGGGTTTCATTCATGAATCGATATGAAGTAAAAATTTGCCAATCACAAATAAATTTAATAGCAAATACGATTAGACACACCTGCCTGGTCTATCAAAATTGAGATTAACATCTTCAAAGTAACGCAGTATAAAAATACTATCTTCAAACAAAGTTCATCTAAACTGCAAAATAGTCGAATAGAATACCATTAGATTGTGGAATGCAAACATTATTGTTCCAATCTAGAATTGAGAAAAACTCCTATCAAATGTTCATTACTATAGTGTATTCAATAAATCGAAATAAAAGTTCATATTTCATAAAATTGTCTATAATGCAATGATAAATGTCTATGTTGCAATCATGTTCATAAGACGACTAGTATTTCAAAGATCGTCGATTTCGTAATAGATTTTAACGCTCTAAAATCATTTAATCATTCTTCTTTCTTGAGGATGACAGAAAATTGGTCAAAGTAATTTACTGAATAGAATTACTTTAATAAAATGACACGCTGTCTGAATTCAAATCTGCCATAGCAAATCGTTAACTTTACAGTCAAATCGTGACTACAAAAATATGCAAATTACTGAAAGAATCTAAATCATCAGTCTCAACTGATCCAAAATTATGAAGTATGCCAATGACATAGCAATGTCTCAACAAATCGAAGAAAAAGGCATAAATCATCGAAGTGTACTGAGTTCAGAAATATCAATCAAGAAAATGGGGCAAAAGATAGGACAGAAAATATGGGAAGAATGGTTGCTCAGATATCGCTACAAGACTCAAATAATACAAGAAACGTTCACGACTACCTTATCTGTTGATTGAAGAACTAGAGGAAAGTTTTCAAAGAAAACTGCTGTTGGTTCCATTTCACCAGCGTGAAGATGTGCTCCGTCCTCGAACTTGGAATCAGCGTCCTCGGAGAATCGAACTGCTTCCTCCTCCGAAATTGCACTGCTCCGTGGATACGAAAAACACCCTTCTGGCAAAACTCTTCTTTGTGCGCCGGGACAACCCTGGCCTCTCTTGAAAGTTCCCTGAAGTTCTCGCAGGAATTCGCCATGAAGTTTATTGTAGTTATTTCCGCAGAAATATTCATAGTTGTGGAGTATGAAAATATTTCCACTGTCATCTGGTATAATTCAGCGATGGATTCACGATGCATGAGTGCAGTTGGATGTTCACTACATGCTCGCTTTTGTAGAAAGACGATTAACGAAGTTCCATGCTGTTATTTCACTCAATCGATATATGTCCCAATTGCATTAAAGCCTTAGCCTTCCATCTCAACTACTGTTATAATCATCGAAAGCACTGTAAGATTATAATGTTCCATAGTCGAATGTATCGTTGTAATACCAAACGTATTCTCCAATATCACTGTTGCACTCCACGTGTCAGCCGTAGTGTATAATGTGGAATTTTAAAAGTGTTTCTCCTGTGGCGAGAAAATCACTTTTGTTGGCAGCCTTAAAGTTTCAATATCTTTCGAAGTATAACTGTGAAATTGTTCAAATCTTCTACACACCTCAATGTTATACTGCCCAATAGAATTATAATGCAGGCTGAAATTAGCGCTTGATATCTTGACTGGTGGAAACGTTAATGTGAGCGTTTCAACTTCACCTAGTTTCGAGCAGCGTAAAATGGAACTGCTCCGAGTTCGTTCGATGCGCCGGGCTTTAACCACGCTAAAGACAACTTACTTCACTGAATCACTTGAAAATAACTATATATCACCAGAAATATATATGCGATCTGACATATGAGATCTGAGAGTTCCTCTCTCCTGTGCACGACCTTTTATCAACTTCTTAAGGGGCGTATCCATCCCTTCCATAGCCTGTTGCTGCGTCATTGCTAGAAGTTTTAACTTTGGCTATACTAGACGGATTTTCAAATTTCAAAAACTCAAAATTAATTTCTTCAAAATTCCAAATCAATGCCATAACTGAAAATAGATTTCCACAAATCTGCATGCCAAAAGTAATCAAATATCGTAGTTTCAGCAATCTCCGTCTTCCTTCCAAACTATCGTTCATTGGTTCGAGTCTCTCCTCCAATAGCGTAGCTTCTTCCTTAGCACAATACCTTGTTTCCTGCGACTGCGTCGTAAATCTAAGATCTTTCTCGAACAAAATCATGACGTCACCAAGAATCTCAGCTCAATCAGCCTACTGGCATGAAGTCTGCGTCATCCGTGCCTACGTCATGAGTATCCACGTCACAACTATGACATCCATAACTTTACTCATATTTTCCAATACAGCCACCGTGGTCTCAATATAATTCAATTTCCGGGGGCAGTACTAACCCCAAAATTTCTGTAATTATAGCCGTTTGGTTTCCATTTGCTTGGTTTATCATCCGACTTAATTGATCCTCATTAAGTTTTGGATAATTCATTGGTAAATTTGTCTGAGGGAAATTATCAATAATAGCTGGCAATTCGAGAGAAGTAATGTGAAGACCATGGAGCTTTAATGTATTAGAAATATGTATAAGAGTGAACTGATATGCAATGTTAGGTTCGTGAAACTGCAGATAATCTTCTGATGATGAATTCTTGAAAATGTCCCATAACTATCTTACATTTGATGGGGTCTGAAAGATAGATGTGTAAGAAAACAGTTGTCGTAACAGAGAAGGCATCTGAAATTGTGACGCTTCTGCCAAACAACGCTGCCATTCAGAATCGTCAATCAGCATACCTCGCTCCTTAGCTGTTTCTTTAAAAGTAGAATAGACAACTGCTTTGTATGTTCGTAGATCCTGGTAGCTGGTAGCACCTATGACGTGAAGCAATAACAGGCGTAAATAATACCTTTCTGTTTCTGTAGGCGAAACATTATACATTCTGCCTATAGTTTTTGAAACATTTTTTCTTTTTTGCTACTGGCAGTTGCTCGTATTCCAGACGTAATTTACTGGTGTTTCAGGATATATATACGAACTTCTGGCTTGCGAATCTTGATTTAACTTGAACCACGCTTGTAATTCCGTGTTGCGCAACTGTGCTTGAAGTATAATATAAGGAGCGTTATCATTTTTAAAATAGATATTTTGCAGGTTTGGCAAGTGAACTGGTAATCGCGCGATAGAATGTGACTGTTCATGCATGTGAAATGAAAACATCCTGAATGCGGCTTCCGTTGGACCAGCATTTAGGAAAGAAGTAATTTCATCGTAGTTCACCGTTTCGCCTTCAGGACATATTTTAACAATGCAGCAGTCATGACCTTTATACACATACTTGTGGATTTTAATATATAAGATACTTGTGGATGTATTTATTTAACACTCCAAACACGTGAACATATTTCAACATTAATATGAGCTTGCAAGTAAAGTAAAGAAATGGATTGTAGGGAGCAATGAATCGACTATCGATTTCAATGCCTCGAATTGTGTTTATAATAATCCGTCCATTATTTCTTCTCCTATACGAAGGATAACCATTGGCATTATCTTTGGTCCCTTTCTGAAACTCTTTAGGGAAACTTTCTTACATACGCCATCTTTCATACAGACTGAAGAAGGATTCAATGATCCGCGAGGACCATGTACCATATGACGCCTTACCAACTCCAATAGCGCTTCATACTCGAGAGCTGGTATTTCGGCTGACACCACACTGTCAATGGCAGAAATTTCTCGAAACTTACAATCTTCCGTTAATGTTAAGAGTAAATGGATGTGCGGAAGACCTTGTTTTTGAAATTCCGCTGTATATAGATATGCTTTTACCGAAAATTTCCTTAACATAAATCAATCGTAGCTATTCCTTTACTTTCCAATGGAAAACTCTCAATTCAATATCAGGCCTATTATTAGCCGTTTCCCAGATATGAATGCTGTTAAGTATTTCTGGCCGGCCCGCATTATAGGTGAACGTAATGAATAAATCTGGCTTTCCAAACTTCCTCACTATCGCCATGGTATCCTGATAATGTTGCTATATTTTCCTTGGTGTACCTGTAAAAGAAGATGGCAAAACTACAATACGACCGACTCTGAGATTTTCATTTTCTGCTCGTGCATGCAAGGCGTCTGCTAAAACGGCATATGTATCAATTCTTAACTTCGTTTTTTGATTACGCATATATTTTAACAGGTCACCTTCCATACGATAGTACGGTGGTAATCCACGAATAAATATCCATTTTGCAAACTTGAGCAGCGGCAACTAACTCAACATGACTCCATGAACACCATTCATAGACATATGAAAATGAAAATCCACAGCCTGCTTCCAGTCTCCGACCGGTTCAGGAATGGAATGAATGAAGCCCCAATCTAGCGGCGAGGATATGAACTGTGCCGGCTGCTGAGGCCTGACGCACTCCTCCGGGGCAATGATTAAATGAATGACAGATGAAATGAAATGATAGTGGAGAATGTTGCTGGAATGGAATGTTGACAGGGAAAACTGGAGTACCCGGAGAAAAACCTGTCCGCCTCCGTTTTGTCCAGCTCAGATCTCACATGGAGTGACCGGGATTTGAACCACGGACCCAGCGGTGAGAGGCCGGCGTGCTGCCGCCTAAGCCACGGAGGCTTGATTCATAGACATATACATATTGTAATTATCGCTCGTATTGATAGCAGTTTCGTACATATCGCTGTTGCCAACAATAAAAGAAATAATTATTCCACTTGTCTGTAACATGTTTTACAATTCGCTTGCTAACCTGTGTAAATATACTCTGATTGTTGTACTCGCAATATGCCAATTTATTTAATTTATTTAATCGTATTGTGAATTACATAAAAACAAATCACAAATCCAAGTTCAAGTTTTGGAGCCATTCCACAGTACATTCTCGAAGATGAAACAGATCACTAGGGCTCCCGGAGTAGGCGTGTAGAGGGAAGCGCTGGATGATATGGTCCATGGTCTGTTCCTCCTCATTGCATTGACACAATGGGAAATCTATCCAACCCCACTTATGGCATAGGTAATTGCAACGGCCGTGCCTGGTTCTCAGTCTATTGAGGCGACACCATAATTTTCTAGGAAGGTCAAATCCTTGTATTTTTCACCGTTGGGTTGATCTCCTGGGCACTAGTTCCAGACGTTGAGTTTGACCATTCGTCCTGCCAGCATTGGTTTAGGTTGAATCGATTTGCCAGAAGTTGGTCGGCCAATAAACTGGTTGGTCTCCTCGAATGAAGTCGCTTCGGTGGTGGGTGGCAGAATTCCTGGTGTATTGGTAATGAGGGAGAAGCATAGATCTTCTTTGCTTCTCTGTTCAGAGCTTCCTTCCTCCTCAGGTGAGGTGGTGGAATGTGGCTGAGTACTGGTAGCCAGTGGCGAGGGGTTGATTTTATGGTGCCGGTTATGCAACGCATAGTGTCATTCAGCTTGGTATCCACTTTATGCACATGTGCACTTTCCAACCATACTGGAGCACAGTATTCCGCAGCAGAATAGACTAGACTGATACCCGTTAATCTTAAGCAGTCCGCCGTGGCTCCCCATGAACTACCGCAAAGCTTGTGCAGGATGTTATTTCTGGTGGAAATTTTGTGAGAGAGCTTGGTGAGGTGTTCTTTGTAGCTCAGAATTCGGTCCAGCGTGACCCCTAGGTATTTCGGGAATGGGTCGTATTTCAGTTTTTCACCACGAAATACAACATTTGGCTTGTAGTTTGCTAGTCGGTTGGCAAAATGCAAGCATGAAACCTCTGTCTTAGACATACTTGGGATCAGTCGCCAGGACTTAAAGAACGTTGACATTTTCTCCAGATCGGTTGTAAGAGTGCCTTCTGCATCTTCAAAAGTTCTGCTTTGAGCTACCAGTGCAATGTCATCTGCGTAAATAAACTTAGTAGCTGTTGTTGGTGGCAAGTCATGAATGTACAGATTGAATAGAACTGGGGCCAAAACTGATCCTTGGGGTAGACCATTATTTAGTTTCCATTTGCGACTTTTAGCATCATCTAGAAATACTACGAACTCTCTTTCACAAAGCATGTTAGAGATAAGATTTGCAATTTCCAAACAGGGGATAGCTTCCAGCACTTTGAGGATCAGTCCATGTCGCCAGACAGTATCATATGCGCTAGTCAGGTCGATAAAGACAGTTGTTGATTTTAGCTTCTTTTGAAACCCTGCTTCAAAGTGAGTGGTGAGGGCCAAGACTTGATCAGTACAGCTTCGGTTTTTCCTGAATCCAGCTTGTTCTGGTGGGGTTACAGCTTCAATGAGTGGTGCTATCCTGGCAAGAAGGACTCGTTCTAAAAGTTTATAAATGCAGCTAAGAAGTGCTATTGGACGGTAGTTTTCAGGTCTCTGCTCCGACTTGCCAGGTTTAAGAAGGGCGATCACCTTTGACCGTTTAAACTGCTTTGGTAGGTTGTTAGTCTGAAGGATGAAAGTAAAAAGTGAAGTAAGCCAGCTGATGCTATGTCTACCCATGTTTCGCAGGAATTCATTATAGATGCCATCTGGACCAGCAGCTTTACCAGTTTTCAACATCTTGATAGCGGTTTCAACTTCCTGAACAGAAAATGGCCTAGACAGTTTCTCATTCTTCTGAGTTCTACGTTTAAGTTCGGTGAGCTTTTGTTTCACTGTTTTCGTGTGACATTTATCTCTTTTGGATCCTGTAATGTCCACCATTCTATTTGCAATGGCATCTGGGCTCAAGTTAGTATACTGCTATTTGGAGATATGTTTTCCAGTAAGACGATTTAAGACTCTCCAAGCCTTTCTGCTCGATTTCGCGAAGTCCATGTTTTTCAGTGTTTCTTCCCACTTTTGTTTCCCATTCTTCTCTAGTGATTGTAGCAGCTTCGAACCAACTTCATGATTGCCTGTTGTTAGATATTCTTCGTATAGCGCCTCGCTTTCAGGGTTCCAGCCTGGCACATAGTCTTTTCTGAAACCTCTAGGGATGTTTAATTTAGCAGCTGAAATTACTAGGTTAACGAAGTCATCATAGTTATTGGCAATTGGCTCTAGTTTTGAATCAAATAGCTTCCGATGAAGATCTTCAGAGAATTTGTCCCAATTTGCACGGTTGAAATTCCACCTGGGGAGAGGTACTGAGTTCACCAGGGGTATCTTCGTGCCAGTTTCCAGAAGACCTGGTCGGTGTTGGCTGTTTGGGAAGTTAGACAGTATTTCACGTGCAGTGTTAAGAGGCTGATCAAGACAATCCTTGGACACAAATGTTAGGTCGGGATTGTAGTCTCTTCCCCAACGAGCAGAATGGAAGGAGCCTTTGTCTTTCGCGTCAAAAACTAGATGCAGATCGGATATTTCTGCCCATTGAGTTAGTACCTCGCCATCATCATCTACTGTGTCATACTGCCAGTTTGTGTGGTGGCTATTAAAATCCCCAGTATAGATGCAGGGATGGTTGAAGGTGGGCAAAACTTTCGAAGTCCATCTGATGCAAGGAGGCTTGTACACATTAACGACGATTAGGTCATTAATTTTTACTACTATAGAGAAGATAAGATCTTTGTCACTCGATTCAACAACTTGTACTCCAGTCAGGCCAGATTTGGCGTAAGTGGCAATTCCATACTGTTGGTGATGGATGGCTTCAACTAATGTATAGCCCGGTATTTGTCCTCTTCTAGCAAGGTCCTGTTCATCTTTTGTGTGTGTCTCCTGAATGTTGACTATATCAATGTTGAGGCTATTAAGCTGTTTGTGGAGGTAGTCACACTTGGCAGAACATATGCCTTCAATATTTAGTTGGAGAATGCGGACGGAAGGTCCAATGTCTATGGCTTGGTGGTTCTGAAAAGAACCGTTATAACGAAGAGTTTGAGACATTGTAATTTGTTCAGTTTCACCGTATGTCGTTGTTGCTCGCTTAGCACCACCCAGGGGACACGTGCAGGGCAATTTATAGGTAACTCCTGCGGACGTGAGCAACGGTCATCACGCCAATGACCTGAACAGACAATTACATTCACCTTTAATCTTTATAACATTTGTAATTGAGTGTCGCTTCTCATTCATCAAAATATGATTCAATGTATTGATTGAGCACACAACCTATAAGGACGAATGATGAAACGAAAAGAAGACAGTTTGTAGCTGGTGAGACCAAAGACTATATAACAGAAAGATCGGATACACAATACAAAATGGCGATTCCAACATTCGACTGTAGCGGCATCTTCGTGAAATAAGTTGCCTTTCGTATACAGTATTTGTTGTCATTCAAAGAGATGTTGACATGAGAGTGTCATTAGCAAAATGACTGCTGATTGTGCATGAGCATTTCAGTTTCAAAGTAATCCATTCTTTGAGAAGTTTTAATTAAATTATGTGCACAGAATCCCCTTCTGCTTATTGTATGGATACATGCGACATTAGCGCCCGAGTGGAACAGGTAGAAGTTAACGATATCATGTATAGATACATGCGACATTAGCGCCCGAGTGGAGCAGGTAGAAGTTAACGATATCATGACGTAATTAGGGAACTCTCTGTTAATATCAAGTTAGATTTATTATTGGGCGGCGTTGAATATCATGATACAGTGTTAGTCGTTGTCGCCTAGCGACAATATGTCCGTCAAATCATTCGATCCTATTTTCGTGAGACCTTGAAGGAAGTAATATTCGCAATTATTTTAATACTCGAATGATGTAATCAAGTAAGCTGGATGTCAATCGACGGTGCTTGACGGGCATTACATTTTAAGACAAAAAACGTCGTCGTAGCGCAAATACTTCCCGAGATATTTCAGTTTTAGTAAAGGGTGAAATTTTTTGAAAACTATTAGCCTACTTTCGATTTTTGCAAAAAATGAAAGTAGACTTATGAGATCACTACAGGGCGAAAAAAAAAAGTGTGTCTGTCTGTGTGTGTGTATGTGTGTGAGTCTGTGTGTGTGTGTGTGTGTGAGTGTGTGTACTCTGAATGTCTGTCCCCCCCCTATAAATTCGAACACGGTGAGCGCAAATTGAACGAAATTTGGTACAAAGGTAGCACTAGCAAAGGACACCTCAGTGTCATGTTTTATATCGCCGCCATCTTGACGGAAACGTAATGGCGGCCACACAAATGTTCAAAGCTTAAATCAAATTACGACTAACCTAATCATCCGATCTCTACCAAATTTTGCAACAACATACCTTTATGGGGGTAGCATCCTTTGACCAAACTAATAGGTCATCAGCCTAATAGTTTGCGGATGGCGGCCATCTTTGTGTGAAAATCGATTGCCCTATTAATTCGAACACGGTGAAACCGAATGGAACGATATTTGGTACAGAGGTAGTACTAGCAAAGGGCACCCCAGTGTCATGTTTTATATCGCCACCATCTTGACGGAAACGTAATGGCGGCCACACAAATGTTCAAAGCTTAAATCAAATTACGACTAACCTAATCATCCGATCTCTACCAAATTTTGCAACAACATACCTTTATGGAGGGAGCATCCTTTGACAAATCTAATAGGTCATTAGCCTAATATTTTGCAGATGGCGGCCATCTTTGTGTGAAAATCGATTTCCCCTATTAATTCGAACACGGTGAAACCGAATGGAACGAAATTTGGTACAGAGGTAGCACTAGAAAAGGCCACCTCAGTGTCATGTTTTATATCACCGCGGCCACCCAAATGTTAAAGGCTATAATGTAATTACGAACAACCTAATAATCTAGTCTCTACCAAGTTTTGCAACAACAAATCTTTATGTGGGAAGCATATTCTGACCAAACTGCTAGATCATCAGCCCAATAGTTTGCAGATGGTGGCCAAGTATGTGTGCAAATCGATTCCCCCTATCAATTCAAACACGGTGAAACCGAATTGAACGAAATTTGGTACAGAGGTAGCACTAGCAAAAGACACCTCAGTGTCATGTTTTATATCGCCGCCATCTTGACGGAAACGGAATGACGGCCACCCAAATGTTAAAAGCTTAAATCAAATTTCGACCATCCTAATAATTTGATCTCTACCGGATTTTGCAACAACTTGCCTTTTTGTGGAAAGCATCTTATGACTGACTACAAGGTCATCAGCCCAATAGTTTGCAAATAGCGGCCATGTATGTGTGCAAATCCATTCCCCAGATCAATTCAAACACGGTGAAACCGAATTGAATGAATTTGTTACAGAGGTAGCACTAGCAAAGGGCACCTCATATTCATTTTTAATATCCCTATAGCACGTTGTATTTCAACAAGCTACTACAACCAACATTCAATTATACTCCTTGAAAAGGACAAAGGGTTATAACAATACCCATGCATTTAGGAGAAAGTAGGCTATATGTTCTTTACTGAACATCTTGTTTTAATATATAAGATTTCGTTTACGGCCATTAGAGACCATGTCAACCAACTGTTACACATTCATAGAAGCCTTCTTTGCATCCCAGTAGCGTTGCATTCTTCCCCAGGCAGCCTGTCTCCTTTCCATCGTTCATCCGCTGTTCATTTTGCATTCTCCGTGAAAGCCCTACTTATAGATCTCCTTGATTTTATTATTATTATTATTTGATAGAGCCACCTACGGACTCTAACTACACAACAACCTTTCAGGCTTTCTTCTTTAAGGTGTTTCTTGTCGTTTAGCTTCCTGCCAAAGATCTTTCAACCTCTGACTCCTTCTCAATCGTTCTTATGCTGACAGCGTGGGTATTTCTTTGGGGGCGGGTCCTTCACACCTGCAATTTTGGTTCTGAATCCTGTCCTGTCCCAGACTTCGGCCGGTCCAATATTTGCCCTTTTTAAGTCCTGATGTACTTCCTGAAGCCATGGAGGCTGCACAGTCCATTTCTTCTGAAGATTGAGAATTTTGTTAGCCAATCTCTCGGTCCCCAGTCGTTTAATATGACCATAGAACATCATCTTCCTCTCTCTCCTGCTGACAGGAATCCCTTCTGACTTGTCATTGAGTTCTTGGTTTGACCTCAGTTGAAATTTGTATCCGTCTCCAGGTATTTTATTGGGACCTAGAATTGTTCGGAAGATCATCCTTTTCCCTTTTCTCAATTTCAACAGCTTTCATGCTTGATAAGGTTTATGCCGCAGAGAGACACTCTGGCGTCACTACTGAGCAATAATGCCTGCACTTGGCCTGATATGAAAGGGATTGGGACTTATCTGTGTTGATGCTTAATTTTATTTATTACTTCATTCATTTATTTATGTTTTAAGTATTTATGTCAAAAAATACAACCTATCAGTTGTCGATCACAGTTGGATGCCGAGATGATTAATGCAATGGGCTGTAGGAAATCAGTCTATGTCCCTGGATAACACCAAGCTAGCATTCGCTTACAGGGTGAAGGATTGTCTGGCGTTGAGCTCTATAATCCCAATCGGGTGTTGGCAGATCCTTCCACTTGTAACCCGTACCCGTGTATCTGTTTTCTGCTCTCCTAAAGTCCTGTACACCTTAAATAATGTAATAACAAGGTAGCTTTACCTTTTGTCCTCCAATACCACTAACATGGTGACTATAGTATAGTTTCTTGCTGTTGGATTATATTCACTGTTCACACTGATCTTTCAGACACTGAGACTGTCACTCACAATATAGGGACCGGATTTTATTAGGGTTTTAAGTAGGTTGTTATGTTTAAAGTGCAGCAAAAGTTGTCTTAAACTGTGCAAAGTTTAAAATTGATGCTGAATTTTTAGTAGAAAATCTGATTGCAACGGGAGGGTAAATATAGTACATTATGCAACGAGCCTATAATGGCAATAATTAAGACACGAGTATGTTTATAAAAAGCCCTTTCGGCACGCCGGAAGGCGGAGGTAGATTTCACCGGGCAAACTTGGGAATAGGCGAAAATAGGCAGAATATGCAGGTTTTCGTAGAAGGATCAGACCTCATTTATTGGGAAACAGTATTTTATAATTGGAGCTTAATTAACTTTTTTTTCGTCGTTTTATGCATATTTTAAACATTTATTGTCTTATGGGGACGGTAACCATTTTGTCATTTGGGGTCCATTTTTATACTTGTGGTCACACTGTCCTTATGCAAGGTTTCGACACTGATGAGTAACTATCTAACGGTCTGTTACTTCTTCACGAAAAATTTTACCTCCCGCAGAGATTTTAGTTGGTTCCTCCGTTTAGGGGCTGCAACAACGCGGTCATGTAACCCCGTGTACTTTCGGTGAGTGTAGAATCTGTCTGATAAACGGTGTGAATTTTGATGACTGTATTAGTCTGTAATTCAGCTAAGGACTGGAGACGGTCAATTTCAAGCAGTAGTTCCTAATGTTGCTACCACATACTACCGTCAACGACATCTAACTGTGATCTTGGCAACTAGATGCCACTGCAACCAGAAACTCGCAACGAACGTTGGAATTTCCCCTACAAAGGAAAGCATACTGAGGGATTTTTAGCGCTCTTAGAAAATCCGACGACTTCAGCCGGCTTTGAACCCGCGACCTTGGGTATAAAAGTGCAGCATGCAACCAGTTACCTCACCGAAGCCGCTTCACACTTAGTCGGATGGAAAACTGAATGTGATCTCGTGCAAGTGCGTTGTCATGGCAACGTCTGATGGATCATCCCTCATCAATTTAGTAGTGTTGCCATGGCAACCTCTGATAGTTCTTGACATTTTCTTATAATTCCGAAATCATTTTGTTCATTCCTTGGCGTAATGGTGGGTCATATCAAATATTCTTTCAGACAAAAGTTTTAGGTAATTATTGGGGGAATATTGTCCATTTTGTACGGTTTTGATATTGTGCCTATTAAGAGAGATATGATTAATGTTTCCCGAAAAACCCATAGGGATACATATTCTGTAAAAATGTCAAAGTGATTGGTGCAAAATTGCGGTAGTTATCGTGTCCACAAGAAAGATATATATATAAATTATATATAAACTTTTGAACTGAAGGTGATTTTGGGGTCTAGGGGATGTGAAACGCGAAGATATGTCAAAATTTTCCGGAAGTCGAAACATGGTACCCATTGCAATAGTTAGCTTTTTAATGAAATCTACCTTAAACGAGCGTATGCGAGTTTTATAATTTTCATACGAGTGTCTTAATTACCATTATAGGCTTTTTATGCTCGAAGATAATTATTATAACTATTTCATATTCGAAGATAATTATTCATAAATATCTTTCGAGATTTCGCCAGTTTTATGTACAGATCAGAGTGCATGGGACGCAGAGAATGCCTTGTATTTGACCATGAACTCCTTGATTACTCCACAATAACACTAGTCATGCAGTGAAATTTAAATTAGGAGGCGTAGATGCGATGCTATCCTTACCAAATTGCTCACACAACTGTTTCTTGAGCTCTGATTGTAGGGGAATCTGTTTCATAATGAAAATTAGTGTTATAATGACCCTCATTATTTTACAGTTTTCTGACATATAATATTTATATTTCAACATCGTCGAACATAAACTGTCCTATGGATTACTTTTAAAAATAACCGACTAAAATTCAAATATACTGCAATGTATGGAACAAAACTGCAATCAGGTATTTTTAGGTACTACAGAATTCATGAATCTTTTGAGTGTGATTCGGAAAATTATTGAAGTAGTTTTGAATTTAAAAGTAAGAATATAGATAAGAACCTAATAATCCGGTCCCTAATTATAATGTAACAAGAAATTTGGCGTCATGGGACGATCAACCAAGTCTGTGGCAATTGCCAAGCGAATGCTACGATTATATCCAACCCAAGGTGGAATGCCAGCAAGATCGTGATGCCTCGCTGGGAATCAAAATCCAGAACATCGGGAGCGCCATCAAACTAGAAGGTGAACAATTCTCACACTCATGGTATGTAGATATGTTTAACGGAGAGTTCTACTGCCTCTTTAAAATAGGTCAATTTTCTTATCATCTAATACCGCCCTCACTGGCATGTGGTACATTCTTTGAATGTACTGGACCAGTGGTGGATCCAGAAGTTGACCTCGGAGGGGGCACTCTAGCATTTCAGAGTAGCTACAGAAAATATGTAATAAATTTACTAAATTTGTGTTTAATCTACACACACTACATCCAACCACCATATTTTATAATTCTACAAGAAATTCATTATATCAAAATGATTTATTGGTTTCAATTTCAAGTCATTGTCAGTATGTAAAAAAACCTTTTAATTGTACAAAATACGTAGCCTGCATTTCCACATTTTAATGCACATTACACAGTCCAATATGTATAAAAACATTTGCAATCATAGTGACTATCTAAAGACAATATAGGCCTACAAGTCTACTACACAAATGTTACAAAATATGTACATAGTACCAACACTGTCAGTCACTGATTCACTACTAGTCACATAAATATACATTTTTAAAAACAATAATATTGAATACTGATTGGGATTCTATTCGGTGACTATCCTAGGCAAAATACATGCCTATTACAAAATAAAATCCAGGGCGATCATTCAATTACCCCCTTTAGAGAAACGTTCTAGAACCTTTTCAACGTCAACATTTATATCACGGTGAACTAATAACAGACAAGCCATTCAACCTTTCCTCTGTCATTCGCGTTCGTAGCCATGATTTGACAAGTTGTAAGTTGCTAAAAGATCTCTCTGCACTTGCAACACAGTCGATGTAGGGATTATATTAACAGTGTTGCCATTACATACTATATAACAAACATTGACAACATAGGCTACATGAATGCAGGCAATAGAGCAAAGATTTTACTTGCAGCGCAGTTTGGAGAAACAATCATTTTTATCGGCAATATCAATGTAGCAAACAACTGGTTTTTCGGGGAGGGCACTTGCCCCTGGTGCCCCCCTCTGGATCCGCCACTGACTGGATCATGTATTCATCTCCTCGTTGAGAATATTTATTCTAAGTTTGCTCCTCAGTTTTTTCTAAATCACCAAAGGATGCATTCATTCTCTTACTTAATTAATTATTCAAATTTGCAGTGCTCACGTAGCTATTTCTTGTTTAGTCTGATTGCAGTTATTTGGTTAATTATGGCATCTCTGTCGCCTCCCATTGTATACACGGAGTTTATGTTAGCGCAAATGCATCCATCCGTCGGCGTTCCTATGCTTCCAACACAATTTCAAGATGCTTCATTCCAGCAAAGACTTTTACAACAAGCTAACAGAGGTCGTTCTCCGAACTTCATACTTATGCTACCAGCTTCAAATAAAGAACGAAGAATTTCAAGCATTGAGTGTTTTTGTTTCATGTTAGCCTTAATGTTTCTTCTCTCCTTTCCTTTTCCCCTTCATTCCTCCCCTATACCCCCTTGCCGCTGTCGCCCTCCAACACACACTTCGCTTATCAGTCACACCTGAGTCGCACTGAGTGCTGAGTCCGAGCTCTTACTTCACCTCGTACTTCAAGGAGGGATTGATCATCATGCTAATGGCTTGCTAGCCATTTTCTCCTGCTCGAACCGATTCCTACATGGCTCTTATCTCCTACAAGAACATCCTGAAAAGTTAAGTAATACATTTCTTGTGTACATGTGTTCGATCTTCTAAATAGGGCTCATATTGTTTAATTCGAACGAAGACTTTAAAGTGGCGTATCTGATTGCCAATTTTCTCCTATAAGACAGCAACAGGTACCATTGATGAGGAAATCACCAGCAGGATTTTGGCTGTAGTTACATTTTATAGAGCTGTTCAAGACCTCATATGGAACCAGAAAGTGCCTCTGCAATGTAAAAGAGCGATTTATCAGACTTATTATGTGCCAATTTTGACCTATGGCAGTTGAACTTGGACCATGAGGAAGAAAGATGAGAGAAGGATTCAAGCAGCAGAGATGAGATTTGCCAGAGCCATGGTTGGTAAGATAAGAAAATACAGAATTCGCAATGAGCATATCAGAGAATTGGTTCAGGTCGACAAACTACAGGATAAAATATCCTTGAAAAGGCTCATGTGGTTTGGCCATATGCGAAGGATGGATGTTACCAGAATTCCAAAACAAATGTATGAACTGCAGCTTCATGACCGAAGACCAAGAGGACGGCCAAGAAGGAGATATGCAGACATGGTGACATCCAGCAATTGGGCCAGGACTTGGACAGCAATGAAGATGAAGAGAAGTACAGAGACAGATTTGGTGCAGGGGCCTCATTCGCCGACCCATCTAATAGACGGAACGACGTGGGATATGTATGTATTTATGTATGTAAGACAGGAATACACCCAAATGTTTTTTAACCCTAGAACAGTACAGTGGGGCACTCAATGCCCCAGAGAATTTTCGTTCCCCGATTACGTTATGTTGGTATGCCTGATAAGCGGCCACCTCCTGTGACTTTTACTTGACTTTGACTGTCTTTCAGTCAATGTGTATACTTCTTATCAGTGACAGTTATTTATACCCAAAACAATGTCTCCAGGGCATTGAATGCTCCATCTGGCCACGATCCAAGGACACCAAGACCACTGTGGTGTACACAGAATGCAAGAGGTTTGTGCGTAAACATCATAACTTGGTGTTCTGTAGTGAATGTGAGTAGTGAAAATGGGGATTATGATTATGATGACCAAAAAAATAATATCTACAATGACATTCAAATAGTGCTAATATTTTTATTATATTCACACAGTTATTTTCATTTCACAGCCTTAATAGTTAAAGTGCCGGCCCTGTGGTGTTGGGGTAGAGCACCTGACTCTCACCCGGAGGCCCCGGGTTCGATCCCCGGCTCCGTCATGGATTTTAAAAACTGACGTGAGGGTTGGAACGGGGTGCACTCAGCCTCGTGAGGACAATTGAGTAGCTGTCTGACAGTAAGACAGTGCCCCGGTCACGAAAACCAATATTAACGGCCGAGGGGACCCGACGCGCTGACCACGCGTCACCCCAAAATCTGCAGGCCAATTGGCTGGGCAGCGGTCGCTTGGTAGGCCTAGGCCCTTCAAGGGCTGTAGTGCCACGGGGTTAGGTTAGTTAATAGTTAAAGTAGTCTGTGCTACAGAGTTGATTTTACCTATTTGTACTTGCAGTTGTTAGTAATACATAATTTTAATGCATCAGAGTTGTGTTTCTTTCCTGGGGAACTCAGTGCCCCAGGATACAATTACTGTTTCTGAAGAATAATGGTACTGTTCCAGGGTTAAACTAGTAGCTTCCATCGTGGGATATTTTGGTTGGTTAAATTCTAACCCTACGCGTGAAAACTTACCTGGCCCATTACACCTCCTAATTGCCAGTGTTCTACTGTTCAAAATACTACACTCAATTGAGATATCGGACATTTCAATGAAGCTATTTGCTTGCTCTGAAGAAAATTATTTTCTGCATTTCATTCGCCACTATTTATGGCAAAAGAAACAAAATAAGTCGAGGGAAAATTCATGTCTTACTATCTTAGATACATTTAAGGCTTTTCATAAAAAGCCCCTCGAGAGATGAGTTGTTTTCTTAAAGAATCTGTTATCTTGAACTAACATGTGGGTTTAAATTGAAGATAGACTTTTCCAAGCTCATAGTGCAACAGATTTTATGAGAAGAACAGACTCTAATGGCGAAACACAATCCTTCTTTCTCACTTGCTCCATTACACTTTTTCCTACCGCAAATAGATCAAAATTTGGCGAAAGCTATCTAACTGTACCTTTCCATGTTTTCCTCATTCCCTCCACCAAAATTTCTTACCCAGTCACTTCAAGGAAATTTATTAGCCTGCTTCATTTTATTTTGTAAACTTGAAACTCCTAAAAATAGGCTTTATCCTTTCTTGCATTGTATCAAATTACGTGACCCTGTTTAACCATTTTGCTAGTTGTATATACTGCAACTATCTCATGTACTGAACGATTAATTCATGGCTGAATATCATCAAACTACTTAAGCTAATCAATATCAGGTTTAGTCATACTTTGTTCGGAGAGTTTACCAGAAGTTCTATAAAGGGTATAAAATAATGTTTCGTGTTTTGGATTAAATGTGATCGCAACCATAAAACGTCATCACTTTACTCACAAACATGATTGTACACTGCTGTAGTTATTTGTTTTCACACAAATATTTCTCCACTCACACCCAATTTCACGGAGCTGAATGAAAATGTCAGCACAATACCACAGGTTAACACACACACATACCCCATTACACAAACAGAATGAACATGAGGTAACAAAGTCATTACAAAACCACAGGTTATTTGATAATGAAATCTATACACACTCACCCAAGTACACGCGCCTGAACGAGCATGATGTAGAAAAGGCATCATACTAACACAGGTTGTCACACAAATAATTCTACACTCACACCCAAATACACGGGGCTGAATGAAAGTTATGTCATTGAAATAACACAGGTTATCTGATAAGGAATTCTACACATAAATCCAAGTACATGGGTTGAATGATCACGATGTTATAAAGTTATCACAATAAATTTGACACCCACACACGCATACTCCACTATTAAAGTCTAGGATAGCCTCTCTGTATCAATTAGGAAAGATTAAGTTAGTACATAATTAATAGCCATTATTAGTATTTTGATAATTGTTTATAACATTCAAAATGCAAATTATTTGTAGGTTTTTGACTTATGTTGCGATTTATTAATCTTACTAAAGGAGGTAGGATACTTCTGTTACTTAGGAAGCAAAATAACCAGTGATGGACGAAGCATAGAGGATATAAAAAGTAGGTTAGCTCAGGCAAGGAAAGCATTTCTACAGAAAACGAATCTGTTGGCATCGAATTTAGATTTAGGTATTAGGAAGTAATTTTTGAAGGTCTTTGTCTGGAGCGTGGCGCTCTAAGGGAGTGAAACTTGGACTATTGGTGCAGCAGAAAAGAGGAGAATTGAAGCGTTTGAAATGTGGTGTTACAAGAGAATGATGAAGATGAGATGGGTAGATAGGGTTACAAACGAAAAGGTTTTAAGACTAGTGGGAGAGGAGAGATGTTTCTGGCGACTGCTAATAAAGAGAAGAGATAGGATGGGAGGACACATACTAAGACACCCAGGAATAGCAAGGAAGGAAGGGTCGAGGACAAGAACTGTAGGGGTAGACCAAGGTTATATGATGATGATGATAATTCTTGTTTTAAGGGGCTCAACATCTAGGTTATCGGCCCCTAATGGTTTGGGTGATCGTGAAGATGAGAATGGTTGGTTGGTTCCTTAGTTTAGGGGCTGCGACAACGCGGTCATGTAGCCCCGTGTACTTTGGGTGTGTGTAGAATTTGTCTGATAACCGGTGTTAATTGTGATGACTGTATTAGTGTGTGTATCTGTTTTTTTAATTCAAGTAGGGACTGCAACTTTGAATTTTCAAATAGTTCCTACTTTTGCCGCCAAACGCCACCGTCAACGACTACTAGGCCTAGTTCAGAACTAGCTACTAGACGCCACCGCAGTCGGCTCTTGGCAACGAACGTAGCAACCTAAGAGCGTTATTTACATTCTTAACCTATCCAATTTAGTTTCACACAGGTGTAATTAGTGGAAAGATCTTTAACATGCCATAAATCTATGACATGGGACCGCCGGCTTTACTTCCCCTCCGAAGGAAGGCATACTGAGGGATTTTTAACGTTCTTAAGAAGATGAGAATGAAATGCAAACTGTAACTAAAGCTAACTACTAACTTACATATTAGAAGAAGAAATGGAAAACAAAAGGAGAATAAGGCAAATAACGGACAGGAGGAAAAGAAATGCCCTCAACCCTCGAAGAATGCGGATGGAGGGACTTGGAAGGAAGGAGAGCCATAAAAGGCAGTTAGGAAAGTGAAAGAGGAGAGGGTCCGCCCCACAGGTAAAGAATAAAAGAGGGAAAACCGGACCCAGCTCAGGAATCCCTCGGGGTCGCCAACTCCTGAACTCATCAGCCGTAGGCCCCCGAGGGTGTAGCAATATCTAAGGTGCACCAGAAGTGGTGGGGCTACATACACCCGGCCTCCTTAAGGGCCTTGGGCACAAGGCAGGAGGTAAAAGGAAAATAAAAAAAAGGCTGACCCCTCGCAGAAGGAGGGAATCAGAAAAGATGGGACAAGGGCCAATTAATGGGGGAAAGGAAGAGACTCCCTAGGCCTCGGATACCCTAATACCGTCAGGGTCGGACGAGAACTAGAGTTGACCAAGTGAGGTTGACAGGAAAGAAGACTGAGAGAAGCGCGGCAAATGTAAGTGGAAGCAATGCTGGACTCAGCTGGGGCCCCGCGGTCGCCAACCTTGGGGGGAGACCAAGGTTATAATATGTTAAACAGATTGCCTTGGGTGTAGGGTGTGGTAGCTCTGTAGAGATGAAACGATTAGCTCAGGACAGGGAGACATGGAGTGCTGCATCAAACCAGTCAAAAGACTGAAGACTCAAACAACAACAACTGAGAAGGATTTTTGTATTAGGCTATTAGGGATTCGCTGTAACTACAGCAATAAACACATGTATAAGGTAATGGTTGCAATAAACAGTACTCTGCTCCCAATCTCTGGCTACCCGAGATTTGGAATAGAGGGTACTCTATTCACTATTCTACTCATACTCCACTACACGGGTAGAATAAAGTCATTACAATACCACAGTTTATTTGACAGAAAATTCTAACACACCCAAGTACACGCTGCTGAACGAGCATGATCTTGTAAAGCCATCACAATAACATAGATTAACACACAAATATTTCTACACTCACACGGGGCTAAATAAACATGATGTTGATTATTCTACACTCTTACCCAGTCACGTTGCTGAGCAACCATGATCTTGAATAAATCATCATAATAACAAAGGTTATCACGCACGTATTCCTACAGCCACACGCAAGTCAACACTGAAGATAACATGTTTTGCCCACTTTCACTTGCTGTTCGCCGAGTAATTATCGATAAGCTTTACTCAGCTGTCAAAAACATACTCGCTTTAATAATGGTGTTAGTCATTAGTAGTGTCTGTGCCCCCCACAGTCCAGGTAAAGGCCGATTAGCTTGTGGCTGATCAGTTGACGTGAATATACTCTTATAGAACACAAGGCTTGTAGGTATATCGGAAACACTGTCCTGTTCCACATTCAACATTACTTTTGTAAGTACAGTCAGCTGCAGAAACCCTCTTTAGCTAGCATGCACAGTCAGTGAAACACATTATATTTGTTGACTCAGTTTTGCTTTACGAGGTTGAGTGTACACCGTTCCAGCCCTCAGACAGAGTTGGGAATCGAACCCACCACCGTTTTCACAGCATATTACCGTAATTTGCATAGTCTAGTAAGGTTATAGTTGAACAAATTATACGCAAATGCTGGGATAGAACCTTATTTCAAGCCCCTGGGGGCACCTACCTCTCTCCTGTCCCTAATACAGTTACACATACTACAGTGAAACCTCTCTAAAAGACCACCCCTATTAAAAGACCATCCCTATTAAAAGACCACCCCTATTAAAAGACCACCCCTCTTAAAGACCTATTTTTCTTAGAACCGATTTAAAACCTTATGAGGTCAATGTATTTGTTACCTCTTTTTAAGGACCACCCCTCTCCCCGACCAAAGACCAGCATTTCCTCAGTCTGAGCTCTTTCAAAAGACCACTTCTCATCTGCCTTCTCATTGGAGATGGTGATGAGGGTGATGAAGTAAACAATGGTTCTGTTGGCACAGAACTGTATCGGCATGCAATGTCATTAGAAAAAGTGTAATGTAACGTTTAAAAAATACAAAAACGGCTCTCCTAGAAGATTGTTCCGACCCAGAACAAATTAATGGACTTTCGAACTCACTCAGAGATATTCTAGAAAGTGAAATTGATTAAAAAAAAGATGTGCTAATCTGAAACAGAGATCAATTCGTGACTTTTTTGAATGACAAAGCTCAGAAAATAACTAATTGTAATTAATATGTACTAAATGTGAACCAATACAGATAAATTGTAATCAAGTATGAGTTCCAACTGTACTTCATTCATAATGCAGTATAAAATTATTTTAATGAGTAGGAAATAAAGAGCGGTTCTGGGACAGGGGCTAATGCGCAAGATGGCCGCCGCGCGCAATCACTCTATGTTATTCTTATGGAGGGGACAGTCATAGCTGGGTCAGGGGCTAAAGCGCAAGATGGCCGCCATACTCTGAGACCGTGAATAATGTCACAGGGGGAGTTCGACCGTGTAGTCGCTAAATGGAATATTTATTATTATTATTATTATTATTATTATTATTATTATTATTAATTGTATTACGTAATTATTGATTGTTAGCTTGCCACGGTGGGTGAGTGGTTATTGTATCGGACTACCAACCCCAAGCTTGCAGGTTCGATCTTGGTCGTGGTAAGTGATTATTGAAAGGCGGCAAAAATTAAGATACGCATGTCATACGATGTTGGCATGTAAAAGAACCCAGGGAGAGGTAGGCTATGTAGTTGCTAAATGGAATATTTATTATTATTATTATTATTATTATTATTATTATTATTATTATTATTATTATTAATATTATTATTATTAGGTAATTATTGATTCATCATGTACAATCAAGACCAGACTTATATTGCCCCCACTTTATGGTGTAGTGGCTAGCATTCTTGGCTGTTACTGTGGAGGCTTGGGTTCGAGTCCTGGCTCTGTCAAGAAATTTAATTCTAGGCTGAGGGTTGGAATGGGGTACACTCAACCTTGTGAGGCAAAACTGACAGGAACTGGCTTTTGATTCATACCGCAGCCATTCTGCCTAACCCAACTTCACCTAACCTAACCTAACCTTACCTAACCTAACCAGATCCCACCTTACCTAACATAACCTAACCTAACTTCGAAGTCAGAATGTACAATACATTTATTGTTTTTTATACCCTCATAAATTAGATATAGAGAATGTACACCACGATTTAGATCATTGAGCACACTTTTCTGGCATATATAATTAAAACGTGTCGAAAGGAATGTCTGAAAATTTTCACTAACACATGATACACGTTCACCATACATTGTGTCCACTTTTTGAATGTTAATGATACGGAAAAGAGTATGCATTAGTAATTCAGTGAGCTTTTTTCTCTCTAATCAACAGTTCTGCCCCCCCCCCCTAGTATTGAGAATATTTATTGTAGTAGCCCATAAAGAAACAAAAAAAATCATATCTATTACAGTTTAGCTATAAGTGCCCAGAACCACTATAACATTTTATTCTAATAAGGAGATTTCCATAATGATAAGAAAAAAATGCTTACCATAATGATGGATTGTGTAAGTAAACGTCTTTTGCTGCTTGATGTCACTACTAAACTGATACTAATACAACAGACAAGTGAGTTCATGTTTCGCTGACGTAATCGTATGTTCCCACGCACTTCCTGTGTGTTGCACGCGCCGTAGTGGCTAAATTTGAAACTAGATGAGATGGTTTTGCTGACGTAATCGTATGTTCACCTGCACGCACACGCAGGCCCCTGTGAATGGGGCCCTGTGGACGAGTCCCTGTGGACGGGACCCTGTGGACGGGTCATTGTTGACGGGTCATTGTTGACGGGTCCTTGTTGACGGGTCCTTGTTTACGAGCCCCATGTGGACGGGTCCTTGTTGACGGGTCCTTTTTGACTAATCCCTTTAGACCGGTCCCTTTGGACTGGTCCCTATGGACTGGCCCATGGTCCCTAATGCTATGTGTTCCATATGAAACGCATGTGAAGAGCCGATTGCTACTATGAATTAACAAGTTTGTTTTTGTTTTGTTTTTACGCATGCGCACTTGGGGTTTTTGTAAGTGGGCGGGCTTTTTAAATAATGATTTATAGATGAGTTTTTTTTTAATTACCAAAAGATCCAAAACTAATAAGTCATTAGCGTTTTTAATATCTCATGAACCAACTTGTATGAGAGGTCGTTGGGACTTGAGGTGACATTCTGTTTTTGAATGTATTATTTTTTTTTGTCAAAAGGGCCTAACTACACTTTTGTTAATATCTCGCTAACTAATAATCAGAGAGGGTCAAGTGAGGTGTCATGGGACTCAGGTTGGTCAACCCTTTTCCATGACCAACGAATTTACCCAAACGATCTAATACAGCATGGTCATTGACTTATGATTTTATAAACTAATCATCGGAGAGGGTCAAGTGAGGTGTCATAGGACTTAGAATGGTTAACTCTTTCCCATGACCAATGAATTTACCCCAAAAATCCAAAAACAGCAAGGTCATTGACCTAAGATTTTATAAACTAATAATCGAATATCAACATGTGAGTGTCATAGGATTTAGAATGGTCAACCCTTTCCTATGGCCAATGAATTTACCCAAAATACCCAATACATTAAGGTCATCGACCTGAGATTTTATAAACTAATAATCGGATACGAACATGTGAGATGTTTACCATGTGTGATGAAACATAGCTAGGTAGAGAAAGAATTAGCTTAGGCTACATGTATGGTGACTGACAAGTCTTTTACCATTGAAACTTGTTTTCAGATCAAACTGCAGTATAGAGAGAGTATAGGTTGCAGGTATGGGTTAATAAATGAGAAACGGTGTACGCAAACTGTGATTTATCAAGAATTAAGAGTAGACTATCTTTAATTGATTGGTTAAAGATGATAGCTAAAACACAAAAATGCTCAGTGGTTACCGAGACAAAATGGTCGCTACACACAACAAGCTTTAAATACTTGACGCTAATAATCTATACACACACACACTCGCTTGTTCTAAACTAAACTGTGTTGCTGTCAGTGCTCAGACAGTAGGCTGATGACGAAATGCATTGCTAACAGAAATATATACATTTCCGGTTGTATAATGTTACCAGCTATCCATTTTGTGTTGCAGTGGTAAGCACTTTTAGCTCTTGTACTGGTGGTCTTAACTCGATTTCCAGGTCTGAAGCCTAGAATGAGTCAAACTAAGAAACAAGGGCATGGTGGTGCAGTGGTTAAGCTGTTAGCCTTTTCACCAGGATTCGATTTCAGGTTAATATGCATGTCATAAAACATATTAAACAAAACAAAACAGAGATAACGTTTAAAACTGATTACATTTGTGTCTTTTCAAATTATTACTTGGATTACAAATACAAAGGTGAACTGGGTTTGATATACAGTTAATGCTGTCTATCACACACTCGACTGTAAGAAAGCCAAAAGAGCAAAAGGCTTAGGTAGAGCAGTGGTAAAATTGCTATATGTAGAGAACTACCTAGCAAAGCTATATCGCATAAACAGTGCAGGATACAATCCAGCAATCAAATTTGTATCTTGTGAAACAGAGAAATGCACTTACGTGAGAAAATGCAAGTTCATGTGTAATATGACCTAACACACAAGTGTTCACCTGTGCACGTGCACAATAAGAGCTAACAAGTGACATTCTGTTTAGTTCGTACGTAACGTTAGGTTAGGGCTAATGCACACACCCTAGTACACGAGGCACATGTCATTTGAGAGCAGGTCAAGGGGATCTAACTTGGTGGATGGATGTGTTCTAACGAGTCATTTGTAGTTGAAAGAGAATAATACTAGTTCTTAAGATGTTAAAACTGAGGAGATGGTATGTACTGTAAGACGTCTTGTTATATCCTGTGTAATATTACAGACATGGCAGAGAGCACACAGTTCTGTTGCTATGACTAACTCTGCAGTAATTTGAAACCCCCACGTGTTCATAAAGACAATGGGTGATGATTATACAAAGTTAGCAGTCATTGGATATTACACAGGTGTTCCTTTCGGTGTCATGTTGCTGACATGGCAGAGAACACACAGTTCTATTGCTATGACTAACGCTGCAGTAATTTGAAACCCCAAGGTGTTGATCAAGACAATGGGTGATGATCATGCAAAGTCAGTAGTAATTGGATACCACACATCAACATGGACTAAATCAAAAATGTGTTGTCATAACCCGCAGAAACCTCATTTAAAGATTTTAGATTTTACATTTTAACATTTTACATTTTTAACATTTTAGATTTTAGATTTGTTTTAATTTTACATTTTTGTTTTTTTGTTTTTAGATTTTACATTTTAAATTTAAGATTTTTTGATTTTTTAGATTTTACTTTTATTTACATTTTCCTAAAAGAATAAACTACAAGGTCACATACCTAACCTCATTAAACCTAACTTTACCAAACCTAACTTAAGCTAATCCAAAGGCTAATGCACCTACACAAAGTATATAAGGTACATGCAACTATCCTTATGCTAGTCCTACAGGTTACTGTACAACATGATCACTACCCAAACGGATTTTTTTTTTTCATTTTGTTGTTTACACATATGTCAATTCTCTAATTTCCCATTTTCAGTTTTTTTTGAATGTCAGTTTTTAGTTTTCAATTTCATAATATGGAAACATGGATATTGCATTTTGTTGTTTACACATTTATTAATTTCACAATTTCCCATTTACAGTTTTTAAAAAGTCAGTTTAAAGTTTTTCAATTTCATGATATAGAAACATGGATTTTCCAATTTGTTGTTTTCACATTTAAAGTTTTTTTTTAAATTTCAGTTTAATGTTTTTTTTCTATTTGTCAATATGGAAACATGGATTTTTTACAATTTGTTTTTTACATGTCATGTAACTATCCTTATGCTAGTCTTATAGGTTACTGTACAACATGATCACTACCCCAACCGGATATTATTTTTCATTTTGTTGTTTACACATATGCCAATTTTCCAATTTCCCATTTTAAGTTTTTTTATGTCAGTCATAAGTTTTTCAATTTCATAATATGAAAACATGGATTTTACATTTTGTTGTTTATACATTTATTAATTTCACAATTTCCCCATGTACAGTTTAAAGTTTTTCAATTTCATGATATAGAAACATGGATTTTCCAATTTGTTGTTTTCACAATTGTCAATTTACCAAATTCCCATTTACAGTTTTTAAAATTTCAGTTTAATGTTTTTTTTTTTCTATTTGTCAATATGGAAACATGGATTTTTCCAATTTGTGTTTTACATGTTCATTTTGCATTAGGAGTGGAGAGAGGTGGGTAGTAATTAAAAATGTGCAAGCAGTGTCCATTGTTGACAGGTCATTGTTGGCGAGTCCTTTTCATACAACAGACAAGTGAGTCCATGTTTCGCATGCATTACCTAAAATGTAATACCATACAAGTGTTTAACATTTTACAAATTACCTTATGTATTAGTTTATGTGTGGGGTCTTATGTTGGGCATTTTGTGTTGGCTTATTTGACAAGTTATTTTGTCAATGTATTTAGTGGATTTTTCTCTTGGTCTTGGAAAGTATATCAGTCCATTTTATCACAATATAATGCTTACTGCCATGTTTGTAAGCAACAACAACAACAACAACAACACACTAAACTCTAAGTACTCTAAGGTACTCTCAACTCGTACTCTTACCTCTATCCCATGCCTAGTCAAGAACTTTTTTTTTTTTTCAAAAAAAGGTGAATGAGGAAAGTAGACTATATGTTTAAACTAAAAAAATCATATAAAGTCATATGTTAACTCTAACACCTACGTTTATCCCATTCTTAGTCGAAAAATATTATACTTTTTTAAATTTTTCAAAAAAATATTTGGAAAGTAGGCTATATTTTGAAAACTACCCATCCTATAAAGTCATCCTATAAAGTCATATATAGACTCAAACCAATGGCTTTTATATCCTTAATCGTTAGAACAAAATATGGAATTTTTGACATTTTAACCAAAAATGTTCATTTTTAAAAATGGGGTTAAGTTATATATTGGAAACTAGGAATTTTACAAAAAAAAAGTGTGTTTGACATAAATGACAGGTATTTACCCCCCACCCCCAACCCACAAACCAAGTCCCCAGATCTCTGGGACAAAATCCAGAAATGTTTTAATCTAATCCTAGCTAACCTCACCAGACGTGACCATACCTGTTTTGTAAGCAACAACAACAACACACTAAGATTCAAAGAATTCCAGAGTACTTTTAGATTAATTATCGACTCTCAACTCTTATAACTATGTCTATCCCACTCTGTCAGAAACACGATATTTCTTTTTTTTTTCTTTTTTCTCCATGTCACTACTGAAGTGATAATGGGTTTCTCCGATCCTATCACTATAAATTCATTACCCCGCTCTTATCTCGGTCTCGACAACAACCATGGCTATTTTTACTGTGTCAGATGATGTAATGTTCGGGTGCAAAGTGTGTACAAAGTAGGTGTAAAAGTGAGTGAGAAGTGGGTGCAAAGAGGGTGGAAAGTGGGTGCAAAGTGCGTGCAAAGTGGGTGAAAAGTGGTTGCAAAGTGGGTGCAAAGTGGGTGCAAAGTGGGTGCAAAAGTGGGTGCAAAAGTGGGTGCAAAAAGTGGGGGATGTTAATGTGGTACCCTATTTGTAATGGCGTATTTGACAAGTTATTTTGTGGTACCCTATTTGTAATGGCTTATTTGACAAGTTATCTTTGTCAATGTATTTAGAGGATATTTCTCTTGTTCTTGGAAAGTATCTCACCCCTTTTTATGATAGCATAATGCTTACCGCCATGTTTGTAAGCAACAACATTACACTAAAATTCCAAGAATCCAAACTACTTACTCTAAGGTTAATGATTGCCTCTCAACTCCATTCCACGCCTAGTCAAAAACATTATACATTTCAATTTTTTTTTTCAATAAAAAGGTAAATTGAGACAGTAGGCTATATGTTTAATCTAAAAATCATATAAAATCATATGCTAACTACAACACCTAAGTCAATCCCACTCTCAGTCAAAAAATATTATATTCTTTAAATTGTTCCAAAAAATATTTGGAAAGTAGGCTATATTTTGAAAACTAATCATCCTAAAAGGTCATATATAGACTCAAACCAATGGCTTTAATATCCTTAATCGTAAGAACAAAATATGGAATTTTTTGACATTTTTTTCAAAAATGATCATTTTAAAACGTGGGGGGTGGGTGGGGGGGGTATATTTTGGAAACTAGGAATTTTACAAAAAAGTTTGTTTAACGTAAATGACAGGTATTTAGCCCCACTACCCACAAACCAAGTCCCAGGTCTCTGGGGTAAAATCCAAAAAAAGTTCAATTTGGAAAGTAGGCGATATTTTTGAAAACCAATCATCCTAAAAAGTCATATATAGACTCAAACCAATGGCTTTTATGTCCTTAACCGGTAGAACAAAACTTAACATTTTTTCAGTTTTTCCAAAAAAGTCCAATTTTCAAAATTGTCTATATTTTGGGAACTAAGAATTTTACAAAAAAGTTTGTTTAACGTAAATGAAAGGTCTTTACCCCCTCTACCCAAAAAATAAATTTCTGGTCCCTAGGACAAAAACTGTGCAGTAGTGTGTTTTGGCCGGTTCTAATGCCTCCTCCTCCTCACCCTCCTCACAAGATGGCGGCCGTAGCTTAACTTAACCTAGCCTAACCTAACAAGATGGCGGCCGTAGCTTAACTTAACCTAGCCTAACCTAACAAGATGGTGGCCGTAGCTTAACTTAACCTAGCCTAACCTAACCTAACCTGACCTACGAGGTGTGATAAAAAGTTCCAAAAATTTGGCTGCAACTTAACCAAACCTAGCCTAGCCTAACCTAACCTAACCTACAATCTGTGATCAAAAAGTTCCAAAATGGCGGCCGTAGCTTCACTTAACCTAACCTAACTTAACCTAAACCTACGAGGTGTGATCAAAAATGTTTCAAAATAGTGGTCATAGCTTAACTGAACCTTGCCTAACCTAACCTAACCTAAACCTACGAAGTGTGGTCATAAAGTTCCAAGATGGCGGTCGTAGCTTAACTGAACCTAACCTAACCCTACGAGGTGTGATCAAAAAGTTCCAAAAATGGCGGCCGTAGCTTAACTTAACCTTTGATTGATCCCTGTTGATTGACCCCCTTTTGATTGATCTCTGTTGATGTATCCCTTTGGACTGGTCCCTGTTGGCTAGCCCCTTTGGACGGGTCCTTCTTGAAGGGAGTCATTTTTTTACGGGTCCCGGAGGACGGGTCCTTGTTGACGGGTCCCTGTGGGCGGGTCCTTTGGACTGATCCCTATGGACTGGCCCATGCATTTTTTCCAAATTATGTCAAAGGGGCATTGTGGACGAAGAGATTTTGGGAAGAGAAGAGAAGAAGAAGAAAAGAGAGACGTGGAAATTGTGTCATCATGAGATATTTAAGTCCAAAACTGTCCATAAGGGCAAAAATGATATTATAATAATGATATACAGTATATATATATTTCCCTTTTACTTTCATGACCTAAGTATTGATTTGTTAACCATTAGTCAATGTTTCTGGTGAGTTTTATTGCAGGACATGGATTACTTAAAATAATTCTCTAAAGATTGAAGGCTCCTCTTTCGTTGTTAGTTTTCCCTCTGCTCGAGCTTTCTGCAATACCCGTGAAGCTTGTTGAAGCATCTCCATTGTGTGAATGTCTATTGAATTCAAATCTTTCTGTTTTGGATATACTTTTCTACCTAGTTGACTGCATTCTTCCACAATTCCCGTCTCGGCATTTTCATTATTGTGTTCAACGGGAATATTTGAATTTTTATAAAATGCGATTTCATGATGTTGAAATCCCAATACAATGACCTATCTTGTTTCGCAAGGAAATACAAGATAAGATGTCTCCAATGTTGTCATGTGATGTTAATTGTTTGTTTGTTTGTTTGTTTGTTTGTTTGATGTCCGATCAAGAAATGTGCATCTACACAAGCCGTTGAACAATTTGCAGTCGTGGATAATGTGTACGTGTGTGGTTGCATCAGAAACGTTTATGGTTGCAGATGATCTTAATCCCTCAATTTCATTTTTGTTTAGATATGTCAAAAATTCTGTCGAGGCCTCCTGTATTTGCGGTTGTAACGACATTGTGAACATTTTTTAAATTAATTTTTGTTCTTTAGGAATATTAAAACGTTTGCCCACGAAATTGTGTCTAGGTTTTCGCATCTAAATTCGAACAAAGAGTGTAGTACGCTGTATATGCGTTTTATAATTTGTGGAGGTTGATGAACAATCCCTTCAGTTGTTAAAGAAATCGAACATTCAAATGGATTGTCAAATATCAATTTTAGAATATTGGAAAGGTTAATTAATGTAAAGCTATTATAGTCAACTTGGTCTTCTGATGATACATTATGTTGTTTTGGTTGTGGGCCAAATCGCCCTGCTATTCGTTTCATGTAAGGTTTACTTGTAGAGGAAGTTGAAACTACTGCTTCGATGACATCTTCTATCGTTTGCCTTGTATTTGTGAATGAAAAGTTCTTTGGTGTGAGATTAATTTCTCCGTATACCCGTGTGCGTTAACTCCGCCTCTAGGGTTATGCCCTAGATCCAGTCTCAAGCTCGGGTAAAGAAGGAGAGGAACAGTCATCCTAAAAACTTCTGCTTCTTGAAACTTAACTACAATGCACGGTGCCCTTACGAAGGGAGAGTAGATCTTTGAGGTGTATTTGTGATCCAAGTTTACAAAGATTGTTGATATACCTGTGATAAGAGTTTTCGTATAGCATTTATAGTTAACTTACTGGAGTTTCAGCATAATGGCATACTCAAGCTTTGACTGGTTGATGTTACGCGCCTTACAGAGGGGTGTGTATACTGGCTACATGTCTGTAAGGCAATGCTACAACCCTTACAGTGGTGATAACGGTGGTTTCTACCTTTTGTTAACGTTCTGGTTGGCTTGCAATTACCATCACCCTACCCCGCCACAAACAGCTATGTAAGTAGCCTATGTGTGAGAGATAGGGAAGTTAATTTTGTTGCTAAGGTACAGGGGTTTTGAATGCTGAGCTATTATTTATACCTTGTTCTATAATCATTAGAAAGTGACTACGATGTAGCATGTATTCGACTCGACAAAATCGAGTTTGAGTGGACCAATGACATTATCAGTTGGCATGTCACTCCTCGTCAAGATATACTGTACGTACTTATATACAGTGAGATTCATTTGCTGCAGCAGGACCGGCGGCCGGCTGCAGGGCGCGCGCGCCTTCCGCCAGCCAACCGAGCTCGACCCGCGGGATTGCGCGAGGTGGAGGCGAGGTAACCAGGGTCATTAAAGTCCATTAAGTCACTAAACTTTCATCAACGAGGGTGTGTAGTGTCAGCGCACAGATAAGAAGGTAGCATAAACAACAGCTGCAAGATTTAATCAAAGAAGCACAGATTTTTTTTATTTCTTGGGAATCTGGATGATCTCACGTCACCAGTTAAAGGTTAGAACTTATCTTTTCACAGAAGATACTAAAAATGTTCTCCTTTAGCTGACAGACATACATCGTTACATTATGTCGCTACTCCTGCACCCCCTCCCTCCTGCGTGTTTTCTGTAATTAATTTAAGCACGGACCTAAGCCCGTTTGTTGTTCAATTGTGTGTTAATTTAACATTCAAAGAGTAGAGATCAATTACCCATACTCTAGTGGAGCTGGAGAACAATATACGGCAGCAGATATCCCTCACAAAAGAAGGGAATTACAACGTGTAAACGCTAATTTATTTACACGGTACAGCGCCTGTCTGTCAGTTGAAGGAGAACATTTTCAGCATCTTCTGTGAAAAGGTAAGTTCATTAATCACGATTTGCTGGTGAATTTACCATTAATTAATGTACTTTGTTACGGTTTCCACCTGCGCACAATTCGCGACGCGAGATCGGTTGGCTGGTGGAAGGCGCGCACGCCCGGCACCACTCAAGCAAAAGAATCACCCTGTATAAGCAGATCCTGGAGGACTGAACATCACATCAGCTGTTGAAGGAGTCATGTCGCGAGTATCTTGAAGCAGCTGTATCGAGAGAGGTAAGTATTCTACATGGCGCTAAGCAGGTGACTTAGAAACTTGCTCATAATAGACAATGTAGTGAGCCCGTTTGGTCCAAAGTGCCAGGTGACTTAGAACCATATCAGCCACTGTGACACTCCTTCCCAAAAAAGAATCACACGGCAAGAAGTTCTGATGTGCATTTAGACTAGCCCAACACGAGAAACTGCATCTCAGGCCGTTTCTGGGGTGTTAATAAAGGCGCTAATCCAAACTTAGCCCAAAATATACATCCACAAAGAAAACACTAAACTACTAAATAATCCAGGCTTATATAAAATATTTTCTAAAATTTATTCATAAATTCAGATCCCTAGCCTACTCTTCGGGAATTCCCAGCTATTCCAATAATTAACAAATCTCAAAATATCCACTGTAGAAGTCCTACTTATAAGCCGGACGTTTGATTTAGACAATTGCCCTTGACCTTGAAGCTTGCAGCTGAGCCTGTACAGAGTCACTCTCTAGCCCTATCGCTTCATATTTGTCATCACCGGTCTGATGTAATGGAATTCCAGACTTGAGCACGTGGCGACACCACCGTGCAGACAGTACAGTCGACGTCTAAGTATTGTGTGACGCGGAAGAACACGTTACATAGTTACGAACAGAATGCCAGAACTTTTTTCAATGGCTGTACTTCAGTACTAGTGTGAGATAGCTTTGTCAATTATCTGACGGCATGGGGCAGGTGACAAAACAACTGGTACAGTAGTAACTCGCCTCCAGGCTTCCATTAGGATTTTGCACTCGTCTAAAACAAACGTGCGGCCTGTAGAAGAAAAATATGCAATCAAACTAGAACGTGACATGTAAATAAAACCCTAATCAAATACAATTCCCTTTAAGAATAGTAATAATCACACCTGATCCTACTTGCAGTCAAAAATTACTATCTTCTACAAGGTTTGAATTTACATTTAATAATCAGCTCAAATATAAATAACTAAACTATGTCGGTGTCACAAACAACATTCAATGTTACGTTATGTTTGCTAGCTAATCCTAAATTAACGTGACTGGAACTCGGTTAGCAAACCGGCTGATAAATGTCTATCTTGTACATTCATTCATTCATCCAAACACCTGTTTTAACAAAACATAATAAGCGAGTTGCCTGCCTAGTTCGGCTCAATCTTATATTCTTAAAATGCACGCTTTCTTGCTATGCCAACTCGAATGGAATAATCCAGAAAACCTTCTGTTCAATATAAAATCTAACCTAAAGCTACCTGCCTATGAATGTCCCTGATAAATACGGTTCCTTAATCTAATTCCGAACATGGCCTGGAGAACTAAATAGATATTATTGGAGATGAATTTGTGGTCTTACCTCACGTATTCATGTTGTGTCAGTCCGGGATTCGTGGTCGGTCCCAAAACTCCACAATTTTCCACACATTTTGGTATTCCAATATCTCGATCTGGCGCTCCGTCATCGCTCCTCGCGAAAGGTCATATACTTCATTATATTCCCATCATACACAGCCATATGATCGGCCATTCCATCATGCAGGTCTTTGTTCGACTCCATGTTTCCGAAAATGGGACAACATTATTTACATTGCTTCCAATGGAAATGATACGTTGAAATTAACTCACTGCCTCTAATTGAGGCAGTTTAAACAAAAGAGACTATAATTCACTCTGCCCACAGCTTCTAAAATTGCTATCTAGCAATGTGGCAAAATTATGTCTGACCGTGCGCAACTTAAAAGCACACGTAATCGAAATGTTAGTCCGGTGTACAATCTTGCACCCAAAATTTGCGATATAACTGTTCACAAGTTCAGACAAAAACTTTCGTGGTCCGATCCACCTCACAGCGTGAAGTGTCCATTTACAGAAATTCCAATAATTGTCCGAATAAGGATTTTCCCTTAAATAATCACACTGAAAGAAATGTGGGGCTACTTACTTATAGCCGGCGTTACTTACGCCTGCGGTTATTAAATACACTCCTCATATATTCTCGATTCTAATTACTACTTTCTGCACACTGTCTTGCTCACTTTTCACTCGTTTTGAATTCACATGATACATAGCGCTGTCAAGAAAATTGTGTTATGCGTGGCGCTGCCAAGAAGATACTGTCACCGCTAGATCAGCCATTCTATCTTCACTAAATGAGCTCCAGTTAAGTCAAAGGAGCTCTCCTATTATTTTTAATGTTCCTTCTGGAGTAGTAAATTTCTTCTTCGAAAATCCATTTATAATTTAGGTCATTTTTTATATCAAAGTATGATGAAATTTAATTATGTTTACAACTGCCTAAGATCTACTGTAAATCTAAGTTGGGAACAATATAATCAAAATTTTATTTTACTTCTATAAGTTGGCAATTGTTTTAAACCAGAACGAGAAGTTCAGCTAACGGCGAAATGCATGTGAAAGATATTGTCTGCGAAATCTGAAGCAATCGGCCATCAAAATTGTATCTCTATCGAAAGTAGAGAGGTTTTTGATAACTCAAAAACATGTTATATGCTGTAGAGTCAAGCGGCGCCTATTGATGATTCTTACTGTTTAATTTGATAATTGAAAGGATGCCATGCTTATTGAAAACGACTTGATCTTTTATCCTCGCTCGGAGCCCAAGAATTTCAACGAAATCCCTTATAATAAATGTGCATACCATGTTTTTCTCACTTCGTCTGTCAACTCGTAATTTACCGGCATGTTTCCGCTCGGTCTTCTCGCCTGAGTTCGATTCTCGATCCGTGCTCTCGATTTATAGAATATGTCGACAATGTGACTCCGATCACAAATTTCTCATACGGCGAAAATAAAAATTTCAATTTACGAAGATTTTTATTTCTTCTAAACTTCGTCCAAGCAATCTGCGAATTGCCAGTGTGAAAACACGTGGTCTGCGCACAGGAGTGACTCGGCTGACTGGCCAATGAGGCGCGATGCCACTGAATAGTAAGTGCAGGTGGGAGGCGCGACCTTGGCTTCAACCAACTCTCGCAACGGCTGGGCAGCCAAGCTCCACGTATCATGGTATCTTTTCACTTCCTTTGTGTGATGTCATGCGCACACCTACTTCACGGATTCCGTGGTTGAGGTAAAGTAATGCTCTTCACATTTATCAGTATCTGATATATGACTTAAGATTAGCAGCATTATAAACCTCTACTGTCGTTCGTCGTTCGTCATGTCGTTCTTCACCACATTCTGTAGCGGTGGATCCTTAATCAGTCGTTGCTGTAGCTCGACCATCCATCATCCTCTTCTAGACGACATTATTTCTCTGCTACCATTTTATTTACTCCCTAGATATTTTTCTTCAATCATATCATTCCTGTCGGCAATAGCGGAAATTTGGTTTATTCCTCAGGATTGATCTTGGAATTTCACCTTGGTTTTCCCCGAGTTATTCTGCTGGTTTGTCTGATTCCTCAAAGTTCGGGTATTGTCTCCCTCTTGTCTTCGACCTCTCAGCTCCTGCTGATACTGTTGCGCCTCTCTGGCTCTTCCCTGCCAATCTAGGTCAATTTGTGGACTAGAAAGTCTATTGCTTTTTCTGTTATCCCGGTTATTATTCCAATTATTATTGCCATAATTAATTATAGTTCCGACGATTATTATTCCAACTGGTTTCAAAATTCCTCCTGTATCTACCTCCAGTGGGATTAAATTTAAATTAGCCATGGGATCTAAAATAACCTCTACGTCTTTCATATCTCTCATTATTCCTGTAATGAGTTCTTTGATTCCTCTGAATTACAATGGGGCATTCGCCCGTTGGTTCTGCGGGAAACTTGATTGCCGCGGGTAACTTGGCCTAAGTGGTTGATTGGGAGGTAGACTTGCTCACGTCCGTAGGTTTAACCTCAAATTGCCCTACACGTGCCTCCTGGGAGATGCTAACTGAGCAAAAGCGAAACAGGTAGCCAGACTATCCACAGTATCTCCTGCCAATGACATACCGACGAAATAATAGAAACAGTTCTTTTTATAACTCATTAATGAGAAACATTGCTCCATCTATCAGACTACTTCAACTGAATTCGAAAGCATTAGGAGGGCAAAGTGTGACTATCTGTCGAAATTCCTGCTGGAAAACAACATCGATATTGTCGCCATTCAGAAAACTCATGTTTCCAGTAAAGAAACATTCCGAAGCAGAGGTCGAATTCCTGGTTCCTGCTACCTCTTTCAAGGATGCTGCTATGCCTTTAGTGACAGTATGTAATTATGTTCTAACATTATCCACATACATGTTAATGTCCTCCATACGTGTGCTCACTGCATCAATGTTCTTACTAACCAAATAGAACCTAGAGAATAGTGACATCAGCCCTAGTGCTATTTATTTTCTTTCTAGTGTCCTTGAGACTAGCTTCTAATTTTGTTTCAATGTTACTAAGGCTAGCAGTTAATTCTGCTTTAGAATCATTATAAGTAAACTCAATCTCCAGTGTTATCGAGATTAACATTCATAGTGTCCATATTAGCATTCATTTCTGGCCTAGCGGCAGTTATTTCACTCCTAACAGTGTTTAAGCTAGTGTTCACAGAATCTATATCTTCCCTCATTGCCTGCACATACAGTTGCAAACCTTTAATGAGGGTTGGCAACCCTGCCATGGGGGCCCTCATCACCTCATCGTCCATCCTTGGAAAATGTAATTTGAGAAATGGAGGAACTTTGACTAAATCCTGTTAAGATGCTTAAATCTAAGAAATTCCTGGTCACATTCAGAAAACCATTCTTTAAAAATAAATTTGGAAAACTAATGCTGGATGTAAATTCCTATCTGACGTTACAATAAAAAAAAGTGCAAAGATAATACCAATTACTTTTACTTAAGATGTAACCTTCAGCAAATTTAAAACATCCTGGCTTTAATTTAATCCCTAATGAGGTCACACCTACATGGGTTCATCCCTAAACTAGAGCGCCATGTGGCTTTCTAATCACCAGTACGAATTCCCTAATCGTCACTGTCCTGTTAGAGTACGTTAGAATCCAGGTACAAAAGCACCTCTTATAAAAACGGGTACGACCTCTCAATATGAGTCCATCCACGTTGTCACCAAAAATAAATAAACACATATGAGCCCGTTTGGTCCAAAGTGCCAGGTGACTGAGAACCGTATCAGCCACTGTGACACTCCTTCCCAAAAGGAATCACACAGCAAGAGGTTCGGATGTGCATTTAGACTCGCCCAGCACGAGAAACTTAAAATTTTAGAAACAATTTTGAGAAAAACCTGTCATTATGGTATTTTTTTAAATGTAAGTCTTGCATTTCTATTCATATTATTATTTGTCCTGAGGATGGTCACAGTGTGGACGAAACCGGTGCAATAAAAAGTACAAACTAATATCGACTTAAGGTTTTTAATCTTCAGAACTTAACAGTCTATAAGCTTCAATTCCAGCTTAAAATAACGAAGAGAATTAGTAATTATAAAGAAATATAAGGAATTGGCATTACCGTTGCGATCATATTCGAAATATAACTTTATATGTTGCTCCTTCTGCTTACAGATCTTCCTGCGCACTGAACAAGCATCATATATAAAAAGAACAACGACACATTACATTGGAAGGAAACAGGAGATGAAATCGGGCTTGGTGTTCCAGTTAGCCTTCAAAATCAAGACTGCAGATTCGATCTCGGTATAGTCGAATAGTACCGTACTCAATTGTTTTTAAATACGACAACCTCATATCAGTAGGATTCCTGGCGTGTTGATTATTCCCTTTTGTGCAAAATTCTTAAATCACAGCAGGTATCAGGTAGACTTTAATGCTACAAGTTTGTCATTGACACATTATGAAATTTAGAGTAACATCGCATCTTACAAACTCTCAATGCAATATTTTAGTTCTGTTCACTGTGCAGCTATGTACTGAAACTGAGAGCACGAAGTTAAGTGTCCAGAATGAAGTGTGTCACCTGAACAACTGTCTGCAGAAAATCGTCAATCATTACATCGATCAAGAGCAGCATCTCCTGATTTGCGCAGCAAACCCAAGACCATTTCCGTGGATAAATTCATTGCTTGATCAGTTTCTTCAACAATATTTTTCCAATATAAGCCATACAGGTGTAGTCTCTTACTGCAGACACGATAAGCTACCAAGACAGGAGAGAGAACATGTAGATAATATCTTGATTGTGTTGCAAGGAACTGAACAAAGTGATCAAGTTTTCACACAGATTCAAACATTAGACCAAACCTATGCTTTGAGTGCCAGTGTTCGATTAATAGTTGTAATCGACGGAGCTATTAAAGCAAAGGATGAACGAATGGTAATTCATCATGTTGTGGGTAGCCTTTGGAAGATGTATGCATTTAATATATTAGTACTTATCTCTTCACCCGTATCAAACGCTGTCGTTCCTTTCGTGAATCTGTACACTTGGTTTCCCTTCAGTGATTCAGGACAGTGTGGAAGGAATACCGAGGATGTGGTTCTTATAGATAGGTGGCTGATGGAAGGAGAAGGTTATTTTGAGCGTAATAATGAACTGTTTCCGAACAAAATTCCAAATAAATTCAATAACTGCCAAATTACTGCTGCAGTGAGTGGATTTCTACCATATATTAATATGCAGCGTTGGGATTTCTCAGAACACGAGTATTTAGAAAATGTGACTGGTTTCGAGGTGGATCTCACATTAGAAGTGACAAATAGATATGGCCTTCGAGTAAATTTTATGTTTCCTTCCCTCCTTACGAAAGAACATGGAGTACGGGGTGGGCGATTCGACAATGGAAGTTGGGTCGGAGCACTCGGCGATGTGGTTAATGGTCATGCTGATGTAACATTTGGTGGTCACAATCCAACTGACGAGAAGTGGGAGGCAATGGACATGACTGTCCCACATGTAAGGGATGGTCTCATGTGGTTTGTTCCGAGGGCTGAACGAATCCCCAGTTGGAAAGCACTTACGGTCATATTCAGCTCCCAGATCTGGACGTTGATTCTTACTTCCTGCATACTGACATCAATTGTTATTTATCTACTCACCACTAATGACGGCATTGCTCTCGCTGCTCTAAATTCATGGTCTATATTGATTGGCATATCATTATATCATCAACCTAATTGTTTTACATCACGAGTTTTATTTGCTGTTTGGGTGTTCTCTTGCTTGTTGATCAATTCAGCATTTCAGTCGAAGTTAATTGAAGTCCTCACCAACCCGGGTTATGAGAATCAAATTCTAAATCTAGAGGATTTAGAAAAATCTAAACTACGCTATGCCACCTTGCAATTTCTCGTCGTGGGGTTGGAACCCGGAGATGATGATGATGTACTCAGTAGGTTATTAAAAAGAATTGAATATTTCGATATTTGGCAGTTCATGCAGATTATAAGACATGAAAACATTAAGTTTTTAAATGATGACGTTTTAATAAAGACGATAAAAAATGAAAACAATTATGCAATATTTGGTTCCCGTGCAGGAACCATTATAATAATGGCAAAGAGGCCACGAAATAAACCTCTCATAGCATCGGAAAATTTGGGAATCATGTACGATGTCGCCATATTTCTTAGAATAAATAGCCCGTATACAGGCAGGTTCAATACTGTGTTGACAAGAATAAGAGAAAGTGGGTTGTTGTTTAAATGGTGGACTAAGATGATAAAAGAGGAATCATTTGTAGATATTAAGAAGAGAGAGATTATGGAAAGAGAACATGATGTGGTGTTTACGGTCGATCATATGCAAGGAGCCTTTGTTATTTTAACAATTGGCATTTTTATTTCGACAGTTACATTCTTGATGTCAATTATTTATGGCAGATGCTATTCTCGGAAGAAGACAAGAATTATGTTCAAAGTGTGACTATGTATTGGTTGGAATAATGGTTGAGATATCGAAATATGCAGTACATCATACACTTAGTCTGTCTCCGAAACTCCATGGGTACAGAAAAAGTACATTTTTTGAAATTGAAATTGGAATGTATCATGATTGCTACGTCCATGTACTTGTTATTTATGCTAAAATGTTAAAACGACGGTGATTATAGAGGTTATTTACATTCAACAAACGACACCTGACTAGATTATCTCTGTTCAAATTCCAAGTGTAGGATTTAGCAAAATCTAAACTACACTATTCCCCCTTACGATTTCTCGTCGTGATTTTGGAACTAGCAAATGATGATGGTGTACTCGGTAGGATGAATACCTGAAACAAAATATATCTACAAATTTTGTGCATTTAAAATGCAGTGATATTGTATGAATGGAAATACCGCTTTATGATTCATTCTTAGATTTACATTAGATGATGACAGTTTTAATATCATTTGATTATGCACTGCTGTACTGACCAGACCGAAAGGAACGTGGTGTAAACACCACGATAGCTGAGCGATTCAACTAATGACAGTCGAAGGGCTCGCACAAGATTGTAGTAAATGAATGAATTATTGTTCAGCGTTCCCGCACCCTCGTTCCCTGCTTCTATCACTGGAACCACTTTATCTATTTTGTACACTGGAGTTATCACGATCTAAATGAGAATAGTACGTGACATGGACTTCTTCCAGCTATTGAACCACAATCACATTATTGGAGATAGCGTACTGTACGTCGTAAAGGATTGTTAAAAAGATGAAAAAAATAAGAAACCTACAATAAGAATTGACATTCTTTGTTTCCATCGATCAGTTTCTTAATAGGGATGTATAGAACTAGCACCGATAGAGCGCACTGCTGTTGTACTGGGTAAGCGCAAGGCGCTCTTCATTTGTCTCCTGTGTTCTCATGCCGCTAATATCCATGAATTTAAGTTGTTTAAATTGTTATTTTCGTAAATATGCCAAGCTATTGCAGTGTTCCTATTTGCAAAAATCAGGGAAGCCCGTTTTCGTTTCACCAATTTCCACAAAATAAAGAAATGAGGAAGGAATGGTTACATGCTATTAGAAGGAAACATTTAGGTGAGAAAAATCTGACCGAGAATATTTAAGTGTGTTCCCATCAATTTCATCCCGATGACTTCACGAAAACTGTGTTGGGTAAGTGTGATTTACAAAGGGAAATAATTCCTATTTTGTACCTAGCCTATAAACTGATTAGACATTTCGATAACTACTACTGAATTTATGCGTTAGTATTTGAAGGTGAGAGAACATTATTAAAATCGGGCGCTGTTCCTTCGCTTTTTCCGTGGACCACGAACACAACAAAAATAAGGAAGACGCCATAAACAAGAAAATTGCCGGAATACCACGGGAAGAGGCCATAAACAAGAAAATTGCCGGAATACCACTCCATTGAAGTACGGGAAGAAATCGTCAATATACATGAAGGAGTGAATGCAACATTTGTGACTCCCATTTTCAAAGACATCAACACTCGGACAAATACTTCAAGAATGAATGTCGCAACATTAACCGTCACAAACGTATTATGGTTGGTTTCTTGAAATCAGAATTAACCGTCAACTTCCATCTGCCCGATGGAGAATGTGGTAGCGACTGACTTCTACATTCTTGAGACATAGTCAGATGAATGGAAACAGTTCGAGGCCCAAAAGCAGGGATTCTCAAACTGTTAAACATTTTTACCCCTAAGTCGTTTCCAAGGGGTACGGGAACGATTCTTATTGAGAAATTGAAAAAATGACGTAAGAACCAAATGTTGCGATGAATTTTCGAGGTATACAATACCGCTACCGTATCTTTGATTATTTAGATCGTAGGCTTTCGCAGCCGGTGTCTAGTTTATCATCTAGGCTTACACGGCGCGGCTCCATCCTGTAAGACTAAACGATACATTTCCTTTGATTATGTTTACCTTAAAATATGACAGTTTCATGTAAGCTATCAACCTAAAAAAAACATGAATCGAAGTCTATAAGCAAGGGAAGGAAGTGAATATTTAAATCTCTACTTATGATTTAAGTCTTATGGAGATATATTTATCAATATAGGCCTACAATATTCAAGTAATTGTAATTTTGCGAAGAGAGCATGCTGACTCCTATTCATTATTTGAATAATAAAGCGTGTTAGAATTTTGTTAATACCGCTGGTGACCGCGCCTCTGGTCCGTAGCTAATTTTGCTGCTGTTTAACGCATATACGCTAAAAATCGTCCATAATATACGGGATATACATATAGAATTAATTAATATAATCTTGGGCTAAAATTAGAGAAGATACAATTTACTTTAGCTTAGAAAACTCGGTCACACACTATACATTTCTCACAGCTGACTGGGAGAAACATAAGACGATCGCCTTGCGCTTACCCAGTAGCCTACTACACGAGCGCTATCTGGCGCGAACTTTCTCCGGCTACATCCCTATTGGAACAACCCATTGTAGTAATTAAATAAATATGTTAAACAACACAGACACACCGAGTTGGTTGACTGACTATCCTTACCACGTGCACTGAAGGAATATGTATGTGGATACACTCTTGATCCACAACATTATGACCACTGACCACGTCGTGATTGAATGGCGCCTGGTGAGGTTGGAGGCACGTGATTCGGTACAGAACATATTTAAGAATGAGGAAACAGTCGAGTGGCAATACGTGTTGAAAATGGGAAAATCCACCACCTACGTGGCTTTGCAAAGGTCAGATTGTGATGGCCCAACGGTTGGAAACGAGCATTTCGGAAACGGCCAGGATGTTCGTCTGTTCGCGTGCTTCTGTCGTGATCATCTATGCAAAGTGCTTGAAGGACGGTGAAACCGCGAGTAGGCTGCAAGGTGTTGGACGTCTAACCAACGTGGAGTTCCGTAAAGCGGAATAGGCGGGGATCTGTAGCCAATTGGACGGCAGAGAGCAAAGCTGGTGCAGGCACAAGTGTTTCAGAGTACACCATTCAGCGCTCATTGTTGAATGTGTGACTCCGCCACAGACTACTCTTACGTGTCTCCATGTTCACCCAAATATATCGTCAATTACGATTGCATTGGGCACGGTATCATCAAGTTTGGTTCAATGAATCTCGTTTCCTGTTACACCAGGTCAATGGTCGTGTCCGGATACGCCGTCTTCTAGTCGAACGGTTACTCGGAATAAGCACCGGAAAACGAACACAGGATGATGGGCGAACATTATGCTCGTATGGACATTCACCAGGGCTTCCATGACACCTGTGGTATTATTTATAGGCATCAAGAAAGGTGTCGACTTCTTGAAGATGGTAGCAGGCCACTTGGCGGGCGAGTGTTGGCTGTGAGTGTACTGTATGTATATAATTATATGCAACTTTCACGAGCAAAATAAAAGAGCGGGATACAAAGGCGTTAGTAGTATTGGCTACATAGCCCATATTAAAATAGCAACAAGCCACTTACAAACAGCAATAATCGATTGTTTTGAGACACAGGCGCTGTATCCAGATTCTCTTTCTTGTTGGAAATCAATCATTATTGTAAAATATACAACTGTGGTGGTCTCTCGGGCGAGTATTTCAGTGTTAATACACCTAAGCCCAGCTTGTTCTCTGATAAAGTGTAATTCAACAATTGCCAACCGGCAGAGTTTGGAAATGTGATAATGCGGCATGTATTCAGCAAAATGTTTCAGCTCATCACAAACTCCATGTCAGGTTTGCTCATTCTTTATTCAGATTGTTTACTAGAAGTTCTATGAAGGGTAGAAAATAATGTTTCGTGTGTTGGAGAAGATGTGATTTTAACCAGAAAACTTCGCCACCTTACTCATAAGCATGTTTGTACACTGCTGTATTTACTAGCATTAAATATTAAACTGTAAAGAATAAAGCGTTGATTCCTATAATTTACTCCTTCCATTAAACCTTGACGAGGAATAACTGAATACCATTATGTTCACTAAAGCTTGGATATAATGTCAGAGCTAGAGTTCAACGTAAGCTTTAGGCTGGGAGATTGAAATTCACAGTTAACCAATTGGAAACTTAAACCGGAGAATCCAAGATGAGTTCTAGCCGAGTCCCTAAAACAGATTCTTCCGGGATTCTTACCCACCAAAAACCATATAGACACATGCCCTTCTCCCACGACGTGTGTCTCCACACCGGAACCGCTCTTATGCTTCTTCTTCTTCCTTTTATTCTTCTTCAACATCCTGCGTGATCTCTGTCCTGATACTGTTTGCTGAGAATAAGGATGTCTGCTTCAATCTCGTAGGTCATCTGTGTCAATAAGTCATTGGCAGTTTGACTCCTGTGCGTATTTGCCTGAAGAATCTGCATCATTTTCCACTATGTTTGGCCCTTTCAAGAGCTTCACGAAACACGATCCACTCGCCTGAGCCAGGAACATGGTTTCGTTTCTCATCTTCAACATCCTTGTCTGTACAAAGTAGGCCGCCTACTGCCTTATGCCTAGCATCTCCGCACTTAAAGCAAAGCTTACGTCTGTCTGCACCTTTGCAGTTTCGTGCATGATGTCCATAAGATAGACATCGAAAGAATCGAGGCATTATGGTTCGTCTTAGTTCTCTGCAGTATAACCATCATATTTTAATTTGACCTATCTCCAAGAGAGTTCGAGCCTCCCTATCTTCTATCTCTATAATGGCTAGCTTCTGCCACCTGCTGTTCGGTTTTAATACTGATACTTTCAGTTCTCTATTAGAACTCCCTAGCTCTCGTCTTACTGCTTCCTCCACATCTACATCAGTGGTGACACTGTCCATGTCCCGGATTTCTAGTGTAGTACGAGAGATCAAAGCCTTCACTTCACCATCCTGCCCAGGGGCATCTCGAAGAGATTTATTGAAATTGTCCTCTTCTCGTGTTGACAGATGAAGATGCTCACGATAATACTGTTTAAAATTAAGCCATTTTTTATCTAAAAAAAAGTTTTATTTTCAAGAAAGTCGGTATTAGAATAAGGAGATAGCCTCCAGGAACATCCCTAAAAATTCAATTAGTTACGATTTAAAGTTTCTAAAAAAAAAGACAAATACAAAGTTGAAAATTAACATGGGCACTATACAAATGTGCTGCTGTAAGCGGACATTCTGAGAAGCTGTTGCATGAGCTGAGTATAAATATACATCGAAAACTTGTGAACATTTATTGATAATTTTATACAGAAAATATGTCAAAATGTTGTGTCAATACATATTGTAACACATACAATGTAATGTTCTACCTAGTTTTTCTTTACCAACGCACAAAATAAATTTGAAAACACGGTGGATATTGATGGTGAATCGCAAGCAGTACGTTTAAATTGTGTATTTGGGATTTGATTAGTTATTTTCTAAATGGACATTGATGTTAAAAGTTAATTTAGACTTACAGGAAACGTTGGAGATCACGAAAACTATAGGTCATGGCTTTTGGAAAACTTCTTCTGAACCCCAATTTAAATCACACTAGCTCGGCCTCCAGTAAAACTGTTAGATATTTAGATTATACTGGGAATATCAGCTTTTAAGATTCCAGGAAAATAGGAAATGTTTCTTTAATTCGTGTCTATTTCATCTTTGTCTCTATCATACTTCATTACACAACGAAATTGCCTCTTTAATATCTCGGAAAGTTTCCTTAACACTTATTCGGGGTTTGATGCTGAAAGTTAGTTTGGACATGTTTGAGTCCACAAAAACTGTAGGTCATCGCTTTGGAAAAAATAAATCTATGCTTGAAGAAATGCTTGCGCTTACGTTCTTCTCTTAAGCCGCCATTTGGAACCCCTCCAACTTGATCCCCTTTGAAAAATGTAGGATATTTTAGACTCTTGTGAGTATCAACTTCACTGGTACAAATTTTCATGTTTATAAGATATCTGGAAATCCCTCTGATTTTCAGAATTTACCTACACATCACTCCACCACGACCATGGTATCGCGAGCTTATAAATTTGGCCACTCGTTCCCATCACGGAGCCAATAGGACATATGGGAACTCCTTAAACTGGATTTTAGGCAGATTTATTTGCAAATGGGGACATTGTCCCTGGTGGCAAAATTACAGAACAATTTTTAAAATACATGTAGAAACAGTCAATATTTCTGTAGATACAGATTAATAAAATGATGGCAATAATTTTATAATGACAAAATCCCCTTCACTCCAACATAAACAAACACTCTAGCAAGGCCATTTTAGACGCATACATTATTATATATTTACGAAATTATAGTGTTTTAACCTCAAATTCAAAAAAAGTAAGTTTAATATCAGAAAGAATAATTTCAATTCATAATAAATATGATGAGTGAAAATTACCTTTTTACATAGTCCTGAAGAAAATTCTGCGAACAAAGATAAATGAAATCAATTAATAATAAATAACTAAACAAGTTTCCCACTTTACAAAATGTATTTATTTAGTTTCCACAATCATGGCGTCCATTCGCATGGCACCAGGGTAATTTATTTTACAAGGTTGCCAGACCGTAGGCACATCAGAGCGGACGACTTGTATTGCACCACCACCGATTTATTTATTTATCGTATGGCTTTTAGTGCCGGGAGTGTCCGAGGACATGTTCGGCACGCCTGAGTCTGTAGCTGCTTCAAGAGGACACCCTTAGTGTGAGCTACAAGTTCCGTTCAAATTCAAGTAGGTCCAAATTTCGCTACCAGATATCAATGATACCTAGTGGTGAACGTTGGAACTTTGATAGAGCGTTCTGGCGAAATCTAACCTAACAATTTAGCATTACACAAGTTTAGTCTGTGAAAGGATCTTCTACATGCCATAAATCTATGGCATGGGACCGCCGGCTCTACTTCCCCTCCGAAGGAAGGCATACTGAAGGATTTTTAACGCTCTTAAAAAATCCGACGACTTCGGCCGGGTTTGAACCCGCTATCTTGGGCACAGCAGTTCAGCATGCTACTGAATACGCCACCATCTGCGATAATCTCCGGGCTGAGAATTGAATAATACAGTGACGCTTTGTTCGTGTTTTCCCAAATTATGAGTTACGTATATTTTTCTGAATTTAAATTAAATTAAATTTACATCTTCTGAATTCGAAGTTAACTTTTCTGAAATTGAAATTACTTTTTCTGAAGCGGGTTCAAACCCGGCCGAAGTCATCGGATTTTTAAGAACGTTAAAATCCCTCAGTGTGCCTTCTTCGGAGGGGAAGTAAAGCCGGCGTTCCCATGTCATAGATTTATGGCATGACAAAGAACCTTCCACTAATTACAGCTGGGTGAAGCTAAATTATAGCTTAAACGCTCTTAGGTTCCGACGTTTGCCGCCAGGAGCCGACGACGATGGCTTCTGGTAACCAAATTCTGAACTAGTAGTCATTGACGGTGGCGTTTGGCGGCAAAAGTAGGAACGTCTTGAAAGAAATTCAATGTCTGCAGTCCTTACTTGAATTGAAAACAGATAACACGCACTAATACAGTCATCACAATTAACACCGGTTATCAGAGAGAATCTACACACACCCAAAGAACACGGGGCTACATGAACGCGTTGTCGCGGCCCCAAAACTAAGGAACCAACCAACCTTTTCTGAAATCAAATCCACCTTTTGCGAAATTGTGATTGAGAACCTCTAGAATGGAAGCAGTTCATCTGTTGCTTCCATGGAATAATCGACCCCTGCTCACTTCATTTGCAATGTACTGTTTTTCTTGTATAGCAAACACCTTAGATGAATTATTTCTGCGATGAATACCATTATCGAAACACTCATCCCAAATAGCAAAATAAGGAAAGCTCCTTCTAAATGTTCGATAGCAAAGACCACGTTCTGCTCTCTTTCAATACTCTCTCGCTTCCTGATAGCTATGAAGCTCTCTCCTATTATCATCTTAGACCACCACTTGAACAATATCCCACTTTCCCTCAATCTCATAAACACAGCATTGAATTTGTCAACATATGGACTGTTCCTTGCGAGGTACATCACAGCGTCGAACCAGATTCCCCCACTTTCTAATGGTACATAAACTTTCTTACCTCTCATTTCTTTTGAAACTCGAGCCATAAAAGCGAGGGGGGAGAAAACAGCATAATCGTCTTCCTTCATCACCCTCTCGAGACATACATCAAGTCTATCACAAACTTCCAGTCTACTGTTAATACTTTTAGATACACTGTCGTCACCGTATGCGAATAACATCTGAAAGAAGATGCTGGTGCCACAGTGAAAGTTAGAAGTCAATAAATCATCAAGGTTCAGGATTTGTTTCTCTTGTCCTGGATAGGTAAGGACGCCTACAAGAATTGACTGGTATGCTGCATTGATCAACAAACAACTGAACACCCAAATAGCGAAGAAAAATCGTAATCTTGCAAGTTTTGGTTGTCTGTATAATGATGTTCCAATCAAAACACAGCACATCTTCAAGGCGGCAGTAGTAATGCTCTCTCTAGGACACATCAATAATATAACAATGGATGTCAATATGTAAGAAATGAGGAGCAACATCCAAGTTTCCGAGTTGAATATGATAGTCAGTGCTTTCCAGCCAGGAATGGCTTCAGCTCTTGGAACATACCAGATCATACCATCTCTCACATGTGGTACACTCATCTCGGATACTTCCCACATTTCCCCTGTTGGCTTGTAGCCTCCAATTGCTACATCAGCTCGCTTATCGACAACATCAGCCACCGCTCCGACCCAGGTGCCATTCTTCAGAATACCACCCCACTCTCGATAGACTGGTTCCACACGAGTAGGATCCATGTATCTTACCTCAACACCATAGTAATGAGTCACTTCAGATAATAGCTGTATCTCAAGACCTCCAATTGGGCGTCTAGAATGCTCATGTTTAATGATAAACGGGGGGTACCCAACTGTGGACCCAATAATTTGACAGTTACTGAATTTTTCTGGAATTTTCTTTGGAAAAAGGTCAACATTGCGTTCAAAATAACCTTCATTATCCGTAATCCATTTGTCTATAACAAAAGAATTCTGGATATTCGCCCCACACTGTCCCAAATGACTGAATGGAAACCATGCATAGGCATTTATAAAATGAACAAGATTATCTTCTTTCCACGGTGAAATGAGTACGATGAAGTTCAGCACGTACATCTTCCACAGTGCTTGAACAATGCGATCAACTATCTTCTGTTCATCTTTAGCGGTCACTGGACCTACAACTGCGACTATAAACCGAGCAGTAGAGTTCCAAACGTAGGTTTGGGTCATCGTTTCAATTTGTCAAAAGAACTCGTCATTATCTTGAGTGTTATGTAGCAGAATTAAGACATTGTCTGCATGCTCCTTCTCATGCTTCTGTAGGTGTACTTGCCGACAGTATGAGATTGCACCCGTATTATTAGAGTGATACCATTGAATGAACTGATCAAGAAAACTATTTCTCCTAAGAAATATCCACGAGGGATCAACACAAATTACTAAATCTTGTTCTTGAACAAAGTATCGATTAATAATATTCTTGAAACATTTTTTCAGGTGAAGACTTTTCATCCTGCACAGTAATATAACTATTGGAATGTTTCATTTCAGTGCAAAGAACAAGCGTAAGAAAGACCATACCATTAAATTTAATAATTTTACTACTACGAGATTTTGCAGCAACTCTCATGATCTTCTTCCTTATGCTATCGTGTTAAGATCAGTATTAAGATCACGTATGTAAGAATTTCTTCTCCTTTTGGTCAACCTGAAAATGAAAATAATTGAATGAGTTTTTAAATGATATGGACTCCGTCTTGGGGGAAAGAATTCATGATGAAAATTAATAAATGAAAAACAAAAATACCGCAACGGAATATATCCAAAAGAAATTAGTTATGTATTGATTGAGCATATTTAACAATTTTTGAGTATTCTACCAATACGGATCCCACAATTATTTTGCTAATATGGCAAATATCTTTGCATTCTATAAAATTAATGCATTAGAAGTTAATGAGGCCATGAGTAACATCAGTGCTAATCCTACGGCAACAACACTTCACAATAATAATTTTGAATTATGCTTATTTCTGCGGTATTAAATGTCCACAATTGTATCAACTAATATAATGGATGCATATAGTCTAATGTATTGGCTTCAAGAACTAAGTCATTACTAGAATACTTTAGGGTATATTTACTCTTCTCCAGAGTGACTTTCGGTTAATAGCACACATTATTATAAATATTTGGTCACGTCTGTTGGCATGTCAAAGAACCCATTTGAATTCAGTAGGGCGTGTTCATAATTTGCAAAATTATTCTCGATGGTTTCCGCCAACACAAAGGTCCTCATTTCTCTACTAGAAAGCGCTATAGTGTTCAAGGAGCTTAGATATCTAACCTCCTTGACTTTCATGGTGCTTCAAGGAACAACAAAATTCGACATGCAAGCTACCCTCTGGGTGTCAAATAACAAAGCTTGCACCCTGCACCCGAGGCCATATGATATTATTATTATTATTATTATTATCACATCTGTATTCGTAGAAAATCATAGATTCTTAGTATAAGAGATATTGAAGATTCAACTCATTTCAATGAAAATGTAACTTTGATCGTTGTCCTCCTGGGCCCTTCAATTTCAAATAAGAAAATATCAAAATCATTGCGTCACTTAACATTGGGAAATGTACTTTACTTATGTAGGTGGTGTAGAGTAAACCTTGCAAGAGATGACACATGAAAAATCATCGAAATGTTTGGTTTGAGAATACAAAGTTTATTATAAAAGTAGAGCTGCCCTAGTACTTTTAATCGATGAATTTCAGTTTTCAAATAATCGATTTATTGAAGAAGAAAGTCTATTAATTTCTACAAATAACGATTAATCGACTGTGCGTTTAATCGATAAATTGATTGGTCGTTTAATTGATTAATTGTTTTGTCAATTAATTGATGTACGCTCTCACAGGCATATTTCTAAATAATGTAGCCTACCCTGTTTGTGAAACCTAGGCTGAAACAAAGTCAAACAAAGATGTTCCTGTCCTAAAATGAGTCGTCCAGTTACAAAACTCGTTTAATCCACTTGTGAATATGGATCATGTCGTAAAATTATGTATTTAATTAGTGTATTTTATTTTATTTTACTTTATTTTATTTTATTTTTTATTTTATTTCGTTTTATTTTTTGTTTTTATTTTGTTTTAAATTGTTTTATTTAATTTCTGTTTGTTTTTTGTTTTGTTTTATTTGATTTTGTTTTGATTATTTTGTTCTATTTTATTTTATTTAGGTTTATTTTGATTTTCCAGAAAACAAACATAAAACCAAAAACAATAAACACGAAGAAAAAAATACAAATTCAAAAACGAAAGCAAAAGTAGAAAACAAAAAACAAGAAACACTAAGCAGAAAGCAATATTCAAAAAAAGCAAAAGCAGAAAACAAACAAAAAACCAAAACCAAGAAAGAAAAGTAAAATTGAAAGGCAAAACCACCAAGCAAAAAAAAACACAATGTAAAAAGAAAAACAGTAGAAAACAACAAACACAAAAGATACGCGAGGCAAAGTCCAGAGAAACGTTTCTCATGAAAATGATTCTTATTCACAAATGGATTAAACGAGTTTTGCAGTTGGGCGACTCAATTGTAAACACTGAACAAGAATTCAAAATCTTTGCTGAAAACTCTGTAACTTTACTTTCTTCTATTGGGGGTGGTGGTAGATAATACCATAAGGGAACTTGGTTAAAATCACACTATTTATTATCAATCCAAGAAAGAAGACATAATCCAACATTCACATAATAAAACACAACATATCAAGCCTAACTCTCCATCCATTAATTGTCTAACCATCCTTCCCTTCATCAACAAGAAGGAAATAACCTAACAAGCTTTCCGTTAACCTCTCTAAAACATAACCAATCCTAATCGCTTCTCTTATTTTCTACACATCGCTATAGAGACCACTAAGACTAGGGCACCACAGCGAATCCAGTGTGCTCAAAGCACTAAACTCCCTGTAGTGCCCCAGCAAGAGGTGGACATGCTATAAACCTTAATGTGACATTTAAAAAGAAGACTGTCACAACTCTTCTTTTCCTTTTTCCGAAACCTTTCCCAATTTGCTTCATGTTTGTTCATCCATTGTCACTTAATCTCATTAGTTTATTGTTAACATAAACAAGGAAGGACCCTTTGTATATTTAGGCAAAAAGTAACTTTTATACATTTCTATACATCTGTCCGAAAAAGAAAAGCGTAACTAAACGTAAGCGAGGACCTCTCATTTAAACTTCTCTTCCTATCTCGTACCTACTAATCAATTAATCGATTCTTTGGTTAGCCGATTAATCTATTGTTCGGTTAGTCAATTAATCGAATGTACGGCCCGTCGATCAGTCGATTAATTGTATTCGATTAATTCCAATTAATTTGATTAATCGCTTAATTGTATTCGATTAAATCCAATTTATTCGATTAATCGAACATCGATTGTTACCAGCACAAATTCAAAGTAAAGAAGTTTGATTGGTTGGTTCCTCAGTTTAGGGGCTGCGACAACGTGGTCATGTAGCCCCGTGTACTTTGGGAGTGAGTAGAATCTGTCTGATAACCGTTGTTAATTATGATGACTGTGTTATCTGATTTTAATTCAAGTAAAGACTGCATACATTCGATTTTCAAATAGTTCCAAAGTTTGCTACCAAACGCCAACGTCAACGACCAACTAGTTCTGAGCTTTATTACTAGATGCCACCGCAGTTGGCTCCTGGCGACGTACGTTAGAAGCTAAGAGCGTTAGTCAAAGATAACCTATAATTTACCGTCACACAAGTGTAATTAGTGGAATGTTCTTTAACATGCCATAAATCTATGACATGAGACCACCGGCTTTACTTCCCCTCCGAAGGAAGGCCTGCTGAGGGATTTTTAACGCTCTTAAAAAAATCCGATGACTTCGGCTGGGTTTGTATCTGTGACCTTGGGCATACAAGGTCAGCACGCCACCGAAGCCGCTGTAATGAAGGATCGTACCTACCTATAAAAAAATACTAATATCGTATGGCCTTGGTGCCGGGTGCAGGCTTTGTTATTTGACACTCAGAGGGGAGCTTGCATGTCGAATTTCGTTGTCCCTTGAAGCACAATGAAAGTCAAGGAGGTTAGACATCTAAGCTCCTTGAACACTACAGCGCTTTCTAGTAGAGAAATGAGGAACTTTGTGTTGGCGGAAAGTCCCGAGATTAATTTTGCCATTATGAACACGGCCTATTGTGTTCAAGTGGGTTCTTTGACATGCCAACATTGTATGACATGCTTGTCTTAATTTTTGCCGCCTTTCAAAAATCACTTACCACGGCCAGGAGCAAAACTGCAAGCTAGGTGTAGTAGACCGACACGTTAACCACTCACCCACCGTCCTACCTGAAAAGAAAGATATTCACGGAAAGTTTGTGTGACCTCTGAGTAGCACGGCCATTATAACGTATAAGGGTAAGCACCATGCCGTCCATCTGGTTTAATAAGCTGATCCATCCATTTTCCTATGACAGGTGGTAATATTATAGTTTCTTGCTCGGTTCGTCAACAAAGGAATGTTTACGTGACAGTTATCAAAGGTATTATCATGTGGATATAACAAGGGGCGGAGGTTTAAGATGTAAACGCAGCAATCATATCTATAGCTGTCACGATCCTGACGGATCTGACTTTCAGAATGGTGACTAGATGATTGATTAGAGAGAGTCATTTTAAAGGGGCTTGGCTTCTAGGTCAAGGATACGTAGAATGTTTATACGTAGCTATGCAATGAATGCTGCCTCAGTCCGACGCGAATCCAGCCAGCGTGGGTCAGGAGGGTGCAAAATGTATGGGGACAATCTTTATAATGTAGCCTACAAGCTTTTTGTACGCATCGTTGGCTGGTTTGTGGTGTAGGGTTAACCAAATATAGCGTGGGACACTCATAACAGACTGACTGTCTGCGTGGCGCAGCGGTACCGTTCTCGCCTGCTGTTCCCAAGGTTGCAGGATCGAATCCTAGTTGGCATTTGAGGGTGTGCAAATGTGAGGAAGCCAGGAACGTGCCAGTAAATCTACTGACATGGCTAACCGTTCATTCGATTGATCGACTAAATGAACAATAAATGTTCTCAGATTTAACCAATTAATCGATTAGCTTCTTCTTCTGCTTCTCCCAGTTCTCCAGTCTGGACCCAACATAGACCACCTCAACAATAGCCCGTTCCAGTGACTTAGGCATCCAACCACTGACTCCCGTTCCTCGGGCATCCTTCTCAACATCGTCCAGCCATCTCAGTGAAGGTCTTCCCACTCTTCCGATGTCGACTGGTTCCGTAAGAGATATCTTACTGCAAGGTTCATTTTCATCGTTCTACACAGGGTGACCGGAAAAAAGTATTCCAATATTTAACATGTGAGATTTTCGAAGTGAAATGCCATGTCTTGTGGTTCGGATTCCAAGTATAAAGGATGTCCTGTGGCTCATGATCGCGAGATTAACGGTCACGTAAAACTATAAACTTCCTTACTTTAGTTTCCAGTATTCACAGAAGAGATATAACGAAACAAAATAAGAAATATGGTCTTATTTTGTACGAGGAGAATATCTTGCACTCCAGGAACTTGGATTCAAAACAAAATGAGAAAACATTTAAGAGGAGCATATCTTGCACATTTTTTTTATCAAACCTCAAAACTACGATGCCCTGGTTTGGACACACCTAAGAAGACCCTCTAAAATGCTTCAATAAAACTTGAAGACTCCTTTGACAGCGATGTCTTCTGTAAAAGGACGGTGATGAATACGCTGAAGCAAGACGAGCAACCAAAACCGCCCCTTGGACAGAGGAGCGCAACCAGGCGCCTTTCGGGCTCAAAAGAAAACAAAGTTCACATTTTGGGATGCTGTTGATTGACTCAATGATCAATTACAGCAACCGGTTGCGTATTATAATTATATAGATTTAATATTTCAGTAAGAAAGCGCATTAAAGAAATGGAGTAAAAGAGTACTTAGACACCGCATACCCCCAGCTTGCTTACTTCCTCTTGCGACACGTATAGAACACCCCAAGTAAAGGGTGTATAAATCATAACGCACCCGGAAAGTTAGCGACCGCAGTCTGATCTGTGTATCGGTCAATACTGGTGGCATCGCCGAGGGATCGGCCAAGCGCAGCCGGACCAGAGCATAGCTGTAACATAATACGCAGCAGTAACCTATTTTGTCTTATCTGTGCTTTACAGCAATTGTTGAAAATGTCCATCATTATAGACGACGACAATTCACAACGGTGCGAAAAGTTCGGGAAAACTCGTTGCTCTATCAGACAGCTGCTCAATTGTCTTCACTGCAAAATGCAACAAGACTCAACGTGGTCCTATAGAGCCGAGGTGAATACATAAATAATTAAACAGACGTTCTCAATAACGCGCCCAGGGAATGATCCGAGGTACTTAAGATAGAGTTCATCAGGAAAATGAAAGAATACTTGGTCAACAAAGGAGCTCAAGTTTTCAGCACGAAAGCAGCCACTCACCAATCCACCAGGAACACCAGAGTGGCCGACAACAAGTACCGTGGTCCATAGGTGGGCTTTACCACTGTGGGCATGTTCATAATACAACTTTATATGTTGCTCTTTCTGATTTCAGACTTACCAACACACTGAATAAGCACCAAATAGAAAAATAACAAATACAAATTACCTTGGAAGGAAACGTGAGATGACCTCGAACTAGGTCCTCCAGTTGGCCTTCGAAAACAAGACTGCAGATTATTTCTCGGTACAGTCGATTAGCACTCATTTGCTTTTGAATGCGACAACCTCATATCAGTAGGTTTCATTGCGTGTAAAATATCCCCTTTAAGGCACAATTCCTAGTTCACAGCAGGTCTGAAAGCTGTTAAAACTAGAAGATTTTCTTTGAAACATAATGAAACTTAGAGTAATATCACATCCTACAAACTCTCAATGTAATACTTTAGTTCTATTCACTGTGCTGCTATGTACTGAAATAGTGAGCACCCAGTTAAATATACAAAATGAAGTGTGTCACATGAACAACTGTCTGCAGGAAATAGTCAACCGTTACATAGATCAAGAGCAGCGTCTCCTGATTTGTTCAGCAAACTCAAGGACATTACCCGGGAAGAAATCATTGCTTGATCAGTTTCTTCAGCAATATTTCTCCAATATAAATCATACAGGTGTAGTCTCTTACTGCAGACACGATAAGCTACCAAGACAGGAGAGAGAACATGTAGATAATATCTTGATTGTGTTGCAAGGAACTGAACAAAGTGATCAAGTTTTCACACAGATTCAAACATTAGACCAAACCTATGCTTTGAGTGACAGTGTTCGATTTATAGTTGTAATCGACGGAGCTATTAAGACCAAGGATGAACGAATTGTAGTTCATCGTGTTGTGGATAGCCTTTGGGAGATGTATGTATTGAATATTTTGGTACTAATCCCATCACCTGTATCGAACACTCTCGTTTCTTCCGTGAATCTGTACACTTGGTTTCCTTTCAGTGATTCCGGACGATGTGGAAGGGATACTAAGGATGTGGTTGTTATAGATAGGTGGCTGATTAAAGGAGAAGGTTCTTTCGGGCTTAATAATGAACTGTTTCCGAAAAAGATTCCAAATAAATTCAAAAACTGCAAAATGACTGCTGCAGTAAGTACATATCGACCATTTATTAATATGCAGCGGGTGAATTTCTCAGAGCACGAGTATTTTCAAAATTTGACTGGTTTTGAGGTGGATCTAACATTAGCAGTGACAGACAGATATGGCCTTCAATTACATTTTATGTTTCCTTCTCATCCTTGGACACATTATAAATTACGGGGTGGACGTTTGGACAATGGAACTTGGGTCGGAGCACTGGGTGATGTGGTTAATGGTCATGCTGATTTAACATTAGGTGGTAACAATCCTACTCACGAGAAGTGGGAAGCAATGGACATGACTGTCCCACATGTAAGAGATGGTTTCTTGTGGTTTGTTCCGAGGGCTGAACGAATTCCCAGTTGGAAATCCCTCACGCTCATATTCAGCTCCCAGATCTGGATGTTGCTTCTACCTTCCTGCATACTGACATCAATTGTTATTTATCTACTCTCCGCTAATGACGGCTTTGCTCTCTCTGCTCTAAATTCATGGTCTATATTGATTGGCATATCGTTAAATCGTCAACCAAATCGTTCCACATCACGAGTTATATTTGCTGTTTGGGTGTTCTGTTGCTTGTTGATCAATTCAGCATTTCAGTCCAAATTAATTGGGGTTCTCACCAACCCGGGTTATGAGAATCAAATTCTAAATCTAGAGGATTTATCAGAATCTAAACTACACTATGCTACTATGCGTTTTCTCGTCGTGAGGTTGGAAGCCAGAGATGATGATGGAGTACTCAGTAGGATATTTAAAAAACTTGAGTATTTCGATGCTGGGCAGTTCTTGCAGATTATAAGACATGAAAACATAGAGCTTTTTAAGGATGACGTTTTAATAAAGACGATAAAAAATGAAAACAATTATGCAATATTCTGTGCCCGTGCTGGTACTCTTAGACTATTGTCAATCAGGACGGAAAATAAACCATTCATACCCTTAGAATATTCGGGAATCATGTACGACGTCGCCATGTTTCTTAGAAAAAATAGCCCGTATACAGATAAGTTCAATACTGTGTTGACAAGGTTAAGAGAAAGTGGGTTGTTGTATAAATGGTGGTCTAAATTGATAAAAGGAGAAACTTTTGTGGATATTAAGAAAAGAGAGATTATTGAAAGAGAACATGATGTGGTGTTAACAGTCGATCATTTGCAAGGAGCCTTTGTTATTTTAACAATTGGAATTATTATTTTGACAGTTGCATTCTTGATGGAAATTATTTATTGCAGATGCTTCTCTCGGAAGAAGACAAGAATTATGTTCAACGTGTGGCTATGCAATACTGTACTGGCCAGACTTAAAGGAACATGGAGTAAACACCACGATAGCTGAGGGAATCAACTAATGACAGTCGATGGGCTCACACAAGATTGTATTAAGTGACTGAATTTTTGTTCACCGTTCTCCCCACGGACACAGGCCAAGGGGTGGAGCATCGTGCCATGAGGGACATTCACCAGGGTTTCCATGAGACCTGGTGGTATTATTTAAGGTCATTAAGAAAGCTCTGGACTACTTAAAATGATAGGAGACCACTTTGCGGGCGATCATAATATTTTTGCTATGTGTTTAGGTATACAATTATACGCAACTTTCACAAGCAAAATAAAACAACGGGATTCAAAGACGTTAGTAGTATTGGCAACATAGCCCATGTTATCATAGCAACAGACCATTTTAAAGGTCTGTTTACTACAAAAATCACTGTACTGATTAAAACAGGCCGGGGAAATTGGTATGCCAAGTTGCGTGAGGTGTTGAGGAAGTGCGGTGCCAAACCAAACGGATCGGATCTGTGTCTTTTCCAAATCGGTTCCGGAAATAACATAACTTTGTTTGTCGTTTACGTTGACGACATGATGGTGCTGTCAAAATGCAAGAAGACGATCGCCGAGATCTCCAGAGTACTGAGTGAAAATTTCAATGTCAAGGACTTAGGATTGGCCAAACAATTCCTAGGCATCGAATGAATCCAGGAGACCCGATGTATAGCCTTGCATCAGCACGGTTACGTTGAAGAGCTTCTCCAAAGCTACGAGATGGCCGACTGCAATCCTGTAGTCACACCACTGGACCCTGGAACGAAGTTAAGTAAAAATGAGAATCCCACTGCTGACGGGTTGAAGTTGCCTTAGTGCGAATTGGTAGGCGCGCTGACATACCTGTCGACAACTACACGCCCGGACATTTCGTTCGCTGTCAGCTACCTGGGGCAGTTCAACAATTGCTTCGGAGTCGAACACTGGAAAGCTGCCAAGAGAGTGCTGCGGTACTTGAAGGGGACTTCGAACATCGGGCTGATCTTCGAAGCAGACACTGAACCGATCCAAAGCTTCGTTGACGCCGACTGGGAAGCTGCCTAGAAGATAGGAGGTCCTACACAGGGTAAGTGTTCTTGCTCGGCGGATGCCCTATATCGTGGGACTCACGAAAACAAAAAACCGTGGCTCTTAGCTCCACGGAGGCCGAGTACGTGGCCATGTCAGAGTGCGTCAAGGAAACTGTGTACTTACGTCGGCTTCTGCTCGAGTTAGGCTTCAAAGATTTAGCCACTAAGTTCATCTTTAGTGATAATCAAAGTGCAATTCATTTGGCAAAAAAAAGCGCGATGTATCACAGTAGAAGCAAACACATTGATATCAAACATCACTTTGTTCGCGAAGTCTTTGAATGTATTTTGTTTTGTTTTGAAGTATATCTCTACGAACGATCAAGTTGCTGACTTTCTCACGAAAAGTTTAAGTCGAATGAAACATGAACGTTGCCTAAAGTTTGCTGGTTTAGAGAGTGTAAAGATTGTATGAACCTCTACTTGAGGGGAAGTGTTGTAACTTTGGTCCTTTTTATTCTAATTTAAGAAGTACGTGGTTCTATATATGTAAGGTGCTGCCACCTTCCCTTTATGCTTCAGTTGTGTAAACCCCGCGCGCCATGGTCGCACATGTTCAGTGTCATCACATGCAATCAGTTCGTTGTTATTAAACTCATTATATCAGTTAGCTCGGGCTCCCTCATATCCTTTAACAAACACATGGCAGCGAGACACGATTACCCAGAGTGCCCTAGCGACTTCTGTTTTCGAGACGACAGTAATCTAGGAACACGACTAAAATGTTCCCTATAAATGCTTGTTTCAATGTTATTTTTTGGTACGATAGGAGGAGCACAGCTGATCACTGTGGCACAGTTTACTTCATGTGGCTTACACGTCACAGGTTTGGAATGTCGTATTTTCACAACAGTATTGGAATTAAACTTCCATGAATTAAGATAACAGGGATATTCCCAGGTTCTGAGATCGGACCAGTCTATTGTATCAATTAGTAACCATGTAATTATTGTGTCTATTAGAGACATCTCAGCTGGGATTGACTGAGTTTCACCCACATTGTTTTGGTATTCCGGCAAAGATGATGATCAATTTTTTGATCACACCAGCCGAGGTCTTGAGTGAGCCTGAGTGCCGCGTTTTTCTGTTAATTAGCAAGTGTTATTGTTCTACCCGTGGAGGTAGCTTATCCGGTTATAGAAGTGCACATACTTTCGAAGTACGCATTACAGGTTCTTCGTTATTGGTCTGAAATGGTCGTTAGATAATTGTTGTGTTATAGTGGCGTGCTTCTTCTGAAGTACGCATTGCTGTTCCTACTTCTTGTGTCTTAAATGGTCATCAGGTACTTAAACTACACTGGAAGGTAATAAACGTGACCTGAACTCCTGCAATAAATCATGAAACTCTAATTAAAATAAATCGGCGATTTAAATAACATTTATAATTAACAATGTGATAGTTGGAATTTGTATCACCAATTCTCATCTTTGACCGACAAAATGGAACAGCATTTCATTGGAACTGATCATGCTTTAAGATGCGCTGACAATTATAGAGACGACATAAGATGGCTAGAGCCACGTTAGTTCGTAACTCGTGGGCCTCTACGATTATTGTGATATTAGACGTTGCTTTTACTACGCAGTCACCACCGTAATTACATACACTTAGATGACTGTCGGATACAAGGAGTATTCCGATTGGCGTAGGAAGGTGTGCATAGAATAAGAGTGTTTTACTAGTTTGTTGTTGCTTCATTTTCATTATACACGTGTATGTATCTGACAGTTAGTTTCTTTTGAGTTTAGCATTGGTTGCTATTATAGATTTGCATATTTAACTTGTTGCGGATGCGTCTCATCCGTATTAACTGTAAATTCAGGATTTAGCTAACGTTTAATGTAAAGATTATATCGAGAGTGGCACCAACGTAACTTAGCATATTTTCTATTGGTGCAGTAAATGTAAATAAATCTAGCCTTGTGAGCAAGTTAAATGTTTTGTTTTGGAGTAGACTCAATCGATGTCACTATTAGTATTTTTAAATGGATTCTTGTATTTGCTTAGGCATCTGTTTACGTGCCACATTCGTAGTTTGAGTTAGGACTTCATTCGAATTTTGTTACTAGGATCTTTCGTGAGGGTTTAATTTAACTTCAGTTTAGGGATGAATTATTTATTTTCCTGTTTTTATTAGATTTGCGGACTTGCCAGATTTTCAGCCTCCGAAGTAGGATAGTTTTCTTTTGTTATTCTCGAATAAATTTCTAATGCATTTTACCTCAGCCTGGACTTATAATTGCTAGCTTTAATTTTTTCGGTGCGTGTTTCCGTGCGCTTCTCTATGACCTACCACTCATTTACGCCCGATACTACCTGAGTGTAGGGCCTCTTTCTTGAACTGGTCTGAGGACACGCCTGTTCCCCTCAGTGTATGTGTCGGGAGGATGGCGTCTGGAATGGCACTTGCGGTTAGTGGCCACCCGACGAACTCGTCAGACGGGCACAGTATATACCATCAATAATTGCATTTATCAACCAAATTAATAATAATAATGACAATCTACCTGTATATATTTGACGAATATTTTTGAGCCGGATATGAGAGCCATGTTAGGTGGTGGCATTAATTTCCAAAACTTCTCTGTGTAAATGAGCCCAGAGGTATGGTGTAGTGAGCTACACTGCCTTCCATTGTAGCAACCAAGACTCAAGCAGTGAGATCCCCAATATGCCTAACCAACGTCCCTACATACTTTCTTGTTTGATAGCATGAACTCGATGATGTTTAAAGATACAAAAACCACACTCATGAAGCTATCTCTTGTCCGTTCGTCGCTCTCTGATGTAATATTAATTGATATTGTTATACCCCGAGCCCCCATAGGGCATAACCATCCCTTTTTAAGGCCGTAACCATTAAAGAAGCAACAGCAACAGCTACACTATCCTGGCGAGCAACCTCATAGATTTCATCACAAGACACACATCCCAGGTATCAACCCTCTGTAGGGCAGAATGACATTCATAACGCTGTCCCAGATTACAACACAAGTAGAATTACAATAAATAGCCCAGCTACCAAGGGAAGGGGCTCTTGTGAGAACGCCACGCTGCTACGCTACACCGACGCCGGCTCGTCTACAAATCGGGTGAGTGTGCTCGAAGGTTAATCCATCAATTTGCTCCCTTCAACTCCAAACCCCAGCCAAGTTACTTTGTTATTCCATTTCATTTTTGTATCACTGAACGCTCCCCATTAACCTGCATTCACCGCTTTTGTGTAACAAACCGCCACTACACACACACAGTTGATTCCTTGTATTTTTAAACGCCCCCATTAAACTCGCAGCTCGCGGCTCCCTCCGAGTAGACGTCCTTTTACCGCACGGCTTGCTGCCCTGTCGCCACGCCTGTCCATCTGGCGGTGAGCAAGCATTCCTTTACTCACTCACTGACACAAGGCCGTCGCTCGACCTGCGACTCAGCCCGCACGCCGTTCCTGCACTACAATTACACTCAGTGTTGTCCCCAGACAGCCCGCCTTACACCTTATACCAAACGACGCTCTTACCTGAGGTACACCCCCGGGGACAATACAATATGTTACCAGGATCATTGTGAGGGGATTCATTTGCTCGAATGGTTTCCCCTGTGTTCCTGATAGGGAAGTTTGTAACATTTCCCCCAGAGTGTGCCATGATAGTGGAGCCATCTACCGGCACTTTTCCAATCAATATGTGAACGTTCATTGTGTTCGTATATTAGCGTGGACGAGTCAGTCTTGATGGAATTTATTGTAGTGATGTTGTCAGTGTCAAATTTTAATTTATTAGGAACATTTGTGGTAAAATACGCATTTATTACAATAAATATTGTTGGTAAGTGAGTAGTGTGTTTTGATCGGTTCTGGCCCCTCCACCTCCACACCCTCCACACAAGATGGCGGTGGTGCAATATCTCTCGAACTTATGGTCGGATTTTGACAAATGAGGTGTCATTGAACTCGGGCTGACACCCCCTTTCCAATGGACAACATATTTCAACCCCAAAAATATAACCTACCCCTACTAGAGGGTGAAATTGAATTTTTTAGAGAATCTCTCTTTCCAATTGCAACATGTGAGAGTTTGAATGCCGATATGGAATGTAACGTTGTTCTGCAAACCAATAATCAAAGAGGGGCATGTTAGGCCTTGAGGTGAGAGCCCCTGTTATTGTTGACGAGCCCCCTGCTGTCGGGCCCGTGTTGATGGGTTATTGTGGACGAGTCCTTGTGGACAAGTCCTTGTTGACAGGTCCTTGTGGACAAGTCCTTGTGGACAGGTCCTTGTGGACGGGTCCTTGTTGACAGGTCATTGTGGATGAGTCCTTGTGGACAAGTCCTTGTGGACGAGTCCTTATCCCTTTGGACTGATCCCTTTGGACGGGTCCCTTTGGCCTGGTTCCTACGGACTAGCCCATGGTCCCTAATGCTATGATGAAATTAAACGTTGTTCTACATGAAACGCATGTGAAGAGCCGATTGCTACTATGAATTAACATGTTTGTTTTTTGTTTTTACGCATGCGCACTTGTTTTTTTTTGTAAGCGGGCGGGCTTTTTGAATAATGATTTATAGATGAGTTATTTTTAAAAAAATTACCCAAAGATCCAAAACTAATATCTCATGAATCAATAAGGCTAGGGACCTGTATGAGAGGTCGTTGGACTTGAGGTGACTTTTTGTTTTTGTATATATTATTTATTTATGTCAAAAGGACCTAACTGCACTTTTGTTAATATCTCGCTAACTAATAATCAGAGAGGGTCAAGTGTGGTGTCATAGGACTCAGGACGGTCAACCCTTTTCCATGACCAACGAATTTAACCAAAAGATCTAAGGTCATTAGATTTTTAATATCTCATGAATCAATAAGGCTAGGGACCTGTATGATAGGTCGTTGGACTTGAGGTGACATTCTGTTTTTGAATATATTATTTATTTATGTCAAAAGGGTCTAACTACACTTTTGTTGATATGTCGCTAACTAATAATCAGAGAGGGTCAAGTGAGGTGTCATAGGACTCAGGATGGTCAACCCTTTTCCATGATCAACGAATTTACCCAAAAGATTCAAAACAGCAAGGTCATTGACCAATGATTTTATAAACTAATAATCAGAGAGGCTCAAGTGAGGTGTCATGGGACTCAGGATGGTCAACCCTTTTCCATGACCAACGAATTTACCCAAAAGATTAAAAAAACAGCAAGGTCATTGACCTAATATTTTATAAACTAATAATCGAATATCTACATGTGAGGTGTTATAGGACTTAGAATGGTCAACCCTTTCCCATGGCCAATGAATTTACCCAAAATACCCAATACATCAAGGTCATCGACCTGAGATTTTATAAATTAATAATCGGATACGAGCATGTGAGATGTTTACCATGTGTGTGATGAAACATAGCTAGGTAGAGAAAGAATTAGTGTAGGCTACATGTATGGTGATTGACAAGTCTTTTACCATTGAAACTTGTTTTTCAGATCAAACTGCAGTATAGAGAGAGTATAGGTTGTAGGTATGGGTTAATAAATGACGAACGGTGTACACACAAACTCTGATTTATCGAGTTATCGAGTTTGAGTAGACTATATTTAATTGATTGGTTAAAGAGGATAGCTAAAACACAAAAATGCTCAGTGGTTACCGGGGCAAGATGGTCGCTACACACACACACAACAAGCTTTAAATACTTGAGGCTAATAATCTATATACACACACTCGCTTGTTCTAAACTAAACTGTGTTGCTGTCAGTGCTCAGACAGTAGGCTGATGACAAAAAATGCATTGCTAACAGAAATATAATCATTTCCGGTTGTATAATGTTACCAGCTATCCATTTTGTGTTGCAGTGTTAAGCACTTTTAGCTCTTGTACTGGTGGTCTTAACTCAATTTCCAGGTCTGATGCCTAGAACGAGTCAAACTAAGAAACAAGGGCAAGGTGGTGTAGTGGTTAAGCTGTTAGCCTTTTCACCAGGGTTCGATTTCAGGTTAATATGCATGTCATAAACATATTAAACAAAACAAAACAGAGAAAACGTTCAAAACTGATTACATTTGTGTCTTTCCAAATTATTACTTGGATTACAAATACAAAGGTGAACTGGGTTGGATATACATTAATGCTGTCTATCACACACTAGACTGTAAGAAAGCCAAAAGAGCAAAAGCGTAGGTAGAGCAGTGGTAAAATTGCTATATGTAGAGAACTACCTAGCGGTTTTATGAACTGGCAAAAGCTAAATATCGCATAAACAGTGTAGGATACAATCCAGCAATCAAATTTGTATCTTGTGGAACAGAAAAAATGCACTTTTACCTTGATGGATAGCAAATGAGTGCAGATGAATGACCTATGCATTAGCCTACCATAGGGTTATAACCACGAGGTGGAGGTGTGACTTCTATATTTAATTGTTTAGAGACATGGCTTTTTTGTAACCAGTAGATTTAGTATTTTGTAAATATTCATTTTTGTAATTGTAAAAATAGTGGAAACATTTTTTTGTAATAGTAAATGTTAAATGTATAACTAAAAGTTATTTGGGATAAGTGTGCATGTCAAGGATAAATAGCGTGCTTGTATTTGTTTTTCAAAGACAGGTATGGTTGTGTGAATGTATGACTATAGATAGAATGATAGAGAGAGAGAGAGAAAGTGTGTGTGTGTGTGTGGGTAGCATTGATTGTTCAACCAAAGCAAACACGGCAAGGTAGGATGGTTGGGTAATTAATGTATATAGCAAATGGTAAATAGTATACTGTAGTTTTTTTTAACACTTGTGTTTCTTTTAAATGCAGCGGTAGATAGGTGTTATTTTGTAAAACAGTCTTACCTACAGTAGTAGTATTAGTAGTAGCAGTAGTAGTAGTAGTAGTAGTAGTCCTATACGTTTTTGGAAACAAACAGAAAGAGAATGCACTATTGCCATGGCCAAGCACTTCCATTAAAATAATTTCAAGAAAATTTTAATCAGCAAATGTGTGTTTTACAAAACTAAACTTTCAGCATGGACTAAATCATAAACGTGTCGTCTGTGATATGGAAAAAATAGAAAATCCATGTTTCCATATCAACACAATTTAAAAACTTAAAACTGACCTTTAAAAAATGTAAATGGGAAATTGACAAATGTGTAAACAACAACAAAATGGAGAATTCTTGTTTCCGTATCATGAAATCCAAAAACTTTAAACTGACATTTTCAAATCGTGTACATGGAAAATTGACAAATGGCAATGTGTGAAATGTGAAAATGAAAAACAAATGAACAAATGGCTATCATTATTTTAAAAAAATAAAAAAACCGTCGTGTTCTATCGTTAAAGTGTGAATCAAACCACATCTACTTATTTGAATCACCCGAGACTGAGTAGACCTGTTTTAGTTCTAATATACTTTTAAAATTTTATGTTAAAGCTCGAATTGAACTCAAGAGCTTTAGAGTGCCAGCTAACTATTATAACCGTTACGTCACAAAGACAACTTTACACTACTCTTAATGAACCATAATAATAAAAAGAATAATAAATATTGTTTTTTTTTATTTAAGAATGAACATGGTGACACTGTTTCTGTTGCACTGTCTGCTAGCTACTAGCCACCAGCTGGGGTCTTAGAAAACGATACAGTTGACATTTTGCAATGAGATGTGACATGTTTCAAAGTATAGTATTATGGGTTGCTGTTGAGTAAAAACTAATCCTGTACAAGGAAGCAAGGGTTCGAACCCCTTACCTAACATTACTATTGCCTGAACATGGCTTGACGACACTGTATTATTATGATACTCGGTACACAAACCATAGATAGAGTGTATTGTTTAAGATCACTTTCTTTCTGAACATAGGTGGAGATTGTTGATGGTTAACAATGACATTAATATAGTACGACGTGGGTATAGCAATTAAGAAAAAACAGACAATACCCATACAATATTTTTATTCATTTAATATAAGTACTTGTACAATAGTTACATTCAAAATACATTTCTTTTTTCTCTATTACTATTTAGTCCTTTTTGATTCTCTTGCATATGAAGGGTAGATAACCTTGTAGTTCAGCCCCTTAAAACAACAACAACAACAACACAACCTTTTTGCATAGTTCGTGATGTTGATAACTCTTGAGATGTGTAAGATGGATTAAACATAACTTTTACAGCAGGGGTTAAATGTTGCTCAATAAACACTGCACTATTTTGAGTAGCAACATTCTTTTCTTGTACTAGCTTTTTAGCATTGTCATGATTAATTGTTGACACTAACAGTGTTTCATTTGGTGCACTACATAGATGATCACTCACACTTAAAACCTTACCATTTCTACTTTTTAGATTGCCTCGACATCTTTTTGACCTCTCTTTTGAGCATCGTCAAAATATTATTCCTTTTACATTTTGACGATTATAGTTATAAGAGTAGCCTTTATAGAGTACACGTTGTTTACCTTTGTTAGTTGTAGTAAGTTCCATAGTAGCAACTAACCTGTTAGTATGATTTGCTCACTACAAAGGTTATAACTGTTCTGATAATAAAATCATTTAGCTTTGGCTTTTATATTTAATATGTACAGTTTGAAGTGACAGCAAATGTGAGAGCAAAATGGTAGCATAGTGGTAGAAAATATAACATGTATTGTTAAGAAATAGTTTAAGCGGTTATGTGGATCCATTACATAATAATTTTAGCACGACGAAGCTCATTTTCTATATCCAATAGTTCTTCCTCATATTCAGTATAAGCAGCCTTTTTATAGACATGCAGTTGCTGAAGCCGCCGGATTAGCTTACTTGGATTGTTCCAGTAGACAAATTTAACAAATGATTTTTAGGTGTAAACAAAGCATTGCCATTATCATTATTATCATCAACATCATCATCATAACCATTATCATTATCATCATCATTATCATCATCATCATGATCATTATAATCCTCATCACTATTACTGTATAGTCCTTTTTGATCCTTTTGCAATACCACTTTTTGCACAGTTTGTGTTGCCTTTGATAATGTTGGGAGTTTTTCAGACATTGACAACTGTCCTAACACGACTTTCTGAGGAGATGATACATGCTTCTTAACAAACAATGCACTATCTTGAGCTGCAATATCTTTTTCTGGGACAAGTGTTTTAGCATTTTGAAGAGTTTTTTTAAACAGCAACGATGTTTTATCTGGTACACTACATTGATGATCACTCACACTTAAGACATCACTATTTTTACTTTTCAGCTCACCTCGACACTGTTTTGAACGATGTTTTGAACAACGCCAAATAACAGTTCCATTTTTATTGGTTCGTTTTACAATATATGTATATCCTTTATAGAATGCGTATGGCATACCATTGCTATTTGTTGATACTTCCATGTCAATTGTCAAGCATGAACTAATCTCTAGCAAAGTTCACTCGATAATATAAATAATAGTTTAAAGTGAGAGGAAAAGTGGGTGCAAAAGTGGGTGCAAGAGTGGGTGCAAGAGTGGGTGCAAGAGTGGGTGCAAGAGTGGGTGCAAGAGTGGGTGTAAAAGTGGGTGACGCTTATAGTAGGCATGAATTTTACTAGAATGTGATTTGAGTAAATGTAATTTCTAAACCCAAGTAGTGAATAGTCAGTTGATTTTGATCTATGCAAGCGTAAACATGTCACATACACTGGTGATGGATACTCAAGGCTTTAAGGTCAACGAAAACAAGTACAGTATATATTTAAAGAGGTGGCTATCATTGATTGCACAACACGCGGGTTACCATATCTTTTTTTCGGACTAGTGTTTTAACATTTGATGTATTTTTTAAACAGCAACGATGTTTTATCTGGTACACTACATTGATGATCACTCACACTTAAGCCATCACTATTTTTACTTTTTAGTTCACTTTGACACTGTTTTGAACGATGTTTTGAACAACGCCAAATAACAGTTCCATTTTTATTGGTTCGTTTTGCAATATACGTATAACCTTTATAGAATGCGTATGGCATACCATTGCTATTTGTTGATACTTCCATGTCAATTGTCAAGCATGAACTACTCTCTAGCAAAGTTCACTTGATAATATAAATAATAGTTTAAAGTCAGAGGAAAAGTGGGTGCAAAAGTGGGTGCAAAAGTGGGTGCAAGAGTGGGTGCAAGAGTGGGTGTAAGAGTGGGTGCAAGAGTGGGTGCAAGAGTGGGTGCAAGAGTGGGTGCAAGAGTGGGTGCAAGAGTGGATGTAAAAGGGAGTGCAAGAGTGGGTGCAAAAGTGGGTGCCGCTTATAGTAGGCATGAATTTTACTAGAATGTGATTTGAGTAAATGTAATTTCTAAACCCAAGTTGTGAATAGTCAGTTGGTTTTGATCTATGCTTGCGTAAACATGTCACATACACTGGTGATGGATACTCAAGGCTTTAAGGTCAACGAAAACAAGTACAGTATATATTTAAAGAGGTGGCTATCATTGATTGCACAACACGCGGGTTACCATATTTTTTTTCGGACTAGTGTTTTAACATTTGAAGTATTTTTTTTAACAGCAACGATGTCTTATCTGTCACACTACATTGATGATCACTCACACTTAAGACCTCACTATTTTTACTTTTTAGTTCACTTTGACACTGTTTTGAACGATGTTTTGAGCAACGTCAAATAACAGTTCCATTTTATTGGTTCGTTTTGCAATATACGTATAACCTTTATAGTATGCATATGGCTTACCATAACTATTCGTTGATACTTCCATATCAATTTTCAAGCATGAAATAATCTCCAATAAATTTCGCTCGATAATAGAAATAATAGTTTAAAGTGAGTGCAAATGTGGGTGCAAAAGTGAGTGCAAAAGTGAGTAGCCTAACCTAACCTAACCTACAACGTGTGTTCAAAAAGTTTCAAAATGGCGGCCTAGCTTCACTTAACCTAACCTAACCTAATCTAACTTAACTTAAACCTACGAGGAGTGATCAAAACATTTTCAAAATAGTGGTCATAGCTTAACTGAACCTTGCCTAACCTAACCTAAACCTACGAAGTGTGATCATAAAGTTCCAAGATGGCGGTCGTAGCTTAACTCAACCTAACCTAACCCTACGAGGTGTGATCAAAACGTTCCAAAAATGGCTGCCGTAGCTTAACTTAAGCTTTGAGTCACTTTTTTTACGGGTCCCGGAGGACGGGTCCTTTTTGACGGGTCCCTGTGGCGGGTCCTTTGGACTAATCCCTATGGACTGGCCCTTGCATTTTTTCCAAATTATGTCAAAGGGACCCGCCACAGGGACCCGTCAACAAGGACCCGTCCTCCGGGACCCGTAAAAAAATGACTCAAAGGTTAAGTTAAGCTACGGCAGCCATTTTTGGAACGTTTTGATCACACCTCGTAGGGTTAGGTTAGGTTGAGTTAAGCTACGACCGCCATCTTGGAACTTTATGATCACACTTCGTAGGTTTAGGTTAGGTTAGGCAAGGTTCAGTTAAGCTATGACCACTATTTTGAAAATTTTTTGATCACTCCTCGTAGGTTTAAGTTAAGTTAGGTTAGGTTAGGTTAGGTTAAGTGAAGCTACGCCCGCCATTTTGAAACGTTTTGAACACACGTTGTAGGTTAGGTTAGGTTAGGCTATTCACTTTTGCACTCACTTTTGCACCCACATTTGCACTCACTTTAAACTATTATTTCTATTATCGAGCGAAATTTATTGGAGATTATTTCATGCTTGAAAATTGATATGGAAGTATCAACGAATAGTTATGGTAAGCCATATGCATACTATAAAGGTTATACGTATATTGCAAAACGAACCAATAAAATGGAACTGTTATTTGACGTTGTTCAAAACATCGCTCAAAACAGTGTCAAAGTGAACTAAAAAGTAAAAATAGTGAGGTCTTAAGTGTGAGTGATCATCAATGTAGTGTGACAGATAAGACATCGTTGCTGTTTAAAAAAAAAACTTCAAATGTTAAAACACTAGTCCGAAAAAAAGATATGGTAACCCGCGTGTTGTGCAATCAATGATAGCCACCTCTTTAAATATATACTGTACTTGTTTTCGTTGACCTTAAAGCCTTGAGTATCCATCACCAGTGTATGTGACATGTTTACGCATGCATAGATCAAAACCAACTGACTATTCACTACTTGGGTTTAGAAATTACATTTACTCAAATCACATTCTAGTAAAATTCATGCCTACTATAAGCGGCACCCACTTTTGCACCCACTCTTGCACTCCCTTTTACACCCACTCTTGCACCCTCTCTTGCACCCACTCTTGCACCCACTCTTACACCCACTCTTGCACCCACTCTTGCACCCACTTTTGCACCCACTTTTGCACCCACTTTTCCTCACACTTTAAACTATTATTTATATTATCGAGTGAACTTTGCTAGAGAGTAGTTCATGCTTGACAATTGACATGGAAGTATCAACAAATAGCAATGGTATGCCATACGCATTCTACAGGGTGTTTCAAAACTCGACGGCAAAATTTCGGGAATGGGTTCCTCACAGTAAGATAAGAAACAAATGTTATGACAACATGGGTCTGGAAACGGATACTTCCGGAGTTATTCCCCTTGGCAGGAATGAATGAATGTTAGTACATAATTGTACATTACATGTCCTGTTTGGTGTAAAAGAAATTGCGAAACCGGTTACAAATGGTACATGTAGGCATGTTGTGAATGGAAGTGATGTGCGTCGTATTAAAGACCTTAGCACTCATACATGTTATGGGATCGTCTTACGGTTTAGCCGTTGCCGAGAACACGTCTGTTATCTGTGATTAGTGATTAATGTAGTGAAGTGAAGTGTGAGTTTCGGTCTGTTTAACACGTCTGGCATCTGTGATTTGGATTGTGGTTTTCCGTCTGCGTTCGTACGTAACGGAGGTAAGTACGTGAAGGTCATTGAAGTAGCCGTATGTAAGATGTCCGTGGTTAACGGTCATTGTACAGCACTGTACTGTTATTTGTGGTTTGCAGGCCGCTCTGACGTGCGCATGTACATGGACACAGAGCTTGCGAGCATGCATTACATGTATGGTTTGGCGGATGGGAATGCTTCGAAGGCACGTCGCTTGTATCGGGAACCATACCCCAGGCGCAGACTGCCGGACCGAAAGACATTTGAATCCATCCATCGCCGCCTCTGTGAACACGGGAGTTTCGCACGTCCACCAGGAACCGGGGGACGGTCAAGCAGTACAACAGTTGAGGAGGAGGAAGCCGTCCTCAACGCTGTGTTTGAACGTCCTCAAGTCAGCACTCTGCGGTTAGGCTTGCAGCGGAATAGGCCACACACGACTATCTGGAGACTGCTACGAGGAAACCTGTTGTATCCGTATCATCTGCAGCGTGTACAAGCCTTGTCGCCTGCGGATTTTCCGGCAAGAGCAACGTTCTGCCGGTGGTGCCTACAACAGTGCGGCGTGACGCCGAACTTTGCTGCGTATGTGTTGTTCACAGATGAAGCGACCTTCACAAGAGACGGAATACAGAATTTCCATAATCAGCACAGGTGGAGTGATGCAAATCCGCATGCGATCATCCCATCTTCTCATCAACAGAGGTTCGGCATTAACATCTGGGCAGGCATTGTTGGTGATTCCTTGTTGGGACCGTACGTTCTTCCGCGTAGGCTTACTGGACAGTACTACACGGATTTCTTGCGGACACAATTGCCTGAGTACTTGGACGACCTGCCACTTGCTGTCCGTCAAGCAATGTTTCTCATGCATGATGGTGCTCCCGCACATTTCAGTTTGTTGGCCTGCAGGTACCTGAATACCCATTTCCTTGGGCGCTGGATAGGTCGAGGAGGACCGATTGCGTGGCCACCACGCTCTCCGGACTTGAACCCCCAGGACTTCTACCTGTGGGGACACCTTAAGTCGCTCGTGTATGCGAATCCTGTTCCTGATGAAGCTACGTTACGTGAGCGCATAGTGGCCACCTGTCAGGCAGTACGCACTACACCAGGAATTTTTGATCGCGTGCGTAATTCCATGCGACGACGAGCGGAGGCTTGTATTCGAGCGGAAGGCCGTCACTTTGAACATTTCCTGTGATACCTGCTGATACGGAGAAAATGTACAAACGTGTCAATAAATCTGAAAGTATCCGTTTCCAGACCCATGTTGTCATAACATTTGTTTCTTATCTTACTGTGAGGAACCCATTCCCGAAATTTTGCCGTCGAGTTTTGAAACACCCTGATATTATTGACTGACGAATAACCTGATTTCTTCCAATATCAAATACCGGTACTGGTTAATCTACCACTGATATATTTTCTAGAACCGATAATAATCCTAGATATAATTTATTCTCTTCCATGTCCTTTCGAAATAGAATTAGTATGGTGAGTTTTCATTCATCTGAAATGTGGAAGAATATTATGAGACCTAAAATAAAATGATCCATGATACAACTTGGGATCCACTAGTCTTCTGAGCCTGGAGACAGCCTGTTCCTGTGTCCTGGTGGCTTAACGCCACGTAGAGTTTACAAAAACTCAAATGCGGCATAAAGTTGTGGTTATTTTTTGTAATGTGCATCGTGAGTGTCGCCAACGCTGACGACTAAGTTAGTACGAAAAAGTGCACAACTGCACTTTGTAATATGCGAAATGGGAGCAGTGCCTGCAAAAAAGAACATTATCACCCACCCAGGGATTGTCATACTTATTATGTATTAAACCCTGCTCTTATCGAATGAGAACGTTAAAAACATTGATATTGTAATTTTCAGTCGGTTAAAACCAAATAATTCCAATTACTGGAATATGTGGAAAAAAAAACTCAAGCAAATTACATGTCATCAAGTTATTGAAGAAGGAGAAAACTAAGGGATGACATGTTTGGCTCATCAAGCGACCATCATCAGGTCCAAATCTATCGAAAGATAGATCTACAAAACATTACCAAACAAAAAATAGTGACACCAACAGACAGTCTCTACCCTACGAAAACTAAAACAAGAAAACATCAGCAAATTTAGCAAGTGTGGTAATTATTACTTCTAAATATTAAGGCAAGTACCGTACCCGAAAGAACAACTATATATTTTAATGATGCATAGCTATCTTTACGTTACAAACATGTAATGTTAATTAAGATTGTGAAGAAATCAGTTACACTCTTAGCTTGATTAGCCTTCGCATTTAATCATTGGCTTTGCAATAGAGCATGACGTGTGACATTTAAGTATTTCCTCTTCTCACAGCTTCATCCTGCCAAGGAACTTTCCCAGGACCCACGAAGTACTGCAGAAACTCTTGCCTTATGCCATATGTCCCAATAGATGCTCTTGCACCGCCTTGTTGGGATCGTACACTTGTCATTGGTTGGTTATCATTGACTGTTGCTTCAAATCTCAACAGGGTTACTTTTCCGGTTTTGAATGAAATTATGCAGCAAAACGAAGGCATTAATCATCAAGTCCACTTTGGGCGGTGCCAGTCTGATCTTCGTTAAAAGAATTTGGAACCTATTTGAAAGGATCCCAAAAGCATTTTCCACAACTCGACGGGCTCTACTTAGACGGTAGTTGTAAATCCGTTGGGGCACCGTAAGCCCTCTTTTTGGAAACGGTTTCATAAGATTGGGTCCTATAGGGAAAGCTTCATCCGCTTCTATAACGTACGGGACGTCACGAGTACCACTCGGTAAAGGGTGTGGAGATGGAATATTCAGCTGATTTCTGTCCAAATGTAACTTTAAATTGCTCTCTCTAAATATGCCACCATCATTTACATGTCCATTTGCCCCTATACTAACCCACAAGAACTTGTATTGCGCATCTACTAACGCGAGGAGCACTATACTGTCAGTTCCTTTGTAGTTGTGGTTATAAGACCCACTAGATCTTGGAGGTCTGAAGGTTACATGCTTTCCATCGAGGGCACCAAGGCAGTGTGGAAATTTCCAGAGTGACAGAAATTGGTGCGCTACAACCTCCCAATCTTCCTTACACGATGGTACCTTGAAACAAACAAAAATATTTCTGATACTAATTGTACTCCGCTTAAAACTCAATATACCGTAGTTCACCGAATAGGAATATCGTACCTTCAGTTCAGCTTTTAGTTTGATGACGATAGCTTCCAAGGTGTCCGGAATCAGCTCTGACAATGTATTCTGAGCTATTCTTGTGGCATACTGCAGGTCCGTAAAAGTATTTCCAGTGGCTAAAAATCTAAGAGTTGCAGCCAACCTGTCTCTGGATGTTATGCTCTCTCTCATTACTGTGTTCTGCCTACATATTAGTGGGTGTACAAGGTCTAACAATTCGTTGAACATTTCTTCATCCATTCTTAAGAACTTTTTGAAAGATCTAGTGTCCTGGAGCCTAAAGAGACAAAGGATAACAGCTTAACAAACTGTGAGGATTACCAGACAAAAGTTACCGACCAATAACAAAATACTACCTTATTGAGTGATTTGGGTCTGTTACTTCTGTTTTATTGAATTTAGTGATTAAAAATACACGTTTGGTAAAAAGTTAGTTAAAAGAAGTTTCTATTTTTTAGAAAGGTAAAAGTTTTTCACATTTAGAAAAATTTCGAAAATCGCTGTGCTATACTCCCCACTGTACTGCATCCAACACTTCTTGCTCCTACTTTAAATGGAACATCTGTTTACGCTTCGACTAAACAGCTCTCAAGTTTATTTTATACAGTATGCAGACAACCAGAAGCATGAAGAACAGAAAACTACGTACGATTTGGAGGAGGGAGTGGCTTGAAAGACGTGACAGTGGCCGTGGAGTTCTCGTCAAGCTGCAGACCGAGTTACGGTAACTTATTAAGCACTGTGCATATTGACCGGTTTAAACTGCCACATTATATACAGCATCGGTAGCAATATAATACCAACAAAGTGATTTGGGTAAAATGTCTGTGGTTTAAAGGCAGCTTCTTTCTTTAACTAGTTTCTAAATAGGTCAATTAATGGAGATATTACAAATATCTGGCATAAAACAATAAAATCTAAAGACGAAGATACAGTAATGTATTGGGTTAAAAAAATCTCTATATTTTATCCATAGATATACATTTTGTAGGAAATTTTAAACTGAAAAAAATTACCCGGTTTATTCTTGTTAATGCCGTTATCATTCCTTGTAAAAATAAAAAATCAAAGGAGCCTAAAATTCCTTGCCTTTAATAATATTGTGTTTTGAAATTATTAACAGACATACCTGAACAATTTTTGTAGCAATGAGTAGCACTATTTCTACCCACAAGACTATGTGCTACATTACTTTCCGTCCATCCTACAGTGTCACTTCTGAGGTCTTCGATTTCCGGTTCTGTTAAGAAATTTAATTCTGGTCTGAGATCGAGAACCACAACTCAAAGTTTTTATTCCCACCTCAGCCATTCTAAGGGTGGTTTTCCGACGCTTTTCCACTTATGGAAAAAGCCGGGATGGTACCTAACTTAAAAAGAGAACTTAAGGTCAAAGGTGCCACCTACTCAATCCAAGCCCCTAATACAAATACCCTACACACAATGGTACAGCCATCAAAATAGCACAGGTTATCACACATCGGGCACTAAACAACTCGATATGAAATGCATTAACGACATTCCATTTCATGCACTTGAATGTGTTATATTTGTCTGATAACCTGAATGTAGTTGTGTGCGTAACCCGGGGCACACCACACTCAGGATAACCACTATGAGCACCGTGATTCGAGCCACCGATCTCCAGAGTCGTGAGGTGCGAGATAATGCACACGGCAATGTCGCGGGATGGCTACTGTATAAAAGAAACTTGAGAGCTGTTTAGTCGAAGCGTAAACAGATGTTCCATTTAAAGTAGGAGCAGGAAGTGTTGGATGCAGTACAGTGGGGAGTATAGCACAGCGATTTTCGAAATTTTTCTAAATGTGAAAAACTTTTAACTTACCTTTCTAAAAAATAGAAACTTCTTTTAACTAACTTTTTACCAAACGTGTATTTTTAATCACTAAATTCAATAAAACAGAAGTAACAGACCCAAATCACTCAATACGGTAGTATTTTGTTATTGGTCGGTAACTTTTGTCTGGTAATCCTCACAGTTTGTTAAGCTGTTATCCTTTGTCTCTTTAGGCTCCAGGAAACTAGATCTTTCAAAAAGTTCTTAAGAATGGATGAAGAAATGTTCAACGAATTGTTAGACCTTGTACACCCACTAATATGTAGGCAGAACACAGTAATGAGAGAGAGCATAACATCCAGAGACAGGTTGGCTGCAACTCTTAGATTTTTAGCCACTGGAAATTCTTTTACGGACCTGCAGTATGCCACAAGAATAGCACAGAATACATTGTCAGGGCTGATTCCGGACACCTTGGAAGCTATCGTCATCAAACTAAAAGCTGAACTGAAGGTACGATATTCCTATTCGGTGAACTACGGTATATTGAGTTTTAAGCGGAGTACAATTAGTATCAGAAATATTTTTGTTTGTTTCAAGGTACCATCGTGTAAGGAAGATTGGGAGGTTGTAGCGCACCAATTTCTGTCACTCTGGAACTTTCCACACTGCCTTGGTACCCTCGATGGAAAGCATGTAACCTTCAGACCTCCAAGATCTAGTGGGTCTTATTACCACAACTACAAAGGAACTGACAGTATAGTGCTCCTCGCGTTAGTAGATGCGCAATACAAGTTCTTGTGGGTTAGTATAGGGGCAAATGGACATGTAAATGATGGTGGCATATTTAGAGAGAGCAATTTAAAGTTACATTTGGACAGAAATCAGCTGAATATTCCATCTCCACACCCTTTACCGAGTGGTACTCGTGACGTCCCGTACGTTATAGAAGCGGATGAAGCTTTCCCTATAGGACCCAATCTTATGAAACCGTTTCCAAAAAGAGGGCTTACGGTGCCCCAACGGATTTACAACTACCGTCTAAGTAGAGCCCGTCGAGTTGTGGAAAATGCTTTTGGGATCCTTTCAAATAGGTTCCAAATTCTTTTAACGAAGATCAGACTGGCACCGCCCAAAGTGGACTTGATGATTAATGCCTGCGTTTTGCTGCATAATTTCATTCAAAACCGGAAAAGTAACCCTGTTGAGATTTGAAGCAACAGTCAATGATAACCAACCAATGACAAGTGTACGATCCCAACAAGGCGGTGCAAGAGCATCTATTGGGACATATGACATAAGGCAAGAGTTTCTGTAGTACTTCGTGGGTCCTGGGAAAGTTCCTTGGCAGGATGAAGCTGTGAGAAGAGGAAATACTTAAATGTCACACGTCATGCTCTATTGCAAAGCCAATGATTAAATGCGAAGGCTAATCAAGCTAAGAGTGTAACTGATTTCTTCACAATCTTAATTAACATTACATGTTTGTAACGTAAAGATAGCTATGCATCATTAAAATATATAGTTGTTCTTTCGGGTACGGTACTTGCCTTAATATTTAGAAGTAATAATTACCACACTTGCTAAATTTGCTGATGTTTTCTTGTTTTAGTTTTCGTAGGGTAGAGACTGTCTGTTGGTGTCACTATTTTTTGTTTGGTAATGTTTTGTAGATCTATCTTTCGATAGATTTGTACCTGATGATGGTCGCTTGATGAGCCAAACATGTCATCCCTTAGTTTTCTCCTTCTTCAATAACTTGATGACATGTAATTTGCTTGAGTTTTTTTTCCACATATTCCAGTAATTGGAATTATTTGGTTTTAACCGACTGAAAATTACAATATCAATGTTTTTAACGTTCTCATTCGATAAGAGCAGGGTTTAATACATAATACGTATGACAATCCCTGGGTGGGTGATAATGTTCTTTTTTGCAGGCACTGCTCCCATTTCGCATATTACAAAGTGCAGTTGTGCACTTTTTCGTACTAACTTAGTCGTCAGCGTTGGCGACACTCACGATGCACATTACAAAAAATAACCACAACTTTATGCCGCATTTGAGTTTTTGTAAACTCTACGTGGCGTTAAGCCACCAGGACACAGGAACCGGCTGTCTCCAGGCTCAGAAGACTAGTGGATTCCAAGTTGTATCGTGGATCATTTTATTTTAGGTCTCATAATATTCTTCCACATTTCAGAGGAATGAAAACTCACCATACTAATTCTATTTCGAAAGGACATGGAAGAGAATAAATTATATCTAGGATTATTATCGGTTCTAGAAAATATATCAGTGGTAGATTAACCAGTACCGGTATTTGATATTGGAAGAAATCAGGTTATTCGTCAGTCAATAATATACAGGGTGTTTCAAAACTCGACGGCAAAATGTTGTCATAACATTTGTTTCTTATCTTACTGTGAGGAACCCATTCCCGAAATTTTGCCGTCGAGTTTTGAAACACCCTGTATACTAGCCTGATCCATGATACAACATTCTACAATAAAAGCATACTGTTTATTTATTAATTATTCGCGTCCCATATTGTGCTCATACATGATAACGCAATTAAAATTCCCCCCAGGGGCTCACATCTAGTGGGACGGATTACTTTCGTACATTTCAATAAGCGAAGAAATAACCTCATTTGCCCACATCTACATCTTGTGTAGAAATACGCTGCCTTCGAGAAAACGATTAACCAAGATTACTTGGAGATGCTACCGCTAGGATCTCTGCAAGGGCATTCTGATTGGCTCAGGTGCTGAACCCTCCATACAATCTTCCTGCGAAAATAGCACCGGACCTGTTACTGAGTTGCCATGAAGGCTGTCATAGAAGGCAGAATCTAGCATAGAAGGTAGAAATCACACGGTGCTAGACGCGGCTATACCAGCGTGTATGCCCGTACTGGTAGCAGCTTCCATGCTAGCGAGTGTCGTGTGATACAGGCTTTAGTGACCGTGCCATTCCATATTCTCCACGGCGACAGTAGTTCAAGCTACGACCACCAGGTTTCCATCTATCTCTCTAAGAGACCATGTCACTCTATTTGCTCAATGAAGACAGTACCTCAAGAAATGACCACCAGGTTGTTTCCATCTATCTCTGTAAGAGGACATAGCACTCCACAGAAACAGTAGTTCAAGCTATGACTACCAGGTTTCCATCTATCTCTGTAAGAGGCCATGATACTCCATTTCGTATTAAGAATCTGAATGCCATAAAAATCTGAATACGTATTATTTTAAATGTTATTAACAGGGTTCATTGTAGGAAATTTAAATTAATAAAGAAATACATTGGCTAACCCTACATGTGGCGTAACGTTTACAACAGCTGGAGATACCAAGACGAAACTTACTATTAAGATTAAATGAGCATACATGATTATGTTGTTGATTCATTTAGAGACTTTGCTACATCATAATCATATAGTCCCATGTACTTCAGTGTGTATGGAATATTTCGGATAACATGTCCTACTGTGATGGCTGTTGTAGTGAGTGTATTAGTAATTCAAATGAGGATTGGAAAGGAGGTTACTGTGGCCTTCAGTTAGGATCTATCGCGGTATTTGCTTCGAGTAGAAGTGGGAAACCACGGAAAACAATTTCCAAGTTTTGCCTCGGGAGGTGTAGTGGAGCCCATTCCGACTATCACACCAGAATTAAAATTTCTTGACACATCTGAGATTCAAACTCAGATTTTCAAGGCGAAAGCCAAAAATGTTAGCCGCTAATACACGTGGTCATCAAATGACGTTTGCATTTTATGTATAATAATTGTATTTAACCTTCAGTCTCTAGGTCACAGAAACCTATGTGACATTTTGGGCCTAATTTTATATTCTAATGCCGCTGCTGTTACGGGAGAATTTGAATCTTTACCTCTTGACGATAGGTATAACGCGTAATATATTGTATGTAATATCTACTACCTATAGAATCGAAGTTTTATACTCTCCGTTAAGGTGTGTTTTACTACTTATATGTTGACGTTTATGTTTTATTAATGATAATGTCCTTATACTGCATTTTTTAATGTTGACAGTTTCTACGTCTACCAGCTGTCTTTTGTATCGCAAATCATTAATACAGTAAATTTTTCATGATAATGCAGATTGTTCTATGAATAATATTTCCTCCTGTTAATCGGGTTATATTGTAATTGGTAATTGTCCTGCTCTATGATTCTGCTAATTTGTAATGGAACAGGATGTTAAATTATGAATTTAGTTCATAACCTGTCAAAAACATACGGTAATTAAACTACGAATATATATTATTATGCGGTAATTTTCTACAAGAACCAAACTGTAAGTAACGATACTTTGCCATAAGAATAGCTGACCCCATTAAATCAAAAATAAACACTATCAGGACAGTAATTGTGAGACTGAGTTCTCGGGGAATTGTGTACATAGTAAATCCCTTTTTACTATTGTTGCATTCTCCGCTACGTTATTGTATCCTACAGTACTGTACCTTTCGACTATTTACAGTGAGTTAATATTGAACTTGAGTAATACCAGAATCGGGGAGAACCATGTCCTAAACTCACTTAAGGAAAAAATGAATACACACTGAGAAATAGATAGGCATTTATCTTTCTATAACATATAAAGACACCTCTCGGGCAACGCCAGGTACAATAGCTAGTATTTATATAAACTCTAGCAAAACCCTAATTTATACATTCCATTTGTTCCCCATATTATCACTTTCCGTATCTCCTACATTATTTGACTGGGTAATGCAATAATCAAATGCTTCCAATATATTATTCTGTTAGTAGAATGTGGGCGTGCGTTTAACCACTAACCTTCGGAAAAGCAAGTATCCGATATAGTGAACTGTTTCGAATATAATTTTTTAAAATTCACACTACATGATATGATTATTAGAGAGTACAAATCATTATTATTATTATCTCAGAAAAATTGAAAATAATAATTATTATTATTAAATCATTATTATTATTATTATTATTATTATTATTATTATTATTATTATTATTATTATTATTATTATTACTCCCAAAACTGGAGTTAACTTCAATAAACTATTCGAGGAAAGATCAAACTCGACTTCCCAAACATGGAAAGACATCCATTTCTCAACTTAAATTTATTTTAATATTTACAGATACGACGGCTGAGGACCGCGATTAGATAAATGACAGAACCAAATAAAATGCTCATGATGCTTGTCCATAGATTCAAGTCATTGAATCGACATGTCTGAGCGTAGGAAATACTCAGAACTAGGCTTCCCATTCCTCGCATATTCATTTGCAACAGCAAATTACCAAAGAATAATTGTGTTGATATGACTGTAGAAAAATGAGAATTCCGGCTAACTACGCATAAAAATAATGCAAAATGTAGCTTACATTCTTGTAGATCTTGATGTATAAGATAATCTGGTTAAAACCAGACCATTCCAGTCTTCAGTCCCCATTTGGACTCGTACTTAAATCCTGGTATCGGCCTCCATTTTATTGCCGCAATATGTCTAGCAAGCCTTAGCGGTGATTATATTCGTTGCCTGGTAATAATCTTGATGTAAAATGTTCTTGATGGCATCTCTAACAGCCGTAGTTAATTTCTTGAAAGGGACTAGATCAATTTGATCCATGGTAAAAATGACACCTGTAACACAGACCCAACCGTGACGCATTCAGTTCAGTTTAATACGCTAACAATCTTATTCAGCTTTGGTAACAGATCTGATATTCTCGTTGTCCCTGGGTAGAGTTATGCACTCTCCAGCCAGCGCTATGCAGAGCTGGCCCCTTATGTCGGCTAAGTGATCTTTACCAAGCAAGAAATGTATTTGTACAAGTACAGACATGTGATCTTGGTTGGCCATTCAGTCACCAAGACAAAGCCTGCCTCTGGTAATTGGACATGAAAATATTCCAATAATAATTATGAACTGTGGTATGTTTATAGAGTAAGTCTATCATATGTCCGTTAGCAGTTTGATATTTACCAGTATTGACTGCCAAAAAGATGTCTATTACATGAGTAATAAATGACGAAAAATATTCTATGTTTCACTGGAAGAATTTCTAACACTTTTAAAATACCAGTAACTATGTACTGTTTCGGCCATTCACACTAAGACTTAGCAACCATGTGCTATTGACAAGTATTACGACGAACATAGCAACCACGTGCTCGTAGATAAGTATCACGAAGTGCTAGCAACCATGTGCTGTGAAGATGTGTATCACGGAGTACTATCGACCAAGCGCTGTGAAGATGTGAATGTTGAGCCCAGTTCGGCGCTCATTTTATACATTCCAGGGCAGTCCCCTGACATCATAGCGGGATATGTCCTTATTCCTTAAACTTCTCATATCTCGGCTTCCGCTGGTTCCCTTATCCGTGCCAGCAATATGGTATGTGTCCCAAGTTTCCAATCAATCGGGAAATATTTTATCAAAAATATAGCCTCACTTGTGACAATCTGACGCGTCATTAGCCGTTCTGTAGCCTGCATATTCCTTCGATTTGCTTCTAAGAACAATCGGCGCGCGCTATTCAAATCTTCTGCCTGGGTCTTAGAATATGTGCGTGTGCTCTCAAATTTGCACCAGTGGATTTGGGCACAGTACACCAATCTATGCCCAATGAAGAAGATAGTACACAAGGAAATTCCTTTGTTATAACTGCTCACTTGTACAGGAAACACCACTATTTGTAGTTGATTTTTGTATGAATTTAAAACGCTAGGAAGTGCGAGGTGCCCCTAAGAGCTCACCAACCAAGATACGTATCATTTGGCCGTTGTAGGAGTGAAACACAGCCACCTTAAAACTATTACATTTTGATGAGCTTTAACGCCATTACACTACCCTTGGTTATGAATCTTGTAGATAATGTGTTCAGGATTGACACAAGTTTGTGGGCAAGTGCACAAACATGCCTAGCTAACGTATCATTTTACGGCAGAAGGGCTTTTGCCGTTGTTTTATGTTATTTCTATTGTCCATCGAGTACACATCACATTATAGAAGCACGTTGGCAGCATACTATACAAGTGTTATGACAAGGAATAACAGAAGTAAACTCTTGAGAGCAGGCAAGTAGGACTGTATTGCCAAATAAACTGCTCGTTTTAGAATGTGAATGCTTTGTATCAAGCTTGCCGAGCAGGTGTACGCGCTCATTTGTTATGAGTAAATTCCAAATGGATGGAGCAAATGTGGGGATAGGCATGATTACCCACAAGTCAACATTGACTTTGCGAGACAACTGAATTGAGACTATATGACTGTGGAATTTGGTAATATACTTTAGGAATTATGTAGGGAATGACGATCGCACATTGTGAATTATGAAAGGTTATTCAAGAAATTGATGTTTAATATTTGAACTTGGGTTATGCTTACGAGTTTCTGCAATATATAACAATATTCCACAGAGATGGAACTTCCCTTTTTATTCTCATGTGAGTGTTCAGAATTAATGTATCAGTTCACAGATAATGTTATTGTTGTGTCTGTTATGATAGATGATGGGATTGTTGTGTACACCCACATCATTTGAGGTATTTATTCCGGCGATGGAGATTGGTTTTGTTTCGCCGACCGATGTTTTTGCAGATTTATGAGCTGCGGTATTTATTCGCTATTTTAGCACGTGTTATTGTGCTGCGCAGTAAGGGGTATGGTTATTTTTCTGGTACTGGCTACGGCACAGCATTGTTTTTGCTCTCGTCGTTCCATGTCAATATGGTGAATTTAAATACACTTTGAGGGAATAATAATGATAACTAAAGCAGAACCTAAATCAAGAAGCGTAATTCATTTAAACCAACGAGATAAAAAAAACAAATACGGTATATAAATTGATGAACTATCTTAAATTTGATTATATTTTATTATGACCGACACTGGAAGCACAAAACTCAAGTACCAATTTCATGATTGAGCTCACACGAACTTCTAGATGACAGGTTGCGATGCCACAGAATGTCTGTAGATGTGGACATCTGACAACAATGTGGGCAAGCCGCTTTTACAAGTCATGCTATCACTATTCCTTACAAGCATTTAGATGACAATTCGTCGCAAACAGCGTATGGATTTGAGTGAGTTCTATTGATTTATGATTTGTATTATGTGTGTAATTAGGATAGATTTGTTGTTTTTTATGTCAAATAGGATGGCTGCTTTATTTAGCTTTGATTTTTCTTTCCATCGATGATCATCGAGTGGTCATTTCAAGTAGGATTTAGCTAGCAGATTAACGTAAATGTTGGCACATTCAGAACGTCGCTTATATTTATTTAAATGTAAATAAATTTAGCCTTGTAAACAAGTTAAATGTTTTGCTTTGCCGTAGAATCACCGCCTGTCACTATTCGTATTTTTAATAATTATTCTTTGTAATTGCTTAGGGACCATCATTACGTGTCACATTCTAGATTTGATTGGAACTTTATTTATTTGTTTTGTATTCGTGATCTTTTTGAGGGTTAATAAAAATCAGTTGATTATTTATTTAATCTTTTTTTTTTTTTAGCATTGCAGACTAGCCGATATTTTCAACCCTCCAAACTAGGCTAGGGATTTGTTTTATTGAATACATATTTAACGAATTTTACCTAAGCCTGGGCTATTGATTTCTAGATTTGTGTTGTTGTTTTGGGGTGTGTTTCCTCGGCCTATTCCACACTATACCCAGATATCCCGAGGTTAACCGTCTTGTACCGGAGCTGGTCTGAGGACACATCCCATCCTCTCAACCTGTGGGTCTGAAGGGTAAGGAAGTCGGGAAGGCTATCAGCGACAGATGGTCCCTCGATGACCTTATCAATCGGGAACAATATATCTATGTATGGAAATTTAGAATTCTAATGTCGGATTACACAATACATATTACCACTAGTCAATATGGGTAGAACTGTTAGAAATTCAACATGGTTAATGTATTGTGCCCGCCAGACAAGGATGTCGGAAGACCGCTTGACCGCAACGGCCCCTCGACACCCCCATCCACCGAACCCACAACCCTAAAAGGATCAGATGCGCATTCTCAAATCAGCCCGCACGGGACTAGTTACCTCAGGGTCGATCGGTGTTAGTGAGATGTGGAAATGTTATGAACTGACCCAAGAAAGCACATCAAAAACAACAAGAAAAAGAAGAAGTCCAGTCTTAAGTTACCTTCTTTGTTTATTTAGAAACAGCACCCTAACCTACTTCTGAGGGTAAGAATCGGATAAGCCGCTAACCTGGATACATGATGAATAATCCCTAAATGACGTTAAGTTACCCTCTTGAAGTCCTATTATACAACAAAACAAAAAAAACAGCAAACTAAGGGAATAATACGTAAGTTCGGCCCTAAGCAATTAAATGAGAAATTTAATTAAAGCAAAACAATGTGTTTGAAACTAGGCTATGATGGTATTATCCCTGACATTTAACGTTAAAGTTATGTTCTGATTTGATCCTATCGTAAAGTTAATCATAGACGTGACGCGCCTATGCAGAAAAAAAAAACTATCACACAATTGGTTCACTAAAAATACATCAGTAACAAATGGGAACACAAGTCAACAAAACATAAACACACAATAGAATACACTGTTATATTCAACATCCTCCCTACACAAATCGTCGACTGTTTGTTGACGATTGTCATCTGAATGCATGTCAATGTAGGTTGGCAACAGCATGAACACCGTCATGTCTGACGTTGCATTTGCAAAGTCCAGGCTTCCGTGGATTCGCCTAGAAATTACATTCGAAAATTCAAGGAGTGTCAGCTTGATCTAATGGTATTTAGAAGCATCACCTTCAGGTGAAAAATCGAAGATCGAATCATGACAACAACATACGAAAAATTACATTATTAAAAAAACTGAAGTTCAAAACAATTTAATTATTTATTTATTTATTAATTATCTATTGCTTTCAAAATAAAACTATTTCATTATTATTATTATTATTATTATTATTATTATTATTATTATTTATTATTATTATTTATTATTATTATTATTATTATTATTATTATTATTATTATTATTATTATTATTATTTATTCCAGGAAGTGTATTTAATATTGTCATTAGACACGAAGAACAGAATCTGACCCATTAATAAACTCTCCCTTCGAGAAGCATCAGTCATCTCGATTCTACAGCATCATCAAACATCTTCATATGAGCTTCACCGCTCAACTTCAATACACGCCAGTCACCGCTGGACTCGTGTTTACAAATACCAATACGTGTGGTCACCCAACACACACCTTATGAAACGGTCGACAGTGGTATAAACATCACCTGTCACCTAATTAACATCACCATGAGCGATAATGCATCGTCTTCATGTGGAACAAATTACCCAATCACAATATAGTACGTTGCCCTGGTCTGATACATCTTCGGTCTGTACAAAATTAAGTTAATGGCTGCCCAGAACAGCTGTTACAGCTCTTAAATAATGGTTTCAATCTAATACAAGTTACATTTTACTTAACAAATTTATTAACCTAATGGGAGTGTAAATTCATTGAGAAAATACTGCTGTGCAGTTCTACGCTAAGTGTAGTATTGAGTTTGTGTGTGCCTTTAGTTGTTGTATAATGTGACATGTGAATGACGCATTTGCTTGCGGCCGGTATCTTCGAGTGTCCGCCACAGCTTTCAAGGTCCCAATACACTCTCCCGCTGACGAACAATCGAGCTCAGACGCTCATCGCTTGCTTTATAACCAGTTCTAAATCCACACATTCAGATGTACGATTGTGATAACGCCACACTTCTGGCATAACAAAAGAATAATGTTGTATTCCAGGTAGACCAAAAATATAGATACTGTATGTCACTCTTGTGCAGTGACTTGAATATATTAAAATGATACGTAGGAGGTATTAAAAATGCTTAAATAAATTATACTGCAGTCATTCCGTTGTGTCTATCGACTGCCATACCTTCCCAAGGATCGTGTGTTCGAGAATAACACACTTCCACCTTACTTGAGTACATGAGGTTACAATTGCGGTGTTCTCCTTCAATTAATGCATAGTGCTCCCAATGCCTTTCTTAACCATTATATTTACAAATTGCCATGTAGAAATAGACCGACAGGAAATAATAGTTAATCACATAACTACCAAAAAAAAAAAAATCCTGCCTATAACCAACTGTGTGAATACGTGCGGCCAATATATTACGCTAATTATCCACCACAATTCTACCGTACATAAATGGTTTTATTTGACTTACTCGTTCATGGTTGGTTGTATGAGATGGATGGCTCTCGGTTTGAACCTGGTCCTCGGTTCACTCACCGACCTTAACCATCGTTTCTTTCTCCCCATGGTATTATTTGGCATCGGCTCTTCCCATGGTTGAATGGTTTACTCGGACATTCCTCCTGCCATAAGGATGACGGTAGCTTCCGTGTAGTTATAGGTCCCCATGATGGTAGTAGAATTACACGTTGTAAAAGCCTGAATCACTGATTTTATCGGAACAATAGTTGTAAAATTTCCACTGATTCTAAACTGTGCGGATATTCAAAATTGCCTTTCTATTTCCGCCACTGACTTTATTGACGCATCTGCATCATATTACACAGACTTTACAACTTTTCTCACTCCACAATTACACGAGTTTGATAATAGCACTTCAAAATGTTGACAATTTACAGTTCGACTAGTCACGAATAACAGTTTCAATGCACTTTCCAAATATAAAAGTCTGTTCGATAATAGTAATATTAATGGACTACTTGTCCTTACCCTGTCCATTACCCGAGATCCAGTTGCAGCGTTTTTCACTCACACACGACATGACACAGTACTGTCTAGGTAATGGCGACTAGTGCTTCTTCCTCTTCATGGCCGGGCACCGCGTAAGTCGTTTCCTGACTATGTAAATTAACCGTTTATAACCCATCATATCATTTACACAACCAGCACTCTCGAAAATTATAGAAAAAAAAATCATTGGAGTGCCCTTGTTGTCTGAATTGTCCTGTGGTTCATAATCTCACTATTAAATAAATATGTTACTTCAGTTGGCGACTTCCCCTGGTAGGTTGGTGTTCCATGGTTGGATGTGCGGTTGAGCTTCTTTGGGATTTTTTTCCTCGGCAATCAATTTTCGATGAGCCGGAAATGGTCATGGGGTCATGAGCCTTTCGGTCTCAGTATATGCATATTATTTAGGAAATTAACCAATATAATTGCTGAAATGTGATACGAGATCACTGTTCAAAGTGAAATGTCACACTATAACCATGTGTCATGAAAGAGCATTTTGCTTCCTCTAATGGCACTTGCACCACCAAATTAGTTTCCAACAGCCTATTAATATGGCCCTCGAACTTTCACACTTTTATCAGTGTCATATATCACATGCTATAAGGGCACAGGGTTTTCAGCTACGATGCCGGAGATGTAGTATGACTACATATCTAGCAAATCTACAGCTATCCTGGTGGAGGAGTGGCAGAGAGTGTACACACTTCCTCTGTGATGCAGGGTGTAACTTTCACACCCCTCGAACCTCGCTACTTCCCCATGTGTAGAATGAAAGGAAACGGGTAGTGTATCCCAATGGCATTGATTCAGTTATGATATTGTTACAAGATGGCGGATGAAGTACATGCCGTAGTGGAAACATCGCTAGAAACCTACTTACGTTAACGGAATCAGGAAGCAAGCTGAAAAAAGAATTACGTGATGACATCAACAGTCAGTAAGTATGCTAAGGAAAGCATTCAGTGTGTTAGAAGATAATATAAGAGCAAAGGACATTGAAATTCTTGAACTGAAGTCTGACGCACAGAGGTTAGAAAATCAGGAGCGAAGCAAGGAAACTCAAGCCTTTCCCGGTAGTGGAGACAGACAGGTGGTGCCATCTTCTGGCAGTAAGCAGGAAACGCCTCCGAATATTGATCGAGAAGAACTGACATCTATTTATCTATTTATTTATTTATTTATTTATTTATTTATTTATTTATTTATTTATTTATTTATTTATTTATTTATTTATTTATTTATTTAATAATTATTAGATACAACCATGAATAGGTCATTTTACACTAATATTTTAACAATTTTAAATAATATTATCAAAAACAACTACAACTATAACAGGTAACAAATGGTAGTGATGGAAGCAAGGGATAAATCTCGGGAATGATTGGGGTAATGGGTGATAAGTAGGGTGAGGGGGTAGGGATTGAGGATGAAAGGGATCTTCTAATATTATGTTTGAATGTTCTATAGGGAGAGAATATGTCAATATTTGGAAGGGAGTTGCTAAGGGTTGGCAGACGGTGGAAAATAGAGCACTTCTGTACTTCAAGACGTGGGCGAGGTAAGGGGTGTAAATGGTTCTGACGTATTGAACGGGAGGGAATATGGAGTGGGAAGTATTGAATTACTTTGTTAATGACGCCATTGCCAGTACAGGTCTGGCATATCCTTTTCCATCGATGGTAGAAAGGTTTGATCTTCCTCCTCCTCTGTGGATGATGTTTGTTGTTGTTGCTTTTTTTCTTCATTACTCCCGTGGTATGAGGAAACAAAGTCTTTACACTGACTTTTATGACCATGATACAGTTTGACTAGCTGACAAGTAGCACACTGTCGCATAGAGGGTATTTTTGCCATAGCCACTTGCTTATGGTGATCATAATCCGTACATGGTTGCAATTCACTTAACACAGGGTCTTGAGTCCATGATTTTGGTACATGTTGCCAGATTTCTTTCACTGCATTTGCTGCGACATAATAAATGAATGATTTTGGAAGAGCCAATAATTCTTCTTTAGTAAAACTGTCTAGTTTCTTTTTACACACAAAGAACTTTCCAATCGCTTTATCGGTAGCATCCCCTTTCTCCATGGTATTACGTTGATGTTTACACGTCGCTTGTAGAAATCTCACTGGTGTCATCCACAGGTAAACCTTTAGTTTTAATTTTATTTAACAACTCCCAGCAGGCATTGGTGGATAGCCAATGAAACAATTGCCACACCTGTGCCAAGGCTTTATGGGTAATATTGTCACAGGGGCAGCGATCCATGAGTGTTAGCAGCGATGGACAGCCCATGTCCATTAAATCGATACATTGACAGTAAGACGCTAAAAATGGTTGTAGCCATTGACGTTTTTCACTACCTTTCACAAATATTACATGGGCAGAAGACAAGTGGGCTTTCATGACCATGTCCAGGTGCTTATATGCAATGGTTCCCCGCTTCCAGTCTAGTTGCATATGAGTTTCAATCCACTGGGTTTGTTTACGGTCTTTATCACACAACAAATCAAACGCATAAGGTGGTTTAAAAACCAAATGAGTAGCTTTTGATATCCAAAAAGTGGAACAATCGATGATGGCCACTTCTTTAAATATAAATTTGTTATCTCCAATTTTAAACCCTTGACAGTCGACAATCAGTGTACGCAACATGTTCACTCTTGTCTGGATCAAGTCCAACTGACCACAGACTGACAATTGTGTGTACCCATGTCATTTACTTACATTCCATTCTAGTAAAAGAAAAGAAAAACATCGAGTAGTCACTATAGAGGTTAGGATATGACAGGAGAGCATAAGAAATAATAATATAACAAAAACCAATTTTTTTATTTCATTATTTTATTAGCATAACAAGTTTTACATTCTTTTTTCATTCTAGGATAGAGGCGGTACCATCTCATACAACAAAAAAGTCTTTTGTGTTTATAGTGTCCATAACACCGATGATATCCCAATGTGTCTAAACTGAATGTTTTTGACTGTGAGCTGCTCACTGAAGCACTGTTGACACCATAAAGTCCACACGTATCATAACTTTTTTCATCACTCAGAGGCATGAGTGACGGGTAACTTGAATGACAGGGTATATTACCCACCTCCATTCTGCACAGGTAGGGGCAGGCAGGTGACCAGCGCTGATGTTCATGCATGGGTTCATCGCTCTCTTGCCATTGGTCTAAGATGATGGGACAAAACACAAATTTCACTTCATCTCTTCTTTTTAAATAGTAGAATCCAGCGGCTGCTAAGGCTTGAGGGTTTATAAAAGGCACCGGCCATGTTGCAAAGGTCTTGAAACGTTGTTCCTCAGATTTTAAATTCATGGATGTAACTTCTCTTGAGGCTTGAAAGCAAGACATGACTGAGCGGTTTGATGTGTGTTGACCTGCCATTTATACACTTGTCACTTGGTTGGACAGTGGATAATAGTTGACTTGTTTGTGATGAATAATCAAACAGTAGGCCGTGGTATTGGCTGGAACATTGTCATGCGTTTCAAAATCTAGTCGAATGTCAATATTGGATGGTTTGACAGACTCTTCCAAGTAGGAACAGTCAAAGACAATCAGTGGCGCCCTTGTCTTAAAAGCTTGGGGTGATAACATTGGACAATTCTCTTTTTGATAATACGACCATCTAAATTTAGAAAACAAGTCGTACAGGGGGGCAAACTTATTTTTTGAAAAATCTAAATCCAACCCTTCATAGGGAAACACAGCACCGTTGAGGAAAAGACGTGCATTTCTCAATTGCAGGTGATCAAATTGCGTGACATCTTTGGTTTGTTGATACTTGCGATTCGTTTGAAAACCCACAATCATGTAGAGAGGTCTCTCTGTATAGCGGGCTGTTTTTATAGACCAACTGTGTGTGTTGGTGGTGGGCAATAACGGGTACTCATGGAGTGCCCAGCTTCTAAATTCCATGGGTAGAGATATATCTCTCTTTACCATTTTGAGTATGTCCAGTTTTTTGCTATCGTTAAGGGTCACATGAGGCACTTTCCATAGCAAGCGTTGTAGTTGAATTTTTGAATCAATGGGGGCATTGTCGACTCCCTTGAGTGCATTATTATCACTCCTGTCTCTCACCAGATAAAGCACTTGCCTTGCGTTGACCACAATGCGCTGGTGATCTTCAGCAAAGCCTAAAATCAGTTTAAGAGGTAAATATCCAGTGAAGGTGCCATCGGTGTGTACCATCCAGTCATTGGTCGAGTCAGGGCACCAACCTGCCATGCAAAGTGTTTTAGCTTCTTCCTCACTATAAGAGGGATATAGTTTCATGACACTGGAAATACCCACATTTCGAGTGCTATCCACCACGATATCGTTAATGACATAACGTACTTCAGAAAACAGGAAGGCGAAAGCATGGTTGGCTAACTTGGATGTAGTGGGTGTAGAACCATCGGCTTTGGTGAGCCGACCTTCAATCTGAATAACACTTTCATGCGGTAGAGTGTAAATATCTTGGTTGTTGATAACAAATTGAATTTCATCATTGTTATTGAGTCCAGGTGTTTGAGCTTGATAAGAATGCAGATCAATTCTTACCACTCCTGGTTGCTCCTCGAAGTGGTTAGCTACCTCTAGAATAGAATTCATCGCGGGGGTTAATGTGGTAACCCAAATGCTGTAAAATCTGCTTGTTCTGAGATGTTAACGTGTATTCACGTGGTAAACAACTAACACCATTCCTAGACGGTGCTGTTGCTTTATATACAAACTTCATAGTGGTTTTAGCACCAACTTGTAAGTCACTGGTGTGGTAGAATCTAGATCAATGAGTTGTTGCTCTCTATTGATCATTCTTAATGATATATTACTAATACCATCGACAGCCACAGAATGAAATAGCACCACTGGAGGGTTTTCACGAATAATATAGCCATTGGGCGATGTTACAATAAAGTCATAAAGCGAATGCGACGGTTCTTGATTGGTGTACACTTGACTAATAATATTACACGTCACCGACACATGATGGTCCTCAATGAATTTCACTTCATGGTCTGATTCATGTTTTTTGTTGGGCTCTAACACACGTGGTTTAAATCCTAGTAATGAACCAATGGAATCGGGGTGAGTTTTAAAGTCAATTTTGAATGTAGAAAAAATACTGCAGCGATGAGTGTTGGTATTTCCTACAAGTTCAAACTTGCGCGTTCCATCGAGAAATGACTTTAAACCATATTCATTGATCAACACCACATAAATGTGTTCATAAATGTCATCTATCGTGTATCCACCAGAGTTCAGGGTGAGCACAGAATCATCATAGTAAAACTTGTTGTTCACATTTTCACGTACGTTGTATATTCGATTGTACGTTTCAAGAGAAACAAGTCCTAAACCATAAGGTTTTTCACTCAATTCGATAGGGGGGGTAAAAGTCTAGACTCACTTCAGGTCCACGTCCATGCAGTGTAAACGTCTTACTTTCCACCGACATACTGTTGACGTTTTTGCTTATGTTGCGTCTTATATAAAAAAAAATAAACTCAAACGTCCACACTGTTGGCTGTTAAACGTTTGCTCATGTTTCACATTATAATATATCTTGATCCTGTTTCCAAAATAGGTCACTAGTTCCATGGGCGGGGGCAAATTCCCAAAACTGTCAAAGTACCATACAGTAGATCCCTCTTTGACATAAGCTACATAATGTGTTCCAGGTCCTCGGTGATCATCCAAATTGACAACAGCACATTCATGTTTCCAGGGTTGTGAGGGTAATTAGTTTCGCATAAACACACCTCGAAAATGAGAAAGCTTCAGTTGTTTAGCATAGCTTTGCACTTGCTGATGCGTCAGGGCATGTCTTGCTATGGTTGAGGTTAAAGATGTTTTTTTTTTATTTCGAAAAGGTGAAATTCCAAATCCTTGTTGATAAAAGGCTGGCTTCAAATTGACATTTCTAGCCCCCAAAGCAATGGCCTCCATTGTTTCATTGTGTCGCTGACTTTCATTGAGTTGTTGCTTGCCCTGTTGCACGGCTTTAATGGTTTTTGCCACTGCACTGGCGCCGCCTAAAAGTGAACCTAGAGCAGCCAGCCCGCTCGTTTGGGGACGGGGATCACTCGCCCTTGTTTTGAACCCTGTCGCTGACGTTTTGGAATAACATGTCTCTGTGCTACTCGAAGAGCTTTCCTTATGGTCAACACATTATTTTTTCTTTTTTTCTTTCGTAAGAGCTTGTCCACGAATGTCATTAGCCCAGGCTTTGCCAAGGACAGGCTCATATTTTTTGTCTTTCTCACCACATATCTTTGTTTCACCATGATGATGATGACCAACAACCTTTCACAAGAATGTTTAAGTCACAACTAACATTAGATTGTTATTTCATGGCTGTATATTCCAATTCTACATAAAGTGGGAAATCATTTATGGTTTTTCCAGCTTGCTTTTCATTCCATGTCAACAGGAGATGAAAGGATAATTCGTCTCCTGCATTGACCATTTCATGGTTATGGACCAACATCCTATGACCATTTATCTCTATTTGTAAATGGTTCTCATCAGGTATGGCATATTTAATGTGAATGGTTCCATTATAGTGTAGTCGATAGTGGCTTAAACCTGAAGCAAGCACATAGGTCAAGTGCTGGTCATGAACTAGCGGTATATGGTTTCTCTCATTCACAGGTTTTACATTTGTCAGATGCACTAAAAATACAGATGGGATACATTTATAAAGCCTTTTCATTTCATAGGTCACGTATCGCTTGGTACAGACATCATTATCTTCTTGTGGGTCTTCCACGTGAATAATGCGGTGATGATTAGCGCTATAGCCATCCACCGTAAGCTGAGGCACTTTATCATAAAACTCATACAACTTGTTATCCACATACTTTTTTGTAGTAACGTCTGTAGACACTTGAGGATGTTTTACATGAGTTAACCGCTTTCCTTTAAAGTCATAATCTCCTTGTTTTGTGCGTGGCACTACTGACCTATCCACATAGTGTTTATTAGCAGGATCTGTTTCTTGTTTAGGATCATGTATGGGAACAGACCTAGCTTTGACCATCAACGCACGTCCAAAGACATCCATCGTCAACCTGTAGTACGAGTCTACTGTTTCTATGACAAGGCTCGGTGAGATGTATATAGACAGCCTGCTAGCCTCTCTAAGCCTTAGTTGAAATGAAGCTAATTAAGCAGCAAGAGTCATTCCCCGTGAGGGACATGGTTTCCCATCTCTGCCCCACATCACGTGAACAACGCCATGGTTCACTGTTTCCATCTTCCATTCGCTGCATCATTGTGGGACCTTCCGGCTGTGGAAATACCAATCTTTTGCTGACACTTATTACAGCGCCCAATGGTCTGTGTTTTCAAAATATTTATATTTTCGCAAAATCTCTCTACCAACCCCTCTACGTGTTTCTGGATCAAGTCATGTCCGGATTAAAAAATGAGAATATGGGGTATTTTACATTTTCCACGCAAGAAAATGTTATTTCACCGGATGAGGTAAAGCCTGATTCACTCATGATTTTCGATGATGTATCCACTGAACGACAAGGTATCATTCAAAGCTATTTCAGCATGGGTCGACACAAACATATCGATTGCTTCTATCTTGGACAAACGTATTCTAAAATGTCCAAACAGTTGATTCGTGACAATGCCAATGTCATTGTTTTATTTCGCCAGGACGAGAGGAACAGTCGTTACATTTATAATGAACATGTGAATCCGGATATGACCTTTCAAATGTTTACAGAATTGTGTGGCAAGTGCTGGAACACACAACGTCATGCCTGTTTAGTGATTGACAAACAAAGTGAACTCAACCAAGGGCGGTATCGCTTAGGGTTTGATCATTTTATTGCTATTTAAGGCACTGTATCATTCCCTCTCAAGTCATTCGTCGTGACATCATGGCGTTAGCAGAGAGTCAATTGAAAAAGCATATTATTAGAGCAAAAAATACTATTCGCCAAAAGTTTCGTCAATTGAAACGATCGGGTGCGGATCATGCTTTGTTTATTCAACAACATTTAGCACCTCCGCTAAAAGCTATGTTGAAACCCTCTTTCAAGCCATCTGAAACGCTACCTACCGTTTCACAAGCCAGTCAGACGCACCACGAGGACTCTGAGGAAGAGAAAGAGGAAGATGAAGAGGAACAGGAAGATTTAACTAGTGTTAGCGAAGTTGAGGATAATGAGGAACAAGTGTTTACGCCTCAAAAAAGGCATCACCCCTTGCAGAGTTTTTAAGAAAAAGGAAATCCTTGGCCATGGTCGAAACCCCTTGCCCTTCCAGATCGTCTCCATTTTCACAACTCTTGGCCACTCCTCAACATAAAGCTCAACTGAAAAACATTTTAATAAAATATTATGGATCAACACTGGAACCCTATTTCACCAATCTATTTGTTGGAAACACAGATACCACATATGGCGTTCGCTATGAGAATGATAGTTTTAAAATTGGTGATTCATCGATTAAATTTAGTCGTACTAAAGCTGTCATTAAAAAGATCAACTATAAATTAACACCAGGACTGTTAAAGCTACTATTCTCTAGGACTCCCTCATCTCAAGATTATACGTCAGAGGACCTTAGTAAATATAAATCCATTTTATTCGATACCCATGCTCACAAAAGACAGTATGATCCCACTCAACAAGTGAATGCTAATATATCCCAAAAATATAAAACCATCATTGCAAAAATGTTCCCCACTAGTCAAAGTGGTCGTCGTAAAGTGTCCGCTTCAGGGGTGACATTTAAACCATTAAAACCCCTTGTGGATGTTACCTACTGGCACAATCCAAATAAACTCGTCCAGCGACTACAGCTGTTGCATGCTTCACGTCAAGCTGGCCATACTGGTCACGATTGGGAAATTCAAGAAATTGAGGAAGAACTTCGAAATGCCAAAATTATTGTTTAAGCCCTCACCCATTAAAATGGGTATTGCTCACGAGTTGCATCGTCCAGATAGACGTCACTATCAGCGACTCAAGGTGATTTCACAGGGTGTGGATGAACTTTGGCAAGCAGACTTAGTTGAAATGATTCCCTATGCTAACGTTAACGATGGTGTACGCTATATGTTGACGGTCATTGATGTTTATTCCAAAATGGCGTTTGTTGAACCTGTGCGTCGCAAGTCTAGTCCACTAGTCACCAAAGCCTTTCAACATATTATTCAACAATCTAAACGTCAACCTCAGCTGCTACAAACCGACCAGGGAAAAGAATTTTTCAACAAGGATTTCACCAGTTTTCTCAAATCTAAGGATATTCACCATTACACCACGTACAGCAATCTCAAAGCCAGCGTGGTCGAGTGGTTCAACCGAACATTGAAAACCTATATGTGGAAAGCGTTTACCGCTCAGGGCACTTATCGCTGGTTGGACTTGTTACCTGAGTTAGTGTCACGTTACAACGACACCAAACACAGAACCATTGGGACCAAGCCACGACTTGTAACTAAAAATATTCCACAACTGGATAAACTGTTTAACCCCATAAAAACAGCAGACCCTAAACGTCATCGCCTTAACACTGGGGACCATGTTCGTGTGAGCAAATTCAAGTCCGTCTTCGACAAGGGCTACACACCAAATTGGGGGACTGAACTATTTCGAATTCGTCAAGTCAACCTGAACAGTCCAGTCACCTATTTACTCGAGGACCTCAACCATCAACCCATAAAAGGCAGGTTTTATCTTCAAGAACTTCAAAAGACAGCGTTTCCTAAACATTACCTAGTGGAAAAAGTTTTGAAACAAAAAGGAAATAAACTATATGTAAAATGGTTGGGATTTAGCTCAGCCTTTAATTCTTGGATTAATAAATTACATGTTGTGTGAACCTGTGTGTCTTGTATTTATTTATCTACTCATGTTTTACTTAACCTACAGTCCTATGTACAGTCCTCAGCTATACATGTATTATGAGCAATACATATTTCTTTCTCTCTTCACATGTGTTCTCTCTTACACTAACCCCCCCCTTCACCTCCCACCACTGTCAAAACAGGTTGTGACTTGTTAGCTCTTATCGTGCGCGTGTACAGGTGAACACCTGTGTGTTAGATCATATTACACATGAACTCACATTTTCTCACGTATGAAGCAAAACAGGATGTGACTTGTTTCACAAGGAGGACGGTAATAAGTTCATTTCACACGTGTTCACATGTATTTCGTCACTTTCCTTTCATATCGTTATCCCATTATAGTAGTGGGGGATTAGTGAACAACGTCAATTCAACAAACACAAATGTAGTTAGGCCCTTTGACATAATTTAAATAAATTCATGGGCTCGTCCGTAGGAACCAGGCCAAAGGGACCCGTCCAAAGGGATCAGTCCAAAGGGACAAGGACTCATCCACAGGGACCTGTCAACAAGGACCTGTCCACAAGGACTCGTCCACAAGGACCTGTCATCAATGACTTGTCAACAATGACCTGTCAACAATAACCCATCCACAGGGATCCACTCCCCCACCCTCTTACAAAAGCCCTGAGTGGGCATGCGTAAAAAACAAAAACAAAAACATGCATGTTAATTCATAGAGGCTTGCCACCGTATACATGCACTTTATGTGGTACAACGTTTAAATCCATATCGGCATTCAAACTCTCACATGTTGCAATTGGAAAGAGAGATTCTCTAAAAAAATTACAATTTTCACCCCTAGTAGGGGTAGGTTTTATTTTGGGGTTGAAATATGTTGTCCATTGGAAAGGGGGTGTTAGCCCGAGTTCAACGACACCTCATTTGTCAAAATCCCACCATGCGTTCGAGAGATATCGGGCCACCGCCATCTTGTGAGGAGGGGTGGAGGAGGAGGGTGCGGAACCCCCACAAAACCACTACTCACACGAATCGTATTAATTAAATTTCATATGTAATCATATGCCATTCATCCGAATGCAATGAAACTTTGGTGAGTTGTTGTGGACGTTCCCTCGAATGTTTCTAAATTAGTTAATCCATTTTACGATAGTTTGGAGGCAGTTAGCGGAAGATGAAAAAAAGAACTGTGCATTCAAAAGCCCTTCAAGGAACAAAATTACAAAGCCAAAATTATCTTTGATTGGCGTTGCAACGCATGCCGGGTTCAGCTAGTATTATATAAATAACTTGAGTGTTCAAAAATCTATGGACATGTTTCTTTTGCAGAGTGAAGTTCAAGGCTAGGAAGGAAGGTACTGTAAGCGACAGGAAATGAGGGCTGACCAAAACGAAAATATAAAGCATTATATAAGCCCCAGGTCAATAATACCCTTACGCCACCGCTCGCGGGATAAATATTTTGTCTGAGCGCGTCAATGACGGCGGTGAACATAGCAGCAATAGAAAGAAACTGCACACATTGAGATCAGTACAGTCTTTTATTATTACCTTATCGGCAATCGACAGTGGGCTACATAACACACGTTTGGTGCTTTTCAGTCGGTCAAAACGAATGTACCCAAAAGAGTTGCGTAATACCATAATCCTGAAAAAAGCTACTTGAAATTAATAAATACACTAAGATCATATGATGTTTTTTGGATTATGGTATTACCTAACTCTTTTGGGTACATTCGTGTTTGTTTACTAAGGCAACACTGAAAAATGGCCTCAAACCCCATAATAAAGTAGGCTACATAGCATTTGTGATAATAGTGTGTAGATTTAGCGGAAGTTATGTTTGGTTGTATCACAATCTATGTGTTAGCAATTACCATGTGGGCGATGTTGCCAAACCTTATAACACGGCTTGAGAATTGTAGATGGCGATGTTGCCTAACCTTATAACACGGCTTGAGAATTGTAGATGACGATGTTGCCTAACCTTATAACACGGCTTGAGAATTGTAGATGGCGATGCCTTTACGATTCAGATTTAGATGATGAATGTAAAATGGACGCTTAAAATGCGAAAGTGTTCGGAATGTAACTTTATTTCTTGCTCCTTCTTCTTTCAGATTTTCCAATGCTTAGAATTATCATCAAATAGAAAATAACAACTAATCACCCTGGAAGGAAACTGGAGATGATCTCGCACTGGGTGCTACAGTTGGACTTCAAACTCAAGACCCCAGATTCGATCTCGGTACTGTCGAATGGCACTCAATTGTTTTTAAATATGACAACCACGTATCACGTTAAATATCCCTTTTGGGGGGAAAAATTAAGTCATAGCAATAAAACTGTTGTTAAAACTTAAATATAGATACAGAATAATGGGACTTAGAGTAACATCACTTCTTACAATCACTCGATATAATACTTTGGTTTTATTCACTGTTCTGCTATGTACTGAAATAGAGAGCACTAAGTTAAATGTACAGAATGAAGTGTGTCACCTGAACAATTGTTTACAGAATATAGTCAACCATTACTTTGATCAAGAGCAGCATCTGCTGATTTGTTTGGCACACACAAGGACATTACCCTGGAAGAATTCATTGCTTGATCAGTTTCTTCAACAATATTTCTCCAATATAAATCATACAGGTGTAGTTTCTTACTGCAGACACGATAAGCTACCAAGACAGGAGAGAGAACATGTAGATAATATCTTGATTGTGATGCAAGGATCTGAACAAAGTGATCAAGTTTTCACACAGATTCAAACATTAGACCAAACCTATGCGTTGAGTGCCAGTGTTCGATTTATAGTTGTAATTGATGAAGCTGTTAATGTCACGGATGGACGAATTGCAGTTCATCGTATTGTCGATAGCCTTTGGAAAATGTACGCATTGAATATTTTGGTACTTATCTCATCACCGGTATCAAACACTGTCGTTTCTTCCGTGAATCTGTACACTTGGTTTCCTTTCAGTGATTCAGGACAGTGTGGAAGGAATACCAAGGATGTGGTTGTTATAGACAGGTGGCTGATGGAAGGAGAAGGATATTTTGAGCGTAATACTGAACTGTTTCCGAAAAAAAATCCAATTAAATTCAATAATTGCCAAATTACTGCTGTTGTGGGAGTTAATCTACCATTCATCAATTTTCTACCGATGAATATCCCAGAAAAAGAGATTTCAAAATATGTTACTGGTTTTGAGGTGGATCTCACATTAGCAGTGTCAAATGCATATGGCCTTCAAGTACGATTTATAAAGCCTTCTCCCAACACGAATATTTATGGATCATGGGGTGGACGTTTGGATAATGGAAGTTGGGTCGGAACACTGGGAGATGTGGTTAATGGTGATGCTGATTTATCATTAGGTGGTCACAAGCCAACTGACGAGAAGTGGGAGGCAATGGACATGACTGTCCCACATGTAAGAGATGGTCTCTTGTGGTTTGTTCCGAGGGCTGAACGAATCCCCAGTTGGAAGGCACTCAAGCTTATATTCAGCTCCGAGATCTGGACGTTGCTTCTTACTTCCTGCATACTGACATCAATTGTTGTTTATCTACTCTTCACTAATGACGGCATTGCTCTCTCTGCTCTAAATTCATGGTCTATATTGATTGGCATATCGTTAAATCATCAACCAAATCGTTCCACATCACGAGTTATATTTGCTGTTTGGGTGTTCTGCTGTTTGTTGATCAATTCGGCATTTCAGTCCAAGTTAATTGGGGTCCTCACCAAACCGGGTTATGAGAACCAAATTCTAAATCTAGAAGATTTAGCAGAATCTAAACTACACTATACGACCATGGAATATTTCGTGAAGGTTTTGAAACCCGAATCAAATGATATTATACCTAGAAGGATATTAGACAAATTTGAGTATTCTCCTACAGATGAGCAGCTCATACAGATTATTAGGCACGAAAACATAGAGATTTATGAGAAAAAGATTTTAATAAAGACGATACAAAATGAAAACAATTATGCAATATTCTATGTCCGTGCTGCAACCACTAGTTCTATGGCAAGGAGGCCACGAAATATACCTCTCATACCATTAGAACATTCGGGAATCATGTACGATGTCGCCATATTTTTTAGAATAAACAGCCCGTACACAGATAAGTTCAATACTATGTTGACAAGAATGAGAGAGAGAGGGCTGTTGTATAAATGGTGGTCTGAGTTCATAAAAGAAGAAACGTTTGTTGATATTAAGAAAAGAGAGATTATTGAAATGGAGCAAAATGTGGTGTTTACAATCGATCATTTGCAAGGAGCCTTTGTTATTTTAATAATTGGCATTATTGTTTCGACAGTTGCATTCCTGATGGAAATTATTGTTGGGAAATTTTACTCTCAGAAGAAGACAAGATTTACGCCTAAAGTGTGACTAAGGGGCAGGCCCGGATCCCGCAACGGCTAAGGGGGGGGGGGGGGTTGCCTATATTTGTAAAGTAAAATATACTTTTGATATAAGAAGATAAGAGAATGTATTTGGCATTTACTCCACATGCTAACTACTCATAATTACTCATAATTAAAGTTTTGTACAATGTTAATTTGACATTTTTAAAAACAATTATATCAAAAACAACGAACACAAACCAGTTCCTAGATAATAAACTCCACCCTCCGCTATTTAGACTTCGCATCCCTGTCAATTACTCTATCCTTACAGACGTCAATACCTTTATGAATGTTTAGCAAGGCTAAACCAACCAGACCAGATTCTCCCATCGAAGACCGAAGCCACGTTTTAATTCTGCGCAAGATAGAAACACTCCTTTTTCGGTGGCGTTGCTTACAGGCAAAGTGGCTAGGAGTTTGATCAGGGTAGATACAAGGGGGTATACTTCCGGTAAGCAGGCATCCAGAGCGGCCTTGACTCCCGTTAGCTGATCCTTTTTCTTGTTGTTTTTGGACCTAATCAGGCAAGTTGCTTTCCAGACCGTGATTTCACTTTCGAGAGCACGTTGTCCGATGGAAGGCTCAATTGGCAGAATTCGGTGGAAACTCTCCCATAAGACTTCTGACAGCTCAGCCATGTCTTCGTATTTAGTGGTACCATTGACGATCTTTTCAGGCAACAGAAAGGGAAGCGAGAAAACCACCAAACTTTCAGGAGGAAAGCGATTGTGCAGATCTGAAATAACATTATCCAATATCGGAATGTAAATAGACTGCCGATAGAAGTCTTTTGGCGTACTGGTTGGATGGTTTGAACGGTATAGCTGCTGCTTTCTACATTGTCGAGGAACGGTAAGATCTAGCGGAGGATCCATATCAATTTTCTTGGCGAGTTCTGAATCTCTCTTCCTGATGAAATTGAAGTTCTTGTCTACTTCGTCTCTTTGTTTTGTCAATATACTGATAGCGCTAGTGACCAAGCCAGCTCCTTGACTTAGATCTAAATCTTCGCCCTGTAACGCCTGGCTCAGCTGCTTCGTATACGATAAAATGCTACTAAGGCAACAGGTCGCAATGAGAAACTGTAGCTTACACAAGGCTAAAATCAGGCAGTGAGCTTTGTTTGCCGTCTGGGCTATCTCACAGAGAGCTTGTGTGATACCAGGCAAGTCTGCTTCAAACTGGAGGACACCGTCGTGCCGTTCCACCCATCTGGTCGCGCAAATGGTTTTCAGGGAGCATCCTAGAATATTCATCAGCACATGCCTTCTTTTTGGATGTGGAAAAAAGGATGTCACTTGATTCATTGTTGTCATGGCCTTTTTCACTTCAAGTACATTATTTGATTTGGACAGGGCGTTATTAAGTTTGTGGTTGTAGCATGAGGTGTTTAAGGCGTTTTCAGCCTCCTTTTGTATCTCTGCAACTGCCCCGCGAACTTCCGACACCATGACCATGCAACTGTCACTGTCTATACCTACGCACTTTTTGACATCGAGGTAGTAATGATTCATAAGTCGATTCAGTACTATTTGCCCATCTGATTCACCAGTTAGGGATAGCTCTTGAGGAACTTCTTCTGCTGTCTCCTTTCCCTCCTCGTCGGTTTCTGAAAGTTCTGCGTCGTCACTAGGTGTTGACAAATAATTAGCTGGTTTCTTTGTCTTTTTCTTCGCAACAAACTGTCCTAACTCGTCAAAGGCGCTGACGAATTCAATGACGTCTTCTCGGACGGACTTATCATATACGTAGCGTAACGCCAGGCTTAACTGAGACAAGCCTGCTATATCTGTAATTTCGTCAAATAGAATCGCGTAAAACCCAGCCGTCCGCACTCGTTTCAGATTTTCTTCAGAGATCACTAAGCTGCAGCAGTTGATAAGCTCGTTCTGCGTGGTCTTGCTTACATAGGTTGCTCTCGCACAGAGTTCTTCAGATGTCCAGCTAAAATGGTGTCTCTGCTGTCCATGCGAAACCTGAGAAGTTGTCTAAATGTGCCTTCAAATTGCGATTTTGATGTACTACCTTTAGTCTTATCATTGATATCAGAGTCACCTTCATTTGACAACTCGACGCGTCCATCGTCCTGACTGCCTTGAAGAGGAATGTCATTTTTTCCATAGAAAATTATTGATTTGAGGATTGGCTTCAGTGTTTCACGATTTTCTTGAACCATTTTTGATCGTTGTGTGCAAACTTGGTTGGCCATTTCGAGTTGAGGATTCTTGTACATCGAAATGAAATCCTTCCCGGCTTGAACAGCGCGTAGGTGGTACTGGTGATGAAAATGGGCCACCAAATCACCTTTTTGGCCACCTATGTCTTTGAAATTTTTAAGGGGGGTCTTGGCAAGATTACCTAAAGGAGTTGCCATCTGGTAGCCGCCTCGTCCATCATGGGTAAGCAGAGCACAGGGTACACAAAAAAGACCTTTGCACGATGGGGAGTATACCAGCCAGTCATTTGCCTGAAGATATTTAATGTTCATGTACCTCTTTTTGTTCCCTTGGTTAGAGAAGGGGAATTGAAAATTGGAGGGGGAGTCCAATGATTAGTAAGTAATTCGTACTTGGTGTTGTCAAGAATTTCCTTTTTCCCAGCGTACCGGCCGACGTCATTTCGTACGTAAAGTTCGTGTTCTGGTGGCTGTTTTAAATTCTCACTCCTACTCCTATCCTGGACAGGAGCTGAAGAACATCCTTCACCATAACATCGACCAGAAGGACCAGCACCATCATGAACACCTACACCACCATCTTCACCACCGTGAAAATCACCGTCACCACCGTGATGATCTCTCCCTTCCTTTACTTCACCTTTGCGGATCTTTGCAAGGGGGGAAGCAAAGAAAAAATCAATTTTGGATTGATGAGCAGGGGTGCGACTGCGACTGCGACTATCCTGGCAACGTGAAAAGAATAAAATTACGACCCTGGTATTTTTATATTTTTTTATATTTTTGTTACCGGTAATTCTTTTGTATTTCTCTGATATTTAATTCAAATTTCTAAATAATCCGTTAAACTCTAAAATTGCAAGATTAGAATTGGGGCTGTATGAATATAAACTTAAAACTTGTGCAAGTTTAATCTAGCGATTTGCTTTGCTTTAAAAGCCGTTAATTTTCTTTCGCTGAAAGTGTAAAAAAATATAATAAGGCTTAACAAACCGATTTTTTATTTAATTCTTACGTTCAAGTTGTTATAAATTTGGAATTATATTATGTTAGCTTTCTGACTTATATAGAACTTTGTCCAGTTTATGGGGCTCTACTTAGTTAAAATAAGTAATATCCAAGGCAATGCAATATATTGAGAAATTCACATTTTTCGTAACTGCGCACGTGCCGTGGATATAATCACTTCAATAATAATAATACCTATGACATGATGCTTTAGGCCAATTTATTAAACGTCCATCGCATAATAGTGTAGTAATCGTAATCGTACTGTAGGGACGGTCATGCACAAGAAGGTTTGGGAGCCACTAGCCACTTACACATACACTTACCATGGTTAAGAGTTAGTTCCTTCCGAAATTCCAAGAAATTTCTCAGTATCATGAACGCACTACTAACACTAACACACCAAATTCAAAACACTAAAAACAAACACAGCGCAGGACAGAACAATGCTTTCACCAACAACACTGAAGGTAGCGGTAATTTGCAAGTATACAAGAACTAAATATTAGTGAGGTGAAGTAGCACAAACAGGAACGTTTTACAAACCACTCACTTAAGAACAACCCTTCGCTGAATGCTTTACCACACAAGGCGCACACACTACAGATGATTAGCACACGTCATTGATTCTTACCGGACTGAAACCACCTCCCTATTGTAGGTGCAACAAAGCCTTCTCTTAATGAACCTCACACATCATACTGCCAAGATGGCGTCGGTGTGTGAAGTGCGTGTGTTTCGGTCTCCAGTTTTGTGTTGTTTTTACAAGGAACTTTTTTTTAACAGATAGGCCAAATGGGGGGGGGCACTCCCCCCAGTGCCCCCCCCCCCCCACCTGGATCCGGGCCTGTTAAGGGGAGACATAGAAATATATATTATCGTACATTTAATCTGTACCCCAACGTCACTCACTACAGTTAATCTTTTAATTTATGCTGAAATGTTAAATGGTCGGTACTGCGCTGGAAATCGTGTCCAGCCTAGACTATGTACTGGACGAGATTCGAACGGAGACCATCTGAGAAAAGTTGCATATGACATTTTTCGAGATTTGGATCAAATTTGTATGTAGGAGGAGAGCTTTGACATCCAGAAGTAATTGGTAAAATTTTAGCCAATATAAATATGTCTATTTGGAGCAGGAATGGAAATTTTTGTAACCCAAGATATTTTAGCCAAGGGTGAGGTACTCAGGCCGAGTCCAGGAAAATGCACAGTTCGTAGATGTTGGCCGAGAGAAACCAGTTTTCGCGAGCTAGCGGACAGAGCAATGATAAGTAGAGGTCATGCACGCGACCAGATAGAGGAGAAGGGAGGTCGTGTGTCTGGCGCGCTTCAGAACAGGTACTCAGCCAATCAGAAGACAGAGAGATTACGAGGGAACAAATGGATATCATATACATTATTTTAATAATGGAAAGGACTGTTTCATATCAAATTTACCAGGAGGAAAAATGAAATTTAATGATTGAAACCGCAATTAAATCGGATATCTACAAGAGGAGATACGAACCAATGTGTGTGTTTGCAGCAAGGAGTGAGGCTAGGAAGATTGATTATGGAGGGAAAGCTTTGATCGAGGAGGCTAGCAAACGATAGGAAGCAAGGCTCTTTCGTTACGAACTTCTGTAGAAGTAACACGTATTACATTTCACCCCGCAATATGCAAGAAGGTAACTTGTGATATTTGAGAATTCAACATTAAGCAATACTACAAAGTGATAAATATGACGCCATGAGCAAATAACAAACTATAACAATTGAGAAGAGATATTAAGAAGAATGAACCAGAAACTATACTGCGTGATACTTTGTTATACTCGTATCATCGCATTGGAACTTCTACGCAATACTACGCAGAGGAGAAGAAAGCTGAAGTATTGGAACACATTATAAAAAGCTAAACATTACTATCTACAAAATGTCTATTGAGCCAGGTCAAAGTGGAGAGATCACAACCAACTATTTCGAAGCAGAGAAGATGTTTTAAATTTTCATGATGGAGGGAAAGGAGAGCTACACTAACAAGCGATATCCAGAGATGACCATGTAGCTTGATTAAGAGGACGGACTGCGCTACCAACTGCAGTTCGTTCTGAATACACACTATTCTACTACTATGGTGAGAAACTCACATGTCAAGGTGATTTCTCACGATGATAAACACCACTATTATTCTACAGACATCGATGAACATCAACCGATGTACCACCAGAAGATGGACCCAAGAAGGAAGCGGGAGGAGCATCAAGGTTATCTAACCGAGAAGATCCAAGAATGGCAGCAGAACGAGGTCGCGGACGGTAGAGAGGAGGCTACATGGCGAGTCTCAGCTGGAGACTGGTTTTCCACCCCATCCCCTACTGTTTGCCGAGACCAGCAGTCCAGACAGGAGCTGTATGACGTATGCCAGCTGCACGCCAGACGCAAGGTCGCGTTCCTGAAGCACGTGGCAGAGATTCCACGAATGCCGTTGACACCAGGTCCGTCACCACAGGTCCAGCTTTAAGGTAGAACAGTGCAGATTTACACACCTATGTAGATAGAACTTGTACACGATTTTCCAGTATATTGACCAATATTCTTTTTCTTAATCATAGCTCATGTTGTTATCTTGCCTAGAATTTTGAAATTTTGCTCTAGAGCATTATTGCACTTTTGATCTTATCAGAACGTTTTGCCATCATTTTTCTGACGTAGTCATTTTTGTAGCTTGTGTAAGCCATTTTTAAATAGATTTTTCGCTAGAGTAACTTTATTTCGTTGAAGCAAGTATTTTGCGTATCCGTGTTGTGACATCAAGTCGAAGGTAGTCACATGTTTGACAATCAGATTTTATTGTACATGTAATGTAAGGTAATGAGAGGACACGATGATCCTATGTAAAGCTAATTCGTGACAGAAACGAATACATGATGTATAAAGACCGTAATTGTTGACAGGAGTATTTCAATTCTTGCATTGAAAGGAACTTCACTGTCTAAGAAAGCAACTATGTAAAACTCAGAGTATTATTACGATTGTTTAAGCAGTATGCGTATTTGGAGAAGCATAGCTGAGAGATCTAAGATGTGAAAGGTAATTGTATTAAGCAATCTTTGTTATTGCCAGGTCATGTGAGGCCACTGAAAGAATATTAAATATCTAGAAAGGAACAGACGTGAGGTGTGGATAATCTTAATTTTTGTGAAGTAAATGCGAGCAGACTAGATTTATAGAAAAGCTATACATGTATATTGTAACAGATTTGTACCAGAAGAAGAGAACGGAAAGATGGCATGATTTTATGAGGAGAGATTTGGAGAAACATAGCGGAAATATTTTATGAGAGATGTACAAGGAAGTAATATCACAATAATGAATAATCGATAGAGATTATGTAGGAGGAGGTAAGTTGTATTCGTGAACGGTATTACACTAGTAATATCTAGTAGGGATACTGAATCACACTTTGTTTAAAGTATATGAGATTGTTTCCTAGGAGTTTTGTGGAAGTGCCAAACGAGATACATGCGAGAGGCAATGGTCTGAAGGAATGTGTAGTGAAGACACAATAATATGGTAATTAGGAGTGTGAGAGGAAGTTATTATGGTAAAATGTGATGAAGTACAGTATGTCTAATAAGCAATGTCGAGAAATATATCTTTGCAGAATTATTTTTGTGAGTATTGAAGGTTAAATGCCATCCACATTTTTTGTCTTTGAAAATAGCTTATCTAAAGGTCTTGCGTCGTATATTTGGAATTTATTGGAAGTATTAACACCGAATTTGTAATTTATAAGTGAATAGTTCTGAACTTAATTGATGTGTAACACAGATTCACATTGGATAAGAGAAATATATACCGGATTTGACTTTAAAGTTGTGTGAAATACGCGAATGAAGGTGTGAGAAGGAACTTCATGCTATTATTGCTAGAGAATGAATCGTGCGGGACGCGATACTATACATATTGTGTTATAAACATTATGGTTATTATTTTAGTCACCTACAGTTGTGTGTTAGGGTTTAACGCTATTTTGCGATGTTATTACACAGATGTATTAATTAGGGGGCATGTCTGTATCATGAATATAACGAGATAGGAAGATATATTCATAATTAGTGTTCAGAATTTTCGCAAATGTTTTGTACATGTTTGGAAATGTCTTATGAGGAAAGATTGACTATTATTTGAAGTAGGATGCTAGCAGAGACTAAGTGAGTCGCATCTACGTCTAGTTGAGACGTCATTTTTATTTGTAGTGTCAATTCTTATTTTATTCTGCTGAAAGACATGTCTGTATTGTTCGTTGGTTTTCTTTAATAAATTGCAAGCTATTCTATGCTTGCTTCGTTTTTCTAGAGAAGACTTCTTTCCTCACTACTTAATTACGCGATAACGATACTGCTAGTTCGATGCATACAGTAAATCGACACATTATTCCATTAACCCGAGAGCCGAGTCGCTCAATTTGTGCTCAACTTTTGGTTTGTAGGCTGTTCTGTGTGCAACTAGTTAGTAGTATGGTTAGATATGCGTTATGTGTGATCAGGGTTCCCTAGTCATCAGTCCTGTGGGAATCGTTGATTCTTTAGCCGGGTGTTGACTCTCCTACGATCCTTATTTTCCATCTACGCGGATTTCGGACTGTGACCTAGAGGGATTCGGGCGCAGTACTGGTATAAGAATTAAGAGCGTTAAAATCCCTAAGCATGGCATCCTCCGGAGGGAAAGTAAAGCCGGCGGGTCAATTTCATAAATTTAGGGCATGTTAAAGAACCTTCCACTAACTACAATTGTGCGAGGCTAAATTTGTAGGTTAGATTTGATTAATGCTCTCTTAATTCCAACGTTCGCCGCCAGGTGCAGGTCATGATGGCAACTAGTAACCAATTTCGGGACTAGGTGTCGTTCACGGTAACATTTGGTAGCAAAATTAGGAACTACTTGAAATTGTTCGTCTGCAGTCCTTATCTGAATCACAGATAACACACACTAATACAGCCATAACAATTAACACCGGTTATCAGACAGATTCTACGCACACCCAAAGTACACGGGGCTTCATGACTGCGTTGTCGCATCCTCTAAGGCACCAACCAACCAACCTACTGTTGTTGGTAAATTGTGTTTAACCTGATTAACTTTGCTCAAAGGAGGACACTAAGGTGGTTACATGAAATTAAATGCGTCTACAAATGTTGAGCATTTAAAATGCATTGATATTGTTCGAATGGAACAATTCATTCTTTACTTCACATCCGACGTTCAAATGTATAAAATCACATACATTGTGCACCACTACACTGGTCAGACTTAAGGGAACATGGCGTAAACACCAGGATCGTTGAGGGATTCAACTAATGACAGTCGATGGGCTCCCATAAGATTATAGTGAGTGAGTGTATTAATGCTCACCTTTGTTCTCTAATTCTCTTTTGCTGCTTCTATCACTGAAACCTCTTTTACTACTTCTTCACTTGAGTTATCACAAGCTAAATGAGAATAGTATGTGACATAGATACCTACCTGCTATTGAACTACAATTGGATCAATCACTATTCGGGAGGCATCTTATTATTGGAGTTAGCGTACTGTACTGTACGTCATAACGGCTTACGTGTTAAGAGATGATATATGTAACCTACAATAATAAGTGAGATTATTGACATTTCTGTTTCTGTTAAACAGTATCGTAATAACAAACAAAACAGACGCCCCTGAGTTGGTTGACTGATGAGCCCCACCACTTGCACTGAAAGAATGGGTGTGTATGTACATCCTTGCGCCACAACATTATGACCACTGCCCACCGCGAGATTGAATGTCGCCTGGTGAGGTTGCAGGCGCGTGACACGCTATGAAAAGTATATAATCGGAGCAGAGACGAATGAAGAATCAGTCTAGTGCCAATACGTGCTGAAGATGGGGAAATCCACTGACTTCAGTGACTTCGGCAAAGTTTAGATTGTTAATGACCCGGTGGTTGGGAACGAGCATTTTGGAAACGGCTAGGCTGGGTGACTGTTCGCGTGCTACTGTCGTGGTCATCTATGGAAAGTGGTTGATAGACGGTGAAACCACGAGTAGGCGACAAGGTGATGGACGTCCACGCCTCCCTAGCGAACGTGCTGTAAAGCAGGATAGGTGGCGGTCTGTGGCCGATTGCAAATCTGAGAGAAATGCTGGTGCTGGCAAAAGTGTTTCATAGAACACAGCGCACATTATTGAATATGGGGCTCCTCAACAGAAGGAAGGAAGCTTGTAGTTTAACGTGACCGTTAATCTTGAGATCAGGAGCCACGGGACCTCCTTTTTACGTGGAATCCGAACCACAGGACATGGCATTTCACTTCGAAAATCTCACATGCATTCACCGGGAATCGAACCCGGACCGCCTTGGTGAGAGGCATTCAGCTAGACCGCTGAGCTCCTCAACAGACGGGTCATCGAGAGTGGTCAGTATATCATTGGAAAATTGTCGCCTGGTTGGATAAAAAAAAGTTTCTGTTACTTCAGGACGATGGTCGTATCCGGATACGCAGTCTTCCAGCCGAACATGCACCATAGGTGGGTTGCGCGAGTCAGGGGTGGGGCGGGCTGATGCGAGTGCCATCTATTGCCTCTCCCGAGAAACAAAGCATCCGCCATATTGTTGTAAAACCCGGAGTAAATACGTGTGGTGAGAAGCGTGGGAGCATCAACTTTTATTGATAAAAATGCCTTTTGTGGAGAAGTATTTGTCAAACCTGACTCTACCCCTCAAACATCCGACCAAAAGGTTGGATTTTTGTTCACTGCCTGAGACTATATATTGAGTTGGCACTGTTCGAACGAGTTATAGTGGTCGGTGCCCGACGGATGTGAAGTGCGATGTCGGCATTGATGCGGGAATTCTGCTTCACACAGTCAATAATGTCCAGGGTGTATGGTGAATGGTTGTCACTGGCCGTCCAGCTACCCTCGATGACTGTGACTGGCGACATCTGAGACGGATTGTCAATAGTGACAGAAGGGCAACTGTGCAACAAATCACGGCTCAATTCAACACAGGCCGTGCTAGACGCGTCTCTCTGTGGACTATCCGTAGGAACATGAGTGCTGCACACAGGTGCTACTGTTAACCCAATGTCGTCGACACAACGACGCGCATTTGTCGCCAATCACCTGGGGTGACGAAGAGCAGTGGCTACGCTGGCTAAAGCGCAGCGTTAGGTCATGGGGTCAAGCTCTCTGCTGATTCAGTAGACGCGTGGGTTCGAGCCCTACCATCGACCGTCCATGAAATGGGTTTCCATGGTTTGCCATTTTCAACACCAGGCAAATGCTGGGACGGTACCTTCTGACAGGCCAAGGCCGCTTCCTTCCACATCCTTTCCCGGTTTCATTCATCGTCATCCATTCCATCTCTCTTCCTGACGCGCAGGTCGCCCACAGGCGTCTTCTAGAACGATCTGCACTAAGCCTCTCAGGAGGCCACACGACAAAAAAAAAACCTGGGGTGGACACTGGAACAATGGCGTAATATGATATGGTCGAATGAATCATGATTTCAATTGCACCATGCTGATGGGAGGCGCCGTGTGTGGTGCAGAACACATGCTTCGATGAATCCCGCCTGCCTCGAAGGTGTGGTCCAGGGAGGTGCTGTTTTGGTCTGGGGTGCATGTTCCTGGTATGGAATGGGCCCCCTGGGTGTTATGGAAGAGAATTTGATGTTTTGGTATATGTTGAGCTGTCAGAGGCCCCGCATGCTATTAGGTGGCTATTCCATGACATTTCCTGAGTCAGTGTACTAGCTAACGCGGCAAAACTCATTGATTCGGATAAAGATTATATTGATGAGTAGTACCGTATGCGCGGTGTTGGAAATATTGTATTTGTCCCATAATTCACGTGTATTATGGCGGACACAACTGGAATTTTACTATATAAGCCGTGATCTAAAAAGGGGATGGTGGGTGGGTTATAGACAACGGAGGAGAAAACATCTATTATCACAGCATTTCTACAATATTATTATCCATTAAAAAGGCATTTCGGCTAATTTAAGTAGTTTTGTAGAATGTTCACCACTTCTGAACTGTTACCAATTTTATTATGGCGCTCGTGCAGTCGATTTGTCTTCAGGCCAGTTAACACACATTATAGAATAATATTTTCACTCATAGAATGACTTATAACACCTCCTCAGAATAACACTTTCCCGCGAATTCGTACAGCGTCCCGATAAGAAAGAAGAACTCGTGTTCCTGTCGACCGTCTTGCAGTACCAAAACAGGTCACCTTGCGTTCCGACCTACTGCTGCCTCAAGAATACCACACGAGTGGGCCAATGTGACCTTGTGCTGGGTTGGTCAACATCCCTTGGAGGCAAGTTTAAAATCTAGAGTGTAGCGCTTTCTCGCGTCTTTGCTGTTGTTGTTGTTGTTGTTGTTGTTGCAAAAGGGCTGTGACATCGTGGTCATTTGGGTGTGTGCGTGTGTAATTTCTGTGATAACCTGTGTTATTGTATTGGCTGTTTTAGTGCCTGTATTTTTTAAATTGGGAATAGGATCAGGAGGGAGGTGGCGAGGCCTTAAGTTAGGAATCATCCCAGCATTTTTCTGGAGTAGAAGTGGGAAACCACTTCCAGGAATGCTGAGGAGGGAATCTAACTGCACATTACTGCAGATACCACAGTGACACATTTTAGCAGACAAATTGAACATTTGTTACACCCAAATACATCAGGCTGATGACCACGATCTCTCAGGTCTTACCGATTTATGCGAGAAAGACACAGTGCTCGGCGTCTCTCTCTTCGTTTCTTCGTGAGTCGCATTGGTTCTTTATCACTGACGTTATGCTGAAGAAACGTACACCCTCCTTGTGATCAGCTCGATCCTTGTTGGTCCTCGTGTGACAAGCAACAATCGCACAGCAAACCATCTCGAATTCAGCGATGAAAAGGGCTACTTTCTACGTTTTATCACCCAATATGCAAGTACCTCCCTATCATGGGCGCCCATAGGATTGTTTCCAGGGGGGGGGGGCAAGTAAATATTTTCGTTTCATTACCTACCTGTCACCCCCTCCCCTTCCCCCTCCCCCCCCCCCAACCCTCCACCCCCCACCCACACACACACAAAAAGAAGGTTTCATATCTTACTTACTTCGTGAAATTCATTATTTGACTGCTCTGAAACCATTGGCTACTTTGTGGCAAGTATGGGAGGAATGTTTTCTTTGAGTTTTTGTCCGTTAACGTTCGCGTTTCTTCGTGATTCAACGTCGTAATGTACAATTCTTAAAATCAGGAAAAATCTAGTGGTATCGACAAAAATAAAAATCAAGTACCGTAGTTCATTAAAATGGTATCGTTAATCCAGTTCGCGAACTTTCTAAATAATTGGACATATTTTCACATGATCCCAAATCACTAAGTTAAACTGTGGAAATATCCGAACATCTGAATCAGCCCAATTATTTAAATAGCACTGTTTCCAAATACGGTAGGCTACGGTATCTAGTTTGTAGGCCTACTGGCCATCACAGCAGATCGTCAAGTCTTTCCTCTTCTAACCAACCAATCGGAAATACTTCGCATTGCTCGTATTAGAATCATGAAACACTTGTAGCCAACGAACTGATAAACTCGAGCCAATGGTTTTAGTAAAATTTAGTTTTGTCAATAAAAATATTTCGCCTGATTATTACTAACCACTAAGTAAAATGGATAAAAACCACTATATCACGTACTTCTTACTACCATTATTCGAATTCTCGACTGAAACAAGAGGAATGGTGATACAAAAGGAAGGAAGGAAGCTTGTAGTTTAACGTGACCGTTAATCTCGAGATCATGAGCCACGGGACCTCCTTTTTACGTGGAATCCGAACCACAGGACATGGCATTTCACTTTGAAAATCGAATGGTGATACAGGAATGATGATATGACCATAAACAAACCTCTTCTTTCAATGTGTAATTGAGCCTTATGCTCAAGCTTTTCTCTGTTTATGAAAATAATAGACGATAACATGAAACTAACAGATATTGTACAATTCCGTAGAGTTTTATAAAATTAATAAGTGATATATTTCGCCGTATTATTGTACCTGTGACGTAAATAATATACTGTCTAACCAATCTAATACAAATACTTTTTGAGTTTTTTTTTTAATTTATGTGTGTTAAGGTCACCCTTAAAGAGGGGAAAATTACCTTTCTATATTCAATAACTGGCATTGTTTTAAATATTGTTGCTTTATTTGTAAACAGGGTTAAAACTCACCCCTTGTACTTGACTCTGAGTGAAATTCCGGTTTATGTAATAACGTGTCATTAGGCGAGTGTGTTTAAGTAATGTTATTTCAGAGTACCGATACCGTAGTTTTGAGATGAGTGCCCCGGAACATGAAACATGATACGTACGTGGTATTTCCCTGAAAGTAGTGTTGAAAATATCGTAGGCCTATTAGGGATGGCTGCTGTCAGCGTCGGCAATCAAATTTAGAAAATTTAGGTAACCAGTCGACATCGTGGAGCTTAAATTGAGGTACTCAACTACACAGATGGGCTTAAAAATCAAATTACTACATTCTGTCCTTTCTTACAATGCATGCCACGTATGGATTTACGTTGCTGCCCCCGACTTGGAATATGCAGATTTATTAAAGTTGTAACCTTCCCAGGTCACAAGGGATCGAGCCCTTACTTTCGGGACGTACGATTTTCATAATCGTCCATATATTTTTATTTGATGCCTTTTTATGTTTTATAATTATGTAATGAAGTGTATAATACCATGTGATTTATTTCCGATTAATTTGTTTAGGTTTTAAGGGATTGTAATTGGCAGGATCTGAGTCTACTGTCGACCAAAGTATTATGTGCACTCGAGTTTGAAGGTTGTTTGTGAAGTAACCAATAGACCTACATAAAATCCAATACCATCAACATTTTCGTCGTTCTATTTTACGTTAGGTCATGTAGGTTTGGATTTTTAATTTATATTTTAATGTTTTTTATCGCAGTTGGAACACAAAAAGTGAACTTTTTTAAGCGTGTTTCAACCATGCGTCACATTTACGAATTATTATCTCAAAATCCCGTCATCAGATCGAATCTAAATTTTAACACAATATACATTGGAATGTTGTATATCTGGTTTATTAATTTCACAATTGTGTGTGTCCAAGAAACAAAGTTGTTATCATTGTTGTAAGGTAACTTTTTCTCGGCTCGGGGTGGTTGGAAAATGTAGTTCTTGGTTGCGTTGTAATCGTTATACATCAAAAAGTTATGCTGTATGACTGTGAAATACGTAAATTAATTCACTTATTTTATATCGGTTTGTATTTCTACGAGGAAATAACACATGTTTCACCTGCTAGCCGCTCCGGCAAAAGCTGTACAGCGTTGCTGAGATGGAGCCTATCACTTCCGAGCGAGACGCGCCATGATGCGTGTGGGCACCAATACGGCAACGCTGTACAGCTTTTGCCGGAGCGGCTAGCAGGTGAAACATGTGTTATTTCCCCGATAATACACATAATACTTTGGTCGACAGTAGTTATATGTGAATATTTTAACATTAGAATAATCTTCAGTCAGAGTGTCTGGAATTGTGTGCAAGAACCAGGAAGTAGGCTTGTTGTCGCCTGGGTTTTTCTCTCGCAAGCTCGAATGCATGATGACTCATGCAGGTAGGAGGCTTGGCAACCCTATGCTAGGGGTGTGACTAGGGTATTTTGAAGACGAAGAAGGTAATGTTTTGTTTTGATTGGCTGGACCCGTGAGGGAAGCCAGGTAGGCCAGTGATTTGTGGAGGGGAGATGAATGTTATTAGGACTTGACGAAGCAGTGAGGGCGACTCATTCTTAGGACTCCGTGGGGAGTAGTACTCATTCTTTGGACCGCGTGTAGGGCGGTGTACTCATCCTCTGGACTCCGTGTGGAGTGGTTCGTATTCTTGGTAGGACTCCGTGAGGGAGTGGAACTTGTATTTTGGACTTGAGTGTTTTTGGTGGAGAAGGAAGGTATTTCTGACGATCACAAGTTGGTGTTCGATGTACAATTACTGAGTTCCTGGCTATACATTCTCAAGGGAATTATGAGCCAAGTTTCAAACAAATAGTCTAGATTGTTCGTCTCAAATCGCATGAAGTATTGTAAACTAACGTCTGTATACCGAAATTCTGAGACCATAGCGGTAAATTGTTACACGACAAATTCTAGTAAAATATGCTATGTATTAGTTAACTCAGGAACGAACTACATGCGATAATCCATCTCACTGATTTAAAGCATCTTTGTATAATCAGATCCACGAAACTAGATAAATCGTTGGATGCTGACCATCAACGTAATAATATACATAATGTTCATAGTTGGGAGGCTTGCGTGTGAAATATATAGTAATTGTGCTGCGAGTAGGTAGGAGTGATTCTCTGGGAGCAACTAACCCCCGAATCAGTAGAATTAAGTCGTCACAGCTGAAGCCAATGCCTGGAAGTACCAGTCATCATTATTTCCGAGGGTCATCAATATGTCATAAGTGTGCCTGCGTGAATATGATAGGGAGTGTTAGATAGTCTGTACGACGAGGATCCTGCGAAGTGTATTTCATATCTGGTATCAGAATACATTGTAAATTTTACCAGATCTATAGTGCTTGTATTTATGAGATAACCAGTGTAGTTAGGAGTGAATGTTTATTGCTGTTGTTCATACTGTACAGGTGTTTGACCCTCACGCAACACGTGAAGCCGAGCAGTTACAAAGTTTCCATAACATATGAGGCTGTTTCTTCGCCTGAGTGTGTACTTAACTAGGAGTGGCATACACCATAAATATGCGTTTGCTAAAATTACAAATTTAAAAAAATAATACAAATAATGTACATGAAATTTTAATAGATATCATACACAACCAATGTGCAAAAACAATTATTCAAATACCGGTAACGAGTTTGGAATTTCCTCATTTGTACAATTTAACATTCATGTCAGATCAACAGCAAGAACACCAAGGTGACTAAGACGATCCTTTTATTTATGTCCTTAAATAATCAACAATGCCAAAGTATATTCTCTTGTGGAGGGATTAAACTTAATCAACTTGACGTTTAATGACCAAGCAGTTTTGTACAGTTTCCCAGAAAATGTTCCATCCCTAAAACCTGCCGCCTTGGCAGTTGCAAGTTTGTCCCCCCGTCGGGTCTGAATACAGTAAATTATCCAATATTGTAAGCACGATCTTACAGGACCCGAGTTTTACTAGTAAGCGTAGAAAAGCTTATTTTAGGGGTTAAGATACGCTAGCGATGTCGCAATGTCTAAACATATCTCCAGAACGTGCTTTTCATATCGACACTGCCGAATTGAGGTGGCAAAATTAGTAGCCACTCAAGATAGGGATTGGGAAACACTAGGCATAACCGTATTGAAATTTGGAGCTTACCTAGATGTTAGGCCCCTTTAAACAGCAATTATCAGCATGATCATCCATTGGTGACAGAGTGCATGGCATCATTAGAACCATATTTGTATTTAAAAATTGTAAATACATATTACGTCAGCAACATTAACGATTTTTGTTGTTGTAACAGTTGTCAGTTGAACTTCCATTTATGAAATAAACTGGTGTGACAATGAACAATCTTATTTCAACATTCTCGGAAATCCAGCCCCCCCCTAAGGGCGCCCACGAGTACCAAATGGCCGAACAGGCCCTCTTAAAGCTTGAATATTCTAAGAACAATTTTTAGTGAGCACCCACAAACTAAGTTCATATCGGCCAGTTTGTCAATGACCCTTCTACACATTTGCTGTTGTTGCAAAAGTGATATGCGAGGCAGATTGCACCTGATCGAGCACCATTGCGTAATAGACTTTGTAGAGAACGAATTAGTGTATTCTCTAATTGAAGCAAAACTATTATTTAGCAAATATTGTAATTTTTTAAAATTCAGATTTCTGAGGTGTGCCAGACAGGCTTAATGCGCCCACTGCCACTATACAGTATTTAATGTTTGGCCTGTCGGAATGTTAAATATCTGAAGTAAAAATTTAGTACAAATTAATTAGAATACTGTAAGCATTTGCAAAAAAAAAGTTTGTTCTCAGTCCGATTTTCATATCGTTTTAATTTTCAAGGATCCAGGGGGAGCCATGCCCCCCCCCCTGCCCCCCCCCCCCCCCCAGTATGGGCGCCCATGCTCCCTATTGTTTACCAACTGGCCTTTACAACAAGATGACGGACGGGCTGTTTCTGAGTTCGGCGCATAGATGGCGTTAGCTTCGCAGGAGTAAAAGTAGGCAACTCAAACGGCTCGTATCCCCACCGATGGACGCAGCCAATGAGGGAAACATTATGCTAAGGGGAGCATTCAACTGGGCTCTCATGTGACCAATGGTAGTGTTTAATGCATCGTGAAATCTGTGTGGACTACGTGAAAATGATTACGGATTACTTGGCAGGCAGTCATCATGTGTTGGCTCATGAGTGTGTGTGTATACAGGGTGGAGGAAAAATTTCGCACTTGGAGGGCGGCATGCGACTCTTCATCCAAATGCAAGACTAATGTTTCTATAGCAAAACCGGAGCGGGTGTAGTTTGAAAACTCAAGTATGAAATCTAGAAGCTGGCCACACTGTCACATCCTGCAGCGCATCAGAATGTAGAGAGGAATATGTATCACCCCGCCCTACTGAACCAGCTGTCATAGCTCACTGAGTCGACTGCTGGGTTATCAAACCCACATCCACTTTGGAGCTACGGTTCGAATCTACTTCAGGTGATTTTATGTTCTTGTTTTCTTTTGTGACGTCAGTTCCCGTCGTTTATCTGCGTTTATAGGCAGGACGACATTTTGTAACATGACAATAGCCGAACACTTGACAGTGGTCGCTTTGAACATCTGTGAAGTGAACATTGCTCGTGAGTGTACGTACTGGCTCTGTGAAGTTAAGGCTGGACGTCAAACGTACAGACTGGAATTGTTGTGCGTAGCATAATGAGCAATCTAGTATAGTCTACATATTGTGTTTTTGTACATCATTGGGTAAAGACGATGTTACTGTATCCACTGTTAGGTCCTATTGGCTTCATTTGTGCCATGGACGAAACAAAGAGGTCGTTTACGTTTGTAAGAAGTTCATGTAAACACAACCCATTATATATTGCATTGTTGAGGTGTATATTGGATACAATTTGATACATTAACTGACTTTTTTGTTTGGCGCGAACGTGACTCGACCCTTGGTAAGTTCGCATAACCGGCATTCACAGCACTATCTCGTACCACTGAGCTAATCAGAAACCTCCGGCACAGCGCTGAGTTCATGCGACCTGTTCTTGGCTACGCTGCTCGGAGTTCAGCGTTGTCAGAACCTCGTTCCTTAACTCGCATTTCTATTGAACCAATTTGTGGGGCTAGGTTTTGCTAGATAAACTTTCGTCGTGAATTTCGGCGAGGAACCGCATGCCGACCTCCAAGTGCGGCATTTATCTCCACTCTGTGTATATTTATAGGCTACTGTAAGCCACTGTTGCCTCCGTGGTGTAATGGTCAGCATGATTAGCTGCGACCCCAGAGGTCCAAGGTTCGATTTCCGGCTCTGCCAAGAAATTTGAAAAGTGGCATGAGGACTGGCACGGGGTCTACTCAGCCTCGGATGGTCCAAATTTGTAGAGGGAGTTCGATTCCCACCTCAAACATCCTCGAAGTGGTTTTCCGTGGTTTCCCATTTAGTCTTCGGCAAATGGAGGGATGATTTCTAACTTGAGGCCAACGCCGCCTTATTCCCTCTTCCTTGCCTAACCCTCCCACTCCTCCCATCCGTTCATAAGGTCCCTGTTCGCTTTGCAGGTGAGGCCGCCTGTGCGAAGTGCTAGTCACACTCTCCAGTTGTATCACCGACTCAGAGCCTCAAACTCCAGGACTTTGCCCTCAGTGGTGGTAGAGGTGGGATCCTTCGCTTAGTCCGTGGAAAGAGCCAACCCTGGAGGGTAAAACTATCACGGAAAACGGAAAAATATAAGCCACTTTCATTGGCAAAACAATCGTACGGGTCTCAAAGGTGTTATTGGTATTGTCAGCAAACCCCATGTTACCATATCAGCTGCAATAATCAATTGTTTAGGGACACTGGCATGCATTTTCTCTAGAACCCTTCTCTCGTAGGAAATATTGTAAAATATATAATTGTGGTGATCACTCGCGCGAGTATTAACATAAACCCAGCTTGTTCTCTGTTAAAGCTAACAGGCAGAAAGAAAGTACTTTTTTGAAATCTGGAAAGCAAGACATAGTATTAGCCACGAGGACCTTACTTCTGAGTTTGGAAATGTAATATTGCTGCATATCTTGAGGAAATTGTCTCAGCTCAAGGCGGATTAAATTTAAGGTTTGGTCATTCATTCTTCAGAGAGAAAGTAATGTTTCGTGTTTTGGATTAAATGTGTTTGTAACCAGAAAACCTTATCTTCTAACTCTTAACATGATCGTGCACTGCTGTAGTTGCATTAAATATTATTTGGCAAGAATAAAATGTTTAAATCCTATTCTTTACTCCTTCCATCATTAAATATCTGACAAGAATTAGGTGAATGTCATTATCATTGTCTTGGTTATCCGGTCAGAGGTACAGCTGAACTTAAGTTTCAGGCTGAACATAAATATTAGATCGAGTTTTACAGTTCACAAATTGGAAACCAAACAAAGCTCTTCTCCAGTCACTAGCGTAAACCACGAACATCCATGATTTAGGCTTCTCTTAACATTCCTTAGAATTCGACGCGGCGGAACTTCTCCCGGTAGGTTTCTTTATATATACGAGCACCGTACCTATATCTTCAACAATGGTGTTTAGCAGCTAAATCAATAACAAACACTTTCAAATTATGAAGTGTGTATCCATGGGCGCCCGCAGGACTATTTTTCGGAGAGGGGCCAAGTTATAATTTTCATTTAATTACCCCTCCCCCGATTTTCGTTTCATTTCTTACTTACTTCGTGAAATTCATTATTTGACTGTTCTGAAACCGTTGGCTGCTTTATGGCAACATAGGGAGGAATGCTTTGTTTTTACTTCACAATTTTTGGTCCATGGAAGTTCGCGTTTCTTATTTTGTGATTCATTTTCATAATGTTCAGTTCTTCAAAACAGGTAAAAAATAGTGGTATCACCATGTATCGACCGTAATATAAAAATCAAGCAGTTCATTAAAATGCTAATGTAAATCCACTTCGCCTATATTCTAAATACGGTAACTGGAAGACATACTTTCGGGTATTTCCAAATTACTAAGTTAAATTAACTGTGGAAATATCCCTAAATATGAATCTGCCTAATAATTAAAATAGCACTGTCTCCAAATATCTAGATTATACTGGCCATTACAGCGGATCCATCACGTTTTTCCTCTTCTTCACAAGCTATCAGGAATACTTCGCATTGCTCTTCTTAGCATTTTTTTTGCGAAGTGATAAATTCGTTTTGTACGTTACTCGTACTTGTGACGCCCATGGTTTTAGCAAATCTCGTTTTAAAAAGAAAATATTTCATTTGATTATTGCTGACCGTTAAGTAAAATATATACAATTCCCTAAATCTTGTACTTCTTACTTAGTCGCTTTGATAGCGACAAACATCGCAGGATCATTTAATCTAACTATTATACATTCGTACTTAAGAATGTCACATAAATGTTCCTTGAGTTTAGAGCCTGCAAATGTCTGTTCTGTAATTCTCTTCTTTCAGAAGCACATCATTATCAATCACCCCCTTGAACTTTGGCTTTATCACCTAATTGATGAACGGCTTCGGTGGCGTAGTTGCTAGCATGCTGAGCCTCTATGCCCAAGGTCACGGGTCCAAACCCGGCCGAAATCGTCGGATTTTAAGAGCGTTAAATATCCCTCAGTATGCCTTCCTTCGGAGGGAAAGTAAAGCCGGCGGTCCCATGTCATAGATTTATGGCATGGTAAAGAAACTTCCACTAATTACACATGCGTGAAGCTAAATTATTGGTTATCTTTGACTAACGCTCTTAGGTTCTAACCTTCGTCACCAGGAGCAGACTGCGGTGGCATTTATTAACAAAGTTCAGAACTAGTTGGTCGTTGACGGTGGCGTGTGGTAGCAAAAGATGGAACTACTTGAAATTGATCGTCTGCAGTCCTTACCTGAATTACAGATAGCACACATTAATACAGCCATCAGAATTAACACCCGTTATTAGACAGATTCTACACACACCCAAAGTACACGGGGCTACATGACCGCGTTGTCGCAGCCCCTAAACTGAGGAACCAACCAACCACCTGATTGATCTATATTGCATTGTAACTTTCAGTCGGTCAATACGACTATAAGCCCAATTAAATTAGGATTACATTAGCTTCTCCGCTCATAAAAGTAGGATACATGTTGCGCATCGAAAATTGCCCTGCAAGAAGATTCCATATAGGCTACGAAGTTGAATTGAATAATGAATTCACTATTTTGTCTCAACTGATCTACCGTCTACATTCGAGTGAGAGTGCAAATCTCAGTCTTTTTGATAACGGCACATAAACACCGCTGAACTATTTAACTATTAGCCTGTAATTGCTTCGATCGTAGAAGATTTAACACTACAGGTTAAGAATCTACAACAATGGTAGATTGGTGTTCATATGCTCTGTTCTCAAGAAATGGACCACAGTACTATGGCACACCTTGAATAAAAATATACGGCATTTCACAGCACGAATAACGATCGCAGTAAGGCAGAACGACGCAAAATAAAACGAGTGTACAACACAATCAGGCCCGTATTTAGGGCTCCTGAAGAACATGGGCAAAAAAATATATTAAAAAAAACTTTGCTACCCCCGACTTAAAATATTTGGATTTATTACAGTTTCCTTAACATATGGGGCTGTATCTTCACTGAGCGTGTTTTAACTATTAGTGGCAAACACTATAATATATGCTATATATATATATACTATATACTATAATATGGGTTTGCTAAAATTAAAAATTGAAAGAAATTTAAATTTTAAAAGATATACACAACCAATGGCAAAAAAAAAAAAACAGGTGAGTTAGCCATGGTCGTTACGGCGTGGCTGCAGGCAGTCGCTCACATCCGGGAGGCAAGGATGTTCGAATCCTCCGCCGGCAACCTTGAAGATGGACTTCTCTGGTTTCCCATCTTCCATGCAAATGCTGGGGTTGGTCCCTAATTACAGGCCACAGCCGCTACCTTCCAATTCCTCGCCGTTACATTCACACTTTCCTCCACAGACGACACTCCACACGAGACGGTACTTGTAGCTCACTCCATGGGTGTCCACATAGAAGCAGCTACAAACTCTGGCGAGCCGAACATGTCCTCGGACACTCCCGGCACTAAAAGCCATACGTAAAAGAAGAAAGAAAATCAAAATCACCAATTATTTAAATAACAAGGGGATTCCCTCCTGCCTTGTCATTTGCAAACAAGATTAGGATTTTATTAGTCCAATTTCACTTTCAAGTCAGATTCAAAAGCAAGAACATCAAGATGACTAACACAATCCCGTTTTGTGTGTCCTTAAATAATCAACATTGCAAATGTGCGACAATGAATAATTCTCGTGTGTGTGTGTGTGTGTGTGTGTGTGTGTGTGTGTGGAGGGGGTTAAACTTTAATAACTCGGCATTTAATGTCCAAGCGGTTTTGTACAGTTTTCCAGATTTTTTTCCGCCCCTAAAACCTGCCGCCCTGGACAGCTACCCGGTTTGTTCGCCCGTAATTACGGGCGTGAATACAGTAACTGACCCTATATTGTAAGCGTGTCCTTAAGGGACCAGTGTTTTAGTAGTCAGCAAAGAAAACCTCCTTTTAGGGGCTGACATTTGCTAACGGTGTTGCAGTGTATAAAAATATCTCCAGAACGTGCTTTCATATCGTCACTGCCAAAGTGAGGTGGCGAAAGTAGTAGCCAGCCTAACCACTTTTGATAGTGTTGGGTAAGCATACGATATTTACACTAGGCATAACCATATTGAAAACCGGAGCTATGTTTCCATTGGTGGTTTAGTGCATGACATCATTAAAACCATATATTTTTGAATATAAATACATAGGCTATTACGTCAGAAACATTAAAGAAGTTTTCTATTGTAACATTTGTTAGTTGATTATCAGAAACTTCAATTTATGAAATATGCTGGTGACAATGACCAATCTAATATCAACATTCTCGGAATTCCGAGGGGGGGGGGGGGGGCACGGCCCAACCTTGCCCCTCCCTGTGGGCGCCCATGTGTGTATCCAGTTATGAACTTTTTTTGAGACGACTATTAGAACAATGTTAGAAGGTGCCATAAACTTCCTAAATTCCCCGTGTAAATGAGCCAAAAGGTGCGGCTTAGTGAGCTTCATTACCTTCCATTGCAGCAGCCAAGGCTCAAGCACTCATATCCTTAATATTTCTTACAAACCCCCTCAACATTATTACTTATTTAGTAGCGTGCACTCGATGATGTTTAGAGAGACAGAAACCACACTCGTGAGGCTTTCTCTTGTCCCTTTGTCGCTCGCTGATGGACTATTAATTGATATGTTACAAGAGTTATTGTGAGAAGATTAATTTGCTCATATGGTTCTCCAGTATTCCTGAGAGGGAAGTTGAAAATATATCCGCCAGAGTGTACCATGATAGTGGTGGTATCTACCGACACCAGGATAGTGATTCACGCTTTTTAGGTTTTTATGTACCGTAGCGTGTCAGACCAACGTTGCAGAGTTTGGACGCAAATTTGGCCCTCGTAATTTTGGTCAACTAGAGGACTATTCTGGCCCTTTCCCCTCCCCCCCCCCAACCCCCGACCCCCATTCACCGCCTCCTCTTAGAACAAATTCTACTGGAACGCGTATTCGTGATCTTGGAGAATGTCTTGTTGATTCCACATACTTACTGTAGTGATTAATAATCCCACGGTCCCTACAACTAAGAGGCCATGTGCCATTGAGGCCCATTCCCAAAGTTAAGGTACGAGCCGTGACTTGTTAGAGACCTGTGAGTGGAATATATAATTAGAATTACACAGCAAAACAGAATATGGCCTAGTAATGGAACACTTTGGTATATCTATACCGGAACTTTCACTGCTTGAGGTTAAGATCTAGTCACAGCCACTGATGTTGATTTCTATAGAGGCTTTACGAGATCGTGGTCATATAGTCCCGGGTACTTGGGTGTGAGTGGCACTTATCTGATTTGTGTGTAATTGAGATAAGGATTGGGAAGGAGACGGCCATGGCTTCCTCTCACCTTGAAATATTCTCAAATAGTTACTAAATTAATTTATCGTAATAATTTTCGAGTATTATTAACAACGCTTTATCAGCTTATTACCATTTATTCACTAAATTATTTCAGTTTCTTATTGAGATCACTTTTTATTAATAGCAAGACCCAACTTATCATCCATAATTATTATTAAGATCCGATATTATGTTTTGCGTCACTCCCTAAAATTCGCCTATTAGGCCTATTGTCTATTTTAACAAACAGCACTTCTCCCGTGTTGTTTGATTGGATTTGTAATATGTAGATCCTATCCCAACCACCGAGCTCGCTGCAGTCATTAGTGATCTGTCTTACCGTAGGTCCGGGTTTGAATATCTGCTCTGCCAAGAAAATAAGTTCTGGTCTGAAGGCTGGAGCGGGTACACGTAGCCTAGTGTTGGAAAACAGAGAAGAGGGTGTTCAATTCCCGTCTCAGCCATACATGGTTTCCCACTTCTAATGGTTCCTAACTTAAGTCCACGGCGATCTCCTTCCCAATCCTCACCTAAGACACAAATTCGCACACTGATGCAGCCATCCCTATAACACAGGTTAGCAGACAAAAATTCCACACACACTCAAGTACACGAGGCTACATTACACTGATCTCCAAGCCCCTCAAATGAAACAAAAACAAACAGAAGGCGATCAGACACAGACACGCACTAAAACTGAAAAGACGCCCATAACCTGATTTTATTATCATGGCTTAGTTGTTGTTGCCCATTTGAGGGGATTGTGATTGTAGTCATGTTTAAGTGTTTGTGTATTAATTATTGTGATAACCTGTGTTAATGTGATGTATGTACTAGAGTGTGTAGTGACTAGTATAGGGGTTCAAATCCTGGCTCAGCGCAGAAATTTAAATCTCGCCTGAGATCTGTGAAGGAATTCATTTCGTCTCCTGAGGCAGAACTGAGAAGACGTGGATTCGATTCCTACCTCATCCCTTCCAGAAGTGATTTTCCATGATTTACCCACTACTACATCTTGGAAATGCCGGGACAGTACTTAAGATAACGTCACGGCCACCTCCTACGTAAACCTCAATTACAAATGTAAACCGTCACAGCCATTATAATGTCATGGGTTATCAAACAGATTTCACACACACACACACACCCAAGTACATGAGGCTACACGTCCACATTGACGGAAAGCCTCAAAATGTTTCAACCAATATTCATTTACCCAAACCAAGCCTACAGTGACAGGGATGGTTAGTGCTGACACCTGCTGGCCAGAAGAAGTATTATAATATCAATGCTTTCTAACTGATGGTTCAGGTTTGTCACGTTTTAAACACGGGCTTGTTAAGAGGTTTTAGTTTACATTCATATCACTGTTTGTGATCTGTCATTTATATTTCTTTATCGTGGAGGATATTGAGATTTCTATTTTCATGACAAACAAAATAAATGCTTAAAACTGAACTACTTAGATTCTTATCATTCTGAACGTATATCATACGTATTTTATAGGCGGACAGAGATGGGTGATTTAATGCGAGAAATTCAGAGTATCAAAATCTAAACGTTCCATTATCTAACGTTGGTATCAGAAAGTATTCAATTCACCTCCACGCTGTTTACTTCCCGTACTTCTTATCAGCGCCATGCGATTGCTGATGATGCACCTGTATTATTATTGTTCCTCGACACGCGACTCGTGTTTGGATTTTAACCATGAATTTATTAAATTCCTCGCGATTATGTGGATGATACGACTGTTCTTGAGAAATAGATAAATATCAAATCAATAATCACGGGGTCTTTATTTCTGTTGTGGCAGTTATCATAGAAGCGAGGAAGAATAATATTTTCAAGAAGGGACTGATTCGTATCCTAATAATGGCATCACAAACAAGTATGTTTCGATCTAGGGAACTGTATTGTGTCTTATTCAGAGTTTATCACTTGCAAAAGTGTGTGCAAGTCATAGGTCCTGACGTTATTCTGGTAGACCAGTAAGGTAATTCATGGTAAGTACATATGTTTTGTGTGTTTAAATGTAGAAGTTATATAACTTATATTTACCGTCTTGGATTATTGAAATACGATCCAGAAATTGAGTGTAAAGGACTTAGAAACTTGGTCATCAATTCCAAAGGTTTGTTACAGTGCCTCTTTTAGGTAACAATAATAGGCTGTGGCTGTCTTGTATCTTGAACAACGATTATACGCATTTCCAGAAAAGCACTCATACAAACTTCAACATTTAGAATTGCTGATATAATTTTTCTCTTATCCACATTTCCCAATTATCTCTTCCTTTGAGCTGTCCTTCACCGTTTCCCTAAATCTTCCACAGGGTAGTGCGCTGTCACCCCTTCTCTTTATTGTGGTTATGGACGAGGTAATGACACGGATAGCAGGAAAGATAGGAGAAGATAAGATTAAAGCAATGGTGTTTGCAGATGATCTCATGGTCTGGGGAAACAAGGAGGAGGAAATTCAGGAGCAACTGAAGGCTTGGGAAGAAACAGTGGGAGAGTACGGATGGAAGTTCAACGTCAGTAAATGTGAGATCCTGTTAACGACCAGGAAGAAGGACAGACCAATGAGTGGGATAACACTTGGAGGTGGACAGCTGAAGAAGGTGGAAAGTCTCAAGTACTTGGGAAGTATAGTGGAGGAAAATGGGAGAAATGACAAAGAGATTACGGAACGTGGCAGACAGGCAGAAACATTTCTGAGAAGCATTAGGAGCTTAGTGTGGAATAAAGATCTCCCACAAAAAAGCAAGGAAGTGTTATACAGAAGCTACTATATCCCGATACTGACCTATGCTTCAGAAACGTGGACAATGAAGAAAAGAGACATAAGCAGAATACAGGCAGGTGAAATGAAGTTCCTGCGAAGTAGGATTGGAGTAACAAGAAGAGACAGGGTGAGGAATGAAAAGGTCAGGGAAATGGTGAAAGAGGAGCCCTTGCAATGTAGGATTGAGACATCAAGACTGAGGTGGTATGGACACTTAAAGAGAATGGATGAGAAGAAGATTCCCAAGAGGATACATGAGATGCAGATGAAGAAGAAACGACCAAGGGGAAGACCAAGAGATAGATGGCTGAAAGGAGTGGAGGAATGTGTCAAGAAGAGAGGCGAGGACTGGACCAGAGTGACAGCGGAGAGGTGGTGGGAAGAAAGAACTAAGTGGCGAGGCTTATGTTCCAAACAGACCCAGCCTGGGGCTGGAAACTGTACAAGATGATGATGATGATGAGTCACACTCAGACCAGATGGGCTTTATTTAGCGTTTCCATAAAACCTTAGAAAAATGAATTTTCTAAATTTCCCCACATCTTCTTGTATATAAATGTGAAAGTCTGTATGTGGGTAAGTGTGTATGTATGCATGTACTGTATGTGTGTATGTGAGTGGATGGGTTTGTTCTGTATATAAATCTACACCGTTCCACCAATCTCAACCAAATTTTGCATACACATAATTTAAAACCGAAAAGAAACCTCTGGCTACATGCATTTTCAATAGTCTTTCTCATTCTTCTAATTTCGGCCTTTTGGCACGAGAGCAAAGGGTAATAAAGTCAGAAAATAAACTGATGATGGAATGGCAGGGCTGGTCGTTTCCATGGCAACAGTTGGTCAAGACATGAACACCAGGTGTCCATTTATCTCTGTAAGAGGCCATGGCAATCCATTCTCTATCCGAACCACGATAAGAACATTAGGAACCAGAACGGCAAAACAATCTGAATACAGGGGTCGTTAGCGGCGTCGGTGGCGCAGTTGGTAGCATGCTGAGCTTGTATGCCCAAGATCGCGGGTTCAAACCCGGCAGAAGTCGTTGGATTTTAAAGAGCGTTAAAAATCTCTCAGTATGCCTTCCTATATCAGAGATGTATGGCATGCAAAACAACCTTCCACTAATTACACTTGTGTGAAGTTAAATTATAGGTTAGATTTGACTAACGCTCATAGGTTCCAACGTTCCTCACCAGGAGCCGACTGCGATGACATCTATTAACCAAGTTCACCACTAGTCGCTTAAATCTTTTTTTATTATTTCAAAATCCAAAACAAATCTCTAGATGGCTGGCTGGGGTTAGGTAGACAGATTACGCACCTATTTAGTAGTTGCTGTTATTGCTTGTTGTAGGGCCTACGATTGTGGATATAGCTTCGTGTATTTGAGTGTTTGTGGAATTTGTGTGATAATCTGTGTTACTGTGGTAGCTGTATTTGTGTCAATATTTGTAAATTGAGAATATGATTGGGATGGAGGCGGCCGTGCCATTTACCTGGAGTAGAATTGGAGAAACTACGAAAAACCACTTCCATGATGTCTGAGGTGAGAATCGAACCCTTCTCTTCTTAGTTTTGCTTCACGAGGCTGAGTATAACCCGTTTAAACACTCACACCAGGATTAAAATTCCTTGGTAGACCCGGGAATCAAACCCGGACCTCCTAAGCGACAGCCAAGAACTCTAGTCACTACACCACGAGGGGTCCATTTTTAGTTGGAGATCGGAAAGTTTAGTACAGAAAAGAGATCAGTATTGCAGCTAATAGAATTCTACTCAAAGTTCCGCTAGGAACTGTGCCTGCATCGTTAACAGAATAGTTTGGTCTAATTAAGTGTGGCAGATGAGAAGTTCCTTTGTTCGTCACTAGATGGCTGGATTTAGGTAGACGGATAATGCGCCTTTTTTAGTTGTTGTGGTTGCTTATTTTACGGGCTGCGGCATCGTATTCGTATGGCGTATAATAGTGTATTTTGGTTTTGGGATAACCTTTTATTGTGCTCTCTGTGTGTATTTGAAAATTGAGGATATGAGGATATGATAGGAAATCCGGTGGCTGTTAAGTTAGGAACCATCCCATCATTTGCCTGGAGTAGAGGTGGGGGAAATCACGTGAAACTACTTCCAGCATGGCTGAAGTGCTAATTGGACCGCCCTCTCCTCAGTTTTGCCTCACAAGGCACAGTGTACCCCGTTCAGCCCTCACACAAGAATTTAAATTTCTTGGCAATACCGAGAATCTAACCCGGACCTCCGAGGTGACAGCCAAGCACGCTAGTCGCTACACCACGAGGTGCTCCATTTCTAGTTGGAGGACGGAAAGTTTACTGCAGGAAAGAGTTCAGTTTCAAAAGTATACCTGTGTGATCTGAAAGTGTGGGGGTGAGGGGGAATAAGGAATGTGAGGATGTCCAGAAAGGGGATATTTGAGAGGGAACACAGAGAAAACATTCTGGACATCCTTATTCCCATTTACAAATGATGCATTGTCTGTCTAATTACATACATCATTTCCAGTCTGATGACGAACAGAACAACTTTCCTACATGATATTATCTTATTTTCACACAATTGTAAAACGCAGGCACTGTTCCCAGCGAAATGATTATTATTTTTCAGTTACTTTTAAAACAGAAAAAACCAACAGAAGAAATAATTATAATAATATACCGGACCATGAAAGTTTCAATCTATGTGTTATTATAATACTACTCATGTCCAGGCTTTGGGGTCTTAGTGTATGTGCAATGAAGTTAGAATCCACCGTAATATAGGACACGTGGAGGCTCCTCCTGTGACTTTCGGGTATAGCGATGAACACATGTGAAGTAGGCCTACAGCGTATAAATGGACTTATCGCATGGTTCGTCGTTTGCTGTGGACGGGCTGTTAGTTCAAGTAGCGTGCGTCATCTCAACTCTGTGTGAGTGTGTGACACTAATCAGATGGCACTGTTTACGTATTAAGACTCCACAGCCTGCTTATCACAATACTACAGTCTGTAAGTGTAACACATGTGTCATCCATTTTACTTTCAGGTTCATCAATAGAAGCATTGCAACTGCATCTGTAATTCATCTATACTTCTGGAAGGAAGACAATAAAGTAAAAAATAATGAGCGTTCTCGTAAATGATCGTCCTAAATGCACTCAATACGATGTTCTTTGTTTATTCATGATTTTACTGTGTGCTGAGGTAAAAAGCACTGGGCTCTATATTAACAGTGAAACAAGTCATCTTAACAACTGTCTACTGAATATTGTTGAACGTTACTTCGATCAAGAACAACGTCTCCTGATTTGTTTCAATCACTCTAGGATCGCTCTCTGGGAGCATGCGTTTCTTGATCAGTTTCTTCAACAATATTTCTCCAATATAAATCATACAGGTGTAGTCTCTTACTGCAGACACGATAAGCTACCAAGACAGGAGAGAGAACATGTAGATAATATCTTGATTGTGTTGCAAGGAACTGAACAAAGTGATCAAGTTTCCACACAGATTCAAACATTAAACCAAACGTATGCTTTGAGTTCCAGTGTTCGATTTATAGTTGTAATCGATGAAGCTATTATTATGGTCAAGGATGAGCAAAGTGCAGTTCATCGTGTTGTGGACAGACTTTGGAAGATGCATGCATTGAATATTTTGGTATTTATCTCATCACCGGCATCGAACACGGTCGTTTCTTCCGTGAATCTGTACACTTGGTTTCCATTCAGTTATTCCGGACAGTGTGGAAGGAATACCAAGGATGTGGTTGTTATGGATAGGTGGCTAATGGAAGGAGAAGGTTATTTTGAGAGTAATACTGAACTGTTTCCGGAAAAGGTTCCAAATAAATTCATTAACTGCCAAATTACTGCTGCAGTGAGCCCGTTTACACCATTTATTGATTATACGCGGAGAGAATCAAAAGACGAGCTTTCAAAAAATTTCACTGGATTTGAGGTAAATCTAATATTAACAGTGACAAATAAATATGGCCTTCGCGTAGATCTCATGTTTCCTTTTCACACCGGGACAATTTATGGACAACGGGGAGGACGTTTGGATAATGGAAGTTGGGCCGGAGCACTTGGTGATGTGGTTAATTGTCATGCTGATTTTACATTTGGTGGTCACTATCCAACTGCCAAGAAGTGGGAAGCAATGGACATGACTGTCCCACATGTAAGAGATGGTCTCTTGTGGTTTGTTCCGAGGGCTGCACGAATTCCCCGTTGGAAGGCATTCACGCTCATATTCAGCTCCGAGATCTGGACGTTGCTTCTAACTTCCGTCATACTGACATCAATTGTTGTTTATCTACTCTCCACTTATGATGGCATTGCTCTCTCTGTTCTAAATTCATGGTCTATATTGATTGGCATATCGTTATTTCATCAACCAAATCGTTCCACATCACGAGTTATATTTGCTGCTTGGGTGCTCTGCTGCTTGTTGATCAATTCGGCATTTCCATCCAAGTTAATTGGGGTCCTCACCAACCCGGGTTATGAGAAACAAATTCTAAATCTAGAGGATTTAGCAGAATCTGATCTACAGTATGCCACCCTGAAAACTTTCGTGGCGGGTTTGAAGAACGGAGATGGTGTTATACCCAGTAAGATATTTGACAAAATAAGGTATTTTACTTATCTGGAGTTCCTGCAGATTGTAAAATATAAAGATATTGACATTTATGAGGATGGCGTTTTTATAAAGACGATGGAAAATGAAAACAATTATGCAATATTCTGTCCCCGTGCATACATGATAAGTATATTGTCAATGAGGTCAAAAAATATGCCGCTTATACCATTAGATCATTCGGGAATCATGCACGATGTCACCATATTTCTTAGAATAAATAGTCCTTACACAGATAAGTTCAATACTGTGTTGACAAGAATGAGAGAAAGTGGGTTGTTGTTTAAATGGTGGTCTGAGTTAATAAGAGGAGAAACTTTTGTAGATATTAAGAAAAGAGAAATTATTGAAAGAGAACAAAATGTGGTGTTCACAGTCGATCATTTGCAAGGAGCCTTTGTTATTTTAATAATTGGCACTATTATTTCGATAGTTGCATTCTTGATGGAAATTATTTGTGGCAGATGCTTCTCTCTGAAGCAGACATGAATTACGTTCAAGGTGTGACTAAGGGGAGAGATATAGAAATACAGTAGGTTAGTCTGTTTCCGAAATTCACTCTGTGTTTTTTATGAAATGGAATTCGGAATTATTTTGGAACGACCAATGTATTTTAATGTATGCTGATATTTAAATGGACGGTGGTAATAAACGTACATTGCGATCAACTGAAGTAGTCTTTGTTCAAAGAAGGGCACTAAGATGATAATATGAAATCAAATGCTTCTACAAACGTTTAGCACTTAGAATGCAATATAATTTTTTAAATCTGATTACTTATTAACTTTAATTTCGATGATCATTGTTTTAAATCACATACGTTGAGCACTACTGTACTGACCAGATTGAAAGGAACATGGTACAAAAACTTCGCTAGTTGAGCGATGCAGCTAATGACTGTCGATGTCCTCGCACAAGATTGTAGTAAGTGACTGAATTAATGCTCACCTTTGCTGCACCCTCTTTCGATGATTCTATCACTGACACCTCTTTAGCTAATTGTTCACTTGAGTTGTTGTTGTTTGATTCTTCAGTCTTTTGACTGGTTTGATGAAGCCCTCCAAGCCTCCCTGTCCTGAGCTAATCGTTTCATCTCTACAAAGCTACCACACCCTACATCCGAGGCAATCTGTTTAACATATTCTAACCTTGGTCTACCCCTACAGTTCTTGTCCTCGACCCTTCCTTCCATAACTAAGCTTGCTATTCCTGGGTGTCTTAGTATGTGTCCTACCAACCTATGTCTTCTCTTCATTAGCAGTCGCCAGAAACATCTCTCCTCTCCCACTCGTCTTAATACCTCTTCGTTTGTAACCCTATCTACCCATCTGATCTTCATCATTCTCCTGTAACACCACATTTCAAATGCTTCAATTCTCCTCTTTTCTGCTGCACCAATAGTCCAAGTTTCACTTCCATAGAGCGCCACGCTCCAGACAAAGGCTTTCAGAAATGACTTCCTAATACCTAAATATATATTCGATGTCAACAGTTTCCTTTTTTGTAGAAATGCTTTCCTTGCCTGAGCCAATCTACTTTTTATATCCTCTTTGCTTCGTCCATCACTGGTTATTTTGCTTCCTAAGTATCAGAAGTCTCCTACTTCCTTCAGCTTTTCACCTGCCAATTTGATGTCCATAGAGGTTTCTGATTTATTTCGGCTGCATTCTAGTATTTTTTTTTACAATTATTAATTTTCATCATGCATATTTTCCGTAAGACGAAGTCCATACCATTCAAAAACTCATTCAAATCCTCAGGTTTGTCGGCCAAGATGACGATGTCATCAGCAAATCTCAGAATTGAAATGATTTCTCCTTGAATCCTCACTCCCACTTTAAATTTTTCTCTAATTTCCTTCATTGCTTGTTCAATGTAAAGATTGAAAAGTTTGGGTGATAAGTTGCAGCCTTGCCTAACACCTTTCTGAATATCGGCTTCTCTCTCATGTCCTTCAGCTCGAATGACTGCTGTCTGGTTTCTGTATAGATTGTAGATCACCCTCCTATCCCTGTACTTTATTCCAATAGATTTCAAAATGTCAAACAATTTAGTCCAATCAACGTTATCAATAGCCTTTTCTAAGTCTACAAATGCCATGAACGTTCTCTTATCTTTCCTTATTCTACCTTCCAAAATCAGCCTAAGACTTAGTACAGCTTCCCTTGTTCCTACATTTCTCCTGAAACCAAATCGGTCTTCACCCAACTCCCTTTCTATCTGGCTTTCAATCCTCTTGTAAATTATTATAGACAGGATCTTTGAAGCATGAGTAATCAAGCTGATTGTACGGTAATCTTCACATCTGTCAGCTCCCACTTTCTTTGGTATAGGGATGATTACATTCTTCTTGAAATCAGGGGGTACCTCACCTGTCTCATAAATCCTACACACCAAGTGAAATAACCTGATCAGACCTTCATCTCCTATGCAGCGTAGCAACTCAATCGGTATATCATCTATGCCTGGTGCTTTGTTCCTGCTTACGTCTTCCAAAGCTCTATCAAATTCTCATCTCAATATTAAATCTCCTTTTGCATCCTCATCAATATCCTCCTCCCTTTCCATTACATGATTCTCGATCTCGTTTCCCTTATACAAACTCTCTATGTAAGCTTTCCATCTCTCAACCTTTTCTTCCCTATCTCTTAGAGGCTTTCCATTTGTGTCCTTAATATTGCAGCACTTAGTCTTCTTTTCCCCAAATGTATTCTTAATCTTTCGATAAGCTGTGTATACTTATCCTAATTTCAGACAATTTTCTATACCTGCACATTTCTCTTTCAACCATTCTTCTTTCGCTTCCTTGCACTTCTTGTTGACCTCATTTCTCAGACGTCTGTATTCTGCTTTCCCCTTTTCATCTCTAACATTCTTGTGTTTCCGCCTTTCATCCATCAATTCTAGTATATCCTGAGTGATCCACGGATTTCTACATATTCTTTCTTTTCTACCAATGTTTTCTTCTGCGGATTTTGTTATTTCATTCTTCAAAAGTGCCCATTCGTCTGCAATTGAAGTTTGTTTAGGGTTTTTCATTAGTCCTTCCTTTATACTCTTCTTGAATCTTTCGTTTACATCCTTTACATTCAGTCTGTCTATTGCCCACCTTTTTTGCTTTTGACTTTTCTTCAGTTTCTTCAACTTTAATCTGCATTTCATTACAACCAGATTGTGGTCAGAGTTTATGTCAGCACCAGGATATGTTTTACAATCCAAAATCTGGTTTCGAAACCTCTGCCCCTGTATCTCCTGGTCTCATCCATGTGTATATTCTTCTATTGTGGTTATTGAATAAGGTGTTAGCTATGACCAACTCATGCTCGGTGCAGAATTCCATCAGCCTGCTTCCTCGATCATTCCTTTCACCTAATCCGAAATCTCCTACTATCTTCCCTTCTCTCCCTTTTCCTACGACAGCATTCCAATCTCCCATTACTATAACATTTTCATCACCCTTGATATACCTCAGAATTTCGTCTATTTCTTCGTAGACCTTTTCAACATCCTCATCATCAGCTTGACTGTTAGGCATATAGACTTGTACCACTGTGGTGCCCGTAGGTTTAGTATTGATATTTGCTACAATAATCCGTTCACTATATTGCTCATAATATTCCACCCGCTGTCCAAGTTTCCTACTCAATATGAGACCTACCCCTGCTTGGCCATTGTTTGATTTAGTGCTAATGACCCTATAGTCTCCTGACCAAAAGTCCTGTTCTTCCTGCCAGCGCATCTCCCTAATCCCAACCAAATCTAACCATAACCTATCCATTTCCCTATCTAAGTTTTCTAACCTTCCACATCCTAGCAGACTTCTAACATTCCACGCTCCGATCCGTAGAATGTCAGATTTCCTCTTTGTCACTTCTGTGATGTTAACCCCCTCTCGAGTAGTCCCCACCCTGCGATCCGAACGGGGGACTAGTTTACCTCCGGATTGACATTTTACAAGGGAGGAGGCCATCATCACATGTAATTATACATAGAGGGGTGCATATCCTCGGGAATAGCATTGCGGCTGTAGTTTCCCGTTGCTTTCAGCCGTGCAGCAGGACGCAGTGTAACCATTATTTAGCTTATATTATCAATACCTTAACCATCTATAAGACTAGTAAAAAATTGATTCTTTCCGAAAGGCTGCTACTCCCTTTCAGAATAACTAAAGAGCAATTCTACTAACAAAAATACTAACCTTCTACTAACAATTAAATACCAAAATTCTACTAACGAAGAAAAAAAAATAAGTTCCACCAACAACAAATACTACCACTATAACAGTCTGTCACCAGGCACACTCACATGCACCCTCACACATCACAGTATACTGAAAAAATGAACAAATAACTAATAAACAATGCAACTGCTACCAGACACACATAATCACACCCACCACAGTCTAATAGAACAATGGCCTATATATAATAAACAAACTAACTACATACTTACAACTAAAACTAGCTACATACTTACTGTACTGTAATTTGAATTGGCAATATTTACAAAATGCATTTTAGATTGAAAATACTTACAAAATGTAATTTAAATTCAAAATAGTCACAAAATGCAATTGAGAATAAAAATACTTACAAAATACCCAGCCTACACAATGTAACACATACTAATAATGTGTTGATATGGTGACATCTGAATTGTGGAATATCTACCAGCCGCTCTGACAACCACTGTCCTGTATGTGGGACCACTCACAAATCACTAATCCCAAGGTAAAATAACATATTCTAACCTTGGTCTATCCCTACAGTTCTTATCCTGGACCCTACCTTCCATAACTAAGCTCCTGGCTGTCTTAGTGATTGTCCTACCAACCTACCTCTTCTCTTCATTAACAGTCCCCAGAAACATCTCTCCTCTCCCCCTGGTCTTAATACCTTTCATTTGTAACCCTATCTACCCATCTGTTCTTCATCATTCTCCTGTAACACCACATTTCAAATGTTTCAATTATCCTCTTTTCTGCTGCACCAATTGACTAAACGTAATCCAGGCCTCCGCCAACAAAGGAACGCTGTAAATAGGAAATTTCGTGGAATGGTAGTGAATATTCGGGTGTTATTCTGGACATAAAAGAAGATGGTGCTTTTGAAGGGCGCGGTTGTGGCCTAAGAAGAAAGACCTGCTGTTTTATAAATGGGAGGATATTGTTCAAACTGGCATGATATGATTTGTCCAAAATATAACCGACATATAAATTATTCCAGTACGAATTTATTTCCATGCATAGATTCTGAGATCTTTACCTATTTTAAAAATAAGACGACCAAGCCAGCCTGGTTCGAAGAGGTGGAAAGTGACCTGCAAGAGATGGAGATTACTTGTGGAGATATTCAAGATCGCAATCCCCTCAGGAAGAAACTAAACGACCACCAGGGTTTACAAGTAAAAACCAAGTTGAAGACGGGAAAGTTGTGGACGGAAGAATGAAAAGAGCAACACCGGCAACGTATGAAGGAGCACTGGGAAAATATCAAAGCCCAGAGAAGACAGTTGAAATGACGTGGTCCTTAGTAGGCCGATACCATTAAAGAATAATAATAATAATATGTCCCTTTTAACTACTGTGGGTTTTAGAAACGCTGGGGTGCCGGAATTTTGCCCCCAAGCGGTGGCGGATCCAGGCCTTGCGGGGCCCTGATAAGGTGGGGCCCACAACAACAGGAAATAAAAAATCAAATCAAATGGAAAATAGTTTTGTAATAATAATAATAATAAAATAAAGAATAGTTACAATACTTTCAATACACTACAGTACATTTTTTTGGATGTGTAACATTTTCCACTCGGTTGCTGGATATTTTTGTGGGAGTGGTTTTGAAAAATGGGACGGAAATGGATCTGAACGATCGAGGTGGCACCAGCAGGCACACTTCCGTTCGATCCAGCTGGCAGTGGTAAGAGAAACAATGAGCGCCCGGTGTCGGAAATTGATACCATGACGTACTCTCGGCCATGTGGAATGTATATGACATACTGAACAGTAAACACGCTCATGCGAACTCGAGTGTCAAGTGATTGAAGCAAAGCACATGGAACATGTTCGAAGTCTTCGTATCAGTATTTAAATGGTAAAATGCCTTAATATCAAACATTGTAAGTAGTCGGCATTGCCGGTATTATGTTTGTGCACAATGGCTATTCAAATATTAACCCACATAACGGTAATGCAGACATCAATATAATATAATCGTTGTCGTTATACGAGAATTGAGCAAGCCTTCGTGAACTATTGCTGAATACATTCTCTTTACTCACAAGAGGGCCTATTCAGAAGGCATTTTAAACTCAATTTCACGCAGGAACATTATCGAAACAAGCAAAATATAAATGAAACTTAATTCCGTAATGCAGTATTATTCGAACGTGGAAATAAGTCACCATCTTGTGCGCAATATTTGCGTAGTCGAAATAGCCGTGGGGTCAGCACCTATGACTGTGAATCTAGAGATCTCGGGTTCGAATCCCGGACGGGGTGGATATTTTTGCTACCAGATTATCATTTTAAACGATAATCAATATGACTTATTTTAACAGAATCCATATGAAATTACGTGTTGGTCTGTGAATGTAGAGGACCTGTTTAAAAGGAATTTAAGGTTATGAGCGGTGTCGCGTCTATTAATCTAGTTGATCCATATCGTATTCTTTATTTAGGATAGAGCTGGTGGAAGCTACAAATCATCTAATAAAATGAGTTCCGTATTATAAACTACAATATTTGTAAAACACTCCCCTTTACAATAGATTAATATTTGTGCCAATAATAGTATAACATACCGATGTATCAACAATTTCACGTGAGGTTTCTCCTAGGTCAGATGTTACACATCATATGCGACTACTGCAAGGCTCGTTATTTTATTATAATATCAAAGTCCCCTTGAAGAAGATTATGTAAACTAGGAAATATTAAAATATTACTTTGAGACTTTTTTCCTGGTGAAGTCTTCTATCATTTCACTGGAATCTAAACTTGCTAAACGGTCATAGGAGGTCATAGTTCCACTGAAAAGAGTTATCACCATCATATTAAGAAAAGTAGGCTCACGTGATATAAATATATCTGCCTGTTATTGAAATACAATTGTATCAATCACGGTTTGAGAAGAATCATATTATTGGAGATAACGTGCTGTACCGTACGTCATAAAGGCTTTAGTGCTTAAAAGGTGGAATAAGGATTCGATAAGAATTGACATTATTCACATTCTGTGTTTCCGTCAATCTGTCTATTCATTGTAGCAACCATCTCTACTTAGTAGGCTATAAAGCAAAGTCTACGTTTCTTGGATGTTACGGGTAAGCGGTTTTCATCATTTTGTAAGCATATCTCGAAGACATTTCTCTAGAAAATAATTCATTTATGACCATAAGAAGCCAAGCAGTAACGATTTCAGAGAAAAAGTTGAAAAGAAAAAACCTGATGTTCTCGCGCCTTTTAAGCTTAAGCTGGTCAAACCGTTAAAATATCTATATACTATGAGTGTAAGAATCGTTCAGCATGAACCATACTACAAAAAAGTTCGCGAGAGCATATGTCTATCTTCAATATATCGCCCATTAGGCTATATAAGTGTTTTTCGTTTTCATTTCTTCCAACAATTTGCATTCAATTACTATCTTCGAGACAGTTTACGAGCTAGCTGGCTGGTGAGTAGGCCTATCACCGCAGACACTAACGAGTCGTGTCGAGTCGAGACTTGAGAGAAGACTGGATGTGTTTGGAGTCTCCCTCGGAGTGCAACTTGGCTTTCCGTTACTTCGCCTATGAACGTTTCGTTCCGAAAAATACACAGTCAAGTTTAGATTGGACGGAAGAGGGATTTGTGATTCATACACCTCGCCATTCTTAAATTACGACCGACAAGAATTCGTTGCACATGTTATCTCCATCATGCCGAGACAAAAATGGATATAGGTCGTACGTAGTTCATTGAAATCGAAAAAGAATACGCTTATAACGTAACAATGAAACTGAGCAATAAATAATTTCCCGATTGTCACAAGAGAGAGAAAGAAAGAATTCACAAAGACAAATGGAGTCATCCCCAAAGCTCCTGTGACACAAGGAAGAAATGTTCATGGTTCGTGGTCCGATAAAGAGAATTCTGCTATGAATTATAATTCCCCCATAATTTATATAAATGATACTTAAGTTTCCGGGTTGCTAGTTAGAAAAATAATTTAAACATCGCAGACACACCTGAGTTGGTAGATCGACGAGCCTCACCACATGCGCTCATGAGCCACAGCATTATAATCACTGCCCACCGCGAGATTGAATGTCGCTTGGTGAGGTTGCAGGCACGTGACATGGTACGAAAAGTACATAAACGGATCAGAAACGAATGAGGATTCAGTCTAGTGCCAATACGTGCAGAGGATTGGGAAATCTACTGACTAGCGTGACTTTGACAAAGGTCAGATTGTTACTGCCCGGCGATTGGGAACGAGCATTTCGGAAACGGCAAGGCTGGTCGGCTCTTCACCTCCTACTGTCGCGATCATCTATGGAAAGTGGTTGAAGGACGGTGAAAACACGTGTAGGCGACAAGGTGTTGGACGTCCATGCTTCGCCAACTTATGTGTAGGTCGGAGTCTTGCGCCCGCTGTAAGACAGAATAGGCGGTGATCTGTGGCCAATTGGACGGCAGAGTGCAATGCTGGTGCAGAGTGAAAAATTGTCACTTGGTCCGATGAATCACGTTTCCTGTTACAGCAAGTACAGCATATGGTTTTGTCCAGATACGCCGTCTTCAAGGCGAAACGCTGCTCGGAACAAACACCGCGCCACGAAGGGGAGTGGGGTTATGCTGCGGGGACATTCATCTTGACTTCCATGTGACCAATGGTAGTGTTTAGGGGGATCTTGTAGCCTAGTGGGACCAAATCTATGAATTGTTTTCTTAGTTTAGTCTGATTACGCACACATTATAATTCTACGTATGCTTCATAAAATCCAGACAGTACTTAGCATAAAACAAAGACGCCGATACTTGGATGTTACGGGTAAACTCGAGAACCACTGGATGAATTTTGATGCGGTGTTCACCAAGCTGTAAAGGATATCTCGAGAGTGATGTCAGTAGAAAATAATTTATTTATGATCAAAGGAAGCCGAGCAGTAACGAATCCAGTGAAAAAGTCGGAAAATAACCTGCCGTCCAAGAGCTTTGTAAGCTTACGCTGGACAAACCGTTAAACATATCTAAATACTACGAGTCTAAGAATTGTTCAGCATGAAAAATTCTACAAAAAAGTCCGCGAGAGCATATGTCTATATTCAATACATCGCCACTATAAGTGTTTTTACGTTTCAATTTCTTCCAACCATGTTCATTCAACTGCTGAGGCGACAGTTTACGAGCTAGCTAAGGGCGAGTTTATCAGCCCTGTTACAGCCTAGCTAGCGGGCGAACCTATTGCCCCAGATACAGCCGGCAGACAAACCGTTGAGCCGTGTTGAGTTAAGACTTCTGAGAAGGGTGGTTGTGTTTGGAGTTTCCCTGGAAGTGCAACTCGGGTTTTCTTCATTTCGCCTGTGAAACACAGTCAATTTAAGATTGGACGAAAGGGGGATTTGAGTTTCATTCACCTCGTCATTCCCTGGAAGTTCAACTCTCATTTCGCCTGTGAACTTTTCGTTCCGCAAAACTCACAGCCAAGTTAAGATTGGACGGAAGGGGAATTTGTGTTTCATGCACCTCGCCATTCTTAAATTACGTCTGTCAAGAATTTGTTGCACATGAATCTCCATAATAATATAATTAATAGTCAAGTCAGTGATTTTAACCCAACATGCCGACACGTAAAACGGATATTGGTCGTTGTCCATTGAATTGAAAAAAAAAGAGCGCTTATCACGTAATGCATTCATAACTGTTCCCGGGCGAAGCCGGGTCGGGTTGCTAGTTTTAAGTATAAATTTCTTCCAGAGGACAACACATGGAAGGTCATCTCCAATTGCGTTTTAATTGTGAAGAAAACAGAGAATTATCATTTGTGTAACTTAAAATTGAAGTTACTATAAAAGTAATTTTCTTTAGTTTTTGGTTCCGTACATGTTTCTTGAACAATAGGAAAGATATAAGTGTGAAACCTACACAGCTCACTCTCCATACACAAGTAATGAAAGTAGTGCATATTTATGACAATCTGCTTGGTAAAAATGAAAATACTTGAGTGACAATACTGAAAATTTGGCTTCATTTTCCATGAAATGATTCGCATGGTTATGTTATTTATATCTGAGACCTCATCAGTGCTAATGTATTAAATCTGCATGGTATCGTTCATCATATAATATTTCATATCCGTGATTTATTTTAAGGTATTCTAGTGGTTAGTTTGTCTACAAGGCATAGGCCTATATTACATTTTAGCATTGGATTAAATATGACATTCGTTACCTCAAGGTCCCCTTAAAGGCATCATGAAAGTTGTGGACTATATGAACCACTTGGCTATGAGTATATACAGTATATAGGCTACCTAAATTCTATGTAATTTTCAGAAGCAAAATAAGAACGGGACACAAAGTGTTTGTAGTATAGCCCTTGTTACCATAGCAACCGGGCACTCTGGTCAACAGTGGCGCTTTCTCGCAGAACTTTGTTGGAAATATTGTAAAATATAAAACATCGGTTGTTATTCACGCGAGTATTTCAGTTTTAATATAAACCTGGCTTGTTCTTTGATAAAGTGTGTTTCCACAATTGCCAGCAGGCAGAAGGAAAGTACCTTTTCGAAAGCTGGAAAGTAGGACATAACAATGAAATGCAGGTCATTAGGTACCCTACCTTGCCTGTAATATGTGAATGCCATTATGTTCACTTGGTTCAGCCTTCAGGCTTGTCTTAAGCGTTGTTTGAAGGGAGGTCGAGTTTCTCAGTTCAAAAATGGAAACTAAACTAACCTTAATGTAGCTTCTTTCCAGTCTGAAGCTTAAACCGCGGATATCCACGACTTTGGTTTCACTTACAGTTCATTAGAATTCGACCCGTCAGATGGTTATATTCTCTTGGGTGGAGTTTCTTCAGGTAGGTTTCTTTAAATATATATATATATATATTAACCAAGGAGAAGATCTTCTTGGTAAGCCTGTTGCTGTTCATTCGTTGTAGGTGCCCGTAGAACTGAGCCTCCGACGTCGCATACTGGTATTGGCTGATTCTAACTGTCGATACAGGTCAGAATTAGATTTCAAACGGTAGGTTCCATCTGGGAGCAATCTCGGGCCATGGATTTTCCTGAGGATACGTCTTTTGGCTTCTCCAGGTCATACATGGTGCCTTTTCTGTTCATCAAGAGGGTCTCTGCGGCATACGGAAACTGTGGTCTGACAGTAGTTCTGTAGTGACAGATTTTAGCATTCCTCGAAATGCATTTCTTGTTGTACAAATTGTGGGATAGCTGGTATGCTGCGTTGAGTTTGGTACGCCTTGCTAGGATGGAGGTGCCATCTCTACCATTGGGGTGGACCCATTCGCCAAGATAACGAAAGCGATTGACTCTTCCAATCGTTCCATGTATGGTCGTCAAAGGGGTGTTTCCGGAGTGCCGATTCTCATAGTACTTGGTCTTATCGTAAGATATCCATAATCCAGACTTCACCGCTATCTCGTGCAGGGCTTGGACAGCTATGACAGCATCCTTAGAGTTATTGGTTAAGATTGCAATGTTATCTGCGAAGGCAAGGCAACTGATCTTGATTCTTCGGGTTCCAGCTCCAATGGCAACTGGTGTGATTCCTAGATTCCACAATGTGCATTCCCAGGTCTTGATGACTTTAGCAAGAACCAGATTAAACAAAATGGGCGAGAGGCCATCACCCTGTCGTACTCCGGTTTTGATCTTGAAACTCTGAGGTAGTTCTCCTCTGAACTTCACCTTAGAGGTTGTATCCGTGAGAGTCTGTTTGATGAGGGTGCGTGTGTTATAATCCACACCTCGTTCTCGGAGTATTGAGAAGAGTGTCTGGCGGTCGATGGAATCATAAGCTTTTGCGAAGTCTACGAAAACCACAGTGATGTTCGTACTCCTTACTTGTTTTAGTTGGAGAATGGTTTTCAGATTCAAGATCTGCTCGGTACAGGACCTTCCTCTCCGAAATCCTCCTTGATATTCACCAATTGTTTGATCACATTGACTTTCTACATTGTCCAGTAAAATCCTGGAGAGCGCTTTGTATGCTATTGACAGCAGAGATATCCCCCGGTAGCTGTTGACATAACTGTGATCGCCTTTCTCATGTAAAGGGTGTATGATAGCTGATTTCCAGTCATCAGGGATCCTGCCAGTCTCCCAACATTCGATTAAGATCTGGTGTAGGGCCTCTGCGATCGTATTTCAACCTGCTTTCAGGGCTTCTGCAATTATGCCATCTTCCCCGGGTGCCTTGAGGTTCTTAAGATGGTTGATGGCATTAGCAACTTGCTGCAAAGGTGGTGGGTTAGATGGAAGGTTTATCTCTGGAGGATATTCAATAATAATATGTAGCATATACATTATTTATAATGAACATTTTCAAATGTTTTTGTGCGTATCCAGCCTTGGCAGTCTATATATTTGATGACTATTGTTGAGACGGGTATTAGAATCATATTAAGGTGTGGTTTGGAACCTCGCCGCCATGTTAGCACGCTGCCGCTTCCAACGTACACGCTACCATGGTGCAAGCTCAGTGCGTGTATTTAGGCGGGATACATTTCGAACTTCGCCGCCGCTGTGCAGCACTGCACCGCGCAGACGTGCCATAAGCAGTCTGGCATCTTTGGCGCGCCGTACAGGCCATTCTCGCTGCAAGATGACGAAACACTCGGAGTTTGTTTCAAAATATCCAGTTGATAAGATGCAAAAGTAGCAGTTTATAAAGACGTAGAAAACCAGACCAAGCAAATATCATCATCATCATTCGGTCCCGTGCAAGGCACATTGGGCAGCAAGTCTTCTCCAGCGATGTCGGTTGATCGCAACAGCTCCGGCATCATCCCAAGAGATGTCAATGGTCCTGAGATATTCTCTCATTGTTTAACGCCAAGCTCTTCAAGGCCGGCCTTGTCTCCTTTTTCCTCCCAGTGATGTCCATCTTAGGGCACTTCGTGGGTGATGGTATTCGGGCATGCGGAGGACGTAGCCAGCAAGTAGCAACCGACGCTCAGTTACAGTCCTTGACAGGCGTAGGCCTACTGAGTCTGATCTTCTTAAGGCGTCTTCATTTGTGACATGATGTCGATAAGAGACTCCATGAATTCGTCCAAGGCAACGTTGTTGGAAAACATCTAACCGCTTAATTACCTTAGCCATGAATTTCCATGTTACACAGTCATATAATGCAGTACGTCGGACAATACTCTTGAAAAGTTTCATCTTTTCTGCGACGATTATGACTGTTGTCTACCAGATAGATTGCATACGCTGAAATACGCCTGATGCCATTCCGATTCAAAAGGTGCCAATGGAAATTATGCTACCAAGATATGTGAATTATAGCACTTGCTCTATAGCTTGACCACGAACTGTTATGGACCTGTTATCCTGGACTCCACCAACCTGCATGTATTTGGTCTTTTTATTATTTATACGTAGGCCATTTTACTGGCTTCAGTATCTAGGCTAGTGGTCATTTCTTGTAAGTCCACCTTTATTTCCCCAAAGAATGCGGTATCATCTGCAAACTCTAAATCTCTTAAATGATTTGCGTCCCCTAGAATACCAAAGGTGGGTTTATTCATTGCTCTCCGCAGAGCGAAATCCATAGACAGCAGAAACAAGAATGGAGACAAAATACATCCTTGTCTTACTCTGGTATTGATGTTAAAGAGATTTGTATTCCCAGATTCAGTCCGTACGCAGCAGCTAGAGGTCAGGTAGATGTTTTTTAAGATGTTAATGAAACGTTGAGGAATACCATAAGTCCTTGCCATGTTCCATAGTGATTACCGATGAATGGAATCGAATGCTTTTTTTAAATCAATGAAATTGATTAATACCGGCTTCTGAAATTCTACGCTCTGTTCAATGATGTTCCTCAGAGTCAGGATCTGGGCGTTGCAAGAGCGCCCTTTTCTAAAACCTGCTTGCTCTTCACGTAATAGTGCATCTATTAAGTGTTGTAATCGTGTGAGTAATAAGAGGGAAAAGGCTTTCCCAGGAACTGATGATGATGTGATACCTGCTCTTTTGTTTCAATCACTATGGTTACCCTTCTTCGGGATCTTGATGATAACAAGGATGTCAATTCATGTACGAGTCTCTCTCCGCCGTGTTTCAAGAGATCTGCAGATATTTGATCTAATCCAGGAGCCTTGTTGTTCTTAAGCAGCCGTATTGTGGTCTGGGCTTCAGCAGTATTAATTGGTTCCATATTGACGTCAAGTTCGTCAGCTTGTGTTACGTTGGCAACGTCGTATGGCATAGGTGGGCTAGGCTGGTTCAGCACCTCACAGAAAAGTTCAATCCAGCGTCTGTCTTGTTCTTCATTACTGAGTAGTATGATGCCATTTTATCATTTCAAATGATCTTGTCGACTTCATCGAATTGCATTACGGTTACGGCGTGTATGACGTCATCATGTTGTTCAGTGCATATGCACCGAGTCCGAGTTTACTCATGGGGTCTGGCGTTATGCGATACGGAGATGGCGAGTGCGTGACGTCATGCAGTAGAGTGCACCTCCATTTCTCCGTTCCCCGTGCGGGAAGCCTAAGTTAAAGGGTAATAGAGTCTGTTGAGTCTGAGTTTAATCCTGGGGTCTGGCGTTATGCGATACGGAGACGGCGAGTGTGTGACGTCATGCAGCAGAGTGCACCACCCGCTCTCCGTTCCCCGCGCGGGAAGCCTAAGTTAATGGGTAATGGAGCCTGTTGAAAGAGTCCTGGGGCTTCGAGCGTAGCGAGAAGCCCTCCTGAGCCTTTCTATCATTTGTAGCATTTGTTGCATGCCTCATTTGAAATGATAGTCTAGTCTCTCAGACTGACTGTATTTTTTTTTGTCACTGATTGGTGCACCTGCATTGTTTCTCACTCCCGTTATTTCCCTGACCAGACGATATAGTGTCTTGAGGTCATTCTGAACTGACGCAGTCAGCGATTCAGCTGCCTTTCGTTCCAACCAGTTCTTTTTGTCCTCTTTACAGCTGCGTTTGACATTATTCACCAGTGGTTTGCTTTGTTGGTTCTGCTATTTCTTCTAGCGTTTTTTCTTGGTCTCGCCGAACTTTTGTCTTCTTCCGATCATCAATAAGCTGCCATGTTTTGTCTTGGATCCATCTTTATTTTAGGATTCCCCTTCTTCGTCCGATGGTGCGTTCTGCAGTGTCAACTATGGTTTCAATTAACCGTGTCCAATGCGCTTCTATGTCAGTAGTAGTTTGGAGTAGCTGGAATCGATCTTGTAAGGTAAGTTGAAACTCCCTCTTGATGGTATATTCCTTTAATCTTTCAGTGGCCAGTACACGAGTTGGTTGCTCTGTCTGTAGTGTCTTAAAACTAAGGCAAAGTGATGACAGCAGAAGGTAATGGTCGGATGCAACATCCGCACCTCGATAGACTCGTACATCAAGCAGGGTTGACCTTCAGCGTTTGCTTACACAGATGTAGTCAATCTCATTCCTTGTCACTCCGTCAGGTGATCTCCACGTCTTCTTGTGTATGTTCTTGTGCGAAAAGTAGGTATTCCCAATGCAGAGGTTATTCATGCTACAGAACAATAATAAATGTTCTCCTTTATCGTTGGTATGCGTTGTTGATCCATGTGGACCAATGACATGTTCTAAACCATCTCTGTCGCTAGTAATCTGCGCATTAAAATCGCCAATCAAAAGCTCCAAATCATGACCAGGAGTCTCGTCTATCGTTGATTGTAGTTGGTCGTAGAATGCGTCTTTCTCCAAGTCATCTTTATCTTCTGTCGGTGCATAGGCTTGGATAACTGTTGTTTTCGTATGTCTCGATTGAAACCTGGCCGTAATTACACGGGGGCTAATTGCTTTCCAGCCAATCAGGGCTTGGTTTGCTTCCTTGCTTAGTATCAATGCCACTCCATATTCATGTTGATCTTGATGTCCAGAGTACAATATTGTTTTTCCATCACTAGAAATTTTACCACTATCAAACCATCCGGCTTCACTAATACCTAAAATATGAAGTTTATAATTTTCGAATTCGTGCCGCACTTGTGCAAGTTTACCACACTGATTCAAAGTTAGCACGTTCCATGTTCCAATACGGGATGTAGATTTTGCATTAAATATCGATCCAGCATCAGCCGTTGGACGACATTTCGGCATTCGACATTTCCAACGCCGTTATTTTCTGATCCGACACCTTTGAGCTGTTCCTGCTGGTTACAATTATCGCGATCTCCGGGATGATTGTTTTATGTACTTGCTGTTTCTTTAGTGCGGTCAAGTTTTACAGGGTAGGGTTGTTGACCCTACGACCAATCCTCCTCACTTCACCCGGACCTGGGACCGGCTGGGTTGTTCCGAACGAAATCTACCCAGCAAATATGAACCGATATAATGATGACCTCTAACCGCAGTGTTACGAAAAGTTTCTGATGGGCGCTGATTCTTTATTGCGTTATAGTGTGCCCTTTCACATCTTAAATTCTAGGCTCTGAAATTCTGTTTTCGGGGTCGCAGTCGGTTCATAAAATATTAATCTACTTGAAGGCCTAGATGGAAAAAAAATTTGCTATCTATGAGTAAGTACATACAATTTTTGCTAATATAAAATTAACGGACGAAAAATAATCTGGATACACACATCGCTAAACAGAAAATTAAAATAAATAAATAAATAAATAAATAAATAAATAAATAAATAAATAAATGGGAATGCCCAAGAAAATAAACAAGTGAAGAACTGAGGAAAATGCGTTAACAGTAAAACAAATCAATAATAATAAAGACGAAAGTACCGTAATTATGATGTACAGTAGGGCGGTGCTGTCCAACTTTCTGGAGTGCTGGGGCACATTTAACTAATGCCCAAAGAGGTGCGGGCACCACCACTGTCATCACAGCCAGTATTTGACTACAGTAACTACAGGTATTATTGTTATTTTATTATCATTATTATGCTTGCCACGGTGGGTGAGTGGTCAACGTGTCGGATTACAAACCCCAAGCTTGCAGGTTCGCCCCTGGCCGTGGCAAGTGATTTTTGAAAGGTGACAAAAATCACGACATGGATGTCATACGTTGTTGGCATGTTAAAGAACCCATTTGAATTCAGTGGGCCATGTTCATAATGGAAAAATTAATCTCGGGATTTTCCGCCAACACAAAGTTCCTCCTTTCTCTACTAGAAAGCGCTGTAGTGTCAAGGAGCTTAGACATCTAACCTCCTTGACTTCCATAGCGTTCAAAGGAACGACGAAATTCGATATGCAAGCTGCTCTCTGGGTGTCAATTAACAAAGCTTGCACCCGGCCACCGAGGCCATACGATAATAATATTATATCATTATTATCACTAAAAATATGTAATTCTTCAAAAATACTACAAAATAATTACGAATAAAATGACTTGCAACTTACATAAGTTAATTAGTGTAATGTCTGAAAATGCATGTTCACTGCAAGTTCAGAAAAATCTGGTGCGTAGCTGGAATAAGCTCATCTAAATATAAGTATGTCAGACTGGATCGGTAATTATTCTTGATGATGTTCATAGATGAAAATAAGACCTCGCAATGATATGTCTAACCAAAACAAGAATACATTTTCAAAGCAACACTACGGACCATGGGATATCCAGAGTCCAGAAATTGCTTGAGGTTGAATAAAATGATTTCAGTGGTAGGCCTATATCTTCTTGAAGATTTAAAATTTCCATTTCTACTTTTTCCGAATTACAATTTTCGAAGATCTCACACATCCTACCTCCAAGTTCAGTAATGTTCACTGAAGCGAATGGATTATTGATGAACATTATCACTGGTACAAGTTCTGAAACCTGGCTAAACCTGTTACTAAATTCTGTGGGTAAGACTTCAAGATGCTGAGCGAAAAATGGAAGATCACATTCACCGACTTTTATGGTTTCCATTATTGATTTCTAAGTTGGAATGTGAGAAAAGGAATTTCTTTTGAAATGTCCAATTCCTAGCTTTAGTTTCCGCTGAAAAGCATTTACTGCACTTATCGTGCATGGAATATTGCGATCTTTTCCTTACGATTGGAGGTTTGGCTCATTTAATTTTAAAGTGATATCTGTCAAGAAACCTAAATCTAGTAGCCATGATCTCTCATCAAGTTCTTGACAATATTTCTCAGAAGATTTCAGAAGCTCTCTGATCTCATCCAGAAGACTGCAAAATCGTTCCACAGTTTTCCCCCCTACTAAACCACCTAACGTCTGCGTGAAGAATTACGTCACCATACTCAGAATCTGATAGTCAAAAGATTTCTAAACAATCTGTGACGTGTAGAGGATGATCTGACGTAATTTACTGCAAGAGTTACAACTTTCCTAACATGGTTGAACTTTAAAACCTTTGTGCATTAAGCTTCCTGGTGGATAATGCAATCATAACAAATACATTTAGGAAATTAATCATCTTTAGCACAAAGAGCAAGAAACTCATTATTCCTACCAGTCATTGAAGGCGCTCCATTTGTTGTCATGGCAACAAGTTTAGAGAGTGGAATGTTTCTATCTTTCACAAATTTCATGAATCCGTTAAATATGTCTTCTCCCCTATTACATCCATTAAGTGGCAGAACTTTTACAAATTCCTCCTTAACCGCAACATCATGAAATACGATTCTAATAAATATACACAACTGTGCAATATCAGAAATATCAGTGCTTTCATCAAACTGAAGCGAAAAATATTCACTCGACTGCAGGTCCTGATATAATTAAGATTCTATGTTGTTAGATATCTCTTCAACCCGTCTAGCAACGGTTTGGTGAGACAATTGAAGTCCTTTTATGGACGACATAAGTGCAGATTTATATTTGTGACTATCGAACAGAGATTCTTCGGCACGGACCATTGCTTCTTTAACTAATTCCTCGTCAATGAAACGTTACTTTCTTTTACCGAAAACGTATCAGACTTTGTAAGAGGCCATTGTCACATTACTATTTTGCTGAACTGGCCATGTAAACTCTCATTGCTGTAATTTTAATTTAGATTTTAAGTCTCTAATTTTATGTTTTCGTAATTTGGAATTAACAGGAAATTCACTATCATGGTCCTTGTGATTTGTCGAAAAATGTTGTTCTACATTACTTTTTTTGGAACAGAAACACTACTATTACACGATAAACACATGAGTTTTCCTCTAAATTCGACAAAACAATACTGGTTCTCTCAATCACTGTCGAAACTGTAAGTTCTTTGCCTTTTAGCCCTAGGCCTACTGTATCACCAGAACCTTCACTCAATGAGCTCTCAAGTTATAGACTACTGGATTGGATGTCCTTCCGTCACTATCAGTACAAATAACAATCCTCAAAACACCTAACTTACGGTTTGCGGTATAGCTTTGTTGAGATTTAAGTAAATTTGTCTCTAATTCCCAACCAGTTGAGACGTGACGAAAGCGCAAATTCCGGAGGAGGGTGTGTCTTTGGTATGGCGGAAATGTTTATTACACAGCATGGGCCCCAGTTCCGAGAAGGGGTGTAAACACCGTTATGACAAGCAGGTACCGTACCCTTCTAATGAGAAGAAACATGAAAAGCCTAGCGTAGATACATATGCTTCATGGATGTGACTGGGAAGATGTACCGAAGAAAATAGTTTTTACTTGAAATTTTAATTAATATTAACAACTCGTTGGAATAAAAATGTGTTTATGAAGGGCACCAGAAAAATACACAGAGGGTGCCATGGTGCAATGGACAGCACTGCAGTAGAGCAAAAATTCTTTGGAAATCCAGAAGGAAATTTAGTTATCTTACGGCACAATCAGCTGTTTTCTTAGAGTCGGAAGATTCTAATAATCATCATTGACAGCTGTGATGAGATAGGAATCATAAACCAAAATACTAACAAACATGGTTTCTGGAAAGAAATTAATCGTAATAATAGTAATAATAATAATAATAATAATAATAATAATAATAATAATAATAATAATAATAATAATAATAATAATAATAATAATAATATATCATGAATTCTAAGTTACGAATCTAACATGAGAGTATGAGCTCAGGATACAAAACAAATCAAAACTAAATAGCCACTTTTGTATTGATAATCTATTTAAAACAACCCATATAATAATATCGTATGGCCTCGGTGCCGGGTGCAAGCTTTGCTATTTTACACCCAGAGGGTACATAGCATGTCGAATTTCGTTGTTCCTTGAAGCACTATGAAAGTCAAGGAGGTTAGATATCCTAGCTCCTTGAACACTATAGAGCTTTCTAGTAGAGAAATGGGGAACTTTGTGATGGTGGAAACTTCCGAGATTAATTTTGGCATTGTGAACACGGCCTACTGAATTCAAATAACATATTTAGAAAGAACGAGAAAACATCTGGTTTTCTGTTGACGTCAGATGGACTGAGGATTATATATACAAAACTAAGTACATTGCATTTCATAGGTAACTAAGGTTGGTTGGTTCCTTAGTTTAGGGGCTGCGACAACGCGGTCATGTAGCCCCGTGTACTTTGGGTGAGTGTAGAATCTGTCTGATAACCGGTGTTAATTGTGATGACTGTATTAGTGTGTGTATCTGTTTTTTTAATTCAAGTAGGGACTGCAACTTTGAATTTTCAAATAGTTCCTACTTTTGCCGCCAAACGCCACCGTCAACGACTACTAGGCCTAGTTCAGAACTAGCTACTAGACGCCACCGCAGTCGGCTCTTGGCAAGAGCGTTGTTTATATTCTTAACCTATCCAATTTAGTTTCACACAGGTGTAATTAGTGGAAAGATCTTTAACATGCCATAAATCTATGACATGGGACCGCCGGCTTTACTTCCCCTCCGAAGGAAGGCATACTGAGGGATTTTAACGCTCTTAAAAAATCCGACGGCTTCGGCCGGGTTTGAACCCGCTATCTTGGGCATAGAAGCTCAGCATGCTACCGACTACGCCACCGAAGCCGCATAGGTAACTAAAATGTAATGGATAGTTTCCAAGGAGATTCGAGAGTGAAATTTAACAAATGTTACCTCTGAAATGCAATGTACCTAACCCTTAAATCTCGTTGAAACATATAATTTCACCAAGATCCGACCAATTGACAATTAACATGCTATTCGAAGAAGCACACATACCACACCATTTATCTTAATGAAATTAAGTGCTCAAGATAAAAAAAAAATATATTTAAGATGACATTTCGAACAAATTAAGCGAAGCATATAAGAGCAAATATCCCGTACATAGCAACGCTACAACGGCACATTTATTAAACTTCACTCTCATATCTCCTTGGAAACTAATTATTACACTCTAGTTACCTATGGAATGCAATGCACCTAAACTTTAAATTTCGTTGATAGGCCTATATATATTGACCAAGATGCTAACCTAATTACAATTAATATGCTATTTTGAAGAATCACACATACCAAACCATTAATCATAGTAAAATTACGTGCTCAAGACATAATTTATAATTAAGATGACATAAGCGAAATATATAAGAGCTAATTGTTCCAACACTTGATGATGCTCACCAGTGCTACCACATCGCCCTTAGTTATCAGATACCGGTACCCACCTTCTCCTTGGAAACATTTCAATGTTTTGACCACCTATGGACTACAATGTATTTTGAATCTCATTGATCTATACACACTTGACAAACAAGAGTTTAGTGCTTTTCAGTCGGTCAACACGAATGTACTGGGTTATGCCCTAATCCTGAAATAAATTACATGAGATTAATAAACACACTAGGATGACCAGTTTCGATCGTCAAGCGATCATCATCAGATCCATTACACTTAGGCTATAAAATCTATGTTTGAAATACAGGTGAAAATATTTACAATATGTAAAATTATTTAGTTGCAGTATTGGTACTGCAACTGTCGGTGTATGCTAAATGCAGTATATATGAAGTTAGGTGAAATGCTAAATGGTGATAGATATCCGGAGTTTGTACTTTTGGAGAGAAATATATGTTTGTAAAAGTCAACTATGGTTAAACTATAATATTATAGGCTAACTACTTATCTGATTGTCTTCCTTACTAGAGCTACTCGCAGTTTTCGTGCTCACTGTAACTCACGGTGCGGTCGACTGCGGTGGTTCTTATCTTAACGACTGGTTTTCCCCTGCCTTCTCCCCCCCCCCTGTCCATATGTGCTGTGCGGAGTCATAGCGATGTGTTTATGTGAGGTGTTTCCAACCTAGATAAGATGTATGTTATTGAATGAGGTGGGTCTGCAACTATTAAAGACCGTGGATTAGCCCTCGCCACGCGTGGACCATAAGCCATTCAACTAAGCGCTGCCCGGTCTTATGAGGACGTCCCGGCACCTTTAATAATGCCACGAATATGGGCCTTGGTTTATTGCAGAAGAAAGTACATCGTACACCTGATCCAGATAACATTAACCTATTAAAAAAACTAATTTCCCCCCTTTTTTATCTAGCTTGGCTGTGTCGCTAAATTGTGTCTTGTTTCCGACAGGGTGTGTTTTTTAGTAGCGTGAAGAGGGGTGAGCTCTCCATGAACGTGTGTTCATTTAGATTGTTGGGATTGTTTCATTTGGCTAGGTGTATCTCGATTGCTTCCTTTATGTCAAGAGCTCTGCCTTTCGATTCGTGATGGATTATTTTAAGGTCCGACTCTTTGTTGGTAAAGCTGTGCCCCGCGTCACTCATATGTTCGCATACGGCTGAATGTGTTCCGTATCTTATCGCATTCCTATGTTCATTATAACGTGTGTCTACTCGTCTTCCACTCTGCCCGATGTAATTAGCTTGACAACCGGTGTCTTGGCACGTTATAGAATATACCCCTGACCTTGAATACGGGTCACGTTTATTTAGATTACTATTTAGGAGGTGCCTAGCGGTTGTGTTTTTCGTTATGAAAGCTATCTTTATGCCTTGCTTTTTGAATAGGTTAGTGATTTTATATGTATTCGCAATCACATAGTTGAAACGCGCAAATTTTTTCTCATTACTGTCCGGTTTGGGAATCGTTTTATCTTTATTTTTATGTTTGGCTTTAATTTGGTTTATTTTGCTTGGCGGGAAGTTGTTTCCTTTTGCTATTTGCTTAATAGTTCTTATTTCCTTATTATAGTTGTCTTTTGACATGGGTATGTTTAAAGCCCTGTGCACCATTGAATTGAAACCCGCTAGTTTGTGCGTACTGGGGTGATCAGACTGATTGTTGATTGCATGCGAGGTTTGTGTTGCTTTCCGGAATATGGAATATGAAAGGTCGTTGCCTTTACGTTCAATAGTTACATCGAGATGATTTATTTTTCGGTCTATTTCGGATTCCTTAGTGAATTTGATTGAGTGGTGTAGGCAATTAATGGATTGGAGAATTGTTTCTTCGCTTGTTAGTTCAGTATCGTAGATGCAAATTACATCATCTACGTATCTTTTCCATAGGTTATAGACATAGGCCTACAATATATGTTATAAATAGAATTTGCACAGGGTAAGAATATATAATAATATAATAAATGCATTTCAAACCTCCTCATAAATCACAACATGTCACATTATTTATCCATTCTTTCTCCGTTCACAGATGTATTAAAGAAGATTTATACATGAACCAATATTGTTTGCTACGTACGAGGAGTTATCGGAGTCAAAATTTGTTTACAAGGGTACCATTTCGTAATACAAACATTTAGTTGAATTCAGAGTTGCCGCTTATCAATAATATATACGTATAAATGTACAAATTGGCATTCACTCGCTATCCTATATGGAATAGTCATCCTACTGATGTATTCCATCTACACAATATGGTAGGTAAAACTAATATTTAATTAAGTAGATATTTGTCACAATTCAAATTCAGGCTAGTTCTTTTCTATCATATAATTCATATAATATTTTATAATTCATAACATCTTGTAATAATTGGAAAAACCAAGACGTAATACGTAATCATTTTCCAATCAATAAGGTTGACATTTCAAACGACGTACAAACAGGTTGGCGCCTGATAAAAAATTCACATCCCGTATTTTGGAAGAAGATTTAGTTTCATTTCAAGCACTAAGTTAAATATTTGTTGATATTCGGCACTTGTTTTCTAAATTATTTAATTTTCCATATTTTATTTATGCTTAATTTTACAAAATGTATTATTTTCCTAACAATATTTTCAAAATTTAATGTAAAGCCCAATATGTTATATTTTATCTAGTTACATTTAATATTATATTGTTATTTTATTTCAATATTTTAATTACAATTGATCTTATAAATATTTTTCACATCAAAATACATTAGACTTAAGTACAGCTATTTTAGTTTATGCTTAATTCATTGCAATCTAAATGAGCAGAAGATGACCTCAATGTCAGGTCGAAACTTGTACATTATATAATAGATATATTTGTGAAAGTACTGATTGGCGTACAATATAATATAATATAATATAATATAATATAATATAATATAATATAATATAATATAATATAATATAATATAATATAATATAATATAATATAATATAATATAATATAATATAATATAATATAATATAATATAATATAATATAATATAATATAATATAATATAATATAATATAATATAATATAATATAATATAATATAATATAATATAATATAATCAGTACGGATATCTACAAACATTTGTGCTATCAATGCAAATGTATTTGCATTCTATTTTCTTAGAGATTGACTAACGTGATTTTTTATATAATTTTCACTAAAATAGTTGACAGTCTAATCCAGAATGTCGCACGTTTCGTTTTGATTACTTTATTCTAGTTTTGTGTGAAATTAGCTTGACAGGAAAGTTTACTTGAAATTACATGTGTCTGCCCAAACTTGCAAGTATTGACAGAGTGCTATGAAAGTTTTTGATGAGACCTTTTCTTCTGGTCTTTAGAATGAAATTCGAAAACAGCACATAAGTTACAAGATTTGGTATCGTGCATCTGCAGTAAGTATTGTAGAATTCGGAAACTGAGGCAAGCCCCAGCCTATTAAGCGGGATCATTGTACTGTAAACAGGATTATGGATTATTATAGCAGCTGGACGTTTCAACTACATTTCGAGTAATAGGGGGACATAAACTTGGAAACAAATTTAGAAACATATTTGGAAACTAAAACAGATATTTTCCACTTTTAATCTCATAAATAAGTACATATTTCTGGAAGGTTAAGCACATTATTATCCGGGCCCTGGGGATAATTAACGCTGCCACACGACACAGCACTCAACTGACGATTCATTGAATGTGCACTAAATAGAATGTACAAGTTTAACAATATTATATTGGTAAATTATGAACATACATGTAATAATACAATCATAAAATTCTCATTATAGCGTAAACCGAAAATCATCTCTTTCTATATTTATAACAGCAGTCACAACACCTACTTACAATGTAAATCTGTTTGGCAACAATGTTGCGTCTTAATTGGAGTTTAATGTTTAAAATATTGACCGCACTCTACTCGCCAGACATCGCCTCAGTCGGACGAATGTGCTGATGTCTAAATAGGAACGCAAAATCGTAACGGCACTTCGTGTTTTTTTTTAACAATCAGTCTGATATAAATCACCCTGTACTAGATAACAGTAATGTTCTTCAGTATATTCTTTTGTTTATTGTGGCGTGCCAGCTAATTGAGGTGTAGCCTACTAGGGGTTTCGATTGCCTGCATCGTTAACAAAATAGTGTGAAAAATGAGCTTATGCATTTGAGGATGACTGGCTGGCCGTGGGTAGGCAGACATTAGTCGTTGGTCTTATTGCTTATTTTAGGACTTGCGACATCGCGTATTTGTGTGTGGAATTTGTATTCCGACCTGTGCTATTGAGATATCTGTACTGGAGTGTGTATTTGTTAATTTGGGATGGTATTGGTAAGGAGACGGCAGTGGCCTTAAGTTAGGTACCATCCCAGCATTTACCTGGAGTAATAGTGGGGAAACCACGATGAAACCACTTCCAAGAGGGTTGAGGTAGGAATCGAACTCTCCTCTCACAGTTTTTCCTCTCAAGGCTGAGTGTACCCTGTTCCAGCCCTCACACTAGAATTAAACTTTCTTGGTAGAACAGGGCAACGAGCCTGGACTCTCCAGGACAATAAGATTCCTTGAAGAATGAGGATGTTCAGAAAGGGGATATTGTAGAGGGGAACAGAGCAAAGTTTTTCAGGACATGCTCATTCTCACTGCCTATTTGCATACAACAGATTCAGTCTTGTGACGAACAGGATAACTTTCCTACATGAATTACCTCATTCCCGTACTTCATTAGATCACTGGCCGCGGTGGCTGAGAGCGTGCCTCACTGGCATTGCAAGAGCGTGGGTTCGAATCACACCTTGGCTGTCCTACAAAGGGTAATCTATTCTCATCACCAGGAAATTGCTAGAACGAATCATTTCAAAAGGCCCACGGCCACTTTCCTCACAAAATATTATTGTTGACCCGTCATGAAAATAAAATAAATGGACAATGTCGACATTAATATAATTATGATTATTATATTGAAAATGAAGGCACTGTTCCAAGCAAACGACTAGAATGTTCCAAATATTTTGAATCCGACAAATACTAACAGACTCTAATGAATAATATAAGGGCCATGAAAGTTCCAATTAATGTGCTATCAATAATTCTCACCACAATGCTCCAGTCTGTCAGTGTAAAACATCTCTTCTACTTTCAGGTTGATCAGGAGAAACATTGCAGCTGCATCTGATAGCATTTCTCCATAATCCTGGAAGGTGGACAATACAGCAGAAATTAATGGACGTTCTATTTAATGCTCCTCTCAAGAGCACTCAGTCCAATGTTTTGTGTTTATTCATCATTCTACTGTGCACTGAAGTAAAAAGCTCTCAACAGTGAACCAAGTCATCTAAACAACTGTCTACTGAAAATTGTTGAACGTTACTTCGATCAAGGACAACATCTCCTGATTTGTTTCGATCACTCTAGGATCGTTCTCTGGGAGCATCCGTTTCTTGATCAGTTTCTTCAACAATATTACTCCAACATAAATCATACAAGTGTAGTCTCTTACTGCAGACACGATAAGCTATCAAGACAGGAGAGAGAACATGTAGATAATATCTTGATTGTGTTGCAAGGAACTGAACAAAGTGATCAAGTTTTCACACAGATTCAAACAGATCAAACCTATGCTTTGAGTGCCAGTGTTCGATTTATAGTTGTAATCGATGAAGCTATTAAGGTAAAGGATGAGCAAATTGCAGTTAATCGTGTTGTGGACAGACTTTGGAAGATGTATGTATTGAATATTTTAGTACTTATCTCATCACCGGTACCGAACAGTGTCGTTTCTTCCGTGAATCTGTACACTTGGTTTCCTTTCAGTGATACAGGACAGTGTGGAAGGAATACCGAGGATGTAGTTGTTATAGATAGGTGGCTGATGGAAGGAGGAGGATATTTTGAGCGTAATAATGAACTGTTTCCGAAGAAAATTCCAAATACATTCAATAACTGCAAAATTACTGCTCCAGTTGGCAATTATCTGCCATTTATCAATATGCAGCAGTCGCGACCCTCAAAGGACAAGGTTTTAAACAATTTGACAGGTTCTGAGGTTGATCTCACATTAGCAGTGACAAATACATATGGCCTTCAAGTACATTTTATGTTTCCTTCTCACACCGGGACAGTTTTTGCAACAAGGGGTGGGCGTTTGGATAATGGAAGTTGGGTTGGAGCACTGGGCGATGTGGTTAATGGTCATGCTGATTTAACATGTGGTGGTCACAAGCCAACTGACGTGAAGTGGCAAGCAATGGAAATGACTGTGCCATATGTAAAAGATGGTCTCGTGTGGTTTGTTCCAAGGGGTGAACGAATTCCTAATTGGAAGGCACTCACGCTCATATTCAGCTCCAAGATCTGGAGGTTGCTTCTTACTTCCAGCATACTGACATCAATTGTTATTTATCTACTCTCCACTAATGGCGGCATTGCTCTCTCTGCACTAAATGCATGGTCTATATTGATTGGCATATCGTTAAATCATCAACCAAATCATTCCACATCACGAGTTGTATTTGCTGTTTGGGTGTTCTCTTGTTTGTTGATCAATTCAGAATTTCAGTCCAAGTTAATTGGGGTCCTCACCAACCGGGGTTATGAGAAACAAATTCTAAATCTAGAGGATTTAGCAGACTCTAAACTACATTATGCCACGACGGAAATTTTCGTGGAGGCTTTGGAACCAGGAGAAAATGAAGTTATACCCAGTAGGATTTTTGAAAACTTTGAGTATTTTGGCCTTCGACAATTAGGGCATATTATACGACATGAAAACATAGAGTTCCATGAGGATGGGGTTTTAACAAAGACGATAAAAAATGAAAACAATTATGCAATATTCGTTCTCCGTGCTATTACCATTAAATTATTGCCAAGAAATAAACCACTTATACCATTAGAACATTCTGGCATCTTGTACGATGTAGCCATGTTTCTTAGAATAAACAGCCCGTATACAGATAAGTTCAATACTGTATTGACAAGAATAAGAGAAAGTGGGTTGTTATTTAAATGGTGGTCTAAGGTGATAAAAGAAGAAAGTTTAGTAGATATTACGAAGACAGAGATTATTGAAAGGGGACGAAATGTGGTTTTCACAATCGATCACTTGCAAGGAGCCTTTGTTATTTTAATAATTGGCATTATTATTTCGCCAGTTGCATTCTTGATGGAAATTATTTGTGGTAGATGTTTCTCTCGGAAGAAGAATAGGATAATCGGCAATGTTTGACTTGTATTGATCGAAGTATGGGGAGAGATATAGCAGTATCTATCTTGCATTTAGTCTGCGCCCAAGACTCACTGAGTACAGCATATATAATTGACATTGTAATTGTAATTGATTATGTTTGCAACGACCCATTTTTTAAAATTGATGCTGATATGTTAAATGGTTGGTCGTGATATGGGTAATTTGCATTCGACTAACATAAACTGACAGGATTTTTTCTTTGTTGAAAGGAGGACACCAAAGTGGTCACCTGAAAAGAAAAGCGTCTGCAAATTTTGTGTACTGAAAATGCAAAGGTATTGTACGATTGCAAATACAATTTTATGATTCATTCTTAACTGGAGTTCCGATTATTACAGACTTAAAATCACGTACATTGAGCATTACTGTACCGACCAGACTGAAAGGAACATGATGTAAACACCACAATACTTGACTGATCCAGCGATTCAACTAATAACAGTCGTTGGGGTCGTGCGAGATCGTCGTAAGTGACTGAGTTAATGCTCTCAACTGCTGCACCCTATTTCGCTGCTTCTATGACTGAATCCACGTTAGCTACTTGTTCACTGGAGTTATCACTATCTAAATGAGAATAATACCTGCTACTGCTATTGAACTTCAATTTGATCAATCATAGTTCAAAAATTATATCATTGGAGATAGGGTACAGTATGTCATAAAGGCTTAAGTGTTAAGAAGATGAGATATTGTGCTACGGGAGACATTTACCTGGGCTTCCACGGGACCTATGGTAGTAAGTTATACAAAGGCACAATATGTACTGTGGATCACGTGCTAATGATTACGGACCACTTAGCAGGCTGTCCTAATGGTTTGGTCATGAGTGTATTGTAACCATTACTTTTATGAGTCCCCCATGACAGTTTTATTTAGGCTATTTACATTTAACATTTCAAACGCTTCAATTCTAGTCTTCTCTGCTGCACCAGTAGTCCAAGTTTCACTTCCATATAGTGTCACGCTCCAGCCAAACGCTTTCAAAAATGACTTCCTAATATCCAAATCTATATTCGATGTCAACAGATTCCTTTTCAGTAGAAACGTTTTCCTTCCCTGAGACAACCTACTTTTTATATCCTTTTTGCTTCGTCCATCACTGGTTATTTTGCTTCCTAAGTAACAGAAGTCTCCTACTTCCTTTAGCTTTTCACCTGCCAAATTGATGTCCATAGAGGTTTCTGATTTATTTCGGCTGCATTCCTATATTTATGTTTTATATTTATTGATTTTCATCACGAATTCTTTCGTCAAGACGGAGTCCATACCTTTCAAAAACTCATTCAAATCCTCAGGCTTGTCGGCCAAGATGACGATGTCATCAGCAAAACTCAGAGTTGAAATTATTTCTCTTTGAATCTTCACTCTCACTTTAAAATTTTCTCCATTTTCCTGCATTGCTTGTTCTATGTTTAGATTGAAATGTATGGATGATAAGTTGCAGCCTTGCCTTACACCTTTCTGAATACCAGCTTCTCTCTCATGTCCATCAGCTCGAATGACTGCTGTCTGGTTTCTGTATAGATTGTAGATCACCCTCCTATCCCTGTACTTTATTCCAATCCTTTTCAAAATTTCAAACAACTTGCAACAATCAACGTTATCAAAAGCCTTTTCTCAGTTTACAAATGCCATGAACGTTCTCTTATCTTTCCTTATTCTACCTTCCCAAATCAGCCAAAAACTTAGTACAGCTTCCCTTGTTCCTACATTTCTTCTGAAACCAAACTGGTCTTCACCCAACTCCGTTTCTATCTGGCTTTCCATCCTCTTGTGAATTATTCTAGACAGGTTCTTTGAAGCATGACTAATCAAGCTGATTGTACGATAATCTTCACATCTTTTAGCTCCTACTTTCTTCGGTTTAGGGATGATAACATTCTTCTTGAAATCAGGGGGTACCTCACCTGTCTCATAAATCCTACACACCGAGTGAAATAACCTGACCAGACCATCATCACCTATGCAGCGTAGCAACTCAATCAGTATATCATCTATGCCTGGTGCTTAGTTCCTGCTGAAGTCCTCTGTCAAATTCTGATCTCAATATAATATCTCCTTTCGCATCCTCATCAATTTCCTCTTCCCTTTCCATTATATGATTCTCAATCTCCTTTCCCTTATACAAACACTCTATGAAGGCATTCCATCTGTCAACCCTTTCTTCCCTATCTATTAGAGGCTTTCCATCTGTGTCTTTATTATAACAGCACTTAGTCTTCTTTTCCCCAAAAGTATTCCTAATCCTTCGATAAGCTGTATCTACTTTTCCTAATTTCAGACAATTTTCTATACCTGCACATTTCTTTTTCAACCATTCTTCCTTCACTTCCTTGCACTTTTTGAAGCGTTTGAAATGTGGTGTTACAGGAGAATGATGAAAATCAGATGGGTAGATAGGGTAACAAATGAAGAGGTATTAAGACGAGTGGGAGAGGACAGATGTTTCTGGCGATTGCTAATGAAGGGAAGGGATAGGTTTGTAGGACACATTCAAAGACACCCAGGAATAGCAAGCTTAGTTATGGAAGGAAGAGTCGAGGACAAGAACTGTAGGGGTGTACCAAGGTTAGAATATGTTTAAGAGATTCCTTCGGTTGTAGGGTGTGGTAGCTATGTAGAGATCAAACGATTAGCTCAGGACAGGGAGGCGTGGGATGCTGCATCAAACCAGACAAAGGACTGAAGACTCTAACAACAACATATACATTTTACAACTATACTTTTTCATGTTGGCACCGAAAGCGGTAGCTACGCTCGCTAAAGCGCAGCACTAGGCCATGGGACTAAGCTTTCTGTGAACTCGGCAGTCGTGGGTTCCATCCCGTCGGCCATCCTTGTAATGATTTTCCGTGGTTTCCCATTTTTCAACTCCAGGTAAATGCTGGGACGGTACCTTCCGACAGGCCACGGCCGCTTCCTTCATCCTTGCCCAGTTTCATTGATCTTCATTCATTTCAACTTTCATTAACTCCTGGCATGAGGATGGCGTCAGGAAGGGTATCCGGCAGTAAAATCCATCCGCCACATGGAATTTTATCTCATCTCATCCCCGACCCTGTTGGAAACGGGAATAATAGGGATGGACATACATACTTTATCATGTTGGCAACGTGTCCAATCGCATTGGTCCGTTTGCAGTAGACGCTTCGGTGGCGTAGTTGGTAGCATGCTGAACTGCTGTGCCCAAGATAGTGGGTTCAAACCCGGCCGAAGTCGTGGGATTTTTTAAGAGCGTTAAAATTCCTTCAGTATGCCTTCCTTCGGAGGGGAAGTAAAGCCGGCGGTCCCACGTCACATATTTATGGCAAGTGAAAGATCCTTCCACAGACTAAACTTGTGTGTAGCTAGATTGTTAGGTTAGATTTCGTCGGAACGCTCTATCAAAGTTCCAACGTTCACCACTAGGTATCATTGATATCTGGTGGCGAAAGTTGGAACTACTCGAAATTGAACGGAACTTGTAGCCCACCCTAAGGGTGTCCTCTGGAAGCAGCTACAGACTAAGGCAAGCCGAACTTGTCCTCGGACACCCCTGCACTAAAAGCCATACGATAAATAAATAAATAAAATCAAATTATTATTTTTATTATTGCGAGTATTATTATTATCCCATATTATCATTATCAAGTTATTATTAATATTATTATTATTATTATTATTATTATTATTATTATTTATATAATAATTATTATTGTCAGTACATTTATATAAGGTCATATTTTAATCTGGGGTAAAGCATAGTTGTATTTGACGAGATTCTGAAGCTTGGTTTAATTCTGAGTTACATAGTATAGTTTATATTCTTTTGTACAGATTTCATTATGTTAAGGTGTGAGTATTGAGCTTGGCAATATTTTCTGTAACTTGTACATGCTTATTATTCATGGATAGGAAGTTAAGAGCCAGTGGTAAAATCGCATGATACATAGGGGTCCCCCATGATTCATCGCTCTAGCGATATGGCAACACTGTCCTCAAGTGGTGACTGCCAAACGAATGTGCCTCTTTGTGATTGGAGGACACTGTTCTGAGTCTCGAGTGAAGACGAACTATTTGATTGATGGACGGAGTAGTGGGGGTCAGCGACTGTCACACCAGTCGCGATTGGTTATCTTCGGCGCAGGAGATATATTTTGGACTGTGGTGGTTGGGAAGAGTTCTTCGGTTATAAAAGACTGTGTCAGACATAACTCAAGGACTGATTTTTCATTTTTTTTAATGTTCATGGAAGTGCTATGCCGGAGGACTATATCTGAGTTTTCTTGTGAATATTGGTTGTCTAGCCAGAACTTAACTATTCAAATCTTAATGAGTTTTTGGAAGTACTATGTGTATGAGTTAGGCTGCTATGCCACAACACTTATAATTGTGATTTGTGCGAGTGCGTCTTTGAAGAAATGTTGTTGTTGATTAATTTAGGGTCTTTGCGACATTGTGGCCATGTAGCCCCGTGGGTGTTTGTGGAATTTGACAGGTGACCTATGTTACTGCAATGGCTGTAATATTGTGAGTATTTGTAACTCAGATGAGGATTGGGAAGGAGGTGGCCTTCGCCATAATTAGGGAAATATCCATACATTCGCCTGGAGTAGAGGTGGAAAACCACAGATAACCACTTCCAGTATGGCTGAGGTGGGAATCAAAATGGCTTTCTTCAAATTTGCCTCACGAGGCTGAGTGTAACCCGTTCCATCCCTCAAATTTGAATTAAATTTCTTGGCAGAGACTGGAATCGAACCCGGGCCTCCACGGTGACATTCAAGAGTGCTAGCCACTACGCAACGAGGCGGACACTCTTTGAGATTAGACTGTGTCGGTACTGAGGTACTACATCTACGATCATCAATTGCATCTGTGACCAATTTCCGCTGTATTACAGTGGCTAAAAGAAATTGGCAACACTCGGCAAACAGTAGGAGTGTGGCAGGAAGTACAACATTGTCGGCAATGTGGAACTCTGTACATATTAGGGAATCAATCTATACCAGGCTTAATTTCTAGGGTCAATTTTTATTTATTGTTGTGTAAGTTAGTCATTTGTTGCTAAGTTTGAGAATATAGAAGTACTTTAAATTGGGAAGCACAGTTCTTCTTAGTTACATGCCTGCAGTTAGCCTACCTTTTATAAATTAGGTAAGGCTTATGCACAAGCCAATTCCTTTCAGGATCTCTTCACTTTCCCGGGGATAAGGAGAGTCTTTGCCAAGTAGGATGTTATCATTTATTTTATTAATCATTCTTACAATTTACTTCAAATTGCAACTGAGGCCATTAATGTGAAAACCATTTGTTTGTATTATATTTTTCCTAATTTAAACGTTACAAATGGCTTCACAACGTGAGGCTATCATGTGGTTTGAATGTATCATATTTTATTGCAGTATATTAAAGCCACTTTCAGAAGCAAAACAAAAGAATTGGACAGAAAGTGTTAGCAGTATTGGCAACATAGCCCATGTTACCATAGCAACTGGCCACTCCTGAACACCAATAATCAATTGTTTAGAGACACTACCGCTTTCTCAAGAACCCTTCTCTTGTTGGAAATGTTGCAGAATATATAATTATTGTGCTCTCTCCGGCGAGTATCCTTGACGAAGACCAACACTGCTTCTAACTTGTGACTTTGCCCCATGGTCCATGTCCTGAACAATACGTACATACTTCTTTTGACCTCCCCTGGATCTCATGCATCCCCATACTTCCTGACGGGGCCTTCTCTAAGTCTATGAACAACACATGCAGTTCTTTCTTCTTTTCCCTCTGATTTTCAATGAACTGCCTTAGAGCAAAAATGGCATCTCTGGTTCCTTTCCGTGGCATAAATATAAAACTGTTCTTCACCTATAATTGTCTCCACCCTAAGACTACACTACCTTCAATGACTTTTTCCCAGATATTTACAGTGTGCGACATGAGTTTTATTCCTTTGAAATTTGTACAATCCAAAATGACTCAACAATATTCACACCTAGAGTGGACAGGGATGGTTAGTGATTGCCTCGGGTTTAACCCCAAAGCACTTCGAGGCCCTAACCCCTGGTTGGAATTCCAGCTTCGAAGCCTGGAGGAGATCAAAGCACCCTTTGGTAAGGACTTTCGGACAGAATGCCCGTTGAGTGAAGCTGTGAACCAATTTTCCTAAGGCCACGGCGATATGCCGTGTGTTATTGAGAAAATAAATTAAACAAGGAATAATTAATGTATTCTATAATAAATAAATTTACATTTACAAGTTGGCTCATAAACAATCATGTACAATAAAAAACAAGTAGTTCCGTGAAGAACTATACAGCCTATTTTCATATATCCCACTTATTTTAATTGCCACTATCAACATACACAATTTCAGTTTTATTGCTGTAATAGATTCGAAGATATTGAGAACCGACTAAATATTTCGGATGGTCGCCATGTTGGATTTTATATATGTAGGTCCTAGAGTTATGTACTGTTACATGCAGATTATTGTGAACGTGTAGTATTCAATCTTCAATCGCATAGTTAAGACACAAGAAAAAACAAGGAGAGTTAAAAATTTTTCACAGCTGCCATCTTGAGGTTATGGAAACAATTGAAATAAATTAGATGCCAGTGGATTAACATTCGTATAAGGATTTACTGTACCAAGTTTCACTGCACGCGGATGGTTAAATTGCGAGAAACGTCCATGTGAATATTTATAATTCGCGTCACCGCCATGTTGGATTTGTGATCACCAGGTTATTTAAAGTCCTATAGGTGAACTTAAGTTCATAGCCCCTATGAACATTAAAAATGCAGTTTGATTGCTAAAATAGATTCGTAGATATTCAGTATCGTCTAAATATTTCGGATGGTCGCCATGTTGGATTGTTAAATGTATAGGCCATAGAGTCATGTGCCATTAAAGGAAAATTATTGCGTAGGTTCATTATTCAAACTTTCACTTCGATCGCATAACTACATCACAATAACTAAAATCTTAATTTTAAAATTCGCACTGCCGCCATATTGAGGTTATGTAAACAATTGAACTAAATTAGATACCAGTGGATTACAATGTGTATAAATATTTCCTGTGCCAGGTTTCAGTGCGCTTGGAACATTAAATCGCGAGAAAGGTCTATTTAAAATTTTCAAATTCGCTTGGCCGCCATGTTCGTTTTGTAGTTAACCGGTTTTTGAAAGTCTTATAGATGGAATTTCAGTAGTGCCCTTTATCTCCGTACAAAATTTCAGGGGTTTACCGCTAATAGTTTCAGAGATATAGAATGCCGGTGAAATATTTCGCACATCCGCCATCTTGTGATTATGTAAACAATTGAACGAAGTTAGATGTCGGTGCATTACAATGTATATAAACATATACTGTACCAAGTTTCATTGCGTTTGGTTGGTCAAATCGCGAGAAACGTCTATTTAAAAGTCGCAAATTCGCTTGGCCGCCATGTTGGTTTTGTTGTTACCAGGTTTTCAAATGTCACATAAGTGAACTTATAGTAGTTCCCTCTGTCACCATAGAAAATGTCAGGGTATTCTCTGTAATAGTTTCGGAGATATTGAATGCTGGTGAAATATTTCGCACAGCCGCCATGTTGGATTGGTGAGTCGTAACAAAATTTGAAGGGCACGGTCGAGGTCGCCGGGAATAGTGCTATGAACTTTCCGAGTTTCATTGAAATCGCTCCAGCCGTTTAGATTTTATTAGGGGGACACACACACACGAATCACACACACACACACACACACACACGCACACACACACGGACAAAAGGTGATCTCATAAGCCTATTTTTTCAAAATTGAAAATAGGCTAAAAATACCTTTACAAGTTGGTTCTTGAAATATAATACACAATAAGGAAAACCCTAAGGAAACCCCACGGGTAAGTTAATTTAATATGATCGTGAACGACCAGAGCCATGGAAAGAGAAAATATAAGAAAACCAAACCCGGACCACGGGTAAGTAAGTTAAATAAATATCCTCACGAATGAGCAAAACCAAGGAAGGATCACAAAAGAAAACAAACCCGGTTAATCAAGAAAATAAACCCCGAGAGAGAACAAGCAGAAGAAACTCACCGCGAATCAACTTCACAAATCCAATCACAATTCTGTGACGGGATACAATCCCAAGATGTATTTCACGAAGTGAACCAATTAATAAATACTAGCGGATGGATTGTGTGCGTCCCCATGTGTACAGACTACCCGCTCGGTTTAGTGCTCTGCGGGCTGTAGGCGACAGATTTCTCGCAGGGGCTATCGTCTTGTTTATTTGTTTAAAAGCACTTTATAAACAAATAAATTATTCCGTTGACTTTTCAAGAAATGCAAGATTTTTCCTGTACTATTGAGACAATTTGGAAGATTTAGGTACAAACCACACCTTCTAACTCCCTCTGGTTTAGGAGCTTGAGTTTAGTGATACATACAGCTTAGTCTTAGCGTATTATATAATAAGATAATTAATTCAGGCAAGAAAATATTAGCCCGTAGAAACGAGAACCAAATAAAATGCATGAGCATTACGGAGTAGGGCCAACTTCAGGGAGAATTAACCGAAATGCGTTAGCAAATGAAGCTTTCACCAAGATCAGTAATGGTGACCAATCCACGCGAAAATCCTGATTTAGGATTCGTCATATTTCAACCACATAAAAGACGTAGGATACTTTTCTAGAACACGAGAGGTTCTCCAAAGGTGTAGTAACACCTATTAAATCATTACGGAACCAAATCCGAAAATTAAAACGTTTACTTTCTTAATCAAATTAGCAAGAAGGACAAATACATCCGCTCATGGAGCATGGCCTTTTTTCATCTTGGTCAATTCTTTTATTTAACAATTAATAATGGCTCGAAAAAAAAACAAGGTGAATTCGCCAAGCAACATGTACACAATTTTTTCACTTAAAATAATCCTAGCTTAGGGAGGCGTCTCTAAAATTCAAATTGGCATCGTGAAATTATCAAAGAAATTAATAATAAGAGAAACAAGTAGTTCCGTGAAGAACTATACAGCCTATTTTCATATATCCTACTTATGTTAATTGCCACTATCAAAATACACAATTTCTGTTTGATTGCTGTAATAGATTCGTAGATATTAAGAACCGACAAAATATTTCGGATGGTCGCCATGTTGGATTTTATATATGTAGGTCCTAGAGTTATGTACTGTTACATGCAGATTATTGTGAACGTGTAGTATTCAAACTTCAATCGCATAATTAGGACACAAGAAAAAACAAGGAGATTTTAAAATTTTTCACAGCTGCCATCTTGAGGTTATGGAAACAATTGAAATAAATTAGATGCCAGTGGATTAACATTCGTATAAGGATTTACTGTACCAAGTTTCACTGCACGCGGATGGTTAAATTGCGAGAAACGTCCTTGTGAATATTTATAATTCGCGTCACCGCCATGTTGGATTTGTGATCACCAGGTTATTTAAAGTCCTATAGGTGAACTTAAGTTCATAGCCCCTATGAACATTAAAAATGCAGTTTGATTGCTAAAATAGATTCGTAGATATTCAGTATCGTCTAAATATTTCGGATGGTTGCCATGTTGGATTGTTAAATATATAGGCCATAGAGTCATGTACCATTAAAGGAAAATTATTTCGTAGGTTCATTAATTTCGTAGGTTCATTATTCAAACTTTCACTTCGATCGCATGACTACATCACAAGAAATAAAAACTTAATTTTAAAATTCGCACTGCCGCCATATTGAGGTTATGTAAACAATTGAACTAAATTAGATACCAGTGGATTACAATGTGTATAAATATTTCCTGTACCAGGTTTCAGTGCGCTTGGAACATTAAATCGCGAGAAAAGTCTATTTAAAATTTTCAAATTCGCTTGGCCGCCATGTTAGTTTTGCAGTTAACCGGTTTTTGAAAGTCTTATAGATGTACTTCCAGTAGTGCCCTTTATCTCCGTACAAAATTTTAGGGAGATACCGATAATAGTTTCAGAGATATAGAATGCCGGTGAAATATTTCGCACATCCGCCATCTTGTGATTATGTAAATAATTGAACGAAGTTAGATGTCGGTGCATTACAATGTATATAAACATATACTGTACCAAGTTTCATTGCGTTTGGTTGGTCAAATCGCGAGAAACGTCTATTTAAAAGTCGCAAATTCGCTTGGCCTCCATGTTGGTTTTGTAGTTACCAGGTTTTCAAAAGTCATATAAGTGAACTTATAGTAGTTCCCTCTATCACCATAGAAAATGTTAGGGTAATATCGGTAATATTTTCGGAGATATTGAATGCTAGTGAAATATTTCGCACGGCCGCCTTTTTGGATTGGTAAGTCGTAACAAAATTTGAAGGGCACGGTCGAGGTTGCCGGGAATAGTGCTATGAACTTTCCGAGTTTCATTGAAATCGCTCCTGCCGTTTAGATTTTATTAGGGGGGACACACACACACGAATCACACACACACACGCACACACACACACGGACAAAAGGTGATCTCATAAGCCTATTTTTTCAAAATTGAAATTAGGCTAAAAATAAGGAATGAAACTTATGGCCAAATAACTGAATTATTGGCCCATATTCTGACTAAATAAACCTTACTACATAAATATTAAATCTAGCCCGAAACTTGTCCGATGCCAAGCAAAAAACTAAAGTCTTTATTATAGACGCCATGGAGATTCACGACATGAATTCTCCTCAAGCTAAGGTTTCAATAAAGTTAATTTAACCATTTTTCAATCTTTTAGAAGTCCAGTTCCTGTTACAAGATCGTTGTTTTCATAGTTCTAATATATTTTACCAGAAGAGGAGGCGACCCCTGTTCCCTAAGGAACGGGGCTGGGGGCCAGGCCCCAAAACGTCCACACCTTTTATACTCACATCCTGGAATAGACGCTTACCCACGCCGACAAGCCACGCCGAGCAATACTTATTTTATGCGCATGCGCGATGATCATTCAACACTGGTTCTTACATGCAGTGACGATAAACAGAACTAATAAACAGTTGAAGAGAGTACATGCTGCCAATATATTACCACGTACAGTTAGTGAATATATATGGCAGAAATGGTCACCTGCACGGCCATAGGTTTGGCAGCATATGCCGTCGCATGACTCGGGCGCTGATTGGTTTAGAGGATAGTTTCTTTTAAAATGTTCGTAGAGCGCTGATTTTAAGTACAGACCAATTCATAAGATATTCCACATTTCCCAATAATGGCTTACATTTGCGAAGTTAATTGTTGGCTTCCGGAATAATGGAACCGGTCAACCAAGGCCAGATAGTTCATGGGGAAGGATTTAAATTCAGTTCATTTATATCTTCTTTCAAATAGGGTAACACCGGGATGACTACTGGGCTTGGAACTGAGTCTGTGATGATGACAAAGGAGCGACGAGGGACGGAAAATGTCGAGCAGATGTTGATCGGTTCAGTGATGACGTCTGCTGGCCAGAAGAAGGGTTATAGCCTATATCAATACATTCTGACTGATGGTTGAGTTTCGTCACGTTTTCAGCACGGGCTTGTTTATAGGCATTAGTTCACATTCATATCAATATCTGTGATCTGCCATTATTTATGTCTGTTTATCGTGAAGGCTATTGAGATTTCTATCTTACTTAATGACAACCAAAATAAATGATGAACCTGAGCTACTTAGATACTTACCATTCTTATTTTATTGGCAGACAGAGATGGATGATATAATGCGAGAAATTCAGTGTATCAAAAGCTTAACTTTCCATTATCTAACGATGGTATCATAAAGTGTTCAGTGTCACCTCCACCTTCGTGTTCTTGTTAAATAGCGATTGTTGATAATGTACCTGTATTATTATTCCCTGAAACAAAGAACACACCGTGAAGACGCAACGCGTATTTGGCTTAGAAAAGTGCATTTATTGATTTCTACACGATTATCTGGATGATATGACTGTTTCTGACGAACTGATAAGAATCAAATCAGTAATTTCTGGGTCCTCATTTTTGCTTTGGCAATTTTCCTTGTAGCGATAAAGAATATTGGTAGGGAAGGAGTGATAGTTATCCCTATAATGGCAATTCAAACCATAATGTTTCAATCTGGAGAACTGTATTGTGTCTTATTCAGATTATATCACATGTAAAAGTGTGTGCAAGTCATTGCTCCTGACGTTACTCTGGGAGCCCAATGAGATAGGTACTTGGTAAGCTCATTGTTTTCAAATATAAAACTTTCAGAACTCAAATTTACCGTCTTGGAGTATTGAAATCGATCAAAAAATTGGTTGTAAGAGACTTAGAACATTGGTCACTAATCCGAAAGATTTCTTTCAGTGTTTCTTTTAGGTACCAATATATGGATTGAATTTGAATTTGAATTTATTGTTTCTCTTATACAGGCCACTGAGGCTACAAAGCCTCTTTATGCAGCTCTCTTCATTCAGAGGGCGGTTAAAGACATTAGAATAAATGAAGAAAGAAAAAACTTAACCTATACATACAGTTGACAATAGAAGTTCTTGTTATTACATCCGTGCACCTTGAACATGATAATTGTATAGCTGATAGATTACAATGAAGGGAGTGTTTTATCGCTCTGATAGGAAGTCCTGAATACTGGTGCAATTTATATTTATTCCAGAGAATACTAGCTGAAATACGGAATGAACCTTTGCATTTTTCGGTTCTGTGATGAGGTATCTGGAGCATTTGTGCAGTGTGTCTATTCGCACGGTTATGCACTGATTGCATGGGAGTTAGTGTGCAGTAAATATAAGACGGAATTTTGAATTTTAGAATTTTTATCACAGTCAGAGCCATGGCATACTGTCTTCGTTCCTTTAACTTTAGCCATCCAATCTGGACGTAAAATGGAGTTATATGAGACTCTCTTGGTACATTGAGAACAAACCGCAAGCAAGCATTTTGCATTCTTTGCAATTTTGTATTGAGGACCTCTCCCATATCATGGTAAATTATAGATCCATAGTCAAATATTGGTAATATCAAACTCTGTATCAGTATCTTTCGTACATTTTGAGGCAAATAGAAGCAAGTTCGCCTAATTTGATATAATGACGATGCAACCCTTTTCAGAATTATGTTTGTGTGATCCTGCCACGATAATCGAGAGTCAAAAATAACTCCCAGATTTCTTACTGCTGACTGGTACGGAACTGTTTGGGATGCAAGTTGTAAAGGTGGTACTGGGTCAGGTAGGGAACTGAGTAATATGGTATAGCCGATGATGATCGGTTGCGTTTTTTCGAAGTATTAGATTATGATCGAGTGCGTACTGAGATAGGCTTTGAATGTCACTGTTAATTAGAGCTACCTTCAAATGAATGGATTTCAGATCCGTGTGTAGATATAGCTGAAGGTCATCTGCGTACATATGATGTTGACAGAATTTAAGGACAGATGGAAGGTCATTTACATACACGGAGAACAGAAGTGGACCAAGGACCGAACCCTGCGGCACACCTGTTGTTACTTCACACCATTCTGAAACATTGTCATCTGCTAGGACTACTCTCTGACATCTGCCTGTTAGGTAAGACCTAAACCAGTTCGTTGCTGACTTTGAAAGGCCTAGATTTCTTAATTTAACTAGTAGGATCTCATGGTGAACTCTGTCAAAGGCTTTACTGAAATCGAATAGAGATAATATAGTTATTTCCTTCCGGTCCATGGCTAGACGAATGTCGTCTGTGACTTTGATAAGGGCTGTCAGAGTACTATGTTTTGATTCATATCCAGATTGGTTCGGGTTTAGGATATTGTTGGAATTTATATATTCATAAAACTGATCAAAAACAATCCGTTCTAACGCTTTCCCAATTGCACACAATATACTTATTGGTCTAAAGTCACTACAGTGTAAGGCGTTCGTGAATTTTGGTATTGCTTTGATGTTGGCTTTTTTCCATTGTGTCGGATAAATACCCATTTGCAGGCTATAGTTAAATATATGCAATAAAACTGGCATGAGAAGGTCCATATTCCTTTTCAATAGCGTAATAGATATATGATCTGGTCCTATGGCTTTTGAAGTTATCCTAAATATGGCTAAATGAATGTCCTCTGGATATATATATATATAGCCAAAATGAAATTCTTCCCGTCGGTCAGTAAATTTTTCCCTGTAGTTAGCGAGAGTTGACAAAACTCTATTGCTGTCTACAACGGTTGATACGTTTAAATAATGCTTATTAAGCTCATCAGCGCTCATTGTTGGGTTATTGCTTTTGTGTCTGGATTTTCCAACACCGAGAGTTTTTATAGCTCTCCACAAAGCTGAAGAGTTTTTAGCTGAATTAATTAGCGAATAAGTGTAACGTATCTTTGGATTACGAATAACTTGCTGGGTTCTGTTGCGTAAGCTTTTGTATTCTACAATGTCCTCGGGTCTCTGAGTTCTGTTGCACTTCTTTCTGGCTCTATTTCGAGATCTTATTAGATCTTTTATTTCTGTGTTGATCCAGGCAGCTGGTGCGTGCCTCACGTTAGCTGAGCGCACTGGGGCATGGCGATCATATAAATCAATTGAACATGTGTTGAATGTTTCGACCTTCTCATCTATAGTTTGCTGCTCGAAAACAGTGTGCCATGGAACTGAGATGGCATCAGCCTTAAACCTTTCATAATTAAACCTGCTGAAGTCTCGAAAAGTTCGAATACTGGGCTTATATTTTGGAGTTGACAGGGTATATACTGTGTATAAGAGATCATGTGCTGAGAAGCCAGAAACAGCTGTTTGGCCAAACTCAATCACGTGCTCATTGCAGTTTGATGCTATTAGATCCAGAGTAGAAGAGGAGGTTGCAGTGTGATGTGTATCTTGATACGGGAGCCACGACAGATTGCAAGTATTTCGAGTTACTACTATGTTTTTCGTTTCAAATGTAGCCGACCCAAAATGGGCATTGAAATCACCGGCTAATATTACATATTTATAACTAAAAATGTGTGAAAGCATGTCATTTAATAGTAGTTCCATAAAACCGACTTTGGGTGCTCTATAAACACAAATAAATAATACTTTAGTATCTTTCAGGCAAATCTCTACGAATAGGTACTCAGGTCTGAAATTCTCATTATTTGGGGATTTGCAGATAACCCGGCACTTAATGTGCTGTCGAACATACACTGCTACTCCACCCCCTTCTCTACGTTGTTTGTCATTGCGGTAGATATTATATCCTGGCAAGGTTACAGATGAATCAGTAATGGACTTATTGAACCATGTTTCACTAACAGCGATTACATCAATACCGGAGTTAACAAATGTGTATTCAAATTCTGCGAAATGTTCTAGCATTTTAAGTGACTGCGTGTTCAGGTGAGTTACTTTAAAATCATTGGGTAATCTATCAGCTATATCACAAAGATAGGCATGCGTATCATACTCATTGGTATTAATATCCATGCAAAAGATAATTGAAAGTTATTGTGAAATTGTTAAACAAGAAATATCAAAAATTACAAAATCTAAAACTTAAGCTATTTTCTAAATATTAATCAATAATATCGGCTTGTATTTTGGCTAGACACTGTAGTTAAAGTTCCACCAGTAACCATATTACATGTTTGTGCTTGCACTTGTAACTTTGATCAGTTGAGCCCCCTCACACTGGCACGTATGAGGGTCCTTTACGTACGAGGAGCGGGAAACTTTTTCTTCAAAAAGTCCAATTCTCGGAGTGTTTTCACACGATGCCTCGTGTCATCAATGCGGATCAGAACAACGCCATCTGCAGTCCAGACACCGTGTAACCCAAAGTGGCTTACTGCTTGTTTTACAATATCAGTCCGGGTTTTCGTCAGATCTTCTCTTACAGTTATGCCGGTATTCCTTAAGTATTTCTTCGACCTGAAGAGTGCTGCTCGATCTGCATAGGACACGAACCGCACTATTATTGGCCGCTTCTTTCCAGCATCCCGGAGTCCTACACGATGAGATCGGTCTATTCTTTGGGGATCGATTGTCACATTCAACTTGGCAGCAACATCCATTACACACCTGTTGGTGTCCTCGCCTGCAGTTTCTGGAATACCAAAAATTCTCAAGTTATTTCGATGCTGGTACTGCTCAAGTTCATCAGTGCGGTCATTCAGTTGCAGCTCAAGTTGATTTATAGTGTCGTCTCGCCTGGCAAGTTCCTGTCTGAGTTCATTGATGACCTGGGTGTTAAAATCTATTGTTTCTTTTAGTTTATCAATCACCTTATTAGCAACTCGATCCACGAGCTCCTCGATTAGGTTCGTATTACTCAGCAGGCTTAAAATGTCAGCTGAGTCTCGGCGCACATCCTGCGTAGCTTGGTTGTGGTCCGCTGAAGAAAAAGTAGTGCCACTGTCCTTCCAGTTTCTTTTTGAGCCGTCAGCTTCGCTAGCATTGCGACAACCCCCACCCTGACTGCGATCCCTGGTCTTCAATTGTTCTCCCGAGCTGCTACCTGCTCCGTTCCTCTCTAGGGCGCTAGGGTCGTCTGCTTTCACTTGCTTGCGCTGTCCACCCTTCGTTTGTTCACGAACTCCGCGCTCCCCACTGCGGTCAACTGCCTTCTTTTGTTTGTCTTTGCCCGCCATTTTGTAGTTTTCAACTCTAACCTCTCACACACTTTAATACTTGTTTATCAAAATAACAGCAATATTTCAACTTACTGCGTTTATCACCGAACGCTCTGCTGTTGATTTACTTCTCACTGATCACTCTTGCAATGCACTGCTTCTACTTTGTCACCTTCTAAAAGCAATTCTGGCTAGGAACTATCACTCACGTTTATACCGCCACTAGCTGAAGTACCCGTGCTTCGCTACGCGTCATAAATAAATTAAAATGTGAGGGTGACAGTTAAAACAGGGGATAGGCGAGTTGCTGCGCAGAGGGAGATTAAGGATGGAACATTTTGTCCAACTACACCGCTCGGCGTTGACCGTGTTTTATAGCACAAATTTAGGTTTTACTCGCTAACAGTTGCAGATACCTTTCGGATAGAAAATGTAATTTTAAACCTCGCATATGCCATCAAAAGTTTGTTATTTCTTAGCGTTCTCTTTTTATTTGAAATGGAAATATGAAAGTTTGAAACCAAAGGGTGTAGTGACGTCACTAAAATGGTCGCAATTTTAAATAGTGCAAAGTATTGAAATCAAAAGTAACCTATATGTTAACCAGGTAAATCAGCTACTTCCATGTAAAATTCACGTAAATCGGACCAGTGGTACTTGCGAGATTGAGTAATACACAGACACACACCATCTCAATTTTAGCCTCGCATCGCTCGCGTCATAGTCGTATCATATTGTTTTTCAATGAAATGCAGGTTTAACCCCGTTAACACCACTTTAGAACCTGAATACCCAAAAATCCCTCCGTAGTAGACGCTTTCGACACACAACAAACAAACATATCCCCAAAATATCATTCTTCTAACTTTAATAGTTTTGGTTGGTCGATGAGAGCAAACATCCAAAAATCCTTCCTTAGTGGACGTTTTTCTTCCAGAAAATCACCCCTCCCCATATGCCCCTTAAATTGCATTTATGAAAACACGGTCGAACACCTATTTATTTTATTTATTTATTCATTTGTTTATTTATTTTTAAGCTGATAGATTTCCTCCGAGTTTCAGACTCCTCCCTATGTCGTTTAAGAGATACACGCTCAGTTAGGAATCTTTCAACCCCCACTTTTCATCCCTTTCACCTCATAATATACACTACATCGAAAAACCATTAGACATGTGTCAGCTTATTTTTAATGATTAGTATATGTGCCAAGTATCACATCCCCAAATGAAACCACTCGTGAGATATTGTTATTCAATGGAAAGCACGTTTACCCCCTTAACACCTCTTTAGAACCTGAATATCCAAAACTCTTTCCTTGGTGGACGTTTTCGACATACAACGAACATATCCCCAAAATGTCATGTTTCTAACTTCAATAATTTTGGCTGGGCGATGATGAGTGAGTCAGTCAGGACATTTTCTTTCATTTATTTTTGATAACTTCACCCCTCCCCATGAACCCCTTAAATTGGATTTATGAAACAAACGGTCAAACACCTATTTACTTATTTAAAGCTGTTTTCCCCCTGAGTTTGATGAGTGAGTAAGTGAGTCAATCAGTTAGGACACTTTCTTTCCTGTCTTTTTCCCCCAGAATTTCACCCCTCTCCAAGGGCCCCTTAAATTGGATTCATGAAAAAACGTTCGAACACCTATTTACCTGTATTTTAAGCTGTTTTTTCCCACCGAATTTCAAACTTCACGCCTATGTCGTTTCAGAGATACACGCTTCGTCAAGAATCCCTCAACCCCCAATTTTCACCCCATTCACCTCATAATATACACCACATCGATAAACCCTTAGACATATGTCTGATTATTTTTAATGATTAGTTTATATACCGAATATCACATCCCCAAACAAACAACTCATGAGATATCGTTATTCAAAGAAATGCACGTTTACCCCCTTGACACGTCTCTAAAACCCGAATAAACAAAAATCATTCCTTAGTTAACGTTTTCGACATACAGCGAACATCTTCCCAAAATTTCATGTTTCCAACTTTAATAGTTTTCGCTGGGCGTGATGAGTGAGTGAGTCAGACAGGACATTTTCTTTCATTTATTTTACCAGAATTTCACCCCTCCCCATGGGCCCATTAAATTGGATTGATTAAAAAACGCTTGAACACCTATTAACTTATTTCTTAAGCTGTCTTTTTACCCTGAGTCAGTCGGTTAGGACACTTTCTCTCCTTTTTTTCCCCCAGAATTTCACCCCACCCCATTGGCCCCTTAAATTAATTTATGAAAAAAAAACAGTCGAAAACCGATTTACTTACTTTTTAAGCTGATTTGTTTTCGCTGAGTTTCAAATTTCTCGACTCTGTCGTTTAAGAGATAGGCCTACACGCTCCATTAGGAATCCTTCAACCCCCACTTTTCAGCCCTTTCACCTCATAATAATACACCACATCGAAAAACGCTTAAACACATGTCTGAGTATTTTTAATGATTAGTTTATATGCCGAGTATCACATCCACAAATGAAACCACTCGTGAGATATTGATATTCAATGAAATGCAGGTTTAACCCCCTTAAGACCCCTTTAGAACCCGAATATCCAAAAAACCTCCCTTAGTGTACGGTTTTGACATACAACGAACATATCGCCGAAATGTCATGTTTCCAACTTCAATATTTTTGGCTGGGCGATGATGAGTGAGTGAATGAGTCAGGACATTTCCTTTCATTTTTTTCTTCTTCAGAATTTCACCCCTCCCGATGAACCCCTTCAATTTGATTGAAAAACAAACTGTCGAAAAGCTATTTACTTACTTTAAAGCAGTTTTTTCCTGTGAGTTTGATGAGTGAGTCAGTCAGTCAATCAGTTAGGACACTTTCTTTCCTGTCCCTCCCCCCGAATTTCACCCCTCCCCATGGGCCCCTTAAATTGGATTTATGGAAAAGCGGTCAAACACATATTTACTCATTTTTATGCTGATTTTTTTTCGCTGAATTTCAAATTCCTCGCCTATGTCGTTTAAGAGATACACGCTCCGTTAGGAATCTTTCAATCCCCACTTTTCACCCCTAAGGACACCATGTAGAGTTCGCCTTGAAACTGACCACACTATTTGAATAAATTATGTGGCTATCTTACTACTATACCATTAATTTCAAAGCATTGAAACTTTGCACATGCAGTTAGTGATATCTCCTCAACACAGGGATAGAATTTTGGAAAGATCCAAATGCCCAGTTTATGTAAAATACATTTTAAATTTTACCTGAAAAATAATTTTTGAGAATGTTTTAATCTCTTTAGGTACACTTTTCTCAGAAAGTAGCAGCCAGAGAGCAACTAAACTGCCCACATATGTCGTATAGGCTTTGATTTACACAGTAGGTGAAAGATTTTATTCATTAGATTATTATTTGGCCACTTAAAAAAATTATATATTTGATGTACCAAATTTTGGTAAATGTTTTGTATTTTTTATAGGGCTTGATATCTGTTAAAATCCAGTTATATTTCACCTATTGTGTTTATAATGACCCCATGCATACCCATAAAAAAATTCATGACAATAAGTTCAGTAGTTTCAGAGAAAAGTGTACCTGAATGTCAAAAAATATAAGTTACGGTAAAAGACAAAAAAGCAAAGACATGCGTTTTTGACACATACCAGCCTTTTAGAATTTTCCAGCTCCATACTTCTCTTAATTCTTGGTTTCCTCATCTTCTTTCTTCTTCTTTTCAGCTCTCTTCTTTATCCTGGCTTCTTTGGTCATCTCCTGGACACTCTTTTCAGCTTCCTTCAGTCGCAGCATATCACTCTTGCGAAGCGCACATGCAATTTCATTGCCTGGTACAATGCCAAGTTTTTCATGCCATAAACAAACCTCAAATTAACCTCGTATTTCTTCTCAACTAATTTTGATGTCATAGTTGATTTATTGCTGCCACATGAATTACATTGTATTTCCAATCTTGTGGCTAAGCCCCTTCTACTTTTTTCATCTTCCTTTAGTTCAAAACAGTCTACACCATCACAGTGTTTACATTTAGCAAATGAGTGTAGCAAAGCAGAAAGTACACCTATATTTAGAATTACATAACTATCACAACTACTTGCATTGCTCACAGTGGAACAGGCATTACTCTCGGATTCCAAATAATAGTTTCCTTTTTGAGGCACATCTTGCTCTTCCAATGTCATGTTTTGAGTCGGTTGAATGCAATCCAAAATCGCCCTTCACACCTTTGGCAACACGGCGATAATATTTACCTTTACCAAACTTCCTAATTCGACCCATAATAACACACGGGAACACAAAAATGTAAATAAATGTTATAAAAACAACGACGACTGATCTACACGAGGTTACCACTGAAAATTCAAAACATCAACAAGTTTCCGCGGAAACCGATGCTTAGATGTTTCCATGGATATTATATAAGCAAGGCAGCTACTAGAACTACTCAGATGTTTCCATGGAGATTATATAAGCTACCAGAACTACCAACAGACAAAACAAGACTTCCTATTAGCATGCCGAAAAACAACATTTGGTGACAGTCCACGCCAGGTGGGCGTGGTCAGTTGAGCACCATAATTAAATGCCCCGAAAAAGGCATTTAGAGGGCCGGAAGGTGCAAAAATCATATGCCACCTTATAGAATAGACCTTCCCTCACACATTTATCAAAGAAAAAAAAAATCCGATTTTTTCATCCCTCAACTCTACAAGGTGTCCTTTCCTCATAAACACATCGAAAAACCCTCAGACACGTGTCTTGTTACTTTTTAATGATAAGTTTATATGCCGTGTATCACATCCCCCAATGAAACCAATCGGGAGATATAGTTATTCAATAAAATGCAGGTTTAACCCCCTCAAGACCCCTTTAGAACCTGAATATCCGAAAATCCTCCCTTAGTAGACGGTTTTGACATACAATGAACATATTCCCAAACTGTCATGTTTCTAACTTCAATAATTTTGGCTAGGCGATGATGAGTGAGTAAGTGAGTGAGTCTGGACATTTTCTTTCAATTTTCTTTTTTCAGAATTTCACCCCTCCCCATGAACCCCTTAAATTTGATTTATGAAAAAAAAACTGTCGAACAGCTATTTACTTACTTTAAAGCAGTTTCCCCCCCCCCCTGAGTTTGATGAGTGAGCCAGTCAGTCAATCAGTTAGGACACTTTCTTTCCTGTTCCCCCCCCCCCCCCAGAATTTCATCTCTCCCCATGGGCCCCTTTAATTGGATTTATGAAAAAACTGTCAAACACATATTTACTTCTTTTTTATGTTGATTTTTTTTCGCTGTGTTTCAAACTCCTCGCCTATGTCGTTTAAGAGACACACGCTCCGTTAAGAATCTTTTAATCCCCACTTTTCACCCCTTTCACCTCATAATATACACCACATCGAAAAACCCTCAGACACATGTCTTCTTATTTTTAATGATGAGTTTATATGCCGAGTATCACATCCCCCCATGAAACCAATCGGGAGATATTGCTATTCAATTAAATGCAGGTCTACCCCCTTAACACCCCTTTAGAACCTGAATAGCCAAAATTTCTCTCTTAGTGGGCATTTGCGGCCGTTGAGGAAGCTGCATACCAGATTTCATTCCAATCCATTCGGTGGTTTCTGAGATTTCGTGATGAATAAATGAATGAGTGAGTGAGTGGGTGAGTGGTATTTGAAAAATATATAGTAGAAAGAAGATAGTGTCAAGTCTTTGTTGTGCTAAACTCGGTTGACAGTGCTGTGTGAGCAGCTGAGTAACTAACGGGATTTCAAGTAAAGATCCTCATTTTCTATACCGGTAGTGCTGAGCGCAATTGGCATCAAGTCGGCCGTGTCTCGACTTGAGCTATGTTGCCATGGAAAATATCTGCCTTGCCATTCCTTCATGAGTATATTTTATGATTTGATTAGCCTGTTTTTGAGTGAAAAAGGGCCAAAATCAGAAGAATGAGAAAGACTATCGAAAATACATGTAGCCAGCGGTTCCTTCTGGGTCCTAAACTATGTGTATGCAAAATATGGTTGAGATTGGTGGAACGGTGTAGATTTGTATACGGAACCAACATATATACATACATACATACATACATACAGACTTTCACTTTTATATATTAGATATGGTTGCGCGGGGGATGTACCTTACTTAAACCTTGTGCAACGATTGTACGCATATTGAAGAAAACACTGGCACTTGTTAGGAGAAACAAATATCAAAATCCTAATAATTGTTCACATTATTAGCCTATTTTCAATTTAAAAGAAAAATAGGCTTATGAGATCACCTTTTGTCCGTGAGTGTGAGCGTGTGTGTGTGTGTGTGTGTGTGTGTGTGCGTGAGAGAGAGAGGTGTGTGTGTGTTTCCCCGTAATAAAATCTAACCGGCTGGAGCGATTTCAATGAAACTCGGTAAGTTCATAGCACTATTCCTGGCGACCCCGACCGTGCCCTTCAAATTTTGTTACATCTCGCCAATCCAACATGGCGGCTGTGGGAAATATTTCACCAGCATTCAATATCTCCGAAACTATTTCCGATATCACCCTGAAATTTTTTACGGTGATAAAGGAAGCTACTAGAAGTTCACCTATGTGACTTTTGAAACACTGGTAACTACAAAACCAACATGGCGGCCACGCGAATTTGCGACTTTAAATAGACGTTTCTCGCGATTTAAACAACCAAACGCAATAAAACTGGTACAGTTTATGTTTATACACATTGTAATGCACCGACATCTAACTTCGTTCAATTGTTTACATAAGCACAAGATGGCGGATGTGCGAAATATTTCACCGGCATTCTATATCTCTGAAACTATTGGCGGTATCATCCTGAAATTTTGTACGGATATAAAGGACACTACTAGAAGTTTATCTATAAGACATTCGCAAACCGGTTAACTACAAAACGGACATGGCGGCCAAGCGAATTTGAAAAAAATAAATAGACCTTTCTCGCGATTTAATGTTCCAAACGCAATGAAATCTGGTACAGGAAATGTTTATACACGTTGTAATGCACTGGTATCTAAATTAATTCAATTGTTTACATAACCTCAAGATGGCGGCTGTGCGAATTTTAAAATTAAGTTCTTATTTCTTGTGTCGTAATCATGCGATCGAAGTAAAAGTTTGAATAATGAACCTACACAATAATTTTCCTTTAATGGTACATGACTCTATGGCTTATACATTTAACAATCCAACATGGCGACCATCCAAAATATTTAGACGGCTCTGAATATCTATGAATCTATTATAGCAATCAAACTGATATTTTTATGTTCATAGGGGCTATGAACTTAAGTTCACCTATAGGACTTTAAATAACCTGGTGATCACAAATCCAACATGGCGGCGACGAGAATTTTAAATATGCACATGGACGTTTCTCGCAATTTAACCATCCGCGTGCAGTGAAACTTGGTACAGTAAATCCTTATACGAATGTTAATTGACTGACATCTAATTTATTTCAATTGTTTCCATAACCACAAGATGGCAGCTGTGCGAAATTTTAAAATCTTCTTGTTACTTCTTGTGTCCTAATCATGCGATTGAAGTTTGAATGCTACACGTACACAATAATCTTCATGTAACAGTACATAACTCTAGGACCTACATATATAAAATCCAACAAGGCGACCATCCGAAATATTAGTCGGTTCTCAATATCTACGAATCTATTACAGCCATCAAACTGAAATTTTGTATGTTGATAAAAGCTGTTAACATAAGTAGGATGTATGAAAATAGGCTGTATAGTTCATCACGGAACTACTTGTTTTTATATCTAATTTTCGCTGTTTACACTCGCTTTCAGATGTCCTCCACCGTTATCCTCATTCTCCCATCTTTATAAGAACGTTTAAGGTAATTGTACCGGTTTTCGTCACAGATCCAGTCTTCGTCACTCTCGTATATAAGTACAAAAAATAAGCATGTCAACGGGTCTTTCTCAACGCACGAAGTCTTACGAGATGCGTCATACCTTCCTTGCCGATAAGGAGCAACTTTGCGAAATCATGCGTGCGATGTAATAGGTGATTCCCTGCGTCAAACATCTCCTGTTAGCTGAGCTGCCTTGACGCGTCATTTGCTTCTCGCATGTGCTAAGCACGCGCGCGAGTTAATTATGTGCATGCGTGTTATGTTCCGACATTTTAAAATGTTACAAGTGCGTGATATAGTTGGTAATTGTTTCTGTAACATATGTGATTTGTTATTTCGTGCTCACGTGCCTAGTTTTGTTAGTAATGCCGGTGACGAACACTGGATTTAAAAATTGCACTTTACCAATGCTCGTCATTTGTGACGAAAACTGGCACATTGTCATTTCTCCTTGCAAGACCTAACTAACAATATACTTACAATGTAGCTCTCAATTACCCTGTATTAATTAAATTATCATTTGATCATCGTGTCCAGTAGTCGTCATAGCTGACGAACTTTAGAGAACATTCGTGACGAACACTAGTGCACGATAATGTTAATGTTTGTGTTAACGTTTCGCAACAAATAAACATTTACAGGGTATTGTTATTATTACGTAGGTCTCTCTTCTTGACGGCCGCACCTCAGTAGGCCTAGTTTTTTTTTTTGGGCCAGGCGTGCTACAGAGGATTTTTAAAATTTTTATTGAGATGATAAATAATATATTGTTCTAAGACTAAATCCTTGCTTTCAGGCAATATGTTAGATAGTTATTGTTGTTTTAAGGGGCGGAACTAAGAGTTCATCTGCCCCAGGCAATATGTCGAAACGCAGGCCGTTGTGGAGGATGGCATGAGTATTAAAAAGGCCGCGGAGAGGAACGGTGTTCCGAGAAACACCCTCTCGGACAAAATTAAAGGAAAATCTCCTAGAGAGGGGAAAATGGGGCTAAGTTCCATTTTAACAAAGGAAGCTGAGGCTATGCTAGTTCAATGGGTAATCTCACTACGTAAAGCGGGGTCCCGGTAACAAAGGACGATTTGCAAAAGCGTCCAGTGCCTTACACAAGAATTGAAGAGGGACTTTCCTTTCAAAGATGGCCGCCAGGAAGGAAATGGCGTGAATCTTTCATAAAAAGAAATGCAGGTCTATCTTTTATGAACCCCTCAAAATTTGACAGTAAGCCGTGCTGCAATTACAGAACATCAAAATAAAACCTGGGTTTCAGAAGTCTACAGCTATTCAGTGGAAAACGACTTCCAGTCTATTTTGTCAGACCCTCGGCGACTGTTAAACGCTGACGAGACAGTTTTCTTTCTCAATCCGAAAGGCAACAAAGTGCTGGCGAACAGGGATTACAAGACAATATATCAGCAAGTAAATTCGGAAGAGAAAGAATGCTTGATGGTATTTCCAACAGGCAATGCCCACGGCGATATTTCTCCTTCCCTTGTAGTGTTCAAGTATGAACGTCTGCCGCAAGACATCATTATTGCCTCAATGCCAGCACACTGGGGCATTGGCAAATCGCCAAACGGGTGAATGACGGGGGGAAGTGTTTTACGAATTTCTCAGTAACATATTTCATCCTTGGTTGGTTGAGGAGGAGATTCCTCTCCCTGACATTATTCATAGACGGGCACTTCTCACACTTGACCATACATACTAGTAAATTTTGTGAGGATCATGGAATTGTTTTGGTCGCTTTACTACCTAATGTCACACACGTACTTCAACCCACGGATGTTGGAGTTTTTAAGCTACTAAAGACTGCCTGGAAGAAAAATGTACATGAGTGGCGAATTCAGAGGGTTTCTATGGCAACAATCGGTGTTAGTTCTCGGCGAATGGTCATTTTCCAGGCTGTTATGCCGTGGTCTCACTGGTTTAGAGCAGAATTACGATATTTTCCTGCTCGTATGTCTTCTACCCACCAATCCAACTTCCCGTTGCCATCTTTTTTTTTAATATTACATTTTTATTAAAAAACATAATTACTGGTACTGTTTTATTCGTAAATGTTAGCCTCCAAGTCGATACATCGGTGTATTACGCAACAATTGACAGAAATGCATTATAAACAGCAGACAAAGAAAATTAACAATGTGACGGCAATTGGTGCAAATGGGTGACGAATATAGGAAAAATCCAAATTCATCGTGCCGAACACTGGCGCAAAAACACACTTTTTAAAAAAATACGTCATTTTTCCTAAAACTAATATCATTGATATTTGGTCTTTCCTAGTGTTTGAGTAGAGTTTGAGGTTAGGTACAGTGCTTTTGTTGATTAAATTTACCAAAATGTGTACGGTGTATATGATTTCTTGTCTAAATCTCCCATAACATGACGACCATTGGTGCTGGTGCATTTACCTTAACATTTAGTTATTAAATTGATTCGAACTCAATTATGAAGGGATTTATTTAGCGTTCCTAAGAAACTTGATCCATACAGAAGATGCTTGTCTGCCATATCCGGATTCGAGTATCCCATTGTATCACGACGTGTACCGTCCGTCCACTCAATAACAACTGACAATACCACTCCACTCTACTCTAGCTTATGACCTGTGTGGACGTGTTTACTTGTTTGCTAACCACCAGACATCACGTGGCTTTGAATGCAAAACAAATGCACACAGACTTGAATATCGACGAAACGTACAAGTGGCCTGTGTGCCCTCCACAAATGACCGACTAGCATCGTACCACCGTATATGTTATGCACACCACAAACAATGATTGTAACACGGCAAGGAGCACTCACACACACACACGCATATGTTTACAGGACATGTTCTGCTTGTTGTCAGGTCCTCTATCGAATCCCCGGAGCTTCCCCACATATTTAGTTACACTCTGTATAGTGAATGTTGGCCTCGGCCATTGCTCAACGTCAGCCTATCATCATCTAAAACGTCATGCTATTTGCCTCCTTCTATTAGCTTTGACATTAAATACTTTCTTTTTGCATTATCAAATTTCTTGAAATTCAATATAGAGCGGCTAGATGGTGTCTACTATATCTAAAATGGATCATTTTCTTATATCATGTTAGTCTTCAGCGATCTCATAATTTAACAACGCTGGCGTTCTCATTGCTTTCGACTTCGCACCCATCCCCTCCTCTGTTCTCTAGCAGGACGTAGCACTTCCCGTGTCATAGTTCTTCGCCCTTATTTAAAACTAGCTGTTATCCGCGGCTTCGCCCGCAATAACATTTGGAATCCCGTTATAACATTAGTTAAATAGATAAGCATGGGTCCTAGTGGAAAATAATTCTTTCACCTGAAACCAAAAATGCATGGGACGAAAAAACATCAAAATATCATGTTGGTTTCGGACCCTGAAAGACGTGAAAAATATAATAAAAGTATTAACATTTTTTTTTTTGAAATTTAATTCGAATCAATTTTTATGTCATTCCTGGGACTTTGAAAATTCCGGCTAAAAAGTACAAAATCATTAATAACTCCCTAAGTATTCGTCGTATGATGAAATAGCAAGAGACAAAAAAGATGTAATATGTGATTGACTACAACCTAGGCCATGTATAATTATACACTCAGACATATTACGTCCCCCCTCCCATAATTTCACCCCTCCCCATGGGCCCCTAAAATTGGATTTGAGAAAAACGGTCAAACATCTATTTACTTATTTTTTATGCTGATTTTTTCCGCTGAGTTCCAAACTCCTCGCCTATGTCGGTTAAGAGATACACGCTCCGTTACGAATCCTTCAACCCCCACGTTTCACCCCTTTCACCTCATAATATAAACCACATCGAAAACCCCTCAGACACGTGTCTTCTTATTTTTAGCCTACTTTTCACATTTGAAAAAATGAGGAAAAAGTAGTCTTATGAGATCGATCCGGGAAAATGTCTGTCTGTCTGTCTGTCTGTCTGTCTATCCTTCTGTCTGTCTGTCTGTCTGTGTGTGTGTCCCCCCCTATCAACTCCTAAACGGCTGGAGCAATCGAAATAAAATTTGGTAGGAGTAAAGATCTATACCTGAATATCTCACGGCCATATTTGAAAATGATGTCAGTGCTACCAACTGCTGAAAAATCGCAATTGAAATTTGAGCTCCATGTTGGATATCTTGGAAGGTATGAATGGGAGCTATTTCATAATCGGCACACATATAGATAATAATATTGCAGTTAAATTTCCAGAAGGCCATACATGGCAGTGTTGCCAAAATGATTATAAGCCTACTGATAGGTCCAATATTTAAATGCATATAACTTCTACACTATCAATTGGAATTCAACCAAATTTCGTATGTTGTATGTGTACACCAGTGCTGCCAACTGTTAAAAAATGCTCTTAATTTATTTTATCCAAATACCAATATATATGAGAAAGTATGCAAGCCGACAGCTTTAAACTATGCACACGTATAGTACATGACATTCTATAATAATTTGGAGTAACTTATATACGTCAGTGCTACCAACATGATTCTAAGCCTGCTGAGAGGTCCAAATTTAAATACATGTAACTTCCATACTATCATTTGGATTTCAACCAAATTTCGTATGTGCTATGTGTACCTTAACAGCTATGACTATGCGTATTCTTCAGAGCAACCAGGGCTGCCAACTGTTAATAAATGCTGTCTCTACTTTTGTTACCCTAATATCAATATATCAGAAAGAATGCAAGCCAATAGCTCTAAACTTTGCACACGTATGGTACCTGGCATTCTAGATTACTATGGATTAACTAATATACGTCGGTGCTGCCAACATGATTCTAAGCCTGCTGATAGGTCCAATTTTAAAATTCATGTAACTTCTATACTAACTAATGGATATCATTCAAAATTGGCACAACAATAGATCATATTATTTCAGATTATTTCTGACCAATACATGCATGACACTTTTGCCAACGTGATTTTACGCGCGCTGTTAGATCCAATGTTTAACTGCATGTAACGTCCATGCTATGCATTGGACTCCAACCAAATTTTGTGTTCTGTACCTTAAGAGATGGAACTAAGAATATATTCAGTCACCAGGGCTGCCAACTGTAGTGCTCTATTAGGCTACATTATGCCAGGTATACAGTATTTCGAACTAATTAGAAATTTCGATATTACCAACTTAATTTCGTCATTATTCTAGATAGATCCATATCGATTAATCATTGGCATGAATCTTAAATTTTAAGAAAAGTAGGCTCTTTAGTTCGTCACGGAACTTCTTGTTAATGTTGAGTTTATATGCCGAGTATCACATCCCCCAATGAAACCAATCGGGAGATATTGCTATTCAGTGAAATGCAGTTCTACCCCCCTTAACACCCCTTTAGAACCTGAATATCCAAAAATCCTTTCTTAGTGGGCGTTTGCGGCCCTTGTGGAAGCTGCATTCCAAATTTCATTCCAATCCGTCGGTGGTTTCTGAGATTTCGTGATGAATGAATGAGTCAGTCAGTGAGTGAGTGGTATTTGAGCTTTATATAGTAGATTTACTTGAGTGTTATTAAATTTGCCGATTCCCTACGGTCACAAGTTCAATATGCATTAACTTATCGATTGGGGGATATCTGAAAATACAACCAGGATTATTTTGTTGTATTCTTTTAATAAACTGCTTAGTTTTGTTTTAACACGACGTGGCCATTTCACTACTTTGAACCGTTTTAAGAACTAAACATTTTTACGATGAATCGCAGACGAGGAAACAAACTTCCGTCATCAAAAATTCTGAACTAAAAAGCAAAATATTCCACCCATTCTTGCTATGAACTAGTCCACGGCTTAAGATCAGCAAAATAATTAATTTAACGAAGCCAATAAGAAATGAAATGGTAATTAGAGGGGGAACGCGTCTAGTCTAGTGATAGGTAGCATTTCTCTTTGGCAGGAAAGTTTTTTTCGAAATTGGTTATTTGGCCTGGAAAAAATACTACGGACGCCCTTAATTCTGATGGAATTCTGATTCTCTACCACACAGTGTAAACATCTCGCAGCGACTGTACATAATTAACAATTTACCTTCAAATATTAACTTAATCATAGTTTACATCGTTCCAAACTCATTTGATGTTTGCTTACGGCGAGAAATGTCAGCCATGTCCCTCCCACCTTGACTGACATCGATTAGTGTAATGGACAAGAAGATTGTATGACCATTATGCTGTCCTTCCTTAAATGAAACATTATACTTGTGTTTATAACGTGTAATTAGGCATGCCACGGTGGGTGTGTGGTTATAGTGTCGGACTACCAACCCCAAGATTGCAGGTTCGCTCCTGGCCATGGTAAGTGGTTTTTGAAAGCCGACAAAAATCACGATACTCATGTCATACGTTGTTGGCATGTTAAAGAACCCATTTGAATTCAGTAGGCCGAGTTCATAATGGCAAAATTAATCTCGGGATTTTCCGCCAACACAAAGTTCCTCATTTCTCTACTAGAAAGCGGTATAGCGCCAAGGAGCTTAGATAGGCTATCTAACCTCATTAACATTCATAGCGCTCCAAGGAGCATTAAATTCGACACGCAAGCTGCCCTCTGGGTGTAAATTAACAAAGCTTGCACCCGGCACCCGAGGCCACACGATATTATTATTAGGACTTAATCTAATCGGGTATCACCAAAATGGAGTTTGGAAGTAACGAGACATTGTTCATTTCGCTTTTGAGTCCATAGTGTGTTAAATTATAAATCGTAAGTCGGATTGTGTGGCACAGTTAATGAAGCATTGTCCTTCAGGAAATAGATTGTGCTCAGATCGATGGCGTTAAAGGTATTGATAGGTTAAGAGTAACTTATATATTCCCTTTTGTGCTAAGTTCAAGTACCCCAAAGCAGTTAAATCTGGCGTTAATCACAAGTAGGGGAGCAGTGAGAGTTCTGCCCCACCCATTTTATTTGTACCCGACAGTACATATTAAATAATTAATATCTGGTGAACTCATGGTCGGATGTTGACAAATTTGAAGTCGTTGGACTCAGAGTGACGTCCTCTTTGCTATGGACCACTGGTTATATTTTTCAAAAATTTTTAGAAAAATCTTGTCTTTGAAAATAGGCGATAGTTTAAAAACCAAACATGATAGAACGTTGTGCCATGGTTGAAACGAATGGTCTTTATGCCCTTTATTTTTTATAATAAAACTTTTTTATATTTTGACATTTTTTGGAAACAGTTCAATTTTGAAATTCCGATATTTCGAAAACTAGGAATTTTACAAAAAAGTTTGTTTGACATAAATGAAAGGTATCTAACCCTTGTACCCACGACATAAATTTCAAGTCTCTAGAATAAAAATACAAAAAGAGTAGTAGTGCTGTAAGGACAGTTCTGAGCCACCCCGTACTTTCATACAATATATGCACTCAACCCACTATTATCAATGGCAATCTTATGTAGGCCTATTCACTTATATTTTGAAATAGTTTTGATGCATGTCTTTGAAGTTATCACTATTTGTTATTAGCGCGTCAACGATACAGTTCCTTTACTGAGCCGGGAATGAAATCCGGGCCTTCACGTTGGTAGCCAATAATACTATCTACTACGACACGGGACAGTATCATTAACATATTCAACCATTGAAGTGAAGCTCACACCAACACGGAAAATTGAGCGACAGATAATTTTCCAAAACATATACTGTATATATATATATAGATACTATATGGCGGATAATACCAAACTAGACCACAATACAACGGTTAGGCACTAATTTAACAAAATATAGCGTTGGGGCATTAATTCGATAAGGTCATGTATGGACTACAAATACATAACGATCATTCAGGTCTTCGTCTTCAAGGTGTTTTTTTCCTTACCGTTTAGCTTCCTGCCAGAGAATTCTCAATCCTTGTATCATTACTATGTAATTAGTTTTAAATACAGTTGCATTTAGAGACGCCAGGTTACCGAGCAGATTTTTCCCTGAATAGGATCTGTAACGCGCCAGTAAATACTGACTGCTTCAGGATTCGATCCTACAACTTTGCGAACAGCAGCCAAGAATGCCACTGATGCGCTACTAACAAAGAGAATATTATCATATGCCATATAAAACAAATTGTACTTACCCGCCTCGAAAGTGTTTGAAATTGTATTAGTTTTTAAGTTGCTCCTTCTGCCTTCAGATTCATCAACACTCTGATTGACGGTCAAATTGAAAAATAACAACTACACGTTGCCTGGAAGGAGACTTCGTCTTGGTAGTTGGATTGACTCCCAAAGCCAAGATTTCAGATTCTTCCAAGTATCAGACCGATAGCACTCAAGTGTTTTCTAATGCGACAACCACGTATCACTATACGGTATTCTCTAAAATCCCACTCTTGTGCACACACAGGCGCTTGATAAGTCACAGAAGATAAAATAGAAGGCCATTTTAGTTAACATTATTATTGACAGGCAACATTGAAACTTTCAGTAACGTCACATCATTCAAACTCTAAATATTATACGTTGGTTTTATTCACAGTGCTCCTATGTACTGAAATAGAGAGGACTAAGTTTAATGTGCACAATGAAGAGTGGCACCTGGGAGACTGTCTGCAGAATATAGTCAACCGTTACTTCGATCAAGAATAAGATCTGCTGATTTGTTTGGAACACTCTAGGATCGAGGAGCATCTGTTTCTTGATCAATTTCTTCAACAATATTTCTTCAATGTAAATCATACAGGTGTAGTCTCTTACTGCAGTGACGATAAGCTACCAAGACAGGAGAGAGAACATGTAGATAATATCTTGATTGTGTTGCAAGGAACTGAACAATGTGATCAAGTTTCCACACAGATTCAAACATTAGACCAAACCTATGCTTTGAGTGCCAGTGGACGGTTTCCTGTTGTAATCGATGAAGCTGCTAAAGTCAAGGATCAACGAACTGCAGTTCATCGTTTTGTGAATAGCCTTTGGAACATGTGTGTATTGAATATTTTGGTACTTATCTCATGACCGATAACGAATACAGTCATATCTTCCGTGAATCTGTAGAGTAGTTGTTTATCTAATCTCCGCAAATGACGGCATTCATGGTCCATATTGATTGGCATATCGCTTAGTCATCAACCAAATCGTTTTACATCACGAGTTTTATTTACTGTTTGGGTGTTCTGTAGCTTGTTGATCAATTCACCATTTCAGTCCCAGTTAATCGGGGTTAATCACCAACCCGGTTTATGAGAAACAAATTCTAAATCTAGACTTCACTATGCCACCTTGCGAACTCTCGCGGAGGATTTGGAACCCGGAGAAGGTGTTATACATAGTAAGATATTTGACAAATTTGAGTATTTACGGATGGTTCAGCTATGGCATATTTTAGTACATCAAAACCTTCCAATTTTTAAGGTAGAAGTTTTCAATGAGACAATTAAAAATGAGAAAAATTATGCAATATTCTATCCCCGTGCTGGTGCGAGTATTTTCTTGGCAAATAGGCCTAGAATTAAGACACCCTTACCTTCAGAACATTCTGGAATATTGTACGATGTCGCCATGTTTCTTAGAATTAATAGCCCTTATACAGATAAGTTCAATACTGTATTCACAAGAATAAGAGAAGCTGAAGATTGATCTACTTAGATACTTATCATTGTAAACAAATATCGTATTATATAGGCGGACAGAGATGGGTGATTTAATACGAGAAATTCAGAGTGTGAAAATCTAAACACTCCATTATCTAACGGTGGTATCAGAGGGAGTTCGGTTATTCCTCCACGTTATTTATCTCATCTGTACCTGTATTATTATTCCTGGACGCAGAGCCTTATTTGGATTTTAACCATGAATGTATTGAATTCCTCATGATTATCTGGATGATATGACGGTTCTTGAGAAATTGATAAAAATCAAATCAGTAATCACGGGGTCTGCATTTTAGTTTCCCAAGTAGCGAGGAAGAATATTATAAAGAAAGACTGATTAACACTGATTCAAATAACAATATTTAAAAAAAATTGACATTATTCTTTTGTCCAAGTTTCACAATTTGCTTTTTCTTTGATATCCTCTTTACCATTTCCTTCAATCTCCCATTCCTCCTTAAATTAGATGTACGATATGTACTGTTTGCTGTATCATTTTTGTCCGATTCCTTTGAAACTTTTACCAAACTACACATGGGACCCATCCATCAATGTTTTGTGTAAGAAGCTTTGTTTTCTGTTTTCAGTTCTCTGAATGTTTGAAAAACAGAATAAAAATGTCAAATTTCCAAAAACCTCTAAAATTACTAAATACTATTCAATCATCAAATGTATTTCACTGAGTGCTTCTATTTAATGCCTACAATGTTGTGAACTAGAATAGTGCAGTTATCTGCAAGGAAATTTCTCAATTTTCAAAAACAATTGCAATTTTATCATTGCTTAAAATATACCGACAGCAGTGGCTACGCTGGCTAAAGCGCAGCGTAGGTAATGGGGCCAAGCTCTCTGATGAATCGGTAAGTGCGTGGGTTCGAACCACACCGTCGGCCGTCCTTGAAATTGTTTTCCGTGGTTTCTTATTTTCAACACCAGGCACTATATGCCTGTGAAACCTGGAAATTCACGGCTAAGGTAATTAAGCGGTTAGATGTTTTCCAACAACGTTGCCTTAGATGAATTCTTGGAGTCTCCAATCGTGATCATGTCACAAATGAAGCCTTATAAAGAAGATCAGACTCAGTACGCCTGTCAACGAAACATCGCCGGCCGCGAAAAGCTTGGCGTCAAGCAATGAGAGAAGATCACAGGACCATTGGCATCTCTTGGGATGAAGCCGAAGCTGTTGCGATCGGCCTACATCGCTGGAGAAGACTTGTTGCCCAATGTGCCTTGCACAGGACCTTATGATGTGCACCAGGGAAATGCTGGGACGGTACCTTCTGATAGGCCACGGCCGCTTCCTTCCACATCCTTGCCCAGTTTCATCCATCGTCACCTCATCCTAATGGGCAGGTCACCCATGGGCATTGACTAGAAAGACCTGCACTAGGCCTCTCAGGAGGCCACTCGAAAAAATATTGCTTAAATTAAACAAACTGAGGCGAGCAGAAATGCACAAGAAGGACCTGGAGGACTCTTTCAGTAAGTGAGGCGGCAGGTGCGAGGCTGTAGAGACTGTGTAAGCTGTGACAATCATAGTGACGACTCACAGACAGAGTCTAGAGTTAAGTTCACGACAGTTGTGAAGATAAATGTGAAGATAAATATAGAGTTCATTTGAGTTGAGTTCAATCAGTCCAGTGACATGTTTCAGGACGTTAGTACTGAAGAAACATTTTCTCTCAAAGGACAGTGTAAATAAATAATTGTTTGGAATGAGACTCAGTGTGTGTGTGTGTGTGTGTGTGTGTGTGTGTGTGTGTGTGTGTGTGTGTGTGTGTGTGTGTGTGTGCGTGTGTGCGCGTGATTAGGCTAAATGATTTTAATGTTCATTATTGTAAGTTATTGTAGTAAATAAAGAACTAGTAGTATAGTACCTATATGCCAGACTTGTTATCTTAAAAATGAAAATCCACAGCCTGCTTTCAGTCGACCGACCTGGTCAGACAAAAGAATGAATGAAGGCCCCATCTAGCGGTGAGGATATGAATTGTGCTGAGTGCCGAAGCCTGTCGATCTTCCCTGGGGCAATGATTAAATGAATGACAGATGAAATGAAATGGTAGTGGAGAGTGCTGCTGGAATGAAATTATGACAGGGAAAAGCGGAGTACCCGGAGAAAAACCTGTCTGCCTCTGCTTTGTCCAGCACAAATCTCACATGGCGTGACCGGGATTTGAACCACGGACCCAGCGGTGAGAGGCCACGCGTGCTTCACTTGTTATATTACGGACCCTAAAAACGTAACAATATTATTATTTATATCTATTCTATAAGCGTCAATTCCCGCTTTAAATAACGAAGAGAATTAATGATGATAAGAAAAGCTATAGGCTAAGGAATGGGCGTTATCGCTGCGATCATGTTCCAAATATAACATTATATGGTGTTCCTTTTGCTTACAGATTTTTCTACACACTGAATAGGCATCAAATATAAAAAAGAACATCTACACATTTTCCTGGAAGGAAGCAGGAGATGACATCGGGCTGGATGCTCCAGTTGGCCATCAAATCCAACACTGCAGGTTGGACCTCGGTACAGTGGAATTGTACTCAGTTGTTTTTAAATACGACAACCTCGTATCAGTAGGTTTCCTGGACCGTTATATTATCCCCATTTGGACAAATTCTTAAGCCACAGCTGTAAAAGCTACAAGATTGTCATTGACAATGAAATTTAGAGTAACATTACATCTTACAAACTCGCAATGTAATACTTTATTTTCAATGACTGTTCTGTTGTGTGCTGAAATACAGAGCACTAAGTTAAAGGTGCAGAATGAAGTGTGTCACCTGAACAACTGTCTGCAGAAAATAGTCAATCGTTACACCGATCAAGATCAGCATCTCCTGATATGTACAGCAAACTCTAGGCCATTACCATGGGAGAATTCCTTGCTTGATCAATTCCTTCAACAATATAACTTCAATATAAATCATACAGGTGTAGTATCTTACTGCAGATACGATAAGCTACCATGACATGAGAGAGAACATGTAGACAATATCTTGATTGTGTTGCAAGGAACTGAACAAAGTGATCAAGTTTTCACACAGATTCAAACATTAGACCAAACCTATGCTTTGAGTGCCAGTGTTCGATTTATAGTTGTAATTGACGGAGCTATTAAGGCCAAGGATGAACGAATTGTAGTTCATCGTGTTGTGGATAGCCTTTGGAAGATGTATGCATTGCATATTTTGGTACTTATCTCATCATCGGTATCAAACACTGCCGTTTCCTCCATGAATCTGTACACTTGGTTTCCTTTCAGTGATTCAGGCCAGTGTGGAAGGAATACCAAATATGTGGTTGTTATAGATAGGTGGCTGATGGAAGGAGAAGGTTATTTTGAGCATAATACTGAACTGTTTCCGAAAAAGATTCCAAATAAATTCAACAACTGCCAAATTACTGCTGCAGTGATTGGACATCTACCATATATTGATATGCAGCACTGGGATTTCTCAGAGCACGAGCATTTAAAAAATATGACTGGTTTGGAGGTGGATCTCACATCTGAAATTACAAATAGATATGGCCTTCGAGTACATATGATGTTTCCTTCTCACAGCGGGACAGTTTACGGACCAGTGGGAGGACGTTTGGACAATGGAAGTTGGGTCGGAGCATTTGGTGATGTGGTTAATGGTCATGCTGATTTAACATTTGGTGGCCGTAAGCCAAATGACGAGAAGTGGGCAGCAACGGACATGACTGTCCCACACGTAAGAGATGGTCTCTTGTGGTTTGTTCCGAGGGCTGAACGAATTCCCAGTTGGAAGACACTCACGCTCATATTCAGCTCCCAGATCTGGATGTTGCTTCTACCTTCCTGCATACTGACATCAATTGTTATTTATCTACTCTCCACTAATGATGGCATTGCTCTCTCTGCCCTAAATGCATGGTCTATATTGATTGGCATATCGCTAAATCATCAACCAAACCGTTCCACCTCACGTGTTATATTTGCTATTTGGGTGTTCTGCTGCTTGTTGATCAATTCAGTATTTCAGTCAAAGTTAATTGGGGTCCTCACCAACCCGGGGTATGAGAATCAAATTCTAAATCTAGAGGACTTAGCAGAATCGAAACTACACTATGCCACCGTGGGGTTTCTCGTCGTGGGTTTGAAAACCGGAGATGATGATGCTATACCTAGTAGGATATTTAAAAACCTTGAGTATTTCAATTTTCGGCAGCTCACTCAGATTATAAGATATGAAAACATTGAGTTTTTTAAGGATGGCGTTTTAATAAAGACGATAAAAAATTAAAACAATTATGCAACATACTGTGGCCGTGCTGGCGCCATTAGTTTAATGTCAAACAGGACGAAAGGTAAACCACTCATACCCTTAGAACATTCGGGAGTCATGTACGATGTCGCCATGTTTCTTAGAATAAACAGCCCGTATACAGATAAGTTCAATACTGTATTGACAAGAATAAGAGAAAGTGGGTTGTTGTATAAATGGTGGTCTAAGTTCATAAAAGAAGAAACGTTTATAGATATTAAGAAGAGAGAGAGTATTGAAAGAGAACATGATGTGGTGTTAACACTCGATCATTTGCAAGGATCCTTTGTTATTTTAACAATTGGCATTATTATTTCGACAGTTTCATTCTTGACGGAAATTATTTTTGGCAGATGCTTCTCTTGGAAGAAGACAAGAATTACGTTCAAAGTGTGACTATGCACTACTCTACTGACCAGACTGAAAGGAACGTTTTGTTAACACCGCGATAGTTGAGTGATTCAACAAATGGCAGTCGTTTGGCTCGCTCAAGTTTGTAGTAAGTGACTGAATTATTGTTCACCGTTCCCGCACACTTTTTCTCTGCTTCTATCACTGGAACCACTTTAGCTATTTGTTCACTTGAGCTATCACAATCTAAGTGAGAATAGTACGCAATATAGATATCTACCTGCTGTTGAACTTCAATTGGATCAATTAGTAATTGGAAAGCATTATATAATTGGAGATAGAGCACTGTAACCCATAAAGGATTATGTTCAAAACTTGAGAAAAATAAGATGCCGTCAATATGAATTGACATTCTTTGTTCCCATCGATCAGTCTCTTAATTGGAACCACCCAATGTCGTAATTAAATAAATTAATTTAAAAACACAGACACACCTGTGTTGGTTGACTGACTATCCTCACCACTTGCACTGAAAGAATATTTATGAAGATACACTCGATACACAACATTATGACCACTGACCACCGCGTGATTGTTTGCCGCCTGGTGAGGTTGGAGGCACGTGATTCGGTACTGCGCCCGAATCTCGCATTAGCCACCACCCATATCCGCTAAGATGGTAAAGGATTGTAGGGACGTCGATACCCAGCTAGACACATCAACATATCCCTACTGGGCGAATGACTAGGAAACCCTTGACGCATACGGAGTACAATAACACTACTAATTAGTAACACATTTACTATCAAATCTAATTCCATAATAAGATGATAGTACGAGAATCTCGGACGTGAATGGTGAAAGTTGAGACTAACTGATAGTATTATCGCACGGCGATTGCGAAATGAAAAGAAGATCAGTTTTTTATCAAAACAAACAGGCAAACTAAAACAAGTGTTTGGGATTTATTCCCAAAAGTATACAACAAGGAAATCCCTATTACCAATAAAATATATTTGTTAAGAGTAATAATGAAAATTATTATGATGATAGATAAAATATCTACTCCTTACATTAGCATATTCTGTAAGAATTGCGTTGCTAAAACAATAAATTTCGAATATGGACATCGAATGGTAAAATTATTAGTTATACAGTGACTTGTTAAAAATATAGCTTGATCTGAGATCAGCTGTTCGAATCAATGACGTATTACAATAATGAAAAACCCTACAATATACATCTACGTTAACACACGTGGATAAAAATCTAATGATAATAAAAATTACTTTAATAACTTATTTACATTGTTGAAATACCTACGTCCAGCGCAGTATTCAAATCAGAACTAGATTTGACGCGATGTGTCAATCTATTAGCGCTCTCGTTACAAAACATTCCTACTTAAAAACACTGGTTCACATAAACGATAAGTTCTTGCATCTTTAGGTTATTTGTCACAAACAATGAACTATATGTAACGAACAATGAAGCTAGTTATAGTTCTAAGAATTCAAATCCATTAATAAAAATATTAGTTACATTAAAGATCGAGACGGAACTACACAGTTACATATACGACGTTGCGGATATAATGTTAACGCTTACTGACATGAACAACACATAAATACACTCCTAAATATCAATTACGTTCTCAACATACTGTACAAGTAGTTTGCTATCACGGCAATACTCATTTCATTTCAAATACGTGAACAATACCTTTTCATAGCGTCAACTGCGCTTCCAAGTACGACACAATTCCTTTCTTCTCATTACCACAATAACCTTCATAAAATTCTGCACGGCATTCATTCAAAATCAACAAAAACCCATCTTGCTACATACATGTAGAAGAATTAGTGATCTTACTACGTAACACTGCTTTGTATATGGTTCATGAAACACTCCTAACCTTCTCCTTCTCTAATTTTAAAATCATCGTGCTCAATTTTTCCACAATACTTTTGTTCACAACTGTATACTTTGTTTAACATTCCACGTAACTTTAAATAATGCATTTCAATAATAGACCAATCATTGTACTGTACTTCCACGTAATACATGAGTGTAAGTTTCAAAATACTAGTAGTCCGCTCATCTTTCTAAAGTTAATAACAATATCCTCCGTCATTCCGTTTCCTATCAATATTAATGAATAAAATATTCATTTAAGAGCTTGTTTTACACATACTTGACTTCAGACAGACCTACAAGTCATCTGGTCTTCATATCGTACTAAAAAAATTGTTGCTAAGTAATTGTTGCTATTTATAGGCATCACTTGACTTCCATTGTCACAATAGTGATCCTTTCTGACATAAATATAGTTACAGAAATTATCCATGACTTGATTAACGTCACATAGTGTTTATATTCCTTAATTGGAATTATACTCGGTTAATAACATTTAAGATTGTTGCAAAAATGTCTAGACATTATAACTTTTTAATAACAGCATTATAGTCTTTTACAATAGTTCTTGATTTGAATAACGATGAATTATTGCGATCTTAACGCATTTACATTGCTTATAGCGTAAGTGTATCAAACGGAGCATTCCCTTATATAGAACAGTTTTTGCTTAAAGTGAGAATATTAAAAACGTTACTGAATAAAAGAAATTAAACGGCATTCTAAGTTCAAATCTAAGGAAATCACGTCTAAGACGACAAACGTTGACGTGTATAAAAGTTAACTAAATATCTCTACATAGACAAATTAATGACATGAGTTATACGAAAGAATATCTAAAATATGAATTGGTCACCCTGCTAATTCCAACAAATACTACAACCAAAACTACTGAGATAGTAGAGCAGTCATTTCTGTGCCATGCCGATGGTCTGCGATGGAAATACCTCGCTCAATGGCTTCAATGTTCCGCTCGCTATTTGGCTCGTGCTGGTCGCGTTTCTGGATGGAGCCATGCAAGCAACGTGGCTCTCAGCTGATTAACTCGTTCCTGCTGGGCTGGTGACCACCTGGTCTCGGTCTCCCCACACAGCAATCTTCTATTTTCTCGACTCTTGATAGTCTGGTCGCAGGAACCCGGAACACTGAACACTGCATTCCATCTGCTTCTTTCTTCTTCACCTCGTCGTTAAAGTAGCTATGAGCGTCCATGGTTTATATCCCTCCAAGTTCTTACTGGATTTTTGAGTAGAATTGTTCAAATTCAGCAAACTGCATGATGGTTAAGCGGTAACGTCGATCGAAGGACATGATCAACTCTGAACTTCCCGCTCCATAGGGTAGATTATCCTCCTTTCATGATTTAGTGAATCATAGTACTCTTCTTAGTGAATGCAGAGTATATTCTTCTCCCCTGACTGGAAGTTGTAAGCATGATGAATTGTAAGAACAAATCTGCTTGTATAATGTGGCAGTAATAGTGCTTCAATAACGTAGTAGCTTGTTATAAGAGAAACTACTTGCTGGATGGTAGAATACTGTTCGTAATAATGCAATCTTTCTCTTCGTGCGCTTCTTTCAATGCTGAATATTACTTTTCGTTGCTTTGCCGGACTCTTCACCTCTTCCTCGGCTATCGATGCGTCTCCTGCAGGTCTGTGAAGCCTCCTGCTCGCACTTCTCGTTGATGTATGGTAATTTGCGGAGCACCTTACAGCACAGGTCTGCTCTCTTCAATCGTTTCAGTAGGAGTCACCTCGCTATGACCGCGGTTCGCGCGCGTGGCACCCTCGATCCAGTTCTAGCCTCGCGTCCAGTCTATTTATAATAGAATTATGCTATGTTCTCTTCTCCTAGCCAATATTATATAATTCCATACTTCCGAATAAATATCATATACTGTTCTTGATCTGTGGAAATGCTAATTTCTCTTTATTAAAGCAAATATGGTTTAATAGCAGTTCCCACACAAATTTTGCGATCTTTTCTGATTGGCTGTAGGTTTATTGTCAAGAACTCTACTCTCTTATAGTTGGGTCGTGTGCATAATTTGTTGTTGCCAACTAGGCTAACCAAAACCAGTCTTGAGAGTGCTAACTTGAAACTTTTGACAATTTCTAGCTTCAAATGATCAGACTCTCCCTTGGTTAATCTTCATTCACCACAAAATTTCCAAATCCAAATATTTCAAAATAGTCCAAAATTCTCCAAAAACATTTCTAAATAATTCAATTCCCTTCCCATAACATATCCTTGAGTAAAATAAATAATTATTTCCAATTTTCACTTTATAAATCGAAAAATTGACAGGTCGGTTCGATCCTCGGCTCTGTCCATAACTTGAGCTTGGGTGAATTAGGGTTCAGTACGGAACATATTTAAGAATGAGGAAACAATTTAGTACCAATGCGTGATGAAAATGGGGGAAAGCCACTACCTACGTGTCTTTGTCAAAGGTCAGATTGTTATGGCTCGGCGATTGGAAACGAGCATTTAGGAGACACCAAGGCTGGTTGACTGATCGCTTGCTACTGTCGTAAGCATCTATGAAAGAGGTTGAAATACGGTGAAACCACGAGTAGCCGACAAGGTGTTGGGTTTCTAACAAACTTGGCGTTCAGAGTCTAGCCCGCACAATAGGCGGCGACGTCAGAGAGAAAAGCTGGTACAGGCACAAGTGGTTCAGAGCAAACCATTCGGCGTACATTGTTGAATATGCAGCCGCAACAGACTACTCCTAGTCTACGTGTCTCCATGTTCACCCAAAGATAACTTCAATTACGATTGCACTGGACACGGTATCATCATGTTTGGTCCGTGGATCTAAATGTTTGCCTGGTCCAATGAATCACGTTTCCTGTTACACCAGGTCGATGGTCGTGTCTGAATACGCCGTCTTCTAGGCGAATGGCTACTCGGAACAAGCACAGAGTCACGGGGGAGCATTATGCTATGAGGGACATTCACCAGGGCTTCCATGAGACCTGTGGTATTATTTAAGGTCATCAAGAAAGCTGAGGTCTACTTGAAAATGTTAGCAGATCACTTGGCAGGTGATCATAATATTTTGGCTATAAGTGTAATGTGTATGTATATAATTATACGCAGCTTTCACAAGAAAAATAAAACAACGGATTGTACATATATTCATCATAGGTAAATAAATCATCTAACAAATAGCTTGCCACGTTGGGTGAGTGGTTAACGTGTCAGTCTACTAACCCCAAGCTTGCAGGTTCGCTCCTGGCCGTGGTAAATGATTTTTGAAAGGCAACATACGATGCTGGCATGGTAAAGAATCCATTTGAATTCAGTAGGCCGTGTTCATAACGGCAAACTTAATCTCAGGATTTTCCATCAACACAAACTTCCTCCATTTTCTACTAGAAAGCGCTATAGTGTCAAGGAGGTTAGATATCTAACCTCCTTGACTTAAATAGCACTCCAAGGAACGACGAAATTCGACATGCAAACTGCCCTCTGGGTATTAAATAACAAAGCTTGATCCCGGCACCCGAGGCCATACGATATTATTATTATTATTTATTTAAGCGAAAATTCCTCTACAGGAGAGCGATTATACTTGATAACATGATGTCATTTGGAGGTGTATCTCCTCCGCTCCTCCCAAAATCTCTTCATTCGCGCGGAATGCTCCCTCTTCCTCTCATCCGTCCACATTTTCCAGGTTGTCGTAATGATTTTAGTTTGAACTTAACATTCGCATTTTCGTCTGGCACTCAGTTCGGTCATCGAAATTTTGTATACTGATTGCCTGTAAGTCTCTCTGTACCTCTTTAAGCCATTCTGTGCAGCATTTGCTCTGTGTCATGATACCGAGAAGTTTCTTGGGCAATCTGGAGTTGGCCATCCTGTGGATGTGAGTGTAAAATTTGGCTCTGCGTTTTCTAATTTCGTCTGTTTTCGTAATGGTGTTTTGATAGAGTTCAGTACAAGGTCTCTTCATCCAAATGCCGTTTCTGTTGATTGCTCCGTAGATCTTCCGGAGAATTTTTCGTTCCTGCTTTTCCAGTTCCCTAATCTTAGAATGACCATCGATGACTATTGTTTCAGCCGCATATGTTGCTTCAGGAAGAATAACTGTTTTATAATGTCGTAATTTGGCGTTCGTCGAAATGCATTTCTCGTTGTAATGGGCCCACGTTAGCCAGTAGGCCTTCTGGAGCTTAGTGATTCTGTCTTCATTGGCGATTCGATTAAGTCCTGAGGGCTGTATAATTTCGCCAAGGTATTTATAACTGCAGACTTGTGCGATTTTAACGTATCTGGTCTTTAAAGGGGATTTATTTTCTGGCCTTCTCTCCATATATTTGGTCTTGTCGCAAGAGATATGTAATCCGGTCTTTTGTGCAATCTCATGGAGGTTTTCCACTACGTAAGTCGCTTCCGGTCTGTTGTTTGCGACAATTGCAATATCGTCCGCGAAAGCGACACATTTTACTTTAGTTCTCTTCTCTTTTTAATACCGATTTGAATGCCTTTTACAAGAGGTTCCCATTCCCTAATTATCCTCTCCAGAACCATATTGAAGAGGATTGGGGATAGTCCATCCCCCTGTCGGACTCCAGTCTTGATTTCGAAGGGCTATGATATTTCGCCAATGAATTTCACTTGGGATATTTTTCCTGTAAGTGTCTGATGTTTGATTTTGGGTGTCTTACGATCGATCCCAAATTCTTCCATGATTTTAAAGAGGGTGTCGCGGTCAACAGAGTCGTATGCTTTTCTGAAGTCGATGAATGCGATCATGGTATTTCTACATTTCCTCATTTGTAAGATCGTCTTTAGGCACCAGATCTGTTCAGCACACGATCGCCCTTTTCTGAATCCAGCCTGGTAGTCACCAATGAGTGGATCCATTTGGGGCTCTAACCTGTTCAGAAGTGCTGTGAAAAGGATTTTATAAGCAACCGGGGGCAAGGAAATTCCTCTATAATTGTTGATTTTCGTCTTGTCGTCCTTTTTGTGCAACGGGTGAATCAGAGCGCATTTCCAGTCTTCTGGTAATTGCTCCGTTGTCCAAATATCGGAAATTATGGAATGGAGTTTCCGCGTCAGTGTGGGATCATTCAGTATCCAGAGTTCAGCAATGATCCCATCTTCCCCTGGTGCTTTGTTGTTTTGGAGTTGCCGGATTATCTCCGTAATTTCTTCAATGTCGGGAGCTTGCGAGTCCAGGTGTATGAATACCGGAGGAGAGAAGTCAAGTTTTCCTAGAAGTGGTTCACAGTTAAGGAGAGAGTTGAACTATTGGGCTAATAGTTTCCAATTATTTTTGGAGTTAGTTTCCAATGAGCCGTCGTGTCTCTTGAAGCACAGACTGGGTGCCTGGTATCCCCGGAGATTTTCTCTAAGTGTCTTGTAGAAATTTCTAGTATTATTTTTGGTGAAATCCTGCTGGATTTCGTGGAGTCTGTTGTTGTCATACCTTCGTTTCTCTTTCTTAATTATTTTTGATGCCTGTTTTTGAGTGGTAAGAAAGATCTCCCTCTTTTCCTTTGTTTGGTTACTGTGACATTTTTTCCAAGCCATTATGCGATTGTCAACTGCTTGATCGCAAATTGTGTTCCACCAGCGATGTTTTCTGGAGCGAGGGGGTTGTCCTAGCTTCATGGCTTCCTGAATTCTCCCCGTTAGTATCCTCCAGTCTATTGATTCCTCCTGATTGATTTGCAAAATGATTTCTTCCTTCCGGAGTTTCAGATATTCCGGATCTGCTCTGAAATTTTTGGGTGGGCATTTTTGTCTTCTATTTGGTAGGAATTTTGTCTTTATTTTGAGAAGAAATTGATCTGATTCAAAGATGCCTTTACGAGCCCTGACGTTCAAAATTTATTTTAGGGTTTTTCTTAGAGATTGCGACATGGTCAATTTGGTACTCACCCTGTTTAAGACAAGGTGATCTCCATGTGGTCAATTTATGTGCAGGTTTTTGAAATTGGGTGCTCATGATTTTAAGTCCAAAGTATCTACAGAATACAATTAATCTTTCCCCATTTGTGTTGGTACGTTTGTGTTTAGATTGAGGGCCTGTTGTATCCATGAATTTCCTTTCTTTCCCTAACTGTGCGTTAAAATCACCTAATAAAATTTTCACATGGTGTTTTGGTATGTTATTGGCTGTTTCTTCCAAAGTTTCCCAGAAATTGTCCACGGATCCAGGGTCGGTTTTATTGTGTTGATTTGTAGGGGCGTGCACGTTGATCAGCGTGTAAGCTTTATTAGCTGATTTTACTGATAGTAGAGAGACTCTTTCGTTTGGAGAAGTAAAGTTGATGATCGAGTCGAGCACAGAATTGTGTACGGCGTAACCTGTTCCCAGGAGAGGTAAGTTGTCATTAATTTTGATGGCAGGTTTTCCCTTGTAGATTCAGAAATTCTCTGTGTTGAAGTGTTCTTCGTCCGTGATCTTTAATTCAATTTTTTCCAAGGTGTTGAGAAGTTGCTTTAGTTTACCCGTCTTAGTGAGGGTGTTAACGTTAAGCGTGCCAACGAAATGTTTACGTCTGGTCTTGAAAGTATGAAGAGTTCTTGAGAAGCTCCGATTCTTCTTCGCATGGTGTCCCTGATCCCCCAGAATCCGATGATCAGGTGGATCCAGTCCATAGACTGGTGCCCGGGGTAGTGATTCTATGATCGTCTCTTCCATCATGCGCTCAGGTTGAGTTTTGAGTGTTTTTGATGGTCTCAATTGAGACCACAAGTATACGACTCGATTTTTGAGTTCGAGAAGATTTAAGTACAGCCGCCTCAACTATAGGAACAGATGCTGACCACTGGCCGTCGGATGCGGAACAAACGCCAGTTGGTTTCTATTTTACGGCTTAGAGCCAACCGTCCTCCTTTCTGCGGGCTTGGGACCGGCAACAGAAACTACTTTGCTATTATTATTATTATTATTATCATTATTGTGGTGTTTGAAGCCATTGTTATTATCATTATTATTATTACAATAAAAATAAAACAACGGGGTGCAAAGACGTTAATAGACATAGCCCATGTTAACATAGCAACAGGCCATCTTCAAACAGCAATAATCATTTAGAGACACTGGTAGTTTATATATATAACTGTGGTGGACCTACGGCGAGTATTTCCGTTTTAATATAAGCCCAGCATGTACTCTGATAAAGTGTATTTACACAATTTCCAGCAGGCAGAAGGAAAGTACCTTTTCGAAAGCTTGAAAGTGTGACATAGCAACGAAATGCTGGCCCTTAGATACCTTACCATTCCTGGTCTTAACCACTAGGTCCTCCCTTCGGAGTTTGAAAATGTAATAATTGTGCATTATGTTCAGCTCATCGCAATCTCAATATCAGGTTTGGTCATTCCTTGTTCAGTGTGTTTACTAGAAGTTCTACAAGGGGAGTTCAAATGAAAAGGTACGAAACGATACTGTGGGTACAATTTGTTCGTTATTCAAAAGTAATCACCACAGGCCTGTGCACAGGTGAGCCGCAGGATTCCCTGTTCCCAGAAGTCTTGTGGTTTTGACAGGAGCCAATCCTGTACGGTGTCCTTTAGTTCGTCGTCCGATTGGAAACTGTTTCCCTTGAGATGTTTCCTTAACGCACCAAACAGATGGAAGTCGCAGGGCGAAAAGTCCGGGCTATAGGGCGGATGCTCAAGTTGCTCCTACTTGAAAGTGGCCAATACACCTTGTGTGATGTTAGAGATGTGTGGGCGAGCGTTATCATGGATCAGAATCACTCCCATCGTGAGCAGTCCAGGCCGTTTGTTCCTGATGGACTTGCGTAGGCTACGGAGTGTCGCACAATACACGTCACTGTTAATGGTTCGTCTCAAGGGAAAACTTTTCCAATCGGACGACGAACTAAAGGACACCGTACAGGATTGGCTCCTGTCACAACTAGAAGACTTCTGGGAACAGGGAATCCTGTGGCTAGTGAAGCAATGGGACACCTGTGCACAGGCTTGTGGTGATTACCTTTGAATAACGAATAAATGGTTCCCACAGTATCGTTTCGTACATTTTCATTTGAACGCCCATCATATAAAAGGTAGAAGATAATGTTTCGTGGTTTGGGTTTAATGTGATTGTAACCAGAAAACCTCACCACCTTACTCATAAACATGTTTGTTCACTGTTCTTGTTACTTGCATTCAATATTAAACTGTTAAGAATAAAGCGTTGATTCCTATTTCTTACTCCTTCCATTAAAACCTTGACGAGGAATATGTGAATACCATTATGTTCAGTTTAGGTTAGTTATTAAGTCAGAGCTAAAGCTCAACTTAAGCTTTAGTCTGGGCTTAAGCCCGGTTTCAAGGAAGGTTGAAATTCAAAGTTCACCAATTGGAAACTAACCTAAGCTGGTTCTTCTCCACTCTCAAGCTTAAACCGTGTGAATCCAACATTTAGGCTTTACTTCAAGTTCCTTAGAATTCGACGTGGCTGATGAACATAGGTTCTTGGGTGCATCACCACAGGAAGGTTTCAATAATGGAATTTATCATCTAAATTAATAATAATAATCATTTTTGAATGTTGCTGTGTTCATCCAGCTCTGAAAGTCTATATATTTGATGAATATTTCTGAGACTGGTAATAGAGGCGTGTTGGAACCTTTTCGCCATGGCAGCACGCTGTCGCTACCAATGCGTCACTCATGTACTGTATCTAAGGTTTCTTTGAAGAAAGGTATGCTTTGGTTGGACCGAGGCTATTTTCAGCTATTTTGGCCTACATCATAAAGTCAACCTAAAAAAGTAATCACTATGCGAGTGTCTACTGTACTTCTCGTTAATCAACTTGTTTTTTGCGAATAATTGCAATAACTGAGCTATATAAGTAATATATTTGCACCTCGAACGAAGCTTGCCACGGTGGGTGAGAGGATAGCGTGACGGTCTACTAACCCCAAGATTGCAGGTTCGCTCCTGTCCGTGGTAAATGATTTTTGAAAGGCAACATACGATGCTGGCATGTTAAAGAATCCATTTGAATTCAGTAGGCCGTGTTCATAACGGCAAACTTAATCTCAGGATTTTCCATCAACACAAACTTCCTCCATTTTCTACTAGAAAGCGCTATAGTGTCAAGGAGGTTAGATATCTAACCTCCTTGACTTAAATAGCGCTCCAAGGAACGACGAAATTCGACATGCAAACTGCCCTCTGGGTATTAAATAACAAAGCTTGATCCCGGCACCCGAGGCCATACGATATTATTATTATTATTTATTTAAGCGAAAATTCCTCTACAGGAGAGCGATTATACTTGATAACATGATGTCATTTGGAGGTGTATCTCCTCCGCTCCTCCCAAAATCTCTTCATTCGCGCGGAATGCTCCCTCTTCCTCTCATCCGTCCACATTTTCCAGGTTGTCGTAATGATTTTAGTTTGAACTTAACATTCGCATTTTCGTCTGGCACTCAGTTCGGTCATCGAAATTTTGTATACTGATTGCCTGTAAGTCTCTCTGTACCTCTTTAAGCCATTCTGTGCAGCATTTGCTCTGTGTCATGATACCGAGAAGTTTCTTGGGCAATCTGGAGTTGGCCATCCTGTGGATGTGAGTGTAAAATTTGGCTCTGCGTTTTCTAATTTCGTCTGTTTTCGTAATGGTGTTTTGATAGAGTTCAGTACAAGGTCTCTTCATCCAAATGCCGTTTCTGTTGATTGCTCCGTAGATCTTCCGGAGAATTTTTCGTTCCTGCTTTTCCAGTTCCCTAATCTTAGAATGACCATCGATGACTATTGTTTCAGCTGCATATGTTGCTTCAGGAAGAATAACTGTTTTATAATGTCGTAATTTGGCGTTCGTCGAAATGCATTTCTCGTTGTAATGGGCCCACGTTAGCCAGTAGGCCTTCTGGAGCTTAGTGATTCTGTCTTCATTGGCGATTCGATTAAGTCCTGAGGGCTGTATAATTTCGCCAAGGTATTTATAACTGCAGACTTGTGCGATTTTAACGTATCTGGTCTTTAAAGGGGATTTATTTTCTGGCCTTCTCTCCATATATTTGGTCTTGTCGCAAGAGATATGTAATCCGGTCTTTTGTGCAATCTCATGGAGGTTTTCCACTACGTAAGTCGCTTCCGGTCTGTTGTTTGCGACAATTGCAATATCGTCCGCGAAAGCGACACATTTTACTTTAGTTCTCTTCTCTTTTTAATACCGATTTGAATGCCTTTTACAAGAGGTTCCCATTCCCTAATTATCCTCTCCAGAACCATATTGAAGAGGATTGGGGATAGTCCATCCCCCTGTCGGACTCCAGTCTTGATTTCGAAGGGCTATGATATTTCGCCAATGAATTTCACTTGGGATATTTTTCCTGTAAGTGTCTGATGTTTGATTTTGGGTGTCTTACGATCGATCCCAAATTCTTCCATGATTTTAAAGAGGGTGTCGCGGTCAACAGAGTCGTATGCTTTTCTGAAGTCGATGAATGCGATCATGGTATTTCTACATTTCCTCATTTGTAAGATCGTCTTTAGGCACCAGATCTGTTCAGCACACGATCGCCCTTTTCTGAATCCAGCCTGGTAGTCACCAATGAGTGGATCCATTTGGGGCTCTAACCTGTTCAGAAGTGCTGTGAAAAGGATTTTATAAGCAACCGGGGGCAAGGAAATTCCTCTATAATTGTTGATTTTCGTCTTGTCGTCCTTTTTGTGCAACGGGTGAATCAGAGCGCATTTCCAGTCTTCTGGTAATTGCTCCGTTGTCCAAATATCGGAAATTATGGAATGGAGTTTCCGCGTCAGTGTGGGATCATTCAGTATCCAGAGTTCAGCAATGATCCCATCTTCCCCTGGTGCTTTGTTGTTTTGGAGTTGCCGCCTCAACTATAGGAACAGATGCTGACCACTGGCCGTCGGATGCGGAACAAACGCCAGTTGGTTTCTATTTTACGGCTTAGAGCCAACCGTCCTCCTTTCTGCGGGCTTGGGACCGGCAACAGAAACTACTTTGCTATTATTATTATTATTATTATCATTATTGTGGTGTTTGAAGCCATTGTTATTATCATTATTATTATTACAATAAAAATAAAACAACGGGGTGCAAAGACGTTAATAGACATAGCCCATGTTAACATAGCAACAGGCCATCTTCAAACAGCAATAATCATTTAGAGACACTGGTAGTTTATATATATAACTGTGGTGGACCTACGGCGAGTATTTCCGTTTTAATATAAGCCCAGCATGTACTCTGATAAAGTGTATTTACACAATTTCCAGCAGGCAGAAGGAAAGTACCTTTTCGAAAGCTTGAAAGTGTGACATAGCAACGAAATGCTGGCCCTTAGATACCTTACCATTCCTGGTCTTAACCACTAGGTCCTCCCTTCGGAGTTTGAAAATGTAATAATTGTGCATTATGTTCAGCTCATCGCAATCTCAATATCAGGTTTGGTCATTCCTTGTTCAGTGTGTTTACTAGAAGTTCTACAAGGGGAGTTCAAATGAAAAGGTACGAAACGATACTGTGGGTACAATTTGTTCGTTATTCAAAAGTAATCACCACAGGCCTGTGCACAGGTGAGCCGCAGGATTCCCTGTTCCCAGAAGTCTTGTGGTTTTGACAGGAGCCAATCCTGTACGGTGTCCTTTAGTTCGTCGTCCGATTGGAAACTGTTTCCCTTGAGATGTTTCCTTAACGCACCAAACAGATGGAAGTCGCAGGGCGAAAAGTCCGGGCTATAGGGCGGATGCTCAAGTTGCTCCTACTTGAAAGTGGCCAATACACCTTGTGTGATGTTAGAGATGTGTGGGCGAGCGTTATCATGGATCAGAATCACTCCCATCGTGAGCAGTCCAGGCCGTTTGTTCCTGATGGACTTGCGTAGGCTACGGAGTGTCGCACAATACACGTCACTGTTAATGGTTCGTCTCAAGGGAAAACTTTTCCAATCGGACGACGAACTAAAGGACACCGTACAGGATTGGCTCCTGTCACAACTAGAAGACTTCTGGGAACAGGGAATCCTGTGGCTAGTGAAGCAATGGGACACCTGTGCACAGGCTTGTGGTGATTACCTTTGAATAACGAATAAATGGTTCCCACAGTATCGTTTCGTACATTTTCATTTGAACGCCCATCATATAAAAGGTAGAAGATAATGTTTCGTGGTTTGGGTTTAATGTGATTGTAACCAGAAAACCTCACCACCTTACTCATAAACATGTTTGTTCACTGTTCTTGTTACTTGCATTCAATATTAAACTGTTAAGAATAAAGCGTTGATTCCTATTTCTTACTCCTTCCTACTTTTTGAATGTTGCTGTGTTCATCCAGCTCTGAAAGTCTATATATTTGATGAATATTTCTGAGACTGGTAATAGAGGCGTGTTGGAACCTTTTCGCCATGGCAGCACGCTGTCGCTACCAATGCGTCACTCATGTACTGTATCTAAGGTTTCTTTGAAGAAAGGTATGCTTTGGTTGGACCGAGGCTATTTTCAGCTATTTTGGCCTACATCATAAAGTCAACCTAAAAAAGTAATCACTATGCGAGTGTCTACTGTACTTCTCGTTAATCAACTTGTTTTTTGCGAATAATTGCAATAACTGAGCTATATAAGTAATATATTTGCACCTCGAACGAAGCTTGCCACGGTGGGTGAGAGGATAGCGTGACGGTCTACTAACCCCAAGATTGCAGGTTCGCTCCTGTCCGTGGTAAGTGATGTTTGAAAGGCGGCAAAAATACGACACGCAATTCATACGATGTTGGCATGTCAAAGAACCCATTCGTATTCAGTAGGCCGTGTTCATAAATTTCCGCCAACACAAAGTTCCTAATTTCTCTACTAGAAAGCGCTATATTGTTCAAGGCGCTTAGATATCGAACCTCCTTGACTTTCATAGTGATTCAAGGAACAACGAAATTCGACATGCAAGCTACCATCTGGGTGTCAAATTACAAAGCTTGCACCCGGCACCCGAAGCCATACGATATTATTATTATTACCTCGAACGAGATACCCACACATATTTCGTGCTAACTAAAGAAATCTAACCGTTATGGCTTTGCAAGGTTGGTAACGAGATTTATCACGACGAATCTTCTTATAACCCCACGGCTTCGGTGGCGTAGTTGGCTGAGCTTCTACGCCCAAGATCACGGGTTCAAACCCGGCCGAAGTCGTCGGATTTTTAAGAGCGTTAAAAATCCTTCAGTATGCCTTCCTTCGGAGGAAAAGTAAGGCCGGCGTAACCTTGTCATGTAAAATAATAATGTTATTGGTTTTACGTCCCTTTTAACTACACTGGCTTTTAGAGACGCCGGGGTGCCGGAATTTTGCCCCGAAGGGGATCTTTAACGTGCCATTAAATGTACTGACACGGCTCCCTCGCATTTGCGCACCCTCAAATGCCAGCTGACTGCGCCAGGTTTCGAACCTGCAACCTTGGGCTCAGCAAGCGAGAACGTTACCCCTGAGCCACGCAGCCAGACTGTCATGTAAAAGAAACTTCCACTAACTACAATACTTTGTGAAGCTAAATTTGTAGATTAGATTTGATTAAAGCTCTTTTAGTTCCAACGTTCGCCGCCAGGTGCCGGTTGTGGTGGCATCTAGTAGCCAAGTTCACGGCTAGGTGTCGTTGACGGTAGCAATTGGTAGCAAAAGTAGGAACTACTTGAATTTGATCATCTGCAGTCCTTAATAATAATAATAATAATACCGTATGGCCTCGGGTGCTGGGTGCAAGCTTTCTTATTTGACACCCAGAGGGTAGCTTGCATGTCGAATTTCGTTGTACCTTGACTATGAAAGTCAAGGAGGTTAGATGTTAGATATCTAAGCTCCTTGAATACTATAGCGCTTTCTACTAGAGAAATGAGGAACTTTGTGTTGGGGGAAACTCCCGAGATTAATTTTGCCATTATGAACTCAGCCTACTGAATTCAAATGGGTTCTTTGACATGCCTGAATTACAGATAACACACATTAATACAACCATGACAATTAACATTGGTTTTCAGACAGATTCTACACACACACAAAGTACACGGGGCTACATGACCGCGTTGTCACAGTCCCTAAACTGAGGAACCAACTAACCAACCTCATAACCCCAGTGTTTTAATTTAGAATTAGGAGCCTTTAATATTGCTTAATTGAATACTTCGATGTGCGTATTTAATGATGGTGATGATGATAATTGTTGTTTTAAGGGGCCTAACATCGAGGTTATCGGCCCCTTGCCCGTATTTAGCCAGGAAGTTCACTACTAAGTACTAACCTAAATATAGGACTTCCATAACCTAACATCTCAGCTACAATTATCCCATAACCTCACTTAGTGACTACCCTAATCCCCACCCTCTCTACAAAATTAAGGAAATGAGCAAAGGAACATGATATAATGATAGACACATTTTTCTTGATTCAGTCACAACAATTAGCATTACAGAGATAACAGTATCTTTTCACAAAGTCACTTAAAGAATTCACAGTTCACAGAGGTAATATTCCAGCAAATAAGCACCTCCTTCAAAATGGTACACCTTTCCACGTTGGTACTATCGGGAATCTGACGAGAGCAGTGGTCATTTCTTTGTCGGAATAGGAATCGCAATCCTGTACTTGACATTTCCGAAAGTGTGGCATTTTAAAAATATTATTGTATACACAAATCAACACCCAAGATCCCGCCGTAAACAACTCAAGTGATAAATTGGCGAAGGATCATGTAATCACGGTCACTTCATTGGCTTGGGCCGAGGAGTTCGTACCAACCTCCTTTCTATAAGAAGAAATCTAGTAAATTCCCAATGGGCTATTTTTCTTATGTTGGTGAGAGGGTGTAGGCCAGATTTCAGGCCAAAACAGAGCTCTCTATATGAAGTGGCGTGGACCTGATCACCGCAAACCACTTGCAGGACTGAAACTGGCGCTTATAATGTAACTTTAAAGTTGGCAATATGAGCTGATCGTGGTCTATTTCGGATTTGCCAACTTCTCTTTGTTTAGCAAGATAACCACACTTAACTTAACCTCTAATACAACACCTACTGAAGAACTTACATTTACACTTCTTGTAGACTGAATTGCAATGTCATTGTACCTATACGGTTCGCACAAGAATGTACCACCTATAACTGACTTTCTGTTACGTCATTACCACCTGATTTTATGACGGCTAAGAAAGTAATGTCAATGTTGGCAGCGTCATCATACACGACAAACTTTAGAATAGCTTTTTGGGAAAGGCAGATCGTTAAGAGAAAGAGCAGAGGGTCCACCAAAGAGTCACTGGGAAAAGGAGAATAAACCGGACCCAGCTCAGTAATCCCTTGGGGTTGCCAACTTCCAAAGACACCAGTCCTGAGTCATTGAGGGTGTGGCACTATCCAGGGTGCACCATAAATGGTGGAGCTACAAACACCCTGCTTCCTTTAGAGCCTTGGCCAGAAGGCAGGAGATACCAGGGAGAGTTCTGACCCCTCGAAGAATGAGGATATCAGGTAAGATTAGACAGGACTGATTAAGGCGGGAAAGGGAAAGACTCCCTAGGCCTTGGATACCTTAATACCGCTTGCCACGGTGGGTGAGTGGTTAACGTGTCGGTCTACTAACCCCAAGCTTGCAGGTTCGCTCCTGGCAGTGATAAGTGATTTTTGAAAGGGGGCAAAAATTACGATACGCATGGCATACGATGTTGGTATGTAAAAGAACCCATTTGAATTCCGTAGGCCGTGTTCATAATGGCAAAATTAATCTCGGGAAATTCCGCCAACACAAAGTTCCTCATTTGTCTACTAGAAAGCGCTAGTGACAAGGAGCTTCGATATCTAACCTCCTTGAATTTCATAGTGCTTCTGGGAACAACGAAATTCGACATGCAAGCTACCCTCTGGGTGTCAGATAAGAAAGCTTTCACCCGGCACCCGAGGCCAAACGATATTATTATTATATCCCTAATACATCAGGGTCCGAAGAGAACAAGAGTTGACCAAGGGAGGTCGACAGGAAAGATGAAAGCATATCCCTCGAAAGTAAGTGGAAGCAATACCAGATTCAGGTGGGGGTCACTTGGTCCCACGTCCCACTAGTTGTGAGCCTCTTGGGTAAATCTAGTAACTGGAGGCGCTACAGTGCAGTACAGAGCTCATGGTTTATCCCGGCCAAGCTGTCTGCGCGACTGACAGTTTACATGTCAATGCGCATGTCCTAGAATTTGAGGCACGCCAACTGTATGGTACCCCAATGAGCACAGGAGACTGCAAGAAGTTACTCAGGCAGTGTCAGCTTAACAATAAGTTATATTAGTGGGTAGGAGTGTGTTTGTGTGTGGTTGTTAAAAAATATTGATATTATTCATTTGTTTCTGCGGACGAATTGGCTGTGTATTTTAAATCGGAATGTTATTGTTATTTTGTCAACAGGGACTATTTAAACACAGAATGTGATAAATGTTCCGGCGTAACTCACCATTGGGCTCTTCAGTTGGTAAAAGTACACCTCACCAAGACGCTGGCTAGCACACACTGAGAAGGCCATTGCAAGACATATTTGATACATGTGTACCCACGTCACGAGCAAAGCCATTGCACCACGGGGCGAAGCGCTGGCAATTTGTTGAGTTATTCCGGAACATTTGTGTTTAAATATATAATGGCTCAACGGACAATACATATATTTTCAAATAAACCGGTATCTCTACTCATGATGATCAGAGTCTTATTCCAAACCCACTTGGGGGAACTTTTCCCCGCTTTGTGTGAAGTCCTTTCAGCTGGAAACTTGCCGGTAGAGCGTGACGTAAACTACTCAGCCGAAAATAGAGAGGATTTTGGAGAATGTTACTTAAGGGGAAAATATCTAGGTCATCAATTGGATTCGATCCTCAACAATGTCGAGATACGTACCTCGTCGTTTGCTCGATAAGTATCTAAGTCGAGTTGAGGTTCGGAGAGTCACCAGGGTTTCCCAAACTTTATTTGTTTTCACGAAGGGAACTGCCTCTCCTTCTTAATATTCTTACAACAAGGTACAGAGTTATTCATGAGTACAAATTTGCCATATGGAATCCATATGGGCAGATGGCCTCATTGTTCCGCCCCTTAAAACAACAATAACTAACTGGAAACTATACAAGGACTTCTATAACAGCCGTTCCTTGAGAACCTCCATGCACTGATGTTAGTTTAAGGTCCTTTCGACAATATACAAGCAACTCGTTCCAGTACCACGCTTGCAGACGGAGACTTTAATAATTATAATAATATCGTATGGCATCGGGTGCAAGCTTTGTTATTTGACACCAAGAAAGCAGCTTATGTCGAATTTTATTGTTCTTTGAAGCACTATGAGAGTCAAGGAGGTTAGATATCAAAGCTCCTTGATACTATAGCGCTTCCTGGTAGAGAAATGGAACTTGGTGTAGGCGGAAAATCCCGAGATTAATTTTGCCATTATGAACACGGCCGACTGAATTCAACTGGGTTCTTTGACATGCCAAAATCGTATGACATGCATGTCGTAATTTGTGTCGCCTATCAAAAATCACTTACCACGACCAGGAGCAAACCTACAAGCTTGGGGTTAGTAATCCGACACGGTAACCACTCACCCACCGTTGCAAGCTGACGTAGACTCTGAAACTGGCACATATTATAATGCAACTTGTAAGTTGGCGGCATGAGCTGATGAGCGTCTGCCAGTATGACGTCATTCCAAGATTGAAAATCCTTACACCGTTACCCAAGTAACAACACATAACATAACCTATAATGCAACGCGTGTTGAACAATATTTATGCATATTCATTTCATGCAAATCTTCTTTTCTCTCCCGCTTCTTATTAGGTGTCACCAGGGGGCCTCGAGCCGATTCACTGCGCAGTTTAAACACGAATGATCTGGATGTACCTATAGCAACAGCAATTTCGTCGGCGATCCAACTCACACCTTGGCCCGGATTTCCGCTCTTTAAATAATTGAAAACGTTTACAACTATTGTCCTCTCCTTACTTATCAATGTCTCACCTCTTTTCCGTTTCACCGAAAAACCAGCCATTTCGATTTGATCTAACAGAAAATAAAACAAGCACACAACAGTAACTCCAATGACGACGAATAGTGCTTCAGATCTTATGTTGCCGGCGGAACTGAGCATGTGCTCCACTCCGGGCGATAATGCAGAACAGGACGTGGCTCTTCTTTCCAGCGTGCAAACCTCGAATATTTTTAAATAATTAAGACATTAATATAAACGATAATTGTGTCCAATAACAAAGGTAATCAATTGGCAGATAATTGTAGGAAGCTATTATGACGAAAAATATACATGTTCAGAGTTCCTTCATGATAAAAGGTGAGTTAGCAAAACCAGTGTAAGGAGGAAGGGGGGGCTCCGTTAAAAGTAAAAGTCCATAAGACCCACAGTCTTTTCTAACCGCCAGACGTTCTATAGGTAATATTGTGTGTACAGCGGAGGTATAAATGGCCTACGATATTAATGAAAACAGTTCCAATAGTCCTTAACATACATTATTATAAGTCACTCCTTCCTAATTCAGTTTAGTTCAGGTACAACGATAGCCTTGTCAAAACTTCAATTACATAAGTCCGATAACAGAGTGCGTGCAGGTTGACATGTGAACGACAGAAGGCAAGTTAGCTCGCCACCTCAGTAGTGTTGGGGAGGACACTGAGTAAGGAGCACCAACACCAGATAAGTGAACATTACAATTATTTTCTAATGCATGCCAAAACTGGTTAATTAGTCTATTATTGTTGTTGTTGTTGTTTGAGTCTTCAGTCTTTTGACTGGTTTGATGCAGCTCTCCATGCCTTCCTGTCCTAGGCTAATCGTTTCATCTCTACACAGCTACCACAGCCTACATCCGAGGCAATCTGTTTAACATATCCTAACCTTTGTTCTACCCCTACAGTTCTTGCCATCGACCCTTCCTTTCATAACTAAGATTGCTATTCCTGGGCGTCTTAGAACTTGTCCTACCAACCTATCTCTTCTCTTCATTAGCAGTCGCCAGAAACATCTCTCCTCTCCCACTAGTCTTAATACCTCTTCGTTTGTAACCCTATCTACCCATCTAATCTTCATCATTCTCCTGTAACACCACATTTCAAACGCTTCAATTCTTCTCTTTTCTGCTGCTCCTACAGTCCAAGTTTCACTTCCATAGAGCGCCACGCTCCAGACAAAGACTTTCAAAAATGACTTCCTAATACGTAACTCTATATTCGATGTCAATAGATTCCTTTTCTAAAGAAATGCTTTCCTTGCATGAGCTAACCTACTTTTTATATCCTCTTTGCCTCGGCCATCACTGGTTATTTTGCATCCTAAGTAACAGAAGTATCCTACTTCCTTTAGTTTTTCTAAATTGTATACACGTGCAAGTACACCGTCACACACACAATTCACAACAACCTAACGTAAGACTTGATTCAAAGCGAATCAGAGTATACTATAGTTTACCTAACGAGGCTATTGTACTAGAATAGTGACTTTATATTATTGAAAATTCAAAATTTGAACACAGTGATCAGGATCTGATGATAGCCGCTTGAGCGTCGAAATGCGTAATCCGAAATTGCCTAATTTAATTGTGAATATTAACTAATACATGTAATGTTTTCCAGGAGTGTATTTTTATATATTTGGGGCGCCTAGAATCAAAATCTGCCAATTCCACAAAACAAAACTTGTGGGAAAATGAGGAAAACTGTTAACATAGAAAAAAACATCCTTGGAATATGTACATTTCGTTTATTAATTACTTTGCCATCAAACCATGCATTCCAACAAATTACAGGATTGTCCCTTAATGGAAAGCAACACAATTCTTAAGATGAATCAGGAGTTAACTGGTTTTGAAAGTGAAATGTACATATGGACGTTTTTGAAAGTAAGAAAAGCAGTTCTAAGTATATAAACGAGGGAAGAAGGAAAGCATCTGAACGTGAACCATCAAAATTATGTATGAAATGAAAACCAGACCTGAATTCTGATTATGCATATATTTAAAGTTTAACAAGCACTTAACCACACATTACAAACACAACATAGCTGATGGCAGTATGGAGGGATCCTGGGTAATGCAATTCTATGTGCTGATTGGCTGAAAATGACTTAGTGGATTTTGAAACTAACAATGGCTGAAGTTCTATTGAATTCAGTGGATTTTGAAATTAACCCTTTATATAGGGAAATAAGGTCTTTTGAAGGAAAAGAATGTCACCATTGAGTTGCCCGCGTGCAAGTTCATATAACGGCAACTTTATCTCATTTTTCATGTTCGATGGACTTAGTGGGTTTTGATTCTAGGCGCCTCATTATACCTTGTAGCCCGCCCATTTATTGGGCACAATCGTGTTGACCGACCGAAAACCTACAAAAAGTCAACCAATATTCATTTATCAAATCCAAACCTACAGTGACAGGGATCGTTAGTGCTGAATCCTGCTGGCCAGAAGAAGGATTATATATCATCTATCGGACCCGTGCGAGAACTCTCGCATAATGGGTTGTGTGTGCCCCATGTGTACAGACTACCCGCCCGGCGCTAGTGCTATGCGGGCTTTACGCGACACTTTTCTGCAAGGGACTATCGCCTTGTTTATTTGTTAAATAGCACTTTATAATCGAATAAATATATTTCCGATGACTTTTCAAGAAATGCAAGATTCTTCCTGTAATATTCAGTCGATTTGGAAGATTTTGGTACAAACCACACCTTCTAACTTCCTCTGGTTTAGGAGCTAGAGTTTTGTGAAACGTACACCTTAGCGTATTATATATATAGATGCTTTCTGACTGATGGATTAGGTTTTTCACGTTTTAAACACGGCCTTGTTAAAAGGCGTTAGTTTACATTCGTATAACTATTCTGTGATCTGACATTTCTATTAATTTCATTATCGTGAAGGATATTAAGATTTCTTTTTTCACTTAATGACAACCAAAAAAATGCTGCAGACTGAACTACTTAGATACTGATAATTCTGAACGTATATCTTATTTTATAGCCGACAGTATTGGATGATTTAATACGAGAGATTCAGTGCCTCAAAATCTAAACGTTTATCTAACGTTGGTATCAGAAAGATCTCGATTTCACCTCTACGCTATTTATCCTCCCGTACACTTCTTATACAGCGCTCTGCGATTATCTGGATGATATATTCTAGAGAAATTTATAAATGTCGAACCAGTAATCGCAGGATCTTCGTTTTTATCGTGGTTGCTCTCCTAGTAGCGAAGAAGAATATTATTCACAAAGGACGGATTCCTATCCTAATATTGACAATACATACAAGTAGTATGTTTTGATCTACAGGACTGTATTGCATTTTTTCATAGTGTGCGACTACTAACGTTACTCTGGTGGCTCGTTAAGGTAAGCTCAGTGTTTTTAAATATTGAAGTTTTAGATCTCAAATTTAGCGACGTGGATAATAGACATTCAATCAAATATTTGATTGCAAGCGACTTAGAAAATTTGTCACCATTTCCCCGAAAAATATTCATTGGTTTTGCTGGGTAACAATAGCTGGCTATGCCTGTCTCATAACTTGTACAACGATTATACGCACTTTCAAGGAAACATTGATACAAACATCATTTTTTTGCTACTGTTTTTTTTATTTGAGTCTTCAGTCTTGTGACGGGTTTGATGAAGCCCTCCATGATTACCTGTCCTGAGCTAATCGTTTCTTCTCTTCATAGCTATCACACACTACATACGAGGCAATCTCTTTAACTTATCCTAACCGTGGTCTACCCTTACAATTCTTATCCTCGACCCTTCCTTCCATAACTAACTTTGCTATTCCTGGGTGTCTTAGGATACTTGACCTACCAACCTATCTCTTATCTTCATTAACAGCCGCCAGAAACATTTCTCCTCTTCCAATCGTCTTAATACCTGTTCATTTCGAACCTTATCTACCCGACTGATGTTCATAATTCTCCTGTAACACCTCATTTCAAACGCTTCAATTCTCCTCTTTTCTGCTGATCCAACAGTCCATGTTTCACTTCTATCGAGCACCACACCCCAGACAAAGGCTTTCAAAATGCATTCCTAATACCTAAATCTATATTCGATGCCAACAGGTTACTTTTTTGTTGAAAAGCTTTCCTTGCCTGTGCTAACCTACTTTTTATATCCTCTACTTCCTCTATTGCTGGTTATTTTGATTCCTAAGTAACAGAAGTCTCTTAATTCCTTTATCTTTTCACCTGCCAATTCGACGTCCATAGGGGTTTCTGATTTTTTTCGTCTGCATGCAAATATTTTTGTTTTACATTTATTCATTTTCATCATGAATTCTTTCCTCCAGACAGAATCCATACCATTTAAAATCACATTCAAAGCCTCTGGTGTGTCGGCTAAAATGGCAATATTTAAATTTTAGGAATATTCTTCTTCCTCTTCTACGCGATCAGGCCCAGTGGACCGCGCGCTGCTACAAGTTTTCTTCTCCATCGTCTCCTATCCATAGCTGCCATCCGCTAACTGTCTACGCGTATCGCTGCCTGTTGCAGATCTTCATGGAGTCCATCACTCCACCGCTTCCTTGGTCTCCCTGGTGGTCTTCTTCCTGTGGGGATGAAATCCAGTAACTTCCGTGGCCATCGGTGGTCTTCCATCCGGGCTACATGTCCAGCCCACTGCAGTCTTCTGGTTTTGATGGTTCCAGCTATGTTGGCATCATGGTACAGGTCTTCTACTTCATGATTGTGTCTAATCCTCCATTCACCCGTGTGTACATCCCTCACCGGTCCGAAGATTTTCCGAAGAACTTTTCTCTCAAAAACGAATAGTTTATGAAAGTCCTGTTTTCGGATACTCCATGTCTCACATCCATATAGTACATCGGGTTGGATCAGAGTTTTATACAGACGAATTTTGAACTGAATGGAGAGACTTCTGGACCGAAGAAGCTGTGTTAAGCTGAAGAGAATTCGGTGTCCTGGTTGGATCCTGGCGTTGATTTCAGCCTCACAGGATGAGTTCTCCGTGAAAAGCGATCCTAGGTACTTAACTTCATGAACCCTCTTGTAGGACTGGTCCCCTACCCGGAGTGACTGTAGTTGCCCAAAAACGTGGCCTTGCCCGCGAGTCATATTGAGGTACTCCGTCTTGGTTTCATTCACGATTAGCCCAAATTTGTTGGCAGCTGCCTTGAGTGCTCTGGTCATTTGCCTCAACTCTTCATGAGAGCTGGAGAGTAAACTGATATCATCTGCGTAGGCAAGGCCTGCTAGGTTCTTCCCTTTGACATGGATTCCTTCAAAATTCTCTCGAAAGGTCTCACGTATGATCTTCTCCAAGGCAAAATTGAACAGTGTAGGAGATAAACCGTCTCCTTGCCTGAGACCCGTCAAAATTTCAAAATCCTCCGTCACTCGATTTCCCATTTTTATCTTACCGCGTGTTTCGCTCAAGCAGATCGCTACCAAGTTGATGAGTTTCTCGGCCATTCCAAACTCTGTTAGGCAACTGAGTAGGCTCTTTCGGTGTATGCAATCATAGGCCTTCTTGAAATCTACGAATAACACGTGGAGTTCTTTGCCATATTCACCCAGTTTATCAGTAAGCTGTCGGAGAACGAAGATATTATCTACTGTGGAACGCCCCAGCCGAAAGCCTCCCTGGTAATCACCAAGCACTGATTCTGCCGCTGGTTGAATTCTATCTATGAGGCAGTTGGACAAGATCTTGTAGCAGACGTTAAGCAGGGCGATTCCTCGATAGTTATCACATTTCAATTTGTCAGCCTTCTTATAAATTGGACAAATCAGAGCAGTTTTCCATTCTGACGGTTGTTCTACTTGGATCCAGATTGCTTGTATCAGTCTGTGCAGTTTTTCTGTTAGTTTCTCTCCTCCTTCCTGGATCATCTCGGTCTGTATTCCATCTTCACCCGGACTTTTATTCTTCTTGAGCCGTTTGATCTGGATTTTGATCTCATCCAAAGTGGGTGGCGGATAATCCAAGTCGACTGTGGTTGGAGACTGGAATTCAAATACTATTTCAGGGTCTTCGCAATTGAGAAGCTGGTCGAAGTACTCCTTCCATCTCTTGGCGATATCATAATCGTTGGTCAGAATTTTGTCACTAGAATCTTTAACAAATTTCGGTCTCGACTGGTAACCTTTGCTAAAATACTTCACCTTTTGAAACATTTCCCTGGTATTGTTTCCTCTGAAGTCTGCTTCTGCCGCAACGATGATGTCCTTGACATATTTCCTCTTTGCCCTTCTCAGAGTTGCTTGGGTAGCCCTTCGAACCTCCTCAACCTGCGCCAGATCAGTCTCCTGCAGCCACTTATTCTTGGCTTCCTTTCTCTGTTCCAGAGCATCTGCACATTCCTTTCCAAACCAGATCTTCCTGCCTACTGTGTCTCCCTTGATCGTCCCCTTTGCTGTAGCAGTCAGTGAGCTTTGAATCTTTTCCCAAATTTGTTCAGGGTCTTCGCTCACGTCCAGTTCACTGAGTGCTTCAAAGCGGTTGTTCAGTTGCAGCTGATATTCTGTCTTTATGGCTTCATACTTGAGTTTTTCAACACGGTATCTCTCAACCTTCTTTAGCTTAGCCCTGATCCCTCCTTTACACTGAACTTGTAAGTGGCCTCTGACCAGAAAGTGGTCACTTCCACACTCTGCACCCCGTGCCGTCTTAACATCGGACACCCATCTCTTGGTTTGTAGATCAATAGCGACATGGTATATCTGATTTATTATTCTCCCATCTGGCGAAATCCAGGTTCCCTTATGGATGTTCCTACGCTGGAAGTTTGTGCTGGAAATGAATGAGCCTGATGACGCAGCAAAGCTAATGAAACTTACACCATTATCATTGCTTACCTCATGTAGGCTGTGCCTTCCTACTGTACCTTGGAATACTTGATCTTTCCCAATTTTAGCATTCATGTCTCCGATAAGGATCCTCAAGTGTCCATTTGGGATAGAATCCACTAGCTGCGCATATAACTCGTCTTTCACTTCCCTTTCACTTTCTTCCGTGGTAGCATGACAGTTCACAAAAGTCGCCTTGTGATGCTTTACGTTCACTGTTAACACAGAGATTCTGGGGTTGATAGACACAAACTCTGATACATTAATGGCCAAGACCTTGCTCACACAAAACCCAGTACCCAACCTATGCCCTTGTTCACAGGCTCCATATAGGATAGTCGAGTTCTCAATATCGATGTTGCCCGCATCCTCCCACCGGATTTCTTGCAGTGCAACTATATCTAGTTTGTATTTCTGGATTTCTTTGACCACACTGGTTGCAGCTCCTACCTTGTATAGACTCCTTACATTCCATGTTCCAAATCGAATACCATTTATTCGCCGTTGTTGTCGTCTAGTATTATCAATCTTATCCCGAGGCTTACTTGTAGCGTTGAAAGCATTGTTACTATTCTTTTACGAAGAAAGGGTGCTGGCCTCTCGTCCAACCTGTGGTGTTACCCTCACAGCTTACAGGGTTGCCGGCTTTTCTGTCAGGGTGGGCTCCCTTAGCCATCCTTTTATCTCACTAGTCATTAAAATAAATCTACTGAAAATAACTATCAAAAGGGATCATATAGACAAAAAAGGCAGAATATAAAAGGTATGGATCACCAAACACTATATAGAAGTTCGTGCATTGAATCTTCTAGAAATGAAAATAAAAAATCTTGAGGTAATGTAATATCATATAGCTAGAACTGCAGGATTCACTCGTTTATGTGTACATAACCTTCAATATTCAAACGTTGATTGCCTTCTGGTAAGATATATCCAAAATTTTAGGAATATATATTTTTAATCCAACTTTTGCAATTTGCCCGTTTTATTTTGCTGACCGTCACCGCTACCCTAATTAGAATGTTTTAACTTACTTTTTAAATTAGAAATTAAACAAATTGTATCTCATTCAGACAAGAATAGTCTTATTGATCGTTTCTAAAGAACTAGACCCAGAGAGAAAATGAAATAATTAGCAGATGAGAGATTTATTGACGTTCAGTTTGTAGCTGAAGATTTAAAGATAGCCTATTTAAGAAGTAAAGATTATCATATTCCTATAAAGATGGGAGATTTCACGGCAAGAGTGAATATCAGCTGAAATCGGAGGCAAAATTTGGTTATGGTTTTCGTGGATTCCCATTTTCACCACCAGGCAAATGCCGAGACGGCTCCTTTCAATAGGTCCACGGCCAATTTCATTTCAAAATTCCTTCCCTGACCCGTCCTGAGAAGAAAATTATACGGCCATTGGCTGCATTAATAAAATTATAACATTTGGTTATTGGATTTATGTATTTCATCGTGTCGGACAGCATGCAATACACACACAAACTATCCAGCAATTGGTACCAGAAACATACACTCACCTCCCCGTACAGCGGCCACCCTCATAGGCTCTATAAACCCTCACAAAATTGAAATGCAACTTGACCAGTATCCAGCCAGTTCACAGGCATGTTTGGTGGCTTGCATCAAGTCCTCGAGAGAGCAGGTTGTTGGGCACAGCTTGCAGATGAGGAGATGGTCCATGGTCTGCTCTTGCATCAGGTTACTTTTAGATGTGCCAACTCCTGAGCGCAGCCTGTTAAGCGACTTCCATATTGACCAAGATTCCTCAAGTCATGGGGCGGGGACTTCAGCAGGTAACAACAAACATGTCGGACTGTTCCATCTAGAGTGCCACTTATTTCTCCTAAATGTTAAAGAAGGTTCGGACAGGCATTCTGTTGAGCGATGAAAACTTCTTGACTTGAGCCTTGAAGTTGCCAGTTGATACCCATATTAAGTGTGGGATTTCAAGTCCAATACCCTAGATCTCTCCAGTCTTGCTGCAGATTCACGGCGGATATCTGTAGGTGGGATACCCTCACCCGCCCTGGAAAGAAAATAAGTCGCCATCGACGGCATTAACAAAAGTATGGTTATGGTATTGACAACGCAGGCAGTGTTCCTAGCGAAACGACAAGTGTATTTCAAATATTTATAACCCGGCAAAAACCAACAAAATATAATGAATAATACACCGAGCAGTGAAAGTTTCAATCTATATTCTATTTATAATAAACATCACAATACTCCAGTCTGACAGAGTAACACATGCGTCATTCCTTTTACTTTCAGGTTCATTAATAGAAGCACTGGATCTGACAATAAACATCACAATACTCCAGTCTGACAGAGTAACACATGCGTCATTCCTTTTACTTTCAGGTTCATCAATAGAAGCACTGGATCTGACAATAAACATCACAATACTCCAGTCTGACAGAGTAACACATGCGTCATTCCTTTTACTTTCAGGTTCATCAATAGAAGCACTGGATCTGACAATAAACATCACAATACTCCAGTCTGACAGAGTAACACATGCGTCATTCCTTTTACTTTCAGGTTCATCAATAGAAGCACTGGATCTGACAATAAACATCACAATACTCCAGTCTGACAGAGTAACACATGCGTCATTCCTTTTACTTTCAGGTTCATCAATAGAAGCACTGGATCTGACAATAAACATCACAATACTCCAGTCTGACAGAGTAACACATGCGCCATTCCTTTTACTTTCAGGTTCATCAATAGAAGCACTGGATCTGACAATAACCATCACAATACTCCAGTCTGACAGAGTAACACATGCGTCATTCCTTTTACTTTCAGGTTCATCAATGGAAGCACTGGATCAGACAATAAACATCACAATACTCCAGTCTGACAGAGTAACACATGCGTCATTCCTTTTACTTTCAGGTTCATCAATAGAAGCACTGGATCTGACAATAAACATCACAATACTCCAGTCTGACAGAGTAACACATGCGTCATTCCTTTTACTTTCAAGTTCATCAATAGAAGCACTGGATCTGACAATAAACATCACAATACTCCAGTCTGACAGAGTAACACATGCGTCATTCCTTTTACTTTCATGTTCATCAATAGAAGCACTGGATCTGACAATAAACATCACAATACTCCAGTCTAACAGAGTAACGCATGCTCCATTCCTTTTACTTTCAGGTTCATCAATAGAAGCACTGGATCTGACAATAACCATCACAATACTCCAGTCTGACAGAGTAACACATGCGTCATTCCTTTTACTTTCAGGTTCATCAATAGAAGCACAGGATCTGACAATAAACATCACAATACTCCAGTCTGTCAGAGTAACACATGCGTCATTCCTTTTACTTTCAGGTTCATCAATAGAAGCACTGGATCTGACAATAAACATCACAATACTCCAGTCTGACAGAGTAACACATGCGTCATTCCTTTTACTTTCAGGTTCATCAATAGAAGCACTGGATCTGACAATAAACATCACAACACTCCAGTCTGACAGAGTAACACATGCGTCATTCCTTTTACTTTCAGGTTCATCAATAGAAGCACTGGATCTGACAATAAACATCACAACACTCCAGTCTGACAGAGTAACACATGCGTCATTCCTTTTGCTTTCAGGTTCATCAATAGAAGCACTGGATCTGACAATATTTATCCATGCTTCTGGAAGGAGGCCAAAAGATTAAAACATTATGAACGTTCTAGTAAAGGCTCATCTTAAAAGGACTCAATACGATGTTTTGTGTTTATTCACTATTCTACTGTGCACTGAAGTAAAAACCACTGATCTGTACATCAACAATGGAACAAGTCATCTAAACAAATGTCTTCTGAATATTGTTGAACGTTACATCGACCAAGAACAGCATCTACTGATTTGTTTCGATCATTCTAGGATCGTCCTCTGGGAGCATCCGTTTCTTGATCAATTTCTTCAACATTATTTCTCCAGTATAAACCATACAGGTGCAGTCTCTTACTGCAGACATGATAAGGTACCAAGATATGAGAGGGACCATGTAGATAATATCTTGATTGTGTTGCAAGGAACTGAACAAAGTGATCAAGTTTTCTCATGGATTCAGTCATTAGACAAAATCTATGCTTTGAGTGCCAGTATTCGATTTATAGTTGTAATCGATAAGGCAAAGGATGAAGGAACTTCAGTTCAACGTGTTGTGGACAGACTTTGGAAGATGTATGTATTGAATATTTTGGTACTTATCTCATCACCGGTATCGAACACTGTCGTTTCTGCCGTGAATCTGTACACTTGGTTTCCTTTCAGTGATACAGGGCAGTGTGGAAGGAATACCAAGGATGTGGTCGTTATAGATAGGTGGCTGATGGAAGGAGAAGGTTATTTTGAGCGTAATACTGAACTGTTTCAGCAAAAGATTCCAAGTAAATTCAAAAACTGCCAAATTACTGCTGCAGTGAGCAATTATCGGCCATTTATTGTAACTGAAAGGTTAATATACCCAGTGTATGAGATATTAAAAATTTTGACTGGTTTTGAGATAGATATCACATTAGCAGTGACAAATACATATGGCCTTCGTGTAAATTATATTTTTCCTTCTCTCATCTGGACAGTTCATGGACGAGATGGTGGACGTTTGGACAATGGAAGTTGGGTTGGAGCTCTGGGCGATGTGGTTAATGGTCAAGCTGATTTAACATTTGGTGGTAACAGACCAACTCAAGAGAAGTGGGAAGCAATGGACATGACTGTCCCACATGTAAGAGATGGTCTCTTGTTGTATGTTCCGAGGGCTGAAAGAATTCCCAGTTGGAAAGCACTTACGGTCATATTCAGCTCCCAGATCTGGACGTTTCTTCTTACTTCCTGCATACTGACAACAATTGTTACTTATATACTCTCCACGAATGATGGCATTGCTCTCTCTGCTCTAAATTCATGGTCTATATTGATTGGCATATCGTTAAATCATCAACCAAATCGTTCAACCTCACGAGTTTTATTTGCCGTTTGGGTGTTCTCTTGCTTGTTGATCAATTCAGCATTTCAGTCCAAGTTAACTGGGGTCCTCACCAACCCCGGTTATGAGAACCAAATTCTAAATCTAGAGGATTTAGCAGAATCTAAACTACAGTATGCCACCAGGGAAGTTTTCGTACAGGGTTTGAAAAATGAAGAAGATGATGTTATACCCAGTAGGATATTTGACAAAATTAAGTATTTTTATTCTCCGCAGTTCTTGCAAATTGTAAAATATGAAGATATCGGCATTTATGAGGATGGCGTCATTATAAAGACGATAAAAAATGAAAACAACTATGCAATATTCTGTCCCCGTGCAGGTACCATAAGTTTACTATCCAACAGGTCAAAAAATAAGCCACTCATTCCTTTAGAAAATTCAGGAATCATGTACAACGTCGCCTTTTTTTCTTAGACTAAATAGCCCGTTTACAGGTAAATTCAATACTGTATTGACAAGATTAAGAGAAAGTGGGATGTTGTATAAATGGTGGTCTAAATTGATCAAAGGAGAACTATTGTTGATATTAAGAAGAGGGAGATTACTGAAAGGGAACGAAATGTGGTTTTTACAATCGATCATTTGCAAGGACCCTTTGTTATTTTAATAATTGGCATTATTATTTCGACAGGTGCTTTCTTGATGGAAATTATTTGTTGTAGATGCTTCTCTCGGAGGAAGATAAGAGTTACGTTCCAAGTGTGACTATATATTGATAGGAATAAGGGAAGAGACATAGAAATATATATATATCGTACATTTGGTCTGCATCTGATACTCACTCAGTGCGGTATATAGGCTTTTTTCTTTAAGTTCATATGGATTATGTTTGAGACGTGCAATTAATTTTAATTTTTGGCTGAAATTTTAAAAGAACGGTGACGGTAAATATAAAGTGTGTTCATCTAACGGAAACTGTCCAAATTTTCTTTGTAAAAGGGAGGACTCCAAGGTGGATATCTGAAATTAAAAGCGTCTACAAATTTTGAGCACAATGCAATGTTATTGTGCGATTGCTAATACCACTTTATGATTCATTCTTAACATTGCTTTCGAAGCTCACCGTTTTAAAATCATGTACGTTGAGTACTTCTGTACTGACCAGACTGAAATGAACGTTTTGTAAACACTACGATTGTTGAGTGAATCAACTAACGACAGTCGATGGGCTCGCACAAGTTTGTAGTACTGCTTCCACCACTGGAACCACTTTTGCTACTTGTTCACTGGAGTTATCACCATCTAAATGAGAATAGTGCGTGACATTGATATCTACTTGCTATTGATCTATAATTGGTTCAATCAGTATCAGAAAAGCATCATATTTTTAGAGATAGCGTAATGTACGTCATAAGGTACTAACAAGTAAGTGTTAAATGTATGAAATAAATAAATAGCCTTCAATAACTATTGAAAGTATTGATATTCTGTCTTTCTGTCATTCAGTCCGTTAGGCCTAATTGGAGAAAACAATTGTAATTACATTAATAAATTATACATTACAGACTTACTTAAGTTGCTTGACTGACTAGCCTCACTTCTTGGACTGAAAGAATTAGATACCCTAATGAGCCACAACATTATGTATGACCACTGCCCACCGCGGGATTGAAACCGCCTGGTGAGGGTGCAGGCACGGAAAGTATAATTATATACATTGCAGAGGCAAATGAGAAATCAGTCTAGTAACAATACGTGCTGAAAATGGGGAAATCCACTGACTTACGTGACTTTGATGAAGGTCAGATTGTTATGGTTAGGGACTGGATATTTTGAAAATGCAAATGGGCATGTACAAATGTGTATTTTGTGGCTCTATTGTATTTATTGCATATTCTGAACACAACAGCATATTTTAGCATATACAGGGTGATACTTTTGCTGGAGCGGGGCCGGCGGTCACCCGTCGGGCGCGCGCACCTTCCGCCAGAAAACCGACCTCGGTCCGAGGATAGCAAGCAAGTGAAAACCGTATCAAAGTATATTAATTAATGGTAAATTCACCAGCAAATCATGATTAAAGAACTTACCAATCCACAGGAGATGCTGAGAGTGTTTTCCTTCAGCTGACAGACAGGCGTTGTACCTTGTAAATAAATTAGCGTTTACACATTGTAATTCCCTTCTGTTGAGCGGGATATCTGCTGCCGTATATTGTTCTCCAGCTCCACTAGAGTTCGGTAATTGATCTGTACACTTTATGTTTTAAATTACCCCACAATTTTACATCAAACGGGTTTAGATCCGTGCTTTGATTAATTACATTAAACACGCAGGGGGGGGGGGGGTGCAGGAGTAGCTGCATAATGTAACGATGTCTGTCAGTCAGCTGAAGGAGAACATCTTGAGTATCTTCTCTGAAAAGATAAGTTCTAACGTGAGGTCATCCAGATCCCAGGAAATAAAATAATAAAACATATGAGCTTCTTCAATTAAATCTTGCAGCTGTTGTTTATGTTACCTTCTTATCTGTGCGCTGACACTACACACCCTCGTTGATGAACGTTTAGTGACTTAATGACTTTAATTACCCTGGTTTGCTCGCCTCCGCCTCGGTCAACCCTGCGGCCCGAGCTCGGTTGTCTTGCGGAAGGCGCGCGCGCCCCGCAGTCGGCCACCTGCCCCTTCCAGCAAAAGAATCTCACTGTACATTAGTAATTAAGTAAAATTTAAATCATCTTGAACAAAATTGGTTACACCTGTGTGCTGGACATCCCTTGTATGCAACTTTCTGAGCAACATTTAACGAGATAACAGTATTTTACGCTTGGCATTTCTATAAATGGATGGGATGGGACATTTCTTTCAGCTTCTGGGCAGCCAGTAGCCCGGGCTTTGTTTTGTGATGAGTTTCTTCAGTTAATGTGTTACTTTAGTCTGCATATTCTTAACTCAAAATGCCTAAAGAGAAAAGCAGCAGTGGGTAATAGTGATTATTCAACTGATGGTTTTTGTCGTCTGTTGCCAAGTATGCTCGATGAAAGTCAAATGTCAAAATAAATTTCAACTTGAACAACTTGCAAACACGAGAGCTCATATTACGGCAATGGAGGGAAAGAAGAATGAATAAGATTGGATTATTGTTATGTGCATATTTCTCAGACCTAATCCATCAAAAACACAAGTATGTGCTTTCCATCTAAGAAATAGGGAAGCCGAACGTAAGTTGAATGTTTTATGGTCAGAGGTTACATTGGAAAACTCTTACACTCCAAAATACTCAGGAGTAACACTCGACAGGTCTCTCACATACAGGAAACTTTGTATGAACACTAAGCTGAAAGATTATGGAACATAATAGATCTATCAGGTTCATTCAACCTGATAAATCAGCTGTTGCTGATCATGCTTAACACCTGGCCATGACGTCATGTTCCAAGGAGAGGATATTCTTGCCCGTATAAAGCAATATCGTCCCAGAATCATAAGGAAGGCGGTTGAAATACGTAAACACCCTGATAATTTCAACCGCGACACCGGCTACAATCTCAGTGAGTCCTGGCTACCTATTATCAGAACCCTCAGGAAATAATACACTGCTGCTTTTCGTTGTCCCTTACATGGGGCTAAAATGGCGTCCATCTAAGAGCACCTTTATTAGTTTCTTTGATGATTTTTCTTAGCAACAATTTAATTCCTGATGAAGAAAGGCATGGTCTCTTTCGAAACGCGTCGAGTTCAATGAAATAAAACACGGCATAAGCCCAAAATTGTACATTATGGATAATAATAATAATAATGAATATTGCTTAGAGACACTGGCGCTTTGCCATGAAGTCGACACATGTTGGAAATATTGTAAAATATATAACAGTGGCGAGTGTTAATACAGTGGGTCCGTAAATTCTCTCCGCAGGGGCGAGCTAAGCGAGTCTAGCCTTGCGGGACGTGTTAGGTTGGCAGTACATTCATGTCGCTGTATACGCAGTCTCACCGCAGCAAGGAGTAATAAGGAGAGGTCCTAACGGCCAGGAAGTGAAGCGACAAGGCAACCCTCCTCTTGTGCTCAAAACATTGCGATAGGCTCATAAGAATAGCATGGGAAGTGACATACGTTCTATAAAGTGGTGATATTTCACGTGTGGTTCGAAATGCCGAAATGTGGGGCATTTGGTTGCACAAACGGAACTCCAACCTGCCAAAAGGAAAGTCATTTCTCAAGTAAATGCACTTTATTTGCCATTTATTGTGTTAAGATAACATAAGGGTTCGAATTCTGCTCAGCTCAGAAATTTAAATCACGTCTGAGGTCTAGAAGGGGATTCATTCCGCCTCCTAAGACAGAACTGAGAAGAGGTGGGTTCAATTCCTTCCTCACCAAATCCAGATGTGATTTACCCACTTCTACCTATAATAAGGCCACAGCCACCTCCTACCCACACCCTAGCTCCAATTAGAAATGCACAAGCAGGTTAAGCCATTACAATGACATAGGATATCAAGCTTTCTCACTGATGGTTGAGTTTTGCCAGGTTTTAAACACGGTCTTGTTTAGAAGAATTAGTTCCCATTCATATCACTATCTGGGATATGCCATATATATCTGTTCATCGTGAAGGCTATTGAGATTTCTAATTTTACTTTATGACCATCAAAATAAAAGCTGAAGACTGATCTACTTAGATACTTATCATTCTAAACAAATATCGTATTGTATAGGCGGACAGAGATGGGTGATTTAATATGAGAAATTCAGAGTGTTATAATAAAATATAAACGTGGTACTAAACATTCTCAAAGAAGAACAAATCCAGTCGACACCAAGAATCGCTAAACCATGGTTTGAAAGCGAATGTTACAAATTAAGACAGGAAACCTTGGAATTCTTCCACAGAGTACGGCAAGATACTGATAACTCCTTGTTTGCAGAGTATGCAGAAAAGAGGAAATCGTAAACGAAAGATGCTACGACAAAAGAAAACCCAGTATCTAGAAAGACAAGCACAAATACAAGCTGAAGAGGCAATTTAAGATATTTTGTAGCTCTCAAGAAATGGTCAAAAAATGTTACACCGGAAATTCCAATTACTTTCTGGAAAATACACTTTTCTGAAATCCTAAACAAGAAATATCTAGAAATGGCCATTCCACTCTGAGAAAATATAGATAATGCGACTTGTCTCATAGATCAGGAAGAAATCAAAGCGGCTATTCTGGTCACGAAATGTAAGAAAGCAGTAGGTCTGGATGGGGTCATCAATGACAATTTAAAAGACACCAGTGAAACTCTAATTCACATTATGTATCGCAATGTTCAACGCGTGTTTTACAGCTGGACATATCCCGAAAAGGTGGAGTCAGTCAGATATCAAAATGCTATTCAAAGGAAAAGGTGACAGAGGTGATTATGATTCATATAAAGGTGTCGCCCTTGAAAATACTATCTACAGTATAAGATATACACCAAGATCTTAGAACGCAGATTACTTGCAGAAACAGAAAGTAAGATTTCCGAACAGCAATTTGGAAACAAGCAGAAATGATTGGAATAGATAATCCACTGACTATAACATTAAATAACATAGCCTACTTGCTTAGAATAGTGTTACGATACAAGACGGCAAAACGTCCTCAACACCCAATTTACATACTAACGGGGTCGTTCAAGGAGACCCCCTTAGCCCGCTATTATTCAACATAGCCTTAGCAGATATGACACGTATTATCCTTAATACATCGGTAGCGGATGATATTGCATTAGGCTCCAACAATAAAGAAGATCTCCAAGTGGTAATGGATAGACTTGATGAATATGATGACGGCAACAGCCTCATAATCAATAGAAAGAAGACAATTCAAATTGGTTTTTCCGGAAAGGAGGAAGAATAGGGGCCAATGACAGGATACAAGGCCAAGGAACAGTCTGGGAACTAGTAAATCCTTTTAAATATTTAGGGATCACTTTTCAACCATCTGCTAATTCTTTCAGAAGCCACGTAGGAGAAAGGTAGTCCAAGTTGGCAGCTATCGGAAAATACATGATGTCACTGAAACCACTAAATGGTCTCTAAGGACAGTAATGACACTATTCTATGTTAAGGTTCTTCGAGCCCTAACTTATGGGTTGGAAGTGATGTGAGATTGCCTAACTCTATCTGACCTCAGAGTTGTAGAAAATGTCAAGGAGAGATTCTTGAAAAGAACGTTGGGATTCTCAAAAATGTCACCCTTTTCTTATTGAAGATTTAAGAATGACACTACAATTTGTCACTGTTCATTTTCCTTGGGTTTGTTAGGTTAAGAAAATGGCGCTTGCTGGGGGTGCTGTCCATTACCCCAAAGTTAGAGGTATCTAGTTTGTGGTAGTGGGGTGATGGAGGGCCTTGCCAGTGAAGCGTAATTTCTAAGTTCCTTTTTTTGATGCTGTTTTTTTATATATCTTTGATTATTATTTTAGATTCCATGCTGTAAACATTTTGTTAGAGGTCTGATTAGTAGTGAGTATCTTTGAGAGTATCTATGGAGATTGTAGAAATGTATGAGGGAAGAAGTTAGATGATTATTGTGTTCGGTCTTGTGCTTAGATAAGGTTTTGTGGAAAAGAGAAGTATCTGTTGACTTGGTCTGATTCTTATTAGCAAGAATGATTTGGTTTTGTGTGTTAAGATCCCGAGAAGTGAAGTGTTAGAGATTGATGCTCATTGTTAAATGAAAATAAAGAATAAATGGAGAAAGATGGTTTTTTTTAGTATCCCTCATTGAGTATAATCAACCATGACTCCGAATATGTAATGTTAAAAATAGCGCCACAATGTGAGGATCGAAAGAGGGATATGAGCAAGATGAGGAAGCAGGTAAAGGTGAAGAAAAGTAAACTTTAATAAAGTTAGTACAGTGCACGAATGGAGAATATGGAGTGTTATTTGATTGACATTTTATTGAGCGGAAAGTACCCTAGTTTGTTTCAAAGGCTAAGTAATGAATTTTACGCAGAAATTAAGAAGTATGGAGAGCCTTTGAAGGAGTATTTAAGGAAGGAGTGGAATGTGACTGTGGAGGAGAAAGAAAGAGAAGGAGCAGAAGAAGGTGAAAGATACGGAGAAAGAGAAGAAGGTGGAGAAGAAAGGGAAGTTGTAAGAGCACAGAGTGGAGATCATATGTATTGTAGTGAGATAGTACGTGATGCTGGGGGGCGTGTAGAAGATGGTAATGGAGGGGAAGAAGGAATGAAAGATGGACAAGAAATAGAGGAGGAAGAAGTGGAGGATAAGATAAAAGAGGAGGAAGTGAATGAGATAAGTGAGATTAAGGAACAAGAAGATTATCAAAGATGTGGAGGGCGTAAGGAAGAAAATGGACGAGAGAACAAGAGAAAGGAGAAGCGGACAACGGAGAAGGTGAAATGGATGAAACTGAAGAGAAAGGAGAATCGGATAAGGGAGAAGGTGAAACAGAAGAGCGTGAGAAAGCAAAAGGTATGGGAGAAATTGAAGAAAAGAAAGGAGAATCAGATGAGGTTGGTAATGAAGACAGTAGCAATCAAGAAAAAGGAGGCTAAATATGAGGATGAAAGTGCAAGAGTGAGCCATGGAGAAGACAGCATACTAGAAGAAGATAAGGTGAAAAAGAAACAGTGGAAAACAAAGTGGAAGAAGAGAAAGGAACTGTTGAGTAAGACAAGACAGACGAGGAAGAGGTGGAAAATTTGGAAAGGAAGAAGAGAGAAGTGGTTGAGAATGAAGACAAAGAGGACCAGGAGAATATATAAAAGAATGAATTGGAAAGCAAAGAGAAGGAGTAGGAAGAAGATGAGATGTCAGGTAAAGGAAGATATGAGAGTTAAGGATCAGAAGGAGAAGAAGAGGAAGAAGAAGAAAATGAGGAAGGGAAGGAGAGAGGAACGGTGGAGATGGAAGATGAGGAGTACAAGATACGGAATGACGTGGCGGATAAAGAAAAAGACGAGATGGAAGGCAGAGAAGAAAACCGAATCCGAGAAGAAGACGCCAAAAAGGAGCTCAAGTGGTAAACTTGGAGAACAGGATGCCGAATCGGAAACGCTGAGTAATGCTGATGAAAATCATGATCAGTCTCTGGATGTTGATGGAAACGAATATTTATACATTCGAGATGGTAATGGCATCGAAGGTAACAGTTCGGATGATTAATTTAATATCGTATGGCCTCGGGTGCCTGGTGCAAGCTTTATTAATTGACACCCAGAGGGTAGCTTGCATGTCGAATTTCGTCGTTCCTTTGAACGCTATGAAAGTCAAGGAGGTTAGATATCTTAACTCCTTGACACTACAGCACTTTCAAGTAGAGAATGGAGGAACTTTGTGTTGGCGGAAAATCCCGAGATTACTTTTGCCATTGAACACGGCCTACTGAATTCAAATGGGTTCTTTAACATGCCAACAACGTATGACATGAGTGTCGTGATTTTTGTCGCCTTTCAAAAATCACTTACCATGGCCAGGAGCGAACCTGCAATCTTTGGGTTGGTAGTCCGACACTATAACCACTCACCCACCGGATGATGAAAGGAGTGGAGATAGCATGTCTTTATCAAATGAACGCTTTAGCGCTTCGAGACTTATTTGGAAAGTGGATTGGCTTGATGACGATTATGTAGTTCCTTCAGAAGTTATTTTAGTTAGTGTGTTTGTTAATTCTGTGTATGTGTGATATGTTGAGTAATTTATTCTTTGTTTTTATATGTATGTGATTCTCAGGTGTTTCACACGCGAGAATTACATATATAGGGGGGCGTATTGTCACTGTTCATTTTCCTCGGATTTGTTAGGTTAAGAAAATGGCGCTTGCTGGGGGTGCTGTCCATTACCCCAAAGTTAGAGATATCTAGTTTCTGGTAGTGGGGTGAAGGAGGGCCTTGCCAGTGGAGCGTATTTTCTAAGTTCCTTTTTAATGCTGTTTTTTATATATATTTGATTATTATTTTAGATTCCATGCTGTGAAAATTTTGTTAGAGGTCTGATTAGTAGTGAGTATCTTTGAGAGTATCTATGGAGATTGTAGAAATGTATGACGGAGAAAGTTAGATGATTATTGTGTTCGGTCTTGGACTTAGATAAGAATTTTGTGGAAAAGAGAAGTATCTGTTGACTTGGTCTGATTCTTATTAGCAAGAATGATTTGGTTTTGTGTGTTAAGATCCCGAGAAGTGAAGTGTTAGAGACTGATGCTCATTGTTAAATGAAAAGAATAAATGGAGAAATATGTTTATTTTAGTATCCCTCATTGAGTATAATCAACCATGACTCCGAATATGTAATGTTATAGAGTTGTAGCAAATGTCAAGAAGAGATTCTTGAAAAGAACTTTGGGAATCTCAAAAATGTCAACCTTTTCTTATTGAAGATTTATGAATGACACTACGATTGCCTTCTACAAGTCAAGAAAGGGAGTTCCTAAGGTTGAGACGAAGAAAGCGAACGGAAATTGACCTCGAATTCTATGGGACTGATGCTATGTCTAATTGAAATTTGACCGGACCTAATAATGAAATGAGGAGTGCTTTGAATAGACTGACAGTACACGGCTTCCTTCATAAGCTGTGCGTGCGGCGTGGCTTTCATGAACCTTCTGTACAGTGTGTGTGCATGTTATGTGCTAAACGGTGTGGTCGATACCGATTTAGTGAATGTTTTAAGAGAACACTTTCTTTATTGGATTACTCCTGAATGTAATGCTCATTTGTGCGCAGTTCCTTTATTGATTAAGTATATAATTGGCCATATGGCTGCATTATTAAATTAATCTAAATTAAAATCTAACGAAGGTATCAGAACGAGATCGATTATTCCTCCACGCAATTTATCTCCCATTTGACTGTATTATCATTCCTGGACGCAAAGAATACACCTTGAAAACGCGTATCGGTACCAAATTCGGATTTTAACCGTGAATGTACTCAATTCCTCAGGATTATCTGGATGATATGACTGTTCTTGGGAAATTGATTAAAATCAAACCAGTGATCACGGGGACTACATTTAATTATGGCAGATTCCCAAGTAGCGAGGAAGAATATTATAAAGAAAGACTGATTCTTATCCTAATAATGGCAATACAAACAATTATGTTTCGATCTAGGGAACTGTATTGAGTCTTATTCAGAGTTTACCACATGTGAAAGTGTGGGCAAGTCATAGCTCCTGACGTTACTCTGGTAACCCAGTAAGGTAAGCTCATTTGTATTGTGTATTTAATTATAATAGTTTCAGAACTAAAATTTACCATCTTGGATTATTGAAATTCGATCAAAAATATATTGTAGGGGATTCAGAAACTTGGTCACCAATCTGAAAGATTGGTTTCAGTGCTTTCTTTAGTTACAACAATATCAGGCTGTGTCTGTCTCATATCTTATACAACGATTATACGCATATTTAAGGAAACACTGATTGAATATAAAAATAAAAAAAAATGTTGACATTATTCTTTTGTCCAAATTTCACAATTTGCTTTCTCTTTGAGCTCTTCTTTAACGTGTTCTTCAATCTCCCGTTCTTTTTAAATTAGATGCATGTACTGTTTGCTGTATCATTTTGGTCCGATTCCTTGAACCGTTTACCAAACCACACATAAAACCCAGTCATCAATGTTTCAGGTAAGAAACTTTGCTTTCTGTTTTCAGTTCTCTGAATGTTTGTAAAACAATAATAAATGACAATTTTTTAAAGGCCTCTAAAATTACTAAATATTATTCAATCATTAAATTTATTTTACTGAGGTCTTCTATTTAATGCCTACAATGTTGTGAACTAGAATATATTCAAAACCAATTGCAATTTTATCATTTCTTAAAATAATTAAGGTGGATGGATTTTTCTAAGTATCCAAACATCACTAGTTCACACCATTCCGACATTCTTAAGTTTTAAGTTGATTTATCAGTAATAATCCCATGCAATTTTTGATGTTGATTTTGTTAATTTGATGGGCATAAAATGTTCAAGAGTTTAATTTAGAGAAGATCATAAATGAAGTTACACAGTGTGATATGACCAAATAAACTTGCTTGGACATATTGAAACTGCCCTGCTCCAAAGGAAGGAACATTTTAATTCAAATTTATAAGGATACCCATTTCACCTTAGATAATTATATTAAAATATTAACGCTGATGAAGACATCATTATTATATCGAAACGTGTAAGTTAAAATTATGTAATTAAACAACATTTCATAGCAGCCTATTGACAAGACAGATTACTTAATGCAAAATTATATTTTCATTCCCCTAATGAAAACAATCGGGCGAAGCTGGGTACTACTCCTAGTATCTCAAATAAAAGAAAAGTACTTTTAACCCTGCGAAAATGTTCGATATAATATCGCTTCATACGTCGCTCCTTGTGCTTTCAGATTCACCAACACTCTGATTAAACATCAAATACTAAATGTGAACTATTCTTTGCCCTGAAAGGAGACCGAAGACGACGTCAAGTGGTTGGTTCAATTAGACTTCAACCCATGATTTGAGATTCGATCTCGGCTAAGTTAATTGTGACAACCTCTTGTCAGCAGATTGAGAAAGATTCTGGCTTAAGTCACAACAGCTAAATAGGCCGCTAGAGCTGCAACATCATTATTGTCAGACAATAATGAAAATTGCAGTATTATCACACCTTACAAACAGTCAACATTATGCTTCGGTTTTATTCACTGTGCTGCTCTGTACTGAAATAGAGAGCACTCAGTTGCACGTGCAGAATGAAGACCGTCACCTGAACAACTGTCTGCAGAATATAGTCAACCGCTACTTTGATCAAGAGCAGCAACTACTGATTTGTACTGCACACTCAAAAACATTAACGAGGAAGAATTCGTTGCTTGATCAGTTTCTTCAACAATATTTCTCCAACATAAATCAAACAGGTGTAGTCTCTTGCTGCAGACACGATAAGCTACCAAAGCAGGAGAGAAAACATGTAGATAATATCTTGATTGTTGCACGGAACTGAACAAAGTGATCAAGTTTTCTCATGGATTCAAACATTATACCAAACCTATGCTTTGAGTGCCAGAGTTCGATTTATAGTTGTAATCGACGAAGCTATTAAGACCAAGAATGAACAACTTGCAGTTCATGGTGTTGTGGACAGACTTTGGAAGATGTATGTATTGAATATTTTGGTACTTATCTCATCACCGGTATCGAACAGTGTCGTTTCTTCCGTGAATCTTTACACTTGGTTTCCTTTCAGTGATTCCGGACAGTGTGGAAGGAATACTAAGGATGTGGTTGTTATAGATAGGTGGATGATTGAAGGAGTAGGTTATTTTGAGCGTAATAATGAACTGTTTCCGAAAAAGATTCCAAATAAATTCAATAACTGCCAAATTACTGCTGCAGTGAGTAGATATCCACCATTTATTAATATGCAGCGGTTGAATTTCTCTGAGCACGAGTATTTACAGTATTTGACTGGATTTGAGGTGGATCTCACAATAGCAGTGACAGACAGATATGGCCTTCAAGTCCATTTTATGTTTCCTTCCCTCTTTACCCGAGATTATGAATTACGGGGATGGACGTTTGGACAATGGAAGTTGGGTTGGAGCACTCGGTGATGTGATTAATGGTCATGCTGGCTTAACTTTAGGTGCTCACGATCCAACTGACGTGAAGTGGGAAGCAATGGACATGACTGTCCCACATGTAAAAGATGGTCTGTTGTGGTGTGTTCCGAGGGCTGAACGAATTCTCAGTTGGAAGGCACTCATGGTCATATTCAGCCCCCAGATCTGGACGTTGGCTCTTACTTCCTGCATACTGACATCAATTGTTGTTTATCTACTCTCCACTGATGACGGCGTTGCTCTCTCTGCTCTAAATTCATGGTCTATATTGATTGGCATATCGTTGAATCATCAACCAAATCGTTCCATATCACGAGTATTATTTGCTGTTTGGGTGTTCTGTTGCATGTTGATCAATTCAGCATTTCAGTCCAAGTTAATTGAGGTCCTCACCAACCCGGGTTATTAGAATCAAATTCTAAATCTAGAGGATTTAGCAAAATCTATACTACACTACGCCACCATGCGTACTTTCGTGGTGGATTTGAAACCCGGTGTTGATGATGATGTACCCGGTAGGATATTTAAAAATGTTGAGTATTTCGATGTTTGGCATATGATGCAGGTTATAACACATGAAAACATTGAGTTCTTTAAGGATAAGGTTTCAATAAAGACAATAAAAATGAAAACAATTATGCAATATTCTGTCCCCGTGCTGCTACCATTAGTTTAATGGCAATGAGGTCACAAAATAAACCACTCATAGCATTAGAAAATTCGGCAATCCTGTTCGATGTCGTCATGTTTCTAAGGATAAACAGCCCGTATACAGATAAGCTCAATACTGTATTGACAAGAATAAGAGAAAATGGTTTGTTGTTTAAATGGTGGTCTAATATGACAAAAGGAGAAAGTTTGTAGATATTTAGAAAATAGAGATTATTGAAAGAGAACATGGTGTGGTGTTAACAGTCGATCGTTTGCAAGGATCCTTTGTTATTTTAACAATTGGCAATATTATTTCCACAGTTGTATTCTTGATGGAAATTATTTATTACAGATGCTTCACTCGGAAGAAGACAAGAATCACGTTCAATGTGTGACTATGCACTACTGTACTGACCTGACTGAAAGGAACGTTTTGTAAACACCACGATAGTTGAGTAATTCTACTAATGACAGTCGGCGGGCTGAATTATTGTTCACCGTTCCCGCACCCTCTTTCTCTGCTTTTATCACTGGTACCACTTTAGCTATTTGTTCACTGGAGTTATCGTCGTCTAAATGAGAATAGTACGTGACACGGATATCTTCCTGGTGTTGAAGTACAATTGGATCAATCAGTATTCGAGAAGCATCGTATCATTGGAGACAGTGGCCTGTACGCCATAAAGGATTATGTTCAAAACATGAGAAAAATAAGAAGCCTACATTAAGAATAGGCCTTAATGACATTCTTTGATTCCCTCAATCGATCTATTAATTTGATGACCTCATTGTCACAGTCACACCTGAGCTGGTTGACTGACTAGCCTCAACGCTTGCAATGAAAGCATATGTAAGTACAGTATATACAGCACACTCATGAGCCACAACATTATGACCTTTGACCACCGCTTGATTGAATGTCACTTGGTGAGGTTGCAGGCACGTGACACTACGAAAAGTATATAAACGTAGCAGAAGTGAGTTAAGAAACAGGCTAGTGCCAATACGCGCTGAAAATGGGGAATTCCACTGCCTTAGGTGATTTTGACAAATGTACCGGTGATTGGGAACGGGCATTTTGAAAATGGCCAGGCTGTTTGACTGTTCGTGTGCTACTGTCGTGAGCATCTATGAAAGTGGTTGAAAGATGGTGGAACCACGAGTAGGCGAAATTGTTGGGTGTCTTACCAATGTGGAGTTTGGAGTTCAGCCCGCACTGTAAAGCAGAATAGGCCAATTTGGCGGGAAAGCAAAGCTGGTGCATGCACAGGTGTTTAAGAGCACACCATTCGACGCACATTGTTGATTATGCGTCTCCGCAACAGACTACTCCCACGTGTCCCCATGTTCTCCCAAAGATATCGTCTATCATGATTGCACTGGGCACGTTATCATCAAGTTTGGTCCGAGGATCAACGGATAAATTGCCACCAGGTCCAATGAATCACGTTTCCTCTTACACCACGTCGATGGTCGTGTCCGGATACGCCATCTTCTAGGCGAACTGCTTCTCGGAACAAGCATTCATTGTTAATATAAGCACAGCCTATCCTCTGTTAAAGTGTATTTTCACAATTGCCAACAGGCAGATGGAAAGTCTGACATTGCAACGAAATTTTAGTCGTTAGGTACTGTACCATTATCCTCAAGGGTACGTTGTAGTACTGTGCACTGCGAGATTTGTTTTGAAACGCAGCGCGGCACTTGGATGGCAAGGCAAGGCACGACAGCTGACGCGAGCACCGTTAGGTGAGCTCCGAGCCCTGCCGAGAACGACCGAAATGCTAGATTTAAGACAGATGTCCGGAACTTGTGTCACGCATAGATCCAAGTTATTGATGAATTAATGAAGGATTACATTATTGATAATAAAGAGGAAGAGAAGTTAATTTATGCTTTTCAGCATTTATACGAGATGTATTGACACTGTACAACATTTTTGAAGAACTTGTTTCATTTGCAAGAATTAATGGAATATGTAAGTCGTTTTGATTATGCGCTGAGGACTTGATTTATCGATCTACGCATCGTTAGAGAGGGGGCTGTTCACCCTCGTGAATCTGCGGGCGTTTTAAGGAAGACAGATTATTGAGTATCTCTGCCAAGAGCAGAACAAGCTAATAACGCGTTATTCTATACGTATCGCGAGCACGCAGTCTACATATAAACGTGTGCGAGACCGTGTTTTTTGAAAGTAGAGTTATGTGGCGAAGAACTCTAACTTATTCACCTTCAGTAGTAAGTTCATACTACACTCTGGAAGTGTGTTTTGTAACGTGCAGACTATATTATGCCATATGTGGATTTAGGCAAGTTCTGTGCAACTAATAAAAGTAACATTGCGAGTGTACTGAAATTCTTAAAGTATAACACTCAGTCAAGAACAGTGCTGTATTTATGGACATATGTATTGTGATACTTAGGCACTTTATGAACTTCATGATTCAATCCTCTTACTTTCTCGACATGATTGTAGATCAGATGTCGGGAGGATAGTTCAGTTGTCTAGTTACTTTGTTACTATGATCGGCTAGACACTTCAAACATGAATATTGCAATGTGAGCGACACAATATGCATTCTGAGGAACGGACACTGACATTTTTCGAATGTTATCGCTAATGCTAGATTGCATTAAGCATGTTCACTCATTATGACATGATGGCATTGTAATGTAACTACCGCTTAGGGCGATCGAGTACAACTACCGCGTGACGAGTGCTTTTTACGGAACGCTATGGATTGTACGTGAAATGGCAATAACAACCGGTGTCGTTCAGCTGTCCATCTGGAACCCGTGCGTTGGGGACTGGCAGTCCAAAGTTCGATTTCATCAGTATTCCAGGATGGCCCAGGAAATTTCCATGTATGATGGAGTGATATGGGAGGCATATCATTGCTTTCTGTTCCATCAGCGACTGGCGAGAAGGTACTGGCAATCAACACCCATCAGTAGTGGTAATGCATATATATTGTAATGTTTCAGTAGCTGTCATATTTCATTTTCCTTTTAATAGCATAGTTGATAGGTAGAATTTAGGCACGATGGTTTAATCATGTCTGATTCTAGCCTCGATTGGATTTAGATTCTATTTCAAGAATGCATCCATTTTTGGAGTGTGTTTTAACACAATTAATTTAGCTTATAGTAATTTATATGGGAACATTTTTATTGTAGTGAAGAGAATCTACGTAGGGGAAGACTTTAATTATTTTTCACCATTTAATATAATGATTTTTGGAATTTTCAATGTGGTCCACTTATGCCATATTCATTCGCACTCTCATTTATTACTAGATCCTTTTTCTAGAGATCTTTCTGATTGTTCAGTTGGAGAATTGTTGTTGTTGTTTTGAACATTTTCTACGTCGACTTAGACAGTTTCGACTTTATTGATAGGATTTTTATCTATTGCTAAGTGGTATTTCCAATTTTAGTGGACTACAGAGAGAGTAGAGTTTTCTAATCGACTATGTAGGTGCTTATTTTAACGATCACCCTAGTCGATGGTGTAGGAACTCTATATTATTTTCTGGATTACATTCGAGCTGGATTATTTCTTAATTTGCTTGAGAAATCTCGATCCTTATTAAAATTCTAGTTTTGACATACGAAGGTCAAGTTAACATTGAGTTTATTGAAACCATTCCTAATGGTAGTTTCATAATTTTTGTGTCGAATTATATGCAAGTGATGATATTCTGAAAGGCATTTAAATTCTTTTCATCGACGAGAATCTCAGATAACTGAATGTGGAGGCATATCCTTAAACAGATGTGTGATTGTAATAAATTATTGTAAAGCTTAAATAATAATTCCAGTAATAATTGAGAGGAAGAAGTGATAACGATTTTTCAATTTTTTATACAAAGTATTACGATCCTGTATAAATCTAGTAACGCTAATCTATTCGCAAACTGTAACTATAAAATATAACGGTAGTGATATTATTCGCATGGAGGGTGACTGATGATGAGAAATGTATAAATAATTATGAAACAGTAATAATGAATACTCAGTGGAGTAGATTTATTATATGGATAAGACTATGGAGTGGCACCAATTAAATTATGAAGTAATGAAATAATGTTTGAGATTGTATCAATGAGATTATTGGGTCTAAGAGACACCAAATACACATGAAATAATTACCACGAAACCACGAACGAAATTACACTCATGGAGGGTGTATTATTATCAAATTGATTCACCTGACACTCTGAGAGGTGTTATAAAAAGACTGTATAATTTTATTCCAGGGTTGTTATAAACATGTACTTTGAGGAAATTACCTACTGAAAACGAAACAGATCTGATGCTAGATCCAGTAGGAGTTTCTGTGCGGATCAATAATTTTTCAATGGGATTTTGCAACCCATGCTTATGTGTTGAATTTTATTTTTGTTTCTTTGACGAAATGCAATTGCACAGTGAGGTCTGTGGTGTGCATTTTTGTGCTTTATCCTTGACTTTGTCAAGTTTGTTAACATTCTTTCAGATAGTTATCTGAAGACATAGCACTCAGCTATGTCATTTTCTAAATAAATGTTTTCAGTTCCATTTTAATTCTACATTTGTGGTGATTTATAGAAGTGAGGTGAGGTCACGTTATGAAAGCCATTGCTGGGTAATTCTAGGTGTTCCTACATCCTTTTTAGATCTCGTGTTTTTTGGACGGGTCCTTTTTAAAGGGGGAGTTTTTTTTACGGGTCCCGGAGGACGGGTCCTTGTTGACGGGTCCCTGTGGGCGGGTCCCTTTGACATAATTTGGATAAAATGCACGGGCCAGTCCATAAGGATCAGTCCGAAGGGACCCGTCAACAAGGACCCGTCCTCCGGGACCCGTAAAAAATGACTCCCCCTTTAAAAAGGACCCGTCTAAAGGGGCTAGTCAACAGGGGCCAGTCCAAAGGAATACATCAACAGAGATCAATCAAAAGGGGTCAGTCAACAGGGATCAATCAAAGGTTAAGTTAAGCTACGGCAGCCATTTTGGAACTTTTTGATCACACCTCGTAGGGTTAGGTTAGGTTGAGTTAAGCTACGACCGCCATTTTGGAACTAATTCTTAGTTTCCAAAATATAGGCAATTTTAAAAATTGGACTTTTTTTTTGAAAAAATGAAAAAATGTTAAGTTTTGTTCTAACGTTAAAGGACTTAAAGGACATTTGTTTGAGTCTATATATGACTTTTTAGAATGATTAGTTTTCAAAATATCGTCTACTTTCAAAATTGAACCGTTTTGGATTTTGTCCCAGAGACCTGGGACTTGGTTTGCGGGTAGAGGGGGTAAATACCTGTCATTTATGTCAAACACATTTTTTGTGTAATTCATAGTTTACAAAATATAGCCCATTTTTAAAAATGATCAATATTTGGAAAAATGTCAAAAATTCCATGTTTTGTTCTAACGATTAAGGACATAAAAGCCATTGGTTTGAGTCTATATATGACTTTTTATGATGATTAGTTTTAAAATTATAGCCTATTTTCCAAATATTTTTTGGAAAAATTTAAAGAATATAATTTTTTTGACTGAGAGTGGGATAGACGTAGGTGATGGAGTTAGCATATGATTTTTAGTTTAAATATATAGCCTACTTTCCCAATTTACCTTTTTGGAAAAATTTGAAATGTATAATGTTTTTGACTAGGAGTGGAATGGAGTTGAGAGACCATCATTAACCTTAGAGTAGTTTGGATTCTTGGAATTTTAGTGTGTTGTTGTTGCTTACAAACATATAACGGTATGCATTATGCTATCATAAAAAGGGCTGAGATACTTTCCATGAACAAGAGAAATATCCTCTAAATACATTGACAAAAAACAACTTGTGAAATAGGCCATTACGAATAGGGTACCACAAAATAACTTGTCAAATAAGCCATTACAAATAGGGTACCACTTTTACACCCCACTTTTGCACCCACTTTTGCACCCGAACATTACATCATCTGACATAATAAAAATAGGCATGGTTGTTGTCGAGACTGAGATAAGAGTGGGGGGTAATGAATTTATAGTGATAGGATCGGAAATCCCATTATCACTTTAGTATTGACACCAAGCAAAATTTTAAAAAATATATCGTGTTTTTGACAGAGTGGGATAGACATAGTTATAAGAGTTGAGAGTCGATAATTAATCTAAAAGTACTCTGGAATTCATGGAATCTTAGTGTGTTGTTGTTGTTGCTGCTTACAAACCGGTATGGTCACGTCAGGTGAGGATAGCTAGGATTAGATTAAGATATGTTCAGGTAGTTTCCATAGTCACCGCTAGATAGCGGAAACATACTTTGCGTGTCGCATGTGGCTATTTGACAAAGTTTTACTGTGTGAAAAAACGTGCTTGTATAACCTGTGTATATAAATTGAATATACAAATAACCACTAAGTGTTTAGAACTAACATGTATAGCCTTGTATAGGGAATATAGGGGTCCTTAACAAGATAGAGTGTCTAACACACGAGTGTACAGCCTTTTGATATGCAGTAAGTACCTGATCACGCCTACTATCAATTGCGCCTACCATTAATCGCGCCTACTACCATTTGCGTCTACTACCAATCGCGTCTACTAGGACATGACTTTTCATTAAACCAAAACATTTCCTTTTTTGTCAGCCTCCCACCCCTCTCATCAATCTATGACGTCATAGTCATAGTCAGCCTTAAAACAAGTCTAAACTTGTAGAACATGTCACGTGACAAAGTTAGGTTAGGTAAAGTTAGGTTATGTCAGGTGAACTGAGGTTAAGTCTGCCTTGTCTTTTTTATATAAACATTGACACTGTAACTTTGTGATATCAAAAGTGATCTGAGTCGCGCCCATATCAATCACGTCTACTATCAATCGCGCCTACTATCAAGCACGCCTACTATCAATTGCACCTACTACCAATTGCATCTACTATGAATTGCGTCTACTATGAATCGCGTCTACTATCAATTATACCTATTATCAAATGCGCCTAATATAAATCTCGCCTACTATCAATCACGTCTACTATCAATTGTGCGCCTACTATCAATCGCGCCAACTATCAATTACGCCTACTATCAATCACGCGTACTATCAATTACACCTACTATCAATCACGCTCATGTCTAATTACGCTTACTATCAATCGCGCCTACTATCATTTGCGTCTACTATACATCGCGCTCATGTCAAATTGCGCCTACTATAAATCACGCCTACTATCATTTGCGTCTACTATAAATCGCGCTCATGTCAAATCGCGCCTACTAACAATTACGCCTACTATCAATCGCGCCTACTATCAATTGCGTCTACTATAAATCGCACCCATGTCTAATTACGCCTACTATCAATCGCGCCTACTATAAATCGGGCTCATGTCAAATCACGCCTACTATCGATCACGCCTACTATCAATTGCGTCTACTATTAATCGCGTCTACTATCAATTGCGTCTACTGCCAATCGCGCCTACTAGGACATGACTTTTCATTAAACCAAAACATTTCCTTTTTTGTCTGCCTCCCACCCCTCCCATCAATCTATGACGTCATAATCAGTCTTACAGCAAGTCTAAACTTGTAGAACATGTCACGTGACAAAGTTAGGTTAGGTAAAGTTAGGTTATGTTAAGTGAGCTGAGGTTATGTCTTAAAATACCCCCTCTCTACCTTGTACTTTGTATAAACATTGACACTGTAACTGTATGATATCAAAAATGATCTGAGTCGCGCCCATGTCAAATTGCGCCTACTATCAATCGCGCCTACTATCAATCACGCCTACTATCATTTGCGTCTACTATAAATCGGGTTCATGTCAAATCACGCCTACTATCAATCACGCCTACTATCAATTGCGTCTACTATTAATCGCACCTACTATCAATTGCGTCTACTATAAATCACGCCTACTAAGACATGACGTTTCATTAAACTAAAACATTTCCTTTTTGCCAGCCTCTCACCCCTCCCATCAATCTATGACGACATAATCAGTCTTAAAGCAAGTCTAAACTTGCAGAACATGTCACGTGACAAAGTTAGGTTAGGTAAAGTTTGGTTATGATAAGTGAGCTGAGGTTAAGTCTTAAAATACCCCCTCTCTACCGTGTACTTTGTATAAACATTGACACTGTAACTTTATGATATCAAAAATGATCTAAGACGCGCCCATGTCAAATTACGTCTACTATCAATCGCGCCTACTATCAATCACGCTTACTATCAATTGCATCTACTATCAATAGAGCCTACTATGAATTGCGCTTACTACAAATCACGCCTACAATCAATCACGCCTAGTATCAATTGTGTCTACTATTAATCACGTCTAGTATCAATTACACCTACTATCAATTACGTCTACTATCAATTGCGTCTACTATAAATCACGCCTACTAGGACATGACGTTTCATTAAACTAAAACATTTCCTTTTTTGCCAGCCTCTCACCCCTCCCATCCGCAAAACGTGCTTGTATAAGCTGTGTATTTAAATTCAATATATACAATTAACCACTAAGTGTTCAGAACTAACATGTCTAGGGTATATATGGGATCCTTAGCAACAAACAAAAAAATACTGTCTAACCTACGAGTGTACGGTCTTGTCATACACAGTAAGTACCTGTTAACCTTGACTAGGGTATAAGAATATTGTCAGTTGACTACTGCCTGTTACAGTGTTCACATCGTGAAAGACCGTCTCACCTACCAGTCTCCAGCCCTGTCATACGCAGTAAGCAGCTGTTGGCGGAAAACAACATCCATAAATCTTGACATTTAGGAAAGTGTGTATGTGTGTGTGTGTAAATCACTTGTAATCTAAAGATTGTTCATGTGACTTTACTAAAATTTAATTCATATGTATTAGTTGATATGGAAGTCTCAACAACCAGTCATGGCAAGCCATGTGTCTTCTATAAAGGATATACATATATTGTAAAAACAACCAATAAAGATGGAACTGTTATTTGGCGATGTTCAAAACAACGATCCAAAAAGTGTCGAGGAATGATCAAAACAAAAGACTCCAACTGTTTGCTCTCAGGGAGAATTATATAGTGTTTTATTTCCACAGTTGGTAACAGATACATTTATTATGTTTAGGTTGGCAGCAGTGACCTAGAGACAGAGAGTGAAGTTGCCATCATGGCTGAATGTGTTTGTGTTTCGGAGCAGCAGCTCCTTCGCATATCAAGTGTTGTGTCTTTTGTAACATGTACATTTTTGTAAATACAGTCCACTAGAGTTAATTCGTCATTTTCATTTATCCCCTGATGTTTCATCTGGGGCACGTATGTCGCAGACAGACATATGTTTTGGTCCAACACGGGCAGGATTCCCGCTATATCAACTGACGCCATGTGGTCTCGACAACCGCTAAAACTGCTGTATTTAAGTGAACCAGTGCGAAATACGTATGTAGAGACAATACTAGTACATTATTGTGAACAATGCAGGCGCAATTGCAATTTATTTATCAATGTTTGTGAGTTTGATCTAACTTATTTTGAAAAGTGAGCATTGTGGCTGCGAAACAAAGCCACCAGTGTGCTTTGGCTTCGTGTCGCTTCGGCTAGCATCGGTAAGCTTCGATACACGTGCTGATGGCAGTGCCAGCAGGCAGCGCCAGCAGGCAGCGCTCGCCAGCCTGTTTGATTCATTTTTACAACGCGGCTGTTGTAATACAAGGTTAATATTTGAATAAGTTAATTCATGCAGCGGGACTTGCAAAATTAATCATGATGAATTGTATATTCGTAAAAGCATATCCAGTATTGTGAAAGTTTCGGTGTGCAGTTGAAAGCATCAATGGACGCAGTTCCATTCAGTAGTGCAGCCTTCGATTCCAGACGGACACAGTTCCATTCAGTAGTGCAGCCTTCGATTCCTGACGGACACAGTTCCATTCAGCAGTGCAGCCTTCGATTCCTGACGGACGCAGTTCCATTCAGCAGTGCAGCCTTCGATTCCTGACGGACACAGTTCCATTCAGTAGTGCAGCCTTCGATTCCTGACGGACACAGTTCCATTCAGCAGTGCAGCCTTCGATTACTGACGGACGCAGTTCCATTCAGCGGTGCAGCCTTCGATTCCTGACAGACGCAGTTCCATTCAGCAGTGCAGCCTTCGATTACTGACGGACGCAGTTCCATTCAGACGTCCTGACTTCGATATCCAACCGTTTGGTGACGACGCAGACTGAAAGAACCTCTACACCAGATAAGTTAACAAAGGCATTTCATAGCAATTCCTTCCCATACCAAGCAATCCTTCCTGTGCATGAACCATTTTAAGCATGTCTACTGAACGTGAGATAAAGTCACTGACCAAGCGCAGAGGTGTTCTCCGAGCATCCCTCACGAGACTCCATACCCAAATTAATGAATTTAATAATGAGACTCCTGCTGAAGTATTAAATGTGAAGAATGAACGTTTATTAGCTCTATTACCAGAATTTAATGAAATTCAAAGCAAATTGGAGGATTTGGATGATAAAAATCCTCATGAGCAGGTCCGGTGTGAATTCGAAGATGATTATGATGAACTTAGGGCTAAGCTACAACAGTTACTAAATACCCATTGCACACATGCCTCATCTGTCTCTAGCAACGGTAGAGAATCTACAAGTAGTAATACAGGTTCGTACAGTTTGCCCAGGATACGGTTACCAGAATTTTCAGGTGATGTTACACAATTCATGCATTTCCATGACCTGTTTGATTCATTAATACTGAAGAATCAGTCTTTGGGTAATGTTGAAAGGTTCCATTACTTAATGTCAGCACTGCGTGGCAATGCTCATCAACTCATTCAAAACATTCCTCTTACTGCAGATAACTTTGAGCTAGCTTGGGAAACGGTCTGCAAGCGATACCGCAATTCAAAGGTAATAGTAAATGCACATATCAAATTACTGTTATCGCCAGATATCGTCCAAAGGGAGTCATCTTCTAGTCTACGCACACTTTTGAATCAAGTTCAGTCCAATTTAAAGGCTGTTGAGTCTTTGAATTTGAATATTCCCCTACATGAAATCATAATAGGTCAAATCATACTTGACAAGTTACCTGAAGCCACACGTAAGCAATGGGAAATGAGCAACAAATCCAAGGAACTATCTACACTTACGGAGTTGTTAGAATATCTTGAAAGGCGGGCTCAAACCCTTGAATTAATTGATTTTTCACCTACTAAGGGTCACAGTGATAAGATCAGCAGATTGTCTCAAGATAAAACTTCTAAGCATGGTTTCAAGCATGAGAAACAACCATTTACAAGTAGTTCATACATTGCAATTAACAATAATTGTGAAGCCTGTAAGGGGCAACATCCAATCTTCAGATGTGATAAATTTTTAGGTTATGATGTTAATCGTAGATACAACCTAGTTAAGCAGCATAAGCTTTGCTACAACTGTTTGCATGAATCACACGCTATAAGTTCTTGTCCTTCGAAGTCAACATGCAAAACTTGCAACGGTCGTCACAACTCACTGTTGCATTTTGATTCAGGGAATCAGCAATTCAATGCCAACTCGTCTAAACAGTCTCAGCAAGGAGCTATCAGCAGATGCTCAAACCCCGAGTCCAACCAGGCTCACAATGCTCAAGTTCGTGGTAACTCCTCCAGTTATTGCACCATGAAACTCAAACCACAAACTCAAGTTCTACTTTCTACAGCAGTAGTAAATGTAAAGGATAGTGCTGGTAGGCTACACTTAGCTCGTTGCTTATTGGACAGTGGCAGTCAAAGCAATTTTGTAACCGAGAGTTTGGTTCAAAATTTAGGCTTAAGAAAGGCCAAGAATCTCACACCCATCGAAGGTATTTCTCAGTCCATGTCTGAAGCCAAGTATAGTGTGAGCATTGAAGTGCAATCTTCCATAAGCAACACACGTCACAATGTTGAATGTCTGGTCCTATCCAAAATTACTAGCGACATGCCTAGTCAGCAGGTACCCTATGAAGAGTGGGAGCTCCCTAATGATATTCAGTTAGCAGATCCGAGGTTTTATGCCCCAGCCAAGATAGACATGCTTCTCGGTGCTGATGTATTCTTTAGAATTCTACAGAGGGGACACAGGACGAGACCAGGGAAGTTTCCAGTCCTACAAAACACAGATTTTGGATGGATTGTGTCAGGTTCATATGAATCCACCTCGAGAAATAGAAACAGTGCAGCAGGAACGTTTTTCCTTCGTAATGATGTTCACCTTCATAACCAAGTACAACGATTTTGGGAGATCGAAGAACTTCACGAGCCAGTCAAGTCGCAAGAAGAGATTGAATGTGAACAGCATTTTTCTGATCATGTGACACGAGATGCATCTGGGAAATACATAGTCAGACTACCATTTAAGCAGGATCCAAGTATATTAGGCAATTCTTTACAAACAGCTACTAGCAGATTTCAATACCTTGAGCGTAGGCTTAACAATGATACGCAACTGAAGGTAGATTATGACCAGTTTCTCACTGAATACCAGGAACTAGGTCACATGGATATTGTTAATTCTAGTATGGCAACATCGGTAGCATACTACATGCCGCACCATCCGGTATTCAAGAAATCCAGCACTACTACAAAAACTAGAGTTGTCTTCGACGCTTCTTGTAAATCGAGGTCAGGAAAGTCACTTAATGATATTTTAATGACGGGTCCTACTATTCAACAAGACTTATGTTCGATTGTCGCTAGATTTAGAACTCACGCCATAGGCTTTACAGCTGACATCGAGAAGATGTACAGACAAGTTAAGGTTGATTCCAGAGACAGCAGCCTTCAACGCATCCTTTGGAGAGCTTCTCCTAATGAGCCTATCAAGCAGTACCAACTTCAGACGGTCACATATGGCACATCATCAGCTCCATTTCTAGCAATAAGATGTTTAAGGCAATTGGCATATGATGAGGGACAACAGTATCCGCAGGCAGCATCTGTCCTTCTTCGTGATTTTTATGTAGACGACTGCATTTCAGGAACAAGTAAGGTTGACAATGCATTACTCCTACAACGTGAACTGATCCAATTGTTATCCAAGGGAGGCTTCAAGCTCCGCAAGTGGTGCTCTAACCATCCAGCATTGTTAGAGGCGGTTCCAAAGGACTGCAGAGAGACGCAGCTTCCCCTTCAGATTGATTCTGGAGAAAATATAAAGACTTTAGGTCTACTTTGGCATCCAGCGACAGACAAACTACAGATATCCAGTGGTGTGCAGAAAGAACAAGGAAGTGGATCTCCAGTGACCAAACGCAAGGTGTTATCGATTGTGTCGTCAATTTATGACCCTATTGGGCTAATCAGTCCTATTGTCATCACATTCAAGATGTTTCTGCAGCAACTATGGCAAGAGAAGATAGGATGGGATGATGAACTTCCAACGGAACTTCTTACAAGATGGCGTACTCTGCATTCTCAAATACCCTTGATTGACAATATATATATTAACAGATTTGTGCTTCAAGAAAATTGTACTCAGGTGCAGTTGCATGGCTTCGCTGATGCATCCTTGAAGGGCTACGGTGCATGTTTATTCCTACGCTCGTCAACAGATCAAGGTCACGTAATAACACATTTCCTGTGCTCCAAGTCCAGAGTGGCTCCACTGAAACAGATCACGCTACCCAGACTAGAGTTGTGTGCAGCTGTACTATTGTCACAAGTGGTTAAAAAGATGTGTCATGTTCTCAATATTGAATTCCATAGTATTCATCTGTGGACAGACTCAAAGATTGTTCTCGCATGGTTAGCAGGTGAACCGTCAAAATGGAAAACTTTTGTTGCGCACCGTGTGGCTGAAGTTCAAGGCAATACTTCAGTCAAGGATTGGAAGCACGTAGCATCAGCAGACAATCCAGCAGATCTAATTTCTCGAGGAACTGTTCCTACAAACCTTTTAAATAATCATCTTTGGTGGCATGGCCCTGAATGGCTACAGTGTTCGGAACGGAACTGGCCCACTTCCAGTGAACAACCTGAATCAGAGATTCCTGAGCAACGCAAGATAGTGCTTAGTTGTTCAGTCCACTGTAATCCTGCAGACGTGCTCACAAGATTTTCTTCCCATCTCAAGCTACAAAGAGTGTTAGCATACTGTTTAAGATTCGTGCACAACACTAAACACAAACCTTCAGAACGGAAACATGGTCCATTAACAATAGAAGAGTTGCAGCAAACTAACATGACATGTGTTAGACTAGTCCAGTCAATAGCATTCCGCGACGAAATAGCTGATCTTTTGAAACACAATGCAGTGTCAAGACGTAGCAAACTTCAAAGTTTAGTACCATTTTTAGACAAGGATCAAATCTTGAGAGTTGGAGGAAGACTAGAGAACTCCAATCAAGACTACGATTTCAAACATCAGATGATTTTGCCCGCTAAACATCAGTTTACTGATTTAATAATCAAGAGGGAACATGAAAGACTCCTACATTCAGGAAACCAGTTGACTTTAGCATCCATCAGACAGTGCTACTGGATCATCAATGGAAAGTCGGTGGTTCGAAGAGTTATTAACACTTGTACAAAATGCTTCAGGTTCAAAGCCAAAACTACACAGCAAGTAATGGGACAGTTGCCCTCAGTTCGTGTGTCTCAAGCAAGACCATTCCGCAACACCGGCACAGACTTCACGGGCCCTTTCTACTTGAAGATCGGCAATCCACGTAGCAAGACCATTGTCAAGGGTTACATATGCATTTTCATATGTATGTGCACCAAGGCCATTCATTTAGAAATAGTTTCCGACCTAACCACTCAAGCTTTCCTCGCAGCACTCAGGAGATTCATCGCAAGAAGAGGATTATGCAGCAACATGTACTCCGACAATGGTACAAATTTCCAAGGTGCTAGTAGAGAGCTAAAGGAGCTCAAGAAATTGTTCACTCAGGAACGGACTAGAGAGGAGATCAGTAACTTCGCCAGTAGTTGTGGAGTTAAGTGGCATTTCATACCTCCTCATGCCCCTAATTTTGGAGGGCTTTGGGAGGCCGGAGTAAAATCCCTCAAACATCATCTAAGAAGAGTTCTCGGAACACTTCATTTCACATATGAAGAATTGGCTACATTAACTGCGCAAATTGAGGCTTGCTTAAACTCACGTCCCCTTCTAACCCTGTCAAATGATCCTTCAGATGCATCTACCTTGACACCAGGTCACTTCCTTATAGGCGAACCCCTCACGACTCTTCCCGAACCCGATTTAACATTATGTAAACGGCCTTTGTTAACTAGATATAAGGTTCTGCAACAAAGACTCCAATCCTTTTGGAAGAGATGGTCATTAGATTACCTCACCCATCTGCAACAGCGCAGCAAATGGACGACCTCCTCCAGCAACGTATCACCAGGTACTGTGGTGCTGATACGGGAAGACAATGTTCCCCCACTCCAGTGGTCCCTTGGTGTTATCACAGAAGTGCATGGTGGTAAAGACAATGTGGTAAGAGTGGTTTCAGTGAAGTGCAACAGTGGTATTTTTAAACGACCAGTTTCCAAGGTAGCTCCGCTACCAATTGAGCAGACACATAATTTTGACTGATAATATGTCAGTGTTTTAACTTAGTGAATATTTTAGTGTTTTATGTCCTTGTCATTGGAACATTTCAGTGTTTCTATTTCAGATTATTGAAATCCATGTATTTCAAGGTGGGGAGTATGTTTGCTCTCAGGGAGAATTATATAGTGTTTTATTTCCACAGTTGGTAACAGATACATTTATTATGTTTAGGTTGGCAGCAGTGACCTAGAGACAGAGAGTGAAGTTGCCATCATGGCTGAATGTGTTTGTGTTTCGGAGCAGCAGCTCCTTCGCATATCAAGTGTTGTGTCTTTTGTAACATGTACATTTTTGTAAATACAGTCCACTAGAGTTAATTCGACATTTTCATTTATCCCCTGATGTTTCATCTGGGGCACGTATGTCGCATACAGACACCAACGTACTTACTTCAAAAGAACATCATTGTGAATCTCAAATTAAAACACATTTAAATACGCAAAATACTCTAACCCAGGTAAAAAAAGCAAGTCCAAGAAAAATATATTGCTGCTCAAGATAGTGCATTGTTTGTTAAAAAGCATTCATCATCACCTCAAAAAGACATGTTAGGACAAATATCATCGTTCAAAAAAAACTTAACACTATCAAAAGCAACGCAGACCCTACAAGAGGTCCCTGTGAAAAACAAACAAGAGGAATTGGATAGTTCTAGTGATGTTGAGAATGATGATGATGATAATGATGGTGACAATGACTATAATAATTTTGATGATAATATTCATAATGATGATGATGATGATAATTATGAAAAAGAAGAGGATGAGGGTTTTATGTTTATAAAACCATTGCGGCTTCCCCAGTTTTTAAGAGCAAGAGTACCTGGAGAAAGTTGTAAAAGGATCTACAACAAGCGTTGTGTTTAAAAATCTATATCGAACAATGGTAAAGAGATAGAGTTGAATTCAGTGTGTAACTATTATAAAATGAATTTTATAAAAATATTGTATGGGTATTGTCTGTTTTTCTTAATTACTATCCCCATGTCCCACCATTAATACAATTGTTAACCATCAACAGTCTCTATGTTCAGAAAGAGAGTGGCCTTAAACAATACACTATATCTATGGTTTGTGTACCGACTATCATAATAATACAGTGTGACCAAGCCATGTTAAGGCAATAGTTATGTCAGGTAAGGGATTCGAACCCTTGCTTCCTTCTACAGAAATTTGATCTTAAGTCAAACACCTTAACCACTCGGCCAACCTGACAGTTACTAATTTAATTGGTCTTGAGGACTTGAGTGTTTACAAAACTTTTTCCAGTATACATTGACTAAACCACTTGCTTGTTTCGAAATATAGATTTTGTTTTGTTTTACCATAACATTGCAGTTATGAGTCTTGTGAACTGGGTGTTCAATATAGGGTTAAAAGCATTTTAAAAATCATTTTAGAAAAGCTCTTAGGTATCGTGTCATGGGTTTTAGTAATGTATTACTGTTCGTTGATTAACATTTACCGTTACACAACATTATTTTGGTGAACGTACATGTTGTTGTTTGAGTCTTTAGTCCTTTGACTGGTTTAATGCAGATCTCAGCGCCTATCTGTCCCGAGCTAATCGTTTCATCTCTATATAGCTACCACACCCTACATTCAAGGCTATCTGTTTAACATATTCTAAACTTGGTCTACCCCTACAGTTCTCGTCCTCGAACCTTTCTTCCATAACTAAGTTTGCTATTCTTGGGTGTCTTAGTACGTGTCCTACCAACCTATCTCTTTACTTCATTAACAGTCGCCAGATACATCTCTTCTCCCCCACTCGTCTTAATACCTCTTTGTTAGTAACCCTATTTACCCATCTAATCTTCATCATTCTCCTGTAACACCACATTTCAAACACTTCAATTCTCCACTTTTCTGCTACACCAATTGTCTAAGTTTTACTTTCATAGAGTGCCACGCTCCTGACAAAGGCCTTCAAAATGACTTTCTAATACCTAAATCTATATCCAATGTCAACAGATTCTGTAGAAATGCTTTCCTTGTCTGAGCTACATAAGAATCCTAATCGTCTCTGGTATAATGCCTTGTTTAGCAAAACATAGTCGCTCAAAAGGTCTAAGCATTTTTTGTATATAACTTTAAATAGCAAACAGTTTTTCTAAAACCCTACTCATTGGTCAATAACAACCAGAGTCGCCAAAGTGTATCGTTGGTACTTAACTCATGTCTGGTTAATCAATTCCTTTCATATCGTTATCCAACTGTAGTAGTAAGGACTGGTGAACAACGTAAGTTCAACACATTGCTTTACATGCAAATGTAGTTAGGCCCTTTGACATAATTTAAATAAATTCATGGTCTAGTCCGTAGGAACCAGTCCAAAGGGGCTCATCCACAAGGACTCGTCCACAAGGACCTGCCCACAAGGACTCGTTAACAATGACTCGTCCACAAGGACTCGTCCACAAGGACCTGTCAACAAGGACTCGTCCACAAGGACTTGTCCACAAGGACGTGTCAACAATGACCCGTCAACAATGACCTGTCAACAATAACCCATCAACAGGGGCCCGAACACAGGGGCTCATCAACAATAACAGGGGCTCTCACCTCAAGGCCTAACATGCCCCTCTTTGTTTATCAGTTTGCCGATCGACAAGCGTCACTTAAAATACTTTATGATCACCACTCGTGGGTTGGGCTAGGTTAGGTTACACTACAGCCGCCATCTTTTAAAAAGCCCGCCCTCTTACAAAAGCTATGAGTGGCCATGCGTAAAAAACAAAAAACAAGCATGTTAATTCATAGTGGCTATCCACCGAACACATGTCTCTTGTGTGGAACAACGTTTAATTCCATATCGGCATTCAAACTCTCACATGTTGCAATTAGAAAGAGAGATTCTCTAAAAAATTACAATTTCACCCCCTAGTAGGGGTAGGTTTTATTTTGGGGTGGAGATATGTTGTCCATTGGAAAGGGGGTATCAGCCCGAGTTCAACAACACCTCATTTGTTAAAATCAGACCATAAGTTCGAGAGATATCGCGTCGGCGCCATCTTGGCGGTGGAGCGGTGGCGGTGGTCACAGAACCCGTACAAACACACTACTTCAAAGCTAGCTTTTCCCGAGCAAGATTCAATTCTATTTGACACTATAAATAACAGGTGTGTTATTTTACACTATTTGTGTATTATCACGTCATAATGTAGACCTGATATTGCATTGACATGCAATTTAAAGCTTGATAAGCGAGGTGAGACAGAAGTATTATTTTTATTACTTGTATTTGTGACAGACGAGTTAACAGTTAATTATCTTTTTGTGTAGTAAACTTTAGGAGGTCAATTACGACAGTCTAATATCGTTCATTATTATGGGAAGTTTCATTTGAAGAACTTAATGATGTATAATAGTAGATCAGTAGTCATGTGTAACGACACTGAGGGTCATGCCGTTATTTTAGAGAAGTTCCGACAGAAGAAATGTTAATAACAATTAATCCGTTTTTGGTTATTGTTTATCATAGTGGATGATAATTGTTTAAGCCATATATACTGTTATATGAGGATTTGTAGAGCTATGGAGAGCTCGTGCAAAGGAGGTTCCACATTTTAAGGGAAGTCAATGAAATAATTGTTCTTTGATAAGAAAAGGCATGTCGTTGTATACAAGAAGTCCAGTTCATGTGAAGTAACGTTTTAGCTGTGATGACAGAAGGGTTTAAGTGGAAAGCAATTATAGAACGATTGTCTACTCATGTCATTGATACTATTATTAAACTTTTTTAAACCCGGAGTTGTGTAAATACGTACAGTTAACCTTTGTCAGTCGACTGTATTAGTTCGACAATGAAATGAAACCTATATTAGACGATGTGTGAGCAGTATATGAAAGCCAAAGAGTATTAGCACATGTTTATGTGGAGAAACATTGTAAATAACTAATTGCAAGTTGTATAGTAACAGAGAATCCAGAATCTCGAAGGTAACGTGTTAGCAACGTTAAATATTGTCTATTATTACGAACAAATTACTTGTAAATATTTTCCGTAACGATTTAAGAATTTAAATAATTTTCATTAGGATTAATTAACAGAATGTTTTTGGAATAGAGTGTTTTTGTGAGGGAATGTTTTTGTATGGATGATTGCCACTTGTTAAGAGTGACTGTTCAACCTAGTCGGTCTAGAACGATTACGGAGTATGAATGAAAGTGTGTATTAAAATTTCCGTATGATTGGTAGAGATTTGTTTAAGTTATGAGCGTTTTTATAATGCAGAATGTAACTTTTATTCGAGGCTTTTAGACGCGAGCCAGACAGCAATGATGCAAGCAAATGTGGACAGAAAGATGAACCGTTAGCAGTCGAGGTCATGTTATTATATAATGTGAAGCCAGATCGTCAGCCACTGCCTTGTAAATGGAACAGTTTTATAGCGTAGCACTTTGCCAGCGTTCATTGATAAATCAGGCCAATGCAGGTGCATTTCCAGACTCGTGGCGGAAGAGGTAACCAGTTGTAAGGAATGTTATGAATGCAGGAGCCTCTGTTAAAAGTTTTCTTCACGTTCAGTAGGCCTAGTTATGTCAAAATTTTAATGCTTGTAATTTATAATTAGTAATTGCAGTAAGATGTGTAGTGGAAGAGAAGTGTGTATGATTGTATGGTTATTTTTTGTTAATTAGAATAGTTTATTGTTTATGCTAGATTAGTTTACACTTGGTAAATAAATTTGCACATTTCGTTGTCTTTCGTCGTTGACGTGTGATTCATTATAAATATCAGGATTAGAGTATTGTGGATGTATTGTAGGCGAAGCTGAGTTCCCATTCCCCGAGACACGTAAGTAAAGGTAAGTGTGCCCTGTGTAGTTTGTTGTTTTCCCACAATATTCTTGTAACTGCAGTATGTAAATCCCTAAAGACCATGTTGGAGCGATTTCTAATGAAGTAATTTGCCGGTGCTTTTAGAAATAGGCAATCCAGCTGGGGCTATGGATATTCCAACAGGCTACTTTCCGGATTTACGGGTACAGTACATCAGGTCATATATTGGTCAGCTTGACCCACGGTAATCACCCAAACACCCCTCATTCAATTGTAGTCAGTCGTATTCATTTGTCATAGCCCTCAAGGCCTTCGGGCCGATAGGCTTCGATTGCTTGCGTCACGCACGCAATAGACAAGTCCTTGTCTTTAGATGAATGGAGCCATGGGTCCAGGAAGGCCGAGGGCCTTAGGAGCCTTCAGTAAGACGAATTACGTGACTAGATATGTGGTGCGTTATTGAAAAATGCTGGTGCATTTCTATACTATGGAACTCACAACGCTGCCATTATTTCGATCGTTAAGGCTTAAGGGTACCAGGTAGTGTTCATTAGCCAACAATGCAACTGTTTAATAAAAGTTTTTTTTATTAGATAACCATGACAACTAGAAACTTGAGATTTTTACAAGTTATCACCAACATCCATGGCAGTGTTTTGATAGGGAATTAGGGAAATTGAAAACATATTTGAAAAATAATGAACATTTGAAAATTCTGAAAATTTTAGAAGAGTATTTGTATTTTGGTGCCTTTTTCTCTGGTGTTCAAATAGATAATCGGGTGAAATCTATAACTCTTAAGTTAATGTAATGTTATTGATACAGCTTGTGAACCAAAGTTATTGTTGTCAGGCATTTGGTTTCAATTTTATGAATTTTTGATTTGAACAATATCTTTCAGCCTTTATTTGAATTCTTTATTAATTTTTATACGTTTTGTACCGACAGTAGTGGCTACGCTGGCTAAAGCGCAGTGTTAGGCCAGGGGGCCAAGCTCTCTGCTGACTCGGTAGACGCGTGGGTTCGAGCCCCACCGTCGGCCGTCCTTGAAATGGTTTTCCGTGGTTTCCCCATTTTCAACACCAGGCAAATGCTGGGACGGTACCTTCTGACAGGCCACGGCCGCTTCCTTCCACATCCTTGCCCAGTTTCATTCACCATCATTCATTTCATCCCTCATTAACTCCTCTCATGAGGTTGGCGTCAGGAAGGGCATCCGGCCGTAAAAACCATCGCCACTAATACTTTCATCGCATCTCATCCCCGACCCCGTTGGAAAAACTGGAATAATAAGGGGTAGACATACATACATTAATTTTTATACGTTTTATCCTTTTTCGATTACTTTCATTTGGCCTCGCAGCTTTTGGTTTGTAAGCATCTTAAAATTCAGAAAATTTCAATTTGATCAGGCACTTGGTTCCCGAGAGAAAGGTCCAAAATATCGAAAAATTTAAAATCTTGAGAAAATTTAGGTTAAAGATTCAGTCGTTTCATGTAATTGACGTATGCATTGTTACATTAAAATATCAATAATGACCTCAAATATGGTTTCTATACCTATGTGTTATATATTGCTGTAATCGGAAAAGAATGGAGAATTTGTTGAACCTAGAAACAAAAAATGCTGTTTTCGGTCATTCCAAACTACTTGACTAAGGAAGGTTATTGGTAAGGGGGGCCCTGGCCTACTGGCCCGTTAGAGCCGGCCACCCCTGCAGTGTAAAGTGTGCGAGAAGAGTGTAAAAAGCGATTTCAAACAAAAAAAATCAAATTGAACAGCATTCGAAGACCACTTCACATCTCAGATCAAAAGATCAGAGTAAGAATACGCAACAGCTACTTTTAACCGACATGAAAACACGGTGTGAAATTGGTAAATTTTCCGCTGATCTCTGTAAAGCTTTCGTATGCAACAACATTCCGCTGCATAAGTTGAATAATCCACATCTACGCTCGTTTCTTGAAAAGTATTCTGCTACTCAAAGGATACCAGATGAATTTACCCTTAGGAAGAGCTATTTACATTAACTGCACGCCTCTGTCGTGGATTCGATACGGTCTGACATAGGAGGGAACTGTGTATGGATATCGGTAGATGAAACAACCGATTCGTGAGGTCGATACATTGCGAACTTCATAGTGGGTAAATTATGTCCGAAGAACCCGCCAAACCTCATTTACTTTCGTGCAAAGTAATAATAAAATAAAACAACCCCTGCACTACAGCCCGTCAAGGCCTAGGCCTACCAAGCGACCGCTGCCCAGCCATTTGGCCTGCAGATATTGGGGTGACGCGTGATCAGCGCATCGGGTCTCATCGGCCGTTAAACTTGGTTTTCGTGATCAGGGCGCTGACTTACTGTCAGACAGCTACTCAATTGTCCCCACGAGTCTGAGTGCACACCGTTTCAGCCCTCACGTCAGTTTCTAAAATCTATGACGGAGCCGGGAATCGAACCCGAGGCCTCTGGGTGTGAGGCAGGTGCGCTACCCCAACACCACGGGGCCGACCAACTTTCGTGCAAAGTGCTAGAAAAAAACAACCACGCTACAGTTTCAAGATATCTTAACGATTCCCTGCGACGTCTGTGGCCTAGTGATTGTTACAAAGCGCGCCTTTTAGTCACAGATGCAGCGTCGTATATATTGAACACTGGTCAGTCTCTTCGAGCATTTTTTCCAAATCTCATCCATTGTTGTGATAGAAGCCATTTTTCAGTGTTGCCTAAATCTACTGAAGAAAGCTCTTTAGTCGGTCAACACCAGTTGTGCCCAATTACATGAGGCGGAAAACAAATTTTTGCATACCCTACAAACTAACATGGTGCTATGTACTAATACCTACTTCATTGGATGACATGTTCGGAACGTCACTCATTCATCCTCAGATCCTCAGAACAGGAGCAAGTGTTACTGATAAATGAGAAAAGGGAAATCAAGCACAAAACTAGGTAATAATAATAATAATAATAATAATAATAATAATAATAATAATAGGTCCCAGGAATTAACCTGGGTTGAGTCCTTGTGGCTCTGGGCAAATGGGAGTGAAATGCATCGTTGCCTGTCATCTGCAACCATAACATATTGGATTCAGCAAGAGAATCCAACTAGCCTCCTTCACTCCAACTCCAGCACATAACCTATAAGACGTGCCCCTGTTAAGCCGAGCAACTCAGTGGACGGTTGGGTAACCAATCCCAGCGGGAAACTGGGTCGGCAAGCCGATCAGTGCTGGCTCCAAGGCTCACAACCTTGGTAGTACACTGGTCGGTGTGAAACATCACTGACCCCAAACTACAGTCTTTCTACTGTTCAAAGCATGGAGGAAAGTTCAGCAAAAGCTACTACCCCAGGTGGTAACCAATCCACCTTCGCCTTGAGCGAAGCATACAGGCCTTCGGAATCTGGGGAGCCTGCGCCGACATGCATGGAGGTATCGGAGATTCCAGGAAAGATGCAACACAAACGCCGGAATTTCTTTGCTACCTTTAACACGAATTCCCTTCGGAAGAATGGTAAATTGAAACAACTAACTGATTCCTTATCCCAACATCAAATCCTGATTGCAGCAATTCAAGAAACGAGATTCACAGATGAACAAGCCTTTGAGTCAGAAGGCTACAGAATTTTTAAAGGTAAAACTGGTAAACGTGTAACAAAAACAGTTCCCAAACTTGGCACAGGATTCTTCGTCAGTAGGAAGATTTTGGATTCAATCATTGGCTTCAACTCGCCTAGCAGTCAGTTTCAACTCTCTCCTTCTGGAGCACAAACAAAGTTCATGCTGTTGTGAATGTCCATGCGCCAATCAATCAAGCGAATTATTAGAGAGACCCAGAAGGAACGGATAGATTCTGGGAAGACCTTGAAGATGTTCTCTGTAAGATTCCAGACAAACACACGATTCTTCTTCTTGGAGATTTCAATGCACAGCTGGGTAAGGAAAGAATGTGCCAAAACATTATCGGAAACTATCCAGCTCACCAGAGAACAAATCGCAATGGTGAGAGGCTCGTAGAACTATGTAAGGCTTTCAACCTTGTTATAAGATCCACAGCGTTCAAACACCTTCCCAGAAAACAGAAGACTTGGACATCTCCGAATCCAAATCTCGGCGAATTTCGAATTGATCACGTCGCAATTGCACGTAAAGCTCAGAGAGAAATACAGATGTGAAGGTTCTAAGAAATGCCCATCTAGATTCGGATCAAATCAAAGTTAAACTGATTCCGAGAAACACCAGAAAGTCCGTCTTAAAAAAGATCAATCGATTTGATACTGAAAAACTACGATTGTGCCCTGAATTTACTCAAAAACTAGAATCTTGGAATCCCGAAAACTGGGATGAACTACAACAGGCCTGGTCACAACAGCACAGGAGACAGTTCCACTGACGAAGTCAAAGAAACATGCGTGGTGGAATAATGCATGTGATTCAGTGGTAAAGCAAAGACAACTTGCCTGGCAGAAATGGAACTCGGGAATGAACCAAGATAAATGGGAAAACTTCGCGAACGAGAGACCACGCGCTGCAAAAATCATCCGCAATGTAAAACGTGCCCACAACAAGAGCCAACTAACTCAAATTGAGCTAGAATTTCAGAGGAACAACACAAGGGACTTCTACAGAACCTTTAAACGCAATCCAAGCAAATACAATCCTCCGAGTCTACAGTTCAAAGACTCAAATGGGAGACTAGCTTACAGTGAGAGAGAAAATTGCCAGATTCTAGCCAAATACTTTGAATCCCTCCTTAATTGTGAGACTCCAAATTCCACTTTCTCAATTGAAGACAACATACAAGTCCACCCAGATTCATCCCCTCCAACGAAAGAAGAAATCAAACAGATTATCCAGTCACTTAAGAACAACAAGGCACCAGGTGAGGACTCGATAATCGCCGAATTTTGGAAGTATGCTGGTGAAAAGATGATTGATAAATTGACTCACAATATCAAGGAGATTTGGGAAACTGAGAAACATCCATGTGACTGGACTTCTGCCTTGATTCATCCCCTGCATAAGAAAGGTGACAAAACGGTCGTTAACAACTACCGCGGCATTTCCCTCCTACTGATAACTTACAAAATTATTTCAAAAGCTCTGCAGATTAGGGCAGAACAACAACTTGATCCACAATTAGGAGAGTATCAAGGAGGGTTCAGGAAAGAACGCTCATGTGCCGAACAAATTATGAATCTGAAATCCATCCTTTTCTATCTGAAGCGAAGGAACAAGAAATTTGTGGTAACCTTCGTCGACTTCAAGAAGTCCTATGATTCGATTGATAGAATAGCTCTTATTCAAATTCTAAAGGAATTTGGATTGGATAATAAAACCAGGGCAATCATTCAACAGACCTTAGCTAACACAACCGCCAGAGTCAAGTTCAGAGGAGAAATTTCAGACTCTTTCGAAATTAAGACATGAGTTAGGCAGGGAGATGGGCTTTCACCCCTGCTCTTCAACTGTGCACTTGAAAAAGTCATCCGCGAGTGGCGCAAAGAAATGAACGATGGGGCCAAAATGGAGTACGACTGGGTTACAAGAACATGAACCTTTCTATTGATTGCCTAGCTTTTGCAGATGATCTTGCAATTTTCTTCGACTCTTTAGACATGGCCACAAAACAAATTAACCAGCTGCAGGTACAGGCAACAAAAGTTGGTCTTCAGATCTCTTTGGAGAAAACACACTTCATAACTAACATCAAGCCAGCACCAAGGGAGCTAAAAGTAAACCAGGGGAAAATCAAACGGACAGATACGTTTAAATATATTGGCGAGTGGGTAGAACCCAACGTATGTGAGAAAGAAACCTTCACTTCGCGCATGAACAAAATGGAAATGGCGTACCAACTCACCAAGGACGTTTACAACAAAATGTCAATATCCCTGAACGCAAAACTTAGGCATTATTGCACTGTCATACGACCAGAGGCTCTGTACGCATCGGAATGCCTCACCATGTACAAGAAAGACCTGGTAGAAAAATCGGAGATCAAGGAAAGAAAGATCTTGAGGAAAATTCTTGGCCCGATTAAAGACAACGGTGAATATAGACGACGGCATAACTATGAGTTGTATATTCATGTCCAGAAGATCTCTGATGTAATGAGGAAAAGGAGAATTGCATTTAATGGCCATTTGCTTAGAATGAAACCCACACGATTGACGAACCGGATCTTTAACTATTTTATAAATAAGAAGACCAAGCCAGCCTGGTTCGAAGAGGTGGAAAGTGACCTGCAAGAGATGGAAATTACCTGTGGTGATATTCAAGAACGCAATCCCCTCGGGAAGAAACTACACGACCACCAGGGTTTTCAAGAAAAAACGAAGTTGAAGACGGGAAAGATGTGGACGGAAGAAAGAAAAGAGCAACACCGGCAACGTATGAAGGAACACTGGGCAAAGATCAAAGCCCAGAGAAGTCAGTTGAAATAACGTGGTCCTTAGTTGGCCGATACGATTAACGAATAAGAATAATAATTATAATATCGTATGACCTCGGAGGCCGGGTGCAAGTTTTGGTATTTGACACCCAGAGGGCGGCTTGCATGTCAAATTATTTTTTTGTTCCTTGAAGCACTATGAAAGTCAAGGAGGTTAGATATCTAAGCTCCTTGACACTATAGCGCTTTCTAGTAGAGAAATGAGGAACTTTGTGTTGGCGGAAAATCCCGAGATTAATTTTGCCATTATAAACACGGCCCACTGAATTCAAATGGTTTCTTTACCATGCCAACCTCGTATGACATGCGTATCGTGATTTTTGCTGCCTTTCAAAAGTCACTTACCACGGCCAGGAGCGAACTTGAAAGCTTGGGGTTAGTAATCCTATACGATTACCACTCACCCACCGTGGCAAGCTAACTATGTAATACTAATGCTATATTCTACTGTGAGGTATCTAACACGTTGCGTCTCGTACCTTGACATTGGGAAAGGGCCTCAATGGGCACATGCCTATTTCTATTTGGGACCGTGGCATTGTTAAGCACTTTTAGTAAGTGGGTGTAACCAACAAGGCATTCTCTAAGACCACGGATACGGGTTCCAGTAGAATTTGTTCAATGGGGAGGCAAATTTTTTAGGAGGAAAATGTGGGTGGTAGATCCAGATTTCAAGTTGACCAAAATCGAAGTCCAATTTTTTGTCCAATATGTGCACTTACCAACAATATTTATTGTAATAAATGCGTATTTTATCACAAATGTTCCTTATAAATTAACATTTGACACTGACAACATCACTACAATAAATTCCATCAAGACTGACTCGTCCACGCTAATATACGAACACAATGAACGTTCACATATTGATTGGAAAAGTGCCGGTAGATGGCTCCACTATCATGGCACACTCTGGGGGAAATGTTACAAACTTCCCTCTCAGGAGCACAGGGGAAACCATTTGAGCAAATGAATCCCCTCACAAAGATCCTGGTAACATATTTTGTCTGGGGACAACACTGAGTGTAATTGTAGTGCAGGAACGGCGTGCGGGCTGAGTCGCAGGTCGAGCGACGGCCTTGTGTCAGTGAGTGAGTAAAGGAATGCTTGCTCACCGCCAGATGGACAGGCGTGGCGACAGGGCAGAAAGCCGTGCGGTAAAAGGACGTCCACTCGGGGGGAGCCGCGAGCTGCGAGTTTAATGCGGGCGTTTAAAAATACAAGGAATCAATTGTGTGTGTTTAGTGGTGGTTTGATCCACAAAAGCGGGGAACGCAGGTTAATGGAGAGCGTTCAGTGATACAAAGATGAAATGAAATAACAAAGTAACTTAGCTGGGGTTTGGAGTTGAAGGGAGCAAATTGATGGATTAACCTTCGAGCACACTCACCAGATTTGTAGACGAGCCGGCGTCGGTGTAGCGTAGCAGCGTGGCGTTCTCACAAGAGCCCCTTCCCTTGGTAGCTGGGCTATTTATTGTAAGTCTACTTGTGTTGTAATCTGAGTCAGCGTTATGAATGTCATTCTGCCCTAGAGAGTGTTGATACCTGAGATGTGTGTCTTATGATGAAATCTATGAGGTTGCTCGCCAGGCTAGTGTAGTTGTTGCTGTTGCTTCCTTAATGGTTACGGCCTTAAAAAGGGATGGTTATGCCCTATGGGGCTCGGGGTATAACAATATCAATTAATATTACATCAGAGAGCGACGAAGGGACAAGAGATAGCTTCAAGAGTGCGGTTTTTGTCTCTTTAAAGATCATCGAGGGCATGCTATTAAACAAGAAAGTATGTAGGGACGTTGGTTAGGCATATTGGGGATCTCACTGCTTGAGCCTTGGCTGCTACAATGGAAGGCAGTGTAGCTCACTATACCATACCTCTGGGCTCATTTACACAGAGAAGTTTTGGAAATTAATGCCACAACCTAACATGGCTCTCATACCCGGCTCAAAAATATTCGTCAAATATATACAGGTAGATTGTGATTATTATTATTAATTTGGTTGATAAATGCAATTATTGATGGTATATACTGTGCCCGTCTGACGAGTTCGTCAGGTGGCCACTAACCGCAAGTGCCACTCCAGACGCCATCCTCCCGACACATACACTGAGGGGATCAGGCGTGTCCTCAGAGCAGCTCAAGCAAGAGGCCCTACACTCAGGTAGTATCGGGCGTAAATGGGTGGTAGGTCAAAGAGGAACCCAAGGAAACACATACCCAAAAAATTAAAGCTAGCAATTATAAGTCCAGGCTGAGGTAAAATTTATTAGAAATGTATTCTAGAATAACAACAAAAAACTATCCTACTTCGGAGGCAGAAAATCCGACTAGTCTGCAAATCTAATAAAAACAGAAAAATAATTCATCCGTTAACTGAAGTTAAATTAAACCCTCACGAAAGATCCTAGTAACAAAATTCGAATGAAGTCCAAACTCAAACTACGAATGTGGCACGTAAAAAGATACCTAAGCAAATACAATAATCCATTTAAAAATACTAATAGTGACATCGATTGAGTCTCCTTCAAAACAAAACATTTAACTTGCTCACAAGGCTAGATTTATTTACGTTGGTGCCACTCTCGACATAATCTTTACATTAAACGTTAGCTAAATCCTGAATTTACAGTTAATACGGATGCGACGTATCCGCAACAAGTTAAATATGCAAATCTATAATAGCAACCAATGCTAAACTCAAAAGAAACTATCTGTCAGATACATACATGTGTATAATGAAAATGAAGCAACAACAAACTAGTAAAACACTCTTATTCTATGCACACCTACCTACGCCAATCGGAATACTCTTTGTATCCGACAGTCATCTAAGTGTATGTAATTACGGTGGTGACTGCGTAGTAAAAGCAACGTCTAATATCACAATAATCGTAGAGGCCCACGAGTTACGAACTAACGTGGCTCTAGCAATCTTACGTCGTCTCTATAATTGTCAGCGCATCTTAAAGCATGATCAGTTCCAAAGAAATGCTGTTCCATTGTGTCGGTCAAAGATGAGAATTGGCGATACAAATTTCAACAATCACATTGTTAATTATAAATGTTATTTAAATCGCCGATTTATGTTAATTACAGTTTCATTATTTATTTTAGGAGTTCAGTTCACGTTTATTACCTTCCAGTGTAGTTTAAGTACCTGATGACCATTTAAGATACAAGAAGTAGGAACAGCAATGCGTACTTCAAAAGAAGCACGCCACTATAGCACAACAATTATCTAACGACCATTTCAGACCAATAACGAAGAACCTGTAATGTGTACTTCGAAAGTATGTGCACTTCTATAACCGGATAAGCTACCTCCACGGGTAGAACAATAACACTTGCTAATTAACAGCAACACGCGGCACTCAGGCTCACTCAAGACCTCGGCTGGTGTGATCTAAAAATTGATCATCATCTTTGCCGGAATACCAAAACAATGTGGGTGAAACTCAGTCAATCCCAGCTGAGATGTCTCTAATAGACACAATTATTACATGGTTACTAATTGATACAATAGACTGGTCCGATCTCAGAACCTGGGAAAATCCCTGTTATCTTAATTCATGGAAGTTTAATTCCAATACTGTTGTGAAAATACGACTTTCCAAACCTGTGACGTGTAAGCCACATGAAGTAAACTGTGCCACAGTGATCAGCTGTGCTCCTCCTATCGTACCAAAACATAACATTGAAACAAGCGTTTATCAGGAACATTTTCGTCGTGTTTCTAGATTACTGTCGTCTCGAAAACAGAAGTCGCAAGGGCACTCTGGGTAATCGTGTCTCGCTGCCATGTGGTTGTTAAAGGATATGAGGGAGCCAGAGCTAACTGATATAATGAGTTTAATAACAACGAACTGATTGCATGTGATGACAATAGCGAAACTGAACATGTGTGACCATGGCGCGTGGGGTTTACACAACTGAAGGGCAGGTGTCAGCACCTTACATGTATAGAACCACGTACTTCTTAAATTAGAATAAAAAGTACCAAAGTTACAACACTTCCCCTCAAGTAGAGGTTCATACAATCTTTACACTCTCTAAAACAGCAAACTTTAGGCAACGTTCATGTTTCATTCGACTTAAACTTTTCGTGAGAAAGTCAGCAACTTGATCGTTCGTAGAGATATACTTCAAAACAAAATCAATATACATTCAAAGACTTCGCGAACAAAGTGATGTTTGATATCAATGTGTTTGCTTCTACTGTGATACATCGCGTTTTTTGCCAAATGAATTGCACTTATTATCACAAAAGATGAACGTAGTGGCTAAATCTTTGAAGCCTAACTCGAGCAGAAGCCGACGTAAGTACACAGCTTCCTTGACGCACTCTGACATGGCCACGTACTCGGCCTCCGTGGTGCTAAGAGCCACGGTTTTTTGTTTTCGTGAGTCCCACGATATAGGGCATCCGCCGAGCAAGAACACTTACCCCGTGTAGGACCTCCTATCTTCTAGGCCGCTTCCCCAGTCGGCGTCAACGAAGCTTTGGATCGGTTCAATGTCTGCTTCGTAGATCAGCCCGATGTTCGAAGTCCCCTTCAAGTACCGCAGCACTCTCTTGGCAGCTTTCCAGTGTTCGACTCCGAAGCAATTGTTGAACTGCCCCAGGTAGCTGACAGCGAACGAAATATCCGGGCGTGTAGTTGTCGACAGGTATGTCAGCGCGCCTACCAATTCGCACTAAGGCAACTTCAACTCGTCAGCAGTGGGATTCTCATTTCTACTTAACTTCGTTCCAGGTTCCAGTGGTGTGACTACAGGATTGCAGTCGGCCATCTCGTAGCTTTGGAGAAGCTCTTCAACGTAACCGTGCTGATGCAAGGCTATACATCTGGTCTCCTGGATTAATTCGATGCCTAGGAATTGTTTGGCCAATCCTAAGTCCTTGACACTGAAATTTTCACTCAGGACTCTGGAAATCTCGGCGATCGTCTTTTTGCATTTTGACAGCACCATCATGTCGTCAACGTAAACGACAAACAAAGTTATGTTATTTCCGGAACCGATTTGGAAAAGACACAGATCCGATCCGTTTGGTTTGGCACCGCACTTCCTCAACACCTCACGCAACTTGGCATACCAATTTCCCCGGCCTGTTTTAATCAGTACAGTGATTTTTGTAGTAATCAGACCTTTAAAATGGTCTGTTGCTATGGTAACATGGGCTATGTTGCCAATACTACTAACGTCTTTGAATCCCGTTGATTTATTTTGCTTGTGAAAGTTGCGTATAATTGTATACCTAAACACATAGCAAAAATATTATGATCGCCTGCAAAGTGGTCTCCTATCATTTTCAAGTAGTCCAGAGCTTTCTTAATGACCTTAAATAATACCATCGGGTCTCATGGAAACCCTGGAGAATGTCACTCATGGCACGATGCTCCACCCCTTGGCCTGTGTCCGTAGGGAGAACGGTGAACAAAAATTCAGTCACTTAATACAAACTTATGTGAGCCCATCGACTGTCATTAGTTGATTCCCTCAGCTATCGTGGTGTTTACTCCATGTTCCTTTAAGTCTGGCCAGTACAGTATTGTATTGCCACACGTTGAACGTAATTCTTGTCTTCTTCCGAGAGAAGCATCTGCAATAAATAATTTCCATCAGGAATGCAACTGTCGAAATAATAATTCCAATTGTTAAAATAACAAAGGCTCCTTGCAAATGATCGACTGTTAACACCACATCATGTTCTCTTTCAATAATCTCTCTTTTCTTAATATCCACAAAAGTTTCTCCTTTTATCAATTTAGACCACCATTTATACAACAACCCACTTTCTCTTAACCTTGTCAACACAGTATTGAACTTATCTGTATACGGGCTATTTATTCTAAGAAACATGGCGACGTCGTACATGATTCCCGAATATTCTAAGGGTATGAATGGTTTATTATCCGTCCTGATTGACAATAATCTAAGTGTACCAGCACGGGCACAGAATATTGCATAATTGTTTTCATTTTTTATCGTCTTTATTAATATGTCATCCTTAAAAAACTCAATGTTTTCATGTCTTATAATCTGCAAGAACTGCCCAGCATCGAAATACTCCAGTTTTTTAAATATCCTACTGAGTACTCCATCATCATCTCTGGCTTCCAACCTCACGACGAGAAAACGCATAGTAGCGTAGTGTAATTTAGATTTTGCTAAATCCTCTATATTTAGAATTTGATTCTCATAACCCGGGTTGGTGAGGACCCCAATTAATTTGGACTGAAATGCTGAATTGATCAACAAGCAACAGAACACCCAAACAGCAAATATAACTCGAGATATGGAACGATTTGGTTGACAATTTAACGATATGCCAATCAATATAGACCATGAATTTAGAGCAGAGAGAGCAAAGCCGTCATTAGTGGAGAGTAGATAAATAACAATTGATGTCAGTATGCAGGAAGGTAGAAGCAACATCCAGATCTGGGAGCTGAATATGAGCGTGAGGGATTTCCAACTGGGAATTCGTTCAGCCCTCGGAACAAACCACAAGAAACCATCTCTTACATGTGGGACAGTCATGTCCATTGCTTGCCACTTCTCGTGAGTAGGATTGTTACCACCTAATGTTAAATCAGCATGACCATTAACCACATCACCCAGTGCTCCGACCCAAGTTCCATTGTCCAAACGTCCACCCCGTAATTTATAATGTGTCCAGGGATGAGAAGGAAACATAAAATGTAATTGGAGGCCATATCTGTCTGTCACTGCTAATGTGAGATCCACCTCAAAACCAGTCAAATTTTGAAAATACTCGTGCTCTGAGAAATTCACCCGCTGCATATTAATAAATGGTCGATATGTACTTACTGCAGCAGTCATTTTGCACTTTTTGAATTTATTTGGAATCTTTTTCGGAAACAGGTCAGTATTACGCTCAAAATAACCTTCTCCTTCCATCAGCCACCTATCTATAACAACCACATCCTTAGTATTCCTTCCACACTGTCCGGAATCACTGAACGGAAACCAAGTGTACAGATTCACGGAAGAAACGACAGTGTTCGATACCGGTGATGGGATAAGTACCAACATATTCAATGCATACATAATCCAAAGGCTGTCCACAACACGATGAACTGTAGTTCTTTCATCCTTGGCCTTAATAGCCCCGTTGATTACAACTATAAATCGAACACTGGCACTCAAAGCATAGGTTTGGTCTAATGTTTTCATCTGTGTGAAAACTTGATCACTTTGTTCAGTTCCTTGCAACACAATCAAGATATTATCTACATGTTTTCTCTCCTGTCTTGGTAGCTTATCGTGTCTGCAGTAAGAGACTACACCTGTATGATTTATGTTGGAGTAATATTGTTGAAGAAATTGATCAAGCAATGATTTCTTCCCAGGTAATGTCATTCGGTTTGCTGAACAAATCAGGAGATGCTGCTCTTGATCGATGTAACGGTTGACTATTTCCTGCAGACAATTGTTCAGGTGACACACTTCATTCTGTACATTTAACTGAGTGCTCTCTTTTTCAGTACATAGCAGCACAGTGAATAAAACCAAAATATTACACCGACAGTTTGTAAGATGTGATGTTATTCGAAGTTTCATTATTATGTGTCAAATACTCGTACAATGTTGTAGCTTTAACAGCTTTCAGACCTGCTGTGAAATAACTATTGTGCCTAAAAGGGGATATTTAACGCCCTATGAAACTTTCTGATTCAAAAGCAATTGAGTGCTATTCGACTGTACCGAGATATAATCTGAAGTCTTGTTTTCGAAGACCAACTGGAGCACCCACCTCGAGATCATCTCACGATTCCTTCCAAGGTAATGTGTAGGTGTTGTTTTTTTATATTTGGTGCTTATTCAGTGTGTTGGTAAGTCTGAAAGCAGAAGGAGCAACATATAAAGTTGTATTTTGAGTATGCCCACAGTGGTAACGCCCACCTATGGATCACGGTTCTTGTTGCCTGCCACTTCTGGTGTTCTTGGTGGATTGTTGGACAACTGATTTCGTGCTGAAAACTTGATCTCTTTTGTTGGCTCAGTAATCGTTCATTTTCCTGATGAACTCTATGTTAAGTTCCTCGGATCATTTCCTGGGCGCTTTGTTGAGAACTTCTGTTTATTTATTTATTTATTTATTAGGTTCTATAGTACCACGTTGAGTTTTGTTGCATTTGGCAGAAAACTTCGTTATCTTTTGTGCCTGAAGGGCGCCTGGTTGCGCTCCTCTGTCAAAGGGGCGGTTTGGTTGCTCCTCTGGGTTGAGCCTATTCGTCACCGTCCTCTTGCAGAAGACATCGCTGTCAAAGGAGTCTTCAAGTTGGATTTGAAGAATTTTTGAGAGACTTCTTTGGTGTTTCTAAACCAGGGCATTGTGGTTTTGAGGTTTGATTAAAATAAAATGCAAGATATGCTCCTCTTACAATGATTTCTTAGTTTTTTCGAGCCTATGTTCCTGGAGGGCAAGATACGCTCTTCGTACAAAATAAGACCATATTTCTTCTTTAGTTACGTACTATCTCTTCTGTGAATACTGGAAACTACAATAAGGAAGTTTTCAGTTTTACGTGACCATTAATCTCGCGATCATGAGCCACGGGACTTCCTTTTTACTTAGAATCCGAACCACAAGACATGGTATTTTACTTCGAAAATCTCACATGTTAAATATTGGAATACTTTTTTCCGGTCACCCTGTGTAGAAACGATGAAAATGAACCTTGCAGTAAGATATCTCTTTCGGAACCAGTGGACATCGGAAGACTGAAAAGACCTTTACTGAGATGGCTGGACGATGTTGAGAAGGATGCCCGAGGAACGGGAGTCAGTGTCTGGATGCCTAAATCACTGGAACGAGCTATTGTTGAGGCGGTCAATGTTGGAACTAGACTGTAGGACTGGGAGAAGCAGAAGAAGAAGCTAATCGATTAATTGGTTAAATCTGAGAACTTCTATTGTTCATTTAGTCGAATAGTCGAATGAACGGTTAGCCATGTCAGTAGATTTACTGGCACGTTCCTGGCTTCCTCACATTTGCACACCCTCTAATGCCAACTAGGATTCGATCCTGCAACCTTGGGAAAGGCAGGCGAGAACGGTACCGCTGCGCCACGCAGACAGTCAGTCTGTTATGAGTGTCCCACGCTCTATTTTGTTAACCCTACAACACAAACCGGCCAACGACGCGTACAAAAAGCTTGTAGGCTACATTATAAATATTGTCCCCATACATTTTGCACCCTCCTGACCCACGCTCGCTGGATTCGCGTCGGACTGAGGCAGCATTCATTGCATAGCTACGTATAAACATTCTACGTATCCTTGACCTAGAAGCCAAGCCCCCTTAAAATGACTATCTCTAATCAATCATCTAGTCACCATTCTGAAAGTCAGATCCGTCAGGATCGTGACAGCTATAGATATGATTGCTGCGTTTACATCTTAAACCTCCGCCCCTTGTTATATCCACATGATAATACCTCTGATAACTGTCACGTAAACATTCCTTTGTTGACGAACCGAGCAAGAAACTATATTATTACCACATGCCATAGGAAAATGGATGGATCAGCTTATTAAACCAGATGTACGGCAAAGTGCTTACCCTCATAGGCTACGTCATGAAGGCCGTGCTACTCAGAGATCACACCAACATTCCGTGAATATCTTTCTTTTAAGGTAGGACGGTGGGTGAGTTAACAACCTTCGAAACATGTAGCCTACATGTGAGTAGGTTTAATATAAGTATTGAAAAGGCAGAATCCCTTTATTTATTTCTATATATAGTTAGTCAACAGGCACCTCAATTACTGACATTATGAGTGTTTAATGTGTCGGTCTACTAACCCCAGGCTTGCAGCTACGCTCCTGGCCGTGGTAAGTGATTTTTGAAAGGCAGCAAAAATTACGACACGCATGTCATACGATGTTGGCCTGTCAATGAACCACTTTAAATTCAGTAGGCCGTGTTTATAATGGCAAAATTAATCTCGGGACTTTCCGCCAACACAAAGTTTCTCATTTCTCTACTAGAAGCGCTATAGTGTTCAAGGAGCTTAGATATCTAACCTCCTTGACTTTCATAGTGCATCAAGGGACAACGAAATTCGACATGCAAGCAACCCTCTGGGTGTTAAATAACAACGATTGCACCCGGCACCCGAGGCCAGACGATATTATTATTTTTTTAAAGGTATGTACGATCCTTCATTACAGCGGCCTCGTTGGCATGTTGAGTTTCTATGCTCAAGGTTACGGGTACAAATCCAGCCGAAGTCGTCGGATTTTTTTAAAGAGCGTTAAACATCCCTCAGCATGCCTTCCGTCGGAGGGGAAGTAAAGCCGGCGGTCCCATGTCATAGATTTATGGCATGATAAAGAACCTTCCACTAATTACACCTGTGTGAAGCTAAATTATAGGTTATCTTTGCCTAGCGCTCTTAGGTTCCAACGTTCGTCGCCAGGAGCCAACTGCGGTGGCATCTAGTAACAAAGTTCAGAACTAGTTGGTCGTTGACGGTGGCGTTTGGTAGCGAAAGTTGGAACTAATTAAAAATCGATTATATGCAGTCCTTATTGAATTAAAATCAGATGCACACACTAATAGAGCCATCATAATTAACACCGGTTATCAGACAGATTAAGCCTCCGTGGCTTAGGCGGCATCACGTCGGCCTCTCACCGCTGGGTCCGTGGTTCAAATCCCGGTCACTCCATGTGAGATCTGTGCTGGACAAAACGGAGGCAGACAGGTTTTTCTCCTGGTACTCCAGTTTTCCCTGTCAAAATTTAATTCCAGCAACACTCTCCACTATCATTTCATTTCATCTGTCATTCATTTAATCATTGCCCCAGAGGAGTGCGTCGAGCTCGGCAGCCGGCACAATTCATATCCTCGCCGCTGGATGGGGGCTTCATTCATTCCATTCCTGACCCGGTCGGAGACTGGAAGCAGGCTGTGGATTTTCATTATCAGACAGATTCTACACACACCCAATGTACACGGGGCTGCATGACCGCGTTGTCGCAGCCCCTAAACTGTGGATCAACCAACCTTCATTACTTTTAATTTGAGTTGGTAACAAACGATGTTCGATTAATCGCATGAATTGGAATTAATCGAAAACAATTAATTGATTAATCGAATAAATAGGAATTAATCGTAAACAATTAATGGATTAATCGAATAAGTTGGAATTAATCGGAAACAATGAATCGATTAATCGAATAAATTGGAATTAATCGACAACAATTAATGGATTAATCGAATAAGTTGGAATTAATCGAAAACAATTAATCGATTAATCGATTAAATTGGTATTAATCGAAAACAATTAATCGATTAATCGAATAAATTGGAATTATTCGAAAACAATTAATCGATTGATCGACGGACCGTTCATTCGATTAATCGACTAACCTAACAGTAGATTAATCGACTAACCGAACAATAGATTAATCGCCTAACCAAAGAATCGATTAATTGATTAGTAGACACGAGATAAATAAATAAGTTTAAATGAGAGGTCATCCCTTAAGTTGAGTTACCTATTTTTTCGGACAGATGAATAGAAATGTATAAAAGTTACTTTTTGCCTAAATATACAAAGTGTCCTTCCTTGTTTATGTTAACAATAACCAGATGAGAGTCAGTGACAGTGGAAGAACAGACATCAATCAAATTGGGAAGGGTTTCGGAAAAAGGAAAAGAAGAGTTGTGACAGTCTTCTTTTTAAATGTCACATTAAGGTTTATAGCATGTCCACCTCTTGCTGGGGCACTACAGGGAGTTTAGTGCTTTGAGCACTCTGGATTCTCTGTGGTGACCTAGTCTTAGTGGTCACTATAGCGATGTGTAGAAAATAAGAGAAGCGATTAGGATTGGTTATGTTTAAGAGAGGTTAACGGAAAGCTTGTTAGGTTATTTCCTTCTTGTTGATGATGGGAAGGATGGTTAGACAATTAATGGATGGAGAGTTAGGCTTGATATGTTGTGTTTTATTATGTGAATGTTGGATTATGTCTTCTTTCTTGGATTGATAATAAATAGTGTGATTTTAACCAAGTTCCCTTATGGTATTATCAACCACCACGCCCAATAGAAGAAAGTAAAGTTACAGAGTTTTCAGCAAAGATTTTGAATTCTTGATCAATGTTTACGATTGAGTCGTCCAGTTGCAAAACTCGTTTAATCCACTTGTGAATACGAATCATTTTCATGAGAAACGTTTCTCTGGACTTTGCCTCACGTATCTTTTGTGTTTGTTGTTTTCTACTTTTGTTCTATTTGTTTTGTGTTTTTGGTTTTGTGTTAGCTTGGTGCTTTTGCATTTGAATTTTACTTTCTGCTTTTCTTTCTTGGTTTTGGTTTTTTGTTCGTTTTCTGCTTTTGCTTCATTTGAATTTTGCTTTTAGATTTGTGTTTCTTGTTTTTTGTTTTCTGCTTTTGCTTTCGGTTTGGAATTTTTCTTTTTGCTTCCTGTTTTTTGTTTTTGGTTTTATGTTTGTTTTATGGAAAATCAAAATTAAACAAAACAAAAAACCAATTAAAATTAAATAAAACGAAATAAAATAAAATTAAATAAAACAAAATAAAATGAAATAAAGTAAAATATAATAAAATATACTAAAAAATACATCAATTTATGTTCGACCCTCACTATTATGTGTCAGAAAACTGTATCATAATGATGGTCATTATAACACTCTTTTTCATTATGATACAGTTTCTGCAGCCAATCAGAGCTCGTTCATTGACCAATTAGGTAACGATACCTTCACGCTTGCGCTCAAAATCCAACATTTCGGACATAAACACAACATCGAACAATAATAAATTACCGACATGGAATACGCACCGTCCATATGTTCGCGTAAATAAACTGGCGAATATGAGACAACAAATAGCACTGTACCTTAAAATAATTTCTACTCAGCGCATTCATTGTCTTCAAACAACTCCAGTGACAATATTACTGAGGGGCGGCAGATGTAAACATATGGCCTGCATATGGCATTGCAAGCACAGAGAGCGCATGCGTGGGTCGTCCAGAGATCTTGAAAGACAGAGATATTACACCCAACGCTCGCTCTGCGATCACAAAATTCAAGTAGCTGACTCTCAACAGATATTTATGAATATTTATGTTAAAACATATAATAAAGTTATAATTATCGTCGAACATAAACAGTCGTATGCAACTCGCCTATAATGGTAATTAAGACACTCGTATGGAAATTATAAAACTCGCATACGCTCGTTTTATAAAAATACTCGATTCTTAATTATAGCCATTATAGGCTCGTTGCATAATGTACTATTATTAAGTTACATGATCCTTATTCACAAGTGGATTAAAAAATGTTTGTAACTGGAAGACTCATTTTAGGACAGGGTGGGCTACATTATTTAGAAATATGTATGTGAGAGCGTACATCAATTGGTTGACAAAACAATTAATCAATTAAACGACCAATCGATTTTTCGATTATACGCACAGTCGATTAATCGTTATTTATAGAAATTAATCGATTTTCTTCTTCAATTAATCGATTATTCGAAAGCTGAAATTCATCTATTTAAAAGTACCGGCTCTACTTTTAATATAAACTTTGTATTCTCAAACCAAACAGTTCGATGATTTTTCGTGTATAATCTCTTGCAAGGTTTGCTCTAGAACACCTGCATAAGCAAATTTTCCAATGTTAAGTGGCTCAAGAACCTTGGTATTTTCTTATTTGAAATTGAAGTGCCCAGGGGGAGAACGATCAAATTCACATTTTCATTGTAATGAGTTGAATCTTCAAAGTCTCCTATACTAAGAATCTATGATTTACTATTTATACAGACGTGATCAAATATTTAGAATAATGTGTGCTATTAACTCTAGAGAAGGGTAAATATACCCTAATGTATTCTAGTAAAGACTTAGTTCTTTAAGCCAATACATTAGACTGTATGCATCCATTATATCATATGATACAATTGTGGCCTTTACACCGCAAAAATAAGCAAAATTCAAAATTATAATTGTGTTTAAAAAGAAAGTGTTGTTGCCACTGATGTTACTGAAATATAAATATGTACAAGCAGTTGGCTGTCTCATTAATTTCTTATGCATTAATTTTATAGAATGCAAAGATATTTGCCATATTAGCAAAGTATATGCGAGATCCGTATTGATAGACTACTCAAAAATTGTTAAATATGCTCAATCAACACATAACTTATTTCTTTCGGATTTATTCCGTTATTTTTGTTTTTCATTTATTAATTTGAATCATGAATCCTTTCCCCAAGACGTAGTCCATATCATTTAAAAACTCATTCAATTCTTTTCATTTTCAGGTTGACCCAAAGGAGAAGAAAATCTTACAAGCATACGTGATCTTAATACTGATCTTGACACGATAGCATAAGGAAGAATATCATGAAAGTTGCTGCAAAATCTCGTAGTAGTAAAATTATTAAATTTAATGGTTTAGTCTTTCTTACGCTTGTTCTTTGCACTGAAATGAAACATTCAAATAGTTATATTACTGTGCAGAATGAAAGTCTTCACCTGAAAAACTGTTTCAAAAATATTGTTAATCGATACTTTGTTCAAGAACAAGATTTTGTAATTTGTGTTGATCCCTCGTGGATATTTCTTAGGAGAAATAGTTTTCTTGATCAGTTCCTTCAATGGTATCACTCTAATAATACAGGTGCAATCTCATACTGTCGGCAAGTACATCTACAGAGGCATGAGAAGGAGCATGCAGACAATGTCTTAATTCTGCTACATAACACTCAATATAATGGCGAGTTCTTTTGACAAATTGAAACGATGACCCAAACCTACATTTGGAACTCTACTGCTCGGTTTATAGTCGCAGTTGTAGGTCCAGTGACCGATAAAGACGAACAGAAGATAGTTGATCGCATTGTTCACGCACTGTGGAAGATGTACGTGCTGAACTTCATCGTACTCATTTCACCGTGGAAAGAAGATAATCTTGTTCATTTTATAAATGCCTATGCATGGTTTCCATTCAGTAATTTGGGACAGTGTGGGGCGAATATCCAGAATTCTTTTGTAATAGACAAAATATGGATTACGGATAGTGAAGGTTATTTTGAACGCAATGTTGACCTTTTTCCAAAGAAAATTCCAGAAAAATTCAGTAACTGTAAAATTATTGGATCCACAGTTGGGTACCCACCGTTTATCATTAAACATGAGCATTCTAGACGTCCTATTGGAGGCCTTGAGATACAGCTATTATCTGAAGTGACTCATTACTATGGTGTTGAAGTAAGATACATGGATCCTACTCGTGTGGAACCAGTCTGTCGGGAGTGGGGTGGAATTCTAAAGAATGGCACCTGGGTCGGAGCGGTGGCTGATGTTGTCGACAAGCGAGCTGATGTAGCAATTGGAGGCTACAAGCCAACAGGGGAAATGTGGGAAGTATCAGAGATGAGTGTACCACATGTGAGGGATGGTATGATCTGGTATGTTACAAGAGCTGAAGTCATTCCTGGCTGGAAAGCACTCACTATCATATTCAACTCGGAAACTTGGATGTTGCTTCTCATTTCTTACATATTAACATCCATTGTTACAATATTGATGTGCCCTAGAGAGAGCATTACTACTGCCGCCTTGAAGACGTGCTGTGTTTTGATAGGAGCATAATTATACAGACAACCAAAACTTGCAAGATTACGATTTTTCTTCGCTATTTGGGTGTTCAGTTGTTTGTTGATCAATGCAGCATACCAGTCAATTCTTGTAGGCGTCCTTACCTATCCAGGACATGAGAAACAAATCCTGAACCTTGATGATTTATTGACTTCTAACTTGCACTGTGGCACCAGCATCTTCTTTCAGATGTTATTCGCATACGGTGACGACAGTGTATCTAAAAGTATTAACAGTAGACTGGAAGTTTGCGATAGACTTGATGTATGTCTCGAGAGGTTGATGAAGGAAGACGATTATGCTGTTTTCTCCCCCCTCGCTTTTATGGCTCGAGTTTCAAAACAAATGAGAGGTAAGAAAGTTTATGTGCCATTAGAAAGTGGGGGAATCTGGTTTGACGCCGTGATGTACCTCGCAAGGAACAGTCCATATGTTGACAAATTCAATGCTGTGTTTATGAGATTGAAAGAAAGTGGGATATTGTTCAAGTGGTGGTCTAAGATGATAATAGGAGAGAGTCTCATAGCTATCAGGAAGCGAGAGAGTATTGAAAGAGAGCAGAATGTGGTCTTTGCTATCGAACATTTAGAAGGAGCTTTCCTTATTTTGCTATTTGGGATGAGTGTTTCGATAATGGTATTCATCGCAGAAATGATTCATCTAAGGTGTTTGCTATACAAGAAAACCAGTACATTGCAAATGAAGTGAGCAGGGGTCGATTATTCCATGGAAGCAACAGATGAACTGCTTCCATTCTAGAGGAGTTCAATCTCAATTTCGCAAAAGATGGATTTGATTTCATAAAAAGTTGCTTGGTTCCTTAGTTTAGGAGCTGCGACAACGCGGTGTACTTTGGTGTGTGTAGATGCTGTATGATAACCGGTGTTAATTGTGATGACTGTACTAGTATGTGTTATCTGTTTTCAATTCAAGTAAGGACTGCAGACATTGAATTTCTTTCAAAACGTTCCTACTTTTGCCGCCAAACGCCACCGTCAACGACTACTAGTTAGAACTTGGTTACCAGAAGCCATCGCAGTCGGCAGTCGCCTCCTGGTGACAAACGCCGGAACCCAAGAGCGTTTAAGCTATAATTTAGCTTCACCCAGCTGTAATTAGTGGAAGGTTCTTTATCATGCCATAAATCTATGACATGGGAACGCCGGTTTTACTTCTCCTCCGAAGGAAGGCACACTGAGGGATTTTAAACGCTCTTAAAAATCCGACGACATTGGCCGGGTTTGAACCCGCTTCAGAAAAAGTAATTTCAATTTCAGAAAAGTTAACATCGATTTCAGAAGATGTAAATTTAATTTAATTTAGTTTAATTTAATTTCAGAAAAATAAACTTAACTCATAATTTGGGAAAACACGAACCGAGCGATACTGTATTATTTAATTCTCAGCCTGGAGATTATCGCTGATGGTGCAATACAAGCAGGCACCGCTCTGATGTGCCTACGGTCTGGCAACCTTGTAAAAATAAATTATCCTGATGTCATGCGAATGGACGATATGATTGTGGAACACTAAAGAAAGAAATTATGTAAAGTGAAAAACTTGTTTAGTCATTAATTATTAACTGATTTAATTTATCTTTGTTCACAGAATTTTCTTCAGGACTATGTAAGAAATATGAATTTTCAGTCATCATATTTATTCTGAATTGAAATTATTCTTTCTGATATTAAACTTACTTTTTTCTGAATTTAAGGTTAAAACACTATAATTTCGTAAATAAATGATAATATATGCCTTGCTAGTGTGTTTGTGTATGATGAAGTGATTGGGATTTTATCAATATAAAATTATTGCCATCATTTTATTACTTGTATCAACAGAAATATTAACTGTTTGTACATGTATTTTAAAAATTATAGTTTTGCAGTAATTTTTGCCACCAGGGACAATGTCCCAATTTGCAAATAAATCTGCCTAAAAGCTGGTTTAAGGCGCTCCCAAATGTCCTATTGGCTCCGTGATGGGAACAAGTGGCCAAATTTATAAGCTCGCGTTCCCATGGTCGAGGTAGAGTGATGTGTAGGTAAATTCTGAAAATAAACATGGATCAGAGGGACTTCCGGTATCTTATAAACATGAAAATTTGTACCAGTGAAGTTGATACTCACAAGAGTCTAAAATATCCTGCATTTTTCAAAGGTGATCAAGTTGGATGGGATCCATATGGCGGCTTAAGAGAAGAACGCAAGCGCAAGCACTTTTTCAACCATAGATTTTTTTTTTCCATAGAGATGACCTACAGTTTTTGTAGACCCAAACATATCTTGAATGTCCAAACTAAGTTTTAGCATCAAACCCCAAAAAGGTGTTGAGGAAACTTTCCGAGATATTAAAGAGGCAATTTCGTTGTATAATGATGTGTGATAGAGACAAAATATAAAATAGACATGAATCAATGCAACATTTCCAATTTTCCTGGAAACTTAAACGCTGATGTTTCCAGAGAAATCTCAATATCTAACAGTTTTACTGGGGGGCCGAGCTGGTGATATTTTATATTGGGGTTCAGAATCAGTTCGGCGTAGACATATTTTCAGCTATGATAGGTTAACCGTTTTCTTTTCAAAGCGATGGCCTATAGATTTCGTGGTCTCAAACGATTCCTGTAAATCTAAATTAACTTTTAACATCAATGTCTAATTAGAAATACACTAATCACATCCCAAATACTCAATTTAAACTTACTGCTTGGGAATCACCGTCAATATCCACCGAGTTTAAAAATATTTTTGTGTTTTCGAAAAGGAAAACTATGTAGAACATTACATTGTATGTGTTACAATATGTATTGACAGAACATTTTTACATATTTACTGTATAAAATAATATTATCAATAAATGCTCACAAGTTTTCGATGCATATTTATACTCAGCTCATGCAGCCGCTTCTCAGAATGTCCGCTAACAGCAGAACATTTGTATAGTGCTCATGTTAATTTTCAACTTTGTATTTGTCCTTTCTTTTTTTTTCAGAAACATTAAATCTTTACTAATTGAATTTGTAGGGATGTTCCTGGAGGCCCTCTCCTAATAATACAGGCTTTCTTGAAAATAAATGTATTTTTTTTACGATAAAAATGGCTTAATTTTAACAGTATTATCGTGACCATCTCCATCTGTCAACACGAGAACAGGACAATTTCAATAAATCTCTTCGAGATGTCCTTGGACAGCATGGTGAAGTGAAGGCTTTGATCTCTCGTACTACACTAGAAATCCGGGACATGGACAGTGTCGCCACTGTTGTAGATGTGGAGGAATCAGAGATCATGGGAGTACTAATGGATAACTGAAAGTCTCAATATTGAAACCAAACTGAAGGGGGCAGAAGCTTACCATTATAGAGATAGAAGATAGATAGACTCGAACTCTCTTGGAGATAGGTAAAATTAAAATAAGATGGTTATATTGCAGAGTACGAAGACGAACCGTAATGCCTCGATGCTTTCGATGTCTATCTTATGGACATCATGCACGAAACTGCAAAGGTGCAGACAGACGTAAGCTTTGCTTTAAGTGCGGAGAAGCTAGGCATAAGGCAGTAGGCGGCCTACTTTGTACAGACGAGGATGTTGAAGATGTGAAACGAAACCATGTTCCTGGCTCAGGCGAGTGGATAGTGTTTCGTGAAGCTCTTGAAAATGCCAAACATAGTGGAAAATGATGCATATTTTTCAGGCAAATACGCTTAGGAGTCAATCTGCCAATGGCCTATTGACAGAGATGACCTACGAGATTGAAGCAGACATCCTTATTCTCAGCAAACAGTATCAGGACAGAAGGTGAAGAAGAATAGAAGGAAAAGGAAGAAGAAGAAGCATAAGATCGGTACCGGGGCGGACACACACGTCGTGGGAGAAGGACATGTGTCCATGTGGTTTTTAGTGGGTAAGAATCCTGGAAGAATCTGTTTTAGGGACTCGGCTAGAACTCATCTTGGATTCTCCGGTTTATATTTCCAATTGGTGAACTGTGAATTTCAATCTCCCAGCCTAAAGCTTACGTTGAACATTATAACCAAGCTTAAGTGAACATAATGGTATTCACATATTCCTAGTAAATATATTAATGGAAGGAGTAAATAATAGGTATCACCGCTTTATTCTTGACAGTTTAATATTTAATGCTAGTAAATACATCAGTGTACTGTGACCGTTTGACGAACTTCCTACGACCACACAAGTGCACATCCGAACAACAGTCGAGCACACTACAGCAAGGATAGAAGGCATATTTAAAGAATCATGAATGACCACAGTATCAGTTAAGATAAAATTTGCATCAATTTAATTGATCCATTCAACCATCCTAATCTTTACAAGGGCATCCTCAGGGAGAAAACTAAAACACCACCTGGAAAAAATAACATCCTGCGCTCCCCCTGGGATCCTATACTATTTAATCGCAGGTGTAGAATAACGTTCTAAAAAAAATATATGCAACGAAAACGTCATTTTTTTAACATTTCATTGTGTTAGAATATCCATGAAATTAATAGTCCATCATGGTATTCTATTATATTATAAACGATATTTACAGTATTCAAGTTGTGTAGATCACTGATCGTCCTATCACACTTGAATAAAATGGTATTTCTGAAGTTCTACACATTTCCATATTTCCAAAAATCATGGATAATCCTATGGGATATTCTCTTCCATGAAACGAGAAGAAATTCCAAAACATACTAGAATTGTTAATTATACAACTTGATGCAAGTCAGACCAAGTCGAACAAAGATGGACCCATTAGAAACGTAATACCATTTATATTTCATTATTCCCACACAAGGAATATTCATATTAGAAATTATAAATTATGGATCTGTGATTTATCCTCGGTAATAAAATAAATTATGGGATTAATTATTCAGCGATATTAATTTCACCTCAACCTTATTATTCCAACCAATTTCAAACACTTATGGATGATTCGTAGCTATTTCAAGACTGTCATCAGAACATGAGGCCGCATTTTAAATGCCCCATTTCTTTAGGCACTTTATCAATTTGGTTTATTCCTTGATATCACAATATGGCAAAATTATTAGGCATTTTAATCTATCTGCAGGTTTATATCATTCAACTAGAAAATATGTAATTATGGTTAGAGCAAATTAAAGTAGAATCTAGAATTCCATTGGTGACTAGATCTAGATAGCGGCGTGGGGCTGCAACAGCGGCACCGCCCTTCTTTTGAGGAATATGAGGCATCATCCTCCAAATTCCAACATTTCATTATATTCAACAACTATAATTCTTTTACATATTATTTTCACATATTAACTTCCATCCTGTCATATTTACTGTATTTAATGGATTATCATAATTATTAATGGGACAAATGCCTACGCGCATTCCCAATTCAACTCATCACCCTATCAGATTTATCATATGAATGTTATAAGTAACTGTCTCTAATTAACCTGTTCAATTATCCGCTTGTCACCATAACAAAAATCCTCCTAATTGATACCCCTTGCTCTAATAACAAAACTACGTTACGATTGCTTTATCAATCCAATGTGCATTAATTCATGTTAATTTCTCATATCTGTTTTAAAAAAACATCACCTAAATAATCCAAACTCATTCATTTATTATTATTAATATGAAATTCTCATGGATAATTACCATGTTCTATTTTTCATAAGATCCATTAAATTGTTATGAATATGCCTCCTTAATTCCCCATGTAAATTCTCATACATGATCATTCCGCACTATCATTTTAAAGAAAATCCTTAATCACCAGAAAAATCGAATCTTTTTTACGATAAATGACAATCAGAACTCATCCAAGACGAATTGCATCAAAATGATCAAGAACTACATTTAAATAAACAAATTACCAATAAACTATCTCAAAACGATCGCTAAAATAACAATGTGCCATAAAAATATGCACGGAACTGTACAACAAATATCAGGACGAAACTCCTGTCTAATTAGAACAGCCGGATGCCTTCCGAAAATATACTCATTCTACGATATGCCCACCGTGGATATGCTATCTCAAAAGAAATAAAATAAAATTCGAAGAGTGGACAACATCACAAAGATCCAGGCTTATGTCCCAATATAATGCAGAAAATAAAGATCTATGGCGTGTAAAACGATTCCTACGTGGTCGAATGATATAGTCTAAGGTCTGATATTCACCGGTACTAGGTATTAAGAATAGAATAAGGGGCTCACGTCCATTTCAGATGTTCTTTAAGAAGGTCCAAGTTCCTGCGGAATGCCCTTAGTCGGAGCATAAAATCCCACCCGATCCTCCGCACACGGAAATGTGTACGGCTCGACTTCATGGCTCTACTGGTCCAAGTCCCAAGTATCCAGACGTCAGCATCCATCGTACGCCCAATTCATATTTAACGCACCATAATACTGGCTCGACTCATGGTAGATTTCAAAAGTTCATGCCGGCGTCTCGCTACCATGACGTCCTGATCGGATTGTCTTAACACCATAGCTTCTGCTATGAAAAAGCACGTGTCTAATACTGATTTTACGACAATCACCCGGTGTTTTAACGTCCCGAAATACTCCGAATAGTCACAGTAATGTTCCCGGTTACTTGATTGTAATCCTTCTGTAGTTATTGCAGTACGCTTTCACACCTGTTTAGCCTTAATTCCAAGTCAATTGCTAGCCAGAAATCTACCCTGGTATGAGGTATTATATTCACATAACTCAAGTAAGGAGTTATTTCCAGCCCATATGCATTAATATGCTGTGAGCTCTGGCCATACCCAACACAACCCTGCATTTACAAAAGCTAGTCCCATCTAGTAAAACTATCTTGAGCACATTTGGACAATGCCTCGTTTGTAGGCTAATTTTGGCTTCCAGGTCAGGTACTAGTAACTTAAGATTGATTAAGCCGCCCGCTTATGCACGGATTAACTGCACAAACACGACTGTGTCTGTCATAACAGCTTCCTGCTCGACCCTGCAGACCGTCAGGTGTTAACATACATACGCGCATCGCCGTCCGCGCATCTCATCCAGCCTGCAACCAACGGCAGTGAAACTCAACTCAGTCAGGTGCTCGCTTCAAATTCAAAATATAGCCGCGACAAAAAACAACATCTCCATATCCAGCAACTGACGCTCTTTCACACGGTTACATCCGCTCTACACATGGTCAAAAATAAAAATCCCCATTTTTATGTTTATGGTTCCTGTTGTTTTTTCGTCCTTCTTCTTATCTGGTTCTTCTAAAATACATCTTGAGATCGCTGCGCTGAATGTTCCCACTGTGTTACCAGATACAATCTCCACAACACGGTAACTACCATTACCTAAGCTCTGGGCTATCCGAAATGGTCCATTATACAAACTGGCAAACTTGGAATAGACTTTGTTGATAACATCAGATGGAGTAGGCTTCCTGATCAATACCAAAGTTCCCTCTCTCAAAGGATCTCTAAATCTCCTTCCTCTAACCCTTCTGTTCCGTTTCTCTGCCTGTATCCGTAATCTTTCTAAGGCTTCCATTTCACGTCCTCTCCTGTTAGGCTCTATCTCCGGAGGAATAGATACGATTCCGTCCCACGGTCGTATAGGTTTTTCTCCGAGATGTAGTACTGAAGGAATATGCCCCGTGCTTTCATGTACGGTGGAATTAATCGAATTCATCATAATAGGAACCACATCCATCCATCGCCAATGTTCGTTTGCACAATAAAGACGACAAAACTTAGCTCTTTCTGACATGAGTCGTTCGGCCGGGTTACTCTCTGGATGCCGTATTGAACACAATACCTGTGTGATATCCAGCTCCCTCATAGCATTCCTAAACTCCCAGGATGTGAATTGGGACCCATGGTCTGATAACAAAAATTCTGGTTTACCCGCAACGGGAATAACACATTCTTTAATCCTCTTGATTATATATCTGGAGTTCGCCTTCTGAATCGGATGAATCATGGTAAACTTACTGAAAACATCAACCGTGACCAAAATGTATCGGTTACCTCGCTTGGACTTAGGTAGAGGTCCGTAGATATCGGTAGCATAAAACTCACATGGCTTCGACGGAATAATAGGCCTAGGTTCCTCCCTCAACAAATGCGTATTGTGTTTGCTGCGTTGACACAAATCACAGGTCCTGATGACCTCTCGGACAGTATTCCTCAAATGATCCCAAGTGAACTTCTCCATTATCAAACATACCACTTTGTCCACTCCAGTGTGACCTGAGCTTCTGTGAGCTAACCTTATTAAATCTTCCTGTAATCTAGGCGGAATTACTATTCGTAATTTAGTGTGTTCGGAATCAATGAACTTGTATATGATGCCATTCAACAATACATAATCTCTAGCCATCCTTTCCATCCCTCGATATTCATCATCTGTAGGATCCATGTCCCTGTCTAGAAATCTGTAAATACTCCTCAAAGGTCCATATCGCTTCTGGGCTTGGGGTATTCTCTCAAGTCTACGCAAAGTATCATCATCTTCTTGCAGGAGGGTTATAGGCAATACTCGAAGAGTAGGTTCCGCAACTCTGCTTAGCAAATCAGCCCCTAAGTTATTCCTTCCTGGTCCATGTTCAATAGTGCGTTAAACTGTTGCACGAATAATGCCCATCTAGTGACCCTGTCACTGGCGAAATTGGTCTTCAGTATAAACTCTAGTGCGTGATGGTCAGTTCTGATTATAATCGAATGTGCGATAAGCAACTTCTTCCATGTTTCCAATGCATAGATGATCGCTAAAGCTTCTTGTTCAGTAGTATAGTAATTGCCTTCTGATGGTTTCAATTTTCGACTGATAAAGGATAAATAGTGTCGAGTGTGATCTTCATCCTCTTGGAGTAATATGGCACCTATCCCTAGATTGGATGCATCCGATTCGATAATGAAGTTCTTCTCAAAATCCGGGTACTCCAACTTGACGCTATTAAGCATTAATTCCTTTGCCTTCTTGAATGATTCCTCACATAGATCGTTCCATTTCCACTTATTATCTTTTTTTTAACAAGTCCTGTAGGGGTGCAACTATCTCCGTGTATTTATGGCAATGTCCCGCAAAAAACTGGCAAGTTCCCAAGAATTGACGTACATGCTTTACCCGAGTAGGTCTGGGAAATTCTGCAATGGCCTGAAGTTTTTGTTCATTTGGTCTATATCCGTTCCCATCCAAGACATGTCCAAGAAATCTAATCTCATTCTTAAAGTATTGGCACTTTTTCAAGTTAACTTTGAAATTTGCTTTCCTCAAGTCCATAAACAAATTCCGTAGATGAACTAAGTGCTGGTCTTCAGTCTCCGATGCTATCAGAATATCATCCACGTAAATTATGACCGTATCCTTGACCGCATTACTTAGGTTCTGATCCAAGGCACGTATCAAAACTGCTTCTGAGGTTTTCATCCCAAATGGAAGTTTTCTAAAAACATAAGTCTGTTGTTCGAATAAAAATCCCGTAAACTTCTGAGAATCCTCACTTATCCTTACATGATGGTATGACGACGTCAAATCCACTGTAGAAAACCATTTTTTTGTTCTTAAATTTCCTTAGCAGATCTTTTATCACTGGAGGTCTATCATACTCTGGCAACAGTTTCGAATTCAATGACCTCACGTCTAGGCATATTCTCAAATTTCCATCCGGTTTCTGCACCACCGCTAACGGATTTACATAGGATGTCACACACTTTTTAATTATCTGATCTTTCTCAAGATCCTGAATGATCTCCTTCACCTTAGTCCGTGTTTTTCTGGAATTTGGTACAGCTTTGCATGATATGGGCTATCATCACATACTTGAATCTTGTACTCAAAGTTCTGAATCTCTCCTGGTGTCGTATCAAAGTATACACTGGTTTTCCATACACCTCACACACAATAATGGGTAGCCTAGTTCTTGGTCCATACTCTTTTCCTTCCTGTTCTTCTTGAATCAAGTCTTCATCCTCAACTTCCCATTTCACGATTTTGGAAACATATTGTGTAGTAATTAGTTCTGTTGATTTCCTTGTTCCGAAATCGAAGTTTTTTTCTTCGTTTTTACCTTTCGAATTATTTGTCCCAGAAGTACCAGGTTTATTTCTTGCCTCTTCCATTTCCTTCAAATACTGTTTACTTTCTTCTCCTCTTTGCTCAAGGTTCTGCCTCTGTTGATCTTTGAACCTTTCATTATCCGTTCTATCGTAAGATTTATTGTATCCTGATCTGTCATATGGTCTCGTGTATCCTTGTCTTATCCACGAATTCCAATTGTTCCCGTATCTTCCTCGCCTTATGTAAGGTCGTCCACTATCTCTTTCTCTTCTATCTTGATAATCCCTCGACGTTTGCTCTTCTCTATTCCGTTCTGGCAGGGTTTGGCATTGTCGATCGGCGAAAACAGCATATGCAGCCTGGGACTCTTGCTTAATACCCCTCTGCTGGTAGAATTGGGCATTAGAATGATCTAGACGTTGCAACACTTCATCAAATTCTTCCATGTTCTCAACATTCGCAGAAATGAGACTCCGCTGAACTTCCAAAGGAAACTGTCTAATCAAAGCTGGGATTAACTCGTACGTTGTCATTGGTGGATCTAAGCATTGCAATTTGGCAAGTTGATTTGCAAAGTAATTTGAATATTTGGTCGGCTGCGACGTGGAATACCGCTTGACATATAATTCGGCCCTGATGTTCTGTTGCGTCTCCGACGACCAAAATTTACGTAAGAGTGCCTGTTCAAATTCGTCATAGGTTCTCAAACTACATCGGAAAGCCCTAAACCATAGAGTGCTGGTCCATCTAAGAATCTACTAATCACTCTCATCTCTCTTTCCTTATTCACCTTAGCATCCTTCAGATAATCCCTTAATTCGCGCAGAAATTCAACAGGAGAGACATTTCCAGTCCCTGAAAATTTTATTGGTTTCTCTTCGTAACTTTTAACGAGCGTGATCGTAGTAGAAGTGCGAATGGTAGAAATTTCTCCAGACTTCCCAAACTCTGGCAACCTTTCTCTATTTGAAAAAGCGTTTTCATTTATGCTGTCTTGTTTTGTATCCGCTTTCGATCTATAATCCTCAATTTTCTTCTCTAACACACAAATGGTCTTCCTGAAATCATACATTTCATCCCTATTCTGCCTTTCAGTTTCTTCCCCTACTTGACTATCTTTCAACTCTTCTGTCATTTTTTCGGATTCTCTTCGACAACAGTTTCGTGACCTTTCAATTTCTCTACACTTTCTCTAATGGCTTGAATATCTCCAGATACAACTTTAATCTCTGATGAAAAAGCATTCCTGATCTCTTTGACTTCGACCTGAATTTCTTTTACAACCTTAGCTTGAATTTCATTAATTACAGTTTCTTTTATTTCATTTTTCAAGTCTGCTACAACTCCTTCCTTTAATTGTTCTACAATTATTTCTCTAAATTCAGAAGTAACTCTCTGCACTACCTGTGTGGCATTTAACGTACTTTCCTTCGTTGTGTTAATATCTAAGGACGCAAGATCATCTGTTATTTTCCTAACATTATCTTCCATTTTATTTTCTAATGATCTAACCATCTTTTGAATCTCGTTCTTATGTTGAGCTAACTCTTCCTTCATCGCTTTTCGACTATCTTGTAAACTATCTTTCATAATGCCATAGTTTGCGAATAAATTATCCTTTAAGTTCGTTCTCGAATCCACGATCCTAGCTTCTAAACTTAGGAAACTCTCTTGAGCCCTCCTGGCGTTGTCTCTTATCTTGGTTTCCAACGACAGAACTTTATCCTCAATATTAGCATCTATCGATTCAGACATTTTATCATCGAATGATTCTATGTTTCTAGACATCCGGATTTCTATCGCTTCTATCCTTTCTAACATTTCCGCTTTTAATGAGTTCGAATTTTCTGTGATTTTACATTCTAAACCTCAAATTTTATTTTCCAGAGAAGCAGAATTCTCTTTTATTGGACTTTCAATTTTATTTTCCAGAGAAACAGAAATCTCTTTTTTTTCCAGAGAAGCAATATTCTCTGTGATTTTCTGTCCCAACTCTTCCATCGTTTTGGTAAGTGCTTCCATGACCACTCACAATAATAATTATAGCACTGGGGTACGATGTCAACTGATGATGGGGAAACTTAATCTAAACTACTAGTACAGTGAATATTCAGACACGACTTTAAACTGATACTTCAATACCGATGACTTATTAAATTTAAAATCTACAATAAATTACCAGAAACAACCACTACAAACCAAACAAATCACTCCAAACTAAGAAAACTGCGCATTCATGATCATGAATCCTACTACAGCAAGAACAAACACAAATCGACCTCAAATCGAAATTCGGAATCGAATCGTATCAGAAACTGAATCGAACTCGGGCCCCACACACGTTGGCAGCCAAAATTCTTCTATCTTACTTTATGTGACCGTTTGACGAACGTCCTACGACCACACAAGTGCACATCCGAACAACAGTCGAGCACAAAGACTCAAAAACATCTCGGGGTTAACAGTGAGCATTCAACAAAGGTGTAGAATAAAGAAAAAGAAAAGCTCTGCTGTTCCCCAGATGCACACTACAGCAAGGATAGAAGGCATATTTAAAGAATCATGAATGACCACAGTATCAGTTAAGATAAAATTTGCATCAATTTAATTGATCCATTCAACCATCCTAATCTTTACAAGGGCATCCTCAGGGAGAAAACTAAAACACCACCAGGAAAAAATAACATCCTGCGCTCCCCCTGGGATCCTATACTATTTAATCGCAGGTGTAGAATAACGTTCTAAAAAAAATATATGCAACGAAAACGTCATTTTTTAAACATTTCATTGTGTTAGAATACCCATGAAATTAATAGTCCATCATGGTATTCTATTATATTATAAACGATATTTACAGTATTCAAGTTGTGTAGATCACTGATCGTCCTATCACACTTGAATAAAATGTTATTTCTGAAGTTCTACACATTTCCATATTTCCAAAAATCATGGATAATCCTATGGGATATTCTCTTCCATGAAACGAGAAGAAATTCCAAAACATACTAGAATTGTTAATTATACAACTTGATGCAAGTCAGACCAAGTCGAACAAAGATGGACCCATTAGAAACGTAATACCATTTATATTTCATTATTCCCACACAAGGAATATTCATATTAGAAATTATAAATTATGAATCTGTGATTTATCCTCGATAATAAAATAAATTATGGGATTAATTATTCAGCGATATTAATTTCACCTCAACCTTATAATTCCAACCAATTTCAAACACTTATGGATGATTCGTAGCTATTTCAAGACTTTCATCAGAACATGAGGCCGCATTTTAAATGCCCCATTTCTTTAGGCACTTTATCAATTTGGTTTATTCCTTGATATCACAATATGGCAAAATTATTAGGCATTTTAATCTATCTGCAGGTTTATATCATTCAACCAGAAAATATGTAATTATGGTTAGAGCAAATTAAAGTAGAATCTAGAATTCCATTGGTGACAAGATCTAGATAGCGGCGTGGGGCTGCAACAGTGGCACCGCCCTTCTTTTGAGGAATATGAGGCAACATCCTCCAAATTCCAATATTTCATTATATTCAACAACTATAATTCTTTTACATATTATTTTCACATATTAACTTCCATCCAGTCATATTTACTGTATTTAATGGATTATCATAATTATTAATGGGACAAATGCCTACGCGCATTCCCAATTCAACTCATCACCCTATCAGATTTATCATATGAATGTTATAAGTAACTGTCTCTAATTAACCTGTTCAATTATCCGCTTGTCACCATAACAAAAATCCTCCTAATTGATACACCTTGCTCTAATAACAAAACTACGTTACGATTTCTTTATCAATCCAATGTGCATTAATTCATGTTAATTTCTCATATCTGTTTTAAAGAAACATCACCTAAATAATCCAAACTCATTCATTTATTATTATTATTATTATGAAATTCTCATGGATAATTACCATGTTCTATTTTTCATAAGATCCATTAAATTGTTATGAATATGCCTCCTTAATTCCCCATGTAAATTCTCATACATGATCATTCTGCACTATCATTTTAAAGAAAATCCTTAACCACCAGAAAAATCGAATCTTTTTACGATAAATGACAATCAGAACTCATCCAAGACGAATTGCATCAAAATGATCAAGAACTACATTTAAATGAACAAATAACCATTAAACTATCTCAAAACGATCGCTAAAATAACAATGTGCCATAAAAATATGCACGGAACTGTGCAACAAAAATCATGATGAAACTCCTGTCTAATTAGAACAGCCGGATGCCTTCCGAAAATATACTCATTCTACGATATGCCCACCGTGGATATGCTATCTCAAAAGAAATAAAATAAAATTCGAAGAGTGGACAACATCACAAAGATCCAGGCTTATGTCCCAATATAATGCAGAAAATAAAGATCTATGGCGTGTAAAACGATTCCTACATGGTTGAATGGTATAGTCTAATGTCTGATATTCACCGGTACTAGGTATTAAGAATAGAATAAGGGGCTCACGTCCATTTCAGATGTTCTTTAAGAAGGTCCAAGTTCCTGCGGAATGCCCTTAGTCGGAGCATAAAATCCCACGCGATCCTCCGCACACAGAAATGTGTACGGCTCGACTTCATGGCTCTACTGGTCCAAGTCCCAAGTATCCAGACGTCAGCATCCATCATACGCCCAATTCATATTTAACTCACCATAATACTGGCTCAACTCATGGTAGATTTCAAAAGTTCATACCGGCGTCTCGCTACCATGACGTCCTGATCGGATTGTCTTAACACCATAGCTTCTGCTATGAAAAAGCACGTGTCTAATACTGTCACTGATTTTACGACAATCACCCGGTGTTTTAACGTCCCGAAATACTCCGAACAGTCACAGTAATGTTCCCGGTTACTTGATTGTAATCCTTCTGTAGTTATTGCAGTACGCTTACACACCTGTTTAGCCTTAATTCCAAGTCAATTGCTAGCCAGAAATCTACCCTGGTATATACTCAAGTAAGGAGTTATTTCCAGCCCATATGCCTTAATATGCTGTGAACTCTGGCCATACCCAACACAACCTTGCATTTACAAAAGCTAGTCCCATCTAGTAAAACTATCTTGAGCACATTTGAACAATGCCTCGTTTGTAGGCTAATTTTGGCTTCCAGGTCAGGTACTAGTAACTTAAGATTGATTAAGCCGCCCGCTTATGCACGGATTAACTGCACAAACACGACTGTGTCTGTCATAACAGCTTCCTGCTCGACCCTGCAGACCGTCAGGTGTTAACATACATACGCGCATCGCCGTCCGCGCATCTCATCCAGCCTGCAACCAACGGCAGTGAAACTCAACTCAGTCAGGCGCTTGCTTCAAATTCAAAATATAGCCGCGACAAAAAACAACATTTCCATAACCAGCAACTGACGCTCTTTCACACGGTTACAGTACAAACATGCTTATGAGTAAGGTGGTAAGATTCTCTGGTTATAATCACATCTTCTCCAACACACGAATCATTATTTTCTACCCATTATAGAACTTCTAGGAAACACTCTGAATAAAGAATGAGCAAACCTGACATGGAGTTTGTGATGAGCTGAAACATTTTGCTGAATACATGCAGCATTATTACTTTTCCAAACTCTGCCTGTTAGCAATTGAGGAATTACACTCTATCAGAGAACACGCTGGGCTTAGGGGTATTAACACTGAAATACTCGCCCGAGAGACCACACAGTTGTATATTTTACAATATTGATTGATTTCCAACAAGAAAGAGAATCTGGATAAAGTGCCTGTGTCTCTAAACAATCGATTATTGTTGTTTGTAAATGGCCTGTTGCTCTGGTAATGTGGGCTGTGTTCCCAATACTACTAACACCTTGTATCGCGATCTTTTATTTTGCTCGTGAAAGTTGCATACAATTTTATACATATAGTACACTCATTGCCAAAATATTATGATCGCCTCCCATGTGGCCTGCTACCATCTTCAAGAAGTCCACAGCTTTCTTGATGCCTATAAATAATACCACAGGTGTCATGGAAGCCCTGGTCAATGTCCCTCAGAGCATAATGTTCGCCCACCATCCTGTGTTCGTGGTCTGGTGCTTGTTCCGAGTAACCGTTCGACTAGAAGACGCCGTATCCGGACAAGACCATCGACCTGGTGTAACAGGAAACGAGATTCATTGAACCAAACTTGATGATGCCGTGCCCAGTGCAATCGTAATTGAAGATATCTTTGGGTGAACAAGGAGACACGAAGAAGTAGTCTGTGGTGGAGCCGTACATTCAACAATGTGCGGCAAATTGTGTGCTCTGAAACACTGGTGCCTGAAGAAGCTTTGCTCTCTGCCGTCCAATTGGCTACAGATCTCCGCCTATTCTGCTTTACGGAACTCCACATTGGTCAGACGTCCAACACCTTGTAGCCTACTCGCGGATTCACCGTCCTTCAAGCACTTTGCATAGATGATCACGACAGTAGCACGTGAACAGTCGAACATCCTGGCCGTTTCCGAAATGCTCGTTTCCAAAGATGGGCCATAACAATCAGACCTTTGCAAAGCCACGTAGGTAGTGGATTTCCCCATTTTCAACACGTATTGCCACTCGACTGTTTCCTCATTCTTAAATATGTTCTGTACCGAATCACGAGCCTCCAACCTCACCAGGCGACATTCAATCACGCGGTGGTTAGTTGTCATAATGTTGTGGCTCAAGAGTGTATATAGGCTACATACATATTCCTTCAGTGCAAGTGGTGAGGATAGTCAGTCAACCAACTCGGTGTGTCTTTGTTGTTTAATTTATTTATATAATTACTACAATGGGTTGTTCCAATTAAGAAACTGATAGATGAAAACAAATAATGTCAATTCTTATCGCAGGTTTCTTATTTTTCTCATCTTTTTAACAATCCTTTCGACGTACAGGACGCTATCTTCAATAATATGATTGTGGTTCAATAGCAGGAAGATATCATGTCACGTTCTATTCTCATTTAGATGGTGATAACTCCAGTGAACAAAATAGATAAAGTGGTTCCAGTGATAGAAGCAGGGAACGAGGGTGCGGGAACGGTGAATAATAATTCAGTCACTTACTACAATCTTGTGCGAGCCCATCGACTGTCATTAGTTGAATCGCTCAACTGTCGTGGTGTTTACACCACGTTCCTTTCAGTCTGGTCAGTACAGTAGTGCATAGTCAAATGATATTAAAACTGTCATCATCGAATGCAAAGTTAAGTATGAATCATAAAGCGGTATTTCCATTCATACAATATCACTGCATTTTAAAAGCTCAAAATTTGTAGAAACATTTTGTTTCAGGAATTCATCCTACTGAGTACACCATCTTCATCTCCTGGTTCCAAACTCAAGACGAGGAATCGCATGGGGGCATAGTGTAGTTTAGATTTGGCTAAATCCTCTACACTTAGAATTTGAACAGAGATAATCTGGTCAGGTTTCGTTTGTTGAATGTAAACAACCTTAATCATCACCGTCGATTTAACATCTTAGCACAAATAACTAGAACATGGACGTAGCAATTATGATACATTCCAATTTCAATTTCAAAAAATGTACTTTTTCTGTACTGATTGAGTTTCGGAGACAGACTAAATGTATGACATACTGCATATTTCGATACCTCAACCAATATTCCAACCAATACATAGTCACACATTGAACATAATTCTTGTCTTCTTCCGAGAATTGCATCTGCCATAAATAATTGACATCAAGAATGTAACTGTCGAAATAAAAATGCCAATTGTTAAAATAAAAAAGGCTCCTTGCAAATGATCGACCGTAAACACCACATCATGCCCTCTTTCCATATTCTCTCTCTTCTTAATATCTACAAATGATTCCTCTTTTATCATCTTAGTCCACCATTTAAACAACAACCCACTTTCTCTTATTCTTGTCAACACAGTATTGAACCTGCCTGTATACGGGCTATTTATTCTAAGAAATAGGGCGACATCGTACATGATTCCCAAATTTTCTAATGCTATGAGAGGTTTATTTCGTGGCCTCCTTGCCTTTATTATAATGGTTCCTGCACGGGAATCAAATATTACATAATTGTTTTCATTTTTATCGTCTTTATTAAAACGTCATCCTTTAAAAACTTAATGCTTTCATGTCTTATAATCTGCATGAACTGCCAAATATCGAAATACTCAATTCTTTTTAATATCCTACTGAGTACATCATCATCATCTCCGGGTTCTAATCCCGCAACGAGAAATTGCAAGGTGGCATAGCGTAGTTTTGATTTTGCTAAATCCTCTAGATTTAGAATTTAATTCTCGTAACCCGGGTTGGTGAGGACTCCGATTAACTTGGACTGAAATGCTGAATTGATCAACAAGCAAGAGAACACCCAAACAGCAAATAAAACTCGTGATGTAAAACGATTAGGTTGTTGATTTAACGATATGCCAATCAATATTGACCATGAATTTAGAGCAGAGAGAGCAATGCCGTCATTAGTGGAGAGAAGATAAATAACAATTGATGTCAGTATGCAGGAAGTAAGAACCAACGTCCAGATCTGGGAGCTGAATATGACCGTAAGTGCTTTCCAACTGGGAATTCGTTCAGCCCTCGGAACAAACCACATGAGACCATCTCTAACATGTGGGACAGTCATGTCCATTGCCTCCCACTTCTCGTCAGTTGGATTGTGACCACCAAATGTTACATCAGCATGACCATTAACCACATCGCCGAGTGCTCCGACCCAACTTCCAATGTCGAATCGTCCACCCCGTACTCCATGCTCATTCGTAAGTAGGGAAGGAAACATAAAATGGACTTGTAGGCCATATCTATTTGTCACTTCTAATGTGAGATCCACCTCGAAACCAGTCACATTTTCTAAATACTCGTGCTCTGAGAAATCCCAAACGCTGCATGTTAATACAGTATATGGTAGAAATCCACCCACTGCAGCAGTAACTTGGCAGTTATTGAATTTATTTGGAATTTTGTTCGGAAACAGTTCATTATTACGCTCAAAATAACCTTCTTCTTCAATCAGCCACCTATCTATAAGAACCACATCCTTGTTATTCCTTCCACACTGTCCTGAATCACTGAAAGGAAACCAAGTGTACAGATTCACGAAAGTAACGACAGTGTTTGATACTGGTGAAGAGATAAGTACTAAAATATTAAATGCATACATCTTCCAAAGGCTATCCACAACACCATGAATTACAATTCGTTCTTCCTTTGCTTTAATAGCTCCGTCGATTACAACTATTAATCGAACACTGGCACTTAAAGCATAGGTTTGGTCTAATGTTTGAATCTGTGTGAAAACTTGATCACATTGTTCAGTTCCTTGCAACACAATCTAGATATTATCTACATGTTCTCTCTCATGTCTTGGTAGTTTATCGTGTCTGCAATAAGAGACTACACCTGTATTCTTTATATTGGAAAAATATTGTTGAAGAAACTGATCAAGCAATGAATTCTTCCATGGTAATTGTCTTGAGTTTGCTACACAAATCAGGAGATGCTGCTCTTGATCGATGTACCGATTCACGATTTTCTTCAGACAGTTGTTCAGGTGACCCACTTCATTCTGGACATTTCACTTCGTGGTCTCAATTTCAGTACATAGCTGCACAGTGAATAGAACTAAAATATTGCATTGAGAATTTGTAAGATTTGGTGTTATTCTAAATTTCATTATGTGTCAATTTAAATCTTGTAGCTTTAAAGGCTACCTGCTCTCTGCTGGGACTTAAGAATTTTCTCAAAAGGGAATAATTAACACTCCAGGAATCCTACTGATATAACATTGTCGTATTTAAAAACAATTGAGTGCTATTCGGTACACCGAGATCGAATCTGCAGTCTTGAATTTGAAGGCCAACTGGAGCACCAAGCCTTATTTCATTTCCTGTTTCCTTCCAATATAACGTATAGTTGTTCTTTTTATATTTGATGCTTATTCAGTGTGAAGGAAGATCTGTAAGCAGAAGGAGCATCATATAAAGTTATATTTCGAACATGATCTCAACGATAATGCCCATTCCTTATATTTATTTTATAATAACTAATTCTCTTCGTTATTTTAAGCGGGAAATGAAGCTTATAGACTGTTAAGTTCTGAAGATTAAAAACCTTAAGTCTATATTAGTTTGTACTTTTTATTGTACCGGTTTCGTCCACACTGTGACCATCCTCAGGACAAATAATAATATGAATAGAAATGCAAGACTTACATTTAAAAAAATACCATAATGAAGGGTTTTTCTCAAAATTGTTTCTAAAATTTTAAGTTTCTCGTGCTGGGCTAATCTAAATGCACATCCGAGCCTCTCCCTGTGTGATTCTTTTTGGGAAGGAGTGTCTCAGTGGCTGATACGGTTCTCAGTCACCTGGCACTTTGGACCAAACGGGGTCATATGTGTTTATTTATTTTTGTTGACAACGTGGATGGACTCAAATTGAAAGGTCGTACACGTTTTTATAAGAGGTTCTTTTGTACTTGCATTCGAAGGTACTCTTAACAGGACTGTGAAGATCAGTGAATTCCTATTGGTGATTAGAAAGCCACATGGATCTCTAGTTTAGGGATGAACCCATGTAGGTGTGACCTCATTAGGGATTAAAATTAATGCCAGGATGTTTTAAATTTGCTGAAGGTCACACCTTAAGTAAATTTAATTGGTATTAGCTTTGCACTTTTTGTTTTATTGTAACGTCAAATAGGAATTTAAATCCAGCATTAGTTTTTCAAATTTATTTTTTAAGAATGGTTTTCTGAATGTGACCAGGAATTTCTTAGATTTAAGCATCTTGACAGGATTTCGTTAAAGCTCCTCCATTTCTCAAATTACATTTTCCAAGGATGGACGATGAGGTGATGAGGGCCCTTATTGCAGGGTTGCCAACCCCCATTAAAGGTTTGCAAGTGTATGTGCAGGCAATGAGGGAACATATAGATTCTGTGAACACTAGCTTGAACACTGTTAGGACTGAAACAACTGCCGCTAGGACGGAAATGAATGCTAATATGGACACTATGAATGTTAATCCTGATAACACTAGAGATGAGTTTACTGTTAGCCTTAATGATTCTAAACCCGACGCGCAGGTCGCCTACAGGCGTCGACGAGAAATACCTGCACTCGACCTCTCAGGAGGTCACACGAAAAGAAATGATTCTAAAGCATAATTAACTGTTAACCTTAGTAACAATGAAACAAAATTAGAAGCTAGTCTCAAGGACACTAGAAAGAAAAAGAATAGCACTAGGGCTGATATTACTAATCTCTAGGTTCCATTTGGTTAGTACGAACATTGATGCAGTGAGCACACGTATGGAGGATATTAACATGTATGTTGATAATGTTAGAACATAATTACATTCTGTCACTAAAGGCATAGCAGCATCCTTGAAAGAGGTCGCAGGAACAGTAGACTCAAATGTCAAGAAAGTAACTGAGATCGTAGATGGTATTAGGAGTGTTATTCATTCCAACACTACTGCTATAGCAGAGACGAGGTCTAACTCAGAATTTACGAGCAATCGAATCACTACTAGAAATTATATTACTAAGCAAACATATAATACATTATTGATTTAAGCCCACTACGGAGCGCTTATGACTAGTTCTTCGATGCTCTTTCCCGTTCCCAATATCTCTTGAGCCCTGTTGATAATTTCTCCTTTCTCTCCCGCGAAAAGGGCTTCCGACATTTAGAGACTCTAGGTGGTGGGGTCCAAGATTCTACCATAGCACAAAATTTAGAACGATCTTCTACATCAAGGTCAGCAATTCCAGCCCAATCCAAGTCCTTTAGTACTTCAATAAGCCACAGGCTTCCAGTCTTGTAGCTTTTAACCAAGGAGAAGGTCTTCTTGGTAAGCCTGTTGCTGTTTATTCGTTGTATGTGCCCATAGAACTTTAGCCTCCTACGTCGCATACTGGTATTGGCTGATTCTAACTGTCGATACAGGTCAGAATTAGATTTCAAACGGTAGATGCCATCTGGGAGCAATCTCGGGCCAAGTATTTTCCTGAGGATACGTCTTTCGGCTTTCTCCAGGTCATCCATGGTGCCTTTTCTGTTCATCAAGAGGGTCTCTGCGGCATACAGAAACTGTGGTCTGACAGCAGTTCTGTAGTGACAGATCTTAGCATTCCTCGAAATGCATTTCTTGTTGTACAAATTGTGGGATAGTTGGTATGCTGGGCCGAAGTCGTCGGATTTTTTAAGAGCCTTAAAAATCCTTCAGTATGCCTTCCTTCGGAGGGGAAGTAGAGCCGGCGGTCCCATGCCATAGATTTATGGCATGTAGAAGATCCTTTCACAGACTAAACTTGTGTAATGCTAAATTGTTAGGTTAGATTTCGCCAGAACGCTCTATCAAAGTTCCAACGTTCACCACTAGGTATCATTGATATCTGGTAGCGAAATTTGGAACTACTTGAATTTGAACGGAACTTGTAGCTCACATTAAGGGTGTCCTCTTGAAGCAGCTACAGACTCAGGCGTGCTGAACATGTCCTCGGACACTCCCGGCACTAAAAGCCATACGATAAATAAATAAATCGGTGATGATGCAATACAAGTCGTCCGCTCTGATGTGCCTACGGTCTGGCAACCTTGTAAAATAAATTACCCTGGTGTCATGCGAATGGACGCCATGACTGTGGAAACTAAATAAATACATTGTGTAAAGTGGGAAACTTGTTTAGTTATTTATTATTAATTGATTTCATTTATCTTTGTTCGCAGAATTTTTTTCAGGTCTATGTAAAAAGGTAATTTTCACTCATCATATTTATTATGAATTGAAATTATTCTTTCTGATATTAAACTTACTTTTTTTGAATTTGAGGTTAAAACACTATAATTTCGTAAATATATAATAATGTATGCGTCTAAAATGGCCTTGCTAGAGTGTTTGTTTATGTTGGAGTGAAGGGGATTTTATCATTATAAAATTATTGCCATCATTTTATTAATCTGTATCTACAGAAATATTGACTGTTTCTACATGTATTTTAAAAATTGTTCTGTAATTTTTCCACCAGGGACAATGTCCCCATTTGCAAATAAATCTGCCTAAAATCCGGTTTAAGGAGTTCCCATATGTCCTATTGGCTCCGTGATGGGAACGAGTGGCCAAATTTATAAGCTCGCGATACCATGGTCGAGGTGGAGTGATGTGTAGGTAAATTCTGAAAATAAACATGAATCAGAGGGATTTCCAGATATCTTATCAAAATGAAAATTTGTACCAGTGAAGTTGATACAAGAGTCTAAAATATCCTACATTTTTCAAAGGGGATCAAGTTGGAGGGGTTCCAAATGGCGGCTTAAGAGAAGAACGCAAGCGCAAGCATTTCTTCAAGCATAGATTTATTTTTTCCAAAGCGATGACCTACAGTTTTTGTGGACTCAAACATGTCCAAACTAACTTTCTGCATTAAACCCCGAATAAGTGTTAAGGAAACTTTCCGAGATATTAAAGAGGCAATTTCGTTGTGTAATGAAGTATGATAGAGACAAAGATGAAATAGACACGAATTAAAGAAACATTTCCTATTTTCCTGGAATCTTAAAAGCTGATATTCCCAGAATAATCTAAATATCTAACAGTTTTACTGGAGGCCGAGCTAGTGTGATTTAAATTGGGGTTCAGAAGAAGTTTTCCAAAAGCCATGACCTATAGTTTTCGTGATCTCCAACGTTTCCTGTAAGTCTAAATTAACTTTTAACATCAATGTCCATTTAGAAATAGACTAATCAAGTCCCAAATACACAATTTAAACGTACTGCTGGCGATTTACCATCAATAACCACCGTGTTTTCAAATGTATTTTGTGCGTTGGTAAAGAAAAACTAGGTAGAACATTACATTGTATGTGTTACAATATGTATTGACACAACATTTTGACATATTTTCTGTATAAAATTATCAATAAATGTTCACAAGTTTTCGATGTATATTTATACTCAGCTCATGCAACAGCTTCTCAGAATGTCCGCTTACAGCAGCACATTTGTATAGTGCCCATGTTAATTTTCAACTTTGTATTTGTCTTTTTTTTTTCAGAAACTTTAAATCGTAACTAATTGAATTTTTAGGGATGTTCCTGGAGGCTATCTCCTTATTCTAATACAGACTTTCTTGAAAATAAAACTTTTTTTAGATAAAAAATGGCTTAATTTTAACAGTTTTATCGTGAGCATCTTCATCTGTCAACACGAGAAGAGGACAATTTCAATAAATCTCTTCGAGATGCCCCTGGGCAGGATAGTGAAGTGAAGGCTTTGATCTCTCGTACTACACTAGAAATCCGGGACATGGACAGTGTCACCACTGATGTAGATGTGGAGGAAGCAGTAAGACGAGATCTTGGGAGTTCTAATAGAGAACTGAAAGTATCAATATTAAAACCGAACAGCAGGTGGCAGAAGCTAGCCATTATAGAGATAGAAGATAGAGAGGCTCGAACTCTCTTGGAGATAGGTCAAATTAAAATATGATGGTTATACTGCAGAGGACTAAGACGAACCGTAATGCCTCGATTCTTTCGATGTCTATCTTATGGACATCATGCACGAAACTGCAAAGGTGCAGACGTAAGCTTTGCTTTAAGTGCGTAGAAGCTAGGCATAAGGCAGTAGGCTGCCTACTTTGTACAGACAAGGATGTTGAAGATGCGAAACGAAACCATGATCCTGGCTCAGGCGAGTGGATCGTGTTTTGTGAAGCTCTTGAAAGGGCCAAACATAGTGGAAAATGATGCAGATTCTTCAGGCAAATACGCACAGGAGTCAAACTGCCAATGACTTATTGACACAGATGACCTACGAGATTGAAGCAGACATCCTTATTCTCAGCAAACAGTATCAGGACAGAGATCACACAGGATGGTGAAGAATAATAGAAGGAAGAAGAAGCATAAGAGCGGTTCCGGTGTGGAGACACACGTCGTGGGAGAAGGGCATGTGTCTATATGGTTTTTGGTGGGTAAGACTCCCGGAAGAATCTGTTTTAGGGACTCGGCTAGAACTCATCTTGGATTCTCCGGTTTAAGTTTCCAATTGGTGAACTGTGAATTTCAATCTCCCAGCCTAAAGCTTACGTTGAACTTTAGCTCTGACATTATAACCAAGCTTTAGTGAACATAATGGTATTCACATATTCCTCGTCTAGGTTTAATGGAAGGAGTAATTAATATGAACCAACGCTTTATTCTTGACAGTTTAATATTTAATGCTAGTAAATACAGCCGTGAACAAACATGCTTATGAGTAAGGTGGTGAAGTTTTCTGGTTATAATCACATCTTCTCCAACACACGAATCATTATTTCCTACCCATTATAGAACTTCTAGTAAACAGCCTGAATAAAGAATGAGCAAACCTGACATGGAGTTTGTGATGAGCTGAAACATTTTGCTGAATACATGCAGCATTATCACATTTCCAAACTCTGCCTGTTGGCAATTGTGGAATTACACTTTATCAGAGAACAAGCTGGGCTTAGGAGTATTAACACTGAAATACTCGCCCGCGAGACCACCACAGTTGTATATTTTACAATAATGATTGATTTCCAACAAGAAAGAGAATCTGGATAAAGCGCCTGTGTCTCAAAACAATCGATTATTACTGTTTGTAAGTGGCCCGTTGCTGTGGTAATATGGGCTATGTTGCCAATACTACTAACGCCTTTGTATCCCGCTCTTTTATTTTGCTCGTGAAAGTTGCATATAATTATATACATACTGTGACCGTCTGACCGAAGTTCCACGTGCACACGAGTATGAATTTCAACATCCGCCGAGCATACGACTAAAAAAAAAAAAAAAAAAAAAAAAAAAACAATCTCGGGGTCAAACTGAGTATAGCAAAGCAAAAATCCTAATCAAAACAATCAGCCGGACGGATATCTAAATTCACACTCCATGAAGGATGGAAGGTAGTGCAAATAATTTGTAAATAACACCAATTTCTTAAAATACCTCAGTTTAATTTAACTGTCTGCTGGTCCTATTATATTACAAAGATCCCCAAGGGAGAAATCTAAAATTCCAGACCTGAAAATAAAGACATCCTACGCATCCCCTTGGTCCCTTATCTACATACAAAATTTATAACGCATAAAATAAAGTATTTTCAGCCTCTATCCAAAAGTAAATTCACTATTTTCAAAAATAATTACTGATGTCTGAGAAAATCATTAATCCATCTCAGCATCTGCTTCACTGAATTATTTAAACTGTACAATTATCACGGATGTGCAGGAAAATATCAGTCCATCCTGACACCATGATTTTAATATTTACAAGAGTATCACTTGAATCAAGTTTTCCATAATTGTTTCAACCTCTGCGGGGAAATTCACACATCTCAAACTTAATTCAGGGAACTCACATTCCCAAAACGGCGTGAAATCAAAAACATAAACCCCATGACGGCATTTATGAAAATTTAAACATTGACTGAACTTCCGACATTTCCACTATGTCACCAAAAATAAATTTTATTCACCAATTCACATAATATTTAAACCCTCTGATTTAATCGCTTCGATTTAACTTCTTTGATAATATGCATGTAATTCAATTTATTTATGTCAATCCTTTCAATTTAATTCCTTGAAAAAAAATGTTATTTAGAATAATCCACACTGACACTTTACGAAGATTAATGGATCCACAAATTCAATCAGCTATCAGCTTAAAAATTTAATACACCAACCAATCTCTAGACAAAATGCCTCTCATGCTATCAATTCTTTAAATAGGACACGGTAAGGCCTTCAGCAAAAACTAGGACGAGACATCAACTTATTCAAATAAAAACGACTACACCGTGCGGGCGACTATACAACAGTCTAGGAATGTAGAAATTCACCAACGATCGGCCACTAATTTCCCATATGAGCGACTACATTGTCCTCATTTTCAATCATATTTGAGCATGGAGCAATTATTTGACCCTCAAAACTCAACTTTATAAACATCCATTATTAATTCCTATTTTATTTTCACCTTTGGCCATTATAATCTTATTTTTATAACGACCCCTCAGCTACGCAGGCTGGTTTCAATGGCTTCTAATCAACCAACATGTGGGATCATGCGCTCCCTCACAAAATTCAAATATCTCGGCCTTTCGCATAGGTGTAATAAACTTTTAAAGACTGCCCCAACACACTTCGGTTAAACTGTCGAATAATTCCAATACATAGTTCTTCATTTTATACAAACATTCGTATATGAATGACCTTCCGTTCCCAATATCAAAGATCACGCTTTCGGCATGTCCATCCATTCAAAAACAACTCCCATATTATCAACTACGATCCATTATTCCTCCAATTATTAACCGCTATCATTACCAAGATTTATTATTATTATCCTTATTATTGGAAAATGTTCCAACCAATATAATCATTTACATATTATTATCATCATTATGGCTTGACTATCAGTCATACAGCCTTCCGATATCATATCTCAACTTCATTTACAACGAGAAAATATTTAACAATTATTTTAAATTCAAATATAAATTTATAAATTCACAGAAAATTTCGAACTATTATTCCCAAGGAATAATATTTAAACGTAATGTGGCTATCCACATTCCTCATCTATCAACATATTCAAAACAGAAATTACTAGCAAAATCGAGAAAATATTATAAAAAAAAATAATTATAAACCATTTAATTATGAACAAATCCAAATATTATTTCAAAGTTCCCTAACATAAGGTTTAGGCGTGGAATGGTGTAAAATATCTTCCACACAATAGCCTACTGCTATATCGAAGCTTATCAGGTTGACATCCCAAACGCACTAGATTTCCATCAAAGAGATCCATTCGAAATAACTCGGCTGATAAATCTTCAAATGTGCTATAACGTCTTGAAATAAAAATCCATAAGCGTAAACCTACTTAGCAGACAGTATAGTCGAAATTGAGAATGCAATACACTAGCTACTTAATAATAAAGTTGGCTTACATCGTGAAGATCTTGTAGGAATAGTCCTTCCGCCGTAGAATCCATGTAGGCCGGCTGGCACACGTTCATTCCAGTGGACAGATGTTCCGAGTTCCTACTCGCCTATGCTCCATTATTCCGGAAGATGTTCCCAACAATCCCATGACATCTTACCTCCAGCTCTTTTAACACTTCATGGAGACGGTCCGATCTACCATTTTCCAACTACTATGATGCATGTCTGGCAAAATAATATTATAAGTATTCGAGTCCCAAGCTAACACTTGTAGCTTTGTGCCACAGAAAAAATCCTAACTCGACTGGTTCACTTCCCGTTCTAAAATATCAACTCCGGGTTCGAAATAATGTTTCAACCAATACTGTTTTCCTTCGATCCTCGCGAACGGTATCTGCTTGTGGCCTTGCTGTTTGAAACGATACACTGACAATCTTAAGAGTGGTTTACGTAGCATGCTAGCACCATTTCTAGTTTATAGGCTATATTCTTTAGATGAGTAAGGAATTCCCCAATACTTTGCACACACCAAAGCAATGGCTTGCCCATCTAGCTTATTTATGATATCAGGGTTTAAAGCCCACATCACATACGCTGATTGCCTCCCAACTCTTTTAAGACTGGTATCTTCCAACTCAAATATCTGCCAAGCACGTAGACCTTGAGCACGCGAAGTTAGTCGCTATACAGTATCGCCTCTCAACTTCACCTGTGGCGTGCGGCCTACTTCCTTCAGCCACTCCGATGCGAAAAATAAACCTTGCGCCTTGCTTCTTCAACTCCAATATATTCTGATCCAAACGACGGATTCTCTTGATCTCTTCGGTAATCTTCCCAGTAATGAGTACTGCATGTTCCCCCGATGTTTTGGTGGTTCAACCTCTTCACATAGAAATTCGTAAAAATACCATATGAGTCCTCTCATATCGATGCTCTCTCCATCTAGCGTTAACTTGATGAAACGAAATACCTCAGCTCCGCGCGTTCTTTTAACAGGTGGTTCCTATAAGAAAAACAATCTGTGGCCCTCATCTAAATGGTCACAATACAGTACACTCACAGCCAACACTCGCCTGCCAAGTGGCCTGCTACCATCTTCAAGAAGTTCACACCTTTCTTGATGCCTATAAATAATACCACAGGTGTCATGGAAGCCCTGGTGAATGTCCATACGAGCATAATGTTCGCCCATCATCTTGTGTTCGTGGTCCAGTGCTTGTTCCGAGTAACCGTTCGACTAGAAGACGGCGTATCCGGACATGACCATTGACCTGGTGTAACAGGAAACGAGATTCATTGAAACAAACTTGATGATACCGTGCCCAGTGCAATCGTAATTGACGATATATTAGGGTGAACATGGAGACACGTAAGAGTAGTCTGTGGCGGAGTCACACATTCAACAATGAGCGCTGAAAGGTGTACTCTGAAACACTTGTGCCTGCACCAGCTTTGCTCTCTGCCATCCAATTGGCTACAGATCCCCGCCTATTCCGCTTTACGTAACTCCACGTTGGTTAGACATCCAAAACCTTGCAGCCTACTCGTGGTTTCACCGTCCTTCAAGCACTTTGCATAGATGATCACGACAGAAGCACGCGAACAGTCGAACATCCTGGCCGTTTCCGAAATGCTCGTTTCCAACCGTTGGGCCATCACAATCTGACCTTTGCAAAGCCTCGTAGGTAGTATAATTCCCCATTTTCAACACGTATTGCCACTCGACTGTTTCCTCATTCTTAAATATGTTCTGTACTGAATCACGTGCCTCCAACATCACCAGGCGCCATTCAATCACGACGTGGTCAGTGGTCATAATGTTGTGGATCTAGAGTGTATCTACATACATATTCCTTCAGTGCAAGTGGTAAGGATAGTCAGTCAACCAACTCGGTGTGTCTGTGTTGTTTAATTTATTTATTTAATTACTACAATGGGTTGTTCCAATAGGGATGTAGCCGGAGAAAGTTCGCGCCAGATAGCGCTCGTGTAGTACTGGGTAAGCGCAAGGCGATCGTCTTATGTTTCTCCCAGTCAGCTGTGAGAAATGTATAGAGTGTGACCGAGTTTTCTAAGCTAAAGTAAATTGTATCTTCTCTAATTTTAGCCCAAGATTATATTAATTAATTCTACAGTATATGTATATCCCGTATATTATGGACGATTTTTAGCGTATATGCGTTAAACAGCAGCAAAATGAGCTACGGACCAGAGGCGCGACCTCCAGCGGTATTAACAAAATTCTAACACGCTTTATTATTCAAATAATGAATAGGAGTCAGCATGCTCTCTTCGCAAAATTACATTTACTTGTATATTGTAGGCCTATATTGATAAATATATCTCCATAAGACTTAAATCATAAATAGAGATTTAAATAATCACTTGCTTCCCTTGCTTATAGACTTCGATTCATGTCTTTTTTTAGGTTGATAGCTTACATGAAACTGTCATATTTTAAGGTAAACATAATCAAAGAAAATGTATCGTCTAGTCTTACAGGATGGAGCCTCGCCGTGTAAGCCTAGTTGATGGAAACTAGACACCGGCCGCGAAAGCGTTCGATCTAAATAATCAAAGATACGGTAGCGGTATTGTATACATCGAAAATTCATCGCAACATTTGGTTCTTACGAAATCTTTTCAATTTCTCAATAAGAATCGTTCCCGTACCCCTTGGAAACGACTTAGGGGTAAAAAGGTTTAACAGTTTGAGAATCCCTGCTTTTGGGCCTCGAACTGTTTCCATTCATCTGACTATGTCTCAAGAATGTAGAAGTCAGTCGCTACCACATTCTCCATCGGGCAGATGAAAGTTGACGGTTAATTCTGATTTCAAGAAACCAATCATAATACGTTTGTGACGGTTAATGTTGCGACATTCATTCTTGAAGTATTTGTCCGAGTGTTGATGTCTTTGAAAATGGGAGTCACAAATGTTACATTCACTTCTTCATGTATATTGACGATTTCTTCCCGTACTTCAATGGAGATGATTTCTGCATATTCCAATATTGTAGGCTTATCGTGGTATTCCGGCAATTTTCTTGTTTATGGCCTCTTCCCGTGGTATTCCGGCAATTTTCTTATTTATGGCCTCTTCCTTATTTTTGTTGTGTTCGTGGTCCACGGAAAAAGCCCGGTTTTAATCATGTTCTCTCACCGTCAAATACTAACGCATACATTTAGTGGTTGTTATTGAAATGTCTAATCAGTTTATAGGCTAGGTACAAAATAGGAATTATTTCCCTTTGTAAATCACACTTACCCAACACAGTTTTCGTGAAGTCATCAGGTTGAAAATGATGGGAACACACTTAAATATTCTCGGTCAGATTTTTCTCACCTAAATGTTTCCTTCTAATAGCATGTAACCATTCCTTCCTCATTTCTTTATTTTGTGGAAATTGGTGAAACGAAAACGGGCTTCCCTGATTTTTGCTAATAGGAACACTGCAATAGCTTGGCATAGCTATGAAAATAACAATTTAAACAACTTAAATTCGTGGATATTAGCGGCATGAGAACACAGGAGACAAAAGAAGAGCGCCTTGCGCATACCCAGTACAACAGCAGTGCGCTCTATCGGTGCTAGTTCTATACATTCCTATTAAGAAACTTATCAATGGAAACAAAGAATGTCAATTCTTAGTGTAGGTTTCTTATTTTTCTCATCTTTTTTACAATCCTTTACGACGTACAGTACGCTATCTCCAATAATGTGATTGTGCTTCAATAGCTGGAAGATGTCCATGTCACGTACTATTCTCATTTAGATGGTGATAACTCCAGTGTACAAAATAGATAAAGTGGTTCCAGTGATAGAAGCCGGTAACGAGGGTGAGGGAACGGTGAACAATAATTCATTCATTTACTACAATCTTGTGCGAACCCATCGACTGTCATTAGTTGAATCGCTCAGCTATCGTGGTGTTTACACCACGTTCCTTTCGGTCTGGTCAGTACAGCAGTGCATAATCAAATGATATTAAAACTGTCATCATCTAATATAAAGGTTAAGAATGAATCATAAAGCGGTATTTCCATTCATACAATATACAATATCAATGCTCAAAATTTGTAGATACATTTTGTTTCAGGTATTCATCCTATCGAGTATACCATCATCATTTGCTGGTTCCAAAATCACGACGAGAAATCGTATGGGGGCATAGTGTAGTTTAGATTTTGCTAAATTCTACACTTAGAATTTGAACAGAGATAATCTAGTCAGGTGTCGTTTGTTGAATGTAAATAACCTCTATAATCACCGTCGTTTTAACATCTTAGCATAAATAACAAGTACATGGACGTAGCAATAAAGATACATTCCAATTTCCATTTCAAAAAATGTACTTTTTCTGTACTGATGGAGTTTCGGAGACAGACTAAGTGTATGATGTACTGCATATTTCGATATCTCAACCATTATTCCAACCAATACATAGTCACACTTTGAACATAATTCTTGTCTTCTTCCGAGAATAGCATCTGCCATAAATAATTGACATCAAGAATGTTACTGTCGAAATAAAAATGCCAATTGTTAAAATAACAAAGGCTCCTTGCAAATGATCGACCGTAAACACCACATCATGTTCTCCTTCCATAATCTCTCTCTTCTTAATATCTACAAATGATTCCTCTTTTATCATCTTTGTCCACCATTTCAACAACAACCCACTTTCTCTTATTCTTGTCAATACAGTATTGAACCTGCCTGTATACGGGCTATTTATTCTAAGAAATAGGGCGACATCGTACATGATTCCCAAATTTTCCAATGTTATGAGAGGTTTATTTCGTGGCCTCTTTGCCATTATTATAATGGTTCCTGCTCGGGAACCAAATATTGCATAATTGTTTTCATTTTTTATCGTCTTTATTAAAATGTCATCATTTAAAAACTTAATGTTTTCATGTCTTATAATCTGCATGAACTGCCAAATATCGAAATACTCAATTCTTTTTAATAACCTACTGAGTACATCATCATCATCTCCGGGTTCCAATCCCGCAACGAGAAATTGCAAGGTGGCATAGCGTAGTTTAGATTTTTCTATATCCTCTAGATTTAGAATTTGATTCTCATAACCCGGGTTGGTGAGGACTTCAATTAACTTCGACTGAAATGCTGAATTGATCAACAAGCAAGAGAACACCCAAACAGCAAATAAAACTCGTGATGTAAAACGATTAGGTTGATGATTTAATGATATGCCAATCAATATAGACGCTGAATTTAGAGCAGCGAGAGCAATGCCGTCATTAGTGGAGAGTATATAAATAACAATTGATGTCAGTATGCAGGAAGTAAGAATCAACGTCCAGATCTGGGAGCTGAATATGACCGTAAGTGCTTTCCAACTGGGGATTCGTTCAGCCCTCGGAACAAACCACATGAGACCATCTCTTACATGTGGGACAGTCATGTCCATTGCCTCCCACTTCTCGTCAGTTGGATTGTGACCACCAAATGTTACATCAGCATGACCATTAACCACATCGCCGAGTGCTCCGACCCAACTTCCATTGTCGAATCGTCCACCCCGTACACCATGCTCTTTCGTAAGGAGGGAAGGAAACATAAAATTTACTCGAAGGCCATATCTATTTGTCACTTCTAATGTGAGATCCACCTCGAAACCAGTCACATTTTCTAAATACTCGTGTTCTGAGAAATCCCAACGCTGCATATTAATATATGGTAGAAATCCACTCACTGCAGCAGTAATTTGGCAGTTATTGAATTTATTTGGAATTTTGTTCGGAAACAGTTCATTATTACGCTCAAAATAACCCTCTCCTTCCATCAGCCACCTATCTATAAGAACCACATCCTCGGTATTCCTTCCACACTGTCCTGAATCACTGAAGGGAAACCAAGTGTACAGATTCACGAAAGGAACGACAGCGTTTGATACGGGTGATGAGATAAGTACTAAAATATTAAATGCATACATCTTCCAAAGGCTATCCACAACACGATGAATTACAATTCGTTCATCCTTTGCTTTAATAGCTCCGTCGATTACAACTATAAATCGAACACTGGAACCCAAAGCATAGGTTTGGTGTAATGTTTGAATCTGTGTGAAAACTTGATCACTTTGTTCAGTTCCTTGCAACACAATCAAGATATTATCTACATGTTCTCTCTCATGTCTCGGTAGCTTATCGTGTCTGCAGTAAGAGACTACACCTATATGGCTTATATTGGAAAAATATTGTTGAAGAAACTGATCAAGCAATGCATTTATCCACGGAAATGGTCTTGGGTTTGCTGCGCAAATCAGGAGATGCTGCTCTTGATCGATGTAACGATTGACGATTTTCTGCAGACAGTTGTTCAGGTGACCCACTTCATTCTGGACATTTAACTTAGTGCTCTCAATTTCAGTACATAGCTGCACCGTGAATAGAACTAAAATATTGCATTGAGAGTTTGTAAGATGCGATGTTACTCTAAATTTCATTATGTGTCAATGACAAACTTGTAGCATTAAAGTCTACCTGATACCTGCTGTGACTTAAGAATTTTTCACAAAAGGGAATAATCAATACGCCAGGAATCCTACTGATGTGAGGTTGTCGTACTATTCGACTATTCCGAGATCGAATCTGCAGTCTTGATTTTGAGGGCCAACTGGAGCACCAAGCCCGATTTCATCTCCTGTTTCCTTCCAATGTAATGTGTAGTTGTTCTTTTTATATTTGATGCTTATTCAGTGTGCAGGAAGATCTGTAAGCAGAAGGAGCAACATATAAATTTATATTTCGAACATGATTGCAACGGTAATGCCCATTCCTTATATTTTTTATAATTACTAATTCTCTTCGTTATTTTAAGCGGGAATTGAAGCTTATAGACTGTTAAGTTCTGAAGATTAAAAACCTTAAGTCGATGTGAGTTTGTACTTTTTATTGCACCGGTTTCGTCCACACTGTGACCATCCTCAGGACAAATAATAATATGAATAGAAATGCAAGACTTACATTAAAAACAAGTAGTTCCGTGAAGAACTATACAGCCTATTTTCATATATCCTACTCATGTTAATTGCCTCTATCAACATAAAAAAATCAGTTTGATTGTGAGATAGATTCGTAGATATTGACAACCGTCTAAATATTTTAGATGGTCGCCAGGTTGGATTTTTATTCATGTACTATTAAATGAAGATTATTGTGTACGTGTAGTATTCAAACTTCAATCGCATGATTAGGACACAAGAAGTAAAAACGTGATTTTTAAATTTCGCACAACTGCCATTTTGTGGTTATGAAAACAATTGAAATAAATTAGATGCCAGTGGATTAACATTTGTATAAGCATTTAACTTGGAAAGTTTCACTGAACTTGGATGGTTAAATCGCGGGAAACATCCATTAAAATATTTATATTCTGCGTCGCCGCCATGTTGGATTTGTGCTCACCAGGTTACTGAAAGTCCTATAGGTGAACTTATGTTCATAGCCCCTATGAACATAAAAAATATCAGCTTGACTGCTGTAAAAGATTCGTAGATATTGAGGACCGTCAACATACTTCGGATGCTCGCTATTTTGGATTGTTATATGTATAGGCCGTAGAGTTATGTACCATTAAAGAAACATTATTGCGTAGCTTCACTATTCAAACTTTTACTTTGGTCGCATGATAACGACACAAGAAATAATAACTTAATTTTAAAATTTCGCACAGACGCCATCTTAAGGTTATGTAAACAATTGAACTAAATTCAATGCCAGTGCATTTCAATATGTATAATCATTAACCGTACCACATTTCACTGCGCTCAGATGGTTAAATCACGAGAAAAATCTATGAAAATATTTCAACTTCGCTAGGCCGCCATGTTCGTTTTGTACTTTACAGGTTTTTGAATGTTACATAGATAATCTTATAGCAGAGCCCTTATTCATCGCACTAAATTTCAGGGTGATATCTGTAATAGTTTCAGATATATAGAATGCCAGTGAAATATTTCGCACAGCCGCCATTTTGAGGTTATGTAAACAATTGAACTAAATTAGACACCAGTGAATTCTAATGTGTATAAATATTTGCTGTACCAAGTTTCATTACGTTTGGATGGTTAAATCACGAGAAAAGTCTATTTAAAAGTCTCAACTTCGCTTGGCAGCCATGTTGGTTTTGTAGATACCAGGTTTTTGAAGGTTTCTTAGGTGAACGTCTAGTAAAGTCCTTTATCACCGTACAAAATTTCAGGGTGATATCTTTAATAGTTTCGGAGATACTGAATGCTGGTGAATTAATTCGCACAGCCACCATGTTGGATTGGTGAGAGATAATAAATTTTGAAAGGAACGGTCGAGGTCAGCCAGAATGGGGCTATGATCTTACCGAGTTGCATTGAAATCGCTCTTGCCATTCAAAAGTTATTAGGAACACACACACACACACACCTCACACACACACACACACGCACGCGCACACACACACGGACAAAAGGTGATCTCATAAGCCTATTTTTTCAAAATTGAAAATAGGCTAAAAATACCATAATGAATGGTTTTTCTCAAAATTGTTTCTATAATTTTAAGTTTCTCGTATTGGGCGAGTCTAAATGCACACCCGAACCTCTTGCTGTGTGATTCTTTTTGGGAAGGAGTGTCACAGTGGCTAATACGGTTCTCAGTCACCTGGCACTTTGGACCAAACGGGCTCATATGTGTTTATTTATTTTTGGTGGCAACGTGGATGGACTCATATTGAAAGGTCGTACCCGTTTTTATAAGAGGTTCTTTTGTACCTGGATTCGAACGTACTCTAACAGGACAGTGACGATTAGGGAATTCGAACTGGTGATTAGAAAGCCACATGACACTCTAGTTTAGGGATGAACCCATGTAGGTGTGACCTCATTAGGGATTAAATTAAAGCCAGAATGTTTTAAATTTGCTGAAGGTTACACCTTAAGTAAAAGTAATTGGTATTATCTTTGCACTTTTTTTTATTGTAACGTCAGTTAGGAATTTACATCCAGCATTAGTTTTCCAAATGTATTTTTAAAGAATGGTTTTCTGAATGTGACCAGGAATTTCTTAGATTTATGCATCTTGACAGGATTTAGTCAAAGCTCCTCCATTTCTCAAATTACATTTTCCAAGGATGGACGATGAGGTGATGAGGGCCCCCATGGCAGGGTTGCCAACCCTCATTAAAGGTTTGTAACTGTATGTGCAGGCAATGACGGAAGATATAGATTCTGTGAACACTAGCTTAAACACTGTTAGGAGTGAAATAACTGCCGCTAGGCCAGAAAAGAATGCTAATATGGACACTATGAATGTTAATCTCGATAACACTGGAGATGAGTTTACTTATAATGATTCTAAAGCAGAATTAACTGCTAGCCTTAGTAACATTGAAACAAAATTAGAAGCTAGTCTCAAGGACACTAGAAAGAAAATAAATAGCACTAGGGCTGATGTCACTAATCTCTAGGTTCTATTTGGTTAGTAAGAACATTGATGCAGTGAGCACACGTATGGAGGACATTAACATGTATGTGGATAATGTTAGAACATAATTACATACTGTCACTAAAGGCATAGCAGCATCCTTGAAAGAGGTAGCAGGAACCAGGAATTCGACCTCTGTTTCGGAATGTTTCTTCACTGGAAACATGAGTTTCCTGAATGGCGACAATATCGATGTTGTTGTCCAGCAGGAATTTCGACAGATAGTCACACTTTGCCCTCCTAATGCTTTCGAATTCAGTTGAAGTAGTCTGATAGATGGAGCAATGTTTCTCATTAATGAGTTATAAAAAGAACTGTTTCTATTATTTCGTCGGTATGTCATTGCCAGGAGATACTGTGGATAGTCTGGCTACCTGTTTCGCTGTTGCTCAGTTAGCATCACCCAGGAGGCACGTGTAGGGCAATTTGAGGTTAAACCTACGGACGTAAGCAAGTCTACCTCCCAATCAACCACTTAAGTCAAGTTACCCGCGGCAATCAAGTTTCCCGCAGAACCAACGGGCGAATGCCCCATTGTAATTCAGAGGAATCAAAGAACTCATTACAGGAATAATGAGAGATATGAAAGACGTAGAGTTTATTTTAGATCCCATGGCTAATTTAAATTTAATCCCACTGGAGGTAGATACAGGAGGAATTTTGAAACCAGTTGGAATAATAATCGTCGGAACTAGAATTAATTATGGCAATAATAATTGGAATAATAACCGGGATAACAGACAAAGCAATGGACTTTCTAGTCCACAAATTGACCTAGATTGGCAGGGAAGAGCCAGAGAGGCGCAACAGTAGCCTATCTGCAGGAGCTGAGAGGTCGAAGACAAGAGGGAGACAATACCCGAACTTTGAGGAATCAGACAAACCAGCAGAATAACTTGGGGAAAAACAAGGTGAAATTCCAAGATCAATCCTGAGAAATAAACCAAATTTCCGCTATTGCCGACAGGAATGATATGATTGAAGAAAAATATCTAGGGAGTAAATAAAATGGTAGCAGAGAAAGATCGGCGTCTAGAAGAGGATGATGGATGTTCGAGCTACAGCAACGACTAATTAAGGATCCACCGCTACAGAATGTGGTGAAGAACGACATGACGAACGACGAACGAGAGTAGAGGTTTATAATGCTGCTAATTTTAAGTCATATATCAGATACTGATAACTGTGAAGAGCATTACTATACCTCAACCACGGAATCCGTGAAATAGATGTGCGCATGACATCACACAGAGGAAGTTAAAAGATACCATGATACGTGGAGCTTGGCTGCTCAGCCGTTGCGAGAGTTGGTTGAAGCCCAGGTCGCGCCTCCCACCTGCACTTACTATTCAGTGGCATCGCGCCTCATTGGCTAGTCAGCCGAGTCACTCCTGTGCGCATACCACGTGTTTTCACACTGGCAATTCGTAGATTGCTTGGACGAAGTTTAGAAGAAATAAATATCTTCGTAAATTGAGATTTTTATTTTCGCCGTAAGAGAAATTTGTGACCGGAGTCACATTGTCAACATATTCTATAAATCGAGAGCACGGATCGGGAATCGAACTCAGGCGAGAAGACTGAGCGGAAACATGCCGGTAAATTACGAGTTGAGAGACGAAGTGAGAAAAACATGGTATGCACATTTATTATAAGGTATTTCGTTGAAATTCTTGGGCTCCGAGCGAGGATAAAAGATCAAGTCGTTTTCAATAAGCATGGCATCCTTTTAATTATCAAATTAAACAGTAAGAATCATCAATAGGCGCCGCTTGACTCTACAGCATATAACATGTTTTTGAGTTATGAAAAACTTCTCTACTTTCGATAGAGATACAATTTTGATGGCCGATTGCTTCAGATTTCGCAGACAATATCTTTCACATGCATTTCGCCGTTAGCTGAACTTCTCGTTCTGGTTTAAAACAATTGCCAACTTATAAAAGTAAAATAAAATTTTGATTAGATTGTTCCCAACTTAGATTTACAGTAGATGTTAGGCAGTTGTAAACATAATTAAATTTCAACATACTTTGATATAGAAAATGACCTTAAATTATAAATGGATTTTCGAAGAAGAAATTTACTACTCCAGAAGGAACATTAAAAATAATAGGAGAGCTCCTTTGACTTAACTGGAGCTCATTTAGTGAAGATAGAATGGCTGATCTAGCGGTGACAGTATCTTCTTGGCAGCGCCACGCATAACACAATTTTCTTGACAGCGCTATGTATCATGTGAATTTAAAACGAGTAAAAAGTGAGCACGACAGTGTGCAGAAAGTAGTAATTAGAATCGAGAATACATGAGGAGTGTATTTAATCATCGGAGGCGTAAGTAATGCCGGCTATAAGTAAAATAGCCCCACATTTCTTTCAGTGTGATTATTTAAGGGAAAATCCTTATTCGGACAATTATTGGAATTTCTGTAAATGGACACTTCACGCTGTGAGGTGGATCGAACCACGAAAGTCTTTGTTTGAACTTGTGAACAGTTATATCGTAAATTTTGGGTGCAAGAGTGTACACCAGACTAACATTTCGATTACGTGTGATTTTAAGTTGCGCACGGTCACACATAATTTTTCCACATTGCTAAATATCAATTTTAGAAGCTGTGGGCAGAGTGAATTATAGTCTCTTTTGTTTAAACTGCCTCAATTAGAGAGAGTGAGTTTATTTCAACGTATCATTTCCATTGGAAGCAGTGTAAATAATGTTGTCCCATTTTTGGAAACATGGAGTCGAACAAAGATCTGCATGATGGAATGGCCGATCATATGGCCGTGTATGATGGGAATATAATGGAGTAGATGACCTATCGCGAGGAGCGATGACGGAGCTGCATATTGAGATTTTGGAATGCCACATGGTGTGGAAAATTATGGAGTTTTGGGACCGACCACGAATCCCGGACTGACGCAACATGAATACGTGAGGTAAGTCCACAAATTCATCTCCAATCATATTTATTTAGTTCTCCAGGTCATGCTCGGAGTTAGATTAAGGAAAGGTATTTATCAGGCATTTATCAGGCAGGTAAGCTTCGTTTCGAATTTATATTGAACAGAAGGTTTTTTGGTTTATTTCATTCGAGTTGGCATAGCAAGAAAGCGTGCAGTTTAAAATGTAAGATTGAGCCGAATTAGGCAGGCAGCTCGCGTATTATGTTTTGTTAAAACAGGTTTTTGTATGAATGAATGTATAAGACAAGTTTTATCAGCAGAGAACCAGTTGGCTAGCCGATTCTAGTCACATTAAAAGTGTCAAGGCAACATTGATTTGGTGAATTGAAATCGTATACGTACCTTAGCAATGAGCTTGGGCAGTAAGATATGACGAGCGTAGCACTCGATTACTTCAAAAAAAAAAGGGAGGATAATTATGTTATTTTGGTAATTCTAAGAATACGCATGTAGATAAAGTTATTAAAGGTGTTTTTCATGAACAGGAATCTTAACCTGTATTATTGTGAATGGCTTAAGGGAGCCATGAGTCTAAACATAATTGTGAAAGATGTTGTATAATGGTAGCTATAAATGTAATGGAATTTAAGCATGACAGAGGTCAGTGCGGAGTTGGTATAGCCTTGTAAAGCGATTGGAGACAGGGATCTCTATCAGCTGTTTTGAGTAGGCTCACGCAGGAGCTGACAAATGTGGTATTGGACAAACTAATGGGAAGGTGTGTGTACATGACGATGAGCCGAGGTCTACTGGTATGATTATGCTACGACGGTTATAGTGTTGTTGTTTGAGTCCTCAGTCTTTTGACTGGTTTGATGCAGATCTCTATGCCTCCCTGTCCTGAGCAAATCGTTTCATCTCTACATAGATACCACACCCTACATCCGAGGCAATCTGTTTAACCTTGGTCTACCTCTACAGTTCTTGCCCTCGACCCTTCCTTCCATAACCAAGCTTGCTATTCCTAGGTGTCTCAATATGTGCCCTCTTGATTAGCAGTAGCCAAAAACATCTCTCCTCTCCCACTCGTCTTAATACCTCTTCGTTTGTAACCTTATCTACTCATCTGATCTTCATCATTCTCCTGTAAGAGCACATTTCAAACGCTTCAATTCTCCTCTTTTTTGCTGCACCAATAGTCCAAGTTTCACTTCGATACAATGCCACGCTCCAGACAAGGGCTTTCAAAAATGACTTCCTAATACCTAAATCTATATTCGATGTCAACAGATCCCTTTATTTTTTTGTCGAAATGCTTTCTTTGCTTGAGCCAAACTACTATTTATATCCTCTTTGCTTCGTCAATCACTGGTTATTTTGCTTCCTAAGTAACAGAAGTCTCCTACTTCCTTTAGCTTTTCACCTGCTAATTTGATGTCCATAGAGGTTTCTGATTTATTTCGGCTGCATTGCAATATTGTTGTTTTACATTTGTTAATTTTCATCATGAATTCTTTCCTCAAGACAGAGCCCATACCTTTCAAAAACTCATTCAAATCCTCAGGCGAGTTGGCCAAGATGACGATGTCATAAGCAAATCTCAGAGTTGAAATTATTTGTCCTTGAATCTTCACTCCCACTTAACATTTTTCTCCAATTTCATTCATTTATTGTTCAATGTAAATATTGAAAATTATGGGTGATAAGTTGCAGCCTTTCCTTACACCTTTCTGAATACCAGCTTCTATCCCATATCCTTCATCTCTAATGACTGATATCTGGTTTCTGTGTAGCTTGTCATCGGCTTTAACTCGAAACCCAGTATAAATCTTCTTCCTTCAGTCCAGTTTGTGGATGTGTTTACGGTGACTAAAGAGTCCAATCCTGGCATGGAACAAGCGCCCACACAAGTCACATAGTAATCCTGGAAGAGGACGTGGTTGGGCTGCTCGAAGTTTCCTAGCTAGACACCTGGCCTCTTCATGTGTGCGTCGATCCCTTTCAAACGTTTTTATAGTATCCGAGATGGAACGGCACCAAGTTGAGCGGTCTTCAGCCAGCATGTCCCAGGTTTGTGAATTTCAGGGTCTGCTTATATTCGTCATTGTAGCGCCTCTTAGGACCACCATGAGGTCTGGTGCCATAGCATAGCTCACCATATAGCATTTGACAAGGTAATCTCACATCATCCATCCGATGGACATGAACAAGCCATCTAAATTGGTGACCTATTAAGGATGATTCTATGCTGTTGATTTGAGCCTTTTCAAGAACAGCTATATTGGTAATGCGGTCTTCCCATTTAATCCTCAGGATTGATCGAAGTTTTTGTAGGTGGAAGCGCTCAAGCTTCCTAATATCACGTCTGTAAAGGGTCCACGTTTCACAGCCATACAACAATATGGAAATGACTACTGCTTTGTACACCATAAGCTTTGCATTCATGGACAGGTATTTATTCATGAAGACCCGGTGCGCTAATCGTCCATATGCTGCATGGGCTGCGCCAATTCTCTTATCCGCATCCTGCTCACAGGTACAGTTCACAGAAATGGTACTGCCCAGGTACGAGAAGTGGTCTACCTCTTCTAATGGCAGATTTGAGATGGAAATATTGAACTGAGGAAGAGGTGTGCCTGGTGAAGGTTGTGCCAAGACTTTAATCTTATTGACTTTTATAGTAAGACCAAAGTGGTCACATGCACTATTGTAACAATTAACTGAATCTTGCAGCTCTTCTGGTGTGAGAGTTGGCGACACAGCATCATCTGCATACAACATAGTATTAACATTAGTAACCTGAGTTTTCCTCAAGGAGCGGATACGAGTTAGGTTGAAAAGCCCTCCATCAAAACGATATTTGAGCTCTACGCGTGGGATGTTTGTGGGTGAATCATAATGCATTGCAGCCAAGTACAGCGCAAAAAGCGTTGGGGCCAGTACAAATCCTTGTTTCAGTCCATGGGCGATAGGGAATTCATCGGACATCTTATTCTGATGGCAAACCTGACCTGTCATGCCATCATGAAGAGCCTTGATTAGATCTACAAAACGCTGAGGGAAACCAAACCGCTTCAGCACCGCCCACATGGCTGGTCTTGGAACCGAATCAAATGCCTTTTCCAAGTCAGAAAAGACTAAGAAGACTGGATCTTGTTATTCTCTACATTTTTCTTGTAGCTGTCTCACACATAAAATCAAGTCAATTGTGCTTCTGGAAGCTCTAAATCCGCATTGTGGCTGTGGGAGGATCTTCTCAGAGATAACCTTGAGGCGGTTAAGTAGAATTCTTGCAAGAATATTCCCCACAATTGATAGCAGTGATATACCACTGTAATTGCCACAAACACTGAGATCACCCTTTTTGAAGATAGTGATGTTAGTGGCATTCTTTAGGTCTCCAGGTACCTTTATTGATTCCCGTATTCTGAGGATAAGGGTGAAAATCATCGTTTTGAGGGAATGACCTCCCGCTTGAATTAGGTCCAGAGGGATGTTATCAAGGCCAGGTACCTTTCTGGGTTTCAATTGGGTGAGAGCTGCACTGAATTCATGATAAGTAGGAAGTACTGCCAACTACAGTTGTTCAGGTTGTTGAGGCACATCACAAAGGAAGTCTTCAGCAGCTGCTGATGGACGATTTAGGAGATTGGAGAAGTGCTCCTTCCAGCGTTCCAAGATTTCTTGACTATCAGTAAAGGTAGCAGAATTATCAGGGCTTTTCCGTGTACCTGATGATGAGCGAGATGGTCCATATATTTCCTTGAGTACTGCTAAGAAGTTCAAGTCTCGAGCATCCGATAGTATTTGCAGTACCTGAGCCTTCTGTTGCCACCAAGTTTTTTTTTATCTGCCTTATCTGCGTCTGACATTTATCCTTGAGTTCCAGTAGTTTATCTCTCTTTGTGTTGGAAGTTGGGTCTTGACGATAGGCAAGATAGGCATTCCTTTTGGCATTGATGAGAGACAGAATTTCTTCATTGTTTTCATCAAACCAGTCTTGTCTTTTCCGCACTATATAACCAATGGTGTCCTCAGCTGATTGTGTGATAGTCTTCTGTAGTGTGGCCCATTCTTGCTGAATGTCATTCGTTACTGGGTTTTCTGATAACTGGGTGACGATCCTGTTTCCAAAATATTTATAGATGGATTCATCCTGAAGTTTGGATGTATTAAACTTCTTTCTTGGCAAATTTTTGATGTTCCTAGGTGGTTTAGGTCTGATGGATATCCTGAGCTTACATATCAGAAGTTTATGATCTATCCATCAATCGTCTATATTCCTTGCTGTTCTGGTAATAAGAGTGTCCTTCTTATCACATTGCCGGGTAATGATATAATCAAGAATGTGCCAATGTTTGGAACGAGGCTGCATCCACATGGTTTTGAAGCGGTTAGGTAGCCGGAACTGCGTGTTGGTAATGAAAAGTTCGTGTTCTGCACAAAGACCAAGAAGCAACAGTCCATTGGGATTACATTTACCAAGACCCTGTTTGCCCATCACATAATTCCGTAGCCTGTGATATTTCCCAACTCTGGCATTGAAATCACCAAAGAGCAAGTGTTTATTTGCAGATGTATAGTTTGTAGATCACTCTCCTATCCCTGTATTTTATTCCAATCGTTTTCAAAATGTCAAACAATTTCTTCCCTTATCTTTCCTTATTCTGCCTTCCAAATTTAGCCTAAGACTTAGTACAGCTTCTCCTGTTCCCATTTCTCCTGAAACCAAACTGGTCTTCACCGAACTACGTTTCTACCTGGCTTTCCGTCCTCTTGTAAATTATTCTAGATAGGATCTTTGAAGCATGAGTAATCAAGCAAACTGTACGGTAATCTGCACAGCTGTTAGGGAGGATAACATTCCTCTTGAAATCAGACGGTACCTCACCTGCCTCATAAATCCTACACACCAAGTGAAACAACCTGATCAGACCATCAACACCTATGCAGCGTAGCAACTCAATCGGTATATCATCTATGCCTGGTGCTTTGTTCCTGCTTATGTCTTCCAATGCTCTGTCAAATTCTGATCTCATTATTAAATCTCCTTTCGCATCATCATCAATTTCCTCTTCCCTTTCCATTACGTGATTCTCAATCTCCTTTTCCTTATACAAACACTGTATGTAAGCTTTCCATATCTTAACCTTTTCTTCCCTATCTGTTAGGGGCTTTCCATCTGTATCCTTAATATTACAGCACTTAGTCTTCCTTTACCCAAAAGTATTCTTAATCATTCGATAAGCTGTACCGGTATCTACTTATCCTAATTTCGGACAATTTTCTATACCTGAACATTTCTCTTTCAACCATTCTTCTTTCGCTTCCTTGCATTTCTTGATAACCTCATTTCTCAGACGTCTGTATTCTGCCTTCCCCTTTTCATCTCTTACATTCTTGTGTTTCCGCCTTTCATCCATCAATTCTAGTATATCCTGAGTGATCCACTGTTTTCTACATATTCTTTCTTTCCTACCAATGTTTTCTTCTGTGGATTTTGTTATTTCATTCTTTAAAGGTGCCCATTTGTCTGCAATTGAATCTTTCGTTTACATTCTTCTCTTTCAGTCTGTCTATTGCCCAACTTTTTGGCTTTTGACTTTTCTTCAGTTTCTTCAACTTTAATCAGAGTTTATGTCAGCACCGGGATCTGATTTACAATCCAAAATCTGGGTTAGAAACCTCTGCTTGGCCATGATGAAGTCGATTTGGTAATGCCCTGTATCTCCTCGTCTCATCCATGTATATATTCTGCTATTGTGGTTATTGAATAAGGAGTTAGCTATGACCAACACATGCTCGGTGCAGAATTCCATCGGCCTGCTTCCTCGATCATTCATTTCACCTAATCTGAAATCTCCTACAATGTTCCCTTCTCTTCCTTTTCCTACCGAAGCATTCCCATCTCCCATTGATATAAAATTTTCATCACCCTTGATATACCTCAGAATTTCATCTATTTCTTCGTAGACCATTTCAACATCTTCATCATCAGCTTGACTAGTAGGCATATGGACTTGTACCACTGTGGTGCACGTAGGTTTTGTATTGATTTTTGCTGCAATAATACGTTCACTGAATTGATCATAATATTCCACCCACTGTCCAAGTTTCCTACTCTATATGCGACCAACCCGTGCTTGGCCTTTGTTTGATTTAGTGTTAATGACCTATAGTCTCATGACCAAAAGGCCTGTTCTTCCTGGCAGCGCATTTCACTAATCCCAACCAAATCCAACCTCAACCTATCCATTTCCCTTTCTAAGTTTTATAACCTTCCACTGCCTAGCAGACTTCTAACTTGCTACGCTCCGATCCGTAGAATGTCCGATTTCCTCTCTGTCACTTCTGCAATGTTAACCCTCTCTCGAGTAGTCCCCACCCGGAGATCCGAACGGGGGACTAGTTTACCTCCGGATTGGAATTTTACCAGGGAGAAGGCCATCGTCCCATGTAATTATGCATAGAGAGGTGCCTATCCTCGGGAATAGCATTACGGCTGTAGTTTCGCATTGCTTTCAGCCGTGCAGTAGAACGCAGTGTAGCCTTTAGTTGTCTAATGTCATCAATATCTTAACCGTCTATAAGACAAGTAAAGAATTTACTTATTTCGAAAGGCTGCTACTCTGTTTCAGAATAAAGTAATAGAGCAATTCTACTAACAAAAGTACTAACATTCTACTAACAATTAAATACCGAAATTCTACTAACGAAAGAATACTTAAGTTCCAACAACAACAAAATACTACCACTAAAACAGTCTGTCACCAGGCACACTCATATATACCCTCTAACATCACAGTCTAATGGAACAATGAACTATATCTAATAAACACGCTCACACACCACAGTCTAGTGGAACAATGAAATATATATATCTAATAAACAAACTAACTAAAACTAAATACATACTTATATTCTAGAGGAGGAAATGGTAACTAACAAGAAGTTCCGTGACGAATTAAGAGCCTACTTTTCTTAAAATTTAAGATTAATGCCAATGATTAATCTATATGGATCTATCTAGAATAATGACGAAATTAAGTTGGTAATATCGAAATTTCTAATTAGTTCGAAATACTGTATACCTGGCATTATGTAGCCTAATAGAGAACTAGATTTGGCAGCTCTGGTAACTGAATATATTCTTAGTTCCAACTCTTAAGTTTTTATTTTATTTATTATTATTATTATTTTTACCCTCCAGGTTGGTGGAACCCATGGACTCAGCGAGGGAACTCACCACTACCGCCTCTACGGGCAGTGTCCTAGCGCTGGGAACATCGAATCGGAAGGGATACAACTGATGGGGTGGGATTGGAAGTGAACAGGGGCCTCATGAGGGAAGGTAATGGATGGTTAGTATGGATAGGCAAGGAAGAGGGAAGGAGGCGGCCGTGGCCTGGAAGAAGGTACCATCCCGGCATTTGCCCGAAGACGAAGTGGGAAACCACGGAAAACCACTTCGAGGATGGCTGAGGGGGAATCGAACCCTCTCTACTCATTGGGGCCACCCGAGGCTGAGTAGACCCCGTTCCAGTCCTCGTACCACTTTTAAAATTACGTGGCAGAGCCGGGAATCAAACCCAGGACCTCCGGGGCGGCAGCTAACCATGCTGACCGCTACGCTAAGGTACAGAATACACAATTTGGTTGAAGTCCAATGGATAGCATGGACGTTACATGCAGTTAAACATTGGATCTAACAGCGCGCGTAAAATCATGTTGGCAACAATGACATACAGGTATTGGTCAGAAATAATCTGAAATAATATGATCTATTGTTGTGTCAATTTTGAATGAAATCCATTAGTTAGTATAGAAGTTACATGCATTTTAAAATTGGACCTATCAGCAGGCTTAGAATCATGTTGGCAGCACTGGCGTAGGCCTATATTAGTCACTCCAAATTAATCTAGAATGGCAGGTACTATACGTGTGCAAAGTTTAGAGCTATTGGCTTGCATACTTTCTGATATATTGAAATTAGGGTAACAAAAATGGAGGTAGTATTTATTAACAGTTGGCAGCCCTGGTTACTCTTAAGAATCGGCATAGTCATATCTGTTATGGTACACATAGCACACACGAAATTTGGTTGAAATCCAAATGATAGTATAGAAGTTACATGTATTTAAAGTTGGACCTCTCAGCAGGCTTAGAATCATGTTGGTAGCACTGACGTATATAAGTTATTCCAAATTAATATAGAATGTCAGGTACTACACGTGTGCATAGTTTAAAGCTGTCGGCTTGCATACTTTCTGATATATTGGTATTTGGATAAAAACAATTGCGAGCATTTATTAACAGTTGGCAACCCTGGTGGCTCTTAAGAATACGCTCAGTCATATCTGTTTACGTACACATAGCACATACGAAAATTGATAGTGTAGAAGTTATATGCATTTCAAATTTGGACCTATCATCAGGCTTATAATCATTTTGGCAACACTGCCATGTATGGCCTCCTGGAAATTATACTGCAATATAATTATCTATACGTGTGCCAATTTTTAAATACCTCCCATTCATACTTTCCAAGATATCCAACATGGAGCTCAAATTTCAATTGCGATTTTTCAGCAGTTGGTAGCACTGACATTATTTTTAAATATGGCTGTGAGATATTCAGGTATAGATCTTTACTCCTACCAAATTTTGTTTCAATTGCTGCAGCCGTCTAGGAGTTGATAGGGGGGGACACACACACAGACAGACAGACAGACAGACAGACAGAAGGACAGACAGGCACACATTTGCCCGATCTCATAAGTCTACTTTTTCCTCATTTTTGCAAAATGTGAAAAGTAGGCTAAAAATAAGAGTAAGGGAAACAAGGTACTTAGGGTCTGCTTAATGACGTATATCTTGACGAGGAGTGACATGCGAACTGATGAAGTCATTGGTTCACTCAAACTACATTTTGCCAAGTTGAATACATGCTTGGTATGCATATATCGTAGTCAGTTTCTAATGACTATAGAACATTAAATAATAGCTCAGCATTAAAAACCCCTGTACCATAGCAAATACATTAATTTCCCTCTCTCTCACACACATACTTACGCAGCTGTTCGTGGTGGGGTAGGGTGATGATAATTGCAAGCCTACCAGAAGGTGGAAACCGCCGTTAACATAACTGCAAGGGTTGTAGCATTGTCTTACAGAGATGTAGCCAGTTCTCTACACCCCTCTGTGAGGGGCTTAACACCAACCAGTCAAAGCTTGAGTATGCCGATATGCTGAAACTCCAGTAAGTTAGCTATAAATGGCATACGTAAACTCTCATCACAGGTATATCAACAAGCTTTGGAAACTTGGATCACAAATACACCTCAAAGGTCTACTCTCCATTCGTAAGGGCACCGTGCATTGTAGTTAAGTTTAAAGAAGCTTTTTAGGATGACTGTACCTCTCCTCCATTACCCGAGCTTGAAACTGGAACTAGGGTATAACCCTAGATGCGAAGTTAACGCACACGGGTTTATGGAGAAATTAATCTCACATCAGAGAACTTTTCATTCACAAATGCAAGACACACGATAGAAGATGAAATCGAAACTGTTGTTTCAACTTCCTGTACAAGTAAATCATTCAAGAAACGAAAATCAGAACGATATGGTCCACAACCAAAACAACATGATATATCATCAGAAGAATATGGCTATGGAAGCTCACCCTTTGTATAATCAGCCAGCACATCCTAGGCTGAAATCAAGAAAGAGCTCTTAAAGGAACATCACAGCAAGCAAGAATCTCGATGTTTCGGGGGAAAATGTCAATATTTGAGGGAATGGACATTCAGAAAAGTGGACAACATGGAAGGCTCTTAATCGGCTACGCTCCAGTACCACGAGATGCAAGACTAACCGGCAGAAATGGGGCCTACCTGTGGAATCAGTTTACTGCGAGTGTGTAAACTAAGCAGATTAATGATCATCTTCTACTGTGTCCTTCTTCTCCAGACGGTTGCACCATTAAAGACTTAATGTGAGCAACTTCAAATGCACTTGCTGTGGCAAATTATTGGCCAACCAGTGTATAATATTTCTATTGTTTAATGTGTCTATGTTTACTTTGTACTTCTAACACAATAAATAAATAATCAGAAGACGAAGTTGACTATAATAGGATTACATTAATTAACCTTTTCAACATTTTAAAACTAATATTTGAGAATCCATTTGAATATACGAATTCTTTAACAAAGAAAAGGGTTGTTCAATCAACCTCCACAAATTCTAACACGTGTAAACCGCGTACTACTCTCTTTGTTCGACTTGAAATGCGACAACCTGAACACAATTTCGTGGTCAAAACGTTTAATATTCCTAAATATAAAATAAAATAAATGTTCACGTTGTCGTTACAACTCCAAATACAGGAGGCCTAGACAGAAATTTTGACATATCTAAACAAAAATTACTTGAATGGAATTGAGGGATTACGATCATCTACAACCATAAACGTCTTTGATGCAACCACACACATACACATCATCCACGGCTGCAAATTCTTCAACAGCTTGTGTAAATGCTTATTTCATAATCAGACATCAAACAAACAATTAACATCACACGACAATATTGGAGACATCTTATCTTGTATTTCCTTGCGAAACAAGATATTGGGATTTCAACATCATGAAATCGCTTTTTATAAAAATTCAAATATTCCCGTGGAACGCAATAATGAAAATGCCGAGACGGGAATTGTGGAAGTATGCAGTTAAGTAGGTAGAAAAGTCGATCCAAAACAGAAAGATCTGAATTCAATAGACATTCACCCCATGGAGATGCTTGAACAAGCTTCACAGCTATTTCAGGAAGCTCGAGCAGAGGGGAAACTAACAACGAAAGAGGAGCCTTCAATCTTTAGAGAATTCTTTTAAATAATCCATATCCTGCAATAAAACTCACCAGATACACTGACTAATGGTGAACAAATCAATACTTAGGTCATAAAAGTTAAAGGGAAATATATATACTGTATATCATGGTTATTATATCATTTATGCTTTTATGGACAGTTTTGGACTTAATTATGTCATGATGACACAATTTCCACTTCTCTCCCATCTTCCTCTTCTCCTCCCAAAATCTCTTCGTCCTCTGACTGTGTTCCTGTTTCCGTTTTTCTGTCAACAACGTTCCCGTCTTCTTCTTCTCATTTTTTTAAATTTTTTATTCTTAATTTTGTTTCAGAATTATCCTCTGTCTCCAATCATTTATCTGTCGGTTCCCACCTGCCGTAAGTCTTGCTCTATTTCATGATACCAATTAGTTTTCCTGTTTGAGCTGTTTACCACATCAAAGATCTTCTTTGTAAGTCTGTTTTGTGCATCCTCTGTATGTATATGTATATATATGTTTAAAAATGTTCAAGAAAATTACTAAAAAAGATATGTCTACAATGTTGAAAACTCAAATGAAACGCCTTTGGTTTGTGTTTCTGGGCTGATTTTAGTAGCATGTGTAGCTGTATTATGGACAGGAGTGAGGTAGGTGACCCCGGGACTTGAAATAAGGTACTATCCCAGCATTTGCCTATAATTTGTAATATGCTGTGAAAAAGACAGTAGGTTCGAGTCCCAACTCTGTCTGAGGGCTGGACGCACAGTGGGTCAAAATCGAAATCTAGGGGGACAAAATTATTTTTACGTTTCAATCATGAATTTAGAGTGAAAGCATCGTATATAATTTGTTTACTTCATAATAAGCATCAGTTAAGACCTTTTTAAGCTACGTCTACACATGCAAGAAATTGTCTATGACTAAGAGTTGGATAGAGCATTCCGTTATCTCTTCAGAACAATTTTATAGCCCTTATTTACTTTTAACAAAGTCACAAAGTTCCACTTTTGGCATAATCGTCGAATCCACTGCTTTAAACAGCTGTAAACGTGTGAGAACTGGTCGCGCGGCATCTTCTAAAACGTAAAATAACTAAGTACGTTTCAAAAAGATGCAAAAAATCTTATAACAGGCGTAAACTACAAGACTTTATCTGCATTTTAACATTAAGTAGAAAGTGACGCAGAGTGACGCGACATACTAAAAATCTAAGTGAAAATATAATTTTAAAAATAATAGTTAAATATTATATAATGCAAATTTAGCTAAAATTACGTAACAATTACGCCCATTAATAACTGAAACACGTTACAAAGATCATACCTTCAGCTGCATGTTCCATCTTAAAGCATCACACTAACCACAAAGACAACTGCTCGAACAGTGGTGACAGATTTACACTAAGATGGCTTTATATCCCAGAAGAGTGAGCAGCAATTATATGAGAATGCTGTAGAAGTAATACATTTTGATTTTTTAATTATGAAAAAAATAATTTTGTCCTCCTAGATATCGATTTTGACCCACTGTGGAACGGTGTACACTCAACCTCGTGAAGCAAAACTGAGTCAGCAACTGTAATGTGTTTCACTGACTGTGCATGCTAGCTAAAGAGGGTTTCTACAGCTGACTGTACTTACAGAAGTAATGCTGAAGGTGGAAGAGGACACTGTTTCCGATATGCCTACAATCCTTGTGTTCTATGAGAGTGTATTCACGTCAACTGATCAGCCACAAGCTAATCGGCCTTTACCTGGACTGCGGGGGCATAGGTTATCATCATCAGTTAAGTGAGTATGTAAAAAACAGACATTGCTAATGACTAACACCATTATTAAAGCGAGTATGTTTGTGACAGCTGAGTAAAGCTTATCGATAATTACTCGGTGAACAGCAAGTGAAAGTGTGCAAAACATGTTATCTTTAGTGGTGACTTGCGTGTGGCTGTAGGTATACGTGCGTGATAGCCTTTGTTATTATGATGATTTATTCAAGATCATGGTTGCTCAGCAACGTGACTGGGTAAGAGTGTAGAATAATCAACATCATGTTTATTTAGCCCCGTGTGAGTGTAGAAATATTTGTGTGTTAATCTATGTTATTGAGATGGCTTTACAAGTTCATGCTCGTTCAGCAGCGTGTACTTGGGTGAGGGTGTTAGAATTCTCTGTGAAATAAACTGTGGTATTGTAATGACTTTATTCTACCCGTGTAGTGGAGTATGAGTAGAATAGTGAATAGAACACCCTCTATTCCAAATCTCGGGTAGCCAGAGATTGGGAGCAGAGTACTGTTTATTGCAACCATTACCTGATACATGTGATTATTATTACAGTAGTTACAGCGAATCCCTAATAGCCTAATACAAAAATCCTTCTCAGTTGTTGTTGTTTGAGTCTTCAGTCTTTTGACTGGTTTGATGCAGACCTCCATGTCTCCCTCTCCTGAGCTAATCGTTTCATCTCTACATAGCTACCACACCCTACATCCAAGGCAATCTATTTAACATATTCTAACCTTGGTCTCCTCCCAGGGACTTACATCTAGTGGGACGTGGTTTGGCGACCACGGGGCCCCAGCTGATTCCGGCATTGATTCCACTTACTTTTGCCGGGCTCCTCTCAGTCTTCTTTCCTGTCGACCTCACTTGGTCAACTCTTGTTCTCTTCCGACCCCGACGGTATTAGGGTATCCGAGGCCTAGGGAGTCTCTTCCTTTCCCGCCTTAATTGGCCCTTGCCTCATCTTTTCTGATACCGTCCTTCTGCGAGGAGTCAGCCTTCTTTTTCTTTTCCTGTTATCTCCTGCCTTGTGCTCAAGGCCCTCAAGGAGGCAGGGTGTATGTACCCCCACCACTTCTGGTGCACCCTAGATATTGCCAAACCTCAGGAGCTCACGGCTGGTGAGTTCGGGAGTTGGCGACCCCGAGGGATTCCTGAGCTGGGTCCGTTTTTCCCCCTTTTATCCATTACCTGTGGGGGGACCCTCTCCTCTTTCACTTTCCTAACTGCCTTTTATGGCTCTCCTTCCTTCCAAGTCTCTCAATCCGCATTCTTCGAGGCTTGAGGGCATTTCTTTTCCTCCTGTCCGTTGTTTGCCTTATTCTCCTTTTGTTTTCCATTTCTTCTGCTAATATGTAAGTTAGTAGTTAGCTTTAGTTATAGTTTGCATTTCATTCTCATCTTCACTATCACCCAAACCATTAGGGGCCGATAACCTAGGCCCCTTAAAACAACAATTATCATCATCATCATCATCATCATCATCATCATCTAACCTTGGTCTACCCCTACAGTTCTTGTCCTCGACCCTTCCTTCCTAGCTATTCCTGGGTGTCTTAGTATGTGTCCTCCCAACCTATCTCTTCTCTTCATTAGCAGTCGCCAGAAACATCTCACCTCTCTCACTAGTCTTAATACTTTTTCGTTTGTAACCCTATCTACCCATCTCATCTTTATCATTCTCCGGTAACACCACATTTCAAACGCTTCAATTCTCCTCTTTTCTGCTGCACCAATAGTCCAAGTTTCACTTCCATAGATTGCCACGCTCCAGACAAAGGCCTTCAAAAATGACTACCTAATACCTAAATCTATATTTGATGTCAACAGATTCCGTTTCAGTAGAAATGCTTTCCTTGCCTGAGCTAACCTACTTTTTATATCCTCTTTGCTTCGTCCATCACTAGTTATTTTGCTTCCTAAGTAACAGAAGTCTCCTACCTCCTTTAGTAAGATTAATAAATCGCAACATAAGCCACAAACCTACAAATAATTTGCATTTTGAATGTTATAAACGATTATCAAAACACTAATAATGGCTATTAAATATGTACTTAATCTTATCCTAATTGATACACAGAGGCTATTCTAGACTATAATAGTGGAGTATGCGTGTGTGTGTGCCAAATTTACTGTGATAAATCTATAACATCGTGATCATTCAACCCATGTACTTGGATGTATGTGTAGAATTCCTTATGAGATAACCTATGTTATTTCAAGGATATAATTTTCATTCAGCCCCGTGTATTTGGGCGTGAGTGTAGAATTATTTGTGTGACAACCTGTGTTAGTATGATGTCTTTGCAACATCATGCTCGTTCAGGCGCGTGTACTTGGGTGAGTGTGTATAGATTTCATTATAAAACAAGAAGTTCCGTGAAGAACTATACAGCCTACTTTTCATGCCAATGATTATTCTACAGTATATGAACCTATATAGAATAATGACGAAATTAAGTTGGTAATATCGAAATATCTAATTAGTTCAAAATATACCTGGTATAATGTAGCCTAATAGAGCACTACAGTTGGCAGCCCTGGTGACTGAATATATTCTTAGTTCCACCTCTTAAGGTACAGAATACAAAATTTGGTTGAAGTCCAATGGACGTTACATGCAGTTAGACACTGGATCTATCAGCAAGCGTAAAAGCATGTTGCCAACAATACCATGCGTGTGCTGGTCAGAAATAATCTCAATTATTATGATATCTTGTTGTGCCAATTTTGGATGCAATCAATTTGTTAGTATAGAAGTTACATGTATTTTAAAATTGGACATATCAGCAGGCATAGAATCATGTTGGCAGCACTGCCTTGTATTAATTACTCCAAATTAATCTAGAATGCCAGGTGCTATACGTGAACAAAGTATAGAGCTGTTGGCTTGCATACTTTCTGATATATTGATATTAGGGTAAAAAAATATAGACAACATTTATTAACAGTTGACAGCCCTGATCACTCTTAACAATACTTATAGTCATATCTGTTATGGTACACATAGCACATACGAAATTTGGTTGAAATCCAACTGATAGTATAGAAGTTACATGTATTTAAAAATTGGTACTATCAGCAGGCTCATAATCATGTTGGTAGAACTGACGTATATAAGTTACTCCAAATTAATCTAAAATGTCAGAATATACGTGTGCATAGTTTAAAGCTGTTGGCTTGCATACTTTCTGATATATTGGTATTTGGATTAAAAAAATAGAGAGCAATTATTAACAGTTGGCAGCCCTGGTGGCTCTTAAGAATACGCTCAGTCATATCTGTTTATGTACAGATATTACATACAAAATTTGGTTGAAATCCAGTTGATTGTGTAGAAGTTATATGCATTTAAACATTGGACCTATCAGAAGGCTTAAAATTATTTTGGCAACACTGCCATGGTTGGCCTCCTGGAAATTAAACTGAAATAGTATTATCTACATGTGTGCCAATTTTGGAATAGCTCCCATGCATACCTTGCAAGATATCCAACATGGATCTCACATTTCTAGTGCGTTTTTTCAGCAGTTGGTAGCACTGACATCATTTTCAAATATGGACGTGAGCTATTCCGGTGCACATCTTTACTCATACTAAATTTGGTTTTGATTGCTGCAGCCGTTTAGGAGTTGATAGGGGGGACACACACACAGCCAGACAGACAGACAGAAGGACAGCCAGACAGACACACAGACACACATTTTCCCGGATCGATCTCATAAGACTACTTTTTCCTCATTTTTGCAAAATGTGAAAAGTAGGCTAATAACCTGTGGTATTGAAATGACTTTGTTACCTCATGTTCATTCTATTTGTGTAATGGGGTATGTGTGTGTGTTAACCTGTGTTATTTTAATGAATTTTCAGCATCATGTTTATTTAGTCCCGTGTACTTCGGTGTGAGTGTAGAAATATTTGTATGTTAACCTATGTTAATTTGATGCATTTGCAACATCATGCCCATTGAGGCACCTGTACTTGGGTGTTTGTAGAATTCATTGTTTGATAACCTGTGGTATTGTGCTGACATGTTCATTCATCCCCGTGTACTTGGGTGTGAGTGGAAAAATATTTGTGTGATAACAGGTAACTACAGCAGTGTACAATCATGTTTGTGAGTAAAGTGATGACGTTTTCTGGTTGCGATCACATTTAATCCAAAACCGAAACATTATTTATACTCTTTATAGAACTTCTGGTAAACACTCTGAACAAAATATGACTAAACCTGATATTGATTAGCTTAAGTAGTTTGATGATATTCAGCCATGAATTAATCGTTCAGTACATGAGATAGTTGCAATACATACAACTAGCAGAATGGTTACGCAGGGTTTCGTAATTTGATACAATGCAAGAAAGGATAAAGCCTAATTTTAGGAGTTTCAAGTTTACCAAAAAAAAAAAAAAATGAAGCAGGCTAATAAATTTCCTTGAAGTGACAGGGTAAGAAATTTTGGTGGAGGGAATAAGGAAAAACATGGAAAGGTACAGTTAGATAGCTTTCGCCATATTTTGATCTATTTGCGGTAGTGTAATGGAGCAAGTGAGAAAGAGGGATTGTGTTTCACCATTAGAGTCTGTTCTTCTCATAAAATCTGTTGCACTATGAGCATGGAAAAGTCTATCTTCAGTTTAATCCCACATGTTAGTTCAAGATAACAGCTTCTTTGAGAAAAACAACTCGTCTCTCGAGGGGCTTTTTATGAAAAGCCTTAAAGGTATCTAAGATAGTAAGACATGTATTTCCCCTCGACGTATTTTGTTTCTTTTGCCATAAATAGTGGCGAATGAAATACAGAAAATAATTTTCTTCAGAGCAAGCAAATAGCTTCATTGATATGTCCGATATCTCAATTGAGTGTAGTATTTTGAACAGTAGAACACTGGCAATTAGGAGGTGTAATGGGCCAGGTAAGTTTTCACGCGTAGGGTTAGAATTTAACCAACCAAAATATCCCACGATGGAGGCTATTGGTTTAACCCTGGAACAGAAACAGTAATTGTATCCTGGGGCACTGAGTACCCCAGGATAGAAACACAACTCTGATGCATTAAAATTATGTATTACTAACAACTGCAAGTACAAATAGGTAAAATCAACCCTGTAGCACAGACTACTTTAACTATTAAGGCTGTGAAATGAAAATAACTGTGTGAATATAATAAAAATATTAGCACTATTTGAATGTCATTGTAGATATTATTTTTTTGGTCATCATAATCATAATCCCCATTTTCACTACTCACATTCACTACAGAACACCATGTTATGATGTTTACGCACAAACCTCTTGCATTCTGTGTACACCACAGTGGTCTTGGTGTCCTTGGATCGTGGCCAGATGGAGCACCCAATGCCCTGGAGACACTGTTTTGGGTATAAATAACTGTCACTGGTAAGAAGTATACACATTGACTGAAAGACAGTCAAAGTCAAGTAAAAGTCACAGTAGGTAGCCGCTTATCAGGCATACCAACATAACGTAATCGGGGAACGAAAATTCTCTGGGGCATTGAGTGCCCCACGGTACTGTTCAAGGGTTAAAAACATTTGGGTGTATTCCTGTCTTACATACATATCCCACGTCGTTCCGTCTATTAGATGGGTCGGCGAATGAGGCCCCTGCACCAATTTCTGTCTCTGTACTTCGCTTCATCTTCATTGCTGTCTAAGTCCTGGCCCAATTGTTGGATGTCACCATGTCTGCATATCTCCTTCTTGGCCGTCCTCTTGGTCTTCGGTCACGAAGCTGCAGTTCATACATTTGTTTTGGAATTCTGGTAACATCCATCCTTCGCAAATGGCCAAACCAAATGAGCCTTTTCAAGGATATTTTATCCTGTAGTTTGTCGACCTGAACCAATTCTCTGATATGTTCATTGCGAATTCTGTATTTTCTTGATTTACCAACCATGGCTCTGGCAAATCTCATCTCTGCTGCTTGAATCCTTCTCTCATCTTTCTTCCTCATGGTCGAAGTTCAACTGCCATAGGTCAAAATTGGCACATAATAAGTCTGATAGATCGCTCTTTTACATTGCAAAGGCACTTTCTGGTTCCATATGAGGTCTTGAACAGCTCTATAAAATGTACCTACAGCCGAAATCCTGCTGGTGATATCCTCATCAATGGTACCTGTTGCTGTATTATAGGAGAAAATTGGCAATCAGATACGCCACTTTAAAGTCTTCGTTCGAATTAAACAAAATGAGCCCTATTTAGAAGATCGAAGACATGTACACAAGAAATGTATTACTTAACTTTTCAGGATGTTCTTGTAGGAGATAAGAGCCTTGTAGGAATCGGTTCGAGCAGGAGTAAATGGCTAGCAAGCCATTAGCATGATGATTAATCCCTCCTTGAAGTACGAGGTGAAGTAAGAGCTCGGACTCAGCACTCAGTGCGACTCAGGTGTGACTGATAAGCGAAGTGTGTGTTGGAGGGCGACAGTGGCAAGGGGGAAGAGCGTTAGAATGCGGGACAAGAGGAAAGGAGAGAAGAAACATTAAGGCTAACATGAAACAAAAACACTCAATGCTTGAAATTCTTCGTTCTTCATGTGACGCTGGTAGCATAAGTATGAAGTTTGGAGAACGACCTCTGTCAGCTTGTTGTAAATGTCTTAGCTGGAATGAAGCATCTTGATATTGTGTTGGAAACATAGGAACGCTGACGGATGGATGCATTTGCGCTAACATAAACTCCGTGTATACAGTGGGAGGCGACAGAGATGCCATAATTAACCAAATAACTGCAATCAAAATAAACAAGACATAACTACATAGGCACTGCAAATTTGAATAATTAATAAAGTAAGAGAATGGATCCTTTGGAGATTTAGAAAAAAAGAACTGAGGAGCAAACTAAGAATAAACATCCTCAACGAGGAGATGAATACATGATCCAGTACATTCAAAGAATGTACCACATGTCCGTGAGGGCAGTATTAGATGATAAGAAAATTGACCTTTTTAACGAGGCAGTAGAACTATCCGTTAAATATATCTACATACCATGTGTGTGAGAATTGTTCACCTTCTAGTTTGATGGCGCTCCCGATGTTCTGGATGTTGATTCCCCGCGAGGCATCACGATCTTGCTGGCACTCCACCATGGGTTGGATATCATCCTAGCATTTTCTTGGCATTTGCCACAGACTTGGTTGATCATCCCACGACGCCAAATTTCATGTTACATTATAATTAGGGACCGGATTCTTAGGTTCTTACCTGTTTCCTAACTTTTAATTAGAAAAACAAGATGTCCAGTAAAGAACATATGGTCTACTTTCTTCTAATTGCATGGGAATTGTTATAACTCTTCGTCCTTTACCAGGAGAATAACAGAATGTTGGTTGTAGTAATTTGTTGAAATACAACGTACTATACGGATATTAAACATGAACATGAGGTGTCCTTTGCTAGTGCTACCTCTGTAAAAAATTCTTTCAATTCGGTCTCACCGTGTTTGAATTGATATGGGGAATCGATATGCACACATACATGGCCGCTATCTGCAAACTATTGGGCTGATGACCTTGTAGTTCCGTCAAAAGATGCTTCCTACAAAAAGGTGTGTTGTTGCAAAATCTGGCAGAGATCAAAATATGATTAGGTTGGTCGTAATTTGATTTAGCTTTTAACATTAGGGTGGCCGCCATTCCGTTTCCGTTAAGATGGCGGCGATATAAAACATGACACTGAGGTGCCCTTTGCTAGTGCTACCTCTGTATCAAATTTCGTTCAATTTGGTTTCACTGTGATTGAAAAGATAGGGGAATCGATTTGCACACATACATGGCTGCCATATGCAAACTATCGACTCATTACCTTGTAGCTTGGTCCATGAACGCTTCTCACATAAAGGTATTTTGTTGCAAAATTTGGTAGAGATCCGATGATTAGGTTGGTCGTAATTTGATTTGAGCTTTTAACATTTGGGTGGCCGCCATTACGTTTCCATCCGCAAAGTATTGAGCTGATGACCTTGTAGTTTGGTAAAAGGATTCTTCATTCATAAAGGTATAATGTTGCAAAATGTGGTAGAGATCCGATGATTAGGTTGGTCGTAACTTGATTTAAGCTTTTGACATTTGGGTGGCTGCCTTTACGTTTCCGTCAAGATGACAGTGAGGTGCAATTTGCTAGTTCTACCTCTGTACCAAATTTCGTTCAAATCGGTTTCACCGTGTTCGAATTGATTGGGGGGGGGGCAGACATTCAGAGTACACACACTCACACACACACACAGACTCACACACAGACAGACAAACATGTTTTCGCCCTGTGTAGATCTCATAAGTCTACTTTAATTTTTTGCATAAATTTAAAGTAGGCTAATACTTCAATAATTTTCCGAATCACACTCAAAAGATTCATGAATTCTGTAGTACCTAAAAATACCTAATTGCAGTTTCGTTCCATACATTGCAGTATATTTGAATTTTTAGTCGGTAATAGTAAACCACAAGACAGTTTATGTTCGACGATATCGAAATGTACATATTATATGTCCAAAAAACTGTAAGCCTATCATAATGAGGGTCATTAAAACACTATTTTTAGCCTATTTCCAATTTTGAAAAAATAGGCTTATGAGATCACCTTTTGTCCGTGTGTCTGTGTGTACACGTGTGCGTGTGTGAGAGAGAGAGGTGTGTGTGTGTGTCCCTAACAACTTCTAAACGGCTGGAGCGATTTCAATGAAACTCGGTAAGTTTATAGCAATATTCCGGGAGACCCCTACCGTGCCCTTCAAATTTTGTTACGTCTCACCAATCTAACATGGCGGCTGTGCGAAATATTTCACCAGCATTCAATATCTACTAGAAGTTCACCTATGTGACTTTTGAAAAACTGATAACTACAAAACCAACATGGCGGCCAAGCGAATTTGCGACATTTAAATATACGTTTCTCGCGATTTAACCAACCAAGCGCAATAAAACTTGGTGCAGTGTATGTTTATACACATTGTAATGCACCAACATCTAACTTCGTTGAATTGTTTACATAACCACAAGTTGACGGATGTGCGAAATATTTCACTGGCATACTCTATCTCGGAAAATATTTGCGGTATCACCCTGAAATTTTGTACGGAGATAAAGGGCACTACTGGAAGTTCATCTGTAAGACTAAAAAAAAACGGTTAACTACAAAAGGAACATGGCGGCCAAGCGAATTTGAAAACTTTAAATAGACCTTATTCGCGATTTAATATTCCAAACGCAATGAAATCTGGTACAGGAAATGTTTATACACATTGTAATGCACTGGTATCTAATTTAGTTCAATTGTTTACATAACCTCAAGATGGCGGCTGTGCGAATTTTAAAATTAAGTTTTTATTCCTTGTGTCGTAATTATGCGATCGAAGTGAAAGTTTGAATAATGGGATTACGCAATAATTTTCCTTTAATGGTACATGACTCTATGGCCTATACATTTAACAATCCAACATGGCGACCATCCGAAATATTTAGACGGCTCTGAATATCTACGAAACTATTATAGCAATCAACTGATTTTTTTTTATGTTCATAGGGGCTATGAACTTAAGTTCACCTACAGGATTTTAAATAACCTGGTCATCTAAAATCCAACATGGCGGCGACGCGAAGAATAAATATTCACATGGACATTTCTCGCAATTTAACCATCCGAGTGCAGTGAAACTTGAAAAAGTAAATCCTTATACGAATGTTAATCCACTGGATCCTATTTGTTTCAATTGTTCCCCCAGGGGCTCACTTCTAGTGGGCGTGGGTTGGCGACCACGGGGCCCCAGCTGAGTCCGGCATTGCTTCCACTTACTTGTGCCGGGCTCCTCACTGTCTTCTTTCCTGTCGACCTCACTTGGTCAACTCTTGTTCTCTTCGACCCCGACGGTATTAGGGTATCCGAGGCCTAGGGAGTCTCTTCCTTTCCCGCCTTAATTGGCCCTTGTCTCATCTTTCCTGACACCCTCCTTCTGTGAGGGGTCAGCCTTCTTTTTCTTTTCCTTTTACCTCCTGCCTTGTGCTCAAGGCCCTTAAGGAGACAGGGTGTATGTAGCCCCACCACTTCTGGTGCACCCTAGATAATGTTACACCCTCAGGGGCTCACGGCTGGTGAGTTCGGGAGTTGGCGACGCCGAGGGATTCCTGAGCTGGGTCCGTTTTCCCCTTTTGTCCCTTACCTGTGGGGCGGACCCTCTCCTCTTTCACTTTCCTATCTGCCTTTCATGGCTCTCCTCCCTTCCAAGTCCCTCAATCCGCATTCTTCGAGGGTTGAGGGCATTTCTTTTCCTCCTGTCCTTTATTTGCCTTATTCTCCTTTTGTTTTCCATTTCTTCTTCTAGTATATAAGATTGTAGTTAGTTTTTAGTTATAGTTTGCATTTCACTTTCATCATCACGATCACCCAAACCATCAGGGGCCGATAACCTCGATGTTAGGCCCCTTAAAACAAAAATTATCATCATCATCATCATGTTTCAATTGTTTCCATAACCACAAGATGGCAGCTGTGCGAAATTTTAAAATCTCGTTTTTATTTACTTCTTGTGTTCTAATCATGCGATTGTAGTTTGAACGCTACACGTACACACAGTACATAACTCTAGGACCTACATATATAAAATCCAACATGGCGACCATCCGAAATATTTAGTCGTTTCTCATTATCTACTAATGCATTACAGCAATCAATCTGATATTTTGTATGTTAGTAGTGGCAGTTAACATAAGTAGTATATATTAAAATAGGCTGTATAGTTCTTCACGGAACTTCTTGTTCATTATGAAACAGTTTCTCCCACCAATCAGAGCTCATGAAATAGTTGTGTGACCAATTAGGCAAGGATACCATCACACCTGCGCCTCCTAATTTAAATTTCACTGCGTGACTAGTGCCATTGTGGAGTAATCGAGGAGGTCATGGTCAAATACAAGGTATTCTCTGCGTCTCATGCGCTTTGATCAGTACATAAAACTGGCGAAATCTCGAGAGATGTTGATGAATATTTATGTTCGAACATAAAATAGATATAATTAACGTCAAACATAAACAGTCGTATGCAACTTGCCTATAATTGTAATTAAGACACTCGTATGGAAAACATACTCGTGTCTTAATTATTGCCATTACAGGCTCGTTGCATAATGTACTATGTTATACCTAGCTCTAGTTGATTGAGAGAAAACCCACCTGCCAGAGAATTCAAATACTCTCAGAACTTTTCAGCTAATATCTCATTGTTTGTTTATTTACTGTCGGTAAAAAGGGGATAAATCTCTTATTGTTTCCAGTTCCCTATATTCTAAATAAAGAAAGTTAATTAAACGGGCTGGAGTGTGAAAATCACCTCTGACATCCTTGGATTAATTTAATTTGGATAATTAACATATTTATGGAGAGCGAATGTTGTCTGAAAGTGTGAAGTTCTTGGTGATAATTTGATAAAAGACGTATTATTTTGTAAAATATTTTATGTTCGACCCTCACTATTATGTGTCAGAAAACTGTATCATAATGATGGTCATTATAACACTGCTTTTAGCCCACTTTCGTTTTTGCAAAAAATGAAAGTAGACTTATGAGATCAACACACGGCGAAAAAAAAGTGTGTCTGTCTGTGTGTGTGAGTCTGTGTGTGTGTGTGTGTGTGTGAGTGTGTGTACTTGGAATGTCTGTCCCCGCCTATCAATTCGAACACGGTGAACGCCAATTGAACAAAATTTGGTACAAAGGTAGCACTAGCAAAGGACACCTCAGTGTCATGTTTTATCTCGCCACCATCTTGACGGAAACGTAATGGCGGCCACACAAATGTTCAAAGCTTAAATCAAATTACGACTAACCTAATCATCCGATCTCTACCTAATTTTGCAACAACATACCTTTATGGGAGGAGCATCGTTTAACCAAACTAATAGGTCATCAGCCTAATAGCATGACGAATAGAAGAACCTAGTGTGAGGACTCCGCCATTATAGAACGGTAGTTCGTGATCCCGCCGCTACAGGCACTGCAAGCGATTATGTCCAACACGTGTCCTGTTGTTCCGACGAACCGGGTCATAGAAAAGTGCGGGGAAAACTACTGAGTGAGATATTTGTGTGAATTTAATTGAATTTTCTTTGCTTTCAGTTCTTAAATTCAGTTCATTGTGTCTTGTGTACATCAGCGTTTTATGTTTTGTGTAGGCCTACTTTAAACATATTTCTTTGCTAATATTACTGTGCTGTGCCATCATCATTCCGAGTCCAGCATCCAAGCAAACTGCACGCCACTGCTCCAAGCTCCGTATTCTAACGCCAATTGACGAAATCGATGATCCGCCAGCCTTGCCAGAATTTCTACCAAGCCTAGTCCTCGCTATCGCCTCGACTTCGATATTTCAAGCCATTCCATTACGTTCCTATAGGCTTAATTTGCATATCCCGCAGCAACAGTGCAGATTAAGTCACTCCTCTACCATTCAAATATCCAACACCATACCCACCCTGTAACCATCCTAGTCAAGCAACTCCTGTCTCCCTCGAGTTTTAATACAAATTCAGCTCATCCCCTCACCCTATCAAGCAGCCAATAATTAATTATTTAATTAATTATTTCAAGTAACTTCAAATTTTATCAGCGCACTCAACGTCACAGCTCCAACTGTATTTAAACTGGATAACTTTGAGTGACTGGTAAATTTGTTTTTCTCTTTCCTTATTCTCTGGTCGACCAAGGTATTTGACCACTATCTCTCACCACCTCTTACTCATTACACGCTCTTATACACTCACGAACACAAACATATCGCGCACTGACACTAAACCTCGCACAATAACGTACTAGGGCATAATATTCCTGATAACTCAGGACCCTGATGACCCTAAAAGCCCAAATTATACCCCTGTCAATCCAAAAACGCTAATTCCGAATGGACCTACCCAAAAACGAGATGGTATACTCGTTCCACTTTAACCAGCTTCACCAAAATCAGATTCCTCACTCTCTAGCTCACCTCTTCCCTCACCGGGCTACGTCTCATTCCCGACATTTGATTTCGAGAAAGAGCTGTGGTACGCTTCACCCAATGGCAGTAACCTTCAGACCACGATGGTCCTCATCCTCCTACCTATTGGTATTAGCCTCTGTAAATCAGTCAGACAATCAGGAATTAATGCGCTCAATCCCATAGCCCAATTTATTTCCCTCATTGAGGAATTAGGTAATCACCACAAAGGCTTCACTCCCTCTGAGATAGCCATCTCAACTCCGTCACTAGTGCTCTCAAGAGCCTCTCTGCCATTCCCCCATTTTCATTAATTAGATTCAGACCCACAAATTCACCTTCTTTAGTCTTTCAATCTGAGGAAACTAAATTGCCACAACAAGAAACAACAAAAGTAACAGTCTGTATAGCCTACTCCAGGAATCTGTGCTTTCCGTAACATGTAATGGAGACCGTAGTACTTAATTCCGTGAATTATATTTTCCAAAGTGCCCTGCCGTGTTATTTTAATTGTTCGCTAATTACATTTTAAAAGAGTATCAGTTACAAAGTAATTCATTTCCCTTGGCATTATCCCTAAAAGCCACGTACCCACTAGGGGACAAGTTGCGGAACATGTCGCGGGACATGTCCTGGGCCATGTTGCACGGAACATCTTGGAACAATGCCGCGGGTCATGTCGCTTGTACACACTAGCCAGTTGTTGCAGAGATGTCGCCCGAGAAGGATGTCTTGATCAGTGCTGCCGCTGCGTACATTATTCTAAGTGAATCAAAAAGTAAGAAAAAGAGAAAGAGAAGGTGGTGGGTGCCGAACTACTTACCTACTGCAAAGACAAAGCAGAGTAAATGTTAAGTGATCTTCGAATATCTGACGGATCATTTGTAACTTTACTAGAATGACAACAACTGATTTTGAAACTTTATTACAAATGATCGGGCCTTCTATAGCCAAGCAAGGCACGATATTGGTGTACCCCTAGGATACGCCACCATCATCCCCTAATACTACAACCCCCGACAAATCCAAATGCCAAACACTTACTTCAGAAATCTACAAATACCTCTACAGAATTATAAACCCAATAAATTATCACCTCTATGAACTCAGGTAGCCTCGTGTCCCAGCCAACGACCACAGGGAGGGCTATGACTTAGGAGAAATGTGCAGATTCCGCAGACACAGCGCGACACTTCTATAAGAACTCCGGGAGGTCATGCCCCCGGATCAGTCTGTCTCAGTGCTACCTACGCGTCGAACCGCTGCTGCTAGCTGAAGGGTAAGTGTCTCAGGCGATCACTACACACACAGTCACACTACATTCCCATCCCCCTGTGCTTGGATTGTAATAATTATCTATTTTTATTATCTGAACTGCTATTTGCCAGAGTACCTCAAACTCGAGGTACTCATTAATTTCAAACATAATAGAAGTCACTGGTCTTTTCCTTTATTTAATTAGCTGGTAAGATCCTACCCTCTTAGCTTCCCCGATAGGTAGGATCTAGCATTAACTCTACTATTTAATTGCTTCGTGACGTCAGCAGAGCGCCACCGTACAGCGCTGACACAAGCAGGCTCACTGTTAGCTCGCCTGCTTACGACTTACCTTAGACCGCTGGGTACCGGTAACGCGCATAGAGTAATAATTAAAGTACCCTTCCTTACACACCCTCATCCGGAACTACCCCGCCAAGCAGTACATTGGGGAGTTCTCCTTGCAGATCGTACTGACGATCGCAACCCACTAGATAATCCTTACCTCTTACAAGTAATTGCCAAGCTTTCCCCCTAATCACACTTATTTCATCCCTAAGGTTAATTCTTTGTACAGGCTACCCTCTCAGGTACCTTACAAAGGGTGGAGGCAAGGGGTACCGCGACGTTGTCATAAGACAACGCCTAAAGGAGTATATACAACGTATTCAGCGGAAAAGATCTCTAGAACCTAAAACCTCTTTCTAGCCAAGCAAACACCACCCAAAATTGGGAAAAATTTTTGAAGTAAGGGTCAAATAGTATTTTTATATACCCAACCCAAGCCCGCCCCGATAGATTTTTAAACGCCACCCTTACCTAGCCATACGCCATTTACATCCCCATAGATACGCCCTTACAGAAGGACGTACAGTAGAGATCCATGCTCAAATACCAACATATTAATAAGGTCAAGCGTGCACTTCGAGATACAGCACATAACCTTGCCGTTACCACCAAACCAATACGCCCTAAAATCAAAGTTAAAAACCCCGACTTAATAACAGAACACAACGCCGACCAATTACTTACCGAACTTGAGGACGCAGTTATAGATCTTAAGCTCAAATACCCAAGCGCAATCAGACAAAAAAGTCCCCTCACACGAGCACAGGCACAGGACGCTCAATAGTCGTCCTCAGATAGCGTTGATAATGAGGAATTAACCCCCACATTACCGTACGTTATATTACAACACATTAGAGACACGCAGCAAACCTACAACGGGTTGCAGGTTCTGTAACAAGAGTTAGACAAAATTCCACACAATTCTTCGAACGGGGGACTAATCGCAGATATACACGCCATCGCCTTAACTCTAGGCGAACATATTAACAAGGCGCTTTCCACACTACAGGCGGTTAACATTGAGCATAACTTGTCACTGGATAATATCCAGGGTACTGAGCAATTCAACCCTCAGGACGCTCCACACTCTACCCCTAACCACCCAGGCACCTCCCAAAGCGGAAATACCTATATAACACCAGTTCAGGTTCACCAGTGACCCCTAAGCCACGCACACTCTAACGTTGCATTAAATAACAGCGACCTAGATTCCCCAGTCGAGCGCACCCCCTTAATTACCCCCAACACTTCCTACAGCGTGGACATGGCCATGCCTACAAAGTATCCAATGAAACAACCTGCTAAATACCCAGGTGAGAAGCAGGAACCAGAGGAATATTTGAGGGCCTTAGAAGTATACATTTTCATACTTTGGATATTGCGTAATCGCGAGGACATATTGCATCATCATGACGTCATCTGATAGCCATGCGAGTGTGAGCATGTGCAGCGTGCACGTGCACATGTTAGCGTGGGATGAGGTCGACCTTTAACCGCTTGAAGCAGATAACCTTTGGGTAACCGCTTGAAGCAGGTAAATTTTGACTTATTTATGCGATAGAGATAAAAATTAATGGGTGTTGACGTCATCTGATACCCGTGAAAGTGTGCAGCTGTGCGAGCGATCATGTGACATGTCTGCAGTGTTCGCTTGAGACGTGGCTGACCTTTAACAAGTAGTGTTAACTTGGGGGTTCTCTTGCAAGTCGCGTGTGTGCTTGAATACGTATGGCTATGTTGGCAAAAGGTTTGGTGGTGGGCGAGGACAAGGGTTGAGTGAGAGCTCGTTTAAATGCTATTTTTCCCGCTCTATTAGATGGTGAGGTTATTTTTTAAACTGGGTGTTTTTTGAAAATGCCTCTATTTTGGAAACGGTGAAGATGAGAGAAAAGTTTGTTTGAGGTCAATGAAAGGTCCCTATGCCCTCTAGGCTGACAGAAAGTTTCAAGTGTGTAGGGCAAAACAAAATGATAGCCTACTTTCTGGCGAACATTGGCGATGATTCGCGAACGCATGGTCGGATTTGAGCATATAGGGTGTCGTAGGACTTGTGGTGAACCAACCCTTGCTATGGTCGGGGTATATCCACCCCAAAATAAAAAATACCCTTACCCGGGGGTTAAGTAGTGTTCTTGTATGCATGCGCACTTGAGGGCTTTTGTAAGAGAGCGGAACTTTTAAATGATTATTTATAGATGAGGTTTTTTTAAATATTTATTAAAAATAAAAAACTAATAGGTCATTCGCATTTTAGTATCTCGCTAACCAATAATGCGCTTTAAACATATGGGACTCTAGTGAATTCTCCTTTTGTATGAACGAGGTATGTCAACCCCCAAAATAAAAACTAGCCTTACCCGGGAAGAAAGAGTAATTTTTCGTATGTATGCACGCCGGTGGCTTTTGTAAAAGGGCCTAACTACCCTTTTGTTAATATTTTCTGAAACCCTGATGGGATTTTGCCATAGGCAGTATCCCAGCACTGGGGGTGACGCCTCGTTTTTGAATGTGTGATTCATTTTTTTTTGTCAAAAGTGCCTAACTACACTTTTGTTAATATCTCGCGAACCAATCATGCTAGGGACTTGTATGAGGGGTCCTAGCACTTGGGGCGACGTCCCCCCTTTGGGGGTGAAACTACCCCCCAAAATTTAAAACTCAATATCTTGGAAACTAAGAATCCTAAAATTTGGCGTGATAGCTCTAAAAATAGGTGATGACATAGGCTTTTACCTGGATTGGTCATCACACCCCTAAAACAGTAAATAGTCATGTTATTGGAAAACACGTCTTAAACCCCTAAAAATGATAAATGAATCTAAGATCTTTTGTTTTTGATGAAAAATAGCAGGGGGTGAAAACTACCCCCAAATTGAAAAATCGATACCTTGGAAACTAAGAACCGTAAAATTAGGTGTAATAGCTTAAAAAATTGGTTGTGACAGGCTTTTATCTGGATGGTTGATGTCACCCCTAAAACAGTAAATAGTGATTTTACAGTGAGGAAAAAGGTGTTAAACGTGTAAAAATGATAAATGAAACTAAGATCTTTTGTTTTTGATGAAAAATAGCAGGGGGTGAAAACTACCCCAAATTGAAAAAATCGATATCTTGCAAACTAAGAACCCTAAAATTAGGTGTGTTAGTTGAACAAGATGTTCAGTAAAGAACATATAGCCTACTTTCTCCTAAATGCATGGGTATTGTTATAACTCTTTGTCCTTTTCAAGGAGTATGATTGAATGTTGGTTGTAGTAGCTTGTTGAAATACAACGTTCTATAGGGATATTAAACATGAATATGAGGTGCCCTTTGCTAGTGTTACCTCTGTACCAAATTTCGTTCAATTCGACTTCACCATGTTTGAATTGATAGGGGGAATCGATTTGCACACATACTTGGCCACCATCTGCAAACTATTGGGCTGATGTTCTTGCAGTTTGGACAGAATATGTTTCCCACATAAAGATATGGTGTTGCAAAATTTGGTAGAGACTAGATTTTTAGGTTGGTCGTAATTACATTTTAGCTTTTAACATTTGGGTGGCCGCGATTACGTTTCCGTCAAGATAGTGGTGATATAAAACATGACAATGAGGTGCCCTTTGCTAGTGCTACCTCTGTACCAAATTTCGTTCATTCGGATCCACCGTGTTCGAATTAATAGGGGGAATCAATTTTGACATAAAGATGGCTTCCATCCGCAACTATTAGGCAAATAACCTATTAGATTGGTCAAAGGATGCTCCCTCCATAAAGGTATGTTGTTGCAAAGTTTGGTAGAGATCGGATGGTTATGTTAGTCGTAATTTAACTTAAGCTTTGAATATTCGTGTGGCCCCCATTACGTTTCAGTCAGGATGGCGGCGATATAAAACATGACACTGAGGTGCCCTTTACTAGTGCTACCTCTGTACCAAATTTCGTTCCATTCGGTTTCACCGTGTTTGAATTAATAGGGGGAATTGATTTTCACACAAAGATGGCCGCCATCCGCAAACTATTAGGCTAATGACCTATTCATTTGGTCAAAGGATGCTTCCTCTATAAGGGAATGTTGTTGCAAAATTTGGTAGATATCGGATGATTAGGTTAATCGTAATATGATTTAAGCTTTGAACATTTGTGTGGCCGCCATTACGTTTCCGTCAATATGGCGGCGATAAAACATGACACTGAGATGCCCTTTGCTAGTGCTACCTCTGTACCAAATTTCGTTCCATTCGGTTGCACCGTGTTCGAATTAATAGGGGGAATCTTTTTTCACACAAAGATGGCCGCCATCCGCAAACTTTTACGCTGATGACCTATTAGATTGGTCAAAGGATGCTCCCTCCATAAAGGTATGTAGTTGCAAAATTTGGTAGAGATCGGATGATTAGGTTAATCGTAATTTGATTTAAGCTTTGAACATTCGTGTGGCCGCCATTACGTTTCAGTCAAGATGGCGGCGATATAAAACATGACACTGAGGTGCCCTTTGCTAGTGCTACCCCTGTACCAAATTTCGTTCCATTCGGTTCCACCGTGTTCTAATTAATAGGGGGAATCTATTTTGACATAAAGATGGCCGCCATCCGCAAACTATTAGGCTAATAACCTATTAGATTGGTCAAAGGATGCTCCATCCATAATGGTATGTTGTTGCAAAGTTTGGTAGAGATCGGATAGTTATGTTAGTCGTAATTTAACTTCAGCTTTGAACAGTTGTGTGGCCGCCATTACGTTTCTGTCAATATGGCGGCTATAAAACATGACACTGAGATGCCCTTTGCTAGTGCTACCTCTGTACCAAATTTCGTTCCATTCGGTTTCACCGTGTTTGAATTAATAGGAGGAATTGGTTTTCACAAAAAGATGGCCGCCATCCGCAAACTATTAGGCTAATGACCTATTCATTTGGTCAAAGGATGCCTCCTCTGAACGGGTATGTTATTGCGAAATTTGGTAGAGATCGGATGATTAGGTTAATCGTAATTTGATTTAAGCTTTGATCATTTGTGTGGCCGCCATTACGTTTCCGTCATGATGGCGGCGATATAAAACATGACACTGAGGTGCCTTTTGTTAGTACTACCTCTGTACCAATTTTCGTTCCATTCGGTTGCACCGTGTTCGAATTAATAGGGGAATCGTTTTTCACACAAAGATGGCCGCCATCCGCAAACTATTACGCTGATGACCTATTGGTTTGGTCAAAGGATGCTCCCCCCATAAAGGTATGTTGTTGCAAAATTTGGTAGAGATCGGATGATTAGGTTAGTCGTAATTTGATTTAAGCTTTGAACATTTGTGTGGCCGCCATTACGTTTCCGTCAAGATGGCGGCGATATAAAACATGACACTGATAATGATTAGTTTAAGTAGTTTGATGATATTCAGCCATGAATTAACCGTTCAGTACATGAGATAGTTGCAATATATACAACTAGCAGAATGGTTAAGCAGGGTTACGTAATTTGATAAAATGCAAGAAAATATAAAGCCTATTTTTAGGAGTTTCAAATTTACCAAAAGAAATGAAGCAGGCTAATAAATTTCCTTGAAGTGACTGGGTAAGAAATTTTGGTGGAGGGTGAACCACTTTTCAGAATTTATTGTAATTATTATCATCATCATGATTATTATTATTATTATTGTCATGTGTTGTGACATCTCTATATTACGCCTCGAGTGTTTAAAAGTGCGCAGATTGTCTGTATGTATCTCTCTGTCTAACGTTGTGCAACCCCTAGCTACATACTATCTAGTTCTCTCGTATTGGCCAGTGTTGTTGCTTACCTTGCATTTTGTTGTGCAATTTGTTCTGCTATTGGCTCTGCCAATATTTGACGCGAGTTTGGAGCCACTCCCAAACTACGCATTTTATATTTCTGAGAGGCATCTCTCCTCTCTGGGGGACAGAAGCTTATTCAGTCTTGGACGTGCCGAGATGTAGGGCGAAGGTGTGTATTCGGGCAGAGGCCCGCCCTCATGGCGCAGCGGAATGTGAGTACGGCTCAATGTATTTCTATCTAACGCAATGTAATTGTTTTTGTTAAACGTTCCTTCTTTTGCTTAATTCTCTTTCCTTTTCAAGATGTTACTGTTAGTATTATAATCCTTGAACCAGATCTCCGAGACCTTGCGTATGTCATACGGCGGAGTTCTTTTTGTTGCTTTTGTTAAGTACCCTCCTCACAGTTTTATTATTTTGGTTAATACCTGTAAGATTCGAAAGTATTGCGTTTCTGCGTCTTGGCTTATGTATATTTCCTGTCGGGCCTTGGTGCTCGTCTTTTGCGTCGGTGTCTCTTTTGTACCACAAATGTTTCGTTTGATTGGTAGCAATTGGACCTTTGTTTGCCGACAGTATGTGTGAGGTAACGGGACTTATGTCCAACGTCCCACTAATACATGTCCCTTTTGTTTATAGAATATATGTGACGGTGGTTAACTGGGATTTCTCCAGCTCCGATGTCATATTATTCTTTTTTTATATGTCGCGTTGGTGCGGCATTATGTTGGAGTATAAGCCAATTTTTTATAGCGTGCTTTCGATTTTTACCGGTCTCTTTCGTCCCAAATCAATTGTAATGTAATGCATCTCTGTATATTTCATTTTCCTTTTGTTTTGTTTTCCTCTTTTGATTTTCGCCGTATTACATAACTTAATGATATTCCCCCTTTTCTTCCCCTTCTTCCTACCTCCGTGAAATCGCTCTTCCCTTTGTTTTACTCCCCCTCAATCCTCCCCCTTCCCTCCGGTATGTTTACATAACATCATGAAAAGCTTCGCGTCTCGTTAATGTTCGATTTTTGAATTTTTGCAAGTTTGGCGTTTCTCTCTGGCTTTTGTAAGTTTCATTTTATTTTATTCCATGTTCGTATCTTTTCGTTAGATTCATTTTGTTGAGCTGTACTCAGGTTCTGTCGTGCTTTTTAGTTCTTTTAAGTCGTTATTCTTGGTATTGGGTTTCTTTTGTATTATCGATTTTATCTTAGCTTACCTTTTTTCTTTGTTTTAAGTAACTTGCTTATTTCGTGTACACGCTCTTTCTTTTATCTTTAATACATTTTTATATTTTAAGTAATATAGCTCCCTTGTCTTTTCATTTCTTATATTTAAGTTCCCCTTCCTTATCTTCATCTCGATTTCGTCAATCTTGTCTTTGTGATGTAACAAAGGCACGGTTAACACGCCTCCGGGATTTCTTTAATTAATTTTATGGGAATCTCGTTTTTGCACTTTTGATTGTTGCATTAAGCAATTATTTGTTTCCATTTGGTTTTTTGGAAATCATCTTTTGCTCGCTCCGAAAACCTTGGGCCCAGCACCGGGTCGAGCAAGACGTCTTTTCCCCCATCCATTTGCGACCTTGTTGATTTTATCTTCCACTGCTACTCTGACTCGCATTATTATTATTATTACTAGGCCTTAAGTGGCGAAAGGGAATGAGGAAAAACATGGAAAGGTACAGTTAGATAGCTTTCGCCAAATTTTGATCTATTTGCGGTAGTGTAATGGAGCAAGTGAGAAAGAGGGATTGTGTTTCACCATTAGAGTCTGTTCTTCTCATAAAATCTGTTGCACTATGAGCTTGGAAAAGTCTATCCTCAGTTTAAACCCACATGTTAGTTCAAGATAACAGCTTCTTTAAGAAAAACAACACGTCTCTCGTGGGACTTTTTATGAAAAGCCTTAAAGGTATCTAAGGTAGTAAGACATGCATTTCCCCTCGACGTATTTTGTTTCTTTTGCCGTAAATAGTGGCCAATGAAATGCAGCAAATAATTTTCTTTAGAGCAAGCAAACACTTTCATTGAAATGTCCGATATCTCAATTGAGTGTAGTATTTTGAAGAGTAAAACACTGGCAATTAGTAGGTGTAATGGGTCAGGAAAGGTTTCCCGCGTAGGGTTATAATTTAACCAACCAAAATATCCCACGATGGAGGCTACTAGTTTAAAAAGATACATTTGGGTTTATTCCTGTCTTACACACATACATACATATCCCACATCGTTCCATCTATTAGATGGGTCGGCGAATGAGGCCCCTCCACCAATTTCTGTCTCTGTATTTCTCTTCTTCTTCATTGCTGTCCAAGCCCTGGCCCAATTGTTGGATGTCACCATGTCTGCATATCTCCTTCTTGGCCGTCCCCTTGGTCTTCGGTCATGAAGCTGCAGTTCATTCATTTGTTTTGGAATTCTGGTAACATCCATCCTTCGCATATGGCCGAACCACATGAGCATTTTGAAGGTTATTTTATCCTGTAATTTGTCGACCTGAACCAATTCTCTGATATGCTCATTGCGAATTCTGTATTTTCTTGTCTTACCGACCAGGGCTCTGGCAAATCTCATCTCTGCTTGAATCCATCTCTCATCTTTCTTCCTCATGGTCCAAGTTTCACAGCCATAGGTAAAAATTGGCACATAATACGTCTGATAGAACGCTCTTTTACATTGCAGAGGCACGTTCTGGTTCCATACGAAGTCTTGAAGAGCTCTATAAAATGTACCTCCAGACGAAATCCTATTGGAGATTTCCTCATCAATGGTACCTGTTGCTGTCTTATAAGAGAAAATTGGCAATCAGATACGCCACTTTAAAGTCTTCGTTCGAATTAAACAAAATGTGCCCTATTTAGAAGATCGAAGACACGTACACAAGCAATGTATTACTTAACTTTTCATGATGTTCTTGTAGAAGATAAGAGTCATGTAGGAATCGGCTCGAGCAGGAGAAGATGGCTAGCAAGCCATTAGCATGATGATTAATCCCTCCATGAAGTATGAGGTGAAGTAAGTGCTTGGACTCAGCACTCAGTGTGAATCGGGTGTGACTGATAAGCGAAGTGTGTGTTGGAGGGCGACAGTGGCAAGGGGGAAGAGCGTTAGAATGCGGGGGAAGAGGAATGGAGAGAAGAAACATTAAGGCCAACATGAAACAAAAACACTCAATGCTTTAAATTCTTCGTTCTTCATTTCAAGCTGGTAGCATAAGTATGAAGTTCGGAGAACGACCTCTGTTAGCTTGTTGTAAAAGTCTTTGCTGGAATGAAGCATCTTGAAATTGTGTTTGAAGCATAGGAACGCCGACGGATGGATGCATTTGCGCTAACATAAACTCCGTGTATACAGTGGGAGGCGACAGAGATGCCATAATTAACCAAATAACTGCAATCAGACTAAACAAGAAATAGCTACGTGAGCACTGCAAATTTGAATAATTATTAAAGTAAGGGAATGCATCCTTTAGTGATTTAGAGAAAACTGAGGAGCAAACTAAGAATAAAAATTCTCAACGAGGAGATAAATACATGATCCAGTACAGTCAAAGAATGTACCACATGTCCGTGAGTGCAGTATTAGATGAAGAGAAATTTGACCTATTTTAACGAGGCAGTAGAACTATCAGTTATATATATCTGCATACCATGAGTGTGAGAATTGTTCACCTTCCAGTTTGATGGCGCTCCCGATGTTCTGGATGTTGATTCCCAGCGATGCATCACGATCTTGCTGGCAATTCCCATGGGTTGGATATCATCGCAGCATTCCCTTGGCAATTGCCACAGACTTGGTTGATCGTCTCATGACGCTAAATTGCATGTTACATTATAATTAGGGACCGGATTCTTAGGTTCTTACCTGTTTCCTTACTTTTGATTACAAAAATACTTCAATAATTAAAAGTAATCCACAAGACAGTTTATGTTCGACGATGTCGAAATGTAAATATTATATATCAGATAACTGTATAATAATGAGGGTCATTATAACACTATGTTGCATTATGAAACAGTTTCTCCCACCTATCAGAGCTCAAGAAACATTTGTGTGACCAATTAGGTAAGGATAGCATCGCACCTGCACCTCCTAATTAAAATTTCACTGCATGACTAGTGTCATTGTGGAGTAATCGAGGAGATCATGGTCAAATACAAGGTATTCTCTGCGTCCCATGCGCTCTGATCAGTACATAAAACTGGCGAAATCTCGACAGATATTTTTGAATATTTATGTTCGAACATAAAATAGTTATAATTAACGTCGAACATAAACAGTAGTATGCAACTCGCCTATAATGGTAATTAAGACACTCGTATGTAAAACATACTCGTGTCTTAATTATTGCCATTATAGGATCATTGCATAATGATCTAGTTGATTGAGAGAAATCCTACCTGCCAGAGAATTCAAATACTTTCAGCACTTTTCAGCTAATATCTTATTGTTTGGTTATATACTGTCGGGAAAAAGGGGATAAATCTCATATTGTTTCCAGTTCCCATTATTCTAAATAAAGCAAGTTAATTAAACGGGCTGGAGTGTGAAAATCACCTCTGACATCCTTGGTTTAATTTAATTTGGATAATTAACATATTTATGGACAGCGAATATTGTCTGAAAGTGTGAAGTTCTTGGTGACAATTTGATAACAGACGTATTATTTTGTAAAATATTTTATGTTCGACCCTGACTATTATATGTCAGAAAACTGTATCATAATGATGGTCATTATAACACTATTTTTCATTATGAAACAGTTTGTCCCACCAATCACAGCTCAAGAAACAGTTGTTTGACCAATTAGATAAGGTCAGCATCGCACCCCCGCTGAGTTCCAAGGCCTTCTAATTTAAATTTCACTGGTTGCCTAGTGTCATGGTGGGGTGATCGAGAAGGCCTTGGTCAAATACAAGGCATTCTCTGCATCCCATGCGCTCTGTTCAGTACATAAAACTGGCAAAATCTTGACAGATATTTATGAATATATATCTTCGAACATGAAATAGTTATAATAATTATCGTCGAACATAAACAGTCGTATGCAACTCGCCTATAATGGTAATTAAGACACTCGTATGGAAATTATAAAACTCGCATACGCTCGTGTCTTAATTATTGCCATAATAGGCTCGTTGCATAATGTACTATATTTACACTCCCGTTGCAATCAGATTTTCTACTAACAATTCAGCATTAATTTTAAACTTTGCACAGTTTAAGACAACTTTTGCTGCACTTTAAACATAAAACCCTAATAAAATCCGGTCCCTGTATTGTGAGTGACAGTCTCAGTGTCTGAAGGATCAGTGTGAACAGTGAATATAATCCAACAGCAAGAAACTATACTAGAGTCACCATGTCTGTGGTATTGGAGGACAAAAGGTAAAGCTACCTTGTTATTACATTATTAAAGGTGGAGAGGACTTGAGGAGAGCACAAAACAGATACACGGGTACGGGATACAAGTGGAAGAATCTGCCAACACCTGATTGGGATTATAGAGCTCCACGCCAGACAATCCTTCACCCTGTAAGCGAAGGCCAGCTTGGTGTTATCCAGGGACATGGACTGATTTCTTACAGCCCATTGCATTAAGCATCTAGGCATCCAACTGTGATCGACAACTGATAGGTTATATTTTTTGACATCAAAGTCAGTCAACCCCGGGCACTATCCAGTCCATGACTTGACATAAATACTTAAAACATAAATAAATGAATGAAGCAATAAATAAAATTAAGCATCAAAACAGATAAGTCGCAATCCCTTTCATATCAGGCCAAGTACAGGCATTATTGCTCAGTAGTGACGCCCGAGTGCCTCTCTGCGGCATAAACCTTATCAAGCATGAAAGCTGTTGAAATTGAGAAAAGGGAAAAGATGATCTTCCGAAAAATTCTAGGTCCCAATAAAATACCTGGAGATGGATACAAATTTCAACTGAGGTCAAACCAAGAACTCAATGACAAGTCTGAAGGGATTCCTGTCAGCAGGAGAGAGAGGAGGATGATGTTCTATGGTCATATTAAACGACTGGGGACCGAGAGATTGGCTAACAAAATTCTCAACCTTCAGGAGAAATGGACGGTGCAGCCTCCATGGCTTCAGGAAGTACATCAGGACTTAAAAAGGGCAAACATTGGACCGGCCGAAGTCTGGGAGAGGACAGGATTCAGAACCAAAATTGCAGGTGTGAAGGACCCCCCCCCCCCCCCTCCAAAGAAAGACCCACGCTGTCAGCATAAGAACGATTGAGAAGGAGTCAGAGGTTGAAAGATCTTTGGCAGGAAGCTAAACGACAAGGAACACCTTAAAGAAGAAAACCTGAACGGTTGTTGTGTATTTGCAGTCCATAGGTGGCTCTATCAAATAATAATAATAATAAAATCAAGGAGATCTATAAGTAGGGCTTTCACGGAGAATGCAAAATGAACAGCGGATGAATGATGGAAAGGAGACAGGCTGCCTGGGGAAGAATGCAACGCTACTGGGATGCAAAGAAGGCTTCCATGAATGTGTAACAGTTGGTTGACATGGTCTCTGATGGCCGTAAACGAAATCTTATATATTAAAATAGTTTTCAAAAAATTTCACCCTTTACTAACACTGAAATATCTCGGGAAGTATTTGCGCTACGACGACGTTTGTTGTCTTAAAATGTAATGCCCGTCAAGCACCGTCGATTGATATCCAGCTTACTTGATTACATCATTCGAGTATTAAAATAATTGCGAATATTACTTCCTTCAAGTTCTCACGAAAATAGAATCGAATGATTTGACGGACATATTGTCGCTAGGCGACAACGACTAACACTGTATCATGATATTCAACGCCGCCCCAATAATAAATCTAACTTGATATTAACAGAGAGTTCCCTAATTACGTCATCATATCGTTAACTTCTACCTGCTCCACTCGGGCGCTAATGTCGCATGTATCCATACATGATATCGTTGACTTCTACCTGTTCCACTCGGGCGCTAATGTCGCATGTATCCATACAATAAGCAGAAGGGGATTCTGTGCACATAATTTAATTAAAACTTCTCAAAGAATGGATTACTTTGAGACTAAAATGCTCATGCACAATCAGCAGTCATTTTGCTAATGACACTGTCATGTCATCATCTCTTTGAATGACAACAAATACTGTATACGAAAGGCAACTTATTTCACGAAGATGCCGCTACAGTCGAATGTTGGAACCGCCATTTTGTATTGTGTATCCGATCTTTCTGTTATATAGTCTTTGGTCTCACCAGCTACAAACTATCTTTTTTTCGTTTCATCATTCGTCCTTATAGGTTGTGTGCTCAATCAATACATTGAATCATATTATGATGAATGAGAGGCGACACTCAATTACAAATGTTATAAAGATTAAAGGTGACGGTAATTGTCTGTTCAGGTCATTGGCATATTGTGAGTACAACAATCAGAGTTTATTTACACAGGTTAGCAAGCGAATTGTAAAACATGTTACAGACAAGTGGAATAATTATTCTTCCTTTATTGTTGGCAACAGCGATATGTACGAAACTGCTATCAATACGAGCGATAATTGCAAAATGTATATGTCTACGAATGGTGTTCATGGAGTCATGTTGAGTTAGTTGCCGCTGCTCAAGTTTGCAAAATGGATATTTATTCGTGGATTACTACCGTACTGTCGTATGGAAGGTGACCTGTTAAAATATATGCGTCATCAAAAAACGAAGTTACGAGTTGATACATGTGCCGTTTTAGCAGCTTGCTTGCATGTATGAGCAGAAAATGAAAATCTCAGAGTCGGTCGTATTGTAGTTTCGCCATCTTCTTTTACAGGTAGCCCAAGGAAAATACAGCAAAATTATCAGGATGCGATGGCGATAGTGAGGAAGTTTGGAAAGCCAGATTTATTCATTACGTTCACCTATAATGCGGGCCGGCCAGAAATAATTAACAGCATTCATATCTGGGAAACGGCTAATAATAGGCCTGATATTGAATTGAGAGTTTTCCATTGGAAAGTAAAGGAATTCCTACGATTGATTTATGTTAAGGAAATTTTCGGTAAAAGCATATCTATATACAGTGGAATTTCGAAAAGGAGGTCTCCCGCACATCCATTTACTCTTAACATTAACGGAAGATTGTAAGTTTCGAGAAATTTCTACCATTGACAGTGTGGTGTCAGTCGAAATACCAGCTCTCGAGTATGAAGCGCTATACGAGTTGGTAAGGCGTCATATGGTACATGGTCCTCGCGGATCTTTGAATCCTTCTTCAGTCTGTATGAAAGATGGCGTACGTAAGAAAGTTTCCCTAAAGAGTTTCAGGAAGAGACCAAAGATAATGCCAATGGTTATCCTTCGTATAGGAGAAGAAATAATGGACGGATTATTATAAAAACAATTCGAGGCATTGAAATCGATAGTCGATTCATTGCTCCCTACAATCCATTACTTTTACTCTACTTGCAAGCTCATATTAATGTTGAAATATGTTCACGTGTTTGGAGTGTTAAATAAATACATCCACAAGTATCTTATATATTAAAATCCACAAGTATGTGTATAAAGATCATGACTGCTGCATTGTTAAAATATGTCCTGAAGGCAAAACGGTGAACTACGATGAAATTACTTCTTTCCTAAATGTTGGTCCAACAGAAGCCGCATTCAGGATATTTTCATTTCACATGCATGAACAGTCACATTCTATCGTGCGATTACCAGTTCACTTGCCAAACTTCCAAAATATCTATTTTAAAAATGATAACGCTCCTGATATTTTACTTCAAGCACAGTTGCGCAACATGGAATTACAAGCGTGGTTCAAGTTAAATCAAGATTCGCAAGCCAGAAGTTCGTATATATATCCTGAAACACCAGTACATTACGTCTGGAATAAGAGCAACTGCCAGTAGCAAAAAAGAAAAAATGTTTCAAAAACTATAGGCAGAATGTATAATGTTTCGCCTACAGAAACAGAAAGGTATTATTTACGCCTGTTATTGCTTCACGTCATAGGTGCTACCAGCTTCCAGGATCTACGAACATACAACGCAGTTGTCTATTCTACATTTAAAGAAACAGCTAAGGAGCGAGGTTTGCTGATTGACGATTCTGAATGGCAACGTTGTTTGGCAGAAGCGTCACAATTTCAGATGCCTTCTCAGTTACGACAATTGTTTTCTTACATATGTATCTTTCAGACCCCTTCAAATGTAAGACAGTTATGGGACATTTTCAAGAATTCATTATCAGAAGATTATCTGCAGTTTCACGAACCTAACATTGCTCATCAGTTCACTCTTATATATATTTCTAATACATTAAAGCTGCATGGTCTTCCCATTACTTCTCTCGAATTGCCAGCTATTATTGATAATTTCCCTCAGACAAATTTACCAATGAATTATCCAAAACTTAATGAGGATCAATTAAGTCGGATGATAAACCAAGCAAATGGAAACCAAACGGCTATAATTACAGAAATTTTGTGGTTAGTACAAAACAGCAATGAAAGGATGATTAATGCATATTTCATTGACGGTCCAGGGGGCACCGGGAAAACATTTCTTTACCAATGCTTGATTCACAGTTGCACAAATTTGGGGTTAAATATTGTTTCTGTTGCATGGACTGGTATTGCAGCAATGTTACTTCCTCAGGGGCGCACTGTACACAGCCAGTTCAAGTTACCTCTACATTTACATGGAAGTTCTGTATCAGGTTAAAAGTTAACAGCAAGGAAGCTTTTTATATTCGTTCAGCAAAACTTATCATCTGGGATGAAGTCCCTATGGCTAATAAGCACGCGTTGATGTGTGTAAATCGGTTGCTCAAGGACATCATGAATAACGACGTGCCTTTCGGAGGAAAAATTATCATCTTTGGTGGAGATTTTAGGCAGGTATTGCCTGCTAGGCCTCACGCATCTAAAGCAGCATCACTCCAAATGTCAGTAAGGTTCTCTCCTTTGTGGCCATTATTCAAAATTTTTAAACTCAACAAAAATATGCTAGCGGATACAGATCAACGTGACTTTGCAAACTTCTTGATACAAATTGGTAACGGTTAATACCCTCACGTCGATGGAGAAAATTCAAAATTAGTCCCACGCTGCAAAATATTTCACGCTTTTCAAAAATAGCGATTTTAGCACCCAAAATTGAACATTGTAAAGGAATCAATGACAAAGTTTTAGACCTAATCCCAGGATCATCGAGAACTTACATCAGTGTGAATAATTTGATTACTGAAGATGAGAGTGAACTTCTACAATTCCCAATATAATTTTTAGACAGCATAGGCAAAAGTGGAATGCCACCTCATATCCTTCGACTAAAAGGAGGCTCAGTTGTGATTTTGTTGAGAAATATTAATATTACCCAAGGTCTGTTGAGCGGTACTAGACTGTTGGTTTGGAAGATCCATGAAAATGGCTTACACCTGGAAATTATTACTGGCGTAAATGTTGGAAACAATGTCTTACTCCCTCGCCTTGACCTTACTCCATCAGATACTTCTATGTCATTTTCCTTCAAAAGGAGGCAGTTTCCAGTACGTTTGGATTTTTGTATAACTATCAATAAAGCTCAAGGTCAAACCCTAGATCAAGTAGGCATTTATTTACCTCAACCGGTGTTTAGCCACGGACAACTTTACTGTATGCCGCACTATCGCGAGAAAAATCTTTTCATGACGTCAAAGTTCAAATAGAACCAAAAGCAAGCGAACAGAAAATGTCGATTGGAAGGAAGTACTATTAGAATTTTGAAACGAATGTTGCGGAGGAGCACAGACATCAGCAAACGGTGCACAGATTAAATAACAATTATACAAGGACGTCCGCATCCCTTATACGATAACTGCCCTGTGGTAATGGTAAAAAAATATATTGTCCTACATTGGTGATTACTTTCCTACATGTTAATTAATTCCCTCAGTTCTATAACAAAGATATACTTAATCAAAATTACAGCTCAATAAATATTAATCCTTTCAGTGTGAGTTATCTTTTCATTTCTCATCAATCGCCTTTAATTACTATTCTATCTGTAGTGGTGGAGGCGATAGCTGTCTTTACAGAGATGTGAAAATTATTAGATTCGATGTCAGTTTTCCAAAATTGCATTTTTACTTTTCACGGTTTAATACACGAAGTATGTTAACAAGGCAATGAAATTACTTCAAATGTTTAACCAAGACTCCTAATTATATTTTCAGTTAGGAAACTCAAATTAAAATGATTTTTTAGAATTTCCACTAACAGAGGAGCCTTGCAAATGCTAAATGCCATACGTTTCGTTTTTATTACTTCACTCTACTTAAGTTGAGAACCTAGAGCGGAAGGATTTGGGGTCTTTTAACTGATGAACGCTATTGAACTATTCAAAGATTCATGAAATATGAATTGAAATCACATGACTTGAATTCTAAAGTCAATGAAAAATGTAAATTGACCCAGCTCAGATATCCTCGGAATCCAATAATCTGAAAGTTTCCAGACGCAATTCCTTATGGGAAAAAGTGTAATTCCACGGGAAAAGAAACACTACTAAGTGGGACAACAAAAGAAGTTGGTCAATAAAATGATTTTGAATAAAAGTAATTATGACTAATTAAAATTATTTATTTAATTCTATTAATTTGCACACCTCTATATGTTAATCAAGAGTTACATCTCTAAATTCAAATATAAGAGACCCATCTTTTATTTTAAATCTATACCATTGTTCATAAGTAGACAAAACACCAAATTGTACCGCTGTAGCCTTAAATTGTGTGGATATCTCTATCTACTTAATATAAAACCAAGTTCCCAATTCATGGATGTAACGGGTAATCTCGAGAGCAACTTGATGGATTTTGATGCGGTTTTCACCATTCTGTAAAGGATTTCTCGATGAAGGATCAGGTAGAAAAACATTTATTAATGACCAAAAGAAGCCGAGCATTTACGATTTCAGTGAATTGAGTTGAAGTAAAACCTAACGTCCGTGAGTCTTTTAAGCTTACACTGGGTAAACCGTTAAAAATATCGATAATCTCTGAGAATTGTTCAGCATGAAAAGTTCTGCAATAAAGTCCGCGACTGCTCCCACATCGACCACTGTAAGTGTTTTTACGTTTTCATTTCTTCCAGCAATCTCCATTTAGTGGAAATTTAAACTACTAGCTTCAGAGTGAGTTTACGAGCTTGCGAGCGACCTATCAACCTAGCTTCAGCCAGCATCAAACTTCCGAGTCGTGTCAAGTTAATTCTTCAAAGAAGAGTATAGCTTATGTGTTTGGAGTTAGCTGTTCACCTTGGCTTTTCAGAATTGCGTCTGGAACCTGACGTCCGTGCGCCTTTTAAGCTTAAGCAGGGTAAATAGTGGGACACACACAGAGGACAGGCAGACACCCACACGTTTGATCTCATAAGTCTACTTCATCATTTACCCAAAAGCGACGGTACCGAAGATGTCTGTTCAGGTCACTAGCATGAAGACATGCGAATGTCGTATGGACAGAAGTGCTGTAAGATTGTTGAAGTGAATGCTGCGGAGCAGCACGGGTCTTTTAGTTTAATATAATTATATAAATAATTAGCCGGCCCCGTGGTGTTGGGGTAGCGTGCCTGCCTCTCACCCGGATACCCCGGGTTCGATTCCCGGCTCCATCAGGGATTTAGAAAACTGACGTGAGGGCTGAAACGGGGTGCACTCAGCCTCGTGAGGACAATTGAGTAGCTGTCTGACAGTGAGGCAGCGCCCCGATCACGAAAACCAAGATTAACGGCCGAGGGGACCCTTTGCGCTGATCTCGCGTCACCCCAATATCTGCAGGCCAAATGGCTGGGCAGCGGTCGCTTGGTAGGCCTAGGCCCTCACGGGCTGTAGTGCCAGGGTTTATTATATTGTTTTCAATATATAAATAATTTAATAAATTCATATGGCAAAGCCGGTGGTCCTACGTTATAGATTTATGCCATGTTAAAGAACCATCCAATAATTAGACCTGTGTGAAGCTAAATTATATAGTTTAAGAATGAAAACAACGATCTGGTTCCTACGTTCGTTGCCTACTGTGGTGGCGTCTTGTAGCTAAGTTCTGAACTAGTAGTCGTTGACGGTGACGTTTGGCCGGCAAAAGTAGGTACTATTTGAAAAATTCAAAGTCTGCAGTCCTTACTTGAATTAAAAAACAGATAACACACACTAATACAGTCATCACAATTAATACCGGTTATCAGACAGATTCTACACACACACAAAGTACACGGGGCTACATGACCACGTTGTTGCAGCCCCTAATCTGAGGAACCAAACAACCAACCACGAAATTAAGACACTACCAAACAGTGGTCAGACCCAAACTCTGTATGCGGCAGAAACACTTAAACTGACAAGAATTGGAGGTGTAGAAAAGTCACAATAGGTCGAAAGAAGAATTTTGAGAAAAATACTGCGAGCTAAGAGAAAATAATTATGCAGAATATAGGTCAAGACCAAACAGATATGAAAAACGCTGGAATTAAAACAGTCACTATAGAAAATAGAAGACTCTTTCGAGAAGATACTCAAATGGCAGGATTTCAGGAGAGAAGGAAATTAACAACTAGATCAAAGTGGACTCAAGAAGAGGAGGAACGATACTGTAAACGGATGAAGCAAAGGGAATCGAATACAATGAGAAATAGCCAAAGTTCATCGTACCCTCCAAATGGGTTATTCGAAAGAAATAGAAGAAGAAGAAGAATAAGAAGATATTTTGGTTATGGGAGTAAGTTTGAGACGGACTGTCAAAAATACAAAAATACAACTCACCGCCTGCCTGATAATATGGAAGTATCAAGGCCTGTTAATAAAGGGAAAACAGGCTTCAAAAATTCAGATTCAATAATGTTATGCTGATACATTTTTATGTCTTCCTCAAGTGCAGTTTAGTAACAAAGTAGACTCTGTATGCTGGTCTTGGTAAACTAATAAGAAAATGCACTCCGTGGCCAAGATGAACTCCAGCTTTATCGACGCCACTTTCTCCTTTGTAACCATTCTTGTCTCCTTCCACTTTTGCTTTGTATGTGAGGAACATTGGATATAATTCTGTTCTTATTTTGAGAGAAATATTTTCCATTCATAACTTCCGCCAGAAATACAATTGTCGCCATACTAATTCCCATGATCAGAATAACGAACGATCCTTGCAAATGTTCGACAGTGAAGACGACATTTTTTTTCACTTTGAGGGTTCTCTCTCTCTTCCTGATAGCAATGAAGCTCTCTGCTTTTATCTCATCATCCCACCATTTGTACAATATCCCGCTTTCTCTCAATCTCACCATCCCAGTATTGAACTTATCTGAATACGGACTGTTTCTTCTAAAAAAACATTACAACGTCATACCAGACTCCCCCACTCTCCAATGGCACTAATGTCTTGTTTGTTTCTTCAAGTGACATTGCAGAACGAAGGAAGAATAAAGCATACTTGTTTGATGTCTTTGCCCTGTGATGTAAGTCATCAAAAGTTAAAATCTCCAATTTTTTGTGTATTTTACTGGTTACTTCGTCAATGTCATCTGCTAAAATATCCAATATTGCACTGATGGTCATGGTACCGAAGTGTAGTTTAGACTCAGATAAATCTTTTAGATTGAAGATTTGTTTTTCAAATCCTGGGTGGGTGAGCACACCAATTAACTTTGATTGGTACGCTGAATTGATCAACAAACAGCAGAATACCAAAACAGCGAAGAAAAGTCGTGATATTGACAGCTTTGGCATTTGACTTAATGATATACCAATCAATACAGACCACGACTTCAAAACAGACAGGGTTATGCCGTCTCCAGTGGACAGGTGGTAAATAACGGCCGATGATAGAATGTAGGAAACAAGAAGTAGGATCCAGATATCTGAGTTGAATATTACAATCAGTGCCTTCCCATAGGGAATTCTCTCAGCCACTGGAATGTACCTCAAAAGACCATCTCTAACATGTGGGACGGTCATGTCCATTGCTCTCCATAACTCTGCACTTGGCTTGAAACCACCACAAGTCAAGTCGGCACGTCCATTGACCACATCCCCAGCTCCTCCGACCCAACTTCCATTGTCCAAACGTTCACCCCATTTTTTGATAGATGGTAATACAAATAGCACCTGAATACCATAGGTCTCTGCCATTTCTAATATTAGTTGAATCTCAAAGTTACGACTAAATATTTGTCGTTTTGGACTACTAGAGTTAGATAAGTATGCATGTATTTGACGTGAAACATATGGTGGATAAACGACTGCTGATAAAGTAATTCGGCAGGCATTGAATTTATTAGAAATCTTCTCCGAAAACAGTTGAGCGTGATGATCAAAATAGTCTCCTCCGTCAGTCATCCAGTCGTCTACAACAATCACAGCTTTAGTATTAGTCCCACACTGTCCTGAACCATTCAAAGGAAACCAAGTGCACACTTTGAGAGAATTAGCAACACTGGCGAATTCACGCGATGAGATAATCACTAAGAAATTCAACACATACATTTTCCACAGTTTCTCAACAATACGGTGAACTGTACCTAGTTCATTCTTGGACTCAACCGTTTGAACGATTACAATTATAAAGCGAACACGAGAGCTCCAAACGTATGTTCGGTGTAATGTTTGAATATGTCTGAAACCTTGATCACTTTGATCAGCATCTTGCAACACAATCAAAATATTATCTACGTGTTCTCTCTCCATTCTAGGTAACTTGTCGTATCTACGGTACGAGACTAAACCTGTATGATTTGAGTTGGAGTAATATCGTTGAAGAAACTGATCCAGATATGCACTCTTCCTTGAATGGTCCATACAAATCAGGAGATGTTCTTGACTGAAGTAGCGGTTTATGGTATTCGTAACCTAGTTTATAAGATGACACTTCTCCTTCTTCACATTTAATTTTGCGCTCTTTATTAATGTGCATAGAAGAAGCGCGAATAAACCTAGCGGAGCTATATTAAGATGTGTTGTCATTGTAACTCTCATGGTTAAGTTTATAATATTGTCTCCCTCCAGAGCTGCAATAATCCCTTCATAGACTTACAGAACTGTTGGTCAATCTGAAAGTAAGAAAAACACTTAATGCGATACGATATGGCAATGTGGTTTATCAATAGTTCGGAAAATAAATGGTCCGGTGTACCATGTTGAAGCTGACTATTAGAGGCACAGCAATTGAGTTTTCCGAAGTTGCAGTACCATAATTTGTTTGATAGGGGAAAGGGGGATGGAGAGACACACAACTTCGATAATGAACCACATATTTTTCAGTAACTTTGTGTTCTGACCTGTCAAGAGATTTATTGTGTGTTGTCAATCCAGACTGGACAATATCCATAAGCGCTCCTCTTCACCTAGTGAACTTCAACCACAGCCTACTTGATCCATCGCATCACTCCTTTTATACAGCCTCTACAATAGCTCATTATACAAGTGTTGTAGCTCTATGAATACTCAGCCTACTCGATCCATTGCATCGCTACGTTCTACAGGGTGAAGGAAAATAAGAGGTAGAAAATCAAACCAAGCGTGGGGGTGGGTCTGGGGAGCAATGTGAGTTAAGATACCTGTTGACGCAAACCAACCATTAGCCCCAGTGAGCATTTGTAATTACGAGGAAACTTGGCAAAGTCGCGCAATGACCAGCATCGAGTTTCGAGCTGAGCAACTCACCTGTGGTTCTCCTAGCTTAGTGGGCAAAGCGCTGGCACCGTTCAGTGTCCTCCCATCTGTTTCGGGTTCATATCCGGAAAACCCTTTTTTCCTCAATTGTTTTAAAATAGTTTTCCTTTGCATGACAGATCTAATTGCGAGTTAATCATGACATTAACCTGGTTAATTCTGGGACACATTTTCAATTTTTAAAAATAAATAAGCTTTTTATTCTCTATCTAATCGCTCGCCGCGATAAATTCTACTTTGTCTTGTATTAATTTTGGCCTTAATATTTAAATCGGTTTCCAAGTGGCTCATTTCTTATTAAATTATTGATGTGTAACATCTTTCCTCTCGGCTGCAGGATATATTTATGGGAGTGATTTTGAAAAATGGGACGGAAGTGGATCGGAACGATCGAGGTGGCACCAGCAGGCAGTGGTGGATCGAACGGAAGTGTAAGACGCACTGCCAACTCGATCGATCGATCCAGCTGGCAATGGTAAGAGAAACAATGAGCGCACGGTGTCGGAAATTGATACCATGACTTACTCTCGGCCATGTGGAATGTATATAACATGTTGTTGCTTGAGTCTTCAGTCTTTTGACTGGTTTGATGCAGCTCTCCCTGCCTCCCTGTCCAGAGCTAATCGTTTCATCTCTACATAACTACCACACCCTACATCCGGGGCAATCTGTTTAACATATTCTAACCTTGGTGTACCCCTACTGTTCTTGTCCTCAACTCTTCCTTCCATAACTAAGCTTGCTATTCCTGGGTGTCTTAGTATGTGTCCTACTATCCTATCTCTTCTCTTCATTAGCAGTCGCCAAAATTATCTCTCCTCTCCCACTCGTTTTAATACCTCTTCGTTTGTAACCCTATCTACCCATATGATCATCATTCTTTATTCGATGTCAGCAGATTCCTTTTTTTTTGAAATGCTTCCCTTGCCAGAGCCAACCTACTTTTTATATCCTCTTTGCTTCGTCCATCACTGGATATTTTGCTTCCTAAGTGACAGAAGTATCCTACTTCCTTCAGCTTTTCACCTGCCAATTTGATGTCCATATAGGTTTCTGATTTATTTCGGCTGCATTCCAGTATTTTTGTTTTACAATTATTAATTTTCTTCATGTATTCTTTCCGTACGACGGAGTCCATACCATTCAAAAACTCATTCAAATCCTCAGGCCTATCGGCCAAGATGACGATGTCATCAGCAAATCTCAGAGTTGAAATTATTTCTCCTTGAATATTCACTCCCACTTTAAATTTTTCTTTAATTTCCTTCATTGCTTGTTCAATGTAAAGATTGAAAAGTGTGGGTGATAAGTTGCAGCCTTGCCTTACACCTTTCTGAATACCAGCTTCTCTCTCATGTCCTTCAGCTCGAATGACTGCTGTCTGGTTTTTGTATAGATTGTATATCACCCTCCTATCCCTGTAATTTATTCCAATAGATTTCAAAATGTCAAACAATTTAGTCCAATCAACGTTATCAAAAACTTTTTTTAAGTCTAAAAATGGCATGAACGTTCTCATATCTTTCCTTATTCTACCTTCCAAAATCAGCCTAAAACTTAGTACAGATTCCCTTGTTCCTACATTTCTCCTGAAACCAAACTGGTCTTTAGTCAACTCCGTTTCTATCTGGCTTTCCATCCTCTTGTAAATTATTCTAGACAGGATCTTTGAAGCATCAGTAATAAAGCTGATTGTACGGTAATCTTCACATCTGTCAGCTGCCACTTTCTTTGGTATAGGGATAATAACATTGTTCTTGAAATCAGGGGGTACCTCACCTGTCTCATAAATCCTACACACCAAGTGAAATAACCTGAACAGACCTTCATCTCCTATGCAGCGTAGCGACTCAATCGGTATATCATCTATGCCTGGTGCTTTGTTCCTGCTTAAGTCCTCCATTGCTCTGTCAAATTCTGATCTCAATATTAAATCTCCTTTTGCATCCTCATCAATTTCCTCCTCCCTTTCCATTACATGATTCTCAATCTCCTTTCCCGTATTCAAACACTCTATGTAAGCTTTCCATATCTCAACATTTTCTTCGCTATCTGTTAGAGGCTTTCCATTTGTGTCCTTAATATTACAGCACTTAGTCTTCTTTTCCCCAAATGTATTCTTAATCATTCGATAAGCTGTGTCTACTTTTCCTAATTTCAGACAATTTTCTATACCTGCACATTTCTCTTTCAACCATTCTTCTTTCGCTTCCTTGCACTTCTTGTTAACCTCATTTCTCAGACGTCTGTATTCTGCTTTCCCCTTTTCATCTCTTACATTCTTGTGTTTCCGCCTTTCATCCATCAAATCTTGTAGATCCTGAGTGATCCACGGTTTTTTACCAATTCTTTCTTTCCTACCGATGTTTTCTTCTGCGGATTTTGTAATTTCGTACTTCAAAACTGCCCATTCGTGTGCAATTGAAGTTTGTTTAGGGTTTTTAATTAGTCCTTCCTTTATACTTTCTTAAATCTTTCGTCTACATCCTTCTCCTTCAGTCTGTCTATTGCCCACCTTTTTGGCTTTTGACTTTTCTTCAGTTTCTTCAACTTTAACCTGCATTTCATAACAACCAGATTGTGGTCAGAGTTTATGTCAGCACGAGGATATGTTTTACAATCCAAAATCTGGTATATAACATAATGAACGGTAAACGCTCATGCGAACTCTGGTGTCAAGTGATTGAAACAAAGCACATGGTACATGTTCGAAGTCTTCGTATCAGTATTTAAACGGTAAAAGGCCTTAATATCAAACAATGAAAGTAGTCGGCATTGCCGGTATTATGTTTCTTCACAATGACTATTCAAATATTATTCCACATAACGGTAATGCGGTCATCAATATAATATAATCGTTTTGGTTATACGAGAATTGAGCAGGCCTTCATGAACTATTGCTGAATACATTCTCTTTACTCACAAGAGGGCCTATTCATAAGGCATTTTTAATTCAATTTCACGCAGGAACATTATCGAAACAAGCAAAATATAAATGAAACTTAATTCCGTAATGCAGTATTATTGGAACGTGGAAGTAAGTCACCATCTTGTGCACAACATTTGCGTAGTCGAAATAGCCGTGAGGTTAGTGCCTATGACTGTGAATCCAGAGATCTTGGGTTCGAATCCCGGACGGATGGAAATTTTTGCTACTAGATTATCATTTTAAACGATATTTATCATATCAATATGACTCATTTTAACAGAATCCATATGAAATTACGTGTTGGTCTGTGAATGAATAGGACCTGTTTATAAGGAATTTAAGGTTATGAGCGGTGTCGCGTCTATTAATCTAGTTGATCCATATCGTATTCTTTATTTAGGCTAGTGCTGGTGGAAGCTACAAATCATCTAATAAAATGAGTTCCGTATTATAAACTACAATATCTGTAAAACACTCCCTTTTACAATAGATTAATATTTGTGCCAATCTCTATCTCTATCTCTATAAGAATGAAAGTTTGTCAGTTTTTTCTGAATTTCTACGGAAATTTGCGTTATTTACGCGTTTCAGACTGTTTTATGATGGTTGCGCGCGAAAATAAATTTTTTGTCTGTCTGTCTATCTGTCTGTTCGTCTGTGGACAAGTATGTTCCCTTATAACTCGAGAACGGCTGGGTGGATCAACGTAAAATTTGGTACAGATATCCTTCAGAAGCACGACACTAATCATTGATGTAACTCTTCTCTGTAGATCCAATAAAGGGGGGCCTACCCCCTTAAAACACTTGCTGAAATAGGCGTAGAAGGGCGAGACAAAGCTCATTCTCAGCCCCTCAATGTGAGAAGTTAAAGGGCCCCCGAAATCCACCTTTTTAGGCCCTAAAACCAACCGTTTTTGAGATATTCCCAGAAAACTAATTTCTTTTAATACAATAATGAAAGAATGCAATCCGGTAACCATGGCAACAGAAACTCACAGGTCCATCTATTGCTGTAATACGCAATACAATTCCATTTATTACATTACTAAGATAGTTTGCAAACGGTTATAAGGTTATAACGGAACAAAATCAAGCTGTAGAATTCATCAATACATAGGGTATAATGCGCTTAAGGGGGTCAAGTGGTACTCTAGAATTTTTTCACGCGATTTACACGTGCGGGTGTGGTATGGAAGGTCTATTACGTCCCTATCTCTATATTGTTATATAATAATAATAATAATAATGATTATTATTATTATTATTATTATTATACTACGGCCTTCAACGACGAGACAATGCTTATTTTCTGCCCCTTGGTGTCAGAAACTAAACTCGGGGACCCTAAATAGCCGTAAAGGGTTCCCGAAAACCACATTTTAAGCCTCTAATTCCAACAGTTTCTGATATTCCAAGAAAACTAATTTCATTTAATAAACTAATGAAGGAATGCACGCCAATAGCCATGACAAAAGCATCTCAAAAGGTTACATCCAACTTTCCATCTATTTCTGCAAAAAGTGATGCGACTCCATTTATTAAATTTCTGTGAACATTTGCAAATGGCAATAAGGTTATCACGGAACCAACTAAAACTGTAAAATTCATCAATGCGCTGAAGGGGGTCAGGGGTTACCTTATGTTTTTTTCACACGACCTAAACGTACGATATGTCGTACAGAAGGTCTATTATATCTCCGAACAGCAACATGACGTGTATTGCGTTTCGTCTACGAGGTTTTCAATTTTATTTTCACGTCAGGAAGTACACGTTAGGTAGGCTAAATTTATTTTCTGAGCACATTTTAACTATTTATTTATCTTTGTCGACAAACAGGTTCCAAGCCTCTAACCATTGCAACAGTAGCTCAATTGATTACGTCTGGCTATTAATACCAATGACCGTTCGAAGAATGAGTACTTCTGCTAGTAATAGTATAAAATACCGGTGTATCAACAATTTCACGTGAGGTTTCTTCAATGTCAGATGTTACACATCATATGCGACTACTGTAAGGCTCGTTTTTTTCATTTCTAATTAATTGCGTCATTAAAAAGAGCTGTCATTACCGTAACAGATGGGAGCTACGAGAACTACACGTCAGCTGCTCAGCTCGAAACACACAAGAATGTCGACGCCGCACCCGATGTTGCTCATTCCGTGACGTTGACGAGCTTCCTCGTAATTTCAAATGCTCACAGGAGCTTAACGGTTAGTTTCCGCCCACAGGTATCTTAACTCGTAATGCTCCCCTGACCCCCCACCCCATGCGTGGATTGATTTTCTACCTCTTATTTTCCGGCACTCTGTATACAGCCTTGACAATCGCTCATTAGACACGTGATTTATTTAATCGTGTCACAAGAAGTTCCGTGAACTAAAGAGCCTAATTTTCTTAAAATTCTTAAAATGTAAGATTCATGCCAATCTATATAGGCCTATCTAGAATAATGACGAAATTAAGTTGGTAATATCCAAATTTCTAATTTATTCGAAATATACCTGGTATAATGTTGCCTAATAGAGCACTAGAGTTGGCAGCCCCGGTGACTGAATATATTCTTAGTACAGAATACAAAATTTGGTTAAAGTCCAATGGATAGCATGTATGTTACATGCAGTAAGACATTGGATCTATCAGCGCACGTTAAATCATGTTGGCAACAATGGCATGCATGTGATGGTCAGAAATAATCTGAAATATTCTGCTCTATTGTTGTGCCAATTTTGGATGAAATCCATTTGTTATTATAGAAGTTAATTGTATTTTAAAATTGGACCTATCAGCTGGCTTAGAGTCATGTTGGCAGCACTGATGTAATTAGTTTCTCCAAATTAATCTTGAATAATAAAAATAATATCGTATGGCCTGGGGTGCCTGGTGCAAGCTTTGTTAATTGACACCCAGAGGGTAGCTTGCATGTCGAATTTAGTCGTTCTTTTGAACGCTATGAAAGTCAAGGAGGTTAGATAACTAAACTCCTTGACACTACAGCGCTTTCAAGTAGAGAATGGAGGAACTTTGTGTTGGCGCAAAAACCCGAGATTAATTTTGCCATTGAACACGGCCTACTGAATTCAAATGGGTTCTTTAACTTGCCAACAACGTATGACATGAGTGTCGTGATTTTTGTCGCCTTTCAAAAATCACTTACCATGGTCAGGAGTGAACCTGCAATCACGGGGTTGGTAGTCCGACACTATAACCACTCACTCTCCGTGGCAAGCTATTTGTTAGATGATTTATTTATCTATTGTTGTGTCAATTTTGAATGAAATCCTTTAGTTAGTATAGAAGTTACATGCATTTTAAAATTGGATCTATCAGCAGGCTTAGAATCATGTTGGCAGCACTGACGTATATTAGTTACTCCAATTTAATCTAGAATGCCAGGTACTATACGTGTGCAAAGTTTAGAGCTGTTGGCTTTCATACTTTCTGATATATTGATATTAGGGTAACAAAAATAGAGACAGTATTTATTAACAGTTGGCAGCCCTGGTTACTCTTAAGAATCGGCATACACATATCTGTTATGGTACACATTGCACACACGAAATTTGGTTGAAATCCAAATGATAGTATAGAAGTTACATGTATTTAAAGTTGGACCTCTCAGCAGGCTTCGAATCATGTTGGTAGCACTGACGTACATAAGTTACTCAAAATTAATATAGAATGTCAGGTACTATACGTGTGCATAGTTTAAAGTTTCTGCTTGCATACTTTCTGATATATTGGTATTTGGATAAGAAAATAGAGAGAGGGAGCATTTGGTTGAAATCCAATTGATAGTGTAGAATGTATATGCATTAAATTTATAAATTGGACCTATCAGCAGGCTTAGAATCATTTTGGCAACACTGACATGCATGGTCCCCTGGAAAATAAACTGAAATATTATTATCTAAATGTGTGCCAATTTTGGAATAGCACCCATTGCATATCTTCCAAGATATCCAACACTGAGCTCAAATTTCAATTGCGGTTTCTCAGCAGTTGTTAGGACTGACATCTTTTTCAGATATGGGCTTGAGATATTCAGGTATAGCTCTTTACTCATACCAAATTTGGAGTCGATTGCTGCAGCCGTTTAGGAGTTGATAAGGGGGGGGGGGGGCACACACACAGTCAGGCAGACGGACAGACAGACATTTGTCCGGACCGATCTCATAAGTCTACTTTTTCCTCATTTTCGCAAAATGTGAAAATTAGGCTAAAAAATTACATTCGGTACTATAAGTAACGGTGATATTTCTATATACGCACATCAAAAAAGGTTTGCATATTGTCATGGGACTTATTTATTAAGCAGTGTCCACGCCTGCTCTACACAATTGAGATCAGGAGAATAGGCAGGCCATTCCATTCTCCTGAAGAAAGGCTTTGACAATACCAGCTCGGTGCGGGCTAACGTTACCGTCCACGAAAGTGAAATTTGGGCCGAAATAGTCAGCATAGCCTTTCACTACAGGTGCCAGGATATTATCCCTGTATCCTATGCCTGTCATAGGCCCTGGGGTGTACACAAGACGGGATCGGCGACCATACATGATGCCACCCCAATCTATTGCACCACCTCCTCCCTGTTGGTATCGGTCTAGGATGTATTCGTCGTGGATACGTTCACCGGGTCGTCTCCACAATCACACAGACCTATCCTAATTGACACAGGCGAGTGAACACAGCCAATATACACGCACGCAAGAAAAATTCATAGTTAGATAAATATATTGTGTATAAATTTGAACCTCAACACAGTGGTCAGATCTAGAATATCTGGGTTTGATTCCCGGCACCGTCAAAGACGTAAGATCTGAACTATACAGCTTATTTTCATATATCCTGCTAATGTTAATTGCCGCTATCAACATACAACATTTCAGTTTAATTGCTGTAACAGATTCGTAAATATTGAGAACCGTCTAAATATTTCAGATGGTCGCCAGGTTGGATTTTTATTTTTGTACTATTACATTAAGATTATCGTGTACGTGTGGTATTCAAACTTCAATCGCATGATTTGAACACAAGAAGTAAAAACGAGATTTTAAAATTACGCACAGCAGCCATCTTGTGATTATGCAATCAATTGAAATAAATTAGATGCCAGTGGATCAACATTTGTATAAGCATTTAACGTGCAACGTTTCACGGCACTCGGATAGTTAATTCGCGAGAAACGTCCATTTACATATTATTACTTCGCGTCGCCGCCATGTTGGATTTGTGCTCACCAGGTTACTGAAAGTCCTTAAGGTGAACATATGTTCATAGTCTCTATGAACATTAAAAAATTCAGTTTGGTTGCTGTAAAAGATTCATAGATATTGAGAACCGTCTAAATATTTCGGAAGCTCGCCATTTAGGATTGTTATATGTATAGGCCATAGAGTTATGAACCATTCAAGGACAATTATTGCCTAGGTTCATCATGCCAACTTTCACTTCGATCGCATGATAACGACACAAGAAATAAAAACTTAATTTTAAAATTTCGCACAGCCGCCATCTTGAGGTTATGTAAACAATTGAATTAAATTAGATGGCAGTGCATTTCAATCTGCAAAATCATTTACTGTACCTCATTTCACTGCGCTCAGAGAGTTAAATCACGAGAAAAGTCTATTAAAATATTTCAAATTTGCTTGGTCGCCATGTTCGTTTTGACATAGGTAAACTTGTATCAGTACCCTTTATCACCGTACAAAATTGCAGGGTGATATCTGTAATCGTTTCGGAGATATAGAATGTCAGTGAAATATTTCGCACAGCCGCCATTTTGAGGTTATGCAAACAATTGAACTAAATTAGACTCCAGTGCATTACAATGTGTATAAACATTTGCTGTACCAAGTTTCATTACGTTTGGATAGTTAAATCGCGAGAAAAGTCTATTTAAAAGTCTCAACTTCGCTTGACTGCCATGTTGGTTTTGTAGTCACCAGGTTTTTGAAAGTCTCATAGATGAAATTCTAGTAATGCCCTTTATCACCGTACACAATTTCAGGGCGATATCGGTCATAGTTTCGGAGATATTGAATGCTAGTGAAATATTTCGCACAGCCGCCATATTGGATTGGTGAGACGTAACAAAATTTGAAGGGCACGGTCGAGGTCGCCGGGAATAGTGCTATGAACTTACTGAGTTGCATTGAAATCGCTCCAGCCGTTTAGATTTTATTAGGGACACACACACACACACACACACCCCTCTCTCTCTCTCTCTCTCTCTCTCTCTCTCACACACACACACACACACACACACGGACAAAAGGAGATCTCATAAGCCTATTTTTTTAAATTGAAAATAGGCTAAAAATTATTTCAGTCATTAATGAGAGTGAAATTTCTATATTTTGAGTTAGATAATATTGTATGCAATTATATTGAGCTGAAGGGGTCTTTTCTACCCCATTATTTTGTGGAAAATTATCACACTTTTTCCTCCTTAGTTGAAAATTAATATTTTAGCTTTCAGTCGGTCAACACAAAAATCATTCCAATTACTGGATTGTTGTTGTTGTTGTTTGAGTCTTCAGTCTCTTGACTGGTTTGATGCAGTTTTCCATGCCTCCCTGTCCTGAGCTAAACGTTTCATCTCTACATAGCTACCACGCCCTACATCCGAGGCAATCTGTTCAACATACTCTAACCTTGGTCTACCCCTACAGTTCTTGTCCTCGACCCTTCCTTCCATAACTAAGCTTTCTCTTCCTGGGTGTCTTAATATGTGTCCTACTAACCCATCTCTTCTCTTCATTAGCTGTCGCCAGAAACACCTCTCCTCTCCCACTCATCTTAATACCTCTTCGTTTGTAACCCTATCTACCCATTTGATCTTCATCATTCTCCTGTAACACCACTTTTCAAACTCTTCAATTCTCCTCTTTTCTGCTGCACCAATAGCCCAAGTTTCACTTCCATAGAGCGCCACGCTCCAGACAAAGGCTTTCGAAAATGACTTCCTAATACCTAAATATATATTCGATGTCAACAGATTCCTTTTCTGTAGAAATGCTTTCCTTGCCTGAGCTAACCTACGTTTTATATCCTCTTTGCTTCGTCCATCACTGGTTATTCTGCTTCCTAAGTAACAGAAGTCTCCTACTTCCTTTAGTTTTTCACCTGCCAATTTGATGTCCATAGAGGTTTCTGTTCTCTTTCGGCTGCATTCCAATATTACTGGAATATATGAAAATTAACCTGAAATTAATTTCATGTGATTAAGATTTATATACAGGGTGTATCTTAATAATACCGACAAAAAAATCCGGGACGCTTTGCGTGTTATGTAAAAGACGATGCCGCAATCAGATTGGCGGAGAAAATTTTCCCTTCGAGAAAATGAGGTTACTTTGTTACTTCAGGGCGCGCGATTCAAATCAACGAATTCGCCGTTTCCTCGATCCCCTCGGCTTGCCGCATGCCCGCCAGCATATCTCTGTCTCTTTCTATCACACTCCCTTCCCTTGCTTGAAGCACAGCACTGGCCAGCGGCATGCTCTGTGGCTCAGCAAATACGGCGAGTTCGTAGATTTGCTGGCTTTCACCTCCACCAAACGACTGCTCCCGCGCAGCCCGGCTCCGCTCCATATATACACGAGTATGCCAACGCGCGTAAAAAGGGATGCGAAGCCGGTCAGCACGGGCGCAGCCGCTTGGCGAGGAGCAGCCAGGCTGAAGGCCCTGTGCTTTATTAATATATTTGTGCAGCCTACAATAGAACATACAAGGAAATAATCACATACATGGAAAGTGAAATAGACATTAAAAAAAAAAAACATTCACCAATACTTAGGTTCATAAGTGCAAGATGCAACCCTAGGGTCGTCCGTCACAAAGTTCTACGACCTTCCAAAGAGTTACATAGAAAACACACTCACACGATATCACTACCCAGAGACACTCACTCTTCACAGTCCAGAGGGCGAAACGCTCCGCTAAACGACCAATACTTAGGTTCATAAGTGCAAGATGCAACCCTAGGGTCGTCCGTCACAAAGTTCTACGACCTTCCAAAGAGTTACATAGAAAACACACTCACACGATATCACTACCCAGAGACACTCACTCTTCACAGTCCAGAGGGCGAAACGCTCCGCTAAACGATGCGAGTTGTCGAAACGTACCAGGGCATCTGTGTAGTCGTGAAGGGAACGCCAAGACGTCGTCCGCTGGAGAGTGTAGTTCCCGGGAGTAGAAGGCTGATCAAGAGGCCTGCTGGTATCGACCCGCCGGGAGGGTCGTTCCTGCAGGTTTATCTGGCTGCTGTCCCTCTCCCGTCCCCGCGTTGTCCGCGTCCTCGGCCGGCCCCGCGTTGAGGCCCTCCGCGGGTGACCGCGGGCTGACGGGCTGGTACTTGGTACTGGAAGTTCGGAGGAAGTTCTAACACCTCGTCCCCTCCAGCGCTGTCGAGCTGGATCGCATAAGCCCAACCTTTGGTTAGGGCTGCGTACAAAAGGTTGGCCCTGTTGAATGCGTATTTTCTTTGTCCGGGATCTAACAGCGCCAGTTGGACAATAGGTACAGGATTGTTTGCGCGTCGTGGTGATCGCGTCCTGTGGGTACGAAGACCAGTTGTTGCTTGAGGGCCTGCGCCAAGTTCCACACCCTCTGCTGTGGTGGTACTGCTAGTCCTCTCGGATAATCCTGTGGAGCGAGGGTACGCCATGGAAAGTCCAGTGGTCGATGATGTTCGGGTTCGTATTCGTCTGGCTCGTCCTCTTCCTCGGGTGGTTCGTCGGGTGGTTGTTCCTGTCTGCGAAGCTCCAAGAAATCCAAACGCTGATTAATTTGCTCCAGGACCCTCAAGATTTCATCGGATGCTGCTGCCATATGAGTCGCTGAGGTAACTGATGTGGTATCCTCTGAAGTAGATGCTGGTGGTGGACACTGGATTCACTAGTCGCTTGGCTGGTGACGGTGTCCTGGTGCGCGGTTGTGTCTGCGTCTTGGTGCGTGGGGTGTCCTTCTTAGTAGACGTAGTTGCTTTCTGTTCCCTAAAGTGTTGCGTGACACTTATTAGAGTCTGTCGTGGAGTTGTGCCTGGAGTTTTCTTCTTCCCGGATGGTGTTTTAGGTGGCTTACTCCGACGTCTCATAGGTGGGCCACTACTTGTGGCAAGAGGTTCGGACACTGCTGCTGCTGGCTATCACCTCCACCAAACGACTGCTGACCGAGTGATTTGCCGGCTCCCAGCTCATGATCCCTGGCGGGTGGGGAGGGTTGAGGGAGGGACCGAGTGATGTGTCGGCTCCCAGCTCATGATCCCTGGCGGGTGGGGAAAGTTGAGGGAGAGACCGAGTGATGTGTCGGCTCCCAGCTCATGATCCCTGGCGGGTGGGGGGGTTGAGGGGGGGGGGACCGAATGACGTGTCGGCTCCCAGCTCATGATCCCTAGCGGGTGGGGAAGGTTGATGGAGGGACCGAGTGATGTGTCGGCTCCCAGCTCATGATCCCTAGCGGGAGGGGAAGGTTGAGGGAGGGACTGAGTGGTGTGTCGGCTCCCAGCTCATGATCCCTGGCGGGTGGGGAGGGTTGACGGAGGGACCGAGTGATGTGTCGGCTCCCAGCTCATGATCCCTGGCGGGTGGGGAAGTTTGAGGGAGGGACCGAGTGATGTGTCGGCTCCCAGCTCATGATCCCTAGCGGGTGGGGAAGGTTGAGGTAGGGACCGAGTGATGTTGCGGCTCCCAGCTCATGATCCCTGGCGGGTGGGGAGGGTTGACGGAGGGACCGAGTGATGTGTCGGCTCCCAGCTCATGATCCCTGGCGGGTGGGGAGGGTTGAGGGAGGGACCGAGTGATGTGTCGGCTCCCAGCTCATGATCCCTGGCGGGTGGGGGGGTTGAGGGGGGGGGGGGGACCGAATGACGTGTCGGCTCCCAGCTCATGATCCCTAGCGGGTGGGGAAGGTTGAGGGAGGGACCGAGTGATGTGTCGGCTCCCAGCTCATGATCCCTAGCGGGAGGGGAAGGTTGAGGGAGGGACTGAGTGGTGTGTCGGCTCCCAGCTCATGATCCCTGGCGGGTGGGGAGGGTTGACGGAGGGACCGAGTGATGTGTCGGCTCCCAGCTCATGATCCCTGGCGGGTGGGGAAGTTTGAGGGAGGGACCGAGTGATGTGTCGGCTCCCAGCTCATGATCCCTAGCGGGTGGGGAAGGTTGAGGTAGGGACCGAGTGATGTTGCGGCTCCCAGCTCATGATCCCTGGCGGGTGGGGAGGGTTGACGGAGGGACCGAGTGATGTGTCGGCTCCCAGCTCATGATCCCTGGCGGGTGGGGAAGTTTGAGGGAGGGACCGAGTGATGTGTCAGCTCCCAGGTAATGATCCCTGGTGGGTGGGGAGGGTTGACGGAGGGACCGAGTAATGTGTCGGCTCCCAGCTCATGATCCTTGGCGGGTGGGAAAGGTTGAACGAAGGACCGAGTGATGTGTCAGCTCCCAGCTCATGATCCCTGGCGGGTGGGGAGTGTTGACGGAGGGACCGAGTAATGTGTCGGCTCCCAGCTCATGATCCTTGGCGGGTGGGGAAGGTTGAGGTAGGGACCGAGTGATGTTGCGACTCCCAGCTCATGATCCTTGGCGGGTGGGGAGGGTTGATGGGGGGACCTAGTGATGTGTCGGCTCCCTGCTCATGATCCCTAGCGGGTGGGGAAGGTTGAGGGAGGGACCGAGTGATGTGTCGGCTCCCAGCTCATGATCCCTGGCGGGTGGGGAAAGTTGAGGGAGAGACCGATTGATGTGTCGGCTCCCAGATCATGATCCCTAGCGGGTGGGGAATGTTTAAGGAGGGACCAAGTGATGTGTCGGCTCCCAGCTCATGATCCCTGGCGGGTGGGGAGGGTTAAGGGGGGGACCGAGTGATGTGTCGGCTCCCAGCTCATGATCCCTAGCGGGTGGGGAGGGTTGAGGGCGGGACCGAGTGATGTGTCGGCTCCCAGCTCATGATCCCTAGCGGTTGGGGAAGGTTAAGGGGGGGACCGAGTGATGTGTCGGCTCCCAGCTCATGATCCCTGGCGGGTGGGGAGGGTTGAGGGAGGGACCGAGTGATGTGTCGGCTCCCAGCTCATGATCCCTGGCGGGTGGGGAGGGTTGAGGGAGGGACCGAGTGATGTGTCGGCTCCCAGGGCATGATCCCTGGCGGGTGGGGAGGGTTAAGGGGGGACCGAGTGATGTGTCGGCTCCCAGCTCATGATCCCTAGCGGGTGGGGAGGGTTGAGGGAGGGACCGAGTGATGTGTAGGCTCCCTGCTCATGATCCCTAGTGGGTGGGGAAGGTTTAAGGAGGGACCAAGTGATGTGTCGGCTCCCAGCTCATGATCCCTGGTGGGTGGGGAGGGTTGAGGGAAGGACCGAGTGATGTGTCGGCTCCCAGCTCATGATCCCTGGCGGGTGGGGAGGGTTGAGGGAGGGACCGAGTGATGTGTCGGCTCCCAGCTCATGATCCCTGGCGGGTGGGAAAGGTTGAGGGAGGGACCTAGTGATGTGTCAACCCCCAGCTCATGATCCCTGGTGGGTGGGAAGGTTGAGGGAGGGACCGAGTGATGTGTCGGCTCCCAGCTCATGATCCCTGGCGGGTGGGGAAAGTTGAGGGAGAGACCGAGTGATGTGTCGGCTCCCAGCTCATGATCCCTGGCGGGTTGGGAAGGTTGAGGGAGGGACCGAGTGATGTGTCGGCTCCCAGCTCATGATCCCTGTTGGGTGGGGAAGGTTGAGGGAGGGACCGAGTGATGTGTCGGCTCCCAGCTCATGATCCCTGGTGGGTGGGGAATGTTGAGGGAGGGACCGAGTGATGTGTCGGCTCCTAGCTCATGATCCCTGGCGGGTAGGGAAGGTTGAGGGGGGGACCGAGTGATGTGTCGGCTCCCAGCTCATTATTCCTGGCGGGTGGGGAATGTTGAGGGAGGGACCGAGTGATGTGTCGGCTCCTAGCTCATGATCCCTGGCGGGTAGGGAAGGTTGAGGGAGGGACCGAGTGATGTGTCGGCTCCCAGCTCATTATTCCTGGCGGGTGGGGAATGTTGAGGGAGGGATTGAGTGATGTGTCGGCTCCTAGCTCATGATCCCTGGCGGGTAGGGAAAGTTGAGGGAGGGACCGAGTGATGTGTCGGCTCCCAGCTCATTATTCCTGGCGGGTGGGGAATGTTGAGGGAGGGACCGAGTGATGTGTCGGCTCCTAGCTCATGATCCCTGGCGGGTAGGGAAGGTTGAGGGGGGGACCGAGTGATGTGTCGGCTCCCAGCTCATGATCCCTGGTGGGTGGGGAAGGTTGAGGGGGGGACCGAGTGGTGTGTCGGCTCCCAGCTCATGATCCCTGGCGGGTGGGGAAGGTTGAGGGAGGGACCGAGTGATGTGTCGGCTCCCAGCTCATGATCCCTGGCGGGTAGGGAAGGTTGAGGGGGGGACCGAGTGATGTGTCGGCTCCCAGCTCATTATCCCTGGCGGGTAGGGAAGGTTGAGGGAGGGACCGAGTGATGTGTCGGCTCCCAGCTCATGATCCCTGGCGGGTAGGGAAGGTTGAGAGAGGGACCAAGTGATGTGTCGGCTCCCTGTTCATGATCCCTGGCGGGTAGGGAAGGTTGAGGGGGGGACCGAGTGATGTGTCGGCTCCCAGCTCATTATCCCTGGCGGGTAGGGAAGGTTGAGGGGGGGACCGAGTGATGTGTCGGCTCCCAGCTCATTATCCCTGGCGGGTGGGGAAGGTTGAAGGAGGGACCGAGTGATGTGTCGGCTCCCTGCTCATGATCCCTGACGGGTGGGGAAGGTTGAAGGAGCGAAAGTAGAGTGGAGTGAGTATGCGAGGGAGAGCGCTGCTGAGTGCGAGACAAGGGAACGTTTCCTAACGCTGTTACGAAAGCATTGGTCGCGCAGATCGCATTGTACCAATGTACACCGGCAGTGATTCGAGTGATAGTGATGCCTCTAGTGCTTGTGACAACACGGTTTCCAGTGAAGCTGAATCTGGATGTGAGTTAGAATTAGCAACTCCTCTGTGAACATCTTCATCTGGTAAGTAAGTGTTTCCTGTACCGTTAGTAGTAGTAATAGTAGCCCCTGTCAGGCTGTCCGCCGATGTGACGCAGATGGTGCGACCACATCCCTTGCAGGGATCACGAGCTCAGAGCCGTACTGTAATTCCGATTATGCCAGTCGTCCGTAAGCTACCTTGTCGAAGGGACCTGGTAACCATCCTTCTATTTCCTCGCGCTGACTCCCAGTTTCACGTCTTTTCAATCGCATTAAATCAAGACTTTATGTTAATTTGAGCCGTTCTTTTTACTACCATCGTATAAAGTATCCTCTGCCAAATGGGGGGGGGGGGGGGGGTAGACGCATTCAGATTTTCTTTGTGTGTCCAGCATTGCTTCCACTTACTTGTGCCGGACCCTTCTCTATCATCTTTCCTGTTGACCTCTCTTGTACCGGGTGAGTTAGCAGGGCGTTACGGCGTGGCTGCTGTCAGTCGCTCATATCCGGGAGGCGAGGAGGTTCAAATCCCCCTGCCGTCAACCATGAAGTTGGTGTTCCGTGGTTTCCCATCTTCCTTCCAGGCAAATGCCGGGGTTGGTTCCTAACTATAGGCCACAGCCGCTACCGTCCAATTCCTCGTTCTTACATTCAAACTTTCCTCCCCAGACAACACTCCACACACTACGGTATATGTCGGTCACCCCATGGGTGTCCGCTTAGAATCAGCAACAACCTCTGGCGAGCCGAACATTTCCTCGGACACTCCCGGGACTAAAAAGAAGCCATACGATAAAAAAAGAAATTAAAAATAAAATAAAAAACCCTGCTACTCAACTCATGTTCTCTTTCGACCAAGACGATATTAGGATATCTCAGGTCTGGCGTGTCTTTCGCTTTCCCACCTCAATTGGCCTATGACGCATCTTTCTTGATACCCTCATTCTTCAAGGGATCACACCTCTCCTTTTTCCAAAGGAGGCAGGGTGTGTGTAGCCCCACGACTGGGTGCAGCCTGGACAGGGCTGGATTTACCAATAGGCCCCAAGGCCCCGGCTTATGGACGCACCGTGCTGAGGGGCGCAGAATTAATCCCCACATTTTTTGTCATAAAATTTCCATAAAATGGTATAGATTACAATACACGTATTCCGTATAATGTTATGATTTAAATTAAACTTTCTAAAATGTTGACACTTTTACAATTTATATTGTGGCCATTATGTTCCAACAAATGTTTTGCAACAGCAGATTTTTCGATTTCAGCTTTAGACAGTAATGTTTTATGATTTATTAGGAGAAAATTTAAGTCTTGAATATTAATATCAGTTTAATTTGAGTAATTCATTATGCATAGTTGTAGGTTGTTTGATGTAGTGTCTATATCTGAATATCTGTAAGTGAAGAATGATTCTTAATTGGTTTAAAGTTATATTAATATCTCGTTGTCCTATTTATTTATAGTTTATACCTAGGTATTGAGACCACTTGATCTCATGCTGGTGATGATTTTTAGTTGTAACAGAAAATACTCCACCCAAGAAATCACTGAACGCACTCCGGAAGCTTGTATCATCTTCAGGAGAATTTTTGACTTCGTTTGGAAGCTTGTGAAGAATTAATCATGATCGCAGATGTTTATCTACGATGTGCATCTTTGAGAAATATCATTATCAGTAATTCTGCATTTTAGCAACGTCAGCATGGCAATATTTTGGGTAATTAAAGGTATTTGAATCGCAGAAACGCGAGGAAGAAGGAAGTAGAAGCTAAATGACTTCGGTGGTATTCGAAGCCGGAACACGCCATGCAGGGAGGAAGGGCAATCCCATGTGCGCTTGAGCCGCACGGAAGTGTATTCGAATAAGTCCAGTTGAGTGACCGAGGAACATTTTGGTTGAGAGAAGACTAAGTAAGTCTTATCTAAGGATTGACAAAGCATCCTAAAGTTTATCAGCACCGCAGTGCTTGTGAAATCATGTTCGACTAAATAGTAATCACACGATAAAGTGATATTTATAAAAGAAGTGATTTAGTGACTATTTTTGTACGTTCAGTACATGTACAACGCGACACCACATGGTGGAATGTGGGTCGTAAAATTTCATCAAAGTGAAAAATTATAGCATTATTCACCAGTATTGAGTGCTGTAAAAGTTGTATTTATGTCAGTGAAATATGCCGTGCAGAGGCGAATCTCACACAAATATTCCAGTGATTGTGTTATCACATGTGCCAACGAATCTGTGAATGATAGCTTCAGTGAAGCAGGCACATGGCCATTTATTCTTTAAAGCCTGCACAACTTAAAGCCAGTGTAGCTATATAAATTATCATCAGTGATAAAAGCAGTGTTTTTGTAACTTATTCATCATTGCAAGAAGAATGTCAAAATGTGTGACTGGGACGTCATGCTAATTCACACCTGTACCACGAGGAACGAGATGATGACGTAAATATCCTAATGGAGGAGCCATTGATCATCTAACACCAGCAATATGGAAGCCCATACGAGAATTACTCAAACCTTGGCCAAGGAAAATATTACTTCAGACTGGGAACATGAGGATTTACCCATTAAATTGAAGCCAGGAATGTTCCCCTGCGTGTAACAGGGTGCCATGAGTTTTCGTTAATTTCTACTTGTATTTGGTTATAGTCTCGTGGGTGGATAAGTTGTAGCGAACCGTTTAGATATAACAGTCATTTAGGTAGAGTTTGTGTTTTCTTGTAGATGCCGCTGAAGGCATACTTTTCACTTCCATAGGGTTCCACATTTTTGGTAGAAAGCTTATGCCCAGAGTTCGGCACCTCAGAGGGGTGCATTTATATGTCATAATTGTTGTATAGTCCCTAGAATGGACGTCAGTTTAGGAGGAGCAATGATTTATTTGATTTAACCAGCTCAAAGTATTTTTATTCCTTTTAGGTAACTTTGAGACCCCATTGTTTAAATATATGAATACGCCACTGTTAGTCGGTCGTATCATTTCGATGCTGTAAGAGTTACGCATCTACCCTTTTATTGTAAATATATTTTGAAGGTCTTAGAACCTGGATTCAAGGAGAATCATGTCAAAGAATGGGAGTGTCTGTAGCCAAAGCACTCGTAAACCGACCATTCAACATGTAACCGTATTGTTACGTGCCACCCATAGTGGCACTTTTGTTAACTGGATTACGGTGGGTAGGAAGCACAACACCAATTACTGCTTAAAGAAATAAATAACTTTATTGTGGCCAGAAATATACACTACTCAACAGCAAATAGCAATTATTTGCTTACTCCAGTTTCCTCAAGTCTCTTCCTTATGCGCTCTTGGCCCCTTTCACTTGTCAACAGACCACAGTTAATCCCTCGTAATGAGGTGGCCCCGTACGCTAGCTCGAAATAGCTGCACTAGCTCTGTCACTCACTGTTTCACAAGCACCACAATCACTTCCTCGGTGTCAAGAGAATCAGCTTCACTCGCTCAAAACACAGTTCCTCTGTAGGAGTCTCACTTCCCCGCTCCACTAGTGGTTTCGCAAGTCACCACACTTCTGTCGCTCACGATAATCGCTCACACTAGCTCGTAAAACACAACAACAACCACTGCTTGACGGGTCACTCTTATATAGCCGGCCGGTGACTCAATAAATGCTTCTAGATCCATCCAGAGTCCACGGCTTCTCGAGGTTTCCAGCGCTGGTCCAGCCACGAATGTTCTGGACTATCCCTTTGTCCTAGTAGCCCTGTTGCATAAGGCGCGCGCAATACAGGAGGCAGGGCACAGCCCAGCCCTGGGGCAGTTGTGACTCACGCGGCGAGTGATGACACAAACTCACAGCCGTAACAGTATCATTGACAATTATAAGCCAGGAGAATGGTGTTATTAAGAACATTTAGTTACATTGACTGCACTGCGCACGTTATTTTTGCAGAATTCTGTTCTTTTGTGACACAGTGGTGTATCTTTTTAATATATTTGCAAAGTGACACATCTTTCTTTTGCTACGCTTTGCCAAGCTGTGATCCAGCCTATGTATAAACTTCATTTTTCAAGGCGAGTTACGAGGCCTTACTGTCCAGATAATAATGACATCGAATTATAAGGTGTAAGAGATGCAAACTGCAACCCGTCGACGGCCCTGGCCAGCAGCTCGTCGGTAACTCGATGACCAACGCTCTGCTTCACCAGAATGACACCGCCCAATGGCCAGCGTGGATGGGCCTACTTACCTGTATTCAGAGGTCCGGGTCGCTTCCGCAGCAAATCACCTCCAGATGACATGTCCCAACAGAAGAGCTCCAAAGGAGTGGAAGGAAGATGGAGAAGGGGACAACGCACAGGCTATCCTACAGACACCCCCCAATAACTAACGGAACTGCAGTCGATGAAATAATGTCACAACAGTTGATAAAAAAAAAATTAAAAAAAAAAATTGATTGTTAAAATTAGCAAACACCTCCACCAGATACAGAACATGCATCAACCAGCACAATTTACAAGGAAGGCAAGAAACCGCTTAACATGCTTGCTTGCAAAGCCAAGAAAAGAAAAGACTTAAATTAAAATTAAAAAGTTAAAGCCCAAAGATTACATTTAAATTACATATACAGGCATAATCAAATGAGAAAGGGCTTGATAATTTACAGGGGAATGCAATAGCGATCCGACAGGCGGAGATCCCGGCCACGAAGAAACGAGAAATAAAAATTAAATTAACCAAATTAAATTGAATCAGAAAACAATTCATTAATTTGCATGATGAAGATAAACACAGGAACAATTACTAAAAACGCAATGTTAAACCGACAAGGTTAAATAAAAAACATCTTAAGTTAACACAACACGTTTGAGTTTCGCGGTCGACGCCAAGAGACTGAGCTCGCGACCAGAATGCATCTCGTCAAAACAAAAAACGAACATGGCCACTCACAAAAAACAGGAGACCGCATGCCTGATCGAAACTACGGCAAACAATTAGCAAAATTAAATATTAACATCAGCAGAAGGAAATGAACGGCGGAAAACAATTATACCTAAATACTATTACGAACAGGGAAGGGCAACAGATCATGAATAAATTAAATTATATGTCAATCCCAAGATTGCCAAAGGAAAATAAATAATAATTTAAACGTAAAATAAACTTATACATGTGTCTCCAGAAGGTACAAGAAAATAATAACAAAATTAATATATATATGTAAACATTATTAAAACATAAAAGAAATTTTAGGCCTATCATGCAAAACAAACAGGCATCTCGTCGTACATGCAAGGCCAATATAGGAGCTACATAACAATATAATTAAGATTTAATAATGTAACGTACCTTAACATTTTTCAGTGGAGACACAATAAAAATAAAATATTTAACACACTTAAAAAAAAATATGAACTACCAGAACATTGCAGCGAAGTACACCCAAGCTGCTTAGATCATGCACGAGGCTTTCCTTCTTGTAGCCAGTAAATGAACAGACCACACGTCATCTTCAGGGCAAATTAAGACATAAATGCCTAGGAGCACATGCATCTTCTTAGTTTCCTTTTCTTGAATGGTATTCATTTTTGGTAAAAGCTAGGGGCCAAGGCTCCCCTAGCACAACAGAAAGAAACTGTTCCAACCAGCTGCCTTCTTGTTTACAAACCAGCAGACCATGAACTCCACAAGATGGCGGAGAAAAGCGCGTCAAGAACCGAACTGCATTCATGTCTATATTCACCGTCCAATCACGGCTTGACACCTCAATCAACAATGTCATAATTAAGTGATAATTTTGGCGGTATCATGAAATATCAATATTATTTTGTTTATGATGTAGAATTATAATTGCCTTCACACAAGACTGGGATAGGATGAGTTTTAATAAGGTACAACCAACGCATTCTATTGGAGAAGCAGGAACCACGTGGAGACTTCCAAAGTCCGACAGCAGCTACCATCTCGTGTTCACAGACGGAACCAAGCGACGAAACGGTCGTTTCAAAAATGTCAAGAATTGCATCCAGGGGTAAATACATGTTTGAAACGTTGGGACGGGCTCTTGCACGTAACACAAACCATAGACATTTTTCGATTGCATTACACTAGTTTGCATACATGCTTTGATAGACTTTGATACGCAGTGAATCGTGGTGAATAACACTCGAGTTTCGTGAGGATGAAAACTCACGACACTCAAGGTTATTTACTGTAACCTGCAGAGCAGCAGACTGGATTATCAAGTGAGACAGTTGACGCACAATAGCATACGTTGTTTCAGCTAGCCAGATTATTTTTATCGAGCTGTTCTTGGAGCTCAGTTGGAATGCACTCTTGTATCATTGTAATTGTTTGAGTATAGGGAGATTAAGAATGCTTAATTGAATTCACAGGTATTGTAAGCGGATAGATGAAGGATCTTTACCTTATCTTTTATACTATCATGGTAACTCTTATAGAATGGAGCCACACTTTTGCTTATTTCTGAAGGCTTATTTTCTCACTTAAGGTGATTGATTGTTTCCGTGTTTTGACACGTTGATCTATGGGGTGGTTTCTCGTTCGTTTATTATGGCAGCAGATTCATAGGGATGACTGCTGAGGTGAATGCTTTTCGTGATCCAGTGAAGGACACGTTTAGATATTTTAGAATGGTAATTAGATGGAGCATTGCTTGCCCATCTGGAAATGTGTTATTGTGGACTAGATTATATTTCTATGATATTGGAGCCGCTTAGTGATCAAGGTTGCTATGATTATTCGTATCATGCATCTTGTGTTATTGTTGACAAACTGATGCCACATGCATTCTGTTGTGTTTAGTTTTCAGTCCATTAGCCTTGCATATTGGTCATTCAATAATTAAGACTCTCTTAAACAAAGATAGTAATAATCAGAAACCTAAATCATGAAAGATAATTATTATTAAACCGACGTGGGTTAAAACTTCAATTAAATCTTAATCAACCGTTTAACTTTGATCACGATTGTTTCAACGTGGACCAATGCAACGTGCTTGAGACAGGATATCCCTGGAAGGGAACTTTAGAGAAATACATTGTTAGACTTGACAGGAATCAGTTTGATGACTGAAGGTGGTCAACTAGTGGGTCGTGTACCACATGTTTGTTTTGACATGCTTTAAAAGCATGCCTTGTCTGAATTCACATACACTATGGATAACGGAAGGAACAAACAGTCTCCATTTTGAAGTAGGTAGGGTAATAACAAGAATTATTGTGTCATTTAGACTTTCACGGCCCGTGTTACTATTCATAATGTTGAATTATGGGCTTATGCCGTGTTTTATTATATTAATATTCGACGCGTTTCGAAAGAAACCATGTCTTTCTTCGTCAGGAATAATCTGGAATACGACAATGTAGCTAAGAGAAAGCAACGAAGAACCAGTGGCGATTCCTCCATGTAGGATGTGAGGATCATCCTACAGTCAGCTCTCAGCTGTAACTGTTTAAAAAAAATGTTTTGTAAAATAGTATTTGGGGCTAACTTGCGCGCCCTCTCGATAAGCTCTGTGTCACTGTCACTGTCAGGACTTGTAACTAGTTCTACATTTCACCCCTAGATGGGTGAAGTGTGACCTTCACCTCCCGGAGTAGAAACTGAGGAAGAGAGCCTTGCATCCTCAAAGCACGTATTTATAGCTTAAGAAATGCTTGGGAGACCTTGAGGGGGAAGGGGCAGGTATGGTCTCTTAAATGGCGCTCTGAGGACGTCTACTGAGATCCTCAAGTCTCGCTATTGGTTACATACAAACCAGCGCTACAGGCTTATTGGTTACGATTTCGCGCTGTCAGAATGGATACGGCAGTCTGTCTTCACCGTGTGCACATCATTTGAGTGGTATTGTAGTACGATTGTATTGTATTGTGTTGTGCTGTGTAATGTGTTCGTAATTGTGCTGTGCGACTGAATAATTAAAATTAGACTTAGTCTAATATCTTCAATTTAGACCAGCTATAATAATTATTTTAAATTAATAAGTAGCCTACTAAAGTGCGTTGATTTATCTCGTGTGTAGTATTTTTTAAATGATGGCCAGCGTGAATACGCCAGGTACTTCGGGACCAGAACCAAATAGCAGTAGACTAACAGGTGCAATAGAGGAGCCATGTGACCGTAACTGTGTTATCGAGCGGCTTTTTCTGCATCCATTCAGTTCATTTAGCCATGCGGAGGAGAAAGAACTAATCTCGAAGGGACGACCTACTCCTCCCCTACCTAACTTATGTCAATTCAAAAAAACAGGTGGGAAAATAGTAAAATTAAATTTTTCGTTTCCAAATATGCAGAAATATCTTGGTTATGTGGGTGCAAGGCATTAAATAAGCTTTACTGTTGGCCTTGTTTACTATTTTCCGTTCAGAAAAATGTTTGTAACAGCAGTGGCGTAGCTGATTTGAATAATTTAGGAAATGTATTACGAAAGCGGCATCAACAAAGTAAGGAACACATTGCAGCGGCAATCTCACTGAAACAATTTCAAAACTCGGATACTAGAATTGAATGCTGTCTTAGCAAAGCCTATAAAGAGTCAATAGACACACACAATGAAAAAGTGAGAGGCAATAGGTACGTTATGAAGTGTTTAATAGATGGTACTTGCTTCCTGGCCCTTCAGGAGCTACCTTTTAGAGGCCATAATGAATCGGAAGATTCTGCTAATAAAGGCAATTACAGGGAGTTTATTCAATACATGGCAGAACGCGACGTGATTTTGCATAATCACCTACAAAATTGTACTGTGTTCTCAGGCCAAGGTTCAATGATACAAAATGACTTCATCGACGCTTGTGCTCAACACTTAATGCAGAACATAAAAGCCGAAATCTCCTGCTGCGCAGTTTGTTGCAATTATTGTAGATGAGACAATGGACATATCAAGGAAGGAGCAATTAAGTATAGTGTTCAGATATGTTGATCCTATGGGCGAAATTCAAGAAAGGTTCATAAGATTCCTTGATTTGAGCAGTAACAGAAGTGCCGAAAGAATAGCAACACATGTCTTTAATCATTTAGATGAGTTTCAATGCAGTAGTAAGTTAATTACTCAAACCTATGACGGCGCATCTGTCAATACTGGCCAATATAACGGACTAGCCGCGAGAGTAAAGTCAAAGTGTCCACGAGCATTGCTCACTCTCTGCTATGCACACAAACTAAATTTAGTATTGCAGGACTGTGTAAAAGTGATCAGAAATTGTAAAATATTTTTCTTGACCATTTCCGGTTTCGCGTCGTTTTTCTCCAATTCAAGCAAAAGAACTCATGCTCTTGACGAGATAGTAAATGCCCGTTTTCCTTCTGTTGCTCCAACCAGATGGTTATACAACAATAGACTAGTGGAAATGATTTACAACCACAAAACAGAACTGATTCAGTTGTTCAGTCAAATAATTGAGAATGACACAATGCCGTTCGATCCTGAAACACGATTTTGTGCGAAAGGATTTCTTAAGAACCTTCTTGATATTGAGTTCAATTTTCTGTTGGAAATTTTCCACTTGGTTCTACCTAAAGCAGAAATACTTTTCAAAATTTTGCAAAAGAAGATATGTGACGTTATATTTTGTGAGAGTAAAATCCAAGAATTTAAAGAGTTTTTGAAGTCATGTCGTGAAGAGTTTGATGAATTGTGGGCTAAACTGCGTAACAAAGACGCTCCTGTTACAAAGAAGCAACGAACTGACAATCAAGATGACATGAAAACCTCATTTCGCCGCCTATACTTTGAAATAGTTGATCACTTCTCAGCGCGTATTGAAAAGAGATTTAGAGACATTCATTCTTTGCCATTTTTCGCTCTTTTAAATGTCGACAAATTTGAGGAATATTCTCACTGTTTTCCCATTAATCATCTTCATTCTCTAATGAAATCGCCATATGGCAGCTTTTTCGATAGTCCGGGACTAAATTCTGAATTGTCTTACGTCTTCAGTTCACCGTCATTTAGATTAAATTCCATATCAAAATTGAATGACTACATTGTATCAAACGATTTCGGTGACACATTACCAGAAGTGTCAAAACTCATCAACTTAATTCTGACTATTCCCGCTACTAGTGCCTCAACAGAAAGGAGCTTCTCTGTGTTGAAGCGCATTAAAACATACTGCAGAAATTCTACAGCACAATAACGTCTCAATGGTCTAGCATCACTTTCTATCGAGAAAGCTTTCTTCCGGGACTTGAAAAAAAAAACACATTAATTCCATGACACAATCATCAATATCTTCGCGGAAAATAAGGACAGGAGTATCGATCTGAAATTCAAATAATCCACTAACCAGGTATGTTTTGTGTTGTTCACTATATATTTTACAGATTGATATTACTTTTATTATTATTATTATTGTTATTATTATTATTATTATTATTATTATTATTATCATGCTCTTCCCTTTAGAAATTCGAACTACAGTAGGCTATAGCCTACCGGAAACTGTAATTTTCAACCTTTCTCATTAATTTATCTTTGGACTTCATCCTATTACGTCCTACACATTATAAAAATCAGGAGTCACCACTGCGAAGAACATATAGAAGGTGCCCAAAGATGGACGCCATTATAGCCCCATGTTAGGGACAACGGAAAGCAGCAGTGAATTACTTTCTCAGGGTTCTGATAATAGGTAGCCAGGATTCACTGAGATTGTAGCCGGTGTCACGGTTGAAATTATCTGGGTGTTTACGTATTTCAACCGCCTCCCTGATGATTCTGGGACGATATTGCTTTATACGGGCAAGAACATCCACTCCTTGGAACATGACATCATGGCCAGGTGTTAAAGCATGATCGGCAACAGCTGATTTATCAGGTTGAATGGGCCTGATACATCTATTATGTTCCTTAATGCGAGTGCATATTGTTCTCGAAGTCTGCCCGATGTAAACCTTGCCACAAGTACAGGGAACTCTGTAGATACCCGGTTGTTGCAATTTAGGCAAACTGCCATGATGTCATGTTCCAAGGAGTGGATGTTCTTGCCCGTATAAAGCAATATCGTCCCAGAATCAGCAGGGAGGCGGTTGAAATACGTAAACACCCAGATAATTTCAACCGCGACACCGGCTACAATATCAGTGAATCCTGGCTATCTATTATCAGAACCCTGAGAAAGTAATTCACTGCTGCTTTCCGTTGTCCCTAACATGGGGCTATAATGGCGTCCATCTTTGGGCACCTTCTATATGTTCTTCGTTGCTTTCTCTTAGCAACATTGTCGTATTCCAGATTATTCCTGACGAAGAAAGACATGGTTTATTTCGAAACGCGTCGAATATTAATATAATAAAACACGGCATAAGCCCAAAATTCAACATTATGAATAAGAATTATTGTGTTTTCTCAATTTATTGCAGAGTATTTTCCCTATGTGAACCCTACTGTTGTTCATTTTTGTAGTATTATTGTATAATTCTTTGATTGTAATGAAATGACTGTTATACTAGTTTTGTTTAATTTGTACACGGACGTTTGGATCCGTTGTTTCTGTAATTCAAGATTTAGGTTAGACAGATAAATATTAAATGTAAATGCGGGATGTTTTTAGCGTCATTTAGATTTTTGCAGTCATGTTTGCCTATTTATTTATGGCACGATGATTCTTCCTAGGACATCGTTACTTTTTCCATTGTAAATTTAATTAGGGTTTGTTACATTTTTCCCAGTTTTGCGAGATTTTTTATTGTAATTAGAACTGATCACGAGGGTTTAATTTCATAGTTTAGGGATTTGTTTTCTTTCTTTGTTGTGTTTGATTAGATAGCGGATTAGCCGATTTAATGCCCTCGGATCCTAGCTTAGGGGTTGGATTTTATCAATAAATATTTCCAACGATATTTACTTAAGATTGGACTACTTTCTTTCATAGTTTTTTTTTGTGGGGAGTGTATTACCAGGGTGTCTTTGACATTGCAAATCATGATGGGAACCTGATCCTTAGGACAGGGGAGTCTCACAGCCGGCGAGCCCTTTTGGTTTGCACTCCGATCCTCTTCGTCGGTATGTGTTCGGAGGAAGAGGTCATCTGGGAGGCCATACACGGTTGGTGGTAACCAGATGATCTCCTCAAACGGGCACGTAACACTTATATCTATTCCTTTGGCGCCCAACCAAGTGGCCGGTTTTTAGGGACATGAAGGCAATCAGCTTCATGCCGTTATTGAAGAGGATAATATTTTATTGTTTATTGACAATTTGTGTGGACTGGGCCGAACTCTAGACGTCGTCCAGCAGTACAATAGGTCAAATGGCTTTCTTTTAAGATGTCAGACCATGGACGAAGTACAGCTATATTTAAAATTCAGGATAGGACATATATTTTGCCGGCACTTCGTCGTGAGTAAATGTAACTTGTCTTTTGTTTGCTTGCCTGTTGTTGTTAAAGTAAATGTAGAATCAGTTGTCTCCGAAAGTTCAGAAGTAGTCGAGGGTGTTTATTTGATGAAAACCAACTTTCCACCGCGGACCAATTCCATTTTTGTAGTTAGTTAGATGTAAGATGACTCCTCCTACATCTCAAATTTGTATCAACGTTATGGATGAGGAGAGATTGACGATCCTGTTGGACGGGATGCTAAGAAATATGAATGCTAACTTAGCTACTATTAATGCCTCCTTAGACAATGTTAAGGGTGACTTTCAGGAAAATGCCAGATTGATAAGTGGTGATATGTCTACTAATGTAGCCATCCTTAATGCCTCCATAAATGAGAATGTGGCCACTATTATTGCCTCCATAAATGAAAATGTAGCCACCATTAATGCCTCCATAATTGAAAATGTAGCCACCCTTAATGCCTCCGTAAATGAAAATGTAGCCATCTTAAGGGGTTATATGGCTGAAAATGTAGCCACTATTTATGCCTCCATAAATGAAATGTAGCCACTATTTACGCTTCGATACACACTGTTAGGGGTGACCTCACAGCAGATATAGCAAGTTTAAATACTTCTCTTAATGATATAAGAGTGATGGTGCTAAAGCCACTTTGGTTGTTCACAACCAATCTTAAGCTAACCTTAGGCGAGATCTAGAAACCAATCGTGCGGAAGCTAATGGTAATTTACTTAAGGGGTTAGCTGATCTTCGCATTGACCTAGACAATGGTAGAAAAGAAACGGAAACACGGTTAGAGGCGATAGAAGAAAGCCTTGAGGAAAATAGTCTGAAAATGTTCGAGTTGCAATTGCAGATTGCCACTGTTAATGATCAACTAGGCCTTAGAGGAGCAGCCATCGAGGGACGACTGGACGAAAACCAGACTTTTCATGATGGGATCAGAAGAGAATTAGGATTGGTTAGCACATGCATGCGCATAATGAGAGGCGTAGCTATAGCCGTTCATGGGAACGTGAAAGCCATCGCGAAGGACATGGTACGATTTCGGGATGAGCTGACCAGTAGTACTCAGCTTATAGCTACTCTGACACTAAACGTAGAGGATCCTACTCATCAACTGCACGCTAATCAGGCCGAATTGACAAGGGAAATGATTAGCGTCAAGGAAGACATGAGTAAACATAACACTACAGTTGAGAGCCGTCTGACAGAGCACCAGACGACCATTGAAACTACTGTTAAGGAAGTTAGAGATGATGTTTCAAGAGTCGAGGGACATTTTGCAGAAATCAGGAAAGAATTCACAGGAGTTAAGGACCAATTCACACAACATCAAACACTAATGGAGGGACGATTAGTAGAAGTTTCAAGGGAGTACAAGAAGGCTGTCCAGGAGGTGGACGAATGTCTTCGAGGGAAACTCGAACGTTTGGAGTTGCTAATGACTCATCTGTCAGCCACGAGCAACACAACTAATAGCGAAGATGTCGTAAATATGGTAAATGAATCAACGGTAGTGGCTGGGACTGGATCTTTACCTTAACCAATGATTATTCCGGTATAGATGTACCAAAGTGATCCATTAATAGGCTATATTCTGTGTAATACTAATGATATATTCCACCGTGAGGTCTCTAACAAGTCGCATCTCGTACCTTTACATTGGGAAAGGGCCTCATTTGCCACATAACCTATTAGGTTTTGAGGCCTTGGGATTGTTAAGCACATTTAGTAAGTAGGTGGAACCAACTATACATTCTCTAAGACCGCGGATACGGGTTCCAGTAAAATTTGTTCAATGGGGAGGCAATTTTTTTACGAGAATACTGGGGGTAGGTAGATCCAGATTCCAAGTTGACAAAACTCGAGGTCCAAATTTCTGTCCAATGTGTGCGCTTACGATTTTATTGCGATAAATATTGTTAGTATTTTACCACAAATGTTCCTTATAAATTAACATTTGACACTGACAACATCACTTCAATAAATTCCGACAAAACTAACTCGACCATGGAAATATACGAGCACGATGATCGTTCACATGTTGAGTGGAAGAACTCTTAAGTGCCACTAGATTGCTCCACTATCATGGCACACTCTCGTGGATATATTATCAACTTCCCTCTCAGGAACATCGGGGTAACCATTTGAGAAAATTAATCTTCTCACAATGATTCAGGTGACATATCAATTAATAGCCCATCAGAAAGCGACAAAGTGTTAAGAGAGAGCTTCGCGAGTGTGGTTTCTGTCTCTTTAAACACCATCGAGTGCATGTCACTAAACAACTAATTATGTAGGGGCGTTGGTAAGACATATTTAGGATCTGACTGCTTGAGGCTTGGCAGCTACAATGGAAGGCAATGTAACTCACTACACCATACCTCTGGGCTCACTGGAAAGTTTTGGAAATGTATGGCACCACATAGCATGGATCTTTTACCCGTCTGAAAAACATTCATCAAATATAGACACGTAGACTGTCAAGGCTGGATACACACAACAGCATCATTAATATTATTATTAATTTGGATGATAAATACAATTATTGAATTTATATACAGTATATTTAAAGGAACCTTCCGTATGTAGCTTCACCCAAGAGCCTATGTTCATCAGCTACGTGGAATTCTTACGAATTTGAAGTGAACCCTAAATCGGGGATTCACGCGGTTCATTCTCCATACTGGCACAGAGCTCAGTTCAGTTTAATTTCAATGTTGTAAACTGTGAAACTCGACCACCGATATCACCAGCTTAAGCCCAGCTTGAATTTTAATTTGAGCTTTAGCTCTGACTATATAACTGAGCACAAGTGAACAATATGACACATAAGCCCCATCAGTTATTTAATGGAAGGGGTGAAGTATAAAAATGATTCAAACACTTTATTCCTGGCAATTTAATATTTAATGCAGTTAACTACTGTAACCTGTTATTCGAAGGGTATTTATGACACTGAAGTAAGTCAGATGGAACCTAATTAATGTTTGTTTGAACGCGGCAAATTATTCAGCCAAGTGAATTTAATTTAGAATGATGATTATTATTATTATTATTATTATTATTATTATTATTATTATTATTAATGTCATATTTTATTTTGGAGCATTTAAATTTTATAACCAACACAGATAGGTTTCCTATCTAATAGAAAACACTATCAATCGGATTATTCCGATGTCCATTATACAAGTAAATTATTTGATTGCGGAGAGTACGGATTTTATATTCAGTTAGGGCTAGTTGGGAGTTTTGCGTCATCGGGAAGTACGGATCCAGGAATAGCCGTTGAGAACAACAACTAGATGTCGCAACCGAAGACAAATTCTTCAACCAAGAAAAGGCGATATGTTTATTGAAATGGAAAATGTACATCGAAGCGTCACTGCAAGAGCAATGAACTTTTAGGCGGGAAGGAGCGCATGGGGTGTCTCAGCCAATCAAGAGAAGGACGGCCCATACCCGGCTGTGTTGAGATCCATGAAGACGCGCGGTGATTGGTCATCAGGCGAGGCGGGAGAACGAGGAGTGGATCGTTGGAAGGGGAAGCGTGCTGATTGTATATAGTGACCGCGCGGCGTGAAGAAGAGGACTTACTTATTACTTTTGGTTCCGTAATGGACGGGCCGTTACTTTGATTTAGAGAACATTATAATCTTCGCATTAGTCTCCGGACTTATCACTTGTGTTCCTTGGTGAACTACATCTTACCGGTATACTCCACTGACCAATTCGTCATGGGTATTATACGAGCTGTTGTGAATATTCAGACCGTATAAGTGGCTTTGGGACTTAGATCCACCATTGACAGTATTCAAACTTTCATATTAATTCGCTACTCCATCAAGAATCGAGGAAGATGACGCCGACCGAGAATCTACAGCAATCTCTCTTGAAGCAACAAGTACGAGGGAGAAAGTATCTCCAATGGTGAGCGGAACTGACGCATATCTACGCAATCTTTCTCTTTTCATTATTTTTCGTCGTAAATTCAGTAACTTCATAGGTTGGTAATAATCGTAAATTCATCCGACCTCCAATTCCACGTAATTTTCATGTGGTAATGGTAAAATCGTTTAAGCTCCTTTTATTATTATTATTAAATTAACCACAGTCTTGTTTTTGATTATTAAACTACTTTTATTCAACATGCAATCTTCAATTCCAGTAGGTAGCTTTATATATAAGACAAAACCTTCTCCCAATGCAAATGTTATCAGGCTTAATGATGCAATCATACCACGGTCTGATTTCAAAGAGTATCTTAAGTGTTCTACGCAAGCTAGGGGTCGATATAAATATAAATTTTAGGATTCAACTTGATGTTGGCTCCTTGGCGCCCAATTATCAAATCAATCTCATACGTAGAAGGTAAAGGTAAAACGTTACACTACAGGGGTGTACAATCATGGTTATGAGTAAAGTGATGCCGTTTTCTGGTTGCGATCACATTTAATTCAAAACAAGAAACATTATTTTCTACCCTTTATAGAACTTCTAGTAAACACTCTGAACAAAGGATGACCAAACCTTATTTTGAGTCTGTCATGAGCTGCAACATTTTGCTGAACATAATGCACAATTAATACATTTCCAAACTCTGAAGGGAGGTCCTAGTGGTTAAGACCAGGAATTTATTTATTTATTTATAGTATGGCTTTAAGTGCATTTTTCGCCCGAGTCTGTAGCTGCTTCCTGCGGTCACCCTTAGGGTGAGCTACAAGTTCTGTTCAATTTCAAGTAGTTCCAACTTTCGCTACCAGATATCAATGATACCTATTGGTGAACGTTGGAACTTTGATAGAGCGTTTCGACGAAATCTAACCTAACAATTTAGCTTCACACAAGTTTAGTCTGTGAAAGGATCTTTTCATCATCAGCAGCTTCTAAAGGCTAAAAGCCGTGTCGTTGCAGCCATTTCTTATGGTCTTCAGCAGATCTCTTCATATTGACATACGATTCACATTCCATTTCCTTGACAATGTTCTTGAGATACGATTGTCTTGGTCATCCCCTTGGTTTCTTCCCCCAACATTCTTCCTTCAAAAATTACCTGGAGGAGAGTGTCATGTCTGAGTACGTGTCCCATGAATTTTGATTTCCTTTCTTTTTACATGCCATACTGTGCCCAAATCTAGGAATGGGTATTCCAAGATTCAGACACCTAGATATCAAGGGAAAGGCTACAGACGCTTTTGAAAGTTGAGATATTTGAATATCGCGCTCCATTACTTCTAGAATGGAATGGAAACTTTGTGCAGCCAAGAGCATGTTAAGTGACGTAGCGAGTAGTAGCAGAGGTGGAGACTATTTGTTGATTAAATAGTTAGCCATGGAATAGAGACTCGAGACTTGGATCATATTACTGGCACGACCAAATGAAAGAGAATGCACTTAGTCTCAAGTGAATCGGACCGGAGACACCGGAGATATGAGGATTTCCAGATTTCAGCGTGATCCAGCGTGGACCCGACTGTTTTGAATAAAAGCCGACCGGCCCAAGCATCATCAGCTCACTTCGAACCAAGCTCTTGCATGACAAGGTGCTGCTGCTACGTTGAGCCAAGGCACATGGTTGCCGGATCTACGCAGAAGATATCTTTAAATTGTGATAGTCACAAAAGTGCTGCGATACGTGTGGAACATAGTAAGTTTCCGGCAGAGGGAATCACTAAGGTGATTGTTATTTTTCTACGGACACTGGTGAAATACTTTATTTCTATATGGACACATGCTAGACTTTGTCTAGAAAGTACTTTGTCACAGTCCAGTAATAATAATTCAATACTTGGATATTTTAATCCAATTAGTCAGTTTCATAAATTGTAACTTGATAACCACTCCGATCTTTCAGTATATTGAAGGCCAGTCTATCACGGTGTTGTTCATTAGCCGACAAAGGGAAACTATAAGTTGCTTCGCGCATGATAGATGGTGATAAACCATGCCCAGGGAACAATCTTCAGAACAGCCGTTGATTGATTTAGACTGTCAGTGTTTTCTTGTACTGAAATGATTACCGTGAGTTATGTTACAACTGTCGTATTTGAGAATAGATCATTTGGATCTGACCCCATTTAAGCGAACTGCTATGGATTTAATTGAAGCCAATATTAAAATGGATCAACAGTTATTTCAAACTTCAAGAAATATTTCCACTATGTCGTGCTAGACAGATTGTGGGTATATAATGGCGGCCGATACAAGGATTAGACGTGCGTGTCCAATAGGGCATGTATCTGGATAAATCTGGTACAGACCAGGTTCACTACGCTTCAAGACCAACGAGAAATGTAAGCCACATTTGACTTTTATATTATGCCTAGCTAATTGGAACAAACTCATTTTCTGCAGATGACCAACACATTTGTTTTTCTTCGTATTTAAATCTTGCAATGATTTACGCAAGACATATTAGAGTTATTCTGAGTATTTTCAGCACTCAGAACAGTTTAGGATCGATGACCGAGCATAAGGAGCATTTATTCGAATGTTTCATATTTTTTTGATAATCACGGTAATCAGCCGAGGTAACTGTAAAAGTTAATAATTGTTTTTGTTGAGAAATGGATATTTTATCCATATTCGAAGAATCGAACATGTGGATTCTCACATAATGAAATAATAATTAAACACATTTACAATAATATAACTAATAATAATAATAATAATCATAATAATAATCCACTAATAATAATAATAATAATAATTTTCATAACTTTTCTAAATAATTCTTGGATCCTATATTTTCTAATAATCACATTCATTGAGAGAGAGCTTATGAAGTAGTTTAATCATTTCTAGTTTGGAACAGGTGATTTTCCGAAGGATAGTGGTTAGCGCAAGCCCGCATTCAACCAACATTACAGTTCTGGTTGAACAGTTAATATTTGCAATGAGCAAAATATATTTTTCAGATAACACGGAGAGGCATGAAACGGGAAGCAAATGATATTTGTATCAATTAGGATATTTTTGTATTTATATAAAATCATGACGTAGATACACATTCGAAAGTGAAATAGAGAGTATCATAAGTGTGGTAACTTCACGATTTTAACTGAATGGTAAAATAAAATAAACTTGTAAGTTTATAAATCTTCCAGTGTTGATAATAAGCAGAGGCTTGATTTATTGTATAAATTTTGGGAAGAAAATTTATGTGTGTGGAGTAATTGAAATGCCATTCCCAGGTGCGCATGTTTAAGTCGCAGGAATGAGGAGGTTCTTATTTGAGCATCAATCAAATAGCAGGTTCGATGACTCAGTGTTAAAGAAGGAGTATTGGAACTACACATTGCGTCGTATGAATGACCCAAAGGTTATTTCTTAAAAACCATCAGTTCTTATTTCAACCTTGTTTACGGATTCCATTAAGACTTTGATTTTGCTAGAACCCGGATTTGTCATGATAGTATTATATTCTCCTTCAGAGGAAGACCTTTGCCGTTGTTGTTGGAATATTGTGTTCTTATAAAAATAATAGAATGGGCCACTGCCAATTAAAAATAATTCTATAACCACGAATAATTTGAAGGATGTTTTCAATCCTAGTGTCATGAACTAAATGAATTTATTATGAAGCTACAATTCTTATTTCCGCATTCTGTTCAAGAATTGCAAGTTGTGAAAGTTACTAAAATGGCCACAAATATAAATATTTTTCTTAATAATGATTCCAAGTGGAAAATCGAATAGTTGAATGGTCCAACAATTTATTGATCAAGTTGATGACTCAGAAATCATATATTTTGTTAGGAACTTGAAGTTCATAATCGAGTCACTTCTCGAAACGTTTAATGTCAGAAGAACAATTAATTTTGTTGTGCTTCGCACAGTTCTTCGATGCTATGCTCAAGGGTCAGATACTTTTCAGATGTTGTTATTAATATGTGTACATAATTTGTGTTGATTCAGAGATAATAATATTTTTTTGACAATATTTTTTGAAACTGGAAAAATAAGTGAAAGTTAAAAATTCTATGAACAATTATTCTACGAGTGTTAATATTATGTAAAAATTCAACCAGTGAACTACAGTATTTCCAGTAAAGACAATTAAATTTGAACTGGATTTAATCATAAATAATGGATATAATTTTGGAACACAGTCTACAGGACTGATAATCAGACTTGTGTCTCCAAAGATAATTGTCCAATGTGTTGGAAAATTTCTGTACATTGTGTAAATAGTAATGTGGGTCGCCACACATGAATGATGCTGCTTTGAGCATTTTATTTTGCAGTCAATTTTAAATTCAGAATAAAATGAGATAATTTTACATGATGTGTTATGCCCAGTTGAATCTCCTTCTATCCTTATTGTTGCATTGAGCCAAAAATCAGTAAAGCATTTTTTTTCATTTGATGTCGTTTTTGCGATTAGCTTTAACCCATCTGGCGCCCCGGGATATTTTGACTCTCGTGCTGACTGATTCTTGGTAAAATGCATATGTGGTCGTGCGGACTCCGGTCTAAACGGGCACATAAAATCTATGACATGGGACCGCCGGCTTTACTTCCCCTCCGAAGGAAGGCATACTGAAGGATTTTTAACGCTCTTAAAGTACCCGATGACTTCGGCCGAGTTTGAACCCGCGATCTTGGGCACAGCAGTTCAGCATGCTACCAACTACGCCACCGAAGCTGTAGACCGGGAATGGTGAGGTACCTGATGACCTGCATTTCGTTATTATGTTATATCTTCCAGTTTTCGAACTGTTACTTTCGTTCTGCCTGTTGGCGATTGTTGAAATACACTTTATCAGAGGACATGGTGGGCTTATATTAACACTGAAATATTCGCCCGAGAGACCACCACAGTTGTATATTTTACAATAATGATTTCCAACTAGAAGGAAAATCTGCATAAAGCGCCAGTGTCTCTAAATAATTATTGCTGTTTGAAGATGGCCTGTTGCTATGGTAACATGGGCTATGTTGCCAATACTACTAGTGGGGGCTCTGATGCATCCCGAATGCAAAGTGGGGCTTTGCTCTTTTCAGAGACTCCATTCAGTGTACTGTAAATATAGTTTAAGGCACTGATGAATAAATATGAAATGAAATTAAAACGTCTTTGAAACCCGTTTTCTATTTCTTTTATTTTGCTTGTGAAAGTTGCATATAATAGTATACATACACTCATAGCCAAAATATTATGATCACATGCCAATTGGTCTTCTATCATTTTCAAGTAGTCGACAGCTTTCTTGATGACCGTAAATAATACCAAAGGTCTCATGGAAGCCCTGGTGAATGTCCCTCATAACATAATGCTCTCCCGTGGCCCGGTGCTTGTTCCGAGTAGCCGTTCTCCTAGAAGACGGCGTATTCAGACACGACCATCGACCTGGTGTAACAGGAACCGTGATTCGTTGGACCAGGCAAAAGTTATCCGTTGATCCACGAATCAAACTTGATGATACCGTGCCCAGTACAATCATAATTGAAGATATCTTTGGGTGAACATGGGGACACGTAGGAGTATTCTGTTGCGGAGCCGCATATTCAACAATGGACGCCGAATGGTGGTGCTCTGAAATATTTGTGCCTGCACCAGCTCTGCTCTCTGCCGTCCAATTGACCACCTATTCTGCTTTACAGAACTCCACTTTGATTAGACGTCCAACACCTTGTCGCCTTTGCATAGATGATCACGACAGTAGAACGCGAACAGTCAACGAACCTGGCCGTTTCCAAAATGCTCGTTCCCAACCGCTGGGCCATAACAATCTAATCTTTGTCAAAGTCACGTAAGTCAGTGGATTTCCCCATTTTCAGCACGTATTGGCACTAGACTGATTCGTCATATACGATTACATACTTTCCATACAGTGTCACGTGCCTGAAACCTCACCATATGGCAGTCATCTAGCGGTGGGCAGTGGTAAAAATGTTGTGTCCCATGAGTGTATCTACTTACATATTCGTTCATTGCAAGTGGTGAGGCTAGGCAGTCAACCAAGTCAGGTGTGTCCGTGACAATACGATCTTCCAATTAAGAGACAGATTGGTGGAAATAAAGAATGCAAATAATGTCTATTCTTATTGTGGGCACCTTATTTTCCTCATGTTTTGAACATAATCATTTATGGCTTACAGTCAAATGTCTCCAGTGATATGATACGTCTCGAATATTGATTGATCCAATTGTACTTCAATAGCAGTAAGATATCCATGTCACGTACTATTCTCATTTAGATAGTGATAACTCCAGTGAACAAAATAGATAAAGTGGTTCCAGTGATAGAAGCAGCGAAAGAGGTTGCGGGAACGGTGAACAATTATTCAGTCACTTGTATATTCCTGTATCTCTCCCCTTATTCCAATCAGTACAGTGCAGAGTCATACTTTGAATGTTAGACTTGTCTTCTTCCAAGAGAAGCAACTGCCATAAATAATTTCTATCAAGAATGCAACTGTTGAAATAATAGTGCCAATTTTTAAAATAACAAAGGCTCCTTGCAAATAATCGACTGTTAACACCACATCATGTTCTCTTTCAATAATCTCTCTCTTCATAATATCTACTAAAGTTTCTTCTTTTATCAATTTTGACCACCATTTATACAACAACCCACTTTCTCTTAATCTTGTTAATACAATATTGAACTTATCTGTATATGGGCTATTTATTCTAAGAAACATGACGACATCGTACATGATTCCTGAATATTATCATGGTATGAGTGGTTTATTTCTTGGCCTCTTTGACAATAATGTAATAGCAGAAGCACGGGCACAGAATATAGCATAATTGTTTTAATTTTTTATCGATTTTATTAAGACGTCATCCTTAAAAAACTCAATGTTTCCATGCTTTATAATCTGCATCAACTGCCAAATATCGAAATACACAAGTTTTTTAAATATCCTACTGAGTACACCATCATCATCTCCGGGTTCCCACCTCGAGGCGAATGATTCCCTGGTGTCATAGTGTAAATTAGATTCTGCTAAATCATCTAGATTTAGAATTTGATTCTCATAACCCGGGTTGGTGAGGACCCCCACTAACTTGGACTGAAATGATGATTTGATCAACAAACAACAGAACACCCAAACAGAAAATATAACTCTTGATGTGGAACGATTTGGTTGATGATTTAACGATATGCCAATCAATATAGACCATGAATTTAGAGTAGAGAGAGCAATGCCGTCATTAGTGGAGAGTAGGTAAACAACAATTGATGTCAGTATGCAGGAAGTTAGAACCAACGTCCAGATATGGGAGCTGAATATGAGCGTGAGTGCCTTCCAACTGGGAATTCGTTCAGCCCTCGGAACAAACCACAAGACACCTTCTCTTACATGTGGGACAGTCATGTCCATTGCTTCCCACTTCAAGCCAGTTGGAATGTTACCACCTAAAGTTAAATCAGCATGGCCATTAACCATATCACCCATTGCTCCGACGCAACTTCCATTATCCAAACGTCCACCCCATTGGCCATAAATTGTATTGGTGTGAGAAGGAAATATAAAATGTACTTGAAGGCCATAGTTATTTGTCACTGATAATGCGAGGTCCACCTCAAAACCAGTCAAAGTTTGTAAATACTCGTGTTCGGAGAAATTCAACCGCTGCATATTAGTAAATGGTAGATGTCTACTCACTGCAGCAGTAATTTGGCAGTTATTGAATTTATTTGGAATATTTTTCGGAAAAAGTTCAGTATTACGCTCAAAACAACCTTCTCCTCCCATCAGCCACCTATCTATAACAACCACATCTTTGGTATTCCTTCCACACTGTCCTGTATCACTGAAAGGAAACCAAGTGTACAGATTCACGGAAGAAACGACAGTGTTTGATACCGGTGATGTGATTAGTACCAAAATATTCAATACAAACATCTTCCAAAGGCTATCCACAACACGATGAACTGCAATTCGTTCATCCTTGGCCTTAAAGGCTCCGTCGATTACAACTATAAATCGAACACTGGCACTCAAAGCATAGGTTAGTAGTGGTTTTGTAGGGGTTCTACAGCCTCCTCCTCCTCACCCTCCTCACAAGATGGCGGCGGCACGATATCTCTCGAACGCAAGGATGGATTTTGACGAATGAGGTGTCATTGAACTCGGGCTGACACCCCCTTTCCATTGGACAACATATTCCCACCCCAAAATAAAACCTACCCCTACTAGGGGGGTGAAATTATAATTTCTTAGTAAATCTCGTTTTTAAGTGCGGCATGTGGAAGTTTGAATGCCAATATGGAATTAAACGTTGTTCTACACAAGAGACATGTGTACGGTGGAAAGCCAATAAGAGTTAACATGCTCGTTTTTTGTTTTTACGCATGCCCACTCATAGCTTTTGTAAGAGGGCGCGCTTTTTAAAGATGGCAGCTGTAGTGTAACCTAACCTAACCCAACCCACGAGTGGCGATCAAAACGTTTTCCAAGTGACGCTTGTCGATCGGCAAACCAATAATCAAAGAGGGATATGTCAGGCCTTGAGGTGATAGCCCCTTTTGATTGATCCCTGTTGATTTGTTTCTTTGGTCTGATCCCTGTTGACTAACCCCTTTGGACGGGTCCTTTTTGAAGGGAGTCATTTTTGACGGGTCCCTGTTGATGGGCCCCTGTGGATGGATCATTGTTGACGGGTCATTGCTGACGAGTCCCTTTGGACGGGTCCTTGTTGGCGAGTCCCTGTGGACGGGTCCTTGTTGACAGGTCATTGTTGACAAGTCATTGTTGACGGGTCCTTGTCGACAAGTCCTTGTGGACGAGTCCCTGTTGATGGGTCCCTTTTGACTGATCCCTTTGGACCGATCCCTTTGGACTGGTCCCTAATGCTATGATGAAATTAAACGTTGTTCCACATGAAACGCAAGCGAAGAGCCTATCGCTACTATGAATTAACATGTTTGTTTTTTTGTTTTTACGCATTTGCACTTGGGGTTCTTGTAAGAGAGCGGGCTTTTTGAATACAGATTTATAGTTGAGTTTTTTTTAAATTAACCAAAAGATCCAAAATTATAGGTCATTAGCTTTTAATATCTCATGAATCAATAAGGCTAGGGACTTGTATGAGAGGTCGTTGGACTTGGGGTGACATTCTGTTTCTTAATGTATTATTCATTTTTGTCAAAAGGGCCTAACTGCACTTTTGTTAATATCTCGTTAACTAATAATCAGAGGGGGTCAAGTGAGGTGTCATGGGACTCAAGATGGTCAACCCTTTTCCATGACCAACGAATTTACCCAAAAGACCTAAAACAGCAAGGTCAATTACCTATCATTTTATAAACTAATAATCGGAGAGGGTCAAGTGAGGTGTCATAGGACTTAGAATGGTTATCCCTTTCCCATGACCAATGAATTTACTCCAAAAATCTAAAACAGTAAGGCCATTGACCTGAGATTTTATAAACTAATATGGGGTCGATAACCTAGATGTTAGACCCCTTAAAACATCTATTATCATTATTATTATTATTATTATTATTATTATTATTATTATAAACACCCTGATTACACTAAGGGAGAATGGCAACTGGACCACGTGTGCATGGATAAACACCACCATAAAGAGATCTATAACGTCAAAGTCCTCCGCGGAATTGACACAGGTTCTGATCACTACGTAGTCAAAATTAAAATTAAACTCACGCCCCAGAAGAGACGACAAAGGAAAACCCCCAAAACTAAACGAACAATAGATCCTATCCAGTTAATCAACAGTGAACAGTACCAAAAAGCAACTGGAAACATTAAAATAACTGATAAACTCGAAAACTTGGTTCACAACCTACAACGAATAGCAGAAGACCTGGCTCCAATTAAACCGCGGAAAAAACATCAATGGTGGAATAATGAATGTGATGAGATGATTGAAAAACGACACCGAGCGTGGTTATTACACCAATCCCAAAAATCTGAAACATCTTTTCAAAATTTAGTTACACAACGAAAAGAAACAACTAAAACTTTAAGAAGAATAAAACGGCAATATCATACTGACACCCTACAAACAATTGAAGAGGAATTCAAAATTTCACAATCGCGGAATTATTACAAAATCATTAAACAACATCTGAAAAAATATGAAGCACCTACCTTATTGTTAAAAGATGAAAATGGTAAATTGGCTCACAACAACCAGGATAATGCACAAATTATGGCTAAATATTTTAAGACACTCCTAAACTGTGAAGAACCCATAGAATTTCTCCAATTGGATGTTGACACTCCAATAACAACACCACCGGACAACATTAACCCGCCCACATTAGAAGACGTTTACATAGCACTGAATGAGATGAAGAATTTCAAAGCCCCTGGAGAAGACCAGACTTTTGCAGAGATTTGGAAGTATGCTGGAAATTCGGCAAAAATCGCTCTTCACCAACAACTAGTCAACATCTGGATTACAGGAAAATTCCCTGAACATTGGAGATCAGCTATCATCCATCCACTACATAAAAAAGGGGATAAGACAGACTCTAACAATTACCGAGGGATTTCACTCCTGGATGTTACCTATAATTTTTTTTCTCGAATTCTTCTCAATAGAATTAAAGTACAACTTGAAAATGAATTAGGAGAATATCAAGGAGGGTTCAGGCCCTGGAGAAGTTGCCCAGATCAAATTATGAGCCTAAAATTGATAATGGATTATAATAGAAAAAGGAATAGAGATATGGTGAAAACATTTATCGACTTTAAAAAAGCATATGATTGTATTCAGAGAGAATCTTTATAAAAAATTCTAAGACACATGGGATTTCACCCCAAATTGACAAATCTCATAAAACTAACTCTTACAGGCACCAAATCAAAAGTTAAATTCAGAGGTAAATTCTCTGAACCATTTGAGGTCACAACCGGTTTACGACAGGGTGATGGCTTATCACCATTACTATTTAATTGTGCATTGGAAATGGTAATGCGAGAATGGTCTAAGAAATGCCCTCCAAATATAAAAATAGGGAGAAAAATTCAAACAAACTATCTTGGTTTTGCAGACGACATGGCATTATTGGCGAAAGATTTAGAGGAAGCCAAAACACAGATATCAGAGCTTCAGACAATTGCAAATAAAATTGGCCTTAAGATATCATTCGAAAAAACAGAAATCATGCCACAAAAACCAACACCATTAAAGGAAATACAAATTAATGATACACAAATTAAAATTGTAACACGATTCAAATATCTAGGAGAGCTAATAACAAACAATTTAAATGAGAAAGCGTCAATTCAAATAAGAACCAACAAGTTATCTAGGGCACAAAAATTAACATGGGAAACTTACAAAAAGAAATGCTTGTCAATTAATGCAAAAATTAAACATTACAATACAGTCATAAAACCGGAAGCCACATATGCAGCAGAAACATTATTCCACCTAAATGAACATTCTAAAACCGACAGATTACAGAAGATCGAAAGGCGAATTGGAAGAACTTGTATCAATAAAGGATATAAAAAAGATGGGCAATGGCAAATAATACCTAACAATATGGTCTATAACAACCTAGAACCCATTACTGATACCATGCGAAAGAAAAGACTAGGATTCTTTGGGCACATCATGAGAATGCCAGATTCACGTCTTCTAAAACAACTAGTGCAGTACAATCTTGCTTCAAAAAACACAACAACTGGATGCCGATGGTTAAAAGAAATCAGAGAGGACTTAAAAGAAATTGGCCTAACAACGGAAGATGCTGCAAATAAGAAAAGTTTAACTACAGCACTTAAAAAAAATCCTCTCGGCACGCCGGAAGGCGGAGGTAGATTTCACCGGGCAAACTAGGGGATTGGCTATAATAGGCAAAATATGCAGGTTTTCGTAGGAGGATCAGACCTCATTGATTGCAAGAAAGTATTTTACATTTGGAGTTAAAAATCAACTTTCTTTCGTTTTTGTATGCATATTTTTGTCATTTTATTGTCTATGGGGATGGTAACCTTCTTGTCATTCGGGGTTCATTTTTATACTTCTGATCACACTGTCCTTATGCAAGGTTTGGAACTGATGTGTAACTATCTGACAGTCTGTTACTTCTTCTCGCAAAATTTTATCTCCCGCAGAGATTTTTGTTGGTTCCTCAGTTTAGGGGCTGCGACAACGTGGTCATGTAACCCCGGGTGTGTAGAATCTCATAAACGGTGTTAATTTTGATGACTGTTTTAGTGTGTAATTCAGGTAAGGTCTGCAGACGGTCAATTTTAAGTAGTAGTTCCTAATTTTGTACCATATCCTAACGTGAACGACACCTAGCTGTGAACTTGGATACTAGATGCCACCGCAACCAGCAACTTGCAACGAACGTTGGAACTTCTCCTCCAAAGGAAAGAATGCTGAGTTTTTTTTAGCGGACTTAGAAAATCCGACGACTTTGGCCGGCTTTGAACCAGCGACCTTGGGCATATAAGTTCAGCATGCTACCAGTTAGCCACTTCCCACAGTCAGATGGAAAAATGAATGTGATCTCGTGCAATGGCGTTGTCTTGGCAACCTCTGATAGCTCATCCCTCATCAATTTAGAAGCGTTGTCACGGTAACCTCTGATTGCACTTGGCATGTTCTTTAATTCCGAAATCATTTTCCTCATCCCTTGGCGTAATGGTAGGTCAGATCAAAAATTCTTTCAGACAAAGTTTTAGGTAATTATTAGGGGAATATTTTCCATTATGTACAGGTTTGATATTGTGCCTATTAAGAGAGATATGATTAATGTTTCCCAAAAAAAACACTTTTTTCCACCCCTTTGGTCAATGGTTGGTGCTATCAAAAAACCTATTTGACATAAATTTTTGGCACTTATCCGACAAATATTATGAACTTTGAATTGATTCGATATTTCACGTATTAAGAGAGTTATAGCGACATTTCACTTTTTCGAAAAAAAAAAAAAAGCCCCCCCCCCATTTTCACCCCCTTTAACCGATTTTGCCCATTAACGAACTCGACCGATTTTCTTAAGGGGTTACATATTATGTAAAACATTAAAGTGATTGGTGCAAAATTACGGCAGTTATCGTGTCCACAACAAACTGATATATATGCATATACAGCGTGGTCCACCCGCCCCTTATTATTTAGTTTTATGAAACCCAACTAACACGGCATTTCTCCCGATGGTCGATATTGCTCTGCGCTCTGACTGTGCGACAGCAATGTAATTGGGCCATGGGTCTAGCAAAGGAAAACCGACCTTAAACTTTTCCCCGCCAAATACTATGGCCCATTCTACAAACATATGACTCACTGCTCCTTGAAATAACACACATACACGCAATTCGATCGAATTAATAGCTTACGCCACGTGATCTGTAATAGTAGAAAGTTAAATCAACACCATGAAGACTTTGAGCTGGACTTAAACGTTTGAGGTGGGACGGCTACTGTAACTACACCACGTTTAGCGAGCTGTATGTACCATGTGTTGGTGGCTGAGAGGTTTAAAGCCTGACCGTACATGATGGGCGCGAGTGGGTTGAATTCTGCTTCGAATCCAGTAGTAGACATACTTTTTTGAACGAAAGTCCACATTCCATTTTAGTGGGGATGTAACTACATTGCCACATTTATTGCCTTACGACGTATTTTTGTGACGAATACGTTGAATTTTGGTGATTTATTTACGAGAATACGATCGAACTGGTACGTTATGCCACGTGACCTGTAATGGCAGCAAATTTAAAAACTGGCATGAATATTAATATAACATATCGAAGTGTCGCTCCGGAGGTCCGGGTTCGATTCCCAGCTTTGCCAAGAAATGTAATATTTGTCTGAGGGCTGAAATTGGGTACACGTAGCCTCGTGAAGCAAATATGAGAAGAAGTGGGTTCGATTCCCACCTCAGCCACCCTGGAAATGGTTTTCCGTGGTTTCCCACTTCTACTCCGACCAAATTCCGGGACGGATTCTATCTTAAGGCCACGGCCGCCTCCTTCCCAATCCTTAATTGCAAATACACACATCATTATAAGCCCGCAATAACTCAGGTTATCAGACAAATTCTACACACACTCCCAAGTAAACGGGGCTAAATGACCGCGATGTTCTAGCCCCTCACATGAAACAAAACAACAACATATCGAAGGATATTCTGATCGCCAGTGCTTGCATCGAAGTATACATATTCCTTAGAATTTCCCATGGTATTATTAGCATACTTTCGATTTTTGCAAAAAATGAAAGAAGACTTATGAGATCTACACAGGGCCAAAAATTGTGTGTCTGTGTGAGTGTGTGTGTGTGTGAGACTGTGTGTCTGTGTGTGTGTGAGTGTATGTACTCTGAATGTCTGCCCCCACCCTATCAATTCGAACACGGTGAAACCTAATTGAACGAAATTTTGTACAGAGGTAGAACTAGCAAAGGGCACCTCAGTGTCATGTTTTATATCGCCGCCATCTTGACGGAAACGTAATGGCGGCCACCCAAATGTTCAAAGCTTAAATCAAATTACGAATAACCTAATCATCCGATCTCTACCAAATTTTGCAACAACATATATTTGTATGGCGAGCGTCTTTTGACTAAATTACAAGGTAATCAGCCCAATAGTTTGCAGATGGCGGCCATGTATGTGTGCAAATCGATTCCCGCTATCAATTCAAACACGGTGAAACCGAATTGAACGATATTTGGTACAGGGGTAGCACTAGCGAAGGACACCTCAGTGTTATGTTTTATATCGCCACCATCTTGACGAAAACGTAATGGCGGCCTCCAAAATGTTCAAAGCTTAAATCAAATTACGACTAACCTAATCATCCAATCTCCACCAAATTTTGCTACAACATATACTTATATGGCGAGCGTCGTTTGTTTGAACTACAAGGTCATCATCCAATTAGTGTGCAGATGGCGGCCATGTATGTGTGCAAATTGATTCCCCCAATCAATTCAAACACGGTGAAACCGAATTGAACGAAATTTGGTACAGGGATAGCACTAGTGAAGGGCACTCCAGTGCCATGTTTTATATTGCCGCCATCTTGACGAAAACGTAATGGCGGCCATCCTAATGTTAAAAGCTTAAATCAAATTACGACCAACCTAATAATCTGATCTCTACCAAATTTTACAACATACCTTTATGTATAGAAAATCTTTTGGCCACACTACAAGGTCATCAGGCCAATAATGTGCGGATGGCGGCCATGTATGTGTGCAAATCGATTCCCCCTATCTTTTCAAACACGGTGAAACCTAATGGAACGAAGTTTGGTAAAGAGGTAGCACTAGCAAAGGCCACCTCAGTGTCATGTTATATATCGCCGCCATCTTGACCGAAACGGAATGGCGGCCACCGAAATGTTAAAAGCTTAAATCAAATTACGACCAACCTAATCATTTGATCTCTACCAAATTTGTCAACAACATACCTTTTTGTGGGAAGCATCTCTTGACTGAACTACGAGGTCATCAACCCAATAGTTCGCAGATAGCGGCCATGTATGTGTGCAAATCGATTCCCCATATCAATTCAAACATGGTGAAACCGAATTGAATGATTTTTTTTACCGAGGTAGCACTAGAAAAGGGCACATCATATTCATGTATAATATCCGTATAGCACGTTGTATTTCAAGAAGCTACTACAACTAACATTCAATTATACTCCTTGAAAAGGACAACGAATTATAACAATACCCATTCATTTAGGAGAAAGTAGGCTATATGTTCTTTACCGAACATCTTGTTTTTTTATTAAATTTTAACAAATAGTCTTAGCATATCTTTAGGCCTGTATCACACGACACTCGCTGACAAGGAAGCTGCTGTGATCGCTGGTACAAAATCCTGTATGATTCTGTTCTCTTCGTCAGTATACTCGCTTGTATTACCGAAGTGTATCACACGCTAGCATTTTGTACGCTAAGTTGTATGAAATAAAACCGAAGGGCTGTCGTTGAGGGCATTATTTGTAGTTAATTCGCCTAAATAACGCAAAACGGTTGCGAAACTTGCTTTAAGTAAATTAGAAAACATGCTTGGTACTGAATGCATTCCAATCAATATTTAAGATCTAACTGTAATAATTTTATGTTTTACCATACGCGTTAATAAGAAGCGCAACAAAAACCTCCAGAGTGTGTTGAAAATGTGTGCAAGTGTTATTGCGCCCGCTCGCTCTTTCGAAGATCCCGGGTTCAAGACTATCCAACGGCAGACTTTTAAAATTCTTTTTAACTATTTTATTATACCCTCCCTACCTCGTACAGCAAGATTTCAACTTGGTTTTGTTCACATTATCTACGAAGACGATAGGGAAAGTTATTTTCTTGTCTCATTTAAATGGCTATTTTCCCTAAATACTGTTCAAAACCATGGATGGATAGTATTCGTTATAATTATTATATTTTTAGTCGATTTTACCCTCCATGTTAGGTTTTCCCACGGACTCGGCGAGGGATCCCATCATTACCGCCTCTACGGGCAGTGTCCTGGAGCTTGAAACATCTCGTCTTGGGGATACAACTGGGGAGGTGGGATCAGCACCTCGCCCAGGTGGCCTCACCTGCAAAGCAAACAGGGTCCTCTTGACGGATGGGAAGGGAGGGGAAGATCGGGAGGGACAGGCAAGGAAGAGGGAAGGAGGCGGCCGTGGCCATACGGTAGGTAACATCCCGGTATTTGCCCGAAAGCCAAGTGGGAAACCACGGAAAACCACTTTGAGGATGGGTGAGGTGGGAATCGAACCCCTCTACTTATTTGGACCACCCGAGGCTGAGCAGACCCCGTCCCAGTCCTCATACCACCTTTCAAATTTCGTGGCAGAGCCGGGAATCGAACCCAGGACGTCTGGGGTGGCAGCTAATCACGCTGACTACTACGCAACGGAGGCGACTCTATTCGTGATAATTAGAATTTTAATAGTTCAATATTTATAATAATATGACACGTTCTGTAATTACTTCCTTGATACGAGGCTCAGCGGTAACGTTCTCGCTTGCTGTGCCCAAGGTTGCAGGTTCGTATCCTGGCGCAGTCAGCTGGCTTTTGAGGGTGCACAAATGCGAGGGAGCCGTGTCAGTAGATTTACTGGCACGTTGAAGATACCCTTCGGAGCAAAATTCCGGCACCCCGACGTCTCTAAAAGCCAGAGTAGTTAAAAGGGACGTAAAACCAATAACATTATAATTATCTGTATTTACTGTATGTTTGGGGCAGATGACCTCGTAGTTCCGCCCCTTAAAACCTCACTAACTAACTATTACTGTAAGTGTATAGCAATCGCTTTTCGCACAGAAGTCGTTGAAAGAAATTATAGTTTCGGTCTGATGTATTTATTCGTGAGCCTACCCACATAACAAATCTATTTGTTATGTGGGTCGTCTGATTTAGTCGGAGTTTTCATTTAAACAAAGGTGGTCAAAATTTCGAACACTTAATACCTTTAATATACAGGATACCTTGCTTTCGTTCTACTGATCGTTATGTCGTCGTCCAATCTGGCTGCGTACCATCGGAAAAGTACGGTCCTTTTGAGGACCAAATAAAAATCACTCGTTGGAACAGATAGATATGCGTCCATAATACATCCACAATAAACGACATTAAGCAAAAAAAGTACTAGTTCAAGGTTCGAACCTACTACAATGAGACTTCGTCGACGCTACTCTAGCAATTCTTGATTTAGCCACCATAGCTACCGAGAACCATAGTGTGTTGCTGGCATGTATTGAATCTATTCGTAGACACTTCCTGTCCAAACGTAAGAAGGTGTTATTCGGAGCTCTGATCGTTTCAATCATGCATTATATTTGAGGTCATTGAAAGAACACTGCCACTATTGATTTCTACTATATTTGCGAGGATGTACTCAACAGTAAAGTTGTACAATGGACGTACTAATGTTTTTAGGATGACTGTGATATACGCGTTAGTTGGGTTGCCTTCCTCCAAAAAAAATAAGGGGCGGGTGGACCACACTGTATATACACACACATATATATAAACTTTTAAACTGACGGTGGTTTGGGGGATGTGAAACACGAAGATATGTCGAAATTTTCCGGAAGTCGAAACATGGCACCCATTGCAATAGTTAGCTTTCTGATGTAATCTACCTAAAATAGGCTACATAATTTAAAATACTACCATCAACGACATCTAGCTGTGAACTTGGCTACTAGATGCCACCGGAACCATCAACTCGCAACGAACGTTGGAACTTCCCCTCCGAAGGAAAGCATACTCAGGTTTTTTGCGCTCTTAGTAAATCCGACGACTTCAGCCGGGTTTGAACCCGCGACCTTGGGCATAGAAGTTCAGCATGCTACCAGTTCCGATACCGAAGTCGCTTCCCACAGACATATGAAAACAGAATGTGATCTCGTGCAGTGGCGTTGTCATAGCAACTGCTGATGGCTCAACCCGTATCAATTAAAAGTAAAGTTGTCATGGCAACCACTCTTGGCACTTGGAATTTTCTTATAATTTAAATCATTTTGCTCACTCCGTGGCGTAATGGTGGGCCATATCGAAAATTCTTTCAGACAAAAGTTTTAGGTAATTATTGGAGGAATATTGTCCATTTTGTACGGTTATGATATTGTGCCTATTAAGAGAGATATGATTAATGTTTCCCGAAAAACCCACTTTTTTCCACCCCTTTGGTCAATGGTTGGTGCTATCAAAAAACTTATTTGACATACATTTTTGGCACTTATACGACACATATTATGAACTTTGAATGGATTCGATATTTCACGTATTAAGAGAGTTATAGCGAAATTTCACTTTTTCGAAAAAAGCCCCCCATTTTCACCCCCTTCGACCGATTTTGCCCATTAACGAACTCGACCGAGATTTTATAGGGATACATGTTATGTAAAAAATTCAAAGTGATTAGTGCACAATTACGGCAGTTATCGTGTCCACAAGAAACTGATATATATATATATATATATATATATATATATAGATACATATATACATAAATTATATATAAACTTTTGAACTGACGGTGGTTTTGGGGTCTGGGGGATGTGAAACGCGAAGATATGTCGAAATTTTCCGGAAGTCGAAACATGGTACCCATTGCAATAGTTAGCTTTCTAGTGAAATCTACCTAATATGACGTTTCATTTTCCACTCACAAAGAAGAAAATTCCTACAAGCATATTTTCCGCCGAAGAACGGGCAAGACGATCAATACGCATGAAGAAGTACTGGGAGGACCGCAAGGCTCGTACAGTTCCTACAAGTCGACGAACTAATGGTTGGGTAAAGTGATCCTTTGTGGTCTCAAAAGAAGAAGAAGATTATAAACTAATAATCGGATATCAACATGTGAGGTTTCATAGGACTTAGAATGATCAACCCTTTCCCTTAGCCAATGAATTTACCCAAAATACCCAATATATCAAGGTCATCTACCCGAGATTTTATAAACTAATAATCGGATACGAACATGTGAGATGTTTACCATGTGTGATGAAACATAGCTTGGTAGAGAAAGAATTAGTGTAGGCTACATGTATGGTGACTGACAAGTCTTTTACCATTGGAACTTGTTTTCAGATCAAACTGCAGTACAGAGAGAGTATAGGTTGCAGGTATGGGTTAATAAATGAAAAACGGTGTACACAAACTCTGATTTATCGATTCAAGAATTAAGAGTAGACTACCTTTAATTGATTGGTTAAAGAGGATAGCTAAAACACAAAATAGTGATTACATTGTACTAAACCGAACCAAACCTAACCGAAAACAAGCCAAGGGTTTAAGTGTAAAACTTGTGGGTAAATGTGGTCATTGGTAATGTTAAAAAGGAAGGGGATAACGCTCTACCTATAGAGGGTAAGGTTTTTAAATGTTTTTTGTTTTTTTGAAATTTTGACAAGGGGCCTAACTATACTTTTGTTGATATTTCCTGAACCCATGATGGGATTTTGACCTGTGAGGTGTCGTTTGACTTGGGCAGACACTCTCTTTTTGAATGTATTTTTGACATTTTAACAAAGGGCCTAACTATACTTTTGTTAATATCTCGCGAACCAATAAGGCTAGGGACTTGTATGTGGGGTCCTAGCACTCGGGGTGAAGCTCTGTTTTAGAATATATATTTAATGTTTGTCAAAAGGGCCTAACTGCACTGTTGTTAATATCTCGATAACTAATAATGGGAGAGAGTCAAGTTAGGTGTTATAATACTTAGGATGGCCAACCCTTTCCCATGACCAACGAATTTACCCCAAATATTCAAAACAACAGGGTCATTGACCTGAGATTATATAAACTAATCATCGGATATCAACATGTAAGGTGTCAGACTTATAATGATCAACCCTTTCCCATGGCCAATGAATTTACCTAAAATATCCAAAACATTAAGGTCATTGACCTGAGATTTTATAAATTAATAATTGGATACGGACATGTGAGATGTTTACCGTGAGTGATGAAACATAGCTAGGTAGAGAAAGAATTAGTGTAGGCTACATGTATGGTGACTGACAAGGCTTTCACTATTGGAACTTGTTTTCAGATCAGACTGAAGTAAGAGAGAGTATAGGTTGCAGGCATGGGTTAATAAATGACAAACGGTGTACACAAAATCTGATTTATTGATTCAAGAATTAAGAGTAGACTATCTTTAATTGATTGGTTAAAGAAGATAGCTAAAGAAACAAAATGGTGACTACATTGAACTAAACTTAACCAAGCTGAATCAAACCCAACCAAACCGAACCAAACCTAATCGAAAACAAGCCAAGAGTTTAAGTGTAAAACTTGTGGGTGAATGTGGTCATTGGTAATGTCAAACAGGAAAGGGATAACGCTCTACCTATAGAGTGTAAGGTAAAGCTAGAGCATGGTGCTAATCCACAGACCCAAGTACATGAACCACACACAACTATCCTATGCAGTTATTATGGGTTGACTGTTAAAACTTGCTCAGTGGTTACTGGGACAAGATGGTCGCTACACACAACAAGCTTTAAATACCTGAGGCTAATAATCTAAACACACACTCACACACACTTGTTCTAAACTAAACTGTCTTGCTGGCAGAGTTCACACAGTAGGTAAATGACAGAAATGCTTGGCTAACAGAAATACAATCATTTTCGGTTGTCTAATGTTACCAGCTAAACATTACGTGCTATAGTGGTGAGCACATGTGCCTCTTTCACTGGAGATCTTAACTCGATTTCTAGCTCTAAGGCCTAGAACCAATCAAACTAAGAAAAAAGGGTATGGTGACGCAGCGGTTAAACTGTTAGCCTTTCACTAAGGTAGACTAGGGTTTGATTTTAGGTTAATGTGCATGTCATAAACAAACAAATGAAAGCAGAGATAATGTTTAAACTGATTACACTTGTCTCTTTTCCAATTATTACTTAGATTACAAATACAAACGTGGACTGGGTTTGACATACAGTTAATGCTTCCTATCACATACTAGACTGTAAGAAAGCCAAACAAGCAAAAGGCGTAGGTAGAGCAGTGGTAAAATCGCTATGTGTAGAGAAATACCTAACGGTTTTATGAACTGGCAAAGGTATGTCGCATAAACAGTGCAGGATACAATCCAGCAACCATAATTTTTATCTTGTGGACAAGAGAAAACATATATATAGAGAGAGATATATAGAAAGCTTGTGTATGTGTGGGTAGCATTGGTTGTTTGACCTGAGAAAATACGGTGAGGTAGGGTGGGGAGAGGGAGAATTAGCACTTATATATGAATGGAAAATAGATTTTTTTCAATCGTTTTGTTTTTCAAATGCACTGGTAGATAGTCGTTATTTTGTAAAACATTCTTACTTGCAGTAGTATAAGCCTCTATGGTTCCGCTAACACATAGATAGACTGTATTATTGCAATGGTCAAGCACTCACATTAAGATTATTTACAAAATCATAAAATTAAAAATAAAAAATCTTGTTTTGGAAATATCGTTTTTCAACATACACAAAATAAATATATAAAAAATTTGCAAACAGCAAAATGGAAAATCCATGTTTCCATATAGAAAAAAATTTAAAACCTTAAACGGACATTGAAGAAAATATATGCAAATGGGAAATTGACAAATGTGTAAATATGAAAATGGAAAAATCCATGTTTCCATATCATGAAATTGAAAAACATCAAACTGTCATTTAAAAAAGATGCAAATGGAAAATTGACGAATTGCAATGTGTGAAATGTGAAATTGAACAAATGGCTATCATTATTTAAAAAAAAAGAACATGGTGCTCTATGGTTGAGGTGTGAATCAAACCCTCTCTACTTATTTGGACCACTCGAGACTGAGTAGACTAGTTTTAGTTGTCATACCACTTTTAAAAGTTTGTGTTAAATCTAGGAATTGAACCCAAGAGCTTGTAGGGGAGATCCAAGGTTATAATATGTTAAACAGATAGCCTTGAATGTAGGGTGTGGTAGTTATATAGAGATGAGACGTTTCGCTCGGGGCAGGGAGGAATGGAGATCTGCATCAAACCAGTCAAAAGACTGACGACTCAAACAACAACAAGTAGAGCTCACCAAAATAATGTTGTGTGACGGTAAATGTTAGTCAGCGAACAGTAATGCATTACTAAAACCCATGACACGATACCTAAGAGCTTTTCTAAAATTATTTTAAATGCCTTTAACCCTATATTTAACACCCAGTTCACAAGACTCATAACTGCAATGTTATGGTCAAACAAAACAAAATCTATATTTCAAAACAAACAAGTGGTTTAGTCAATGTATACTGGAAAAAGTTTTATAAACCCTCAAGTCCACAAAAATAATTAAATTAGTAACTGTCAGTTTGACCGAGTGGTTATGTAGTTTGACTTAAGTTCAAATTTTCTGTACAAGAAGGCAAGGGTTCGAATCCGTTACCTGATATAACTATTGCCTCAACATGGCTTGACCACACTGTATTATTGTGTACTCGATACACAAACCATAGATAGAATGTATTGTTTAAGGTCACTCTCTTTGCGAACATAGTCAGAGACTGTTGATGGTTAACAATTGCATTAATAGTGGGACATATGGATAGCAATTAAGAAAAACAGACAATACCCATACACTAATTTTATTTATTTAATGTAAGTACTTGTACAATAGTTATATACAAACTACAACTCTCTTTTGTCTATTACTATCTAGTCCTTTTCGATCCACTTGCATAACAAGGCAGATGACTTTGTAGTTCAGCCGCTTAAAACAACAACAACACTACCTCTTGCATAGTCTGTGATGTTGATGACTCTTGAGGCGTGGAAGATGGATACAACATAACTTTTACAACAGGGGTTAAACGTTGCTCAACAAACAATGCACTATTTTGAGTAGCAACATCTTTCTCTGGTACTAACTTATTAGCATTCTGATGATTTTTTGCCAACACCATCAGTGTTTTGTCTGGAGCACTACATTGATGATCACTCAAACTTAAAACCACACCATTTCTACTTTTCATATTGCCTCGACATCTTGTTGACCTCTGTTTTGAGCATCGCCAGAATATTATTCCTTTTACATTTTGTCGTCTATAGTTATAAGAGTAGCCTTTATAGAGTACACGTTGTTTACCTCGGTTAGTTGTAGTAAGTTCCATAGTAGTAACTAACCTGTTAGTATGATTTGCACACTACAAAGGTTATCTCTGTTCTGGTAATAGAATTATTTAGCCTTGGCTTTTATAATTAATATGTACAGTTAAAAAGAAAAGTGGTAGAAACGTGGTAGCAAAGTGGTAGACAAGTGGTAGACAATTGGTAACATTGTGGTAGAAAAGTGGTAGCAAAGTGGTAGCAAAGTGGTAGAAAAGTGGCAGAAAAGTAGTAGAAAAGTGGTAGCAAAGTGGTAGAAAAGTGGTAGCAAACTAGACAAGTGGTAGAAAAGTGGCATAAAAGTAGTAGAAAAGTGGTAGCAAAGTGGTAGAAAAGTGGTAGCAAACTAGAAAAGTGGTAGCAAAGTGGTAGCAAAGTGGTAGAAAATATTACATGTATTGTTAAGAAATAGTTTAAGCGGTTACATGGATTCATTACACTATAATTTTAGCATCACGAAGCTCATTTTCTATATCCAAAAGTTCTTCCTCATATTTAGTATGACCAGCCTGTTTACAGGTATGCAAGTACTGAAGCCGCTGGATTAACTTACTGGGATTGTTCCAGTAAACAAATTTAACAAATGATTTTTTTGGGTGTAAACCATTATCATCATCATAATCATCATCATCATCATGGTTATCATCATCAATATAATTATCATCAATATAATCATCATCACTATTACTATCTAATCCTTTTTGTTCATCTTGCAATGCAACAACCTTTGGCATAGTTTGTGTTGTCTTTGATAGTGTTAGAGGTTTCTTAGACGTTAACGACTGTCCTAACATGTCTTTTTCAGGAGATAATAAATGCTCTTTAACAAACAAAGCACTATCTTGAGCCACACTATTTTTTTCTTGGTCTTGCTTTTTTACCTTGGTTAGATTATTTTGTCCATTTAAATGAGTATTATTTTGAGATTTACAATGATGATCGATTGAAATAAGTATGTTGGAGCCTTTTGTTTTAATCATTCCTCGAAACTTTTTAGATCGTTGTTTCGAACAGCACCAAATAACAGTTCCATTTTTATTAGTTCTTTTTACAATATATGCATATCCTTTATAGTAAGCACATGGCTTACCATAGCTAGTCGTTGATACTTCCATGTCAACTGTTAAGCATGAACTAATCTCTAGTAAAGTTAACTCGATAATAAAAATGATAGTTTGTAGTATGTGCAGTTTAAAGTAAGAGCAAAAGTGAGAGTCAAATGGTAGAAAAGTGTTAGCAAAGTGGTGGAAGCGTGGTAGCAGTTTATAGTAGTCATGATCTTTTTTACCAGAATGTGATTTGATTAAATGTAATTTCTAAACCTTAGCAGTGAATAGTCAGTTAGTCTTGGTTCAGACAAGCGTAAACAGTTCTCCAATGAATCAGAGATCAAGATTTTCATTATGAAACAGTTGTGTAACCAATTAGGTATCGGTACTTGATAGCTTCACACATGAACAAAAATTCCAACATATCTGACATGAATTACATGATTTGAAAGTTGACAAAGAATATCCAATCAACCATTGTAGTTGCAATGTCAAACACAAAGACAAAATCAGCATGAACTTTTATGTTACAGGAAAATTCTATGAAATAGACTATGCAGGAAATTTGGAAATACACATCAGAAGTTTGCAACACCATCCTTCTAGCCTATATAAATTATCGACATGGAAAGTGTGCACTGCCCCTAGCATTAAACCAATTTATCAATAACACAAGTCAACAATCAAAACATTTTGTGTTGAGTCTATCATTTAATGCATATATTCTGACTATATTGAACAGTAACAAAAAACGCCATTCATAATTAATTAAGTTTGCTTTAATTCTTTATGTAATGATAAATACATATTTAAAGTTTTGGCTGACTGTTCAGGGTGAATCGGCTTTGAACACATAAGAGAGGGAATATTTTAAGACTTAACCTCAGCTCACCTAACATAACCTAAATTAACCTAACCTAACCTTGTCATATAGGTAAGAAACGGGTCAAGCTATGCTTTCGACTACCGAGTTTCAGCTACTTTTCAAGGTTACTCTCCCGAACATTGCTGGAGACTGCTGATAAACACCTATGTTCCCACGGCGGCGGCGCGCAACAACTTACATGACGAGCTTCCCCCTTTTCATTGATCCCTTTTGATTTGTCCCTTTGGACCGGTCCCTGTTGACTAGCCCCTTTGGAAGGGCCCTTTTTGAATAGAGTCATTTTTGACGGGTCCCTGTGGACAGGTCCTTTTGGCTGATTCCTTTGGACCGGTCCCTTTGGACTGGTACCTTTGGACTGGTACCTATGGACTGGCCCATGCAATTATCCAAATTATGTCAAAGGGTCCAAATAAGTAGAGAGGGTTTGATTCACACCTCAACCATAGAGCACCATGTTTTTTTTTTTTTAAATAATGATAGCCATTTGTTCAATTTCACATTTCACACATTGCAATTTGTCAATTTTCCAATTGCATTTTTTTAAATGACAGTTTGATATTTTTCAATTTCATGATATGGAAAAATGGATTTTTCCACCCCTTTGGTCAATGGTTGGTGCTATCAAAAAACCTATTTGACATAAATTTTTGGCACTTATCCGACAAATATTATGAACTTTGAATTGATTCGTTATTTCACGTATTAAGAGAGTTATAGCGACATTTCACTTTTTCGAAAAAAAAAAAAGCCCCCCCCCCATTTTCACCCCCTTTAACCGATTTTGCCCATTAACGAACTCGACCGATTTTCTTAAGGGGTTACATATTATGTAAAACATTAAAGTGATTGGTGCAAAATTACGGCAGTTATCGTGTCCACAACAAACTGATATATATGCATATACAGCGTGGTCCACCCGCCCCTTATTATTTAGTTTTATGAAACCCAACTAACACGGCATTTCTCCCGATGGTCGATATTGCTCTGCGCTCTGACTGTGCGACAGCAATGTAATTGGGCCATGGGTCTAGCAAAGGAAAACCGACCTTAAACTTTTCCCCGCCAAATACTATGGCCCATTCTACAAACATATGACTCACTGCTCCTTGAAATAACACACATACACGCAATTCGATCGAATTAATAGCTTACGCCACGTGATCTGTAATAGTAGAAAGTTAAATCAACACCATGAAGACTTTGAGCTGGACTTAAACGTTTGAGGTGGGACGGCTACTGTAACTACACCACGTTTAGCGAGCTGTATGTACCATGTGTTGGTGGCTGAGAGGTTTAAAGCCTGACCGTACATGATGGGCGCGAGTGGGTTGAATTCTGCTTCGAATCCAGTAGTAGACATACTTTTTTGAACGAAAGTCCACATTCCATTTTAGTGGGGATGTAACTACATTGCCACATTTATTGCCTTACGACGTATTTTTGTGACGAATACGTTGAATTTTGGTGATTTATTTACGAGAATACGATCGAACTGGTACGTTATGCCACGTGACCTGTAATGGCAGCAAATTTAAAAACTGGCATGAATATTAATATAACATATCGAAGTGTCGCTCCGGAGGTCCGGGTTCGATTCCCAGCTTTGCCAAGAAATGTAATATTTGTCTGAGGGCTGAAATTGGGTACACGTAGCCTCGTGAAGCAAATATGAGAAGAAGTGGGTTCGATTCCCACCTCAGCCACCCTGGAAATGGTTTTCCGTGGTTTCCCACTTCTACTCCGACCAAATTCCGGGACGGATTCTATCTTAAGGCCACGGCCGCCTCCTTCCCAATCCTTAATTGCAAATACACACATCATTATAAGCCCGCAATAACTCAGGTTATCAGACAAATTCTACACACACTCCCAAGTAAACGGGGCTAAATGACCGCGATGTTCTAGCCCCTCACATGAAACAAAACAACAACATATCGAAGGATATTCTGATCGCCAGTGCTTGCATCGAAGTATACATATTCCTTAGAATTTCCCATGGTATTATTAGCATACTTTCGATTTTTGCAAAAAATGAAAGAAGACTTATGAGATCTACACAGGGCCAAAAATTGTGTGTCTGTGTGAGTGTGTGTGTGTGTGAGACTGTGTGTCTGTGTGTGTGTGAGTGTATGTACTCTGAATGTCTGCCCCCACCCTATCAATTCGAACACGGTGAAACCTAATTGAACGAAATTTTGTACAGAGGTAGAACTAGCAAAGGGCACCTCAGTGTCATGTTTTATATCGCCGCCATCTTGACGGAAACGTAATGGCGGCCACCCAAATGTTCAAAGCTTAAATCAAATTACGAATAACCTAATCATCCGATCTCTACCAAATTTTGCAACAACATATATTTGTATGGCGAGCGTCTTTTGACTAAATTACAAGGTAATCAGCCCAATAGTTTGCAGATGGCGGCCATGTATGTGTGCAAATCGATTCCCGCTATCAATTCAAACACGGTGAAACCGAATTGAACGATATTTGGTACAGGGGTAGCACTAGCGAAGGACACCTCAGTGTTATGTTTTATATCGCCACCATCTTGACGAAAACGTAATGGCGGCCTCCAAAATGTTCAAAGCTTAAATCAAATTACGACTAACCTAATCATCCAATCTCCACCAAATTTTGCTACAACATATACTTATATGGCGAGCGTCGTTTGTTTGAACTACAAGGTCATCATCCAATTAGTGTGCAGATGGCGGCCATGTATGTGTGCAAATTGATTCCCCCAATCAATTCAAACACGGTGAAACCGAATTGAACGAAATTTGGTACAGGGATAGCACTAGTGAAGGGCACTCCAGTGCCATGTTTTATATTGCCGCCATCTTGACGAAAACGTAATGGCGGCCATCCTAATGTTAAAAGCTTAAATCAAATTACGACCAACCTAATAATCTGATCTCTACCAAATTTTACAACATACCTTTATGTATAGAAAATCTTTTGGCCACACTACAAGGTCATCAGGCCAATAATGTGCGGATGGCGGCCATGTATGTGTGCAAATCGATTCCCCCTATCTTTTCAAACACGGTGAAACCTAATGGAACGAAGTTTGGTAAAGAGGTAGCACTAGCAAAGGCCACCTCAGTGTCATGTTATATATCGCCGCCATCTTGACCGAAACGGAATGGCGGCCACCGAAATGTTAAAAGCTTAAATCAAATTACGACCAACCTAATCATTTGATCTCTACCAAATTTGTCAACAACATACCTTTTTGTGGGAAGCATCTCTTGACTGAACTACGAGGTCATCAACCCAATAGTTCGCAGATAGCGGCCATGTATGTGTGCAAATCGATTCCCCATATCAATTCAAACATGGTGAAACCGAATTGAATGATTTTTTTTACCGAGGTAGCACTAGAAAAGGGCACATCATATTCATGTATAATATCCGTATAGCACGTTGTATTTCAAGAAGCTACTACAACTAACATTCAATTATACTCCTTGAAAAGGACAACGAATTATAACAATACCCATTCATTTAGGAGAAAGTAGGCTATATGTTCTTTACCGAACATCTTGTTTTTTTATTAAATTTTAACAAATAGTCTTAGCATATCTTTAGGCCTGTATCACACGACACTCGCTGACAAGGAAGCTGCTGTGATCGCTGGTACAAAATCCTGTATGATTCTGTTCTCTTCGTCAGTATACTCGCTTGTATTACCGAAGTGTATCACACGCTAGCATTTTGTACGCTAAGTTGTATGAAATAAAACCGAAGGGCTGTCGTTGAGGGCATTATTTGTAGTTAATTCGCCTAAATAACGCAAAACGGTTGCGAAACTTGCTTTAAGTAAATTAGAAAACATGCTTGGTACTGAATGCATTCCAATCAATATTTAAGATCTAACTGTAATAATTTTATGTTTTACCATACGCGTTAATAAGAAGCGCAACAAAAACCTCCAGAGTGTGTTGAAAATGTGTGCAAGTGTTATTGCGCCCGCTCGCTCTTTCGAAGATCCCGGGTTCAAGACTATCCAACGGCAGACTTTTAAAATTCTTTTTAACTATTTTATTATACCCTCCCTACCTCGTACAGCAAGATTTCAACTTGGTTTTGTTCACATTATCTACGAAGACGATAGGGAAAGTTATTTTCTTGTCTCATTTAAATGGCTATTTTCCCTAAATACTGTTCAAAACCATGGATGGATAGTATTCGTTATAATTATTATATTTTTAGTCGATTTTACCCTCCATGTTAGGTTTTCCCACGGACTCGGCGAGGGATCCCATCATTACCGCCTCTACGGGCAGTGTCCTGGAGCTTGAAACATCTCGTCTTGGGGATACAACTGGGGAGGTGGGATCAGCACCTCGCCCAGGTGGCCTCACCTGCAAAGCAAACAGGGTCCTCTTGACGGATGGGAAGGGAGGGGAAGATCGGGAGGGACAGGCAAGGAAGAGGGAAGGAGGCGGCCGTGGCCATACGGTAGGTAACATCCCGGTATTTGCCCGAAAGCCAAGTGGGAAACCACGGAAAACCACTTTGAGGATGGGTGAGGTGGGAATCGAACCCCTCTACTTATTTGGACCACCCGAGGCTGAGCAGACCCCGTCCCAGTCCTCATACCACCTTTCAAATTTCGTGGCAGAGCCGGGAATCGAACCCAGGACGTCTGGGGTGGCAGCTAATCACGCTGACTACTACGCAACGGAGGCGACTCTATTCGTGATAATTAGAATTTTAATAGTTCAATATTTATAATAATATGACACGTTCTGTAATTACTTCCTTGATACGAGGCTCAGCGGTAACGTTCTCGCTTGCTGTGCCCAAGGTTGCAGGTTCGTATCCTGGCGCAGTCAGCTGGCTTTTGAGGGTGCACAAATGCGAGGGAGCCGTGTCAGTAGATTTACTGGCACGTTGAAGATACCCTTCGGAGCAAAATTCCGGCACCCCGACGTCTCTAAAAGCCAGAGTAGTTAAAAGGGACGTAAAACCAATAACATTATAATTATCTGTATTTACTGTATGTTTGGGGCAGATGACCTCGTAGTTCCGCCCCTTAAAACCTCACTAACTAACTATTACTGTAAGTGTATAGCAATCGCTTTTCGCACAGAAGTCGTTGAAAGAAATTATAGTTTCGGTCTGATGTATTTATTCGTGAGCCTACCCACATAACAAATCTATTTGTTATGTGGGTCGTCTGATTTAGTCGGAGTTTTCATTTAACAAAGGTGGTCAAAATTTCGAACACTTAATACCTTTAATATACAGGATACCTTGCTTTCGTTCTACTGATCGTTATGTCGTCGTCCAATCTGGCTGCGTACCATCGGAAAAGTACGGTCCTTTTGAGGACCAAATAAAAATCACTCGTTGGAACAGATAGATATGCGTCCATAATACATCCACAATAAACGACATTAAGCAAAAAAAGTACTAGTTCAAGGTTCGAACCTACTACAATGAGACTTCGTCGACGCTACTCTAGCAATTCTTGATTTAGCCACCATAGCTACCGAGAACCATAGTGTGTTGCTGGCATGTATTGAATCTATTCGTAGACACTTCCTGTCCAAACGTAAGAAGGTGTTATTCGGAGCTCTGATCGTTTCAATCATGCATTATATTTGAGGTCATTGAAAGAACACTGCCACTATTGATTTCTACTATATTTGCGAGGATGTACTCAACAGTAAAGTTGTACAATGGACGTACTAATGTTTTTAGGATGACTGTGATATACGCGTTAGTTGGGTTGCCTTCCTCCAAAAAAAATAAGGGGCGGGTGGACCACACTGTATATACACACACATATATATAAACTTTTAAACTGACGGTGGTTTGGGGGATGTGAAACACGAAGATATGTCGAAATTTTCCGGAAGTCGAAACATGGCACCCATTGCAATAGTTAGCTTTCTGATGTAATCTACCTAAAATAGGCTACATAATTTAAAATACTACCATCAACGACATCTAGCTGTGAACTTGGCTACTAGATGCCACCGGAACCATCAACTCGCAACGAACGTTGGAACTTCCCCTCCGAAGGAAAGCATACTCAGGTTTTTTGCGCTCTTAGTAAATCCGACGACTTCAGCCGGGTTTGAACCCGCGACCTTGGGCATAGAAGTTCAGCATGCTACCAGTTCCGATACCGAAGTCGCTTCCCACAGACATATGAAAACAGAATGTGATCTCGTGCAGTGGCGTTGTCATAGCAACTGCTGATGGCTCAACCCGTATCAATTAAAAGTAAAGTTGTCATGGCAACCACTCTTGGCACTTGGAATTTTCTTATAATTTAAATCATTTTGCTCACTCCGTGGCGTAATGGTGGGCCATATCGAAAATTCTTTCAGACAAAAGTTTTAGGTAATTATTGGAGGAATATTGTCCATTTTGTACGGTTATGATATTGTGCCTATTAAGAGAGATATGATTAATGTTTCCCGAAAAACCCACTTTTTTCCACCCCTTTGGTCAATGGTTGGTGCTATCAAAAAACTTATTTGACATACATTTTTGGCACTTATACGACACATATTATGAACTTTGAATGGATTCGATATTTCACGTATTAAGAGAGTTATAGCGAAATTTCACTTTTTCGAAAAAAGCCCCCCATTTTCACCCCCTTCGACCGATTTTGCCCATTAACGAACTCGACCGAGATTTTATAGGGATACATGTTATGTAAAAAATTCAAAGTGATTAGTGCACAATTACGGCAGTTATCGTGTCCACAAGAAACTGATATATATATATATATATATATATATATATATATATAGATACATATATACATAAATTATATATAAACTTTTGAACTGACGGTGGTTTTGGGGTCTGGGGGATGTGAAACGCGAAGATATGTCGAAATTTTCCGGAAGTCGAAACATGGTACCCATTGCAATAGTTAGCTTTCTAGTGAAATCTACCTAATATGACGTTTCATTTTCCACTCACAAAGAAGAAAATTCCTACAAGCATATTTTCCGCCGAAGAACGGGCAAGACGATCAATACGCATGAAGAAGTACTGGGAGGACCGCAAGGCTCGTACAGTTCCTACAAGTCGACGAACTAATGGTTGGGTAAAGTGATCCTTTGTGGTCTCAAAAGAAGAAGAAGATTATAAACTAATAATCGGATATCAACATGTGAGGTTTCATAGGACTTAGAATGATCAACCCTTTCCCTTAGCCAATGAATTTACCCAAAATACCCAATATATCAAGGTCATCTACCCGAGATTTTATAAACTAATAATCGGATACGAACATGTGAGATGTTTACCATGTGTGATGAAACATAGCTTGGTAGAGAAAGAATTAGTGTAGGCTACATGTATGGTGACTGACAAGTCTTTTACCATTGGAACTTGTTTTCAGATCAAACTGCAGTACAGAGAGAGTATAGGTTGCAGGTATGGGTTAATAAATGAAAAACGGTGTACACAAACTCTGATTTATCGATTCAAGAATTAAGAGTAGACTACCTTTAATTGATTGGTTAAAGAGGATAGCTAAAACACAAAATAGTGATTACATTGTACTAAACCGAACCAAACCTAACCGAAAACAAGCCAAGGGTTTAAGTGTAAAACTTGTGGGTAAATGTGGTCATTGGTAATGTTAAAAAGGAAGGGGATAACGCTCTACCTATAGAGGGTAAGGTTTTTAAATGTTTTTTGTTTTTTTGAAATTTTGACAAGGGGCCTAACTATACTTTTGTTGATATTTCCTGAACCCATGATGGGATTTTGACCTGTGAGGTGTCGTTTGACTTGGGCAGACACTCTCTTTTTGAATGTATTTTTGACATTTTAACAAAGGGCCTAACTATACTTTTGTTAATATCTCGCGAACCAATAAGGCTAGGGACTTGTATGTGGGGTCCTAGCACTCGGGGTGAAGCTCTGTTTTAGAATATATATTTAATGTTTGTCAAAAGGGCCTAACTGCACTGTTGTTAATATCTCGATAACTAATAATGGGAGAGAGTCAAGTTAGGTGTTATAATACTTAGGATGGCCAACCCTTTCCCATGACCAACGAATTTACCCCAAATATTCAAAACAACAGGGTCATTGACCTGAGATTATATAAACTAATCATCGGATATCAACATGTAAGGTGTCAGACTTATAATGATCAACCCTTTCCCATGGCCAATGAATTTACCTAAAATATCCAAAACATTAAGGTCATTGACCTGAGATTTTATAAATTAATAATTGGATACGGACATGTGAGATGTTTACCGTGAGTGATGAAACATAGCTAGGTAGAGAAAGAATTAGTGTAGGCTACATGTATGGTGACTGACAAGGCTTTCACTATTGGAACTTGTTTTCAGATCAGACTGAAGTAAGAGAGAGTATAGGTTGCAGGCATGGGTTAATAAATGACAAACGGTGTACACAAAATCTGATTTATTGATTCAAGAATTAAGAGTAGACTATCTTTAATTGATTGGTTAAAGAAGATAGCTAAAGAAACAAAATGGTGACTACATTGAACTAAACTTAACCAAGCTGAATCAAACCCAACCAAACCGAACCAAACCTAATCGAAAACAAGCCAAGAGTTTAAGTGTAAAACTTGTGGGTGAATGTGGTCATTGGTAATGTCAAACAGGAAAGGGATAACGCTCTACCTATAGAGTGTAAGGTAAAGCTAGAGCATGGTGCTAATCCACAGACCCAAGTACATGAACCACACACAACTATCCTATGCAGTTATTATGGGTTGACTGTTAAAACTTGCTCAGTGGTTACTGGGACAAGATGGTCGCTACACACAACAAGCTTTAAATACCTGAGGCTAATAATCTAAACACACACTCACACACACTTGTTCTAAACTAAACTGTCTTGCTGGCAGAGTTCACACAGTAGGTAAATGACAGAAATGCTTGGCTAACAGAAATACAATCATTTTCGGTTGTCTAATGTTACCAGCTAAACATTACGTGCTATAGTGGTGAGCACATGTGCCTCTTTCACTGGAGATCTTAACTCGATTTCTAGCTCTAAGGCCTAGAACCAATCAAACTAAGAAAAAAGGGTATGGTGACGCAGCGGTTAAACTGTTAGCCTTTCACTAAGGTAGACTAGGGTTTGATTTTAGGTTAATGTGCATGTCATAAACAAACAAATGAAAGCAGAGATAATGTTTAAACTGATTACACTTGTCTCTTTTCCAATTATTACTTAGATTACAAATACAAACGTGGACTGGGTTTGACATACAGTTAATGCTTCCTATCACATACTAGACTGTAAGAAAGCCAAACAAGCAAAAGGCGTAGGTAGAGCAGTGGTAAAATCGCTATGTGTAGAGAAATACCTAACGGTTTTATGAACTGGCAAAGGTATGTCGCATAAACAGTGCAGGATACAATCCAGCAACCATAATTTTTATCTTGTGGACAAGAGAAAACATATATATAGAGAGAGATATATAGAAAGCTTGTGTATGTGTGGGTAGCATTGGTTGTTTGACCTGAGAAAATACGGTGAGGTAGGGTGGGGAGAGGGAGAATTAGCACTTATATATGAATGGAAAATAGATTTTTTTCAATCGTTTTGTTTTTCAAATGCACTGGTAGATAGTCGTTATTTTGTAAAACATTCTTACTTGCAGTAGTATAAGCCTCTATGGTTCCGCTAACACATAGATAGACTGTATTATTGCAATGGTCAAGCACTCACATTAAGATTATTTACAAAATCATAAAATTAAAAATAAAAAATCTTGTTTTGGAAATATCGTTTTTCAACATACACAAAATAAATATATAAAAAATTTGCAAACAGCAAAATGGAAAATCCATGTTTCCATATAGAAAAAAATTTAAAACCTTAAACGGACATTGAAGAAAATATATGCAAATGGGAAATTGACAAATGTGTAAATATGAAAATGGAAAAATCCATGTTTCCATATCATGAAATTGAAAAACATCAAACTGTCATTTAAAAAAGATGCAAATGGAAAATTGACGAATTGCAATGTGTGAAATGTGAAATTGAACAAATGGCTATCATTATTTAAAAAAAAAGAACATGGTGCTCTATGGTTGAGGTGTGAATCAAACCCTCTCTACTTATTTGGACCACTCGAGACTGAGTAGACTAGTTTTAGTTGTCATACCACTTTTAAAAGTTTGTGTTAAATCTAGGAATTGAACCCAAGAGCTTGTAGGGGAGATCCAAGGTTATAATATGTTAAACAGATAGCCTTGAATGTAGGGTGTGGTAGTTATATAGAGATGAGACGTTTCGCTCGGGGCAGGGAGGAATGGAGATCTGCATCAAACCAGTCAAAAGACTGACGACTCAAACAACAACAAGTAGAGCTCACCAAAATAATGTTGTGTGACGGTAAATGTTAGTCAGCGAACAGTAATGCATTACTAAAACCCATGACACGATACCTAAGAGCTTTTCTAAAATTATTTTAAATGCCTTTAACCCTATATTAAACACCCAGTTCACAAGACTCATAACTGCAATGTTATGGTCAAACAAAACAAAATCTATATTTCAAAACAAACAAGTGGTTTAGTCAATGTATACTGGAAAAAGTTTTATAAACCCTCAAGTCCACAAAAATAATTAAATTAGTAACTGTCAGTTTGACCGAGTGGTTATGTAGTTTGACTTAAGTTCAAATTTTCTGTACAAGAAGGCAAGGGTTCGAATCCGTTACCTGATATAACTATTGCCTCAACATGGCTTGACCACACTGTATTATTGTGTACTCGATACACAAACCATAGATAGAATGTATTGTTTAAGGTCACTCTCTTTGCGAACATAGTCAGAGACTGTTGATGGTTAACAATTGCATTAATAGTGGGACATATGGATAGCAATTAAGAAAAACAGACAATACCCATACACTAATTTTATTTATTTAATGTAAGTACTTGTACAATAGTTATATACAAACTACAACTCTCTTTTGTCTATTACTATCTAGTCCTTTTCGATCCACTTGCATAACAAGGCAGATGACTTTGTAGTTCAGCCGCTTAAAACAACAACAACACTACCTCTTGCATAGTCTGTGATGTTGATGACTCTTGAGGCGTGGAAGATGGATACAACATAACTTTTACAACAGGGGTTAAACGTTGCTCAACAAACAATGCACTATTTTGAGTAGCAACATCTTTCTCTGGTACTAACTTATTAGCATTCTGATGATTTTTTGCCAACACCATCAGTGTTTTGTCTGGAGCACTACATTGATGATCACTCAAACTTAAAACCACACCATTTCTACTTTTCATATTGCCTCGACATCTTGTTGACCTCTGTTTTGAGCATCGCCAGAATATTATTCCTTTTACATTTTGTCGTCTATAGTTATAAGAGTAGCCTTTATAGAGTACACGTTGTTTACCTCGGTTAGTTGTAGTAAGTTCCATAGTAGTAACTAACCTGTTAGTATGATTTGCACACTACAAAGGTTATCTCTGTTCTGGTAATAGAATTATTTAGCCTTGGCTTTTATAATTAATATGTACAGTTAAAAAGAAAAGTGGTAGAAACGTGGTAGCAAAGTGGTAGACAAGTGGTAGACAATTGGTAACATTGTGGTAGAAAAGTGGTAGCAAAGTGGTAGCAAAGTGGTAGAAAAGTGGCAGAAAAGTAGTAGAAAAGTGGTAGCAAAGTGGTAGAAAAGTGGTAGCAAACTAGACAAGTGGTAGAAAAGTGGCATAAAAGTAGTAGAAAAGTGGTAGCAAAGTGGTAGAAAAGTGGTAGCAAACTAGAAAAGTGGTAGCAAAGTGGTAGCAAAGTGGTAGAAAATATTACATGTATTGTTAAGAAATAGTTTAAGCGGTTACATGGATTCATTACACTATAATTTTAGCATCACGAAGCTCATTTTCTATATCCAAAAGTTCTTCCTCATATTTAGTATGACCAGCCTGTTTACAGGTATGCAAGTACTGAAGCCGCTGGATTAACTTACTGGGATTGTTCCAGTAAACAAATTTAACAAATGATTTTTTTGGGTGTAAACCATTATCATCATCATAATCATCATCATCATCATGGTTATCATCATCAATATAATTATCATCAATATAATCATCATCACTATTACTATCTAATCCTTTTTGTTCATCTTGCAATGCAACAACCTTTGGCATAGTTTGTGTTGTCTTTGATAGTGTTAGAGGTTTCTTAGACGTTAACGACTGTCCTAACATGTCTTTTTCAGGAGATAATAAATGCTCTTTAACAAACAAAGCACTATCTTGAGCCACACTATTTTTTTCTTGGTCTTGCTTTTTTACCTTGGTTAGATTATTTTGTCCATTTAAATGAGTATTATTTTGAGATTTACAATGATGATCGATTGAAATAAGTATGTTGGAGCCTTTTGTTTTAATCATTCCTCGAAACTTTTTAGATCGTTGTTTCGAACAGCACCAAATAACAGTTCCATTTTTATTAGTTCTTTTTACAATATATGCATATCCTTTATAGTAAGCACATGGCTTACCATAGCTAGTCGTTGATACTTCCATGTCAACTGTTAAGCATGAACTAATCTCTAGTAAAGTTAACTCGATAATAAAAATGATAGTTTGTAGTATGTGCAGTTTAAAGTAAGAGCAAAAGTGAGAGTCAAATGGTAGAAAAGTGTTAGCAAAGTGGTGGAAGCGTGGTAGCAGTTTATAGTAGTCATGATCTTTTTTACCAGAATGTGATTTGATTAAATGTAATTTCTAAACCTTAGCAGTGAATAGTCAGTTAGTCTTGGTTCAGACAAGCGTAAACAGTTCTCCAATGAATCAGAGATCAAGATTTTCATTATGAAACAGTTGTGTAACCAATTAGGTATCGGTACTTGATAGCTTCACACATGAACAAAAATTCCAACATATCTGACATGAATTACATGATTTGAAAGTTGACAAAGAATATCCAATCAACCATTGTAGTTGCAATGTCAAACACAAAGACAAAATCAGCATGAACTTTTATGTTACAGGAAAATTCTATGAAATAGACTATGCAGGAAATTTGGAAATACACATCAGAAGTTTGCAACACCATCCTTCTAGCCTATATAAATTATCGACATGGAAAGTGTGCACTGCCCCTAGCATTAAACCAATTTATCAATAACACAAGTCAACAATCAAAACATTTTGTGTTGAGTCTATCATTTAATGCATATATTCTGACTATATTGAACAGTAACAAAAAACGCCATTCATAATTAATTAAGTTTGCTTTAATTCTTTATGTAATGATAAATACATATTTAAAGTTTTGGCTGACTGTTCAGGGTGAATCGGCTTTGAACACATAAGAGAGGGAATATTTTAAGACTTAACCTCAGCTCACCTAACATAACCTAAATTAACCTAACCTAACCTTGTCATATAGGTAAGAAACGGGTCAAGCTATGCTTTCGACTACCGAGTTTCAGCTACTTTTCAAGGTTACTCTCCCGAACATTGCTGGAGACTGCTGATAAACACCTATGTTCCCACGGCGGCGGCGCGCAACAACTTACATGACGAGCTTCCCCCTTTTCATTGATCCCTTTTGATTTGTCCCTTTGGACCGGTCCCTGTTGACTAGCCCCTTTGGAAGGGCCCTTTTTGAATAGAGTCATTTTTGACGGGTCCCTGTGGACAGGTCCTTTTGGCTGATTCCTTTGGACCGGTCCCTTTGGACTGGTACCTTTGGACTGGTACCTATGGACTGGCCCATGCAATTATCCAAATTATGTCAAAGGGTCCAAATAAGTAGAGAGGGTTTGATTCACACCTCAACCATAGAGCACCATGTTTTTTTTTTTAAATAATGATAGCCATTTGTTCAATTTCACATTTCACACATTGCAATTTGTCAATTTTCCAATTGCATTTTTTTAAATGACAGTTTGATATTTTTCAATTTCATGATATGGAAAAATGGATTTTTCCATTTTCATATTTACACATTTGTCAATTTCCCATTTGCATATATTTTCTTAAATGTCCGTTTAAGGTTTTTAAATTTTGTCTATATGGAAACATGGATTTTCCATTTTGCTGTTTACAAATTTTTTATATATTTATTTTGTGTGTATGTTGAAAAACGATATTTCCAAAACAAGATTTTTTATTTTTCATTTTATGATTTTGTAAGTGATCTTAATGTGAGTGCTTGACCATGGCAATAATACAGTCTATCTATGTGTTAGCGGAACCATAGAGGCTTATTACTACTGCAAGTAAGAATGTTTTACAAAATAACGACTACTACCACTGCATTTGAAAAACAAAACGATTGAAAAAAATCTATTTTCCATTCATATATAAGTGCTAATTCTCCCTCTCCCCACCCTACCTCACCGTATTTTCTCTGGTCAAACAACCAATGCTACCCACCCACACACAAGCTTTCTATATATCTCTCTCTATATATATGTTTTCTCTTGTCCACAAGATAAAAATTATGGTTGCTGGATTGTATCCTGCACTGTTTATGCGACATACCTTTGCCAGTTCATAAAACCGTTAGGTATTTCTCTACACATAGCGATTTTACCACTGCTCTACCTACGCCTTTTGCTTGTTTGGCTTTCTTACAGTCTAGTATGTGATAGGAAGCATTAACTGTATGTCAAACCCAGTCCACGTTTGTATTTGTAATCTAAGTAATAATTTGAAAAGAGACAAGTGTAATCAGTTTAAACATTATCTCTGCTTTCATTTGTTTGTTTATGACATGCACATTAACCTAACATCAAACCCTAGTCTACCTTAGTGAAAGGCTAACAGCTTAACCACTGCATCACCATACCCTTTTTTCTTAGTTTGATTGGTTCTAGGCCTTAGAGCTAGAAATCGAGTTAAGATCTCCAGTGAAAGAGGCACATGTGCTCACCACTATAGCACGTAATGTTTAGCTGGTAACATTAGACAACCGAAAATGATTGTATTTCTGTTAGCCAAGCATTTCTGTCATTTACCTACTGTGTGAGCTCTGCCAGCAAGTCAGTTTAGTTTAGAACAAGTGTGTGTGAGTGTGTGTTTAGATTATTAGCCTCAGGTATTTAAAGCTTGTTGTGTGTAGCGACCATCTTGTCCCAGTAACCACTGAGCAAGTTTTAACAGTCAACCCATAATAACTGCATAGGATAGTTGTGTGTGGTTCATGTACTTGGGTGTGTGGATTAGCACCATGCTCTAGCTTTACCTTACCCTCTATAGGTAGAGCGTTATCCCTTTCCTTTTTGACATTACCAATGACCACATTCACCCACAAGTTTTACACTTAAACCCTTGGCTTTTTTTCGATTAGGTTTGGTTCGGTTTGGTTGGGTTTGATTCAGCTTGGTTCAGTTTAGTTCAATGTAGTCACCATTTTGTTTCTTTAGCTATCTTCTTTAACCAATCAATTAAAGATAGTCTACTCTTAATTCTTGAATCAATAAATCAGATTTTGTGTACACCGTTTGTCATTTATTAACCCATGCCTGCAACCTATACTCTCTCTTACTTCAGTCTGATCTGAAAACAAGTTCCAATAGTGAAAGCCTTGTCAGTCACCATACATGTAGCCTACACTAATTCTTTCTCTACCTAGCTATGTTTCATCACTCACGGTAAACATCTCATATGTCCGTATCCAATTATTAATTTATAAAATCTCAGGTCAATGACCTTAATGTTTTGGATATTTTAGGTAAATTCATTGGCCATGGGAAAGGGTTTACCATTATAAGTCTAATGACACCTTACATGTTGATATCCGATGATTAGTTTATATAATCTCAGGTCAATGACCCTGTTGTTTTGAATATTTGGGGTAAATTCGTTGGTCATGGGAAAGGGTTGGCCATCCTAAGTATTATAACACCTAACTTGACTCTCTCCCATTATTGGAAATCGAGATATTAACAACAGTGCAGTTAGGCTCTTTTGACAAACATTTAATATATATTCAAAAACAGAGCTTCACCCCGATTGCTAGGACCCCACATACAAGTCCCTAGCCTTATTGGTTCGCGAGATATTAACAAAAGTATAGTTAGGCCCTTTGTTAAAATGTCAAAAATACATTCAAAAAGAGAGTGTCTGCCCAAGTCCAACGACACCTCACAGGTCAAAATCCCATCATGGGTTCAGGAAATATCAACAAAAGTATAGTTAGGCCCCTTGTCCAAATTTCAAAAAAACAAAAAACATTTAAAAACCTTACCCTCTATAGGTAGAGCGTTATCCCCTTCCTTTTTAACATTACCAATGACCACATTTACCCACAAGTTTTACACTTAAACCCTTGGCTTGTTTTCGGTTAGGTTTGGTTCGGTTTAGTACAATGTAATCACTATTTTGTGTTTTAGCTATCTTCTTTAACCAATCAATTAAAGGTAGTCTACTCTTAATTCTTGAATCGATAAATCAGAGTTTGTGTACACCGTTTGTCATTTATTAACCCATACCTGCAACCTATACTCTCTCTGTACTGCAGTTTGATCTGAAAAAAAGTTCCAATGGTAAAAGACTTGTCAGTCACCATACATGTTGCCTACACTAATTCTTTCTCTACCAAGCTATGTTTCATCACACATGGTAAACATCTCACATGTTCGTATCCGATTATTAGTTTATAAAATCTCGGGTCGATGACCTTGATATATTGGGCATTTTGGGTAAATTCATTGGCTATGGGAAAGGGTTGATCATTCTAAGTCCTATGAAACCTCACATGTTGATATCCGATTATTAGTTTATAATAATAATGATAATGATAATTGATGTTTTAAGGGGTCTAACATCTAGGTTATCGACCCCATATTAGTTTATAAAATCTCAGGTCAATGGCCTTACTGTTTTAAATTTTTGGAGTAAATTCATTGGTCATGGGAAAGGGATAACCATTCCAAGTCCTATGACACCTCACTTGACCCTCTCCTATTATTAGTTTATAAAATCATAAGTCAATGACCTTGCTGTTTTAGGTCTTTTGGGTAAATTCGTTGGTCATGGAAAAGGGTTGACCATCTTGAGTCCCATGACACCTCACTTGACCCTCTCTGATTATTAGTTAACGAGATATTAACAAAAGTGCAGTTAGGCCCTTTTGACAAAAATGAATAATACATTAAGAAACAGAATGTCACCCCAAGTCCAACGACCTCTCATACAAGTCCCCAGCCTTATTGATTCATGAGATATTAAAAGCTAATGACCTATTAGTTTTGGATCTTTTGGTTAATTAAAAAAAAACTCATCTATAAATCTGTATTCAAAAAGCCCGCTCTCTTACAAGAACCCCAAGTGCAAATGCGTAGAAACAAAAAAACAAACATGTTCATTCATAGTAGCGATCGGCTCTTCGCTTGCGTTTCATGTGGAACAACGTTTAATTTCATCATAGCATTAGGGACCAGTCCAAAGGGATCGGTCCAAAGGGATCAGTCAAAAGGGACCCATCAACAGGGACTCGTCCACAAGGACTTGTCGACAAGGACCCGTCAACAATGACTTGTCAACAATGACCTGTCAACAAGGACCCGTCCACAGGGACTCGCCAACAAGTACCCGTCCAAAGGGACTCGTCAGCAATGACCCGTCAACAATGATCCATCCACAGGGGCCCATCAACAGGGACCCGTCAAAAATGACTCCCTTCAAAAAGGACCCGTCCAAAGGGGTTAGTCAACAGGGATCAGTCCAAAGAAACAAATCAACAGGGATCAATCAAAAGGGGCTATCACCTCAAGGCCTGACATATCCCTCTTTGATTATTGGTTTGCCGATCGACAAGCGTCACTAGGAAAACGTTTTGATCACCACTCGTGGGTTGGGTTAGGTTAGGTTACACTACAGCTGCCATCTTTAAAAAGCCCGCCCTCTTACAAAAGCTATGAGTGGGCATGCGTAAAAACAAAAAAACGAGCATGTTAATTCTTATTGGCTTTCCACCGTACACGTGTCTCTTGTGTAGAACAACGTTTAATTCCATATTGGCTTTCAAACTCCCACATGCCGCACTTCAAAACGAGATTTACTAAGAAATTACAATTTCACCCCCCTAGTAGGGGTAGGTTTTATTTTGGGGTGGGAATATGTCGTCCAATGGAAAGAGGGTGTCATCCCGAGTTCAATGACACCTCATTCGTCAAAATCCAACCTTGCGTTCGAGAGATATCGTGCCGCCGCCATCTTGTGAGGAGGGTGAGGAGGCTGTAGAACCCCTACAAAACCACTACTTAGGTTTGGTCTAATGTTTGAATCTGTGTGAAAACTTGATCATTTTGTCCAGTTCCTTGCAGCACAATCAAGATATTATCTACATGTTCTCTCTCCTGTCTTCGTAGATTATCGTGTCTGCAGTAAGAGACTACACCTGTATGATTTATATTGGAGAAATATTGTTGAAGAAATTGATCAATCAACGAATTCGTCCCAGGTAATGTCCTTGAGTTTGCTGAACAAATCAGGAGACGCTGCTCTTGATCTATGCAACGATTGACTATTTCCTGCAGACAGTTGTTCATGTGACACACTTCATTTTGTACATTTAACTGGGTGTTCTCTATTTCAGAACATTGCAGCACAGTGATTATTATCAAAGTATTACAGTGAGAGTTTGTATGATGTGATGTTACTCTAAGTTTCATTAGTATGTGTCGAAGACAATCTTGTAGCATTAACAGCTTTCAGACCTGCTGTGACTTAAGAATTTTGCCCAAAAGGGGATATTTAATGCGCTATGAAACCTACTAATACGTGGTTGTCGTATTCAAAAGCAATTGAGTGCTCTTCGACTGTACCGAGATATAATCTGCAGTCTTGTTTTCGAAGTCCAACAGGAGCACCCAGTTCGAGGTAATCTCACGTTTCCTTCCAAGGTAATGTGTGGTTGTAATTTTTCTATTTGGTGCTCATTCTGCGTGTTGGTAAGTCTGAAAGCAGAATAAGCAACATATAAGTTATATTTTGAACATGTCCACGATGGTAACGCCCATTTTTATACCTTTTGTGTAACCATTAATTCTCTCAGTTTCGCCTCCGTGGTGTAGTGATCCTCTAACGAATTTCCATCAACCAAACAACAATCAAACTAGGTACGCGACACGTAAAAACAAAGTCCCTTTAAGAATAAGAACAATCACATTTAGTTCTGGTGGCAAATCAAACTTCATCCTTTGACAATAATTCAAAGTTACATTTAATTAAATAACAACGATAAAAATACCTATGTTACGAAGATGCCGCATCGCACATTTAATTTCACTGTAATCATTCCAACTAGTCCTAATTTACATTAAAAGAATTAAGTCCCAATTAAAAATCCAACTTGGATTCAAGTCAAAGAAAGCACACACCAATCTAAGGGAAATCCATGACAATAAAACAAAAATAGACATAATACTTACACAAGTTGGAAACAACAACAAAAATATCACACAAATTAAACATCAGTCACTCCTAGTGTTGCTCGATTCGAGCTCTGCTTACTGGTGTATCACTCTTTGTGACAACACGGTCATCTACGTGGGTGGGAAAAAAATATCAAAGTGGAGTACGTTCCATCTCAATCACTAATAAAGTCGAGTACAAGAAAACAACTAATTAGAAATCATGATTATTTTTTATTTATTTAAGAGGGTGGTGTGGAGGTAACCTTTTATGTCGTGTTATTTTATGTCACTAAATAATGGCCTACCTGAGGGATCCGTTCTGGCCCCCATTTTGTTTAATCTGTATATCCATGACATGCCAAATACGGATCCAATGAAATCCAGTTTGCAGACGACCTAGCACTAATCTGCTAGAATAAAGATCTTATGAACTGTGAGAATGTGCTGACGAGTGATCTGACGAAATTGAGTGATTACTTCCATAAATGGAGACTTCAGCCAAACCCAAATAAAACTGAGGTTACTGCATTCCAGCTAAATAATAAAGAAGGCCAAAGGAAACTAGATGTAACTTTCAACGAAATCGAAGTACCACATAATCACAATCCAAAATGTCTAGGAATCACTCTGGATCGGTCCTTGACTTTCAAACAACAGTGCATCAAGTTATCTATGAAACTTGGCTCCAGGGTGAATCTGCTCCGCAAGATTGCCAGTAGTAGTTGGGGTGCGGACGCCAACATTTTACGCTCTGCTGCACACGTTCTTGTGTATTCTGGTAGTGAATAATGTGCTCCTGTGTGGATGGACAGTGTCCACACAAAAAAGATTGATGTGCAGCTTAAAGAAGTCCATGCGAGTTATCACTGGGACTATCAGATCTACTCCCAGTCAGTGGTTACCTGTCCTAACTAATATTGCTCCGCAAGATCTAAGGAGGACAGCAGCTAAGGTAAAGTTCCTCAAGAAGATCACATCTCAGAAGAACTCTCCCTTGTACGATGCCCTACGAGATCCACCAACATTTCGTCTGAAATCACGCAAGCCACCCTGGGTTGATTTGGAAAGTGTCAGTTCTTTCAACGTGACCTCCAAATGGCGACAGCGCTGGCAAGAGCACCCACTCAACAATGCTCATCTGGTCAAGATCCGACAAGGAAGGTTGAGGATTCCATCAACCTTGACAAACCTGGTCGAAGCTGAACCGCATAAGGACGGGTCAAGGGAGTTGTGGTCACACCTTGAAGAAATGGGGTTACTGTTCATCTGCTGATTGCGACTGCGGAGCGTAAGACCTGACGATGGACCATATTGTTAAGGAGTGCCCCCTTCGACCATTTGACGGTGATTTGAAGACTCTACACCAAGTGACTCCGAGTGCTCTGGACTGGTTGTCAAGCTTGGACATTTCCATTTGAATGATAATTTTGTATACTTGTAAAACCATACGATATATATATATATTATTATTATTATTATTATTATTAAATGTATTTATTATTTTCTCAAATCTACCCCTTGTATGAATTATTTAATTTAACGCTTGATTATCTACTATCCATTATCAATTACAACAATGAAGATCAACTTTTATCAGCTATCCGTCGCTCACATGCCACTTGCCACGTGACTTATCACTTAATTACTAACCTTCTCAAAGGCTGATTTCCAAATTAGCCGTCATGACTTATGTCCAATGACGCTAGGCATATTCAACAAGGTAATTCAATCATGTTGTTACTTCACTTAACATATGCTAAATACCACAATAATCCTTCTTTAAGGATGTCTAAACGATATAATCAACACTTCAAAAATTACATAGAACTACTGGCTCTCACTGGCCTTTCATCGTATTTTCCACTCAGCTATTAAACTACTCATAAGATTACGTTCTATTCCATTCTACATTCATTTTGTCAACATAAAGAAAAATAAAGTGTATATAAAAAATTGTCTTCCACAAGAAGGATGTACTCGCTATTATGCATTTCTTTCTGTTTATAGTCTCTGAATACTCGCTGAGAGTTCCCCTTCCAATAAGTTTGTGCCCTCCAAGGTCACGTACAGCAGGAAATGCTCAACCTGACTATAATATGTTCACGCTGTTGTGTAATATGTATCTGCTTGTAACCTCACTGTCATTAGAAAAATGATAGTGCTTTCTGGCACTCGTAAATGATCTAAGACATACCATAACAGAGAAAAAAATGAAGGAATCCTGCCTATAATGTCATGGTTTAATAACTATTCGGGTTCCGTATAACAAAATCCGACATGTCCACAGTTACTGAAGTTTTTATGAATAACCGCCGATGGCATGAAATCACACGTTACTTCCTGGCAGTTCGGGGTTCGAAATGAAGACCCCATCCTTCCTTCCATCATACTGGCTGCGGTTACAGGTTTCGTTCTGGGTCCCATCCATCCTCCCTCCTTCAGTGAATGGTTTAAGGCATATTCCTTCCCTTAGGAAGGATACAGATCAGCTTATGGCACGCCTCGTGCTTTGTAAGAGGTACTGTTTCATCCAAAACAGTCATCTCTTTGGCTTTGGTCTTGATATGTATTCTTGTTTTTTTTTGTAAACTCTGTGTGTGTGATAAAATACCAAATACGTAGAAAGTCAATCTTGTTTATTCAAAAGAAAATAATATTGGTTACACCCGAACCGCGTAGGTTCTGGTCTCTGACAAAATTTGGTGACCCCGACCTGATTAATTGCAGTGACGAATTAATTGGAGAATAATTGTGGATGCAGCTGTACGATTGTATTTACGATAGAACATACGTGTCATCGATGGATGTTGATAAGTTACTAAAGGCGAGAAACCCCATAAAGATGTCCTTAACGGACACCTACAACATGCTTGAACAACATTTAAATACGAAGAATATTGAAGATGTGGACGAAGAGGAGTTACAATCTCTGCTGACCAGGATTGAGAGGTTAGGTACGGAGATGACGATACTAGACGAAAAGGCATTGAATCTGTTACTCGAGCAAGATGACGACACATACATCAGTGAGTACGAAACTATTGGTAATTATAGAGATACATTGGACAGTGCTAGACTTAAAGTTTCCAATAGACCGCAGTCTATCACCAATAAGAGGACACGAGAAATTGATAGTTCATCGGGTATAAGTTAATAGCAAAAGACAGCTAAAGTTGACTAAGATCAATTTAATTTAGTTTGGAGGAGAGGTTAAAGAAAGGCTAGGATTTTTGGGACAATTCAAACGTATCCACGAGGATGAAGACATTGAAGCTGAAGACAAGTTCCAGTATTCAATACAGGCCACAAAGGTAGGCAGTCAAGCACGAGAGTTAGTAAATAGTTTCCCACCAACTGCAGCAAATTACCAAAAGGCGATCGAGTCTCTACAGAGTAGGTTTGGACGGGATGATTTATATACTGAGTGTTATGTGAGGGAGCTTATAAGTCTTGTCATTGTAAATGTTGGCAATAAGAAAGACAGGCTTAATCTTGCCGTGTTACATGATCAACTTGAAACACAGTTGAGAGCTTTAGAGTTCATTGGTGTCACTAGGGACAAATATGGAGCTATGCTATTTCCATTGGTTGAGTCGTGCCTCCCTGAGGATATTCTGCTTGTATGGATGAGAAATCAATTAACTCCAAAGGCAGATCAAGTGTGAAATCGTGCTGATAAACTGCGAGCATTACTTGCTTTCCTCAAAGGAGAAGTTGAAGTTGAAGAAAGAATAACTATTGCCCATGCTGGTTTTGGTGTGTCTCGAAAGAGACACAATGACAAATGTAAGTTGAGGGAAGATGAAGATAACCCACCACCTACTGTTAGTGTTTTGTTTACAAGCAAATGCGAGGGGGAGAAAATTTGTATCTTTGGTAAAAGGCGACATGGAAGTAAGGAGTGTCACTTCGCTCAAGATCTGAACTTAGACGACAAGCGTAAGGGACTAGCGGAGAACAAATGTTGTTTTGCATGCTTAAAAGTTGGTCATAGGGCAAACCGTGGCACCGCAAACTTGAGGTGTCCTGTATGCAGAGACAGACATGAAGTAATCATGTGCCCTAGGTTAGAAGTAAATAAGGTTTCGGCCAAGTATGATACAATGCATAGTAACAGTAAGATGAACAGTAAGGAAAATAGAGTTGTGAATCTCAACGCAAAAGCCCCAGCTGTTCAAGATGTTTTGTTGCAGACTCTCAGTGTTAGACTAGAAAACAATGGGAAGTTGAGGACAGTACGTGCTCTAATAGATTGTGGTTCACAGAGGTCTTATCTACTATAAGAAACAGTGAAGGAGATGAAGTATGTCCCTCTGAAAACTGAGAGGATAGGCCACATGCTATTTGCAGGTTCGTCAATCAGCGAACAAGATCACAATGTCTATGAAATTTCGGTTAGTGACGAACGTGATTTAAAGAAACAAAATATGCAGGTGTTAAGCCGAAAGAAAATATGTGGAAAAATTCCAAGGTTACAGTATGGTCCGTGGATGGACGAAATTAAGAAAAAAAAATCGGTCTCTGATTTCGGTTCATGCCCTCCTGTAATAGAACTTCTTATTGGTGCTGATGCCGCAGGTAGACAGTTCACGGGGGATGTTGTTCAGCTGAAATTAGGATTAGTTGCCATGAAAACTACTCTAGGTTGGACAGTTATGGGAAAGGTTTGGCAGAAGATTGGTGATAGTGAACCTTGTGTGTCTACTGTAAATTCCTTGTTTGTGCTAAACATGTCTTTATGTGAGCTGTGGAGCTTGGAAACTATCGGCATTAGGGATTCCATTGAAACTCTTACAAAACAGGAGAATCTCACATAGAGAACGAAGATCAGGCCAGAAAGAGAGCAAGAATTCCTGGATATGGTGTGATAGGGATAGCCTATCATAGTCATCATGGAAATATAACATACGTTCGCAGTGACATCGAGGAAGTCTATCTATTAACAACATAAACAGATGATGACATCCGTCCAATTACAATCAAAGTTGGAGATCTGACAATTGTAAATGTATACAAGTCTCCTTCAGTTCTTTGGCCATCGCATGTCTTGGAAGTTCATCAACATCCAACAGTCTACTGTGGAGATTTTAACAGTCATCACGCTGCTTGGAAATACGAAACGAATGACAAAAACTGAGAACATCTGATAAACTGGGCAGATGAAAACAACCTTCATCTAATTTTTGAAGCTAAAGATCCGTCGACCTTCAGATCAGCAGCTTGGAATAAAGATGTCAATCCTGACCTTACTTTTGTCTCCAAGGATTCTACATGCCAACAGAAAGGTACTTCACGATTTCTCCAAAAGCCTGCACCAACCCGTTCTCCTTGGACTTGGAATCCAGATCCCAGTCATTACATCTTGTCCTAGACCAAGATGGAACTTCCAGAAAGCTGACTGGCACAATTTTGCCATAGATCTTGACAAATGTTTGAGATGGATGCCTCCTACATCATCTAATTTTAAACTGTTTGTCGGTGCTGTTGTGTCAACTCGATATAGCTCGTCGTGAGAAATGGATGCAAACTACAAACAATCTTGACTTCAAACATTCCGGTAGAAAAGCTTGGAACTTATTGAAGTAGCTTAGAACTAGGCCACCTCTCCAGAGGAAGGAAAACCTGGTAACGCCTAACGAAGTTGCTGACCTAATCGTCTCTTTATCAAGATCACCTACAGATAAAGTGCACACAAACATTGTAAAGCAGGAACTCAGAAGAATCAAAGCTAACTGTCAAATACATATAGAATATTCACGACCATTTACGCAGGAGGATGTTAGTATAGCACCTAACTACATAAAATCTGGGAAAGCCTGTGGATTTGTTGGTATACATAATGAATTTCTATTGAATATTGGTCCGTATGTCAAACTATGGTTAGCAAGGTCCTTTAGTGACTTTCTGAAGACTGACCGCATTCCTAAAGATCTAAAGGAAACAAAAAGAATAGCAATTCCTGAACTGGGAAAGGAAACAGATTAGGCAGGAAACTACCGCCCTATAGCTCTTGTTAAATGCCTGCTATAAACTTCTGGAAAGAATGATCTTAAATCAAATCGGTAGCAAAATTATAGAACATATCCCACATCAACAAGCTGGTTTCCGAACAGGTAGAAGCTGTACAGATTGAGGCCTTAGTCTTACAACATTTATTGAGGCTGGTTTTCAAGAAGGTATGAAAACGTCTGTAGTATTTGTTGATCTGACAGCAGCCTATGATACAGTATGGAGAGAAGGACTCCTTTTAAAATTCTTAAGAGTGATCCCCTGCAGAATACTAGCCCAGTTATTAAACAATATGTTATGTGATGGATATTTCCAAGTTATCCTGGGCAAGGAAATCAACAATCGAAGAACTCTCAAAAACGGTCTTCCACAGGGCTCTGTGCTTGCACCAATTCTTTTCAATCTATACATTGCGGACATCCCTCATACTGAAAGTAGGAAATTTGCTTATGCAGATGATCTAGCCATTGGCGTCAGTAGAAAATGCATAGAGGAAATTGAAAGGATATTGACAGATGATCTTTCAATCCTGTGTCAGTATTACCATAAGTGGCGACTCACACCTTGCCCAAGTAAAACAGAATCTTCTTGCTTTCATCTTCACAAGAGACAGGCTAACCGTCAACTGAAGATCTGTTTTAATGGGAACTTTGTTAAATACAATCGTACACAGAAGTATTTGGGTGTCACATTCGACAGATCCTTAACCTATCGAAAACGTCTGTCTAATACTACAGACAAGGTATGTACCAGGAACAACATCGTTCAAAATCTGTGTGGTACTACATGGGGATCAACAGCTACAATACTTCGCTGCTCTGCACTGGGACTAGTCTATAGCACAGCATAATACTGCGCTCCTGTATGACTAAATAGCAATCATACCAACAAACTCGACACCCAACTCAATATAACTATACGCACAATCACTGGATGTCTAAAAACTACTCTTATATTTTGGCTCCCAACTTTAAGTCACATTCAACCACCTGAACTCAGAAGACAGGATGCTTTGGTACGCGAATATAAGAAATTTTTTGATTACCCTGACTTTCCCATTCATGACTTTATCCCAAGTGCAATATCTGACAGGTTAAAATCCAGACAACCAGCAATAAAATCTGCTGTGGAATCTTTTAACAAGGGATTTGATATAAGCGATAGAGGGATTAAAATGGATCTAGCATGCACCAGCAGAAATAATAATCAGTATAAATACTCACAACAAACCAGAGGGATTCGATTTACCTCGACGTACGTGGAAGACTGCCAACAGGATTCGCACAAACCATGGACTGTGCAAGGACTTACTCTACAAGTGTAACAAAATTCCCGAACCTGCATGTGTTTGTGGAGCGACAGCCCAGACCATACAACACATTGTGCAGCAGTGTACTATTACGTCATACTCAGGGGATTTAAAGGATTTTCTCGTTTTGACTCCAGAGGCTGTTAAGTGGGTAGACAAATTAAATTTTACATTGTAAGTGCCAATTGTGACTGTAGGTTACACTAATATTCTCTGTTTTGCTTTTATTGTAATAATGTCCTAGCATTTTTGCTGGTGTGTATTCTGAATATTGTTGTGTTTTACAATGTGTTGCCATACGCTAAATAATAATAATAATAATAATAGCGACATGATGACATTTATATCATCAATAAGTGTGGCAAAATTACACCCAGAATAGCTTAAGGAAAAATACTTTTAATTCCCCATATTCCGATAGATTTGCAAATCCAGTGTGCAAGAGTGCAGTTCCCTCTTCAAACAATATTCGCAATTTATATTTACAAAGCGCAATGACACAATCTTAACAGCAGCAGGTGTACATTTAGACAAAACCATTTTTCCCGTGGGCAACTGTATGTTGCGTGCTCACGAGTATCCGGACAACAAAATCATTAAGTGTCAGCAGAAGATGGCAAAACCAAAAACGTAATTTTCAAATGCGTTCACATAATGCAACATCGTACCCTGCAGACTTTCACAACTCGATAAATTTCCCACTTTGCTGCTCATATCAATATACTGCATGTATCAAAATTTTCAGAATTAAAATGGACCCGCATATAGCCGCGATCGCTGTAATAGAATAGACCAATTATCAGCAATAATGCATCGTCCCCATTGTCTTGATCTCGAACGAAGCCGCGGGTTCCTGCTAGTGAATAAATAAATAAATGAATAAATGTATTCTACTGCACGTAACGGTCATTATTTACAACTCGCAATATGATGGATGTGTACATCGTGATCTGAAAGTATTCCTTGACAGTTACGTTCTAGATAACTATTATTTCCTAGAGAATGCATTTTCGTGAAGCTTTCCTATAAGGCCAAGCCGCTAGGAACGTCACGACACGTCTGTTTTAGCGAGGAGTATTTGGTATTAACTAAGGATTTCATTGCTGATTTATCTGTTAGAAACAGCCAGCTGTGTACTCACGTCACTTATTTACTTCCTGCCCCTAATGATGTTCCCGTAAAGGTGACAGGTAAATTCGTCACACGAAACACAAATACATCGGCCCATAATTACATGCCGCAGCCCGTATAGCATGAGAGCAGAATAAACACAACGCAGGGCGTTCAAAAGGATTATTTACTCATGATTGAGTTCGTGAGTATTAATACAATAATAGTATTTTTACACTAAGTAGCTTGGAATACGTATTGGGACTCCGTTGAAGGGCCCAGGTTTCCATTTCCAGCTTTGTAATGGTCTTAACTTAAGACCGCGGCTGTCTCGTTCCTACTCCTAGCTTCAGTTGATAGTCATGACAGCCAACGCGTACCCAGGCGGCGTTCTTTCGTCCCCATAATCTACCGTTCAGTCCCGCCCTACTACAGTAGTTTTGAGAGATCGGTGTCGACAACAGATCATCGTGTTTTTAAAGGTATTTAAAGATACTGTGGCAGTATAACTGTTGCCTTGGACAGAGACGTTAAATTCATTTCGTCCAATCCTAACAAAACACTGTATTGTTGACACTTTCGGAGCACGGGTTGCATTTTTGGCGGCGGCTTCGGTGGCGTAGTTGGTAGCATGCTGAGTTTCTATGCCCAAGGTCACAGGTTGGAACCCGGCCGAAGTCATCGAATTTTTTAAGAACGTTAAAAATCCCTCAGTATGCCTTCCTTAGGAGAGGAAGTAAAGCCGGCGGCCTCATGTCATAGATTTATGGTATGTTAAAGATCCTTCCACTAATTATACCTGTGAGAAGCTAAATTATATATAGGTTAAACATTTGACTAACGTTCTTAGGTTCCTACTTTCGTTGTCAAGAGCCGACTGCGGTGTTATCTGGTAACTAAGTTCTGAACTAGTTGGTCATTGACAGTGGCGTTTGGCGGTAAAAGTAGGAACTACTTGGAAAAATTGAATGTCTGCAGTCCTTACTTGAAATAAAGCAGATACACACACGAATACAGTCATCACAATTAACACCGTTTATCAGACAGATTCTACACAACCCAAAGTACACGGGGCTACATGACCGCGTTGTCGCAGCCCCTAAATTAAGGAACCAACCAACCTTCATTTTTGGCGCGCCTACGTTTGCAGACGGTACTTCTGCAGTACCGTACTAGGAACGCATCTTGCATCTGTTTATCCTGTGTATCATAGAACTGCTTATGCCTATTGTTAGGGTCGAGCAGCGATAAGCATGGATCGATTGTCCGCACTCAGGGATGCCGGGCGGAAATGTGGAGCCCTACCTATGGACAGACACAAACGATCTTTTACACATTCCATATCTTACTTTAGTGTCATATTTTAAGTCTACCGATAATTGTTTCAAACAACGGTGACACTATGCACACCGTAAATCGAAGTATGCTATAAAAAACACTAACCTCTTTTGCTTTGCGATATTTCTCTTCCATTTTTAGCCTATTTTCAATTTTCAAAAAATAGGCTTATGAGATCACCTTTTGTCCGTGTGTGTGTGCGTGTGTGTGTGTGTGTGTGTGTGTGATTCGTGTGTGTGTCCCCCCTAATAAAATCGAAACGGCTGGAGCGATTTCAATGAAACTCGGGAAGTTCATAGCACTATTCCCGGCGACCTCGACCGTGCCCTTCAAATTTTGTTACGTCTCTCCAATCCAACATGGCGGCTGTGCGAAATATTTCACTAGCATTCAATATCTCCGAAACAATTACCGATACCGCCCTGAAATTGTGTACGGTGATAAAGGGCACTACTAGAAGTTCACCTATGAGACTTTCGAAAACCTGGTGACTACAAAACCAACATGGCGGCCAAGCGAAGTTGAGATATTTAAATAGACTTTTCTCGCGATTTAACTATCTAAATGTAATGAAACTTGGTACAGCAAATGTTTATACACATTGTAATGCACTGGAGTCTAATTTAGTTCAATTGTTTACATAACCTCAAAATGGCGGCTGTGCGAAATATTTCACTGACATTCTATATCTCCGAAACTATTACAGATATCAGCCCGCAATTTTGTACGGTGATAAAGGGTACTAATACAGGTATTCCTATGTATATTTCATAAACGTGTAAAGTACGAAACGAACATGGCGACCAAGCGAATTTAAAATATTTTAATAGACTTTTCTCGTGATTTAACTCTCTGAGCGCAGTGAAATGTGGTACAGTAATTGATTTTGCAGATTGTAATGCACTGCCATCTAATTTAATTCAATTGCTTACATAACCTCAAGATGGCGGCTGTGCGAAATATTAAAATTAAGTTTTAATTTCTTGTGTCGTAATCATGCGATCGAAGTGAAAGTTTGAATAATGAACCTAGGCAATAATTGTCCTTGAATGGTACATAACTCTATGGCCTATACACATAACACTCCTAAATGGTGAGCTCCCGAAATATTTAGACGGTTCTCAATATCTATGAATCTTTTACAGCAACCAAACTGAATTTTTTAATGTTCATAGAGACTATGAACATATGTTCACCTATAGGACTTTCAGGAACCTGGTGAGCACAAATCCAACATGGCGGCGACGCGAAGTATAAATATTTAAATGGACGTTTCTCGCGAATTAACTATCCGAGTGCCGTGAAACGTAGCACGTTAAATGCTTATACAAATGTTGATCCACTGGCATCTAATTTATTTCAATGGTTTGCATTATCACAAGATGGCTGCTGTGCGTAATTTTAAAATCTCGTTTTTACTTCTTGTGTTCTAATCATGCGATTGAAGTTTGAATACCACACGTACACAATAATCTTAATGTAATAGTACAAAAATAAAAATCCAACCTGGCGACCATCTGAAATATTTAGGCGGTTCTCAATATCTACGAATCTGTTACAGCAATTAAACTGAAATTTTGTTTGTTGATTGTGGCAGTTAACATAAGTAGGATATATGAAAATAGGCTGTATAGTTCTTCACGGAACTACTTGTTCCTGTTGCCTTTGCCTCTCTCTCGCCTTGGTTGGTGAAACGGGCTTGGCATTGATCTCCATGATTTTTATCTGTTATTACAGTATTAGGCACACTAATTGCAATCAGGTCTTTACTGTCCCTACAAACCTCACACGTTACTTCCTAGCCCATTACAACAACAATCCACATACCTTACTCTAGACTGCCAACTCGACTGTACTTAACTGCTATCTGTTGACGCACAAGGCCGTAGGAGCGCTAATGTCACAAACATGTCATCACAATGCCACAGGAAAGCGTTCTTTTGTTGAGTCACGTTGAGCAATGGAGATAGACGGTTTTGCACCTCAACACCGTACGGAGATTGCCGGGTTTGCAACTAAACCCTATTTTCACCCTCTTTTTGAGGGGGAATATAGCCGGATTTATAACCAAACAAGTTTATAAACAGATCACAAACACCTCAGAGAATGGTACTCCAACCATAACTCATTTTCACCAAAAAGTGGAGATAGCCGGTTTTGCATCTAGACCTCTCATTTAAGAGTCAACTTCCGTTTAACCTTCATAAAACAGCTCCTTCCCCTCCCCCCTTTACCCCTTCTGGGCGATTAATCACTTAGGATTACCACCGAGAAACACCACGGCTTAGGATCAATCGCATGCCGATTCGTTTGAATCTACCGGAGACACCGTTGGCCGTCATGAATATACACTACTATCGACGTCACAATAATACAGGTAATCAGACAACCTTTACGTACATACGCATACGAGGCTGAAGATTATGACATCCAAGCCCCTAACTGAGATAACATGAACATAGGCAGACTGATTAACTCGTGTTGTTGTTGATGCTTTAGGGGCTTTGTGACATCGTGTTCATGCAGCCTCGTGTACTTGGGTGTGTGTAGAATTTGTCTGATAACTTGTGTCACTGCACTGTAATTGAAGTATGATTTGGGTAGGAAGCGCCCATGGCCTTAAGCTAGGTACTGCACCCGTATTCCTGGAATGATCCACCAAAACCCCCAGGTGAAAAGAAGATCTTAGCATCTTGAAGTCCCCGGCTAGAGAAACTGCACAGTGCTACTGGCGAATATACTCCGGATAAAGGACAGAGAAATCCAACTGAATGTGATATAGAAACTAACTACAAAACACAGGGTTCTAATTACTACTCGGGAATACGGGAATTAAAAAATCTCGGGCGTAAGAATAATGATCAGGTCATTGGAAATACCTCCACCCTATAGCATATTCCTCTATCAATAATCTACATAAGATAATGACAAATTTCTATAAAATATCAGGGAATAGTAAAACACGTGCCTGTCAATTTATTCAAGACACGAATTACACGTTATAAAATTCAGATACCTTCTCAAAAGTTACACAAATATCTTCACATTATATGAAATTAACTAAAACAATTTCCCCTCGGAAACACTCCTCACATAAAAGTCGCTTATACAAGCTCCAACAATTCAGAAAACAATTAAATTCTGGCTAACAACTGCTGTACCTTAAATGACGGGAGTTAACAACAAGAATTTAATGTCGTTAAATTTACCCGCAAAATAAATGAATTTACCCATGTCGTAGGCCTCCGCCATTACAATAACGATTTATTACTCTAGACAGTAATTCTTCTTTAAATAACAATAAATAACCTTCAAATAATATTACGTAAAATGTCTATACATATAAAACTCGGTCTATTTACAACAACAATGTTTACGACTTATTTCGTCAAATATTATCTCACACTGATATTATTCAAAATAGCAAATGTGCTAACTACAAGTTTCAAATATATTGTTACGTGCCACCCCTAGTGGCACTTTTGTTAACTGGATTACGATGGGTAGGAAGCACAACACCAATTACTGCTTAAAGAAATAATTAACTTTATTGCGGCCAGAAAATTACACTACTCATCAGCAAATACAGCAATAGGAACCTTACTCCAGTTTCCTCAAGTCTCTTGCTTGTGGAGAGCTCTTGCCCTTTCACTTGTCAACAAACCACAGAAGTTAATCCTCCCGCTAATGAGTCTAGTGGCCTTGACAGTACTACATGCAACTTCTTCCTAAAGTACGCCGACTAGAGTTACTTACGAGCACTTGCTGCACGCTGTTCACAAGCTGGGAGAAACAATGTCACTGGATTTCGTAACCACAATATCTCCGACACTCAGTGAAAGCACACTCACTCAAAACACAGGCAGACCCCTGTATGTTTCTCACTTCCCCGCTCCACTAGGGGTTTCGCAAGTCACCACACTTCTGTCGCTCAGGATAATCGCTCACACTAGCTCGTAAAACACAACAACAACCACTGCTTGACAGGTCGCACTTATATAGCAGGCCGGTGACTCAATAAATGCTTCTAGATCCATCCAGGGTTCACGGCTTCTCGAGGTTTCCATCGCTGGTCCAGTCACGAATATTCTGGACTATCCCTTTGTACTAATAGCCCTGTTGCATAAGGCGCACGCAATACAGGAGGCAGGGCACAGCCCAGCCCTGGGGCAGTTGTGACTCATGCGGCGAGCGATGACACAAACTCACAGCCGTAACATTATTTACACAACCTCCTCCTAAACCTTATTTCTGCATATCTTCTGTAGAATCTCATGAATCTCCAATTCGCTATGTCTTATCTGGTTACAATGACAATTCGGGATTCCACAATCCGTACAACTAAGTAAAGACATAGTTTATTCACTTCTACTGGTCCGTCAACTTAATAAAAAACATTTCCCCTCTCGTCGAATAATTACCATTACATTAATACTCCTTCTTATCAGAACAATTTAAATAGAGTACAATTTAACTCAGCTTCACAAAGATCAGCTGTTCCTATAATTCCTATCAGATACAGTTTCACAAAGATCAGCTGTTCTACTATTTCAAGGTGAAATCGCATTGTCTATTGATAACACCGATAATTCTCTAACAATACTACTTTTATTCCTGCTAACAATTCCTTCTTCAGAAACCGTATCTATTACGTAAATCTGTCCTTACAGATATCCCTTCATAAATAATGTAACAATGTCATCATGCCCATTGCCATACGTTCAATATAATCAACCGTCAACAAGGGAATACTTTAAAATATATCTCACAGATATATTCACAGTTCCTTTCTGATTACAATCATTGTATTCTTCAAACACATAACATAGGATTGCGAAAATCCTTCATTCGCAGGTAATAATAGTTTCATAAAAAAACTAAAATAAAAATATTGCTTCCTTCGATATCATTTGAGTCGTCCAGTTGCAAAACTCGTTTAATCCACTTGTGAATAATGATCATGTAAAATTATTTATTTTATTATTTTATATTGAAATGAAATCCACAGCCTGCTTCCAGTCTCCGACCGGGTCAGGAATGGAATGAAGGAAGCCCCCATCTAGCGGCGAGGATAAGAACTGTGCCGGCTGCCGTGGCCTGACGCACTCCTCTGGGGCAATGATTAAATGAATGACAGATGAAATGAAATGATAGTGGAGAGTGTTGCTGGAATGAAATGTTGACAGGGAAAACCGGAGTACCCGGAGAAAAACCTGTCTGCCTCCGTTTTGTCCAGCACAGATCTCACATGGAGTGACTGGGATTTGAACCACGGACCCAGCGGTGAGAGGCCGGCGTGCTGCCGCCTAAGCCACGGAGGCTCTTAATTATTTTATATTACTTTATTAATTTTTTATTTGGTTTTGGTTTACTTTATTTCGATTTATTTTGTTTTAAATTATCTCTGTCCACCTATAAAATAAAAATGATAAGTATCTAAGTAGTTCTGGCTTCAGCATTTATTTTGGTTGACATTAAGTGAGATAGAAATCTCAATAGCCTGCACGATAAACAGATATAAATAATGTCAGATCACAGATAGTGTTATGAATGTGAATTAATGCCTCTCCACAAGCCCGTGTTGAAAACGTGACAAAACTCAACCATCAGTCAGAAAGCATAGATATATAACCCTTCTTCTGCCCAGCAGACGTCATCACTAACCATCCTTGTCCACTCTATGTTTGGTTTTGAAAAATTAATATTGTTGATTCATTTTGGATTACAGAGGAATAAAACTCATGTCTCACGCTATGAAGATCTTGGAGAAAGTCATTGAAAGTAGGCTAGTCTTAGGGTGGAGACTATGATAGGTGAAAGACAGTTTTTATTTATGCCACGGAAAGGGACCACAGATGCCATTTTTGCACTTTGGCAGGTCATTGAAAAGCATAGGGAAAAGAACAAAGGACTACATGTGTTGTTCATAGACCTAGAGAACGCCCCGTCAGGAAGTATGGGGATGCATGAGATCCAAGGGAGGTGAAGAGAAGTATGTACGTATTGGTCAGGACATGTAAGAAGGTGGATCAAAAAGTTAGTTGCACTAACGCGCTGCAGCAGCGTGCTGTGTCTCGCAAACGTGGGCACAGCGGAGAAAGGGACAGACACTGCCCACACGTCTGTTAGGCAGGTCGCTGTGATGTCTCGTCTTGTAAGGTGTGAACAGCGCGCAAATACAATGGCGCGTCGACTGGACGTTCACTCCAAATATGAGGTGCGTGCGATAATCCGATTCCTATGGGCCAAAAGGAAGAATTGCACGGGCATTAATCGTGAAATTAGTGCTGTGTATGGGGAGCGGGCCATTTCCCGGCAAGGGATCGTAAAGTGATGTCAGCAATTCGACATATATCACGAAGGCAGGCCCGCAAAGTCCAGGACCCGTGCAAATGTCAACAGTGTGAATGCGATAATTAAACAGAACCGGCGCATTCACCTGAGAGAAATCGCGACCCTGCACGTGAAATTCATACCGAAAGGAACGACGATCAACACGGCGTCGTATTGTCAAACGTTGCACCGGTTGCGTAAAGCGATTAAAGACAAGCGGCGGGGGAAATTGAGCGCCGGTGTGATTTTGTTGCACGATAACGCAACACTTCACAAGGCTCGCCAATCGAGCGGACTGCTGCAGCGTTTCAGGTGGGAGGTCTGGCAACAACCACCCTACAGTCCCGACCTAGTGCCATGTGATTTTCATCTGTTCGGTAAGCTCAAAACGGAGCTCGGTGGTCGAAGTTTCCAGACCGATGAGGAGGTGAAGGCCGCTGTCTCCGTGTGGTTGCAGAACGCTGGAGGAACTTTCTATGCATCTGGCATCGACAAGTTGATTGTGGGTTCGCAGAAATGTTTGGAGTCTCTTGGAAACTATGTGGAAAAGTGAAGTTACATTGCTTTTCGTTATAGACGTGTTGCTGTTGTATAGGTGGTGTAATAAATGGCCATAACTGGGAAGTGCAACTTACTTTTTGATCTTCCCTCGTACCATGGGGCAAAGACGCAAGTTAGAAGCAGTGTAGGACTAAAAAAAAAACAATACCCGTTCAAGTTTGTCTCTAAACAATTGATTATTGCTGTTCGAGAGTGGCTAGTTGCTATGGAAATAAGGGCTATGTTGCCAATACTGCTAATACTTTGTGTCCCATTCTTTTTAAATGCTTCTGAAAGTGGCATTAATATACTGCAATAAAATACATTCAAACCACAAGATAGCCTCACGTAGTGAAGCCATTTGTAATTTTTATTTCGAAAAATATAATAAACACAAATAGTTTCCACATTAATGGCCTCGTTTGCAATTTAAAGTAAATTGCAAGAATGATTAATAAAATAAATTATAACATCCAACTTGACAAAATCTCTTCTTAATCCCCGGTTGGGTGCAGAATTCCTGAAAGGAACTGGCCTGTGTATAGGACTTACCAAACTTATAAAAGGTAAGAAGGCTAACTACAGGCATGTAACTAAGAAGAACTGTACTTTCCAATTTAAAGTAATTCTTTATTCTGAAACTTAGCAACACATGACTAACTTTAACAACAATAAATAAAAATTGACCCTAGAAATTAAGCCTGGTATAGATTGATTCCCTAATATGTACAGAGTTCCACACTGCCGACAATGTTGTACTTCCTGCCACACTCCTAATGTTTGCTGAGTGTTGCCAATCCTTTCAGCCACTGTAATACAGCGGGAATTGGTCACAGAAGCAATTGATGATCGTAGATGTAGTACCTCAGTACTGACTCAGTCTTTGTTCAAAGATTGTCCGCCTCGTTGCGTAGTGGCTAGCACTCTTGAATGCCACCGCGGAGGCCCGGGTTCGATTCCCGCCTCTGCCAACAAATTTAATTCAGGTTTGAGGGTTGGAACCGGGTACACTCAGCCTCGTAGGAAAGCTGAGAAGATTAATTTTGATTCCAACCTCAGCCATCTTGGAGATGGTTTTCTGTGGTTTTCCACTTCTACTCTAGGCGAATGTCAGGGTAGTTCCCAAATTATGGCAAAGGCCGCCTCCTTCCCAATCCTCATCTGAGTTACAAATACTCACACTATTACAGCCATTGCAGTAACACAGGTCACCTGTCAAATTCCACAAACACCCACGGGGCTACATGGCCACGATGTCACAAAGACCCTAAATTAATCAACAACAACATTTCTTCAAAGACGCACTCGCACAAATCACAATTACAAGTGTTGTGGCATAGCAGCCTAACTCATACATGTAGTACTTCCAAAAACTCATTAAGTTTTGAATAGTTAAGTTCTGGCTAGACAGCCAATATTCACAAGAAAAACTCAGATATAGTCCTCCGGCATAGCACTTCCATGAACTGAAAACAAATATGAAAAATCAGTCCTTGAGTTATGTCTGGCACAGTCTTCTATAACCGAAGAACTCCTCCCAACCACTACAGTCCAAAATATATCTCCTGCGCGGAAGATAACCAATCGCTACTGATGTGACAGTCGCTGACCCCCACTACTCCGTCCACCAATCAAATAGTTCGTCTTCACTCGAGACTAGAATAGTGTCCTCCAATCACAAAGAGGCACATTCGTTTGGCAGTCACTACTTGAGGACAGTGTTGCCATATCGCAAAAGGGATGAGTCATGGGGGACAGCTATGAATCATGCGATTTTACCACTGGCTCTTAACTTCCCATCCATGAATAATAATCGTGTACAAGTTACAGAAAATATTGCCAGGCTCAATACTCACAACTTAACATAATGAAATCTGTACAAATGAACATAAACTATACAATGTAACTCAGAATTAAACCAAGCTTCAGAATCTCGTCAAATACAACTACGCATTGCCCCAGATGAAAATATGACCTTAAATAAATGTACTGACAATAATAATTATTATAATAATAATAATAATAATAATAACTTGATAATAATAATTTGGGATAATAATAATAATACTCGCAATAATAATAATAATTTGATTGTATTTATTTATTTATTTATTTATTTATTTATTTATCGTATGGCTTTTATTGCCGGGAGTGTCCGAGGAAAGTTCGGCTTGCCTAGTCTGTAGCTGCTTCCAGCGGACACCCTTAGGGTGGGCTACAAGTTCCGTTCAATTTCGAGTAGTTCCAACTTTCGCCACCAGATATCAATAATACCTAGTGGTGAACGTTGGAACTTTGATAGAGCGTTCCGACGAAATCTAACCTAACAATTTAGCTGCACACAAGTTTAGTCTGTGGAAGAAACTATTACATGCCATCAATCTGTGACATGGGACCGCCGGCTTTACTTCCCCTCCAAAGGATGGCATACTGAAGGATTTTTAACGCTCTTAAACAACAGATTACTTCGGCCGGGTTTGAACCCGCTATCTTGGGCACAGCAGTTCAGCATGCTACCAACTACGCCACCGAAGCCTCTACTGCAAAGGGACCAATGCAATTGTACACGTTGCCAACATGATAAAATATGTATGTATTTCAACCCCTATTATTTCCGTTTCCAACGGGGTAGGGGATGAGACACGATAAAATTCTATGTGGCGGATGGTTTTTACGGCCGGATACTCTTCCTGACGCCAACCACATGACTGGAGTTAATGAAAGATGAAATGAATGAAGATGAATAAAACTGGGCAAGGATGTTGAAGGAAGCGGTCGTGGCCTGTCAGAAGGGACCGTCCCAGAATTTACCTGGAGTTGAAAATTGGGAAACCATGGAAAATCACTACAAGGACGGCCAACGATGGGGATGGAACCCACGACTACCGAGTTCACAGAAAGCTTGGTCCCATGGCCTAGTGCTGCGCTTTAGCGTGCAAGATACCGCTTTCGGTGCCAACAAGATAAAGTATAGGTGTAAAATGTACATATGTTGTTGTTTGAGTCTTCAGTCCTTTGACTGATTTGATGCAGCTTTTTACGCCTCCCTGTCCTGAGCTAATCGTTTCATCTCTACATAGCTACCACACCCTACACCGAAGGCATCTATTAAACATATTCTAACCTTGGCCTACCCCTACAGTTCTTGTCCTCGACCCTTCCTTCCATAACTAAGCTTGCTATTCCTGGGTGTCTTTGAAAGTGTCCTACCAACCTATCCCTTCTCTTCATTAGCAATCGCCAGAAACATCTCTCCTCTCCCACTCGTCTTAATGCCTCTTCATTTGTTACCCTATCTACCCTTCTGATCTTCATCATTCTCCTGTAACGCCACATTTCAAACGCTTCAAGAAGTGCAAGGAAGGGAAGGAAGAATGGTTGAAAGAGAAATGTGCAGGTATAGAAAATTGTCTGAAATTAGGAAAAGTAGATACAGCTTATCGAAGGATTAGGAATATTTTTGGGAAAAAGAAGACTAAGTGCTGTAATAATAAATACACAGATGGAAAGCCTCTAACAGATAGGGATGAAAAGGTTGACAGATGGAATACTTACATACAGTTTTAGGTAAATTTCATTAGAAAGCTATCTATGTTTCGACTTCCGGAAAATTTCGACATATATTCGCGTTTCACATCCACCAGACCCCAAAACCACCATCAGTTCAAAAGTTTATATATAATGTATGTATATATGCATCTCTCTCTCTATATATATATATATATTGTGCCCAATCAGTCACGGCAGTCTGGCATCGAACTCAGGTCTCATCAGAGAAGACCAGGCACATGGTTATGCCCAGATTCGAACCATTGATCTCTGAGGGGGAGCAATTACAGGGAACCCAAAGAGCAATGAGAGGTATACTGACATATAATAATGTAGCGTGATCTCACGATCTATAGGTGAATATCATAGCAATTTAAGGCGAAGAATTGTAGCCAAATGCAAGGAAATATACATTTTCAGAGCATACGAGAATGAGAGGAGGCCAGTTTGAAGTTTTACAAATTACCCTTAGCAAGTGGGCGGAGAACTTAGGCGCCGAGCGCACTATTTACGTCTGGAGCGGAAAAACAGCTCAAAATTAATGACCCGGGTATTCACCGCTTGACAACGGTGAAACTTAGAGTAGGGATGATGGCCCACGGAAATTAATTAATTACAGCCAAGTGGAGTATTGAAATGCATTGAAATATACACCCAGGTGAATATATTCACGGAGAGGTAATTTAGGAGTGGTTTTTCACCTAAATTAATGCCTATATCTCCAAATGAACGAATTACAACCTAGCTTACGCTCGAGAGCAGTGATTTTGTGACCAGTCAACGGGGAACCACCACAGTAACGTCCTGACGCGCTGAACTATGGCAATTAATTGTAATTAATTGGCCGAAGCGATCGCCGGCACGCGAATGTTTTTGAAACCTCCACACTTAAATAAACAAGATGTAGATGTCATTTCGGCTGAAGAGGTATTATTTCAAGAAAGGAGTCGCTCTCATGTGTCCAGTGGACTATTTTGTACGAGAAACCTTTATAAGGGAGAGCAGCTCACACCAAGCCAGTTCGCCTAGAGCTATTCTACAGTATACACGTAACTAAGACGCTGCCAGTAAGCACGCCAAATGTTAAAGTATCAACGCTCCGCCGTTGAAGAACAATAGAAGCAAGTTATAAGCTTCATAAGTAATCATGAAGTGCGTCGAAAGTAAATTAATACAGATAATAATAATAATAATAATAATAATAATAATAATATCGTATGGCCTCGGGTGCCTGGTGCAAGCTTTGTTAATTGACACCCAGAGGGTAGCTTGCATGTCGAATTTCGTCGTTCCTTTGAACGCTATGAAAGTCAAGGAGGTTAGATATATAAACTCCTTGACACTACAGCGCTGTCAAGTAGAGAATGGAGGAACTTAGTGATGGCGGAAAATCCCGAGATTAATTTTGCCATTGAACACGGCCTACTGAATTCAAATGGGTTCTTTAACATGCCAACATCGTATGACATGAGTGTCGTGATTTTTGTCGCCTTTCAAAAATCACTTACCACGGTCAGGGGCGAACCTGCATTCTTGGGGTTGGTAGTCCAACACTATAACCACTCACCCACCGTGGCAAGCATTAATACAGATATTTACCTATTATCTGACGCAAGTATAAATTCGCCACAGCGAAAAGGGAACTTATAATGTTTTTGAACAGTTCTTATACCGGGAGGTATTGTCAGGATTGTATATGACATTATCATCAGGATCACTACAATGATGGGAGCTTGGGAATCATTGCCACCTAATCTGGATAGTGAGCTGAACAAGATTACAGGGAACGAGGATCGAACGTCCGTAAAACGCTGTTAGATTTTCACGTAGACCAGCGGTTGTCATAGTTGCATCGCATCTCTGAGATCAGGCGTAGGAGAAGTCCGATTTAAGGATCAACATGTGAAGTAGTGGATAAATGTACATAAATTGTGTAATAGTGATTTAAAAGTGTTCAGGTGTATAGTGATTAATATGCAGTGTGTAGCAGTGATAGAGGCCACTGATAAAAGTATGTGTATCAGGTGGAAAATGTGTGAATCTAAGTGTTGTGTAAAGGATTACATGATGGCTTAAATCAAGCGTCATGGTAGCGCTAAAGCTGAAGCGCTGGCACTATCCAGCAAAAAGGAAAAAGTGAGTACCCATTTTATAATGTCATTATAACTAAATAGTTCACCATGTAACGATTTATCACTTTGAGAATAAGATGTAATAGTCACTTACTGAACGAGTTTTCACCACTCGTCTTGAATAAAGTATGACTTGTAAGGAGATTTGTTTATGGCCATTTAGGTCGAAAATAGTGATGGATCTAACGGTAACGTTAAATGAGTAATAACAATAATAACCTGGGGTCGGCAACAGTAAAGTAATAGGCATTTTTGGCCTAAATAATGTTCAAATAGTGTCATGTCTAATATAATGATACTGTATTTTGGTAAACAGTAAAAATGTAACGTGGAATATAGCGAAATACGAGAGCTTTTTCAGTGTCAGTGAACTATGAATGAATATTTGATATGGTCAATCCTTAGGATTATGTTTGAGGACCATTAAAGTAAAGTAAGCCAGTAAATTTATTACATTTTGTTAGGAGCTATGTAAAGCTTTGGCTTAAGTGGTATGACAGAGAGAACGCGGGTGCCGTAATAATTGAGTCATCTATGTGAAGTATTGTTTGAGCCGCATGTAAGCGTGCAGATTAACGTAGAATCCAGTGATTTACGTAAATAGATAATTGCGGGGACCAACTAGTATAGCTTGCGCGTTAGGTGAGAAGTTGGCTGAATCTAGGAGTAGTATCGCCCTTGAGCATACTGTATTATTCGCAGCGAATTGGACAGAGCCTGTCTGTATCCAACGCTTGCATGAATTATGGCCACTAATGACGTCCGTCGAGACGCAGTGAGCATGTGTATCAATGACCTACCCTGAGAGGTAAGGATCATATTCGTCGTTTAGGAACGCAGATTTCCTTATATTTTATTGACAGCTGCTGGTGAAAATCATGGATTTTCACTATGATGCGCGTCTAAAGCCACTAGTAGTCACCATAGAACGGCAAGGCTATCACTAGAATTCCATCCCCAGCCATGAATGTTAATTAAGGAGCCAGTTGAGCCCAAGACACTGTAAAGATAGGTGTTAAATAATTAAATGACTCAATTATTTAGGAGCCACACTTAGCGTAACTCCAGTACTGCGATTGTAAACAAACTTGACCTTGACAGCAGAGAGAGGTGGGGTTGTAGACCACTTCTGCGGCAGCCATCTTGACTAGCCAGCTGGAACGAATTTTATTGCCTGCTGAGGGGGAAGAAGGTCGGTCGACCGGTCCCTTGTAAGTTAGAGTCACAATAGGACACTGAGGAATCGCGATATTTCAATATGCAATTAAGATATGAGTATTATGATGATGCCAATTGAATTGAATGGTGTGTTGCAACTCACATACGTTGTTGGATCATAGAAATCAGATAATATTTGGCTCAGTTATTCTCTGAGGAGGAAGATTGAACCAAAAAAATGTAGGCATCTATTTAGAATGCATTTTGCCAGTTCATGCTAATTTATGCAGACGGGTATGTGTTTTTCCCAGAACATGACACATTTGTAACGATGATAAGCCCGACAAGACCCAGAAAATCGTTATATGGTGAAACTATAAAATATTCTATCCATGTTTATTTTGGAAGGGATAAGTACCACTTTTCTTAAAGCGTTCATGTGGATGGAAGGAAGGAAGATGATTCGCACGACACAACAAATATTTGTTAATAATTGCAGAAAAAATGAAAACATGCTCATAAGTTAACCACCACAAAGCGTGTCATCCCTTCTTCATTATCATGTCGCCCAGTTGTGTGTGGCAAAGCATGGGATACCCTCTAATTTATCATGGCGCCCAACGTGGGGCTTATGGGATTCAGAAAACCCCAAAATAATAGCATGGTTTTCATGGGGAAAACCATAAAAATAATATTTTTCCTCAAACTTTGTTTGAGCGATTGTGAGTCTTTCTAGATGATATTCAGACGTCAGACACTGTAGTCAGACGGGTACGAGGGTCTATACCCATTCCATAGTTAGTTTTGACATTTTGTAATATGTTGTTGTTGTGGTCGCGGGATCGGAATCCTTTTCTTTCTAATAGAACGCGCCAGCATATTCAGCTGCGGCCTACCTGAATCTCAAATTAAGAAGTACAGGATGGCTGGAACTGAAGACGTACTCAGGTGTATTGCTGAGTTAAGGGAACATTTTGATAATTCTAATGCTAAGAGAAAGGAAGAAATTGGAGAATTTAAAGATGAAATAGCGGGTAGATTGGATGCCAATCAAACCGAAATAAATACTAGATTGGATGCCAATCAAACTGGAATAAATACTAGACTAGAGGCTAGTCAAAATGAGGTAAGCCAGATGTTGGCTACAGTAAACACGCAGTTAGAATCAAACCTAATAGAGGTTAGTAAGAAAATGGACGACGTTAAAGAGTCTGTCCAGCGTGAGGTAACTAAGAATTTTGTTAGCGTGGTCTCAGAAATGCAAGATGATAACGATAAACGCTTTGTGTCTATTGAGTTAAAATTAGAGAATAATCTGCAAGCGTGCAGAGAGTCACAGCGTGAAATTAACGATAGTTTAAGCAGTATGTCCATGGAGCTTAAAGACATTCAGAGTCAGAATGAAGCTAATACTAAACGTCAACTAGAGCAATTTAATACGTTCACTCAGACCGTGGATCAAAGGTTCGAGGATAGCGATGTATAATGGAATACGCGAATGGCAGGTTACGCCAAGGCGGTAGACGAAGCCTTAAGAAAACAGGATCAGAATATCCTTGACCAATGCAAGGAAATACAGGAAATAAAAACTTCTGATCAAGAGAATAAGGAGATAATGTCAAATATGAAGAGACAAGTCGGGAAAGTGCAGAAAGAGTTGGAACAAACTCAGAGCGACTTAGCAGTTATCCATAAAAGACAGGATGAGGACCAGGGAGAAATCACGAAAATAAGGACTGAAATCTCTCATATACAAGGTCACATTCAAAAGGAAGTTACAGGCTTACGAGAAAAATTAGAACTTCGAGAAGGCTTAAAGACTGAAGCCAGCGATAAGACTCTTGCCGAAGTAAGAGAAAGTCTAGCAGGGGAAATTATCCACCTGAAGGTAAACCTTAAGGATGATAAGGAAAAGGTATTTTCTATGGCAGAAAAAAAACCGAGATCGCCTAGAGAAAATAGAACGAGAGGTATTAGCTCGTTTGGAAAGGGCAGAAAATAGGCACAGCCAAATCGAGACTAGAATGATCGCGCAGGAGGAATCCATGTTGCGGAATCCTAGGTCTAGCGAAGGAAGTATAGACGAGAATAGGAGGAATAAATGGGCAGAGATAGAAATACAGCCCACTCCAAAGAATGCTGCCATGCCAAGTGACAGTCCGTATACCACACCTGGTATGCCAATTGCCATGTCAACACCGCATGAAAATGCTGTACAAAATCAAATAGTCACAGTTATAAGGGCTAGTGATGAGAAACCAATGAAATACTCTGGGAGTAATTCTAACATGACACCCAAGTACTGGCTTAAAGAAGTTTTCGAGTACTTGAATGACGCGAAAGTACCGCCAGATCGCAGGTTGAGAGCGATTGAAAAACTAACCGAAGGGGAGTGTGCCCTATGGTTTAGGAGTTTTCGGTACACGTTCGACACCGTTGACGAATTTCGCCAAGCATTTTTAAGCAGATACTGGAACGCGAGCGTACAACAGAACCTCAGATTGGACTTGTATTCCAGGCGTTACAGTACTAGTAATCCGACTAAGTACGGAGAATTCTTTGTGAATCAATTGTGCCGTTTTCGCGAGCTTGATGAAGGACTTAGAGAGTCAGACTTGTGCATAGCGATAGCCAAGCAGCTACCGTATGAAGTACAACGTCTGCTAATCTCAGCAAACGCCAAAACTGCAATCGATATGGAGGAAGTGCTGAGACAACTCGATCTAACCACAGTGCAGAACACAAGACAAAGTCGAAATGTGGAACAAGTCAATATGACGGCTACACCGATTGAACCAACTAAGGTGCAGACAAAAAGCAAATCTACAAGCACCGAAACAGAAAAATCCGACTGGCAACGCGAAGGACGCGAAAACCAAAATTGGAGGCCAGCATATCGAGGAGGATCGAACCGTGGTAACCGAGGAAGGAAAAACTGGAATCAGCGTGGTACCAGAGACCAGCAGCTTGATAACAGAAGGAATTACGGCCGAAATGGGAACAACCAAGGATGGAGATCCCAAGAGCAGAGTCACGGGTTCGATGAAGAGGCGGAAGAACGTTATCACGCATCTTTAAGATACATGGAAGAGCGCGGAGATGATCCGAGACAATCGCGAGTTCATTGGGATGAAGCGATTAGGAATAGAAAGTCACCCGACATATATAAAAATGATGACGGTGCCAAGAGTCTGGAACTTCAACAGCATGAAGACAGGCAGAAAAACTCCACAAAGAATGGAGCAATTGAAAAAAAACACCAAATTTAAATGACCAAAGAGAGATAAGTTCAGGATGGAATACAGTGAATGTTGTTAACTGGATTGCCAAACCTGAGGAGCTTATCGAAGACCTAGATGAAAGGACGGTCAATGTAAGAAGGGAACTACCCATTATTATTGTAAACCTTGCGGGTATGAAGATAAGAAGTCTCATTGATACAGGGTCAACAGTGTGTTTGATAACCCAGGCATTATACAGTGAAATCCAGAGTAAAATTCACGTATTGAAAATACCTATTTCAAGCGTGAAAATAAAAGGTGTCATACCAGATAAAGTTATGATATGCAAATACCAAGTATTTTTAGATTTGCAGATAGGGAACTCTACATTCTCACAGAGCTTCCTACTTGTGAATAAGCTGCCGTATAACCTCATTGTTGGGATGGATTTCATAAGAGAGTATAAAGTTATTATAGATCTCTCGCAAGACATTGTGATGTTTCGCGCAAGTGAGGGAAAGGAAGAGTTAGAACTCTCATTAAAGCATAATGAAACGAGACCAGAAGAATACGTATGGCATACATACGGAGATATGACTGGGGATGCAGTGTCGACAACAGAAGACATCGAGGAAGAGTTGGCAACACTGGCCGCAGACATTGAAAAGGACCTCGAACCAAAATTTGAAGAATGCCTGGAAGAGAAGATTGAGCAAGCTAAATTTGGCCCAGAACATAAGCAAATGCTAAGGGAACTGCTATTTGAGTATAAAGGAGTCTTCGATTCGAGACCTGGCCGGATCAAGAATTTCCAGTATGCGTTCCAAGTCAGCGATTGGACACCATTCAAACAGAAGCCGTATCCTGTAGCTGAGAAACATTATTTAAAGGTCAAAGAAGCAATACAGGAAATGCTAGAAGCAGGCGTCATTGTAAAGACAGCCACACCCTATGTCAGCCCACTAGTAGTTGTACCGAAACAGGACGGAAGTGTGAGGATATGCCTGGACCTACGAAATTTGAATTCCAAGGTCATACCGGAATTTGATAAAGTGCCTCCCATTAAGGAGGTACTCAGGAGGTTCAAAGGAAAGACTGTTTTCTCAAATCTTGACCTGACGGCAAGATTTCACCATCTTGCTTTGGAAGAGAAAACAAGTTTGTTAACTGGATTTGTATTTGACCAGCACACATATTCATACGTGCGTCTTCCATTTGGATTAAAACAGCAGGTTCAGCGTTTATACGAGCGCTAGATCGGAACCTATCCGAAGAAGTAAAAGCTACAACAATATGCTACGTAGATGATATACTACTGACCTCTGAAACAGTCGAAGAACATGTCAGAGATCTACGCAAGTTGTTATATGACCTAAGTCAGGCTAACTTTAAGGTCAATATAAAGAAGTCTAACTTTGCTCAGAGAGAAGTTAAATTTCTAGGCCACGTGATAGATGCACAAGGAGTCAGGCCTAATCCGGGGAAATTGGAAGTCATTAAACATTTCCCGAGACCAACGAAGGTAAAGAACGTCAGGCAATATCTAGGCGTTATTGGATTCTTTTCAAACCATTGCCCGAAGTATACCGAGACCGTAGCACCACTCCAAGACTTACTTAAGAAGGGAGGAAGATGGCGCTGGACGGAGCAATGCGAGGAAGCCTTCGTGAAATCTAAACAGATGCTGTTAGATTATGTAAAATTGGGATATCCTGACTACACTCAGAAATTTATTATCCAGACTGACGCATCATTCATAGGTATTGGAGCAATGTTATATCAGGAAAATATGGACAGGCCAGAGGAGAAAACTTACATTGCATTTATCAGTAGAAGGTTGAAGCCTAATGAAAAGAATTATACGGTCACGGAGATCGAACTACTCGCGATACTGTATGCCCTACAGTATTGGCGAAAGCTAGTTTATGGTTTTAGAATTATATTGAGAACAGACCATAAAGCCCTAACGTTCCTGCTGAAAACTGACTTGTCGAGTCAAAGACTGACAAGATGGTCCCTGTACATACAGCAATTTCAAGTGGAAATAGAGTATTGCCCGGGGAAGGACAATATCATACCTGACTTGCTGAGCAGATACCCTACAGCTGATGAAGAAGAAGCTCTAGCTATCGAGATAGAAGATAGTGATCAGAAGACCTTAGATGATCTGAGGAACATCACCGTTTTTCAACGTGAAGATCCCTGGATACGGTTGATGATTAATTACTTCGAGGGAAAGCTGGATAGAGGAACCCCGATGTATATGGAAGCTGAAGCACTATCAACGGAATATCTATGGTTTAACCAGATGTTAAATAAATGGAGCGACTCAGACCACACCAAACCCAGGATAGTCGTACCACCAGCATTGCAGAGAAGGCTAGTATGGTTAGCACACCGAGCTTTTGGTCACCCCGGTGTAGATAAGTCTGTTGCCCTGCTTAAAGAAGCATTTATTTGGCCAAAACTTAGAGAGACGGTCAGGTATACTATCAGGACATGTGATATGTGCCAACGAGTAAAGCCTAACTCGTACTTAATGAGGCAGAAACCTATACCACTCTTACCAGAGAAGCCATGTCAGCTTCTGGCACTGGACAACTTTGGGCCGCTTCCTAGAGCTAGAAGAGAAAATAGACACATCCTAGTTGCACTAGACGTGTTTTCCAAAATGGTAGTCCTGTGTCCAATTCAGAAAACCAGTACAAAACAGGTACTTAAGAGGCTGAAGGAAAGAATCATTCCTATATTAGGACAGCCAGAGAATATCTTATCTGATCATGGGAGCTGTTTTACCAGCGTAGAATTTCGCAGGGAGTTGGAAAATCTGAGCATAAGACAGATTTTGTCCACAGTTCGACACCCGGAGTCGAATTCCGCTGAGAGATTTATGAGGGAACTGCAAAAGTACATGAAGATATATTGCTCTACTGAGAACTGGAAATGGATTGACGTACTTGAGATTATTGAATATTGTATCAACAATACCGTGCACGAAGCGACAGGAGAGGTGCCAGTGAGCCTACATCTCGATAGAAGACCAGAGAGGCCATGGAATAATGTCATTCGGACACCCATCGATGCACAACCTGGATGTGAGTTGAGGATCCAGAGAACGTTCGAGTATCTCAAGAAACAAGCAGATAGACGACAGCGGAGAAACAGGAGGAAACGCTATCACAGACCGTTACTCGCGGGGGAATACGTCTTATTGAAGAAACCCGCCAGTTCAGATCCAGAGAGCAGGAAATATAAAAAAAATCAGCATGCCTATCACGGACCCTACCTGATTATAAGGGATCTGCAAAATAATGCATATCGGATCAAAGACGAAGCAACAGGTAGAGAAGTTGTTGTAAATGCAGCTAATTTGAAGTTATATAGTCCACCAGAAGACTATGATACGAGAGAGGAGCAAGCTATGCACACCCAAGTGGACGGGGAATCATTACGTATGCACGGAAAGAATCTCGAGAAAAGCGTGCAGTCCCAAGGAGGAACGGAGCGAAGCGACCAGCTCGCAGACCCAACGGACCCGAAGGGAGAATGCAGCTGTCAACTGCAGGAACTTTATGACCAGTTGAGGGAAGCCGCTGCGGAGCTAGAGGGGATGAATGAACAATTGAGAAGGCAGAACGAGAGTCTACGAGACAGCAGACACAGTGGAATGGGGGAACGAGAGATCCCATTGCCGAGAGCACTGACCGCTTAAAGTAAACACTGCATGGAGTCGATGCCATCTGATGGGCCCGAAAAATTCACTTATGAAATGAATTTTCCGAGCTTAGCAGGGGAAAGATGTGCCCAATCAGTCACGGCAGTCTGGCATCGAACTCAGGTCTCATCAGAGAAGACCAGGCAAATGATTATGCCTAGAGTCGAACCATTGATCTCTGAGGGGGAGCAATTACAGGGAACCCAAAGAGCAATGAGAGGTATACTGACATATAATAATGTAGCGTGATCTCACGATCTATAGGTGAATATCATAGCAATTTAAGGCGAAGAATTGTAGCCAAATGCAAGGAAATATACATTTTCAGAGCATACGAGAATGAGAGGAGGCCAGTTTGAAGTTTTACAAATTACCCTTAGCAAGTGGGCGGAGAACTTAGGCGCCGAGCGCACTATTTACGTCTGGAGCGGAAAGACAGCTCAAAATTAATGACCCGGGTATTCACCGCTTGACAACGGTGAAACTTAGAGTAGGGATGATGGCCCACGGAAATTAATTAATTACAGCCAAGTGGAGTATTGAAATGCATTGAAATATACACCCAGGTGAATATATTCACGGAGAGGTAATTTAGGAGTGGTTTTTCACCTAAATTAATGCCTATATCTCCAAATGAACGAATTACAACCTAGCTTACGCTCGAGAGCAGTGATTTTGTGACCAGTCAACGGGGAACCACCACAGTAGCGTCCTGACGCGCTGAACTAAGGCAATTAATTGTAATTAATTGGCCGAAGCGATCGCCGGCACGCGAATGTTTTTGAAACCTCCACACTTAAATAAACAAGATGTAGATGTCATTTCGGCTGAAGAGGTATTATTTCAAGAAAGGAGTCGCTCTCATGTGTCCAGTGGACTATTTTGTACGAGAAACCTTTATAAGGGAGAGCAGCTCACACCAAGCCAGTTCGCCTAGAGTTATTCTACAGTATACACGTAACTAAGACGCTGCCAGTAAGCACGCCAAATGTTAAAGTATCAACGCTCCGCCGTTGAAGAACAATAGAAGCAAGTTATAAGCTTCATAAGTAATCATGAAGTGCGTCGAAAGTAAATTAATACAGATATTTACCTATTATCTGACGCAAATATAAATTCGCCACAGCGAAAAGGGAACTAATAATGTTTTTGAACAGTTCTTATACCGGGAGGTATTGTCAGGATTGTATATGACATTATCATCAGGATCACTACAATGATGGGAGCTTGGGAATCATTGCCACCTAATCTGGATAGTGAGCTGAACAAGATTACAGGGAACGAGGATCGAACGTCCGTAAAACGCTGTTAGATTTTCACGTAGACCAGCGGTTGTCATAGTTGCATCGCATCTCTGAGATCAGGCGTAGGAGAAGTCCGATTTAAGGATCAACATGTGAAGTAGTGGATAAATGTACATAAATTGTGTAATAGTGATTTAAAAGTGTTCATGTGTATAGTGATTAATATGCAGTGTGTAGCAGTGATAGAGGCCACTGATAAAAGTATGTGTATCAGGTGGAAAATGTGTGAATCTAAGTGTTGTGTAAAGGATAACATGATGGCTTAAATCAAGCGTCATGGTAGCGCTAAAGCTGAAGCGCTGGCACTATCCAGCAAAAAGGAAAAAGTGAGTACCCATTTTATAATGTCATTATAACTAAATAGTTCACCATGTAACGATTTATCACTTTGAGAATAAGATGTAATAGTCACTTACTGAACGAGTTTTCACCACTCGTCTTGAATAAAGTATGACTTGTAAGGTGATTTGTTTATGGCCATTTAGGTCGAAAATAGTGATGGATCTAACGGTAACGTTAAATGAGTAATAACAATAATAATCTGGGGCCGGCAACAGTAAAGTAATAGGCATTTTTGGCCTAAATAATGTTCAAATAGTGTCATGTCTAATATAAAGATACTGTATTTTGGTAAACAGTAAAAATGTAACGTGGAATATAGCGAAATACGAGAGCTTTTTCAGTGTCAGTGAACTATGAATGAATATTTGATATGGTCAATCCTTAGGATTATGTTTGAGGACCATTAAAGTAAAGTAAGCCAGTAAATTTATTACATTTTGTTAGGAGCTATGTAAAGCTTTGGCTTAAGTGGTATGACAGAGAGAACGCGGGTGCCGTAATAATTGAGTCATCTATGTGAAGTATTGTTTGAGCCGCATGTAAGCGTGCAGATTAACGTAGAATCCAGTGATTTACGTAAATAGATAATTGCGGGGACCAACTAGTATAGCTTGCGCGTTAGGTGAGAAGTTGGCTGAATCTAGGAGTAGTATCGCCCTTGAGCATACTGTATTATTCGCAGCGAATTGGACAGAGCCTGTCTGTATCCAACGCTTGCATGAATTATGGCCACTAATGACGTCCGTCGAGACGCAGTGAGCATGTGTATCAATGACCTACCCTGAGAGGTAAGGATCATATTCGTCGTTTAGGAACGCAGATTTCCTTATATTTTATTGACAGCTGCTGGTGAAAATCATGGATTTTCACTATGATGCGCGTCTAAAGCCACTAGTAGTCACCATAGAACGGCAAGGCTATCACTAGAATTCCATCCCCAGCCATGAATGTTAATTAAGGAGCCAGTTGAGCCCAAGACACTGTAAAGATAGGTGTTAAATAATTAAATGACTCAATTATTTAGGAGCCACACTTAGCGTAACTCCAGTACTGCGATTGTAAACAAACTTGACCTTGACAGCAGAGAGAGGTGGGGTTGTAGACCACTTCTGCGGCAGCCATCTTGACTAGCCAGCTGGAACGAATTTTATTGCCTGCTGAGGGGGAAGAAGGTCGGTCGACCGGTCCCTTGTAAGTTAGAGTCACAATAGGACACTGAGGAATCTCCATATTTCAATATGCAATTAAGATATGAGTATTATGATGATGCCAATTGAATTGAATGGTGTGTTGCAACTCACATACGTTGTTGGATCATAGAAATCTGATAATATTTGGCTCAGTTATTCTCTGAGGAGGAAAAGTGAACCAAAATAATGTAGGCATCTTCTTTTAGAATGCATTTTGCCAGTTCATGCTAATTTATGCAGACGGGTATGTGTTTTTCCCAGAACATGACACATTTGTAACGATGATAAGCCCGACAAGACCCAGAAAATCGTTATATGGTGAAACTATAAAATATTCTATCCATGTTTATTTTGGAAGGGATAAGTACCACTTTTCTTAAAGCGTTCATGTGGATGGAAGGAAGGAAGATGATTCGCACGACACAACAAATATTTGTTAATAATTGCCGAAAAAATGAATTCATGCTAATCAAGGTAAATGCCATAAGAAACGGAGTAATGTTTTATTAATATCATTTTTATGTGATATGTGATTTTTGTGTTATGATACTCCCATTAACTAAAATTGTGTCACATGATGAACACTATGGAAACCCATTGAAGTCTGAAAATATCATTGACAGGATGCTAGAATTAGATTTGAGTGCAGTGTAGCACTATTTTAAGAAGAAAGCTCACAGAATAACCCTATTTTTATTTGTGGGAATTAAATATAATTTGTCCTTTATTTGTATTTGTTGTATAGCCATGATTTTAGACCAGTAAATAGTTCATTTAGGAAAATGTTGTGTATTTCCTGTAGAGTAGTTACCTGGTAGACTCAAATCCTGAGCATGTGGTCGTATGGTGGGCAGGAACGTCCCATACCTCGAAAGACCGTGAGTTAGTTGGGATACGAACACATGGTCCACATGATGACAGTTGGGTACAATATATATATATTCACTTTCTTGTGGACACGATAACTGCCGTAATTTTGCACCAATCACTTTCAATATTTTACATAATATGTATCCCTTTAAAATCTCGGTCGAGTTCGTTAATGGGTAAAATCGGTCGAAGGGGGTGAAAATGTATTTTTTTCGAAAAAGTGAAATATCGCTATAACTCTATATGTGTCGGATAAGTGACAAAAAATTATGTTTGAAAAGTTTTTTGATAGCACCAACCATTGACCAAAGGGGTGGAAAAAGTGGGTTTTTCGGGAATCACTAATCATATCTCTCTTAATAGGCACAATATCAAAACCGTACTAAATGGAAAATATTCCCCTAATAATTACCTGAAAGAAATTTTGATGTGACCCACCATTACGCCAAGGGATGAGAAAATTAATTTCGGAACTAAAGAAAATGCCAAGTGCTATCAGAGGTTACCATGCCAACGCTTCTAAATTGATGAGGGATGAGCTATCAGAGGTTGCAAAGACAACGCCATTGCACGAGATCACATACAATTTTTCAATCTGACTCTGTGGGAGTGGGAAGCGGCTAACTGGTAGCATGCTGAACTTCTATGCGCAAGGTTGCTGGTTCAAAGCCGACCAAAGTCGTCGGATTTTCTAAGAGCGCTAAGAATCCCTCAGCATGCTTTCTTTCGGAGGGGAAGTTCCAACGTTCGTTGCAAGTTGCTGGTTGCGGTGGCATCTAGTAGCCAAGTTCAGAGCTAGGTGTCGTTGACGGTAGTATTTGGTACAAAATTAGGAACTACTACTTAAAATTGACCGTCTGCAGACCTTACCTGAATTACTGACTAAGACAGTCATCACAATTAACACCGTTTATCAGACAGATTCTACACACACCCAATGTACACGGGTTTGCACGACCACGTTGTCGCAACCCCTAAACTGAGGAACCAACCAACATCTCAGCGGGAGATAAAATTTTGCGTGAAGAAGTAACAGACTGTTAGATAGTTACACATCAGTTCCAAACCTTGCATAAGGACAGTGTGATAACAATTATAAACATGAACCCCAAATGACAAAAAGGTTACCATCCCCATAAGACAATAAAATTTTAAAAATATGCATAGAAAAACGAAAAAAAATGTTAATTAAGCTCCAATTGCAAAATACTTTCTCGCAATAAATGAGGTGTGATCCTCCTACGAAAACCTGCATATTCTGCCTATTATATAGCCTATACCCTAGTTTGCCCGGTGAAATCTACCTCCACCTTCCGGGGTGCCGAGAGGACTTTTTGTATACAGGAAGGGAGATTGAGAATCATATAATGGAAAGGGAAGAGGAAATTGATGAGGATGCGAAAGGAGATTTAATATTGAGATCAGAATTTGACAGAGCATTGGAAGACTTAAGCAGGAACAAAGCACCAGGCTTAGAAGATATACCGATTGAGTTGCTACTCTGCGTAGGTGATGATAGTCTGGTCAGGTTATTTCACTTGGTGTGTAGGATTTATGAGAGAGGTGAGGTACCCCCTGCTTTCAAGAAGAATGTTATCAACCCTATACCAAAGAAAGTAGGAGCTGACAGCAGTGAAGATTACCGTACAATCAACTTGATTACTCATGCTTCAAAGATCATGTCTAGAATAATTCACAAGAGGATGGAAAGCCAGATAGAAACGGAGTTGGGTGAAGACCAGTTTGATTTCAGAAGAAATGTAGAAACAAGGGAAGCTGTAGTAAATCTTAGGCTGATTTTGGAAGGTAGAATTAGGAAAGGTAAGAGAACGTTCATGGCATTTGTAAACTTAGAAAAGGCTTTTGATAACGTTGGTTGGTGCAAGTTGTTTGAAATTTTGAAAAGGATTGGAATAAAGTACAGGGATAAGAGGGTGATCTACAATCCATACAGAAACCAGACAGCCGTCATTCGAGCTGATGGACATGAGAGAGATGCTGGTATTCAGAAAGGTGTAAGGCAGGCGGCAACTTATCATCCATACATTTCAATCTAAACATAGAACAAGCAATGAAGGAAATTGGAGAAAAATTTAAAGTGGGAGTGAAGATTCAAAGAGAAATAATTCTGAGATTTGCTGATGACATCGTCATCTTGTCCGACACACCAGAGGATTTGAATGAGTTTTTGAATGGTATGGACTTCGTCTTGACGAAAGAATTCATGATGAAAATCAATAAATGTTAAACATAAATATTGGAATGCAGCCGAAATAAATCAGAAACCTCTATGGACATCAATTTGGCAGGTGAAAAGCTAAAGGAAGTAGGAGACTTCCGTTACTTAGGAAGCAAAATAACCAGTGATGTACGAAGCAAAGAGGATATAAAAAGTAGGTTGGCTCAGGAAAGGAAAGCATTTCTACTGAAAAGGAATCTGTTGACATCGAATATAGTTTTAGATATTAGGAAGTCATTTTTGAAAGCGTTCGGCTGGATCGTGACACTATATGGAAGTGAAACTGGGACTATTGGTGCAGCAGAGAAGAGTAGAATTGAAGCGTTTGAAATTTTAAAAGTAAATAGCCTAAATCAAACTGTCATGGGGGACTCATAAAAGTAATGGTTACAATACACTGATGACCAAACCATTAGGACAGCCTGCTAAGTGGTCCGTAATCATTAGCACGTGATCCACAGTACATATGGTGCCTTTAAATAACTGACTACCATAGGTCCCATGGAAGCCCAGGTAAATGTCTCCCGTAGCATAATATCTCATCTTCTTAACACTTAAGCCTTTATGACATACAGTACCCTGTCTCCAATGATATAATTTTCGAACTATGATTGATCCAATTGTAGTTCAATAGCAGCAGCAGGTATTATTCTCATTTAGATAGTGATAACTCCAGTGAACAAGTAGCTAAAGTGGTTTCTGTCATAGAACCAGCGAAATAGGGTACAGCAACGGTGAGCAATAACTCAGTCACTTACGACGATCTTGCACGACCCCAACGACTGTTATTAGTGGAATCGCTGGATCGCTCAAGTATTGTGGTGTTTACATCATGTTCCATTCAGTCTGGTCAGTACAGTAATGCTCAACGTACGTGACATTAAACCTGTATAATCGGAACTACAGTTAAGAAATAATCATACATTATTATTTGCATACGTACAATACCTTTGCAATTTCAATACACAAAATTAGCAGACGCTTTTAATTTCAGGTGACCACCTTGGTGTCCTCCTTTCAACAAAGAAAAAAATGCTGTCAGTTTATGTTAGTGGAATTCAAATTACTCATATCACGTCCAATCATTTAACATATCACCATCAATTTTAAAAAATGGGTCGTTGCAAACATAATCAATTACAATTACAATGTCAATTATATATGCTGTACTCAGTGAGTCTTGGGCGCAGACTAAATGCAAGATAGATACTGCTATATCTCTCCCCATACTTCGATCAATACAAGTCAAGCATTGGCCATAATTCTAGTCTTCTTCCGAGAGAAGCATCTACCACAAATAATTTCCATCAAGAATGCAACTGGCGAAATAATAATGCCAATTATTAAAATAACAAAGGCTCCTTGCAAATGACCCATTGTGAAAACCACATTTCGTTCCCTTCCAATAATCTCTGTCTTCGTAATATCTACTAAACTTTCTTCTTTTATCACCTTAGACCACCATTTAAATAACAACCCACTTTCTCTTATTCTTGTCAATACAGTATTGAACTTATCTGTATATGGGCTGTTTATTCTAAGAAACATTGCGACATCGTACAAGATGCCCGAATGTTCTAATGGTATAAGTGGTTTATTTCTTGGCAATAATTTAATGGTAATAGCACGGAGAACGAATATTGCATAATTGTTTTGATTTTTTATCGTCTTTATTAAAACCCCATCCTCGTGGAACTCTGTGTTTTCATGTCGTATAATATGCCCTAATTGTCGAAGGCCAAAATACTCAAAGTTTTCAAAAATCCTTCTGGGTATAACTTCATTTTCTCCTGGTTCCAAAGCCTCCACGAAAATTTCCGTCGTGCCATAATGTAGTTTAGAGTCTGCTAAATCCTCTAGATTTAGAATTTGTTTCTCATAACCCGGGTTGGTGAGGACCCCAATTAACTTGGACTGAAATGCTGAATTGATCAACAAACAAGAGAACACCCAAACAGCAAATATAACTCGTGATGTGGAATGATTTGGTTGATGATTTAACGATATGCCAATCAATATAGACCATGCATTTAGAGCAGAGAGTGCAATGCCGTCATTAGTGGAGAGTAGATAAATAACAATTGATGTCAGTATGCAGGAAGTAAGAAGCAACATCCAGATCTTGGAGCTGAATATGAGCGTGAGTGCCTTCCAGCTGGGAATTCGTTCACCCCTCGGAACAAACCACAAGAGACCATCTTTTACATGTGGCACAGTCATGTCCATTGCTTGCCACTTCACGTCAGTTGGCTTGTGACCACCACATGTTATATCAGCATGACCATTAACCACATCGCCCAGTGCACCGACCCAACTTCCATTATCCAAACGTCCACCCCTTGTTGCAAAAACTGTTTCGGTGTGAGAAGGAAACATAAAATGTACTTTAAGGCCATAAGTATTTGTCACTGCTAATGTGAGATCAACCTCAAAACCTGTCAAATTGTTTAAAACCTTGTCCTTTGAGGGTTGCTGCCACTGCATATTGACAAATGGCCGATAATTGCCAACTGCAGCAGTAATTTTGCAGTTATTGAATTTATTTGGAATTTTCTTCGGAAACAGTTCATTATTACGCTCAAAATTTCCTTCTCCTTCCATCAGCCACCTATCTATTACAACTACATCCTCGGTATTCCTTCCACACTGTCCTGTATCACTGAAAGGAAACCAAGTGTACAGATTCACGGAAGAAACGACACTGTTCGATACCGGTGATGAGATAAGTACCAAAATATTCAATACATACATCTTCCAAAGTCTGTCCACAACACGATTAACTGCAATTTGCTCATCCTCGGCCTTAATAGCTTCATCGATTACAACTAAAAATCGAACGCTGGCACTCAAAGCATAGGTTTGGTCTAATGTTTGAATCTGTGTGGAAACTTGATCACTTTGTTCAGTTCCTTGCAACACAATCAAGATATTATCTACATGTTCTCTCTCCTGTCTTGGTAGCTTATCGTGTCTGCAGTAAGAGACTACACCTGTATGATTTATATTGGAGTAATATTGAAGAAATTGATCAAGAAACGGATGCTCCCATAGAACGATCCTTGAGTGATCGAAACAAATCAGGAGATGTTGTCCTTGATCGAAGTAACGTTCAACAATTTTCAGTAGACAGTTCTTTAGATGACTTGTTTCACTGTTGATGTAAAGCCAAGTGCTTTTTACTTCAGTGCACAGTAGAATCATGAATAAACACAAAACATTGTACTGAGTTCTCTTAAGTGGAGCATTAAATAGAACGCCCATTATTTTCTAATGTATTGTCCACCTTCCAGGATTATGGAGAGCTGTTATCAGATGCAGCTGCTATGTTTCTCTTGACGAACCTGAAAGTAGAAGAGATGTTTTACACTGACAGACTGGAGCATTGGGGTGAGAATTATTAATAGCACCTTGATTGGTACTTTCATGGCCCGGTATATTATTCATCATAGTCTGTTAGCATTTGCCGGATTCAAACTATTTGAAACTTTCTAGTCGTTTGGATAAGAACAGTGCCTTCATTTTCAATATAATAATCATAATTATATTAATGTCGACAATGTCCATTTATTTTATTTTCTTGTCGGGTCAAGGAAAGTATTTTGTGAGTAAAGTGGCCGTGGGCCTTTTGAAATGGTCCGATCCAGCAATTTCCTGGTGATGGAAATAGATAACCATTTGTAGGACAGCCAACGTGTGATTCGAACCCACGCTCTTCCAATGCCAGTGATACACGCTCTCAGCCATCGTGGCCAGTGGTCTAAAAAAGTGCGGGAGTGAGGTAATTACACGTAGGAAAGTTGTCCTGTTCGTCACTAGACTGAAACTGCTGTATGAAAATAGGCAGTGAGAATGAGGATATCCAGGAAAGTTCTTTCTTCCCCTCTCCAATATCCCCTTTCTGGACATCCTCATTCTTCAAGGACTCTTATTATCCTCGAGAGTCCAGGTTCGAATCCCTGTTTTCCCAAGAAGGTTTAATTCTGGTGTGGGGGCTGGAACGGGATACATTCAGCCTTGAGAGGAAAAACTGTGAAGAGGAGAGTTCGTTTCCACCTCAGTCATCTTGGAAGTGGTTTATTCGTGGTCCCCCCACTTCTACGCCAGGAAAATGCTGGGATGGTCCTAACTTAAAGCCACGGCCGTCTCCTTACCAATGCCATCCCAAATGTACAAATACACACTCTAGTACAGATATCTCAATAGCACAGGTCAACAAACAAATTCCACACAAGCACAGAAATCCACGATGTTACAGGTCCTAAAATAAGATATAACAACAACAACAACAACAACAGCTAATAAAATAGAGTATTGTCTGCCTACCCACAGCCAGTCATCCTTAATTGCATGAGCTCATTTTTCACACTGTTCTTCTAACGATGCAGGCAAGCGAAACCCCTAGTAGGCTGCACCTCAATTAGCTGGCGCGCCACAAAAACCCAAAGAATATAATGAAGAACATTACTGTTATCTAGTACAGGGTGATTTATATCAGACTGATGGTTTTAAAACAAAGGAATAATGTTAATGGCATAGCACAAAAAAACAACAACTGCAGTTTCGATTTTGCGTTCCTCTATAGACGGCAGCGACTGACGCGATGTCTGACGAGTAGTGCGCGGTCAATATTTTAAACATTAAACTCCAATTAAGAAGCAACATTGTTGCCAACAGATGAATATTATAAATAGTGTTCTGTTGTTGTATCTACAGAAAAAGATGATTTTGTGTTAACGCAATATGAGAATGTCATGATTGTATTAGTGCAAGTATGTTCATAAATTACCAATATAATATTGTTAAACTTTGACATTCTTTTTAGTGCACATTCAATTAATCGTCAATTGGGTACTATGTCGTGTGACAGCGTTAATTATCTCCAGAGCCCGGATAATTATGTGCTTAAAAGTGATAAATATCTGATTTAGTTTCCAAAATATGTTCTTAAATTTGTATCTATGTTTATGTCCCCCAGTTACTCGAAATATATTTGAAACGTCCAACTGCTATAATGATCCATAATCCTGTCTACAGTACAAATGTTCCCTCTTAATAGGCCGGGGCTTGCCTCAGTTTCCGAATCCTATTATAGGCTACTTACTGCAGATGCGTGATACGAAGTCATGTAGGCTATGTGCTGTTTTTGATTTCATTCTTAGGTGCCGAAGAAAAGGTCACTTCAAAATCTTTTATAGCACACTGTCAATACTCACAAGTTTCGCAGACACCTGTAATTACAAGTAATACTTCCTGCCTAAGTAAGAACTATTGGTGAATTAATGAGACTGTTCACTTCATCCCCCCCCACTTGCTGTACTTAATGACCGGGGAATTCTGTCCTGAAATACTGTTACAATACATAGACAAGGGTGCAATAGAAAGCAAATTACTGGAATTGCCAAGGATCGAAAATGTGGGCAGCAGTCATCTAAGGAGTACAACATACCACCGAATATAGGAAATATGTACTTATGAGTAAATACGCCAGAATATGTATTTATTTATAAGAACGGCAAAAATATGTGAATAAACAGAAACAATTATTTAAAGAATATTTAAACTCATAACTATCTGGGTCTTAGTTATCACTAATGAATTCACTGCACGTTTATTTGCATAAGCGTACTCTCCTACGGTATGGAAGCTTGGACACACAAACAAGATATGATAACAGACTAGAGGCGAAGGATCTTAAAAGTAGGCTGTATGCATAGAATCACAAATCTTGAGATATTGTGTAGGATAGGTAAAGACATGTGTCAAAATTAGGAAGTTACAACACTTGGGCCATATAATGAGAGGAGACAGGTATCGTCTTCTTCAAGAAATTATTCAAGGGAAGGTTGAGGGCAGAAGGAGTCGAGGAAGAAGAAGGATCTCTTGGTTGGACAACTTAAAAAAAATTATTCAATGTAGTTCCAGTGAACTTTTCAGTGGTGCTAGATCCAGAAACCAGATTGCTTTAATGATCGCCAACCTTCTTAGAGGAGACGGCACATGGGTGGTTGATCCTTTATGCTTTGCAACTTAACTTTTTCATTAATATGTTTGAATTTAATGTTCACTAGGAACCCGCTCCTGATTCATCCAGTATCTTCAACGTTTACCCAGCGTAAGCTTAGAAAGCGCACGTATGGCAGGTCCCAGACGCAATTCAGAAAAGCCGAGGTGAACAGCGAAACTCCTGACACTCTTCTCTGAAGTCTTAACTCGGCATGACTCGACAGTTTGATGCTGGTCAAAGCTGGGGTGATAGGCTCGCTCGCTCCTAAGATAGTAATTTAAATTTTCACTGAATGGAGATTGTTGGAAGAAATGAAAACATAAAAACACTTTTAGTGGGCGATGTATTAAAGATAGAGATATACTGTCTGGGACATTTTTGCAAATAATTTTAATGCTGAAAAATTCTTACACTCGTAGCATATAGATATTTGTAACCCAGCGTAAGCTTAAAAGCGCACGGAAGGCAAGTTTTTCTTCGACTCGATTCACTGAAATAGTTGCTGCTCGGCTTCCTTTGGTCAAGGGGCAGATGACCTCGTAGGTCCGCACCTTTAAACAACAATAACTAACTAACTTCCTTTGGTCAAAAATGATTCTTATTTGTACAGAAACACTTCCTCGAGAAATGCTTTACAGAATGGTGAAAACAGCATCAGAATCCATCCAGTAGTTCTCGAGATTATCTGGAACATACACGAATCGGGGAATTTGTTTTAAACTGTTTTATATTACGTAGAGATTAGGAATGAAAAATCCATCAGCATAACTTAATTATACCTAAGAGATTGTAGGATGGGTTGGCTTCACGTGACTGTTGTGGAATAAAAGTTTGAATTTGAACATAAGCTTGGAATTGTATTTGTAGATGTGAACAGATATTGCCCGAATTTTACTGTATGTGTTTGAAGATTTTTAGTTTGATGTAATCCATCTACATATCCCGATTAACCCCCGAATTTCTTATTGGCAGTCTCAAGCCCTCCGAGCTATTTGCTGTATTTGTTTCGAAGTAATATTCACAAAATATCTCCTACAATAATTTAAAGTGTTCCTTCCTTGGTGCATTGCGGTGTTTTAGCCGGATCATCGCTTCTCATCGGGGAAACGGGCACAATACGTTTGATGGCTATTGGTGTTTTAAGGAGCCTTACATCGAGGTCATCTGCCCCACATTTCTCACTTGTAAAATACTGTATAAGGTAAAGTGCCCAAATACCGTCCCCCTAAGCAAGTTCTTCAATTCTGAAACTTGTTTTTAGAGTTATTAAAAAACAATTTAGGCAACACACCACCATACCTAGTAGTTTTGCTGGTGTGGTTATGCTAAATAAATCGTTCCTAACCGAAAACAATAAATAATCAAACGAACTCAAACATTGATTTTCCAAATAAGGTAACCTAAATCCGTCCCTCCTATACAGTTATTATTTATTCATTTATGTTATGGGATATTAAAAGTCTTAATATCTCTCATAATGAATTTATTGAGATGTAAGTACAGAGGTGGGCAAATTATAAGACTTAAATATAGAAAGTAAATTAGTGTCACATTTTATTCAAAATCATTTGATTGTTATATTTATTACCCTTCATAGTGATGCTTTTTCCCCTGTGGACTTACAATTTATCTCATAGGATATTGCGTCTGGAAATTTTCAAAATTGGAGATACTGAGGGATACCTGAGCTGGGCTCGTGTTCTTTTTTTAAATTTCCTTTGTAATGAACCATCTAAATCAAGTGATTTCATTCCATTAGCCACGAATCTCTGAATAGTTCAAGATAGGACCAACAGTAACAAAAGACTTCAAATTCCTCTGGTCTAATTGCACACACAAACTAAAATAAAGTAATCAAAACGAAACGTTACATTCTGCATTAGCAAGGCTATTTTATTGAAAATTATAAAAAATCATTTTAGTCAGTCTCTAAGAAAATGAAATTAAGACTTAATTTAATGTCTGAAATAATTTCACCACTTTGCAAACAATTCTAATGCATTAATTCAATAAGAAGTAAGAATTGAATGTTCGAAAACTGGCGTTCAGTCTAATCATTTGTACCCCTCTGTACAGTAATATGTGCAAATATGTATTTACACAAGTTACCTTACCAGACAAAAATCACAAAAAGAAAACACAGATAACCACTTCCACGACGACTAACGTGAGACTAGAACACACATCTTCTCAATTTTGTGTCACAAGACTGAGTGTGCGCCGTTCAAGCCCTCAAAACAGAATTAGATTTGAGAAATGCAAAGTGGACGGATTTAGGTCTCCAGTGATAACGAAAGTGGTGATGGCTCCTGACTACACGGCTGTATTCAGTTAGTGATGTATAATTTTGAATCGCTAAATAATGAAAACCTCACAGTGAGGTGATAATATAACGATTTAAATTTGATTTGACACACTCACAATAATTGAAAATATTTATCATAAACGAACAGAACAAACCAGGTGTGTCACTGCCAGCAGTCAACTGAATGGTTCTGATGAGTTTCCTTGCTCCTCTCGGAATATAGCAGCATTGTCCATGGAAGGGAAATTGTGGGATGAATTTAAATTAAGTGAGGGGACGGATTTCGGGCACTTTACGTTACGTATTACCAAATGGTGATACACGGGATAAGGCAGTTTATCACCTGTTATATACCTACAGATTTGCGTAATAATCTACGTTTATTTATTTATCGTATGATGAATGTATGTAGCCTACAATATATATAATTTCTAGACAAATCTGCATAGTCACAAGTTCGAACGATCTTACAACTCTAGGTCTAGTTCGTTGACTGCTTCATCCGATGTAAGATGAATGTCCATTATTGTTCATTTGAAAGATCGGCGAGGACAGTCAGAAACAATATGTTGGATTGACTGTGATAATGAACTTCAGTCGCAATTTGCAGAGCTAGCCCATCCCCATTTGTGCAGTAGATAGTCACATGTGCCTTGTCCAGATCGAATCCGCTTGTTGATCCTATAATTTATGTTGAATAATTCTTATCAATTTAACGTTGATTGTAGATTTCATTCAAGATAGCTTTTAAATTCACAAGACAATACATTTTCCACATGTGAATGTTTCCACAGCTTACAATCAAAGAGACATAGTGTATCTAATGTAAGGTCATCAAGTCATTAAATAAAACGGTTAACAAAAAGGTGAATGCATTAAAAGTATAATTAATACTATTTTAACAGTCTTATAGGATAAGTCTTATTTAATGTGCCATTAGTGAACGTACATTTGTTTAATAGCAGGCAGTTCTTATACTTCTGGTCTAACACATGATGTATTGCATTGGCGTTTCATTTGATATTGATCCAAAATACACACATTGATAACATGTTTTGCATACAACTGGCCAAGAGTCGTAGTGGTGTCAAACCCATTAGTCCTTCTTGCGTGCGTGTATATCGGCTTTGTACACTCGCCTGGTTAACAAGGATAGATCTGTGCGAGTGTGGAGACAACCGGTGAACGTATGCACGACCAATACATCCGAGACCGATACCAACAAGGAGGAGGTGGTACAATATATTGAGGGGGCATCATGTATGGTCACCGAACCCCTCTTGTGTACATTCCAGGGCGTGTCACAGGCATACGTTACAGGGATACTATCATGGCGCCTTTAACTTTACATTTACCTCAGCTCATTATTATTATTATTATTATTATTATTATTATTATTATTATTATTATTATTATTATTATTATTATTATTATTATTATTATTATTATTATTATTATTGTTACGATTTTGTTCTCCAGTTTGTTTGTATATTTGCTTAGATTCCTATCTCGTCACAGCTGTCAATGAACATTATTAGACTCATCCGACTCGAAGAAAACAGCTGATTGTGACGTATGATAACTAAATTTACTGATGGATTTTCAAAGAATTGTTGCTCTATATCGTAATTACGGAACTTTCGTTCGTATTATTATTGATTTGTTTTTTTTTTTTACTATTTTTCTTTAGCTTTTCACTTGTTTATTTTCTTGGGCATTCTCATGTATTTATTTATTTCAATTTCCTGTCAAGCTATGTGTATCTAGGTTATTTTAAATCAGTAAATATTATATTAGCAAAAATGTATGTGCTTACTCATGGATAGCAAATCCTATTTTTCCATCTAGGTCTTCAATTAGATTAATATTTTACTAGGGCGCCCGTGCTGCTCCGCAGCATTATTTTTCAGTATTGGAATTAAAAATATAGGCTACGACATTATGTAATAGTTTATAACATTTATTTCACAATACTTCCTTCCAGACAAAGTTCGCTGTGCGTCGACCCTTAGGTTTAATCTCTACTTTTACATCCTTAAATGTTTTTCCTGGGAATAAGGCAACATACAATTATTGTCCGTGGCTAAAAACAGGATCAGGCAAGTAGATTCCAACTCGATGAAGCGTTTGACCCTGCACTTTGTTGGTCGTAATACAAAACGCTAGTGTAACAGGATATTGCGGTCTTTTAAAAGAGAACGGCATTGTAGTGTCAGATGGTGACAAATCTACGCGAGGTAGCAGTATTCGCTCCTCACTATTCACACCAGTTAGAATGTATTAATCTACTAGCTGTTACCCGCGGCTTAGCCCGCAAAAACATTTGGAATCCCGTTATAACGTTAGTTATATAGATCGATAAGCATCGGTCCTAGTGGAAAATAATTCTATCACCTGAAACCAAAAACGCATGGGATGAAAAAAAACCATCAAATTATCATGTTGGTTTCGGACCCTAAAAGACGCGAAAAATATAATAAAAGTATTTAAAAAACTATTTGTTGAAATTCCATTCGAATCAATTTTTATGTCATTCCTGGGACTTAGAAAATTCCGGCCAAAAAGTACAAAATCATTAATAATTCCCTAAGTATTCGTCGTATGATGAAATAGCAAGAGACAAAAAAGATGTAATGTCTTATTGTCTGAAACATAGGCCATGTATAATTCTACAATCAGACATATTGCGTGTTCCCCCCCCCCCCCCAATAATTTCAACCCTCCCAATGGGCCCCTTAAATTGGATTTATGAAAAATCTGTCAAACACCTATTTATTTATTTTTATGCTGTTTTTTTTCTGCTGAGTTCCAAACTCCTCGCCTATGACGTTTAAGAGATACACGCTCCGTTAGGAATCCTTCAACCCCCACTTTTCACCCCTTTCACCTCATAATATACACCACATCGAAAAAAACTCAGACACATGTCTTCTTATTTTTAATGATTAGTTTATATGCCGAGTATCACATCCCCCAAGGAAACCAATCTGGAGTTATGGCTATTCAACGAAATGCAGGCCTACCCGCTTAACACCCCTTTAGAACCTGAATATCCAAAAATCCTTTCTTAGTGGGCGTTTGCGGCCCTAGAGGAAGCTGCGTACCAAATGTCATTCCAATCCGTTCGGTGGTTTCTGAGATTTCGTGATGAATGAATGAGTCAGTCAGTCAGACAGTGAGTGAGTGAGAGGTATTTGAGCTTTATATAGTAGATGATATTGTAGTACATTTTTCTAACTATTAGCCTGCAGGCGTTCAGTAATCACTTAGCTACATTGAAATTCCTAAGGAGCATTACATTAGCACCTTATTTCAAAGTCAGCACATGGGGAGGTAGACCTCTCATCTCAAGCCTAGTCACAAATTCAATGGGAAACTGCCAAACGTCACTATCATCCTCAGTTTCTAATGTTTTCACACTTGTGTAAAATCTAGAAGTTCCTTGAAGTAGATCGGAAACTACCCTATTAATTTCAATGCAATGTTCGTTTCTTGGTGCAAGAAAATTAAAAAAGGGAAGTAATATTAAATGTCCACTCATAACTTTCCTCAGAATCAGTCGACTTGAATAGTTAAGAGCTAGAATGAAATACCTTGATGATATGAGTGTTCTTAGTCTAAAACGACCTGCGTACCTCAATTAAAACCATTGCTTCAATGAGAAAAGAAAAGTTGGAAAAAGTTCCAGAAATCAAATACTTTGAGGAAGGCGGAAGTTAAGTCATTTTAATACTTGATAACAAATCCGTGAATGAATACCTTTCATTTAAAAAAAGAATGAACGAAATAGACCGGATAGAATGGTCGGACGGACTCGGTTAAGTTTTCATAATTATTTCTAATATTCGCTTCGGCACTCATAACATGCCTCAGAATCAACCAATTTAAGTATTTAATAACTTAAAAGATATAACATGATCCAATGACTGCTCTTAGACCAAAACGAACTGTGTAACTCAATTCGAACCAAAGATATGATTGCCACAATGAGAAAAAACATTTAAAAAAATGAGATGTAATATCGAATTTTCACTCATAAACTTCCTCAGAATCAGCTCAAATGAAAGCGCGTGAGTCACTGAGTGTTCTTGGACTAAAACGACCTACGTACCTCAGTTAGAACCAAGGATATGATTGCTTCAAAGAGATAAAAAGTTGTTAAATGTTGAAAAAATCAAATAATTTGAGAAAGGCGGAAAACAAGAGATTTGTAATACTTGATACCAAATCTGTGCATGAATACCATTCATTTAAAAAAAGAATGAAGGTAATCGACCGGAATGAATGGCCGGCCGGACAGGCTTAAATTTCATAAATATTTTTAATGCCGGTATATAAGATGATTGCTTCAATGAGAAACACGTAGTTCCGTGAAGAACTATACAGCCTATTTTCATGTATCCTACTTATGTTAATTGCCTCTATCAACATACAACTTTTCAGTTTGATTGCTGTAATAGATTCGTAGATATCGAGAACCGACAAAATATTGCGGATGGTCTCCATGATGGATTTTTATATATGTAGTTCTTAGAGTTATGTACTGTTACATGAAGATGATTGTGTACGTGCAGTATTCAAACTTCAATCGCATGATTAGGACACAAGAAGTAAAAACGAGATTTAAAAAAAATTCGCACAGCTGCCATCTTGTGGTTATGGAAACATTTGGAAAAAAATAGATGCCAGTGGATTAACATTTGTATAAGGATTTACTGTACCAAGTGTCACTGCACTCGGATGGTTAAATTGCGAGAAACGACCATGTAAATATTTTTACTTCGCGTCGCCGCCTTGTTGGAATTGTGATCACCAGGTGATTGAATGTCCTATAGGTGAACTTTTGTTCATAGCCCCTATGAACATTAAAACATTCAGTTTAAATGCTGTAATAGATTCGTAGATATTGAGATCCATCTAAATATTTCGGCTGGTCGCCATGCTGGATTGTTATATGTAAAGGTCATAGAGTCATGTACCATTAAAGGAAAATTTTTGCGTAGGTTCATTATTCAAACTTTCACTTTGATCGCATGATTACGACACAAGAAATAAAAACTTAATTTTAAAATTCGCACAGCCACCAACTTGAGGTTATGTAAACAATTGAACTAAATTAGATACCATTGCATTTCAATGTGTATAAACATTTGCTGTAACAAGTTTCATTGCGTTTTGATCATTAAATCACGAGGAAGGTCTATATAAAATTTTCAAATTCGCTTGGCCGCCATATTCGTTTTATAGTTAACCGGTTATTGAAAGTCGTATAGATGAACTTCCAGTAGTGCCCTTTATCTCCGTACAAAATTTCAGGGTGATACCGCTAATGGTTTTAGAGGCATAGAATACCGGTGAAATAATTCGCACTGCCGCCATCTTGAGGTTATGTAAACAATTGAACGAAGTTAGATGTCGGTGCATTGCAATGTGTATAGACATATACTGTACCAAGTTTTATTACGTTTGGTTGCTTAAATCGCGAGAAACGGCTATTTAAAAGTCGCAAATTCGCTTGGCCGCCACTTTGGTTTTGTAGTTACCAGGTTTTCAAACGTCACATAGGTGAACTTCTAGTAGTTCCCTTTATCATCGGAAAATATTCCAGGGTGATATCTGTAATAGTTTCGGAGATATTGAATGCTAGTGAAATATTTCGCACAGCCGCCATGTTGGATTGGTGAGACGTAACAAAATTTGAAGGGCACGGTCGAGGTCACCCGGAATAGTGCTATGAACTTACCGAGTTTCATTGAAATCGTTCCAGCCGTTTAGATGTTATTAGGGGGGACCCACACCATCAAACACAACATCACAGACACACGGACAAAAGGTGATCTCATAAGCCTCTTTTTTCATAAATGAAAATGGGATAAAAATAGTTGGAAAAAGTTAAATAAATGAAATAATTTGAGGAAGGCGAAAGTTAAGTGTTTTGTAATACTTGATGACAAATCCGTGCATGGATACCTCTCCATTATAAAAGGAATGCAGGAAATCGACCGGATAGAATGGCCGGACCGACTCGGTTAAATTTTCATGATTATTTCCAATATTCGCTTCGGCAGTCATAACATTCCTCAGAATCAACCAATTTAAATATTTAATAACTCAAAATATATAACATGATCCACTGAGTTCTCTTAGACAAAAACGAACTGTGTAATTCAATTAGAACCAAATATATGATTGCTACAATGAGAAAAAAAATTGAAAAAATGAGATGTAATATCGAATGTTCACTCATAACCTTCCTCAGAATCATCCGATTTGAATAGTTAACAGCTCAAACGAAAGCGCGTGAGTCATTGAGTGTTCTTGGACCAAAGCGAACTACGTACCTCAATTTGAACTAAAGATTTGATTGCTTCAAGGAGATAAAAAGTTGGAAAAAGTTGAAAAAAACAAATAATTTGAGAAAGGAGGAACGTAAATGATTTGTAATACTTGATAACAAATCTGTGCATGAATACCATTCATTTAAAAAAAGAATGAAGGTAATCGACCGGATAGAATGGCCGGCCGGACTGGCTTAAGATTTCATAAATATTTTTAATATACAGTATAAGATGAACCGATTGCGACCCCGAAAACATAAATTCAGAGCCTAGAATTTAAGATGTGAAAGGGCACACTATAACGCCGAAATGAATCAGTGCCCATCAGAAACGCTGCGTAACATCATGTCGGTTCACATTTGCTTGGTCTGCTTTTCAAGGTATTTATAAACTGTTACTTTTCCATCTTATAGACTGGATATTTTGAAACAAACTCCCAGCTTTTCGTCATCTTACAGCGAGAAAGGCACGTACGCCGCGGCAAAGATACCAGACTGCTCATGGCACGTCTGGGTGGCACCGCTGCACATGCTGTGCTGCACAGTAGCGGCGAAGTTCGAAATGTATCCCGCCTAAATACACGTACTGTGCCCGTTTAGACGGATGTCTAACGAACACATTTTCCAATTCCCAAAATCAGTCTAGCACAAGAACTACAATTTCAGGGTCCATCCGGGAAAAACTAAGTTAATCGCTGGCATGACTGATTATGGCAATGAGCAAGCAAGGGAGAAGAGAAAGGAGAAAGGAAATATCACAATTCCTTAAAATTATCTCATTTTATTACATTTTACAAACATTAAAAATTTATGCAAATGCATTCAAAATATCACTAGAAACATATCAACACTAGAAAAACACTATCCCTATTCTAAATCGTTGATATCCAGAAATTAATAATCCATCTGGTATCGGTTCCCTATTCTAAATTGTTGTTATTAACACGATAGGTGGTTCATTGTTCATAGACCCCTACCTGTACACGGTTCACTTTCACTTCATGTTCCCAAAAACAAAAATCACTTATGGTTTCGAAATATCAAAAGAAAATCATTGTTCATATCATTGGTTCAAGTTGAAATAGAATTGTTCACAGTCATTAGAAAAATATCGCCTAAAGTGATTTCGTATTTCATTAGTGTTAGAATAAGTAAAGTTCTTCCGTATAAGAACATTAGGTTGGAAAAATATCAATATTCGACGACATGATGTCAGAATATTAATATTGTTATTATGACCTCAATATCCTAGTTGATTCTTTTCAAAACATTTGTTTCAATAGGTTGTTGTCTGAATTTAGGCTCACATATTCATATAATTTTCTTAATGAAATTTTAATATAACAGAAAAAAATAATTTTTTAAACTTTCATTTTCCAAAGATGGCATTTTCTAAATAACCATATTGCGTAACTCAATATCTGATTGTTGTTAACATTATGTCATTAACTCCTTCATTTAATTTTCAAACATCTCACCAAGGCGGACCGGGTTCGATTCCCGGTCAATGCATGTGAGATTTTCGATGTGAAATGCCATGTCCTGTGGTTCGGATTCCACGTAACACGGAGGTCCCGTGGCTTATGATCGCGAGATTAACGGTCACCTTAAACTACAAGCTTTTTTAATTTTCGAACATCATATACCATAAATTCTAATTATTATCACAAAAAACTACCTTCAAAATTATCAGTATTTATTATTATTATTAATATTCAATTTCAAAAAAATATCGGTAATTACACTGCAGAAAATGGAAATTGCAACACCCAGAAGGAGTGGTGATACATCGCTGCCATTGAACATGCAAGACGAGTGTTCGGTTTTGATTCGATGATTACACTTTCAGGTCCCTCTGACCGCAAGTTTGGACAACAATCAATACAGGATGTGCCCACCACGAGCTGCAATACATTGATGAATTCGGCGAGGCATGGAGTCAATAAGGCCCTGGATCGCTTCCTGAGGAATTGTGGCCCATGCTTGCTGCACTGCATGGGTCAGTTGTTCCAGAGTTGTGGGTGGCTGAGGACGGTTGGCCAGTTGTCGACCCATCATGTCCCACACATGTTCATTAGGACTGAGCTCCGGGGATCTGGCGAGCCATTCTAAGGTTGTGATGTCGTGGAGAGCTTCTCTGTAGATGCGTGCAGTGTGAACCCGGGCATTGTCCTGCTGAAACATCCCATTAGCAATGTTCGCCATCATAGGGACAACCACTGGATTGATTACCCTATCAACGTACTGTCGAGCAGTCATAGTGCCCTCAACAAGCACTAATTGTGATTTCACATTAAAGCCAAGAGCTCCCCAGACTTTAATGCTTGGTGTTGGCCCTGTGTGCCTCTCGACCATAAGGTCTGGGCGGCCCCTCTCCCCGGTACGTAGGCGCACACGATCCCGGCGATCACTGCGGGCAAGACAGAAGCGCGATTCAGCACTAAAGACGACCCTATGCCATTCGTCGATCCGCGTCGATCGTTCTCGACACCAGGCCAGCCTTAAACGTCGCTGTTGTGGGGTCAATGGAACACCACCTGCAGGGACACGGGAACGTAAGCCAGCTGCACGCAGGCGATTACCAACTGTTTGTTGTGTAACGTGCTGCTCAAATTTGCGCTGCTGTTGCATGGGGTTCCATCCGGGCCATCCGAATGATGCGGCGATCCTCTCGCACAGTTGTCTGTAGCTCTGGGCCTGTGCCAGGTCTACGAGTGTGGGTACCTTCATTTGACCACTGCTGCCATACACGTTGTACCGTAGATGCCTGTCGGCCAACACGTGCAGCGACAGTCCTTAGCGATAATCCAGCCTCACACAGCCCAATTATCCGAGCCCTCTCAAACGGCGACGGTTGTTGATAGCGTGCTCTACTCTGTCGCCAAGGTATGTTTGACGGGGAACACTTCACTGCACAGACTGAAACTCAACTACGCTACACCATTGTCCGTATAAAGGAGTTGATTCCACCGGGACCAATCACGTGGGGAGACCTGTAGCAACAATCCAATGGGTCTGAAACTTTGATCGTTTACATACCTACATGCCATCGTTCCATATCTTGAAAATCAACACAAACGACCAATGCCTTCATAGTGTTGAAATTTTCATTTTCTTCAGTGTATTATTTTTAGAAACAATATCTTAGTTCAGAAACATCAGCAATCATTATTATTAATTATCACCAATAGGCATCATCCCTATTAAACTCGCCATAGGAATTTATTTTATACAGTTTCACATTGTTATTTACTTTATTTTAGGATCTGGCTAGGCTTTAGCAAAACTAATAATCAGTAGGCTTCATGATTGGAAATTAGAATAATTGACCCAGGTTTTAGGCGATAACATTTCTGACAGAAATGGAATTGGACAGAGATATGGGGCGGTTGTTCGACTCAACCCTTCGTTTCACAACTGAGCAGCAAATGCTCCAACATCATTCTAACAACATGGAAATATATTCCAATGGACGGTCTCTAGCCTCCACACACTTTCATCAAATGCCGAACTTCAAGTCGCATAGTTATTATTATTATTATTATTATTATTATTTATAAACATTTAAATCATAATATGATTCATTCTTTAATTATTGTGCAATATCCCTGCCTTTAAAAACACGCATTCGTCTTCTAAATTGCCTAGATACGGTTTAAAAAAAAGATTTTCCAAAAGGAAATATTGTTATATTTTATCCAGGTCATATTCTTTTCCTGCCTTCATTTAACAATTCTACATCCTATGTTATACATGTTCATCACTTATTCACCTACCGTTCCTCTACTCGTTTCTTAATATTGTGGTGCATTCCATGAAATACGTTATTGAACTCTCCATTTTATTGCTAACTAACTGTCTGATATTTATTTCCATATTCATTTTAAATAATCACTGTTATTATTATTATTACTGTTGAAATATACATTATGAACTCCTCAATTGTTTATGATATTAACTCGAATCATTTATTATTATTATTATTAAACTATACTTTCTGAAATCTTCAATTGTTTATAATATTAAATCAAATCAACTATTATTATTACATGATATAAATCATTAAATAAACAAATTATTTATCACTTCCCTGCATTTAATTATTTATGGTTATTTATAGTTATTTATATTTACTGTCGAAATATTCTATTATTATTATCATCATTAGGATTTACTCGTAATCGTCATGATTTTTTTTATAATAACGTTTAGATTTTTAGGTTGAATGATTTGAATGATCCAAGCTTCCTTCAAATACAAAAATATTTAAATTAACGAACAGACTTCATTATTTATGTCACTTGGGCTGAAATAAATTTTCTCATAACTGTGCACTCGACGATTACTAGCACTGATTTCTCTGACTATAGTCTCGATAGACATAGCTGTCAGAAAGAAGCAAAATTAAAGTGTTGATAATTTCTAAGTGACTAAAAATATAAATTTGACTTCTCAACTACTCTATTCTAGGAAAAGTACATAAGAATGTATCTCACGTATTCTTGAGGTTCATGGTGATGCAGGTCCTTGGTTGACGTAACAATCTAATGGAACGCTTCCCACTCCACTAGCATGGCAACTGTCCTCGGCCATTTGCCTCGTCTTCAGCTAACCTTCGGGTTCTTCCTTCTTCACCCTATCCCGTGGTATCTAGCGACACATCTCCGCGTTCAAAAATACGCAAAGTTCCACTTCGCGATAATCTTTACTATTGTTCGAGATTATTACTGATGGCATCGTACACTCTCCTAGTAGTTTAAACAAACTTCTTAACTGTTCCAAGTTCATATTGTTTTAAATCCCTTAGTCGGAGGGTAGTTAGGGCTAAAACACTTATGTTATTGTACTAATTTGGAAGGTGATTCCTAGGAGAGGGTAGCTTCCCGTAGCTGGGTGAGCTTACCAGTGTAGTGTGTTGTTTAGCACTTAAACGCTAAGGGGTGCTCCTATAAAGGCGTAAGTATCTTTTGGGTGTTGGTCCTCTGGCTGCAGGCTGCTGTGCTGGTCTGCCAGCTGGACGGAGTGAGTGATATAATAGACGTGCTTATATCAGCGGCTCGCTGCTATGCAGTCGCGTGCGGGAAGCACAATGAAACCTGAGCAAGCAATTACTGGCTACTATGGTCACGGCCAATCGTGACGAGAGTCAGGAAGGGTATGAGGATGTAAAGAGGCGTGTAATTATCAAGACAAGTGTAATTTACTGACCATGTGTTTATTGGTCAGTGAGTGTGAAATTGTAAGTCCCTTTTAGGGGAATGTAAGTAATGATACAAGTTGAGTGTACAGGATTGTGGATGGGTGTTTACAAAGTAAAGGATTCTGAACACTTGCTGAGTCTCACCTGATGATGGCAGCTGGCACAGTTGTCGGCTAGGGCCTTCGGCGACACACACTGTATGACCGATAATGCTCCAAAAAGGCCTCCCTTCTTATAGTTCCTGCCGTTGCTTAGTCAGCATTCCGTTGACGTAGCTGCCCCAGTTAGTTGTAGTGTTAATGTTTTTGAATGTGTTGCAAGTGGTTGGCTAACCTCCCGAGCTGGGTGGTCGCCTCTTGCAGTGTAAAGGTGATGTTCTGGTCTTATGATGTTTGCCAGTTGGAGTGGTTTTTAGTAGATGATGGGGGGTGGCTTTCAGGGGGTACAACCCCCGGGCCTGTACAAGTCTTCTTCTTCGATTAGTTCGCGTCCCTGCGACCGGGAACGGAACGTGGAGTGGGGGTGACGATGGATAGTTTTTGGTTTCTTCTTGTACCTCTTCTTCTTTTCTTCAGTGTAGGTGTAGATGTAGGTGTGTTGATGTCGTGGTGATGTGAGATCAGCTTGTGCTCAGAGGGGTAGGCTTTGGGATATACATATGATAATTTAAAACAGTTCATTTGAAAAGTTGACATTTGAAATATTAAAAAGTACAACAACAAAAATGCGTGATTTTGACACTATATATGTGTTGGTATTGTGCAGGGAGGAAAAAACCCATGGCTGGACGGATGGTTGTGCCGTCCGGCACTGTGTGGAGGAAAAAATTGCTCCCTGTGATAATATAGTTTAAAAGATGGAAGAGAATAGAAAAACAGGTGTCCCAGGGTATAAGTTAAAGGAATATGTAAAATATAGTTTATTGTGTTAGGGTAAAACGGGACACCTTCACAAATTTTAAGTTAGAAGGGTAGAAATGAAAATCAGTATGTACATTATGGCGTGTAAAATGGTGTGACAATTTGTGAATTTATGTGTGTAGGTATACAGTTGAGCACCACTATGTTTGTGTGTGCTTTGCCTTTACAGTTTCTGCTTATAAAATGATGATATAACATAACATAACATAACATAGTGTGACATAAAATGACATAAAATAATAATCTTATTGCTATACCGTTTCGCTCATGAGCCTGGTACCTCGTCTCATTCCCTAGGCCTTCTGTAGCGCTCTTGTCGACTTATTCTCCCTTCATTTATTACCCGCTGACTGTAGGTGCCTCTCACCTATGGCTGTGGGTTAGTGGTCATGCCGTTACTTTTCTTTTCGTAAATTTTCCCCGTGGGTGGAAAAAATTACCTTGGCGGCGAGGGTAGGTGCTCACAACCTCTGCACCGCCCCTGGCTGCCGAATATTGCTTTTCATTGAAGCATATCGAACGTGTGTTTGCGTCAGCGTCGCTCGGTGCCCCACGTCACCTTACGTCGCTGATCGCGGCGCCGTCACCTTATCGGCGCGACTGAAGAGCAGTGTGTTTTTGTGACAGAGATAAGGGTGTGTGTAATTTGGTGTGGAAAACATATTTACAATAGACATGCTCGTGCTCCTTGTCATCTGTGGAATAAAAAATGGATTATTGGCCATTTAATTGGAAGATATGTATGTTCGTTTGCTTCCTCGCTTTCCTGTGTGGGTAAAAGTGGATTAGTGAATAATAATGCATTTACAATACATGGCAATACATCACATGTATATACAGGGTCTTTCATATAAAGTAAGAACGTCGAGCGGTGGTTTTACCATTCGCTGCTGAAGCCGGCTTGGCCGAGCTTGTGACGCACCATGGCCCCCTGCTGTAGTATTGAAAGCGCGCGCATAGTACAAACTTGACCTTGCAATAAGCGTGCAGGTGTTGTCAGGCGCCAGTCTGACCCTCAGCTGCTAACATGGTGAGACAGTTATCATTGCAACATCGTATTTTTGTATGTAAAATTTATTTTATTTACGATTCGGCTCGGCGGGTACGTGATGCATTTGTTCAGCAATTTACTGATGAAGTGCCACATTCACTAGCACAGATTCACGTAATTGTAAATAACTTTGACACTACTGGTTCAGTACTCAATAAAAAACACAAAATAAAAAATCAGAAGAAATACAGTGGCATGACTCACTCGCGTCAGCCAAAATGTGGTTACCAGATACAATGCCTGTATAACCCAGGAAGGACGACACTTCCAGCAACTTTTATAAGGTAATATTTCATAGAGGATTGTACACACGCTTAGAGCAGGGGGCCACGGCTCGCCACAAGCTCGGTCAAGGCCACCAGACTAGCGGATAACAAACCCGCCGCTTGGCGTTCTTACTTTATATGAAAGACCCTGTATATGTAACACTTCGTCGGTGGCGCTTAATTTATAAGACTAATTGTGGCGCCACTGAGGTGTACCTTACTTCTAGGTTAGCCTAGGTATTATCTAGCTTATTCTATCGTGTTATCTTAATTTTACTTAACCTACCGTATTGTCGGGCTTACCCTGATGACGGGTTTGTTTGTCACCAGGCGCCGAAATGGTTAGTCTAAATTATGACAAGTAAAAGGAAAAAAAATTGGTATTTATAAGCCGAATGGTTTAACTTAGTCTAATGCCGAAATGTGCTGTGCTATTATTGAGCAACAGCGGTTATTAAATTTGCTTAATTCTAAGTTGCGTGTCAAATGCAACTGTCTTACATGCTAAAATTTCGACCAGAGCGATCGCCTGAGGCAATTTACTTCCTCAGATCACCCCCCGCGTGGATTCTAGAAACACCGGTTGTCTCCAAAACCACCGGATTCCGCTCCCTTAATACTAGTTGTCGACATTTATATTATTGATTAATACTGGTAATTAATAAAGTCCCGGGCGACTGCGGTGCCATAAGGCAAACGCCTCGCCGTTGTACTTGCCTGTGTTATCATCCTTCATCCGGGAATTTGAGCGTCCGGGCTCCTCTTGGCCTATATTGGCATTGTTGGGTTTGCTCACCCGAACCCCTTTAGGCAGCTCGCTGTGCTCCTCATTTAATATCTCTGGCTGCCCGCTGCGTCACCATTTATGTGGGCACTGGACATCGTTCGGGAAAAATCGTCCGATAAAATAGTATCATCCGGGAATTTGAGCGTCCGGGATCCTCTTCGCCTATATTGGCAGTAATAATAACATCCGGGAATTTTAGCGTCCGGGCTCCTCTTCGCCTATATTGGCATTGTTGGGTTTGCCCACCCGAACCCCTTTAGGCAGCTCGCTGCATGCCTATTTAATATCTCTGGCGACCCGTTGTCAGCCATTTATGTGGGCGCGGGCTCGAATGACCGGATTCATTCCATATATATTATTGATTATTTGTTAATTCATTCTTCATTTGTTTGGTTGTTTTCACCTTTGCTACGCGGGGCAAGGACTTGTCGGATCTAGGATTGATCCCGCTGAACCCTGAGACCCTGCTTCACTCCTGGGAGTAGGTGACTAGCTTCCCGCCATAGAAGCTCTACTTACTTACATACTAAACTAGGAGTCTAGTTCTGATTTGGTCGTCCCTAGGGTCATCTCCTGAGTCCGGTATGGAGCTGGCTAATTATCTCACTAGCCGTAGAAAGTCTCCCCTGCAGGTCTGGCTTCGATGCCCGTAGCACATGGTAGGTGTAACTTTTCTTTGTCCCGGGGGCAGGCTAGACGCTCCCGGGACTCCGACGTTTGCCCGTGCTAGGTCATCGGCGCTTCGACCTTACGTAATTCGTCTGTTATTTAGTCTGGGTCATTGAGTTAACTGGGGTAGGGCTCATCATCGCCTTCCCCAGCTCTGCTCCTGTGTGGTGCCTCTGCCTTTCTGCTTACGCTGTCATCACCATTCAGCGTGTCATCAGATTCCTTTTGTGTTATATAAAAAAATAGTGTGATCTGTAAATAATTTACTGTGTAATTAATGTAAGATTTTTAAGTGTTCTGGGGTTGTAGAATCTTCTAAATGCATGGACTACTTAAGGCCTTCTGTAGCTACGTCGGACTTCCAGCGGTAATGCCTTGTTAATTTTCTTGGAGGCGTTAATAGGGTTTTATGGCGTTGGGTCCTTTGTTATTAGGATCCGGGGGTGTTATCTGCTGGATGGGTTTAAAGCGTGGTAGGAGAAGGTTGCGCATCGTTGGGCTCCATGTTAATGGTGGCCTGGAGCCGGTGATGCTATCAGGATGCTTTTACAGTGAGTGGACGGGTTTGGTACTTCCCGGGTTTGCAAAAATTTTAAAAATTCCATGCAGGAGTAATAATAATAATAACCCAGGTGTATGGGTAGGATATTCCATGCATGTGCCTGGATATGAGGCGTGTCCGCTCTCATTTGTGGATAGGTATAGGCCGAGGTGTAATAATCCTATGTCCCTTGCATGCGGGATTATTTATTTTAAAAAAGAATTGTTATTATAAATTTGGCCTCATCTCTTGCTTAGAGATGCGCATTACGCTTAATTGTCGTTTTTCCGACTTGCCCCTAATACTCGGGCGTAAGCATTGAGAGCCAGGGCGTAGTGAGCCCTCTCTTTAAACGCATGAAGTCTATCAACCCAGATGTATATTTTGGCATGTAGTTTAGCTCTTTTTATGTGTTTATGTGTTTGTGATGGCTAATGTTATGAGTGACAAGGTTATGGAAGGAGAAAGGTGGTGTAATGGTAGCCCGTAGGTGGTGCCTTGGCCATCTTGCTGGCACCATCCATCTCTACTCCTCTCATCCTCACTTGGTCAATATCTGCTTTCTATCCGCTCCTTGGGATGGTGAAGTGTGGTGACGCTATGACGTCACGGCCTAATCTGGCCTCTCATTTGTAATGTTAAGGTAGCAAGTGATCGTAGTGTAACTGGTCATGTCCTGATCGCCTATGATGGTTTTGGGATTTTAAAAAACAAGAGGAGAAGTAGTTATTGGGGGGGGGGTTGTTCCTTCAAGGAATCTGTCTGTATTCGCCCCTGATTAGTGGTCGCGTGTGTGGGCAGGAGGTGCCCGTGGCTGTGGTTACTGAGGCTTGCGTGACTGTAGTTGCGTTCCGCTGCAGCGCGCTGTCGCGAGTGCCGTTTATCGGATACGTCTTATCGTGTGTCGTGATGCTAATTGTCAGCCGGCGCGTGTAACCTGTTATCGCACTTGTAAACAAGCTTCTGTGGCCCTATGATAAATCCGGCCTACCGTGTCTGTACATCGCTAAATGTTATGCCTATTGTAACAGCGCTGAATTCGGTGTCAATGTATACCATTATTATTGGTTTGTTTTTGTGGTCATGTCTGCATTTCATGATCACTTCCGTTACAACAAGAGTGTCTGCCGACAGCAATGTTGCAATGCTTTCGGAATTCGCAAGTCAGTGTTTTTGTTTTGCGTTTTGTTTTCATGTGCTTGTGTACGGGAAGTCTCTGGTGTTACGAATGTCGGCTGCCGGAACGTGACTTTTGCCAATGTCCGAGTGTTGCCATTGTTGTGCATTCTGGGCGGGCCAGTGTGCTAATCTGTCCTGTTTTTGCTTACCAATGTTGTGTGTACATTGTTTTCCGCAAGACCTCTGCCTTGTGTAACTATGTGTAATCCATGTCTTGGAAGTCTATTGTGGTCCCCGTGGAGGCCTAGGATTTTCGGTACGCCCCCTTATTGGGAATTCCTGGGTCGCCAATGCCGAGGTAGGCTGTTGTAGCGAGTACCCTGGGGCGTATCTATGCTCCAGTATGTATGGTAAAGAACCTTCCTGTCACTATAAACGTGTATCTGACACGTCTTCAGTCTAATTAGGATTCTGGATATTTGTTTTCCACGGCGTCCGATTTTTACTGGACATTCGGACCCGCGATCCCGTGTAATACTTCGTGTTTTATGTCTGCGTTGTCTGTTGGGATTTGTGTGTCCCCAGTGTGGCCTTTGATTGTGTTTTCGCGCCAAAAATACCATTGGTTAGTTTGATTTTGGCACGGGGGTATTGTGTGATCGTGTGTGCGCACCCGCCTTGTTTTAAGGTCCTGGTATTACGGTTGCTGTACCGTATGTTCCATGGCACACGTATCGTGCATTTAAGGCACGCGGATGAAAGTATGTTTGGGCGTGAGTGTTTTGTGCCTTTTGTGAAGACCCTTGTATTCTTATTTTGGGAGTTATGGGGTTTTGAAAACAGCGTGAATGACTGTGTGTATTACAGCCAGTCTAGAACGCTCGCAGGTCGCCTGCAGCTGGTGAAGGTCGCACGATTGTGTGTGAGTGTTATCGCTGACTTGGCAATGGTATTAAGTTACAACCGTGTAGGAAGGACTTTGCTTCATGTGCCAGGCCAATGTGTGTATGTTTGCCAACACGTCTGCCTACTGTCTACAGATACAGCGTGTCTTTGGGCTTCTCGTAATGTAAAAGAACTTTCCTGTAATTACACATTGTGTCCCCAAATTTTGTGTTATCGTAAGCGTGGGGTGAATATATCCCTGTTAGTGGTACTAAATGTCGGTATGCATGTGTGTCACCGGGCTGCTAGTTGCGTGTTTGGTGACTAGGTGTTGGAGGTGATTTTTATTGTTTTATGCATATAAATGTCTGTCAGTGTGACCATCCCTTACTTCCCTATCCTGCAACTGGATAGTTACCCGACCTTGCATTCCTGGTGTTCAGGAGGTTGCGGGTTCGAGACCGTCTTTGTCCAGGATAATTATTCCTGGTGCCTTTTAGGCTTGTGTCTCCGGGACGTTTGTCAGTGTTGGGTTCGTATCCCGCTGAGGTCATCGGGGTCCGAAGGCTATTTCTTGGCCTTCTTTTCCCGTCTGCCCGTGGAATGATTTCCCTTCCTTTTGGCAGCGTTCCCGTCTTTACGTGTAGGTGTCGTTTTGCGGGTGTGATATGCCTTCATACGGCGGGCGTGAATAGTGTCTTTAATGAGCTTGTGTCCATGGTGCACGTTTACGATATAGTTTAGGTCATATACCTTCCTACAGACTTTGAAGGGACCTGACCAACGTGGCAGGAGGAACTCGGACACATTTTTCTTACGGGCGGAATTGGAAACCATAACCAATTGCCCGGGTGTGTATTCCACGGTCTTTCTTTGCCGATCGTACCGTTCTTTTTGTTTTCTCTGTGCCGCGGCTATGTTCTTCCTGGCGTCCATGCGAGCTATCTGCAAGTGCTCTAGCCGGGCGGCATTGTCCGGATGAGTGTCCTGTGGGATGCATATATTGTCTATGGGACTTCTGGGTGTGTATCCGTGCAACAGGAAGTGTGGAGAGTGTTTTGTGGCCGTGTATATGGAAGTGTTGTAGCTAAATGTAATGAGCTGCAGGTAATCATCCCAGTCTGTCCCTGTGTCCCCTGTGAATTTAGCTAGGGCCATTCCAATTATTTTTATCATACTCTCTGTGAGCCCATTTGTTTGTGGGGAAAAACTCGTGGTCGTGTATGCCCTTATCCTGAGTACCTCCAAAAACTGTTGGAGCACTCTCGAGGTGAAAATGGTACCTCTATCGGATAGTAAGGTTTGGAATAGGCCATATCGTGTAACTATGTCGAATAAGAATTCGACTATGCTGTTTGTGTCTGCTTTGGGCACAGCCTTTGTGATCATGTACCTGGTGAGATACTCGGTGGCAACCAGTATGTATTTATTGCCTTTTTGAGATGTCGTAATGGGGCCTTTAACATCTATCCCAACTCTGTGAAATAGCTCTCCTACGGGAATAGGGTTGAGTAATCCATGAGGTTTGCCAGGCCTTGTTTTAAATCGCTGGCAAGTGTGACATGTCTTTACGAAGGTGTCTATGTCGGCCTTCATGTTTACCCAATAATACTTGTCCCGGATTCTAAGGTATGTTTTATGCGTACCCAAATGTGCCCCTGCCAGTGGGCTATTGTGGTGTCCGATCATGATATTCTCTTTCAATGACTCCGGAACCGCTATAGGTGCATTATCGTGCATGGCTGTGGGCTTAAATTTCAGTACCCCGTCTTTGTCTAGGAAAAATCGCCTAGACAGCCGTGCTGTCTTGGAGTCCACCTTATCCAATTTTTCTAATTTCATTAGAATCTGTTTCAAGTATGGATCACGTTCTTGCTCCTGCTTGATGTTAACCACCATCAGGGCAAAAGTGGGCATGTCGTCCCATTCGTGGTCCTTACTGTCATCTGGGGGGTCGGCTACTGGCAGCCTAGATAACCCATCTGCATCTAGGTGTGTAGCGCCTTTCTTGTGCTTGACCACGAAGTTATATTCATACAGGCGGAATATAAACCTATTGAGCCGCGAATTTGGGTTTTTAAATTTGTCCCAAAAAAGCAGGCTCACCTGGTCAGTCACTACCGTGAACTGGATACCATAGAGGTATACCCGAAAATAGTTCACTCCCCATGAAAATGCCAGCATTTCCCGCTCTGTGGCAGAGTATCTAGTCTCAACGGCCGTTAGTTTTCTGCTAGCATAAGCTATGGGCCGTATGCGCCCTTCTGCGTCCTCCTGCAATAGGGCCGCCCCCATCCCGTACTGGCTGGCATCCACGTGTAAATAGGTGGTCCTATCACTATGGAAGTGTTGCAGTAATGGTGGAGAGGTCAATAGTTGCTTCAGTGTGTTGAAGGCATCTATGTGTTCCTGTTTAATGCTGAAGGGCGTTTTTTCACGTGTGAGTTCGGTTAGGGGGTGGGCGAAGTGCGCAAACCTGTGGATATATTTCCTTTAATACGAGGCCAGTCCAATGAAACTGCGCAATTGCTTCAAATTTGTGGGCATTGGGATGCCCGTTATTGCGTCAGTCTTCGCTGGGTCGGGAATAATGCCCTCTCTGTTTACAATATGGCCCAATATGTTAATCTGCTGTCTGGCAAATTGACATTTTGCAGGTATAAGCCTTAATTTGGCCTCTCTGATCCTTGCGAAAGCCTCCTCCAAATGTACGATATGCTCGTCAAAGGTGTTGGAGAAGACCGTTATGTCGTCCACGTAGACTAATACGGAACGCCATTTTAGGCCTGAAAATGTCTTATCCACTAGCTTTTGGAAGGTTTGGCTGGCGTTACGGAGGCCCATTGGTAACCTTGTATTGGTATATAGACCGTTCTCTGTAACGAACGCCAGCTTGTGCTTATCCGGTTCATAGACGGGGATTGAATAGAAACCACTGTAGCAATCCATCGAACTGAACCAGCTAGCCCCACCGAGGGCATCCAAATAGGTGTCGGCCCTTGGTAGTGGATAACTGTCATTTTCGACTAACTTATTGAGCCTACGGTAATCAGTACAGAACCTGTGGGATCCGTCCCGTTTTTTGGTCAGCAAGACTGGGGCGCTGTATTTCGAAATAACGGGGACAATGACCCGTGCCTCGAGCATCTCTGTGATCTGAGTGTCGATGGCGTGTCTCTCCTTCTGGCTCACCCTGAAGGGAGGCTGGTGTACTGGCCGGTCACTGGTGAGTGTGACGTGGTGTTCGATAAGGTCTGTCACTGCGAGATCCTTCATCGAATGGGCAAAGATATCCCTATTGGCCTCCAGGAGCTCCGTGAGCCTTTTATTTTGCTCCGGTGTCAGTTCCTGTCTGTGATTCTGATTGGCCGCCTTATCTGTGTGTGTGTCTGTGTGTTGGCTGATAGTGTGCAGTGTAGAGGCCTGGTGCTCGTGGATTTCTCGCTCCGCTCGAATCCCATCTGTGTTTCTGGTGTATATCATGGGATGTGTGGTGAGCCTCTGGTCATGCTTTAAAAGTATCTTACCGCTAGCAAAATTTATGCTAGCCTCATACTTAGCGAGGAAATCCATGCCAATTATGGCGTACGCAGAAAGATGTTCTATAACGAACATGGGGTGTGTTGTGGCAAAATGGTCTAGCCTGAGATGTATGTTTGCCACCCCCGCGTTTTCTAGCGTCTGAGCATTGGCCGCTACGAGCCGGATGACACCCGTGACACCGTGTATTTGCCCTTCGATAACGTGTCTTCTGTTTACACAACTTACCGCTGCCCCAGTGTCAATTAGGGCCTGCACCCTGTGGCCATTTATGCTGGCGTGTATCGTGAGTGCCGATACCTGGAATCCATTGCCCTGCAAAGATGTGTTGTGTAGGGTGTATGTTGTTGTTGTTGTTGCTGCTGGCGTAACATCTGTGCTGGGAAGGCATGGAGCTGGCCGCTTATCGTACCTGGCACGCTTGGCCTCTCGGCTTACTTCCTGTCCCGAGTACTTTGGCTCGGTCAGCAAAGTGCGCTCACCGAGTATATTGCCTGCTCTCTTAACCGCCCGCGCTGTGAAAATAGAAGTCTTCTGGCGAACGTTTAATGTATTGACCGTTCCCAGCTTTTGTGTAGGTGTGCTGTTGTTTTCATCCTCTTGGGAAGGTGTGTCTGCAAATGCGACTCTGCGTTTGCACTTGTGATCCTGTTTTTTGTTCCAGGCGGTCGCGAGTTCGACTCCTGTTGCTGGCTTTCCTGTGCCGAGTGAGCTCGCGCCCTGCGCCTGTGCGGGGTCACTTCCCGCCCTGTGTTGTGGTGTAGGGGGTATGGTTTCCTGTTTGGGGGGTGTGGGTTTTCCTCCGTCCTGTTTGTGCGTAATTGTGAGGGGCGTATAGTGTCCCGCCCTAGGGTTCCCTGTAAACAGTATGTGTAGGTCCCTGTCAAATCCCGCAGTAGTAAATAGCGGGGGCGAGTGCACATCAGTGTATACGTGAATGTTTACTTTAAGCACCTTGCCGAGAGCGGTCACCTCTACGGCGCTGGCATAGGTACCGTCCCTACCCGTGTATTTTTTGTAGTCCGCCCCGGTCTGGAATGGGTTTCCCGCTCGTCCGATACAAAATCTCGGTACTCTTTCCAGTTGGCCAGGGCATGTTGGACCGTCTTCTGTCTGTAGTCCCGATGATAATCCTCGGTATTCCGGACTAGGAAGCACATGGCCCTAAACAGACAGTTGCCGTCTCCTTTTACTGGGTGTGTCTGGAAACGGCCCGGGGGCGGATCGTCAGCCTTGGCTTTAGCTGGCTGATTTTTCCCCTTAATCTTACGAGTTTGTTTGGGGGAGGGGCCTCTCTGGTGTTGTGTTGGGGAAGGAACCTCAGCCGCTTTAACAGCTGGCCGAACCTCCCCGTCTATGCGTTTTTTTGAAACGTGGGTGTTCGTCTCCCTGTACTGTATGTGCGCCCCCCCTCGGGGTGGCAGCGCCAACTCCCCGCTTGCGGTGTGTAGCTAGGTGTGGGGAGTATTGCCCCCCTATCTGCCCGGCGTGGTGCTTCATCCCTAAACTCCCTCGGGTGTTCGTCAGGTAGGGGTAGTGTTCCGGGCCCTTTGGGTATGTATTTGTATTGTCCCGTCCTTTTGTGGTTTTTCTTGTCTTTCGGTTATTGCCCGGTGGTCCGTTTTCCTGTCTCCGCCAGGGTGGGGTGTATGTTTGCTGCTGCGGGGGCGGGTTTTCCCGGTGATTCCCCTTTTCCCTGTACTGGGAGGGTGCATAACCCTGTCTGGTCGGGGGTGGGTTTCCTCGACGGTCCCCATTTCCCCTATACTGTGGGGGGCATAGCTTTGCCTGCGTGGGGGCGGGTTCTCCCGATACTCCCCATTTCCCCTATATTGCGGGGCTGCATAGCCTTGCCTGCTTGGGGGCGAGTTTTCCCGATGCTCCCTGTCTGCCCTGTATTGTGGGGCGGGCTGCTTCGCCGGGGGATGGTGTGCTCGTACTCTTCAGTGTAGTACTCCTGTGTACGGGGATGGTGTTCGCCGTGAGGGGTATGTCGGCTCTGTGTCCGCGTATGATACCGGTGAGTACCGCGGAGGGTAGTGTGGCCTGTCCTGTGCGTGTGGTGTTGCTGGCCGCTGTGGAGGGTAGTAATTTTCCTCCCTCCCGTAGTGTCTCCTCTCTGTGTACCCCCTGTCCCTCTCAGGATAATAGTGCTCTTTCGTGTCTGTTTTTTCATCCCTTAGCGGTCTCCCGCCTGCTTGGATGGCAGCTATTGTTAATTTTTCCATCCTGTCCACTAATTCATCCATCTTCTGACTAGTGTCGTCCTTTTGTGGATGAAAGTGCTGATTCACGGCTTTCTCCGTAGCTTTTTCCGTGATCTTTTTTCCTCCCTCTATTGTCTTTATGTTATTCAGCATGTGTTGGACCGTGGGGTTGTTCATAATGCACAACTTGTCAACGATGGATGGTCTGAGGCCCTGCATTAACAGCTTAACTTTCTGCTTGTTCGTCATAGCTGCGTTATATTTATCGCACATTAACAACTTTGCGTTGACGTACGACTGGGCGCTTTCTTTAGGCCCCTGTGACCTCTGTCTGATTTGGTCATACAGGTCCTCATCATCTGGTATGAGCTGGAATTCACTCTTCAACAATAAAGTGATTTCCTCCCATGTGGCATTTTCTAGGTTGTCCTCATGAAGCTCATACCATGTCATGGCCGCCTTTGTGAGGTATGCAGGGAGGAGCCGTTTTCTGATTTCATCGCTCCAACAATTGATCCGAGCCGTTTCTATTGAAGGCCTTGAGGTATTCCTCGGGATCCTGGCCTTCCCCCGTGAACTTTGTGGGGTGGATCATGGGATATTCTGTATGTCTGTTCATCTCGTGTTCAGCTGTCTCTCGTTGGCTGTGTAGTGATTGTGATCCGTCTATGCTGTTCGCACCGCTATCGTGTGCCGAGGTGTTTGTGTTATTCAGGGGGGAATTAGCCTCGCTCCCCGTGTACGACACGTGGGTTACGTTACCAGGTGGCTCGTCACCTGATATATCGGTACTGATTGATGGTGTGTTGTCGTACTGTGTGGATTTGACTACGTCTACAGTCCTGTCTAAATCCTGTTTCACCGTTTCCAGAATAGTGTGTATGTCTAGGACTGCCTCTGTCGTGTGATCGTCTGCTTTAACAGTGTCTGTATCTAGTAACTGTGTGATGCGCACGAGCAGATTATCAGTTTTCTGCTCTGTGATTTGTAGTTGCTGCAACAATAGGGGGTGGAGTGTTGGCAGGCAATCTACTTCACTAGCGCTGGATATTGGTGACTCTTGTCTGTGTTCACTGGCCTGGGATCGTGTAAAATGTGTGACTTGTGCTGCCGCTGCAGGGTGTTGAGCGCGGAACTCGGATGCCTTGAATTCGAGTTCCCTAAGAAGTTGTACTGCAGTCTGGTCAGTTATCAAGTCACTGTTCTTAATTTTTAACTTCGGCAGGAGTGGAGTTGTACTAGCCGACAAATGGTGCGCAAAGTCTCTTAGTGTGGTTCTAAATGTGGTCATTTAATTTCCACTGATTTTGCACTATGGGGAAGGTGGGGGTGGGTGTAATAATACAAATCCCTGTGTAATAAAAAAAAATTGTGGGACGTAATGTAGGAGAGAAGAAAAAACATTTTGGACTCGCTTGGCTGTGTGCGGTAGGGGTCGTTTCTACCACGAGGGCTCGTTGTGTGAGTCCTACCCTTACTGTGCGTGGTAGCCGCGTCTCCACCAATATGTTTTAGATCCCTTAGTTGGGGGTAGTTAGGGCTAAAACACTTATGTTATTGTACTAATTTGGAAGGTGATTCCTAGGAGAGGGTAGCTTCCCGTAGCTGGGTGAGCTTACCAGTGTAGTGTGTTGTTTAGCACTTAAACGCTAAGGGGTGCTCCTATAAAGACGTAAGTATCTTTTGGGGGATGGTCCTCTGGCTGCAGGCTGCTGTGCTGGTCTGCCAGCTGGACGGAGTGAGTGATATAATAGACGTGCTTATGTCAGCGGCTCGCTGCTATGCAGTCGCGTGCGGGAAGCACAATGAAACCTGAGCAAGCAATTACTAGCTACTATGGTCACGGCCAATCGTGACGAGAGTCAGGAAGGGTATGAGGATGTAAAGAGGCGTGTAATTATCAAGACAAGTGTAATTTACTGACCATGTGTTTATTGGTCAGTGAGTGTGAAATTGTAAGTCCCTTTTAGGGGAATGTAAGTAATGATACAAGTTGAGTGTACAAGATTGTGGATGGGTGTTTACAAAGTAAAGGATTCTGAACACTTGCTGAGTCTCACCTGATGATGGCAGCTGGCACAGTTGTCGGCTAGGGCCTTCGGCGACACACACTGTATGACCGATAATGCTCCAAAAAGGCCTCCCTTCTTATAGTTCCTGCCGTTGCTTAGTCAGCATTCCGTTGACGTAGCTGCCCCAGTTAGTTGTAGTGTTAATGTTTATGAATGTGTTGCAAGTGGTTGGCTAACCTCCCGAGCTGGGTGGTCGCCTCTTGCCGTGTAAAGGTGATGTTCTGGTCTTATGATGTTTGCCAGTTGGGGAGGTTTTTAGTAGATGATGGGGGGGTGGCTTTCAGGGGGTGCAGCCCCCCGGGCCTGTACAATATACATTCGGAAATCCAGCGTCCTGTCTGATATCATTATGTGATGAAAATAGTTACTTGACCTCTGCGAACATACGCTTACTCTCAGTGGAGTATATGGAAATGTAGATGCCTGCCATGGTTAACCTATGCGGGTGAACAGATAATTATGCTCTGTAACAGATCCGTGTCCCGGAATCTGTCCCGTTATCGAAGACAGGAAGATGTCACAGGACATCTACCAGGTTGATAGGCCCTCCAATTTCCTAACTTGGGATAGGATATTCTCCAGCTCTATTTGTTTAAAACAAATGATCCCAGTGTCTTAGACTATGTTTCCATCTCCTGACTGGAATGACGCGATAATTCCAAGTACCTTTTCCTGCAATACAGCTGGCCTAGCTGGAAAGACTAAGTCCAAACTCGGTTGACTATAGTGACAGACTATAAACACGTAACACGTGGTCTGGCGACGTTACGACGGTACTTCTTCGAAGGTTGATGCAAGAATAACATACCAAGGCTATGGAAAACCTGCTTTATATACAGTTACGGAGCTGAAATTCAGTGTGTTCGCTGTTCCAAGCGTTGAGCACGCCCCGCTCTTCCAAAACTCCTGCTCCTCCCTGACTTCCTGTTAGAACATGTGCATTTGCAAAAATACTTATAACTCTTGAACGACTGGTCCGATTTGCCTCAAATTTCTTGTGACATTCCTAGAATTCCTTAGCCAATACTCTCTACTAGATTCTAGACCTCAAATCTTCGATTAATTTTCTTCATCAATAAGTTTCAACTACTCGTCCGTCGGCGCCACAGGACCTTATCCTAGCGAATCCTCTAGATCGCACGGTGAACTAGCCAACTCCGCGCTCGGTTCAAACTTCAAGCGGTTGTTCCGCTCATCCGAAGTGCAAAATATATTTACGGTGGCTTCAGTAAATTGGGCACATCCTCCCCTCACGCCGTAAAAAAATATATCAAAATATATATTATTTTTTCTCTTTGCATTTCTCATTATCTGGCTCTTGAATAGAAAATCTTCAAACTCGCAGCGTTGAACGTTCCCACGATGTTGCTAGTTTCTTCATCGATGAGTTTATAGCTTTCGTTGTCATAGCTCTCTCTTCTACTTTTCAATGAACGATCTTCGATATAAAACCATCTACTGTATTTGCTTCTGATATTCTGTTTGTATTCTTGTAAACCAGAAGTACTGGGTTGATTCTTCAGCTCATCTAAATTTTTTTTGCTCTCTTGGTGTCTACTTTCGAGATTTTCTGTAGATTTTTGCTTGAAATCTCCCTTTCCCTTGTCATAATTCTGATTTCTTCCATTTTGTGGATTTTATTGTTGTTGTTGCTGATGCATGTCATACTGTTGCCTGTTGTATGGTTTGGATTGAAAACCAGGCCATCTCCATGTGTTCCATCTATTCTCGTACCTATATGGTCTGATATAAGGTCTGTTTTGATATGGTGCATCTTTCCTGTCATTCCAATCTCTTTTATCTTGTCCATGCTGTTTCCATGTCGGATTTGTCTGACATTGACCATCCGCCATAATTGTGTTAACTGCTGAGTTTCCATTAAATCCACCTCTTTGATGTAAAAATTGGGTATTTGAGTGATCAAGCCTCTGCAAAACCTCATCAAATTCCTCCATGCTACCTATGCTTGCTGCTATCAGAGTTCTCTGAACTTCGATCGGAAATTGCCGTGTCAATGCTGAAATTAGTTCAAAGTCAGGCATTGGTGGTTCCAAAAATGGCATTTTCGACAATTGCTGTGCAAAATAAGCCGAATATTTGGTAGGAAGAGACGTTGTGCCCAACTCTAGGAATGGGTATTCCAAGTTTCAGACACCTAGATATCAAGGGAAAGGCTACAGCCGCTTTTGAAAGTTGAGATATTTGAATATCGCGCTCCATTACTTCTAGAAGGGAATGGAAATTTTATGCAGCCAAGAGCATGTCAAGTGACGTAACGAGTAGTAGCAGAGGTCGAGACTATTTGTTGATTAAATAGTTAGCCATGGAGTAGAGACTTGAGACTTGGATCAGATTACTGGCACGCCCAAATGAAAGAGAATGAACTTAGTATCAAGTAAATCGGACCAGGGACACTGGAGATATGAGGATTTCCATATTTCAGCGTGATGCAGCGTGGACCTGACCGTTTTGAATAAAAGCCGGCCGGCCCATGCAACATAAGCTCACTTCGAACCAAGCTCTTGCATGACAAGGTGCTGCCACGTTGAGCCAAGGCACATGGTTGCCGGATCTACGCAGAAGATATCTTTAAATTGTGATAGTCTCAAAAGTGCTATGATACGCGTGGAACATAGTAAGTTTCCGGCAGAGAGAATCACTAAGGTGATTGTTATTTTTCTACGGACACTGGTGAAATATTTTATTTCTATATGGACATATGCTAGACTTTGTCTAGAAAGTACTTTGTCACAGTCCAGTAATAATAATTTAATACTTGGATATTTTAGTCCAATTAGTCAGTTTCATAAATCGTAACTTGATAACCACTCCGATCTTTCAGTATATTGAAGGCCAGTCTATCACGGTGTTGTTCATTAGCCGACAAAGGGAAACTATATGTTGCTTCGCGCATGATAGATGGTGATAAGCCATGCCCATGGAACGATCTTCAGAACAGCCGTTGATTGATTTAGACTGTCAGTGTTTTCTTGTACTGAAAAGATTACCGTGAGTTATGTTACAACTGACATATTTGAGAATAGATCACTTGGATCTGACCCCATTTAAGCAAACTGCTATGGACTTAATAGAAGCCAATATTAAAATGGATCAGCAGTTACTTCAAACCTCAAGAAATATTTCCACTATGTCGTGTTAGACGGATTGTGGGTATATAATGGCGGCCGATATAAGGATTATACGTGCGTGTCCGATAGGACATGAATCTGGATAAATTTGGTACAGACCAGGTTCACTACGCTTCAAGACCAACGAGAAATGTAAGCCACTTTTGACTTTATATTATGCCTAGCTAATTGGAACAAACTCTTTTTCTGCATATGACCAACACATTTGTTTTTTCTTCGTATTTAAATCTTGCAATGATTTACGCACGACATATTAGAGTTATTCTGAGTATTTTCAGCACTCAGAACAGTTTAGGATCGATGACCGAGCAGAACGAGCATTTATTTGAATGTTTCATATTTTTTGATAATCACGGTAATCAGCCGATGTAACTGTAAAAGTTAATAATTCTTTTTGTTGAGAAATGGATATTTTATCCATATTCGAAGAATCGAACATGTGGATTCTCACATAATGAAATAATAATTAAACACATTTACAATAATATAAATAATAATAATAATAATAATAATAATCCACTAATAATAATAATAATGATTTTCATAAATTTTCTAAATAATTCTTGGATCTTATATTTTCTAATAATCACATTTATTGAGAGAGAGCTTATGAAGTAGTTTAATCATTTCTAGTTTGGAACAGGTGATTTTCCGAAGGAGAGTGGTTAGCGCAAGCCCGCATTCAACCAACATTACAGTTCTGGTTGAACAGTTAATATTTGCAATGAGCAAAGTATATTTTTCAGATAACACGGAGAGGCATAAAACGGGAAGCAAATGATATTTGTATCAATTAGGATATTTTTGTATTTATATAAAATCATGACGTAAATACACATTCGAAAGTGAAATAAAGATTATCATAAGTATGGTAACTTCACGGGTTGAACTGAATGGTAAAATAAAATAAACTTGCAAGTTTATAAATCTTCCAGTGTTGATAACAAGCAGAGGCTTGATTTATTGTATAAATTTTGGGAAGAAAATGTATGTGTGTGGAGTAGTTGAGATGCCATTCCCAGTTGCGCATGTTTAAGTCGCAGGAATGAGGAGGTTTTCATTTGAGCATCAATCAAATAGCAGGTTCGATGACTCAGTGTTAAAGAAGGAGTATTGGAACTACACATTGCGTCGTATGAATGACCCTAAGGTTATTTCTTTAAAAAACTATCAGTTCTTATTTCAACCTTGTTTACGGATTCCATTAAGACTTTGATTTTGCTAGAACCCGGATTTGTCATGATAGTATTTTATTCTTCTTCAGAGGAAGACCTTTGCCGTTGTTGTTGGAATGTTGTGTTCTTACACAAATAATAGAATGGGCCACTGCCAATTAAAAATAATTCTATAACCACGAATATTTTGAAGGATGTTTTCAATCCTAGTGCCATGAACTAAATGAATTTATTATGAAGCTACAATTCTTATTTCCGCATTCTGTCGAAGAATTGCAAGTTGTGAAAGTTACTAAAATGGCCACAAATATAAATATTTTTCTTAATAATGATTCCAAGTGGAAAATCAAATAGTTGAATGGTCCAACAATTTATTGATCAAGTTGATGATTCAGAAATCATATATTTTGTTAGGAACTTGAAGTCCATAATCGAGTCACTTCTCGAAACGTTTAATGTCAGAACAATTAATTTCGTTGTGCTTCGCACAGTTCTTCGATGCTATGCTCAAAGGTCAAATACTTTTCAGATAATGTTATTAATATGTGTACATAATTTGTGTTGATTCAGAGGTAATAATATTTTTTTTGACAATATTTTTTGAAACTGGGAAAATAAGTGAAAGTTAAAAATTCTATGAACAATTATTCTACGAGTGCTAATATTATGTAAAAATTCAACCAGTGAACTACAGTATTTCCAGTAAAGACAATTAAATTTGAACTGGATTTAATCATAAATAATGGATATAATTTTGGAACACAGTCTACAGGTCTGATAATCAGACTTGTGTTTCCAAAGATAATTGTCCAATGTGTTGGAAAATTTCTGTACATTGTGTAAATAGTAATGTGGGTCGCCACACGTGAATGATGCTGTTTTGAGCATTTTATTTTGCAGTCAATTTTAAATTCAGAATAAAATGAGATAATTTTACATGATGTGTTATGCCCAGTTGAATCTCCTTCTATCCTTATTGTTGCATTGAGTCAAAAATCAGTAAAGCATTTTTTTCATTTGATGTCGTTTTAGCGATTAGCTTTAACCCATCTGGCGCCCCGGGATATCTTGACTCTCGTGCTGACTGATTCTTGGTAAAAAGCATATGTGGTCGTGCGGACTCCGGTCTAAACGGGCACAACGTGGAATATCGTTTGTAGTACAAATCTGCCCTAATTTGTTGTTGTGTTTCTGGAGACCAGAATTTTCTCAGAAATGCTTGTGAGACTTCTTCGAAGGTGTGAAAACTCCAGCGAAAAGCGCTGAACTACGTAAGTGCTGGTCCATCAATAAAACGACTAATTACTCGTATTTCTCTTTTCTTTGTGACTTTCGATTCTCGGAGTTAATCTTTTACTTCCCTCAAAAATTCCGCTGGTGGAATATTTCCATTACCAGTGAATGTATTTGGTATTTCTTCTTTTTCCTGGTAGATGCCAATATGTGAAGTTTTTGTCAACTTAGCAACATCCTCATTGCTTCTTAGTGAATTCTCCTTCCTGTCTATTGTCGACTTCTGGATCATTCCTGATGCCTGTTCCTCAAGTTGAGATTGGTATTTGGTTAATTCGTTTTCCAAATTTTCTACAGATTTTTTGTCTCACCATCATCTGTTTTCTTCTTCACCTCTTCCATAATTCCTTCTAGTTGCTCTTTCATATATTCTTTTTTTACAACTTCCTTACCCTGTTCTCTTATTTCCTTCATATTCTGAACATTGTTTTTAATATCCTGAACTATCTTTACAATGATTGTTTCATGATTTTTCACGATGTTATGTACATTCGAAACGTCCTTCTGGATTTGATTAACATCTCCTGAAATGACCTTATTATGGGATGAAAAGAATCTCTTGCCTCTTGGACTTTTTCTTGCGTATTCTTTACCAATGATTTTTGAATATCAAAGGTGACTATCGCTTTTATGACCTCACTTAATTCTTGTACAGCCTCTCCCTCTTTCAATTGTTCGATAATAGTATCTTGAAAGTCTGTCGATATTTTCTGTAACACTTGTCTGTCAGTGACATTACATTCTTGAGAAATCTTGGTTTCCAATTTTGCAAAATCCTCAGCGACCCTTTTCGTGTTTACTTCGAATAAGTTTTCGAACGCTCTAAATCTATCATTCGACTCGGATAGTTTATCATTGAGTGATTTATGGCCTTGAGAAATTTTAGTTTCTAAAGAACTATAATTTTCGCCTACTCTCTCTTCTAAATTCTTGGATTTATCAAATAATTCTTCGAGTTTACTCCCAAATATTCTTGATTTTTCCCTTAATTTAGTTTCTAAAGTTTCTGTTAATTTCAGCTCTAAATTTTTAGAATGTTCATTAAAATCTAACCTCATTGTTTCAGCATTGTGCAATACTTTTAATTCCATGATTGTATTGCTTTCAGTTAAACGGTCAAGGGTTTTAGAATTTTCTGAAATCTTTGCTTCTAATGTTTCCCTTAAAGAATTAGAATTTTCAGTTAATTTATCAGCTTTATTCTCTACAGAATTAGATTTATCAGCTAATTTATTCTCTAAAGAATTAGAATTAGTAGTCATTTCTATTCTTAATAATTTCATATTTTCAGTTAATTTGCTCTCTAAAGAGTTAGAATTTTCAGTTAATTTTCTTGTTAATTAACTCTCCAAAGAGTTAGAATTTTCCTTGATCTCCATTAATGTCTTTTCAAGTTGAGCATTTTTCTCAATACTGCCTTTCATGTCGGCATCCACCCTAGCCAACACCTCCAAAACTTTATCCATTTCAAAATATGAGAATATAGGATAGGATTCAAATATATCCCGAAGATTAATAGAACTAAATATGCACTAGCCTAGAATAGTTGAGAAGTCAAAATAAAATGAGATATTACCCTACGTCGATGTCGATGGAAAATATTTTTCTACTAGTTAATAATAAAAAATCTACATTCAAAAATGACAACCTTAATGCAAAACTCAAAAATATCCTCCATCTGGATGCTACGAAATTGTGTATTTCATCCCTAACCAAAGAAACCTACCACTATCATATTAAACAATTTAATTTAAAAAACAAAATCCCATACCATAACAAATCTTACTCCCAAACGGATAAGCCGCCACAAAATTTAAAAACATTTAATCTAATTTCCAAAATACAAATTTAATAAGTCCTCTCTACTCAGACCTTCTACTCCCTCTTAATAAAAATAATGACCAGCGAATGTCAATTGCAAAAGCAAGTGACAAACAGCTCGAGCCCGTAAGTCTAAGGCGCCATTTCTCTTTCATCTACCTTTATGTATCCCTTTAGACTGAAGTCTAAGGAACACATTTGCCAAACCCAAAATCAGTCTATCACAAGAACTACAATCTCAGGGTCCATCCGGGCATAACTAAATTAATCGCTGGCATGATTGATTATGGCAATGAGCAAGCAAGGGAGAAGAGATAGGAGAAAGGAAATATCACAATTCCTTAAAATTATCTCATTTTATTACATTTCAAAAACACTAAAACTGTATGCAAAATCAATCAAAATATCACTAGAAACATATAAACACTAGAAAAACCCTATCCCTAATCTAAATCGATGATATCCAGAAATTAATAATCCATCTGCTATCGGTTCCCTATTCTAAATTGCTGTTATTTACACGATAGGCGGTTCATTGTTCATTGACCAGTTCACGGTTCACTTTCACTTCAAATTCCCCCCCCCCCAAAAAAAAAATCGAAATATCAAAAGAAAATCATTGTTCATATCATTGGTTCAAGTTGAAAAAGAATTGTTCATAGTCATTGGAAAAATATCACCTCAGGTTATTTGGTATTTCATTAGTGTTAGAATAAGTAAAGTTCATCCATATAGGAACATTAGGTTGGAAAAATATCAATATTCGACTACATGATGTCAGAATATTATCATTGTTATTATGACCTCAATGTCCTAGTTCATTCTTTTCAATACATTTGTTTCTATAGGTTGTTGTCTGAATTTAGGCTAACATATTCATATAATTTTCATAATTAAAGTTTAACATTACAGAAAAATAATTTTTAAACTTTCATTTTCCGAAGATGACATTTTCTAAATAAACAAATTGCGTAACGAAAAATATAATTGTTGTTAACATTATGTCATTAACACCTTCATTTAATTTTTAAACATCCTATACCATAAATTCTAATTATGACCACAAAAAAAACATAAAAATATCAGTATTTATTATTATTATTATTAATATTCAAATTCAAAAAATATCGGTAATTATTATTTTTAGAAACAATATATTAGTTCAGAAATATCAGCAATCAATATTATTAATTATCACCAATAGGCATCATCCCTATTCAACTCGCAATTCGAATTTATTTTAATCACTCTCACATTGTTATTTATTTTATTTTAGGATCTGGCTAGGCTTTATCAAAACTAATAATCAGTAGGCTTCATGAATGGAAATTAGAATGATTGACCCAGGTTTTAGGCGATAACATTTCAGACAGAAATGGAATTGGACAGAAATAAGGGGCGGTTACTCGACTCAACCACTCTTTTCTCAACTGAGCATCAAATGCTCCAACATCATTCTAACAACATGGAAATATGTTCCAATGGACGGCCTCTAGCCTCCACACACTTTATTCAAATGCCGACCTTAATGTCGCTTAATTATTATTATTATTATTATTATTTATAAACATTTAAATCATCGTATGATTCATTCTTTTATTATTGTGCAATTTCGCTGCCTTTAAACAACACGCATTTGACTTCTGCATTGCCTAGATATGGTTTAAACAAAAGATTTTCCGAAAGGAAATATTGTTATATTTTATCCAGGTCATATTCTTTTCCTGCCTTCATTTAACAATCCTACATCCTATTTTATACATGTTCATCACTTATTCACCTACCGATCCTCTACTCGTTTCTTAATATTGTGGGGCATTCCATGAAATACGTTATTGAACTCTCCATTTTATTGCTAACTGACTGTCTGATATTTATTTCCATATGCATTTTAAATAATCACTGTTATTATTATTATTACTGTTGAACTATACATTATGAATTCCTCAATTGTTTATAATATTTACTCGAATCATTTATTATTATTATTATTATTATTATTAAACTATATATTCTGAAATCTTCAATTGTTTATAATATTAAATCAAAGCAACTATTATTATTACATGATATAAATCATTAAATTAACACATTATTTATCACTTCCCTGCATTTAATTATTTATAATTATTTATGGTTATTTATAGTTATTTATAGTTACTGTCGAAATATTCTATTATTATTATCATCATTAGGATTTACTCATAATCGTCATGAAATTATTTTTATAATATCGCTTAGATTCTTAGGTTGAATGATTTGAATGATCCAAGCTTCCTTCAAATACAAAAATATTTAAATTAACTAAATGACTTCATTATTTATGTCTCTTGGACTGAAATACATTTTCTCATAATTGTACACTCGACGATTACTAGCACTGATTTCTCTGACTATAGTCTCGATATACATAGCTGTCAGAACGAAGCAAAATTAAAGTGTTGATAATTTCAAAGTGATTAAAAATATAAATTTGACTTCTCAACTACTCTATTCTAGGAAAAGTACATAAGAATGTATCTCTCGTATTCTTGAGGTTCATGGTGATGCAGGTCCTTGGTTGGCGTAACAATCTAATGGAACGCTTCCCACTCCACTAGCATGGCAACTGTCCTCGGCCATCTGCCTCGTCTTCAGCTAACCGTCGGGTTATTCCATCTTCACCCTATCCCGGTGGTATCTAGCGACATATCTCCGCGTTCAAAAATACGCAAAGTTCCACTTCGCGATCATCTTTACTATTATATATATAATTCATTCTTTAGGGCTAATGCCGTGTGTATTTTCAATTTAAACCATACGTTTCGGAGAAACCTTGCCTCCTTTTCTCCGAAACGTATGGTTTAAATTGAAAATACACACGGCATTAGCCCAAAAGAATGAATTATATATATAATAATCCGGGCCGTGAAAGCCTTAATATGCAAATCTTTACTATTGTTCGACATTATTACTGATGACATCGTACACTGTCCTAGTAGTTTAAACAAACTTCTAAACTGTTCCAAGTTCATATACTTTCGGAAATACAGCGTCCTGTCTGATATCATTCGGTGATGAAAATAGTTACTTGACCTCTGCGAACATACGCTTACTGTCAGTGGAGTATATGGAAATGTAGATGCCAGCCATGGTTAACCTATGCGGGTGAACAGATAATTATTATGCTGTGTAACAGATCCGAGTCCCGGAATCTGTCCCGTTATCGAAGACTATGACCTGTCACATGACATCTTCTAGGTAGATAGGCCCTCTAATTTCCTAACTTGGGATAGGATATTCTCCAGCTCTATTTGTTTAAAACAAATGATCCCAATGTCGTAGACTATGTTTCCATCTCCTGATTGGTATGATGCGATAATTCCAAGTACCTTTTCCTGCAATACAGCTGGCCTAGCTGGAAAGACTAAGTCCAAACTCGGTTGGCTATAGTGACAGACTATAAACACGTAACACGTGGTCTGGCGACGTTACGACGGTACTTCCTCAAAGGTGGATGCAAGAATAACATACCAAGGCTTCGGAAAACCTGCTTTATATACAGTTACGGAACTGAAATTCAGTGTGTCCGCTGTTCCAAGCGGTAAGCACGCCCCGCTCTTCCAAAACTCCTGCTCCTCCCTGACTTCCTGTTAGAACATGTGCTTTTACAAGAACACTTATACCTCTCGATCGTCTGGTCCAATTAGCCTCAAATTTCTTGTGACATTCCTTGAATTCCATAGCCAATACTATCTTCTAGATTCTAGATCTCAAATCGTCGATTAATTTTCTATATCAATAAGATTCAGTAACTCGTCCGTCGGCGCCACAGGTCCCTCTCCTAGCGTATCCTCTGGATCGCACGGTGAACTAGCTGACTCCGTGCTCGGTTCAAACTACAAGCTGTCTTTCCGCTCATCCGAAATGCAAAATATATTTACGGTGGCTTCCGTAAATTGTGCAAAATACTGAGCTTGTACCATGGTAGCGTGCTCGTTGGAATTGCCATGGCGGCGAGGTTCCAAAACCACACCGTAATATCATTCTAATACACGTCTCAAAAAAAAAGTCATCAAATATATAGACTGCCAAGTCTTGAATCACACAGAAACATTTGAAAATTGACATTATTAAGTATGTATACCAGTATGCTACATATCATTATTGAATATGTATAGGCCTATATATACAGTATATATATTGTGCCCGCTGGTCGAAGGTTTCGGGGAGCCATCGGTTTCAAATATCCCTTCCGAGACCCTCTTCCAGTTAACTCAGAATATTGGGGACGACACATTCATAGGCTGGTTTCACACAAATGACTGCACTCGGGAGTATCGGGAATTGGTAAGGTTCGATTCTTAACCAGCTCAGAGGAATGTATAGATATCAAAACTAAGCAAGAAAGAGAGGTCAGTCTTATGTTAAAATCATGGATACATTGTATTCATAATAGATCCCTAGCCTAGCATGAGAGTTGCAAACGGCTAGTCCAATACTATTCTGCCCTGAAAGAAAATATAAAAAAAGTCCTATCCAAAATCTACGTTACTCTCATGGTCCTAATACACAATTTAAATGAAAACAAACAAGCTTAGAGTATGGCACGTAAGATCAGCCTTAAACAATTACATCGAAAATGACTACGGGAGGATCAAACATCAAAAGAATTCACTGTAAAGCAAGACATTTACTTGTTTACAAATACTAGGAATATTTACATTTAATAACAAAGGAAAATTTGTTCTAAGCTAGGATGGTGCCATCTCCAACATTTATCTTTAAATTAACGTCTTTATCTATTCCTAGCTAACATTAACTAAAAAACGAGACGCGTTTAATAAAAAGGTAAAGATTCTAAATATGTGCACAACGTTGCTGAATAAAAAAAGAATTAAACTAATACAACACAAATTTAAATATTTGGGTGAATGGATTACCGACAATTGTAATGAAAAGAGGTCCATTACAACAAGAATTCAAAAAATGGAAACTGCTTTTCAGTTAACGAAAAATACTTACAAGAAAAAGAGTCTTTCCTGGAAATGCAAAATTCAACATTATACAACAGTGATCGGGCCCGAAGCTCTCTACGCTTCAGATACTCTCACTCTTCAACATAGAACACTTCGAGATCAGTTTGAAGTGAAGGAACGTAAAATAATTAGGAAAATCTTAGGGCCGAGAATCAAAGATGGTGTTCATCTTCCAAAGCCAAATGCTGAAATATATAAAACCATCTCCAAAATCACAGACAAAATGCGTATGCGACGAATCCAATTCTTGGGGCACCTGGAAAGAATGGACCCAAATAGACTAACTCACAAAATTCACACATACTTGAAAAACAAAACAACTAGATCAAATTGGTACAAACAGACTGAAAAAGACTTGCAAGAATTAGGATCGCCAAATCTCCTGGACCTAAATGTCATCAGAACACTTGCACTCACACGGGGTTTCGAGGAGGAAGAAAGACGGCCATAACACCATATCTGGTCTGCACAACGGAAGCAAACCCATTCGTTGCGTATGAAGGAGTACTGGGCTGCAAGAAAGGCTAACCATTGTTGATTCCGCGTGGTCCTAAGAGACCCATTCGCGACGAAGAACAAGAAGAACACAAATATGTACAATAATCCAGCACTCCTATTGTTGTGCAATTGGCACTGCCTGCCTACTCGATTTGTCACTCTTTGCGACAAATGGTCATAGTGTCCAGATGTGTAAAGGAAAAATTAGAAAAATAGAAAAGCCTGCAAATGCGATGGTAAGTAAACAATTACATCGACTCACATTGCTGCCAATATGATGTGTGTGTTTCAATTTTCACATCATCAGTTGGTTGTTGGCTAATGGTGTCAAAATGTATCGAAATGTATCCAAAATAAATCAACAATAACTAAATGCGTATTTTGGTCCTGCAAATATTTTATTTTTAACATTTATTTATATCTAGGCTCAAGGGAGAATTATAAGATTTGTTTTGTTTTACAAAATCCTATCTTTGATTATTAAAGTTATTGCACAATTATTTATGCCTCACAATATATTTGTTCAGTTTTATGGACCTGTAATTGCGTTTAGTGTAGTCAGGTATGATTTGTAAATCCCTCTAATGTTCAATAACTTCATAACATTCCTCTCAGGAATAAATTCAATAATGACACCTTGTGTCTCCACATACTCTTATTATTAGACATCCTGTGTCTCTCTTAAACCATGGATTCGTCAATCCTTACTTCATCGGTCTGGTACGACTGCAATAGCTCGTTACCGCCGCCATAAATTACCACAAACTAATCACAATAACACGTCGGAGGTATTAATCCACCTTCTTCAACGGACACCAATAACATTACCATAATAACATTAGTTAACAATTAGTGTTGATCCCTGAATTATACACATTTTAAACATCAATTACAAAGATTAAGTGTGTAGAAAACACATTTTAAGAATGCGCTCCAATAGCATAAAGGATTCTGAAACAAAAATAGCGTGTGAGATTGTGTATTTATCATGTAGCCTCTTCCCTGAATAATGTCAACCTACGATCTCTGGTTTAAAAATACAGTTCATTTCCAATGTCCTTCTAGCTCCTCGAAACAAAATAAAGCTTGATTCCAGATGCTCATTTGTCAAACACGTCGATAACGGATCCCGCATTCAGATTATACCCTGGTATAATGTTAGGAATTTCACTGCCTTCTGCATTATTTAGTGCACTGCCTGAGATTCATTGAGCCGTGCTATGAGTAGCGCTCTCGCACACAGGCGACCTTGGCCTTCATTTGCCACCAGTTAAGAACTTGTTTCTTATGTCGTCAGCCTGACAAATAAAAGTAGACTATTACTGTTCTTGAAATGATACGAAATGGGCATTATAACATTGTCTTCCTGGCGTTACAGAAATGTATATCAAAACTAGCTGTACCCGGCATGCGTTGCAATGCCAATCAAAGAAAGTGTTGGCGTTGTAACTTTGTTTGTTGAAGTGATTTTGGATTCCCAATAATTATTTATTTTCTGTTAACCACCTCTAAACTATTGTAAAATTGATTTACTATCACAAAAAGAATCATGGGAGCGTGCTCAACAACTCACCAAAGATTCATCGCATTGAAATGAATGGTATATGAACGCATACGGGACTTGGTTGAAACGATTCGAGCGTCATCACACATTTGTTTAATATACTCGTAAGCTACCTATTGTAAAACGGATTCACTAAGTCGAAAACCTTCCCTAGCGTGTACACAAAGACTCATCAAAGTTTCATCGCAAACGGATGAATGGCATATGAACGCATACGGGATTTCGTTTAAACGATTTACGCGCCGTCACTCATATTTTGAATCTTCTTGTGCGCCATCCATTGAAATACGGATTTACTAATCCAAACACCTTCGCAGGACTGTACTCAACTCACCAACGTTTTATCACAAACGGATGAATGGTATATGAACGCATACGGGACTTGGTTGAAACGATTCACGCGCTGTCGCTTATTTGTTGAGTCTAATCGTGCGCTACCTCTTGTAAAAAGGATTTACTAGGACAGAAACCTTCCCTGGAGTGTGCACAACAATTCAGCCAAGGATTCATAGCAATCGGATGAATGGTATTTGAACGCTACGGGACTTCGTTTAAGCGATTTGCGTGCCGTCAATCATTTGTTGAATCTACTTGTGCGATACCTATTGTAAAGTGGATGTACTTAGCCAGAAACCTTACCTGAAGTGTACACAACATCTCACCCAAGTTTCATCGCTATCGGACGAATGGTATATGAACGCATACGGGACTTTGTTGTAACGCTTCGCGCGTTTTCGCTCATTTGTTGAATCTACTTGTGCGCTACCTATTGTTAAATTGACTTACTCAGCCTGAAACTTTCCCTGGATTGTACACAACAACTCACCCAAGTTTAGTCGCTGTCGGACGAATGGTATATGAACGCATACGGGACTATGTTGAAACACTTCGCGCGTCGTCGCTCATTTGTTTAATCTATTTGTGCGATACCTATTGCAAAGTGCATTTACTAACCCAGAAACTTCCTTGAAGTGTACACAACATCTCTCCCAAGTTTCATCGCTATCAGACGAATAGTATATGAACAGATACGGGACTTTGTTGAAACGCTTCGCGCGTCGTCGCTTATTTGTTGAATCTACTCGTGCCCTGCCTATCGTAAAGTGGATTTACTAAGCCAGAAACCTTGCCTGAAGTGTACACAACCTCTCACCCAAGGACGAATGGTATGTGAACGCCTACAGGACTTTGTTGAGACGCTTCGCCCTTCGTCGCTCAATTGTTGTATCTACTCGTGCGCGAGCTATTGTTAAGTGGATTTAGAAAGTCAGAAACCTTAACTGAAGTGTACAGAACATCTCACCCACGTTTCATCGCAATGGGATGAATGGCATATGAACGCATGTGGGACTTTCTTGAAACAAACGCATGCCATTTTGTTGAAGCTACTCGCGCGCTATATATTGTAAATTAGATTTACTATGCCTATAACTTTTCCGGGACTGTGCACAACAACTCACCAAAATTTGATCGCAATCGGGTGAATTGTATGTGAACGCATCGCCATTACGCATTTGTTAAAACTACTCGCGCGCTATCTATTTTGAAACGGATTAACTATGCCTATAAACCTCCCGGAAGTGTGTACAACAACTCACCAAAATTTGATCGCAATCGGATGAATGGTTTATGAACGCATAAAAGACGAACAGACTGACATTCCTTTCTATATACATATAAGATTAAATCTTTCCACTACTTGTGTTTTGCACTTTTGTGAATCAATTTATGACTAATCTACTGTTCCAACCCATTAAATACAGCTACTGAAACATATTATGACTCACAGAGTACAGCGTCAAGACTTCGAGACCCACCGTAAGATATTTTAGTGGTCTCCGTAATGGTCTTAAATAATCTTGCCGTTGATTCAGCCAACTTCCATTGCTAGCTCCCCACGCATGTGGTTTAATGATCGATCTCCAACTCCATAGCGTGGTTGTTATTATCCATTAGATGTAGATGGTTGGTTGGTTCCATGTTGTAGGTAGGGGTAAGGTTTTCACTCGTGTTAAATATCATTCTGATGTTACTGCGATCACTGGCTCTATTGGTGCGGTAAAACAAAATTGCCCGTACACTCCGCCACTGGCGTTATGATTGCTTTTGCAACGCTCATTCGATAACTTTGCACATGGTCGGAAATAATGTTTTACAGTTAATCAAACTTCGACAAAACATGAAATAGTTTATGAATAACACAATTTTTAGAAAATTCACTGTTTTATGATACACTCGTGCATGTAAGCATGCGGCCTGATAATGTGCTCGCCATGCTGCCACTGTTTGTTAAATCTGGTAAAAATATTACACTGGTTGGATATTAATTATCGTTCAAAATAACTCCCTCTGCTTATTTAGCAGTGATGGTTGTTCGTGTCTATAATAATGACGGATTTCTCCATTTCACAAGAGTCTTTCAATACTCGGAACACTGGTATCACGTTTTCGATCCTTATGCGTCACCGACACGTCTGTCCTCGGACGTACGACTAGTAGTAGTGTCTCCTCAGTATGGCGTCAGCTCAATGCATGAGATAGCCACGCAAATTTACGGTTTCGCGTTTCTGCGATGTGGACCGTAACTTAAATATGCTGAATGATATTAGATAAATCTTAGACGATTTACGGGATATTAAAAATGTATAAAAGTTTAATTAAAATCCATCTTGCTCAATATTCTTCCCGCGTCCTGTACGTTGTGTTTGACTGCTCTTCAGGATAGTAGCAATTTCTCCAAGGATGCTGTGATCGATTATACCAATGCGAACATGCGTCAATGGGCGCATACGTCTCCATATCGAACAAATAAAATTGTGGAAATCATTATTTTTATTTCAATTCGTTCAATCTTGAAAATACAACTTTAAATTTGCAGCATTGAAAATTCCGATCCTCTCACCTGTTTGAAGATCACTCAAAGCGTAGCTACCGTTGTTGTATACCGCCGTTATACGGTGTGGACCTTGAAACAGAGAAACGAACTTGTTGTACACCAGGTCTCCTGATAAGCACCAAGTTGTTAACATGAAGATCTCTATGAAATCGTTGCCTCCTGACACGTTGCGAGCGCTTCTGTGCTTGTCTGAACATGCATTCACGAGCCTCCATTATTTTGGTAGCATGCGATGGTTGGATGATAGGTGGTAAGGTAACGATGTTGTTCCACACCCTTTTAGGTTTTCTGTTAAAATGCATCTTGGCTGGAGTATGCCCAGTGCTCTCATGCTGAGTGTTATTGACACAATGTGCTGCGACAATTAGGACTTCAGCCCATCTCCAATGTTGATCAGAACAATATAGGCGACAGAATTTAGACAATTCAGCCATAGATCTTTCCGCTGGATTGCCCTCTGGGTGCCTGATAGATGATAAGACATGCCCAATGCCTAGTTGATGCATGGCTTCCGAAAATTCCAAAGACGCAAATTGTGAGCTGTGATCTGTGAGTAGAAATTGAGGTTTAACAACCTCAGGTATGACCTGTTTCTCAATTCTTCTAATGATTTACTTAGCTGTTGCCTTCTGGATGGGATGTAGCATTAAACACTTGGTAAACACATCCAGTGTCACTGACACGTCTGTCCTGCTCGGACGTGCGACTAGTAGTAGTGTCTCCTCAGCATGGCGTCAGCTCAATGCATGAGATAGACGCGCAAATTTACGGTTTCGCGTTTCTGCGATGTGTACCGTAACTTAAATATACTGAATGACATTATATAACTCTTAGAAAATTTACGGGGTACCCAAAATGTATAAAAGTTTAATTGTATTCAATCTTTCTCAATATTCTTCCCGCGTCCTGTAGGGTGCGTTCGACTGCTCTTCAGCATAGTAGCAATTTCTCCAGGGATCCTGTGATCAATTATATCAATGCGAACATGCGTCAACGGGCGCAATATATATTTTAAGAAACCTTCCGAAAGAAGCTCCATCCAGGAGAATAAAACCATCAGCCGGGTCGAATTCTAAGGAACTGTAAGTGAAACCAAAATCGTGGATATCCGTGGTTTAAGCGTCATACTGGAGAGGGGCTACAGTAAGATTACTTTAGTTTCCATTTTTGAACTGAGAAACTCGACCTCCCTTGAAACAAGGCTTAAGCCCAGCCTGAAGCCTGAACCAAGTGAACATAATGGCATTCACACATTCCCCGTCAGATAATGGAGGAGTGAAGAATAGGATTTATTTTAAAATTTATTGAAAGAAACTACATCAGTGTACAAACATGTTTAGGAGTCAGGTGATAAGGTTTTCTGGCTGCAATCACATTTAATTCAAAACACAAAACATTATTTTCTACCCTTTACAGAACTTCAAGTAGACACACTGGACAAAGAAGGACCAAACCTAATAATAGGTCTGTTATAAGTAGGGATAGGAATTTTTCGGTGATTTCAGACTGAAGAAAGCGGTATTTAAAAGTGGCAAATTCGGTGTTTCCAAGTGCACTTTTCGGTACTTTCAAAATGTTAAATTTTAGGCGGGATTTTTTAAATATCATGGATAACATAACACATTTCAGTCATCCTTCAAAGTATACTTCAGTGAAGAGATCCAAATTCTCTTGTGACGAACGGTAACACGTATCACTTAACGTGCTAGTGTAAGCTGAAAAACAAAAGTTCACAACTGGTGTTTGAACAGGGTATCAAAATGGTTTTCAACACAGATTCTGAGAACTTTGGAAATACAGATGTCATTCCTTGCAAAACTCGTACAATGTCTGTCTTGGTCCTGTCGTGCATCTGCCTCTTGATTAATGTTTCCAGTTCGTTGTATCCTCTTATGACCTCACTTTTTTCCAGTGTTCCACAGAATGGCAACTTCTTAATTTTCTTTGCAAGGTCCTCATTGATGTACATTGGCACTATTTATGCAGGATCAAACGCACACATTTGTAAATCTTGTTCCCAGGGTCAAAGGATCTCAGGCTGATTAATATTCTAAGAGCATGGACCCAGCGTTTACTAAAACTGAATGCACTTTCTCTCCTTTTAACTCAGTTCCACAACCCTCCAACAGCTCCTTAATGTTGGTACCATAATATCCAGAAACAGCAGGTTTAAGGGCTTGCTGAATTCTCCGTAGATGTCCATCTAGAAGGTGAACAGTCTGATAAGACTGGCCTTCTAATCAAGGGATGAGTACAGTGATGTCTGTGCCATATTCTTTGAATCTCAAGTATTTCGTCATGTGAAACATTGTTCAGGAAATCAACACCAGAGTTATCAGTCCATTGCACGATATCTTTCAAGTACTCTGATAGGCACACTACATAATGAAACCAAGAAGACCACCTGGTTAAGACTGGTTCAGGAAACAGTGGCACATTTGGATATGAATACTTGCCATCTAGATATTCATGTCTGAAAGGCGCACTATATGACGCCACGCGTCGAGTAGTTACTAGGGTGAAGGGGGAGGTGACCTTGCTGTTCTGGTCCTTAAAACCTCAATAACTAAGTAACTTACCAAGATGAGATTGATAAAAATCGCTGTATGCAGAAAGCGAGGTCCGCTATCTACCGTTAAGTTTCCGATCATTCCGTGTTTGTTGGATGCTCACCATGCAGTCAAGTCATGAGAGAAAATTACTGCTACTACACTCGCACAAAAACAAGTCTTCGTCGGCTTCTGTGACGACGATATTTTAAATGGGCAAGGGGGTCTCACTACGATGACATCAGGGCAAAACCTGGATGACTGCCAAGATGCAGAAGAAAGTGACATTCAGTAGTTAGACTTCGATAAAGATGCTCATGGTTTCAGACATGAAAGCGATGAGGATATTGTACGGAATTTGACTGTCGGTGAGGTCAAGTGAAGTGCATGTCAAGTGCAACAGAAATCCCGAAACTTCCCACAGTCAAGCTAGTGTGTCTATAGTCACACTTATCTCTTATATAGAAAATCGAGATGAATTTTTGTTCGCATATATTGTTTTCTTCAGAATTGTACAATCTAAAACTAGAAAAAATAAACTATCTAAGAAACAAAAAGTGATAACAGTCATTTCTCTTAGTTTTTAATATAGGTATAGGCCTAATCTACGTAGTGTGTCTTACAATACTTGTTATAATAGTACATTATGCAACTCGCCTATAATGGCAGTAATTAAGACACGAGTATGTTTATAATAATAGCATATGCGAGTTTTATAATTTCCATACGAGTGTCTTAATTACCATTATAGGCGAGTTGCATACGACTGTTTATGTTCGACGATAATTATTATAACTATTTTATGTTCGAACATAAATATTCATAATTATCTGTAGAGATTTCAACCAGTTTTATGTACTGAACAGAGCGCATGAGACGCACAGAATGTCTTGTATTTGACCATGGCCTCCTCGATTACCCTACTATGACACTAGGCCAGGCAATGACATTTAAATTAGAAGGCCGTGGAACTCAGTGCATCTAATTATTTAATTGGTCAAACAACTGTTTCTTGAGCTCTGATTGGCGGGAGAAACTGTTTCATAATGCAAAATAGTGTTATAATGAGCCTCATTATAGTACAGTTTTCTGACATATAATAGTCAGGGTCGAACATAAAGTGCCCGTTTAGACCGGAGTCCGCACGACCACATATGCATTTTACCAATAATCAGTCAGCACGAGAATCAAAATATCCCGGAGCGCCAGATGGGTTAAAGCAAATCGCAAAAACGACATCAAATTAAAAAAATGCTTTACTGATTTTTGGCTCAATGCAACAATAAGGATAGAAGGAGATTTAATTGGGAGAAACACATCTGGTAAAATTATCTCAGTTTATTTAAAATTAAAATCTGACTGCAAAAATGCTCAAAGCAGCAGCATCCACGTGTGGCGATCCACACTCTTATTTACACACAATATACTGAACCCGCTGAGCTATGGTTCATGTGATATTTTTTTTATGACAGAGCATTTATGATGGGATGTTGTACTTTTGAACACACCCAGGAAGCCACGTGAAGCTGAGAGATCACGCGATACTTTGAAGTAGCGGTGAATCGCACTTTTGACTTTGGTGTAAACTGCTAATTATTATCTGAGGTCTTATTAATTATTTTTATCTTTCCTACGAGACTCAGAATATTCCATTTCGTCATGCTGCATTATTAAAACATTTTGGAGAATGTTTACTTTTACTTTAGGTAAGGTAATACCCTTGCAGATACGCAAAAAGGAACGTAAGTAGTCGCTCAACGTTTTCGTTTTGACGACCTACTTTCTAGAGACACCCAGTACCGGAGCACTGCGTCTTGAGAATCCGCCTTGTGTAGGCGTGGAATTACATTTGTCCTACGAAACGTAGAAGAATATCCGCTGTTTAGCGTTCAAAGTGATTATAAAGTGCCATCGAGCAAGCAAATACTAATATTCACTGTCGATGAAGTCCAGTGAATTAAATAAGAAGCTTGGGAAATAATTATTGGCAAGTATAGTGTATTGCACAACATTGCTGTGACATCACATATTACCCACGCGTATGTGGAGGGCAGATGCCTAGTGGAAATATACAGGTAATAGTGTTACAATTATCCTGAATAAGTGTGATTATAATAGTATGAGATATTTAAATTGCCAAAGTGGAAATTTCATCTTTGAAACGTCGTATAATTCACGGATGCTGCGTGATACAAAAGTAGCGTCACTAGCACGTGCAGCATTATAAAATAGTATTAGCTCACATGCTAATCCACATCTGCAAGATTAAGGCTGTGTCGTATTTTATAATTGAAGCCTATAATAGTCACGACGGACATTATAATTTTGGAAGTGAGAGGATGAATACTCACGCAACTTATTTCGCTACCCACGTGATTGGACTTTTATTCACCATGGTTGAAGCAGTCACCATGGGCTAATACCATCCCAGTATGGGGGGGTGACGTTTCTACAGGAACCAGCGTGATGGTGGAACTTCCAGAACGATGAACGAGAGGGAAGGAGCCATAATGCCATTTCCAGGCATATCCACGAAGATGTCGACAGGGACAAATCGAACCCTGGTCTTTGGGGGAGTCCAGATGGGAATCCTGATGAGGAGGATACCGATCCAGAGAGCCAGAGAGGTTTATGTACAACCCTTGTTGTGGAATACAGAGCTGAGTGAGAGCTTCTCCATTTCGTGAGTTTTTGTCACACCCCTTCTTTGCTCTAGTTTCTGGTGGTATAGTAGTTATAATGTAGTTTGTGAATCAACCACACTCAGTGTCAGCCATTTTTCTAGGTAGGGATGTAACTAGATTAGTTAGATGTCATTTATTTCAGTTTAGAGTGAGACACCTTTGGGGTCAGACATTTTGGTCAGCCCTGGTGCAGCTTGGTGAACGTCGTGGAACGTCAATGCCTACCTTTTTGCTGAACCTGATCGTAGTCATTTTGAGGCTATTTTGTTCAACCCTACATGGGGTAATTTTCAAGTCTTTGCTGACTGTAGTTATGGCAATCAGATGCCTTGGTTATTAATTGACTGCATTCTTCGCAGCCATCCTTTGTTACACCCCTGACTGTCGTTAGAACGGTCGTATCATTTAGGTAGTCGACAGTAACTACCAGTTTGTAAATGCATTATATTTCATTTTGAATAAGCTCAGAAGCTATTCTTGGTCATGTTTGAACCTAACAACTAGAAGGAATGTTTCGTTGCCTAGCATCGAACGCGGTTCCCAACGTATCATTAAGCAGATCTAGTGTGTGAATCTGTGCCACATTTATCATATTTTTCTTGTGTCGTGTGAGACACGTTTTTATTTGATCTTCTAGCAACTACTGAGTTGCATTTTTAAAGCAAAGAGCTTCAGTTATTGTAAGTTTACTTTCATTTAGACGTCTTTGGTAGAAAGACGGGAGTGTATTACTATACTCAGATTTACAGCGTGCATTTGATACACGGACTCTGTAGAGATCCGTAACATATGGTAATGTTTTTTATGAACCGGCCAAGTGCAGGTTTTGTATTGATTAAATCGCCGGCCTTGAATAAACTGGTTATGTAACCCAGTGACCTAGAGCACGCCTGCTTCATTGTGAGACAAAACTACTATAGACGAGGACAGAGTACGATTTGTATTCGCTTTTCCTTTCATTGCTATTTTGCTTATGGAAATCAGTTTCCACTCTTGTATTTGATCACTTGTTTTATGGATCGGTTTTTGTTAGTTTAGCGCTCTGTTGCGTGTATTGTCGTATGACAGGTACAGTTATGTAAGGTTTTCTATAGGATGGTGAAGTCTACCCTGTTATAACAGGGTGTTATTGTATGCTTTGTCCGGGGATGATCCCGTTGACCAGATGTTACTGGAAGGTAACTGTTGTACAGGCCTATCCCAGAGTTATTGAACGCGAGCTTAGCGCCGCTGGTAACCCGTGTTATTGTGTGTCCGAGTTGTTATACTCGTTGATTATATTCCGACTGTTGAGTCGAGGCTTTTTGGTGGAGAATGATCTCAGTTGGAGACACTCCGTGCCCAGGCTATTGTCAATGTTATTCGCCATAAACCTACGATAAACCTATAAACCGACATTCTAATAATAAAATGCATAATTGTTGTAAAACAAGCCTAACTAACGATTCTTTCTATCTAACTTTGTTCTTTGCATTCTGGAACTGTTGACATAGCCGTGCAGTTGAAGATAATTTCCTTGTGAGGAAATGACTAGGACAGTTGACATTTTTGTAGCGACCTGAAGCATGTGCGAACCTAGAGTTCGTAGCTTTTGGAGCTCAGCCCATGCGATGTCAGACGTGGTCTCAACTGCGCATTCGTCACCGTAACTATACACATTAGATGACTATGGTTTACAAAGAGTAAACCAAGGTGTAGGCAGGAATTTTTAATAAAACTACTGTGTCTATTTCGTTATTAATTTATGATGTCAAGTGTATTAAACCCTACATGTTACTTTATTGTGTGCTGTTAGCACATAGTTATTAAGCATAATTAAATTGTTTGTTTTTCATGGCTGTACACTTAGCTCTTGGATGTAATTGTTTTCTTTTACGGACGTCACCGCCGTAAATTTTGTTAATTGATAGGACTTAGCTAGTTGAATTAATGTTAAATTTAAATGTCGAAATGGTACCATCCTAACCTAGATTTGTTTTGCTACCCTGTTAAATGTAAATTCAGATATTAGCTTGATCTTGTAACTTGAACTAGGGACTTGCGTCGTGCCATATTCCTAGCGTTGCTGTTGTTGCTTTATCATTGTGAGTTAGATCTTTCGCGAGGGTTTTCAGTAACTTCTCAGGTAGGGGACCTGTTCTTTATCTTAGTTTATTTATTAATTTGCGGACTAGCCGATTATAACCCTCCGAACTAGGCTAGGGGCTTGTGAATTCTAATAAATTTTCACGGTGTTTTACATGAGTCTGGATGTTTATTTTCTCAGTCTAGTTTTAAGGTGAACCTTTCCTTAGGCGGTCTATGACCATCGTCACCATGTACCACGATCCCTGTGGACTACGGACTCTCGTGCCGCTTTAGCCTTTATGGAAGGTCACCTGATCCTCACGGTACTTTTCTTTTTATTCGATTTATGTGTCGTTAGCTGAGTCATCGTGGTTGTTGACATCAACTAAACGGTCACATAAAATGGCGCCCAACTCATGTGCCGACGTTAACGTGGTGACCCTCAGTACCATGTTATTTTTTTCGAGGATCCTAATGTTGATTAATGGTAAATTGACAGGACTGGGACGAACTTAGAAAGTCGTACTGCAGATCAATTGACCGCATGGCATTCATGTTTGATAGAAGTCCATGGGGTGAGGCTTTAGTGTTGAATAAATGAAGGATAGGATTTTCTTTGATGATGCCTCATCCTAAGTTAATGTAATACTTTGCTTTGCTCACCGTTGTCTTTGTAAATGTAGAAGCACTTAGTTTGCATACTCCAGCTGTACTCGTGATATTTATATAAATGAAGCAAGCTTTATACCACCAAGTAACTAATCATAGCTGTAAGTTCCAGTAGAAATTGATCCCTCACTTTCTCATATATTTCTTATCTATGGATGAGGAAACTATTCGTCGTGTGTTTGGAGAGATGATGGCAGGTGTAAATGCCAGTCTTCAACAGAATACTCAGGCTGTAAATACTGTAAGTGGTCATGTGGACCAGGTTAGACAGGAAGTCAACAATGTCAGTGGTCATGTGGACCAGGTTAGACAGGAAGTCAACAATGTCAGTGGTCATGTGGACCAGGTTAGACAGGAAATAAACAAGGTTAGACAGGACTTAGAGATTAACACTCAGTCTATAAACAATGTAAGACAGGACTTAGAGATTAACACTCACTCTGTAAATAATGTTAGGGCTGATTTAACTCAAGTCAGGGCAGACATGGACACATATAGGATCGAAGCGAGAAATGATCTGACGACAGGTTTAGCAGCTGTTAGGGTTGATGTCATACGACACCATCAGGAGGCTAACCAGCGCGTAGATTGCTTAACCGACCAGATGAATTGAGCTAGGGAGGAGGTGCAAAACCGATTGGAGGAGCACACAGCTCAAATTCAGACAACCTCGAATAAAGTCCAGATAGACATGAGAGCAGATCTGGAACATACCAGGGAAGAATTCGGGACTCGACTAGATCACGTCGAGGGATTTATCGGAAATGTGAAGAAGGACATGGCAACCATGAACGTTGGTTTAATCTTGATGAGAGGAGCTGCCAATGCCGTTAATAACAACTTGAAGACTATCGTTGATGGCATGATGGAGACTAAAGAGGAACTTAACACCAACAGGAGAAACATTTCTGAATTGACGGAAACCGTAGACAGTCTACGTGAGACAGTTGATGTTCATCATGAGGAACACAAAATTGACCTCATGTTATTGAGAGGTGACCTCAACGAACACGAAGCTACAGTCGAGGCTAAGGTAGCCGAGGTTAGAGACGATGTGGGTAAAATCCAAGAAAATATGTCCAGAGTTGAAGGAGATATCGATTCCTTACAAAAGAGATTTGAGGAAGTCGCGGTGACCGAGAGGTTAGACCTCAGTTATAACCTTAGGACGGCCATACGCGAGGTAGACACAAACCTCAAGGGAAAGGTTGACAGGATCGAGCTGCAATTGAACGACTTAGGCAACAAAGTCGCAGCCAGAACCATCCCAGGTCTTGAAGTAATAGAAAGACGCCTGGACAGACTCGAGACGACTCCAAGAGAGAGACACGTACACTCACAGATGGGAGAATCTCAGGAAACGCCTATATCTCAATCAGGAGGAATGATGCCTACCCATTTCCAACCCAGCGCGCCTATGGAACCGCAACCGTCACAATTCACTAATTTAGCGCAAGGTCAGACTTTGAACTTTAACGCTCACCCGTTTCAACCAGCATCTAATCGAATTAGTCATGAGACTAACACTCCTACGCAGAGTTACATGCAAAATACTTTCAGACCCGCGAATACGCAGGGAAATGTCACCATAATTCGTTCAAGAGAGGAGCAACCAGCTCGCTTCTCGGGAACTGGGAGCGGTGTTACTCCAGTGGAATTCCTAGCAAATCTCGAAAGCTACTTACGTGATACTATGGTAACTCCAGAGAGGGAACTAAGAGTTATAGAGCGACTGCTTGAGGGACAAGCCGGTACCTGGTTCAGAGCATTCCGATACTCATTCACAGGCTACCAAGACTTTAAGGAAGCGTTATTAAGAACATATTGGTCGAGCGACATCCAGCAGAGTATCCGAGCTGAGATGTACACTCGAAGGTACAGTTCCAATACACCTACTCGTTATGCGAATTACTTCGCAATACAGCTCGCGAAGCTCCGTTGTCTTCAGCCTCCGTTGTCCGAACAAGATTTGGTGAACACAATTGTTTGGCAGTACCCTGCGGATGTACAACGTGTGTTAATCGCTGCAGGGGCATCCACTTTCCAGCAGTGTGACCAGATACTGCGAAGGTTGGACGCTAACACAGAACAGTTTCCTACACACCGTCAGCAGAAGGCTGATAGGCGCGAGGATAGACATATGAATCTGACGACTGTTGATAAAGTAAGCCAGACGCCACAACAAACACAAACCACAGAGGATTCTGGGCGACGTGATAACAATTACAGTTATAACAGGAGAGAATGGAACAACACTCCGTATACTCGAAATCAACATGATGACCGGCGAAGTCATTGGGACCGGCGATTCGACCGAAGGACGGACGACAACCGACGTCATGAAAACAACCGCCGAGGGAATGAAGGAAGAAATCAGCAACACGGACGTATCCGTAGAGACTATCGATATAGTGGGGGTTACGACAGAAATCGAGACCCTAGATACCAGCCAGACAGGGATTGGAAAGAAAGAGCGCGGGAGAGCCGTGAGTACCTCCAACAATTGAGAGAATTGCAGATCCAAGAAGAGGGAGAACGGAACCCTACTTCGAGGGAAAATAGACATTCGGCGCAGGAGACGGAGCAGAACCAGCCCAGTACTTCTCGCCATGACAGAAAAAAAACTCCGAAAAATCAATAGATTCTTGTTTGGTTGAGCACCGAGTAACTGCCTCTATATTACTCTGGGAGCCAATCCAAGAAGACTTGTTGGACGAACGACGAACGACGAACCACAATTATGTATTAACACGTCTACCCAAGATTGTAGCCACCTTGAATGAAGTCAGTGTAGTCATACTCATCGATACTGGGGCGATGATTAGTGTAATTTCCGCCGATTGCCATGCCAGACTTAGAGCAAACTCTGAGGTGACGGAGTTGCCCATTTCAGCTATAAGAGTCAGAGGTGTCATACCTGACCGCGTTGTAACGTGCAAAATCCAGATTTTGTGTACTGTGAAGATTTCGAGCCACGTGTACTTGCACGAATTTCTCGTAATGAAGGGCCTGCATCATGATGCCATTTTAGGCGCAGACTTCATTAGAAAATATGATGGAATCATTGACATGGGACGGAATACGGTAGAGTTCAAGCCGAACGAACCCATTCAGATGAGCCTAATTGAAGAAGAACCGGAATTCCTATCCGAAGTAGATGTAGTCGAAGCATTAAAGGGCAAGGAAATTGAGGCGACACTAGATGCCGACGAAGAGGCAGAATCGTTATCAGCACCCACACATGAGGATCTTGAGGCAATACTGAACGAATACCGAGATATATTCGACACCACACCTGGTGAGATATTAGACTACGAGTATGATCTTGTATTACTGGACGATTCCCCATTCCAGAAAAGGATCTATCCGATTGCCGAGAAACATCTCGAAGAAGCTGCTAAGAAGATCCATGAGATGGAAGCAGCAGGTACAATCAAGAAGAACACTGGCGATGGACTGAAGTCCTTGTCATTATGGCAAAATGTATTAATTCAACAGTACATGAAAGCACTGGTCAAATACCTATGGTCTTGCATTTGAACCAGATGCCGCTGAGAATATGGGATCGTGTGATTGTAAATCCACCTTGTTTACAACCATCACATGCCAGCAGACTTTTAGCTGCAAGAGAGACTATGGACAGACAAGCTGCCAAGCGCTTGAGAAGAACTAGACGCCAGAGGTTTAGAGAACCACTAGTAGAAGGAGACCTTATCCTTATAAGGAGACCCGGAATTTCTAGTCCTATAGACCGCATATATGGGAAATTTCTATCCTTGTATTATGGCCCTAGTCGTATCCGACAGCCTTTAAACAATGGAAGTTATGTGATAGAAGACATTAGGACAGGAGAACGCATTGGAACCTTTAATGCAACCAATCTAAAAAAATATCACTCTTGAATGAATTTCAAAGCAAATAAAAATGTTATCCCAACATTTTATTTGAAACGACAGAGAGGCAGATGAACCCGCTGAGCTATGGTTCATGTGATATTTTTTTATGACAGAGCATTTATGATGGGATGTTGCACTTTTGAACACACCCAGGAAGCCACGTGAAGCTGAGAGATCACGCGATACTTTGAAGTAGCGGTGAATCGCACTTTTGACTTTGGTGTAAACTGCTAATTATTATCTGAGGTCTTATTAATTATTTTTATCTTTCCTACGAGACTCAGAATATTCCATTTCGTCATGCTGCATTATTAAAACATTTTGGAGAATGTTTACTTTTACTTTAGGTAAGGTAATACCCTTGCAGATACGCAAAAAGGAACGTAAGTAGTCGCTCAACGTTTTCGTTTTGACGACCTACTTTCTAGAGACACCCAGTACCGGAGCACTGCGTCTTGAGAATCCGCCTTGTGTAGGCGTGGAATTACATTTGTCCTACGAAACGTAGAAGAATATCCGCTGTTTAGCGTTCAAAGTGATTATAAAGTGCCATCGAGCAAGCAAATACTAATATTCACTGTCGATGAAGTCCAGTGAATTAAATAAGAAGCTTGGGAAATAATTATTGGCAAGTATAGTGTATTGCACAACATTGCTGTGACATCACATATTACCCACGCGTATGTGGAGGGCAGATGCCTAGTGGAAATATACAGGTAATAGTGTTACAATTATCCTGAATAAGTGTGATTATAATAGTATGAGATATTTAAATTGCCAAAGTGGAAATTTCATCTTTGAAACGTCGTATAATTCACGGATGCTGCGTGATACAAAAGTAGCGTCACTAGCACGTGCAGCATTATAAAATAGTATTAGCTCACATGCTAATCCACATCTGCAAGATTAAGGCTGTGTCGTATTTTATAATTGAAGCCTATAATAGTCACGACGGACATTATAATTTTGGAAGTGAGAGGATGAATAATCACGCAACTTATTTCGCTACCCACGTGATTGGACTTTTATTCACCATGGTTGAAGCAGTCACCATGGGCTAATACCATCCCAGTATGGGGGGGTGACGTTTCTACAGGAACCAGCGTGAGGGTGGAACTTCCAGAACGATGAACGAGAGGGAAGGAGCCAAAATGCCATTTCCAGGCATATCCACGAAGATGTCGACAGGGACAAATCGAACCCTGGTCTTTGGGGGAGTCCAGATGGGAATCCTGATGAGGAGGATACCGATCCAGAGAGCCAGAGAGGTTTATGTACAACCCTTGTTGTGGAATACAGAGCTGAGTGAGAGCTTCTCCATTTCGTGAGTTTTTGTCACACCCCTTCTTTGCTCTAGTTTCTGGTGGTATAGTAGTTATAATGTAGTTTGTGAATCAACCACACTCAGTGTCAGCCATTTTTCTAGGTAGGGATGTAACTAGATTAGTTAGATGTCATTTATTTCAGTTTAGAGTGAGACACCTTTGGGGTCAGACATTTTGGTCAGCCCTGGTGCAGCTTGGTGAACGTCGTGGAACGTCAATGCCTACCTTTTTGCTGAACCTGATCGTAGTCATTTTGAGGCTATTTTGTTCAACCCTACATGGGGTAATTTTCAAGTCTTTGCTGACTGTAGTTATGGCAATCAGATGCCTTGGTTATTAATTGACTGCATTCTTCGCAGCCATCCTTTGTTACACCCCTGACTGTCGTTAGAACGGTCGTATCATTTAGGTAGTCGACAGTAACTACCAGTTTGTAAATGCATTATATTTCATTTTGAATAAGCACAGAAGCTATTCTTGGTCATGTTTGAACCTAACAACTAGAAGGAATGTTTCGTTGCCTAGCATCGAACGCGGTTCCCAACGTATCATTAAGCAGATCTAGTGTGTGAATCTGTGCCACATTTATCATATTTTTCTTGTGTCGTGTGAGACACGTTTTTATTTGATCTTCTAGCAACTACTGAGTTGCATTTTTAAAGCAAAGAGCTTCAGTTATTGTAAGTTTACTTTCATTTAGACGTCTTTGGTAGAAAGACGGGAGTGTATTACTATACTCAGATTTACAGCGTGCATTTGATACACGGACTCTGTAGAGATCCGTAACATATGGTAATGTTTTTTATGAACCGGCCAAGTGCAGGTTTTGTATTGATTAAATCGCCGGCCTTGAATAAACTGGTTATGTAACCCAGTGACCTAGAGCACGCCTGCTTCATTGTGAGACAAAACTACTATAGACGAGGACAGAGTACGATTTGTATTCGCTTTTCCTTTCATTGCTATTTTGCTTATGGAAATCAGTTTCCACTCTTGTATTTGATCACTTGTTTTATGGATCGGTTTTTGTTAGTTTAGCGCTCTGTTGCGTGTATTGTCGTATGACAGGTACAGTTATGTAAGGTTTTCTATAGGATGGTGAAGTCTACCCTGTTATAACAGGATGTTATTGTATGCTTTGTCCGGGGATGATCCCGTTGACCAGATGTTACTGGAAGGTAACTGTTGTACAGGCCTATCCCAGAGTTATTGAACGCGAGCTTAGCGCCGCTGGTAACCCGTGTTATTGTGTGTCCGAGTTGTTATACTCGTTGATTATATTCCGACTGTTGAGTCGAGGCTTTTTGGTGGAGAATGATCTCAGTTGGAGACACTCCGTGCCCAGGCTATTGTCAATGTTATTCGCCATAAACCTACGATAAACCTATAAACCGACATTCTAATAATAAAATGCATAATTGTTGTAAAACAAGCCTAACTAACGATTCTTTCTATCTAACTTTGTTCTTTGCATTCTGGAACTGTTGACATAGCCGTGCAGTTGAAGATAATTTCCTTGTGAGGAAATGACTAGGACAGTTGACATTTTTGTAGCGACCTGAAGCATGTGCGAACCTAGAGTTCGTAGCTTGTGGAGCTCAGCCCATGCGATGTCAGACGTGGTCTCAACTGCGCATTCGTCACCGTAACTATACACATTAGATGACTATGGTTTACAAAGAGTAAACCAAGGTGTAGGCAGGAATTTTTAATAAAACTACTGTGTCTATTTCGTTATTAATTTATGATGTCAAGTGTATTAAACCCTACATGTTACTTTATTGTGTGCTGTTAGCACATAGTTATTAAGCATAATTAAATTGTTTGTTTTTCATGGCTGTACACTTAGCTCTTGGATGTAATTGTTTTTTTTACGGACGTCACCGCCGTAAATTTTGTTAATTGATTGGACTAAGCTAGTTGAATTAATGTTAAATTTAAATGTCGAAATGGCACCATCCTAACCTAGATTTGTTTTGCTACCCTGTTAAATGTAAATTCAGATATTAGCTTGATCTTGTAACTTGAACTAGGGACTTGCGTCGTGCCATATTCCTAGCGTTGCTGTTGTTGCTTTATCATTGTGAGTTAGATCTTTCGCGAGGGTTTTCAGTAACTTCTCAGGTAGGGGACCTGTTCTTTATCTTAGTTTATTTATTAATTTGCGGACTAACCGATTATAACCCTCCGAACTAGGCTAGGGGCTTGTGAATTCTAATAAATTTTCACGGTGTTTTACATGAGTCTGGATGTTTATTTTCTCAGTCTAGTTTTAAGGTGAACCTTTCCTTAGGCGGTCTATGACCATCGTCACCATGTACCACGATCCCTGTGGACTACGGACTCTCGTGCCGCTTTAGCCTTTATGGAAGGTCACCTGATCCTCACGGTACTTTTCTTTTTATTCGATTTATGTGTCGTTAGCTGAGTCATCGTGGTTGTTGACATCAACTAAACGGTCACAATACAGAAATCTTCCAAACACACTTGACAATCTTTTTGGAAACACAAGTCCGATTAATAGTCCTGTGGACTGTGTTCCAAAATTATTAATATTTAATTCCAGTTCAAAATTAATTGTCCATACGTAGATCACTGTTTGACTATTTACATGATATTAACACTCGTAGAATAAATGTTTATAGAATTTCTTAAACTTTCACATGTTTTTCCAGTTTCAAAAATATATCGTCGAAAATATTATCATCATTGAAGCAACACAAATTATTAACATATATTAATAACATCTGAAAAGTATTTTACCATTGAGCATAGCATCGAAGAACTGTGCGAAGCACAACAACAATTAATTGTTCTACTGACATTAAACAGTTCGAGAAGTGACTCGATTATGAACTTCAAGTTCCAAACAAAATACATGATTTCTAAATCATCAACTTGATCAATAAATGGTTGAACCATTCAGCTATTAGATTTTCCACTTGGAATCATTATTATAAAAATATTTATATTCATGGCCATTTCTAGTAACTTTCACAACTTGCAATTCTTCGACAGAATGCGGAAATTAGAATTGTAGTTTTATAATGAATTCATTTAGTTCATGGCACTAGGATTGAAAATATCCTTCAAACTATTCGTGGTTAAAGAATTATTTTAATTGGCAGTGGCCCATTCTATTATTTGTGTAAGAACACAATATTACAACAACAACAACAAAGGTCTTCCTCTGAAGAAGAATAAACTACTATCATGACAAATCCGGGTTCTAGCAAAATCAAAGTCTAAATGGAATTCGTAAAACAAGGTTGAAATAAGAACTGATGGTTTCAAAGAAATAACCTTCGGGTTATTCATACGACGAAATGTGTGGCTCCAATACTCCTACTATAAACCTGAGCCATCGAACCTGCTATTTGATTGATGCTCGAAAAAAACCTTCATTCCTGCGACTTAACATGCGCACCTGGGAATGGCATTTCAACCACTCCACACACATAAATTATCTTCCCAAAATTTATACAATAAATCAAGACTCTGCTTGTTATCAACACTGGAAGATTAATAAACTTACAAGTTTATTTTATTTTACCATTCAGTTCAACCCGTGAATTTACCATACTTATGAAAAGCTTTATTTCACTTTCGAGTGTATTTACGTCATGATTTTATATAAATACAAAAATATCCTATTTGATACAAATATCATTTGCTTCCCGTTTCATGCCTCTCCGTGTTATCTGAAACATATACCTTGCTCATAGCAAATATCAACTGTTCAACCAGAACTGACATGTTGGTTGAATGCGGGCTTGCGCTAACCACTCTCCTTCGGAAAATCTCCTGTTCCAAACTACAAATGATTTAACTACTTCATAGGCTCTTTCTCAATACATATGATTATTATAAAATATAATATCCAAGAATTATTTAGAAAAATTATGAAAATTATTATTATTATTATTAGTGGATTATTATTATACTGCTCAAAAAAATTAAAGCACCACTTTTTTCAAAGGCCACCAAATTTTGAAAAGGTGACCTACAAGCTCGTAATCTCAGTATGACGTTTGTCCTGACGCCTACCAAGCATATGCTTCAGCACACCTCCCCAACTTGAGTAGTTTCGGGGTAGCACCCCGAAAACCAGCCCATTTTCGAAAACCGCAAATTGATGTTTGCGAAGAACGCTGCAGGACTTGTCGCAGGTTGCCAAAACAGTCGAAAATGAATGAGTCTTGCTCTTAAAGGTTCCACAAACACGTTGAAATCGTTACATTTGACGTTTGGGCATTTTCAACCCCCTTCATTATCCTTTAAACATGGACTACCATTGGGGGCGTCTGAGAAGGTACCGGGTGTGTTTAACCACCTGAAAATCTGTACACCGTCCTCAGTTGCTGATTGCAGTAAGTTCTTAAGGCCTCCGGCAATGCCCACACCCCCTAACACCCTCAACTAGCATGGGACCAAACCACCCCTTCTCGATTCACCCCTAAGGAAGGTTTTAATCGAGATGTTTATCAGTGCTGCTAATGGGGGGGTCTTCCCCTAACGTTTCAAAAAAGGAACTGTGCCTTTGTCACCACCCCTTCCCCTGCAACCCCCGTTTGTATGATTTTTCGAATCCGGCCCTTTTTAAGGGCTGAAACGACGTCTTAATCGCTGAAAGGGCTGTAAAGGTCCTTAGAAGTAGTGGTGACACGAAATCAACCCCTTCCGATCGATGATTGACATTCCGTTCCCCAAATTCGAAATTTTTGCACCCCCAACCCTCCCTGTCTGGACGCGTAATGCGTCATGGCAGAGTTTTCAGAGTTGGATGAAAATGAAGCTTATGGCCTGCAATGGAGCCCAAAACACCAGGCTGGATAGAAATTCATCGGTAGGTTGGGAAACGGGACCAAAATTTTTCAAAAAAGTGTACAGCCTACAGTAAGTACGCCCATGCATAGGCAACCCACATCACGTCCGTGCGTATGGGTTGCCTATGATCGGCAATAGGTTACAAAGTTTGGCAATGGGAGAAAAATGACGTGATGTGGGTTGCCTATGCATTGGTGTACTTACTAGAGGCTGTTAATTTTTTTGAAAACTTGTTGGTCCCGTTTCCCACCCTACCGATGAATTTCCATCCAACCTGCTGTTTTGGGCTCCATTTCAGGCCATAAGCTTCATTTTGATCCAACTCTGAAAACTCTGCCATGACGCGTTACGCGTCCAGACAGGGAGGGTTGAGGGTGCAAAAATGTCAACTTTGGGGGATGGAATGTCAATCAAACATCGGAAGGGGTTGATTTCGTGTCACCACTACTTCTAAGGACCTTTACAGCCCTTTCAGCGATTAAGACCTCATTTCAGCCCTTAAAAAGGGCCTGATTCGAAAAATCATACAAAAGGGGGTAGCAAGGGAAGGGGTGGTGACACAGGCGCAGGTCCTCTTTTGAAACGTTAGGGGAAGACCCCCCATTAGCAGCACTGATAAAAATCTCGATTTAAACCTTCCTTAGGGGTGAATCAAGACGGGGTGGTTTGGTCCCTTGCCAGTTGAGGGTGTTAGGAGGGGTGAACATTGCCGGAGGCCTTAAGAACTTACTGCAATCAGCAACTGAGGACGGTGTGCAGGTTTTCAGGTGGTTAAACACATCCGGTACCTTCTCAGGCGCCCCCAATGGTAGTCCATGTTTAGGGGATGATGAAGGGGTTGAAAATGCCCAAACGTCAAATGTAACGATTTCAACGTGTTCGTGGAACCTTAAGAGCAAGACTCATTCATTTTCGACTGCTTTGGCAACCTGAGACAAGTCCTACAGCGTTTTTCGCAAACTTCAATTTACGGTTTTCAAAAATGGGCTGGTTTTGGGGGCGCTATCCCGAAACTACACAAGTTGGGGAGTTGTGCTGAAGCATGTGCTTGGTAGGTGTCGGGGCAAACGTCATACTGAGATTTCGACCTTGTGCAATTAACTTTCCAAATTTGGTGGCCTTTGAAAAAAGTGGTGCTTTAATTTTTTTGAGCAGTATATTATTAATCGTTATATCATTTTAAATATGTTAAATTATCATCTCATTATGTGAGAATCCACATGTTCGAACCTTCGAATATGGAAAAAATATCCATTCCTCAACAAAAATAAATTTAACTTTTACAGTTACATCGGGGGTTTTCCGTGGTTTCCTTAAAATATGAAAAATTCAAATAAATGCTCGAAATGCTCGGTCATCGATCCTAAACTGAAAATGCTCAGAATAACTCTAACAAGTCTTGCGTAAATCATTGCAAGCTTTAAATACGACGAAAAAAATGTGTTGGTCATCTGCAGAAAAATAGTTTGTTCCAATTAGCTAGGCATAATATAATTCAAATGTGGCTTACATTTCTTGATGGTCTTGAAGTGTAGTAAACCTGGTCTGTACCAGATTTATCCATAGACATGCCCTATCGGACAAGCACGTATAATCCTTGTATCGGTCGCCATTGTAGACCCACAAAACGTCTAGTCAGACATAGTGGTAGTATCTTTCGACGTTTGAATAAACTGTGGTTCCATTTTAATATGGGCTTCTATCAAAGCCATAACAGTTTGTTTGAATAGGGTCAGATCTAAGTGATCTCTTCTTAGATATGTCAGTTGTAACATAACTCACTGTAATCTCATCAGTACAAGAAAAACATTGACAGTCTAAGCAATTAACGGCTGTTCTGAAGATCGTTCCCTGGGCATGGTTTATTAATATCACCATCTGCCATGCGCTAAGCAACCTGCAGTTTCCCTTGCGTAGACTAATGAACGCCACCGTTATAGACTAGTCTTCAATGTACTGACAGATCGAAGTGGTTAACTGGTTACAAAAATGAAAACTGACTTGATGGATTTAAACATCCAAGTATTAAGTTACTACTGGACTGTGACAAAATACTATTTTCTAGACAAAGTCTAGCATATGTCCTTTTAGAAATATGAATATTTCCACCAATGTCTGTAGAAAAACAATCACCTCAGTGATTCTCCTCACCAGAAACTTACTAAGTTCCAACTCGTTTGCGCAGCACTTCTCGTGACTATCACGATTTGAAAAGAACTTCTGCGTAGATGCGGCAACCATGTGCCTTGGCTCAGCGTAGACGCAACTTGCTTGCCAAGTGCTTGTGTTAGAATGAGCTAACCATGCCTTCTCCAGCTGGCTTTTATTCAAAACGGTCAGGGTCACGCGTCATCGCCTGATATCTGGAAATCCTCATATCTCTTGAATCCCTGGTCCGATTTGTTGTTGTTTGAGTCTTCAGTCTTTTGACTGGTTTGATGCAGCTCTCCATGCCTCCCTGTCCTGAGCTAATCGTTTCATCTCTACATAGCTCCGACACCCTACATCGGAGGCAATCTGTTTAACATATTCTAACCTTGGTCTACCCCTACAGTTTTTGTCCTCGACCCTTCCTTCCATAACTAAGCTTGCTATTCCTGGGTGTCTTAGTATGTGTCCTACCAACCTATCTCTTCTCTTCATTAGCAGTCGCCAGAAACATCTCTCCTCTCCCACTCGTCTTAATACCTCTTTGTTTGTAACCCTATCTACCCATCTGATCTTCATCATTCTCCTGTAACACCACATTTCAAATGCTTCAATTCTCCTCTTTTCTGTTGCACCAATAGTCCAAGTTTCACTTCCATAGAGCGCCACGCTCCAGACAAAGGCTTTCAAAAATGACTTCCTAATACCTAAATCTATATTCGATGTCAGCAGATTCCTTTTTTGTAGAAATGCTTTCTTTGCCTGAGCCAACCTACTTTTAATATCATCTTTGCTTCGTCCATCACTGGTTATTCTGCTTCCTAAGTAACAGAAGTCTCCTACTTCCTTCAGCTTTTCACCAGCCAATTTGATCTCCATAGAGGTTTCTGATTTATTTCGGCTGCATTCCAGTATTTTTGTTTTACATTTATTAATTTTCATCATGAATTCTTTCTGTAAGACAGAGTCCATACCATTCAAAAACTCATTCAAATCCTCAGGCTTGTCGGCCAAGATGACTATGTCATCAGCAAATCTCAGAGTTGAAATTATTTCTCCTTGAATCTTCACCCCCACTTTAATTTTTTCCCTAATTTTCTTCATTGCTTGTTCAATGTAAAGATTGAAAAGTATGGGTGATAAGTTGCAGCCTTGCCTTACACCTTTCTGAATACCAGCTTCTCTCTCATGTCCTTCAACTCTAATAACTGCTGTCTGGTTTCTGTACAGATTGTATATCACCCTCCTATCCCTGTACTTTATTCCAATTGATTTCAAAATGTCAAACAATTTAGTCCAATCAACGTTATCAAAAGCCTTTTCTAAGTCTACAAAAGCCATGAACGTTCTCTTATCTTTCCTTATTCTACCTTCTAAAATCAGCCTAAGACTTAGTACAGCTTCCCTTGTTCCTACATTTCTCCAGAAACCAAACTGGTCTTCACCCAACTCCGTTTCTATCTGGCTTTCAATCCTCTTGTAAATTATTCTAGACAGGATCTTTGAAGCATGAGTAATCAAGCTGATTGTACGGTAATCTTCACATCTGTCAGCTCCCACTTTCTTTGGTATAGGGATGATTACATTCTTCTTGAAATCAGGGGGTACCTCACCTGTCTCATAAATCCTACACACCAAGTGAAATAACCTGATCAGACCTTCATCTCCTATGCAGCGTAGCAACTCAATCGGTATATCATCTATGCCTGGTGCTTTGTTCCTGCTTAAGTCTTCCAAAGCTCTATCAAATTCTGATCTCAATATTAAATCTCCTTTCGCATCCTCATCAATTTCCTCCTCCCTTTCCATTACATGATTCTCAATCTCCTTTCCCTTATACAAACTCTCTATGTAAGCTTTCCATCTCTCAACCTTTTCATCCCTATCTGTTAGAGGCTTTCCATTTGTGTCCTTAATATTACAGCACTTAGTCTTCTTTTCCCCAAAAGTATTCTTAATCCTTCGATAAGCTGTGTCTACTTTTCCTAATTTCAGACAATTTTCTATACCTGCACATTTCTCTTTCAACCATTCTTCTTTCGCTTCCTTGCACTTCTTGTTAACCTCATTTCTCAGACGTCTGTCTTCTGCTTTCCCCTTTTCATCTCTTACATTCTTGTGTTTCCGCCTTTCATCCATCAATTCTAGTATATCCTGAGTGATCCACGGTTTTCTACCTATTCTTTCTTTCCTACCAATGTTTTCTTCTGCGGATATTGTTATTTCATTCTTCAAAAGTGCCCATTCGTCTGCAATTGAAGTTTGTTTAGGGTTTTTCATTAGTCCTTCCTTTATACTCTTCTTGAATCTTTCGTTTACATCCTTCTCTTTCAGTCTGTCTATTGCCCACCTTTTTGGCTTTTGACTTTTCTTCAGTTTCTTCAACTTTAATCTGCATTTCATTACAACCAGATTGTGATCAGAGTTTATGTCAGCACCAGGATATGTTTTACAATCCAAAATCTGGTTTCGAAACCTCTGCTTGACCATAATGAAGTCGATTTGGTAACGCCCTGTATCTCCTGGTCTCATCCATGTGTATATTCTTCTATTGTGGTTATTGAATAAGGTGTTAGCTATGACCAATTCATGCTCGGTGCAGAATTCTACCAGCCTGCTTCCTCGATCATTCCTTTCACCTAATCCGAAATCTCCTACTATCTTCCCTTCTCTCCCTTTTCCTACCACAGCATTCCAATCTCCCATTACTATAACATTTTCATCACCCTTGATATACCTCAGAATTTCGTCTATTTCTTCGTAGACCTTTTCAACATCCTCATCATCAGCTTGACTGGTAGGCATATAGACTTGTACCACTGTAGTGCAGGTAGGTTTTGTATTGATTTTTGCTACAATAATCCGTTCACTATATTGCTCATAATATTCCACCCGCTGTCCAAGTTTCCTACTCAATATGAGGCCAACCCCTGCTTGGCCATTGTTTGATTTAGTGCTAATGACCCTATAGTCTCCTGACCAAAAGTCCTGTTCTTCCTGCCAGCGCATTTCACTAATCCCAACCAAATCCAACCTCAACCTATCCATTTCCCTTTCTAAGTTTTCTAACCTTCCACTTCCTAGCAGACTTCTAACATTCCACGCTCCGATCCGTAGAATGTCAGATTTCCTCTTTGTCACTTCTGTGATGTTAACCCCCTCTCGAGTAGTCCCCACCCGGAGATCCGAACGGGGGACTAGTTTACCTCCGGATTGAAATTTTACAAGGGAGGAGGCCATCATCACATGTAATTATGCATAGAGAGGTGCATATCCTCGGGAATAGCATACGGCTGTAGTTTCCCGTTGCTTTCAGCCGTGCAGCAGGACGCAGTGTAGCCATTATTGGATTATATTATCAATATCTTAACCGTCTATAAGACTAGTAAAGAATTGATTTATTCTGAAAGGCTGCTACTCCCTTTCAGAATAAGTAAAGAGCAATTCTACTAACAAAAATACTAACCTTCTACCGTACTAACAATTAAATACAAAAACTCTACTAACAAAAAACATAAGTTCCACCAACAACAAATACTACCACTAAAACATTCTGTCATCAGGCACACTCACATGCACCCTCACACAACACAGTCTACTGAAACAATGAACTATAACTAATAAACAATGCAAGTGCTACCAGACACACTCACACACCACAGCATAATAGAACAATGACATATATCTAATAGACAAACTAACTACCTACTTACTTGATACTAATTGCGTTCTCTTTTATTTGGCCGTGCCAGTAATCTGATCCCAGTCTCAAGTCTCTACTCCATAGTTAACTATTTAATCAATAAATAGCCTCCACCTCTGCTGTTACTCGCTACGTCACTTGACATCCAACTATCGGTAAAATTCTTCTAAATGCTTCTCGAAGCAATGTAGCTCGATATTCAAATATCTGAACTTTCAAAAGCGGCTACAGCCTTTCCCTTGATATCTAGGTGTCTGAAACTTGGAATACCCATTCCTAGAGTTGGGCACATCCACCCCACACCTAGCAAAAAATAAAAATTGAAAACATTTTATTTTTCCTATCTACACATTAAATCATCTGGTTCTTGAATAATAGACCTTCAAATTCGATGCATTATAAGTTCCCACGATGTTACCAGTTCGTGTATTGGCTACTTCATAGCTTCCATTATTGTTTACTTCCACAATATTCAAAATCATCTATTTCACCAGGCTTAATATCAAAAATATCTTGATACTCTTCCAAAATCTTCCCTAACTCTGGGGACTCCTTCTCAGTGTAGACTCCTCTTCCTTCAGCTTCATGAAAAATCATAGACCATTGAGCATCTCCCTCGATGTCTTCCTCTTCTTTTCCCTCGAAGTTAATCTCTTCGGTATTCTTGAATCTGATCGTCTCTGTCTTCATATCTATCACTGCTTGATATTTCTGAATGAAATCTGCTCCCAATATCATGTCAAAAGCCATGTCCTTCATTACAACAAATACATGTCGGAAATCATGTCCTCCAATCTTAATACATAAGTATAATTACGTTTTGCACAGAGATATTTTATTGGGTATTATTCCTTGGATCTTAATTCCTGATACTGGAATTTCCTCTAAATTCTCCTTGAGCTTCCACAGAATATAAAGCTTCTCACTCACCAGACAAAGCATAGCCCCAGTATTGATCAAAGTATCGACAGGCATACCAAATACTTCGCATGATATGATTGGCATCCTAATTCTGGTACCCATTTCTTTTCGTTCGTCATTCTGTTGAATTAAATCATCATCCTCTGCTTGCCATTTAATAATTCTGGAAGTGAAAGTATTCAAAATTCTATCTTCTACTGTGAATTCGAAGTTTTTTTTTTCATTACCATTCCCCCGGGATTGTTGTGTTCCCGATGGACCTGGATCATTGGGCCTCTGCTCCAAAAATTGCAAGTTATCTTGGTGTCTTGATTCCAAATTTTTCCTCGTCTCCTTGTTAAACTCTTCATTGGACTGACGAGTATCTACATTCCCTCTATTATTGTAGTTGTTTCTACCATAATATCTTCTTTCCTGGTACCTTCCTTGACTATCTCGTGATCTTCTCCATCGAGTATTGTATCGATTACCACCATCTGGTCTCGCATATGGTTTGTAACTGTATCTGTTACTGTACTGGTTCCATCCTCTCTTATTGGAATCTTCCCTCGGCAATTTCTCTTCTCGCTCCTCTCGAATCTCTCGAGGTGTCTGAGAATAACTATCAGCCATAACAGCATACACAGCGTTGTTACTCTTTCCTCCCTTCTGATGGAAGAATTGAGCGTTTGTATGATCCAGCTTCTGTAATACTTCATCAAATTGTTCCATATTGTAGATATCAGCAGCGATCAAAGTCCTCTGGACGTCTGCTGGAAATTGACGTATCAATGCAGTAATCAACTCGTTATCTGGCATTGGCGGATCTAAATGTTGAAGTTTAGACAGCTGTCCAGAAAAGTACGTAGAGTATCGAGTAGGTTGTGACGTCGAGAATCTCTTCGAATATAACTCTGCTCTGACTTGCTGTTGGGTTTCCGGGGACCAAAACTTCTTCAATAGCCCACGAGAAAACTCCTCAAAAGTGGTTAGAGTGGATCTAAATGCTCTAAACCAAAGAAGTGCAGGACCTTCCAAGAACTTCCCTATCACTCGGATCTGTCTTTCTTTAGGGATCTTAGAATCTTTCAGGTAATCACCTGCTTCTCTCAAAAATTCCACGGGTGTCACAGAATCTCGCCCTGAAAATTTAGAAGGCTTATCTTCTATATTCTTAAATACAGTTATGGGGTTGGATTGAAATACTGTCCTGACCTCATCCTGTCTATCAGTCTCTCTAGCTCCTCCTAGATTTATCTGTATCTGTTCCTTTCCCCTTACATTTGGCATTTTCAACAGATGATCAGACTGTTTCTCATCCTTGATTTGAGTTTTCATAGCCTCAAGTTCCTTCTGGTTTTCTTCTGCCATCTTCTTAATTGCTTCAGTTTCTTTACAATTTTCCTTAACATCAGTGGATATCTGGTTCATAACAGCCTCATGACTTTTCAATGACCCTGTCATATCTGATATGTCCTTCTGAGTTGCTTGGATATCTTTGGCAATTACTTCAATATGGGATGACAAAGATTCCCTAATCTCCTTGATTCCCTCTTGATTCTCCAGCTTGAGTGTGTCTTTCATTTCATTGACAACTGTGGTTTTGATTTCAGTTTGCAACTCACTAATCACACGTTCTCTTATTTCTCCCATGACAAGTTCTTTGAATTGTTCCGTTAAACGTTGAACAACTAGAATTCCCATCTCGTTACTCTCCTTCTTCACTCTGACTTCCAGGTTGACCATGTCTTCCCCAACTTTCCTAAGACCATGTTCTATCCTATCAGCTAAGCTTTGGGATCGAAGATCGGCATCGCGAAATTTATCGTCCATTAAACTTGCGTTAGTAGCTAATGAAGTTTCGAGCTCATGTGTTTTTTCGCATAATTTATTCATTTTACTTTCAAGTGTCATTTTCAAAATTTCAGAATTCTCTTTAAATTTACTTTCCATTGAATTAAATTTACTGTTTAAACTTTCTTTCAAGTTACCTTTTAAAGAATCAGAACTTTCTTTAAGTTTATTTTCCAAAGAATCAGAATTTTCTCTAAGTTTATTTTCCAAAGAATCAGAATTTTCTCTAAGTTTATTTTCTAAAGAATCAGAATTTTCTTTCAAGTTATCTTTTAACCTGCTTTCTAAAGAATCAGAATTTTCTTTACGTTTCTTTTCCAAAGCCTCAGTATTTTCTTTCATAATAGCGGCTACACGCAGTCCAACCTCTTTTGAACTCTCCTCCAAACTCCTCATCATCCTCATCATTTCTTCCATAATTTTCAATTATTATTCAAAACATAGGGGTATACAGCAGTGGCAAACACAAGCTTATAACTAGAACAAGAAATATGAATAGCTAATTGGAACACTATAATAAAATGAGATTTGTCCTAATATCGACGTGATGGAAAAACAAAATTCTCTACTTTTACGAATTACATTTACCACAATGTCACAAGAAAAATATGCAAGTTCTCAAATATCCTCCACCTGGATTCTAATAATGTGTATGTCCAGTCATCGAACGTTTACTACTGAATTTACTTGACGCCCTAATGGTTAAGCCATTATCAAAATAATCAAACCCATTCTAATTATTAACCAAGTTAAATTTTTAAGTTTCCCCACTAATTGGGTTTCCTACTAATTTATTCATCCAAACCAGACATCTCTCAACTCCCAAAATATTTCTATAAAAATTATCACAATTTCAAATCGGCATGCGATTGACCATGTCTAAATCGGGACCCACGTTCGAAGCCATTTCTCTCTCTATCTTATTTTATGTGCCCGTTTAGACCGGAGTCCGCACGACCACATATGCATTTTACCAATAATCAGTCAGCACGAGAATCAAAATATCCCGGAGCGCCAGATGGGTTAAAGCAAATCGCAAAAACGACATCAAATTAAAAAAATGCTTTACTGATTTTTGGCTCAATGCAACAATAAGGATAGAAGGAGATTTAATTGGGAGAAACACATCTGGTAAAATTATCTCAGTTTATTTAAAGTTAAAATCTGACTGCAAAAATGCTCAAAGCAGCATCATCCACGTGTGGCGATCCACACTCTTATTTACACACAATATACAGAAATCTTCCAAACACATTTGACAATCTTTTTGGAAACACAAGTCCGATTAATAGTCCTGTGGACTGTGTTCCAAAATTATTAATATTTAATTCCAGTTCAAAATTAATTGTCCATACTGGAAATAACGTAGATCACTGTTTGACTATTTACATGATATTAACACTCGTAGAATAAATGTTTATAGAATTTCTTAAACTTTCACTTGTTTTTCCAGTTTCAAAAATATATCGTCGAAAATATTATCATCATTGAAGCAACACAAATTATTAACATATAGTAATAACATCTGAAAAGTATTTGACCATTGAGCATAGCATCGAAGAACTGTGCGAAGCACAACAACAATTAATTGTTCTACTGACATTAAACAGTTCGAGAAGTGACTCGATTATGAACTTCAAGTTCCAAACAAAATACATGATTTCTAAATCATCAACTTGATCAATAAATGGTTGAACCATTCAACTATTAGATTTTCCACTTTGAATCATTATTATAAAAATATTTATATTCATGGCCATTTCTAGTAACTTTCACAACTTGCAATTCTTCGACAGAATGCGGAAATTAGAATTGTAGTTTTATAATGAATTCATTAATTCATGGCACTAGGATTGAAAATATCCTTCAAACTATTCGTGGTTAAAGAATTATTTTAATTGGCAGTGGCCCATTCTATTATTTGTGTAAGAACACAATATTACAACAACAACAACAAACGTCTTCCTCTGAAGAAGAATAAACTACTATCATGACAAATCCGGGTTCTAGCAAAATCAAAGTCTAAATGGAATTCGTAAAACAAGGTTGAAATAAGAACTGATGGTTTCAAAGAAATAACCTTCGGATTATTCATACGACGAAATGTGTGGCTCCAATACTCCTACTATAAACCTGAGCCATCGAACCTGCTATTTGATTGATGCTCGAAAAAAACCTTCATTCCTGCGACTTAACATGCGCACCTGGGAATGGCATTTCAACTACTCCACACACATAAATTATCTTCCCAAAATTTATACAATAAATCAAGACTCTGCTTGTTATCAACACTGGAAGATTAATAAACTTACAAGTTTATTTTATTTTACCATTCAGTTCAACCCGTGAATTTACCATACTTATGAAAAGCTTTATTTCACTTTCGAGTGTATTTACGTCATGATTTTATATAAATACAAAAATATCCTATTTGATACAAATATCATTTGCTTCCCGTTTCATGCCTCTCCGTGTTATCTGAAACATATACCTTGCTCATAGCAAATATCAACTGTTCAACCAGAACTGACATGTTGGTTGAATGCGGGCTTGCGCTAACCACTCTCCTTCGGAAAATCTCCTGTTCCAAACTAGAAATGATTAAACTACTTCATAGGCTCTTTCTCAATACATATGATTATTATAAAATATAATATCCAAGAATTATTTAGAAAAATTATGAAAATTATTATTATTATTATTAGTGGATTATTATTATTATTAATCGTTATATCATTTTAAATATGTTTAATTATCATCTCATTATGTGAGAATCCACATGTTCGAACCTTCGAATATGGAAAAAATATCCATTCCTCAACAAAAATAAATTTAACTTTTACAGTTACATCGGGGGTTTTCCGTGGTTTCCTTAAAATATGAAAAATTCAAATAAATGCTCGAAATGCTTGGTCATCGATCCTAAACTGTTCTGAGTGCTGAAAATGCTCAGAATAACTCTAACAAGTCTTGCGTAAATCATTGCAAGCTTTAAATACGACGAAAAAATGTGTTGGTCATCTGCAGAAAAATAGTTCGTTCCAATTAGCTAGGCATAATATAATTCAAATGTGGCTTACATTTCTTGATGGTCTTGAAGTGTAGTAAACCTGGTCTGTACCAGATTTATCCATAGACATGCCCTATCGGACAAGCACGTATAATCCTTGTATCGGCCGCCATTGTTGACCCACAAATCGTCTAGTCAGACATAGTGGTAGTATCTTTCGACGTTTGAATAAACTGTGGTTCCATTTTAATATGGGCTTCTATCAAAGCCATAACAGTTTGTTTGAATAGGGTCAGATCTAAGTGATCTCTTCTTAGATATGTCAGTTGTAACATAACTCACTGTAATCTCATCAGTACAAGAAAAACATTGACAGTCTAAGCAATTAACGGCTGTTCTGAAGATCGTTCCCTGGGCATGATTTATTAATATCACCATCTGCCATGCGCTAAGCAACCTGCAGTTTCCCTTGCGTAGACTAATGAACACCACCGTTATAGACTAGTCTTCAATGTACTGACAGATCGAAGTGGTTAACTGGTTACAAAAATGAAAACTGACTTGATGGATTTAAACATCCAAGTATTAAGTTACTACTGGACTGTGACAAAATACTATTTTCTAGACAAAGTCTAGCATATGTCCTTTTAGAAATATGAATATTTCCACCAATGTCTGTAGAAAAACAATCACCTCAGTGATTCTCCTCACCAGAAACTTACTAAGTTCCAACTCGTTTGCGCAGCACTTCCCGTGACTATCACGATTTGAAAAGAACTTCTGCGTAGATGCGGCAACCATGTGCCTTGGCTCAGCGTAGACGCAACTTGCTTGCCAAGTGCTTGTGTTAGAATGAGCTAACCATGCCTTCTCCAGCTGGCTTTTATTCAAAACGGTCAGGGTCACGCGTCATCGCCTGATATCTGGAAATCCTCATATCTCTTGAATCCCTGGTCCGATTTACTTGATACTAATTGCGTTCTCTTTTATTTGGCCGTGCCAGTAATCTGATCCCAGTCTCAAGTCTCTACTCCATAGTTAACTATTTAATCAATAAATAGCCTCCACCTCTGCTGTTACTCGCTACGTCACTTGACATCCAACTATCGGTAAAATTCTTCTAAATGCTTCTCGAAGCAATGTAGCGCGATATTCAAATATCTGAACTTTCAAAAGCGGCTACAGCCTTTCCCTTGATATCTAGGTGTCTGAAACTTGGAATACCCATTATAGAGTTGGGCACAGTATTATAATTATTTTTTTCTGCGTGTTCTTAAAATACATTTCAATATTTTAACCGATAAAGTAAAAATGTAGACTTTCACGACCGGCGTTGAAATAGGAATCTCCGTTTCGCGGGCTTATAGGTCGTGTTCCAAGGACATTTTGTCGTCCTGACGTTTCGCTGAATACTGCGTTCAGCATGTTCACAGGTTACATAAAGCGTGGTAAAACAAGTAAACAGAAGATATATAAATAGTCAACAACCCACACATAGAGGCTACCATAGCAACGGCGTACCACATAAAAGTAATGCATCAAGGACAGGGCTGCTCGTCTGTTGCATCTTCTCGTCTACGACGGTCAATAAGGGCAGGCTTGAGGGGATTAAGGACTGGAAGCCAAGCTCTGTTCACACGTTCTGCTTCCTCCTTAAGATTGAAGCTGTTAGTATGCTTCAGGATTTCAATGGCCTCCCTTTGTAGCCTGGCATGATAAGACACCGTGGTGGACAGAACTTCGGTGTCTCCATATCTTATATCGTGACCTGCAAGTAGCGAGTGTGCTGCTACAGTGGATTTATCTGTTTGTCCCAGCCGGCTGTGTCGTTCGTGCTCCTTGAGGCGAGTGGCAATACTTCTTTTCGTTGTTCCAATATATACTTGGCCACAATCACACGGGATTTTATAAACCCCTGCCGCGGTATGAGGATGTCGCTTATCTTTAGCGGACCTAAACATGTCCTTAATTTTTCGTGTAGGCCTGTATATGGTCTTTATATCATGGGACTCGAGTAGCCTCCCTATTCTGTCCGTGACCTTTTTTATATATGGAAGAAAAGCTCTAGCCAGGGGCTGCTTGTCTCCAATTACCCTTGTAGTTGGACGTCTCGGATGGAGTGCTCGCTGGATATCTTTCTGGCTGTACCCATTCGCGCATAAGGCCTCGTTGAGGTGTTCAATTTCTTGTTTTAGGCACTGCTTATCACAAATTCTTTTAGCGCGGTCAGCCAGTGTTTTTATAACTCCGTATTTCTGTCGTGGGTGGTGGTTGGACGTCTTATGTAGATATCGGTCAGTATGGGTCGGCTTACGGTAAACTGTATGTCCCAAAGTTAGATCAGCGGTCTTCGTTACCATAACGTCGAGAAACGCGATTTTCTGTTCATTTTCTAACTCCATGGTAAACTGAATGTTCGAGTTCTGGCTGTTAAGATGTTGTAAAAACAGATTTAATTGATCTTTACCATGGCCCCATATTACAAAGGTATCGTCCACGTATCGTAGCCACACTTTAGGTTTCAAAGGTGCGGTCTCTAGTGCTATTTGTTCAAATTGTTCCATGAAGAAATTCGCGATCACCGGACTAAGGGGACTGCCCATGGCGACGCCATCAATTTGTTCATAGAAATCACCCTTCCACAGGAAATAGCTAGCGGTGAGGCAGTGGCGGAATAAGGCGGTGATATCATCAGGAAAAATCCGTGCGATGTACTCCAGGGCTACCTTTATAGGTACTTTCGTGAAAAGAGAGACCACGTCAAAACTTACTAGTAAGTCACCAGCTTCTAGTTGAATAGTTTTCAATTTTTCAATGAAATGGCCGGAATTTTTGACGAATGACTGTGTACCGCCGATATGTGGTTGAAGTCATTCGTCAAAAATTCCGGCCATTTCATTGAAAAATTGAAAACTATTCAACTAGAAGCTGGTGACTTACTAGTAAGTTTTGACGTGGTCTCTCTTTTCACGAAAGTACCTATAAAGGTAGCCCTGGAGTACATCGCACGGATTTTTCCTGATGATATCACCGCCTTATTCCGCCACTGCCTCACCGCTAGCTATTTCCTGTGGAAGGGTGATTTCTATGAACAAATTGATGGCGTCGCCATGGGCAGTCCCCTTAGTCCGGTGATCGCGAATTTCTTCATGGAACAATTTGAACAAATAGCACTAGAGACCGCACCTTTGAAACCTAAAGTGTGGCTACGATACGTGGACGATACCTTTGTAATATGGGGCCATGGTAAAGATCAATTAAATCTGTTTTTACAACATCTTAACAGCCAGAACTCGAACATTCAGTTTACCATGGAGTTAGAAAATGAACAGAAAATCGCGTTTCTCGACGTTATGGTAACGAAGACCGCTGATCTAACTTTGGGACATACAGTTTACCGTAAGCCGACCCATACTGACCGATATCTACATAAGACGTCCAACCACCACCCACGACAGAAATACGGAGTTATAAAAACACTGGCTGACCGCGCTAAAAGAATTTGTGATAAGCAGTGCCTAAAACAAGAAATTGAACACCTCAACGAGGCCTTATGCGCGAATGGGTACAGCCAGAAAGATATCCAGCGAGCACTCCATCCGAGACGTCCAACTACAAGGGTAATTGGAGACAAGCAGCCCCTGGCTAGAGCTTTTCTTCCATATATAAAAAAGGTCACGGACAGAATAGGGAGGCTACTCGAGTCCCATGATATAAAGACCATATACAGGCCTACACGAAAAATTAAGGACATGTTTAGGTCCGCTAAAGATAAGCGACATCCTCATACCGCGGCAGGGGTTTATAAAATCCCGTGTGATTGTGGCCAAGTATATATTGGAACAACGAAAAGAAGTATTGCCACTCGCCTCAAGGAGCACGAACGACACAGCCGGCTGGGACAAACAGATAAATCCACTGTAGCAGCACACTCGCTACTTGCAGGTCACGATATAAGATATGGAGACACCGAAGTTCTGTCCACCACGGTGTCTTATCATGCCAGGCTACAAAGGGAGGCCATTGAAATCCTGAAGCATACTAACAGCTTCAATCTTAAGGAGGAAGCAGAACGTGTGAACAGAGCTTGGCTTCCAGTCCTTAATCCCCTCAAGCCTGCCCTTATTGACCGTCGTAGACGAGAAGATGCAACAGACGAGCAGCCCTGTCCTTGATGCATTACTTTTATGTGGTACGCCGTTGCTATGGTAGCCTCTATGTGTGGGTTGTTGACTATTTATATATCTTCTGTTTACTTGTTTTACCTCGCTTTATGTAACCTGTGAACATGCTGAACGCAGTATTCAGCGAAACGTCAGGACGACAAAATGTCCTTGGAACACGACCTATAAGCCCGCGAAACGGAGATTCCTATTTTAACCGATAGTTTTCTTTTTGCCTGGCTTAAAAACATTACTGCAGATAATTCGCGGCTTTCAAAAAATCGCGGAAATTTTTTGCATTAATTGCCGCGAATTATCGGAAGAGCAAAAGAAAAAAAACGAAAAAGCTAAAATTCGCGTTTTCATGCGAAATTAGCGTTTTCATGCAAAATTCGCGTTTCATGCGAAATTCGCGAAAATTCGCGAGCTCAAAAACATTTATTTTCGCCATTTTTAGGGTTATTATAACACATTATCACCTGTGTATGACTTCTTTTAAAAAATCGCGAAATTCGCAATCGCGAATTTTTCCTATCCCTAGTTATAAGCTGAAATATCATGCAGCTTCCTCCAGCAATATTGCTTTTCCAAACTTTTAAGGAAGGTCCTCGTGATTAATTACAGGCAAGGTAAGGTACCTAATTGACCTGCATTTCGTGGCTATGTCACACTTTCCAGCTTTAAAAAGGGTACTTTTCTTCTGCCTGTTGACAATTGTGGAAATAGACTTTATTAAAGATCAAGCTAGGTTTGTATTAACACTGAAATACTCGTGCGAATGACCACCACAGTTTTATATTTTACAATGTCTCCAACAAAGTTCTGCGAGGAGGCGCCACTGCTGTTCATAGTGCCCAGTTGCTATGGTAACATGGGCTATACAACTTACACTTTTGAGTCCCATTCTTGTTATGCTTCTGAAAGTTACATAGAATTTAGGTAGCCTATATACTGTATAATCTCATAGCCCAAATATTATGATCGCCTGCCTGCCATAAATCATGGATGTTAGATATTATATGTAGAACGATACCATGCAAATTTAATACATTAGCACTGATGAGGTCTCAGATATAAATAAAATACCCATGCAAATTATTTCATTGAAATAAAAGCCAAATTTTCAGTTTTGTCACTCAAGTATTTTCATTCTACCAAGCGGTTTGTCATAAATCTGCGCAACGTTCATTACTTGTGTACGGAGATTGAGCTGTGTAAATTTCATACTTATAGCTCTCTTATTCCTCAAGAAACATGTACCAAAAAACAAATAAAATTACTATTATAGAAAATTCATTTTCAAGTTACACAAATGACAATTCTCTGTTACCTTTAACTTACATTTAAAACGCAATCACAGGTGACCTTCCAGGTGCCCACTGGAAGAAATGTATACCTAAAATACTGTCCGAATTTGATGAAGCTCACGTAGAATTATAATGTATGCGTAATCAGCCTAAACTAAGGAAAACAATCCCAGATTAGGTCCCGCTAGGATAAAAGGTCTCCTTAAACACTTCCATTGGTCACATTGAAGCCCAGATGAATGGTCCTCGGAGCATAATATTATATCCTCCCTCTTCGTGGCGCGGTGCTTGTTCCGAGCAGCGTTTCGCCTAGATGACAGTGTATCTGGACACGACCATATACATGATGTAACAGGAAATGTGATTCATCGCACCAGGCGACAGTTTTCCACTCTGCACCTGCATAGCACTCTGCCGTCCATTTGGCCACAGATCACCGCCCATTCTGTTTTCAGCTGGGGCAATACTCCGACCTACACATACGTTGGTGAAGCGTGGACGTCCAACACCTTGTCGCCTACTAGTGCTTTCACCGTCCTTCAACCACTTTCCATAGATGATCACGAAAGTAGCAGGTGAAAAGCCGACCAGCCTGGTCGTTTCCGAAATGCTCGTTCCCAACCACCGGGCCATAACAATCTGACCTTTGTCAAAGTCACGTTAGTCAGTATTTTTCCCAATCCTCAGCACGTATAGGCACTAGACTGAATCCCCATTTGTTTCTGCTCCGTTTATGTACTTTTCGTACCATGTCACGTGCTCGCAACCTCACCAGGCGGCATTCAATCTCGCGGTGGGCAGTGGTCATAATGGTGTGGCTCATGAGCGCATATACGCAGGCTACATATTCTTTCAGTGCAAGTGGTGAGGCTCGACGATCTACCAACTGAGGTGTGTTTGCCATGTTTAATTTATTTTTCTAACTAGCAACTTCTAACTTCGTCCAGAATCTCAAGCATCATTTATATAATTTACTAGCAGAAGGACCCATTCTTCGAACGGTCTTCGGTATTAATAACCAGACGTTGTCAACTGAGCTACTGTTGCAATGGTTAGGGGCTTGGAACCGGTTTGTTGACAAAGAACAAGTAGTTCCGTGAAGAACTATACAGCCTATTTTCATATATCCTACTTATGTTAACTGCCACAATCAACATACAAAATTTCAGTTTAATTGCTGTAACAGATTCGTAGATATTGAGAACCGTCTAAATATTTCAGATGGTCGCCAGGTTGCATTTTTATTTTTGCACTATTACATTAAGATTATTGTGTGCGTGTGGTATTCAAACTTCAATCGCATGATTAGACAACAAGAAGTAAAAACGAGATTTTAAAATTACGCACAGCAGCCATCTTGTGATAATGCAAACCATTGAAATAAATTAGATGCCAGTGGATCAACATTTGTATAAGCATTTAACGTGCAACGTTTCACGGCACTCGGATAGTTAATTCGCGAGAAACGTCCATTTAAATATTTATACTTCGCGTCGCCGCCATGATGGATTTGTGCTCACCAGGTTCCTGAAAGTCCTATAGGTGAACATATGTTCATAGTCTCTATGAACATTAAAAAATTCAGTTTGGTTGCTGTAAAAGATTCATAGATATTGAGAACCGTCTAAATATTTCGGGAGCTCACCATTTAGGAGTGTTATGTGTATAGGCCATAGAGTTATGTACCATTCAAGGACAATTATTGCCTAGGTTCATTATTCAAACTTTCACTTCGATCGCATGATTACGACACAAGAAATTTAAACTTAATTTTAAAATTTCGCACAGCCGCCATCTTGAGGTTATGTAAGCAATTGAATTAAATTAGATGGCAGTGCATTACAATCTGCAAAATCAATTACTGTACCACATTTCACTGCGCTCAGAGAGTTAAATCACGAGAAAAGTCTATTAAAATATTTTAAATTCGCTTGGTCGCCATGTTCGTTTCGTACTTTACAGGTTTATGAAATATACATAGGTATACCTGTATCAGTACCCTTTATCACCGTACAAAATTGCAGGCTGATATCTGTAATAGTTTCGGAGATATAGAATGTCAGTGAAATAATTCGCACAGCCGCCATTTTGAGGTTATGTAAACAATTGAACTAAATTAGACTCCAGTGCATTACAATGTGTATAAACATTTGCTGTACCAAGTTTCATTACATTTAGATAGTTCAATCGCGAGAAAAGTCTATTCAAATATCTCAACTTCGCTTGACCGCCATGTTAGTTCTTTAGTCACCAGGTTTTTGAAAGTCTCATAGGTGAACTGCTAGTAGTGCCCTTTATCACCGTACACAATTTCAGGGCGATATCGGTAATAGTTTCGGAGATATTGAATGCTAGTGAAATATTTCGCACAGCCGCCATGTTGGATTGGAGAGACGTAACAAAATTTGAAGGGCACGGTCGAGGTCGCCGGGAATAGTGCTATGAACTTCCCGAGTTTCATTGAAATCGCTCCAGCCGTTTCGATTTTATTAGGGGGGGACACACACACGAATCACACACACACGCACACACACACACACACACACACACACACACGCACACACACACGGACAAAAGGTGATCTCATAAGCCTATTTTTTCAAAATTGAAAATAGGCTAAAAATGATTAGTTAAAATGTGCTCTCAAACTAAATTTACCTAACGTGTTCTTCCTGACGTGAAATTAAAATAGAAAACCTCGTAGACGAATCACGATACACGTCACATACAAACTGAACCTAACCGTTTTGTTAAGAACCCAACCACAGGAAGACCCCTTTTATATATTATAAAGGCTTGTGGTGCATGAAAATTTAGGTTTTCTAGCCTCCAATGGCCCAAATTCCTAAAATCAGCAAAAAGTAGTCTACTATTTCAAATCAGGAATTTTTGAAAATAATGTTGCTGTTTGGAGATATAATAGACCTTCTGTACGACATATCACACGTGTAAGTCTGTGAAAAAAATCTAGGGTACTCCTTGAACCCCTTAAGCGCATTGATGAATTTTACAGTTTTAGTTGGTTCCGTGATAACTTTCTAGCCATTTGCAAACTTTCACGGAAATGTAATAAATGGAGTGGCATTACTTCTTCCAGAAATGGATGGAAAGTTGGATGTCACCTCTTGAGATACTGTTGTCATGGTTACTGGCCGGCATTCCTTCATTAGTTTAATAAATGAAATTAGTTTTCTGGGAATATCTAAGTTACTGTTGGTTTTGGAGCCTTAAAATATATATTTTGGGGACCCTTTACGGCTCTTTAGGGGCCCCGAGTTTTGTTTCTGACACCAAGGGGTTGAAAATGAGCCTTGTCTCGTCGTTGTGCGCCATAATAATGATAATAATTAAAATAATAATAATAATACAATATAGGGATAGGAATATAATAGACCTTCCGTACCACACCCGCACGTGTAAATCTCGTTAAAAAATTCTAGAGTACCCCTTGACCCTTAAGCGCATTAAATATATTCATGAATATTTCAGCTTAATTTGGATCCGTTATAACCTTATAGCCGTTTGCAAACCTTCACAGTAATGTAATAAATGGAATTGCATTGCGTCTTACAGAAATATATGGACCTGTGAGATTCTATTGCCATTGTTACCGGCAAGCATTCCTTCATTAATTTATTAAGTGAAATTAGTTTTCTGGGAATATCTCAAAAACTGTTGGTTTTAGGGCCTTAAAATGTGGTTTTCGGGGTCCCTTTAGGGCCCCGAGTTTCGTTTCTCACATTGAGGGGCTGAAAATGAGCTTTGTCTCACCCTTCTACGCTTATTTCAGCATGAATTTTAAGGGGCTAGGCCCCCTGTTATGACAGGTACGGAGAAGAGTTACATCAATGATTAGTGTCGTGTCTCTTGTGGATATCTGTATCAAATTTTACGTTAATCCACCCAGCCGTTCTCGAGTTATAAGGACACAAAAAATTGTCCACAGACAGACAGAAAGACAGACAAGAAAATTATTTTTGCGTGCATCCGTTACAAAACAGTCTGAGACGGGCAAATATCGCAAATTTCCGTGGAAATTCAGAAAAAAAAACGTTAAACTTTCATTTTTATATAATAGAGAAGGGATATAATACAGTATACCTTCCGTACCATACCCGCACGTGTAAATCCCGTGAAAAAATTCTATAGTACCCCTTGACCCCTTAAGCGCATTGTATGTATTGATGAATATTTCAACTTAATTTGGATCCGTTATAACCTTATAGCCGTTTGCAAACCTTCACAGTAATGTAATAAATGGAATTGCCTTGCGTCTTACAGAAATAGATGGACCTCTGAGATTCAGTTACCATGGTTACCGGCATGCATTCTTTCATTAATTTATTAAGTGAAATTAGTTTTCTGGGAATATCTCAAAAACTGTTGTTTTTATGGCCTTAAAATGTGGTTTTCGGGGTCCTTTTAGGGCCCCCGAGTTTCGTTTTCCACATTGAGGGGCTGAAGATGAGCTTTGTCTCACCCTTCTATGCCTATTTCAGCATGTATTTTAAGGGCGTTGGGCCCCTTTTATGAGAGGTACGGGGAAAAGTTACATCAATGATTAGTGTCGTGCCTATGATATATCTGGACCAAATTTTACGTTGATCCACCCAGCCGTTCTCAAGTTATAAGGACACATAGTTGTCCACAGACAGACAGACAAACAAAAAGACAGACAGACAGACCGACAGACAGGGAAAAAAATTGCACGCATACGTCATAAAATAGTCTGAAACGCGCAAACAACGCAAATTTCCGTGGAAAATCAGAAAAACAGACAAACTTTTTTTATATATATAGAGATAGAGGAATCAAAATTCATTGCAGAATTCTATTTATCGGACCACAAACCACGAATATTTCTTCCCTGTGTCACCGGAGCTTTGGGAATGATCTCCTTTGTCTTTGTGAATTCTTTCTTTCTCTCTCGGGTGGTAATCGAGAAATTATTTGTTGCTCAGTTTCATTGTTACGTGATAAGCGTATTATTTTCGATTTCAATGAACTACCACCTATATCCTTTTTCCGTCTCGGCATGATGGGTTAAAATAACTGACTTGACTATTAATTATATTATCAAGGAGATAGCATAGGTAACGAATTCTTGTCAGACGTTAAGAATGGCGAGGTGTAAGATTCACAAATCCCCCTTCCGTCCTATCTTAAATTGACTGTGTATTCTGCGGAACGAAAAGTTCACAGGCGAAGTAACGAAAAGCCGAGTTGCACTTCAATGGAAACTCCAAACACAAGCCCTCTTCTCTCAAGTCTTGACTCGTCACGACTCGACAGTGTCAGCCAGCTAGCTCGTAAACTGGCTCGAAGATAGTAATTGAATGGAGATTGTTGGAAGAAATGGCAACGTAAAATCTATACTAATATAATAAAGCTGAAGAGTTTGTGTGTTCGTTTTTGTGTTTAATCGCGCTAATCTCTGGAACAGCGAGTCGGATTCGAAAAAATATTTTTTAAATGATAGCCAGATTCAAGAGGAATAGTTTAGGCTATGTTAAAATTCGGACAGACCACTCCATTCCCTGCATAAATGCCCTTTGGCACAAATCTACACAGTTTCACAGATCAGAACCAAAATGTGTATTCATACCCTTTGGAACCCTGCGAGTAACACTGTCTGCTTGAAATTTATGACAGACCAGTCCATTCCCTGCATTTAGGCCCTTTGGCACAAATCTACACCGTTTCACCGATCTGAACCAAAATGTGTATACACACCCTTTGGAACACTGCGGGTAACACTGCCCACTTTAAATTTCGGACAGACCACTCAATTCCCTGCATTAGGCCCTTTGACACAAATCTACACCGTTTCACCGATCATAAAATGCGAAGAACCAAAATGTGTATACTTACACTTCGAAACCCTGCGAGTAACACTGTCTACATGAAATTCCGAACACCCCACTCCATTCCCTGCATTAACCCTTCGGCACAAATCTACACCTTTTCACCCATATGAACCAAAATTTGTACACTTACCCTTTGGAACTCTACGAGGAACACTGTCAGGATGGAATTTCGGACAGACTACTCCATTCCCTGCATTTAGGCCCTTTGAAACAAATCTACACCGTTCCACCGATCTGGACCAAAATTTGTATATTTACCCTTTGGAACCCTGCGAGTAAAACTGTCAACATGAAAATTCGGACAGACCACTCCATTCCCTGCATTTAGGCCCTTTGGTACTGCGCCCGAATTTATTTAAGGCAATGGTTCTGACTTAGCCAAGATTCGAACTGGGACGCATGATTTTTGGAAACATGAAAATAAAATCTCACTATGAAAATAAAATTGTATATCAAAGTATTTTATACTGTAAAAGAAAGTATATCATCATTTTATGAAGCAGGAATAAATATTTAGTGAAGACCAGAACAGAATGGGAAGACTCTAAAATGTTTAAACAATTTGAGAATGTTTTATTGAAAGAAGGCAGGCCCATGATTCTAAGAACACGGACTCCGAGTTCCAGTTCAAAGCGGTGCCATCACCAGCGCGAGGAAAGGGATGAGAAATAGCTGCATGTGCCAGACGCGAGAGGGGAAGCCTTGAGAAGGGTCGTAATCGAGAGGAGTGGGGACGGAAGTGAGACCTCGACGCGACTTGCCAGGCGAACGAAGATTCATTCTCTATCAATAACGGGTCAGGTCAAGACCTGAATTAGAAAGTATAGGTCGATATTGGAAGCGCACAGCACAGTTGGGAGAAGCGGGACGACAGAAGGCCTTGACTAGGGAGGAGACGAACCTCCGCCGGCCAGTCAAGTTCGATGGGTCGGACAAGCAGTGTGATTGAGAAAAGTGAAGAGAACTAGCTTGAAATCGAGCACATTAGTAAGCGCGTTCTACTACAGAACACTTCGTGATTGCAACGTGGCTTACAACCACAAAGCATACAGCAGATATCTTAACATTTTACTGCCACAGTACTGCAGTAATACTGCGCATCTACGTAACAATATACTATATACAACGATACATTTTATCAACAGTATTCAAAATGCAATTACTAGTATGTCAGAGGGAACAAAGCAATTGCACTACTGTTAGTCACGTCGTAGATATGTTCTAAATTTCACCGTGAAGGGAACTTAATCCGCATCGATGAAGAGTGTGAAATCCAGAATGATTTTATATTATGGATTCCGTGGCAAATCATGTCCACGAACCACTGGATTTACGGAATGAGCTACGCTACAAATGAGATTCCACATACATCTAGGAATACTCATAGGACACTACATATGGAAGAAGATTTTACCGAGGAAGAAGAGCTGCAGTCTTGTGATAGTGCCATATCTGAAAATCCAAACAACCTGCGGGACTTGGGGAGCCGTAGTACGAGCGGAACGGGACGCGAGCTCCGAGGTGATTGTCCTGGCCGTGGCCTAGATCCACTCGTTACATCACAGCAGTGCAGGCAGCACATGTGGGCCGCCCGACGAGCTGGGGTCTTGAAACTCAGGCAATCCCAAATGCTTGGTCACAGCAGACTAAGCCGAATCTTCTCAACAATTCAAGGTAGAAGAGTGTTTTTAATTATGATGTAGTACTGTAGTTACGTTCTGTGTATAATTCAGTGTTGACCAACATATTTTCTATTAGCTGTAATAATTTTTGTGTAGATTATTTAAAGATTAAATTCACGTTTTTGTATTGCCATTTCTTGTAAATTTCAGTCAGATTGACATTTGCGTCAGCGAGTTATGGTTTTTGACATTTAGTAAATTAAATTGTAGATTAATTATATTTAAAATTTGCGACGCGAATTAAATGTGTTTTATGAGAGATGCGGAATGCGTCGATAGTCGAAGTACAGTATGTTTAAAAAGTTAGTAACTCTGCGAAAGTACAGTAAGTTTCGAAAGCATAGAATGTTACTACAGACTTCGAAATTACATTAAAATTTTACTTCGTGTAATAAAGGCCATATTACACTACGCCAATTATACTATGAGTAGGGGAGTGGTGACAGTTCTAACGAGTGTCATGGCCGCCGCGTGAGTCCAAGCCAATATCTCGTGAACCCAAGGTCGAATGTTGACAAATGAGGTGTCGTTTGACTCAAGCTGACGTCCTCTTTCCTATGGACCACTCGTTATATTTTTGAAAAAAAAAAAACGAAAATTTTTGTTTTTGAAAGTATGTGATAGTTTGAAAACCAAACATGATATAATGTTGTGCAATAGCTTAAACGAACGGTCTCTATGTCCTTTATGTTTTGTAACGAAACTTTTTAATTTTTATGTTTTTTTGAAAAAAGTTCAATTTTGAAATTTTTATATTTCGGAAAATGAGAGTTTACAAAAAAAATTGTTTGACATAAATGAATGGCCCTGACCCCCTCTACCCGCAAAATATATTTCAAATCTCTAGGACTAAACCTGTGCAGTAGTGTGGTAAGGGGGGTTCTACCTATAATCGCGTGTGTGCTTGAATACGTATCGCTATGTTGGAAAAAGTTGGAGGTAGGGGAGGACTAGAGTCGAGTGAGGGGTCGTTTAGATTGTATTTTTTCCGCTCTATTTGAAGGTTAGGTTATTTTTTACAATGGGTGGAATTTGGAAACGCAATTTGAGGTAAACTTGCGTTTTTGACATTTTACTGATATTTAATGAGCTTGTATGGCTAGAACGGTGTGTTGTTTAGGAACGGGGTGACGTCCTCTTTGCTAAGAATGTGTGTTCATTTTTCTTTATTTTGGAAAATTGTTGATTTTTGAAATTGCGATTATTTTGGAAACGGCGAATTCTGGGAAAACGTTTGTTTCACGTTAATGAATGGTGGCTATGCCCTTTAGGTGGACAGCAAGTTTCAAGGGTGTAGGAGGGAAAAAAATGATAGCCTACTTTCTCGCGAACACTGACGATCATTGGCAAACGGATGGTCGGATTTTAATAAATGAGGTGTCGTTGGACTCGAGCTGACGTCCTCTTTCCTATAGACCACTCGTTATATTTTTGAATTTTTTTTGAAAAAAATTGTTTTTCAAGTAGGCGATAGTTTGAAAACCAAACATGATAGAATGTTGTGTCATAGTTCAAACCAATGGTCTCTATGACCTTCACTTTTTATAATAAAACTATTTTATATTTTGAGATTTTTTGAAAACCCTTAAATTTTGAATTTTTACTATTTTGGAAACTAACACGTTGACAAAAAAATTGTTTGACATAAATGAAAGACCCCTATCCCCTCTACCAGCAAAATAAATGTCAAGTTTCTAGGACAAAACACTATGCATTTTTTTTTAATAAAAGCGTGTTTGTAGACAGAGAGCCGGTAGCGCTTGACGTATGTTACAACGAGGCTATGACTGAGCATGGCTATTTCGACGGGGGCGATGTATGGCAAAACGAGGGGTTGCTTTTCAATATTTTTCCTATGACGAATGAATGAAGGCGAATATTTAGAAATGTGACAAGCATGCTAAGATTTTTACCCCTGAAGGGGATCTTTAACGTTTTAGTTAACGGTGATGAGCGAGATCGCTCTCTGACACAACAGACGGTTGTAGGATATGACCAAGTGATTCTTAGACGTTGGCGATCTCGGTGACCATGCCCGGAAGAAATGAATAGCTATTTTGGTGGGATGGCGGGGGCAGCTTATGACGGTTGGTTTTGTGACAGTTCCTATGATGGATAGAGGCGAATAATTGAAAATGTGTTAAGTGTGCGAGGAATTTTTGTTTACCCCTGAAGGGGATCTTTTGCATGCTAGTAAACGGTAATAAGCGAGACTGCTGTCTGGCACAGTAAATGGTTTTATAATATGGAAAACTATAACATTTGCTCGACCAAGTCAAGTGTATGTACGCACAGACCCAAAACGGTAAGGTCATTGGCCTGAAATGTTACAAACGATATATTGAACTGGGTAAAATCATGTGTTTTATGGTGAAAGTATGTGGTAACATGGTCATGTATTGAGAATGGCCGCTTACTAGTAATTATTATTATTACTGTAAAATGATTAATAATAATAATAATACTAATAATAATAATGATAATAATAAGACACACACATGGTTTGAGTGCTAACACGCACACAGTCCAGCTCACTGGTGACTGAATATTGTACCTAGCCAGAGGACTCGTGAGAGCTGTTGCTGGTGCTGACGACGCAGGAATGTCTACGTCAGCAGAAAGTGTGATATCAGCTTACTTGCCTCGTGGTTGCTAGCAGGTGTGCTGTAGCCATTGTGGTTCCTTATTAAAACATGAAACTAGTATAAGGTACACGAATCTTATTCAGATTGAGGAATGTGGTGAGGCGTGGAAACACGTGCGAGAGAGAGACAGAGAACCATTCAAGGTCAAAACGCAGAGAAAATACAACTTTTTCTTTTGCTAGGCAAACTGATAACGATTGCGTTAGTCATGCACTTGCCATTTTATCACACGGACGTATACAGTAGAGCTGTGGAAGAAAAATCCTTTTATTTTTTTTGGTAAGTACCTATGAATGATTAATTTAATGATGTCATGCTCATGAAACTTACATTTGTAGTTATTGATTAGGTAATTATTGATTTTTAATTTATTTGTTTGCAGATAACCGGTATACCTTACATGTCTGAGATACAAGAAACCTGTTTACTTTTGGGCCCACTAGAAGGAAACAGCAACAAGCCACTGCAAGTGGAGGTGGGATTTTTTTTAAGCTAACTTGTTTCATTTTTTGTTTCATATTTTATTTTATGAAATGCATGTACTAACCTGAATTCAGGTATTTATAACGTTTTTTTAGGAACTTGGAAAGAAGAGACTTACCGCCGTAGCAGTCGCTGAAAACCCGAGACGCAGTAAAGTGAAACCATTGTTTCCAGGCAGTGAACTATTTAAAACTCAGGTAAGCCTAACATAAAATGCTATTCCATTTTACCACTACTGAAAACTCGTAGACAAAAACATGCATTACCTGTACATGACTAGGACGATGATTGCTTTCTTGATTAATGATTATGTATTGGCAACCGGTACAAGATCATATTGGTTGTTTACCGGGAAAGTACAAGGCCATATTGGATTTGGTAAAAAACAAAAATTTTAATTCAACTGACATGTCGTTCCCTATAATAATAATAATAATAATAATAATAATAATAATAATAATAATAATAATAATAATATATAAATAATAATATTAATATCGTATGGCCTCGGATGCCGGGTGCAAGCTTTGTTATTTGACACACAGAGGGTGGCTTGCATGTCGAATTTAGTTGTTCCTTGACTGAAAGTCAAGGAGGTTTGATGTTAGATATCTAATCTCTTTAAACTCTATAGCGCTTTATAGTAGAAAAATGAGGAACTTGGTACCCTATTGTTACGGCTGTGAGTTTGTTTTGTCGCTCGCTGCATGAGTTTACAGCCCCCCCCCCCCGGGCTGTGTGTGCTCTGCCTCAATGTATTACGTGCGCGTTACGCAACGGACTGCGAAGTGAAAGGGATGGTCCAGAATCTTCGTGACCCAACCAGTGAAGGAAATGCCGATAAGCCGTGGGTCCTGGACGATTCTAGAATTTATTGAGTCACCAGCCTGCTATATAAGCGGCTTCAACAGTGAGGGGACCGAGTTTTTCTGTGGGTGTGTGTTTTTGAGCGAGTGCGACAGAAGTGTGGTGACGAAGTGCCGTGCGAGTTACGAAATCCAGTGACATTGTTTCCCCAGCTTGTGGACAGCGAAACAGCGGGTAGCGGATTATCGTAAGTAACTGGAGTTGGTGTACATAAGGGAGAGGAGCCGGTAATTTCTGTCAAGGCCACCGTACTCATTAAGACGGTTTAACTTCTGTGGTTTGATGACAAGTGAAAGGGCCAAGAGCGCTCAAGGAAGAGACTTGAGGAAACTGGAGTAAGGTTCCAATTGCTTGTATTTGCTGATGAGTAATGTACCTCTTCCTGCAAGCAATAAAGCTAACTTCTCTTTAAAGCAGTAATTGGTGTTGTGTTTTCTTACCCTCCGTAATCCAGTTAACAAAAGTGCCGCTAGGGGGTGGCACGTAACACTATGAACTCAACGAATATTCACAGGTTTGAACATGATAATCTGAACAAAATGACAAGCCATTATAATTTTTTGTATATGTATTGGTTAAAGGGGAATGTAAATGACTGCAGCTTTATAAAAAGAAAATAAGTACATGGGTTACTGTTAGTGCCGACATACAGTTTATTATAATTTTTATGGTGTTTTGATATATTAATGCCAATTAACGTTTAAGTTTCATTTACAAGTATTGATTGATTGATTGAATGATTGGTTATTTTGTTTGCTTTTAGGTGTCGTCATGCGCCATTCACGTAATGAACAGACAGTGAACAAGCATACATTGTGTTTAAAGTTCTCTGTGCAACGTTAATAACTTACAATAAAAAACATTTTATTATAACACATGGTGTTAGTTCCAAATACAACAAGTGAGCAAGTTGGTTTACCACGTGGGTTATATTTAAAATCAGAACATGATCGTTGGTTAACATTTGAATCCTGGCCTGTAGGCTTTTTGTCGACACATAAACTTGCAAAAGACGTTTTTTTTTACTTGAACCGAGAAGATGTGGTGCGCTGTGGGTTTTGTCGTATTGAACTTTCATACTGGGAAGAAGGGGATGATCAATTTAGAGACCATTTGCGATGGTTTCTTTGTTGTCCTTACATGCTTGGAAAACAAGTGGGTAACCTACCAGTGTATCCATTTTACCGAACCACAAGGCCATTGGCCGCTACATACGTTGCTGAATCACAAATAAATAATAATAATAATAATGATGTATTACCAGCCAACAACGGTCGTGTCGATATATGTGGTCTATATGCCATATACAGTGTTGAATTGGCATGTGCTTTTGAAAATTGGGAGTTTGCAATACTGAAGCACTAGCACACCCAGAGTACAGATCTGTTGAAAAACGTCTAGAATCTTATAAAAGTGTTTGGCCATTAATATTAAAACACCTTACCAAACAGCTAAGTGAAGCTGGATTTTTTATACTGGTGAAGGGGATAAAACAATATGTTTTATTGTGGATTTGCTTTAAAGGTTTGTCAAATGACTGATGACCCCTTTGTGCAACACGCTCGTTGGTTACCTAACTCTAAATACATGGTGTTGCTTAAAGGTCAGGAATTTGTGAACACTATTCGTAAAGAAAACGTGATTGCAGCACAAGTGACTTTAGAGTTAGAACATGTGGAGCAAATACATGAGGCTGAAAAAAGAAACACTTATCTCACGAACAGATACAAAATTGTGACCAACAATTACGTAAAATTTGTTATCAAGATGATCTAGGTGTTGTATTTTTGCCTTGTGGACACATGATAGCCTGTGTCAAGTGTGCATTAGAACTCAACACTTGTGCTATATGCAGAAAAGCAGTATCTGCTACAGTTAGGGCATTTCTTGCATAACTAGTATAATTTATTAGCCATGCATAGTGCAAAATCCCTAATTGCACAATATTATTAAAGCTGTTTTAGAGTGTAATAGATATGCTTTTCTTTTGTTTATAGACTACTACAATGAATGTTTTGAATGCTGTTGGGCAAGCATGTGGCTTAGAGACAAAGAAGCTCAGCGAATTTCCAACGCATATTCCATTCCTCATTATCAAGGTTCGGAAATTGAAAACAGCATATGGTGATCGTGTGCTTTGTGTATGTGAAAACTTTGAGACATTTCTGCCTACACGGTTTAATGATATGTCGGAGTGTGTTTTTGATGAAGTCAATAATGCTGTACAACCTGTACATTTAATTTATGAAGGTTTTAAAAACAATAGGTGCATTGTTCGTTTTAATTAAATAAAAAAGAACAAATGTCAAATAATAATGGAAGATATAAGTCATGACAATGGACTGAAAGAAAAATGTGTTTATAGAATAATAATGTTTTAGTGTTTAGTATTGCCTTTAAAAATATTATCATGAAACCAAAAAAAATGTATATAAAGTTTGGAAATAAATTAAAATAATGGTACAATGCTGTTTTATTTTCTACAGAAGTCAGAATATTTAACATTGCAGAGTATACATGATTATGACAATAAATGCATACTTAATACAAGTCTATGCCTTTACGATAGTGTGATATAGTTAAAAACAAAACTTGTTGTAGATCTTTTTTCCACGGCGAACAATAGGTATGAAAACGTCATTATCACTATCATAATGATAAGCAGCATTATGACTATCATTATAATGACCATTATTATCCTCAACATAACTAACATAACTAACATAACTAAAACCAGTCAAATGTTCCTGTTCCTCTTCCTGTTCCTCTTCCTCTACAGTGTCCTCGTATAGATTCTGAGTGGCTTTTGATAATGTTAAGGGTTTTTTGAACATTGAACTATTTTGAGCAGCAATATTATTTTCTTGTACTTGCTTTTTAACATTTTCATAATTTTCTGTTGACAGCAACAGTGTTTCATGCAGTACACTACATTCATGATCACTGACACTCAAAACCTCACTATTTTTACTTTTTAGCTCACTGCGACATTGTTTTGAACGTTGTTTTGAACAACGCCAAATATTAGTTTCATTTTGATTGGTTCGTTTCACAATATATGAATATCCTTTATAGAATGCGTGAGGCTTACCATACCTAGTCACAGATACTTCCATATCAACTGTCAAGCATAGACTAAGCTCTTGTTAAGACAACTAGCTAATAAGAACAATAGTTTAAAGTGCGAGCATATATGGGTGCAAATGTGGGAGCAAAAAGGTGGGAGCAAAAAGTGGGAGCAAAAAGAGGGAGCAAAAAGTGGGAGCAGAAATTGAGAGCAAAAAGTGGGAACAAAAAAAGTAGGAGCAAGTATGGGAGCAAATGTGAAAGCAAAAGTGGGAGCAAGTATGGGAGCATATGTGAAAGCAAAAGTGGGAGCAAAAAGTGAGAAAAAAAAGTGGGAGCAAAAAGTGTAAGCAAAAGTGGTAGCAAATATGAGAGCACAAAAAGTACGAGCGATTATGGGGGCAAATGTAAAAGCAAAAGTGGGAGCAAAAAGTGAAAGAAAAAAAAGTGGAAGCAAAAAGTGTAAGCAAATATCAGAGCAAAAAAATTGTGAGCAAATATGGGAGCAAAAAGTGGGAGCAAAAACTGAGAGCTAAAAGTGTAAGCAAAAGTGGGAACAAAAATTGGGATCAAAAAGTGGGAGCAAAAAGTGGGATCAAAAATTGGGAGCAAAAAGTGGGATCAAAAGAAAGTAGGAGCAAGTATGAGAGCAAATTTGAAAGCAAAAGTGGGAGCAAGTAATGGAGCAAATATGAAAGCGAAAGTGGGAGCAAAAAGTGAGAGAAAAAAGTGAGAGCAAAAAGTGTAAGCAAAATTGGGAGCAAATATGAGAGCAAAAAAGTAGGAGCAAGTATGGGAGCAAATGTGAAAGCAAAAGTGGGAGCAAAAAGTGAGAGAAAAAAGTGGGAGCAAAAAGTGTAAGCAAAAGTGGGAGAAAATATGATAGGAAAAAAGTGGGAGCAAAAAGTGGGAGCAAATATGGGAGCAGAAAGTGGGAGCAAATTTGAAAGCAAAAGAGGGTGCGAAAAGTGAGAGCAAAAAGAGCGAGCAAAAGTGAATGCACAACGTGGGAGCAAAGTGTGTGAGTAAAAAGTGGGGGCAAATGTGGTGTTTTACTAAAACAATCTCCCCTAACCTAACCTAACCTAACTTCACCTAACCTAACTTCACCTAACCTAACCTTCCAACTCTCAGATCAAAAATTAAATTCTGGCCATAGTCGAGTTGGAACCCAAAACCTCTGGGATAACACTCAAGTATACTAGCCACTACACCGCGAGATGGGCAAATTATCATGCAACACAAAAATAAAAGTTTCCTGTAGTGTAACTCATTGGCTGACAACCATAGTTGAGAAATCAAACCCAAGACCTCAGGACTTTTGTTTTGAACATTATCAGAAATATTATTCCATTAACATTTTGCTGTTGCTTATAGTTATAAGAGTTGGCATTAATGTGGGAGCAAAAGTGAAAGCAAAAAGTGGGTGCAAGCATGGCTGGTTGTTGGACTTTCATATTAACTAATACAAATAAATTAAATTTTAGTAAAGTGTCTTGGCTAATAATAATAATAATAATAATAATAATAATAATAATAATAACAGTTTAAAAAAATTCAAGGAGATTGATATTTTTCAAGGTGTAATTTCCAAAGAACTGTCAAGAATAATAATTACATGAACAGATTCCAAGAACTCTAGAGTGCTTTTAAGGTTAATGATTGGCTAGCAGTGAGATAGAGCTAGCTAACCTAAGTTAACCTCAGCTCACTAAACCTAACCTTGTCACATGACATGTTCTACAAGTATAGACTTGCTTTGAGACTGGCTATGACGTCACAGATGAATGGCGGTGGGAGGCTGGACATGACTTTTTATTACTCAAAAACATTTTCCTTTTTGCCAATTTTTTTGTTTCATGATAATAATTTTAAAGGCAATACTAAACACTAAAACATTATTCTATAGACATATTTTTCTTTCAGTCCATTGTCATGACTTATATCTTCCATTATTATTTGACACTTGCTTTTTTATTTAATTAAAACAAACCATGCACCTATTGTTTTTAAAACCTTCATAAATTAAATGTACAGGTTGTACAGCATTATTGACTTCATCAAAAACACTCTCCGACATATCATTAAACCGTGTAGGCAGACATGTCTCAAAGTTTTCACATACACAAAGCACACGATCACCATATGCTGTTTTCAATTTCCGAATCTTGATAATGCGGAATGGAATATGCGTTGGCAATTCGCTGAGCTTCTTTGTCTCTAAGCCACATGCTTGCCCAACAGCATTCAAAGCATTCATTGTAGTAGTCTATAAACAAAAGAAAAGCATATCTATTACACTCTAAAACAGCTTTAATAATATTGTGCAATTAGGGATTTTGCACTATGCATGGCTAATAAATTATACTAGATATGCAAGAAATGCCCTAACTGTAGCAGATACTGCTTTTCTGCATATAGCACAAGTGTTGAGTTCTAATGCACACTTGACAAGGCTATCATGTGTCCACAAGGCAAAAATACAACACCTAGATCATCTTGATAACAAATTTTACATAATTGTTGGTCACACTTTTGTATCTGTTCGTGAGATAAGTCTTTTTTTTCAGCCTCATGTATTTGCTCCACATGTTCTAACTCTAAAGGCACTTGTGCTGCAATCACGTCTTCTTTACGAATAGTGTTCACAAATCCTGACCTTTAAGCAACACCAAGTATTTAGAGTTAGGTAACCAACGAGCGTGTTGCACAAAAGGGTCATCAGTCATTTGCCAATCCTTTAAAGCAAATCCACAATAAAACATATTGTTTTATCCCCTTCACCAGTATAAAAAATCCAGCTTCACTTAGCTGTTTGGTAAGGTGTTTTAATATTAATGGCCAAACACTTTTATAAGACTCTAGATGTTTTTCAACAGATCTGTACTCTGGGTGTGCTAGTGCTTTAGTATTGCATACTCCCAATTTTTCAAAAGCACATGCCAATTCAACACAGTATATGGCATATGGACCACATATATCGACACGACCGTTGTTGGCTGGTAATACATCATTATTATTATTATTATTTATTTGTGATTCAGCAACGTATGTAGCTGCCAATGTCCTTGTGGTTCGGTAAAATGGATACACTGGTAGGTTACCCACTTGTTTTCCAAGCATGTAAGGACAACAAAGAAACCATCGCAAATGGTCTCTAAATTGATCAACCCCTTCTTCCCAGTATGAAAGTTCAATACGACAAAACCCACAGCGCACCACATCTTCTCGGTTCAAATAAAAAAAACGGCTTTTGCAAGTTTATGTGTCGACAAAAAGCCTACAGGCCAGGATTCAAATGTTAACCAACGATCATGTTCTGATTTTAAATTTAACCCACGTGGTAAACAGCCTTGCTCACTTGTTGTATTTGGTACTAACGCCATGTGTTATAATAAAACTTTTTCTTATTGTAAGTTATTAACGTTGCACCGAGTACTTTAAAGCACAATGTATGCTTGTTCACTGTCTGTTCATTACGTGAATGGCGCATGACGACACCTAAAAGCAAACAAAATAACCAATCACTCAATCAATCAATCAATCAATACTTGTAAATAAAACTTAAACGTAAATTGGCATTCATATATCCAAACTTCATAAATATTATAATAAACTGAATGTCGTCACTAGTAGTAACCCATGTACTTATTTTCTTTTTATAAAACTGCAGTCATTTACATTCCCCTTTAACCAATACATAAATAAAAAATAATAATGTCATGTCATTTTGTTCAGATTATCATGTTCAAACCTGTTACTATTCATTGAGTTCATAGGGTACAAAGTTCCTCATTTTTCTACTAGAAAACGCTATAGAGTTTAAAGAGATTAGATATCTAACATCTAACCTCCATGACTTTCATAGTCAAGGAACAACTAAATTCGACATGCAAGCTACCCTCTGTGTGTCAAATAACAAAGCTTCCATCGGCACCCGTGGCCATACGATATTAATATTATTATTAATGTTATATTATTATTATTATTATTATTATTATTATTATTATTATTATTATTATAGGGAACGACATGTCAGTTAAATTAAAAATTTTGTTTTTTACAAAATCCAATATGGCCTTGTACCTTCCCGGTAAACAACCCATATGGTCTTGTACCGGTTGCCAATACATACTCATTAATCAAGAAAGCAATCATCGTCCTAGTCATGTACAGGTAGTGAATTTTTTGTCTACGAGTTTTCAGTAGTGGTAAAAGGGAATAGCATTTTATGTTAGGCGTACCAGAGTTTTAAATAGTTCACTGCCTGGAAGCAATGGTTGCACTTTACTGCGTCTCGGGTTTTCAGCGACTATTACGGCGGTAAGGTTTTTCTTTCCAAGTTTCTAAAAATAAATCAAATAAACCGTTATAAATACCTAAATTCAGGTTAGTACATGCATTTCATAAAATAAAATATGAAACAAAAAATGAAACAAGTTAGTTTAAGAAAAATCCCACCTTCACTTGCAGTGGCTTGTTGCTGTTTCCTTCTAGTGGGCTTAAAAATAAACTGGTTTCTTGTATCTCAGACATGAAAGGTATACCGGTTATCTGCAAACAAATAAATTAAAAAATCAATAATTACCTAATCAATAACTACAAATTTAAGGTTCATTAGCATGACATTAAAATAATCATTCATAGGTACTTACCAAAAAATAAAAGGATTTTTCTTCCACAGCTCTACTGTATACGTCCGTGTGATAAAATGGCAAGTGCATGACTAACGCAATCGTTATCAGTTTGCATAGCAACAGAAAAAGTTGTATTTTCTCAGCGTTTTGACCTTGAATGGTTCTCTGTCTCTATCACACACGCGTTCCCACGCCTCTTCACATTCCTCAATCTGAATAAGATTCGTGTACCTTATACTAATTTCATGTTTTAATAAGGAACCAAAATGGCTACCTCTTATACATCGGTAGTCCTACTGTCTCAGAACCAAAATGGTGGTCTCTGCTCAAACAGCACACCTGCTAGTAACCACGAGGCAAGTGAGCTGATATCACACTTCCTGCTGACGTAGACATTCCTGCCTCGTCAGCACCAGCAACAGCTCTCACGAGTCCTCTGGCTAGGTACAATATTCAGTCACCAGTGAGCTAGACTGTGTGTGTGTTAGCACTCAAAACATGTGTGTCTCTTATTATTATTATTATTATTATTGTTATTATTATTATTATTAAACATTTTACTGTAATAATAATAATTAATAGTAAGCGGCCATTCTCAATACATGATCATGTTAACCATATAATTTCACACTAAAACACATGACTTTACCCCGTTCAATATATAGTTTGTAATATTTCAGGCCAATGACCTTACCGTTTTGGTTCATTGCGTACATGCACATGACTTGGTCGAGCAAATGTTATAGGTTTCCATATTTTAAAACCTTTTACTGTACAAGACAGCAGTCTCGCTTATTACCGTTTGCTAGCATGCTAAAGATCCCTTTCAGGGGTAAAAAAAATCCTAGCACACTTAACACATTTTCAAATATTCGCCTCTATCCGTCATAGGAAATGTCACATAACCAACCGTCATAAGCTGCCACCGCCATCCCACCAAAATAGCTATTCATTTCTTCCGGGCATGGTCACCGAGATCGCCAACGTCTAAGAATCACTTGGTCATATCCTACAACCGTCTGTTGAGTCAGAGAGCGATCTCGCTCATCACCGTTAACTAAAACGTTAAAGATCCCCTTCAGGGGTAAACAATCTTAGCATGCTTGTCACATTTCTAAATATTCGCCTTCATTCATTCGTCATAAGAAAAGTTATCGAAAAACAACCCCTCGTTTTGCCATACATCGCCCCCATCGAAATAGCCATTTCCAGTATTCACCATGCTCAGTCATAGCCTCGTTGTAACATACGTCAAGCGCTACCGGCTCTCTGTCTACAAACACGCTTTTATTTTATAAAATTAAAATAAAAAATTAAAATGCATAATTTGTTTTGTCCTAGAGACTTGATATTTATTTTCCTGGTAGAGGGTTCTTTCATTTATGTCAAACAAAATATTTTGTCAACGTGTTAGCTTCCAAAATAGTAAAAATTCAAAATTTAAGGGTTTTCAAAAATCTCAAAATATAAAAAAGTTTTATTATAAAAATAAAGGTCATAGAGACCATTGGTTTGAACTATGACACAACATTCTATCATGTTTGGTTTTCAAACTATCGCCTATTTTTAAAAACACAATTTTTCAAAAATGTTTTCAAAAATATATCGAGTGGTCTATAAGAAAGAGTCCAACGACACCTCATTTATTAAAATCCGACCATCCGTTCGCCAATGATCGTCAATGTTCGAGAGAAAGTAGGCTATCATTTTTTTCCTCCTACACCCTTGAAACTAGCTGTCCACCTAAAGGGCATAGCCACCATTCATTAACGTCAAACATACGTTTCCCCAAAATTCTCCGTTTCCAAAATAATCACAATTTCAAAATCAACAATTTTCCAAAAAAAAAACAACACACATTCTTAGCAAAGAGGACGTCACCCCGTTCATAAACAACACATCGTTCTAGCCTTACAAGCTCATTAAATATCACCAAAATGTCAAAAACGCACGTTGACCTCAAATTGCGTTTCCAAATTCCACCCATTTTAAAAAATAACCTCACCATCAAATAGAGCGGAAAAAAATACCATCTAATCGACCCCTCACTCGACCCTAGTCCTCCCCCATCACCAACTTTTTCCAACATAGCCATACGTATTCAAGCACACACGCGATTATAGGTAGAACCCCCCTTACCACACTACTGCACAGTTTTAGTCCTAGAGACTTGAAATATATTTTGCCGGTAGAGGGGGTCAGGGCCATTCATTTTTGTCAAACAATTTTTTTGTAAACTCTTTAGTTTCCAAAATATAGGAATTTCAAAATTGATCTTTCTTCAAAAAAACATTAAAAATTAAAAAGTTTTATTATAAAAGATAATGGACATAGAGACCGTTCGTTTGAGCCATGGCAGAACATTCTATCATGTTTGGTTTTCAAACTATCACCTACTTTCGAAAACAAAAATTTTCAAAAAAAAATAAAAATATAACGAGTGGTTCATAGGAAAGAGGACGTCAGCTCGAGTCCAACGACACCTCATTTGTCAACATTCGACCTTGGGTTCACGAGATATTGGCTTGGACTCACGCGGCGGCCATGACACTCTTTAGAACTGTCACCACTCCCCTACTACTATGTGAAAGTATTTATTTATAATTAATATGACAAGATAAATAATAAAACGTCATTACTACTTTGTTAAAACAGATAGTTGTTGAGAACTATACTGATATTTGAGTGTTGGAATAAAATAACCAGTTTGAAATTATATTCCAAGAATATTGGTTGGTTGGTTGGTTCCTTAGTTTAGGGGCTGCGACAACGCGGTCATGTAGCCCCGTGTACTTTGGGTGTGTGTAGAATCTGTCTGATAACCGGTGTTAATTGTGATGACTGTATTAGTGTGTGTATCTGTTGTTTTTTTTAAATTCAAGTAGGGACTGCAACTTTGAATTTTCAAATAGTTCCTACTTTAGCTGCCAAACTCCACCGTCAATGACTACTAGGTCTAGTTCAGAACTAGCTACTAGACGCCACCGCTGTCGGCTCTTGGCAACGAACGTAGTAACCTAAGAGCGTTGTTTACATTCTTAACCTATCCAATTTAGTTTCACACAGGTGTAATTAGTGGAAAGATCTTTAACATGCCATAAATCTATGACATGGGACCGTCGGCTTTAGTTCCCCTCCGAAGGAAGACATACTGAGGGATTTTTAACGCTCTTAAAAAATCCGACGGCTTTGGCCGGGTTTGAACCCGCTATCTTGGGCATAGAAGCTCAGCATGCTACCAACTACGCCACCGAAGCCGCCTACCAAGAATATTAATAAATGTAAGGATAAATAATTAGAGCGTTATTAAATACAAATAAATGTTGTAATAACATTTTTCATGAAGTGAACATGGAAATATCATTGTTAAGAAACATGTATTGAAATATCGAAATAAGGACAGGGTGACATATTGTTAGTCAACTTAGTGTCGGAAATAAGTCAGGATGGTCTTAAATAAATTATATTCATAATTTGAATTCTCTAAAGGGAGGTAAAATATGAATTCGTGCAGACTATACTCAGAAAATTACGGTAATACTACAATGGATTTTAATGTGTGGAATTTACGAATGGTGTACAGAATTATTTGAAGTTTATGAATTTGAATGCGAAGCACGAGGACATAATTGTATAAGAAGTAGTTAGAGATTTCTTATAGTGTGACTTGGAAAATATTCACCGTTGGGTGAATATAAAATACGGTTACTGATTTTCCTTGCATCAGTGTAGAATGCATTGAAATGGTTTTAATATTTGCGATTCCGTGCGAAAGCTGGCGTAAATTGAAGTTACTTATTGTTAATAAAGAAGCATATTTGAGATGTTTCCTAGATTTGTTCACAGGGAGTGTGAAATTGTAAATTGCAATGAGGCAAATTTGAGAACAGAGGCGTGGAATGAAGTAATATGCCATGCACCTAAATTAATATATGTGTTAATGATTTGTAACTGAGAGTCTCGCAACGAAATTCATCACTATCGGAGTTATTCAAAGATTGGTGTGAACACTTTTGAACAGTGCTTAACTTTATCGTTCGTCACAATTGTTCATTTTGATGTGGCAAGTATGTTATAACTTCCAACTATGAATGCTATGCGTGATTTATATTCAAAGGAATAGCGATGAGAATAAAATCGTTTAAGAATTTATTATTACAAGAAGGAAAATTTTGTGCTGACCACAACTTTGTATATATTTGTATATAACGAACATTTAAATATATTCATTAATTAAATTTAGATTGGAAACTACGGATCGCGTTAATGAAACGCATTGTATAGACTAGGGTAATGTCTGAAACCACCGTCGTTTCATATTTCACTAAATTTTAGTGATAGTCCAGAGGAACTACACAGCATTTAAGGTAATGTTAAAATTTGAATTTTTTGACATGCTAGATTTATGCATCATTCTACAATTTCCAGACAACATGAAGTGTGTCCAAAAAAAATTCAGTTTATTTGAGGCGTCAAATAGGACACAATTTTTATTTATGTGTGTTAGGGACATAGTTGTATTGTCCTTAGTGAATAAACTCAACAAGCACTTTTTAGTATGCTTGTAACCATTTTATGTTAACTGGCCGCTTACTCATTTGATTATCGACAAAAAGTGGTACTACTAGTTAGATACAGGCGCCCACTAGAGTTTTAACCTAATCACCCCTCGAGATTGGAGTTTCTCGAATTGCTATTAACGTAAATATTTGTCAAAGTATGTAACTAGTCTGGTAGTACTATTTTTATACTCTGTATGAACCACGAATATCCCAATTCTACACTTAGCAGGGAACGGTAAGTTATTTTGAGCTGGGTATCTATGTTCCTGCAATCCTTTTCATCTCAGCGGATATAGGTGCTGATTGGCGATTTCGGGCACAGTACAAATCTACACCGTTTCACCGATCGGAACCAAATTTCACATACTTACACTTCGGGACCCGACGAGTAACACTGCCTGCTTGAAATTTTGGACAGACCACTCCATTCCTTGCATTTATGTCCATTGGCACAAATCTAAACCATTTCACCAATCTGAACCAAATTTGTTTACACACCCTTTGGAAAACTGCGGGTAACACTGCCCAATTTAAATTTCGGACAGACCACTCAATTCCCTGCATTTAGGCCCTTTGACACAAATATACACCGTTTCACCGATCTGAACCAAAATGTGTATACTTACACTTTGAAACCCTGCGAGTAACACTGTCTACATGAAATTCCGGACATACCACGCCATTTCCTGCATTTAGGCCCTTTGTCACAAATCTACACCGTTTCACGGATCTGGACCAAAATTTGTATACTTACCGTTTGGAACCCTGCGAGTAACACTGTCAGTATGAAATTTCGGACAGACCACCCCATTCCCTGCATTTAGGCCCTTTGGTAAAAATCTACACCGTTTCACCGATCTGAACCAAATTTCACATACCTACACTTTGGAACCCGACGAGTAACACTGTCTTCTTGAAATTTTGGACAGAGCACTCCATTTCCTGCATTTAGGTCCGTTGGCACAAATCTACACCGTTTCACCGATCTGAATCGCATTTTGTACACTTACCCTTTGGAATCCTGCGGGAGATACTGTCCACTTTAAATTTTGGACAGAGCACTCCAGACAACGCTCTCCGTTCCCTACATTTAGAATAACAAACAAACTGAACTTGTAAACCATGTATTAAGGCCCTAAAATCATTCATTTACGTAGTAGTGTAACTGTAAGGTATTTTAATAAGTCTATTGTAGGCGGGCGATTCGGACTGCATCACTTCGCCCCTACCAATGTTCTGTTGCAGAATTGCGAAAATAGTTAAATCTTGCGTTGCTTATAAATTGCAGTCACGGGGAGTAATTAGTGCAAAATGATATATTTTACCCCTTAAAACAGTTATCATCATGATCATATTAGGCATCTGTGTAATTGCAATGGTGTTGGTGCAATACATTGAGGTTATCAGCTGCAATAAGCGTTGGTGCTTTCAAATTTACCGTAATTTATTCCGAAACTAATCTTTGAGCGATATGTGGCCATAAATGATACTATTGCTACCTCAGGAGCTCGGGACAGCCGAAGTTTTCCAAAGTATTCTGATTATTTTCCTAAGGCGCTATGCGACAAAAGACGACACTGTTGGTCTCTACAATTCTAACAGACAATGAGATATAGGCCCTAGGCTGTGTCTTTTATTTCACTTACTCCTCTTTCTAATCATTTTTAGAAATTTGTTTGTAAATTACATATGTCAGTGCTGTAGTTAGTAAATAGCCGTTTCCCAATTCATTATTATCATTATTATCATTAGGAGAAAATGATCTAAATGATACGTCCATTATACTGTACTGCTTATCATCCTCACCTCAACCACCACCAACACCACCACTGTACCCTTGAGTACAATGAATATGCAAATCATAGTCCGCCAGCTCAATCAGACTTTTTCGGGGCATAGAATGTTCTCCCACTGTATGATTTACAAACTCTGGGTCAAGCTTAGGATACACTCCAAAAATAAACATCTATATTAAACTCTAAAATATATTTAATAAACTCAAAATTGGGCGCTATAGTAAAACATAAAAACTGTAAAGACATCTTCACACTTGTCCTAATAAGGACAAGGAATCACTAAATAAATATCTTACCAAAAACACTAGTTTACGGTTCCATTGAACCTGACCAAAAATGTCATCTAGGTTTCACTTCCATATAGCAATTACATAAACTTCTCAAGTGAGCTCAAAGACGGCTCGGTGTTTGCTTTTACACATTATTTTCATAATTAAACACACACTTATTACTCCTTAATTGAGTATTACTTATTACTGAGTTACAATTACAATGGTACTGATAATTACCATTTATTTGGGCTCACATGATATTCAAATTTTACCATCTCTCTCTTCAATACTATCAAATTACGCTTGTGCAGGGAGAACTCGTGTGTCTCGAGTTTTTGGAAACTACTTATTGAATGAAATAAAGATAAACTCCCAGTTATCCCAAATGTTTCCATTACAACCCGGGAACAATAGTACGGTCATGTAACAATAAAGAAGGGATTTTATATTTGTCACCATTAGACAATTAAATAATTATGAAGCACGGATCTGAACTTTACAAGCATGAATAATTAGCATGAATGGATCTCAGTCCAACTACTGGGTCATCTTAAAACATCATTATTTACTTCCGTCTACCACGGAAACCTACATTTCATACAAGACCTATATCAACACGAGGTTCTGTTAAAGTGACAAAGCACACAGGCAAAAAATTTACGACTTTGAATGGGAGCGCAAAGCCTCTTCCCTTCTGGACGGTACATTCAACGAGCCAGCAGCTCTTCTTTAAAATTTGGGAAGGCATGGCGCTTAATTCATTTCAATACAATATATTATGAGGTTCTTATAACCTATCCATCTGGCTCAGGCAAGAATATAATTATGGAGTTTTAGCATTGGCAGGTAAGATACTCAATAAAATCAACAATATATAAGGGGCTTTCGACGTAGAGGAACATTAGATCATTCCTCGACCAGCCTCTGGAACACATCCAATTTTGAGGACTTAGGACCAACAGTAACAGGATCGATGGTATCAGACCAACCGTCCAAAAATAGCGTCTTCTGGGTGACAACAATGCAAATCCCTGCGCTTATAATTCAATATAAATTAGCACCCTTTCGAAGTTTGCATACAGCAATACACACAAATAATCAATTACCGCGTCCAACTGTTCCCCATAATCACTTTGCCTAGCAAATTTTCACTAATTTACAAGCGTGATGATTACAATACATGCGCTCCAATGCGCTAATTACTTCAATATTGCCAAGTTGCCTTCCGAAGCAAGATTATTTAATTCACATCACTTAATTGATCTTCGTCCCAAAAATATAGCGTTTGCCTTTAATAAACAATTCTGACATTATATTTAAGAACTCTAAATATTTCAATAATCCTTTTATCATTATTACAAGGAGCTCTACGGCTTCCAACATTATCATATGAAAATTAATTAAACAATTAATTCATGAAGTTATTATTATTATTATCTTGCTTGTATAAATCATTACATTATTCTGTCATTTACTAGTATTCCACTGAATACTTTTCACTGAGTATTAATTAACACATTTAATTAGTTACATTTATCATCAAATTCTTTTTTCAGATCGCGCGATACAACGTTATACTCTGTTTTATACATCCCGGTTTCAAATTAATGAATTATATCTCCATATTAATTTTTACACGAGCTCTCCCGAACACCACATATAATAAAATTTGGTACTCACATGATTGCTCAGATCAGCGACCTGGTCTCCGATGACGGTACATTTTGCCCACTCACTTGTGTTTACATCATATTAACACCCATATTCCCACACGTTAATATTTCTTCCAATTTACACAAATTACATACACTGGTTATCTTAATTTTAAGAAATGCACTCATGCTATTAATTAACATTTAAAAATCACTAAAAATATTAATACACTTATATTTTCACAAAAATATTATATTACGTATAGAAATTTCACTTTTCGGCACTTATTTTGGCCTTACAAACGTGATCTCTTTCTTTTCCCGCATCCAAGTGGTGCAAGTATTTCACGTCAACTTCCTACTCCTATTCGGAATGATTGAAAGTCTCGTTCGTTCTTTCCCTCTACTGGTATGGCTGATTCTCCTATTCGGGCTATTTCAACTATCGGCAGTCTTACAGTTACTGCACGATGTCGTATCTCGTTCAATGCGCAAATGTTCGTCTAGCAAATGTTTATAACTGACGTTCACTCCTGGATTCGCGGCGTCTGCTACTACGGCGATCTAGTATTTGCTTCTCTTGTGGTCCTCGTCTGGACTTTTACTTCTGACGTATATAGTCTTAACTTGTGGAATTTATTCCAAAGTCTTACTGCGTTTTTACTTGGCAAAATGGTGCCTCGAATGTAGATTCCAAAAAATATATCGTCACTTGCTCTAATCTCCTCAGTTCATGAAAATTAGGCGGTTATCCTACGTTTACCTTAATTCGGTTACTTAACGTACTGGAAAAAGGATATAGAGTTCACTACTCTTTCGTTGTCTCGTGTTACTTTGAGATTTTGCGATACTTCTTCTTCACTGATTTTATAAGGCTAAAATGCCTTCGCCGGCTAAAGTATTTAAGGCCAAAGTGTACTACTTTGCCTAAGTCTGTAGACTAATTTATAAAGTCGAAGCTAGACAGTACTTTTACTTCTGACAAGGATTACGACGCTTCAAATGCCCGGCGACACTGTTGAATAATAACTGGAGCAGCAACTCACCTCAGGAGTGCTATACGTCAGCGACACAGTAACGTGCCACGGACTGAAGCAGACTGCAATCATTATTGTTGGTTGATCTAACGTGCAGCGACTTTACGCTCACGGAGACTGAATAACTGTGATGCAGTAACTCCCCTCAGGAGTGCTAAGATACTGCATGAATTTTCTGGCGCTCCCAGGGGTTATATTTGATTCTGCTACAAAAAGATCAGTTCCGCTTCTTCTCCAGATCTAACTTCAAAAGTAATCGTCGCACGATCATAAAATAATTACCTCCTGAATGCTCACAGCTTAAATGTCCAAAATATATCAAATTTACTAAAAACCGATCGTAGGAACCAAATAACATTAATTAAATTGAGCTCCTGAATTGCGTATGTGGTACCTTCGTTTTTTTTCACCACCACGAATTCCTGTCTTGGTGAACCCCCAATTGCGTAGTGCTGACATGACATTTCTATATGGTGCAATTGTTATTAACTTTTCTTGCTCTCAAAATTCTAGCTTCCAGGATAAATAACATTGGCTAAGTGATTCCTTTAGATTATTGCACGTTACTGGCTAATTCCAATTATTTCTCCAATTTCTTGGCCACACCTCCACTATATTGTAGGCATTTTATTGTTGACTAAGGGGTTTATCACAGGATCTTCTCTCCTCGTCTTGCGTGGAATATTCCGCTGGTCTATTTTAATCCGATGCGTAACTCGCTTCTCGCTGTGCTTGCAGATGATCTCATACCCAGCTGCGGGCTCTGTCTCCAAGTCACCTTTCCATGCGTCATAAACAGGCGATTTCATCTTAACCCTTCAGCAACCTTAAAAACTGTTCTATAATCTGTAATATGTCCTCTTTTTCTGAAGTAAAAGAGTGTGGGTTCGATACCTGGGCCTTTCCCACCACCACCACCACCACCACCACCAAAAAAAGTTATATTTAATTCTTTTTTCTGGTAGTTTATGTATCATGTGCCAGTTATGTAGTTGTAATCATTATCATCCATTAAAAAAATCCACCAGGCGAAGCCGGGCACTACTGTTAGTCACTTATATAGTGGGCGATGTATTGAAGATAGAGATATGCTGTCGGGGACCTTTTTGTAGAACGTTTCATGCTGAAGAATTCTTACAATCCTTGTATATAGATATTTTCTATGATATGCTCAGCGGAAGCTTAAAAGGCGCACGGACGCCAGTCTTTTTTCTTTACTTTTTCACTTAAATCGTTACTGCTTGGCTTCCTTTGGACATAAGTGAATAAATTTCAACAGAAACGTTCCTCGAGATATCCCTTACCGAATGGTGATAACCGCATCAAAATCCATCCAGTGGATCTAGAGATTACCCGTAACGTCCAATAATCGAGGACATTGTTTTAAACTAAGTAGAGATTACGACAATGAGTTGCTACAATGAAGACACTGATTGGCGGAAACACAAAATATCAATAATGACAATTCTTATCGAATTCTTATTTCATCTTTTTAACACTAAAGGCTTTATGACGTACGGTACAGTAAACTTATCAAACAATGTTTGATCCAATTGTATTTCAATAACTATTCTTATTAAAATGGTGATAACTCCAGTGAACAAGTAGTTAAAGTGCTTTCAGTCATAGAATCAAAGATAGAGGGTGCGGTAATGGTGAGCATTAATTCAGTCACTGACTACAATCTTGTGCGAGCCCATGGACCTTCATTAGTTAAAACATTCAATTATCGTGGTGTTTGCACCATGTTCTTTTAAGTCTGGTCAGTACATTAGTGCTCAACGTATGTGATTTAAACCAATGATCATCGAAATTAAAGTTACTAATTCATAAAAAAAATGGTATTGGCATTAGAAAAATTACATTGGACTCTATGTGTTCAAGATTTGTAGAAGCATTTGATTTCAAATAATCATCTTAGTGCCCTTTTTGGAACAAAGAAATATCTGGCCAGTTTACGTTAGTTGATCGCAATGTACGTTTTTTACCACCGTCCATTTAACACATCAGCATAAATCAAAAGAAATTGGTCGTTGCAAACACAATTCCCACACCCAATTTATAAAAAACAATGAATGAATTTCTGAAACAGATTAAATGTATGATACATATTTCTATAACTCTCCCCTTAGTCACACTTTGAACGTAATTCCTGTCATCCGAGAGAAGCATCTGCCAGAAATAATTTCCGTCATGAATGCAACTGTCGAAATAATAATACCAATTATTAAAATAAGAAAGGATCCTTGCACATGATCGACTGTGAACACCACATTTTGATCTCTTTCAATAATTTCTCTTTCCTTAATATCAGCAAAAGTTTCTCCTCTTATCAACTCAGACCACCATTTAAACAACAACCCACTTTCTCTTATTCTTGTCAACACAGTATTGAACTTATCTGTGTAAGGGCTATTTATTCTAAGAAATATGGCGACATCGTGCATGATTCCCGAATGTTCTAATGGTATGAGCGGCTTATTTCTTGGCCTCATTGACAATAAATGTATCATAAATGAACGGGGACAGAATATTGCATAATTGTTTTCATTTTCCACCGTCCTTATAATTTCACCATCCTCATAAATGCCAATATCTTCGTATTCTACAATCTGCAAGAACTGAAGAGGACCAATATACTTAATTTTGTCAAATATACTACTGGGTATAACATCATCCCCGTTCTTCAAACCCTCCACGAAAAGGTCCATGGTGGCATAGTGTAGTTTCGATTCTGCTAAATCCTCCAGATTTAGAATTTGTTTCTCATAACCCGGGTTAGTGAGGACCCCAATTAACTTGGACTGAAATGCTGAATTGATCAACAAGCAACAGAACACCCAAACAGCAAATATAACTCGTGATGCGGAACTATTTGGTTGACGATTTAACGAGATGCCAATCAATATAGACCATGAATTTAGAACAGAGAGAGCAATGCCGTCATTAGTGTAGAGTAGATAAATAACAATTGATGTCAGTATGCAGGAAGTAAGAACCAACGTCCAGATCTGGGAGCTGAATATGAGCGTGAGTGCCTTCCAACGGGGAATTCGTTCCGCCCTCGGAACAAACCACAAGAGCCCATCTCTTACATGTGGGACAGTCATGTCCATTGCTTGCCACTTCACGTCAGTTGGCTTGTGATCACCACATGTTAAATCAGCATGACCATTAACCACATCGCCCAGTGCACCGACCCAACTTCCATTATCCAAACGTCCACCCCATGATCCATAAATGTTGCTGAAGTTAGCATGAATCATAAAATCTACGCAAAGTCCATATTTATTTGTTACTGTTAATATTATATTTACCTCAAACCCAGTAATTTTTTCGAAAATCTCGTCTTTTGATATCCTCACTGAATAATCAATAAATGGCGTAAACGGGATCACTGCAGCAGTAATTTTGCAGTTATTGAATTTCTTTGGAATCTTTTCCGGAAATAGTTCAGTATTACGCTCAAAATAACCGTCTCCTTCCATCAGCCACCTATCTATAATAACCACATTCTTGGTATTCCTTCCGCACTGTCCTGAATCACTAAAAGGAAACCACGTGTACAGATTCACGGAAGAAACGACAGTGTTCGATACCGGTGATGAGAGAAGTACCAAAATATTCAATACATACATCTTCCAAAGCCTGTCCACAACACGATTAACTGCAATTTGCTCATCCTTGACCTTAATAGCATCATCGATTACAACTATAAATTGAACACTGGAACTCAAAGCATAGGTTTGGTCTAATGTTTGAATCTGTGTGAAAACTTGATCACTTTGTTCAGTTCCTTGTAACACAATCAAGATATTATCTACATGTTCTCTCTCCTGTCTTGGTAGCTTATCGTGTGTGCAGTAAGAAACTACACCTGTATGATTTATATTGGAGTAATATTGCTGAAGAAACTGATCAAGAAACGGAAGCTCCTAGAGAACGATCCTAGAGTGATCGAAACAAATCAGGAGACGTTGTTCTTGATCGAAGTAACGTTCAACAATATTCAGTAGACAGTTGTTAAGATGACTTGTTTCACTGTTAATATAGAGTCCGGTGCTTTTTACTTCAGCACACAGTAAAATCATGAATAAACACAGAACATCGTACTGAGTGCTTTTAAGACGAGCATTTACGAGCACTCTCATTATTTTTAATTTATTGTCTTCCTTCCAGAAGTATGGATAAATGCCAGATGCAGTTGCAATGCTGCTATTGATGAACCTGAAAGTAAAATGGATGTCATATTTGTTATACTGACACACTTGAGTATTGTGATAAGCAGGCTGCTGGGTCTTAGTACGTAAACAGTGCTATCAGATTAGTATCGCACGGAGTTGAGATGACACAGGCTACGCTCTATGAACTGCCAGCCCGTCCACAGCGGACGACGAATCATGCGATCCGTCCATTTATCCGCTGTACGTCACATGTGTTTTTCGCTACACCCGAAGGTCATAGGAGGAGCTTCCACGTGCCCAATAGTACGGTGCCGTCTAACTTCATTGCACGCGTACTAATACCCCGCAGCCTGGTCACGAGTAGTATTATAATAACACGTACATTGAAACTTTCGCGGTTCGGTATATTATTATAATATTTTATTCTGTTGGTCTTTGCTGTTTCAAAAGTAATTGAAATATACTAATCGGTTCGCCAGGAACAGTGCCTGCGTTTTACAATAGTGACATAATCAAGTTTGGAAATGTAGGAAAGTCCTTCTGTTCGTCACCAGACTGGAACTGCTGTATGTAATTAGGCAGACAATGCGCTAATATTGTAAATGAGAATAAGGGTGTCCACAAAGGTTTCTCTGTGTTCCCTCTCCAACATCCCCATTCTGGACATCCTCATATTACTTATTCCCCCTCGCCCTCATATTTTCAGATCACACTAGAATACATTTTAAACTGATCTCTTCCCGTTATTAAACTTTCCGTCGTCCAACTAAAATTGGACCACCTCGTGGTATAGTGACTACCATGCTTGGCTGACACCTCGGAAGTCCAGATTCGATTCTCGGTACGGCCAAGAAATTTTAATTCTTGTGTGAAGGGTGGAATGGGGTACACTCGGCCTTCTGAGGCAAAACTGAGGAGAGGAGGGTCCAATTCCATTCTGGAAGTAGTTTTCCGTGATTTCCCCCATCTCTACTCCAGGCAAATGCTGGGATGTTTCCTAACTTAAAGACCACAGCCACCTCCTTTACTATCTTATCCCCAATTTTCCAATACACACAATAGCACATGCAGCACAATAACAGGCTATCCCACACACCCAAATACACTATTATACGCTATATGATTACGATGTCGCAGCCCGTAAAATAAGCAACGACAAAAACTAAGAATGGTGCATTATCTGTCTACCTACATCCAGCCATCTAGTGACGAACAAAGGAACGTCTATAAATTGTATAAACTCATTTTTCACACTTAATTTGATCAAACTATTCTGTTATCTATGCAGGCACAGTTCCTAGCGAAACCTTTAGTAGAATTCTATTAGCTACAATACGGCAAAACCCAAAAGAGAATAATGAAAAACAATAATGGTGATCTATTGCTCAGCAAGTTCAAGTGAACTGCTGATTGAGGCTGCTGTCGGCGCGTACGAAAGAGGGAAGCTGGAGACCTCGTTGTGGGCGGGGAGGGGGTAGAGTGACACCATTGGTAAACCATCCTCACGTGCGCGCTACCCAGCGCAGCGCCAGTTGGTTTCTGTGCAAGTCAAGCCTTTCGCGTGCAGCAAATAGCAGTAGATCCAGCAACAAGATGACAGGAGAGGCAATGGAAACCTATTGGCAACTCCAGCTATCTGATATGACATCTAGCGGTAAAAATGAGAAACTTACCAAGTAGGGTACATTTGTCACGTGGTGACTGTTTGTATATGGTTTCTTGTATTGGTAAGCAGATCGTGGTAAATTCTTCGTGTTTATACATAAGTAATAAGTTTTACTCGTTGATAAGAGTGCAAAATGAGTAAAAGCAAAGTATATTGCTCAGTTTACGGCTGTAAGTCGATGAATAAGAGGGCTGCAGATATACGTTTTCATCACTTTCCAGAAGATACAAATAGCAATAGCCGAAAGGTGACGATACCAAATAAATACGGGCAACAAGAGCAGGTTGGACCACTCACCACTACACTCACTGACGACAGGACGGGTTGTTCACTTACGCAGAGCACAGTCTCGCCGAGCCAAGCCGTACCAAGACAGCCGAGCCTAGGCCCTTATACTTACATGATCCTTGCCTAGGCCTACACCAGCCAAGGACAGCCAAGCTTCATCAGTCAGGTATCCTTCCCCGCTCCCTAGTTCATTTCCAATAACCCTACCAACCGTCATCACCTCGCTCTGCGATATTAGAGCCATTCCACTACGAATCATATAGGCCTAATTTGACTTCGCAGGGTAAAAACTTACCATGCAAATCAAGCAATTCCTGTCTCCCCCGAGTTTTAATACAAGTTAAACTCATCCCTTTGCCCTACCAAGCAGCAAATAATTTATAGAGTTTATGGTACAGTGAGCAAACTCAAATATAGCTTTTAAACGTAACAGCGCCATGACTGGAACTGCACAAAAACAAATACCAGCAGACAACCAATGCTTGATAATATGCAATTGACACATAAAATACAGTGGAACACACAAATTAGATGATGTGTATCGCACAGTTATACATATATACAATTGAAAATAACACTGTCATTATTGTAGAGACCACATTTACTGATTATAACCGAAAAATAAAAAGTGTTCCATATCAAACGCGTGTTATTGAGTATTTTTACCCTACTTATCCACATGACCGCAGCGCCCCAAGTGTTAGTTTGAGTTGCCAATTAGTTCGCATATTTTCCAGGGCTTCAGATGAACTAGTGGCGCTGTATATAAGACTGGTGTTTTATAAAAATTAATCAAATCCTAGTTACGGTATTGTAGGTGTTTTAAGGGGCGGAACTACGAGGTCATCTGCCGCTAGGTATAATGTTATTGGCATGGAACATGAACACTAGGAAGTGCAGTTCTTAACTTTTTATAATCATCATATAGGCCTACATGAAACACTAAGTTCTGTGTTTCACAAAACTCAAGTCCTCAGACTAGAATTAAATTTGAGAAATGCAAAGGGGACGGATTTAGGTCTTCAGTTATAGCAAAAGTGGCGACGGCTCCTGACCAAATGGCTGTTTCTTGTAGTAGATTATAGTTATCAATCGCATAATGACGAAAACCTTACGGTGAGGCGTCAATATGACAATTTGACACTCCTGCAACCTCTCACAATAATGTATATTTCAAAAAGTACAGCATAAACGAACAGAACAAAGCAGCTGTGTCTCCGCCAGTAGTCAACTGGTTCTGATGAGATTCCTGCTCCTGCCACAAGATAGCAGCACTGTCCACGGAAGGTAAATTGGGGAATTAATAAAGGCGAGGGCCCGGATTTCGGGCACTTTTCCTTACATTTTACCAAATGGGGTTACACAGGATAAGGCGTTGCGTTATAATTTACGTAGAATAATTCTGATTAATTTAACGTTGACTGTACATTTCATTCAAGATAGCATCTAACATCACAAGACAATAAATTTTCCACAGTTGATTGTTTCCTCAGCTTACGATCAAAGAGGCAAGATCTTTGTATGTTTGACGTGGAGAAATCTTCGAAGACTTTCAGAGATACAAGTTGGGGTCATAACACCAGACAATGTGGTGGATAAAATGCTCAGCAGCAGAGAGATATGGGCACAGATTGCTGTTGACATCTCTGAGCTGCTAAAAACAAAAAGAGAAGAAGAACCGAGAAGATTGGTTGCTGAAGACAGTGAGGATGATTAATTTCATTATCATCAAAGAAAATAAAATTGACTGAGACCTCTGGTCGTAACAGTGGATCCACCCTGAAGTAAGGCTGAACAGGCAGTTCCGGGGTGGTCTTAAGCCAAATATAGGGGCTGTGGGGTTTTAGTAGGTAAGAATCCTGTGCAGATGTAAGTCCGAAATCTTGCATTCTGTCTTTTGAAAATTTCCCCACGGTTTCCCTCGAAAAACAAAAATTATTATTGTTATTATTATTATTATTATTATTATTATTATTAATACCGACAGCGATAGCTACGCTCGATAACACGCAGCGCTAGGCCATGGAGTCAAGCTATCAGCGGACTCAGTAGACGTGGGATGGAGCCCCACTGTCGGCCGTCCTTGAAATGGTTTTCCGTGGTTTCCATATTTTCAACTCCAGGCAAATGCTGGGTTTGTACCTATTGATAGGCCATGGCTGCTTCCACCCACATCCTTGCCAATATTCATTCATGTCCTCGCATTAACTCATCTCGTGAAGTTGGCGTCAGGAAGGGCATCCGGCCATAGAAACCACACCTTCATAGGATTTCCTAGATTCTAATCCACGACCCCGTTGGAAACGGGAATAATAAGTGGTAGACATACAATTATTATTATAATAGGCCTAATAATAATTATTAATATTATTATTATTTAGTAATAATACGAAACTGCATTTGTGTACCAAATTCTTAAACCAATCATCTCAAAGTAGCCACAAGTCGCGACAAAACCTTTGAATTCCTCGGATTTACTTTAAGGAAAATCAATAAATATTTATTTCGGTGGGCGTGGGAAGTTTTTAAATTATCTCACTCTTTCTTTACACCTCGTGGTATAGCGTTCATGGCTGTCACCCCAGAGGTCCTGGTTCGATTTACGGCTCTGCCAAGAATTTTTAGCCTATTTTCATTTACAGACAAGTACTTCCGTGAAGAGCTATATAGCCTATTTTCATATCATACTTGTGTTGATTGCCTTTTTCAACATGCAATATTTCAGTTTGATTGCTGTAATAGGTTCGTGGATATTGAGAACCGTCTAAATATTTCGGATGGTCACCATGTTGGATTTTAATATAATTATGTAGGCCATAGAGTTATGATCTATTTGATTACGAGTATTGCGTAGGTTCATTATTCAAACGTTGACTTCGATCACATGATTAGGACACAAGAATTAAAAGACTTGATTTTGCACAGCCGCCATCTTGAGGTCATGTAAACAAAAGAACTAAATTAGATGTCAATGCATTACAATGATATGTGTATAGACATTTGCTGTGTCAAGTTTCACCGCGTTCGGTTGATTAAATCGCGAGAAAAGTCAATTAAAATGTTTCAAATTTGCTTGGACGCCATGTTCGTTTTGTAGTTAACAGGTTTTTAGATGTCACATAGGTGAATTTCTAGTAGTGTCCTTTATCACAATACAAAATATCAGGGTGATATCAGTAATAGTTTCGGAGATATAGAATGCCAGTGAAATATTTCGCACAACTGCCATGTTGGATAGGTGCGATGTAATAAAAGTTGAAGGGCACTGTCGCGGTCGGCCAAAGTAATACTATTAGCAGGTAATATAAACCGAAGCTGGGACAGGGGCTAATGGGCAAGATGGCCGCCACGCGCAACTGCCCTATGTTATTCTTATGGAGAGGTCAGTCATAGCTGGGTCAGGGGCTAAAGGGCAATATGGCTGCCACGCTGTCACAGGGGGAGGTCGGCCGTGAAGTTACTAAATGGAATATTTATTATTATTAATAATAATTTTACTAGGTAATTATTGATTGATAGCTTGCCACGGTAGGTGAGTGGTTATCGTGTCGGACTACCAACCCCCAAGCTTGCAGGTTCGCTCTTGGTCGTGGTAAGTGATTTTTGAAAGGCGGCAAAAATTAAGACACGCATGTCATACGATGTTGGCATGTAAAATAACCCAAGGAGAGGTCGGCTATGTAGTTGCTAAATGGAATATTTATTATTATTATTTATTATTATTATTACTATTATTATTAGGTAATTATTGCTTGATTATGTACAATCAAGACCAGCCTTATATTGCCCCACTTTATGGTGTAGTGGCTAGCATTTTTAGCTGTCACTGTGGAGGCTCAGGTTCGAGTCCTGGCTCTGTCAAGAAATTTAATTCTAGACTGAGGGTTGGAATGGGGTACACTCAACATTGTGAGGCAAAACTGACAGGAACTGGCTTTTGATTCATACCGCAGCCATTCTGCCTAACCTAACCTAACCTAACCTAACCTTACCTAACCTAACCGAACCAGATCCCACCTTACCTAACCTAACCTAACCTAACCTAACCTAACCTAACCTAACCTAACCTAACCTAACTTCAAAGTCAGAATGTACAATACATTTATTGTTTTTATACCCTCATAAATTCGATATAGAGAATGTCCACTACGATTTAGATCCTCGAGCACACTTTTCTGACATATATCATTAAAACGAGTAGAAAGGAATGTCTGAAAATTTTCACTAACACACAATACACGTTCACCATACATTGTGTCCACTTTCTTGAATGTTAATGATACGGAAAAGAGTATGCATTGGTAATTCAGTGAGCTTTTTTTTCTCTTTAATCAACAGTTCTGCCCCCATAGCATTGAGAATATTTATTTTAGTAGCCTATAAAGAAACCAAAAAAATCATATCTATTACAGTTTAGCTATAAGTGACCAGAACCACTATAACATTTTATTCTAATAAGGAGATTTCCATAATGATAAGAAAAAAATGCTTACCATAATGATGGATTGTGTAAGTAAACGTCTTTTGCTGCTTAATGCCACTACTAAACTGATACTCATACAACAGACAAGTGAGTTCATGTTACGCTGACGTAATCGTATGTTCCCACGCACTTCCTGTGTGTTGCACGCGCCGTAGTGGGTAAATTTGAAACAAGATGAGATGTTTTGCTAACGTAATCGTATGTTCCCTCACACACACACGCAGGCCCCTGTGGACGGGTCCTTGTGGAAGAGTCCCTGTGGGCGGGTCCCTGTGGACAGGTCATTGTTGACGGCACATTGTTGACGGGTCCTTGTTTACGGGTCCTTGTTGACGAGCCCCTGTGAAAGGGTCCTTGTTGACGGGTCCTTTTTGACTAATCCCATTAGACCGGTTCCTTTTGACTGGCTCATGACCCCTAATGCTATAATGAAATTAAACGTTGTTCCACATGAAACGCAAGCGAAGATCCGATCGCTACTATGAATTAACATGTTTGTTTTTTTGTTTTTACACATGTGCACTTGGGGTTTTTGTAAGAGGGCGGGCTTTTTGAATACAGATTTATAGATGAGTTAATTTTTTTAATTACCAAAAGATCCAAACCTAATAGGTAATTAGCCTTTTAACATTTCATGAACCAATAAGGCTTTGGGACTTGTATGAGAGGTTGTTGGACTTGAGGTGACATTTTGAATGTATTATTTATTTTTTGTTAAAAGGGCCTAACTACACTTTTTTTAATATCTCGCTAACTAATAATCAGAGAGGTTCAAGATTCAAAACAGCACGGTCATTGACCTAAGATTTTATAAACTAATAATTGAATATCAACATGTTAGGTGTCATAGGACTTAGAATGGTCAACCCTTTCCCATGGCCAATGCATTTACCAAAACTACCCAACACATCAAGGTCATTGACCTGAGATTTTATAAACTAATAATCGGGTACGAAAATGTGAGATGTTTACCATGCGTGATGAAACATAGCTAGGTAGAGAAAGAATTAGTGTAGGCTACATGTATGGTGACTGACAAGTCTTTTACCATTGAAACTTGTTTTCAGATCAAACTGCAGTATAGAGAGAATATAGGTTGCAGGTATGGGTTAATAAATGAGAAACGGTGTACGCAAACTCTGATTTATCAAGAATTAAGAGTAGACTATCTTTATTTGATTGGTTAAAGAGGATAGCTAAAACACAAAAATGCTCAGTGGTTACCGAGACAAAATGATCGCTACACACAACAAGCTTTAAATACTTGAGGCTAATAATCTATACACACACACACTCGCTTGTTCTAAACCAAACTGTGTTGCTGTCAGTGCTCAGACAGTAGGCTGATGACGAAATGCATTGCTAACAGAAATATAATCATTTCCGGTTGTCTAATGTTACCAGCTATCCATTTTTTTGTGTTGCAGTGGTAAGCACTTTTAGCTCTTGTATTGGTAGTCTTAACTCGATTTCCAGGTCTGAGGCTTAGAACGAGTTGAACTAAGAAACAAGGGCATGGTGGTTCAGTGGTTAAGCTGTTAGCCTTTTCACCAGAGGGTTCGATTTGAGGTTAATATGCATGTCATAAACATATTAAACTAAACAAAACAGAGATAACGTTTAAAACTGATTACATTTGTGTCTTTTCAAATTATTACTTGGATTACAAATACAAAGGTGAACTGGGTTTGATATACGGTTAATGCTGTCTATCACACACTAGACTGTAAGAAAGCCAAAAGAGCAAAAGGCGTAGGTAGAGCAGTGGTAAAATTGCTAAATGTAGAGAACTACCTGGCAAAGCTATATCGCATAAACAGTGCAGGATACAATCCAGCAATCAAAATTTGTATCATGTGGAACAGAGAAATGCACTTACGTGAGAAAATGCAAGTTCATGTGTAATATGACCTAACACACAAGTATTCACCTGTGCACGTGCACAATAAGAGCTAACAAGTCACATTCTGTTTAGTTCGTACGTAACGTTAGGTTATGGCTAATGCACACACCCTAGTACACGAGGCACATGCCATTTGAGAGCAGGTCAAGGGATCTAACTTGGTGGATGGATGTGTTCTAACGAGTCATTTGTAGTTGAAAGAGAATAATACTTGTTCTTAAGATGTTAAAACTGAGGAGATGGTATGTACAGTAAGACGTCTTGTTATTTCCTGTCTAATATTACAGACATGGCAAAAAGCACACAGTGCTGTTGCTATGACTAACGCTGCAGTAATTTGAAACCCCAGGTGTACATTAAGACAATGGGTGATGATTATACAAAGTTAGCAGTCATTGGATATTACACAGGTGTTCCTTCCGGTGTCATGTTGCTGACATGGCAGAGAGCGCACAGTTCTATTTCTATGACTAACCCTGCAGTAATTTGAAACACAAGGTGTTGATCAAGACAATGGGTGATGCTCATGCAAAGTCAGTAGTAATTGGACACCACACATCAACATTGACTAAATCATAAACGTGTTGTCATTACCAGCAGAAACCTCATTTAAAGATTTTAGATTTTACATTTTAAATTTAAGATTTTTTATTTTTAGATCTTACTTTTTTTAAATTTTCCTAAAAGAGTAAACTACAAGGTCACATACCTAACCTCATTAAACCTAACTTTACCAAACATAACTTAAGCTAATCCAAAGGCTAATGCACATACACAAAGCATATAAGGTACATGCAACTATCCTTATGCTAGTCTTACAGGTTACTGAACAACATGATCACTACCCTAACGGATTTCTTTTCATTTTGTTGTTTACACATATGTCAATTTTCCAATTTCACATTTTCAGTTTTTTTAGATGTCAGTTTTTAGTTTCTTCAATTTCATAATATGGAAAACATGAATTTTTGCATTTTGTTGTTTACACATTTATTAATTTCACAATTTCCCAATTTTCAGTTCTTAAAATGTCAGTTTAAAGTTTTTCTATTTCATGATATAGGAACATGGATTTTCCAATTTGTTGTTTTCACATTTGTCAATTTACCAAATTCCCATTTACAGTTTTTTAAATTTCAGTTTAATGTTTTTTGTTCTATTTGTTAATATGGAAACATGGATTATTTACAATTTGTGTTTTACATGTCATGCAACTAGCCTTATGCTAGTCTTATAGGTTACTGTACAACATGTTCACTACCCCCCCCCCCCCCCTCACACTGGATATTTTTTTTTCATTTTTGTTGTTTACACATATGCCTATTTTCCAATTTCCCATTCTCAGTTTTTAGTTTTTCCAATTTTATAATATGGAAAACATGGATTTTGCATTTTGTTGTTTACACATTTATTAATTTCACAATTTCCCATTTTCAGTTCTTAAAATGTCAGTTTAAAGTTTTTCAATTTCATGATATAGAAACATGGATTTTCCAATTTGTTGTTTTCACATTTGTCAATTTACCAAATTCACATTTACAGTTTTTTAAATTTCAGATTAATGTTTTTTGTTCTATTTTAATATGGAAACATGGATTATTTACAATTTGTGTTTACTTGTCATGCAACTATCCTTATGCTCGTCTTATAGGTTACTGTACAACATGATCACTACCCCACTACCCCTTCGGACTGTTCCCTATGGACTGGCCCAAGCATTTTATCCAAATTATGTCAAAGGGACCTGCCCACAGGGACCCGTCAACAAGGACCCGTCCTCCGGGACCCGTAAAAAAATGACTCCCTTCAAAAAGGACCCGTCCAAAGGTGCTAGTCAGCAGGCACCAGTCCAAAGGAATACATCAACAGAGATCAATCAAAAGGGGTTAATCAACAGGGGTCAATCAAAGCTTAAGTTAAGCTACGGCAGCCATTTTGGAACTGTTTGATCACACCTCGTAGGGTTAGGTTAGGTTGAGTTAAGCTACGACTGCCATCTTGGGACTTTATGATCACACCTCGTAGGTTTAGGTTAAGTTAGGTTAGGCTAGGTTCAGTTAAGCTATGACCAATATTTTGAAAATTTTTTGATCGCACCTCGTAGGTTTAGGTTAAGTTAAGCTACAGCCGCCATTTTGAAACTTTTTGATCACACCTTGTAGGTTAGGTTAGGCTAGGCTAGGTTTGGTTAAGTCGCAGCCACATTTTTGGAACTTTTTGATCACACCTCGTAGGTCAGGTTAGGTTAGGTTAGGCTACGGCCACTATCTTGTTAGGTTAGGCTAGGTTAAGTTAAGCTACGGCCGCCATCTTGTGAGGTTGGGCAGGTGGAGGTGGATTTAGAACTGTCCAAAACACACTACTTTACTTCATAAGTGCCACAAGGCTCCAATGGGACCACAAGTCCTTATATAGATCCCCTTTAATTAATATCTACCCAATAGATACACACTTATCATCAAAGTCATAAGTTGGCCACATGGAAATTTAATATTTTCGTTTTGAGGCAGCGTGACACAACGTGGTACATATCACTATATGTACTGCACAGTTTTTGTCCTAGGGTCCTGAAATTTATTTTTGGGGTAGAGGGGGTAAAGACCTTTCATTTACTTTAAACAAACATTTTTGTAAAATTCTTAGTTTCCAAAATATGCACAATTTAGAATATTGGAATTTTTTCGGAAAATTGAAAAAAAATGTTAAGTTTTGTTTCAACGTTAAATAACTTAAAGAATTTTGTTTGAGTCTATATATGACTTTTTAGAATGAAATGTTTTCAAAATATCGCCTACTTTCACAATTAAACATTTTCGGATTTAGTCCCAGAAACCTGGGCCTTGGTTTGTGGGTAGAGGGGGTAAAGACCTGTCATTTATATCCAACACACTTTTTTGTAAAATTCCTAGTTTCCAAAATATCGTCGTCCATTTTAAAAAATGAACATTTTTGGAAAAAATATCTAAAAATCCATATTTTGTTCTAACGATTAAGGATATAAAAGCCATTGGTTTGAGTCTATATATGACTTTATAGGATGATTAGTTTTCAAAATATAGCCTACTTTCCAAACATTTTTTAGAAAAATTTAAAAGATATAATATTTTTCGACTAAGAATGGGATAAACGTAGGTGTTAGAGTTAACATATGACTTTATGTGATTTTTTTTAGTTTAAACATATAGTCTACTTTCCCCATTCACCTTTTTTTTGGAAAAATAAATAATGTTCTTGACTAGGCATGGGATAGAGGTAAGAGTATGAGTTGAGAGTACCTTAGAGTACTTTAGATTTTTTGAAAACTTAGTGTGTTGTTGTTGTTGCTTACAAACATGGCAGTAAGCATTATGTTGTGATAAAATAGAGTAATGTAATTTCCAAGACCAAGAGAAAAATCCACTAAATGCATTGACAAAATAACTTGTCAAATAAGCCAACACAAAAGCTGAAATATAAACCAACACTAAAGCCAACACAAAAAAGCCGACCTAAAAGCCAACATAAAAAACGATATACAGAATAAGCCAACACAAAATGCCAACATAAGACCCCACACATAAACTAATACATAAGCTAATTTGTAAAATGTTAAACACTTGCATGGTATTACATTTTAGGTAATGCATGTGATACATGAACTCACTCGTCTGTTGTATGAGAAGGACTCGTCAACAATGATCTGTCAACAATGGAGACTGCTTGCACATTTTTAATTACTACACACCTCCCTCCACTCCTAATGCAAAATGAACATGTAAAACACAAATTGGAAGAATCCATGTTTCCATGTTGACAAATAGAAAAAAAAACATTAAACTGAAATTTAAAAAACTGTAAATGTGAATTTGGTAAATTGACAAACGTGAAAACAACAAATTGGAAAATCCATGTTTCAATATCATGAAATTGAAAACCTTTAAACTGACATTTTAAGAACTGTAAATGGGAAATTGTGAAATTGATAAATGTGTAAACTGGTCATACTAAATATGAGGAAGAACAATTGGATATAGAATATGAGTTTTGTCATGCTAAAATTATTGTGTAACGAATCCATGTAACCGCTTAAACTATTTCTTAACAATACATGTAATATTTTCTACCACTTTGCTACCACTTTGCTACCACCTTCTAGTTTGCTACCACTTTTCTACCACTTTGCTACCACTTTTCTACTACTTTTCTGCCACTTTTCTACCATTTTTCTACCACTTTGCTACCACTTTGCTACCACATTTCTACCACTTTTCTATCACTTTAAACTGTACATATTAAATATAAAAGCCAACGCTAAATAATTATATTACCAGAACAGATATAACCTTTGTAGGGTGCAAATCATACTAACAGGTTAGTTGTAAAATGTTAAACACTTGCATGGTATTACATTTTAGGTAATGCATGCGAAACATGAACTCACTTGTCTGTTTTATGAAAAGGACTCGTCAACAATGACCTGTCAACAATGGACACTGCTTGCACATTTTTAATTACTACCCACCTCTCTCCACTCCTAATGCAAAATGAACATGTAAAACACAAATTGGAAAAATCCATGTTTCCATATTGACAAATAGAAAAAACAACAACATTAAACTGAAATTTTAAAAACTGTAAATGGGAATTTGGTAAATTGATAAATGAAAAAAAAAATTGAAAATCCATGTATCTATATCATGAAAATGAAAAACCTTAAACTGACATTTTAAGAACTGTAAATGGGAAATTGTGAAATCGATAAATGTGTAAACAACAAAATGCAACATCCATGTTTCCATATTATGAAATTGAAAAACTTAAAACTGATATTTAAAAAAACTGAAAATGGGAAATTGGAAAATTGGCATATGTGTAATGAACAAAAATGAAAAAAAATCCAGTGGGGTAGTGATCATGTTGTACAGTAACCTATAAGACTAGCATAAGGATAGTTGCATGACATGTAAAACACAAATTGTAAATAATCCATGTTTCCATATTAACAAATAGAACAAAAAACATTAAACTGAAATTTAAAAAACTGTAAATGTGAATTTGGTAAATTGACAAATGTGAAAACAACAAATTGGAAAATCCATGTTTCAATATCATTAAATTGAAAAACTTTAAACTAACATTTTAAGAACTGAAAATGGGAAATTGTGAAATTAATAAATGTGTAAACAACAAAATGCAAAAATCCATGTTTTCCATATTATGAAATTGAAGAAACTAAAAACTGACATCTAAAAAAACTGAAAATGTGAAATTGGAAAATTGACATATGTGTAAACAACAAAATGAAAAGAAATCCGTTTGGGTAGCGATCATGTTGTACAGTAACCTGTAAGACTAGCATAAGGATAGTTGCATGTACCTTATATGCTTTGTGTATGTGCATTAGCCTTTGGATTAGCTTAAGTTATGTTTGGTAAAGTTAGGTTTAATGAGGTTAGGTATGTGACCTTGTAGTTTACTCTTTTAGGAAAATTTAAAAAAAGTAAAATCTAAAAATCTAAAAACTTAAATTTAAAATGTAAAATCTAAAATCTTTAAATGAGGGTTCTGCTGGTTATGACAACACGTTTATGATTTAGTCAATGTTGATGTGTGGTATCCAATTACTACTGACTTTGCATGAGCATCAACCATTGTCTTGATCAACACCTTGGGTTTCAAATTACTGCAGCTTTAGTCCTAGCAATAGAACTGTGCGCTCTCTGCCATGTCAGCAACATGACACCGGAAGGAACACCTGTGTAATATCCAATGACTGCTAACTTTGTATAATCATCACCCATTGTCTTAATGAACACCTGGGGTTTCAAATTACTGCAGTGTTAGTCATAGCAACATAACTGAGTGCTCTCTGCCATGTCTGTAATATTACACAGGATATAACAAGACGTCTTACTGTACATACCATCCCCTCAGTATTAACATATTAAGAACAAGTATTATTCTCTTTCAACTACAAATGACTCGTTAGAACACATCCATCCACCAAGTTAGATCCCTTGACCTGCTCTCAAATGGCATGTGCCTCGTGTACTAGGGTGTGTGCATTAGCCATAACCTAACGTTACGTACGAACTAAACAGAATGTGACTTGTTAGCTCTTATTGTGCACGTGCACAGGTGAACACTTGTGTGTTAGGTCATATTACACATGAACTTGCATTTTCTCACGTAAGTGCATTTCTGTGTTCCACAAGATACAAATTTTGATTGCTGGATTGTATCCTGCACTGTTTATGCGATATAGCTTTGCCAGGTAGTTCTCTACATTTAGCAATTTTACCACTGCTCTACCTACGCCTTTTGCTCTTTTGGCTTTCTTACAGTTAAGTGTGTGATAGACAGCATTAACCGTATATCAAACCAAGTTCACCTTTGTATTTGTAATCCAAGTAATAATTTGAAAAGACACAAATGTAATCAGTTTTAAACGTTATCTCTGTTTTGTTTTGTTTAATATGTTAATGACATGCATATTAACCTCAAATCGAACCCTCTGGTGAAAAGGCTAACAGCGTAACCACTGCACCACCATGTCCTTGTTTCTTAGTTCAACTCGTTCTAGGCCTCAGACCTGGAAATCGAGTTAAGACTACCAATACAAGAGCTAAAAGTGCTTACCACTGCAACACAAAAAAGAATGGATAGCTGGTAACATTAGACAACCGGAAATGATTATATTTCTGTTAGCAATGCATTTCGTCATCAGCCTACTGTCTGAGCACTGACAGCAACACAGTTTAGTTTAGAACAAGCGAGTGTGTGTGTGTATAGATTATTAGCATCAAGTATTTAAAGCTTGTTGTGTGTAGCGATCATTTTGTCTCGGTAACCACTAAGCATTTTTGTGTTTTAGCTATCCTCTTTAACCAATCAAATAAAGATAGTCTACTCTTAATTCTTGATAAATCAGAGTTTGCGTACACCGTTTCTCATTTATTAACCCATACCTGCAACCTATACTCTCTCTATACTGCAGTTTGATCTGAAAACAAGTTTCAATGGTAAAAGACTTGTCAGTCACCATACATGTAGCCTACACTAATTCTTTCTCTACCTAGCTATGTTTCATCACGCATGGTAAACATCTCACATGTTCGTACCCGATTATTAGTTTATAAAATCTAAGGTAATTGACCTTGATGTATAGGGTAGTTTTGGTAAATTCGTTGTTCATGGAAAAGGGTTGACCATCCTGAGTCCCATGACACCTCACTTGAACCTCTCTGATTATTAGTTAGCGAGATATTAACAAAAGTGTAGTTAGGCCCTTTTAACAAAAAATAAATAATACATTCAAAAACAAAATGTCACCTCAAGTCCAACAACCTCTCATACAAGTCCCATAGCCTTATTGGTTCATGAAATATTAAAAAGCTAATTACCTATTTGTTTTGGATCTTTTGGTAATTAAAAAACATAACTCATCTATAAATCTGTATTCAAGAAGCCCGCCCTCTTACAAAAAAAAACAAGTGCACATGTGTAAAAACAAAAAACAAACATGTTAATTCATAGTAGCGATCGGATCTTCGCTTGCGTTTCATGTGGAACAACGTTTAATTTCATTATAGCATTAGGGGTCATGAGCCTGTCAAAAGGAACCGGTCTAAAGGGATTAGTCAAAAAGGACCCGTCAACAATGACCCTTTCACAGGGGCTTGTTAACGAGGACCCGTCAACAAGGACCCGTCAACAATGTGCCGTCAACAATGACCTGTCCACAGGGACCCGACCACAGGGACTCTTCCACAAGGACCCGTCCACAGGGGCCTGCGTGTGTGTGCGGGGGAACATACGACTACGTTAGCAAAACATCTCATCTAGTTTCAAATTTAGCCACTACGGCACGTGCAACACACAGGAAGTGCGTGGGAACATACGATTACGTCAGCGTAACATGAACTCACTTGTCTGTTGTATGAGTATCAGTTTAGTAGTGGCATTAAGCAGCAAAAGACGTTTACTTACACAATCCATCATTATGGTAAGCATTTTTTTTTCTTATCATTATGGAAATCTTCTTATTAGAATAAAATGTTATAGTGGTTCTGGTCACTTATAGCTAAACTGTAATAGATATGATTTTTTTGGTTTCTTTATAGGCTACTACAATAAATATTCTCAATGCTATGGGGGCAGAACTGTTGATTAGAGAGAAAAAAAAGCTCACTGAATTACAAATGCATACTCTTTTCCGTATCATTAACATTCATAAAGTGGACACAATGTATGGTGAACGTGTATTATGTGTTAGTGAAACTTTTCAGACATTCCTTTCTACTCGTTTTAATGATATATGTCAGAAAAGTGTGCTCGAGGATCTAAATCGTAGTGGACATTCTCTATATCTATTTTATGAGGGTATAAAAACAATAAATGTATTGTACATTCGGACTTTGAAGTTAGGTTAGGTTAGGTTAGGTTAGGTAAGGTGGGATCTGGTTAGGTTAGGTTAGGTAAGGTTAGGTTAGGTTAGGTTAGGTTAGGTTAGGTTAGGCAGAATGGCTGCGGTATGAATCAATAACCAGCTCCTGTCAGTTTTGCCTCACAATGTTGAGTGTCCCCCATTCCAACCCTCAGTCTAGAATTAAATTTCTTGACAGAGCCAGGACTCGAACCCGAGCCTCCACAGTGACAGCTAAAAATGCTAGCCACTACACCATAAAGTGGGGCAATATAAGGCTGGTCTTGATTGTACATAATCAATCAATAATTACCTAATAATAATAATAATAAATAATAATAATAATAAATATTCCATTTAGCAACTACATAGCCGACCTCTTGGGTTCTTTTACATGCCAACATCGTATGACATGCGTGTCTTAATTTTTGCCGCCTTTCAAAAATCACTTACCACGACCAAGAGCGAACCTGCAAGCTTGGGGGTTGGTAGTCCGACACGATAACCACTCACCTACCGTGGCAAGCTATCAATCAATAATTACCTAGTAAAATTATTATAATTAATAATAATAATAATCAATATTCCATTTAGTAACTTCACGGCCGACCTCCCCCTGTGACAGCGTGGCAGCCATATTGCCCATTAGCCCCTGACCCTGCTATGACTGACCTCTCCATAAGAATAACTTAGGGCAGTTGCGCGCGGCGGCCATCTTGCCCATTAACCCCTGTCCCAGCTTCGGCTTATATTACCTACTACTATTACCTTATCGAGTTTCATTGAAATCGCTCCAGCCGTTTATATTTTATTCACTCCAACATGCCGGCTGTGTGAAATATTTCATTGGCATTCTATACGCTATCTCCGAAATTACTACTGATATCACCCTGAAATTTTGTACGGTGATACAGGCCACTACTAGAATTACACCTATGTGACTTTTAGAAACCTGTTAAGTACAAAACTAACATGGCAGCCAAGCGAATGTAACAATTAAATAGACTTTTCTGGCGATTTAACCGCCCGAGCGCAATGAAACATGGCACAGTTAATTTCTATTCACATATTAATGCATTGACATATTATTTAGTTCAATTGTTTACATAACCTCACGATGGCGGCTGAACGAAATAATAAAATAAAGTTCTTATTTCTTCTTTCCTAATCATGCGATCGAAGTCAACGTTCGAATAATGAACTTACGCAAGAATCGTCATCTAATAGTACATAACTCGATGGCCTACATATCTATTATATATAATCCAAAATTGACTCATCACCGCAGGGCTCAAACCACTAGACCTAGAAAGCTGAAATTTTGCATGTTGGTTGATCCGCGTATGTAGAGGATCACTAAGAAACGGTTTTTGAAAATTCAATTTGTAAGTGACTTTTTTCGGCCCTTTGGCATTGACCATCCAAAATTGACTCATCGACGCAGGGCTCAAACCACTAGACCTAGAAAGCTGAAATTTTGCATGTTGGTTGATTCGAGTATGTAAAGGCCCACTAAGAAACGGTTTTTTGAAAATTCAATTTGTAAGTGACTTTTTTCGGCCCTTTTGCACTGAGCAAGGACAGTCAGTACAAAGTTCGGATTTAGCTCATTTTAAGCCGCCAGATACTATAAACAATACTCGGAGGTCCTGTAGGGACCCCGAAACACAATTTTTAAGTTCCTAAAATGAACGGTTTCGGAGATATTCCCAAATAACTGTGTTCCCTCTGAGAAACAGATCAACGTTACTATGGCAACCGCTGAAATTTCGCAGACCGGGGATAGTTTTCTGGCAATATCTCGAAAACCGTTCGTTTTAGGGCCTTAAAACGCGGGGTTCGGTTCCCTCTTCTAACCACGAACATTGCTCCTCGCATTGATACGCGTAATGTGAGATATATTTTATTTATAGAGGTGGCTTTTTGCGTCGGATACGATCGTGATTTTGAGTCTAATTTTATACTCTTTTAGCTGGTTATTGTAAGCGAGCTTTGAGATCTATACTCTAATTTACAATGTTTATACGCTTTCTATTTTGCACGGTATGCTTTCTTTTTTTTTTATAAATTTGTTTTTTGTTAACTGAATATATTTTTTGCCAATTTTGATCTGCTCTTTTTCGTTTTTTTTACCATGGTCAGCAACCCATATTTACCGTCGAATGTGTCGTATTCTACCAGCTGTCACGTTAATTATTATTTTTTCTTAATTACTCTTACTGAGGAATTGGGCAAACTTATTTCAATAAAGTTGGTATTTTGTCTTTCACGGCCATTGGATCCCCGCACAAGGCACGGCTTAAACCTAGAAATGTTGCTGAGTTGGACTAATAGACTAATGGTGCAGCAGAAAAGAGTAGAATTGAAGCTTTTGAAATGTGGTGATACAGGAGAATGATGATCAGATGGGTAGATAGGTTAACAAATGAAGAGGTTTTAAGACGAGTGGGAGAGGAGAGATGTTTCTGGTGACTGCTAATGAAGAGAAGAGATAGGAGGGTAGGACACATATTAAGACACCCAGGAATAGCAAGCTTAGTTATAGATGGGAGGGTCGCAGACTAGAACTGTAGGAGTAAACCAGGGTTAAACAGATGCCTCGGATGTAGGATGTGGTAGCTATGTAAAGATGAAACTATTAGCTCAGAAGAGGGCGACATGGAGGGCTGCATCAAACCAGTTAAAAATCTGAAGACTCAAACAACAACAATCAGGAATTTTAATTACTTAGAGAGGCATGTGAGGCAAAAGGGTGGTTGGAAAATTTCAGTCCATGGGATGTAACACTGGAAGAGACTGCATAATGTACATCAGCGGCCAAGGTGAAAGATATGTAACTATAGGTCTAATAATAGCGATATGTTGACGTTCAAATCATCAATAAGTATGGCCAAATTACATCCAGAATAGCGTAAGTGAGAATAATTTTAATTCCCCAAATTCCGATAGATTTGCCATTCCAGTGTGCAAGAGTGCAGTTCCCTCTTCAAACAATATTCGCAATTTCCTTAACGAAGCGCAATGACACACACTTAACAGTAGCACGTGTACATTTAGGCAAAACAATTTTTTTCCTATGGGCAACTGTATGTGGCGTGCTCGCGAGCATGCGGACAACAAAATCGTTATGTCTCAGCAGAAGATGGCAAAACCCAAAACATAATTTTAAAATGTTTTAACATAATGTAACCTCGAACCCTGCAGACTTTCACAACTCTATAAAATTCCCACTTTGCTGCTCATATCAATATACTGTATGTATCAGAATATTCAAAATTAGAGTGGACCCACCTATAGCCGCGATTGCTGTAATAGAATAGACCAATTATCAGCAATAATGCATCGTCCCCATTGTCTTGATCGCGGGCGAAGCCGCGGGTACCTGCTAGTATAAGTATAAAAATCCAACATGGTGACCATACTAAATATTTAGACGGTTCTCAATATCTGCTGATCTATGACAGTATCAATCTTAAATTTTGCATGTAGATAAAGGCTAAAGGTAAGTTCAGCTATGGGGCTTTCAATAACCTGGTGAGCACAAATCCAACATGGCGGTGACGCAAAATTTAAATATTTAAATGGACGTTTCTCGCGATTTAACCATCCGAGAGCAGTGAAATTTGGTACGGTAAAAGCTTATACAAATTTTGATCCACTGACATCTAATTTATTTCAATTGTTTTCATAACCTCAGGATGGCAGCTGTGTGAAAATTTTAAAATTTCGCTTTTATTTCTTGTGTCCTAATCACGCGATTGAAGTTTGAATAATAAATATACGCAATAATCTTCAACTAATAGTACAGAACTCTAATTCCTACATATATAAAAATCCAATATGGAGACCATCCGAAATATTTTGACTGTTCTCAATATATACGAATCTATTACAGCAATCAACCTGAAATTGTGTATGTTGATAGCGGCAAATAACATAAGTACAATAGGATATATGAAAATAGGCTATTAAGTTCTTCACGGAACTAATTGTTAATTTGAGTTTGAGGGCTGGAAGTCATCCTGGAAGTTGTTTACCCAAGTTTCCCTATTTCTACACCAAGCAAATGTTGCGATGTTTTGTAACTTAAGATAACGACCGTCTCCTTCGCAATACTATCTCCAATATCCAAATACACACAGCCAAATACACGGTGATATATGACCACAATGTCGCAGCCCTTAAAATAAGCAACAACATCTCTCTTTAACTAATTGAAAATATTCAAAATTTTGGCACTAACCGAGATGTAGTGACCATGTGCTGAAAGAGTTTATAGCAGACATTACTGAAGTCATAGACAGCCATCCCTGTGTTCCATAAAAAAAGGCTCGGTTTAGAATAACCATCAGGAGAGAGTGATGACAGGAATGTTAAATATTAGACCTACAGTGTTTTATGGTATGTTTATATCACGATCCCAAAAAATTTAGGGGTCTCGTGCTCTCCCTGCTCACAAGGTGAGGATGCCCTTAATTAAAATACGCTAGATTTTCAGAAGGAATTGCTGCTTATTGAGTAGAAATAACAATATTAATTATAGGACTGTGCCCAGAATACAGCATGTGCTACAATTATAAACATTTCCAGATTGGCAATCTAAATTGCTTTTACTATGTCTTTGAATGTAGGGACGGCTTTTTTGTGAGTATTTTGAATTTCAATATTGCATTTTGTAGGAATTTTCAACCAAACCCGCATTTGGCAAGTATTTTCAATCTAAATTGCATTTTGTAGGTTTGACATTTTGTAAGTATTTTGAATCTCAATTACACTTTGTGATTATCTTGACTCTCAATTACATTTTGTAAATATTTTCAATCTAAATTGCATTTTGTAAGTATTGTCAATCCAAATTGCATTTTTTATGTATTTTGAATCCAAATTGCATTTTGTGATTACTCTGAATCTAAATTGCTCTTTGTCTATTTCTTTTTAATCTAACCTGAATTTTGTGCATATTTTCAATCTAAATTACTTTTTGAGTAGTTTCCATCTGAATCCCATTTTTTCAGTGTTTTCCAGTATATATTAATTTTTTTGTGTATTTTCAACCTTTTGTCAGAATTTTAATCTCCTTTAGTTTTCGTTATGGTTTCCGCCTCAATTATCATTATCATTATCATCATCATCGTTATACACATTTCCAAAAAGATACACACACCATTGCTGCCAGAAAATAATTCATAAGTTTCAAAATTCTAATAATAACTCAACATTTTTCCACGCTTTTAGCTGATATTCGCTGTTACCTCAAATCTCCCATGGTCATACGAATATTTTAATATTTACTTTTTAGTGCACATTAAGCCTTCAGCCACATACTGCACCTCCATCAAGAACACATCTGCTACTCTTAATTGAGCATTATTGTTTTATTTGCAACTAGCTAATGTACCCGGCGGTGCCCGGGAGGTGTCTTTATATGTTATAGAAAGATAAATGCCAAATTATTTTGCAGAGTATTTTAATTTTGCCCATAATTGAGTTAAGAACATAGTTGTACTCAAGAGCAATATTAACTCACCGTAACCCTTGTCGTAAAGGACAGTGGAATACAATAACGTAGCAGAGCATGTGCAGGGTTAGCCAATGTATTCCTTTTTTATTTTATTTCTCTACAACGACCACTGTTGGTTGGTTGGATCCTCAGTTTAGGGACTGGGACAACGCGGTCATGTAGCCCCGGGTACTTTGAGTGTGTGTAGAATCTGTCTGATAACCGGTGTTAATTTTGATGGCTGTATTAATGTGGGTTGTCGGTTTTTATTATTCAAGTAAGGACTGCAGACATTCAATTGTCAAGTAGTTCCTACTTTTTCTACCAATCGCCACCGTCGACGATAACTAGTTGTGAACTTGGTTAATAGATACCATCGCAGTCGGATTCTGGTGACGAACGTTGGAACCTAAGAGCGTTAATCAGATCTTACCTATAATTTAACTTCACAAAAATGTAATTAGTGGAAGGTTCCTTTACATGCCATAAATCTATGACATGGGACTGCCGGATTTACTTCCCCTCTAAAGGAAGGCATAATGAGGGATTTTTATCGCTCATAAAAATCCTATGACCTCTGCCGGGTTTGAGCCCGCGGCCTTGCACATAGAAGCTCAGCATGCTACCAACTGCGCCACCGAAGCCGCTAACGACCCCTGTATTCAGATTGTTATGCCGTTCAGACTCCTAATGTTCTTATCGTGGTTTGGATAGAGAATGGATTGTCATGGCCTCTTACAGAGATAAATGGAAACCTGGTGTTCATGTGTTGACCAACTGTTGCCATGGAAACGACCAGCCTTGCCATTCCATCATCAGTTTATTTTCTGACTTTATTACCTTTTGCTCGAGTGTCAAAAGGCGAAAATCAGAAGAATGAGAAAGACTATCGAAAATTCATGTAGCCAGAGGTTTCTTCTCGTCTTGAATTATGTGTATGGTTGAGATTGGTGGATCGGTGTAGATTTGTATACAGAACAAACCCATCCACTCACATTCGCACATACATTTATACATACATACATACATACATACATTATGTACCCGTGATCCAGGGGAATCATGTCATTATCCTATTTTGAATGGAGCGCCGAGTGGAGTTTTGAAATAGCGCTCGCGGGCGGAGATCCAATGGGAGGAGCGCGTGCGCTGGCGTGGCGAATGAGAAGATGCTGAAGGTGCTGGAAGGTTTAAGCTACCCTATTTCTTTATAAGAGTTTAGTGCTTTTCAGTCGGTCAACACGAATGTACCCAAAAGAGATGGGTTATGCCCTAATCCTGAATAAATTACATGAGATTAATAAAACATGTAATTTATTTCAGGATTAGGGCATAACCCATCTCTTTTGGGTACATTCGTGTTGACCGACTGAAAAGCACTAAACTCTTGTTTACTAAGGCAACACTGAAAATATGGCTTCAAACACCACTATTTCTTTATGCTGGAAAGAAGAATGTTATGTCATGAAGCAGTCCCTGAATTTACACTAATATTATTGAAAGAATTGGGAAGATAGCATTTCGCATTCAGGAGATATGAACGAAGGAGTTTTATAGCATGACTTCACTGCAGGTTCACGTGACGTGCCAGAGCAGTATATAAGATGCACGGAGCAGACTACAGGACGAGTACAGTACAAGTCAACGAGTGCAATGACAGCAGAAGAACAACGTGCACGACAGTGAATACAGACAGCAGTCTCTAAGCGAGTGAAACGTCATCGCCGCGAAGTAGGGGGGTATAGTTCATCTACTGTAAGTTTGCACTTCTTTGACAGCTAGGGTTGCCTACCTTCATAAGGAAAGACTCAATTTATAACCTGTAGTCCATAACAAATATATACATGTTTTAATCACATGTAAATTTTTTCAGGTTATTTTTTCGCTTGTCCCAGTAATTGTGAATATATTGGCAACATATTCTGTCGGCCAGACTGAAAAGTTGCATTATCAAACTGAACTACCACGTGCTCGTGGGATGGGCGTGCGGTTGGTAATGGACGCTTTACTGTGTTCATCCGCCTGAGAAAATAACGTGTTATTTATATTAAATAATATTAATTATAATTGATAATATTGCTCAAAGTCGTCTGAAAGTATTATTTATATTTGAACGCGTGTTCACTTTTCAGATAAATATATAGTGGTTATCTTAAATGTTGAGTAAATATGTAGCCTGAGATGTCTCCAGGTCGGACATCTTTGATTTGAATATCGAGTCGGAAGCAGATACGCAATTTCTTGTTCAAAATATTTATTTCTCTCTTTTTGGGTTGGCAGTTGGCCGTCAAAGTGAAAGGTTGTGTTTTTCCCGAGCTCTCAGGTGTGCTGAAATGGGTTGTTCTCTGGAGTGTTATCGCGCGAGGATCGGACTGTGGTATGTAAAGGGTAGTCGTGATTTCCGGTGTTTGTGTGTGCGTACGGGGCCTAGTAACTTGTGGTTTATAGCCCTAGTGATAGCTGCGTTGTTAGTTATTGGAGGAGTGGAAGTGAATCCAGGCCCTGTTACTCCAAATGTGAATCAGGCAAATGACCCAGTGGCAACATTGAAGTGTTCGACGTGCAGGAAAACATTGAAGAACGGTGTTCAGTGTGGACTATGTGAAAAATGGTTTCACTTCGGCTGTATTAAGGTCATGAAGGAGGATTGTGATGTCGGGAATTGGTTTTGTAATGTATGTGATACGCCGGACTGTTTGAGGGTGCAAATCTAATCAAGGGATCAAATAATACAGGAACTTAGAACAAAGCTTCGTGAATCAGAGGAAACGGTGAAGGATGTGACTGAACGGCTTTCTACTGGGATCAGTGTGGAAGAGGGCGTGCAGGAGCAAACTGAGGATGACATTATCATAATGGGTGATTCTATGATACGATGGAGAGCGAATATCTCGAGGAAATCAGGTGCAAATGTGCGCTGTTATCCGGGGATTAAAATTGACCAGCTTGCCCAACAAGTGGAAGAAGCAAATGTGGAGGACTGTGACAAAGTTAAAGTGTTGTTGCTCCATGTTGGGACGAACGATTTGAAGAAGAGGGCTACAGCTGATTACATCATGGGGGAGCTCTACGAACTAGGCAGAAAAGCTAAAAGCAAGTTTGAAAATGCAAAAATTATAATGAGTGGCATTGTTCGGCGGGGAGATGTTCCGTTAAGGCGAGTTAAGACTCTAAACGACCGCATGGCCTGGGTCTGTGCACAACTGGGATTAGTGTACGTATATGCTGACTGCTGGATTTGTGGCCGTGACTTCGCCCGAGACGGGCTGCATTTAAATCGACGGGGCGCTTTCAACCTAGGGAGCCTACATGACAGAGTCATCGGTTCGTGCCGGCCATTGTGAGGAGGAGCAGGTCCAGAGGTTACCAGCCGACGGGAACAGAAGGAGCTACTTCGGGATATTTGCTGCGGAGTTAAGACTCTAAGATTACTGCAGGTTAATTGTCAGAGTTTAGGAAATAAATTAATTGAATTTTGGAATCTTGTAGAGACGTATTCTCCGGACATTGTCATTGCTACTGAATCTTGGTTATATGAGGATATACACAGTAATTAAATAATTCAAGGGACCTACGATATGTACAGAACTGATCGGGGGAAGCGAGGTGGTGGGCTATTTATTTGTGTGCGCCAAAATATATTGCTACTTTCTTAAAGTGGGCTGATACGGATTATGAAATGTTATGTGTACAAATTTCGGATAAAGGGAATAAATTCCCTCTTCAGGTGATAGGGGCGTATAGAGCACCGAAAGATAACTTTTCGCTTCTCGACACAATGTATGATAAAACTTGTACGGGTAATGCTATGAAAAAGACCATAATAATTGCCGGAGATTTAAACCTCCCCAAAGTAGACTGGTCTGGTGAGTCAACTAACTGTGGTCAAGCTCAGAGCGCGGCAAACAAATTCTTAAGGGTGGGGGATTTTCCCAAGTAGTTGACTTCCCAACTAGAGGCAATAATACCTTAGATGTTTATCTCGTAAGGCCTGTAGAGCTGTATATTAACTGTCTGAAAGTACCAGAAATTAGTGACCATTCTGGGGTTGAATTAAATATTAGATACGGTGACATTACAAAATTAGACTCTGATGTAGCAAATAAGATCATATTCCAGTATCGCAGGGCGGATCAGGGCAATTTCAGGGGTATTTGAATGAGCTATTTGTAGGATGTGCATCGGAAAGAAATCACATTAATATCCTGTGGACTAACTTTTTGAAAATTTTAAATAGTGCTATTGATAAATTTGTTCCATTTAAATTACTGAAACCAAACCCACATCCTTAGTATTACACACGGGAAATCAGGAGTCTTAAACGGAAAATTAGGAAATTATACAATAAAAGACATGATAGTGACAAGTATATGTTCAAATTTAAGTCCTTATCAAGAGAGCTCGTCTTATAAAAGAGGGGTGCTCATGACAATTATATGCAAGGTTTACATGGTTCGGGAGGCGATGGGTGGGAAAAAAATTACAGTTATGTTAGGAGAAGAAAGGGAAATTCAAATAATTTGTCGATGATAATGTCCGGTGACGATAAATTAATTACTGAGAAGCAGGCCATTGCTAAAGAATTAAATGTCTTTTATGGTAGTGTGTTCAATTAATCCAATAGCTGTGTGTTGGACCTTAACGGTGAATCAGGGGCTCCACTTCTCCAAATAAACCAGTCAGCAATTGTAAAGCTAATACAAAAATTACGTTACAATATATCGAAGGGTACTGATGATATTGTTAGTGAAGTACTTAAACTAGGAGGTAGGGCCGTGGCACGATACTTAGAGATGGTGTTTAATGTGTCCATAAACGATGCCCAAATCCCGGATGACTGGAAAAGAGCTACGGTAGTCCCAATATTTAAGGGAGGGAGCAGACTTGAATTGGGCAACTACAGGCCGGTTAGTCTTACGTCAATCGTTTGTAAACCGATGGAACATCTCATTTGCGACTACTTGAGGGAACAGTGGGAAACATTATCATGGTTTAATGATAGGCAACATGGATTTCGGAAAGGTTACTCATGCGAGAGTCAGATGCTATCACTTTTTCAAGATATTAGCGAATCGTTAGACGATGGAGTTTCAGTCGACGCCGTAGTTATAGACTTTGCGAAGGCATTTGATGTCGTTCGGCATGACATGCTACTCCATAAATTAGCTTCGAGGAAGATTGAAAGAAGAGTAATTTTATGGATCCACGAATTGTTGACGGGTCGTTCCCAGAAAGTGAAAGTTGAAGGCCGATTCTCGGATGAAATTATCGTAACGTCGGGTATCCCTCAGGGCAGCGTAATCGGAACTTTGTTATTTTTGGCGTTTATAAATGACTTTCCAAATGGGATTCGCAGTGACTGTCTATTGTTTGCGGATGATTGTGTAATATATCGAAAGATACATGACTCACAAGACAATGCAGTACTTCAAGATGACCTGAACCTGGTCTATAAGTGGGCGATTGAAAATAAAATGAAAATATACACAAGAAAATGTTGTCTAATAAAAATAGGGAAAGTGCGAAGGCAAGATTTTCAATATAACATTGGCTCGGAAATACTTGTAGAAGAAGATTCTTGCAAATATTTGGGGGTTCACGTAAGAAATGATATGGAATGGAGTAGTCATATAGGATGTGTAGTTTCTAAAGCTTACAAATCCCTGCACTTTGTAATGAGGGTATTAAAAGGAAGTAGTACCTCTGCTAAAGAATTAGGGTATTTGTCACTTGTAAGACCCATTCTGGAATACGCCTCGGCGGTTTGGGATCCATATCAAGTAGGGCTCATAAATGAGTTGGAAATGGTACAAAGAAAGGCCGCTAGATTTGTGCTCAGTGACTTTAATCCCAGGAGCAGTGTGAGCCGTATGTTAAAGAAACTTGGGTGGGAATCACTTGAGTCTAGGAGGATCAAATCTAGACTCTGCGCTATGTACAAAACGTATACAAATCAACCAGCATGGGGTGAGCTTAGCAAACGTATGGAAAAGCCTACTTACATGGGTAGGAGCGATCATCCTTTCAAAGTTAAGGGCCGACCACAGCGAACAAATTATGGTAAATATTCTTTCGTAAACCGTGCCATTGATAATTTGAACTCTCTACCTGCCGCAGTCTTAGAGCCTTGTCCCAAACATATAGGCGTGTTTAAGAAAAGACTGACTATTTGTGTAAATACTCCAGTTTAATTGTTAGTGAATTGTTATGTACAGTTATTTATTTCGATGTATATATAATTTGCCACCGGGGGACACACCCCCAATTGTAAATAAACGAATGAATGAATGCATGAATGAATGAATGAATGAATGAATGAATGAATGAATGAATGAAAATGAAAAGGCATCAGAACTATTGATTTCCCCAAGGATATACGCCTGGTGAATAATTTTCATATGGCATGATTTGTGCAAAAAAGTAGGCCTATAATATGAGTTGTTGTGTAGGTCCAGGCCTAAAAGTTGACTTACATGGTGAAATGTTTCGTAAGTTTTATTTTAATATCAATTCAACAGGTCAAGTAATGATCGTATCGTCTTAAGGACATCTTACACCAAACCTTAGTAAGCATTTTCTTTGAACAGTGAAATGATGGGCCTAAAATAATTCCACTCTCACATTTAAGTTATCAGCTGCTATGTCATGGCCAAGGTCTCGCTCATAGCTCGTCCAATGATGTAACAGCTGTTAGAACGATTATTATTTGAAAAATGTCACTCAGAAATACAAGTTTCCTTTTAAAAAGGTCAATGAATTGATATTGCGAGATGAATGTTGGTTCAGGCAACTCATAACAGCTGTTGACACCTTGACGGAATACAGCGGCCATTGCTGGCTGCCATGTGGGTGATAGCTCATTGGCTGGATTGCACGTGGTAGAGGCGGATTGATATATTCTGTAGGAGTATTGTTCCCGCGAGAACTGTCAAGAAAGTGCAAACTTACAGTAGATGAACTATAGTGATGATTCTAGATTATAGCCTACTTTCCTGGTGACGTCACAAGATGGCGGCCTAGATGGCGGCCATGACGTCACAAGATGGCGGCCATGAGGTCACAAGATTGCGACCATGACGTCACACAATGGCGGCCACGATGTCACTAAACTACGAGGTGTGATAAAAAGTTCCAAAATGTTAATCCATAGCCTACTTTCCTGGTGAGTCACAATGAAGTGTGATCAAAAAGTTCCAAAATGTTGACCCATAGCCTACTTTCCTGGTGACGTCACAACGAGGGGTGATCAAAAAGTTCCAAAATGTTGATTCATACCCTACTTTACTGGTGATGTCATAAGATGGCGGTCATAGCTTAACTTAAACTAGCCTAACCTAACCTACGAGGTGTGATCAAAAAGTTTTAAAATGTTACCCCATAGCCTACTTTCCTAGTGACGTCACATGATGGCGGCCATAGCTTAACTTAACCTAGTCTAGCCTAACCTAACCTACGACGTGTGATCAAAAATTTCCAAAATGTTGACCCATGGCATACTTTCCTGGTGATGTCACATACTATCAAGCCATTCACTCAGGGGCAAAGCCGATATCTCCCGAACGCATGGTCGGATTTTGACTAATGAGGTGTCGTTGAACTCGGGCTGACATCCCCTTTCCAAAATTCCAAAATGTTGATCCATAGCCTACTTTCCTGGTGACGTCACATACTAACCCGCCATACATACAGAGGTAAAGCCGATGTCTCCCGAACGCATGGTCGGATTTTGACAAATGAGATGTCGTTGAACTTGGGCAGACACCACCTTTCTACTGGACAACTTATTTACACCCCAAAATATAACCTACCCCTACTAGGGGGTGATTTAGTACTTTTTTTAGTAAATGCCGCTTTCCAAGTGCGACATGTGGGAGTTTGAATGCTAATAGGAAATTAAACGTTGTTTCTCATAAACTACATGCCAACGAGTCGACACCATAATGAATTAGCATTTTTGTTTTTTGTTTTTACGCAAGCGCACATGGTGATTTTGTAAGAGGGAGGGCTTTTGGAAAAAAAATTATAAGAAAAGGTTTTAGTGGTGAGGAGAGAGCGAGATAGTCGCCTACTTTCCTACGAAGTTTGCCGGTATCTCACGAACGCCTGGTCGGATTACCTGACTTGACAACAGGGCAATGGAAAACAATCTGACAACCATGGTTTGGGGCGTGAAATGCATGTGAACACGTGTGAAACAACATGTAAGCTAACAAGTCACATCCTGTTTGATTCGTACGTGACAAAATGCAAGTAGATGTGTCACATGATCTTACGCAGGTGTTGGCCATGAACGTTAGCTGTACACGTGTACGATGATAGAAAGCTCAAGGGTGTAAATCGCTGAGTCAGTAAAAAGTATCATGCGCGTGTAGGAATGTTGTAACTTGCTGTATAGGCTGGATAAGAGGGGTTGGGTGAGGGGTTAGGGAGGATAGAGAGAGCGAGAGAGATAAAGAAAAGAGAGATGTGTTGCTCATAACACTTTACTCTTAGTTGCAAGTCTCTAACAATTTGGAACTTGTATGTCGAGCTGAGGATAGTACACACACAGGGGTATAGGTTAAGCACAACATGAGTGAATAAATCAATGCATTCATAGCTATCTGATGAATTATGGATTGCAGAGGCTTATACGATGACATCCTTGCCAATGAATTCATCGCTATTTGATGAATCATGGATCATAGATTCTTATGCGGTTGCCATGTTTGACAATGCATTCATTGATATTTCATGAATCATGAATCGCAGAGGCTTATGCGGTGATTCGTTTATGCTTGGTGAAAGCATGCCTGTGATGATTGAAAAAAACAATTGCGATATTGACCGCCGAGTCACAGGACATGGCATTGACAGTGTGTGAATAGGAAATTGGAAACGTGGAACATAGATAACGTTAAAGCGTGGGGATAACAGGTAAGAAAAGAAAAGAAAAAACAGAGCATACTCATACACACCATATTTTTTATTTCATTAAATTACTTTTTACAATCATTACTACTAACATTTTTTTTTGTATTTACACTAGGTGGTTATTCGTATAGTTTTTTTTTTAACCCATGACATGCGGTAAATGAGTTTTCCACGGGGGCATGGACGGAGGTGGTTAAAAACTGGGGAAGCCGCAATGGTTTTATAGGTGTAAACACTTGATCCTGTTCATTTATATCATTATTGTCATCATCATCATGATCGTCATCATAATCATTTTTATTATAACTATGATCACTATTACTATGTACTTCATTTTGATGTTTTTCCATGAACACCTCTTGTAGAGTTTGCGTGGCGTTTGATAGTGATATTCTCTTTACAGATGGCTTGGAAGAGGGTTTAAAGACAACTTTTTGAGCAGAGGATAAACGTTTTTCAACAAACAAGTCACCATATTGAGTAACACTATGTTTTTGTTGCGCTTGCTTTTCCTTGTCCTTTTGATCATGTTTAGTTAACACTAACGTGTTCCATTTGGTATACCACATTGATGAGTACCCACACTTCAGACCTTACCATGTTGACTTTTAAGATTACCTAGACATTTTGTTGTTCTTTGTTTTGAGCACTGCCAAAATATGATGCCATTTACATTTTCTCGCTTATAGTTATAAGAGTAGCCATGATACAGGGCACGTGGATGACCTTTATTGGTTATAGTATATTTCATAGTAGCCACTGACTTGTATAGTCGATCCGCCTACTACAAAGGTGTGAACACTTGTGGTGAAAGAATGATGTTGTGTTGACGTTTTATGCAGAATGATGTTGGTGGCTTATGGTGGTGGCTTATAGTTGTGGTTTATGGTGGTGGCTGATGTTTGTGGCATATGGTGGTGGCTTATGGTGGTGGCTTATGGTTGTGGTTTATGGTGGTGGCTTAAGGTGGTGGCTCAAGTTGATGGTTTATGTTGGTGGCATATGATGATCGTTTGTGTTAATGGCTTAGGTTAATGTCTTAGGTTGGTAAGCACAACATGAGTGAATAGTTAGGTGAGCTTAAGTGTGACGTCATAGCCAGTCTTAAAGCAAGTCTAAACGTGTAGAATGTGTCACGTAACAAAGTTAAGTTAGGTTATGTTAGCTGAGTCGAGGTTAAATCTTTAAATATTCCCAGTCTTTGAGATACTTTCCAAGACCAATAAAGATCCACTAAATACATTGACAAAAATAACTTGTCAAATAAGCCAACACAAAAGCCAATATATAAGCCAACACAAAAGCCAATACATAAGCCAAAACAAAAGCCAACACAAAAGCCAATACCAAAGCCAACACAAAAGCCATCATATTAGCTTATGGTAGGTCACTTTATCACCAAAACAGTTGTACTAAAAAGTAAAAATGGAAATGTTCTAAGTGTGAGTGATCATCAATGTAGTGCTCCAAACAAACAAAACAAAAACATAATGCTCTGGGAAACCTTGTTTTTATTTTATAGCCAATATCGTTTTACAAATATATAATACAAAAGAAATAGCAATTCCTCATTCTTTTTTCAATGTTTATATCCACACATCTATAACTTTCCTTTCATAACACACATCACAATCAAGGCTGCCATCCTCTCTCCCACTGAGGTATCACAGGTTGCCAAACGTTGTTTAGCATTTTTCAACAACACTTTATCAGCCACATGGCTTAAACCAGGATGACTATGGCGATAAGAAAGGTCATGTTCTTTACATGCTTGATCCAAAAGATTAATATGAACATCACCACGCTGCAAACGTTTTTCAAGATGTGTTCCAAGGCCACATAAACGATAACGAGGAAGATGGATTTCGAAAGGCAGGTATTGAATGACTTTGTCAATGAGGCCATTGCCAGTACAAGTTTGATATATCCTTTTCCATTGATGGTGAAAATGTTTGATTTCATCCTCCTCCTCTGTGGACGATATTTGTTGTTGTTGCTTTTGCTGCTTTCTCTCGCCATCACACCCGTGGAATGAGGAAACAAAGTCTTTACACGTACTTTTATGACCGTGATAAAGTTTCACCAGCTGGCAAGTAGCACACTGTCGCATAGAGGGATTTTTTGCCATGGCCACTTGCTTTTGGTGATAGTAATCCGTACATGGTTGCAATTTACTCTACACAGGGTCTTGAGTCCTTGATTTTGGCACATGTTGCCAGATTTCTTTCACTGCACTCGATGCTACATAATAAATGAATGACTTGTGGAGCGCCAATAATTCCTCTTCGATAAAACTGTCTAATTTCTTTTTGCACACAAAGAACTTCCCAATCGCTTTATCAGTAGCATCACCTCTCTCCATGGTATTACGTTGATGTTTACACGTCGCTTGTAGAAATCTCACTGATGTCATCCACGGGCGAACCCTGAGTTTTAATTTTATTCAACAACTCACAACAGGCATTGGTAGTTAACCAATGAAAGAGATGCCACACTTGGGCTAAGGCTTTATGGGTAATGTTGCCACAGGGACAGCGGTTCATGAGTGTTTGAATTGATGGACATCCCAAGGCCATGAGATCAATACATGGACAGTTAGGTGTTAAAAATGGTTGTAAGCATTGGCGTTTTTCATTACCTACAAATAGCACATGGGCAGAGGGCAAATGGGCTTTCATCACCATGTCCAGGTGCTTATATGAAATGGATCCTTGATTCCAGTCTAGTTGCAAATGATTTTCAATCCATTTATGTTGTCTACAGTCTTTCTCACACAACAAATCAAAAGCATAGGGTGGTTTAAACACCAGATAGGTAGCTAGTGATATCCAAAAGGTAGAGCAAACAATGATGGCAACCTCTTTAAATATAAATTTGTTATCTCCAATGTTAAACCCTTGGCAATCCACAATTAGTGTGCTCAACATGTTGATGCTTGTCTGAACCAAGTCCAACTGACCACTAACTGATTAGCAGCGACTAAGGTGCACCCATGACATTGACTTACATTCCCGTTCTAGTAAACAAATTGAGGTTAGGGTATGACAGGGTACATGAGAAATAATAACATCAACAGCAACCTTTGTTATTACGTCATTTTATTGGTATAACAAGTTTTACATGCTTTTGTCATTTTGGGATAGGGACGATACCAACTCATACAACAATACAGTCTTTGGTGTTTATAGCGTTCATAACACCGATGATGCCCCAATGCTCCTAAATACGGTTTTTTGACTGTGAGCTGCTCATCAAAGCACTGTTGACGCCATCAGGTCCACACGTATCGTAACTTGTTTTTTCATCACTTAGAGGTACTAGCGAGGGCGAGCTTGAATGACAGGGTATATTACCCACTTCTATTCCACACAGGTAGGGACAGGCTGGTGACCAGCGCTGATGTTCTTGCATTGGTTCATCACTTTCTTCCCATTGATTTATTGTGATGGAACAAAAGGCACATTTCACTTCATCTCTTGTTTTTAAATAATAGAAACCAGCGGCTGCCAAGGCTTGAGGGTTTCTGAAAGTCACAGGCCACGTCGCAAAGGTCTTGAAACGTTGTTCCTCAGATCTTAAAGTCATGGGTGTAACACCTGTAGAGGCTTTAAAGCAAGACATGACTGAGTGGCTTGACGTGAGTTGACCTGTTATTTATACTCTTGTCAATTGGTAGGACAGTAAATAATAGTTGACTTGTTTGTGATGAATTGTCAAACAGTAGGCCGTAGTATTGGCTGTAACATTGTCATGCATTTCAAAATCTAGTTGAATGTCGATATTGGATTGCTTGACTGACTCTTCCAAGTAGGAACAGTCAAAGACAACCAGTGGTGCCCTTGTCTTAAAGGCTTGAGGTGACAACATGGGACCGTTTTCATTTTGTTAATACGACCATCTACGACCCTGTACAAGTCGTACAGGGGACCAAACTTATTTTTTGAAAAATTCAAATCTAGTCCTTCATAGGGAAAACAGCTCCGTTGAGGAATGGACGTGCATTTCTCAATTGCAGATGATCAAATTGTGTAGCATCTTTGGTTTGTTGATACTTGCGATTGGTTTGAAAATCCATGATCAGGTAGAGAGGTCTCTCTCTATAGCGTGCTGTTTTTACACACCAACTATGTGTGTTGATGGTTGGTAATAGGGCACACTCATGGAGCGCCCAGCTTCTAAATTCCATGGGTAATGGCATATATCTTTCCACAATCTTGAGCATGTCCAGTTTTTTGCTATCGGCAAGAGTCACGTGGGGTACTTTCCATAGCATTCGTTGTGGTTGAATTTTTGAATCTATGGGTGTATCATGAGCTCCCTTGCGTGCATTATTATCACTCCTGTCTCTAACCAGATAAAGCCTTGCGTTAACCACAATACTCTGGTGATATTCGGCAAAGCCTAAAATGAGTTTAAGAGGTAAAAATCCTGTGAAGGTGCCATCGGTGTGCACCATCCAGTCATTGGTCGATTCAGGGGACCAACCTTCCATTACCTTACCTTACCTTCTTCCTCATTATAAGAGAGGTATAGTTTCATGACACTTGAAATACCCACATTTCTAGTGCTATCCACCACTATATCATTAATCACATAGCGAAAATCTGAAAACAGAAAGGCAAAAGCATGGTTGGCAATCTTGGATGTCGTTTGTGTAGAGCCATCGGCTTTAGTGAGTCGACCTTCCATCTGAATAACACTTTCATGCGGTAGGGTGTAAATATCTCGGTTGTTGATAACAAATTGAATTTCATCATTGTTATTGAGTCCAGGTGTTTGCGCTTGATAGGAATGGGGATCAATTCTTACCACCCCCGGTTGCTCCTCGATGTTGTTTACCACTTCTAGGATAGAATTCATCATGGGGGTTGATGTTGTAACCCAGATGCTGTAAAATCTGCTTGTCGTTAGGTGTGAACGTGTATTCACCTGGCAAACAACTAGCACTATTCCTAGACGGTGTTGATACTTTACACACCAGTTTCATAGCGGCTTTTGCACCAACTTGTAAGTCACTGGTGTGGTAGAATCTAGTTGAATGAGTTGTTGATCTCTATTGACCAGTCTTAACGTTATATTACTAATAGGATTAACAGCCACACAATAAAAGAGCACTACTGAAGGGTTTTCACGAATAATATAGCCATTTGGCGATGTCACAATAAAGTCATATTGCGAATGAGATGGTTCTTGTTTGGTATACACTTGGCTAATAATATTACACGTCACCAACACGTGATGATCATCAATCAATTTCACCTCATAGTCTGGATCATGTTTTTTGTTGGGCTCCAACACTCGTGGTTTAAATCCTAGTATAGGGCCAAAGGAACCTGGTTGTGATTCATAGCCAATCTTAAAAGTAGAGAAAATACTACAGCGATGAGTGTTGGTATTTCCTGTAAGTTCAAACTTGTGTGTCTCATCAAGAAATGACTTTAAACCATATTCGTTGATCAGCACCACATAAATGTGTTCATATCGTATATCGTATATCCACCAGGTTTCAGGGTGAGCACAGAATCATTATAGTAAAACTTGTTGGTTACATCTTTACGTATGTTGTATATTCAATTGTACTTTTCAAGAGAAAGAAGTCCCAAAGCATAAGGTCTTTCACTCAATTCAATAGGCGGGTAAAAGTCTAGGCCGACTTCAAGTCCACGTCCATGCAGTGTAAACGTCTTACTTTATGTCGACATACTGTTGACGTTTTTGCTTATGCTGTGTCTTATATAAAAACATTAAACACAAACGCCCACACTGTTGACTGTTAAACGTTTTCTCACGTTTCACATCATAATACATCTTGGTCCTGTTTCAAAAATAGGTGACTAGTTCCATGGGTGGGGGTAGATTTCCAAAAACTGTTAAAGTACCATATCATGGATCCCTCTTTCACATAGGCCACATAATGCGTTCCTGGTCCTGTACTCTCATCTAGATTTAAAACTGCACATTCCTGTTTCCAAGGTCGTCGTGGTAATTGATTCTGCATAAACACACCTCGAAAATTAGAAAGCTTTGGTTGTTTTGCATAGCTTTAACTTCTTCATGGGTTAGAGCATGTCTTGCTATGGTTGAGGTAAAAAAAATATTTAGAGATGGAAAAATCCCAAATCCTTGATGATAAAAGGCTGGCTTTAAATTGGTGTGTCTAGCCCCCATAGCAAAGGCTTCTATCGTTTCATGGTGCCGCTGACTTTCTTTCAATTCTTGTTTATCCTGCTGTGCAGCTTTAATGGTTTTAGCCACCGCACTGGCACCACCCAAAGGCGAACCCAGAGCAGCCACTCCAGCGAATAAAGCAGGTAAGAATCCTGCTCGTTTGGGGACAGGGATCATTCGACTTTGTTTTGAAGCCTCTCGCTGACTTTTTGGAATAACACGTCTCTGTGCTGTTCGAAGGGCTTTCCTTACGGTCAACACATTATTTTTTTTTCATTCGCAAGGGCTTGTCCGCTAATGCCTTAACCTCATGCTTTGGCAAGGACAAGGTCTTTTTTTAGTCTTTTTCACCACATATCTTTATTTCACCGTGATGATGATCAACAACCGTTCACAAGAAAGTTTCAGTCACAACTAACGTGTTAGCATTATTTCATGGCAGTATATTCAACTTCCACATAAAGTGGGAAATCGTTTATGCTGTTTCCTGCTTGCTTTTCATCCCATGTGAGCATGAGATGAAATGATAATTCATCACCTACATTTACCGTTTTGAGGGTTATGGACCAACATCCTAAGACCGTTTATGACTACATGTAAATGGTTTTCATCAGGCATGGATTGTTTCATATGAATAGTTCCATCATAGTGTAATCGATAGTGTTTTAAATCCGAAGAAAGCACATACGTCAGGTGCTTGTCCTGGACTAGTGGTAAATGAATCCTGTCATTCACAGGTTTTTCATTTGTTAGATATACTAAAAATACAGATGGAACAGATTTATAAAGACTTTTCATGTGATAAGTGGGTATTCCACGTGAATAATGCGGTGATGATTAGCGGGATAGCCATTCACCGTAATCAGAGGTACTTTGTCATATAACTCATGCACTTTGTTATCCACATAAATTTTTGTTGTGACATCCGTAGACACTTGAGGATGTTTCACATGAGTCAATCGCTTTCCTGTAAAGTCATACCCTGTTTAGTGCGTGGCACCACAGACCTATCCACATAGTGTTTATTAGCAGGATCTGTTTCTTGTTTAGGATCATGTATGAGCATAGACCTCGTTTGGCCATTAACGCACGTCCAAAGACATCCATCATCTACATGTAGAACCAGTCTACTGTTTCTATGACAAGAAATGGTTCCATGCATATAGACAGCTTGCACACCTCCCTAAGCTTTAGTTCATATGAAGATTAAGCAGCAAGAGTCATTCCCCGTGGGAGACATGGTTTCCCATCTCCATCCAACAACACGAGAACAACGTCATGGTTCACTGTTTCCGTCTTCCATTCGCTGCATTATTGTGGGACCTTCAGGATGTGGAAAGACCAATCTTTTGCCCACGCTCAACACAGTGCTCGATGGTCTGCGTTTTCAAAATATTTATATTTTTGCAAAATCTCTCTACCAACCCCTCTACGTATACCTGGATCAAGAGTCATGTCTGAATTACAAGGTGAGAATATGGGTTATTTTACATTTTCTATGCAAGGAAATGTCATTGCCCCGGATGAGGTAAAGCCTGATTCACGCATGATTTTCGATGATGTATCCACTGAACGACAAGCCATCATTCAAAGCTATTTCAGCATGGGTCGTCACAAACATATCGATTGCTTCTATCTTGGACAAACATATTCTAACATGTGTAAACAACTTATTCGTGACAATGCCAATGTCATTGTTTTATTTCACCAGGATGAGCGGAATAGTCGTCACATTTATAATGAACATGTGAATCCCGATATGACCTTTCAAATGTTTGTCGAATTGTGTGCCAAGTGCTGGAACACTCAACGCCATGCCTGTTCAGTGATTGACAAACAAAGTGAACTCAACCAAGGACGTTATCGCTTAGGGTTTGATCATTTTATTATTATTTAAGGGACTGTCTCATTCCCTCTCACGTCATTTGTCAAGGCACCATGCCGTTAGCAGAAAAACAATTGAAAAAGCATATTAATTAAGAAAAGAAACTATTCGCCAAAAGTTTCGTCAATTAAAACGATCACGTGAGGATCATGCTTTGTTTATTCAACAACATTTAGCGCCTCCGCTAAAAACCACGTTTAAACCCTCTTTCAAGCCTTCTGAAACGCTACCCTCTGTTTCACAAGCTACGCAGACGCTACATGAAGATCCTGTGGAAGAGGAAGAGGAAGAGGGACAGGAAAATTTAAGTAGTGTTAGCGAGGATGAGGATGAGGATGATAATGGTGAAATGTTTACACCTCAGAACAAATCCTCACATCTTGCAGAGTTTTTAAGAAAAAAGGAATCCTTGGCCATGTTCGAAACACCTTGCCCTTCCAGATCGTCTCCGTTTTCACAACTCTTAGCCACACCTCAACATAATGCTCAACTCAAAAACATTTTAAAAAAATATTATGGATCAACACTGGAACCCTATCTTACAGATCTATTTATTGGAAATACAGATACCACATATGGTGTTCGCTATGAGAATGATGGTTTTAAAATCGGTGATTCATCGATTAAATTTGCTCGTACTAGTGCTGTCATTACGAAAATCAACTGTAAATTAACTCCAGGACTGTTAAAGCTGCTCTTCACTCGTATCCCCTCTTCGCATGATTATACACAACAAGACCATGCAAAATATAAATCCATGTTATTGGATACTCATGCCCACAAAAGACAGCATGATCCCACTCAACAAGTGAATGCCAATAAATCTCAAAAATATAAAACCATAATTGCAAAAATGTTCCAACAAGTCAAAGTGTTCATCGTAAAGTGTCCGCTTCTGGTGTTACACTTATACCATTAAAACCCCTGGTTGATGTTACCTACTGACACAATCCCACTAAGCTCGTCCAGCGGCTACAACTGTTGCATTCTTCACGTCGAGCCGGCCATACCGGTCACGATTGGGAAATACAAGAAATTGAAGAAGAACTTCAAAATGCCACAATTATTGTTAAAACCTTCACCCATCAAAGTGGGCATTGCTCACGAGTTGCATCGCCCAGCTTGATGTTACTATCAGCGACTCAATGTGATTTCACGGGGTGTGGATGAACTTTGGCAAGCCGATTTAGTGGAAATGATTCCCTATGCTAGCTTTAACCATGGTATACGCTATATTTTGACAGTCATTTTTGTATATTCCAAAATGGCCTTCGTTGAACCGGTGCCTCGCATGTCTGGCCCGCTAACCACCAAAGCTTTAAAACATATTATTCAACAATCCAAACGTCAACCCCAGTTGTTGCAAACCGATCAAGGAAAAGAATTTTCAACAAGGATTTCTCTAGTTTTCTCAACTCTTTGGATATTCACCATTACACCACGTACAGCAATCTCAAAGCCAGTGTGGTCTAGCGGTTTAACCCAACATTGAAAACTCATATGTGGAAAACCTTTACCGCACAAGGCTCATATCGCTGGTTGGACTTGTTACCTGAGCTAGTGTCACGTTACAATGCCACCAAACACAGAACCATTGGGACCAAGCCACGACATGTAACCAAAAATACTCCGTGACTGAATAAACTGTTTAACCCCATAAAAACAGCAGACCATGTTTGTGTCAGCAAATTTAAGTCTGCCTTTGATAAGGGCTATACACCAAATTGCGGGACTGAACTATTCCGAATTCGTCAAGTCAACCTGGACAGCCCAGTCACTTATTTACTCGAGGATCTCAACCATCAACCTATAAAAGGCAGGTTTTATCTCCAAGAACTTTGCAAGACAGTAATATAATAATATCGTATGGCCACAGGTGCCGGGTGCAAGCTTTGTTATTTGACACCCAGAGGGTAGATTGCATGTCGAATTTCGTTGTTCCTTGACTATGAAAGTAAATGAGGTTAGATGTTAGATATCTAAGCTCCTTGAACATTATAGCGCTTTCTAGTAGAGAAATTGGGGAACAACGTGTTGGCGGAAACTCCCGAGATTAATTTTGCCATTAAGAACTCGGCCTACTGAATTCAAATGGGTTCATTGACATGCCAACATCGTATGACATGCGTATCGTATTTTTGCCGCCTTTCAAAAATCACTTACCACGGTCAGGAGCGAACCTGCAATCTTGGGGTTAGTAGACCGATACGCTATCCATTCACGCACCGTGCAAGACAGTGTTTCCAAAACACTACCTTGTTGAAAACGTGTTGAAACAAAAAGGAAATAAACTCTATGTAAAATTGCTAGGATTTAGTTCAGCCTTTAATTCATGGATTAATAAATTACAAGTTGTGTGAAGTCATGTGCCTTTTATTTATTTATTCACTCATGTTGTGCTTACCAACCTAAGACATTAACCTAAGCCATTAACATAAACGATCAACATATGCAACCAACATAATCCATCAACATAAGCCAACACCATAACCCACCACCGTAAGCCACCACCAGAAGACACAACCATAAGCCACCACTATAAACCTCCAACATAAGCCACCCACGTAGCCACCGTCACATTCATTCATAGCTTACGGGTTAGCGTGTTAGGCTTTGGCTTAAAGTATCTCGGGTTCGATTGCCTGCTACAAAACCATGACATAAGTCTCTGCGATTCATGGTTCATTCAAAGGCTATTTACACACTTGAGCATTCTATCATCGTGCACGTGTACAGCTAACGTTCATGGCCAACACCTGCGTGAGGTCATGTAACACATCTACTTACATTTTATCACGTACGAACCAACAGGATAAAACTTGTTAGCCTTCATGTTGTTTCACACGTGTTCACATGCATTTCACTCCCCAAACCATGGTTGTCAGATTGTTTTCCATTGCCCTGTTGTCAAGTCACGTAATCTGACCAGGCATTCGTGCGATAACGGCAAACTTCGTAGGAAAGTAGGCGACTATCTAGCTCTCTCCTCACCACTAAAAACCCCTACCTATAAAACATTTTTCAAAAAGTCCGCCCTCTTACAAAATCACCAAGTGCGCATGCGTAAAAACAAAAAATAAAAATGCTAATTCATTATGACGTCGACTCGTTGGCATATCGTTTATGTGAAACGACGTTTAATTTCCTATTAGCATTCAAACTCCCACATGTCACACTTGGAAAGCGACATTTATTAATAATTAATAAATCACCCCCTAGTAGGGGTAGGTTTTATTTTGGGGTGGAAATAGTTTACCGTTTGGAAAGGGGGTCTCAGCCCGAGTTCAACGACATCACATTCGTCAAAATCCGACCATGCGTTCGGGAGATATCGGCTTTAACCCATGGCGGGTTAGTATGTGACGTCACCAGGAAAGTAGGCTATGGAGCAACAGCTTGGAATTTTGGAAAGGGGGTGTCAGCTAGAGTTCAACGACACATCATTCGCCAAAATCCGACAATGCGTTCGGGAGATATCGGCTTTGCCCCTGAATGTATGGCGGTTAGTATGTGACGTCACCGGGAAAGTATGCTATGGGTCAACATTTAGGAATTTTTTGATCACACCTCGTTGGTTCGGTTAGGTTAGTCTAGGTTAAGTTAAGCTATGGCCGCCATCTTGTGACATCGCTAGGAAGGTAGGCAGTGGGGCAACATTTTAAAACTTTTTGATCACACCTCGTAGGTTAGGTTAGTCTAGGTTAAGTTAAGCTATGGCCGCCATCTTGGCCGCCATCTTGTGACGTCAACAGGAATGTAGGCTCTCATCTAGAACCATCACTATCCCTCTACTCCGGAACATTGCGGGTTGCCGAGATGTGCAGACCAGGAATGTTCTGGTTGGCCGGGAAAATTTTCTAAGTGTTAACTACGACTGTATTGCTAGTGGGGTGGTGGACTTAGAAATTCTTCAAACCGAAGTGAGCTTAACGAACTTTATTAATTTTGTGAACTGTTATGTCAGAAGTGCTAGTAGCCCAGTAAAATTATACAAATAGAGGCCAATCGAAGGAAAACAAGTAGTTCCGTGAAGAAATATACAGCCTAAATTCATATATCCTGCTCATGTTAATTGTCTCTATCAACATACAAAATTTCAGTTTAATTGCTGTAACAGATTCGTAGATATTGAGAACCGTCTAAATATTTCATATGGTCGCCAGGATGGATTTTTATTTTTGTACTATTACATTAAGATTATTGTGCACGTGTGGTATTCAAACTTCAATCGCATGATTAGAACACAAGAAGTAAAAACGAGATTTTAAAAGTCCGCACACCAGCCATCTTGTGATTATGCAAACAATTGAAATAAATTACATGCCAGTATATCAACATTTGTATAAGCATTTAACGTGCAAAGTTTCACGGCACTCGGGTAGTTAATTCGCGAGAAACGTCCATTTAAATATTTATACTTCGCGTCGCCGCCATTTTGGATTTGTGCTCACCAGGTTACTGAAAGTCCTATAGGTGAACATATGTTCATAGTCTCTACGAACATAAAAACATTCAGTTTGGTTGCTGTAAAAGATTCATAGATATTGAGAATCGTCTAAATATTTCGGAAGCTCGCCATTTAGGATTGTTATATGTATAGGCCATAGAGTTATGTACCATTCAAGGACAATTATTGCCTAGCTTCATTATTCAAACTTTCACTTCGATCGCACGATTACGACACAAGAATAAAAACTTAATTTTATAATTTCGCACAGCCGCCATCTTGAGGTTATGTAAACAATTGAATTAAATTAGATGGCAGTGCATTACAATCTGCAAAATCATTTACTGTAACACATTTCACTGCGCTCAGAGAGTTAAATCACGAGAAAAGTCTATTAAAATATTTCAAATTCGCTTGGTCGCCATGTTCGTTTTGTACTTTACAGGTTTATGAAATATACATAGGTAAACTTGTATCAGTACCTTTTATCACCGTACAAAATTGCATGACGATATCTGTAATAGTTTCGGAGATATAGAATGTCAGTGAAATATTTCGCACAGCCGCTATTTTGAAGTTATATAAACAATTGAACTAAATTAGACTCCAGTGCATTACAATGTGTATACACATTTGCTGTACCAAGTTTCATTACGTTTGGATAGTTAAATCGCGAGAAATGTCTATTTAAAAGTCTCAATTTCGCTTGACCGCCATGTTGGTTTTGTAGTCACCAGGTTTTTGAGTCTCATAGGTGAACTTCTAGTAGTGCCCTTTATTACCGTACACAATTTCAGGGCGATATCGGTAATAGTTTTGGAGATATTGAATGCTAGTGAAATATTTCGCACAGCCGCCATGTTGGATTGGTGAGACGTAACAAAATTTGAAGAGCACGGTCGAGGTCGCCGGGAATAGTGCTATGAACTTACCGAGTTTCATTGAAATCGCTCCAGCCGTATATATTTTATTAGGGGGGGGGGGGAGATACACACACCTCACACACACACACACACACACACACACACCCGCAACATACACACGGACAAAAGGTGATCTCATAAGCCTAATTTTTCAAAATTGATAATAGGCTAAAAATCCCGGAGTTTTGAAAATTGGTACTATTTTTCCTTGGTATCTAAGTTTCAAGAAAATAAAAAGTCCTTATAGGTAGGGGGCGAGCTCGAGGGAGGGGCCCTTTATAGGGGCCCTATTTTAGTTCTTCGCTTGTATCTCCATAACTATCACTCGTAGCGATAAGTTATTCGAATAAAACTTAAAGATAATAAAATTTATTACTAAATTGATCCTATGCTTGTTTTACGTAGGACTAGTACTTTCGGAGTTATGGGGCCGCGAAAAAAACCTACATTTCAAAAAATCTTGATTTATTCATATTCTCACTGTTATACGCCTTGCTTATGAGTATTTCAGATATAACATTAAGGCTGCCTGTCACCAACGATTGTTAAAAATCAACTGGTGGTTAATTTCGCTTACTAGAAAAGATAAACATTGTCGCCATGGCATTAACAACCATTTTTTTTAACAAAGGATGGTAACAGGCAGAATATTATGTTTGTTTGTTTGTTTCGGAAACAAGTAAGGAAGTACAAGAGTGAAGAGCATTAATTGTCCCTGTAATTCCACACTCGCCTCATTATAATGGCTGAGAGGTGTTTGATTTGTGATGAGACTGTTGAATATAATAATAATGTTATTGGTTTTACGTCCCGTTTAACTACCGTGGCTTTTAGAGACGCCGGGGTTGTTGGTGAAAGGGGAATGCAAGGGCTACTGAGGACCAGCATTGCAAGACACGATGGGAAGAAGGACCGATTCAAAAACGAAACGGATGGAGTTGTTCACACTTTCTGCCGAAAAAATTATACCAGACCAAACACCGTTGCTGTTTCTTCGAGAAACGAGCCATCGACCTCACAATTAAGATCTCGGCGCTCCAGTGCACCTGAATTTTATTTCAAAGCCAAGTGTTTCTTTTGCTGTGGACTGAGAGATGATGATGAGTTTCATTAGAAACCGAAGAAAAAACCTGTGCACCAACGTCAGCAAGTCTACAATGTACGCAGCCTAGAGATGAAGCAAAACATTTCGGATGCTGCCACTCAAAGGGAGGACGAATGGGGACAACAAGTATCAAGACGGATCAGTATTGTCGGTGATTTGGTTGCAGCTGATGCTATTTACCATGACAACTGCCGCAAAAGTTCTTTTCAAGAAAACGTTCAACCGGTGAGAAAAGAGGGCGTCCTGTCAATGATTATGTGGCAAGTGCAATGGAAGAGATATTCAATTTTCTCAATGACAAAGATGACTGTCAGTATTCCCTGGATGAGGTGATGGACGCAATAACTGGAGAAATTCCATCGATGAGAACAGTCAAAGATAAGCTGAAGGAGACATATGGTGATCCTTTAATAATCGCCCACCTGCACTCCCAGCACAAGACTGTGCTTTGCTTTCGGAAAGTGGATCACAAAATTTTGAACGCATCGTGGTATGATTCCAGTTCGAGGAGTAAAACTACAGAAGAAGAACGACTGAGAGTTGTTCGAACTGCAGCTGCTATAATAAAAAGAGACATACAGAGTCAAGCTTCCGACACTAGTCGTTACCCCGCAAGTGATGGTTTCCTTGATGAGGCAGATCAGATGGTCCCTTCTACTCTCTCTCTTTTCTTGGAGGCAGTTTTAAGTTCGAGGACCCAGGATCCAGTGAAAGCGAAGAAAAGAGAAGTGTCTCTTTCCCATGCCATCATAAGCGCTCTACACCCTCGTTCTTTTGTTTCTCCTATCAAGCATGTTATTGTCTTTTTTATACATCGGAAATTTGGTGCTAAGAGCTTGGTGAACTTGCTAGCAAATCTTGGGTTCAGTGCCTCATATAATGATGCTAAAATGTTGGAGGTATCTGGCATTCACAATCCTCAACAACTCATACCACCAGGTGTCTTCGGCCAGTATGTGTTTGACAATGCTGACTATAACGTTGCCACATTAGACGAATTTAAAACATTCCACAGCATGGGCGGTATAAAGTGCCACACCCCAGCACGAATGCTTCCTCCTCCTCTGCCGATGGAGAAGATGAGAACAACTCCCTCTGCTCAAGACGTTGGCACATTAGGGGTCCTTTCGCTGGAGATGTAGCAAAATATTGGTAAAAATGGGCTAAAGGTTGGGTGAGGGGCGTCGATAGAAATCTTCGACCTGTTATGACAATGGAGAATGGAACCTGCTGCCCCTGCCTCCGTCCTCAACACAATTTTCTGCAAATGTGTGACAGGTTGTGGGACGCGTTGAGGGTGTCGCAAAGCAGGAATCCACTGCTCAACAGTGTGTGGAAACTGCGAGGGAGCCTGCACCAATGGCCTTCCAGTTGTAGATGACGCAAGCATGGACGAAGATGAGATTGACGACCCTGACAAGATGACTGCTTGATTGATGAACTACCTTGACACTTTGTTACATTATAGTAAATAATTCCCGATTTGTTGAAATGTTTGTACTTTCTCGGCCCCTTAACTCTGAAAGTATTAGTCCTACATAAAAACAGCATAGGATCAGTTTTGTAGTAACTTTTATTAGCTTTAAGTTTTTTTGAACAACTTGTCGCTATGAGGGATAGTTACTGAGATACAAGTGAAAAACTAAAATAGGGCCCCTATAAAGGGCCCCTCCCTCGAGCTCGCCCCCACCCATAAGGACTTTTTATTTTCTTGAAATTCGGAGACCAAGGAACAACTGTACACATTTTCAAAACTCTGGGAATTTATTCCTTCGATTTGTCTAATGTTACCGGGCTATAGTCACTAGAAATGGGCCAGTAACTTTGTTTTTGGACATTGCATCACGTTTGTGTGGAGACCGTGAGGGGAATATGCGGGCAGCTATTCAGTGAACAAATCAATTCAAAGTATAGCCGCATAGCTGTATATGAATTGTGAGGTCGAGGATATCAGGCCACCACACTTTAAATTTAGCCACCCGTTAATCAAGCATATGAAGGTAGAAATGCTCTTTAATAAATTTTGGTCATGTATAAGAGGACTTTACACAGGTGTGAACTGCTCAGGCAACCATTAGCCGTGCGTATTCAGAACTTGGAAATTGTGTGTTCAATTATAAGCATAGCGTATCAAATGGAACGAATAACCATATGGTGTAATGACAGTGAAGGACACTCTAAAAATATGTGTGCGGAACATCGTGGTCATTTTTCGAGTGGCATATTGGGACTTTGTGATACAATGACCATGCACTAAAAGCCAACGATGGGTTAGATCCAAGGAAATGTGGAAACGACGTCACCGATACCAGCCCATGTGGGAAGCCGGAGGAAGCTTCCAGAATATCATGATGGGGCATCAGGAATATGGAGCTCTACCCCAGGTCGCCGACGTGCATTCCAGGGTGTGGTGTGACCTGTGTGGGCATACTTCCGCCGCATGGACGAACTATTTACTGCAGTTTTCACCACATAGCAGCCGATAAAAATTCACATCGTGGAAGATATGAATTAAGATCTCTACATATTTTGTAGTCATGCTGTAGTCTAGTTATGTTGTGTTTTCCCAAACTCTTAGGTCAGCGTATTCTAGAATTATTTTTATTTCTCTATTGCGTAAGTTTAGACAGGCAGGGATTGCTAGTAAACAGTTTTTTATATTTCACTTTTGAAACTTCGTGCGGATATTATCGCATTATGTGGAGCTTCCTGATTCGTGATAGTGATATGAAAACATTTGGTTATTCATGAGTAGATATTTCAAATGAGGATGTTTTTTGTGAGTGAATAAATATCAGACAGTTGGATGCAAATAAATATAATAACAATTCCGAGTTGAATAGGAGATAATATTTTAAGTAACAGCTAAAAAGAAGTTGAGGTCTGAATTGACTAAAGATGGTTTTTTGAATATAACAAATGAAAGTTAATATCTCTGTTGTTGTCGGAATGGAATGACAAATCAGTTCGTGACAAATGTGTAATTTTTGAATTTAGCATTCAGTTTTCTAAATGGGCATGTCGTGAACATTGCACCTATAGGTAATGTGATATTTGGGCAGCAGGCAGTGGAACTTGAATGCACCATGAATTTTCGAGTAGTGGTTGCTTTTAATAATGAATATGAGGGACACACAGTGAAGATTCATTTTTTCTGAATGCATAAGTATGTGGAGGTCACAATAGATCTGAAATACAAAGGGATTAATTTCTTTCATGTATAATCAAATGGCATCTGACGTAGTTAAGATCAGAATAATACGTCTTGCTATTGATCTGAAAATTCCGAGGAAGAATTATTTCATTAGGATCAGATCAAATCCTAAATTTTTCAACATGTTGATGATTTTGTATAAATAATTTGTGCAACAATGTTTTTGATAAACACCTAATCAGTTATGATTGGATAAATAATGATATTTTGAGGATAATGAGCCTTTATTCAAGTATTTTCTGAATAATGAAATAGTGAAATGAAATAGACTTTCAACAGTGCCTCGTGTGGAAAATAAAATGGTAACAAGTGTAGATATTTTCATGAATGTGGACTTGATGGACATGCCTAAAGATTAAGACATTTAATAGGAATTGCCTTCAGATTAATTTCTTTATTGTTCATCAGGAATCTCAGGGTGAGAGACTGACATTATTACACCCTGTAGATTTAGGTAGGAAGTGTTTTCTACTGCTGACATGATTTTTTGCATTTATTCAATAAAAGTAGTGTGTGTTTTAAGAACATTTTTTGTATATTTCATCCTTGCTATATTCAAGCTCAAGTCTTGAACACAGTTCAGCACCACCTAGCCCTTGGCCGCTAACCGCTGAGATTTTCCGAGTCTTGTGTTCTACTGTGATCAAGGCTCCCGCATATGTGGGCGTTTCTCTTCGGATAAACGGGCACAATACATACATACATACATACATACATACATACATAAATACATACACACTTACCCACATACAGACTTTCACTTTTATATACAAGAAGATGTGGGGAAATTTAGAAAATTCATTTTATCTAAGGTTTTATGGAACCGCTAAATGAAGCCCTTCTGGTCTGAGTGTGATCCAATTTGTTCAAAATCCAATTTAAAAAGAAAGGTAAATACATTCCTCTAAGAGTGGAAGATTGAGGGCAGCGGTGAAGGACAACACAAAAGAAGGGAAAATTGTGAAAGTTGGATAAAGAAAATTATGTCAACAATTTCTAAATTTTGAAGTTTGTATCAGTGTTGTTTCGGAAAATGCGTATAATCGTCGTGCAAGATATGAGACAGCCACAGCCTATTATTGTTAACAAAACGAAGAACTGAAACAAATCTTTGGGATTGATCAGCAAGTTTTTAGTCCTCTACACTCAATTTCTTGATCGAATTTCAATAATCCAAGACGGTAAATTTAAGTGCTATGCCTTCTACAATTAAGAACACAATACATATGTACTTATCATGAATTACCTTACTGGGTTACCAGAGTAACCTCAGGACCTGTGACTTGCACACACTTTCACATGTGGTAAACTCTGAATAAGACACAATACAGTTCCCTAGATCGAAACACACTTGTTTGTATTGCCATTATTAGGATACGAATCAGATCTTTCTTGAAAATATCCTTCCTCGCTACTAGGGAATCTTGTACAACAGAAATTAAGACCCCGTGATTATTGATTTGATTTTATCAATTTCTCAAGAGCAGTTATATCGCCCAGATAATCGCGAGGAATTCAATAAATTCATGGTTAAAATCCAAATACAGAACGTGTTTTCAAGATGTGTTTTTGTGTCTAGGAATAATATTAATACCGTTACATCATCAGTAATCGCATGGCGCTGATAAGATGTACGGGAAGTAAACAGCGTGGAGGTGAATTCGATACTTTCTGATACCAACGTTGGATAATGGAACGTTTAGAATTTGTGACACTGAATTTCTCGTATTATATCACCCATCTTTGTACGCCTATAAAATAAGATATATCTTACGTTCAGAATGTCAAGTATCTAAGTAGTTCAGTCTTAAGCATTTATTTTGTTGGTCGTAAAGTGAAAATAGGAATCTCAATAACCTTCACGATAAAGAAATATAAATGACAGATCACGGTATAGTGATATGAATGTGAAATAATGTCCCTAAACAAGCCCGTGTTTAAAACGTGACAAACCTCAACCATAATTCTGAAAGCATTGATATATAATCCTCCTTCTGGCCAGCAGGTGTCAGCAGATAAATGAATATTGGTTGGATCATTCTGAGGCTTTCCGAAAACGTGGCCATGTATTTCCGTGCACTTAGGTGTGTGTGTTAAATCATCCTGATAACCTGTGTCATTGTGACACCTGTACATGTGAGTTCATTTGGAATTGAAATTAGGGTTTAGGTAGGAGTTGGCCGTGGCCTTATTTGAGGTATCATCCCGGCATTTGCCTGGAATAGAAGTAGGAAACCACTTCCAGGATGGCTGAGTATACTCCGTTCCAGTCCTCAGACCAGAAGGTAATCTCTTGGCCGAGCAGGGCTTCTTACCCGGATCTCTGGTGCGACAGATCACTGAAGACTGCGGCGTGCTAGATTGGCTCTGCGTTAACGTTCTCGCCTGTAGCGCCCAAAGTTGCAGGATTGAATCCTGGTGCAGGGAGTTGGCATTTAAAAGTGCGCAAATGCAAGGGCATCGTGTCAGTAGATTTACTGGCAAGAAAAAAATCCCCTTAGGGGCAATATTCCGGCACCACCCGGCGTCTCTAAAAGCCGCAGTAGTTAAAAGGCCATGAAACCAATTACATTATTATTCAGCGGGTTATGTGGTTATGAGAGGATCTACATATTAAAAACTCAATCAAGCACAGATTTATCAACACGGGAGAACTGCTCCTGCGGTAGAATGTTTGTTAAAATAGACAAGAATAAGCAAATTTTAGGGAATAACACACTACATATTATCATATCTTAATGATCATTATGGATGATTAATTAGGTTCCTCTATTAATCAAAAAGTGATCTAAATAAGAACCGTACATAATTTAATGAACGAATAATGGTAAGTTGATAAAGCGAAGCAACGTAACACAAGATGGTTACTAATACCTGAAAATTATTACTATAAATTAATGTTATAATTATTAGAGAATATTTCAAGTTACGGGAAGGCCTCAGTGGTCTCTTTCACAATCCTCATCTCAATTTCAAATACATACACTAATCCAGCCAACACAATGACATGGGTTATCAGACAAATCCTACTCACACCCAAATACTCGGAGCTACAAGACCACCATGTTGTAAAGACTCTAAAGAAATCCTCATCAGTGTCTGGGACTGGATCTTTACCTTAACCAGTGTTAATAGAGACACCAAAGTGTTCCTTATTCTGTTTTGCCGCACAAAACTGTGTAATACTAATGATATATTCCACTGAGGTGTCTAAGAAGTAGCGGCTTGTGCCATACATACCCATAAAAATGTTATGGCAAAAGTTCAGTAGTTTCTGAGAAAAGTGTTGGCTACCTGAAGTTAAAAATATACGGTAAATGATAAAAAATAAACAGTTTCTGACACATACCAGCCTGTCAGTTGAGCCCGGAAGGTGCACACATTATATGCAGGATATAGAATAGGCCTTCCCTCACACATTTATATATTAAAGAAAATGGTTTCTTCATCCCTCAACTCTACGAAGTGTCCTTAAAGCACGCAATGAGCTTAAAATCCAAGGAATGTACTGTAGATATACTGCATCATTAACCAATAAGAACCCTGCAGCCTCCAGCGAATCAAACAGTGGCAGTTCTGCACATAGCCGCTCCTGCCTGGGCAGTACAACAAAGGTACAGTTGCAAATATTAAAGGGGAAAACCAATTACTGGAGGGAGAAGATAACTGCGTTGGTGTGAAAACAAAAGCCACAAAATGTTTCTACAAACACGGAAGGAAAGAATGTTTCTTTAAAGTAATTATTGAAAGATATCTGAACAGAGGCGAAGATCTGCTTAGATAATAGGCTAACGACAATCAGACAATCAACTGACCCATTCGAGGTGATTTTGAGGTTAGTTGCTCAGGTTTGGATGCCATCTATAACGCGGAAATGAATCAGCGCCCATCAGAACTTTTCGTAACATGGCGGTTAGTGATCATCATTGTTTCGGTTCACATTTTCCAGAACTGCTTTAATATTGTCACATTTGTATCAATTAAACTGGATAATTTGATATAAACCCCGGGTGTTTCGTCATCTGACTGCGAAAAAGACATTACTGACAAGGCAGAGCTGTTGGCGCGGTTGCTCGGCCCCACTGCACATACGGTGCTACACAAGCAGCGCTGCTTTGGCAGCGGCAGCGAAGTTCGAAATGTATCTCGCCGAAATATACAGTACTTGAATTAGTAGTGAGATTCAGCCGCCATACAACGTGCAGTGTAGGCAGTGGCAAGGCTTTCAAGACTGGTTACACACAGCAAAATCTGATAATGTTTATTATTAATTTAGATGATAAATTGGATATATATCTATATTTAAGCTCCTCCCAAGAGCCTATGTTCATCAGCCTTAAATGAACCTTAAATCGTAGATTCTCACGGTTTAAGTTTCGGACTGAAGAAGAGCTCAGCTTAGTATGATTTCCATTTTGTAAACTGTGATACTTGACCTCCCTTAAAATAGCGCTTAAGTCTATCCTGGAAATTAAATTGAGCTTTTGCTCTGACTGTAAAACCAAGACAAGTAAACATAAAAGCATTAACATATTCACCGTCAGATTAGTAATGGAAGGAGTAAAGAATATGACCCAAACACTTTATGCTTGACAATTGATATTTAATACAAGTAACTACAATAGCGTACAATGAATTTTAGGAACAAGGTGGTGTGATTATCTGGTTACAAGCACATTTAATCAAAACCTTGAAACCTTATTCTCTACCTTTTAAAGAAGTCTAGTATACACTCAGAACAAAGAATGACAAAACCTGATATTTTGTATGTCATGAGCTGAAACATTGTGCTAAGGATATGCAGCAATATTACATGCCCGAACACTGAATGAAGGTCCTTGTGTTTAAGACCAAGGATGTAAGATACCTACACAATAGCAACCTAACAACTTCTTGGTGTTGTCTTTGGTCACGGTTTTGGCTGTACCATTCATCAACATGATTTCAGTAATCTGAAGCTCTCGCAGGTCCTTTTCCACTTCCGTAAACCAATTAGGTTTGATCTTCTTTTTGGAAAAGAAGTCAAAGATTTTCGTGGTTAATCGGGCAGGATTCATCCGGTAGATGTGTCCATAGAAATCAATCCTCCTTTTCCGTATGGTATCTGAAAGTCTCTCCGACATCACATACAGGGTGTCGTTCTTATAGAAAACTTGTATGTTATTTTGGAATTTAGTACCTAAGGTGCGGCAGACGGATGAATGGCATACGATAGTAATGAAAACAGTTCCCGAGTCCCTAACAACAAAACGTTTTATTTTTTACATTTTTTATCAAAAAGGTTCAATTTTGAAATTGGCTCTATTTTGGAAACTAGGAATTTTACAAAAAACGTTTGTTTGACATACATGAAAGGTCTTTACCCCTCTACCACTAAAATAAATTTCAATTCACTAATACAATAACTAACAGTAGTGTTCCAAGGGGTGTTCCGCCTCACTTAGGAAGTTGTGAGCCCCTGGCAGCCTTGTGAAGGATGGAATAATTATGTTGGGAGAGGAATAGTCGTACAGGGGCCAGCGTGGTATCGTTTGAATGGTATTTATCCGATCTATCGGATGGTGAGGTTAGTTTTTTAATTGGTGGATGATTTGGAAATGGTTTTTGGGTTAAACGCGTGTTTATGTGATTTTTGCTGATATCTCGGGTACCAATAAAGTTAGAACGATGTGCTTCTATTCATTTTCGTCGTCGCGTTGCCCTCTTGTCGACGATACCTGTGGTGACGAGATGTGAACATGTTTTTTGGGATTTAAAATGTGATTTTAGCCTTTTTGTTATATCTAGCAAACCCATGGTTGGATTATAACGAATGAGGTTCCCAAGCACTCTGGGTGGCAACCTTTTTCCAATATGGTAGTAATTTCTTCCAAATTTTTATTACAAAGGACGAAACGCTGAAATAAATATTTTATTAAATGATTTTCAATTCTCATGAAGAGTGGTTGTAGACAGAGAGACGGTGCCGATATCACCGGCCACGGTGGCCGTGCTCAATAGAGCAATCTATATTTTGGTGGGGTGGTCTACGACAGGCAAGGGTTCGCTTTCCAATATTTCCTATGACCAACTTATTATTATTATTATTATCATTATTATTATTATTATTATTATTATTATTATTATTATTATTATTATTATTATTATTATCCGAAAATGCGTAAAACGTGCTAAGATTATTTTTACCCCTAAAGGGGATCATTATCGTGTTAGTAAACGGTGATGAGCGAGACCACACTGTGGCACAGCGGACGGCTGTCGGATATGAAAACCTATAACATTCGGTCGATCAAGCGATGTGCATGGACGCAAAGAACCAAGGTCATTGCCCTGAAATTTTATAAACTAATCATTGGACAGGGTGAAGTGAGGTGTTGTGGGATGAAGCTGTGTGATTAACATGTACATGTATTGAGGATGGCCGCTTGCTAATGATTATTTTTATCATTATTATTATTATTTTCTTGTTATTATTATTATTATTACAGTAAAATGTTTAAGAATAATAATAAATGTTGGATTTTATAAGACACACACGTTCTCAATTCTACCGAACAGTCTTGCTTGCTGGTACTGAATACACTACCTAGCCAGGCCTTGTGAGAGCTGCTGATAAGACAGGAATGTGCATGTGGGAAGGAAGTACAGTATCAGATTTTTCGTGCTGCTGGCTGCTTACTGTGGCTGGTAGCTGGACTGGTGTTTAAACAGCCGCCATTTCGGTTTTTAGACATTAGTACTACTGATGTATAAGAGGCGCCATTGTGCTTTCTTCACAGGTTAACAAATGCATATTGCATAAACTTTCATTTTGGTCCTTTATAAACAAAGTGAACTAGTATAATATAAACGAATCTCATGAAGCTTAAGGAATGTGCGGAGGCGTGTGAACAAGTGAGAGACAGAGAACAGATCAAGGTCAAACGATGAGAAAATGCAGATTCTCTTTGTTGCTAAGCTGACAAATAAAGACTGTGTTAGTAATGCACTTACTGTTATAGCAAACAGACGTATACTGTAAAGCTCTGTAATGTGAACCAAACTGAACGTTGGAATAAAATCCTTTTCGTTTTCGGTAAGTACATATTAATGATTATATTAATGATGTTATGCTAATGAACCTTAAATTTGTAGTTATTGATAAGGTAATTTATGATTTATTTATTTGTTTGCAGATAACCGGTATACCTGTCATGTCTGAGAGTGATACCATTGCACTTTTGAGCCCACGAGAAGGAAACTGCGAGCCACTACAAGTCAAGGTGTGATTTTTTTAATAAGATGTTCGATTATATATTTTTACGAATGCATGCAATAACCTGAACTTACGTATTTATAACGGTTTATTTCATTTATTTTTATAAAGTTGGAAAAAAGGGCTTTACCGCTGTAGCAGTCGCTGAACACGCGAGAGGCTCTTGAGAGGAACCATTGCCAGCCTGTGAACTATTCATAACTCAGGTAATACTAACTTAAAATGCTATCCTATTTTTACCGCTGTTGAAACCCCTAGACAAAATTCATTACCTGTACATGACTGGGACGATGACTGCTTTCTTGGTTAATTGCTGTGTATTGGCAACCGGCACAAGACCATAATGGTTATTGACCGGGAAAGTACAAGGCCGTATTTGATTTTTTTTTATACAAAGATTTAAATTCAACTGATGTGTCATTCCCTATGGACTTAACTAATATCCACAGGTTTGAACAAGATTATCTGGACTATTCATTTTGGTTTATGACCCTTAACAGCGATGAAATGATGAATGCTCTTTATGCTACGAAAGAAACAAAACGACATGACATTCATTTTTGTTTATATATTGGGTAAAGGGGAATGTGAATAACGGCAGCTTTATTAAAAATTTAAGTAGATGCGTTACTCTTAGTGACAACATACAGTTTATTCTTAGAATGGTGTTTTGATGTTTTAATGCTAATTAACTTTTAAGTTTTATTTACAAGTATTGATTGATTGATTAATTTGATATTTCGTTTGTTTTTAGGTGTGGTAATGCGCCGCTAACGTGGTGAACAGACAGTGAACAAGCATACATTATGCTTTTAAGTACTCTGTGCTCTTGTGCAACGTTAATAACAAACAATAAAAAAAACTTTTATTATAACACATGGATTTAGTACCAAATACAACAAGTGAGCAAGTCGGTTTACCACGTGCGTTAAATCAGAAAACGATCGTTGGTTAACATTTGAATCTTGGCCTGTACGCTTTCTGTCAGCACATAAACTGGCTTCAGCGGGTTTCTATTATTTGAACGGAGAAGATGTTGTATGCTAAACAGATACTAAAGTGTGACCAACAATTATGTAAAACTCAGCAATTCCACTAGGTTTGTGCCGTGTCTTGTGTGGGGTTTCGCCTAGGACACCAAGCTGGCTCATCGGCGGGCCCTTGGTGTCCCCGCCCGGACCCCCACAATAGTAAAGAACTGCGCTCTACCTCCCTTTATATTAGGTGCAACTGCACCACTTTGCTGCGAGAACTAAAAGCTCAATCAGCCTCAACCTCCCTATGAAGGCTTCCGAAAAGATGGTATATTGGCTTTCACGGCCCAAGATCGCGGGTTCAAACCCGGCCGAAGACGTCGGATTTTTTAAGAGTGTTAAAAATCTCTCAGTATGCCTTCCTTCGGAGGGGAAGTAAAGCCGGCAGTCCCATGTCACAGATTTATGGCATGTTAAAGAACCTTCCATTTATTACACCTGTGTGAAGCTAAATTATTGGTTAAACATTTGACAAACGCTCTTAGCTTCCGATGTTCGTCACCAAGAGCTGAATGCGGTGACTCTGGTAACCAAGTTTTGAACTAGTCGTTGATGGTGGCGTTTGGCGCCAAACGTAGGTACTACTTGAAAAAAATTCAATATCTTAGGTCCTTACTCGAATTAAAACAGATAACACACACTAATACAGCCATCACAATTAACAACGGTTATCAGACAGTTTCTACACATACACAAAGTACCCAGGGATACATGACCGCGTTGTCGCAGCCCCTAAACTGAGGAACCAACCAACTAACCAACTACTTTCAGTGCATTGTCTGAAGCTTGATGTAAATCCTCTTCTGTGCAGGAAGCTGGGCAAGGTCGACACTGGAGCATGTGCCTAACAGTCTGGTTTTCTCCATAATCACTCTAGGACACTGGGACTGAGTTTTCATATTTCTGTAATTATCCCTGGACATTGTTCTAATTTTACACACATGACTCAAATACTAATATACACTATACTACTGATTTACAGTTTTCTATCTCTAACCGTTTAAGAGATATGATTATTTTTATATAGAAATTATGCAAATGTTGAAAATGGTCCTTGCGTTAAACAGATAGAAGTAGCTCATTTATCATGACTTTCCCATAAAGATATTTAGTATGAAAGCAATCCTAGTGATTGGTTTTAAGTTCATATGAATATTTGTTGAGATATAAATTAACTCATTTCACAATTTTTATCCCTTTAATTGCCTATTATTTGAAAATTAAAATATTTTTAATGGCAAAACTAAGAATACCACTGTGAAACTAATGACTGAACTTATGCATGCATTAATATAGAATATGAATACAAATTTGAAATATTATAGCAGCAAATATAATGCGCAAAGACCAAATGTTGTATCAAAAAATGGGAAGTCGCGATAAATGGACTTTTATAAAGCAATTCATATTTCTTGGTTATCGGCTTTCAATTTTAGGTAATTATCAATGGATATTGTTCTAATTTTTCACACAGCACTCTAATACTAATATACACTACACTAATGGTTTACACTTTTCTATCTCGAACCGTTTAGGAGATATGATTATTTTTGTGTGAAAATTATGCAAATTTTGGAAATGGTCCTTGCGTTAAACGGATAGAGGTAGCTCATTTATCATGGCTTTCCTACATAGATATTTAGTATGAAAGCAAACCTAGTGATCGATTTTAAGTTCATATGAATATTTGTTGAGATATAAATTAACACAATTGACAATTTTTAGCCTATTTTCAATTTTGAAAAAATAAGCTTATGAGATCACCTTTTGTCCGTGTGTGTGTGCGTGTGTGTGTGTGTGTGTGCGTGTGTGTGTGATTCGTGTGTGTGTCCCCCCCTAATAAAATCGAAAAGGCTGGAGCGATTTCAATGCAACTCGGGTAGTTCATAGCACTATTCCCGGCGACCTCGACCGTGCCCTTCAAATTTTGTTACGTCTCTCCAATCCAACATGGCGGATGTGCGAAATATTTCACTAGCATTCAATATCTCCGAAACTATTACCGATATCGCCCTGAAATTGTGTACGGTGATAAAGGGCACGACTAGAAGTTCACCTATGAGACTTTCAAAAACCTGGTGACTACAAAACCAACATGGCGGCCCAGCGAAGTTGAGATATTTAAATAGACTTTTCTCGCGATTTAACTATCTAAATGTAATGACACTTGGTACAGCAAATGTTTATACACATTGTAATGCACTGGAGTCTAATTTAGTTCAATTGTTTACATAACATCAAAATGGCGGCTGTGCGAAATATTTCACTGACATTCTATATCTCCGAAACTATTACAGATATCATCATGCAATTTTGTACGGTGATAAAGGGTACTGATACAGGTGTACCTATGTATATTTCATAAACCTGTAAAGTACGAAACGAACATGGCGACCAAGCGAATTTAAAATATTTTAATAGACTTCTCTCGTGATTTAACTCTCTGAGCGCAGTGAAATGTGGTACAGTAATTGATTTTGCAGATTGTAATGCACTGCCATCTAATTTAATTCAATTACTCACATAACCTCAAGATGGCGGCTGTGCGAAATTTTAAAATTAAGTTTTAATTTCTTGTGTCGTAATCATGCGATCGAAGTGAAAGTTTGAATAATGAACCTAGGCAATAATTGTCCTTGAATGGTACATAACTCTATGGCCTATACACATAACACTCCTAAATGGTGAGCTCCCGAAATATTTAGACGGTTCTCAATATCTATGAATCTTTTACAGCAACCAAACTGAATTTTTTAATGTTCATAGAGACTATGAACATATGTTCACCTATAGAACTTTCAGGAACCTGGTGAGCACAAATCTAACACGGCGGCGACGCGAAGTATAAATATTTAAATGGACGTTTCTCGCGAATTAACTATCCGAGTGCCGTGAAACGTTGCACGTTAAATGCTTATACAAATGTTGATCCACTGGCATCTAATTTATTTCAATGGTTTGCATTATCACAAGATGGCTGCTGTGCGTAATTTTAAAATCTCGTTTTTACTTCTTGTTGTCCAATCATGCGATTGAAGTTTGAATACCACACGTACACAATAATCTTAATGTAATAGTACAAAAATAAAAATCCAACCTGGCGACCATCTGAAATATTTAGACGGTTCTCAATATCTACGAATCTGTTACAGCAATTAAACTGAAATTTTGTATGTTGATTGTGGCAGTTAACATAAGTAGGATATATGAAAATAGGCTGTATAGTTCTTCACGGAACTACTTGTTTAAATCCCATTAATTACCTATTATTTTAAAATTAAAATATTTTAATGGCAAAACTAAGAATACTACAGTAAAACTAATCACTGAGCTTATGGATGGATTAATATAGAATATGTATAAAAATTTGCTACATTTTAGCTACAAGTCTGATGCATATGGAGCGAATTTTGCCTCAAAAAATTGAAGCTGAGAAGAATGCATTTTTATAAAGATATGCATATTTTTTAGTTATCAGCTTACCTTATCAGCTAAAACTGCCCAGCACCATATGTTAACACTCTCTTTCTTGCTTTTCTGAGCTCCTTATTAGGAAAATAAGTACAGAAATACTCGCCTCAATGGAAGTCCATGAATTGGCGGCGTTTAAATACCATGCACTAGACATTTCAAGCATGCGCTGGACCTTTAAATATGGCGGAATTCGGGAAACACTTTCACTATATTATCCGCTGGATTCAAGGGCGTAATTATACCAAAGAATTAAAAAAACAATATTTTTGTGATTTCTGACCAAAACTCAGTCCTAGTGTCCCTTAATATCTTGCTTACCATAGCCCCATCATGCCAGGTTAACTCTTGATATGCCGACGCCAGATCTCAATCTGTTCAGAGATTTCCATGTTGTCCATCGTTTATCGTGTCTAGGTAGTAAAGTTTCTGTTAGGAATGGGGCCTTTAGATTTCCACAATTGCAACCTGGCTTATTTATTTGTGGTTGTGAGTTCCTATGATGTTCTTAGGAAACTCTTCCTGGACTTCAGTCTGTGTGCATGCGGTTCATACCCATGCAATGGATGAGTTCTTTCGCACTCCACTTTCTTTCTCTCCCTATCTACTGCTATTTCTCTTCGGACAGAAGGTGGTCCCATTCCAGAGAGATGATAGAACCACTCGACTAGGGTAGGAAACAGCCTGCTATGACTCTGCATGTGTCGTTAAGAGCTACATCTACCTGTTTGACATAAATCATGCCAAACAAGGCAAGCATTCTCTTGAGCAGAATAACACAATGCCATAGCAGACATTCGTATGGTTTCAGGTTGACTGATCCACTGTGATCCAGCCAGTTTTCTAGGGAGATTGTTTCTGGTGGATAATTTCGACTCGATGTTCATGCAATGTTTCTTAAATTTGAGGGCTCTGTCAAGTGTCACTCCTAAGTATTTTGTATTGTTGCAGTGTTACAAATCTACCCCTGACCACACTACCTTTAACTGACGAGTGGCCTCCGGGATTCTCAGACAGAAAGCACATACTTGAGTCTTCGATGGATTAGGTTCAAGCTGGTTTGTGCTGTAGTATTCAGACAGGTCTTCAAGGGCATTAGTGAGGTTACTCTCCACTAATTCAAAGTTTCTACACTGTGTGGCCAACGCTAGATCATCAGCATATACAAAAATCTTGGAGTTGGGGAATATAAGTTGGTCGTTTCATGTATAATTTACCAAACTTTTAAAACTCAAGCAATTGAAACAAAATAGCTACTTTTAATGACTCACAGGTTGGTGGCTCCCCTATCCCGCCACTGAGGCTTATTATGTTTATTCCATGGACCAAAATTCAAATCTAGGGAAGAATATAGGATAGTAAAGGATTTTTCATACCCCTAGGCTGGCAACCCTACTGGGAATCCCACTCGAGACGTCGCATGGCCTTGATATTTACTCCGGCCAAAAAAGTGGCCACGTGCCAGTTATTCCCCCTCAGCCATTTTGTTTTTCGATAAAACAATCGATAAATAATCAATCGAAAACCATTCAATCATCCAATCGACAATCAATCAATCGGCCGCCATCGAGAATAATGCCCCAGAGCATTACAAAGTGGGACAGCTACCCCTTTTCTAGGCAATTGCAACTCACCGTTTAATTGGACAAAACGCTTTCTTTACAACTTCGTTGTGTTAGAGAAGAGCTACACCGTTCCGATGGAACAAAACGTTTTCCTTACAACTTTGGTGTGTTTCAGAGCAGCTACTCACCGTTCGTATGGAACAATACGCTCACTAGTCCAGTTGCTCTGCCTGAGATAACAGCGAAACGCCATTTAATTACATGAAATGGCTATTGGGAGCAGTACGCACACAAGAAGCTCAAATGGACTCCTCCCTTTGCCAATCGCTTCTTAATTACATACTGTCTCTTGAGAGCATCAATGGACTGCTCTCCAAACGTAATGACATAATGGAGAATCGATGGAGCTAAACGCTTTCCTTACAAGTTTGGTGTGTGGGAGAGAAACTACTCACCGATCCCATGGAAAACAAGTAGTTCCGTGAATAACTAAATAGCCTATTTTCATATATCCTACTTATATTAGTTGCCTATTTTTCAGATGGATTGCTGTAATAGATTCGTAGATATTGAGAACCGTCTAAATATTTCGGATGGTCACCATGTTGGATTTCAATACATAGGCCTTAGAGTTACGTACTATTACATGAGGATTAATGTGTAGCTGTATTATTCAAACTTCAACCGGATGACTAAGACACAAGAAATAAAAACGAGATTTTAAAATTTCGCTCAGCCGCCATCTTGTGGTTATGAAAATAATTCCAATGAATTAGATGCCAGTGGATTAAAATTTATATAAGCATATACAGCACCAAGTGTCACTGCGCTCAGATGGTTAAATCGTAAGAAGGGTCCATTTGAATAAGTTTTTTAAATTTTGCGTCGCGGCCATGGTCGATTTGTGCTCACCAGGTTATTGAACGTCCCATAGGTGAGCTTATGTTCATAGCCACTATCAACGCACAAAATTTCTCTTTGATTGCTGTCATAGATTAATATTATATTGAGAACCGTCTGATTATTTCGGATAGTCGCCATGTTGGAATTTTAAAAATGTAGGCCATGGAATTGTATACTATTCGATGATGATTTTTGCGTGGGTTTATTATTTAAACGTTCACTTCAATCGCATGATTAATACACAAGAAATTAAAATTTAATTTTTAAATTTCGCCCTGCCGTAAATGTAAATATTGAACTAAATTACATGGTAGTGCATTACAATGTGTATAAACATTTACTGTACCATATTTCACTGCGCTCAGATGGTTAAATCGCGAGAAAAGTCAATTAAAATGAATCAAAATCGCTTGGCTGCAATGTTGGTTTTTACTTTACAAGTCTTGAAAAATACACTAGAAGACCCGTGCTGCTCCGCAGCATTCACTTCCACAATCCTACAGCACTTCTGTCCATATGACATTTGCATGTCTTCATGCTAGTGACCTGAACAGACATTTACGGTACCGTCGCTTTTGGGTAAATGATGAAGTAGACTTATGTGATCAAATGTGTGGGTGTCTGCCTGTTCTCTGTGAGTGTGTCCCACTATTTACCCTACGTAAGCTTAAAAAGCGCACGGACGTCAGGCCGAGGTGAACAGCTAAATCCAAACACATAAGCTATACTCTTCTCTGAAGAATTAACTCGACACGACTCGGCAGTTTGATGCTGGCTGAAGCTCGCAAACTCACTCTGAAGCTAGTAATTTAAATTTCCACTGAATGGAGATTGCTGGAAGAAATGAAAAAGTAAAAACACTTACAGTGGTCGATGTGGGAGCTGTCGCGGACTTTCTTGCAGAACTTTTCATGCTGAACAATTCTCAGAGAATATCGATTTTTTTTAAGACACATGGACGTAAAGTTTTTCTTCAACTCAATTCACTGAAATCGTAAATGCTCGGCTTCTTTTGGGCATAAATAAATGTTTTTGTACCTAATCCTTCAACGAGAAATCCTTTACAGAATGGTGAAAACTGCATCAAAATCCATCAAGTTTCTCTCGAAATTACCCGTTACATCCAAGAATTGAGAACTTTGTTTTATACTAAGTAGATAGAGATCTCTCCAGACAATTTAAGGCTACAGCGGTACAATTTGGTGTTTTGTCTATTTATGAACAACGGTATAGATTTAAAATGAAAGATGGGTCTCTTATATTTGAATTTGGTTAACATATAGAGGTGTGCAAATTAATAGAATTAAATAAATAATTTTAATTAGTCGTAATTACTTTTATTCAAAATCATTTTATTGACCAACTTCTTTTGTTGCCCTACTTAGTAGTGTTTCCTCTCCCGTGGAATTTCACCTTTTCCCATAAGGAATTGCGTCTGGAAACTTTCAGATTATTGGATTCCGAGGGATATCTGAGCTGGGTCCATTTTCAATTTTCCATTGACTTTAGAATTCAAGTCAGGTGATTTCAATGCATATTTCATGAATCTTTGAATAGTTTAATAGCGTTCATCAGTTAAATGACCCCAAATCCCTCCGCTTTAAATTCACACGTAAAGTAGAGTGAAGTAATAAAAACGAAACGTGTGGCATTTTGCTTTTGCAAGGCTCCTCTGTTAGTGGTAATTCTAAAAAAATCATTTTAATTTGAGTTTATTAAATGAAAATATAATTAGGAGTCTTGGTTAAACATTTGAAGTAATTTCATCGCCTTTTAGACATACTTAGTGCATTAAACCGTGAATAGTAAAAACGCAATTTTGGAAAACTGACATCGAATCTAATAATTTGCACATCTCGGTCAAGACAGCTATCGCCTCCACCCCTACAGATAGAATAGTAAGTAAAGGCGATGGTGAGAAATGAAAAGATAACTCACACAGAAGGAATTAATATTTATTAAGGTGTAAATTTGATTGAATATATCTTTGTTGTAGAACTGAGGGAATGAAATAACAGGATGTAGAATAGTAATCACCGATGTAGGACAATAGTATTTTTTTTACCATTACCACAGGACAGATATCGTATTAGGTATGCGGACGTCCTTGTATAATTGTTATTTAATCTGTGCCCCGTTTGCTGAGGTCTGTGCTCCTCAGCAACATTCGTTTCAAAATTCTAATAGTATTTCCTTCCATTCGACATTTGCTATTCGCTTGCCTTTTGGTTCTATTTGAACATTGACGTCATAAAAGGATTTTGCTCGCGATAGTGCGGCATACAGTAAAGTTGTCCGTGGCTAAACACCGGTTGAGGTAAATAAATGCCTACTTGATCTAGTGTTTGACCTTGAGCTTTATTGATAGTTATACAAAAAGCCAAACGTACTGGAAACTGCCTCCTTTTGATGGAAAGTGGCATAGAAGTATCTGATGGCGTAAGGTCAAGGCGAGGGAGTAGGACATTGTTTCCAACATTTACGCCAGTAATAATTTCCAGGTGTAAGTAATTGTCATGCGTCTTCCAAACCAACAGTCTAGTAACGTTCAACAGACCTTGGGTAATATTAATATTTCTCAACAAAATCACAATTGAGCCTTCTTTTGGTCCAAGGATATGAGGTGGCAATCCACTCATGCCTAGCCTGTCTAAAAATTCTATTGGGAATTGTAGAAGTTCACTCTCATCTTCAGTGATCAAATTATTCACACTGATGTAAGTTCTCGATGATCCTGGGATTAGGTCTAAAACTTTGTCATTGTTTACAATGTTCATTTATAGGTGTTAAAATCGCTATTTTTGAAAAGCGTGAAATATTTTTCTGCATGGGACTAATTCTGAATTTTCTCCATCGACGTGAGGGCATTCCCCGTTACCAATTTGTATGAAGAAGTTAGCAAAGTCACGTTGATCTGTATCCGCTCGCATATTTTTGTTGAGTTTAAAAACTTTGAATAATGGCCACAAAGGAGAGAACCTTACTGACATTTGGACTGATGCTGCTTTAGATGCGTGAGGCACAACAGGCAATACCTGCCTAAAGTCTCCACCTAAGATGATAATTTTTCCTCCGAAAGGCACGTCGTTATTCATGATGTCCTTGAGCAACCCATTTACACACATCAACGCGTGATTATTAGCCATAGAGGCTTCATCCCAGATGATAAGTTTTGCTGAACGAATATAAAAAGCTTCCATGCTGTTAACTTTTATTCCTGATACAGAACTTTCATGTAAATGTAGAGGTAACTTGAACTGGCTGTGTACAGTGCGTCCCTGAGGTAGTAACATTGCTGCAATACCAGTCCATGCAACAGAAACTACCTTTAACCCCAAATTTGTGCAACTGTGAATCAAGCATTGGTAAAGAAATGTTTTCCCGGTGCCCCCTGGACCGTCAATGAAATATGCATTACTCATCCTTTCATTGCTGTTTTGTACCAACCCCAAAATTTCTGTAATTATAGCCGTTTGGTTTCCATTTGCTAGGTTTATCATCCGACTTAATTGATCCTCATTAAGTTTTGGATAATTCATTGGTAAATTTGTCTGAGGGAAATTATCAATAATAGCTGGCAATTCGAGAGAAGTAATGGGAAGACCATGGAGCTTTAATGTATTAGAAATATGTATAAGAGTGAACTGATATGCAATGTTAGGTTCGTGAAACTGCAGATAATCTTTTGATAATGAATTCTTGAAAATGTCCTATAACTATCTTACATTTGAAAGGGTCTGAAAGATACATATGTAAGAAAACAGTTGTAGTAACTGAGAAGGCATCTGTAATAGTGACGCGTCTGCCAAACAACGCTGCCATTCAGAATCGTCAATCGGCAAACCTCGCTCCTTAGCTGTTTCTTTAAAAGTAGAATAGACAACTGCTTTGTATGTTCGTAGATCCTGGAAGCTGGTAGCACCTATGAAGTGAAGCAATAACAGGCGTAAATAATACTTTTCTGTTTCTGTAGGCGAAACATTATACATTCTGCCTATAGTTTATGAAACATTTTTAGCCTACTTTCGATTTTTGCAAAAAATGAAAGTAGACTTATGAGATCAACACAGGGCGAAAAAAGTGTGTCTGTCTGTGTGTGTGTATGTGTGTGTGTGAGTCTGTGTGTGTGTGTATGTGTGTGTGTGAGTCTGTGTGTGTGTGTGTGTGTCTGTGTGTGTGTGAGTGTGTGTACTCTGAATGTCTGTCCCCCCCTATCAATTCGAACACGGTGAATGCAAATTGAACGAAATTTGGTACAAATGTAGCACTAGCAAAGGACACCTCAGTGTCATGTTTTATATCGCCGCCATCTTTACTAAAACTGAATGGCGGCCACTCAAACGTTCAAAACGTAAAATCAAATAACGACTAACCAAATCATCCGATCTCTACCAAATTTGGTAACAACATACCTTCGTATAGGATGCGTCTTGTGACCAAATTACAAGGTCGTCCGCCATACCATTTCAGGATGGCGGCCGTGCGAATTATGCAAACTTTATAATCCATATCATGGGACTCACCAGTTCCGATTATCGAGCCGAGAATCGTTTTAACTGTTCTAAAGGAAGAGGCACGTTCGAAATTAAAAGTTTATTTTGTAATACTATAGTGCAGACGTGATTTTAAAAAGCTGAACTGATTCAGTAATAAGACAAGATGGCAGCGGATATCTTGTGCCGGACTTATATTTCACTAATTTGAGTATTGCATGCAATATAGCGTACTGATAAAAAATAAATAAACTTTGTATGAAATGCTTTATATATAAATAATATACTCCAGTGATGAAATCGTTTAGTATAAATCATTATTTGCTAACAAGTTCTATGTAAGTCATTTTAAATAGAACGATATTCGTTGACACAATTAGCTCAGTGGTAGAGCGTTAGCCTAACGCTCAAATGCCTATGGTTCAAACCCGATCAGAGCTAGGTTTTTTGCTTGAAATGTTATATGTTTATTGTTTTGTAATGACTCAGGTGTTATAAAATTAAGCGTTATATTGTGCACATTATGGTGTAAAATATATATTTAATTAAAACATAATTCGCCAGCAGATTTACTCGGGACATCTAGCTGCCAAAAAGGTAACTTCCAGATTTTATTGAAAAGTTTCTTCTTCTGGCCGCTAGAATGCACTCGCTCTGTTAGGATTATATTGTTCGATATTTCACCAATAGATGTCACGACTAGTCTACGTGGGGATACATTGATTACTATAACATTATCATTCTATGCGCATGGAATTTGAAGAATGACAAGATGATACTACGATACATTTTAACTTTTTATTTTAAAGGGTTTGTAACAGCCTATTTTGCGTTACTTGAAAATGTTATTAAGCGTTATATTGTGCACATTATGGTGTAAAATATATATTTAATTAAAACATAATTCGCCAGCAGATTTACTCGAGACATCTAGCTGCTAAAAAGGTAACTTCTAGATTTTATTGAAAAGTTTCTTCTTCTGGCCGCTAGAATGCACTCGCTCTGTTAGGATTATACTATCGAAAATATCCACATAGTTTGTATACACACGTCTCTGTAGGGTCATGGAAAGATTTGTTAATTCAATTAGGGTTGTGAAAGCCATGCACAATCAGACGTGTAAAGACATGCCTCAACTCAAAGTTGGATGTTGCCCACGGCAGGTCGTAATAATAATAATAATAATAATGTTATTGGTTTTACGTCCCTTTTAACTACTGCTGATTTTAGAGACAACGGGGTGCCGGAATTTTGGCCCGAAGGGGATCTTTAACGTGCCAGTAAATGTACTGACACGGCTCCCTCGCATTTGTGCACCCTCAAATGCCAGCTGACTGCGCCAGGATACGAACCTGCAACCTAGGGCCCAGCAAGCGAGAACGTTACCGCTGAGCCACGCCGCCAGTCCGGTCGATTATGTCTCCAGATCCATAACATTCTTGATATACTTCTTATCTTTCTTTCTTCAATGATGGTAGCAGTTTTTATCTAGGTTGTGGCGTTTGGTAGAGGTAAATCGTATCTAAGGTCTTCAACAAAGAATAGTTCTATTATACTCTTTGATAATAACAACGAGTTATAACTATACTCATACATTTAGGAGAAAGTAGGCTATATGTTCTTTACTGAACATCTTGTTTTCTTTTTTGCCACTGGCAGTTGCTCTTATTCCGGACGTAATGTACTGGTGTTTCAGGATATATATACGGACTTCTGGCTTGCGAATCTTGATTTAACTTGAACCACGATTGTAATTCCGTGTTGCACAACAGTGCTTGAAGTAAAATATCAGGAGCGTTGTCATTTTTAAAATAGTTATTTTGCAAGTTTGGCAAGTGAACTGGTAATCGCACGATAGAATGTGACTGTTCATGCATGCGAAATGAAAATATCCTGAATGCGGCTTCTGTTGGACCAATATATCTAGCATTTAGGAAAGAAGTAATTTCATCGTAGTTCACCGTTTCGCCTTCAGGACATATTTTAACAATGCAGCAGTCATGCATGACCTTTATACACATACTTGTGTATTTTAATATATAAGATATTTGTGGATGTATTTAACACTCCGAACACTTGAGCATATTTCAACATTAATATGAGCTTGTACGTAAAGTAAAAGGAATGGATTGTAGAGAACAATTAATCGATTATCGACTTCAATGTCAATGCCTCGAATTGTTTTTATAATAATCCGTCCATTATTTCTTCTCCTATACGAAGGATAACTATTGGCATTATCTTTGGTCTCTACCTGAAACCGTTTAGGGAAATCTTTCTTACCTACGCCATCTTTCATACAGACTGAAGCAGGATTTAAAGATCCGCGAGGACCATCCTACCATATGATGCCTTACCAACTCGTATAGCGTTTCATCCTCGAGATCTGGCATTTCGGCTGACACCACACTGTCAATGTCTGAAATTTCTCGAAACTTACAATCTTCCGTTAATGTTAAGAGTAAATGGATGTGCGGGTGACCTCGTTTTTGAAATTCCACTGTATATAGATATGCTTTTACCTTAAATTTCCTTAACATTAATCAATCGTAGCAATTCCTTTACTTTGCAATGGAAAACTCTCACTTCAATATCAGGCCTATTATTAGCTGTTTCCCAGAGATGAACGCTGTTAAGTATTTCTGGCCAGCCCGCATTATAGGTGAACGTAATGAATGAATCTGCCTTTCCAAACTTCCTCACTATCGCCAATTTTGCAATATTTTCCTTGGCCTACCTGTAAAAGAAGATGGCAAAACTACAATACGACCGACTCTGAGATTTTCATTTTTCTGCTCGTACATGCAAGGCGTCTGCTAAACCGGCATATGTATCAACTCGTAACTTCGTGTGTTGATGACGTATATATTTTAACCGGTCACCTTCCATACGACAGTAGTAATCCACGAATAAATATCCATTTTGCAAACTTGAGCAGCGACAACTAACTCAACATGACCTCCATGAACACCATTCATAGACATATACATTTTGTAATCATCGCTCGTATTGATAGCAGTTTCGTACACTTCGCTGTTGCCAACAATAAAGGAAGAATAATTATTCCACTTGCCTGTAACATGTTTTACAATTCGCTTTCTAAACTGTGTAAATAAACGCTGATTGTTGTACTCACAATATGCCAATGACCTGAACAGACAATTACCGTCACCTTTAATCTTTATAACTTGTGTAATTGAGTGTCGCCTCTCGTTCATCATAATATGATTCATTGTATTGATTGAGCACACAACCTATAAGGACGAATGATGAAATGAAAAGAAGACAGTTTGTAGCTGGTGAGACCAAAGACTATATAACAGACAGATCGGATACACAATACAAAATGACGGTTCCAACATTCGACTGTAGCGGCATCTTCGTGAAATTAGTTGTCTTTCGTATACAGTAATTGTTGTCATTCAAACAGATGTTGACATGACAGTGTCATTAGGAAAATGACTGCTGATTGTGCGTGAGCATTTCAGTCTCAAAGTAATCCATTCTTTGAGAAGTTTTAATAAAATTATGTGCATAGAATCCCCTTCAACTTATTGTATGGAGACATGGGACATTAGCGCCCGAGTGGAGCAGGTAGAAGTTAACGATATCATGCATGGATACATGCGAGAATAGCGCCCGAGTGGAGCAGGTAGAAGTTAACGATATCATGACGTAATTAGGGAACTCTCTGTTAATATCAAGTTAGATTTATTATTGGGGAGGCGTTGAATATCATGATACAGTTTTAGTCGTTGTCGCCTAGCGACAATATGTCCGTCAAGTCATTCGATATTCTATTTTCGTGAGACCTAGAAGGAAGTAATATTCGCAATTATTTTAATACTCGAATGATATAATCAAGTAAGGTGGGTGTCAACAGACGGTGCTTGACGGGCATTACATTTTAAGACAACAAACGTCGTCGTAGCGCAAATATTTCCCGAGATATTTCAGTTTTAGTAAGGGGTGAAATTTTTTGAAAACTATTTCAATATATGAGATAGGTGAACGTGTACCAAATTTCAGGGCGATATCTTTAATAATTTCGGAGATATATAATGCCGGTGAAATGTTCCGCACAGTCGCCATCTTCAGGTTATGTAAACATTCTGGAGAAATTCACACTTCTCCCTGTTCACCTTGAAATTCGCTACACGGAGGTTCTCGAAAACGAGACGAAGGGTTTGATAGTGCTCCTCTTCTGTCTCTGATGCGATTAGTATGTCATCGACATAGCAGACTACTTATCCTTGACTTCTTGCGTCAGGTTCGCGTCTAGAGCTCGTATTTTTGCGGCTACGGCGTTCTTTAGACCAAAAGGTAATTTACAAAATACAAAGGTTGTCTGCTCAAACAAAAATCCAGTGTACTTCTGGGTATGCTCAGACAACTTGACGAGATGATAGAAATGGACCTTGGAAAGCAAAATGCAACGCTCATGACTCTGTAAGGACCACAATTAACTTTTTATTTTTAAGAGTTGGCAATATATATTTACGTACTTTGAGATAGAAAAGAAAGTTAGTGCAGAAAACATGGTGGGAAACAAAATAGTTGATGTACCGTACAGTGCTTATATGTGAATTAATTTGTACAAGTTTATATGTATTAGTGTGTAAAAGTTTATAAATAAAAATAGTGCTACTAGCTCAGTGTCGACGGTTAAATATTGGTGACCCTGACTTGATATGGAGAAGAAAGATGTCGACAAACGAGACCACGCCGGACACCAGCGGCGGCTGGTGGACTTAGAGCTTGGGAGAGCACACAAAATAAATGATCATGCACAGTATAAATTACTAGCTAGCACGCTAGGTGTTTGCCAACATCCATTAAATTGTGTCTCATTAGGGAAAATGTTATGTTATATTTAATATAATTTAAATGACCCTCTAAATCGCTATTTAATTCCAAATTTATAATAGCATATCACTAAGACATTTGTCAAAAACTCTACACCTAGATGAAAAAAAATTAATTGGTAACACTTGTCACAGAACTCCAAAAGAGACCTGTTTACATAACCGTATTTATTTATTTATTTATTTATTTATTTATTTATTTATTTATTTTTAACAGCATGTTCCATTATAATGAAAGTAATACTACATGCTATGTTTACAAAATGTTTAGAATTTTAATAACATACATTTACTTAGGTATTATTCATTATTGTTCTATGGCTATTTGTTTGGTCATATATTGTTCTAGGAACTGTCTAAATCTATTACCTTATTGTTTTAATGAGCTATACCAATATTAAGAATCTGTTCAACTACTTGACATTCTTTCTAAATCTATTAAATTGAAATATAAAATTAATTATATAATGCTTCATTAGCTTAATTTTTTCGAACGTCCATTTTCCATGTTCATTTACCATATTGTCCTTAAACAACTGTCTTTCTTTTTCCAGTTTCACACATGTAAATAATACATGCTCAACTGTTTGTTCTTCATTGTCACAAGCACACAATGGACTGTCTTTTAATTTGAAACGAAAATAATACGAATTTATCTTACCATGTTCTGTTAAAAAGTAGTTACATTGCTAGTTAATGGGAAGTATATTTTTAACCTATCCTTGACACTACTGTTGACCAAAGTAGTATGTGCACTCCTGTTTGAATGTCGTTTGTGAAGTAACCAATAGACCTACATAAAATCCAATAACATCATCACTTTCGTCGTTCTATTTTAGGTTAGTTCATGTAGGTTTGGAATGTTTAATTTATATTTCAATATTTTTATCGCAGCTGGAACCCAAAAAGTGCACGTTTTTAAGCGTGTTTCAACCATGCGTCACATTTAAGATTTATTATCTCAAAAATCTGTCATCAGATCGAATCCAAATTTTAACACAATATACATTGGAATGTTGTATAACTGGTTTATTAATTTCAAAATTGTGTGTGTCCAAGAAACAAAGTTGTTATCATTTTTGTAAGGTAACTTTTTCTCGGCTCGGGGTGGTTGGAAAATGTAGTCTTTTATCGCGTTGGAATCCTTATACATCAAAATGTTATGCTGTATGACTGTGAAATACGTAAATTAATTCACTTATTTTATATCGGTTTGTATTTGTAGGGGGAAATAACACATCGTTCACCAGTTAGCCGCTCCGGGGAAAGCTGTACAGCGTTGCTGAGATGGAGCCCATCACTTCCGAGCGAGGCGCACCAAGATGCGTGATGGGCTCCATTTCGGCAACGCTGTACAGCTTTTATCGGAGCGGCTAGCTGGTAATAATAATAATAATGTTATTGGTTTTACGCCCCTTTTAACTACACTGGCATTTAGAGAAGCCGGGGTGCCGGAATTTTGCCCCGAAGGGGATCTTTAACGTGCCAGTAAATCTACGGACACGGCTCCCTCGCATTTGCGCACTCTCAAATGCCAGCTGACTGCGCCAGGATACGAACCTGCAACCTTGGTCGGCTAGCTGGTGAACCCTGTCTTATTTCCCTCTACATATACAAACTGATATAAAATAAGTGAATTAATTTACGTATTTCACAGTCATACAGCATAACTTTTCGATGTATAAGGATTCCAACGCGACCAAGAACTACATTTTCCAACCACCCCGAGCCAAGGAAAAGTTACCTTTCAAAGATGATAACAACTTTGTTCCTTGGACACACAATATTTTGAAATTAATAAACCAGTTATACAACACTCCAATGTATATTGTGTTAAAATTTGGATTCAATCTGATGACGGACTTTTGAGATAATAATTCTTAAATGTGACGCATGGCTGAAACACGCTTAAAAACGTGCACTTTTTGTGTTCCAACTGCGAAAAAAAATATTAAAATATAAATTAAAAATTCCAAACCTACATGAACTAACGTAAAAATAGAATGACGAAAATGATGATGTTATTGGATTTTATATAGGTCTATTGGTTACTTCACAAACGACCTTCAAACTCGAGTGCACATAATACTTTTGTCGACAGTAGGTATGAATGATTTTGTCACTGCACCATTTAAAGTATTCTTCCATTCGTTTTCGTAACCTTGGAACTAATGCCACCAGGGTGGTGTCCTGTTTGCCATCTAGTGGTCGTCTTGCGAATCATTTCAAACAGCATCAAAAGAAAGAGAGGAACGGGGAAAGGGGCAGGGTATGACCATAGATGTTGTAAGTTCGAGTTGAGCGTAGCAGTTCAGCATTCCCGCTGCATTCCAACGTTCTCTCCAGAGCTCATACAACTGCTCCAATTGTTATTCCACCTTGTAACCGTGGGCTCGCAATCTCTGGGCCCATAGCCGACGTTTGAAGAGCGTCTGCGCGCACGCGCAATAGACCTGTCCTTGTTTGTAGTTGAATGGAGTATTGGGCCCTGTAAGGCCTGGGTCCCGAGTAGCCCGCAGCAAGGCGAATTACGTGACAAGATATGTGGCGCGTTATTCAAACATGCTGGTACATTTTCAGAGTGAGGAGCGCACAACTCGGCCAGTATTTCGGGCGTTAAGGATTAAAAAATGAGTTACTAATGTAGGTTAATGATAAGGAGGGCCCTGGCCCACTGGCCAGTTAGAGCCAGCCGCCCCTGCCGGACACGCGGTTAGAAGCCAATAAGGTTAGCATCAAAATCCCACCTTTTTGGATAGATAAACCCGAAATGTGATTCTATCAGGTGGAGGCACAGTTTAGTATTTGCAAAATTATTTCAGAAGAGACTAAATTTAATCACCTAGTGTCTCAATTAGAACCTAATTACATTGAAAACATTTGGGACGTTATTAGAAGTGCGGAAATAAATAAGTACTCATTGGCCAAGGAACGTTTACTGAACATTCTCAAGGAAAGCGAAGATAAACGTATTAAGAGACTCGTTACTGGAATTGATTCAGGAGACCAGAAACCTAGTCAATTAGTGCGTAATATGCAAGCCTTAGCAGGGATCGATTTATCAGAAAAAGTTCTTAAGACTCTCTGGTTAGAAAATCTCCCGGATTCAATAAAGAACATTCTGATCGTCAGCGACGAAGGGCTTGAAAAGTGGCTATAATAGCAGATAAAATAATTGAAATGAATCCCCGTAACGAATTATTTGCCATGAAAAGTCACTCTTGTAACAACTGGATGTTCCTGTTACAATGCGCGATCTAATTGACAGAATTTCTGGACTAGAGCAACAAATAGCTGCCTTATCCACTGGTCATCAGGTTAGGCCTCGCCATAGAAGTAGTGAACGCCGACGACGTGATAATAGTCGTAGTGAATCACGTAACAGATACAATCCCAGGGGCAAGTAATGTTATTACCACTTCCGATTTGGACAACAGTGTAAACCGGAGAAATATTCACCGCCATGTAGCTGGTCCGAACAGGAAAACGCCGCCCAGCAGCAGAATTAGGGGCAAGTTCTGATGCCCAAGTCAATTGTCACAAAACCCACCTATTTGTAACCGACAGAAAAACGGGATTGCAATGTTTAGTTGACAGTGGGGCTGATGATTCGATAATTCCGAGCAACTCCAAAGTTAATACAGATTCGCAATATAAATTGTGTGCTGATAACGGTTCCGAAATTCCTACATCTGGAATTAAACTCCGTACCATTGATCTAGGATAACGACGACATTTCCTTTGGCCATTTGTGGTTGCGAAGATTGATAAGGCCATATTGGGAGCAGTCTTCTTGCATAAATTCCACTTGTTAGTAGATGTCCACAATAAGACATTAATAGATGATACAACCAAGCTCTGGACGAAGGGCGAAGTTATGTCTATCTCAGATAAAAATGTAGTCAGTACAATGAGCCAAACACAAAATTACAGATCTATTGCTGCAGTATCCGGCCATAGCTAAACCTAATTTGGTACCTGGCAAAATTAAACATGATGTCCAAAATTACATTACCACTGAAGGTCCACCCGTGTTTTGTAGGGCAAGACAATTAGATCCCAAGCGCATGGAAATGGCAAAACAGAATTCAAATACATGTTGGACAATGGCATAATAAGGCCATCCAAATCGTCATGGGCTAGTCCTCTTCACCTGGTGCCGAAGAAGGATGGATCGATTCCTCCGTGCGGAGATTATACACGATTAAATGAAAGAACAGTTCCCGATCGTTATCCTGTTCCTAGGATAGAAGATTTTCACTGCATTTTGCGAGGATAGAACACCTTTTCTAAAATCGATCTATAAAAGGCTTATCATCAGAATAATACCCATTGCGGAAGAAGACAAACATAAGACAGCAATCATCACACCATTCGGACTGTATGAATTTAATGTAATGAGTTTTGGCCTGCTGAATGCACCTTCCACCTTCCAACGATTCATTAATGAGGTTATGCATGGACTGGATTTTGTATTCTCTTACCTGGATGACATTTTGATCGCCTCATCAAGTAATGAAGATCATCGAGCACACCTGAAACTAGTTATAGAGCGACTGTCAGAGTATGGCCTTCGAATCACCATCTCAAAATCAATATTTGGTGCGAATGAATTAGCATTCCTAGGCTACTGGGTTACACCAGAGGGATCTCGTCCCCTACCTGAGAAAGTACAAGCAATTTCGGAGTACAAGTTATCTGGTAAACTTCATGAGCTCTGCACATTCCTTAGTGTTGTCAACTACTATCACCGTTACCTTAATGATGCAGCACAAACTCAGACTGTATTACATGACTATCTTAAACGAGCGAAGAAGAAAGACAACAGACTCATTCAATGGACTGAGGAAGCAAAACAAATGTTTGAGAAATGTAAAAATGATATCGCAAACGCTGCATTATTAGCGTTTCCCAACCCTGACTTACCTCCAGCACTTTGCACTGACGCGTCTGATTTTGCTGTCGGTGCTGTGTTCAAGCAACTGGAAAGTGACTGCTGGAGGTCAATTGCATTCTTCTCACAAAAGCTGAGTCAGGCACAGAAGGTTTATAGTACCTACGACCGAGAATTGTTGGGAATTTACCTTTCTGTAAAGAAGTTATAGCATTTACTTGAAGGAAGAGAATTCATAATCCTCACCGATCATAAACCACTCACATTTGCTTTCAAGCAAAGCAATGAATAAGCATCTCCTAGGCAGATGAGACAGTTGCAGTACATCTCACAATTTTCAACTGATCTCCGTCATGTCAGTGGCCTCGACAATGTTGTTGCGGACGCCCTTTCCAGAGTTGATGAACTAGCAATTATGGATTATGATGAGATTGCCTAGAGCCAGCTAAAAGATCAGGAATAGCAGCAACTCCGGACAGGCAACAACTCCCTAAATTTCAAGCAATACCAACTACCATCAGGAAACTCCATTTGGTGCGACACTTCCACTGCAAATATCAGACCTTACATTCCTAAAGCATTTCGTCACCCAATATTTCTACATTTTCATGGGTTAGCCCATCCTGGCAAGAGGACTACAGTGAAGCTGTTGACTAGTAGAGTAATTTGGCCAAATATCACAAGTGATGTGTGACAATGGACTAAATCCTGTGTTAGCTGCCAGAAAACCAAGGTCACTCGCCACACAAGATCGCCGCTTGAAAACTTTGAAGAACCCGAACAACGCTTCAGTATAGTGCAAATTAACCTCATTTGACCGCTTCCACCCTCTAACGGTATGACTTATTGCTTAAACTTCATTGACTGTTTCACATCCTGGATGGAAATCATACCCCTGGAAGACATCGCAGCTGAAACAGTGTCAAAAGCTTTCTACCATCACTGGATTGCAAGATTTGGCGTCCCATCTCGCGTAATCACTAATCAAGGCACTCAATTTAGATCACAATTGTTTAAAATTTGGCCATAGTATGTGGAATGAAACTTCAGCACACAGCACCATATCATCCACAGTGTAATAGCAAAGTTAAGCGACTGCATAGAACCCTGAAGTGTGCGATCAAGGCTCACAACTCTTCTAAATGGACAGAAACCTTACCTACTGTCCTATTGGATCTACACACTGCACTACGAGAAACGTCAAGCCACTCTATTGCACAGATGGTTTATGGTAAAACCATTAGACTGCCTGGTGAATTTTTTGTGGAGCTAATTACAAGGATTGACTCTGATTCCTTTGCATCCAACTTGCAAAACAGATGCTGAATCTGAAGCCTGTCATATCTAAAAATAGTACATCATGATCAGTGTTTGCCCCAAAAGACCTTCAGACATGTTTCCATGTGTTTGTGAGCTATCAGAAAACCATTAGAACCTACACACGATGGTCCCTTCCCTGTCATAACAAGACATGAATAATACTTCACCATCGAGTGCTCGTGTAAACAAATAAATGTGTCAGCGGACAGACTTAAGACAACATATATATTGCAGGAAGAAGATGAAGCAGTAAAGGATCTTCCGGAGTCAGCAAAGGACACTCAACTGTAACAATCCACAAATGACCCTTCACCAAATACCAGACTGCCAAAATCTGGAAGAACTATAAGGAGTCCAGTTAGATTTTTAGAGAACGTCATCACTGTCAAGAATTTTTGAAGTGATTTGTCAAGTTCGTAACTGTGTTACTGGTGGGGGAGTAGTGTAAGCACCACAATTGTAAGAACCACAATTAACTTTTAATTTTTAAGAGTTGGCAAGAGATATTTACGTAGTTTGAGAATGAAAAAAAAAACACGTTAGTCCAGAAAACATGGTGGGAAACAAAATAGTTGACGTAGTACTTATATGTGTATTAATTGGTAAAAGTTTATATGTATACGTGTGTAAAAGTTTATAAATAAAAATAGTGGTACTAGCGCAGTGTTGACGGTTAAAACTCGTAAAGGTGTATTTCCTTATGATTGCATTGATTCATAGGGAAGATTAAGTGAAAAGTGTTTACCACACTTCATATCTCATGAACCATAAGGTCTATAAGCCTGTGGTTTGATTTGAATTCTAGTTGCAACATTTTTTAGCTCCTTACTGTCTATGTATTGATCTCATGGTCTTGGGATGTCCCTCACTGCAAACATTGATGCAGACCTGTCCTTGTGGCAGTATTAACAATAAAGCTTTGGCGCATGTGTGGCAATTATATCATTGGGTGACGACGAATGCCAGTTTGGACTTGTTAAACAAAATTAAAACTCAAGGTTTACAGGCAAATAACACCAGTAAGAGTTGTACACGTGAGGTGAAAACAACAACATTATAAGATGGAAGTTACTGCAATCAATAAGGCTATTGGCAAATTCTTTGTGTGCAAGAAAAGAACTGACCAGTTTTACTCAACATGAATTATTAGCGCTCCCCAAGTCATATATTTTTTTTATCTGGCAGCCAATGCCGTGAAAGAAATTTGGTATAAGACACCTTGCGAGTGCACAAGAGACCCTGCATTGAGTGAATTGCAACCACGCAGCCATTTCTCGCATCATAAGCATTTGACTATGGCAAAAATACCATCTCAACGTCAAAGTGTGACGTGTCAATTCATGAAATTGTATCACGGTAATAAAAGTCAGTGTAAAGACTTTGTTTCATAATTCCATGGTTGCCATGGCGAAACCACCCTACCATGCACGCCAGCAGCAGCTGCCAAACAACATGAAGAAAAACAAGGACAACAACAACAAGAAAAGTGTCTTTCACCGAGTGAAAAACCCATGTCGGAGCTGTATTGACCATGGAATTATTGATAACATCATTAAATACTTACCCCTGGAAGTACACTTACCTGGTTACAGCTTTTGTGGACTCGAAACTCGCCTTGAAGAAAGTTTGAGGGGAGGGGATATGGGAATTAATCCTTTGGATCAAGCATGCCCTAATCATGATATGGCTCATCATAACAGAGATCCAACATTAAGACGTGTGGCCGACATAGCATTGTTAAGCATTGCGAAGCAATGAATAACAGTTTCTGATGCAAGTGTATCAGAATGGATGGCTGCATTTATGGTTATTGGTGCAATGAAGAGAAAATTAATTTATCCTGATATAAACTTTAACATTAAGATTTTTTTAATCAAAAATATTTAGTATCACTGTTATGATTTGAAAAATAAATAAAAAGTTAAGAGTCTATGTTGTTTCTTTCCCCATTATTATTCATAAAATTATTATTACCATAATTATAGATGGTTTAAATGGTATAAATGGTAATATTATTAATAAAAACGTATACAAAGGCAGACAGACAGCAATAAAACATAATTATCATGTAGTATAAACAGTATAACATAACACTATAGTTATACAAAACATCATGCCACACCCTCATATAAAACAGCCACAAGTCAAAAAACACGATTCTTTTAAAATACGTGATACTTATGTGTAATCATTATGAAGTCTATGTGCATGTTTTTTGTAAAACGGTTATAATAATAACTATCATTATTTTTATACTTTCTTTGTAATGCCCGACTAAGGAGCACGATTGAACTTATTTAGCTGATGGCATTGACTTTCTCTTCTCCCAAAATCTCTTCATCTTCTCGCTTTGGCTTCTCTTGCGATCTTCTGACCAGGTTTTTTTTTGTGATAGTGCTTGGATGGTCTGCAAAGCGGTGATTATCGACTAATTCTCTGAACTTAGCTCTGTCTAGTACAATGTCATCTGTGATGCCTATTTCCTGAGGATCTTTTCCAACTTCAAGCAGCCAGGTGTTTTTCACTTTCATTGACAGGGCAAGGTTAAGAATCCTTTTAGTCAGTCTCTGATTGCCCATCCTGAGGATATGCCCGTCAAATTTCAATCGTCTTTTCCTAAATGTGTTTGAGATTTTCTCCGATTGTTCGTATAAGTCTTGGGATTTTATTTTCATCCAGATTCCCCCTGTAGAGACTGGACCAAAAATGATTCTAAGGATTTCCCTTTCTTGCTTTTCCACTTCTTTAATTAATGATCTGCCCCCAATAATCAGCGTTTTAGAAGCTTATAGTGTGCTTCAGGCCTGATTACAGTGTTGTAATGTCATAATTTTGCATTTCTGGATATTGATTATTTATTAAATCTGTTCCAAGTGAGTCTGAAAGCATTTTGCAGTTTAGAGATCCTTTCGTTGTTTGCTTCACGATTCAGTCCGGAAGGTTGGATGACTTCTCCCAGGTATTTGAATTTAGACACTTGAGAAACTTTGACGATTTTTTTGTGGGCTGGGTAGAGTCCTGCAGTGGCTTCATACTTCTTTTATTTGCCTATTTGTGCATTGAAATTGCCCATCAAAGTTTTGACATTATGATTGGGAATTTGGGCTGCTGTTTCCTCTAGTAACTCCCAGAATTATTCCACCTTTTCTGGGTCTTTCCAACTGTAATTATATCTAGGGGCATGAGCATTGATTGGTGAATAGGCTTTGTTTCCTGATTTGATTGCTAGCACAGAAAGTTTATCAGAAGGCGAGGTGAAACTCAGAACTGAATTTATGTCACTTTTCCTTACTGCAAACCCAGTGCCAAATTGCAATGGCTCGTTTGGAATTAGGATTGCTGGTTAGCCTTTGTATAGTCTGTAGTTTCCTGACTCAAAGTGATTTTCATCCGTGTACCTTGTTTCTTGAAGAGCTAAAATGTTGTTATTGGATATTGAGTCTGTACAGCGTGTCCGTTAAGTGCTTTAGTTTGCCGGCTTTGCGAAGCGTGTTGATGTTGATGGGGCCAAGAAAATGCTTGCATTTGGGACGAAGAGATTTGGGATGCTCCGATACATTCCCGCATGATATACTCGGTCCCCAGAATCCGATGACCGAGATGAACTAGTACTTGTACTAGGGCCTGGGGCGCCTGGGGTAATTGGTTTGTCAAGTGACATTTTCATCACGCTAGTAAGTTGAAGATAATGAGGAGATCGACCGACGTCAATCCCAAGGATACAACCAAGGTATTAAGCCTTAGAGCTTGCCTCAAGATGTGTTCTGGCTCTTATTTTACAGCTTTTTGCCAACCCTCCTCCTTTCTGCGGGCTTGGGACCGGCAACAGAAACCACTCAGCTACTCAACCCACCCAGAGGCTACTGCAGGCGTATTTATTATTATTATTACTATTATAATTATCATTATCATTATTTAAAAAAACATGTCGTGATGATTTGCAAAATAACTTTTTGGTTTGTTATGCTATGGCTTAGTACTAAACCATGTAACCAGTGAAGGCGTTGTGACAACTTTTATTTAGTGAGTAGTTTTGAATAGTTTTCTTTCAAAGTGTCTTTTTTTTACTTGTGGTTGTTGTGCATGAGGGGTTGCCAGATGTTCCAGCGGCGCATAAACTCATAATGTTTCAACTTATTTTTTAAACTATATATGTACAGTTTATCTTCTTCTTCTCCTTCTTCAAGTGCCTCGTCCTCCAAGAACATTAGCGATCAGTAGCCAGATTTGCTGTTTGTCCACTGCTGTTCTAAACAGTGAAACTGTATTAAGTCCAAACCACTGGCTTAAGTTCTTTAGCCAGGATATTCGTCTGCGTCCTGGACCCCTAATGCCATCAATCTTCCCTTGGATAATTAATTGCAAGAGATGGTATTTGTTGTTGCTCATAAAATGACCAAAGTATTCTAGTTTTCTCCTTTTGATGATACTGAGAATTTCCAAGTCTTTGTTCATACGCCGCAGTACTTCCACATTTGTGACTTTAGCTGTCCGTACAGTATATGAAAAAAGTAAAAAGGCAAAATAAACATACACACGCGTCATAGGCATGATCCTATTCACGTAGCTTAAGGCTAAAAAATTTCTCCAATCAAGGTGAACTTAACAAAATTACAATTAACATATATGGAACTTTGCCAGAATGATGGTTAAGCAACAACAAGAACTGTCAATAAACGTCCAACCGTACAGCACCAAAAAAGTTATTTTTAATTTTCAATATACTTATTAAAAACTAAGGAATGAATAAATAAAGCCATGGATAGCGTACAGTGATCATTAGTTTCCTATTTTTACAAAACGTATTGTGCACGTTTATAACTGACAAATACCTGTTGAATCCCTCGGAGAAAACTGGATCGTAGAATCTGAAAATGCCCGGCGAAAACCCCCCAGATCCTACCAACAGGTGAAGGAAGTATAAAGGGAGCATACCAACTAACCAAAATTATTCGGAGACAGAAATGTTAAATTTGAAATGACGTAGTTACTAGCCATGCAATTTAACCAAGTGGAAAATCTTAGTTAAATACGTGGATTCACATCGAGGTATATGCAAATATAAATTATTTGAATAGGAATACAGGAATAAACTGTTCTCAAGAAATTCTCAAAAGTCGTCATGGGTCTTATTACATTTCTTCAATATGACGTATGAATATGAGGTATAAAATTGCTATCTTGAAAGATATTACCTGCAATTGATTGAAAAAGTGAGCACCACTCGATGACGTAGTCTCTCAAGACGTAATTGTGTACTTGATGTACATCCATATAACTTTAAAATACTTTAACAAAGTGGTTTACAATACTATGAAAAAAACTACAATATTAACTAAATTCATTCAGCTCTTTCGAGACACACTGTACATCACTAATATTAACTTTATGGTTTCTTAACAATCGTCACTCTCACAGTTATCGAAGAACATTCTCAAACTTTAACCATATGACTCGTGGTTACAATAATTCACATGCTCGTTTTCTTTCAATCAGACTTCAATTATAATCTAACACCATGATCAATTAACTGGAGAAATCTTAATACATTATTTTCCACGAGTCATATTCTTTTATAGCTTAATAAATGTACATTTTGTTACGAGAACTTATTTCTGGTAGAAAATCAGAATTTATGTATATATCATCGAACTTCAGTTTGGAATCATAATAATATTTTAGAAGAAACATCAATCAGAAACCCATCACATAACCATGACTCTCAAGTTCTTTACAACGTCAAACGAATTTAAATGTGTAGAAAATTAACTTACTGGAAGTCGCAGTATCAAAAACCATAACGATGCAAAATTGCTAAAATTTCATATTACTAAACGCAAATCGTCTCCTAACTGGAGATCTTCACAACGATTGAAAAGGTTATGAAGGAACAGAGATTTAACGCAGAAGCAAAGAAGGAAGTAATATATCCTTTCAAGACATGAATAGCTAAGGTTCGTAAAACGAACGAAAGAAAGAGGAATCTGGGACTAGGAAAGACAAGAATTTATCTGACTTAAAATCCCGTCATCACATAAACTAACTACACAATTTGGCAACTGGGAACAACAAATGTAAATGCTCCACTACTACCAAAGATGTCGGATGATGGATAGGCGTCATTCAGGACGAATGCCCGAGTCCTGTTTCCAAAGGAATACTGGCCTTCAGTATATTGACTCATCATCCTGGCCTCGAACCTGGATGCACGTCTCCCTCTGATCCCACCTTGGCTGGGACTATGCACCAAATTCAGCATATTCTAGGAGCCCTTACAACAATATAGTAGACAACATCTCTCTTCATTGACGATCATTACATGGTAGCAGCATAGTAACTTCGAAGTACTTCCGCAGTTCACTCCCGTCTCATCCATGAATTTGAGTGAGTTATAGTACATGGGGAACGTATTCAGGAGACGCTCTATGAACATCTTTGGCTAGTTGTACTCCACGGTTACTTCATTATGTCAGTACTCTACTCATTCGTACTGAGTCCCTGTATTCAATTTTAAACGTCCATTGTAGTGTAGACAGAACACCATAAAAGTGTTCCTTTCGAAAACCGCTTAAAATGCATGTTAGATTGTGAAGAATGTTCAAGAAACGTTTAATTCTCACATTTCGCTTCAGTCCTGTTTTCCCGGCTGAAGTGCCTGAATAAAGTATCAGAAGATCAGATTCAATGCAAGATAAAGCTTCGTAAGCTCTCGCGCACACGTTTAAACAAGCGTTATGAAGGCTTGAAACAAAACAGAGTTCTCCTCGCATGCACATAGCGACCTCATATACTGCGTTATAATATGTTCACTCAAGTCCGCGACAGGCTAATGTCCCCCTTAAGGAACTTACGAACTACACAGTGCGAACACCGCACGACACGATTCCGCTCCTTCTTAAGGCCACCACAATCCGCCTAAGTCAAGACAGCAATAATCCAAGCATCTCCTCTACACCTGTCCAGGACTACCCTCCCCTCGGAGAGTTCCTGACGTCATCCAGCCTTGACTCGCCGACTGTCATTTGTTTCGAGCATAGCAAGAGGGCGATGACCCCGAGTGACGTAGCGAACAAGTGTTGGAAACAAAACCGGATAAAGTAATAAATGCATACCGTCGTGCCACAAGGTGGTTTTTCAAAACACCTTAGTCAGGAATACAAAAACGGTCACATCTTTCCCCCGACACAATAAATAGAAGCGAGAATTGCTTTTATTTAAATCATTCTAGATATTCGTAATTCAATGGGACGTATTTTGTATCCTGTTTACTTGACCTTCTTGAAATAGCGCTTCAGGTTTTTCTACCATATCTCTTTATTCTGTAGCCACATTTTCCGTAACCTCTTCAATTCTATGTACTTGATCTATCATTAAAGAAGTAACGGTGTGAAATGTTCATTGGATCAAGGTCATCAGTACACTGACATCTTTTTCTTTTCCTCAGGGGCTCTATCCTGTTTCGTCCTCTGTTTACTCGTACTCGCTTGAGAATCTGCGCCTGATTCATTTCTCTTATCGCGCTAATCTCCTTGTCTTTGTTCACGAGAATGATCCTGCTCATTTCTGGGCTGTTTATTATTCCTTCTTCCGCGAGCAAATTCTTCGTCTCGGTCATTTTTATACGGCCTATATCCTTGTTGCGACCTATTCTCTGAACGATATGGAGCATCTCTATAATAATTATATCCAGGCCATCCATATTATCTGCGTTCATCATTACTATTCTCATATCGGCGATTTTACCAAGGTCTATCCTGGTATTCGCGATACTGATTATTATATCTTCTATTCCTTTGATAGTAGTTCCTAATGGGTCCTGTTCTCTGGTTTTCCTGTCCATATATCCGATGCTTTCTGCGTCCTATCCATGACAACTGTATGCACTGTCCTAGATTCCTGACGGGTGTTCTTATTTACTACAGGAGTTGCATTTGTACTAGTATAATCCAATTAACGCAAAACGTCTTCCATGTGCATCAAATACGACACACCAGATTAAATGAGGTATGTACGGACTTCCACGGGCAATTGACGAGATATCGCCTCAATCAATTCTCCTTGCGTAAGAGGTGGCTGCAAAAGAAACTGGTTTTGTGTGCTGCATAGAGAAATAATCAGCGTACCTGGTCGGTCCACTACTAGAATCCTTTTTGTAGTAAATCTCCGAACGAATATGCTCCTGAACCTCCACTGACCAAAATCTTCTAATAAAAGCTTCCTCGAAACTCTCAAAATCTTCGAACGTGTAACGGAATGCTTTAAACCATAAAAGAGGGCCATCCGATAAGAAACGTTCCACAATACGTAATTCTCTCTCTGGAGCAATGTGATTTTCAACAAACTAGTCACGAATACTTCTTATGAATTCAATTGGGGTCATCCCATCAAGATTGCTAATTTTTTTTGTTTATCATCAAAATTGAGAAATATCTTTATATTTCGTGATCCATTTGACGATGCATTAATTCTGGCTTCCCCTGTTGTTTGATTGCCTGTCGGAGTCTTGTACTGATCTCGGCGTGATTGTCCCACTTGCAATTCAGTTGGAGTATTAACATTTATTCCCCCAGTTGGTTGCAAATTAGTAAAGGTAGGATATAGATTTCGGCGAGGTTGTTCTACGTGCAACTGATCCGCCCCATTCAATCTAGTCACTTCCTCGGAGTTTGTGTGCCCCTAAGTGTGTAAGTCACGACCATCTCTAGTCGAAAGCTCTACCCTAAACTGGTTAATATCCTCCTGCCATTTGACTTTTAATTCCTTCTTTAAAGCCTCTACTTCAATATGTTCAGATAAACTAAACTCCTAATTTGTTTCTAACCTAATTTAATTCGGACGTTTTCCTTTCTCTCTCTCCTACAAAATCAATTTTATTCTGTTCCCACTTGGTTTCAAACAGTTTGATCCTATCCTATACCAGAGTCCTACATTCATTTATACTTGTTATTTGGGAATCCTGATGGACATCCATTCTCTTAGTTAAGTCCTCTCTAACATCAGCAATATCCTTATTTAACCTTATTTCAGCGTTAGCAAGTTTCAAATCCAATTCGGCTTTGACACCTGCTACACACTCTTGATAAATTTTTACAATTTCTTGCCTAAGTACACCAATATTTTCATCCATTATAGTTTTTACATCAATTTCAATGTCTGCTCTAAGGAGTTTAGAATGGTCCCTTACCTGCGTTTGTAAAGACAGCATGTCATTTCTTAGCAGTACAAAGGATTCCTGTGTTTTAATGGACTCGCCAGTAAATTGAGTTTGGATAGCATACAAATTCTCCTTTTTCTCCTCTTTATTAGCAGCAAGTTCTGACCACATTTCTACTTGAAATTGTTTATTATCTTTGTCTAAATGAACTAATCTGGCTTGCACATTGTCCACCTTAAATTGTACAGTGTCCGCCTTTACCTGCAAATTATTAAGATCGGACTGTACCTTACCTACCGTGAATTGTATCTGATCCATGTCAGAGTGAACATTATCTACTGCGGATTGCATTTGAGCCATGTTCGATTTAACCAAACCCACGTCAGATTGTATATTATCCACCTTAGATTGCATATTACCCACGTCTAATTGCATAGTATCCACCTTGAATAGTACATTAACTACATCGAGTTGTACAGTATCCACTGTGGATTGTACATTAACCACTTCTGTTTGTACATCATCTACTTTAGATTTAACCTGTATCAAGTCTGATTGTACATGATCCACTTTGGATCTAACCTGACCTACATCAACTTGGCATTGTTCACGTTCAAATTAATATTTTTAATGTCATCCTGAATCTCATCATTACTTGCTTCAACATTATTTACTTTCGATTCTACCCGTTTGGAACTATCTTGTACACCTTTTAAGGGTAGTTTGGATCAAATCTAATTCACCCCTAATGCTTTGGGCTATACTATCTTAAGTTCCTAGTTGCTTTCCTGCAGTTTATCAAAACTGGATTTGCTAAATGTTTTGATACATTCCAAATCCTCATTTAAGTTGTCCATTTTCTCACGGACGAATTTCAACATTTCGTGGATATCAGCAACAGTCATAGTCTCAGGTGGCGATGCCATCGTACAAAATATGAAATACAAAGAGATAAGAAGAACACAGTATTACAGAGCAGAGAAAAGACATTCTGAAGTAGCCAGATTGCCAATACCTGAAATCTTCAATCGTATAGCATTACCTTAAATTATCATATATCTAACTAACCCTGTCAAAACATGATCCAAGAATATCCAAAAATCTCAGAAGATCGCCATAATTCATAATAATCACGAGAGTGACCCTAGTAATTGATAATCTAGTTTGAAATCAAAGAATTTACTATTACTACGATACAAAAATGAGCGTAAGCCGGCCAGAAAATATCTACCCACTTAAATGAAGTTCCAACATGAACCCCATCAAGCGTTGAATTCGACTGGACACGTGAATAAAGATTCCTGTTCATACTGGTGTATTCTTTGAATACACGGTACGAGAGATTATAATTTTCAATGCTTTTGCATATTCTTTCCTTCCTCTTTGTCAAACACCAACAGTGACCTTCTGTTTTCTCTTAGGGGTTCAGGTCGCTTATATCTTTTATGAGTCTGCTCCAGATATATATTCTATGACCCACCTAGCGTCATATAGCAGAGAATCTCTGAAGCTCTTCAACTCTTCCTCGTGCAAGAGGAATTCCTTCTCCATCTGGCCACCAGATTTTGCTGCCATCGCCAGCTATTATCTCCATGAGCAAGAGAACTACGTCTACTCTTTTACTCATCATGCTGTGCTAGTATCATCTGTTATCAACTCTTTGAAGACCGGCTCAGCAAGAGAAGATCAATTTTTTGTTTTAAAGTTGGCAATGTTTATATGTTCTCCTTTTGTCTCCTACCCCCCACTCTTTTTCCCTACCTTGGACCCTCCGTGCTCCGTTGAGCAGGTCTCACTTCGCAGTCGGCAGTTGACTCTATCAGTTAAGGCTCCTCTCGAGCCAGCTTCCTCAAACCAAGAGGCACACTCTCTTCTACGCCATGTTGGCAAGGTAGTTGTCATCTAAGGAAACTTCGCCTTCAACATGAAATCAAGATAAGTACCATCTTAAAAGTTTTAACCTCATCTTCATGGTTTTAACTTCCACGTGTTTTTAACGATACTTTTATAGACAGTGTGAAATTATTTATTTTGGGGCAAAAATCATTCTTCGTGGGATTTGCCATGTTGAGCTTTTGTTCATATAAGCCAACCTTACTAAAAAAGAGCTTTTCTTAAGCTATTCAAATGAGAAATCCTCTCACTACGTGGGATATTACCTAATACCCGCTGTCTATAATTCACCAAGCTAGTTCCTCCGTTGGATTTTCTCAACACCATTTTTCTACTAAGGTCGTTCTGGAACCTTCTAGATTCGGTATTTCATCTACAAGTCCTGCCGTTGAAATTTTCACTCACTTGTGAGTATGCTATTTAAAATTGAAGAATCTCATTTCTGAATTAAAAGCTCAATAGCTAACTTTCTTCCACCGCTGGAACCGCTGGAATGTTCTATGGCACATTCAATTGTAACTCACAACTTTCTCAAGAAATAGACTCTTACCTATATATTGCAATCAGTTATTTCCATAATTGCAATAATTTTCTTTCTCATAAACTTTAGTGTTTCTATAGTGAACTTTGCATCCATCTTTACAGACTACAGTGATAACCAGTGCTTGCTCCACGTTTCTACCGCGTCGCGATCGTCCGTTTACATTAAATACGGCCATGAACATTGATCCTATATCCCAATGATCTTTCCTCAACCTTCTACCGTACTAACAACCCATATTAATAAAATTGTAACTTTTCTATAAGGTGTCACTCACGAAGTGCCCTTCCAACTTTGCTAGTTTAACATTAAGTAATTTTTGTATAATTACGTGTGTGATACACGATTCAAATTCACATTGCTCCTTTCCTATACTCAGGGAAAACAATTCTTTAAACTCTTGAGCGAGTCATGTTCAGGTTTCACGAAATGGAAACTGTCCCATTTGGCTAGTGATTCCTACTCAAACTTGGGAAGTCTAGAACCTTCCTTTTAACTTTCTTCAGGTTTCACAGTAAGTGACCTGCCCTCTTTTGTATAATTCTCATATAGTAATTCTGTTTAAATATAAGAAGTTGTAGGAACTTCTATTTTATTCTTTATGTTTTCCTTATTGTTATTTTCGAAGTTGTTATTCTCTCTAGAATATTCGTTTAGAAATTTCCTATAGTACACTCCTTGTACTCAATTAATGTTTAAACTTTAATCATTTCATTGCCTTTTTTAAAATCTTACCAAGATTTTAGTACCAGGTTTAAACCCTTAAAAATTATTATTTGCCTGGAGCAATTTCTAAATGTTGTTGGAGGTCTGCGACCCCAAATTGTTAATAAGATTGAAACATATTTAATTGTTAAATTTATCAACTTCTTTGCATTGTCAAATAAATTAAATATTTGTTTTTGGATTCATCATTTCTCTGATACTACAGTTAGGCAAGATCCTGGCTTTCCTAGCTCTTCCTAGGTTTATGCCCTCGTTCATACTCAATAAAGCTTTTACCATTTGTCTTGCCAGACTATCACCCTTCCCTATAGTACTTTCATGCATGCTTCGGAGGAAATACACTAAAGCCTTTCTCTGGCAATCCGCCAAAGTCTTAGCTGCGGTTCCCGTCAGCTTCGACCAAGCTCGTACCCACTTTAGGTATCCGAGAACGGATTTGCAGTGGCAACCACCTTTAAGTGTGTTTAAAGTTAAACTTATTAATTTTGTGGAACTCTCCTCCTATTTTTCTATCCTTTTTCTCCAATTCAAAATCTACTTCCTTCTCTTAATCATCTTCCCTTGGTGGGTGGGTTATTCCTCAGCCAATAAACTACCCAAAATTTGGTACCAGAAACCCGGGAGAGTCCATTTTCCATTTTTTCTTTTTAAAAAAGTGTCATTTGACAATACTTTGCAAATTATTAATATCTGCTTTGGATCTTTCAGCTATATCCACATCATGCAAAGCCTGTGAACGGGAAAGAGGCCGCTCCTGTCTCCTTTGGTGTGTCCCATTCTTTCTACCCATTCGCTGCTGCAAACTTGACAGCATCTCCAAGGTTCTACAGTTTCGTGAGTTGTATTTCAATTTATTCTCTTTGTCATGGCCCCTACTGAAAAAGATGAAACTCTCATTGCCAGACGTTCTTCCTATAAAGGGCAACTCACCAGATTCAGAAATTTCGTCAACAAATTAAATCCCGCCGAGTGTGATTTAGACATCTTGACACATCGCCTTAAGTTATACGAACGGTCTTATGATTATTATGATCAAATTCAAACCGAGATTGAATCCGCTTGCCCAGAACTTCAATCGGATCGGGACGAGGTCGAACCCTTGTACTTTGAAGGGATTGCAAAGGCCCACCAACTGATCCGCAATATCTCAGAACCGGACACTAGGGTCATCAATCCGGCCCAGTTTGCACCCACTTCAGTTCACAAGAACAAACCGAAACCGTTACTTCCTAAGATAAGCCTACCGCACTTCTCAGGCAAGGAAGGTGAATGGTATTCTTTTTATGAACTTTACTGCTCCCTAATTCATGAAAATACTGAAATTCCCGATATTCATAAATTTTATTTCCTTCGCACGTCTTTGGAAAGCGAGGCCTTAGCCTTAGTGGAGTCACTGCCTTTAAGCGCAGACAACTACCACATCGCCTTTAATCTCCTTAAAGAGAGATATGGCAATTTACGTTTGAGTGTAGCTCGCCACATACGCTGTCTCTTCAGCCTGCCAGCCGTCAAACCTAATGACGTCACCTCTTTAAGAGACCTCTTAGACTCTATACAGTTGAATGTCAGAGCATTATACCAACTTAAGCAGCCCGTCCAAACATGGGACACTATTCTTATTCATCTGGCTACATCAAGATTCGATTTTTCAACTTTAAATGCTTGGGAAATTGAACTCGCTCGCAAGGAAGAATTTTCCTTCGAACACTTAATCTCGTTTCTTAACAGCCGATGCCAAGTTCTTACAGCACTCGCATTTCAGTGCGAAAAGGTCGAAACGAACCATCAGTGTCAAATTTTTGAAAAAAACACTTGCTTCTTCAAAGGGACATCAGCCCCCATCTGTCGAGAACAAGCAAACCCGTTCTTCTTTCAATCATTCAAGAGAACATATCAGGCCGCCCAACAAATCTTTAAAATGCACGCTCTGTAAAAAGCTTCACACATTGTATTTGTGCAAATCCTTTAAAGAATTGTCTGTCGAAGATCGAAGTAAGTTTGTCTTCAATAGCAAACATTGTTTCAACTGCTTATCACCTAAGCATTCTTCTTCAAACTGCACGTCATCCAATCTCTGTTTTCATTGCAAAAAACCGCATCATTCTTTATTGCACGTTCACGATAAATCGAGGTCATCAGTACCTGCCTCTTCAAGCTCCATGCAGAGCAGCTCCGAACAAACTAATGCTTCTTCCTGCATTTCTAACGCCGAAACTTCTCACAGTGCGCAAACCCTTTTGACCACTGTACAATTCGAAATCCAAGATAAATTTGGAAATTGGTTTAGAACCCGTGGTCTTCTCGATTCCGCTTCAACTCATAACTTTGTTTCGCAATCGTTGATTAAAAAACTAGGTCTTTCGTCATCAGCTACTTCTATCAATGTGACCGGCATTGACAATTTGAAAACTCAAGTTTTGCAGTCTTCAAAATTGAAAATCAGAGACGTTTGCCAAAGAAACACCAATCTTAATTTAAACTGTCTCATTCTTACCAGTATTGGCAAGGACACTCCAAGTCACTCTATTAATACTTCCGATTTAAATATTCCCTCGCACTTAAGGTTAGCTGATCCTCAGTTTAATGCTCAAGGTCCCATTGATGTACTTTTCAGTGCCAATGTTTTTTGGAAGTGCCTTCGCAAACAAACACGCAAGTTATCTTCAACCGTGGTCGCCAGAGACACCGATTTTGGTTGGGTTATTACTGGTGAAATCAAACATACCAGCGTTCAAACCAAAGCGCAATGTCATTTCGTTACAGCTGACATAAATCCCATTTCTGAAAAAGAGAACGCTCATGTTTCAGATCTCAATATTTTTGAAAAACACTTGCCGAAACGATGTCTCATCGTGAACAACTACACTACCTCTGTAAGTTGTTTAAATGGGTTTTCCTTCTTCCCGCAGAAGATGGCAATTCAAGTTCGCCTTGCTTTGTGTTACTTCGTCTACCTTCTTATGTCATTTTTTTATAGCAGGTAATTGCTTAAACTCTTTCTCGAAAACTATCTTCCCCTTGTGTAAAACCATGGCTATCAGTCTCTATCACTTCGCTGTAAGCTATGTTTCACTTCTTTCGTTATTTAGAAGGATGGCCACGGCCGGCTCCTCCCCCCTTCCTCACAATTGGAAGTCGCTTATGAAACCGCTTGAAAATCTGAATTCTCTAACATCTAGAATAACTATTCTTATGCATAACCTCTTTCTCAATGTCCCGGCTTCCCTTCCTATTTCGAAAGAATTAAGCTTTTTCCTTTCGAAAATTGTCGGATTCCGTGATCCTCTCAATTATGCGAAATTGATTTCCTACTCTATTTCATATAGCTTTAAATTGTTTGTTCACGTCCAAGTTACGATTGACTGCATGCCGTCCAACCTGAATATCTGCTTTAAGTTACAGCTGATTCAACTAGTGTTGTTTGTGTACTTTGAACTGCTTGTTTTTCAAACTTGTCTGTATACAAGCCCGAGTAAGGTCAAGTCACTGTTTATTTCCTGTACGCTTGACAAAGTTCAAAGCAAGTTTCTCTTATCTCAACTCTGGCTGATTGCCAACCATTGTCTAGTGAGTCGCTCCTGCAAGTACAGAAGCCGTTCACCTACTTCCCAAAATAAACTTGTTCCAGTTAAGGACTCTTTCAGCTATTTATATGCCTTATCTCGCTGTACTATGTGTGTCAAGGTTGTTCATGCCTGTCTTTCCCACTTACTCACGCTCGTATTCTACAATTGCTTCGATTCTTGTCTCGTAACATCGTCGCATATCCTTTACGCGCTTATGTATTGTACTTTGCTTACATATTTTGCGATCTTATTGTTCATTGATGAACAAACTTGTTTTTTCTCGTCCTTACATTCGATGTGTTTTTGTATTCATACTTGTCACGTCACGTTTCTCGCTGACTTAAGTATTTTTCTGAGTAACCCCTTTGATGCTTATTGTAACTTAAAGTCATTGTTTATGGCTACTCGTTTGTTACCTATGGCGTTCTTGCTTTCTACTCGCATAGTTTCTTTGTTTATTTGGTATATTCTTATCCTGAATAGATGTACTTGTTTCTATACGCTTTGTTTAAACTTGTCAATTCTTCTTTCTCGTCGTATCGCAATCTTTACTAGTGCATTATTTCCCTCAGCTTCTAGTTATTTTGTGATTGAAGGTGTTGTTAATTCTCGTTATTTAACTCCGCTTTCTAATGACCCTGATGACCTCCTTCCACTCACACCTGGTCACTGTCTTACACGCACTTCTCTCTCTGCCCATCCTCCCCTTCCTAATTCTTTCAGGGATTCTGATTTACCTATTGTTTGGTGTAAACTTGAAGCCCTCCGCAATTCTTTTTGGAAGAGATGGAACTTGGAATATTTAACTTCCTTGCAAAGGAGGCAGAAGTGGTTTCTTTCCAGTCCCGACATTAAAGTGGGAGACTTGGTCTTAGTTAGGGATTTTTCACCCCCTCTAGTATGGATCTCGGGTAGAGTGACCGAGTGTTATCCTGGAAGAGATGGGAGAGTCAGGGTGGTCAGAGTTTTGACCACTAATGGTCAGATCATAAGACCACTTCTCTTCAATTACTTTATTACTCTTAAATGTTTAATTGCTTACTTGTGCCCCGTTGGTGTTTGCCCCTCCCAGTATGGTGTATTCTTTGAATACACGGTACGAGAGATTATAATTTTCAATGCTTTTGCATGTTCTTTCCTTCCTCTTTGTCAAACACGAACAGTGACCTTCTGTTTTCTCTTAGGGGTTCAGGTCGCTTATATCTTTTATGAGTCTGTTCCAGATATATATTCTATGACCCACCTAGCGTCATATAGCAGCGAATCTCTGAAGCTCTTCAACTCTTCCTCGTGCAAGAGGAATTCCTTCTCCATCTGGCCACCAGATTTTGCTGCCATCGCCAGCTATTACCTCCATGAGCAAGAGAACTACGTCTACTCTTTTACTCACCATGCTGTGCTAGTATCATCTGTTATCAACTCTTTGAAGACCGGCTCAGCAAGAGAAGATCAATTTTTTGTTTTAAAGTTGGCAATGTTTATATGTTCTCCTTTTGTCTCCTACCCCCACTCATTTTCCCTACCTTGGACCCTCCGTGCTCCGTTGAGCAGGTCTCACTTCGCAGTCGGCAGTTGACTCTATCAGTTAAGGCTCCTCTCGAGCCAGCTTCCTCAAACCAAGAGGCACACTCTCTTCTACGCCATGTTGGCAAGGTAGTTGTCATCTAAGGAAACTTCGCCTTCAACATGAAATCAAGATAAGTACCATCTTAAAAGTTTTAACCTCATCTTCATGGTTTTAACTTCCACGTGTTTTTAACGATACTTTTATAGACAGTGTGAAATTATTTATTTTGGTGCAAAAATCATTCTTCGTGGGATTTGCCATGTTGAGCTTTTGTTCATATAAGCAAACCTTACTAAAAAGAGCTTTTCTTAAGCTATTCAAATGAGAAATCCTCTCACTACGTGGGATATTACCTAATACCCGCTGTCTATAATTCACCAAGCTAGTTCCTCCGTTGGATTTTCTCAACACCATTTTTCTACTAAGGTCGTTCTGGAACCTTCTAGATTCGGTATTTCATCTACAAGTCCTGCCGTTGAAATTTTCACTCACTTGTGAGTATGCTATTTAAAATTGAAGAATCTCATTTCTGAATTAAAAGCTCAATAGCTAACTTTCTTCCACCGCTGGAACCGCTGGAATGTTCTATGGCACATTCAATTGTAACTCACAACTTTCTCAAGAAATAGACTCTTACCTATATAGTGCAATCAGTTATTTCCATAATTGCAATAATTTTCTTTCTCATAAACTTTAGTGTTTCTATAGTGAACTTTGCATCCATCTTTACAGACTACAGTGATAACCAGTGCTTGCTCCACGTTTCTACCGCGTCGCGATCGTCCGTTTACATTAAATACGGCCATGAACATTGATCCTATATCCCAATGATCTTTCCTCAACCTTCTACCGTACTAACAACCCATATTAATAAAATTGTAACTTTTCTATAAGGTGTCACTCACGAAGTGCCCTTCCAACTTTGCTAGTTTAACATTAAGTAATTTTTGTATAATTACGTGTGTGATACACGATTCAAATTCACATTGCTCCTTTCCTATACTCAGGGAAAACAATTCTTTAAACTCTTGAGCGAGTCATGTTCAGGTTTCACGAAATGGAAACTGTAATTCTGTTTAAATATAAGAAGTTGTAGGAACTTCTATTTTATTCTTTATGTTTTCCTTATTGTTATTTTCGAAGTTGTTATTCTCTCTAGAATATTCGTTTAGAAATTTCCTATAGTACACTCCTTGTACTCAATTAATGTTTAAACTTTAATCATTTCATTGCCTTTTTTTAAATCTTACCAAGATTTTAGTACCAGGTTTAAACCCTTAAAAATTATTATTTGCCTGGAGCAATTTCTAAATGTTGTTGGAGGTCTGCGACCCCAAATTGTTAATAAGATTGAAACATATTTAATTGTTAAATTTATCAACTTCTTTGCATTGTCAAATAAATTAAATATTTGTTTTTGGATTCATCATTTCTCTGATACTACAGTTAGGCAAGATCCTGGCTTTCCTAGCTCTTCCTAGGTTTATGTCCTCGTTCATACTCAATAAAGCTTTTACCATTTGTCTTGCCAGACTATCACCCTTCCCTATAGTACTTTCATGCATGCTTCGGAGGAAATACACTAAAGCCTTTCTCTGGCAATCCGCCAAAGTCTTAGCTGCGGTTCCCGTCAGCTTCGACCAAGCTCGTACCCACTTTAGGTATCCGAGAACGGATTTGCAGTGGCAACCACCTTTAAGTGTGTTTAAAGTTAAACTTATTAATTTTGTGGAACTCTCCTCCTATTTTTCTATCCTTTTTCTCCAATTCAAAATCTACTTCCTTCTCTTAATCATCTTCCCTTGGTGGGTGGGTTATTCCTCAGCCAATAAACTACCCTCATACCTCCATTACACTGTCGCAAGTCGCTTGAGAATTTACAAAACACGTGGCATTACCTAACAACAAAAATATTTCAGTAATGGGTGCAATACTACACAAAATTATGTAGATCGAGTACGTTCGTAATTGCTTCATTCACTTCTGTGAAATCCCAAAATTCATGCCTAAATAGCGGTTTGCCATTATGTCCAGAATACTCATCCAACGAATTGGTAACTGATCGTTGCGAAGATATCTGAAAAAGGTGCTGTTCGACAGAATCGAAACCTACATCCAAGTGCCACCTCCATAAGACACGATCTCTCAATTCGAAGCCCATAACGTTGGCGCCAAATCTGCTGTGCCCGTTTATAACTTACCAATAACTGTTGAATCCCTCGGAGAAAGCTGGATCGCAGAATCTGAAAATGCCCGCCGAAATTCCCCAGATCCTACCAACAGGTGAAGGGGGCATACCAACTGACCAAAATTATGCGGAGATAGACCAAAGTACTAACAAAGAAAACTAGCTCAGGTCAAAATTACGAAAAACGAAACTCAAATAAGATAAGACTATCTCAGAGAAGTGAGAAAATTGAGGAAAATACATTGATCTTCTGGACACAATTTTTAGCGATTATTATGAATGATTGATTACCCTCGGATGAATTGCGGTTAAGGAAAGGAACATTTAATGACAATATGTACATACATATATATATCTGAAGGTATTCCTCACCTTCCGGTCTTTCCAAAATTACACAAAACTGAAAGACATCAAAGCATCTAAGAAACACCTTATCAGTGTTTGACACACCCTTTCAAAATTTCAAAAAACTTTCTTCTAACTATCAAGAATAGTGAATAAAATCCACTATAAAACACACTATATAACACTAACTCAATTATGTACAGCGATATACACATATGTGCAGATTAAGCTGTTTCTCAACGAAACGTGACCACAAACAACATTTTTTTACACCTACACACCTTCCTATCTGGTTAAATTTGAAATGACGTCGTTACTAGACATGTAATTTAACCAAGTGGCAAAGCTTAGTTAAATACATGGATTCACATCGAGGTATATGCAAATATAAATTATTTGAATAAGAATACAGGAAAAAACTGTTCTCAAGAAATTCTCAGAATTCGTCATAGGTCTAATTATATTTTATCAATATGAAGTACTGAGACAGTATTTTGCTATTTACTTGAACCCTGATACGACAGCGAGACGTATTTTGAAATTATTTCTTGGCATTAGTTTGACTGCAGGCTTGAGAAGCAGTACGCTTGTGATTCACTAAGGAGATGGATAGACAATCCCGCCACGCTCTTGATCACGTGCACAGGTCATGCTCACTGACTTAGTCCTGCAACTATTTGATACATATATGAAATGATAATCGACTGGATTCGATTGTCCACCTCGATACAGGAGTGATGCATCTTGGGTAGACTGCCAGCTGAGACGTGGATGAGCAGTTTTGAAACGACACACACTTGAGTTCAGTGACATATGCAGTGAACATGTTATCGCTGTAGTAAGAAAGTTCCGTTTATCACGCAGTAATACGAGTGTTCTCTACTCGCGGCGCGGATCGAACGGGTGAATTGCTACCATAGCAATATGCGGTTGTCCGTACTTCTGGTGTGTTTGATATAACCCAGAGATTAAATATACCCGGGTGAACTTAGCTATTGCATAGACTTGTTAATACAGACTCCTCGATGAGAAAATCTACTACGTATATATTTGAAATGCAGGAAAGCATTAGTATTATCAAGAACAATACGACTGGATTTTAATGTGAGAACCTAGTTGTAGCAATGATGGGCTAAACATATCGTACAGGAATGAAATGCAGATGCAGAGTTGATCATTTGGAGTGACATCCTTACTAACGCTACAATGAAGAGGAAGAAACGTTGGGGAACGTTAGTTCTGATCCAGAGGTTTTAAAGTAGCCAAGAATGAAGAAACAACTCCAAATGAACGAAACTACTTTACTGATAACGTCGAGGGAGCCTTGTACAAGCAATATGCAGGAACACCGTTTCATAGACAGTAGTTTTCGAGTTAGGAGGAAGTTGGTTCTGCGACTTGCAGCTCCAGCCATGGACTACTCAGGAATGATGGTTCAGTTCCTGAAAGGAATGTATATTCCTATACTTTCTTCAATCTCAACCAGAACTTCGCCCAAGGTAGCTGGAAAACTTTTCTTCTCTTGTAGACAGTAGACCTTGTCACTTTTAGTTCGATACTTTTCACCAATATTTTATTAATTAGTATGAAATTCATTCGAAGACTAGATCTGGTTCTTTTTTATCATTTCTGTCGGAGAGTGCAATTTATTGTGTAGTTAACAGTAAACGTGATGCTATTTAGAGCATTACTTTGTTGCTTTTGTTTTGAAAATTTTGGAAATAAAACCAAGCATTCAATTTTGTTGAGAAGTTATCTGCAGCATAATTAGGACCAAGACGACGATATCTTTGTATAAGAATAGCAATTAGGAAGAAGATGGCCACACACTCGTGCACTTGAACTATTCCAAAAATATTTCAGTGATACTATTCGTTTGGACTTATGACATTCTAGTAGAAATTCTTTCTTTTAGAAATGATAGTGCATTTTCATCGTTATTTTCCATGGTTATGGAATTACGGAAATCGTCCAGCGAAAACAATTGTGAATTGATTGCCAAGGCATTTGTAGCCTACTTTCATATTTCTTTTTGATTAAAGATTTTTCTTTAAATGAAATTTTTAGTTCGTTCAGTTTTTAGCTTGTATTATTTCAATTCGTTTTTGGGAAGACTCTTGCATAGATCATCGTTTGAGTTAATGGTTTGCGTGTATCTATTGATATGATAATAGACTCCTTTCCATGGTGTAAGTCTCACGTGTTTTCTTCTGAGTAGTTGAGCCATTTTTCGAGTTTGGATAGGCGAAACGACTATTTTTACTAGTGTCTATTTACAATTTTTTCTCTCATATATAAGTCTTTATGGAAATAAATATATATAAATATATTGGAATTGTGAACTAAATTTAACAGTTCAAACTAGTATAACAGAACTTGTCGTAGACTTAAATGACGATAATTTATGGAAATAGATAATACAATTTATCTAATAAATTGTTGCTTCTTGTTTAGTGAAGTTAGAAAAGAAGTAATCTGTGGCACTTCTATATTCGTCTATGATAGGGCATGATATTTTCAGAGCAAGTTTTGAAAGGTTTTAAGTTTAATAACGTTTGGGATTAATTCTTGACAGCTTTGGAAAGCTGAATTAAGGTATTGCAATTTTGTGCATACGATTTATTGTGTTAGTGAAGCGAATATTTGACATAATTGGATGGTCAATATTAATGTTGTATATTGTACTCGTAGTCTTTTGAGAAGACATTAACGTTGTCATTGCGTTTTAGTAAGAGTGAAATTATCTTTTGAGCTATCACTAATTTGGATATGAAGATGTAGTTATCGTGAATTGGAATCACGAATGTTTCTCTTATATGCTTGTTAATATTCAAGTAACTCTACGTTTTATTCTTGCCTAGTAGGATTTGCCGGAGATGAATTGCTTATATCATGACACACATATTTAAGTGACACAGCCACTTTTCGAATAACTTTAATTAATTCATGCAATATAATACATGTGATATTTCAGTAATTTTAGCAAAAATATACTGCATTCATTGAAGCACCTAAATCGTTAATAAACTATTTTCATAACTTGTAACACTATTCGATTTTCTTAATTGATTGTTGAATGCAACAAATTAAGAAAATGATAACCTTGAAACATACTTGTAAAATTAAATGAAGATGGGCAGCGTTTATTACAAAATCCTAATTAAGGATATAACTTGTATATAAAATGTAAAATATGTATAAATCTTTATTAAGGGTATAACATCAGTGCATAATTTAATATTGTGTTTTTCTTGTAATTTGTTCAGCGGATGATATGAGCAGTAAGATGGGGCCTTATTATAGGCGTTTATTTAAAATTATTTTTCATCATTTGATCTAAAGAAGCTTTTCTTTAATTTTGTGTCTAGTTGACGGACATACATCATTAACCAGTCAATAAACTGAATTTAATTTTAAAAGAATCTTAGAACGACTGGTGTTTTCTATTAGAACAGGGGTGTGCGTTAGGAGGACCAGTGGGCAGTTTTTCCTTGAGTTTGCTTAAACTTAACGCCCGAGATATTTTGACTTTATTTTACAGTCTCTTGTTCGAGTTCTTTTGAGCTTCGTTTCATCGTAATTTTATACACCACTGTCATCTTCGTACCGCATTCTTTAATATCGACGTATTCTGATCCCTGGTTGATCCTAGTTGGTAGGTTTTTCAGAGGTCATTTCAGCCGGGAACTTCTAGAATCTACGATCCAGCTTTTCCATCGGATTGCAACAGGTAAGACCACGTGGATTACGGGTACATCTATATATGGCGCCCAACGTGGGGATATCGAATTGGCATTCTCGATCTCTCCAATGCTAAACCCATGTGTGAGAATCCATTTTTATGAGATTATTGAGTTTAGCAGTTTTGGAACGATGTAGTCGTTAGCAAAATTTCTTTGGCACTGCTACGATTATACACGTCGAATTCGTTGGGAATTCACGTTTCTTTAAATCGTGAAGATGAGTTTACTCAATCTACCTGGCATACAGAAAGAATTATCGCCATTGCTTAAATTTGTTTGTTTTGTGCGTGCCTAGTAAAATGTAATTTGATTGATTACGACATGACCATAAAAGAGATTTCTAGGAAATTTTTATGGATCAGCGTGGTCAGATGGGACATGACATGGGGCCATTTCTCACTCCATGCTTGTCAGCCATTTCGTGTTAATTACCGGCGATGATTATTTGTAGATCATCTGTAATAATAGAATCACTTTCTTTAATAATAAAATAAATAATTCATCATTTCAACTTTAATTTAAACCGCTTCTAATATAAACCACCGTCGTTGCATTCCTCCTATTTTCTTATAGACTTAATTTATATAATAAGTTTAGAAGCAAAACGAAATTCAATGCTTGTATTGGTGAAAAGGGTCATTCTAAATGTGGCAATTCTGCTATTTATGTATTGCATTCCTGTGTTTACTATAATTGTATTTACCATGACAGCTGTGTCAATGGAGGACATTGCCAATATGTTGAAGGCAATGCAGGAGAAGATGGGCAGTCACGCCAATGAATTAGCTGAGATCAGGAGTAATTGCCAAACTAGTTTTGACAATATCAACTCCATTGTCAATAAGAATACTGAATTAGTTCAGGAATCTGTAGGGGTTCAGGAATCTGTAGGGGAGAATTTGAAGGTAGACATGAGTCAAATGCACTTGTCCCTCAAATATCTTCAAGATAGTAATCGCAAGATTTCAGCTAAAACTAAAGAAATAAAAGAAAAGATAGAGGATATAGAAACAGGCTTCGAAAGTGTGACAGCCGATGTCAGGCTTGTTCAACTTGACATTAGTAATATTAATGTAGAAGTCAGCCATGTTAGATCTAATGTTGCATCATTAGAAGTAAGAGCCATAAGCACTGAAGGCAAATTAGATGCAGCTCAAGTTGATATTACTGCAATGCAGGGTAAAATAAATTCAACTGAAAGTAAAATAGATTCAACTGAAGGCAAATTAGATGCGGCTCAAGTTGATGTAACTGCAATGCAAGGTAAAATTAACCTAACAGAAGGCATTGTAACTGGTATACGAGCTAGTATTTCTACCATAAAGGAGGATGTTAGAAATATTAAATTGGAACTAGATAGTAATCAGAAAGAAAATAAAAATAGCTTAGATGCATTGCAATTGCAGTTTTCAAACGAAGCAAGTGCAACGCAAGAAACTCTAACCAAATTAGAGGGTGATATGGCCCAACTTAAAGAAAAAGTTGAAGATCACAACAAGGTCTTGAGAAAGGATATAGAGATCGATCTCAAGGCTATTGTTAACGATCAAGTGACCATCATAAGGGGGGAAATCACAAAAATAAATGAAGATGTCATTAAAAGTATTAAGTCAGATTTTGAATTAAAGATTAACAGAATAGAATTAAGACTTAACCAAGATATTTCCCAGGCTAGAATAGACACTGATAAACGAATCGATTCAGTTCAGACTATGCAGGTCGAAAGCGTTACTGTTCTTAGGGAGGATTTAGAAACGCAGATTAAAGGCGCAATTTTGAAAGTAGACCAAGTTAAGATAGATCTAAACTCAGAGCGTGAAAAGAAAACATCGGAATTAAACGAGATTAGACAAGAGTTCCAAACGTTCAGGTTAATGGATCACATAGACATAAATAAATTAAGAGCGGAAATCAAGTCACAATTGGACACTTTGGGGAAACCTATAAATTCCGATGGGGAAGGAACGGTACACCATTTAAGGGACAGGATGGATATCACCACGCCAGCTAGAAACTATTTAGCGAGGTTGAATAAGGCACATGAAACAGAACAGAGTCATGCTAGATCAGAGATCCCGAATGAGGCTACGTCAGAAATAAATCCCAGAGATTTTAGGATATCAACGCATAATGACAGATCTAATGTCATAATAGTGAGGAATTACGAGGAGAAAATTAAGAAATTTTCAAATACGGAGGGCTTGACTCCTATAGAATTCATTAGATATCTACAAGATCACTTTGCGGAACATCATGTTGCAAGGGACAGACAACTGCGGATTGTTGAGAAGCATCTGGCAGATGCACCGTTAAATTGGTTCCGTGCTTTCCGATATACTTTCGATAACTTCGAACAGTTTTCGGAAGCATTTATTAAAAGATTATGGTCGATAGAGATACAACACGCAGTGAGGGCGGAAGTATATTCAAGGAAGTATAGTAGTACTGGACCCACCAGTTATTCTGAATTCTTCACATCTCAGTTAGCCCGCCTTAGATATCTTCAACCCCCATTGAGACAGGAGGAAATTATCGAGACAATTTCACGCCAGTTACCGGTGGAAGTTAGAAGGAATTTAATCTCATCAGGCGTAGAGGATTTAGCGGCAATGGACGACTTGCTGCGTAGGTTAGACCAATCTTCTATGTCGCCTATCATAGTCAAAAGCGGAAGGACGGAAACTAAGACCGTGAACGCGGTAGTCGTTGATCAAACTCAACACACAGAAAGGTCAAATAGGACAGAATCTAGATGGGAAGGTCCGAGGAGGAACAGTAGAACGTATAGTCGAAGATTTGAAGATAGAAACAACCAGCGACCATATGGAAACTACCAACAGAGATATGATCGAGACCGGGATAGACCTAACCGAACAGATCGTAATCAAGAAAGATATAAACCTTACGAAAGTAGAAATAGGAATGACAGGTACATGAATGGAAATCAGGAAAGGGAACAATACCAACCCAGGAATAACAGGTATCGAGGTTATCAGAACAATAACCGATACTACGATAATAGGGATAGACAAGGCCAGTATCAGCAACAGAATAGAGGTCAACAAGGGTTTGCCAGATACAAAAATTACCGAGACAAAAACTATTATAACCAGGAAGATAAAGAACCGTCTAGAAATGACAGGGATAGGCGTGAGGAAAGGAAGGATCGAAGGGACACAGAACGTGAGCCAGAACCTAACACTAGCCATCACACTAGTGATAATGAAAGGGGTTCACAGGAAAAAAAAACGCCAATTACGAAATCCCGCAAGGATTAAACAGCCAGCCGTCTCCATTTGACATAATTATACAAGATGTTTATGAGGTCACTGACGAAGATTTGTTATACGAAGAAATGGAAGGAATTGTGAGTGAACGTGCTGAATTGCCTATTATTGAAATCTCTGTGGGCAATCATCATTGCAGATCTCTTATAGACACGGGAGCGGTCATTTCAATCATGTCCGAAGATTGCTTTTTGAAATTAGAAAAGGAACAACAATTTACCACATTGCCAGCTTCATCGATTAAAGTTAGAGGACTATTTCAAGATAAGTCGATGAAATGTAGATTACAAGTCCAGCTGAAGTTCAGTATAAATGAAAGATGTTTTGAACATATTTTTGTGGTGCTCAAATTATCAATTTTGAAATAATTCTAGGGATTGACTTTATTACCCGTGCCAGAATTACCATTGACATGGACAGGAGAATTATCAGGTTCCCAGAGAAAACTATTAGGGAGATAGTACATGAAGATATTGATTCCCATGAGGATGTGGAAAATTTGATCAGGGAAGAAGTTTTAGAAAATATAATAAATCAGACCGAGCAAGAAAGAGAGCATTATGCACTTTACGTCGAGGGATTTGAAGAAAAAGAAAAAGATTTCAAAGACTTGATCGAGGAGTTTACTGATATCTTCGATGATAAGCCAGGCCTAATTAAAAACTTCAAGTATCAGATTAGATTAAACGATGATACTCCATACAAGGCCAAATTGTATCCCATTCCGGATAAGTATTATGAAGAGGTCAGGGAGATCATTAAGAGAATGGAAGCAGAGGGAATAATTAAGAAACAAGCCTCTTCCTACTTTAATCCTATTACGGTGGTAAAGAAAAGCAATGGAGAGCTTCGTCTATGTTTAGACGCTAGGAAGATAAATTCCCGGATATTTTTAGAAATGGACCGACCTCCCAAAATCAGAGATTTGTTACGGAAATTTAAAGGCAAGGCATGTTTCAGCGTACTCGACTTAACAGCATCTTTTTATCAAGTAGAACTTACCGAGGACAGCAGGCAGTACACAGGGTTCCTGTTTGACCAAACAACCTTCGTGTTTTGTCGCGTACCGTTCGGTATGATTAATAGCGGTCCAGCGCTTATTAGGGCTCTCGAAAGTAAGCTTTCTGATGAAGTCAAACGCAGCGTCACGTGCTACATTGACGATCTCATCATCGCTTCAGTAAATGTCGAAGAACATCTGAAAGAACTTAGAAAGTTATTCCTAGAGCTCCGAGAGGCCAATATTAAGGTCAGCTACAATAAATGTCACTTCATGAAGGAACGTATAAATTTCCTAGGCCATACCATAGATCAATACGGTTATCATCCCAATCTTAAGAAGATTGAGGAAATTGCAAAATTCCCTAGGCCAAAAAGAATCAAGCACCTACGCCAATTCCTTGGGATGTGCCAATTTTTGAGTAGTCACTGCCCAGGATACTCAGTGACCATGGCACCGTTATATGAACTGCTGAAGAAAAATAATCGGTGGAAGTGGACGGACTTACCTGAGCAGGCCTTCGAGAATGCGAAGACTATGCTGAAGGAATGCATTAAGTTAGAGTATCCGGAATTCAGTCGCACTTTTTATATTGAATCTGACGCCTCCAGAGTAGGTTTAAGCGCGGTCCTGTATCAGAAGGATGAACAGGGAAATAAGCACTACATTGATTTTACAGCAGGAAATTAAGACCTCATGAGGAGAATTATTTCACTACAGAGCTTGAGGCTCTGGCCTTTGTCTCAGCTTTGCAGAAGTGGAAAAAAATACTTCTAGGTCATCAGATTGTAATAATTACAGATCACAGAGCTCTGCAGTTCATGCTTCAGTCCGATTTGTCTTCTGATCGTCTGACGAGGTGGACGCTGTTTATACAGCAGTATAACGCCACCATCAGACATTAGCCAGGCAAGGACAACCTTCTTGCTGATGCTCTTTCGAGAAACCCTTCTAATAAATTAGCAGTAAACTTGGTACAATTGGAGGAGGGAGACGAGGCAACCCTGGAAAAGCTACGCAAATTAGCTGTGTCACAGAAGAGACACACTCCAATTAGGAACATGTACAGATATTTAAAGGGCCATATGGATGACTCGGATGAGGATTATCAGGCAACTAGGAGATGTTCTGACAGATTCGCTCTCTGTGGAGAAGTTGTGTGTAAATATGTGGACAAGCACAAGAACAAACTTTGAATAGTGGTGCCTCCCAAATTGACTGTACCTTTGATCTGGTTAACACACAATAGTATCGGCCATGGCGGCCTGGATAAGACCATGAAAACGCTTCAGGAGACGTTTTATTGGTCTAAATTGCGTCAATCCGTTGCGAGGGTTATTAGGTCTTGTGACCGTTGCCAGCGGAGCAAATACCCTTCGGCATTATCTAAGGAGGAGCCGAGAGCTATTATTCCTTATAAACCACGTGAATTGATGGCTTGTGACCTGTTTGGTCCTTGTCCAAAAGGTGCCAGGGGTAACCAGTTTCTACTTGTTAACGTGGATGTGTTTTCGAAATTCGTCACCCTAGACCCCTTGCAGAACGCAACAGCAACACAAGTTTTTTTTTTTTTTTTTTGTCGTGTGGCCTCCTCAGAGGCCGAGTGCAGGTCTTTCTATGCGACGCCCGTGGGCGACCTGCGCGTCGGGATGAGAGATGGAATGGATGAAGATGAATGAAACTGGGCAAGGATGTGGAAGGAATCGGCCGTGGCCTATCAGAAGGTACCGTCCCAGCATTTGCCTGGTGTTGAAAATGGGAAACCACGGAAAACCATTTCAAGGACGGCCGACGGTGGGGCTCGAACCCACGCGTCTACCGAGTCAGCAGAGAGCTTGGTCCCATGACCTAACGCTGCGCTTTAGCCAGCTGAGCCACTGAACCCACGCGTCTACCGAGTCAGCAGAGAGCTTGGTCCCATGACCTAACGCTGCGCTTTAGCCAGCTGAGCCACTACTGTCGGTTATAAGTCGCTTAGTCAAGAGTGTATTCAGAAAAGCCGGAAGACCAGAAACGATTCTTTCAGACCATGGATCACAGTTTACTTCCCATGAATTCAAAGTCGCTATGGAGAGATTTGGAATACGTCACGTATTCTCCAGCATCAGATATCCTGAGTCCAACAGTTCGGAACGTCTAATGTCAGAGGTTGCCAAGTTTGCACGTTTATACTGCCCTCAAGACCATTCTAGTTGGGTAAAATATGTACCTCTGATGGAGACATGCTTAAATACGACATATCATGAAAGTCTGAGAGATATTCCAGTGTTGGTTCATCATAACAGAAAGCCAGAAAGAGCTTGGGATGAAATAACACAGTTCTTAACCAAAGATACTGAACCGTCAGAGCAGGAAAGGGTGGATAATGCCCGAGAAAGCCTGATGGATGCGGCGGAAAAAAAGGCAGAAAAGAAATGAAGGAAAGCGCTACAACCCGCCTCTAGAAACTAATGACTTAGTTCTCGTACGTAAATCTACTAAAACTGATGCAGCGAGGAAGATTTACACGAAGTTCAGTAGCCTGTACATTGGTCCCTACAAGGTAGGCAGAGTGTACGGGAACAATAGTTACCAAGTCTTAGACATCCACATGAACGAGGAAATAGGAAAATTTAATGCGAAGAACCTCAGAAAGTATTTCAAGAAAGTAGAATAAAACGCAAAATGCTGTTCATTAACGAATACCTAGAGTGGTGTTATAAAAGTATTCGCACACCTTTATTAGCTAGGTTGGGAGGAGGATGAGACAGTATTTTGCTATTTACTTGAACCCTGATACGACAGCGAGACGTATTTTGAAATTATTGCTTGGCATTAGTTTGACTGCAGGCTTGAGAAGCAGTACGCTTGTGATTCACTAAGGAGATGGATAGACAATCCCGCCAAGCTCTTGATCACGTGCACAGGTCATGCTCACTGACTTAGTCCTGCAACTATTTGATACATATATGAAATGATAATCGACTGGATTCGATTTTCCACCTCGATACAGGAGTGATGCATCTTGGGTAGACTGCCAGCTGAGACGTGGATGAGCAGTTTTGAAACGACACACACTTGAGTTCAGTGACATATGCAGTGAACATGTTATCGCTGTAGTAAGAAAGTTCCGTTTATCACGCAGTAATACGAGTGTTCTCTACTCGCGGCGCGGATCGAACGGGTGAATTGCTACCATAGCAATATGCGGTTGTCCGTACTTCTGGTGTGTTTGATATAACCCAGAGATTAAATATACCCGAGTGAACTTAGCTATTGCATAGACTTGTTAATACAGACTCCTCGATGAGGAAATCTACTACGTATATATTTGAAATGCAGGAAAGCATTAGTATTATCAAGAACAATACGACTGGATTTTATTGTGAGAACCTAGTTGTTGTAGCAATGATGGGCTAAACATATCGTGCAGGAATGTAATGCAGATGCAGAGTTGATCATTTGGAGTGACATCCTTATTAACACTACAGTGAAGAGGAAGAATCGTTGGGGAACGTTAGTTCTGATCCAGAGGTTTTAAAGCAGCCAAGAATGAACAAACAACTCCAAATGAACGAAACTACTTTACTGATAACGTCGAGGGAGACTTGTACAAGCAATATGCAGGAACTCCGTTTCGTAGACAGTAGTTTTCGAGTTAGGAGGAAGTTGGTTCGGCGACTTGCAGCTCCAGCCATGGACTACTCAGGAATGATGGTTCAGTTCCTGAAAGGAATGTATATTCCTATACTTTCTTCAATCTCAACCAGAACTTCGCCCAAGGTAGCTGGAAAACTTTTCTTCTCTTGTAGACAGTAGACCATGTCACTTTTAGTTCGATACTTTTCACCAATATTTTATTAATTAGTATGAAATTCATTCGAAGACTAGATCTGGTTCTTTTTTTATCATTTCTGTCGGAGAGTGCAATTTATTGTGTAATTAACAGTAAACGTGATGCTATTTAGAGCATTACTTTGTTGCTTTTGTTTTGAAAATTTTGGAAATAAAACCAAGCATTCAATTTTGTTGAGAAGATATCTGCAGCATAATTAGGACCAAGACGACGATATATTTGTATAAGAATAGCAATTAGGAAGAAGATGGCCACACACTCGTGCACTTGAACTATTCCAAAAATATTTCAGTGATACTATTCGTTTGGACTTATGACATTCTAGTAGAAATTCTTTCTTTTAGAAATGATAGTGCATTTTCATCGTTATTTTCCATGGTTATGGAATTACGGAAATCGTCCAGCGAAAACAATTGTTAATTGATTGCCAAGACATTTGTAGCCTACTTTCATATTTCTTTTTGATTAAAGATTTTTCTTTAAATGAAATTTTTAGTTCGTTCAGTTTTTAGCTTGTGTTATTTCAATTCGTTTTTGGGAAGACTCTTGGATAGATCATCGTTTGATTTAATGGTTTGCGTGTATCTATTGATATGATAATAGACTCCTTTCCATGGTGTAAGTCTCACGTGTATTCTTATGAGTAGTTGAGCCATTTTTCGAGTTTGGATAGGCGAAACTGAAACGACTATTTTTACTAGTGTCTATTTACAATTTTTTCTCTCATATATAAGTCTTTATGGAAATAAATATGTATAAATATATTGGAATTGTGAACTAAATTTAACAGTTCAAACTAGTATATCAGAACTTGTCGTAGACTTAAATGACGATAATTTATGGAAATAGATAATACAATTTATCTAATAAATTGTTGCTTCTTGTTTAGTGAAGTTAGAAAAGAAATAATCTGTGGCACTTCTATATTCGTCTATGATAGGGCATGATATTTTCAGAGCAATTTTTGAAAGGTTTTAAGTTTAATATCGTTTGGGATTAATTCTTGACAGCTTTGGAAAGCTGAATTAAGGTATTGCAATTTTGTGCATACGATTTATTGTGTTAGTGAAGCGAATATTTGACATCATTGGATGGTCAATATTAATGTTGTATATTGTACTCGTAGTCTTTTGAGAAGACATTAACGTTGTCATTGCGTTTTAGTAAGAGTGAAATTAGCTTTTGAGCTATCACTAATTTGGATATGAAGTTGTAGTTATCGTGAATTGGAATCACGAATGTTTCTCTTATATGCTTGTTTTATTCAAGTAACCCTACGTTTTATTCTTGCCTAGTAGGATTTGTCGGAGATGAATTGCTTATATCATGACACACATATTTAAGTGACACAGCCACTTTTCGAATAACTTTAATTAATTCATGCAATATAATAATGTGATATTTCAGTAATTTTAGCAAAAATATACTGCATTCATTGAAGCACTTAAATAGTTAATAAAATATGTTCATAACTTGTAACACTATTCGATTTTCTTAATTGATTGTTGAATTCAACAAATTAAGAAAATGATAACCTTGAAACATACTTGTAAAATTAAATGAAGATGGGCAGCGTTTATTACAAAATCCTAATTAAGGATATAACTTGTATATAAAATGTAAAATATGTATAAATCTTTAATAAGGGTATAACATCAGTGCATAATTTAATATTGTATTTTTCTTGTAATTTGTTCAGCGGATGATATGAGCAGTAAGATGGGGCCTTATTATAGGCGTTTATTTAAAATTATTTTTCATCATTTGATCTAAAGAAGCTTTTCTTTAATTTTGTGTCTATTGACGGACATACATCATTAACCAGTCAATAAACTGAATTTAATTTTAAAAGATTCTTAGAACGACTGGTGTTTTCTATTAGAACAGGGGTGTGCGTTAGGAGGACCAGTGGGCAGTTTTTCCTTGAGTTTGCTTAAACTTAACGCCCGAGATATTTTTACTTTATTTTAGAGTCTCTTGTTCGAGTTCTTTTGAGCTTCATTTCATCGTAATTTTATACACCACTGGCATCTTCGTACTGTACCCGATAACCCGGATAGTAAGCTGTCAGATATCCGCCCCCTCAATCGGATTGCCAATAATCAAACGCGCCGGCATAGCTACATCAATGAAAATGGCACTGACAGATACTATCGAGATTAGAGCACAATAGTTAACAAGAAAATTATTGTGGAACACACCAAAATATACGGGGGTTCATACTTACCTTTACTTACCTTTTAAATTTATCTCGGGGACTGGGTTGTCAACTGGATCACTTAAAGTATGCCCACACAATAACCTCCACCAAGATATTTAAAATGAACCAGAACGAAGACGAGAAACTTTAAACTGCACAATAATTTATTTCACATAAAGAATGATTTAACAAAAATGAAAAACAACAAAATCAACGTGGCAATCAGAAGCCATCGACCACATAACCATGTCCTCCTGTAGGACCTGTATTCTCTACATATAATGTTTCAGCTTTCTCAAGCTCATAGCAACGTAAAATAATAATGCATATGGAATGGAAACGGGATTTGGGATGAGACACATGTATCAATTGTTTTGCGTGTTTATATACTTCACATTTTATTTATAGCCACAAGGCTATTATGGAACGTCCTTGGCCTCTGTAACACAGTTGTCCGGGCCAGCTGCAAGGCACCTGCATTGTCAAAGCGGACTCCCGTTCGTTCAACCCTAGCATAAGCGTGTTACCTCAGAGCTCGGCTCTCCTTTTCAAATACGTAAATGTTCACATCTCAACTGAAGTATTATCACGCAAATGTCTTACATGCTTCATTCAAACACTAGTGGATTACTACAACAATCCCAAATCATGATTATTTGTTCAAACCACTTGCTTAACTTGCGTTGTTTAGAGTATAAAAACAAAACTCTAAATGTTAATTAATTATTTATAACAATAATAAATTGTTTATAACAATGTCAAATGACAATTGAAAATTTTATACACGCCTGTATTAATCACTATCATTTCAAATTATTTAACAAAGATATTTACAAAATTATTTTACAATATTAATTGTTTATATTATTTATACAAGAAATACATTAAACCACACGTTTATCCGGTTGATAATTACTTAAATCGTGATGATATAATCGACCAATGAAGGTTAGTTATATTTAACAGTCAAATTCAGGTTTAATAAGGTTTAATAATAATTATTAATATTTGTGACTGTAACCTCCATTCAAAATCTTTATCTCAAATTATTTAACACTCTTGTTAATTTTAACAGTATCTTCATATGAATAATCTTTCAAAGAACAAGAACAACATTCAGCGGGAAAATACTTCGCTTATAACGCACAAAATTGCACAACAATTGGCCCAAAATTCATCATATATCTTTATATATATGGCATAAAAATCTTCCAAACTACACACAAAAACCTCCACTTATTAATTCATCAACTTCATTAATTATTGTGGGAACCTCCTTCATTATTCAAGGGCATTACTCAACAGCGACTTTTACACGTCCACTGAACTAACGATTATACATCCATTGTTCCTCTTTAAAAATTCTTATATTCATCAATTGTAATAATGACTGTTATTATTTAACCTTCGTGGGTTTCATTCATGAATCGATATGAAGTAAAAATTTGCCAATCACAAATAAATTTAATAGCAAATACGATTAGACACTCCTGCCTGGTCTATCAAAATTGAGATTAACATCTTCAAAGTAACGCAGTATAAAAATACTATCTTCAAACAAAGTTCATCTAAACTGCAAAATAGTCGAATAGAATACAATTAGATTGTGGAATGCAAACATTATTGTTCCAATCTAGAATTGAGAAAAACTCCTATCAAATGTTCATTACTATAGTGTATTCAATAAATTGTAATCAACGTTCATATTTCATGAAATTGTCTATAATGCAATGATAAATGTCTATGTTGCAATCATGTTCATAAGACGACTAGTATTTCAAAGATCGTCGATATCGAAATAGATTTTAACGCTCTAAAATCTTTTAATCATTCTTCTTTCTTGAGGATGACAGAAAATTGGTCAAAGTAATTTACTGAATAGAATTACTTTAATAAAATGACACGCTGTCTGAATTCAAATCTGCCATAGCAAATCGTTAACTTTACAGTCAAATCGTGACTACAAAAATATGCAAATTACTGAAAGAGTCTAATATCAGTTTCAACTGATCCAAAATTATTTAGTATGCCAATGACATAACAATGTCTCAAAAATCGAAGAAAAAGGCATAAATCATCGAAGTGTACTGAGTACAGAAATATCAATCAAGAAAATGGGGCAAAAGATAGGACAGAAAATATGGGAAGAATGGTTGGTCAGATATTGCTACAAGACTCAAATAATACAAGAAACGTTCACGACTACCTTATCTGTTGATTGAAGTTCCAGAGGAAAGTTTTCAAAGAAAACTGCTGTTGGTTCCATTTCACCAGCGTAAAGATGTGCTCCGACCTCGAACTTGGAATCAGCGTCCTCGGAGAATCGAACTGCTTCCTCCTCCAAAATTGCACTGCTCCGTGGATACGAAAAACATCCTTCTGGCAAAACTCTTCTTTGTGCGCCGGGACAACCCTGGCCTCTCTTGAAAGTTCTCTGAAGTTCTTGCAGGAATTCGCCATGAAGTTTATTGTAGTTATTTCCGCAGAAATATTCATAGTTGTGGAGTATGAAAATATTTCCACTGTTATCTGGTATAATTCAGCGATGGATTCACGATGCATGAGTGTAGTTGGATGTTCACTACATGCTCGCTTTTGTAGAAGGACGATTAACGAAGTTTCATGCTGTTACTTTACTCCAACGATATATGTCCCAATTGCATTAAAGCCTTAGCCTTCCATCTCAACTACTGTTATAATCATTGAAAGCACTGCAAGATTATAATGTTCCATAGTCGAATGTATCGTTGTAATACCAAACGTATTCTCCAATATCACTGTTGCACTCCACGTGTCAGCCGTAGTGTATAATGTGGAATTTTAAACGTGTTTCTCATGTGGCGAGAAAATCACTTTTGTTGGCAGCCTTAAAGTTCCAATATCTTTCGAAGTATAACTGTGAAATTGTTCAAATCTTGTACACACCTCAATGTTATACTGCACAATAGAATTATAATACAGGCTGAAGTTAGCGCTTGATATCTTGACTGGTGGAAACGTTAATGTGAGCGTTTCAACTTCACCTAGTTTCGAGCAGCGTAAAATGGAACTGCTCCGAGTTCGTTCGATGCGCTGGGCTTTAACCACGCTAAAGACAACTTAGTTCACTGAATCACTTGAAAATAACTATATATCACCAGAAATATATATGCGATCTGACATATGAGATCTGAGTTCTGCGTTCTGAGATTATGAGTTCTGAGTGATATGAGTTCTGAGAGCTCCTCTCTCCTGTGCACGACCTTTTATCAACTTCTTAAGGGGCGTATCCATCCCTTCCATAGCCTGTTGCTGCGTCATTGCTAGAAGTTTTAACTTTGGCTATACTTGACGGATTTTCAAATTTCAAAAACTCAAAATTAATTTCTTCAAAATTCCAAATCAATGCCATAACTGAAAATAGTTTTCCACAAATCTGCATGCCAAAAGTAATCGAATATCGTAGTTTCAGCAATCTCCGTCTTCCTTCCAAACTATCGTTCATTGGTTCGAGTCTCTCCTCCAATAGCGTAGCTTCTTCCTTAGCACAATACCTTGTTTCCTGCGACTGCGTCGTAAATCTAAGATCTTTCTCGAACAAAATCATGACGTCACCAAGAATCTCAGCTCAATCAGCCTACTGGCATGAAGTCTGCGTCATCCGTGCCTACGTCATGAATATCCACGTCATAACTATGACATTCATAACTTTACTCATATTTGCCAATACAGCCATCGTGGTCTCAATATAATTCAATTTCCGGGGGCATTCTCCCTTCACCACGTTTTAAAAACAGTTGCAAATTGTTTTTAAACTCTGTGTTATAAATATCTCAATTCACTTGAACACGAAATTGAATTATTATTGGCTTACTCTTGTATGATATTTCTACTATGTTCCTTAATCATAAGTCTCTTCTTCTCTGGTTTGTGTGTGGCTAATGTATTCTCTCCTCTCTACTGTCTCTTCTGTCCTGAATATCTGTTTTCCGAATTCTGCTGACTTGTAGAAGGACCAGGATCGATCACTACATCCTGTCTTTTCTTTTGGTTTTCAGCTTCCTTTTCTCGTAATTCCTTCAGATACTGCTGACTTTCCTTCTCTCTTTCTTGATACTTGTCGGGTGTCATAACCTGACCTTGAGAATTCTGATTCTGATTCTGGTACTGGTTATTTCTGTTATAATTTCGATTATAACCATTGTTGTAGTATCTACCTCTTCCGTTGTTGTAATTCCCTCTATTATTATTCCAGCCTCGTCTTTGCTGATATGGACGGTAACCTTGGGGTCTGTGGTTGCGGAAATAATTATTCCTGTGAGGACCTACATTTTCAGTTTTTCCTTCCTCAGGCTTATCAGTTTGTTGCACTTGATCCATATAGACCGTATTAACGTCTTTGAATTCGTGCCTCTGACCTTTTTGTACCAAATTTGGCATTGGACTCGTGTAGTCAAGCCTTCTCAACAATTCGTCCATACTTGTCAAATCTCTAATGTTTGACGATATGATCAGTGTTCTTACCTCCACAGGCAGCATACGTGAAATCGCATCTATCAACTGCTCTGTTGACAATGCGGGTTGCAAAAATCTCAAGCGTGATAGTTGGCTCGTAAAGAAATCAGCGTACCGTGTTGGAAGAGTACCTGAATACTTCCTCAAGTATACCTCAGCTCTTAATGAATTCTGAGCTTCTATTGACCAGAATCGTTTAATCAGTGCCTCTGCAAATTCGTCAAAATTGCTGAAAGTGTACCGAAATGCTCTAAACCATTCGAGGGGTCCTCCAGCTAGAAATCTTTCTACGATTCTCATCTCTCTCTCTCTAGGAATGTGGGCTTCTATGAAGTAGTCTTTAAGATTCCTGATATATTCGATCGGTGTGAGACTATCAGTGTTGCTAAATTTTTGAGGTTTGTCTTCAAAATTCCGGATGACTGTCACATTTCTCGGATATGAATCCATATAATTCCTCCCACTATCACGATACTTCCATTCGGGTTCAATATTCCGATCCTCTTCTTCTTCCCTGAATCTGGATATACGTTCCTCAGGACTAATATCTCTCTCTTCTGTATTAAGGTTACCTCTTCTCACGTAATTTCTCTCCTCTTCACCAGTCAATCCTTCGGTATCCTTGTCTGTGATTTCCGTGATGACTTTCCTAATCAACTCTTCCTTATAGGTTTCCATCATGCTAGCTTCTCCTAGTCTCAAATTCTGCAGCTTGCTCGTAGTTTCGTTAACATCAGAGACAACCTTATGAATTTGTTCCTTTAATGTTTGCACGTCCTGACCTATCTGTGTTCTATCCTCTACCTGCTTTTCGGATAGCGAATCCATCCTTACATTCAAGTCTTTCCTAATCTGAACTACTTCGTTATTAATATCTACTTGTGTACTGGCAAGTTTTCTTTCAATTCGTTCCTGAATCTGTTCTACATGTTCCCCACTTGACCTGTTCCATTCATCTTTCCACACTGTTACATTTGCAGTTAACATTTCCGCGATATCTACTTCGATGTCCTCCTTAAGTAAACGATTGTGATCTAATACTTGGGTTCTCATGACCTCTACATCGTATTTTAAACCAGCTAAAGAAGCCGTTGTCCTAACAGACTCGTCAACTAATCGAGTTGTTAATGCACTAATGTTACGCGTACAAAGTGTTTTTGAAGTTTCAATTTCCTCCCTAACCTTGTTAACATCAGTCTGAACTTTAGCAATGTCTACAAAAACAGTATTGACTTCTACTTGTATTTTATTGATATCGCTTTGCATATCGTTAACATCTGAATGAATATTATTAATGTCTACTTGAACATTTGGCACATCAGTTCGAACATTACTAACCTCTCTTTGAACTTCTTCTACTTTATCCTGTACAGTAGCAACATCATTCCTAACAACAATTACTTCAGCTCTAGCACATGAAATATCACCTCGGACATTAGCAACATCAAGATTCAACATGGTAAGATCTTTTTGTACCTTAGAAACATCATTTTTAACATCAGACACATCTTTATGCACATTGTATAAATCTTTATGGACATTGGACACGTCTGTGCGCATGTCAGTTACAGCATTCTCGATTCCCTGGGTATTGATCTGTAAACGAGACATATTATTTTCTAAGTTTGCAGAACTGGTCTGAAGAACTTTCAAACTTTCATCCATTCTACTAGCATTCTCCTCCATTCGACTAGTATTCCTAGCTTCCATCTCCCTCACACTTTCATTCATGCTAGCTTTCAAGTTAGCAGACATCTCCTCTAACATCATTCTCAGACTTTCATCTGCCATTTCAATAATATTTCAATAATAAACTGCTTTAGGGACATACATCAAACAGAGCAAAATAACAACATCTGAGCAACATTTTTCACCATATATAAATTTGAGCAATTTTCTGTCTTATATCTAACTTATAATTACCTTATAATTAACCTTCGTAGACACTTCATGTTGAAATAAACTCAAGCACATGTTCAAGTTTCATTGGTTCATTTTAAAATATCCTAACACAAATAATTTACATTTATAATCCAAATAGTTTAATTTTATCTTTAATATGACTAAACCTGTCATAAGCCGGTCAAATAAAATAAGATTCCAGATCATAGGCGATTTTTCTAAGTTTCCAGCCTATTTAACCTCTCTCAAGTTGTATAAGATCTGATCTTTTCTGAGTGTAATTTTCCTAATACAACACAACATTTAATCCCTATATAATCACACTCTCAAATTCTACAATTGGCTAAGACATCTAACAAAGAATCAACCTCTTTATTTGAGTCTTCACAATCCCTTTGACATCGATAACTTGGTAATCCAATGTTATTCGAACACTCCACAAAATTTGCGGTGTCAATTCTACTGCAATAACTTGGTAATCCAATGTTTTGCTGATCGTGCCAATCGAGACAATCGAGCCCCACACGTTGATTGCGCCAATCCTACTTGGTAATCCAGTTTTGTAGAACAAGCCCCACGTTTTAGGGTCGCCAATCCTACTGTACCCGATAACCCGGATAGTAGGCTGTCAGATATCCGTCCCCTCAATCGGATTGCCAATAATCAAACGCGCCGGCATAGCTACATCAATGAAAATGGCACTGACAGATACTATCGAGATTAGAGCACAATAGTTAACAAGAAAATTATTGTGGAACACACCAAAATATACGGGGGTTCATACTTACCTTTACTTACCTCTTAAATTTATCTCGGGGACTGGGTTGTCAACTGGATCACTTAAAGTATGCCCACACAATAACCTCCACCAAGATATTTAAAATGAACCAGAACGAAGACGAGAAACTTTAAACTGCACAATAATTTATTTCACATAAAGAATGATTTAACAAAAATGAAAAACAACAAAATCAACGTGGCAATCAGAAGCCATCGACCACATAACCATGTCCTCCTGTAGGACCTGTATTCTCTACATATAATGTTTCAGCTTTCTCAAGCTCATAGCAACGTAAAATAATAATGCATATGGAATGGAAACGGGATTTGGGATGAGACACATGTATCAATTGTTTTGCGTGTTTATATACTTCACATTTTATTTATAGCCACAAGGCTATTATGGAACGTCCTTGGCCTCTGTAACACAGTTGTCCGGGCCAGCTGCAAGGCACCTGCATTGTCAAAGCGGACTCCCGTTCGTTCAACCCTAGCATAAGCGTGTTACCTCAGAGCTCGGCTCTCCTTTTCAAATACGTAAATGTTCACATCTCAACTGAAATATTATCACGCAAATGTCTTACATGCTTCATTCAAACACTAGTGGATTACTACAACAATCCCAAATCATGATTATTTGTTCAAACCACTTGCTTAACTTGCGTTGTTTAGAGTATAAAAACAAAACTCTAAATGTTAATTAATTATTTATAACAATAATAAATTGTTTATAACAATGTCAAATGACAATTGAAAATTTTATACACGCCTGTATTAATCACTATCATTTCAAATTATTTAACAAAGATATTTACAAAATTATTTTACAATATTAATTGTTTATATTATTTATACAAGAAATACATTAAACCACACGTTTATCCGGTTGATAATTACTTAAATCGTGATGATATAATCGACCAATGAAGGTTAGTTATATTTAACAGTCAAATTCAGGTTTAATAAGGTTTAATAATAATTATTAATATTTGTGACTGTAACCTCCATTCAAAATCTTTATCTCAAATTATTTAACACTCTTGTTAATTTTAACAGTATCTTCATATGAATAATCTTTCAAAGAACAAGAACAACATTCAGCGGGAAAATACTTCGCTTATAACGCACAAAATTGCACAACAATTGGTCCAAAATTCATCATATATCTTCATATATATGGCATAAAAATCTTCCAAACTACACACAAAAACCTCCACTTATTAATTCATCAACTTCATTAATTATTGAGGGAACCTCCTTCATTATTCAAGGGCATTACTCAACAGCGACTTTTACACGTCCACTGAACTAACGATTATAGATCCATTGTTCCTCTTTAAAAATTCTTATATTCATCAATTGTAATAATGACTGTTATTATTTAACCTTCGTGGGTTTCATTCATGAATCGATTTGAAGTAAAAATTTGCCAATCACAAATAAATTTAATAGCAAATATGATTAGACACTCCTGCCTGGTCTATCAAAATTGAGATTAACATCTTCAAAGTAACGCAGTATAAAAATACTATCTTCAAACAAAGTTCATCTAAACTGCAAAATAGTCGAATAGAATACAATTAGATTGTGGAATGCAAACATTATTGTTCCAATCTAGAATTGAGAAAAACTCCTATCAAATGTTCATTACTATAGTGTATTCAATAAATTGTAATCAACGTTCATATTTCATGAAATTGTCTATAATGCAATGATAAATGTCTATGTTGCAATCATGTTCATAAGACGACTAGTATTTCAAAGATCGTCGATATCGAAATAGATTTTAACGCTCTAAAATCTTTTAATCATTCTTCTTTCTTGAGGATGACAGAAAATTGGTCAAAGTAATTTACTGAATAGAATTACTTTAATAAAATGACACGCTGTCTGAATTCAAATCTGCCATAGCAAATCGTTAACTTTACAGTCAAATCGTGACTACAAAAATATGAAAATTACTGAAAGAATCTAATATCAGTTTCAACTGATCCAAAACTATTTAGTATGCCAATGACATAACAATGTCTCAAAAATCGAAGAAAAAGGCATAAATCATCGAAGTGTACTGAGTACAGAAATATCAATCAAGAAAATGGGGCAAAAGATAGGACAGAAAATATGGGAAGAATGGTTGCTCAGATATCGCTACAAAGACTCAAATAATACAAGAAACGTTCACGACTACCTTATCTGTTGATTGAAGTTCCAGAGGAAAGTTTTCAAAGAAAACTGCTGTTGGTTCCATTTCACCAGCGTAAAGATGTGCTCCGACCTCGAACTTGGAATCAGCGTCCTCGGAGAATCGAACTGCTTCCTCCTCCGAAATTGCACTGCTCCGTGGATACGAAAAACATCCTTCTGGCAAAACTCTCCTTTGTGCGCCGGGACAACCCTGGCCTCTCTTGAAAGTTCTCTGAAGTTCTTGCAGGAATTCGTCATGAAGTTTATTGTAGTTATTTCCGCAGAAATATTCATAGTTGTGGAGTATGAAAATATTTCCACTGTTATCTGGTATAATTCAGCGATGGATTCACGATGCATGAGTGTAGTTGGATGTTCACTACATGCTCGCTTTTGTAGAAAGACGATTAACGAAGTTCCATGCTGTTACTTTACTCCAACGATATATGTCCCAATTGCATTAAAGCCTTAGCCTTCCATCTCAACTACTGTTATAATCATTGAAAGCACTGCAAGATTATAATGTTCCATAGTCGAATGTATCGTTGTAATACCAAACGTATTCTCCAATATCACTGTTGCACTCCACGTGTCAGCCGTAGTGTATAATGTGGAATTTTAAACGTGTTTCTCATGTGGCGAGAAAATCACTTTTGTTGGCAGCCTTAAAGTTCCAATATCTTTCGAAGTATAACTGTGAAATTGTTCAAATCTTGTACACACCTCAATGTTATACTGCACAATAGAATTATAATACAGGCTGAAGTTAGCGCTTGATATCTTGACTGGTGGAAACGTTAATGTGAGCGTTTCAACTTCACCTAGTTTCGAGCAGCGTAAAATGGAACTGCTCCGAGTTCGTTCGATGCGCTGGGCTTTAACCACGCTAAAGACAACTTACTTCACTGAATCACTTGAAAATAACTATATATCACCAGAAATATATATGCGAGCTGACATATGAGATCTGAGTTCTGCGTTCTGAGATTATGAGTTCTGAGTGATATGAGTTCTGAGAGCTCCTCTCTCCTGTGCACGACCTTTTATCAACTTCTTAAGGGGCGTATCCATCCCTTCCATAGCCTGTTGCTGCGTCATTGCTAGAAGTTTTAACTTTGGCTATACTTGACGGATTTTCAAATTTCAAAAACTCAAAATTAATTTCTTCAAAATTCCAAATCAATGCCATAACTGAAAATAGTTTTCCACAAATCTGCATGCCAAAAGTAATCGAATATCGTAGTTTCAGCAATCTCCGTCTTCCTTCCAAACTATCGTTCATTGGTTCGAGTCTCTCCTCCAATAGCGTAGCTTCTTCCTTAGCACAATACCTTGTTTCCTGCGACTGCGTCGTAAATCTAAGATCTTTCTCGAACAAAATCATGACGTCACCAAGAATCTCAGCTCAATCAGCCTACTGGCATGAAGTCTGCGTCATCCGTGCCTACGTCATGAATATTCACGTCATAACTATGACATTCATAACTTTACTCATATTTGCCAATACAGCCATCGTGGTCTCAATATAATTCAATTTCCGGGGGCAGTACCGCATTCTTTAATATCGTCGTATCCTGATCCCTTGTTGATCCTAGTTGGTAGGTTTTTCAGAGGTCATTTCAGCCGGGAACTTCTAGAATCTATGATCCAGCTTTTCCATCGGATTGCAACAGGTAAGACCACGTGGATTACGGGTACAGTACGAAGATGAAGTATAGAATTGCTACAGAACATATTTTAAAAAGATATTGCCTCCAATTGATTGAACAATTGAGCGTCACTCGATGACGTTTTCTCTCAAGACGTAATTGTGTACTTCATGTACATCCATATGACTTTCAAATACTATACCAAAGTGGTTTACAATACTATGAAAAAACTACAATATTAACTAAATTCCCTCAGCTCTTGCGAGACACACTGTACATCACTTATATTAACTTGATGGTTTCTTAACAATCGTCACTCCCACAGTGATCGAAGAACATTATCTAACTTTAACCATATGACTGGTGGTTACAATTGTTCACATGCTCGTTTTGGTTCAATCAGACTTCAATTATAATCTAACACCATGATCAATTAACTGGAGAAATCTTAATACAGCATTTTCAAAGAGCCATATTCCTGTATAGCTTAATGAAATGAAAATCCACAGCCTGCTTCCAGTCTCCGACCGGGTCAGGAATGGAATGAATGAAGCCCCCATTTAGCGGCGAGGATATGAACTGTGCCGGCTGCCGAGGCCTGACGCACTCCTCTGGTGCAATGATTAAATGCATGACAGATGAAATGAAATGATAGTGGAGAGTGTTGCTGGAATGAAATTTTGACAGGGAAAACCGGAGTACCCGGAGAAAAACCTGTCTGCCTCCGTTTTGTCCAGCACAGATCTCACATGGAGTGACAGGGATTTGAACCACGGACCCAGCGGTGAGAGGCTGGCGTGCTGCCGCCTAAGCCACGGAAGCTTCCCTGTATAGCTTAATAAATATACCTTGTGTTATGAGAACTTCTATCTGGTAGAAAATCAGAATTTAAGTACCGGTATACATCTTTGAACTTGAGTTTGGAATCATAATAATATTTTAGAAGAATTGTCAATCAGAAACCCATCACGTAACCAAGTTATTTACAATGCCTGGGGCCAATAACCTCGATATTAGGCCCCTTAAAACAACAATTATCAACATCAACATCTTTACAACGTCAAACAAATTTAAATGTGTAGAAAATTAACTTACTGGAAGTCGCAGTATCAAAAACCATAACGATGCAAAAATTGCTAAAATGTCATATTACTAAACGCAAATCTTCTCCTAACTGGTGATCTTCACAACGATTGAAAATTACAGAATGTTACAATGAAACAGAAATTTAACGCAGAAGCAACGAAGGAAATAATATATCCTGACAAGACATGAATAGTTAAGGTTCGTCAAACGATCGAAAGAAAGAGGAATCTGGGACCAAGAAAGGCAAGAATATAACTGACTTCAAATCCCTTCATCACATAATCTAACTACACAATTTGGCTACTGGGAACAACAAATGTAAATGCTAAACTACTACCAAAGGTGTCAGACTTCTACCTTATTGTCGGATGATGGATAGGCGTCGTTCGGGACGAATGCCCGAGTCCGGTTTCCAGAAGAATACTGGTCTTCAGTATATTGACTCATCATCCATGCCTCGAAACTGGATGCACGTTTCCCTCTGATCCCACCTTGGCTGGGACTATGCACCAAATCCAGCATATTTTAGGAGCCCTTACAACACTTTAGTAGACAGGATCTCTCTTCATGGGCGATCTTTCCATGGTAGCAGCAGAGTAACTTCGAATTACTCTGCAGTTCACTCCCGTCTCATCCATAAATTTGAGAGAGTTATAATTCATGGCAAACGTATTCAGGAGTCGCTCTAAAGACATCTCTAGCTAGATGTACCCCACGGTTACTTCATTATGTCAGTACTCTACTCGTTCATACTTAGTCCCTGTATTCATTTTTAAACGTTCATGGTGGTGTAGACAGGACATCATAAAATTGTCCCTTTCGACAAACGCTTAGAATGCATGTTAGATTGTGAAGAATGTTCAAGAAGCGTTTAATTCTCACATTTCGCTTCAGTCCTGTTTTCCCGGGTGAGTTGACTGAATAAAGTATTAGGAGATCAGATTCATTGCTAGATAAAGCTTCGAAAGCTGTCGCGCACACGTTTAAACAAGCGTTATGAAGGCTTGAAACAAACAGAGTTCTCCTCGCGTGCGTATAGCGACCTCATATACTGCGTTCTAATATGTTCACTCAAGTCCACGACAGGCTAATGTCCCCCTTAAGAAACTTACGAACTACACAGTGCGAACAGCGCACGACACGATTCCGCTCCTTCTTAAGGCCACCACAATCCGCCCAGGTTTAGAAAGCAATATTCCAAACATCTCCTCCACATCTGTCCAGGGCTACCCTCCCCTCGGAGAGTTCCTGTCGTCATCCAGCCTTGACTCGCTAACTGTCATTTGTTTTGAATATAGCAAGAGGGCGAAGGCCCCGAGTGACGTAGCAAACGGGTGTTGGAAACAAGACCGGTTCAAGTTATAAAGGCATATCTTCGTCCCACAAGGTGGTTTCTAAAATCACCTTAATCTGGAATACAAAAACGGTCACAGTATGATGCCTCGATTTTTCCCTCCTCATAGATCAAATACATAGCGTGAATACTTGAATTGACATCCTCCATCACATCATTAGGTATGTTATCAAAACGTGTGGGAAGAAATGTTTCAAACTCTCGACAAATGCAAAGAGTTTGTTCACAAAATTTGGTTTTTAATTTTTCTATTTTATGTATGCGGAAGGGTGTTTGATTGGGCAATTCACTGATTTTCTTGCGTTCAAGGCCGCAGGCTTGGCCAATTGCATTGAGAGCATCCATGGTTGTCGATAAGTAAGATAGAGCGTTACTATAACACTCTAGTATCCATGTTATAATAACAACAACCATAACTTCGTCTATGGATCAAAGTGTAAAGCGTATTGTCTTTTTTTTCTATCAAAGCCACAGCTTTTAATGCCTGATGGTGTATATCGTATTGGATAAATTGACAAAGATATAATAATGTTTGTAGCAGGTACGCGATAAATGTTGAACCAACATTAACAGCCAATTTTGTTGGTCCACGTGACGTAAATACGTGTACTCTTGTAAATGGCAATGATCATCGATAAGAAAACTTTAAGTTTTGGTGCTTATGACGTCCATTAATAGCGTTTGGTGTATTTCTTTCCATGGCCCAGACATATTAAAATAATTATTTTTAACACTGGAAGAAGCAACAACACTTTTTGCTGTACATAAACCATGGTGTCTGCAATATGATTATTAACACCATGGTACATATTCATGTTTTCTAAAATAAAAACAAACAATGCTAAAGATTTTTGTTACGTTATTTTAAACTATTTTTAAAGGTATAAATAAACCAAGGCCTTGTTTTAAATTTTATCTTGTGTCATAGACTCATACGGTTACTCACAAAAGGTAAAAAAAATAATAGTTGGTTCATACTAGAGGGTGGTTCGTACAATGAGATGAAGACTGTGGTGGGGATTCATTAGACAAATAGATTAAAACGTATTTATATGGATATGGTTCAATGACTTGCGCATCCGCTAACGAGGTAGCCCAAACACTAACCATTCCCACTGGCGGTGCGTATTTTCAAAATCCGGTAAATAGGTAAACGGGATCGAACCTCCATCATTTTTAATTAAAAATAGTGGCGCCCTGACATCAATAAAATCTAAAATAAGACATTGGTTTAAAGGTTTATTAACAACTAACAAGGTTTTTTTTTGTAATGGTACAACCAGCAGTTGTTTATTTTGTATCATGAGTAACTGATATTGGGCTACTGAGCAAAGTGCTTGATAGATTTTTTTTTTCAAAAATAAAATTACAAAACGAAAAGTCATTATTCGTATTCTTATTATAATAATGATTAGTATTACCTATGTAAACATGTTATCAGTATTATTAATTTGCTACATGGGAGGTTCAATGATTTGCGGCAACAGCCTACCGGTCATGTTGACGAAAACGTAGGCGTATGGGCAATGCTAACAAGACCATTGTATCACCCTTCGGTAAAACATATGTAAAACAAGCAAACTATCGTTCCACTGCGTGTAGCCTACTTCTAAGTGTTGACATTCATTTTGTTCGTTTTCAGCCAAAACATGAATTTGAAAATTATTTAACAGTAGATGTTTTATCAAGATTAAGTGTCGATCATCTTCAAGATGGGTTGGAGGTAAATGTATGCCTCTGTTCTGATAGGAGTTAGCATATAATCACCATGTCGGACGAACTGTATAAGATCGCCTTGTTGTTGTGAAAAGGCACACTGCATACTGTTAAATAAAAAATAGTATCAAACAGATACTATAATCAAAAACTTAACACTATGCGTTTAATAACCATGTATATATCAAAGAAAAAACAAATTTTAACAAAGGGTGCCAATAAACATTAGTATATTGTAAAACTTTAAAAAATACAGAAAAATATAACCAAGTGTTTTTTAAAAGACGAGTATGCTGACACAAGGCGAATAAATACAATAAGCATTGCCTGTAGTTGTTTGTTACAATTCTCATTCTATGAGGCGAATATTGATTGATAGGTAAGGCCAGAGAGAGCTGACGAAACGCTTGTTGACGATAGGAGGTAGTTCGTTCCTCAGCAGGAAATTTGTAAAAATGGGAGCAAAACATGTGAGATGTTATCGGGAAATAAACATTGAACAGGGGTTTTGTAAATAGAGTACACCACAAGTCCCCGAAATAATCCTCATCTGCTAATTTAACAATAACTTGTTTCATCGTCAATCCATACCACACTTTGTGATTGACTTGCGTGGATAAATTATTTTGAAAACCAAAATTTAGCATACAGGATTTGCAATAATAAAGCCCTGGATCAATCATCATTTCATCATCATCGTGTTGAATAATGATGTCGTAGAAACTGGTATCAATGCGTACTTTGGTGTTTCTATATTCCGAAGGGTAAGTCACTCTTTTTGTATTATGGTACTGAACTCGAATTCACCCCAGCTTCAGCCACTGACTGAGCCGAGGATCGAACCGACTTGTGAACCTATTTATTTAAGAAGTTGAATTTGGATTGGAAAATTATTTTATTCACACATATATATTAGGAAGTGAATAAAAGCATATTGGCAACTTTTTGGAAAATTTTGGAAGATTTGGAATGAATTAAATTTGGGAATATTTCAGTGAATGATAATTTAACCAAGGGAGAGTCATATCATTCGATGCTGGAATATGACCAAGGCTTCAAGTTAGCAAGCCTAAGGCCGGTTTTGGTTGGCCGAGTTGACAACAACAAATTATGCACAAGACACGATGATGAGAGGTTAGATCAGGGAGTTTTTGATAATAAATCAACAGCGAATCCGAATGGATCCATAATTTTTGTGGGAATCGCTATTATATTAAATTTGCTTATATAAAGTATAACATAGACTTTATTTAAACCTCGACTTGTCCATAACTGGAACCCAATTCATCCCTTAATGTATCCTGGGATAAATTATTCTACAGATCCAGAAGAGAAAACGAAATTTAATTGGCAAAAGAGAATTATAAATTATGGATAAGAGAGGAGATATGAGCGAAATTCAGTTTGAAAGGACTCGATGCGAGGCTAGAACTCAAGTCTAGAGTGCCACGCGCGCTATTGTCACGAGCGGAGATTTCACTCCTACTCAGAAACTTGAAGAGAGCAGACCTGCATTTGAGAGCGTCCCGAGTGAGCTCTATGTTAAATTAGTAGTACGGCCAGGAGATCCCACTGGACCGTGTGGAGACAGTGTAATCGCCGAGGAAGGAAAGGAGACGCCGGAAAACAGTAAAAGCATTAGCTTGCTATAGAAAGCAGCAACTTTATAATACAACGCATTAAAAGAAGACTTCGTTTCTACAAGCTTCACAATTCAACAGAATAACGAGTAGCATTACATTAACAGGCCACAATACTGAAACAGCATTTACTCCGAGGATTATTCATCAATTATCTATCATGATGATAATCTCAAGTCAGGGGGGATATTCGTATTCGACTCCTATTAAGAAAACTACCATGAACTACTAAATTATGGAAGGGGGTTAATCTACACTATGGAATGCGAATTCGGAGTGATATTGACGACCATGGATCGATGTCACCACAACTGCTCATCCAACATGCATTATTCTGAATTCACCATCAACTCTACAATTCAAATGTCCACTAAAAACTTGGAGAGATGTCAACCAGAGACTTTCAAGACTACTTTGGAGAAGAGATGCTTCACGATGACGACGAGCAGAGGAGTTCGTTTGTCCCGGGTTCGAGATTTCAGACTAGCAGTCGCGAAGAGAGAAGAAGGACAGTTAGCAGGGAGGCGAGGTGCCAGGTGTTCGCAGTTCGAGCAGAGAGGGAGGCGGTCAGCTTATTGCCTCGATCCCAGCAGTAACTCGTTCCAGGCAGGCGACCAGCGCGTGTCTAACCGAGGGGAGAACATCAAGCATATCAGACGTTGTATTTCGACAGCAGCTCATCGGAAAGGTAGAAAATGGATTGATCCAATATCTCTGTAGTTTGATGTAGTCTTTGATGGTATTTCAGGGGTGACCAACCCATGAGTAGTTTTTCTTATTCATAACCCACATTATTATGTTGTCTATTTTAGAGATTTCACTGTAATTTTAATATACGTCAACGTGTGTCGTTTTAGACGAAATTTTATTTGAATTTGGATTTAGATATTCCGCTTTTAGTATTTTTCAGAAACGTTTTAATAAGCTCACTTTTAAACGAAACTGTTTTATGGAAGGGAATGCTTCGATCGATACATATGCGTAATAAGCAATAAATTGCGTCAATATTGCTAGATTGCATCGTTATTTAGATAAAGCATTATTATAAAATGCTAGAACATTCTTTAAAACATGTTATTATGTCAGTATATAACTGCAACATTTATTAAATATTATAAATAATATTATTGGAGAATGACAATTCCAATAGCGGAATGATTACGTAATATGACGATAATATAGTCATGGACTATTTGTATAACGGATTTAAATATGGAATAGGATCATATTGTTGACAATTGAGGTCAAATTATGCCTATAATTAGCAACAATTATATTTCAATAATTCGCTATAACGAAACCACAGACCAGGAGATTTGTAGATCTACCTGAGGTCTTGTATGTAATTAAACAAGTTTAAATATGAATAATTAATTCATCAAATGCATACCTGAAACGGGAGGATATGTATTATTGTTATTTAACAGTAAAGACGAGCGGACTACGGTTTATTAAAGTTAATATGTAATTGTTTCGTGGAAAACAGTATATTGAGAAAGTTGATAAACGAAATGCATTATTGAAAGTTAAGTGGAATATTATACAAGGTGAATTGTTGTGAACAAGAATATTAATGTTGTTTAAGAGCACGAGGATGAGTAATTTAGAAATGAGTTGGTTAGGAGTGTACCATGAACCGTATTTCACAGGTAGTTTACGGAGTAGGGTCGCTAATTCTTCTACACGTTTGGAGTGTAGCAAGATGGGGTTTTATTATAGGAATACCGTGCATTATCTATTATGATCATTGTTCAGAGGAGGAGAAGAAAGGAGTATGTCAAGTTTGGAATCGTAGCAGACGCTATTAAATGATGTTGTTCACCGTATACGAAAGGAAATGAGTGTATTGCCGTTTGGAGCAAAGTATTGATTCAGTGTGTTTGAAAAGTAACTGACATCAGGGTTGTATATGTGTTATACATGTCAGAGAGTAGTATTATGAAATCCACGACGTCTATTATGAGTAACCGAGTAGTTCCGTCTCGCTCTTTAACTTTATTGTATTTTATCGATTGCTATGAAAATTGAGAACTGTAATCAACTTTACCGTTTGTTACTATAGTTCTATTTACGATGACAGAAACTCAAAATATACCAGAATTCTAATGTTTGAGACTGAATGTTGGACAGAACCGTTTCAAGCTACAGAAGCGCTATAAGATTGATAGATTGCTTATATGTTTTTTTTAACCGTGCTGGACATGGTTATTTCTATTTGTGTTAACATTTAGCATTTTAATTGTTAATATTTCATTTGTATTACGTTCATATATATTTTATTTATATCGATAAGTGTATCATGTAGGACAGTGAATTGTAATAGATCAGATCAGACTGCTATTAGTGATCGATTCACAGGGTGACTATCAAGTATAACCATTAAATGTTTATTCTTGAATTATGACTTTTATGCTACTTAAACTGCAATGAAAATGTTTTTGAAAGATAGAAGGACTATCTACTGACTTAAATATTTTTATTTTCCATTTAAACGTTATTGTATTAGTGTTATGGAAATTTCATGTTAGTAAATATTAGATAATAAATCCCGGCACGATTTTTGTTTGCCTGCACATTTTTTTATGGAAACTGATCATCTTTTCATTTCGCAATCGAAGTGCGATAATACTGCCAGTTAGTTACTAGAACTCAGTCTCAACTTCACCGTTCACGCTCGAGATCCGAGATTCTCGTCCTACCATCTTGTTATGGATATTTATTTGCTAGTAAATGTGTAACTAATTAGTAGCGTTATTGCATGGCCGGTATTCGTCGAGGGCTTCCTAGTTATTCCCCTAGTAGGGAAGTGTTGATCTATCAGGCTGGGTATCGACGTCCCTACAATCCTTTCCCTTCTCAGCGGATATAGGTGGTGGCTATGCGAGATTCGGGCGCAGTACATTATCGTGGAATATGCATTAAACGTAGTATGTTTGGTATCCACAAAAGCGTCTCCATCATTGGCATCATCGAATCTGTAAAGTAACAGTTTACGTTTACAAGATGAATAAAAAACTATATACTGTATATACACATACACTCTCTGTCTCCTAACTTAAAGGCAAAAGGAAAATAAAAAACAAGTAGTTCCGTGAAGAACTATACAGCCTATTTTCATATATCCTACTTATGTTAACTGCCACTATCAACATACAAAATTTCAGTTTGTTTGCTGTAATAGATTCGTAGATATTGAGAAACGACTAAATATTTCGGATGGTCGCCATGTTGGACTTTATTTATGTAGGTTCTAGATTTATGTACTGTTACATGAAGGTTATTGTGTACGTGTAGCATTCGAACTTCAATCGCATGATTAGGACACAAGTAGTAAAAAATAGATTTTAAAATTTCGCACAGCTGCCATCTTGTGGCTATGGAAACAATTGAAATAAATTAGATGCCAGTGGATTAACATTCATATAAGGATTTACTGTACCAAGTTTCACTGCACTCGGATGGGTTAATTGCGAGAAACGTTCATGTGAATATTTATTCTTAGGGTCGCCGCCATGTTGGATTTGTGATCACCAGGTTATTGAAAGTCCTATAGGTAAACTTATGTTCATAGCCCCTATGAACAAAAAAATATTCAGTTTTATTGCTGTAATAGATTCGTAGATATTCATAGCCGTCTAAATATTTCGGATGGTCGCCATGTTGGATTGTTAAATGTATAGGCCATAGAGCCATGTACTGCCCCCGTAATTGAATTATGTAGAGACCACGGTGGCTATATTTGAAATTATGATTAGAGTTATGGCTGTCATAGTTATGACGTGGGTAGTCATGACGTAAGCACGGATGACGTAAATGTTATGCCAGCAAGCTACTTGAGCTGAGATTCTCAGTGACGTCAGCATTTTAGTCCAGAATGTTCCAAGATGTACGACGCAGTCGCAGGAAACGAGGAATTCTGCTGAGGAAGAAACTATGCTATTGGAGGAGAGGCATGAACCAATGAACGATAGTTTAAAGGAAGACGGAGATTGCTGAAACTATGGTATTTTTATGACTTTTTGAATGCAGAATTGTGGAAATCCATTTGCAGTAAAAGCATTGATTTGGAATTTTGGTGAAATTTATTTTCAGTTTTTGAATTTTGAAAATCCGTCATGTATTAACGAAGTTGGAAGTTCTAGCGATGACGTAGTATCACGCTTTGGAAGGGATGGTAACGCCCCTCGAGAAGGTAATAAAAGGGCTTGCGCAGAAGAGAGGAACCTCTTCTCTTCTCTTGTCTTTCGTTCGCCGATCATTCTGAGATCTAATGCTCAGATCATCGAAGTATTTGTGAAAGTCAGTTTATTATACATTCAATTTAGTGAGACATCAAAGTGAACAGCAAGTGAAAAGAATCGTTTTTATAACGCGTGGCGAGGCCACTATGTTAACGAGATACAGGTCAAACTAGGTGAAGTTGAAACGGACCTTAGAAAGCTTCTATAAGTTGAACTTCAAACAGTTAGCGGTCTACGATAACATAATTGTATTGTGCAGTACTACATGCAATTCTAGAGAAAAGCTGAACAATTTCGACCGAGTACTTCAAAAGATATTAGCTATTTTATACGACTGGCAAAAGTGATTATCTCGCCACTAGAGAAACACTTTTGTATAAGCCAAAATCAACGCAAGGCTGACGCTGTGAGTGGAGTAGAAAGACTTCAGATTGCTTGCTTACAGAACGATACAGTATAATGGAGCAATTGAATACGGCAGTTTGTTCTTCTGACACTACAACTGAAGAGCAAATGGAGGGCTAAGAAGACTTATTGCAATTGGGACATACTTCAATAGAGTAAGATAGCGACATGGAACTTCGCTAATTGCTATTCCACACAAGCGAACATGCGGTGAATACCATCTACACCCATGTTTCGTAAGTAAAGGCTGAATACCATCGAACAGCCATAGAAACAATTTCATACTCTGAATATGAATAATTTCTTCGGAAATTTCTACAAAACGTCATGATGATTGTCTACTGGAACTTCAGGGAATTTTTCAAGAGAGGTCAGGGTAGTCCCGACTCACAAAGAAGATTATTGCCGGAAGGATGTCTATTCGTATTCGAGGAGCAGAGTGATTCACGGAGAAGGAAGCAGTTCGATTCTCCGAGGGTGCTATTTCCTATTTCGAGGATGGAGCTCAGCTTTAACGTGGTGAAATGGATCCATCAGCAGTCTTCTTTGGGGAATTTTCCTCTGGAACGTCAATCGGCAGATAAGGTAGTCGTGAACGTTTATTGTATTTGAGTAACCTAGTAATGTTTGAGCAACCATTTTTCCCATATTTTTACCCTCATGTATTTTGCCTTATTTTCTTGTTGAGATTCTTATTCTCAGTACACCTTGTTGAGTTTTGCATTTTTCGACGATTTATTAAGACATTGTTATGTCATGGGCATAGTTAATGATTTTGAATCAGTTGAGACTGATATTTAGATTTTTCTGTAATTAATTTTTTTTGTAGTCACGATTTGACTGTAAGTTAATGATTTTTATGGCAGATTTAAATTCAGACAGCGTGTCATTTTATTAAAGTAATTCAACCCCAGTTTAATTACTTTGAACAATTTTCTGTCATCATCAAGAAGGAAGAACATTTAAATGATTTTAGAGCGTTAAAATCTCTTACGTGATCGACGATCTTGGAAATACTAGTCGTTATTTGTATTGATTGCAACACAGACATTTATCGTCAGTTATGAATGAACATTGCATTATAGACAATTTTGTGAAAGAGTAATGTTAATAATGAATTATTGAATGCATTAAAGTCAAGTACTTTTGTTAGGAGTTTTTCTCAATTAGAGAATTATATGACGATGTTTGCATTCCCCAGTCTAATTGGATTCTATTCGACTACTTTGCAGTTTAGTCGCACTTTATTTGAAGATAGTATTTTCATACTACATTTTCTTTTAAGATGTTAGTCTTAAATTTTGATAGACCAGATAGGCGTATATAAGCGTATTCACTATTAAATTTGTTTGTGATTGGCAAGTTTTGACTTCATTTCAGTTCATGAATGAAATCTACGAAGGTTAAATAGAAAAACAGTTTTGAAACAATTATGATTATAAAATTTTTAATTGGAACTATGAATGTATAATCGCTAGTGCAGCGCGTGTTGAAAGTCGCTGAAATATAATGCCCTTGAATATGAAGGAAGTTCCCACAGGAATAAATGTTAAAGAATTATTTGTGGAAGTTTTGTAAGTGATGTGAAAGTTTTAAATGCCATATAGATTAATATATGATGATTTTGGGCATATTTTTAATGCAGATTGTGCATTAACTTGTTAGCGAAGGATTTTCCGCTGGAGTAAGATTGTTATAGTTCGTTGAAAATTAATCAAGTGATTTACTGTTATAATTAACACGAGTTTTGAAAGAATTTGAGACAAGATGTTGAATGAAGGTTGCCGTCACAAATCATTATTAAGAACTTTATTAAAACAGATTGTGACACTAACATGTATAACTAACCTTCATTGGTCGATTATATTAAACAGGATTATAAAATTATCAACCGAATGAACATGTGGCTAATGTATTTATTAAATTAATAATTTAAACAATTTAAAGGTTAATATTGTAAATAATTGTTGTAAATATTTTTGAAAATAACGTGAAACGAGAGTAATGTTAAAGGCGTGCTTAGAATATTTTTATCGTCTTTGACAAATATTATAAACAATTTCGAATTGTTATAAATAATTTATGTGATTTTGTTATAAACATTTAAGAGCTAATTAAACATTTGGATTGAAGTTAACAAGTTTAAGAAATTTATGTAATGATCCATTAGGATGTGATCAAAGTACTTGAAAGATTTGCGTAAATATAATGTGAGTTGTCTTGTACGACATTTAAAAGCTTGAGAGTGCAGGCTGGATTCTTACGTAACATAGCGTGTGAGAAGGGAGTGCATTTGACCGGTATGCAGCAGGCTGGAAGGTAGCCCGCAGCTGTGTCAACATATGGTTTTCAGAGAGTGAGGTCGTACACTCCGGCCTTGCGACTATAAATATCATTCTCTTGTTTATTAAAAGGAAACAAATGCTCTATATATGTCACACCCTGACGTCCTTTTCCAATCCAATAGTGTTATAAATATTACGGTATTTGGAGCTCTTGGGAGCTAAAATGTTTTATATCATGTTGTATAATAATTTTGCAAGTCCTACTGGAGGACGTAGTCAGATTGACTTGGGCTACTGATAGCCACGTATATTTTGTTGTGTTAGGAAAATCATACCCTTTATTAGAAATAAAGCTTTTGTACAGTTCAAAGTTCTCGTCTTCGTTTCTGGTTCATTTTTAAATGTCATGGCGGAGATTATTGTGTGAACAGACTTTTAGTGATCCTGTTGTCAACTCAAACCCCGAGATAATTAAGAGGTAAGCAACGGTAAGTATAAACCCCCGTCTATTTTGGTGTGTTCCACAATGATTTCCAGTGAATTTCTGTGCTCTTATCTCGATAGTGTCTGTCAGTGCCATTTTCATTGATGTAACTGTGCCGGTGCGATTGATAATTGGCAATCCGATTGAGGGGGCGGATATCTGACAGCCTACTATCCAGGTAAACGGGGACAGAAAGATTGGCGACCCAAGAGCGTGGGGCTGAGTCAACAGTAAGATTGACCCTAATATGTGGGACGAATTTGACAAAACTGGATTACCAGGTTGAACACCAGAAAGATTGACAAACCTAAAACGTGAGGTTCGATTAGACTCAAATAAAGAGGTTGATTCTTTGTTAGATGTCTAGGCCAATTGTAGTATTTAAGAGTGTGATTATATAGGAATTAAATGTTGTATTGTATTAGGAAAATTACACTCAGAAAAGATCAGATCTTATACAACTTGAGAAAGGTTAAATGGGCAGGAAACTTAGAAAAATCGCCTATAATCTGGAATCTTATTTTATTTGACCGGCTTATGACACTTCAGTCATATTAAAGATAAAATTAATTATTTGGATTGTAAATGTAAATTATTTGTGTTAGGATATTTGAAAATGAGCCAGAGAAATTTGAACATGTGCTTGAGTTTGTTTCAACATGAAGTATCTTCGAATATTAATTATAAGGTAGTTATAAGTTAGATTTAAGACAGAAAATTGATCAAAAATTATATATATGGTGAAAAGTGTTGCTCAAATGTTGTTATTTTGCTCTTTTGATGTATGTCCCTACAGCAATCCATCTTGAATAATAATATTGTAATGGCAGATGAAAGTTTGAAGAAAATGTTAGAGGAGATGTATGCTAATTTAAATGCAAGAATGGAGGAGAATGCTAGTACTTTGTCTGCTAATTTGAAAGCTAGCATGGATGAAAGTTTGAAGGGTATCCAAACTAGTGCTGCTAATTTGGAGGATAATATGTCGCGTTTACAGGTTAATACCCTAGGAATTGAAAATACTGTAACTGACATCCGCATAGATGTATCTAATGTCCATAAAAATGTTGATGATGTTAAAAATGATGTGTCTAAGGTACAGAGGGACCTTACAATGTTAAATCTAGATGTAGCTAATGTCCGAGGGGATATTGCTTGTGCTAGAGCCGAAGTTGTTGTTGTCAAAAACGATGTAGCGACTGTCCAAGACAAGGTCGAGGAAGTCCAGAAAGAAATTCAAAAAGCTAGAACAGATGTATCCAATGTTCAGGTCGACATTAACAATATTCATGCGGATATAACTGAGGTGCAAAGTGACGTAACTAAAATTCAGGTAGAGGTCAACACAGTTTTTGTAGATATCACTAAAGTCCAAACTGATGTCAATAAAGTCAGGGAAGAAATCGAAAACTCAAAAACTCTTTGTACACGTAATATAACTGCATTAACGACTAGGTTAGTCGATGAATCGGTTAGAACAACAACGTCTTTAGCAGAGTTGAAGTATGACGTAGAGGTTATGAGAACACAGGTATTATACCACAATAGAGTATTAAAAGAGGATATCGAAGTAGACATAGCCGAGATGTTAACAGCAAACGTAGCGGTATGGAAAGACGAGTGGAATAAGTCAAGTGGGGAACATGTAACCCAAATTCAGGAAAGGATTGAAAGAAAACTTGCCAGTACGCAGATAGAAATTAATAATGAGGTAGTACAGATTAGAAAAGATTTAAGCGTCAGGATAAATTCGCTATCCGAAAAACAAGTTGACGATAGAACACAACTAGATCAGGATATGCAAACTTTAAAATCTACATTAGAGGATCAAATTCATAAAGTTGTCTCTGACGTAAATGAAACGACGAGTAAACTGAAAAACTTGAAGTTAGGAGAGGCTAGTTTAATGGAAAACTACAAGGAAGAGATAGTCAAGAAAGTCTTAACAGAAATCACCGACAAGGATACAGAAGGCTTAGCTTGCGAATTGAATAGGAAGTATACCAGAAGATGTCACCTAGATCTAGAAGAAAGAGACGTGACTCCTGAAGAACGTGTATCCAGATTCAGAGAGGAGGATGACGAGAGGAATATGGAATCTGAGTGGAATTATCGAGATAGTGGGAAAAACTATCCGGATTCATATCCAAGGAACGTGACGGTCATTAGGAATTTCGAGGACAAACCACAAAAATTCAGTAACACTGATAGTTTGACACCTATAGAGTATGTAAGGAATCTCAAAGATTATTTCATCGAAGCTCACATTCCCAGAGAGAGAGAGATGAAGATTGTAGAGCGATATCTGATTGGAGGACCCCTTGAATGGTTCAGAGCTTTTAGATATACATTCAGTAACTTTGACGAGTTTGCAGAGGCATTAATCAAACGATTTTGGTCCATAGAAGCGCAGAATTCGTTAAGAGCGGAGGTATATTCAAGAAAATACTCAGGTACTCTTCCAACGAGGTACGCTGATTTCTTTACGAGTCAGTTGTCCCGCTTGAGATTTTTGCAACCCCCATTGTCCACGGAGCAACTAATAGATGCGATTTCTCGTATGCTGCCAATTGAGGTGAGGAGACTTATAATTTCGTCCAACATCAGGGATTTATCCAGCATGGATGAATTACTAAGAAGGTTAGACTACACAAGTCCAATGCCTAACGTAGTCCAGAAAGGTCAAAGGCAAGAGTATAAGGAAATCAATACGGTATACATGGACCAAGTCCAACAAACTGACAAGCCAGAGGAGGAGAAAACTGACAATGTAGGTCCTCACAGGAATAATCAGTTTAGAAATTACAGATCAGAAGGTTACCGACCATATCAACAGAGAAGAGGTTGGAACTACAACCGAGGAAACTATAATGGAAGAGGCAGATATTATAACAATAATGGGTATAATCGTAACTATAATAGGAATAACCAAAACCAAAATAGAAACCAGAATACTCAAAGTCAGGTTATGACACCTGAGCAATATCAGCAAAGAGAAAAGGAAAGCCAGCAATACTTAAAAGAATTAAGAGATAAAGAAGCTGACAATCAAAGGAAAAGGCAGGATGTTGTAATCGATCCTGGGCCTTCTACGAGCCAACAGAATTTTGAGGTCGGTAACACAAAAAAAAAACGCCGATTTCTCAACGTCAGTGAGAACCTGTAAATACATTGCCACACCACACCTGATTATGATTAATGAGATATACGAAGTTACCGATGAAGATTTACTAGAAGAGAGGGGTATTGTTAAAGAGGAAAGACCATGTGCCTTACCGATTATTGCTGTACGGATAGATGGACAGCAGTACAAAGCCCTGATGGATACTGGTGCTATTATTTCCATTATTTCAGAGGAATGTTATCAAAGTCTGCTAAGAGGAGAGAACATGACAGTTCTACCTGTTTCTACCGTCAAAGTGAGAGGGATATTCCAAGATAAGGCAGTGAAATGCAAGATTCAAGTGTTATTGAACTTTGAGATCAATGGAAGGAATTATGAACAGATCTTCATTGTAGTGAGCAAGATCAATTTTGATATGGTGCTTGGAATCGATTTTATATCGAAGGTTGGAGCTATTATTGACATGAAGAACAGAAGTATTAGCTTTAATGATGGGTACATAATCACAGAAGAGATAGAAGAACAGGACGTGAAAAACAGTCTGGATATAGACCTTAGGGAAGAAATTTTGAATACAATAATTAATGAAGTGGAAAACTTAGAAGAAATACCCAGTAGAAAAACTGAAGGATTTGAAGAAATTCAGGGGGAATTTGAGGATCTGATAAAGGAATTCCAAGATATTTTCGATGAAAAGCCTGGATTGATTAAGGATTATAAGTACAAGATAAGACTGACAGATGAAACCCCTTACCAGAAGAGAATATACCCCATTCCTGAGAAATACTATCAAGAAGTACGAGGGTTAATCAGAAAAATGGAGGTAGACGGGATTATTAGAAAACAGGCGTCGTCTTATATAAACCCCATCACAGTAGTGAAGAAAAGTAATGGTCAGATACGTCTTTGTCTCGATGCCAGGACCATCAACTTGAAGATTCTTCCAGAAAATGACAGACCACCCAAGATTAGAGATCTGCTTCGGAAATTCAAAGGAAGAGCTTGTTTCAGCGTTCTTGACTTGACGTCTTCATTTTATCAAGTTCAATTAGAAGAGGATAGTATGCAGTACACTGGATTCCTATTTGACCAGACGTCATGGGTCTTTGCCAGAATGCCTTTTGGAATGGTTAACAGTGAACCAGCACTTATTCGAGCACTTGATAGTAAACTCACTGACGAAGTGAAAGAAAATGTAATCTGCTACATTGACGATTTAATCGTATCTTCACCCAGCGCTGCAGAACATTTAGTGCACTTGAGAAAGTTGTTCGAGAATTTAAGGGAGGCCAACATAAAGGTGAACTTTGGAAAATGTCAATTTTTGAAGAAGGAGATAAATTACTTGGGGCATACTATTGATAAAGATGGATATCATCCAAACATGAAAAAAGTAGATGCGATCACGAGATTTCCAAAGCCAACTAAGGTAAAACAAGTCAGAGAATTTGTAGGTGCATGCCAATTTATTAGCAGCCACTGTCCAAAATACTCGGAAATTATGGCTCCTCTGTATGACTTACTCAAGAAGAACAACAGATGGAAATGGAGTACCGCTGCAGACGAGGCTTTTGAGAAAGCAAAAGAGATGCTCAAAAATAATGTGAAACTGGAGTACCCAGACTTTGAGAAGGTGTTCTATATTGAGTCTGATGCATCAAGAATAGGCATTAGTGCAGTCTTATACCAGAAAGACGAGGCAGGCAACAAGCACTACATTGCGTTCACCAGTCGGAAGTTGAAGAAACACGAGGAAAACTACTTCACGACAGAGCTTGAAGCGTTAGCTTTTGTGACAGCTTTACAAGCCTGGAAGAAAATCCTGCTGGGACATAAGGTCATCATTATTACTGACCATAAAGCACTACAGTTTATGTTGCAAACTGACATGTCGAGTGACAGATTGACACGTTGGGCTTTGTTCACCCAACAGTTTAACGCTACTATCGTCCACCAGCCTGGGAAAGATAACTTACTGGCTGATGCTCTATCACGTAACCCTATTAAAAATGTGCAGATACACCATGTACAATTGGAGCAAGAAGATGAAGAAACCGTTAGGAGGTTAGCCCGAATCGGTGTGTCACAGAAGAGACACGCTCCAATAAGGAAAATGTACAGGTTCCTCAAGGGTTACATGGACAATACGGATGTTGACTATGAGACTACACGGAGAAATTCACGACACTTTGTCTTGAGTGGAGACATTGTATGCAAGTATGCTGACCCTGCGCATACAAAACTTCGAATAGTCGTGCCACCTAAACTTGTTGTCAATTTAGTGTGGGTAGCTCATCATGCAACTGGACATGCCGGTTTAGATAAAACTCTTAATACACTTAAAGAGAGATTTATCTGGACTAACATGCGTTCCAGCATTGCCAAGGTCATTAGATCCTGTGACAAATGTCAAAGAGCAAAGTATGCTTCTGCTTTATTAAAGGGAAAACCGAAGGCGATGATTCCTTCTAAGCCAAACGAACTTATGGCGACGGATATATTTGGCCCCTGTCCGAAGGGATACCAGGGTAACCAGTACTTGTTGGTGATCGTGGATGTTTTCTCAAAATTTGTTACAATGAGTCCCATGCAGAAAGCTAACACGAGGAACGTAGTAAGCAGACTGGAAAATGCTGTATTTCCTAAAGCTGGTATACCGGAATATCTACTGTCGGATCATGGAACGCAGTTTACGTCCGTGGAATTTGCAGCAGATATGGAAAGGCTTGGCATTAAGCACTTATTTTCAAGCGTGCGTTACCCTGAATCGAATTCCTCAGAAAGATATATGGCTGAATTTTCGAAATTCTGTCGAATTTTCTGTCCTAATGATCATTCTGGTTGGGTGAGATTTGTACCCCTTATTGAGGAATGTCTGAACTCTACAGTGCAGGAGAGCACAGGAGAAGTGCCAATGCGACTTCATCTAGGAAGAAACCCAGAAAGGCCGTGGGATAATCTTTTCAACCACATACCGAGAGATCCCGACATAGGAAGACAGCAGAGGATTGACAAGGCAAAGGAACAACTCCAGAAAGCAGCAGAGAAACGATTGAAGAGAGTAGCTGGAAAACGTTTTGGTACACCCTTTCAAGTTGGAAATCTTGTATTATTACGCAGACCTGTCAAGGCTGACATGACCAAGAAAATCTACCCCAAATTTGGATTAGTGTTCCTGGGGCCGTTTAGGATTACGAACGCTTATGGAAACAACTGTTATGAACTCTACGATGATGAGAATAATGTCGTTTACGGCAAGTTCAATGCTGGAAATTTAAAAAGATATTATCCTAGAGTAAGCCAGTAATAATTCAATTTCGTGTTCAAGAGAGTTGAGATACTTGTAACATTGAGTTTAAAAACAATTTGCAACTGTTTTTAAAACGTGGTGGGAGGAGAATGCCCCCGTAATTGAATTATGTAGAGACCACGGTGGCTATATTTGAAATTATGATTAGAGTTATGGCTGTCATAGTTATGACGTGGGTAGTCATGACGTAAGCACGGATGACGTAAATGTTATGCCAGCAAGCTACTTGAGCTGAGATTCTCAGTGACGTCAGCATTTTAGTCCAGAATGTTCCAAGATGTACGACGCAGTCGCAGGAAACGAGGAATTCTGCTGAGGAAGAAACTATGCTATTGGAGGAGAGGCATGAACCAATGAACGATAGTTTAAAGGAAGACGGAGATTGCTGAAACTATGGTATTTTTATGACTTTTTGAATGCAGAATTGTGGAAATCCATTTGCAGTAAAAGCATTGATTTGGAATTTTGGTGAAATTTATTTTCAGTTTTTGAATTTTGAAAATCCGTCATGTATTAACGAAGTTGGAAGTTCTAGCGATGACGTAGTATCACGCTTTGGAAGGGATGGTAACGCCCCTCGAGAAGGTAATAAAAGGGCTTGCGCAGAAGAGAGGAACCTCTTCTCTTCTCTTGTCTTTCGTTCGCCGATCATTCTGAGATCTAATGCTCAGATCATCGAAGTATTTGTGAAAGTCAGTTTATTATACATTCAATTTAGTGAGACATCAAAGTGAACAGCAAGTGAAAAGAATCGTTTTTATAACGCGTGGCGAGGCCACTATGTTAACGAGATACAGGTCAAACTAGGTGAAGTTGAAACGGACCTTAGAAAGCTTCTATAAGTTGAACTTCAAACAGTTAGCGGTCTACGATAACATAATTGTATTGTGCAGTACTACATGCAATTCTAGAGAAAAGCTGAACAATTTCGACCGAGTACTTCAAAAGATATTAGCTATTTTATACGACTGGCAAAAGTGATTATCTCGCCACTAGAGAAACACTTTTGTATAAGCCAAAATCAACGCAAGGCTGACGCTGTGAGTGGAGTAGAAAGACTTCAGATTGCTTGCTTACAGAACGATACAGTATAATGGAGCAATTGAATACGGCAGTTTGTTCTTCTGACACTACAACTGAAGAGCAAATGGAGGGCTAAGAAGACTTATTGCAATTGGGACATACTTCAATAGAGTAAGATAGCGACATGGAACTTCGCTAATTGCTATTCCACACAAGCGAACATGCGGTGAATACCATCTACACCCATGTTTCGTAAGTAAAGGCTGAATACCATCGAACAGCCATAGAAACAATTTCATACTCTGAATATGAATAATTTCTTCGGAAATTTCTACAAAACGTCATGATGATTGTCTACTGGAACTTCAGGGAATTTTTCAAGAGAGGTCAGGGTAGTCCCGACTCACAAAGAAGATTATTGCCGGAAGGATGTCTATTCGTATTCGAGGAGCAGAGTGATTCACGGAGAAGGAAGCAGTTCGATTCTCCGAGGGTGCTATTTCCTATTTCGAGGATGGAGCTCAGCTTTAACGTGGTGAAATGGATCCATCAGCAGTCTTCTTTGGGGAATTTTCCTCTGGAACGTCAATCGGCAGATAAGGTAGTCGTGAACGTTTATTGTATTTGAGTAACCTAGTAATGTTTGAGCAACCATTTTTCCCATATTTTTACCCTCATGTATTTTGCCTTATTTTCTTGTTGAGATTCTTATTCTCAGTACACCTTGTTGAGTTTTGCATTTTTCGACGATTTATTAAGACATTGTTATGTCATGGGCATAGTTAATGATTTTGAATCAGTTGAGACTGATATTTAGATTTTTCTGTAATTAATTTTTTTTGTAGTCACGATTTGACTGTAAGTTAATGATTTTTATGGCAGATTTAAATTCAGACAGCGTGTCATTTTATTAAAGTAATTCAACCCCAGTTTAATTACTTTGAACAATTTTCTGTCATCATCAAGAAGGAAGAACATTTAAATGATTTTAGAGCGTTAAAATCTCTTACGTGATCGACGATCTTGGAAATACTAGTCGTTATTTGTATTGATTGCAACACAGACATTTATCGTCAGTTATGAATGAACATTGCATTATAGACAATTTTGTGAAAGAGTAATGTTAATAATGAATTATTGAATGCATTAAAGTCAAGTACTTTTGTTAGGAGTTTTTCTCAATTAGAGAATTATATGACGATGTTTGCATTCCCCAGTCTAATTGGATTCTATTCGACTACTTTGCAGTTTAGTCGCACTTTATTTGAAGATAGTATTTTCATACTACATTTTCTTTTAAGATGTTAGTCTTAAATTTTGATAGACCAGATAGGCGTATATAAGCGTATTCACTATTAAATTTGTTTGTGATTGGCAAGTTTTGACTTCATTTCAGTTCATGAATGAAATCTACGAAGGTTAAATAGAAAAACAGTTTTGAAACAATTATGATTATAAAATTTTTAATTGGAACTATGAATGTATAATCGCTAGTGCAGCGCGTGTTGAAAGTCGCTGAAATATAATGCCCTTGAATATGAAGGAAGTTCCCACAGGAATAAATGTTAAAGAATTATTTGTGGAAGTTTTGTAAGTGATGTGAAAGTTTTAAATGCCATATAGATTAATATATGATGATTTTGGGCATATTTTTAATGCAGATTGTGCATTAACTTGTTAGCGAAGGATTTTCCGCTGGAGTAAGATTGTTATAGTTCGTTGAAAATTAATCAAGTGATTTACTGTTATAATTAACACGAGTTTTGAAAGAATTTGAGACAAGATGTTGAATGAAGGTTGCCGTCACAAATCATTATTAAGAACTTTATTAAAACAGATTGTGACACTAACATGTATAACTAACCTTCATTGGTCGATTATATTAAACAGGATTATAAAATTATCAACCGAATGAACATGTGGCTAATGTATTTATTAAATTAATAATTTAAACAATTTAAAGGTTAATATTGTAAATAATTGTTGTAAATATTTTTGAAAATAACGTGAAACGAGAGTAATGTTAAAGGCGTGCTTAGAATATTTTTATCGTCTTTGACAAATATTATAAACAATTTCGAATTGTTATAAATAATTTATGTGATTTTGTTATAAACATTTAAGAGCTAATTAAACATTTGGATTGAAGTTAACAAGTTTAAGAAATTTATGTAATGATCCATTAGGATGTGATCAAAGTACTTGAAAGATTTGCGTAAATATAATGTGAGTTGTCTTGTACGACATTTAAAAGCTTGAGAGTGCAGGCTGGATTCTTACGTAACATAGCGTGTGAGAAGGGAGTGCATTTGACCGGTATGCAGCAGGCTGGAAGGTAGCCCGCAGCTGTGTCAACATATGGTTTTCAGAGAGTGAGGTCGTACACTCCGGCCTTGCGACTATAAATATCATTCTCTTGTTTATTAAAAGGAAACAAATGCTCTATATATGTCACACCCTGACGTCCTTTTCCAATCCAATAGTGTTATAAATATTACGGTATTTGGAGCTCTTGGGAGCTAAAATGTTTTATATCATGTTGTATAATAATTTTGCAAGTCCTACTGGAGGACGTAGTCAGATTGACTTGGGCTACTGATAGCCACGTATATTTTGTTGTGTTAGGAAAATCATACCCTTTATTAGAAATAAAGCTTTTGTACAGTTCAAAGTTCTCGTCTTCGTTTCTGGTTCATTTTTAAATGTCATGGCGGAGATTATTGTGTGAACAGACTTTTAGTGATCCTGTTGTCAACTCAAACCCCGAGATAATTAAGAGGTAAGCAACGGTAAGTATAAACCCCCGTCTATTTTGGTGTGTTCCACAATGATTTCCAGTGAATTTCTGTGCTCTTATCTCGATAGTGTCTGTCAGTGCCATTTTCATTGATGTAACTGTGCCGGTGCGATTGATAATTGGCAATCCGATTGAGGGGGCGGATATCTGACAGCCTACTATCCAGGTAAACGGGGACAGTACCATTAAAGGAAAATTATTGCGTAGGTTCATTATTCTAACTTCCACATCGATCGCATAATTACGACACAAGAAATAAAAACTTAATTTTAAAATTCGCACAGCCGCCATCTTCAGGTTATGTAAACAATTGAATTAAATTAGATACCAGTGCATTACAATGTGTATAAACATTTCCTGTACCAAGTTTCAATGCGTTCGGAACATTGAATCGCGAGAAATGTCTATTTAAATTTTCAAATTCGCTTGGCCGCCATGTTCGTTTTGTAGTTAGCGGTTTTTTGAAAGTCTTATAGATGAACTTGCAGTAGTGCCCTTTATCCCCGTACAAAATTTCAGTGTGATATCGCTAATAGTATCAGAGATATAGAATGCCGGTGAAATATTTCGCAGAGCCGCCATCTTGTGGTTATGTAAACAATTGAACGAAGTTAGATGTCGGTGCATTACAAAGTGTATAAACATATACTGTACCAAATTTTATTGCGTTTGGTTGGTTAAATCGCGAGAAACGTCTATTTAAAAGTCGCAAATTCGCTTGGCCGCCATGTTGGTTTTGTAGTTACCAGTTTTTCACGAGTCACATAGATGAACTTCTAGTAGTTCCCTTTATCACCGTAAAAAGTTCCAGGGTGATATCGGTAATAGTTTCGGAGATATTGAAAGCTGGTGAAATATTTCGCACAGCCGCCATGATGGATTGGTGAGACGTAACAAAATTTGAAGGGCACGGCCGGGGTCGCCCGGAATAGTGCAATGAACTTACCGAGTTTCATTGAAATCGCACCAGCCGTTTAGAATTTATTAGGGGGGTGACACACACACACCTCACACACACACACACACACACGGACAAAAGGTGATCTCATAAGCCTATTTTTTTTTCAAAATTGAAAATAGGCTAATAAGCGAAACACACACTAGCACTAGTATATGAGATAAAATTATATCTGTGGGCTTCATGTGTAGGCTAGCGTCATAAAATTAATCATTATTGAAAACATTTCACATGTCCTATACGAGTATTGTTGTTCTCAAGTATTTCTGAACACTACTCAACTACAACATCACTCGAGACAGGATATCAAAGAGACAAGCCTACAAAGTCATTTCAAAAGTAAGGGCAGCTGATTTCTTCTTGCATGTGGCCTATTAAGCAGCATCAATAGTGAGGACGGGTGGTGATCGCTTGCCTTATCATGAGGCCTATTAAGCTGCATGAATAATGTGGGCGGTTTGTCGCTTGCTCTAACATGAGACCTCTTAAGCTGCATGAATAGTGAGGGTTGGTGGTTTCCTCTGTTTTTTACATGGTAGATACTTGCCCCTAAGGTAAAAGACAACATTTTTACTCTAGCCTGTGCCCACTGAGCAATGCAAAAGGTAATGCATTCCTCACTTTATCTATCAACAGGCAAATATCATTACACACACACAGTTTTTACATCTATTTACACCCATTTACACACCCATGAAAACACAAACACATGCACACCCATGCATACATGTTTAAAAACAAAAACATATGAAACGCTACTATATTCTTTTTAATCAAAAAAACAAGATGGCATCACACCCTATTTACCAACAAAACTAAATACGCACGACCTGTTGCACAACAACAACAACAACAACAACAATTACTTGTTATAACCAAGCGGAAATCTTGAGAGCATATCCTCACGCCACTTCCGGTTGTCGACCAACAAAGCTAGCGTCTGCTTTCTCTGTTTCAATAAAATTAAATCGTGGATTTTCGAAAGAAATCGAAACTGGCCATGTTCCATAGGTGCGTGGGTCTGAAGAACTTGCAAATAATCTTCCCCGCACAGACGTTTAACCACATGCTGGCTAATCCCTTTGGATCGCTTGGATTGGGGTTCATCCAGCTGTCTAAAACTGTACATCTTGGGAGGCAGACCCATAAACTCTGTCATTATGGTGTCCGAACATTCATCTTTCATTAACCCAATTTCTTTTTTGTTCAGAATGGGAATATTAAAGACATTATCCTTACTGAAGGAAGAAGTGTCAAACCATTTACTATTTTCTTTTATGACGACATCTTATCACAGTCACGGATATGATAAATGAAGCTATCCGTGTTAGAATATAGCAGAATGACGTTGCCAATTCGGTGCTTTGCAAACACATAGTGAAATTGACCCATGTGTGATTTGGAAAAATCTAAAATCACTTGACCCAAATAAATTGGTTTATTCATAACCACTTTGGTTTTTGATAATTCAATGGTCACTAAATCGTTTTGAATATTTCTCAAAGATTTGAAATTAGGCTTTGCAATGTATTTTTCAGCACCATAGCACCCATGCCAAGTGTTCGCCAATTTTATGTCCCGATATTGTCTTACATTTTTAGACTCTTTCCGTAGATAAAGTTGTTCATCAGTTTAAAAAAAAAATCAAACGGCTGAGTCGCCCATTGCCTGTGACTGGTATTCAAATCCATGTACCGTTTCAAGCACGGTTTCTGTGAAAAAGGCACACCTCTATAGATTTTTGTCAGGGTTATGCCCTGTGCCAAACATTCTACCAGCATGCTAATATGTAACACATAGTGATTGTCATTATATAAGGTCCCCATCAGTTTTTCATGATTCAGCTTACTGTTAGGAGACACCATTTTCTCTAAACAAAATAAAATCACTATGTTGTTCTCTGAGGTGGGCAGGATAGGCTAAGTCTACTGCTAGGATAAATCCTACATCATGCTGTTGGGCGGAGGTATGGACATTGAAATTTTCTTTTTGGTCCTCAGACAGCAGGAAAAGTTTTTGTAAGGTAATGATTGACTCATGGCATGAACATACAAATTATTGACATCAGGACACATCAAATAAGATAGAGGTCCTTCGGGACAAAAACAAGGCATGTATGGATTATTTGCCTTGGCGTATCTCTGATTTAGTGAAACAAACCCCCCGCGGATTCCTTTTTCCATCACCAAAACCATGTCGGGATCCGTTAATAATTCAAGCTCAATATCAGTATATTTTAAGGCGGCGTCCCGCGAGAGCCCTGGACTGGTAAAATAGTGAGCAGGATCCAGGCCGTAAATGCTGTGACATAACTGACGAAACTTTTCAAATATGTCTGTCAGTAGCAATACATGCAGTTTTAAATAATGCATGGCTAAGTCGCCCAACGTCTTTATGTTAAACGCTCGCCAAAATTGACATGCATGAGCGTATTCCTCATCGGATATGGTGCTATGTGTCAACTGAGAAAATAACTTATCTTTGGGGGCAAACATTTTTCTGCAAGCACCTCCCAGCTTTTACGTGGTCGTATGGGAAAATCCCTTTATGAACACACAATTTAAATTGCTGTGTATTTGTAAAGTGGGATTGAATATACTTCAACTCGTTTTCATTTAAGCCTTTCACTAGACTATCAAGCGAACAAGACATTAATTTAAACGAGTCTAGGAAGCGAATGCACATTTTCCCTGTCAACCATGAAAGCGAGGTAAAACGTTCATAATATTTGGCTAAAATACTGAATTTACCATTATCCACATCTGCAAACTTTTTAATAATAAAGTGGAGGTCATAATGGTAAAAGTTGTGAAAGAACACGGGGAGGAAACGGATTGCAGAGTAATTCAAATTGCATCGGCTAAGCGCTGTCCCACGAAATTACCCCGTCATGTGGCAAATGGTCTTTCACCTCTCCATTTAAAACAGGCATTTCACATATATGGCAGGTGGTGGCTTGTTCATGTCCGTTTGTAATTCATTCAACTCAATAGGTACAGGGTTGTCCAATAATATTTATACCTCTCCCGCTAACGCCGCCATCTCATCAACAAACCACCGTGTCTAATCTGAGCCTTTATAACTAAAATACTGACATTTTGACTTGTCATAATTGCACACTACACGATATCCTACTGCCAAAGTTTAGTGTTTCTGCACTTCATAACTTGAGCTTGTATGAGGGGATGGCTCGTACTGTGCCCGAATTCCGCATAGCCACCACGTATATCCGCTGAGATGGAAAGGATCGCAAGGTCGTTGATACCCAGCCAGATAAACCAACACTTCCCTACTAGGTGAATAACTAGGAAATCCTCGGCACATACCGGCCATGCAATAGTACTACTAACTAGTTACACATTTACTAGCAATCAAACAATTAATACAATTTGGTAGAACGAGAATCTCGGATCTCGAGCGTGAATGGTTAAATTGAGACTAAATGGGCTATAGTATCCAACTAGAAGTACTATCGCCCGTCGATTGCAAAATGAAAAGATTATCAGTTTCTATAAAAAATGGGCAAGCAAACTAAAATAGTGCTTGTAAAGTTTATTTAAAAAAATAACATTGTATAAAAATGTCCCTAACACAAATATTAAGATTTAAAAATTAAAAATAAAATATGTTTAACAGAAATGTAGATAGTCCTTCTATCTATGTTAGCCTTCAATGCGAAAGAATTCGTGAAACAAATTGAATCTTACTTAGAAAAAAATGTTCACAAAATAATAATACTGAAAGTCTTTTACTAATGTCGCCACGTGACTTGGTTTAAAGAACAGCCTGAAATAATCAGCTGTTATCATTTACTTTTTAAAACTCTGTTTGATCTGGTATTTGATAAAGCCATCAAGACCTGGGAATGCACATTGAGGAATCTAGGAATCAAACCAGTCGCCATTGGAGCTGGAACCCGAAGAATCAAGATCAGGTGCCTTGCCTTCACAGATGACATTGCAATCTTAGCCAACAACTCTCAGGATTCTGGCATAGCTGTCCAAACCCTGCATGAGATAGCGGTGAAGTCTGGATTACAGATATCTTACGATAAGTACTTTGAGAATCGGCACTCCGGAAACACCCCTTTGACGACCTTACATGGAACGATTGGAAGAGTCATTCGCTTTCATTATCTTGGTGAATGGGTCCACCCCAATGGTAGATATGGCACCTCCATCTTAGCAAGGCGTACCAAACTCAACCCAGCATACCAATTATCCCACAATTTGTACAACAAGAAATGCATTTCGAGGAATGCTAAGATCTGTCACTACAGAACTGCTGATAGACCACAGTTTCTGTATGCCGCAGAGACCCCCTTGATGAACAGAAAAGGCACCATGGATCACCTGGAGAAAGCCGAAAGACGATCCTCAGGAAAATCCATGTCCCGAGATTGCTCCCAGATGGAACCTATTGTTTGAAATCTAATTCCTACCTGTATCGACAGTTAGAATCAGCCAATACCAGTATGCGACGTAGGAGGCTAACGTTCTACGGGCACCTACAACGAATGAACAGCAACAGGCTTACCAAAAAGATCTTCTCCTTGGTTAAAAGCTACAAGACTGGAAGCCTGAGGCTTAAAGAAGTACAAAAGGACTTGGATTCGGCTGGAATTGCTGACCTTGATGTAGAAGTTCGTTCTCAATTTTGTGCTATGGTAGAATCTTGGTCCCTAAATGTCGGAAGCCGCTTTCGCAAGAGAGAAAGGAGAAATTATCAGCAGGGCTCAAGAGATATTGGAAACGGAAAAGAGCATCGAAGAACTAGTCATAAGCGCTCCGTAGTGGTCTTAAATCAATAATAATAATAATCATATTAAACCCTAATTTATACATTTATCGTTACTAAGGCACATCAACATTGTGTTAATTAAAAATTATTAAATTATCAAATTATTTACAACAATAGAATTATCATGTCCAGCACGACATTCTATCAAAAGATCTACAAGATCTTACCTGATCTCCCTATCTCTCTGTTCTTCCTTTCACTAAAACATTTTTTCAATACAATTCACAACAAAATTTCACCTTGTATTAAATATTCTGACACACTCAATAGAACCATTGTAACGAGCAACAAAGCTAATTACGGATCTGTAATGTCACTATCAAAGAATAAAATTCCATAAACTGGAAGTACGATGCGAGACTAATCTATAGATCTTAATAAACTTCGTGGATTGTGGCATTACTCTACACTGACATGTACAACACAAATAAACACTCATATGCCAGTCAATTTCTTCGACATACTGTACAGAACGATTGCTTTCACTAGCAATATACCTTTAAATCTTCATAAACTGGTGAACAACCTCTCAATAGTGCGTTAGTTTTACGCATACATTTCTTAACACATTCCTTTCCTTCCAACGATAATAATGCACGGTATTTCTCCAATATAAACCCATCTTGATACATTTATAAACATGTATAAGATTCAGTGACCCTACTAGATAATCACTAACAGGTGAAATATCTTCCATGATGCGCTCTAACAACTCTCTTCCGCTAAACTATTACCTTCGTGCTCTTTATACTTCACTACTATTTCTGTTCACATAATTATATGGCTGTACGATTTTCCACATTACTTGAACTGACAATGTTCCGTTAATTACCTTCACATTATAAAATTATCCACGTTACAATAAAATAAAAATTTCCTAAGATTTTAGTCTGCTCGTCTTCGCATTTAATAAGAATAAATTATTTCCTCCCTTCCTGGTATTTCTCAATGAATTAATTATTCATGTACATTTGTGTTTCATCTTAAAATAATCCACAGGTTAATCTACAAATCACCTGGTGTGTATATCCGTAATAACAAATTACACACATCGATATGCATTTTATTACACCAATAATAAATTGTTTATATCTTTAGGCATCATCTTGACGTTGTCTGTCAACGATATGATCCTAATTTCATTCATGTCTTTATCGTGTTAACAACAAATGACTATAACAATGTCAGGTTTCTTAAAACATCCCTTTATGGAATTATAATACTTCAGAAAGTGTTTCATGATTATTAAATATGTTCTGTTATTTATAAAAAATGTTTATATTAAATATCTCTGCATATTTCAATTATTCTTTCTTTATTTTTCGATGTAATATATCCACATTGACGCAATCTATCGACATTGACGCATTCTATCGAAGCATTCCATTCGTATAAAACAGTTTCGTTTAAAACTGAGTTTAATTATAAACGTATCAGCAAAATTTATATATGAAACATTAAAAATCCAAATTATCGTTAATATACATCAAAAACGACACACGCTGACGTAGAATAAATTTATAATTAAATTTAAGAAACTAACAACATAATAACATGAGTTAAAAAAGGAAATCTACATATAAATTTGGTCACATCTGAAATACCCCCAAAATACAACAAACTACTAAGATATTATGACAATATTTCGTCTACCTTCATGATGCTCGTATCTCGCGATACCTGGTTGGACATGTAAGCTGTTTCTGCCATTGCTCGACACGTGCCAGGCGCACGCTAGATAACGGGTTCCGCTCAGCCTGCAAGTCATCAGCTGGTCGGCTCTCTCCTTCTCGCCTGCAGCTGGCTGCTTGGATTCCGCTCGCGTCAAAAGGTCTTCTTGCTTCGCGATTAGCAATCTGGTCTCCCGTAGCATTGTCGAATGAATTCTACGAACGGCCGGTCTCTCGTCGCAATGTCTCATGATTGTAGATGGAATGTCAATTTGGAGAATTTTCCACGTTGGAAGTAGAAATTCTTGTAGTTTCATTGTTAGTAATTCAGAACACTGCTGTTGGTGTTGCAGTCGTAGATTGATGGAATCATTGTTGTCTGGTCCACTCTGAATTCCACTCCGTAAATTTAGACTTACTTCAATTCATGATTTAGTACTGCATGACGATCTTCAAAATAGATTCACATTGGGAACTTCCCCCCTGACCTGAATATTTTGCCACCGTGTATAAATAAGAAATAGACTTTTATGATTTCTGCTCTATGACAGTCGACGTATAACTGACTACTCTTAATAATGTAGTAGTATATTCTTCGCAATAATGTAACCTGCTTCTTATAGACGTCGTATTAGAATCTGTCGTTTCAAGTTTTAAAATACTGCTGTTGTTCCTTCACCGACATCTCCTATCATTCCTTGGTGAGGGTTGCGTCTCCTCCGGTCAAGTCTCCAGTTCTTTGCCGTACCTCGAATATGCTTATATGCTTCTTTCGGACGCACAGTTACACAGGTCTGCAATGTACCTGTCGCAGTAAAGGAATGAATCTCTCTGCTCTCTGTTGCCGCACTCCTTACTGTCCGAAATGGCGGACTAGCCTCCAACACAGTCCTAATTCCTGTAATTCGCTCATCTATTCTATCGTATTCATTAATTTTTAATTCTGTTTCGATGGGAAAATACCATTTCGTGTTATCTAAATATTGGAGTGCTTATATCGTTTATTTTCTTCAGAATAAAATATAATAACAATTCCCTCTATATTTATGTAGCTTTTTCTGATTGGCTCTTGAGTTATCAAGCAAAACTCATTGATCTATCCTCTTATCAAAGTGTCGTGAGCAAAATTATGTTATTGACAACTCGGTGAACAAAACCGGTCCTTGACAAGCTAACTTGAGACTTTGGTCATATCCCAGTGTCTCTAGATTGGACTTTCCCTTGGTTAAAATAATATTCACTGTAATATTTCCAATATTTAATTCTTTGAAATGCTGAAACTTTCTCCCAATACTCATCAATATTTTCCATTCACATCATAAAATAGTTATGTGAATAAAATATTGTTCCAATCATAATTTCTATTTCTTGCATACATTTAGTACGCAAGTCTGTTCGATCCTTGCCCCAAACAATTCCTTGAGTCAAACCGAATTCGAGTTCAGTACCCTTGCATGGGAACTGTTAGTGCCTCAAAATCAACGTAATCAATAAATGGCACAATCTGTTGCTTGTGTATGACTTTAAATTTAAAGAATGCGTTATTCCCTTACAGCAAGACTAGCTTTTCTGCTGCCTGCCTTCCACGATTGTGATGAAACTTTGAAGAATTGTTGTGTACACTCCAGGAAGGGTTTCTGGCTTAGAACATGTACTTTACAATAGGTAGCACATGAGTAGATTCATATTATGAGCGACAGCACGCGAATCGTATATATATATATACACCGTGGACAAGCCAACAAGGACCACGCAAATATCACTTCTTTATAGGTCTAGTTTCCTTCTTTCTCTTCCAGAACTCTTTCATCCTGGTCGACTGTGCAGCTCTTCTTTCAGCAGTCCATTCACCTCTGTTGAGAATTTTCTTCTCCCCGACAAGAATTTTGAGACCAAAAATATTTTTTATGTACTCTATTCGATTTAGACAATCTTCAACAGTAATTTTGAATTTTTGAAGTTCTTCTTTCATTTGTTTTACATAGCCTCCTTGTCCTTTATAGTTCCAGATTTTATCAAAAGTTTGTTTGTTTAACCTTGAGCAATCCATGCGGACCATATGTCCGTAGAACTGAAGTCGCCGTTTTCTGATCATCACTTCAAGGTTGTCGATTTTACTATAAATTTCTGCATTCGATCTCAGTCTATAACCTTCCTGTGTTTTCCTTGGACCATAAATCCTTCTTAAAATTCTTCTATCTTGAGCAAATTCTCCATTCCGGTTATATTTGTAGTTTCCATGCCGTACAAGATGACTGGTCTAACAACAGTATTAAAATGTCGTAATTTTGCATTGATTTTATTGTATATATTTTTTGTACAAAAATTTAATCTTTCCAATTTCCCTTTTTTGTTCTCGATTGCCAATTTATCCGTCCCATTGCTACTAATTATTTCTCCATGATATTTAAATCGGTCAGTGACCCTGATGCTCCCATAATTTGTTTTTATCATTTTCTTAGTGTACTTCTGATCACTTGTCATCATCTCTGTTTTTACCAACGAAATCTGTAAGCCCGCTTTTTCCGCCGTTCCTTTTAACTGATCAATTTGGTTAATAGCTTCTTGTTCTGATTCAGCAAACAACGCTACGTCGTCAGCAAATGCTAAACCTTTGACTTTGAGGTTCTTATTCTTTGTACCAATTTTAGCACTTGAATCGTTCTTCTCCCAAAACGTCCTCATGACTTTATCCAAGACAAAATTGAAAAGCAGTGGTGATAGACTGTCCCCTTGTCTTAGCCCAGTTTTTACCTCAAAGGGCTCGCTAACTTCATTTAAAAATTTGACTCTGGAAATCGTATTAGTTAATGTAAGTTTTATTAAATTTATGGATTTTTGATCAACTTGGTATTCCTTCAATGTGTCAAAAACAGTATCCCTATCCACTGAATCATACGCTTTCTGAAAATCAACGAATGAGATAAAGATATTCTTTGGCCTGTTGTTGTAATATTTTAATATCAATTTTAAACTAAGAATTTGTTCTGCACACTATCTATTCCTTCTGAAACCTCCTTGGAACTCGCCAAGCTGTGGTTCGATCTGTGGTTCAAGTCTGTTTAAAAGTAATTTGGCAAATATTTTATATGTGACAGACAACAATGAGATCCCCCTGTAACTATTGACATCAATTTTTGAGCCTTTTTTATGTAGTGGATGAATTAAGGCGATTAACCAGTCTTCTGGAATTGCTTCCTCAATCCAAATTTTCTGGAATAGATTTGTCGTCGCTATTAAAAATTCATCATCTACAAGCTTCCACATTTCTGCAATTATTCCATCCTTGCCTGAGGCTTTATTATTTTTAAGTGAGTTGATAATATATTTATCTTCATTTACATCTGGGGGCGTAGAGTCAAAATTTTGTGTTGTAAATTTGAAACTCAACTTGTCTGTCGGTTTTAGACAATTTAACAACTTCTCAAAATACGCAGCCAAGATATCACAATTTTCCTTGTTGTTTAATGCTAGCGTACCATCTTCCCTTTTGAAATTTAAACTCGGCGCTGAATATCCAGTGATTTCATTCTTAAATGCTCTATAAAACAACCGGGTGTCATTTTTCTAAAAATTGTCGTCCATTTCCATTATTTGGTCCTTCATACATTTTCTTCGAATCGTTCTTAAAGTCTGGTGGGCCATTTTCCTTAATCTTTGTACTTCCTCTAAATTTTCTGGAGTCTTGTTCCCGTTCCACTTGTGCCAAGCACAATGTCTTTCTTTGATCACTCTTTCACATTGTTCATTCCACCAAGCATGTTTCCTATAAAGTTCAACGGTGCAATTTCCTGAGCTGGTTCAAGAAGGTTATTAGTAACATCATTCCAATTGGTTGGTATTTTAAGTTTTCCTTGAAATTCTATCCTTTTTTCATCTGTAAGAACCTCTCTATTAATTTTCGGAATTTTAATTCTAGTTGTATTTTGTTTGCGTGTAAAAGGTATGAAATTCATCTTGATTTGAGAAAGGTAATGATCTGAAGTTACATTAATGGATTTTCTGACCTTGACATTTTGAATTTCTTTGAAACAATTTCGAGAGATAGCTACATGATCTAGTTGAAACTCACCCAGCAACGCATTTGGGGAGACCCATGTTTTCTTTTTACTTGGTTTTGCTTTAAAATGTGTGGACTTAATCTTTTAGTTTAGATGTTCACAGAGTTTAACCAATCTCTCACCATTCCTGTTGGTTCTATTGTGAGCGGGATATTTACCTATTATATCAGAAAATTTTCTCTCAGATCCAAGCTGAGCATTGAAATCTCCAAGTAAAATTTTTATATGATTAGAAGGAATTTTGAGAATTTCGGTTTCTAACTCGTCCCAAAATTCATCAACTTTCTCTGGATTCGTTTTATTATCCTTATTTATAGGAGCATGGGCGTTGATTAGCGTGTATCTCTTATTGAGAGATTTTATATTTAGAAAAGATAGTCTGGCATTCACACTTCGAAAAGCGATAACTGCGTCCAAAAATTTCTTGTTGACCATAAAAGCTGTTCCAAAATGTGGCATGTTCTTCATCACTCTCTTCCCAACTTTTCCTTTGAAAATTCGGAAGTTGTCAGATTCAAAGGTGTCCTTATCCAAGAACCTGGTCTCTTGAAGGGCTAATATTGTAATGTGATGTCTATGAAGTTCTGTTGTTAGTTGTTTTAATTTTCCAACCTGAATTAAGGAATTCACATTGTATGTTCCAAAAAAATATTTTCTCATTTTCATATATATATCCCGTATAAATGCTCTTTTGTTTTTGGGGAATTATTAAAGTGAATCCTCACTCACTCGAGTAACTCGTCATAGCAGCAAGCCCGGGTGGTACGGAGTGGCCCATAACCACCAGCTGACGGGGGGTGGGGGTGGGAAGAGAGTCATTGGGACATGCCCCACCTGTCACGGAATTTCATTTATACGATTCGTGTGTTGTCACTCATTTGTTGAATCAACTCATTCGCTACCTACTGTGAAATGGATTTACTAAGTTAGAAACCTGCACTTAAGTGCACACAACAACTCATCAAAGTTTCATCACAATCGATGAATGGTATATAAACAGGAATTTGTTGAAACGCATCAAGCGTCGTCACTCATTTGTTGCATTTACTCGTGCGCTACATATTGTAAAATGTATTTACGAAGCCTGAAACCCTCCCTGCCGTGTATTCTGCTTCCAGCGGGTGTATATACCATTGATCCGACTATATTTACTACCCAAGTTGGACATATGAAAACGTCTTGGCGATATCTTAAGTTTCCATTGGCTGAAGGTGATTTATCTGCCTAATGGCTTGGGGAGACACCTAACTGGAGATATATTGTTGAAGGGGAGTGCCATAATATTTCAGTTCCCGTTGTGTTTCTAAATCTAATTCTAATTAAGTCTGGCGCCTTAGACCGCTCGGCCATCCTGACGACACATCTTTCTAAATCCCTGCTGGGTAGATTACTTCCAATTCATCCAGGAAGGACGCGGCCGGGGCATTACGTTAGGAACCTACCGGACAAATGCCTGGAGTAGCCGTGGGAAACCGCATAAAACCACATCCAGGATGACTGAGATGGGAATCGAAACCACCTCTTCCCAGTTTTGCCTCTCAAACCTAAGTATACCTCATTCTAGTCCTTAGACCAGAATTAAATTCCTTGGCAGATCAGGGGATCCAACCTGGACCTCCGAGACAACAGCCAAGAACACTAGCCACAACACTAGGAGGTGATATCGTAACACTGCATTTAGTGATCAACATTTTGTATATTCACATTTTCAAGGTCTGCCTTACTACGTATTTATAAACTGACGCTTTTGCAACATATAACCTGGATATTCTGATACAAACCCCGGGGTTTTCGTCATCTGATGGCGAAAAAGTCATTACTGACAAGCGATATGCAGCGCGGTAGAGATGCCAGACAGCTCATGGGATGGCCAGGCGGCCCAGCTGCACATGCGGTGCCACACAAACAGCGCTGCTCACGCAGCAGTGGCAAAGCTCGGAATGTATACAGCCTAAATGCACGTGGAGGGAAGTGTGAGCTTCCGCCGCCATGGCAGCGTGTAGCGTTGGCAGTGGTAGCGCTCTGTAATGGGGGCGAGGTTCCAAATCAGCCAAACCAACAGGACAAGATACACACAGCAAAATTTAAAAATGTTTCTTTTTAATTTATTGAGATGCTAAATTCCATTACTTGAGATATATATTTAAGCTCCACCCTAGAGCCTCTCTTCATGAGCCACGCCTAATTCTAACGATCTTGAAGTGAAGCCTAAATCATGGATTCACATGATTCAAGCTACAGCTTGGGGAAGATTTCAGCTCAATTTAGTTTCCATTTAGTGAACTGTGAAACTCGACCTCCCTTAAACCAGGTTAAAACCGGGCTTAATCTGTGACTGTATACGCACGGTTAAGTGAACATAATGGTATAACCATCAGACGTCAGATATTTAATGGAAGGAATAAAGAAAAGTATTCAAACCCTTTATTCTTGACAGTTTAATATTTAATGCAAGTAAATGCAACAGTTTACAATTATTTTTATGATTATATTGATGTGGATTTCTGGATGCAATCACATTTAATCCAAATCAAGAAATATTATTTTCTACCCTTGGTTAGATTATTAGCTTGGGAATAACCTGACCCCCAAGGGAAGATGATGAAGAAAAGGAAGTGGGTTTCGGACTGGAGAAAAGGAATGGAGAAATAGGAAGAGAGTCTGACATAAGTTATAACTTTAACTTTAAGTACACTCAAAGGCAGCTGCCACTCTAAATCCGCTTTCCGATACCTAAAGTGGGTAGGAACCTGGGCGAGCTAACAGGAAACGCAGCTGGAACTAGGGCTATGCGCAAGCAAGCTGCTATAGCGTATTCCCTCTCAAGCATAAATATACCTACTTTGGGGAAGGGTGGTGATCTGGCCAGACAAAGAGTAACAAATTTACTGTGTATCCGTTCAAAGGAGTTTGTTTTTAAACAAGTAATTTGAAGAATGCAAATAATTTGAATCAGCTGTGATATTTTAGTTCTTGAAATTGTAGAATTTTCAAGAGTGGCCGAATGTTTCCAAGAAGGATAGGGATTAAGCAATTATGCCCTTGGGAATAATTTTGGTGAGAGCACCAATAGTCGCCATTTAGGAATGACTAAGCTTTTACCCAGCAAAGCGCCGAGTAAAAGTTTAGACAATGAGAAACACTTAAATTTTGAAAAACCAACCATAAGTTGTAGAGAGAATCTCAACAAGCAGGAAGCTGGCGTAGCGAGCTATGCTTGCCTTACTGGCCAGTTAGAATTAGCTATCAAAGCAAAGAGAGACTTTAATAAGTTAATAACTAAGAGATCTTCCTCAAATGCAACAAGTAGTGCAAACCTTATCAATGGATTTATTTTTATTAAAGAAGGTAAAAGCCTAGGGAGAGTCAGGGAAGACAGGATCTTGGCTAACCGTTATTTCAGAGAAATTATAAAGCAAAAGGGAAAAATCAAATTTATTTAACAATGCTAAAAGGTGTAATGAATTCAAGACATATATAATTTGAGTTTACAAACAATTGGGGTCGCAGACCTCCGAAATAATTTAAATCTTGCGCCAGGCAATTGATAATTTTTTTGGTTATGAACCTTTCATATGAGCTACAATCTTCGTAAGATTTTGAAATGGCGCTAAGATTAATAAATAGAAAATTTTAAGATAATTAACGTAATTAAGGTTAAACAATAAATCAAGTACAAGATGTGTACTTTAAGGATTTCTAGATAGGTATCTTAGAAATACGAACAAATAACAACTTCGAAAGTAACAACAAAAAACAGGAAGTAATGAAATAGAAGTTTCTATAACTTCTTGTATTAATACTGAACTACGTTTAGAGATTATACAAATAGGGCAGGTCACTTATTGTGAAACCTGAAGAGAAAAATTGAAAGGAAGTTTCTAGAACTTCTATGTTTAAACAGGATCACGAGAAAAGAAGGGGGCAAGTTACCCTGTCGTGAAACCTATATATAACTCACTATTTAGTAGAACGAATTGGGTTCCCTAATTAGAAGGGAGAAACAATATACTTTAAGGCGTGTACTAGACACGAAGTTTTACAGACATTAATTCGTTGTACGTGGAGCAAGTAAGGGAGGGCACTTACTGAGTGTGACACCTCATTGAAAAAAAGACCTAAATTTGCAATTTGATTACTCTAGTTTGTTAGTAACGGGTTTGGGAAAGATCAAAGGGGATTGTGGAAGAGTGTTCATGGCCGTATTTATTGTACTCGGACGTGCGCGACGCGGATGAAAAAGTTGAACAAGCACTGTTTTCACTATAGTCTATTGATATAGTTGAAAAGTTCACTGTAGTAGCACAAAACGTTTATGGCAAGAAAATTTATTGCGATGGTGGAAAATAACTAGTTACACTAGATTTGCGAGAGTCTATTGATTGAAAAACTTGTAGGTTATAGTTGAATGCAGCAGAAAAATTCCAACGGAGGAAGAAAAATTAGGTATTGATTAGCAGTTCATGAGGAAGATTCCTTAGTTTGAAAAAGTATTCCCACATGTGAGTGGAAAGTACTAGAAAGTTTAACTTGTAGATGAATTGTTTGGCATGGAAAATTCCAGAACAATCATGACTGAAGAATAGGGCAAAAATTAGTCCAGGGGGGGAACGAGCTGGGTATTCTATAGACAGTGGGTAATTCAATGGTGCCTCACGTTGTGAGAAAAAATCTAAGTTAATAAGCATAAGCAATGTTGCTTCATGTTAAAGTTAGCTTAGATAGACGAAAGCCCATCATAGAAAATCCCGCGAAGGATGATTATTGCCCCACATTAGAAATCTCACACTGCCTATAAAATGATCATTAAAAGCATGTAGCTATTTAAAATCCACAAAAATAAGGTGAAGAACGTCGAAATAGTACTTAGCTCATTTCTGATGAAAGGCGATTCCTTGCTGACAGTTAGTTACGATCTGGACATGGCTTCCAATTTGAAAGTTTGACTCTCGAGGTGAGGAGACGAGCTCTAGTTGAGCTCCAACTGACTGGTTTGTCTTCAGACGCACAAGTGAGGCCAGCTCAACGGAGCGCGGAGAGATCAGGGAAGGGAAAAGAGTAGGGCTAGGAGACAAAAGGAATACACATAAGAATAACAAACATAGTAACACTAAATTCTTTTGATGAAATGGTCTTCAAAGAGTTGATAGCAGGCGTCACTAGCGAACCCTGGTGGATGAAAAAGTAGACGAAGTCCTCTTGATCACAGAGATGATAGCTGGCGATAGCGACGATATCTGGTGGCCAGATTGGATAGATAGATAGATAGTTTTTTATTAATTCCATTTGATCAAATACATGCATTCAATACATTTTTTATATAGGACACGTCAGAATTTACATCTATAAAATAAAAGAACTAACAGGTATATATTACTAATATTATAACTATTTAACTTATTATAATAGCAAATCTTAATAGATACAATCTTATTGCACAACTATTTACACCTCACTCTATTATCTTAATATGAAAACTTAATTCTATAAATACAACAACATACAGCTAGGTATTACAATTTAATTAAAAAAGTAAAATATAATTATAGATTTCATCGCTCCTATACGCTAAGATATTCAACTACTGAGTAAATACAATGGCACTGCAGATAAGCTTTCAACATTCTATCAAAGGTTTTTATTTTTGTGGTCAGTTTTTTATACTGGGGTAGTTTATTTTATAATTTAACACCAGTGTGAAAAGTTCCGTTTTGATATATGCTTGTGTGTGTGTGTGTGAAATATGAATGTTTTGATTTTGTCTTGTGTTATGCCTATGAACATCATTGTTTGTTTTAAGAAAAACATCTTTATTCATTAAATTCTTTTTAAAAACATAATACTTTCAAAGATATATATGCAGGGCAGTGGGAGAATGTTTAAATCTTTAAACAGACGTCTACATGATTCTCTAGAGTTTACATTTGCCATAATTCTAATCGCCCTCTTTTGTATCCTAAACGTGCTTAGTACATCTGGCGACATACCCCAAAATATGATCCCATATCTTAAGTATGAATGGAAATAAGCAAAATAAGTATTTCTTAATGTGTGCATGCTAGTGCAGGTTTTCAAAATACGTAACGCAAAGCACATCGAGTTCAGTTTAGTATTCAGATATTGTATATGTTTATTCCATTTCAAGTCTTGTTGTATCCATAGTCCTAAAAACTTTGTTTCTGATTTATTTTCTATTTGATGACCATTTAATGTTAAATTGGGTTTCGCAGGATTCCTATTCTGTATAGTGTGGAACTTTAGACATACTGTTTTTCTATAGTTTATTATGAGGCGATTATCTTGTGACCATTTGGTTAACTCTCCTGTTACGGAGTCAGCAGACTGCTGTATGACCTGTTTAGTTTCACCTTCTATTACGAGTGATGTATCGTCCGCAAACAAAATTTCCTTATGTGAATGAACGTTCTGTGTTATATCATTGATATATAGAAGAAAAAGTAGTGGGCCCAAAACCGATCCCTGGGGTACTCCAAATTCGATAATTCCCTCATTGGACAATGTTTCATTAAGTAATTTGGTTCCATCATCCTTGTGTCTCAAGCTTACTATTTGTTTACGCCTTGTTAAGTAAGACTCTATCCATTTATTAACTAGACCTCTAATACCATATTGATTTAGTTTGGTAAGGAGGATTTTATGGTCAACAACATCAAATGCTTTCGATAAATCCAAGAATAGGCCAGTTACATGTTCCTTATTGTCAATTAATTTCAGTATACAATTACTACATTCGTAAATTGCTGTCTGTGTAGATTTTTCCGTTGTGAATCCATGTTGTGAGTTTAATAATATTATATTTTTTCTAAGAAACTTATCAGTCTCTCATACATAATTTTTTCCACAATTTTTGCAATACCAGTTGGTAAGGTAATAGGACGATAGTTATCTAATTCATCTTTTGAACCGTTTTTGTGCACTGGAATTACTTTTGATAACTTCAAAATATCCGGATAAGTTCCTGAGAGAGTTGAATTGTTTATTAAGTGCGTAAGTGGATTTATTATATTTTCTGCACATTTCCTTAAAATTGCATCAGTGATGCCATCAATGCCAGCAGAGAATGTATTTTTTAGCTCTTTTATAACTATTCTTACCTCTTCACTTGTGACATGATTTATAAATAAAGAATCACTGTATATATTTATTTTATTATTAGAATTCAGTGTATTTACCTGTGATTTATTTAATAATTTTTGTGGAATTTCCAGAAAATAGTCATTAAAAGTGTTTGCTATTTCCTCTGGATTATTAATCACTTTATTATTTCTGGTCAGTGTAATGTTCCTTTGTATTTTAGCAGATTTTCCAGTTTCTTTCTTTATCACGGACCACATAGTCCTGTTTTTATTACATGACAAGCTGTACCCGGCATGCGTTGCAATGCCAATCAAAAAGAGTGTTGGCATTGTAATTTTGTTTCTTGAAGTGCTTTTGGATACACAATATTTTCTTCAGTTTCCGATAACTGCCTCTAACTGTCGTAAACTGGATTTACTAATTTAAAAACATGTGTGGGAGCGTGCACAACAACTCACCAAAGTTTCATCGTAATCGGATGAATGGTATATGAACGCAGATGGAACTTTGTTGAAAAGATTCGCGTGTCGGCGATCACTTGTTGAATCTAATCGTGCGCTGCCTATTGTAAAATGGATTTACTAAGCCAGAAACCCTCGTTGGAGTGTAATAAACATCTCACCCAATTTTCATCGATATCGGATGAATGGCATATGAACGCATACGGGACTTTGTTGAAACGCTTCACGCGTTGTCGCCCATTTAATGAATCTACTCGTGCGCTACCTATTGTAAAGTGGATTTACTAAGCCAGAATCCTTCTTTAGAGTGTACTCAATATCTCACCCAAGTGTCATCGCTATCGGACGAATGGTATATGAACGTATACGGGACTTTGTTGAAACGCTTCGCGCGTCGTCGCTCATTTGTTGAATCTACTCGCGGGCTAGCTATTTTAAAGTGGATTTACAAAAACAGAATCCTTCCTTAGAGTGTACTCAATATCTCACCCGAGTTTCATCACTATTGGACGAACGGTATACGACCCCATACGGGACGTTGTTGAAACGCTTCGCTCGTCGTCGCTCATTTGTTGAATCTACTCGTGCGCTACCTATTGTAAAATGGATTTACTAACCCACAAACCTTCCCCGGAATATACTCAACATCTTACCCAAGTTTCATCGCTATCGGATTAATGGTATATGAACGCACACGGAACTGTTTGAAACGCTTCGCTTGTCGTTGCTCATTTGTAGAATCTACTCGTGTGCTACCTATTGTAAAATGGATTTACTAAGCCAGAAACCTTTCCTGGAGTATACACAACATCTCACTCATGTTTCATCGCTATCGGACGAACGGTATATGAACGCATACGGGAGTTCTTTGAAACGCTTCGCGCGTCGTCGCTCATTTGTTGAATCTACTCTTGCGCTACCTATTGTAAAATGGATCTACTAAGCCAGGAACCTTCCCAAGAGTGTACTCAACATCTGACCTAAGTTTCATCGCAATCGGATGAATAACGGACTTTGTTGAAACGCTTCGCACGGCGTCGCTCATTTGTTGAATCTACTCGTGCGCTGCCTATTGTAAAATGGATTTACTATGCCAGAAACCTTCCTTGGAGTGTACTCGACATCTCACCCAAGTTTCAGCGCAATCGGATGGGGGGTATGTTAACGCATAGGAGACATACACACCCACAGACAGACGAACTATCTCGTAACATTGATTTTTATATATATAGATTGGGAAATAAAATTATCATATGCATTTTCTTTGCTAGTCTTATTACTTTATTTAATATGCTAGTGTATTTTTGTAGTATAAACTGAATTCAGGTGTTGTGTGGTATTGTTTATATAATTTGTGTAGAAATTTCTTTCTTTGACATGAATTTATAATCCCTGTTGTTATGCAATTGCTAGTTTTGTTATTTTGTACAGTTCTTCGTTTAAAGGGGAATGCTATTTCAAAATAGTGTTTTAGGGTACTGTTAAATGCATTAAATTTATCATTTACATTTCCTAGTTCATAAATTTCTGACCATGTTTCCTTATTTAATAAGTCATTGAAATATGTAACATTTGATTCAGTGAATGACCTGCACTTTGATTTTACTCCATTATCATTTTTATTGATTGTTTCGGATACTTCAAAACTCAGTATTTGTCCATGGTGGTCACTAAAACCCGGACAATAGACGTCTATTGAATGGTGATATTTATCTGTATTTATAAAAATTTGATCAGGAGTGGTTTTACTAAATTTTGTTATTCTTGTTGGGGTATTTACTGTAGGTTTCAGTCCATAGGAAATTAGTAACTGTGTTAATAATTCACAATTTCTATCAAATTTTAAGAAATCCACATTTACATCCCCACAAATTATTATATCGAAATTTACTTTGCTCATGTTATTGAGTAACAATTCTAATTTATCTATAATTAAAGGAAACTTTCCTGACGTAGAACGGTATACGCATACAATTATTAACTTAAACTGCTGTATTTTTACGGCAGAGAATTCAAAATGCTGTTCCATAATTAGATAATCATAAGCTGTTATCTGTTCATGATCTAAATTATTTCTTAAGAAGATGCAAGTACCACCATGGCTAATATTAGATCTAGAGTATTTAGTAGCTTGTATAAACCCTGGGAATTGAATTAATTCCAGTTGTTCCTCTTCCAGCCAATGTTCTGAAATACATAGTGCTGAGATGTCTTTAAGTTCATTTTTAAGCATGAGATTTACGTAATCAATTTTATTATAAAGAGACTGGACATTCTGGTGGTAAATTTTAAATTTGTTACTTTTGCAAGCTTGTGTTGGTGAATTATTTACATTATTATTATCATAATTGTTATTATTTTTGTTGCTAGACAAATCCGAAATACCATTTTTGCACTCCGTTAAATTTGACTTCAAGAGATCTGATTGCCAAACCTCACGTTTGGCTTCTTCTACCAGTTTCCCTGCTTCCACTCTAATGATATTACTGTTGAATTACTCTTACCATTTGAATTTACAATTTTGCAGATTTCATCACTAAGATACTCTTTTCCTAATCTATTTAAGTGTAGGCCATGCCGAGTGTGGAACTTCCCGTCTAATTTTCTTACATCTACAATTTGGACATTTGGAAAACTCTTACAAATTTTATGAATTTTTCCATTTGTAGCCTCTATGTCTACATTTACACATGATTTGGGAATTAAATCGTATCTCTGCATTAAATCGTAGCTCTGCAAATTGGTAAGGAAGTCTTCTTGTACCAGGGAAAATTGAGGAACTTCAGAGATTCACTGCTAGATGACGCTAGGTGGGTCATGGAAGATATATATCAAGAACAGACTTACAGGTAGTGTAAGAAAAATACACCAGCAAAGAGAAATCAGGAGATCACTCTTGTTGTTTGCGAAAAGGAAGGGATGAACTAAAGCAAAGAGAAGGAAAAGCTTATTCTGTCTTACCGTGTAATCCAAAGAATACACCAAGCTGGGAGGGGCAAACACCAACCGAGAACAAAAGACATGAAATTAAGAACTTGAAGGTAAAGGAGCAATCAAAGACAGTGGTCTCATAATATACCCTTTAGTGGTCAAGATCTTGGCCACCCTAACTCTCCCATCCCTTCCAGGGTAACACTCGGTCACTCTACCAGAAATTCAGACCAAGGGAGGAGAAACATCCCTAATCAGGACCAAGTCCCCCACCTTAATGTCGGGATTAGAAAGAAACCACTTCTGTCTCCGTTGCAAGGAAGTTAAGTATTCCAAATTCCACCTCTTCCAGAAAGAATTACGGAGGGCTTCCAGTTTACGCCAAACAATAGGTAAATTAGAATGTCAGTAAGAGTTGAGAAGGGGAGGAGGGACATAAAGAGAAGTTCCTATAAGAAAGTGACCAGGTGTGAGTGGAAGCAGGTCATCAGGGTCGTTGGAAAGCGGAGTTAAGGGCGAGAATTAACACCTTCAATCAGAACAGACAGCGAATTAAATTCTTCATAAGTCAGAATGCGATTACCTAAAACCTTTCTTAGATGACGTTTAGTGATCTTTACGCAGGATTCCCACCTACCACCGTGATGAGGGGCGTAGGGAGGTATAAAACGCCATTTGAAACCCTTTGAGTAGGAAAAATTAGAAATCTGTTCCATGGCAGGAGAAGATGTGAGAGCTTTCTTCCACAAGGAAGCTGCGCCTTGAAAAGTGGAAGCGTTATCAGAGAACATCTCAGAAGGAACTCCACGCCTAGCAGCGAAGCGAGAGACGGCTGACAAAAAGTAAGAAGTGGAGGCATTCGTTACTAGTTCCAAATGGATCGCACCAGTAACCATGCAAACAAAGAGAGAAACAAAGAGCTTACCAAACAATTTGCGTTTAGCTTCAGGGGAATTTCGTTGATATTGGAACGGACCCATATATTCCACACCAGTTAAAGCAAAAGGACGTGTAGGAGAAGAGCGAAAAGAGGGCAGATCGCTCATTAATTGAGTATTGACTTTAGGTTTAGCTTTGAAGCAAGGAATGCATTTGTGAATTACAGAGGAAACTTCATGAATTCCATTTATGATCCAGTACTTTTCCCTTAAGAGACAAATCAGTGTGCGTGTACCAACGTGCAGATTACGATAATGATAGTCACTTATAATTAAAGAAGTTAAGTGATGTTTAGAAGACAAAATAACAGGATGCTTTTTGTCCTCAGAAAGCAAAGATTGCGATAGCAACCGATAGCAACTGAGTAACCTATTGTCATCAAGGAACGGGGCTAAGGCACGAAGACGACTAGATTTCGGAAGATCCCTTTTAGCAGAAAGTAAAGACAATTCAGAAGAAAAAGCTTCTTGTTGGGTTAGTTGCAAAACCTTAATTGTAGCGAGATTCAATTCATGGTTGGTAAGGTGTGGTTTAGGGAGAAGAGGTTGGTCAACCTCAAGATATTTCCAGCTGAGAAGATAGGCAACAATTCGAATTAATTTGTGAAAGGAAGAATAGAGGGACAACAAGGGATGAGAAACGTTGGAAACAAGACACGAAGCAGTAGATTTAGATACTTTAACGTCAGGCAAGTTGGAGTTTGTAACTGGAGGTTTAGAAGGCCAGCAAGAAGAGTCTTCGATTAACCACGAGGGCCCATGCCAGTACAACTGAGAAGTTGCCAATTAAGAGGGTGAACATCCACGAGAATTGATGTCGGTGAGGTTGTCAGCGCTGGGCACATGCCTCCATTGACATCCCGAAGAGAGGGTTTGAATTTTGGAAACCCTGTTTGCAACAAAAGTTTGCCAATGAGCGGGGTTTTTGGCAATCCAAGAAAGGGTGATCAAGGAATCGCTCCAGATATAGATTTGCAAAAATTCGACCTTTAAGACTTCCCGTAATCTCTTAACAAGTTCTGCGGCTATTAGTGCAGCACACAATTCAAGCCTAGGCAAAGTGATAGTTTTAAGAGGAGCCACCTCCGATTTCGCACAAACAAGGTTGGAAACTGAAGATTCTGAACTGTCTGCAAACACATGAAGGAAAAAAGATGTATTAGGATGAGCGTTAATTAAATTCCTAGGAATTTCAATAAGGGAAAGATCAAGCAAATTGCTGCGAAAAGAGTGCCATCTGTTAGGAAAAGAAAGGGGAACAGTTTCGTCCCACTCATATTTGAGAGACCATAGCTCTTGCATGAAAAGTTTGGCTATAACAATAACCGGAGCAAGAAATTGAAGCGGATCAAAAATTTTTGCGATTTCAGAGAGAATTTGCCTTTTTGTGTTAGGGAGCTCTTCGGCAAGCAAAATTTTATAGATGAGAGTGTCAGTGCTAGTGCACCAATGAACTCCAAGAGTTTTTATGGATTCGGAATCTCCACAAATTTCAACAGAGGAGGGGTCTACATCTTCAATAGGAAACTGGGCGAGAAAATCATGGGAGTTGGAGTTCCACTTATGAAGTGGGAATCCTCCATTCTTTAGCAATGCCTGAAGTTCTAGTGTCACGAAAGAAGCTTCCTCCAGAGTGGGGAAGGACTGCAAGTAATCGTCAACCTAGAATGATGTAGTTAGTGCTTCGGAAGCTTTAGAATCAAATAAGTGACCATCTAGAGAGGCTAACATGTGTAAGGAGCGAATAGCAAGGAAAGCGGATGGTTTTAAGCCATAAGTGACCGTCTTTAAGCGAAATATCTTAATGGGCTTGCTGATTTCATCACGCCACAAGATTCTTTGGAGATCTTGTTGTTCAGGCTGTATTAAAATTTGACGGTCCATCTGTTTTATGTCCGCTATAACAGCTATGGGAAATACTCGAAAGTTTAAGAGTATATCAGATAAATCTCACTGAATAGCGGGACCAGAGTGAAGAGTATCGTTAAGACTATTGCAATTAACGTCAGGGGATGAACCATTGAAAACGACGCGGATTTTATCCTTTACAAGAGGGTTTTTCCACACGGGATGATGATTTAAAAAAACCGTTTCAATTGGGGGGTGCAATTCGTCATCAGATTTTCTGACAACTTCCATAACTATGATCCAAGCTTTCATACTCATCCATGAAATCAGTGTACTGTTGTTTAACAAGAGGTTCTTTCATGAATTTGCTCTCGATGGCAAAGAGAGCTTTTCGTACTTTGGGTTGAGAATTAATAAGTTTGGGGGGATTGAGTAATCTTGGCATCTGAACAATGAACCGGCCTTCAGGAGAACGAGTGGTAGTGTTCAGGAAAGGTTTCTCACAGAATTCGTTTTCTGAAGAGGTTACGTTAGGAGAATCAACGCTTTCGAGTTTCCAGAACTGTTCCAAATCAGTATTAGCAAAATAACATTGAGATACGGGTTGGGGAGAATAATGAGGAAGTTGACCGGTAACGATCCATCCAAAATTAGTGTCTCTGGCAACCACGTTTGGGGATAACTTACGAACCTGTTTACGAAGGCAATTCTAGAAAACATTGGCACTGAAGAGTATGTCAATGGGGCTTTGTACATTGAACAGAGGGTCAGCTAACCTTAAATGCGAGGGAATGTTTAAACCTGAAATATCGATGGAGTGACTTGGAGTGTCCTCTCCGATACTGTTGAGGATGAGACAATTAAGTTTTAGAAAATTATTTCTGTGACAAGTGACTCTTAGGGTTAGCTTTGAAAACTGTAAATCTTGCGATTTTGAGCTGTTAATGCCTGATACATTGATAGAAGTGGGGTTTATAGGTAGGCCTAATTTTCTAATCAAAGAATTAGACACAAAATCATGAGTGGCCGCTGAATCAAGAAGACCGCGAGCACTGACCCTGTTGCCGAATTTGTCTTGGACTTCGACTTGAACAGTTGATATCAATACTTGAGCATTACGCAAAGACTTAGCGTGTTGAATGTAAGAAGACGCACTAGGATTGCTGGTATTATCATTTTTCTGAGAAGTAGATGCTGCTGATGACCTCGATTGATCATGACGATGCAGTCAAGTGTGGTGCGGTTTTTCACAGTGGTAACAAAGTCTTGAAGACTTACAATTAGAAGCAGAATGCTTGGGTGCTAGGCAGTTAAGCAATGTTCATTCTTGGAAACTAATTTTCTTCTGTCGTCGACTGACAGTTCTTTAACAGATTTACACAGATACAAGGCGTGGGAATCCTTGCAAAGTATGCACTTTAATGGCTCATTTAAACTTTTACGGGGTTCGCTCTGAGTGTTTAAAGCGAGAGAACTAGCAAGACGGCGTTCACTAGACCTAGTTGAGTAACCAGGGGAGTTTGACTTTAGTTTAGACGAGCTGGACCCAGGTTTTTGGGTACTAGACGCTACGTGTTCGGTTTTAGATTTAAGAGACAGTAATCCAAGTTTAGAGCTAGGAGAAGAGGGTTCACTTTGATCAGCTAAACCAGTTAAGAGTTGGCATCTAGCATTTATGAAAGTGACTAAATGCTCATACGAGTAATTGTCATCTTTGGGAAGTTCCATTTCTCAAGCTTTGAGGGTAGCAACATCGACTTTAGAAACAACTAAATATATTAGGAAAGTGTCCCAGTGATCAGGGGGTTGATCTAATTGGGATAGAGCTTTAACGTGAAGTTGTGTTGTATCAATGAGTGTACGCAGACTAGTCACGTCATTGTGCTGTGACGCAGGCAAATTGAATAAAGCTTTCATGTGGCGTTGAATACGTAGCCGTAAATTACCGTATCTTTCTTTTAACAAGTTAAAAGGCAATGGGGTAGTTTTCGACACTTAATGGGAGTGCTTCAACTAACTGCAGGGTTTGCCCTTGTAGAATAGATCGCAAATAATGAAACTTGTAAATGATTTTAATGTCTTCATTTTCATGAACTAGGGAACAAAATAGTTCGTAGAAAGAATCCCAAGTATATTCGTCTCCTGAGAAGTGGGGTAAATTAATCTTAGGTAGAATTGGTTTGGGCTTGTGAGTGCCCTCACGAGAAGAGGTTTGTTGTTCGTGAAGGGAACCAAGAACAGAACCATCCCTTTTCTGCTCTTCCTCAAGTTGGCGAATTAATTTAAAGGCGGAGGTTATACCGTCATAATATTGATTTTCTACCTCTACTCGATCATCAGTTTGATTGAGCATGCAGGTTTCGATTTCGGTTTGGATAGTACAATAGTTTTCATAAGAACGTTCATAGTCCTTTACACGATATTTTAACAAATCTAATTGCGCTTCTGAGGGATCTAATTCCTTGATGTATTTTCGGAATCAGGTAAGTTGTCCTTTATAAGAAGCTCGTTTGGAAGTAAGTTTTTCATCCTTGCCATCCTTATCTTTATCTGGAGGAGCCATGACGAAATAGGTAAATTCAAGTATAACTTACGCGACTGTGGAAGCTTGGAAATGCTGTCAGACTGGCAGCAGCAAACAAGTTGAAAGACAGGGACACACCAAAGGAGACAGGAGCGGCCTCTTTCCCCTTCACAGGCTTTGCACGGTGAAGCTATAGCTGAAAAATTCAAAGTAGATATTAATGGCTTGCAAAATATTGTCAAATAAACCTCGACAAATAAATCCTGATAAGTAAAATGTCATGAATGGACTCTCCCGGGTTTCGGCACCAAATGTTGGGTAGATTATTAGCTTGGGAATAACCTGACCCCCAAGGGAAGATAATGAAGAAAAGGAAGTGGTTTTCGGACTGGAGAAAAGGGATGTAGAAATAGGAAGGGAGTCTGACATAAGTTATAACTTTAACTTTAAGTACACTCAAAGGCAGCTGCCACTGTAAATCCGCTTTCCGATACCTAAAGTGGGTAGGGACCTGGGCGAAGCTAACAGGAAACGCAGCTGGAACTTGGGCTATGCGCAAGCAAGCTGGTATAGCGCATTCCCTCACAAGCATAAATGTACCTACTTTGGGGAAGGGTGGTGGTCTGGCAAGACAAAGAGTAACAGATTTACTGTGTATCCGTTCAAAGGAGTTTGTTTTTAAACAAGTAAATTGAAGAATGCAAATAATTTGAATCAGCTGTGATATTTTAGTTCTTAAAATTGTAGAATTTTCAAGAGTGACCGAATGTTTCCAAGAAGGATAGGGATAAAGCAATTATGCCCTTGGGAATAATTTTGGTAAGAGCACCAATAGTCGCCATTTAGGAATGACTAAGCTTTTACCCAGCAAAGCGCCCACTAAATGTTCAGACTATGAGAATCACTTAAATTTTGTAAAACCAACCATAAGTTGTAGAGAGAATCTCAACAAGCAGGAAGCTGGCGTAGCGAGCTATGCTTGCCTTACTGGCCAGTTAGAATTAGCTATCAAAGCTAATATAGACTTTAATAAGTTAATAACTAACAGTTCTTCCTCAAATGCAACAAGTAGTGCAAATCTTATCAATGGATTTATTTTTATTAAAGAGGGCATAAACCTAGGAAGAGTCAGGGAAGACAGGATCTTGGCTAACCGTTATTTCAGAGAAATGATAAAGCAAAACGAAAAATTCAAATTTATTTAACAATGCTAAAAGGTGTAATGTTTTTAAGACATATATAATTTGAGTTTACAAACAATTGGGGTCGCAGACCCCCGAAATCATTTAAATCTTGCGCCAGGCAATTGATATTTTTTTGGTTTTAAACCTTTTATATGAGCTACAATCTTCGTAAGATTTTGAAATGGTGCTAAGATTAATAAATAGAAAATTTTTAGATAATTAACGTAATTAAGTTTAAACAATAAATCAAGTACAAGATGTGTACTTTAAGGATTTCTAGATAGGTATCTTAGAAATATGAACAAATAACAACTTCGAAAGTAACAACAACAAAAACAGGAAGAAATGAAATAGAAGTTTCTATAACTTCTTGTATTAATACAGAACTACGTTTAGAGATTATACAAATAAGGCAGGTCACTTATTGTGAAACCTGAAGAGAAAAATTGAAAGGAAGTTTCTAGAACTTCTATGATTAAACAGGATCACGAGAAAAGAAGGGGGCAAGTTATCCTTTCGTGAAACCAGAATATAACTCACTTTTTAGTAGAAAGAATTGGGTTCCCTAATTAGAAGGGAGAAACAATATACTTTATGGCGTGTACTAGACACGAAGTTTTACAGACATTAATTCGTTGTACGTGGAGTAAGTAAGGGAGGGCACTTATTGAGAGTGACACCTCATTGAAAAAAGACCTAAATTTGCAATTTGATTACTCTAGTTTGTTAGTAAAGGGTTTGGGAAAGATCAAAGGGGATTGTGGAAGAGTGTTCATGGCCGTATTTATTGTACTCGGACGAGTGCGATGCGGATGAAAAAGTTGAACAAGCACTGTTTTCACCATAGTCTGTTGATATAGTTGAAAAGTTCACTGTAGTAGCACAAAAAGTTTATGACAAGAAAAATTATTGCGATGGTGGAAAATGACTAGTTACACTAGATTTACGAGAGTCTATTGCTTGAAAAACTTGTAGGTTATAGCTGTATGCAGCAGAAAAATTCCAACGGAGGAAGAAAAATTAGGTATTGATTAGCAGTTCATAAGGAAGATTCCTTAGTTTGAAAAAGTATTCCCACATGTGAGTGCAAAGTACTAGAAAGTTTAACTTGTAGATGAATTGTTTGGCAATGAAAATTCCAGAACAATCATGACTGAAGTATAGGGCAAAAATAGTCCAGCGGTGGAACGAGCAGAGTATTCTATAGACAGTGGTTAATTCAATGGTGTCCCACGTTGTGAGAAAAAATCTAAGTTAATAAGCATAAGCAATGTTGCTTCATGTTAAAGTTAGCTTAGATAGACGAAAGCCCAAAGTAGAAAATCCCGCGAAGGATGATTATTGCCCCACATTAGAAATCTCACACTGCCTATTGGTGTATTCTTTGCATACACGGTACCTGAGATATAATTTTTATTGCTCTTTGCATGTTCATTTCTTCCCTCCTCTTTGTCAAACACAAACAGTGATCTTCTGTTTTCTCCTTGATAGGCAAATCTCTTATGTCTTCATAAGTCTGTTCTAGATATATAACTTCTGTGACCCACCTAGCGTCATCTCGCAGCGAATCTCTGAAGCTCCTCAATTCTTCCTGGTGCTAGAGGACTTACTTATCCATTTGGCCACCAGATCCTGTTACCATCGCCAGCTATTTTCTCCTTGAGCAAGAGGACCACGTCTACTTCTTTACTCACCATGCTGCGCTAGTATCATCTGTTATCAACTCTTTGAAGACCAGCTCACCAAGAGAAGATTATTTTTTGTTATAACATTGGCAATGTTTATATGTTCTCCTTTTGTTTCCTACCCCCCACTCTTTTTCCCTTCCTTGGACCCTCCGTGCTCCGTTGAGCAGGTCTCACTTCTCAGTCGGCAGTTGACTCGATCATTTAAAGCTCCTCTCGAGCTAGCCTCCTCAAACCAAGAGGCACACTCTCTTCTACGCCATGTTGGCAAGGTAGTTGTCATCAAAGGAAACTTCGCCTCCAACATGAAATCAAGATAAGTACCATTTTAAAGGTTTTAACCTCATCTTCATCAATTTTATCTACATGCTTTTATTGATTATTTTATAGACAGCGTGAGATTACTTGTGGGGCGGTAATCATTCTTCGCGGGATTTTCCATGTTGGGCTTTTGTCTAATCAAGCCAATCTTGGTGAAAAGCAGCATTTCTTATGCTTGCAAAATGAGAAATCCTCTCACTACGTGGGATATTATCTAATACCCGCTGTCTATAAATTATAAAGCTAGTTCCTCCGCTGGATTAACTTTGACTCCATTCTTCTATAAAGATCGTTCTGGAACTTTCCAGATCTGGTACTCTATCTGCGAGGCTTGCCGTCAGGTATTTTTCACTCACTTGTGAAAATACTAGTTAAAATGAGGAATCTTCCTTAAATTACTGCAATAGCTAACTTTCGTCCACCGTTGGGATGTTCTATGGCGCATTTAACTGTAATCCACCATTTTCTCCAGCAATAGACTCTCGCCTACCTAGTGCAACCAGTTCTTTCCAGCATTGTAAAAACTTTCTTTCTCATGAACTTTCGAGTTTCTACAGTGAACTTTGCATCAATCTTTACAGACTATAGTGATAATCAGTGCTTGTTCCACTTTTCCACCGCGTCGCAATCGTCCGTTTATATTAAATACGGCCATGAACATTTTTTCCTCCATCCCTATTTCTCTTTCCTAAACCTCTTACTAACAATCTGTAATAAACTTTTAAATTTAGGTCTGTTTCAATAAGGTGTCACTCACGAAGTGCCCTTCCAACTTTGCTAGTTTAACATTAATTAAATTCTGTATAATTACGTGTGTGACACACGATTCAAATTCACATTGTTCCTTTCCTATAATCAGGGAAAACAATTCCTTAAACTCTTGAGCGAGTCATGTTCAGGTTTCACGAAATGGAAACTGTCCCATTTGGCTAGTGATTCCTGCTCAAACTTGGGAAGTCTAGAACCTTTCTTTTAACTTTCTTCAGGTTTCACAGTAAGTGACCTGCCCTCTTTCGTATAATTCCCATATAGTAATTCTGTATAAATATAAGAAGTTGTAGGAACTTCTATCTTATTTTTCATGTTTTTATTATTGTTATTTTCGAAGTTGTCACTTTCTCTAGAACATTCTCTCAAGAATTTCTTAAGGTGCACTCTTTGTACTCCAATTCACGTTCAAATTTTAGTTACTTCATTGTTTGTTTGTTTAAATCTTATAAAGATTTTAGAAACATGTAAGGTTTGAAACCTTGTAAATTGTCAATTGCCTGGAGCAAACGTTTAATGTTGAGAGGTCTGCGACCCTATTTGTTAAAAAGTTCAAATGAACTATGTTTGTCAAAATTATATCACATAATTGTTAATTTCCTCTAACTTCTTTGAATTGTTAAATAAATGAAGCGTTTCCTTTCGCTTTTTCATTTACGAATACAAAGTTTAGGCAAAATCCTGTCTTCCTTGACTCTCCTCACTCAATGACATTAAAATCAGCAATAGGGCTTTCACCATTTGTTGCATTTGAGCAAGAACTCTTAATTTTCACCTCACTAAAGTTCTTTTTAGCTTTAATAGCTAATTATAATTGGCCAGTAAGGCAAGTAAAGCTCGCTAAGCCAGCTACCTGCTTGTGGAGACCCTCTCCGAAAACTTATGGTCAGTTTTCTAAAAGATAAGTGTTTCCTTTTGTCTAAACTTTTAGCCGGCTCCTCGCTGAGTAAAAGCTTAGCCATTTTCCAATGCAACCATTGGTTCATTTACCAAGATTACTCCATAAGGCATAATCTTTTATCATTTTCCTTCTTAGAGACACTGGGTCGCCCTTACAGGAACTCCAAAATTTTGGAAATTAGAAATACCAAACCTGAGTTAAATCATTGGCATTCTTCGAATTATTTTGTAAAACCTAATTTCTTTGAGAAGACATACAGTAAATTTGTTACTATCAGTCTTGCCAGACCATCACCCTTCCCTATAGTAGTTTCATACATGCTTGGGAGGAAATACACTAAAGCCTCTCTCTTGCAAATCGCCCAAGTCCCGGCTGCGGTTCCCGTTAGCTTCGACCAAGTTCGTACCTACTTTAGGTATCAAAGAGCTAATTTTCAGTGGCAACTGCATCTAAAGGTATTTAAAGTTAAACTTATTAATTTTGTGGGACTCTCCTCCTATTTTTCTATCCTTTTTCTCCAATCCAAAATCTACTTCCTTTTCTTAATCATCTTCCCTTGGTGGGTGGGTTATTCCTCAGCCAATAAACTACCCAAAATTTGGTGCCGAAACCAGGGAGAGCCCATTTTTTCTTTTTTCTTAAAAAAAAGTGTCATTTGACAATACTTTGCATATTACTAATATCTGCTTTGAATTTTTCAGCTATAATTACATCATGCAAAGCCTGTGAACGGGAAAGAGGCCGCTCCTGTCTCCTTTGGTGTGTCCCGTTCTTTCTACTCATTCGCTGCTGCCAGCTTGACAGCATTTCCCAGGTTCCACAGTTTCGTGAGTTACATTTTCATCTACCTTTTTTAATATGGCTCCCACTGATAAGGATAAGGATGAAAAACTTACTTCTAAACGAGCATCCTATAAAGGGGAAATTACCCGATTCAGAAGGTACATAAAAGAATTAGATCCCTCGGAAGTGCAATTAGATTTGTTGAAACATCGTGTAAAGGATTTTGAATGTTCTTATGAAAACTACTGTAACATTCAAACTGAAATAGAAACTTGCATGCTCAATCAAACAGAAGATCGTGTCGAAGTAGAAAACCTATATTACGAAGGCATAGGTTCTGCTTTCAAAATAATACGCCAACTCGAAGAGGAGCAGAAAAAGGACGCTTCTGTTCTTGGTTCCCTTCACGAACCACAAACTTCTTTCCGTGAGGGTACTCACAAGCCCAAACCAACTTTACCTAAAATTGATTTATCCCATTTCTCTGGAGATGAATCCACTTGGGATTCTTTCTATGAATTATTTTGCTCCCTTGTTCATGACAATGAAGACATTCAAGTCATTTACAAGTTTCATTACTTGAGATCTATCCTCCGAGGTCAAGCTTTGCAGTTGGTCGAAGCACTTCCCCTACGTGCCGAAAATTACCCCATTGCCTTTAACTTATTAAAGGAAAGATATGGAAATTTACGTTTACGTATTCAACGCCATATGAAGGCTCTATTTAACCTACCTGCGTCACAGCACAATGACGTCACTAATTTGCGTACTTTAGTTGACACTACCCAACTCCACGTTAAAGCTTTGTCCCAATTAGATCAACCGACTGAACATTGGGATACTTTCCTAATACATTTAGTAGTCTCTAAAGTTGATGCTGCTACCCTCAAAGCTTGGGAAATTGAACTTTCTAAAGAAGACGACTACACTTACGAGCATTTAGTTACTTTCATAAACGCTAGATGCCAACTTTTAACCGCTCTAGCTAATCAAAGTGAACCTTCATCTCCTAGTTCCAAATTCGAATTAATGTCCATCAAACCCAAAAGTGAACGCTCAGCGTCCAATACCCAAAACCCCGGGTCCAGCTCATCCAAATTTAAATCAAACACTACTGGTTACCCAACTAGGTCTAGTGAACGTCGTGTTGCTAGCTCTATTGTTTTAAACACGCAAAGCGAACCTCGCAAAAGTTTAAACGAACCTGTAAAGTGCATACTTTGTAAAGATCCCCATGCCCTATACCTCTGCAAATCTTTTAAAGAAATGTCAGTCGACGACAGACGAAAATTAGTCGCTCAAAACAAACATTGTTTCAACTGCCTAGCGCCCACGCATTCTGCTTCTAACTGTAAGTCCACAAGACTTTGCTACCATTGTGAAAAGGCTCATCATACTTTGCTACATCGTCATGATCAGGCAAGGTCATCGACAGCATCTACTTCTCCGAAAAATGATAGTACTAACAGTTCTAATGCTTCATCGTACATTCAAAATGCCAAGTCCATTCGCAGTGCTCAAGTATTGTTGTCTACTGTCCAAATCGAAGTTCAGGATAACTTTGGCAACTGGGTCCGTGCACGCGGTCTTCTAGACTCAGCGGCAACTCATGATTTTGTGTCTAATTCCTTGATTAGAAAACTAGGTCTACCTGTAAACCCCACTTCTATCAACGTGTCAGGCATCAACAGCTCAAAATCGCAAGCTTTACAATTCTCAAAGCTAACTATAAGAGATACTTGTCATAGAAACAACTTTCTTAAACTTAATTGTCTAATTCTCAATAGCATTGGAGAAGACACTCCAAGTCACTCTGTGGATATTTCAGGGTTAAACATTCCCTCGCATTTAAGGCTAGCTGATCCTTTTTTCAATATGCAAAACCCTATTGACATACTCTTTAGTGCCAATGCTTTCTGGAATTGCCTACGTAAACAGGTTCGTAAGTTATCCTCAAACGTGGTCGCCAGAGACACTAATTTTGGATGGATCGTCACCGGTCAACTTCCCCATTATTTTCCTCAACCCGCATCGCAATGTTACTTCTCCAATACTGACCTGGAACAGTTCTGGAGGCTTGAAAATGTTGATTCTCCTAATGTAACCTCTTCAGAAAATGAATTCTGTGAGCAACTTTTTTTGAACACCACCACTCGTTCTTCTGATGGCCGGTTCGTTGTTCAAGTGCCAAGATTACACAATCCTCCTAAACTTATCAACTCTCAGCCTAAAGCTCGAAAAGCTCTCTTTGCTATCGAGAGCAAATTCAAAAAGGAACCTCTTGTTAAACAACAGTACACTGATTTCATGGATGAGTATGAAAGCTTAGATCATATGGAAGTTGTTAACAAATCTGATGATGAATTGCACCCCCCAATTGAAACGGTTTATTTAAATCATCATCCCGTGTGGAAAAACCCTCTTGTAAAAGATAAAATTCGAGTTGTTTTCAATGGTTCATCACCCGACGTTAATGGCAACAGCCTTAACGACACTCTTTATTCTGGTCCTGCTATTCAATCAGATTTATCTGCTATACTCTTAAACTTTCGATTATTTCCCATAGCTGTCATAGCCGACATAAAACAGATGTACCGTCAAGTGTTAATTCAACCAGAACAACGAGATCTTCAAAGAATCTTGTGGCGTGATGAAACCAGTAAGCCCATTAAGGTATTTCGCTTGAAAACGGTTACTTATGGCTTAAAACCCTCTGCTTTCCTTGCTATCCGATCCCTACACTTGCTAGCCTCTCAAGATGGTCATTTATTTAACCCCAAAGCTTCTGAAGCACTAACTACGTCATTCTATGTTGACGATTATTTGCAATCCTTCCCCTCTTTGGAGGAAGCTTCTTTTGTATCTTTAGAACTTCAGGCATTACTAAGGAATGGAGGTTTCCCACTCCATAAGTGGAACTCCAACTCCCCTGAGTTTCTCGCTCAGTTTCCCATCGAAGACGTAGATCCTTCTTCTGTCGAAATTTTTGGAAACTCCGAATCTATAAAAACTCTAGGAGTTCACTGGTGCACTAGCACTGACACTCTTATCTATAAAGTTTCGCTTGCAGAAGAGCTTCCTAATACAAAAAGACAAATTCTCTCTGAAATTGCAAAAATTTTTGATTCACTTCAATTCCTTGCCCCAGTTATCGTCATAGCCAAACTCTTCATGCAAGAGCTGTGGTCGCTTAAATGTGAATGGGATGACACTGTCCCTCTTTCTTTTCTTAATCGTTGGCTCTCGTTTCCCAGCAATTTGCTGGATCTTTCCCTTATTGAAATTCCCAGGAATTTAATCAGCTCTCATTCTAATGCATCTTTTTCCCTTCATGTGTTCGCGGACAGTTCCGAAAAAGCTTATGGTTGCTGTGCATATTTAGTTCATCACGATTCACTCTATGGATCTCCAGTTTCCAACCTTGTTTGTGCCAAATCGAAGGTCGCTCCTCTTAAAACTATCACTTTGCCTAGGCTCGAACTGTGCGCTGCACTCATGGCTGCAGAACTTGTCAAGAAATTACGGGAAGTATTGACAGTCGAATTCTCGCAAATCTATCTCTGGAGCGATTCCATGATCGCCCTTTCTTGGATCGCCAAGAACCCCTCTCACTGGCAAACTTTCGTTGCAAACAGGGTTTCCAAAATTCAAACTCTTTCTTCTGGATGTCAATGGAGGCATGTTCCCAGTGCGGATAATCCAGCCGATATTATCTCTCGTGGTTGTTTACCCTCTCAATTGGCAGCTTCCCAATTGTACTGGCATGGGCCCTCGTGGCTAATCGAAGAATCTTCTTCATGGCCTTCTAAACCTCCAGCTACAAAATTCAACTTGCCTGACGCTAAAGTACCTTTATCCATTGCTTCGTGTCTTGTTTCCAACGCTTCTCATCCTTTGTTGTCCTGCTATTCTTATTTTCATAAATTACTACGAATTGTCGCCTATCTCCTTAGATGGAAATATCTTGTGATTGACCAACCTCTTCTCCCTAAACCACACCTTACCAATCATGAATTGAATCTCGCTACCATTAAGGTTTTACAACTGACACAGCAAGAAGCCTTTTCTTCTGAATTGTCTTTTCTTTCTTCTAAAAGAGATCTTCCCAAATCCAGCCGTCTTCGTGCTTTAGCCCCGTTTCTTGATGACCATGGGTTACTCAGGGTAGGTGGAAGGCTCTCGCAATCTTTACTCTCTGAGGACAAAAAGCATCCCGTTATTTTGCCTTCCCAACATCACGTAACTTCCTTAATTAAACGTGACTTTCATTACCGTCATCTTCATGTTGGTACACGCACTCTGCTTTGCCTCTTAAGGGAAAAGTACTGGATTATAAATGGAATTCATGAAGTTTCTTCTGTAATTCACAAGTGCATTCCTTGTTTCAAAGCGAAACCTAAAATCAATACTCAATTAATGAGCGATCTGCCCTCTTTTCGCTCTTCTCCTATACGCCCATTTGCTTTAACTGGCGAGGACTATATGGGTCCGTTCCAATATCAACGAAACTCTCCTGAAGCTAAACGCAAATTGTTTGGTAAGCTTTATGTTTCTCTCTTTGTTTGCATGGTTACCGGCGCAATCCACTTGGAACTAGTAACGAATGCTTCTACTTCTTATTTTTTATCAGCTGTCTCTCGCTTCACCGCTAGGCGTGGTGTTCCTTCAGAGATGTTCTCTGATAACGCTTCCACCTTTCAGGGCGCAGCTTCCCTGTGGAAAAAAGCTCTCGCTTCCTCTCCTGCCATGGAACAAATCTCTAATTTTTCCTACTCAAAGGGTTTCAAATGGCGCTTTATACCTCCTTACGCTCCTCATCATGGTGGTAGGTGGGAATCTTGCGTAAAGCTCACTAAACGTCATTTAAGAAAAGTCTTAGGTAATCGAATTCTGACTTACGAAGAATTCAATTCACTGTCTGTTCTGATTGAAGGTGTTGTTAACTCTCGCCCTTTAACTCCGCTTTCCAATGACCCTGATGACCTACTTCCACTCACCCCTGGTCACTTCCTTATCGGCACTTCTCTTTCTGCACCTCCTCCTCTTCCCAATTCTTACAGGGATTTTAATCTACCTATTGTTTGGCGTAAACTTGAAGCCCTCCGTAATTCTTTTTGGAAGAGATGGAACTTGGAATATTTAACTTCCTTGCAACGGAGGCAGAAGTGGTTTCTTTCCAGTCCCGACATTTATTTATTTATTTAATCGTGTCAGAAAACATACATCATAACTCACAAGGTATAAAAAGAAACAAGAAAGCAAAATACAAAGAGGAATATTCCAAAATCTGGTACTATAAGCATTATCATTTCTGATGGCATGTAACAGCATAATTATACACTACACAAGCACAGATTTAATTAAATGTAGTGTGACCAGTATGTAGCCAATTCACGTGCTTCCTTGGTAGCGTCGATCACATCCTGGGGAGAGCATGTTGTTGGACACGAGTTGCAGACAAGGAGATGGCTCATTGTCTGTTCTTCACCACAGTCACATAGTGTGGAGTCGCAGGCAAATCCCCACTTTCTTATGTTGGTCTTCGTTCTTCCAACTCCGGAGCGCAGCCTGTTGAGCGTCTTCCAGGTAGACCAACATTAAAGTGGGGGACTTGGTCTTGGTTAGGGATGTTTCTCCCCCTCTAGTCTGGACTTCCGGTAGAGTGACCAAGTGTTATCCTGGAAGAGATGGGAGAGTCAGGGTGGTCAGAGTCTTGACCATTAACGGTTCGATTACAAGACCCCTGTCTTTGATCGCTCCTCTTCCATTAAATGTGTAACTGCTTATTTGCTCTCTGTTGGTGTTTCCCCCCAGTATGGTGTATTCTTTGCATACACGGTACCTGAGATATAATTTTTATTGCTCTTTGCATGTTCATTTCTTCCCTCCTCTTTGTCAAACACCAACAGTGATCTTCTGTTTTCTCCTTGATAGGCAAATCTCTTATGTCTTCATAAGTCTGTTCTAGATATATAACTTCAGTGACCCACCTAGCGTCATCTCGCAGCGAATCTCTGAAGCTCCTCAATTCTTCCTGGTGCTAGAGGACTTACTTATCCATTTGGCCACCAGATCCTGTTACCATCGCCAGCTATTTTCTCCTTGAGCAAGAGGACCACGTCTACTTCTTTACTCACCATGCTGCGCTAGTATCATCTGTTATCAACTCTTTGAAGACCAGCTCACCAAGAGAAGATTATTTTTTGTTATAACATTGGCAATGTTTATATGTTCTCCTTTTGTTTCCTACCCCCCACCCTTTTTCCCTTCCTTGGACCCTCCGTGCTCCGTTGAGCAGGTCTCACTTCTCAGTCGGCAGTTGACTCGATCATTTAAAGCTCCTCTCGAGCTAGCCTCCTCAAACCAAGAGGCACACTCTCTTCTACGCCATGTTGGCAAGGTAGTTGTCATCAAAGGAAACTTCGCCTCCAACATGAAATCAAGATAAGTACCATTTTAAAGGTTTTAACCTCATCTTCATCAATTTTATCTACATGCTTTTATTGATTATTTTATAGACAGCGTGAGATTACTTGTGGGGCGGTAAACATTCTTCGCGGGATTTTCCATGTTGGGCTTTTGTCTAATCAAGCCAATCTTGGTGAAAAGCAGCATTTCTTATGCTTGCAAAATGAGAAATCCTCTCACTACGTGGGATATTATCTAATACCCGCTGTCTATAAATTATAAAGCTTGTTCCTCCGCTGGATTAACTTTGACTCCATTCTTCTATAAAGATCGTTCTGGAACTTTCCAGATCTGGTACTCTATCTGCGAGGCTTGCCGTCAGGTATTTTTCACTCACTTGTGAAAATACTAGTTAAAATGAGGAATCTTCCTTAAATTACTGCAATAGCTAACTTTCGTCCACCGTTTGGATGTTCTATGGCGCATTTAACTGTAATCCACCATTTTCTCCAGCAATAGACTCTCGCCTACCTAGTGCAACCAGTTCTTTCCAGCATTGTAAAAACTTTCTTTCTCATGAACTTTCGAGTTTCTACAGTGAACTTTGCATCAATCTTTACAGACTATAGTGATAATCAGTGCTTGTTCCACTTTTCCACCGCGTCGCAATCGTCCGTTTATATTAAATACGGCCATGAACATTTTTTCCTCCATCCCTATTTCTCTTTCCTAAACCTCTTACTAACAATCTGTAATAAACTTTTAAATTTAGGTCTGTTTCAATAAGGTGTCACTCACGAAGTGCCCTTCCAACTTTGCTAGTTTAACATTAATTAAATTCTGTATAATTACGTGTGTGACACACGATTCAAATTCACATTGTTCCTTTCCTATAATCAGGGAAAACAATTCCTTAAACTCTTGAGCGAGTCATGTTCAGGTTTCACGAAATGGAAACTGTCCCATTTGGCTAGTGATTCCTGCTCAAACTTGGGAAGTCTAGAACCTTTCTTTTAACTTTCTTCAGGTTTCACAGTAAGTGACCTGCCCTCTTTCGTATAATTCCCATATAGTAATTCTGTATAAATATAAGAAGTTGTAGGAACTTCTATCTTATTTTTCATGTTTTTATTATTGTTATTTTCGAAGTTGTCACTTTCTCTAGAACATTCTCTCAAGAATTTCTTAAGGTGCACTCTTTGTACTCCAATTCACGTTCAAATTTTAGTTACTTCATTGTTTGTTTGTTTAAATCTTATAAAGATTTTAGAAACATGTAAGGTTTGAAACCTTGTAAATTGTCAATTGCCTGGAGCAAACGTTTAATGTTGAGAGGTCTGCGACCCTATTTGTTAAAAAGTTCAAATGAACTATGTTTGTCAAAATTATATCACATAATTGTTAATTTCCTCTAACTTCTTTGAATTGTTAAATAAACGAAGCGTTTCCTTTCGCTTTTTCATTTACGAATACAAAGTTTAGGCAAAATCCTGTCTTCCTTGACTCTCCTCACTCAATGACATTAAAATCAGCAATAGGGCTTTCACCATTTGTTGCATTTGAGCAAGAACTCTTAATTTTCACCTCACTAAAGTTCTTTTTAGCTTTAATAGCTAATTATAATTGGCCAGTAAGGCAAGTAAAGCTCGCTAAGCCAGCTACCTGCTTGTGGAGACCCTCTCCGAAAACTTATGGTCAGTTTTCTAAAAGATAAGTGTTTCCTTTTGTCTAAACTTTTAGCCGGCTCCTCGCTGAGTAAAAGCTTAGCCATTTTCCAATGCAACCATTGGTTCATTTACCAAGATTACTCCATAAGGCATAATCTTTTATCATTTTCCTTCTTAGAGACACTGGGTCACCCTTACAGGAACTCCAAAATTTTGGAAATTAGAAATACCAAACCTGAGTTAAATCATTGGCATTCTTCGAATTATTTTGTAAAACCTAATTTCTTTGAGAAGATATACAGTAAATTTGTTACTATCAGTCTTGCCAGACCATCACCCTTCCCTATAGTAGTTTCATACATGCTTGGGAGGAAATACACTAAAGCCTCTCTCTTGCAAATCGCCCAAGTCCCGGCTGCGGTTCCCGTTAGCTTCGACCAAGTTCGTACCTACTTTAGGTATCAAAGAGTTAATTTTCAGTGGCAACTGCATCTAAAGGTATTTAAAGTTAAACTTATTAATTTTGTGGGACTCTCCTCCTATTTTTCTATCCTTTTTCTCCAATCCAAAATCTACTTCCTTTTCTTAATCATCTTCCCTTGGTGGGTGGGTTATTCCTCAGCCAATAAACTACCCACCTATAAAATGATGATTAAAAGCATGTAGCTATTTAAAATCCACTAAAATAAGGTGAAGAACGTCGAAATAGTACTTAGCTCATTTCTGATGAAAGACGATTCCTTGCTGACCGTTAGTTACGATCTGGACATGGCGTCCAATTCGAAAGTTTGTCTCTCGAGGTGAGGAGACGAGCTCTAGTTGAGCTCCAACTGACTGGTTTGACTTCAGACGCACAAGTGAGGCCAGCTCAACGGAGCGCGGAGAGACCAGGGAAGGGAAAAGAGTGGGGGTAGGAGACAAAAGGAATACACATAAGAATAACCAACATAGTATCACTAAATTCTTTAGATGAAATGGTTTTCAAAGTGTTGATAGCAGGCGTCACTAGCGAACCCTGGTGGATGAAAAAGTAGACGAAGTCCTCTTGATCACAGAGAAGATAGCTAGCGATAGCGACGAGATATGGTGGGCAGATTGGTAAGGAAGTCCTCTTGTACCAGGGAAAATTGAGGAACTTCAGATATTCGCTGCTAGATGACGCTAGGTGGGTCATGGAAGATATATATCTAGAACAGACTTACAGGTAGTGTGAGAAAAATACACAAGCAAAGAGAAATCAGGAGATCACTGTTGGTGTTTGCGAAAATGGAAGGGATGAACTAATGCAAAGAGAAGCAAAAGCTTATTCTGTCTTACCGTGTATTCCAAAGAATACACCAACCCTCTACAGAACTTCTAGGAGACACTCTGTACAAAGAATGACCAAACGTGATATTAAGTGTGTAATGGGCTGAAATATTTTGCTGACGGTAGGAAGCAGCTTTCTGTAGCAATATTACATTTCCGAATTCTGAAGGAAGGTCCTCGTGGTTATGAATAAAGCCTTTTTGGATAAAGAAAAAACGTTATCCGCAAACGCACGACTTTTATCCGCATCCACACGTTTGTTATCTTAATCGACTGGCGTTACAATAATATGTTTAATGAGGAGAAAGCATGAAGCAATACCTTTAGACACTTGAGGAGAAAGTCGTTCCCTTCTGCTTTGTAGGCCTATATCATGTGCTATGTTTAAAATGAATGTCATTACAGCCAGAATTGCGACCCTTTCCATTTCGGAGCGTTCAATATGCTTAATGGCATAATTTGAATGATATAAGCATAAATCATCGCCTTTCATTTTTCATATGAAAATGATCGTGTGTCCTCCGGAGAGGCCGAGTGCAGGTCATTTTAGTTGACGCCCGTGGGCAACCTGCGCGTCGTAATGAAGTGACGATCAAAATGTCACAATCACCCAGTCCCCGAGCCACAGTAATTAATTCCCAGGGATTAAAATCCTGGATGGCTCGGCCAGGAATCGAACCCGGAGCACTTCGGGACAAAGCCTAGCATGCTAACCACCGAGCCTTTTTCGTTAAAGTACTTTATTTGTGCGTGCTGGTTATTGTGGAAAAAGTACAAGCTGGGTTAATTGTCATGGAAAAATATATGTCCTAACATCCGGGTGCCAGCAATGATATTCAACAAGTTCTGATTTTAATCCGAAAACTATCCGCAAATTGACTCAAAACATTATCCGCAGTCTATCCGCTAAGGGAGAAGGAAAAAGAGTAATCAAAGTCGGAGATATGGAATTGGAAGTGGTGAAAAACTTCAAATACTTGGGAAGTGAACTGACTGAATATGGAAGAATAGATTTGGAAATTAGCAAAATAATACAACTCGGGAGTGCTTTCTACCAAGAGGTACGGGGACTAGTATGGAACAAGGATATACCAATTAAGGGTAAAGAAGTTATGTACAAAGCATATTATGTTCCTATAATGACATATGCAGCAGAAACAACGACTAAGAAGGATGAGAGCAGACTACAGGCAGAAGTATGGTCCAGAAAACGAGGAGAGACAGAGTGAGTAATGGAGATATACGGAAAGAACTGGGAGTACAGAAACTAAAGGACAAACTGGAGCAAAAATGATTGAGATGGTTTTTGACATGTCAAACGGATGAATAAAGAAAGGCTACCAAGACGAGCACTGGAACGACGGATGACAGGGAAGAGAGGACGAGCAAGACCAAGAATGCATTGGATAGACTCGGTGAAGTATAGTATTAGAAAATGGAACCTGGATTGGAACACTGTGTTGGAAGAGGAATGGTGGAATGACAGAACAAAGTGGAGAGGAACTATATTTGCCCCCACCCAGTGTCCGCTGGAAAAGGGGAAATGAAGAAAATGGTGATATCCGCTATTCGAACAGCCATGCAAATTATATCCGCATCCCTACAGGGCTCTAGTTATGACCAGGCAAGGTAAGGTACCCAAATATGGGCTGATGACCTCGTAGTTCCGCCCCTTAAAACAACAATAACAAAAAGGTACTGTACCTAGTGACCAGCATTTCGTTGCTATGTCATACTTTCCAGCTTTCGAAAAGGTACTTTCTTTCTGCGTGCTGGTTATTGTGGAAAAAGAACAAGCTGGGTTTATATTATCAATAAAACACTCGCGTGAGTGACCGCTACAGTTATATTCTACAGAAAGCGTCATTGTCTTATTGCTTTTCTCGAGCGGCCTGTTGCTATGGAGATATGGGCTATGTTATATTTCTATCGTGGTGTTTACACCGTGTTCCTTTCAGTCTGGTCAGTGTAGTGGGTCTCAACGTACGTGGTCTGAAACCTGTGATCATCGAAAGTAAAGCTAAGAGTGAATCATAAAGTGGTATTTGCATTTGTATGTGTATAATATTTATGTTTGAATTGCAGCCAATGGCCAAAGCACGGTATTTTAATTGAACGCCCGTAGGCCCCACATCAAGTTCAATTTCAATTAGTTCCAACATTGGCTTCAGAGGCGCCACTGTCATTGACACATAGCGGCGAAAGATGAAATTTGATAAAGCGTTTCTAACCAAACAACCTACACATTTGGATACACGCTAGCAAATGTAGTGGTAGGGTCTTTTACATGCCATAATTCTATAACTTGGGCCCGCCGGCTTCACTTCCCCTCCGAACGAAGGCATACTGAACGATTTTAACGATCTTTAAAATCCGACAATTTCGGCCGGGTTTGAAACCGCGATCTTGGGCATAGCTGTTCAGTATGCTTCAGACTATGCCAAAGAAGCTATGTGGACAATATCATTGCATTTTAAGTGCTCAAAATTTGTAAACATTTCATTTCAGATAATCAACTTGGTGTCCTCCTTTGAAGGACAATAATCTGGTCATATTCAACGCAATTTATCTTTATCATCACCATGCTTTTATATTTGAGCATAAATTAAAAGATATTAAACGTTGCAAATATAAGCAATTCCCATTCTAATTTCAAAAAAGATATACTGTACTAATTGGCGATCGGGGACACTGTAAATATATGATACATATTTATATTCTCTCCCTCCTTATTCCAACCAATCCATAGTCACACCTTGAACGTGATTCTTGTCTTCTCCCGAGAGAAGCATCTGCCATAAACAATTTCCATCAATAATGCAACTGTCGAAATAATAAGGCCAATTGTTAAAATAAAAAAGGGTCCTTGCACATGATCGACTGTGAACACCACATTTTGATCCCTTTCAATAAACTCTCTCTTCTTAATATCTACAAAAGTTTCTACTTTCGATACCTCAGACCACCATTTAAACAGCAGTCCACATTCTCTCATCCTTGTCAATACAGCATTGAACTTATTTGTATACGGGCTATTTTTTCTTAGAAAAATAGCGACCTCGAACATGACTCCCGAATGTTCTAATAGGATGAGCGGTTTATTTCTTGGCCTCTTTTGCATTAAACTTATCGTAGTTGCACTAGGACAGAATATTGCATTATTGTTTTCATTTTCCACCGTCTTTATCAATTTGTCATCCTCATAAATGTCAATATCTTCATATTTTACAATCTGCAAATATTGCAGAACATCAAAATACTTAATTTTGTCAACTATCCTACTGGGTATAACATCATATACGTTCTTCAAACCCACCACGAAAGTTTTCACGGTGGCATAGTGTAGTTTAGAGTCTGCTAAATCCTCTAGATTTAGAATTTGATTCTCAAAACCCGGATTAGTGAGGACCCCAATTAACTTGGACTGAAATGCTGAATTGATCAACAAGCAGCAGAACACCCAAACAGCAAATATAACTCGTGATATGGAACGATTTGGTTGATGATTTAACGATATGCCAATCAATATAGACCATGAATTTAGAGCAGAGAGAGCAATGCCGTCACTAGTGGAGAGTAGAAAAATAACAATTGATGTCAGTATGCAGGAAGTAAGAACCAACGTCCAGATCTGGGAGCTGAATATGAGCGTGAGTGCCTTCCAACGGGGAATTCGCTCAGCCCTCGGAACAAACCACAAGAGACCATCTTTTACATGCGGGACAGTCATGTCCATTGCCTCCCACTTCTCGTCAGTTGGCTTGTGACCACCAAATGTTAAATCAGCATGACCATTAACTACATCACCGAGTGCTCCGACCCAACTTCCATTATCCAAACGTCCACCCCGTTGTCCATAAATTGTCCCGGTGTGAGAAGGAAATATAAGATCTACGCAAAGGCCATATTTATTTGTTACTGTTAATATTAGATTTACCCCAAACCCAGTGAATTTTTTTGAAAGCTTGTCTTTTGATTTTCTCCGCGTATAATCAGTAAATGGCGTAAACGGTCTCACTGCAGCAGTAAGTTGGCAGTTAATGAACTTATTTGGAATCTTTTTAGGAAACAGTTCAGTATTACTCTCAAAATAACCTTGTCCTTCCATCAGCCACCTATCTAGAACAACAAGATCCTTGGTATTGCTTCCACAGTGTCCTGAATCACTGAAAGGAAACCAAGTGTACAGGTTCACCGAAGAAACGACCATGTTCGATATCGGTGAAGAGATAAGTACCAAAATATTCAATACGTACATCTTCCAAAGTCTGTCCACAGCACGATTAACTGCAATTTGCTCATCCTTGACCTTAATAGCTCCATCGATTACAACTATAAATCGAACACTGGCACTCAGAGCATAGGTTTGGTCTAATGTTTGAATCTGTGTGAAAACTTGATCACTTTGTTCAGTTCCTTGCAACACAATCAAGATATTATCTACTTGTTCTCTCTCCTGTCTTGGTAGCTTATCGTGTCTGCAGTAAGAGACTACACCTGTATGATTTATATTGGAGAAATATTCTTGAAGAAACTGATCAAGGAACGGATGCTCCCAGAGAGCGATCCTAGAGTGATCGAAACAAATCAGGAGACGTTGTTCTTGATCGAAGTAACGTTCAACAATATTCAGTAGACAGTTGTTAAGATGACTTGTTTTACTGTTAATATATAGCCCAGTGCCTTTTACTTCAGCACACAGTAGAATCATGAATAAACACAGAACATCGTACTGCGTGCTTTTAAGACGAGCATTTACGAGAACGCTCATTATTTTTTACTTTATTGTCTTCCTTGCAGAAGTATGGATGAATATCAGATGCAGTTGCAATGCTTCTATTGATGAACCTGAAATTAAAATGAATGACACATGTGTTACACTGACACACTGGAGTATTTTGATAATGAGTCTTCGGGGTCTTAGTACGTAAACAGTGCTATCAGATTAGTATCGCACGGAGTTGAGATGACGCACGCCACATGAACTACCAGCCCGTCCCCAGCGGACGACGAACCATGCGATCAGTACATTTATCCGCTGTACGTCATATATGTTCATCGCTACACCCGAAAGTCACAGGAGGAGCCTCGACGTACGTTCTAACTTCATTGCTCACCCACTAAGACCCCGCAGCCTTATCAGGAGTAGTATTAAAATAACACATAGATTCAAACATTCACGGTCCGGTAAATTATTATATTATTTTATTCTTTGGTCTTTGCTGTTTCAAAAGTAATTGAAATATACTAATCGTTTTGCTACGAACAGCGCCTGCATTTTAAAATAGTGATCTAATCAAGTGTGAAAATGAGGTAATATCATGTTGGAAAAATCTTCAGTTCGTCACCAGACTGTAAGTGATGTATGTAATTAGACAGACAATGCGCCTATTTTAATTGGGAATAATTATAATTATGTATCCCCTTTCTGGACATCCTCATATTACTTATTTCCCCTCCCCTCACATTTTCATATCACACTGGTATACATATTAAACTGATCTATTCCCTGTAGTAAACGTTCCGTCCTACAACTAAAAATGGATCACCTCGTGGTATAGTGACTAGCATGCTTGGGGGTCACCTCAGAGGTCCGGGTTCGATTCTCGGTATTGCCAAGAAATTGTAATTCTTCCGTGAAGGCTGGAACGGGGTACACTCAGCCTTCTGAGGCAAAACTGAGGAGAGGAGGGTCATATTCCCACCTCAGCCATCCTGGAATAAGTTTTCCCTGATTGCGCCCACCTCTACTCCAGGCAAATGCTGGGATGTTTCCTTACTTAAAGACCACAGCCACCAGCTTTACTATCATATCCCCAATTTACAAATACACACAATAGCACAGGCAACACAATAACACGTTATCACACTCACCCAAATACACTATTATACGCTATATGAATACGATGCCAGCCCGTACAACAAAGAAAGGCGCCTTATCAACCTACATCCAGCCATCTAGTGACGAACAAAGTAACTCCTCTAAATAGTACAACCTCATTTGCCACACTTAATTAGACCAAACTATTCTGTTGAATATGCAGGCACAGTTCCTAGCGAAACTTTGAGTAGAATTCTATCAGCTGCAATACTGATCTCTTTTCTGTACTAAACATTCCAGTCTCCAACTAAAATTGGACCTCTCGTGGTGTAGCGACTAGCGTTCTTGGCTATCGCCTCGGAGGTCCGGGTTTGATTCCCGGGTCTACCAAGGAATATTAATCCTGGTGTGAGGGTTTGAACGGGTTATACTCAGCCTCGTGAGGCAAAACTAAGAAGAGAAGGGTGCGATTCTCACCTCAGCCATCCTGGAAGTGGTTATTCGTAATTTTACCACTTCTACTCCAGGTAAATGGCACGGCCGGCTCCTTCCCAATCATATTTTTAATTTACGAATATTGACACATATACAGCTATCACAGTAACACATGTTATCACACAAATTCCACAAACACCCAAATACACGGGGCTATAACCACAGTCGTAGGCCCTAGAATAAGCAATAACAGTAACTATTAAATAGGTGTGTTATCTGTCTACCTACCCACAGCCAGCCATCTAGAAATTTGTTTTGGATTTTGAAATAATTAAAAAACAGATTTAAGCGACTCAACACCATACCTAATCAACGACAACTAGTTGTGTACTTGGTTAATAGATGCCATCGCAGTCGGCTCCTGGTGACAAACGTTGGAACCTAAGAGCGTTAGTCAGATCTAACCTATAATATAACATCACACAATTTTAATTGGTGGCAGTTTCTTTTACATGCCATATATCTATGATATGGGACCGCCGGAATTACTTCCCCTCTAAAGGAAGGCATACTGAGGGAATTTTAACGCTCTTAAAAAATCCAACGACTTCTGCCGGGTTTGAACCCGCGATCTTGAGCATAGAAGCTCAGCATGCTACCGACTACGCCACTGAAGGCGCTAACGACCCCTGTATTCAGATTGTTATGCCGTTCAGGTTCCTAATGTTCTTATCGTGGTTTGGATAGAGAATGGATTGCCATGGCCTCTTACAGAGATAAATGGAAAACTGGTGTTCATGTCTTGACCAACTGTTGCCATGGAAACGACCAGCCTTGCCATTCCATCATCAGTTTATTTTCTGACTTTATTATCCTTCGCTCTGTGTCAAAAGGCCGAAATCAGAAGAATGAGAAAGACTATCGAAAATTCATGTAGCCAAAGCTTTCTTCTCGTCTTGAACTATGTGTATGCAAAATGTGGTTGAGATTGGTGGAACGGTGTAGATTTATATACAGAACAAACCCATCCACCTACATAAGCACATACAGTACATACACTTACCCACGTACAGACTTTCACATTTATATACAACTAGCTGAAGTACCCGTGCTTCGCTACGCGTCATAAATAAATTAAAATGTGAAGGTGACAGTTAAAACAGGGGATAGGCGAGGTGCTGCGCAGAAGGGAGATTAAGGATGGAACATTTTGTCCAACTACACCGCTCGGCGTTGACCGTGTTTTATAGCACAAATTTAGGTTTTACTCGCTAATAGTTGCAGATACCTTTCGGATAGAAAATGTAATTTTAAACCTCGCATATGCCATCAAAAGTTTGCTATTTCTTAGCGTTCTCATTTTATTTGAAATGGAAATATGAAAGTTTGAAACCAAAGGGTGTAGTGACGTCACTAAAATGGTCGCCATTTTAAATAGTGCAAAGTATTGAAATCAAAGGTAACCTATATGTTAACCAGGTAAATCAGCTACTTCCATGTAAAATTCACGTAAATCGGACCAGTGGTACTTGCGAGATTGAGTAATACACAGACACACACCATCTCAATTTTAGCCTCGCTTCGCTCGCGTCATAGTCGTATCATATTGTTTTTCAATGAAATGCAGGTTTAACCCCGTTAACACCCCTTTCGAACCTGAATACCCAAAAATCCCTCCTTAGTAGATGTTTTCGACACACAACAAACAAACATATCCCCAAAATATCATTCTTCTAACTTTAATAGTTTTGGTTGGTCGATGAGAGCAAACATACAAAAATCCTTCCTTAGTGGACGTTTTTCTTCCAGAAGTTCACCCCTCCCCATATGCCCCTTAAATTGCATTTATGAAAACACGGTCGAACACCTATTTATTTTATTTATTTATTCATTTATTTATTTATTTATTTATTTATTTTTAAGCTGATAGATTTCCTCCGAGTTTCAGACTCCTCCCTATGTCGTTTAAGAGATACACGCTCAGTTAGGAATCTTTCAACCCCCACTTTTCATCCCTTTCACCTCATAATATACACTACATCGAAAAACCATTAGACATGTGTCAGCTTATTTTTAATGATTAGTATATGTGCCAAGTATCACATCCCCAAATGAAACCACTCGTGAGATATTGTTATTCAATGGAAAGCACGTTTACCCCCTCAACACCTCTTTAGAACCTGAATATCCCAAACTCTTTTCTTAGTGGACGTTTTCGACATACAACGAACATATCCCCAAAATTTCATGTTTCTAACTTCAATAATTTTGGCTGGGCGATGATGAGTGAGTGAGTCAGTCAGGATATTTTCTTTCATTTATTTTTGATAATTTCACCCGTCCCCATGAACCCCTTAAATTGGATTTATGAAACAAACTGTCAAACACCTATTTACTTATTTAAAGCTGTTTTCCCCCTGAGTTTGATGAGTGAGTAAGTGAGTCAATCAGTAAGGACACTTTCTTTCCTGGTTTTTTTCCCCATAAATTCACCCCTCTCCAAGGGCCCCTTAAATTGGATTTTTGAAAAAAACGTTCGAACACCTATTTACTTGTATTTTAAGCTGTTTTTTCCCACCGAATTTCAAACTTCACGCCTATGTCGTTTCAGAGATACACGCTCCGTCAAGAATCCCTCAACCCCCAATTTTCACCCCTTTCACCTCATAATATACACCACATCGATAAACCCTTAGACATATGTCTGATTATTTTTAATGATTAGTTTATATACCGAATATCACATCCCCAAACAAACAACTCATGAGATATCGTTATTCAATGAAATGCACGTTTACCCCCTTGACACGTCTCTAAAACCCGAATAAACAAAAATCATTCCTTAGTTAACGTTTTCGACATACAGCGAACATATTCCCAAAATTTCATGTTTCCAACTTTAATAGTTTTCGCTGGGCGTGATGAGTGAATGAGTCAGACAGGTCATTTTCTTTCATTTATTTTACCAGAATTTCACCCCTCCCCATGGGCCCCTTAAATTGGATTGATTAAAAAACGCTTGAACACCTATTAACTTATTTCTTAAGCTGTCTTTTTCCCCTGAGTCAGTCGGTTAGGACATTTTCTCTCATTTTTTCCCCCAGAATTTCACCCCACCCCATTGGCTCCTTAAATTAATTTATGAAAAAAAAAACAGTCGAAAACCGATTTACTTACTTTTTAAGCTGATTTTTTTTCGCTGAGTTTCAAATTTCTCGCCTATGTCGTTAAAGAGATAGGTCTACACGCTCCATTAGGAATCCTTCAACCCCCACTTTTCAGCCCTTTCACCTCATAATAATACACCACATCGAAAAACGCTTAGACACATGTCTGCGTATTTTTAATGATTAGTTTATATGCCGAGTATCACATCCACAAATGAAACCACTCGTGAGATATTGATATTCAATGAAATGCAGGTTTAACCCCCTTAAGACCCCTTTAGAACCCGAATATCCAAAAAACCTCCCTTAGTGTACGGTTTTGACATACAACGAACATATCCCCGAAATGTCATGTTTCCAACTTCAATATTTTTGGCTGGGCGATGATGAGTGAGTGAATGAGTCAGGACATTTCCTTTCATTTTTTTTTCTTCAGAATTTCACCCCTCCCGATGAACCCCTTCAATTTGATTGAAAAACAAACTGTCGAAAAGCTATTTACTTACTTTAAAGCAGTTTTCCCCCCCTGAGTTTGATGAGTGAGTCAGTCAGTCAATCAGTTAGGACACTTTCTTTCCTGTCCCCCCCCCCCCGAATTTCACCCCTCCCCATGGGCCCCTTAAATTGGATTTATGGAAAAGCGGTCAAACACATATTTACTTATTTTTATGCTGATTTTTTTCCCGCTGAGTTTCAAACTCCTCGCCTACGTCGTTTAAGAGATACACGCTCCGTTAGGAATCTTTCAATCCCCACTTTTCACCCCTTTAACCTCATAAACACATCGAAAAACCCTCCGACACGTTTCTTGTTACTTTTTAATGATAAGTTTATATGCCGTGTATCACATCCCCCAATGAAACCAATCGGGAGATATTGTTATTCAATGAAATGCAGGTTTAATCCCCTTAAGACCCCTTTAGAACCTGAATATCCGAAAATCCTCCCTTAGTAGACGGTTTTGACATACAATGAACATATCCCCAAACTGTCATGTTTCTAACTTCAATAATTTTGGCTAGGCGATGATTAGTGAGTGAGTAAGTGAGTGAGTCTGGACATTTTCTTTCAATTTTCTTTTTTCAGAATTTCACCCCTCCCCATGAACCCCTTAAATTTGATTTATGAAAAAAAAACTGTCGAACAGCTATTTACTTACTTTAAAGCAGTTTTTCCCCCTGAGTTTGATGAGTGAGCCAGTCAGTCAATCAGTTAGGACACTTTCTTTCCTGTCCCCCCCCCCCCCAGAATTTCATCTCTCCCCATGGGCCCCTTAAATTGGATTTATGAAAAAACTGTCAAACACATATTTACTTCTTTTTTATGTTGATTTTTTTTCGCTGTGTTTCAAACTCCTCGCCTATGTCGTTTAAGAGACACACGCTCCGTTAAGAATCTTTTAATCCCCACTTTTCACCCCTTTCACCTCATTATATACACCACATCGAAAAACCCTCAGACACATGTCTTCTTATTTTTAATGATGAGTTTATATGCCGAGTATCACATCCCCCCATGAAACCAATCGGGAGATATTGCTATTCAATTAAATGCAGGTCTACCCCCTTAACACCCCTTTAGAACATGAATAGCCAAAATGTCTCTCTTAGTGGGCATTTGCGGCCCTTGAGGAAGCTGCATACCAGATTTCATTCCAATCCGTTCGGTGGTTTCTGAGATTTCGTGATGAATAAATGAATGAGTGAGTGAGTGAGTGAGTGGTATTTGAAAAATATATAGTAGAAAGAAGATAGTGTCAAGTCTTTGTTATGCTAAACTCGGTTGACAGTGCTGTGTGAGCAGTTGAGTAACTAACGGGATTTCAAGTAAAGATCCTCATTTTATATACCGGTAGTGCTGAGCGCAATTGGCATCAAGTCGGCCGTGTCTGGACTTGAGCTATGTTGCCATGGAAACTATCTGCCTTACCATTCCTTCATGAGTATATTTTATGATTTGATTAGCCTGTTTTTGAGTGAAAAAGGGCCGAAATCAGAAGAATGAGAAAGACTATCGAAAATTCATGTAGCCAGCGGTTCCTTCTGGGTCCTAAACTATGTGTATGCAAAATATGGTTGAGATTGGTGGAACGGTGTAGATTTGTATACGGAACCAACATATATACATACATACATACATACATACATACATACAGACTTTCAATTTTATATATTAGATAAGATATGGGGAAATTTAGAAAATTCATTTTTCTAAGGTTTTATGGAATCGCTAAATAAAGCCCTTCTGGTCTGAGTGTGATTTAATTTGTTCAAAATCCAATTTGAAAGGAAAGGTATATACATTCCTTTAAGAGTGGGAGATTGAGGGCAACGGTGAAGGACAGCTCAAAGGAAGAGAAAATTGTGAAATGTGGATAAGAGAAAAATTATGTCAACAATTTCTGAATGTTGAAGTTTGTATGAGTGCTTGTCTGGAAATGCGTATAATCGTTGTACAAGATATAAGACAGCCACAGACTATTATTGTTTCCTAAAAGAAGCACTGAAACAAACCTTTGGGATTGATGACCAAGTTTCTAAGTCCTTTACACTCAATTTCTTGATCGAATTTCAATAATCCAAGACGGTAAATTTAAGTTATATGACTTCTACATTTAAAAACACAATCCATATGTACTTACCATGAAGTATCTCACTGGGTTACCAGAGTAACGTCAGGACCTGTGACTTGGACTCACTTTCACATGTGATAAACTCTGAATAAGACACAATACAGTTCCCTAGATCGAAACATACTTGTTTGTATTGCCATTATCAGGATAAGAATCAATCCCTTGAAATATTATTCCTCCCGGCTTGGAAAGCTGACACAACTGAAATAAAGACCCCGTGATTATTGATTTGATTGTTATCAATTTCTCAAGAGCAGTCCTACCATGCAGATAATGCGAGGAATTCAATAAATTCACGGTTGAAATCCAAATACAGAACGTGTTTTAAGCGTGTGTTCTTTGTGTCAAGGAATAATAATAGAGGTACATCATCAGTAATCGCATTGCGCTGATAAGAAGTACGATACTTTCTGATACCAACGTTAGATAATGGAACGTTTAGCTGTTGATACTCTGAATTTCTCGTATTAAATCACCCATCTCTGTCTGCCTATAAAATAAGAATGATAAGTATCTAAGTAGTTCAGTCTTCTGCATTCATTTCGTTTGTCATAATGTGAAAATATAAATCACAACAGCATTCACGATAAACAGAATATAACAGATCACAGATGGTGATATGGATGGGAACTAACGCCCCTAAGCAAACCCGTGTATGAAACGTGACAAACATCAACCATCCGTCAGAAAGCATTGATATATGACATCATCTTTCTTCTGGCCGGCAGGTGTCAGCACTAACCATCCCTGTCACTGTAGATTTGGCTTTGATAAATGAATATTGGCGAATCACTTCGGGACTTTGCGACAACGTGGAAACGTCTGTGAAATCTGTTTGATAACCCTTGCCATTATAATGGCTGTGACTGTGTACATTTTGTAATTGGGGTTTCGGTAAGAGTTGTGTTGTTGTTGTTTTAAGGGGCCTAACATTGAGGTTATCGACCTCGGTAAGAGTTAGCCATGGCCTTCTCCTAAGTACAATCCCGGCATTTCCACGGTGTGGAAGAGGGTAAATCATGGAAAATCACTTTTGGAATGGATGAGGTAGGAATTGAATCCACGTCTTCTCAGTTTTGCCTCAGAAGGTGAAATGAATTCCTTCACAGACCTCAGACGAGACTTAAATTTCTGCGCTGAGCCGGGATTTGAATCCGTATACTAGTCACTGCACACTCTAGAACGAACATCACATTAACACAGGTTATCACACTAATTAATACACACACACTAGAGCATTCATCACATTATCACAGGTTATCACACTAATTAATACACAAACACTTAAATATGTTCACAATCACAATCCCCTCAAATAAGCAACAACAACTAAGCCATGATAATAAACTAAGGTTATGGCCGACCTTTCAGCGTAGTGAGGGTCTGTGTCTGGTCATCTTCTGTTTGTTGGTGTTGTTTTATTTGATGGGTTTGGAGATAGGTGTCATGTAGCCCCGTGTACTTGGGTGTATGTGGAATCTTTGTCTGATAACCTGTGTTATAGTTATGGCTGAATCAGTTAGTGTACTTGTAATTCAGGTGAGGATTGGGAAGGAGACCGCCATGGCCTTACGTTAGGAACTATTAGAAGTGGGAATTGAAACCCTCTTCTCTGTTTTCCCTTACGAGGCTACGTGTACCCGTTCCAGTCTTCAGACCAGAACTTATGTTCTTGGGAGAGCAGTGATTCATTATCTCTTTCTAATGAAATTCCCAATACTTAGAGGCAATTTTTTTCCGAGTAGCTAAGATTTTCGACCCCCTTCAATTTCTCGCTCCAGTCATTGTTAACGCCAAACTGTTCATGAAAGAACTATGGTCTCTTAAGTGCGAATGGGATGAAGCTGTCCCCACTTCTTTCCTTAATAGATGGCTTTCCTTTCGCTATAGTTTTCACTAATTGAAATTCCCAGAGCTTTAGTTATTATTTCATCTAACACCCTTGTACTTCATGTCTTTGCTGACAGTTCCGAAAAAGCTTATGTTTGTTGTGCATACCATGTTCATTACACTTCTTTAAATGAATCTTCACGCTTGAATCTTATTTGTGCTAAATCTAAAGTAGCTCCCCTTAAGACCATTTCCTTACCTTGGCTTGAATTGTGTGCCGCTCTCATGGCAGTAGAAATTTCCCACAAACTGCAAAACACTTTAAAGATTCAATTTTCCCGAATTTGGTTATGGAGCGACTCTCTGATCACTCTTTCATGGATCTCCAAAACTCCTACTCATTGGAAAAATTTGTCGCCAATAGAGTTGCCAAAATACCAACTCTTTCGTCAGGATGTCAATGGAGACACGTTCCCAGCGCTGATAATCCCACTGATGTTATCTCACGTGGTTGCTCACCGTCTCAATTAGTCATATTTGATCTTTATTGGCATGGTCCCTCGTTGTTAGTTAAGGACTCTTCTTGTTTGCCTTCTAAACCACCAGCTCCATTGTCCAACTTTTCCGGCACTAAAGTAGTAAAAGAGAGCTCTTCTCGTCACGTCGCTAGCGTTTCATTTTCTTTGTCGTCTAATTGTTCTTCTTTTTACAAACTCATCCGGATTTTTGCTTATCTTCTTAGGTGGAAATATCTTGTCATTGATCAACCCGTTCTTCCTAAAATACATTAAGCTAACCATGAATTAATGCTTGCCACCACTAAGGCTTTGCAGCTCACTCAGCAGGAAACTTTTCCAACCGAACTGTCATGGCTTTCCGCAAAGAAAGAACTTCCTATGTCAAGCCGTCTTTGCGCCCTCGCTCCTTTTCTCGAAGAAAGTGGGCTACTGAGAAGAGGCGAAAGGTTTTCTCACTCCTCACTCCCCAGAGACAAAAAACATCCGGGCATTTTGCCTTCTAAACATCACGTAACTTCTTTTATCATACGTGAATTTCACTGTCGTAATTTACATGTTGGTACTCGCACCCTGCTTTGTCTACTAAGGGAAAAGTACTGGATAATAAATGGCGTTCTCGAAGGTTCTTCAGTTATATATAAATGCATTCCCTGCTTTAAAGTGAAAGCTAAGGTCAGCACTCAGATTATGGGCGATTTACCTTTTTCCTCTTTTCTCCCAGCTGACTTTTCGCTTTAACTGTCGTTGATTATATTGTAGGGGACCTGAGTGGGGACCCTCTACAATGTAGTGTTCAGTGGGAGGAGAAAAGGGAATTTGGGGGAATGCTTGAGATTAGCGTGTAGGGAGAGGGGGCGTTGGATCAGTCCAAGAGCGTGGACGGGGCTCGAAAAGAGAACTCCCAATTGTGTTGTCTGGTTGGGTAGTTCGAGGGTGCGGTCTCGGAGTTAAGGGCTGCTTGGTGCCAGAGGTTTTGAGCAGCTGATCGGCTGCCACTTAGAATAATGCAAACGTGGGCGCGGCTCGCGCTAAGAGCGAGACAAGTAAAGAGTGACGTAGGCGCGTGGCTGATTACGGGCGCCACGGAGCAATTCATTAAGTGTTCCCTGAATCCTACCGGGGACGGGGGATGAAGGGTAGAACTTAACAATTAAGCAAATAAACTAGATGACCAGATACTTGTAAAAGGTATCGCTTTAATCGGTACTTCCAACTGGGAGTACTTCTAGAATTTGCAGAGCAGTTATTAAACCTGATGCTATCACAATTCAAACAATAAGGGGCGAAAGTGTGACTGTATGTGTGAGGAGTGTAGATCGCTTATACACTTACCCTTCGGCGGAGCGGCGTTCTGCAGTGGTCTGGCACAAGGTGACACTGAGGCAGACTGACCCCGAGTTACCTCACCTCTACAGTTTTAAAACCTTTTATTGGTGAGTGTGCATAATTGCACTTTTCACAGGATGTGAGGAGCTGACCGAGGTCGTTGAATTCCAAGTTGCGGGGTCATTGAAGGTTGTTGCTATGAGATGTGTAGTGGAATTTCTATAAGGCGTTTATGTGGGGATGGATGTACTTGATAATAGGGGATGAGGGTGCATCCCCCGGATGCAACAACTCCTTCGACGGAGCTTGTCATCGTCCTCGATTATGGGACGAAAACTAGGCCGTAGGGGTAGTTTTTCTTGTGGGTGTGTGTGTGTGCATGGACATCTGTTTCTGTCTTGAAGTGTCTTCTCTCTTCTTTGCTTCTTTTGGTTTCTTCTGCTCTTCTATGATATCCCTTAGGACAGAAGGTGGGAACGTCGGGGGGAGTGGCTAGCCCCGTGGAAGGCGAGTAGTTGAAGAAGTGAACGCTTGGAATATGGAGAGGTGGGTAGTATCGTAGATCGAAGTATGGAGGGGTCAGTGTACAGTGCCTCGTAGAATAATTTTGCCTCGGGTTCGTGTCTAGCGATCAAGTGTAGGTGTTTTGGTGAGGGGGGGGGGGACTTAATTAATCCATATACAAAGTGCATCATTACAACTTCGGTGCAGTGGCACATACAAATAGATATCAATCCAAACCTTGTACAAAAAGAAACACAATCAATAAACAAAACATAGTGACATCATCCTCTGTAAATGAAATATGGCGGGAATTTGGACCCTATATAATTCTTAATCATCATCATCATCAACATTGACATTTATCAATCATCATCATCATCAACATCATCAACAATCATCATCATCCTCATCAATCATCACCATCTTTATCAACATCATCATCAACAATCATCAATCATCACCACTGTGGGCCATCCGAAGGGGAAAAACGTCGGTAGGGCCTATCGTACTCTCCGTCCTCACAAACCTGGACGGGATGAATAAATGCCCTTGGGTAACGAAAATACAAAATATGGACAGCAAATTGAAAGAATAGATAGAATAGGAAAAGAAAAGAAATGCCTCGGTGTGTAAGTTAAGGGGGTAAGAAAAATTTGTTTATTGTGTGAGGGAGAAAGGAGGCATTTTTACAAATGTGATTTTAGAAGGAACGAAAGGAAAAGAAATAAAACAGCGTGGTGCCACCTGTGGCGTGTGTAACAAAGATACAGTGGGCATAAGAACAAACCAAATAATATGCAACGGTGTCGGCCATGTACTCTGTGCCGTAATTACAGATGAACTCTCTCTCGTGCCGTAGCACTAACATGGGAGCTTATAAATTACGCATAACCATTTCCACTCTGTGGATACCTTATAATCCGACCTTAAGCGCGCTAACTTTTACCAGTACCGTAATGCAAAGCTAGTCTAGGCAATGGCAAACTAATGATATGTCCATGGATCGTCCCCTGTTGGAGGACGGTCCATCTTGGCGGGGAAGGTCTACCCTTACAGACAGTGGGTACAACCCACGCCGCCGTATTCCACCTCTCATTTCAGGTGTGTGTGTTCCGCCCAGCGGGAGTGGATATCCCACAGTTATCCCTAACCGTGGGACGGAGATGCTGTGAAATAACGTTAAAATTCAGTGTGAGGAAAAGGTGTGAGAGCTGGGGCGAGTGAGCTCTGGGTGTGTGAGAGAGAGGGTGAGACGAGCGCGTGTCAGGGCGTGGGCAAGATATATACATGGGACTATATACAAAATCGCCATCTGTGGGGAAAGATAGAAATCAGACTATGGGTGTAAAGGCATCCCGCTGGCTAGCTGCTGTATGGTCCTGTAAGACATGTACTGATCATCATGTGTCACCCTGGTGACCTGTATCACCTGGTGTGTATACAATTAAAAATGTGTAGATCCATCTGTGGAGAGAATAAAACATAAATGTAAGTCATAAACATAGACTAATCATATGTTCGCTTGTATTGTCACCTGTAAAAAAATATCTCTTGACACTTCGTGCTGCCAGCTGTCGGCGCACGGTGGATCGCCGTTTGAAAATAAAACATGAAAATAGGATTAAATGCGCATCTCGCAATTGTAAATGGTCACATCGTGTGATACCGTAATATCGAATTGTCGGGTTTACACGGCTGCGGAAATTCGCAGTCCGAGGCCGATCGATAATCGATCTTTCCCGTGTAAGAGTATCTTATATCTAGTTACAGACTAATTTTATGTATATATAAAAAAATTGGCTCGAAATGTTGACTTAACCTAGTGCCGAAATACCCCCTTGTAAGCTACTGTCTTGCAACAGTGGCTTATTAAATTTGCTTAACTAAGTTGCCTGCCAAAAGCAACTGACTTATTTACTAGAATTATGACCGAGGAATATCTCCCTTTCGGGGGTTTCGTGCGTGCAAATTCTGGAAACGCCGGAGTCTCCAGAACAGCCAGACCGCGGTCCTAAACGTCCCGCCTTACCTAAGGGGCCTCGTGCGTGCTTTTCCCGGTGGTCTCGATCACCACCAGGCTGCCAGGCCTAAGTCCTTCTACACTTTCTTCCTTAAATTAAATTGAGGGTCGTCGGCCATAGGCATACTCTGCCAGGCTGGTCCCTCAACAGAGTAATCGGACAAGGGCATTTCTCCTGATCGTCCGTAACCTAGATGTTGACTGCCCCCCTTAATAACTAATATGTGTGTATGTGTAGAGGCCTGTGTAATTACTGCCGTATAATGTCGCAAATCGCATATTGCAAGTCATATATTGCAAGTACGTCGCAACGGAACGCCTGAAATAGGCAAGAGACCAAAGGATCCATAGGACGAAATTGCAAGGTAATACAAACGTGTCCCCCCCCCCCCCCTGGGGCAATATCAGAGAGACCACCGGTGATCTATACCTCGGCCAGGGAGAGAACCGTGGGCATGTCGCAAATCGTCTATCATCATTTATAAGGTAGTATCGTCCTCGGGGGTATGGCCAAAGAGATCATCGGTGAAAGATACCTCGGCCCGGGAGATAATCGTATATATTCAGCATTATTTATCATTCATTAATATGTATCTTCACCTGTCGCTGCAGGTCTTAGCTTCGCGGAATGAAGCTTACTACATATCTTAAAATCTAACTAAAAGTCAAGTTACGTGGGTCGTCCCTGGGTGGAGGGTCTATCTTGTCCGATCCTGAGTTGGTCAATACCCCCATCGGACCATCAAGATTCCGCCCGCAGGTCTGGCGTTGTCGACAGTAGTGCATTATGGGTGGAGCCCTCCGTCGCGTCAGGGGACAGGCTAGGTGCTCCCGTCAGCTTCGGTGGCTGCCCGCCCTATGTCGTTGCCGCTTCGACCTTCCGTCGTTCGTCGGAGTCCATGTCATGGGCTATGGTGGCCCTTAGTCCAGGTCAATGCTTACCAATATTTTCCAATATTGACCAATATTTACCATTATTTACCATTAATTACCATTATTTACCATTATTTACCATTATCCTATTTCCCCAAGGAAAATAGGGTCACTTCTCCCAAAGTGCATCTCTGTGTACAAACCATATGCGTAGAGTGTCAAGCGAATGGATGTTCGTGTGGGGGCGGTATTTATTTTGGGTGGAGGGGGTACTGTTTCTGTCACAGTGCACCACATTGCGCCTGGCTGTCGGATATCTAGCTAATATCAGCTGCGTTTATACCTTGACATGTTAGTTGGTAAGTTAAGGACGTGGAAGGGTGTTCTCCTGTTAGTGGGAGACTGTATGTATGTTAAAGTCTTTTTAGTAAGATGGTGCTCGGACGGTTAAGTAGGACCAAGGAAGTGTGGTCCTAAGTGGATGTGGGACCAATTTTAAATGTGAGGAGAGCTCTACCGGTGAGGGGTAGGACTGTAATTGGCCAGGAACTGGGTTTGCACTACGGGAGTTAGAGTCCGTACTGCAGTAGGCATGGGTACGGATGAATTATAACTGACATCCTATCGCATGCAACGTTAAAGATCCATATCAGGGTAAAAAGTGGCATGCGGGAGAAAAAATATATAATACCTTATATAATAATGTTAATAGGGAATTTCTGTACGCTAAGCTGTTAACGTTATAGCTCCGAAATGTTGAATAACATGTAGCCAAGAGCGAAAAAGCATAGGGTGCACCTTGGTGGTTGCATGACCACCAAGTGCCTCGTATTAATAGGGGGATGGGGGAATTGTGTGTAAAATGTAGAGTGTACATATTGTGTCCTGGAGGGGGAATATTGTTGAGCTTGGCTCAACTGGCTGTGAATTGTGGCATCTGCGGCCATACAACGTAGTGTCCTGCTGACTGCACTGTACAAGATATAACCTGTACCAATACTCTAGACAACTTTTAGACTAAAACTGGTCAGGGAAAGGGAAAGATCCTGGTATTATAGTAGCTCTGTACTATACCATTCTGGAATGGGCACAGGGATATGTCAGGATACCCTGTGATTGAAATCCCACCTGTGGCACATCGTGTCGAGTGTTCTCTCAAAATAATCAATTGGTAGGGATGAGCTTGCTATAAAAGTGGTGAATCCCGATGTAAAAGTATAACGGGTGCTGTCTGAAAATTTGCGACCGCGAATGGTCTATCGGTATCGGCAGTGCCGACTGTCGCTGTGTGGGGAATATATATGTATCTTAGATATTAGGTTGCAACTCTGTGCACCATCGTGCTCTGAACTAATCGTATCGTCTATGAATATGTGATCTAAAAACCCGCCTCAGCGGGTTCTAATTAGTATCCTCTCCTGTGGGCTAAATCCACCTGTAGGGGGGAATATGGTTCAACACTATATCATCCGCTACGTGGAAATGTGTGGGAGCAAAAGTGTGTCTTGCCACCCTTAACATTGGGGGGGGGGGGGAATATAAATGCGAAACATGTGTCATCTGTATCTATAAATCCCAAGAGATGTAGGCGTGTAAAATAATAATCCGAGAGGGGGTAAGAGGAGTGTGGCGGGGAATGTAGTTGGGCCACCGTTGTCAATGATTTTTCTCGTCTCTGACTGGAATACAGTGTTATTATTAAAATGTGTTATGCCTGGAAAAAAAATTCTAAACAGCGTGGACATTTATGTACATGTATGTGTGGGGGATGCCCGTATCAGCCGATAGCGGAGGGCAGTGTCCTTACTAGGGTGTAGTAAGGGCAAGTGTTTTGTGACGAAGGGCAAAAGATATAATGGGGCGTATGTAACTATGCGCTGCGTGTGTAGCACTGCTAGTACGGACATTTGGCCTTGAAATATGCGCTCTCTGTGTAAGTCAGGGTGTGTGTGAGGGGATGAATGCTATCAAAAATGCGGGTCGACCCTGCGAGGCAGTGTATACTTCGGGAAACAAATGTCCCATGCGCAAAGGCATTTGAACTTCGCGCTCGTCGGTGACGTGTCGCTTGTGCGAAAATAATGGCTGCCTAGAGTCAGGTTGAGTGGAGGCTGAGTGACGTCAGAACCGAGATAAGCGGTCTGTATGTATAGGGTCAGATAGCGGTTATCGCTGGGCGTACGAAGCTGTGCTAATTGGCTATGGCGCTCTTTGGGAGTATTGTCTACTGACGCGCTATGCTGATTGGCTGGGAGCTATGTGAGCTGGTAAAAGGAAATGGTGGTGTGTTTACATTGCGGGAGCTGACTTTCAAACGCACGTGTCGTCTGATGACACGAGTATGTGACGGCTATGCAAAGCTGGCATGCGGGATAGCCGGTGTAGGACAGAGAGTGGGTGTTACTGCAGCGTGTCATTGTATAAGCAATAGGAAAGCGAAGTATCTCTCTCCCAGGTGGGGAACGTTGGTGTGCATTCGCTATCAGAAAAACGCGATAAAAATGGGGCAAAAGATAGAAAGACAAAAAACTGGGGCTTCTATGTCTGCTGTATATAGAGTAGTGGTAATGTATTTATGTCTGTTGTGTCCCTGTTCGCGTGTAAGGCCCTGTGTGCCTGGCCGTAGAAAAATTATTTCCGTGGTCTAGTCCCACTTACCCCGGGAAAATGCAAAAATGGTATGGGGATCAATAATAGTTCCCTCGAGGTGTATAAACTAGGCATATTAATGTGTAGGCAGTATGACGTGAACTGTATTTCGCAAATGCCTGACTGTCCGTGTGGTATCGTAATGGGCTCTGTATACCGGACAACTTGCTGTATGGAAGTGACAGCTGTATGTTGCAGTTCTGTAATGCAATGTGTTGACGGGGGAAGTATGTTTCCTCAATGTGTATAGAATGTTTGTATCTACCAGTGCATATTTAGTGTTGTAAGGAAGAAAATCATTGGGCCTTCGTTTACTGTTTTCTACAAAACTTGGCATTGCTTCGCCCTGGGCTGATATTTACCCTATATTGTGGCCCTAGGAGGGTATGTTTGGATGTAGACTGTACAGGACTCTCCTAGTAAAACGTAGGGTACTTATGGACCATGGACGTAGTGGCTGCCTGAGTATACATATACGCTCATGGCTGGATTTTTATCATACAGTGCGTTTGGGGGCAAGATTGTTTTAATGTAAACTTTACAGTGCTTTAACCCCACACAAAATAAAATAATTATGAGCCATGTCGTTAATGCTACACGTATATACATATTGGGATATGTATATCGGTATGAAGCGTCGTCTGAGAGAAAATTCGAAAGTTTAATTCGGCCAACTAATGATTGTGGCGACAAGTGTGTATCTAAAGGGTATACCTATAGTTAATGGGATCTCAAGAAGGACGGTAGGGTCCTATGGTAGCCTTGAGGCTCTTGTGAAGGTATGTCGTTAATTTATTATGTAACTAACAGGTACCCGCGGCTTCTCTCGCGATCAAGGCAATGGGGACGAAGCATTATTGCTGATAATTGGTATATTCTATTACAGCAATCGTGGCTACAGGTGGGTCCATTCTAATTCTGAAAATTCTGATACATACAGTATATTGATATGAGCAGCAAAGTGGGAATTTTATAGAGTTGTGAAGGTCTGCAGTGTACGATGTTACATTATCTGAACACATTTGAAAATTACGTTTTGGTTTTGCCATCTTCTGCTGAGATATAACGATTTTGTTGTCCAGATACTCGCGAGCACGCCACATACAGTTGCCCATGGGGGAAAATGGTTTTGTCTAAATGTACACGTGCTACTGTTAAGTGTGTGTCATTGCGCTTTGTTAAAGAAATTGCGAATATTGTTTGAAGAGGGAGCTGCAGTCTTGCACACTGGAATGGCAAATCTATCGGAATGTGGGGAATTAAAAGTACTTTTCATTAAGATATTCTGGGTGTAATTTTGCCACACGTATTGATGATTTGAACGTCAACATGTCGCTATTAATAGACCTATAGTGAAATATCTCTCACCTTGGCCGCTGATGTACATTATCCAGTCTCTTCCAGTGTTACATCCCAGGGATTGAAGTTCTCCAACAACCCTTTTGCCTCACATGCATCTCTAAGTAATTAAAATTCCTGATTGTTGTTGTTGTTTGAGTCCAGTTTTTTGACTGGTTTGATGCAATTCTCCATTCCTCCCTCTCCTGAGCTGGTTTCATCTCTACATAGCTACCAAACCCTACATCCGAGGCAATCTGTTTAACCCTGGTCTACCCCTACAGTTCCTTTCCTCGACCCTCCCATCCTTAACTAAGCTCGCTATTCTTGGGTGTATTAATATGTGTCCTACCAGCCTATATCTTCTCTTCATTAACAGTCGCCAGAAACATCTTTCTTCTCCCCCTCGTCTTAATACCTCTTTATTTGTTACCCTATCTATCCATCTGATCTTCATCATTCTCCTGTAACACCACATTTCAAACGCTTCAATTCTCCTCTTATCTGCTGCATCATTAGTCCAAGTTTCACTTCCTTATAGTGTAACGCTCCAGAAAAAAACTTTCAAAAATTACTTCCTAATACCTAAATATATATTCGATGTCAACAGATTCCTTTTCTGTAGAAATGCTTTCCTTGCCTGAGCCAACCTACTTTTTATATCCTCTTTGCTTCAATTGAACGTAGCTATATCACTACCTTTATTTATTAGACGATACTGTAGTGTTTAAAAATTAAAGGTGGTAATAGAAGGCGCTTTCTCTATTTCATTTTTACCCCTGGCACTACAGCTCATGAAGGGCCTAGGCCTATCATGCGACCGCTTCCCAGCCATTTGGCCTGCAGATATTGTGGTGACGCGTGGTCAGTGCTTCGTGTCGCTGCGGTCGTTAATCTTGTTCTTCATGACCGGGGCGCTGTCTCACTATCAGACAGCTACTCAATTGTCCTCCGTTAGTGCACCCCGTTGCAGCCCTCACGTTAGTGTCTAAAATATCTGACAGAGCCGGGAATCGAACCCGGGGCCTCCGGATGAGAAGCAGGCGCACTACCCTGTTCTTATTGTGCTTTTATATATCTTGAAAAATATAATAATTGGATAGACATTGCCTTCTACAAGGATATATAGAAAATCGGATGTCATACTGTTGCCATGGAAACGGACTTGCCATTAGTTCATCAGTTTATCAGAGCGAAGATAGTTTTCTGCGAATATCTTTGAAACTGTTGGTTTTAGGGCCTTAAAAGCGTAAAATGAGCAATATCCGGTCTTTATGCGACAACTTCGATATTTAGTCCCGGTTGAGTTTTTTGGTGACTTTTCTGTTATATTGCCCGTTCCACGGGAACAATGATTTATTTCCGGATGAAAGGCAGCCTATGTGTTATCCCAGGATATAAGCTGTCTCCATTTCAAATTTCATCCAAATCCGTCCAGCCGTTTTAGTGTCAAGAGGAAACAAACTAACACACAGACACTCACACAGATTTTCACAATTATAATATATATATAGGGATGTTATATCGGCATATGGCATACTATGACGAACAGTTCCACTGGGCGTATGGATGATAGGATGGTACCCTAAGCGGACCGTTAGAGGAATTGCCCCAAGCACACGGCTTTACCGTGAGTCCGATCCTTCGAAGGCTAAAAAAATGGATGATATAATTAAATTTTGAGTGCATGACCCTAATCGTCGGCTAAGGATGATGACGCCTCGTTGGAGAACTGTTTGTTATGCATGTCCTTAAGACGTTATTGTGTGGTCAATGCCACCGTTGAACAAAAAGAAAAATGAAAGATCCCACGTTAGGAAAAAATATATATATAAGGGGCTGCGTGGATAGTGACAGCGCCATATGTGGCCTGTATGTGTTGGCTGCCCTGCTATGTACAGGCTGAGATGCTGTTGTAGCAATACTGTTTCCGGTGTCGTGGATGGATCGCGCGTCACTGCTTAGAATGAGTGCGCTGTTCCGAGTGTGGGACTGAGTGAACTGTATCAGAGAATGTAACATGAATTGATAGTGTATAATACTATGCGACCTCGGTAAGTATGTCCTTATCCAATTGTCCCACAAGTGTGTGGTCCTGATGACCTGTTGGGTCCAAATGTAGGGTTATCTGACCTGTGCGGAAGGCCGCTAAACTTTGTTATTGTGATAGGGAGTGTCGGCCTGTATGGAAGGCCGCTAACCTGTGTTATTGTGTTGTTCATTAGGTGAACCTTACGCTACGTTTGTAAGCGTATGTGGACACGTTATATCGAAGAAATCCTGCTAAGGTATTATCTGCCTCGGCGATAATTAAGTGGAAGGAGGTTGTGACCTCGCCTCAATGTGAGGTCGCTTCCGTAACCCGTGCACCTCGTGCCTGTGTGGGAAGTATGGCTACGCGTGTCATCACCTGTCCGCGGTGATACTAGTATGGAGGTGTTTGTATAAAATGGCTGTCGCAATGGTATGTAGTACAACTAATTGTTATACTATGGTATTCTCATCTTCTGTCGGTCGATGCCTACTGTGTATACGAATATGCCGTATGTCTATCGTTATTAGTAGATAATGTTTTTACAGGTATTCTGTGAATGCAGGTAAGTCCAACGGAGCCTGTTTTAAAGGTAAGTGAATCTTCCGTCGATCAACTAATGAACCGTACCTGGGTGCGCACTTTAGTGTGAAGATGTGAGGTGGATATGCCTCACGTCGAACTACTGTGTGATCTACAGTGTATGTATGGTCATTAACTAGAAGTTAATCTGTCCGCGATCTCATGCGTGGACTCCGGGTGAATGTCCGGAAATATGCATGGCTATGTATGCGTGTGACGGGGCACGTGACTGGCCTAGCACGCCTGTTGCTATGAAAGCGTGGCAAGGCGCTGAGTCAACGTTGGGTGTCGTATGACAGTATCCTGTTGTGTGATAATAACCTGGCCTGGCGGCTGGTAGGAATCATGTGTTTCACTGTATCGACAGTCCTTACTCTAGCGATTGCACTAGATCCAAGTATGATACAAGTATGCTATAAGTACACAGTAAAATAAGACAGTATATAGTAATACACTCTTAATAGTGAAAACATGCAACTTATAAGTAGGACTTGTCCAGGTATCGTGTGGGATTGGCATCGTCACCTAGTGGTGAATAGGGCCTACCAGATGCCATAGTGCGTTTGGCGCCTTTGCTGTTCGTATGGTCCTGGGTTCGATATATCCCTGGGGACTGATGGAGATTTTGGGGACACGTTAGCCGCTACGTATGCTGCTAGCCTCGACATGTCTTACCATCTATGTGTACCTATATATTATGTGTCTGAAAGGAAAAATGGCCCTGGAGTTAAGTTATGTGTGTTCCAATGGTAGGCCTTTAGCCGGTTTCGACCGTAAGGCGTACCGCTTTTGCCCTAGGATGGCTAATGCGATTTTGGCACCGGGAATCCACTCTGGGGATGTATCCGGTGTTCGGGGCGTTTGGAGGAGGGTGATTTTAGGCTTAAGCCGTTTTGGCTCCTCTGCGGGTGTAAATGGAATTGGCCTGCGAATTAGTATGGCTTTCCGGCGGTATATAGAGCCGTCGTGCGTTCGCAAATGCCGCCATGCGCTGGGGGGCTGTAAAAGTGTGGCGGGTGGAATATGTGGATGTAGAGACTTAACAGTATGTAATTGGGTGTTGCTCTTTAGAGTGTGGGTCTAGTATGCGGTACGTGGCATATATGTAATGGCCACGCCGCCCTCGTTTCTAATTGGAGTGGGCTGTGTATAGCTCGATTAACTGGGCGCTCAGTCGCCTATATTCGGCAACGAGCTGTACGAAATGGCGATGCAAAATCGCATGCTACGCCCTTATGCGCTGGAGGGTTGCGTTATTAGGGAGGTGACCGTAAACCAGGTTAATTTTGATATGGATCCTCTGTGTTTTAATATGTTTTGTCCGTAATGCCCTGTGGATGTCGCTCAAATTGCGATGTGACCGGGTGAGGAGCGCTTTCCCTGTATCGGTGGGGGAGCGGATGTATTTATCCTGTGCCGTACGTACCCTCGCCTGCAAGGCTTGTATATGTACTTGCACTTTGTACATTCGACGCTGGCGGCTTCTGAGGAGGGTAAAAAGTAATTCGGACTCCCTATCAGTGTGCACGATGTGTCTCCTCCCTTGTGTGCGTGATACATCCGGTACTTCGGCATGAGGTGCCATGTTTAGTGTAGAATTATTCTAGAGGCTCGTAAGCGTGAGAATATGTATGCCTTCCTAATGCGGGGATGCGAAAAAATATTTAAATCCCAGCTTGGTCGGGGGTTTGTATTATGAGCGCTAAATATGTGTGTACAGGGGCGTATTCTTTATTGGGGACTCGTTGATTATCACGTGTATCCTAATTTCCCGGAATACTAGAAAATGCGATTGTGTCTGGGCTATTTAGGCCGTGGGAAGAATGTCGCTGTTACTATGTATTTTCCCTCCGCTCTACGGGGTTGGTGAATTAAATATCACCGTCGCTATCCTGCCTAAGGCACTGGGGAGCTGAATGGGCGGGTAATTAAATAATGTGGCCCCCTGTTAATGTATGGGACGGGCGTAACTTTGTATGGGGTTGTGAATAGCTTTGTTCTATATAGGGGTGGCTTCTGAAATGTTATTTCTGATGGGGCGGCCTTGGGTGGGTACTAAATACTATCTGATCCGTACTTAGAAGAATTTTCTCAATTTAGAGTGGCGTGAGCTTGGCTAGTAAGAGGTTAATTTTGGGACCTTGACCGCAGAGCTACGTTGTTTGTAACCCTTGGGCGTTGTTCTAAAACAACGTCACGGTAACTAGCGCCTCCTCCAATTGTAGGGGACCTGAGTGGGGACCCTCTACAATGTAGTGTTCAGGGGGAGGAGAAAAGGGAATTTGGGGGAATGCTGGAGATTAGCGTGTAGGGAGGGGGGCGTTGGAGCAGTCCAAGAGCGTGGACGGGGCTCGAAAGAGAACTCCCAATTTTGTTGTCTGATTGGGTAGTTCGAGGGTGCGGTCTTGGAGTTAAGGGCTGCTTGGTGCGAGAGATTCTGAGCAGCTGAGCGGCTGCCACTTAGAATAATGCAAACATGGGCGCGGCTCGCGCTAAGAGCGAGACAAGTAAAGAGTGACGTAGGCGCGTGGCTGACTACGGGCGCCACGGAGCAATTAATTAAGAGTTCCTGAATCCTACCGGGGACGGGGGATGAAGGGTAGGATCTTAACAATTAAGCAAATAAACTAGATGACCAGATACTTGTAAAAGGTATGGCTTTAATCGGTACTTCCAACTGGGAGTACTTCTAGAATTTGCAGAGCAGTTATTAAAACTAATGCTATCACAATTCAAACAATAAGGGGCGAAAGTGTGACTGTATGTGTGAGGAGTGTAGATCGCTTAGACACTTACCCTTCTGCGGAGCGGCGTTCTGCAGTGGTCTGGCACAAGGTGACACTGAGGCAGACTGACCCCGAGTTACGTTTCCTCTACAGTTTTATAACCTTTTATTGGCGAGTGTGCATAAATGCACTTTTCACAGGATGTGAGGAGCTGGCCGGGGGTCGTTGAAATCCAAGTTGCGGGGTCATTGAAGGTTGTTGCTATGAGATGTGTAGTGGAATTTCTATAAGGCGTTTATGTGGGGATGGATATATTTGTCGATAATAGGGGATGAGGGTGCATCCCCCGGATGCAACAATATGGTACCATGACGAATAGAAGGACCTAGTGTGAGGACTCCGCCATTATAGAACGGTAGTTCGTGGTCCCGCCGCTACAAGCACTGCAAGCGATTATGTCCAACACGTGTCCTGTTGTTCCGTCGAACCGTGTCATAGAAAAGTGCGGGGGAGGCTACTATGTGAGATATTAGTGTGAATTAAATTGAATTTTCTTTGCTTTCAGTTCTTAAAATCAGTTCATTGTGTCTTGTGTACATCAGCGTTGTATGTTTTGTGTAAGCCTACTTCAAACATAGGCTATTTCTTTGTTAATATTACTGTTTAGTGATTGTCCCTCAGCGAACGGACGGTCTACCTTGACTCATATGTCCTGGAACTGAGAGGCAAAGCCATGGCAAATTACTGTTGAGAGATAATCTTATTCATATATATATATATATATAATTAAATTATATATATAATTTCAAACAAATATATCCAATCAATCGTTGCACCCACTGCCGACCTATCAAATCGGTACGGTGTAAAATCACTTAACAACAAATTTCACCTAAAACAATTCATTAAAATCAAAAATTCCACTATATAAAGGGGCGTAAGGAGCTCATTGAGAGCACCAGGTTCCCATTCTATTAGGCAATGCACTCATGCCTAGAAGCTTGATTATCTCATTCCGAGTCCAGCATCCAAGCAACTGCACGCCACTGCTCCACGCTCCGTCTTCTAACGCCAATTGATGAAATCGATGATTTGCCAGCCTATCTACCAAGCCTAGCCCTCGCTATCGCCTCGACTTCGATATTTCAAGCCATTCCACTACGTTCGTATGGGCTTAATTTGCATCTCCCTTGTTAACAGTGCAGATTAAATCCCCCCTCTACCATTCAAATATCCAACACCATACCCACCCTGTAACCATCCTAGTCAAGCAACTCCTGTCTCCCTCGAGTTTTAATACAAGTTTAGCTCATCCCCTCTCCCTACCAAGCAGCCAATAATTAATTATTTAATTAATTATTTCAAGTAACTTCAAATTTCATCAGCGCACTTAACGGCATAGCTCCAACTGTATTTAAACTGATAACTTTGAGTGACTGGTAAATTTGTTTTTCTCATTCCTTATTCTCTGGTTGACCAAGGTATTTGACCACTATCTCTCATCACCTCTTACTCATTACGCGCACTTGTAGTCTACACTCATGAACACAAACATGTCGCGCACTGACACTAACCCTCGCACATTAACGTACCAGGTCATAACATTCCTGATAACTCAGGACCCTGATGTCCCTAAAAGCCCAGATTATACCCCTGTTAATCCAAAAACACTAATTCCGAGTGGGCCTACCCACAAAGGAGATGGTACACTCATTCCACTTAAACCAGCTTCACCAAAATCAGATTCCTCACTCTCTAGCTCACCTCCTCCCTCACCGGGCCACGTCTCATTCCCGACATTTGATTTCGAGGAAGAGCTGTGGTACGCTTCACCCAATGGCAGTAACCTTCAGACCACGATGGTCCGTATCCACCCATCTATTGGTATTAGCCTTTGTAAATCAGTCAGGCAAACAGTAATTAACGCGCTCAATCCCATAGCCCAATTTATTTCCCTCATTGAGGAATTAGGTAATCACCACATAGGCATCACTCCCTCTGAGAATTACCATCTCAACTCTGTCACTAGTGTTCTCAAGAGCCGCTCTGCCATTCCCCCATTTTCATTAATTAGATTCAGACCAAAAATTCACCTTCTTTAGTCTCTCAATCTGAGAAAACTAAATTGCCACAACAAGAAACAACAAAAGTAACAGTCTGAATTGCCTATTCCAGGAATCTGTGCTTTCCGTAACATGTAATGGAGACCGTAGTACTTATTTCCGTGAAATATATTTTCAATTGTGCCCTGCCGTGTTATTTTAATTGTAATCGCTAATTACGTTTTAAAAGAGTATCGGTTACAAAGAACGGTAATTCGTTTCCCTTGGCATTATCCCTAAGACCGGCTGACCGGCAGCGTGGAACTTGCCCACACTAGCGCTGCCGGGCTGGGCGCGCTTGAACTTGAGGAGTCCTCTCACTTTCTCTTTCATTCGTCATGATGGTACTGTGCCCAACACCAAGAGTCCATGTTAGGTTGACGCGTGTATGGATGTGGCAACATTGTATGAAACCGACCTGCGATTACGTCACGAAAGCGACATATGTGTCTACGTTGCTGGTTCACTGACCAGCGGTTACATCACGCAACAGGTGACTGATTAACGCCAGAGCGCGTGCGCGGAATATCCACGTGACTGCCTCAGGTTGGCGGTGAGATGTCGAGACTCATATGTGGACAGAGAGAATTTTGTGTTCGAGGGAAAAGTATCGCAGCCACGTGTAAGGTTGATTTATCTATCATGTGCGGGATGCCTTGCAAGTGACGGAGAGCATGGCATGGCTTTGTGGACAATCGGGAGCGCTAGAATCCGAATCTTGAAACCTGTGAATATAAAATGCACTGGCATTCTTATTTTTATATTTTGGAGTTATGCAAAAGGGCCCTATGGCCATGTATGACTGGCTATATTAGCTCGTGATTTTCTACCTGGCAGAATGGGAACTTACTGCTCAAGTCGCTTGGCAGAGGCTTGTTATGAACTTGTGTATTCGAAGGTCGAGGCAAGCATTTAAGATCACAGCGTTTTGGCACGTACAATCTGTGTTAAGTTGGTAGTAATTGTACTAATCCGTGAGGAGTACAGAACATTATCGTCGCGGTGGACTCATGGCACTACACGGGGTGGAATATCACCATTTCTGTTGAAATAGGATAAGAACCGTGTACCACATAAGGACTTGTGAAATCCGTCATGGAGCCAGAACCTTTCCTAACGTGCGAAAATTTGTTGCCGTATTATTTCAATCCGAAATTTTTCTCAATTAACATGGGTAAATAGACCGACACAAGGAGGATCGATGGGATGATTTAACCACTAATGGGAAGATGCAGATTTTGTGGGAAGCCGCATTCGGGCTGGCATGGAACGGTACGGGGAGTTCCGAGCCCGAATTCGGGGGACAAGGAGATCATCTTACTGGAAAATGGAAAAAGAAGAAAGAAAGTGGGGAGGACGATGAAACGTGGTACCCTGCTTCAAGATCCAGATTTGTGCCAGGCTTGTTCCACAATTATCTAACCATTTTTCGACCAGTCGGTGAGCCACACTTCTCCTTATTTAAGTAGAATGAGTAGACTATCTACTCATTTTAGTTAGTCATTATACCAGTCATGTGAAAAATTACTTAATTATTTAATTAAGTAGGTAATGAATAAGTCAACATTTTGAGATTAGAAAGCATGCTTTTTGGAACCAGAATTTATAGTCTGATTATCATTATCAGATGCTCACAGCACATAGGTGAATTTTAAGGGTGTAATTAGTTGTCATGATGCTAGTATGGGACTTCATCGTATTTCATTTCCAATCTATTTACAATATTTTTTTTCCTCACAAACTTTAAGTGGACGATCATTATCGTTTGATGATTATGATGATGATTAAATTTGCTTCCCATCGTAATGACCTTCGATATTCTCAAATATTTAGGAAAAATCTTCGAATATTTCTGCTTTCTGACAGATGCATATAATCAGTTCGAATTTGAGATCAAATTGATTATGGTAGGCCAGAATGATTTTCGAGTAATGATATTCATCTATGGTATAGATTTGAGCCATGCTACCCTATTTTCGATTTTGTATCACACGTTTCTAATTATCGGAGATAACGTCTCCAATTTCAGAGATCGTTATTTAATTCATTTTGAGTTTGAATTTGAATTTGACTTTGAATTTGATTTTTTTACACGCTCAGTCCGTTTGACTTTGTTATTCAAACACAAAAGAAAATTATTGTTGTGCTTTCGTATGTGCACAGGTGATCCAAGTTAATGATAGATAATAACTAAGAAAAATACATTCAGATATATCTGTAGTGGTCGATACTATAAAAAGATGAATCATAAGAATTATATTCACATATTCTGTGAAGAATTACTAAGTGGTAGCCAGTAAAATATAAATAAATAAATAAATAATGTAATATTACAATATATATAAAAAAGGAATTAAGATGATAAACTGACTACAGGCATTAATAGTTGAAACGTGGACCTACTATTTGTTTTTTATGAAAAATAGTCCCTGTACTGAGTCGTGCTGATGTATAAATTTCACCATGCATTGATCGTGATGGCAGAAATGCCTTATTAGTAGAATAATTTACGTTATCAAATGAGACCACGTAATTTCTTAAATGGATAATGAATGAAAGCAGACCTGATATACGCATTGTTGGGAGTATTTTTTTATTGAATCTATATATAATTTTGTCAACGTCGTAATAATCATAGAAAGGTCTGTTGGATATTTAAATGGCTGAATTGATGAATTTATAAAACAATTAAATGGTAAATAATTCAATAGATAAAGAAAGGATTTGTAAAAAGGAAAGGAAAGAGTTTGTAAATAAGTAAATCATTAATTGATGGACACGTGGATAATTAATATTAGACAATTATGTCATGAACAATTTATCCGTAAACAATTTGAAGCTTGGAAACTTGTGAACAGTGCAGTTTTTTACAGCCGAATAGTTCATTTTTGGAACACATGCGAATTAAGCATAAATGATTGATCATTCCACTTAATGTAGAAGATTGCAATTAACTCACTAATTGTCTGAGAAATATTATGCAGAGATGAACTGAATTTACCACAAGTAAGATTAAATGAAAATGTTGTAAATATTAGGAAAATATAGTTGTAAAAAAGATAATTTAATTAAATGTAAATTTGTTAACATTATGAAGTTCATTGAAGGTCTGATAGAGACTTAAATTATTTAGTTATTTAATTATTGTTGATTGCGGTTGGCACTTAGGTTTTTGCAATTTGAGGTCATTCTTTTAGCTAGAATGGAGATCCACATGACTTATTTCCAGGCGAGTTAATTTTTCCTAAATGAATTTGTCCATCCCAAATATGTTGTAATCTGGTCACGTAATTTCACATTTAATGAATTGAGGCACCCATGATGGACATTCTGGGTGTACGACAATTCCTCATAGTCAAATTGGACACTATTTAAATTTGTATTTTCAGTCAGAAATCACTTTATCAAATCTCCTAATTTCATTATATCCAAGGTTAGGACCGAGGTGATTCATTGACCCTATTCGACTAAATTTTCTTTTTCTCTCGATATGCGTTTTTTTGCTGTCCACAGCAAGTAATAAGTTAGATTGAATCCCTGAGGTAGGATAGGACTGGTTATTTTATTTTGGTTGTTTCTTGTTGGTTTGTGCCCTGAAAATAAATGAAACCTTTTTGATTTTATGAACGTTTTTGCACTTTTGATTTTTACTAATCTGTATTTTCTTTTCAGTGTTAGGTTTGATTTGGATCTAGGGGTAAATTGATTTTCCCAGGTACGCCTCTCCTTTTAACCACACCGAGATCACTAGAGGTCTCATACCTCCGGCATTTTTTTGTGTGATCAAATTGCAACTAGATCCCAATCAGACTTTTTATGTATGCTTTGATCCCGGTTTTTTCGGCGTGTATCGCGATGTCTTTTGCCGGGCCATCCGATCCACGGTCGATGGACGGGGACATAGGTCATGCAGAATGGCGCCCATACGTGTTTGGCCACGAATAAGAGAGATCGTACCACGCGGTGGTGTTGCAAAATAAAATGCAACCAGTAAAATTGGACAACCAGAGAGCGTTGTGTTTCCATTGGCATTTTCGTTTGGATAACTCAATTTTATTGGATTACCGTGCTTGAGATGTGTGAATGAGATGCTAAGGATTTATCATTTTTTTCGTGATGATCTAATTACCTTCTGTAATTGGATGTTTTTCTTTGGAGAGTACAGATGGAAAAATCACAAGTATTTACTGTTGGATGTTATGTTAGGTCTCCGTTCTTAATTATTTGTAAATGCCTGGTTATTAGTAATCAGAAATGGTTAATTTATTTAGTTCATAAGCATAAATTAATCACATAACTGGGTATGGTAGAAATTGTAGTGCAACCTTGGTGTTTGGTCATTCTGGAGAGTCTCCTTATATATTATAGATATGTTTGTGTATTTATGTCTACTGAGATGGAGGAGTTGCGGAAATTGTTCGCTGAATTCAAAGAGGAGTTTAAGAACGATGTTAAACAAAGTCAAATGGATTTGGAGGGCAGGTTAAACCATAGTTTGAAACAAAATCAAGAGGAATTAAAACAAAGTCACTCTGAAATTAAACAAAGTCACACTGAAATTAAACAATGTTATGCTGAATTAAAACAAAATTATAACGAATTAGAAAATAAAATTTCACAACATAGAACTGAGGCAGCGGCTCAATCGTTACAAACCAAGGGCGAAATAATTGAGATACGTGAATTGATAGCTACAAGTCAAGTTCAGACAGACAACACCATGGAAGCTAAGATAGACGCATTGAAGGCTACGATGCAAGGTAATTTAGTGGAAGGTATGGGAAAGATAGGAAAGAATGTAGACCAAGTGAACACTCGAGCCAAGATTTTAGAGGAAAGGCTAGACCAGAACATTAAAGGAATGGGAAAGGATCTCACCTCACACGTGGACAAGCTCAAAGAGGATAGTCAAAAGGAAATAGGAGAAGTTACAAAAGAGTTGAGGAAACTGCTACAGTCATTCGTGACGATATAACGACACAGACAGGGAGGGTGGAAAAGAGAGTATTTGAAATGGAAGAGAAAATGGGAACGTTAGCTCAAGACGTTGACGCGAACAGGAAGCACGTGGATGAGGAAATCAGAAGGATTATTAAGAAACTCACAGAAGCTTCTGAAGAAAAGATGACACAAGGGGGCGAAATTATAATCGATCAGTACCGGATTAGATGAGGTCAAAGAAGATTTGAATGGGGCAATTGCGGACAAAATGAAGATACTGGAAGGAAGTCAGCTAGATCGGATAACGCGTATAGAGCAAACATTACAGAGAGATAACACACCCAGATTGACAGAAAATAATGAGCCAGAAAATAGTCCGGAGAGGTGGTATAGAGATGCAGAATTGACACCTGGTAGATCAAGCTATGCGAGTCCTGTTACGATTATCAGAACACAAGATGATAAACCGAAAATGTTTAGTGGCGTAGGAGTCATTATACCAATCGAATTTCTACATGATCTCAGAGATTATTTGGACGAACATCGAATCCCGAGGGAACTTGAGATTCGGGTAATTGAGAGGTCACTTGAAAACCAAGCTTTGACCTGGTTTAGAGCGTTCAGGTGCACTTTCTTGAACTTTGAAGGATTAGCGGCGGCATTTCTAAAAAGGTTCTGGAGTTCAGAGGATCAGCTTAGTATAAGGGCCGAACTGTACTCTCGAAAGTACTCGACTTCAAATCCAACTCAATATGCTGCATACTTTGATACACAGCTCGCCCGACTTCAATTTTTAGAACCCCCATTAGCTGAGGAAGAACTTATACAGGCTATTAGACGCCAGTTCCCTGTAGAGGTCCAACGAATGCTTATAATGTCAGGGGCAAACAATTTAAAGGTGTGCGATTAGATTCTACGGAAACTAGACCACACTAGTGCATTGATGCATCCACGAAATAATAGAATGGAAAACCAGCAGGTCAATGTAGTGGTGGCAGACCAGAAAGTTCAAACCGAGCCACAGCAGAGGAGAGAGTTCCAAAACTCAGGAAATTGGAGGGGTCAACAGGAGAACAGAGGACAAGGTTATACGAATAGAAGATGGAACCAGGATAGACGGCCATACAACGGGCAATACCGATATGGTGATGCTCAGGGGAGGAACACATGGCAACAAGGGAGAAACTGATACCCAACGTATAATAGACAATGGGGAAGAAATGAAGATGGAAACAATCGGACGGATCTGGGAGATAGACATGCGGAAACCCAGGAGTATATGCAAAGCAAGAGAGAAGCAATGCAAAATAGCGAGGGGCAAGAACAGACAGATCCAGCACCAGGCACGAGTGGCGTGGATACAAAAAAACGCCGAATTCCAAAAATCAGACCCAATAGATTCCATAAGTTCACAATTCACCATTGAAATCATCGATATACTTCAGATAGAAGACGATGTCCCTATATATGATGACGAAATCCCGAGGAGGAGGAAGAAGACCGAACTTCCGTTAATTGAGATATCTGTTGGCAAACTCAGAATGAAGACTTTGCTTGATACGGGAGCGATGGTCAGCATAATTTCAGAAGCATGTTTTGAGAACACCATGATAAATGAGGATGTTACCGTATTACCTGTATCTGGAATGAAAGTCAGAGGGGTTATACCAAACAGATCAGTGAATTGTAAGTTACAGGCACTTATTAATTTTTCGATAGCGGGCAGGACATTTGAGCATGTTTTTATTGTCCTTAAAGACATCAAGTTCGACGCGATCTTAGGCGCAGACTTCTTGGTAGAACACGGGATTGTAATCGACTTGAAATCTGGGATAGCTATTTTCCGGGATGATGGAGAAGAGAAGAATGAGGAGATTGATTTGAAACATGGACACGAAGCATTCCAATGGAACACCATGGATAGCATGATTAATGAGACGGAAGTGGATGCGAATAAATTACACTAGGCCATCAGGGAGACATTAAACCCATTCTAGAGAAGTTTAATGATATGATCGAGGAGTTCAGGGACATTTTCGATGCCAGACCTGGTCTCATTGACAACTTTGAGTACCACATTAGACTTGAAGATGATTCTCCGTTCGAAGGGAAACTGTATCCAATCCCAGAAAAGTGGAATGAAGAGGTAGGAAAGACCATTAAAGCCATGGAGGAAGATGATTTGATTCAGAAGATGGCAACGCCTTATCTTAATCCATTAGCGGTTGTAAAGAAGCAGGATGGTAAGCTCCGGATTTGTCTCGATGCCAGGAGCCTAAACAAAAGAATTTTACCTGAATATGATAGGCCACCCAAAATCAGAGAATTGCTAATGCGATTTAAAGGGAAAACTATATTTTCGACTATCGATTTAACGGCTTCATACTATCACTTCCGTCTATCAGAAGATAGCGTGAAGTACACAGGATTCTTGTACAATGGCATTACATATGTATTCAAAAGATTACCGTTCGGAGTAAAAAATAGCGGACCGGTGATGGTGAGAGCGCTAGACGCGAATCTGACAGAGGAGGTGAAGAAGGACGTATTATGCTATATAGATGATCTCATAATAGCTTCTACCACTCCTGAGGGACATATTGAACATCTACGGAAACTGTTTCTAAACTTGCAACAAGCACATTTCAAGGTTAACTTCAATAAATGCCATTTTTGCCACTCGGAGATCATGTTTTTGGGGCACGTGATAGATGGAATGGGCTATAAACCTAACCCCAATAAAATAGAAGCGATTAAAAGCTTTCCAAGGCCGCGGAAGGTAAAGCAAGTCAGACAATTCCTTGGAATGTGCCAGTTTTTCGCGACACATTGTCCCATGTATTCTGAAATCATGGCTCCACTCAAAGATCTTAAAAAAATGGAAGTGGGATTGCAAGTGTGAGGAATCCTTCAACAAGGCAAAAACAATGTTGGTGGAGAATATCAAACTCGAGTATCCCGACTTTGAGAAAACCTTTTACCTAGAATCAGATGCGTCACGCATTGGCATTAGTGCTGTGTTATTCCAAGTTGATGACAATGAACAGCGCCAATACTTGGCATTCGCTAGTAGGAAGCTACGTGAGCCGGAAAGGAACTACACCGTCACGGAACTAGAAGTTGTAGCGATTATTTACGCCTTGCAATGCTGGAAGAAAATCTTGCTGGGACACAAACCATCATAATAACGGATCACAAAGCTCTGCAATTTATGTTAAGGAACGATATAGCTAGCGATAGAGTAGCCCGATGGACTCTCTTTTTACAACAATTCGATGTCTCGATAGTTCATCAATCAGGCAAGAGCAACATTATGGCAGATATATTGAGCAGAAACCCAACCGAGGTTGTACATGTGAATCAAGTAGAGGTTTCCCAAGAAGATGCGGAGACTTGGAGAAATTATGGAAGTTGCCTCAGTCACAGAAGAGATTATAATCCACTTAGAACAATGTACAGATTTTTAAAAGGACGTATGAATAACATCGATCCGGAATACGAAGCGACGGCTTGGATGGCTGATAATTACGTCATCGTAGATGATATTGTATGCAAATTTGTTGATGAGGATCATACCGTTTTGAAAGCTGTTTTACCTCCTAACCTTATCGAACGAGTGATATGGGTAGCACACCGATCCATAGGGCATTGTGGAGTGGATAAGACCGTTCATCTACTACAGGAAAAATTCACATGGGTAGGGATGAGAAAATCTGTTAGGAACGTCCTGAAGAAATGCGACGAATGCCAGAGGAGCAAATTTGCCTCTCACTTTTTGAGGGAGAAACCTCGACCTATTTTACCGACGGAACCACGTGAACTATATTCCACTGACATCTACGGTCCTTTGCCAATGTCTAAAAGGGGAAACCAATACATACTGGTTACAATGGACGTTTTCACAAAATATGTTATGTTCCATCCCATACAAAAAGCGAAATCACGATATGTCATTAACAGGCTGGAGAAAGGTGTATTTCATACTATGGGAAAACCCACCTATATTATCTCATATCACGGTACGCAGTTCACGTCCGATGTATTCCAGCAAGCTATGATTAGGATGAACGTGAAACACATTCTTAGTTCTATCCGTCACCCAGAAGGAAATCCAGTTGAACGCGTGATGGCGGAAATTGGGAAATTTTGTCGCCTATATTGTCACCAGAGGCACGATCGTTGGATTGACGTCTTGCCTATTTTGGAATTTCGTATTAATGCTACAGTGCATGAAAGCACTCGCCAAATTCCCAAAGTGCTACATTTCAACATCAAACCAATCCGATCATGGGACAACATTGTCAAGACACCACCCGATATGGAACCGAGACGGGAGAGAAGAATTCAGATGGCAACTGAGAGACTTCAAATTCAAGCAGAGAAGAGGAATAAGAGGAATGAGAAAGGAAGATACAATAAACCCTTGCAAGTGGGAGATCTAGTATTGATACGCCGACCAATATCCTCAAATCTACCTCAGAAGATATATGGGAAATTTGCTAGATTGTTCTACGGTCCATACCGAGTACAGCAAGTGTACGGGAACAACAGCTACGGCAGTGCAGATATTTCATCGAGGAACAGGATTGGAAGATACAATGCTGCCAATTTAAGGAAATACTACCAATGATGCATGGTTAAGCACTTGGCTGGCACATGATGAGAGCATCTAAATTGTAATGGACTGAAATAAGCTCATTTATTCGCTTATTTCATGGGGAAGGAGGAGTATGTGCCCAACACCAAGAGTCCATGTTAGGTTGACGCGAGTATGGATGTGGCAACATTGTATGCAACTGACCTGTGATTACGTCACGCAAGCGACATATGTGTCTACGTTGCTGGTTCACCGACCAGTGGTTACATCACGCAACAGGTGACTGATTAACGCCAGAGCGCGTGCGCGGAATATCCACGTGACTGCCTCAGGTTGGCGGTGAGATGTCGAGACTCATATGTGGACAGAGAGAATTTTGTGTTCGAGGGAAAAGTATCGCAGCCACGTGTAAGGTGGATTTATCTATCATGTGCGGGATGCCTTGCAAGTGACGGAGAGCATGGCTTGGCTTTGTGGACAATCGGGAGCGCTAGAATACGAATCATGAAACCTGTGAATATAAAATGAACTGGCATTCTTATTTTTATATTTTGGAGTTATGCAAAAGGGCCCTATGGCCATGTATGACTGGCTATATTAGCTCGTGCTTTTCTACCTGACAGAATGGGAACTTACTGCTCAAGTCGCTTAGCAGAGGCTTGTTATGAACTTGTGTACTCGAAGGTCGAGGCAAGCATTTAAGATCACAGCGTTTCGGCACTTACAACCTGTGCTAAGTTGGTCGTAATTGTACTAATCCTTGAGGAGTTCAGAACATTATCGTCGCGGTGGACTCATGGCACTACACGGGGTGGAATATCACCATTTCTGTTGAAATAGGATAAGAACCGTGTACCACATAAGGACTTGTGAAAACCGTCATGGAGCCAGAACTTTTCCTAATGTGCGCAAATTTGTAGCCGTATTATTTCAATCCGAACTTTTTCTCAATTAACATGGGTAACTAGACCGTCTCAAGGAGGCTCGATGGGATGATTTAACTACCAATGGGAGGATGCAGAATTTGTGGGAAGCCGCATTCGGTCTGTCATGGAACGGTACGGGGAGTTCCGAGCCCGAATTCGGGGGACAAGGAGATCATCTTACTGGAAAATGGAAAAAGAAGAAAGAAAGTGGGGAGGACGATGAAACGTGGTACCCTGCTTCAAGATCCAGATTTGTGCCAGGCTTGTTCCACAATTATCTAACCATTTTTCGACCAGTCGGTGAGCCACACTTCTCCTTATTTAAGTAGAATGAGTAGACTATCTACTCATTTTAGTTAGACATTATACCAGTCATGTGATTAATTAGTTAATTATTTAATTAAGTAGGTAATGAATAAGTCAACATTTTGAGATTAGAAAGCATGCTTTTTGGAACCAGAATTTATAGTCTGATTATCATTATCAGATGCTCACAGCACATAGATGAATTTTAAGGGTGTAATTAGTTGTCATGATGCTAGTATGGGACTTCATCGTATTTCATTTCCAATCTTTTTACAATATTATTTGTTTTCCTCACAAACTTTAAGTGGACGATCATTATCGTTTGATGATTATGATGATGATTAAATTTGCTTCCCATCGTAATGACCTTCGATATTCTCAAATATTTAGGAAAATTCTTCGAATATTTCAGCTTTCTGGCAGATGCATATAATCAGTTCGAATTTGAGATCTACTTGATTATGGTAGGTCAGAATGGTTTTCGAGTAATGATATTCAGCTATGGTATAGATTTGAGCCATGCTACCCTATATTCGATTTTGGATCACACGTTTCTAATTATCGGAGATAACGTCTCCAATTTCAGAGATCGTTCTTTATTACAGTTTGAGTTTGAATTTGAATTTGACTTTGAATTTGATTTTCTTAACACGCTCAGTCCGTTTGACTTTGTTATTCAAATACAAAAGAAAATTATTTTTGTGCTTTCGTATGTGCACAGATGATCCAAGTTAATGATAGATAATAACTAAGAAAAATACAGTCAGATATATCAGTAAGGGTCGATATTATAAAAAAGATGAATCATAAGAATTATATTCACATATTCTGTGAAGAATTACTAAGTGGTAGCCAGTAAAAATAAATAAATAAATTATGTAATATTACAATATATATAAAAATGAATTAAGATGATAAACTGACTACAGGCATTCATAGTTGAAACGTGGACCTACTATTTTTAGCCTATTTTCAATTTTGAAAAAATAGGCTTATGAGATCACCTTTTGTCCGTGTGTGTGTGCGTGTGTGTGTGTGTGTGTGTGTGTGATTCGTGTGTGTGTCCCCCCCTAATAAAATCTAAACGGCTGGAGCGATTTCAATGAAACTCGGTATGTTCATAGCACTATTCCCGGCGACCTCGACCGTGCCCTTCAAATTTTGTTACGTCTTACCAATGCAAAATGGCGGCTGTGCGAAATATTTCACTTGCATTCAATATCTCCGAACCTATTACCGATATCGCCCTGAAATTGTGTACGGTGATAAAGGGTAATACTAGAAGTTCACCTATGAGACTTTCAAAAACCTGGTGACTACAAAACCAACATGGCGGTCAAGCGAAGTTGAGACTTTTAAATAGACTTTTCTCGCGATTTAACTATCCACACGTAATGAAACTTGGTACAGCAAATGTTTATACAAATTGTAATGCACTGGAGTCTAATTTAGTTCAATTGTTTACATAACTTCAAAATGGCGGCTGTGCAAAATATTTCACTGACATTCTATATCTCCGAAACTATTACAGATATCACCCTGCAATTTAGTACGGTGATAAAGGGTACTGATACAAGTTTACCTATGTATATTTCATAAACTTGTAAAGTAGAAAACGAACATGGCGACCAAGCGAAATTGAGACTTTTAAATAGACTTTTCTCACGATTTAACCACCCAAACGTAATGAAACTAGGTACAGCAAGTATTTATGCACATAGTAATGCACTGGAGTCTAATTTAATTGTTTACATAACTTCAAAATGGCGGCTGTGCAAAATATTTCACTGACATTCTATATCTCCGAAACTATTACAGATATCACCCTGCAATTTAGTACGGTGATAAAGGGTACTGATACAAGTTTACCTATGTATATTTCATAAACTTGTAAAGTAGAAAACGAACATGGCGACCAAGCGAAGTTGAGACTTTTAAATAGACTTTTCTCACGATTTAACCACCCAAACGTAATGAAACTAGGTACAGCAAGTGTTTATGCACATAGTAATGCACTGGAGTCTAATTTAGTTCAATTGTTTACATAACTTCAAAATGGCGGCTGTGCAAAATATTTCACTGACATTCTATATCTCCGAAACTATTACAGATATCACCCTACAATTTAGTACGGTGATAAAGGGTACTGATACAAGTTTACCTATGTATATTTCATGAACTTGTAAAGTAGAAAACGAACATGGCGACCAAGCGAAGTTGAGACTTTTAAATAGACTTTTCTCACGATTTAACCATCCAAATGTAATGAAACTAGGTACAGCAAGTGTTTATACACATAGTAATGCACTGGAGTCTAATTCAGTTCAATTGTTTACATAACCTCAAAATGGCGGCTGTGCGAAATATTTCACTGACATTCTAAATCTCCGAAACTATTACAGATATTACCCTGCAATTTTGTACGGTGATAAAGGGTACTGGTACAAGTTTATCTATGTATATTTCATAAACTTGTAAAGTAAAAAACGAACATGGCGACCAGGCGAATTCGAAATATTTTAATAGACTTTTCTCGTGATTTAACTCTCTGAGCGCAGTGAAATGTGGTACAGTAAATGATTTTGCAGATTGTAATGCACTGCCATCTAATTTAAATCAATTGTTTACATAACCTCAATATGGCGGCTGTGCGAAATTTTAAAATTAAGTTTTTATTTCTTGTGTCGTAATCATGCGATCGAAGTGAAAGTTTGAATAATGAACCTAGGCAATAATTGTCCTTGAATGGTACATAATTCTATGGCCTATACATATAACAATCCTAAATGGCGAGCTTCCGAAATATTTAGACGGTTCTCAATATCTATGAATCTTTTACAGCAACCAAACTGATTTTTTAATGTTCATAGAGACTATGAACATATGCTCACCTATAGGACTTTCATTAACCTGGTGAGCACAAATCCAACATGGCGGCGACGCGAAGTATAAATATTTAAATGGACGATTCTCGCGAATTAACTATCCGAGTGCTGTGAAACGTTGCACGTTAAATGCTTGTACAAATGTTGATCCATTGGCATCTAATTTATTTCAATTGTTTGCATAATCACAAGATGGCTGCTGTGCGTAATTTTAAAATCTCGTTTTTACTTCTTGTGTTCTAATCATGCGATTGAAGTTTGAATACCACACGTACACAATAATCTTAATGTAATAGTACAAAAATAAAAATCCAACCTGGCGACAATCTGAAATATTTAGACGGTTCTCAATATCTACGAATCTGTTACAGCAATTAAACTGAAATTTTGTATGTTGTTAGAAGAAATTAACATGAGCAGGATATATGAAAATAGGCTGTATAGTTCTTCACGGAACTACTTGTTTTTTATGAAAATAGTCAGTGTACTTAGTCGTGCTGATGTATAAATTTCACCATGCATTGATCGAGATGGCAGAATTGTCTTATTAGTAGAATAATTTACGTTATCAAATGAGACCACGTAATTTCTTAAATGGATAATGAATGATAGCAGACCTGATATACGCATTGTTGGGAGTATTTTTTTATTGAATCTATATATAATTTTGTCAACGTCGTAATAATTATAGAAAGGTCTGATGGATATTTAAATGGCTGAATTAATGTATTTATGAAACAATTGAATGGTAAATAATTAAATAGAAAAAGAAAGGATTTGTAATAAGGAAAGGAAAGAGTTTGTAAATAAGTAAATCATTAATTGATGGACACGTGGATAATTAATATTAGACAATTATGTCATGAACAATTTATCCGTAATCAATTTGAAGCTTGGAAACTTGTGAACAGTGCAGTTTTTTTTGCAAGAGTTCATTGTTGGATCACATGCGAATTAAGCATAAATGATTGATCATTCCACATATTGTAGAAGATCATTGGTGATTGCAATTAACTCACTAATTGTCTGAGAAATATTATGCACAGATGAACTGAATTTACCACAAGTACGATTAAATGAAAATGTTGTAAATATTAGGAAAATATAGTTGTAAAATAGATAATTTAATTAAATGTAAATTTGTTAACATTATGAAGTTGATTGAAGGTCTGATAGAGACTTTAATTATTTAGTTATTTAATTATTGTTGATTGCGGTTGGCACTTAGGTTTGTGCAATTTGAGGTCATTCTTTTAGCTAGAATGGAGATCCACATGACTTATTTCCAGGCGAGTTAATTTTTCCTAAATTAATTTGTCTATCCCAAATATGTTGTAATCTGGTCACGTAATTTCACATTTAATGAATTGAGGCACCATATAATGGACATTCTGGGTGTACGACAATTCCTCATAGTCAAATTGGACACTATTTAAATTTGTATTTTCAGTCAGAAATCACTTAATCAAATCTCCATATTTCATTATATCCAAGGTTAGGACCGAGGAGATTCATTGACCCTATTCAACTAAACTTTCTTTTTCTCTCGATATGAGTTTTAAATATTATTTTTTTGCAGTCCACAACAAGTAATAAGTTAGACTGAATTCCTGAGGTAGGATAGGACTGGATATTTTATTTTGGTCGTTACTTGTTGGTTTGTGGGCTGAAAATAAATGAAAACTTTTTGATTTTATGAACGTTTTTGCACTTCTGATTTTACTAATCTGTATTTTCTTTTCAGTGTTAGGATTGATTTGTATCTAGGGGGAAACTGATTTTCCCAGGTACGCCTCTCCTTTTAACCACACTGAGATCACTAGAGGTCTCATTCCTCCGGCATTTTTTTTGTGTGATCAAATTGCACCTAGATCCCAATCAGATTTTTTATGTATGCTTTGATCCCGGTTTTTTCGGCGTGTATCGCGATGTCTTTTGCCGGGCCATCCAATCCACTGTCGATGGACGGGGACAGTACCTTTCCTATTTCTATGTAAATCCCCTGAAGCTAAACGTAAATTGTTTGGAAAACACTATGTATCTCTTTTTGTCTGCATGGATGCTGGTGCGATTCACCTGGAGTTAGTAACGAATGCCTCTACTTCATACTTCCTTTCTGCTGTCTCTCGCTTCACAGCTCGGCATGGAGTTCCCTCAGAATTTTTTTCTGACAATGCCTCCGCCTTTCAAGGTGCAACATCCTTGTGGAAAAAAGGCTCTTACATCTTCTCCTGCAATGGAACAAATTTCTAACTTTTCTTATGCCAAAGGTTTCAAATGGCGATTTATAACTCCTTACGCCCCTCATCACGGAGGAAGGTGGGAATCCTGCGTCAAGCTAACAAATCGACATCTAAAAAAGGTTTTAGGCAATCGCATTTTGACCTATGAAGTATTTAATTCGCTATCCATCTTTATAGAAGGTGTTGTTAATTCTCGCCCTCTGACCTCACCCTCTAATGATTATGATGATTTGCTTCCTTTAACTCCCGGCCATTTCCTTATTGGTAGTTCCCTTTCTGCTCCTCCTCCCTTGCTCAATTCCCATAGAGATTCGCCCTTGCCAATTTTTTTGGCGAAAAATAGAGGCCCTGCGTAACTCATTTTGGAAGTGATGGAGGTTGGAGTACCTAACTTCGCTTCAAAGGAGACAGAAGCGGCTCTTCTCTAACCCCAATATCAAGGTGGGAGACTTGGTCATCCTAACGGATTCAACCCCCCTGCTGGTATGGATCTCTGGCAGGGTGACTGAGTGTTACCATGGTAGGTACGGCAAATTTCGTGTTGTGAAGGTTCTCACTGCCAATGGTCATATTGTAAGACCTATAGCTGTGATCTCGCCTTTGCCACTCGACACAAAAACTGTCCTTTCTCTTTTCTGTGGTCTTTCGCCTCCCAGCATGGTACATTCTACTGAATATACAATTTATGTTAGCATTATTAGTCATTACTCATTGATTTTTCTTCCATTATTCACGTTCTTTCTTTAGCTTCCCGTTGTTCATAAACACCAACAGGGACGTTCTTGTTTCCTGATTTCCCCGTGCATCCTCTTATTTGCTTTGAATGTTTGTTTCAGATTATTTTCTCTTTGTGTAAGATAGCTCTACAGTGCTCCATGCGGCAGGTCCCTGAAACCTTGGACTCCAGTCCTTTTAAGAAATCGGTTCTACAAATTGCAAGTAGAGGACATCGTTGTCGACCTACCAGCATTCTTCATGCAGACTACATCGCTTTAGGTAAAATCTGTTACATTCCAAATTCATTTTTTGTGTGTTGCCTATCTTATATCCCCACTTTATTCCCCCTCCTTTCTCCTTCCTTCTTCGGCTCTCTTGCACGCCTGTTACGATCGTCCACTCCGTGCTAAGTTCTTCTCTGAGGCGGTTCGGCACTCTTACTAGGAGGTGCGCTCCTTTTTCAACAATGTTTTGATTTTCAAATAAGTCCCCATGTTTTAATCTACATTTTAACGGCTGGCCGTGAACTTCAAACTACCCTACAATGTAAGGATAAATACACATCCAAGTGGTTTTACTACCATTCTTATGGGGCTTTCATCATCTTAATTGGCATGTTTAAAAACAACCAGTCATTCAAATATGAACTTTAAAACTTGTGAAATGTACTAAGAGCATCCCACGAGGGAATTCAAAACGCTTTGCTAAAGCTTTCTCAACTCGCCATTGAATGGCTATGAAAGCTTCCTAGCACTTCTTTAAAAAAAGGGGGATACTTTTCCCTCAAACGTGGGATTTACGCTAAACTTAGCTTTCTTAAAATCTAACTTTACTTCCTTCGAGGGATTTTACAAGATCTGAAATTGCAAATTTCATTGAGGATTGCTCTGCATGTCCCATTCAACGTTAAGTGTAAATCTCGAAATTATCAATCCTGCAATAGACTTTCTCTTGTGAAACTCCCCACTATCGGAAAGCTCAAACGCAATAATTTTGAACTACTGCTAACTCTCAACTCAAACCGAACTGTAAACTGCAATAGTGACTTATCCGTGTGCTCCAAATATTGGTTTTTGTGCAACCCATATACTCCGGGTACCGAAACTTCGATCAAACGAGCTCATTAACAAACTATAAACGTACCCCATTTTCCCTTCTTAGTTTCCATCTACTGACAACTAATAATAAATCGATATGTTTTTTTTGTAAATCGAGGTTTCACTAGAAGTGACCTCTTCAACTTGGAATTTAGCATCAATTAATGTCTGTTTTAATAGTTTTTTCCTGTATTTTTCTCCCTTGCCTATTAATAGGCTCCCTCCCATTTTGTATTTATCACTAAGTAAAATATTCTAGGTGGTCATAAATCCACTTCTTAATCTTCTTTCTTATTTTTCCTGCTGTGTCCAGGAATTTCAGATTGTAACTTATATTTACCTAAAGCTCTTGTCACTTTACTATATAAGCATTCCCTTCAAGACTTTATAAACTAATATATTGACCAAAGCATCTACGCCCTTTTTAAGGGTTTCTTCTTAGTCGAGTTATAAATCCAGACTTAATAGTTGTAATTGTTTAAAACACCTTTGTGTTATCCCAATAAATGTATACGTCTTGTTGTAGTCACATTCTATTGCTCAAAGAGCATTCTAATTGCGCAGCTTTCTTTCCCATTGTTTGTTGATACTACTTTCTCTACTTCATGTCAATTTCACTATTAAACTGCATTTGTTGTATTTATGGTAAAACTACTGCTAATACTTCACATAAAGTATACTTTAGCTATTTTCTGTAAATAGTTAAAGGCGAGTATAGTTCGCTAAGCACACTTCCTACTCGAGGGGAATACTTCCTGGTCCTGCAATTTACCTTCAAATTGTAGTTTTGTCTAAGTTAGGTTTTTTTTTTATCCCTGCTAAACTTCTAATCTTCATTCTGCTGGATAAAAGTTTAGACTAATTTAAACACAACTATTGTTTCCGTTTAGTAATTTCTTCAAATTGCAATCTTCTTACTAATAGCTTTGAAAGCGTCCTATCTCTGTCTATGTTGAAAACATTCGGTCTCTCGCTTAGAGATCCATCCTTGGTAGGGAATAAAACTATCCCTGTCAATCTCCACATCCTTAGCATTTTAGAATGCTGCCCAAAATAATTATTTTTTTGCTTGGAAAAGAAATAATACGATTGCCCCTTGTCTGCATTTTGCGCCAGTGAACTGGGTCGCTACATAGACCCCGATTTCCTGCTCGGAAGGGAAAGTGCGCGATCGCTTGCTTACAATATCCGCTAAGCTTTACTTGCATCATTATACAAAGTTATATAAGTACTTGCTTATGCACACACTTTGTTGTCTTTTTCGCAAACAAGACTGTAATTTTTTTTTGTTAATTTCATTAATTATGCTGCTGCATTTCCCTTTGTTATAATTAAACAATTCTTCTATAGTCTATTAAAAATTAAAGATTTAGGACTAGTGTTAGCTCTCCCATCTTGAGTATTTCTAGCCTTGATCCAACCCAACTATTTCAATACTAGTTTTTTATCATCTAAAATGAAGTGGTTTTTTTTTTTTGTGGATTCACTTCCATTTTGCCTAAATTTTGTTTATACTCCTAAGCCTTTTCCTTTTTTACATCATCTACCCTCTCGTAGTGTTTAAGCCTAGGATTGACCTACCAACCGGTGCGACACTAAGAGTGCCTCTTACATGGACATTGGTGAGATGATCTAGCCTTATTAGGCCAATGGACCAGCGCAGCATCTCCATGGAGTGCAGCTATTCCTCACATCACTCAGTTTCATACAATGCTACAGGTCTGATCGCAGTGCGGTATACTTTCGATTGCAGCTGTACAGGAATCTTACGATCATATAAGACTCCTGTCACCTGTCGCTATTTAGTCCAGGCTGAATTTGTCCGCATTCGCACTTCTCTCAATGGGCCTCAATCTGATGTAATGTATGAGCCTAAATATCGGAATCCTAATTTCCTTCCAGTGAAAACCAATATTTTCTAATCTTTCTCAATCCCCGCTGGTTAGATTGCTTGCAATTAATCCAGGAAGGAGGCGGCCGTGGCTTTAGGTTAGGAACCTTACCGACATTTGCCTGCAGTAGAAGTGGGAAACCACATAGAACCACTTCCAGGATAACTGAGATGGGAATCGAACCCACCTCTTCACAGTTTTGCCTCTCGAACCTGAGTATACCCCGTTCTAGTCCTGAGACCATAATTAAATTTCTTGGCAGATCCGGGGATCCAACCAGGTCCTCCGAGGCAATAGCCAAGAACACTAGCCACTACACTAGGAGGCAGCTAGATATCGTAACACTGCAGTTAGTGATCATCATTATGAATGTTCACATTTTCAAGGTCTGCTTTACTACGTCTTTTTAAACTGACACTTTTGTAACATATAACCTGGAAATTCTAAACAAACTCCGGGATTTTCGCCATCTGACGGGGAAAGAGACATTACTGACAAGCCATGTGCAGAGTGGTAGAGATGCCATACTGCTCATGGCATGGCCAGGCGGCCCAACTGCACATGCGGTGGCACACAAACAGCGCTGCTCACGCAGCAGTGGTGAAGCTCGAAATGTATACCACCTAAATACACGTGGAGGGAAGTGTGAGCTTCCGCTGCCATGGCAGCGTGTAGCGTTGGCAGTGGTAGCCCTCTGTAATCTCCATTAAATTTTGTGAGGTTCCAAATCAGCCAAACCAACAAGACAGGATACACACAGTAAAACTTAAAAATGTATTCTTTTATTTATTGAGATGCTAAATACCATTACTGGAGATATATATTTAAGCTCCACCCAAGAGCCTCTGATCATCAGCCACGTCGAATTCCAAAGATCTTGAAGTGAAGCCTAACTCACGGATTCTCACCATTCATGCTACAGCTTGGGGAAGAGTTCAGCTCAATTTAGTTTCCTTTTTGTGATCTGTGAAACTCGACCTCCATTAAACCCGGTTAAAACCAGGCTTAATCCAAGCTTGAAGCTTAAGCTGTGACTGTGTAAACAAGCCTAAGTGAATAAAATGATATTAACATCAACCATCAGATGGAAGGAATAAAGAATAATGAATGGGATTCAAACACTTTATTCATGATAGTTTAATATGCAATGCAAGTAACTACAACAGTGTACAATCATTGTAATGATTAAGCGATGTGGTTTTCTGGTTTCGATAACATTTAATCCAAATCAAGAAATATTATTTTCTACCCTCTACAGAACATCTAGTAGACACTCTGCACAAAGAATGACCAAACCTGATATTAAGTGTGTAATGAGATGAAACATTTTGCTCAAGGTATGAAGCAGCTCCCTGTAGCAATATTACATTTCCGAGTTCTGGAGGAAAGTCCTCGTGGTTATGACCATGCAAAATGTACCTAATAACCAGCATTTCGTTGCTATGTCATACTTTCCAGCTGTAGAAATAGTTCTTTCTTTCTGCCTGCTGGTTATTGTGGAGATAGAACAAGCAGCCTTTATATTATCACTGAAATACTCGCGCGAGTGACCCCTACAGTTATATATTCTACAGAAGCGGGCCTTTCTCGAGTGTTGTTACTATGTCTGGTCAGTGTAGTGGGTAACGTACGTGGTTTGAATTCTGTGAACATCGAATCATAAAGTGGTATTTGCATTTGTATGTGTATAATATTATATTTGAATTACAGCCAATGGCCATAGCTGGGCATTTTAATTGAACACCCGTAGGCTCAATTTCAATTTTAAGTAGTTCCAACGTTGACTACTAGAGAGGCCACTGTCACTGACACCTAGCGGAGAAGATTGGAACAATATAGAGCGTTTCTAACCAAACAACCTACAAATTTGGCTGCACACTACCTATTGTATTGGTAGGGCCTTAAACATACCATAAATCTATGCCATGGTCTCGCGGGATTCACTTTCTCTCCGAAGGAAGACACACTGAAGGGTATTGTCACTCTTATACACATGAAACAGCGCTATAACGCTCTAAAGCACATGAAACATCGCTGCAGAGCTCTAGAACTTGTGAAGGAACGCTATTGAGCTCTAAAGGGCATGTAAGCTAGAGCTATAAAGCACATGAAACATCGCCATAGTGCTCCAAAACACGTGAAGGTGCGCTATAGAGCTCTAAAACACGTAAAGGAGCGCTACAGAACTCTAAAGCACGTGAAGGAGTGCTATAGAGCACTATAACACATGAAGGATTGCTATAAAGCACTATAACATATTAATGAGTTCTAGAGAGCTCTATAACACGCGAAGGAGTGCTATAGAGCTCTAAAACACATGAAGGACCGTTAGAGAGCTCTAAAACACATGAATGAGTTCTAGAGAGCTCTATAACACGGAAAGTAGCCCTATAGAGTTCTAAAACACGCGAAGGACAGTTAAAGAGACCTATAGAGCTCTAAAACACGCAAAGGACAGTTAAAGAGACCTATAGAGCTCTAAAACACGCGAAGGACCGTTAGAGAGCTCTAAAACACATGAATGAGTTCTGGAGAGCTCTTTAACACGTAAAGTAGCCCTATAGAGTTCTAAAACACATGAATGACTGTTAGAGAGCTCTAAAACACATGAATGAGTTCTAGAGAGCTCTATAACACGTGAAGTAGCACTATAGAGCTCTAAAACTCGTGAAGGAGCGCTATAGAGATCTAAAACGCGTGAAGGAGCGCTATAGAGATCTAAAACACGTGAAGGAGCGCTATAGAGCTCTAAAACACGTGAAGATGAAGCAGAAATTCGATATTTCGAGGTTTTCTCCAAATAATCGCGCTGTTTTTCGAAATAGACGCTATCTTTCAGAGGAGGAGTAGAGACTAAGGGCCGCACACATGTAATACAGACTTGGTGATTATTTTTATATTCAAGTTTGGATTTAGAATATTTCCAGCAAGTAATAGTCCTTCGACAAATATAAACTGATAAGTAGTGAGCATATTGAAGTGATAAACCATCGATGTGAGATACATTGACTATAAAATAACAGTGTCATTTTAAGGAATTTGCAGAATAATTACTCTCAAATATTGCAAAGCACGCTTCTATGGACATCGTATTTCTTCAAGTTATTGGAAGTTACAAAACCACACTGAACATTATTAAGCGAAATCTGAGGGTAATATTTCACATTATTATATATTCCAAAATCTATAGAAACGCACATTATGCTGAAAATGGGAGAGACGACTGTGAGCATTGCCAAGGTAGAGGAGATGGCGTACTAATTACATGGAGGAAAATTAGCATGCAAGTTGTTGAGGATATTTGAAGTTACCGTATCTAATATGAACAAGACGAGACGATGATCTTCGATAATATCTTCAAAATTCAGCAAATAAAAGACCACAATGATGACTACTGAACATTCAACAAAAATGGAGTTCAACATGATCGCTAACATCACGAAGTTGTCAAGCGAGTTTCCAGGAAGAAGAGAGAAGACCGGAGATTGGAGTTGAACCGACGGAAGGATCCAGGTCGAGGCGATGGTGTTCCGAGAGATGAACCAAGCGAGAGCAGTCTAGTTTTTCATCAAGAAGTTGTCAGGCGATTTCCCAGGTACGAGAGAGATGATCCAGGGCGAAGCTGGAAGCATAATATTATTATCCGGCTAAGACCAAGACGTACCTCCTCGAGACAACCCTAACCCAACACCAGGTAGACCAGAACCCAGCAAGTAGTATTTCTGTAGATTGAAGGCATTATTTAATTAATTTGTAGTACCATTTTACAATTCTGGCTATAGAAATGTTATTACCTGCAACTTTGAGTATTTCAAATATTGTATTCGATTTGAAAGATAGGTTAAACTACAATTTGAGTTGGATTGGAGTTTCGAATTGAATTCAGATGTTGCTACTGTATTTGGGATATTTTGAATTTAAAGTTGTTGACCGTACTTTTGGATTTTTAGGATTTTCGGGAGTTTGTAGTTTTATTTTTAACTAGAGATTTTTGGGATATTCGAGTTTGATATTTATTTCTTCGATTTATTACAATAGATGATCGTTTTCAGATCATTTTCGTTATTAGAATTTCAAAAGTTGATATGACATTGAGACGGAGGACAGATACATTGGAGTATGATTTTCTGTTACGAAAATTCATAACAAGGAGTGGTAATGAGAAACAATCATTGTAGATGAACTTATAGATTTTCTTGGAAGATTTCTACAATAAGTTAAACGTTATGTAAAGTTGAAAAGGAAACATTGTGAAATGTTATGTAAACATTAAGGATTGTGGGATGCAATTGCCGCATTTTAAAACCGGAAATTACAGAGTTATTATTATTATCATAATAATTGAATTTCATTGTGACGAAGGATTAAGATATCAGTAACTAATTAAACATTAATGGTAGAGATCTGTGTGAGTGTATTTATATAATGAATGCTGAGGTATTGCGTGAAGTTTTTGACGTTATTGAAAGAATAGGAACACGTTTGAATTTATCGTGTATTTCGAAGCTGACGGATGGGTATTCCAGTTTATGGGAGCAGAGGTTTGATTATTAAGTGAATGTGGCAATGTGCGAGATTGACATTGCTCCACGATATGAGAATAAGTGATAATTGTTCATAGTCCATGAAATAGTTTTGTTGAAGAGTTGATAATGCATAGTGAAAATAATTTCATGTGTTGAAAGGGATAATTACTTGTGGTAAAGTCAAATAGGCTTTCGTTTTTGAGATCAGCTGGTATGGTTGTGTGTATAAAGTTGAAGTTACTGATATTTTTTATTATTGCCGAAGATGAGGCGACGTATTCTTGAGAGATGCTCAGATCTAGGTTACTGGTGGCTCACTTGTATCAACAACAGTCAAGGAAGTGTAACAATGGAAATTATTATTCGAAGTTGAACGAAGTAAATTTTTATTAGTATTCCAGTTGGAAATGAAAGCACCAGACATGACGTTATCGTGATCTAGGCTTTGTTGAACGGATCATTAGCACGTACTAAGACAAACATTGATGATTTTAGACCAAGGTTAGTGGCGTATTTATGATCCTCGAGTAGTTATTGAGTAATGGTTGGTTGGTTCCTTGGTTTGGCGGTCATGTGGCCCCGTGTACATTGGGTGTGTCTAGAATCTGCCTGATAACCGGTGTTAATTGTGATGACAGTATTAGTGTGTGTTAACTGTTCTTTCAAGTAAGGACTGCAGACAATAATTTCAAGTAGTTCTTACTTTTGCTACTAAATGCTACCGTCCACGACACCTAGCTGTGAACTTGGCTACTACTACATGCCATCGCAACCAGCACCCGGTGACGAACGTTGGAATTGAAGAGCATTAAACAAACGTAACCTACAAATTTCGCTTTACACAAGTATATTTAGAGGAAGGTTCTTTTACATCTATGACATGGATCCACCGGCTTTTCTTCCCCTCCGAAGGAAGCCATAGTGAGGGATTTTTAACACTCTTAAAAATCCGGCGATTTCGGCCGGTTTTGAACCCGCAACCTTGGGCATAGAAGCTCAGTATGCTACCAATTTCGCCACCCAATTATTGACTAAAGAACATATTAGTGTAAACATTTGTGTGAATATTAGTTATAGACCGAATAATTAGATATTTATTAGAATAGGGATCAATCAGGTTTAAGGAGAGTTGTATAGAATTAAATGCTGTTAATGTAAGAGCGAAAGGCCATAGCTAACTTCATTTCTCCGTGTTAGGTAATTTAAAGACATTTTTATTTTACTCCATAAACTAGGGCACAGCTGAGATTTTGCTAAGAGCTCATTTATTCCATTGATTTAAATTTCTTATCTAGATCCATTTAGGGGTTGTTTCTTTATTTATTTTAACCAGGGATATTTTATTTCGCAACGCTGTAAATTTTTGTCTTTTATAAATACATGTAAACAAATACGTTTTTACTGATGTTTTATAGAATATTTGCGTTATCATTTGCAGATAATTAGGGAAATATTGTGCTATAGATGTAAGATAGGCCTTGTTTGCCCACAACTACTACCCGATTCCCCGAGCGTTCGAGGGTTTCTCACTCTCCTTTTTAGACGGATTCCCAACCAATCTTGTAGGATAGTCCTGTAGCACAATGATAGTTTGATGTACCCCTTCTGTTTTATTTGCCAGTAGTTTCTTCGTAGTTTTTTTAGCCAGGTACTACAAGTTACTACGATCCACATCCATCTTCGGATGCTGGTTTACTGGATACGGATACAATACTGTACTGACTGACTTTCGAGGGGCAGACTAAATACTAGATATATAGAGTATTTCTATATCTCTCCCCGTATTCCAATTGTTCCGTCTCGTCTGATTCGGCAGGCAGGACTGACGCCTGCTTCGGAAGGCGGTGGACTGTGAGTCGGGTTGGAGCATCGATCAATTCTCGAAGGGTTGGAGACTGGCGGAATGGCCAGAGTAAGTTAGTCTTTTGTTTTCTTTTGTTTGTGATTCTTCGTCATCCGTACTAATAAAATAAAGCTGTAGAGTTTGTTTGTTTGTGTGTTTAAACGCGCTAATCTCTAGAACTACCAGTCGGATTCGAAAAATTCTTTTTGTATATGATAGCCAGATTGAATGGGAATATTTAAGACTAGGCAGCATCAGGCTACATCTCTCATTTAACCTTAAAGATTGATTTTTGTTCAGTAAGTCGGAAGAACAAACTCTCCGGAACAGCTTCGATAATACTTAAGTCTATTGTTGCCTGGCAATGCGGGCTGCATCACGTCGCCCCTACGAGTGTTCTGGTGCAGAATTGCGAGTTGCTTATAGATTGCAGTCACGGGGAGTAATTAGTGCAAAGAGATTTCTTAGGCCCCTTAAAACAGTTAGCATCATGACAATAGTATGCCTCTGTATAAGGGCGATGCCACTATTTAACATACACAATTTCAGTTTGATTGCTGTAATAGATTCGTAGATATTGAGAACCGACTAAATATTTCGGATGGTCGCCATGTTGGATTTTATATATGTAGGTCCTAGAGTTATGTACTGTTACATGCAGATTATTGTGAACGTGTAGTATTCAAACTTCAATCGCATAATTAGGACACAAGAGAAAACAAGGAGATTAAAAAAAAATTCACAGCTGCCATCTTGAGGTTATGGAAACAATTGAAATAAATTAGATGCCAGTGGATTAACATTCGGATAAAGATTTACTGTACCAAGTTTCACTGCACGCGGATGGTTAAATTGCGAGAAACGTCCATGTGAGTATTTATAATTCGCGTCACCGCCATGTTGGATTTGTGATCACCAGGTTATTTAAAGTCCTATAGGTGAACTTAAGTTCATAGCCCCTATGAACATTAAAAATGCAGTTTGATTGCTAAAATAGATTCGTAGATATTCAGTATCGCGTAAATAGTTCGGATGGTCGCCATGTTGGATTGTTAAATGTATAGGCCATAGAGTCATGTACCATTAAAGGAAAATTATTGCGTAGGTTCATTATTCAAACTTTCACTTCGATCGCATGACTACATCACAAGAAATAAAAACTTAATTTTAAAATTCGCACTGCCGCCATCTTGAGGTTATGTAAACAATTGAACTAAATTAGATACCAGTGGATTACAATGTGTATAAATATTTCCTGTACCAGGTCTCAGTGCGCTTGGAACATTAAATCGCGAGAAAGGTCTATTTAAAATGTTCAAATTCGCTTGGCCGCCATGTTCGTTTTGTAGTTAACCGGTTTTTGAAAATCTTATAGATGGACTTCCAGTAGAGCCCTTTATCTCAGTACAAAATTTTAGGGAGATACCGCTAATAGTTTCAGAGAAATAGAATGCCGGTGAAATATTTCGCACATCCGCCATATCGTGATTATGTAAACAATTGAACGAAGTTAGATGTCGGTGCATTACAATGTATATAAACATATACTGTACCAAGTTTCATTGCGTTTGGTTGGTCAAATCGCGAGAAACGTCTATTTAAAAGTCGCGAATTCGCTTGGCCGCCATGTTCGTTTTGTAGTTACCAGGTTTTCAAAAGTCACATAAGTGAACTTATAGCAGTTCCCTCTATCACCATAGAAAATTTCAGGGTAATATCGGTAATAGTTTCGGAGATATTGAATGCTGGTGAAATATTTCGCACAGCCGCCATGTTGGATTTGTGAGTCGTAACAAAATTTGAAGGGCACGGTCGAGGTCGCCCGGAATAGTGCTATGAACTTTCCGAGTTTCATTGAAATCGCTCCTGCCGTTTAGATTTTATTAGGGGGGGGACACACACACGAATCACACACACACACACACCCACACACACACACACACACGCTCACACAAACGGACAAAAGGTGATCTCATAAGCCTATTTTTTCAAAATTGAAAATAGGCTAAAAATGGAGTTGCTATGTCAAAAACCTTCCCTGGCGTGTACACAATAACTCATCAGTTTCATCGCAATCTGATGAAAGGCATATGAACGCATACGGGACTTTATTGAAAGGATTTGCGTGCCGTCGCTCATAAGATGAATCTACTCATGCGCTACCTACTTTAAAATGCATGTACTAAGCCAGAAACCTTCCCTGGAGTGTACACAACATCTCACCCTGGTTTCATTGCTATCGGACGAATGGTATATGAACGCATATGGGCTTTGTTGAGACGTTTCGCGCGTCGTCGCTCATTTGTTGTATCTACTCGTGCCCTACCTGTGATATAAGTGTGATAAGACTATTCTTACGAAATTAGAGACTGACTTTGATTTAAAAAAATCTTCACTTTTTGTCTACACATGCACTTGTCATAGCCACAATAGGCTTCCAAGCATAATGCTGAAAGTCTCGCAATAATGCTCCACTTCCCTACCTAAAGGCACTTGCCAACTGAGTACAGTTCACAATGTACCGGAATATAGAGGCCACATTTACCAAACAAAAAGTCCACCTCGCTGTAGTGTTCAAAACGCAGTGATATAACCAGTTATTTTAATAGTGCTGCCATAATTTGACTTACAGCTAGGCACACAACACTCCCTACGCATCTGAAATAGTTTAATGAAATATTAGTGGAGAAATTGTTGGTAAAATTCATTAGTAGGTCTATGTAATGGATACAGATGCAACTTAATACGGGAAATACTCACTTCTACAACTTTCAGCAGACAAAGGTTTGGTACTTTTCAGTCGGTCAACACGAATGTACCCAAATAGAGCTGGGTTATGCCCTAATCCTGAAATAAATTACATAAATTATATAAATTACATCGGCAGGTCTAATTAACCATGAGGAATTTCACGGGTGTTGAAATAGTCATTACGAACTGCTTTTAGATGCTGTCATATCAAAATAAATGATATTTATCAATAAAACTTAGCATGTGGTCTTACGTGTTTATAGAACCTACGGACTCTACTAATCGTTGCCAATTCTACCAACAACACGGCTTGAGAATTATAGATGGCAATGGTAAAGGTAATCTGAACCTTCTGTATGGTTACCAAGGCAACAAGTATCATCATCTAAATCTGAAGTGTAAGGGCCATCTAGACCGCCTGTATGGTTACCAAGGCAAGACATATTCATCATCTAAATATGAAGTGCAAAGGACATCTAGGCCTCCTGTATGGTTACCGAAGCAACAAGTATTCATCATCTAAATGAGAAGTATAAATGTCATATAGGTCTCCTATATGGTTAGCAAGGCAACACGTATTCATCTAAATCTGAAGAGCAAAGGCCATCTAGGCCTGGTTGATTGGTTGGTTCCTAAGTTTAGAGGCTGCGACAACGCGGTCATGTAGCCCCGTGTACTTTGGGTGTGTGTAGAATATGTCTGATAACCGCTGTTAACTGTGGTGGCTGTATTAGTGTGTGTTATTCTGTAATTCAGGCAAGGACTGCAAACGATCAATTTCAAGTAGTTCCTACTTTTACTACCAAAGCTACCGTCAACGACACTTAGCTGCGTACTTGTTCACTAGAGACCACCGCAACTGGCACCTGGCGGCGAACGTTGGAACTTCATATAGCGTTAATCAAATCTTACCGACAAATTTAGCTTGATACAATTTTAGTTAGTGGAAGGCTTTTTTACATGTCATAAATCTATGACATGGGCCCGCCATCTTAACTCCCCTCTGAAGGAAAGCATACTGAGGGACGTTTAACGCTCTTAAAAAATCCGATAACTTCGACCGGATTTGAGCCCACGATCTTAGGCATAGAAGCTCAACATGCTTCCAACTACGCCAATCCCCCCATCTAGATCTCCTATATTTTTACCGAGGCAGCAAGTATTCATCATCTAAATCTGAAGTGCAAAGACCATCAAGGCCTCCTGTATGGTTACCAAGGCAACGAGTATTCATCATCTACATCTTGTAACAGTACAAATGTTACAAGGAACCGAACCCTCATTTTCTAGACTTACTAACTCGAATTATCATGCACATATTTAATTTGATTTTTAAATTTATATCTCGTAAATGATTCGAGTGTATATTCAGATATTATTTATTAACATATAACTAATTTAGCTATAAGATGGTGTAATTTTTTGCGGGATTGAAATCTAGGCTCAGTGGTGGGAATTGTAATCTATTTAATTTGCTCGATGGAGCAATTGAGTGAGTCAAGTCACATTTTGCAACTTTCCTAATAAGTGGTCTATTCAGAGCGCGGAGGTTTTACCCGAGCACTGACCTGGTAAGTCATGGGGTTCGTAAGTCTCACCGACTTGGCATCGCTATTTCTCAGGGAGTGACTTGAGATAATTGTAACAACTTGTTTTTTTTCGGGGAGGGGGCAAAAGGTCCCCCCCCCCCCCGCGTCGCACCCGACCTTACTACTGGCGCCTCCGACATGCAGTTAGAGAAAACATAGGGGTTTGGAAAAGGATTGCCATTTGAAGCTTAGCGCCTGGCCGATCGCGGTCGCGATTTACCAGGCATCATGGGTATATATTAACATTGGTATATTTTACATATATGCACATATAAATATGTACATATATGTAAGGGTAGGATTGTAGGACCAGGGAAAACCGCATAGGCAGAAAGGAAAGATTGCATACACGTAAAACCTGGCGAGTTGGTTATTGCCACATGCAAGGAAGTGGGTATGGAAATGAGTAGGTTTTGTTAGTACGTGAGGTGTGTCATGCAACAGTTGCAGAATCAGTTTCCTCGCCGAGATTGGTATATGTGGGAATCAGTTGGCTTGGCACTGCTGAGACTAGCGCGTCCGCAATGGCGGACGTACTGCACGTCCGGGGTTGGGTTCGGAGCACCCTAGAGCGTCCTAGTACCAAGTCTCCGTGATCCGGAGAAGGGAGCCACGCCTGCGAACAGGGGCTTCTTCTCTCGTGTCCTGGACTCCGCCGCTGCATACAATCGTCCTGAAACTATAAGCTAATGATTATTAATAGTCCTTCCCTTGGCTATCCTTTTGGTTGGCATCGCTATTTCTCAGGGAGTGACTTGAGATAATTGTAACAACTTGTAATATATTGGCTACTGCATTATTGGTCAGATTTTCTCTGAAGAGTAGGGTGAGTTAAGTGGAGGGGATGGGGATATTATCACTCAGTCTGGTGGGATCTGGAGCACTTCATCTTTTGGATTCATTCCGATTTTAGAATTCCTCTTGTCTGACCTAGGTTTAGAACTTCGTCTTGCAGATTTGGTCTGGTCTTACAAGGGAACTGTCCATACGGTCATATCGAAACCGGCAATGAAATTTCGTAGAGATGATGAGGAAACTATACATTGGCGATGTACAAAAAATTAGCTGCCATTTCGAACTGGAAGGTATCGAAATCTTGTTACAAAATCCGTGTGACAACGCAACTACTGGACAACCCTTGCATCTTGCTGGCTCGTGCTGCGCATAGCGGAGTGGAGTTGCAGTTGTGCTGGAGAGAGAGAGAACGAACTGGCAGCCTACCACGCACCAAGGACACGTCATTGTTAGGGAACGAATGTGAAGCATAAATGTGGTTCGTTAATCGCATGATAAAAATAGAAATATTGTTGTCACCATGAGCAAGGAGGCCACATTGTTCCTCACAAAAAATGTCTTACTTATTTGAGGCAAAATGTTGCAGGCACTTCATGTATATTTAGTTGCGAACCACGAATATTTAACCATGTCCTTGAACCGTGGGGAAGAAAATTGAAAATGAATGAAGGATTGCATTTCCAGTACGCTGTTTCTCTGATATACATCAAACTGAACGTCTTCACAAGCCGACACAATGTCTGTTAAACGGCGATACAAAGCTTTCCATTGCCGGGAGAAAAACTTATACAAGGGCTGAATTTTCCCTGTACTGCCGGGAGGAATCTGGAGAATTTCTATACTGTTGCCTGGAGGAATGTCTTCAAGACATTTTTTATCACTATAAGTAGTCCAGGAATCTAACAGTAGCGAACACTTCTCTTCCGCAAATGGGAAAAAGCATTCATTAAACCAATATTTTAATTCCTTTTTCCCAATTTTCCTGATTTTGTGGCTGTTACAAGTACAGTAGGCTACTTATTAACTGAAGATAATTATTCTAGCCATGCTAAATTGAGATATTACTGTAGACTCAGTCGCACAGCACTATTACGAACACAGTACACATTACAAATGCCACTCCAATGATGTGCACACGCTGGAAACAGACTATCCATTCTGACCGTACATAATCGTAACCAATAAACCCGTAGTGTTGGTTTAAATTCAACCAATAGCGAGAATTGAGGATCTCAGTCGATGTTCTCAGAGCGCCATTAAACAGACCACACCTGCCACTTCCCTCTAAAGGTCTCCAATGCATTTTCTGAAGCTATAAACACGTGCCTTGAGGATGTAGGGCTTCCTTCCTCAACTTTCTACTCCAGGCGGTGAAGGTCACACTTCTCCCATCTAGGGGTGAAATGTAGAACCAGTTACAAGTACTGTCAGTGACAGTGAGACAGAGTTTATGGAGAGGGCGCGCAAGGTAGCCCCAAAGACTATTTTACAAAACAATTAATTTAATTGTTTAGAACTGTTACAGCTGAGAGCTGAGTATCCTCACGTCCTACATGGAGGAATCGCCATTGGTACACTATCTTCATCATTACCCAGAGTTCAAGAGTGAGTTATTATTGTTGTGGCATGTGCATATGATAGGGAGTGTCACAGGTCGGTCTGTAAGCGACGAGAATCCTGCCTGTGTGATTTAAGAATATATTATTCTTTTTACCAGATTGCTAGTTTACTATTGAATGACGTTCTGTAGCTAAGTGTGAATGTCTATCATTGGTATCGACTTCGTTACGGTGTATATCCCCTTCTACCCAAAATCTAATATTATGTTTGTTGAGATTGTTATAGTAAATTTTATAAAGTTTGACCAGTTACAATTGGCAGCCCATTTTGGATGTTATGCGTTAAGCCCTAGAACAGTTACTATTGGTCTCCCAACCTAGGCCAGAACAGTTACAATCTGAAGTATAAAGGGCACCTAGGCCTCCTATTGTGCCCATGTGGAGTGCCCAAGATTCGAATTCATGATCATATGCATGAAGAAGAAAAAATATTACAGATATTTGTACCACTTTTTAGACAGCTAAAGGGTTAATAGAAAACTGTACGTTTGGATAACGCATAAGGATGTCATAAGATTAGGCCACAGAAGTGCAGCTGGGGGAGTGAGATCATCGCCAACGCAGCAATATAGGGCTTGCGCATGGATTAAAAATAGATTTGAAAACTTTCCATCGAGTAGACGAAGAGAGAAGATCGACCAGAAACCGCTGACTCGGCACGAAATTGACAACACCGCTTGATGGGCGTGACCAGTAGCAACAGCAAATAATTGAAATTAGCAGGAAACAAGCATCAATCTTAAAGAATTTCACCGGCAATGTTAGTTATCCTGGGAATCAGGAATTGTTGAGTTGGAAAAGTTAATAATAATTGAATAGTTTAGAAGTGCAGCATAAGCATTGCGTAGTCTGGGAATACCCTAACCAGTACTTCAGAGTGGGGGATAAAAGAAATCCAACGCCCACTCATTCGAGGAGCTGATATATTTTTTTAAAACATATTTGCCACGATCTATTCTCAAAATAATTAGTATCAGTGAAACGTTTAAAACGCTAGCTCCAAGTAGGTAATTTTTTCAAGCGTGTGCGACGCTTATTTTGGAAAATAAATTTTTGAAGAAGGGAAAATATTTTATTTTTAGCCAAATCAGATATAAACACTCTGAGAGCCGTGAAGATTATTCATTCTACCATAGGTGCCTGGGGCATCGTACTGTTTCACGAAGATTATGCAGTCTACAGTCGTCATCAGGACGCGACGCTGTTTCACGTAACATCTACGAGTACTCCTTGGGGGAGATACTACACCAACGTATCAGTTAGCGGAAAGCTCTGCTTCGCTAAGTTGAAATTTATATTCCACGTCAGGCCAAAAGTGGTCAGACATTAATTTCGTACAGCGAATCTTCATAGTTTAATCACAGAAACTATTGTAGTGCTATGAATAGTCAGAATTTGAAGTTTAACATTGGCAAAGTACAATATTTTAGGCCAAGAAAGTATCTTCAGTGAACGAAGGCGTGCAAAGCCTAATATACGTTATTAGCATCGAATTAACGACGAATTATCTCGACAGTGATCGAAAAATCTAAAAGCAGTGACAGTCAAACGTTATCCAGTGCGTTACAAAGCCGCAGGAGGATCTAACGTAGGATAATAACCTAATTCTGCCCATGCTTAGGTGATTAGAGTTGTAGTGACGTCAGGATAAAAACAGGATAGCAGAACAGTACTGCGTAGGAAAAGGAGTGAAAATCTTTTAAAGATCGTACCACGAACAGCATATTATATTATTCGAGAAATTAGGTCCAAACATGGACGAGAGAAATATTGTCAGAGCGCATTATCAAATTTAAAATAGCGACTCTCGGACCATACCAGCAAAAGACTTGAAGCAAGATCTAAAATTGCTATAATTTTTGAACGAGATTGTATCGCGCTATAAAAACTGTTCAGAGCCGATGACGATAGGAGAACCAGAGTAGGAGAGGAATATTCATACCAATCCAGCGAATGGTGCGATAGAGACTTCCAATCAACTGAATTAGGGTCCAGAACTAGGGAATATATCTAGTATCCGCAACTTCTTGGATCTGGGAGGAAGGAGAGTGTCATTTGCGTGTGAATAAGTGTAACCAAAGGGTTATAAAGTGTAATTTTGTATGTACTATTTATTCAAGTGTTAATTATAAAAAAATGTGTTTCAGTGATATAAAGTGTAAAAGATATATGATTTTTAAACCTCTAAGGGAAGATACAAGTGCTTTTAAAATGTTAAATATAAGGGGAAAATTAAGATATGCTGTGAGTGTAGTGAAATTAAATATGGAAGCTTAAACCTAGAAAGGTGGGCTATGAAGCTGATTTGTTGGGACCCTGGAGTTACCAACTCAAGGAGAAATCATGTAAGTAGAATGATTTAGTTATTTCTTGCTTTTGGGGGAGGAGAAGATCTGTGCAAACAAATACATAAGAGATGTAGGCTATTAATGAAAGGGGTGTTGAAATAAAATACGTGTGAAGCAATGCATACGGATTTTACTGAACGATAAATTTAATCATGAATTAATTAATTGAGTTATATTCAATCTAAATACTCATTGGAGTGTATTCTCTTGAAATCACGCCATTAACGTAATACGTAATATAAAATAACATAGGTTAAAAGGCAAGTTATAAACCTTAAGTAATTGTTGATAGAGTAACAATAAATGTAAATGTGGAAAGCCGTGAGGCTATTTGAATAATGTTGATAGTGGTAAATCATTGAATGTTGGAGTCGTCTAGTATCAAAACCGGCCAAGTCACAAAATTTACGAAAATGAGTTATGGTTATCAATTTGAAGTAGAAGTACAGCACTATCAGGCGAAACAAGAATATGCTTCAAAATCGTCCATGTCTTCATATTACACAGCACTGAATTCTTGGTCGTGCAACAGAATGGACTAAGTCATGCAGGCAGTGCTTTCAAAACCGGCCGTGTCAAAGAACGAGTAGCAATCTTCATGTCGCAGCATTATTGTCTGGAATCTAGCGTTGTTAGATTACGCATGAATGTGATATCAGTAGGCAACATTGTTCCTTATTTTGTTTACTCTTCGAAGTCATAATAATTTGTATTTTGTTCGTTTGCAACACTGACTTCCGTATTCGCGGGCTTCTTACCGCATTGGCGCGAAAGCAATCGTATTTCCTGTGTGCTCGTATTTTGCCATTATTGTGTAGTGTAACGTGTATATTGTTCCTATTTTAATAATGATTCTATTAACATAAGTGACTCATTTTCTTTTACTGTGTTCAAGATCTAGTGAACTACTAACTTTTAATGATATAATACCTATTTTGTATTCTCCTCAGCTTTCTGATGTTCATCTTCATATATTAGGCTACTATCCAATTTAAGCAGAATGCTTTCGTTTTTATTGCAATAAAAACAGGTAATTAAAATGTCAATTTATATTAATTTAATTGCCTTTTTTCACTGGAATTTTGAATTTAAAAAGAAAAGTTTTACAAAAAAGGACTAAAATTATACCAAATTGCAACAAAAACAGCCAAGTCAAAATTAATATTAGCAAAAAAGAAGGGTTCATTATGAATCAGATTTCTCAAAATAGCAGAACTTAAATATTAAACCATTATGGATATAACTATGCAATAAAATCTTTTGTGACCACCATTGCTTTGTCTCTAGAGGTTTTTCATCCATACTGAAAAATATGCCTTCAGTGACTTGGCCGGTTTTGATACTAGACGACTCGTTGGTTCTATTAAAAGTGATGTCAAGAGCGAATTAATATTTAGACCAGTTAGAATTGGACAGTGCCATAGAGTAATGAGATAAAGCTCAGTTGAGATAGAAGCAATAAATGTGTACTCGAGAAATCACACAAATATTATTATAATTAAAACTAGGATAGCTTAGTTTGACTTTTCAAGCTAAATATTGCTGTGACTATACGTTCAGGATAAATTGAATGTAAGGCGGAGTTGGATTAGGGATGAATGAAGTTGAATGTGTTTGCAGTGTGCAAAGTGAGAATACGGGTGCTATTTTATTTTATTTAGCGCATGAGTCAGTGCGTGGTAGCCGCTCATATAAGTCGCATGATTAAGGAGATTCTGGTGTTTTACGAATCCTTTAAAGTTGGTAAGATCTCTCGATTGGAATAAGCCTAGGAGGCAGACTTCTCAGTATGGTTTTGAACTAAGGTTCATCTACGTCGACAGCCCCGACATTATTGTTATATGAATATCATACCCTACCAGTGCAGATACCTAACAATCAATGTGTTCACCTGAACTGAAAATAGTGGATGATTATGCCCGCCAATTTGTATATGAATGAAGGAATTATTGTGTGTATTCTCGAGACTGAAGCGTTTTTCTTTAGAATAACCTGTCGGCCAGCATAGAGACTTTCTGTCTAGCGAGAGGGATTGTAGGACCCTCGTGATTGTAAATCATTGTGGAGAGCCTTGACATCACTACAAACAAACCACTAATCACTTGGGATAGGTCGGTGGACCACGCGCTTGTGTGCCAGGAAGTTTAGTGTTTTAGAGACACGCTGGTTATCAGCACCGTGATTTTTATTATTATATCCTTGCCAAAATATCGCTCAGAGATCCGTATAAGCTTAACTAAATGGTTTAAGACCAACATGAAATCCCTAATTGTTGTTAATGATAATAATGTTGTTCCAGAGTAACAATGGAAATATTAAGAGAGCCTGGGAGTCTCTTTTAATTTGATTGATTCAGTAGTTTTCATTACTCATTGGATGCACGATTTTTCTCTTCCCGACAACACTGATTTGTAGAATTGTTTGAGAGGGATGAAATTTGGAAACTCATGTGAACCTTAATAAATATATTTGTTATAAACAAATAAGCACAATTAGAGTAAGAACTCCAAATGGTGGTAGAAAGTGCTTGATTTTAAATGAATAATGATGTAAGAATGTATATCAGAGCCATAAGATGCTCATATTTTGAAGCTTTTATATTCGCTTTATGGAAGTGAAAAGTTTTATTGATATTTGTCAGTTTCATTTGGAACAATTACTATTGGTTTTTTTTTTGATTCCTTGTCTTGTTTAGACAAGTGTGAACATTGTAGTGTCATTTTTTATTGTTGTAGCGCCAAATTTTTGGAATATTAATTAAATAAATTTTAGATTTTGAATTTTATTTTATTGAAGTGTTATCCTAAGCTTGATCCTATAATATGTGAGTCGCTCAGTGGGAGGACATTCTATGCCCCGAATATACCAGACTGAGCAGTTGGACAGTGACTTGCATATTTCTTGTTCGCAAGGGCACACTATATGCATTTGAAACATGGAAAGTTACCAATCCTATTACCCGGTGAGTCAGACGTGGTCGTTACGGCGTGGCTGCAAGCAGTCTCTCACATCCGGGAGGTGAGGAGGTTCAAATCCCCCCTTCGGCAACCTTGAAGATTGTATTCTGTGGTTTCCTAGCTTCCTTCCAGGCAAATGCCGGGATTGGTCCCTAACTGTAGGCCACAGCCGCTATCTTCCAATTCCTCGTCCTTACATTCACACGTTCCTCACCAAACAACACTCCACACGTGATGATACTTGTAGCTCAACCCATGGGTGTCCGCATCGAAGTAGCTACATACTCTGGCGAGTCGATCATGTCATCGGACACTCCCGGCTCTAAAAGCCATAAGCTAAAAAAACATTCTATTAGCCACCAACTTCAAGTATTCATCAATCGTTTTCTGCCCCGAATTCTGGGTATATGATGACCAGATATGTTTCCAAACGAAGAGCTGTGGCAAAGGGCTAACGAACAACCTATGGAAGTCCAAATTAAACGAAGAAAATGGGACTGGATAGGGCATACTCTGCGGAAATCGAATGATGCAATAGAAAGGGGAGCTCTAGACTGAAATCATCAAGGGGCTCGGAGACGAGGAAGACCAAGGAAGACCTGGAAATGTACCATTGAAGAGGAGGATAGAAAAGGAGGAAAGACTTGGAGAGAAGTGAAGAACTTGGCAGCAAACAGAGTCAGATGGAAATCATTCTTGGTCGCCCTATATTCCGCTCGGAGCGAAAGGAAATAAGCTATAAGCTAAGGCCTCCTGTATAGCTACCAAGGCAACAAGTATTCATCATCTATAACTGAAGTGTTAGTTACTAAGTTATTGTTGTTTTAAGGAGCAGAACAGGGAGGTCATCTGCCCCTTACATCTGAAGTATAAAGACCACCTAGGCCTCCTATGCGATTACAAGGCAACAAGTATTCATCACCTAAGTCTGAACGACATATAGTACGGTGTAATTAGTCCAAAAAAGGCCTAACTTCTACATCCAAAGTAAAAGTTTCCCTCCAGCTCCAAATTGTTCTATACAGTCCACATATTGTTTGGTGAGAAGTTACACCATTTTGAGCGTCGGGTTTGGGGGGACGCGGGGTGGGGTTGGGGGGAGGAGTTGGTAAATTAATAGTTTTAATCAGTTTTTCTTAAATATTTCTAAAACTTGCATTTTATCACAAACGGTGGCATATACAAAAATAATTTACTTTAAATTTGAAACACAAAATTTTCTGCATAGTCTTCCTCAAGTGAACAGTTCCTGACTTACGGAGGGTGTGAAAGTATATATTTTTCGTATTTTTTAAGATATTTTGGAAAAATGAAATTATAACTACTATGTAAACACAAATAACTTAACAAATTTATTAAAAAGTAATATTGTACAATCGTATTGTAGTCCAACAGAGGCTAAGGCACCATAGAGGGTTAGAAGCGTAAACATGCTGGGAACAAGAACCGGCTCAGTACAAGCGTGGCCGCCAATACAAAGTCGTGCCAAAAACAGTGTCCAATAAATGATGAACGGGAAAGTTTACTCCAGGGTCATTCGTGCCTCTTCCTGGTCGAAGAGGCACTCATTGCTGTATTTTTGAAAACTAGTGAAGTTTTCATTCGTGTGGATAAAGATGAGCTTAATTTTGTCTAATCAACTTTCAAGCGTGGTAATGCATCTTCTGAAGAGATTACGCAGTTAGCTGCATCGATGAGCTTTCTAGAAATTTTGGAAAACCAAATTGGAAAACCAAATTCAACGTTCAGAAGGATCAGAACGAACACAAAAACTGTGGATTCAATTCATAGAAACGGTTCAGCTTGTTGGAATATTTTTTAGAGCTCAGAGGAGTGAGGACTTTCTCCTTCACCTTCACTGTGTCCATCAAATGCTTCGCATTTTCCATGCGTCTGGTCACTTAAACTACGCTAAATCTGCACATGTTTACCTACAAGACGCGCTGGAACTTCTCAACTCAATGAGTGCAGAAAATGATGGTTATTTCACCATCTGACATAGTGAAATGTTTTTGTTTGGAGCCTTTGGACTTCCGAACTTTTATTTCTTGGCTTGAGGAAGACAATCCATGTTCTAAAACACCTGAACTCTCTTCCTTATCAACAGGGGTTGTAGGAAATGAAAACGTGAACTGTGATAAAGCGTTTGAAGTTGGAACACTAGCCTTGAAAGAGATTGGTAACAAAACGTTCAACGAGATACACTTGAAAAGAAAGTTAGCTGACCATTGAACAGGCTTTGATGAGATCCTTAAGTAGCATTGGTGGATAGACTGGAGGCAGAGGAATAACAGCGATAACTCTTGCAACTTGGATCAACTCCAACTTGTTCTCTGGGTGTGTGAAGCAATGAAAGAATTTACAGATGTGCGCAGTGTCTCTTCAGAGCTGCACGTGGAGCTACAAGAGGCAAGGCAGAAAATAAATTGCAAGAACTTGCAAACTTTTATTTCTTGGCTTGAGGAACACAATCCATGTTCTAAAACACCTGAACTCTCTTCCTTATCAACAGGGGTTGTAGGAAATGTAAACGTGAACTGTGATAAAGCGTTTGAAGTTGGAACACTAGCCTTGAAAGTGATTGGTAACAAAACGTTCAACGAGATACACTTGAAAAGAAAGTTAGCTGTTAAGTCTCTAGCTTATATATCCAAACCTACAACAATTTATTAACAACAACACTGTATGTGTGAACCCTAACACTCTCTTACATCGGATGGTGTGCACAGTAAGGAGTGATGAGAAACTTGAAGAAATATTTCAGTTTGAATTATGTGCTTATCCTCCATCCCTCTTCGACGAATGTGACTTGATGAGGAAGGGAAGCAAAGCTTCAATGGTGACTGTTTTGGTTCCAGATTCAAATGAATCATCAATCACCCCAGATTCAGAGAAAGTGTACTACATCATTGATGGTGGAATCTCCTTCATCCTGTTGTCTGGCGACGCCCAGCTAACTTCAGACAGGTTTGCGAGCAATACACAGATTGCGTATTTACTCACTACGGGCTAGCAACTGTTGTTCTTGATGGATACGAGCAAGGAAACACAAAAGATAAAGAACACTTACGCAGATCACATTCTACCACTAACATTGAAGTGAAAGTAGAAGACTCAATCCATGTAAATATCAAAGTGAATTTCTAGCTGACGCTAAAAACAAAATGGGCCTTATTTCTCTCCTTACAGTGCACTTGCAAAGAGGTGGTTGCACAGTTCATCAAGCATCGGGTGACGCTGACTTATTAATAGGTTTAACAGCGATTGATGAAGCTTAGAAAGGACTTGAAGCTTGTGTAATTGGTGATGACACAGACTTACCGGTACTAGTCTTGCTGACTGCCCACGCACCCTCAGAGAAAATAATGAAAATGGTGGTACCAAAGAAAGGCAATCAGCAGGAAAAAGTGTACACTATTTTTGACATTCAGCGAGGCATTGGGGATATGAAAGGTGTACTCTTAGCAACCAACCCCATCACAGGATGTGACAATGTATTAGCTATCTACAAGAAGGGGAAAATTAAACCGTACGGGAAAGTGCAAGTCAACTCCAAAGCTGACCACAGTGCAGTGGTTGACGCTGGGAAGCATTTCCTTCTTACGATGTTTGGAGCCAAGAATACTGAGGATCTAGATTGTTTTCGCTTCCAGTGTTACTTGCAGGCTATTGCAAAGCAACCTATCTCCAAGGAAATGCTTCGATGGTTTGTAACTTAAGGCAACGACCGCCTCCTTCGCAATACTATCTCCAGTATCCAATTACACACACCCAAATACACGGTGCTACATTATCACAATGTTGCAGCCCTTAAAATAAGAAACAAAATCGCTTTTTAAATAATTGAAATTATTCAATATTTTGGCACTAACCGAGATGTAGTGACCATGTGATGAAAGTGTTTATAACAGACATTACTGAAGTCATAGACAGCCATCTTTCTGTTCCATAATAAAGGCTCAGTAGAGAATAAACATCAGGAGAGAGTGGTGATAGGAATGTTAAGTATTAGACTGACACGATCCCAAATAATTTAGGGGTTCGTGCTCTCCCAGCCCACAAGGTGGTGACGCCCTTAGCTAAAATAAGCTAGATTTTCAGAAGGAATCGCAGCGTATTGAGTAGAAATAACAATATTAATTACAGGAGTGTGCCCATCATACCTCATGTGCTGCAATTATAAACATTTCCAGATTTACAATCTAAAGTGCTTTTTACTAAGTCTTTGAATGTAGGGGACGGCATTTTTGTGACTATTTTGAATTTAAATGGCATTTTGTAAGTATTTTGAATCTCAATTGCATTTTTTGAGTATTTTGAATCTCAATTACATTTTGTAAGTATTTTCAATCTAAATTGCATTTCGTAAGTATTGTCAATCCAAATTGCATTTAGTAGGTATTTTAATCCAAATTGCATTTTGTGAGTATTTTGAATCTAGATTGCACTTTGTCAACTTTTTTCTCTAACCTGCATTTTGTGACAATTTTCCATCTGAATTCCATTTTGTGTGTCTTTTCAATCTTTTGTCAGTATTTTCAATTTCCATTAGTTTTCGTTATGGTTCCCGTCCCATTGTTATTTTCGCTATCGCCCAGACCATTAGGGGCTGATAACCCAGATGTTAGGCCCCTTACAACAATCATCATCGTCATCATCATCATCATACACATTTCCAAGAAGATACACACACCATTGCTGCCAGAAAATAATTCTTAAGTTTAAATTCTAATCATAACTCAAAATGTTTCCTCGCCTTTAGCTGAAATTACCGTCAAATTTCCCATGGCCATACGAATATTTTAATCTTTACTTTCTAGTGGATATTAACCCTTCAGCCACAAACTGCACCGCAATCATAACACATCTGCTGCTCGTAATTGTGCATTATTGTTTTATTTGCAATGTGGGGAAATTTTGAAAATTCATTTTTTTTAAGGTTTTATGTAAACGCTAAATATAGCCCTTCTGGTCTGAATGTGATTCAATTTGTTCAAAATCTAATTTAAAAAGAAAGGTAAATACAATTCTATAAGAGTGGGAGAATGAGGTCAACGGTGAAGGACAGCTCAAAGAAAGGGAAAATTGAGAAAGTTGGATTCAAAAAAATTTCTACAATTTCTTAATTTTGAAGTTTGTATCAATGTTTTTATGAAAATGAGTATGGCTGGTTGGATCCTTAATTTAGGGGCTGCGACAACGCGGTCATGTAGCCCCGTGTACTTTGGGTGTGTGTAGAATCTGTCACTTTCGAAAGCTTTAGTCTCGAGCTTGGCACTCTATGGAAGTGAATCTTATACTATTGATGCACAGAAAAGAGGTGAATTGAAGCGTTTGAAATGTGATGTTACAGGAGAATGATGAAGATCAGATACATAGATAGGGGTACAAACGAAGAGGTATTAAGAGGAGTGGCGGAGGAGAAATGTGTCTGGCGTCTGCTAATGAAGAGAAGACATAGGTTGGTAGGACACATACTAAGACACCCAGGAATAGCAAGCTTAGTTATGGAAGGAAGGGTCGAGGACAAGAACTGTAGCGGTAGACCAAGGTTAGAATATGTTCAACAGATTGAGTCGGATGTAGGGTGTGGTAGCTATGTAGAGATGAAACGATTAGCTCAGGACAGGGAGACATGCAGCGCTGCATCAAACCAGTCAAAAGACTGAAGACTCAAACAACAACAGAATCTGTCTGATAACCGGAGTTGATTGTGATCACTGTATTAGTGCGTGTTACCGAATTATATTCAAGTAAGGACTGCAGACAATAATTTCAAGTAGTTCCTACTTTTGCTACCAAATGCTACCGTCCACGACACCTAGCTTGTGGACTTGGCTACTTGACGGCATTGCAGTCATCACTTGGCGGCGAACGTTGTAACTAATAGAGCGTCATCAATTTCTAACCTACTTGCCTTCACACAAGTGTAGTTAGTGGAAGGTTCTTTTTCTTGGCATGAATCTATGACATAGGACCGCCGGCTTTACTTCCCCTCCGAAGGAAGGCATACTGAGGAACTTAACGCTCTTCAAAAATCCGATGACCTCGGCCGGGTTTGAACCCGCGACCTTGGACATAGAAGCTCAACATGCTTCCAGCTACGTCACCGAAGCCGCCGAAAATGAGTATAATCGTAGCACAAGATATGAGACAGCCACAGCCTATTATTGTTACCCAAAGGGAGCACTGAAACAGATCTTTGGATTGTCACCAAGTTTCTAAGTTCTTTACACTCAATTTCTAGATCACGTTTCAATAAACCGAAACGGTAAATTTCAGTTCTATAATTTCTACATTTAAAAACACAATACATATTGTTACGTGCCACCCCCTAGTGGCACTTTTGTTAACTGGATTACGGTGGGGGTACAAAGCACTACACCAATTACTGCTTAAAGAAATAATTATCTTTATTGTGGCCAGAAAATTACACTAATCAGCAAATACCAGCAATTAGGAGCCTTCTCCAGTTTTCTCAAGCCTCTTCCTTATGCGCTCTTGGCCCCTTTCACTTGCAACAGACCACAGAAGTTAATCCGTCCTAATGAGTCCGGTGGCCTTGGCAGGAGCTACCTGCCCCTCTTCCTCAGGTAAAACAAATACAGTACTTACGAGCACTTGAAGTACGCTGTTCACAAGCTGGGAGAAACAATGTCACAGGATTTCGACACCACAATATCTGACACTCAGTGAAAGCACACTTACTCAGAACACGGCAGTCCCCTGTATGTTCCTCACTTCGCCGCTACACTAGGGGTTTCGCAAGTCACCACACTTCTGTCGCACAAGATAATCGCTCGCACTAGCTCGTAAAACACAACCACCACTGCTTCACGGGTCACACTTATATAGCAGGCCGGTGACTCAATAAATGGTTCTAGATCCATCCAGAGTCCACGGCTTCTCGAGGTTTCCACCGCTGGTCCAGTCACGAATCTTCTGGACTATCCCTTTGTCTGTAGTAGCCCTGTTGCATAAGACGCGCGCAATACAGGAGGCAAGCCACAGCCCAGCCCCTGGGGCAGTTGTGACTCAAGCGGCGAGCGATGACACAAACTCACAGGCGTAACACCACCCCCTTCCTAAAAAAGGCTGATCGTCCCGATCAATCATTGGTCCGTCCGTGTCCCTCCGTAGGCTGCCAGGCGATCTCGATGCACGATCTTCATCTTCGCCCTCGGGCTCCGCTGGATCCTGTAGACGACATCGTTGATCCGTTTCACGACTCGGTACGGGCCCTCCCAGGACTTCTGCAGTTTGGGTGACAGGCCTTTCTTCCGTAATGGGTTGAAGAGCCAGACCAGGTCGTCCTCGTGGAATCCGCCGGCATCCGTCTGCTGGTCGTATCGGGTCTTCATTCTGTCGGTCTCGATCCGCAGTTTCCTCCTCGCGAACGCGTGCACGTCCTCCAGTTGGTCGACCAGTTCTTGACAATACTGGCTTACCGGGATCGGATCATTCCCAGGTCGGCCAAAGGCAAGATCGACAGGTAGACGGAGCTCCCTCCCAAACATGGCCCGGGCTGGTGTGCACCCGGTGGCTTCATGCACGGCGGCGCGGTAGGCCAGGAGAAATAGTGGAAGATGTTTGTCCTAATCCCTCTGGTGCTCGCTGACGACTATTCGAAGATGGTTCTCGATGGTGCGATTGAATCGCTCTACCATCCCGTCGGACTGAGGGTGTAGTGGCGTTGTCCTTGTCTTCCGGATTCCCAGCAGCTGGCATAGGTTCTGGAACACCTGCGACTCGAAGTTCCTTCCTTGGTCGGAGTGCAGCTCCAGGGGTACTCCGTACCTGCTGACGAATTCCTTCACCAGGGTCTCTGCGATCGTCGCGGCTTCTTGGTTAGGGAGCGCATACGCCTCCGGCCATTTGATAAAGTAGTCGCTGACGACTAATATGTAGCGGTTCCCTGCCTCTCTTAACGGGAATGGCCCAGCAACATCGATGGCCACTCACTCCATGGGGCCGCCCACGTTGTAGGTCTTCAGTGGACCCCGTCGTCTTCGTCCTGGGCCCTTGCTGGCTGCGCAATCGTGGCACCTCGCGTAGTGGTTCTCCACGTCTGTTCGGCATCCGATCCAGTAGAACCGCTCTCTCAGCTTCTCCAGGGTCTTCTTTATCCCTAGGTGTCCACCAGATGATCCTCCATGAACTTCCTTCAGGACTTCCTCCGTCATAGCCTTTGGAACGACGACTTGTTCCCGAGATGTCTTCCCGTCGGTGCTCTCCCAGGTACGGCAGATGAGGCCATCCCTTACAATCAGCGAGTCCCACTGTGCCCAGTAGGACTTAAACTTTGGGCTGCAGTCACTCACAATGTTCCACCCGGGTCTGGGGACACAGGCCCTCTTCCATTCGGCTATCAGTCCCAGGTCATCATCCTCTGCTTGTGCCCGCGTGAAAGATTCGCGGCTCCAGTTCCCTTGAAGTTCCACAGTAGTCCGTCGGCACAGTATCCCGGTGTTCTCCTCCCTTCGGGCACAGAAGGTGCAGTCTTCGGGGCACGGTCTTCGTGACAGGGCGTCGGCGTTAGAATGCAGTTGGCCTTTCCTGTGCTGAATCTCAAAGTTGTACTGTTGAAGTCTCTCTAACCACCGCGCGAGTTGACCCTCGGGCTGCTTGAAGTTCAGGAGCCACCGCAGGGATGCATGGTCGGTCCTGATGAGAAATTCTTGCCCGTACAGGTACTTGTGGAAGTGTTCAATGGTCTTCACGATGGCGAGCAGCTCCTTCCTGGTGACGCAGTAGTTCCTTTCTGGCTTTGACAAGGCCTTGCTGAAGTAGGCCACTACTCTCTCCTCGCCGTCCACTACTTGCGACAGGATCCCCCCTATGCCAAAGTCGCTGGCATCGGTATCGACGATGAACCTTGTTCCAGGTCTGGGGTAGGCCAGAATAGGCGCGGCGCACAGAGCCTGCTTGAGTTGTTCGAAGGCACTGTGGCATTCTGCTGTCCACGTGAAGAGTTGGTCCTTCTCAGTCAGTCGATGTAAAGGTTTGGCGATGTCGGCGAATCCTCTCACGAAGCGACGATAATAAGTGCAGAGTCCCAGGAAGCTTCGTAGTTGCGACTTGTCTTTCGGAACTGGCCACTCCCTCACAGCTGCGGTCTTCTCTGGGTCGGTGCGCACCCCTTCCTCGGAGACGATATGCCCAAGGTACTGGACCCGCTTCTGGAAGAGCTGACACTTCTTGGGGCTCAACTTCAGCTGGGCAGCCCGTAGCTTCAACAAGATCTCCTTCAGGTTGCTGTAGTGCTCCTCGAAGCTCCTCCCCAGAACGATGACGTCGTCTAGGTATACCAGGCAGGTCTTCCAGTGTAGTCCCCTCAGAATGGACTCCATTAGCCTTTCGAAGGTTGCAGGGGCGTTGCACAGACCGAATGGCATGACGGTGAACTGCCAGAGCCCGCTGCCCACAGAGAACGCCGTTTTCTCGCGGTCCTTCGGGTGGACCTCCACCTGTCAGTAGCCACTCTTCAAATCCAAGGTGGAGAACCATCTTGATCCTGATATGGTGTCCAGCGTGTCGTCGATCCGGGGTAGAGGGTAGCTGTCCTTTTTCGTGACGTCGTTCAGCCGCCTGTAGTCCACGCAGAACCTGGTGAAGCCGTCCTTCTTCTTCACTAGCACGACCGGAGAACTCCAAGGACTATGTGATGGCTCGATCACCCCTTGATCCGTCATCTCTTCTACCATCCGGTCGACTTCGGCTTGCTTGGCGAGCGGGACACGTCGGAATGGGGCCCTTATCGGTGCGCTGTCCCCAACGTCGATTCTGTGCTGGACCAAGCTTGTCCTGCCGAAGTCTTTGCTCCCCACGGAGAAGACATCCTGGAATTCGCGTAGCAGGTCCTGAAGTTGGCGTGATTGCTCTTCGTCTAGATGGTCCTGGGATCCTTGGTACAGCTTCTGTAGTTCTTCTGGCAGGGCGCGTCTTCTTCGGTTGTCCGTCTGCAGGTGTCCGTCCGTCGTATCTGTGATGCGGGCAATCCAGGTAACGGGCTCGCAGACTCCTAGGTTGGTGTCCCGGTGAACCGTAATGTCGTAGTCGTTCAGGTTGGACAGGCGGACGTACGGCCGAGACGTCGTGTTGATGAGGGTCTTGGCAACTAGCAACCCTTTTGTCTGGATGTCCTCATATTTTGGTTCGATGACAGCCGCCACTCCCTCAGCTGTTCCGTCGACAATTACGGCAGCGCTGACTTCCGTCCTGGCGGGAACGATGACGTCCTCTCTCAGCCTTACTCGTCGTGCGGCGACGGCCTCGTGTGCTGGTCGCAAAGCAAGTTCCTCCCTTCCGAAGTGCAGAGTGTTGGTACTCAGATCCAAGATGATGTTGTTCTGGTCCAGGAAGTCCAGTCGGGATGGCCTGAAGGACGTTAAGGGCGTCACCTCTCAGCGCTACAATGAGTGCTGTAGCCTTTTCTGTGTTGTTCCAGTTATTTATGGAACAGGCTGCCTCGAACTGACGTAAGTAGGTGCTCCACGGGACCTTTCCGTCGAAGGTTGGGGGCGTCACTCTGCTATGTCCCGTTCCTGATATTCCCGGTGTAACGGTGGGCGGGCGTTGGCGCAGCTCGGCAACTTCCTCTCGTAGAGCGTTGAATTCCTCTTCCACCCCCGTCAGTGGGCGTTGGCGCAGCTCGGCAACTTCCTTTTGTAAGGCGTTGAATTTCTCCTCCACCCCCATCAGCGGGCGTTGGCGCAGCTCGTCAACTTCCACTTGTAAGGCGTCGAACTTCTTTTCCACTGCTGCGACTTCCTCACGTAGGCCCTGTTCTAATTTCCTTTGGCTCTCCTCTAATTTCGTCAGCAGGCACTCTTCCAGATTTTTCTGGCCATCCAGAAATTTGGCGGTTAGGTCCTCTGCTAACTTATTCTGGCTGTCCTTCAGGTCCTCTGCTAACTTCTTCTGGCCATCCTCCATCTTCTTCTGGCCATCTTCTAATTTGGTTTCCATGCCATTTAACTTTTCTAGCAATGCCGCCAATTTCTCCTCCATTTTAGTTGTTTGTCTTGTAAAGGGCATGCACTCACAGGAAAATTAGAGAAAATGACCTGCTCGGGTTTTGAAACCAGGACCGTCAGGTGTTGTGCTTGAGTTCGTAATCCGGCTTCTGACACCAGTTGTTACGTGCCACCCCCTAGTGGCACTTTTGTTAACTGGATTACGGTGGGGGTACAAAGCACTACACCAATTACTGCTTAAAGAAATAATTATCTTTATTGTGGCCAGAAAATTACACTAATCAGCAAATACCAGCAATTAGGAGCCTTCTCCAGTTTCCTCAAGCCTCTTCCTTATGCGCTCTTGGCCCCTTTCACTTGCAACAGACCACAGAAGTTAATCCGTCCTAATGAGTCCGGTGGCCTTGGCAGGAGCTACCTGCCCCTCTTCCTCAGGTAAAACAAATACAGTACTTACGAGCACTTGAAGTACGCTGTTCACAAGCTGGGAGAAACAATGTCACAGGATTTCGACACCACAATATCTGACACTCAGTGAAAGCACACTTACTCAGAACACGGCAGTCCCCTGTATGTTCCTCACTTCGCCGCTACACTAGGGGTTTCGCAAGTCACCACACTTCTGTCGCACAAGATAATCGCTCGCACTAGCTCGTAAAACACAACCACCACTGCTTCACGGGTCACACTTATATAGCAGGCCGGTGACTCAATAAATGGTTCTAGATCCATCCAGAGTCCACGGCTTCTCGAGGTTTCCACCGCTGGTCCAGTCACGAATCTTCTGGACTATCCCTTTGTCTGTAGTAGCCCTGTTGCATAAGACGCGCGCAATACAGGAGGCAAGCCACAGCCCAGCCCCTGGGGCAGTTGTGACTCAAGCGGCGAGCGATGACACAAACTCACAGGCGTAACAATATGTACAGTACTTACCATGAATTACTTTACCAGAGTAACGTCGGGACCTATGACTTGCCCACACTTTCACATGTGGTAAACTCTGAATAAGACACAATACCGTTCCATAGATCGAAACATAATGGTATTTGTATCATCATGATTAGGATAATGGAACGTTTAGATTTTGGTACTCTGGGTTTCTCGTATAAATCATCCATCTCTGTCCGCCTATAATATAAGATATACGTTCAGAATGATACGTATCTAAGTAGTTCATTTTTAAGAATTTATTTTGTTGGTCATACATTGAAAAAAGAAATCGCAATAGCCTTCTCGATAAACAAATATAAATGGCAGACCACAGATAGTGATATGAATGTGAACTAAGCAAGCCAAGACAAACCTCAAGCATCAGTTAGAAAGCATTGATAGATGATCCATCTTCTGGCCAGCAGGTGTCAGCACCAACCATCCTTGTCCGCTCTAGGTTTGGTTTTGAAAAAGGAATATTGGTTGAATCGTATTGGGGCTTTCCAACAAAGAGGGCATGTAGTCCCGTGTTCTTAGGTGTGTGTGACAAATAATCCTGATAACCTGTGTCATTGTGAAACCTGTACCTGTGCGTGCATTTGTAATTGGAGCTAGGGTTTGGGTAGGAGGTGGCCGTGGCCTTATTTGAGGTATCATCCCGGCATTTGCCTGGAATAGAAGTAGGAAACCACTTCCAGGATAACTGAGGTGGGAATTGAACCAACCTCCCCTCAATTTTCCCTCACGAGGCTGAGTTTACCCCGTTCCAGTCCTCAGACCAGAAGTTAATCCCTTGGCAGAGCAGGGATTCATACCCGAATCTCCGGTGCGACAGATCACTGAAGAATGCGGCTCAGCGGCAACGTTCTCGCCTGTAGCGCCCAAAGTTGCAGGATCGAATCCTGGTGGAGTGAGTTGGCATTTGAAGATGCGCAAATGCAAGGGCATCGTGTCAGTAGATTTACTGGCAATAAAAAGATCCCCTTGGGGGCAAAATTCCGGCACCCCGGCGTCTCTAAAAGCCACAGTAGTAAAAAGGCCATACGACCAATTACATTATTATGCAGCGTGTTATGTGGTTATGAGAGGATCTACATATTAAAAACTCAATCAAGCACAGATTCATCAACACGGGAGAACTGCTCCTTCGGTAGGATGTTTGTCAAAATAGACAATAATACGCGAATTTTAGGGAATAACGCAAGACATGATATCTAATCTTAAAGATTATTATGGACGATTAATTAGGGTTTTCTGTTAACCAAAAAGTGATCTAAATAAGAAGCGTAAATAATTTAAAGAACAAATAATAGTAAGTTGATAAAGCGAAGTAACGTAACAAAAGATGGTTTATAATACTTGAAAAATATTACGATAAATCAATATTATAACTATAAGAGAATATGTCAAGTTACGAGAAGGCCTCAGTGTCCTCCTTACCAACCCTCTGTGTGGTCTCTCAAAACTGTGTACTACTTATGATATATTCCACTGAGAGGTCCCTAACAAGTCGCGACTCGTACCTTGACATTGGGAATGGGCCTCAATGGGCACATGACCTATTAGCTGTTGGGACCGTGGGATTGTTAAAATTTTCAGCAAGCAGCTGGAAACCAACAAGACATTCTCCACGGATACGGGTTCCAGTAGAATTTGTTCCTCGAGGAGGCAATTGTCTTAGGCGGCTACGGTGGCGTAGTCGATAGCATGCTGAACTGCTATGCCCAAGAACGCAGATTCAAACCCGGCCGAATACGTAGGAAAATCGTTAAAATCCTTCAGTATGCCTTCCTTCGGATGGGATGTAAAGGTGGCGGGTGCATGCCTTAGATTTATGGCATGTAAATGAACCTACCAACTCTATGAAGGTGCAGCGTTAGCAGCTAGGTGTCGATGACAGTGGCGTCTAGTAGCCAAAGTTGGAGCTACCAGATATTGAACTTTTTGTGAGCCTACGGGTGTTCTATTACAACACCCTGCAGCAATTCACTTACAATTGGTTTTAGAAAGGAGAATGGGGGAGGGGATGATGATCCAGAAATAGACCTCTAGTTGACACACAAAAAAACCACGAAGTCCGAATTTATTCCAAACTAGCAGTAGTGCCCGGCGTCGCCCGGTGGATTTATTTGTTTTATGGATGATAATGAACACTATTACAGAACTGGCACATGATACTTAAACTGCCAGAAAAGAAATATATTTTAAATATAACTTTTTGTGGTGGTGGTGGTGGTGGTGGTGGTTGTAGTGGCGGCGATAAGCAGTACAGTATAATGGACATAATATTTAGGTCATTTTCCCGTAATGATCGTATTGAATAGGGAAACGGCTATTTACTAACTACAGCACTGACACATTTAATTTACAAACACATTTCCAACAAGTAGTTCCGTGAAGAACTATACAGCCTATTTTCATATATCCTGCTTATGTTAATTGCCACTATCAACATACACAATTTCTGTTTGATTGCTGTAATAGATTCGTAGATATTAAGAACCGACTAAATATTTCGGATGGTCGCCATGTTGGATTTTATATATGTAGGTCCTAGAGTTATGTACTGTTACGTGCAGATTATTGTGAACGTGTAGTATTCAAACTTCAATCGCATAATTAGGACACAAGAAAAAACAAGGAGATTTAAAAATTTTTCACAGCTGCCATCTTGAGGTTATGGAAACAACTGAAATAAATTAGATGCCAGTGGATTAACATTCGTATAAGGATTTACTGTACCAAGTTTCACTGCACTCGGATGGTTAAATTGCGAGAAACGTCCATGTGAATATTTATAATTCGCGTCACCGCCATTTTGGATTTGTGATCACCAGGTTATTTAAAGTCCTATATGAGAACTGAAGTTCATAGCCCCTATGAACATTAAAAAATGCAGTTTGATTGCTAAAATAGATTCGTAGATATTCAGTATCGTCTAAATATTTCGGATGGTCGCCATGTTGGATTGTTAAATGTATAGGCCATAGAGTCATGTAGCATTAAAGGAAAATTATTGCGTAGGTTCATTATTCAAACTTTCACTTCGATCGCATGACTACATCACAAGAAATAAAAACTTAATTTTAAAATTCGCACTGCCGCCATCTTGAGGTTATGTAAACAATTGAACTAAATTAGATACCAGTGGATTACAATGTGTATAAATATTTCCTGTACCAGGTTTCAGTGCGCTTGGAACATTAAATCGCGAGAAAGGTCTATTTAAAATTTTCAAATTCGCTTGGCCGCCATGTTCGTTTTGTAGTTAACCGGTTTTTGAAAGTCTTATAGATGGACTTCCAGTAGTGCCCTTTATCTCCGTACAAAATGTTAGGGAGATACCGCTAATAGTTTCAGAGATATAGAATACCGGTGAAATATTTCGCACATCCGCCATCTTGTGATTATGTGAACAATTGAACGAAGTTAGATGTCGATGCATTACAATGTATATAAACATATACTGTACCAAGTTTCATTGCGTTTGGTTGGTCAAATCACGAGAAACGTCTATTTAAAAGTCGCAAATTCGCTTGGCCTCCATGTTGGTTTTGTAGTTATCAGGTTTTCAAAAGTCACATAAGTGAATTTATAGTAGTTCCCTCTATCACCATAGAAAATGTCAGGGTAATATCGGTAATAGTTTCGGAGATATTGAATGCTGGTGAAATATTTCGCACAGCCGCCATGTTGGAATGGTGAGACGTAACAAAATTTGAAGGGCACGGTCGAGGTCGCCGGGAATAGTGCTATGAACTTTCCGAGTTTCATTGAAATCGCTCCTGTCGTTTAGATTTTATTAGGGGGGGGGACACACACACGAATCACACACACACACACCCACACACACACGCACACACACGGACAAAAGGTGATCTCATAAGCCTATTTTTTCAAAATTGAAAATAGGCTAAAAATGATTAGAGAGAGGAGTATGTGAAATAAAAGACACTGCCTAGGGCCTATATCTCAATGTCTGTTAGAAATGTAGAGACCAATAGTGTCGTCTTTTGTCGCATAGCGCCGTAGAATAATAATCAGAACACTTTCTAAAACTTCGGCTGTCCCGAGCTCCTGAGGTAGCAATAGTATCATTTCTCGCCACATAGCGCTCAACGATTAGTTTCGGAATAAATTAAGGTAAAATTGAAAGCACCAACGCTTATTTCAGCTGATAACCTCAATGCATTGCACCTACACCATTGCACTTATACAGAGGCATAATATTATATTCATAATGATAACTGTTTAAAGGGGCCTAACAAATCCTTTTGCACTAATTACTCCCCGTGACTGCAAATTATAAGCAGCACAAGATTTATCTATTTTCGCAATTCTGCACCAGAACACTGGTAGGGGCGACGTGATTCAGTCCGAATTGCCAGTCAACAATAGACTTATTAAAATACTCTTACAGTTACACTTATACGGATATGAATGTTTCTAAGGCCTTAATACGTGGTTTTCAAGTTCAGTTTGTTGGTTATTCTAAATTTAGGGAATGGAGAGCGTTGTCCAAGATATCAAGTGGACAGCGTTACCAGCAGGCTTCCAAAGGGTAAGTGTACAAAATGTGGGTCAGATCGGTGAAACGGTGTGGATTTGTGCCAAAGGACCTAAATGCAGGGAATTGATTGGTCTGTCCGAAATTTAGCATAGCCTAAACTATTCCTCTTGAATCTGGCTATCATATACAGAAATGATTTTTCGAATACGGCTGGTAGTTCCAGAGATTAACGCGTTTAAACACACAAACACACAAACTCATCAGCTTTATTATATTATTACAGATATGTACGCCTATTAACAATATTTTTTTGCAATAAATACATATTTTACCATATAAATTAACTTTTGAATCTAACATCACTATAATAAATCCGGTCAAGCAAATATACGAACACAAAGAACGTTTACATGTTGAGCGGATGACCTCTTAAGTGCCGGTAGATGGCACCACTATCATAGCACACTCTGGTGGAAATATTTTCTACCCCTCTCTCAGAAATACCGGGGAAACCGTTTGAGAAAAATTAATCTTCTCACAACGATTCTGGTAACATATCAATTAGTATTCCACACGAGAGCATCAAAGGGACAAGAGGGAACTTCACGGGTGTGGTTTCTGCCACTTTAAACATCATCGAGTGTATGCCACTATAGGAGAACCACGTACAAATTAATGTTGGAGGCCGGACACGCCGTAAGTTACTGCTGAACAGCTTCCCCCTCCATACACTTGCACTACAAATCCACGTTGCACTTGGCCCAACTACAAGGAAACCAGCAGCAGCGAGAAAGAGGGAGAGACACTTCTCCTTCCTGGTGCACATGCGCAGAAGAAAGCCTGGCAGTGGACAGACAAGAGAGATGGAAACGCTCTCCCCTACTCTGGTGCACATGCGCGGAAGAAAGACTGGCAGTGGACAGACAAGAGAGATGGAAACGCTCTCCCTTACTCTGGTGCACAAGCGCGGAAGAAAGTCTAGCTGTGGACAGACAAGAGAGATGGAAACGCTCTCCCCTACTCTGGTGCACATGCGCGGAAGAAAGACTGGCAGTGGACAGACAAGAGAGATGGAAACGCTCTACCCTACTCTGGTGCTCATGTGCACTGAAACATTTTTTGATGTGTAACATCTTTCCGCTCGGTTGCTGGATAGTTTTGTGGGAGTGATTTTGAAAATTGGGGACGGAAGTGGATCGGAACAATCGAGCTGGCAGTGGTGGATCGAACGGAAGTATGCCCTGCCCGCTCGATCGATCGAACGGAAGTGTACTAGCTGGCAGTGGTGGAAAACGGAGGTATGCACTGCCCGCTCGATCGATCGAACGAAGTGTACTAGCTGGCAGTGGTGGAAAACGGAAGTATGCACTGCCCGCTCGATCGATCGATCCAGCAGGCAGTGGTAAGACCCAGCTGGCAGTGGTACGAGAAACAATGAGCGTGCGGTATCAGAAATTGATACCTTGACGTACTCTCCGCCATGCGGAATGTATACGACATACTGAACTGAAAAGGCTCATGCGAAATCTGGTGTCAAGTGATTGAAACAATTGACATGGTACATGTTCGAAGTCTTCGTATCAGTATTTAAATGGTAAAATGCCTTAATATCAAACATTGTCAGTAGTCGGCATTGCCGGTATTATGTTTCTGCACAATGGCTATTCAAATATTAACCCACATAACGGTAATGCAGTCATCAATATAATATAATCGTTGTGGTTATACGAGAATTGAGCAAGCCTTCATGAACTATTACTGAATACATTCTCTTTACTCACAAGAGGGCCTTTTCATAAGGCATTTTAAACTCAATTTCACGCAGGAACATTATCGAAACAAGAAAAATAAAAATGAAACTTAATTCCGTAATGCAGTATTATTGGAACGTGGAAATAAGTCACCATCTTGTGCAGAAAACTTGCGTAGTCGAAATAGCCGTGGGGTTAGTGCTTATGACTGTGAATCTAGAGATCTTGGGTTCGAATCCCGGGTGGGGTAGATATTTTTGCTACCAGATTATCATTTTAAACGATATTTATCAGTGGCTCAGCTGGCTAAAGCACAGCGTTAGGTCATGGGACAAAGCTCTCTGCTGACTCGGTAGACGCGAGGGTTCGAGCCCCACCGTCGGCCGTCCTTGAAATGGTTTTCCGTGGTTTCCCCATTTTCAACACCAGGCAAATGCTGGGACGGTACCTTCTGATAGGCCACAGCCGATTCCTTCCACATCCTTGCCCAGTTTCATTCATCTTCATCCATTCCATCCCGACGCGCAGGTCGCCCACGGGCGTCGACTAGAAAGACCTGCACTCGGCCTCTGAGGAGGCCACACGTTAAAAAAAAATCAATATGACTCATTTTATCAGAATCCATATGAAATTACGTGTTGGTCTGTGAATGAAGAGGACCTGTTCATAAGGAATTTAAGGATATGAGCGGTGTCGCGTCTATTAATCTAGTTGAACCATATCGTATCCTTTATTTAGGCTAGTGCTAGTGGAAGCTACAAATCATCTAGATAATGGAACAATTACATTTTGAGACACTGCATCTCTCGTATTAAATCACTCAATTCTGAAGCCTATAAAGTGCGATATAAGTTCAGAATGATAAGTATCAAAGTAGATCAGTGTTCAGCATTTATTTTGGTGGTCATAAAGTGAAAATAGAAATCTCAATATCCTTCAGGGTAAACAAATATAAATGACATATCACAGACAGTGAAATGAATGTGAATTAATGCCTCTAAACGAACCCGTGTTTAAAACATAACAAACCTCAACCTTCAGTTGAAAGCATTGATATATAATTCTTCTTCTGGCCAGCAGGTGTCAGCACTAACCATCCCTGTCCACTCTAGATTTGATTTTGAAAAATGAATATTGGTTGAATTATTATGGGGCTTTCTGACAACGTGCATGAAGCCCTGTGAACTTGGGTGTGTCTGAAATCTGCTTGATAACCTATGTCATTGTGATGGCTGCACCTTTGTGTGCATTGGTACTTGTAGTTTAGGTAGGAGGCGTCCATGGGCTTATTTCAGGTACCATCCCAGCATTTGCCTGGCGTAGAAGTGGGCAAATCACGGAAATCCACTTCTGGAATGCCTGAGCTACGAATTGAATCCACCTCATCTCAGTTCTGGCACAGGAGAGGAAATAAATTCCCTTCCAGACCTCAGACGAGACCTTATTTTCTGGTCTGAGCCAGGTATGTTAGTCATTACATGACGACATGGCCACGATGTCGTAAATGCTGTAAATGAATCAACGTCAGTGGCTGGGACTGGATCTTTACCTTACCCAGTGATAATTCTGGTATAGATATACCAAAGTGTTCGATTAATAGGCTATATTCTGTGTTGCCACACAAAACTGTGTAATACTAATGATATATCACACTGAAAGGTCCCTAACAAGACCCGTCTCGTACCTTGACATTGGGATAGGGCCCCAATGGGCAAATGACCCATTAGTTGCTGGGGACGTGGGATTGTTTAGCACTTTTATTAAGTAGGTGAAACCAAAAAGACATACTCCAAGGCCATGGATACGGGTTCCAGTAGAATTTGTTCAAAGGGGAGGCAATCTTTTTAGGAGGCGAATGGGGAGAGGTAGATCGAGATTCCAAGTTGACAGAAAATCGAAATACAAATTTTGTCCAATATGTGCACTTACCAACAATTAATAAATAAATTAACATTTGACACTGACAACATCACTACATTAAATTGCGTCGAGAGTGACCCTTCCATGCAAATACACAAACACGATGAACGCTCACATATTGAGCGGAAGAACACTTAAGTGCCGGTAGGTGTCTCCACTATCATGACACACTCTGGAGGAAATATTATCAACTTCCCTCTCAGGAATACCGGAGAAACCATTTGAGCAAATTAATCCTCTCACAGTGATTCTGGTAACATATCAATTAATAGTCCATCAGACAGCGACAAAGGAACAAGAGAAAGCTTCACGAGTGTGGTTTCTGTCTCTCTAAACATCATCGAGTGCGTGCTACTAAACAAGTAGTAGGGGCGTCGGTAAGACATATTTAGGATCTGACTGCTTGAGCCTTGGCTGCTACAATGGAAGGCAGTGTAGCTCACTACATCATAGCCTACCTCTGGGCTCATTTACACAGAGAAGTTTTGGAAATTAATGCACCATCTAACATGGTTCTTATACCCTTCTCAAAAACATTCATCAAATATATACAGGTAGACTGTCAAGGCTGGATACACTTAGCATAAATTAAAAATAAACTTTTTAATTTATGCTATAATTAATTTGAATGCTAAATACAATATTGAAGTTATATACTGTATATTTAAAGAATCCTTCCGTATGAAACTTCACTCAAGAGCTTATGTTCATCAGCCATGCCGAATTCTAACGAATTAGAAGTAAACCGTAAATCGTGGATTCACGTGGCTCAATCCACATACTGGAGAAGAGCTCAGCTTAGTTTAATTTCAATTTTGTAAATTGTGGAACTCGACCTCACATAACACCAGCTTAAGCCCAGCTTGAAGTTTAATTTGAGCTTTAGCTCTGACTATACAGGGTGTAACTAAATATGTGGGAAAACTCCGGATTCGATAGAGGACCTGACAAAAATCAAAACATGCCTTGTAAACATTTGGTGTATTTGCTTTCGTTGCTGTGTTACAAGCATTGCTTGTTGTGTGCATAACACAGACGCGGCACGATGATAGTTGGTCATTTGTGGAGGGCACACAGGCCACTTGTACGTTTCGCCGCTATTCAAGTCCAAACAAATGGATAGGGCGTCAGGGACCGACACCGTGGCCTGCTCGTTCTCCCGATCTCATCCCCTAATGGGGTCATTTAGAGGTCATTGTGTATGCCACACATATTCATAACGCGGACAAGCTGCGTCAGTGAATAGAGCAAGGATGTCAAGAGATACGACAGACGCCGGGAATTCGGGAGGGTGTGAGACAGTCAATGATGCGGCGTATAGACGCCTGCAATACAGCACCTTCTGTAGGGAACTGTAAGTAGTAACGTATACTTTATTAACACAAATGACCAACCTGCACAGAGAAGTTGTCTGTGTTATGCACAGCACAAGCAATGCTTGTAACACGGAAACGAAAGCAAATACACCAAAGGTTTACAGGACATGTTTTGCTTGTTGTCAGGTCCTCTATCGAATCCCCGGAGCTTTCCCACGTATTTAGTTACACCCTGTTTAACTGAGCCTAAGTGAACAATATGACATTCACATATCCCCCATCAGTTATTTAATGGAAGGGGTAAATTACAGAGATGTTTCAAACACTTTATTCTTAGCAATGTAATATTTAATGCAGCTAACTACTGCGGTGTACAATCATGGTTATGAGTAGGGTCCGGATGTTGATGACATGTCATCTTTTTACTGAGTTGTCTAAAACAACCCTGAAGTACATAGAAACTCCGGAAGGGCCACCCCGTCTTCAAATATGTCATTTTTATTTTGCATCTTTTTGCATTATATGCAATTTTCCCATTTTAAGAGCATTGTTTTATGTTTGGCAGAGTTGTTAGGTCATATTTTAGAGAAACCGGCCTTAAAAGGTATTTTTTTTCCAATTTAGTCATGTCACAGCTTTATATGAGGGAGTTACTTCTCTCAGAGATAAGAAGAAGCTCGTAGCTGATACAAGATAGTTTAAAATATTGAAATAGAATATATCAGTATTGCTATTAGTAGAAAAATATATATCTCGGATGCAGAAGAACGGTGCCGTAGGTAAACCAGTTATTGGCGGAATAGAATGTTACCTGCTCTGTAGACCAAGGTCAGCTGTGGCGGGGTAGAAAGGGGAAGGGGTGTATAGGCCTATTCTTGTCTCAGTTCATTTTATCACTCTAATCGTGCAGTTTTAAAATTTTTGGAATATTGTTGAGTTTATTATTATAAGATCATTTTCTCGATTTTATAGTGCATTATTAGGTCATTTATTAAAGTCATTTTTGAAACTTTTAAGTGCATCATCATCCGGGCCCCAGTTTTGAGTAAAGTGATGACGTTTTCTGGTTGCGATCACATTTTATCCAATACACAAAACATTATCTTACACCCTTTATAGAACTTCTAGTAAACACTCTGAACAAAGAATGACCAAACCTGATATTCAGTCTGTGATGAGCTGCAACATTTTGCAGAATATATACAGCATTATTACATTTCTAAACTCTGATGGAAGGCCCTATGTTGCCAAGTGGCCTGCTATCATTTTCAAGTAGTCCACAGCTTTCTTGATGACCTTAAATAATACCACAGGTCTCATGGAAGCCCTGGTGAATGTCCCTCATAGCATAATGCTCCCCCGTGGCCCCGTGCTTGTTCCGAGTAGCAGTTCGCCTAGAAGACGGTGTATTCAGACACGACCATCGACCTGATGTGACAGGAAACGTGATTAATTGGACCAGGCAAACATTTAGATCCACGGACCAAACTTGATGATACCGTGCCCAGTGCAATCGTAATAAAAGATACCTTTGGGTGAACATGGAGACATGTAGACTAGGAGTAGTCTGTTGCGGAGCTGCATATTCAACAATGTACGCCGAATGGTTTGCTCTGAAATACTTGTGCTTGTACCAGCTTTTCTCTCTGACGTCGCCATCTATTGTGCGGGCTAGACTCTGAACGTAACGTTTGTTAGAAACCCAACACCTTGTCGGCTACTCGTGGTTTTTACCATATTTCAACCTTTTTCATAGATGCTTACGACAGTAGCACGCGATCAATCAACTAGCCTTGCTGTCTCCTAAATTCTCGTTTCCAACCGCCGGGCCATGAAAATCTGACCTTTGACAAAGACACGTAGGTAGTGAATTTCCCCCATTTTTATCACGCATTGGTACTAGATTGTTTCTTTATTCTTAAATATGTTCCGTACCGAATCACTTACCTCCTACCACACCGGGCGGCAAACAATCACGCGGAGGTCAGTGGTCATAATGCTGTGGATCGAGTGTATCTACATACATATTCCTTCAGTACAAGTGGTGAGGATATTCAGTCAACCAACTCAGGTGTGTCTGTATTGTTTAATTAATTTATTTAATTACGACATTGGGTGGTTCCAATTAAGGGACTGATCGGTGGGATCAAAGAATGTCAATTCATATTACAGGCTTCTTATTATTCTCAAGTTTTGAACATAATCCTTATGGGTTACAGTACACTATCTCCAATAATATGATGCTTCCCAAATACTGATTGATCCAATTGAAGTTCAACAGCAGGTAGATATCTATATTACGTACTATTCTCACTTAGATTGTGATAGCTTAAGTGAACAAATAGCTAAAGTGGTTACAGTAATAAAGCAGAGAAAGAGGGTGCAGGAACGGTGAGCAATAATTCAGTCACTTACTACAAACTTGTGCGAGCCAATCGACTGTCATTAGTTGAATCACTAAAATATCGCGGGGTTTAAAAAACGTTCCTTTCAGTCTGGTCAGAACAGTAGTGCATAGTCACGCTTTGAACGTAATTCTTGTCTTCTTCCGAGAGACGCATCTGCCATAAATAATTTCCATCAAGAATGAAACTGTCGAAATAATAATGCCAATGGTTAAAATAATAAAGGATCCTTGCAAATGATCGAGTGTTAACACCACGTCATGTTCTCTTTCAGTAATCTCTCTCTTCTTAATATCTACAAACGTTTCATCTTTTATCAAATTAGACCACCATTTATACAACAACCCACTTTCTCTTATTCTTGTCAACACAGTATTGAACTTATCTGTATACGGGCTGTTTATTCTAAGAAACATGGCGACATCGAACATGATTCCTGAACTTTCTATTGGTATGAAAGGTTTATTTCGTGGCCTACTTGCCATTGAACTAATGGTTGCAGCACGGGGACAGAATATCGCATAATTGTTTTCATTCTTTATCGTCTTTATTAAAACGTCATCCTTAAAGAACTCAATGTTTTCATGTCTTATAATCTGAATTAGCTGCCATAAATTGAAATACTCAAGTTTTTTAAATATCCTACTGAGTACAGCATCATCATCTCCGGGTTTAAACCCCACAACGAAAAGTTGCAAGGTGGCATAATGTAGTTTCGATTCTGCTAAGTCCTCTAGATTTAGAATTTGATATTCATAACCCGGGTCAGTGAGGACCCCAATTAACTGGGACTGAAATGCTGAATTGATCAACAAGCAGCAGAACACCCAAACAGCAAATATAACTCGTGATGTGGAACGATTTGGTTGTTGCTTTAAAGATATGCCAATCAATATAGACCATGAATTTAGAGCAGAGAGAGCAATGCCGTCATTAGTGGAGAGTTGATAAATAACAATTGATATCAGTATGCAGGAAGTAAGAATCAACGTCCAGATCTGGGGGCTGAATATGAGTGTGAGTGCCTTCCAACTGAGAATTCGTTCAGCCCTCGGAACAAACCACAAGAGACCATCTCTTACATGTGGGACAGTCATGTCCATTGCTTCCCACAACTCGTCAGTTGGCTTACGACCACCAAATGTTAAATCAGCATGACCATTAACCACATCACCAAGTGATCCAACCCAACTTCCATTGTCCAAACGTCCTCCCTCTGGTCCGTAAACTGTCCCGCTGTGAGAAGGAAACATAAAATATACTTGAAGACCATATCTATTTGCCACTTCTAAAGTGAGATCCACCTCAAAACCAGTCATATTTTTTAAATGATCGTGATCTGGGAAATTCCATCGCTGCATATTAATAAAAGGTTGAAATCCACTCACTGCAGCAGTAATTAGGCAGTTATTCATTTTATTTGGAATCTTTTTCGGAAACAGTTCATTATTACGCTCAAAATAACCCTCTCCTTCAAACAGCCACCTATCTATAACAAACACATCATTGGTATTCCTTCCACACTGTCCTGAATCTCTGAAAGGAAACCAAGTGTACAGATTCATGGAGGAAACGGCAGTGTTTGATACCGGTGATGAGATAAGTACCAAAATATTCAATACATACATCTTCCAAAGTCTGCCCACAACACGATGAACGATAATTTGCTCATCCTTGGCCTTAATAGCTCCATCGATTACAACTATAAATCGAACATTGGAACTCCAAGCATAGGTTTGGTCTAATGATTGAATCTGTGTGAAAACTTGATCGCTTTGTTCAGTTCCTTGCAACACAATCAAGATATTATCTACATGTTCTCTCTCCTGTCTTGGTTGCTTATCGTGTCTGCAGTAAGATACTACACCTGTATGATTTATATTGGAGAAATATTGCTGAAGAAACTGATCAATCAAGGAATTCTCCCATGATAATGGCCTTGAGTTTGCTGTACATATCAGGAGATGCTGATCTTGATCGGTGTAACGATTGACTATTTTCTGCAGACAGTTGTTCAGGTGACACACTTCATTCTGCACCTTTAACTTAGTGCTCTGTATTTCAGCACACAACAGAACAGTCATTAAAACTAAAGTATTACATTGCCAGTTTGTAAAATGTGATGTTACTCTAAATTTCATTGTCAATGACAATCTTGTAGCTTTTACTGTGACTTAAGAGTTTGTCCAAATGGGGATAATATAACGGTCCAGGAAACCTACTGATACGAGGTTGTCGTATTTAAAAACAACTGAGTACAATTCCACTGTACCGAGATCGAATCTGCAGTGTTGGATTTCATGGCCAACTGGAGCACCAAGCCCGATGTCATCTCCTGCTTCCTTCCAGGGCAATGTGTAGATGTTCTTTTTATATTTGATGCTTATTCAGTGTGTATAAAAATCTGTAAGCAAAAGGAACAACATATCATCTATATATATAAAAATCAATTTTACGTGATAGTTTGTCTGTGGGTATGTATGTCTCCTATGCGTTCATATACCATTCATCCGATTGCGATGAAACTTGGGAGAGATGTTGAGTACACTCCAGGGAAGGTTTCTGACTTAGTAAATCCTTTTTACAATAGGTAGCGCACGCGTAGATTCAACAAATGAGCGACGATGCGCGAAGCGTTTCAACTAAGTCCCGTATGTGTTCATATACCATTCGTCCGATAGCGATGAAACTTGGGTGAGATGTTATGTACACTTACGTGAAGGTTTCAAAATTAGTGAATACATTTCACAGTAGATAGCGCACGAGTAGATTCAACAAATGAGCGACGACACGCAAAGCGTTTCAACAAAGTCCCGTATGCATTCATATACCATTCGTCCGATAGCTATGAAACTTGCGTAAAATGTTGTGTACACTGCAGGGAAATTTTCTGGCTTAGTACATCCACTTTACAATAGGCAGCGCACGAGTAGATTCAACAAATGAGCTACGACGCGCGAAGCATTTCAACAAAGTCCCGTATGTGTTCATATACCATTCATCCGATAGCGATGAAACATGGGTGAGATGTTGTGTACACTCCAGGGAAGGTTTCTGGCTTAGTACTGTACCCGATTGTCATCATGTGGACCATGTGTTCGTATCCCAACTAACTCACGGTCTTTCGAGGTATGGGACGTTCCTGCCCACCATACGACCACATGCTCAGGATTTGAGTCTACCAGGTAACTACTCTACAGGAAATACACAACATATTCCTAAAAATAACACATTTACTGGTCTAAAATCAATGGCTACACAACAAATACAAAACAAAGGACAAATTACATTTAATTCCCACAAATAAAATAGGGTTGTTCTGTGAGCTTTCTTCGTAAAATAGTGCTGCACTGCACTCAAATCTAATTCTAACATCCTGTCAATGATATTTTCAGACTTCCATGGGTTTCCATAGTGTTCAACAACTAACACAACTTTAGTTAATGGGAGTATCATAACACAAAAATCACATATCACATAAAATGATACTAATAAAACATTTTCCCATTTCTTATGGCATTTACCTTGATTAACATGAAAACATTACTTTCTGCAATCATTAACAGATATTTTTTTTTGTGTTGCGTGAATCATCTTCCCTCCTTCCATGCATATGAACGCCTTAGGAAAAGTGGTACTTAATTTTATAGTTTCACCATATAACGATTTTCTGGATCTTGTCGGGCTTATCATTGTTACAAATGTGTCATGTTCTGGGAAGAACACATACCCGTCTGCATAAATTAGCAGGAATGGCAAAATGCACTCTAAAAGAAGATGCCTACATTATTTTGGTTCAGCTTTTCTCCTCAGAGAATAATTGAGCCAAATATTATCTGATTTCTATGATTCAACAACGTATGTGGGTTGCAACCCACCGTTCAATTCACTTGGCATCATCAAAATAATCATATCTTACTTGCATATTTAAATATCGAGATTTCTCAGTGTCCTAGTGTGACTAATTTACAAGGGACCGGTCGGACGACCTTCCTCTCCTTAGCAGGCACTAAAATTCGTTCCAGCTGGCTCTCCAAGATGGCCGCTGCAGAAATGGTCTACCATTCCCCTCTCTCTCACTCTGTCAAGATCAAGGTCAGGTTTGTTTACAAAGTGCAGACTAGAGTAACACTGAGTGTGGCTCCTAAATAATTGAGTCAATTTAAATATTTAACATCTATCCTTATAGTGTCTTGGGCTCAAACTGGCTCCTTAATTAACATTCATGGCTGGGGTGGCATTCTAGTGATAGTCTTGCCGTTCAATGGTGACTACTAGTGGCTTTTAGACGCGCATCATAGTGAAAATCCAACGACTTTCAACAGCAGCTGTCAATAAAATATAAGGAAACCTGCGTTCCTAAACGACGAATATGATCCTCACCTCACAGGGTGGGTCATTAACACACACATGCTCACAGCGTCTCGACGGACGTCAATAGTGGCATAATTCAAGCAAGCGTTGGATACAGACAGGCCCTGTCCAATTCGCTGCGAAATAATACAGTATGCTCAAGGGCGATACTACTCGTAGATTTGGCCAACTTCTCACCTAACGTGCAAGCTATACTAGTTGTCCCCGCTATATTTATTACGTAAATCACTGGATTCTACGTTAATTCTGCACGCTTACAAGCGGCTCAAACAATACTTCACATATATGACTCCATTATTAAGGCACCCGCGTTCTCTGTCATACCACTTAAGCCAAAGCTTTACATAGCTCCTAACACAAATGTATCAAAATTTACTGGCTTACTTTACTTTAATGGTCCTCAAACAATAATCCTAAGGATTGACCATATCAAATATTCATTCATATTTCACTGACACTGAAAAAGCTCTCGTATTTCTTTATATTTCACGTTATACTCTCACTGTTTACCAAATACAGTATCTTTACATTAGACATGACACTATTTGAACACAATTTAGGCCAAAAATGCCTATTACTTTACTGTTTGCCGACCCATAATATTATTTATTATTATCATTTAACGTTACCGTTACATCCATCACTATTTTTGCCTGAATGGCCTTAAACAAATCACCTTCCAAGCCATTTTTATTCAAGACGAGTGGTGAAAACTCGTTCAGTAAGTGACTATTACATCCTACACAAAGTGATAAATCGTTACATGGTGAACTACTTAGTTATAATTACATTATAAAAAAATGGGTACTCACTTTTTTTCCTCTTTGCTGGATAGTGCCAGCGCCTCAGCTGTAGCGCTACCATGACGCTTGAATTAAGCCATCATGTTATCCTTGACACAACACTTAGATTCATACACTTCCCACATGATACACATATTTTTATCAGTGGCTTTTATCATTGCAATACACTGCATATTAATCACTATACACATGAACACTTAAAATCACTATTTCACAATTTATATACATTTATCCACTACTTCACATGTTGATCCTTAAATTGGACTTCTCCTACGCCTGATCTCAGAGATGCGCTGTAATTATGACAACCGCTGGTCTCCGTGACAATCTAACAGCGTTTTACGGACGTTCCATCCTCGTTCCCTGCAATCTTGTTCAGCTCACTATCCAAATTAGGTGGCAATGGTTTCCAAGCTCCCATCATTGTAGTGTTTCTGATGATGCTGTCATATATAATTCTGACAATACCTCCCGGTATCAGAACTGTTCAAAACATTATAAGTTCCTTTTCGCTGTGGCGAATTTATATTGGCGTCAGATAATATGTAAATATCTGTAATACTTTACTTTCGACGCACTTCATGATTACTTATGAAGCTTTTATAACTTGCTTCTATTGTTCTCCAACGACGACGCGTTGATACTTTAACATTTGGCGCGCTACTAGCAACGTCTTAGTTACGTGTGTACTGTAGAAGACTGGTGATGAACTTAGAAGAAGACTGACTTGGCTTGCCTCGCTCCCCCTATATAAAGGATTCTTGTACGAAATAGTCCACTGGACACATGAGAGCGACTCCTTTCTTGAAATAATACCTCTTCAGCCGAAATGACATCTACATCTTGTTTATTTAGGTGTGGAGGTTTCAAAAACATTCGCGTGCCGGCGATCGCTTCGGCCAATTAATTACAATTAATTGCCTTAGTTCAGCGCGTGGGCACGCTATCATGGTACTTCCCCGTTGACTGGTCACTAAGTCAATGCTCTTGAGCGTAGGGTAGGTTGTGATGCATTCATTTGGAGATAAAGGCCTTAATTTAGGTGAAAAACCATTCCTAAATTACCTCTCCGTGAATATATTCACTTGGGTGTATATTTCAATGCATTTCAATGCTCCATTTAGCTGTAATCAATTAATTTTCATGTGCAGTCGATCCCGCCATAGCTTGCACCGTTGTCAAGCGGTGGATACCCGAGTCATTAATTCTGAGCTGTCTCTCCGCTCCAGACGTAAGTAGTTCGGTAGGCGCCTAGACTACTCCGCCCACTTGCTAAGGGTCATTTGTAAAACTTCAAACTGGCCTTCTCTCACTTTCGTATGCTCAGAAAATGTATATTTCCTTGCATTTGGCTACAGTTCTTCCCTTAAATTGCTATGATATTCACCTATAGATTGTGAAATCACGCTACATTCTTATATGTCAGTATACCTCTCATTGCTCTTTGGGTTCCCAATATATTGCTCCCCCGCAGAGATCAATGGTTCGACTCTAGGCATAACCATGTGCCTGGTCTTTTCTGATGAGACCTGAGTTCGATGCCAGACTGCCGTGGCCAGTTGGGCACAGAACATACATTTTACAATAGGTAGCGCACCAGTAGATTCAACAAATGAGCGATGACACGCGAAGCGTTTCAACAAAGTCCCGTATAAAGTCATATACCAATCGTCTGATAGTGATAAATGTTTGGTGAATTGTTGTGTACACTCCAGGAAAGGTTTCTGGCTAAGTAAATCCATTTTACAATACGAAGCGCACGTTTATGTTCAACAAATGAGTGACTACGCGCGAAGCGTTTCGACATCGTCCCGTATACGTTCACATACCATTCATCCGATTGCGATGAAACTTGGGTGAGATGTTGTGTACACTCCAGGGAAGGTTTCTGGCTGAGCACATCCATATTGCAATATGTAGCGCAAGAGTAGAATCAACAAATGAGCGACGACACGCGAAGCGTTTCAACCAAGTCCCGTATGCATACATGTACCATTCGTCCGTAGCTATGAAACTTGGGTGAGATGTTGTGTACACGTCATGGAAAATTTCTGGCTTAGTAAATCCCCTATACAATATGCAGCGCACAAGTTGATTCAACAAATGAGGGACGACGCGCGAAGCGTTTCAACAAAGTCCCGTATAAGGTCATATACCATTCTGCCGTTAGCGGTGAAACTTGGGTGAAGTATGGTGGACACTCCAAAGAAGGTTTCTGGCTTAGTAAATACATTTCACAGTAGGTAGCACACGAGTAGATTCGACAAATGAACGACGACACGCGGAGCGTTTCAATACAGTCCCCTATGTCTTCATATCCCATTAGTCCGATTGCGATGAAACTTGTGTGAGATGTTTTGGACACTTACGTGACGGTTTCTAACTTAGTAAATACATTTTACAGTAGGTAGCGCACGAGTAGATTCAACAAATGAGTGACGAGCGCGAATCGTTTAAACAAAATCAGGTATGCGTTCATATACTATTCATCCGATTTCGATGAAACATTGATGAGTTATTGTGTACATGCCAGGGAAGGCTTCGACTTAGTAATACATTTCTCAATAGGTAGCGCACGAGTAGATTCAACAAATGAGTGACAGCGCACGAATCGTTTAAAAAAAAAAAACCTATACGTGCATATACCATTCATCCGATTGCGATGAATCATTGATGAGTTATTGTGTACACGCCAAGGAAGGGTTTCGACTTAGTAAATCCATTTCACAATAGGTAGCGTACGAGTAGATCCAACAAATGAGTGACAGCGATGAAACTTTTGAAAGTTGTTGTGCACGCTCCCACGAATGGTTCTAAATTAGAAAATCCATTTTACGATAGCTTAGAGGCAGTTAACATGTTGTGTATCCAAAAGCACTTCAAGAAACAGAATTTCAACGCCAACACTTTCTTTGATTGGCATTGCAACGCATGCCGGGTATAGCTTGTACTAATATATAACAAGATGTTCAGTAAAGAACATATAGCCTACTTTCTCCTAAACGCATGGGTATTGTTATAACTCTTTGTCCTTTTCAAGGAGTATAATTGAAAGTTGGCTGTAGTAGCTTGTTTAAATACAACGTGCTATAGGGATATTAAACATGAATATGAGGTGCCCTTTGCTAGTGCTACCTCTGTAAAAAAATTCATTCAATTCGGTTTCACCGTGTTTGAATTGATCTGGGGAATGGATTTGCACACATACTTGGCCACCATCTGCAAACTATTGGGCTGATGATCTAGCAGTTTGGTCAGAATATGCTTCCCACATAAAGATTTCTTGTTGCAAAATTTGGTAGAGACTAGATTATTAGGTTGGTCGTAATTACATTTTAGCCTTTAACATTTGGGTGGCCGCGATTACGTTTCCGTCAAGATGACGGTGATATAAAACATGACACTGAGGTGGCCTTTTCTAGTGCTACCTCTGTACCGAATTTCGTTCCATTCGGTTTCACCGTGTTCGAATTAATAGGGGGAATAGATTTTCACACAAATATGGCCGCCATCCGCAAAATATTAGCCTAATGACCTATTAGTTTGGTCAAAGGATGCTCCCTCCATAATGGTATGTTGATGGAAAATTTGGTAGAGATCGGATGATTAGGTTAATCGTAATTTGATTTAAGCTTTGAATATTTGTGTGGCCGCCATTACGTTTCCGTCAAGATGGCGGCGATATAAAACATGACACTGAGGTGCCCTTTGCTAGTGCTACCTCTGTACCAAATTTCATTCCATTCGGTTTCACCGTGTTCGAATTAATAGGGGTAATCGATTTTGACACAAAGATGGACGCCATCCGCAAACTATTAGGCTAATGACTATTAGATTTGTCAAAGGATGCTTCCTCCATAAAGGTATGTTGTTGTAAAATTTGGTAGAGATCGGATGATTAGGTTAGTCGCAATTTGATTTAAGCTTTGAACATTTGTGTGGCCGCCATTACGTGTCCGTCAATATGGCGGTGATATAAAACATGACACTGAGGTGCCCTTTGCTAGTGCTACCTCTGTACCAAATTTCATTCCATTCGGTTTCACCGTGTTCGAATTAATAGGGATAATCCATTTTGACACAAAGATGGCCGCCATCCGCAAACTATTAGGCTAATGACCTATTAGATTTGTCAAAGGATGCTCCCTTCATAAAGGTATGTTGTTGAAAAATTTGGTAGAGATCGGATGATTAGGTTAGTCGTAATTTGATTTAAGCTTTGAACATTTGTGTGGCCGCAATTACGTTTTCGTCAAGATGGCGGCGATATAAAACATGACACTGGGGTGCCCTTTGCTAGTACTACCTCTGTACCAAATTTCGTTCCATTCGGTTTCACCGTGTTCGAATTAATAGGGGCAATCGATTTTCACACAAAGATGGTCGCCATCCACAAACTATTATGCTGATGACCTATTAGTTTGGTCAAAGGATGCTGCCCCCATAAAGGTATGTTGTTGCAAAATTTGGTAGAGATTGGATGATTTTTTTCGCCCTGTAGTGATCTCATAAGTCTAGTTTCATTTTTTGCAAAAATCGAAAGTAGGCTAAAAATGAGATGGTGTGTGTCTGTCTGTCTGTTACTCAATAACGCAAGAACCACTGGTCCAATTTAAATGAAATTTTGCATGGATGTAGCTGATTTACCATGTTTACATATAGGATACATTTATTTTCGATATTATGCACCATTAAAATGGCGACCATTTTAGTGACGTCACTACACCCTTTGGTTTCAAAATTTCATATTTCCATATCAAATAAAACGAGAACGCTAAGAAATACCAAACTTTTGATGGCACACACGAGCTTCAAAATTTAATTTCCTATCCGAAAGGTCCTTATCACTTTTCGTGTATCTCCAACGGTTAGCGATTAAAACCCACATATGTGACGTCACTACACCCTTCGGTTTCAAAATTTCATATTTCCATTTCAAATAAAACGAGAACGCTAAGAAATAGCAAACTTATGATGCATACGCGATCTTTAACATTTAATTTTCTATCCAAAAGGTCCTTAACACTTTTCGTGTATCTCCATTGGTTAGCGAGTAAAACCTAATTTTGTGCAATAAAACACGGTCAACACCGAGCGGTGCTGTATATCTCTACATACATAAAAATTTAAGTTTGTATGTTTTTTTCGCAATTTCTACGGAAATTGCAGTCATTTACGCGTTTCAGACTGTTTTATTATGGATGCGCTCGAAAATAATTTTTTGTCTGTCTGTCTGTCTGTCTGTTTGTTTGTTTGTTTGTTTGTCTGTGGACAACTTTGTTTCCTTATAACTCGAGAACGGCTGGGTGTATCAACGTAAAATTTGGTGCAGATATCCATCAGAGGCACGACACTAATCATTGATGTAACCCTTCGCTGTACCTCTCATAAAAGAGGGCCTACCCCCTTAAAATACATGCTGAAATAGGAGTAGAAGGACGAGACAAAGATAATTTTCAGCCCCTCAATGTGAGGGACAAAACTCGGGGGCTCTAAATGAAATCCACATTTTAAGGCCCTAAAACCAACCGTTCTTGAGATATTCCCAGAAATCTAATTCCGTTTAATAAGCTAATGAACGAATACAAGCCGGTAACCATGGCGACAGATTCTCAGAGGTCCATCTATTGCTGTAAGACGCAATGCAATTCCATTAATTACATTGGTGTGCAAGTTTGCAAACGGCTAGAAGTTATCACGGAACCAAATTAAGCTGTAAAATTCATCAATACGTAAGGGGGTCAAGGGGTACACTAGAATTTTTTCACGCGATTTACACCTGCGGGTGTGGTACGACAGGTCTATTATATTCCTATCCCTATATTATATTATTATTATTAGTATTATATTATGGCGTACAACGAGGAGACAAAGCCCCTCGGTGCCAGAAACAAAACTTGGGGGCCCTAAAGGGTCCTCGAAAACTACATTATAAGGCTCTAAAACCAACAGTATCTGAAATATTCCCAGAAAACTAATTTAATTTAATTTAACAAACTAATGAAGGAATGGAAATCGGTAACCATGACAACATTATCTCAAGGGGTGGCATCCAACTTTCCATCTATTTCTGTAAGAAGCAATGTCACTCCATTTATACCTTGCCACGGTGGGTGAGTGGATAGCGTGTCGGTCTACTAAACCCCAAGATTGCAGTTTCACTCCTGGCCGTGGTAAGTGATTTTTGAAAGGCGGCAAAAATATGACTCGCATGTCATACGATGTTGGCATGTCAAAGAACCCATTTGAATTCAGTAGGCCGTGTTCATAATGGCAAAATTAATCTCAGAAGTTTCCGCCAACACAAAGTTCCTCATTTCTCTACTAGAAAGTGCTATAGTGTTCAAGGAGCTTAGATATCTACCCTCCTTGACTTTCATAGTGATTCCAGGAACAACGAAATTTCGACATGCAAGCTACCCTCTGGGTGTCAAATTACGAAGCTTGCACTCGGCATCCGAGGCCATACGATATTATAATTAGGCTACTCCATTTATTACATTTCTGTGAAAGTTTGCAAATGGCTATAAGGTTATCACGGAACCAACGTAGACTGTATAATTCGTCAATGCAATTAAGGGGGTCAAGGGGTAACCTAGATTTTTTTCATGCAATTTCACGTGCGACATATAGTACAGAAAGTCTATTATATCTCCAAACAGTTACATTATTTTCAAAAATTCCTGATTTGAATCAGCATTTTTTGCGGCTTTTAGGAATTTGGGCCATTTGAGGCTAAAGAACCTGAATTTTCATACAGTAGAAGCGTGGATATAGGGAAGAACTTCTCAAAATACATGCTAAAATAGGCGAAATATGAAAATTATCCTAGAAGGACGATCAAAGCATATGTTGCGCTTCTCAATGTGAGACCCAAAATTCGCGAGTCTATAAGGGGTCTCCGAAAAACAAATTTTAAGGCCTTAAATTAACAGTGTGTGTGATATTCCCAGAAAACTAACTTCGTTCTGTTAAACTTATGAAGGAATGACAAACCGCTAACCATTGGAACAGTAGCTCAATTGATAATGTCTGGTGTTAATATATCACACCGTTCTGCTAGTAATGTTATATTTGGAACATGATCGCAGCGATAACGCCCATTCCTTAAGCTATAGTTTTTCTTATCATCATTAATTCGCTTCGTTATTTAAAGCCGGGAATGACGCTTATAGAATAGATATAAATAATAATATTGTTGTGATTCTAGGGTCCGTAATATAACAAGTGAAGCCCCCGTGGCCTCTCACCGCTGGGTCCGTGGCTCAAATCCCGGTCACGCCATGTGATATTTGTGGTGGACAAAGCAGAGGCAGACAGGTTTTCTCCGGGTACTCCGGTTTTCCCTGTCACAATTTCATTCCAGCAGGACTCTCCACTACCATTTCATTTCATCTGTCATTCATTTAATCATTGCCCCAGGGGAGTTCGACAGGCTTCGGCACTCAGCACAATTCATATCCTCACCGCTAGATGGGGGCTTCATTCATTCCCTTCCCTGACCAGGTCGGTCGACTGGAAGCAGGCTGTGGATTTTCATTTTAAAGATAACAAGTATGGCATATAGTACACTAGCTCTTTGTTTGTTATCATAACTTGCACTAATAAACAAATCATTTAGCCTAATCACGCACACACACACACACACACGCACACACACACACACACGCGCACACACTGAGTCTCATTCCAAACATTAATTATTTATTTACACTGTCCTTTGAGAGAAAATGTATCTTCAGTACTAACGTCCTGAAACATGTCACTGCACTGATTGAACTCAACTCAATTGAACTCTATATTTATCTTCACGTTTATCTTAACAACTGTCGTGAACTCAACTCTAGACTCTGTCCGTGAGTCGTCTCTATGATTGTCACAGCTTACACAGTCTCCACAGCCTCGCACCTGCCGCCTCACTTACTGTAAGAGTCCCCCTGGTCCTTCTTGTGCACTCCTGCTCACCTCACGTTTTTTTTATTTTAAGCAATATTTTTTCGTGTGGCCTCCTAAGAGGCCTAGTGCAGGTCCTTCTAGTCAACGTTCATGGGTGAGCTGGGCGTCGGGATGAGAGATGGAATGGATGACGATGAATGTAACAGGGCAACGATGTGGAAGGAAGCAGCCGTGGCCTATCAGAAAGTACCGTCCCAGCATTTCCCTGGTGTTCATCATTAGGTCCTGTGCAAGGCACATTGGGCAGCAAGTCTTCTCCAGCGATGTCGGCCGATCGCAACAGCTTCGGCATCATCCCAAGAGATGCCAATGGTCCTGTGATCTTCTCTCATTGTTTGACGCCAAGCTCTTCGAGGCCGGCCTTGTTTCCTTTTACCTCCCAGTGGTGTCCATCTTAGTGCAGTTCGTGGGTGACGGTAATCGGGCAGGTGGAGGACGTGGCCAGCAAGCAGCATCCGACGCTCAGTTAGAGTCGTCGACATGCGTACTGAGTCTGATCTTCTGTATACGTCTTCATTTGTGACATGATCACGATTGGAGACTCCAAGAATTCGCCTAAGGCAACGTTGTTGGAAAACATCTAACCGCTTAATTACCTTAGCCGTGAATTTCCAGGTTTCACAGGCATATAATGCCGGGTGTTGAATATAGGAAACCAAGGAAAACCATTTCAAGGACGGCCGACGGTGGGGCTCGAACCCACGCGTCTACCGAGTCAGCAGAGAGCTTGACCCCATGACTTACGGTGTACTTTAGCCAGCGTAACCACTGCTGTCTGTATATTTTAAGCAATGATAAAATTGCAATTGTTTTTGAAAATTGAGAAAATTTCCTTGCAGATAACTGCACCATTCTAGTTCACAAAATTGTAGACATTAAATAGAAGAACTCAGTGAAATAAATTTGATGATTGAATAGTATTTAGTAATTTTATAGGGTTTTGAAAAATTGAATTTTTTATTCTGTTTTTCAAACATTCAGAGAACTGAAAACAGAAAAGAAAGCTTCTTACACAAAACATTGATGGTTGGGTCCCATGTGTGATTTGGTAAAAGTTTCAAAGGAATCGGACAAAAATGATACAGTAAACAGTACATAACGTACACCTAATTTAAAGAGGAAAGGGAGATTGAAGGAAAAAGCAAATTTTGAAACTTGGACAAAAGAATAATGTCAACAATTTTTTAAATATTGGTGTTTGTATCAGTGTTTCCTTGAATATGCGTATAATCGTTGTACAAGATATGGAAAGACACAGCCACATATTGTTGTACCTATGAATAGCACTGAACAAATCTTTCGGATTGGTGTCCATGATTTAAATCCCTTGCAATCAATTTTTGATCGAATTTCAATGATGCAAGACGGTAAATTTTAGTTCTGATACGTCTACATTTACATACACAATACAAATAAGCTTACCTTACTGGGTTACCAGAGTAACGTCCGGATCTATAACTCGCACACACTTTCACATGTGGTAAACTCTGAATGAGACACAATACAGTTCCTACTTGTTTGTATGGTCATTATTGGGATAAGAATCAGTCTTTCTTTATAATATTCTTCCTCGCTAGTTGGGAAACTAAAATATCGACCCCGTGATTACTGATTTGATTTTTATCAATTTCTCAAGAACAGTCATATCATCCAGATAATCGTGAGGAATTCAAAACTTTCATGGTTAAAATCCAAATAAGGCTCTGCGTCCAGGAATAATAATACAGGTACAGAGGAAATAGGCTAAATAACGTGGAGTAATAATCGAACTCTTTCTGATACCATCGTTAGATAATAGAACGTTTAGATTTTGACACTGAATTTCTCGTATTAAATAACCCTTCTCTGTCCGCCTATACAATACAATATTTGTTTACAATGATAAGTATCTAAGTAGATCAATCTTCACCTTTTATGTTTGTGGTCATAAAGAAAAATTAGAAATCTCAATAGCCTTCACGATAAACAGATATAAATGACACATCACAGATAGTGATAAGAATGGGAACTAATGCTTCTAAACAAGACCGTGTTTAAAACCTGACAAAACTCAATCATCAATGAGAAAGCTTGATGCCCTATGTCATTGTAATGGCTGTACCTGCTTGTACATTTCTAATTTGAGCTAGGGTTTGGGTAGGAGGTGGCCGTGGCCTTATTTTAAGTAGAAGTAGGTAAATCACAGAAAATCACATCTGGAATGGCTGAGGAAGGAATTGAACCCACCTCTTCTCAGTTCTGTCTCAGGAGGCGGAATAAAATTTCTGGGCTGACCAGAATTCGAACCCATATGTTAGTCACTGAACACTTAAGTATAGCAATACAAAACACAGGTTGTCACGCAAATTACTCAACACACAAATATACTGGGCTATATGACCGCAATGTCGCAGACCGTAAAATACGCAACAACAACTACTGCGCCATTAGGGAAAGTAAGGTTTAAGGTGCATGTGGCACAGTAACAACGACACCAAATAGAACGACAGACAGAATTGTTATCCTGCCGATTACCCTCTCTGAAATTCCTTGAGATATCACCTCCAGAGAAAAATTGTGGCAGCCGGTCAAATATTTTATATTTAGTCACATCAATTTTACCATTACAACAGCAAAGGTCAAAGTAACCAACGAATCACTTCCTTGGTTCATTTAACGTAACTTATTTATACTAGCAGAAGTACCCGTTCTTCGAACGGTCTTCGATGTTAACACCAGACATTATCAATTGAGCTACTGTTGCAATGGTTAGCGGTTTGTCATTCCTTCATAAGTTTATCAGAACGAAGTTAGTTTTCTGGGAATATCACAAACACTGTTAATTTAAGGGCCTTAAACTGTGGTTTTCGGGGACCCTTCATAGACTCCCGAATTTTGTGTCTCACATTAAGAAGCGCAACTTATGCTTTGGTCGTCCTTCTATGATAATTTTTCATTTCGCCTATTTTAACATGTATTTTGAGAAGTTATTCCCTATATCCACCCTCCTACTGTATGAAAAGTACGGTGAAGAGTTTTATAAATGATTGGTGTATTGACTCTCATGGATACCATACCTATTTTTACGATGCACCAAGCATCCGTACAGGAGTTATAGGCGTACTTAAAGATACACAGAAAGACAGATAGACAATTCTATTGTCTAGAACATATCACCCAGATAACCAAATATGGGTATATCTACCACACAGTATCAAACAAAATCATCCTTACGATCATCATTCATTTCCGTGTCCGGTCAACATTTCCAAAAAATTGCAGCTGCGATGGCCTTGATACTTCCTCTAAAAACATCTTCCATTGTGCATGGGTTCTCCAGAAGGGGGCAGATTAGTTGGAGGCTTGGGTATTGTTCAGCTCCGCATTCAGAAGAGGTGTCTGCGACTGCTGGAAGGATCCCCCATTTTTGCAGGTTGGTCTTGCATCGAGGGACACCCACTCTTAGGCGGTTGAGGGACTTCCACACAGGATAAGGTAGGTCGGCGCCAGGAGGCAGTTGTTCCTTTGGTGACATGTCTGTGGCCAGTGAGCTCCTCCATCAGTTAAGATGAGTTGTCTCTGGTGTTCTCTCCAGTGGCAGAGTCCTAGCAAGGAAACTCTTGCGGGATCTGAGGCGAGACCTTGCTGCCTGGTGACCATATAGTGGATGTCGATGGTCATTCTCCTGCTTTTGTTCTCTCGGCGTCCGCAGCAGTGGCCCTCCGGATGTTGGTTTGGGCTATTCCATCAATAGGGTATAGTTTGGGCACTGGTGTTGGTTTCAGGCATCCCGAGATTATCCGTGCAGTGTCGTTGACGGCAGTTTCAACCTGCTTAGCATGTGCTGAAGCCTTCCACACAGGAGCGACATACTCAGCGGCTGACACAAACAGTGCAAGTCCAGAAGTCCGCAGGATATGCGGATTGGCTTACCAGGTGCTGCTGATCAGCTTCTTGAGTATGCCATTGCGAGCACTGACCTTTTGTTTCGTGTTCAGACATTGATGTCTGTACGTTAGAGCACGGTCTAGTGTGATAACTAGGTAAACTGGTGTTGGGCAATGTTTCAGTCAATCACCTCGCCATGTGATGTCTAGCTTTCGCCGTGCTTCCCTGTTTCGTAGATGGAACGCACACACTTGTGTCTTATTAGGGTTCGGCTTCAGATGGTTGGTTTTATTGTACTTGGAGAGTTCGTCCGTCGCGGAAGTCAGCTTTCCTTCCACTTCTTCAAAGGATGAACCCTCAGCGGCTACTTCTGTGTCGTCGGTATAGATGAAGAGCCTGGTACTTGCTGGAATTGACTGATCATTTGTGTAGAGGAGCCATCACGCTTCCCTGAGGGAGACCGTTCTTCTGGGTTCGCCATCTACTCCTTTTACCCTGTAGCGAGACTTGGAATCTTCTGTTGTGAAGGAAGACGCTGATTACGGATGTTAGTTGGTGGTCCTTGGTAAGGTCATACACTTTCTTTGACAGCTTCCTATAATTCACAGTGTCGTATGCAGCTGTTAAGTCAACGAAGGTGACTCCCGTTATCTCTCCGCGCTCAAAACCATCCTCGATGTGTTGGGTGAGATTCAAGATCTGGCTACAACATGATTTGCCAGCACGAAAGCCTGCTTGTTGTGGAATGAACTTATCTCTGAGGATGCTACTGATTCGGTTAAGTGCCAGGCGTTCCAGTATCTTGAATGTATGGCATAACAGGGAAATAGGTCGAAAATTTTTCGGGTCGATTGGTTCTTTCCCAAGCTTGAGTAGTGCAATGACTCCCGATTTCCTCCATATTTTAGGGATATGTAGCTTGGCAACACATGTGTTTATTAGGCTTAGTAACCAATCCAATGTTTTACGGCCAAAATTCTTTATATGTTCTACTTGTAGGTCATCGACACCAGCAGCCTTGTACATCTTCAAGCTGGAGATGGCAGCTTCAAGTTCAACCATCGAGAAGGGATCTCGAAGGATGTGATTCTCTGCTTCCAAATCACGCTGAGGAGCTCCTGTGGTCGCCCTCCCTTTTGTTTTACCATTCAGCAGGAGCTGGGTCGTCACTTGATCGGGTGTCACTCCATTGAAGTTCTTCTGTCGTTTTACAGGGTCAACGCTAAGGTTTTTAAGCAGTTTCCAGGCCTGTCTACAATTCAGCTTCATGTCGAGGTTCTCTACCAGATTGCTCCACTTAGCCATGCAAGTTGCTGTGATGGTTTCCAACAGTGTTCTCCAGCTTGGATAGTTTCTTCAGCAAATCGATCCTCTTCATAGAGGGCCTGATACTTTTCTAACAGCTGTTTGTCATCACCGGACATGCCTGGAACGTATTGAGTTCTACATCATCTCGGAATAGTTTTCCTAGAAACTTGCTGGATGCATTCATAAAGGTGTCGTACATTTCAGGTTGTGGAGGAATGTTTATTATCTCCGATTCAAGCTCTTCACTGAACTTCGTCCAGTCAGCCTTCTTGAAGTTAAACCTCCTCTTGAATGGTGCCTCTTTAGGCATCACCACGGAATTTACGGTGCAGATGACAGGCTAATATTGAGTGCGAGGGATAGGGTCACCCATAGTCTTCACACATTGCCCAGATACCTTTGAGGACACGAAAATATTCTCTGGATAGTACCCTCTTTTCCACCAGCCACTGTTGAAAGAAGATGGGAGCTTTGGGTCGTGGATCAGATGCAAGTCATGAGCCTCAGTCCATATTTCTAGACTTGTTCCATTTGCATCAGAATCTGGGTATCACTAAGCTGTGCTTCTACAGTTGAAATCGCCAATGACAAAGTTTACGCCCTGGTGATTGAAGTTGGATGGTGTTCCAAAGCTGAAAGTGGTCTCGGGTGGTTTGTAGACTGATGTAATACAGAAGAATGGAGTACGCACGGTGGGGAGCTCGATGTCATTGTCTTCAGTCAATGAGGCTGAGATGATGTTCATGTTAGATCTGGCAAAGATGGCACTGCCATATTTGTCGTGGGGCCTTTCCAGGATTGGTTCCATACCAGCAATTCTTGGACGGTATTTAGTACTCCCCTGTGTGTCTCCTGGACTAGCAGGATGTCGCATGCATGTTTTTGGCACAAATTAGCTAATATGACTTCTTTCTCTCGAGAAAGTCCCTCGATGTTTATAGAGATAAAGACAAGTGGTCTTGGAAAATACCTTTCGGGATTGATCCTTACGATGAACCCGTATGTCGACAAAGAAAGAAAAAAAAAGATTAGTTAAAATGTGCTCTCAAAATAAATTCACCTAACGTGTACTTCCTGCCGTGCAATAAAATTGAAAGCCTTGTAGACGAAACGCAATACATGTCACATATAAACTGACCCTCTACGTTGTGTTAGGTCCCCATACACTGGAAGACCCCTTTCATGAATTATAAAGTCTTGTGGTGCATGAAAATTCAGGTTCTTTAGCCTCAAATGGCCCAAATTCCTAAAAGCCGCCAAAAATGCTGATTAAATTCAGAAATTTTTGAAAATAATGTTCCTGTTTGGAGATATAATAAATCTACTGTACTACATGTCGCACGTGAAAGATGCGTGAAAAAAATCTAGGTTACCCCTTGACCCCCTTAATAGCGTTGATGAATTATGCAGTCTAAGTTGGTTCCGTGATAACCTTATTACCATTAGCAAACTTTCACAGAAATGTTATAAATGGAGTGACATTGCTTCTTACAGAAATAGATGGAAAGTTGTATGTCACCCCTTGAGATAATGTTGTCATGGTTACCGACTTGCATTCCTTCATTAGTTTGTTAAATTAAATTATATTTGTTTTCTGGGAATATCTCAGAAACTGTTGGTTTTAGAGCCTTATAATCTAGTTTTCTACGACCCTTTAGGGCCCCCGAGGTTTGTTTCTGGCACAGAGGGGCTTTGTCTCGTCGTTGTACGCCCTAATATACTACTACTACTACTACTACTACTACTACTAATATAATACTTCTTCTTCTTCTCCTTCTACGCGATCAGGCCCAGTGGACCGCGCGCTGCTACAAGTTTCCTTCTCCATCGACTCCTATCCATAGCTGCCATCCGCCAACTGTCTACGCGTATCGCTGCCTGTTGCAGATCTTCATGGAGTCCATCTCTCCACCGCTTCCTTGGTCTCCCTGGTGGTCTTCTTCCTGTGGGTATGAAATCCAGTAGCTTCCGTGAACATCGGTTGTCTTCCATCCGGGCTACATGTCCAGCCCACTACAGTCTTCTGGTTTTGATGGTTCCAGCTATGTTGGCATCATGGTACAGGTCTTCTACTTCATGATTGTGTCTAATCCTCCATTCACCCGTGTGTACATCCCTCACCGGTCCGAAGATCTTCCGAAGAACTTTTCTCTCAAAAACGAGTAGTTTATGAAAGTCCGGTTTTCGGAAATTCCATGTCTCACATCCATATAGTACAACGGGTTGGATCAGAGTTTTATACAGACGAATTTTGAACTATCTGGAGAGACTTCTGGACCGAAGAAGCTGTGTTAAGCTGTAGAGAGTTCGGTTTCCTGCTTGGATCCTGGCGTTGATTTCTGCCTCACATGATGAGTTCTCCGTGAAAAGCGATCCTAGGTACTTAAATTCATGGACCCTCTTGTAGGACTGGTCCCTTACCCGGAGCGACTGTAGTTGCCCAAAAACGTGGCCTTGCCCGCGAGTCATATTGAGGTACTCCGTCTTGGTTTCAATCATGATTAGCCCAAATTTGTTTGGCAGCTGCCTTGAGTGCTCTGGTCATTTGCCTCAACTCTTCCTGAGAGCTGGAGAGTAAACTGATATCATCTGCGTAGGCAAGGTATGCTAGGTTCTTCCCTTCGACTTGGATTCCTTCAAAATTCTCTCGAAAGGTCTCACGTATGATCTTCTCCAAGGCAAAATTGAACAGTGTATGAGATAAACCGTCTCCTTGCCTGAGACCCGTCAAAATTTCAAAATCCTCCGTCACTCGATTTCCCATTTTTATCTTACCACGTGTTTCGCTCAGGCAGATCGCTACCAAGTTGATGAGTTTCTCGGCCATTCCAAACGCTGTTAGGCAACTGAGTAGGCTCTTTCGGTGTATGCAATCATAGGCCTTCTTGAAATCTACGAATAACACGTGGAGTTCTTTGCCATATTCACCCAGTTTTTCAGTAAGCTGTCGGAGAACGAAGATATTATCTACTTTGGAACGCCCCAGCCGAAAGCCTCCCTGGTAATCACCAAGCACTGATTCTGCCACTGGTTGAATTCTATCTATGAGGCAGTTGGACAAGATCTTGTAGCAGACGTTAAGCAGGGCGAGTCCTCGATAGTTAACACATTTCAATTTGTCACCCTTCTTATAGATTGGACAAATCAGAGCTGTTTTCCATTCTGACGGTAGTTCTTCTTTGATCCAGATTGCTTGTATCAGCCTGTGCAGTTTTTCTGTTAGTTTCTCTCCTCCTTCCTGGATCATCTCGGTCTGTATTCCATCTTCACCCGGACTTGTATTCTTCTTGAGCCGTTTGATCTGGATTTGATCTCATCCAAAGTGGGTGGCAGATAATCCAAGTCGACTGTGGTTGGAGACTGGAATTCAAATACTATTTCAGGGTCTTCGCAATTGAGAAGCTGGTCGAAGTACTCCTTCCATCTCTTGGCGGTATCATAATCGTTGGTCAGAATTTTGTCACTAGAATCTTTGACAAATTTCTGTCTCGACTGGTAACCTTTGCTAAAATACTTCACCTTTTGAAACATTTCCCTGGTATTGTTTCCTCTGAAGTCTGCTTCTGCCGCAACGATGATGTCCTTGACATGTTTCCTCTTTGCCCTTCTCAGAGTTGCTTGGGTAGCCCTTCGAACCTCCTCAACCTGCGCCAGATCAGTCTCCTGCAGCCACTTATTCCTGGCTTCCTTTCTCTGTTCCAGAGCATCTGCACATTCCTTTCCAAACCAGATCTTCCTGCCTACTGTGCCTCCCTAGATCGTCTCCTTTGCTGTAGCTGTCAGTGAGCTTTGAATATTTCCCCAAATTTGTTCAGGGTCTTCGCTCACGTCCAGTTCACTGAGTGCTTCAAAGCGGTTGTTCAGTTGCAGCTGATATTCTGTCTTTATGGCTTCATCCTTTAGTTTTTCAACACGGTATCTCTCAACCTTCTTTTGCTTAGCACTGATCCCTCCTTTACACTGAACTGGTAAGTGGCCTCTGACCAGAAAGTGGTCACTTCCACACTCTGCACCCCGTGCCGTCTTAACATCGGACACCCATCTCTTGGTTTGTAGATCAATAGCGACATGGTCTATCTGATTTATTATTCTCCCATCTGGTGACATCCAGGTTCTCTTATGGATGTTCCTACGCTGGAAGTTTGTGCTGGAAATAAATAAGCAAAGCTAATGAACCTTACACCATTATCATTGCTTACCTCATGTAGGCTGTGCCTTCCTACTGTACCTTGGAATACTTGTTCTTTCTCAATTTTAGCATTCATGTCTCCGATAAGGATCCTCAAGTGTCCATTTGGGATAGAATCCACTACTGCTTCTAGCTGCGCATAGAACTCGTCTTTCACTTCCATTTCACTTTCTTCCGTGGGAGCATGACAGTTCACAAAAGTCGCCTTGTGATGCTTTACGTTCACTGTTAACACAGAGATTCTGGGGTTGATAGACACAAACTCTGATACATTAGTGGCCAAGACCTTGCTCACACAAAAACCAGTACCCAACCTATGCCCTTGTTCACAGGCTCCATATAATATAATACAGGGATAAGAATATAATAGGCCTGCCGTACCACACCCACAGGTGTAAATCGCGTTAAAAAATTCTAGAGTACCCCTTGACACCCTTAATCGCATTATACGTTTTGATGAATTTTACAGCTTAATTTGGTTCCGTGATAACCTTCTAGACGTTTGCAAACGTTCACACTAATGCAATTAAATGAATAACATGGCGTTTTACAGCAAAGATCTGAGTTTCTGTTGCCATGGTTACCGGCTTACATTCATTCATTAGTTTATTAAATGAAATTAGTCTTCTGTGAATATCTCAAAACCGGTTGGTTTTAGGCCCTTAAAATGTGGTTTTCCGGGACCCCGAGTTTTGTCTATCACATTGAGGGGATGAAAATGAGCTTTGTCTCGTCCTTTTACGCCTATTTCAGCATGTATTTTAAGGGGGTAGGCTCCTTTTATAAGAGGTAATGAGAAGAGTTACATCAATGATTAGTGTCGTGCCCCTGTACCAAATTTTATGTTGATACACCCAGCCGTTAGCGAGTAATAGGGGAACAAAGTTGTCCACAGACATACAAACAAACGAACAGACAGGCAGACAGACAGACAGACAGACAGACCAAACAATATTTTCGCGCGCATCCATAATAAAACAGTCTGAAACGCGTAAATAACTCACATTTTCGTAGAAATTTAGAAAAGACAGACAAACTTTCATTTTTATATTTAGAGAGATATAATGCACCGCTCGGCGTTGACCGTGTTTTGTAGCACAAATTTAGTTTTTACTCGCTAACCGTTGGAGATACACGAAAAGGGATAAGGACCATTCCGATATAAAATTAAATTTTAATCTTGGATATGCCACCAGGATGTTGCTATTTCTTAGCGTTCTCTTTTTAATTGAAATGGAAATATGAAATTTTGAAACCAAAGGGAGTAGAGACGTCACAAAAATGGTCGCCATTTTTAAATAATGCAAAATATCTAAATCAAAAGTAGCCTATAATGTAAACCTGGTAAATCAACTACATCCAAGCAAAATTTCTTGCGTGATTGAGTAACAGACAGACAGATAGACACTCACCATCTCATTTTTAGCCTAATTTCAATTTTGAAAAAATAGACTTATGAGATCACCTTTTGTCCGTGTGTGTGCGTGTGTGTGTGTGTGTGTGAGGTGTGTGTGTGTGTGTCCCTAATAAAATCTAAACGGCTGGAGCGATTTCAGTGAAACTCGGTAAGTTCATAGCACTATTCCCGGCGACCTCGACCGTGCCCTTCAAATCTTGTTACGTCTCACCAATCCAACATGGCGGCTGTGCGAAATATTTCACTTGCATTCAATATCTCCGAAACTATTACCGATATCGCCCTGAAATTGTGTACGGTGATAAAGGGCACTACTAGAAGTTCACCTATGTGACTTTCAAAAACCTGGTGACTACAAAACCAACATGGCGGCAAAGCGAAGTTGAGACTTTTAAATAGACTCTTCTCGCGATTTAAATATCCAAACGTAATGAAACTTGGTACAGCAAATATTTATACACATTGCAATGCACTGGAGTCTAATTTAGTTCAATTGTTTACATAACCTCAAAATGGCGGCTGTGCGAAATATTTCACTGACGTTCTATATCTCCGAAACTATTACAGATATCACCCTGCAATTTTGTACGGTGATAAAGGGTACTGATACAAGTTTACCTATGTATATTTCATAAACCTGTCAAGTACAAAACGAACATGGCGACCAAGCGAATTTGAAATATTTTAATAGACCTTTCTCGTGAGTTAACTTTCTAAGCGCAGTGAAATATGGTACAGTAAATGATTTTGCAGATTGTAATGCACTGCCATCTAATTTAATTCAATTGTTTACATAACCTCAAGAAGGCGGCTGTGCGAAATTTTAAAATTAGGTTTTTATTTCTTGTGTCGTAATCATGCGATCGAAGTGAAAGTTTGAATAATGAACCTAGGCAATAATTGTCCTTGAATGGTACATAACTCTATGGCCTATATATATAACAATCCTAACTGGCGAGGTTCCGAAATATTTAGACGGTTCTCAATATCTATGAATCTTTTACAGCAACCAAACTGAATTTTTTTTATGTTCATAGAGACTATGAACATATGTTCACCTATAGGACTTTCAGTAACCTGGTGAGCACAAATCCAACATGGCGGCGACGCGAAGTATAAATATTTAAATGGACGTTTCTCGCGAATTAACTATCCGAGTGCCGTGAAACGTTGCACGTTAAATGCTTATACAAATGTTGATCCACTGGCATCTAATTTATTTCGATTGTTTGCATAATCACAAGATGGCTGCTGTGCGTAATTTTAAAATCTCGTTTTGACTTCTTGTGTTCTAATCATGCGATTGAAATTTGATTACCACACGTACACAATAATCTTAATGTAATAGTACAAAAATAAAAATCCAACCTGGCGACCATCTGAAATATTTAGAGGGTTCTCAATATCTACGAATCTGTTACAGCAATTAAACTGAAATATTGTATGTTGATAGAGGCAATTTACATGATCAGGATTCATGAAAATAGGCTGTATAGTTCTTCACGGAACTACTTGTTATATATTAGTATGATTTATATTATTTGTATTTAAATTTCGCCGATCGAACATTTAAATGTACTCCCCCCCCCCCTCCCCCCCCCCCCCCCGCCATGTAGGTTTATGCATGTCCTAACCTCACTTTCCTTTATTTTATTACTATTGGTATTCTTACATAGGCTATCATTTCTCTGATTGGTCACTTCCTTCCCGGTTTTCGATCTGGCGCCAAACTCGGTGTCCATCTTCGCATTTCTCCGCTATCTGAGTACGTGACTGGACGTGCATTATGTAATGTCCTCGTTTAATGTGGTAGGCACTCTGCCTAACCACATGTATTAACTTCTGTCTTTGTTCTGTTTTCGTTGTGGAATTAGTCACATACCGTATTGAAATTTACCTTCATTTTTAATTGTGTTTGTTTATCGTGTTTGTGCATCGTTATATTTCGTGCTTCGGAATCCACGTCGCATCTTGGTGAGTTGCAGAATGTTTTGTTCTTGTTTGTTTATATCTTAACTTCCGTTCTTCCCTTTTCTTGAGTTCGCTAGTGTGAGTGATAACCTTTGCCTGGTGGCGTGTTCGTTTTGGGCTGGGTCCTTTATTATGTCATGATGTCAGTGCTTGATTGATTAGTGTGATTCCTTCCGCTTTCAATCATATCATGCCTGACGCTCATAACTTTGTGATGTTTGGATTTTCGCTGTGTTTTTGAGTGTTCCATTATGGCTATTTCAAACACGTTCGTTCTGGGTCGGAAACGAACCGGCAATCCACATTCCTGTTTGGACCAGTAAAGCGATATTAGATCTTTGTTCCATCACGTGGCATCCTCGAGATTATATTTGTGTATCTTGTATGTATTGCAATTTGATTTACGTCCCTGTATCATTGTTGTTTTCTCCCATTTCTTTAGTTAAATTTATGTGATATGGTTCCGCGCCCTTTCTTCTTCAGTTTCTGTATTTATTTGTATGCGAATTTGTTGCTATTTTTTGGCTTATTGCAGTATGTACTGTACCTCTCCCTCCACCACAACGATACGTAATTAAAGTAATTTACCTGTAACGTCGTGTTTGTCTGTCCCTTAGTGTGCTTTACATCGCTCGTCTGGTCTACACATTTCCTTACGTTCAGATTTTATGTGACCATATGCCAGCCTATATTTAATTGCAGTACTTCGGTAATTATCTACAATTTCTAATATCAGCGTAATCGGTCAGTAATAGCCTACATTCAGCATGTACACGTTCCCCTCCGCATCGTTATTTATTAGCGTTTCATCTGAATACATCCTCTCGGCCTGTTTTTCATATCTCTTCGTTTCATTTGTAGAGTAGCCTACCCTCCCGGTTACGTTATAGACCGAGTGATGGCGTGAATTGGCCTCGGGATTTCAGTTGTGCTTATTTCCCCGCGAAATACGCACCTCCGCACGTCTGGGGATCTTCTCGGTCTAGCACTTAACTTCCACTGCGTATAACAACTTATGCTCTGCGAGAAGATTGATGCTGTTCATCATTCAATTTAGGGTATGTAAGGTAAGACCTGGAGCAAGGTGAAGAGGTTGTCTGCAAAGAGGACCAGATGGACGTGTTTCATTGATGCCCTATGTTCCACGAGGGACAATAGGCACTAAGTCAAGTAAGTCATTTCCGCTCTCCTAAAACCTAGGTGGTGCACCAAGCGTAGATTTCTCACAAGAGAAATACAGTGCAGATCAATGTTTGAATTTTTTCTTCATGGACCCTACACTGTACGGCATAATATCTGGAATTGTTTCTGAAATGGCATATTTATATTAGATATTAGAAGTGGCTTCGTATTTTCTCCGATTTCCCACTATTTTGTGGCTTATGTTCCTTTTCGTCAAATGGAATTATTTATAGTAGCATTTCTCCCCAAATTTAACGTCATATTCGATAACTCTATTGTGGTCTGCATCAACGGAGCCACCAAATACATAGCTTACTTTTTTAGTTTTGGCAACTATGTTATAAACAACACACCTACAGGGTTCCAAGTTTCATAGGCCTTCGATGTAGTCTCCAGCACTGCGTACAACGTGTTCCCAGCGCCACGGAAGCCGTTGGCACTGCCCAAGCTATCGATGGTGCGAAGAGAGCGCTCGGCAGCCTGCACAACATCTCCAATTGTAGGGTAGCGGTTCCCTCACAGAGGCCCCTTCATCTTCGGGATGAGATCAAAGTCGCAGGGACTTAAGTTGGGTGAGTAGGGGGCATGAAAGAGCACCTGCTAGTTCCAGCGATTCAACAATGCAGACACAACTCCTGCTGTGCGTGCCCTAGCATTATCATGCAGAACGATAAGTGGAGTATCCATGTGGTGTCGCCGTTTCCTTCTCAGAGCTGCTAGGAGATGGTTTTTCAGAAACGAACAATAGTACACCGCAATAACGGTTTGCCCTGGGGGAACGGTATGTTTTTTGATCACACCATCTCAATCATAGGCAAGAATCAACATTACCTTCACATTGGTGGAGGTTTGTCGAACAGTTTGTTTTCGTGGTGATCCGTGGTGCCGCCACTCATTCGATTGGCGTTTCAACTGTGGTTCATAAGATTTGGCCCACGTCTCGTCAATGGTTATGATACGCCATAAGAAGTCCTCTCCTTCGCGCTCATAACGTTGCAAGTGCGTACGAGAAGCGTCATAACGCAGCCATTTCTGTAGGCTATGTCTGCTAAGTCATGCGGAACCCATTTTGACCCAATTTTCCTCATTTTCGGCCAGTCCTTCAGGATGTGGAGGACAGTCGAATTCGCCAGTCCTGTATCTTACGCTATTTCACGAAGCGTTACGTTCCGATCCATCTCCACTAACGCGGACACCATCTGTACATTTTCATCACTTACTGGTGGGTGACCAGATCAAGGCATGTCCTCAACACGTTCACGCCCATCTCGAAAGGCTGCAACCCATCTTGCTACCGTTCTGTAACGTAATGCAGCTGCACCACACTCCTCGTGCAGTCCTTGGTGGCACTCTCGAGTCGTGCAACCACTAGCACACAGATTTTTTTTATCCACGTTCTCTGTTCCTGCTTCGAAAATATTGCGACCGCTTGCCCACAATTACTCATCCAACAGGCGCCACTGCAAACTAATGGGGGAGGGGACGGACGAGGTCATGTGCCTCAAGGGCGGTCATACAGGTTAGCAACTTTTGGTAACAATGGCAGAGTCCAACAGCGTTGCAACATAAAGCAGCAGCATCATTGCCAAAACTTAAAAAGGAACCCAATGGAAAAATAATAATACTTCCATTGCCAAAATCAACAGCGTGGTTAGACTCATTGTTATGTACTCTAAACAAATAATCAATGAACAATAATATTCGCTTATACAATGAAGTTCAGAGACCTTCATTCTCAAGTTAGTTGCTGAGGAGAATGCGATGAGACTGATCAACAATAATAAAAGCCTGATAATTATCCCCGGCAGCAACATTTTTGCAATAGCTTGCAAACGCAGCTTGGGATGACGTTCTTCATTTTGGTATAATCAGTACGAAAGTGCTCTAAATAAGCAATTTCTATTACATGTTATAGGTACAATCCTTTGCATTTCCATGGCAATAAATTAAGCAAGGGAACATAGAATCACTTCGCCAACTACTGGAATGAGCAAAAACTCACTTCGCCAGCCACTGTAAAGAAGGCAATTTTAGAATTACCTAGGTGTATGTTCCGTGTATGCCAAAATCGTATTAACACAGGGAAGTCCGCTCTTAAGGCTACTTTCTGGGCTATCGCCTCGGATTCCGGGTTCGATCTCTGCTTTGACAAGAAATTTAATTCCGGTCTGAGGGCTGGAATTGGGCGCATTCTTGAGGCGAAACTAAGAAGAGGAGGGTTTGAATCCCACCTTAACAATCTTGGATGGGGTTCCCCATGGTTTACCACTTCCACTCCAGGCAAATACCGGGTTAGTTCCTAACTTAAAGCCTTGGGCATCAATTCCCCATTCTCCACCATAATTACAAATGCACACATTAATAAAGCCATCACAATAACACAGGTTATCAGAGAAAATTTCACACGCACACCAAAGAACACGGGGCTGAGTGACCACCTTGTTCGAGTCCATCAAATGAATTATGTACGCCAATTGTATCTCATAGCAAAAGCGATTGTGGGCATTTTAGCCTACTTTAATTTATGAAAAAGAAAAATAGGCTTATGAGATCAAGTTTTGTCTGTGTGTGTGTGTGTATGTGTGAGTATGTTTGTATGTATGCGTGTGTGTGTGTATGAGTGTGTGCTTCCGTGTCTGTGTCCCCCCTTATAACTTATAAACGGCTGGAGAGATGTCAATGAAACTCGATAGGGTCATAGTATTATTTTGGCCGACACCGACCGTAACCTTCAAATTGTATTGTCTCAATAATTCAACATGGCGGCTGTGCGAAATATTTCACCGGCATTCTACTGTATACCTCCGAAAGGATTACTCATATCACCTTGAAATTCTATATGATGATAAAGGGCACTACTGGCAGTTCACCTATGAGACTTTCAAAACCCTGTGAACTACAAAATGAACATGGCGGGCAAATTGAAACATTTAAATAGACTTTTCTCGCGATTTAATAATCCGAACGCAGTGAACTTGGTGCAGCGCCTCTTAACAGCGAGAGCCTGCTGATGAGCCAGCTTGGTGTTCCTTGGCGAAACCCACACAAGACACGGCATAAACCTAGAAGAATCGCTGTGTTTTCATTCACGGGCCGTGAAAGCCAATATACCATTATAATTATTTGTGTCGTGTTGCCAAACCTTGTTAATTAGTCTATTATTGTTACAGTGTATTATTCTAAATTGTATATACGAGCGTATACGCCGTTACACACGTAATACACAAAAAAACGAACTTATGACACGATTCGAGCGAATCGTATTGAAATTTCACCTAACATACTATTGTACTACAATAGTCAAGGCCACACCGACTTGTCACTGCTAATATGAGATCCATCTCAAAACCAGTGACTTCCAATTCATACCCGTACTCTAAGGATAACACCCACCTACCATAATTAATGAATGGAGGATTATTGTTCAATGCAGCAGTAATTTGGCAGTTATTGAATTATTTTTTCCGAAACAGTTGAGAATTAAACTCAAAATAACCTTAATAATAATAATGTTATTGGTTTTACTTCCTTTTTACTACTCAGGCTTTTAGAGACGCCGGGGTGCCGGAATTTTGCCCCAAAGGGGATCTTTAACGTGCCAGTAAATCTACTGGCACTGATCCCTCGCATTTGCGCACCCTCAAATGCCAGCTGACTGCGCCAGGATACGAACCTGCAACCTTGGGCTCAGCATGCGAGAACATGACCGCTGAGCCACACAGCCAGCCTCAAAATAACCTTGTCCTTCCATCAGCCACCTATCTATAAAAACCACATTTTTTGGTATTCCTTCCACACAGTCCTGTATCACTGAAAGGAAACCAACTCTACAGATTCATGGAAGATATGACTGTATTCGCTATCGGTGATGAGATAAGTAACAAAATATGCAATAAATACATGTTCCAAAGGCTATCCACAAGACGATGAACTGCAGTCCGTTGATCTTTGACCTTAACAGCTTCATCGATTACAACTAAAAACCGCACACTGGAACTCAAAGAATAGGTTTGGTCTAATATTTGAATCTGTGTGAAAACTTGATCACTTTGTTCAGTTCCTTGCAAAACAATCAAGATATTATCTACATGTTCACTCTCATGTCTTGGCAGCTTATCTTGTCTGCCGTAAGAGACTACATCTGTATGATTTATATTGGAGAAATATTGTTGAAGAAATTGATCAAGAAACTGATGCTCCCCGATCCTAGAGTGTTCCAAACAAATCAGCAGATCTTATTCTTGATCGAAGTAACGGTTGACTATATTCTGCAGACAGTCTCCCAGGTGCCACTCTTCATTGTGCACATTTAACTTAGTCCTCTCTATTTCAGTACATAGGAGCACTGTGAATAAAACCAACGTATAATATTTAGAGTTTGAATGATGTGACGTTACTGAAAGTTTCATTGTTGCCTGTCAATAATAATGTTAACTAAAATGCCCTTTGCTTTTATCTTCTGTGACTTATCAAGCGCTTGTGTGTTGGAATTTTGCATAAGAGTGGGTATTTAGAGAATACCGTATAGTGACACGTGGTTGTCGCATTAGAAAACACTTGAGTGTTATCGGTCTGAACCTTGGAAGAATCTGTAATCTTGGCTTTGGGAGTCAATCCAATTTCCAAGCCGACATTGGCTTCCGTCTCCTTCCAGGCAACGTGTAGTTGTTATTTTTCTATTTGACTGTCAATCAGAGTGTTGGTGAATCTGAAGGCAGAAGGAGCAACTTAAAAACTAATACAATTTCAAACACTTTCGAGGTGGGTAAGTACAATTTGTTTTATATGGCATATGATAATATTCTCTTTGTTAGTAGCACATGAGTGACATTCTTGGCTGCTGTTCGCAACGCTGTAGGATCGAATCCTGGAGCAGTCAGTAGATTTACTGGCACGTTACAAATCCTATTCGGGGAAAAATCTGCTCGGTACCCTGACGTCTCCAAATGCAACTGTATTTAAAACTAATTACATAGTAATAATACAAGGATCGGGAATTCTCTGGCAGGAAGCTAAACGGCAAAGAAAAACACCCTGAAGACGAAGACCTGAATGATCGTCGTGTATTTGTAGTCAATAGATGGCTTTATCGAATGAATGCCCCTACGCTATATTTTGTTAAATGAGTGTCTAACCGTTGTATTGTGATCTAGTTTGGTACAGTATAATATATGTATGTTTTTGAAAATTATCTGTCGCTCAATTTTCCGTGTTGGTGTGAGCTTGAAATGGCTTCACTTCAATGGTTGAATATGCCAATGATACTGCCCCGTGTCGTAGTGGATAGTATTATTGGCTACCAACGTGGACGCCCGGAGTCCATTCCCGGCTCAGTAAAGGAATTGCACATTGGAACTGTATCTTTGACACGCTAATAACAAATAGGGATAACTTAAAAGATTTGCATCAAAACTTTTTTAAATATAAGTGAATGCATAAGATTGCCATTGATAATAGGCATAAACAGTGGCTTCGCCAGAAAACGTTGCCCTTCTGGGCTAGTGGGTTGAGTGCATATATGTATTGTGACCGTAGGAAATCCGGCAAATTTAAAAACACTTAAGTAAATTTAAAAAAAAGCGCGAAGAACTATGACACGGGGAGTGCTACGCCCAGCCAGATAACAGAGGAGGGGATGCTGTGCGAAGTCCAAACCAATGAGAACGTCAGCGTTGTTAAATTATGAGATCGCTAAAGACTAACATGAAATAAGAAAATTGATCCATTTTAGATGTAGTAGACATCATCTATAGAGCGTCCAGGGTTAAGAAAAGACTACAGGTCTTATGGGCTAGCCGCACTCCGCATTTGCCATATCTCCTCGCACATCGCCGCCCGGTCACTCGTTGTGAAGTACAGTTGCGACATAAAATTATACTTCGCCTAGTGCAGCTGTTTTAGTGACTGAAATAAGTTAGATAATAATACTACTTCTACTGCTGCTACTACTACTACTATTAATAATAATAATAATAATAATAATAATAATAATAATGAAGTATGATCAACTCGTAGTGTAGCGGCTATCATTCTTGGCTGCCACTCCGGAGGTCCGAGTTCGATTCCCAACTCAGCCAAGAACTGTAATTATAATCAAAGCCCTGCGCGGACGCGTATATCCGCATCTGTTATCGCCATGCGGATATAGTTAGCGTGGCTGTGCGGAGAGCGGATAAGCTGCGGATAATGTTTGGAGAAAATTTGCGGATAGTTTTTAAAATACAATCCGAATTTATTTAATATCATTATTAAGATCCGGATGTTTATGACATACCGGTATCATATACTGGCGTTATGTTTTTCTCATGACAAATGTAAAATGATGATTTAAGCTAAGCACAAGCAGAATTACCACTCCGAACAGGAAAGACTTGCAATTCCGGCTGTGTAACATTGATTGTAAACATAGCACATGATATACATAGCCTAAGGGAACGACGCTTCCTCACATGTCTCAATATGTCGCTTTAGTAATTTATGCTTTATCTAATTAATGTAACAAACATGGGGATGGGGAAAGAGTCATGCGGATGCGGGGCGGATGCGGATGACAACTGTGGGGATACGGGGCGGATGCAGATAACAACTGTGGGGATACGGGGCGGATGCAGATAACAACTGTGGGGATACGGGGCAGATGCAGATAACAACTGTGGGGATACGGGGCGGATGCAGATAACAACTGTGCGGATGCGGGGCAGATGCAGATAACAACTGTGGGGATACGGGGCGGATGCAGATAACAACTGTGGGGATGCGGGGCGGATGCGGATGACAACTGTGGGGATACGGGGCGGATGCAGATAACAACTGTGGGGATACGGGGCGGATGCAGATAACAACTGTGGGGATACGGGGCAGATGCAGATAACAACTGTGGGGATACGGGGCAGATGCAGATAACAACTGTGCGGATGCGGGGCGGATGCGGATAACAACTGTGCGGATACGGGGCAGATGCAGATAACAACTGTGGGGATACGGGGCGGATGCAGATAACAACTGTGGGGATACGGGGCAGATGCAGATAACAACTGTGGGGATACGGGGCAGATGCAGATAACAACTGTGGGGATACGGGGCAGATGCAGATAACAACTGTGGGGATACGGGGCGGATGCAGATAACAACTGTGGGGATACGGGGCGGATGCAGATAACAACTGTGGGGATACGGGGCAGATGCAGATAACAACTGTGGGGATACGGGGCAGATGCAGATAACAACTGTGGGGATACGGGGCAGATGCAGATAACAACTGTGGGGATACGGGGCAGATGCAGATAACAACTGTGGGGATACGGGGCGGATGCAGATAACAACTGTGGGGATACGGGGCGGATGCAGATAACAACTGTGGGGATACGGGGCAGATGCAGATAACAACTGTGGGGATACGGGGCAGATGCAGATAACAACTGTGGGGATACGGGGCAGATGCAGATAACAACTGTGGGGATACGGGGCAGATGCAGATAACAACTGTGGGGATACGGGGCAGATGCAGATAACAACTGTGGGGATACGGGGCGGATGCAGATAACAACTGTGGGGATACGGGGCAGATGCAGATAACAACTGTGGGGATACGGGGCAGATGCAGATAACAACTGTGGGGATACGGGGCGGATGCAGATAACAACTGTGGGGATACGGGGCAGATGCAGATAACAACTGTGGGGATACGGGGCAGATGCAGATAACAACTGTGGGGATACGGGGCAGATGCAGATAACAACTGTGGGGATACGGGGCAGATGCAGATAACAACTGTGGGGATACGGGGCGGATGCAGATAACAACTGTGGGGATACGGGGCAGATGCAGATAACAACTGTGGGGATACGGGGCGGATGCAGATAACAACTGTGGGGATACGGGGCAGATGCAGATAACAACTGTGGGGATACGGGGCAGATGCAGATAACAACTGTGGGGATACGGGGCGGATGCAGATAACAACTGTGGGGATACGGGGCAGATGCAGATAACAACTGTGGGGATACGGGGCAGATGCAGATAACAACTGTGGGGATACGGGGCGGATGCAGATAACAACTGTGGGGATACGGGGCAGATGCAGATAACAACTGTGGGGATACGGGGCGGATGCAGATAACAACTGTGGGGATACGGGGCAGATGCAGATAACAACTGTGGGGATACGGGGCAGATGCAGATAACAACTGTGGGGATACGGGGCGGATGCAGATAACAACTGTGGGGATACGGGGCGGATGCAGATAACAACTGTGGGGATACGGGGCAGATGCAGATAACAACTGTGGGGATACGGGGCAGATGCAGATAACAACTGTGGGGATACGGGGCAGATGCAGATAACAACTGTGGGGATACGGGGCGGATGCAGATAACAACTGTGGGGATACGGGGCAGATGCAGATAACAACTGTGCGGATGCAGGGCGGATGCGGATAACAACTGTGCGGATGCGGATAACAACTGTGCGGATGTGGGCGGATAACAACTGTGCGGATGCAGGGCGGATGCGGATAACAACTGTGCGGATGCAGGGCGGATGCGGATAACAACTGTGCGGATGCAGGGCGGATGCGGATGACAACTGTGCGGATGCAGGGCGGATGCGGATAACGTTTTGTTTATCCGCGTAGAGCTCTGGAACGGAGTACACAGACTCGTGAGGCGGGCATTTCAGCCATCCTGGAAGTGGTTTCCCCACTTCTACTCCAGGCGAATGCCGGGATAGTTCCGAACTGAAGGCCATAGCCCCCCCCCCATTCCCAGTATTCATCTGAATTACAAATACACACCACTACATACACCACAGTAACATAGGTTATCACGCAAATTGAACACCTGGTTTAATCAGCCCCTCGAATGAGACAACAAATAATACAAGAGCAAATTATCACATATGTGTCCAGAACCTGAAGTGAATCCCCAGCTTGCATCGCATTGTTCCTTATCAGCAGGGGTCACAGCGCTGAGGTAATTACTTTCCGGAGACATTTCACAACGAAGACGGCTATAACACAAAAGTACCGTTAACAGATGGATGCGTGAGTGACAGCTGGACCTGCTCTCACCAGCTGGCTATAAATATCGTACCTCCAGTAATGTTAATTTACTCATAAATGATGACAGATGCGATATTTTGATCGCAACAGTCAATAGATATTCTTTCTACCCAACGTAACTTAAAGAAGAACGAAAAGAAAGTCGAAAGTCCTATTTGCAAGAGAAGCACATTACCGACAAATACGAGTATAAATTAAATGCATTTTGTAAGTAATTTTAAAATAAATTATCTACTTACATTATCAGAGGTGCCATGTTCATCTATTCCATTTCAGCACTGCTTGAAGAATCTTCATCTGAAGAGTCACCGAGACGGACGATGATTGGTTCGATGTCATCTTGAATTTCATCAGCCTTCCACATATCGCCTTCAATTTTCTTTACATGGTTTACGTAGTTCCTCCAGTTATCAGGTGTAACACAAGCTAAACCTTCCTGAATTAAATCTTTCTTCAACATGTGATCTTCGTACTGAATATGATGCTCCGTCATCCATCCTTGCATATCGCATTTCTTCCAGCCTTTTGTCGGTATTGGCTCCTTCTTCCTGCTGTGGTAAGAAGCATTATCAATAACAATTACGGAATTGGGAGGCAAATTTGGAAGAAGCTTTTCTGAAAAGTATGTTTCATAACACACCCCGTCCATTTCATCATGCGCATCGGCAGTATTTTTCTTACACAAAAAAACATATTCAGCGTTAGGCACGAACCCATTTTCGTTACCTGCGTGAACAATAGCAAATCGTGGCCCACGAGCGGTAGGGGTTTTCAATCCGATCGATAACCCTGCAAGAAAAGCTTGCCTTGGTGTGGTAACCGTTTTGTCTTTCCACTCTTTAGCCACGGTTATTCCAGTGTTAGCCCAACTTTCGTCTGTATAAACTATGTTCCGACCTTCTTCTCTATACCTTTTAATTTGTACGAGATACTTATGACGCCAAGACACGATATCATCCCTTTCTATTAACATTGCCCTATTTCCCCTTCTTTCATAAGTAAAGTTCATTTCCCTGAGAACAACATGCAACGTAGTTTTCTTCAAGTCGGGCAGTTCTGGGTTAGTGTTGATAGAAGTCAGGACGGTCTTCAGAGTTGGGGGTTGATTTCTAAAATAGAATTCATGAATAATCCTCCGTATTCCACTTCTGACAAAATCATCATATTTAATGAGCCTAGAGTTACTGCGAATTAACTTTTTCCTTTCCCGTTTCTTGCTGGGACTCTGAAGTGGCCCTGCACTGGCTTCCTTCCTTATTTTGAAGACGGAAGACCTTGAAATTCCTAAAGACTTAGCGGTTTCGTCCACTAACCAGCTAACACTCTGTCCTGGATGTTCCGTTTTCAAGTATGAAAATACATTAAGTACCATCTGTCGTTCCTTTCTCCTGAGAATTTCCCCACTTCTCCTTTTCACATGTTCAGCCATAACTACAGTTATCACTCGCTACTTTAAAGTATGATATGTGAAAACGAAACAGACAAAAACAATGTAACTATACACACAACGAAAAGTAAAATGTACACTATGAAGCACAATACAAGGTATTTATAACACTATGCACTCTCCAAAGCACTTGCACCTGACAAATAATAATTTTCACGTTCTTTTATGCCCACTGCTGTACGCTCACTCGTTTCTCCTCTCTGAGTACTGGCGCGAACTGACATTCCCGCTCGGCTGTTCCTTTAAATAAGCCCACTATTCTAACACTTTAAATGATAAACTGAAATATATCAAAATGAGTTTACGTCTTCTTCAGTGTCGTAATGCACAAACAATACATGTTTCATAAGGAGACGAACGCATTTTCATAGGACTTCATTATAATACAAACTTACAGTTTGGAGCAATAGGGGTGAAACCAACAGAAATAAAAGCCCATAAGGCCTGTAGTTTTTTCTTAACCCTGGACGCTCTTATAGCAGCTCTATATTGAATTTCAAGAAATTTGATAATGCAAAAGAGAGTATATAATGTCAAAGCTAATAAAAGGAGGCAAATAGCGTGACGTTTTAGATGATGATAGGCTGACGTTGAGCAATGACCGAGGCCAACATTCACTATACAGAGTGTAACTAAATATGTGGGAAAGCTCCGGGGGTTCGATAGAGGAACTGACAACAAGCAGAGCATGTCCTTTAAACATGTGCGTGTGCGCGTGTGTGTGTGTGTGTGCTCCTTGCCATGTTAAAAGCATTGTTTGTGGTGTGCATAACATATACGGTGGTATGATGCTAGTCGGTCATTTGTGGAGGGCACACAGGCCCCTTGTACGTTTTGTCGCTATTCAAGTATGTGTGCATTTGTTTTGCATTCAAAGCCACGTGATGTCTGGTGGTTAGCAAACAAGTAAACACGACCACACAGGTCATAAGCTAGAGTAGAGTGGAGTGGTATTGTCAGTTGTTATTGGGTGAACGTACAGTACATGTCGTGATACAATGGGGTACTCTAATCCGGAAATGGCAGACACGCATATTCTGTATGGACGAAGGTCCTTAGGAACGCTAAATAAAGCCCTTCATAATTGAGTGCAAATCAATTTAATAACGAAATTTTAAACATTCCTATAAACATGGGAGAATGAGGATAACGGTGGACAGCACAAAGAGTGAAAATTAGATATAAAAAATAATGCGAACAATTTTTAGGATGTTGATATTTGTTTCTTCCAATATGTGTACAATCGTTGCACATGGTTTAAGTAAGGTACAGCCATATATTGTTACCTAAAAGAAGCACTGAAATAAATCTTTGGGATTACTGACCTAGTTTCTAAGTCCCTTACAATCGACCTTTTGATCGATTTCAATAATCCAAGACGATAAATTCGAGTTCTGAAACTTTTACATTTGAAAACACTGAACTTACCAGTGTAACGTCAGGACCTATGACTTGCACACACTTTCACATGTGATAAACTCTGAATAAGACACAATACAGTTCTCCACATTGAAACATTCTGGTTTGAATTGCCATTATTAGGATAACAATCAGTCTTTCCTTAATAATATTCTTCATCGGTACAAAGAAAATTACCACAACATAAATGAAGACCCGGCAATTACTGATTTGATTCTTATCATTTCCTCAGGACCAGTCATACCATCCATATAATGGTGAGGAATTCAATAAATTCACGTTTAATATCCAAATAAGGGTCGAGTTTTCATGGTGTGTTCTTTATTTCAAGGAATAATAATACATATACTGTACATTATCAATAATTCCCACTATTTAACAAGTACACGAAAGTGGAGGTGACATCGAACACTTTACGATACCATCGTTAAATAAAGGAACGTTAAGATTTTGATACACTGAATTTCTCGTATTAAATCACCCATCTCAGTCCGCATATAAAACAAGAATGATAAGTATCTAAGTACTTCAGACTTCAGTATTTAATTTTAATTGTCATTCAGTTAGATAGAAATTTCAAGACTTCACGATAAACAGATATAAATAATGTCAGATCACAGATAGTGATATGAATGTGAACTAATGCCTCTCAACAAGCCCGTGTTGAAAACGTGACAAAACTCAACAATCAGTCTGAAAGCATTGATATATAACCCTTCTTCTGGCCAGCAGACGTCATCGCTAACCATCTCTGTCCACTCTAGGTTTGGTTTTGTAAAATGAATATTGTTGAGTCATTTTGGACTGTACAAATTACAGAGGAATAAAACTCATGTCTCACACTATGAAGATCTGGGAAAATGTCATTGAAGGTAGGTTAGTCATAGGATGGAGACAATGAGGGTGAAGAACAGTTTGTATTGATGCCACGGAAAGGAACCACCGATGCCATTTTTGCTCTTAGTCAGATCATTGAAAGGCAAATATAAAATAAGAAATGACTACGGTGCATGTGTTGTTCTTAGACCGAGAGAAAGCTTATGATCGTGTGCCCCGTCAGGAAGTATGGGGATGCATGATATTCAAGGGAAGGTCAAGAGCAGTATGTATGTATTTTTCAGGACATGTACTGTGACCGAAATCAGGTTTGAATTATGCTCACATCAGCTGTGAAGCGATAAGAAGCATAGGCTCTCGACTGGCCCTAATTCTTGCTTGAGAGCGAGTCTCCATAACTAGAAACGATTATTGCTACATCTTTGACAAGAGAATCTGTTTTGGGTAACATACTAATTGGCATTAATATTTAGACATATATAATTGTATCTCAGTCTCGGAATACCAGTCTACTAACAGATTTTTATTGTGGCAGAAGGCCAAGTATTTTTGTAAAAACTATTAGATGTCAAGCTCCGCTGTATATGACATCAGCCACAGAGTGAATGTGAGCGCGCCCTTTACCTACCCCACGTGATAAGGAAGAGCCTCGTTAGCGACGAACAGCAGTTGACTGGCAGTATTTCATTCGAGGCTTGTACAAGCTTGGAACTCACACCTGTCTTATATCGTGGTCGTGAAGTTTCATATCGCACACGGGATATAGTCAGTTCTTATATGAACGTGATTTCGTGTCGTAACGCACAAACCGGTAACGTGTGGACTGTAGTATATTAAACTCAGTGAAGCGTGTATTCTAATGGAGTTTATGTGAGTACTTATTTAACATTATTTGACACCACATGGGAAGTATACACCGTCATCAAGACTGACACGAACAGTTCAACGTTACATGCTAGCACAGTTTGGTCATACTAAAATTACAACTTCATTTTACATGAGATTACACAACAAGTTTAAGAAGAATATTATTCTACTAGACATTAGGAACAGAACACAATTAGATGAACATTACTGTTATTTTTACAACAGAGCATCAAGATTTACAGAACGTGGAAAATGAATATAGCAGTGGCGGACAGTCAAATGACATATTGGGAACTTGAATTTTATGGCATGCTAATTTCACACACAATGGACCTCGTGGGAACACTTATGAACTTTCTTACAATCAAGATGATGATAGCTTAGATTCATTAAGGGAAAATTTACGAACATGGATGGACACCAGGATTTGAAGATACAATTACACCTTACAATCTAAACGCTGATGCTGGCGTTTAATAAATTTCTTCGTCATCGATCCAGCAGATTTAGGTATCTTTAAACATCATGACATCGTGGGACATAACAGCAAATTCTAGGGCAGTGAGTCCACTCTACACTCATTGCAACCCCATGACAAACCATAACCATGACTAACTGGATGTTTTATTTTCAGATGACTTTGAAATTATGCCTGTTTTTCGAACATAATAGAGCACTTTAGGAATAAGTTCTTGCTAATTAAGGTCATTTCACACATTTTTTCTTCGATGATAATAACTTTGAATTTCTTGACTTGTTCTATAAATTTATATTAATTGATTTTTATCAGTGAATTGTGAATATTTCCACACAATTAAATTTTGATACGATTGCGGACGATATTTGCGAGTTTTTGGCAACGATAGTTGATCGTAGTTATCCAATTGAACGACGTTATAAGATGAATTATTTATGCATCATAATAATATAGATCAGTTTATAATAATAATTTATTGGTTATGAATTAACGAACTTATGTGTTTTAAAAAATTATTCTGGATTAATATGCTGACAGATAATCGAGTAGTATCAAGCATTTTGGATTATGATAAATTTTGCATAGCACATATAAAAGAAAGCATGTAGTATTAATTATGTTGTGGACACTTTTTATAAGTGGTCTCATTTGTGGCAACATCATGGATGCGAGTCAGGTGGCCCATCCAAGAATAATAATATGAATATTTAAACATTGGAAGTGTGAGATTATAAGAATTTCACTACTAGTATTTGTGCTTATGATGTTTGCAGGATGTGTCTATGTAACACAATCCTAATTTAGTAATTTGTTTTATGCATGCTTAAATTATTCGACGATTAAATTAATGCAATATTAAATGCTGTGATAGAAGTGCTATTGATACGAATTTATGAAACAGTTATACTAATTTCTAGAATCCAGACAAATCTGACCTTGCATTATCAGGAATGCATAATTACATTATGGATAGCTGATCTATAACCAATTAAATTGTTAATTAACATTTCTATCTTGACTAATTGATTAATTAATTAATTTCCCTAGTTATAAAAGAGTAATGGAAGGAATTTATGATAATTTGTTTATAACAATTTATATTTATTGGAATTAAATGATAGTATCTGCCTTAGACGAACAGATTGATACAATATGGTCCAGGATTCGGAATAATAATAATTATTATATTATTTATAACCAATGATAATTTTTTATGAATATTCATTTAATATGAGATTATCTCAACGTTATCTGCACATTACTCTGCCACAATGTCAGATGATAATTGTAAATATTTGTAATTTATTTCTTCACGATAATTTAAATTCGTAATTAACCAATGATAATTATCCTTCACTTTAATTAAATTTATGTCTGAATTTTCAGTGTATTTAGAAATATGTGTTTATGGGGAATTGAATAATGTGATACACCAAATTTAATTTATTCATTCAAAAGCTGAAACCAGTGACAGTGCAGTGCAACGAAAAATATATTGTATTTCATTTTATTCAGCTTACACAACGAACACTGGAACATTGACTTAAATTCACATTACCCCACAGAAATTATATAGGACAATCAAATTGGTAGTCTAGGACTTATGGATCCTCGATCCCAACGTAAGCATAAAACCAATTTGATTCTAGGAGTGTATTTATTCATTTTGTTTCGTCTGTTCTTAAATAAAAGAGACCATTTAACTTAGTTATCTTAAATTATTCCTGCAGCTTGTTCTATTCCCTGATTGAATGATGCTATCCTATTTTATTTTATATAGATATATATCTGAGGCAACCTTTCTCACCTCTCCCGTTAAACGACCCGAGACATTAGATCTCTTGCCTGCCTGTGTTCACAGTTGACTTTGGTAGTTTTTCCGGATACATATTTCAGGGACTCCTAATTTTTTTATAACGACCATGTTACATCACTTTTGATTTCCGGGCCGATGTGAGGTCTGGGAAACGGTTACGGTACCATGGGGCAATGACACAAGTTAGAAGCAGTGTTGATCTTCATCAAGGATACTCGCCCGAGAGACCTTTTGAGTTATATATTCTTCCATATTTCCAACAAGAAAAGGGTTCTGGAGAAAGCGGTAGTGTCTCTAAACAATTGGTTATTGTTGTTCGAGAGTGGCCTGTTGCTATGGAAACATGGGCTATGTTGCCAATACTGCTAACAGCTGTGTCCCATTCTTTTGTTTTGCTTCTGAAGGTGGCATCCAAATACTTTAACATTCAAACCACAAGATAGCCTCACGTAGTGAAACCAATTGTAACTTTTAAATAACGAAGAACAGTGGCGGCTAGAGAATTTTACCGAGGGGGGACTCAACCGTTTAAGATGTAAACAGTTTTGGTGATGTTTTTCCAGTAATTGACAGAGATGATTTCATACATGAATTGTGTTTTTCCTTCTCACATATTTTTGTAGCTTGATTTCCTTATTTCGTTTGGACTAGGCACTACTGTTTTTAAAGAAATAACAAAGGTATTAAAAATATTTGCTCCCAGTCACTGGAAAAAGAAGAAAACCGGACCCAGCTCAAGAATCCATCAGGGTTGCCGATTCCCAAGCTCTCTAGCCATGAGCCCTTGAGGGTGTATCACCACCACAAGGGTTCACAACTAGGCCTAGTGGGACTTGGGTTGGAGACCATTGGACCCCAGCCGAGGCGGTTATTATTTCCACTTGTGCCGGGCTCTTCTCTGTCATCTACCTGTCGACCTCCATTAGGCAACTCTTTTTCTCTTCCAACCCTGATAGCACTAGAGCAACCAAAGTCTAGGGAGGCATTCATTTTCTTGCCGTAACTGACCCTTATATCATCTATCCTGATACCCTCATTCTTCGAGGGATCAGCCCTATTCTTTTAGTTCCATAACTTCTAATGCCTTTTACACAAGGCCCTAAAGGTGGCAGGGTATTTGAAGCTCCACCACACGTAATGCACCCTGGATGGGGCTACACATTCAAGAGCTCAGCTTTTGAGCTCGGGAGTTGGCGACCGTGATGTGTTCCAGAGCGAGATCCATTTTCCCCTTTTTGCATTGACTTTGGGGTGGACCCTCTCTTCTTTCCCTTTTCTACCTGCCTTTAATGGCTCTAGTAGTTTCCAAGCACCTCAATACTCATTCTTCGAAGATTGATTCTTGTTTTAAGGGGATGAACAGCAAGGTCATCTGCCCTTCGAAGATAGAGGGCATTTCTTTTCCGTCATTTATTTCCCTTATTTGTTTCTTTCTTTTATTATTGTCGTTTTCTTCCTCTAGTACATAAGTTAGTTGTAAGTCAGTAATTAGTGAAGTCTAGCTGTAGATTTCATTTTATCATAATTTCTCACCATCACCTAAACCACTTAAGGATAGATGGCCTAGATAGTTCACCCCTTTAAACAACAATTATCTCCATCATTGAAGGTGCATCGATATCTAAGGTGCACCGTGCATGGTGGGACAACACACATCCTACCTCCTTTAGGGCCTCTTAGAGAAGGCAGACAAAAGGACAAATTGAGGTCTGATCCTACAAAAATTAGGGCATCAGGAAAGAAAAAGACAAGAGCCAATTAAGGCAGGGGAATGAAAGACATCCCTGGCCTCCGATACCCTAATAACGTTGGGGTAAGAGTTGACATGAAAGATATAAGAGAGGAGCTCAACTCAAGGAAACTCAGCTGGGGTCTCATAGTCGCCAGCCCATATCCCACTAGTTGTAACCAATTTGATAATAATTTATGTGATCTGAAGCTATCAGGAAGAAAATGAAGACTACACGCAACAGAGCGATCAGAAGGTAACCATTTGCTTTCTCTCTTGTCACCTTCTCTGGAAATTCCACGTAACCACTTCTCTCGCAATGAATTGTCCGATTATATCTCATGAAATGAGATTCCCCGGTATTTTAAATTGCCCAGTTCTGATTTACAAAAGGGCAAGCATCAGTAAAACATTATAAAATCATTCAGAATACATTCCAACTTCGCCATTAACATCAATGCAAAACTTATGTCTGCTGGGTGCTGCTTCCTAGCGCCTTTATTTGGAAACGAGGTTGTACGCATAAATCAATTGAATGGGCAGGCAGCTCCTTGGCCAAGAGGGAAGCTATCCAGTGGCTGCATCAGACCGGCATCAGACTCAAGCTGACTGAGTCCGCACACTTTGTGACGTAGCGCGTGAGGGGTTAGAGGGGGGATGACTGGAGGTATGCGTTGTCATGGCAACGTGAATAACAAAGCGGGCGACTTTTGATGAGTCCACATGAGTATACGGTGCGCTCCACCGACGAGGAGAGGAACAACACATTGTGTCACGATAGCAAAACATGATTAGGTGCGAGGAGAGAGATCATTGGGGCTGATGAGGAGGGAGGAGGGTGGGAGGGCGGCGTCCTTGAGTCCAATATCACCGGCCACCCCTGACGAAGAATATAATAAAAACAAATAGTTTTCACATTTGCAATTTGAGTAATTTGCAAGAATGATTAATAAAATAAATGATAACATCCAACTTGACAAAGACTCTTCTTAATCCCCGGGTGAGTGCCGAGATCATGAAAGGACTGGCTTGTGCATAAGCCTTACCAAACTTATAAATGGTAGGAAGGCTGAATAAGGGCATGTAACAAAGAAGAACTGTTCTTCCTTATTTAACGTACTTCTATATTCTCAAACTTAGCAACAAATGACTAACTTACACAAAAATAAATAAAAATTGACACTAGAAATTAAGCCTGACATAGATTGATTCCCTAATATGTACAAAGTTCCACATTACCGACAATGTTGTACTTCCTGCCACACTCCTACTGTTTGCTCAGTGTTCCCAATTGCTTTCCACCACTGTAATACAGCGAAAATTGGTCGCAGATGCAATTGATGATCGTAGATGTAGTAAGTACCTCAGTTCCGACACAGTCTTTCTTCAAAGATTCTCCGCCTCGTTGCGTAGTGGCTAGCATTCTTGACTGTCACCACGGAGGCCCGGGTTCGATTTCGGGAACTGCCAAGGAATTTAATTTAGGTTTGAAGTATGGAACGGGGTCCACTCAGCCTCGTGAGGAAAAACTGAAATATTCATTTTGATTCCCACCTCAGCCATCTTGGAAGTGGTTTTCTACTTCTACTCCAGTCGAATGTCGGGATAGTTTCCAAATTATGGCAAAGGCCGCCTGCTTCCCAATCCTTAACTGATTTACAAATACTCACACTAATACAGCCATTGCAGTAACACTGGTCACCAGTCAAACACCAATTGGGCTACATGACCACGATGACGCGAAGACTCTAAATTAATAAACAACAACATTTCTTCAATGACGCACACGCACAAATCACAAATATATGTGTTGTGGCAAAACAGCCTAAGTCATACACGTAGTACTTCCAAAAAATCATTTAGTTTTGAGTAATTAAGTTCTGGCTAGACAACCAATACTCACAAGAGAAACTCAGATACACAACAATACTGTCCTCCGGCATAGCACATCCATGAACAGAAAACAAATCTGAAAAATCAGTCCTTGAGTTATGTCTGACACAGTATTTTATAGCCGAAGAACTCCTCCCTTCTACCACAGTCCAAAATATATCTCCTGCGCCGAAGATAACCAATCGCGACTCGTGATGCAGTCGCTGACCCCCACTACTCCGTCCACCAATCAAATAGTTCGTCTTCACTGGAGACTCAGTATTGTGTCTTCCAATCACAAAGACACATTCGTTTGGCGGTCAATACTTGAGGACATTGTTGCCATATCGCTAGAGCGATGAGTCATGGGGGACAACTATTAATCATGCGATTTTACCACTGGCTCTTAACTTCCCATCCAGGAATAATAATCATGTACAAGTTACAGTGAATATTGCCAGACTCAATACTCACACCTCAACATAATAACATCTACACAAATGAATATAATGTATACTATGGAACACAGAATTAAACCAAGCTTCAGAATCTCGTCAAATATAACCATGCATTATAGGCCAATCAAATTAGATCCCAAAAAAAGTGTTTTGAGGAATTAATTCCCAGAAAGCTGGAAATCGTTTTAATACCTTCGTTTGGTCCTAAATGCGTTTAATCCGAGTTTGCACCATCCCAGGAGTTGTGCATAACTTTTGGGACCGACATCATCTCAAACTTTTTCCCCTTTTTTCAGTTTATTTTTCGCAGTTCGAGAACGATACTTCGGACGAAAATATCAATCAGTTCAATATTAAAGAAGATTAAATTCTGCTTCGAATGAACATCTAAAACATGAAATTTGGTTCATTGGTACAGTCATAATCAATAGTTCAAAACTGGGAAAATTTCTCTTTTAGGTGCAAACTTACATACCTTCGGAACAGGTTCTCCTATTGAAGTCTGAAATCGTGAAAATAAAATCAGCTGTTTCATACAATGTTGTGATACCAGACCAAAACGTACGAAACAGCTGATTTTTCATCAGAAGGTCTGACAAGTTTTGGTCTGGTGTATTCACTGATCAGACGATTGAGCAAGTGGTAATGAGGTCTCTGAAAGCCCTAGGTGGGCTGACTCATGGACGAGGCACAACTAACAGTACTCTGGTGACTTTGGTTGCCACAATACCTACCGTACCATTATCATGGGAATTGCGGTACAAGTGGAAAACTTTTGTGGCGTGACGTATGGTACTTCAGAGCAGCACGTCGACGCTTGGTTTTCAAGGGTATGGAGGGACGATGCAGACGTTGCGATCTTTCTTGACTGGTTTTCATATCACTATCCCATCGCAACTGGAGAATTTGTGATGTCCATTAAAACAGGAGTAACTGGCGATGTGAAAATTGACTGCCATGAAGCGTTTGAAAAAGGGATTCATTGTATTGTTAAGATTATTGGCAACGACTTTAGTAATGTCAAGTTTCAACGAAAAAACAGAGTGGTTCCTCTTAAAGCTTTCACCACGAAAATCAGGATTCACGGCGAAGATATACTAGTAAATCCAGATACACATTTCCGACGCATACCACTTCTTAAAAAATCTGAGGAAAAGTTCAAACATTATTATTTGTTTGAGTTATCTCCTTATCCCCTATCTATCTTTGATGAAACAGGAATGCGGAAAACAAAGAAATCTGTGTTCTACAATTTATTTTCACCAGTTGCTGATCTACCAGCTCTTGCAGGTAGTGCCATTGTAATTGATGAGGCGTTCCTTCTACATCGAGAGGTTTGCGAGTCCAAGGAAACATTTTCAACAATTATCTCCTAATATGTTGACAACGTTAAGCAATACTAAAACCCTGCCAGTACATTTATCGTTTTCGCTGGTTTCCCTGATGCTGCATCAGTAAAGAGTACAAAATCAGATGAGCGTCTTCGCCGTAAAAGCAAGCACTCTTCTTCTAACGTAGTGTTCCCTGAAACGATGTCTGCAACCATGCCGAAAGTACATTTTTTGTCAAACGACAGCAACAAAGAACGGCTCATCTCCATGCTGCGTGAGAATTAGTACAGCAGGGGTTTGAAGTTAGGCAAGCTCTTGAGGATGCTGACACTCTCATCATCAATACCGCCATTCGAACGGCAGAGAACTTTGCGACGGTCATAATAAACGGAGAGGACACCGATCTATTGATCCTATTAACCGTCAAAGCACCAAATTCAAACATTTACGTCATGAAACCAGGAAAGGGGACATCTCAAAACACGTTCTACTCTCCGGGGTACTTCAACTTCTCGTCTGCTGTCAAATAGAACCTTCTGTTCATACATGCAATCAGTGGGTGTGATGCAACATCTGCATTCTATCGCCAAGGGAAGTTGATGTTCGTCAAACTCCATGAAAACAACACGGCTTTACAGGAGGCTGTCAAGGTTTTCCACCATGCAGATGCTGATCCTGAGGACCTCATTTCAGCAGGTCGCCTAAGACCAATGAGGCCTCCTTGGACCAAATCCACCCACGAGATATTCTCAAAATCCCTCATAAAACCAACTTCAATATGGCCTCTCTATCACCATCAAACGCAGCCGCCACCCAACATATTATGCATGTCTACCACCAAATTCAGGGCTGGTATGATAGACCAAAGGATCCTCTCAGCTGGGGTTGGAAGATTACGGACCATGGCCTGCTCCCCATCATGAACACCAAGGATCCATCCCAAGGAAATCCTCAACACAGTGTCCTGCGGATGTAGTTGCAGCTGCCGGAAAGTTGATATGAAATGTTCAAAAAATTGCCTCAACTGCCACGGCCAGTCCCACTCCAATTCAGCACCATTCGAGGATGAGTGTGTTTCACATGCCGATCGCCGCAGAAGCAGAAATAGTTGAGGACAGTCCCTTTGCGGATGATCTCGATGAACAGGGGCTCGACATGCCATCCCAGCTTGAGAGCTTTGTAGATGAAGGGCCATCGACATCTAAGAAAATGCGAGCATGAATGATGCCTTATTTTATGCTGCATGACTATTGATTTCTATAACATGTTTCTATTCATATTTTATCAATTTAATGTCAATTTTAAATGTTCCTATTACTTTATTAATTAACATTAATAATGGTTACTAATTAAAGAATGTCAATATACAACTTTGCTGTAATTAAAGTGTTCTTCATTCGTACTACTCCGAATCACTACTGAGAGTGTGTACATTTATATAACTAGTTTTCTGATTTGCGTATATCTTAGAAAATTTAATTGAAATGTTTTTAGCAGTGATCAGAGTAGGTAGATTGATTTTTGTACTTATATCATTATGTCATAACAGGAACATGCCTTTTTTTTTTTTTTTGAGTCGCCATTTTTGAATTGAATTAAATATTATTAGAGTAGTGATTACATTAGTTAACTGGTCATTTGAAATTAAATGGACTTATCAAAATTGTCTATATAACGTGAAATTTAATTCTCTAAAAATCTACAACTTTTATTATATGTGTTTTTCAACAGGAGAATTTATTTCAAAGATATGTGGTCTTGGAAAGTCACAAAATGTAAGTTTGCACCTAAATGAGAAATTTTCCCAGTTTTGAACATTTGATTATGACTGTGCCAATGAACCAAATTTCAAGTGTTAGATATTTATTCGACGCAGAATTTAACCTTATTTAATATTGAACTGATTAATATGTTCCGTCCGACGAACCGTTCTCGAACTACAAACAAAAAACTGCAAAAAGAGGAAAAAAATTGAGGTTATGTGGGTTCCAAAAATTAAGCACATCTCTTGGGATGTTGCAAACTCGGATTACACGCATTTAGGACCAAACGAAGGCATTAAAACGATTTCCAGCTTTCTGGAAATTAATTCCTCGAAAAATTCTAATTTGACTGGGCTATTATGACCTTAAATAAATGTACTGACAATAATTATAATTCTATAAAAATAATAATAATAATAACTTGATAATAATTCTACTAGCAATAATAATAATAATAATAATAATTTGATGAAATGGTGACACTGCGTCTACTGCAAACGGACCAATACAATTGGACACGTTGTCAACTTGATAAAGTATGTATGTATGTCAACCCCTATTATTCCCGTTTCCAACGTGGTCGGAGATGAGATGCGATAAAATTATATGTGGCGGATGTTTTTTATCGTCCGCATACCCTTCCTGACGCCAACTACATGACAGGAGTTAATGAAAAATGAAATGAATGAAGATGATTGAAACTGGGCAAGGATGTTGAAGGAAGCGGCCGTGGCCTGTCGGAAGGTCCCGTCTCAGCATTTACCTGGATGTGAAAATTGGGAAACAACGGAAAATCATTACAAGAACGGCCGACGATGGGGATGGAACCCACGTCTGCTGAGTCCACAGAAAGCTTGCCCCATGGCCTAGTGCTGCGCTTTAGCGTGCGTAGCTACCGCTTTCGGTGCCAAAATGATAAAATATAGACGTAAAATTTATATGTTGTTGTTTGAGCCTTCAGTCTTTTGACTGTTTTGATGCAGCACTCCTTGCCTCCCTCTCCTGAGCTAATCGTTTGATCTCTACATAGCTACCACAACCTAGATCCGAAGCAATCTGTTTAACATATTCTAACCTTGGTCTATCCCTACAGTACTTGTCCTCGAATCTTCCTTCCGTAACTAAGCTACCTATTCCTTGGTGTCTTAGTATGTATCCTCCCAACCAATCCCTTCTCACCAGAAACAAGAAACATCTCCCCTCGCCCACTTGTCTTACTACCTCTTAATTTGTTACCCTATCAACCCATCTGATCTTCATCATTCTCCTGTAACACCACATTTCAAATGCTTCAAGTAGTGCAAGGAAGCGAAGAAATAATGGTTGAAAGAGATATGTGCACCTATAGAAAATTGTCTGAAATTTGGAAAAGTAGATACAGCTTATCGAAAGATTAGGAATACTTTTGGGAAAGAACACTAAGTCCTGTAATATTAAAGACACAGATGGAAAGCCTCTATGAGATAGGGAAGAAAAGGTTGGGAGATGGAAAGCATACATTGAGTGTTTGTATGAAGGAAAGGAGATTGAGAATCATGTAATGGAAAGGGAAGAGGAAATTGATGAGGACGCGAAAGGAGATTTAATATTGAGATCAGAATTTGACAGAACATTGGAAGACTTAAGCAGGAACATAGCACCAAGCATAGATGATATACCGATTGAATTGCTACGCTGCATAGGTGATGATGGTCTGGTCAGATTATTTCATTTGGTGTGTAGGATTTATGAGACAGGTGAGGTACCTTCTGATTTCAAGAAGAATGTTACCATCCCGATATTAAAGATAGTAGGAGCTGACGGACGTGAAGGTTGCCGTACATTCAGCTTAATTACTCACGCTTCAAAGATCCTATATAAATTAATTTAAAAGAGGATGGAAAGCCAGATAGAAACAGTGTTGGGTGAAGACCAGTTCAGTTTCAGAAGAAATGAAGGAACAAGGGAAGCTGTGCTAAATTAGGCTGATTTTGGAAGGTGGAATAAGGAAAGATAGGAGAACGATCATGGCATTTGTAAACTCAGAAAAGGCTTTTGATAACGTTGATTGGTGTACGTTGTTTGAAATTAAAGATCATTGGAATAAAGTACAGGAGTAGTGTGTTTTGGATGGTTCTATACCCACCTCCACCTCCCCACCTCACAAGATGGCGGCAGTGCGATATCTCTCGAACTTATGGTCGGATTTTTACAAATGAGGTGTTGTTGAACTCGGGCAGACACTCCCTTTCCAATGGACAACATATTTCAACCCCAAAAATAAAACCTACCCCTATTAGAGGGTGAAATTGAATTTTTTAGATAATCTCTCTTTCCAATTGCAACATGTGAGAGTTTGAATGCTAATATGGAATGAAAAGTTGTTCTGAAAACCAATAATCAAAGAGGGGCAAGTTAGGCCTTGAGGTGAGAGCCCCTGTTATTGTTGACGAGCCCCCTGCTGTCGGGCCCCTGTTGATGGGTTATTGTTGACAGGTCCTTGTGGACGAGTCCTTGTGGACAGGTCCTTGTGGACGAGTCCTTGTGGACAAGTCCTTGTGGACAAGTCCTTGTGGACGAGTCCTTGTCCCTTTTGGACGGGTCCCTTTGGCCTGGTTCCTATGGACTAGCCCATGAATTTATTTAAATTATGTCAAAGGGCCTAACTACATTTGTGTGTGTTGAATTGACGTTGTTCACCACTACTATAATGGAATAACGATATGAAAGGAAAGTGACGAAATACATGTAAACACGTTTGAAATGACCTTATTGCCGTCCTCCTTGTGAAACAAGTCACATCCTGTTTTGCTTCATACGTGAGAAAATGTGAGTTCGAACCCGTGGTCGGATTTTGACGAATGAGGTGTCATTGAACTCGGGCTGATACCCCCTTTCCAATGAACAACATATTTCCACCCCAGAATAAAACCTACCCCTACTAGGGGGTGAAATTGTAATTTTTTTTAGAGAATCTCTCTTTCCAATTGCAACATGTGAGAGTTTGAATGCCGATATGGAATAAAACGTTGTTCCACACAAGAGACATGTGTTTGGTGGATAGCCACTATGAATTAACATGCTTGTTTTTGTTTTTTGTTTTTTACGCATGCCCACTCATAGCTTTTGTAAGAGGGCAGGCTTTTTAAAAGATGGCGGCTGTAGTGTAACCTAACCTAACCCAACCCACGAGTGGTGATCAAAAAGGATTTTAAGTGACGCTTGTCGATTGGCAAACCAATAATCAAAGAGGGATATGTCAGGCCTTGAGGTGATAGCCCCTTTTGATTGATCCCTGTTGATTGATCTCTGTTGATTTGTCCCTTTGGACTGGTCTCTGTTGACTAGCCCCTTTTGGACGGGCCCTTTTTGACAGGGGGTCATTTTTGATGGATCCTTTTTGACAGGTCCTTTTTGACGGGTCCCTGTTGACGAGTCATTGCTGACGGGTCCTTGTTGATGAGTCCCTGTGGACGGGTCATTGTTGACGGGTCCCTATTGACAGGTCATTGTTGACTGGTCATTGATGACAGGTCATTGTTGACGGGTCATTGTTGATGGGTCCTTGTTGACAAGTCCCTGTTGATGGGTCCCTGTGGAAGGGTCCCTTTAGACAGGCCCCTTTGGACTGGTCCCTATGGACCGGCCCATGAAATTTATCCAAATTATATCAAAGGGCCTAACTACATTTGTGCGTAAAGCAGTGTGTTGAACTGACGTTGTTCACCAGTCCTTACTACTACAATTGGATAACAATATGAAAGGAATTGATTAACCAGTCATGAGTTAACTACCAACGAAACACTTTGGCGACTCTGCTTGTTATTGACCAATGAGTAGGGTTTTAGAAAAACTGTTTGCTATTTTGGGTTATATACAAAAAATGCTTAGACCTTTTGAGTGACTATGTTTGCTAAACAAGACATTATACCAGACACGAATAGGATTCTTATGTAGCTCAGACAAGGAAAGCATTTCTACAGAATCTGTTGACATTGAATATAGATTTAGGTATTAGGAATTCATTTTGAAGGCCTTTGTCTGGAGCGTGGCACTCTATGAAAGTACAACTTAGACAATTGGTGTAGCAGAAAAGTGGAGAATTGAAGTGTTTGAAATGTGGTGTTACAGGAGAATGATGAAGATTAGATGGGTAAATAGGGTTACTAACAAAGAGGTATTAAGACGAGTGGGGGAGAAGAGATGCATCTGGCGACTGTTAATGAAGTAAAGAGATAGGTTGGTAGGACACGTACTAAGACACCCAAGAATAGCAAACGTAGTTATGGAAGAAAGGTTCGAGGACTAGAACTGTGGGGGTAGACCAAGTTTAGAATATGTTAAACAGATAGCCTTGAATGTAGGGTGTGGTAGCTATATAGAGATGAAACGATTAGCTCGGGACAGATAGGCGCTGAGATCTGCATCAAACCAGTCAAAGGACTAAAGACTCAAACAACAACATGTAAGTTCACTGAAATAATGTTGTGTAACGGTAAATGTTAGTCAACGAACAGTAATGCATTACTAAAACCCATGACACGATACCTAAGAGCTTTTCTAAAATGATTTTAAAATGCCTTTAACCCTATATTGAACACCCAGTTCACAAGACTCATAACTGCAATGTTATGGTAAAACAAAACAAAATCTATATTTCAAAACAAGCAAGTGGTTTAGTCAATGTATACTGGAAAAAGTTTTGTAAACACTGAAGTCCTCAAGACTAATTAAATTAGTAACTGTCAGGTTGACCGAGTGGTTAAGGTGTTTGACTAAGATCACATTTTCTGTATATGGAAGCAAGGGTTCGAATCCCTTACCTGACATAACTATTGCCTTAACATGGCTTGGCCACACTGCATTATTATGATACTCGGTACACAAACCATAGATATAGTGTATTGTTTAAGGCCACTCTCTTTCTGAACATAGTCAGAGACTGTTGATGGTTAACAATTGTATTAATAGTGGGACATGGGGATAGTAATTAAGAAAAACAGACAATACCCATACAATATTTTTATTAAATTCATTTTATAATAGTTACACACACTGAATTCAACTCTATCTCTTTACCATTGTTCGATATAGATTTTTAAACACAACGCTTGTTGTAGATCCTTTTACAACTTTCTCCAGGTACTCTTGCTCTTAAAAACTGGGGAAGCCGCAATGGTTTTATAAACATAAAACCCTCATCCTCTTCTTTTTCATAATTATCATCATCATCATTATGAATATTATCATCAAAATTATTATAGTCATTGTCACCATCATCATCATCATCATCATCATTCTCAACATCACTAGAACTATCCAATTCCTCTTGTTTGTTTTCCACAGGGACCTCTTGTAGGGTCTGCGTTGCTTTTGATAGTGCTAAGGGTATTTTGAACGATGGTATTTGTCCTAACATGTCTTTTTGAGGTGATGATGAATACTTTTTAACAAACAATGCACTATCTTGAGCAGCAATATATTTTTCTTGGACTTGATTTTTTACCTGGGTTAGAGTATTTGGCGTATTTAAATGTGTATTAATTTGAGATTCACAATGATGTTCTTTTGAAGTAAGTACGTTGGAGTCTTTTGTTTTAATCATTCCTCGACACTTTTTGGATCGTTGTTTTGAACATCACCAAATAACAGTTCCATCTTTATTGATTGTTTTTACAATATATGTATATCCTTTATAGAAGACACATGGCTTGCCATGACTGGTTGTTGAGACTTCCATATCAACTAATACATACGAATTAAATTTTAGTAAAGACACATGAACAATCTTTAGATTACAAGTGATTTACACACACACACACACACACACACACTTTCCTAAATGTCAAGATTTATGGATGTTGTTTTCCGCCAACAGCTGCTTACTGCGTATGACAAGGCTGAAGACTGGTAGGTGGGACGGTCTTTCACGATGTGAACACTGTAACAGGCAGTAGTCAACTGACAATATTCTTATACCCTAGTCAAGGTTAACAGGTACTTACTGCGTATGACAAGACCATACACTCGTAAGTTAGACCTTTTTTTTTTTTTTTTGTTTGTTGCTAAGGGTCCCATATATACCCTAGATATGTTAGTTCTGAACACTTAGTGGTTAATTGTATATATTGAATTTAAATACACAGCTTATACAAGCACGTTTTGCAGATGGGAGGGGTGAGAGGCTGGCAAAAAAGGAAATGTTTTAGTTTAATGAAACGTCATGTCCTAGTAGGCGTGATTTATAGTAGACGCAATTGATAGTAGACGTAATTGATAGTAGGTGTAATCGATACTAGACGTGATTAATAGTAGACGCAATTGATACTAGGCGGGATTGATAGTAGGCGTGATTTGTAGTAAGCGCAATTCATAGTAGGCTCAATTGATAGTAGATGCAATTGATAGTAGGCGTGATTGATAGTAGGCGCGATTGATAGTAGACGTAATTTGACATGGGCGCAACTTAGATCATTTTTGATATCATAAAGTTACAGTGTCAATGTTTATACAAAGTACAAGGTAGAGAGGGGGTATTTTAAGACTTTACCTCAGCTCACTTAACATAACCAAACTTTACCTAACCTAACTTTGTCACGTGACATGTTCTACAAGTTTAGACTTGCCTTAAGACTGATTATGTCGTCATAGATTGATGGGAGGGGTGAGAGGCTGGCCAAAAAGGTAATGTATTAGTTTAATGAAACGTCATGTCCTAGTAGGCGTGATTTATAGTAGACGCAATTGATAGTAGACGTGATTGATAGTAGGTGTATTTGATACTAGACGTGATTAATAGTAGACGTAATTGATACTAGGCGTGATTGATAGTAGGCGTGATTTGTAGTAAGCGCAATTCATAGTAGGCTCAATTGATAGTAGATGCAATTGATAGTAGGCGTGATTGATAGTAGGCGCGATTGATAGTAGACGTAATTTGACATGGGCGCGACTTAGATCATTTTTGATATTATAAAGTTACAATGTCAATGTTTATACAAAGTACAAGGTAGAGAGGGGGTATTTTAAGACTTAACCTCAGCTCACTTAACATAACCAAACTTTACCTAACCTAACTTTATCACGTGACATGTTCTACAAGTTTAGACTTGCTTTAAGACTGATTATGTCGTCATAGATTGATGGGAGGGGTGAGAGGCTGGCAAGAAAGGAAATGTTTTAGTTTAATGAAACGTCATGTCCTAGTAGGCGTGATTTATAGTAGACGCAATTGATAGTAGGCGCGATTAATAGTAGACGCAATTGATAGTAGGCGTGATTGATAGTAGGCGTGATTTGACATGAGCGCGATTTATAGTAGACGCAAATGATAGTAGGCGCGATTGATAGTAGGCGTGATTGATAGTAGACGCGATTGATAGTAGGCGCAATTTGACATGGGCGTGACTCAGATCATTTTTGATATTATAAAGTTACAGTGTCAATGTTTATACAAAGTACAAGGTAGAGAGGGGTATTTTAAGACATAATCTCAGCTCACTTAACATAACCTAACTTTACCTAACCTAACTTTGTCACGTGACATGTTCTACAAGTTTAGACTTGCTGTAAGGCTGACTATGACTATGACGTCATAGATTGATGAGAGGGGTGGGAGGCTGACAAAAAAAAGAAATGTTTCGGTTTAATGAAAAGTCATGTCCTAGTAGGCGTGATTGGTAGTAGACGCAATTGATAGTAGATGCGATTAATGGTAGGTGCAATTGATAGTAGTCAAAAAAATATATATATATATTCTTTACATTTTTCCAAAAAATATTTGGAAAGTAGGCTATAATTTGAAAACTAATCATCCTAAAAAGTCATATGTAGACTCAAACCAATGGCTTTTATGTCCTTAATCGTTAGAACAAAACATGGAATTTGACCTTTTTCCAAATATTGATCATTTTTAAAAAATGGGCTATATTTTGTAAACTATAAATTACACAAAAAAATGTGTTTGACATAAATGACAGGTATTTACCCATTCTACGTACAAACCAAGTCCCAGGTCTCTGGGACAAAATCCAAAAGGTTCAATTTTGAAAGTAGACGATATTTTTAAAACTTATCATTCTAAAAAGTCATATATAGACTCAAACAAATGTCCTTTAAGTCCTTTAACGTTAGAACAAAACTTAACATTTTTTCATTTTTTTTTCAAAAAAAAAGTCCAATTTTCAAAATTGCCTATATTTTGGAAACTACGAATTAGTTCCAAAATGGCGGTCGTAGCTTAACTCAACCGAACCTAACCCTACGAGGTGTGATCAAAAAGTTCCAAAATGGCTGCCGTAGCATAACTGATTGATCCCTGTTGATTGACCCCTTTTGATTGATCTCTGTTGATGTATCCCTTTGTACTGGTCCCTGTTGACCAGCCCCTTTGGACGGGTCCTTTTTTGCATTTTTTACGGGTCCCGGAGGACGGGTCCTTGTTGACGGGTCCCAGTGGGCGGGTCCCTTTGACATAATTTGGATAAAATGCATGGGCCAGTCCATAGGGATCAGTCCAAAAGGACCCGCCCACAGGGACCCGTCAACAAGGACCCGTCCTCCGGGACCCGTAAAAAAATGCAAAAAAGGACCCGTCCAAATGGGCTGGTCAACAGGGACCAGTCCAAAGGGATACATCAACAGAGATCAATCAAAAGGGGTCAATCAACAGGGATCAATCAGTTATGCTACGGCAGCCATTTTGGAACTTTTTGATCACACCTCGTAGGGTTAGGTTCGGTTGAGTTAAGCTACGACCGCCATTTTGGAACTAATTCGTAGTTTCCAAAATATAGACAATTTTGAAAATTGGATTTTTTTTTGAAAAAAATGAAAAAATGTTAAGTTTTGTTCTAACGTTAAAGGACTTAAAGGACATTTGTTTGAGTCTATATATGACTTTTTAGAATGATTAGTTTTAAAAATATCGTCTACTTTCAAAATTGAACCTTTTGGATTTTGTCCCAGAGACCTGGGACTTGGTTTGTGCGTAGAATGGGTAAATACCTGTCATTTATGTCAAACACATTTTTTTGTGTAATTTATAGTTCACAAAATATAGCCCATTTTTTAAAAATGATCAATATTTGGAAAAAGGTCAAATTTCATGTTTTGTTCTAACGATTAAGGACATAAAAGCCATTGGTTTGAGTCTACATATGACTTTTTAGGATGATTAGTTTTCAAATTATAGCCTACTTTACAAATATTTTTTGGAAAAATGTAAAGAATATATATATTATTTTTTTTGACTACTATCAATTGCACCTACCATTAATCGCGTCTACTATCAATTGCGTCTACTACCAATCACGCCTACTAGGACATGACTTTTCATTACACCAAAACATTTCCTTTTTTTGTCAGCCTCCCACCCCTCTCATCAATCTATGACGTCATAGTCATAGTCAGCCTTACAGCAAGTCTAAACTTGTAGAACATGTCACGTGACAAAGTTAGGTTAGGTAAAGTTAGGTTATGTTAGGTGAGCTGAGGTTAAGTCTTAAAATACCCTCTCTCTGCCTTGTACTTTGTATAAACATTGACACTGTAACTTTGTAATATCAAAAATGATCTAAGTCGCGCCCATATCAATCACGTCTACTATCAATCGCGCCTACTATCAATCACGTCTACTATCAATTGCAACTACTATCAATTGAGCCTACTATGAAATGCGCTTACTACAAATCACGCCTACTATCAATCACGCCTAGTATCAATTGCGTCTACTATCAATCAAGCCTACTATCATTTGCGTCTACTATAAATCGCGCTCATGTCAAATCGCGCCTACTATCAATTACACCTACTATCAATCGCGCCTACTATCAATTGCGTCTACTATAAATCGCGCCCATGTCTAATTACGCCTACTATCAATCGCGCCGACTATCTTTCGCGTCTACTATAAATCGCGCTCATGTCAAATCACGCCTACTATCAATCACGCCTACTATCAATTGCGTCCACTATTAATCGCACCTACTATCAATTGCGTCTACTATAAATCGCGCCTACTAGGACATGGCGTTTCATTAAACTAAAACATTTCCTTTTTTGTCAGCCTCTCACCCCTCCCATCAATCTATGACGTCATAATAAGTCTTAAAGCAAGTCTAAACTTGTAGAACGTGTCACGTGACAAAGTTAGGTTAGGTACAGTTAGGTTATGTTAAGTGAGCTGAGATTATGTCTTAAAATACCCCTCTCTACCTTGTACTTTGTATAAACATTGACACTGTAACTTTATAATATCAAAAATGATCTGAGTCGCGCCCATGTCAAATTGCGCCTACTATCAATCGCGTCTACTATCAATCACGCCTACTATCAATCGCGCCTACTATCATTTGCGTCTACTATAAATCGCGCTCATGTCAAATCACGCCTACTATCAATCACGCCTACTATCAATTGCGTCTACTATTAATCGCGCCTACTATCAATTGCGTCTACTATAAATCACGCCTACTAGGACATAACGTTTCATTAAACTAAAACATTTCCTTTTTTGCCAGCTTCTCACCCCTCCCATCAATCTATGACGACATAATCAGTCTTAAAGCAAGTCGAAACTTGTAGAACATGTCACGTGATAAAGTTAGGTTAGGTAAAGTTTGGTTATGTTAAGTGAGCTGAGGTTAAGTCTTAAAATACCCCCTCTCTACCTTGTACTTTGTATAAACATTGACATTGTAACTTTATAATATCAAAAATGATCTAAGTCGCGCCCATGTCAAATTACGTCTACTATCAATCGCGCCTACTATCAATCACGCCTACTATCAATTGCATCTACTATCAATTGAGCCTACTATGAATTGCGCTTACTACAAATCACGCCTACTATCAATCACGCCTAGTATCAATTACGTCTACTATTAATCACGTCTAGTATCAAATACACCTACTATCAATCACGTCTACTATCAATTGCGTCTACTATAAATCACGCCTACTAGGACATGACGTTTCATTAAACTAAATCATTTCCTTTTTTGCCAGCCTCTCACCCCTCCCATCTGCAAAACGTGCTTGTATAAGCTGTGTATTTAAATTCAATATATACAATTAACCACTAAGTGTTCAGAACTAACATGTCTAGGGTATATATGGGACCCTTAGCAACAAACAAAAAAAAATAAGGTCTAACTTACGAGTGTATGGTCTTGTCATACGCAGTAAGTACCTGTTAACCTTGACTAGGGTATAAGAATATTGTCAGTTGACTACTGCCTGTTACAGTGTTCACATCGTGAAAGACCGTCTCACCTACCAGTCTTCAGCCTTGTCATACGCAGTAAGCAGCTGTTGGTGGAAAACAACATCCATAAATCTTGACATTTAGGAAAGTGTGTGTGTGTGTAAATCACTTGTAATCTAAAGATTGTTCATGTGTCTTTACTAAAATTTAATTCGTATGTATTAGTTGATATGGAAGTCTCAACAACCAGTCATGGCAAGCCATGTGTCTTCTATAAAGGATATACATATATTGTAAAAACAATCAATAAAGATGGATCTGTTATTTGGCGATGTTCAAAACAACGATCCAAAAAGTGTCGAGGAATGATTAAAACAAAAGACTCCAACGTACTTACTTCAAAAGAACATCATTGTGAATCTCAAATTAATACACATTTAAATACGCAAAATACTCTAACCCAGGTAAAAAAGCAAGTCCAAGAAAAATATATTGCTGCTCAAGATAGTGCATTGTTTGTTAAAAAGCATTCATCATCACCTCAAAAAGACATGTTAGGACAAATACCATCGTTCAAAATACCCTTAACACTATCAAAAGCAACGCAGACCCTACAAGAGGTCCCTGTGGAAAACAAACAAGAGGAATTGGATAGTTCTAGTGATGTTGAGAATGATGATGATGATGATGATAATGATGGAGACAATGACTATAATAATTTTGATGATAATATTCATAATGATGATGATGATAATTATGAAAAAGAAGAGGATGAGGGTTTTATGTTTATAAAACCATTGCGGCTTCCCCAGTTATTAAGAGCAAGAGTACCTGGAGAAAGTTGTAAAAGGATCTACAACAAGCGTTGTGTTTAAAAATCTATATCGAACAATGGTAAAGAGATAGAGTTGAATTCAGTGTGTGTAACTATTATAAAATGAATTTAATAAAAATATTGTATGGGTATTGTCTGTTTTTCTTAATTACTATCCCCATGTCCCACTATTAATACAATTGTTAACCATCAACAGTCTCTGACTATGTTCAGAAAGAGAGTGGCCTTAAACAATACACTATATCTATGGTTTGTGTACCAAGTATCATAATAATGCAGTGTGGCCAAGCCATGTTAAGGCAATAGTTATGTCAGGTAAGGGATTCGAACCCTTGCTTCCATATACAGAAAATGTGATCTTAGTCAAACACCTTAACCACTCGGTCAACCTGACAGTTACTAATTTAATTAGTCTTGAGGACTTCAGTGTTTATAAAACTTTTTCCAGTATACATTGACTAAACCACTTGCTTGTTTTGAAATATAGATTTTGTTATGTTTTACCATAACATTGCAGTTATGAGTCTTGTGAACTGGGTGTTCAATATAGGGTTAAAGGCATTTTAAAATCATTTTAGAAAAGCTCTTAGGTATCGTGTCATGGGTTTTAGTAATGCATTACTGTTCGTTGACTAACATTTACCGTTACACAACATTATTTCAGTGAACTTACATGTTGTTGTTTGAGTCTTTAGTCCTTTGACTGGTTTGATGCAGATCTCAGCGCCTATCTGTCCCGAGCTAATCGTTTCATCTCTGTATAGCTACCACACCCTACATTCAAGGCTATCTGTTTTACATATTCTAAACTTGGTCTACCCCCACAGTTCTAGTCCTCGAACCTTTCTTCCATAACTACGTTTGCTATTCTTGGGTGTCTTAGTACGTGTCCTACCAACCTATCTCTTTACTTCATTAACAGTCGCCAGATGCATCTCTTCTCCCCACTCGTCTTAATACCTCTTTGTTAGTAACCCTATTTACCCATCTAATCTTCATCATTCTCCTGTAACACCACATTTCAAACACTTCAATTCTCCACTTTTCTGCTACACCAATTGTCTAAGTTGTACTTTCATAGAGTGCCACGCTCCAGACAAAGGCCTTCAAAATGAATTCCTAATACCTAAATCTATATTCAATGTCAACAGATTCTGTAGAAATGCTTTCCTTGTCTGAGCTACATAAGAATCCTATTCGTGTCTGGTATAATGTCTTGTTTAGCAAACATAGTCACTCAAAAGGTCTAAGCATTTTTTGTATATAACCCAAAATAGCAAACAGTTTTTCTAAAACCCTACTCATTGGTCAATAACAAGCAGAGTCGCCAAAGTGTTTCGTTGGTAGTTAACTCATGACTGGTTAATCAATTCCTTTCATATTGTTATCCAATTGTAGTAGTAAGGACTGGTGAACAACGTCAGTTCAACACACTGCTTTACGCACAAATGTAGTTAGGCCCTTTGATATAATTTGGATAAATTTCATGGGCCGGTCCATAGGGACCAGTCCAAAGGGGCCTGTCTAAAGGGACCCTTCCACAGGGACCCATCAACAGGGACTTGTCAACAAGGACCCATCAACAATGACCCGTCAACAATGACCTGTCATCAATGACCAGTCAACAATGACCTGTCAATAGGGACCCGTCAACAATGACCCGTCCACAGGGACTCATCAACAAGGACCCGTCAGCAATGACTCGTCAACAGGGACCCGTCAAAAAGGACCTGTCAAAAAGGATCCATCAAAAATGACCCCCTGTCAAAAAGGGCCCGTCCAAAAGGGGCTAGTCAACAGAGACCAGTCCAAAGGGACAAATCAACAGAGATCAATCAACAGGGATCAATCAAAAGGGGCTATCACCTCAAGGCCTGACATATCCCTCTTTGATTATTGGTTTGCCAATCGACAAGCGTCACTTAAAATCCTTTTTGATCACCACTCGTGGGTTGGGTTAGGTTAGGTTACACTACAGCCGCCATCTTTTAAAAAGCCTGCCCTCTTACAAAAGCTATGAGTGGGCATGCGTAAAAAACAAAAAACAAAAACAAGCATGTTAATTCATAGTGGCTATCCACCAAACACATGTCTCTTGTGTGGAACAACGTTTTATTCCATATCGGCATTCAAACTCTCACATGTTGCAATTGGAAAGAGAGATTCTCTAAAAAAAAAACAATTTCACCCCCTAGTAGGGGTAGGTTTTATTCTGGGGTGGAAATATGTTGTTCATTGGAAAGGGGGTATCAGCCCGAGTTCAATGACACCTCATTCGTCAAAATCCGACCACGGGTTCGAACTCACATTTTCTCACGTATGAAGCAAAACAGGATGTGACTTGTTTCACAAGGAGGACGGCAATAAGGTCATTTCACACGTGTTCACATGTATTTCGTCACTTTCCTTTCATATCGTTATTCCATTATAGTAGTGGTGAACAACGTCAATTCAACACACACAAATGTAGTTAGGCCCTTTGACATAATTTAAATAAATTCATGGGCTAGTCCATAGGAACCAGGCTAAAGGGACCCGTCCAAAAGGGACAAGGACTCGTCCACAAGGACTTGTCCACAAGGACTTGTCCACAAGGACTCGTCCACAAGGACCTGTCCACAAGGACTCGTCCACAAGGACCTGTCAACAATAACCCATCAACAGGGGCCCGACAGCAGGGGGCTCGTCAACAATAACAGGGGCTCTCACCTCAAGGCCTAACTTGCCCCTCTTTGATTATTGGTTTGCAGAACAACTTTTCATTCCATATTAGCATTCAAACTCTCACATGTTGCAATTGGAAAGAGAGATTCTCTAAAAAATTCAATTTCACCCTCTAGTAGGGGTAGGTTTTATTTTTGGGGTTGAAATATGTTGTCCATTGGTAAGGGAGTGTCTGCCCGAGTTCAACAACACCTCATTTGTCAAAATCCGACCATAAGTTCGAGAGATATCGCACTGCCGCCATCTTGTGAGGTGGGGAGGTGGAGGTGGGTATAGAACCATCCAAAACACACTACTTACAGGGATAGGAGGGTGATCTACAATCTATACATAAACCAGACAGCAGTCATTCGTGCTGATGGACATGAGAGAGAAGCTGGTATTCAGAAAGGAGTAAGGCAAGGCTGCAACTCATCAACCATATTTTTCAATCTATACATTGAACAAGCAATTAAGGAAATTGGAGAAAAATTAAAGTGGGAGTCAAGATTCATGGAGAAATAATTTCAACTCTGAGATTTGCTGATGACCTCGTCATCTTCGCCGACACGCCTGAGGATTTGAATGAATTTTTGAATGGTATGGACTCCGTCTAGAAGAAAGAATTAACGATGAAAATCAATAAATGTAAAACAAAAATATTGGAATGCAACCAAAATAATTCAGAAACCTCTATGGACATCAAATTGGCAGATGAAATGCAAAATGAAGTAGGAGATTTCTGTTACTTAGGAAGCAAAATAACCAGTGATGAACGAAGAGGATATAAAAAAGTAGGTTGGCTCAAGCAAGGAAAGCATTTCTACAGATAAGGAAACTCTTGACATCGAATATAGATTTAGGTATTAGGAAGTCATTTTTGGAGCGTGGCACTATATGAAAGTGAAACATGTAGCCTACTATTGGTGCAGCAGAGAAGAGCAGAATTGAAGCGTTTGAAAATTTATATACAGAAATGTTAAATGTCAATAGCCTAAATAAACTGTTATGGGGGACCCATTAAAGTACTGTAATGTTTACAATACCCTCGTGACCAAACTATTAGGACAGCCTGCTAAGTGGTCCGTAATCATTCGTATGTGATGCACAGTACATATTGTGCCCGTTAGAGGAGATATTCTGGTCACCACCAACCGTGCGTAGCCTCCCAGACAACCCCATCCTTTAAACACACTCTCGAAGAGGATCGGAATGCACTTCTTGAAGGGCTAGCCGACACAAGACTCGAAATCCCTGAGGTTCAGGTCCCCATCATTTAGCAATGTCAAGGACACCCAAAGAATTGCACCCCCAAAAAAACACAAACTAAGATATGATAAGATCCAGGCTTAAGTAAAATTCGTGCCAATGATTTATTGAAGAAATCAAAACTCTATCCTACCATCGGAGGGTTTGAAATCGGCTAATCCACTATCTAAATAAAAAAACAACAAAAACATCCCCTAAGTAAATACCTAATTACATTAGAATTAGCAAAGCAATGCTTGGGCAGTGGTACTAAAAACATCCCTGATTGAAGATACATGAAAATAAGATGATGTTTCAGAATGAAAATATCACCTGAAATAATGTCGAATGATGACAACTGATCTAAATATACTGGTACTACCCTGTATTTTCATTTAACGTTACCTAGTCTAGCTAATCCTGGCTTAATCTAGCCTACGGCGATAAGCGTCCGTATAAACAAATAGCTAAACAAAACTACTATAACAGTCATTTGTTTACAATGGATTAATTAACAACAACAGTATCAAAATACAATCACAAAACAGTAGGGTGCAATTGGGATAATACACTCTTAAATAAAGAATATAACACATAGTAACTGTTTGTTCACATTCGTCATCTAGCATAACGAAATAGTAGCCAAAGCACTGTAAGAACAGAATCTCACCATGAGGTCATCGCGGACCCGAGTTACATACTCTTGGTTAACCGGTGATCTCTGTCAGTCGAAAGTAACTGACTTCCTAACTATTCCTTCAGGAATTTCCTATCAAGCGCTAAGTGTCGGTCAGCTGTGGTTTAGAAAATCAAGATTTAACAACGATTAGCATTTAACGTGTATTTTAACATCGTAGGTTTAAAGTGAGTGAATTTCAATTAAGAATTCATTATTTATGACACAAGGTTTCTATCTATCAAATGAGTTACCTCACCGGTACTCAACAAAGTAAACTGGTGACAAGCAATGTCACTAACATCCTAAAGCAATAATTGTGGTTCAGAAAAAAACACGAACGAAAGTCCTCGGCCAGAATAATCGGCAGATTATAATCTGCCGGCAATCACAATAACACAGGCTACTTAAAGACTCCGGTTTCCAGACAATCAGTATTCTTAGTGGCACACTATCTCACTAGAAACATCCTCGGTCAGTTAAGTTGAAACTTAAATCTGCCGGCAAGCAGAAATACTAAAATACTTCACGTGTCAAAACACGGACATAAACATTCACATAAAGTGAGAAAAATTGCCTATCAAAATGTCTGGTTCATCAAATGAAAACTTATCTTAAAATATCAAAGAAATAATCAATGGTTATTCGCTTACAATATGTGCGAAAAAATTAATATGGATTCATGACTTGGGAATCACCCTGTATCAAAACAATTTATAGCGTTGGTTGCTTGACCTTCATAAAACTCCAGTGTACACAGGCTATAGGCTTGGTTGAAAATACCTTACAAAATACGTATCCGAAGTGTCTGTCATTTAGTCCTAGTCTCAATGGATATCACCGTTGGCTTTCTGGGTAATGTGAGCAATGGGTTTCTCGACCACCAGAACACCGGACATCTGTTCTGGCACGGCTACTGCCACATCACATGTGAGTTCATTGCCAGATAGCAAAGTCTATCAATATTACAAAAATACTTGCAGGGTTCACTCTCAAACTGTTCATTAATTACCCTGGTACACATTGAGTATTGTTACTCGATAATAACACATATAATGTGAAAATGATTAACACTAGTATAAATGTGTAGTCAAAGCAAGGAGAATAAAACGAATATATTCTTCTCCAATGAATGTAGTAAAAGATATTCCTACGCCACTGGTGTTTCAAAAATAGTACAATCTCGTGCGTGCAAGTACAGTAATGAATTATAAATGGTTTAAACACCTTCATCTTCTGGCGTTAAATATAACTGATACGATTATCATGTAATCGGGATTAAAGTGTGCAAATACTGCCTACACTTCTCACAATGTTATGATTCAACTCACACCACTGGAAAAATGTATTTACGTTCATCATAATTGGGTTGAGTAGACTTTCTCATCGAACTGATACGCCCGCAAAGAACAGTGGCGTACTAAAATAGTACAAAAATGGGTGCTTAAAACATGTTACACAAAATTCAGCATCAGCTGTTATGAAAATACTACTGCTCCTCGTGTATGTCATAATCTGGGTTAAATTCACGTTTTACAATAGTGATGCACTAGTGTGAAAGCACACTAAAATGGTGTATAACTCTGAGCTTTTGAAAACAACGGTGTGGAAGCTCAAACATAATGAAAATTGCCAAAAATGGTATCTACAAGAAAAGAAACCTTCCTACATGACTGTCATCAAGTACGGTTGCTAGAACTAACTCCACCATGACCTATGACCTGAACATGAGATTTAGAAGCGTAAGTCACGGCGTTGGTTGATCACGTCGTCCATAAGGAAATTATGAGTGGCCCTTTCTTTCTTAGAACTTGGAAAAGATCTCCATTCTCCACGTGCGTCCGTGAGTAATATCCTCCTCTCTCGTTCTTCCATCTTGTAGTTTCGTCAGGTCTTCGATGTCCTCTCCATTGAGTGGTTTAGGCCATGTTAAACAACATGTTCCAAATGGTGAAGAATCCTAACACGTGGTGTGTTAACAGCCTATTGCAAATGGCGATGAATATAACTTTCACAGAATTTAGCGTAGTGGTTTGATAGAACAAAACTGAATCTACACTTGTGCAGACTATTGCAAAATGACCATGTGTCTGCACACAGATTTTACTGATACTTTGAGTATCTTCAAACACAGATTCTACTCTCTGGTGAATTTCATACTCGTGTAATTATCAGAGTAATCTGAGTTCTAAAAATCACGGTTTGAGCGTGGCTCGTATGTGCGTTGTATTACTTCAAATTCACTGGTACAATTCACAGTATTCACAGAATTCAGTTAATTTCACACATGGCGCGTATAATATGACCATGTGCTCGGTCTCAAAATTGACGCTTCACAAATTTCGCAATTTTTTGGATAAATATTGTACTTAGGGCTGCCACACGCAACTTGTGATGTTCACCAGAACACTTCCTTTTTTTTATAAATACTGGATGCACTCAGATTTTCACAAACGGTCTCTGAATACTACAGTAAATCCAGGTCTTGCAGACCAATAGACAAATACGTCTGTGCGGGTCAAACGCACTAAAAGGAGTGTCGCCGCATGAAATCTACAGTTCCAGCGTCGATGCCTCGTGAGTCGTGGAGCTACTATTTACTTCCTTTACGCATTTCTGCGTTGTCATACCTTTACCAAAAGGCAAATAAACAAATATTAGGCCATCCCAGAGTGGCAAATTATACTGAATTACTGTAGATGATTCTTCCAAACTTGCACATTGAAGATAAAATCATTAATCATATATAAAAATTATATGGAGCGTCTGAGTAAAGTCAAAAGAACGTCTGAAGCTGTGGCATGCTTCCTGGGCGCGTTCTGTGTTTCTCAGATATAAGAATGAACAACTCTCATAAAAATAATCACCTGCATGGGCGAATACGGGCTCAATATGGTGCCTTTAATAACTTACTACCATAGGTCCAATGGAAGCCCAAGTAAATGTCTCACGTAGCATAATATCTCATCTTCTTGACAGTTAAGCCTTTATGACATACAATACCCTATCTCCAATGACATAATTTTCGTACTCTGATTGATCCAATTGTAGTGCAATAGTAGTAGCAGGTATTATTCTCATTTAGATAGTGATAACTCCAGTGAACAGGTAGCTAAAGTGGATTCAGGAATATAATCAGCGAAATAGGATGCGGCAAAAGGGAGCATTAACTCATTTACTTACGACGAACTTGTACGACCCCAAATACTGTTATTAGTTAAATCGCTGTATCGCTCAAGTACTGTGGTGTTTACATCATGTTCCTTTCAGTCTGGTCAGTTCAGTAATGCTCAACGTACGTGACTTTAAACCTGTAATAATCGGAACTACAGTTAAGAAATAATCATAAAATGGTACTTGCATTCGTAAAATGCCTTTGCATTTTCAATACATAAAATTAGCAATGCATACTCAAGCATTGACCATAATTTTTGTCTTCTTCCGAGAGAAGCATCTACCACAAACAACTGCCATCAAGAATGCAACTGGCGAAATGATAATGCCTATTATTAATTTCAGGTGACGACTTTGTTGTCCTCCTTTCAACAAAGATATATCCTTTCAGTGTATGTTAGTTGAACGCAAATTTCCCATATCTCTACCAACAATTAAACATATAAGCTTCAATTTTAATAAATTGGTCGTTGCAAACATTTAACTACAATTACAATTTCCATTATATATGCTGTACTCAGTGAGTTTCGAGGGCAGACTAAATGATAGATACTTCTATCCCTCTCCTCATACTTCGATCAATACATACTCAAGCATTGACCATAATTTTTGTCTTCTCCCAAGAGAAGCATCTACAACAACCAACTTCCATCAAGAATGCAACTGGCAAAATAATAATGCCTATCATTAAAATAACAGAGGCTCCTTGCAAATGATCGATTGTGAAAACCACATTTCGTTCTCTTTCATTAATTTCTGTCTTCGTAATGTCTACTAAACTTTCTACCTTTATCACCTTAAACCACCATTTAAACAACAACCCACTTTCTCTTATTCATGTCAATACAGTATTGAGTGTATCTGTATATGGGCTGTTTATTCTAAGAAACATGGCGACATCGTACATGATTCCCGAATGTTCTAATGTTATGAGTGGTTTATTTCTTGGTCTCATTGGCAATAATTTAATGGTAATAGCACGGAGAACGAATATTGCATAGTTGTTTTCATTTTTATCGTCTTTATTAAAACTCCATCCTCGTGAAACTCTATGTTTTCATGTCCTATAATATGCCCTAATTGCCGAAGGCCAAAATACTCCAATTTTTCAAAAATCCTGCTGGGTATAACTTCAATTTCTCCTGGTTCCAAAGACCCCACGAACATTTCCTTCGTGGCATAGTGTAGTTTAGAGTCTGCTAAATCCTCTGGATTTAGAATTTGTTTCCCATAAGCCGGGTTGGTGAGGACCCCAATTAACTTGGACTGAAATGCTGAATTGATCCACAAACAACAGAACACCCAAACAGCAAATATAACTTGTGTGTGGAATGATTTGGTTGATGATTTAACGATATGCCTATCAATATACACCATGCATTTAGTGCAGAGAGGGCAATGCAGTAATTAGTGGAGAGTAGATAAATAACAATTGATGTCAGTATGCAGGAAGTACGTCCAGATCTGGGATCTGATTATAAGCGTAGGTGCCTTCCAACTAGGAATTCGTTCAGCCCTCGGAACAAACCACAAGAGACCATCTTATACATGTGGCACAGTCATGTCCATTGCTTGCCACTTCACGTCAGTTGGCTTGTGACCACCACATGTTAAATCAGCATGACCGTTAACCACATTGCCTAGTGCTCCGACCCAGCTTCCATTATCCAAACCCGCACCCCTAGTTCCAAAAACTGTCCCGGTGTGATAAGGAAACATAAAATGGACTTTAATGCCATATGTCTTTGTCACTGCTAATGCGAGATCCACCTCAAATCCAGTCAAATTGTTAAATATCTCGTACTTTGAGGGTTGCTGCCACTGCATATTGATAAATGGCAGATACTTGCCAACTGCAGCAGTAATTTTGCAGTCATTGAATTTATTTGGATTTTTTTTTCGGAAACAGTTCATTATTACGCTCAAAATAACCTTCTCCTTCCAACAGCCACCTATCTATAATAACCACATCCTTGGTATTCCTTCCACACTGTCCTGTATCACTGAAAGGAAACCAAGTGTACAGATTCACGGCAGAAACGACAGTGTTCGATACCGGTGATGAGATAAGTATTAAAATATTCAATACATACATCTTCCAAAGTCTGTCCACAACACGATTAACTGCAATTTTCTCATCCTTGACATTAATAGCTTCACGAATTACAACTATAAATCGAAAACTGGCACTCAAAGCATAGGTTTGGCCTAATGTTTGTATCTCTTGGAAACTTGATCAATTTTTTCAGCATCTTGCATCAAAATCATGATGTTATCTACATGTTCTCTCTCATTTCTTGGCAGCTTATCGTGTCTGCAGTAAGAGACTACACCTATATGATTTTTGTTGGAGTGATATTGAAGAAATTGATCAAGAAATGGATGCTCCCAGAGAACGATCCAAGAGTGATCGAAACAAATCAGGAGATGTTGTCCATGATCGAAGTAACGTTCAACAATTTTCAGCAGACAGTTCTTTAGACTTGTTTCACTGTTTATATAATGTTCAGTGCTTTTTACTTCAGTACACAGTACAATCATAAATAAGCACAAAACGTTGTACTGAGTGCTCTTGAAAGGAGCATTAAATAGAACGTCCATAATTTTCTAATGTATTCTCCTCCTTCCAGGGTTATGGATAAATTTATCAGATGCAGCTGCAATGTTTCTCTTGATGAACCTGAAAGTAGAAGGGATGTTTTACACTGACAGACTGGAGCATTGTGGTGAGAATTATTAATAGCACATTGATTGGAACTTTCATGGCCCGGTATATTATTCATTATAGTATTTGTTTGTCGGATTCACACTATTTGGAACATTCTAGTGGTTTGGCTATAAACAGTGCCTGCATTTTCAATATAATGATCGTAATGATAATAATGGCTATGATGTTCATTTATTTTATTTTCATGTCGGGTCAAGGAATGTATTTTGTGAGGAAAGTGGCCGTGGGTCTTTTGAAATGATCCGTTCCAGCAACTTCCTGGTGATTAAAATAGATAACCATTTGTAGGACAGCCAAGATGTGATTCGAACCCACGCTCTTCCAATGCCAGTGAGGCACGCTCTCAACCACCGCGGCCAGTGGTCTATTAAAGTGCAGGTATGAGGTAATTGCATGTAGGAAAGCTCTCCTGTTCGTCACAAGACTGAAACTGTTGTATCCAAATAGGCAGTGAGAATTAGGAAGTCCAGAAAAGCGTTTCTGTGTTCCCCTAAACAATATCCTCTTTCTGAATATCCTCAAAGGATCTTATTGACCTCGAGAGTCCATATTCGATTCCCGATACTGCCAAGAACGTTTAATTCTGGTGTTTGGGCTGGAACGGGTTTCATTCAGCCTTTAGAGGAAAAACTGTGAAGAGGAGGGTTCGATTCCTACCTCAGTCCTCTTGGAAGTGGTTTGTTCATGCTTTCTCCCACTATTATTCCAGGCAAATGCTGGGATGTTTCCCAACTAAAGGCCACGGCCATCTTCTTACCAATGCCATCCCAAATGTACAAATACACACTCTAGTACAGATACCTCAATAGCACAGGTCATCATACAAATCCCACACACACACACAAATACACGATGTTGAAGGTGCTAAAATAAGCAATATCAACAACCACAACAACAACTAATAAAATGTTGCATTGTCTGCCTACCCACACCAGCCAGTCATCCTAAATTGTATCAGCTCATTTTCCACACTATTCTCCTAACGGTACAGGCGAGCGGCACCCCTAGTAGGCCACACCTCAAGTAGTTGGCACGCCACATAAACCAAAGGAATAAAATGATGAACATTAATGCTATGTAGTACAGGGTGATTTATATCATACTGATGGTTTAAGAACAAAGGAATAATGTTAATGGCCTGGCACGAAAACACTAAGAAGTGCAGTTTCGATTTTGCGTTCCTCTATAGACGGCAGCGACTGAGGCGATGTCTGGCGAGTAGAGGACGGTCAATATTTTAAACATTAAAATCCAATTAAGACGCAACATTGTTGCCAGATTTATATTGTAAGTAGTTGTTGTAACTGCTGTAAATACAGAAAAGGATGATTTTGTGTTTACGTTATAATGAGAATTACAAATTGTATTAGTACTTTTATGTTCATAATTTACCAATATAATATTGTTAAACTTGTACATTCTTTTTACTGCACATTCAATTAATCGTCAGTTGAGTACTGTGTCGTGTGACAGCGTTAATTATCTCCAGGTCCCGGATAATGATATGCTTAACCTTCCAGAAATATGTATTTATGTGCTTAAAAGTGAAAAATATCTGATAAAGTTTCCAAAATATATTCTTAAATTTGTAACAAGTTTATGTCCCTCGTTACTCAAAATATAGTTGAAACGTCCATCTTTTATAAAAATCCATAGTCCTGTCTACAGTAAAAATGTTCCCGGGGCTTGCGTCAGTTTCCGAATCCTACAATACTATAATATATGCAGATGCGCATACGAAATCATGTATGTGCTATTTTGGAATTTTATTCTAAAGGGAAGAGGAAAAGGTTACTTCAAAACTTTCATAGCACACTGTCAATACTCACAAGTAAAATTTCCTTTCAAGGTAATTTCAGACAAAACTAAAATAAAGTAAGCAAAACGAAAAGTGTGACATTTTTCATTAGCATGCCTACTATTTTAGTGAAAATTATAAACAATCATTTTAGTCAGTCTCTAAGAAAATGTAATTAAGAATTAATGAAATTTTTGAAATCATTTCAATTCCAGGATGATTGAGATGGGAGTAGAACACACATCTTCTCAATATCGCGTCACAAGACTGAGAGTGCCCCGTTCCAGCCCTCAAACCAGAATTAGATTTGAGAAATGCAAAGGGGACGGATTTAGGTCTCCAGTAATAACAAAAGTGGCGACGGCTCCTGAAAACATGGCTGTATTCAAGTAGTGATGTACTATTATCAATCGCTAAATCTTACGGTGAGGTGATAATATATCGAATAAAATTTGATTTGACACACTCACAATAATTGAAAATATGCAGCATAAACGAACAGGTTTGTCACTGCCAGCAGTCAACTGAATGGTTCTATGAGTTTCTTGTTCCTCTCGGAAGATAGCAGCACTGTCCACGAAAGGAAGATTGGGGGATGAATTAAGCAGAGGAGACGGATTTCTGGCACTTTACCTTACGTATTACCAAATGGTGTTACACAGGATATACGTAATAATTTACGTTGAATAATTCTGATCAATTTAACGTTGATTGTAGATTTCATTGAAGATAGCTTCTAACTTCACAAGACAATAAATTTTCAACATGTGAATGTGTCCACAGTTTATAATCAAAGAGACATGGTGTTTATATTGTAAGGTATACAAGACATTAAATAAAACGGTTAACATAAAGGTGAATGCATTAAGAGTGTAATTAATATTATTGAAACGTCTTATAGGTTAAGTCTTTTTTAATGTGCCATTAGTGAACGTACATTTATTTAAACGTAGCAGTTCTTATCTAACATACTTTGTATGCCATTAATATTTCACCTCATTTTGATCCAAAATATACGCATTGAAAACAAGGTTTTCATATTGCTGGCTAAGAGTCGTAGTGGTGTCAAACCCATTGTTCGTTCTTGCGTGCGTGTATAGGCCCTACTGGCTGTGTACACTCGCCTGTGTCAATGACGATAGATCTATGCGAGTGTGGAGACGACCCGGTGAACGTATGCACGACCAATACATCCAGGACCGATACCAACAAGGGAGGAGGTGGTACAATATATTGGGGTGGCTTCATGTATGGTCGCCGAACCCCTCTTGTGTACATCCCAGCGCATGTGACAGGGATACCTTTTGCTTTTCATTTATCTCAGCTCATTATTATTATTATTATTATTATTATTGATTATTATAGAGGTGCCATGATTACGATAGTGGTGTTGATGATTTGGTGTGTATAAAATGAGCATTTGCATGAGAAGATGATATCATTGGTTTGTGTAATAATTGGGAACAGGTCAGTGTACATTTCAGTTAATAGAAATATCTCTGTTGTTGGTGCAATATACATTTTTGGTTATTTTATCGCTTGTATATTGTAATGTCATAACCAATTTGAGGTTAAGAAGTGGTAGTATCATCTCAAACAAACGAGCTCGAAATATCATCTTTGGCAGAAATAGAGGTTAGGGTATTGTTAGTACAAGGTCTTGCCGTAACTTCCAAAGCCGTCTGATATTAGTAGTAGTTAAGGTTCTGTCGCCAGGAGGCGGCAAGGGCGTTTAGATCTCTCTGTTTCGGCGGACATTTTTAACCCGTAGCATTGCCATGGAGGAAATACTGAGTCAAGGAGCATTGGATGGCGATAAGTTCGCCGTCTTAAGACAGCAGATATCGGACAATGAAAACAAAGGACAGGAGTATCTTGACATTGATAAGGCGCTTTTGGAGAGCATTTTGGCTATCCCCCAAAGGAATATGAAGCTGGAGATTCAAGTTGGGTTGAAAAAAATGCAGGAGGCTTTAGATGCAGGGAGTACTAGTCGGAGATTCTGGAAGAAAGCCAAAGTCGCTGTTGCTTCAAAAAAAAGGACCTTTCTTCAAGAGAGGAGGAATTGTCTCCGATATCTTCGGGAACAATTCCAGAGAACACTGAAAAGGAGGAATGGACAAGAGTTCAACCCAAGATGAAGATGAAACAACAGAGTAATGAAATTGAAAATACTCAGCAGCGGGTAGAAGAGGTTCAAACTGTGGTCATGAACCCTGCAAGAAAGGAAGAAGGGGAGAGGCCTAAACCAAGAAGGTGCCTTGAAGCTATTCTTATTCAGCCAGCAAAAGACAGATCCTTTGCGGATGTACTTAAAGATATCCGTAGCAAGGTCAAACCAGAGGACAGTGGCGTGGACATTAAGTCAATTAGGAAGACCAGGTCTGGAGATGTTCTTCTTGAATTGAACAAATCTACGACGTGTGAGGGTCGAGAAAACCTCAACAAATCGTTGAGACAGGCTCTTGGTCAGGATGAAGATGTCAAAACTTTGACCCCCCGAATAACTCTGGAGGTGCGGGATTTAGACTACATCACGACTATTGCAGATGTAGAGGAGGCGGTCAGACGGGACATTAAAACACTTTGTGGAGAAGTCAAAATCTTTGCCACGGAACCCAATAGCAGAAGTCAGAAAATGGCTATTATACATTTAGCACAGCAAGATGACCGTAAACTGATGGAAGAGGGGAGAATAAAAGTGGGATGGATATGTGGTAGGGTAAGGGAGAGGGCAATGGTAACTCGCTGTTTCCGTTGTCTGTCATATGGACATCTTGCAAGGAATTGTAATGACCCTGATAGGAGCAAACTTTGCTACAAGTGTGGAGATGCCAGACATAAAGCACCAGACTGTAAAGGTGAAGCACGATGTGTTCTATGCACGGAGAAGGAGGTTCATGACACCAAACGGAACCATGTTCCTGGTTCAGGCACCTGTATAGTGTTTAGGGAAGCTCTCGAGAAGGTTAAAATCGGCAAAAAATGGTGAGTTCTTCAAGGAAATGTTCACAGAAGTTTGACTGCCAATGATCTCTTGACGCAATTGGCATTTGAAATGGAAGTGGATATTTTTCTCCTGAGTGAGCAATATCAGAACAGGGACCATCATGGGTGGTTTGCGGACAACCTTGGAACAGCCGCAATTTTCATACCGGATCTGGGAAAATATCCAGTGACAGATCAAGGTTCTAAGGATGGTTTCGTCTGGGTTAAGAATGGCACGCTTACGTACGTGAGCTGTTACTTCACTCCGAACGAGCCCATTGCTGATTTCCAGAACAAGTTGGATAGCCTTGAGGACATATTGCGTGGTATGGGAAATAACCTTATTGTAGCTGGAGATTTCAATGCCAAGGCCTTGGAATGGGGTATGCCGGATGTAGATTCCAGAGGAAGTCGTATACTGGAAATGGCTGCAAGGTTAGGATTGTCGACCGTAAATGTTGGAAATACGCCTACCTTTCGACGACCTGGCTGCAATGTAACCATACCAGATGTGACTTTAGCGTCAGACGATCTCTTGTCAAAAATATCTGAATGGCGGGTGAATGAGGACTACACAGGAAGAGATCATCAGTATGTTACTTTCTGTGTACTTCAGCAAAATCGACAACAAAGCGCTGTCATACGCAAACCATCATACTGGAATCCCACAACTATGGATAAAGAAAAGTTCTGTGAGGTAATACAGAGAGGAATGGTGAAAGTTGAAACGAGTTGCTTTTCATTTGAGGGGAGAGAGGCGGCGGATAAATGGGTAGAGAACACTTTGTTGCTTATTCACCAAGCCTGCAATAAATCCATGTGCAGGAAGAAAACGCGAAAACACAAACAGCCAGCATACTGGTGGACGAAGAAAATTGCTGATATGAGGCGACACTGCCTGAGGATGAGACGAAGGGCACATAGAGCGAGAGGAAGAGAAGAGGCAGCCTTATTCTCCGAAGACCACAAATCTGCAAGAAAGGCGCTTCGGGATGCAATTAAATGAAGTAAAGCTGACAAATGGTGGGAAATGGTCAAAGAAGTTGACAACGATCCTTGGGGACTAGGATATAAGATTGTATTGAAGAGACTTGGAACTTTTTCTAATCCGATAATGGATGCACACACTATGGACGAAATAGTCAGTACGCTGTTTCCGGAACATCCGGAGAGGATTGATGAAGATGATGGTTGCATGGATATTGAAGAAATACCATTGTTCACCGAGGAAGAATTATTGAAAGCGATTAATTCTATCAGGAACAAGAAGGCTCCTGGACCAGATGGGATTACAGCAGAAGCACTTAAGGAGGCAGCAAGAGCTTGCCCGCGACTCCTTTTGAACATGTATAACGCATGTCTGAAGGCAGGCGTTTTTAGTGCCTGCTGGAAGAAGGCCAGACTGGTTCTTATTAGCAAAGGAAAGTTGGGAGGAAATTTGCCTTCATCCTACAGGCCATTATGTATGCTGGATATGGCTGGAAAAGGATTAGAAAAACTAATACAGCCTAGAATATTGATGGCAGTTCAATCAGTTGGAGATCTATCTGCCCAACAATACGGCTTTCGAAAAGGGCACTCGACTATTGATGCTGTGCGGGTAGTTGTAGAGACTGCAAACAGAGCTCAGATGGGTAACCATTACTCACGTAAAGTTACGCTACTTGTGACTCCAGATGTGAAGAATGCCTTTAACTCTGCCCAGTGGAGTGACATTTTGGTGGCACTTCAAGATAAATTTCGACTACCGAGATACCTCATGCGGATAATGAGGGATTATCTAAAGGACCGTATTTTGCAGTACGATACCGAGGAAGGGCATAGGACTAAAAGATTAACCGCTGGGGCAGCTAAAGGATCTATTCTTGGGCCAGATCTCTGGAATATTGCATACGATGGCCTGCTTCGGCTGAAGATGCCCGAGGATGCAATATTGGTAGGATATGCTGATGATGTTGCTGCTCTAATTGTGGCTCGTGATATAGAGCTGGCGCAACTGAAACTCAATCAGGTAATGCGACGTGTCACAGATTGGATGACGGAACATAAGCTGTCATTAGCTGACCATAAAACGGAGATTGTTGTGCTGACGAGAAGGAGAATCAACACTCTTGTACCAATGCAAGTGGGAGAGACGATGATTAATTCATCAAGGAGTACGAAGTACTTGGGTGTGACGCTAGATACGAAGCTCACATTCTGGGCCCATATTCAAAGAGTGACGGATAAAGCAGCAAATATCTTGACCGCTTTGAGTCGATTAATGGGTAATATTAAAGGTCCGAAGCCTAGCAAACGACGTCTCCTGATGACAACAGTCCAGTCCATATTACTCTATGGAGCTGAGGTCTGGGCTGAGTCCTTACGGTTCGAGAAGTATCGTAAAAGGATAGCAGCAGTACAATGGAGAGGAGCACTGAGGATCTCATGTGCATATCGCACTGTTTCAGAGCCTGCTTTTCTAGCGGTAGCGGGAGTAGCACCAATTGATTTACTTGCCTTAGAGCGTCAGGAAGTTTGGCGCACCAAAAAAGAACTGGGCATACACCAGGCAAAGACGTCTGCACACAACCATTGTATGGAACGATGGCAACATGAGTGGGATGATGAGACACGAGGTCGATGGGCAAAGAAACTTATTCCTCGTCTGGCTGACTGGGTTGATCGAAACCACGGAGAGGTCAATTATTATTTGACACAGTTCCTAACAGGCCATGGATATTTTCGGAGATTCCAGCATCACATAGGCGTGGCTAATAGTCCTTTGTGTCATTATTGTAATGAAGAGGATGATGCGCTCCACACATTCTTTGTTTGTGAACGCTGGTCAACACATAGAAGAGATATACAAGCTTCTATAGGGGTAATCACGCCGGACAACATCCTACAGATGATGCTCCGAAATGATCAAACATGGAACCAGATAGCTATTTACATAGAAGGTGTCCTGCGCCAGAAGAAGAGGGAAATGGATGCGTTCGAACATCCTTAAGAAAAAATGAAGAAAGAAGAAGTCTGAATGGCTAAGTAAGCACGACATCACCCTGAAATAATGCGAGAGCGGTTCCGGGATGATGAACACATCGTGGGAAAAGGGAGGTGGTTTTTAGTGGGTAAGAATCCCACACTACTGTGGAGTGCGGAACCTTCACATGTGTCTTTTGAAGATTTTCCACAGTCCCTCGTAAAATATATATATATTATTATTATTATTATTATTATTATTATTATTATTATTACGATTATTTTTTTCCAGGAACCATATTTGTCAGTATTTATGTTTTGGACTCCTATCTCGTCACAGCTGTCAATGAAAATTATTAGACTCTTCCGACTTTAAGAAAACGGCTGATTGTGACGTAAGATAACAATTTCTTTCAGGATTTTCAAAGAATTTTTGCTCTATATCGTAATTACGATACATTCGTTTTTATTATTATTGATTTATTTTATTGTTAACTCATTTTCTTCAGTATTTCACTTGTTTATTTTCTTGGGCGTTCTCATTTATTTATCTCAATTTTCTGTCTAGCTATGTGTGTATCTAGGTTATTTTTTGTCAGTAAATTTTATAATAGCAAAAATTGTATGTGCTTACACATAGATAACATTTTTTTTTTATCTAGGCCTCCAAGTAGATAAATATTTTATGAACCGACCGCGATACCGGAAACAGAATTATAGAGACTAGAATTTAAGATGTGAAAGGGCACACTATAACGCCGAAATCAATCAGCGCCCATCAGAAACTTATCGTAACACTGCGGTTAGAGATCATTATGTTGGTTCATACGTCTTTTCTACGTCTTTATAAACTGCTACATTTGCATCTTATAAACTGGATATTTTGAAACAATCTTCGAGTTTTTCCGTCATCTTACAGCGAAAAAGGCCTGTACGGCGCGGCAAAGATGCTAGACTGCTCCTGGCACGTCTGGGCGGTGCGGTGCGGTGCTGCACAGCGGCGGTGAAGTTCGAAATGTATCCCACCTAAATACACGTACTGAGCTTCACCATGGTAGCGTGCACATTGGAAGCGGCAGCACGCAGCCATGGCGGCGAGGTTCCAAACCGCACTTCAATATGATTCTAAAACCCGGCTCAACAATTGCCATCAAATATATAGACTGTCAAGGCTGGATACACACAGAAACATTTGAAAATGTCATTATTAATAATGTATATGCTACATATCATCATTGAATAGTTATATATATACAACCTCCGACCGAATGGTTCGGTGAATGGGTTTATATTACGAACGGATGTTGGCTTACCTGAAACAGCAGTTACTGTCCTTCGAAGTAATCCCCGTGGATGGTTGTGCACTACTGATAATGTATGTACAAGTCCTGGAAAATCTTTAGGGATATCCTTCAGTCGGGTCGTCACATTACGTTGGATGTCCGAAATATCCGAAAACTTCTGGCCCTTTAGGTCTTTTCGGTGACCCTGGACCTGGACCGCGCCTCTCCATACTTTGGCGCTTGATTTCGTGGTCGTACCTCAGACACCAGGTCTCGTCGCCCGTGACGTTGCGTTGGTTTTCAGAGCCATTCCATTCCTTTCTCACTGCCACCCGCCGATCAGGTGAGCATGGTAGTTTGCACAAAATTCATTCTTCTCACTTCCACCCGCCGAACAGGTGTGCATGGTAGGTTGCATAAATTCATCCTTCTAAACATGAACTGTGGCAAAGAGGTCTTACACGTTCTGTTATGTGTCGATAATGTTGCCAGGTCGACCGTTCTGACTTTATTCACCGAACGCAACGTGACGAGGCTTTTGAACACCATCCCAAAGGACGCCTTCTCGCAAAGTTCCCAGGACCTGTATCGCCTATCTCAGCATTGCATGGTTACGGGAGGAGACTATTTCGAAGGACAATAGGGTCACTGTCGTGCATTGTTCATCTATGTTGATAGTATAGGACTATTCATCGAATTTCATTGCCACAGGTTGTATTTAAAGAAACCTTCCTGAAGAAACTCCACCCAAGAGAATATAACCAAGTGAAACCAAAATCGTGGATATCCGCGGTTTAAGCTTCAGACTGGAGAGGAGCTACAGTAAGGTTAGTTTAGTTTCCATTTTTGAACTGAGAAACTCGACCTCCCTTGAAACAAGGCTTAAGCCCAACCTGAAGCCTGAACCAAGTGAGCATAATGGCATTCACACATTCCCCGTCATATAATTCATGGTAGGAGTAAAGAATAGGAGTTATTTTAATATATTTATTGCAAGAAACTACAGCAGTGTACACACATGATTAGGAGTAAGTTTCTCTAGTTGCAATCACAATAAATTCAAACATTATTTTCTACCCTTTACAGAACTTCAAGTAGACACACTGAACAAAGAATGACCAAACCTAATATTAGGTCTGTTATAAGCTGAAATATGCTGCAACTTGCTGCAGCAAATATTATTTTTCCAAACTCTGAAGAAAGGTCCTCGTGGTTAATTACAGGCAAGGTAAGGTACCTCATGACCTGCATTTCGTTGCTATGTCATACTTTCCAGCTCTCGCAAAGGTACTTACTTTCTGCCTGCTGGCAATTGTGGAAATACAATTTATCAAAAACAAGCTGGGTATATATTAACACTGAAATACTTGCGCGAATGCCAATCACAGTTTTATATATTGCAATATTTCCAACGAAGTTCCACGAGAAAGCGCCACTGTTGTTCAAAGTGGCCGGTTGCTATGGTAACATGAGTAGTGGAGTAGTGACAGTTCTAAATAGTGTCATGGCCGCCGCGTGAGTCCAAGCCAATATCTCGCAAACCCATGGTCCGATTTTGACAAATGAGGTGTCGTTGGACTTGGGCTGACGCCCTCTTTCCAATGGACCATTCATTTCAACCCCTAAATAAAACCTACCTCTACTAGGGGTGAAATTGTAATTTTTTAGTGAAAGTCTTTTTTCAAATGCGACATGTATAAGGTGCGCTGCTAAAATGAACTTGAACGTTGTTGCTCATATCGCGCATGCGTTTGGCTGGCTGCCGCTATGGATTAACATTTTTTGTTTTTGTTTTGTACGCATGCGCACTTGGGATTTTTGTAAGAGGGCGAGCTCTTTGAAAAAAAATGATCGATAAGAAGGGGTTTTGGTGGTGAGGAGAGAGCCAAATAGTCGCCTACTTTCCTACGAAGTTTGCCGATATCTCTCGACCGCAAGGTCGGATTTGGACGTGTGACGTGTCAAATCGCTTGTCTCAAAGCCCTATATATGTTATTAATAGGTTTAAGTTTTGAGAATGAGGGAAACAGAATGTTTTGGGGTAAAACCGTGATTTTAAACTTTTTGCTATATCTCGCGAACCAATCATGCTAGAGGAGTGTACGACGGGTCCAAGGACTTGGGCTGACGTCCTCTTTGCTATGGAACATGCGTTATATTTTTAAAAAATTTGGAAACTTGATTTTGGGGTAAACACGTGTTTTTTGTGATTTTTGCCGATATCTCATGAACCAATAACGCTAGAGACGTGTACGAGGTGTCCTAGGACTCGGGATAACGCCCCCTTTCAAATGTGGCAGATATTTTTTCCAAAATATAATTCACAAAGGGCCTAACGCCATACATGTTGAAAAAATTACCAAAAGATCCAAAACTAATAGGTCATTAGCTTTTTAATATCTCATGAATCAATAAGGCTAGGAACCTGTATGAGAGGTCGTTGGACTTGAGGTGACATTCTGTTTTTGAATATATTATTTATTTATGTCAAAAGGGCCTAACTGCACTTTTGTTGATATCTCGCTAACTAATAATCAGAGAGGATCAAGTGAGGTGTCATAGGACTCAGGATGGTCAACCCTTTTCCATGACCAACGAATTTACCCAAAAGATCTAAAACAGCAAGGTCATTGACCTATGATTTTAAAAACTAATGAATTTACCCAAAAGATCTAAGGTCATTAGCTTTTTAATATCTCATGAATCAATAAGGCTAGGGACCTGTATGAGAGGTCGTTGGACTTGAGGTGACATTCTGTTTTTGAATATATTATTTATTTATGACAAAAGGGCCTAACTGCACTTTTGTTAATATCTCGCTAACTAATAATCAGAGAGGGTCAAGTGAGGTGTCATGGGACTCAGGATGGTCAACCCTTTTCCATGACCAACGAATTTACCCAAAAGATCTAAAACAGCAAGGTCATTGACCTATGATTTTAAAAACTAAAAATCAGAGAGTCTCAAGTTAGGTGTCATGGGACTCAGGATGGTCAACCCTTTTCCATGACCAACGAATTTACCCAAAAGTTTCAAAGTCATTGACCTAATATTTTATAAACTAATAATCGAATATCAACATGTAAGGTGTCATAGGACTTAGAATGGTCAACCCTTTCCCATGGCCAATGAATTTACCCAAAATACCCAATACATCAAGGTCATTGACCTGAGATTTTATAAACTAATAATCGCATACGAACATGTGAGATGTTTACCATGTGTGATGAAACATAGCTAGGTAGAGAAAGAATTAGTGTAGGCTACATGTATGGTGACTTATTTATTTAGCGTATGATGCTTACAAGACAGTACTGTAATTAATAAATATAAATTTTCAAATAAACAATTTACAGCATTAGGACCCTTCATATATGGGCTGCCAGGTCTTGAATCCATTCAAGGGCTTGTGGAGTGGCTGCATGGAGCTCTTCTAAGTTCCCAGAGTACATATATAGAGGGCATTCCTGCACGACATGCTTGATGGTTTGCACTTCATATCCACAATCACAAAGAGGCGAGTCTATCCAACCCCACTGATGTAAGGCTGATCTAGTTCGAGCAGTGCCACATCGAATTCTTTTCAGACGGGACCAGACAGCTCGAGGGAGATGGAATCCAGGTAGTTTGATGGTAGGATCAAGTACTTCAATTAGGCCACGAGGTGGAGAGGTAGACCATTCAACTTTCCATGTATTTCGGGGGTTGAATGGAGCTGAAGTAAGTTCCATAGCCGTCTTGTAGGCTGGTTTCCGTGATTTCAACCTGGATGTGGAAGGTTGATTGACGTCTTGGTGGATTGGGAGAACTTCATTATTCATAATTCTGTGCCACAGGCGGGAAAGAACTTGCTGTCTCCTGATGTGAGGAGGAACAATATTACACAGTACAGGTAGCCACTGTGAGGGAGTGCAATGTAGAGTGCCAGAGATAATCCGCATTGTCTGCCGGAGTTGAATATCAACCAGTTGGCAATGTGAGCTGTTCAACCATACACTTGCACAGTATTCAGCTGGAGAGTAAACGACAGCCAAAGCAGTAGTCCTGAGTGTGTTGGCATCAGCGCCCCATGATGTTCCAGCTAACCTACTTAGTAAGTTATTACGGCTTTTTAATTTTACTGCTGTTTTTGCAATATGCTGTCTGAAAGTTAATGCCCTGTCCAATATTACTCCTAAGTACTTAGGGGAGCTGTTGTACTTCAGATATTGGTTCACGAACTTCACTCTAGGTTGGTAGTTCGCCTGTAGGTTGTTAAGGTGAAATGTGGTTACCTCAGATTTAGAAGGACTTGGTTGAAGCCGCCACTTTTTGAAATAAACATTCATCTTCTTAAGGTCTTCACTCAGTAAATCCTCTGCTTCATCAAAAGTGGTGCACTGGACTGTAAGATTTATATCGTCCGCATAGATGAATTTACTGGATACCGTTTCTGGCAGATCATGAATGTATAAGTTAAATAGCATAGGGGATAAAACTGAACCCTGAGGTAGACCATTATTGAGTGTATGGAACCTGCTTCTGGCACTTTCATTGTGAACTTGGAATAGTCTATTACTTAACATGTTGCTGATGAGAGTCACTGTTTTAAGACAAGGGACTGACTTTATGAGTTTGAGGAGAAGTCCTTTTCTCCAGACAGTATCGTACGCCGCTGAGAGGTCCAGAAAGGCAGAAACACTTTTAAGTTTCTTCTCAAAGCCAATTTCTAGATATGTAGTTAAGGCAAGGACTTGATCAGAGCAGTCTCGTTTTGAGCGGAATCCAGCTTGTTCAACAGGAATCTCTTGCTCAATTGCAGGAGCAATTCTATTCAGTAACAGTCTTTCAAGTAATTTGTAGGTGACACTGAGTAAGGCAATTGGCCTGTAACTTTGGGGTAGCTTTGGATCTTTTCCTGGCTTCAGTACTGCAATTATTTTGGTCTTCTTGAAAGACGGTGGAAGACGTCCTGAATGTAGAATGGAACTGAAAAAGTTTGCAAGCCATCGTTTGGTAGCTGGACCATATTTCTTGAGAAACTCCGGATACACACCATCAAATCCCGCTGCTTTTCCAGTCTGGAGGGCATCCAAACCATGTTGTATCTCTTCTAATGAGAATGGTCGTGAATAAAACAAGTTAGGTTGGACTTCACGTTTTAACTTGTTGAATTCCAATCGGACCTGTCTGCTAAACCCCTTGTCTCTCTCTGTCCTGGATGTAGAAATAAGGTGGTCAGCTATGGATTCTACGTTGATAGCGGAATGCTTTCTTGTGGGTAAGGATGTTGAATCCAGTTTCCGTATTAGTGACCATACTTTCCTGCTTGAGTGGGTGAAATTCAAGTTTTCAACAGTCTTGTACCATTTCTCTCTTCTAGCATTGTCCAAGGATGTTAGTAATTCAACAGCCTTCTCATGACTACTGTTCCGTTCAAATTCATTGCATAAGCGCGTTGTTTCTTCATTCCATCCAGGGACATAATCTTTACGGAAACCTCTAGGAATGCTTCGTTTAGCAGCAGATTTGATTAATCCAACAAATCGGTCATAGTTCTCAGGGACTGGTTGCGCCCATCTAATGTTGGCATCAGTGTAACTGGCGAACAAATCCCAGTCAGCTTTCTGGAAGTTCCATCGAGGGTGGGGTATAGATCTAATAACAGGGATATTAATACCAATATTATAAATTATTGGTCTATGCTGACTACGCGGAAAGTAATTCAGAACGTGCCTTTGTATTCGTGGTGTTGATATCATTAGGCTATTGGAGACAAAACATAGATCAGGAGAGTAATCCTGGTTCCATCGAGCAGAATGGAAGGTTCCTCGATCTTTAGCATCATATATCAGTGTGAGATTATTTACATCTATCCATTCAAATAACTTGTCACCATTATCATCATTTTTCACATACCCCCAGGAAGTATGTTGGCTGTTGAAATCGCCAAGTATTATACTATCTTCTGCAGAAACTAGTGCAATTTGATCTGTCCAGCGGACTGATGGGGGCTTATAGATGTTCGTGATGGTAACACCCTGAATCCTGATAGAAGCGGAGTAAGCATTTGGGCATATATCAGAAGGCAAGATCGTATAGTCTTCAATGTCACTCTTTACATAGATGGCAATGCCATATTTTGGATGATGAAGTTCCGTCGCTATTTTGTATCCAGGAATTTTTCCCCTGTTTGACAGCTGAGAACCATCTTCAGTGTGTGTTTCTTGTAGTGCCAATACATCTACAAAATGGTCCCTAAGTATCTTAGATAAATACTCGCACTTAGCTCTATTGATTCCCTCAATGTTAAGTTGACAGATCGTTAGCTGAGGGCCCAGGGTCCTGGTATTGAATGCCGAGTCCTTACAAGGACTTTTCGTATCAATTTTACTGTCATGGCCGTGAGGCCCCATGGGGCAGTACGGCGACATTTTATCAGTGTTGCTTTCTTAGCACCAACCAGGGGTCACGTGTAGGGTAATTTAAGGTTTCACCTACGGAGGTGAAGCAACGATCGACTGACAAGTCTTTTACCATTGAAACTTGTTTTTCAGATCAAACTGCAGTATAGAGAGAGTATAGGTTGCAGGTATGGGTTAATAAATGACGAACGGTGTACTCAAACTCTGATTTATCGATTCAAGAATTAAGAGTAGACTATCTTTAATTGATTGGTTAAAGAGGATAGGTAAAACACACAAAAAATGCTCAGTGGTTACAGGGACAAGATGGTCGCTACACACAACAAGCTTTAAATACTTGAGGCTAATAATCTATACACACACACTCGCTTGTTCTAAACTAAACTGTGTTGCTTTCAGTGCTCAGACAGTAGGCTGATGACAAAATGCATTGCTAACAGAAATATAATCATTTCCGGTTGTATAATGTTACCAGCTATTCATTTTGTGTTGTAGTGTTAAGCACTTTTAGCTCTTGTACTGGTGGTTTTAACTCGATTTCCAGGTCTGAGGCCTAGAACGAGTCAAACTAAGAAACAAGGGCATGGTGGTGTAGTGGTTAAGCTGTTAGCCTTTTCACCAGGGTTCGATTTCAGGTTAATATGCATGTCATAAACATATTAAACAAAACAAAACAGAGATAACGTTTAAAACTGATTACATTTGTGTCTTTTCAAATTATTACTTGGATTATAAATACAAAGGTGAACTGGGTTTGATATACAGTTAATGCTGTCTATCACACACTAGACTGTAAGAAAGCCAAATAGCAAAAGGCATAGGTAGAGCAGTGGTAAAATTGCTATATGTAGAGAACTACCTAGCGGTTTTATGAACTGGCAAAGCTATATCGCATAAACAGTGCAGGATACAATCCAGCAATCAAATTTGTATCTTGTGGAACAGAGAAAATGCACTTTTACCTTGATGAATAGCAAATGAGTGCAGATGAATGACCTATGCATTAGCCTACCATAAGGTTATAACCACGAGGTGGAGGTGTGACTTCTATATTTTATTGTTTAGAGACATGGCTTTTTTGTAACCAGTAGATTTAGTATTTTGTAAATATTCATTTTTGTAATTGTAAATAGTGGAAACATTTTTTTGTAATAGTAAATGTTAAATGTATAACTAAAAGTTATTTGGGATAAGTGTGCTTGTCAAGGATAAATAGCGTGGTTGTATTTGTTTTCAAAGACAGGTATGGTTGTGTGAATGTATGACTATAGATAGAATGATAGAGAGAGAGAGAAAGCTTGTGTGTGTGTGTGGGTAGCATCGATTTTTCAACCAAAGCAAACACGGCAAGGTAGGATGGTGGGGTAATTAATGTATATAGCAAATGGTAAATAGTATACTATATTTTTTAACACTTGTGTTTTTTAATGCAGCAGTAGATAGGTGTTATTTTGTAAAACAGTCTTACCTACAGTAGTAGTAGTAGTAATAGTAGGCCTATATGTTTTTGGAAACAAACAGAAAGAGAATGCACTATTGCCATGGCCAAGCACTTCCATTAAAGTGATTTCAAGAAAATTTAAATCAGCAAATGTGTGTTTTACAAAACTTAACTTTCAGCATGGACTAAATCATAAACGTGTCGTCTGTGATATGGAAAAAAATAGGAAATCAATGTTTCCATTTTTTCAACATATATGGCGTTAGGCCCTTTGTGAATTACATTTTTGAAAAAATATCTGCCACATTTGAAAGGGGGCGTTATCCCGAGTCCTAGGACACCTCGTACCCGTCTCTAGCGTTATTGGTTCATGAGATATCGGCAAAAATCACAAAAACACGTGTTTACCCCAAAATCGAGTTTCCAAATTTAAAAAAAAATATAACGCATGGTCCATAGCAAAGAGGACGTCAGCCCGAGTCCTTGGACCCGTCGTACACTCCTCTAGCATGATTGGTTCGCGAGATATAGCAAAAAGTTTAAAATCACGGTTTTACCCCAAAACATTCTGTTTCCCTCATTCTCAAAAACTTTAACCTATTACCAAAATAAAGAGGGGTTCGAGGCAAGCCATTTGACACGTCATAGGACCAAATCCGACCTTGCATTCGTAAAATATCGGAAAAAGTCTAAAATCATGGTTTTACCCCCAAAAACCTGTTTCCCTCATTCTCAAAACTTTAACCTATTAATAACATATATAGGGCTTTGAGACAAGCGATTTGACACGTCACACGTCCAAATCCGACCTTGCGGTCGGGAGATATCGGCAAACTTCGTAGGAAAGTAGGCGACTATTTGGCTCTCTCCTCACCACCAAAACCCCTTCTTATCAATCATTTTTTTTCAAAGAGCTCGCCCTCTTACAAAAATCCCAAGTGCGCATGCGTACAAAACAAAAACAAAAAATGTTAATCCATAGCGGCAGCCAGCCAAACGCATGCGCGATATGAGCAACAACGTTTAAGTTCATTTTAGCAGCGCACCTTATGCATGTCGCATTTGAAAAAAGACTTTCACTAAAAAAATTACAATTTCACCCCTAGTAGGGGGTAGGTTTTATTTAGGGGTTGAAATGAATGGTTCATTGGAAAGAGGGCGTCAGCCCGAGTCCAACGACACCTCATTTGTCAAAATCGGACCATGGGTTTGCGAGATATTGGCTTGTACTCACGCGGCGGCCATGACACTATTTAGAACTGTCACTACTCCACTACTAACATGGTCTATACTACTAACACTCATGTGTCCCGTTCTTGTTTTGCTTCTGAAAATTACATATAATTTAGGTAGCCTATATACTGCATATAATGATAGCCTAAATATTATGATCTCCAGCCAAGTGGTTCATAATAATTTTCATATAGTCCACAACTATCATGACGCCTTTAAGGGGAACTTGAAAGTAACGAATGTCATATTTAATAAAATGCTAAAATGTAATATATTTAAATACGCTTTTTAGACAAACAAACCACTAGAATACCTTAGAATAAATCATAGATGTGAGATATTGTATGTTGAACGATACCATGCACATTTAATACATTAGCACTGATAAGGTCTCAGATAATAAAGTAACCATGCGAATCACTTCATTGAAATAAAAGCCAAATTTTCAGTTTTGTCACTCAAGTATTTTCACTTCTACCAAGCAGATTGTTATAAATCTGAACTACTTTCATTACTTGTGTATGGAGAGTGAGCTGTGTAAGTTTCATACATATAGCTCTCTTATTGTTCAAGAAGCATGTACCAAAATTAAAGAAAATTACTTTGATAGTACGTTAACTTCAGTCTTAAAGTTACACAAATGATAATTCTCTGTTTTCTTCACAATTAAAACACAATTAGAGGTGACCATCTGCGTGCCCACTGGAAGATTTTTATACTTAAAACACTGTCCGAATTTTATGAAGCACGCGCAGAATTCTAATGTGTGAGCAATTAGTCTAACCTAAGAAAACAATTCAAAGATTTGGTTCCACTAGGTTACGAGGTCTCCCCTTAAACACTACAATTAGTCACATGGAAGTCCAGATAAATGTCCCCCGCAGCATAATACTATCCCCCGTAGCGCGGTGCTTGTTCCGAGCAGCGTTTCGCCTTGAAGACGGTGTATCTGGACATGACCGTATACATGATGTACCAGGAAACGTGATTTATTCGACCAGGCGACAATTAACCACTCAGCACCAATATAGCACTCAGCCGTCCAATTAGCCACAGATCACCGCCTATTCTGTTTTACAGCGGGGGCAAGACTCCGACGTATACATACGTTGGCGAAGCGTGGACGTCCAACAACATGTCGCCTACTCGTGCTTCCATCGTCCTCCAACCACTTTCCATACATGAACACGACAGTAGCAGGTGAACAGCCGACCAGCCTTGGCATATCCGAAATGCTCATTCTCAACCGCCGGGCCATAACAATCTGACCGTTTTCAAAGTCAAGTTAGTCAGTAGCTTTCCCAATCCTCAGCACGTATTGGCACTAGACTGAATCCTCATTCGTTTCTGCTCCATTTACGTACTAATCGTACCGTATCAATTACCCGCAACCTCACCAGGCGGTATTCAATTTCGTGGTGGGCAGTGGTCATATTGCTGTGGCTCATGAGCACATATAGCCTACAGTACGTACATATTCTTTCAGTGCAAGTGGTGAGGCTCGTCGATCTAACAACCCACGTGTGTCTGCGATGTTTAATTTATTTTTCTAACTAGCAACCCACCCCGGCTTCGCCCGGAAACTGAAGTAGCATTCATATAAATTATGGAGGAATCATAATTCATAGCGGAATTCTCTTTATCGGACCACAAACCATGAACATTTCTTCCCTGTGTCACAGGAGATTTAAGGATGACTCCCTTTGTCCTTGTGAATTCTTCCTTTCCGTCTCTTGTGACCATCAGGAAATTATTTGTTGCTCAGTTTCATTGTTACGTGATAAGCGTATTTTTTTCGATTTTAATGAACTACGACCTTTTTTTTATCACGGCATGATGGAGAAAGCATGTGCAACGAATTCATGTTAGACGTAATTTAAGAATGGCGAGGTGTATGAATCACAAATCCTCCTTCCTTCCATCCAATCCCAACTTGACTGTGTATTCTGCGGAACGACAAGTTCTCAGGCGAAGTAACGAAACGTCGAGTTGCACTTCCAGGGAAACTCCAAACATATCCACTCTTCTCTGAAATCTTTAATCGACACGACTCAACAGTGTCTCGAAGATAGTAATTGAATGGAGATTGTTGGAAGAAATGAAAACGTAAATACACTTATAGTGGGCGATGTATTGAAGATAGAGATATGCTGTCCCTGCCTTCTTTGTAGAACTATTCATGCTAAACAATTCTTACACTCAGAGTATATAGATATATTTAACAGTTTGTACAGCGTAAGCTTAAAAGGCGCACGGACGCCAGGATATTTTTCGACTTTTTCACTGAAATCGTTACTGCATGACTTCCTTTGGCCATAAATAAATTATTTTTTACAGAAACTTTCCTCAAGATATCCTTTATAGAATGGTGAAAACCACATCAAAATCCATCCACTGGTTCTCGAGATTACCCGTAACATCAGAGAATCGAGGACTTTGTTTTATACTAAGTAGAGAATGCGACAATGGGTTGCTACAATGAAGAGACTGATTGGCGGAAACACAGAATAGCAATAATGTCAATTCTTATCGAATTCTTATTACATCTTTTTAGCACTAAAGCCATTATGACGTACGGTACATTATGATATCTCCAATAATAATATGATGAATCTCAAACAATGTTCGATCCAATTATACTGTATTTCAATAGCAGGCAGATATTTATGTCACGTACTATTCTTAATAGATGGTGATAACTCCAGTGAACAATAGTAGCTAAAGTGGTTTCAGTGATAGAAACAGCGAAAGAGGGTGCAACAACGGTGAGCATTAATTCAGTCACTTACTACAATCTTGTGCGAGCCCAAAGACTCTCATTAGCAGCATCGCTCAACTAGCGTGTTTTTTTTTTTTTTTTTACACCATGTTCCTTTCATTCTGGTCAGTACAGTAGTGCTCAACGTATGTGATTTGAACCAAACATCACCGAAATTAAAGTTAATAATTAATCAGAAAGTGGTATTTGCATTTGAAAAATTAAATTGCATTCTAAGTGCTCAACATTTGTAGAAGCATATGATTTCATATAATCACCTTAGTGCTCATCTTTGACAAAGAAATATCTGGTCAGCCTACTTTAGTTGATCGCAATGTACGCTTATTACCACCGCACATGTAATATATCAGCATAAATTAAAAGAAATTGGTTGTTGAAAAAATAATTCCGAATCCCATTTTATAAAAAACACTGAGTGAATTTCGGAAACACACTAAATATATGACATATATTTCTATATCTCTCCCCTTAGTCACACTTTGAACAAGATTCTTGTCTTCTTCAGAGAGAAGCATCTGCCACAAATAATTTCCATCAAGAATACAACTGTCGAAATAATAATGCCAATTATTAAAATAACAAAGGCTCCTTGCAAATGATCGACTGTGAAGACCACATTTCGTTCTCTTTCAATAATCTCTCTCTTCTTAATATCTACAAAAGTTTCTCCTTTTATCAACTCAGACCACCATTTAAACAACAACCCACTTTCTCTTATTCTTGTCAACACAGTATTCAACTTATCTGTATAAGGGTTATTTATTCTAAGAAATATGGCGATATCGTACATGATTCCCGAATGTTCTAATGGTATGAGCGGCTTATTTTTTGTCCTTTTCGACAATAAACGTATCATAGTTGCACGGGGACTGAATATTGCATAATTGTTTTCATTTTCCATCGTCTTTATAACACCGCCATCCTCATAAATGTCAATATCATTATATTTTACAATCTGCACGAAATTCTTAATATTATAAAACTTAATTTTTTCAAATATTCTACTCGGTATAACATCATCTCCGTTCTTCAAACCCGCCACGAACGTTTCCCTGGTGGCATACTGTAGTTCAGATTCTGCTAAATCATCTATATTCAGAATTTGTTTCTCAAAACCCGGGTCGGTGAGGACCCCAATTAACTGGGACTGAAATGCTGAATTGATCAACAAGCAGCAGAACACCCAAACAGCAAATATAACTCGTGATGTGGAACGAGTTGGTTGATTATTTAACGATATGCCAATCAATATAGACCATGAATTTAGAGCAGAGAGAGCAATGCCGTCATTAGTGGAGAGTAGATAAATAACAATTGATGTCAGTATGCAGGAAGTAAGAAGGAACGTCCAGATCTGGGAGCTGAATATGAGCGTGAGTGCCTTCCAACTGGGAATTCGTTCAGCCCTCGGAACAAACCACAAGACACCATCTCTTACATGTGAGACAGTCATCTCCATTGCTTCCCACTTCACGTCAGTTGGCATGTGACCACCTAAAGTTATATCAGCATGACCATTGACCACATCACCCAGTGCTCCAACCCAGGTTCCATTATCCAAACGTCCACCCCGTGTTTCATAAATTGTATCGGTGTGAGAAGGGTACATAAAATCTATGCGAAGGCCATATTTATTTGTTATTGTTAATGTTAGATTTACCTCAAACCCAGTAATATTTTTTAAAAGCCTGTCTTTTGATTTTCCTCGCGTAAAACCAATAAATGGCGGAAACGGGTTCACTGCAGCAGTAATTTGGCAGTTATTGAATTTCTTTGGAATCTTTTCCGGAAACAGTCCAGTATTACGCTCAAAATAACCTTCTCCTCCCATCAGCCACCGATCTATAACAACCGCATCCTTGGTATTCCTTCCACACTGTCCTGAATCACTGAAAGGAAACCAAGTGTACAGATTCACGGCAGAAACGACAGTGTTCGATACCGGTGATGAGATAAGTACCAAAATATTCAATACATACATCTTCCAAAGTCTGTCCACAACACGATGAACTGTAGTTCTTTCATCCTTGGCCTTAATAGCTCCATCAATTACCACTATAAATCGAACACTGGCACTGAAAGCATAGGTTTGGTCTAATGTTTGAATCTGTGTGGAAACTTGATCACTTTGTTCAGTTCCTTGCAACACAATCAAGATATTATCTACATGTTCTCTGTCCTGTCTTGGTAGCTTATCTTGTCTGCAGTAAGAGACTACACCTGTATGATTTATATTGGAGTAATAGTGTTGAAGAAACTGATCAAGAAACGGATGCTCCCAGAGAGCGATCCTAGAGTGATCGAAACAAATCAGGAGACGTTGTTCTTGATCGAAGTAGCGTTCAACAATATTCAGTAGACAGTTGTTAAGATGATTTGTTTCACTGTTAATGTAGAGACCAGTGCTTTTTACTTCAGCACATAGTAGAATCATGAATAAACACAGAACAACGTACTGAGTGCTTTTAAGACGAGCATTTACGAGAACGCTCATGATACTTCTAATTTATTGTCTTCGTTCCAGAAGTATGGATGGGTATCAAATGCAGTTCCAATACTTCTATGGATGAACCTGAAAGTAAGATGGATGACACATGTGTTATACAGACAGACTGGAGTATTGTGATAAGCAGGCTGTGGGGTCTTAGTACGTAAACAGTGCTATCAGATTAGTATCGCACGGAGTTGAGATGACGCACTCCCTATGAACTGCCAGCCCGTCCACAGCAGACGACGAACCATGCGATCAACCCTTTTATCCGCTGTACGTCACATGTGTTCATCGCTACACCCGAAGGTCACAGGAGGAGCCTCCACGTGCCCTATAGTACGGTGCGTTCTAACTTCATTGCGCACGTACTAAGACCTCGCAGCCTGGTCAAGAGTATTATTACAATAACACGTAGATTGATACTTTCATGGTCCGGTATATTATTATATTATTTTATTCTGTTGTTTTTGCTGTTTTAAAAGTAATTGAAATATACTAATTGTTTCGCTAGGAACAGTGTCAGCGTTTACAATAGTAATCAAATCTAGTGTAGAGTATCGTATGGCCGCGGGTGGCGTGTGCAAGCTTTGTTATTTGACACCCACAGGGTAGCTTGCATGTCGAATTTCGTTGTTCCTTGAAGCACTATGAAAGTCAAGGAGGTTAGATATCTAAGCTCCTTGAATACTATAGCACTTTCTAGTAGAGAAACTCCCGAGATTAATTTTGCCATTATTAACACGACGTACTGAATTCAAATGTGTTCTTTGATATGCCAACATCGTATGACATGCGTGGCGTAATTTGTGCCGCCTTTCAAAAATCTTTTACCACGGCCAGGAGCGAACCTGCAAGCTTGGGGTTAGTACACCGACACGATAACCATTCACCCACCGTGGCAAGCTGTGTGGAAAAGTAGGAAAGTTCTTCTGTTCTTCACCAGACTGTAACTGCTGTATATAATAAGGCAGCCAATGCGCCATTTGTAAATGGCAATAAGGATGTCCAGAGAGGTTTCTCGTGTTCCCTCTCCAATATCCCCTTTCTGGACAACCTCATATTTCTTACTCCCACCTCCCCCTCACATTTAGGTATATTTCATTAGAAAGCTAACTATTGCAATGGGTACTGCGCTCGAAATTATGTCCAGCCTAGACTATGTACTGGACGAGATTCGAACAGAGACCATGTGAGAAAAGTTGCATATGAAATTTTTCGAGATTTGGATCAAATTTGTATGCAGGAGGAGAGTTTTGACATCCAAAAGTAATTGGTAGAATTTTAGCCAATAGAAATATGTCTATTTGGAGCAAAAATGGAAATTTTGTAACCCAAGATATTTTAGCCAAGGGTGAGGTACTCAGGCCGAGTCCAGGAAAATGCACAGTTTGTAGATGTTGGCCGCGAGAAACCAGTTTTCGCGAGCTAGGGGACAGAGCAACTATAAGTAGAGGTCATGCACGCTACCAGATAGAGGAGAAGGGTGGTCGTGTGTCTGGTGCGCTTCAGAACAGGTACTCAGCCAATCAGAAGACAGAGAGATTACGAGGGAACAAATGGATATTATATACATTTTTTTAATAATGGAAAGGACTGTAACATATCAAATTTACCAAGAGGAAAAATGAAATTAAAGGGTCGAAACCGCAATTAAATCGGATATCTACAAGAGGAGATACGAACCAATGTGTGTGTTTGCAGCAAGGAGTGAGGCTAGGAAACTTGATTATGGAGGGAAAGCTTTGATCGAGGAGGCTAGCAAACGCTAGGAAGCGAGGCTCTTTCGTTACGAACTTCTGTAGAAGTAACACGTATTACATTTCACTCCGCAATATACAAGAAGGTAACTTGTGATATTTGAGAATTCAACATGAAGCAATACTACAGAGAGATAAATATGACGCCATGAACAAATAACAAACTATAACAATTGAGAAGAGATATTAAGAGGAAAAAAACAGAAACTATACAGCGTGATACTTTGTTACACTCGTATCATCGCATTGGAACTTCTACGTAATACTACGCAGAGGAGAAGAAAGCTGAATTATTGGAACACATTATAAAAAGCTGAACATTACTATCTACAAAATGTCTATTGAACCGGGTCAAAGGGGAGAGATCACGACCAACTATTTCGAAGCAGAGAAGATGTTTTAAATTTTCATGATGGAGGGAACGTAGAGCTACACTAACAAGCGATATCCAGAGATGACCATGTAGCTTGATTAAGAGGACGGACTGCACTACCAACTGCAGTTCGTTCTGAATACACACTATACTACTACTATGGAGAGAAACTCACATGTCAAGGTGATTTCTCACGATGATACACATCGCTATTATTCTACCGACATCGATGAACATCAACCGATGTACCACCAGAAGATGGACCCAAGAAGGAAGCGGGAGGAGCATCAAGGTTATCTAACCGAGAAGATCCAAGAATGGCAGCAGAACGAGGTCGCGGACGGCAGAGAGGAGGCTACACGGCGAGTCTCAGCTGGAGACTGGTTTTCCACCCCATCCCCTACTGTTTGCCGAGACCAGCAGTCCAGACAGGAGCTGTATGACGTATGCCAGCTGCCCACCAGACGCAAGGTCGCGTTCCTGAAGCACGTGGCAGAGATTCCACGAATGCCGTTGACACCAGGTCCGTCACCACAGGTCCAGCTTTAAGGTAGAACAGTGCAGATTTACAGACCTATGAAGATAGAACTTGTACACGACTTTCCAGTAAATTGACCAATATTCTTTATCTTATTCATAGCTCATGTTGTTATTTTGTCTAGAATTTTGAAATTTTGCTATAGAGCATTTATATTGCATTTTTGATCTTATCAGAACGTTTTGCCGTCATTTTTCTGACGTAGTCATTTTTGTAGCTTGTGTAAGCCATTGTTAAATAGATTTTTCGCTAGAGTAACTTTATTTCGTTGAAGCAAGTTTTTTGCGTATCCGTGTTGTGACATCAGGTCGAAGGTAGTCACATGTTTGACAATCAGATTTTATTGTACAAGTAATGTAAGGTAATGAGAGGACACGATGATCCTTTGTAAAGCTAATTCGTGACAGAAACGAATACATGATGTATAAAGACCGTAATTGTTGACAGGAGTATTTCAATTCTTGCATTGAAAGGAACTAGTTGAAAGCAACTATGTAAAACCCACAGTATTATTGCGATTGTTTAAGCAGTATGCTTATTTGGAGAAGCATAGCTGAGAGATCTAAGATGTGAAAGGTAATTGTATTAAGCAATCTTTGTTATTGCCAGGTCATGTGAGGCCACGGAAAGAATATTAAATAGCTAGAAAGGAACAGACGTGAGGTGTGGATATTCTTAATTTTTGTGAAGTAAATGCGAGCAGACTTTAGATTTATAGAAAAGCTATACATGTATATTGTAACAGATTTGTACTAGAGGAAGAGAACGGAAAGATGGCATGATTTTATGAGGAGAGATGTGGAGAAACATTGCGGAAATATTTTATGAGAGATGTACAAGGAAGTAATAGCACAATAATCTATAATCGATAGAGATTATGTAGGAGGAGGTAAGTTGTATTCGTGAACGGTATTACAATAGTAATATCTAGCAGGGATACTGACTCTCACTTTGTTTAAAGTATACGAGATTGTTTTCTACGAGTTTTGTGGAAGTGCTAAACGAGATACATGCGAGAAGCAATGGCCTGAAGGAACGAGTAGTGAAGACACGATAATGTGGTAATTAGGAATGTGAGAGGAAGTTATTATGATAAAATGTGATGAAGTACAGTATGTCTAATAAACAATGTCGAGAAATATATATTTGCAGAATTATTATTGTGAGTATCGAAGGTTAAATGCCATCCACATTTATTGTCTTTGAAAATAGCTTATCTAAAGGTCTTGCGTCGTACATTTGGAATTTATTGGAAGTATTAACACCGAATTTGTAATTTATAAGTAAATAGTTCTGAACTTAATTGATTTGTAACACAGATTCACATTGGACATGAGAAATATATACCGGATTTGACTTTAAAGTTGAGTGAAATACGCGAGTGAAGGTGAGACAAGGAACTTTATGCTATTATTGCTAGAGAATCAATCGTGCGGGACGCGATACTGTACATATTGTATTATAAACATTATGGTTATTATTTTAGTCACCCACAGTTGTGTGTTAGAGTTTAACGCTATTTTGCGATGTTATTACACAGATGTATTAATTAGGGAGCATGTCTGTATCATGAATATAACGATATAGGAAGATATATTCATAATTAGTGCTCAGAATTTTCGCAAATGTTTTGTACATGTTTGGAAATGTCTTATGAGGAAAGATTGAATATTATTTGAAGTAGGATGCTAGAAGAGACTAAGTGAGTCGCATCTACGTCTAGTTGAGACGTCATTTTTATTTGTAGTGTCAATTCTTATTTTATTTTTCTTAAGGACATGTCTGTAATGTTCGTTGGTTTTCTATAATAAATTGCAAGCTTGCATGCATACTTGCATGCTTGCTTCGTTTTTCTAGAGATGACTTCTTTCCTCACTACTTAATTGCGTGATGACGATACTGCTAGTTCGATGCATACAGTAAATCGACACATTATTTCATTAACCCGAGAGCCGAGTCGCTCAATTTGTGCTCAACTTTTTGTTTGTAGGCCGTTCTGTGTGCAACTAGTTAGTAATAAGGTTAGATATGCGTTATGTGTGATCAGGGTTCCCTAGTTATCAGTCCTGTAGGAATCGTTGATTCTTTAGCCGGGTGTTGACTCTCCTACGATCCTTATTTTCCTTCTACGTCGATTTTGGACTCTGACCTAGCGGGATTCGGGCGCAGTACCATGTTTCGACTTCCAGAAAATTTCGACATATCTTCGCGTTTCACATCCCCTAGACCCCAAAACCTCTTTCAGTTCAAAGGTTTATATATAATTCATGTATAATTTACAGGGAAAGCCGATTCTTAGTAAGAGTTGACTCTCCGTTGAAAACTAACAGATCAGCTTTTCCTAGGAAGAGTTAACTATGCCTGCTGTGGTTTAGTAAAAGTTGATTCACAGATGCAGCTCTGAAAATGTAACCGCGCGCGCCAAATCTTTTTTAACCACAATAACTAATAACAAACCTTTGTTATGATATTAAAACATTGCCACTGTTTGGATTCGTACTTCCATTATTGGACCGACCGTTATCGATCTGAACTTTTCTTTGTTTTGATTACCCCACCACACAACAGGCAGTTGCCATTCGTCATTACTGGGCTCTTTATTGTTGTGCAATAGTGACAAAAGATTAATTTACCTTTAAATAATTAATTTAAGTGTTTAATAATTATGCCGGACACCACGGCAGAACTGTTTCGTGAAAAACTGCAGCAATTACTTCCAAGGTAAATTCACTGACATTGACCAAATTGAAATATGATAGCTGAAATCAAAAAGTGAAAAATCTAAAATCTGCAATTAAAAAAGAAAGTAATGATATGAGGTTTTTAAGACGATATGACATCATTGAAGTAAATGGTATTACAAAACTAATACACCCTGTCACAGACCAAGACAGCATAAGGTATTATGTTTTTGATGAAGAATTGTTTGGAGTTCTTAATGAAGTGCAAATATCAACTGGACAAGGAGGAACAGATCGCATGATTCAGCAATGAAAGGGCAATTTCAAAATGTTATTACAAAGGGCATTTTAATATTTTTAAGCTTGTGCGAACCTTGGGTACTAAAATTGAAACATAAGAAGAAAGGACTGGTTGTAAAGCCTTTGTTATTCAAGGAAATGATTTCACGATGTCAAGTGGACTTGATTGATTTTCAGTCGCAACCTGATGAAGACTTCAAATTTATAATGGTGTACCAAGACCATTTGACAAAATTTGTTGTGCTAAGACCACTGAAATCAAAGATTGGAGACGAAGTGTGTAATAATATCGTTGATATTTTTACATTGTTAGGCGCTCCTTGTATTTTACCATCAGACAATGAGAGAGAATTTGTTAATAAAATTACTGACTGTCTGGTTAATACATGGCCGAACTTCAAAATGGTGCACGGCAAACCACGACATAGTCAGAGTCAAGGTAGCGTCGAAAGAGCCAACCAGGACATCGAGAATATGATAACCACCTGGATGCAAGACCACAAAACATCAAAATGGAGTGAAGACTTAAAGTATATTCAACTTATGAAAAACAGTACATTGCATAGTGGGATAAAAAGGTTCCCGTGTGAGGCAATGTTCGGTTGCCCCTTCCTCCCGAGACACGGCTTATCGCGTTCAAAACTACCAACTGAGATACTGGCAAATTTCGAAACAGAAGAGGATCTTCAATATGCAATTGATCAAATTCAGCAACAACAAGGAAACGAAATTGGAAGCAACGGGAATGGAAATCCTGATAAAAATGAAACAAAGTAAAATTTATCAAGTGGTGAAAAGCTCGTAGATAATAGCGATTATCTCCTCACTGACCTGGACAAGTCTACTGAGGACTTCAAGAGAAATGAAGCTTTCTACTATCTACTATCTAGAACAACATGCTACACGCATGAAAAAAATATCAGATCACATCCATCCAACCCAGTAGGAAAAGGAACATAATTTAGAATTCCTGTCCCCGATGTAGACCGCGGTAGAGGAGATGCCCTATCGATCCTTGGCATGGTACTGTAGGTTGTCGATTATGGATTTTATCGAACTGGAACGAGGAATGAAATTCTAAAGCAGCTTTTCTCAAGGTAAGTTTTCAAAGCTAAAATAAAAGATATATCTCTCTCTTCTCTCTCTCGCTGCCCATAGTATTAAATTGTTCAGATTTCAATGATTATATTTTTTCAGGTCTCAATTCAGTAAATGTCCAACGAACATTATCCAAGAAAACGAAGTTCCTATGGATAAAAGAATAGCCGTGGGGACTGTTGCAACTTCAAAATCACTTGGAAGTGGACAAGGTTTTTTCAAATGCTCTTGCAACACTAAATGTGAAACCATGAAGTGCATGTGAAGGAAGAAAAGTGTACTTTGCAACTCAAAGTGTCACAAATCTTTACCTTGCCGTAATAAATGACGAATATTTCTATCTCTTTATATATTATAAAGGTTTTGCATTTTATTAGTTTCTCTTAAATATTTCTCTCTCTTTATGTATTGGTTTTGCCATCGTATTTGTTTTTATTAGCTAGTACCGTTTCCTTGCAAATAGTCAATTGTTACTACCTCAAGACAGTGAGAGTATACTTTCCCTAGGTATAGTCAACTCTGACCAGTAAATGTTGATCGAAATTGCACACTTACCGCTTTTAATAAACTTTTACTGAAAAGATCAGCAAGAGTCGTCTTTACCTAGGGAGAGTCAACTCTTACTGGAGAAGCGACTTGCTCTGTTTGTACATTGAATTGCACTGGCATCCAATTTACTGTAGTTCAATTGTGTACATAACCTCAAGATTGCGGCTGTGGAAAATTCTGCGAAACTGTTACTGATAACACCCTGAAATTGCGTACGGTGATAAAAGGAACTACTAGAAGTTCACCTATGAGACTTCCAAAAGCCTGTTAACTACTACAAAACGATCATGGCGGCCAAGCGAAGTTGAAACCTTTAAATAGACTTTCTCGCGATTTAAACATCCAAACAAAATGAAACTTGGTCCAGCAAAGGTTTATACACATTGTAATGCACTGGGATCTAATTTAGTTCAATTGTTCACATAACCTCAAGATGGTGGCTGTGCGCAATTTTTAAATTACGTTTTTGTTTCTTGTGTATTAATCATGGGATCAAAGTGAACGTTTGAATAATGAACCTACGGAAAAATCATCATCATCTAATAGTACATAATATAACTTTTAAAAATCCAACTTGGCGACCATCCGAAATATTTAGATGGTTCTCAATATCTATTAATCTATGTTAGAAATCAAACTGAAATTTTGTATATTGACAGAGGCTATGAACATAAGTTCACTTATGGGACTTCCAATAACCAGGTGAGCACAAATCCAACATGGCGGCGACACGAAATATAAATATTTAAATGGACGTTTCTCGCGATTTAATCATCTGAGCGCAGTAAAATTGGCACGGTAAATGCTTATACAAATTTTAATCAAGGAAAGCATTTCAACGGAAAAGGAATCTGTTGACATCGAATATAGATACAGGTATTAGGAAGTCATTTTTGAAGGCCTTTGTCTGGAGCGTGGCACTCTATGGAAGTGAAACTTGGACTGTTGGTGCAGCAGAAAAGAGGAGAATTGAAGCGTTTGAAATGTGGTTTTACTGGAGAAGCTTGAGGATCACATGGGTAGATAGGGTAACAAATGAAGAGGTATTGAGACGAGTGAGAGAGGAGAGGTGTTTCTGGCGACTGCTAATGAAGAGAAGAGACAACACAAATTAAGACATCCAGGAATACCAAGCTTAGTTATGGAAGGAGGGATCGAGGACAAGAATTGTAGGGGTATACCAAGGTTAGAATACGTTAAACTGATTGCCTAGAATGTAGGGTGTGGTATCTATGCAGAGATGAAACGATTAGATCAAGACAGTGAGGCATGGAGTGCTGCATCAAACCAGTCAAAAGACTGAAGACTCAAACAAAACTAGAAGGGGCAGATGACCTCGCTGATCCACCCCTTAAAACCTCAATAACTAACTATAAATTTAAAGCGTTTGCTCCTTAAACTATTCATTTAAATTGCGGTGTTTTAGCCGGGTCATCGCTTCTCATCGTAAAACCGGGCACAATACGTTTGATGGCTATTGGCGTTTTAAGAGTCTAACATCGATGTCGTCTGCCCCTCACTTCTGACTTACGAATAACCAAATGGTGTCACACAGGTTTAGGCAGTTACATACCTACCAGTGTTGCGTAATAATTTACGAACACAGAATTATTGTAATTAATTTAACGTTGACTGAAGATTTCATTCAAGTTACAATAGCTTCTAACTTCACAAGCCGATACATTTTTACATTTGAATGATTCCACAGCTTACAATCAAGGAGACATAGTGTAGCTATTGAGCGTGGTGGCGCAGCGGTCAGGGTGCTTGCCTCCCACCTAGGAGGACAGAGTTCAATTGCTGGTTGATTCATGTAAAGTGAAAGGTGGCGTCTAGTGGTTGGGATTTAACGCAAAAAAGGGGTATCGTGGCTTATGATTGCGAGATTAACAGTCGCGCATAACTTAAGGCTTATTTCCCTTCCTTAATCCGGGGTCACTCGCAAGGTGAGCGTCTCACTCACTTTCGTTGATTTATTCTTATTGTTGCAATGTTACAAGAAATTTTCTTTTGAAACTTCCTATACCTTTCAGACTGACTGTTAGGAAGGGTAACAGCCAGTCGTTTGTTATAATAGTAAACATTGACTCTCAGTCCAATATTAAACGCGACAGTGCACTCTTCAGTGAGCGGACCGCTCAATAGCGAGTAATAGTGTTAGTAATAAATATAGTTTTGTCTTATGCTTGTGTTTAGTATAAAATGATAAATAATAATATACTTAAACTTGGTTCTGGGGAACTTTACAAGTTTTAATGGCATCCACTGATCTGATACTTCCTTGTTTTTATGAAATATTTCAGGAAGTGGACTTCAACAATGAGAGTGATTGCATTGATACAGATGAGGTTTACGACGGTGATCATAAGTCTGAAACATAATCGTCTGTAAGTTATAAGTAGAACCCTGCGTGGATAAACAAAACGTTATCCGCATCCGCACGACTGTTAAACGAATACGCTGACATTAAAATAATATTTTTAATTTATAGGCCAGGCGACAGGTCGAAAAAAAAGCCTCAATAAGGAAATAATTAGTGGAAAGCTGGAAATTGCTTTAATCGCTTTATTTGGACCCACATATTACTCTCCCTAGTTTTCCCCCTCGAGCGAATTCAGCGTTGGCCCTTTTGGCCCTAAGAAGGTACCATTTTTTGTTGTTTTGCAAATATCTCCCAAACCATCAACTTTATCATGAAAATACTTAATATAAAAATAATCATGAATAAATTTCCTACAAAAATGTTCTGTACCATTTGTCTCTAATGTGAACCGTTACGATGCTACGACCATTCACTATGGAGCCCTTTTTGATTCTTGCGGAAAAGCTATGGAAATGATATGCCATATCAAAGTTTCTACATGTTATAAATATGTGTCAGCATTCCAGGTGCTCAAGCTGTTAACTTGTTACAAGTATAACAGCTTTTCAATGTAAACACCTGTGGCAAAGTACCTACCATTAGTATTATTATTGCGTAGTATTGGCATAAAATCACTCTTTTCCACACCACCTGGCGGTAGAGTAAATCGCGTTTTTTCTTAGTCCTGTCCCCAGGAGGCCTAATCCACTGTTCAAATATCAAAGTTAATCAATTTTAAACCGTTTTGATGAAGGCTGGCAGTCTTGATCGTCTGCCTTAATTTCTTCGTCATCGCTTTCATCGTCTGTAGCGGTACATTTGTCCGACGTCACAGGGTGCTCAAGATTAACATCGATGTCTCCGTCACAATCAACCATATCATCTTCCTCGGCAGCATTTGTACATGACCATTCCATACAATTCATGCAGATTCTGAAGCCTCGGAGGCCCGTTTTCCTGAAACCACCCGCTGCGTTACATCCTTTCGAACATTTGCAGGACACTGTGTTTAGAAGCGTTTGTGGCGCCGGATCCCTCGTCGTAGATATGGGAGCCAAACCATATTGAGAATTTTTCCAGCCCCAATCCAGTGGATTTGTATCATTTCCATGCCATGTTTGGATTTGATGGTATGTTCTTAAAGAGTGCTCACGTGCCGCTGATTCGGTGGGAGGTAAGCTTGCGAGATTAAATCGATATTTTCATAGAGATTTTGCAAACAGTTGGAACTGCAACTCATTCAGGGTATTTCCCGTGGTTTTGTTGTGAAAAAGCCTAGCCAAAACCAACTGGCCCGCTTTGTCAATTTCATCGGGGTTTGCGTTCACGTCTTGGAAAACCCTAACAGCTGTCTGCAGTTTCTCATTACTCTTCAGCAGTGTTACGAATTTCATTTTGCCCTGCCTGTGAAACGAAGACGTTGTATCGCACCCACTAAACGCATGCAAAATGAGGATGTTTTCCTGCACACACGGCGGGAGATTGAAACTTGTTGCGCAAAATAGTTGTTGTTTGGTTGAACCTTGGCCGGGTTTCATAAAATACATTTTTGTTGAGGGTGGTACACGAGCCGCCAAGATGACCAGGATATTTATATCTTCAGCCACTATAATGACCGAATTGTCTGGCCGAGATAAGTCGAGTGCGGTGGTAACGATGAGCACATCGGCATCTTCTGGAGCTTGTCTGGTTTCGATTCCTTCGCTTTCGAATTTGACGCGCAACAAGTCGATCAATCTTAGTTTGTTTGTGTTATTAGACAAATATTTTGCTTGTGGCATAGGTGCCGTCATGGACTCAATAAATAACATCAGCAGCATCATGCTTGTGCGATCATCGAAGACGTTCAGCGGACTTGGTACTGCGAGCTGCTGGGTCGTCAGGATACCCATAGAAAATAATGACACTGTTTTTGAAGTATCTTTTGACGTAATTCACATATTTGGCACTAATGTCGACAAAAGTATCGGTTTGGTGCCAAATTACACAGGGCAGAAGATATCCTCCGTCGAGAACATGATGTAGGTCCTCAAATGTGGGCTCATCGGTAACAGGATGGAATAATTTATAGAACACAGACTTTTGCGTCTTACGCATTCCCGCTTCATCAAAGATCGCAACCGGATACGGAGCTAGTTCAAACTGGAAATATTGTTTCAATTCGGCATCGGATTTCTTTGCAAGGCAAATGCGTTGGAAAAGCACAAGAGGATCAACAGGAATATCCGTGTTGCGGATTTATATTTTCGAATTTACCGCGCGGAGAGGCATCACGCGATTTTTTCTAAGGAACTTCACATCGCGAAAGTTGTTGCCGGTTATGCCTTTTTGTGCTGCTATTCCAATTTCATAGGCCATATGACAAGTGATTTGTCCATCCCCGACAACTCCTGTGCTTAACGAAACACTGTGTTGTCCACGAGAAAGGGAATCGTGAGTTGATAACCATCCAACAAATTTTCTCAAGTCCGCATCATCGATGTTAATCTTGAGCGCCCTTTGACGTCGGACAAATGTACCGCTTCAGACGATGAAAGCGATGACGGAGAAATTGAGGCAGACGATCAAGACTGCCAGCCTTCATCAAAACAGTTTAAAATCGACTAACTTTGACATTTGAACAGTGGATTAGGCCTCCTGGGGACACCACTTTAAAAAAATCGCGCCATTTACTCTACCGCCAGGTGGTGTGGAAAAGAATGATTTTATTCCAATACTACGCAATAATAATACCAATGGTAGGTACTTTGCCACAGCTGTTTACATTGAGAAGGTGTTATACTTGTAACAAGTTAACAGCTTGTGCACCTGGAATGCTGACAAATATTTATAACATGTAGAAACTTAGATATGGCACATCATTTCCATAGCCTTTCTGCAAGAATCAAAAAGGGCTCCACTTTGAATAGTTGTAGCATCGTAATGGTTCACATTAGAGACAAATGGTACAGAACATGTTTGTAGTAAATTTATTCAAGATTATTCTTTACACTAGGTATTTTGTTGATAAAGTTGATGGTTTGGGAGATATTAGCAAAACAACGAAAAATGGTACATTCTTAGCGCCAAAAGGGCCAACGCCGACTTCGCTCGAGGGGGAAGATTTGGGAGAGTAATATCAGGGTCCAAATAAAGCGATTAAAGCAATTTCCAGCTTTCCACTAAATATTTCCTTAATGATCTACCTGTCGCCTGGACTATTATTAGATAAAGTATACATTATTAAAGCAACACATTTATATATGTGAGACTATCATTATCATGTGGCTATTTTTAAAATGAATGTTATACCGCCAGAATTGCAACCCTTTTTAGTTCGGAGAGTTAGTTATGCTTAATGACAAAATTTGAAAGAGATTAGCTTTACTCATCTTACATTATTTTCCATGGAAAATATTTGTCATAAACATCCGGGTCCTAGTAATGACATTCAACAAGTTCGGATTGAAATCTAAAAACTATACGCAAATTAACTCCAAACATTATCAGCAGCTTATCCGCTATCCGCACAGCCATGCAAACTATATCCGCAAGGCGAAAAGTATTGCGTATATCCGCGGGTTCATCCGCATCCCCGCAGGCCTTTAGTTCTGAGGAAGAGATGCAATTTCGTTGATTGAAAACCGAAATCCAGTCATTTTACAAATGTAAACTGTTTTAGTTTTAGTTGTAAGTATGTAGTTAGTTTGTTTATTAGATATATGTCATTGTTCCTTTAGACTTTGGTGTCTGAGTGTGTCTGATGGCAGTTGCATCGTTTGATATGGTTCATTGTTTCATTAGACTGTGATGTGTGAGGGTGCATGTGAGGGTGCAAGTGAGTGTGCCTGGTGACAGACTGTATTAGTGGTAGTATTTGTTGTTGGTGGAACTTAAGTATTTTTTTCGTTAGTAGAATTTTGGTATTTAATTGTTAATAGAAGGTTAGTATTGTTGTTAGTAGAATTGCTCTTTACTTATTCTGAAAGGGAGTAGCAGTCTTTCAGAATAAATCAATTCTTTACTTGTCTTATAGACGGTTAAGATATTGATAATGTAAGTCGACTAATGGCTACGCTGCGTTCTGATGCACTGCTGAAAGCCACGGGAAGCTACAGCCGTAATGCTATTCCCAAAGAAAGCACCTCTCTATGCATAATTACATGTGATGATGGCCTCCTCCCTTGTAAAATTTCAATCCGGAGGTAAACTAGTCCCCCGTTCGGATCTCCGGGTGGGGACTACTCGAGAGGGGGTTAACATCACAGAAGGTACAAAGAGAAAATCTGACATTCTACGAATCGGAGCGTGGAATGTTATAAGTCTGCTAGGAAGTGGAAGGTTAGAAAACTTAGAAAGGGAAATGGATAGGTTGAGGTTGGATTTGGTTGGGATTCGTGAAATGCACTGGCATGAAGAACAGGACTTTTGGTCAGGAGACTAATGGGTCATTAGCACTAAATCAAACAATGGCCAAGCAGGGGTTGGTCTCATATCGAGTAGGAAACTTGGACAGCGGGTGGAATATTAGAGCGATATAGTGAACGGATTATTGTAGCAAAAATCAATACTAAACCTACGTGCACCACAGTGGTACAAGTCTATATGCCTACCAGTCAAGCTGATGATGAAGATGTTGAAAAGGTCTACGAAGAAATAGATGAAATTCTGAGGTATATCAAGGGTGATGAAAATGTTATAGTAATGTGATTGGTATGCTGTGGTAGGAAAGGGGAGAGAAGGGAAGAGAGTAGGAGATTTCGGATTAGCTGAACGGAATGATAGGGGAAGCAGGCTGATGGAATTCTGCACCGAGCATGAGTTGGGCATAGCTAACACCTTAGTCAATAACCACAATAGAAGAATATACACATGGATGAGACCAGGAGATAAAGGGCGTTACCAAATCGACTTCATTGTGGTCAAGCAGAGGTTTCGAAACCAGATTTTGGTTTGTAAAACATATCCTGGTGCTGACATAAACTCTGACCACAATCTGGTTGTTATGAAATGCAGATTAAAGTTGAAGAACCTGAAGAAAAGTTAAAAGCCAAAAAGGTGGGCAATAGACAGACTGAAAGTGAAGGATGTAAACGAAAGATTCAAGAAGAGTATAAAGGAAGGACTAATAAAAAAAACTAAACAAACTTCAATTGCAGATGAATGGGCACTTTTGAAGAATGAAATAACAAAATCGCAGAAGAAAACATTGGTAGGAAAGAATAGGTAAAAAACCGTGGATCACTCAGGATATACTGGAATTGATGGATGAAAGGCGGAGACACAAGAATGTAAGAGATGAAAAGGGGAAAGCATAATACAGACGTCTGAGAAATGAGGTTAACAAGAAGTGCAAGGAAGCGAAAGAAGAATGGTTGAAAGAGAAATGTGCAGGTATAGAAAATTGTCTGAAATTAGGAAAAGTAGACACAGCTTATCGAAAAATTAAGAATACTTTTGGGGAAAAGAAAACTAAGTGCTGTAATATTAAGGACACAAATGAAAATCCTCTAACAGTTAGGGAAGAAAAGATTGAGAGATGGAAAGCTTACATAGAGTGTTTGTATAAGCGAAGGGAGATTGAGAATCGTGTAATGGAAAGGGAGGAGGAAATTAGTGAGGATGCAAAAGGAGATTTAATATTGAGATCAGAATTTGACACAGCATTGGAGGAATTAAGCAGGAACAAAGCACCTGGCATAGATTATATACCGATTGAGTTGCTACGTTTTCATAGGAGATGAAGGTCTGATCAGGTTACTTCACTTGGTGTGTAGGATTCATGAGACAGGTGAGGTATCCCCTGATTTCAAGAAGAATGTTATCATTCCTATACCAAAGAAAGTGGGAGCTGACAGATGTGAAGATTACCGTTCAATCAGCTTGATTACTCGTGCTTCAAAGATCCTGTCTAGAATAATTTACAAGAGGATGGAAAGCCAGATAGAAACGGAGTTGGGTGAAGACCAGTTTGGTTTCAGAAGAAAGGTAGGAACAAGGGAAGCTGTACTAAGTCTTAGGCTGATTTTGGTAGGTAGAATAAAGAAAGATAAGAGAACGTTCATGGCATTTGTAGACTTAGAAAAGGCTTTCGATAACGTTGATTGGACTAAATTGTTTGACATTTTGAAATCTATTGGAATAAAGTACAGGGATAGGAGGGTGACATGCAATTTATACAGAAACCAGACAGCAGTCATTCGAGCTGAAGGACATGAGAGAAAAACTGGTATTCATAAAGGTGTAAGGCAAGGCTGCAACTTATCACCCATACTTTTCAATCTTTACATTGAACAAGCAATGAAGGAAATTGGAGATTTTTTTTAAGTGGGAATGAAGATTCAAGGAGAAATGATTTCAACTCTGAGATTCGCCGATGACATAGTCATCTTGGCCTACACGCCTGAGGATTTGAATGAGTTTTTGAATGGTATGGACTCCATCCTACGGAAGGAATACATGATGAAAATTAATAAATGTAAAACAAAAATACTGGAATGTAGCCGAAATAAATCAGAAACCTCTATGGACATCAAATTGGCAGGTGAAAAGCTGAAGGAAGTAGGAGTCTTTTGTTACTCAGGATGCAAAATAACTAGTGATGGACGAAGCAAAGAGGATATAAAAATTAGGTTGGGTCAGGCAAGGAAAGCATTTCCACAAAAAAGGAATCTTTTGACATTTAGGTATTAGAAAGTTATTTTTGAAATCCTTTGTCTGGAGCGTGGCGCTCTATGAAAGTGAAACTTGGACTATTGGTGCAGCAAAAAAGAGGAGAATTGAAGCATTTGAAATGTGGTGTTACACGAGAATGATGAAGATCAGATGAGTAGATAGGGTTCCAAACGAAGAGTATTAAGACGAGTGGGAGAGAGAGATGTTTCTGGTGACTGCTAATGAAGTGAAGAGATAGGTTAGTAGGACACATACTAAGACACCCAGAAATAGCAAGCTTAGTTATGGAAGGAAGGGTAGAGGACAAGAACTGTAGGGGTAGACCAAGGTTAGAATATGTTAAACAGATTGCCTAGAATGTAGGGTGTGGTAGCTATGCAGAGATGAAACGATTAGATCAAGACAGGTAGACATGGAGATCTGCATCAAACCAGTCAAAAGACTGAAGACTCAAACAACACTAGAAGGGGCAGATGACCTCGCTGATCCACCCCTTAAAACCTCAATAACTAACTATAAATTTAAAGCGTTTGCTCCTTAAACGATTCATTTAAATTGGGGTGTTATACCGACAGTAGTGGCTACGCTGGCTAACGCGCAGTGTTAGGTCATGGGGCCAAGCTCTCTGCTGACTCGGTAGACGCGTGGGTTCGATCCCCACTGTCGGCCGTCCTTGAAATGGTTTTCCGTGGTTTCCCATTTTCAACACCAGGCAAATGCTGGGACGGTACCTTCTGACAGGCCATGGCCGCTTCCTTCCATATCCTTCTCCAATTTCATTCACCTTAATCCATTCCATCTCTCATCCCGACGCGCAGGTCGCCCACGGGCGTCGAATAGAAAGACCTGCACTAGGTCTCTGAGGACACCACACGGGGAAAAAAAACGCCGGGTCATCGCTTCTCATCGCAAAACCGGGCACAATACGTTTGATGGCTATTGGCGTTTTAAGAGTCTAACATCGAGGTCGTCTGCCCCTCACTTCTGACTTACGAATAACCAAATGGTGTCACACAGGTTTAGGCAGTTACATACCTACCAGTGTTGCGTAATAATTTACGAACACAGAATTATTGTAATTAATTTAACGTTGACTGAAGATTTCATTCAAGTTACAATAGCTTCTAACTTCACAAGACGATAAATTTTTACAGTTGAATGATTCCACAGCTTACAATCAAAGAGACATAGTGTAGCTATTGTAAGATATACAGGCCATTAAATGGAACGGTTAACAAAAACCTGTAGGCTACACATTAAGAGTGTAATTAATATTATTTTGACAGTCTTATAGGTTAGTTCTTGCTTAATGTGCCATTAGTGAACGTATTTTCGTTTAAAGGTAGGCAATTCTTATGGAACACATTTTGTATGCCATTAGAGTTTCATTTGATATTGATCAAAAATAAAATTAAAGCTTTCTTAAATAATAATAATAATAATAATAATAATAATAAGTGATTTTTGAAAGGCGGAAAAAATACGACACGCATGTCATACGATGTTGGCATGTCAAAGAACCCATTTGAATGCAGTAGGCCGTGTTCATAATGACAAAATTAATCTCGGGAGTTTACGCCAACCCATAGTTCCTCATTTCTATAGAGAGCGCTAGAGTGTTCAAGGAGCTTAGATAACTAACCTCCTTGACTTTCATAGTGATTCAAGGAACAACGAAATTCGACATGCAAGCTACCCTCTGGGTGTCAAATTACAAAGCTTGCACCCGGCACCCGAGGCCATACGATATTATTATTATTAGTAGTATTATTATAATAATCATTATTATTATTATTATTATTATTATTATTATTATTATTATTATTAAAACTCAGCAATTTTTCTAGATTTATGGCGTGTGTTGTGTGGGGTTTCACCCAGGCACAACAAGCTGACTCATCAGCGGGCTCTTGATGTCCGTGTCCGGACCCCCACAGGAGTAGCGAACTGTGAACTACTTCCCTTGTTATGAAGAGCACGTTCGCCTCTTAACTGCGAGAGCTAAATCCTCAAGCAACATTTCATCTCCCTTTAAAGGCTTCCAGAATTAAGGTATATTGGCTTTCACGGCCGCGAATAAAAACTCGGCAATTTTTAAAATAGAATACTTGAACCCTGATACGACAGCGAGACGTATTTTGATATTATTGATTGGCATTAATTTGGCTGCAGGCTGGAGGAGCTATACACTCATCTTTCACTTAGGAGATAGATAGGCAATCCCGCCATGCTCTTGATCACGTGGACAGGACATGCTCACTAACTTATTCCTGCAACTGTCTGATGCACATATAAAATGATAATCGACAGAGTTCGACTGTCAATCTCGATACAGGAGAGATGCATCATGGGTAGACTGCCAGCTGGAGCATCTACGAGCAGTTCTGATATGACACACACTTGAGTTTTGTGACACACGCAGTGAACATGCTATCGCCTTAGTAAGAAAGTTTCGTTAATCACGCAGTCATACGAGTGTACTCTACTCGCGGCGCGGAGCGAACGGGCGGATTGCTACATAGCAATATGCGGTTGTTCGTATTTCTGGCGTGTTTGATATAACCCAGAGAGTAGATATACGCGAGTGAGCTTAGTTATTGCATGGACTTGTCAGTACAAACTTCACGATGAGGAAATCTACTACATATATGGTTGAAATGCAGGAAAGCATTAGTATTATCAAGAACTATACGACTGGACATTATTGTGAGAATATAGCTGCTGCAGCAATGTTGGGCTAAGCAGATCGTACAGGAATGTAATGCAGAGGCAGGATTGATCATTTGGAGTGACAACCTTATTAATACTACAATGAAGAAAAAGAAACGATGGGGAGCGTTCGTTCTAACCCAGTGGTTTTGAAGTACCGGAGAATGAAGAAATAACTCCAAATGAACGAAACTACTTTACTGATAACGTCGAGGGAGCCTTGTACAAGTAATATGTAGGAACTCCGTTTCGTAGACAGTGGTTTTCGAGTTAGGAGGAAGTTGGTTCGACGACTTACAGCTCCAGCCATGGACTACTCAGGGAAGAGAGTTCAGTTCCTGTAAGGAATGTATATTCCTTTACTTTCTTCAATCTCAACCAGAACATCGTTCAAGGTAGCTGGAAACTTTTCTTTCTTGTAGACAGTAGACTTTGTCATTTTTAGTTCGATACTTTTCACCAATATTTTATTAAATAGTATGAAATTCATTCGAAGACTAGATTTGGTTCCTTTTATCATTTCTGTCGGAGAGTGTAATTTATTGTGTAGTTAACAGTAATCGTAATGCTATTTAGAGCATTACTTATTGTTCATTTTTGAAAATTTTGGAAATAAAACCAAGCATTTTATTTTGTTGGGAAGATATCTGCAGCATAATTAGGACCAAGACGACGATATCTTTGTATAAGAATAGCAATTAGGAAGAAGATGGCCACACACACGTGCATTTGAACTATTCCAAAATACTTCAGTGATACTCTTCGTTTGGACTTATGACATTCCAGTAGAAATTCTTTCTTTTAGAAATGATAGTTCATTTTCATCATTATTTTCCATGGGTATGGAATTATAGAAATCGTCCAGCTAGAACAATTGTGAATTGATTATCAAGGCATTTGTAGCCTACTTTCATATTTCTTTTGATTAGAGATTTTTTCTTTTTAACTGAAACTTTAGTTCGTTCAGTCTTTAGCTTGTGTTATTCTAACTCGTTTTTGGTAGGCTCTTGGCTAGATCATCGTTTGATTTAATGGTTTGCGTGTATCTATTGATATGATAATAGACTCCTTTCCATGGTGTAAGTCTCACGTGTTTTCTTCTGAGTAATTGAGCCATTTTTCGAGTTTGGATAGGCGAAACTGAACCGACTATTTTACTAGTGTCTATCTACCATTTTTTTATATATAAATTATTATGGAAATAATTATATATATATATATTGGAGTAGTGAACTAATTTAACAGTTCAAACAAGTATAACAGAATTCGTCATAGACTTAAATGACGATAATTTATGGAAGTAGATAATACAATTTATCTAATAAATTGTTGCATCTTGTTTAGTGAAGTTGGAAAGGAGGTACTCTGTGACACTTCTATATTCGTCTACGGTAAGGCATGATATTTTCAGAGTAATTTTTGAAAGGTTTTAAGTTTAATTACGTTTGGTAAAAATGCTTGACAGCTTTGGAAAGCTGAATTGTTGTATTGCAATTTAATGCATACGAATTTATTGTGTTAATGAAGGGAATATTTGACATCATTGGATGGTCAACCTTAATATTGTATAATGTACTCGTAGTCTTTTGTGAAGACATTAACGTAGTCATTTCGTTTTGTAAGAGTGAAATTAGCTTTTGAGCTATCACCAATTTGGATAGGAAGTTGTAGTAAACGTGAATTGGAATCACGAATGTTTCTCTTAAATGATTGTTTTAATTCAAGTAACCCTACGTTTTTATTCTTGCCTATTAAGATTTGCCGGAGATGAATTGCTTATATCATGACACACATATTTAAGTGACACAGCCACTTCTCGAATAACTTTAATTAATTCATGCAATATAATACATTTGATATTTCAGTGATTTTAGCAAAAATTTACTGCATTCATTGAAGCATCTAGATAGTTAATAAACTATTTCATAACTTGTAACACTATTCGATTATCTTAATTGATTGTTGAATGCAACAAATTAAGAGAATTATAACCTTGAGGTATACTTGTAAAACTAAATGGAAATGGGCAGCGATGATAACGAAATCCAAACTAAGGATGTAACCTGTATATAAAATGTAAGATATGTATAAATTTTTAAGAGGGGTATAGCATCAGTGCATGATTTAATATTGTATTTTTCTTGTAATTTGTTCAATGGATGAGATATTTAAACACTGCGATTTAGAGCAGTAAGATGGGGCCTTATTATAGGCGTTTATTTAAAACTATTTTCGTCTTTTGATCTAAAGAAGCTTTTCTTTATTTTTGTGTCTAGTTGACAGACACACACCATTTGCCAGTTAATAAACTGAATTTAATTTTTAAAAATCTTAGAACGACTGGTGTTTTCTATTAAAAAAAGGAGTGCGTTAGGAGGACCAGTGGGTGGTTCTTCCTTGAGTTTGCTTAAACTTAACGCCCGAGATACTTTCGTTCTATTTTAGAGTCTCTTGTTCGAGTTCCTTTAGAGCTTCGTTTCATAAAATATGTATACACAACTAGCACCTTTGTACCGCATTCTTTAATATCGACGTATCCTGATCCCTGGTTGATCCTAGTTGGTAGGTTTTTAGGGGTTATTTCAGCCGGGAACTTCTACAATCTACGATCCAGCTTTTCCATCGGATTTCAACAGGTAAGACCACGTGGATTACGGGTACATCTATATATGGCGGCCCAACCTATGGGGCTTTCGAATTGGCATTCTCGAGTTCTGCAATGCTAAACCCATGTGTGAGAATCCATTTTTATGAGTTTATTGAGTTTAGCAGTTTTCGAACGATGTATTCGTTAGCATAATTTTCTTTGGCACTGCTACGATTATACACGTCGAATTCGTTGGGAATTCACGTTTCTTCAAAACGTGAAGATGAGTTGACTCAATCTACCTGGCATACAGATAGAATTATCGCCATTGCTTAAATTTATTTGTTGTGTGTGTGCCTAGTAAAATGTAATTTGTTTGATTACGACATGACCATAAAGGAGATTTCTAGGAATTTTTTATGGATCAGCGTGGTCAGATGGGACATGACATGGGGTCATTTTTTCACTCCATGCTTGTCGGCTATTTCGTGTTAGTTACCGGCGATGATTATTTGTAGATCATCTGTAATAATAGAATCACTTTCTTTAATAATATAATAAATAATTCACCATTTCAACTTTAATTTAAACCGTTTCTAATATAAATCACCGTCGTTGCATTCCTCCTATTTTCTTATAGACTTAATTTATATAATAAGTTTAGAAGCAAAACGAAATTCAATGCTTGTATTGGTGAAAAGGGTCATTCTAAATGTGTCAGTTCTGCTATTTATGTATTGCATTCCTGTGTTTTCTATAATTGTACTTATCATGACAGCTGTGTCAATTGAGGACATTGCCAATATGTTGACGGCAATACAGGAGAAGATGGGCAGTCACACTAATGAATTAGCTGAGATCAGGAGTAATTGCCAAACTAGTTTTGACAGTATCAACGCCATTGTCAATAAGAATACTGAATTAGTTCAGGAATCTGTAGGGGTTCAGGAATCTGTAGGGGAGAATTTGAAGGCAGACATTAGTCAAATGCACTTGTCCCTCAAATATCTTCAAGATAGTAATCGCAAGATTTCAGCTAAAACTAAAGATATAAAAGAAAAGATAGATGATATAGAAACAGGCATCGACAGTGTGACAGCCGATGTCAGGCTTCTTCAACTTGACATTAGTAATATTAATGTAGAAGTTAGCCATGTTAGATCTAATGTTGCATCATTAGAAGTAAGAGCCATTAGCACTGAAGGCAAATTAGATGCAGCTCAAGTTGATATAACTGCAATGCAGGGTAAAATAGATTCAACTGAAGGCAAATTAGACGCAGCTCAAGTTGATATAACTGCAATGCAGGGTAAAATAGATTCAACTGAAGGCAAATTTGATGCAGCTCAAGTTGATATAACTGCAATGCAGGGTAAAATAAATTCAACTGAAAATAAAATAGATTCGACTGAGAAAAAGATAGATGCCACTCAGGCTAAAATTAACCTAACAGAAAGCATTGTAACTGGTATACGATCTAGTATTTCTACCATAAAGGAGGATGTTAGAAATATTAAATCGGAACTAGACAGTAACCAAAAAGAAAATAAAGATAGCTTAAATGCATTGCAATTGCAGTTTTCAAACGAAGCAGTTACAACGCAAGAAACTCTAGCTAAATTAGAGGGTGATATGGCCCAACTTAAGGAAAAGGTTGAAGAACACAACAAGGTCTTGAGAAAAGATATAGAGATCGATCTCAAGGCTATTGTTAACGATCAAGTGACCATCTTAAGGGGGGAAATCACAAAAATAAATGAAGATGTCATTAAAAGTATTAAGTCAGATTTTGAATTAAAGATTAACAGAACGGAAATAAGACTTAACCAAGATATTTCTCAGGCTAGAATAGACACTGATAAACGAATCGATTCAGTTCAGACTATGCAGGTCGAAAGCGTCACTGTTCTTAGGGAGGATTTAGAAACGCAGATTAAAGCTTAATTCTGAAAGTAGACCAAGTTAAGATAGATCTAAACTCAGAGCGTAAAAAGAAAACATCGGAATTAAACGAGATTAGACAAGAGTTGCAAACGTTCAGTTTAAAGGATCACATAGACATAAATAAATTAAGAGAGGAAATCAAGTCACAATTGGACGCGTTGGGGAAACCTATAAATTCCGATGGGGAAGGAATGGTACACCATTTAAGGGACAGGATGGATACCACCACTCCAGCTAGAAACTATTTAGCGCGGTTGAATAAGGCACGTGAAGCAGAACAGAGTCAGGATAGATCAGAGATCCCGAAGGAGGCTACATCAGAAATAAATCCCAGAGATTTTAGGACATCAACGCCTAATGACAGATCTAATGTCATGATAGTAAGGAATTACGAGGAGAAAATTAAGAAATTTTCAAATACGGAGGGCTTAACTCCCATAGAATTCATTAGAAATCTACAAGATCATTTTGCGGAACATCATGTTACAAGGGACAGAGAACTGCGGATTGTTGAGAAGCATCTGGCAGATGTACCGTTAAATTGGTTCCGCGCTTTCCGATACACTTTCGATAACTTCGAACAGTTTTCGGAAGCATTTATTAAAAGATTCTGGTCAATAGAGATACAACACGCAGTGAGGGCGGAAGTATATTCAAGGAAGTATAGTAGTACTGGACCCACCAGTTACTCTGAATTCTTCACATCTCAGTTAGCCCGCCTTAGATATCCTCAACCCCCACTGAGACAGGAGGAAATTCTCGAGACCATTTCACGCCAGTTACCGGTGGAAGTTAGAAGGAATTTAATCTCATCAGGCGTAGAGGATTTAGCGGCAATGGACGACTTGCTGCGTAGGCTCGACCATACTTCTATGTCGCCTACCATAGTCAAAAGCGGAAGGACGGAAACTAAGACCGTGAACGCGGTAGTCGTTGATCAAACTCAACAAACAGAAAGGTCAAATAGGACAGAATCTAGATGGGAAGGTCCGATGAGGAACAGTAGAACGTATAGTCGAAGGTTTGATGATAGAAACAACCAGCGACCATATGGAAACTACCAACAGAGATATGACCGAGACCGGGATAGACCTAATCAAACAGATCGTAATCAAGAAAGATATAAACCTTACGAAGGTAGAAATAGGAATGACAGGTATATGAATGGAAATCAGGAAAGGGAACAATACCAACCTAGGAACAACAGATATCGAGGTTATCAGAACAATAACCGATACTACGATAATAGGGATAGACAAGGCCAGTATCAGCAACATAACAGAGGTCAACAAGGGTTGGCCAGATAAATAAACTACCGAGACAAGAACTATTATAACCAGGAAGATAAAGAACAGTTTAGAAAGGACAGGGATAGGCGTGAAGAAAGGAAGGATCGAAGGGACACATAAAGTGAGCCAGAACCTAACAATAGCCATCACACTAGTGACAATGAAAGGGGTTCACAAGAAAAAAAAAACGCCAATTACGAAATCCCGGAAGGATTAAACAGCCAGCCGTCTCCATTTGACATAATTATACAAGATGTTTATGAGGTCACGGACGAAGATTAGTTGCACGAAGAAAAGGAAGGAATTGTGAGTGAACGAGCTGAATTGCCTATTATTGAAATCTCTGTGGGCAAACAACATTGTAGGTCTCTCATAGACACGGGAGCGGTCATTTAAATCATGTCCGAAGATTGCTTTTTGAAATTAGAAAAGGAACAACAATTTACCACGTTGCCAGCTTCATCGATCAAAGTTAGAGGACTATTTCAGGATAAGTCAATGAAATGTAAATTACAAGTCCAGCTGAAGTTCAGTATAAATGAAAGATGTTTTGAACATATTTTTGTGGTGCTCAAAAATATCAACTTTGAAATAATCCTAGGGATCGACTTTATTACCCGTGCCAGAATCACCATTGACATGGACAGGAGAATTATCAGGTTCCCAGAGAAAACTATTAGGAAGATAGTACCTGAAGATATTGATTCCAATGAGGATGTGGAAAATTTGATCAGGGAAGAAGTTTCAGAAAATATGATAAACCAGATCGAGCAAGAAAGAGAGCATTATGCACTTTACGTCGAGGGATTTGAAGAAATAGGAAAATTCAATGCGAAGAACCTCAGAAAGTATTTTAAGAGAGTGGAATAAAACGCAAAATACTGTTCATTAACGAATACCTAGAATGGTGTAATAAAAGTATTCGCACAATTTTATTAGCTAGGTTGGGAGGAGGATGAGCCAGTATTTAGCTGAATACTTGAACCCTGATACGACAGCGAGACGTATTTTGATATTATTTATTGGCATTAATTTGGCTGCAGGCTGGAGGAGCTATACACTCATATTTCACTTAGGAGATAGATAGGCAATCCCGCCATGCTCTTGATCACGTGGACAGGACATGCTCACTAACTTATTCCTGCAACTGTCTGATGCACATATAAAATGATAATCGACAGAGTTCGATTGTCAATCTCGATACAGGAGAGATGCATCATGGGTAGACTGCCAGCTGGAACATCTACGAACAATTCTGATATGACACACACTTGAGTTTTGTGACACACGCAGTGAACATGCTATCGCCTTAGTAAGAAAGTTTCGTTAATCACGCAGTCATACGAGTGTACTCTACTCGCGGCGCGGAGCGAACGGGCGGATTGCTACATAGCAATATGCGGTTGTTCGTATTTCTGGCGTGTTTGATATAACCCAGAGAGTAGATATACGCGAGTGAGCTTAGTTATTGCATGGACTTGTCAGTACAAACTTCACGATGAGGAAATCTACTACATATATGGTTGAAATGTAGGAAAGCATTAGTATTATCAAGAACAATACGACTGGACTTTATTGTGAGAATATAGCTGCTGCAGCAATGTTGGGCTAAGCAGATCGTACAGGAATGTAATGCAGAGGCAGGATTGATCATTTGGAGTGACAACCTTATTAATACTACAATGAAGAAAAAGAAACGATGGGGAGCGTTCGTTCTAACCCAGTGGTTTTGAAGTACCGGAGAATGAAGAAACAACTCCAAATGAACGAAACTACTTTACTGATAACGTCGAGGGAGCCTAGTACAAGTAATATGTTGGAACTCCGTTTCGTAGACAGTGGTTTTCGAGTTAGGAGGAAGTTGGTTCGACGACTTACAGCTCCAGCCATGGACTACTCAGGGAAGAGAGTTCAGTTCCTGTAAGGAATGTATATTCCTTTACTTTCTTCAATCTCAACCAGAACATCGTTCAAGGTAGCTGGAAACTTTTCTTTCTTGTAGACAGTAGACTTTGTCATTTTTAGTTCGATACTTTTCACCAATATTTTATTAAATAGTATGAAATTCATTCGAAGACTAGATTTGGTTCCTTTTATCATTTCTGTCGGAGAGTGTAATTTATTGTGTAGTTAACAGTAATCGTAATGCTATTTAGAGCATTACTTATTGTTCATTTTTGAAAATTTTGGAAATAAAACCAAGCATTTTATTTTGTTGGGAAGATATCTGCAGCATAATTAGGACCAAGACGACGATATCTTTGTATAAGAATAGCAATTAGGAAGAAGATGGCCACACACACGTGCATTTGAACTATTCCAAAATACTTCAGTGATACTCTTCGTTTGGACTTATGACATTCCAGTAGAAATTCTTTCTTTTAGAAATGATAGTTCATTTTCATCATTATTTTCCATGGGTATGGAATTATAGAAATCGTCCAGCTAGAACAATTGTGAATTGATTATCAAGGCATTTGTAGCCTACTTTCATATTTCTTTTGATTAGAGATTTTTTCTTTTTAACTGAAACTTTAGTTCGTTCAGTCTTTAGCTTGTGTTATTCTAACTCGTTTTTTGGTAGGCTCTTGGCTAGATCATCGTTTGATTTAATGGTTTGCGTGTATCTATTGATATGATAATAGACTCCTTTCCATGGTGTAAGTCTCACGTGTTTTCTTCTGAGTAGTTGAGCCATTTTTCGAGTTTGGATAGGCGAAACTGAACCGACTATTTTACTAGTGTCATCTACCATTTTTAGCCTACTTTCGATTTTTGCAAAAAATGAAAGTAGACTTATGAGATCAACACAGGGCGAAAAAAGTGTGTCTGTCTGTGTGTGTGTATGTGTGTGTGTGAGTTTGTGTGTGTGTGTGTATGTGTGTGTGTGAGTCTGTGTGTGTGTGTGTGTGTCTGTGTGTGTGAGTGTGTGTACTCTGAATGTCTGTCCCCCCCTATCAATTCGAACACGGTGAATGCAAATTGAAAGAAATTTGGTACAAAGGTAGCACTAGCAAAGGACACCTCAGTGTCATGTTTTATATCGCCGCCATCTTTACTAAAACTGAATGGCGGCCACTCAAACGTTCAAAACGTAAAATCAAATAACGACTAACCAAATCATCCGATCTCTACCAAATTTGGCAACAACATACCTTCGTATAGGATGCGTCTTGTGACCAAATTACAAGGTCGTCCGCCATACCATTTCAGGATGGCGGCCGTGCGAATTATGCAAACTTTATAATCCATATCATGGGACCCACCAGTTCCGATTATCGAGCCGAGAATCGTTTTTACTGTTCTAAAGGAAGAGGCACGTTCGAAATTAAAAGTTTATTTTGTAATACTATAGTGCAGACGTGATTTTAAAAAGCTGAACTGATTCAGTAATAAGACAAGATGGCAGCGGATATCTTGTGCCGGACTTATATTTCACTAATTTGAGTATTGCATGCAATATAGCGTACTGATAAAAAATAAATAAACTTTGTATGAAATGCTTTATATATAAATAATATACTCCAGTGATGAAATCGTTTAGTATAAATCATTATTTGCTAACAAGTTCTATGTAAGTCATTTTAAATAGAACGATATTCGTTGACACAATTAGCTCAGTGGTAGAGCGTTAGCCTATCGCTCAAATGCCTATGGTTCAAACCCGATCAGAGCTAGGTTTTTTGCTTGAAATGTTATATGTTTATTGTTTTGTAATGACTCAGATGTTTTAAAATTAAGCGTTATATTGTGCACATTATGGTGTAAAATATATATTTAATTAAAACATAATTCGCCAGCAGATTTACTCGGGACATCTAGCTGCCAAAAAGGTAACTTCCAGATTTTATTGAAAAGTTTCTTCTCCTGGCCGCTAGAATGCACTCGCTCTGTTAGGATTATATTGTTCGATATTTCACCAATAGATGTCACGACTAGTCTACGTGGGGATCCATTGATTACTATACCATTATCATTCTATGCGCATCGAATTTGAAGAATGACAAGATGATACTACGATACATTTTAACTTTTTATTTTAAAGGGTTTGTAACAGCCTATTTTGCGTTACTTGAAAATGTTATTAAGCGTTATATTGTGCACATTATGGTGTAAAATATATATTTAATTAAAACATAATTCGCCAGCAGATTTACTCGAGACATCTAGCTGCCAAAAAGGTAACTTCCAGATTTTATTGAAAAGTTTCTTCTTCTGGCCGCTAGAATGCACTCGCTCTGTTAGGATTATATTATCGAAAATATCCACATAGTTTGTATACACACGTCTCTGTAGGGTCATGGAAAGATTTGTTAATTCAATTAGGGTTGTGAAAGCCATGCACAACCAGACGTGTAAAGACATGCCTCAACTCAAAGTTGGATGTTGCCCACGGCAGGTCGTAATAATAATAATAATAATAATGTTATTGGTTTTACATCCCTTTTAACTACTGCTGATTTTAGAGACACCGGGGTGCCGGAATTTTGGCCCGAAGGGGATCATTAACGTGCCAGTAAATGTACTGACACGGCTCCCTCGCATTTGTGCACCCTCAAATGCCAGCTGACTGCGCCAGGATACGAACCTGCAACCTAGGGCCCAGCAAGCGAGAACGTTACCGCTGAGCCACGCCGCCAGTCCGGTCGATTATGTCTCCAGATCCATAACATTCTTGATATACTTCTTATCTTTCTTTCTTCAATGATGGTAGCAGTTTTTATCTAGGTTGTGGCGTTTGGTAGAGGTAAATCGTTTCTAAGGTCTTCAACAAAGAATAGTTCTATTATACTCTTTGATAATAACAACGAGTTATAACTATACTCATACATTTAGGAGAAAGTAGGCTATATGTTCTTTACTGAACATCTTGTTTATATATAAATTATTATGGAAATAATTATATATATATATATATTGGAGTAGTGAACTAATTTAACAGTTCAAACAAGTATAACAGAATTCGTCATAGACTTAAATGACGATAATTTATGGAAGTAGATAATACAATTTATCTAATAAATTGTTGCATCTTGTTTAGTGAAGTTGGAAAGGAGGTACTCTGTGACACTTCTATATTCGTCTACGGTAAGGCATGATATTTTCAGAGTAATTTTTGAAAGGTTTTAAGTTTAATTACGTTTGGTAAAAATGCTTGACAGCTTTGGAAAGCTGAATTGTTGTATTGCAATTTAATGCATACGAATTTATTGTGTTAATGAAGGGAATATTTGACATCATTGGATGGTCAACCTTAATATTGTATAATGTACTCGTAGTCTTTTGTGAAGACATTAACGTAGTCATTTCGTTTTGTAAGAGTGAAATTAGCTTTTGAGCTATCACCAATTTGGATAGGAAGTTGTAGTAAACGTGAATTGGAATCACGAATGTTTCTCTTAAATGATTGTTTTAATTCAAGTAACCCTACGTTTTTATTCTTGCCTATTAAGATTTGCCGGAGATGAATTGCTTATATCATGACACACATATTTAAGTGACACAGCCACTTCTCGAATAACTTTAATTAATTCATGCAATATAATACATTTGATATTTCAGTGATTTTAGCAAAAATTTACTGCATTCATTGAAGCATCTAGATAGTTAATAAACTATTTCATAACTTGTAACACTATTCGATTATCTTAATTGATTGTTGAATGCAACAAATTAAGAGAATTATAACCTTGAGGTATACTTGTAAAACTAAATGGAAATGGGCAGCGATGATAACGAAATCCAAACTAAGGATGTAACCTGTATATAAAATGTAAGATATGTATAAATTTTTAAGAGGGGTATAGCATCAGTGCATGATTTAATATTGTATTTTTCTTGTAATTTGTTCAATGGATGAGATATTTAAACACTGCGATTTAGAGCAGTAAGATGGGGCCTTATTATAGGCGTTTATTTAAAACTATTTTCGTCTTTTGATCTAAAGAAGCTTTTCTTTATTTTTGTGTCTAGTTGACAGACACACACCATTTGCCAGTTAATAAACTGAATTTAATTTTTAAAAATCTTAGAACGACTGGTGTTTTCTATTAAAAAAGGAGTGCGTTAGGAGGACCAGTGGGTGGTTCTTCCTTGAGTTTGCTTAAACTTAACGCCCGAGATACTTTCGTTCTATTTTAGAGTCTCTTGTTCGAGTTCCTTTAGAGCTTCGTTTCATAAAATATGTATACACAACTAGCACCTTTGTACCGCATTCTTTAATATCGACGTATCCTGATCCCTGGTTGATCCTAGTTGGTAGGTTTTTAGGGGTTATTTCAGCCGGGAACTTCTACAATCTACGATCCAGCTTTTCCATCGGATTTCAACAGGTAAGACCACGTGGATTACGGGTACATCTATATATGGCGGCCCAACCTATGGGGCTTTCGAATTGGCATTCTCGAGTTCTGCAATGCTAAACCCATGTGTGAGAATCCATTTTTATGAGTTTATTGAGTTTAGCAGTTTTCGAACGATGTATTCGTTAGCATAATTTTCTTTGGCACTGCTACGATTATACACGTCGAATTCGTTGGGAATTCACGTTTCTTCAAAACGTGAAGATGAGTTGACTCAATCTACCTGGCATACAGATAGAATTATCGCCATTGCTTAAATTTATTTGTTGTGTGTGTGCCTAGTAAAATGTAATTTGTTTGATTACGACATGACCATAAAGGAGATTTCTAGGAATTTTTTATGGATCAGCGTGGTCAGATGGGACATGACATGGGGTCATTTTTTCACTCCATGCTTGTCGGCCATTTCGTGTTAGTTACCGGCGATGATTATTTGTAGATCATCTGTAATAATAGAATCACTTTCTTTAATAATATAATAAATAATTCACCATTTCAACTTTAATTTAAACCGTTTCTAATATAAATCACCGTCGTTGCATTCCTCCTATTTTCTTATAGACTTAATTTATATAATAAGTTTAGAAGCAAAACGAAATTCAATGCTTGTATTGGTGAAAAGGGTCATTCTAAATGTGTCAGTTCTGCTATTTATGTATTGCATTCCTGTGTTTTCTATAATTGTACTTATCATGACAGCTGTGTCAATTGAGGACATTGCCAATATGTTGACGGCAATACAGGAGAAGATGGGCAGTCACACTAATGAATTAGCTGAGATCAGGAGTAATTGCCAAACTAGTTCTGACAGTATCAACGCCATTGTCAATAAGAATACTGAATTAGTTCAGGAATCTGTAGGGGTTCAGGAATCTGTAGGGGAGAATTTGAAGGCAGACATTAGTCAAATGCACTTGTCCCTCAAATATCTTCAAGATAGTAATCGCAAGATTTCAGCTAAAACTAAAGATATAAAAGAAAAGATAGATGATATAGAAACAGGCATCGACAGTGTGACAGCCGATGTCAGGCTTCTTCAACTTGACATTAGTAATATTAATGTAGAAGTTAGCCATGTTAGATCTAATGTTGCATCATTAGAAGTAAGAGCCATTAGCACTGAAGGCAAATTAGATGCAGCTCAAGTTGATATAACTGCAATGCAGGGTAAAATAGATTCAACTGAAGGCAAATTAGACGCAGCTCAAGTTGATATAACTGCAATGCAGGGTAAAATAGATTCAACTGAAGGCAAATTTGATGCAGCTCAAGTTGATATAACTGCAATGCAGGGTAAAATAAATTCAACTGAAAATAAAATAGATTCGACTGAGAAAAAGATAGATGCCACTCAGGCTAAAATTAACCTAACAGAAAGCATTGTAACTGGTATACGATCTAGTATTTCTACCATAAAGGAGGATGTTAGAAATATTAAATCGGAACTAGACAGTAACCAAAAAGAAAATAAAGATAGCTTAAATGCATTGCAATTGCAGTTTTCAAACGAAGCAATTACAACGCAAGAAACTTTAGCTAAATTAGAGGGTGATATGGCCCAACTTAAGGAAAAGGTTGAAGAACACAACAAGGTCTTGAGAAAGGATATAGAGATCGATCTCAAGGCTATTGTTAACGATCAAGTGACCATCTTAAGGGGGGAAATCACAAAAATAAATGAAGATGTCATTAAAAGTATTAAGTCAGATTTTGAATTAAAGATTAACAGAACGGAAATAAGACTTAACCAAGATATTTCTCAGGCTAGAATAGACACTGATAAACGAATCGATTCAGTTCAGACTATGCAGGTCGAAAGCGTCACTGTTCTTAGGGAGGATTTAGAAACGCAGATTAAAGCTTAGTTCTGAAAGTAGACCAAGTTAAGATAGATCTAAACTCAGAGCGTAAAAAGAAAACATCGGAATTAAACGAGATTAGACAAGAGTTGCAAACGTTCAGTTTAAAGGATCACATAGACATAAATAAATTAAGAGAGGAAATCAAGTCACAATTGGACGCGTTGGGGAAACCTATAAATTCCGATGGGGAAGGAATGGTACACCATTTAAGGGACAGGATGGATACCACAACTCCAGCTAGAAACTATTTAGCGCGGTTGAATAAGGCACGTGAAGCAGAACAGAGTCAGGCTAGATCAGAGATCCCGAAGGAGGCTACATCAGAAATAAATCCCAGAGATTTTAGGACATCAACGCCTAATGACAGATCTAATGTCATGATAGTAAGGAATTACGAGGAGAAAATTAAGAAATTTTCAAATACGGAGGGCTTAACTCCCATAGAATTCATTAGAAATCTACAAGATCATTTTGCGGAACATCATGTTACAAGGGACAGAGAACTGCGGATTGTTGAGAAGCATCTGGCAGATGTACCGTTAAATTGGTTCCGCGCTTTCCGATACACTTTCGATAACTTCGAACAGTTTTCGGAAGCATTTATTAAAAGATTCTGGTCAATAGAGATACAACACGCAGTGAGGGCGGAAGTATATTCAAGGAAGTATAGTAGTACTGGACCCACCAGTTACTCTGAATTCTTCACATCTCAGTTAGCCCGCCTTAGATATCCTCAACCCCCACTGAGACAGGAGGAAATTCTCGAGACCATTTCACGCCAGTTACCGGTGGAAGTTAGAAGGAATTTAATCTCATCAGGCGTAGAGGATTTAGCGGCAATGGACGACTTGCTGCGTAGGCTCGACCATACTTCTATGTCGCCTACCATAGTCAAAAGCGGAAGGACGGAAACTAAGACCGTGAACGCGGTAGTCGTTGATCAAACTCAACAAACAGAAAGGTCAAATAGGACAGAATCTAGATGGGAAGGTCCGATGAGGAACAGTAGAACGTATAGTCGAAGGTTTGATGATAGAAACAACCAGCGACCATATGGAAACTACCAACAGAGATATGACCGAGACCGGGATAGACCTAATCAAACAGATCGTAATCAAGAAAGATATAAACCTTACGAAGGTAGAAATAGGAATGACAGGTATATGAATGGAAATCAGGAAAGGGAACAATACCAACCTAGGAACAACAGATATCGAGGTTATCAGAACAATAACCGATACTACGATAATAGGGATAGACAAGGCCAGTATCAGCAACATAACAGAGGTCAACAAGGGTTGGCCAGATAAATAAACTACCGAGACAAGAACTATTATAACCAGGAAGATAAAGAACAGTCTAGAAAGGACAGGGATAGGCGTGAAGAAAGGAAGGATCGAAGGGACACATAAAGTGAGCCAGAACCTAACACTAGCCATCACACTAGTGACAATGAAAGGGGTTCCCAAGAAAAAAAAACGCCAATTACGAAATCCCGGAAGGATTAAACAGCCAGCCGTCTCCATTTGACATAATTATACAAGATGTTTATGAGGTCACGGACGAAGATTAGTTGCACGAAGAAAAGGAAGGAATTGTGAGTGAACGAGCTGAATTGCCTATTATTGAAATCTCTGTGGGCAAACAACATTGTAGGTCTCTCATAGACACGGGAGCGGTCATTTAAATCATGTCCGAAGATTGCTTTTTGAAATTAGAAAAGGAACAACAATTTACCACGTTGCCAGCTTCATCGATCAAAGTTAGAGGACTATTTCAGGATAAGTCAATGAAATGTAAATTACAAGTCCAGCTGAAGTTCAGTATAAATGAAAGATGTTTTGAACATATTTTTGTGGTGCTCAAAAATATCAACTTTGAAATAATCCTAGGGATCGACTTTATTACCCGTGCCAGAATCACCATTGACATGGACAGGAGAATTATCAGGTTCCCAGAGAAAACTATTAGGAAGATAGTACCTGAAGATATTGATTCCAATGAGGATGTGGAAAATTTGATCAGGGAAGAAGTTTCAGAAAATATGATAAACCAGATCGAGCAAGAAAGAGAGCATTATGCACTTTACGTCGAGGGATTTGAAGAAATAGGAAAATTCAATGCGAAGAACCTCAGAAAGTATTTTAAGAGAGTGGAATAAAACGCAAAATACTGTTCATTAACGAATACCTAGAATGGTGTAATAAAAGTATTCGCACAATTTTATTAGCTAGGTTGGGAGGAGGATGAGCCAGTATTTAGCTGAATACTTGAACCCTGATACGACAGCGAGACGTATTTTGATATTATTTATTGGCATTAATTTGGCTGCAGGCTGGAGGAGCTATACACTCATATTTCACTTAGGAGATAGATAGGCAATCCCGCCATGCTCTTGATCACGTGGACAGGACATGCTCACTAACTTATTCCTGCAACTGTCTGATGCACATATAAAATGATAATCGACAGAGTTCGATTGTCAATCTCGATACAGGAGAGATGCATCATGGGTAGACTGCCAGCTGGAACATCTACGAACAATTCTGATATGACACACACTTGAGTTTTGTGACACACGCAGTGAACATGCTATCGCCTTAGTAAGAAAGTTTCGTTAATCACGCAGTCATACGAGTGTACTCTACTCGCGGCGCGGAGCGAACGGGCGGATTGCTACATAGCAATATGCGGTTGTTCGTATTTCTGGCGTGTTTGATATAACCCAGAGAGTAGATATACGCGAGTGAGCTTAGTTATTGCATGGACTTGTCAGTACAAACTTCACGATGAGGAAATCTACTACATATATGGTTGAAATGTAGGAAAGCATTAGTATTATCAAGAACAATACGACTGGACTTTATTGTGAGAATATAGCTGCTGCAGCAATGTTGGGCTAAGCAGATCGTACAGGAATGTAATGCAGAGGCAGGATTGATCATTTGGAGTGACAACCTTATTAATACTACAATGAAGAAAAAGAAACGATGGGGAGCGTTCGTTCTAACCCAGTGGTTTTGAAGTACCGGAGAATGAAGAAACAACTCCAAATGAACGAAACTACTTTACTGATAACGTCGAGGGAGCCTTGTACAAGTAATATGTTGGAACTCCGTTTCGTAGACAGTGGTTTTCGAGTTAGGAGGAAGTTGGTTCGACGACTTACAGCTCCAGCCATGGACTACTCAGGGAAGAGAGTTCAGTTCCTGTAAGGAATGTATATTCCTTTACTTTCTTCAATCTCAACCAGAACATCGTTCAAGGTAGCTGGAAACTTTTCTTTCTTGTAGACAGTAGACTTTGTCATTTTTAGTTCGATACTTTTCACCAATATTTTATTAAATAGTATGAAATTCATTCGAAGACTAGATTTGGTTCCTTTTATCATTTCTGTCGGAGAGTGTAATTTATTGTGTAGTTAACAGTAATCGTAATGCTATTTAGAGCATTACTTATTGTTCATTTTTGAAAATTTTGGAAATAAAACCAAGCATTTTATTTTGTTGGGAAGATATCTGCAGCATAATTAGGACCAAGACGACGATATCTTTGTATAAGAATAGCAATTAGGAAGAAGATGGCCACACACACGTGCATTTGAACTATTCCAAAATACTTCAGTGATACTCTTCGTTTGGACTTATGACATTCCAGTAGAAATTCTTTCTTTTAGAAATGATAGTTCATTTTCATCATTATTTTCCATGGGTATGGAATTATAGAAATCGTCCAGCTAGAACAATTGTGAATTGATTATCAAGGCATTTGTAGCCTACTTTCATATTTCTTTTGATTAGAGATTTTTTCTTTTTAACTGAAACTTTAGTTCGTTCAGTCTTTAGCTTGTGTTATTCTAACTCGTTTTTGGTAGGCTCTTTGCTAGATCATCGTTTGATTTAATGGTTTGCGTGTATCTATTGATATGATAATAGACTCCTTTCCATGGTGTAAGTCTCACGTGTTTTCTTCTGAGTAATTGAGCCATTTTTCGAGTTTGGATAGGCGAAACTGAACCGACTATTTTACTAGTGTCTATCTACCATTTTTTTATATATAAATTATTATGGAAATAATTATATATATATATATATTGGAGTAGTGAACTAATTTAACAGTTCAAACAAGTATAACAGAATTCGTCATAGACTTAAATGACGATAATTTATGGAAGTAGATAATACAATTTATCTAATAAATTGTTGCATCTTGTTTAGTGAAGTTGGAAAGGAGGTACTCTGTGACACTTCTATATTCGTCTACGGTAAGGCATGATATTTTCAGAGTAATTTTTGAAAGGTTTTAAGTTTAATAACGTTTGGTAAAAATGCTTGACAGCTTTGGAAAGCTGAATTGTTGTATTGCAATTTAATGCATACGAATTTATTGTGTTAATGAAGGGAATATTTGACATCATTGGATGGTCAACCTTAATATTGTATAATGTACTCGTAGTCTTTTGTGAAGACATTAACGTAGTCATTTCGTTTTGTAAGAGTGAAATTAGCTTTTGAGCTATCACCAATTTGGATAGGAAGTTGTAGTAAACGTGAATTGGAATCACGAATGTTTCTCTTAAATGATTGTTTTAATTCAAGTAACCCTACGTTTTTATTCTTGCCTATTAAGATTTGCCGGAGATGAATTGCTTATATCATGACACACATATTTAAGTGACACAGCCACTTCTCGAATAACTTTAATTAATTCATGCAATATAATACATTTGATATTTCAGTGATTTTAGCAAAAATTTACTGCATTCATTGAAGCATCTAGATAGTTAATAAACTATTTCATAACTTGTAACACTATTCGATTATCTTAATTGATTGTTGAATGCAACAAATTAAGAGAATTATAACCTTGAGGTATACTTGTAAAACTAAATGGAAATGGGCAGCGATGATAACGAAATCCAAACTAAGGATGTAACCTGTATATAAAATGTAAGATATGTATAAATTTTTAAGAGGGGTATAGCATCAGTGCATGATTTAATATTGTATTTTTCTTGTAATTTGTTCAATGGATGAGATATTTAAACACTGCGATTTAGAGCAGTAAGATGGGGCCTTATTATAGGCGTTTATTTAAAACTATTTTCGTCTTTTGATCTAAAGAAGCTTTTCTTTATTTTTGTGTCTAGTTGACAGACACACACCATTTGCCAGTTAATAAACTGAATTTAATTTTTAAAAATCTTAGAACGACTGGTGTTTTCTATTAAAAAAAGGAGTGCGTTAGGAGGACCAGTGGGTGGTTCTTCCTTGAGTTTGCTTAAACTTAACGCCCGAGATACTTTCGTTCTATTTTAGAGTCTCTTGTTCGAGTTCCTTTAGAGCTTCGTTTCATAAAATATGTATACACAACTAGCACCTTTGTACCGCATTCTTTAATATCGACGTATCCTGATCCCTGGTTGATCCTAGTTGGTAGGTTTTTAGGGGTTATTTCAGCCGGGAACTTCTACAATCTACGATCCAGCTTTTCCATCGGATTTCAACAGGTAAGACCACGTGGATTACGGGTACATCTATATATGGCGGCCCAACCTATGGGGCTTTCGAATTGGCATTCTCGAGTTCTGCAATGCTAAACCCATGTGTGAGAATCCATTTTTATGAGTTTATTGAGTTTAGCAGTTTTCGAACGATGTATTCGTTAGCATAATTTTCTTTGGCACTGCTACGATTATACACGTCGAATTCGTTGGGAATTCACGTTTCTTCAAAACGTGAAGATGAGTTGACTCAATCTACCTGGCATACAGATAGAATTATCGCCATTGCTTAAATTTATTTGTTGTGTGTGTGCCTAGTAAAATGTAATTTGTTTGATTACGACATGACCATAAAGGAGATTTCTAGGAATTTTTTATGGATCAGCGTGGTCAGATGGGACATGACATGGGGTCATTTTTTCACTCCATGCTTGTCGGCTATTTCGTGTTAGTTACCGGCGATGATTATTTGTAGATCATCTGTAATAATAGAATCACTTTCTTTAATAATATAATAAATAATTCACCATTTCAACTTTAATTTAAACCGTTTCTAATATAAATCACCGTCGTTGCATTCCTCCTATTTTCTTATAGACTTAATTTATATAATAAGTTTAGAAGCAAAACGAAATTCAATGCTTGTATTGGTGAAAAGGGTCATTCTAAATGTGTCAGTTCTGCTATTTATGTATTGCATTCCTGTGTTTTCTATAATTGTACTTATCATGACAGCTGTGTCAATTGAGGACATTGCCAATATGTTGACGGCAATACAGGAGAAGATGGGCAGTCACACTAATGAATTAGCTGAGATCAGGAGTAATTGCCAAACTAGTTTTGACAGTATCAACGCCATTGTCAATAAGAATACTGAATTAGTTCAGGAATCTGTAGGGGTTCAGGAATCTGTAGGGGAGAATTTGAAGGCAGACATTAGTCAAATGCACTTGTCCCTCAAATATCTTCAAGATAGTAATCGCAAGATTTCAGCTAAAACTAAAGATATAAAAGAAAAGATAGATGATATAGAAACAGGCATCGACAGTGTGACAGCCGATGTCAGGCTTCTTCAACTTGACATTAGTAATATTAATGTAGAAGTTAGCCATGTTAGATCTAATGTTGCATCATTAGAAGTAAGAGCCATTAGCACTGAAGGCAAATTAGATGCAGCTCAAGTTGATATAACTGCAATGCAGGGTAAAATAGATTCAACTGAAGGCAAATTAGACGCAGCTCAAGTTGATATAACTGCAATGCAGGGTAAAATAGATTCAACTGAAGGCAAATTTGATGCAGCTCAAGTTGATATAACTGCAATGCAGGGTAAAATAAATTCAACTGAAAATAAAATAGATTCGACTGAGAAAAAGATAGATGCCACTCAGGCTAAAATTAACCTAACAGAAAGCATTGTAACTGGTATACGATCTAGTATTTCTACCATAAAGGAGGATGTTAGAAATATTAAATCGGAACTAGACAGTAACCAAAAAGAAAATAAAGATAGCTTAAATGCATTGCAATGCAGTTTTCAAACGAAGCAATTACAACGCAAGAAACTCTAGCTAAATTAGAGGGTGATATGGCCCAACTTAAGGAAAAGGTTGAAGAACACAACAAGGTCTTGAGAAAAGATATAGAGATCGATCTCAAGGCTATTGTTAACGATCAAGTGACCATCTTAAGGGGGGAAATCACAAAAATAAATGAAGATGTCATTAAAAGTATTAAGTCAGATTTTGAATTAAAGATTAACAGAACGGAAATAAGACTTAACCAAGATATTTCTCAGGCTAGAATAGACACTGATAAACGAATCGATTCAGTTCAGACTATGCAGGTCGAAAGCGTCACTGTTCTTAGGGAGGATTTAGAAACGCAGATTAAAGCTTAATTCTGAAAGTAGACCAAGTTAAGATAGATCTAAACTCAGAGCGTAAAAAGAAAACATCGGAATTAAACGAGATTAGACAAGAGTTGCAAACGTTCAGTTTAAAGGATCACATAGACATAAATAAATTAAGAGAGGAAATCAAGTCACAATTGGACGCGTTGGGGAAACCTATAAATTCCGATGGGGAAGGAATGGTACACCATTTAAGGGACAGGATGGATACCACCACTCCAGCTAGAAACTATTTAGCGCGGTTGAATAAGGCACGTGAAGCAGAACAGAGTCAGGCTAGATCAGAGATCCCGAAGGAGGCTACATCAGAAATAAATCCCAGAGATTTTAGGACATCAACGCCTAATGACAGATCTAATGTCATGATAGTAAGGAATTACGAGGAGAAAATTAAGAAATTTTCAAATACGGAGGGCTTAACTCCCATAGAATTCATTAGAAATCTACAAGATCATTTTGCGGAACATCATGTTACAAGGGACAGAGAACTGCGGATTGTTGAGAAGCATCTGGCAGATGTACCGTTAAATTGGTTCCGCGCTTTCCGATACACTTTCGATAACTTCGAACAGTTTTCGGAAGCATTTATTAAAAGATTCTGGTCAATAGAGATACAACACGCAGTGAGGGCGGAAGTATATTCAAGGAAGTATAGTAGTACTGGACCCACCAGTTACTCTGAATTCTTCACATCTCAGTTAGCCCGCCTTAGATATCCTCAACCCCCACTGAGACAGGAGGAAATTCTCGAGACCATTTCACGCCAGTTACCGGTGGAAGTTAGAAGGAATTTAATCTCATCAGGCGTAGAGGATTTAGCGGCAATGGACGACTTGCTGCGTAGGCTCGACCATACTTCTATGTCGCCTACCATAGTCAAAAGCGGAAGGACGGAAACTAAGACCGTGAACGCGGTAGTCGTTGATCAAACTCAACAAACAGAAAGGTCAAATAGGACAGAATCTAGATGGGAAGGTCCGATGAGGAACAGTAGAACGTATAGTCGAAGGTTTGATGATAGAAACAACCATCGACCATATGGAAACTACCAACAGAGATATGACCGAGACCGGGATAGACCTAATCAAACAGATCGTAATCAAGAAAGATATAAACCTTACGAAGGTAGAAATAGGAATGACAGGTATATGAATGGAAATCAGGAAAGGGAACAATACCAACCTAGGAACAACAGATATCGAGGTTATCAGAACAATAACCGATACTACGATAATAGGGATAGACAAGGCCAGTATCAGCAACATAACAGAGGTCAACAAGGGTTGGCCAGATAAATAAACTACCGAGACAAGAACTATTATAACCAGGAAGATAAAGAACAGTTTAGAAAGGACAGGGATAGGCGTGAAGAAAGGAAGGATCGAAGGGACACATAAAGTGAGCCAGAACCTAACACTAGCCATCACACTAGTGACAATGAAAGGGGTTCACAAGAAAAAAAAACGCCAATTACGAAATCCCGGAAGGATTAAACAGCCAGCCGTCTCCATTTGACATAATTATACAAGATGTTTATGAGGTCACGGACGAAGATTAGTTGCACGAAGAAAAGGAAGGAATTGTGAGTGAACGAGCTGAATTGCCTATTATTGAAATCTCTGTGGGCAAACAACATTGTAGGTCTCTCATAGACACGGGAGCGGTCATTTAAATCATGTCCGAAGATTGCTTTTTGAAATTAGAAAAGGAACAACAATTTACCACGTTGCCAGCTTCATCGATCAAAGTTAGAGGACTATTTCAGGATAAGTCAATGAAATGTAAATTACAAGTCCAGCTGAAGTTCAGTATAAATGAAAGATGTTTTGAACATATTTTTGTGGTGCTCAAAAATATCAACTTTGAAATAATCCTAGGGATCGACTTTATTACCCGTGCCAGAATCACCATTGACATGGACAGGAGAATTATCAGGTTCCCAGAGAAAACTATTAGGAAGATAGTACCTGAAGATATTGATTCCAATGAGGATGTGGAAAATTTGATCAGGGAAGAAGTTTCAGAAAATATGATAAACCAGATCGAGCAAGAAAGAGAGCATTATGCACTTTACGTCGAGGGATTTGAAGAAATAGGAAAATTCAATGCGAAGAACCTCAGAAAGTATTTTAAGAGAGTGGAATAAAACGCAAAATACTGTTCATTAACGAATACCTAGAATGGTGTAATAAAAGTATTCGCACAATTTTATTAGCTAGGTTGGGAGGAGGATGAGCCAGTATTTAGCTGAATACTTGAACCCTGATACGACAGCGAGACGTATTTTGATATTATTTATTGGCATTAATTTGGCTGCAGGCTGGAGGAGCTATACACTCATATTTCACTTAGGAGATAGATAGGCAATCCCGCCATGCTCTTGATCACGTGGACAGGACATGCTCACTAACTTATTCCTGCAACTGTCTGATGCACATATAAAATGATAATCGACAGAGTTCGATTGTCAATCTCGATACAGGAGAGATGCATCATGGGTAGACTGCCAGCTGGAACATCTACGAACAATTCTGATATGACACACACTTGAGTTTTGTGACACACGCAGTGAACATGCTATCGCCTTAGTAAGAAAGTTTCGTTAATCACGCAGTCATACGAGTGTACTCTACTCGCGGCGCGGAGCGAACGGGCGGATTGCTACATAGCAATATGCGGTTGTTCGTATTTCTGGCGTGTTTGATATAACCCAGAGAGTAGATATACGCGAGTGAGCTTAGTTATTGCATGGACTTGTCAGTACAAACTTCACGATGAGGAAATCTACTACATATATGGTTGAAATGTAGGAAAGCATTAGTATTATCAAGAACAATACGACTGGACTTTATTGTGAGAATATAGCTGCTGCAGCAATGTTGGGCTAAGCAGATCGTACAGGAATGTAATGCAGAGGCAGGATTGATCATTTGGAGTGACAACCTTATTAATACTACAATGAAGAAAAAGAAACGATGGGGAGCGTTCGTTCTAACCCAGTGGTTTTGAAGTACCGGAGAATGAAGAAACAACTCCAAATGAACGAAACTACTTTACTGATAACGTCGAGGGAGCCTAGTACAAGTAATATGTTGGAACTCCGTTTCGTAGACAGTGGTTTTCGAGTTAGGAGGAAGTTGGTTCGACGACTTACAGCTCCAGCCATGGACTACTCAGGGAAGAGAGTTCAGTTCCTGTAAGGAATGTATATTCCTTTACTTTCTTCAATCTCAACCAGAACATCGTTCAAGGTAGCTGGAAACTTTTCTTTCTTGTAGACAGTAGACTTTGTCATTTTTAGTTCGATACTTTTCACCAATATTTTATTAAATAGTATGAAATTCATTCGAAGACTAGATTTGGTTCCTTTTATCATTTCTGTCGGAGAGTGTAATTTATTGTGTAGTTAACAGTAATCGTAATGCTATTTAGAGCATTACTTATTGTTCATTTTTGAAAATTTTGGAAATAAAACCAAGCATTTTATTTTGTTGGGAAGATATCTGCAGCATAATTAGGACCAAGACGACGATATCTTTGTATAAGAATAGCAATTAGGAAGAAGATGGCCACACACACGTGCATTTGAACTATTCCAAAATACTTCAGTGATACTCTTCGTTTGGACTTATGACATTCCAGTAGAAATTCTTTCTTTTAGAAATGATAGTTCATTTTCATCATTATTTTCCATGGGTATGGAATTATAGAAATCGTCCAGCTAGAACAATTGTGAATTGATTATCAAGGCATTTGTAGCCTACTTTCATATTTCTTTTGATTAGAGATTTTTTCTTTTTAACTGAAACTTTAGTTCGTTCAGTCTTTAGCTTGTGTTATTCTAACTCGTTTTTTGGTAGGCTCTTGGCTAGATCATCGTTTGATTTAATGGTTTGCGTGTATCTATTGATATGATAATAGACTCCTTTCCATGGTGTAAGTCTCACGTGTTTTCTTCTGAGTAGTTGAGCCATTTTTCGAGTTTGGATAGGCGAAACTGAACCGACTATTTTACTAGTGTCTATCTACCATTTTTAGCCTACTTTCGATTTTTGCAAAAAATGAAAGTAGACTTATGAGATCAACACAGGGCGAAAAAAGTGTGTCTGTCTGTGTGTGTGTATGTGTGTGTGTGAGTCTGTGTGTGTGTGTGTGTATGTGTGTGTGTGAGTCTGTGTGTGTGTGTGTGTGTGTCTGTGTGTGTGAGTGTGTGTACTCTGAATGTCTGTCCCCCCCTATCAATTCGAACACGGTGAATGCAAATTGAAAGAAATTTGGTACAAAGGTAGCACTAGCAAAGGACACCTCAGTGTCATGTTTTATATCGCCGCCATCTTTACTAAAACTGAATGGCGGCCACTCAAACGTTCAAAACGTAAAATCAAATAACGACTAACCAAATCATCCGATCTCTACCAAATTTGGCAACAACATACCTTCGTATAGGATGCGTCTTGTGACCAAATTACAAGGTCGTCCGCCATACCATTTCAGGATGGCGGCCGTGCGAATTATGCAAACTTTATAATCCATATCATGGGACCCACCAGTTCCGATTATCGAGCCGAGAATCGTTTTTACTGTTCTAAAGGAAGAGGCACGTTCGAAATTAAAAGTTTATTTTGTAATACTATAGTGCAGACGTGATTTTAAAAAGCTGAACTGATTCAGTAATAAGACAAGATGGCAGCGGATATCTTGTGCCGGACTTATATTTCACTAATTTGAGTATTGCATGCAATATAGCGTACTGATAAAAAATAAATAAACTTTGTATGAAATGCTTTATATATAAATAATATACTCCAGTGATGAAATCGTTTAGTATAAATCATTATTTGCTAACAAGTTCTATGTAAGTCATTTTAAATAGAACGATATTCGTTGACACAATTAGCTCAGTGGTAGAGCGTTAGCCTATCGCTCAAATGCCTATGGTTCAAACCCGATCAGAGCTAGGTTTTTTGCTTGAAATGTTATATGTTTATTGTTTTGTAATGACTCAGATGTTTTAAAATTAAGCGTTATATTGTGCACATTATGGTGTAAAATATATATTTAATTAAAACATAATTCGCCAGCAGATTTACTCGGGACATCTAGCTGCCAAAAAGGTAACTTCCAGATTTTATTGAAAAGTTTCTTCTTCTGGCCGCTAGAATGCACTCGCTCTGTTAGGATTATATTGTTCGATATTTCACCAATAGATGTCACGACTAGTCTACGTGGGGATCCATTGATTACTATACCATTATCATTCTATGCGCATCGAATTTGAAGAATGACAAGATGATACTACGATACATTTTAACTTTTTATTTTAAAGGGTTTGTAACAGCCTATTTTGCGTTACTTGAAAATGTTATTAAGCGTTATAGTGTGCACATTATGGTGTAAAATATATATTTAATTAAAACATAATTCGCCAGCAGATTTACTCGAGACATCTAGCTGCCAAAAAGGTAACTTCCAGATTTTATTGAAAAGTTTCTTCTTCTGGCCGCTAGAATGCACTCGCTCTGTTAGGATTATATTATCGAAAATATCCACATAGTTTGTATACACACGTCTCTGTAGGGTCATGGAAAGATTTGTTAATTCAATTAGGGTTGTGAAAGCCATGCACAACCAGACGTGTAAAGACATGCCTCAACTCAAATTTGGATGTTGCCCACGGCAGGTCGTAATAATAATAATAATAATGTTATTGGTTTTACATCCCTTTTAACTACTGCTGATTTTAGAGACACCGGGGTGCCGGAATTTTGGCCCGAAGGGGATCATTAACGTGCCAGTAAATGTACTGACACGGCTCCCTCGCATTTGTGCACCCTCAAATGCCAGCTGACTGCGCCAGGATACGAACCTGCAACCTAGGGCCCAGCAAGCGAGAACGTTACCGCTGAGCCACGCCGCCAGTCCGGTCGATTATGTCTCCAGATCCATAACATTCTTGATATACTTCTTATCTTTCTTTCTTCAATGATGGTAGCAGTTTTTATCTAGGTTGTGGCGTTTGGTAGAGGTAAATCGTTTCTAAGGTCTTCAACAAAGAATAGTTCTATTATACTCTTTGATAATAACAACGAGTTATAACTATACTCATACATTTAGGAGAAAGTAGGCTATATGTTCTTTACTGAACATCTTGTTTATATATAAATTATTATGGAAATAATTATATATATATATATTGGAGTAGTGAACTAATTTAACAGTTCAAACAAGTATAACAGAATTCGTCATAGACTTAAATGACGATAATTTATGGAAGTAGATAATACAATTTATCTAATAAATTGTTGCATCTTGTTTAGTGAAGTTGGAAAAGAGGTACTCTGTGACACTTCTATATTCGTCTACGGTAAGGCATGATATTTTCAGAGTAATTTTTGAAAGGTTTTAAGTTTAATTACGTTTGGAAAAAATGCTTGACAGCTTTGGAAAGCTCAATTGTTGTATTGCAATTTAATGCATACGAATTTATTGTGTTAATGAAGCGAATATTTGACATCATTGGATGGTCAACCTTAATATTGTATAATGTACTCGTAGTCTTTTGTGAAGACATTAACGTAGTCATTTCGTTTTGTAAGTGTGATATTAGCTATTGAGCTATCACCAATTTGGATAGGAAGTTGTAGTAAACGTGAATTGGAATCACGAATGTTTCTCTTAAATGATTGTTTTAATTCAAGTAACCCTACGTTTTTATTCTTGCCTATTAAGATTTGCCGGAGATGAATTGCTTATATCATGACACACATATTTAAGTGACACAGCCACTTCTCGAATAACTTTAATTAATTCATGCAATATAATACATTTGATATTTCAGTGATTTTAGCAAAAATTTACTGCATTCATTGACACATCTAGATAGTTAATAAACTATTTCATAACTTGTAACACTATTCGATTATCTTAATTGATTGTTGAATGCAACAAATTAAGAGAATTATAACCTTGAGGTATACTTGTAAAACTAAATGGAAATGGGCAGCGATGATAACGAAATCCAAACTAAGGATGTAACCTGTATATAAAATGTAAGATATGTATAAATTTTTAAGAGGGGTATAGCATCAGTGCATGATTTAATATTGTATTTTTCTTGTAATTTGTTCAATGGATGAGATATTTAAACACTGCGATTTAGAGCAGTAAGATGGGGCCTTATTATAGGCGTTTATTTAAAACTAGTTTCGTCTTTTGATCTAAAGAAGCTTTTCTTTATTTTTGTGTCTAGTTGACAGACATACACCATTTGCCAGTTAATAAACTGAATTTAATTTTTAAAAATCTTAGAACGACTGGTGTTTTCTATTAGAAAAGGGAGTGCGTTAGGAGGACCAGTGGGTGGTTTTTCCTTGAGTTTGCTTAAACATAACGCCCGAGATACTTTCGTTTTATTTTAAAGTCTCTTGTTCGAGTTCCTTTAGAGCTTCGTTTCATAAAATATTTATACACCACTGGCACCTTTGTACCGCATTCTTTAATATCGACGTATCCTGATCCCTGGTTGATCCTAGTTGGTAGGCTTTTAGGGGTTATTTCAGCCGGGAACTTCTAGAATCTACGATCCAGCTTTTCCATCGGATTTCAACAGGTAAGACCACGTGGATTACAGGTACAGTACCGAACTACCAATGTGTTCCAGAGAACGTGGGCACAAAATTAACATTTCAGACTAATGGGATCGGACTGAGCTCACAGAAGGGGCAGTGAAACATATAGTACAGTACAGCTGGAATGGGTTTGTTCCAAAAACCGTGCTATGGTTGGCTTTTTGTAAATCGTTAGAAAAGCACAAAAAAAGCTTAACTCTAAATTTCGGAATAATTTGTAGTATCATGTTGTCAGAAGATTCAAAAAATAATTGAAGATCTTTTTCTCCGAATCTACGTATTTTATGGAAAGGTTTTTTAAACAACAAATGTAGAGGACATTGTCACCAACAATTTGTCTCATTGAGGTCATGTCATACGTTTTGAAATGCAGCAGGTAGGGGACGCCAAAGTTTCCAAAAAGTGTTTTTTCACTTTTTGTCCTAGAAAAAATGTTTTTTTCACAAAAGAGTGAATCAAAAATGTGTTCCTCTAAAAATTGTCTGCAACATTAACGTTTGTTTCCTCCGACTTACCGTTCCAAAGTTATAACGCAGCAAATGCAACGCTGCATAGTCAAGGCTACTATGTTGTTACTGCGGAGAGAGCGGTGGGCATAGTTTAGACCGGGGCCCGTGTCGGACAATTTTCACACATCGGCAGACTATAACTTTGGAACGGTAAGTCGGAGGAAAAATATGTTTCAAGAAATGTTGTAGACAATTTTGAGAGAAACAAATTTTTGATTCGCTCTTTTGTGAACAAAACATTTTTTCTAGGACAAAAAGTGAAAAAGCACTTTTTGGAAACTTTGGCGCCCCCCAGCTTGAAAGGGCAGATTCGGTGGCGTAGTTGGTAGCATGCTGAGCTTCTATGCTCAAACCCGGCCGAAGTCGTCGGATTGTTTAACAGCGTTAAAAATCCCTCAGTATGCCTTCCTTCGGAGGGGAAGTACATTAAAGCCAGCGGGCCAATATCATGGAATTATGTCATGTAAAAGAACCTTCAACTAACTTCAATCGTGTGAAGCAAAATTTGTAGGTTAGAATTGATTAATTCTCTTTAGTTCCAACGTCCGTCGCCAGGTGCTGGTTGCGATGCCATCTAGTAGCCAAGCTTGCAACTAGGTGTCGTGGACGGTAGCATTTGGTAACAGAAGTAGGAACTACATGAAATTATCGTCTGCAGCCCTTACTTGAATTAAAACAGATAACACACACTAATACAGCCATCACAATTAACACAGGTTATCAAACAAATTCTACACACACCCAAAGTACACGGGAATACATGTCCGCGTTGTCGCAGCCCCTGAACTAAGAAACCAACCAACCAACCAAAAGATTGAATGAAGTCACGTTGATTGATGTTGCCATTCCGAATACGCACAACCTGAGAGCTAAATATGATGAAAAAGTAAAACTCAGCAATTCTTCCAGCTTTGTGCCGTGTCTTGTGTGGGGTTTCGCCTAGGACTCCAAGCTGGCTCATCGGCGGGCTCTTGGTGTCCCCGCCCGGACCCCCACAGCAGTAGCGAACTGCGCGCCACCTCCCTTGATATAGAGTGCAACTGCACTACTTTACTGCGAGAACCAAAAGCTCAAGCAGCAAATATTTGAAGCTGGTGGAGCCTGTCAGGAAGCAATGGTAAGTCGAGAGAGCTCAAATAGTACAATGGTCATCTCGTTGGTTGGTTGGTTCCTTAGTTTAAGGGCTGCGACAACGCGGGCATGTAGCCCCTTGTACTTTGGGTGAGTGTATAATTTGTCTGATAACCGGTGTTAATTGTAATGCCTGTATTAGTGTGTGTTATCTGTGATTCAGGTAGAAGAACTTAAGACGATTAATTTTTTCAAGTAGTTGCTACTTTTGCCACCAAATGCTACCATCCACGACACCTAGCTGCGGACGTGGCTACTGAATGTCATCGCAATCAGCACTCGGTGGCGAACGTTGGAACTAATAGAGCGTTATCAAACTATACAAATTTTAACTTCCACAAGTAATAATAATAATAATAATTGTATGTCTACCCCTTATTATTCCCGTTTTCCAACGGGGTCGGGGATGAGATGCGATGGAAGTCTTTATGGCGATGGTTTTTACGGCCGGATGCCCTTCCTGACGCCAACCTCATGAGAGGTGTTAATGAGAGATGAAATGAATGATGGTGAATGAAACTGGGCAAGGATGAGGAAGGAAGCGGCCGTGGCCTGTCAGAAGGTACCGTCCCAGCATTTGCCTGGTGTTGAAAATGGGGAAACCACGGAAAACCATTTCAAGGACGGCCGACGGTGGGGCTCGAACCCTCGCGTCTACCGAGTCAGCAGAGAGCTTGGTCCTATGACCTAATGCTGTGCTTTAGCCAGCGTAGCCACTACTGTCGGTAATAATAATACTAATAATAATAATAATAATAATATCGTATGGCCTTGGATGCCGGGTGCAAGCTTAGTTATTCGACACCCAGAGGGTATCTTGCATGCCGATTTTTTTTTTTTTTTGTTCCTCGAGGCACTATGAAAGTCAAGGAGATTAGATATCTAAGCTGCTTGAACACTATAGCGCTTTCTAGTAGAGAAGTGAGGAACTTTGTGTTGGCGGAAACTCCCGATATTAATTTTGCCATTATGAACACGGCCTACTGAATTCAAATGGGTTCTTTGACATGCCAGCATCGTATGACATGCGTGTCGTAAATTTTTGCCGCCTTTCAAAATTCTCTTACCACTGCCAGGATTGAAACTACAAGCTTGGGGTTAGTAGACCGACACGTTAACCACTCACCCACTGTGGCAAGCACTTCCACAATAGTAATTAGTGGAAGGTTCTTTTTCATGCCATAAATTTATGACATGGGACCGCCGGATTTACTTCTTCTCCGATGGGAGCCATACTGAGGGATTTTTCACGCTCTTAAAAAATTCGACGACTTCGGCCGGGTTTGAACCCGCGATCTTGGTAGTATGCTGAGCTTCTATGTCCAGCTACACCACCGAAGCCGCATGGTCATCTCAAGCACTGGTGTGGCTCCTGAACATATTCCGCAGGGGCTAAAGAGCTTAATAAATTAATACAGAAAGCAGTGATATTACTTGGTTGGTTCCTCACTTTAGGGGCTGCGACAACGAGGTCATGTAGCCCCGTGTACCTTGGGTGTGTGAAGAATCTGTTTTTATCCGCCACGATGCAGTACCGTACGCAAACCCTTACAGCCTACCTATAATGGACCCTTCAAAGGGTCTTCTCGAACAGATGAACATTCTGTCATTGAGATGCCTATTGACTGCAATATAAACATTATTCACGACACCTACATTTGTACGAATTTGTAATGATTCCAAAAAGAAACACACACACTCCAAAGGCTCACCGGTGGGATTCGATCCAGCGATCCCGCGCTTACAAAGCACTACACCTCGCGCTCGTTGACTTCTTGGAAACGTACAACGCACATAGACGCCGCACTGTAAGTGCAATTAATTAATTTCTCGGAAACGGCCGAGAAGCGCACCTTACTACTTGCACCTGGCATACGCCTGGTCATGTCCTACACGTGTACTAAAGATAGCCTTCCTTTTACGTGAACTGTACCATCGCCGTCATTAATTCTCAAGCCGTGCTTTGATAGAATTGGCAACACAGACTGAGGGCCCTAAGTTGTAACACGTAAGATCACATGCTAAGTTTTGTTCATAAACATCATTTATTTTGATATGACAGCATCTAAAAGCTGTTTGTATTGACTATTTCAACACCCGTGAAATTCCTCGTGTACCTGTTGAAAGTTGTGGAAGTGAGTATTTCCCGCATAAAGTTGTTTGTGTAACCAATGCCTGGAAATGAATTAATCCAACAAATTCTTCACTAATATTTCATTAAAATATTTCAGATGCCTAAGAAGTGTTGTATGCCTGGCTGAAAGTCAAATTATGGCAGCACTATTTCCAAATCTGACAAACAATTCAATCGATCGCTGTTGAAAGGCACTAATACCACATTTTTGACAAATCCTTTTTACCGCGATTTTGCGTCCTAGGAAGCAAGATGCATGTTTTAGTGTTGACTGGAACCATTTTTTGGCCCCGCTTGTGCTATTACCACAACCGTCAAGTTAGTTATTATGTGTTGAAAGAAACATAGTCCAGCAGTTAGTGCGTTTCAATACGAAGATGATGATGATCATGATGATGATGATAATTGTTGTTTTGAGGGGCCTAACATCTAGGTTAACGGCCCCTAATGGTTTGGGTGATCATGAAGATGATAATGAAATGGAAACTATAACTAAAACTAACTACTTACTTATAAACTAGAAGAAGAAATGGAAAAAAATGAGAATAAGGCAAATGAAGGACAGGGGGAAAATAAATGCCCTCAAACCTCGAAGAATGCGGATTGAGGGACTTGGAAGGAAGGAGAGCAATGAAAGGCAGATAGGAAAGAGGAGAGGGTCCACCCCAGAGATCATGGAAAATAATTGAGAAAACCAGACCCAGCTCAGGAATCCCTCGGGGTCTCCAACTCCCGAAATCACAAGCCGTGAGCCCCTGAGGGTGTAGCAATATCCAGGGTGCACCAGAGGTGGTGGGGCTACATACACTCTGCCACCTTGAGGGCCTTGAGCAGAAGGCAGGAAATAACATGAAAAGAAAAGTAAGGCTGACCCCACGCCGAAGGAGGGTATCAGAAAAGATGAGACAAGGGGCAATAAAGGCGGGAAAGGAAGACACTCCCTAGGCCTCGGATACCCTAATACCGTCGGGGTCGGAAGAAAGCAAGAGTTGACCAAGTGACGTCGACAGGAAGGAAGACGGAGAGAAGCCCGGCACAAGTAAGTGGAAGCAATGCCGAACACAGCTGGGGCCCCGTGGTCGCCAACCCTCGTCCCATTAGATGTGAGCCCCTGGGGGGTCAATACGAAGAAAATAAGTTATTACATTCATGTAACCTTTTTTTTATGTGAATGATATTCCTCGCTCGAAGGTTCTGCTCGTTCCATGTTGAAATCGACTATGTCCAGTTACGTATTTTGTCAATAAAATTGTTAGTTACATACGGAACAATGCTATTTTGTTTTATTTATATCGGCGTTTGTGTGCACTTTCCACATACAAAAAACTACGACTCATATTTCAGTACAAGAGCGGAAAATCAGTTTTTTGTGCTTATCACAAAACTTTTTAAATTGGACTTAGTGCCTTTCAGCAAAGAGCGATTCAATTCCGTCGATTGTGACGGCTGTGAAGGTCGTAAAAGAATTTGATCTATGTATGTATCCATTTCACACCAGGCAGTCCCGAAACATATTGTCATGGATCATCACCACTAGGAAGCACGACTAGGAAGTGAAACTCCTATAACGCCTTCGTTACCACTTTCTAATTTCGATCTTCAGCTGTTATCCCTTACTGCACTCTGGCGAGTAGGGCAGCGTAATTTCATGGCAAAATGGCGCGGCACCAAAATATTTATTTATGCTAAATTTTGTGGTTAGGCAGTTACTTTCACACGTCATTTGAGATAACGGTTTGCCATGTTTTAGAATTGCCTACATTACGAGTAAATGTAAATATTCATAACTTTCTATTTCTCTTTGGGAATTTTGCGAATCACAAATTTACAATGCTTGACGGGATCAACTAATTTTCCTCCACTACCAATCAGCACACCTCTTGACATACTTGTTATCTTGGACAATACAGTAAACCAACAAATCGAATGTAACACAATATACAAGTAATAGTACCAGTCTCATCCCAATTATTTGATCACTTATCTTTAACACTCTCTCCTTCATTTTGAAGGAAATAAACAAACATGATGAATACATATGAATACATTTACGTGTTGTTTAAGCAAGCACGTACGAGTACTGTATAGTAATCATATACGGTATGGACACATCGGGCCTTTACCACAGTATAGATTGAGTCGCCTAGTTGCAAAACCAGGTAACTGACAACAATTCAAAAAAGTAACTTTTAGCGCCATTGGATACGATTTCGCATCCTCTTACGATCGTTGAAAGACTCAGGGTGCAAAACCAGCTACAATGCTCTCAAAATGAGCTTCGAAGAAAGCGTTCGTTTGCAGAACCTGCTAAGTGTCGAGCTTGTTCGGATGCAAAACCAGCCAAGTGGCAAACGGTTGCAAAGCCAGCTAAGTTAAGTATATCGATTGCCTACTTCTCACCGTACGGATGTAAAACCTGCCAATCGTTGCTATGCTCCATCAATTTCCTCGTTTACTGATTTTGTAGGACGTTAGAGTCGCAGAAGTGTTAGGTAGGCAGTAATGGAACTGCTTATGTTGGTAGTACGTAAAAGTGGAGTCGCTGCATTTGTGGATGATACAAGAACGGTTACAATCGCAAGTTGAGCGGGATGTCAGCATAACCCTCATTGGTGAGTGTTTTTTATGACAATTCTATTCTTTAGTGGTTACAACGAATTATTTATTGATAGATCTAACATTGTTTTGTTGGACTTACAGCAATGAGTCACCACAATTCGGATTCGGATTGGGAGAATAGGGGTTCAGGTGAAAGTACGACAACTAGTGATGATGAAACTATGACGACCCATGATCAAAATCGACCAGATCGAGTGTTCGGCAACATAGAACGAAAATTCAGGAAGCTTTCTGTTATTGAGAACCCTACTAAATACATCGAAATCATCAAGAAATTTTCCACGCTGGTTCGTTTGGGAGATTATTGCACATTACATGATTGGAAGACTTACGCCCAGAGCGTTCTGAAAATCCCAGGAACATGGCACTTCTAGAAGGCCAAGAAACTGATTTTTACGAAGAGCCCAACTAAAAAAAGTGTGCTTTGTGCAAGGAGAGCCTTTTTATAATTTCGATGCCTGCCAGCCAAAGAGTCTTACTAAGAAAGGGAAAACTTTTTAAGAATGATCTCCCTGACGTCATCCCTACAGGTAATGTCATGAAAAAAAGCTAACCTCGATGACGTTAAGAGACCTTTGGCTCTACATTACGGAGAGCAATGGGACCAAGATGAGACCTTAATTTTCTTTACGGACGTGTTCACTCAAGAAGAGAGCTTGACTGCAGAGCCAAGCAGAGTAGCTGACCAAGCAGACGAAGTTTTCGAACTATTCGCTGGCAGCGAGAGTGTCGTTTGAAAATAAAAGTCTGTAACAAAGTGATTATGTTAATGATGTAACTTATGTATTAAACAGAAACTTGCAAATGTTTGGATTTTGATCATGTTGACCGAGTGCATTTATTTCCCATTTCAACTCCTGTAATATATGACTTTTAAAATATCATAGCAATTATTATTAATAATGTTAGTTCAATATCTTATAATATAAGAACCACTAGCCCCAAATACTTTCAAACCTATTTCCCGTCTCACAACTCGCTTGTCAGGTTTTCCAAATTACTAGCTTTGAACCTTTCAAAAGGTTGCAAAACCGGCTAACTGCATTGCATTCGGTTGCAAAACCTGCTAAATACGACGTTCAATTGCAGAATCAGCTAACTACAAATTTTACTTTTAAAATACGACTAAAGTACAAATGCACGATTGCTCACTCTAATATATTTAGAATCCTCTATTTTTTCTCTGTTTCTTAGAAAAGGAATCTTATTTGTACCACTTTTGAACCGCTTCGAAACGGATTTTGCTGTTTTCCCAACATTTAAAAAAGTACATTTCGCTGGTTTTGCATCTAGGCGACTTAGCTGATAGGCTAACGTTAGAGTATGGACACTTTGGCAAAACTTGAAGAACGTATTTTCAAAAAAACAATTGATTAGGGGCAGCACCAATTCACCTGTAAGCCACTTGGTAGCACCACTTATGGACAAACACATAATAAACAGCTGGGTGCTGAATGTATATTTTGTGTAATTGGGTTTTAATTCTAAGAAGTGTGTAATTCAATGTTTAAAACCACATTCCTTCACTCCTGTGGTGTCGCATTGTGATTGCATCGTAACGATGAGAGGTTATATGTTTTAAATGATTGAAATAACATGATATTGGTTTAAAAGTGTGGGGGAAATGTGGTTTTTGTTTCTTAAACATTTGTGGTCAGAGATAATGCAATTCAAGTTTTCTACAGTACGGTAACTATAAATAAGTGTTCATTTTTAATGTTCTCAAATTCCTAACGTAAATAACCGGGCATTGACATTTATATTTACATCTCCAATGCCCGAGGAAACCGGAATGTTGGTATGTCCCGTGTGATAAGAACTGCGCAAAAAATTACCGCACAGATGTTGGTTTTCCACATTTCTGCTATTGGTTAAATTGCAAAGTTATATTTCTGACTTGTTTTAATAATTACAAGCAGGGCTAGATTTGTGACGGTACGCACCGGTACGCCGTACCGAAACCTCGGATCGGGGGAAAAGTCGAATAAATAACATATATAACTGTGGAACGTTAGTTGTAAGTCAAGGTCAACTTGGTCTTTGACTGAACTGTACTTCAAAGTACCGTACGTGGAATCTTCGCTGCTTCAGGGACGGCACTCCGCTCAGGATACTAACAGCAAGGGGAGAGAGAGAGAAAGAGAGAAAGGGGACACACATGCAACGAAAACTTTTCAAAACTTTGGACAATTTTATAAACTGTGAGGTAAAACATGTTTATTAAGTACAATACCTTTTATAATAATATTTCAGAAAACTGTAAAGACAAAATTATAAAACAAGAGATAAAAGATTGTTGGTGGACATGTGTGTATTTTCAAACCAAATTTGTTTTTATTATGCAAAAAAATTAAGTCGCCTCCGTAGCGTAGCGGTCAGCATGGTTAGCTGCCGCCCCGGAGGTCCTGGGTTCGATTCCCGGCTCTGCCACGAAATTTGAAAAGTGGTACGAGGACTGGAACGGGGTCTACTCAGCCTCGGGTGGCCCAAATGAGTAGAAGGGGTTCGATTCCCCCTCAGCCATCCTCGAAGTGGTTTTCCGTGGTTTCCCACTTCGTCTTCGGGCAAATGCCGGGATGGTACCTTCTTTAAGGCCACGGCCGCCTCCTTCCCTCTTCCTTGTCTATCCATCCTAACCATCCCTTACCTTCACTCATGAGGCCCCTGTTCGCTTTGCAGGTGAGGCCGCCTGGGCGAGGTGCCAATCCCACCTCACCAGTTGTATCCCTTCCGATTCGATGTTCCCAGCTCTAGGACACTGCCCGTAGAGGCGGTAGTGGTGAGTTCCCTCGCTGAGTCCGTGGGTTCCACCAACCTGGAGGGTAAACGACTAAAAAAAAAAAAAACAATACGTTATCTGATTATAAAGAGAGCTAGTGTGTTGAAATCGAGTTAAATAAATTACATAAAATATACATTCAGCTGTTTATCATGTGTTTGTCCATAAGTGGTGCTACCTAGCGGCTTACAGGTGAATCGGTGCTGCCCCTTATCAGTTGTTTTTTTGAAAATCCGTTCTTCCAGTTTTGCCTAAGTGTCCACACTGTAATGATATATACCGTATATATGTCGTAGTCAGATAGTGAAATCCGTCATTTCATGAAGATCCTAGGCACTTCATGAAACGCCGGCATATGATGTAAAAGGAGATAGTTACACCATCTGACGCGTTTCTTCATGAAGTGACGGACCGATTTAGGCAGATGGTGTAAGAAATATTTTTACATTATCAGCCGAGGCACTTCATGAAGATCCGGTGTTTGATGATTCGGCACTTCATGAAATGACTGACGCAATGAAGCCGTACATTAATTCATTTAATTGTTCTATGCCAAGAAATAAATTAATGCTTGTTTATTATGGTTTTCGAAATGAATATTCATTTAACAACCTAAATATTTTCGTGAAATACTGGTTACTCTTTACTCTCTATCTCTTTTTTGTGTGTGTAGAAGTTTGTATTTTTATTTTTACATTTTTTATTTGTACAGTATTTTTTTCTATTCTGTAATGCATACTTTCATAATTTCATTTGTAGTTTTTCTTTTTGTTCGTCAATTGTGTATCTTTTTTTTCTCTTTCCTTCATTGATGCAATTTGTATTTTTGAACTTGATATGCCATAATTGGGCTTACGTCTGTGTACCTTAATATTGTTAAATAAATGAATAGCCTAAATAAATAAATAAATGAATACGCACATACATTAGAATATTATATTGCATAGTATACTGTAAAATATTTGTCGAGGGATTTCTGCTGGGTTAAAAATGGCAACAGCTTCATTTCTTTGTCTGAAGGGGGGTGGGGGGCTGGGGGGCGTTAGCAAATTAGTAAACGCTGTCACGCAGGAAAAGTTGAACAACCTGCAGGGTGACGTAGCTTGAGGCTGCACTGTATTATTTAGAACTACCCAAAATTACATAAATAGAAAGTTATTTGGATTATAACGATTGAATTAGCTCTGGAATCTCAATCAACCAAAGAGGAAATAGTTGTGGCCTATAGGCTGTATTCCTATCGGCTAATATTTATTGTGCGAGACAAGTGAAGGAGCGTTTGCATGTTATGGTAATAATAGTAATTACGTGTGTTTGTCATCATTCGTCACCAACAGCGGTAGCTACATTCACTAACGCAAAGCTCTAGGCCAGGCGTTCTCAACCTGGTGCTCGGGGGCTCCACAGTGATATTTACATGACATTTGGTGCTCCCGTCATACGAGCAAAATAGTGCCCACGAGCACAACCTACCCTGAGATCCATTCTTTAATTCAAATTCTGTTGCATGAACAAGAATAATAGGCTTTCACAAGACGGTTTGACAGTGAAAAATATTTACTTTTAAAATAGTATTTATTAATCATCAGTAATTATCCCTGCTTTATGAGTAAGACAAAAGATGCTGATTCGACTCGACTGTACATACGTAAATGACCTTATCTGCATGAGTCACGCAAGCAGTTGCAGCAGGCCTGGTGAGCGGTGAATCACTAGATATTTCAGCACTTCAATAGGAAAGAGAGACAGGAAAAGAAAAGACAGGCGCATGCTTGTTGCATTATTATTACACTGAAGAAAATGGGAATTGCAACACCATGAAGGCATTGGTCGTTTGTGTTGATTTTCAAGATTTGGAACGATGCCATGTAGGTATGTAAACGATCCAAGTTTCACACCCATTGGATTGTTGCTACAGGTCTTCCCACGTGATTGGTCGCGGAGGAATCAACTCCAGTATACGGACTCTGGTGTAGCGTAGTTGACTTGCAGTCTGTGCAGTGAAGTGTTCCCCGTCAAACATGCCTCGACGACAGAGAAGAGCACGCTATCAACTGTCGCCGTTTTAGAGGGCTCGGATAATTGGGCTGTGTGAGGCTGGATTATCGCTAAGAACTGTCGCTGCACGTGTTGGCCGACAGGCATCTACGGTACAACGTGTATGGCAGCAGTGGTCAAATGAAGGTACCCACACTCGTAGACCTGGCACAGGCCCAGCGCGACAGACAACTGTGAGAGAGGATCGCCGCATCATTCGGATGGCCCGGATGGAACCCCATGCAACAGCAGCGCAAATTCGAGCAGCTGTGGCACCCCACTTTACACAACAAACAGTTGGTAATCGCCTGCGTGCAGCTGGCTTACGATCCCGTGTCCCTGCAGAAGGCGTTCCATTGACCCCACAACAGCGACGTGTAAGGCTGGCCTGCTGTCGAGAACGATCGACGTGGGTTGACGAATGGCATAGGGTCGTCTTTAGTGATGAATCGCGCTTCTGTCTTGTCCGCAGTGATCGCCGGAATCGTGTGCGCCGACGTACCGAGGAGAGGGGCCGCCCAGACCTTCTTCTCGAGAGGCACACAGGGCCAACACCAAACATTATGGTCTGGGGAGCTATTGGCTTTAATGTGAAATCACAATTAGTGCTTGTCTAGGGCACTATGACTGCTCGACAGTACATTGATAGGGTACTCAATCCAGTGGTTGTCCCTATGATGGCGAACATTGCTAATGGGATGTTTCTCCAGGACAATGCCCGGGTTCACACTGCACGCATCTCCAAAGAAGCTCTCCACGACATCACATCCTTAGAATGGCCCGCCAGATGCCCGGACCTCAGTCCTATTGAGCATGTGTGGGACATGCTGGGTCGACAACTGGCCAACCGTCCTCAGCCACCCACAACTCTGGAACAACTGACCCATGCAGTGCAGCAAGCATGGGCCACAATTCCTCAGGAAGCGATCCAGGGCCTTATTGACTCCATGCCTCGCCGAATTCATCAATGTATTGCAGCTCGTGGTGGGCACATCCTGTATTGATTGTTGTCCAAACTTGCGGTCAGAGGGACCTGAAAGTGTAATCATCAAATCACAACCGAACACTCGTCCTGCATGTTCAATTGCAGCAATGTAGGTAGCACCACCCCTTCTGGGTGTTGCAATTTCCATTTTCTTCAGTGTATTATTGTTTTGACTTAATGGTGCTCGGGACTTGGTATGGCATGATGGTGGTGGTCACAGTCTCAAAAAAAAATTGAGAACGCCACTCTAGGGTATGAAACCAGGCTATAAGTCAGACTTGTCGAGTGGTTCAAACCCCACTTACAGCTGTCAATAAAATGATGTTTCCCATTTGAAGCTCTAAGGCGAATGCTGGGACGGTACCTTCTAATAGGCCACAGACCGCTTCCTTCCATCTCTTGGTCCAGTTTCAATCAATCTCTCATTAACTTTCCATTGGTTTGGCATCAGGAAGGGCATTTGGCCTAGAAACCACCTGCCACATAGAAATTGATTGAACACCATCCCCAAGCCCATTGAAACTGGCATGAGTCCCGCGACGTAGCCTTGCACGTACAAATCTTGCACCCCGGCCACAAAGGTAGCTGCAGCAAGTCGAGAGATCGTAGGTGCTAAACCCGGCGATGACAGTGGCTATCCAGAGTGTGGTTTCTCCCCGTGGATTTTCCACACTCCCTTCACCTAGATGTCGGGATAGTACCACTTCAAGTCCCAGGGCGCCTACCCCATCCCTTTCCTTATGCAGTTCCACCCACCCCTACAGTCATCATATAAATATAAGTTCAATTCACACCCAATCACACGGGGTTGATGATTGAGGTGACCCAAGTCCCCCAAATGAATTAACAACAAAACTGGAACGATAACAGACAAGATACACACAATGAAGAAAAATGCAGAATCATTCTTTCAAATATTTCTGTATATAATAAATAGGCTGAAATTCGAGATTTTCTCGAAGGTGAACCCTCCACTAAATCAACCAAATGTAAAGCTTTTGTGTAAGCCCCTCTTACTCCTCGCGAAAATGTCGCGCTGAGAGACAATAGAAATATGACGCTGTTGTTTCATTTGAGGTACTTCGACATCGTGGTCATTGAGCCCTGTGTAGATTCTGTCTGATAATCAGTATTATTATGGTATTTGTAGTAGTGTGTGTATTTGTAGTTCAGTTTAAGATTGGGAAGGAGCGGCCGTGGCTTAAGTTAGGAACCAACCCGGCATTTTCCTAGAGGAGAAGGGGGAAACCACGGAAAACCAATTCCAAGATGGCTAAGGTAGGAATGGAACTCTTCTCAGTTTTGCCTCCCGAGGTTGAGTGTACCCCACTTCAATCCTCAGACCATAATTATGTTCCTCTCCGTGGTAACCATAGTTCATTTCATAAATCTATTTAACGAGTAGGCCTATTTGCTGGTTCGAATCCCGTCGCTGACTGTGGCGTTTTTCCCAGGTCTTTCCACACACCCTCTCGGCAAATGCCGGGATGGTATTTCATTTCAAGTCTCGAGACACCTTCCCAAATTCTTTACCCACATACTACTTCAGTCATCACGCAAACACAGGTTATCAGAAAACAACCACCCATATACACTGGGCTGATGACCAAGATGTCCCTAGCACATAAAATAAATATACAAGAAAACAACTATAAAGCAAGGCAACAACTCAACTGTATTAATATGGGCAGATTGACCAAAAAATACTGAAATAGTTACCTGGCAAAAATATCATCCTTCAGGTGGATTCGAATTCACCACGTAGTGTTCACGGCAGCTAACACCGTACCCCGAGACCACAATTTCACCTATAGAATCGGCTGCTAAGAGCTGTAAAAGATCTCTTTATTGCGCGTCCGTAACTGAGTTAGTTCTTGTTGTTTTAAAGGGTGAAACAGCGAAACCAAGTCATATTATACTATCGGTTATCTATATTTCATGTTTTAAAAACAAAATGGATATGAACGACGACGTTCTTCTTCGGTTCACAGTACGGCAGCATAATATTCCTTCTAGGCGCAAGGCCAAGCAAGATGCTGGGGAGAGAATTAGGGGATAAATGAGGTTCAGACCATTAGACATTTGTACCATATGTCCTAGTGTTCACTTTCTAAGGAAATAACAGCCCTTTAGTGTCCACATTTTTATCCAATTAATTCTTGGAAATCTCACTTCCCTCACACGTGATCACCGCTGACGCTACGGTACTTCATGGAGTGACGGGCTGGATTTCCCGTCAGATGATGTACAAAATGAATTACACTATGTGAGGCGAAATTTAGTCATTTCATGAAACCACGCGTCAGATAGTGCAACTGTACCTTTTTACATCATATGCCGGCTCTTCATGAAAATCCTAGGCACTTCATGAAGAGCCGGCATATACACACATCAAAAAAAGTTTTGCATCACCTCGGTTCCCAGATCTCCGGAATATAGACGTTGACTGTGTATATTGTATCCAAGATACAGTCCCTTTGACTGTTCATAGATGTCACTAAAACTGCTCAAAGATGTAAACAACCATGCATGAGCAGGGCCTATTAGACGGAGGGGGTACGACAGCCGATCAGTTCCAGTCATTCCACCAGGACGAAGGTACGCTGCTCATGTTGTCTGTAGTTCTACCATGCCTAGAAGGTCAATACCGCAGTTCGATCGCGTCCGCATTGTTACTTTGTGTCAAGAAGGGCTCTCAACAAGGGAAGTTTCCAGGCGTCTCAGAGTGAACCAAAGCGATGTTGTTCGGACATGGAGGAGGTACAGAGATACAGGAACTGTCGATGACAGGCCTCGCTCAGGCCGCCCAAGGGCTACTACTGTAGTGGATGACCGCTACTTACGGATTGCCGCTCGGAGGAACCCTGACAGCAATGCCACCATGTTGAATAATGCGTTTCGTTCAGCCACAGGACGTCGTGTTTCAACTCAAACTGTGCGCAATAGGCTGCATGATGCGCAACTTCACTCCCGACGTCCATGGCGAGGTCCAGCTTTGCAAACCCGACACCATGCAGCGCGGTACAGATGGGCCCAACAACATGCTGAATGGACCCCACGGAATTGGCATCACGTTCTCTTCACCGATGAGTGTCGCATATGCCTTCAACCAGACAATCGTCGGAGACGTGTTTGGAGGCACCCTGGTCAGGCTGAACGTCTTAGACACACTGTCCAGCGAGTGCAGCAAGGTGGTGGTTCCCTGATGTTTTGGGGTGGCATTATGTGGGGCCGACGTACGCCACTGGTGGTCATGGAAGGCTCCGAAACGGCTTTACGATACCTGAATGACATCCTCCGACCCATAGTGCAACCATATCGGCAGAATATTGGAGAGGCATTTGTCTTCATGGACGACAATTCTCGACCTCATCGTGCACATCTTGTGAATGCGTTCCTTCAAGATAACGACATCGCTCGACTACAGTGGCCAGCATGTTCGCCAGACATGAACCCTATCGAACATGCCTGGGATATGTTGAAAAGGGCTGTTTATGGACGTCTTGACCCACCAACCACTCTGAGAGATTTACGCCGAATTGTCGTTGAGGAGTGGGTCAATTTGGACCAACAGTGTCTTGATGAACTTGTGGATAGTATGCCACGGCGAATACAGGCATGCATCAATGCAAGAGGACGTGCTACTGGGTATTAGAGGTAGTGGTGTGTACTGCAATCTGGACCACAAATGCTGAAAGTCTAGCTGTATGATGGTACAACATGCAATGTGTGGGTCTCATGAGCAATAAAACGAGCTGAAATGTTGTTTGTGTTGATCTCTATTCCCTTTGTATTTAACGGTTCCGGAACTCTTGGAACCGAGGTGATGCAAAACTTTTTTTGATGTGTGTATGATGTAAAACGGTACAGTTGCACTATCTGACGCGTGGTTTCATGAAATGACTAAATATCGCCGTCACATAGTGTAATTCACATTGTGCATCATCTGACGTGAAATCCAGCCGTCACTTCATGAAGTAGCGGCAGCGGTGAACACGTGAGAGGGAAGTGTGATTTCCAAGAATTAATCGGATAAAAAAGTGGACACTAAAGGGCTGTTATTTACTCAGAAAGTGAACACATATCTAATGGTACACATATCTAATGGTCTGGACCTAATTTACCCCCGAAATCCCTCCCCAGCATCTTGCCTTGCGCCTAGAAGGAATACAGTAGTAGGCGATGCTGTATGCTGCCGTACTGTGAATGGAAGAAGAAGTCGTTTAGAGCCATTTTATGAGAGATAGCTGATAACCGATAGTATAATATGACTTGGTTTCACCCTTTAAAACAACAAGAACTGTAACTCATTTACTGACGCGCAATAAACGGACCGTGTACTGTGCCCGTTTAGACCGGAGTCCGCACGACCACATATGCATTTTACCAATAATCAGTCAGCACGAGAGTCAAAATATCCCGGAGCGCCAGATGGGTTAAAGCTAATCGCAAAAACGACATCAAATGAAAAAAATGCTTTACTGATTTTTGGCTCAATGCAACAATAAGGATAGAAGGAGATTCAATTGGGCGTAACACATCAAGTAAAATTATCTCATTTTATTTTGAATTTAAAATTGACTGCAAAAATGCTCAAAGCAGCATCACTCACGTGTGGCGACCCACACTCCTATTTACACAATATACAGAAATTTTCCAAACACATTTGACAATTATTTTTTTGGAAACACAAGTCTGATTATTAGTCCTGTAGACTGTGTTCCAAAATTATTTATGATTAAATCCAGTTCAAATTTAATTGTCTCTACTGGAAATATCGTAGTTCACTGTTTGAATTTTCACATAATATTAACACTCGTAGAATAAATGTTCATAGAATTTTAACTTTCACTTATTTTTCCAGTTTCAAAAATATATATTGTCGAAAAATATTATTATCATTGAATCAACACAAATTATTTACACATATTAATAACATCTGAAAAGTATTTGACCTTGAGCATAGCATCGAAGAACTGTGCGAAGCACAACAAAAATTAATCGTTCTTCTGACATTAAACATTCGAGAAGTGACTCGATTATGAACTTACAAGTTCCTAACAAAATATATGATTTCTGAATCATCAACTTGATCAATTGTTGAACCATTCAACTATTCAATTTTCCTCTTGGAATCATTATTATAAAAAATATTTATATTCATGGCCATTTTTAGCAACTTTCACAGCTTGCAATTCTTCGACAGAATGCGGAAATAAGAATTGTAGTTTCATAATGAATTCATTTAGTTCATGGCACTAGGATTGAAATTATCCTTCAAATTATTCGTGGTTAAAGAATTATTTTTAATTGGCAGTGGCCCATTCTATTATTTGTGTAAGAACACAATATTACAACAACAACGGCAAAGGTCTTCCTCTGAAGAAGAATAAAAAACTATCATGACAAATCCGGGTTCTAGCAAAATCAAAGTCTAAATGGAATCCGTAAACAAGGTTGAAATAAGAACTGATGGTTTCTAAGGAATAACCTTCGGGTCATTCATACGACGAAATGTGTAGTTCCAATACTCCTACTATAAACCTGAGCCATCGAACCTGCTATTTGATTGATGCTCGAAAAAACCTCCTCATTCCTGCGACTTAAACATGCGCACCTGGGAATGGCATTTCAACTACTCCACACATATAAATTTTCTTCCCAAAATTTATACAATAAATCAAGCCTCTGCTTGTTATCAACACTGGAAGATTAATAAACTGACAAGTTTATTTTATTTTACCATTCAGTTCAACCCGTGAATTTACCATACTTATGAAAATCTTTATTTCACTTTCGAGTGTATTTACGTCATGATTTTATATAAATACAAAAATATCCTATTTGATACAATTATCATTTGCTTCCCGTTTCATGCCTCTCCGTGTTATCTGAAAAATATACTTTGCTCATTGCAAATATCAACTGTTCAACCAGAACTGAAATGTTGGTTGAATGCGGGCTTGCGCTAACCACTCTCCTTCGGAAAATCTCCTGTTCCAAACTAGAAATGATTAAACTACTTCATAGACTCTCTCTCAATACAAATGATTATTAGAAAATATAATATCCAAGAATTATTTAGAAAAAATATAAAAATTATTATTATTATTATTATTATTATTAGTGGATTATTATTATTATTATTAGTTATATTATTTTAAATATGTTTAATTATCATCTCATTATGTGAGAATCCACATGTTCGAATCTTCGAATATGGGAAAAAATATCCATTCCTCAACAAAAATAATGTAACTCAACCTTTACATCGACGGTTTTCCATGATATCCCTAAAATATGAAATATTCAAATAAATGCTCGAAATGCTCGGTCATCGATCCTAAGCCGTTCTGAGTGCTGAAAATACTCAGAATAACTCTAATAAGTCTTGCGTAAATCATTGCAAGATTTAAATACGAAGAAAAATAAATGTGTAGGTCATCTGCAGAAAAATAGTTTGTTCCAATTAGCTAGGCATAATATAATTCAAATGTGGCTTACATTTCTTGATGGTCTTGAAGCGTAGTGAACCTGGTCTGTACCAGATTTATCCATAGACATGCCCTATCGGACAAGCATGTATAATCCTTGTATCGGCCGCCATTATATACCCACAATCCGTCTAGCAAGACATAGTGGTAGTATCTATTGACGTTTGAAGTAACTGTTGATCCATTTTAATACTGGCTTCTGTTAACTCCATAACAGTTTGCTTAAATGGGGTCAGATCTAAGTGATCTATTCTCAGATATGTCAGTTGTAACATAACTCACGGTAATCTTATCAATACAAGAAGACACTGACAGTCTAACCAATCAACGGCTGTTCTGAAGATCGTTCCCTGGGCATGGCTTCACTCTATCTACCATGCGCTAAGCAACCTGTAGTTTCCCTTGCGTAGACTAACGAACACCACCGTGATAGACTGGTCTTCAATGTACTGATAGATCGAAGTGGTTATTAAGTTACAAATATGAAAACTGACTGAAATGGATTTAAATATCCAAGTATTAGGTTATTACTGGACTGTGACAAAGTACTAATTCTAGACAAAGTCTAGCATATGTCCATGTAGAAATAAAAATATTTCTACCAGTGTCTGTAGAAAATAATCAATCACCTAGTGATTCTCCTCGCCGGAAACTTACTAAGTTCCACCTCGTAGCGCAGCACTTTTGTGACTATCACAACTTTGAAAATAACTTCTGCGTAGATCTGGCAACCATGTGCCTTGGCTCAGCGTAGCAGCAACTTGCTCGGCAAGTGCTTGTGTTGGAATGAGCTATCGATGCCTCGGCTGGCCGGCTTTTATTCAAAACAGCCAGGGTCACGCGTCATCACGCTGAAATCTGGAAATCCTCATATCTCTGGTATCCCTGGTCCGATTTACTTGATACTAAGTGCATTCTCTTTCATTTGGCCGTGCCAGTAATCTGATCCAAGTCTCAAGTCTCTACTCCATGGCTAACTATTTAATCAATAAATAGCCTCGACCTCTGCTATTACTCGCTACGTCACTTGACATGCTAGTATCGGTATATTCTTTCCAATTCCTTCTCGAAGCAATGTAGCGCGATATTCAAATATCTCAACTTTCAAAAGCGGCTGTAGCCTTTCCCTTGATATCTAGGTGTCTGAATCTTGGAATACCCATTCCTAGAGTTGGGCACAGTACATCTCTTAGCAGCTCATTGTTAGAGTGAAGTTGTGGTCTCGGGGTATGGTGTTAGCTCTCGGTTTAGTCAGTGGTGAGTTAGATCCCCACTGAGAGCGGAATTTTTTGGCTAATAACTACTTCAGTATTTTTTTGTTCAATCTGCACCTTTTAAGGTGGTCATATATACTAGGAATAATTTTTTAAAAGAATAATCTCTAGCAATGTTAAATTTTTCTGTTGTTTTATCATGATCAAACTAAGAGATTTTGATGTTCATTTTACACAAATTTTGTGTTAATTGTTTATGAAAAAATTATTTGTTGCTATGTACACAGGGGTACTTAAAGTCCTCTATCTCTCGCATATTTTAACCAAAATCCATGAACCTTGAACAAAAACAATCGAACTTACATGGGGAATGTTCCCTACCACTATTGTCTGAATTGGTCACAAGTAAGGGTTTTAAAATTATATTAAAATTTAAGTTTATTAAAATTTTGTTTAACAAAATTTTTTTAAAAGTTGTTAAAATTACATTTTTATGAATATCATTTTCTTAGTGGTAGGGAACATAGATACATGTATTAGCTTTAATTTGAAATAAAAATCAAGGAGATACCATTTCTGTCACAAAAGTTAAAGCACTTTGAATGTCTTCAAATGTCGGGAAACGAATTAATGAGTAAATCGCATTTAAAGTTTACTTAGTATGTCTTCACTCACATTCTGTTTTGATCACATCAGAAACCTCCCGGGACAAATTCAGATCCTTCTTTGAAAGCTGTATGGTCCTCCTTCATCTTGTTATTTGACGCCAGAGGGCAGCTTGCATATCGAATCTTGTCGTTCCTTGGGATGCTATGAAAGTCAAGAAAGTTAGGTATCTAAACTCCTTGACACTATAGCGCTTTCTAGCAGAGAAAGGAGGAACTTTGTGTTGGCGGAAAATTCCGAGATTGATTTTACCACTATGAACACGGCCTACTGAATTCATTGGGTTCATTAACATGACAGCAACGAATGACATGCGTGCCGTGATTTTTTTTCGCCTATCAAAATCACTTACCACGGCCAGGAGTGAAATCAGTGGGACAGAGAAAGAGAAAGTCAATATTGCCACTATGTACACGGCCTACTGAATTCAAATGGGTACATTAACATGCCAACAACAAATCACATGCGTGCCGTGATTTTTGTCGCCTATCAAAAACCACTTACCACGGCCAGCAGTGAAACCAGTGGGATAGAGAAAGAGAAAGTCAATTTTGCCACTATGTACACGGCCTACTGAATTCAAATGGGTACATTAACATGCCAACAACAAATCACATGCGTTCCGTGATTTTTTTCGCCTATCAAAAATCACTTACCACGGCCAGGAGCGAAACCAGTGGGATAGAGAAAGAGAAAGTCAATTTAGGCTCGAAAGGAATGTTATAGATCTGCTGATTCGCCAGACATGACAGCTGTCGGTCAGAACGGTTGCGCCCTCTTACAGTAAATAATTTATTTTGACATGAAAAATTAATGGTATATTTATGAACCATACATTTTCTAAAACTAGAAGAAATTTCCTACAAAATGGATATTTAAAAAAAAAAGTGAAATTTCAGAAAAATTGTGTATATGGCCACCTTAATATAGTTCAGTTGTTGCCTTGTTTTATAGCTGTTGTATTCTTGTATATTTATTTTAAGGGCTAGGGACATCTTGGGCATCAGCCCAGTGTATTTGGGTGGATGTTTTCTGATAACCTGTGTTTGCGTGATGACTGAAGTAGTGTGTGTAGCTGTAATGGGTATCGAATTTGGGAAGGTATCCCGAGACTTGAAATAAAGTACCATCCCGGCATTTGCCGAGAGGGTGTGTGGAAAGTCCTGGGGGAAAACGCCACAGTCAGCGACGGGATTCGAACCAGCATATACAATACTCGTTAAGTAGACATGAAATCAACTATGGTTACTAGGGATAGGAACTTAATTATGGCCTGAGGGTTGAATCGGGGTACACTCACCCTTGGAGGCAAACCTGAGAAGAGTCGGGTTCCATTCCTACAAAAGCCATCCTGGAAGTGGTTTACCGTGGTTTCCCCCTTCTCCTCCAGGCAATTGCCAGGTTGGTTCCTAACTTAAGCCACGGCCGCTTCCTTCCCAATATTAACCTGAACTACAATTACACACACTCGGTGTACTACAAATACCACAGATTATCAGACAGATTCTACACACTCCCAGGTACACAGGGCGAATGACCACGATGTCGAAGTAACTCAAATGAAACAACAGCGTCATACTTCGTCTCTCAGTGCGACACTTTCGTAAGAAGTAAGAGGGGCTTACACAAAAGCTTTACATTTGGTTGATTTAGTGGACGGTTTACCTTCGAGAAAATCTTGAATTTCAGCCTATTTATTATAGATAGAAATATTTGAAAGAATGATTCTGCCTTCTTCTTCATTGTGTTTATCTTGTCTGTTATCGTTCCAGTTTTGTTGTTAATGCATTTGGGAGACTTGGGACACCTCAATCATCAGCCCCGTGTGATTGGGTGTAAATTGAACATATGTTTATGTGATGACTATAGAGGTGTGTGGAACTGTATTAGGGACAGGGATGAGGTAGGCGCCCCGGGACTTGAAGTAAGGTACTATCCCGACATTTCGGTGAAGGGAGTGTGGAAACGCCACGGGGAGAAACCACAATCTAGATAGCCGCTGTCATCGCCGGGTTTTGCACCTACAATCTCCCGACTTGCTACAGCTGCCATCGTGGCCGGGGTGCAAGATTTGTACGAGCAAGGCTACGTCATGGGACTCATTCCACTTTCAACGGGCTTGGGAATGGTGTTCAATCAATTTCTATGTGGCAGGTGGTTTCAAGACTCAATGCCCTTCTTGATGCCAAACTAATGAAAAATTAATGAGAGACTGATTGAAACTGGACTAAGAGAAGGAAGGAAGAGGTCTGAGGCCTATTAGATGGTACCGTTCCAGCATTTGCCTTAGAGTTTAAAATGGGAAACATCATTTTTATTGACCGCTGTAAGTGGGGTTTGAACCACTCGACAAGTCCGTATATAGCTTCGTTTCATAGACTAGAGCGGCGTTCTCAACCTTTTTGACACTGTGACCACTCTTCTTTACATGCCATACCTAGTACCCGAGCACCATTAAATAAATAAAAAATAATAATAATAGTCTCATGGAACAAGCATGCGCTTCTCTTTCCTTTTCCCGTCTCTCCCTCCCTTTGAAGTGCTGAAATATCTAGTGATTCACCGCTCACCAGGTATGCTGCAACTGCTTGCGTGACTCATGCAGAAAAGATCATTTACGTGTGGACAGTCGAGTCGAATCAGCATCTTTCGCGTTACTCATAAAGCAGGGATGTCCAATTATGATTACTGATGATTAAAAATACTATTTTACATGATAAAATGTTTCACTGTCAAACCATCTGGTGAAAACCCTATTATTCTCGAGCAGGCAACAGAATTTGAATTAAAGAATGAATCTTCGGGGAGGTTGTGCTCGCGAGCACTTATTTGCTCGTATGACAGGACACCAAATGCCATTTAAAGAGCTCTGTAGAGCTCCTGAGCACCAGGTTTAGAACGCCTTGCCTAGAGCTTCGCGTTAGTGAATGTAGCTACCGCTGTTGGTAATGAATGATGACAAACACACATAATTACTATTACTGTATTACCATAACATGCAAACTCTCCTTCACTTGTCTCCCACAATAAATATTAGCCAATATGAATACAGCCTTTAGGCGACAACTATTTCCTCTTTGGTTGATTGAGATTCCAGAGCTAATTCACTCGTTATAATCCAAAGAACTTACTATTTATTTAATTTTGGGAAGTTCTAAATAATACAGTGCAGCCTCAAGCCACGTCACCCTGCAGATTGTTCAAATTTTCTTGCGTGACAGCGTATACTAGCTGGCTAACCCTCTCTCTCCTTCAGACAAAGAAACGAATCTGTTGCCATTTTTAACCCAGCAGAAATCCCTCGACAAATATTTTACAGTACACTTTGCAATCAAAGTATTCTAATGTATGTATGTATGTATTCATTTATTTGTTTAGGCTATTTATTTATTTAACAATATTAATGTACACAGACATAAGCCCAATTATGTTTCTTCTTTACATATCAAGTTCAAAAATACAAATTGCATCTATGAAGGAAGGAGAGAAAAAAGAATACACAGTTGAAGAACAAAAAGAAAAAATTACAAAAGAAATTATGAAAGTATGCTTTACAGAATAGAAAATAAGTGCTGTACAATTAAGAAATGTAATAATAAAAATACAAACGTCTACAAAAAAAAGAGAGAGAGAGATAGAGAGTATAGAGTATCCGGTATTCCACGATTAGATTTAGGATGTTATGTGAAAATTAATTTCGAAAATCATAATAAACAAGCAATAATTTATTTCTTGGAATAGAACAATAAATTAAAAGAATCAATGTACGGCTTCATTGCATCAGTCATTTCATGAAGTGCTGAATCAACAAACACCGGATCTTCATGAAGTGCCTCGGCTGATAATGTAAAATCATTTCTTACACCATCTGCCTAAATCGGTCCGTCACTTCATGAAGAAACGCGCCAGATGGTGTAACTATCTCTTTTTACATCATATGCCGGCTTTTCATGAAGTGCCTAGGATCTTCATGAAATGACGGATTTCACTATCTGACTACGACATATATATACTGTGGTAAGAGTATAATTTACGTATTGCCAACTACGAACTAAAATCTGTCAACTGCACGTCGTAAATTGCGCTTTACCTAGCAGGATCGGTAGGAATCTTGGGCATAGAGATAGACTTCTTGCTGCTCATATTATTGTTGCACCAAACAGTAACGTAGTAAAAACCAGCCCGTTTCTTTCACTATTTGATATATGAATTGCAGCCAATGGACATAGCAGGGTATTTTAATTGAACGCCCGTAGGGTCCGAGAAATTTTAATTTACAAGTAGTTCCAACTTTGACTACCAGATGCCATTGTCATTGACACCTAGCGGTGAACGTTGAAACTTGATAGAGCGTTTCTAACCAAATCAAGCATAACCTAAAAATTTGGTTACACGCTATCAATTGTAGTGGTAGCTTCTTTAACTTGCCATAAATCTATGACATGGGCCGGCCGGCTTTACTTCCCCTCCGATGTAAGGCATACTGAAGGATTTTAACGCTCTTATAAATCCGACGACTTTGACCTGGTTTGAACCTGCGATCATGGGCATAGCAGTTCAGAATGCTACCGACTACGCCACCACTATTTGCTTTCTACTATTTCTCAGCGTTTTATAAAACAAAAATGTAATTTGGAAAGGATAAATAATCCAACTGCTTGACGCTGTAGATGATAATACTAAATAGAAAAGAGGTTATAATATTTGGTTATATTCCGTAACTCTGTTTCATTTCCTAGCACAATCAATAAATAACAACAGAAGATAGTAAAGGAAGTGATAATCAACTATGTCACACGACATGGTACCTAACTCACAATTACTTGAAGTTGCTCTAAAAAGAACTGTACGAATTTAATAATATACATGGGTATATAATTTATGAGCATACCCGGTACATGTACTAATACAAGTAATACTAATTGTTTCGAAAGCCCATTTCCATGCTATTTTTCTTTATTTACAATATTAGTGTCAATCTACACCTGTTGGCAACACTTGTGTTTATAAATTGTTCAACAAAACAGAACCATGCCCTACTAACAGACATAGTCTCAGTCGAACACATGTGCTTCCGTCTATAGAGGAACGCAAAAACTTTGAATCTTCACTTCCTAGTGTTGTTCCATGATAGTAGCCCATTACCAGTGGCATTACTTATTCTATGAAGAAGTGTTCTGACAGAGAGTAACGTACCGGTATTGAAAAACTCCACAATATTTTGGTATCAATCTCAAATCTCAAGAGAGGATTTTATTTATGTCTAATTAGGGTTCACTTTTATATTTAACGAATAACCTTTCGAAGAGGGAGGTAATTGCATAGATTCTGCAATAATAATAATAATCGAATAGTAATAATAATAATATATGATAGAGCAGTTGTTATATTCACAATCTTAACTAGAGCGATCCATATTTCAAACCTTGCTGGCTAAAACCTTGTGTATTCTATTGGGAAATGTTTCAACAAATCAGATGTAATGGTGCTGTTGCTTGTTAAGTCCTTGTGTAATCTATTAAGAAATGTTTCAACAAATCTGGTTTAATGGTGTTGCTGTAATATATTTCTCATGTCTTAAAATGTAGTATAATAACAAGAATGTTGGACTTGACAAACGAGAATCAGCTAATAGCAAACTGCAATTCATGGTCAAGAAGAACTCTGCCCTTAATTCTCCTCCTCTACCGACGCCAATTCTTGCCCCCTATAATTTTTCCCTCTTATATTGCGCACATTGAATACAATTCTGTTTTTCTTTCAAAAGAAGATTTGTCCATTGATAACTTCCGCCAAAAATACAATTGTCGCAATAGTAATTCCCAAGGTCAAAATCACGAACGATCCTTGCAAATGTTCGACAGTGATGACGACATTTTCTTCACTTTGAGAGTTCTCTCTCTTCCTTATAGCAATGAAGTTCTCTTCTTTTATCACATCATCCCACCTATTGTACATTATCCCACTTTCTCTCATTCTCATCATCCCAGTATTGAACTTATCTGTATACGGACTGTTTCTTCTAAAAAATAGTACAACGTCATACCAGACTCCCCCATTCTCCAGTGGCACAAATGTCTTGTTTGTTGTTATAATTGACATTCCAGCACGAGGGAAGAATAGTGCATGCTTGTTTGATTTCTTTACTATCTGTAGTACGTCATCAACAGATAAAATCTCTAATTTCTTGTTTATTAAACTTGTTACACCGTCAATGTCATCTGCCAAATTATCCATGATACCAGTGATAGGTATGGTAACGTAGCGTAGTTTAGACTCAGATAAATCTTGAAGATTGAGAACTTGTTTTTCATATCCTGGGTGGGTAAGCACACCAATTAATTTTGATTGGTACGCTGAATTGATCAACAAACAGCAGAATACCCAAACAACTAAGAAAAATCGTAAAGTTGACAGCTTTGGCATTTGACTTAATGATATACCAATCAATACAGACCATGAATTCAAAGCAGAGAGAATTGGAGTTTCCTCATTGGATAGGAAGTAATTCACAACCGATGTTAAAATGTAGGAAACAAGAAGTAGGATCCAAATATCAGAGCTGAATATGGCAATCAGTGCCTTCCATTTGGGAATTCTTTCAGCCCTTGGAACGTACCATAAAACACCATCTCTGACATGTGGGACGGTCATATCCATTGCACTCCAAAACTCTGCACTTGGCTTGAAACCCCCACAAGTGAAGTCGGCATGTCCATTGACCACATCTCCAGTTCCTCCGACCCAACTTCCATTGTTCAAACGTTCACCCCATTCTTGGACAGATGCTGACACAAATTGCACCTGAATACCATAGGTGTCTGCTATATCTAATATTAGTTTAATCTCAAAACTATCACGACGAATGTGTTGTTGTGAATCACTAGATTTAGGAAAGTACCACACGAATGGTCGATATTCGACCGTTGAAGCAGTAATTGGGCAAGAATCGAATTTATTAGGAATCTTCCTCGGAAACAGATCAACATGATGTTCAAAATATCCTTCTCCGTCAGGTATCCATTTATCTACAACTACCACAGCTTCAGTATTCGTCCCACACTGTCCTGAATTATTAAAAGGAAACCAAGTGTACACTTTGACAGAACGAACAACATTCTTGAATTCCCACGATGATATAATCGCTACGAAATTGTACACATACATCTTCGATAGTTGCTCAACAATACGGTGGACCATACCTAGTTCATTCTTGGACTCAATCGTTTCAACAATTACAACTATAAATTGAACATGAGAATTCCAAAAATATGTTTGGTCTAACGTTTGAATTTGTCTGAAATCTGTAACAGTTTGTTCAACACCTTGCAATACAATCAAGACATTATCCACATGTTTTCTCTCATGTCTACGTAGCGTATCATTTCTGCAGAAAGAGACGCCACCTGTATGAATTGTATTTGAGTAATATCCTTGAAGAAACTGATCAAGGAACGAATTCTTCCTTGAATGATCCATACAAATCAGAAGATGCTGTTCTTGGCTAAAGTAACGGTCTATGATATTCTGGAGGCAGCTTATAAGATGACACTTCTCCTTCCTCACATTTAACTTGATGCTGTTTATTGCGGTACATAGCAACAACACGAGTAAAAGCAGACGAGTTTCCTTAAGATGCAATGCTGTTGTAACTCTCATGGTTTAGCTTCCTCTTTCTACTCGCATCAGAGCTAAAATACAGCTGCAATATTCTCTTCGTGTAGAACTTTTGGTCAATCTGAAAGTAAAAATAAGAAGATGTTCAGTAAAGAGCGTATAGCCAACTTTCTCCTAAATGCATGGGCCTAGTTATATTTCTTTGTCATTATCAAGAAGAATAATTGAATGTTTGTTGAAGTATCTAGTTGAAATACAACGTGGTGTATTGTATACTCTGTACAGGGGGTATCTTACAGTAATTATACCGACAAAAAATCAGGGACGCTCTGCGTGTTATGTAAAAGACAATCCCGCAATCGAATTGGCGGAGAAAATTTTCCCTTCGAGTAAACGAGGTTACTTTTTTACTTCCGGGCGCGCGATTCAAATCTACGAACTGTATTGTATACTCTGTATATACTTATATACAGAGTGGTTGGTAGCGCGCCTGCCTCTCGTCCGGAGGCCCCGGGTTCTATTCCCGGCTCCGTCAGGGATTTTAGAAATTGACGTGAGGGCTGGAACGGGGTGCACTCAGCCTCGTGAGGACAATTAAGTAGATGTCTGACAGTGAGACAGCGCCCCGGTCACGAAAACCAAGATTAACGGCCGAGGGGACCACGGCTGACCACGCGTCACCCCAATATCTGCAGGCCAAATGGCTGGGCAGCGGTAGGCCTAGGCCCTTCACGGGGTTTGGTTTGGTTTGGTTTGGTTGGTTGGTTCCTTAGTTTAGGGGCTGCGACAACGCGGTCATGTAGCCCCGTTACTTTGGGTGTGTGTAGAATCTGTCTGATAACCGGTGTTAATTGAGATGACTGTATTAGCGAGTGTTATCTGTTTTTAACTTAAGTACAGACTGCAACTTAGAATTTTTCAAATAGTTCCTACTTTTGCCGCAAAGCACCACCGTCAACGACTACTAGGCCAAGTTCAGAACTTAGATACCAGACACCACCGCAGTCGGCTCTTGGCAACGAACGTAGAAACCTAAGAGCGTTGTTTACATTCTTAACCTATCCAATTTAGCTTCACACAGGCGTAATTAGTGGAAAGTTCTTTAACATGCCATAAATCTATGACATGGGACCGCCGGATTTACTTCCCCTCCGAAGGAAGGCATACTGAGGGATTATTAACGCTCTTAAAAAATCCGACGGCTTCGGCCGGGTTTATATACAAGGCGTATCTTACAGTAATTATACCGACAAAAGATCAGGGACGCTCTGCGTGTTATGTAAACGACGATGCCGCAATCGGATTGGCGGAGAAACTTTTTCCCTTCGAGTAAACGAGGTTACTTTGTTACCTCCGGGCGCGCGATTCAAATCTATGAACTAGCCGTATTCGCTGAGCCAGAGAGCAAGCCGCTGGCCACTGCATAGTGGGTCAAAATCGAACTCTAGGGGGACAAAATTATTTTTACGTTTTAATCATCAATTTAGAGAGAAAGCAACGTATATAATTTGTTTACTTCCTGACCCGGTCGGAGACTGGAAGCAGGCTGTGGATTTTCATTTTCACTTCGTAATAAACAGCAGTTAAGACCTTTTTAAGCTACGTCTACACATGCAAGAAATTGTCTATGACTAGGAGTTGGATAGAGCATTCAGTTATCTCTTCAGAACAATTCTACCCCGAATTTACTTTTAACAAAGTCACAAAGTTCCACTTTTGACATAATCATCGAACCCAGTGCTTCAAACAGTTGTAAACGTGTGAGAACTGGTTGAGTGGCATCTTCTAAAACATCAAATAACTAAGTTGCAAAAAGATGCAAAAAATCTTATGACAGGCGTAAACTACAAGACATTATATACATTTTAACATTAAGTAGAAAGTGACGCAGAGTGACGCAACGTACTAAAAATCTAAGTGAATATATAATTTTAAAAATAATAGTTAAATATTATATAATGCAAATATAGCTAAAATTACGTAACAATTACGCCCATTAATAACTGAAACACGTTACAAAGATCATGCCTTCAGCTGCATGTTCCATCTTAAAGCATCACACTAACCACAAAGACAACCAAACCACAGCCACTTACATTCACCCTCCAATTCAGACTGCTCGAACAGTGGTGACAGATTTACACTAAGATGTGTTTATATCCCAGAATAGTGAGCGGCAATTATATGAGAATGGTGTAGAAGTATTACATTTTGATTTTTTTATTATGAAAATAAATAATTTTGTCCTCCTAGATTTCGATTTTGACCCACTGTGTGCTGGTGTGCTTCAAGCAAGGGAAGGGAGTGTGATAGAAGGAGACAGAGATATGCTGGTGGGAATGCGCAAGTTTGCTCGTTCGCCTCGGCTTGCACTCTGGCTCAGCAGATACGGCGAGCCCGTCAATTTGAATCACGCGCCCGGAAGTAACAAAGTAACCTCATTTTCTCGAGGGGAAACATTTTCTCCGCCAATCCGATTGCCGCATCGTCTTTTACTTAACACGCAGAGCGTCCCTGATTTTCTTGTCGGGATAATTAAGATACACCCTGTATACGTATAAACCGTTTAATATTTTCCATTGAAAAATGCTTAATATAATATTGCCTGAGTATGCTAATTATAAAACAAAAAATATAAAACAATTAAGTGAAAAATCCAACCTTGCCTGGTTTTGAAACTAGCCGAACGGATGACCGTTCTACACGCTACCACTCGGCCAAACCTGACCATTGCTAACCACTGTTATCAACAGCCTAAGATAATGACATGGAGTAAACGATTTCTGCAGCGTAGTATGCCTTCAATATAACCCATTTTATGCTTATTTTATATTATTTTAATCAGTATATTTCATGCAACTATCTCATGCTACTGAAATATGGGTCAGGTGTCAGTCGCCATCTTGTCGTGTGACCGAGCACGGATAAGCCGGAGCGCTCCTTAAGAGTCACTGCTACAGTATAATAATTCTGTATAATAAAAAAAATTATAATTTGAGACGAGTTACATATTGGAGGACAGTTTAAACCACCCCTGTTCGATAAGTGGAACTGGTGGGTCATAAGTTATGTAATATGAAGCTTGCATGCTTTATACGGCCGCCATCTTAGCATGGTTTAGGCGATGACCTTGCAGTTTGGGGACAGAACGTGTCCCATATTAAAGTATTCTTTTACAAAATTTGATAGAGATCCTATGGTTAGTTTAGTCGTAATTCGATTTAAGCTCTGAACTTTTGGGTGGCCACCATAAAGTTTTGGTTAAGATGGTGGCGATATAAAACATGACACTGGGGGTGGAATTTGCTTGTGCTTTGCTCTATACCAAATTTGGTTCAATTTCGTTTGATCTTATTTGCTTCCCGAAATTTGGTACAGAGGTAGCGCTAGCAAAGGGCACCTCAGTGTTATGTTTTATATTGCCGCCATCTTTACCAAAACGTAATGGCGGCCACTCAAATGGTCAAAACTTAAAATTAAATTACGACCAAACTAATCATCGGATCTTTACCAAATTTGGTAACAACATACCTTCGTATAGGTCGCGTCGTGTGCCCAATCGACAAGGTCATCAGCCGTACCATTTCAGGATGGCGGCCGTGTGAATTATGCAAACTTTATAATCCATAACATGGACCTTACTGAAGTCGACATTGATCCAATGACTACAACAAGGACTGCATACAGACAAAAGATCAACATCCACAAATTTGCACCCAAGAATCCATCCGAGAAGAGCTTGAAACTCCAAAACTCATGCACACAAGAAAGACGGCAGGCCGAAAGTGAAAGAATGAAGAAATATTGGGCGAATTAGAAGTTCAAAAATATGAATTCCAGTGTTATTTAATGGTTCCACGTGCTCCTTATGGGGCTGACCGAATATAATAATAATAACATGGGACCCACCGGTTCCGGTTATCGAACCGAAAATCGTTTTAACTGTTCTAAAGGGCGTGGTCTGTTCGAAATTTAATGTTTATATTGTAATATTATAGTGCAGAAGTGGCTTTAAAAAGCTGAGCCGTCTCTGTTACAGGCAAGATGGCAGCTGATCTCTCGTTCTGACCTATATTTCACTAATTTGAGTAAGTTGCATCCAATATAGCCTACTGATAGAAGTAATATGAACTTTGTATGAAATGAACTTTGTTTGAAATATACTCCGGTGAAGAAATCGTTTAGTCAAAGTCATTATTTGCTAAGGCGTTGTATCTAAACCGGTTGATAACATTGAACTTGGGAGGATATATTTAGGTCTGTGGTTACAGCGTTGGTCTCTCACCCGGCCGGCTGGAGTTCTAATCCTAACAGAGTTGTATTTATTTGCTTTATTTTTATATTGATTGTTTTATTGAGTACTGCGGCGTTATACAATTGAGCATTATATTGTGCATTTTGCAATGGAAAATATATATTTAATTAAAACAAAGTTCTCCAACGGATCTGCACGAATGACATTTACTAGCAACCAGTTGAAATACAGTATTCGGGAGCTATCCACTGCCTACTAGATGCGAGCTGCGCTCTATACCGGCCAGTTAGTGAACCCATGCCAGCGGTGATATTGAAAATGGCCTCTTGTTGCCGATAGAGAGCACTGCCAAGTATAGGCGCGATTAAAATTAGATGTGCATTAGGTATATTAAATGTGTTTCTCCCAGTGATACGTTTAGACCAACGAAGTTTCAATTATTGTTAGTAGTCGGTGTTAATATACTGAATTCCTACGTTGTATGGAGTGTTTGCTGATGACATCGCAAAATACTGGAGTAAATTATAAACTATGGTTTGAACGCCGCTGCTCAAATCCAGTGTGCCAATTTGCATTTCGAATAGGAAGAAAATAGCAGGTGATGAGGACAAAGAGTTATAACTATACCCATACATTTAGGAGAAAGTAGGCTATATGTTATTTCCTCAACATCTTGTTTTTGTTTTACATTTCATGATTTTCATCATGAATTCCTTCCTCAAGACGGAGTCCATATCTTTTATAAGCTCATTCAAATCCTCTCGTGAATCAACTAAGATGTCAATGTCATCAACAAATCTCAAGAGTTGAAATTGTTTCTCCTTGAATCTTTATATCTATAGTTATTGTTACTTTAATGGGCGGAAGAGTGAGGTCATCTAGTCCCCTTTGCTCCTTTGTATGTAGCCTTGTCAATCACTCATGAGACACATGTTCATAGACTGACTTTTCCAAAGCAAAATGTCTCCACCTTGAAACGGGAAGGAAAACTAATTAGATGCACCAGTCCAGTATACAAAGTTGCTTAGAGGGAAGGCTAGCCCGACGCTACTCTGGCCAACACTGTACTGCCAACATGAGCAAAAAATACGGTATTATTCGTCAACCAACCTTAATTGAACAAAAAATGGCAATTACTAAGAAATATTTGTAAATCGATTGAAATATTAATACTTAAGTCGCGGTAGCTGAAAAAATAAATCAATCCATACAGAATTGTAATGTTGGCAACGGATTTATTATGAAACGTCGCTCAAAAATCGTGTACCTAGAGTTTTAGACGATAATATCTATTGCTCTTACTTCGTAGAAGCACGCTGAAATTGGCAAAATCTTTAATTTCATAACCTCACTTTTTATCTATTGCCCCATCCACATACATCCCCATGACACATTCTCGCAGACCTACGAAAATGTATTGAAAATGTTCATCAATTGACAACAACAAAAATACAAAAAATGGCAGGAAATAAATTACTATATTAAGTACAAGAGAGGAACAGACAACACTAATAATGAATCAGTAACGCAGCCCTGTTTTAGATCCCTTATTGGGGGGTGGTTGGATCTAAAACGGAAGAGTTATTGTGCTAATTTATAAAGGAGTGCCAAAAAGGGGGTAGCTTCCCGTAGTCAGGCAAGCGGACCAGTGTAGAGTGTTGTTTAGTGTTAGGGTGCTAGGGGTTGCTCTTATAAAGGATCTATGTGTATTTTAGGGGATGGACTTAGCGTACAGGTCAACGCGCTGGTCGCCCAGCTGGCTGGTTAGATAATCGACCTGCACGCGTCAGCTATATGGCGCGTGCCGCTCCTGGCAGTCAGGCCGGTACGGGAATACAATGATGCTTGCACTAGCAAGTATCTGGCTACTGTTAGTCACGTCTAATAGTGACGGAGGATTCAGGATGGACTTTAGGTCGTGAAGAGGCGTGTAAAATAGTAATACAGGTGTGTTGTACTGACCAAGTGTTTATTGGTCAGTAATAATGGAATTATGAGTCCCTTTTAAGGGATGTAGTGATGTTACAACGTGTACAAACTTGTCTATACAAATTGGGGGTAAGGTTACAAAGTTATAGGATTCTGAACACCTGCTGACTCACTCACCTGATGATACCAGCATAGCCTCGGGCCGCCACACTGTAAGACTGATAATTGAGAGCCCCTGACCTCCTTAAGACTCCCTTTTATATTCTTCGGCGCTGTGCTGTCAGCATTGTGCTGAATAGACGTCCTAGTTAATTGTGTGTCGCTGTTTTGTGGTAGTGATGCAAGGATTGGGCCAGCTTTCCAGAATGGCTAGCTGTCCTTGCGGTGTTAGTAGATGTTGGTCTGGACTTACAAGGATTGCCAGTTAGGAGATTTAAATAGATGATGGGGGGATGGTCTCCAAGGGGTGCATACCCCTGGGGTACTGTACAGCCCGATAATTTCGCTTTACGCAGAGTTGTAAACAAATCGGTTCACACACACAAAGAACATAATATAATATCCAAACAATGGAGCACGTTCAAGTGGACGTCTGTTGCAATACATACGATGCTGTATGTAAGCAGAAGGAATAGTTTAGGAAACGGTGATTCAATTAATCTTTTCAATCTATTTTCTTAGAATTTATTCAAATTTAATTTTAATGATTTTAACTAACTTCTTCTTAAACATTTTGTGTATTACTGTATTTTAACATTTATAGTTTAAAATTTAAAACATTAGGCTTCACAATAAGTGTTATTATAATCTTAATTTTTATATTTATTTCAATAATTAATAATTTTATATTTATTTCTATTTTTGATTTGAAAATTAATTTGAGCAATTAGCCTATATTAAATTTCATAAAAATATCGTTTTAACATTAATATTTATATTTTATTTAATTACTAGCAGTAGTACCCGGCTTCGCCCGGTGGAATGATGATAATGTTTTAAGGTATCCTTAGAAATATAATGGACTTAAATCTAAGTCATTTGCCCCCATAGACAATGAGGAAGTAATATCTAGCTCATTTGCCCTTTTGATAAGGATGATAATAAAAACTACTGTTGAATTGACACGTCAAACTTACAAACTACCGTAATAGAAATACATATTTCAAAATTCACAGGCGAGGATGACTTATTGTGTGCGGTGATTAATGGTGTAATGGGCGTAACATCCACTGTAGGTCATTTGCTCTTATGATGAGGATGATAAGGGAAACTACTACCGGTATTGAATTGACACTTCAACTTATAATGTACACAATGTACTGTAATAAAAATATGGCGGCTTCGGTGGCGTATTTGGTAGCATGCTGAGCTTCAATGCCCAAGATAGCGGGTTCAAGAGCGTTAAAAATCCCTCAGTATGCCTTTTTTCGGAGGGGCAGTAAAGCCGGCGGTCCCATGTCAGATTTATGGCATGTTAAAGAACCTTCCACTAATTACACCTGTGTGAAGCTAAATTGGATAGGTAAACAACGCTCTTAGATGTCTACGTCCGTTGCCAAGAGCCGACTGCAGTGGCGTCTAGTAGCTAAGTTCCGAACTTGGCCTAGTAGTCGTGACGGCAAAAGTACGAACTATTTGAAGAATTCTAAGTTGCAGTTTGTACTTAAATTAAAAAACAGATAACACACACTAATACAGTCATCACAATTAACACCGGTTATCAGACAGATTCTACACACCCCAAAAGTACACGGGGCTACATGACCGCGTTGTCGCAGCCCCTAAACTTAAGAACCAACCAACCAAAAATAAATATTTTAAAAATCACAGTCGAGAAATACTTTATGCAGCGGTGATTATTTGTATGATGCGCGTAACATCTAGGTCATTTGCACTTATGATGATAATAATAAGGTAATGAAAAAATTACTACTAAACGAACATGGTGTTTTTTTAAAACTGATATAGGTAATTCAGGTGTCTAGCTTCGATGTCTTCCAAAGTCTCTACCTTATTTTCTGGCTTAGGCCTGTACTCGATGCGTCTAGTGAAAGAGCGTACTGCTCGGCAAAGACAAAGAATATAGGTCCAAGCTGCACGAACCTGAGATGATCGCAGATGATGACGAAATATGATGACACGCGTTCGGGGTTCCCCGTCCTATTTAGATTGACCGGGAATCACTCACTGTTTCGCAACGGCCCTGTGCTGGCATCAGCATAGACAGTAGGAGATAACACGGCGGGCTCTGGAAAGTACTCTCAAGTCACCTCGCGATGAATCAGCAAGCTATTCTAACAACTGACCTCCCCCCCCCCAGGGTCTCACAACTTGTGGGAAGTGGGTTGGCGACCACGGGACCCCAGCTGAGTCTGGCATCGCTTCTGCTTCCTGGTGCCGGGCTCATTTCAGTTTTCTTTCCTGTCGGCCTCCCTTGGTCAACTCTTGTTCTCTTCCGACCCAGACTGTATTAGGGTATCCGAGGGCTAGGGAGTCTTTCAATTTCACGCCTTAATTGGCTTTGTCTCATCTTTCCTGATACCCTCATTCTTCGAGGGGTCTGCCTTCTTTTCCTTTTCATAATATCTCCTGTCTTCTGCTCAAGGCCCTCAAAGAGGCAGGGTGTGTGTAGACCCACCACTTCTGGTACACCCTCAAGGGCTCATGACTGGTGAGTTAGGAAGCTGGCAACCCCGAGGAATTCCTGAGCTAAATGCAGGGAATGGAGTGGTTTGTGAGAAATTTCAAGTGGACAGTGTTACGCATCGGGTTCCAAAGGGTAAGTATACACACTTTGTTTTCGATCGGTGAACGATGTAGATTTGTACCAAAACGCCTTAATGCGGGAAATGGAGTGGTCTGTCCGAAATTTCGAGTGGACAGTGTTACTCATCGAGTTCCAAACGGTAATTATGTAAAATCTGGTTGAGATCGGTGAAACGGTGTAGTTTTGTGCCAAAGGGCCAAAATGCAGGGAATAGAGTGAGTGGCCTGTCCAAATTTTAAAGTGGACAGTGTTACTCATAGGGTTCCAAAGGGTAAGTATACACATTTTGTTTTCGATCGGTGAAAGATGTAGATTTGTACCAAAGGGCCTAAATGCGTGGAATGGAGTGGTCTGTCCGAAATTTCGAGTGGACAGTGTTACTCGTCGAGTTCCAAAGGGTAATTAAGTAAAATATGGTTGAGATCGGTGAAACGGTGTAGTTTTCTGCCAAAGGGCCAAAAAGCAGGGAATAGTGTGGTCTGTCCGAAATTTAAAGTGAACAGTGTTACTTGTCGGGTTCCTACGGGTAAGTATATAAAATTGGGGTCAGATCGGTGAAACGGTGTAGATTTGTGCCACACAGCCTAAATGCAAGGGATGGAGTGGCCTCGCCGCAATTTCAAGCAGACAGTGTTAGTCGCAGTGTTCCAAAGGGTAAATATACACATTTTGGTTGAGATCGGTGAAACGGTGTAGATTTGGGACAAAGGGCCTAAATGCAGGGAATGGAGTGGTCTGTCCGCAATTTCAAGCAGACAGTGTTACTCGCTGGGTACCAAAGGGTAAGTTTCCGAATATTGGTTCTGATCGGTGAAACGGTGTAGATTTGTGCCAAAGTGCCTAAATGCAGGGAATGGGGTGGTCTGTCCAAAATTTTAAGTGGACAGTGTTACTCGCAGGGTTCCAAAGGGTAAGTATACAAATTTTGGTTCAGATCGGTGAAACGGTGTAGATTTGTGCCAAAGGGCCTAAATGCAGGGGATGGAGTAGCCTCTCCATAATTTCAAGCAGACAGTGTTAGTCGCAGTGTTCCAAAGGGTAAATATACAAATTTTGGTTGAGATCGGTGGAACGGTGTAGATTTGGGCCAAAGGGCCTAAATGCAGGGAATGGAGTGGTCTGTCCGCAATTTCAAGCAGACAGTGTTACTCGCAGGCTTTCAAAGGGTGAGTATACAAATTTTGGTTCAGATCGGTGAAACGGTGTTGATTTGTGCCATTGGGCCTGAATGCAGGGAATGGAGTGGTCTGTCCGCAATTTCAAGTAGACAGTGTTACCCGCAGGCTTTCAAAGGGTGAGTATACAAATTTTGGTTGAGATCGGTGGAACGGTGTAGATTTGGGCCAAAGGGCCTGAATGCAGGGAATGGAGTGGTCCGTCCGCAATTTCAAGCAGACAGTGTTACTCGCAGGGTACCAAATGGTAAGAATACGAAATTTGGTTCTGATCTGTGAAACGGTGTAGATTTGGACCAAAGGGCCTAAATGCAGGGAATGGGGTGGTCTGTCCGAAATGTCAAGTGGACAGTGTTACTCGCAGGGTTCCAAAGGGTAAGTATACACATTTTGGTTCAGATCGGTGAAACGGTGTAGATTTGTGCAAAAAGGGCCTAAATGCAGGGAATGGCATGGTCTGTCCGAAATTTCAAGCAGACAGTGTTACTCGCAGGGTACCAAAGGGTAAGAATACGAATTTTGGTTCTGATCGGTGAAACGGTGTAGATTGGGAACAAAGGGCCTAAATGCAGGGAATGGGGTGGTCTGTCCGAAATTTTAAGTGGACAGTGTTACTCGCAGGGTTCCAAAGGGTAAATATACAAATTTTGGTTGAGATCGGTGAAACGGTGTGGATTTGGACCAAAGGGCCTAAATGCAGGGAATGGGGTGGTCTGTCCAAATTTTTAAGTGGACAGTGTTACTCGCAGGGTTCCGAAGGTTAAATATACAACTTTTGGTTCAGATCGGTGAAACGGTTTAGATTTGTGCAAAAGGGCCTAAATGCAGGGCATGGGGTGGTCTGTCCGAAATTTAATGTTGACAGGGTTACCCGCAGGGTCCCAAAGGGTAAGTATACAAATTTTGGTTCAGATCGGTGAAACGGTGTAGATTTGTATACATAACAGACAGACAGACAGACAGACAAACTTTGTGCTTTATATAGATAGATAGATTACTTACTACTTTTTATTTTTAAAATGTTATTCAGCACCGTAGTTCATGTTCAAACTGAAATAGTTATTTGGTTTTCAAAAATATTAACACTCCCGCGGGAAAATTCCTTAAGAAAGACTGAAAGATTTCAAATTCAGCACCTTTGAAATATATTGTCCTCCCGATAAATGGTTCTAAACAAGAAACAATCTTAGACCGAAGTATAACAGAATGGCCCGATCACCAAGGCACTAAGAACACAAAAACGTCCGCACTCAAGTGCTGATTTGTTTATAACGTGGTTCCAACAAACGCCTGCTAAACTTATTCGCTAGAAGTGATCTACATTCTTTATTGGTTGGTGGTATAGTGTTGGCCAGTCTTTAGGCCAATGGAACGTTTCTCATGAACTGAAGGGGGCTGGTCAAAGCTGTATAGAAAGAAGCAAAATGATGGATTACGTCGGTTGTGATTTAACAAAATCAGTTATCAACTGTTACGTTCCTACCTGTAATGTTCAATAGTTGCCAGTCAACAGAATTATTCTATTCAATTGAAATATGCTCCAATATGCATATCAGTTTCCCACTGCTTCCAGCTAAATATATACATCGTATATGCCTTAATGAATATGAGCAAAAAGATGAACATTAACTCAAATAGGTACGCATTAAGAATGTGATATTTATCTGTCACAAGAGCTATCGCGGCATAATGCTCAGTAAGTAAAGGTCACTTACATTTAAGGCACTTTTATCGAATATGTAATGAACAGCATTAGAATGTCATCCTATACCAATCGTTACTTTTTATCTGTATACCCTTAGCAAGGCGCAGTAACACGCCATGTTTTATTGTAGAATCAATCATATTCTTTTTGAAGGAAGGGAGGGTTTTAATTTATATCTGCACATCACAATTCCATATGGGTTACCGGTATTATTTTAATAATAAGCAGGTATTTTCGGCTATCCATCCGCCTCCATGGGATCGAAGGTTATTCGGTGAATCAAAAATTCGGACAAACCGGAAACATTCTATTTCATCGATACAGCAAACATAGTCGGTGCCTACACACACCTTAAATTTGATCGCTCATTTCCAGGATATAAATCAATCTTCAAATGAAGGTTTTGAATCGTTATTTTATTACGATTGTGTTCTTTAAGGAGACTGGATTTTGACAAAGGCTTACTTTACACAATGAAATGAGCAAATTTTATAAACCAATTTTTAGCCTACTTTTCATATTTTGCAAAAATGAGGAAAAAGTATACTTATGAGATCGGGCAAATGTGTGACTGTCTGTCTGTCTGTCTGTCTGTCTGTCTGTCTGTGTGTGTGTCCCCCTATCGACTCCTAAACGGCTGCATCAATCGAAACAAAATTTGGTAGAAGTAAAGATCTATAACTGAATATATAACGGTCATATTTGAAAATGATGTCAGTGCTACCAACTGCTGAAAAATCGCAATTGAAATTTGAGCTCCATGTTGGATATCTTGGAAGGTATGAATGGGAGCTATTTCAAAATTGGCACACATATAGATAATAATATTGTAGTTTAATTTCCAGGAGGCCGTACATGGCAGTGTTGCCAAAATGATTATAAGTCTGCTGATAGATCCAATTTTTAAATGCATATAACTTCTACACTATCAATTGTATTTCAACCAAATTTCGTATGTGCTATGTGTACATAAACAGATATGACTGAGCGTATTCTTAAGAGCCACCAGGGCTGCCAACTGTTAATAAATGCTCTCTTTTTTATCCAAATACCCATATATCAGAAAGTATACAAGCCGACAGCTGTAAATTATGCACACGTATAGTACCTGACATTCTATATTAATTTGGAGTAATTTATATATGTCAGTACTACCAACATGATTCTAAGCCTGCTGATAGTTCCAATCTTAAAAAGCATGTAACTTCTATACTAACTAATGGATTTCATTCAAAATTGACACAACAATAGATCATTTTATTTCAGATTATTTCTGACCAATACATGTATGTCATTGTTGCCAACATGATTTTACGTGCGCTGTTAGATCCAATGTTTAACTGCATGTAACGTCCGTGCTATCCATTGGACTTCAACCAAATTTTGTATTGTGTACCTTAAGAGATGGAACCAAGAATATATTCAGTCACCAGGGCTGCCAACTGTAGTTCTCTATTAGGCTACATTATGCCAGGTATACAGTATTTCGAACAAATTAGAAATTTCGATATTACCAACTTAATTTCGTCATTATTCTAGATAGATCCATATAGATTAATCATTGGCAGGAATCTTAAATTTTAAGAAAAGTAGGCTCTTTAGTTCTTCACGGAACGTCTTGTTGTCATTTCCGTTTGGGCAATGGTTGTTAATTTTACAGTAAAGAAAGATCTAGCCTGTCTAAGTTACCTACTAACAATAAATAAGAAATATTATAGTCTGATTTTGTACAGGATATTCAGAAACAAGGTCACAGAAAACTTGAAACTTTCTTGTCAAGGATAGGTTATTTAATTTTTTCCTGGAATGTAAAGATCATGTGGCTTGACAAAATGAACGGATTGGTTTTTATAGAATAATTATTTTTAGCCATTTAATAATTAACAAACACAAAACATATGTTTGCCTCTTAAAATGTATGATTTTTTAATTTATCAATTGAAAAGATAGAAATTAATTGAAATATCTTTCGGTTCATTCTATAAAAATACATGTTAACCAACATATTACAAATAATCAGGCTTGTAACTTAAGTAGTTCCTGAGAAAAGTGAACCAGAATCTCTAAAATCTTAACTTGCGGGATTGTTTTCTGTGATTTTGTGACTGTAGAAATTAGACAATAATATTTCATATTTATTGTTAGCAGTTGGCTTAGAAAGGTTATATCTTTGCTTAGTGTAAAATTAACAACCATTGGCCAAACGTAAACAACAGAAATTTGTTTATAAAATGTGCAAAATAAGCCATTGTCACAACTGAGTGTCCTTAAGTACTAACTCTCAAATGAAATAACAACAATGTGCAATAGATAGAAAGTGAGGTTATGAAATGAAAGTTTTTGCCAATTTCAGCGTGCTTCTACGAAGTAAGAGCAATAGATATTATCGTCTAAAACTCTAGGTACACGATTTCTGAGCGACCTTTCATAATAAATCTTCCTTAATTTGATCCATATACGGCATTTTTTCGAACAAAGGTACTGCCCGTTTTGACATACGGACTTGAGTTAATATGGGAATTTCTTACATACAGACAGTTAGATGAAATAGAAAAAGTAAAATCTCGATTTCTCAAAAGAGTCCTTGGAGTAGCAAAGACAACCAAGTCTAGACTTGTATACGAGCTTGCTAGAGAAACATTTTTTATAGAAGACCTACGAATGTTGCTACTACTACCAACTTGAGACAATTACAGATAACTGCTGCAAGATCTACAGAATAAAAAACAGGACATACCCAGGGAATTCTACACGTCAAATACGATGTTGGACAGAAGATGGATGCATCCATTTTGTGAAATGCGACATGTCTTGACCAGACTTGCGGTACATGGGTTTTACCACAAGATCTGTTCCAGGAAGATGTTCCATGATTCAGATGGAAATTATATTTGTGAACTATGAGGGAATGTATGTGAAATGTACCATATCGTTTCTTGCCCCAAAATGAACCATGTCGATAGTGGCATAAGTTACAGCACAGACAGCAATTGAATTATTACGATAATTAATAATTAGTGTACGAAATGTATACTTCAACAACATGGCCGCAAGATGCAATAAAGTTTATTATTATATACGGTACCTTGCAAGAGAAGTATCAGGTAAGACAGGTCAAAACATATCTTGAAATTTTGTAGACGCAATCGTAGTACTATAAGAGGACAACGTGCGGATAAATCAGCCGCCAGATTGAACTGCAAGGCTCCGAAATCATGTTGGAAAATATCTCATATAAATCAGTGGGAAGTAGCGAGTACCGTACATGTTGGAACAGACAGCCCTGTCGCCTCAGGCACTCAAGGCCGGTGGGAAGCAGCCCCACGCTCCAGTCAGCATATACGCCTCGCCACGTGACTACTCCGAGGGCCAGGGATGTCCAGCTACGCCAGCCGCCATGGCTGCGTACCAGGATGTCAGGTAAATTTCCGGAGCCATGCCGTCCAATCTGGTCCCCCAGGAGCTCACGACTAGTGGGACGTGGGTTGGCGACCACAGGACCCCAGCTGAGTTTGGCATTACTTCCACTTACTTGTGCCGGGCTCCTCTCTTTCATCTTTCCTAACGACCTCCCTTGGTCAACTCTTGGTTTTTTTTTCGACCTCAACGGTATTAGGGTATCCGAGGCCTAGGGAGTCTTTCACTTTCCCGCCTTATTGGGCCCTTGTCTCGTCTTTTCTGATCCCTCATTTTTCGAGGGGTCAGACCTCTTCTGTTCTCTTCATATCTCCTGCCTTCTGCTCAAGGCCCTCAAGAAGGCAGGGTATGTGTAGCCCCACCACTTCTGGTGCACCCTCGGGAGTTGGCGACCCCGAGGGATTCGTGAGCTGGGTCTGGTGTTTCCCCCTTTTTCCGTTGCCTCTGGGGCGGACCCTCTCCTATTTCCCTTTCCTATCTGCCTTTCATGGCTCTCTTTCCTTTCAAGTTCCTCAATCCTCATTCTTCGAGGGTTGAGGGCATTTCTTTTCCTCCTATCCTTTATTTGCCTTATTTTCCTTTTGTTTTACATTTCTTCCTCTAGTATAAAAGTTAGTAAGATAGTTAGTTTCAGTTATAGTTGCCATTTCATTATCATCTTCACGATTACCCAAACAATTAGGGACCGAAAACCTAGATGTTAGGCCCCTAAAACAACACAATTATCATCATCATCATCATCATCAGTTCAATCTGGCGGCTGATTTTCCGCACGTTATCCTCCTATAGTACGATTGCGTCCACAAAGTTTCAAGATAAGTTTCGACCTGTCTTACCTAATACTTCCCTTTTTAGGCGTGGTCTTCCTCTTCCTTCAACATTCCCTGCTATGATTGTCTTCAGGATTCCTTCATATCACAATAGATGGTCTGTAATTTTTATTCTTCTTTTAACAATTGACTTCTACAAACTTCTCTTCTCAGCCACTCTTTTCAAGACCTCTTCATTTTTAACCTTGTCAATCCATTGTACAGAGAGTTTATTTTGTAACTGACGGAGACCCTCGCTTGCCCACTCGCCCGCGGTGCGAGCCTGTCTCCCGCCACGCACTTTGCCGTTATGCGGCGCTGGCACAGCACTGAGTCATTAAGTATAGGAATTTGTACTTACCTAGTTCACAGCTGGTGCTGAAAATGTTCGCCATTCACTGCTACACATCGCTGGCATCGTTTTATGAAACTGGCATTTACTTTCTGAAGTTCCTCAGCACCGATTGACTGTATTTCAGCTGTCTGTTTGAACTTTTTTGCTAGATCTTGTATTGTATTGACGCTAGGCAGGGGTCTGTTTGGAAATTCCTGACGGAATTTCCGTCGTGTTTTCGCACAAGATTTCCTGTACTTTATGAAGGTATTATATATATACACACGTTCACGTAATGGAAATCGCATTGGAACAGCACACTGAGCACTAAACATGTGAACAATTGACTAAACTGAACCTCACACTGTTGAAGCTCTCAGCAGACTGCAAAGGAGGGAAACTTGTGGCGCCAAGAAGCGGATTACGGCCAAGTGCTCGGCGGGAGACCGGCTCGCGCCGTGGGCGAGCGGGCAAGCGAGGGTCTCCATCAGATACAAAATAAACTCTCTGTATTTTGAGCATGCGCCTATAGCACCACATCTCAAAATAAGGTACAGGGTCATTATGTGTGTGCGCACCAGTAAATACGGCAAGCTAAGCCGGCTGTGACTAGCGCAGATCGCGGCCACGCACACCTGCTTCAGCCGGTGGTTGGCGTGCTCCGCTGACTCATATCGTTAGTTCACACGTGTTTTGTCATTCATATGGACGTGTATCTGCAAAGCTTAGACGTCAGTGTTGCACGTTTAGTGAGTATTGTGATTACTGTGATTGTTGGTCATGCCTAGACACCAATTCACATTGCGCGAACGTGTGTATATCCATAATTCGTATATGAAAAGCAGAAAATCTTGTTCTGAAACAAGACGAAAATTTTGAATCATGTTTCCAGGAAGACCTGTGACTAATGCCTGTATAATTAGGAGGCTCGCTAAACGATTCAAGGAAACAGGCTCGGTAAATAATAAAAGAGTTGACAACTTTTTTTCATCAAACGATGTCAGGTGTGTGTTACAAGAGATTGATTGATTGATTGATTGATTTTATTTTCACGGCTACACTTAGAGCTTAAGAGCTCCTTTACAGTAGCGCCCTACATAAAATAAGGTTAGAGCTTATAAAAATAAAACATTTCACTTACATTCACAATATAAATAATAATAGTCTAACAATAGTAACAAAAAGGCAGTAATAATACAATAATAATAATAATAATAATAATAATGGAAAGATTATTCACAAAAGAGAGCATACAGACACAGTATCAGCCCGAAAAGCAAACATCATCTACTGTACAAGAAAAGCTATTAAATTAGACAGGTTGTCAGCTATTGTCCTGATGTTATAATTGAACTTTAAAAAAAGTATTTTAACATAATGCAGTAATCAAATGTGAGAGGTATACTGCTCCAAGAAGCAGGATGAAAGATGTCTTTTGAAAGCTGCAGTGCTTGCATTGTTGACGAACTTATATAAATCGAAGGTGTTGAAGAGGCGTGAGGCGGTGCAAACAAAAGATTTATTGAACTTCATGGTTCGGTGTATAGGAATCTGGAGTGTTAATTTTGTGTATCTATTTTCTCGATTATGAACAGAATGCATTGTTGTACAGGCATTGTAGAGATATAACGGGGTCGTGGTATGTAATATTTTATGTGTCAGAATGGCAACTGATAGCTGCCTGCGCTCATGGAGTTTCAGCCATTTCAGCTGCACGTAGTAAGGTGTGATTTTCAGCATCGGCTATGAGGAATGTAAGTACACATTATTGAACATGTTTAGTAAAAGTATGAGAGTGCGCGCTGACCGCCGGCTGGACCGGGTGCGCGTGACCGCGATCTGCGCTAGTCACAGCCGGCTTAGCTTGCCGTGTTTACTGGAGCGCACACCTGTAGCTTCTTCTCCTCCACAGTCCCCAGAGTCCAGCAGTCACAACCGTAGCATGCCACACTCCAGACATTTGCTTCCAGGAACATTTTGACGTGACAACGTCAAGTAAATTGTTGGGATACAGCGACGTTCGTGAAAAAAATGTTGCAGTTTTTTGTTGTTGTTTTTTTTTTTTTTTTTGCGTGTGGCTTTTAGTGCCGGGAGTGTCCGAGGACATGTTCGGCTCGCCAGTTTTTGTAGCTGCTTCGAGACGGACACCCAATGGGTGAGCTACAAGTACCGTTGGGGAGGAAAGTTGGAATGTAAGGACGGGGAGTTGGAAGGTAGCGGCTGTGGCCTATAGTTAGGGACCAACCCCGGCATTTGCCTGGAAGGAAGATGGGAAACCACAGAAGACCATCTTCAGGGTTGCCGGCGGGAGGATTCGAACCTCCTCGCCTCCCGGATGTGAGCGACTGCCAGCAGTCATGCCGTAACGACCACGGCTAACTCACCCGGTAGTGTTACAGTGAAAGGTGATGATATCGTTTTATCTCTCTTCTGCAGCAACTCTCTCTCTCTCTCTCTCTCTCTCTCTCTCTCTCTCTCTCTCTCTTTTCTGTTGCTGCGCTTGAGTGTCGCTACTGAACCTCTCGATGGATTTTGATGCGGTTCTCACCATTCTGTAAAGGATATCTCGAGGAAGATTTCTGTAGAAAATAACTTATTTATGATCGAAGGAAGCCGAGCAGTAATGATTTCAGTGAAAAGTCGAAAAAAACACATGGCGAAGTGTGATTTTTAAGCTTACGCTGGGCAAACCGGTAAAAATATCTAAATACTATGAGTATAAGAATTGTTCAGCATCAAAAGTACCACAAAATCGTCCGCGAGAACTTATCTCTCTCTTCAATACATCGCCCACTTTTACGTTTTCATTTCTTTCATCGATCTCCATTCAATTACTGAGGCGACAGTTTACGAGATAGCTAGGGGCGAGACTATCACCCCAGTTACAGCCTAGCTAGCGGGCGAACATATTACCCCAAATACAGCCAGCAGCAAAATGTCGGGTCGTGTCGAGTTAAAACTTCAGAGAAGAGTCGTTGTGTTTGGAGTTTCCCTGGAAGTGCAACTCGACTTTTCTTCATTTCGCCTGTGAACTTTCCGTTCCGCAAAATACACAATTAGAAATTAAGTTATACGAAGCTAAAATTTCGCAAGAACGACAGTTTAAACAAATCAGTCGGAGAATACGCTGTCACGCTCAAATATCGTCGCGCATCGTAGTTGCACACACCCAATAATAACTTTTCCTGATTTCAAGGCTGACATTCTTATACGTTAAGATCTTATTTTTTTCTTTTTGTTAACGGCAGCTTTTGCTTGAGCAATTTCTACTTCGTACTTCTGTTTTGCTCCGTACCTACATCTTATATATAAAAGTGAAAGTCTGTATGTATGTATGTATGTATGTATGTATGTATGTATGTGGGTGGGTCTGTTCCGTATACAAATCTACACCGTTCCACCAATCTCAACCAAATTTTGCACACACATAGATTAGGACCCAGAAGGAACCGCTGGCTACATGCATTTTCGATAGTCTTTCTCATTCTTTTGATTTCGGCCCTTTTGGACTCAAGCACAGGCTAATCAAATCATAAAATACTAGGGCGCCCGTACTGCCCCGCAGCATAATTTTTCAGTATTGGAATTAAAAAATTACGACATTAAGTAATAGTTTATAACCTTTATTTTACAATACTTCCTTCGAGACAATGTTCGCTGTGCGTCGACTCTTAGTTTTAAATGATTTTCCTCGGGATATGGCAACATAGAACATTCCATGGCCTAAAACAGGATCAGGCAAGTAGATTCCAACTCGATGAAGCGTTTGACCCTGCACTTTGTTGATTGTAATACAAAACGCTAGTGTAATACGAAATTTCCGTCATTAGAACAAAAGATATGATTGCTAAAATGAGAAAAAATATTGAAAAAATGAGATATAATATCGAATGTTCACTCATAACATTCCGAAGAATCAGCCGATTTGAATAGTTAACAGCTCAAATAAAAGGGCTTCAGTCCCTGAGTGTTCTTAGAATAAAACGACTTGAGTACCTCGATCAGAACCAAAGATATGATTGCTTCAAAGTTGGAAAAAGATGAAAAACGTTGAAAATATCAAATAAATTGAGGAAGGCGGAAGTGAAGTGATTTGTAATACTTGATGACAAATCTGTGCATGAATACCTTTCATTTAAAAAAAGGATGAATAAAATCGGCCGGATAGTATGGCCGGACGGACTCGGATAAGTTTTCATCAATATTTTTAATAATATAGATAGCTTCAATGTGAAAAAAAAGTAAAAAAGGTGCAAGAAATCAAATAATTTGAGGGAGGCAGAAGTTAAGTGATTTGTAATACTTGATAACAAATCTTTGCATGAATACCTTTCAATGAATAGTGGTATGAAGGAAATCGACCGGATAGAATGGCCGGACGGACTCGGTTAAATTTTCATAATTATTTCTAATATTCGCTTCGGCACTCATAACATTCCTCAGAATCAACCAATGTAAATATGTAATACCTCAAAAGATAGACCTTGATCCACTGAGTGCTCTTAGACCAAAACGAACAGTGTAACTCAATTAGAACCAAAGATATGATTGCTAAAATGAGAAAAACTGTTGAAAAAAATGATTTGTAATATCGTATGTCCACTCATAACTTTCCTCAGAATCAGCCGATTGGAATGGTTAACAGCTCACATGATAGCGCTTGATTCTCTGAGTGTTCTTAGACTAAAACGACCTTCGTAACTCAATTAGAACCGAAGATATGGTTACTTCAAAGTTGGAAAAAGTTGGAAAAAGTTGAAAAAATCAAATAATTTGAGAAAGGCGTAATTTAAGTGATTTGTAATACTTGATGACAAATCTGTGCATGAATACCTTTCATTTCAAAAAAGGATGAAGAAAATCGGCCGGATAGTATGGCCGGACGGACTCGGATAAGTTTTCATCAATATTTTTAATAATATAGATAGCTTCAATGTGAAAAAAAAGTAAAAAAGGTGCAAGAAATCAAATAATTTGAGGGAGGCAGAAGTTAAGTGATTTTTAATACTTGATATTAAATCCGTACATGAATAACTTTCATTTAATAGTGGTATGAAGGAAATCGACCGGATAGAATAGCCGGACGGACTCGGTAAATTTTCATAATTATTTCTAATATTCGCTTCGTCACTCATAACATTCCTCAGAATCAACCGATGTAAATATTTAATACCTCAAAAGATAGAGCTTGATCCACTGAGTGCTCTTAGACCAAAACGAACAGTGTAAATCAATTAGAATCAAAGATATGATTGCTACAATGAGAAAAACTGTTGAAAAAATGAGCTGTAATATCGTATGTCCACGCATAACTTTCCCGATAATCAGCCGATTTGAATGCTTAAGAGCTCAAATGATAGCGCTTGATTCACTGAGTGTTCTTAAACTAAAACGACCTTCGTAACGCAATTAGAACCGAAGATATGATTACTTCAAAGTTGGAAAAAGTTGGAAAAAGTTGAAAAAATCAAATAATTTGAGAAAGGCGTAATTTAAGTGTTTTGTAATACTTGATGACAAATCTGTGCATGAATGCCTTTCATTTAAAAAAAGGATGAATAAAATCGGCCGGATAGTATGGCCGGACGGACTCGGATAAGTTTTCATCAATATTTTTAATAATATAGATAGCTTCTCCACTCCAACTCCCAACACTGACCTGCACGTGGTGTCCCCTGCTAAGCTGAGCAACCCAGTGGAAGGTTGGGTAATCAATCCCAGCGGGAAACTGGGTCAGTGAACAGACTAGTGTTGGGGGGGGACTGAGAATTCTTTTCTCAGTTCTTTCACCTTTCTGAATAACATTCAGGATTGTAATTCGAGGATTTATCCTCCCCTCAAGGTGTAACCTTAGATAGTCGACCATGAAAAGTCATTTGAAGAATAATTCCGCCGTCTGTAATGATAGATTACAGAAAAGACAGCATTCGGATACGGTGGGCTGTCATGCGGAAGATAATGACGAATCGGAGCGTCTGAAAACTCATCAAGTAGCAAACAAACAAATACTATGGAAAATCAAACCTAAACAAGTCTCATTCTTTTCTACACATAATGTTAACTCTCTGGTTCAAACTGGAAAATTGAAGATCATCACGGATATCATGAGAAGTCATAAAATTCTAATTATGGCCCTTCAGGAAATTAGAAATAGTGATCAAGACCATCTGGAATCACAAGGATACAGACTATATAAAGGAATTCCAGGAAAACGAGTTATGAAAAATTGTCCACAATAATTTGGTAACGGATTCTTAATAGATCTCAGAATCATTGACTCGATAACAGAATTTAAATCTCAATCCTCCAGACTTACGACCCTAACTTTGAAATCGGCAAATAAAACATATACAATTATTAATGCACATGCTCCTACTAATCAAAAAAACAACACCATTAAGGACAGAGAAGAAGTACAAAAATTCTGGGATCTTTTGGATCAAACTTTAATAAACATCCCTTCATCAAACATCAAAATTCTCCTTGGTGATTTCAATGCGCACCTCGGACAAGAAAGAAGATATAGAGATATCATTGGAAAATGGACAGCACATAAACGAACCAATAAAAATGGTCAAAGATTAGTCGAAATTTGTAGAAACCACAAATTAATCTCTAAATCAACATGTTTTAAAAGACAGCCCCATAAATTGAAAACTTGGAAACATCCTGACTTCAGAAGGGGCGAATGGCAGTTGGATCATGTCTGCATGGATAAATTTCACCATCGCGAAATTCACAATGTCAAGGTTCTAAGGGGAGTTGACTCAGGATCAGACCACTATGTGGTAAAGATAATTCACAATGTCAAGGTTCTAAGGGGAGTTGACTCAGGGTCAGACCACTATGTGGTAAAGATAATTCACAATGTCAAGGTTCTAAGGGGAGTTGACTCAGGATCAGACCACTATGTGGTAAAGATAAAAATAAAATTAACTCCAATGGCCAAGAAAAAACCTAATAATAACAATAGGAGGAAATTTGATCCATCTACCTTAATAAAAAATATAGAGTACTGTGAAAGAACAGCAGAAGAATCTCTCAACACTAAAACATTGGACGAATTAATCACTAAATTAAAATCAATAGCAGAGGAATTAGCACCAATAAATCCAAGGAAAAAACATGAATGGTGGAATGTAGATTGTGATCAAGCAATAGAGAAAAGACACCAAGCATGGATAAAACATCAAGCTCTAAAGTCAGAAGAATCAAATTTAGAACTAACTATACAAAGAAAATTAACCCATAAAATCATCAGACAAACGAAACGTAATCATCTTAAGAATACACTGGAAAAGATAGAAGACGATTTCAAGAAAAAGCAATCTCGAGATTATTACAAAACATTTGGTAAATATCTTAAAAAATTTGAAGCTCCAACATTAATGTTGAAAAATCAAACGGGAAAGTTAGCACATTCTAACCAAGAAAATACATAGATCCTTGCAGAAGCATTCGAGAAACTGTTAAATTGTGATGATCCACTGGAAACCCTGCAAGTAAACACTGATACACCTATTTTAACTTCACCTGATTTAATAAATCCTCCAAACATTAATGAAGTAGAACTCGCAATTAAAGAACAAAAAAATTACAAAACTTGTGGCGAAGACTTAGTCTTTGCTGAAATCTGGAAAAATGCTGGTAAACCTGCGATTATAAATCTTCATCAACATCTAGTTAAAATGTGGATTACTGAAGAAATTCCTGCACACTGGACCATAGGAATAATCCATCCATTATTTAAGAAAGGAGACAAAACGAACCCAGATAACTACAGAGGAATTACCCTTCTGGACTGCACATATAAAATTTTCTCTCGCATAATTTACAACAGGATCAAAAACATTCTGGAACCACAACTTGGAGAATATCAAGGAGGATTTCGCCCTTACAGAAGTTGTCCAGACCAAATCCTTAGTCTGAAATTAATAATGGAATATTACAAAAACAGAAATAAGCAACTCTTTATCTCTTTTATAGATTTCAAAAAAGCCTATGATAGTATTCATAGGCTGACACTGCTAAAAATCCTCAGATCATATGGTCTCCATCCTAAATTGATAAAAATCATTCAATTAACATTAACAAACACAAATTCGAAAGTTAAATTTAGGGGAGAAATATCAACAGCTTTCTCAGTAAAAACTGGTCTCAGACAAGGTGATGGATTATCCCCTCTGCTTTTCAATGTGGCTCTTGATTATATCATGAAGGTTTGGCAAAAGGAAAACCCTCCTAACATCAAAATTGGAACAAAACCATCAATAAAAATAAACTGCTTAGGATTTGCAGATTATTTGGCTCTTTTAGCACTAGACAAGGAAGAGGTTTGTACTCAGATCACTAGTCTCCAAGAAATTGCTCAAGGGATAGGATTACAGATATCCTTTGAAAAAACTGAGATCATGCCTATGAAACCCTTAGATATAAATGAAGTCTATATAAATGATCATAAAATTAACCTAGTTCCTCAATTTAAGTATCTTGGAGAAATTATAACACGTAACTTAAACGAAAAAGTAACTTGGATAAATAGAACAAATAAAATGAAAAAGACACAATCTCTAACCTGGTCAACATATAATAAAAAATGCCTATCAATAGCTACTAAGATCCAACATTATAAAACTGTAACTCTCCCAGAAGCCACTTATGCTTGTGAAACACTGTTCCAAATTAAAAATGAACAAAGAACTGATCAGCTCCTCAAAACGGAAAGAAGAATCATTAGAACGTGCATAAATAAAAAGTATCAGGTTGAGGGAGTCTGGAGGATTCTCCCAAATGAAACTGTCTATCGTGAGATTGATCCAATCACCAGCACAATGAAGAAGAAAAGAATTTCATATTTTTTTCACATCTTACGGCTTCCAGAAAACAGAATTGTACGCCAACTGGTGATGAGAAATCTAGGAAAGAAAACTGGAGGAAAATGGATCCAAGAAATCCAACAAGATCTCAAAGCAGTTGGACTTAAGATAACAGATGCCGAGGAGAAAAATAAAATTAACACCATTCTTAAAACTCACAAATTTTCTGCAGAAATGACACATAGAAAGCCTATGGATATTTCAGATGAGTTGAGAAAATCCCGATCTGAAAGAATGAAAAAGTACTGGAAAGAGCGCAAGAACCAAGCAGTACTACCTTCAAAGAAGAAGTGATTGTGGAACGACTCAAGTGGTCCAATGTGACCAATCAAGATAATAATAATAATAATAATAGATAGCTTCAATGTGAAAAAAAAGTAAAAAAGGTGCAAGAAATCAAATAATTTGAGGGAGGCAGAAGTTAAGTGATTTGTAATACTTGATAACAAATCTTTGCATGAATACCTTTCAATGAATAGTGGTATGAAGGAAATCGACCGGATAGAATGGCCGGACGGACTCGGTTAAATTTTCATAATTATTTCTAATATTCGCTTCGGCACTCATAACATTCCTCAGAATCGACCAATGTAAATATTTAATACCTCAAAAGATAGAGCTTGATCCACTGAGTGCTCTTAGACCAAAACGAACAGTGTAAATCAATTAGAATCAAAGATATGATTGCTACAATGAGAAAAACTGTTGAAAAAATGAGCTGTAATATCGTATGTCCACGCATAACTTTCCCGATAATCAGCCGATTTGAATGCTTAAGAGCTCAAATGATAGCGCTTGATTCACTGAGTGTTCTTAGACTAAAACGACCTTCGTAACCCAATTAGAACCGAAGATATGATTACTTCAAAGTTGGAAAAAGTTGGAAAAAGTTGAAAAAATCAAATAATTTGAGAAAGGCGTAATTTAAGTGATTTGTAATACTTGATGACAAATCTCTGCATGAATACCTTTCATTTAAAAAAAGGATGAAGAAAATCGGCCGGATAGTATGGCCGGATGGACTCGGATAAGTTTTCATCAATATTTTTAATAATATAGATACTCATGAAGGAATGGCAAGGCAGATAGTTTCCATGGCAACATAGCTCAAGTCGAGACACAGCCGACTGGATGCCAGTTGTGCTCTGCACTACCGGTATAGAAAATGAGGATCTTTACTTGAAATCCCGTTAGTTACTCAACTGCTCACACAGCACTGTCAACCGAGTTTAGCATAGCAAAGACTTGGCACTATCTATCTACTACATATTTGACTAATACCACTCACTCACTCATTCATTCATTCATCGCGAACTCTCAGAAACCACCGAACGGATTGGAATGAAATTTGGTATGCAGCTTCCTCAAGGGCCGCAAATGCCCGCTAAGAGAGGATTTTTGGATATTCAGGTTCTAAAGGGGTGTTAAGGGGGTAGACCTGCATTTCATTGAATAGCAATATCTGCCGATTTGTTTCATTGGCGGATGTGATACTCGGCATATAAACTCATATTTAAAAATAAGAAGACACGTGTCTGAGGGTTTTTCGATGTGGTGTATATTATGAGGTGAAAGAGGTGAAAAGTGGGGATTGAAAGAATCATAACGGAGCGTGTATCTCTTAAACGACATAGGCGAGGAGTTTGAAACTCAGCGAAAAAAAATCAACATAAAAAGAAGTAAATATGTGGTTGACCGTTTTTTTTCATAAATCCAATTTAAGGGGCCCATGGGGAGGGGTGAAATTCTGGGGGGGGGGAACAGGAAAGAAAGTGTCCTAATTGATTGACTGACTCAGTCATCAAACTCAAGGGGGAAGACTGCTTTAATGTAAGTAAATAGCTGTTCGACAGTTTATTTCATAAATCAAATTTAAGGGGTTCATGGGGAAGGGTGAAATTCTGAAAAAAGGTAGTTGAAAGAAAATATCCTGACTCACTCAATCATCATCGCCCAGCCAAAATTATTGAAGTTAGAAACATGACAGTTTGGGGATATGTTCATTGTATGTCAAAACCGTCTACTAAGGGAGGCTTTTCGGATATTCAGGTTCTAAAGGGGTTTTAAGGGGGATAAACCTGCATTTCATTGAATAACAATATCTCCCGATTGGTTTCATTGGGGGATGTGATACACGGCATATAAACTCATCATTAAAAAGTAAGAAGACACGTGCCTGAGGGTTTTTCGATGTGGTGTATATTATGAGGTGAAAGGGGTGAAAAGTGGGGATTGAAGGATTCCTAATGGAGCGTGTATCTCTTAAACGACATAGGCGATGAGTTTGAAACTCAGCGAAAAAAATCAACATAAAAAAGAAGTAAATATGTGTTTGACCATTTTTTTTTTCATAAATCCAATTTAAGGGGCCCATGGGGAGGAGTGAAATTCTGGGGAAAATAAAACAGGAAAGAAAGTGTCCTAACTGATTGACTGACTGACTCACTCACTCATCAAACTCAGGGGGAAAAACTGCTTTAAAGTAAGTAAATAGCTTTTCGACGTTTTTTTTTGATCAATCAAATTGATGGGGTGCATCGGGAGGGGTGAAATTCTGAAGAAAAAAAAATGAAAAAAAATGCCCTGACTCATTCACACACTCATCATTGCCCAGCCAAAAATATTGAATTTGGAAACATGGCATTTCGGGGATATGTTCGTTGTATGTCAAAACCGTATACTAAGGCAGGATTTTTGGATATTCAAGTTCTAAAGGGGTCTTAAGGGGGTTAAACCTGCATTTCATTGAATAACAATATCTCACGAGTGGTTTCATTTGTGGATTTGATACTCGGCATATAAACTAATCATTAAAAATAAGCAGACATGTGTCTAAGAGTTTTTCGATGTGGTGTATTATTATGAGGTGAAAGGGGTGAAAAGTGGGGGTTGAAGGATTCCTAACGGAGCGTGTAGGCCTATCTTTTAAACGGCATAGGCGAGAAATTTGAAAGCGAAAATGAAATCAGCTTAAAAAGTAAGTAAATCGGTGTTCGACCGCTTTTTCATAAATTAATTTAAGGGGCCAATGGGGTGGGGTGAAATTCTGGGGGGAAAATGAGAGAAAGTGTCCTAACTGACTGACTAACTCACTCACTCATCAAACTCAGGGGAAAAAAGACAGCTTAAAAAATAAGTTAATAAGTGTTCAAGCGTTTTTTTATCAATCCAATTCAAGGGGCCCATGGGGAGGGGTGAAATTCTGGTAAAAATAATTGAAAGAAAATGTCCTGTCTGACTCACTCACTCATCACGCCCAGCGAAAACTATTAAAGTTGGAAACATGAAATTTTGGGAATATATTCGCTGTGTGTCGAAAACGTCAACTAAAGAATGATTTTTGTTTATTCGGGTTTTAAAGAGGTGTTAAAGGGGTAAACGTGCATTTCATTGAATAACGATATCTCATGAGTTGTTTCTTTGCGGATGTGATATTCGGTATATAAACTTATCATTAAAAATAAACAGACATATATCTAAGGATTTATCGATGTGGTGAATATTATGAGGTGAAAGGGGTGAAAATTGGGGGTTGAGGGATTCTTAACGGAGCGTGTATCTCTGAAACGACATAGGCGAGAAGTTTGAAATTCGGCGGGAAAAAACAGCTTAAAATACAAGTAAATAGGTGTTCGACCGTTTTTTCATAAATCCAATTTAAGGGGCCACTGGAGAGGGTTGAAATTCTGGGGGAAAAAACAGGAAAGAAAGTGTCCTAACTGATTGACTCACTTACTCACTCATCAAACTCAGGGGAAAAACAGCTTTAAATAAGTAAATAGGTGTTCGACCGTTTGTTTCATAAATCCAATTTAAGGGGTTCATGGGGAGGGGTGAAATTATCAAAAATAAATGAAAGAAAATCTCCTCACTGACTCACTCATCATCGCCCAGCCAAAATTATTGTAGTTAGAAACATGAAATTTTGGGGATATGTTCGTTGTATGTCGAAAACGTCTACTAAGGAAAGAGTTTTGGATATTCAGGTTCTAAAGAGGTGTTAAGGGGGTAAACGTGCATTTCATTGAATAACAATATCTCACGAGTGGTTTCATTTGGGGATGTGATACTTGGCACATATACTAATCATTAAAAATAAGCTGACAAATGTCTAATGGTTTTTCGATGTAGTGTATATAATGTGGTGAAAGGGATGATAAGTGGGGATTGAGAGATTCCTAACGGAGCGTGTATCTCTTAAACGACATAGGCGAGGAGTTTGAATCTCGGAGGAAATCAATCAGCTTAAAAATAAATAAATAAATAAATAAAATAAATAGGTGTTCGACCGTTTTTTCATAAATGCAATTTAAGGGGCCTATGGGGAGGGGTGAAATTCTGGAAGAAAAACGTCCACTAAGGAAGGATTTTTAGATGTTCACTCTCATCGACCAACCAAAACTATTAAAGTTAAAAGAATGATATTTTGGGTATATGTTTGTTGTGTGTCGAAAACGTGTACTAAGGAGGGATTTTTGGATATTCAGGTTCTAAAGAGGTGTTAACGGGGTTAAACCTGCATTTCATTGAATAACAATATGACACGACTATGACGCGGGCGAAGCGAGGCTAAAAATGAGATGGTGTGTGTCTGTGTATTACTCAATCACGCAAGTACCACTGGTCCGATTTACATGAATTTTACATGCAAGTAGCTGATTTACCTGGTTAACATATAGGTTACTTTTGATTTCAATACTTTGCACTATTTAAAGATGGCGACCATTTTAGTGACGTCACTACACCCTTTGGTTTCAAACTTTCATATTTCCATTTCAAATAAAAAGAAAACGCTAAGAAATAGCAAACTTTTGATGGCATATACGAGATTTAAAATTAAATTTTCTATCCGAAAGGTATCTCCAACGGTTAGCAAGTAAAACATAAATTTGTGCTATAAAACGCGGTCAACGCCGAGCGGTGTAGTTGGACAAAACGTTCCATCCTTAATCTCCCTCTGCGCAGCATCTCGCCTATCCCTTGTTTTAACTGTCACCTTCACACTTTAATTTATTTATGACGCGTAGCTAAGCACGGGTACTTCAGCTAGTTAAATATAATTAAAGAATTTCCGACAGCTTACTGCTCTAGTATTTTAATTAATTTTATGTTCTACCCTGACCTCTATCATAATGATGGTCATTATAACACTATTTTTAGCCTATTTTCAATTTTGAAAAAATAGGCTTATGAGATCACCTTTTGTCCGTGTGTGTGTGCGTGTGTGTGTGTGTGTGTGTGTGTGTGTGTGTGTGTGATTCGTGTGTGTGTCCCCCCCCCCCTAATAAAATCTAAACGGCAGGACCGATTTCAATGAAGCTCGGAAAGTTCATAGCACTATTCCCGGCGACCTCGACCGTGCCCTTCAAATTTTGTTACGACTCACCAATCCAACATGGCGGCTGTGCGAAATATTTCACCAGCATTCAATATCTCCGAAACTATTACCGATATTACCCTGACATTTTCTATGGTGATAGAGGGAACTACTATAAGTTCACTTATGTGACCTTTGAAAACCTGGTAACTACAAAACCAACATGGAGGCCAAGCGAATTTGCGACTTTTAAATAGACGTTTCTCGTGATTTGACCAACGAAACACAATGAAACTTGGTACAGTATATGTTTATATACATTGTAATGCACCGACATCTAACTTCGTTCAATTGTTTACATAATCACAAGATGGCGGATGTGCGAAATATTTCACCGGCATTCTATATCTCTGAAACTATTAGCGGTATCTCCCTAAAATTTTGTACGGAGATAAAGGGAACTACTGGAAGTCCATCTATAATACTTTCAAAAACCGGTTGACTACAAAACGAACATAGCGGCCAAGCGAATTTGAAAATTTTAAATAGACCTTTCTCGCGATTTAATGTTCCAAGCGCACTGAAACCAAGTACAGGAACTATTTATACACATTGTAATCCTCTGGTATCTAATTTAGTTCAATTGTTTACATAACCTCAAGATGGCGGCAGGGCGAATTTTAAAATTAAGTTTTTATTTCTTGTGATGTAGTCATGCGATAGAAGTGAAAGTTTGAATAATGAACCTACGCAATAATTTTCCTTTAATGGTACATGACTCTATGGCCTATACATTTAACAATCCAACATGGCGACCATCCGAAATATTTAGACGATACTGAATATCTACGAATCTATTTTAGCAATCAAACTGCATTTTTAATGTTCATAGGGACTATGAACTTAAGTTCACCTATAGAACTTTAAATAACCTGGTGATCACAAATCCAACATGGTGGTGACGCGAATTATAAATATTCACATGGACGTTTCTCGCAATTTAACCATCCGAGTGCAGTGAAACTTGGTACAGAAAATCCTTATACGAATGTTAATCCACTGGCATCTAATTTATTTCAATTGTTTCCATAACCTCAAGATGGCAGCTGTGAAAAATTTTAAAATCTCCTTGTTTTTTCTTGTGTCCTAATTATGCGATTGAAATTTGAATACTACACGTTCACAATAATCTGCATGTAACAGTACATAACTCTAGGACCCACATATATAAAATCCAACATGGCGATCATCCGAAATATTTAGTCGGTTCTTAATATCTACGAATCTATTACAGCAATCAAACAAAAATTGTGTATGTTGATAGTGGCAATTAACATAAGTAGGATATATGAAAATAGGCTGTATAGTTCTTCACGGAACTACTTGTTCATTATGAAACAGTTTCTCCCACCAATCACAGCTCAAGAAACGGTTGTTTGACCAATTAGATAAGGATATCATCGCACCTGCACTGAGTTCCAAGGAATTCTAATTTAAATTTCACTGCCTGGCCTAGTGTCATAGTAGGGTAATCGAGGAGGCCATGGTCAAATACAAGGCATTCTTTGTGTCTCATGCGCTCTGTTCAGTACATAAAACTGGCGAAATCTCGACAGATATTTATGAATATTTATGTTCGAACATAAAATAGTTATAATAATTCTCGTCGAACATAAACAGTCGTATGCAACTCGCCTATAATGGTAATTAAGACACTCGTATGGAGACCACCTTGTGGTGTAGTGGCTAGAATCATTATTGGCTGTCACCCCGGAGATCCAGGTTCGATTCCCAGTTCTGCCAAGAAAATAATTTTGGTATGAGAGCTAAAACACTCCCCGTGAGGCAAAACTGAGAAGAGATGATAACTAATCCCACCTCAGCTAATCTGGAAATGGTTTTCCGTGGTTTCCCACTTCTACTCCAGGCAAATGCTGGATTGATCCCCAACTAAAGGCCATAGCCACTTCCTTTCAAATCCAGACTACTACAGATACACTAGTTGTGAACCCCTGGGAGGTACAGTAGTTTGGTTGAAGCATTTAATGTGTTTCCTGTTCAGATATTGAGGATGGATGTAGGCTAGTGGGGCACGTTCCATTAGCACGCGACAAACAGCTCGGAATATGGGCGGGGTCAGCTCCACCCTCACCGCACTTAGCGCTTCGATTGAGGAATAACAGAACTGTGCCACTTTGCATGGATGATTCAGTTACTTTATAACAATCACAACTCTTGATATAACTTAATTTCTAAATTTTCTAGTCTTAATTGACTCTACACAAGAAGTTCCATGACGAACTAAAGAGCCTACTTTTCTTAAAATTAAGATTCGTGCCAATGATTAATCTATATGGACCTATCTAGAATACTGACGAAATTAAGTTGGTAATATCGAAATTTCTAATTAGTTCGAAATATACCTGGTATAATGCAGCCTAATAGAGCACTGCAGTTGGCAGCCCTGGTGACTGAATATATTCCTAGTTCCATCTCTTAAGCAAGGTACAGAATGCAAAATGTGGTTGAAGCCCAATGGTTAGTATAGAAGTTACATGTATTTAAAAATTGGCACTATCAGCAGGCTTAGAATCATATTGGTAGCACTGACGTATATTAGTTACTCCAAATTAATATAGAATGGCAGGTACTATACGTGTGCATAGTTTAAAGCTGTCGGCTTACATACTTTCTGATATATTGGTATTTGGATAAATGAATAGAGAGAGCATTTATTAACAGTTGGCAGCCCTGGTGGCTCTTTAGAATACGCTCAGTCATATGTGTTTATGTACACATACAGTATTATATAGGATATTTGGTTGAAATTCAATAAATAGTGTCGAAGTTATATGCAGTTAAAAATTGGACCTATCAGCAGGCTTAGAATCATTTTGGCAACACTGACATGTATGGCATCCTGGAAATTAAACTGAAATATTATGATCTATATGTGTGCCAATTTTGGAATAGTCCCCATGCATACCTTCCATGATATCAACATGGAGCTCAAATTTCAAGTGAGGTTTTTCAGCAGTTGGTAGCACTGACATTATTTTCAAATGCGGCATTGAGATATTCAGGTATAGATCTTTACTCATACCAAATTTTGCTTCCATAGCTGCAGCCGTTTAGGAGTTGATAGGGGGGGGGGGGGAAACACCCTCACAGACAGACAGACAGACACGTATTTGCCCAGATAGATCTCATAAGACTACTTTTCCCTCATTTTTGCAAAAGTAGGCTAAAAATTGTTCTTATAGGTAGATTTCATGGAATAGGTACCAGGTTGCGATTTCGGGAAGCCCAAAAGCAAGGTTATTATTTATTTATCGTATGGCTTTTAGTGCCGGGAGTGTCCGAGGACATGTTCGGCTCGCCAGAGGCTGTAGCTTCTTCAAGCTGACACCCGTAGGGTGAGCTACAAGTTCCAATCAATTTCATGTAGTTCCAACTTTCGCTACCAAATGTCAGTGATACCTAGTGGTGAACGTTGGAACTTTGATAGAGCGTTCCAACGAAATCTAACCTAGAAATTTAGCTTCACACAAGTTTAGTCTGTGTAAGGATCTTTTACATGCCATAAAACTATGACATGGGGCCGCCAGCTTTAATTCCCATTCAAAGGAAGGCATTCTGAAAGATTTTAACGCTCTTAAATAATCCGACGACTTCGACCGGGTTTGAAACAGCTATCTTGGCCATAGCAGTTCAGCATGCTACCGACTACGCCACCGAAGCCGCAAGATGATGAGACTGAAGGCCACGCGTACTCCTGAGATGCAGTCCTCATGGCCCATCGTGGGGTTACTTTCATCCACGGACTAGCTATCATAACCGACGTTAACGGCGTCATACAACTATATTACGTTACGTTAAGATTTCTGTCGCCTCCATAGCGTAGCGGTCAGCACGGTTAGCTGCCGCCCCGGAGGTCCTGGGTTCGATTCCCGGCTCTGCCACGAAATTTGCAAAGTGGTATGAGGACTGGAACGGGGTCTACTCAGCCTCGGGTGGTCCAAATGAGTAGAGGGGGTTCGATTCCCTCCTCAGCCATCCTCGAAGTGGTTTTCCGTGGTTTCCCACTTCGTCTTCGGGCAAATGCCGGGATGGTACTGCCCCCGTAAATTGAATTATACTGAGACCACGGTGGCTGTATTGGCATATGTGAATAAAGTTATGGCCGTCATAGTTGTGACGTGTATATTCATGACTTAGGCGTGGATGACGCAACGCTCGAGCAAGTAGGCTGGCTGAGCTTAGATTCTTGCTGACGTCACGATTTTGTTCGAGAAGGATCTTAGATTTACGACGCAGTCGCAGGGAAGCAAGTAAACGTGCTGAGGAAGAAGTTACGCTATTGGAGGAGAGGCTCGAACCAATGAATGATAGCTTGAAGGGAGACGGAGATTACTGAAACTACCATATTTAATAACTTTTGGCATGCAGAATTGTGGAAAACTATTTTCAGTTATGGCATTGATTTGGAATTTTGAAGAAATTAATTATATGTTTTTGAAATCTGAAAATCCGTCAAGAATAGCCAAAGTTGGAACTTCGAGTAATGATGGAAGAAGAAGCTATGGTAGGGATGGATACGCCCCTTCAAAGTTGATAAAAGGCCTTGCACAGCAGAGAGGAGCTTCTCACTTCGTGGTTTTATTCTGACTTCATAGTCTGACTTCGTGTTCTGATAGAACAAGCATATCGTCATAAGCAAGCGTGGCAGAGCCCACCGCATCGAACAGTATTGGGTATCCAGCAGTGCAATTTTACTGTTACTAAAACTAGGCGAAGTTGGAGCGCACACATAAACGATTCTACAAGTTTATCTATCAAGAATTAGCTACTGCATTTATACTAATTCAATAGTGCATTACAATATTGAGGCGTGTGCGAAAGTTGAACTTTTTCATTATAATACTTCAGAAGATATTCGCATTTAAAGACTGCAGAGAAAAGTATTTTTCTCGAATCCTGAGAAGCACTATTACTACCACATTCTACGCTACGGCAGACACGTGTATTGCAACTGTGATACTGAAGATTACATTTGGTGATACAACGCTACATTCTACAATGGAACTATACAATCTGGCAGTACTTTCGACTAACATTATAATGGAAGTGGAGATGGAAGACTAAAACTTTAATGCAATTGGGACATACATCAGTAGTGTGAAGTAGCAACATGGAGCTTCGATAATCGTCATTCTACAAAGACGAGCATGTAGTGAACATTCAGCTACACTCATGCATCGTAATCCATCGCTGAATTACATCAAATGGCAGTGGAAATAAATTCATACTCCACAATTATGAACATTTCTGCGGAAATATTTGCAATGAACTTCATGGCTGATTTCTACAAGAACTTCAGGGAACTTTCAAGAGTGGCAAGGGTTTTTCCCAGCACACAAAGAAGAGTTTTGCCAGAAGGATGTCTATCGTCTACACGGAGCAGTGCGATTTCCGGAGGAGGAAGCTGTTCTATTCTCCGAGGGCGCAGGTTCCAGGTTCGAGGTCGGTGCACATCTATCCTGTGGTGAAATGGAACCAGCAGCAGTCTTCTTTGACATTTTCTTCTAGAACTTCAATCCAACAGATAAGGTAGCCGTGAACGTTTCTTGATTTATTTGAGCCTTTTTAGTGAGATCTGAGCAACTATCTTTCCCATATTTTCTGTCATATATTTGATTGCCCCATATTCTTTTGCTAGATGTTTCTGTACTCAGTACACTTTGCAGCTTTATGCCATTTTCTTCGATTTACTGAGACATTATTATGTAATTTGCATATTTAAACAGCTTGGATCAGTTTATACTGAAGTTAAATATTCTTTCGAGAATTTGAATTTTTCTTGTAGTCACGATTTGACTGTAAAGTTAACGATTTTCTATGGCAAGATTGAATTCAGACAGCGTGTCGTTTTATTAAAGTAATTCTTTCCAGTAAATTACTTTGACCAATTTTCTGTCATCCTCAAGAAAGAAGAATGATTAAAAGATTTTAGAGCATTAAAATCTACTACTTTATCGACGATCTTGGAAATACTAGTCGTTTTTATGAACATGATTGAAACACAGACATTTTTAGTCAATTCTGAAATACCATTGCATTATAGACAATTTTATGAAATATGAACTTTGAATACGATTTATTCAGTACACTATAGTAATGAACATTTGATAGGAGATCTTCTCAATTCTAGATTGAAACAATAATGTTTGCATTTTCTGGTCTATTTGCATTCTATTCGACTATTTCTGCAGTTAAATGAATTTTGCATGAATATAGTATTTTATACTGCGATAATTATGATGAGATTAATTCATTTTGATAGACCAGGGAGGCGTGTCTAATCGTATTTGCTATTAAATTTATTTGTGACTGGAAAATTTTTACTTCATATCGCTTCATGAATGAAACCCACGAAGGTTAAATATAATAACAGTTTTCGATACAATTGATGAATATAAGAATTTTTAAAGAGGAACTATGGATGTATAACCGTTAGTTCAGTGGACGTGTAAAAGTCGCTGATGAATAATGCCCTTTAATAAGTGAAGGAGGTTCCCACAGTAATATTGATGATGATGATGAATTTATAAGTGGAGGTTTTTTGTGTGTATTGTGGAAGATTTTGATGCCATATATAGTGAGATATATGATGAATTATGGGCCAATTTTGTGCGTTTGTGCGAGGTATGTTTCCGCTGAGTTGTATTGTTCAGGTCCATTGAAAATTATTCATGTGAAGTTACTGTTAAAATTAACAAGAGTGATAAATTGATTGAATTATAGATTTTGAATGGAGGTTACCGTCACAAATAATAATTATTAAATCTTATTAAACCTGAATCTAAAATTTAAATATAAGTAACCTTCGTCGGTCGATTATATTACCACGATTTAAGAAAATATCAACCGGATAAACGTGTGGTTAATGTATTTCAAATATAAATAAAATATAAATAATGTAAATAACTATGTAAATATCTATAATAATAATTTGAAACAAACGGGATTAATAGAGGCGTGTAAAAAATTTTCAATTGTCGTTTGACTAAGTTATGAACAATCTAAATGTTATAAATAATTATTGAACACTATGATATAACATTATGCGTTTTGCTATTAACATTTAAACAACGCTAGTTCGATAATTGGAATAAACATTTAAATAAGATTTGAGATTAACAGAGTAATCCATTGCAATGTGAACGGAACTTGTATAAATTTTGCGTGATAATATTTGAGTTGAGATGTGAGCATTTAAATTGTTTTGAATGAGAGCTAGACTCTGCGTTGGCCAGCATATGGGGACACTGGTTAGGCAGCTGCGTCCATTTGACGAAGCAAGCATGCAACACTGCTTAGGGTGTATTGCAGGTGGCCAGATAACTGAATGGTGGAGGTCAAGGTCAACTACTTAGCGGCCTTGCGGTTATTAATAAATGTGTGTCAATGAACTAAATTATGAAGTTCATGAACAAGGAAACACATGCTATATGTCTCGTCCCAGCTCCCTTATCCATTCCAATGTGCATTGTTGTTATCATTTCGTTCTTTTGAGCTAGAGAAAGCTGAATTTTTGTATGTGAAGTCTACAGTCCTACAGGAGGACATGGTTGCATTGACAATGGCTTCAGACAGCCATAACTATTTTGTTGTTAAATTTTGTTAAAATATTTTTTTTCTTTATGTGAAATAAATTATTGTGCTGTTTAAATTTTCTGGTCTCCGACTTGGTTCAATTTAAATATCGTGGTGGAGGTTATTGTGAGGGCATACTATCAAGTGATCCAGTTGAAAACCCAGACCCGAGATTAAATTGAATAGGTAAGTAAAAGGTAAGTATGAACCCCCGTATATTTTGGTGTGTTCCACAATAATTTCATGTTAACTACTGTGCTCTAATCTCGGTAGTATCTGTCAGTGCCTTTTTCATTGATGTAGCTGTGCCGGTGCAATCGATTATTGGCAATCCGATTGAGGGGGCGGATTTCTGACAGCCTACTATCCGGATTATCGGGGACAGTAGGATTGGCGCAATCAACGTGTGGGGCTCGAATAACATTGGATTACCAAGTTATCGATGTCAATGGGATTGTGAAGACTCAAATAAAGAGGTTGATTCTTTGTTAGATGTCTTGGCCAATTGTAGAATTTGAGAGTGTGATTATATAGGGATTAAATGTTGTGTTGTATTAGGAAAATTACACTCAGAAAAGGTCAGATCTTATACAACCTGAGAGAGGTTAAATAGGCTGGAAACTTAGAAAAATCGCCTATGATCTGGAGTCTTATTTTATTTGACCGGCTTATGACATGTTTAGTCATATTAAAGATAAAATTAAACTATTTGGATTGTAAATGTAAATTATTTATGTTAGGATATTTAAAATGAACCAAAGAAATTTGAACATGTGCTTGAGTTTATTTCAACATAGGGTGTTTATGAAGTTAGTGATAAGCTAATTATAAGTTAGATTTAAGACAGAAAATTGCTCAAACTTTATATATGGTGAAAGGCGTTGCTCAGATGTTGTTATCTTGCTCTATTTGATGTATGTCCCTAACGCAGTCAATTATTGAAATATTATTGAGATGGCACATGAGAGTATGAGAAAGATGTTGGAGGAGATGTCCAACAGTTTGAAAGCTAGCATGAATGAAAGTGTGAGGGAGATGGAAGCTAGGAATGCTAGTCGAATGCAGGAGATGATGAAGGAGAATTTGAAGGATCTCCAGACCAGTTCTGCAAATTTGGAAAATAACATGTCGCGTTTACAGACCAGTACACAGGAGGTCCAGAATGCCGTGACTGTCGTTCACAAGGATGTCTCAGATGTTAAAGTAGATTTATCCAATGTCCATAAAGATGTTTCAGATGTAAAAATTGATGTTTCCAATGTACAGGGAAAAGTTGATTCAGTCCAGAAAGACCTTACTTTGTTAAATCTTGATGTTGCTAATGTCCGGGGTGATATTTCATGTGCTAGAGCAGAAGTAATCGTTGTTAGGAATGATGTTGCTACTGTACAAGACACGGTAGAAGAAGTTCAAAGAGAGATTAGAAATGTTCGAACCGATGTGTCAAACGTTCAAGTAGACATAAATAATATTCAGTCTGATGTTAATGATATGCAAAGCGATATCAATAAGGTGCAAATAGAAGTTAATACAGTTTTTGTAGACATTGCCAAAGTTCAAACTGATGTTAATAAGGTTAGAGAAGAAATTGAAACTTCAAAAACGCTTTGTACTCGTAACATTAGTGCTTTAACAACTAGATTGGTTGACGAGTCTGTTAGGACAACAGCTTCACTAGCTGGATTAAAACATGATGTAGAGGTCATGAGGACCCAAGTCTTAGATCATAATCGTTTACTTAAGGAAGACATTGAAGTAGACATTGCTGAAATGTTAACTGCAAATGTAACGGTTTGGAAAGATGAATGGAACAAGTCAAGTGGGGAACATGTCAATCAGATTCAGGAGCGAATTGAACGAAAACTAGCCAGTACACAAGTAGATATAAATAATGAGGTAGTTCAAATTAGAAAGGATTTGAGGATAAGGATGGATTCGCTATCCGAAAAGCAGGTAAGGATAGAACTCAAATAAGCCAGGACGTGCAAGCATTAAAAACCGCGTTAGAGGAACAAATTCATAAGGTTGTCTCTGATGTCAATGAAACTACGAGCAAACTTCAGAATTTAAACCTAGGAGAAGCTAGCATGTTGGAAACGTATAAAGAAGAGTTGATTAGGAAAGTCATCACGGAAATCACAGATAAGGATCCAGAAGGGTTGACTTTTGAAGATAATAGGAATTACGTGAGAAGATGTAACCTCGCTACTGAAGAGAGAGATATTAGTCCTGAGGAACGTATATTCAGATTCCGGGAAGAAGAAGAGGATAGGAATATTGAACCTGAATGGAAATATCGTGATAGTGGGAAGAATTACATGGATTCATATCCAAGAAATGTGACAGTCATCCGAAACTTTGAGGACAAGCCTCAGAAATTTAGTAATACAGATAGTCTAACACCGATAGAGTATATCAGAAACCTGAAAGACTATTTTATTGAAGCCCATATTCCTAGAGAAAGAGAAATGAGAATCGTAGAAAGATTTCTAGCTGGAGGACCTCTTGAGTGGTTCAGTGCATTTCGGTACACTTTTAGTAATTTCGATGAATTTGCAGAGGCACTGATAAAACGATTCTGGTCAATAGAAGCACAAAATTCATTAAGAGCTGAGGTATACTCGAGGAAGTATTCGGGTACTCTTCCAACACGGTACGCTGATTTCTTCACGAGCCATTTATCGCGCTAAAGATTTTTACAACCCCCATTGTCTACAGAGCAGTTAATAGATGCCATTTCACGTATGCTACCTGTTGAGGTAAGAAGGCTTATTATATCGTCAAATATAAGGGATTTGACCAGTATGGACGAACTATTGAGAAGGCTTGATTACACGAGTCCGGTGCCAAATTTGGTTCAAAAAGGTCAGAGGCACGAATTCAAAGACATTAATACAATCTACATGGATCAAGTTCAGCAAACTGATACGCCTGCTGAAGAGAAAACTGAAAATGTAGGTCCTCACAGGAACAATTATTTTCGCAACAACAGATCACAAGGTTACCGTCCATATCAGCAAAGACGAGGCTGGAATAACAATAGAGGGAACTATAATAACGGAAGAGGTAGATATTATAATAACAATGGGTACAATAGGAACTACAACAGAAATAACCAGTACCAGAATCGGAATCAAAATTCTCAAGGTCAGGTTATGACACCGGACAAGTATCAAGAGAGAGAGAAAGAAAGTCAGCAGTATTTGAAGGAATTACGAGAGAAGGAAGCTGAAAACCAGAAGAAAAGACAGGATTTAGTGATCGATCCTGGTCCTTCTACAAGCCAGCAGGGGAACTTTGAAAATGGTAACACAGAAAAAAAACGCCGATTTCTCAACGAAAGTGAGAAACAATGAATACATTGCCACACCACACATAATTACTATCAATGAAATTTACGAAGTAACTGATGAGGATTTATTAGAAGAGAGAGGAATCGTCAAAGAGGAAAGACCATGTGCCTTACCTATTATTTCTGTACTGATAGATGGCCAACAGTACAAAGGTCTTATGGATACCGGCGCAATTATTTCTATCATTTCTGATGAATGCTATCAATGTCTATTAAAGGGAGAAAACATGACAGTTTTACCTGCTTCTACCGTCAAAGTGAGAGGAATTTTCCAAGACAAGGCAGTGAAATGCAAGATCCAAGTGTTGTTGAACTTTGAAATTAATGGAAGGAATTATGAACAGATCTTTATTGAGGTGAAACAAGTCAGAGAATTTGTAGGCGCATGCCAATTCATCAGCAGCCACTGTCCGAGATACTCTGAAATTATGGCTCCTCTGTATGACTTACTCAAGAAGAATAATAGATGGAAATGGAGTACCGCAGCAGACGAGGCTTTTGAGAAAGCAAAGGAGATGCTCAGAAACAACGTTAAACTGGAGTACCCAGACTTTGAGAAGGTGTTCTATATTGAGTCTGATGCATCAAGAATAGGCATTAGTGCAGTCTTATACCAAAAAGACGAGGCAGGCAACAAGCACTACATTGCGTTCACTAGTCGGAAATTAAAGAAACACGAGGAAAACTACTTTACGACAGAACTAGAAGCGTTAACTTTTGTAACAGCTTTGCAAGCGTGGAAGAAAATGCTGCTGGGACACAAGGTTATCATTATTACAGATCACAAAGCACTTCAGTTTATGCTGCAAACTGACATGTCTAGTGATAGATTGACACGTTGGGCTTTGTTCACCCAACAGTTTAACGCCACTATTGTCCATCAGCCTGGGAAAGACAACTTACTGGCTGATGCTTTATCACGTAACCCTATCAAAAATGTGCAGATACACCATGTACAATTGGAGCAGCAAGATCAAGAGACCGTTAGGAGGTTAGCCCGAATCGGTGTGTCACAGAAGAGACACGCTCCAATCCGGAAAATGTACAGGTTCCTTAAGGGTTACATGGACAATACTGATGTTGACTATGCAGCTACACAGAGAGATTCACGACACTTTGTCTTGAGTGGAGACGTCGTATGTAAGTATGCTGACTCTGCGCATACAAAGCTCCGAATAGTCGTGCCACCTAAACTTGTAGTCAATTTAGTGTGGGTAGCTCATCAAGAAACTGGACATGCCGGTCTGGATAAAAATCTTGATACTCTTAAAGAGAGGTTTATTTGGACTAACATGCGTTCCAGCATTGCTAATGTCATTCGTTCATGTGATAAATGTCAAAGAGCAAAGTGTGCTTCCGCTCTATTAAAAGGAAAACCTAAGGCTATGATTCCCTCTAAACCGAATGAACTCATGGCGACGGACATATTTGGCCCCTGTCCGAAGGGATACCAGGGTAATCAGTACCTGTTGGTTACCGTGGATGTCTTCTCGAAATTTGTAACAATGAGTCCCATGCAAAAAGCTAACACGAGGAACGTTGTAAGCAGACTGGAACATGCTGTATTTCCAAAAGCTGGTAAACCAGAGTATCTACTATCGGATCATGGAGCTCAGTTTACATCCTTAGAATTTGCTGCAGATACGGAAAGGCTTGGTATTAAGCACATATTTTCAAGCGTGCGCTATCCGGAATCGAATTCTTCAGAAAGATACATGGCTGAATTTTCGAAATTTTGTCGAATTTTCTGTCCGAATGATCATACTAGTTGGGTGAGATTTGTACCCCTTATTGAGGAGTGTCTAAATTCTACAGTGCAGGAGAGCACAGGAGAGGTGCCAATGAGACTTCATCTAGGAAGAAACCCAGAAAGGCCGTGGGACAATCTTTTCAACCACGTTCCTAGAGATCCCGACCTAGGAAGGCAGCAGAGAATTGACAGAGCGAAAAAACAACTCCAGAGAGCAGCACAAAAACGACTGAAAAGAGTAGCTGGAAAACGTTTTGGTACTCCCTTAGAAATTGGAAATCTGGTATTACTACGCAGACCTGTCAAGGCTGACGTGAGTAAGAAAATCTATCCCAAGTTTGGAATAGTATTTATGGGTCCGTTCAGAATTACGAATGCTTATGGAACAACTGTTATGAACTCTATGATGATGAGAATGATGTCGTATATGGCAAGTTCAATGCTGGAAACTTGAAGAAATATTATTCAAGAGTAAGCCAATAATAATTCAATTTCGTGTTCAAGTGAATTCAGATATTTGTAACAGAGTTTAAAAACAATTTGCAACTGTTTTTAAAACGTGGTGAAGGGAGAATGCCCCCGTAAATTGAATTATACTGAGACCACGGTGGCTGTATTTGCATATGTGAATAAAGTTATGGCCGTCATAGTTGTGACGTGTATATTCATGACGTAGGCGTGGATGACGCAACGCTCGAGCAAGTAGGCTGGCTGAGCTTAGATTCTTGCGGACGTCACGATTTTGTTCGAGAAGGATCTTAGATTTACGACGCAGTCGCAGGGAAGCAAGTAAACGTGCTGAGGAAGAAGTTACGCTATTGGAGGAGAGGCTCGAACCAATGAATTATAGCTTGAAGGGAGACGGAGATTACTGAAACTACCATATTTAATAACTTTTGGCATGCAGAATTGTGGAAAACTATTTTCAGTTATGGCATTGATTTGGAATTTTGAAGAAATTAATTATATGTTTTTGAAATCTGAAAATCCGTCAAGAATAGCCAAAGTTGGAACTTCGAGTAATGATGGAAGAAGAAGCTATGGTAGGGATGGATACGCCCCTTCAAAGTTGATAAAAGGCCTTGCACAGCAGAGAGGAGCTTCTCACTTCGTGGTTTTATTCTGACTTCATAGTCTGACTTCGTGTTCTGATAGAACAAGCATATCGTCATAAGCAAGCGTGGCAGAGCCCACCGCATCGAACAGTATTGGGTATCCAGCAGTGCAATTTTACTGTTACTAAAACTAGGCGAAGTTGGAGCGCACACATAAACGATTCTACAAGTTTATCTATCAAGAATTAGCTACTGCATTTATACTAATTCAATAGTGCATTACAATATTGAGGCGTGTGCGAAAGTTGAACTTTTTCATTATAATACTTCAGAAGATATTCGCATTTAAAGACTGCAGAGAAAAGTGTTTTTCTCGAATCCTGAGAAGCACTTTTACTACCACATTCTACGCTACGGCAGACACGTGTATTGCAACCGTGGTACTGAAGATTACATTTGGTGATACAACGCTACATTCTACAATGGAACTATACAATCTGGCAGTACTTTCGACTAACATTATAATGGAAGTGGAGATGGAAGACTAAAACTTTAATGCAATTGGGACATACATCAGTAGTGTGAAGTAGCAACATGGAGCTTCGATAATCGTCATTCTACAAAGACGAGCATGTAGTGAACATTCAGCTACACTCATGCATCGTAATCCATCGCTGAATTACATCAAATGGCAGTGGAAATAAATTCATACTCCACAATTATGAACATTTCTGCGGAAATATTTGCAATGAACTTCATGGCTGATTTCTACAAGAACTTCAGGGAACTTTCAAGAGTGGCAAGGGTTTTTCCCAGCACACAAAGAAGAGTTTTGCCAGAAGGATGTCTATCGTCTACACGGAGCAGTGCGATTTCCGGAGGAGGAAGCTGTTCTATTCTCCGAGGGCGCAGGTTCCAGGTTCGAGGTCGGTGCACATCTATCCTGTCGTGAAATGGAACCAGCAGCAGTCTTCTTTGAAATTTTCTTCTAGAACTTCAATCCAACAGATAAGGTAGCCGTGAACGTTTCTTGATTTATTTGAGCCTTTTTAGTGAGATCTGAGCAACTATCTTTCCCATATTTTCTGTCATATATTTGATTGCCCCATATTCTTTTGCTAGATGTTTCTGTACTCAGTACACTTTGCAGCTTTATGCCATTTTCTTCGATTTACTGAGACATTATTATGTAATTTGCATATTTAAACATCTTGGATCAGTTTATACTGAAGTTAAATATTCTTTCGAGAATTTGAATTTTTCTTGTAGTCACGATTTGACTGTAAAGTTAACGATTTTCTATGGCAAGATTGAATTCAGACAGCGTGTCGTTTTATTAAAGTAATTCTTTCCAGTAAATTACTTTGACCAATTTTCTGTCATCCTCAAGAAAGAAGAATGATTAAAAGATTTTAGAGCATTAAAATCTACTACTTTATCGACGATCTTGGAAATACTAGTCGTTTTTATGAACATGATTGAAACACAGACATTTTTAGTCAATTCTGAAATACCATTGCATTATAGACAATTTTATGAAATATGAACTTTGAATACGATTTATTCAGTACACTATAGTAATGAACATTTGATAGGAGATTTTCTCAATTCTAGATTGAAACATTAATGTTTGCATTTTCTGGTCTATTTGCATTCTATTCGACTATTTCTGCAGTTAAATGAATTTTGCTTGAATATAGTATTTTTATACTGCGATAATTATGATGAGATTAATTCATTTTGATAGACCAGGGAGGCGTGTCTAATCGTATTTGCTATTAAATTTATTTGTGACTGGAAAATTTTTACTTCATATCGCTTCATGATGAAACCCACGAAGGTTAAATATAATAACAGTTTTCGATACAATTGATAAATATAAGAATTTTTAAAGAGGAACTATGGATGTATAATCGTTACTTCAGTGGACGTGTAAAAGTCGCTGATGAATAATGCCCTTTAATAAGTGAAGGAGGTTCCCACAGTAATATTGATGATGATGAATTTATAAGTGGAGGTTTTTTGTGTGTATTGTGGAAGATTTTGATGCCATATATAGTGAGATATATATGATATATATGATATATGATATATGATGAATTATGGGCCAATTTTGTGCGTTTGTGCGAGGTATGTTTCCGCTGAGTTGTATTGTTCAGGTCCATTGAAAATTATTCATGTGAAGTTACTGTTAAAATTAACAAGAGTGATAAATTGATTGAATTATAGATTTTGAATGGAGGTTACCGTCACAAATAATAATTATTAAATCTTATTAAACCTGAATCTAAAATTTAAATATAAGTAACCTTCGTCGGTCGATTATATTACCACGATTTAAGAAAATATCAACCGGATAAACGTGTGGTTAATGTATTTCAAATATAAATAAAATATAAATAATGTAAATAACTATGTAAATATCTATAATAATAATTTGAAACAAACGGGATTAATAGAGGCGTGTAAAAATTTTTCAATTGTCGTTTGACTAAGTTATGAACAATCTAAATGTTATAAATAATTATTGAACACTATGATATAACATTATGCGTTTTGCTATTAACATTTAAACAACGCTAGTTCGATAATTGGAATAAACATTTAAATAAGATTTGAGATTAACAGAGTAATCCATTGCAATGTGAACGGAACTTGTATAAATTTTGCGTGATAATATTTGAGTTGAGATGTGAGCATTTAAATTGTTTTGAATGAGAGCTAGACTCTGCGTTCGCCAGCATAATGGGACACTGGTTAGGCAGCTGCGTCCATTTGACGAAGCAAGCATGCAACACTGCTTAGGGTGTATTGCAGGTGGCCAGATAACTGAATGGTGGAGGTCAAGGTCAACTACTTAGCGGCCTTGCGGTTATTAATAAATGTGTGTCAATGAACTAAATTATGAAGTTCATGAACAAGGAAACAAATGCTATATGTCTCGTCCCAGCTCCCTTATCCATTCCAATGTGCATTGTTGTTATTATTACGTTCTTTTGAGCTAGAGAAAGCTGAATTTTTGTATGTGAAGTCTACAGTCCTACAGGAGGACATGGTTGCATTGACAATGGCTTCAGACAGCCATACTATTTTGTTGTTAAATTTTGTTAAAATATTCTTTTTCTTTATGTGAAATAAATTATTGTGCAGTTTAAATTTTCTGGTCTCCGACTTGGTTCATTTTAAATATCGTGGTGGAGGTTATTGTGAGGGCATACTATTAAGTGATCCAGTTGAAAACCCAGACCCGAGATTAAATTGAATAGGTAAGTAAAAGGTAAGTATGAACCCCCGTATATTTTGGTGTGTTCCACAATAATTTCATGTTAACTACTGTGCTCTAATCTCGGTAGTATCTGTCAGTGCCATTTTCATTGATGTAGCTGTGCCGGTGCAATCGATTATTGGCAATCCGATTGAGGGGGTGGATTTCTGACAGCCTACTATCCGGATTATCGTGGACAGTACCTACTGTCAGGCCACGGCCGCCTCCTTCCCTCTTCCTAGCCTATCCATCCCAATCTGCCATCCCTTCCCATCCCTCATGAGGCCCCTGTTCGCTTTGCAGGTAAGGCCGCCTGGGCGAAGTGCTGATCACACCTCCCCAGTTGTATCCATCCTGACCAGATGTTCCAAGCTCCAGGACACTGCCCATAGAGGCGGTAGTGGTGAGATCCCTCGCTGAGTCCGTGGGAACCACCAACCTAGAGGGTAAATTGACTAAATAAAATAAAAAAATAAGATTTCTTTTTGCTTTACTTTACTTCTTACTTTGCTTCTGTTTGTGCATTCTGCTTTACACTTGTGTTTTGGCATTTCTGTTTTTTAATGTTTTTTATTCAGTTTTTATTTTACTTTTATTTTTGGATTTTACTTTGTCTTTATTTTATTTTTTGATTTTATTTTATTTTTGTTCTTTGATTTACTTTTCATTGAATAATATTTTCTTCTTTTAATATTGTTTTCGTTTTTTGTTTTGCGTTCAGTTTCCTTCTTTCATTTTGTTATTTCGTTTAAGCTTTTTATTTTGCTTTTTCCTTTTTTTTAGTTTTTATTTCGTTTTTATCTTAAGATTTTTTGTTTGTTTTGTTTTTGTTTATTGCTTGTGCTCTCCTTTTGTTTTTTCTTTTCTTTTTATTCTTTGATTTGCTTTCCTTTCTTATTCCCTTTGCTGCTTCTAATATTGCTCTTGTGGGTTGTTTTGCGCTTGGGTTTGTTTTCCGTTTTCTCCCTTACCTTTCTCATTTTATTTTACTTTTGTTTTTGTTTTCTTCTTTTGCATTGCTCTTATTTTTTGCCTTTTCGGTTCTATTTTGTTTAGCTTTTATTTTTTAGCCTACTTTTCACATTTTGCAAAAATGAGGAAAAAGTAGACTTATGATATCGGGCAAATGTGTGTCTGTCTGTCTGTCCGTCTGTCTGTCCTTCTGTCTGTCTCTGTCTGTCTGGCTGTGTGTGTGTCCCCCCCCCCTATCAACTCCTAAACGGCTGCAGCAATCGAAACAAAATTTGGTAGGAGTAAAGATATATACCTGAATATCTCACGGCCATATTTGAAAATGATGTCAGTGCTACCAACTACTGAAAAATCACAATTGAAATTAGAGCTCCATGTTGGATATCTTGGAAGGTATGAATGGGAGCTATTTAAAAATTGGCACACGTATAGATAATAATATTGCAGTTTAATTTTCAGGAGACCATACATGGCAGTGTTGCCAAAATGATTATAAGCCTGCTGATAGGTCCAATTTTAAATGCATGTAACTTCTATACTATCATTTAGATTTCAACCAAATTTCGTGTGTGCTATGTGTACATAAACAGATATGACTGAGAGTATTCTTAAGAGCCACCAGGGCTGCCTACTGTTAATAAATGCTCTCATTTTTTTAAATCCAAATACGCATATATCAGAAAGTATGCAAGCCGACAGCTTTAAACTTCTATATTAATTTGGAGTAACGTATTGACGTCAGTGCTACCAACATGATTCTAAGCCTGCTGAGAGGTCCAGTTTTAAATACATGTAACTTCTATGCTATCATTTGGATTTCAACCAAATTTCGTGTGCGCTATGTGTACCATAACAGATATGACTATGCCGATTCTTAAGAGTAACCCGGGCTGCCAACTGCTAATAAATGCTGTGTCTGTTTCTGTTACCCTAATACCAATATATCAGAAAGTATGCATGCCAAAAGCTCTAAACTTTGCACACGTATATTACCTGGCATTCTAGATTAATTTGGAGTAAATAATATACGTCAGTGCTGCCAACATGATTCTAAGCCTGCTCAGTAAGTCCAATTTTAAAATGCATGTAACTTCTATACTAACTATTGGATTTCATTCAAAATTGACACAACAATAGATCATATTATTTCAGATTATTTCTGACCAATACATGTATGTCATTGTTGCCAACATGATTTTACGCGCGCTGTTAGATCCAATGTTTAACTGCATGTAACGTCCATGCTATCCATTGGAATTCAACCAAATTTTGTATTCTGTACCTTATGAAATGGAACTAAGAATATATTCATGATGATGATGATAATTGTTGTTTTAAGGGGCCTAACTTCTAGGTTATCGGCCCAAGAATATATTCAGTCACCGGGGCTGCCAACTGTAGTTCTCTATTAGGCTACATTATGCCAGGTATACAGTATTTCGAACTAATTATAAATTTCGATATTACCAACTTAATTTCGTCATTATTCTGGATAGATCTTTATAGATTGGCAAGAATCTTAAATTTTAAGAAAAGTAGGCTCTTTAGTTCGTCACGGAACTTCTTGTTTCTCTTTGGGTTAGCTTTTGGTTTTTGTTCTCTTATTGTTTAATTTTTAATCTTTAATTTTATTTTAGTTTTTCTGTTTTCTACTCTTAATGTTGTTTCTTTTTCGTTTCGTGCTCGGTTTTGTTTTCCATTTCCTGTATATTTTTATTTTGTTCTCTTGTCTTTTTGTATGCTTTGCTCTCTGCTCTTGTTTTTTGGTATTTTATTTGCTTTTATTGTCGTTATTATTATTATTATTATTTCATTTTTTTTAAGTTTTCTGGGTTTTGCTTTATTTTGGTTTAGTTTAATTGTACTTCTTTTATTTTTATTTTGCTTTGTCTAGTGGATGAAAGAGATCCAAGAAATGTATTTAGTTTTCGGAAATATGGACACTTGCACAAGACAATTTACGAAATAAGGGTGACATAATCAAACGACAGAATAATAAACATTGAGTACCACGGGGATGACCAGACAACACTGGGTACTTCACCGCCACCCCACCACGAGCGCTGTTAGGCGAAAGGTCGCCTCATAATTGGTTGATTTGGCCTTGTTATATTTGTTACTAGTGACCCGACCCGGCTTCGCCCGGGAACAGTATGAATGCATTACGGGATAAGCGCCTTTTTTATCCAATGTCAATGAACAACGACCAATATCCGTTTTACGTCTCGGCATGATGGGTTAAAATCACTGACTGGACTATGAATTATATTATCATGGAGATGCATGTGCAACAAATTCTTGTCAGACGTAATTTAAGAATGGCGAGTTGCATGAAACACAAATCCCCCTTCCATCCAATCTTAACTTGGCTGTGTTTCACACGCGAAATGAAGAAAACCCGAGTTGCACTTCCAGGGAAACTCCAAACACAACCACCCTTCTAAGAAAGTCTTAACTCAACAGTACTCAAAGGTTTGCTGCTGGCTGTATCTGGGGCAATAGGTTCGCCCGCTAGCTAGGCTGTAACAGGGATGATAGAATCGCCCTTAGCTAGCTCGTAAACTGTCACCTCAGTAGTTGAATGGACATGGTTGGAAGATATTAAAACGTAAAAACACTTATAGTGGGCGATGTATTAAAGATAGGCATATGCTCTCGCGAACTTATTTGTAGAACTTTTCATGCTGGGCAATTCTTACACTCATATTATTTAGATATGTTTAACGGTTTGCCCAGCGTAAGCTTACAAAGCGCTCGGACGCCAGGTATTTTATCGACTTTCCCACTGAAATCGTTACTGCTCGGCTTTCTTTGATCATAAATAAATTATTTTCTAAGGAAGTCATCCTCGAGATATCCTTTACAGAATGGTGAAAACCGCATTAAAATCCATCCAGTGGTTCTCGAGTTTACCCGTAACATCCAAGAATCGGGGACTTTGTTTTATACTAAGTAGAGAGTAGAGATATTTGGTTTTCTGTGATGTTGATAACATGGCGGCTCCACATGCTTGAAACACGTTACGGTAACTGTTCATTATCCACATTTTGAGAGATATTTAAGTCACTTATACGTTCAAACTACTCTCAATAAGAAATATTGTTCTTGGGTAACACGATACTGTCGTATTTCTGCAGCTTATAATCGTGCTCCATACTTTTCATTCGTAAACCGTATTTGTCAAATGCGGGTGTTGCTGACACCAAAGAATATGGGTCATACGACATCGGCGTGAACAGTTCAAAATAAAACCATCCCGTCCCAAGTCTCAAGATGGTGCGAGTTTTTAAATGGAAATGTGTCCTTAAATTAAATACGGATTGGAGTGGCCCAGTTAAATAAAATAAAAATACCCAAAAAATCATATTTGGGAGCCAATATTTGTATACTCGTAGTCGGCTGCCATACCACTAGGCGCGCTGCAGTAGTTTCTTGTTTCCATGCTTTACCATGCGTCATTCGCTTCTATTATATTTGGTGTTCTCTGGTGAGTATATTTGATCATTGGCGAACATTCTAGATCGTTTAACAAATGGAACTTCCCCGCGACTCACAGGGGAGACTTGCTACAGGTTGAGCTACAGGTGTAGCCACGCCTACCTCTGTCAGTTCTCATTAGCGCTTCATTACCCAGCGGCCTTGACACCTATTAAACTTAGACACGGAACAGCCTTGGCAACCAGGAACACTACACAAAGCTTAATTGTTGAAGGTATCGGAAAGGAAATGACAAGGGTTAAATAAGGCGAGACAATTGAATAATAATAATAACAATATCTGGGAGAAGTCATCCAACCCTCCGGACTGAATTGTGAAGCAAACAAAGAATGGATTTCTAAACTGCAAAAAGCTTACAGCCTCACTTGGAACATATATAATAACAAAAAGTTCCGTGAGAACTATACAGCCTACTTTTCATGCCAATGATTATTCTGCAGTATATCAACCTATCTAGAATAATGACGAAATTAAGTTGGTAATATCGAAATATCTAATTAGTTCAAAATATACCTGGTAAAATGTAGCCTAATAGATCACTACAGTTGGCAGCCCTGGTGACTGAATATATTCTTAGTTCCATCTCTTAAGGTACAGAATACAAAATTTGGTTGAAGTCCAATGGACGTTACATGCAGTTAGACACTGGATCTATCAGCACGCGTAAAAGCATGTTGCCAACAATACCATGCGTGTGCTGGTCAGAAATAATCTGAAATATTATGATATCTGTTGTGCCAATTTTGGATGAAATCCGTTTGTTAGTATAGAAGTTACATGTAATTTAAATTTGGACATATCAGCAGGCATAGAATCATGTTGGCAGCACTGCCTTGTATTAATTACTCCAAATTAATCTAGAATGTCAGGTGCTATACGTGTGCAAAGTATAGAGCTGTTGGCTTGCATACTTTCTGATATATTGATATTAGGGTAAAAAGAATATAGACAGCATTTATTAAGAGTTGGCAGCCCTGATTGCTCATAACAATACGTATAGTCATATCTGTTATGGTACACATAGCACATACGAAATTTGGTTGAACTCCAACTGATAGTATAGAAGTTACATGTATTTAAATATTGGTACTATCAGCAGGCTTATAATCATGTTAGTAGAACTGACGTATATAAGTTACTCCAAATTAATCTAAAATGTCAGAATATACGTGTGCATAGTTTAAAGCTGTTGGCTTGCATACTTTCTGATATATAGGTATTTGGATAAAAAAAGTGAGAGAAATTATTAACAGTTGGCAGCCCTGGTGGCTCTTAAGAATACGGTCAGTCATATCTGTTTATGTACAGATATTACATACAAAATTTGGTTGAAATCCAATTGATAGTGTAGAAGTTATATGCATTTAAACATTGGACCTATCAGAAGGCTTAAAATTATTTTGGCAACACTGTCATAGTTGGCCTCCTGTAAATTAAACTGAAATAGTATTATCTACATGTGTGCCAATTTTGGAATAGCTCCCATGCATACCTTGCAAGATATCCAACATGGAGCTCAAATTTCTAGTACGTTTTTTCAGCAGTTGGTAGCACTGACATCATTTTCAAATATGAACGTGAGATATTCCGGTGCACATCTTTACTCATATTAAATTTGGTTTTGATTGCTGCAGCCGTTTAGGAGTTGATAAGGGGGGGGGGGGGCACACACACAGCCAGACATACAGACAGACATACAGACACACATTTTCCCGGATCGATCTCATATGTCTACTTTTTCCTCATTTTTGCAAAATGTGAAAAGTAGGCTAAAAATTCAATATCCAGAAATGCAAAATTACGGCATTACAACACTGTAATCAAGCCTGAAGCACTTATGCTTCTGAAACGCTGATTATTGGGAGCTGATCATTAATTAAAGATGTGGAAAAGCAAGAAAGGAAAATCCTAAGAACATTTTTGGACCAGTCTATACAGGGGGAATCTGGACGAAAAGAAAATCCTAAGACTTATACCAGCACTCGGAGAAAATCTCAAGACACATTTAGGAATACACGATTGAAATGTTACGGGCATATCCTCAGGATGGGCAATCAGAGACTGACCAAAAGGATTCTTAACCTTGCGCTATCAATGAAAGTTAAAAACACCTGGCTGCTTGAAGTTGGAAAAGATCTTCAGGAAGTAGGCATCACAGATAGCATTGTACTAGACAGAACTAAGTTCAGAGAATTAGTCGATAATCACCACTTTGCAGACCATCCAAGCACTATCACCAACAAAACCTGATCAGAATATCGCAAGAGAAGCCACAGCGAGAAGATGAAGAGATTTTGGGAGAAGAGAAAGGCAATGCCATCAGCTAAATAAGTTCAATCGCGCTCCTTAGTCGGGCTTGACGAAGAAAGAAAGAAAGAAAGAAAGAAAGAAAGAAAGAAAGAAAGAACAATAATAATAATAACAGCAATCAAAATGGGAAGACTAATATCCTATGGGCACATCTTCCGTATGGACAATGACCGGCTAACAAAGAAACTTTGGAATTATCTAAAATCCAAGACATCTCTACTTAGTATAAAACAAATTCCCAGATTCTTGGATGTTACGGGTAACCTCGAGAACCACTGGATGGCTTTTGATGTGGTTTTCACCATTCTGTAAAGGATATCTCGAGGATGATTTCTGAAGAAATTAATTTATTTATGATCAAAGGAAGCCGAGCAGTAACGATGTCAGTGGAAAAGTCGAAAAAAAAACCTGGCGTCCGAACGCTTTGTAAGCTTACGCTGGGCAAACCGTTAAAAATATCTAAATACTATGAGTGTAAGAATTGTTCAGCATGAAAAGTTCTACAAAAAAGTCGGTGAGAGCATATGTCTATCTTCAATACATCGTCCACTATAAGTGATTTTACGTTTTAATTTCTTCCAACCGTGTCCATTCAACTACTGAGGCGACAGTTTACGAGCTAGGTAAGGGCGAGTCTATCATACCTGTTACAGCCTAGATGGCGGGCGAACCTATTGCCCCAGATACAGCCAGCAGCAAACCGTTGAGTCGTGTTGAGTTGAGACTTCCGAGAAGGGTGGTTGTGTTTGAAGTTTCCCTGGAAGTGCAACTCGGGTTTTCTTCATTTCGCCTGTGAAACACAGTCCAGTTAAGGTTGGACGGAAGGGGGATTTGAGTTGCATTCACCTCGCCATTCCCTGGAAGTGCAACTCTCATTTCACCTGTGAACTTTTCGTTCCGCAAAAGTCACAGTCAAGTTAAAATTGGACGGAAGGGGGATTTGTGTTTCATGCAGCTCGCCATTCTTAAATTACGTCTGACAAGAATGTGTTGCACATGCATCTCCATGATAATATAATTAATTGTCCAGTCAGTGATTTTAACCCATCATGCCGAGACGTAAAACGGATTTGGTCGTTGTTCATTGACATTGGATAAAAAAAAGGCGCTTATCACGTAATGCATTCATACTGTTCCCGGGCGAAGCCGGGTCGGGTTCCTAGTCTAGTATAAAGTGGTTCCAAGAGTGTCCGAAAGATCTGATGGGAGATAGGCATTACAAATTATAAAATGAATGACTGGAACAGCTTCAGAAGGACTGTGAAAAACGACCAGCGTTTTATAGTGGATTCAGAAGCCAGGAAACAGAGAGGACCTTTATCCGAAGAGAGAAAGAAAGCACTCATTGATGGGCTCAAAAATTATTGGCAGGATGTCAAAGCTGGCAAACGAACAAGATCTACTCGTTACTGAAATGAGATTGGTTGTTAACACGTAGTCCATAGAGGCTCAATTCTGATGTAAATAATAATAAAATCAAGCAAACGAAAACGTTCAAATATTTGGTTGAGTGGATAGACCCCAATCTCTCCGAGAAAGCAGCTTTCAAGTCACGATTCAGGAAAATGGAAATGGCATATAATCTAACAAAAGCCATTTATAACCAGAAATCAATATGTACTTAATAAATGCCAAGTTAAGACACTACCAAACAGCCATCCGTCCAGAGACCTTGTATGCTTCAGAGTGCCTAATAATGCATCGCAAAAGACTAATAGAGAAACTGGAAGTGAAAGAAAGGAAAATTTTAAGAAAAATCTTGGGCCCAGTAAAAGAAAATGGGGAATATAGGAGACGGCACAACCACGAACTTTTCACCCATATGGAAAAAATAACTGTCACCATGAGGAAACGGAGAATTACCTTTTACGGTCTTGTGACAAGAATGAACCCAGCGCGATTGACAATTAGAATTTTCACCAACTTCCTCGAAAAGAAAACCAAGGGAGCTTGGTTCACTGAGGTGGACAAAGATTTGCAAGATGTGGGAATTACAAGCAACGATATGTGGGAAAGTGCCCCCCCCCCCCCCTTAAGCAAAAATTAACAGCTCACCGATGTTTCCAAGAAAAGCCTAAGCTTCCAACACGCAAGAAGTGCACTGAGGAAAGGAAACAACAGCATCGAGAACTAATGCGAAAGTACTGGGAGGATGTTAACGCTCGATGCAACAACAAACAGTTGAAATGACGTGGTCCTTAGATGGCCGAATCGGAAGGAGAAGAAGAAGAATGTTGTTTGATTTTAAGTCCATCTTAACTACTGCGAATTTTAGAGACGCTGGGTTGTTGGAATTTTGGCCGAAGGGGATCTTGAACGTGCCAGAACAAACAATAGAAGAGACAAGAAATAACGACCGAATTCTACGTAACTGATGAGATGATCGACCGGAAATGGACAGGACCAAACGACAAGACCCGCTGCGCAGTGGCAATACTGGCGGTACATGGATAACACCTTATACTCTGCAGGAGAACGGAATACCATGACCCTTCACCGTGTGTAAATTATGTGATAAACCATGTCCAAGATACCATTTTAATGAATGCTTCAAAAGAACAAAATCGCTGCTGGAGTACAATAGAGACCAAGATTAATGTATATTAATGTAAGTAATACCGTTCGACTACTTTTAATGAAATTAAGTGGTACTAGAGGACCCGTGAGAGAATTCTCGCATGTTCATAAACCACACTTTCCCCAACAGGTTTATAATGAGAGTTAAGGAGTAAGGTTGTTATGTTTTTATTTCAACTAAATGATTATAGAACACTATTTACATTTCAGTTAGAAATCCAAGTTCTACGTTCCCTACCTTAAGAAGGCAATCACTGAAAATTGGATCATCATAACACTCATCGGTTATTTGATATGTTGTTGTTGTTTGAGTCTTCAGTCTTTTGAATGGTTTGATGCAGCTCTCCATGCCTCCCTGTCCTGAGCTAATCGTTTCATCTCTACATAGCTATCACACCCTACATCCGAGGCAATCTGTTTAACATATTCTAACCTTGGTCTACCCCTACAGTTCTTGTCCTCGACCCTTCCTTCCATAACTAAGCTTGCTATTCCTGGGTTTCTTAGTGTGTGTCCTACTAACCTATCTCTTCTCTTCATTAGCAGTCGCCAGAAACATCTCTCCTCTCCCACTCGTCTTAATACCTCTTCGTTTGTAATCCTATCTACCCATCTGATCTTCATCATTCTCCTGTAACACCACATTTCAAATGCTTCAATTCTCCTCTTTTCTGCTGCACCAATAGTCCAAGTTTCACTTCCATAGAGTGCCACGCTCCAGACAAAGGCTTTCAAAAATGACTTCCTAATACCTAAATCTATATTCGATGTCAACAAGTTCCTTTTTTTTGTAGAAATGCTTTCCTTGCCTGAGCCAACCTACTTTTTATGTCCTCATTGCTTCGTCCATCACTGGTTATTCTGCTTCCTAAGTAACTGAAGTCGCCTACTTGCTTCAGCTTTTCACCTGCCAATTTGATCTCCATAGAGTTTTCTGATTTATTTCGGCTGCATTCCAGTATTTTTGTTTTACATTTATTCATTTTCATCATGAATTCTTTCCGTATGACGGAGTCCATACCATTCAAAAACTCATTCAAATCCTCAGGCTTGTCGGCCAAGATTACGATGTCATCAGCAAATCTCAGAGTTGAAATTCTTTCTCCTTGAATCTTCACTCCCACTTTAAATTTTTCTCTAATTTCCTTCATTGCTTGTTCAATGTAAAGATTGAAAAGTTTGGGAGATAAGTTGCAGCCTTGCCTAAGACCTTTCTGAATATCAGCTCCTCTCTCATGTCCTTCAGCTCGAATGACTGCTGTCTGGTTTCTGTATAGATTGTAGATTACCCTCCTATCCCTGTACTTTATTCCAATCGTTTTCAAAATGTCAAACAATTTAGTCCAATCAACGTTATCAAAAGCCTTTTCTAAGTCAACAAATGCCATGAACGTTCGCTTATCTTTCCTTATTCTACCTTCCAAAATCAGCCTAAGACTTAGTACAGCTTCCCTTGTTCCTACATTTCTCCTGAAACCAAACTGGTCTTCACCCAACTCCGTTTCTATCTGGCTTTCAATCCTCTTGTAAATTATTCTAGACAGGATCTTTGAAGCATGAGTAATCAAGCTGATTGTACGGTAATCTTCACATCTTTCAGCTCCCACTTTCTTTGGTATAGGAATGATTACATTCTTCTTGAAATCAGGGGGTATCTCACCTATCTCATAAATCCTACACACCATATGAAATAACCTGATCAGACCTTCATCTCCTATGCAGCGTAGCAACTCAATCGGTATATCATCTATGCCCGGTGCTTTGTTCCTGCTTAAGTCTTCCAAAGCTCTATCAAATTCTGATCTCAATATTAAATCTCCTTTCGCATCCTCATCAATTTCCTCCTCCCTTTCCATTACATGCTTCTCAATCTCCTTTCCCTTATACAAACTCTCTATGTAAGCTTTCCATCTCTCAACCTTTTCTTCCCTATCTGTTAGAGGCTTTCCATTTGTGTCCTTAATATTACAGCACTTAGTCTTCTTTTCCCCAAAAGTATTCTTAATCCTTCGATAAGCTGTGTCTACTTTTCCTAATTTCAGACAATTTTCTATATCTGCGCATTTCTCTTTTCACCATTCTTCTTTCGCTTCCTTGAACTTCTTGTTAACCTCAATTCTCAGACGTCTGTATTCTGCTTTCCCCTTTTCATCTCTTGCATTCTTGTGTTTCCGCCTTTCATCCATCAGTTCTAGTATATCCTGAGTGAACCACGGTTTTCTACCTATTCTTTTTTTTCCTACCAATGTTTTCTTCTGCGGATTTTGTTATTTCATTCTTCAAAAGTGCCCATTCGTCTGCAATTGAAGTTTGTTTAGGGTTTTTCATTAGTCCTTCCTTTATACTCTTCTTGAATCTTTCGTTTACATCCTTTACTTTCAGTCTGTCTATTGCCCACCTTTTTGGCTTTTGACTTTTCTTCAGGTTCTTCAACTTTAATCTGCATTTCATTACAACCAGATTGTGGTCAGAGTTTATGTCAGCACCAGGATATGTTTTACAATCCAAAATCTGGTTTCGAAACCTCTGCTTGACCATAATGAAGTCGATTTGGTAACGCCCTGTATCTCCTGGTCTCATCCATGTGTATATTCTTCTATTGTGGTTATTGAATAAGGTGTTAGCTATGACCAACTCATGCTCGGTGCAGAATTCCATCAGCCTGCTTCCTCGATCATTCATTTCACCTAATCCGAAATCTCCTACTATCTTCCCTTCTCTCCCTTTTCCTACCACAGCATTCCAATCTCCCATTACTATAACATTTTCATCACCCTTGATATACCTCAGAATTTCTTCTATTTCTTCGTAGACCTTTTCAACATCCTCATCATCAGCTTGACTGGTAGGCATATATACTTGTACCACTGTGGTGCAGGTAGGTTTAGTATTGATTTTTGCTACAATAATCCGTTCACTGTATTGCTCATAATATTCCACCCGCTGTCCAAGTTTCCTACTTATATGAGACCAACCCCTGCTTGGGCATTGTTTGATTTAGTGCTAATGACCCTATAGTCTCCTGACCAAAGTCCTGTTCTTCCTGCCAGCGCATTTCACTAATCCCAACCAAATCCAACCTCAACCTATCCATTTCCCTTTCTAAGTTTTCTAACCTTCCACTTCCTAGCAGACTTCTAACATTCCACGCTCCGATCCGTAGAATGTCAGATTTCATCTTTGTCACTTCTGTGATTTTAATCCCCTCTCGAGTAGTCCCCACCCGGAGATCCGAACGGGGGCTAGTTTACCTCCGGATTGAAATTTTACAAGGGAGGAGGCCATCATCACATGTAATTATGCATAGAGAGGTGCATATCCTCGGGAATAGCATACGGCTGTAGTTCCCCGTTGCTTTCAGCCGTGCAGCAGGACGCAGTGTAGCCATTATTTGGCTTATATTATCAATATCTTAACCGTCTATAAGACTAGTAAAGAATTGATTTATTCTGAAAGGCTGCTACTCCCTTTCAGAATAAGTAAAGAGCAATTCTACTAACAAAAATACTAACCTTCTACCGTACTAACAATTAAATACCAAAATCCACTAACGAAAAAAATACTTAACTTCAACCAACAACAAATACTACCACTAAAACAGTCTGTCACCAGGCACACTCACATGCACCCTCACACATCACAGTCTACTGAAACAATGAACTATAACTAATAAACAATGCAACTGTTACCAGACACACTCACTCACCACAGTCTAATAGAACAATGACATATATCTAATAGACAAACTAACTACATACTTACAACTAAAACTAACTACATACTTACTGTACTGTTATTTGAATTGACAATATTTACAAAATGCAATTTAGATAGAAAATACTTACAAAATGCAATTCAGATTCAAAATACTGTACTTCAAAGACTGGTAGTTAACACGCGTTTTCATACATTATTCACGCTTTTTCACATCAAAGGACTGCATAATAATAATACTAATATTGTATGGCCTCAGGTGCCGGGTGCAAGCTTTGTTAATTGACGCCCAGAGGGCAACTTGCATGTCGAATTTTATTGCTCCTTGAAGCTATATGAAAGTCAAGGAGATTAGATATCTAAGATCTTTGACGCTATAGGCTAGCGCTTTCTAGTAGAGAAATGAGGAACTTTGTGTTGGCGTAAACCCCCGAGAACAATTTTGCCACTATGAACACGGCCTACTGAGTTCAAATGTGTTCATTAACATGCCAACAACGTAAGACATGCGTATCGTGATTTTTGTTGCCTTTCAAAAAATCACTTACCACGGCCAGGAGCGAACCTGCAAGCTTGGGTAAATCATAAAACTAATTAACTTAAACCAACGTTATAAATCATCATCATCATCTTGAGCAGTTTCCGACCGCTGGTCGGGTCTGCTTGGAACATAAGCCTCTCCATCGTTTCCTGTCCATCCACCATCTCTCGTCTTTCACTGTGTCCCAGCACACTCCTCTTTCCTCCACACTCTTGTTAACTCCTTTTGTCCATCTGTCCCTTGGTCTTCCCCTTGGCCTCCTTCCCTTCATTTCCATTCCAAACATCTTCTTCGGTATCCTCTCCTCTCGCATCCTCCTCACATGTCCATACTATTGTAGCCTAGATCGCTCTATTCTATTTTGCAATGGTTCCTCTCTTACCATCTCTCTGACTCTCTCATTCCTTACTCTGTCCATTCTTGTCACTCCTACCCTACTCCTCTGGAACTTCATCTCCACTGCTCGTATTTTACTCTTGTCCCTTTCCTTCATCACCCATGTTTCTGAACCATATGTCAAAATTGGCACAAAGTAGGTTTTGTAGATGATTCCTTTACATTTTTGTGGTACATCTTTATTCCATATCATCCATTCGATTTGAGTACCGTACTCATTCCTTTAATTTACTGTTTCTGAAATCCATGCAAAATGATAAAGGAAAGACCTCAGACTGTTAAAATGACATAAAACAGGCTTCACAGCGGCCAAAATGTGAAGTGAACATCAATTATGGAGAGTATTTTCCTACAGCAACAGTATCTGCAAATCGCACACTTCGTACATTTTTATAAAAGTAATTTGTTAAAGAAATTATAGATATTTATGAAATTAGAGTGAAACTCGTCACTGCTAATGTCTATTCTCTTTCATTTGAATGCTCATTTGTCACGATCGGTCACTTGTGAGCACCACAGGAGGGATCTATACCACTGAAATAATATATAAGATTTTATGGTCATTGACTTCATTTACCTATTATTATTATTATTATTATTATTATTATTTATTTATTTATTTAATCGATTGTTCCCCTTTAGGAGAGCGATTGAACTTGAATACATGATTTCATCTCCTGGCGTTTTCCCGTTTCTGTTCCCAAAATCTCTTCATCCTCTCAGAATGCTCCTTCTTCCGCTCAGCTGTCCACATTCTTCCAGGCTGTCGTGACGTCTCTGATCAAACTTAACATTTTTGATTTTATTCCTGCACTCGGTGCCGTCCTCAAAGTTTTCAATGTTGACCTGTTGTAGGTCCCTCTGAACCTCTGTCAGCCACTCCGTGCCACCCTTACTCCGTGTTATAACGTTGAGCAATTTCTTCGCCGTTCTGAAATTTTCCATCCTGTAAATGTGTGTATAAAAGTGTACTCGGCGTTTTCTGATTACTTCCGTTATCGTGTGGATTTTTTGGTAGAGTTCGCTTTGAGGTCTCTTCATCCAAATACCGTTATTATTATTAACTGCCCCGTAAATCTTTCTGAGAATTTTTCTTTCCTGTTTTTCTATATCCTTATATTATTATTATTATTATTATTATTATTATTATTATTATTATTATTATTATTATTATTTATTTAAGCGAAAATTCCCCTACTGGAGAGCGATTAAACTTGGATCACATGATGTCATTTGGAGGCGTGTCTCCTCCGCTCCTCCCAAAATCTCTTCATTATCGCGGAATGTTCCCCCTTCCTCTCATCCGTCCACTTTTTTCCAGGTTGTCGTAATGATCTTGGCTCGAACTTAACATTCTTGATTTTCGTCTGGCACTCAGTTCGGTCTTCGAAATTTTGTATACTGATAATTTGTAAGTCTCTTTGTACCTCTTTAAGCCATTCTGTGCCGCATTTGCTCTGTGTTATGATACTGAGTAGTTTCTTGGGCAATCTGGAGGTGGCCATCCTGTGGATGTGAGTGTAAAATTTGGCTCTGAGTTTTCTAATTTCGTCTGTTATCGTAATGGTGTTTTGATAGAGTTCAGTACTAGGTCTCTTCATCCAAATGCCGCTTCTTTTGATTGCTCCGTAGATCTTCCGGAGAATTTTTCGTTCCTGCTTTATTATTATTATTATTATTATTATTATTATTATTATTATTATTATTATTATTATTATTATTATTATTATTATTATTGTTGTTTCGGTCGTCTGGGGACCACGAGCCAATTTCAATGCTTTGTCCTTTGCTGTTCCTTTTTCTTCCACCAATATTCCTTCCTCATCTCACTAATGTTTCCACTTCCTTTCCTCGGACCAATTCGAGCCGATTATCTTTCCCCTCCTCCCTTGGAATCCTTCCATTTTTAGCACATTTTTTCGTAAAAATATCTCTCTGGGGTGTATCTTCTTCTCTGATATTGTTTCTTTCCAAATCCTTTTTGACTTCTTGTACCCAGGTTGTTGTCGACTTCTTGTTCCACAGGAATGTGAAGATCTGCTTGGTTAACCTACTGCCATCCATCCTGTACAAATGTCCAAAAAATTGCAATCTCCTCTTCCCCTTGCACTACAGCCAGTGAGCGCCTAGGCCGACCAAGCAACCGCTGCCCAGCCATTCGGCCTGCAGATATTGGGGTGACGCGTGATCAGCGCATCGGGTCCCCAAGAGCCGTTAATCTTGGTTTTCGTGATCAGGGCGCTGCCTCACTGTCAGACAGCTACTCAATTGTCCTCACGAGGCTGAGTGCACCCCGTTCCAGCGATCACGTCAGTTTCTAAAATCCCTGACATAGCCGGGTATCGAACCCGGTGCCTCCGGGTGAGAGGCAGGTGCGCCACCCCAACACGACAGGGCCGGCATTGTTTCTGATATGTTTTCTATTTGTCGATATATTTCATCATTACTTCTTTATTTCCAGAATTCTGCAGTTTTGAAAGGGCCGAGTATTTTGCGTATAATTCTTCTAATCTATCCAATTTGTAGTTCAGTACGAGACTTTCATTCGCATACAGACATTCCGGGTTGTAGTGCTGTATTTTAAGATCTTTAGACAAACACTTTTTGTTGTAGGTAGTCTATTCCTAGTTATGCCATAGGCCTACGCTCTTTCCAGCTTTCGTATTCTTTCTTCTACAGCAGATTTTTCCAAACCATTTTCTTGAATAATTTCCCCAAAATATGTTAACTTCCTTACCCTCTTTATTTGACCAATTTCTGTTACTAGGATTTCTGGAGCATTCATTTTTGAAGCATTTTTATTGTTATTATTATTAATATCCATTTATTTATTTTAAACGAATTCCCCCAATAAATGGAAGACGTTAAGCAAATTACTCAATCAACTTTTTTGCTTCTTCTTCTTCTTCTTCTTCTTCCAATAGGCTTTCATTTTTTCCGAGAAGGCTTGTTTACGTTCTTCCGACCACTTTGTTCTGTACTGTTTTTCTTTTGGTTGCTCTGCTGTAACTTCCCATTTGTTTACATTGTGTCTGAAGGTGTCCTTTTCTGAATTGTCTTTTGATCTTACGTTTTTGAGGTCCTTTCGAAATTATTCTAGGCAAAGTGGTGAGTTATTGAGTGAGGATACATAATCTCTTGATCCTTACTATTCTTCTTCTTCTTCTTTCTTCGATTCGGCCAACTAGCGACCACGTCAGTTCAACTGTCTCTTCTTCCGAGCTCTAACTACCGCCCAGTGTTCCCGCATTCGTCTCCGGTGTTGTTCTTTTCTCTCATGGGACGATGCCTTCCCTGTCTTCAGCTTCGGCTTTTCCTGGAAACCTTTGTGCGTGCGTAGTTTTTCCTGAAGTGGAACACGCTCCTGTTGATCCTTACTATTATTATTATTATTATTATTAACCTGCCATTAAATCTACTGACACGGCTCCCTCACATCTGCGCACCTCTCAAATGCCAACTGATTGCACCTGGATTTGATCCTGCAACCTTGGGCACAGCAGGCGAGAACGTTTTGCGCTAGGTAACATCTAGGTTATCGGCCCCTAAGGGCCGTTTTCAACAACTCTTCGCTAACGATTATTTAGTTAATTTCCATTTAACTTAAATACGAGGTTGAATGTGTGATTATCTTCAATGCATTTCACGAGACCATTCGGGTTTGCAATTACTTAAATAAGATTTACGACGCTCGCGCATGCGTAGACTCAGTTTCACCCTGGAGAAACATGGCGGACAGAACAAGAAGCGTCTATAGTGGGTCTCTACCTTAAAAGACAGTACGCATTAAATGGGGCGCGCTGATGCCAGATCTACTGCATATACAAAGTTCTGCAAGGGCGGGCACATGATGTAATATAACTCGTATACAGACGTGTTTTTACGCAAAACTCAGGAAATTTCCAAAATATTTGTTTGCTGTATATAACTGTAGCTCATACCTTGCAGCGAACAACGCTACAATATTTCGATATGATACGCCGAACCTCAGAGCGCGAGTTAAATGCACACATTATAACAATTTATATTTTTCAATTATTCATGAATATGATAATATTATAATATGTTATTCCCGGGATGAAAAAATGCAAATCCCGGAAACCACTTAGAGGATGACTGAGGTAGGAATCAAACCCGCCTCTTCTCAATTTTTGTCTCATGAAGTTGAGTAAACCCCGTTCCAGCCCTCAGACCAGAATTAAATTTCTTGGCGGAGCCGGGATTAAAACCTGGGCCTCCATGGTGACAGCCAGGAATGCTAGCCACTACGGTACGCAACGAGGCGGACAATTTATAAAGAACTCAAGGACCACTTCATTTCACAGTTTAACTTCACACCATCACACCATCAGTCGGGGAGATACTGGCGCCTGAGTACACAAACTTACGCAGCGTCAGCGGTGAGCGGGAGGAATAAGTGCGATAACTTATGAATGCTATCTGATATCGAGCTCTGGTTTGTTTTAAAAACCTTTTCACATATTAATGAACATTTCTTCTCGCTTAGTCACCAACGTAAAGTCAATAGCAAACATGTTTGTCGCTACGTGACTTTCCTGTGATACCATCTCAGATTTTTCAAGTAACATTTAAGAAAAAAAAATCATAACTTTCTTACTATGAAAATAATTACTGCCCTGAGAAATAGAGTATCTTCTACCAACATCAGGCAATCTAAAAATAAATTCATGAACTGTTGCGATCATTAGTTCATCATCTATGGCGTGATAAGTTTTATATCTGCAAAAATATAGATTTGCGCTAAAATTGTGAAAATTGGGCCATGTGTTAATGGCTTTTATTTATACATCATCATAAAGAGCGGAAAATTCTCTATAAGACCACGCAAACAGTTTCTCAGATTTGTCACTTTCAATTATTGGGAAATGGCAACATCGCCGGGATGGAAGAGGACGAAGCTAATTGCAGGACATAGGAGTGCGAGTGAGAGGCAACTACTACATTTAATTCCCTACTGTCTTTTAAGGTTGAGACGCTCTATAAAGCTCGAGCCAGCCGGGAAGGCGGTGCGCAGAACACAACGCTACCATTACGTCATGCCTCACTTCCATCCCACCAATCACAGTCAGTCTGTCTTGAGAATGTGAGCTAGTGTCAACACCACCTAGAGAGAAAGCCTTGCGATACGATTTATGACGTCATAGCCTTCCGGCCGTCAGCGAGCGCGCTACCCAGCGCTGCTGCAATGACAACCTGTGAGGAAACGCGACTGAGTGTTTATGTATCAAATTACGTTCTACAGACGCGAATAAATAAATAACGTAACCATAAATTAAACATATGGTCAGAAGTTGATGCGATCGATACATTACTCTAGCTAATAAATCGAAGTTTTCGATCATAATCGATAAGTATGCATTTCGAACCTTGCGAGTGTGAACTTGACCGAAAACACTGATGTCTCAATAAATGCGATATATAGAAGAATTCAATAAAAAACTTGACAAATATTCACCCCATTTTAACGTGAGATGTAGACTACACAACGAGAAGAAAAGACACAACAACAAATAACCAATTAATCTGTAACAGTTAAAACAGAAATTAATATCTACAGTATAGTCAATCATATCAGTCCAAAGGTCTAGGTTTGATTTCCATCTCTGCCGAGAAATATAATTCTAGTTAGTTATTGTTGATTATTGTTGTTTTAAGGGGCGCAATTACGAGGTCATCTGCCCCTAAAAATACAATTCTGATTTGATTGTGAAACGAAATTCACTCAGCCTCATGAGTTAAAACTGAACTGAGAAGAAGTGGGTTCGATTTCTCCTTTCTCCTCCAGGTAAATGCTGGGATTGTTCCTAGCAGAAGACCATGGTCACCACCTTTCCAAGGGCAGATGACCTCATAGTTCCTCCCCTTAAAACTACAATACCGTACCTAACCTTCCCAATTCTAGCATCACAATACATACATACAAACAAATTCTACCCATATCCAAGTACACATGGCTGATGACAATGATGTCATAACCCACTTACAAAACAACAACAACAACAACTAGCCACATAAAGTTTTCATGCATGATATGAAAACAGGTAGTAATGGCATGCCTATGACAGAAAAGGTTACCTACTGAAATGGAACAGAGCAGCAATCATGAGACATGAGAACATTTACAAAAGAGGAAACTTTTTGTTGTTGATGATTCATATAGGGGCATAGCTTACCCGACAATACATAAAACATGCTAATTACCAGTGATCTTAGCACTTTGTTCTCAACAGAATACAGTGAGTCATCTGCAAAAACATGTTGTTCTCATATTTTCTATGTTACACAAACTGTGCTGTTTTGTAAAAAATAATAATAACTAAAAGATGACCATACCTATCCTTCACTAGTTAAATAAATATCCATATCCAAGTACACATGGCTGATGACAGTGATGTCCTAACCCACTCACAAAAAAACAAGTAGCCACAGAAAGTTTTCATCCGTGATAAGAAAACAGGCTAGCAATGGAATGCCTATGACAGAAAAGGTTACCTACTGTAATGGAACAAAGCAGCAGTCATGACACATGAGAACATTTACCAAAGAGGAAACTTGTTGTTGATTCATAAAAGGGCATGATAATGTAATAATTTACAAACAAACACTTGATATAGAGTAATCCTACAGTAACAGTTTTCATATGGCAATATTTACAATATGGCATAAGCTTATCGGACAATACATAAAACATGCTAATCACCAGTGATCTTAGCACTTTGTTCTCAACAGAATACAGTGAGTCATCTGCAAAAACATGTTGTTCTCATATTTTCTATGTTACACAAACTGTGCTGTTTTGTAAAAAAAAAACCTAAGAGATGACCATATCTATCCTTCACTAGTTAAATAAATATAGCCTTTTCAAAAGATCCTTTCCACTTTTCAATACAAAATTGTTGTATTCCCTATTATATTGGTAGCACTGAATGAAAGTAGAACGAGCAATAACATTCTCTATAGTACATGAATTAGCCAAAATACCTCATCAAACGATGAGAAATAAATCAGGGAATGATGTTTTAATAGATGTTTCCTCCTCCGCTGTCTGTGACTCACCCAGTCATCCCAAATAGGATCACGACTTATGTAGGCAGAATTCCAGCTGTGGCCACCATTGTCCACATCAATCATCATCAAACCGGTATTGCCAACCTCGCCCTTACGGTATTATGCTGCACCAACACCCTTCGATTTGTCCAATCCAATGGTTTGTGACGCGTCCAGATCAATGGTTTTGTCAACCGTGCCCCGCTGGCTGCGCTCGGCCAAAGCCGCTCCTACACCGACCATTCTAACCTTCGTTTTGTGGTATCCAATGGTTTTTGACAATGGTTACATCCTAACGTGTCCAGATCAATCGTTTTGTGTCAACCGTGCCCCGCCAGCTGCGCGCAGCCAAAGTCGCACCTGCACACGACCATTCTAAACTTCGTTTTGTCCAATCCAATGTTTTTGGCAATGGTTACAGCCTAACGCGCCCAGATCAATGAGTTTTGACAATGGTTACAGCTTAATGCATCCCGATGATTTCTATGATCAACAGTGATTTTGTATCTCACATGTTGGGAACAATGTGTGCACCCCGGTGCGTGCAGCTAGAGTGAGCCGTGATGACAGTCAAACGAGATGCAAGCGCTGTAGAAACATGGCAGTCGTTTTTAAAATAGCAATAAATAAAAACACATATTTATGAACTTTAGCACATATATGACGTTCAGTAGTGACAATTCAAATTGAAATCAACGGTAGCGATGAATGAAGATAGAACGTGCAATAAAATTCTGTACAATACATGAATTAGCCAAAATACCTTTTGAAACGATGAGAAATAAATCAAGGAGCGATGTTTTAATAGATATTTCCTCCTCCGCTGTCTGTGACCCACCCAGTCATCCCAAATAGGATCACGACTTATGTAGGCAGAATTCCAGCTGTGGCCACCATTGTCCACATCAATCATCATCAAACCGGTATTGCCAACCTCGCCCTTACGGTACTATGCTGCACCAACACCCTTCGATTTGTCCAATCCAATGGTTTTTGACGCGTCCAGATCAATGGTTTTGTGTCAACCGCGACCCGCTGGCTGCGCTCGGCCAAAGCCACTCCTACACCGACCATTCTAACCTTCGTTTTGTGGTATCCAATGGTTTTTGACAATGGTTACATCCTAACGTGTCCAGTTCAATGGTTTTGTCAACCGTGCCCCGCTGGCTGCGCTCGGCCAAAGCCGCTCCTACACCGACCATTCTAACCTTCGTTTTGTGGTATCCAATGGTTTTTGACAATGGTTACATCCTAACGTGTCCAGATCAATCGTTTTGTGTCAACCGTGCCCCGCCAGCTGCGCGCAGCCAAAGTCGCACCTGCACACGACCATTCTAAACTTCGTTTTGTCCAATCCAATGTTTTTGGCAATGGTTACAGCCTAACGCGCCCAGATCAATGAGTTTTGACAATGGTTACAGCTTAATGCATCCCGATGATTTCTATGATCAACAGTGATTTTGTATCTCACATGTTGGGAACAATGTGTGCACCCCGGTGCGTGCAGCTAGAGTGAGCCGTGATGACAGTCAAACGAGATGCAAGCGCTGTAGAAACATGGCAGTCGTTTTTAAAATAGCAATAAATAAAAACACATATTTATGAACTTTAGCACATATATGACGTTCAGTAGTGACAATTCAAATTGAAATCAACGGTAGCGATGAATGAAGATAGAACGTGCAATAAAATTCTGTACAATACATGAATTAGCCAAAATACCTTTTGAAACGATGAGAAATAAATCAAGGAGCGATGTTTTAATAGATATTTCCTCCTCCGCTGTCTGTGACCCACCCAGTCATCCCAAATAGGATCACGACTTATGTAGGCAGAATTCCAGCTGTGGCCACCATTGTCCACATCAATCATCATCAAACCGGTATTGCCAACCTCGCCCTTACGGTACTATGCTGCACCAACACCCTTCGATTTGTCCAATCCAATGGTTTTTGACGCGTCCAGATCAATGGTTTTGTGTCAACCGCGACCCGCTGGCTGCGCTCGGCCAAAGCCACTCCTACACCGACCATTCTAACCTTCGTTTTGTGGTATCCAATGGTTTTTGACAATGGTTACATCCTAACGTGTCCAGTTCAATGGTTTTGTGTCAACCGTGCCCCGCTAGCTGCGTGCAACCAAAGTCGCACCTGCACACGACCATTCTAACCTTCGATTTGTTCAATCCAATGTATTTTGGCAATGGTTACAGCCTAACGCGACCAGATCAATGAGTTTTGACAATGGTTACAGCTTAATGCATCCCGATGATTTCTTTGATCAACAGTATTTTGTATCTCACATGTTGGGAACAATGTGTGCGCCCCGGTGCGTGCAGTTAGAGTGAGCCGTGATGACAGTTGAACGAGATGCAAGCGCTGTAGAAACATGGCAGCCGTTTTTAAAATAGCAATAAATAAAAACACATATTTACGAACTTTAGCACATATATGACGTTCAGTAGTGACAATTCAAATTGAAATCAACGGTAGCGATGAATGAAGATAGAACGTGCGATAAAATTCTGTACAATACATGAATTAGCCAAAATACCTTTTGAAACGATGAGAAATAAATCAAGGAGCGATGTTTTAATAGATATTTACTCCTCCGCTGTCTGTGACCCACCCAGCCATCCCAAATAGGATCACGACTTATATAGCCAAAATTACAGCTGTCAGCGCTATTGTTCAAATCAATAGTCATCAAAACAGTACGATGACAGTTCAGCCGCTAGTGCGCACCACTTATTTCATTACATCGTGTACCGAATTGAATCGTTTATTCACCATGGATTGTGGAAATTGCCTCATAACGATCTGTAATTTGAATCGGCGATTCCATGATCAACTGTAGTAATTTTTTTTTTTCGCACAACTGTGGTTTTGAAAATGTTTACAGCCTAACGCACCGAGCGTTTTGTGTCAACCGTGTCCCACTAGCTGCGCGCGGCCAAGGTCGCACCTTCACCCGACCATTCTAACCTTCGTTTTGTCTAATCCAATGTTTTTTGATAATTGTTACTGCCTAACGCATCCAGATCAATGGTTTTTGACAATGGTTACAGCATAGCACGTCCCGATGAATTTTTTTTTTTATCAACAGTGTGTGCTGCTAGAGTATGCCTTGTTGACAGTTCAACGAGATGCAAGCTCTGTCAGAACATAGCAACCGTTAATAGAAAGAGCAATAAATATAAACACATATTTATGTACTTTAGCACATAACTTATATGAGGTGTAGTATTGACCAGGTTTCCTAATTTGAATGTTGATGCAAGTGTATAAGCCGCATTCTACGTTCATTTAGAATTAATATTATATTATTTACAGGGTGGATACATTTTTAGGCATTTGCACTTTCAACAGTTCTTATGCGAACAGTTCCTAAAAATACTCTCTAGCACATATGTTACATTAGATTAAAACTTTTAAAATAGGCCTACATTAACATTCATCCAATGAAACTAGATGTAAAGAAACTTGCAAGACTTCATTCAGTCCATTGTTAAAAATCTGAACAAATAAAAATTTGTTCCGGTGAAACATTCTTCAGATTGTGTTCCATTTTATCTGTGAAATTGAAACAAAAGCCCTCTTAGAAATTGTATGTTAAAATTGCATGAAATATCCCATTTAAAGCGTACACTTACCCTCTCCATTCTAACCTTCGCTTTACAACCAACATTCTCCAAAACACTCTGCTGGTTGTAGAGCTATTTACCACTTTCTGGACTGGACGTTTAATGTGACTGTACACAGAGGTTATTAGTTGAATTTTAAACTGACATCTCCACTATAGGACAACTTCTTACAATCAGTTCAACGTTTGGTATGCTAACACTACATGCCTCAATAATTTCAAGAAATGGTCACCTATTGAAAATGCCAATTCATTGTTCATCCTATACTTCAGTGGCGGCCGGTAATAAGGTTGCAGTGATACGCAATGACCAGATTAATTCAATAAAAACAATTAATACCGTAATAATATTTTTAGTAATAAAAGCTGTACGTTTACTTTTATACGCATAGGAATTCATAATTCTGTTCTATAATAATTCAAGAAATCTTATTGTAAGTTACTGTGCACTGTCTGAGAAAGCAAAGCGCGTCAACCGTTTAGGAGTGCTCGTTACCAGGCCCGAGCACCGACCAGATCTCAATAGTGAAGGGTATGGCAGAGATGCTAGACCGAATAGGTCCTATCCCAATAGTTAACTCAGCTGATCGTTGCTTGCTGATTGCAACAAGGGATCCGAGGAGCGGACGGAGACATCTGAGATGCTCCGTCAACTGCCGATACCATGTCTTGCAGGTTTTCATGTAGCCTAACTATTTAATCCGGTGATCCAGTGGCAATGTGATGTTCTCTGAACTGCGGCATTCGTGACGAATGAGGTACATCCGTTTTACCGCACAATTGAATACAGTTTTCTTTGATATCAAGCAGTCTTTCATCCCCCCCCCCCTTAATGAAGAAGGACAACACCCATAACAATTATCCACCAGCCGCCACTGCTATACTTACAGATTAGTAATTAGCCATGTAAAGAAGTGGATCAAGTAACACAATATTAATTGAACCAGAGGGTCATTATCATGGTGCGCCCTGGAAATCGCCGCAAACTATGGCGTCATTTGGCTGGTCAGGTGCGGAGCGAGTGGACCTCGCAATACCCTGCTCCGCTGACTCATATCGTTAGATCACACGTGTCTTATCATTTATATGGATGTGTATCTGCAAAGCTTAGAAGTTAGTGTTGCACGTTTAGTGAGTATTGTGATTACTGTGATTGTTGGTCATGCCTAGGCACCAATTGACACAGCGCGAACGTGTGTATATCCATAATTCGTATATGAAAAGCAGAAAGTCTTGTTCTTAAACAAGATTAAAATGTCGAATCAAGTTTCCAAGAAGACCTGTGCGTAATGCCAGTACAATTAGGAGGCTCGCCAAACTATTCAAGAAAACAGGCACGGTAAATAATAAACATTTTAACAGACAACGTTGTGTTCTTACAGAACGGGGACACCAAGAGCCAGCTGATGAGCCAGCTTGGTGTCCTAGGCGAAACCCCACACAAGACACGGCACAAACCTATCAGAATTGCTGAGATTGTTGTCCATGCTTTCATAAAAAAAGACGTCAGGTGTGTGTTACAAGAGAGGGAGGGCATTTTCAGCATCGACTATGAGCACTGTACATATTATTGAACATGGTTGGTAAAAGTGTTCAAGTGTGCACCAACCACCGACTGAACATTGTACGCGTGCCCGCGATCAGCGCCAGTAAACGCCGGCTTAGCTTGCCGTGTTTACCGGGGCGCACAATGATAACGACACTGTACATACAATGAAAGAATATTGTAAAATTCTTAATTTCTACTGAACGGCCATGAACAGTTATTGGACAAGCTTCCTCCTCTTATGCTGAGCCAAAGTTTTGGGTGAAAACCTGTCGGTAACATTGTGTACAAAATTATTAATCAAGATATTACTGGCAGTGCCCAGTACAGTCTTTTCAATTAATGCCCTGGCATGCTTTGGGCAGCTGTGCCCCATAAACAGTACAGTGGGCAGACATCTTTGTGTTACATTCACCAAAACACTCTGCTGGTTGCAGTGATGCAAAAATTCTGTCTTGTAGCTATTGAGTAGCTTACTCATAAGAACAAAAGTAAATGCAGCACAGTTGACTACATCTGCATGGGGATAGCATAGTCCTCCTCGGTTATTGGCATTTATTAGGCTGGCGTGATCACTCTGGCCTGCCTCATCGCAAAGAAAGACTTTGCAATAATTGCAATCATATCGCTTTAAAAACATATGAGCAATAACCACTGATATAGTGTAAGAGATGCCAATACTCATCTTGTAGGACTTCTATATCACTATCATCAGCAACACAAGCATCAAAAGCACGTATATCACATGACTTGTCTTCTTCAAAATACTCGCTCACTGCAGCATTGAGGTCCAGGATGCTCTGAAGGCGCAATTTATTCTCCACCTCAAACACTTGCCTCAGGGAAATATTGTACTGGCTCCCTGCCAGTTGGCGATATTTTCCAAATCGAGCTTCTAAGTTATCTGTCTGTATTTTGCCTGGTAGGAAGAAGCTATGGCCTTTCTCAGAGAGACAAAATTGTGCCATTTCAATCATGCACTTGGTAGTGTACCCGATACCTAGTTGAGGCTATCGGCTACGCCAGCAGACATTAAGCCGTAGTTGAGATTATGGGAAGAGTTATGAAAAGATAGCGCTCAGATCGAGTCAAGAGGAATGTCAAGATGACGTAGAAGGTCTAGGATTAAGAAGGCACTGACATCAGCCAGGCAGATGGAATTATGGATGAAATTATGAAGCTTTATTAAGATCTATATGGAACATGGTATTTAAACATCCCAGATGAGAAGATATAACAAGCATTATATATGGTAATAATTTGAAGGAAGTCAGATAACCCTTAAGTTATTTTATAACTTAATAGCCGAGATGATCGGGGTTCGAGATTATATTTGTGACGCAAGACCACAGAGGTGGGGAGAACATCACGTGACTGCGCCAGGGAGGTTCAGGTCAATGCAGTCCAGAGACAGTCAGTTGAGCTCAGTGAGCCAAGCAGTCGAGCTCTGTAAGCAGAGGAGTCAAGTACAGTTAGCACGGCAGTCGAATTCAGACAGCGAGCTGAGTAGGACATGCGCCGAGCGTATGGTTAAGGTCGCGCAGCGAACAGCTTTTGTCACGGAAAGTGAAAGCGACAGTTTCAACTTCACCAAGCAGCGAACGAAAAGTAGGTCATTGAGCCGGGCGGACACCCGCAGTAGGCAGCGTGAAGACCGGTTACAGAACCAGCTGTACGAGCCGAGCAAGCATAGAAGGCCGGGGTTTAGAACAGCACAGTAAAACGAGTAGTTGGAGAACTTTATTACAAGCTGCATTTGGAAACGCAGAACAGCATAGAAGAGCGACATGGCGAGGCCAGCTTTAGGTGGAGATGATTCTATAGCATTGCAGTAGGGGCGAGCGGGTTATTTCCAATTATATACGCAAGCATTATGACAGAAGCTGAACTTCATTACAACATTGAGTTGGAACGTTTATTCAGCATTTGAATTATACAAGCAAATAGTTACGAGATACTGCAACTGTGAACTTCGAATGAACATAGTTTTTCAATGACATTACGACTATGCATTTCATAACGCATTCCAAATAACATTAACGATTATAAGCAAATGAAATGGTACAAGCATATGCACTGATGAACATTAGCTCGTGCATTAATGCTATTCTTTCTTATGAAGTGTTATGAATTACCGAGTATGAACACAGCTACAGGGTGTTTCATAAACTTAGACACTCTCATATAAAATTTTATTTTATGAAAGTGAGACTTAGCAGTTATTGGAGATTGAACTTTCAACACTCAAACCGAACATTGTATGGAACAGTGGCGTAACGTAGAAGAGGAATAAGGGGGTCCGCTGTTTCTATGAACTTTTTCGTGAAGATTTGGACAGTATCCGCTATGGATAACCAGAAGTTCATCATGTCGGAGTAAACGCAGACAGAGACGCGATGGCACCACAGAGCGATGGATTCGATTCCTGACGAGGAGGAGGTCCACCAGCTGATTCACTTGGGATTCGAAGGCAATCGTCATTGCGTGGGTGGAATGATATTCACGCCGATCTTTCGAGAAATTCCTTATATAAGGAAAATCGACGATCTTTGAAATTTAATAACAGCTGATTATGAGAAGGTACTGTAAGAGTTATAACTTCCTGATACGATTATTTTCATGAATACTGGGCACACATGTATATTTTTCTAATAGGAGTGATACGATTATTTAGACATGGCTTTGACTTTATATGCTTCGAATTTTGCTAGAATATGGCGTGACCATATGATATGGCAGGCATCATTATACGAAATTCTCACCATTGGTTGGCTTTATTAAGCAGATGTTAGGTCTTTTAGACATTTTTCCAGTAAGGATAGTTTTCATGAATAGTTTTTTTTTGTGTAACGAGTATTTCGAACTCGTGATCTGCAATTGATTATCTATATTACTTCGTCAGTTCATTGCATACTAGCGAGTGTGTATTATTCATCAGTAGGGATTTTTTCCATTGGATTGTTTGGAGATATTAAGATGTTATTCACTTTAGTGAATGAATATCGCTTTTATATGACAACTAGAGACTTGTTGATTCCGATCTGGTACATTCACTCATTTAGTCTTCGAGATGGGGTCTTTCGTATTTATACGATTGTATGGTGGTTACTCATCTTACCCATCGTTCAGGGCACTATCATGTTAGTCGACGGGGCGAGGTCTTTCGTATTTATACGATTATACGGTGGTTACTCATCTTACTTGCCATTGAGGGACTCATTTTTATCATCCGAGTGTACATGAGATTGTAAACGAATCAAACAAGGAACTACTAGTCACATATCAGTCGAATTTGTGTTAAATAAAGTGAAGATAAATGTTAGCAGGGTTACATTTGTAATTCTTGTTTGCCAATCCAATATTTTGTTGCTATACTCTTTTGAGAGTACTTTCAGTTTAACAGCTGGTACAGCTGATGCTTTTGATGATTTTTATAATTGTGTTTGATACCTTTGAGAAGGATTTAAAGTAATTGAATCTTGTAAGATGAATCATTAATGGTCAGGTTTATTTTAAGGCAGATCAGTATTGCAGATTTTGATATGAGAGATTATAGCACATTGGTGTTTTTCTGTGATGTGAATTATGAGAATTGTAAGAGAATTTATGCTATTTGAAAGCAGATCTTGAATTACTAAGGTAATATTTTTTCTAATTGTTTAAGAAGTTGTCTAGATGTGATCAGATTAATTACAGTTATTGGAGATTGTGTGCGTTGATAATTTGAAGCCAGTTATATATTTTTTGTAGATCATGCAACATGGTTAAGTGAAGTTTGTGATAGGCATTTTGTGGAAGTTGCCAAGTGATAGTTGCAACGTTGCTAATGTATTTTGAGGCAGACATGAGGTTGTCGAACCCAGTCTAGCGTAATTGTTGAGATTCATGCTGTATGTGCTGAATATTTATGGAGTTTTGTGGAATAATTGTGGTATTCAAATGTGATATTTGAAGAAATAAGGATGTATAATGTCGTTGTGGATAGTCAGATCCAACGTGATGTCGTGAAGGCAATTATATTTTTTGGCATGATAATTAAATACGAAATATAACTTGGAAGTGATAAAACTGTAAGACAACGTTCTATAACCCATATTAAACAATTTGTTAGGAAATTAAACAAATAAATAAAGTTGATAATACAAGATTTTCTGAGAATAATAATTAATGAAATAATAATCTGAAATTTAAGCATATTAATGATCTGACCTAATGAAATAAAAATCAGAATGACTAGATGAAATGATAAAAATCTAAATAACCAGAAGAATAAAATTTAAATAAATTAATAAATTAAATTTTGGAATAAATCAATGAATTAAATAAATGGATGAATTAAAGATTGGATAAATAAGCTGATTTAAATAAATTAATAGATGATTGGATAGATGATGAATAACTGAATTAGAAGGTGATAATTAATTAAAGAAGCTGATGATTAATGAATTTATATGGAATTAAATAAATTTAATTGAGATATAATTTGAGGAATTGCAACTTGAGTTGATGAATTAAACAATTTGTATTGATGATATAAGATGATTTAATTTGAAGAAGATGATAAAATAACAATGTGTGAATAATTAGAAAATATAATGAAGTAATGATAATAATTTTCATTTAAATTATTTAATGGTGATGAGTTAATGATTCTGACAGGAATATGTTGAATTTTGAGATGAGAATTAATGTGAGAAATATTTAACTTTGATGATGATGATGTCCAATGAGCAGTGAATTTTCTGTAATTCACAAACAAGCAATTTGTAATGACAATGTAAATAGTGTAAATTAATTATTCGATGTTTAGGAGCATTTTACTAACGTGTTCAACATTTAAATTATGCCATGCAAGCCATAAATTACGTGATGTTTAAAATATGTGACTATAATATGTGTATGTTTAGACAGATTAATATTTTTTTCAAATCCACATTTATGATGTTAGATTAAAGAGAAATTAGGTCTCAGGTATCACAAATGTCAGTGACGAAAGACATAGTGCTACAGTGATCCTGAGAACCCAAGAGAACTTTAGAGATTTTTCTTGTTGTATGTGGATGAAATATTTTTGATTAGAAAAGAGATGGTTCGATTTTTGGACAATGACAATTTAACGTTGGCATTCGACCATACTCTCAGGTAGGATATTTATTTAAAATGTCTGTCTGACTATCAAAGTGAAATAAATTTGTTTTTATCTTAGTTGTGATCTGATGATGGTGTGATTTTCCTTTTTCTTTCCTTGTCTTGATTAAGGCTGAACCGGAAAGGATGTGGTTTGCTAGGAATTCAGCTGATGGCGCCCATTTATAATTGCATTTTTTTATTAAACTTAAGCCCGTAACGACCCTAGAGATACTTTGTCTCGTGTTACCCACTGCTTTTTCGATAACTCAGCTGAATTTCCGACACATTCCTTATTTGACCAGAGGTTCATTTAACTCCGCTCTGTCCTGGAAATCCAGGAATGCGATGTAATAGCAGATGGGTCATCGCATCCCCAGGACGAATGGGTACAGAGAGAGAGGGAGAATTGGCTTTACCCACCTGTGGGGCTTCGATTTTGTTTATTCTATGGAATCACATCAGATTTAGATTACTGAGAGATTGATCTCAAGTTCATTTAATTGTGTTACAAAATTTATTAAACTTAGTCAGACAATATACTTGTGTGCCCATTCCAGTGTTCATGTTAATCGTATTAGTATTATATCTTGTTAGTTATAAGTCATTTTTCTCATACCCAAGTGAATGCAGGAATTGAGACATTGTGATGTGTTGTTGTCTAACGTCTCTGAATAAAACGTCTATTGAAAATATAATTATGTTGCCGGAAGATTTAACTAAGGTGTTAGGAGAGTTACAGAGTGGTATGTCTGGTATTGCAGAAACTATTTCTAAAATGGAAACGGAAGTTAAAGAACAGATAAATAGTTCAGAAGCTAGGTTAGAAGCTAGATGTAAAGAAAATGTGCAAGCATTACAAACTAGTAATGAAGAAAATTTAAAGTCATTAGAGACCAGATTACAGTCCAGTAGTAGGGATGAGTTGAAATCATTACAGATTAGTAGCGAAGCTAATATAAAATTATTACAGTCAACTAGTGAGGATAATTTAAAGTCATTAGAAACTAGATTACAGACTAGTACTGACAGTCATTTGAAAGCTAGTGAAGCTAACTTGAAGGATAGTTTTAAATCATTAGAAGAAAGATTACAGTCAAATAGCAAAGATGAGTTTAAATCATTGGAAGAGAAATTACAAGCTCGTAGTGAAGAAACTAACACAGAGTTAGAAAACAAGTTAACTAGGTTAGAGAATAGATTAACTTTAAAGAATAATGAAATGCTTAAGACTTTACAATTAGATATAATTGCAGTAAATATGAAAGGAGAGGAAAATGTTCAAATATTAAGAAAGAATATTATTGAATTAGAAAGTAGAGGAGAAGAAAACATTCATACTTTAAGAACAGACGTTATGTCTATACAGAAAGACATTAAATCGGATGTATCGAAGTTGAGATTCGACATTGATGGTTTAGTGGCAGATGTAGTCAAAATTCAAGAGTGGTCTACCGAAGTATCTTTCGAAACTAAAATCAAAGGTCTAGAGATGAATCTAGGTAATGAGATCAAAGATTTAAAGTCAGTAATTGGGACCATTAAAGAGGAAGTCTTAGGAGAGGTTAATTCTAATTTAAAATCATTAGAGAATCAATTGCAGAAAGATATTAGGATGATGGATGATGATATAGAGCAAAAGGTTAATGAAAACTTATCTTTATTCAAAAATAGAGTCGGTGCAATCGTTGAAGAACGGTATAGTGAGGTCGATGCCGAAGCAAAAGAAAAACGTGCAGGATTAGATGAGAAATTAATCGCAGGTATGGCGAACTTAGAAGCGAGATTTACGGAGAATGAGGAAGCGATGAAGATAGATTCAACTCTATTTAGGACAGATGTTGATCTGTTAAAGGAACAAGTCGCGTCAGTAAAGAATACATGCGAAGACACGATAGACAAGTTGAAAAACGATTTAGACGAGAGTAACAAAACGCAGAATGTTACGTCGTTGGACGAGTTGAAGACTCAGGTCAAGACCGTAGAGAAATTGGCAGAAGATAGGATAACTAAACTAGAATCTATGATTAACAGCTTCTCAAGTCAAAATATTACATTAGGGGAAACATCGATAAATCAGACAGCGATAGACCGCAGTATGAGTAATCAAGAAGTTAGCATGGGAGAAGACCGTCAAACGCAACCGAATGTGACATTCGAAAGGGCAATTTCAACCCCTCAGGATAATCCGAGTTCGAATAGGAGTACGTTGGGTACAAGTGAACGATACTCAGGTCCAGTTACCATTATCAGAAATCTGGATGACAAGCCGAGGAAGTTTTCTGGAAATACAGGAGTCACACCAGTCGAATTTCTGCGAGATATTCGAGACTACATGGCGGAACATAGAGTAGCCAAGGAAAGAGAACTAAGGATAGTCGAACGCGCCTTAGACGGGTCTGCGTTAACTTGGTTTAGAGCATTCAGAAGCAATTTTGCGTATATGGAGCAATTTGCAATAGCATTCTTAAGGAGATTTTGGAGTGCAGAGGATCAGCTGAACGTAAGAGCAGAAATGTACTCGAAGCGTTATTCTACGTCACATCCGACGCATTATGCCAATTATTTTACGTCACAGTTGGCTAAATTACAGTTTCTGATTCCTCTATTGCCTGAAGAAGAGCTTTTGCAAGCTATAGCGAGACAGTTACCAATTCAGGTACAGCGATCACTAATAGCGTCGGGAGCAAACACACTTGAGCACTATGACGACATTTTACGGCGATTAGACTATACAAGCGCTCAATTTACGCCTAGAAATGCAAGAAACGACAATCGAAACACGCAAGAGGTGAATGCGGTAGTCGTTGATAACGCAGCTCAGACGGACAGAAGAGATTCCTGGGAAAACAGAAGGAACGAAGGAAATCGAGGAAACATCCGTAACGTTCGTGGAAATGATCGATATAGAGGACCATATGAGAGGCCATACGATCAGGAAGCAAGAGACAGCCGATACAGAAATTATAATCAGAATTCCAGATACCAAGATAGGAATCGATACAACAATAGATATCGTGGTAGAAACAACTGGAGCCAAGGTCAACAGTATAATCGGAACGACAGGCAGGATGGCCGAAGAAATGAGCCAAACGAAAGACGAGATAATCGTGAATATGAGAGATCGAGACAAGAATGTAGACAGCCTAGTGCACCACCCGAGGAGGCAGTCAGAGATGTCAATCGAGCAAGCACGAATGGCGAAGGAAAAAAAACGTCAAATTAACTTTAGAGCAAGATGCTAATCATTGGGAATCGATCATCATTGTGGAAACGTATCAGGTCAAGGACGAGGATTTAATTGAAGAGGAAGACGTAATACATCAAGGAAATAGACATGAATTGCCAGTTATCAGTGTGGAAGTCATGGGAAAGGAAATAAAGACACTAGTGGACACGGGGGCTATGGTGAGCTTGATATCCATAGGTTGCCTGGATGAGTTGAAATTATCAGGAGAAATTATGATGTTGCCAACTGTTGTTAGCAAGATTCAAGAGGTGATCCCAGACAGAAGTATGAAATGTAAAAGTCAGGTACTTTTAGATGTTGGAATTGGAACCAGAAGTTTTGAACAGATGTTCCTAGTAGTGGGTCAACTACATTTCGACATGATCCTAGGAGTGGATTTCTTAAGTGAAAGTGGCCTGATCATAGATATGCAGAGTAGGCGCATGTACTTTCAAGAAGGGGTCATGGAAAATCAGGAATCCGAGATGACATCCTTTAGAGAGATTATATTGGATGAGATAGTATGCAGCATTGAAAGGTCTATAGAAGATAGAACTAGCATAACAAGTAAAATAAATCCAGAAATTAAGGAGCAGTTTGATCAAGCAATTTCAGAATATGAGGACATATTCAATGACAAACCAGGTCTCATAGAAAATTTTACCTACAGCATCAAGTTGATGGATGACAAACCATACCATAAGAATGTATATCCCATTCCGGATAAATGGAAGGAAGACGTTAGTATAATGATAAGCGATATGGAGAAAGATGGAATAATCAAGAAGATGCCAACTGCTTATTTGAATCCTTTAGCTGTTGTCAAGAAACCTAATGGTAAGCTGAGGATATGCCTAGATGCTAGAGCCCTTAATGAAAGAGTTCTTCCTGAACACGACAGGCCACCTGTTATTCGTGAATTATTGCGCAGATTCAGAGGAAAGAGTTTCTTTTCTACTATCGATCTGACTAGTTCTTATTATCATGTTGAGCTAGCAGAAGACTGCAAACAATACACAGGGTTCTTGTTTGACCATAAAACATATGTATTCAATAGGTTACCTTTTGGAGTGAAAAATAGTGGTCCGGTGATGATCCGAGCACTAGATGAAAATTTGTCAGATGCAGTTAAGGAGCATGTGATAAGCTATATTGATGACCTGATTATAGCGTCTGAGACAGCGGAAGAACATATCAGGCACCTTCGAATGCTTTTTGAAGATCTTAGGAGGACGAACTTCAAGGTGAATTTCAACAAATGTCAGTTCTTTCATGAAGAGATTGAATTTCTTGGACATAGAATCGATGGAGATGGTTATAGGCCCAATCCAAAGACGATTATGGCTATTTCAGAGTTTCCAACCCCACGAAAGATTAAAGAGGTACGGCAGTTTTTAGGCATGTGTCAGTTCTTTTCAACACATTGTCCTGAATATACTGAAACGATGGCACCTCTGCAGGATTTACTAAGAAAGGGAAATCGATGGAAATGGGACGATAGATGCAATCAAGCGTTTTTAGCGGCTAAGAACATGTTGATCCAAAATATCAAGCTTGAGTACCCAGATTTTACGAGAAAATTTTTTGTGGAGACAGGCGCATCCAAAATAGGTATTAGTGGGATCCTATATCAGCTGGACGATACCAAGAAACATAGGTATTTAGCTTTCACCAGTCGCAAGCTCAGGAATTGTGAGAAGAATTACTATGCAACTGAGTTAGAGGCATTAGCAGTGGTTCATGCTCTTAAAACGTGGAAGAAGGTGTTGTTTGGACATGACATAACAGTGATCACAGATCATAAAGCCCTCCAATTTATTATGAAGACAGACTTAGCGAGTGACCGCATCACAAGATGGGCTCTGTTCTTACAACAATTTAACCCAACTGTTGTACATAGACCTGGGAAATTAAATCTGTTAGCAGATGTGTTGAGCAGAAACCCTTGTGAGGAAGTAATTGTCAACCATATAAATTTGATTCAAGAGGATAATGGTACTCTAGAAAAGTTGAAGATGTTAGCGCAAACTCAGAAGAGATATGCACCTTTGCGAAGAATTTACCGTTTTTTGACACGCAGGATGGACAACGCTGATCCAGATTTTCGAAGAACTGAGATAGAGGCTAGAAAATATCATATTATGGGAGGTGTTATATGCCAATATATTGATCAGGATCATACTAAACTTAGAGTAGTGATCCCACCCAAGCTTGTCAAACCAGTTATTTGGATGATACACCGAACTGCAGCTCATGTAGGTGTAGACAAGACTTTGGCTCTCGCTCAAGAAACCTTCGTTTGGAGACAAATGGGACAAACGATTCGCGACGTCATAAAGACCTGTGACAGTTGTCAGCGAAGTAAATACTCATCTAAGTTAATGAAAGAGGTTCCTAGATCAATATTACCCAGCAAGCCAAGAGAACTTTTCGCTACGGACATTTTCGGTCCGATTCCTCGTTCGACGAAAGGAAATCAGTTTGTTTTGGTAACAGTAGACGTATTTTCTAAATACGTATCTCTATGCCCTATCCAGAAAGCTACATCCAAGTATGTGATAAACAGATTAGAGAAAACAGTTATTCCGAGCATGTGGAAACCTGAAGTTTTGTTGAGTGACCATGGATCACAATTCACCAGTATGGAATTTTCTACTGCTATGGAACGTTTAGGAATAAGGCATGTGTTTAATTCTGTGCGGTATCCAGAGGGAAATCCAGCCGAAAGAATTATGCCGGAAATCAGTAAAATGTGTCGCTTATATGTGTCAAGGCAACACCATAGATGGATGGAAGTGATACCCATCATTAGTCAATGCTTGAATTCCACAGTACATGAAAGCACAGGACAGATTCCGTCCATGCTTCATCATGGATTGAAACCTGATAGACCATGGGACCGAGTTGTGAGGGCACCAGTAGATCCTCAACCCACACAAGAAAGAAGAGTCGAGATGGCAGGAGAGAGACTCAGAAGACAGGCGGAGGAGAGAGCCAGGAGACAAGCAGGAATGAGGTTCCACGAGCCATTTCAAGAAAATGATGAGGTGCTGATTAGGAAGTCAGTCACTTCGAATCTTCAACTGAAGATCTACCATAAATTTGCGCCATTGTACGCTGGTCCATTCCGTATTGAAGAAACGTACCAGAATAATAGCTACAAAATTGTCAGAATGGATACTGATGAAGTTGTGGGAACTTTTAATGCAGCTAGCATTAGAAAGTACCATCATGCTGATTAAGAGGATTGTAGAGCTATCGTGTACATGTGTTATATATAGAATGCCTGAGAGTGTATTTTTTTTCTTAATCCTGATAAAAAAGGAGATGTACGGGAGAGATGTACCCGATACCTAGTTGAGGCTATCGGCTACGCCAGCAGACATTAAGCCGTAGTTGAGATTATGGGAAGAGTTATGAAAAGATAGCGCTCAGATCGAGTCAAGAGGAATGTCCAGATGACGTAGAAGGTCTAGGATTAAGAAGGCACTGACATCAGCCAGGCAGATGGAATTATGGATGAAATTATGAAGCTTTATTAAGATCTATATGGAACATGGTATTTAAACATCTCATATGAGAAGATATAACAAGCATTATATATGGTAATAATTTGAAGGAAGTCAGATAACCCTTAAGTTATTTTATAACTTAATAGCCGAGATGATCGGGGTTCAAGATTATATTTGTGACGCAAGACCACAGAGGTGGGGAGAACGTCACGTGACTGCACCAGGGAGGTTCAGGTCAATGCAGTCCAGAGACAGTCAGTTGAGCTCAGCGAGCCAAGCAGTCGAGCTCTGTAAGCAGAGGAGTCAAGTACAGTTAGCACGGCAGTCGAATTCAGACAGCGAGCTGAGTAGGACATGCGCCGAGCGTATGGTTAAGGTCGCGCAGCGAACAGCTTTTGTCACGGAAAGTGAAAGCGACAGTTTCAACTTCACCAAGCAGCGAACGAAAAGTAGGTCATTGAGCCGGGCGGACACCCGCAGTAGGCAGCGTGAAGACCGGTTACAGAACCAGCTGTACGAGCCGAGCAAGCATAGAAGGCCGGGGTTTAGAACAGCACAGTAAAACGAGTAGTTGGAGAACTTTATTACAAGCTGCATTTGGAAACGCAGAACAGCATAGTAGAGCGACATGGCGAGGCCAGCTTTAGGTGGAGATGATTCTATAGCATTGCAGTAGGGGCGAGCGGGTTATTTCCAATTATATACGCAAGCATTATGACAGAAGCTGAACTTCATTACAACATTGAGTTGGAACGTTTATTCAGCATTTGAATTATACAAGCAAATAGTTACGTGATACTGCAACTGTGAACTTCGAATGAACATAGTTTTTCAATGACATTACGACTATGCATTTCATAACGCATTCCAAATAACATTAACGATTATAAGCAAATGAAATGGTACAAGCATATGCACTGATGAACATTAGCTCGTGCATTAATGCTATTCTTTCTTATGAAGTGTTATGAATTACCGAGTATGAACACAGCTACAGGGTGTTTCATAAACTTAGACACTCTCATATAAAATTTTATTTTATGAAAGTGAGACTTAGCAGTTATTGGAGATTGAACTTTCAACACTCAAACCGAACATTGTATGGAACAGTGGCGTAACGTAGAAGAGGAATAAGGGGGTCCGCTGTTTCTATGAACTTTTTCGTGAAGATTTGGACAGTATCCGCTATGGATAACCAGAAGTTCATCATGTCGGAGTAAACGCAGACAGAGACGCGATGGCACCACAGAGCGATGGATTCGATTCCTGACGAGGAGGAGGTCCACCAGCTGATTCACTTGGGATTCGAAGGCAATCGTCATTGCGTGGGTGGAATGATATTCACGCCGATCTTTCGAGAAATTCCTTACATAAGGAAAATCGACGATCTTTGAAATTTAATAACAGCTGATTATGAGAAGGTACTGTAAGAGTTATAACTTCCTGATACGATTATTTTCATGAATACTGGGCACACATGTATATTTTTCTAATAGGAGTGATACGATTATTTAGACATGGCTTTGACTTTATATGCTTCGAATTTTGCTAGAATATGGCGTGACCATATGATATGGCAGGCATCATTATACGAAATTCTCACCATTGGTTGGCTTTATTAAGCAGATGTTAGGTCTTTTAGACATTTTTCCAGTAAGGATAGTTTTCATGAATAGTTTTTTTTTGTGTAACGAGTATTTCGAACTCGTGATCTGCAATTGATTATCTATATTACTTCGTCAGTTCATTGCATACTAGCGAGTGTGTATTATTCATCAGTAGGGATTTTTTCCATTGGATTGTTTGGAGATATTAAGATGTTATTCACTTTAGTGAATGAATATCGCTTTTATATGACAACTAGAGACTTGTTGATTCCGATCTGGTACATTCACTCATTTAGTCTTCGAGATGGGGTCTTTCGTATTTATACGATTGTATGGTGGTTACTCATCTTACCCATCGTTCAGGGCACTATCATGTTAGTCGACGGGGCGAGGTCTTTCGTATTTATACGATTATACGGTGGTTACTCATCTTACTTGCCATTGAGGGACTCATTTTTATCATCCGAGTGTACATGAGATTGTATGAGAATCAAACAAGGAACTACTAGTCACATATCAGTCGAATTTTTGTTAAATAAAGTAAAGATAAATGTTAGCAGGGTTACATTTGTAATTCTTGTTTGCCAATCCAATATTTTGTTGCTATACTCTTTTGAGAGTACTTTCAGTTTAACAGCTGGTACAGCTGATGCTTTTGATGATTTTTATAATTGTGTTTGATACCTTTGAGAAGGATTTAAAGTAATGGAATCTTGTAAGATGAATCATTAATGGTCAGGTTTATTTTAAGGCAGATCAGTATTGCAGATTTTGATATGAGAGATTATAGCACATTGGTGTTTTTCTGTGATGTGAATTATGAGAATTGTAAGAGAATTTATGCTATTTGAAAGCATATCTTGAATTACTAAGGTAATATTTTTTCTAATTGTTTAAGAAGTTGTCTAGATGTGATCAGATTAATTACAGTTATTGGAGATTGTGTGCGTTGATAATTTGAAGCCAGTTATATATTTTTTGTAGATCATGCAACATGGTTAAGTGAAGTTTGTGATAGGCATTTTGTGGAAGTTGCCAAGTGATGGTTGCAACGTTGCTAATGTATTTTGAGGCAGACATGAGGTTGTCGAACCCAGTCTAGCGTAATTGTTGAGATTCATGCTGTATGTGCTGAATATTTATGGAGTTTTGTGGAATAATTGTGGTATTCAAATGTGATATTTGAAGAAATAAGGATGTATAATGTCGTTGTGGATAGTCAGATCCAACGTGATGTCGTGAAGGCAATTATATGTTTTGGCATGATAATTAAATACGAAATATAACTTGAAAGTGATAAAACTGTAAGACAACGTTCTATAACCCATATTAAACAATTTGTTAGGAAATTAAACAAATAAATAAAGTTGATAATACAAGATTTTCTGAGAATAATAATTAATGAAATAATGATCTGAAATTTAAGCATATTAATGATCTGACCTAATGAAATAAAAATCAGAATGACTAGATGAAATGATAAAAATCTAAATAACCAGAAGAATAAAATTTAAATAAATTAATAAATTAAATTTTGGAATAAATCAATGAATTAAATAAATGGATGAATTAAAGATTGGATAAATAAGCTGATTTAAATAAATTAATAGATGATTGGATAGATGATGAATAACTGAATTAGAAGGTGATAATTAATTAAAGAAGCTGATGATTAATGAATTTATATGGAATTAAATAAATTTAATTGAGATATAATTTGAGGAATTGCAACTTGAGTTGATGAATTAAACAATTTGTATTGATGATATAAGATGATTTAATTTGAAGAAGATGATAAAATAAGAATGTGTGAATAATTAGAAAATATAATGAAGTAATGATAATAATTTTCATTTAAATTATTTAATGGTGATGAGTTAATGATTCTGACAGGAATATGTTGAATTTTGAGATGAGAATTAATGTGAGAAATATTTAACTTTGATGATGATGATGTCCAATGAGCAGTGAATTTTCTGTAATTCACAAACAAGCAATTTGTAATGACAATGTAAATAGTGTAAATTAATTATTCGATGTTTAGGAGCATTTTACTAACGTGTTCAACATTTAAATTATGCCATGCAAGCCATAAATTACGTGATGTTTAAAATATGTGATTATAATATGTATATGTTTAGACAGATTAATATTTTTTTCAAATCCACATTTATGATGTTAGATTAAAGAGAAATTAGGTCTCAGGTATCACAAATGTCAGTGACGAAAGACATAGTGCTACAGTGATCCTGAGAACCCAAGAGAACTTTAGAGATTTTTCTTGTTGTATGTGGATGAAATATTTTTGATTAGAAAAGAGATGGTTCGATTTTTGGACAATGACAATTTAACGTTGGCATTCGACCATACTCTCAGGTAGGATATTTATTTAAAATGTCTGTCTGACTATCAAAGTGAAATAAATTTGTTTTTATCTTAGTTGTGATCTGATGATGGTGCGATTTTCCTTTTTCTTTCCTTGTCTTGATTAAGGCTTAACCGGAAAGGATGTGGTTTGCTAGGAATTCAGTTGATGGCGCCCATTTATATTTGCATTTTTTTTTATTAAACTTAAGCCCGTAACGACCCTAGAGATACTTTGTCTCGTGTTACCCACTGCTTTTTCAATAACTCAGCTGAATTTCCGACACATTCCTTATTTGACTAGAGGTTCATTTAACTCCGCTCTGTCCTGGAACTCCAGGAATGCGATGTAATAGCAGATGGGTCATCGCATCCCCAGGACGAACGGGTACAGTAGAAAGGGTAATTGCCGCATGTGTTTCCTTGCTCAGCTTTCCAGGCGAGTCAATTGTTTTCCACCTATCTAGCCATGACACGATTTCCTGGAGGCACTCGATATGAGAAGAGTTGGTCGTTATTGGTTTCTGAAGAGGATTCCTAAGGCGTTTTCCTTTCCATAGGGTCTTAACGTTCATGATGTCCCACCATCTGCAAATCAACTCAATAAACTGTGCAGTACTATCCCAGGAGGGCAAGTTCTTCTTCGGCCCAATCTCCCTTATTGCCACAGCTAGAGGTTTATTAAAAATTTGCCGAGCTAGTGGAACATTCTGTCGTTCCAAATTGGTAGGGTACAGGGATTTCAGAGTCAAGGTAAATCCATATTTCAGGAGATTGTTCTTCTCTAACACATGCAACTCCTTCAGTGAACCAAATGATGCAATCTGTAGTCTGTCATGCTCTGTCAAATCTGGAAAATGCAACTCTTGGTGCTTTGCATTCAGCCAGTTATTTCTAATACATTTGAGAATGTGCACAGTGTCAATTGCAAAGAAAAGCTTTCTGTGTGCATCTTTGGGGTGACTATAAATGTAATTTAATTCGGGTGGATCGCTCAGGAGAGATACAGCTTTCCTATTAATAGCACTGTTGTCTGAAATCAGTGCTAGAACTTCAAATCCGACTTCTTCCAGTCCAAGAATGACTTTCTTCATCATATTGAATAATGCCTCACCTCGAATGTTCACAACGGGCATGATGTGAGCAACATCCTTGTATGAAGAAAGCAAGCTGTGGACCATAAACACATAAGCACTTGTTGCACACTCATCGCTATTTACAGCACTACCTACAACCCTACCCTTTTTGTAGTCTAACTGGGGTTTAATGTGAACCTCATCCATCGAAAGGTGGACTAGTTGATCTTCTTCTGATAAGAGTGAAAATTTCTTTCTTATATACAAAAGAAAATTATCACTTTGCTCCTGTATAGGATTCGTCAAAAGCTTGGAACACACTAATTTCAAGGTACGGGGTGCAGGAAGAGTGACATTTCCTGAACCTCTTATAAATCTATAACAGTGAAGAGAAATAGAATGAACCAGCGATGAGAATACAAGCAATTCCCAGGAATAGTTTTTCACTTTACGCTTTGTTAGCAAGTGAACTTGCTCTTTTAAGAAGTCTAATGTATCCTTCTTCTCGGGGAACTTACTCTCCAAGTTCTTAAATAAACTGTCCATAACAGATACAGTATCCTCAACACTTTGATGTTCATATGCATCAGGATCAGCATACACGGAATGGGCATTCCTTATAAGTTCTTCAATTTCTAGCACTGTACCTAACTGTCTTGGTAAAGACATGTTATTACAACGTTTCACTTCTGTATTCGATACATACAAGGAGGCACTCAAACCTTCTGTTATCTTAATGCAGCAACGCAAGTGTGGACTAGGATTTTCCTTCATTAAAATAAAATATATACAAGATTCCTCTCTAATAGAATTCCACTCAGGATGAAGACTCACACTGTTTAACTTCACCTTCAGTTCCTGAAAGTTTCTAAATGAAACTGCTTCCAGATTCTCCGGCAATGTCTGCATACTTTCAGCGAGAGCCTTCGATAAACTTTCATTATCAATCCTACGCCTCCTATCATCTGGATCTTCTCGGCAGACAGTTGCAGTGTCAGTTAAATACTCTGGGCAGTTGGGGAACTGAGACGGGACTGCTCCTAGGAATTTAATTCGAACATTAACTTACGATACAATCATTTTATCACCTTGCATTACATTAATTACTCTATTTATTCTAAATTTATTCAATTTCCAACCTGATTCACACACACCTCTTCCCACACCCCAATAAGAAATGTAGCCTAATGAATTAGATTACTGCAATAGAAAAAAAATTGATTAATCAGGGCCTGCTACAGGTTATCGGTCTCTAACGTCATGCAGTTAGCTTGCAATTTAAACCCCAATATAAATGTGAATACTATCCATATTAACACCCACTTATACCTCCCACTTGAAATCGATAGCCCCATAAAACAAATAAACCTAACCTACAACATTAGCCTGTAGCACATAATTTAGGTTAGAAAATTCTGACTTCTACATCTAAATGAATTTTCGTGAACAGAAGAGCTAGCCTATGCTAAAATTTAGGGGTAGGACTATTTGCTTACTAACCTTTAATCAGTCTCGGTTTATACAACGGAGCAGTAACTAGCTTTCCATTCTTTTCTTCATACATACTAGTGGTCCATTGAATTTCATGTGGCTTGAAATGGATGCCACAGACCTACAAGAAAAGAGACTTGGTTACAAAGTTCCTTCCTCCCATTACACTAAACTTGTGAGAATTGGAGCATAAGTATTGATTTAACACGTACCATGGAATATTTCGTAGGAATAAAATCCTTGCGGTGAATGGCTCGTATCCATTTCGACTTTTCACCTTCATCATTAGGGAAAAGAGAAAACGTTTACTTTCGGTCCATTGGCGTAATTGCCTTTACAATTTGGAACGCTGCACTTATTAGGCATAACTTTACACTGCACTGATAACCATTAAGTATAACTGGGTAGGAAATCTGAGCAAATCAGTAACTGGGACTGTAAACACGACACACAACACGCGGAAAACACACCATAACCTGCAAACTAGAATGTTATGTCTCAATGTCCACGGCCGGTCTTCCGTGACGTCACTCGCTTGTCAACTTCATATCGCAAGGCTTTCTCCCTAGGTGGTGTTGCTAGTGTGTTGTCAGGAAAGCTAAGTGTAAAGCAGCGTGAAAGAGACAGGCTTGATGAGCTAAGCGACGGTGTTGCCATACCGCAAGAACTCACGGCAGCAGCCTGCGGTGTGGGAACTCGGACATGGTGAACCTGTTGCAACAGTGGACATGTATCTCTTTCTCTCTCTGCGCAAATCCCAGAGAGCTGGCCGCCTTCCGGGCTGACGCGAGCTCTAGCACTGATCATTGTTTGCGATGCTTCCTTGAGACTTTCTGGAACATAATTATAAAGGAAGGGAAATACAGAAGACCTTATTCGTGGCAAAAGCTTAAAATGATATGAACAAAGTATTTAGGACAACTGGCAGTTGTGAGAATAGATACCTTATTAGGACGCGATGCCGTGTTGTCTTCGTAGCATAAGCGGTAGAGGTACAGACTTCCAATTTATTATGCAGCGCTGGGAGCAGTTTGAAACCCCCTTCGGATATAAATAAATAAATTTCCGTATTCGTCTTTCTTGGTATTAAAACTTAGTAATGTGCGTGATCTTTTACAATTTCATTGCCATAAACATATTTTATATTCATACGGATGAAAGTACGTGTGAAATTCGCAGACAAACCGCCATTGTGGAATGCGCAAGGCACAGTTCAGCTGTTTCCCGCCACTTTAAAGATGCTTTAGAGAGTTGAGCGGTCAGATTTGGCCATTTAGCGTAATTGCTTGTTAGAGGTAAGTTAACGAGCGTTTCTGTTTGGTGAAATGCTCGTGCAAAGTTAAATAACCTTTAAGATCAAAAATGAAATGAATACTGTAACTGAAACCTTGTTGTTGTTGTTGTTGTTTCGTTTGAGGGGCTAGTACATCGTGGTCATTTAGCTCCGTATGAGTGTGGAATTTTGGAAGTTGTTTTTCGTGGTTTCCACACTTCTATTCCAAGCAAATGGCGTAACTTAAGGCCACGGCCGCTTCTTACCCAAATCCTACCTCAATTACAAATATACACACTAGTACAGACATCGCAGTGACACAGGATATTCGACAAATCCTACACACACCCAAGACACCCAAGTACAGGGGATACATGACCACGATGTCGCAAAACCTCTAAAAGAATCAACAACACTTATGTAGCCTACAATCTTTAGATTGCAACACTTAGCAAAAAATTGCGTAACGTGTGTATTTTATTTACAGATAGTAGTCTATTGCTCAAGAAAGTGAACTGCTCTCAACAGCACCGCGCAAGACCCTAACCAGATAAGTAGCCTGTACAATACAATCAGAATTGACCATTTACAACAACCACATAGTCACTCCATACAGGCAAATTCCGGAGGTCAATCACCACTTTCAGTATCTCAACAAAACTTCACATAAATTACAACTAACAAATACCGACGAGTTGTATTATCTCAACTAATACTGCAACTAGAGCCTCCGTGGCTTAGGCGGCAGCACGCCGGCCTCTCACCGCTGGATCCGTGGTTCAAATCCCGGTCACTCCATGTGAGATTTGTGCTGGACAAAGCGGAGGCAAACAGGTTTTTCTCCGGGTACTGTGGTTTTCCCTGTCACAAATTCATTCCAGCAACACTCTCCACTATCATTACATTTCATCTGCCATTCATTTAATCATTGCCGCAGAGGAGTGCGACAGGCTTCGGCAGCCGGCACAGTTCATATCCTCGCCGCTAGATGGGGACTTCATTCATTCCATTCCCTGACCCGGTCGATCGACTGGAAGCAGGCTGTGGGTTTTCAATACTGCAACTAAATACGTGTACATACTGTAAATATTTTCACCCATATTCAGACATAGATTTTATAGCCAAAGTGTAATGGTTCTGATGATGATCGCTTGACGATCGAAACTGGTCATCCAAGTGTATTTATTAATCTCATGTAAGTTTTTTCAGGATTAGGGTATTACCCATCTCATTTGGATACAATCGTGTTGACCGACTGAAAAGCACCAAACTTTTGTTTACTAAGGCAACACTGAAAAATGGCTTGAAGCACCATAATACTGTAGTATTGCTCAATTGGTTTGAAGCACTTCTTCAGTTGCTATGTTGTTATTAATGTAGTTTAAGTATGTTAACCTGTGATATACTGATATATTATTGTGACGAACAACAGGAATGATATTATCTACAATATGTTTAGCCTACTTTCGATTTTTGCAAAAAATTAAAGTAGGTTATGAGATCTACACAGGGCCAAAAAATTGTGTGTCTATGTGTGTGTGAGTGTGTGTACTCTGAATGTCTGTCCCCTCCCTATCAATTCAAGCACGATAAAACCGAATTGAACAAAATTTGGTACAGAGGTAGCACTAGCAAAGGGCACCTCAGTGTCATGTTTTATATCACCACCGTCTTGACGGAAACGGAATGGCGGCCACCCAAATATTAAAAGTTTAAATCAAATTACGACCAACCTAATCATTTGATCTCTACCAAATTTTACAACAACATACCTTTTTTGTTTTGTTTTTTGGGATGCATCTTTTGACTGAACTACAATGTCATCAGCCCAATAGTTTGCAGATAGCGGCCATGTATGTGTGCAAATCGATTCCCCATATCAATTCAAACACGGTGAAACCGAATACAATGAAATTTTTTACAGAGGTAGGACTAGCAAAGGGCACCTCATATTCATGTTCAATATCCGTATAGCACGTTGTATTTCAACAACCAACGTACAATTGTACTCCTTGAAAAGGACAAAGAGTTATAGCAATACCCATGCATTTAGAAGAAAGTAGGCTATATGTTATTTACTGACATCTTGTTTTGTAATTTATGTTCTTATTTCAAACGCTCGGTTACTATCTGGTTCATAAATGGGTGGTTAGCCGAAAAATGAAGTCTCATGAGAATAGGGATAGGGCGAAGGTACGATTTTCAATATAATATCGGCTCGGAAATACTTGTAAGAGAAGACTCGTGCAAATACTTGGACATCCATGTAAGGAATGATATGAAATGATGTACCCAAATGGGTTGTGTCGTCTCCAAAGCGTACGAATCACTTTATTTTGTAATGAGGGTATTCTGTGTCAGATGCATGAACTTAACATACAAATATCTAAAAATGAATATTAACAGGACATAAACATTACTTCTTTAGATGTAGATAAGCCTTCAATATTTACAGATACGAAGGCTGTTTTTTAAGTAAGGGCCGATTTTTTAAGCCCGTAGTTAATGCGCACGCCGTAACAAGCGTGCGCGCTACCTCCCGGCATATTTTGCGAACAAGCAGGCGTCAGCTGTAGCTGTGTAGCTAACCTGTACGCTGAACTGTGCATCTTTACAATGTTCAAGATTATTGATTCGCCCGCCGCGTGTGAGGTACGATCTGTGATACGTTTATTGAGTGCAAGAAACATGTAGGCTGCAGACATTCATCGTCAGCTTTGTGAGGTGTATGGTGATAATGCAATGACGGAAGGTAAAGTGCGAAAATGGGTACGCGAGTTCAAAAGTGGCCGTGAAAATGTTCGTGACGATGAACGCTCAGGTCTGTGATCACAGATGACTTCGTGACTGCAATTGACACGAAAATTCACGAGGACCGAAGATTCATGATAACCACTCTATCAATGGATTTTCTTCAAGTGTGAATTCTTGGTTATCAGAGCAGTCGGCAAAATTTTATGCAGAAGGATTTCAGAACTTTGTTTTAAGGTATGACAAGTGCCTAAATAAACAAGACAACTATGTAGAAAAATAGAGGAAGGTATGTAAAATCTAAAAATAAATGTGGTTTCAAAATAAAATGTTCTGTATCGAGTAATTGAGTCATGATACTTCTGGAATGCTGACGTTCAGTTCAGTAACGGAAATTCAAATCTGATTACCTATGTAGGGGCACCACGGGCAGGAAATCAGCTTAACCCCCATGAGGGTATTAAAAGGCGGTAGCTCCACCGCAAAAGAATTAGAATATTTGACCCTGGTGAAGCCAATCTTGGAATACAGCTCAGTGGTTTGGGATCCATATCAGGTAGGGCTCATTAATGAGCTGGAGATGGAACAAAGGATGGCTGCTAGGTTTGTATTCAACGATTTTAATCCTAGAAGGAAAACTAGGGTGGGAATCTCTGGAAGATACAAGGACGAAATCCAGACTATACGCTATGTTTAACACTTACACTAATCGGCCAGCATGGGGAGAACTAAGCAGACGTCTGGGAAATGCCACTTACCTAAGCACGGTAAAAAGTAAAGGGCCGACCGCAGCATACAATTTATGGGAAATATTATTTCATTACTCGTAGTATGGATAATTTGAACCCATTACCTGCCACAGTCTTAGATCCTTAGAACAAATTGATGTGTTGAAGAGAAGGCAAAAGAACACCCCTACCATATTTTCAAGATGGTGGCTCAGCATACTATTAAAACTTCAAAACCAATAATTCAGGATCCAATTGGGCAATTAACAAGAAATTTTGGGGGAGAAACAGATAATATATCGCACTTGTATTAAACATAAGACTATCACACTGCTCATAAGACGTAGCCGCCATCTTGAATATGTAAGATATTAATATCGACAATCCACTAACTTTTACGGACAAAAGGCAGTCTGTGCAGAAAGTGCAAGATGAACTATTCTATGCATCTATATGGTGGAGCGGCGTACTTTTCTAATATTTCAATCAATTCCTCTGGGTTAAAAAAAAGCAGCATTACAAAGAAACTTTGTAAGCTTATGTAGGATACAACAGTTAACGTTTATTACAAGAACATTCAATTATACTCCACGATCAGGACAAAGAGTTATAACATACCCATACATTTAGGAGAGAGTATGCTATATGTTCTTTATGTTCGACCCTGACTATTATATGTCAGAAAACTGTACTATAATGAGGCTCATTATAACACAATTTTTCATTATGAAACAGTTTCTCCCACCAATCAGGGCTCAAGAAACAGTTGTTTGACCAATTAGATAATTAGATGCCTCCGTGGCTTAGGCGGCAGCACGCCGGCCTCTCACCGCTGGGTCCGTGGTTAGAATCCCGGTCACTCCATGGGAGATCTGTGCTGGACAAAACGGAGGCAGGCAGGTTTTTCTCCGGGTACTCCGGTTTTCCCAGTCAAAATTTCATTCCAGCAACACTCTTCACTATCATTTCATTTCATCTGTCATTCATTTAATCATTGCCCCAGAGGAGTGCGTCAGGCCTCGGCAGCCGGCACAGTCCATATCCTCACCGCTAGATGTGGGCTTCATTCATTCCATTCCTGGCCCGGTCGGAGACTGGAAGCAGGCTGTGGATTTTCAGATAATTAGATGCACTGAGTTCCACGGCCTTCTAATTTAAATTTCACTGCCTGGCCTAGTGTCATAGTAGGGTAATCGAGGAGGCCATGGTCAAATACAAGGCATTCTCTGCGTCTCATGCGCTCTGTTCAGTACATAAAACTGGCGATATCTCGACAGATATTTATGAATATTTATTTTCGAACATAAAATCGTTATATTGATTATCGTCGAACATAAACAGTCACATGCAACTCGCCTATAATGGTGATACGCTCGTCTTATAAACGTACTTGTGTCTTAATTATTGCCATTATAGGCTCGTTGCATAATGTACTATTACTGAACATCTTCTTTTATTATAGTGATTCTACTGAGGAGGTAATAATCTGGGTCCACATGTCCCGACTCTGTATTATAATAACTAATGAGCCAAATAACTGTCCATAATCTATATTCTAGCGACTATTGAGGAGGCCATAATCTTGATCCAAATGAGCCGATTCTGTATACAGGAACCCTACCGAAGAATGGAGGCGTGCGCCATCAAGGCCATCAGCACCGTGTATTTGTATCTGTTTCTGTAATCCCAGAGAGTGAACCATTATTTTCGATTGTGAAATAGAAGCTGGTTGTGAATTACCTCCCAGGGGGATGACGGCGACTGGTGGCGTGCGCTATAATACAGGATAACATTTAATTTAGTACGTGATATGGAGTCCATTACGTTAGCTGTTTGTAATTGGCTAGCTGGCTGGCTGGTTGTCATGGTAATGAGGACATGCGAAGATGATGAGCCGAGGGTGGGTGCGGTGCGCGGTGCGTTTGTTTAGCAAGACACACATTAACACAAACAGTTGACTGTGTGTCTCTCAGTAGCCAGCATGATTCACCCCGAGCTCCATCATTAGTACACCAGGTAAGACCAGGACTCGAATATAACTTTTGCACAATGAAGAGCAACATTAGCAATTAATCTCTACTTAGTATAAAATAAAGTTCCCGATTCTTGTATGTTCCGGGTAACTTCGAGAACCAATGGATGGATTTTCATGCGGTTTTTTTCATTCTGTAAAGGATTTATCGAGGAAGGTTTCTGTAGAAGATAATTTATTTATAAAATTACATAAAATGACTATGACAGCCCGATTCCTTAATAACGTATTACAGTGGTCTGCCATATTATTATACTCAGAAAGATGGTTGGTTGGTTATTTGGTTCTTAAGTTTAGGGGCTGCGACAACGCGGTCATGTAGCCCCGTGTACTTTGGGTGTGTGTGTAGAATCTGTCTGATAACCGGTGTTAATTGTGATGACTGTATTAGTGTGTGTATCTGTTTTAATTCAAGTAAGGACTGCAGACGATCAATTTTCAAGTAGTTCCTACTTTTGCCACCAAACGTCACCGTCAACGACTACTAGTTCAGAACTTAGCTACCAGACGTCACCGCAGTCGGCTCTTGGCAACGAACGTAGGAACCTAAGAGCGTTATTTACATTCTTAACCTATAAAATTTAGCTTCACACATGTGTAATTAGTGGAAGTTTCTTTAATATGCCATAAATCTATGACATGGGCTTTACTTCTCCTCCGAAGGAAGGCAAACTGAGGGATTTTTTACGCTCTTAAAAAATCCGACGGCTTTGGCTGGATTTGAACCCACGATCTTGGGCACAGAAGCTCAGCATGCTACCGACTACGCCACCGAAGCCGCCACTCAGAAAGAAAATAAAGTATTTGGTAACTTTTCAGCCAGAATAAATATATTTCCGGTAAATGTCAGTGCATTAGCTCAGGACAGGGAACCCTGGAGAACTGCATCAAACCAGTCGAAAGACTGAAGACTCAAACAACAACAACAAAAGTTAGTGCATTTTCTTACAAGCCTTAATATATTGGCGACTAATTCAATGGAATTTTATGAGAACTTAAAATGATGGCTATGGATTTTTAGGTAGATTTCATTAGAAAGCTAACTATTGCAATGGGTACCATGTTTCGACTTCCGGAAAATTTCGACATATCTTCGCGTTTCACATCCCCCAGACCCCAAAACCAACGTCAGTTCGAAAGTTTATATATAATTTATGTATGTAAATATGTATATATATATATGTATATCAGTTTCTTGTGGGCACGATAACTGCCGTAATTTTGCACCAGTCACTTTGAATTTTTTACCGAATATGTATACCTATAAAATCTCGGTCGAGTTTGTTACTGGGCTAAATCGGCCGGAGGGAGTGAAAATGGGGGGCTTTTTCCGAAAAAGTGAAATATTGCTATAACCCTCTTAATATGTGAAATATCGAATCCGTTCAAAGTTCATACTATGTGTCGGATAAAGCCCAAAAATTTATATTTGAAGAGTTTTTTATAGCACCAACAATTGACCAAAGGGGTGGGGAAAAGTGGGGTTTTCGGGAAACATTAATCATATCTCTCTTAATAGGCACAATATCAAAACCGTACAAAATGGACAATATTCCCCTAATAATTACCTAAAACTTTTGTCTGAAAGAATTTTTGATATGACCCACCATTACGCCAAGGGATGAGCCATCAGACGTTGCCATGACAACGCACTTACACGAGATCAGATTCAGATTTCCATCTGACTAAGTGTGAAGCGGCTTCGGTGACGTAACTGGTAGCATGCTGAACTTCTAAGCCCAAGGTCGCGGGTTCAAAGCCGGCCGAAGTCGTCGGATTTTCTAAGAGCGCTAAAATCCCTCGGTATGCTCTCTTTGGAGGGGAAGTTCCAACGTTCGTTGCAAGTTGCTGTTTGCGGTGGCATCTAGTAGCCAAGTTCACAGCTAGGTGTCGTTGACGGTAGTATCTGGTAGCAACATTAGGAACTACTGCTTGAAATTGACCGTCTGCACTCCTTACCTGAATTACAGACTAATACAGCCATGACAATTCACACCGTTTATCAGACAGATTCAACACTCACCCAAGGTACACGGGGTTACATGACCGCGTTGTCGCAGCCCCTAAACTGAGGAACCGACCAAAATCTCTGCGGGAGATATAATTTTGCGTGAAGAAGTAACAGACCGTTACATAGTTACACATCAGTGTCGAAACCTTGCATAAGGACAGTGTGACCACAAGTATAAAAATGGACCCCAAATGACAAGAAGGTTACCGTCCGCATAAGACAATAAAATGTTTAAAATATGCATAAAATGACGAAAAACAAAGTTAATTAAGCACCAATTATAAAATACTTTCTCGCAATAAATGAGGTCTGATCCTTCTACGAAAACCTGCATATTCTGCCTATTTTCGCCTATCCCCAAGTTTGTCCGGTGAAATCTACCTCCGCCTTACGGCGTGCCGAGATGACTTTTTTATTTGGTATTTCTACAAACCTACAATTATATTGCTTGATTAGGACACGAGAAATCAAAACGTGATTTGAAATATTTTGCACAGCTGCCATTTTAAGTTGCCACACAATTACATTGAATTAGTTGTTAATATATTAAGGGTATACGGAAAGCCCTATCTTAACAATGCTAAAGTTGTGGCATTTTAAGGAACATTTTCTCAGGGACTACACAAGATAAAGAGTTGATTCTTGGATATGTTACAAACTAATGTGTTGGCATAGTACTGAAACTATTTTCTTAAAAAAAAAGGTACTGTTTAGAAAATATCGATTTTTAAAATAATGCATTTTTTGCAAATTTTCTCATGAATATTTTTTAAAATAACCCAGAAATTTAACAATATGCTTGTTTTTACAGTTTCAGATAGTATAGAATACTCATACAAAGGAGTCCTGAAAATTTCACAATGATAGCACTATTAGTTCCGGATATAATGTACCTTTTGCAGGGAAAAAATTAACTTGTGGGAAATCGACTTCAATGTTTCAATATTAGTGCATTCCTCGACCCTCTACTGCATGAATTATTTTTCATTATTGCCATTGGTGTACAAAATTTCAAGCGTTTAGTGTCTTAGATTTACCAACAATTTTTAATTGGCGCTAAAACCTTAACATTCGTATGTGATGCCATAATGGAATATATATTTTGAAAACCTACCGTCCGTGGGCCTTTTAAATTTACGTTTGGTAAACGCTTAAAAATACCTATCTACTTACTATGTGTGTAAGAATTGTTCAGCATGAAAAGTTCTACAATAAGCATTTCTCTATCTTCAATACATATCTTCAATATCTTCAGGCTAGATAGCGAGTGAGCCTATCACCCCAGTTACAGCCAGCGGTAGAAGTGACCTTTGAAAAACTGGTAACTACAAAATCAACATGGCGGCCACGCGAATTTGCGAATTTAAATAGACGTTTCTCGCGATTTAGCCAACCAAACGCAAGAAAACTTGGTACAGTATATGTTTATGCACATTGTAATGCACCGACATCTAACTTGGTTCAATTGTTTACATAACCACAAGATGGCGAATGTACGAAATATTTCACCGGCATTCTATATCTCTCAAACTTTTTAGCGGTATCAACCTGAAATTTTGTACGGAGATAAAGGGCACTACTGGAAGCTCATCTATAAGACTTTCAAACACCGGTTAACTACAAAATGAACATGGCTGCCAAGTGAATTTGAAATTTTAAATTGCGATTTAATGTTCCTGAAGGTGCTTTTTGAGGATCCAACCAGCCTTCGGGCTGACTACCTAACAGTCAACAGACAGAAGCAATGAAATCGGGTACAGGAAATGTTTATACACATTGTAATGCAGTTCAATTGTTTACATAACCTCAGGATGGCGGCTTTGCGAATTTTGAAAATTAAGTTTTTATTTCTAGTGTCGTAATCATGCGATCGAAGTGAAAGTTTGAATAATGAACCTACGCAATAATTTTCCTTTAATGGTACCATCCGAAATATTTAGACCGCTGTGAATATCTACAAATCTATTATAGCAATCAATTTGATTTTTTTATGTTCTTAGGGACTATGATCTTAAGTTCACCTATAGGACTTTAAATAACCTGGTGATCACAAATCCAACATAGCGGCGACGCGAAGTGTAACTATTCACATGGACGTTTCTCGCAATTTAAGCATCCGAGTGCAGTGAAATTTGGTACAGTAAATCCTTATAGGAATGTTAATCCACTTACATCAAATTTATTTCAATTGTTTCCATATCCACAAGATGGCAGCTGTGCGAAATATTAAAAGCTCCTTGTTACTTCTTGTGTCCTAATCATGCGATTGAAGTTTTAATGCTACACGTATACATTAATCTTCATGTAACAGTACATAACTCTAGGACCTACATATTGTGCCCGCTGGCCGAAGGTTTCGGGGAGCCACCGGTTTCAAATGACCCTTCCGAGACCCTCTTCCAGTTAACACACAAGTATGGGGGACGATACATTCATAGGCTGGTGTAGCACAAAAGTCTGCACTCGGGGGTGTCGGGAATTAGTGAGGTTCGATCTTTAACCAGCTCAGAGGAATGCATCGATAACAAAACTAAACAAGAAAAGAAGGTCAGTCTTAGGTTAAAATCACAAATAAATTTTATTCAGAATAGATCCCTAGCCTAGCATGAGAGTAGCAAACGGCTAGTCCGATACTATTCTGCCCTGAAAGAAATATAAAAAAAAGTCCTAAACAAGATCTAAATTGCTCTCATGGTCCTAATACAAAATTCGACAAAATGAACAAGCTAAGAGAATGGCACGTAAGATCGGCCCTAAGCAATTACATCGAAATAACTTACGGGTGGATCAAACATCAAAAGAATCTACTGCAAAGCAAGACATTTACTTGTTTACAAATACTAGAACATTTACATTTAGTAACAAGGGGAAAATTGGTCCTATGCTATGATGGTGCCATCTCTAACATTTATCTTTAGAGTTAAGTTTTTAGCTAGTCCTAAATATCATTAATTAATAAACGAGATGCGTTTATTACTAAGAAAATCAAGCTATGTGCACAATGTTACTGAATAAAAAAATATGCTAATACAACACAAATGCATACAATAATTCAGCACTCCTATGGTTGTGCAAATGGCACTGCCCACGTACTCGATTTGTTACTGTTTGTAACAAACGGTCATAGTGTCAAAGTGTTAAGAAAATAGAAAATATAGGAAAGCCTGCAAATGCGACAGTAATTAAGCAATTACATCGACTCATATTGCTATTAATCTGATGTGTGTGCTTCAGTTATCACATCACCAATTAGTGGTCGACTAAACATGATAAAATGTATCAAAATGTATCTACAATAGCTTAACAGTATCTAAGTGTTAACATTTGGTCCAGAAAGATAGTTTATTTTTAATGTTTATAAATTTTATTTAGGTTCAGGGGGAATTTATAAGATTTGTTAGTTTTCAAAACCCTATTATTGAATATTATTAGAATTTCACAAAATTATTTATTCCTGCCAGTATTGTTGTTCAGTTTATGGACCTTTAATAGCGTTCAGTGTATTCAGGTAACGTTTGTATCCAACTTAAGCAAATAACTCAATAGTTCAATAGTTTACGAGACACCGTGTGTCTTGACCAATATTTCTTCACACTTATTAGACATCCTATATCTTCACCAATTACTTTACTCTTATTTCGGATCCATTGATCCAGGCGCCTTCGGTTTTTGGTACGACTTTAGTTAGTTCATTACCACCGATATAATCACAATAACATTGTCGGAGGTATTCATCCACCGTCACAACTCATATAATACTCTTAATTTACAAAAGTGTGGAATCCTAATTGATACACGTTTGAATTGCTGGTAATAAAGGTTATGTGTACAGAAAACACATCCTGACAACGCTTTAAATAAACATAAAGGTTTCAGATACAAGCTAACTGTGTGTGTGCGTTTATAAAATTACCTCATCCCTGAATAAATCGAACCTGCGTTCATTTGGTTACAAAATACAATTTCATTCATTGCCTGTGTGGCATATCATAAAAGAAAATAAACCTGTTTTCAAGTATTGTTCTGGCCAATAAATGTGAGTAACGGAACTCTGCATTCCACTTGTAATAAAGTCAAGAATCTCACAGCCTTCTAAAACAAAATATTAATCCACTGCCTAGAATCGAGTGTGCTGTGTAGTGAACTTGGCTCGTAACCTTGGCCTCGATTTAACATTGTCAAACTAGTTTATTTGTCATCAGCCTGACGAAATAAAAGTTGATAATACCTGTTTTTAAATGATACGAATGAGCATTGAAAATCCAGCCTTCCTGGCTTCTATAAACGTTTAATAAACTATTAATTTCCACACGCGTCTTATAATTAGCTACCTGTATTGTGCACTAAATAAATGAAACCAAAATAAACTAAGTCTACTGTTTTCCACTCTTACAATACGACATAAATATTTGATCTGACTTACAGATTCAGCGTCACTTGGTTCGAGTCCCCCACGAGATGTTGTATGCGGTCTCGTGTATGGCTTTAGGTTACCATTTCATTGTATCTGGACATCCTCCGTCGCCAATTCCCCACGCATGATTTAGCAATCACATGCCATCGCGCGGTTGGAGTTGTATCTGAAGATCTGCTGGTTAATCATTATTGCGATGTTACCGTTGGTAAAAAATGTAGCACATAACTAAATAAAACTGTCGCGCACTGCAGCTAATATGCGGTAAAAAAAATTGCCCATTTTCACTCCGCCACTGGCTCTAGCCTCTGTCGCTTGTGCGACACTCACTCGTGACTTGCACTGATATTTACACAAGAAAATATTAACAAAAAATAAATCAAAATCACTGCCCATCCGGCAAATAAAGATTATACTTGTAGGCTTTGTACAGTTATAAAGTTAGTTAAATACACAGTTTGTAGAACACTGAAACATGTGTGTGTGCGTGAGAATGAGACCATGCGGTCGCAAAGTTTTCTTCACACAAGTCCATCATTTCACCTCGGATAATAATAAAAATATTTTACAGTTTTCGTAGTAGTGAATGTCTTTAATCGTTCAATTATAACACAATGCCATGATGGCTGTCCATAAGAAAGTTATTCGTAGATTTTTCCTGCCACATGGTTTCCTTTCACTTGTGCTCCATCATGCACATGTTGTCTCTTCCACAGACGAATAGGAACAGGTGTTACCAAGTATGGCGTGCTCTCAGTACATGAGCTGGCCGCGTAAATTGATAGCTTCTTCGATTTACGAAGTATGCTGTACTTCAAATATGCAGAATTACTTGATTATAACTATAGTAGATTTTTTGAATATGAAAAATAAGTAAAAATATAATCATAAGCGATATTGCTTCAGCTTCTTCCCGCCGCTCGCAGGGTATGTTCAGTTACATTTCAGCATAAGGTTTAGTCTCTGTTGCCTGAGCAAACATGCGTCAACGGGCGCATACATCTCCACGTTGTACCCGTTCGTCCTGGGGATGCGATGACCCATCTGCTATAACATCGCATTCCTGGAGTTCCGGGACAGAGCGGAGTTAAATGAACCTCTAGTCAAATAAGGAATGTGTCGGAAATTCAGCTGAGTTATCGAAAAAGCAGTGGGTATCACGAGACAAAGTATCTCTAGGGTCGTTACGGGCTTAAGTTTAATAAAAATAATGCAAATATAAATGGGCGCCATCAACTGAATTGCTAGCAAACCACTTCCTTTCCGGATAAGCCTTACTCAAAACAAGGAAAGAAAAAGGAACATCACACCATCATCAGATCACAACTAAGATAAAAACAAATTTATTTTACTTTGATAGTCAGACAGACATTTTTAAATATAACTCCTACCTGAGAGTATGGTCGAATGCCAACGTTAAATTGTCATTGTCCAAAAATCGAACCATCTCTTTTCTAATCCAAAATTATTTTTATCCACATGACAAGAAAAATCTCTAAAGTTCTCTTGGGTTCTCAGGATCACTGTAGCACTATGTCTTTCGTCACTGACATTTGTGAAACCTGAGACCTAATTTCTCTTTAATTTAACATCATCAATGTGGATTTAAAAAAGTTATTAATCTGTCTAAACATACACATATTATAATCACATATATTAAACATCACGTAATTTATGGTTTGCATGGCATAATTTAAATGTTGAACATGTTAGTCAAATGCTCCTAAACATCGAATAATTAATTTACACTATTTACATTGTCATTAACAATCTCTTATCTGTGAATTACAGAAAATTGGTCATCGTTATCGTCATCATCAAAATTAAATATTCCTCACATTAATTCTCACTTCAAAATTCTACATATTCCTGTCAGAATCCTTAATTCATTACCATTACATCATTTAAATTTTCAACTCAAGTTGCAATTCCTCAAATTATTTCTCAATTAAATTTATTTAATTCCATATAAATTCATTAATCATCAGCTTCTTTAATTAATTATCACCTTCTAATTCAGTTATTCATCACCATTACAATCGTCTATTAATTTATTTAAATCAGCTTATTTATCCAATCTTTAATTCATCCATTTATTTAATTCATTGATTTACTCCAAAATTTAATTTATCAAATTATTTAAATTTCAATCTTCTGGTTATTTAGATTTCCATTATTTCATCTAGTCATTCTGATTTTTATTTCATTAGGTCAGATCGTTAATATGCTTAATTTTCAGATTATTATTTCATTAATTATTATTTTCAGAAAATCTTGTATTATCAACTTTATTTATTTGTTTAATTTCCTAACAAATTGTTTAATATGGTTTATAGAACGTTGTCTTACAGTTTTATCACTTCCAAGTTATATCTCGTATTTAATTATCATGCCAAAAAATATTATTGCCTCCACGGCATCACGTTGGATCTAACTATCCACAACGACATTACATTTCCTCAATACTTCAAATATCACATTTGAATACAACAATTACTCCACAAAACTCCATAAATATTCAGCACATACAGCATGAATCTCAACAATTACGCTAGACTGGGTACGACGACCTCATGTCTGCTTCAAAACACATTAGCAACATTGCTACTATCACATGGCAACTTCCATAAAATGCCTATCATAAACTCCACTTAACCATGTTGCATGATCTACAAAAAATATATAACTGGCTTCAAATTATCAACGCACACAATCTCCAATAACTGTAATTAATCTGATCACATCTAGACAACTTCTTAAACAATTGGAAAAATATTACTTCAGTAATTTAAGATCTGCTTTCAAATAGCATAGATTCTCTTACAATTTTCATAACTCACATCACAGAAAAACACCAATGTGCTATAATTTCTCACATCAAAATGTGCAATACTGATCTGCCTTAAAATAAATCTGACCATTAATGATTAATCTTACAAGATTCTATTACTTTAAATCCTTCTCAAAGGTATCAAACACAATTATAAACTCATCAAAACATCAGCCGTAACAGCTGTTAAACTGAAATTACTCTCAAAAGAGTACAGCAACAAAATATTGGATTGGCAAACAAGAATTACTAAATGCAATCCTGCTGACATTTATCGTTACTTTATTTAACAAAATTTCGACTGATATGTGACTAGTAGTTCCTTGTTTGATTCACTTACAATCTCGTGTACACTCGGATGATAAAAATGAGTCCCTCAATGGCGAGTAAGATGTGTAACCACCGTACAGTCGTATAAATACGAAAGACCTCGCCCCGTCGACTTGGATGATAGTGCCCTGAACGATGGGTAAGATGAGTACCACCATACAATCGTATAAATACGAAAGACCCCATCTCGTAGGCTATATGAGTGAATGTACCAGATAGGAATCAACAAGTTTCTAGTTGTCATATAAAAGCGATGTTCATTCACTAAAGTGAATAACTTCTTAATATCTCCAAACAATCCAATGGAAAAAATCCCTACTGATGAATAATACACACTCGCTAGTATGCAATGAACTGACGAAGTAATTTTAGATAATCAATTGCAGATCACGAGTTCGAAATACTCGTTACACAAAAAAAAACTATTCATGAAAAATATCCTAGCTGGAAAAATGTCTAAAAGACCAAACATCTGCTTAATAAAGCCAACCAATGGTGAGAATTTCGCATAATGATGCCTGCCATATCATATGGTCACTCCATATTCTAGCAAATTCGAAGTATATAAAGTCAAATCATGTCTTAATAATCGTATCACTCCTATTAGAAAAATATACATGTGTGCCCAGTATTCATGAAAATAATCGTATCAGGTAGTTATGACTCTTACAGTACCTTTCATAATCAGCTGTTATTAAATTTCCAAGATCGTCGATTTTCCCTACATAATGAATTTCTCGAAAGATCGGCGTGAATATCATTCCATCCATGAAATGACGATTGCCTTCGAAATTCCAAATGAATCAGCTGGTGGACTCCTCTCGTCAGGAATCGAATCCATCGCTCTGCGGTGCCATCTTGTCTCTATCTGCGTCTACTCTAGCATGTTGAACTTCGGATTACCCATAGCGGATATTGTCCAACTCCTCTCGAAAGAGTTCATGGAAACAGCGGACCCCCTATTCCTCTTCTAAGTTACGCCACTGTTCCATTAAATGTTCAGTTTGAGCATTGAAAGATTAATCTCTAACAACTGCTAAGTCTCACTTTCGTAAAATAAATTTTACTTGAGAGTGTTCAAGTTTACGAAACACCCTGTAGTTGTCTGTATTTGGTAATTCATGAAACTGCATAAGAAATAAATTTCATTAATGCACGATCTAATGTTCATCAGTGCCTATGCTAACGACATTCCGTTGCTTGAAATTGTTAAAGTAACTTTGAATGCGTTAGAGAAAAGCATAGTCATAAAGTTATTCTTCAGAAGAACTGTGTTCAAACTGCGTTGAAATGTAGCTTGTAATAAAGTCTCCAACTACTTGCAGTGTTGTTCTAACATATCCCGGCCGTCTGTGATTGCTTGCTCGGCAAGTCCGCCTGGATCAATGACCTGCTTGGCGTTCGCTGCTCGGCGATGCTGAAACTGTCGCCTACACTCTGCCGTGACAGTTTCGGTATGCTACGCGACCTTCACCGTGCGTCTCGCTTGCGCTACAGAGCTCGACCCTACTTGCTCGACTGACAGAGCTCCACTGAATGTGCTGGCACTGTCTTCACTCACTTATCTGCCTAGCGCAGACACGTGGTGTAGTCCCCCACCACAGTGCTCTCGCGTCACGATCATAGTCTCGAACCCTCATCATCTCGGCTATTCCGTTATAAAATAACTTAAGGGTTATCTAACTTCCTTACAATTATTTCCACATATAATGCATGTTATATATCCTCTTCTAAGATGTTTAAATAACATATTCCATACATATTTCAATAAAACTTCACATCTCTATCCATAATTCCATCTTCTTACAGATGTCAGTGCCTCCTTGATCCTAGACCTCCTACGTCATCTTGACATTCTTCTTGACTCGATCGGTGCGCTATCTTTTCCTAACTCTTCTCAAAACCTCAACTACGGCTTAATGTCTGCTGGCGTAGCCGATAGCCTAAACTAGGTATCGGGTACATCTCTCCCGTACATCTCCTTTTTTTTATCAGGGTTGAGAAAAAAAATACACTCTCAGGCATTCTATATATAATATATGTACACGATAGCTCTACAATTCCCTTACTCAGCATGATGGTATTTCCTGATGCTAGCTGCATTAAAAGTTCCTACAACTTCATCAGTATCCATTCTGACAATTTTGTAGCTATTATTCTGGTATGTTTGTTCAATACGGAACGGACCAGCGTACAATGGAGCAAATTTATGGTAGATCTTCAGCTGAAGGTTCGAAGTGACTGGCTTCCTAATCAGCACCTCATCATTTTCTTGAAATGTCTCGTGGAACCTCCTTCCTGCCTGTCTCCTGGCTCTCTTCTCCGCCTGTCTTCTGAGCCTCTCTCCTGCCATCTCGACTCTTCTTTCTTGTGTGGGTTGAGGATCTACTGGTGCCCTCACGACTCGGTTCCATGGTCTATCCGGTTTCAATCCATGATGAAGCATGGACGGAATCTGTCCTGTGCTTTCATGTACTGTGGAATTCAAGCATTGGCTAATGATGGGTATCACTTCCATCCATCTATGGTGTTGCCTTGACACATATAAGCGACACATCTTACTGATCTCCGGCATAATTCTTTCGGCTGGATTTCCCTCTGGATACCGTACGGAATTAAACACATGCCTTATTCCTAAACGTTCCATAGCAGTAGAAAATTCCAAACTAGTAAATTGCGATCCATGGTCACTCAACAGAACTTCAGGTTTCCCCATGCTCGGAATAACTGTTTTCTCAAGTCTGTTTATCACGTACTTGGATGTAGCTTTCTGTATAGGGCATAGAGATACGTATTTCGAAAATACGTCAACTGTTACCAAAACGAACTGATTTCCCTTCGTCGAACGAGGAATCGGACCGAAAATGTCCGTCGCGAAAAGTTCTATTGGCTTGCTGGGTAATATTGATCTAGGAACCTCTTTCATTAACTTAGATGAGTATTTACTTCGCTGACAACTGTCACAGGTCTTTATGACGTCGCGAATCGTTTGTCCCATTTGTCTCCAAACGAAAGTTTCTTGAGCGAGAGCCAAAGTCTTGTCTACACCTACATGAGCTGCAGTTCGGTGTATCATCCAAATAACTGGTTTGACAAGCTTGGGTGGGATCACTACTCTAAGTTTAGTATGATCCTGGTCGATATATTGGCATATAACACCTCCCATAATATGATATTTTCTAGCCTCTATCTCAGTTCTTTGAAAATCCGGATCAGCGTTGTCCATCCTGCGTGTCAAAAAACGGTAAATTCTTCGCAAAGGTGCATATCTCTTCTGAGTTTGCGCTAACAACTTCAACTTTTCTAGAGTACCATTATCCTCTTGAATCAAATTTATATGGTTGACAATTACTTCCTCACAAGGGTTTCTGCTCAACACATCTGCTAACAGATTTAACTTCCCAGGTCTATGTACAACAGTTGGGTTAAATTGCTGTAAGAACAGAGCCCATCTGGTGATGCGGTCACTCGCTAAGTCTGTCTTCATAATAAATTGGAGGGCTTTATGATCTGTGATCACTGTTATGTCATGTCCAAACAACACCTTCTTCCACGTTTTAAGAGCATGAACTACTGCTAATGCCTCTAACTCAGTTGCATAGTAATTCTTCTCACAATTCCTAAGCTTGCGACTGGTGAAAGCTAAATACCTATGTTTCTTGTCATCATCCAGCTGATATAGGATCCCAATAATACCTATTTTGGATGCGTCTGTCTCTACAAAAAATCTTCTTGTAAAATCAGGATACTCAAGCTTGATATTTTGGATCAACATTTTCTTGGCCGCTAAAAACGCTTGATTGCATCTATCGTCCCATTTCCATCGATTTCCCTTTCTTAGTAAATCCTGCAGAGGTGCCATCGTCTCAGTATATTCAGGACAATGTGTTGAAAAGAACTGACACATGCCTAAAAACTGCCGTACCTCTTTAATCTTTCGTGGGGTTGGAAACTCTGAAATTGCCATGATCTTCTTTGGATTGGGCCTATAACCATCTCCATCGATTCTATGTCCAAGAAATTCAATTTCTTCATGAAAGAACTGACATTTATCGAAATTCACTTTGAAGTTCGTCCTCCTAAGATCTTCAAAAAGCATTTGAAGGTGCCTGATATGTTCTTCCGCTGTCTCAGACGCTATAATCAGGTCATCAATATAGCTTACCACATGCTCCTTAACTGCATCTGACAAATTTTCATCTAGTGCTCGGATCATCACCGGACCACTATTTTTCACTCCAAAAGGTAACCTATTGAATACATATGTTTTATGGTCAAACAAGAACCCTGTGTATTGTTTGCAGTCTTCTGCTAGCTCAACATGATAATAAGAACTAGTCAGATCGATTGTCGAAAAGAAACTCTTTCCTCTGAATCTGCGTAACAATTCACGAATAACAGGTGGTCTGTCATGTTCAGGAAGAACTCTTTCATTAAGGGCTCTGGCATCTAGACATATCCTCAGCTTACCGTTAGGTTTCTTGACAACAGCTAAAGGATTCAAATAAGCAGTTGGCATTTTCTTAATTATTCCATCTTTCTCCATATCGCTTATCATTATGCTAACTTCCTCCTTCCATTTATCCGGAATGGGATATAAATTTTTATGGTATGGTTTGTCATCCATCAACTTGATGCTGTAGGTAAAATTTTCTATGAGACCTGGTTTGTCATTGAATATGTCCTCATATTCTGAAATTACTTGATCAAACTGCCCCTTAATTTCTGGATTTATTTTACTTGTCATGCCAGTTTTATCTTCTATAGACCTTTCAACGCTGCATACAATCTCATCCAATATATCCTCTCTAAAGAATGTCATCTCCGATTCCTGATTTTCCATGACCCCTTCTTGAAAGTACATGCGCCTGCTTTGCATATCTATGATCAGGCCACTCTCACTTAAGAAATCCACTCCTAGGACCATGTCAAAATGTAGTTGACCCACTACTAGGAACATCTGTTCAAAACTTCTGGTTCCAATCCCAACATCTAAAAGTACCTGACTTTTACATTTCATACTCCTGTCTGGGATCACCCCTTGAATTTTGCTAACAACAGTTGGCAACATTGTAATTTCTCCTAATAATTTCAATTCATCCAGGCAACCTATGGATATCAAGCTCACCATAGCCCCCGTGTCTACAAGTGTCTTTATTTCTTTTCCCATGACTTCCACACTAATAACTGGCAATTCATGTCTATTTTCCCGATGTACTATGTCTTCCTCCTCGATTAAATCCTCGTCCATGACCTGATATGCTTCCACAATGATGATCGATTCCCAATGATTAGCATTTTTCTCTAGAGTTAATTTGACGATTTTTTTTTCCTTCGCCACTCGTGCTCGCTCGATTGACATCTCTCACTGTCTCCTCGAGTGGTGCACTAGGCTGTCTATCTTCTTGCCTCGACCTCTCATGTCCACGATTATCTCGTCTGTCGTTAGGATCGTTTCTTCGGCCATCCTGCCTGTCGTTCCCATTATACTGTTGACCTTGGCTCCAGTTATTTCTGCCCCGATATCTATTGTTATATCGATTCCTGTCTTGATATCTGGAATTCTGGTTATAATTTCTATATCGGCTGTCTCTTGCTTCTTGATCGTATGGCCTCTCATATGGTCCTCTATATCGATCATTTCCTCGAGCGTTACGGATGTTTCCTCGATTCCCTTCGTTCCGTCGGTTTTCCCAGGAATCCCTTCTGTCCGTTTGAGCTGCATTGTCTTCGACTACCGCATTCACTTCTTGCGTGTTTCTATTGTCGTTTCTGGTATTTCTAGGCGTAACTTGTGCGCTTGTATAGTCCAATCGCCGTAAAATGTCGTTATAGTGCTCAAGTGTATTGGCTCCCGACGCTATTAGTGATCGCTGTACCTCAATCGGTAACTGTCTCGCTATAGCTTGCAAAAGCTCTTCTTCTGGCAATGGAGGAATCAGAAACTGTAATTTAGCCAGCTGTGACGTGAAATAATTGGCATAATGCGTCGGATGTGACGTAGAATAGCGCTTTGAGTACATTTCCGCTCTTACGTTAAGTTGATCCTCGGCACTCCAAAATCTCCTCAAGAAAGCTATGGCAAATTGCTCCATGTTCGCAAAATTGCTTCTGAACGCTCTAAACCAAGTAAGCGCAGACCCATCTAAGGCGCGTTCGACTATCCTTAGCTCTCTTTCTTTGGCTACCCTATGTTCCGCCATGTAGTCTCGAATATCTCGCAGAAATTTGACAGGTGTGACTCCTGTATTTCCCGAAAACTTTCTCGGCTTGTCATCCAGATTTCTAATAATGGTGACTGGACCTGAGTATCGTTCGCTTGGACCCAACGTACTCCTATTCGAACTTGGATTATCCTGAGGGGTTGAACTGGCCCTTTCGAATGTCACATTCGGTTGCATTTGACGGTCTTCTCCCATACTAGCTTCTTGATTAGTCATACTGCGGTCTATCGCTGTCTGGTTTATCAATGTTTCCCCTGATGTTATATTCTGACTGGTGAAACTGTTAAACATGGATTCGAGTTTAGTTATCCTGTCTTCTGCTAATTTCTTGACCTGAGTCTTCAACTCATCTAGTGACGTAACATCCTGCGTTTTGTTACTCTCGTCTAAATCGTTTTTTAACTTGTCAATTTTGCCTTCGCACGTGTTCTTTACTGACGCGACTTGTTCCTTTAACAGATCAACATCTGTTCTAAATAGAGTTGAATCTATCTTCATCGCTTCCTTGTTCTCCGTAAACCTCGCTTCTAAGTTTGCCATACCTGCGATTAATTTTTCATCTAACCCTTCACGTTTCTCTTTTGCTTCGGCATCGACCTCACTATACCGTTCTTCCACAATTGCACCGACTCTATTTTTGAACAAAGCTAAGTTTTCATTAACCTTTTGCTCTATATCGTCGTCCATCTTCCTAATATCTTTCTGCAATTGATTTTCTAATGATTTTAAATTAGAATTAACCTCTCCTAAGACTTCCTCTTTAATGGTCCCAATTACTGTCTTTAAATCTTTAATCTCATTACCTAGATTCGTTTCTAGACCTTTGATTTTAGTCTCGAAAGATACTTCGGTAGACCACTCTTGAATTTTGCCTACATCTGTCACCAAACCATCGATGTCGAATCTCAACTTCGATACATCTGATTTAATGTCTTTCTGTATGGACATAACGTCAGTTCTTAAAGTAAAAATATTTTCTTCTCCTCTACTTTCTAATTCAATAATATTTTTTCTTAATATTTGAACATTTTCCTCTCCTTTCATGTTTACTGCAATTATGTCTAATTGTAAAGTCTTCAGCATTTCATTATTCTTTAAAGTTAAGCTATTCTCTAATCTAGTTAACTTGTTTTCTAATTCAGTGTTAGTTTCTTCACTACGAGCTTGTAATTTCTCTTCCAATGATTTGAAATTATCCTCACTATTTGATTGTAATTTTTCTTCTAAAGATTTAAAATTGTCCTCCAAGTTGACTTCGCTATTTGACTGTAGCCTAGTCTCTAATAACATCAACTCATCTTTGCTATTTGACTGTAATAATTTTAAATTTTCTTCATTACTAGTCTGTAATCTAGTTTCTAATGACTTTAAAATATCCTCACTATTTGACTGTAGCCTAGTCTCTAATGATTTTAAATTATCTTCATTACTAGTCTGCAATGATTGCACATTTTCTTTACATTTAGCTTCTAATCTAGCTTCTGAATTATTAATTTGTTCTTTAACTTCCGTTTCCATTTTAGAAATAGTTTCTGCAATACCAGACATACCCGTCTGTAACTCTCCTAACACCTTAGCTAAATCTTCCGGCAACATAATTATATTTTCAATATACGTTTTATATAGAGACGTTAGACAACAACACATCACAATGTCTCAATTCCTGCATTCACTTGGGTATAGGAAAAATGTCTTATAACTAACATGATATAACTAATACGATTAACATGAACACTGGAATGGTCACACAAGTACATTGTCTGACTAAGTTTAATAAATTTTGTAACACACTTAAATGAACTTGAGATCAATCTCTCAGTAATCTAAATCTGATGTGATTCCATAGAATAAACAAAATCGAAGCCCCACTAGTTGGATAAAGCCAATTCTCCCTCTCTCTCTGTACCCGTTCGTCCTGGGGATGCGATGACCCATCTGCTATAACATCGCATTCCTGGAGTTCCGGGACAGAGCGGAGTTAAATGAACCTCTAGTCAAATAAGGAATGTGTCGGAAATTCAGCTGAGTTATCGAAAAAGCAGTGGGTATCACGAGACAAAGTATCTCTAGGGTCGTTACGGGCTTAAGTTTAATAAAAATAATGCAAATATAAATGGGCGCCATCAACTGAATTCCTAGCAAACCACTTCCTTTCCGGATAAGCCTTACTCAAAACAAGGAAAGAAAAAGGAACATCACACCATCATCAGATCACAACTAAGATAAAAACAAATTTATTTTACTTTGATAGTCAGACAGACATTTTTAAATATAACTCCTACCTGAGAGTATGGTCGAATGCCAACGTTAAATTGTCATTGTCCAAAAATCGAACCATCTCTTTTCTAATCCAAAATTATTTTTATCCACATAACAAGAAAAATCTCTAAAGTTCTCTTGGGTTCTCAGGATCACTGTAGCACTATGTCTTTCGTCACTGACATTTGTGAAACCTGAGACCTAATTTCTCTTTAATTTAACATCATCAATGTGGATTTAAAAAAGTTATTAATCTGTCTAAACATACACATATTATAATCACATATATTAAACATCACGTAATTTATGGTTTGCATGGCATAATTTAAATGTTGAACATGTTAGTCAAATGCTCCTAAACATCGAATAATTAATTTACACTATTTACATTGTCATTAACAATCTCTTATCTGTGAATTACAGAAAATTGGTCATCGTTATCGTCATCATCAAAATTAAATATTCCTCACATTAATTCTCACTTCAAAATTCTACATATTCCTGTCAGAATCCTTAATTCATTACCATTACATCATTTAAATTTTCAACTCAAGTTGCAATTCCTCAAATTATTTCTCAATTAAATTTATTTAATTCCATATAAATTCATTAATCATCAGCTTCTTTAATTAATTATCACCTTCTAATTCAGTTATTCATCATCATTACAATCGTCTATTAATTTATTTCAATCAGTTTAATTTATCCAATCTTTAATTCATCCACTTATTTAATTCATTGATTTACTCCAAAATTTAATTTATCAAATTATTTAAATTTCAATCTTCTGGTTATTTAGATTTTCATTATTTCATCTAGTCATTCTGATTTTTATTTCATTAGGTCAGATCGTTAATATGCTTAATTTTCAGATTATTATTTCATTAATTATTATTTTCAGAAAATCTTGTATTATCAACTTTATTTATTTGTTTAATTTCCTAACAAATTGTTTAATATGGTTTATAGAACGTTGTCTTACAGTTTTATCACTTCCAAGTTATATCTCGTATTTAATTATCATGCCAAAAAATATTATTGCCTCCACGGCATCACGTTGGATCTAACTATCCACAACGACATTACATTTCCTCAATACTTCAAATATCACATTTGAATACAACAATTACTCCACAAAACTCCATAAATATTCAGCACATGCAGCATGAATCTCAACAATTACGCTAGACTGGGTACGACGACCTCATGTCTGCTTCAAAACACATTAGCAACATTGCTACTATCACATGGCAACTTCCATAAAATGCCTATCATAAACTCCACTTAACCATGTTGCATGATCTACAAAAAATATATAACTGGCTTCAAATTATCAACGCACACAATCTCCAATAACTGTAATTACTCTGATCACATCTAGACAACTTCTTAAACAATTGGAAAAATATTTTACCTCAGTAATTTAAGATCTGCTTTCAAATAGCATAAATTCTCTTACAATTTTCATAACTCACATCACAGGAAAAAAAACACCAATGTGCTATAATCTCATATCAAAATCTGCAATTCTGATCTGCCTTATAATTACTAAATGCAATCCTGCTGACATTTATCGTTACTTTATTTAACAAAATTTCGACTGATATGTGACTAGTAGTTCCTTGTTTGATTCACTTACAATCTCGTGTACACTCGGATGATAAAAATGAGTCCCTCAATGGCGAGTAAGATGTGTAACCACCGTACAGTCGTATAAATACGAAAGACCTCGCCCCGTCGACTTGGATGATAGTGCCCTGAACGATGGGTAAGATGAGTACCACCATACAATCGTATAAATACGAAAGACCCCATCTCGTAGGCTATATGAGTGAATGTACCAGATAGGAATCAACAAGTTTCTAGTTGTCATATAAAAGCGATGTTCATTCACTAAAGTGAATAACTTCTTAATATCTCCAAACAATCCAATGGAAAAAATCCCTACTGATGAATAATACACACTCGCTAGTATGCAATGAACTGACGAAGTAATTTTAGATAATCAATTGCAGATCACGAGTTCGAAATACTCGTTACACAAAAAAAAACTATTCATGAAAAATATCCTAGCTGGAAAAATGTCTAAAAGACCAAACATCTGCTTAATAAAGCCAACCAATGGTGAGAATTTCGCATAATGATGCCTGCCATATCATATGGTCACTCCATATTCTAGCAAATTCGAAGTATATAAAGTCAAATCATGTCTTAATAATCGTATCACTCCTATTAGAAAAATATACATGTGTGCCCAGTATTCATGAAAATAATCGTATCAGGTAGTTATGACTCTTACAGTACCTTTCATAATCAGCTGTTATTAAATTTCCAAGATCGTCGATTTTCCCTACATAATGAATTTCTCGAAAGATCGGCGTGAATATCATTCCATCCATGAAATGACGATTGCCTTCGAAATTCCAAATGAATCAGCTGGTGGACTCCTCTCGTCAGGAATCGAATCCATCGCTCTGCGGTGCCATCTTGTCTCTATCTGCGTCTACTCTAGCATGTTGAACTTCGGATTACCCATAGCGGATATTGTCCAACTCCTCTCGAAAGAGTTCATGGAAACAGCGGACCCCCTATTCCTCTTCTAAGTTACGCCACTGTTCCATTAAATGTTCAGTTTGAGCATTGAAAGATTAATCTCTAACAACTGCTAAGTCTCACTTTCGTAAAATAAATTTTACTTGAGAGTGTTCAATTTACGAAACACCCTGTAGTTGTCTGTATTTGGTAATTCATGAAACTGCATAAGAAATAAATTTCATTAATGCACGATCTAATGTTCATCAGTGCCTATGCTAACGACATTCCGTTGCTTGAAATTGTTAAAGTAACTTTGAATGCGTTATAGAAAAGCATAGTCATAAAGTTATTCTTCAGAAGAACTGTGTTCAAACTGCGTTGAAATGTAGCTTGTAATAAAGTCTCCAACTACTTGCAGTGCTGTTCTAACATATCCCGGCCGTCTGTGATTGCTTGCTCGGCAAGTCCGCCTGGATCAATGACCTGCTTGGCGTTCGCTGCTCGGCGATGCTGAAACTGTCGCCTACACTCTGCCGTGACAGTTTCGGTATGCTACGCGACCTTCACCGTGCGTCTCGCTTGCGCTACAGAGCTCGACCCTACTTGCTCGACTGACAGAGCTCCACTGAATGTGCTGGCACTGTCTTCACTCACTTATCTGCCTAGCGCAGACACGTGGTGTAGTCCCCCACCACAGTGCTCTCGCGTCACGATCATAGTCTCGAACCCTCATCATCTCGGCTATTCCGTTATAAAATAACTTAAGGGTTATCTAACTTCCTTACAATTATTTCCACATATAATGCATGTTATATATCCTCTTCTAAGATGTTTAAATAACATATTCCATACATATTTCAATAAAACTTCACATCTCTATCCATAATTCCATCTTCTTACAGATGTCAGTGCCTCCTTGATCCTAGACCTCCTACGTCATCTTGACATTCTTCTTGACTCGATCGGTGCGCTATCTTTTCCTAACTCTTCTCAAAACCTCAACTACGGCTTAATGTCTGCTGGCGTAGCCGATAGCCTAAACTAGGTATCGGGTACAACGTCAAGTAAATAAAAATTGTGGAAGTCAATTTTTATTTCAGCCAATTACCAATCCTTGGTTTGACTTCGTGCACGATCCATTCTGTCAGTGATCCTGTGATATTCTTCATCACTCATGCGATTGTCTTCGCCTGCTGGTTCAATCTCAATGTTATGAACATCAGCTGTCGTAACTTTCCTGTTATTCTCACGACATTTGTTATTTCCAACTCTTCTTCTGTCTGATTCTTCGTATTCTGCATTTCTTCTTCTCCGTTCCTGTATGTATTGTCGACTTTCATTAGCCTTACCTTTCCAATCATTATCGTATTGGAAATGAGAATCATTTTCTCTTCGGTAACCGCCACTGTGTCTGTAATCTCTTCTGGGATTATCAGTGTATCGGTTACTTCGATCCTCACGATCACGTGGCTGTCCTCTATAACCACGGTTGAAATTAGCGTTGTTATTGTTATTGTTATTACTACGACGATTGTTGTTGTAATTGTTGGCTCTATTTTGATATCTGTTCTGTTAATTCTTGTTAATTGTGTCAAATCGACGATTCCTTGCATAAGGTGTATTGTCTTTACGATAATCACGGAAATCTCTCCTTCTATCTGGTCCCTCGTGATTTTGACGATTGTTTGTTCGACGATTTTCTGTAGTTTGTACAGTCTGACTGATTCTGTCCACTGAAGTTACATTTACATCATGTGTGCTCCTATGTTTAGGTGTAGGTGCAAATTGTTCGTGACTGCTATCCAGTTTTCTAAGAACTTCGTCACATTTCATGAATGTATTTGCATCTGACGCTATGAGTAACTTTTGTACTTCCATAGGATATTGTCTTCTAATGGTTTGGACAAGTTCTAATTCGGATAAAGGGGGTTCCAAACATTGCAATTTCGAAAGCTGACTTGCGAAGTAGGTAGCGTACTTAGTTGTTTGAGTACTAGCGTACCTCTTATTGTACATTTCCGCCCTTATATTTTGCTGACGTTCCAAAGACCAATAATTCTTAAGGAATGCTACTTTAAATTCCTGATAATTGTGGAATGAGTATCTGAATGCCTTGAACCAGGTTAACCGGCTGTTCTCTAGGTATTTTTCGACAGTCCGTAACTCCCTGTCTGGTGTTACCATAGTTTCTCTCATGTATGACTCCAAGTTTCTCAGAAAATCTACCGGTGTAACGGAATTGGAATTATTGAATTTTGCCGGTCGATCTTCATGGCTTCTCAAATACACAATATTCGAGTACTGAGTTTGACTATAGTTCGGCGTGACATTAAAGTTAGGTGTCAGCCCATAATTCGGCGTTATGTTAGCATTCGGTGTCACAAATTGTGATGTTGTCCTAAATGGATTATAACCTTGGTTTTCCATCGGAACATTCGGTTTCGCTATGTTAGTCGCAGTGTTTGTAGTTGTTACACCCTCCCTATTAGGTTTTAATAGACGATTGATGCGTTCATCCATTTCGGCGTATTCTAACACTTTCTCAGGTTGCTTATTAATTATAGCGTTCACCTGTGATTCTATCTGCTCAAATATTCCTTCAATACGATTATCGAATTCTTTCTGTTTCCCATCCTGTTCCTCGAGGTAAGCGTCTAATGTTTTTGCTACGTATTGGTTGGATCTGTAATTGTTCTCACGAGTTTCCTCTCGAATCGCTTCAATGTCTGTAGCTAAGTCCTGTTTTATTTTGCTGACTTTAGCCTCCACCTTCTCTACTTTATTTGCTACACGTTTGGTATTCATGTGTACGGCAAATGCTATGCCTCTAGTTAATTTTAATCCAGAGTTAACTATAGCCACATCAGCTTTTAACACACCCACGTACGTGTTAACTTCTTCCATACGCTGTTCCACGGAGTTAATTCTAGTACTAACGATTTCTTTTGCATTAGCGACATCACTCCTGACTGATTCAATGTTATCGTTCATCTCCGTCTGAACGTCTTTGAGTTTTTGATTTATCTCAGATCTATTTGTACGTATCTCCTGTTTTATTCCCTCTAACTGTGCGTGATATTCCGTGCGATAAGTTTCCATTTCTGCACGAAAATCATCACTAACCTTATTGATTGTGACAGTAATTTTGGCTTTAACATTGGCAATGTCCTCTCGCACTTCAACTACACTCTGTGCCATATCTGCCCTAATGTTATTGTTTAACAGTGCCATATCAGCTCTAATATTGGTAATAATGTTGTTACTAGTTTGTAACAGAGTAGCTGTAGCATTGTTACTGTCCTCATTCATGTCTGCCCTAACAGTGTTTACATTTTCTGTAATAGTGTTTATATCTGCCCTTAAATTGTCACTGTTTTGTGTCACATCGGCCCTGACAGTGTTTATGTTTTCAGTAACATTATTAATATCTGCCCTTAAATTTTCATTATTTTGAGTCATATCTGCCCTCACGTTTTCATTGTACTGAGCAATCTCAACTCTGAGATCATTATTGTTACGTGTCAAATTGTCCATCGACACCTGCAGATTATGAAGTAGGGCAGGCAAGTTTGCCAACAACTCGGCTGTCTCTTGCGCAGACATAATATCTTCAATTGGAGAAATACGGGGAACTAACAACTTCATATGCCTTAACAATGATTTGAGTTGGAAAACAGTAAAAAATCCATTCCTTCATAAATGTATTCGATGATAACAGCTGAACCTCTGGTAAAAATTAAATGACATCAAGACAACAACAAACTTACATTTACTCAAGACTAGGATAACTGCAAATCAAATCCTCAACTTATTATCATTAATAACTGTTACCTAGCCTCATGGTCTTAATTCTGGAATAAGAATGCCATGTAGCCTTCCAAACACTAGTATGAAATCTCGATTCGTTACTATCTGTTGGATTTGCTAACAAAATAAAATCCTCACAAACAAACGAATCATGGAGATCGAACACAAGTTTCGATGCAACCACGTTCGGCGCCAAAGTACTATATGTGCCACTGGCCAAAGGTTTCGGGGAGCCACCGGTTTCAAATGACCCTTCCGAGACCCTCTTCCAGTTAACACACAAGTATGGGGGACGATACATTCATAGGCTGGTGTAGCACAAAAGTCTGCACTCGGGGGTGTCGGGAATTAGTGAGGTTCGATCTTTAACCAGCTCACAGGAATGAATCGATAACAAAACTAAACAAGAAAGGAAGGTCAGTCTTAGGTTAAAATCACAAATAAATTTTATTCAGAATAGACCCTAGCCTAGCATGAGAGTTGCAAACGGCTAGTCCGATACTATTCTGCCCTGAAAGAAATATAAAAAAAGTCCTAAACAAGATCTTAATTGCTCTCATGGTCCTAATACAAAATTCGACAAAATGAACAAGCTAAGAGAATGGCACGTAAGATCGGCCCTAAGCAATTACATCGAGATAACTTACGGGTGGATCAAACATCAAAAGAATCTACTGCAAAGCAAGACATTTACTTGTTTACAAATACTAGAACATTTACATTTAGTAGCAAGGGGAAAAATGGTCCTATGCTATGATGGTGCCATCTCTAACATTTATCTTTAGAGTTAAGTTTTTAGCTAGTCCTAAATATCATTAATTAATAAACGATATGCGTTTATTACTAAGAAAATCAAGCTATGTGCACAATGTTGCTGAATAAAAAAAATGCTAATACAACACAAATGCATACAATAATTCAGCACTCCTATGGTTGCGCAATTGGCACTGCCTACGTACTCGATTTGTTACTGTTTGTAACAAACGGTCATAGTGTCAAAGTGTTAAGAAAATAGAAAATATAGGAAAGCCTGCAAATGCGATAGTAATTAAGCAATTACATCGACTCATATTGCTACTAATCTGATGTGTGTGCTTCAGTTATCACATTACCAATTAGTGGTCGACTAATCATGAAAAAATGTATCAAAATGTATCTACAATAGCTTAACAGTATCTAAGTGTTAACATTTGGTCCAGAAAGATAGTTTATTTTTAATGTTTATAAATTTTATTCAGGTTCAGGGGGAATTTATAAGATTTGTTAGTTTTCAAAACCCTATTTTTGATTATTATTAGGTTTCACACAATGATTTATTCCTGCCAGTATTGTTGTTCAGTTTATGGGCCTTTAAAAGCGTTCAGTGTATTCAGGTAACGTTTGTATCCAACTTAAGCAAATAACTCAATAGTTCAATAGTTTACGAGACACCGTGTGTCATCACCAATATTTCAGCACACTTATTAGACATCCTATATCTTCACCAATTACTTTACTCTTATTTCGGATCCATTGATCCAGGCGCCTTCGGTTTTTGGTACGACTTTAGTTAGTTCATTACCACCGATATAATCACAATAACAATGTCGGAGGTATTCATCCACCGTCACAACTCATATAATACTCTTAATTTACAAAAGTGTGGAATCCTAATTGATACACGTTTGAATTGCTGGTAATAAAGATTATGTGTACAGAAAACACATCCTGACAACGCTTTAAATAAACATAAAGATTTCTGATACAAGCTAACTGCGTGTGTGCGTTTATAAAATTACCTCTTCCCTGAATAAATCGAACCTGCGTTCATTTGGTTACAAAATACAATTTCATTCATTGCCTGTGTGGCATATCATAAAAGAAAATAAACCTGTTTTCAAGTATTGTTCTGGCCAATAAATGTGAGTAACGGAACTCTGCATTCCACTTGTAATAAAGTCAAGAATCTCACAGCCTTCTAAAACAAAATATTAATCCACTGCCTAGAATCGAGTGTGCTGTGTAGTGAACTTGGCTCGTAACCTTGGCCTCGATTTAACATTGTCAAACTAGTTTATTTGTCATCAGCCTGACAAAATAAAAGTTGATAATACCTGTTTTTAAATGATACGAATGAGCATTGAAAATCCAGCCTTCCTGGCTTCTATAAACGTTTAATAAACTATTAATTTCCACACGCGTCTTATAATTAGCTACCTGTATTGTGCACTAAATAAATGAAACCAAAATAAACTAAATCTACTGTTTTCCACTCTTACAATACGCTATAAATATTTGATCTGACTTACAGATTCAGCGTCACTTGGTTGGAGTCCCCCACGAGATGTTGTATGCGGTCTCGTGTATGGCTTTAGGTTACCATTTCATTGTATCTGGACATCCTCCGTCGCCAATTCCCCACGCATGATTTAGCAATCACATGCCATCGCGCGGTTGGAGTTGTATCTGAAGATCTGCTGGTTTATCATTATTGCGATGTTACCGTTGGTAAAAATGTAGCACATAATTAAATAAAACTGTCGCGCACTACAGCTAATATGCGGTTAAAAAAATGCCAATTTTCACTCCGCCGCTGGCTCTAGCCTCTGTCGCTTGTGCGACACTCACTCGTGACTTGCACTGATATTTACACAAGAAAATATTAACAAAAAATAAATCAAAATCACTGCCCATCCGGCAAATAAAGATTATACTTGTAGGTTTTGTACAGTTATAAAGTTAGTTAAATACACAGTTTGTAGAACACTGAAACATGTGTGTGCACGTGAGAATGAGACCATGCGGTCGCAAAGTTTTCTTCACACAAGTCCATCATTTCACCTCGGATAATAATAAAAATATTTTACAGTTTTCGTAGTGGTGAATGTCTTCAATCGTTCAATTATAACAGAATTCCATGATGGCTATCCATAAGAAAGTTATTCGTAGATTTTTCCTGCCACATGGTTTCCTTTCACTTGTGCTCCATCATGCACATGTTGTCTCTTCCACAGACGAATAGGAACTGGTGTTACCAAGTATGGCGTGCTCTCAGTACATGAGCTGGCCGCGTAAATTGATAGTTTCTTCGATTTACGAAGTATGCTGTACTTCAAATATGCAGAATTACTTGGTTATAATTATAGTAGATTTTTGGAATATGAAAAATAAGTAAAAATATAATCATAAGCGATATTGCTTCAGCTTCTTCCCGCCGCTCGCAGGGTATGTTCAGTTACATTTCAGCATAAGGTTTAGTCTCTGTTGCCTGATCAAACATGCGTCAACGGGTGCAATATATAAAATCCAACATGGCAACCATCCGAAATATTTAGTCGGTTCTCAATATCTACGAATCGATTACAGCAATCAAACTGAAATGTTGTATGTAGATAGAGGCAATTAACATAAATAGGATATATGAAAAGAGGCTGTATATTTCTTCACGGAACTACTTGTTTCATTTTTAAATTTAATTCGGAACTTCAATTTTTAACATAATATCTATATATTTAAAACACTGAGGTGATTTTTGTTACCGCGATTTTGAGAGAACGGCTTATCCGATTGACTTAGTAAAGCACTCTGATGAAAGCTATTGGCCTGTAGATTTGCATAATGTCTTTAAAAGACAAAAATAAGTTACCGTATATTTTAAATTAATAAAGAAAAATGTAAAATTCTTGGCCTTCGCGCATACGCCCAAACGCCTTGGCTTACGACTGTCATGGCTAATCTAATCCACCACGTTTTAATACGATAGCTATTTATGAGCATTATAAATGAAAGTAAAAGCCTATGTTCTGTGATGTTTCTACGATATACACACATCAAAAAAAGTTTTGCATCACCTCGGTTCCAAGAGTTCCGGAACCTTTAAATACAAAGGGAATAGAGATCAACACAAACAACATTTCAGCTCGTTTTATTGCTCATGAGACCCACACATTGCATGTTGTACCATCATACAGCTAGACTTTCAGCATTTGTGGTCCAGATTGCAGTACACACCACTACCTCTAATACCCAGTAGCACGTCCTCTTGCATTGATGCATGCCTGTATTCGTCGTGGCATACTATCCACAAGTTCATCAAGACACTGTTGGTCCAAATTGTCCCACTCCTCAACGACAATTCGACGTAAATCTCTCAGAGTGGTTGGTGGGTCAAGACGTCCATAAACAGCCCTTTTCAACATATCCCAGGCATGTTCGATAGGGTTCATGTCTGGCGAACATGCTGGCCACTGTAGTCGAGCGATGTCGTTATCTTGAAGGAACGCATTCACAAGATGTGCACGATGAGGTCGAGAATTGTCGTCCATGAAGACAAATGCCTCTCCAATATTCTGCCGATATGGGTGCACTATGGGTCGGAGGATGTCATTCAGGTATCGTAAAGCCGTTTCGGAGCCTTCCATGACCACCAGTGGCGTACGTCGGCCCCACATAATGCCACCCCAAAACATCAGGGAACCACCACCTTGCTGCACTCGCTGGACAGTGTGTCTAAGACGTTCAGCCTGACCAGGGTGCCTCCAAACACGTCTCCGACGATTGTCTGGTTGAAGGCATATGCGACACTCATCGGTGAAGAGAACGTGATGCCAATTCTGTGGGGTCCATTCAGCATGTTGTTGGGCCCATCTGTACCGCGCTGCATGGTGTCGGGGTTGCAAAGCTGGACCTCGCCATGGACGTCGGGAGTGAAGTTGCGCATCATGCAGCCTATTGCGCACAGTTTGAGTTGAAACACGACGTCCTGTGGCTGAACGAAACGCATTATTCAACATGGTGGCATTGCTGTCAGGGTTCCTCCGAGCGGCAATCCGTAAGTAGCGGTCATCCACTACAGTAGTAGCCCTTGGGCGGCCTGAGCGAGGCCTGTCATCGACAGTTCCTGTATCTCTGTACCTCCTCCATGTCCGAACAACATCGCTTTGGTTCACTCTGAGACGCCTGGAAACTTCCCTTGTTGAGAGCCCTTCTTGACACAAAGTAACAATGCGGACGCGATCGAACTGCGGTATTGACCTTCTAGGCATGGTAGAACTACAGACAACATGAGCAGCGTACCTTCGTCCTGGTGGAATGACTGGAACTGATCGGCTGTCGTACCCCCTCCGTCTAATAGGCCCTGCTCATGCATGGTTGTTTACATCTTTGAGCAGTTTTAGTGACATCTATGAACAGTCAAAGGGACTGTATCTTTGATACAATATACACAGTCAACGTCTATATGCCGGAGATCTGGGAACCGAGGTGATGCAAAACTTTTTTGATGTGTGTATATAGTGGAATAGAATTATAAAAGATGGGAAATGTTGAAGATCTTTAACTGAAAGTTAAATGTGTACGTTGTTTATGTAGCTTAGTATTGCGTTCCATTTGAAATGGTTCAGTGGCCCAGGCGGTAGCGTCTCAGGCTTACATTATGCATCGTCGAAGGATTTCGAATCCCACCTGCGATAGTCTTTTTATTTCCGTATTCTTCATTGATGATGATGATGATGATGATGATAATTGCTGTTTTAAGGGGCCTAACATCTAGTTTAACGGCCCCCAATGGTCTGGGTGATAGCGAAATTGACATTGAAGTGGATACCAGAACGAAAAGTAAGTGAGACGGAGAATAGTTACAAAAAAGGAACTCAGATCAAAAACTACTCACAAAATGGAGAGCAGCAATACTTACAAAAGGGAATTTAGAACGAAAATACTCACAAAAGGATTAGATTGAAAAATATGCACAACATGTAGTTTAGGTTCAAAATACTTACAAAATGCAATGTAGACTGAAATACTTGCAAAATGCAAGTGAAATTCTAAATACAAAATGCAAATGAGATTGAAAATACGAACAAAATGCAATTGAGGTTCAAAATACTTAAAAAATGCAATTGAAATTGAAAATACACGATGCAATTTAGATTGAAAACCGCCCATTTCAAATTTTAAATACTCACAAAGCGCAATTGAAATTCAAAATACTGTTATACCTTAAGGCCCCATGAGGTCCATAAGGTACATCCATGACTACCCCTGTATCAGCCCCATACTACACACGCTTCACCCCAACATCTTACCCCAAACTACAACAATTCATCTATAACATTTCATAGCAAGTTGACCACGGCAGGGTGCCAGCTCTTGCCCAATCCTTGCAACACACATGGACAGGAGTCACTAAGTAGGACACAGGTGTGTTAACAGAGCTCATTGAGCGTAGGTCTCATTATAAATAGGACATACGCCCACACATAGGCTGTCTGTCTGTGAGTGCCCATCTACGACCATCTAACACCGACGCTGCTACATCAGGTGAGTGTACAAGGGCTATCCCTATAATTCCTGACACCTCCCACCCCTTAAGGACTATACTTATCCATAGGGCTCAGATTTGTAGGTGCTAAAAATCGGGAAAATATTTATTTTTTATGTATTAAAAATACCTGAAATGTGTGACAAAAAGTAAAAATATGTAATTATAATTTAGTTTATTAATGTGAATATAAGCAATAATCAGTAGTCAAGAATGGAATTTATGCTATGCCTCATTGACTACTGAAGAATTACAATACACAACGAGATATATCTTCAGGTAGTCCATCACAAATGACCGACGACTATTGCGAAACACTTCTTCTGAAGGCGCGAAACTGCGGCAATATGTTTCTTGCCCTTGAGGTGCTGTGTAACTTGAGATCACTGCTCTGCCTTGATAGCTTTCCCACATGGTTGGCAGAACAGAACGCCCCCATCAAAAGTAAAATTATCTGGAAATCCCCGGCTTCCACAGCGAGTGGCACGGGGCCACAAGTTAAGAATAACACAGTTGCAAGCTGACATACACTCTGCATGAAGATTAGATATCTCACAGGTTCTTCCCCGTTGAAGTAACAGAGAACAAAAATGCAATAAACTGAAAGACCTAGCTAGCATGCTGATTTTAAAAATGTTTATATTATGTATTTTATGTACTAATAAGTGAATAGCAGGAATTTATGTATTTATAGACAAAATGCTTAAAATATGTATTTACATAATAAATATTTATTTACCTAAAAATCCGAGTCCTACTTATCAATCCCAGCGCTGAACATCATTAGTTCACCCCACTAGTATCATTAAACCAGCTTGCATTTAATCATAATTGGCTTTCCGACCATGTATTACAATCCTAACCCCAGTCCAATACTTGTTAATTGGGTGACTGATTTCGCTGCAGAAAATCATGCATGCTGTCTGCATGCTCACAGGTCTTAGCAAGCAGCGCGCTTCGTAAACGTACGAACAGAGTTGAGCACTCAGCATTTCTAAACTTGCCGGTAGTGCTGACCTTCATTCTCAAGCACGCTAGTCATCAGCCTTATTCCGGAATCCGGTACAGCCTAGAAAATAACCCTTAGAAACTTCTGACTCCCTCGTTAACATTAGAATTGTCAGAAACTCCAAGAGCGCGACCACTATAATTGATTGACAGTCATCCCCCATCACACACACACTTACACATTAAACAGAACACACTCCTTTCAAATAAGTTGCAGCACACCAGAGTTGCAACAAAGATTGATGGAGGTGCCGAGTAATCACATTTAAGGGAGCTCAGACAACGAGTATCGTGATTGCGACCGGTACCATCGTTAGCAGCCAAGTAAAACCCCTAATATTCGAGAAAATTTTTGCGAATACAGACGAAAGCACCCACGACCTTACGTTACATATGGCCATATTAAAAACTACCCTAAGAGACTGGAGACACCATTTATTGGCGAACACAACACCACTCAGACCCAAATTAAGAATTAAAAACGACGACCTAATAACCGAAAATACTGCACCCCGCTTACTACAGGAACTTGAGGCGAATACATTAGAAATCCGCGCTAAATACCCTGCGGCAGCCGCACAAACCACTCATTTTACACGACCACAAGCCCGCAACAACACAACAGGGGTCCCAATCACCGGTATCAAGTGACAGTGCAGGGGACAACCCATTAACACTCCCCGCCCTAGTGCTACAGCAAGTCCAGGTTACACGACAGCAGAACGATAGCTTGCTCACCTTGATCACACACCTATTAGACTCAGATAACAACGGTGAAACATTGGCCGCAGCCCTAGACGCACCAACTATCGCAGAAACAATAAAAGAAGACTTAAAAAGAACAGTCTCAATAGTACAGCCTAGCAAATAATCCTTAGAAACCTCTGACCCCCTCGTTAACATTAGAATTGTCAGACACTCCAAGAGCGCGACCTCTATAATTGATTGACAGTCATCCTCCGTCACACACACATTTACACATTAAACTGAACACACCCCTTTCAAATAAGTTGCAGCACACAAAAGTTGCAACAATACTTACAAAATGCAATTGAAATTTAAAACGCTTACAAAATGCAAGTTAGATTCAAACTACTCTTTTGGATTGACAATACTTACAAAATACAATTTAGATTGAAAATAATATTAAAAAATGTAATTTAGATTCAAAATACTCACAAAATGCAATTGAGTATCAAAATGCTTACAAAATGCCCACCATACAAAATGCAATTTAGATTGAAAATATGTGCAAAATGCTGTTTAAGATGAAAATACTTACAAAATGCAATTGAAATTCAAAATACTCCCTAAAATGTCCTGCTCCTACATTGAAAGGCAGCAATTTAGATTGTCAATCCTACAAAATGCAACTGGGGTTGAAAATACTCGCAAAATGCAATTTCGATCGAAAAGACTTACAAAATGCAACGTAGATTGAAAATACTACAAAATGGAGTGTAAATGCAAAAAAAATCGCTAAAAGGAATTTAGATACACGGGGAGCCAATTAACAAAAACAGTGCGGGAATCTTAAGGAGAAAAGGATGTATAATGAAAAGAAAAAGAAGGCTGATCCCTAGAAGAATTTATTTATTTAATCGTATGGTGAATTATATACAAAATTTATTATATGTATAGTTCACCTAATATTGTGGCTCGTTTAGCACCACCCAGGGGTCACGTGTAGGGTTAAGTTATAGGTTACACCTACATACGTGAGCAACATCAACCCCCCTGTAGAAGAATGAGGGATCAGGAAAGATGAGAGAAGGGCCATTTAAGGCGGGAAAGTGAAAGACTCCCTAAGCCTTGGATACCCTAATACCGTCGGGATCGGAAGAGAACAAGAGTTGGCCAAGGGAGGCTGATAGGGAAGAAGACGGAGAGGAGCCCGGCACAAGTAAGTGGAAGCAATGCCGGACACAGCTGGGGTTCCGTGGTCGCCAACCCACGTTCCACTAGATGTGAACCCCTGGGTATATATATTCTTCTTTCTTGCTATTGGTATTTCATTGTCAAAAACATACTTTACTTTCATCATTCTCGTAAATTAAAGAATTCTCCGCAAGCCAAAAAATGAATGGCACAAAGAATGTATTAATAAGAAAATTCTTCAGTAAATATTTTCCCATTGACTGTCGTGTTTTGAAGGTTTCAACTAGTAAGGTTTTAAGTTAACTAAACTAATAACCATCAGAAGCTATAAATAAAATATACATTTTTAAACCTTAGTAGTTTTCCTTATACTTTATAATTGCAGTCTAATATGATTATGTGACTATAAAGTTTTGATTAGACAAATCTCCTAAATAAATTTACAATTTTTCGCCTATAACTCAACTAATCATGAGGATATTGGAACTCTATATTTTATTTTCAGGGCTTGAGAAAAAATAGTCGCAACTTCATTAAGTATACTAATTCGTGCTGAATTAGGTCAACCTGGTTATTTACCTTTACACAGAAATTAGCCTACCAGGCTCATTCAACCCTCAAACACAATATATGTTCCAGAACTGTTAAACTAATTAGTGATATCCTGTATAACTCTTGTATGACGCGTGACCTTAAAAGGTCCTTGGATATGAATACCACAGTTCTGTTTACGGCATCATTGAGCGTAGGTGTAATTAATTAGCTGAATGCAAGACTTAATTGCCCTCCTGTCTCATTCCCAGGAACTGAAAATCCGGCCAGACTTCCACGAACCTTCAACTGGAGCTTCCCGTTCAATACTGTGACACAGGAGTTCCGAGTAATGGCACAACACTGGCATCATACCGTCTCGAACTTGTCATTAATAAGTTTTATTTTTTAATATATTTTTATAATCGTTTTGGTCTCCTATGGACCAGGTTATTTATATTGCCTTCTCCCTCGTTGTTTCACATTGGCTCAGAGTTCGCGAATTCTTCTTCGGTGAGCTTCTTTTCGTTCTTTGGTCCACTTCTTGCCGGTTTTCAATATAGGTATTGGCAGAAAACTCTGTATCTCCCCAAGTCTCTTCTTCAAAGAGTCACTTTCCAAGATGTCTTCCCCAGCTCTTGAAGGTCTTTTTCCACCTCTGTAAACCAGATCCCTTTGGATCTCTTCCCCACAAAGTAGGCACAGATTCGATTGGACAATCTTCCGGAGCTCATTCGTGTTAAATGGCCATAAAAGGAGAGTCTTCTTTTGCGTATGGTGTCCGTTATTTTCTCCACATGTAGAAAAAGTTCATCGTTGTGTAGTCTTCTAAACTCTTCTCGTTCCTTGACCGGCCCCAAGATCCTTCTCAAAATTTTCCTCTCTCTGGCTTTCAGTTGTTCTGCCAGGACTTTCTTATTCATCGCCAGGCTTTCTGATGCATATAATGCCCCGGGCGAATAACGGTAACATAGTGCCTCAGTTGGGCCTTGAAGGACACTGATCGTGTTTTTTAAATGTCTTTGGTTAAATGGTAAGCCATTTCCATTTTTAACCTACTTTTCACATTTTGCCAAAATGAGGAAAATGTAGACTTATGAGATCGATCCGGGCAAATGTCTGTCTGTCTGTCTGTCTGTCTGTCTGTCTGTGTGTGTGTGTGTGTGTGTGTGTGTCCTCCCCTATGAATTCCTAAACGGCTGCAGCAATCGAAACAAAATTTGGTATGAGTAAAGATCTATACCTGAATATCTCAATGCCGTATTTGAAAATACTGTCAGTGCTACCAACTGCTGAAAAATCGCAATTGAAATTTGAGCTCCATGTTGGATATCTTGTAAGGTATGCATGGGAGCTATTTCAAAATTGGGACCGTATAGATAATAATATTTCAGTTTAATATCCAGGAGGCCAAACATGTCAGTGTTGCCAAAATGATTCTAAACCTGCTGATAAGTCCAATTTTTAATGCATATAACTTCTACACTATCAATTGGAATTCAACCAAATTTCGTATTTACTATGTGTACATAAACATATATGATTGAGCGTATTCTTAAGAGCCACCAGGGCTGCCAACTGTTAATGAATGCTCTCAATTTATCTTATCCAAATACCTATATATCAGAAAGTATGCAAGCCGACAGCTTTAAATTATGCACACGTATAGTACCTGACATTCCATATTAATTAGTTAATTATATACGTCAGTGCTGCCAACATGATTCTAAGCCTGCTGATAGGTCCAATTTTAAAATGCATGTAACTTCTATACTAATGGATTTCATTCAAAATTGGCACAACAATAGATCATATTATTTCAGATTATTTCCGACCAACACATGCATAACATTGTTGCCAACATGTCTAACTGCATGTAACGTCCATGCTATCCATTGGACATCAACCAAATTTTGTATTCTGTACCTTAAGAGATGGAACGAAAGTAGTGGTTTTTAGGGGTTCTACACCCTCCACCTCCACATTCCTCCACACAAGATGGCGGCGGCGCGATATCTCTCGAACGCATGGTCGGATTTTGGCGAATGAGGTGTCATCGAACTCAGGCTGACACCCCCTTTCCATTGGACAACATATTTCAACCCCAAAATAAAACCTACCCCTACTAGAGGGTGAAATTGTAAATTCTTAGAATATCTCTCTTTCCAAGTGCAACATGTGAGAGTTTGAATGCCAATATGGAATTAAACGTTGTTCTAAAAAAAAGTGCATGTGTACGGTGGATAGCCACTATGAATTGACATGCTTGTTTTTTGTTTTTTACGCATGCCCACTCATGGCTTTTGTAAGAGGTTGGGGGGGAGCGGTTCCCTGTGGACGGGTCCTTGTTGACAGGTCATTGTTGACAGGTCATTGTTGACAGGTCCTTGTGGACAAGTCCTTGTTGACAGGTTCTTGTGGACGGGTCCTTTTTGACGGGTCATTGTTGACGGGTCCTTGTTGACGGGTCCTTGTCGACAGGTCCTTGTTGACGAGTCCCTTTGGCCTGATCGCTATGGACTAGCCCATGAATTTATTTAAATTATGTCAAAGGGCCTAACTACATTTTGCGTGTAAAGCAGTGTGTTGAACTGACGTTGTTCACTAATCCCCCACTACTATAATGTGATAACGATATGAAAGGAAAGTGACGAAATACATGTGAACACGTGTGAGATATCATTATTACCGTCCTCCTTGTGAAACAAGTCGCATTCTCTTTTGGTTCATACGTGAGAAAATGCGAGTTCATGTGTAATATGACCTAACACACAGGTGTTCACCTGTACACGTGCACGATAAGTGCTAACAAGTCACAACCTGTTTTGACAGTGGTGGGAGGTGAAGGGGAGGAGGGGGGGAGAGTCGGTGTAAGAGAGAACACAGGTGAAGAGAGAAAGAAATATGTATTGCTCATAATACATGTGGAGCTGAGGACTGTACATAGGACTGTAGGTTAAGTACAACATGAGTGAATAAATAAATACAAGGCACACAGGTTCACACAACATGTAATTTATTAATCCAAGAATTAAAGGCTGAGCTAAATCCCAACCATTTTACATATAGTTTATTTCCTTTTTGTTTCAACACTTTTTCCACAAGGTAATGTTTAGGAAACGCTGTATTTTGGAGTTCTTGGAGATAAAACCTGCCTTTTATGGGTTGATGTTTGAGGTCCTCGAGTAAATAGGTGACTGGACTGTTCCGGTTGACTTGACGAATTCGAAATAGTTCAGTCCCCCAATTTGGTGTGTAGCCCTTGTCGAAGACGGACTTGAATTTGCTCACACGAACATGGTCCCCGATGTTAAGGAGATGACGTTTAGGGTCTGCTGTTTTTATGGGGTTAAACAGTTTATCCAGTTGTGGAATATTTTTGGTCACAAGTTGTGGCTTCGTCCCAATGGTTCTGTGTTTGGTGTCATTGTAACGTGACACTAGCTCAGGTAACAAGTCCAACCAGCGATAAGTGCCCTGAGCGGTAAACGCTTTCCACATATGGGTTTTCAATGTTCGGTCGAACCGCTCGACCACGCTGGCTTTGAGATTGCTGTACGTGGTGTAATGGTGAATATCCTTAGATTTGAGAAAACTGGAGAAATCCTTGTTGAAAAATTATTTTCCCTGATCGGTTTGTAGCACCTGAGGTTGACGGTTGGATTGTTGAATAATATGTTGAAAGGCCTTGGTGACTAGTGGACCAGACTTGCGACGCACAGGTTCAACAAACGCCATTTTGGAATAAACATAAATGACCGTCAACATATAGCGTACACCATCGTTAACGCTAGCATAGGGAATCATTTCAACCAAGTCTGCTTTCCAAAGTTCATTCACACCCTGTGAAATCACCTTGAGTCGCTGATAGTGACGTCTAGCTGGACTATGCAACTCGTGAGCAATACCCTTTTCAATGGGTGAGGGCTTAAACAATAATTTGGCATTTCGAAGTTCTTCCTCAATTTCTTGAATTTCCCAATCATGACCAGTATGGCCGGCTTGACGTGAAGCATGCAACAGCTGTAGTCGCTGGACGAGATTATTGGGATTGTGCCAGTAGGTAACATCTACAAGGGGTTTTAATGGCTTAAATGTCACCCCTGAAGCGGACACATTACGACGACCACTTTGACTATTGGGGAACATTTTTGTAATGATGGTTTTATATTTTTGATATATATTGGCATTCACTTGTTGAGTGGGATCATACTGTCTTTGTGGGCATGGGTGTCCAATAAAATGGATTTATATTTATCAAGGTCCTCTAGCGTATAATCTTGGGATGAGGGAGTCCGAGAGAATAGTAGCTTTAACAGTCCTGGTGTTAATTTTTAGTTGATCCTTTTAATGACAGCTTTAATATGACTAAATTTAATCGATGAATCACCAATTTTAAAACTATCATCCTCATAGCGAACACCATACGTGGAATCTGTGTTTCCAATAAATAGATTGGTGAAATAGGGTTCCTGTGTTTCCATAATATTTTATTAAAATGTTTTTCAGTTGAGCTTTATGTTGAGGGGTGGCCAAGAGTTGTGAAAATGGAGACGATCTGGAAGGGCAAGGCGTTTCGACCATGACCAAGGATTTCTTTTTTCTTAAAAACTCTGCAAGGTGTGATGCCTTTTTTGAGGCGTAAACACTTGTTCCTCATTATCCTCAACTTCGCTAACACAAGTTAAATCTTCCTGTTCCTCTTCCTCAGGGTCCTCGTGGTGCGTCTGAGTGGCTTGTGAAACGGTGGGTAGCGTTTCAGATGGCTTGAAAGAGGGTTTCAACATAGCTTTTAGCGGAGGGGCTAAATGTTGTTGAATAAACAATCTGCACGTGATCGTTTCAATTGACGGAACTTTTGACGAATAGTATTTTTGCTCTAATAATATGCTTTTTCAATTGACTCTCTGCTAAAGCCATGGTGTCGTGACAAATGACTTGAGAGGGAATGATACAGTGCCTTAAATAGCAATAAAATGATCAAACCCTAAGCGATACCGCCCTTGGTTGAGTTCACTTTGTTTGTCAATCACTAAACAGGCATGACGTTGTGTGTTCCAGCACTTGACACACAATTCTGTAAACATTTGAAAGGTCATACCCGGATTCACATGTTCATTATAAATGTGACGACTGTTCCTCTCGTCCTGGCGAAATAAAACAATGACATTGGCATTGTCACGAATCAACTGTTTGGACATTTTAGAATACGTTTGTCCAAGATAGAAGCAATCGATATGTTTGTGTCGACCCTTGCTGAAATAGCTTTGAATGATGCCTTGTCGTTCAGTGGATACATCATTGAAAATCATGAGTGAATCAGGCTTTACCTCATCCGGTGAAATAACATTTTCTTGCGTGGAAAATGTAAAATACCCCATATTCTCATTTTGTAATCCAGACATGACTTGATCCAGAAACACGTAGAGGGATTGGTAGAGAGATTTTGCGAAAATATAAATATTTTGAAAACACAGACCATTGGGCGCTGTAATAAGTGTCAGCAAAAGATTGGTCTTTCCACAGCCGGAAGGTCCCACAATGATGCAGCGAATGGAAGATGGAAACAGTGATCCATGGCGTTGTTCACGTGATGTGGGGCAGAGATGGGAAACCATGTCCTTCACGGGGAATGACTCTTGCAGCTTAATTATCTTCATTTCAACTAAGGCTTAGAGAGGCTAGCAGGCTGTCTATATACATCGCACCGAGCCTTGTCATAGAAACAGTAGACTCGTACTACAGGTTGACGATGGATGTCTTTGGACGTGCGTTGATGGTCAAAGCTAGGTCTATTCCCAAACATGATCCTGAACAAGAAACAGATCCTGCTAATTAACACTATGTGGATAGGTCAGTAGTGCCACGCACAAAACAAGGAGATTATGACTTTAAAGGAAAGCGGTTAACCCATGTAAAACATTCTCATGTGTCTACAGACGTTACTACAAAAAAGTATGTGGATAACAAGGTGTATGAGTTTTATGATAAAGTGCCTCAGCTTACGGTGGATGGCTATAGCGCTAATCATCACCGCATTATTCACGTGGAAGACCCACAAGAAGATGATGATGTCTGTACCAAGCGATACGTGACCTATGAAATGAAAAGGCTTTTTAAATTTATCCAATCTGTATTTTTAGTGTACCTGACAAATGTAAAACCTATGAATGAGAGAAACCATATACCGCTAGTTCATGACCAGCACTTGACCTATGTGCTTGCTTCGGGTTTAAGCCACTATCGACTACACCATGATGGAACCATTCACATCAAATATGTCATACCTGATGAGAACCATTTACAAATAGAGATAAATGGTCATAGGATGTTGGTCCATATCCATGAAATGGTCAATGCAGGAGACGAATTATCCTTTCATCTCTTGTTGACATGGGACGAAAAGCAAGCTGGAAAAACATAAACGATTTCCCACTTTATGTTTAATTGGAATATGCAGCCTTGAAATAACAATCTGACGTTAGTTGTGACTTAAACTTTCTTGTGAAAGGTTGTTGGTCATCATCATCATGGTGAAACAAAGATATGTGGTGAGAAAGACTAAAAATATGACCCTGTCCTTGGCAAAGCCTTCCCCTTCAACACAAGGGCGAGTGATTCCCGTCCCCAAACGAGCGGGATTTTTACCTGCATTATTCACTGGTCTGGCTGCTCTAGGTTCACTTTTAGGTGGCGCCAGTGCAGTGGCAAAAACTATTAAAGCCGCGCAACAGGACAAGCAACAACTCAAAGAAAGTCATCGACACAATGAAACGATGGAAGCCATTGCTATGGGGACTAGAAATGTCAATTTGAAGCCAGCCTTTTATCATCAAGGATTTGGAATTTCACCTTTTCGAAATAAAATAAAATAAAATAAAACATCTTTAACCTCAGCCATAGCAAGACATGCCCTGACGCATCAACAAGCGAAAAGCTATGCTAAACAACTGAAGCTTTCTCATTTTCGAGGTGTGTTTATGCGAAACCAATTACCCTCACGACCCTGGAAACATGAATGTGCTGTTGTCAATTTGGATGATCACCGAGGACCTGGAACACATTATGTAGCTTATGTCAAAGTGGGATCAACTGCATGGTACTTTGACAGTTTTGGGAAATTGCCCCCGCCCATGAAACTAGTGACCTATTTTGGAAACAGGATCAAGATATATTATAATGTGAAACGTGAGCAAACGTTCAACAGCCAACAGTGTGGACGTTTGTGTTTATTTTTTTTTATATAAGACGCAGCAAAAGCAAAAACGTCAACAATATGTCAGTGGAAAGTAAGACATTTACACTGCATGGACGTGGACCTGAAGTGAGCCTAGACTTTTACCCACCTATCGAATTGAGTGAAAACCCCTATGGTTTAGGACTGGTTTCTCTTGAAACGTACAGTCGAATATACAACATACGTGAAAATGTGAACAACAAGTTTTACTATGATGATTGTGTGCTCACCCTGAACTCTGGTGGATACACGATAGATGACATTTATGAACACATTTATATGGTGTTGATCAATGAATATGGTTTAAAGACATTTCTCGATGGAACGCGCAAGTTTGAACTTGTAGGAAATACCAACACTCATCGCTGCAGTATTTTTTCTACATTCAAGATTGACTTTAAAACACACCCCGATTCCATTGGTCCATTACTAGGATTTAAACCACGCGTGTTGGAGCCCAACAAAAAAACATGAATCAGACCATGAAGTGAAATTCATTGAGGACCATCATGTGTCGGTGACGTGTAATATTATTAGTCAAGTGTACACCAATCAAGAACCATCGCATTCGCTTTATGGCTTTATTGTAACATCGCCCAATGGCTATATTATTCGTGAAAACCCTCCAGTGGTGCTTTTTCATTCTGTGGCTGTCGATGGTATTAGTATAATAACATTAAGACTGATCAATAGAGAGCAACAACTCATTGATCTAGATTCTACCACACCAGTGACTTACAAGTTGTTGCTAAAGCCACTATGAAGTTTGTATATAAAGCAACAGCACCGTCTAGGAATGGTGTTAGTTGTTTACCACGTGAATACACGTTAATATCTCATAACAAGCAGATTTTACAGCATTTGGGTTACCACGTCAACCCCCGCGATGAATTCTATCCTAGAGGTAGCGAACCACATCGAGGAGCAACCAGGAGTGGTAAGAATTGATCTCCATTCTTATCAAGCTCAAACACCTGGACTCAATAACAATGATGAAATTCAATTTGTTATCAACAACCAAGATATTTACCCTCTACCGCATGAAAGTGTTATTCAGATTGAAGGTCGGCTCACCAAAGCCGATGGCTCTACACCCACCACATCCAAGTTAGCCAACCATGCTTTCGCCTTTCGCTTTTCTGAAGTGCGTTATGTGATTAACGATATCGTGGTGGATAGCACTCGAAATGTGGGTATTTCCAGTGTCATGAAACTATATCCCTCTTATGGCGAGGAAGAAGCTAAAACACTTTGCATGGCGGGTTGGTGCCCTGACTCGATCAATGACTGGATGGTACACACCGATGGCACCTTTACTGGATATTTACCTCTTAAACTGATTTTAGGCTTTGCTGAAGATCACAGGCGCATTGTGGTCAACGCAAGGCAAGTGCTTTATCTGGTGAGAGACAGGAGTGATAATAATGCACTCAAGGGAGCCGACAATGCCCCCATTGATTCAAAAATTCAATTACGACGCTTGCTATGGAAAGTGCCTCATATGACCCTTAACGATAGCAAAAAACTGGACAAACTCAAGATGGTAAAGAGAGATATACCTCTACCCATGGAATTTAGAAGCTGGGCACTCCATGAGTACCCGCTATTGCCCACCACCAACACACACAGTTGGTCTATAAAACAGCCCGCTATACAGAGAGACCTCTCTACATGATTGTGGGTTTTCAAACGAATCGCAAGTATCAACAAACCAAAGATGCCACGCAATTTGATCACCTGCAATTGAGAAATGCACGTCTTTTCCTCAACGGTGCTGTGTTTCCCTATGAAGGGCTGGATTTAGATTTTTCAAAAAATAAGTTTGGCCCCCTGTACGACTTGTTTTCTAAATTTAGATGGTCGTATTATCAAAAAGAGAAGTGTCCTATGTTGTCACCCCAAGCTTTTAAGACAAGGGCGCCACTGATTGCCTCTGACTGTTCCTACTTGGAAGAGTCTGTCAAACCATCCAATATTGACATTCGACTAGATTTTGAAACGTATGACAATGTTCCAGCCAATACCACGGCCTACTGTTTGATTATGCATCACAAACAAGTCAACTATTATCCACTGTCCAACTAAGTGACAAGTGTATAAATAGCAGGTCAACCCACATCAAACCGCTCAGTCATTTCTTGCTTTCAAGCCTCAAGAGAAGTTACATCCATGAATTTAAAATCTGAGAAACAACGTTTCAAGACCTTCGTGGCGTGGCCGGTGCCTTTTATAAACCCTCAAGCCTTAGCGGCCGCTGGATTCTACTATTTAAAACACGTGATGAAGTGAAATGTGTGTTTTGTCCCATCATCTTAGACCAATGGCAAGAGAGCGATGAACCCATGCAGGAACATCAGCGCTGGTCACCTGCCTGCCCCTACCTATGGAGAATGGAGGTGGGTAATATACCCTATCATTCAAGTTACCCCTCACTCATGCCACTGAGTGATGAAAAAAGTTATGATACGTGTGGACGTTATGATGTCAACAGTGCTTCAGTGAGCAGCTCACAGTCAAAAACACCCAGTTTAGAGACATTGGAATATCATCGGTGTTATGGACACTATAAACACAAAAGATTTTGTTGTTGTATGAGATGGTACCGCCTCTATCCTAGAATGAAAAAAGAATGTAAAACTTGTTATGCTAATAAAATAATGTAATAAAAAATTGGTTGTTGTTGTTATATTATTATTTCTTATGCACCCTCTGTCATATCCTAACCTCCATAGTGACTACTCGATGTTTTTATTTTCTTTTACTAGAATGGAATGTAAGTAAATGACATGGGTACACCTTACAGAACAATTGTCAGTCTGTGGTCAGTTGGACTTGATCCAGACAAGAGTGAACATGTTGCGTACACTAATCGTCGACTGTCAAGGATTTAAAATAGGAGATAACAAATTTATATTTAAAGAAGTGGCCATTGTCGATTGTTCCACTTTTTGGATATCGCAAGCTACCCATTTGGTGTTTAAACCACCTTATGCGTTTGATTTGTTGTGTGATAAAGACCGTAAACAAACCCAGTGGATTGAAACTCATATGCAACTGGACTAGAAGCAACGAACCATTTCATATAAGCACCTGGACATGGTCATGAAAGACCACTTGTCTTCTGCCCATGTAGTATTTGTGAAAGGTAGTGAAAAACGTCAATGGCTACAACCATTTTTGGCGTCTTACTGTCAATGTATCGATTTAATGGACATGGGCTGTCCCTCTCTGCAAACACTCATGGACCGCTACCCCTGTGACAACATTACCTATAAAGCTCTGGCACAAGTGTGGCAATTGTTTCATTGGCTAACCACCAATGCCTGCTGGGAGTTGTTAAATAAAATTAAAACTGAAGGTTTACCTGTGGATGCCACCAGTGAGATTTCTACAAGCGACGTGTAAACATCAACGTGATACCGTGGAGAAAGGGGATGCTACCGATAAAGCGATTGGAAAGTTCTTTGTGTGCAAAAAGAAACTAGACAGTTTTACCAAAGAAGAATTATTGGCTCTTCCAAAATTATTCATTTATTACGTCGCAGCAAATGCCGTGAAAGAAATCTGGCAACATGTACCAAAATCATGGACTCAAGACCCTGTGTTAATTGAATTACAACCATGTACGGATTATGATCACCATAAGCAAGTGGCTATGGCAAAAAATACCATCTATGCGACAGTGCGCCACTTGCCAGCTGGTCAAACTGTATCACGGTCATAAACGTCCATGTAAAGACTTTGTTTCTTCATTCCACGGGTGTGATGGAGAAAAAAAGCAGCAACAACAATCATCATCCACAGAGGAGGAGGAGGAAGATCAAACCTTTTCTCCACCTATGGAAAAGGATATGCCAGACCTGTACTGGCAATGGCGTCATTGACAAAGTAATTCAATACTTGACTTTCGAAATCTACCTACCTGGTTATTATTTGTGTGGTCCTGGAACTTGTCTTGAAGAACCTTTTGGATCGAGCATGCACCTTTCTTATCACCAGAGGCATTCTACATTAAGACGTGTAGCGGATAAAGTATCGTTGAAAAGCTAAACAACGTTTGACATCCTGTGATGTCTCAGTGGGGGAGAGGTTGGCAGCCCTCATTGTGATTAGTGTTATAAAAGGAAAGTTAATGATGAGTGGACATGAACATTGAAAAGGATTGAGGAATTGGTATTTCTTCGTATTCTATTTTGTAAAGCCATATATGTTGTGAAATAAAAACAAGGTTTACAAGATCACAATGTCTTTTAATTTTAAAATGGTGATAGCCATTTCTTCATTATCATTTTTTCACACATGAATATTTACAATTTCCACTTTTCATTTTTTACATTCTCCTTGTTTAGTTTACACATTCTGTACATTTTTGTTGTTGTGAAATAAAAACAAGGTTTACCAGATCACAATGTCTTTTAATTTTTAAAATGGTGATAGCCATTTCTTCATTTTCATTTTTTCACACATGAACATTTACAATTTCCACTTTTCATTTTTTTACATTCTCCTTGTTTAGTTTACACATTCTGTACATTTTTGTTGTTGTGAAATAAAAACAAGGTTTACCAGATCGCAATGTCTTTTAATTTAATTTTTCACACATGGATATTTACAATTTCCACTTTACATTTTTTACATTTCCCTTGTTTAGTTCACACACTCTGTACATTTTTGTTGTTGTGAAATAAAAACAAGGTTTACCAGATCATAATGTCTTTTAATTTTAAAATGGTGATAGCCATTTCACTTTTTCACACATGGATATTTACAATTTCCACTTTACATTTTTTACATTATCCTTTGTTTAGTTCACACATTCTGTACATTTTTTAAAATCTTTTTCGTAATATATAAAAGCAAAATTTTACACTAAAATGTATTACATATCTTATTTTTACTAAACTACAGTAGCCTAACATTATACATTCTACTTACAGTTTTTACAAAAAATATTACAATATAAAACACACTACAAATATTACAATATAGTGATCATTAGACTAAGTAAAGTAATAGTCGTCAATGCGACTGTTTCCCCAAGCAAGAGTATCAAATGTGTTGGGTATAATGAATCGTTTGTTGTCTTCGTTACTTAAAGCAACTTTGTTCAGCAAATTGGTATGTAGCTGATGATTTTTACTTCTAAATACACACATTTTCTTATATTATACAGGTGGGTTACTAACTATACAGTTTTTATAATCACTTATGTCTAACTCTTTAGTAACAACATTCTTCTTTACCCCTTTTAATTTTTTACTACTACATCATCAATTGTCATATAGCTGTATGATTTAGATTTTGTGCCTACAAATGTGTCTATAACAACACCAGCACATTCATCCTTAAATTTACCAAGAACCTTTTTGTTTACAAGAGGTAAATTGTAAATATTATCCTCGGGATAGTCACTTGTATCAAACCTATTTAACTCAGTTTTGATATCCTCATAAAATTAATCAGTTTTAAATTCATAAATAAAAGAATCTGTATCTGTATAGAGTAATTTTGCATTATCATGATAGTTTTCCTTAACATAATCATAGTGAAATTCATACATAAGTGTTTTTGACAATTCCAGAATGGCGTACCCCACATATATGGGTTTGTTGTAGGTTACTTTAAGAGGATTCATTTGTATTACAACTAAATCCTCATGAATAATAGAACAGCTATGGAAGTTAGGCTTGCTTATTAAGTTGTTCGCACCATACCTTTGACCTTCATTCTCCCACTTTGTTATCAGCTTTACATCAACTCGCTTATCAACATTCTCCATAGTCTTTCCAAAAACGCTATTATTCATAAGTTTATAAAAATCTTTTTCAAATGCATTTGTTGATAGTGTTCTTAAATTATTGATCAGATCAATATATGGTTTGAGCCATGCTGACTCATGAAATTGTAATACACGATGAATTTTAGTTAGTTTTAATCCATGCTGTAGACACTGTTTTAAGTTTTGATAATGTATTACATATTTACATTTATTATTTACATTAGCATTAACATTTTTGTTCGTGATGTAATGGACGGAGATTTCATATTCTCAGGACAAAATGGTAGATCATTATTTTCATCATGTAACTATTTAGGATACTCGAGATTTACCTCTAAAATATATCCTTTATCATCGCTATCATTAAGAGTGTCAACACGTAAGACATCAATTTCAGGTTGCGTCAATCAGCGAAAATCTTTTAGTGGTAGATATTGACTCATAGCCCAACCATATTGGTTATTTGCATCGAGGTAGACAATATACATTGACTCTTTGCAAGGTTTGTAGCTGGGCATGTATTTATTGTTGGCTTTAGAATATCGCCCACTACACTGGCTTAATCCACCTCAAATTGAAGATTTTATAAAATTGATCATGTCTATATCAGTCATCAATTCTAAATTTACTTTTGTCTTTTTCAACATTGAACTGAAACTTAACCCAGGAGCAGTAAAATACTGACAAGGATCAAGGTCATAAGCTTTCATACAAACATTCCGGAAATTTTCAAAAACATCTGCTAATAACAACACATCTGTCTTCAAATATATGTCTGAAAATTCACCTAAAGTTTGAATATCAAACTGTGCCCATACACGTTGTGCATGTAAATATTCCTGATCACTGATATGACTTGTGTTTAAGGAACTGTTAAATGCATCTTTTGGTGGTAAAGAACACTCCTCAAGACGTTCCACACAGTTAATATATTCATAAGGGAATATAACCTTTTGACGGATCAAATTAAAATCATCTTCTTTAGGAAAGACACGTTGAATTTCACGAAACTGGTCTGATTTTAAATTACTAGCAAATTTATCAAGACTACTCGGCATAAAACAGAATTAATCTAAAAATCGCAGTTTTTTTAGTGTCAGTTTTGCTGTATTTTGTGACCGATATGTATTGTTCCTTATTATTTGCAATCGCATCAATTTTCACATCTGAAGCTCCAAATTCTTTAACGATAAAGTTGTTATCGTATTTGCTACCGTTGTGTAGAATGACTGGATTGAATTTAGTTACTCTATAATTTAAATTACATTCTTGGTGAGCAGCACCACGATATTTCCCTGTTAAATGGTCATGATCGCGAACCCTGTCCGTATATAAACATTCACCACATATAAAACAATTCGTTTCAGTTTCAAAACACGTTTGCTGTGTTGATGTTAGTGGTTCCATTGGAATGATCGTATTTAAAATAGAGGATATACCGATGGCATCTTTTTCAAGTCTTTCCATAAAATCATTAGGTGCATCAGGTCCTCTATAGAGCTCAAACTTATTTAAAGAGTCATCATAACTACATTTAATATAATATGCAAAGCTAAAAGGTTCATGAATGTGAGTAGTGTTGGTAAAAGGTTGGGCTGGATTCGATGAACATGTATTAAATGGTTTTAGCAAAGCCTCGAAGTCAGCATATATAACAAATGGTACTCGAAGCTGTTTCTCATAATCCTTAAATTTTAGAATGTTATTTTTAGGAGTGGGTAATACTGTGCACACATGATTACAACCCCATTTTTGATGTTGAGTTAATTGATCCTCTTTTCCAAAATATAACAAACAACCATCACACAACCACTTCTTACCTTTATATTTTGATAGCTGACTACCAACAAGTCTACTAAAATGTTTTATCCAACAATAGTGGGCATTTTCACCTTTAGTTATGTACAGTAAATTTACATGAGCATCCTTTTTTTCTTGAGTGTAATATAAAGGACCAACTATACTCTTGTTTTCAATTCCATAAACATTAATACTTACACTGTTCAGCTCTTCAAAACGTTTAATGTCTTTTATCGCCATAGGTAATTCTATTTCTTTTAAATCTAACACTGAGGAATAGTGAGGATAAGATGACGTTCTATTCTCATGCATCACTGCTGGAGCTGGATGAAGAGCTGAGGTTACAGCCCACGCAAATCATGCTTGATCACTATTCATAACGTTCACAAAAGCTTTCTTACGTTTGATCCATTCTGGCAAATCAATATATGATGATGCTCGAAGGGGTTATACTTATTCAAGTTGGTTTCTAAATAAAGTACTTCAACCAACGCCCAGCCTGGCGTTCCCTTTCCTGGAACTCTTCACTCTTCACAATGATAGCACTTGAAATATCTTGGTACATATCACTGATATCAGTTGATTCACTAACAATTATGTTTTTGTATTAAGAGATTTGATATCCGTAATTTCACCTTCGCTCCCAGTTTTTACATACAGCCCAAAGAGTTCAAAATTCATTTTAAATGATTTATGCTCTACTAAAACATTTTCTACCAAGCCAAACACGCTAGGTTGAACAGTCTTTAAAATGATTCAATACTTTGAATTTTTTCTTCACTATGAAGTCTGTAACTAACAATTCGACTTTTAAACGCGCTACCAATTTGTTGAATATTCGCAGAATTTCTTTCATGGCAAGCGTTATTTTTATGATGAATACTGCGTAAATGTCCATGAATGATTGAAGAAGGTATATCAATATTACATACATCACAATGTGTTATCGAAGGTTCACCATTCTTCTTTCTTTTTGTTGCCCAACTATTTTCACAATCTTGAGATCGTTTACACTTTTGAGCATCACATTTGTTTAAAGGTTCCGTGCTAGTTAATGGTTTTACAGATTTCAACTCCTGTTATTCTCCATGCACTTCAACCATGTGGGATTGATATCGCTTTACAGCAGAAAAACCAAGATCACAATCTGAACATGAGAAAGGTGATAAACGGGCATGCATTAAATTTACATGTCGTGTAAGACTATCTTGTCTGTTAAATGTGGTAGCACAATGACTGCACACAAACATTTTAATGTTATGTTTAGCATTTGCATGCCGTTGAAGGTTGTCAGGTCTTGAGAATTCTTTCCTACAGTCACCACACTTGAACATGATGATCACTTTCCAAATTACCTATAAAAGAAAGAAATCATAAATGTTAATAAAAGATTAAACAAAGTAAAATATAAATAGTTGAATTACATTCCAGTCAATGGTCATATCAGCGTATTTAAATCAATCATCTGTGAACTCCTAGCAAGTTTAATTTCATGTAGTTCTAACTGGGGGTTACTATATAAACCACTGTCACTGACACCTAGCGGTGAACATTGGAACTTGATAGAGTGGTAGAAACCAGCGGTTGCCAGTTAAGTGAGCTAGGTGTGACGTCATAGCCAGTCTTAAAGCAAGTCTAAACTTGTAGAACATGTCACGTGATAGAACCCAGCGATCGCCAGTTAAGTGAGCTAAGTGTGATGTCATTGCCAGTCTTAAAACAAGTTTAAACTTGTAGAACATGTCACGTGATAGAAACCAGCAGCCACCAGTTAAGTGAGCTAAGTGTGACGTCATAGCCAGTCTTAAAACAAGTCTAAACTTGTAGAACATGTCACGTGATAGAAACCAGCAGCCACCAGTTAAGTGAGTTAAGTGTGACGTCATAGTCAGTCATAAAGCAAGTCTAAACTTGTAAAACATGTCACGTTACAAGGTTAAGTTAGGTAAAGTTAGGTTATGTTAGGTGAACTGAGGATAACTCTTTAAATATTCCCTATGTTACTGACACCTAGCAATGAACATTCGGACTTAATAGAGCGGTAATCAAAATCTAACCTACAAATTTAGCTTTACACACCATGATCAAGTAGTTCCAACTTTTGACTGCCAAATATACCATTTTCACTGACATGTAGTGGTGAACGTTGGAAAATATCACTCTATCTGTTTAAAAGTTATTAGAGGGGCACTTACCTTTTTATAATTTATCAACTGCTGCCACTGAATGAACAGATTGTAGGAATCTGGTAACCTACAGGTACCCAATTATCTGTAAACAAATCAATCAATCAATCAATCAATCAATAAATACATTCCAATCAATAACTTCAACATCAATTAGTAATAAAAGACTACAATCCATTAATAATAAGTACTTACCTTGCAAAATAATTTAATGATTTTCAACCAAAAGGCTTTTTACAACTCTTGAGCAGTAATAGAACACTGTTCACACAAAGCGAGTAATAAAGACTGACAGTAGGGAAATATATGACACCTCTCTTATATAAACTCTCATCGCTCCTGTCAGAAGTTTTTTGCAGATCATTACAATTCCTTTCACAATACAGCTGAGAGTCCAAAGTACACTAGGAACACCTGTGTGGTATCCAATGACTGCTGACTTTGTATGATCATCACCCATTGTCTTAATCAACACCTGGGGTTTCAAATTACTGCAGCGTTAGTCATAGCAATAGAACTGTGCGTTATCTGCCATGTCAGCAACATGACACCGGAAGGAACACCTGTGTAATATCCAATGACTGCTAACTTTGCATAATCATCATCCATTGTCTTGATGAACACCTAGGGTTTCAAATTACTGCAGCGTTAGTCATAGCAACAGAACTGTGTGCTCTCTGCCATGTCTGAAATATGACACAGGAAATAACAAGTTAGTTTACTGCACGTAACATCTCCACATTTTTATCATCTTAAGAACATGTATTATTCTCTTTCAACTACAAATGACACATGCATCCACCAAGTTAGATCCCTTGACCTGCCCTCAAATGGCATGTGCCTCGTGTACTAGGGTGTGTGTGTGCATTAACCCTAACGTTACGTACGAACTAATCAGGTTGTGACTTGTTAGCTCTTATCGTGCACGTGTACAGGTGAACACCTGTGTGTTAGGTCATATTACACATGAACTCGCATTTTCTCACGTATGAACCAAAACAGAATGTGACTTGTTTCACTAGGAGGACGGTAATAATGACATCTCATACGTGTTCACATGTATTTCGTCACTTTTCTTTCATATCGTTTTCACATTATAGTAGTGGGGAATTAGTGAACAACGTCAGTTCAACACACTGCTTTTCACGCAAAATGTAGTTAGGCCCTTTGACATAATTTAAATAAATTCATGGGCTAGTCCGTAGCGATCAGGCCAAAGGGACCCGTCAACAAGGACCCGTCAACAATGACCCGTCCACAAGGACCTGTCAACAAGGACCTGTCAACAATGACCTGTCCACAGGGAACCGCTCCCCCCCCCCCACCTCTTACAAAAGCCATGAATGGGCATGCGTAAAAACAAAAAACAAGCATGTTAATTCATAGTGGCTATCCACCGTACACATGCACTTTATGTAGAACAAAGTTTAATTCCATATTGCCATTCAAACTCTCACATGTTGCACTTGGAAAGAGAGATTTTCTAAAAATTTACAATTTCACCCTCTAGTAGGGGTAGGTTTTATTTTGGGGTTGAAATATGTTGTCCAATGGAAAGGGGGTGTCAGCCTGAGTTCAATGACACCTCATTCGTCAAAATCCGACCATGCGTTCGAGAGATATCGCGCCGCCGCCATCTTGTGTGGAGGAATGCGGAGGTGGAGGGTGTAGAACCCCTAAAAAACCACTACTAACGAAGATTATATTCAGTCACAGGGCCGCCAACTGTATTGCTCTATTAGGCTACATTATGCCAGGTATACTGTATTTCGAACTAATTAGAAATTTCGATATTACCAACTTAATTTAGTCATTATTCCAGATAGTTCCATTTAGATTAATCATTGGCATGAATCTTAAGTTTTAAGAAAAGTAGGCTCTTTAGTTCGTCACATAACTTCTTGTTTAAAACCGTAACACGAAAGCTTCTTTTTCAAGAATGTTGGGCTTTATCCATTCACCTATGTATTTGAATTTCTCTACCTGTGTTATGTGTCCTCCTTTCACCGTAAGTTATCTGGGTTCGGACTTGATGTTCGTTATAAACATCGTTACGCTCTACTCAGGAGGACGATTGAACCTGCTTAGCTGATGTGTTGGCCTAGTGTGTTTTTTTTCTCCAAATTGGTGATTGTCGATTTTGGTTCTGAATTTACATTTGTCCCGTACAATGTCTTCTGAGATGTTGATTTCCTGGAGATCTGTTACAATTTCACGAAGCCTGCAGTTCTTGGATTTTTATGAAAGGGCCAGGTTAAGAATTATTCTAGTTAGTCTGTTATTTTTCATTCTGATAAAGTGTCCATAACATTTCAACCGTCTTTCCCGAAAAGTGTGAGAGACTTTTTCGGAATGAAAATATATTTCCTGGGATGATTCTTTCCTCCATATTCCCTCTACACAAACTGGACCAAACTTGTTTCTTAACATTTTCCTTTTTTGTTTATATCCGCCACCAGTGATTAATGCTTCTTATGCATACAACGCTTCAGGTTTGAATACAGTATTATATTGTGAGGTTAGAAGCCATTTTTCAGTGTTGTCTAAGTAAACAAAAGTTTGGTGCTTTTCAGTCGGTCAACACGAATGTACCCACAAAGAGCTGGGTTATGTCCTAATCCTGAAATAAATTACATGAGATTAATAAATAAACTAGGATGACCAGTTTCGATCGTCAAGCGATCATCATCAGATCCATTACACTTAGGCTATAACATCCATGTTTGAGAATACAGGTGAAAAATATTTACAATATGTACAATTATTTAGTTGGAGTATTGGTAATGCAATTGTTGGTGTATGCTAAATGTAGTATATCCAATGTTAGGTGAAATGCTAAAATGGTGATAAAAATCCGGAGTTTGTCTGTTTGGGGTGATTATATGGTTGCACAAAATCAACTAAGGTTATACTGTAATAATACAGGCTGATACCTATCCGGTTGTCTTCCTGATTGGAACTTCGAGTAGTTTCGTGTTCACTTTAGCACCAGTTTTGGTCGACTAACCCGGGTGTTAACTGGACGAAACTGGTTTTTTCCTTTCTCCCCCCCCCCCCCTTTTGTTCCTGTGTGCTTTCTGGATCAGTGCTATGTTTATTTGTGTGACGTTGCCAAATCTAAATAAGGAAGACAACCGGATAAGTATCAGCCTGTATTATTACAGTATAACCATAGATTTTGTATAACCATGTAATCACCCCAAACAGACAAACTCCGGATTTTTATCACCATTTTAGCATTTCACCTAACATTAGATACCCGGTACTACATTTAGCATACACCGACAGTTGCATTACCAAAAGCGCAACTAAATAATTGTACATATTGTAAATATTCATCACCTGTATTCTACCGACAGCAGTGGCTCAGCTGGCTAAAGCGCAGCGTTAGGTCATGGGACCAAGCTCTCTGCTGACCCGGTATACGTGTGGGTTCGAGCCCCACCGTCGGCCGTCCTTGAAATGGTTTTCCGTGGTTTTCCATTTTCAACACCAGGCAAATGCTGGGACGGTACCTTCTGATAGGCCACGGCCGATTCCTTCCACATCCTTGCCCAGTTTCATTCATCTTCATCCATTCCATCTCTCATCCCGACGCGCAGGTCGCCCACGGGCGTCGAATAGAAAGACCTGCACTCGGCCTCTGAGGAGGCCACACGACAAAAAAAAAGTATTCTCAAACATAGATGTTATAGCCTAAGTGTAATGGATCTGATGATGATCGCTTGACGATCGAAATTGGTCATCCTAGTGTATTTATTAATCTCATATAATTTATTTCAGGATTAGGGCAAAACCCAGCTCTTTTTGGGTACATTCGTGTTGACCAACTGAAAAGCACCAAACTTTTGTTACTGTATTATAGTGTCGTAAGTTTTGCTTTCCGAGATAATGACTGTTTTTATTATATACTAGCTGAAGTACCCGTGCTTCGCTACGCGTCATAAATAAATTAAAATATGAAGGTGACAGTTAAAACAGGGGATAGACGAGGTGCTGCGCAGAGGGAGATTAAGGATGGAACATTTTGTCCAACTACACCGCTCGGCGTTGACCGTGTTTTATAGCACAAATTTAGGTTTTACTCGCTAACGGTTGGAGATACCTTTCGGATAGAAAATGTAATTTTTAACCTCGTATATACCATCAAAAGTTTGCTATTTCTTAGCGTTCTCTTTGTATTTGAAATGGAAATATGAAAGTTTTAAACCAAAGGGTGTAGTGAAGTCACTAAAATGGTCGCCATCTTTAAATAGTACAAAGTATTGAAATCAAAAGTAACCTATATGTTAACCAGGTAAATCAGCTACTTCCATGTAAAATTCATGTAAATCGGATCAGTGGTACTTGCGTAATTGAGTAATACATAGACGCACATCATCTCATTTTTAGCCTCGCTTCGCTCGCGTCATAGTCGTGTCATATTGTTATTCAATGAAATGCAGGTTTAACCCCATTAACACCCCTTTAGAACCTGAATATCCAAAAATCCCTCCTTGGTAGACGTTTTCGACACACAACAAACATATCCCCAAAATATCATTCTTCTAACTTTAATCGTTTGTGTTGGTCGATGAGAGTGTACATCCAAAAATCCTTCCTTAGGGGACTTTTTCTTCCAGAATTTCACCCCTCCCCATAGGCCCCTTAAATTGGATTTATGAAAAAACGGTCGAACACATATTTATTTTATTTATTTATTAGCCTATTTTCAATTTTGAAAAAATAGGCTTATGAGATCACCTTTTGTCTGTGTGTGTGTGTGTGTGTGTGTGTGAGGTGTGTGTGTGTGTCCCCCTAATAAAATCTAAACGGCTGGAGCGATTTCAATGAAACTCGGCAAGTTTATATAGCAATATTCCCGGCGACCTCGACCGTGCCCTTCAAATTTTGTTACGTCTCACCTATCCTACATGGCGGCTGTGCGAAATATTTCACTAGCATTCAATATCTCCGAAACTATTACCGATATCGCCCTGAAATTGTGTACGGTGATAAAGGGCACTACTAGAAGTTCACCTATGAGACTTTCAAAAACCTGATGACTACAAAACTAACATGGCGGCCAAGCGAATTTGAGACTTTTAAATAGACGCTTCTCGCGATTTAACTATCCAATCGTAATGAAACTTGGTACAGCAAATGTTTATACACATTGTAATCCACTGAAGTCTAATTTAGTTCAATTGTTTACATAACCTCAAAATGGCGGCTGTGCGAAATATTTAAACTGACATTCTATATCTCCGAAACTATTACAGATATCACCCTGCAATTTTGTACGGTGATGAAGGGTACTGATACAAGTTTACCTATGTATATTTCATAAACCTGTAAAGTACAAAACGAACATGGCGACCAAGCGAATTTGAAATATTTTAATAGACTTTTCTCGTGATTTAACTCTCTGAGCGCAGTGAAATGTGGTACAGTAAATGATTTTGCACATTGTAATGCACTGCCATCTGATTTAATTCAATTGTTTACATAACCTCAAGATGGCGGCTGTGCGAAATTTTAAAATTAAGTTTTTATTTCTTGTGTTGTAATCATGCGATCGAAGTGAAAGTTTGAATAATGAACCTAGGCAATAATTGTTCTTGAATGGTGCATAACTCTATAGCCTATACATATAACAATCCTAAATGGCGAGCTTCCGAAATATTTAAACGGTTCTCATTATCTATGAATCTTTTACAGCAACCAAACTGATTTTTTAATGTTCATAGAGACTATGAACATATGTTCACCTATAGGACTTTCAGTAACCTGGTGAGCACAAATCCAACATGGCGGTGACGCGAAGTATAAATATTTAAATGGACGTTTCTCGCGAATGAACTATTCGAGTGCCGTGAAACTTTGCACGTTAAATGCTTATACAAATGTTGATCCACTGGCATCTAATTTATTTCAATCGTTTGCATAATCACAAGATGGCTGCAGTGCGTAATTTTAAAATCTCGTTTTTACTTCTTGTGTTCTAATCATGCGATTGAAGTTTGAATAGCACACGTACACAATAATCTTAATGTAATAGTACAAAAATAAAAATCCAACCTGGCGACCATCTGAAATATTTAGACGGTCCTCAATATCTACGAATCTGTTACAGCAATTAAACTGAAATTTTGTATGCTGATAGAGGCAATTAACATGAGCAGGATATATGAAAATAGGCTGTATAGTTCTTCACGGAACTACTTGTTTATTTATTTATTTTTAAGCTGATTGATTCCCTCCGAGTTTCAAACTCCTCGCCTATGTCGTTTAAGAGATACACGGTCCGTTAGGAATCTTTCAACTCCCACTTTTCATCCCTTTCACCTCATAATATACACTACATCGAAAAACCATTAGACATGTGTCAGCTTATTTTTAATGATTAGTATATATGCCAAGTATCACATCCCCAAATGAAACCACTCGTGAGATATTGTTATTCAATGAAATGTACGTTTACCCCCCTTAACACCTATTTAGAACCTGAATATTCAAAACTCTTTCCTTAGTGGACGTTTTCGACATACAACGAACATATCCCCAAAATTTCATGTTTCTAACTTTAATAATTTTGGCTGGGCTATGATGAGTGAGTGAGTCAGTCAGGACATTTCCTTTCATTTATTTTTGATAATTTCACCCCTCCCCATGAACCCCTTAAATTGGATTTATGAAACAAACGGTCGAACACCTATTTACTTATTTAAAGCTGTTTTCCCCCTGAGTTTGATGAGTGAGTAAGTGAGTCAATCAGTTAGGACACTTTCATTCCTGTTTTTTTCCCCCAGAATTTCACCTCTCTCCAAGGGCCTCCTTTAAATTGGATTTATGAAAAAAAAATAGTCGAACACCTATTTACTTGTATTTTAAGCTGTTCTTTTTCCGCCGAATTTCAAACTTCTCGCCTATGTCCTTTAAGAGATACACGCTCCGTCCAGAATCCCTCAACCCCCACTTTTCACCCCTTTCACCTCATAATAATACACCACATCGAAAAACCCTTAGACAAATGTCTGATTATTTTTAATGATTAGTTTATATACCGAATATCACATCCCCTAAGAAACAACTCATGACATATCGTTATTCAATGAAATGCACGTTTACCCCCTTAACATCTCTTTAAAACCCGAATAAACAAAAATCATTCCTTAATTAACGTTTTCAACATACAACGAACATATTCCCAAAATTTCATTTTTCCAACTTTAATAGTTTTCGCTGGGCGTGATGAGTGAGTGAGTCAGCCGGACATTTTCTTTCAATTATTTTTACCAGAATTTCACCCCTCCCCATGGGCCCCTTAAATTGGATTGATGAAAAAACGCTTGAACACCTATTAACTTATTTTTAAAGCTGTCTTTTCCCCCTGAGTTTGGTGAGTGAGTGAGTTAGTCAGTTAGGACACTTTCTCTCCTTTTTCCCCCCAGAATTTCACCCCACTCCATTGGCCCCTTAAATTAATTTATGAAAAAACGGTCGAACACCGATTTACTTATCTTTTTAGCTGATGTTTTTTCGCTGCGTTTCAAATTTCTCGCCTATGTCGTTTAAGAGATAGGCCTACACGCTCCGTTAGGAATCCATCAACCCCCACTTTTCACCCCTTTCACCTCATAATAATACACCACATCGAAAAACCCTTAGACACATGTCTGCTTATTTTTAATGATTAGTTTATATGCCGAGTATCACATCCACAAATGAAACCACTTGTGAGATATTGTTATTCAATGAAATGCAGGTTTAACCCCCTTAAGACCCCTTTAGAGCCTGAATATCCAAAAATCCTCCCTTAGTGTACGGGTTTGACATACAACGAACATATCCCCAAAATGCCATGTTTCCAACTTCAATATTTTTGGCTGGGCGATGATGAGTGAGTGAATGAGTCAGGACATTTTCTTTCATTGTTTTTCCTTCAAAATTTCACCCCTCCCGATGAACCCCTTGAATTTGATTGATAAAAAAAACTGTCGAACAGCTATTTACTTACTTTAAAGCAGTTTTCCCCCTGAGTTTGATGAGTGAGTCAGTCAGTCAATCAGTTAGGACATTTTCTTTCCTTCCCCCCCCCCCCCAGAATTTCACCCCTCCCCATGGGCCTCTTAAATTGGATTTATGAAAAAACGGTCAAGCACATATTTACTTATTTTTAAGCTGATTTTTTTCCGCTGAGTTTCAAACTCCTCGCCTATGTCGTTTAAGACATACACGCTACGCTAGGAATCTTTCAATCCCTACTTTTCACCCCTTTCACCTCATAATATACACCACATCGAAAAACCCTCAGACACGTGTCTTACTTTTTAATGATGAGTTTATATGCCGTGTATCACATCCCCCAATGAAACCAATCGGGAGATATTGTTATTCAATGTAATGCAGGTTTAACCCCATTAAGACCCCTTTAGAACCTGAATATCCGAAAATCCTCCCTTAGTAGACTGTTTTGAAATACAATGAACATATCCCCAAACTGTCATGTTTCTAACTTCAATAATTTTGGCTGGGCGATGAGTGAGTGAGTGAGTGAGTGAGTGAGTGAGTCAGGACATTTTCTTTCAATTTTCTTTTTTCAGAATTTCACCCCTCCCCATGAACCCCTTAAATTTGATTTTAGAAAAAAAAACTGTCGAACAGCTATTTACTTACTTTAAAGCAGTTTTCCCCCTGAGTTTGATGAGTGAGTCAGTCAGTCAATCAGTTAGGACACTTTCTTTCCTGTTTCTCCCCCCCCCCCTCCCCTTCAGAATTTCACCCCTCCCCATGGGCCCCTTAAATTGGATTTATGATAAAACGGTCAAACACATATTTACTTATTTTTATGCTGATTTTTTCCCGCTGAGTTTCAAACTCCTCGCCTATGTCGTTTAAGAGATACACGCTCCGTTAGGAATCTTTCAATCCCCACTTTTCACCCCTTTCACCTCATAATATACACCACATCGAAAAACCCTCCGACTCGTGTCTTCTTATTTTTAATGATGAGTTTATGTGCCGAGTATCACATCCCCCAATGAAACCAATCGGGAGATATTGCTGTTCAATGAAATGCAGGTCTACCCCCTTAACACCCCTTTAGAACCAGAATATCCAAAATTCCTCTCTTAGTGGGCATTTGCGGCCCTTGGGGAAGCTGCATACCAAATTTCATTCCAATCCGTTTGATGGTTTCTGAGATTTCGTGATGAATGAATGAGTGAGTGAGTGGTATTTGACAAATATATAGTAGAAGATAGTGTCAAGTCTTTGTTATGCTAAACTCGGTTGACAGTGCTGTGTGAGAAGTTGAGTAACTAACGTGATTTCAAGTAGAGATCCTCATTTTCTTTACCGGTAGTGCAGAGCGCAAATGGCATCCAGTCAGCCGTGTATCGACTTGAGCTATGTTGCCATGGAAACTATCCGCCTTGCCATTCCTTCAGGAGTATATTTTATGATTTGATTAGCATGTTCTTGAGTGCAAAAGGGTCGAAATCAGAAGAATGAGAAAGACTATCGAAAATTCATGTAGCCAGCGGTTCCTTCTGGGTCCTAAACTATGTGTATGCAAAATTCGGTTGAGATTGGTGTAACGGTGTAGATTTGTATACGGAACAGACCCACCCACATACCCACATACATACATACAGACTTTCACTTTTATATATAAGATGTTCCATGTGATCCTGTATGCTTTCTGTAATTTGTAAATTATTTCTTTATTTGCTTCGCGGTTCAAACAAGAGGGCTGAATAATTTCTCCCGTGTATTTTTTCTTCTTCTTCATTTGTTTCAACCAACTTTGGGGTACGTGAAATCAATCATTTTGTATTGTTTTGAGCTTTCCTTTTAGCCCTGTCCTTTGAGATCTTGCTTCCCTTTCTTTGGCAGAGATGTGGATCGTACGCTTTTGTGCGATTTTAACTTGGAATCGTTGTTTCTTATCCTTGGTGATGGTTTTGGCTGTTTTGTCCATGAGCATGGTGTCTGTAATTTGGAGGTCTTTCTCGGTTTCCTTAAACCAAAAAGGTTTTGTTTTATTTATTACGAAAGTACAGTAGTCGGAGATCTTTATGGTTAGTCTACTTGAATTCATTCGGAGGATGTGTCCATAAAAATCAATTCTCCGTTTTCTTATTGTGTCCGAGAGTTTTTCAGTTTTTTGGTAAAGAGTTTCGTTCCTGACATGGATTAATTTGTTATGAAATTTGGGGCCTAAGATTTTGCGTAATATCTTTCTTTCCTTAACCTCCAGCCTTTCAAGCGGTCCCTGGATGGTGAGAGACAATGTTTCGGCTGCATATAAGGCTTGTGGTTTAATTACCGTGTTATAATGTCTTATCTTGGTATTCCAGGAGAGAGACTTCTTGTTATAAGTGTCCTTCGTAAATTGGAAGGCCCATTCAACTTTATTTCTCCTAGATTCCATTGACTTTTTCTCTAGCGCATTCCAGCTGATCCATTCCCCCGTGTCTTCTTCTTCTTTAGTTTGGGCCTGCTGAGGACCACGGGGCTCGTTTTGACTTCTTGTAAGGAATTTATGTTTCTTCTTAGCCCAGGCAGCTTTCATCTTCTGGCTGTGTGTCTGCTTTCTTTCCTGTGTCCACTTCGGTCTGGTAGTCCCTGTACTCTTCCTGCTGGTGAGAGACACTGGAAAGACACCATGTTGAATCATCTGTTGGAATTGTGATAGATCCTGTATGTTTTTGATGAAATTCCAAGTTGCTTTAGGTCTGACTTCACTGTGGTAATCCATTTGTTTTTGGACGCTTTCCCTCCTCCAGTCGTGGTGAAGATCTGGCTGGTAAGTCTATCTGGACCCATGCGTGTCAGATGTCCGTAGAAAGCTAATCGTCTCTTCCTCATGGATGTGACGATATCTTCTTGATGATCATAGAGCTCATTGTTGTGCCTGATCCTGTAAGTACCACCCTCTTCCCTTATTTGTCCTAAAATCCTTCTAAGTATTTTCCGTTCCTTGAGCTCTAGTTTCCTCAGTGGGCCTTTCCGGTTCTTCAGGAGACACTCAGAGGCATATAGAACGGAAGGTCTTACTACTGAGTTGTAATGTAGAAGTTTAAGGTTCTTAGAGAGGCACTTGGATGTGTAGATGCTCTTACAGGAGTGGTAGACCCTTTCCAGTTTCGTGCATCTAGTGTCTATTGCTAAGGTCTCACTCTCGTTTGCTGTAATCCACTCCCCTATGTACTTCACTGCAGGAACTTTTTGAATTGCGGTGTCTTTCACAAGAATAGTAGATGGGGCTCCCTTTATATTTGTCATGAACACTGTTTTTTTGTATATTGACCTTCAAGCCAGTTTTAGCTGCTATGTTATAGAGGCTCTGTAGTTGGTGAGCAGCTTCTTCTATGTTGTTCGCTAACAAGGTAAGGTCGTCGGCAAAGGCCAGGCAAGGTACATTGAGATTGTCTTTCTTGTACCCAATTTGCAGTCCTGTTCCTGATGGTAACGTGCTAGTCCATTCCCTGATAATCTTCTCAAGTACACAATTGAAGAGAATACAAGAAATGCCATCACCTTGTCTAACTCCTGTTTGGATAGAGAAGCTGTCTGAGAGCTCACCTCTGAACTTGACTTTGGAGGTCGTAGTCTTCAGTGTAGCCTGGATTAGTCTGGTGGTCTTCGCATCCAGTCCTAATTCCCATAGAGTGGAGAAGAGGGTCTGTCTGTCTATTGAATCATACGCCTTCTGGAAATCCACTATTATGACTACCCATCGATGTCCGCCGCAATTCGTGTACCTTAAGATTGTCTTGAGGTTCTGTATTTGCTCTATGCATGATCTATTTGCACGAAAACCGGCCTGATATTCACCTAGTTGGGAATCTAGTTGACTAGTAACTCTGGTTAGCAAGGCTTTAGATATTATCTTGTATGTGACAGATATTAGAGAGATGCCTCTGTAGTTATCAAGGTCAATCCTACTACCTTTCTTGTGTAGAGGATGGATCACAGCTGAGGTCCATCCCTCAGGTAAGGTCTCCGTTGCCCAAATGTCCTGTATGATTTGATGGAGGTTTTGTATTGATTGTTCATCAGCATGTTTCCACATTTCAGCAACTATACCGTCTTCACCTGAGGCCTTGTTGTTCTTTAGGCTCTTGATAATCTCCCTTATTTCTTCTATGGTTGGCGGTAAGGAGTCTGGATTTCTGGAAGGAGGGTCATGGAAGGCGAGTCTCTCTTCAGGTTCCTCTGCATTGAGGAGCTTCTTGAAATACCCTGCAAGGGTACTGGTGCAATCCTTGTTGTTGTACTGAAGTTTTCCATCAGGTCCACGAAGATGAAGGGTAGGAGCTTTGTATTGTGTCGACTGTTTTCTGAGTTCTCTGTAGAAATCCCTCGAGTTATGTCTTTTGAAGTCCTCTTCTGCCTGTTTTATTAGAGCCTTATTATGGTTCCTCTTGGTTTGTCGCACTATATTGGAAGTTATTTTTCTTTGTGTAAGAAAGGCCTGGTAGTTAGCTTCATTCTTGCACTGGTTCCAAGTGACCCAGGCTCTACGCCTTTCTTCTATAGCCTGGTCACATGTGGTCGTCCACCAGTGATGCTTGGCTTTGTTGGATGATGCAGGCATGGTTTTATGAGCGGCATCCAGTAGAGCCTTTTGTAGGTTGGACCAACCTTGCTTCTCTGTGTTTTCCTTCCGAGTGGCTTGGAAACCACAGTCTTCATCACTCAGTTTGAGGACGTTGAACTTTGGTATTTTACCAACTTTGGAGGTATTTGGTGGTCTCCTAATTGGCTGCAGGTTGGTTTTCACCAGAGATAAGTAATGGTCTGAGTCTAAGTTAGCTGCCCTTAGCACTTTGACATTTTGTATCTCTTTGTGATTCTTTCTGTCCATAGCCACATGATCCAACTGGAACTCTCCTAGCATTGGATTTGGGCTCTTCCAAGTCTTGGCCTTCCGAGGCAGACGTTTGAAGGCAGTTGATTTTAGGACCAGGTCATACTTATCGCAAAAATCTATGAGGCGTTCTCCATTCTTATTTGTCCTCTTATGGGCTGGATAGAGGCCCACTATCCGACGATATTTTTCTCCTTGCCAATTTGTGCGTTAAAATCACCCATGAGTATGGTGGTATGATGTTGTGGAATCTTGTCAAGGGTTTCTTTTAGAACACTCCAATATTTCTAAACTGACTCTAGGTCTTTTCTGTCTGTGTCGTTTGTGGGTGCATGAAAGTTCATTATGGTATATTCCCTATTGCGGAACCTTAAAGATATTGAAGAAGTCCTACCATTAGGCGAAATGAACCCTATTATGTTATCAACGATAATATGATGTACAGCAAAGCCAGTGCCAAGGTGAGGGACGTTCTTCATCACTCTGATGCCTGGTTTCCCTTTGTAAATCCTGTATCCTTGAGATTCTATTGCATCTTCGTCCGTGAACCTAGTCTCTTGTAGTGCTGCTATCTTGATGTTATAATTGTCCAGCATATCCAGGGTATGTTTCAGTTAACCTACCTTTAGCATGGAGTTGATGTTAATTGTAGCTAGGTAGGTGATATTTCTCTTATTTCTTAGCTGTTGCGTATACGGCGGAGCACATCAAAGTGCAGGCTCCCGAGAGTCCGATGGCCTGCATGCCCCATGAGTGGGGGTGGATTGGTTACCACCTGGGGTATTCTCTATGTTAATGTATCCCTTCATGTTGAGTTCAACGAGTAAGTAAGTAGGCCACCCTAATGGGCGACGGGTTTGTGAAGGATCTTAGAAGCGCTTACTAGCGCTGAGATTGAGACTCTCTAGACTCAATCTATCTATTGTAGTTTTTTATATATATATTCTTTGTATTGTTGTGTAAATAAAGAAATAGTCTAAGACGGAGAGTTTCAGTGCGCATTATATATAGGCCTCACTTACGTAAATTCCCCAACATATTGGTGCCGAAAAAAAACGGGAATTGGGAGCGAGCAACGAGGATACACTAACACGAGTTTCAAATAGTTTATTTTGGAATTGACGTAAGTGACCGTAGCTGTAAACACGCGCCACGTCAGAATCACATAGTACGCACGAGACTTGGAGAACGCTGATAAGTACCGTATCCAAATTGCCTACTTATACGGGAGTATAATTAATTGAACGCTTGCCAGTTATGTATTAATTTGAGGTTGTATAGCTAAATGCTAGATCCCTTAGTTGAGAGTTTGGCCAGTAATTCATTGTGAGGAGGGAGCCTCCATCTTGTTTTCATAGATGCAAAGAGTGCTAGAGGAATCTAAGAACGTATATGTGACTAATGCTGCTATCTAGCGGATTACTGTCGCAACGTAATAGAAAAGACCTCCCCCTTCAGTCTCAAACAAGAAGCAACGTAATATCATTTATTAGGAATTAGAACGGTCTTAAATATAAGCAGCCTGTTTAAAGAAATATTTCACGAGCATGGCAGACGAGAACGGAAACAAGGCGTTAATGTTGTTGAAGAGAAAACGAAAGACAATGCGAACGAACATAACCAAATTCAGTAATGACATTATAAAGACAGCGTCAGACGCTGAAATTGATCACGGATATAACCGGATGAGATTGCAAGAGGCCTTGGATCAACTCATTCTCCTCGATATTGACATTCACGAACTTCTATCAGATGACGAATATGACGTTGACGTTATAGAGTGTGAGAAATACATTGAGGTCGCGAAGTGTACGATATATAATTCGACACGCGTTATTCATGACAAACTATCTGATTCGTTCGGGAATATGAATCTTGACCCTTCCAGACTTTCATCCGCAGTACCAGTGCCATCAACCTTATCCGTCACGCACTCCGTAAAATTACCCACATTCAAATTAGAACCATTCGCAGGAGACGTAGAAAAATGGTCCCGGTTCTGGGAGCAATTCCAAACAGCGGTAGACAACAATCCAACTATCAACGCTATCGACAAGCACGACTTCCTTCGTGGATACCTGGAGAGAGAACCAAAGGAGCTGATCGATGGTATAGCGGTGACTGCCGATGCATACGAGGAAATCAAAAGAATTCTTATTGGACGATATGGCGATAAGAACCGCATCATCCAGGCGCATCTGGATTACCTGGAGACCATGAAACCAGTTCTCGATGCTACGCCTAACGCCCTCAATTGTGTATATATAGAATGTAATAAACGTATACAGGCTTTAGGGGCATTAGGAGAAAACGTCGACCACTATGGGAGAATGCTAGCCCCCAAACTGTTACGTGCATTTCCGGATGACATCTGTAGAAAGTGGATCATCCACGCGAAGAGAGAGAAGATTTGCGAAGCGCACATAACGAGGCTTATGTAATTTCTAAATGAAGAAGTGGAAGGCGCAATGACAACGCAGAAAATCAAAGGAAACAACGCCATCTCAAACTCATATTACCCAACTGCTGCTGCCTTGAAAGTCACTACTAGGACGGGCCAGAAGACCCAGAAGACGAAGACGTTACCCTTTTGCGTTTTTTTGCGAAGGAAAAGACCATTGGGCTCAAAATTGTGCCAAGGTGTCAGATCTCAAACAACGCATAGGAAAAACTCAAGTCTACCCAACGATGTTTTTTGTGACTAAACTGAAGTCACAATTTGAGAAACTGCTGCAAGAAGGACAAAGTGTCCTGCGCTACATGTAAGGGACCGCATCACATTTCCATCTGTAAAGAACAAGTGGGAGTAACTGTAGAGAAAATACAGGTTAGCATGCCGAACTTGACATTCCTCCAAACAGCTCGGATTTGGGTTATCGGACCAACTGGTCTTCGGAAAAGAACGCGTTGCATTCTTGACGCCGGGAGTCAGTCAAGCTTCATCAGCTCGGATCTGATAGATAACTTGAAGCTGAAAGTCACTGACCAGAGAGCGCTGTCAGTCACTGCATTTGATGCAACATTAAGTACATCAATGACTCGCAGACTGGCCAACTTCAGCATAACTGGAATGTGGACAAAAGATTCCGTGCGAATCTCAGCTTTCGAGAGTAGAAACACGTACTCACCACACCCAACCGTCCCACGTGATATCCAGAATCTATCACGTCTTCACAAATTGCAACTAGCTGATCCTCAAGATGATGCAGACGATCTGACAATTGAGGTTCTGATAGGAGGAGACCAATATTGGCAGGAGATGAGGGACGAACAGCCAATACGGATCTCAAATTCCATGGTACTTCTCCCCTCTAGGTTTGTTGGATTCTTAATGGGAATAAGTCTGGTACTACAGTGAATCACCTGTCCGTAAACCACGTCAGTACCAATGCAGAATTACTATCTTCCGAGGACAATTTACGAACATTTTGGGACCTAGAGACGCTAGGAATAAAGGAAGATCAGCAACGAGCACACACTCCGAGAGAATCAGTAATCTTGGCAGGCTTCCATGAGTCGTTCAGAATGGAAGATGGAAGGAGGGTTGTCTCCCTACCAAGAAAGGAAGGAATAATACTGCACTCAAATCGCAGGAACGCTGAGAGACGTTTTGATTCCCTTAGTAAAAAACTTAATGGAAATAAACAGTTCCAGGAGGTATACCACGATCTAATGACAGACCACTTCGCAAAGGGACATGTAGAGATGGCCCCCGAGGAGGAATCAGATAACGACACCTTCTATTTGCCTTATCATGCTATAAGGAAGCAAAGAGACGGCACAACGAAGTGGAGAATAGTTTTTGATGCATCATCTTATGAAAGGGGATCCCTATCGCTCAATGACGCCTTGGAGATGGGGCCCAATCTCCTATCAGAAATCCTGGCAACACTACTCCGCTTCCGACTCCATCGACTAGCTTTAATTGGAGACGGAACTCAAGCATTTCTGCAGTTATGTCTGGATACAAAGGACAGAGGCTTAACGAGATTTGTGTGGTTTGAAATAGAGAGAGGGGAAAATGGAGATTGGAAGACAACTGACAACACTGCAGTGTATAGATTCACCCGCTTGCCATTTGGACTTACTTGCAGCCCATTCCTCTTATCAGCTACCCTACGTGAATTGGCTTCCAGATTCTGTGACAAGTATCCTTTGGCTACAAAACTGTTAGATCATAGAACTTTCATGGATGACTTCACAGCCAGTATAGAAGATGACAATGAAATCATTGCTGTATACTACGAGATAACAGGGCTTCTTCGAGAGATACAAATGCCAATGTCAAAGTGGGCAACCAATTCAAATTTGTTAAAGGATATATGGAGAGTGGAAGGGCGGGAGGGGAAAAGAGAGACACGAGTCTTAGGTGTTAACTGGAACACACATACGGACTCTCTTCGCCTTGACCCTAAAGACGTCGTCGGAACGCTACCAGAAGAGCCGGCAACGAAGAGACAAATGCTAAAAGCCACAGCCAGATTCTACGACCCACTTGGATTATTTTCACCAGTGTCAATAACTGCGAAGATACTTTTCCAGGACACTTGGTGCAAAGGACTAGCATGGGAGGAAATTCTACCAACTGACCTCGCTCATCGATGGAATGATTGGATATCAAACCTACAGTACATAAGATCAATACGCATACCACGGTGGATCACCATTTCGAACTCCAGCACAGACTCCTCATTGCACGTGTTTTGTGATGCCTCCGAAAGAGCGTATGGTGCCGCGCTATACGTCCGGTCGTTTACTGACGACACTTTCATGGTTCGTCTGGTCTGCAGCAAAACCAGATTGTCACCCGTAAGGAAGGTGACTCTTCCCCGGCTCGAATTGCTAGCAGCCTTGATTGGATCACGACTTTTAAATTATTTCTAACGTGAAACTGGAATAGGATCCATTACTGCAACTTTATGGACAGATTCAACAGTCACTCTAGGATGGATCCGCAGCAACCCTAACCGATGGAAAACATTCGTCTGCAATAGAGTGACAGAAATTCACACGCATACTGTATCTAGCCAATGGAGACACTGCCCTGGAACAGACAACCCTGCAGACTATCTCTCAAGAGGCCTCCCTGTGAAAGACTTCGTTTCACGGGATTCCTGGTGGTCCGGACCTCCATGGCTCGCCATCAACTACAATTCTTGGCCACGTGATGTTACGGACGCTCCTATGGACCTACCTGACGAGAAAAGGACATCCCTTGTTTTGGCCATCACTACTCCCCAACCACTGCTACAAGCTACGCGCTTTAGTTCCTACTGGAAGTTAATGAACGTTACGGCATGGATTCTTCGCTTCGTCAGATGCTTGAGGGAGAAGACAATAAACAGCACTCAATACTTAACAGCTGAAGACATAGCCATCGCTCGGGCTTACTGGATACGCAAAGTTCAAGCAGAGTGTTTCCCAGCTGAACGGGAAGCTCTGAAGAAAAATAAGCAAGTGCCCAGCACATCAAAGATTTCAAGATTTAATCCTTTTCTTCCAAACAATCTCATTTGCTTAGGTGGACGTCTTCAATTCGCAGAACCTACTACACTTCAAATACACCCTGTGATCCTCGATGGCTCACATCACTTCATCCGCCTCCTTATCCGCGACACGCACATCAGACTTCATCACATGGGAGTGCGTATGATACTCACAGAACTACGCAATGAATTCTGGATATTAAGAGCACGACAGAACATCCAAAAGGTACTGAACACATGCTTGCCATGCAAAATATCCCACAACAAGAGATGCGAAGAAGTTGAAGCACCACTGCCAGCAGACCGTGTACGACCATCTCGGGTTTTTGCAGTGACAGGAATTGACTTTGCAGGCCCCCTCTACATCAGATCGGGATCTATTATGAAGAAAGGCTACGTTGTTTTGTTCACATGTACAACAGTCAGAGCGGTACAGTTAGAACTAGCCTCAGACCTGTCGACAGACAAGTTCTTGATGGCTTTTCATCGATTTGCCGGACGCAGAGGAATGCCGTCAACCATATATTCGGACAACGCACAAACTTTCCACGCTGTAAATAAAGAACTTCAACTTTCCAAAGTCTTGAACCATCCGAAGACACATACGTACATGGCTCAGCACAATGTGACGTGGAAATTTATAAGCCCACGGGCGGCTTGGTGGGGAGGATGGTGGGAGAGAATGATCGGCTCCACCAAGCGCTGCCTCAGAAAGGTACTGGGCCAGTCACAAGTAGATGAAGAGGGACTGAACACGGTGTTGGTCAGTATTGAAGCCAAACTGAACACCCGTCCCATTGTGCAGGATGGAAACAGTTTCGACGTATTAACACCTGCTCATTTTTTGAACGGTGGCGTCATAATCGCTACAAATGGATCTGAGCCAGAAGGCAAGAAGACCCTGACTAAAGAGTACCGACTGAAGATGAAGATGGTTGACGATTTTTGGAGAAGATGGCAAAAGGAATACCTGTTGCGCCTACGATGCTATCACGAAGTAAAACGTCCCCACAGCAACCACGAGAGGCTCAGAGTAGGAGATGTGGCCCTCGTACAACAAGACGTTTTACCCAGACATATGTGGAAAAGGGCTCGAGTGGACGAAGTCATTCAAGGACGAGATGGACGAATACGAACAGCCATTTTACGCCTGCCAGACGGTTCGAGAATCAGCAGACCGATCCAACTGGTGATTCCTTTGGAGATCGACCAGGGTGGGGAGGATGTGAAGGATCTTAGAAGCGCTTACTAGCGCTGAGATTGAGACTCTCGACTCAATCTATCTATTGTAGTTTTTATATATATATATATATTCCTTGTATTGTTGTGTAAATAAAGAAATAGTCTAAGACGGAGAGTTTCAGTGCGCATTATATATGGGCCTCACTTACGTAAATTCCCCAACAGGGTTGTTTACCATCAAGGTTGTTAGCCCTGAGGTTTATAATATCAGCCGCTTCTAACATGGAGAACAGACGCTGTTTGCAGCCGCTTGATTCGAGCCAGACGCTTCTCCCTCCTCCTTTCTCAACCGGGCTTGGGACCGGCCATGGCGCAGTTCATTCCCCCGTGTATTTATTATTAATAGTATTATTATTATTATTATTGTTGTTTCGGTCGTCTACGGACCACGAGCCAACTTCAATACTTTGTCCTTTGCTGTTCCTTCTTCTTCCTCCAGTATTCCTTCGTCATCTCACTATGTTTCCCCTCCTTTCCTCGGACCATTTTGAGCCGATTTCCCTTCCTCTCTTGGAATTCTTCCATTTTAGCACTTTTTGTCTAAAAATATCTCTCTGGGGTGTATCTTCTTCTCTGATACTGTTTCTTTCCAAATCCTTTTTGACTTCTTGTACCCAGGTTGTTGTTGACTTCTTGTTCCACAGGAATGTGAAGACCTACTTGGTTAACCTGCTGTCATCCATCCTGCACAAATGTCCAAACAATAGCAATCTCCTCTTCCGTATTGTTTCTGACATGTTTTCTATTTTTCGATATATTTCATCATTGCTTCTTAACCCTAGAACACAAACCCTAATTTAGTAGTACATAAACACAAACCCTCGTAAAATTTACGACTATTTATTTCCATGATGAATACATGTAAAATGTAATTGCACACAAAATATAATATAAGAAGCACGTATTAACATGGAAGTTATTTTACAGCTTGTTAACTCCTAGGTTTTCAAGTCCCTGGTGTCTCATTTACAGCAGTTAGTGCGAAGATTTGCTCTATGTTCCTTGCAATATGCGCGGTGACATTCGCTGCAGTATGTTGTCGTCATTCGCCATTTCTGAGCAGGACAGATGTGACAAACAGCTCTTACCAGTATGTATATGACAAGTTTTGCGGTTCTAAATACTTATTTCATTCAGAATAGTGCTGTAATTTAACTTTGTTGCAGAACTAAGTTTAGCATACGAAGTCACAAATCGTCGTAAATTTTACGACGCAAGGGTCTTCAATTTGAAATCAACAGATTCACTCTAACAATGCACGCACACTGACGAAACTCGCGGTATTGTAGGAAGCTACTGAGTAGGACAGCAACGTGGCGAGAAAAGCCTAGCAGATAGAGCCGTGTTGCCAAAAATTACGAGGGTTTGTGTTCTAGGGTTGATTTCCAGAATTCTGCAGTTTTAAAAGGACCGAGAATTTTGCGTATAATTCTTCTTTCTACTACTTCTAATTTACCCAATTTGTAGTTCAGTACGAGACGTTCACTCCCATACAAGCATTCCGGTTTGACTACGGTGTTGTATTTATTCTTCTTCTTGCTGACGTTTCGGCCATCTACGGACCACGCTATTTCAACTGCCCTTGTCCATGTCTTTGCGTCTGGACCTTAACGTTCGCCCAGTATTCCCGCATTCGTTTCCTACGCTGTTCCTTCCTCGCTTCAGCCCAGTATTCCCGCATTCGTTTCCTACGCTGTTCCTTCCTCGCTTCAGTCCATATCTTGCCAGTTTGTAGTTTTGGCTTTTCTTGCAATCCATGATGTTCTTGGAGTTTCGACTTTAGTGGAACACGTTTCTGGATATCCTCCTGGGTTATTCCCACTTCACGCAGATCTTTCTCTATTTCGGTGAACCACGCCGCCTTGGTTTTCTTGTTAAGAAGAAAACTGAAGATCCTATTGCTCAACCTTGTAGAACTCATACGAACAATGTGGCCATAGAAAACTATCCTTCTCTTACGAATGGTGTCCGTGATCTTTTCTACATGAGAGTTGAGTTCACCATTTTCTTTGATTGGACCTAGGATTTTTCTCAAAATCTGCCTTTCTCTTATTTCTAGCTTCTCGTCCATACCTTTTCTACTCATAGCAAGGCATTCGGCACCATATAAAGCCTCCAGTCGTATTACTGTGCAGTAATATCGTATCTTGGCGTTAATGGATATTGATTTCTTCTTGTAGACATTTTTAGTTAGTGGATATGCCGTTTCCATTGTTCTGAGTCTGGCTGCGTGGCTCGGGGGTAACGTTCTCGCTTGCTGAGCCCAAGGTTGCAGGTTCGAAACCCGGCGCAGTCAGCTGGCATTTGAGGGTGCGCAAATGCGAGGGAGCCGTGTCAGTAGATTTACTGGCACGTTAAAGATCCCCTTCGGGGCGAAATTCCGGCACCCCGGCGTCTCTAAAAGCCAGTGTAGTTAAAAGGGACGTAAAACCAATAACATTATTATTATTATTATTATTCATTGTTCTGATCCGTGATGTAAAGGTTTCTTTCTCCGAGGTGTTATTATTATTATTATTATTATTATTATAAAACTGGACCCCAAATCTCATAGCAAACAAAAAACAGTTAATGGATGGATCTCGTCGGTACATGGATAAACAGCCTTTGGCGACTCGGTTCGGTAAAGTAGCTCAAATACCAAGGGGGAATCATCCATCATCGCAGGCCTTAATCGTGATTCAAACCAAGATAGAATTTGTACATTTCAAAGAGCCTACATAATCACATGGGACAGGTATGCTAAGAATTTCATCTCCCGTAAAGCAAAATTACGACATTACAACACGATAATGAAACCCGAGGCACTATACGCCTATGAAACACCTTGAGTAAGGTGCTTGGCCTAATTTGTGCTGAGGGAGTTAGGATGAAAAGAAAATCCAACACCCACTCAGAAACTCTTAAGAGACTCTCCATACTGAACCAATACAGATTTCTCATACAAAATTAATTGAACACACAATAACACCTGCAATGACAAAATATTCATGAACTCAGAAACACTTGCGCAAAAACAGAACTTCTCAGCATTAAAGAGAAACCAGCAACGTCGTAATGCAAAATTACATGTTATTTTGCTATAGTGAAATTTACTAACTAGATATTTTGTAATTAAAGAAAGTCACAATATCATGTCCTTATTTTGTCTATAGAATAGTTAATTTGGGAGTATTAAAAGATCTTCTGGCGGGCAGGGGCGTATTTCTAAATAGGCTAAGTAGGCTTCAGCCTAGAGCGGAAAATTTTCAGGGGCGGCAGTTTGGCAATTCACTCAAAAGCTAAAATGAAGTATTTCAGACGATAATATTTTCCGTACGAATTTAAGAATACATGTTACTTAAAACGATGTTTTAGTCCTTCTACAGTTTTTCCTGCCTTACAAGAGTTAAGAACTATCTGCGAACTAGTATTTCTGAAATACGGTTAAACTCACTTACATTACTTTGTATTGCGGCAATTATAACAAAAACACTTTCATATGAGAACATTATTAACGAGTTTGCCATTAAGAAATCTCCTAAGAAAGCTATGTACATTTGAACATCAAGATTACGTGGGGTGAGTTGTTTTAGAGAAGTTTGTGTATTTTTCAACAAATAAACCAGTAATTAACTACATATTGTGTAATTTCATTTCACCATGTAGGACAACTTAATTCAAATTGAACACAGTTCTTCAATTACGCAAAAGATAGTCATTAGCATTAAAATATAAAAATATGTGTAAAATAGTAATCACTGATCTCCAAGAACAAATTAATTAATTCATTAATTAATTAAGTTCGAAACCCATTTCATTTTTTTACGAATCTTAAAAGAAGCAAGTAAAAAAAAAGACAAGTAGATATCTAATTTCAGTATAACATTTATTATGTAAGCCATTAAAATTGTAGTTTTATCAAAACTAAATGAACTTTATGTTTAAAAGAGATGAAAACACCAATGAACTCTATCCTTTTGTTGTATAAAACAAATGTATTAAGCAAATATGAACTATAGAGGGGACCGCAAATGGACTTTAGAGCCTACAGGCGGCATACTCTTAAATCCGGTCCTGCTGGCGGGAACAGCTGACGGCTTTATCTATTTTACCCCCAGTTTGCATTGAGCGATTCCCTTTAAAAATGCTAACGCTGAGTCTGCCACGTTCTCATTCCGTGTGACCAGTTCTGCCACTGTGTGGTTGAACGATGAATTGCTGTGACTGTGGTCTTGGCTGTTGTCCTAACAGCACAAAGGAAAGGTTAGGCATGCATGCGCAAAAGATAGAGTTTATGTTTGCTGGCAATAAACGTAGAAATTCTCGCTGAGCTGCGATCTGCACAGCCAGTTCCGAACGCGGAGTGGAGCGCTCCACTAGATACCTCTTGAGGTGATTTGAATTTTTTTGTTTTTTTGTTTTTATTGCCACAACAGGGCAGTGCCCCAATTACAGTAGCAAACAATTAAACAATTGTTTACACACAGATAATAGATGAAAATACATTAGAATACAAAATAAAAATTGAAAAATAAAAATTGATAATCTATATATTTAAAACACTAAGCTGTTTTTTGTACACACGAGATTGTGAAAACGACTTAACCGATTGGCTTCGTAGAGCACTCTAACGAAAGCTCTTGGCCTCGAGATTTGCAGAGTGTCTCTAAAATAAACAAATATATTACGGTATACTTTTAAATTAATATAGAAAATAGCAGAAATCTTTCCCCTCACGCATGCGCACAATCCGCCTGGGGTCATGACAAAATGGCGGTGAGAAGTCCATTAAAATGTAAGTTATTTAATAAGCTTCCATGTAATTGAAAACATACATTAACCAAGTTCTGACAATAAAATATAATAACAGTATGAACGTATACGAATGTGCAACATTGATTTATTTGGATAATAAAATGGATTAGTTCCTTCAAACAGCGGCTTTTGAATATAATGAATAGCTGCGTCTGCTTCTGAACATGAGTGCGCGAGTAGCTATGTGGTTAAGACGACTGACTGTTGTACCAAGGAGCACCGGTTCGATCCCAGGCCTCGCCAGTGTTTTATATTTTTTTACCACTGAAATATTGTTTAATCAAGGAGTATTAGTAAGGTTTTATGTCTGTTAAAGATACATATTTCTACATTCCCTCTAAATACTTTTATTTCCGTTTTACCATTGCATTGCAGCATGTGATCAAAAGAGCAAACTGTTGCCCGCAGTACGCCGTTTAAATATCTGCAATCAGTTCTTACAACTGACAACAGATGGCAGAACATCGCCCATATAGTTCCCGTAACTGACAGCAGATAGCAGCACCATTGCATCGATATATTAAAAACACAAGACATAGCACGTTTTCACGTGATGGAAAATTATAAAGGAGGGGAATATTTAAGAAGGGAAATGTTGAGGAACATTAACCGACAATTGAATGTGTAGGCTAGGTTGTTTATGTACCTTAATATTGCAATTTCTTCCCAATGTTTCGCTGGTCAAGCTATTAGAGTCCTAGACTAAAAGTTATAATTATGCACCGTCGATATACTCTTAAATTATTAAAGAAAAAAGTAGTTTTCCTGGCACTCGCGCGTGTCCACAATTGCTTTCGCCATGAGAGACACTTGGCAAATATAATTCGTTTGAAGGGCTCCGACATCGTGGTCACTCAGCCCCGTGTACTTGGGTGTGTAGTAGGCTAGGTTGTTTATGTACCTTAATATTGCAATTTCTTCCCAATGCTTCGCTGGTCAAGTTATTAGAGTCCTAGACTAAAAGTTATAATTATGCACCGTCGATATACTCTTAAATTATTAAAGAAAAAAGTAGTTTTCCAGGCACTCGCGAGTGTCCACAATTGCTTTCGCCATGAGAGACACTTGGCAAATATAATTCGTTTGAAGGGCTCCGACATCGTGGTCACTCAGCCCCGTGTACTTGGGTGTGTACATGTGAAATTTTCTCTGATAACCTGTGTTATTGTGATGGCTGCATTACTGTGTGTATTTGTAATTAAGGTGGTAAATGGCAAGGAGACGGCCAAGGCCTTAAGTTAGGAACCATCCCGGCATTTGCCTTAAGTGGAAGGGGGAAACCACGGAAAACAACATCCAAGATTGTCGAGGTGGGAATTAAACCTTCTTCTTCTTAGTTATACCTCAAGAGACAGAATGTGCCCCGTTTTTTTCCCTCAGACCAGAATTAAATTTCTTGGCAGAGCAGGAAATGTAACCCGGGTCTCCGGGGCGATAGACAAGAATTGGTGGGCCTCCATGTGTTAATACGATTTTTGACATGCACGGGACATAGAATTCAAAAACTGCCTCCTTTAGGGTGACTGTCGAAGTGAGTATTGAGTATAGGCCTATGGTCATTCCAGTAGTTGGTGAAGTGATTCTATGTTCCCCTTCAAAATGTACTGCCATAACCTATAACAGGTGATGGAAATTGCTTATTTAGAGCAGTTTCGTACTGTTTATAACAATATGAAGAACGTCATTCTGAGCTGCGTTTTCAAGCTATTGCAAAAAATTTCGCTGGCAGGAACAATTATAAGGAATTTATTTTAAGCGATCAGTCTCATCGCATTCTCCTCACCAACCAACTTGAGTATGACAGTCTCTGGACGGTCATGTTGAACTTCATTGTATAAGACAATTGTTTAATGATTATTTGTTTAGAGTACTGAGTCTAACTACGCAGTTGATTTCGGCAATGGAAGTATTATTTGCCATTTAATATTTAGCGGCTCCGTTATTGCAGGAACTATAGTGTTATCGAATAATACGAAGCCACATTTAAAATCCAATATAAATAGGCCATTTCAGAAACAATTCCAGATATTATGCAGTACAGTGTACTGTAAGGTCTTTGACGATCAAATGTAAACTTTGTTCTACATTGTATTTCTCTTGCGTAAAATCTATGCGTGGTTACTTTGGTCTTTACTGTTGTGAGGGTAAAATTGATCTGCTGGAATATAAAATATTTGCCAAGCTGCAACAATGTAATGATATTAATTTAAAAGTCATTGAACTTATATCCAGTAGTTCAAACACATACATCAGCGTTAACAGATTGGATACTGAAGATGAAAGCCAGCTACTTCATTTCCCTATTATTGAATTTTTCAATTCCTTGGAATTAAGTGATTCGCCTCCACATACTCCGAACGTTTGAGCCGTAGTTATGCTCTTTAGAAATCTGAACGTTTCCCAAGGACTCATATTAATATATTAATTGTAAGAAATATGTAAGAAATTGCTTGGACTCGGATATAATAGGTGCAGTAATATTAGGCAGAGAGCTCAAATCCTACGACTTGATTTAACACCTTCCGATAAAACACTTGCAGGTACAGTACATTTTCTTTTAATAGGCAACAATGTCCTATTCGCTCGGCCTACTTTATCACAATCAATCAAGCTCAAAGAGAAACTCTTGAACGTATTGGGCTATTTACCTCATCACGTTTTCAGTCATGACCAGCAGGATAGTGAAGGTACAAAAAAGGTCCTGTTAAGGGATGGTAAAGAATAAGAGGCGGAAGGATCCTACGGATTATGTTAGAATGGTGATCAAAAGGGGAAAAGAGATAGAAAATAGGGAAGAACTGAAGAAAATGTGGAAAGAATATTTTGAAGAACTCCTGAACCAAAATGGAAACCACGGCGAGGAGGAAGAAATCGGGGAAGAGGTACAGTAGATGAACTGCAAACAGAAAAGGACTTAACATGGAAAGACGTGGAAGATGCAGTGAGGAAGATGAAAGGAGGGAAGGCACCGGGTGTGGATGAGTTGAGTGTGGAGTTGGTGAGAGCAGCAGGAGAGGTGGGGATACAATGGTTGTACCGACTGATGAAGACAGCATGGAAGGAAAGGAAGACCCCAGAGGGCTGGAAAAAGGGAATAATTGTCCCGATCTTCAAGAAAGGTAGTAGAACAGAATGCAGAAACTATCGGGGAATAACACTGATGAGTCATTGTGCAAAGTTGTTTGAGAAAGTTTTGGAAAGGAGAATTAGGACAAGGATAGAAGGAGGAATGAGGGAAGAACAATCTGGCTTCAGAGCAGGAAGGTCCACAGTGGATTTGATTTTTGCTATAAGGCAGTTACAAGAACAGCACTATGAGTATGGAACAGATCTACTGATGGCCTTCCTGAACATTGAGAAAGCATGTGACAGTGTATGCAGAAACAAAGTATGGAAGTCCCTGGAGGATAGAGGAATAGAAAAATGGACTATAAGGAGGATAAAGGAGATGTACAAGGGAAGCGTGAGCTGTGTGAAAGTGGGAGGAGAGAGATCGGACTGGTTGGAACAGAGAAACGGCCTGAAACAAGGAAGTGCACTGTCACCGTTACTTTTCATTGTGGTGATGGATGACATAATGACCCGAGTGGCACAAGTAATTGGGGAAGGAAAGATGAAAGCAATGGTGCTTGCAGATGATTTGATGATTTGGGGAAACAAGGAGGAGGAGGTACAGGAACAGTTGGACGTGTGGGAAGGAATAATACAAGGTTATGGGATGAAATTTAGCATAAATAAGAGTGAGATGGTGATCACAACAAGGAAGAAGGAAAGAACCACAACAGGAATAACAATTGGTGGGGAACAGCTGAAGGAAGTGGAGAGTTTCAAGTATCTGGGTAGCCTGATGCAAGAGAATGGAAGAAACGATAGAGAAATAAATGAGCGGGAGAGACAGGCAGAAGCATTCCGGAGGAGTGTGAGAAGCATGTTATGGAGCAAGGATGTCCCTCAGAACAGCAAAAAGAACATATATCGGACGTACTATGTCCCTATCCTGACGTATGCCTTGGAGGCCTGGGTTATGAAAGGAAGGGTGAAGAGCAAAATACAGGCCAGTGAGATGAGGTTCTTGAGAAGCAGTATTGGAGCTACAAAGAGGGACAGAATAAGAAATGAGAGGACCAGAGAATTAATGAAGGAGGAACCATTACAGGATGGTATAGAGAAATCTAGACTTAGATGGTATGGACATGTAAAACGAATGGAGGTGAAGAGGATACCCAGGAGGATACACGAGACGAAGTGGGAAGGAAAGAGACCAAGAGGGAGACCGAGAAACAGGTGGCTGAAGGGGGTGGAAGAAAGCGTGAAGAAGAGAGGAGAAGACTGGACAAGGGTGGAGGCTGAGAGATGGTGGGAAGACAGAAGACGTTGGAGAGGCTTGTGTTCCAAACAGACCCAGCCAGTGGCTGGAAACTGTGCAATATGATGATGACCTCATCACGTTTTCAGTCATGACCAGCAATATGTTGCAATGCTGAGAGTGCTATATTTTGACGCCCTTAAAGTTTCAATAGTGCTAAAAAGTAATCGTACAAAGATTGTAACTTATATAAGAAGCTTCTTCAGTAATTTTGTTTTCCATTGTCCGTCATGTTTTGACGGGTTTCATCTAGTTGAAAATTAAAACTTTAAAAATTGAGGAGTAAAAATTCAACATTTAAATTTAAAAAAAAGGAAATTGTTAACAAGGAATATACACAAGTTGAAGTCGCAATACCAGTAAATGAAGCATGATTTTTAATATTTGGTCACATAATGTAAAACTAGATTCATATCTTTAGGTACTAATACAATAGCAATGGAAGATGGTAAGAAATTGAAACCTAAAACTAATAGCAGCTAAATTTAATATCTTCGTTATAGTGAATCATTTGGCATCTAAAACTAAGTGTAATTGTCTTCTATAATTTAGCAAGGACATTCCAAAATCTAAATTGTTGTCAGCTGAGAGCCTGTTGTAAGTACAGCACATATTCAATATCGGTGATTTTTTATGGAAATTTGTATTAGATTTTTTAACTATTAGGAGTTCTCGTTTTCTGAGACATTTCTTTCTCACATTCAAATTTATTTGCCCTAAAGTTTCACTCGTGTCTGAGATACCATTGATAATTTTATACAAATTTATCTGCTGAGCAATAAGCCTGCGTGATGAATGTTTAGTCATTTGTAATTCTGACAACAAGTTAGAGTAAGGAATTCTACAACGGATGACTGATACAGAGTACTTCTTGTAATATAGGAAGCGTAACCGTTTCTTTTGCAGTCTTTCTATGTTATTTATAGGCTATGTGGCTCGTACTTTGGAGACCAGACTACCGCATTAAACTCCAGTTTACTTCTCACATATGCATTGAAGAGCGTAATGATTGTCTTTGCATTCGTCAACTCCTTGGAATCTCTAAAGATAAAGCCCAGAGTTCTAAGTGCATCATTCACTACCTTATCAATATGATATTTGAAACTCAAATCATGATTTATATACAAACCTAGATCCTTGACCGTATTCAGTCTAGTTAAAAGATTCCCATCCATTTTGTAGCTAGATTCCAAGCATTGTCTTTTCCTACTGAAGATGATGAAATTACATTTTTTTATATTAAACAATAAGTCATTGTCTAGGCTCCATTTGTGAATGTTATCTATATCATTTTGCAATTTCTGGACATCCTGCTCATTTTTAATAACTCTGTACACTTTTAGATCATCAGCATATAGGATACATTTTGATTCTTTGATAGAAATGGGAAGTTCATTTATAAAAATCACAAAAAATAACGGACCCAAATTTGAGCCTTTTGCTGACGTCTTTTTAATGCATACTATTTGATTGTACATAATCTTCTTCTTCTCCTTCTACTTCGTCATTTGGGCCTACTGAGGACCACGGAGCTCGTATCTCCTCGTCGCTTTGTCTTTTCTCGTCTTCCAATACTTTTTCATCATCTGACTATGAGCCAGCTTTCTTTCCTCCGTCCATGGAGATCTGCTGACTCCGGTGTTTTTCCTAGCTGTCAGTGATACAGGAAAACTCCCTATCGGATGGCTTGCCGGCATTGTTGGCGGTCCTGTATGGACTTAAGTGGGATCCCTAGGTGGTCTAAATCCGTCCTGACCGTAGAGATCCACCACTTGGTCCTAGAGGCCTTCCCTCTTCCTGCCACTGTGAAGATCTTACTGGTGAGCCGGCAAGGGATCACGCGGGTCAGCAGGGTCTTCCTCTCCTTGAGTTCAAGTTTCCTGAGTGAGTCTTTCCTGGCCAGAGGCGTACAGAACAGATGGTTTTACTACTGAATTGTACTGTCTGAGTTTGAGGTTTTTTGTAGAAGGACTTTGATGCGTAGATGCTGCGGCATGAGTGGTAGGCCCTTTCGAACTTGGTGCACCTGATGTCTATGGCCAGATTCTCACTCTGGTTTGCCGAGATCCACTTTCCTAGGTACTTGACCGCAGGGACTATTCGGATGATGACCCCCTCAAGTGGAATTGTGGACGGGGCTTCCTTGATGTTAGTCATGGTACATAATATTATGATAGTAATTTATTTTCAAATAAAACAATGTGCTGCAGCACTTCAGCACACTAAGTGCAGCTGCCCCTGTACTGGACCGATCTAAATTCAGGGAACTAGTTGACAATCATCAATTTTCAGACCACCCAAACATTACATCCAACAGAAGCTGGACAGAGGAGTGCAGAAAGACCCATGGTGAGAAGGTGAAGAGATTTTGGGAAGATCAGCTCGATAGGTTCAATCGCACTCCTTCGACAGGCATAACTATGTAAAATAATAATGATAATAATACACATTATTCACTTATCAAGACACTATCAGGCAACCAAACTCTCAACCACCAACCAAAGAAGAAGTGATAGACATCATCAAGTCCTTGAAAAACAACAAAGCATCAGGAGAAGACTCAATTGTAGCGGAACTATGGAAACAAGCTGGGAATAGGACTATAGGCAAGTTGACAGAAATCTTTCATGACATTTGGGAGACTGCTTTGATTCATCCCCTACATAAAAAAGGAGACTTGACCGACATCAACAACTATCGAGGGATTTCGTCAGTACCTGTGACATACAAGATATTTTCTAAGGCCTTATTAAACAGAGCTGAACCCCAGCTAGACTCACGGCTAGGAGAATACCAGGCAGTATTTAGAAAAGGACGCTCTTGTACGGAACAGTTACTCAACTTGAAATCAGTGCTACGGCAAGCAAAAATGGCTAGTAAGAAATATGTCGTCATTTTTGTTGAAGAAGGCGTATGATTCGGTTGACAGACCTACTCTCATGAAGATCCTGCAAGAACTAGGACTGGACAAGAAGACACATAACCTTATCCAACAGACCTTAAATAACACCAGGACACGAGTGAAGTTCAGAGGAACCCTCTCTGAAAGTTTTGAAATTAAGTCAGGAGTAAGACAGGGAGACGGTCTCTCACCTCTCCTCTTTAACTGTGCCCTGGAAAAGGTGACAAGGGAGTGGCGAAAGGAGCTAACTAGTCAGGGACACAAGTGCAATGGGCTCAGTGTTGATTGCCTGGCATTTGCCGACGACCTGGCACTTCTATCTCATTCAATAAAAGCTTCTGTGAAACAACTTAATGTTCTTACGCAACAAGTAAGTAAGGTAGGACTACACGTGTCACTTGAAAAAACACAGTAGGCCTACATCTCAAACATCAGTGAATCTCCTTGTACACTGCATTTGGACCAGGGAGAGATCAAGAAAACTGACAGATATAAGTACCTAGGAGAATGGCTGGAACCGAATCTCTCGGAAGTAAGGGCATTATCAACTCGAGTTAACAAGTTAGAAATGGCTAATCAACTAACCAAGAACACATATAATAAGAAGTATCTCTCCCGAAAGACAAAAATGAGACACTACCAGACAGTTATAGGTCATGAAGCCTTATATGCTTCAGAATGTCTGGTATTCAACCGGAAGGGACTCACAGACAAACTCGAAGTACAGTAGAGAAAGTTAATGAGGAAGATTATTTATTTATTTATCGTATGGCTTTTAGTGCCGGGAGTGTCCGAGGACATGTTCGGCTCGCCTGAGTCTGTAGCTGCTTCCAGGAAGATATTGGGGTCTGTTAAGGAAGGTAATGAATACAGAAGGCGACCTAATCAATAGCTCTACACGTACTGTGAAAGAATCACGGATGTTGTTAGGAAACGACGTCTAGCATTTTATGGACACGTCTACAGGATGCATCCTACCAGGTTGACCAACCAGCTCCTCGGTTACTGGCAAAAGTGGAAGACCAAGTCACCATGGTTGTGGGAAGTGAGCAAAGATCTGCAAGAACTTGGAGGGATGGAAAGAGACTTAAAAGACCGGACATGTCTCAGGAAGATGCTTCAGCAATTGAGGTTCCAGGACAAACCGCCAAGAAAGAAAACAGGTGCCCTCTGGACCCAGGAGAGGAGGGAACAACACAGCCAGAGGATGCGTAACTACTGGGCAAACATCAAAGCCCACTCCAAATGTAACAGTTGAACGTCGTGGTCCATAGATGGCCTATATGAAACAAGAAGAAGAAGAAGAATACGCTATTTTAAATACCTTGGCGGAATGATACAGCCCTCAGAACTTAATCGAATCGCCAATGAAGACAGAATCACTAAGCTCCAGAAGGCCTACAGGCTAACGTGAGCTCATTACAACAAAAAATTGCATTTCGACGAACGCCAAATTACGACATTATAAAACTGTTATTCTTCCAGAAGCAACATACTGTATGCAGCTGAAACAATAGTAATCGATGGTCATTCCAAGATTAGGGAACCGGAAAAACAAGAACGAAAATTTCTCCGGAAGTTCTACGGAGCAATCTACAGAAACGGCATTTGGATGAATAGACGTAGTACAGAACTCTATCAAAACATCAATACGATAACAGACGAAATTAGAAAACGCAGAGCCAAATTTTAGACTCACATCCACAAGATGGCCACCTCCAGATTGCCAATGAAACTACTTGGTATCATAACACAGAGTAGGCCTAAATGCGGCACAGAATGGCTTAAAGAGGTACACAGATACTTAATCAATATAGAAAATAGCTTGCCACGGTGGGTGAGTGGATATCGTGTCGGTCTACTAACCCCAAGATTGCAGGTTCGCTCCTGGCCGTGGTAAGTGATTTTTGAAAAGGCGGCAAAAATACGATACGCATGCCATACGATGTTGGCATGTCAAAGAACCCATTTGAATTCAGTAGGCCGAGTTCATAATGGCAAAATTAATCTCGGGAGTTTCCGCCAAACAAAGTTCCTTATTTCTCTACTAGAAAGCGCTATAGTGTTCAAGGAGCTTAGATATCTAACATCTAACCTCCTTGACTTTCATAGTCAAGGAACAACGAAATTTGACATGCAAGCTACCCTCTGGGTGTCAAATAACAAAGCTTGCACCCGGCAATATTATTATTATTAATATAGAAAATTTCGAAGACCAAACTGAGTACCAGACGAAAATGGCGAATCTTAAGTTTGAACCAAGATTATTACGACAACCTGGGAAAAAAGTGGACGGATGAGAGGAAGAGGGAGCATTGAGCGAGAATGAAGAGGTTTTGGGAGGAGCGGAGGAGACTCGCCTCCAAATAACATCATGTTATCAAGTTTAAACGCTCTCCTGTAGGGGAATTTTCGCTTAAATAATAAATAATAATACGCTAACAACGAGACGGACTGCAAAGAGACAGAAAGTAAATTCTTATAAGTTTCTACCTAAGTCCCCTAAGGGACGGAATTTGAAACTCAAAGCGGCATGGGCACAAGAAAGAAGACAGGCACACAGCGAAAGGATGAGGAACTTTTGGGAAGATAAGAAGAACAAGAAGACCAATAATAAATAATGGTTCTACGTGCTTCCTATTACAGGGTCAAACGCATTATACAGGGTCTTTCACTAAAGTTGGGCCGGCCGCACAGCAGGCGCAGCGCTGCAGGTAGAAGGTCGAGCTAAAGTCAGACGAGCACATTGCAACACGGAGCTGAGACAGTTGTGACGCGGGATTTGATAAGTAAAGTTGACTTCGTTAATTCGTGTATAGCCTATTTTAAGTTCTACGTTTATAACGCATGTGCGTGGTTATTGTTTAATTGTTATTGTGTTTCAATAATTGCTAAGTGTTAAAGCCCATTGCTTCAAGTTTTATTTATGGGGAAAATTGAAAAATAAGATTTATGTCACAACCCTAACACTCTAGATCAGTGGTTCCCAACCTTTGCCAGCTGACACCCCCCTTTTCAGATACGGGTGGTCATTGACCCCCTCCCTTCCCCCTCTCTCCATCCCCTCCTCCCCCCTCTCTTCGCCTCTCTCCACCCCACCCCCTCCCCGTCGCTTCAATAACTTCTTTGATAAACTGACGTGGAGGATATAGACCTAACCTAGTAACACTACATGATGGAATAATTATAAAACATTATATATAACAATAATACTGGAAAATGAAAGCAACTACTACATCGTTGATAAGTTGAAACATGTCGCGAATGGTCATAGGCTTAGTTTACTTTCACGCAAGTAGGTCCATAAAGTGTGGTCTTGTTCGCGTATCTGCTCTCAGGCTTCATTTTGCTCCTTACAACACAGCAAATTCCTTATTTCACCTCCAACCTCGCGACTCCGCAGAAGTTGGTGCAGACTGTTGGCAATTACCAGTGCTTTTGAAAGATTGACTTGGTGCAACAATCACTTGGAGAGATTTGAAAAATGTTTATTATACAAAATAGTTGTTGTTGTTGTTGTTGTTTCCTATGGCTAGCCCGGATTCCAATCTTGCGTTCCAATAGAGTTTTGTGAGGTTTCCTGAAGTTCTAGCAGTCACATCAAGTTTGTTGCAATGTAGCAGGTGCCCCTTATCCATTTTACTTCCAGGTTCGTGACAAAGTGTGCATTCTTCATATCTCAGGATGTTGATTCGTTTCAGATGAGCTGCAAGGCAGTCATGGCCAGTGTTAAGTCTGAAGGAGGCTACAGCTTCTCTTCTTGGTGTTAATTTATATTGATCCCATTTAGCATCAATGTCCTTCCATAATTTGGTTTCTGCTGTTTTCTTTGCCATTTCTTCATACCTGTTTTTGATAGTATTTTTCAAGATCCTTTTTGCTGACATAAAATCAGTCTGACTGACAGGTTGTTGTAGTTTGGTACCCTTTTTTGCTAATCTGTCTGCCTCTTCATTACCTGCTATTCCAACACGATAAGGGATCCACTGAAATGAGATCTGTTTGTGGAGTCTTCGAAGGGTTTTTATCTTACAAAAATTTATTTCAGTTCTTTATTTTGAGGCTTATAATTTGACGAGACGGCTTGGATGGCTGCTTTTGAAAAATATTTGAGTTTAAAAAAATTGGAAATCACTTCACGCGCCCCCATCCCCCACCCCCTCACCTGATAAAGACACACGCCCCCCCCCCCCCCCAGGTTGGGAACCCCACTCTAGATGAACTCAAACTGAATATCAGGAGAGAAATTGAGGCTATCTCGTTGGGTGAACTAATACGTGTGAATGGAAATTTCCTTAGAAGATGCCAGAAATGTGTAGATGCAGGTGGAGGATATTATCGACATATTCTGTGACAAAGATTTTACTTTGATTATGTAGTATTATGTGTGCTTGTTATTTATATGCGATTCGTACGGGCACTCTCTCTACCCCAAGCTCAGTGGGTTGCCATGTGCTCGACCGACACTCCAAGCGCCACGTTTGGGGCCCCACTTTGAGTGAAAGATCCTGTATATATAATAGTGTAATGTGAATACCAGGATGGTTTCAGAAAAGGAAGATCATACGTGGAACAAATTTTAATCCTATAAAACATCTTACAAATCCGTAAAACCAGACAGATAGCTTTGAACAAGGGATTTTTGGATACTTTTATCCACCATGCTTATTTTAAGCAACGATAAAATTGCATTTATTTTTTGAAAATGAATAAAGAACACTCCTACGCTGTCTATTGCAGATGACTGCAACATTCTAGTTCAGAACATTGTATTTGTTAAATAGAAGAATTCAGTAAAATAAATTCGATGTTTGAATAATATTCAGTAATTTTCGAGCATTTTGAAAATTTGTCTCTTTAATCTTTTTCTTTTCAAAAATTCAGAGAACTGAAAACAGGACACAAAGTTTCTGATACACAAAAGAAATGATGGTTGGTAAAAGTGGTAAAATTTTCTGAAGAATCGGTTCTAAAATGTGGATTTTCTTCCTAGACGTATTTAGGCCTACATACCTTAATTGGGACGGCCGAATCGACTTCATTTTTCTCTCCCCTCACTAATGGAATGACAATATCATTTGATTCATATATGCTGCCTCTGGTTTTATTTCAAATTATATACAATTCTCATTCACTGTTTTCTTTGAAGCTTGCCGAATCTTACTTAAGATAATATTCAGCTTTCTCGTATTATCATCATCATCATCATCCAGGCAAGCCAGGTATAGGGTATACATGATCCTCTTCCAGTTTGTCCCGTCCTCCCAGATACTGTGCTCCAATTTCTTCTGCCAATCTGCATCTCTCTTGACTTGCTTCTCCCAAATGTATTGAGGCCTTCCCCCTTAGTCTCTTTCCTAAGATGACCTGGTCAAGGTATAATCTTGGTGTTCTGTCAGGGAAAATTCTCTTTACACGTCCATACCATTTCAATCTAGATAGTTCTAGTGTGTCAAGCAGACTTCTATCCAAATTGAGGTGTTGCCTAATTTTCTCATTTTATCTCTCCTGGTCTTCTGGAGACAAGATTGGAAGAACTTCATTTCAACTGCTTGAAATCTGCTACTGTCAGGTGCTGTTAAACTAGTTGCTTCAAGTCCAGAAGTCTATATTGGCATGAGATAGGTTTTGTAAAGTGTGATTTGGAATGTTAAAGGAAAGGATTCATTCCACAGTAAATTACATACAGAGTGATAGAAATGTGATGTCGTATCTACTCTATTCCTTATTTCATGTGCAATGGTGTTAGAGCCTCCGTGGCTTAGGCGGCAGCACGCCGGCCTCTCACCGCTGGGTCCGTGGTTCAAATCCCGGTCACTCCATGTGAGATCTGTGCTGGACAAAACTGAGGCAGACATGTTTTTCTCCGGGTACTCCGGTTTTGCCTGTCAACATTTCATTCCAGCAACACTCTCCACTATCATTTCATTTTCATCTGTCATTCATTTAATCATTGCCCCAGAGGAGTGCGTCAGGCCTCGGCAGCCGGCACAGTTCATATCCTCGCCGCTAGATGGGGGCTTCATTCATTCCATTCCTGACCCGGTCGGAGACTGGAGGCAGGCTGTGGATTTTCCTTTTCATGTGTAATGCTGTTATCTGCAGAGACATAGCTGCCCAAATACTTAACATTATCAATAATATTGATACTGTCATCACCGAGTCCGAGATGGATTTCTTCGTGTTTCCTACTCATTACCAAGCCAACTGTCTTCTGTTGGCTGATGCTTAGTCCCTTGCTATCGAACTCTCGTATTCATTTTTTGTGTGTAACATCTTTCCGCTCGGTTGCTGGATAGTTTTGTGGGAGTGATTTTGAAAATTGGGGACGGAAGTGGATCGGAACGATCGAGCTGGCAGTGGTGAATCGAACGGAAGTATGCACTTCCCGCTCGATCGATCGAACGGAAGTGTACTAGCTAGCAGTGGTGGAAAATGGAAGTATGCACTGCCCGCTCGATCAATCGAACGGAAGTGGACTAGCTGGCAGTGGTGGAAAACGGGAGTATGCACTGCCCGCTCGATCGATCGAACGGAAGTGTACTAGCTGGCAGTGGTGGAACGAACGGAAGTATAAGATGCACTGCCAACTCGATCGATCGATCCAGAGGGCAGTGGTAAGACCCAGCTGACAAGTGGTACGTGAAACAATAAGCGGAAATTGATACCATGACGTATTCTCAGCCATGTGGAATGTATTATGACATACTGAACGGAAAACGCTCATGCGAACTCTGGTGTCAAGTGATTGAAACAAATGACATGGTACATGTTCGAAGTCCTCATATCAGTATTTAAATGGTAAAATGCCTTAATATCAAACATTGTAAGTAGTCGGCATTGCCGGTATTATGTTTCTGCACAATGGCTATTCAAATACTAACCCACATAACGGTAATGCAGTCATCAATATAATAATTATAATCGTTGTTGTTATATGAGAATTGAGCAAGCCTTCATGAACTATTACTGAATACATTCTCTTTACTCACAAGGGGTCCTATTCATAAGGCATTTTAAACTCAATTTCACGCAGGAACATTATCGAAACAACCAAAATATAAATGAAACTTAATTGCGTAATGCAGTATTATTGGAACGAGGAAATAAGTCCCTATCTTGTGCACAAAATTTGCGTAGTCGAAATAGCCGTGGGGTTAGTGCTTTTGACTGTGAATCTTGAGATCTTGGGTTCGAATCCCGGACGGGGTAGATATTATTGCTACCAGATTATCATTTTAAACGATATTTATCATATCAATATGACTCATTTTAACAGAATCTATATGAAATTACGTGTTGGTCTTTGAATGAAGAGGACCTGTTTATAAGGAATTTAATGTTATGAGCGGTGTCGTGTCTATTAATCTAGTTGATCCAAATCGTATTCTTTATTTAGACTAGTGCTGATGGAAGCGACAAATCATCTAATAAAATGTGTTCCGTATTATATCTGTAAAACACTCCCTTTTACAATAGATTAATATTTGTGCCAATAATAGTATAACATACCGGTGTATCAACAATTTCACGTGAGGTTTCTTCTATGTCAGATGTTACACATCATATGCGACTACTGTAAGGCTCGTAATTTTTTTGAGTCGTTTCGGCCAACAATGGACCACGATGTTCTTCACTCATATGATCACTGTAATGCTTGATTTCTTGTCTGCCAGTAGATCTTCATTCTTGACAAATGTTCAGCTCCACTTTCTTCCGTCCACTTGCAGTGAGGGCGAGGCATCACAGATGGTAAAGGGTGTAGATTACTGGTTGATTTAACCGTCTTTCAGAACAGGTTCCTATCCCAAACCAGAGCTTGATTGATTCTAGCTTCTGTTAGGTCCTTTTTACCTTGCGGCTTCGGTGGCGTAGTCGATAGCATGCTGAACTTCTGTGCCCAAGATAGCGGGTTCAAACCCGGCCAAAGTCGTTGGATTTTTTAAGAGCGTTAAAAATCCTTCAGTATGCCTTCCTTCGGAGGGGAAGTAAAGCCGGCGGTCCCTTGTCATAGATTTATGGCATGTAAAAGATCCTTTCACAGACTAAACTTGTGTAAAGCAAAATTGTTAGGTTAGATTTCGTCAGAACGCTCTATCAAAAGTTCCAACGTTCACCACTAGGTATCATTGATATCTGGTGGCGAAAGTTGGAACTACTCGAAATTGAACGGAACTTGTAGCTCACCCTTTAGGGTGTCATCTGGAAGCAGCTACAGACTCAGGCGAGCCAAACATGTCCTCGGACACTCCCGGCACTAAAAGCCATACGATAAATAGATAAATAAATAAAATAAATACCTTGCATCGACAATTTACAATAGGAATTTTTTTTAGAGATTGATGAGTGTATTCGATATGAAAGTCGTGATGCTCCATCCGCTCCAAATGTCCAAAGAAAGACATTCTCCTTTTTCTCATCACACTCACCAACTCTTCTATATGTTCAAATAATTCATTGTTATGTCTTCTTCTGTAAGTACCATTATCATTAACAGGTCCTAATATTTTCCTTAGAATTTTCTTATCCTTAAGTTCTAATTTTCTCAATGGGCCCTTGTTTGTCTCGTATTACATTTAACGAAATAAAGTATTTTCTCTCCAGAATATTTAGATACTGTAATTATAATTACTTGATATCGGCAAATAATGGGCGCACTACTTGCATCTAACATCAACTAGCTGTATTTGGTCCTCAGATATCTGAAGTAAACCACAGCAATGAGCACAAATCCGGCCGAAGGAGACGTCCTACCTAAAGATGAGAGTCATCCTCGTAGAACAAGAAGTCCTGTTATGGGAGTGTCTGGCCTTCAGCAGCAGCAGCAGCAACAACAACAAGTGAAGAAGAGTCCTGACGGGAGACGTGATCACACAATCGGAATTCTTCGCCTAGACTTTGGTAAACCTCGTCGAAGTTCGGGAAGTTCGGTCGAGTTTCGCAGTCCTCCAGAAAGACTGAGCTCTATACCGGTAAGTAATAGATAATATCAATGTTCGCAATTAAGATTTTTTACTCCCACTAAATATAGGTTTTTATATTCAATCAAACGGTGAGAAATTTCACAAGTCAACAAACAGAACATTTTGTGTTGAGTCCATTTTTAGCCTACTTTCGATTTTTGCAAAAAATGAAAGTAGACTTATGAGATCAACACAGGGCGAAAAAAGTGTGTCTGTCTGTGTGTGTGTATGTGTGTGTGTGAGTCTGTGTGTGTGTGTGTGTGTGTGTGTGAGAGAGTCTGTGTGTGTGTGTGTGTGTGTGTGAGTCTGTGTGTGTGTGTGTGTGTGTGTGTGTGTGTGTGTGTGTGTGTGTGTGTGTCTGTGTGTGTGTGAGTGTGTGTACTCTGAATGTATGTCCCCCCCTATCAATTCGAACACGGTGAATGCGAATTGAACGAAATTTGGTACAAAGGTATCACTAGCAAAGGACACCTCAGTGTCATGTTTTTTATCGCCGCCATCTTGACGGAAACGTAATGGCGGCCACACAAGTGTTCAAAGCTTAAATCAAATTACGACTAACCTAATCATCCGATCTCTACCAAATTTTGCAACAACATACCTTTATGGGGGGAGCATCCTTTGACCAAACCAATAGTCCATCAGCGTAATAGTTTGCGGATGGCGGCCATCTTTATGTGAAAATCGATCCCCTTATTAATTCGAACACGGTGCAACCGAATGGAACGAAATTTGGTACAGAGGTAGTACTAACAAAAGGCACCTCAGTGTCATATTTTATTTCGCCGCCATCTTGACGGAAACGTAATGGCGGCCACACAAATGTTCAAAGCTTAAATCAAATTACGACTAACCTAATCATCCGATCTCTACCAAATGTTGCAACAACATACCTTTATGGGGGGAGCATCCTTTGACCAAACTAATAGGTCATCAGTGTAATAGTTTGCGGATGGCGGCCATCTTTGTGTGAAAATCGATTCCCCTATTAATTCGAACACTGTGCAACCGAATGGAACGAAATTTGGTACAGAGGTAGTACTAACAAAAGGCACCTCAGTGTCATGTTTCATATCGCCGCCATCTTGACGGATACGTAATGGCGGCCACACAAATGTTCAAAACTTAAATCAAATTACGATTGACCTAATAATCCGATCTCTACCAAATTTTGCAACAACATACCTTTATAGAGGAAGCATCCTTTGACCAAATGACTAGGTCATTAGCCGAATAGTTTGCGGATGGCGGCCATCTTTGTGTGAATATCAATTCCCCCTATTAATTCAAACACGGTGAAACCGAATGGAACGGAATTTGGTACAGAGGTAGCACTAGCAAAGGGCATCTCAGTGTCATGTTTTATATCGCCGCCATATTGACAGAAACGTAATGGCGGCCACACAAATGTTCAAAGCTTAAGTTAAATTACGACTGACATAACCATCCGATCTCTACCAAACTTTGCAACAATATTCCTTTATGGAGGGAGCATCCTTTGACCAATCTAATAGATTATTAGCCAAATAGTTTGCGGATGGCGGCCATCTTTATGTCAAAATTGATTCTCCCTATTAATTCGAACACGGTGAACCGAATGAACGAAATTTGGTACAGAGGTAGCACTAGCAAAGGGCACCTCTGTGTCATGTTTTATATCGCCGCCATCTTGACAGAAACGTAATGGCGGCCACACAAATGTTTAAAGCTTAAATCAAATTACGACTAACATAACCATCCGATCTCTATCAAACTTTGCAACAACATACCTTTATGGAGGGAGCATCCTTTGACCAATCTAATAGGCAATTAGCCTAATAGTTTGCGGATGGCGGCCATCTTTATGTCAAAATTGATTCCCCCTATTAATTCGAACACGGTGGAACCGAATGAACGAAATTTGGTACAGAAGTAGCACTAGCAAAGGGCACCTCATATTCATGTTTAATATCCCTATAGTACGTTGTATTTCAACAAGCTACTACAACCAACATTCAATCATACTCCTTGAAAAGGACAAAGGGTTATAACAATACCCATGCATTTAGGAGAAAGTAGGCTATATGTTCTTTACTGAACATCTTGTTAATGCATATATTCTGACTGTCTACCTCGAACAGTAACTAAAAACGCCATTCATAATAAATTAAGTACAAGTTTTTCGGGCTTGTAGGCCGTGGTGCAGACAGGATATCTCCCGACGTTTCACCGGAAACTGCGTCCGGCATTATCAAGAGTTCCGCTGACCACGGAAAGGAAGAGAGTATTATAATTATAATTTCCCTACGAGTGTCTTAATTACCATTATAGGCGAGTTGCATACGACTGTTAATGTTTGACGATAATTATAACTATTTTATGTTCGAACATAAATATCCATAAATATCTGTCGAGTTGTCGCCAGTTTTATGTACTGAACAGAGCGCATGGGACGCAGAGAATACCTTGTATTCGACCATGGCCTCCTCGAATACCCCCAATACGACACTGGCCACGCAGTGAAATTTAAAATAGGAGGCCGTGAATGTTAGCGCAGGTGCGATGCTATCCCTACCTAATTGGTCACACAACTGTTTCTTGAGCTCTGATTGGTTGGAGAAACTGTATCATAATGAAAACTTACACTATAATGAGCCTCATTATGGTACTGTGCCCAAATCCAGTTGCCCAGATTTGAGAGCACAGGCCCAAGGCTAAGTCCAGAGCTGAGGTTTTGAATAGCGCGCGCCAATCCTTCTAAGAAGCATTTAGAAGCTTTATGCAGCCAAGAGATCGCTAAGTGACGTAGCAAGGTTATCAGAGTCGAGGCTATATTTGTATACAATATTTTCCTGTGGAGTAGAAACATGAGACTAACACCAAATTACTGGCACGGACAAGGGAAGGAGAACGAGCAATATTTCAAGAAAATTGATCGAGCGGAAGCTGAGATAGATGTTTTTGTTTTAGCCGAGGTCACACTGTGACGTAGAGAAGTCCGTCCGCTGGGTATATAAGAGCTGGCAGCCACCACTCAAATACGTCCACTTCTCCATAGGTGCTCCGTCGCTATGGATGTCACTACTTCGTAAGCGCCCTGTCGCTAGACATATCACGTCGCTCCGAACGTCGTTATACTTCAAAATTATCTTCGTGCACATGGTTGCAATACTCTACTTTATTACTAGCAAGCAGTTGCTAGGACTTAGTGAAATTCTACGACAGTACATGGTTATTGTACTTCGAAAAGTGTTGGAAGTTTTAGTGAGATTCATCGTATGTTATCACTGAGGTGATAGACTTTGTGGCAGAACATTGGTAACTATTACTGCTACACGGACATATGATAGACAGTCTATATTTTTCTTTCCACTGTCCAGTAAGATTTAAACTTGGATTATTTTCATCCAATGACCAGAACAAGCTTTTGTCTTGATAACACTTTGACCAACCAAGATAAGTCAGTACTGTTCACATACCAGTCTTGCACGTCCAGTTCATTTAGTCGACATAGGGAAACCAGCATGCTTAGCATTGTCTGGAGAGTGAGAAACTCAGCCCAGGGAATTGAACATCAGAACTTGGACCGGTGCTGAATAAGATTGTCAGAGTATTGATAGTACTGAATGCATCACAGTTGGGTCAAGTTATTACTGGTAATTTTGCATCATGGATCATTTCGATCTTACCCCTATCAAGAAGATTACTTCAGCTGTTGAAGCAGCTAATATTATAGACAGATTTCATCAAGATATTCAGGCAACGAGTATGAATACCGCTATGTCTGGTTTGACATTTTTGCGGGTATATAATGGAGGCCGATACGAGATTATACGTACCTGTCCAAATGGGGACAGAAGACTGAAATAATCTGGTTCAGACCAGATTATCCACATCAAGATCTACAAGAATGTAAGCTAAATTTTGCATTATTCTTATGCGTAGTTAGCTGGAATTTATCATTTTTCTACAGTCATGCCAACACTTTTTTTTCTTCGATATTTTGCTGTTGCAAATAATTTTGCAAGGCATATGGAAGCCTTGATCTGAGTAGTTTTTACACTCAGACATGAGAAGTCAATGATTTGAATTAATGGACGAGCAAAACGAGCATTTATTTGATTTTGAAATTGTTTTTCTAATCGCGGTCATCAGCCGTCGTAACTGTAAATTTAATAATAAATCTAAGTTGAGGAATGGATTTTATCCATATTTAAGAAGTCGAGGATGATTTTTCCCGAACAGTTTAGCAACTTAATTCCATTTGTGGATTAATAATAATAATGCTGATTTAATAATAATAATAATAATAATAATCATTTTCAATATTTTTCAGGAGATGATAATAATAATTGTGATTTATATTTCTAATAATCATTTCATATAGTATGATTTATAAAGTTGATTTTTAAAACAGTCTGCTAGATCGGAGACTTGATTTTCCGAAGACTAGTGGTTAACGCATGCCCACATTTAACTAACAGAATTATCCTATGGGAACATTTTACACTTGCATTATGCAGTTAAATCTTTTGAAAGTCACGGGAAGTAATGATACGGGAAGCATATAGCAGGTATAAATTAGGTTTTTACTAGAGTTTGTATAAATATAATATCATTTTGGACAACGTCTTGTGATAGAACGTTAGGCTAGAAATAGACGCGGTGTGGAATAGTTAATGTTTAAACTGATGGTAAAATTATTGTAAACTCATTTAGGAGCTTACTAGCTTACGAATCTTCCAGTTTGAGTAACAAGCAAAGGCTTGATTATTATGTATAATTTGGGAAGAAATTTTGTGTGTGTGTAAATTGCTGAATATGCCATTCTGGTGCATTTTAAGTCGCAGGAATGAGGTTGTTATAATGGAGCATCAACCATATCGTAGGTTGGATGACTTTGAAATAATGTTGGAAGTTGAAATATATTTGTAAGCCACACTTTCGTCGAATTCATAACCGAGGGTTTTATTATGGAACCATCATGTCAAACCACAGTTTGCCCACGTGTTCTATAAATATTTTCTAGTAATTGTTAGCCCGGAATTTTGTTATTTCATTATGAGATGACTTTACCGTTGTCTAGATGATAATTATGATAATGTGATTTTTGACACATTTAAATCGAATGGGCAGATACTGTAAATAAATTAAAACTGTTATTTCCTAAACAACCACTACAATTTAGAGGATATTTGTGATCCTGTTAAGAACATAAACATTCTGCAAATTAATTTGATGATTAACATTATTGGCATTCTGTCAAAAGAATTGTAATTTTGATAATAGCAACAACTAATATTATTTTTGTGATAATTTTTCTAAATAATATTTCCAATTGATATTTAAATATTTGAATGGTTAAATCCAGATTTAAAAGAGTTGATATTTTGTTAATAATAAATTTTTGACCATAATATTGTTAATTGAGTCAAGAACTCAGAATATTACTGTTGGATCGAGAACAGATGATACATTTTTTTTTTTCTGTTTATCGAAGTTCTTCGAATCCATGCTCGAATGTCCATGTAATTAATATTGTGTTATTTTCATTGTTGTAACTTTATATCTGAACCAATTTTGAGATACTGATTCCTGGAAAAAAAAGTGTTAGTTAATTTTCTGCTATTTGAAAGACAAACAAAATCAGTGATATTTTTTTCATCGGGTGACTATATTTCATTTCAACGTGTGAATACTTAAAGTTAGGAATCAGGATGGACAATTAAATTTGCACTGACAACCTTACGATTGTAAATAATTCTTTTAAGCGAAGTCAACTGGACTATTAATTTGACTTTCGTTTCAAAAGCCTAGTGTTCATGTGTTGGTGAATCTGTAAATTTGTGTTTATAATGTATGATTCGTCATGCGTCCATTATGCTAGTTTTAGCATTTCTTAGTTAACTTTTTAACATTTTAAATAAAATGAGATAATTTTACGGATTGTGATGTTTTCAGAAAATCTCCTTCTTGCATCGAGCCGAAAATCAGTAAAGCAATTTTTGTTTGTGTTATTGTACTCACTTTAACCCATACGGCGCCCTGGGATGTTTAGATTCTCGTGCTGACTGATTTTTGATGAAAATGCATATGTGGTCGTCCAGACTTAGGTCTAAACGGGCACAGTACTGTATTGTGACATATAATATTTAGGTCTACATTTCGCCAGGGTCGAACATAATAGTACATTATGCAACGAGCCTATAATGGCTATAATTAAGACACGAGTATTTTTTTTATAAAACGAGCGTATGCGAGTTTTATAATTTCCATACGAGTGTCTTAATTACCATTATAGGCGAGTTGCATACGACTGTTTATGTTCGACGATAATTATTATAACTATTTTATGTTCGAAAATAAATATTCATAAATATCTGTCGAGATTTCGCCAGTTTTATGTATTGAACAGAGCGCATGAGACGCAGGGAATGCCTTGTATTTGACCATGGCCACCTCGAATACTCTACTATGACACTAGGCAAGGCAGTGTGATTTACATTAGAAGGCCGTGGTACTCAGCGCATCTAATTATCTAATTGGTCAAACAACTGTTTCTTGAGCTCTGATTGGTGGGAGAAACTGTATCATAATGAAAAATAGTGTTATAATGAGTCTCATTATGATACAGTTTTCAGATTCATAATAGTCAGGGTCGGACATAAATATATTTTTCAGATGGGTAATAGGGCTGTCAGGAGGAGCCTCAAATTTCTCATTACTTTTGCTGTTTGAAGCCACTTGAGTGTTACCTTAGTAAACGAAAGTTTGGTGCTTTTCAGTGGGTCAACACGAGTTTTACCCTAGAGAGATGGGTTTCTCCCTAATCCTGAAAAAATTACATAAGATTAATAAATACTCTTGGATGACTAGTTTCAATCGTCAAGCGATCGTCATCAGATCCATCATACTTAGGCCCTAAAATTTATATCAGAAAATATGGATGAAAATATTTAACTACAATCACATTTTCACTCCAAACAAGCAAGTTTGGAGATCAAATCACCAATTCCAGTATTTTAACAAAACACTACATAGACCACAACTAACACATACTGACGATTTGTATTATCTCAACTAATACTGCAACTAAATAATTGTACATATTGTAAATATTTTCACCCATAGTTTCTGCTTGCCACGGTGGCTGAGTGGTCAACGTGTCGGTCTACTAACCCCAAGCTTGGAGGTTCGCTCCTGGCCGTGGTAAGTGATTTTTGAAAGGCGATAAATATTACGACACGCATGTCATACGATGTTGGCATGTCAAAGAACCCATTTGAATAAAGTAGGCCGTGTTCATAATGGCAAAATTAATCTCGGGAGTTTCCGCCAACACAAAGTTCTTCATTTCTCTACTAGACAGCGCTATAGTGTTCAAGGAGCTTAGATATCTAATCTCCTTGACTTTCATAGTGCTTCAAGGAACAACGAAATTCGACATGCAAGCTACCCTTTGGGTGTCGAATAACAAAGCTTGCACCCGGCACCCGAGGACATACGATATTATTATTATTATTATTATTATTACCCATATTTTCTGACATAAATTTTAGGGCCTTCGGGTAATGGATCTGATGATGATCGCTTGACGATCGAAACTGGTCATCCAAGTATATTTATTAATCCCATGTAATTTTTTCAGGATTAAAGAATAACCCATCTCTTTTGGAAAACTCGTGTTGGCCGACTAAAAAGCATCAAACTTTCGTTTCTCTTTGTTTCCTAAAACTTGGGTTGGTAACACTGACTGTAGAACCACTCCTATTCCTACCTGATAATTGGCAACAACAATAAATTCCAAGCGTCATGTGCATGATCCGACGTGGATAAACAAAAGAAAATGAAATAATTCTGATGAAGTGGACCCTCGAATGACGTCATGGAGAGATAAGTAATTGAAGGTGATTATTGAGGCGGTCGTAATTGAAGAGAACATTACGGTATTTTGTATTCCACCCAGGAGCAACAGGGTGAGGTTTTAATTACCCACTCATTCTCTCCCGCCAATCTGAGTGACTGCGCGAGGTCGTTTAACTGGCCGTAAATCAATAGGACAGCGGCACTTACAGGCTTTATATTAACGAGCACGCAATGTGGGGCGTGACCCACATAACTGTACAATAATAATAATAATAATAACAAATTACAATAATGACATCCATCCCTCCCTATATTATTCTGCTAAGGTCCCATTCCAGTTTTGTACCGAAAATAAGGTCCCATTAACACCAACCTACACATATGGGGTACTTACAGGTTCAGCATAACCCAATGCGTAAGTGAAACGCACTCACACTTTAAATGCCTCACAATGAAATAAATACCTTAAAATATGTATATTTACAATGAAATAATAAAAAAAATGCAACATGGTAACCATGGCAACAGAATCTCACAGGTCCATCTATTTCTGTAAGACGCAATGCAATTCCAATTATTACATTTCTGTGAAAGTTTCCAGATGGCTATAAGGTTATCACTGAACCGAATTAAGCTGTAAAATTCATCAATACATACAGTATAATGCGCTTAAGGGGGTCAAGGGGCACTCTAGAATTTTTTCACGCAATTTTCACGTGTGATTGTGGTACGAAAGGTCTTTTTCACCCGACTGTAAAGGGTCTCCGAAAAACACATTTAAAGGCCCTTAAATTAACAGTGTCTGTGATATTCCCAGAAAACTAACTTCGCTCTGATATACCTATGAAGGAATGACAAACCCCTAACCACTGCACCAGTAGCTGAATTGATAAAGTCTGATTATTCATACCAAGGATAAATCAGTCATAGCATTCATGACTGAGATTTTAGGAAGCTTCTAGTTTAACGTGACCGTAAATCGGGAGATCATGAGCCACGGGACCTCCTTTTTACGTGGAATCCGAACCACAAGACATGGCATTTCACTTTGAAAATCTCACATGCATTGACCGGTAATCGAACCCGGACCGCATTGGTGAGAGGCATACAGCTAGACCGCTGAGCCACCACGCCCCCCGACTGAGATTTTGCTAAGTGTACTCTTTAAAACTAGAATATTCGCGGGCGAAACTGCGACGGGTGATGCTAGTTATTTAAAATAAAAGACGTATACAGTGAAATAGAGAAAATTACAGAAACGATCCATAAGAGTCAGGCACGGTATTACGGTCATCTCAAACGAATGGATGGGAACAGGCTGACTAAACAGATTTTTCATTTTTTTACATTCCAAACCCAAAACCACAATGCCCTGATTTATAAATACCAGAGACGACCTGAAAATGCTGTACCTAAAACCCGACGACGCCTTCAATAGAGATCTCTTCCGCAAAACAATACTGACTAATGGGCTAACCCGAGATGAGACACCAAGACCGAAAAGGAGACAAGGTACCACTTGGGCAGCGTAGCGCAAGATGGCCCACTCACAGAGATTGAGGGAATTCTGGGCTCAGAGGAAAGCGAAACAAATTGCCAAGTGTAGCAAGACTTAACGTGGTCCTAGATGGCCTCAACGAATTATATATATATAAGAAGTATTGACGAACATCAAGGATTATACAGCACAACTAAACACTAAATATGGAACGATAAACCGTGTTAATACATTTAAATATCTTGGGGAATGGATCCAGCAAAATGGCCTTGACAAGGAAGCCATAGCAGCAAGAATCAAGAAAATGGAAGTCGCTTTCCAAACCACCCGCAACATATATAACAAAAAGTGCTTTTCTATGAACACAAAAATTCGTCACTACAACACTGTCAACAAACCAGTACCGCTGTATGCATCTGAATGCCTTATCCTATCCGAGAAATATTTGCTCGCGAAGTTAGAGAGAAAACAAAAAAGAAGCTTGTAGTTTTACGTGACCGTTAATCTTGTGATCATGAGCCACGGCACCTCCTTTTTACGTGGAATCCGAACCACAGGACATGGCATTTCACTTCGAAAATCTCACATGCATTGACCGGGAATCGAACCCGGACCGCCTTGGTGAGAGGCATACAGCTAGACCGCTGAGCCACCACGCCCCTAGAGAGAAAACAAAGAAAGATCCTACACATCATACTTGACCCAGACTACAAAAATGGCATCTACATCAGAAAATCCAGGCAAGAAATATACTTGAGGATAGAGAAGATCACAGACACAATGCGAAAACCCGGAGTTTGCTTCTACGGTCATATACGACGGATGATCGACTCCCGATGGACGAAACGTATCTTCAGTATATTCGACTCCAAACCAAAAACTACAATGGCATGGTACGTTAACGTCCAGAAAGATCTGAATAAAATGGGGATACGAGCTGAAGATGCACAAGACCGATATCTTTATAGAGCAGCCATCAAGACGTTTGGGACTTTCCGGGACGAGAAACGGACAACTGGTGCGAAATGGGCAGAGGAACGTCGTGCTAAACACAGCGAGCTCATGAAGACAATGTGGATCAAGCGAAAAATGAACAAATGCCAGAATGTGAAATGAGGCTTATCGTGGTCCCTAGTTGGCCGATTAGCGAAATTGAATGAATATATATATATATATATATATATATATACAGGGTCTTTCATATAAAGTAAGAACGGCGAGCGGCAGTCTGGTCATTCGCTGCTGAAGCCAGCTTGGCCGACCTTGTGACGCACCACGGCCCCCTGCTGTAGTATTGAAAGCGCGCGCATTGTACAAACTTGACCTTGCAATAAGCGTGCAGGTGTTGTCAGTCGCCAGTCTGAACCTCAGCTGCTAACATGTTGAGACAGTTATCATTGAAACATCGTATTTTTGTATGTAAAATTTATTTTAATTACGATTCGGCTCGGCGGGTACGTGATGCATTTGTTCAGCAATTTCCTGACGAAGTCCCACCTTCACTAGCACAGATTCACGTAATTGTAAATAACTCTGACACTACTGGTTCAGTGCTCAATAAAAAACACAAAATAAAAAATCAGAAAAAATACAGTGGCATGACTCACTCGCGTCAGCCAAAATGTGGTTACCAGATACAATGCCTGTATAACCCAGGAAGGACGACACTTCCAGAAACTTCTATAAGGTAATATCTCATAGAGGATTGTACACACGCTTAGAGCAGGGGGCCACGGCTCGCCACAAGCTCGGTCAAGGCCACCACACTAGCGGATAACAAACCCGCCGCTTGGCGTTCTTACTTTATATGAAAGACCCTGTATATATATATATATATATATATATATATATATATATATATATATATAATAATTATTATAATAGAGTTGGCCACTTTAAATACCCAGGCGAAGTGCTTGAACCGACGGGAAAAGAGAAAATGGTGCAGAGCACTAGGATAATGAAAATGAACATGATGATGATAATTGTTGTTTTAAGGGGCCTAACATCTAGGTTATCGGCCCCTAATGGTCTGGGTGATAGCGAAATTGACAATGAAATGGAAACCTTAACGAAAATTAAGTGAGACTGAAAATACTTACAAAATATAGCTCAGATTGAAACGATTCACAAAATGGAGAGCGGTAATACTTACAAAAGGGAATTTAGAAGGAAAATACTCACAAACGGAATAGATAGGAAAATACGCACAAAATGTAGGTTAGGTTCAAAATACGCACAAAATGCAATGTAGAGTCGAAATACTTACAAAATGCAATTGAAGTTCAAAATAATTACAAAATTATATTGAAATTGAAAATACTCAATGCAATTTAGATTGAAAAACGCCCATTTCAGATACAAAATACTTACAAAGTGCAATTGAGATTTAAAATGCTTTGAAAATGCAATTGAAATTGAAAATGCTTACAAAATGTATGGTAGATTCAAGCTACTCATTTGGATGGACAATACTTACAAAATGCAATTTAGAATGAAAGTACTTACAACATGTAATTTCGATTCAAAATACCCACAAAATGCAATTGAGAATCAAAATACTTACAAAATGCCCACCATACAAAATGCAATTTAGATTGAAAATACTTGCAAAAAGCGGTTTAGATTGAAAATTCTTACAAAGTGCAATTGAAATTCAAAATACTCACGAATGTCCCAGCCCCTATATTTAAAGACTTACTAAAAAGCAATTTAGATTGTCAATCCTTACAAAATACAATTGAGGTAGAAAATACTCGCAAAATTCCCAGCCTCTATATTTAAAGACTTACAAAATGCAACGTAGATTGAATATACCTACAAAATGCAGTGTAGATGCAAAAAAATCACTAAAGGGAATTTAGATACACGGGGAGCCAATTAACAAAAAAAAAATGAATAGAAAACAAGAGGTCGGACACCTCGAAGAAGGAGGGATCAGGAAAGATGAGACAAGGACGAATTAAGGCGGGAAAGTGAAAGACTCCCTAGGCCACGGATACCCAAATACCGTCGGGGTCGGAAAAGAACATGAGTTGACCATGGGAGGTCGACGGGAAAGAAGACGGAGAGGAGCCCGTCACAAGTAAGTGAAAGTAATGCCGGACTCGGCTGGGGTCCCGTGGTCGCCAACCCACGTCCCACTAGATGTGAGCTCCTGGGGGGGGGGGGGTGAAAATGAAGAGAGCCTTATACGAGACACAGGATGTTTACAGCAGAAAAAGTCTGTCCACATTCACCAAACTTCGTCATTACAACACGGTTATTAAACCTGGGGTGCTTTATGCCTGTGAGACATTGACGTTACACACGAAGGGCGATTTGGAAAAGATCCTCGCAGAGGAAAGAAAAGTAATAAGGGAAATTATTGGACCAAAGCACGCAGATGAAGGATACAGGCTTCACTGCAGACACACCACAGAGAAATTGTCCAACCTCACAGCAGACATCAGAAAAGAGGCGACTAGAATCTTACTAACCCGGCCGAAGCCGTCGGATTTTTAAGAGCGTTAAAAATCCCTCAGTATGCCTTCCTCCGGAGGGGAAGTAAAGCCAGCGGTCCCATGTCATAGATTTATGGCATGTTAAAGAACCTTCCACTAATTACACCTGTGTGAAGCTAAATTGTATAGGTTTAGAATGTAAACTACGCTCTTAGGTTCCTACGTTCGTTGCCAAGAGCCGACTGCGGAGGCGTCTAGTAGCTAAGTTCTGAACTAGGCCTAGTAGTCGTTGACGGTGGCGTTTGGCGGTAAAAGTAGGAACTATTTGAAAAATTCAAAGTTGCAGTCCTTACTTGAATTAAAAAACAGATGCACACACTAATACAGTCATCACAATTAACAACGGTTATCAGACAGATTCTACACACACTCAAAGTACACGGGGCTACATGACCGCGTTGTCGCAGCCCCTAAACTGAGGAACCAACCAACCTAAATGTTACTGTCGCAAAAGCAGATTACCACAAAACAGGTTCGCCAACAAAATTCTTAGGTACATACAGCGTCTCAAAACTACTTCACCCTGGATGATGCAAGTCAAAATTGATCTGGAAAATGCACAGGTCGGCCCACAAGACGTCATAGACAAAAGAGTCTTACGACCAATGGCGAAGCAGAAGAGGAATCTTTGAAACTTAGAATACCCATTTCATTCGCAAGGAATATGCACATTTAATTTTTCCTATTTTTCATTGGCATAGGAAAATTAAATCTCTAGTTTTCGGTATTACTCTCTGTAACCATGGTGGGTTGACGCCAGCTTCTCAGCGCGGGACTGAGCAGCCAGTGAGTCTCCTTTGAAACAGACTCAACTCTCTGTGGGTAGAGAAGGCCATTGCGCATGCGTCAAGTGGAAGATCGATAGCTGACCAACAATGAATGCGTCAGCAGAGGCCCTACTGTCGACCAAAATATTATGTGCACTCGAGTTTGAAGGTTGTTTGTGAAGTAATCAATAGACCTACATAAAATCCAATAACATCATCATTTTCGTCGTTCTATTTTACGTTAGTTCATGTTGGTTTGGAATTTTTAATTTATATTTTAATTTTTTTATCGCAGTTTAAACACAAAAAGTGCCCGTTTTTAAGCGTGTTTCAAACATGAGTCAAATTTAAGAATTATTATCTCTCAAACCCGTCATCAGATCGAATCCAAATTTTAACACAATATACATTGGAATGTTATATAACTGGTGTATTGATTTCAAAAGTGTGTGTGTTCAAGAACGAAGGTTGTTATCATTTTTGTAAGGTAACTTTTTCGGAGTCGTTGGAAAATGTAGTTCTTGGTTGCGTTGTAATCCTTATACGTCAAAACGTTATGCTGTATGACTGTGAAATACGTAAATTAATTCACTTATTTTATATCGGTTTGTATTTGTACGGGGATTTAAGACATGGTTCACCAGCTAGCCGCTCCGGCAAATGCTGTACAGGGTTGCTGATATGGAGCCCATCAATTCCGAGAGAGGCGTGCCATGACGCGTAATGGAGCCCACCTTTTTGATGTATAAGGATTGCAACGGGACCAAGAACCACCCCGAGCCGGGAAAAGGTTACCTTACAAAAATGATAACAACTTTGTTTCTTGGACACACAAGATTTTAAAATTAATAAACCAGTTATAAAACATTCCAATGTATATTGTGTTAAAATTTGGATTCGATCTGATGACGGGTTTGTGAGATAATAATTCTTAAATGTGACGCATGGTTGAAACACGCTTAAAAACGGACACTTTTTGTGTTCCAACTGCGATAATAAATATTAAAATATAAATTAAAAATTCCAAACCTACATGAACTAACGTAAAATAGAACGACGAAAATGATGATGTGATTGGATTTTATGTAGGTGTATTGGTTACTTCACAAACAACCTTCAAACTCGAGTGCACATAATACTTTGGTCGACAGAAGGCTCCAAGCAGTGCATTCGTGAGGCGGGTGGTATTTCAGCGCGTGCATATTCATTTGCGAGTTTTAAAACATGGATCAGTGTAGTGATGTAATATTGTATTTAACCCTTTCACTTTCAAGCTGTCATCTGATGGATGTGTGAAAACTGTCAGCCATATTTACCAAGCTGTTCACACACTTCTTTTAAAATGAGATGGAAGAGAGGCCATTAAAGATATTAAAATAAAATATTACTAGTTGAAACCCGTCAATACATGACGGCCAATAAGAAAATATTTACTGAAGAATTTTATTATATACGTTCTTTGTACAATTATTTTTTGGCACTATTGAAACTTTAAGGGCGTCAAAAGATTGCCCTCTAGACATTGCAACATACTGCTGGCCAAGATTGAAAACTTGATGAGGCAAATTGAGACCTATACGTTCCATAATTCCCCCTTGAGCTTTATTGATTGTGATAAAGTATGCCAAGCGAATCGGAAAATGTTGCCTCTTAAAAGAAAATGATTGTTTTATCCGGTGGTGTTAAATGGAGTCGAAGGATTAGACCTTTCTGCCTAATTTTAACTGCACTTATTTCCAAATCCAAGCATTTTCATGCATATTTCATATAATTAATATGGAATTTTAACTGCACTTATTATTTCCAAATTCAGGCAATATTCGTACATATTTCTTATAATTAATATAATTAATATGGTAGCATTTAGATGCCCTTAGGAAACTTCAGATTTCTCAGGAGCATATCTATGGGTCAATCGTTTGGAGTATGTGGAAGCAAATCACTTAATTCCAAGGAATTCAGAATTCTGAGGAGTCAAATATATACAACTGGCCGCAGGAACCGTCGCTTATAATTTTGGAATATACATTAACGAAGTTCTCTCTTAAATTCCTTAAGATATCATTTCCAGTGAAAAATTGTTGCAGTCTGTCAAATATTTTATATTTAGGAAGATTAATTTTGCCATTACAACACCAACGGTCAAAGTAACCAGGCGTAGATTTCTCGCTACAGAAATACAGTGCAGAACAATGTTTACATTTGTTCGTCAAGGACCATACACTGTACGGCATAATATCTGGAATTGTTTCTGAAATGGCATTTTTATATTAGATTTTAAAAGTGGCTTCGTATTTTCTACGATTTCCCACTTTTTTGTGGCTAATGTTCTTTTTCGTCAAATGGGTATATTTATTGCAGCATTTCTCTCCAAATTAACGTCATATTCAATAACACTATAGTGGCCTGCATCAACGCAGCCGCCAAATATTAAATGGCAAATAATACTTCCATTGCCAAAATCAACAGCGTGGTTAGACTCATTGTTATGTACTCTAAACAAATGATCAATAAACAATAATATTCACGTATACAATGAAGTTCAGATACTTTCATTCTCAAGTTTGTTGCTGTTGAGAATGCGATGATACTGATCGCCAATAATAAAATCCTTATAATTATTCTTGCCAGCAAAAATTTTTGCAATTTGCTTGCAAACGCAGCTCAGGAGAACATCCTGCATTTTGGAATAAACAGTACGAAACTGCTCTAAATAAGCAATTTCCATCACCTGATGTAGGTACAATCCTTTGCATTTCCATGACAGTAAATTAAGCAAGGGAGCATACTTCGCCAACTACTGGAATGAGCATAGACTCACTTCGACAGCCACCGTAATGGAGGGAGTTTAAGAGTTAGACTATATGCTCAGTGCTTGTCAAAAATCGTATTAACATAGGGAAGCCCAATCTGAAGGCTACATTCTGAGCTATCGCCCCGGATTCGAGGTTCGATCCCTGGTTTGCCAATAAATTTACTTCTGGTCTGAGGGCTGGAACGGGGCGCACTATTGAGGCAAAACTCAGGAGAGCAAGGTTAGATTCCTATCTCAACAATCTGGGATGTGGTTTTCCGTGGTTTGCCACGTCCACTGCAGGTAAATACCGGGATAGTTCGTAACTTAAAGCCTCGGTCGTCAATTCCTCATTCCCCACTTGAATTACAAATGCACACATCAGTACAGCCATCACAATAACACAGGTTATCAGAGAAAATTTTACACACACACACACCAAAGTAGATGGGGTTGAATGACCACGATGTCTAGAGTCCATCAAATGAATTATATTCGTCAATTGTCTCTCATGGCGAAAGCGATTGTGGCCATCTTTTATTTAATAATTTAAAAGTATATGGCAATGTAAATCGTGGAGAATTCCTTCCTGTACGGGAATAATAAAAGTAAAATATGTTAAGACAATGAATTACCAATAGCCAGAAAGAATAATTAGGAAATAAAAATACATGTCTGAGGTGAGACTCCTTCGACTATGCAAAATTCATTCCTGGGTCCGCAATGTTACCCCTGAGCCACCCAGTCAACAGATTTCTAAACCAATATTAGGTTACTTAAACAACAAACGAACTCAAACGCCTGTTGAAGTTCTTCAATCCCCTCTTTTTAATTCTCAAAAAGATCACACTACGATACGGTGAATCCTTTATCCACCATTTCTCTCGAACTGTAATTCTGGTCTGAGGGCTGGAACGGGGCGCACTCTTGAGGCAAAACTAAGAAGGGCAAGGTTCGATTCCCATCTCAACAATCTGGGATTTGGTTTTCCGTGGTTTGTCACTTCCACTGCAGGTGTAATTCTGGTCTGAGGGCTGGAACGGGGCACACTCTTGAGGCAAAACTAAGTAGGGCAAGGTTCGATTCCCATCTCAACAATCTGGGATGTGGTTTTCCGTGGTTTGCCACTTCCACTGCAGGTAAATACCGGGATAGTTCCTAACTTAAAGCCTCGGTCGCCAATTTCCCATTCCCCACTTTAATTACAAATGCACACATCAGTACAGCCATCACAATAACACAGGTTATCAGAGAAAAATTTGAGACACACACACACACCAAAGTAGACAGGGCAGAGTGACCACGATGTCTGAGTCCAACAAATGAATTATGTTCGTCAATTGTCTCTCATGGCGAAAGCGATTGTGGCCATCTTTTATTTAATAATTTAAAAGTATATGGGAACGTAAATCGTGGTGAATTCCTTACTTTATGGGAATAATAAAAGTAAAATATGTTAAGACAATGTATTACCAATAGGCAGAAAGAATAATTGAGAAATAAAAATATATGTCGGAGGTGGGATTCGAACTGCTTCCGTTGCGCGATGCATAAATTAACAGTTTTGAACGCTACCATCTGAGCTACCGAATCACTGACAGAAGAGTGCAATATTAAGGCACTTAAAGAACATTCTCACTCAACAGTCAGTATAAGTTCTTCTACATTTCCCGTCGTTTATAATATTCTATTCCTGTTTATATCGTGGAAACTTCATAATCAATATTCCCCTCCTTTATTATAATTCTTATAAATAACTATTACATTCAAACGCGGTGGACATCCGCCATGTCTGTCATTAACCAAGATGATTCTGCGCATGCGCTTGAGCCAATAATTTTGCAGTTTTGTTTGTAAATTTAAAAATATGTGGTAACATATTTGTTTATTTTAAAGACACTCTGCAAATCTACAGGCCTACAGCTTTCGACAGATTGCTCTACGAAGTGAATCGGTTCTACCGTTCCCTCAAACTCGCGGTAACAAAAATCAGCTTAGTGTTTTAAATATATAGATAAACCTAGTGTGTATAAATCACACGTTATTTCTGAAAACAAGTGATGTATCTGAGGCATACAATTTCAAGGTAAAGAAAAACACAATAGAAACAAATTTACAAATTTCAGTAAATGTCAAGTTTTCAAAATTACCAACGAAAACTGAGAAAAATACAAGCTAGCTTGCCACCAACCACGACGTAACCAAGGCACAAAATTCTGTAAGCACATGTTTCAGACAAAATTAATAAAAATACAGATTGTCAGACGTTCCCACGGAATATAAACGTAGTTAATATTGCCTTCTTTATATTCCCAGAAAATTGATGTTATCAAGAGTAAAAATAACTAAATAATCAATAATAAAGGTCGGTAACGATGGATCGTTACCCTGACATTTTTGGCACGAACGGGGCGTAACGACAGATCGTTACCTTGAAAGTCAGAGGGCTAAAATCAAGACCATTTTCTTCGTTGTCCTATGAAGAGAAATGTGCAGGGATAAAGAGAAGACCTAAACCTCATATAAGTATTGTACAGAGTGATAAAAATCAGTCGCGTAAATTCCAGTCTCAGAGGTATGAGCAGTATGAATGGTTAACAGCAAGTGTAACGAAGGGGCACGACAGATCGAAATGTTTGTATTCTGTTTGGTGGCGATAGTAAAGAATGGAGTGATACTGGGATTCGTGTATTAAACATTTTCATCGTAGAGCACGAAAGCATCACATTTTTAAGAAACATATTCTTAATTGGGAACGATATCATATTCTGGGATAACACAGAACAGAGGATTGGAGTGTACAAAAAAATATAAGGTATGCACTTAAGAATACCCAGTTGCATTAATGCAGCTTCACCACTGCTTTCGACACAAGGTATACAAGTGGGGAGTGATGTCAGAGAGAGCAGTACCTACAGCTACTAGGTTAGACAACTCTCTGGACGAAACCATCGGCCTCTACTAGGATAGACGACTGTCTAGACGAAACCTTTGGCCGCTGCTAGGTTAGACGACTGTCTAGACGAAACCATTGGTCACTACCAGGTTAGACGACTGTCTAGACGAACCCATTGACCGCTACTAGGTTAGACGACTGTCTAGACGAAACCTTTGGCCGCTACTAGGTTAGACAACTGTCTAGACGAAACCATTGGTCGCTACTAGGTTAGACGACTGTCTAGACGAAACCTTTGGCCGCTACTAGGTTAGACGACTGTCTAGACGAAACCTTTGGCCGCTACTAGGTTAGACGACTGTCTAGACGAAACCTATGGCCGCTACTAGGTTAGACGACTGTCTGGACGAAACCATTGGTCGCTACCAGGCTAGACGACTGTCTAGACGAAACCTTTGGCCGCTACTAGGTTAGACGACGGTCTAGACGAAACCATTGGTCACTACCAGGTTAGACGACTGCCTAGACGAACCCATTGACCGCTACTAGGTTAGACGACTGTCTAGACGAAACCATTGGACGCTACTAGGTTAGACGACTGTCCGGACGAACCCATTGACCGCTACTAGGTTAGACGACTGTCTAGACGAACCCATTGACCGCTACTAGGTTAGACGACTGTCTAGACGAAACCATTGGACGCTACTAGGTTAGACGACTGTCTAGACGAAACCATTGGTCACTACCAGGTTAGACGACTATCTGGACGACACCAATGGCCGCTGCTAGGTAGACGATTGTCTGGACGAAGATACTGCTTGTACTACTAGCAAGGGGGTTAGGGGTTGTGTTTGTATTTATTACGACAGTTAATTTAACATTTACGATTATGCATCACTTAAACCTTTAGTGTCGTCCATGACGTCATGGTGTCACCATTATTTGTCTAGGGGAATTTTGTAGTGCAATGTATCGTGATCTATACTACTCCCAGAAAATGTTAGCTGAGAATTCAAAATGTTGAAAGAGAATGATTATAGATATGAATTAGAAGAGCCTTGCCCTCTGGATCCAGCGCAGTGCCTGTCCTGTTAGTATTGGTAGCTGTCACCACTACCCCTGATGTGTGTTTAGCGTGCTCGCCACTTAATTAATAGACGGAAGGGCGTGAATGTCATATTTCTTCTTCTCCTCCCACAGAACAAACTTGTTCAATCTGGAATATAGCGACGTAGTCAGAATCCTCGAACTTGGAGTCAGCATTGCCAGGGGTGCCTGCGAGATTTCTTCCAGGGAGAGGAAGGGAGGGGAGCGGGGTTGGGGGGCGAGCAATATTTGTCATTTCATTTCATTACCTACCTGTCAGTAGGTGATGATAAGGGTTCAAACCCAGCCGAAGTCGTCGGATTTTTTAAGAGTGTTAAAACCTTCAGTAGGCTATGACTTCCTTCGGAGGGGAAGTAAAGCCGGCGGTCCCATGTCATAGATTTATGGCATGAAAAAGATCCTTCCGCTAACTATACTTGTGTGAAGCTAAATTTCTAGGTTAGATTTCGTTGTAACGCTCTATGAAGGTTCCAACGTTTACCACTTGTAGCTCACCTCATGGGTGTCCGCTTGAAGCAGCTACAGCCTCTGGCGAGCCGAACATATCCTCGGACAGTCCCGACACTAAAAACCATACGATAAATAAATAAATAAATAAATAAATACGTTATGATGAGACGTACCCCCCTTCCCCCTACCCCCGCCCCCCCCCCCCCTTATTTTCGTTTCATTTCTTACTTGCTTCGTGATATTCATTATTTGGCAGCTCTCAAACCATTGGGTGCATTATCTTTTTGGCACGAATGGCAGGAATTAGTTTTTCTTAGTTCAGAGTTTTTGTCCTTAGAAGTTCGCTTTCCTTGGTAAAGCATCGTCATAATGTCAATTTCTTAAAAACACGTAAAAAGTAGTTGCATCACCATGTAACGACAAAAATAAAAAATCAAGCAGTTAAATGAAAATGTTAATCTAGTTCGCCGTTTTCCTAAATTACTGGAGATATTTTCATATAATCCCAAATTACTAAGTTAAATAAAACTGTAATTATCCCAACATCTAAATCAGTTAACGATCAGTAACTTCAATTTTTAAAATAAACTGGTGTGACATTGAACAATCGAAATATTCTCGGGATTCCAGGGGTGTTGGGGGCACGGCCTCTCCGTGCCCCCCTCCCTACGGGTGCCCATGAGCATTGCCAACTCATACTCGCTGAACACACTAGACGCATTCTGTGATCATGGGGATATGTATTGAGATTACGGTCCCATATGATCTGGATACTATTCTCGATTTCATCCAGAAATTTAATTTGGTCCAAGGTTTGGAATGGGGTATAGTCAACCTCAGCACACCCTACATCCGAGGCAATCAGTTTAACATATTCTAACCTTGGTCTACCTTAGAGTTGTCGTCTTCCATAACTAAGTTTGCTATTCCTGGTTGTCTTAGTATGTGTCCTACCAACCTATATCTTCTCTTCATTAGCAGTCACCAGAAGCATCTCTCCTCTCCCACTCGTCTGAATATTATCTTCGTTTGTAACCCTATCAATCCATCTGATCTTCATCATTCTCCTGTAACACCACATTTCAAGTGATTCTATTCTTCTATTTTCTGCAGCACAAACAGTCCAAAGTTTCACTTCCAGCGCCACGCTCCAGACAAAGGCTTTCAAAAATGACTGTCTAATACCTTAATCTATACTGATCAACAAAAGTTTGGACTACCGTCATCAATTGTATTCTGACGCTGCCATAGAGGAGTGGGGCTCTTCTTCTTCTTCTTTAAGTGCCATCTCCTCTCAGGAGGTTGGCAACCATCATAGAGACTCTTGCTTTAGATGATGCAGCACGAAACAGCTCAATAGTGGAACAATTGCACCAAGTTTTCAGATTATCGATCCAAGAAATGCGTCTTCTTCCTGGTCTTCTTTTGCCTTGTAGCTTTCCTTGAATGACCAGCTGCAGCTCATCACATGACCCAGATACTGCAATTTTCTAATTTTGACGGTATTTAATATTTCCTTTCTCTTTCCCATCTGCCTCATCACCACATCGTTGGCGACCTTTTCTTTCCAACTCAGCCTCAGTATCCTTCTGTACGTCCATAGCTCAAATGCCTCCGTTCTGTCCATTTCTCTTTTCTTTATGGTCCAGGTCTCAACTCCATAGAACAAAGTGGAGAATACATAGCATCTCAGAAGTCTAATTTTTAGATGTAAATTAAGGTCTCTGCTACAGAACACTCTCCTCATTTTATTGAATGCATTTCTGGCTTGACCGATCCTGGACTTGATCTCCTCAGTACAGTCAATGTAGCAGTTCAAATTTATTCCTAAATACTTGTACTTTGTCACTTGCTGTACTGTCTCCCCATTGATTATCAAGCTCTCTTGATGTTGTGTTCGTGATACTACCATAAAACGTGTCTTACTCACATTAAGTGTTAATCCCCATTGTTCACTTGCCTCCACGACTTTGTTAGTCAGTCGCTGTAAATCTTGTAGGCTTTCTGCGAATAACAACGTGTCATCCGCAAATCTTAAGTTGTTTATTATTTTTCTATTCACTTTACCTCTTACCCCAAGATAAACTTGATGGTCTCATTCAGAGCATGCCTCCTCCGTGTGGGGGGAGGAGTACTAAAGACTGAAGGTGTTGATGATGATAATTGTTGTTTTAAGGGGCCTAACATCTAGGTTATCGGCCCCTAATGGTTTGGGTGATAGTGAAAGATGAGATGAGAATGAAAACTATAACTAATACTAACTACAGACTTACATACTAGAAGAAGAAATGGTAAACAAATAAAGGATAAGGCAAATAAAGGACAGAAAGGAAAGAAGTGCCCTCAACCCTCGAAAAATGAGGATTGAGGGGCTTGGAAGGAAGGAGAGCCATGAAAGCCAGATAGGAAACGGGGAAAGAGGAGAAGGTCCGCCCCAAAGTCAGTGGAAAAAGGGGACAAAACGGACCCATCTCAGGAATCCCCCGGAATCGCCAACTCCCAAACTCACCAGCCGTGACCCCTGAGGGTGTAGCATTATCCAGGGTGCACCAGAAGTGGTGGGGCTACACACACCCTGCCTCCTTGAGGGCCTCGAGCAGAAGGCAGGAGATATAATGAAAAGAAAACAAGAGGGCTGACCCTTCGAAGAATGATGGATGAGGAAAGATGAGACAAGGGCCAATTAAGGCGGGAATGTCAAAGACTCCCTAGGCCTCAGATACCCTAATACCGCCGGGATCAGATAAGAACAAGAGTTGACCAAGGGATGTGGAGAGGAATGATAACAGAGAGGAGCCCGGCTCAAGTAAGTGGAAGCAAAGCTGGACTCAGCTGGGGTCCCGTGGTCGCCAACCCACGTCCCACAAGTTGTGAGCCCCTGGGGGCTGTAAAAGAACCTACCACTACTATTGGTAGTGTGTAGCATAATTTCTAGGTTATATTTGGCTGGCTAGAAACGCTCTATCAAGTTCCAACGTTCACCACTAGGTTATAATTCAGTACCATCTGGTAGCCAAAGTTGGAACTACCTGAAATTAAACTTGTTTGGAGCCCTGGGACGTTCAATTAAAATACCCTGCTATGGCCATTGGCTGCAATTCATATACAACTCATAATAATAATATCGTATGGCCTCGAGAGCCGGGTGCAAGCTTTGTTATTTGACACCCAGAGGGCAGCTTCCATGTCGAATTTCGTTGTTCCTTGAAGCACTATGAAAGTCAAGGAGATTAGATTTCTAAGCTCCTTGAACACTATATAGCGCTTTCTAGTAGAGAAATTAGGAACTTTGTGTTGCGGAAACTCCCGAGATTAATTTTGCCATTATGAACACGGCCAACTGAATTTAAATGGCTTCTTTGACATGCCAACATCGTATGACATGCGTTTCGTAATCTTTGTCGCCTTTCAAAAAATCACTTACCACGGCCTGGAGCGAACCTGCAAGCTTAGGGTTAGTAATCCGCCACGATAACCACTCACTCACCGTGGCAAGCTATATATATATATATATATATATATATATATATAACTCATTCATTCACGTCATTCACATATAATAAGATAGTAAATACCTAGTGCATGATCAGTGGCGTACCAACGGGGGCAGTTTTAGTGTTTAACCCCACCACCACCGGAGACATCTCTTTACTTGAATCTTCTTTATGTTGTCCCATCTTTAACTGCTTTACGCTACTGCTAGTGAGGTGTCTTAACACCTGTATATATTTTAAAAGTGATCACGTTCCTCACTTGGTAATTTCCCTTCACTGTACCCAGTGCTGGATTGCCCATTAGGCCCGACTAGGCCCAGGCCTAGGGCCCCCAATCATCTGGCGCCCCCAAGCAATTTCTAATTTAATTCAATTTTATTCCGAAGATTTAGACAATTTTTTATCCAGAACTGAGAAAGTTTCAGCATTACAATGTCCTTTACAAACTGAGTTCACTCATTCTGAACTTTACGAAATTCTTATTCGAGACAAGCTCGAGTCTGTTTTTCCGAACGTTGAAATTGTTTTTCGCATTTTCCTGACCCTCATGATAACGAATTGTTCTGCGGAGCGCTCGTTTTCAAAATTGATACGGATTAAAACTGCACAAAGAAGTATAATGTCACAGGAACGATTAGACATGCTAAGTTTAATATATATCGAGTCAGATGTTCTGCGGGAAATTGATTTTTACGACATTGTAGAAGATTTCATTGACCAAAAAAAAAACATAAAAAATAATTTTGATTACATTTTACAGAAGTAAACAAGAAGTTCCGACAGTAGTGGCTACGCTGGCTAAAGCGCAGCATTAGGTCAGGGACCAAGCTCTCTGCTGACTCGGTAGACGCGTGGGTTCGAGCCCCACCGTCGGCCGTCCTTGAAATGGTTTTCCGTGGTTTCCCATATTCAACACCAGGGAAATGCTGGGACGGTACCTTCTGACAGGCCACGGCCGCTTCCTTCCACTTCCTTGCCCAGTTTCATTCACCATCCTTCATTTCATCTCTCATTAACTCCTCTCATGAGATTGGCGTCAGGAAGGGCATCCGGCCGTAAAAACCATCGCCACAAAGTCTTCCATCGCATCTCATCCCCGACCCCGTTGGAAAACGAGAATAATAAGGGGTAGACATACAAACAAGAAGTTCCGTGAAGAACTAAAGAGCCTACTTTTCATGCCAATGATTATTCTACAGTATATGAACTTATCTAGAATAATGACGAAATTAAGTTGGTAATATCGAAATATCTAATTAGTTCAAAATATACCTGGTAAAATGTAGCCTAATAGAGCACTACAGTTGTCAGCCCTGGTGACTGAATATATTCTTAGTTCCACCTCTTAAGGTTCAGAATACAACATTTGGTTGAAGTCCAATGGACGTTACGTGCAGTTAGACACTGGATCTATCAGCACGCGTAAAAGCATGTTGCCAACAATACCATGCGTGTGCTGGTCAGAAATAATCTGAATTATTATGATATCTTGTTGTGCCAATTTTGGATGAAATCCATTTGTTAGTATAGACGTTACATGTATTTTAAAATTGGAGCTATCAGCAGGCATAGAATCATGTTGGCAGCACTGCCTTGTATTAATTACTCCAAATTAATCTAGAATGTCAGGTGCTATACGTGTGCAAAGTATAGAGCTGTTGGCTTGCATACTTTCTGATATATTGATATTATGGTAAAAAGAATATAGACAGCATTTATTAACAGTTGGCAGCCCTGATTGCTCTTAACAATACTTATAGTCATATCTGTCATGGTACACATAGCACATACGAAATTTGGTTGAAATCCAACTGATAGTATAGAAGTTACATGTATTTAAAAATTGGTACTATCAGCAGGCTTATAATCATGTTGGTAGAACTGACGTATATAAGTTACTCCAAATTAATCTAAAATGTCAGAATATACGTGTGCATACTTTAAAGCTGTTGGCTTGCATACTTTCTGATATATTGGTATTTGGATTTAAAAAAAGAGAGAGCAATTATTAACAGTTGGCAGCCCTGATGGCTCTTAAGAATACGCTCAGTCATATCTGTTTATGTACAGATACTTCATACAAAATTTGGTTGAAATCAAATTGATAGTTATATGCATTTAAACATTGGACCTATCAGAAGGCTTAAAATTATTTTGGCAACACTGTCATGGTTGGCCTCCTGGAAATTAAACTGAAATAGTATTATCTACATGTGTGCCAATTTTGGAATAGCTCCCACGCATAACTTGCAGGATATCCAACATGGAGCTCAAATTTCTAGTGCGTTTTTTCAGCAGTTGGTAGCACTGACATCATTTTCAAATATGGATGTGAGCTATTCCGGTGCACATCTTTACTCATACTAAATTTGGTTTTGATTGCTGCAGCCGTTTAGGAGTTGATAGGGGGGGACACACACACAGCTGGACAGACAGACAGACAGACAGAAGGACAGACAGACAGACAGACAGACAGACACACATTTTCCCGGATCGATCTCATAAGTCTACTTTTTCCTCATTTTTGCAAAATGTGAAAAGTAGGCTAAAAATAGTATGATTTGTTAAATTGTTCATCAAATCATCTGAAATGTTTTCAAATAACGACATTCGTTTCAGTTGAAATGTTTGTACAGTATATGTAGGCCTATGTATGATTTTTAATAAAAAGTGTATTATTCATCTTGAGAAAAAGAACTCTTGTATATACCGTACTTTATTAAATGTACAGGTGCTAAAAATAAGAATTATTTGAAGAAAATAAAGAGGCCCCAAAAATCTAAGGGACTTCGGCCTCATTTTACCATAATCCGGCACTGACTGTACTCGTTGCGAAACTCCTCCTTCAGCAATGGAGCTAGCAAAGCATCAGCTTTTGCTCTTGAAGTGTGCGGTCTGTAACCTTGTTCACGTCGCTTCGTATTGCTTTAATTGTGTGTCCGTTTCGTTAAAGATAATTCAGTACACGAGGAGTTTCTGCAATTTATTCCAATTATTGATACAGATAAAGTCATCAAGATAGGCAGATTTTGAGAGTCGGTGCCAGATTTCGAGAATAGAAAAACTGAACACGCGTCCCAAAACATTGTGTTTTTAAGCAATGTTGTTAAATATTGTAATAAATAATACACATTATATATTAAATAAGCAGGGTATTGAGAAATATTTTAGGCAACAGATGGGTTAACGGACACTTACGTTTGAAGTCAAACGAAGAGTTATATAGAAAGATAGAACCAGTCACGTCAACAATAAAAAGGAAAAGTTTGTTGTTCTATGGACACATTTTCAGAATGTCCAACGATCGTCTAACTAAGAAAATTTGGAATTTCGTCAAACCAAAGAGGAAAAAATTGGCATGATTCGAAGAATGTAACAAAGGCCTTATAGAAATTGGTATTCCATACAGCAAAATTGCGAACAGGTGTGAATTCAGACACCTAATCAAAAATTACCAGGGATTTAAGATAGGGCCAGAACCTAAAAGACGGAGGGGACCTCTTTCAGAAGATCGGAAGAAGGCGCTGAGCGATGGGCTCAAGAGATACTGGCAGGACATCAAAGCTGGCAGACGATCTAGAACGAAATATTGATTTTGATTGTTACTCCGTAGTCCATAGTGGCTCAATTCGAATGTAAAAAAAGCATTGCATAATCAAATACAAAAAATTAAAACTAGATATTGCTGACATAAAGGTCTATGCCAGCAGCAACTTACAAATGCTTTTCGTTTGAACGACCCTTTGCAGGGATTTTTTATTTGTAAGTACCTTCTGATAAAATTCACTACAATGTTAATAATTGTAATATGTGAACAATTCTTGTTTTATCAAATTAATGGAGCTTCTGTTTCTATCATCTCTCCGTTTGATATTCATGACAAAAAAAAACTCTCTCCGTAAAAGCATTGGAGGGGAAAATGCTGAGTATTAATATCACAAGGACTAAGATATTCCTTAATTTTGTTGCCCCTGATAAATCTATAATATGTACCCATCTATCTGACACAAACATAGAAATAATTTTCTCTTTCAAACTTACACCTGTATCACCAGGAAGCAAGCTAGATATTTCAATCAATTCTGAAGCGGGACATTTGAAAATTGGTGCGAAATTGAATATATTATCAAATTAACAAAAGAAAACGGAATATTTGGCATTCCGTTCAAGATTGAAATGGAACGCGGAACAAAACAAGAAGAACTATACAGCCTATTTTCATATATCCTACTTATATTAACTGCCACTATGAACATTTCAGTTTGATTGCTGTAATAGATTCGTAGATATTGAGTACCGACTAAATATTTCGGATGGTCGGCATGTTGGATTTTATATATGTAGGTCCTAGAGTTATGTACTGTTACATGAAGATTATTGTGTACGTGTAGCATTCAAACTTCAATCGCTAAATTAGGACACAAGAAGTAACAAGGAGAATTTAAAATTTCGCACAGTTGCCATCTTGTGGTTATGAAAACAATTGAAATAAATTAGATGTCAGTGGATTAACATTCGTAAAAGGATTTACTGTACCAAGTTTCGCTGCACTCGGATGGTTAAATTACGAGAAACGTCCATGTGAATATTTATACTTCGCGTCGCCGCCATGTTGGATTTGTAATCACCAGGTTATTTAAAGTCCTATAGGTGAACTTAAGTTCATAGCCCCTATGAACATTAAAAAAACGTTTGATTGCTATAATAGATTCGTAGATATTCAGAGTCGTCTGAATATTTCAGATGGTCGCCATGTTGGATTGTTAAATATATAGGCCATAGAGTCATATACCATTGAAGGAAAATTATTGCGTAGGTTCATTATTCAAACTTTCACTTCGATCGCTTGATTACGACACAAGAAATAAAAACTTAATTTTGAAATTCGCACAGCCGCCATCTTGAGGTTATGTAAACAATTGAACTAAATTAGATACCAGTGTATTACAATGTGTGTAAACATTTCTTGTACCAGATTTCATTGCGTTTGGAACATTAAATCGCGAGTAAGGTCTATTTAAAATTTTCAAATTCGATAGGCCGCCATGTTCGTTTTGTAATTAATTGGTTTTTGAAAGTCTTATAGGTGAACTTCCAGTAGAGCCCTTTATCTCCGTATAAAATTTCAGGGTAATACAGCTAATAGTTTCAGAGATATAGAATGCCGGTGAAATAATTCGCTCATCCGCCATCTTATGGTTATAAAAACAATTGAACCAAGTTAGATGTCGGTGCATTACAATGTATATACACATATACTGTACCAAGTTTTATTGCGTTTGGTTCGTTAAATCGCGAGAAACGTCTATTTAAAAGTCGCGAATTCACGTGGCCGCCATGTTGGTTTTGTAGTTACCAGTTTTTCAAAAGTCACATAGGTGAACTTCTAGTAGTCCCCTTTATCACCGTAATAAATTCCAGGGTGATATCGGTAATAGTTTCGGAGATATTGAATGCTGGTGAAATATTTCGCACAGCCGCCATGTTGGATTGGTGAGACGTAACAAAATTTGAAGAGCACCGTCGAGGTCGCCTGGAATGGTACTATGAACTTACCGAGTTTCATTGAAATCGCTCCAGTCGTTCAAAAGTTATTAGGGGGACACACACCTCACACACACACACACACACACACACACGCACGCACGCACGCACGCACACACACACACGGACAAAAGGTGATCTCATAAGCCTATTTTTTCAAAATTGAAAATAGGCTAAAAATTGAATTGTTCGGGTAAAACGAAACGTTTGGCAAACCTAAATGGCACGGATAGCAAAACATTATTTTTCTCTCACATAATAACACTATCTTAAGCAACCACGTAACTATGGTCACCATGATACCACTGCATCGTTTCAGTTTTAATATTTAGTTACTGTTTTCCATATTTATATAATCCTTTTTCATTTTTTATTGTGTCGAAAAAATAATGTGGGCTAAAATAGTTTTCAAGCAAAGAGAATGGTTATTTAATTATTGCTTTTTATGAATATTAAACGAAATATCATTTTAATTATGATGATGACTGTAGTTTTAAGGGGCGGAACATCAATGTCATCTGCCTCTATAATAATGTACACAATTACCCTATTCTGTTAATGAAACCCCCCAAGAAGAAAATCATGCTAACGCCACTGTATATCATTATCCAATGCACAACGGAATTATAAGGGGCGTTCGAAAAGTAACGAACCGGAGGCTGGAATGCGCAAACCGGTGACAACATTGGCTAATCGTGGCGTGTGTAACGAGGTGTAGTTCCGACCAGAGCGTGGAAGGTCACAGCCCGTTGCTAGAGAGCACGCGTGCATGTCACGTGACGATACAAAGCGAGCAGCAGCATGCATTAATCGTCCAACGCTGCCAGTCGCATTGCAAACATTGACATGGAGGTGTCAAACGAAGAGCAAAGAGGTGTTGTTCGGTTTCTGACAGCGAAATGAGTTAGGGGAAAGGACATTCATCGCCAAATGTCACAAGTGTACGGCGAACACTGCATGTCCCTTGCAAGGGTCAAGGCGTGGCACAAGTGCTTCAGGGAAGGACGGGTGTCGTTATCCGATGATGCCTGGTCTGGAGCACCCCTCTGCATTACCCAGGACCGCCAAGTGACAGTGAACGCCATAGCCTCCGTGGTCGGATTGAGCGTCGAAAGTGTGCACACCATCATGAAGGAACGACTGCACTTGAGCAAAGAGTGTGCCCAATGGGTGCCCCACAGTATTCAATCACACCAGGAAGCATGTCGAATGGCCCACTGTCTTGATCTTGGTTGGACGATTGATGCATGCTGCTGCTCGCTTTGAATCGTCATGTGACGTGCACGCGTGCCCTCTAGCGACGGGCTGTCACCTTCCACGCTCTGGTCGGAACTACACCTCGTTACACACGCCACAATTAGCCGATGTCGTCACCGGTTTGCGCATTCCAGCCTCCAGCTCGTTACTTTTTGAACGCACCCTATAGAAGACTTCCTTTCACTTCAGTGGCTGAGTGGTTTGGCTACCATGACATAAAAACACTTGTCTCGCCACGTGTAGTAAAGCTGTCACAAAGCCGTGAGGAACATGTTGTTCATGGACAGCACTGCTCATAAAGTGTGCAACACCAGGCCATGCCGTGACCAGGTTCCATCAAGGCGCGGACCTCTGGGCTAATGCAATCAGTTAATCAAAGGAAGCCTGTTTACTCTCGCAAACAACAGTGCTTTTCGCGTGTGGCGGTGAGATTCCACATTACCAGCACCCTGCATCACAAGAATGTTCTCTAGGGAGGTCCTTCCATATCATACTTTAATAACATGGATTTTTAGGTCTGTGTGATTCGCAGTGGCTAATGAGTAGGGCACGTATGTTGATGACATGTCATCTTTTCACTGAGCTGTCTAAAACAATGCTGAAGTACATAGAAACTCCGGACGGGTCACCCCGTCTTCAAATATGTGATTTTTATTTTGCATATTTCTGCATTTTTTTGCTATTTTTCCATTTTAAGAGCATTGTTTAAGTTTGGTAGATTTTTGGGTCATATCTTAGGGAAATATGCCTTTTAATGTCATTTTTATCCAATTTAGTCATGTCACAGCTTTATGTGAGGGAGTTACGTCTCTCAGAGTTAAGAAGAAGCTAGTAGCGTTATTGACAGCAACAATCACATCGTTGGAGAAAACGGGCGAAGAAATGGTTGATTCCATTTCCTTAATCAACCGTTTTTTTTTGTCGTGTAGCCTCCTGAGAGGCCGAGTGCAGGTCTTTCTGGTCGACGCCCGTGGGCGACCTGCGCGTCGGGATGAGAGATGGAATGGATGAAGATGAATGAAACTGGGCAAGGATGTGGAAGGAAGCGGCCGTGGCCTGTCAGAAGTTACTGTCCCAGCATTTGCCTGGTGTTGAAAATGGGAAACCACGGAAAACCATTTCAAGGACAGCCGACGGTGGGGCTCGAACCCACGCGTCTACCGAGTCAGCAGAGAGCTTGGCCCCTTGACCTAACGCTGCGCTTTAGCCCGCGTAGCCACTACTGTCGGATAATCAACCGGGTGGAAAGTAGTCTTAGCAACAATCGTGTCGACATAGCTGCGGGTATTGCATCAAAACTAAAAAAAAAGTGCTGGACAAAAAACACCGGGTATAAAACATTATGCAAAATCTCAAGACATTCATTTTTGAAATATTGGTGAGTTTATTATTATAAGATCATTTTCACCATTTAATAGTGCATTTTTCGAATTTATAGGTCATTTATTACAGTAATTTTTGAAAATTTTAAGTGCATTTTTAGCCTATTTTCAATTTTGAAAAAATAGGCTTATGAGATCACCTTTTGCCCGTGTGTGTGTGCGTGTGTGTGTGTGTGTGATTCGTGTGTGTGTCCCCCCCTAATAAAATCTAAACGGCAGGAGCGATTTCAATGAAACTCGGAAAGTTCATAGCACTATTCCCGGCGACCTCGACCGTGCCCTTCAAATTTTGTTACGACTCACCAATCCAACATGGCGGCTGTGCGAAATATTTCACCAGCATTCAATATCTCCGAAACTATTACCGATATTACCCTGACATTTTCTATGGTGATAGAGGGAACTACTATAAGTTCACTTATGTGACTTTTGAAAACCTGGTAACTACAAAACGAACATGGCGGCCAAGCGAATTTGCGACTTTAAATAGACGTTTCTCGCGATTTGACCAACCAAACGCAATGAAACTTGGTACAGTATATGTTTATATGCATTGTAATGCACCGACATCTAACTTCGTTCAATTGTTTACATAATCACAAGATGGCGGATGTGCGAAATATTTCACCGGCATGCTATATCTCTGAAACTATTAGCGGTATCTCCCTAAAATTTTGTACTGAGATTAAGGGCACTACTGGAAGTCCATCTATAAGATTTTCAAAAACCGGTTAACTACAAAACGAACATGGCGGCCAAGCGAATTTGAACATTTTAAATAGACCTTTCTCGCGATTTAATGTTCCAAGCGCACTGAAACCTGGTACAGGAAATATTTATACACATTTTAATCCACTGGTATCTAATTTAGTTCAATTGTTTACATAAGCTCAAGATGGCGGCAGTTCGAATTTTAAAATTAAGTTTTTATTTCTTGTGATGTAGTCATGCTATCGAAGTGAACGTTTGAATAATGAACCTACGCAATAATTTTCCTTTAATGGTACATGACTCTATGGCCTATACATTTAACAATCCAACATGGCGACCATCCGAAATATTTAGACGATACTGAATATCTACGAATCTATTTTAGCAATCAAACTGCATTTTTTAATGTTCATAGGGGCTATGGACTTTAAATAACCTGGTGATCACAAATCCAACATGGCGGTGACGCGAATTATACATATTCACATGGACGTTTCTCGCAATTTAACCATCCGCGTGCAGTGAAACTTGGTACAGTAAATCTTTATCCGAATGTTAATCCACTGGCATCTAATTTATTTCAATTGTTTCCATAACCTCAACATGGCAGCTGTGAATTTTTTTTTAATCTCCTTGTTTTTTCTTGTGTCCTAATTATGCGATTGAAGTTTGAATACTACACGTTCACAATAATCTGCATGTAACAGTACATAACTCTAGGACCTACATATATAAATTCCAACATGGCGACCATCCGGAAAATTTAATCGGTTCTCAATATCTACGAATCTATTACAGCAATCAAACTGAAATTGTGTATGTTAAATAGTGGCAATTAACTTAAGTAGGATATATGAAAATAGGCTGTGTAGTAATAAGGTTGCAGTGTTGCACAACGACCAGATTTCTTTAAGAAACAATTAATACCGTAATAATTTCTATGTTCGACGATGACGAAATGGTTACAAAACTGTATCATAATGAGAGTCATTAAAGTACTATTCTTCATAATGAAACAGCTTCTACAGCCAATCAGAGCTCATTCATTGACCAATTAGGTAAGGATAGCTTCGCGCATGCTCAAAATCCAACATGTCGGACATGAATTACATGATTTGAATGCTCAAATTGGATATCGGATCAACCATTGTACAGAGAGTTTATTTTGTATCTGACGGAGACCCTCGCTTGCCCTCTCGCCCGCGCCATGAGCCTGTCTCCCGCCACGCACTTCACCGTTATGCGGCGCCCTCACGGCACTGAGTCATTGAGTATAGGAATTTGTACTTACCTAGTTCACAGCTGGTGCTGAAAATGTTCGCCATTCACTGCTACACATCACTAGCACCTTTTTATAAAACTGGCATTTACTTTCTGAAGTTCCTCAGCACCGATTGACTGTATTTCAGCTGTAATATAGTCTTGAAGCTGTCTGTTTGAACGTTTTTGCTAGATCTTGTATTGTATTGACGCTAGGCAGGGGTCTGTTTGGAAATTTCTGACGGAATTTCCGTCGTGTTTTCGCACAAGATTTCCTGTACTTTATGAAGGTGAATACACACGTTCACGTAGTGGAAATCGCATTGGAACAGCACACTGAGCACTTAACACGTGAACAATTGACTAAACTGAACCTCACACTGTTAAAGCTCTCAGCAGACTGCAAAGGAGGGAAACTTGTGGCGCCAAGAAGCGGATTACGGCCAAGTGCTCGCGCCGCGGGTGAACGGGCAAGTGAGGGTCTTCGTCAGATACAAAATAAACTCTCTGTAGTTACAATCCCAAACACAAAGACAAAATCAGCACAAATATTTACGGTAACAAGAAAATACTATGACATATCCAAGAAATTTATGAATCTACGTCCAGAAGTTAGCAACACAGTATCCTTCAACATAAATTACCGACATAGAAAGTGCACCGTCCCATATGTTCGCGTAAATGAACTGGCGAATATAAGACAAGAAATAGCACTGTACCTTAATATCCCCAACTACAATTTCTACACAGCGCATTGCTTTTAAACGACTTCGGTGACAATATTAGTGAATGCTAGTTCTGATTGGCACTAGACATCATGCAGTCTGTAAACAATAGCATTGCCAAGCAAAGTAAATGGTCTCTGCTTTCGAAATTCTTTGACCCACGCATGCGCTCTATTCAGTCAGCAAACCACCCAGCGCGCTCTGTTCACTAACTGAAGTTACTGAATCCCACAAATATTTACGAATATTTATGTTAAAACATTATAATAAAGTTATAATTATCGTCGAACATAAACAGTCGTATGCAACTCGCCTATAATGGTAACTAAGACACCTGTATGGAAATTATAAACATACTCGTGTCTTAATTATTGCCATTATAGGCTCGTTGCATAATGTACTATTTTAGCTGTACGTTTCCTTTTATATGTATAGGAATTCATAATTTTGTTCGTTAATATTCAGGAAATCTTATACTGTAGTAAGTTACTGTGATCTCTCTGTCTAGGAGCGCTCGTCCGTTTGTCAGCCCCAAGCACCGACCAGATCTCAATAGTGAAGGGTATGGCAGAGTAAGTCCTATCCCAACAGTTAACTCGGCTGGTCGTTGCCCGCCGATTGCAACAAGGGAGCCGAGGTGCGGACTGAGACATCCGATATGCTCCGTCAAAAGCCTTGCGCATACTAATGACACTCGCGGTTCTTTCTCGCCCTCGAGTACAGAGTGTTTCAGGATGAACAGTAAATATTTTAGGAGCTGGTAATATATATGAATTGCAATAAAAATCCATATAACACCTGTCCCATTTGTATTGCATACCGAGATACAGATGTTGGTATGTAACCAGGGCAGTTGTCGTTTCGTGTGTTGGCACGCCGGTTGCTATGGGCACGTTTCTTGGCCACCGATGTCCCAGGCTTCGGTGGCGTAGTTGGTAACATGCTGAGCTTCTATGGCCAAGATAGCGGGTTCAAACCCGGCCGAAGCCGTCGGATTTTTTAAGAGCGTTAAGAATCCCTCAGTATGCCTTCCTTCGGAGGGGAAGTAAAGCCGGCGGTCCCATGTCATAGATTTATGGCATGTTAAAGAACTTTCCACTAATTACACCGGCGGCTTCGGTGGCGTAGTCGGTAGCATGCTGAGCTTCTATGCCCAAGATAGCGGGTTCCAACCCGGCCGAAGCCGTCGGATTTTTTAAGAGCGTTAAAAATCCCTCAGTATGCCTTCCTTCGGAGGGGAAGTAAAGCCGGCGGTCCCATGTCATAGATTTATGGCATGTTAAAGAACCTTCCACTAATTGCACCTGTGTGAAGCTAAATTGAATAGGTTAAGAATGTAAACAACGCTCTTAGGTTTCTACGTTCGTTGCCAACAGCCGACTGTGGTGGCCTCTACTAGTTAAGTTCTGAACTTGGCCTAGTAGTCGTTGACGTTGGTGCTTGACGGCAAAAGTAGGAACTGCTTGAAAAATTCTAAGTTGCAGTACTTAAAATTAAAAAACAGATACACACACTAATACAGTCATCACAATTAACACCGGTTATCAGACAGATTCTACACACACCCAAAGTACACGGGGCTACATGACCGCGTTGTCGCAGCCCCTAAACTTAAGTACCAACCAACCAACCAACTAATTACACCTGTGTGAAACTAAATTGTATAGGTTAAGAATGTAAACAACGCCCTTAGGTTGCTACGTTCGTTGCCAACAGCCGACTGCGGTGGCCTCTAGTAGCTAAGTTCTTGAACTAGTCCTAGTAGTCGTTGACGGTGGCGTTTGGCGGCAAAAGTAGGAACTCCTTGAAATTAAAAGTCTGCAGTCTTCACTTGAATTGAAAACAGGTAACACTCACTAATACAGTCATCACAATTAACACCGGTTATCAGACAGATTCTACACACACCCAAAGTACACGGGGCTACATGACCGCGTTGTCGCTGTCCCTAAACTAAGGAACCAACCAACCAACCAATGTCCCAGGACCTTACCCCTTTGGATTTTTGCCTGTGAGGATGGTTGAAAGGCGAAGTCTACAAGGAAAAAGTTAACACAAGAGCCGAGTTGGTCGTTCGGATTAGGCATAGTGCAGCCGTCGTCAAAGAACGCCAAGACGCCCTCCGAAGACCTGCAGTGGATTTTTTGAAAATCAACTTTTAGCGTCCTCATTTGCCTCGGCTTTACATTTATTTGGGTTAAATACTACGAGCTGTATCTCTGTACGCAATACAAATGGAACACGTCTTATATGGAATTTTTTATTGCAATTCATCTATACTACCACCTCCTAAAATATTTACTATTCCTCCTGTAACACCCTGTATAACTTGCGTTGTTTTGTTCCCGTGATGGTTTTAATGTACAACAACTTTAATCCGATGACAATCTGATGTTCTATGAACTGCGACAATCGTGATGAATGAGGTTCAATGGTTTTACCGCGCTATTGAATACAGTTTTCTCCGATATCAACCAGTCCTTTGCGCTACCACCACCCCCTTAATGATAATAGTGCAACATCAGAAAAATTATCCGCCATCCGCCACTGTGTGATTGGCGTTAACAAAACTTCACAGTTCTAGTTCTTCAGGCTGGGAAATAAATGCTGAAAACAAAACTTGGGAATTAAGATAACAAACAGGTAGTTCCGTGAAGAACTAAAGCCTATTTTCATATATCCTACTTATGTTAATTGCCTCTATCAACATACAAAATTTCAGTTTGATTGCTGTAATACATTCGTAGACAGCGGCTTCGGTGGCGTAGTTGGTAGCATGCTGAGCTCCTATGCCCAAATCGCGGGTTCAAACCAGGCCGAAGTCATCGGATTTTTAAGAGCGTTAAAAATCCCTCAGTATGTCTTCCTTTGGAGGGGAAGTAAAGCCGGCGGGCCCATGTCTTTGATTTATCGTATGTTAAAGAACCTTTGACTAATTACACCTGTGTGAAGCTAAATTATATACGAAGGTGGATCAAAAAGTTAGTTGCACTAACGCGCTGCAGCAGCGCGCTGTATTTCGCAAACGTGGGCACAACGGAGAAAGGAACAGACACTGCCCACACATCTGTTAGGCAGGTCGCTGTGGTGTGGTGTGCGGTCAAATGCAATGGCGCGTCGACTGGACGTCCACTCCAAATATGAGGTGCGTGCGACAATCCGATTCCTATGGGCCAAAAGGAAGAACTGCACGGACATTCATCGTGAAATTAGTGCTGTGTATGGGGAGCGGGCCATTTCCCGGCAAGGGATCGTAAAGTGCTGTCAGCAATTCGAAGCCGGACGCACGGATATCACGGACGAATATCACGAGGGCAGGCCCGTAACGTCCAGGACCCGTGCAAATATCAACAGTGTGAATGCAATCATTAAACAGAACCGGCGCAGTCACCTGAGAGTAATCGCGACGCTGCACGTGGAATTCATGCCGAAAGGAACGACGATCAACGCGGCGTCATATTGTCAAACGTTGCACCAGTTGCGTAAAGCGATTAAAGAGAAGCGCCGGGGGGAATTGAGCGCTGGTGTGCTTTTGTTGCACGATAACGCAACACCTCACAAGGCCCGCCAAACGAGCGAACTGCTGCAGCGTTTCAAGTAGGAGGTCTGGCAACATCCACCCTACAGTCCCGACCTAGCGCCATGTGACTTTCATCTATTCGGTAAGCTCAAAACGGAGCTCGGTGGTCGACGTTTTCAGACCGATGAGGAGGTGAAGGCCTCTGTCTCCGTGTGGTTGCAGAACGCTGGAGGAACATTCTATGCATCGGCATCGACAAGTTGGTTATGTGTTCGCAGAAATGTTTGAAGTCTCTTGGAAACTATGTGGATAAGTGACGTTACATTGTATGTCGTTATAGGCGTGTTGCTGTTGTATAGGTGGTGTAATAAATGGCCATATCTGGGAAGTGCAACTTATTTTTTGATCTGCCCTCGTATATGTTAAACATTCGACAAACGCTCTTAGGTTCCGACGTTCGTCGCCAGGAGCCGACTGCGGTGGCATCTAGTAATCAAGTTCTGACCTAGTAGTCGTTGACGGTGGCGTTTGGCAGCAAAAGTAGGAACTACTTGAAAAAAAAAGTCAATGTCTGCAGTCCTCACTTGAATTGAAAACAGATACACACACTAATACAGTCATCACAATTAACACCGGTTATCAGACAGATTCTAAACACACCCAAAGTACGCGGGGCTATATGACCGCGTTGTCGCTGCCCCTAAACTGACGAACCAACCAACCAACATTCATAGATATTGAGAACCGTCTAAATATTTCGTATGGTCGCCATGTTTGATATCATGTATGTAGGCCATAGATCTATGTACCGTACTATTACATGAAGATTATTGCGTAGGTGTATTATTCAAACTTCAATCGCATGATTAGGACACAAGAAATGAAAACGAGATTTTAAAATTTCGCACAGTCGCCATCTTGTGGTTATGATAGCAATTGAAATAAATTAGATGTCAGTGAATTAAAATCTGTATAAGCAATAATTACCGTACCAAATTTCACTGCGCTAGGATGGTTAAATCGCGAGGAACGTCCATTTAAATATTTAAAATTCGCGTTACCGCCATGTTGGATTTGTGCTCACCAGGTTGTTGAAAGTCCCATAGCCTTTATCAACATACCAAATTTCAGTTTGATTGCTGTCATAGAGTTTGAGAACCGTCTAACAGGGCTGTAGCTCTGAGGAGCGAATTTGCTGAGGGGTCCGCGAAAGTAGAAAACCCTGAGTAGACAAATTTACCCAATTTTACGTATTTGCCAAGAAATTTAACATTTTATGATATTCAATGTATCTGAATCAATTGAATATTCCACCAGGGCCTCACGACTAGTGAGACGTGGGTTGGCGACCACGGGGCCCCAGCTGAGTTCGGCATTACTTCCACTCACTTGTGGCGGGCTCTCTCTCTATCATTTTTCCTATAGACCTCCCTTGGTCAATTTCCGACCCCGACGGTATTAGGGTATCCGAGTCCTAGGGAGTCTTTCACTTTCCCGCCTTAATTGGCCCTTTTGTCATCTTTCCTGATACCCTCATTCTTCGAGGGGTCAGCATTTTTTTTTTCTTTTCATGATATATCTTGCCTTCTGCAAGGCCCTCAAGGAGGCAGGGTGTATGTAGCTCCACCACTTCTGGTGCACCCTGGATATTGCTACACCCTCAGGGGCTCACAACTGGTGAGTTTGGGAGTTGGCGACCCCGAGGGATTCCTGAGCTGGGTCAAGTTTTCCCCTTTTCCATTGCCTTTGGGGCGGACCCTCCCCTCTTTCCTTTTCCTCTCTGCCTTTGTTGGCTCTCCTGCCTTCCAAGTCCCTCAATTCTCGTTATTCGAGGGTTGAGGGCATTTCCTTTCCTCCTGTCTTTTATTTACATTCTTCTCCTGATTTGTTTCCCATTTTCTCTTCTAGTTTGTAAGTGAGTACTTAGTTTTAGTTATAAGTTTCATTTGATCATCTTTCATTTTTGCTATCACCCAAACCATTTGGGGCCGATAACCTAGATATTAGGCCCCTTTAAACAACAATTATCATCATCATCACGAATTGAATATGCTACAAAATACCATAATGAGAACATGTAAATAACCATTATCTTCATATCTTCGCAGCCAGAGGAATAGCAAAGTTTGTACTGTTTATAGGGAGGTAAGTTTCTAAACATTTCAACTCGACCTAATGAACCTCGCAAAGTGAAAGGTGTTGAACTTGTTCTTGTGATGAGAGAGAGTAAAATTTTCGGCCAGGTACAACAGGAACGACATTGCAAATTTACTATGAACAAAATTAATACGTTCCAAAAATATATATAGGTTGGTTGCGTTTAACTACCATATTTCAGCGTGACAACGTATTCTCGGATTGATTTGTTTAAACTGTCGCACTTGTATTTTGTGGAAAGGAAAGTTCAAAGGCGAAATTAAGAAAAGCTAAGTTGCACTTTCAGGGAAACTCCAAACACAACCACTCTTCTCTGAAGTTTTAACTCAACACGACCCGCAAAACGTAAAAACATTTAGGTAGTGGGCGATGTATTGAAGATAGAGATATGCGCTCCCGGAGTATACTGATATTTTTAACGGTTCGCCCAGCGTAAACTTAAAAAGCGCACGGACGCCATGCGGTTTTTTTCCGACTGATTCACTGAAATCAGTACTGCTCGGCTTCCTTTGACCATAAATAAATTATTTCCTACAGAAATGTTCCTCGAGATATTCTTTACAGAATGGGGAAACCCGCAACGAAAACCACCCAAAGGTTCGCCCATGACAGCCAAAAACGACAGTAGCGACACTCGAGTGCAGCAACAGAAGAGAGAGAGAGAGAGCGTTGCAGCAGATAAAACGATATCATCATCTTTCACTGAAACACTTTTTCACGAACGTCATTCTATTCCAACAATTTATTTGACGTTGTCACGTCAGAAAGAAATTAAAAAAATGCACGAAGGTTTTTAGGGGGCTTTAAAAATAAAATAAAAGTAAATTTGATATTTACTCGATGTTACGGGACGAACAAATATGGAGGGGGGCCGTAAGTCTAAGTCCTAGCTCTAGGGCCCGTACTCGTTCTCCACGGCCCTGAGTATACTCTCTCTCCAGTAGCTAGCGTGTCTCTCAGAAAGCCTCGTGACTCAAATGATTCCTACCACACTGTCACACTCTGCCGCGACCTAGACACATCTACATATCGATCTCTAGGTGTGACCTCGATCTTCGAATCAAGTTCCATTGTGTTCCTCCTTCCTGCTGATGGATCCAGTCTCATTTTCCAGCTGGGAGCGATGTCGTATATCAAGCACAACAGTGGCGTATCGATGGGGGGTTTAGGGTTAAATCCCCCCCCCCCCCCCCTCAGAGGTATTTCTTTACTTGAATCTTTATGTGATGGACAGAGCAAAGTGGATATACAAAGTAGGTAGGCTCAGGCAAGGAAAGCATTTCCACAAAAAAGGAATCAGTTGACATCGAATATAGATTTAGGTATTAGGAAGTCATTTTTGGAAGCCTTTGTCTGGAGCGTCTCGCTCTATGGAAGTGAAACTTAGACTATTGGTGCAGCAGAAAAGAGGAGAATTGAAGCGTTTGAAATGTGGTGTTACATGAGAATGATGAAGATCAAATTGGTAGATAGGGTAACAAATGAAGAGGTATTAAGACGAGTGGGAGAGGAGAGGTGTTTCTGGCGACTGCTAATGAAGAGAAGGGATAGGTTGGTAGGACACACACTAAGACACCCAGGAATAGCAAGCTTAGTTATGGAAGGAAGGGTTGAGGACAAGAACTGTAGGGGTAGACCAAGGTTAGAAAATGTTAAACAGATTGCCTCGGATGTAGGGTCTGGTAGCTTTGTAGCGATGAAACGATTAACTCAGGACAGGAAGGCATGGAGCGCTGCATCAAACCTGTCAAAAGACTGAAGACTCAAACAACAACAACAACAACAACAACAACATATTTATGTTGTCCCATCTACGAGTATCACCTGTTTGACGCTACCGCTAGTGTGGCGTCTTAACTCCTGTATATATTTTAAAAGTGATCACGTTCCTCACTTGGTAAATGACCTGCACTGTATCGTAGCTAGACGACTCCTTCAGAATTGGAGCTAACCATGTATCAGCTTTGCTGTTGAAGTGTGCGATCGGTAATTGTTTTCACGTCGCTACGGGCTGCTTTAATTGTGTGTGTCCGTTTCTTTAAAGATAATTCAGTACACGAGGAGTTTCTGCAAATTATTCCAATTAATGATACAGATAAAGTCATCAAGAGTCAATAGTAATGTCAGTGGGAACACGTAGCGAAACATTATTTTTCTCGCACATAATATCAATATCTTAAGCAACCACGTAACTATGGTCATCATGATACCACTGCATCGTTTCAGTTTTAATATTTAGTTACTGTTTTCCATATTTTCTAGATTTTTTTTTATTTCTTTATTGTGTCGAAAAAATAATGAGGCCTAAAGTAGTTTTCATGCAAAGAGAACGGTTATTTAATTATTGTTTTTATGAATGTCGCCTCCGTAGCGTAGCGGTCAGCATAGTTAGCTACCGCCCCGGAGGTCCTGGGTTCGATTCCCGGCTCTGCCACGAAATTTGAAAAGTGGTATGAGGACTGGGACGGGGTCTACTCAGCCTCGGGTGGCCCAAATGAGTAGAGGGGGTTCGATTCCCACCTCAGCCATCCTCGAAGTGGTTTTCCGTGGTCTCCCACTTCGTCTTCGGGCAAATGCCGGGATGGTACTGCCCCCGTAATTGAATTATGTAGAGACCAAGGTGGCTATATTTGAAATTATAATGAAAGTTATGGTTGTCATAGTTATGACGTGGGTAGTCATGACGTAAGCACGGATGACGTAAATGTTATACCAGCAGGCTACTTGAGCTGAGATTCTCAGTGACGTCAGCATTTAGTCGAGAATGTTCCAAGATTTACGACGCAGTCGCAGGAAACGAGGAATTCGGCTGAGGAAGAAACTATGCTATTGGAGGAGAGGCATGAACCAATCAACGATAGTTTAAAGGAAGACGGAGATTGCTAAAACTGTGGTATTTTTATTACTTTTGGAATGCAGAATTGTGGAAATCCATTTTCAGTAAAAGCATTGATTTGGAATTTTGGTGAAATTTATTTTCAGTTTTTGAATTTTGAAAATCCGTCATGTATTAACGAAGTTGGAACTTCTAGCGATGACGTAGTATCACGCTTTGGAAGGGATGGTAACGCCCCTCGTGAAGTTAATAAAAGGGCTTGCGCAGAAGAGAGGAGCCTCCTTTCGTTCTCTGATCATTCTGAGATCTCATTCTCAGATCATCGAAGTATAATTGTGAAAGTTCTTTTCTTATACATTCATTATAGTGAGACGTCGAAGTGAACAGCAGTGAAAAGAATCGTCTTTATAACGTGTGGCGAGGCCACTATAGTAACGAGATCCATATCAAACTAGGTGAAGTTGAAACGGACCTTAGAAAGCTTCTACAAGTTTAGCTTCGAACAGTTAGCGGTCTACGATAAGCTAATTGTATTGTGCAGTGCTACATGCAGTTAAAGAGAAAAGCTGAACAATTTCGACCGATTAGTTCGAAAGATATTAGCAGTTTTATACGACTGAGAAAAGTGATTATCTCGCCACAAGAGAAGCACTTTTGTATTGCCAGAATCAACGCACGGCTGACGCTGCGAGTGGAATAGAAAGACTTCAGATTGCTTGGTTACAGAACAATACAGTATAATGGAGCAATTAAATACGGCAGTTTGTTCTTCTGACACTACAACCGAAGAGCAGATGGAAGGCTAAGGCGCTTATTGCAATTGGGACATACTTCAACGGAGTAAGATAGCGACATGGAACTTCGCTAATTGCTATTCCACACAAGCGAACATGCGGTGAATACCATCTACACCCATGTTTCGTAATTAAAGGCTGAATACCATCGAACAGCCATAGAAACAATTTCATACTCTGAATATGAATAATTTCTTCGGAAATTTCTACAAAACTTCATGACGATTGTCTACTGGAACTTCAGGGAATTTTTCAAGAGAGGTCAGGGGTGTCCCGACTCAAAAAGAAGATTATTGCCGGAAGGATGTCTATTCGTCTTCGAGGAGCAGAGCGATTCACGGAGAAGGAAGCAGTTCGATTCTCTGAGGGTGCTATTTCCTATTTCGAGGATGGAGCTCAACTTTAACGTGGTGAAATGGATCCATCAGCAGTCTTCTTTGGGGAATTTTCCTCTGGAACGTCAATCGGCAGATAAGGTAGTCGAGAACGTTTATTGTATTTGAGTATATTAATGATGTTTGAGCAACCATTTTTCCCATATTTTTATCCTCATGTATTTTTGCCCTATTTTCTTGTTGAGATTCTTATTCTCAGTACACCTTGTTGAGTTTTGCATTTTTCGACGATTTATTAAGACATTGTTATGTCATGGGCATAGTTAACGATTTTGAATCAGTTGAGACTGATATATAGATTTTTCAGTAATTAATATTTTTGTAGTCACGATTTGACTGTAAGTTAATGATTTTTATGGCAGATTTAAATTCAGACAGCGTGTCACTTTATTAAAGTAATTCTACCACTGTTTAATTACTTTGACCAATTTTCTGTCATCATCAAGAAGGAAGAACATTTAAATGATTTTAGAGCGTTAAAATCTCTTACGTTGTCGACGATCTTGGAAATACTAGTCGTTCTTTGAATTGATTGTAACAAAGACATTTATCGTCAGTTATGAATGAACATTGCATTATAGACACTTTTGTGAAAGAGTAACTTTAATAATGAATTATTGAATGCATTAAGGTCAAGTACTTTTGTTAGGAGTTTTTCTCAATTAGAGATTTATAGAACGATGTTTGCATTCCCCAGTCTAATTGGATTCTATTCGACTACTTTGTATTTTAGTCGCACTTTATTTGAAGATAGTATTTTTATACTAGACATTTCTTTTAAGATGTTAATCTTAAATTTTGATAGACCAGACAGGCGTATATGAGCGTATTCACTATTAAATTTGTTTGTGATTGGCAAGTTTTGACTTCATTTCGGTTCATGAATGAAATCCACGAAGGTTAAATAGAAAAACAGTTTTGAAACAAGTAATGATTATAAAAAAAATTAAGTGGAACTATGAATGTATAATCGCTAGTGCAGCGCGTGTTGAAAGTCGCTGAGGTATAATGCCCTTGAATATGAAGGAAGTTCCCACAGGAATAAATGTTAAAGAATTATTTGTGGAAGTTTTGTAAGTTATGTGGAAGTTGAATACCATATAGATTGATATATGATGATTTTGGGCATATTTGTAATGCAGTTTGTGCATTAACTTGTTAGCGAAGGATTTTCCGCTGGAGTAAGATTGTCATAGTTCGTTGAAAATTAATCAAGTGATTTACTGTTAGAATTAACACGAGTTTTGAAAGAATTTGAGATAAGATTTTGAATGAAGGTTGCCGTCACAAATCATTATTAAAACCTTTATTAAACCAGATTGTGACATTAACATGTATAACTAACCTTCATTGGTCGATTATATAAATCACGATTATGAAAATTACCAAACGGATGAACATGTGGCTAATGTATTTATTAAATTAATAATTTAAACAATTTAATGTTAATATTGTAAATAATTGTTGTAAATATTTTTGAAAATAATGTAAAACGAGAGTGATGTTAAAGACGTGCTTATAATATTTTTATTGTCTTTGACAAATATTATAAACAATTTCTAATTGTTATAAATAATTTATGTGATTTTGTTATAAACATTTAAGAGCTAATTAAACAATTGGATGAGAAGTTAACAAGTTTAAGGAATTAACATAATGATCCAATAGGATGTGAGCAAAGTACTTGAAAGATTTGCGTAAATATAATGTGAGTTGTCTTGTCGACATTTAAAAGCTTGAGAGAGCAAGCTATACTCTTACGTAATACAGCAGGTGAGAAGGGAGTCCATTTAACCAGTATGCAACAGGTTCGAGGGTAGCTCGCAGCTGGGCCAACATCTGGTTATCAGAGTGAGGTCGTCCGCACTCCGGCCTTGCGACTATAAATACCATTCTCATGTTTATTAAAAGGAAACCAAATGCTTTATATATGTCACACCCTGACGTCCTTTTCCAATCCAATAGTGTTATGAATATTACGTTATTTGGAGCTCAAGGGAGCTAAAATGTTTTATATCATGTTGTATGATAATTTTTGCAAGTCCTACTGAGGACGTAGTCAGATTGACTTGGGCTACTGATAGCCACGTTGATTTTGTTGTGTTAGTAAAATCATACCCTTTATTCGAAATAAAGCTTTTGTACAGTTCAAAGTTCTCGTCTTCGTCTTGGCTCATTTTTAAATGTCATGGTGGAGGTTATTGTGTGAACATACTTTTAGTGATCCTGTTGTCAACTCAAACCCCGAGATAATTAAGAGGTAAGTAACGGTAAGTATGAACCCCCGTCTATTTTGGTGTGTTCCACAATGATTTCCTGTGAACTTCTGTGCTCTTATCTCGATAGTATCTGTCAGTGCCATTTTCATTGATGTAACTGTGCCGGTGCGATGGATAATTGGCAATCCGATTGAGGGGGCGGATATCTGACAGCCTACTATCCAGGTAAACGGGGACAGAAAGATTGGCGCACCTAAAACGTTGGGGCTCGATTCAACAAAACTGGATTACCAGGTTGAACGCCAGAAAGAGTGGCAAACCTAAAACGTAGGGTTCGATTAGACTCAAATAAAGAGGTTGATTCTTTGTTAGATGTCTAGGCCAATTGTAGTATTTAAGAGTGTGATTATATAGGAATTAAATGTTGTATTGTATTAGGAAAATTACACTCAGAAAAGATCAGATCTTATACAACTTGAGAAAGGTTACATAGGCTGGAAACTTAGAAAAATCGCCTATAATCTGGAATCTTATTTTATTTGACCGGCTTATGACATTTCAGTCATATTAAAGATAAAATTAATTATTTGGATTGTAAATGTAAATTATTTGTGCTAGGATATTTTAAAATGAGCCAGAGAAATTTGAACATGTGCTTGAGTTTGTTTCAACATGAAGTATCTTCGAAGGTTAATTATAAGGTAGTTATAAGTTAGATTTAAGACAGAAAATTGATCAAAATTATATATGGTGAAAAGTGTTGCTCAAATGTTGTTATTTTGCTCTTTTGATGTATGTCCCTACAGCAATCCATTTTTGAATAATATTGTAATGGCAGATGAAAGTTTGAAGAAGATGTTAGAGGAGATGTCTGCTAACATGAAGCAGATGATGGAGGAGAATGCTAGTAATTTGAATGCAAGGATGGAGGAGAATGCTAGTAATTTGAATGCAAGAATGGAGGAGAATGTTAGTAATTTGTCTGCTAATTTGAATGCAAGGATGGAGGAGAATGCTAGTAATATGTCTGCTAATTTGAATAGTAGTATGAAGGAGATGGAAGCTAGGAACACTAGTCGAATGGAGGAGAATGCTAGTACTTTGTCTGCTAATTTGACAGCTAGCATGGGTGAAAGTTTGAAGGGTATCCAAACTAGTGCTGCTAATTTGGAGGATAATATGTCGCGTTTGCAGATTAATACCCTAGGAATTGAGAATACTGTAACGGACATGCGTACAGACGTGTCTAATGTCCATAAAGATGTGTCTATTGTGCATAAAAGTGTTGATGATGTTAAAAATGATGTGTCTAAGGTACAGAGAGACCTTACAATGTTAAATCTAGATGTAGCTAATGTCCGAGGGGATATTTCTTGTGCTAGAGCCGAAGTTGTAGTTGTCAAAAACGATGTAGCGACTGTCCAAGACAAGGTCGAGGAAGTCCAAAAAGAAATTCAAAAAGCTAGAACTAATGTATCCAATGTTCAGGTAGACATTAATAACATTCATGCGGATATAACTGAGGTGCAAAGTGACGTAACTAAGATTCAGGTAGAGGTCAACACAGTTTTCGTAGATATTACTAAAGTCCAAACTGATGTGAATAAAGTCAGGGAAGAAATCGAAAACTCAAAAACTCTTTGTACGCGTAATATAACTGCATTAGCGACTAGGTTAGTCGATGAATCAGTTAGAACAACAACGTCTTTAGCAGAGTTGAAGTATGATGTAGAGGTCATGAGAACACAGGTATTAGACCACAATAGAGTATTAAAAGAGGATATCGAAGTAGACATAGCCGAAATGTTAACAGCAAACGTAGCGGTATGGAAAGACGAGTGGAATAAGTCAAGTGGGGAACATGTAACCCAAATTCAGGAAAGGATTGAAAGAAAACTTGCCAGTACGCAGATAGAAATTAACAATGAAGTAGTACAGATTAGGAAAGATTTAAGCGTCAGGATAAATTCGTTATCCGAAAAACAAGTTGACGATAGAACACAACTAGATCAGGATATGCAAACTTTAAAATCTACATTAGAGGAACAAATTCATAAAGTTGTCTCGGATGTAAATGAAACGACGAGTAAACTGAAAAATTTGAAGTTAGGAGAGGCTAGTTTAATGGAAAACTACAAAGAAGAGATTATCAAGAAAGTCTTAACAGAAATCACCGACAAGGATACAGAAGGCTTAGCTTGTGAATTGAATAGGAATTATGCTAGAAGACATAACCTTGAGCCAGAAGAGAGAGACGTGACTCCTGAAGAACGTGTATCCAGATTCAGAGAGGAGGATGACGAGAGGAACATGGAACCTGAGTGGAATTATCGAGATAGTGGGAAAAACTATCCGGATTCATATCCGAGGAACGTGACGGTCATTAGGAATTTCGAAGACAAACCACAAAAATTCAGTAACACTGATAGTTTGACACCTATAGAGTATGTAAGGAATCTCAAAGATTATTTCATCGAAGCTCACATTCCCAGAGAGAGAGAGATGAAGATAGTAGAGAGATATCTGATTGGAGGACCCCTTGAATGGTTTCGCGCATTTAGATACACATTCAGTAACTTTGACGAGTTTGCAGAGGCATTAATCAAGCGATTTTGGTCTATAGAAGCGCAGAATTCGTTAAGAGCGGAGGTGTATTCAAGAAAATACTCAGGTACTCTTCCAACGAGGTACGCTGATTTCTTTACGAGTCAGTTGTCCCGCTTGAGATTTTTGCAACCCCCATTGTCCACGGAGCAACTAATAGATGCGATTTCTCGTATGCTGCCAGTTGAGGTGAGGAGACTTATAATTTCGTCCAACATCAGGGATTTATCCAGCATGGATGAATTACTAAGAAGGTTAGACTACACAAGTCCAATGCCTAACGTAGTCCAGAAAGGTCAAAGGCAGGAGTTTAAAGAAATCAATACGGTATACATGGACCAAGTCCAACAAACCGACAAGCCAGAGCAGGAGAAAACTGACAATGTAGGTCCTCACAGGAATAATCAGTTTAGAAATTACAGATCACAAGGTTACCGACCGTATCAACAGAGAAGAGGTTGGAACTACAACCGAGGAAAACTACTTCACGACAGAGCTTGAAGCGTTAGCTTTTGTGACAGCTTTACAAGCCTGGAAGAAAATCCTGCTGGGACATAAGGTCATCATTATTACTGACCATAAAGCACTACAGTTTATGTTGCAAACTGACATGTCAAGTGATAGACTGACACGTTGGGCTTTGTTCACCCAACAGTTTAACGCTACTATTGTCCACCAGCCTGGGAAAGATAACTTACTGGCTGATGCTCTATCACGTAACCCTATTAAAAATGTGCAGATACACCATGTACAATTGGAGCAAGAAGATGAAGAAACCGTTAGGAGGTTAGCCCGAATCGGTGTGTCACAGAAGAGACACGCTCCAATAAGGAGAATGTACAGGTTCCTCAAGGGTTACATGGACAATACAGATGTTGACTATGAAGCTACACGGAGAAATTCACGACACTTTGTCTTGAGTGGAGACATCGTATGCAAGTATGCTGACGCTGCGCATACAAAACTCCGAATAGTCGTGCCACCTAAACTTGTTGTAAATTTAGTGTGGGTAGCTCATCATGCAACTGGACATGCCGGTTTAGATAAAACTCTTAATACACTTAAAGAGAGATTTATCTGGACTAACATGCGTTCCAGCATTGCCAAAGTCATTAGATCCTGTGACAAATGTCAAAGAGCAAAGTATGCTTCTGCTTTACTAAAGGGAAAACCGAAGGCGATGATTCCTTCTAAGCCAAACGAACTTATGGCGACGGATATATTTGGCCCCTGTCCGAAGGGATACCAGGGTAACCAGTACTTGTTGGTGACCGTGGATGTTTTCTCAAAATTTGTTACAATGAGTCCCATGCAGAAAGCTAACACGAGGAACGTAGTAAGCAGACTGGAAAATGCTGTATTTCCTAAAGCTGGTATACCGGAATATCTACTGTCAGATCATGGAACGCAGTTTACGTCCGTGGAATTTGCAGCGGATATGGAAAGGCTTGGCATTAAGCACTTATTTTCAAGCGTGCGTTACCCTGAATCGAATTCCTCAGAAAGATATATGGCTGAATTTTCGAAATTCTGTCGAATTTTCTGTCCAAATGATCATTCTGGTTGGGTGAGATTTGTACCCCTTATTGAGGAATGTCTGAACTCTACAGTGCAGGAGAGCACAGGAGAAGTGCCAATGCGACTTCATCTAGGAAGAAACCCAGAAAGGCCATGGGATAATCTTTTCAACCACATACCGAGAGATCCCGACATAGGAAGGCAGCAGAGGATTGACAAGGCAAAGGAACAACTCCAGAAAGCAGCAGAAAAACGATTGAAGAGAGTAGCTGGAAAACGTTTTGGTACACCCTTTCAAGTTGGAAATCTTGTATTATTACGCAGACCTGTCAAGGCTGATATGTCCAAGAAAATCTACCCCAAATTTGGATTAGTGTTCCTGGGGCCGTTTAGGATTACGAACGCTTATGGAAACAACTGTTATGAACTCTACGATGATGAGAATAATGTCGTTTACGGCAAGTTCAATGCTGGAAATTTAAAAAGATACTATCCTAGAGTAAGCCAGTAATAATTCAATTTCGTGTTCAAGAGAGTTGAGATACTTGTAACACTGAGTTTAAAAACAATTTGCAACTGTTTTTAAAACGTGGTGGGAGGAGAATGCCCCCGTAATTGAATTATGTAGAGACCAAGGTGGCTATATTTGAAATTATAATGAAAGTTATGGTTGTCATAGTTATGACGTGGGTAGTCATGACGTAAGCACGGATGACGTAAATGTTATACCAGCAGGCTACTTGAGCTGAGATTCTCAGTGACGTCAGCATTTAGTCGAGAATGTTCCAAGATTTACGACGCAGTCGCAGGAAACGAGGAATTCGGCTGAGGAAGAAACTATGCTATTGGAGGAGAGGCATGAACCAATCAACGATAGTTTAAAGGAAGACGGAGATTGCTAAAACTGTGGTATTTTTATTACTTTTGGAATGCAGAATTGTGGAAATCCATTTTCAGTAAAAGCATTGATTTGGAATTTTGGTGAAATTTATTTTCAGTTTTTGAATTTTGAAAATCCGTCATGTATTAACGAAGTTGGAACTTCTAGCGATGACGTAGTATCACGCTTTGGAAGGGATGGTAACGCCCCTCGTGAAGTTAATAAAAGGGCTTGCGCAGAAGAGAGGAGCCTCCTTTCGTTCTCTGATCATTCTGAGATCTCATTCTCAGATCATCGAAGTATAATTGTGAAAGTTCTTTTCTTATACATTCATTATAGTGAGACGTCGAAGTGAACAGCAGTGAAAAGAATCGTCTTTATAACGTGTGGCGAGGCCACTATAGTAACGAGATCCATATCAAACTAGGTGAAGTTGAAACGGACCTTAGAAAGCTTCTACAAGTTTAGCTTCGAACAGTTAGCGGTCTACGATAAGCTAATTGTATTGTGCAGTGCTACATGCAGTTATAGAGAAAAGCTGAACAATTTCGACCGATTAGTTCGAAAGATATTAGCAGTTTTATACGACTGAGAAAAGTGATTATCTCGCCACAAGAGAAGCACTTTTGTATTGCCAGAATCAACGCACGGCTGACGCTGCGAGTGGAATAGAAAGACTTCAGATTGCTTGGTTACAGAACAATACAGTATAATGGAGCAATTAAATACGGCAGTTTGTTCTTCTGACACTACAACCGAAGAGCAGATGGAAGGCTAAGGCGCTTATTGCAATTGGGACATACTTCAACGGAGTAAGATAGCGACATGGAACTTCGCTAATTGCTATTCCACACAAGCGAACATGCGGTGAATACCATCTACACCCATGTTTCGTAATTAAAGGCTGAATACCATCGAACAGCCATAGAAACAATTTCATACTCTGAATATGAATAATTTCTTCGGAAATTTCTACAAAACTTCATGACGATTGTCTACTGGAACTTCAGGGAATTTTTCAAGAGAGGTCAGGGGTGTCCCGACTCAAAAAGAAGATTATTGCCGGAAGGATGTCTATTCGTCTTCGAGGAGCAGAGCGATTCACGGAGAAGGAAGCAGTTCGATTCTCTGAGGGTGCTATTTCCTATTTCGAGGATGGAGCTCAACTTTAACGTGGTGAAATGGATCCATCAGCAGTCTTCTTTGGGGAATTTTCCTCTGGAACGTCAATCGGCAGATAAGGTAGTCGAGAACGTTTATTGTATTTGAGTATATTAATGATGTTTGAGCAACCATTTTTCCCATATTTTTATCCTCATGTATTTTTGCCCTATTTTCTTGTTGAGATTCTTATTCTCAGTACACCTTGTTGAGTTTTGCATTTTTCGACGATTTATTAAGACATTGTTATGTCATGGGCATAGTTAACGATTTTGAATCAGTTGAGACTGATATATAGATTTTTCAGTAATTAATATTTTTGTAGTCACGATTTGACTGTAAGTTAATGATTTTTATGGCAGATTTAAATTCAGACAGCGTGTCACTTTATTAAAGTAATTCTACCACTGTTTAATTACTTTGACCAATTTTCTGTCATCATCAAGAAGGAAGAACATTTAAATGATTTTAGAGCGTTAAAATCTCTTACGTTGTCGACGATCTTGGAAATACTAGTCGTTCTTTGAATTGATTGCAACAAAGACATTTATCGTCAGTTATGAATGAACATTGCATTATAGACACTTTTGTGAAAGAGTAACTTTAATAATGAATTATTGAATGCATTAAGGTCAAGTACTTTTGTTAGGAGTTTTTCTCAATTAGAGATTTATAGAACGATGTTTGCATTCCCCAGTCTAATTGGATTCTATTCGACTACTTTGTATTTTAGTCGCACTTTATTTGAAGATAGTATTTTTATACTAGACATTTCTTTTAAGATGTTAATCTTAAATTTTGATAGACCAGACAGGCGTATATGAGCGTATTCACTATTAAATTTGTTTGTGATTGGCAAGTTTTGACTTCATTTCGGTTCATGAATGAAATCCACGAAGGTTAAATAGAAAAACAGTTTTGAAACAAGTAATGATTATAAAAAAAATTAAGTGGAACTATGAATGTATAATCGCTAGTGCAGCGCGTGTTGAAAGTCGCTGAGGTATAATGCCCTTGAATATGAAGGAAGTTCCCACAGGAATAAATGTTAAAGAATTATTTGTGGAAGTTTTGTAAGTTATGTGGAAGTTGAATACCATATAGATTGATATATGATGATTTTGGGCATATTTGTAATGCAGTTTGTGCATTAACTTGTTAGCGAAGGATTTTCCGCTGGAGTAAGATTGTCATAGTTCGTTGAAAATTAATCAAGTGATTTACTGTTAGAATTAACACGAGTTTTGAAAGAATTTGAGATAAGATTTTGAATGAAGGTTGCCGTCACAAATCATTATTAAAACCTTTATTAAACCAGATTGTGACATTAACATGTATAACTAACCTTCATTGGTCGATTATATAAATCACGATTATGAAAATTACCAAACGGATGAACATGTGGCTAATGTATTTATTAAATTAATAATTTAAACAATTTAATGTTAATATTGTAAATAATTGTTGTAAATATGTTTTGAAAATAATGTAAAACGAGAGTGATGTTAAAGACGTGCTTATAATATTTTTATTGTCTTTGACAAATATTATAAACAATTTCTAATTGTTATAAATAATTTATGTGATTTTGTTATAAACATTTAAGAGCTAATTAAACAATTGGATGAGAAGTTAACAAGTTTAAGGAATTAACATAATGATCCAATAGGATGTGAGCAAAGTACTTGAAAGATTTGCGTAAATATAATGTGAGTTGTCTTGTCGACATTTAAAAGCTTGAGAGAGCAAGCTATACTCTTACGTAATACAGCAGGTGAGAAGGGAGTCCATTTAACCAGTATGCAACAGGTTCGAGGGTAGCTCGCAGCTGGGCCAACATCTGGTTATCAGAGTGAGGTCGTCCGCACTCCGGCCTTGCGACTATAAATACCATTCTCATGTTTATTAAAAGGAAACCAAATGCTTTATATATGTCACACCCTGACGTCCTTTTCCAATCCAATAGTGTTATGAATATTACGTTATTTGGAGCTCAAGGGAGCTAAAATGTTTTATATCATGTTGTATGATAATTTTTGCAAGTCCTACTGAGGACGTAGTCAGATTGACTTGGGCTACTGATAGCCACGTTGATTTTGTTGTGTTAGTAAAATCATACCCTTTATTCGAAATAAAGCTTTTGTACAGTTCAAAGTTCTCGTCTTCGTCTTGGCTCATTTTTAAATGTCATGGTGGAGGTTATTGTGTGAACAGACTTTTAGTGATCCTGTTGTCAACTCAAACCCCGAGATAATTAAGAGGTAAGTAACGGTAAGTATGAACCCCCGTCTATTTTGGTGTGTTCCACAATGATTTCCTGTGAACTTCTGTGCTCTTATCTCGATAGTATCTGTCAGTGCCATTTTCATTGATGTAACTGTGCCGGTGCGATGGATAATTGGCAATCCGATTGAGGGGGCGGATATCTGACAGCCTACTATCCAGGTAAACGGGGACAGTACCTACTGTAAGGCCACGGCCGCCTCCTTCCCTCTTCCTAGCCTATCCATCCCAATCTTCCATCCCTTCCCATCCCTCATGAGGCCCCTGTTCGCTTTGCAGGTGAGGCCGCCTGGGCGAAGTGCTGATCACACCTCCCCAGTTGTATCCCTCCCGACCAGATGTTCCAAGCTCCAGAACACTGCCCATAGAGGCGGTAGTGGTGAGTTTCCTCGCTGAGTCCGTGGGAACCACCAACCTAGAGGGTAAATTGACTAAATGAAAAAAAAGTTTTTATGAATATTAATCGAAATATCATTTTAATTATGTTGATGACTGTCATTTTAAGGGGCGGAAGAGCAAGGTCATCTGTCCCTTTAATAATGTACACAATTACTCTGGAAATCCTGCTTACGCCACTAAAGAACAATACAATCGCCTGTCGCGATTTTCTTCGGCATTCAACCACCTCGTGGGGTAGCGGCTAGCATTTTGGTGGTCACAATGGAGCTTCGGGATCAAATCCCACCTCAGTCATCCTGTAAGTGGTTTTCCATGGTTTTCCACTTCTACTCCAGGCAAATACCAGAATAGAACCTAAGTTAATGTCACAGCCGCCTTCTACCCAAATCCTACCTCAATTACAAACACACACACCCAAGTACACAAGACAACAATGTCGCAAACGCATAGCTTCTAAAAGAACCAATTACGTGTAGATAAAACGTAGTTTTTCGTTTAACCTTGCATTGTTATGAGCCTCATAACAAGTCATATTTCATACTGCTATGACCACCCAGGCCCGAGAAAAAGTTGGTTTACAAAATTCACAACAACTATTTTCAGAACCATCAGATCGCATTAAAACTCCGAACACACATTAACAATAAGTTCCCTTAAGACGTATTATAGTTTCATTAAGATCTCATTAATACTTTTAATTTAATGATCATTCTAATTGAGCGCTCCGTTGGACTTGGTAAAAAACGGGCACTTTTTTTGTTCAATCAGCTATAAAATTTTAACAGGTTACAATACAAATGTTAACATAGCTAAACACAGAATAAAATAAGGAAAACTTTGGTGTAGCTTGTTTTTATGTAAGACTGCGGGTAACTTTTTATTGACTTCTAAACTCGAGTATCTATACTATTTTCCCCGACAGTACCAGCACCTGGCGACGAACGTTGGAACTTATATAGTGTTATCAAATCCAACCTTCAAATTTTAGCTTCACACAATAAATGTAGTTAGTGGAAGGTTCTTTTTCATGCCATAAATCTATGACGTGAGCCCGGTGGTTTTACTTTCCCTCCCAAGGAAGGCATACTAAAGGATTTTCTTCTAAAAGAATCAAGAAATATTTCAGCAATTCGATTTATTTCAATAGGCCTGATCGACAATTCAAAATAATCGAGTACTTCCAATGATCAAATGAATCGAACAACGTAAGTACTGCTCGGTTCCAAGCTCTGTGAACTTGCGGAATGAAGAGCAGAGGCAGGGTAGGAGCAGGCGAGAATTGAGAAGTCTGTCGACAGCCCGCCGTGTTACCTGACATTCTCGTCTATTCCAATACTGCTAACATGGGTCTTTTCTGAAACCAGTGTGGCGTTGGGAATGATTGACTGAGTCACCGACTAATGTACTGTATTTGCTTCTGTTACGACGCAAGGACCGAGAAACCGCATCACTCGTCACCACCACTACTAATAGTCTGCGATGCACATTCCTCTCAGGTCCACGCAGCTTAGACTCGAGCAGTCGCCTATGCGGACATCCGCCTTGTTCTGTCTATCTGCCTGTTAGATAGTCAGCCCAGAGGCTGGTTGGATTCTCATAAAATACAGCCATAGGCAGCGCTATAATGAGGCGTACTAGGCAAGATGAGGAGTGCGGTAGTTTGCAATTGCTTTCCTCATTGGTTCAGAACAATAGCATTGACCCTATGAGTAGTACCTTCCACAGTACCCACAGACACAAGTCGTGCCCTGAAGACCATTACTCAGCACCACTCATACTTAAATAGCTTCCATATACGGTATTTGGTACATTGGCTTTCACGGCCAGTGAATTAAAACTCAGCAATTTTTCGAGATTTATGCCATGTATTGTGTGGAGTTTCGTCTAGAACACCAAGCTGGCTCATCAGCGGGCTCTTGGAGTCCCCGCCCGGACCCCCAAAGGAGTAGCGAACTGTGCACTACCTCCCTTCTTATGAAGCGCACGTGCACCTCTTAACAGCGAGAGTTAAAAGCTCAAGCAGCCTTTCACCTCCCTATAAAGGCTTCCAAAAAGATGATACATGTTTTTTTTTTTTAGTTTGGCACCAATGCTTCAATGCCAAGTTGCAACAATGTTGGGCGCTGCTACTTTTACCGACGGTTACTGCCCTGCATCCCCTCCCTCAGAGAACATGACCTCATTCACCGCACTGTTCCAACGTTACGATGGGCTTTTTCAAAGAAGTTTTGGACCATCTGCCGTTTAGTGCAAACCAGCACTGAATGATTTTCACCTTTTTCGAGAATTGAAGGTATGGTTGGGCAGCAACGCGTCGCAAAAAAGGAAAAAACTTCAGGAGACTCTCCAGACGTACCCAACTCAGTGGCAGCAGACTTTTTTGCCGAGGGCATTGGAAAGCTGGTGTAACGATACGACTAATGTTTCAATTGTTTTGGCGATTATGTTGAGACATAAGGATAAAACAAGCAAACATTTAGTAGTAAAATCAGTTTGGTGTGTCAATCTGTTATTTTTATACTGTATAGTCCATCGGAACTTGAAAAAAGAAACCAGCCCTCGTATATACCAAATTTGAGTAATTAAATCTGTGTTGAGAGGGGAAGATGACTTCCTAGTTCCGCCCCTTAAAACAACACACACTAACTAACTAACTACAGTAACTGAAATGTACGCCGTAGTCGCAACATGTCCATGAGTCGCCTTCGCCTGTCTCACTGCGAGCAATCGATCCATCTGATATGTAAAAGTAGTAGTGGGCAATACATACGGCCACTTGTTGCTCAATGTATAGCAGATGATATCACGGAGAAAAAAATGCAGCCTTATAATAGCTCCACTATGAAGTAATTAATTGATTTAAGGGTGCTTGGTACATCTGATAAACTGTGTTTATGTATTGACTGTAATCATAGCAAACACTCGTATCGAGTAGGATGGCCTTCCAATCCAGAATGTCTCTTCATCGGTGTGTTCGGTTGGTTGGTTCCTCAGTTTAGGGGCTGCGGCAACGCGGTCATGCAGCCTGTGTACTTGGGTGTGTGTAGAATCTGTCCGATAACCGGTGTTAATTGTGATGGCTCTATTAATGTGTGTTATCTGTCATTCAGGTAAGAACTGCAGACGATCCATTTCAAATAGTTCCTACTTTTGCTACCAAATGCTACCGCCAACGACACCTAGCTGTGAACTTGGCTACTAGATGCCACCGCAGTTAGCACCTGGGGCGGACGTTGTAACTTAGAGAGGTATCGAATCTAACCTACAAATTTCAGCTTCACACAATTGAAGATCCCCTCCGGGAAGGAAGGCATACTGAGTGATTTTTAACTCTCTTAAAAGGTCCGACGACTTCGGCCGGGTTTGACCCCTGGATGCACCAAGTCAGGCTCATCAGCAGGCACTTGGTTCACCCTGCCCGGAGCACCACTAGCGTAGAGCACTACGTCCTATACTATGCTGCGGGAGCCAAGAGCTCCCTCAATTCTCCTCCTGCCTTTCTGCCTATTATCCTAGCTATTTTGATCAAATACCGTATTCAAAATTCTTAGCATGACTATTTTGATCAAATACCGTATTCAAAATTCTTACCATGACTATTTTGATCAAATACCGTATTCAAAATTCTTACCAAGACTATTTTGATCAAATACCGTATTCAAAATTCTTACCATGATTATTTTGATCAAATACCGTATTCAAAATTTTTACCATGATTATTTTGATCAAATACCGTATTCAAAATTCTTACCATGACTATTTTGATCAAATACCTTATTCAAAATTCTTACCATGACTATTTTGATCAAATACCGTATTCAAAATTCTTACCACGATTATTTTGATCAAATACCGTATTCAAAATTTTTACCATGACTATTTTGATCAAATACTGTATTCAAAATTCTTACCATTACTATTTTGATCAAATACAGTATTCAAAATTGTTACCATGATTCAAAAAAAAAGTCAACCCCTGGCACTATACAGCCCATGACGGGCGAAGGCCGACCAAGCGACCGCTGCCGAGCCATTTGGCCTGCAGATATTGGGGTGACGCGTGATCAGCGCGTCGGGTCCCCTCGGCCGTTAATCTTGGTATTTGTGATCGGGGCGCTGTCTCACTGTCAGACAGCTACTCAATTGTCCTCACGAGGCTGAGTGCACCCCGTTCCAACCCTCACGTCAGTTTTAAAATCCCTGACGGAGCCGGGGACCGAACCCGGGGCCTCCGAGTGAGAGGCAGGCGCGCTACCCCAACACCACGGGGCCGGTTTTTACCATGATTATTTTGATAAAATATTCAAAATTCTTACCATGAAAATTTTGATAAAATATTCAAAATTCGTATCGTGACTATTTTGTAAAATTAAATTTCGAATGTTTTTAAGATTTTCTGCATTCAGAAGTGTTTCTCCCCCATTAACAGAGAATGTTGGATTGAGATAAAACTGAAGGCTGAGTTAATTGTATTGTTAAATTGTTAAGAGTGTCCGGAAAGTGGTAAATCCCGCTGGTGGTCGTGCCGGTGCTCTCGAGACTATTAATTACCACTGAAGGTGGTTGATGGCTTCCTAATGAGCGGGCTCCTCTTACCGCCTTCACCTCAGGGTGTGGTCCTGCACACGGAACAGTGCCGGGCCAAGACACGGTGAACCAAGACGTTCAGTGCGGTACTGGGTCTTGTCGTGTGTTGGTAAACACCACGTGTTCTCCAGGTAATAATGTAATAAAACAAGATGTTCAGTAAAGAACATATAGCCTACTTTCTCCTAATGCATGGGTATTGTTATAACTCTTTGTTCTTTTCAAGGAGTATAATTGCATGTTGGTTGTAGTAGCTTGTTGAAATAACGTGCTATACGGATATTAAATATGACACTGAGGTACCCTTTGCTAGTGCTACCTCTTTACCAAATTTCGTTCAATTCGGTTTCACCGTGTTTGAAAAGATAGGCGGAATCGATTTGCACACATACATGGCCGCCATCCGCAAATTATTGGGCTGATGATTTTGTAGTTTGGTCAAACGATTCTTTATACCTAAGGTATAATGTTGCAAGATTTGGTAGAGATCAGATGATTAGGTTGGTCGTAATTTGATTCAAGCATTTAACATTTGTGTGGGCGCCATTACGTTTTCGTCAAGATGGCGGCAATATAGAACATGACACTGGAGTGCCCTTTGCTAGTGCTATCTCTGTAACAAATTTCGTTCAATTCGGTTTCACCGTGTTTGAATTGATAGAGGGAATCGATTTGCACACATACATGGCCGCCATCTGCAAACTATTGGGCTGATTATCTTGTAGTTTGGTCAAAACATGCTTCCCACATAAAGGTATGTTGTTGCACAATTTGGTAGAGATCAAATTATTAGGTGGGTCGTAATTTGATTTAAGCTTTTAACATTTGGGTGGCCGCCATTACATTTCCGTCAAAATGGCGGCAATATAAAACATGACACTGAGGTGTCCTTTGCTAGTTCTATACCTGTACCAAATTCGTTCAATTCGGTTTCACCGTGTTCCAATTGATAGGGGGGACAGACATTCAGAGAGCACACACTCACACACACACACTCACACACATACACACAGACAGACACACACTTTTTGGCACTGTGTACATGTCATAAGTCTACTTTCATTTTTTGTAAAAATCGAAAGTAGGCTAATAAAATACACATTTTAATGCAGGTGATACTAGGGCTCAGATTTTTAGATGCTAAAAATCGGGAAAATATTTATTTTTATGTACTAAAAGTGCCTGAAATATGTGACAAAAAAGTAAGAATATTTTATTATAACTTAGTTTATTAATGTGAATATAAACAATATGCAGTACTCACGAATGCAATTTATACTGTCTAACTGATTGCTGAAGCATTATAATACACAACGAGATACATCTTCAGGTTGTCCATCACAAATAACCGACGATTATCGCGAAACTCTTATTCTGATGGCGCGAAATTGCGGCAATATGTTTGTTGCCCTTGATTGCTTTCCCACATGGTTGGCAGAACAGAACGTCCTCATCAGAAGTAATATTATCTTTAAATTCTGCAACAGACGATAACTTGTAGTTCTTTTTACTTTAGGGATCGTAGAACAGCCTTACACTTCACAGTGCCAGAAATGAGCTGCATGTGAGTGACACTGGTTTCAGGTAGTTCGGGGGGAGCGGGGTCTAGCACGTGGTGAAATATGGCTATGGACAAGGAAATCCTCGGCTTCCACAGTGAGTGGCACGGGGCGACAAGTTAAGAATACTGTAACACAGTTGCAAGCTGACATGCACTCTGCATGAAGATTAGATAGTTCACAGGTTCTTCTCCGTTGAAGTAACACAGAACAAAAATTCAATAAACTGAAATATCTAGCACACTGATTTTTAAAAATGTAAATTATGTCATTTTATGTGCTAATACGTGAAAAGCAGGAATTCATGTATTAAAAACACTTAAAATATGTATTTACATAAAACAAGTAGTTCCGTGAAGAACTAAATAGCCTATTTTCATATATCCTCCTAATATTAATTGCTTCTATCAACATAAAAATTGTCAGCTTGATTGCTGTAGTAGATTAATAGATATTGAGAACCGTCTAAATATTTCGGTTGGTCGCCATGTTGGATTTTAATATATGTAGCCCATTGAGTTATGTACTATTAGATGATGATTATTGTGTACGTTTATTATGCAAATGTTGATTTCGATCGCTTGATTAGAACACAAGGAATAAAAACTTAATTTTCGAAATTCGCACAGCCGCCAGCTTGAGGTTACATAAACAATTGAACTAAATTAGATACCAGTGAATTACAATGTGTATAAACATTTGCTGTACGAAGTTTCATTGCGTTTGGATCATTACATCGCGAGAAAGGTCTATTTAAAACTTTCAAATTCGCTTGGCCGCCATGTTCGTTTTAAAGTTATCCGGTTTTTGAAAGTCTCATAGATGAACTTCCAGTAGTGCCCTTTATCTCCGTACAATATTTCATGGTAATACCGGTAATAGTTTCAGAGATATGGAATCCCGGTGAAATATTTCGCGCAGGTTATGTAAACAATTGAACCAAGTTAGATGTCGGTGCATTACAATGTGTATAAACATATACTGTACCAAGTTTCATTGCGTTTGATTGGTTAAAACGCGAGAAACGTCTATTTAAAAGTCGCAACTTCGCGTGGCCGCCATGTTGGTTTTGTAGTTACCAGTTTTTCAAACGTCACATAGGTGAACTTCTAGTAGTTCCCTTTATCACCGTAAAAAAAATTCCAGGGTGATATCGGGAATAGTTTTGGAGATATTGAATGCTGGTGAAGTATTTCGCACCCCAGCCGCCATGTTAGATTGGTGAGACGTAACAAAATTTGAAGGGCACGGTCGGGGTCGTCCGGAATAGTGCTTTGATCTTACCGAGTTTCATTGTAATCGCTCCAGCCGTTTCGAATTTATTAGGGACACACACACACACACGCACACACACACGGACAAAAGGTGATCTCATAAGCCTATTTTTTTAACATTGAAAATAGGCTAAAAATGCTTAAAATATGTATTTACACAAAAAATGTTTAGGCCTACCTAAAAATCCGAGCCTTAGTGATTACAAACAAATTTGGTTTTAAGGAATGTATTGGTTTTCATGGCCAAAGTGATTTAATAATTGATATTGTAGCTTTCAGTTGGTGATTCCAATTACTGAAATATGTGAAGAATGACCTGATTACGATTTGTATAACTCAGCAATTTTTCTAGGTTTCTGCCGTGTCTTGTGAGGGGTTTCACCTAGGCCACCAAGATAGGCTCATCAGCGCACAGTGGGTCAAAACCGAAATCTAGGAGGACAAAATTATTTATTTTCATAATTAAAAAAATCAAAATGTATTACTTCTACAGCATTCTCACGTAATTGCGGCTAACTATTCTGGGATATAAACGCATCTTAGTGTAAATCTGTCACCACTGTTCGAGCAGTCTGAATTGGTGGGTGAATGTAAGTGGCTGTGGTTTGGTTGTCTTTGTGCTTTGTGTGATGCTTTAAGATGGAACATGCAGCTGAAGGTATGATCCTTGTAACGTGTTTCAGTCATTAATTGGCGTAATTGTTACGTAATTTTAGCTATATTTGCATTATATAATATTTAACTATTATTTTCCAAATTATATTTTCACTTAGATTTTTAGTATGTCGCGTCGCTCTGCGTCACTTTCTACTTAATGTTAAAATGTAGATAAAGTCTTGTAGTTTACGCCTGTTATAAGATTTTTTGCATCTTTTTGCAACTTACTTAGTTATTTTACGTTTTAGAAGATGCCGTAGAATCTGACGTGAGGGCTGGAACGGGGTGCAATCATCCTCATGCGGACAATTGAGTAGCTGTCTCTCAGTGAGGCAGCGCCCCGATCACGTGTCACCCCAATATCTGAAGGCAAATTGGCTGGGCAGAGGCCGCTTGGTAGGCCTAGGCCCTTCATGGGCTGTAGTGACAGAGGTTATTATTATTTATTATTATTATTTATAAGGAGAGAGCCTCCGTGGCTTAGGCAGCAACACGCCGGCCTCTCACCACTGGGTCCGTGGTTCAAATCGCGGTCGCTCCATGTGAGATTTGTGCTGGACAAACAGGAGGCGGACAGGTTTCTCTCTGGGTACTCCGGTTTTCCCCCTGTCACAAATTTCATTCCAGCAACATTCTCCACTGACATTTCATTTCATATGTCATTCTTTTAATCAGTGCCCCAGGAGAGTGCGACAGGCTTCGGCAGCTGGCATAGTTCATATCCTCGCCGCTAGATGGGGGCTTCTTTCATTCCATTCCCTGACCCAGTCGGTCGACTGGAAACAGGCTGTGGATTTTCATTTATAAGGAGGTGAAAGGCTGCTTGAGCGTTTAGCTCTCGCAGTAAAGAAACGTAAGTGCACTTTATAAGAAGAGGGGCTACTCCTGTGGGGGTCTGGGCACGGACACCCAAGAGCACCCTTATGAGCCTATCTTGGTGTTCTTGGGCGAAACCCCACACAAGACACGGAATAAACATAGAAAAATTGATGAGTTTTAATTCACTGGCCGTGAAAGCCAATATACCAAGATTTATATCAGGTGCGTTCAAAAAGTAACGAGCCGGAGGCTGGAATGCGCAAACCGGTGACTACATCGGCTAATCATGGCGTGTGTAACGAGTGTGGTTCCGACCAGAGCGTGGAAGGTCACAGCCCGTCGCTAGAGGGCACGCGTGCACGTCACGTGACGATACAAAGCGAGCAGCAGCATGCATCAATCGTCCTACGCTGCCAGTCGCATTGCAAACAGTGACATGGAGGCAAGTGTACGGCGAACACTGCATGTCCCTTGCAAGGGTCAAGGCGTGGCACAAGCGCTTCAGGGAAGGTCGGGTGTCGTTAGCCGATAATGCCCGGTCTGGGGCACCCCCCTGCATTACCGATGACAACGTCCAGCTGGTTGATGCACTCATTACCCAGGACCGCCGAGTGACAGTGAACGCCATAGCCGCCGTGGTCGCTCCACAACAATGCACGACCTCATACGGCCAACACAGTCGCGGCACACCTGCAGAAATTCAAATGGGAGGTTCTCGGCCACCCTCCATACAGTCCAGACCTCTCTCCCTGTGATTACGCCATGTTTGGTCCCCTGAAAAAGGCTCTGCGGGGCCAACGATTCGCCTCGGACGCCGACGTCCAGCTATACGTGTGGAACTGGTTCACATCGCAGCCCAGGGAATTTTATGAGACAGCCATTCACCGCCTCGTGTCACAATGGGACAAGTGAATCAACAGCCAGGGCCAATACTTCTAACATCCAGGTACTGGTTTCTGTAATTATGCCTCCGGCTCGTTACTTTTTGAACGCAATTTATATATTTTGTTACGGACTGGTGGTTGGTTGGTTGGTTCCTCAGGTTAGGGACTGCGACAACGCGGTCATGTAGCCCCGTGTGCTTTGGGTGTGTGCAGAATCTGTCTGATAACCGGTGTTAATTGTGATGGCTGTATTAGTGTGTGTTATCTGAAATTCAGGTAAGGACTGCATACATTCAATTTTCAAGTAGTTCCTACTTTTGCTACCAAATGCTACCGTCAACAACAACTAGTTGTGAACTTGGTTACTAGATTCCACCGAAGTCTACTCCTGGCAACGAACGTTGGAACTTAAGAACGTTAGTCAAATCTAACCTATAATTTATTTAGCTTCACACAAGTGTGATTAGTGGAAGGTTCTTTTACATGCCATAAATCTATGACATGGGACTGCCGGATGTACTTCCCCTCCGAAGAGAGGCATACTGAGGGATTTTTAACGTACTTACTTACTTGGTGTTACAGCACTTGTAGAGCCTGAGCCTTGTCGATCACTTGAGGCCTCAATCCATCTGAGCCTACTATCGGATTTTTTTATTGTGGATACTCGAGTTTAGGCCTTAATTAAAACCAAACCAACAGACCTATTGAAAAACGAGTTATACCAATATATTCTTTGTTTAATTCTGCGTTAGACTATATAAGCCAATTATTTTCAAGTTTATTAATTATTTATTTATTTGTGGTTGTATGAAAAATTGTCCGTGTTTTTGACGTCTTTACTAGAAACCGCTCACTTAAAACTATATACATGGAAAACTACTTGGCTGAGGGTAATAACATTTTTATATGTGATAGGCACAAGTATTGGTAGTGCAAATCTCAAGTTTCAATTTTTTTTCAACTACCCAATAATAAGTTCTTATACTTTTTCTGACGTAACGTTTTCTCAGCCCAGGATAAACGTACAGCAGGAAACTTGGTCTCATTTTGGAGCTCTCATCCGTGATTATCGGAAACTACGGCCACTGTAATCGTACAGTGTGATAACGAATTTATGAAGAGTAATATTAATGGTAGGTTTTGCACGTTCCGGTCCGTGCGAGTAAAAGCGAGCGAGCCAGTGAATTCGAGTGCAGCGTTGCCGCGTTAAGTTGGAGTCGTTGCGGCTCGCTAAGTGAGCGGTTCCAAGAACAGGCGTCAAAAACCCGGACAATTTTTCATACAACCACAAATAAATAAATAATTAATAAACTTGAAAATAATTGGCTTATATAGTCTAACGCAGAATTAAACAAGGAAAATATTGGTACAACTCGTTTTTCAATAGGTCTGTTGGATTGGTTGCAATTAAGGCCTAAACTCGAGTATCCATAATAAAAAATCCGATAGTAGGTCGTCCCACTGAACGGATACCCTCTGGAGAAGAGTACATTATCCTTTTCTGGGTACGCTGGTCACTCATTCTCATATGACCAAGCCATTTAAGTCTTCACGTTCTGATGTCTGTTACTATTGTGTGATTACCGTACAGCCCCTCCAACTCCTTGTTCGTTCTTATTCTCCGCACATTATCCTCGCACACTGCTCCGTATATATTCCTTAGTATGAAGGTGGATCAAAAAGTTAGTTGCACTAACGCGCTGCATCAGGGCGCTGTGTGTCGCAAACGTGGGCACAGTAGAGAAAGGGACAGACACTGCCCACACACCTGTTAGGCAGGTCGCTGTGGTATCTCGTCTTGTATGGTGTGAATAGCGGCCAAAAGCAATGGCGCGTCGACTGGGCGTTCACTCCAAATATGAGGTGCGTGCGACAATCCGATTCCTATGGGCCAAAACGAAGAAATGCACGGACATTCATCGTGAAATTAGTGCTTAGTAAGGGGAACGGGTCATTTCCCGGCAAGGGATCGTAAAGTGGTGTCAGCAATCCGAAGCCGGACGCACGGATATCACGGACGATTATCGCGAGGGCAGGCCCGCAACGTCCACGATCCGTGCAAATGTCAACAGTGAATGCGTTAGACCGAACGGTGGTCGACATTCCCAGACCGATGAGGAGGTGAAGGCCGCTGTCTCCGTGTGGTTGCAGAACGCTGGAGGATCTTTCTACGCATCTGGCATCGACAAGTTGGTTGTGCGTTCGCAGAAATGTTTGGAGTCTCTTGGAAACTATGTGGAAAAGTAACGTTACATTGTATGTCGTTTTAGGCGTGTTGCCGTTGTATAGGTGGTGTAATAAATGGCCATAACTGGGAAGTGCAACTTATTTTTTTATCTGCGCTCGTATTTTTCTTTCCCACACATTCAATCTACTCAGGGATTTTTAACGCTCCGTTAACAGTATATTTCTTTTTGCGCGCAAATGTCTTATATACCTTTCTAGTAGTGATGTAAATGCACATATATAACCTATAATATGTGTTCCATTTAGATCAATGAACTTCATTGTAAATAAAACCTTACACCATTTGGCAGATAAAGAGAAGTTTATTAATGCCGTTACTCTACTACAGATGTCTTACTAACAGCACGTTTGATAAATATCAAATTGATCACCTATTCTGAAACAAACATTTATCTAACATTTTCGCACCAATTTGTCGTACTCTTACTTCAAGGGCACTTTCATGTCAACACGATTACTGATTGGCACATATTCAAAATTTTATACTCCGTATTGAGAGAGGATCTCCTTGTTCATTTCAAGCACTGATCTATTTACTTACTAATTCATGCACTAAACTATAAGGTGCGTTCAAAAAGTAACGACCCGGTGGCTGTAATGCGCAAACCGGTGACGACATCGGCTAATCGTGGCGTGTGTACCGAGATGTGGTTCCGACCAGAGCGTGGAATGTCACAGCCTGTCGCTAGAGGGCACGTGTGCACGTCACGTGACGATAAAAAGCGAGCAGCAGCATGCATCAATCGTCCAACGCTGCCAGTTACATTGCAAACAGTGACATGGAGGCGCCAACCGAAGAGCAAAGAGGTGTTGTTCGGTTTCTGACAGCGAAAGGAGTAGGCGGAACGGACATGCATCGCCAAATGTCACAAGTTTACGGCGATCACTGCATGTCCCTTGCAAGGGTCAAGGCGTGGCACAAGCGATTCAGGGAAGAACGGGTGTCCTTAGCCGATGATGCCCGGTCATGGGCACCCCCCTGCATTACCGATGACAACGTCCAGCTGGTTGATGCACTCATTACCCAGGAGCGCTGAGTGACAGTGAACACCATAGCCGCCGTGGTCGGATTGAGCGTCGGAAGTGTGCACACCACCCTGAAGGAACAACTGCACTTGCGGAAAGTGTGTGCCCAATGGGTGCCCAACAGTCTTCAACCACACCAGGAAGCATGTCAAATGGCCTACTGTCTTGGTCTTGGTTGGACGATTGATGCATGCTGCTGCTCGCTTTGTATCGTCACATGACGTGCACGCGTGCCCTCTAGTGACGGGCTGTGACCTTCCACGCTCTGGTCGGAATCACACCTCGTTTCACACGCCACGATTAGCGGATGTCGTCACTGGTTTGCGCATTCCAGCCTCCGGCACGTTACTTTTTGAACGCACCTTATTCATTTGTCACTGATCTCTATTAATTATTGGTTACAGAACTTTATTTTTAAATTTTGATAAGAGTTTAATATTTGTTTACATTCGCCAATAATATTTTTAACTACACTTTGGATCACGCTACAATTTCATTTTTTCTTTGCCTGAAGTTTCCTCTTCCTCCAGTACTCCTTCATATGGGCGCTATGCTGTTTCTTCTGCTCATCCGTCCAGGCTCTTCCCTTCTTTGTGGTTCTTGTGACGTGAAACCCTTCCAAATTTTGAATTATGTACCGAAATGTTTCCCTGTTTGACATCTGAACTTCCTGGATGTTGGAATTTTCGAGATCTTTTCGAACTTCCTTAATCCATGTCGTTGTTGTCTTCTTGTTCCACAGGTAGTCGAATAACTGTTTGGTTAGTCTAGTTTTGTCCATTCTGTACAAGTGTCCGAGAAACGATAACCTCCTCTTCTTCATGGTCTCTGAGATTCTCTCCACATTTTTATAGACTTCATTGTTGCTCCGAAGTTTCCAGCCGGTTTCAGTCTGGACTGGGCCCATGATTTTCCGTAGTATTCTTCTTTCTAGGATCTCTAGCTTCTCCAACTTGTAATTCATCGAGAGGCATTCGCTGGCATACAGGCATTCTGTTTTTACTACCGTGTTGTAATGTTTTAGTTTGGCATTCCATGAGATGTATTTCTTGTTGTAGATGTTTTTAGTTAGCCCATAAGCTCTTTCCATTTTTGAGATACCATCTTCTACAGCAGCTTTCTCTAGGCCGTTCTCTTGTATGGTTTCACAGAAAAAAAAACAAGTATTTTATTTTCATTTAATTGAATTTGATTTGTTAGGATATCCATTTTAATAGTTATTCATTTCATTCAATTTTTAACATCAATATTTCTTTTCTTATTAGATTTAAGTTCATTTTTAACAGTTTAGCTTAATTCTTAAGGGGGCTGATACACCTGGAATGCATGCATTTTGTAAATTACTTTATATCTATGGAACCATAACAGGGATTTGAATTAAACTTTGTACACTTATAGTACAAATGCTGGGCTTTCATTTGGTGTATAAAGTTTTAAAATTCAGTATGTACAAGTGTATTAAAATTTGCATATTAAAATATTAAACAAATATTTTTTGAATGTTACAAAAAACATCATTTCTTGAAAACTATCAATGTGATTAGCATACACATTTTTTCCTTAAAGACACCACTAAATTACCCAGGATAGACCTCTATGAACTTAGATGCATTGTGCATATTTCTCAAAGGAATTCAATAATTGAGGTTCATCCTCTATAACTTAGTTCCAACAAGGGGAATTCCAAATTTCATGCATTTTGGACCATTAGTTCTTGAGTTATTATGCTTTTTGTGTGAAAAAATTAAACTTTTCGGAAAATGGCTCTAAACATTGTATATACATTTCCACTTACACATAACACTCAACTGACAGTTCAGTACATGCATGGATTAAATCGTAATATCTCGGTCAAAATTGGAAATTTCGCTATAAAACTTCAGATTTAGATAAAGAAATGGTTATTCTTTCATTCGAGATCAAAAACAACAAATGAAAAAAAAATCATATTTCCAGGTGTATCAGCCCCCTTAATTGATTCTTTTTATATAGCTGAAGATGGCCTCATTGAAGGCCGAAGCATGTCCTATTTATATAGAATATATATAAATTGAGTATTAATTTGGCGTATAATTTTGATTTGATTAACTTCTATCACTACGGATTTTAATGTATTCGCATTTTATTTCGGAAAGTAGGTCACTTCCTCTATATACAGATCTGGTCCTAAGGGAAGGCCTTACCTAGATTCTCATCGGCCTTCTCTTTTTACCTATGATGACGCAAGCTGCTGCTATCGCCGCAAGTTCCTCTAGTGTTGACATCTCGGAATGCAGAATGTAACTGGCAAAACGCGCTAAAAATGAGCTAAATTGTTGTCAACAAATCTTACCATTCTCGATATTCGCCAACATTTTGCCAGCATTTGTTGCCAACTTTTGTTGTCAACATGTTGTCAACGAAAGTTGGCAACAATTTGTTGGCAACGTTTGGTGTAAACGCAGCTTAATTCGGCATTTTTATTTTTTCAAATATTCGTTTAAGTCCTAAGAAGCTTATTCTGAAGAGAAGAAATGGACAAATTGCCTAGAAAAACGTAAGAACCCTATTTTTAGTGCCTACCAATGCCTTGCTATTACAAAATTAATAAAGCTGTCTTTTGCATTTACAAATACGAGGCCAAATGTATCACTGAGAAGGTTCAAAACAAAATATGTGTTCGAGGATACTATATCACCCTATAATAGTACATTATGCAACGATAATTATCATAACTATTTTATGTTCGAACATAAATATTCATAAATATCTGTCGAGATTTCGCCAGTTTTATGTACTGAACAGAGCGCATGAGACGCAGAGAATGCCTTGAATTTGACCATGGCCTCCTCGATTACCCTACTATGACACTAGGCCACGCAGTGAAGTTTAAATTAGAAGGCCGTGGAACACAGGGCAGGTGCGATGCTATCGTTATCTAATTGGTCAAACAAATGTTTCTTGAGCTCTGATGGGTGGGAGAAACTGTTTCATAATGAAAAACAAGATGTTCAGTAAAGAACATATACCCTACTTTCTCCTAAATGCATGGGTATTGTTATAACTCTTTGTCCTTTTCAAGGAGTATGATTGAATGTTGGCTGTAGTAGCTTGTTGAAATACAACGTGCTATAGGGATATTAAACATGAATATGAGGTGCCCTTTGCTAGTGCTACCTCTGTACCAAATTTTGTTCAATTCGGTTTCACCGTGTTTGAATTGATAGGGGGAATCGATTTGCACACATACTTGGCCACCATCTGCAAACTATTGGGCTGATGTTCTTGCAGTTTGGTCAGAATATGTTTCCCGCATAAAGATATGGTGTTGCAAAATTTGGTAGAGACTAGATTATTAGGTTGGTCGTAATAACATTTTAGCTTTTAACATTTGGGTGGCCGCGATTACGTTTCCGTCAAGATAGCGGTGATATAAAACATGACACTGAGGTGCCCTTTGCTAGTGCTACCTCTGTACCAAATTTCGTTCATTCGGTTCCACCGTGTTCGAATTAATAGGGTTAATCAATTTTGACATAAAGATGGCCGCCATCCGCAAACTATTAGGCTAATAACCTATTAGATTGGTCAAAGGATGCTCCCTCCATAAAGGTATGTTGTTGCAAAGTTTGGTAGAGATCGGATGGTTATGTTAGTCGTAATTTAATTTAAGCTTTGCACATTTGTGTGGCCGCCATTACGTTTCTGTCAATATGGCGGCGATATTAATCATGACACTGAGATGCCCTTTGCTAGTGCTATCTCTGTACCAAATTTCGTTCCATTCGGTTTCGCCGTGTTTGAATTAATAGGGGGAATCGATTATGACACAAAGATGGCCGCCATCCGCAAACTATTAGGCGAATGACCTATTAGATTGGTCAAAGGATACTCCCTCCATAAAGGTATGTAGTTGCAAAATTTGGTAGAGATCGGATGATTAGATTAATCGTAATTTGATTTAAGCTTTGAACATTCGTGTGGCCGCCATTACGTTTCAGTCAAGATGGCGGCAACATAAAACATGACTATGAGGTGCCCTTTGCTAGTGCTACTTCTGTACCAAATTTCGTTCCATTCGGTTCCACCGTGTTCGAATTAATAGGGGGAAACAATTTTGACATAAAGATGGCCGCCATCCGCAAACTATTAGGCTAATAACCTATTAGATTGGTCAAAGGATGCTCCCTCCATAAAGGTATGTTGTTGCAAAGTTTGGTAGAGATCGGATGGTTATGTTAGTCGTAATTTAATTTAAGCTTTGCACATTTGTGTGGCCGCCATTACGTTTCTGTCAATATGGCGGCGATATAAAACATGTCACTGAGATGCCCTTTGCTAGTGCTACCTCTGTACCAAATTTCGTTCCATTCGGTTTCACCGTGTTTGAATTAATAGGGGGAATTGATTTTCACACAAAGATGGCCGCCATCCGCAAACTGTTAGGCTAATGACCTATTCATTTGGTCAAAGGATGCTTCCTTTATAAGGATATGTTGTTGCAAAATTTGGTAGAGTTCGGATGATTAGGTTAATCGTAATTTGATTTAAGTTTTGAACATTTGTGTGGCCGCCATTACGTTTCCGTCAAGATGGCGGCCATTTAAAACATGACACTGAGGTGCCTTTTGTTAGTACTACCTCTGTACCAAATTTCGTTCCATTCGGTTGCACCGTGTTCGAATTAATAGGGGGAATCGATTTTCACACAAAGATGGCCGCCATCCGCAAACTATTACGCTGATGGTCTATTAGATTGGTCAAAGGATGCTCCTTCCATAAAGGTATGTAGTTGCAAAATTTGGTAGAGATGGATGATTAGGTTAACCGTAATTTGATTTAAGCTTTGAACATTCGTGTGGCCGCCATTACGTTTCAGTCAAGATGGCGGCGATAAAAAACATGACACTGAGGTGCCCTTTGCTAGTGCTATCTCTGTACCAAATTTCGTTCATTCGGTTCCACCGTGTTCGAATTAATAGGGGGAATCAATTTTGACATAAAGATGGCCGCCATCCGCAAACTATTAGGCTAATAACCTATTAGATTGGTCAAAGGATGCCCCCTCCATAAAGGTATGTTGTTGCAAAGTTTGGTAGAGATCGGATGGTTATGTTAGTCGTAATTTAATTTAAGCTTTGCACATTTGTGTGGCCGCCATTACGTTTCTGTCAATATGGCGGCGATATTAATCATGACACTGAGATGCCCTTTGCTAGTGCTATCTCTGTACCAAATTTCGTTCCATTCGGTTTCGCCGTGTTTGAATTAATAGGGGGAATCGATTCTGACACAAAGATGGCCGCCATCCGCAAACTATTAGGCGAATGACCTATTAGATTGGTCAAAGGATACTCCCTCCATAAAGGTATGTAGTTGCAAAATTTGGTAGAGATCGGATGATTAGGTTAATCGTAATTTGATTTAAGCTTTGAACATTCGTGTGGCCGCCATTACGTTTCAGTCAAGATGGCGGCAATATAAAACATGACTATGAGGTGCCCTTTGCTAGTGCTACTTCTGTACCAAATTTCGTTCCATTCGGTTCCACCGTGTTCGAATTAATAGGGGGAATCAATTTTGACATAAAGATGGCCGCCATCCGCAAACTATTAGGCTAATAACCTATTAGATTGGTCAAAGGATGCTCCCTCCATAAAGGTATGTTGTTGCAAAGTTTGGTAGAGATCGGATGGTTATGTTAGTCGTAATTTAATTTAAGCTTTGCACATTTGTGTGGCCGCCATTACGTTTCTGTCAATATGGCGGCGATATAAAACATGACACTGAGGTGTCCTTTGCTAGTGCTACCTTTGTACCAAATTTCGTTCAATTCGCATTCACCGTGTTCGAATTGATAGGGGGGGACAGACATTCAGAGTACATACACTCACACACACACAGACAATCACACACACACACACAGACTCACACACACATACAGACACACTCACACACACACACACAGACTCACACACACATACACACACACACACACACACAGACTCTCACACACACACACAGACTCACACACACACATACACACTTTTTTCGCCCTGTGTTGATCTCATAAGTCTACTTTCACTTTTTGCAAAAATCGAAAATAGACTAATAGTGTTATAATGAGCCTCATTATAGTACAGCTTTCTGACATATAATAGTCAGGGTCGAACATAAAGGAATGTAATAGAGATGGGCAGCAGTCGACTGAAAACAGTCGAATTAGTCGATAGTTAAAACCATCGACTTATTCGACTGCTTAAAAAAAACAGTCGAATGAAATCAACTACTCACCGTATCATAAACAAGTCGTTATAATAAACAAAGTTTTTATGGTTCCGCCTAGTCAAAACTTTGTTTATTATTACATTCTGTCAATACGGAAAAATGTGCGACTTTAAAAGTCAAAAAGTAAACTAGTCGTTTGCAAACGACTGATCCCAAAGCAATCGTTGGAATCATTCGAATTAAACAAGTCTTTTGCAAACGACTAATTCCAAGCAAATGGAATCATTCGAATTTAAGTAGTCGTTCGAATCAAACGACTTCTTCAGGGTAACTTCTTGCTTCAATTTATTGTTGTATATTTATTGTAGAGCTTTAATTAATAAGTTGAGTATACCTGTAAGTGCCTATAGTTTTATACAGTTCGTACGTTCTTTCAATGAAATATCCTATTTCCAGTTGTCCAAATCTAGGCTATGTGTTATTGGAAATGTTAAGCATTCAACATTTAGTTTATGTTTGAACTCCTTAACGCAGTACACCGATCTCATCAGATCCATCAGATTCCGAGTCCAGTATCCAAGCAAGCTGCACTCCACTGCTCCAAGCACCGTCTTATATCGCCAATTGATGAAATCGATGATCCGCCAGCCTTGCCAGCCTTTCTACCAAGCATAGTCCTCGCTATCGCCACGCTTCTTTGAAATACGAGCTATTACACTAGGAATGTTATAGGCCGAATTTGTCTCCGCCGGGGTTGAACTGCAGACGAGTTCATCCTACTCATCATCATCATCTTGCACAGTTTCCAGCCACTGGCCGGGTCTGTTTGGAACACAAGCCTCTCCAACATCTTCTGTCTTCCCACCATCTCTCAGCCTCCACTGTTGTCCAGTCTTCTCCTCTCTTCTTCACGCTTTCTTCCACCACTTCAGCCACTTGTGTCTCAGTCTTCCTCCCGGTCTCTTTCCTTCCCACTTCATCTCGTGTATCCTCCTGGGTATCCTCTTTCCTCCATTCGTTTCACATGTCCATACCATCTAAGTCTAGATTTCTCTATGCCATCCTGTAATGGTTCCTCCTTCATTAATTCTCTGGTCCTCTCATTTCATATTCTGTCCATCTTTGTAGCTCCAATACTGCTTCTCAAGAACCTCATCTCACTGGCCTGTATTTTGCTCTTCTCCCTACCTTCCATAACCCAGGTCTCCGAGGCATACGTCAGGATAGGGACATAGTACGTCCGATATATGATCTTTTTGCTGTTTTGAGGGACATCCTTGCTCCATAACATGCTTCTCACACTCCTCCGGAATGCTTCTGCCTGTCTCCCCCGCTCATTTATTTCTCTATCGTTTCTTCGATTATCTTGTATCAGGCTTCCCAGATACTTGAAACTCTCCACTTTCTTCAGCTGTTCCCCACCAATTGTTATTCCCGTTGTGGTTATTTCCTTCTTCCTTGTTGTGATCACCATCTCACTCTTATTTATGCTAAATTGCATCATATATCCTTGTATTATTCCTTCCCACACGTCCAACTGTTAGTGTACCTCCACTTCCTTTTCCTCCTTGTTTCCCCAAATCATCAAATCATCTGCAAACACCATTGCTTTCATCGTTCCTTCTCCAATTACTTGTGCCACTCGCGTCATTATGTCATCCATCACCACAATGAAAAGTAACGGTGACGGTGCACTTCCTTGTTTCAGGCCGTTTCTCTGTTCCAACCAGTCCGATCTCTCTCCTCCCACTTTCACACAGCCCACGCTTCCCTTGTACATCTCCTTTATCCTCCTTATAGTCCATTTTTCTACTCCTCTATCCTCCAGGGACTTCCATACTTTGTTTCTGCATACACTGTCATATGCTTTCTCAATGTCCAGGAAGGCTATCAGTAGATCTGTTCCATACTCAAAGTGATGTTCCTGTAACTGCCTTACAGCAAAAATCAAATCCACTGTGGACCTTCCTGCTCTGAAGCCATGTTGTTCTTCCCTCATCCCTCCTTCTATCCTTGTCCTAATTCTCCTTTCCAAAACTTTCTCAAACATCTTTGCACAATGACTCATCAGTGTTATTCCCCGATAATTTCTGCGTTCTGTTCTACTACCTTTCTTGAAGATCGGGACAATTGTTCCCTTTTTCCAGTCCTCTGGGGTCTTCATTTCCTTCCATGCTGTCTTCATCACTCGGTACAACCATTGTATCCCCACCTCTCCTGCTGCTCTCACCATCTCTACACTCAACTCATCCTCACCCGGTGCCTTCCCTCCTTTCATCTTCCTCACTGCATCTTCCACTTATTTCCATGTTAAGTCCTTTTCTGTTTGCAGTCCATCTTCTTCTTCCACGATTTCTTCTTCCTCCTCGCTGTGGTTTCCATTTGGGTTCAGAAGTTCTTCAAAATATTATTTCCACATTTTCTTCAGTTCTTCCCTATTTTCTATCTCGTGTCCCCTTTTGTTCACCATTCTAACATAATCCGTAAGATCATTCCGCCTCTTATATTTTACCATCCCATACAGGACCTTTTTTTTACCTTCACTATCCTCCTTCATCATCTTTGTCCACTCTTCCATCCACTTTCTTCTCTCCTCAGCCACTACTCTCTTCGCCTCCTTCTTTCTTTCCTGGTACTCTTCCCTTGTCTCTACCGTCCTATTTTGATACCACCTCCTAAAGGCTCTATTATTTTCCGTTACTATATCTTTTGTCTTCTCATTCCACCACGGTGTTTCCTTCCACCTCTTCTTACTACTTGTCCTCCCACATACTGCTTCTGCTGCACCTACTAGTGTCTTCTTAAATCTAGCCCATTCCTCTTCCACCCCTCTTTCTTCATCTGTTGGAACTCCTTCCTTTACTATTTTGAGGTACTCGACCCTTCTATCTCCTTCTTTCAGTTTCCATATCCTTATACGTCTTTCCTGGTTCTCCGTCCCTTTCTTCACCTTACTCCCTCTCAGATTCATTACTAGCAATCGATTGTCACTATCCAAGTTCTCCGATGGTATAACCCTGATGACCGTGATGTTCTTATTTAATTCACTTTCATACAGTATATAGTCGACCACCGACTTCCTGGTCAAGTCATCACTGTACCATGTGATTGTGTGGCTCTCTCTTTTCTTGAACCAGGAGTTCCCAACTAGCAGGCTGTTCCTTTGACAGAAGTCCAACAGTCTCTTTCCTTCCTCATTTCTTCTGCCCCAACCCTCTGGTCCAAGCACACTCTCATACCCTTGCCTTACTCTTCCTACATGGACTTTCAGATCCCCCATAACAATCATATTCCTTCCTCCTAGCTGCCCCTGAAATTCCTATTCAAACTCCTCCTTCTCTTCAGAGGTGCAGCCTACTTGTGGAGAATACACTTGCACTATTTCTACGGTCTCTCCCCTCAGTGCTACTTTCACTTTCATCATCCTATCACTTATTCTCTTCACTTCTTCTTTTAAACCATCTCGTACTACTACTCCCACTCCATTCCTCTTTCCCTCTTCATTCCCACTCCAGTACAGTCTATAGCCTTTTCTCAGTTCTCTCCTTCCTTCCCCTTTCCACTTTGTTTCTGCCAATCCCAATAAATCCAACTTCCTTCTTTCCATCATTTCCACGATCTCCTCCGCCTTCCCCGTCAGCGTACTTGGACTTATGGGACTACTAGTCGTATTTCCAGCACCTTACCCCCCACCCCCCTTCAATCTTTCTAAATCAAGCGATCTTAGTCCGTGAACACAGCTAGGTCGTCATCCATTGTATCCGTCCTGTCCGAGGCCTGTTCCCTTCTTGAAAGCAAAAGTCTTATCCACTACTGGCTTGCTGGGCCTATCGTAGCTTCACCAGAGCCCCGTTAGCCGTCACTTTTCAGGTTTCCTGTAGGACCTTCACAGCTACCTTAACGGTCCCGGGGCACACGAAGTCCCCACTGCACTTCGCCCCTACAGGCAATCCCCTACTTTGTGCAGTTGCTCGTCTCCCATGACGTGGACGAGGGGTTGGACGTATGGGAGACTTGGACTTATGGGATTACTAGTCGTATTTCCAGCACCTTACCCCCCCCCCCTTTCAATCTTTCCAAATCAAGCAATTTCTGTCTCCCCTGAGTTTTTACCACAAGTTAAACTCATCCTACCACCCTACCAAGCACCCTATCAGCGCACTTAACGTCACAGCTTCAACTGTATTTAAACTGGATAACTTTGAGTGACTGGTAAATTTGTTTTTTCTCTTTCTTTATTCTCTGGTCTTTGGTCTGGTATTTGACCACTATCTCTCATCACCTCTTACTCATTACACGCACTTATACACTCACGAACACAAACATGTCGCACACTGACACTAAACTTCGCACATTAACGTACCAGGGCATAGCATTCCTGATAACTCAGGACCCTGATGACCCTAAAAGCCCAAAGTATACCCCTGTCAATCCAAAAACACTAATTCCGAATGGGCCTACCCAAAAACAAGATGGTACACTCTTTCCATTTAAACCAGATTAACAATCAGATTCCTCCCTCTCTAGCTCACCTCCTCCCTCACCGGGCTACGTCTCATTCCCGAAATTTGATTTCGAGAAAGAGCTGTGGTACGCTTCACCTAATGGCAGTAACCTTCAGACCACCATGGTTCTCATCCCCCCACCTATTGGTATTAGCCTTTGTAAATCAGTCAGACAAGCAGTAATCAATGCGCTCAATCCCATAGCCCAATTTATTTCCCTCATTGAGGAATTTGGTAATCACCACATAGGCACCACTCCCTCAGAGATAGCCATCTCAACTCTGTCACTAGTGCTCTCAAGAGCCGCTCTGCCATTCCCCCATTTTCATTAATTAGATTCAGACCCACAAATTCACCTTCCTTAGTCTCTCAAACTGAAGAAACTAAATCGCCACAACAAGAAACAACAAAAGTAACAGCGGAGACACAAACAGAAGACACTGACGAAATTCCTACACTTGTAGGCTTTGAGTCCCCTCAGACAGATGATTCAGAGAAACACCATGAGGCTTCTCAAACAGTCCCTGACTCGGCCAACAATTGGTCTCAAGCATCTAAAGCTCTTATTAAGCCTCATAGTAAACCTAGGAGGAAACATAAGAGCACTCAAGCCTCTCTGGATCAGCACAAACAATATCACTCAAGCCCGGTCGTTTCTCCCTCTAAGAGCGACCCCTAACTTGCTCCCACTCCTCCCCCTGACACAGTAAATTCAGCCCCTCAACCAAATACACGGGTGACTTCTCACCCCTCTCCCAAACCACACTCTACACTTATCTTACAATGTTATAACTGCCAGAGATTGAACCACAATGCTGCTAGTTGCCCTCACGAGTCCCGCTGTAACAGATGCGGTGATTCTCATCAACATTCTGCTTGTATGGTAGCACGTGACTGCCCTAAATGCGTCAACTGAGGTGAGGGCCACGCAGCATCCTATCAAGGTTGTAAATACATAAAAACAGCTATAAAACGTCGGCAGTTACAACTCAGACAACACGCTAACTCTTCCCTCATGTCACTAACACTTCCCTCCCCCTCTCGAACCCAGAACTCAGCCCTCACACATTTACTCCAAGTACTCCAGCAACTAGCCACGATTACCCTCTAAACTACCGTCATGCACTCCAATAGCAATCCGAGAATGCACTCTTCACTCCCTTCTTGCCCCGCGGCATCGTGGTGCATCTGCTCATTGGGTCGGCCACGGCCGGTCCATTCGAGATGGTGCGCTACGGGCCGTGGGCACGGCCCCACTGCACTGCCATACTTCGCCTCACCTTATGCCTCTCATTGCCTCACAGGCCTCAGCTCTGTTCTCTTACTTCCTATTTTCATAAATTTTACGCCTCTTTGGCTCTTTGATTCCTCTCTTTTGTGCTATATGCACCAGGTCATATTCTGACCAGTAATGATGTACAGGAATTGACCAAACCCTGTTACTGATACAGCTCTCATGGCCCGTATGGGCTGAAAGGCTTTTAAAAATATGCGCAAACGTCGCATGGTCTGTTGCTGCTGCCTAACGCAGTATATAAAACTCAGCAATTCTTCTAGGTTTGTGCCGTGTCTTGTATGGGGTTTCGCCTAGGACACCAAGCTGGTTCATCGGCGGGCTCTTGGTGTCCCCGCCCGGTATCGCGCAGTTTGATACTCCTGTGGGGGTCCGGGCGGGGACACCAAGAGCCCACCGATGAGCCAGCTTGGTGTCCTAGGCGAAACCCCATACAAGACACGGCACAATACTAGAAGAATTGCTGAGTTTTAATTCACCGGCCTTAAAAGTCAATATACCATTTTTTGGAAGCCTTCATAGGGAGGTTGAGGCTGCTTGAGCTTTTGGTTCTCGCAGTCAAGGAGTGCAGTTGCCCTCTATATAAAGGGAGGTATCGCGCAGTTCGATACTCCTGTGGGGGTCCGGGCGGGGAAACCAAGAGCCCACCGATGAGCCAGCTTGGTGTCCTAGGCGAAACCCCATACAAGACACGGAACAAACCTGGAAGAATTGCTGAGTTTTAATTCACCGGCCGTGAAAGTCAATATACCATTTTTTGGAAGCCTTCATAGGGAGGTTGAGGCTGCTTGAGCATTTGGTTCTCGCAGTCAAGGAGTGCAGTTGCACTCTATATAATGTACCCAATTGTCATCATATGGAACATGTGTTCGTATCCCAGCTAACTCAAGGTCTTTCGAGGTATGGGACGTTCCTGCCCACCATACGACCACATGCTCAGGATTTGAGTCTATCAGGTAACTACTCTACATGAAAGAAACAACATATTCCTAAACAAAACATTTACTGATATAAAGTCATGGCTATACAACAAAATACAAACAAAGGATAATTTGCATTTAATTCCCACAATGAAAATCAAGGTTATTTTGTGAGTCTCTTCTTAATTAGTGCTTCACTGCACTCAAATCTATTTCTAGCATCCTATCATTGATACTTTCAGACATCTACGAGTCTCCATAGTGTTCGTCATGTGACACAATTTAACATAACTGGAGTAACACAACACAAAAGTCACATATCACATTAAATGACATTAATTCTGTAATATCATCATCATCATCATCATTTCCCCTTATCCAGCTCCTGCCGGGTCGGGGTATTTATGGCACTTCTCCACTTTCCTCTTTCCTTCCACCATTCTTCTTCGACGATCTTGTCCCAGTCCAGATTTCTTTTTCTTATGCTGTTCTTCACTGAATCAATCCACCTTGTTCTAGGTCTTCCTCTTGCTCTCTTACCCTTGCACTTTGCCTCCAGCATCTGTCTTGGTATTCTATTTTCCTCCATCCTCTTTACATGTCCAAACCACCTTAGTTTATTCTTCTCAATTCTCTCATTTAGTTTTCCCATCCCAACTTCCTTCCTAACATCTTGATTCCTCACTCTGTCTTTCCTTGTCTTTCCTATCATACTTCTTAGGAATTTCATTTCACTGGCTTGGATTCTACTCTCTTGCCTGCTTGTCAGGGTCCAAGTCTCAGCTGCATAAGTTAATATGGGAACATAGTGCACTTTATACATTACCTCCTTGCTTTTCCTTGGTACTTCCTTATCCCAAACAAGTTTTCTTACACTTTGATAGAATGCATTGCTCTGCTGTACTCTCCTGCCAATCTCCATGTCCAACCTACCAGTTTGCATCAATTCACTTCCTAGGTATTTGAACGTGTCCACAATTTCCAAACTCTGACTTCCAATTTTCACAGTGCCCTTTCCTTGTCTTTCTCCTCTTGTCATCACCATGGTCTTGCTTTTCGCTACTGATTTTCAGGCCGTACTTCTGAATATTTTCGTTCAGGGCATCTAGTTGTATTTGCACTTCTTCGGTGTTACTTCCCCAGACCACAATATCATCTACAAATAACAGTAACTTCATTTCTTTATGTCCATATGCTTCCTTTGTTTCCTTTACAATTTCATCCATCACCATTATGAACAAGAGAGGTGACAGCACACTCCCCTGTCTTAGTCCAGTCTTGTTCCTAAACCAATCTGTCTTTCCAACTGGGGTCAGTACCCTGCTAACACAGTTGTTGTACATTGCTTGCACCATTTCCAACATTTCTCTTCCCAGTCTCTTCTTAACCATGGTTTCCCATACCTTCTCTCTGGGGACACTATCATATGCCTTTTCTAGATCTATGAAAGTCATGATCAAATCCTCTCCATATTCCCAGTTCTTTTCCATCACCTGCCTCAAGCTAAAGATTGGGTCCACTGTGGATCTTCCACTCCTGAATAATTAAACATTAATCCGTTTTTCACGGGCATTTACTTTCATTAACATAAATTCATTATCTTATGCCTCAATTAACAAATGTTGTGTCGTGTGAATCGTCTTCCTCCTTCCCATCAATATGAAACACTAAAGTGGTACGTTTTCCCTTCCAAAATACACATGGATAGAAATGTTTATAGTTTCTCACCATACAACGATTTTCTGGGTCTGGTCGAAATTATTATCGTTACAAACGTGTCATGTTATTAGAAATCACCTACCCGTCTGCATAAATTAGTGTGAACTGGGCAAAAATGCACTTTAAAAAGATGCCTACATTTATTTGGTTCAGCGTTCCTCCTCAGAGAATAACTGGGCCAAATACTATCCGATCACAATGATTCGACAAGGTATGTGTATTGAAACACATCATTTAAATCAAATGGCATCATCACAACAATCATATCTTAATTACATTTCGAAATATCGAGATTCTTCAGTGTCCCACTATGCTTCTAAAATAAAGGGACCGGGTCTACCGACCTCCCTTTCAAGCAGGCAATAAAATTAGTTCCAGCTGGCCGAGCAAGATGGCCGCCGTCCTTCGTGGCATACATACCACCCCCCTTGGCTGCTAGCAAGATCATCTTTGTTTACAATTGCAATACAATGGAGTTACGCTGAGTGTTGTCTCAAGTAATTGAGTCATTCTGATTATTTACCACCTATATTTATAGTGTAATGGGCTCAACTCGGCTCCTAATTAACATTCATGGCTGGGGATGGATCCTGTAATAGCCTTGCCGTTCTGTGGTGAATACTAGTGGCTTCGGGCGCGCATCATAATGAGAATACAAGATTTCTCATCAGCAGCTGCCTAAATAATAATAAGGAAATCTGCGTTTCCTATACGACGAACTTTGATTCTTACCTCTCAGGGCAGATCAATTAATACATGTGCTCACGGGGTCTCGAAGAGCATCCCTCGTGGCAATATTCCTGCAAGCGATGGATACAGACAGGCTCCGTCCCAATTCGCTGCGAATAATATAAGTATGCCCCACGGCGATACTAACTCGTAGATTTAGCCAACCTTTCACCTAACGTGCAAGCTATGTTAGAGTGGTCCCCGCAACTTTATTGACGTAAATCACTCGATTCTACGTTACCTCGCTCGCAATATGCGGCTCAAACAATACTTCTCATAGATGACCCAATTATTAAGGCACTCACGTCCTCTCTGCAATTACTTTTAAGCCAAAGCTTTAAGTAGCTCCAAAACAAATATAAATTTACTGGCTTACATTACTTTAATGGTTCTCAAATACAATCCTAAGAATTTACCATATCAAATATTCATTCAACTCTTCACTGACACTGAAAAACTCTCGTATCTCGCTATATTTTTACGTTACTTTCTTACTGTTTACCAAAATACAGTATCTTTATATTAGACATGACACACTTTGAAAGTTCTTTAGGCCTGAAATGCCTATCTCTTTACTTTACTGTTACCGACCCCATATTATTATTATTATTATTATTATCACTTAACGTTACCGTTACATACATCACAATCTTAGGCCTGAATGGCCCTAAACAAATCACCTTCCAAGCCATATTCTACCAAAATACGAGTGGTGAAAGCTCGTATATAAGTGACTGCTACATCTTAGTCTTAAAGTGATGCTTCGTTGTATGGTGAACTATCTAATTAGAATAACATTGTAAACATGTACTCACTTTTCATTTTCGCTGGATTATTCCAGCACACCAGCACGAGCCTACCATGATGCTTGATTTAAGCCATCATGCTATATCTCACACGCCACATGCTATCACATATTTCACACATGATAATCATACTTTTATCAGTGGCTTTTCTCACTTTAACACGATACATATTATTTCACAATACACATAAACACTTTTGAAATCACTATAATAAAACTTATATACACTTTTCGCTCTATTTCACATGTGGATCCTTAATTGGACTCCTCCTAACGCCTGACCTCAGAGATGCGATGCAGCTACGACAACCGCTGGTCTCCGTGAAAGTTTATCTAGCGTGTGCGTGCGTTCGATTCTCGTCACCTTCAATACTGTTCATTTCACCGTCATGATTACTTGTGATGCCTTCCCGGCTCCCATAATTGCAGTGATCCTGACGATACTGCGTCATTTATAACTATGACAATACCTCCTGGTATTCAGTGTCCAAAAACGTCCTAAATTATTCCTACGCTGTAGCGAATTACACTTGCGTATAATAATGGATAAATATCTGCCGTAGATTAAATCTTACGCGATTCTTGATTACTATTAAGAAGCTGTATGATGCGCTTCCATTGTTCTTCAAATATACTCGAGCGTCGATACTCTAACATTTCGCGCACTCACTGGCAACGTTTTAGTTTTCGTGCATACTCAAGAAGAACTAAAGGTGAACTGCAGAGCAACTAAAGATGAACTGGCTTGGTCTGCGCTGATCCCCTATATAAAGGTTTCTCGTAAAATGTAGTCCACAGGACATACGAGAGCGACTCCTTTCTTGAAATAATGCATTTCCATTCAAAATGACGTATACACCTTGTTTATCTAGATGTGGAAGTCCCATAATCACTCGCGTGCAAGCGATCGCTTCGGCCAATTAATTACAATTAATTGCCTCCTTCCATAGCGTCATGACGCCACCATGGTAAATCCCCTCGTGCGGGTCACCAAATCACTCCTCTCGAGCGTAAGCTCTGTGTTCGCAGGCTTATTTACAGATATGGGCTTTAATTTAGGTGTGAGACCACTCCTAATTTATCTCTCCAAGAATATATTCACCTGGGTGTACATTTTATTCCATTTCGATGCTCCAATTGGCTGCAATCAATTAATTTCCGTGGACAATTACCCCCACTCCGATCTCAAGTGTTGTCCATCGAGGAACCCCAGGGTCATTAATTTTGAGCTGTCCCATCGGTCCAGACGAAATGAGTTCCTTCGGCGCCACGAATCTCCTCCCCTCTGCTAGCTGCGATTAGTAAACTGTCAAGCTGGCCTTCTTTCATGCTTCTACGCTTCGAAAGCGTACATATGACTGCATTTTCTAACAATTATTCCCTTAAACAGCTATGATATTCACATTCTAGCCGTGAAATCATGCGATATTATTATATGTCATTATACAACTCATTGCTCTTCGGGTTCCCTGTAGCTGTTCCCCCTCAGAGATCAATGGTTCGACTCTAGGCAGAATCATGGGCCTGGTCTTACCTGATAAGACCCGAGTTCGATGCCAGTCTGCCGTGTCCGATTGGGCACAATAAAGGGAGGTATCGTGCAGTTCGATACTCCTGTGGGGGTCCGGGCGGGGACACCAAGAGCCTACCGATGAGCCAGCTTGGTGTCCTAGGCGAAACCCCATACAAGACACGGCACAAACCTAGAAGAATTGCTGAGTTTTAATTCACCGGCCTTAAAAGTCAATATACCATTTTTTGGAAGCCTTCATAGGGAGGTTGAGCCTGCTTGAGCTTTTGGTTCTCGCAGTCAAGGAGTGCAGTTGCACTCTATATAAAGGGAGGTATCGCGCAGTTCGATACTCCTGTGGGGGTCCGGGCGGGGAAACCAAGAGCCCACCGATGAGCCAGCTTGGTGTCCTAGGCGAAACCCCATACAAGACACGGCACAAACCTGGAAGAATTGCTGAGTTTTAATTCACCGGCCGTGAAAGTCAATATACCATTTTTTGGAAGCCTTCATAGGGAGGTTGAGGCTGCTTGAGCTTTTGATTCTCGCAGTCAAGGAGTGCAGTTGCTCTCTATATAAAGGGAGATATCGTGCTGTTCGATACTCCCGTGGGGGTCCGGACGGAGACACCAAGAGCCCGCTGATGAGCCAGCTTGGTGTCCTAGGTGAAACCCCATACAAGACACGGCACAAACCTAGAAGAATTGCTGAGTTTTAATTCACCGGCCGTGAAAGTCAATATACCAGCAGTATATAAACTTTTAACGAGAATTGGGTGAATTCCTGAATTATTACACGGCTTGAACATGGGCTTACCAAATATGAATTAGAGTTCTATTTATTTTATGATTTAATTTCATTCATTTATTCTGCCACGGGATAAATGAATTACAAGAAAACTACTATGAAATTCTCCCCCATTGAACCCTTTATCCTCTGATGGATAAACGATTCGATGTTTTATTTCTTCAATTAATAAATATTTCCACCAGCGTCATGAAAGAGCCAGACGGAGATGAGGAAATTTCAAGCATTTGTTGGAGACAATGGGGACATACCTGCAGCAGTTTGACAAAAGGCTAAATACTTAGGATTGTGAAAAGATAGAGCCTAGCAATGTTTCAGAAGGACAGGTGGTGGCTACCTCAAAATAGAAGGGACGCGCAGTGAGACACGCTTATGGTATGTTCATTGTAATATTCGCGCCTAGAAAAAATATAATGCAGTAACGTGAGTGGCTGATGAAAATACTAGACACTCCTACGAGGCCAAGGTCTGATAAAAACCGCCAAGTTATTGAAAATGTGGAACCAATAAGAAATGAATGCTTACGAACGCGCCAAGTCTAGCTTGGGCACGCGATGGCTAGCATTAACGCGGGAGATCGGCTAGACAACATCTCTACGATCGATTCTAGGATTAATGGGCATATTCTTGACCTGCGCAATTTTACGAGTTCAGTGATATTTATTTCATTCCTGTACCACTATTATTTTGAGAAATTTTTATAAAATTTCCCCTCTATCAATACCTAGGGCCGGTTCATTTATAAGTGGCGTGAAGAGCCAAGACATGGCTATTATACTTTTGTGTGTCGGAAGACACGGGTTGCTAATATATTGTGTGTGTCGGAAGACGCAAGTTTACCATTGCATTTTGAGTGTCGAGGACACAGGTTACTTTACATTTTTGCGCGTCTAAGGACGTAGGCACTTATACTTTTGCGTGTCTTGAGGACACAGAAATTATTAATAAATGTGTTAAAATCAGTGATAGATAGTCACAGTACTATATTTTGTAGGGACAGTATCATCGACAATTCGCCAACAGACTGTTCCGGGGAAATTAGTACCTGAAACGGCGAATTTAGTAGTCAGATATCGAGTGTATAATAATCTAACTTTTTGAATCAGCACGAGAGATGACATCGCTTATCCTGGAAGAAGTTTGGAACTATCAACACTCCGTCCAGATGGTTGAGATGAGCTAAGAAGCATCCAGTTGGGAGATGGCAGCTGATGTCCTTTGACGGGTGACTGGCCGAGGATGAGTACTGAATAATATTCTTATTATCTGATAAATTAACTTATGGTATATGGGACATATTTTGTTTTGTAAATATTTTGCTTGTGTGATTAACGTAGTATATTTAGTTTTGGTCTGACACACCTTTTGCATGGAAACAGCTCGCATAAATGTTATTAGTAGAAGGTTCTTGTTTGTTTGTTGTTTTAGCTAACGTAGCTATGTGTACGACCGTGTTTGCATATGTTACGCAATGCGGTTAAAAACGTCTCTCAGAGATATGTTGTGTTTCAGAAGTAGGACTGAATTAATATAATTATACAGTAGATTGGAGGGTAATTAATCTTTTTAAGGTTTATAGTAGTATAGTTCGCTAGACTCCAGATATTGCATCATCATGACCAGAAATTGCGTAATCCTGATGACGTCATGGGCCCTTAGAGCGAGCACGTGGTCCAGGAGCGAGCATGTGCACTGCACGTGTTAGCGTGGGAAGGGGTTGACCTTTTGGCTTGTTTGTGCGATGATGATAAAAAGTTAATGGGTGTTGACGACATGGGGGTTGTTTATTGGGATGCTAACTGCCATCTGACACCCGTGCGAGTGTGAGCATGTGTGCCAGTGCGAGTAATCCGCACATATGGCGCGCAGCTGTTATGTTTTTTTTTGCTCGCGCCGGTTGGGCTGAGCGGAGAGGCGGCTCCTATCCACACATGTGGTGTGCAGCTGTTATTGTTTTTTGCTTAGGATGCTAACCGTCATTTGACACCCGTGCGAGTGTGAGCATGTGCACCAGTGCGAGCGATCACGTGATATGTCTGCAGTGTTCGCGTGAGACGTGGTTGACCTTTAACAAGTAGTGTTAACTTGGGGGTTCTGTCCACTAACTTATTGAACCCTCGTCGTATCGGCCCCGAACCTGATATCTCGCAAACGTAGTAATGCCCCCCTCTTTTCCTATAGCCTCATTATTTAAATAAAATACCAAAACAAAAGGTCATTCGCGGGTAGTGGGGTAGTGTATGTTCTCTTGCAAGTCGCGTGTGTGCTTGAATACGTATGGCTATGTTGGGAAAATGTTTGGTGGTGGGCGAGGACTAGGGTTGAGTGAGGGCTCGTTTAAATGCTATTTTTCCCGCTCTATTTGATGGTGAGGTAATTTTTTAAAATGGGTGGAATTTGGAAACGCAATTTGAGGTAAACGTGCGTTTTTGACATTTTGGCGAATTTAATGAGCTTGTAAGGCTAGAACGATGTGTTATTTAGGAATGGTGTGACGTCCTCTTTGCTATGAATGCGTGTCGGTATATATATTTTTTTAAATTGTTGTTTTTTGAAATTGGTGCTATTTTGGAAACGGTGAAGATGAGAGAAAAGTTTGTTTGACGTCAATGAAAGGTCCCTATGCCCTCTAGGCTGACAGCAAGTTTGAAGTGTGTAGGACAAAACAAAATGATAGCCTACTTTCTGGCGAACATTGGCGATGATTCGCGAACGCATGGTCGGATTAGAGCATATAAGGTGTCGTAGGACTTGTGGTGAACCACCCCTTGCTATGGACGGGAGTATATCCACCCCAAAATAAATCTACCCTCACCCGGAGGTTAAGTAGTGGTTATTTTTGTATGCATGCGCACTTGAGGGCTTTTAAAAGAGAGCGGAATTTTTAAATGATTCTTTATAGATGAGGCTTTTTAAAAATTTATTAAAAAAACAAAAAACTAATAGGTCATTCGCTTTTTAGTATCTCGCTAACCAATAATGCGATTTAAACATATGGGGTGTCATAGGACTCGTAGTGAATTCTCCTTTTGTATGAATGAGGTATGTCAACCCCCAAAATAAAAACTACCCTTACCTGGGGTGAAAGAGCAATTTTTGTATGTATGCACACCGGTGGCTTTTGTCAAAAGGGCCTAACTACACATTTGTTAATATTTTCTGAACCCAGGATGGGATTTTGCCATAGGCAGTAACCTAGCACTTGGGGTGACACCTCGTTTTTGAAAGTAATTCATTTATTTTTTTGTCAAAAGGGCCTAACTACACATTTGTTTATATCTCGTGAACCAATCATGCTAGGGACTTGTATGAGGGGTCCTAGCACTTGGGGCGACGTCCCCCTTTGTGGGGTGAAACTACTCCCCCCCCAAAATTGAAAACTCAATATCTTGGAAACTATGAACCCTAAAATTAGGCGTGATAGCTTTAAAAATAGGTGATGACATAGGCTTTTACCTGGATTGGTCATTTCACCCCTAAAACAGTAAATAGTCATGTTATGGGGAAAAAACGTGTTAAACACCTAAAAATGATAAATGAAACTAAGATCTTTTGTTTTTGATGAAAAATAGCAGGGGGGTGAAAACTACCCCCAAATTGAAAAATCGATACCTTGGAAACTAAGAACCGTAAAATTATGTGTAATAGCTTAAAAAATTGGTTGTGACATAGGCTTTTACCTGGATAGATGATGTCACCCCTAAAACAGTAAATAGTGATTTTACAGTGGGGAAAAAGGTCTTAAACGGGTAAAAATGATAATTGAACCTAAGATCTTTTGTTTTTGATGAAAAATAGCACGGGGGTGAAAACTACCCCCAAATTGAAAAATCGATACCTTGGAAACTAAGAACCGTAAAATTATGTGTAATAGCTTAAACAATTCGTTGTGACATAGGCTTTTACCTGGATAGATGATGTCACCCCTAAAACAGTAAATACTGATTTTACAGTGGGGAAAAAGGTCTTAAACGGGTAAAAATGATAATTGAACCTAAGATCTTTTGTTTTTCATGAAAAATAGTAGGGGGGTGAAAACTACCCTCAAATTGAAAAAATCGATATCTTGCAAACTAAGAACCCTAAAATTAGGTTTGAAAGTTGAAAAATAGGTGATGACATACGCTTTTACCTCGATAGATTATTTCACTCATAAAACAGGGAATAGTAATGTTACAGGAGAAAAAGGTATTAAACACTTAAAAGCATAAGAGTTTTTTGAAACCATGCTTTTTAATGAATGTGTGTTTGGAGGATGACAGCTTGCAAATTAATATTATTATTATTTTTATTATTATTATTAGGTAATTATGGATTAATGTGTTTATAGCTAATGAATAAGGCTACAGAGTTGTATCAGGTGTTGTACAAATCAGGATGGCCAAACCGTTGCCATTCCCCATGAATATACCCAAAAGAGCCAAAACGTTAAGGTTATCGACCTGAGATTTTATAAAAATAATTATCGGAGAGGGTGAAGTAAGGTGTTGTTTTAGACTGACAGTGGCTAACCCTTTCCCATGATTTATGAATTCACCCAAAATGTTTTACCTGACAAGACTGAGTGTACCTGTGTGGTGACAGTCGAGTTATATTAATGATGCTTTTTGAACAAACACAGTCTTGCATACTATCGTTGGGTTGAATCTGCACAGAGACACTGGCTTTGTTTGTGTAATGAGTCTTGGTGATAAGAACACGATGCTCTTGCCAGCAAGTTTCATATTACTCGTCTGCTTGATGGTGGACGTGATTCGCACCGTGTTAACGTACATGACTTGATAGTTGTTAGGTAAGGGTTGACAAGGCTCAATGAACCTTATTGCAACCTTAAGATGAATATGAATTTCTTGGTATAGTCGGGGTTGCAAGCCAAGGCCTTAGGGTAGACAACCAACTATGTTAAACACTACACTGTGAGATGGTCAAATGATAATGTAACAGAACATATAGAAAAGTTTTATGTAGTTTAACGAATTGACTAAGAGCCATACCATGAGGGGTATAGGTAATTGAAATTGAATCCTTAGCTGTTGACCCTACTACATGTAAGCTATAGCAATGCCCACCTATAAGCTATCATGTTAGAAAAAGAAATGTATGGGTTGTTTTAAACGGAGAATGATTGTGTTTACTGTAAAACACAAATCTGAATTTAAAAATAGTTTATGTCCTACATGATGATTGAACTCTCTTTTTATTTATACTTTAGACAAACGCTAACATAGTTGTAATTCAGAAGCCATGGCCGCCTCCTTTCCAATCCTACACCGTACACTGAAGTTAAAGTTAATAATGATCACGTTACAGGCAGCCAGTTTCAAAGCCATGAGAAATAAGTGAACAAAGTGTAAAATACTTGACCCAGTCGGGAAATCAACATGGTGTTGTTTCAAACAAAAGACAAGCGTTCTATAAACTTGACCACCAAGCTGTCCTATCGACCCCTAATTGTTTGGCTGATGGTGAAAATAAAATTAAATGTAAACTATAACTAAAACTAACTACACACTTATAACTAGAAAAATGAAATGTAAGACAAAAGGATAACAGGACAAATAAAGGACAGAAGGAATAAATAATGCCCCCTCAACCCTCAAGAATGTGGATTGATGAACTTGAAAGGAAGGAGAGCCATAAAAGGTAGATATGAAAGTAAAAGAGGAGAGGGTCCCGCTCCAGAGGTAATCGATAAAAAGGAGGAAAACTGGGCCCAGCTCAGGAATCCCTTGTGGTCGCAAACTTCCAAACTCATCAGCCGTAAGCCCCTGAGGGTGTAGGCATATCCAGGGTGCACCACAAGTGGTGGGGCTACATACACCCTACCTTTAGTGTGGCTTGTGCAATAGGCAGGAAATAACATAAAAATAAAAAGATGGCTGCCTCCTCACACAAGGAGGGTATCAGAAAAAATAAACAAGGGTCAATTAAGTCGGAAAATAAAGAGACTCCCTAAGCCTTGGATAGCCTAATAATGTCGGAGTCGGTAGAGAACAAGAGTTGACCAAGTGTGGTCGACAGGAAAGAAGACAGACAGGAGCCTAGCACAAGTCAGTGGGAACAATGACGGATTCAGCTGGGGCTCCATGGTCGTCGACCTACATTCCACTAGATGAAAGCCCTTGTTTGGGGGTGGTGGAAAATAAACACCTCTTTTGTTTTAAATCACTGGCTTTAAGGACGGTTACAAATGGCATGGCATTATAATGCGATACTGGTCCTAGGGATATGCAAAATTGTATTAGATACTCAGCTAATAATAGTGTACATGACCCCTTATTATTTTCCCTAATTACAGTACATGGGAATGATGACCATGATTTCCAAGCCCCTAAGTAAGACAAAAACAAATTATTTCCATTCCCAAACAGTTGGGGTGAGGTGAGGCGAGTTTTCTAAACGTCAAACACATGTGGTTTTCCACTTTTACTCCAGGTAAATGCCATGTTTGCCCACAGACAAGTGCAAAGAAAATCGAAACATGTTATGTTTGGATCAATTCCTTACCTACATGACAACATGTACTTGAAATAACAAGTAATGAGCATTCTATGTTAACAATAGTGAGATGCTTGCAAACTGCCAATGCTTAGAGCTCATTAGCGGCTTCTAAGGGAGGCAAGGAGTACACTTACTTGAAAAACTAACAAGAGGAGTGTTCGATTTTCCCACAACACCCAATCTGAAAGTAAATATAAATGACTATGCACTTAAGTCCATAACCACCTCCTTACCATTCCTACCCTTCATAGTCAAAGGCACACATTAATACAGCCATCACAGTGACAGAGGTTATTTGTAAAATATCTAAATATCTGAGATTTATCTTGAAATTGACCAGAATTTTGTAAAATCCACAAAATTTACCGCAAATTTAGCAAATTCCACCAAATTTCAGCAAAATCCAACAAATCACTACCAGATTTATTGAAATGCCATTGAATTATTAAAGAATGGTTTGAACTAGCTCAAATGTATATAAAATTACCCGAATATTGATGAAAATTCACCAAATTCTACCAAATTTAGCCAAGAGGTCTACAAACCATGAAATGTAACCATTTTTTTAAATTCACAACATATACTCGAAAATTCCATAATATTCCCTTTGCGTGTATATTTTTTTAGTTGTTGTTTCGTTTCCCACACTCCCTGCAGACAAATACCTGAACATGGCTTTATCCTAGACTAGGAGCTCCACATTCGACATGATAGCTGAGTTTCATCTCCCATAAACTCGTCTCTGAGGTGGGTGCCAGAAAAGGCATCCAGCTGCAAAAACCACACCCTCACATAGACTTTCATAACTTCTTACGTTGAGGTTCATAACACTACGTTGATTGATTTATCGGTTTCCTTTTCACAATTCCTGTCTATACATTCCTCTTGAAGGTTGCAAGATGCGTGCAAGGTTCCTAAATTGCAATTCAATTTAATAAATACCTTAAGATGGTTTGATTTGTTTAATGATATGGTGTTAATACTATTTTTAGGTCTTGACTGGCTTTGCAATAAGAATTGACTAACCAAACATGAGTTACCTATCAGGGAAACATTTTGGCCACTATGTTGGCTATTGACCAGTGAGTTTAGCTGTTTATCATTTTTTTCATCATAAACAACAGAGGCTTAAACGTATAGATAAACCGTGTGACCATGTTTGTTAAACAAGACATTATACCAGAGACAATTAGGATACTTATGTAGAGTTTACCAAAAATAATGTTGTGTAACAGTAAATGCTAGTCAACAGTTATACACTTCTAAAAAAAATCATCATACAATACCTGAGAGCTCTTCTAAAACTATTGATGTGTAACATGTTTCCACTAACTTGCTATGTATTTTTTGGCTTGGGGGTGATTTTCAAGAAATGCAAATGGAACTGAAATGCAATACAAACAATGAGCGCGCCTGGTGGCTGAGATCGATACCACGACGTACTGTCGGTTATGTAGCTATGTGGAATGTATATCAAATATGGTTTACTTCAAGGTCTGGAGATCCCTACAATTCCTACAATAAATGATCTTGAAATGGTCATCCTATGGTGTGAAAATATTTATTAGGTATATATATATATATTTACTGAAAAACAATTATGATTTATTAAATGTTTATATGTTTACAGTATTGTTATTTAATGTAAGCACTTGAGGCACTACCGACCAAAATACAGCACTATCTGCAATATGTATTGCATACTTGAAGGTTTGGTGGTCCCATTAAAGGTATTCCTACAATAAATGATTTTCAAGTTGTCATTCTATGACGTGAAAATATTTAATATATGATATTTGCTAACAGAATATGCCACTGGAATTATTTTACAAGTAGTTATTTTAATGACAACAGAGTTCACTGTTAATAACGGAGAGCCCTATGTGGAATGTAGGATAACATGTAACATAATATACGTCATATGTCACAACTGTAAGGCTTGTGATTTTTTTAAGATGCCTTTATACCTATATTAATCACCCAGTTTACAAGACTGATAACTGTAATGCTACGGAAAAATCATAACAAATCAAAAATGTGCATTGGAAAACCAAAAAGTGGTTGAGCAAATATACAGTCAACATGCAAAAAAACAAGAAATATATACAAATTGTGTTAATTAATTTAATTCAAATATATATATTTTTACAATAGGTATACACACACACACACATACAGAATACAGCTCTTTTTTGTTTGTTCATGTTTGCCTGCTACAGTTTTTAAATATAACACTTGCTGAACATTATTTTAGGGGTGGGGGTGTTGCTACGTTGACCAATTACACAATAATACCAGCTTTACGAAGTTCATCTTCTATTTTTAACAGCTCTTCCTCATAACCAATATGACCAGCCTGTTTACAGGCATGCAAGAGCTGTAGACGTTCGACTAATATATTAGGATCGTTCCATTTGCTATTTTTTATGAATGGTTTCAAATACTCGGGAAGCAGTCCATCATTTTCACCATCAACATCATTATCATCCTCATCATTATAATCATCTTCATAATGATCATCATCATCCTCGTCATATTTACCATCATAATTTCCACATCTGTCCACAGTCTGTTCAATGGTTTGAGTTCCCTTTGATAGTGTTGAAAGCTTCTTTTTAGATGTACTAGAGTGCTTTAACAATATGTTATTATTATCACCATCATCATCCTTTTCATCTTCCCCAACCAACTTCTTGATGGGGTATGTTGTCTCTGATAGAGTTGAGGGCTTTTTAGATGTGTGTGTGTGTCTGATCATGGGTTTTACTGGAGGTCTTAAAGGTTTCTCATTAAACAACTCGCTAACAGCATGAGTGCGTTGTAGTGTCCCATATTAATGCCAACTCTTATAATTATAAGCAGCAGCAGGGTAGGTTAGGTTATGTTAGGATTGGTGAAGTTAGGTTAGGTGAGGTTGGGGCAGGTTATGTTAGGTTAGGTTATGACTAAGTTTGTTATGCTTAGTTGTTTTAGAAAAACACTACATTGGCTCTCATATTTGCTTCCATATTTTCTTTGCACTTTCAACTATCTTGAATTGTGTATTTAGCCGGCATATTTGTTGACATATTTGTTAGCTTATTAGCTCCCACTTTTTATATTTGCTTTGCTCCCACATTTCATCCCATATATGCTCCCACTTTTTGCTTCCCAATTTTTGCTCACAGTTTTTGCTCCCACATTCATCCCATATATGCTCCCACTTTTTGCTTCCCAATTTTTGCTCACAGTTTTTGCTCCCACATTTGCTCCCACTTTCGCTGACACTTTTTACCCCCACTTTTGCTCCCTCTTTTTGCATCTATATATGCTCCCACATTAATCTATTGTTGTTATTTCCAAGTTGTCTTTACTAGAAATTAGGTTATGCTTGACAGTTGATATGGAAGTATCAGTGACTAGGTATGGTAAGCCTTATGCATACTATAAAGGTTATTCATATATTGTGAAACGAAGCAATAAAAATGGAACTGTTATTTGGCGCTGTTCAAAGCAACGATCGAAACAGTGTCGAGGAATGCTTAAGACAAGAGAATTGGACATACTTTCTTCAAACAGTCATGATTGTAAACTTAATAATCATGCTAGTGTAAATGTAAGGAAAACTCAAACCGAAGCAAAAAAACAAGTCCAAGAAAAAAATAGTGCTGCTCAAGATAATATTAACCTCGGGTTTAATACACTACAACGCACTCATGCTGTTAGCGAGTTGTTTAATGAGAAACCTTTAAGACCTCCAGTAAAACCCATGATCAGACACACACACACATCTCAAATGCCCTCAACTCTATCAGAGACAACATACCCCATCAAGAAGTTGGTTGGGGAAGATGAAAAGGATGATGATGGTGATAATAATAACATATTGTTAAAGCACTCTAGTACATCTAAAAAGAAGCTTTCAACACTATCAAAGGGAACTCAAACCATTGAACAGACTGTGGACACATGTGGAAATTATGATGGTAAAGATGACGAGGATGATGATGATCATTATGAAGATGATTATAATGATGAGGATGATAATGATGTTGATGGTGAAAATGATGGACTGCTTCCCGAGTATTTGAAACCATTCATAAAAAATAGCAAATGGAACGATCCTAATATATTAGTCGAACGTCTACAGCTCTTGCATGCCTGTAAACAGGCTGGTCATATTGGTTATGAGGAAGAGCTGTTAAAAATAGAAGATGAACTTCGTAAAGCTGGTATTATTGTGTAATTGGTCAACGTAGCAACACCCCCACCCCTAAAATAATGTTCAGCAAGTGTTATATTTAAAAACTGTAGCAGGCAAACATGAACAAACAAAAAAGAGCTGTATTCTGTGTGTGTGTGTGTGTGTGTGTGTGTGTGTGTGTGTGTGTGTGTGTGTGTGTATACCTATTGTAAAAATATATATATTTGAATTAAATTAATTAACACAATTTGTATATATTTCTTGTTTTTTTGCATGTTGACTGTATATTTGCTCAACCACTTTTTGGTTTTCCAATGCACATTTTTGATTTGTTATGATTTTTCCGTAGCATTACAGTTATCAGTCTTGTAAACTGGGTGATTAATATAGGTATAAAGGCATCTTAAAAAAATCACAAGCCTTACAGTTGTGACATATGACGTATATTATGTTACATGTTATCCTACATTCCACATAGGGCTCTCCGTTATTAACAGTGAACTCTGTTGTCATTAAAATAACTACTTGTAAAATAATTCCAGTGGCATATTCTGTTAGCAAATATCATATATTAAATATTTTCACGTCATAGAATGACAACTTGAAAATCATTTATTGTAGGAATACCTTTAATGGGACCACCAAACCTTCAAGTATGCAATACATATTGCAGATAGTGCTGTATTTTGGTCGGTAGTGCCTCAAGTGCTTACATTAAATAACAATACTGTAAACATATAAACATTTAATAAATCATAATTGTTTTTCAGTAAATATATATATATATACCTAATAAATATTTTCACACCATAGGATGACCATTTCAAGATCATTTATTGTAGGAATTGTAGGGATCTCCAGACCTTGAAGTAAACCATATTTGATATACATTCCACATAGCTACATAACCGACAGTACGTCGTGGTATCAATCTCAGCCACCAGGCGCGCTCATTGTTTGTATTGCATTTCAGTTCCATTTGCATTTCTTGAAAATCACCCCCAAGCCAAAAAATACATAGCAAGTTAGTGGAAACATGTTACACATCAATAGTTTTAGAAGAGCTCTCAGGTATTGTATGATGATTTTTTTTAGAAGTGTATAACTGTTGACTAGCATTTACTGTTACACAACATTATTTTTGGTAAACTCTACATAAGTATCCTAATTGTCTCTGGTATAATGTCTTGTTTAACAAACATGGTCACACGGTTTATCTATACGTTTAAGCCTCTGTTGTTTATGATGAAAAAAATGATAAACAGCTAAACTCACTGGTCAATAGCCAACATAGTGGCCAAAATGTTTCCCTGATAGGTAACTCATGTTTGGTTAGTCAATTCTTATTGCAAAGCCAGTCAAGACCTAAAAATAGTATTAACACCATATCATTAAACAAATCAAACCATCTTAAGGTATTTATTAAATTGAATTGCAATTTAGGAACCTTGCACGCATCTTGCAACCTTCAAGAGGAATGTATAGACAGGAATTGTGAAAAGGAAACCGATAAATCAATCAACGTAGTGTTATGAACCTCAACGTAAGAAGTTATGAAAGTCTATGTGAGGGTGTGGTTTTTGCAGCTGGATGCCTTTTCTGGCACCCACCTCAGAGACGAGTTTATGGGAGATGAAACTCAGCTATCATGTCGAATGTGGAGCTCCTAGTCTAGGATAAAGCCATGTTCAGGTATTTGTCTGCAGGGAGTGTGGGAAACGAAACAACAACTAAAAAAATATACACGCAAAGGGAATATTATGGAATTTTCGAGTATATGTTGTGAATTTAAAAAAATGGTTACATTTCATGGTTTGTAGACCTCTTGGCTAAATTTGGTAGAATTTGGTGAATTTTCATCAATATTCGGGTAATTTTATATACATTTGAGCTAGTTCAAACCATTCTTTAATAATTCAATGGCATTTCAATAAATCTGGTAGTGATTTGTTGGATTTTGCTGAAATTTGGTGGAATTTGCTAAATTTGCGGTAAATTTTGTGGATTTTACAAAATTCTGGTCAATTTCAAGATAAATCTCAGATATTTAGATATTTTACAAATAACCTCTGTCACTGTGATGGCTGTATTAATGTGTGCCTTTGACTATGAAGGGTAGGAATGGTAAGGAGGTGGTTATGGACTTAAGTGCATAGTCATTTATATTTACTTTCAGATTGGGTGTTGTGGGAAAATCGAACACTCCTCTTGTTAGTTTTTCAAGTAAGTGTACTCCTTGCCTCCCTTAGAAGCCGCTAATGAGCTCTAAGCATTGGCAGTTTGCAAGCATCTCACTATTGTTAACATAGAATGCTCATTACTTGTTATTTCAAGTACATGTTGTCATGTAGGTAAGGAATTGATCCAAACATAACATGTTTCGATTTTCTTTGCACTTGTCTGTGGGCAAACATGGCATTTACCTGGAGTAAAAGTGGAAAACCACATGTGTTTGACGTTTAGAAAACTCGCCTCACCTCACCCCAACTGTTTGGGAATGGAAATAATTTGTTTTTGTCTTACTTAGGGGCTTGGAAATCATGGTCATCATTCCCATGTACTGTAATTAGGGAAAATAATAAGGGGTCATGTACACTATTATTAGCTGAGTATCTAATACAATTTTGCATATCCCTAGGACCAGTATCGCATTATAATGCCATGCCATTTGTAACCGTCCTTAAAGCCAGTGATTTAAAACAAAAGAGGTGTTTATTTTCCACCACCCCCAAACAAGGGCTTTCATCTAGTGGAATGTAGGTCGACGACCATGGAGCCCCAGCTGAATCCGTCATTGTTCCCACTGACTTGTGCTAGGCTCCTGTCTGTCTTCTTTCCTGTCGACCACACTTGGTCAACTCTTGTTCTCTACCGACTCCGACATTATTAGGCTATCCAAGGCTTAGGGAGTCTCTTTATTTTCCGACTTAATTGACCCTTGTTTATTTTTTCTGATACCCTCCTTGTGTGAGGAGGCAGCCATCTTTTTATTTTTATGTTATTTCCTGCCTATTGCACAAGCCACACTAAAGGTAGGGTGTATGTAGCCCCACCACTTGTGGTGCACCCTGGATATGCCTACACCCTCAGGGGCTTACGGCTGATGAGTTTGGAAGTTTGCGACCACAAGGGATTCCTGAGCTGGGCCCAGTTTTCCTCCTTTTTATCGATTACCTCTGGAGCGGGACCCTCTCCTCTTTTACTTTCATATCTACCTTTTATGGCTCTCCTTCCTTTCAAGTTCATCAATCCACATTCTTGAGGGTTGAGGGGGCATTATTTATTCCTTCTGTCCTTTATTTGTCCTGTTATCCTTTTGTCTTACATTTCATTTTTCTAGTTATAAGTGTGTAGTTAGTTTTAGTTATAGTTTACATTTAATTTTATTTTCACCATCAGCCAAACAATTAGGGGTCGATAGGACAGCTTGGTGGTCAAGTTTATAGAACGCTTGTCTTTTGTTTGAAACAACACCATGTTGATTTCCCGACTGGGTCAAGTATTTTACACTTTGTTCACTTATTTCTCATGGCTTTGAAACTGGCTGCCTGTAACGTGATCATTATTAACTTTAACTTCAGTGTACGGTGTAGGATTGGAAAGGAGGCAGCCATGGCTTCTGAATTACAACTATGTTAGCGTTTGTCTAAAGTATAAATAAGAAAAGAGGTTCAAACATCATGTAGGACATAAACTATTTTTAAATTCAGATTTGTGTTTTACAGTAAACACAATCATTCTCCGTTTAAAACAACCCATACATTTCTTTTTCTAACATGATAGCTTATAGGTGGGCATTGCTATAGCTTACATGTAGTAGGGTCAACAGCTAAGGATTCAATTTCAATTACCTATACCTCTCATGGTATGGCTCTTAGTCAATTCGTTAAACTACATAAAACTTTTCTATATGTTCTGTTACATTATCATTTGACCATCTCACAGTGTAGTGTTTAACATAGTTGGTTGTCTACCCTAAGGCCTTGGCTTGCAACCCCGACTATACCAAGAAATTCATATTCATCTTAAGGTTGCAATAAGGTTCATTGAGCCTTGTCAACCCTTACCTAACAACTATCAAGTCATGTACGTTAACACGGTGCGAATCACGTCCACCATCAAGCAGACGAGTAATATGAAACTTGCTGGCAAGAGCATCGTGTTCTTATCACCAAGACTCATTACACAAACAAAGCCAGTGTCTCTGTGCAGATTCAACCCAGCGATAGTCTGCAAGAGTGTGTTTGTTCAAAAAGCATCATTAATATAACTCGACTGTCACCACACAGGTACACTCAGTCTTGTCAGGTAAAACATTTTGGGTGAATTCATAAATCATGGGAAAGGGTTAGCCACTGTCAGTCTAAAACAACACCTTACTTCACCCTCTCCGATAATTATTTTTATAAAATCTCAGGTCGATAACCTTAACGTTTTGGCTCTTTTGGGTATATTCATGGGGAATGGCAACGGTTTGGCCATCCTGATTTGTACAACACCTGATACAACTCTGTAGCCTTATTCATTAGCTATAAACACATTAATCCATAATTACCTAATAATAATAATAAAAATAATAATAATAATATTAATTTGCAAGCTGTCATCCTCCAAACTCACATTCATTAAAAAGCATGGTTTCAAAAAACTCTTATACTTTTAAGTGTTTAATACCTTTTTCTCCTGTAACATTACTATTCCCTGTTTTATGAGTGAAATAATCTATCGAGGTAAAAGCGTATGTCATCACCTATTTTTCAACTTTCAAACCTAATTTTAGGGTTCTTAGTTTGCAAGATATCGATTTTTTTCAATTTGAGGGTAGTTTTCACCCCCTACTATTTTTCATGAAAAACAAAAGATCTTAGGTTCAATTATCATTTTTACCCGTTTAAGACCTTTTCCCCACTGTAAAATCAGTATTTACTGTTTTAGGGGTGACATCATCTATCCAGGTAAAAGCCTATGTCACAACGAATTGTTTAAGCTATTACACATAATTTTACGGTTCTTAGTTTCCAAGGTATCGATTTTTCAATTTGGGGGTAGTTTTCACCCCCGTGCTATTTTTCATCAAAAACAAAAGATCTTAGGTTCAATTATCATTTTTACCCGTTTAAGACCTTTTTCCCCACTGTAAAATCACTATTTACTGTTTTAGGGGTGACATCATCTATCCAGGTAAAAGCCTATGTCACAACCAATTTTTTAAGCTATTACACATAATTTTACGGTTCTTAGTTTCCAAGGTATCGATTTTTCAATTTGGGGGTAGTTTTCACCCCCCTGCTATTTTTCATCAAAAACAAAAGATCTTAGTTTCATTTATCATTTTTAGGTGTTTAACACGTTTTTTCCCCATAACATGACTATTTACTGTTTTAGGGGTGAAATGACCAATCCAGGTAAAAGCCTATGTCATCACCTATTTTTAAAGCTATCACGCCTAATTTTAGGGTTCATAGTTTCCAAGATATTGAGTTTTCAATTTTGGGGGGGGGTAGTTTCACCCCACAAAGGGGGACGTCGCCCCAAGTGCTAGGACCCCTCATACAAGTCCCTAGCATGATTGGTTCACGAGATATAAACAAATGTGTAGTTAGGCCCTTTTGACAAAAAAATAAATGAATTACTTTCAAAAACGAGGTGTCACCCCAAGTGCTAGGTTACTGCCTATGGCAAAATCCCATCCTGGGTTCAGAAAATATTAACAAATGTGTAGTTAGGCCCTTTTGACAAAAGCCACCGGTGTGCATACATACAAAAATTGCTCTTTCACCCCAGGTAAGGGTAGTTTTTATTTTGGGGGTTGACATACCTCATTCATACAAAAGGAGAATTCACTACGAGTCCTATGACACCCCATATGTTTAAAATCGCATTATTGGTTAGCGAGATACTAAAAAGCGAATGACCTATTAGTTTTTTGTTTTTTTAATAAATTTTTAAAAAGCCTCATCTATAAAGAATCATTTAAAAATTCCGCTCTCTTTTAAAAGCCCTCAAGTGCGCATGCATACAAAAATAACCACTACTTAACCTCCGGGTGAGGGTAGATTTATTTTGGGGTGGATATACTCCCGTCCATAGCAAGGGGTGGTTCACCACAAGTCCTACGACACCTTATATGCTCTAATCCGACCATGCGTTCGCGAATCATCGCCAATGTTCGCCAGAAAGTAGGCTATCATTTTGTTTTGTCCTACACACTTCAAACTTGCTGTCAGCCTAGAGGGCATAGGGACCTTTCATTGACGTCAAACAAACTTTTCTCTCATCTTCACCGTTTCCAAAATAGCACCAATTTCAAAAAACAACAATTTAAAAAAATATATATACCGACACGCATTCATAGCAAAGATGACGTCACACCATTCCTAAATAACACATCGTTCTAGCCTTACAAGCTCATTAAATTCGCCAAAATGTCAAAAACGCACGTTTACCTCAAATTGCGTTTCCAAATTCCACCCATTTTAAAAAATTACCTCACCATCAAATAGAGCGGGAAAAATAGCATTTAAACGAGCCCTCACTCAACCCTAGTCCTCGCCCACCACCAAACATTTTCCCAACATAGCCATACGTATTCAAGCACACACGCGACTTGCAAGAGAACATACACTACCCCACTACCCGCGAATGACCTTTTGTTTTGGTATTTTATTTAAATAATGAGGCTATAGGAAAAGAGGGGGGCATTACTACGTTTGCGAGATATCAGGTTCGGGGCCGATACGACGAGGGTTCAATAAGTTAGTGGACAGAACCCCCAAGTTAACACTACTTGTTAAAGGTCAACCACGTCTCACGCGAACACTGCAGACATATCACGTGATCGCTCGCACTGGTGCACATGCTCACACTCGCACGGGTGTCAAATGACGGTTAGCATCCTAAGCAAAAAACAATAACAGCTGCACACCACATGTGTGGATAGGAGCCGCCTCTCCGCTCAGCCCAACCGGTGCGAGCAAAAAAAAACATAACAGCTGCGCGCCATATGTGCGGATTACTCGCACTGGCACACATGCTCACACTCGCACGGGTGTCAGATGACAGTTAGCATCCCAATAAACAACCCCCATGACGTCAACACCCATTAACTTTTTATCATCATCGCACAAACAAGCCAAAAGGTCAACCCCTTCCCACGCTAACACGTGCAGTGCACATGCTCGCTCCTGGACCACGTGCTCGCTCTAAGGGCCCATGACGTCATCCCATGACGTCATCAGGATTACGCAATTTCTGGTCATGATGATGCAATATCTGGAGTCTAGCGAACTCTACTACTCAGATTCAGTGAGATTATTGCCTTTGGAGCAATGTGATTTGTGACGAAGAACAGTCAGCTCTATCGTAGGTTTTAATTTTTTTTAATAGTTTGTGAGCATCTATTCAACCGACCTGTGTGAAAAACGTTATGTCATTCCCAGCAGGGTGAGTGTGTGTATTGTATTGGTCATTACAAGCGGGAATTTCAGCGTAGACTGATTTCTGTCAGCTTGGTGCCAAGTCCATATTGTTACCTTGCGAGGGCATATGTGGCTATTTTGATTAATGTCTGACCATATGTTTAGGTGGTTGAGATTTGTTGCTGTTGATTCTTTGAGATAACGGCACAGCTGGTCAGTTATTTTTACACACTGGAGTTGGGGCAATGACAAGTATTGAGGAAGGGGGAGCTGTTTCACAAGGCGGACTGAAGGTTGCAACCGAGGTCATTAGTGGGGAGTGCTTGTTGGCTCCGTAATTACTTGAAATACAGAATTAAGAACTGATCAATGATAAAAATTGTTTAAATAAATGGGAGTTGCCTACGAATCACTATAATCTCCGAAGCGTTAGCTTAACGTGCATTTTTGTTCATATAAAGTAATCTCAGCCGGTCAGGCTTTTGTTGTTGTTGGTTTTAGTCCATGTTTATATTCCATATCAGTGACCCGTGAAGTCACGTGCGATGCTGTCTTTTCCTTGTTTGTGTATTGAGCAATTGGCCGCGTTGGCAGCTCATTTTGTCAGGTGCGTCATCGCGCTAATGGAGGGTCTCGAGGGAGATTCCTGTAAATAGTAGATTTTTAGTTTGTGTGTCAGCAATTTTTTAAGGGTTTTTATTAGTGTCATGTCCCATATCCGTAAACGTTGATTTACGAGATGATTGTTCGTAAACATCGTGGCTGTTAACCCGCTGTAAACGAACAGTCATCCAAGTACTCATTCCTCGTAGTTAGGCATTACGCGTACATAAAATCCAAATGCAAGTAAGTGGAACTAGGATCCACATTTTTATAAAGGGGGAGATCCGTCTGACTCCTCAACATTGATAGATATTCCTGTCATGGGAAAATTCAGGGAGGATTTTTTTTATTGTTGTTTATATTCTTTTTATGCACTATTAGTCATTAAATCATGTTATTATTCCACGTCTTGTCACCTTTCTTTCTTAATTATAATTTTAATCCTATGACCCTTACCCCAGTAGAGCATGTTGTTTGGCGAACGTAAACATCACACTAGGAACTGAGCGCGACCCCTTGATCAAGATTCTTGCATATAAACACTGCTATTCTGAAGGGTTCACCATAGCGTGATGCTAATGATCGATGCAAACATAGAATAGATTTTCCAGGAAAATTAAATCTGAAAATATTTTACATTGGGATCCAAAATATTAGCAAGTCGGAGGCCGTGTACGCTCAAATTGATTCTGGTCGTCAATTGTTTTCAGCTGAAGATAGGCAGCAGTCGAATGTAAAAGGTTAAAACCATCGACTTGTTTCACTGCTTTTAAAAAACAGTCGAATGAATTCAACGACTACTCACCGTATCTGCACCGCAACATAAACAAGTCGTTTGCAAACGACTGATCCCAATTGTTTTACCATGTAGAATTGGAAGAAAGCGCTCGGATATTTTACGTTCAGGTCGTCAATTGTTTCAGCACGTGGATAGCGCGCGCATTAAAGAAACTTTGTATTTACATGGTTGCCAATATCTCCACTGAAAGCTCGCTCTCGTTGCTGTTCTAAAGTACTCTATTTTCGAGTGAATTTAGTGTAGGCCGCCATTTTCTTGTTCAAGCCGTATTACAACTCTACGTCCTTAGTACTTCAGAGGGAATTAAATTAGTGAACACATAACGTGTTTGTGACTCTATGGACATATTTTACATTTACAGTATTTTGTGGCATTAAAAAACTATGTGTGATTAGGCATATTTCAAAGTTGGCTATGGAATTGTTACCAGTACTTATGAACTCCCTTTCAGTTATAGTGATTTAATTTACTCTTAGGTTAATTAAGTAATGCTCTATTGCTTCACTTACCCACAGTACAATCAGGTAATGTACCCTGTACCAATATCGGGGAACATTTACTCAGACACATTTTGCATTAAATTAAATGTGCAACATTGCAAATAATGACTGCACTCTACACGACGTAAACCTCTATTTCGAAGCACAGTAAAAATAAATAAATAACTTTGACCAATTGCATGTTGATGAGTGTCACGTAGTCCAAACTAACGTCTGCATATACAGTAGTTCGGTTAAGGAGAAGTCTGCTTTTCACTTGTTAGTACGACTCAACTCTGCGGGTAACGGCTTACAGAACTTTGTACGTTGCCTAGAAGCGAATACTTTCAGTCGAATACATGAAACAACACGCTTAGGGGCTATGCGAATTCAGGTAACCTTTCGACTGAAAGTAGTCGACTAAACTATCTACTGTCGACCAAAATATTATGTGCACTCGAGTTTGAAGGTTGTTTGTGAAGTAACCAATATATCTACATAAAATCCAAGAACATCATCATTTTCATCGTTATATTTTACGTTAGTTCATGTAGGTTTGGAATGTTTAATTTATATTTTAATTTTTTTTTCGCAGTTGAAACACAAGTAGTGCCCGTTTTAAGGGTGTTTTAACCATGCGTCTCATTTAAGAATTATTATCTCACAAACCCGTCATCAGATCGAATCCAAATGTCAACACAATGTGCATTACAATGTTGTATAACTGGTTTATTAATTTCAAAATTTTGTGTGTTCAAGAACGAAAGTTGTTATCATTTTTGTAAGGTAACTTTTTCTCGGCTTGGGGTCGTTGGAAAATGTAGTTCTTGGTTGCGTTGTAATCCTTATACATCAAAAAGTTATGCTGTATGACAGTGAAATACGTAAACTATTTCACTTATTTTATATCGGTTTGTATTTGTACGGGGAATTAAGAAATGGTTCACCAGCTAGCTGCTCCGGGAAATGCTGTACAGCGTTGCTGATATGGAGCCCATCACTTCCGAGCAAGGTGCGCCATGGCTCGTGATGGAGCCCATCTTGGCAACGCTGTACAGCTTTCACCAGAGCGGCTAACTGGTAACCATGTCTTAATTCCCCGTACAAATACAAACCGATATAAAATAAGTGAATAAATTTATCTATTTCACAATCATACAGCATACCTTTTTGATGTATAAGGATGACAACGCGACCAAGAACTACATTTTCAAACCACCCCGAGCGGAGAAATCGTTACCTTACAAAAATGATAACAACTTTGTTTCTTGGACGCACAAAATTTTAAAATTTATAAACCAGTTATACAACATTCCAATGTATATTGTGTTAAAATTTGGATTCGATCTGATGACGAGTTTGTGAGATAATAATTCTTATCTATGACGCATGGTTGAAACACGCTTAAAAACGGGCACTTTTTGTGTTCCAACTGCGATAAAAATATTAAAATATAAATAAACAAGAAGTTCCTTGACGAACTAAAGAGCCTACATTTCTTAAAATTTAAGATTCATGCCAATCTATATAGACCTATCTAGAAAAATAGCGAAATTAAGTTGGTAATATCGAAATTTCTAATTAGTTCGAAATATACCTGTAGCCTAATAGAACACTACTGTTGGCAGCCCTGGTGACTCAATATATTCTTAGTTCCATCTCTTAAGATACAGAATACAATATTTGGTTGAAGTCCAATGGGTAGCATGGACGTTACATGCAGTTAGACATTGGATCTATCAGCGCGCGTAAAATCATGTTGGCAACAATGTCACGCATGCGTTGGTCAGAAATAATCTGAAATATTATGATATCTTGCTGTGCCAATTTTGGATGAAATCCATTTGTTAGTATAGAAGTTACATGTATTTCAAAATTGGACTTATCAACAGGCTTAGAGTCATGTTGGCAGCACTGACGTATATTAGTTTCTCATAATTAATCTAGAATGTTAGGTACTATACTTGTGCAAAGTTTGAAGCTGTTGGCTTACATACTTTGTGATATATTAATATTTGGGTAAAAAATAGAGACAGCATTTATTAACAGTTGGCAGCCCTGGTTGCTCTTAAGAATAAGCATAGTCATATCTGTTATGGTACACATATTACATACAAAATTTGGTTGAAATCCAATTGATAATATAGAAGTTATATGCATTTAAAATTAGACCTATCAGCAGGCTTAGAATCATTTTGGCAACACTGCCATGCATGGCCTCCTGGAAATTTAACTGAAATATTATTATCTATACGTATGCCAATTTTGAAATAGCTCCCATTCATACCTTCCAAGATATCCAACATGGAGCTCAAATTTCAATTGCGATTTTTCAGCAGTTGGTAGCACTGACATCATTTTCAAATATGGCCGTGAGATATTCAGGTATAGATCTTTACTCCTACCAAATTTCGTTTGGATTCCTGCAGCCGTTTAGGAGTTGATAGGGGGACACACACACACAGCCAGACAGACAGAAGGACAGATAGACAGACAGACAGACACACATTTGCCCGATCTCATAAGACTACTTTTTCCTCATTTTTGCAAAATGTGAAAAGTAGGCTAAAAATTCCAAACCTACATGAACTAACGTAAAATAGAACGACGAAAATGATGATGTTATTGGATTTTATGTAGGTCTATTGGTTACTTCACAAACAACCTTCAAACTCGAGTACACATAATATTTTGTTCGACAGTAGTCGAGAGTTTCTTCCAATGAGTGATTGGTCACGTCAGTCGATGGTTAAAAGTAGTAGATAGTCCCATCTCTACGTAATGCATTCATAACTGTTCCCGGGCGAAGCCGGGGCGGATTGCTAGTTATATATATAAAGCATATCGGGGTTCAACTGAATGTATAAGCAGTCACTCTCCTGCTGTTCTAAGGTTCGCAGAGTTTTTGACTTATCTACCGAAAAAATCAAAATCAAAATTGGATCATTTTGTCCTCCGAAGGAGGGCAAAATGCCCAACTTCGGAGGACTGGCCGCCATCGCAACTAAGGCGATCTTCAGTCCTGGAGGTATTGAATTTATGGTTGTGAGTTTACCCCACCAACAAGACGGCCCCAAGTCGAGGCCCCGCTCCCTCCTGGGAAGACCCTTATTTATTGAGATCAATAATTATATAAAAATACAGAGAATGACATACCATAAATTAATGTCTTGAGGCTTAAAAAGAGTAATATAAAATATATAGATTAGTAGCAAAAATTGTATGGAATAAACTGAATTCTTGAAGACTTATCTACCGGCGGCCGTGGATATTTATATCAAGAAATGTATTCCGAAACTACCAGTGTGGAAAACGTATAAAATCTCTAAAAGCTAACAAAGTATATATATAATCAAGTATTTATTTTATTTGGATTTAAAATATTTTTATACATCTAAATATATACAATATTTAGTCAATAATGATAGTAGAATTGTCTTAGGCCAATAATTCTTGCATATAATTGGTAGTCGGAACCTTCTGGAAAGAACGCCAACTTGATTCCAAAACTCTCCGCATGGCGCTGCGTGTCTGCCATGTATTTCATAGTTCACGTAACGCTATCTATGAATACGATAGTGTAACTCAGAACTGGGGCGGGCGTGAGCTCGTGAGGTAAAACTGAAAGAAGACGTGGGTTCGATTCTTAGCTCAGCCATGCTGGAAGTGGTTCTCTGTGATTTCCCACTTCTACTCTCGGCAAATGCCGGAATGGTTCCTAACCTACCTCTCCTTCCCAAGCCTCGCCTGTATTACAAATGCAAACACTAATACAGCCCAATAACACAGGTTATCAGACAAAATTACACACACATCCAAGTACACGGGGCAAAATGACCACTAAAAAGGTTTTAAAATGGTATTGTGTAATATACTGTAGTTGTTTAGTCTGGTTTACATTTGTCGTTTAGGTAGTCAGCCCGAAGGCCAGGGCCGTGGAGAGCCGCCACGGGCCCTGGGGCTGCAGTCAGCCCGGGCCCCCCGCCCCCTCCCCTTCCTCTCTCTCTCTCTGTCCCTCATTGATAAGTCATATTCTATTATCCTGGGTTATACTGTTCTAACAATAGTAATAATAATGCTGAAAATAATGATTATTGTTAATATTATTATTGGTATTGTTATAAAATTGCATAAAGTAATTTAATATTACCAGACGCCTATTTTGCATAAAATAACAAAATCCTTATAATAACACTTTACAAATCACGAGCTCGTCATTTTGCTCTTACGGGATGCTCGATCTGCGCGTCGGGAATGAATTTAATGTTTAAGACGTCAGCTAATTCTACTGGAGATTAAAATCTTCCGAGCCTGGCCGGGAATCGAACCCAGGAATCTTCGGCCTAAGCCTAGTATGTTAACCACCGGAATAATAATACGTATTCCACATTCACGCATGTTTTAGGAAACCGTATTTGTGAGTGCGACGACCATGGAAGTAGCTGTTGATTTGACTTTAACAGGGGGCAGATCCAGAGGTGGCGCTGATAGGACTGCAGCTAATATGCTTCCTAAATTCCTGGAGAAATGAGACTAAATAAACAGTGGCAACTATTGACGTTTTGAATTTCAACTACAATTTGAAATGTGTATTACCCAAGAATCAAACTTGGTCCACCAGGGTGAGAAGCAAGCAGCTGGACAGCCGTGCTGTCTTGTCCCTATGTAACATGCATTAGCCTATATGAAATGCTTAAGGGTGGTAAGATTACGGTTTAATTAAATACTTCTCCAGTTCTGTATTTTATATGTATTGAAATAGCGAATGCTTAAATCTTGGCTACAGTTTTAATTTAATCCACCAATATTTGCATTAATATTCAGTGTCAATTTTCTATCCATTCTTTGATAGATGCATAGAAAACAGAAACGTGTAACAAAAATATCATGGTAACAGTAATGTCCAGTACCGTAATTCTCTGGCCGTCAATCTTGATCTCCATGACCAGGGTACTACCTCACTGTCAGGCAGCTACTCAATTGTTCTCACGAGGCTGAGTGCTCCTCGTTCCAGCCCTCAAGTCCGCCTCTTAAATCCCTGACGGAGCCGGAAATGGAACCCGGGGCGAGTGTGAGTCAGGCACGTTGGCAATAATAATAGTAATAATAATAACATTTTCAATAAAAATAATAATAATAATAATATACTCTCTAATTTCATGCCCATCATATTCTTATTTACTATTGCTTGTCAGTATGTGTTATCATCTCTGAGCATTTGGAATATGTGGCTGAAACTTTTTATTTATCCCGGATGAGCTGTTTAATGACCAAATACATCTTCAGTTTGAATGTTGGTTTGTTTTGGTTTGTGGACTCAATACTACTAGAGCGAATGGCATGAACATATGTAAGTAGAATGCAGCAATAATAAAAACTAGGCTACAAATTGAATTTTTTTTACAGAGGGATGAGGGAAGTTATAGGAAGCCTCAATTCCCTGCAGCAAGCCAATTGCGCAAACTGTATCTTTCTCTTGACATCGCAAACCCAGGTGTGAGGACTTGCTGATCTGAGAATATCACACGGTGACATGTCCTGACATGTCAGGGTGTACAGTACCCTCAAAGCATAGTGGAGTGACGAAATGTTATGCTGGCATGGCTCATAATGAAACTCGAGCTCAACTGCTGGTTTGAATCCGGCCACGGGCATGGATGTGTTTATCTTCTCATTAATTGTAAGCCCATTCAATTTCTATGATATAAGATATACATTACAATCATCTTTCCTCATCATACCTGCGTAGCGCAGCGGAAACGTTCTAGCCTGCTGTGCCGACGGTTAAAGGATCGAATCCTGGCGCTGTCAGTTGACATTTGAGGATGCGCAAATGTGAGGGAGCCGCGTGAGTAGATTTACTGGCACGTTGAAGATCCCCTGGCGTCTGTAAAAGCCTCGGTAGTTTAAAGGAACGCAAAAACAATAACATTATTACGTTATACAAGACTCATAATACAGTACAAGTAAATATAAATTACATTGAAGCTGGCCATATGGCTAAAAAACGAAGGCCAAAAGCCAACAAATATTTCTCAAAAACATCCTTCTTAGGAATTTGCGTGCAGGTTGATAGCTTATTTTTCTTATGAGCTGTTTAATGTTCATTTTTGTGACCCCAATAAGCAGAACAGTGGACTGGATACAAATTGCAAAATTACATGGGTGTTGCCCAAACAGGGTTCGATAGTTTAGCCATAACTTCACTAACTCCTGTCACCAGTCTATCTGTTTCCCTTAAATCGCAAACCCGACAACGACGGGTACGAAGAACTAGTCCAAGATAAAAACAAGAGCCAGAGTTTAATATCCAAACATTTCTTTATGTAATTGCACTCATTCCAGGTTCCGTATTGACCATGTTAACATGAAGTATAACATAAATTTCTCGCCAAATCAATACTTTTTACTTACTTAAAAATTATATAGGTACATGTTTCGAAAACACACAATGTTTTCTTCCTCAGCCCACTTATTGGTGTTAAACATCATAAAACATCGATAACCTCACTAAATAACAAAAACACAGTTCACATTTCTTCTCTTGTTCTTCCTTTGTTAGGCCTGTGTCATTCGACACATTAATGTCACTCACGGAATAAACACTTTTAGTTGAAGTAATGAATATTGACACATTGACACATTTACTCATTGCTAGTTTCAATGTGGGTTGCTGAAATGCACACAAGTGTCGTATAACCTTGCCAAAAGCGGAGAAAACAACTAACCAGCACCCAGGAAGGTAATTGGGTGTGGCGTCATGAAAATAAATCGAGTCAGGAATGTATGTTGGAATTAAACTATTGCGGTGGGGGTTGAGGAGGTGGTTTGCGTTTTTTATTATTATTTAAATAATCTGCTAATAAATCTAACAATTCATTCGTTTCAAAATTAACCTCGTTTAGATTATTGCATTCCTTTGACCTCTGATAAGTAATGATATGAATATTTTCCAAAATATTCATATAGCTGCCCTTCATCATCAAAGAAAACACTTGCCACTTTCACCTACGTAAATCGAAGCATTTACACAATAACCAACATCCTAAAGAAACACAATATGAACGTCGCCTTTAAAACCAATAATTCTAATTTCAACAAATTTTTCAACTCCAATAAAGTCAACAGTAGTGATAAACATTTAAAATCGGGAGTTTATGAGCTCAGATGTAATTTTTGCAATTCAAATTACGCGGGACAGACGGGTAGGAGCATACGTACTCGTTATGCTGAGCATGTTTCGGCCACAAAACACAGGAAGTTTTCAGCCATGGCGGTACACATGGAAGAAACAGGACATAAGTTCACGGACATAAATAATGACGTCAAAATTTTACATTACGCATCGAAGGGCAGCTATATGAATATTTTGGAAAATATTCATATCATTACTTATCAGAGGTCAAAGGAATGCAATAATCTAAACGAGGTTAATTTTGAAACGAATGAATTGTTAGATTTATTAGCAGATTATTTAAATAATAATAAAAAACGCAAACCACCTCCTCAACCCCCACCGCAATAGTTTAATTCCAACATACATTCCTGACTCGATTTATTTTCCTGACGCCACACCCAATTAATTACCTTCCTGGGTGCTGGTTAGTTGTTTTCTCCGCTTTTGGCAAGGTTATACGACACTTGTGTGCATTTCAGCAACCCACGTTGAAACTAGCAATGAGTAAATGTGTCAATGTGTCAATATTCATTACTTCAACTAAAAGTGTTTATTCCGTGAGTGACATTAATGTGTCGAATGACACAGGCCTAACAAAGGAAGAACAAGAGAAGAAATGTGAACTGTGTTTTTGTTATTTAGTGAGGTTATCGATGTTTTATGATGTTTAACACCAATAAGTGGGCTGAGGAAGAAAACATTGTGTGTTTTCGAAACATGTGCATATAGAATTTTTAAGTAAGTAAAAAGTATTGATTTGGCGAGAAATTTATGTTATACTTCATTTCCTTATGTTTCTCTCCTTCCGAATATTAGACAACTGTTGGTCAGATCCGTCAGCGTAATTTATTATACCTGCATTTCCAAATCAAAGACTTCAAACCTATCATGGTTCACTTCCTTCAATTATTGTCTTCTTTCCCTTGTAGCCCGCATTCGGTATTTATAACTGAAAGGAACACGTAAGCTAACGATTATGGGCAGATGGCCTCGTTGTTCCGCCCCCTTAAAACATCATCATCAACAACAACAACCATCATCAAACTAATGATGATCTTAAATAGCAGTTCACACTCTGAAAATCGTAATGACTTTGAATTTGAGAATATCTTCGTTCTCATGTTAAGGCAATGGCTGTTCTTTCGGCCAAGTCAATTACTCTTTTGCAAGCCGGAGTCATTAACAACTGCGTGCTGCGTCCACATTAGAATACGTCATATTCGCAGCGTTTATCTACGCCGCTGGAGAGAACACCAGAGGCAACTCGTCTTAACATATGGAGGAGCTCACTGCCCACAGACATGACATCAAAGGAAGAACTGGCTCATGGCGCCGACCTACCTTATCCTGTGTGGCGGTCCCTCAACCGCTTAAGAGTGGGTGTCCCTCGATGCAAGACCAACCTGCAAAAATGGGGGATCCTTCCAGCAGACGCAGACACCTCTTGTGAATGTGGAGCTGAACTAGACCCAAGCCACCTACTTATCTGCCCCCTCCTGGACAACCAATGCACAATGGAAGATGTTCTTAGAGGAAGTAACAAGGCCATCGCAACTGCAATTTTTTGGAAATGTTGACCGGACACGGAAATGAATGATGATCTATTTTTGCAATGCTACTAATGCTTCCAGTTGGCTTACGAAAGCTCAGCTTGTTTCCACTAAAATTGTTTAGCATACAGTATATGGCGATAATAATACTAATAATAATAATAATACATCTAATTATAATATTAATAATAATCATAATTCTACTACTAATAATCATAATAATAGCAGCAAATGAGATTTCGCAGTTATTAGGTAATGTTAGATACAAGACGTAAGCCATAAAGTGATAATCAGACAGTTAAAATGTCTTGATGCGACTTGAATTCGAACCGGGGATCTTCGGATCGAAACTTTTTCAAATCGATTCACTGCCTATAGGCTACAGTCGTAAGAAATACAACCCTTCTAACAATAATAATAATAATGTTTTCTTAGTTCTTTATAGATGAACATTTTCCTTAGTCCACATCTATTTTATGTACGTTCGGCAATGGAAATACCCTTACATCACGCATCATATTTATCCGGCATTTATACAGAGCGAAAATGAATTCCAGTGTGGACGAAGATTAAATAAACTATTCTCTTACCTAGACAATGTAAATGGAGTGAGCGCACGGCACACAAAGATCATTCGAAACAAAGCAACGTGACGCTCCAAACACAGTCACAGAGGAGACTATTCAGAATTGCGACAGGTAATGATGAGGAAATATGTTTCAAGTTTGGTATACAAACGAAAGAAGGCTGACAAGTAAGTTAAATTTAGAACCGAGGTATGCGCCCCTCAGCTTAGGTACATATTCTGAGAACTACGGTATTGTATGACTACGTTCGGGTGCTCTGGTTCAGCTGTTTCCAGGGTGCTCTGACTAAAGTATTTGACCTAGCCTATGTTATTGTTCTTGCGCCATTTTGCACAGACGTTGATTGTTTCATCAAATAATTGTCTGTGATATATTTTGGTCATGAAAGGAATACTTTGCCCAGCCGGGCCCCCCTCCCAGAGCCGGGCCCCGGGGCTACAGCCCCGCCTGACCCCCCCTCTCGTCGGGCCTGCCGAAGGCTGGTTGGATCCTCAAAAAGTACCACCGTTAGGTTATGTGGGTAGATACCCTCAAAAACCCAAGGCAGCGCTATATTGAGGCGTACTAGGCAAGACGAGGAGTGTGGTAGGTTGCCATTGCTTTCCTCACTGAGTCAAAACAGCAGTACTAACCCTATGAGGAGTTCGTCAGTGTATAAATATGTGTAGTGTGGATGCTGTCTTTTCTACAATACCTGCCATACAATACATAAGTAAATAAGCGATATTACGCGTAAGTTAACGGCGTTACTTTAGAGAGGATTAAATTACTTGTTTGTGGCTCTATGGAAATATTTTGAATTTATTTTGTGGCATTAAAGTGTGTGATTATTTCTATGTTGGCTATGGAATTGTTACCGGTACGTAAGAACTATTCCGTTCTAGTAATGTAATTAAGTAATGCTCTATTGTTTCACTTACCCACAGTACATACAGATAATGTGCCCTTTACCAATATCGGGGAACATTTACTCCGACACATTTTGCATTAAATGAAATGTGCAACATTGGAAATAATGGCTGCACTCTACACGACGCCGCAACCACCATTTCGAAACACAGTAAAAATAAATACCTTTGACCAATTGTTTGTTGCCGAGTGTCGCGTAGTCCAAACTGACGTCTGCAAAAATACGTCGGTTGAGGAGAAGTACATTTTTCATATGTTGGTACGACTGAACTACGCGGGAAATGGCTTACACTGCTTTGTACGCCACCTAGAAGCGACTACTTTCAGTCGAATACATGAAACGACACGTTTAGGACCTATGCGAATTCAGGTAACCTTTCGACTGAAAGTAGTCGTCTATCTGCTGTCGACCAAAATATTATGTGTACTCGAGTTTGAAGGTTGTTTGTGAAGTAACCAATAGACCTACATACAATCCAATAACATCATCATTTCCGTCGTTCTATTATACGTTAGTTCATGTAGGTTTGGAATTTCTAATTTATATTTTAATATTTTTTATCGCAGTTGGAACACAAAAAGTGCACGTTTTTAAGCGTGTTTCAACCATGCGTCACATTTAGGAATTATTATCTCACAAACCCGTCTTCCGATCGAATCCAAATTTTAGCACAATATACATTGGAATGTTGTATAACTGATGTATTAATTTTAAAATTTTGTGTGTTCAAGAAATAAAGTTGATATCATTTTTGTAAGATAACGTTTTCTCGGCTCGGGGTGGTTTGAAAATGTAGTACGGGGAATTAAGACATGGTTCACCAGTTAGCCACTCCGGTGAAAGCGGCACAGCGTTGCCAAGATGGGCTCCATGACACGTCATGGCACGCCTCGCTAGGAAGTGATGGGCTTCATATCAGCAACGCTGTACAGCATTTCCCGGAGCGGCTAGCTGGTGAACCATGTCTTAATTCCCCGTACAAACCTATATAAAATAAGTGAATTAATTTACGTATTTCACAGTCATACGGCATAACATTTTGATGTATAAGGATTACAACGCAACCAAGAACTACATTTTCAAACCACCCCAAGCCGAGAAAAAGTTACCTTACAAAAATGATAACAACTTTCGTTCTTGAACACACAACAATTTGAAATTAATAAATCAGTTATACAATATTCTAAGGTGTATTGTGTTAAAATTTGGTTTTGATCTGATGACGGGTTTTTGAGATAATAATTCTTAAATGTGACGCATGGTTGAAACACGCTTAAAAACGGGCACTTTTTGTGTTTCAACTGCGATAAAAAAAAAATACTAAAATATAAATTTAAAAATCCAAACCTACATGAACTAACGTAAAATAGAACGACGAAAAAGATGATGTTATTGGATTTTATGTAAGTCTATTGGTTACTTCACAAACAACCTTCAAACTCGAGTGCACATAATATTTGGTCGAATGACTAAGTCAATCGATGGTTAAAAGTAGTCAATAGTCCCATCTCTAGCAATTTATACAGGAACGGGTGAGCCTACATGCAAGACATTTCAAAGCACCAACAATTGATAATGCTGCCATCGTTGCTGGTGTAGCGGCAGTAACACAGTTTGACACCAGGTATCGCCACGGGCAAAGTCTAAGGTGTGGTGGCAGTAACAAGTTTGCCACCAGGTGCTGCCAACGTGCAGAGGCAATCCAAAGACTTAAGTTTTCACTAGGGCTAGCGGTTACCATGAGGACAGTTTTTGTTTGTTGACAAACGGGTAATAACGCTATCTGTTATTGGTACATGTGACAGTACCTGGTGGTTCTTTAAATAAAAGTGTGTTCATCCCACTATGGCAGCAGTAACACAGGTTGCCACCAGGTACTACCACGGGCAGAGTCTAAGGTGTGGCCGCAGTAACATAGTTTGACACCTGGTGCCGCCAACGTGCAGAGACAATCCAAAGACTTTAGTTTTCACTAATACCCCGCTTAGACGTCCCGGTTGTGATCGCGATCAGGTGCCGATCCAGATTAAGTCGGGACGTCAAAACGCAACAGGATTACATTATCGCGATTATTTTTCCCTCCAACAGGATCAGCCCGATCCCGTTCCCACAACGAGATAATCGCGTTCGTGACCATTGCGATCGTCGGTGTGTTCTATCCTACTGCTGTGTGAGTGAAGTACATCTTATTTTCTGACTATATTCAGAGGAACGTCATTCTCGCCGAATAAATCACGAATAGTATCTACATCTTCAAGACACACGTCATCATCAAGTCATCGCAACGTCATCGCCATCGTCATAGCACCGGAAGTTCCTGGTTCTACACAGTCGACCCCGTCTGGCCACGTGGAGCACACATCACGCCATTACAGTCAGTGCACCTTCGTTCATAATTTCATTCTTTTAATCAACCATTACATCTCATCCTCACTTCGTCACTCTACTGCACTGTCTGGTAACATCGCCTTATCCACGCTGCTTGCCTACCAACTGCACTTCAAGGATATTGACCAGAGCCAGCAGTTTTTCGTCGCATATCATCGCTAGTACACGCTAGTCAGAATACATAGCGCCTGTAGTCGTATTGCCTTCGTCTTGAGTACTGCTGTAGAGGCACTACTTTCATCGCTAATTCTTTTTCTCCACGAAACATCATCATTCATATTACATTAACACTTGCATACACACATACTTATACACAGCTCGTCTGCGAAATATTTCTTTCCAGACTTTCTCATTCATTATACATACTGCATTCATTCTCCCATTATCATCCAGTACTCGCCAGAGAGATATTCCTCTCCTGACGTAGGCACTTCTTCGTCATATCATCACCATCATCATACATTTTTGTATATAATTCCTTTGCATTCCCTTTCACATACCACTCCATTCCTTATATTTGAAGGCGACATCTTACCGCTGCGCCATACAGCCTTCCGTCTCACTTCACCCAGCGACCCATTTGACTCCTCCCCACATTTGCATCCTTTGTCAGTCGACTTCCCTGGTTTCCTTGCTCCATTCCTTCATCATTTCACCAACTCACTTTTTCTTTAATCTATCAACATCTCACCATGGGTAGGGGCAAGGGGAAAAATTCGCCAAATCGCCAAACTCAGAAACACACCACTCCCATCGCATCCGGCCCTTCGAGGAACTTCACCAACGCTCCGTCCGCCCCTCAGGGAGGGAGGGGGGCAATCTCCCCCCCAAAAATCACGACCAGGATCCCCACCCTACTTCCCGCTGGAACCAACTTCCAACTACCGGGTCTAGTGAAACAAACTCCAAGCCGTCCAGAAAAAGCGGGCCGGATCTGACTCATCCGATACCGAGGGGACAGCCCACCGCTTTCGCCAGAGGGTTCATGAAGGGATGGAGGAGGCTCCATCAGTAGTGGTTTTGTGGGGGTTCTGGCCCCTCCTCCTCCACACCCTCCACACAAGATGGCGGCAGCCCGATAACTCCCGAACGCATGGTCGAATTTTGACGAATGAGGTGTCATTGAACTCGGGCTGACACTCCCTTTCCAATGGACAATATATTTCAACCCCAAAAATAAAACCTAGCCCTACTAGAGGGTGAAATTGAATTTTTTAGAGAATCTCTGTTACCAATTGCAACATGTGAGAGTTTGAATGCCGATATGGATTTAAACGTTGTTCCACATAAAGTGCATATGTTCGGCGGAAAGCCACTATGAATTAGCATGCCCACTCATCGCTTTTGTAAGAGGGTGGGGGAGTGGATCCCTATGGATGGGTTATTGTTGACGGGTCATTGTTGGCGGGGTCATTGTTGTCGAGTCCTTGTGGACGAGTCCTTGTGGACAGGTCATTGTTGACAGGTCATTGTGGACGAGTCCTTGTGGACGAGTCCTTGTCCCTTTGGACTGATCCCTTTGGACGGGTCCCTTTGGCCTGGTTCCTACGGACTAACCCATGAATTTATTTAAATTATGTCAAAGGGCCTAACTACATTTGTGTGTGTTGAATTGACGTTGTTCACCACTACTATAATGGAATAACGATATGAAAGGAAAGTGACGAAATACATGTGAACACGTGTGAAATGACCTTATTACCGTCCTCCTTGTGAAACAAGTCACATCCTGTTTTGCTTCATACGTGAGAAAATGTGAGTTCGAACCCGTGGTCGGATTTTGACGAATGAGGTGTCATTGAACTCGGGCTGATACCCCCTTTCCAATGAACAACATATTTCCACCCCAAAATAAAACCTACCCCTACTAGGGGGTGAAATTGTATTTTTTTTTTTTAGAGAATCTCTCTTTTCAATTGCAACATGTGAGAGTTTGAATGTCGATATGGAATAAAACGTTGTTCCACACAAGAGACATGTGTTTGGTGGATAGCCACTATGAATTAACATGCTTGTTTTTGTTTTTTGTTTTTTACGCATGCCCACTCATAGCTTTTGTAAGAGGGCAGGCTTTTTAAAAGATGGCGGCTGTAGTGTAACCTAACCTAACCCAACCCACGAGTGGTGATCAAAAAGTATTTTAAGTGACGCTTGTCGATTGGCAAACCAATAATCAAAGAGGGATATGTCATGCCTTTAGGTGATAGCCCCTTTTGATTGATCCCTGTTGATTGATCTCTGTTGATTTGTCCCTTTGGACTGGTCTCTGTTGACTAGCCCCTTTTGGACGGGGCCTTTTTGACAGGGGGTCATTTTTGATGGATCCTTTTTGACATGTGCTTTTCGACGGGTCCCTGTTGACGAGTCATTGCTGACGGGTCCTTGTTGATGAGTCCCTGTGGACGGGTCATTGTTGACGGGTCCCTATTGACAGGTCATTGTTGACAGGTCATTGATGACAGGTCATTGTTGATGGGTCCTTGCTGACAAGTCCCTGTTGATGGGTCCCTGTGGAAGGGTCCCTTTAGACCGGCCCCTTTGGACTGATCCCTATGGACCGGCCCATGAAATTTATCCAAATTATGTCAAAGGGCCTAACTACATTTGTGTGTAAAGCAGTGTGTTGAACTGACGTTGTTCACCAGTCCTTACTACTACAATTGGATAACGATATGAAAGGAATTGATTAACTAGACATGAGTTAACTACCAACGAAACACTTTGGCGACTCTGCTTGTTGTTGACCAATGAGTAGGGTTTTAGAAAAACTGTTTGCTATTTTGGGTTATATATAAAAAATGCTTAGACCTTTTGAGTGACTATGTTTGCTAAACAAGACATTATACCAGACACGATTAGGATTCTTATGTAGCTCAGAGAAGGAAAGAATTTCTACAGAATCTGTTGACATTGAATATAGATTTAGGTATTAGGAAGTCATTTTGAAGGCCTTTGTCTGGAGCGTGGCACTCTATGAAAGTAAAACTTAGACAATTGGTGTAGCAGAAAAGTGGAGAATTGAAGTGTTTGAAATGTGGTGTTACAGGAGAATGATGAAGATTAGATGGGTAAATAGGGTTACTAACAAAGAGGTATTAAGACGAGTGGGGGGAGAAGAGATGTATCTGGCGACTGTTAATGAAGTAAAGAGATAGGTTGGTAGAACACGTACTAAGACACCCAAGAATAGCAAACTTAGTTAAGGAAGAAAGGTTCGAGGACGAGAACTGTAGGGGTAGACCAAGTTTAGAATATGTTAAACAGATAGCCTTGAATGTAGGGTGTGGTAGCTATATAGAGATGAAACGATTAGCTCGGGACAGATAGGCGCTGAGATCTGCATCAAACCAGTCAAAGGACTAAAGACTCAAACAACAACATGTAAGTTCACTAAAATAATGTTGTGTAACGGTATATGTTAGTCAACGAACAGTAATGCATTACTGAAACCCATGACACGATACCTAAGAGCTTTTCTAAAATGATTTTAAAATGCCTTTAACCCTATATTGAACACCCAGTTCACAAGACTCATAACTGCAATGTTATGGTAAAACAAAACAAAATCTATATTTCAAAACAAGCAAGTGGTTTAGTCAATGTATACTGGAAACAGTTTTGTAAACACTCAAGTCCTCAAGACTAATTAAATTAGTAACTGTCAGGTTGACCGAGTGGTTAAGGTGTTTGACTTAAGATCAAATTTTCTGTATAAGGAAGCAAGGGTTCGAATCCCTTACCTGACATAACTATTGCCTTGACATGGCTTGGCCACACTGCATTATTATGACACTCGGTACACAAACCATAGATATAGTGTATTGTTTAAGGCCACTCTCTTTCTGAACATAGTCAGAGACTGTTGATGGTTAACAATTGTATTAATAGTGGGACATGGGGATAGTAATTAAGAAAAACAGACAATACCCATACAATATTTTTATTAAATTCATTTTGTAATAGTTACACACTGAATTCAAGTCTATCTCTTTACCATTGTTCTATATAGATTTTTAAACACAACGCTTGTTGTAGATCCTTTTACAACTTTCTCCAGGTACTCTTGCTCTTAAAAACTGGGGAAGCCGCAATGGTTTTATAAACATAAAACCCTCATCCTCTTCTTTTTCATAATTATCATCATCATCATCATCATTATGAATATTATCATCAAAATTATTATAGTCATTGTCACCATCATTATCATCATCATCATCATTCTCAACATCACTAGAACTATCCAATTCCTCTTGTTTGTTTTCCACAGGGACGTCTTGTAGAGTCTGCGTTGCTTTTGATAGTGTTAAGGGTTTTTTGAACGATGGTATTTGTCCTAACATGCCTTTTTGAGGTGATGATGAATGCTTTTTAACAAACAATGCACTATCTTGAGCAGCAATATATTTTTCTTGGACTTGCTTTTTTATCTGGGTTAGAGTATTTTGCGTATTTAAATGTGTATTAATTTGAGATTCACAATGATGTTCTTTTGAAGTAAGTACGTTGGAGTCTTTTGTTTTAATCATTCCTCGACACTTTTTGGATCGTTGTTTTGAACATCGTCAAATAACAGTTCCATCTTTATTGTTTTTTTTTACAATATATGTATATCCTTTATAGAAGACACATGGCTGGCCATGACTGGTTGTTGAGACTTCCATATCAACTAATACATATGAATTAAATTTTAGTAAAGTCACATGAACAATCTTTAGATTACAAGTGATTTACACACTCACACACTTTCCTAAATGTCAAGATTTATGGATGTTGTTTTCCGCCAACAGCTGCTTACTGCGTATGACAAGGCTGGAGACTGGTAGGTGAGACGGTCTTTCACGATGTGAACACTGTAACAGGCAGTAGTCAACTGACAATATTCTTATACCCTAGTCAAGGTTAACAGGTACTTACTGCGTATGACAAGACCGTTCACTCGTAGGTTAGACCGTATTTTTTGTTTGTTGCTAAGGATTCCATATATACTCTAGACATGTTAGTTCTGAACACTTAGTGGTTAATTGTATATATTGAATTTAAATACACAGCTCATACAAGCACGTTTTGCGGATGGGAGGGGTGAGAGGCTGGCAAAAAAGGAAATGTTTTAGTTTAATGAAACGTTATGTCCTAGTAGGCGTGATTTATAGTAGACGCAATTGATAGTAGACGTAATTGATAGTAGGTGTAATCGATACTAGACGAGATTAATAGTAGACGCAATTGATACTAGGCGTGATTGATAGTAGGCGTGATTTGTAGTAAGCGCGATTTATAGTAGACGCAAATGATAGTAGGCGCGATTGATAGTAGGCGTGATTGATAGTAGACGCGATTGATACTAGGCGTGATTGATAGTAGGCGTGATTTGTAGTAAGCGCGATTTATAGTAGACGCAAATGATAGTAGGCGCGATTGATAGTAGGCGTGATTGATAGTAGACACGATTGATAGTAGGCGCAATTTGACATGGGTCCCTGTGGGCGGTTCCTTTGGACTGATCCTTATGGACTGGCCCGTGCATTTTATCCAAATTATATCAAAGGGGCCCGCCCACAGGGACCCGTCAACAAGGACCCGTCCTCCGGGACCCGTAAAAAAATTACTCCCCCTTTAAAAAAGACCCGTCCAAAGGGGCTAGTCAACAGGGACCAGTCCAAAGGGATACATCAACAGAGATCAATCAAAAGGGGTCAATCAACAGGGATCAATCAAAGGTTAAGTTAAGCTACGGCAGCCATTTTGGAACTTTTTGATCACACCTCGTAGGGTTAGGTTAGGTTGAGTTAAGCTACGACCGCCATTTTGGAACTAATTCTTAGTTTCCAAATATAGGCAATTTTGAAAATTGGACTTTTTTTTAAAAAAATGAAAAAAATGTTAAGTTTTGTTCTAACGTTAAGGGACTTAAAGGACATTTGTTAGAGTCTATATATGACTTTTTAGAATGATTAGTTTTCAAAATATCGTCTACTTTCAAAATTGAACCTTTTTGGATTTTGTCCCAGAGACCTGGGACTTGGTTTGTGGGTAGAGGGGGTAAATACCTGTCATTTTTATGTCAAACACATTTTTTGTGTAATTCATAGTTTACAAAATATAGCCCATTTTTAAAAATGATCAATATTTGGAAAAATGTCAAATTCCATGTTTTGTTCTAACGATTAAGGACATAAAAGCCATTGGTTTGAGTCTATATATGACTTTTTAGGATGATTAGTTTTCAAATTATAGCCTACTTTCCAAATATTTTTTGGAAAAATTTAAAGAATATATTTTTTTTTTTTTTTGACTGAGAATGGGTTAGACGTAGGTGTTGGAGTTAGCATATGATTTTTTAGTTTAAATATATAGCCTACTTTCTCAATTTACCTTTTTTGAAAAAATTGAAATGTATAATGTTTTTGACTAGGCGTGGAATGGAGTTGAGAGACCATCATTAACCTTAGAGTAGTTTGGATTCTTGGAATTTTAGTGTGTTGTTGTTGCTTACAAACATGACGGTAAGCATTATGCTATCATAAAAAGGGCTGAGATACTTTCCATGAACAAGAGAAATATCCTCTAAATACATTGACAAAAACAACTTGTGAAATAAGCCATTACGAATAGGGTACCACAAAATAACTTGTCAAATAAGCCATTACAAATAGGGTACCACTTTTACACCCCACTTTTGCACTCACTTTTGCACTCACTTTGCACTCACTTTTACAACTACTTTTACACTTACTTTGCACTCACTTTTGCACTCACTTTGCACTCACTTTTACACCCACTTTGCACTCGAACATTACATCATCTGACATAATAAAAATAGGCATGGTTGTTGTCGAGACCGAGATAAGAGTGGGGGTAATGAATTTATAGTGATAGGATCGGAAAACGCATTATCACTTTAGTATTGACATCAAGCAAAAATTTAAAAAAAAATCGTGTTTTTGACAGAGTGGGATGGACATAGTTATAAGAGTTGAGAGTCCATAATTAATCTAAAAGTACTCTGGAATTCATGGAATCTTAGTGTGTTGTTGTTGTTGCTTACAAACCGGTATGGTCACGTCAGGTGAAGTTAGCTAGGATTAGATTAGGATATGTTCAGGTAGTTTCCATAGTCACCGCTAGATAGCGGAAACATACTTTGCGTATCGCATGTGGCTATTTGACAAAGTTTTACTGTGTGAAAAAACGTGCTTGTATAACCTGTGTATATAAATTTAAAATACAAATAACCACTAAGTGTTTAGAACTAACATGTATAGCCTTGTATAGGGAATACATAGGGGTCCTTAACAACATAGAGTGTCTAACACACGAGTGTACAGCCTTTTGATATGCAGTAAGTACCTGATCACACCTACTATCAATTGCGCCTACCATTAATCGCGTCTACTATCAATTGCGTCTACTACCAATCGCGCCTGCTAGGACATGACGTTTCATTAAACCAGAACATTTCCTTTTTTGTCAGCCTCTCACCCCTCCCATCAATCTATGACGTCATAATCAGTCTTAAAGCAAGTCTAAACTTGTAGAACATGTCACGTGACAAAGTTAGGTTAGGTAAAGTTAGGTTATGTTAAGTGAGCTGAGGTTATGTCTTAAAATACCCTCTACCTTGTACTTTGTATAAACATTGACACTGTAACTTTATGATATCAAAAATGATCTGAGTCGCGCCCATGTCAAATTGCGCCTACTATCAATCGCGTCTACTATCAATCACGCCTACTATCAATCGCGCCTACTATCATTTGCGTCTACTATAAATCGCGCTTACTACAAATCACGCCTACTATCAACCACGCCTAGTATCAATTGCGTCTACTATTAATCACGTCTAGTATCATTTGCGTCTACTATAAATCGCGCTCATGTCAAATCGCGCCTACTACCAATTACACCTACTATCAATCGCGCCTACTATCAATTGCGTCTACTATAAATCTCGCCCATGTCTAATTACGCCTACTATCAATCGCGCCTACTGTCTTTCGCGTCTACTATAAATCGCGCTCATGTCAAATCACGCCTACTATCAATCACGTCTACTATCAATTGCGTCTACTATTAATCGCGCCTACTATCAATTGCGTCTACTATAAATCGCGCCTACTAGGACATGACGTTTCATTAAACCAGAACATTTCCTTTTTTGTCAGCCTCTCACCCCTCCCATCAATCTATGACGTCATAATCAGTCTTAAAGCAAGTCTAAACTTGTAGAACATGTCACGTGACAAAGTTAGGTTAGGTAAAGTTAGGTTATGTTAAGTGAGCTGAGGTTATGTCTTAAAATACCCTCTACCTTGTACTTTGTATAAACATTGACACTGTAACTTTATGATATCAAAAATGATCTGAGTCGCGCCCATGTCAAATTGCGCCTACTATCAATCGCGTCTACTACCAATCACGCCTACTATCAATCGCGCCTACTATCATTTGCGTCTACTATAAATCGCGCTTACTACAAATCACGCCTACTATCAATCACGCCTAGTATCAATCGCGTCTACTATCAATCACGCCTACTATCAATCGCGCCTACTATCATTTGCGTCTACTATAAATCGCGCTTACTACAAATCACGCCTACTATCAATCACGCCTAGTATCAATTGCGTCTACTATTAATCTCGTCTAGTATCGATTACACCTACTATCAATTACGTCTACTATCAATTGCGTCTACTATAAATCACGCCTACTAGGACATAACGTTTCATTAAACTAAAACATTTCCTTTTTTGCCAGCCTCTCACCCCTCCCATCCGCAAAACGTGCTTGTATGAGCTGTGTATTTAAATTCAATATATACAATTAACCACTAAGTGTTCAGAACTAACATGTCTAGAGTATATATGGAATCCTTAGCAACAAACAAAAAATACGGTCTAACCTACGAGTGTACGGTCTTGTCATACGCAGTAAGTTCCTGTTAACCTTGACTAGGGTATAAGAATATTGTCAGTTGACTACTGCCTGTTACAGTGTTCACATCGTGAAAGACCGTCTCACCTACCAGTCTCCAGCCTTGTCATACGCAGTAAGCAGCTGTTGGCGGAAAACAACATCCATAAATCTTGACATTTAGGAAAGTGTGTGTGTGTGTAAATCACTTGTAATCTAAAGATTGTTCATGTGACTTTACTAAAATTTAATTCATATGTATTAGTTGATATGGAAGTCTCAACAACCAGTCATGGCAAGCCATGTGTCTTCTATAAAGGATATACATATATTGTAAAAAAAACAATAAAGATGGAACTGTTATTTGACGATGTTCAAAACAACGATCCAAAAAGTGTCGGGGAATGATTAAAACAAAAGACTCCAACGTACTTACTTCAAAAGAACATCATTGTGAATCTCAAATTAATACACATTTAAATACGCAAAATACTCTAACCCAGATAAAAAAGCAAGTCCAAGAAAAATATATTGCTGCTCAAGATAGTGCATTGTTTGTTAAAAAGCATTCATCATCACCTCAAAAAGGCATGTTAGGACAAATACCATCGTTCAAAAAACCCTTAACACTATCAAAAGCAACGCAGACTCTACAAGACGTCCCTGTGGAAAACAAACAAGAGGAATTGGATAGTTCTAGTGATGTTGAGAATGATGATGATGATGATAATGATGGTGACAATGACTATAATAATTTTGATGATAATATTCATAATGATGATGATGATGATGATAATTATGAAAAAGAAGAGGATGAGGGTTTTATGTTTATAAAACCATTGCGGCTTCCCCAGTTTTTAAGAGCAAGAGTACCTGGAGAAAGTTGTAAAAGGATCTACAACAAGCGTTGTGTTTAAAAATCTATATAGAACAATGGTAAAGAGATAGACTTGAATTCAGTGTGTAACTATTACAAAATGAATTTAATAAAAATATTGTATGGGTATTGTCTGTTTTTCTTAATTACTATCCCCATGTCCCACTATTAATACAATTGTTAACCATCAACAGTCTCTGACTATGTTCAGAAAGAGAGTGGCCTTAAACAATACACTATATCTATGGTTTGTGTACCGAGTGTCATAATAATGCAGTGTGGCCAAGCCATGTCAAGGCAATAGTTATGTCAGGTAAGGGATTCGAACCCTTGCTTCCTTATACAGAAAATTTGATCTTAAGTCAAACACCTTAACCACTCGGTCAACCTGACAGTTACTAATTTAATTAGTCTTGAGGACTTGAGTGTTTACAAAACTGTTTCCAGTATACATTGACTAAACCACTTGCTTGTTTTGAAATATAGATTTTGTTTTGTTTTACCATAACATTGCAGTTATGAGTCTTGTGAACTGGGTGTTCAATATAGGGTTAAAGGCATTTTAAAATCATTTTAGAAAAGCTCTTAGGTATCGTGTCATGGGTTTCAGTAATGCATTACTGTTCGTTGACTAACATATACCGTTACACAACATTATTTTAGTGAACTTACATGTTGTTGTTTGAGTCTTTAGTCCTTTGACTGGTTTGATGCAGATCTCAGCGCCTATCTGTCCCGAGCTAATCGTTTCATCTCTATATAGCTACCACACCCTACATTCAAGGCTATCTGTTTAACATATTCTAAACTTGGTCTACCCCTACAGTTCTCGTCCTCGAACCTTTCTTCCTTAACTAAGTTTGCTATTCTTGGGTGTCTTAGTACGTGTTCTACCAACCTATCTCTTTACTTCATTAACAGTCGCCAGATACATCTCTTCTCCCCCCACTCGTCTTAATACCTCTTTGTTAGTAACCCTATTTACCCATCTAATATTCATCATTCTCCTGTAACACCACATTTCAAACACTTCAATTCTCCACTTTTCTGCTACACCAATTGTCTAAGTTTTACTTTCATAGAGTGCCACGCTCCAGACAAAGGCCTTCAAAATGACTTCCTAATACCTAAATCTATATTCAATGTCAACAGATTCTGTAGAAATTCTTTCCTTCTCTGAGCTACATAAGAATCCTAATCGTGTCTGGTATAATGTCTTGTTTAGCAAACATAGTCACTCAAAAGGTCTAAGCATTTTTTGTATATAACCCAAAATAGCAAACAGTTTTTCTAAAACCCTACTCATTGGTCAACAACAAGCAGAGTCGCCAAAGTGTTTCGTTGGTAGTTAACTCATGTCTAGTTAATCAATTCCTTTCATATCGTTATCCAATTGTAGTAGTAAGGACTGGTGAACAACGTCAGTTCAACACACTGCTTTACACACAAATGTAGTTAGGCCCTTTGACATAATTTGGATAAATTTCATGGGCCGGTCCATAGGGATCAGTCCAAAGGGGCCGGTCTAAAGGGACCCTTCCACAGGGACCCATCAACAGGGACTTGTCAGCAAGGACCCATCAACAATGACCTGTCATCAATGACCTGTCAACAATGACCTGTCAATAGGGACCCGTCAACAATGACCCGTCCACAGGGACTCATCAACAAGGACCCGTCAGCAATGACTCGTCAACAGGGACCCGTCGAAAAGCACATGTCAAAAAGGATCCATCAAAAATGACCCCCTGTCATAAAGGGCCCGTCCAAAAGGGGCTAGTCAACAGAGACCAGTCCAAAGGGACAAATCAACAGAGATCAATCAACAGGGATCAATCAAAAGGGGCTATCACCTCAAGGCCTGACATATCCCTCTTTGATTATTGGTTTGCCAATCGACAAGCGTCACTTAAAATACTTTTTGATCACCACTCGTGGGTTGGGTTAGGTTAGGTTACACTACAGCCGCCATCTTTTAAAAAGCCTGCCCTCTTACAAAAGCTATGAGTGGGCATGCGTAAAAAACAAAAAACCAAAAACAAGCATGTTAATTCATAGTGGCTATCCACCAAACACATGTCTCTTGTGTGGAACAACGTTTTATTCCATATCGACATTCAAACTCTCACATGTTGCAATTGAAAAGAGAGATTCTCTAAAAAAAAAATACAATTTCACCCCCTAGTAGGGGTAGGTTTTATTTTGGGGTGGAAATATGTTGTTCATTGGAAAGGGGGTATCAGCCCGAGTTCAATGACACCTCATTCGTCAAAATCCGACCACGGGTTCGAACTCACATTTTCTCACGTATGAAGCAAAACAGGATGTGACTTGTTTCACAAGGAGGACGGTAATAAGGTCATTTCACACGTGTTCACATGTATTTCGTCACTTTCCTTTCATATCGTTATTCCATTATAGTAGTGGTGAACAACGTCAATTCAACACACACAAATGTAGTTAGGCCCTTTGACATAATTTAAATAAATTCATGGGTTAGTCCGTAGGAACCAGGCCAAAGGGACCCGTCCAAAGGGATCAGTCCAAAGGGACAAGGACTCGTCCACAAGGACTCGTCCACAATGACCTGTCAACAATGACCTGTCCACAAGGACTCGTCCACAAGGACTCGACAACAATGACCCCGCCAACAATGACCCGTCAACAATAACCCATCCATAGGGATCCACTCCCCCACCCTCTTACAAAAGCCATGAGTGGGCATGCTAATTCATAGTGGCTTTCCACCAAACATATGCACTTTATGTGGAACAACGTTTAAATCCATATCGGCATTCAAACTCTCACATGTTGCAATTGGTAACAGAGATTCTCTAAAAAATTACAATTTCACCCCCTAGTAGGGGTAGGTTTTATTTTTGGGGTTGAAACATGTCGTCCATTGGAAAGGGGGTGTCAGCCCGAGTTCAATGACACCTCATTCGTCAAAATCCGACCACGGGTTCGGGAGTTATCGGGCTGCCGCCATCTTGTGTGGAGGGTGTGGAGGAGGAGGGGCCAGAACCCCCACAAAACCACTACTTCCATCCTCTTCAAGGCGGCATTGTAATATTTCCCCACCACCCAAAGTTCATCCTTCTCCACACGATCCACGCTTAACTTCCACCGCCCCTATCTCCAACTTCGCCCTCTCAGACGCCGCACCAGTTTCTATTCCCCCAACCCTCCTATCCTATGCCACCAAGGCTTCCGAGCCAACGTACAAACACGTCTTCCTCTTTCGTGGCCACAATTTTGCCAACAAATACCAGTTTGCCGAAGCACTGCGTCGCACTCTTGGCCACGCCAAATTCACCGCCACGGCCTCTACCAACGGCGTGTACGTTAAAACGGACGACGCCGCCACCGCCACTGTACTTCAGAGCCCGAACGTCGTTCGCGAACTTGGCCCCAACGTCACCGCGGAGCCTCTTCGCGCCCGCCAAAGCCCCGCAGTCCCTCCCCTACCCCAGCGCCAACCACTCTTCTCGTGCGTCATCCGGGGTGTGGACCCCGAACTCACCGAGGAGGCGGTCCTCCATGAACTTCACCTTGAGCAGATTGACGCGAAGAAGGCTTTTCGCATACGTAATGCGGACGATCCAACCTGGATGGTGCGTATCCTCCTGGTCGCCCAGGCAGAGGTCGACTGCCTTCTTACCACTGGGGTTTTTCTCTATCGATACCACCACTGTGTCGAGCCCTCCAAAGCACAGGCCCTTGTCGCCTTCGTTGCAATAGGTGCCTACAATATAACGCTCATTCAACTGACCAATGCCGGGAACCCCCGCGCTGCGGTCATTGCTCCCAACCTGCACACACCACCGGACGGTGCCCAAACCTCGCCCAGCCCCCTCGTTGCAACCAATGCCACGAGCCACATCCTACATACTCCTACAAGTGTAAGACCATCGAGGATCTGATCAGGTTCATGGTCATATCCATTCAGAACATTCTGCCGTATAATCGCCCTCTCTTCCTGACCCAACTTCAGTACGCGGCCCAGCAGATCTTCGGGGTGCAATTCCATCCTTCGTTCTCGGGCCCTCTAACTCACTTCACCTTCTTCCCCTACCCCCGCGTCACCGCAGTATAAACCAACAATGGCCCAACAACGAACTAGGAACCGAACTCCCCATAACATCGCCATCCACTATCAGAACGTCTGCTCCTTCAACGCCCGCCGCACACTACTGAGTCACACCCTATCCACCCACCACGTAGATGAAACTTTTCTCCGGAGCGATCAACACGCCCTACTCCCCGGATATACCCTTCTAAGAGCGGACCGTCCCCATAACCTAGGCCGTGGCGGATCTGCACTCGCTTACCGACCACGCTTCCCCATCCGCCACCATATCCCCCTCCCCCCCCCCCCCCGCCCCTACACTTTCCAGAGAGCCTCATCTCAACAGTTTACTTCCCATCCCGCGTTCTCCATCTTGCAACAATATACACCCGTCCTCGCCATCCTCTTCCAAAAGGTTTTATTGCCCATGTGGCTGAATCCTTCCCCCACTTTATCATCATGGCTGATCTCAATCTACATGATCACACGGCTCGCGAACTCCGGAGCCTCGACATCTACTTAAACCACATTAACGCCTCGCTCGTCCCCATTCCACAACCCACGCGCCCATCCTCCCAAACCACTCCTGATGCCATCATAGCGCATAATTCCCTACTCCACCTCCTTCACGTTTCAGTCTTACCTCTCATTGGAGGCGATCATGCCCCTGTTTTATTATCTTTTCACATTCCCAATCGAAATGTACCTAACCCACCTCCCGTTATGGTTCAAAACTTCTGCTCGTCAAATTGGCCAGCTTATCGCCTGCAGATCACGGAGCGTTTGCGAACCGACACCTTACCGCTCAGCTCCCAGGAAACGGTCGATGCCTACACGAATCATCTACAGGATACGCTCCAACAAGCGGCACAACGCCACGTCCCCCTTACCCCATTGACCCCAAACCGACCACCTATCCCACCCAAAGCTAGGCGCCTACTAGCACTCTCCCACTCCTATCATAACTCCTACCTCCGCACCCGTGACCGCTACTTCCTGCAGCGGCATCGACAGATACTTCGCCAGGTAAAATCATACATTGAGGCACACAAGCGACGCTCCTGGCACAACACCTGCTCATAATTAAATGGAGTATCGCCCTCCCTTTCTCGCTTCTGGAGTCACCTCAAACGCCTCACCGGCAAGACCTCCACTCCACAATACCCCATTGTCTATGACAACGTCGCACCACCTGACGATCTGGCAAAACTAGCCATCTTTGCTAATCAATTCGCCCGAGTATTCCGAGACGCACCGGACCCAACGTTTATCTACGACGATAACGATTTCATCTCAACGGTACCTCAACGCCCCTATCTTCAGCCCTCCCCTAACCATGCCCTCTCCCCCCACCCTCTTGACGACCCCATCACCCCCATCGACATAACCATCGCTCTCTCCCGCACCACCAACACCACCCCTGGTCCCGACTCCATCAGATACCGTCACCTCAAGGATGCACCACCTCCTTTCTTCACCGCTCCAGCCCACCTCTATAACCATCTCCTTCGCACCGGTTTCTACCCTACCCCCTGGAGGCAAGCCACGATGTTCCTCTTCCCTAAACCAGACAAACCACTTTCCTCGCCCGATTCCTACCGTCCCATCTGCCTGACCGCCGTCCTTTCAAAAACCTTCGAGAGAATCCTCACCAAGCGTATTCATACCCATCTTCACAGACACCAGCTCTTACCCCTCTCCCAATGTGGCTTTCGTCCCCACCTCTCCGCCCAAGACCAACTCCTCCGTCTCTCCACCCTAATCACCGATAACTACAACCGCCCTGCTCCCACCCTATTCATCGCCTTCGACTTCCAGAAGGCTTTTGATACCGTCTGGCACGACGCACTCGTCCTCAAACTTCACTATTTCCATCTCCCCCACACTTACCTCCGCTTCCACAACACCTTTCTCCGCCACCGCACGGCAAGAATCCGCACCAACGGCCACTACTCCCGCCCCATCCCTTTCAAACAGGGCGTCCCCCAGGTCACCGTCTTCTCCCCACTCCTGTACGTCCTCTTCGTCGCCGATATCCCCCAACCATCCCCTCCAATGCAACTATTACAGTTCGCCGACGATACTGCAATAGTAGCACCTTTTCCCACCGTCACCCATATAAACTCTCAAGTCCAATCTTATCTGGATCTTTTCTCCTCCTGGTGTGGCAGATGGCACCTGCGCCTAAACCCCACGAAGACCCAAACCATTCTCTTTCGTCCCCGTCGGCGAGCCTCTATGCCAACTCGAAATCCCGACAACCTCAACATCCGACTACACAACCGTTGACTGGTCCCCGCCCGAACTGTTCATACCTTGGCTTGCTCTTTGATGAGTTCTTCACCTTCCGCCCTCACTTCAAACTGAAACTCCCCGACGCACGCAAGCGCGCCTATCTCCTGAGGCACTTGGCAGGGACCACCTGGGGCCTCAACGAAAAGTTACTACTATATACATACAAGGTCCTAATACGCACCTTCTTAGTGTATGGGCATCCGGCATGGGCAGGATTCCCCGAATGCCCCCTTCGCCCCTATCTCGCACTAGAGCGCTGCCTCCTCAGGGTCGCCATGCGGCTGCCTTTCACTTATCGAACGACAGACCTGCTGGACAGAATGCCACTGCCATCGCTCACAACCTACATCGACCTTCGGCATCACCGATATCTCCTGAGAGCGCAAAGAACCGGCAACCCAATAGTCACGCCACTCCTCCAACAACCGCATCGCGCCCCGGTGCGCACAAAACTGGGCATCTACAGTCCTTCCTCAGAGTTTCTCACCGCAATCACACTCAAATACTGTCACTCACACAACGGAATCCATCACCTACCATCAAAGTGCTTCTCTTAAGATTACAGCCATAATAATCACCCAATTCCATTACGTAAATGCCCCATAGTCTACATCAGCCACACCCTAAGAACCAACTACTATTCCCCTCCAATCCCCCTGAATTATAGGCCCCAACCAAAGGCTCTAGCACCGACCTACGGTATAAGTAGCAACCAATGGTTCAAGCAGCAACCAATGGTTCAAACTTCCAACATCTCCACCACACATATCTTACACCGTTAACATCATAACTCTTCAACTACTCATTCATTTCATCCGTTACTACTCCCCCCATCTCAACTCTTAAATTCGCCACTGTCCCCCTATTACCAACTAAATTATTATTTTTTCCTTTTCTCTCTTTCTTACTTTTTCTTTCTTTCTCTCTCTATTCTACAATACCACTCTACTTCTCATCTCAACAAACATCTTTCATTACTCCCTTCTCATCGACATCATTCATTATATTTTTTAAAACAACTTATGATCTGGACGTAAATACAGCCCCCCGTTTTTTTCACCTCACTTGCTTACTTTAAACATCCAAATTCCCGAGCAATAGAAGTTACTTCATCTACTTTGGCACATGCAGCAGTTGTTTCCGTGTTTTCCGTGTTTTCTTTGTTTGTCGAAAATTTCCGATATTTAAAATTATAGCTCCATACAACAAAGCAGTCACCCTTCTCCCCCACACCACCATTTCTGCATCTAATCTTCCCTTCTCGAAACAATACTTCGCCCCCACGCACTTCTCCAACTTTCACAACAATGCCCCAACTCAAAAATTCCAACACACTTTCTTCCCAATCCCAAAACCAAGCCCACCCATCACCAAAATCTACACCTCTCCCAAATAGCTTAACCCCTTGGCCCGAAAAGACGGCGAAACCGCCTAAGGGGGCCCGCCGCCGCTTGGGCAATAGCCATGCGGCGGAATGAAACGACTGCTATATATATATATGAGTGAAGTAGGCAGTGGAAATGATGGCCATTTTGTATTATCTTGTGTTTTGAAAGCGAGAAGTATGTAATGCTGGCCTTGAGGGTTGTATCTATGTTGGTTAATATCAGATATATGAAGACTGAGTAACACAAAATGATGGATAGAGACAAACATAGGCCCTACCAGTGTTTAAACGCTGAAAAAAGAATATTAGCGTTGGGGAAAGTCGATGAAGACGATAAATAAAGACATAAATTTATCGTCATAGACATAGGAGGGATACCGATAGGGCCAAATGACTCTGGACGAACAAAGAAGTATTTATGCCATAAATAGCCTAGACCTGTGCATAAATATTTCAAAATATTTTTATTTCCACACCAAGAGTAGGCCTTGCCTACACATCTCCTCAGAATTTGTATATATTTAAAAATATATAAGGAGCGTTCAAAAAGTAACGAGCCGGAGGCTGTAATGCGCAAACCGGTGACGACATCGGCTAATCGTGGCGTATGTAACGAGGTGTGGTTCCGACCAGAGCGTGGAAGGTCACCGCCCATCGCTAGAGGGCACGCGTGCACGTCACGTGACGATACAAAGCGAGCAGCAGCATTCATCAATCGTCCAACCAAGACCAAGACAGTAGGCCATTCGACATGCTTCCTGGCGTGGTTGAAGACTGTGGGGCACCCATTGGGCACACACTTTCCGCAAGTGCAATCGTTCCTTCATGATGGAGTGCACACTTCCTACGCTCAATCCGACCACGGCGGCTATGGCGTCCACTGTCACTCGGCGGTCCTGGGTAATGAGTGCATCAACCAGCTGGACGTTGTCATCGGTAATGCGGGGAGGTGCCCCAGACCGGGCATCATCGGCTAACGACACCCGTCCTTCTCTGAAGTGCTTGTGCCACGCCTTGACCCTTGCAAGGGACTTGCAGTGTTCGCCGTACACTTGTGACATTCGGCGATGAATGGCCGTTCCCCCTACTCCTTTCGCTGTCAGAAACCGAACAACACATATTTTCTCTTCGGTTGACGCCTCCAGTTCACTGTTTGCAATGCGACTGGCAGCGTTGGACGATTGATGCATGCTGCTGCTCGCTTTGTATCGTCACGTGACGTGCACGCGTGCCCTCTAGCGATGGGCTGTGTCCTTCCACGCTCTGGTCGGAATCACACCTCGTTACACACGCCACGATTAGCCGATGTCGTCACCGGTTTGCGCATTACAGCCTCCGGCTTGTTACTTTTTGAACGCACCTTATACATTAGCAGGTTCAATTATGTATAAAGAATAACTGAAATACTTCAAAACTGGAGGAAACAAACAAAAGTTCTGCTATAACCCTTGGAATTCAAAAGTTGGCAGACCTTAGCGATGTCATGCTGTTTTACTCGATTATCCTGTTGTTTCATGATGGAACGTCTAAACACGTACCAATGACAAAAGCCGTTGATCGCGATTGGACATTATCCAGATCAGAGAAAATCGGGATCGCGACCGAGACGTCTAAACGGGGTATAAGGCTAGCGGTTTCCATGACGACAGTTTTTCTTTGTTGACAAATCGGTATTAGGCTAGCTTTTATTTGAACATGTGACTGTATCTTGTTTATTTATGTTTTCTTGTAGAGACGATAACTGCCGTCATTTTGAACCAATCACTTTGAAATGTAAAATACGTATAACCATTCAAAATCTCGGTGGAATTAGTTAATGGGTAAAATCAGACCAAGGGGTTGAAAATGGAGGGACTTTTTCGAAAAAGTGAAATATCACTATAACTTTCTTAGTATGGGAAAAATCGAATCCATTCTAAGTCAGTACTATTCTTCGGGTAAGGGCCAAAATCTTATCTCAGTAAAGTTTTTTTTATAGCACTGAGCATTGACCAAACGGGTGGAAAAAGTGGAGTTTTGAGTGGGAAATAAATCAGGGGCGTATATAGGGGGGGTCCAGAGGGCCCCTCCCCCCGACATTTTTGTCACATATTATATTTGTTTATGAATTAAAATGTTAAAAAATAATATACTCGCACTTGTCATGTACTATTGTTACTAAGCGACGTATGGCAACGTTGCAAAGCGAATGTAGAGCGATGTAAACAGTGTGACAATCAGTTAGCTCTGATCTTATGTGTAACAACATAACGTCTTATTACTCTCCAGTGCCTTCGCTCTTATGAACCTACCAAGAACAGCAACAAGTGCCCTTGAAGTGTGACTACAAAATTCCCTAACTTTTATACCTTTATCAAACTTTTTGTAAATATGCCTCTCTCTGTAGCTACCGGTACTGCCGAACGGAGTTTGAGTTGGTTGAAAACATAATTAAACAAGAAGTTCCGTCACGAACTAAAGAGCCTACTTTTCTTAAAATGTAAGTTTCATGCCAATGATTAATCTATATGGATCTATCTAGAATAATGACGAAATTAAGTTGGTAATATCGAAATTACTAATTAGTTCGAAATACAGTATACCTGGCATAATTTAGCCTAATAGAGAACTACAGTTGGCAGCCCTGGTGACTGAATATATTCTTAGCTCCATCTCTTAAGGTACACAATACAAAATTTGGTTGAAGTCCAATGGATAGCATGGACGTTACATGCAGTTAAATATTGGATCTAACAGCGCGCGTAAAATCATGTTGGCAACAATGACATACATGTATTGGTCAGAAATAATCTGAAATAATACGATCTATTGTTGTGTCAATTTTGAATGAAATCCATTAGTTAGTATAGAATTTACATGCATTTTAAAATTGGACCTACCAGCAGGCTTATAATAATGTTGGCAGCACTGAAATATATCAGTTACTTCGAATTAATCTAGAATGCCAGGTACTACACGTGCGCAAAGTTTAGAGCTATTGGCTTGCATACTTTCTGATATATTGATATTAGGGTAACAAAATAGAGACAGCATTTATTAACAGTTGTCAGCCCTGGTTACTCTTAAGAATCGGCATAGTCATATCTGTTATGGTACACATAGCATACACGAAATTTGGTTGAAATCCAAATGATAGTATAGAAGTCAAATGTATTTAAAGTTGGACCTCTCAACAGGCTTAGAATCATGTTGGTAGCACTGACGTATATAAGTTACTCCAAATTAATATATAATGTCAGGTACTATACGTGTACATAGTTTAAAGCTGTCGGCTTGCATACTTTCTGATATATGGGTATTTGGTTTTTTTAATGAGAGCATTTATTAACAGTTGGCAGCCCTGGTGGCTCGTAAGAATACGCTCAGTCATATCTGTTTATATACACATAGCACATACGAAATTTGTTTGAAATCCAATTGATAGTGTAGATATTATATGCATTTAAAATTTGGGCCTATCAGCAGGCTTATAATGATTTTGGCAACACTGCAATGTATGGCCTCCTGAAAATTAAACTGCAATATTATTATCTATACGTGTGCCAATTTTGAAATAGCTCCCATTCATACCTTCCAAGATATCCAACATGGAGCTCATATTTCAATTGCGATTTTTCAGCAGTTGGTAGCACTGACATCATTTTCAAATATGGCCGTGAGATATTCAGGTACAGATCTTTACTCCTACCAAAGTTTGTTTCGATTGCTGCAGCCGTTTAGGAGTTGATAGGGGGGACACACACACAGCCAGACAGACAGACAGACAGACAGACAGAAGGACATACAGACAGACACACATTTGCCCGATCTCATAAGTCTACTTTTTCCTAATTTTTCCAAATGTGAAAAGTAGGCTAAAAATTCTACTTCTAATCATAGAGACACACATCTCACTGACGATGAAGTTATAAACTGATTTGGTACGCTTCAAGAAACCTTGACTTTATATTATAGTGTAAGTTGTAAATCAAAACAGTAATGTTAATTCTTTCCATGTGAACACTCTCAAGAGAGCAAGATGATAGTATTAATTGAAAGTAACATAAAATGGGCTTAGTTGTGCTTGACATTAACCAAGCATAAAACATCACAAAAAATTGGTTGTAAAAGTGATACTAGATAGCCTTAAAACTCATAATTTTGCACCAAATTATACAAAAGTTTCCGGGGAGAACCCCAGACCCCCAATTCTTAGGGGCCTATACCATGCCCCGTACCCCAAAAAATTGTGTTTGAATTTCCTAGATTGAGATGCCACCACGTATTGAAATAGTTGGTATGCGGAACAGAAGGCATATAAAAACTGAATGAACATCGTAATATAAACTTGATGCTCTTAATAGGGTCTAAGATTGAATCAGTTCCAGAGATATGACTACATGTGTTATTTCAACTCCGTGGTACAGTACTTTAAAGCGTTACTAGTTTATTTTTAAGACACTGTTTATGTTCAGCGAACCATAATTTTTTCAGAAGAGGAATATTTACAATATTTTTTCATAGATATTTTTCAGAAGATTAACCATATAATTGCCTAAATTTTCATAGATAATTTTAAGGATTTATAAATGTGTTTTTTTTCTTCAAATTATTCTTTTGAAACGTATTGTAAGAATATCCACTTTTAATTTAAGTTTTATTCCTTAGAATAAGCATGTTTTCTCTTAATTGGGCTGAAGTAGAAACCATTGTTGTTTCGAAAAAAGTACACTTCAAATAATCTATAAATTGTAGACATTTAAGTGTATTTCTGTTAGTATTGCTTTGGCGTATAATTAGCTTAAGTGTTTCTTAGTTAATTCATTAATAAACATTCTTTTTTTTTTTTTACAATTTGAAATCCAGTGGTATTTTCTGATCAGAAATGTCAGGTGTTGGCACTCTTGTAAATATGGTGCTGTAATATGGCCACAGAATCAGCAATGATACCGTCAGCGAGAGTGATCAGGTTTATTCCTTTCTATGCCGAGCTTCTGGAACAGTTCCTCAACTTCACGATAGATAGTGTCCCTGGCACCAAACAGCATTCCTCGCACATTGAAGGTGTGATTCCTGTACCTATCTCCGTATTTTTCCCGAAAGTACGGAACGCAATCTTCATTGGTGGCCATTTTTTCCTTGTCAACCTCTTTAGCCTGATATGGTGCATTCATCTCAAACCTAATTGTTGGATCAAGAATATAGGCATCTTTAGATGTTTTCTTAAATGCAACCAGGTCACTAAAACCGCTCCTCCCTTGAGAGTCGAGTGCATGCACTTGCTCGTAGCATTCAAATCCTTATTGCTCAGCATGTTGTTGATTGAATGTTTTACTTTGTTATGTCTTCTGTTAATAAGCAAAGAATTAAAAGGACAATTTCCAAGTACATGACTTGGTGTTCCAGTCTCCTTTGCGCATCTTCTACATAGGGAATTGCCCCTATATCCTCGGTTATTACCAGGGAGTCTTCTGAGAAATAATTGAAAACTATTACAAAACGGAAACTTTCAACAACAACAAAAACTGATTACCACGCATGAAGGAATACTGGGTACAGGGAAAACTCTGCACGAGGAAAAAGAAATGAAGTTGTAGCGTGATCCTAAGTGGTCAGTTTACTCGTAAAAACAATCTTTAAAAAATCGAACGGGGAATGTCGAATAAAACAACTATCGGATTTGTTATTATGGATACTCGAGTTTAGGCTAAATTACAACCAAAACAACAGTCCTATTGAAAAACGAGTTATACCAATATTTTCCTTGTTTAATTCTGCGTTAGACTATATAAGCCAATTATTCTCAAGATTATTAATTATTCTTTCATTTGTGGTAGTATCAAAAATTGTCGGGACTTTTGACGTGATTTCTAGGAACCGCTCACTTAAAACTATATATATGTGGAAAACTACTTGACTGAGGGTAATGTAGTTTTTATATGTTATAGGCACAGGTATTGGTAGTATATATCCCAAGGTAGAATGATTTTCAACTACCCAATAAAAAGTTCTTATACATTTCCTGAAGTAAGGTTTTCTCAGCCAAGAATAAACCTACAGCAGGAAACATGGCCTCATTTTGAAGCTCTCATTCATGATTATCGGAGAGTAGGACGACTGTAAACGCACGGTAGTTATTGTTGTGTGTTGTGTTGCAGGTGGAGCCACCATCCCCGCAGCCTTCAGTGGACAGACTTTCCGTGAGTTTCGCTCCGGAAGAGAAGAGTGTATGCTCAGTGTTCACCCCTGGTTCTCCCCCCGCCATGAACACTGACAAAGTGCACTTCTCCAGGGAGAACACCGTAACAGGTGAGGGACATGTTTCCTTCTAATAGTTAGGGGTGGTGATTTTTAAGCATTTTTATATCAGAAATTTAGCATTTAGAATTAAAAATTTAGTATTTAAAAAAAATGAAACAAAACACCATATTAGTACATTATGCAACGAGCCTATAATGGCAATAATTAATACACGAGTATGTTTATAAAACAAGCGTAAGCGACTTTTATAATTTCCTTACGAGTGTCTTAATTACCATTATAGGCGAGTTGCATACGACTGTTTATATTCGACGATAATTATAACTTTATTATATGCGGTGTTTTAACATAAATATTCATAAATATCTGTGGGATTCAGTTAATTCAGTTAGTGAACAGGGTGCGCAGGCTTTGCTGACTGAACAGAGCGAATGCGTGGGTCAAGGCACTCCGAATGCAAAGACCATTCACTTTGCTTGCCAACACAGAAATATGTTGGATTTTGAGCGCATGCGCGAAGGTATCCTTATCTAATTGGTCACACAACTGTTTCTTGAGCTCTGATTGGTGGGAGAAACTGTCGATGATACATAGCTGCAAACTTGGCTACTAGATGCCATCGCAAACAGCACCTGGCAACGAACGTTGGAACTTGAGAGCATTAATCAAATCTAACCTACAAATTTTGCTTCACACAATTGAAGTTAGTGGTAGGTTCTTTTACGTGCCATAAATCTATGGCATGGGCTCACCGGCAATACTTCCCCTCCAAAGCAAGGCATAGTGAGAGATTTTCAACGCTCTTAAAAAATCCGACGACTTCGGGCACGATCTTGGGAATAGAAGCTCAGCACGCTACTAACTACGCCATCCAAGCCGCCTTGTTAAAAGTTTAATAGTGAAATTAAAATGCATGAATTAAATTTTTTAGTTAATTTAAATTAATTAGGATAAAGTAACACAGAAGAAAATTACAGACTAAAGCATTACACAGAAGGGGAAAAAATATAGAAACAGTTTTTGGCTGCTCTCTGGTGAGAAACAGGGGAGTTTCTCTAATTTTTCTAACAAGGGGAGGATACGATGCATGGGTCACTGATTCGAACCATCTTTAGTAGACGTGTAGGGCATGACCAGGCGTATATCAGGTGCAAGTAGTAAGGTGCGCTTCTCAGCCGTTTCCGAGAAATTAATTAATTGCCATCACAGTGCGGCGTCTATGTGCGTTGTACGCGAACAAGAATTCAACGAGCGCGTGGTCCAGTGGTAAGAGGCCTGCTTCGTGACCACGGGATCACTGGATATATATTCTTTTTTTTTACCCATTGGCAATTTCCAACCAATATCCTTAGCATGAGTCACTGCTTGCGGGGTACGGGGTGGTCTGATGGTTCACTGACGTGCAATGAACGGAACACACTGGGCCTTCAATGTACACACATCAAAAAAAGTTTTGCATCACCTCGGTTCCAAGAGTTCCGGAACCGTTAAATACAAAGGGAATAGAGATCAACACAAACAACATTTCAGCTCGTTTTATTGCTCATGAGACCCACACATTGCATGTTGTACCATCATACAGCTAGACTTTCAGCATTTGTGGTCCAGATTGCAGTACACACCACTACCTCTAATACCCAGTAGCACGTCCTCTTGCATTGATGCATGCCTGTATTTGCCGTGGCATACTATCCACAAGTTCATCAAGACACTGTTGGTCCAAATTGTCCCACTCCTCAACGACAATTCGGCGTAAATCTCTCAGAGTGGTTGGTGGGTCAAGACGTCCATAAACAGCCCTTTTCAACATATCCCAGGCATGTTCGATAGGGTTCATGTCTGGCGAACATGCTGGCCACTGTAGTCGAGCGATGTCGTTATCTTGAAGGAACGCATTCACAAGATGTGCACGATGAGGTCGAGAATTGTCGTCCATGAAGACAAATGCCTCTCCAATATTCTGCCGATATGGTTGCACTATGGGTCGGAGGATGTCATTCAGGTATCGTAAAGCCATTTCGGAGCCTTCCATGACCACCAGTGGCGTACGTCGGCCCCACATAATGCCACCCCCAAAACATCAGGGAACCACCACCTTGCTGCACTCGCTGGACAGTGTGTCTAAGACGTTCAGCCTGACCAGGGTGCCTCCAAACACGTCTCCGACGATTGTCTGGTTGAAGGCATATGCGACACTCATCGGTGAAGAGAACGTGATGCCAATTCCGTGGGGTCCATTCAGCATGTTGTTGGGCCCATCTGTACCGCGCTGCATGGTGTCGGGGTTGCAAAGCTGGACCTCGCCATGGACGTCGGGAGTGAAGTTGCGCATCATGCAGCCTATTGCGCACAGTTTGAGTTGAAACACGACGTCCTGTGGCTGAACGAAACGCATTATTCAACATGGTGGCATTGCTGTCAGGGTTCCTCCGAGCGGCAATCCGTAAGTAGCGGTCATCCACTACAGTAGTAGCCCTTGGGCGGCCTGAGCGAGGCCTGTCATCGACAGTTCCTGTATCTCTGTACCTCCTCCATGTCCGAACAACATCGCTTTGGTTCACTCTGAGACGCCTGGAAACTTCCCTTGTTGAGAGCCCTTCTTGACACAAAGTAACAATGCGGACGCGATCGAACTGCGGTATTGACCTTCTAGGCATGGTAGAACTACAGACAACATGAGCAGCGTACCTTCGTCCTGGTGGAATGACTGGAACTGATCGGCTGTCGTACCCCCTCCGTCTAATAGGCCCTGCTCATGCATGGTTGTTTACATCTTTGAGCAGTTTTAGTGACATCTATGAACAGTCAAAGGGACTGTATCTTGGATACAATATACACAGTCAACGTCTATATGCCGGAGATCTGGGAACCGAGGTGATGCAAAACTTTTTTTGATGTGTGTATAAATGTATAGGCCTACCGGTACTTATAATATAATACACCTGACCGTGTATAATACCAATGTATTTGCAGTGCCGATACTGTTCATTATGTAATGTCACAAACGTTGACCCCCATACGATGATTTCAGAATCTCTTTTCCCGCGTACATAACACGTTGTCACAATTGACTGCAAAATAAACATTGTTCACGACACCTACATTGTTACGAATTGTCAATGTTTACCAAAAAAAATCACACTGCAAAAGCTCACCGGTGGAATGCGATCGTGTGCGTACGAAGTAGGGCTCTTACCATTACACCACGCTCTCATTGAATTCTTGTTAGCGTACAACGCACATAGACGTCGCACTGTGATGGCAATTAATTAATTTCTCGGAAACAGCTGAGAAGCGCACCTTACTACTTGCATCTGATATACGCCTGGTCATGCCCTACACGTCTACTAAAGATGGTTCGAATCAATGACCCATGCATCGTATTCTCCCCTTGTAAGCTCATTGGCACACATTCTTTGGCCACATTGTTTTACTTGTATTGAAAAAGGAGGCAAGGTTCCTTTCGAAACGTTTAGAATTTTAAATGTGATGTTCACACGGCAATATCCCAAAAGCATGAATATCATTAATAGTATTGCCGGCCGTGAAATCCTTCATCTAAATAATATTTTTATTGCAGCCAAATAGTCATAAGAAGGAAAGTGAAATACACTAAAATTGCGCATAATGCTTAATTGATTTTGTTATTTTGCTGCATAGTTCTAAATGGTAGCGTCCACATACGCATGCCTCTTGGTTCAAGGTAAGAAGTGTTGGTACAAATCCTAATATGGTGAAAACCATGTACACAAGAACACGGCCCTCATTAATACGGCCGGACCTCCGGTTTATCCGGATCGAAAATAATAATTTTAAAAAAAATACTGTACAGTATTTATTTTACGTGGTCGACTCTTGTTGAATGTCTTTTCCGCCAAGGATAGTTAAGGACAGGAATTGGAAGTACAGTACTCCCTCTGTAATCCGGCATCTCAGCTCTCCGGCACTCCCAGTAATCCGGCGTTTTGTATTCGAGTACGAGCTCAACACTGGATTTGATAATGCGTCCCCAATACTGTACAATGTTTCCCACGCAGCGACAAGACTAGTGTCTGAGTAAACAATGCATTGGCGCCAAGAGCGATGACTCACGCACGCCCCCCTCAGGTGCTTAGTGTAGGACAGTTGTACTGTAGTAGTGTTGTGTTGAAGATGGCATTCGTGCAGAAAAAACGTAAACATCTTTGTTAGATAAACATGAAATCATAAAGCGGCTTGAAAAGGGCGAAACGATAACTAGTGTTGCTAACGAATACGGTGTTGATCGAGCTACAGTTCATGACATAAGAAACAAGAATTTCCGTGATGAACTAAAGAGCCTACTTTTCTTAAAATTAAGATTCATGCCAATGATTAATCTACAGTATATGAACCTATCTAGAATAATGACGAAATTATGTAGGTAATATCAAAATGCCTAATTAGTTTGAAATATACCTGGTATAATGTAGCCCAATAGAGCACTACAGTTGGCAGCCCTGACGACTGAATATATTCTTAGTTCCATCTCTTAAGGTACAGATTACAAAATTGGACGTTACATGCAGTTAGACATTGGATCTATCAGCACGCGTAAAAGCATTATGGCAACAATGGCATGCGTGTGCTGGTTAGAAATAATCTGAAATATTATGATATCTTGTTGTGCCAATTTTGGATTAAATCCATTTGTTAGTATAGAAGTTACATGTATTTTAAAATTGGACCTATCAGCAAGCATAGAATCATGTTGGCAGCACTGACTTATAATAATTACTCCAAATTAATCTAGAATGTCAGGTGCTATACGTGTGCAAAGTATAGAGCTGTTGGCTTGCATACTTTCTGATCTATTGTACAGGCCCGGGGGGCTGTAACCCCTGAAAGCCACCCCCCATATTTTACTAAAACCACCCCAACTGGCAACATCATAAGACCAGAACATTATATTTACACAGAAAGAGGCGGCCACCCAGCTCGGGAGGTTAGCCAACTACTTGCGACACATACATAAACATCTACACAACAACTAACTGGGGCAGCTACGTCGACGGAATGCTGACCACGCAGCGCCGAGAACTATATGAATGGAGTCCTTATTGGAGCCATTATCTGTTATACAGTGTGCGTCGCCGAAGTCTGTTCCAGTTGCATCATCAGGTGAGACTCAGCAAAGTGCTCAGAATCCTTTACTTTGTGAACACCCACTCATAATTTTGTACACTCTACTTGTATAATTGCCTACATTCCCCCAAGAGGGACTTACAAATTCGCACTCACTGACCAATAAACACATGGTCAGTAAATTACACTTGTATTGATAATTACACTCCTCATTACATCCTCATACCCTTCCTGACTCTCGTCACGATTGACCGTGACCATAGTAGCCAGTAATTGCTTGGTCAGACTCCATTGTGCTTCCCGCACGCGACTCGACTACATAATGTCGAGCCGCTGACGTAAGCACGCCTATTGTGTTACTCATCCCGTCCAGCTGGCAGGCTGGTGTATTAGCCTGCATTTAGAGGTCCATCCCCTAATCAACACTTGCATCTTTGCAGGAACACCCCCTAGCGTTTAAACACTAAACAACACACTACACTAGTAAGCTCTCCCAGCTACGGGAAGCTACTCTCTCCTAGGAACCACCTTCCAAATTAGCACAGTGACACAAGTGTTTTATCCCTAACTACCCCCCCCCCCCAACTAAGGGATCTAAAACATATTGGTGGAGGCGCTGCTACCACGCGCAATAAGGGTAGGACTCATACAACGAGCCCTCGTGGTAGAAACGACCCGTACCGCACACATCCAAGCGAGACTATTTTTTTTCTCTCCTACATTACGTCCCACACTTTTTCTTTATTACACAGGGATTTGTATTATTACACCCACCCCCAACCTCCACATAGTGCAAGAACGGTGGAAATTAAATGACCATGTTTAGAACCACACTAAGAGACTTTGCGCACCATTTGTCGGCTAGTACAACTCCACTCCTGCCGAAGTTAAAAATTAAGAACAGTGACTTGATAACTGACCAGACTGCAGTACAACCTCTTAGGGAACTCGAATTCAAGGTATCAGAAATACGCGCTCAACACCCTGCAGCGGCAGCACAAGTCACCCATTTTACACGATCCCAGGCCAGTGAACACAGACAAGAAACACCAATATCCAGCGCTAGTGAAGTAGATTGCCTGCCAACGCTCCACCCCCTATTGTTGCAGCAACTGCAAATCACAGAGCAGAAAACTAATAATCTGCTCGAGCGCATCACACAGTTACTAGATACAGACACTGTTAAAGCAGACAGTCACACGACAGAGGCAGTCGTAGACATACACACTATTTTGGAAACGGTGAAACAGGATTTAGACAGGACTGTGGACGTTGTCAAATCCACACAGTACGACAACACACCATCAATCAGTGACGATATATCAGGTGACGAGCCACCTGGTAACATAACACACGTGTCGTACACGGGCAGACAGGGGTATGCACCCTCCCAGTACAGGGAAAAGGGGAATCGCCGGGAAAACCCGCCCCCGCAGCAGCAAACATACACCCCACCCTGGCGGAGACAGGAAAACGAACCACCGGGCAATAACCGCCAGACAAAAAACCATAAAAGGACGGGAAACTAGAAACACATACCCAAAGGGCCCGGAACACTATCCCCTCCCCGACGAACACCCGAGGGAGTTTAGGGATGAGGCACCCCGCCGGGCAGACAGGGGGGCAATACTTCCCAGAACTAGCTACACACCGCAAGCGGGGAGTTGGCGCAGCCACCCCGAGGGGGGGCGTACATAAAGTACAGGGAGACGAACGCCCACGTTTCCAAAATACGCTTAGACGGAGAGGTTCGGCCAGCTGATAAAGCGGCTGAGGTTCCTCCCCCAATACAACACCAGAAAGGCCCCTCGCTTAAACAGACTCGTAAGAGCAAGGGGAAAAAGCAGCCAGCTAAAGCCAAGGCTGACGATCCGCCCCCGGGCCGTTTCCAGACACACCCCGTACAAGGAGACGGCAACTGTCTGTTTAGGGTCATTAGCTTCCTAGTCCGGAACACCGAGGATCATCATAGGGACTACAGACAGAAAACGGTCCAACATATCCTGGCCAACTAGAAAGAGTACCGGGATTTGTATCGGACGAGCGGGAAAACCCATTCCAGACCGGGGCGGACTACCAAAAATACATGGGTACGGACGGTACCTATGCCGGCGCCGTAAAAGTGACCGCTCTCGGCAAGGTGCTTAAATTAAACATACATGTATACACTGATGTGCACTCGCCCCCGCTATTTACAACTGCGGGATTTGACAGGGACCTACACATACTGTTTACAGGGAACCCTAGGGCGGGAAACTATACGCCCCTCACAATCACGCACAAACAAGACGAAGGAAAACCCACACCCTCCAAACAGGAAACCATACCCCCTACACCACCACACGGGGCGGGAAGTGACCCCACACAGGCGCAGGGCGCGAGCTCACTCGGCATAGGGAAGCCAGCAACAGGAGTCGAACTCGCGACCACCTGGAACAAAAAACAGGGTAACAAGTGCAAACGTAGAGTCACATTTGCAGACACACCTTCCCAGGAGGGAGAAAACAGCAACACACCTACACAAAAACTGGGAACAGTCAATACATTAAACGTTCGCCAGAAGCCCTCTATTTTTACAGCGCGGGCAGTTAAGAGAGCAGGCAATGTACTCAGTGGGCGCACTTCGCTGACCGAGGCAAAGTACTCGAGACATGAAGTAAGCCGAGAGGCCAAGCGTGCCAAGTACGATAAGCGGCCAGCTCCATGCCTTCCCAGCACAAATGTTACACAGGGCTTCAACACTGGCGCACACAGTGACAAGAACATTACGCCAGTAGCAACAACAACATACACCCTATACAACACATCCTTGCAGGGCAAGGGACTCCAGGTATCGGCACTCACGATACACACCAGCATAAATGGCCACAGTGTGCAGGCCCTAATTGACACTGGGGCAGCGGTAAGTTGTGTAAACAGAAAACACGTTACCGAAGGGCAAATACACGGTGTCACGGGTGACATCCGGCTGGTAGCGGCCAATGCTCAGACGCTAGAAAACGCGGGGGTGGCAAACATATATCTCAGGCTAGACCATTTTGCCACAACACACCCCATGTTCGTTATAGAACATATTTCTGCGTCAGCCATAATTGGCATGGATTTCCTCGCTAAGTATGAAGCTAGCATAAATTTTGCTAGCGGTAAGATGCTTTTAAAGCATGACCAGAGGCTCACCACACATCCCATGATATACACCAGAAACACAGATGGGATTCGAGCGGAGCGAGAAATCCATGAGCACCAGGCCTCTACACTGCACACAATCAGCAAACACACAGACACACACACAGATAAGGCGGCCAATCAGACCCACAGACAGGACCTAACACCGAAGCAAAATAAAAGGCTCACGGAGCTCCTGGAGGCCAATAGGGATATATTTGCCCATTCGATGAAGGATCTTGCAGTGACAGACCTTATCGAACACCACGTCACACTCACCAGTGACCGGCCAGTCCACCAGCCTCCCTTCAGGGTGAGTCAGAGGGAGAGACACGCCATCGACACTCAGATCACAGAGATGCTCGAGGCAGGGGTCATTGTCCCCGTAATTTCGAATTATAGTGCCCCGGTCTTGCTGACCAAGAAACGGGACGGTTCCCACAGGTTCTGTACTGATTACCGTAGGCTCAATAAGTTAGTCGAAAATGACAGTTATCCCCTACCCATTTGCCGACACCTATTTGGATGCCCTCGGTGGGGGTAGCTGGTTCAGTTCGATGGATTGTTATAGTGGATTCTATTCAATCCCCGTCTATGAACCGGACAGGCACAAGCTGGCGTTCGTTACAGAGAACGGTCTATATACCTATACAAGGTTACCAATGGGCCTCCGTAACGCCAGCCAAACCATCCAAAAGCTAGTGGATAAGACATTTTCAGGTCTAAAATGGCGTTCAGTATTAGTCTACGTGGACGACATAACGGTCTTCTCCAACACCTTTGACGAACATCTCGTACATTTGGAGAAGGCTATCGCAAGGATTAGAAAGGCCAAATTAAGGCTTAAACCTGCGAAATGTCAATTTGCCAGACAGCAGATTAACATATTGGGCCATATCGTAAACAGAGAGGGCATTATTCCCGACCCAGCGAAGACTGACGCAATAACGGGCATCCCAATGCCCACAAATTTGAAACAATTGCGCAGTTTTATTGGGCTGGCCTCGTATTACAGAAAATATATCCACAGATTTGCGCACATCGCCCACCCCCTAACCGAACACACACGTGAAAAGACGCCCTTCAGCATTAAACAGGAACATATAGAAGCCTTCAACACACTGAAGCAACTATTGACCTCACCACCATTACTGTAACACTTCCACAGTGATAGGCCCACATTTTTACACGTAGATGCCAGCCAATTCGGGCTGGGAGCGGCCCTATTACAAGAAGATGCAGAAGGGCGCATACGGCCCATAGCTTTTGCCAGCAGGAAACTAACGGCCGTCGAGACTAGATACTCTGCCACAGAGCGGGAAATGATGGCATTTTCATGGGGAGTGAACTATTTTCGGGTGTACCTCTATGGTATCCAGTTCACGGTAGTGACTGACCACGCGAGCCTGCTTTTATGGGACAAATTCAAAAACCCAAATTCGCGGCTCAATAGGTTTATATTCCGCCTGTATGAATATAACTTCGTGGTCAAGAACAAGAAAGGCGCTACACACCTAGATGCAGATGGGTTGTCTAGGCTGCCAGTAGCCGACCCCCCAGATGACAGTAAGGACCACGAATGGGACGACATGCCCACTTTTGCCCTGACGGTGGTTAACATCAAGCAGGAGCAAGAACGTGATCCATACTTGAAACAGATTCTAATGGCACTAAAAAACTTGGATAAGGTGGATTCCAAGACGGCACGGCTGTCTAGGCGATTTTTCCTAGACAAAGACGGGGTACTGAAATTTAAACCCACAGCCATGCACGATAATGCACCTATAGCGGTTCCGGAGTCATTGAAAGAGAATATCATGATCGGACACCACAATAGCCCAATGGCAGGGGCACATTTGGGTACGCATAAAACATACCATAGAATCCGGGACAAGTATTACTGGGTAAACATGAAGGCCGACATAGACACCTTCGTAAAGACATGTCACACTTGCCAGCGATTTAAAACAAGGCCTGGCAAGCCTCATGGATTACTCAACCCTATTCCCGTAGGAGAGCTATTTCATAGAGTCGGAATAGATGTTAAAGGCACCATTACGACATCTCAAAAAGGCAATAGATACATACTGGTGGCCACAGAGTATTTCACCCGATATATGATCACAAAGGCTGTTCCCAAGGCAGACACGAACAGCATAGTCGAATTCCTATTCGACATAGTCACACGATATGGCCTATTCCAAACCCTACTATCCGATAGAAGTACCATTTTCACCTCGAGAGTGCTCCAACAGTTTTTGGAGGTACTCAGGATAAGGGCATACACGACCACGAGTTTCTCCCCACAAACCAAAGGACTCACGGAGAGTATGAATAAAATAATTGGAATAGCGCTAGCTAAATTCACGGGGGACACAGGGACAGACTGGGATGATTACCTGCAGCCCATTACATGTAGCTACAACACTTCCATATCCACGGCCACGAAACACTCTCCACACTTCCTGTTGCACGGATATACACCCAGAAGTCCCATAGACAACATATGCATCCCACAGCATTCTCTCCCGGACAATGCCGCCCGTCTAGAGCACTTGCAGATAGCTCGCATGGACGCCAGGAAGAACATAGCCGCGGCACAGAGAAAACAAAAAGAACGGTACGATCGGCAAAGAAAGACCGTGGAATACACACCCGGGCAATTGGTTATGGTTTCCAATTCCACCCGTAAGAAAAATGTGTCCGAGTTCCTCCTGCCACGTTGGTCAGGCCCCTTCAAAGTCTGTAGGAAGGTATCTGACCTAAACTATATCGTGAACGTGCGCCATGGACGCAAACTCATCAAAGACACTATACACGCCCGCCGTATGAAAGCATATCACACCCGCAAAACGACACCTACACGTAAAGGCGGGAACACTGTCAAAAGGAAGGGAAATCATTCCACGGGAGAGACGTGAAAAGAAGGCCAAGAAATAGCCTTCGGACCCCGATGGCCTCACCGGGATACGATCCTAACACTGCCAAACTGTCCCGGAGACACAGGCCTAAAAGGCACCAGGAATAATTACCCTGGACAAAGACGGTCTCGGACCCGCGACCTTATGAATACCAGGAATGCAAGGTCGGGTAACTATCCAGTTGAAGGATAGGGCAATAAGGGACAGTCACACTGACAGACATTCATATGCACAAAATAATACAAGATGTTCAGTAAAGAACATATAGCCTACTTTCTCCTCAATGCATGGGTATTGTTATAACCCTTTGTTCTTTTCAAGAAGTATGATTGAATGTTGGTTGTAGTAGCTTGTTGAAATACAACGTGCTATAGGGATATTAAACATGAATATGAGGTGCCCTTTGCTACTGCTACCTCTGTACCAAATTTCGTTCAATTCGGTTTCACCGTGTTTGAATTGATAGGGGGAATCGATTTGCACACATACTTGGCCAACATCTGCGAACTATTGGGCTGATGTTCTTGCAGTTTAGTCAGAATATGTTTCCCACATAAAGATATGGTGTTGAAAAATTTGGTAGAGACTAGATTATTAGGTTGGTCGTAATTACATTTTAGCTTTTAACATTTGGATGGCCGCGATTACGTTTCCGTCAAGATAGCGGTGATATAAAACATGACACTGAGGTACCCTTTGCTAGTGCTACCTCTGTACCGAATTCCGTTCATTCGGTTCCACCGTGTTCGAATTAATAGGGGGAATCAATTTTGACATAAAGATGGCCGCCATCCGCAAACTATTAGGCTAATGACCTAATAGATTGGTCAAAGGATGCTCCCTCCATAAAGGTATGTAGTTGCAAAATTTGGTAGAGATCGGATGATTAGGTTAATCGTAATTTGATTTAAGCTTTGAATATTCGTGTGGCCGCCATTACGTTTCAGTCAAGATGGCGGCGATTTAAACATGACACTGAGGTGCCCTTTGCTAGTGCTACCTCTGTACCAAATTTCGTTCCATTCGGTTCCACCGTGTTCGAATTAATACGGGGAATCAATTTTGACATAAAGATGGCCGCCATCCGCAAACTATTAGGCTGATAACCTATTAGATTGGTCAAAGGATGCTCCCTCCATAAAGGAATATTGTTGCAAAGTTTGGTAGAGATCGGATGGTTATGTCAGTCGTAATTTAACTTAAGCTTTGAACATTTGTGTGGCCGCCATTACGTTTCTGTCAATATGGCGGCGATATAAAAATTGACACTGAGATGCCCTTTGCTTGTGCTACCTCTGTACCAAATTTCGTTCCATTCGGTTTCACCGTGTTTGAATTAATAGGGGGAATTGATTTTCACACAAAGATGGCCACCATCCGCAAACTATTAGGCTAATGACCTATTCATTTGGTCCAAATATGCTTCCTCTATAGGGGTATGTTTCTGCAAAATTTGGTAGAGATCGGATGATTAGGTTAGTCGTAATTTGATTTAAGATTTGAACATTTGTGTGGCCGCCATTACGTTTCCGTCAAGATGGCGGCGATGTAAAACATGACACTGAGGTGCCTTTGGTAGTACTACCTCTGTACCAAATTTTATTCCATTCGGTTGCACCGTGTTCGAATTAATAGGGGGAATCGATTTTCACACAAAGATGGCCGCTATCCGCAAACTGTTACGCTGATGACCTATTGGTTTGGTCAAAGGATGCTCCCCCATAGAGGTATGTTGTTGCAAAATTTGGTAGATATCGGATGATTAAGTTAGTCGTAATTTGATTTAAGCTTTGCACATTTGTGTGGCCGCCATTACGTTTCCGTCAAGATGGCGGCGATATAAAACATGACACTGAGGTGCCTTTTGTTAGTACTACCTCTGTACCAAATTTTATTCCATTCGGTTGCACCGTGTTCGAATTAATAGGGGGAATCGATTTTCACACAAAGATGGCCGCTATCCGCAAACTATTACGCTGATGACCTATTGGTTTGGTCAAAAGATGCTCCCCCCATAAAGGTATGTTGTTGCAAAATTTGGTAGAGATCGGATGATTAGGTTAGTCGTAATTTGATTTAAGCTTTGAACATTTGTGTGGCCGCCATTACGATTCCGTCAAGATGGCGGCGATATAAAACATGACACTGAGGTGTCCTTTGCTAGGGCTACCTTTGTACCAAATTTCGTTCAATTCGCATTCACCATGTTCGAATTGATAGGGGGGGGACAGACATTCAGAGTACACACACTCTCACACACACACACACACACACACACACACAGACTCACACACACACATACACACACACACACACAGACTCACACACACACATACACACACACATACAGACACACTTTTTTCGCCCTGTGTTGATCTCATAAGTCTACTTTCATTTTTTTGCAAAAATCGAAAGTCGGCTAAAAATCACCTCCGACACCTAGTCACCAAACACGCAACTAGCGGCCCGGTGACACACATACATAACGACATCTAGTTACCACTAACAGGAATATATCCCCCCCCCCACGCATACAACAACACAAAATTTGGGGGACACAATATATATAAATAGCAGAAGGTTCTTTTCCATGGCGGAAAGCCATGCTCACAACAAGAGAGCGAGCAACCAAGCTCACACACACGTGCTGGACATATGCACATCGCCAGACCAGTAACAGATAATGCACACGTCAATGAAATTAGACACTATCGCAGCCAGCGATAACACACTCGTGAGTAGGCGACCTTCACTAGCTACGGACAACCTAAGAGTATTCCAGTCCTGGCTGGAACACACACAGTCATTCACGCCAGTTTTAAAATCCTATAACTCCCAAAATTAGAGTACGAGGGTCTTCGCGAAAGACACAAAATATTCACGCTAAAGTATATTTTCATCTGCTTGTCTCAAACACACGATACGCGCGCCATGGTACGTACCGTACAAAAAATTATAACACCGGGACCTTAAACCAAGGCGGGTGCGAGCGCACGATAACACGATGCAGTCGTGCCAAAAACAAACTAACCAATGGTATTTTTGGCGCGAAAAAACACAATCAGGGGCCACACTAGGGACGCTCAAATCCCAACAGACAACGCAGACATGAAACACGGAGTATTACACGGGATCCCGGGTCCGAATGCCCAATAATGGCGGACACCGTGGAAAACAAGAAGTGTCGACCAATGAAAGACCACTTACATACAAAACACGGGTTTTTTTTCATCATGACAGGTCAGAAAACTCTGCCAGCACGACTAGACACCGAATAGACCCATTTACAGGGGAAAATTCACTCCCACTCAGACGGAAATAGGACCGTATACTAGTACATAAGCGGTTGAGCCACACGATTTTAATGACAGGGAGGTTCTTTACCATACATACAGGAACATAGATTCGTTCCAAGGTACTCGCTACAACAGCCTACCCAAGGCATTAGCGACCCCGGGACTACCAATAGGGGCCGTACCGAAAGCACCAGACTTCTACGGAGACCACAAGATACTTTTCTTTGAACCACAGCGCTCGAAACCTAGATATGGGGGACTCAACTCCCACAGACACAGAACAGGTAACACCACATTTTTATGGCTTGAAATCATGCCAAAATTTCGATTACCCCGAACATAGGAAATAGACTTCCTAAACACAAGTTATAATAATTACACAAGGCACAGGCCTTGCGGAATAAATGTCTACACAACATCGGTAAGCAAAAACGGGACAGATTAGCACACTGGCCCTCCCAGAATGCACAACAATGTCAATACACGAACATTGGCAAAAGTCACGTTCCGGCAGCCGACATACGTAACGTCAGAGACTTCCCGTATACAAGAACATAAAAACAAAAACACAACAAAACATTGAGTTGTAGACTCAGCGCATTTCAACATTGTTGCCGGTAGACATTCCTAGAGCACCCAGACGTGCCGGTGACACGCCAATATGATGACACTGGCATAAACCATCAACAGTAACAACATACAGACCCACGGGTATTGACACAGGATTCCGCGTTATTACGATAGGATTGGCACTTAGTAATGCACAGATACTGTGGGCCATATTAACATAAGGAACACAAGAGCATGTTTGCAAGAGCGATAACAAGTTACACGCGCCGCCTGACAATTAGCATCACGACACACGATAAGACGTATCCGATAACGGCACGCGCGCCACCGCGCTGCAGCGGAACGCAACCACAGTCACGCAAGCCTCAGTAACCACAGCCACGGGCACCTCCTGCCCACATGCGCACACTAATCAGGGGCGAGTACAGACAGACTCCCTGAAGGAACAACCCCCCCCCCCAATAACTACTTCTCTCCTTGTTTTTTTTCCTCTAAAAAAACCACCATAGGCGATCGGGACATGACCAGTTACACTCACGATCACTCGCTACCTTAACATTATAAATGAGAGACCAGATTAGGCCATGACGTCACAGCGTCACCGCACTTCACCAACCCAAGGAGCGGATAGAAAGCAGATAGTGACCAAGTGAGGATGACAGGAGCAGAGATGGATGGTGCCAGCAGGATAGCCAAGACACCACCTACGGGATACCATTATACCACCCTTTTCCTTCCATAACCTTGTCACTCACAACACTATCCAACACAAACACATAAACACATAAAAACAGCCAAACTACATGCCAAAATATACATCGGGGTTGATAGACTGCATGCGTCTAAAGAGAGGGGCCACTACGCCCAGGTTCTCAATACTTACACCCGAATATTAGGGGTGAGTCGGAAAACGACATTAAGCGTAATGCACATCTCTAAGCAAGAGATGAAGCCAAATTCATAATAACAACTTTTTTTCACTAAAAAATCCCGCATGCAAGGGACATAGGATTATTACACCTCAGCCCACACCTATCCACAAATGAGAGCGGATACGCCTCATATCCAGCCTCATGCATGGAATATCCGACCCACACACCAGGGTTATTATTATTATTATTACACCTGCATGGAATTTTTAAAATTTTTGCAAACCCGCGAAGTACCTACCCCGTCCACTCACTGTAAAAGCATCCTAGCAGCATCACCGGCTCCCGGCCACCATTAACATGGAGCCCAACGATGCACAACCCTCTCCCGCCACGCTTTACACCCATCCAGCAGATAACACCCCCGGATCCTAATAACAAGGGACCCAACGCCATAAAAACCTACTAACGCCTCCAAGAAAATTACCAAGGCATTACCGCTGGAAGTCCGACGTGGCGACAGAAGGCCTAAAGTAGTCCATGCATTTCGAAGATTCTACAACCCCAGAACACTTAAAAATTTACATAATCACACAGTAAATTATTTACATAGCACACTATTTTTTATATAAAAAAGGAATCTGATGTCACGCTGAATGGTGATGACAGCGTAAACAGAAAGGCAGAGGCGCCACACAGGAACAGAGCTGGGGAAGGCGATGATGAGCCCTGCCCCAATTAACTCAATGACCCAGACTAAATAACAGACGGAATTACGTAAGGTCGAAGCGCCGATGACCTAGCACGGGCAAACTTCGGAATCCCGGGAGTACCTAGCCTGTCCCCGGGACAAAGAAACGTTACACCCACTATGTGCTACGGGCATCGAAGCCAGACCTGCAGGGGAGACTTTCTACGGCTGGTGGGAGAATTAGCCAGCTCCACACCGGACTCAGGATATGACCCTAGGGACGACCAAATTAGGACTAGACTCCTAGTTTAGTATGTAAGTAAGTAGAGCTTCTATGGCGGGAAGCTAGACTTCTACTCGCAGAAGTGAAAGAGAATCTCAGGATTCACCGGGACCAATCCTAGATTCGCCAAGTCCTTGCCCCGCGTTACAAGGTGAAGACAACCAAACAAATGAATAATGAATAAACAAATAATGAATAATATACATGAAATATGAATAATATGGAATGAATGCGATCATTCGGTACCGTGCCCACATAAATGGCTGACAGCGAGTCACCAGAGCTTACATGGTCACGCACCGGGCGGCCAGAGATATTAAATAGGCATGCAGCGGGCTGCCAAGAGGGGTTCGAGTGGGCAAACCCAGCAATGCCCATATAGGCGAAGAGGATTCCCGGACGCTAAATTCCCGGATGTTATTATTAATGCCAATATAGGCGAAGAGGATTCCCGGACGCTAAAATTCCCGGACGATATTATTCTATCGGACGATTTTTCCCGAACGATGTCCCATGCCCACATAAATGGCTGACAGCGAGTCACCAGAGCTTAAATGGTAACGCAGCGAGCGGCCAGAGATATTAAATGAGGAACGCAGCGAGCTCTCACAAGGGTTACAGTGGGCAAACCCAGCAATGATGAATACATCAATAAATAACACAAGATGGCCGGGCGAAGCGTTTGCTCTCCAGCAGCGCAGGCGCCTGGGACCTTATTAATTACTAGTTATTAATCACTAATATAAATGTCGACAACTAGTATTAAGGGAGCGGAATCCGGTGGTTTTAGAGACAACCGGTGTTTCTAGAATGCACGCGGGTGGTGATCTGAGGAAGTAAATTGCCTCAGGCGATCGCTCCGGTCAAAATTCTAGCATGTAAGACAGTTGCATTTGGAACGCAACTTAGAATTAAGCAAATTTAATAAGCGCTGTTGTAAAACAGCTGCTACAGCACATTTCGGCACTAGATTAAGGTAAAACCATTCGGATTGTAAATACAAATTTTTTAATTATCATAAATTAGGCTAAGCACCTTAAGATTAAGGTAAAACATTCCGGCGCCTGGCGACTAAAAACCATTGCCAGGGTAAGCCCGACAATACACTAAGATAAGTAAGATTAAGATAATAATACACTAAGATAAGTAAGATTAAGATAACAATACATTAAGATGAGTAAGATTAAGATAACAATACATTAAGATAAGTAAGATTAAGATAACAATACATTAAGATGAGTAAGATTAAGATAACAATACATTAAGATAAGTAAGATTAAGATAACAATGAACTGAATATATGTAACCATAATATTAAAATGTATTTCAGGCAAACCAGGAGACGCCATCATACATATGTCTCCACCGCAAAAGAGGAATTAACAATGATTTTTTTTTACAGATAACAAGAAGAATGAACATGTCTATTGTAAATATATTTCCAACACCACATTACACTACCTATCTCTGAAACACCAACACACTAATCTTCATTTTTCAGTCACACCTCTAAAGGTGATGACGCCAGCAGGCAATGGCAATCAGCAGCCGTGAGATGCTGAGGGCTGTTGACCTGAGTACACACCGCTCAAATAGAGCAATATGCGATGATCAGAGACGGCACGGCCTTTGTAAGTGCCGTACCTCATCATCAAGATGGAACTCCTACTCACGGCAGGAAAACCATTCAAACACACAGCAGGTGGAAAGTGGACTAGCAGCGTGACCATTAAACCGCACCGGAAAACGGCCGGATAGTACATGGCCATGAGAGGGCACATGAGTGCAGTGAGTAGCGTGCACGCAAGGGTAGTAAATACGGCCATCTAAGAATAAGATAATTGAGTTAGACTATAGTAAGTTAAAGTACATAAAAAGTGATATAGATAAGAGGCACCTCACACAAAAATTGGTAAACCGTACTGGCCCCCCGATCAATGCCGACAGGCAACATTACACTAAGGATGTCCAAATTATTAACACCATTACACACATGTTATCCAAACTATTTATAATTACTCATATTTTAATACAAGATCGCCAGTATACCAAGGTTGTCACACATTGTAAACATATCTATTTTCTTATTTATTTCACACACATGTATACACTGACTTTCCTTTCCACTCTTTTAACTTACATTATGTAAAGATGTCTTACTTCACCCTCACATAATAAAAACATGTTATATAAACCAACTAATTACACCTTAAGACATTTGTTTTTCTTTCCCTCCACTCTATCTCTATATTTTCAATGTTACATTGTACACCTCACACGAGGGCACTTTTTCAACCTCTGCAGCGACAGCGAAAGGGCATGCCCAGCCCTAACGATGTTTTTTCCCCCTCGTTGTGCACTTACGCAATCATTATTGCAATTATTTTTTCATGTTACATTGTTATATCTGATCCGTGTTACATTTAGTACCTACTCTTACAACCATGTATTTAGAATAATGGTGATACTTTATGATTTTAATATGTTTTAAGAATTATGTTTGCTATTACTATTTACGCATGTACGAAACTAAAATATGTTCCACACCCAAAACCTACCCCTCTGAGCACACGCTGAACTCACATCAACACACCTACACCAACACAGAAGAAAGAAGAAGAAGTACAAGGAGCATTCAAGAACGAACCATCACATCGACACCCCCACTCTACGTCCCGTTCCCGTTCGCGGGGACGCGAACTAATCGAAGAAGAGGACTTGTACAGGCCCGGGGGGCTGTACCCCCTGAAAACCACCCCCCATCTTTTACTAAAACCACCCCAACTGGCAACATCATAAGACCAGAACATTATCTTTACACAGCAAGAGGCGGCCACCCAGCTCGGGAGGTTAGCCAACTACTTGCGACACATACATAAACATCTACACAACAACTAACTGGGGCAGCTACGTCGACGGAATGCTGACCACGCAGCGCCGAGAACTATAAGAATGGAGTCCTTATTGGAGCCATTATCTGTTATACAGTGTGCGTCGCCGAAGGCCCTAGCCGACGTCTGTTCCAGATGCATCATCAGGTGAGACTCAGCAAAGTGCTCAGAATCCTTTACTTTGTGAACACCCACTCATAATTTTGTACACTCTACTTGTATAATTGCCTACATTCCCCCAAGAGGGACTTACAAATTCGCACTCACTGACCAATAAACACATGGTCAGTAAATTACACTTGTATTGATAATTATACTCCTCTTTACATCCTCATACCCTTCCTGACTCTCGTCACGATTGACCGTGACCATAGTAGCCAGTAATTGCTTGGTCAGACTCCATTGTGCTTCCCGCACGCGACTCGACTACATAACGTCGAGCCACTGACGTAAGCACGCCTATTGTGTTACTCATCCCGTCCAGCTGGCAGGCCGGTGTAGTAGCCTGCATTTAGAGGTCCATCCCCTAATCAACACTTGCATCTTTGCAGGAACACCCCCTAGCGTTTAAACACTAAACAACACACTACACTAGTAAGCTCTCCCAGCTACGGGAAGCTACTCTCTCCTAGGAACCACCTTCCAAATTAGCACAGTGACACAAGTGTTTTATCCCTAACTACCCTCCCCCCCAACTAAGGGATCTAAAACACTATTGATATTAGGGTAAAAAATATAGTCAGCATTTATTAACAGTTGGCAGCCCTGATTGCTCTTAAGAATACTTATAGTCATATCTCTTATATTACACATAGCACATACAAAATTTGGTTGAAATCCAACTAATAGTACAGAAGTTACAGGTATTTAAAAATTGTTCTTATCAGCAGGCTTAGAATCATGTTGGTAGAACTGACGAATATGCGTTACTCCAAATCTATCTAAAATGTCAGTTACTAAACGTGTGCATAGTTTAAAGCTGTCGGCTTGCATACTTTCGGATATATTGGTATTTGAATAAAAAATAGAGAGAGCAATTAATAACAGTTGGCAGCCCCGGTGGCTCTTAAGAATACGCTCAATCATATTTGTTTATGTACATACAAAATTTGGTTGAAATCCAATTGATAGTGCAGAAGTTATATACATTTAAAAATTGGTCTTATCAGAAGGCTTACAATCATTTTGGCAACACTGTCATGTATGGCCTCCTGGAATTTAAACTGAAATAGCACTATCTACATGTGTGCCAATTTTGGAAAAGCTCCTATGCATACCTTCCAAGATATCCAACATGGAGCTCAAATTCCTAGTGCGTTTTTTCAGCAGTTGGTGGCACTGACATCATTTTCCAATATGAGCTTGAACTATTCCGGTATACATCTTTACTCATACTAAATTTGGTTTCGATTGCTGCAACCGTTTAGGAGTTGATGGGGGGGGGACACACACACAGCCAGACAGACAGAAGGACAGACAGACAGACACACATCTTCCCGGACCGATCTCATAAGTCTACTTTTTCCCCATTTTTGCAAAATGAGAAAACTAGGCTAAAAACAGTGATAAAATAAAGTGGTTTTTTAAGACGAATGAAAATTTAAAAAGTAAACGACAAACATTGAAAACTGGTGAAAATCCTAAAGTTGACGACAGCCTCTATGCTTGGTTTTTACAAGAACGTGGTAAGCAAAAGACAATCGCTGCATATTTCCAGCCGTCTACTTCCAAGGAATAACGTGAGTTATATGATGTATTTTCATACATCTTTACGTTGTATAGTACAATGTAATTAAAACTGATTTTCAAATGATATCTGCGTTTTTCTCGATATTTTCCAGTAATCCAGCAGTGCTCTGGTCCGATATCTGCCGGATTACCGAGAGAGCACTGTAATTCGGCCACGGTCTATGAAAGGTACCACCCCGGTATTCGCCTGGAATTGAGAACTGATGTTGGTAAAACGTCTTGGTGATCGTGCTGCGCCGAAACGCTACACACATGTAAAACAGAAAAAACTCACGCAATATTTTACTGTAGTGCACAAAACAGAGTCGTAAATGTAAGAAAAGTGTTCTTATATTCTTTATGTTCGACCCTAACTATTATGTGTCAGAAAACTGTATCATAATGAGGCTCATTATAACACTATTTTTCATTATGAAACAGTTTCTCCCACCAATCAGAGCTCAAGAAACAGTTGTTTGACCAATTAAATAAGGATACCTTCGCGCATGCGCTCAAAATCCAACATGTCTATATAAATTACCGAAAGTGCACCGTCCATATGTTCGCGTAAATAAACTGGTGAATATGAGACAAGAAATAGCACTGTACCTTAATATACCCAAAACCAATTTCTACACAGCGCGTGGTTTTGAAACGACTTCGGTGACAGTTTTACTGAATACTGGTGCAAAATCTGCACATATGGCATTGGAGCACACAGAGCGCATGCGTCGGTTGTCCAGAGAGCTTGGAAAACAGAGATATACTACCTACTGCAGCATCCGATCACAACATTCTAGTGTCTGAACAGATATTTATGAATATTTATGTTAAAACATATAGTAAAGTTATAATTATCGTCGAACATAAACAGTCGTATGCAACTCGCCTATAATGGTAATTAAGACACTCGTATGGAAATTATAAAATTCGCATACGCTCGTTTTATAAAAAATACTCGTGTCTTAATTATAGCCATTATAGGCTCGTTGCATAATGTACTATTATGTTCGACCCTGACTATTATATGTTAGAAAACTGTATCATAATGATGGTCATTATAACATTATTTTTAGCCTACTTTTCACATTTTGCAAAAATGAGGAAAAAGTAGACTTATGAGATCGGGAAAATGTGTGTCTGCCTGTCTGTCTGTCTGTCTGTCTGTCTGTCTGTATGTATGTCTGTCTGTCTGTCTGTCCTTCTGTCTGTCTGGCTGGCTGTGTGTGTGTGTCCCCCCTATCAACTCCTAAACGGCTGCAGCAATCGAAACAAAATTTGGTAGGAGTAAAGATCTATACCTGAATATCTCACGGCCATATTTGAAAATGATGTCAGTGCTACCAACTGCTAAAAAAAACGCAATTGAAATTTGAGCTCCATGTTGGATATCTTGGAAAGTATGAATGGGAGCGATTACAAAATTGGCACACGTACAGATCATAATATTTCAGTTTAATTTCCAGGAGGCTAAACATGGCAGTGTTGCCAAAATGATTATAAGCCTCCTGATAGGTCCAATTTTTAAATGCATATAATTTCTATACTATCAATTGGAATTCAACCAAATTTCGTATGTTGTATGTGTACATAACCAGATATGACTGAGCGTATTCTTAAGACCTAACAGGGCTGCCAACTGTTAATAAATGCTCCTATTTTTTTATCCAAATACCAATATATCAGAAAGTATGCAAGCCGACAGCTTTAAACTATGCACACGTATAGTACCTGACATTCTATATTAATTTGGAGTAACTTATATACGTCAGTGCTACCAACATGATTCTAAGCCTGCTGACAGGTCCAACTTTAAATACATGTAACTTCCATACTATCAGTGGATTTCAACCAAATTTCGTATGTGTTATGTGTACCATAACATATATGACTATGCGTATTCTAAGGAGCAACCAGTGCTGCCAACTGTTAATATGTGCTGTCCCTATTGTTGTTACCCTAATATCAATATATCAGAAAGTATGCAAGCCAATAGCTCTAAACTTTGCACACGTATAGTAGTACCTGGCATTCTAGACGAATTTGAAGTAACTAATATACGTCAGTGCTGCCAACATGATTCTAAGCCTGCTGATAGGTCCAATTTTAAAATGCATGTAACTTCTATACTAACTAATGGATTTCATTCAAAATTGGCACAACAATAGATCATATTATTTCAGATTATTTCTGACCAATACATGCATGACATTGTTGCCAAAATGATTTTACGCGCGCAGTTAGATCCAATGTTTAACTACATGTAACGTCCATGCTATTCATTGGACTTCAACCAAATTTTGTATTTTGTACCTTAAGAGACGGAACTAAGAATATATTCAGTCATCAGGGCTGCCAACTGTAGTGCTCTATTAGGATACATTATGCCAGGTATACATTATTTCGAACTAATTGGAAATTTTGATATTAGCAACTAAATTTCGTCATTATTCTAGATAGGTTCATATTCTGTAGAATAATCATTGGCATGAAAAGTAGGCTGTATAGTTCTTCACGGAACTTCTTGTTAGCCTACTTTTCACATTTTGCAAAAATGAGGAAAAAGTAGACTTATGAGATCGATCCGGGAAAATGTGTGTCTGTCTGTCTGCCTGTCTGTCCTTCTGCCTGTCTGTCTGTCTGTCTGTGTGTGTGTGTGTGTGTGTGTGTGTGTGTGTGTGTGTGTGTGTGTCTATCAACTCCTAAACGGCTACAGCAATCAAAACCAAATTTGGTATGAGTAAAGATCTATACCGGGACATCTCAATGTCACACTTGAAAATGATGTCAGTGCTACCAACTGCTGAAAAATCGCAATTGAAATTTGAGCTCCATGTTGGATATCTTGGAATGTATACATGAGAACTATTCCAAAATTGGCACACATAGAGATAATAATACTTCAGTTTAATTTTCAGGACGCCATTCATGACAGTGTTGCCAAAATGATTTTAAGCCTACTGATAGGTCCCATTTTTAATTTCATATAACTTCTACATTATCTATTGGATTTCAACCAAATTTCGTATGTGCTATGTATACATAAACAGATATGACTAAGCGTATTATTAAGAGCCACCAGGGCTGCCAACTGTCAATAAATGCTTTCTCTATTTTTTTTATCCAAATACCAATATATCAGAAATTATGCGAGCCAACAGCTTTAAACCTTCCACACGTATAGTGCCTGACATTCTACATTAATTTCGAGCAACTAATGTATGTCAGTGCTACCAACATGATTCTAAGCCTGCTGATAGGACCAATTTTTAAATACATGTTACTTCTATACTATCAATTGTATTTCAACCAAATTTCGTATGTGCTATGCGTACCATAACAGATATGACTATGCGTATTGTTTTAGATCCCTTATTTGCGGGTGGTAGGACCTAAAACGGAAGAGTTATTGTGTTGATTTAGAAGAAGGTGTCTAAAAGGGGGTAGCTTCCCGTAGTCGGGCAAGCTGACCAGTGTAGCGTGTTGTCTAGTGTTAGGGTGCTCCTACAAATGATGTAGGAGTGTTTTAGGGGATGGAATTCAATGCAAGGGTCACTGTGCTGGTCGCCCAGCTGTCTGGTTAGATAATCGACTTGTACGTGTCAGCTATATGGCGTGGGCCGCCTCTAGCAAGCAGGCCGATACGGAATACAAGGATGCTTACACTAGCAGGTATCTGGCTACCACAAGTCACGTCTAATAGTGACGGAGAGCTCAGGAAGGGAATTAGGGCGTAAAGAAGCGTGTAAACAGTAATGCAGGTGTAAGGAACTGACCAAGTGTTTATTGGTCAGTAATAATGTATATGTGAGTCCCTTTTAAGGGATGTAGTGATGTTACAATGTAAAAGTACAGTTTGTGGATAAAGGTTACAAATGTAGGAGATCTGAACACTTGCTGACTCACTCACCTGATGATACCAGCGTAGCCTCCGGCCGCCCCGTTGAAACACTGATAATTGAGAGATCCCCCTGACCTCCTTAGGACCCCTTTATATATTCTTCGGCGCTATGCTGTCAGCATTGTGACGGCATAGCTGCCCTAGTTAATAATGTGTCGCTGTGTGTAATAATTGTGCAAGGATTGAGCTGCTTTCTAGAATGGCAAGCTGTCCTTGCGGCGTTGATGGATGTTGGTCTGACTTTACAAGGGTTGTCAGTGAGGGGATTTAGATAGATGATGGGGGGATGGTCTCCAAGGGGTGCATACCCCCGGGGTACTGTACAAGCCTCTTTCCCTATTTAGTTCGCGTCCCCGCGAACGGGAACGGAACTTGGGGTTGGGATGTCGATGTTATGGATGTAGTCGATGTTGTTGTTTTTGAAGTCCCCTCGTATCTTCCGTGGATGTCATCCTCGTCGTCGTGATGTCGTATTGATGTGTGTGCGTGAGATCAGTTCGTGTTCAGAGGGGAGGGTTATGGGATATACATATATACATAACATTGCCATTGGCATAAAAATATTGTAACAGAAATTGACATTTGCATAAAAAATATTGAAACAGAAATTGACATTTGCATAAAAAATATTGAAACAGAAATTGACATTTGCATAAAAAATATTGAAACAGAAATTGACATTTGCATAAAAATATTGCAACCGAAATTGACATTTGCATCTTTAAAGTGTGATGGAGAGAAAAAAAAACATGGTATTGATGGTACATTGTTGTGCAGGGAGGAAAAACCCAGGGCCGAACGGATGATTGCGTCGTCTGCCCTATCTTAGGGAAAAAGTGCTCCCTGCAATAAGAAAGGTAGAAGAAAATAGAAAAAATGGGTGTTCCAGGGTATAATTTAAGGGAAATATTCAAAGTATTTATTGGTTTGGGCTAAAACGGAACACCCTGACAAATTTGGGCGTTAGTAGAGTAGAAAGGAAAAAACAAAACCGTGTATTCAGTGTTGCCATTATGGCAGTGTTGAATGGCGTGACATATTGTAAGGTTACGTGCATAGGCGTACACTTGAGCATTAATATATATTTGTGTACACTTTGGGTTTACATTTAATTTACAAGCATGATATAATATAAAATAATAATAACCTTATTACTAGACCGGTTTGCTCATGAGCCTGGTACCTCGTCCCATTCTCTAGGCCTACTGTAGCGCTCTCCTCTGTCGCCTCATTCTCCCTTCATTTTGCTATTCGCTGAGCTGTAGGTACCTCTTACCTATGGCTGTAGGTTAGTGGTCGTGCCGTTAACCTTTCCTGTCGCAAATTTTCCCCGTGGGTGGAAAAATTCACCTTGGCAGCGAGGGTAGGTGCTCACAATCTCTGCACCGCCCCTGGCTACCGTATATTGCTTATTATTGAAGCGTATTCATACGTTTGTTTGCGTCAGCGTCGCTCGGTGCCCCACGTCACCTTACGTCGCTGATCGCGGCGCCGTCACCTTATTGGCGCGACTGAAAAATGATGAGGAGTAGTGTGTTTGTGTGACAGAGATAAGGGTATGTGTAATTTGGTGTGGGAAATATATTTACAATAGACATGCTCATGCTCCTTGCTATATGTAAAAAAAATGTATTAATGGCACTCTTTTTCTGTTGTGTAGATCCGTGGACGCATTGCTCCCTGGGTTTCCTGTGTTTGGGAAAACGGATTAGTTGTTAGCAATACATGACAATACATTACAATATATTATATATGACATTTTCGTGGCAGCGCTTAATTTATAGAATTAAGTGTGGCGCCACTGAAGTCTAACTTAATCTAGGTTAGCCTATGTTAACCTATCTTAGCCTAATGTTGTCGGACGTACCTTGGTAACGGATTTTTAGTCACCAAGTGCCGAGATATTCTACCGCAATCCTTATTTATATTTAAAAAAAATTGCCTTAAATGTAGGCTTATGCTATATTACAACGAATTATCATGACTTATCATGAGTTGTCGGACTTACCCTGATGCCGGGTTTGTGGGTCATCAGGTGCCGAACGGCGTTACTTAACACTATCTATCTTACTTGTGGTAAAAAAAATGGCTGCTATGACTAAGCCGAAAAGATGGCCTTACTCTAATGCCGAAATGTGCTGTTCCATTGCCTGGCAACAGCGGTTAATAAATTTGCTTAATCCTAGGTTGCGTGTCAAATGCAACCGTCTTACAGCTAAATTTGGACCAGAACCATCGCCTGAGGCAATTTACTTCCTCAGGACACCACCCGCACGATTCCAGAAACACCGGTTGTCTCTAGAATCGCTGGATTCCGTTCCCTTAATTCTAGGTGTCGACGCTTAACAACTAGTATTAACCTAGTCGTATGTGTCTTATTGGCTAAATTTGGGCCAGAACGATCGCCTGAGGCAATTTACTTCCTCAGGACACCACCCGCACGAGTCCTAGAAACACCGGTTGTCTCTAGGGTCGCTGGATTCCGTTCCCTTAATTCTAGATGTCGACGTTTATCAACTAGTATTAACCTAGTCGCAGGCGACTTACGGTGCCCCTGAGCAAACCGTTTCGCCTGCTGTACCTTCCCGCTCGTTGCCATTGTTGTCGATATGTTGTCATAGTTGGGCCGCCCACGTAACCCTTATGAGGTGCTCGCAATGCCCCTCTCTTAATGCCCATTGGTTGCCCGATGCGTCGCCATTTATGTGGGCATTGGACATTGTTGTCCAATGGCATAATATTATCTTCGCCTTTATCGGCAATCGCAGTCTGCTTTTCGCAGTAATATTCGCCTCTATCGGCCGCAGTAGTATGCTTTTCGCATTAATATATCATTTCGCCTCTATCGGCCGCAGTAATATTTCGCTCCAACGCACAGGAGTCTGGCTTCCCGCTATAGAAGCCCTACCTAACTTAAATTTAACTAGAAGTCTAGTCATAATGGGGTCGTCTCTAGGGTTGTCTCCTGAGTTCGGCGCGGAGTGAGCTATTTCTCCCACCATCCTCAGAAAGTCTTCCCTGCAGGTCTTGGCTTCGACGACCGTGGCCCAGAGTGGGTGTAGCATCCCTTCCTCCCAGGGGCAGTTTACGCGCACCTAGGATTCCAGAGCTTGCCCGGCCAGGCCGCGAGTGCCTTAACCTTACGTGGTTCGTCTGTTTGGTCGGGTCGTTAAGTGAACTAGGGTAGGCTCAACATCGCCTTACCCGCTCTCAAAGTGTGGTGCCTTTGACCTTCGGCTAGTGCCGCTATCATCAATCAGAGTGTTTCAGATTCCTTTGTAAAAAAAATATGTGGGTGTAACCTGTGTAAATAGTTTAATCTTTGTGTAAAATGTAAAATATTTCCAGTGTTGTGGGTTTATAGATCTTCTAAGTACATAGACTACTTCTGGTCTACCATTGCTGCGTCAGCTTTCCAGCAATAATGCTCTTTTTACCTTAATGGAGGTGTTAGTAGGGTCTATGATGTCAGGTACCCTGTTATTAGGATCTAGGGGTAGTTATTTGTAGAGTGGGTTTAAAGTATGGTAGGAAGGGGATGTGCATCTTTGGGCTCAAATAAATGGTGGCCTTGAGCCGGTAATGCTGCTAGGAGTGCTCCTACCATGAGTGGACTGGGGCAGGTAATTCCCGGGATTGCAAAGATATGAAAATTCCATGCAGGTCTGATATTAATATCCCTGGTGAATGGATGGGATAGTCATGCATGTATCTGGATATGAGGCGTCTGCACTCATGTACGGATAGGTGTAGGTTGAGGCAAAATACTAATATATTCCTGTCATGTGGGAGTATTTAATTAACAAAAAGTGGTTAATATATATAATTGTGGCCTCATCTCTCATTTGGAGATGCGCATTATGCTTATTTAATGTTTGCCGACCCACCCCTAATACTCAGGTGGTAGCATCGTGATCCAAGGCGTAGCATGCCTTCTCTTTAGACGCATGAAGTCTATCAACCCCTTGTGTATACTCTGTAATGTAGTGTAGCTGTTTTGGTCGTGTTCATGTGTCTGCGTTGGTTATGTTGGACGTGAGAAGGTTATGGGAAGGGAGTAAGGTGGTACGCTGGTAGCTTGTTCTCCTGTCATCCTCCCTTGGTCCATGTTGGCTTTCTATCCGCGCCTTGGGATAGTAAAGCTTCACGACCTAATCTGGTCTGCCATTTGTAGTGTGAATGTGGCCAGTGGTCGTAGTGCGACTGGCCATGCCCTAATTGCCTGTAATAATTTTTGAAAACTGAAATCCAGAAAGGAAGTTATTGGGGGGGGAGGTATTGTTTCCTCAGAGCCCCTGTCTGTGTTCGCTTCTAATTAGTGAGCGCGTGTGTGTGTGCCTATGTTCCGCTACACCACGCGGACGGTTGGTCTGTTGCAGGCTAAGTCGTAATATGTATCGCGTGTATGGGCAGAAGGCGCCCGTGGCCTGCCAACGTCTTGTCCATTGCTAAGTGCTTTTGCAGTGTTAAAAAAATGTATGCTATTATGATTGTTTTGCGTTTTTAACTTCATGGTCAATGTTATAAACAATAGTGTCTTGTCACCAGCGGTATTGCAATGTGACGCAGTCTGCCAGTCAGCAGTTTGTATGTGTAATGTCAGGCTGGGATGTTATTGTTCTAGATTCCTGGCGGCCTTAATGTGGCAATTCATACTGTTTGCTAATACTATTGTGTGGTCACTATTCCGTAAGACCTTTGGCTTATGAAATTATCCTGGCTGTGTCTGGGAAATGTATTTCCCATGTCAGGTGTATTTTGAAATTTTATGCCCGGTTTTTGGCGTGAGGAGATGTGGTATTCCCTGTTCATGTATCTGTATGGGCCAATTTCGGTGTGGTTGGAAGCCTGGATAGCTGTTTTCCTGGTGTCCGATTTTCGCTGGGATTTGAACCCGTGATCTCGTGTCATTTTCTGTGTACTATGTCTGCGTTGTTCATGTTTTGTGCGCTCCTTGTATGTATTTTGATTGTGTTTCCCGTACCAAAAATACCGTTGGATAGTTAGTTTTTGGTACGAGCGTGGTGTGTGATCATGGGTTCGGACCCGGTTGCCTGTAAAGACTTGGTGTGACGGTATTTGTGCCGTCCATATTATGGCACGTTCCCCGTGTATGTGCACTGTGCAAATGAAAGTACGCATACCTGTGCAGAGTTTGTATGTTTTTGATTTCTCCTCGTGGTGTATTTTGAGGATTTGTGGGGTTCTAGACTTGGCTTAAATGATGGCGTGTGTTCTGCACTGAGAGCTGCTAGTGTATTGCTGTCTGTGAGCGTGCAGGCTATTCATGAGCCGTGCGTTATCGCTGATGCGATAGTGTTGAATTACGATGTCGTGGGCTTTCATTAGTCACTTGCTTACTCTCATGTTTCCGGCACGGGTATGTGGGAACCTGCTTGCTCTCTGTGTAATTGTGAGTAGTGTTTCTCGCACTGTAAAAAAAAGAAGGAAACTTGTAGTTTAACGTGCCCGTTGATCTGTAGATCATGAGCCACGGGCCTTCCGTTTTACGTGGAATCCAAACCACAGGCCATGGCATTTCACTTCGGAAATTTCACATGCCTTGGCCGCACTGTAAAAGAACCTCTAACTAACTACATTTGTGTCCCCAAATTTTGTGTTAACTGTATCGTGGTTTGAGTATGTCCCTATCCGTTGTACCAAATGTCGTTATACACTAGTGTGTCTGGGCCGCTAGTCGCGTGTTTGGTGACTAGATGCCGGAGGTGATTTTGTTGTTTTTTCATTTATGACCCTCTGTTAGTGGAACTGTCCCAATCTGTGTTAGCTTCCTATTTTTCTATTCTAGAACTGGATAGCTACCCGACCTTATATTCCTGGTATTCAGAAGGTTGCGGGTTTTGAGACCGTCTTTTACCCAGAGTAATTGTTTCTGGCACTATTCAGGTTGTGTCTCCGGGACAGTTCTGGTGAGTGTTAGGTTCGTATCCCGGTGCGGTCAGTGAGGTCTGAAGGCTATTTCTTGGCCTTCTTTCCACGTCTGCCATCGGGATTACTTCCCTTCCTTTTGGCAGTGTTTTACTGTCATGTGGCAATGTAAACTGATTGTGTAATTTCCAAAAATATGCAGGGTTTCCCAAAGTCTGGGATTTTCATCCTACGGTGTGATAGCGTTTTAGCATGCGTGTTGTTGTGGAAATGAGAAAAAAAAAGTCATATTACAGACAGTGTAACGTGTCACGTATGCCTATGTATGGAATATATATAGTTCAACTTGGCCAATTTTTCCTTCATCGGGCCTAATGACTGAGGCAGAGAAAGAGAAAAAAATGAGCTATGCCCCGCTCCGTATTAAGAGAGCACTTTGAAAAGGTATAAAGAAAATATACTGTATCCCGCCTGCATCCTGCTTTATGGTGATTAAAGCGGGTTGCCCGACGGCGATAGGCTGTCACAATTATGTCGTAAACACTATGAAAAAAAATGCTTAAAAATGGTAAGTAGGTCCTGATCGTACTATCCACCTAGTAGGTGACGTTATAACTATAGTAATCTAGTTACGTCTGAGGGAAATCTACCACTTTTGGAAAATAGTCCGAGATTCTTAATTCTTGTGACAATGAGGGCTCTCGCCCGTCACAAGGGAATCTATCAAACTGTTGGACCGGAACATAGAACGCTTAGTCATTTCTACCTAGAAAGACCCGCTTAAGCTCTATGCTGTGATTTGTTGCTTAAGCTGTGTTCGGAATATCTCTTTCCGGCTTTAAGCCGCGTAGTTCACCTGATGGGCTTCTACTTGGCTTTGGATATTAGCCCTTTATGTTATCCAAGTTATAATATGGACCCTATGTCCAGTAACCATTGATGGCCTGAGAAGAAAAAAAAATGCTAGGTGCCCAAAATAAAAATCAAGAAGGATTTAGAATTATACATCTTTGGTTTACCCATGTTATACTGCATATAGATGTAAAAAAAATTTACCGTTATGTTAGTGAGTCTGTATGTATTTATTGGCGTAATGCCCCCCGTGTAAACGAGCTTATGTGTGTCCCTGGTGGAAGTCGTTACTCCGGTCCGAGCGTCCTTGCTCGGAAAGGTGAAGGGTTCTGCCCTGCTATGAGATTATAGGCCCCTGAAATCCACTGAGGCGCTTCTTTGCCATTTTTCGGGGGATTTTGTAGCAAAGTAAGCCTGGGCCTACTTCCACCGTAGCGCGTGTCTGTAGGTTTGAGTGTGCCTGTTTGCGAGGGCCTAAATGCGCTCTGCGCTATCCTAGTAGAGTTTACGGGGGTGTGTGTGCTTTTGCCTGAGTGGTTTTGTGGGGTAGGTAATAACACCTTTCCTGTACCCCGTGTATTGTGTGTGAGTGCGTGGTCACAATGTGCAGGCGTGTATCGTGCATGCTGAGGGACTAATGCCGGTGTTCGCCTTCGTTCTGGCGAACTTGCCCTTTGAACTGGCGGTGTAGGCCGCTTAAGTGCCTGTCTCCGGCCTGGCAATGTGGTGGCGTGTAGCCTGACCGCTTTCTGGCCCGTGGCCACGGCAGACTCCTGCCATTGTGTTAGCCTATCTGTGTGGGTGTATGTAGGCTTTATGTGTAGTGGGACGGGTTCTATGTCGTCTGCCCATGACGTGGTTACCTCCTGTTGCCTCTGTGTCATGTCATGTGTTTCTGAGAGTCCTGGCTTCAACTCCCTCTCGTTCGTTTGTTCCGAGGGGATTGTTCCAGGCTCTGCCCCACGTTTTGGCAAAATTGCCTTCTGAATCGGAGCTAAGGGATGTGTATTGGTGTAAGCTTGTCCCCGCAGTGTATTGGAGTCTAACCTGGCCGCCTTCTGGACTGTAGCCATGGTGACCTCCTTCCCATGTGTGGCAGTACATGGCGAGAGGGACATCCTCGCAAATTGTCGAGTCAGCGTATCCACGCTTATGTCCTCTCTCGGCTGGGCTGGTGGCCCTGCCATGTACTCGAAAATGGCCTTATTGTTTTGGAGTTCACGGTACTCGTCCCAAATTTGGGTGTACTGACCGTTGAGGCTCATGGCCTGCTCAGCGACTTTTGTGCCACTGGTCCCTATGCGTCGGTGTTCCCTGATAAGTGTCTCCCATTGTTGGAACATAAACTCGTGTCGGCAGTGTAATTGCCAGTGTGCTTTAGTGATTTGTGTACGGAGGGTGGGGATTTTCGCCCGAATCTTGCGATTCTTAGCGCTGCGGATTGGCCGGACAAGGGCTCTTATGATTCGCATGTACTGGGCGTGCAGGAGCTGCTGAAACCTTCTGAGGTAGTCCTGCCTAGTTTCAAAAACTCTGTGCCAGGCAATTAATTCCTGGTACTCCCCAATGCTCCTCAGTACAGCTAGGCGGTATAGAGGGGCCATGCTAAATGAAGTATGTGTCTACTTATTTGAGAAAGAAAAGAAAAAAAACTGTGCGTGTTTGACAGTGTATTTTCGTATCTCTTTGATTCTGTCTGGGGCTGGGGGGTTGGTTTGGGAGAAAAAAAAATCCTTGTGTAAGTAGTACGGAGAAAAAATGCTGCTCTCGTCTAGGGAAAAAAATTCACAATTTTGCTTGGCTTTTTGCGGTACGGAAGGGGTCGCTTTTACTACGAGGGCTCGTTGGTTGAGTCCTGTTCTACTATGCGTAGTACCCCGCCTCCACCATCTGTTTTAGATCCCTTATTTGGGGGTGGTAGGACCTAAAACGGAAGAGTTATTGTGTTGATTTAGAAGAAGGTGTCTAAAAGGGGGTAGCTTCCCGTAGTCGGGCAAGCTGACCAGTGTAGCGTGTTGTCTAGTGTTAGGGTGCTCCTACAAATGATGTAGGAGTGTTTTAGGGGATGGAATTCAATGCAAGGGTCACTGTGCTGGTCGCCCAGCTGTCTGGTTAGATAATCGACTTGTACGTGTCAGCTATATGGCGCGGGCCGCCTCTAGCAAGCAGGCCGATACGGAATACAAGGATGCTTACACTAGCAGGTATCTGGCTACCACAAGTCACGTCTAATAGTGACGGAGAGCTCAGGAAGGGAATTAGGGCGTAAAGAAGCGTGTAAACAGTAATGCAGGTGTAAGGAACTGACCAAGTGTTTATTGGTCAGTAATAATGTATATGTGAGTCCCTTTTAAGGGATGTAGTGATGTTACAATGTAAAAGTACAGTTTGTGGATAAAGGTTACAAATGTAGGAGATCTGAACACTTGCTGACTCACTCACCTGATGATACCAGCGTAGCCTCCGGCCGCCCCGTTGAAACACTGATAATTGAGAGATCCCCCTGACCTCCTTAGGACCCCTTTATATATTCTTCGGCGCTATGCTGTCAGCATTGTGACGGCATAGCTGCCCTAGTTAATAATGTGTCGCTGTGTGTAATAATTGTGCAAGGATTGAGCTGCTTTCTAGAATGGCAAGCTGTCCTTGCGGCGTTGATGGATGTTGGTCTGACTTTACAAGGGTTGTCAGTGAGGGGATTTAGATAGATGATGGGGGGATGGTCTCCAAGGGGTGCATACCCCTGGGGTACTGTACAGTATTCTTAAGAGCAATCAGGGCTGCCAACTGTTAATAAATGCTGTTTATATTTTTTACCCTAATATCAATATATCAGAAAATATGCAAGCCAACGCCTCTAAACTTTGCGCACGTATAGTACCTGACATTCTAGATTAATTTGGAGTAACTAATATACGTCAGTGCTGCCAACATGATTCTAGCCTGCTGATAATTCCAATTTTAAAATACCAGTAACTTCTATACTAAAAATGGATTTCATCCAAAATTGGCACAACAATAGATCATAATATTTCAGATTATTTCTGACCAACACATGCATAACATTGCTGCCAACATGATTTTACGCGCGCTGATAGATCCAATGTCTAACTGCATGTAACGTCTATGCTATCCATTGGACTTCAACCAAATTTTGTATTCTGTACCTTAAGAGATGGAACTAAGAATATATTCTGTCAGCAGGGCTGCCAACTGTAATGCACTATTAGGCTACATTATGCCAGGTATATTTCGAACTAATAGGAAATTTCGATATTACCAACTTAATTTCGTCATTATTATAGATAGGTCCATAGAGATTAATCATTGGCATGAATCTTAAATTTAGGAAAAGTAGGCTCTTTAGTTCGTCACGGAACTTCTTGTTCATTATGAAACAGTTTCTCCCACCAATCACAGCTCAAGAAACAATTGTTTGACCAATTAGATAAGGTTAACATCGCACCTGCGTGGAGTTCCGAGGCCTTCTGAACTGCGTTGTCTAGTGTCATTGTGGGGTAATCGAGAAGGCCATGGTCAAATACAAGGCATTCTCTGCGTCCCATGTGCTCTGTTCAGTGCATAAAACTGGCGAAATCTCATCAGATATTTATGAATATTTATCTTCGTACATAAAATAGTTATAATAATTATCGTCGAACATAAACAGTCGTATGCAACTCGCCTATAATGGTAATTAAGACACTCGTATGGAAATTATAAAACTCGCATACGCTCGTTTTATAAATATACTCGTGTCTTAATTATGGCCATTATAGGCGAGTTGCATACGACTTTTTATGTTCGACGATAATTATAACTATGGTTGGTTGGTTGGGTCCTCAGTTTATGGGCTGCGACAACGCGGTCATGTAGCCCCGTGTACTTTGGGTGTGTGTAGAATCTGTCTGATAACCGGTGTTAATTGTGATGGCTGTATTAGTGTGTGTATCTTTTTTCAAATTCAAGTAAGGACTGCAAATTTGAATTTTTCAAATAGTTCCTACTTTTGCCGCCAAACGCCACCGTTAACGATATCTAGGCCTAGTTCAGAGCTTAGCTACTAGACGCCACCGCAGTCGGCCCTTGGCAACGAACGTAGAAACCTAAGAGCGTTGTTTACATTCCTAACCTATACAATTTAGCTTCACACAGGTGTAATTAGTGGAAGGTACTTTAACATGCCATAAATCTATGACATGGGACCGCCGGCTTTACTTCCCCTCCGAAGGAAGGCATACTGATGAATTTTTAACGCTCTTAAAAAGTCCGACGGCTTCGGCCGGGTTTGAACCAATTCTAACTTTATTATATGTTCTAACATAAATATTCATAAATATCTGTCGAGATTCTGTCGGTTGAATCCTTCTTCTTGGGAATTGTGTGGGCTCAGCAATGGATCTCTGCTCAATAACTAATCCCAAAAATTTGAAACATTGTTTATCCTGATGTAGCACCAACAGATAGCGCACAGGTACTATGTTGGATCATTTTGTTATTTTGGTCAAGTAACACAAACGCTTTAAAATTAAAATGTATGGTATTATCAACTAGTTATTCTTCTCATTCGATGCGTATAGAATGTCAAAAGAAGGAAAATAATTTGAGTGCCAAATAAAACAGTTATGATATCTGGCGAAAGAGTTACGCATAAGAAATCCATTTACTGAACAGAGAGCTGAATTATAAATCCCGTGGTACTGATGTCATACACAGGCTTCCTCCATGACGTTCTGGTGTGTTTATGTCAATAACAGTATTCACTAAAATTGTCGGCGAAATCTTACGAATGTACGGCAATATGTGCAGAAATTGGAGTTGCGGATATTGCCCAGTTTATACAATGTAACTATAAGATGCGTTCAAAAAGTAACGAGCCGGAGGCATAATTACAGAAACCAGTACCTGTATGTTAGAAGTATTGGCCCTGGCTGTTGAGGCACTTGTCCCACTGTGACACGAGGCGGTGAATTGGCTGTCTCATAAAATTCCCTGGGCTGCGATGCGAACCAGTTCCACACGTACAGCTGGACGTCGGCGTCCGAGGTGAATCGTTGGCCCCGCAGAGCCCTTTTCAGGGGACCAAACATGGCGTAATCACAGGGAGAGAGGTCTGGACTGTATGGAGGGTAGCCGAGAACCCCCCATTTGAATTTCTGCAGGAGTGCCGCGACTGTCTTGGCCGTATGAGGTCGTGCATTGTCGTGGAGCGACCACGGCGGCTATGGAGTTGACTGTCACTCGGCGGTCCTGGGTAATGAGTGCATCAACCAGCTGGACGTTGTCATCGGTAATGCAGGGGGGTGCCCCAGACCGGGCACCATCGGCTAACGACACCCGTCCCTCCCTGAAGCGCTTGTGCCACGCCTTGATCCTTGCAAGGGACATGCAGTGTTCGCCGTACGCTTGTGACATTCGACGATGAATGTCCGTTCCCCCTACTCCTCCCGCTGTCAGAAACCGAACCACACCTCTTTGCTCTTCGGTTGACGCCTCCATGTCACTGTTTGCAATGCGACTGGTAGCGTTGGACGATTGACGCATGCTGCTGCTCGCTCTGTATCTTCACGCGACGTGCACGCGTGCCCTCAAGCGACGGGCTGTGACCTTGCACGCTCTGGTCGGAACCACACCTCGTTACACACGCCACGATTAGCCGATGTAGTCACCGGTTTTCGCATTCCTGCCTCGTTACTTTTTGAACGCACCTTATATAATGGTTGATCCAATATAGGCTACATTGTCAACTTTCAAATCATGTAATTCATATTATCATTTAGACTTTCACGGCCCGTGATACTATCCATAATGTAGAATTTTGAGCTTATGCCGTGTTTTATTATATCAAACTCGACGCGTTTTGAAAGAAACCATGTCTTTCTTCATCAGGTCATGGCATGTAATTCATGTCCGACATGTTGGATTTCAAGTGCGTGTGAGAAGCTATCCTTACCTAATTGTCAATGAATAAAATGATGATGATGATAATTGTTGTTTTAAGGGGCCTAACATCTAGGTTATCGGCCCCTAATGGTCTGGGTGTTAGCGAAAATGTAAATGAAGTGGAAACCAGATCGAAAATTAAGAGAGAAGGAAAATACTTACAAAAAGGAACTCAGATTGAAACTACTCACAAAATGGAGAGCGTTAATACTTACAAAAGGGAATTTAGAACGAAAATACTCACAAAAGGAATAGATTGAAAAATACACACAAAATGCAGGTTAAGTTCAAAATACGTACAAAACGCAATGTACAGTCGAAATACTCACAAAATGCAAGTGAAATTCAAAATACTTTCAAAATGCAAATGAGATTGAAAATAGGTACAAATTGCAATTGAAGTTCAAAATACTTACAAAATGTAATTGAAATTCAAAATGCACAACGCAATTTGGATTGAAAAATGCAAATTTCAGATTCCAAATATTCACAAAGTGCAATTGAAAATCCACAGCCTGCTTCCAGTCTCCGACCGGGTCAGTAATGGAATGAATGGAGCCCCCATCTAGCGGTGAGGATATGGACTGTGCCGGCTGCCGAGGCCTGACGCACTCCTCTGGGGCAATGATTAAATGAATGACAGATGAAATGAAATGATAGTGGAGATTGTTGCTGGAATTAAATTTTGACAGGGAAAACCGGAGTACCCGGAGAAAAACCTGTCTGCCTCCGTTTTGTCCAGCACAGATCTCACATGGAGTGACCGGGATTTGAACCACGGACCCAGCGGTGAGAGGCCGGCGTGCTGCCGCCTAAGCCACGGAGGCTTAACAAAGTGCAATTGATATTCAAAATACAAAATGCAATTGAAATTGAAAATGCTTACAAAATGTATTGTAGATTCAAACTACTCAATTGGATGGACAATACTTACAAAATGCAATTTAGATTGAAAATACTCACAAAATGTAATTTAGATTCAAAATACCTACAAAATGAAATTGAGAATCAAAATACTTGCAAAATGCGCATCCTACAAAATGCAATTTAGATTGAAAATACTTGCAAAAAGAGGTTTAGGTTGAAAATACAAAATGCAATTGAAATTCAAAATAATCACAAAAGTCCCAGCCCCTATATTGAAAGACTTACTAAAAAGCAATTTAGATTGTCAATCCTTACAAAATGCAATTGAGGTTGAAAACACTCACAAAATGCAATTTATATCGAAAAGATTTGCAAAAGGCAACGGAGATTGAAATCACCTACAAAATGGAGTGTAGATGCAAAAAAAAAAAAACTAAATGGATTTTAGATACACGCGGGTCCAATTAACAAAAACAGTGCGGGAACAATGAATGAAAATATTCAGCTCTGATTGGTTGGAGAAACTATGTCATAATGAAAAGTAGTACTTTAATGACCCTACTTTATGATACAGTTTTCTGACATAAAATATTTACATATCGACATCGTCGAACATAAAAAGGCATTACAACTTATGTTAATAGATGATAATTATAACATGTAGCCTATTTCTTTTTTCTTTTTTCTGGATTATTCGGATTTTCGATAATCCGGATCAGTTCCGTTCCCACTTAATCTGGATAAACGAGGTTCTTATGTACAGCCAGCCTCGTAAGTATGTGCCCCATCTCAAAGTTTGATGTTGTCCATGTTTGGTCTATCTTGGCTCCAGTTCCATACAATTCTGGAGGTATATCTTCTCTTCGTTCGTTTATATACAGTATAACTTATTTTCTGATTTGCGTATATCTTAGAAATTTGAATTTAAATGTTCTTAGCAGTGATCAGAGTAGGTAGATTGATTTTTCGTACTTACATCATTATGTCATAACATGAACATGCCCTTTTCTCGGAAAGAGTCGCTATTTTTGGAATTTAATAAATATTATTATAGGCCTAGTAGTGATGAAATAGTTAACTAGTCATTTGAAATTAAAAGGACAAATCAAAATTGTCTATATAACGTGAAATTTTATTCTCTACAACTTTTATTCTATGGGTTTTTCCACAGAAGAATCTGTTTCAAAGATATGTGGTCTTGGAAAGTCGCAAAATGTAAGTTTGCACCTAAATGAGAAATTTTCCTAGTTTTGAACTTTTGATTTCGGCTATACCACTGAACCAAATCAAGTTTTAGATGTTCACTCGACGCAGAACTTTAACCTTCTTCAATATTGAACTGATTGAAATTTTCCGTCCGACGTACCGTTTCATAGCCTCCTATAGACAGGCCTTGGCCACACCGAATTGCAACACCGCTTCGCTAGCGTCATACGTCCGTGTCCGGCCGTGCGCCTAGGGCAGAGTACAGTAGACATTGTGGTCTCTCAATATTCTAATTTAAAATCGGGTTATTGGAAAGAAGTTCACTAGTATGTATGGACCGGGGAAGGTGCGTATTTTGTTAGATGACAAAAGGAAAAAGGAAGCTTGTAGTTTAACGTGACCGTTAATCTCGAGATCATGAGCCACGGGACCTCCTTTTTACGTGGAATCCGAACCACAGGACATGGCATTTCACTTCGAAAATCTCACATGCATTGACCGGGAATCGAACATGACAAAAGGAGATTATGATGTAAGTTATTTAATAATTAGTCAATAAAACGATTAAACTTATAAAATTATTTCACATAAATTTAACTTGGTACTAAAATATGACAAGAATCAAATAAATACTTCATATAACTGTTAACAATTTTCGTTTCCTACTTTCACGTGAAGTAGGCATATACAATGCGTCAGTCTATAATAATAATAATAATAATAATAATAATAATAATAATAATAATAATAATAATAATAATAATAATAATAATTTTATTTATTTATTAAATACTATTGATATTACATTAATGTGATATGTCTCACGAATCTGACGTCAAATCCAGTACAGATTATCTGTACTGCTACTATTACTACTACTAATAATAATAATATAATAATAATAATGATAATATCGACCGGGGTAGCTACTCACGCTGAAGCACAAGGCCCTAAGACCTGTGGGTTCGACCCCATCGTCAACCGTTCTTGAAATGGTTTTCCGTGGTTTCCAATTTGTTGCTCCAGGCAAATGCCGGCCACTGACGCTTCCATCCAATTCTTTGCCGAGTTTCAGTCATTGAATCTCTCATTAACTATTCTGGTGAGGCCGGCGTCAGGAAGGGCACCCGGCCGTAATATCATTCGCCACATTTTAAAAAATGATCTTAGTTCAACCCCAACCCCGTAGAAACGGCAATAATATTGGTTGGAAATAATAATAATAATAATAATAATAATAATAGTAATAATAATAATAATAACAATAATAATAATAATAATAATAATAATGATTAAGCACCAATAGACTTCTTGAGACATCTCTTGCCTCTGCTAATTACAGTAGGTAACTCGGTAGGCTGCCTGTCCGTCATTCATGTCTGTCATTTCCAGCAGGCATTCTTATTCTGACATCATACTAAACAGAAATAGACGAAGGTAACTTCCTCATGCAATAAATCGCTATCTATGTTTTAGTAACTAATTAGTACGCCCATATCAATGATTAATGTGTATCTGTTTTACTTACACTGCTTAAATGCCAACGAAGACATGAGATAAATAGCTATCGTAGGTCGTGGTCGATCGAAAGTAGGCCTACTGATTATTGACGAGAATAAAGACTCTGCTAGTATCAACGTACGATTGTTGTTTCAACACATTACAATTTTTACAAGCGTATGAAGCTTAAAAATCAAAATGCATGAAGATTTGGAACAACACAGAAGAGCAACCACGTGCGATAAAATTCGAGTGCTTACTATAATTTAATATTATAGAATAACGGCGTTGTGTTAGGAGCTGTACTTACGTTTCCCACATGATTAGTCTTCGCTCTCCGGTCTACCTTAAATACTATTGAAAAAACAGCGAGCGATAAAAGAATATATCCAATTTTATGCGGACTCGCACGTTCAGCACCATTAATCACCATGCTCACTGCTCGCCACACATAGACGAGTGTGCGGCGTTGCCGCTCTGCTATGGGCAAGGCCTGGTTATAGGAAGCCATGACCGTTTTCGAGCTACAAGCAAAAACATGTAAAAAGAGGAAAACTTTCAAGGTTATTTGGATCCCAAAAGTTATGCACACCTCTTGGGATGGTGAAAACTTGGATTACAGGCATTTAGGACCAAACGAAGGTATTAAAACGATTTCCACCTTTCTGGAAAATAATTCCTCGAACAATTATAATTCGACTGGGCTATTAGTGATGTGAAGAGATTTTCGGAGGCTCTGGTGTTGGGTAGAGGGAAGAATATTCTAGGGTCTTCAATGAGGAATGATTCTCGTGCAAGAAAATATTGGCACTGAAAAGTATATCAATGGGGCCTTGAGCATTAAACTGAGGATCAGCTAACCTTAAATGTGAAGGAATCTTTAAACCGGAAGTATTAATAGAGCTGCTAGGAGTGTCCTTGCCAATACTGGTAAGAATGAGACAGTTTAAGTTAAGATTGGTGTTTCTTTGACAAATGTCTCTGATTTTCAATTTTGAAGACTGCAAGGTTTGAGTTTTCAAATTGTCAATGCCGGATATATTGATGGAAGTAGGTGATGAAGAAAGACCTAGTTTTTTAATTGACGATTGCGAAACAAAGTTGTGAGTTGAAGCGGAGTCATGAAGACCACGGGTTCGAAACCAATTTCCAAATTTATCTTGGATTTTGAATTGTACAGTGGACAAAAGGACTTGCGCACTGTGAGAAGTTTTGGCGTTAGAAATGCAGGAAGAAGAATTAGTTTGTTCGGAGCTGCTCTGCATGGAGTTTGAAGAAGCAGGTACTATTGACCTCGATTGATCATGAAAGTGCAATAAAGAATGATGCGGTCTTTTGCAATGAAAACAGAGGTTGGAAGACGTACAATTAGAAGCAGAATGCTTAGGTGACAGGCAGTTATGGCAATATTTATTATTGAAGACAAACTTCCTTCTGTCTTCAACAGACAATTCTCTAAAGGATTTGCAGGAACACAAAGTGTGAAACTTTTTACAGAGCGTGCATTTTAAAGATTCGTTGAGCGGCTTAATATGTTCTCTTGGATGGTTGAAAGAGGCAGAACTAGTTTGCTTTTTCTCGACAGATGGGTACTGATGACCATTTGAAGAGACAAGTTTTTGGTCCAGGATATGACACTGAGGACTCGTTTCGACATTTTCGCACTGAAATGAGAGTGCTGTAAGGACTTGGCACCGGCTGTTCAGAAACGAGATGAGATGCTCTAAAGAATGCTCATCCTTGCGAGTGAGTTCGATTTTCCAAGCCTTTAATGTTGAAAAGTCGAATCTGGATGTAGCTAGATGAATAAGGACGGTGTCCCAAGTTTGAACTGGTTGCTTAAGTTGGTATAATGCTCTCACGTGCAATTGCATGGAGTCTAACAGGTCTCTTAAAGAGGTGACGTCATTAGGTTTTACGACTGGCAAGTTGAACAGGCAGCGAATGTGGCGAGCAACACACAAACGTACATTACCATATCTCTCTTTAAGGAGATTAAAGGCGATGTGGTAGTTATCTGCGCTTAAAGGCAGTGACTCAACCAAGGCCAAGGCCTGGCCTTCCAAGGACGAACGCAAGAAATAGAACTTGTGGATATCGAGAATGTCTGTGTTTTCATGAATAAGGGAGCAGTAAAGTTCGTAAAAGGAATACCATTCACCTTCCTGGCCTGAGAAGTGAGGTAGAGTTATCTTAGGAAGTAACGGTTTCGGTTTGTCCTTATGAACTGAAGCGGGTGCGAACTGGGCCGGATTGATGACCCTAGTGTCCGGTTCTGAGATACTGCGGATCAGTTGGTGGGCCTTGGCGATCCCTTCAAAATACAAGGGTTCAACCTCGTCCCGATCCGATTGAAGTTCTGGGCAAGCGGATTCAATGTCGGTTTGAATTTGATCATTGTAATCATAGGACCGTTCGTACAACTTAAGGCGTTGTGTCAAGACGTCTAGATCACAATCGGCGGGATTTATTTTATTAATGAAATTTCTAAATCTGGTGAGTTGTCCTTTGTAGGAAGAACGTCTGGCAATGAGAGTTTCCTCCTTTTCAGTTGGCATAATGAAATGGGTAAATTGAAGTGTAACTTACGAAACAGTAGCGAGATTTTGAAAATGCTGTCAGGTTGGCAGCAGAAGACAGGTTGCAAGTAAGACAGGCTGAAGAAGACAGGAACGACCTCTATCACCTTCACCAGCTTTGCACTGCGAAGTTATAGCTGAAAAATTCAAAGAAGATATTAATGATTTGCAAAATATTGTCAAATAACCCTTGACAAATAAAAAATGTCATAAATGGACTCTCCCGGGTTTCTGGGACCAAATTTTGGGTAGATTATTAGCTTGGGAATAACCTAACCCCCAAGGGGAGATGATGAAGAAAAAGAAGTGGGTTTCGGACTGGAGAAAAAGGATGGAGAAATAGGAAGAGAGTTTGACATAAGTTATAACTAAGAGTTCTTGCTCAAATGCAACAAGTGGTGAACACCCTATCAATAGATTTATTTTTATTAAATAGGAAGAGTCAAGGAAGACAGGATCTTGCCTAACCGTTATGTTAGAGAAACGATAAAGCGAAGAACAAATCTTTAATTTATTTAACAATGTAAAAGGAAGTAGTTTTAGTAACAAATATATAATTTTGATTTTTATAAACAATTGGGGTCGCAGACGTCCGAAAACATCTAAAGCTTGCGCCAGGCAATTAATAATTCTTTTGGTTTTAAACCTTTTATATGCTTTAAAATCTTCGTAAGATTTTGAAATGGCTAAGATAAATAAATGAAAAATTTAAAGATAACTGACGTAATTAAAGTTAAACAATAAGTCAAGTACAAGGTGTGTACTTTAAAGATTTCTAGATAAGTATCTATGAAATAATAACAACTTCGAAAGTAACAACAACAAAAAACAGGAAGAAATGAAATAGAAGTTTCTATAACTTCTTGTATTAATACTGAACTACGTTTAATGATTATACATAGGAGATTATGCAAATAGGGCAGGTCACTTATTGTGAAACCTGAAGAGAACAATTGAAAGGAAGTTTCTAGAACTCCTATGTTTAAGTAGGGATCACGAGAAAAATGGGGCAAGTTTCCCTTTCGTGAAACCTAGAGATAAAACACTTTTGAGTAGAAAGAATTGGATTCCCTCATTAGAAGGGAGAAACAATACAATTTAAGGCGTGTACTAGACACGAAGTTTTACAGACATTAATTCGTTATACGTGGAGCAAATAAGGGAGGGCACTTATGTAGAGTGACACCTCATTGAAAAGAGACCTAAAGTAACAATTCCATTATTCTAGTTTGTTAGTAAAGGGTTTGGGAAAGATCAAATGGGATTGGGGAAGAGTGTTCATGGCCGTATTTATTGTACTCGGACGAGCGCGAAGCGGATGAAAAGTTGAACAGGCACTGTTTTCACTATAGTCAGTTGATATAGTTGAAAAGTTCACTGTAGTAGCACAGAAAGTTGATGGCAAAGAAAGTTATTGCAATGGTGGAAAATAACTAGTTACACTAGATTTGCGAGAGTCTATTGCTTGAAAAACTTGTATGTTATAGTTGAATGCACCAGAAAAATTCCAACGGAGGAAGAAAAATTAGATATTGATTAGCTGTTCATAAGGAAGATTCCTTAGTTTGAAAAAGTATTCCCATATGTGAGTGGAAAATACATGGCAGTATAACTGGTAGATGGAGTGCAGGTTCTGGAAGGTTCCAGAGCAAAGATGACTTGTTTAAATTGGGTAGAGAATCCCTCGGCGGAGAGCTAGATTATATAGACAGTGGGTATTTTGGAAATATCCCTCGATGTGAGATAACATCTCAAAAAATCTTTCATATTGAAAGTTAGACTTGATAGTTTAAGTTTGATCAAGAAGATCTCTAGAAAGCAGTTATTTTCACATAGTAACTTTCACTGTCTATAAAATCCAAATAAAAGCATTGAGCCTTTTAAAAGCGATGAGAATGAGGTTAAAACATGAAGTCGGTACTTATCTTTGCTTCATGAAGAAGGCGATGTTGCTGTTGACGGTTGGTTCTAAAACTTGAACATGGCGTTGAGTTTAAAAGTTTGATTCTAGAGTTGTGGAGGCGAGCTTTAGTTAAGCTCTAACTGACTGGGTTGACTTCCGACGTACAAGTGAAGGCTGCTAGACGCAGAGAAAGTACACTAGCCTAGACGGCATGTCCAACAAGAAGTTGAGTGCACTTGAGAGAGTGAGCGGTTGCTCACGGCACGGAGACAAGTCGAGACGAAGTGAACGAGCGAGCGAGCAGCGCGCGCGGAGAGGAGAGCAGTAGGAGGAGGCGAGAAGAGGGGGAAGCGGGCGAGTAAGGGGAGGAAACAAAGAGGTTATACATAAACATGAAAAAACTTTACAAAAACAAATTCTTCTTGGAGCGGTGTCTTCATGGAGTAGTTGGCTGGTGAAGAACACGACGCCCTGCGGATCAATGTAGAAGTCTTCATGGCTTGAAGCAATGAAAGTTTGGAAGGCAGCGATGGGACGCTGTCAGGCTGGTTCAGCGGAATACGCGTTTCTGTAAAAAACTGACAGAAAAAATGAACAAATGCACGGGGCAACGGGAGGTAACAGTTCGATGTTGGTGTGTGTGGGAAAAAAATGTAAATAAATGGACTGATATAAAGTAATGAAGAACAGCAAAAGCTAATTCTTTCTTTCCGTTTATTACCAAAAATACACCAGGTAGACGAGTCGTGATGTATACTGAAAGTTATACTGATTAAAAACCAGAGCTTGCCACGGTGGGTGAGTGGTTATCGTGTCGGACTACCAACCCCAAGCTTGCAGGTTCGCTCCTGGCCGTGGTAAGTGATATTTTGAAAGGCGACAAAAATCACGGCACGCAGGTCATACGATGTTGGCATGTTAAGGAACCCATTTGAATTCAGTAGGCCGTGTTCATAATAGTAAATTTAATCTCGGGTTTTTCCGCCAACACAAAGTTCCTCATTTCTCTACTAGAATGCGCTATAATGTCAAGGAGCTTAGATATCATTCTAACCTTCTTGACTTTCATAGCATTCCAAGAAACGACAAATTTGACATGCAAGCTGCCCTCTGGGCACAAATAACAAAGCTTGCACCCAACACCCGTGGCCATACGATATTATTCATTCATTTCGTATAGGCCATCTATGGACCGCGTCATTCCAACCGTCTCCTACTGGCTTTGATGTTTGCCCAGTACGCCTGCATTCGTTCTCGGTGGACTTCCTTCCGTTGGCTTTCGCTTTCGTTATCGTTTTACCCTCCAGGGTTGGCTTTTCCCACGGACTAAGCGAGGGATCCCACCTCTACCGCCACTGAGGGCAGTGTCCTGGAGCTTGAGACTCTGAGTCAGGGATACAACCGGGGTGTGTGACCAGCACTACTCCAGGCGGCCACACCTGCAAAGCGAACAGGGGGCCTGATGAAGGGATGGGAAGATTGGGACGGTCAGGCACGGAAGTGGGAAGGAGGCGGCCGTGGCCTTACAGTAGGAACCATTCCGGCATTTGCCCGAAGACGAAGTGGGAAACCACGGAAAACCACTTCGAGGTTGGCTGAGGTGGGAATTGAACCACCTCTACTCATTTGGGCCACCCGAGGCTGAGTAGACCCCGTTCCAGTCTTCATACCACTTTTCAAATTTCGTGGCAAAGCCGGGAATCGAACCCAGGACCTCGGGGCGGCAACTAACCCTGCTGACCGCTACGCTACGAAGGCGACTTTCCGTTCTTGGGTCTAAATCTTTCCCGTGTTGAGCTTCGGTTTTTCTTGGAAACCTTTGCAAGTTTGAAGTTTTCTTTTGAGTGGGGTGCGCTCCTGAATGTCAGTTGGTGTAATCCCCACTTCTTTCAGATCTTGATCCAGTTCAATGAACCAGGCCCATTTTGTTTTCCTCTCCTAAAAGTAAGTTACGTTGCTATTGGTCAGTCTCGCTGGGCTCATTCGTTTCACATGTCCATTAAACGTTATCCTTCTCTTCCGGATGACGTCACTTATCTTCTCCACATGAGTATATAGTTCATGGTTATGTCGTCTTTTGTATTCCCCATTGTTTTTGATGGGACCCAATATCTTTCTCAACATTTTTCTTTCTTTGGCCTCCAGGTTTTCGACCAAGTCATTTTTTTATTCATCGTGAGGCATTCAGAAGCATACAAGACCTCCGGACGGATGGCACTGCAGTCATGTTTTTGTTTTGCGATATTATTATTATTATTATTATTATTATTATTATTATTATTATTCAAAACCAGAATAATACAGAGAAAATACACTAAGTCAATTTAAGTGTTGCTTCAATATCCACCACAGTGCATGCAAGTTCGCGAATTATTAACATTGTTGAATGGAAACTTAGAGCTGTTTTACAGACCCTGTTGACTTCACCTACCCGAAGGGAATGAAAGCAACGAGGTGCAGGAGTGATCACTTTGCACATTCCAGACCGGTGAGCAAGGGTGTACAGTTTCCTTGCTTGAAGATTCCATCAGAAAATAAAGAATAATAAAAAAGAACTTTATATTTTAAACAAGAAGTTCCGTGAAGAACTATACAGCCTATATTCATATATCCTACTTATGATAATTGCCTCTATCAACATACAAAATTTCAGTTTGATTGCTGTAATAGATTCGTAGATATTGAGAACCGTCTAAAATTTTCGAATGGTCGCCATGCTGGTTTGTTATACGTATAGGCCATAGAGTCATGTATCATTAAAGTTAAATTATTGCGAGGTTCATTATTCACACCTTCACTTCGATTGCATGATTACCACATAAGATATAAAAACTTAATTTTAAAATTGGCACTGCCGCCATCTTGAGTTTATGTAAACAATTGAACTAAAATAAATACCAGTGCATTACAATGTGCATAAACATTTGCTGTACCAAGTTTCATTGAGTTTGAATCATTAAATCACGAGAAAAGTCTATTTAAAACATTCAACTTCGCTTGGCCGCCATGTTCGTTTTGTTGTTAACCGGCTTTTGAAAGTCTCATAGATGAACTTCCAGTAGTGCCCTTTATCTCCGTACAAAATTTCAGAGTGATACCGGTAATGGTTTCAGAGATATAGAATACCGGTGAAATAATTCGCACAGCCGCCATCATGAGGTAATGTAAACAATTGAACGAAGTTAGATGTCGGTGCATTACGATGTGTATAAACATATACTGTACCAAGTTTCATTGCGCTGCGTTGGTTAAATCGCGAGAAACGTCTATTTAAATGTGGCAACTTCGCTTGGCCACCGTGTTGGTTTTGTAGTTACCAGATTTTCAAAAGTCACATAGGTGAACTTCTAGTAGCTCCCTTTATCACCGTAATAAATCCCAGGGTGATAACTGTAATAGTTTCGGAGATATTGAATGCTGGTGAAATATTTCGCACAGCCGCCATGTTGGATTGGTGAGACGTAACAAAATTCGAAGGGCACAGTCGGGGTCGTCCGGAATAGTGCTATGAACTTGTCGAGTTTTATTGAAATCGCTCCAGCCGTTTAGATTTTATTGGGGTCACACACACACACACACGAATCACACACGCACACACAGACACACGGACAAAAGGTGATCTCATAAGCCTTTTTTTTTTTTTTTTTTCATAAATGAAAATAGTCTAAAAATCGTGGATATCGCATTTATGTAGCATTTTGGTATGAGTCAATTTTCGCATTTTGAGTCAATTTTGTCGCTTTCTCAAAGCACATAAACAAGACGTGATTTCTAGGTCGTGTCAAGTGAAAATACAAGACTACAAGCCTTTATCATATTTCGCGCTTTATCGCATTTGAGAAAAAACACCACCCCTACACATAGGCTATTACTGGTACGGTAATACCATTACAGTATAATGTATAACAATGTTTATTGCTGTAGCTTTATTATTTGGATGTAGCAGCTCAGTTAATCTGGTTTCAAGGCGGCTTGGTTGGTGTAGTTGGTAGCATGCTGAGTTTCTATGCCCAAGACCGCGGGTTCAAACCCGGCCAAAGTCGACCCGTGAAACCAGTTCTGCTATATGGATGTGAGTCATGGGAATGTATTCAGAAAGATATATGGTCCTATTTACGATTGTGAGGAAGGAAGATGGGAAAGGAGGGGAAAAGGAGGACTTATACCAAAGGTTTGGGAAAGCTGATGTGGGTAGGATCATCAGAGGAAGACGACTCCAGTGGATGTGACATATCGTAAGAGATGCGGAATCTATCCCTAACAGAGTGCTTAATGCTCAACTGATTGGCAGACGCCCAAGAGGCCGGTCGAGGACGAGATGTAAGGATAGGGTGAAACCAACAGCAGTACTGGATGATGCAATGGATAGAAGTAAATGGAATGGCATTTGTAACAAATACTTGAAATTGTGATTGGGATAATGATCCTTCCTGAGTGATTGAGTAGGATAGTGTTATGCAATGTTGTATATTGTTTTAGATCCCTTACTTGGGGGTGGTTGGATCTAAAACGGAAGAGTTATTGTGTTAATTTATGAGGAAGTGCCTAAAAGGGGGTAGCTTCCCGTAGTCGGGCAAGCTGACCAGTGTAGAGTGTTGTTTAGTGTTAGGGTGCGCCTATAAAAGATGTAGGTGTATTTTAGGGGATGGAACTTGGCGTACAGGTCAACGCGCTGGTCTTCCAGCTGGCTGGCTGGCTGGTTATATAACCGGTGTGCACGCGTCAGCGTTATGGCACGCGCTGCTCTTAGCAGTCGGGCCTATGCGGGAATACAATGATACTTGCGCTAGCAAGTATCTGGCTACTGTAAGTCACGTCTAATCGTGACGGAGGATTCAGGATGGACTTTAGGTCGTGAAGAGGCGTGTAAAATAGTATTACAGGTGTAGCGTACTGACCAAGTGTTTATTGGTCAGTAATATGGAATTGTGAGTCCCTTCTAGGGGATGTAGTAAATGTTACAAGGTGTACAAACTTGTGTATACAATCTGTGGGTAAAGGTTACAAAGTTACAGGATTCTGAACACTTGCTGACTCACCTGATGATACCAGCGATAGCCTCCGGCCGCCGCACTGTAAGACTGGTAATTGAGAGAGCTTGACCTCCTTAAGACTCCTTCTTATATTCTTCGGCGTTGCTTCGTCGACATTCTGATGGCATAGATGCCCCAGTTAATTGTGTGTCGCTGTTTGTGGTAGTGATGCAAGGATTGGGCCAGCTTTCCAGAATGGTTAGCTGTCCTTGCGGTGTTAATAGATGTTGGTCTGGGCTTACAAGATTTGCCAGTTAGGGGTGATTTAAATAGATGATGGGGGGATGGCCTCCAGGGGGTGCATACCCCTGGGGGGCTGTACAAGCCTCTTCCCCTATTTAGTTCGCGTCCCCGCGAACGGGAACGGAACTAGGGGTTGGGATGTTGATGTAATAGATATGGTTGATGTGGTTGTTCTTGAAGCCCCCTCGTATCTTCTGTTGGTGTCCTCTTCTTCGTATGATGTTGTGATGTCGTGTTGCTGTGTAGGTGTGAGATCAGCTCGTGTTCAGAGGGGCGGGTTATGGGATATACATATATATATATAACATTGATATTGGCCTAGACATTATAAAAATATTGCATGAAAAAAAATCGATATTGACATTTTGAAAGTTTGAAGGAAAAAAAATACATGGTGTTGATAGTTATTCGGTACATTGTTGTGCAGGGAGGGAAAAAAAACAGGGCCGGACGGATGATTGCGTCGTCCGCCCTATCTTAGGGAAAAAGTGCTCCCTGCAATGAGAAAGGTAGAAGAAAATAGAAAAAATGGGTGTTCCAGGGTATAATTTAAGGGAAATATTCAAATGCATTTATTGATTTGGGATAAAACGGAACACCCTGACAAATGGGGAAGTTAGAAGAAAAAAAAGGAAAGAAAACAAATCATAGACATTGTGTACATGTGATTTTAACAAACAAACAGAAAAGTATACCTTTTAATGTGCTATGTTGCGATGTTCATATGTTGACATTTAGGAATATTATTGATTTCTAGTGGAATAATTGCCCGTGGGCGCATGAATTTGCATTAAGTTACCCTTTAAAATTATCAATTACAATGATCTTATGTCTAGTGGAATAATTGCCCGTGGGCGCATGAATTTGTATTAAGTTACCCTTTAAAATTATCAATTATAATGACCTTATGTCTAACTTAAGCGCGCTACTCTCTTATAACTCTAGTTTTTTTTACCTCGCGTGCACGCTACCCGTTTGTACGTACGCTTGCCGTCTCACGGCTAATCCTGTACGGCCACTTCCTGGTACGGTTTAGTGGTCGTACCGCTTGCAATGTATCCTTAATCCCTAATCTGTGAAGCATTCCCTGTGGGTGAATGCTTTCACACTTGACAATGAGAGTCGCCGCCACAAATCGGTTGCGCCCTCATTGCCGTAATTTTGCGCCGCATTTTTGACGCCTTATGTATTTTGTGTATGTTGATCTGCCAGCGAGCCTGATACCCCACAGGTATCAACCGTGCTGTGCAGATTTTTAAAGTGTAGGTGTAAAAATGTGGTGATCCTGTAAGTGAAGATGAATATTAAATATAAATTAGTGCGCACAGGTGTAATACAATAATAAGACGGCATTAATAGCATGCTGCCGCTATATGGCAGCAAAATCATAGTCACCAGTGCCATATTCCTGGTGACGTTCCTGAAAAAAAAATGGAGAGGTTAATAAAACATCTAAATGTTGCCTATTTTCTATGCCGCTTCCTGTGGCAGTGTGTCCACAGTCTGAAGCTCCTTTGACCTGTGGAAAAAAATGGCATGGTTAATGTTAATCGGTGTATGGCCGGGCTTACCCTATACGGTGCCGTAATGCCGTTTCTTAATGTGTTGTCGGTCTTACCCCGGTAGCGGAATTTTGGGTACCGGGTGCCGATATATTCTACCTTAATTATACTTATGCTAATGTATTATCGTGTATTCTAATATATTATAATGTATTCTAATGTATTATAACGTATTATAATGTATTGTAATGTGTTGTCGGACTTATCCTGATGGCGGATTTGTCGGCCATCAGGTGCCGATCGGCGTTATCTTAACACTATCTATCTTAATTATGATTAATAATAATAAAAAAATGCCTTAAATGTAAAACTATGCTGTATATACATGCCGAGTGGACCTTACTCTAAAGCCGAAATGTGCTGTGCTATTATTAGCAACAGCGGTTAGTAAATTTGCTTACATCTAAGTGACCTTAAAAATGGCACTGTACTTAAATACTAAAATTTAGATGGAGGCTCGTCCGTCCGATTTCTCTCTCGGGGGCCCTTGTAGTACATTGTTGAGACCGGAACCCAACAATGCCTCGTAGTCCCCTCCGTTTTAATCCTATTGTCGACATCTATGCTAAATGATTATGAACTAGTATTAACCTAGTCACATGCGGCTTACGGTGCCACAAAACAAACCGTTTCGCCCGCTGTAATTATCAGCTCTTTACCTTTGCCTTTGCGTATGTAGTCGTAGTTGGGTCTGCCCACTGTAACCCCTTTAGACAGCTCGTTGCATGTCTATTTAATGCCCTTTGACTGCCCGCTGCGTCGCCATTTATGTGGGCATTGGACATTGTCCAATGGCATAATATTATCCGGGAATTGAGCGTCCGGTTCCTCTTCGCCAATGTCGGCCGCAATAATAATTCACTCCAACGCACAGGAGTCTTGCTTCCCGCTGTAGAAGCCCTACTTACTTAAATTTAACTATAAGTCTAGTCATAATTTGGGTCGTCCCTAGGGTCAGCCCCCGAGTCCGGCGCGGAGTGAGCTATTTCTCCCACCATCCTCAGAAAGTCTTCCCTGCAGGTCTTGGCGTCGATGACCGTGGCACATAGTGGGTGTAGCATCCCTTCCTCCCAGGGGTAGTTTAGGCGCACCTAGGATTCCAGAGCTCGCCCGGCCAGGCCGCGAGTGCCTCAACCTTACGTGGTTCGTCTGTTTGGTCTAGTCGTCAAGTTACTAGGGTAAGGCTCATCATCGCCTTTTTTTTCTCTCAAAGTGCGGTGCCTTTGGCCTTTTGCTCGTGCCGCTATCACCAATCAGAGTGTTTCAGATTCCTTTTTATGTAATAAAAAAATATGGGCGTAACCTGTGTAAGTAATTTATTTCTGTGTAAAATGTAAAATATTTCAGGTGATGTGGGGTTGTAGAGCTTCTAGGTGCATAGACTACTTTAGGTCTACTATTGCTACGTCAGCTTTCCAGCGATAATGCTCCGTCACCCTTAATGGAGGTGTTAGTAGGGTCTGTGGCGTCAGGTACCCTGTTATTAGGATCTGGGGGTAGTTATTCGTAGAGTGGGCTGAAAGCATGGTAGGAAGAGGTTGCGCATCTTTGGGCTCAAATAAATGGTGGCCTTGAGCCGGTAATGCTGCTAGGATTGCTCTTACAGTGAGTGGATTGGGGCAGGTAATTCCCGGGATTGCAAGAATATAAAAGTTCCATGCAGGTTTGATAGTGATAACCCTTGGTAAATGGGTGGGATACTCATGCAGGTATCTGGATATGAGGCATCCGCACTCATGTAAGGATAGGCGTATGGTTAGGCGTAATAGTAATATATCCCTGTCATGCGGGAGTATTTAATTAACAAAAAATGGTTAATATATATAACTGTGGCCTCATCTCTCATTTGGAGATGCGCATAATGCTTAATTGATGTTTGCCGACCCACCCCTAATACTCATGTGGTAGCATCGAGAGCCAAGGCGTAGTAAGCCTTCTCTTTAAACGCATGAAGTATATCAACCCCTATGTATGCTTTGTAATGTAGTGTAGGTGTTTCCATCGTGTGCATGTGTCTGCGTTGGTTATGTTGGACGTGAGAAGGTTATGGAAGGGGAGGAAGGTGGTACGCTGGTAGCCTGTGCTCCTGTCATCCTCCCTTTGTCCATGTCTGCTCTCTATCCTCTCCTTGGGATAGTAAAGCGTCGTGACGCTGTGACGTCCCAACTTAATCTGGTCTGCCATCTGTAGTGTGAATGTGGCCAGTGGTCGTAGTGCGCCTGGTCATGTCCTAATCGCCTGGAATGATTTCTTTTAGAAATAAAATTGCGAAAGGAAGTTATTAGGGGGGAGGTCTTGTTTCCTCAGAGCCCCTGTCTGTGTTCGCTCCTGACTAGTGAGCGCGTGTGTGTGCGACTATGTTCCGCTACACCATGCGGACGGTTGGTCTGTTACAGGCTAAGTCGTAATGTGTATCGCGTGTATGGGCAGGAGGTGCCCGTGGCCTGTCAACGTCTTTGCGAACGTGCTCCTATGGGCCCAAGATAAGTTCCGGTCTGTCAGGTCTGTCCATTGCTAAATGTCACAATTGTTTTTGCGTGTTAAAAAATGTGTGGTATTATGATTGTTTTGTGCTAGTAATTTCATGGTCAATGCCGATACAACAATAGTGTCTGTCACCAGCAGTATTGCAATGTGACGAAGTCTGCAAGTCAGCGGTTTGTATGTGCAATGGCAGGCTCGGTCGTTATGCATGTCAGCTGCCGGCACGTGCTATCTTGCACGTATGCGAGTGTTGTCATTGTTCTAGATTCCGGGCGGATCGATGTAGCAATTCGTCCTATTTGCTAGTGCTATTGTGTGGCCATTATTCCATAAGACCTTTGTCTTATGAAATTTCTATACCCGTGTCTGGGAAATGTATTTTCCATGTCAGGTGTAATTGAAAGTTTATGCCTGGCTTTTGGCCGAAGGAAATGTGGTATTATCTGGTTGTGTAGTTGTATGGGCCAATTTCAGTGTGATTGGAAGCCTGGATAGTTGTTTTTCATTTGTCCAATTTTTGCTGGGATTTGGACCCGTGATCTATGTAATTCTCTGTGTTCTGTGTCTGCGTTGTGTTTCAGGGATTGAGGTGTCCTCAGTGTGGTTTTTGCTTGTGTCTCTCGTACCAAAAATACCGTTGGTTAGTTAGTTTTTGGTACGAGTGTGGTGTGTGATCATGGGTTCGGACCCGGCTTATTGTAAAGACTTGTTACGACGCTATCTGTGCCGTATATATTATGGCACATGTACCGTGTATTTGCAATGCGCAAATGAAAGTACGCCTTGCTGTGAAGAGTTTGTGTATTTTTGAGTTCTCCTCGTAGTGTAATTTGGGGAGTTGTGTGGTTCTGAACTCGGCTTAAATGATGCCGTGTGTTCTGCTCTGAGAGCTGCTAGCATATTGCTGTCTGTAAGCGTGCAGGTTACCCATGAGACTTGTGTTATCGCTGAGTGTGGCAGTATTGAATTACAATGTCGTGCGCGCTCGCTTGTTACTTGTTTTGATAATGCTCTGTGTCCGGCACATGTGTGTCTAATCGGCTTGCTCTCTGAGACTGTGAGTAGTGCTTTCCGCACTGTAAAAGAACCTTTCAATAACTACATTCGTGTAAAAAGTACATGCAGGTCCCTATCCATTGTACAAAATGTCGTTATACACGAGTGTCTCCGGGCCGCTAGTCGCGTGTTTGGTGACTATGTGCCGGAGGCGATTTTGTTGTTTCTCATTTATGAGCCTCTGTTAGTGGAACTGTCCCAATCTATTTTAGCTTCCTACTTTTCTATCCTGCAACTGGATAGCTACCCGACCTTATGTTCCTGGTATTCAGAAGGTTGCGGGTTTTGAGACCGTCTTTTACCCAGAGTAATTGTTTCTGGTGCCATTCAGGTTGTGTCTCCGGGACAGTTCTGGTGAGTGTTAGGATCGTATCCCGGTGCGGTCAGTGAGGTCCGAAGGCTATTTCTTGGCCTTCTTTCCACGTCTGCCAGTGGGATTACTTCCCTTCCTTTTGGCAGTGTTTCCGCCTGTACGTGTAGGTGTGGGAGCTTTGCGTGTTGTTATGGAGGTGAGAAAAAGTCGTGTAATAGGCAGTGTAATGTGTTACGTATGCCTATGGATTAAATACATACAGTTCAACTTGGCCACCTTCCTTTCCCGGGATCAGTGCGTGAGGCAACAAAAAAAATGAGTTATGCCCCGCTCCGGATTAAGAGAGCACTTTGGAAAGGGTATAGAAGATATATTGTATGTCGCCTGCCCACCGCTGTATGCTTTATTAAAGTGGGTTGGCAGGTGGCGATAGTCTGTAAAAATTATGTCGTAAGCAATATGAAAAATGTTTTAAAGTGAGAAGTAGGATCTGAGTGCAGTATCCACCTGTTTGGTGACGTTAGTACTACAGTAATCTAGTTACGTCTCAGGGGAATCTACCACTGTTGAAAAATAGTTTGAGATTCTTAATTCTTGCTACAATCAGGGCTTTCGCCCGCCGCAAGAGAATCTATCAAACTGTGGGACCAGAACGTAGAAAATTTAGTCATTTCCATCTAGAAAGACCCGCTTAAGCTCTATGCTGTGCTTTGATGCTTAAGCTGTGTTCGGAATATCTCTTTCCGGCCTTAAGCCGCGTGGCTCACCTGATGGGCTTCCGCTTGGCTTTGAATATTAGAAACTTTACGTTATTCAAGCTATACTGTGGACCGACTATGGTAAAAAACCATTGATGGCTTGTGAAAAAAAAATGCTAGGGGCTCAAAAAATCAAGAAGAATTTAGACTTATACACCTTTGGTTTAGCCATGTTGCACTGCATATACATTTAAAAAAATGTGCCGTTTATGTTAGTGAGTCTTTATGTGTTTATTGCCGTATCTCTCCCGTGTAAACGAGCTTATGTGTGTCCCTAATATAGGTGCAAGTGTTATTAGTTTATTTCTGTGTCCCTGGTGGAAGTCGTTACTCCCGTCCGAGCGTCCTTGCTCGGAAAAGTGAAGGCTTCTGCCCTGTTACGAGATTATAGGCTCCTGAAATCCACTGAGGTGCTCCTTTGCTATTTTCCGGCGGAATTTCTAGCAAAGTAGGCCTGGGCCTACTTCCACCGTAACGTCTGTCTGCTGGTTTGAGTGTACCTGTATTCGAGGGCCTAATTGCGCTCTGCGCTACCCTAGTAGAGTTTACGGGGGTGTGTGTATTTTTGACTGAGTGGTTTTGTGGGGTAGGTATTAACACCTTTCCTATACCCCGTGTACCGTGTGTGAGTGCGTGGTTACAATGTGCGTGCGTGTATCGTGCATCCTGAGGGACTGAATGCAACACCCTCTTATGCATTCGCACCTGGGGTACTAATGCCGGTGTTCGCCTCCGTTCTGGCAAACTTGCCCTTTGAACTGGCGGTAAAGGTCGCTTAATTGCCTGTCTTTGCACTGGCAATGTGGTGGCGTGTAGCCTGACCGCTTTCTGGCCTGTGGCCTCGGTAGACTCCTGCCATTGTGTTTGCCTATCTGTGTGGGTGTGTGTAGGCTTTATGTACTGTAGGGCGGGCTCTACGTCCTCAGCCCATGACGTGGTTACGTCCCGCTGTCTCCCTGTCATGTCATGTGTGTCTGAGGGTCATGGCTTCAACTCCCTCTCGTTCGTCCGTTGTGAGGGGGTTGGCCTAGGTTCCGCTGCCCGGTTTGGCAAAATTGCCTTCCGAACCGGCGCTAAGGGATGTGTAATGGTATAACCTTGTCCCCGCAGTGTTTTGGAGTCTACCCTGGCCGTCTCCTGGACTGTGGCCATGGTGTCCTCCTTCCCATGTGTGGCAGTACATGGCGAGAGGGACATCCTCGCAAATTGCCGAGTTAGCGTATCTATGCTTATGTCCTCTCTCGGCTGGGCTGGTGGCCCTGCCATGTACTCGAAAATGGCCTTATTGTTCTGGAGTTCGCGGTACTCGTCCCAAATTTGGGTGTACTGACCGTTGAGGCTCATGGCCTGCTCAGCGACTTTTGTGCCATTGGTACCTATGCGTTGGTGTTCCCTGATAAGTGTTTCCCATTGCTAGAACATGAACTCGTGTCGACAGTGTAATTGCCAGTGTGCTTATGATTTGTGTACGGAGGGTGGGGATTTTCGCCCGAATCTTGCGATTCTTAGCGCTGCGGATTGGCCGGACAAGTGCTCTTATGATCCGCATATACTGGGCGTGCAGGAGCTGCTGAAACCTTCTGAGGTAGTCCTGCCTAGTTTCAAAGACTCTGTGCCAGGCAATTAATTCCTGGTACTCCCCAATGCTCCTCAGCACAGCTAGGCGGTATAGAGGGGCCATGCTAAATGAAGTGTATGCGTCTTCAAAAATAAAATAAAAACTGTGCGTGTTTGGCAGTGTATCCTGTATCTCTCTGATTCTTTCTGGGGGCTGGGGGGTTTGTTTGCTAAGAATTTCCCCTGTGTAAGTAGTACGGAGCAAAAATGATGCTCTCTGTCTGGGCAAAAAAAATTCACAATTTTGCTTGGCTGTTTGCGGTACGGAAGGGGTCGTTTCTACTACGAGGGCTCGTTGTTTGAGTCCTATTTTACTGTGCGTAGTATCCGTCGCCTCCACCACCTGTTTTAGATCCCTTACTTGGGGGTGGTTGGATCTAAAACGGAAGAGTTATTGTGTTAATTTATGAGGAAGTGCCTAAAAGGGGGTAGCTTCCCGTAGTCGGGCAAGCTGACCAGTGTAGAGTGTTGTTTAGTGTTAGGGTGCGCCTATAAAAGATGTAGGTGTATTTTAGGGGATGGAACTTGGCGTACAGGTCAATGCGCTGGTCTTCCAGCTGGCTGGCTGGCTGGTTATATAACCGGTGTGCACGCGTCAGCGTTATGGCACGCGCTGCTCTTAGCAGTCGGGCCTATGCGGGAATACAATGATACTTGCGCTAGCAAGTATCTGGCTGCTGTAAGTCACGTCTAATCGTGACGGAGGATTCAGGATGGACTTTAGGTCGTGAAGAGGCGTGTAAAATAGTAATACAGGTGTAGCGTACTGACCAAGTGTTTATTGGTCAGTAATATGGAATTGTGAGTCCCTTCTAGGGGATGTAGTAAATGTTACAAGGTGTACAAACTTGTGTATACAATCTGTGGGTAAAGGTTACAAAGTTACAGGATTCTGAACACTTGCTGACTCACCTGATGATACCAGCGATAGCCTCCAGCCGCCGCACTGTAAGACTGGTAATTGAGAGAGCTTGACCTCCTTAAGACTCCTTCTTATATTCTTCGGCGTTGCTTCGTCGACATTCTGATGGCATAGATGCCCCAGTTATATGTGTGTCGCTGTTTGTGGTAGTGATGCAAGGATTGGGCCAGCTTTCCAGAATGGTTAGCTGTCCTTGCGGTGTTAATAGATGTTGGTCTGGGCTTACAAGATTTGCCAGTTAGGGGTGATTTAAATAGATGATGGGGGGATGGCCTCCAGGGGGTGCATACCCCTGGGGGGCTGTACAATATTATAAGGTGCGTTCAGAATGTAACGAGCCGGAGGCATAATTACAGAAACCAGTACCAGTATGTTAGAAGTATTGGCCCTGACTGATGAGGCACTTGTCCCTCTGTGACACGAGGCGGTGAAAGGCTGTCTCATAAAATTCCCTGGGCTGCGATGTGAACCAGTTCCGCACGTACAGCTGGACGTCGGCGTCCGAGGGGAATCGTTGGCCCCGCAGAACCCTTTTCAGGGGACCAAACATCGCGTAGTCACAGGGAGAGAGGTCTGGACTGTATGTAGGGTGGCCGAGAACCTCCCATTTGAATTTCTGCAGGAGTGCCGCAACAGTGTTGGTCGTGCATTGTCGTGGAGCGACCACGGCGGCTGTGTCGTTCACTGTCATTCGGCGGTCCTGGGTAATGCGTGCATCAACCAGCTGTACGTTGTCATCGATAATGCAGGGGGGGGGGGTGCCCCAGACCGGGCATCATCGGCTAACGACACCAATCCTTCCCTGAAGCGCTTGTGCCACGCCTTGACCCTTGCAAGGGAAATGCAGTGTTCGCCGTACACTTCTGACATTTGGCGATGAATGTCCGTTCCCCCTACTCCTTCCGCTGTCAGAAACCGAACAACACCTCTTTGCTCTTCGGTTGACGCCTCCATGTCACTGTTTTCAACGTGACTGGCAGCGTTGGACGATTGATGCATGCTGCTGCTCGCTTTGTATCGTCACATGACGTGCACGCGTGCCCTCTAGAGAGGGGCTGTAACCTTCCACGCTCGGGTCGGAACCACATCTCGTTACAAACGCCACGATTAGCCGATGTCGTCACCGGTTTGCGCATTCCAGCCTCCGGCTCGTTACTTTTTGAACGCACCTTATAGATGGGTGTGTTATGTTTCTTTGCTTTCTGTCATGGGCCTTAATGGCCTACTAGGTACAATAAATGATGATGATGATAATGGTGATTTATTTATCTTTGGTTTGATGAGGCCCCTTGGACCACGTGGTTCCTAACGCTGGTGAGCTTTCTTCTTAGCCTAGTATTCCTTCATCTTTGAACCTTGTGTTGCTTTCCTTTCCTGAGTCCACTTCACTCCCACTCCAGGACGCAATGTTTTAGTTGTCAATGACTGGAGAGTGTCGGATGTACTGATCAGCATTCTTCTTCTTCTTCTTCGTCGTTTGGGCATACTGAGGACCACGGGGGTCGTATCTCCTCGTCGCTTTGTCTTTTCTCTTCTTCCAGTACTCTTTCATCATCTGACTATGAGCCAGCTTTCTTTCCTCCGTCCATGGTGGTCTGCTGACACCAGTGTTTTTCCTAGCTGTCAATGATACAGGAAAAACTCCCTGTCGGATGGCTTGCCGAAATTGTTGGCGGTCCTGTATGGAATTAAGTGGGATCCCTAGGTGGTCTAAATCCGTCCTGACGGTAGAGATCCACTTGGACCTAGAGGCCTTCCCTCTTCCTGCCACTGTGAAGATCTTACTCGTGAGACGGCAAGGGAACATGCGGGTCAAGTGTCCATAGAAGGCCAGGCGCCTCTTTCTTATACAAGTCACAATGTCTTCTTGATGGCTGTAAAGCTCATCATTGTGCCGAATTCTGTAGGTGCCTCCCTCTTCCCGTATAGGTCTTAGTATCCTCCGCAGGATCTTCCTCTCCTTGAGTTCAAGTTTCCTGAGTGGGCCTTTCCTGGCCATCACGAGGCATTCTGAGGCGTACAGAACAGATGGTTTTACTACTGAATTGTAGTGTCGAGAGGAACTTCGATGCGTATATGCTGCGGCAGGAGTGGTAGGCCCTCTCGAACTTGGTGCACCTGGTATCTATGGCCAGATTCTCACTCTGGTTTGCCGAGATCCACTCTCCTAGGTACTTGACCGCAGGGACTTTTCGGATGAAGACTCCCTCAAGTGGAATTGTGGACGGGGCTTCCTTGATGTTAGTCATGAATTCAGTCTTCCCAATGTTGATCTTCAGGCCAGCCCGAACCGCTACATCGTGAAGACTCTGTAGGTGGTGAGTAGCTTCCTCTATAGTGTTGGTCAGTATGGCGAGGTCGTCGGCAAAGGCCAGGTATGACACATGAAGGTTATCTTTCTTGTATCCAAGCTGCAGACCAGTCCTTGGTGTTAGTCGCACAATCCATTCCCTTATGATCTTCTCCAGGATGCAATTGAAGAGGATGCAGGAGAGTCCATCACCCTGTCTAACTCCCGTCTTGATGGGGAAGCTCTCGGATAGTTCTCCTCTGAACTTGACTTTAGATGTTGTGTTTGTCAAGGTGGCCTGCACTAGTTTAAGGGTTTTTTCATCAAGTCCAAATTCTCGCAAGGTGGAGAAAAGACTCTCTCTGTCCACCGAGTCGTATGCCTTCTGAAAATCCACTAAGACAACTACCCAGGGTTGTCCCCCACGACTCTTATAACTGAGGATGGTCTTGAGATTGTATCTGCTCTGGACAAGATCGATTGTTTCGAAAGCCGGCCTGGTATTCCCTTAATTGAGAGTCTAGTTGGTTAGTGACTATGGATAACAGAGCTTTCGAAAGAACCTTGTAGGTAACCTGCAATAATGAGATACCTCGGTAATTGTTGAGGTCCTGATCAGCATTCTAAATTTATCCCTGTTGAATATTAGCCCAGGAATTTTAGTCTAAAAACGGTCAAAACCTTGAAAAAATTTTAGTAAAGCTGAAAATTGGTACAGTTGTCCTATTTGATGTTCTTAACAACATATTAAAAGTCCCCGGTCTTCGCGTGTCGGCTTCCTGGATTTCCAGTGGTTTGAACTCCTGGAATGCTGGAGAAGTAAGTGGTGTCGCTGGAATGCGCATTGTAAGCGAACGATTTGGCTCACAGTGCTCTAACATGGCTTAAATTAAAGGAGAGAAAATAAGCTATAATTTAATTCATGGGTTGGCATGTTATCGATACTTCCGGTCTAACAGGAAAAAAAGGCCGCGATTGTTTTTAAAAAGTGCCAAGTTTTCCTTTTTTGACGTTTGTTGGCAAACTATCACGAATATCGCTGACAAGTCTTCTATAAAAGTTGTTGGCGACAAAATAAACTTTCATTTGATGTATTCATAATTGATGTGCAAGTAATAGTTGCCGAGCTACAGAGATTTAAACAACGGCGCGCGACCTGAATCAGCCCGTGTTTGCTTTGTTTCTCAGCGGCCAACTGACGCGTTCGCCCGCAGCATTGATGCGTCGAATTGGCGCAGCTTCTTGTTTTCTGTTGTTTCTAAATTTTAAACAGTTGGACGTTGGTCGATGTGTGTTATGCCGTATAAGTGTTATTTAATGTGTTGTCATAAAAATGAGTTTTGAAGACTGCATTTTGTGTAAGAAGCCACTCGACGATCCGATGGGCGTTGTTTGTATTTTAAAAGGTTTTAGAAGGAAAACTAACACCGCAAGAAGTATGCGAAGATCAAGCTGTAACTCGGGTCATCGAGTACATGGAAGACAGGATAAAGACTCTGTCAGAAGCTAGACGGACAGCGAAGCTGTGGGCGGAGTACTACAGGCAATATGAAAATCGTTCGGCTGTTTATTCGGGCAGAAAGAACATCAAATTGGAACCTCCATTTGTACTGCGTATCGAAGATGTTGCCATACCTACACGCTGTAGGGCATATTCACTTCGCTAAGTCAGCCTTCTTGTACCTGCATCAAATGCTTAAGTTAGGTCAGAAGATGCCCGTTGACGAGTACATCAACTTCACGAAGAACGGGTACTATTCCATCCGACGCTCGCATGAATTTTTGGCTGGAATATGGTCAGATATGGCCATAGAACAGGATCTTATGCGGCCTATGAAATCACGTGAAGGTTTAACAAGAAGACGAAGAGTGGACGATAGCGCGCTGGCTCACTTTGTCTCGGCGTTTCCACTGTGCATCCCGATCTGTGAAGCTGTAGAAAATGTGTCTGGTATGGAGACAAAATCCTCGGAACAGCACGTTGAGTTGAGAGACTCGCGGCGGAAGCTGGAGAACCGCCACGCAGAAGTGTTTCGCTCGTGGGTAGAAGATCGCTCTCCGTGGGATTTAAATAAAGAAAGTCTTCAATCGCTTTCCACTGGCGTAGTTGCAGACAACAGCATCAACTGCGATAAGGCTCGAGAAGTTGGTGAAGTAGCAATACAACAAATGGTGGGAAAAAGTTTTGAGTGTCTCAAGCTCGCAAGAAAAAGCCGCGTAGTCCCTTTGTAAGTTGTTGGGTGCCAACTAAAAATTCGTGATGACATCGTCCCGGTCAACCCGCACTAACTTTTCATGCGAATCATATGTGTGATGAAATTGGAAACGGATATCGTGGAGTTCTTGAAGTACGAGCTTGCTCCGACGCCTCCAGCTTTCTTCGATTCATCCTTATTGAAAAAACAGCCAAGTCAGCACTTCAACACCTTTTAAAATCTTCAGAAGCCCTCAAAGATTTTGATGAACAACGCTAAGTAGTCGTTGATGGAGGTCTGCTTTTGCATATCGTTGTATGGCCAAGACCTGCAACTTTTAGTGACATAATCCAGTCCTACAAGTTGTACATAAGCAAACACTATCCTTCAAACGTTGCCATTGTGTTTAGCAACTACAGGAGCAGGCACGCCGTGCGGGGAAGCGGACGTCCATAGACATCGTCTTCGATTCCAACACAATGGTTTCCACTTCTCAGGCAGACTTTCTAAGTAACACCAAATATAAGGGACGGTTCATCTCTACGTTGACAAAGGAGCTTAGAAATGCTGGAGTTGCTGTTCGTCAGGCGACAGGAGATGCAGATACACTAATTGTCGACGTAGCGTTGTCTCTAGATGCCGAAGATCATGCTGTTACTGTTAAAGCGTCAGGCATTGATGTCCTATGCATGTTGTTGGCAAAAGCAAGAGAGAACAACAACATCCATTTTTACAGTCCTGGTAACTCGAAATCTCTTGGAAAGATTTTCCCCATCACATACATTCAGGAAGATATCGGCGAGATGAAAAGTTGTGTGCTATTTGCACATGCGGATGTGACACAACTTCGGCTATTTTAAGCAAAGGGAAGAAGCGTCTATGGGTCATTCTCAAATACAACGAAGATCTTCGGAAAACTGTCGAAGTTTTCAATCAGCCTGGCGCATCCAAGGAAGATATCAAGATAGCTGGAGAAAAATTTGTTCTGGAGTTGTTCAACGGAAAGGGCTCCAGTTCTCTAAACGAGCTTCGTGTGCATCTGTATGGAAGGACTATCGCAAGACAGACAGTTGCTGCTTCGTTCGATTTGGCCACTTTGCTGCCAACGTCCGACACATTCACTGCGTACATATTTGCAGGTATATATTATTTTCAGTATGTTGTTACACCATTTTACTTTGCTGTGATAAAATTAACATTCTCTTTTGTTTACAAATTGGTTTCTAACAAAAATTATTTGAATTATTTGATAAATAATACATATAAACTGTATTAGTTTTAAGCACAAATATCTACTTCGATATTAGCACTACTTTTTAATTAAGATATTTGTTCTCCTAAAAATGGCATTAAAATAATAATTTATGATCTCCAAGTCACAAATGGTTACATATTTTACATATTAAAACATTAATTTTGTTTACCTAGCTCAATAAAGCACGTAAAAAAAACACCGAGAACAACTTATAGAATGAAGAGATGTCGATGGGGGGGGGAGGGAGTGGGGGGAGTGGGGGGGTGGACTCAAAATGCGAAATTGAATTATTTTCACTATTAGGAGAGATGTACTAAAACGGTGCTTTTCATTAAAAACACTCAAAAAAATTTTTTTTGGGGGGAGGGGGATTTTTCGAGAGGGGTGGGTTTAAGCGTGAAATATTTTGAAAAGAGGGGAAACACTTCATTTATCATAGAGAAAGGAAACTCCTGTCTGATGTAACAATGCAAAATCAGAGCGCGTCCCGGTCGCAGTGTGTTTTTTTAGCGCAGCCGGAGAAGAGAATGACGTAACAATCTTTTGTTTACACCGCTATAGCTCGGCAACTATTATTCAGACATCGATTATAAATACATCAACTGAAAGATTATTTTGTCGCCAACAACTTTTATACAAGACTTGTCTGCGATATTCGTGATAGTTTGCCAACAAACGTCAAAAAAAGAAAAACTTGGCACTTTTTCAAAAAAAATCGCGGCATTTTGTCGTCTCCTGTTAGACCGGAAATATCGATAACATGCCAACCCATGAATTAAATTATAGCTTATTTTCTCTTCTTTAATTTAAGCCATGTTAGCGCACTGTAAGCCAAATCGTTCGCCTACAATGCGCATTCCAGCAACACCACCTACTTCTCCAGCATTCCAGGAGTTCAAACGGCTGGAAATCCAGGAAGCCGACACGGGAAGACAGGGGACTTTTAATATGTTGTTAAGAACATCAAATAGGACAACTGTACCAATTTTCAGCTTTACTAAAAATGTTTCAAGGTTAAAACCTAAAATTCCTGGGCTATATGTTCACTGACCGGCAAAAGAAAAACGATCACTCGAAAAATTCAACATTACTTTCATTCAAATCATAAATATGAACACTCTAGGCCTAGTATATAAGTTACTGTTTATAGCATGGAAGTGAGGTTTGCTGGATGTAATATCATTCTTCATGTCATTGGTTCACTTAACAATAGCGATTCATTGACATGATGCTGTTTCCCGCGGAAAGATGTGCGCGCCACCATTTTCGATCAGAGCCACTGCCCTGGCAATATCTTCAGGCCTCAAGCGTATTGTTAGTTCATCACCTCTCTGCGTGATTCACAGCCCGCCTCGGGCTACCCCTGCCCCTGTGCTAACCAGCGATTTGCGCAACAAGAAGACAGGCAGTAACAATGAGACCGTCTCGAATGTACGTGGCCCAACCAGTGTTGGAATTCTCGAGAAGGTGTGAACCCTGGTCTACTCTAGAAACATCTGTGAGTCATCAGCCCCGCTATATAAGCGACCTGGCCAGCGAGGGACGGACTGTTGTTTTTGAGGAGTGAGTGTATGACTGTGCGAAAGAAGTATTGAGGCGAAGTGCCGTGCGAGTGCGTTCTTACCAGTGCGATAGAGGTGTTACGGTGACGTGAGAATTGCGAAACAGTGTGTAGTACGGTATTCAAGAATAGTGAGTGACAGACTGTGGCTGGACACGGGTCTACCTAATTAGTGAAGGATTAACTGAATAAGGAAGTGAAAGGGTGAGTGTCCTCCATAAGGGAGCAAGCACGAAGAAAGACAGCTAATTGTTTCCATTTGCTTATTGTGTGGTGTAACCTTCTAGACCTGCAATAAAGCTATACTTTAAAGGACCACTTGTGCTGTGCTTTTACCCACTGTAATCCAATTAACCAACTCGCCACTAGGGGTAGCACGTAGCAGTATATTCGTTTCTGAATTGCACAAGACCAGCTGAGGATATGGCTGTATTGATCTTTTTCTATGTCAACAAGTGGCAAAAGAAAAACGAATAAATCATTGCATTGTTGACGATAGCAATGGCGCGCACATCCTTCCGCGGGAAACAACATCATATCAAAGAATCGCTATTGTTAAGTGAAACATTGACATGAAGAATGGTAATGCATCCAGGAAACCAATTAACCTTACTTCCATGATATTGACGTCAGAAAAGTTGGATGGCGCAGCCACGCGGTAGAATGTTGAAGCTGTAACATTGTGACTGGTGTGGTTTATTTAGATGGTGAAGCATTGACGTCGTGATGGAAACAGAAAGAAATTTGTCAAATTCGAGGAGGTACTGCTCTGTATACGGTTGCAAATCGTATAAAACGGGTACGAAATATCTTCACTACTTTCCTGTACAAAAAGTTCAGAGAGAAAGATGGGCTTCGGCGCTGTCAATTGGAAAACATGTTATATGTTACATGACAGTGTGCAGTGTGCATTTTTGTGAAGACTTCTTCTTTCCACCGGTACTGTTGATTATTGATAGTTATTGTCCCTAATTTGTATTCACATGGATTTAGCTACATCAAAAATACTGATAAACTTGTAGCCTATTACTTCTGTGCCGTACATAGAATGTAATCCGCTCTTCGTAAACTTATTTTAGGGGTTCTTCCGATTGACGATAGCCGAATGATTAGAAAACTTATGAAAAATGCTGTTCCTAGCCTTAATTTGCCAGAGAATTTATATTCTTGCCTTTGAACAGCAAGTATGTAGGCCATTGAAGTATGATTTGGCTTAAACTCTGTTTTTGGCTATGATCTCCCTACTGTTGAATTTAGTTAATTAAAATGTAAAATCTTAGTTTTAAGTACCGGTTTGGTGACCCATCATCCCAGGCAGGCCGATAACACCTATACTACTAAGGCAGATAGGTCACTTAAAGAGCCGTAATTTTGAAGTTAAAGTGATGTTAAGTATACATATGCGGTAATGTAGCAGGAGACCGGATCGGCCTAGGCTATTCGAAGTTTAATTAGTTCCCATTTCAGGGTTTTTCAGTTTTGAGTGCGAATAGTTGGTTTGAAAGTTGTACAACAGTAAGGAGAGTATGTTTTGTATAGGTTTTAATTTGTATTATGGTTTATGTCGAGCTGAGGAGTGAATTTGGTTTGGCTTAAAGTGTAGTTTTTGATCTGTTCCGTTTGCTTATGACAAGTTCAAATGGAGACTCCAGCTTTGTTAAATATCTGTATTTTAAACATTTAATTAAATATATTGATAAAAAGGATGCCTCCATTTTAACTTGCCTGTGGCAAGAGAGTAATAAATTAATATTCTTGCCTTTGAACAGCAAGTATGTAGGTCAATATTTGCAATATTGAAGTATGATTTGAGCATCCCAAGTAACGCTTCTTTGAACCCAAGACATTCATGCAAATTCAGGGTTGCTTGATTCAATTTATTATCAGGGAGTCGTCCTTTGTGTTATGTTGTGCCCAACTCTAGGAATGGGTATTCCAAGTTTTAGACACCTAGATATCAAGGGAAAGGCTGTAGCAGCTTTTGAAAGTTCGGATATTTGAATATCGCGCTACATTGCTTCTTGAAGCCTTTCGAAGGAAATTACCGATAGTTGGATGGTAAATGACGTAGCGAGTCATAGCAGAGGTGGAGACTATTGATTGATTAAATAGTTAACTATGGAGCAGAGACTTGAGACTGGGATCAGATTACTGGCACGGCCAAATGAAAGAGAATGCAATTAATATCAAGTAAATCGGACCAGGGATTCAAGAGATATGAGGATTTCTAGATATCAGGCGATGACGCGTGACCCTGACCGTTTTTGTATAAAAGCAAGCTGGAGCAGGGATAGGTAGCTCACTTCATCACAAGCACTTGGCGAACAAGTTGCGTCTACGCTGAGCCAAGGCACATGGTTGCCGCCTCTACGAAGAAGTACTTTTCAAATCGTGATAGTCACGAGAAGTGCTGCGCGAACGAGTTGGAACTTAGTAAGTTTCTGGTGAGGAGAATCACTGAGGTGATTGTATTTCTACAGACATTGCTGGAAATATTTATATTTCCTAAAGGACATATGCTAGACTTGGTCTAGAAAATAGTATATTGTCACAGTCCAATAGTAAATTAATACTTGGAGGTTTAAATCCATTTAAAGTCAGTTTTCATATTTTGTAACTATTTAACCACTTCGATCCGTCAGTACACTGAAGAATAGTCTATAACGGTGGCGTTCATTAGTCTACGCAAGGGAAACTGCAGGTTGTCTAGCGCATGGCAGATGGTGATTTTAATAAACCATGCCCAGGGAACGATCTTCAGAACAGCCGTTAACTGCTTAGACTGTCAACGTTTTTCTTGTACTGATGAGATTACAGTGAGTTATGTTACAACTGACACATTTAAGAAGAGATCGCTTAGATCTGACCCTTTTCAAACAAACTGTTATGGCTTTGTTAGAAGCACATATTAAAATGGAACCACAGTCATTTAAAACGTCGAAGGATACTACCACTATGTCTGACTAGACGATTTGTGGGTCTACAATGGCGGCCGATACAAGGATAATACATGCTTGTCCGCTAGGGCATGTCTACGGATAAATCTGGTATAGACCAGGTTTACGACACTTCAAGACCATCAAGAAATGTAAGCCACATTTGAATTATATTATGCCTAGCTAATTGGAACAAACTATTTTTCTGCAGATGACCGACACATTTTTTTCGTCGTATTTAAAGCTTGTAATGATTTACGCAAGACTTGTTAGATTTATTCTGAGCATTTTCAGCACTCAGAACAGTTTAGGATCGATGACCGAGCATTTTGAGCATTTATTTGAATTTTTCATATTTTTGGGAAATCACGGTAATCAGCCGATGTAACTGTAAAAGTTAAATTTATTTTTGTTGAGGAATGGATATTTTTTCCATATTCGAAGGTTCGAACATGTGGATTCTCACATAATGAGATGATAATTAAACATATTTGAAATAATAATAATAATCCACTAATAATAATAATAATAATTTTCATAATTTTTCTAAATAATTCTTGGATATTATATTTTCTAATAATCATATGTATTGAGAAAGAGCCTATGAAGTAGTTGAAACATTTCTAGTATGGAACAGGAGATTTTACGAAGGAGAGTGGTTAGCGCAAGCCCGCATTCAACCTACATTTCAGTTCTGGTTGAACAGTTGATATTTGCTATGAGCAAAGTATATGTTTCATATAACACGGAGAGGCATGAAACGGGAAGCAATTGATATTTGTATCAAATAGGATATTGTTGTATTTATATAAAATCATGACGTAAATACACTTCGAAAGTGAAATGAAGCTTTTCATATGTATGGTAAATTCACGGGTTGAACTGAGTGGTAAAATAAAATAAACTTGTCAGTTTATTAATCTTCCAGTGTTGATAACAAGCAGAGGCTTGATTTATTGTATAAATTTTGGGAAGATAATTTATGTGTGTGGAATAGTTGTAATGCCATTCCCAGGTGCGCGTGTTTAAGTCGCAGGAATGAAGGTTTTTTTCGAGCATCAATCAAATAGCAGGTTCGATGGCTCAGGTTTATAGTAGGAGTATTGGAGCCACACATTTCGTCGTATGAATAACCCGAAGGTTATTTCTTTGAAACCATCAGTTCTTATTTCAACCTTGTTTACGAATTCCATTTAGACTTTGATTTTGCTAGAACCCGGATTTGTCATGATAGTAGTTTATTCTTCTTCAGAGGAAGACCTTTGCCGTTGTTGTTGTTGTTATAATATTGTGTTCTTACACAAATAATAGAATGGGCCACTGCCAATTTAAAATAATTCTTTAACCACGAATAATTTGAAGGATATTTTCAATCCTAGTGCCATGAACTAAATGAATTCATTATAAAACTACAATTCTAATTTCCGCATTCTGTCGAAGAATTGCAAGTTGTGAAAGTTGCTAGAAATGGCCATAAATATAAATATTTTTATAATATTGTTCCCAAGTGGAAAATCTAATAGTTGAATGGTTCAACCATTTATTGATCAAGTTGATGATTCAGAAATCATATATTTTGTTTGGAACTTGAAGTTCATAATCGAGTCACTTCTCGAATGTTTAATGTCAGAAGAACAATTAATTGTTGTTGTGCTTCGCACAGTTCTTCGATGCTATGCTCAATGGTCAAATACTTTTCAGATGTTGTTAATATGTGTTAATAATTTGTGTTGCTACGAAGATAATAATAGTTTCAACGATATATTTTGGAAAACTGGAAAACAAATGAAAGTTTAAGAAATTCTATAAACATTTATTCTACGAGTGTTAACATCATGTAAATAGTCAAACAGTGATCGACGTTATTTCCAGTATGGACAATTCATTTTGCACTGGAGTTAACGTTTAATAATTTTGGAACACAGTCCACAGGACTAACAATCGGACTTGTGTTTTCAAAAAGATTGTCAAATGTGTTTGGAAGATTTCTGTATATTGTGTGTAAATAAGAGTGTGGATCGCCACACGTGGATGATGCTGCTTTGAGCATTCTTGCAGTCAGATTTTAACTTTAAATAAACTGAGATAATTTTACCAGATGTGTCTTACCCCATTAAATCTCCTTCTATCCTTATTGTTGCATTGAGCCAAAAATCAGCAAAGCATTTTTTATAAATTTGATGTCGTTTTTGCGATTTGCTTTAACCCATCTGGCGCTCCGGGATATTTTGATTCTCGTGCTGACTGATTATTGGTAAAATGCATATGTGGTCGTGCGGACTCCGGTCTAAACGGGCACAATATGAGATATATATATTGTGAAATTAATTAAAACATCGATACCGCTAGGCTCCCAAGTACAGGCTTCATATAGGCCTATGTAACAGCAGACAGTAAATTAACTATCTACATGCGGGTAATATTTTTAACTGGTAGTAATTAGCTGCATTTAAATTGATTATAAAAATATGTCTATCAATGAAAGAAAATATGTAGTATTTTGCCATCATAAATAATTAGAAGCCATAACAAACGCACACCCAATTACTTCACGTCACTATATCGCCGCCATATTGCAAACAGCTGACCGTAAGCTCCTCCCCCGTTTCGGACGTCAATAACTACAGTATGTACTGTACTAGGCCTATACCGTTCATATTTATGATTTGAATGAAAGTAATGTTGAATTTTTCAAGTGATCGTTATTCCTTTGCCGGTCAGTGTAATGAGCCCGTTAGAGGAGGTATTTTGGGTATCATCCGCCGAAAAGATGGCACTTCGAAAGACCCCGTCCTTCGAACCCAAACTCCTGAGGATCGGGTGCATTTCTTTGTGGGCTAGCTCAGCACGAGAGGCTTGATCCAGTGGATCTGGGTCATTGGGCACGGAAACAGTCATAGACGCCCCAAAGAAATACATCCAAACAACAAAGCTAGCAATAAAAAGAGATCCAGTCTTAAGTTAGATTCGTGAATAATTTATTCAGGTAAGACACGTAACCATTTCCGAGGGTCGAAATCGGCTAATCCGCTAATCTAAATACAATTATGAGTCATCCATATTTTGACGTTAATGACCCCCGCGAAATCCTAGTTACATGAAAAAAATAGCAAAGCAACCTAGGCACGTGGCACATGAATAATTAACGCGTAACAAATTTTACAAACAAATGACTCGGCAGAATTTACATTTAACATCAAGCAAGTACAATCCCTAGGTTAGGATGGTACCACGTCCACATTTAAATTACATTTATAATTTTATCTAATGTCTATGTGAACGAAAGTATTACGACGAGATGCGTCATAAACAAATGCTTATTACTAAAGCTAATGATAGTTTGACCACTGATTATCAAAAAAAACATTGCATAAACACTCTTACGTCTAATAAGGAAACAGTGGGAATAAATGCACTAGGGAATAAAGTAAACACTCTTATGCTAGCCTACCTCCACGAATTGACGTACTGTTTGTAGTCAATCGTCATCTCAGGCATGTAAGTTACGTTGGCAAAGTGCAATTACAATTGCGTCTTACAAGCTTCAGATCACGCGGGCCGCAAGTTACTGACTATCGGTCCCGTAGATCCAATTTCGTCGATACAAGTAGTGTCAGCTCATTTAAAAGTCATCTCCCACATGGAAATGGATTGAAGTCACGGTGTCGCTAACAACAAGCAAATGGTTGCAAAATTATAGCTGTAAATTATTTATAATAATTAACTAATCCGTTGGTTTAGGATAATTATGCTTTGATTTAGGTTGTAGGTTTAAATATGGTTTAGTTGGTTGTATTCATGACTCCAGTCGTAGGCTGCAATAGGTGATCTCACTGGAGATTCACTCAAATACCTTGACTTCAACAAGTCAGACAATAACACAGGTTAGCGCGTCTTACACCAACTGCGAGCGGTACGTCGGTCGTCTGAGCATAGCTCCAGAACGCCGGACTAAACCAAGGGTAAGGCGAACATTCATTCCGTTCTGCCAAATACCAAATAATGTGTTCACGGACACAACAATTACACTGGCTAGCCTAATTTATACAAAGCTGGGTCAATTAACATGATATTTTAAACCTTACTACAACGCGCCAGGCGATCAAAGTCGTCGGCTAAAACATCTAAGGAATTCGCATCGGCGTGCGTTCCACTACTTCATAACAATAACAGGTGTTGACAGCTCCCTAAGCCGCTCTCATAGCATGGTTATTAATACCTGTGACATTCAAATTTCCTAGGCTCGTGACATAATGTAGCACACAAAAAAGTAGTCATTCAGTGTCGTCCCACTTTTGTTTTTCGGGCAAACCGGTTCTCAGCTGGGTGCAAGCAAGCCTGTCTGCGTCGCGTGCAGCTCATTTTAGCATAGCAAAGAGTAGTGCTTTAGAAATGATCATTGTATAACCTGTAGGAGCACGAAATAAAGTCCTGTAGTGCTCTACAGATCATCCTAACAATGCCTCATCAGTCCCTAATGGTGCTTTCTGGGATTATATTCCCTTTAAAAAGATATAACGTAGCATAATGTTCAAAGGGTAGTAATGTTAAGAGATAACACTCGTGCATTCTGACTGCACTGATCTGAAGATACGTCACTCGTTCTCTGTACATGCAGATTTGATAAATGTGGTTTGGCATTCTTCACAACACAAAAATTAAACATCTCACTTCTGCTGTGACGTTTTAAATGATACGAGATTGGTTAGTTCATCCACCTAACAGTGTATGAGTTCGTTCCTCTCGAACTACACGTGGTAAAATGTACTCACGAAAATGACAAATAAATGGTACAAAAATGATACGGCATAGGTCGGCCGAAAAATGATACGTGAATAAGCTCTCAAATAAAGAAGGGACCTAACTATGGGCTGTCCCCCTACTTTCACAAAATCTACATATCTTGTAGTTGAAGATGTCCTTTACTCTGACATAAAACTTCGCTAAAATACATGAATATTGCAACTGCCGTAAAATACACGGACTTGGGGTGTCTCACTGAAATATTGTCCCAGTACTGAAGAAATAAAATACACACATTTCCTACCTAAGTGGTCAAATATCGTTGCGTTTCGGCTCAAAATTACAACGCAATCACTACTACTACGATCTGGACAAACTTCTTACAATGTTTACATGACTCACGGCTACACGATGTTGTAGTTCACCTTCCAAAACTCCCATTGGAAGGGGTTTAATGCCTTCAAGGTTCCAAGCATTTTTATACTGGGTAAGGCTATGGATTTAAGCCTGTCCTCGTGGTCATCAATTGGTAAACTGCACATGGTTTGTCCGTAGTAGTGTCGGCTGGACGATCCCATGGTGTTGGCGTATTCCGTTGGAGTTACCCTCACATGGTAAATTACTCCTCCATCATCTTCTCACAGTATGGTTGTAGAAATTTCAGCACGTGGGGCATAACGATAATCATTGTGATTGGAAAAATATTCACTGATTCTAGTATAAAATATGATGAAATGCTCACTGACTCTAATATTTGCAGGTCGTTCAAATACTCTGCTTTTCCTGCCACAGATTCTATTTTACCAGCACGTGGTAAATCAAACACTGATTTTACAAGGATTAAATCACACAGAATCTGGGTAATCACTGTTGCGTACAATCGATAAATAGGTTTATCGTACTGCAATTGTACCGTAGCACACACTGGGCTACACGACGTTGTCGTCGAGTTAATATTTCACTTTTATGAAAATAGAACGTTACCCTCGTCTGATTACAGACGGTCCTCGTGGTTGGTGAAAAAATCACAGTTTTTGCACAATCAAAATTTTATATTCACACAAACGTTGCACTGGCTTTACTGAGCCTAAATTAATACTGTACGTTATTGAAATTGGTCGATTCAGCTCGATGGCTGTAGATAAATGTCTTCCCAAATGTGGGGTCTTCGTATGCCTATAATGGCCTTCGTCTATCAGACGGACAATCGACACAAGCGTCCAGCTTCAGCGGACTATCATAACGGTATGATGCGTGCACGACACGGCTTCCTGATTTCCAGGAAGTAGTCTAGTCAAAGCAGTGATTACTTTCATAAGCCTCCGCATGTCTGCGGTGAAAAAATACCTCTACCAAAAATATGTTTGCCATCCCCAAAAGGCTTAGAACATGGCAAATTAAGCAGAATTAAATATTTCAAGCTCCTGAGATTGTGGCAAAAAAATAGTGAGTAATACATCTCTAGGAGGAAAATAAGCTGTCCTCTCCGTAGTCAAATTATGAATTGTTCATGAGGAAGCTTCAGGGTGTGTTCTGTAGAACTGAGCATATAAAGCCAATATGCTCTCAAAGAAATATTTGATGCATGAGCCTGAGCGGGTTCAGTACTTGGGCTCAATTTCTAAAAATTCAAATTATTTTCGAACAAGTCTCGTCTATTTGGCATTTGTCTCTTTCCCTCTAGAAATGATGTTGAAATTCTTGAGGTCAGTCTCTTGTTATCCATTCTGACTATGTGACCGTAGAAGATAAATATTTAATTATTATTCATTTATTAAGGTGGGTCTTGCCTTCAGTCAAGTGTCTTTTCTGTGTGTTCAGACGGGGAAGAAGACCAGGAGGACTACTCAGCCAGTGTTAATGCCATCATACAGCGCCGAGTGTCCACCAGACGGCAGAGTCGACGCCGGCGACGACCATCTTCCCCCTTTTCACCTGACGCTGACAGCGGCCAATCCGGGGGTAGACGACCGTCAGTGTTCACAAACAGTTCCGGAGAGTGAGTAGAAAGTAACCATAAAGTGGTCATACATAAAGATACTGTCAGTCTGAAAGACTAGACTTTATATCATGTCAAATGACGCATGCTACAAATGCTGCATATGTTAGAAAGGCTCAGGATGGTTTAGGACTCTTTCAACAGACTCCATTACCCATTAACTTAGGCTTCCCGAGCGGGGAATGGAGAGCGGGAGGTGTACTCTGCTGCATGACGTCACGCACTCGCCGTCTCCGTATCGCATAACGCCAGGCCCCAAGAGTAAACTCCGACTCGGTGCATATGCCCTGAACAACATGATGACGTCATACACGCCGTGCACTGAACAACACGATGACGTCATACACGCCGTAACCGTAACACATAACGGTAGACCAAAGCATAACGATGAAGTCGACAAGATCATTTGAAATGATAAAACCGAGCGTGGTAGCTACACATAGGGGGCTGCGTAGGTAGAGGCACTGAGCTTCTAACTGAAAGGGAGTGGGCTCGATCCCACCCAGGTAGTGGATTTTAGAAACTAACCTACCACTTTCGGAAACGCAAATAGCCCGGGGGTTCACTCAGCCTACACCAGAAATGAGTACCAGGTAATTCCTGGGAGCAAAGACGACCGGGCGTGGAGCTGACAACTCCATCCCATCTAGTGCCGATGTCACAAAGTGTGGAAGCCTCTACCTTCCACTACTCCCAGGGCCTCCATGCCCTGTACGGAGTTGCCTTTGCTTTGGTAGCTACACATGTTAAGGTAAGAAAGTCCCGTCTAGGGGCGAAAAAATTGAAAAAAAAAATAATTATGTTTTTAGTTATATACAACGTAGAGAATAGGAATTTGTCAAAAGAGTCGAAAAAATATGAAAAATTGTAATTTTATAAGATACTAGCTGAAGTACCCGTGCTTCGCTACGCGTCATAAATAAATTAAAATGTGAAGGTGACAGTTAAAACAGGGGATAGGCGAGGTGCTGCGCAGAGGGAGATTAAGGATGGAACATTTTGTCCAACTACACCGCTCGGCGTTGACCGTGTTTTATAGCACAAATTTAGGTTTTACTCGCTAACGGTTGGAGATACCTTTCGGATAGAAAATGTAATTCTAAACCTCGTATACGCCAACAAAAGTTTGCTATATTTTAGCGTTCTCTTTTTATTTGAAATGGAAATATGAAAGTTTTAAACCAAAGGGTGTAGTGACATCACTAAAATGGTCGCCATCTTCAAATAGTGCAAAGTATTGAAATCAAAAGTAACCTATATGTTAACCAGGTAAATCAGTTACTTCCATGTAAAATTCATGTAAATCGGACCAGTGGTACTTGCGTGATTGAGTAATACACAGACACACACCATCTCATTTTTAGCCTCGCTTCGCTCGCGTCTTAGTCGTGTCATAATGTTATTCAATGAAATGCAGGTTTAACCCCGTTAACACCCCTTTAGAACCTGAATATCCAAAAATCCCTCCTTAGTAGACGTATTCGACACACAACAAGCATATCCCCAAAATATCATTCTTCTAACTTTAATAGATTGGGTTGGTCAATGAGAGTGAACATCCAAAAATCCTTCCTTAGTGGACGTTTTTCTTCCAGAATTTCACCCCTCCCCATAGGCCCCTTAAAATTGCATTTATGAAAAAAGGGTCGAACACCTATATATTTTATTTATTTATGTATTTATTTATTTTTAAGCTGATTGATTTCCTCCGAGTTTCAAACTCCTCGCCTATGTCGTTTAAGAGATACACGCTCCGTTAAGAATCTTTCAACCCCCACTTTTCATTCCTTTCACCTCATAATATACACTACATCGAAAAAAAATTAGACATGTGTCAGCTTATTTTTAATAATTAGTATATATGCCAAGTATCACATCCCCAAATGAAACCACTCATGAGATATTGTTATTCAATGAAATGCACGTTTACCCCCTTAACACCTCTTTAGAACCTGAATATACAAAACTCTTTCCTTAGTGGACGTTTTCGACATACAACGAACATATCCCCAAAATTTCAAGTCTCTAACTTCAATAATTTTTGCTGGGCGATGATGAGTGAGTCAGTAAGGACATTTTCTTTCATTTATTTTTGATAATTTCACCCCTCCCCATGAACCCCTTAAATTGGATTAATGAAACAAACGGTCCAACACCTATTTACTTATTTAAAGCTGTTTTCCCCCTGAGTTTGATGAGCGAGTAAGTGAGTCATTCAGTTAGGACTCTTTTCTTCCTGTTTTTTTTTCAGAATTTCACCCCTCTCCAAGGGCCCCTTCAATTGGATTTATGAAAAATCGGTCGAACACCTATTTACTTGTATTTTAAGCTGTTTTTTTCCGCCGAATTTCAAACTTCTCGCCTATGTCGTTTAAGAGATACACGCTCCGTTAAGAATCCCTCAACCCCCAATTTTCGCCCTTTTCACCTCATAATATACACCACATCGATATACCCTTAGACATATGTCAGATTATTTTTAATGATTAGTTTATATAGGCTACCGAATATCACATCCCCAAAGAAACAACTCATGAGATATCGTTATTCAATAAAATGCAGGTTTAACCCCCTTAAGACCCCTTTAGAACCTGAATATCCCAAAATACTCCCTTAGTGTACGGTTTGGCATACAACCCGAATAAACAAAAATCATTCCTTAGTTGACGATTTCGACATACAGCGAACATACTCTCAAAATTTCATTTTTCCTACTTTAATAGTTTTCGCTGGGCGTGATGAGTGAGTGAGTCAGACAGGACATTTTCTTTCAATTATTTTTACCAGAATTTCACCCCTCCCCATGGGCCCCTTAAATTGGATTGATGAAAAATCGCTTGAACACCTATTAACTTACTAGCCCACTTTCGATTTTTGCAAAAAATGAAAGTAGACTTATGAGATCACTACAGGGCGAAAAAAAGTGTGTCTGTCTGTGTGTGTCTATGTGTGTGTGTGAGTCTGTGTGTGTGTGTGTGTGAGTGTGTGTGTGTGTGTGAGTGTGTGTACTCTGAATATCTGCCCCCCCCCCCTATCAATTCGAACACGGTGAGCGCAAATTGAACGAAATTTGGTACAAAGGTAGCACTAGCAAAGGACACCTCAGTGTCATGTTTTATATCGCCGCCATCTTGACGGAAACGTAATGGCGGCCACACAAATGTTCAAAGCTTAAATCAAATTACGACTAACTTAATCATCCGGTCTCTACCGAATTTTGCAACAACATACCTTTATGGGGGCAGCATCCTTTGACCAAACTAATAGGTCATCAGCCTAATAGTTTGCGGATGGCGGCCATCTTTGTGTGAAAATCGATTGCCCCTATTAATTCGAACACGGTGAAATCGAATGGAACGAAATTTGGTACAGAGGTAGTACTAGCGAAGGGCACCCCAGTGTCATGTTTTATATCGCCGCCATCTTGACGGAAACATAATGGCGGCCACACAAATGTTCAAAGCTTAAATCAAATTACGAATAACCAAATCATCCGATCTCTACCGAATTCTGCAACAACATACCTTTATGGAGGGAGCATCCTTTGACAAATCTAATAGGTCATTAGCCTAATAGTTTGCGGAGGCGGCCATCTTTGTGTCAAAATCGATTACCCCTATTAATTCGAACACGGTGAAACCGAATGGAATGAAATTTGGTACAGAGGTAGCACTAGCAAAGGGCACCCCAGTGTCATGTTTTATATCGCCGTCATCTTGACGGAAACGTAATGGCGGCCACCCAAATGTTCAAAGCTTAAATCAAATTACGACTAACCTAATCATCCGATCTCTACCAAATTTTTCAACAACATACCTTTATGAAGAGAGCATCCTTTGACAAATCTAATAGGTCATTAGCCTAATAGTTTGCAGATGGCGGCCATCTTTGTGTCAAAATCGATTACCCCTATTAATTCGAACACGGTGAAACCGAATGGAATGAAATTTGGTACAGAGGTAGCACTAGCAAAGGGCACCTCAGTGTCATGTTTTATATCGCCGCCATCTTGACGGAAACGTAATGGCGGCCACACAAATATTCAAAGCTTAAATCAAATTACGATTAACCTAATCATCCGATCTCTACCAAATTTTGCATCAACATACCATTATGGAGGGAGCATCCTTTGACCAAACTAATAGGTCATTAGCCTAATATTTTGCGGTTGGCGGCCATCTTTGTGTGAAAATTGATTCCCCCTATTAATTCGAACACGGTGAAACCGAATGGAACGAAATTTGGTACAGAGGTAGCACTAGAAAAGGCCACCTCAGTGTCATGTTTTATATCACCACCATCTTGACGGAAAAATAATCGCGGCCACCCAAATGTTAAAGGCTAAAATGTAATTACGACCAACCTAATAATCTAGTCTCTACCAAATTTTGCAACAACAAATCTTTATGTGGGAAGCATATTCTGCCCAAACTGCTAGATCATCAGCCCAATAGTTTGCAGATGGTGGCCAAGTATGTGTGCAAATCGATTCCCCCTATCAATTCATACACGGTGAAACCGAATTGAACGAAATTTGGTACAGAGGTAGCACTAGCAAAAGGCGCCTCAGTGTCATGTTTTATATCGCCGCCATCTTGACGGAAACGGAATGACGGCCACCCAAATGTTAAAAGCTTAAATCAAATTAGTAGTGTGTTTTGGATGGTTCTAATGCCACCTCCACCTCCCCACCTCACAAGATGGCGGCGGCGCAATATCTCTCGAACGCATGGTCGGATGTTGACGAAATAGGTGTCATTGAACTCGGGCTGACACCCCCTTTCCAATGGACAACATATTTCAACCCCAAAATAAAAACCTACCCCTACTAGGGGGTGAAATTGTAATTTTTTAGAGGATCTCTCTTTCCAATTGCAACATGTGAGAGTTTGAATGCCGATATGGATTTAAACGTTGTTCCACATAAAGTGCATGTGTTCGGTGGATAGCCACTATGAATTAACATGCTTGTTTTTGTTCTTTTACGCATTCCCACTCATGGCTTTTGAAGAGCGTGGGGGAGTGGTTCCCTGTGGAGGAGTCCTTGTGGACAAGTCCTTGTGGACAGGTCCTTGTGGACGAGTCCATGTTGAGTCCTTTTGGACTGATCCCTTTAGACCGGTCCCTTTGGACTTGTCCCTATGGACTGACCCATGGTCTCTAATGCTATGATGAAATTAAACGTTGTTCCACATGAAACGCATGTGAAGAGCCGATTGCTACTATGAATTAACATGTTTGTTTTCTGTTTTTACGCATGCGCACATGGGGTTTTCGTAAGAGGGCGGACATTTTAAATAATGATTTATAGATGAGTTATTTAAAAAATATAACCAAAAGATCCAAAACTAATAGGTCATTGGCTTTTTAATATCTCATGAACCAATAAAGCTAGGGACTTGTATGAGGAGTCGTTGGACTTGGTATGACGCCCCGTTTTTCAATGTATTTTTGATTTTTGTCAAAAGGGCCTAAGTACACTTTTGTTAATATTTCGTGAACCAATAAGGCTAGGGACTTGTATGAGGGGTCGTAGCACATGGGATGACATTCCCTTTTTAAATGTGTTTTTTGAAATTTTGACAAGGGGCCTAACTACACTTTTGGTGATATTTCGTGAACCCATGATGGGATTTTGACCTGTGAGGTGTCGTTGGACTTGGGCAGACACTCTCTTTTTGAATGTATTTTGACATTTTAACAAAGGGCCTAACTACACTTTTGTTAATATCTCGCGAACCAATAAGGCTAGAGACTTGTATGTTTTCAGATCAGACTGTAGTACAGAGAGAGTATAGGTTGCAGGCGTGGGTTAATAAATGACAAACGGTGTATACAAAATCGGATTTATTGATTCAAGAATTAAGAGTAGACTATCTTTAATTGATTGGTTAAAGAGGATAGCTAATGAACCAAAATAATGACTACATTGAACTAAACTGAACCAAGCTGAATCAAACCCAACCAAACCGAACCAAACCGAACCAAACCTAATCGAAAACAAGCCAAGGGTTTAAGTGTAAAACTTGTGGGTGGATGTGGTCATTGGTAATGTCAAAAAGGAAAGGGATAACGCTCTACCTATAGAGGGTAAGGTAAAGCTAGTGCATGGTGCTAATGCACACACCCAAGTCCATGAACCTCACACAACTATCCTATGCAGTTTTTATGGGTTGACTGTTAAAACTTGCTCAGTGGTTACTGGGATAAGATAGTCGCTACACACAACAAGCTTTAAATATCTGAGGCTAATAATCTATACACACACTCACACACACTTGTTCTAAACTAAACTGTCTTGCTGGCAGAGCTCACACAGTAGGCAAATGACAGAAATGCTTGGCTAACAGAAATACAATCATTTTCGGTTGTCTAATGTTACCAGCTAAACATTACGTGCTATAGTGGTGAGCACATGTGCCTCTTTCACTGGAGATCATAATTCGATTTCTAGCTCTAAGGCCTAGAACGAATCAAACTAAGAAAAAAGGGTATGGTAACGCAGTGGTTAAACTGTTAACCTTTCACTAAGGTAGACTAGGGTTTGATTTTAGGTTAATATGCATGTCATAAACAAACAAATAAAAGCAGAGATAATGTTTAAAACTGATTACACTAGTCTCTTTTCAAATTATTACTTAGATTACAAATACAAACGTGGACTGGGTTTGACATACATTTAATGCTTCCTATCACATACTAGAGTGTAAGAAAGCCAAACAAGCAAAAGGCGTAGGTAAAGCAGTGGTAAAATCGTTATGTGTAGAGAAATACCTAACGGTTTTATGAACTGGCAAAGGTATGTCGCATAAACAGTGCAGGATACAATCCAGCAACCATAATTTTTATCTTGTGGACAAGAGAAAACATATATATAGAGAGAGATATATAGAAAGCTTGTGTATGTGTGGGTAGCATTGGTTGTTTGACCAGAGAAAAAAAAGGTGAGGTAGGATGGGGAGAGGGAGAATTAGCACTTATATATGAATGGAAAATAGATTTTTTTCAATCGTTTTGTTTTTCAAATGCAGTGGTAGATAGTCGTTATTTTGTAAAACATTCTTACTTGCAGTAGTGTAAGCCTCTATGGTTCCGCTAACACATAGATACACTGTATTATTGCCATGGTCAAGCACTCACATTAAGATTATTTACAAAATCATAAAATGAAAAATAAAAATCTTATTTTGGAAATATCGTTTTTCAACATACACAAAATAAATATATAAAAAAATTTGTAAACAGCAAAATGGAAAATCCATGTTTCCAAATAGACAAAATTTAAAAACCTTAAACGGACATTTAAGAAAATATATGCAAATGGGAAATTGACAAATGTGTAAATATGAAAATGGAAAAATCCATGTTTCCATATCATGAAATTGAAAAACATCAAACTGTCATTTAAAAAAATGCAAAATGGAAAATTGACAAATTGCAATGTGTGAAATGTGAAATTGAACAAATGGTTATCATTTTTTTAAGAACATGGTGCTCTATGGTTGAGGTGTGAATCAAACCCTCTCTACTTATTTAGACCACTCGAGACTGAGTAGACTAGTTTTAGTTGTCATACCACTTTTAAAAGTTTGTGTTAAATCTAGGAATTGAACCCAAGAGCTTGTAGGGGAGATCCAAGGTTAGAATATGTTAAACAGATAGCCTTGAATGTAGGGTGTGGTAGCTATATAGAGATGAAACGATTAGCTCGGGGCAGGGAGGCACTGAGATCTGCATCAAACCAGTCAAAGGACTAAAGACTCAAACAACAACAACATGTACGTTCACCAAAATAATGTTGTGTAACGGTAAATGTTAGTCAACAAACAGTAATGCATTACTAAAACCCATGACACGATACCAAAGAGCTTTTTCTAAAATTATTTTAAAATGCCTTTAACCCTATATTAAACACCCAGTTCACAAGACTCAAAACTGCAATGTTATGGTAAAACAAAACAAAATCTATATTTCAAAACAAGCAAGTGGTTTAGTCAATGTATACTGGAAAAAGTTTTGTAAACACTCAAGTCCTCAAGACCAATTAAATTAGTAACTGTCAGGTTGGCCGAGTGGTTAAGGTGTTTGACTTAAGATCAAATTTCTGTATAAGGAAGCAAGGGTTCGAATCCCTTACCTGACATAACTATTGCCTTAACATGGCTTGGCCACACTGTATTATTATGATACTCGGTACACAAACCATAGATATAGTGTATTGTTCAAGGCCACTCTCTTTCTGAACATAGTCAGAGACTGTTGATGGTTAACAATTGTATTAATAGTGGGACATGGTGATAGCAATTAAGAAAAAACAGCCAATACCCATACAATATTTTTATTCATTTAGTTTTTTTTTACAATAGTTACTCACTGAATACAACTTTTTTATCTCTTTACCATTGTTTGATATAGATTTTAAACACAACGCTTGTTGTAGATCCTTTTACAACTTTCTCCAGGTACTCTTGTTCTTAAAAACTGGGGAAGCCGCAATGGTTTTATAGACATTAAACCCTCATCCTCTTCTTTTTCATCATCATCATCATCATCATTATAAATATTATCTTTATAATTATTATAGTCATTGTCACCATCATTATCATCATCATCCTCAACATCACTAGAACTATCCAATTCCTTTTTTTTCCTTTTCAAAAGGGACCTCTTGAAGAGTCTGTGTTGCTTTTGATAGTGTTACGGTTTTATTGAACGTTGACAACTGTCCTAACATGACTTTTTGAGGAGATAAATGTTTTTTCACATGGAAGTCACTATGTTGAGTAACACTATGTTTTTGTTGGGCTTGCTTTTTCTTGTTCTTTTGATCATGTTTTGTTAACACTAACGGTGTTTCATTTGGTATACCACATTGATGAGTACCCACACTTAAGACCTCACCATGTTTACTTTTTAGATGACCTAGACATTTTGTTGTTCTTTGTTTTGAGCACTGCCAAAATATGATGCCATTCGCATTTTCTCGCTTATAGTTATAAGAGTACCCATGATACAGGGCACGTGGTTTACCTTTATTGGTTAGAGTATATTCCATAGTAGCCACTGACTTGTATAGTCGATCCGCCTACTACAAAGGTCTGAACAATTGTGGTGAAAGAATGATGTTGTGTTGACGTTTTTATGCAGGATGATGTTGGTGGCACATGCGGGTGGCTTATGTGGGTGGCTTATGTTGACGACATGTGTTGTTGGCTGATTTTGGTGGCTTATGTTGATGGTTTATGGTGGTGGCTTATGTTGATGGCTTATGTTGGTGGCTTATGTTGGTGGCTTATGGTGGTGGCTTATGATGGTGGCTTATGGAGGTGGCTTATGGTGGTGGCATATGATGGTGGGTTATGGTGGTGGTTTATGGTGGTGGCTTGTGGTGGTGGCTTGTGGTGGCTTATGATGGTGGCTTGTGGTGATGGCTTATGGTAGTGACTTATAGTGGTGGCCTATGTTGGTGGCTTATTTTTTGTGGTTTACGTTAATACCTTATTTGTAATGGCTTATTTGACAAGTTATTGTTGTCAATGTATTTAGAGGATTTTTCTCTTGGTCTTGGAAAGTATTTCAACCCTTTTTTTATGGTAGCATAATGCTTACCGCCATGTTTGTAAGCAACAACAACACACTAAAAATTCCAAGAATCCAAAGTACTCTAATGTTAATGATTGTCTCTCAACTCCATTCAACGTCTAGTCAAAAACATTATATATTTTTCACACTTTTCAAAAAAGGTAAATTGGGAAAGTAGGCTATATGTTTAAACTAAAAATCATATCAAATCATATGCTAACTCCAACACCTACGTCTATCCCACTCTCAGTCAAAAAGTATAATATTCTTCAAATTTTTCCAAAACAGTATTTGGAAAGTAGGCCATATTTTGAAAACTAATCATCCTATAAAGACATATATAGACTCAAACCAATGGCTTTTATATCCTTAATCGTAAGAACAAAATATGGAATTTTTGACATTTTTTCCAAAAATTTTCATTTTAAAACGGGGCTATATTTTGGAAACTAGGAATTTTACAAGAAAGTTTGTTTAACGTAAATGACAGGTATTTACCCCCACTACCCACAAACCAAGTCCCAGGTCTCTGGGACAAAATCCAAAAAAGTTCAATTAGGAAAGTAGGCGATATTTTGAAAACTAATCATCCTAAAAAGTCATATATAGACTCAAACCAATGGCTTTTATGTCCTTAACTGGTAGAACAAAACTTAACATTTTTTCAGTTTTTCCAAAAAAGTCCAATTTTCAAAATTGTCTATATTTTGGGAACTAAGAATTTTACAAAAAAGTTTGTTTAACGAAAATGAAATCTCATTACCCCTCTAACCAAAATATAAATTTCAGGTCCCTAGGACAAAAACTGTGCAGTAGTTCTTTTTGGAGGGGGGGTCTATATCCACCTCCACCTCCCCACCTCACAAGATGGCGGCCATAGCTTAACTTAACCTAGCCTAACCTAACAAAATGGCGGCCGTAGCTTAACTTAACCTAGCCTAACCTAACTAGATGGCGGCCGTAGCTTCACTTAACCTAATCTAACCTAACCTAACTTAACCTAAACCTACGAGGCGCGATCAAAAAATTTTCAAGATGGTGGTCATAGCTTAACTGAACCTAGTCTAACCTAACCTAAACCTACGAGGTGTGATCATTAAGTTCCAAGATGGTGGTCGTAGCTTAACTCAACCTAACCTAACCCTACGAGGTGTGATCAAAAAGTTCCAAAATGGCTGCCGTAGCTTAACTTAACCTTTGATTGAATCCTGTTCATTGACCCCTTTTGATTGATCTTTGTTGATGTATCCCTTTGGACTGGTCCCTGTTGACTAGCCCCCTTTGGACGGGTCCTTTTGGAAGGGAGTCATTTTTTTAACGGGTCCCGGAGGACGGGTCCTTGTTGACGGGTGTGTGTGAGTGTGTGTGTATAGATTATTAGCCTCAGATATTTAAAGCTTGTTGTGTGTAGCGACCATCTTATCCCAGTAACCACTGAGCAAGTTTTAACAGTCAACCCATAAAAACTGCATAGGATAGATGGGTGAGGTTCATGGAGTTGGGTGTGTGCATTAGCATCATGCACTAGCTTTACCTTACCCTCTATAGGTAGAGCGTTATCCCTTTCCTTTTTGACATTACCAATGACCACATCCACCCACAAGTTTTACACTTAAACCCTTGGCTTGTTTTCGATTAGGTTTGGTTCGGTTTGGTTGGGTTTGATTCAGCTTGGTTCAGTTTATTTCAATGTAGTCACTATTTTGTTTCATTAGCTATCCTCTTTAACCAATCAATTAAAGATAGTCTACTCTTAATTCTTGAATCAATAAATCCGATTTTGTATACACCGTTTGTCATTTATTAACCCACGCCTGCAACCTATACTCTCTCTGTACTACAGTCTGATCTGAAAACAAGTTCCAATAGTGAAAGACTTGTCAGTCACCATACATGTAGCCTACACTAGTTCTTTCTCTACCTAGCTATGTTTCATCACTCACGGTAAACAACTCACATGTCCGTATCCAATTATTAATTTATAAAATCTCAGGTCAATGACCTTAATATTTTGGATAGTTTAGGTAAATTCATTGGTCATGGGAAAGAGTTGACCATTCTAAGTCCTATGACACCTCACATGTCGATATCCAAGTATTAGTTTATATAATCTCAGGTCATTGTCCTTGTTGTTTTGAATATTTGGGGTAATTCGATGGTCATGGGAAAGGGTTGGCCATCCTTAGTATTACAACACCTCACTTGACTCTCTCCCATTATTAGTTATCGAGATATTAACAACAGTGCAGTTAGGCCCTTTTGGCAAACATTAAATATATATTTAAAAACAGAGCGTCACTCCGAGTGCTAGGACCCCACATACAAGTCTCTAGCCTTATTGGTTCGCGAGATATTAACAAAAGTGTAGTTAGGCCCTTTGTTAAAATGTCAAAATACATTCAAAAAGGGAGTGTCTGCCCAAGTCCAACGACACCTCACAGGTCAAAATCCCATCATGGGTTCACGAAATATCACCAAAAGTGTAGTTAGGCCCCTTGTCAAAATTTCAAAAAACACATTTAAAAAGGGAATGTCATCCCATGTGCTACGACCCCTCATACAAGTCCCTAGCCTTATTGGTTCACGAGATATTAACAAAAGTGTACTTAGGCCCTTTTGACAAAAATCAAAAATACATTGAAAAACGGGGCGTTATACCAAGTCCAACGACTCCTCATACAAGTCCCTAGCTTTATTGGTCCATGAGATATTAAAAAGCCAATGACCTATTAGTTTTGGATCTTTTGGTTATATTTTTTAAATAACTCATCTATAAATCATTATTTAAAAAGTCCGCCCTCTTACGAAAACTCCAAGTGCGCATGCGTAAAAACAGAAAACAAACAAGTTAATTCATAGTAGCAATCGGCTCTTCACATGCGTTTCATGTGGAACAACGTTTAATTTCATCATAGCATTAGAGACCATGGGTCAGTCCATAGGGACCAGTCCAAAGGGACCGGTCTAAAGGGATCAGTCCAAAAGGACTCATCAACATGGACTCGTCCACAAGGACCTGTCCACAAGGACTTGTCCACAAGGACTCGTCCACAGGGAACCACTCCTCCACGCTCTTCAAAAGCCATGAGTGGGCATGCGTAAAAAAACAAAAACAAGCATGTTAATTCATAGTGGCTATCCACCGAACACATGCACTTTATGTGGAACAACGTTTAAATCCATATCGGCATTCAAACTCTCACATGTTGCAATTGGAAAGAGAGATTCTCTAAAAAATTACAATTTCACCCCCTAGTAGGGGTAGGTTTTTATTTTGGGGTTGAAATATGTTGTCCATTGGAAAGGGGGTGTCAGCCCGAGTTCAATGACACCTCATTCGTCAAAATCCGACCATGCGTTCGAGGGATATCGCGCCGCCGCCATCTTGTGAGGTGGGGAGGTGGAGGTGGCATTAGAACCATCCAAAACACACTACTCAAATTTCGACCATCCTAATGATTTGATCTCTACCGGATTTTGCAACAACATGCCTTTTTGTGGAAAGCATCTTATGACTGACTACAAGGTCATCAGCCCAATAGTTTGCAAATAGGGGCCATGTATGAGTGCAAATCCATTCCCCAGATCAATTCAAACACGGTGAAACCGAATTGAACGATTTTTTTACAGAGGTAGCACTAGCAAAGGGCACCTCATATTCATGTTTAATATCCCTATAGCACGTTGTATTTCAACAAGCTACTACAACCAACATTCAATTATACTCCTTGAAAAGGACAAAGAGTTATAACAATACCCATGCATTTAGGAGAAAGTAGCCTATATGTTCTTTACTGAACATCTTGTTTTTTAAGCTGTCTTTTTCCCCTGAGTTTGATGAGTGAGTGAGTCAAGTCAGTTAGGACACTTTCTATCCTTCTTTCCCCCAGAATTTCACCCCACCCCATTGGCCCCTTAAATTAATTTATGAAAAAAAAACGGTCGAACACGGATTTACTTATTTTTTTAGCTGATTTTTTTTTCGCTGAGTTTCAAATTTCCCGCCTATGTCGTTTAAGAGATAGGCCTACACGCTCCGTTAGGAATCCTTCAACCCCCACTTTTCACCCCTTTCACCTAATAATAATACACCACATCGAGAAACCCTTAGACACGTGTCTGCTTATTTTTAATGATTAGTTTATATGCCGAGTCTCACATCCACAAATGAAACCACTCGTGAGATATTGTTATTCAATGAAATGCAGGTTTAACCCCCTTAAAACCCCTTTAGAACCTGAATATCCCAAAATCCTCCCTTAGTGTACGGTTTTGACATACAACGAACATATCCCCTAAATGCCATGTTTCCAACTTCAATATTTTTGGCTGGGCGATGATGAGTGAGTGAATGGGTCAGGACATTTTCTTTCATTTTCTTTCTTCAGAATTTCACCCCTCCCGATGAACCCCTTCAATTTGATTGATCAAAAAAAACTGTCGAACAGCTAGGCCTATTTACTTACTTTAAAGTGGGTTTTTCCCCCTGAGTTTGATGAGTGAGTCAGTCAGTTATCAGTTAGGACACCTTCTTTCCTGTTTTTTTCAACCCCAGAATATCACCCCTCCCCATGGGCCCCTTAAATTGGATTTATGAGAAAACGGTCAAACACATATTTACTTATTCGTTATGCTGATTTTTTTCCGCTGAGTTTCAAACTCCTCGCCTATGTCGTTTAAGAGATACACGCTCTGTTAGGAATCTTTCAATCCCTACTTTTCACCCCTTTCACCTCATAATATACACCACATCTAAAAACCCTCAACACGAGTCTTTTTACTCTTTAATGATGAGTTTATATGCCGTGTATCACATCCCCCAATGAAACCAATCGGGAGATATTGTTATTCAATGAAATGCAGGTTTAACCCTCTTAACACCCCTTTAGAACCTGAATATCCAAAAATCCTCTCTTAGTGGGCATTTGCTGCCTTCGAGGAAGCTGCATACCAAATTTCATTCCAATCCGTACGGTGGTTTCTGAGATTTCGTGATGAATGAATGAGTGAGTGAGTGAGTGAGTGGTATTTGACAAATATATAGTAGAAGATAGTGTTGTGAAGTCTTTGTTATGCTAAACTCGGTTGACAGTGCTGTGTGAGTAGTTGAGTAACTAACGGGATTTCAAGTAAAGATCCTCATTTACTATACCGGTAGTGCAGAGCGCAAATGGTATCCAGTCGGCCGTGTATCGACTTGAGCTATGTTGCCATGGAAACTATCTGCCTTGCCATTCCTTCGTGAGTTTTTTTTTTATGATTTGATTAGCCTGTGCTTGAGTGCAAAAGGGCCGAAATCAGAAGAATGAGAAAGACTATCGAAAATTCATGTAGCCAGCGGTTCCTTCTGGGTCCTAAACTATGTGTATGCAAAATTTGGTTGAGATTGGTGGAACGGTGTAGATTTGTATACGGAACAGACCCACCCACATACATACATACATACATACATACAGACTTTCACTTTTATATATAAGATAAATGACTATGCTGCACCATGAATGACAACGCCGACTTTTACAAAGATTTATGTTTATAACTTCTGAACTATTACGGTATAGATAGATTTCTGATCTCCCTTCCTGTCTGCTCTGTTGAGCGTAGACTTTGTGTTGGTAACAATGACAATTTCCTGCATTGTTTAAGTTACTAGCGGTTACTGAACATCGTCATCACTGTGATTTTTCACTGACCTATTGAAGAAATATTGTTTAAGGGGCGGAACAGCGAGGTAATCGCCACAATCTAATATATAAAAGTGAAAGTATGTATGTATGTATGTATGTATGTATGTATGTATGTATGTATGTGGGTTGGTTCCGTATACAAATCTACACCGTTCCACCAATCTCAACCATATTTTGCATACACATAGTTTAGGACCCAGAAGGAACCGCTGGCTTCATGAATTTTCGATAGTCTTTCTCATTCTTCTGATTTCGGCACTTTTGCACTCAAGCACAGGCTAATCAAATCATAAAATATACTCATGAAGGAATGGCAAGGCAGATAGTTTCCATGGCAACATAGCTCAAGTCGAGACACAGCCGACTGGATGCCATTTGTGCTCTGCACTACCGGTATAGAAAATGAGGATCTTTACTTGAAATCCCGTTAGTTACTCAAGTGCTCACACAGCACTGTCAACCGAGTTTAGCATAACAAAGACTTGACACTATCTTCTTTCTACTGTATATTCGTCAAATACCACTCACTCACTCATTTATTCATCACGAAATCTCAGAAACCACCGAACGGATTGGAATGAAATCTGGTATGCAGCTTCCTCAAGGGCCGCAAATGCCCACCAAGAGAGGATTTTTGGATATTCAGGTTCTAAAGGGGGTGTTAAGGGGGTAGACCTGCATTTTATCTCCCGATAGGTTTCATTGGGGGATGTGATACTCGGCATATAAACTCATCATTAAAAATACGAAGACACGTGTCTAAGGGTTTTTCGATGTGGTGTATATTATGAGGTGAAAGGGGTGAAAAGTGGGGATTGAAAGATTCTTAACGGAGAGTGTATCTCTTAAACGACATAGGCGAGGAGTTTGAAACTTAGCGGGAAAAAAATCAACACAAAAAGAAATAAATATGTATTGACCGTTTTTTCATAAATCCAATTTAAGGGGCCCATGGGGAGAAATGAAATTCGGGAGGGAACAGGAAAGAAAGTGTCCTAACTGATCGACTGACTGACTCACTCATCAAATTCAGGGGGAAAAACTGCTTTAAAGTAAGTAAATAGCTGTTCGACAGGTTTTTTTTTTTCATAAATCAAATTTCAGGGGTTTATGGGGAGGGGTGAAATTCTGAAAAAAGAAAATTGAAATAAAATGTCCTGACTCACTCACTCATCATCGCCCTGCCAAAATTATTGAAGTTAGAAACACGACAGTTTGGGGATATGTTAATTGTATATCAAAAACGTCTACTAAGGGAGGATTTTCGGATATTCAGGTTCTAAAGGGGTCTTAAGGGGGTTAAACCTGCATTTCATTGAATAGCAATATCTCCCGATTGGTTTCACTGGGGGATGTGATACATGGCATATAAACTCATCATTAAAAAGTAACAAGACACGTGTCTGAGGGTCTTTCGATGTGTTTATGATGTGAAAGGGGTGAAAAGTGGGGATTGAAAGATTCCTAACGGAGCATGTATCTCTTAAACGACATAGGCAAGGAGTTTGAAACTCAGCGGAAAAAAATCAGCATAAAAAATAAGTAAATATGTGTTTGACCGTTTTTTCATAAATCCAAATTAAGGGGCCCATGGGGAGGGGTGAAATTCTGGGGGGGGGGAACAGGAAAGAAAGTGTCCTAACTGATTGACTGACTGACTCACTCATCAAACTCAGGGGGAAAAACTGCTTTATAGTAAGTAAATAGCTTTTCGACAGATTTTTTTTCAAACAAATTGAAGGGGTTCATCGGGAGGGGTGAAATTCTGAAGAAAAATAATTGAAAGAAAATGTTCTGACTCATTCACTCATTCATCATCGCCCAGCCAAAAATATTGAAGTTGGAAACATGACATTTCGTGGATATGTTCGTTGTATGTCAAAACCGTACACTAAGGGAGGTTTTTTGGATATTCAGGTTCTAAAGGGGTCTTAAGGGGGTTAAACCTGAATTTCATTGAATAACAATATCTCACAAGTGGTTTCATTTATGGGTGTGATACTCGGCGTATAAACTAATCATTAAAAATAAGCAGACATGTGTCTAAGCGTTTTTCGATAAGGTGTATTATTATGAGGTGAAAGGGGTGAAAAGTGGGGGTTGAAGGATTCCTTAAACGACATACGCGAGAAATTTGAAACTCAGCGAAAAAATCAGCTTAAAAAGTAAGTAAATCGGTATTCGACTGTATTTTCATAAATTAATTTAAGGGGCCAATGGGGTGGGGTGAATTCTGGGGGGAAAAAAGGAGAGAAAGTGTCCTAACTGACTGACTAACTCACTCACTCATCAAACTCAGGTGAAAAAGACAGCTTAAAAAAAAGTTAATAAGAGTTCAAGTTTTTTTTCATCAATCCAATTGAAGGGGCCCATGGGGAGGGCTGAAATTCTGGTAAAAATAATTGAAAGAAAATTTCCTGTCTGACTCACTCACTCATCACGCCCAGCGAAAACTATTAAAGTTGGAAACATGAAATTTTGGGAATATGTTCGCTGTATGTCGAAAACGTCCACTAAGGAAGGATTTTTGGATATTCAGATTCCAAATGGGTATTAAGGGGCTAGATTTGCATTTAATTGAATAAGAATATCTCCCGATTGGTTTCCTTGGGGATAGGATACTCGGCATATAAACTCATCATTAAGAATAAGCAGACATATGTCTAAGGTTTTATCGATATGGTGTATATTATGAGGTGAAAGGGGTGAAAAGTGGGGGTTGAAATATTCCTAACGGAGCGTGTATCTCTTAAATGACATAGGCGAGGAGTTTGAAACTCGGAGTAAATCAATCAGCTTAAAAAAAAAATAGGTGTTCGACCGTTTTTTCATAAATGCAATTTAAGGGGCCTATGGGGAGGGGTGAAATTCTGGAAGAAAAACGTCCACTAAGGAAGGATTTTTGGATGTTCACTCTCATCGACCAACCAAAACTATTAAAGTTAGAAGAATGATATTTTGGGGATATGTTTGTTGTGTGTCGAAAACGTCTACTAAGGAGGGATTTTTGGGTATTAAGGTTCTAAAGGTGTGTTAACGGGGTTAAACATGCATTTCATTGAATAACAATATGACACGACTATGACGTGAGCGAAGCGAGGCTAAAAATGAGCTGGTGTGTGTCTGTGTATTACTCAATCACGCAAGTACCACTGGTCCGATTTACATGAATTATACATGGAAGTAGCTGATTTACCTGGTTAACATGTAGGTTACTTTTGATTTCAATACTTTGCACTATTTAAAGATGGCGACCATTTTAGTGACGTCACTACACCCTTTGGTTTCAAACTATCATATTTCTATTTCAAATAAAAAGAGAACGCTAAGAAAAAGCAAACTTTTGATGGCATATACGAGGTTTAAAATTACATTTTCTATCCGAAAGGTATCTCCAACGGTTAGCGAGTAAAACCTAAATTTGTGCTATAAAACACGGTCAACGCCGGTTGTGTAGTTGGACAAAATGTTCCATCCTTAATCTCCCTCTGCGCAGCACCTCGCCTATCCCCTGTTTTAACTGTCACCTCCAAATTTTAATTTATTTATGACGCGTAGCGAAGCACGGGTACTTCAGCTAGTTATTAATAATTGAATCGTTGATTTGAAGAGGGAAACAAGTCCACTTATTTGCAAACAGATAAGTTGAAATACGCATGTTTTTTATTTATTTATATTGTTTTTATTTACTTATTTATTTGTTTACTTATGTATTTAAAACCTAAAGGAAGTAGGAGAAGCAAAATAACCAGTGATGGACGAAATGATGCAAGTTATGGGGCAGGAATGTTCTAAGAATTGTCAGAGGTAACAAAATGTAATGAAAACCTAAAACCTAATTTTTCTCGGTTTAACATTTTTCACTACTTTGGTACCATTTGTAAGAACACTAATCAAGATAGGTCCATATTTTTAGCCTACTTTTCACATTTTGCAAAAATGAGGAAAAAGTAGACTTATGAGATCGGGCAAATGTGTGTCTGTCTGTCTGTCTGGCCTTCTGTCTGTCTGTGTGTGTGTGTGTCCCCCCCCCCCCTATCAACTCCTAAACGGCTGGAGCAATCGAAACAAAATTTGGTAGGAGTAAAGATCTATACCTGAATATCTCACGTCCATATTTGAAAATGACGTCAGTGCTACCAACTGCTGAAAAATCGCAATTGAAATTTGAGCTCCATGTTGGATATCTTGGAAGGTATGAATGGGAGCTATTACAAAATTGGCACACCTATAGATAATAATATTGCAGTTTGATTTCCAGGAGGCCATACATGGCAGTGTTGCCAAAATGATTATAAGCCTGCTGATAGGTCCAATTTTTAAATGCATATAACATCTACACTATCAATTGGAATTCAACCAAATTTTGTATGTGCTATGTGTACATAAACTGATATGACTGAGCGTATTCTTAAGATCCTCCAGGGCTGCCAACTGTTAATAAATGCTCTCAATTTTTTTATCCAAATACCCATATATCAGAAAGTATGCAAGCCGACAGCTTTAAACTATGCACGCGTATAGTACCTGACATTCTATATTAATTTGGAGTAACTTATATACGCCAGTGCTACCAACATGATTATAAGCCTGCTGATAGGTCCAATTTTAAAATTCTAACTAATGGATTCCATTCAAAATTGACACAACAAGAGATCATATTATTTCAGATTGTTTCTGACCAATACATGTATGTCATTGTTGCCAATATAATTTTACGCGCGCTGTTAAATCCAATGTCTAACAGCATGTACCATCCATGCTATCCATTGGACTTGAACCAAATTTTGTATTCTGTACCTTAAGAGATGGAACTAAGAATATATTCAGTCACCAGGGCTGCCAACTGTAGTTCTCCATTGGGCTGCGTTATGCCAGGTCTACAGTATTTCGAACTAATTAGAATTTTCGATATTACCAACTTAATTTCGTCATTATTCTAGATAAATCCATATAAATTCATCGTTGGCATGAATCTTAAATTTTAAGAAAAGTAGGCTCTTTAGTTCGTCACGGAACTTCTTGTTTTTATGTATCAACAGCATCCTAATGAGCAGTAATAAGAAGGGATATCCCTTTAAATAATATACAAAATGAAATATAAATATTTTTCGACACAATTTTGGATTCAAATATAGTATCTTAAACAAAAATTCATATTGGCAAAAATATTTCGTTTTTGTCAATAATCCATCGTATAATTGCAGATAATGATCCAAACAGTAATCCCTGAAAGTTTCAATAGGCTAACCCAAACAGATTTTGAGTGAAGTATACCAAAAATTTGAAGATTTAACATGAGCGAGATAGGCAGGTCTTTCTTACCTCAAGGCACAAGTTTTCGATCCCTACCGTCAACGTCCTTGGATACATTTCCCATTTGCAATGGTCGACAAATGCTGGGCGGTTGGGATTTCCCCAAAGCTGTTACTGGTAATCGTTACTTTATCTGTAACGAGGCCTGGTACTTCTAATCGATTATTCGAAGCAGAAAAAAAATCGATTAGGCCTAATTGCTACAAATAACGATAACGATTAATCTATTGTACATTTAATCGACTAATCGGTTGGTCGAATAATTGATTAATTGTCGATTAATCGATTTACTTCGCTCCTTTCACTACGCTCTCACAGAAGTAAAGAAGACATGCAGGGTGTCGCAAAATTACGTCAACAAACTGAAACCAGAGCACCTATAGATAGGACATTTATGGCCGGTAACGAACCGTTAAAAATCTGAGCGACGTTAAACGTTTAAATAGGCAAATCAGCAACACCGCGCTGCGAAAGTGTGACTTATTCTAATGTTTCCGTTCCGTACCAGCCGTGGAAGAATGCCGCCACTGCCCGTCTGGCGAACTATCTCAGTAGCCTACTGTCGAGCAAAGTATTATGTGCACTCGAGTTTGAAGGTTGTTTGTGAAGTAACCAATAGAACTACATAAAATCCAATAACATCATCATTTTCGTCGTTCTATTTTATGTTAGTTCATGTAGGTTTGGAATTTTTAATTTATATTTTAATATTTGTTATCGCAGTTGGAACACAAAAAGTGCACGTTTTTAAGAGTGTTACAACCATGCGTCACATTTAAGAAGTATTATCTCACAAACCCGTCATCAGATCGAATCCAAATTTTAACACAATATACATTCGAATGTTGTATAACTTGTTTATTAATTTCAAAATTGTGTGTGTCCAAGAAACAAAGTTGTTATCATTTTTGTAAGGTAACTTTTTCTCGGCTCGGGGTGGTTGGAAAATGTAGTTCTTGGTTGCATTGTAATCCTTATACATCGAAAAGTTCTGCTGTATGACTGTGAAATACGTAAATTAATTCACTTATTTTATATCGGTTTGTATTTCTACGGGGAAACAACACATGTTTCACCAGCTAGCCGCTCCGGGAAAAGATGTACAGCGTTGCCGAAATGGTGCCCACACGCTTCATGGCGCGTCTCGCTCGGAAGTTATGGGCTCCATCTCAGCAACGCTGTACGGCTTTTCCCGGAGCGGCTAGCTGGAGAACCATGTGTTATTTCCTCGTACAAATACAAACCGATATAAAATAAGTCAATTAATGTACGTATTTCACAGTCATACAGCATAACTTTTTGATGTATAACGATTACAACGCAACCAAGAACTACATTTTCCAACCACCCCGAGCCGAGAAAAAGTTACCTTACAACAATGATAACAACTTTGTTTCTTGGACACACAAAATTGTGAAATTAATAAACCAGTTATACAACATTCCAATGTATATTGTGTTAAAATTTGGATCGGATCTGATGACGGGCTTTTGAGATACTGTAATAATTCTTAAATGTGACGCATGGTTGAAACACGCTTAAAAACGTGCACTTTTTGTGTTCCAACTGCAATAAAAAGTATTAAAATATAAATTAAAAAATCCAAACCTACATGAACTAACGTAAAACAGAACGGCGAAAATGTTGATAGTATTGGATTTTATGTAGGTCTATTGGTTACTTAACAAACAACCTTCAAACTCGAGTATGCATAATACTTGGGTCGACAGTAGTATCGTGCACCGGGCCGCATGTTCCTTGAAACGAATCATTTGGTAGCGGTTCGAATCAGAGCCATCGCAAGTACTTTCTTACCATAATTGTTCCATTTATTGTCGTTCTGATTTCCTTTCTTATGACTTAAAGACTCTTTCCTTTTTATTTGTGAGTTATTTTTTATTATTATTAAAAAGTTAATTACAGCTGCCCTCTGGGTGTCAATTATAAAGCTTGCACCCGGCATCCGAGGCCAAACGATATTATTATTATTATTATTACAGTATTTAATGAAATACTGTATTCTGCAATCTGTTGAAATACCTCATTTCTTGTTGTTGAGTGTGTCTACGTTGAACTAATGGCCAAAAAAAAAAAGGTTGATACGGAACGGAAACATTAGAAAAAGTCGTACCTTCTCGGCGCGGTGTTGCCGACTTGGCTCGTTAAAAGTTAAACGTCGCCCAGATTTTTAACGGTTCGTTTCCAGCCATAAGTGCCTTATCTAAGTTGCATCAGATAAGTTCTGGAACCTCTGGTTTCAGTATGTCGACGTAATTTTGCGACACCCTTGTATATGTATGTATGTCTACCCCTTACTATTCCCGTGGGGCAGATTACCTCGTAGTTCCGTCCCTTAAAACAACAATAGGCCTAACTAACTAACTAACTAACTAACTATTCCCGTTCCCAACGGGGTCAGGGATGAGATGCGATGAAATTCTATATGGCGGATGGCTTTTACGGCTGGATGCCCTTCCTGACGCCAATTTCATGAGAGGAGTTAATGAGAGATGAAATGACTGAAAATGAATAAGACTGGGCAAGGATGTGGAAGGAAGTGACCGTGGCCGTGGCCCGTCAGAAGGTACCATCCCAGCATTTTCCTGGAGTTGAAAATGGGGAAACCACGGGAAACTATTTCAAGGATGGTTGGCAGTGGGGCTCGAACCCACGTCTACCAAGTCAGCAGAGAGCTTCGCCCCATAGCCTAGCGCTGCGCGTTAGCGAACGTAGCTACTGCTGCCGGTAAAGAAGACATAATTATAAGTAGGCCTAGTTAAAATGTATTGTATAATACAGGATCATCGAAAAATAATGCCAATGTTTTTAAAAAATATAGCACCGAAACCCTTTATGTTAAACGTGTAATTATTTCACGGAACGCTAGCTGGTTAAAGTAAGTTTTGTTGTGGAGTGGGCGTGACCTTGCTATGCGCACACTAGATGCGCAGTAGCCAAGGTAGGCCGGGGGCGTGCCATAACTGCACCGCCCGACCGCCGCGCCGTTCAGTACAATGTTTTCTGGGGGTACATTAAAAACATTGTGTATGCAGAAAAAAAAATCGGGATTTGGAGCACCTGCGGGAGGGAATGTCTGCCGCCATCTTGACAGTAGGTCCTGAAATGATTGCACGTACGTAGCAAGAAATCGACTACAGATTAGACATTTGCAGAGCTACGAACGGTGCACATATTGAAACATACTAAGGTATGAAAAAAATCTATCTTTTTCCGCACATTTTAAGATTAAAATAATTGAATTACCTCGAATAGTTTTTTATAACAGTTATTTTAAATGTTGGCATTATTTTTCGATGACCCTGTACATTTTAAATAATGTACCTTATTTGTGAAAACTGGGCTAAAACGGAGTAAAACATAAATGTTTCGGTCCTATATTGTAAACATTAAACAAGAGTTCAAAATCTTTGCTGAAAACTCTTCGTTTTATTTTTGGAAACTCTTCCCAATTTCATTGATGTTTGTCGTTCCTCTGTCACTGAATCACTACAAAGAACACCTCACCAAGCTCTCTCACAAAATTTTCACCCGAAATAACATCCTGCACAAGCTTTGCGGTAGTTCATGGGGAGCCACGGCGGACTGCTTAAGATTAACGGGTATCAGTCTAGTCTATTCTGCAGCGGAATACTGTGCTCCAGTATGGTTGGAAAGTGCACATGTGCATAAAGTAGATACCAAGCTGAATGATACTATGCGTTGCATAACCGGCACCATAAAATCAACCCCTCGCCACTGGCTACCAGTACTCAGCCACATTCCACCACCTCACCTGAGGAGGAAGGAAGCTCTGATCAGAGAAGCAAAGAAGATCTATGCTTCTCCCTCATTACCAATACACCAGGAATTCTGCCACCCACCACCGAAGCGACTTCATTCGAGGAGACCAACCAGTTTATTGGCCGACCAACATCTGGCAAATCGATTCAACCTAAACCAATGCTGGCAGGACGAGTGGTCAAACTCAACGTCTGGAACTAGTGCCCAGGAGATCATCCCAACGGTGAAAATACAAGGATTTGACCTTCCTAGAAAATTATGGTGTCGCCTCAATAGACTGAGAACCAGGCACGGCCGTTGCAATTACCTATGCCATAAGTGGGGTTGGATAGATTCCCCATTGTGACAATGCAATGAGGAGGAACAGACCATGGACCATATCATCCAGTGCTGCCCTCTACACGCCTACTCCGGGAGCCCTAGTGATCTGTTTCATCTTCGAGAATGTACTGTGGAATGGCTCCAAAACTTGAACTTGGATTTGTGATTTGTTTTTATGTAATTCACCATGCGATTAAATAAATAAATTTGGTTATTGTTAACATAAACAAGGAAGAACACTTTGTATATTTAGGTAGAAAGTGACTTTTATAGATTTCTATACGTCATTTCGAAAATAAGCGTAACTCAACTTAAACGATGACCTCTCATTTAAACTTAATTTTTTATGTCATGTCTACTAATCAATTGTTCGGTTAGCCCATTAATCGAACGATCAATCGATTAGTTGTTTTTGATTAATTTCAAACTATTCGATTAAACGACTAGCGGACCCATGCGAGAAATCTCGCATGTTCATAAACCACTCATTCCCAGGCGTCCCTACGGCCAAACTGCGAACTGAACAGCAATGATGTCGCGTACTTCCCTACAGCAACAGTATTTGCAAATCGCACACTTCTTACAAAAATTGATATTTATGAAATTAGAATGCAATTCGTCGCTGCTAATGTCTATTCTCTTTCATTTGAATGCTCATTTGTCACGATCAGTCGTTTGTGAGCGCCGCAGGAGGGATCTATACTCCTGAAATCATATACAGTATATGATGATTAACCGAACAAGATTTTGAATTCTTGTTCAATGTTAACAATTTTTGGACAGGAACATTTTTGTTTTACTTCGTTTTACCTCAGTTTTCACAAAGAAGATGTTCAGTAAAGAACATATAGCCTACTTTCTCCTAAATGCATGGGCATTGTTATAACTCTTTGTCCTTTTCAAGGAGTATAATTGAATGTTGGTTGTAGTAGCTTGTTGAAATACAACGTGCTATACGGATATTAAACATGAATATGAGGTGCCCTTTGCTAGTGCTACCTCTGTACAAAATTACATTCGATTCGGTTTCACCGAGTTTGAATTGATATGGTGAATCGATTTGCACACATACATGGCCGCTATCTGCAAACTATTGGGCTGATGACCATGTAGTTCAGTCAAAAGATGTTTCCCCCAAAAAGGTATGTTGTTGCAAAATTTGGTAGAGATCAAATGATTAGGATGGTCGTAATTTGATTTAAGCTTTTAACATTTGGGTGGCCGCCATTCCGTTTTCGTCAAGATGGCGGCGATATAAAACATGACACTGAGGTGCCCTTTGCTAGTGGTACCTCTGTACCAAATTTCGTTCAATTCGATTTTGCCATGTTTGAATTGATAGGGCGAATCAATTTGCACACATACATGCCAGCCATATGCAAACTATCGGACTGATGACCTAATAGCTTAGTCAAAAAACGCTTCTCACATAATGGTATGTTGATGCAAAATTTAGTAGAGATCAGATGATTAGGTTGGTCGTAATTTGATTTAAGCTTTTAACATTTGGGTGGCCGCGATTACGTTTCCGTCAAGATGGCGGCGATATAAAACATGACACTGAGGTGCTCTTTGCTAGTGCTACCTCTGTATCAAATTTCGTTCAATTCGGTTTCACTGTGTTTGAATAAGGGGGATTCGATTTGTACACATACATGGCCGCAATCCGCAAATTATTTGGCTGATGACCTTGTAGTTTGGTCAAAAGATTATTCATACATGAAAGGTATAATGTTGCAAAATTTAGTAGAGATCAGATGATAAGGTTGGTCATAATTTGATTTAAGCTTTTTACATTTGGGTGGCCATTATTACGTTTTCATCAAGATGGCGCCGATATAAATCATGACACTGAGGTGCCCTTTGCTAGTGCTACCTCTGTATCAAATTTCGTTCAATTCAGTTTCACCGTGTTCGAATTAATAGGGAGGGGGGGCAGGGGAGGGGGCAGACATTCAGAGTACACACACTCACACACACAGACATACATTTTTTGCCCCTGTGTTGATCTCATACGTCTACTTTCATTTTTTACAAAAATCGAAAGTAGGCTAAAAATATGATACAATATAAATTAATTAACTGTCTATTTTGCTTCTCTGAGAGCGTAGTGTAAGGAGCGAAGATCATCGATTAATCGTTTTGTAGCAATTAATCGAATTTTCTTCTTTCAATAATCGATTATTCAAGAACTCAAATTAATCGATTATAGGTATGCCTACCAGTCCTAGATGAAACCCGAGACCAAAGACGGCATAAATTTCATGATTCAATAATAATTGTATTTATGTTCGACGATGTCGAAATGTATACATTATATGTCAAAAAACTGTATCATAATGAGGCTCATTATAACACTATTTTTTCATTATGAAACAGTTGCTCCCACCAATCAGAGCTCATGAAACAGTTGTGTGAACAATTAGGTAAGGATACCTTCGCGCATGCGCTCAAAATCCAACATGTCTATATAAATTACTGACATGCACCGTCCATATGTTCGCGTAAATAAACTAGCACTGTACCTTAATATCCCCAACTCCAATTTCTACACAGCGCATTGCTTTCAAACGACTTCGGTGACAATATTAGTGAATGCTATAGAGCTGGACGGCAGGCTGTAAACAATAGGTGTTCTCTGTTGGCAAGCAAAGTGAATGGTCTTTGCTTTTGGAGTGCCTTGACCCACGCACGCGCTCTGTTCAGTCAGCAAAGCCAGCGCGCAATGTTTTCTAACTGAAGTAACTGAATCCCACAAATATTATTATGAATATTTATGTTAAAACATATAATAAAGTTATAATTATCGTCGAACATAAACAGTCGCATGCAACTCGCCTATAATGGTAATTAAGACACTCGTATGGAAATTATAAACATACTCGTGTCTTAATTATTGCCATTATAGGGTCGTTGCATAATGTACTATTATGTTCGACCATGGCGAAATGTGAATATTATATATCAGAAAACTGTACTATAATGGGGCTATAGTACGAGTTTTCATTATGATACAGTTTCTCCCACCAATCAGGACTCAAGAAACAGTTGCGTGACCAATTAGCATCGCACCTGCGCTAACTTCCACGGCCTCCTATTTTAAATTTCACTTAGTGGCTTCAGGTGTCATAGTGGGCTATTAGCTAGCCACGGTGGCTGAGTGGTTATCGTGTCGGATTACTATCCCCAAGCTTGCAGGTTCGCTCCTGGTCGAGGTAAGTGATTTTTGAAAGGCGGCAAAAAGACGACACGCATGTCATACGATGTTGGCATGTTACAGAACCCATTTGAATTCAGTAAGCCGTGTTCATAATGGCAAAATTAATCTCGGGATTTTCCGCCAACACAAAGTTCCTCCATTCTCTACTAGAAAGCGCTATAATGTCAAGGAGCTTAGATATATAACCTCCTTGACTTTCATAGTGCTTCAAGCAACAACAAAATTCGACATGCAAGCTGCCCTCTGGGTGTCAAATAACAAAGCTTGAACCCGGCACCCGAGGCTATATGATATTATTATTATTATTAGTGGGGTATTCCAGGAAGCCATGGTCGAATACAAGATATTCTCTACGTCCCATGCGCTCTGTTCAGTACATAAAACTGGCGAAATCAAGACAGTTATTTATGAATATGTATGTTCGAACATAAAATAGTTATAATTAACATCGAACATAAACAGTCGTACGCAACTCGCCCATAATGGTAATTTGAAAAAAGCGAAGCGAGTTTTATAAACATAGGCCTACTCGTGTCTTAATTATTGCCATTATAAGCTTGTTGCATAATGTACTATTTAAATACCAGTACGGTAATGCCCGCGGTCTATTTCAGAAGTTCACCACTCCTCAATCCTAATCTCCCTGAATGTTTTGACCTTAGGGAGTATCTACACGCATCATCTGGTCCTGGAAGGTGTAATTAGCGCGGTGCGTGATAAGCACTGAGGCTACACATATCAAGGGAATTATCTAAATGAACGCCGGTATATCTCGCTATACAAATCACGAGCCTGCTTGTGACGACACTAAGAGTATCAGTTCACTAATACACTGTCCTATCCTATAGGCCCCTCCGAATCTCGCAATAAGTTTTCGTCATTTTTTTCCCAGGTACCCTCTATTGCTAAACTGACATACTTACTTACTTACCCCCCTCCAAGGGCTCACATCTATTGGGACGTGGGTTGGCGACTACGGGACTCCAGCTGAGTCCGGCAATGCTTCAACTTACTTGTGCCGGCCTCCTCAGTGTCTTCTTTCCTGTCGACCTCACTTGGTCAACTCTTGTTCTCTTCCAACACCGACGGTATTAGCGTATCCGGGGCCTAGGGAGTCTTTCACTTTCCCGCCTTAATTGGCCCATGTCTCATCTTTCCTGATACCCTCTTTCTTCGAGGGGTCAGCGTTCTTTTCCTTTTCATATTATCTCCTGCCTTCTGCACAAGGCCCTCAAGGAAGCAGGGTGTATGTAGCCCCACCACTTCTGGTGTATCCTGGTTAGTGCTACACCCTCAAGGGCTCACGGCTGGTGAGTTCGGGAGTTGGCGATCCCAGGGGATTCCTGAGCTGGGTCCGTTTTGTCCCCTTATTCCTCTGGCCTTGGGGCGGACCCTCTCCTCTTTCCCTTTCCTATGTGCCTTTCATGGCTCTCCTTCCTTCCAAGTCCCACAATCCTCATTCTTCCTGTCCTTTATTTGACTTATCCTTTATTTGTTTACCATTTCTTCTTCTAGTATGTAAGTCTGTAGTTAGTATTAGTTATAGTTTTCATTCTCATCTCATCTTTCACAATCACCCAAACCATTATGGGCCGATAACCTAGATGTGAGGCCCCTTAGAACAACAAATTATCATCATCATTACTTACTTAGTTGGCCACACGAACCGAAGTCGGGCATTTCCTCAGTCTTTAGCCGCTTTCTGCCTCCGGCCATATTCTCGTTGGCTCCCAGGGCCTCCAGGTCTCTCCTGACTCCATCCTGCCATCTCAACTTTGGCCCTTGTGGTTTTCCTTCTAGCACTCTTTTTACCATCCCGTCTTCCCTTCTCAGTACATGTCCCAGCCATTCTATTCTTCTGCTCCTTATTACTGCTATCACATCCGGTTCGTTATACAGTGCGTGAGTTTCTGTGTTTTTTCTTCTTTTGAAGTTTCCCTGTTCTAATACCAACCCAAATAATTTTCTTAACACTTGGTTTTCGTAGGTCAATATTCTCCTCTCCACCTTCTTGCTCAGTGTCCATGTCTCTGCCCCATATATTAATACTGGTCGTACAATTGTCATATAAACACGGGGTTTTGATGTCCTTGATAACAGTTTACTGCTGAATGGTTTATTCATTGCAAACATGCACCTCTCTGCAGATTTTATACGGTGCATTACCTCTTCCTCCATGTTGTATTCCAATTTACACCATGGCGTCATGAACTAAGCATTAAGTCAGTTTTCACAACTTTTCAGGAGACAGATAAAACATCATGTTGTGAAGCAACTATTCAGGTTATATTTGTGTTAGAATATTAAATTTAATTTAATAAACATATTTTTCAAATCAAGTTTGCAATTGTGACTTAATGCCTTTCAGCTCCATGGTCACTTTAGTGTGACATAAAGCCATAATGAATATTTCACATGATGCTATATTTTAAAATGGATTTGCAACATAATAAAAACCACCTAAACCCTTTACAAATGTCATTTGCAATAGCACTTCTACACAGCGCATTGCTTTCAAACGACTTCGGTGACAATATTAGTGAATGCTATAGAGCTGGACGGCAGGCTGTAAACAATAGGTGTTCTCTGTTGGCAAGCAAAGTGAATGGTCTTTGCTTTTGGAGTGCCTTGACCCACGCACGCGCTCTGTTCAGTCAGCAAAGCCAGCGCGCAATGTTTTCTAACTGAAGTAACTGAATCCCACAAATATTATTATGAATATTTATGTTAAAACATATAATAAAGTTATAATTATCGTCGAACATAAACAGTCGCATGCAACTCGCCTATAATGGTAATTAAGACACTCGTATGGAAATTATAAAATCTTGCAGTGTGGCCAACATTAAGTACGGAACACAGTGCTGAAAGGTTGACTTGCTTTTCTCCTCTGATCGCACTACACGTAGCAGTGGTTTCTGGCGTAAACCCACAAAACAAATTGCTTTGTGGTGGATTTTGCCTTTCCAGTGAGCTTCCGTGCTTTTTCTCCTGATGAAAATGTTTTGTGTGCAGCTTAAACAGAAGGCTGACTTGATTCTTTCCTATGCCGTTCCAAGGGCCTTGGGTCAATACTTCAGGGTATTAAATCTTAAAAAATGACATTTTTTGACTTAATGCTTTTCATCTCCGACTGATTCAACTATACACCTTGCACTATTTTTCGACATACTCGCCACAGACATTGAGATACTTGTCGTAGCGTGCAACCAGTTAGAACAGTGGTTCCCAACCTGGGGTGCGCGTACCAGATGGGGGTACGCCAAAAGTAAACGGTAATGGCAGGCGCCATGTTCCCATCGAACGTTTCAGTCGCAATGAACCACCGCGCAGTGCCGTCTTATTCACGCACGTCAAGGTCAATGCTCCTCCTCGACAACCCACCCTACCCCAACCCCAGTCCCTTTCACCGCTGCACTATTATTGTCTTAATTTGTCTAATTTCACCAAACTAATCGCTAGAATTAATTGGTTTTCAATAAAATCAAAATTAACAAATCTTATGTAAGATATACCGTTAAAAATTTATACATCTTCATTTGCACATGTAAATAAACGTAGAATTGAAAAATTGTATTTAGCATTTTATTCAAATGAAATGCATACTAACAGCAAACAAATAATAAATTAAAAGTAGTCTATTATTTATACTGAATTCAAAAAAATAAGTTAGAAATAGTTGTAGGTTATTTTTAGCCTACTTTCGATTTTTGCAAAAAATGAAAGTAGACTTATGAGATCTACACAGGGCCAAAAACTTAATGGCGGCCACCCAAATGTTCAAAGCTTAAATCAAATTACGACTAAACTAATCATCCGATCTCCACCAAATTTTGTAATATTATACCTTTATGAATGAAAGATCTTTTCACCAAACTACAAGGTCATCAGCCCAATCATTTGTGGATGATGGCCATGTATGTGTGCAAATCGATTCCCTCTATCAATTCAAAAACGGTGACACCGAATTGAACGAAATTTGGTACAGAGGTAGCGCTAGCAAAGGGCACCTCAGTGTCAAGTTTTATATCGCCGCCATCTTGACGGAAACGTAATGGCGGCCACCCAAATGTTCAAAGCTTAAATCAAATTACGACTAACCTACTTATCCGATCTCTACTAAATTTTGCAACAATACACCTTAATGTGGGAAACGTCTTTTGCTCAAACTACAAGGTCATCCGCCTAATAGTTTCAGGATGGTGGATGTATGAATCATGCAAGTATTATAGCCCAACCATAACTTACGATTCAACAAGGCCTGATCTCAACAATTCAGCTTATCGTACATATGGAGGTTTAAACTGTCCTCAAGGAGGTGACCGGTAGCATATTAGCCTATTATAATAGAATATGTAACCGTAGAAGTGACTTAACAGGTCTGATTGACCATGCCATATGGTTGTGGGTCGTACACAAAATGGCCGCTATTTGTGCTCGTAAATCCATTTGTATTCGTAACTGCGTAAGGTTATATCCTTTTAGGAATGCACTGAACAAAATAATACATATTTAGTATCAAATAGTTTATAGAAGCGCCAAAAACGCAAATGAAATCGTTGATTACAACACAAAATATGATACATTCGTACTAAAAAAGTTATTTACATAGCAATCTTATAGCGCATTCGTGGGTTAGTGGTAGCGATCTAACTTCATAGTGAAGGGTTCCGTGGTTCGAATCCCCGTGGTTTCCTTTATTTTTACTTCGTTTTCTTTTGTATTTATTGGTTCATAACTACTCACACGTTATAATGTTAAGCATATATTGAGTGTATTTGCAATCGAAAATATTATATAATATGCTATAGTCATAAAACCACTCATTTCAACACTCGATTAGAGCTATTTAAATTATTTGTCCTTCATCCGCGGTTTGAGTCTATTGTTGTTATTTTTGTTGTTGATTCTTCAGGGGTTTTGCGGTATCATGGTCTTGTAGCCCCGTGTACTTGGGTATGTGTAGAAGTTTCTGATAACCTGTGTCACTGTGAGGACTGTAGGCTTACTAGTGTGTGTACTTTTATACGATGCAGGATTTGGGTAAGAAGCTGTTGTTGCTGCTGTTTCGTTTGAGATGCATGGACATCTTCTTCTTCTTCTTCTTAGTCGTTTACCCTCCAGGTTGGTGGAACCCACGGACTCAGCGAGGGAACTCACCACTACCGCCTCTACGGGCAGTGTCCTAGAGCTGGGAACATCTAATCGGAGGGGATACAACTGTTGAGGTGGGATTGGCACCTCGCCCAGGCGGCCTCACCTGCAAAGCGAACAGGGGCCTCATGAGGGAAGGTAATGGAAGGTCAGGATGGATAGGCAAGGAAGAGGGTAGGAGGCGGCCGTGGCCTTGAAGAAGGTACCATCCCGGCATTTGCCCGAAGACGAAGTGGAAAACCACGGAAAACCACTTCGAGGATGGCTGAGGGGGAATCGAACCCCCTCTACTCATTTGGGCCACCCGAGGCTGAGTAGACCCCGTTCCACTCCTCGTACCACTTTTCAAATTTCGTGGCAGAGCCGTGAATCGAACCCAGGACCTCCGGGGTGGCAGCTAACCATGCTGACCGCTACGCTACGGAGGCGACATTGCATGGACATCATGGTCATTTTGTCCCGTGTACTTGGGTGAGTGTTGAATTTTGTCTCATAACCCGTGTTATTGTGATGTCTGTATTAGTGTGTGTATATATCAGTCAGGTGAGGATTCAATCAATCAACGTATACTGTCCGTATAGCACGTTGTATTTCAACAAGCTATTACAAACAACATTCAATTATACTCCTTGAAGAGGACAAAGAGTTATTACTAAACCCATGCATTTAGGAGAAAGTAGGCTATATGTGCTTTACTGAACATCTTGTTTATTATTAATGTTTTGTTAAGTTGTGTACACATTGCCCATAAAATATTAAACGTTTTAAAAGTTCACTTTTAGGGGGTACTATTTTAGATCAATATGCATAAAGGGGTACGGGAGGAAGAAAAGTTTGGGAACCCCTGAGTTAGAAGAAATTACTCTGGTAAAACTCTGTGCCCTGCGACGCAAGGAATTGTCGCACAGCCTGCTCCGGGATCAGGTTTCTCGATACCCATCTTGCGGACACTTCTCGGTAACCCAACACATCATAGAGCATGTGATGGACCCGGGGACAACCAATACGCAGAGTGGAGCCCACGTCTGACACTATTATGCGTCTGTCCACTAACTCCATGTCCTGTACTCGAGCAATGTTGTTTTCATGTGTGGACGTGGAGGGACGCCCACTTCGATCTTCATCCTCCACACTCTGCCGTCCTTCACTGAACATACAACACCAGAGACCCACCATTTGACGAGACATGACCGCTTCACCATACACGGTCTGTATACGTTTATGGATGACTGATACACTAGTCCCACGTGCCCATTCATACCGGATAACAGCACGCCCTTTCATTGGCGACCACGTTGTCAGTACACGTCTCTCTGCCATCGTGAGTTGTATTGGAATGATATCGGGCACGCTGGTCTGCTGTTCCTCTCTCTTCGCCCACGCTCTGCGCATGCGTCATTTCCCTCCGCTGACGCTTCTTTCGTCGTTGAACCAGCGTGGATTCTTATGGCGATTGTTAGTGCCAACTGGTGTTCCATCTGCTCGTGAAACAAAATAACGAAACTTACTTTAATGAAAAGTTCAAATTATACGTCAATCATTACTCACACATATCGTACATGTTTCGACCTGAAATCAATTAAGAATTAAGAATTAAAATAAAATAATATAGATGTACTTAAGTCAACATTTGTGATAACAATAGTAATAAATATGAATAAAGTAAAAAAAATGGATATCCTTACAATGTAGTATTAAAATCATGTTGGCAACAATGTCATGCATGTGTTAGCCAGAAATAATCTAAACTATTATGACAATTGTTGTGCCAATTTTCGATGAAATCCATTTATTTATTTGTATAGAAGTTACATGTAATTTAAAATTGGACAGGATTTATTAACAGTTGGCAGCCCTGGTTGCTTTTAAGAATACGCATAGCCATATCTGTTATAGTACACATAGCACATACAAAATTTGGTTGAAATCCAATTGATAGTATAGAAGTTACATGTATTTACAATTGGTCCTATCAGCAGGCTTAGAATCATGTTGGTAGTACTGAGGTCCATTATTTACTCCAAATTAATCTAGAATGTCAGGTACTATACGTGTGCATAGCTTAAAGTTGTCGGCTTGCATACTTTCTGATATATTGGTATTTGGATAAAAACAATAGAGAATGGATTTTATAACAATTGGCAGCCCTGGTGGCTCTTAAGATTACTCTCAGTCACATCTGTCTATCTACACATAGTACATATGAAATTTGGTTGAAATCCAATTGATAGTGTAGATGTTATATGCATTTAAAAAGTGGACCTATCAGCAGCTTTAGAATAATTTCGGCAACACTGTCATGCATGGCATCCTGGAAATTAAACTGAAATATTATTATCTATATGTGTGCCAATGTTGGTATAGCTCCCATGCATACCTTCCAAGATATACAACATGGAGCTGAATTTCAATTGCGATTTTTCAGCAGTTGGTAGCACTGACATAATTTTCAAATACGGCATTGAGATATTCAGATAGAGATCTTTACTCGTACCAAATTTGGGTTTGATTGCTACAGCCGTTTAGGAGTTGATAGGGGGGACACACACACAGCCAGCCAGACAGACAGAAGGGCAGACAGACAGAAGGACAGAAAGACAGACACACATTTTCCGGGATCGATCTCATAAGTCTACATTTTCCTCATTTTTACAAAATGTGAAAAGTAGTCTAAAAATAAGATTTTTTTAAATCGTGATTATAAATAATTATTGGGCTTTATATTAAAAATTCAAAATATAGATAAATAAATAATTTAGGAAATCGAGTGCCGAATATCAACAAATACTTCAACTCAGCGTTTGAAATGAGTAAGGAATGTTCTTCCAAATTCGGAGTTTGAATTTTGATCAGGTGCCAACCAGTTAGTGCGTCGTATGAATTAACCGTGTTGTGTAGATGGAAAACTCGGTATAATTCACATAAGAACTTGAGTGAATGCCCATATATACATACCGTATATATATTGTAGATAGCTGGCTATTGTTGTTTTAAGGGGCGGAACTACGAGGTCATCTGTCCCTATATTGTAGATAGGTGGCAATTCTAAATTCATCCAAATGTTTGAATAATGAAACGGGACCGTTGTAGTAGAATGTTGGCATCAATAGCTCTTCGTACGTATCAAATAGTATACGGTTATGTAAGTATCTCCTCGAATGTAACATATAAACATTCTTTTTCTAGTATATAATGTATGTTTATAACCTATTTCTTGCCATTTGTGTTCTGATCAATATTTTCCCTTGTACAATATTCCACTGTAGAAACGGACAAACACCTTCCCAGTTCCGATCGCTCTCGGAGGTGAGAAAAGAAATGCCGGTTTCGGAGCCGGTAACGTGACACTCTCATTTGGTCAGCATGGCCTGGTCATAAGATGCTGTGGCATGTTGTGAAAAGGAAACTCTTAATTTCGTTCACTTAATCTGCTCATATTTATCAATTGAATCGCTTGTTGTTGAAAGGCACTAAATCCAATTTTTAAAGTTTTGAGATAAACACAAAAAACTGTTTTTTCGCTCTTGTATTGAAATATGAGACGTAATTTTTTGTATGTGTAAAGTGCACACAAACGCGGATATAGAAAACCAAATTAGCGTTGTTCCGTATGTTACTAACAATTCTATTGACAAATTACGTAACTGGACTTAGTCCATTTCTACATGGAACGAGCAGAACTTTTGAGCGAGGAATACCATTCACATTCTTGGTTTATTTCCTTCATTTCTAAATGAACATATGGATCCGGAAGCCCGAAAAAAGAAGTTAACATGAATGTAATAACTGTTATTTTCTTTGTGTTGAAACACGCTTGACCAAGTTCCCTTCAACACGAAATAACTAACTTAAGGGCTTTGGATTTGTCAAAAATGTGGACTTAGTGCCTTTCAACAACGAGCGATTCAATTAATAGAATTGCTCTTCAATCGGTTATCACAAGAGTGTCCGAATAGATTTGGCGGAACATAACGATGATTTCACAAGGAGGTTGTAAAATCAAATGAAAGCTGTTACGACAAAATACCCATGATCACAGTAAAAAGTCACCTCACAGGAGAATCGATTAATGAATGTCAGAGAAAATAGGAAGAAACTTCAACAGGCACTATTACAAGGGAATTCTTTCCAACAGTTTCAGGCAGACTAAAATCCAAAATCAACCTGGCACCAAACATGATAACAATGGTAACCGGCAATGGAAATATTGCCTCGTACTTGCACAGGCTTAGAATTATACACAGCCCCGAGTCTTCCTGCAATAGAAGTCCCCAAACAATAGAGGAAAGTAAGAGAGAAATGTTAAATAAACAGTGTTGTTATAGGAGGCAACTGGTCAATGCACAAGTCTGTCCTAATCAGAAAGTATTGAAAATCATTTGCAAAATTTGTGAACTCTCTAAACTTTCAGGTATTGAAAAGGCATCAAGATCAATAGCCATTGATAAATATGTCTGTCTTAAGTAATTTATGTTTTATACACAACTACAGTATGTAAGACTGGTTAAGAGTGTGTAGTACCACGCATGTGGCCGTGCATGCAGAGAGTGTACATCTACTACATGTATAAAAATGTGTGTTTGTTTCTTCGTCCCTAATGCTTACATATACCATTCATCTGATTGCGATTAAATTTTGGTGAGTTGTTGTGCACACCCTCGGGATGGTTATAAGCTTAGTAAATCCAAATTATAATAGATAGCGCGTGAGTAGTTTCAACAAATGGGTGTTGGCGATGCTTTCATATAGATACCATTCATCCATGTGTGATCAAATGTTGGTGAGTTGTTGTGCACACTCCCGGGATGGTTATAGGCATAGTATCTCCAATTAACTACAGATAGTGCGTGAGTAGCTTCAACAAAATGGCGCGCGATTCGTTTCAACAAAGTCCCACATGCGTTCATATCTACCATTCATACGATTGCGATTAAACTTTGATGAGTTGTTGTTTACACTCCTGCAAAGATTTCATGTTGCAATAGGTAGCACACGAGTAGATTCAACAAATAGGTGACAGAGCGCGAATCGTTTAAACAAAGTCCCGTATGCGTTCATACCAGTCATCCGATTGCGATGAAACTTTGGTGGATTGTTGAGCACGCTCCGACAAATGTTTCTGAGATAGTAAATCCATTTTACAATAGTTTAGAGGCGGTTAACGGAAAAAGAAGAAAATATTGTGTATCCAAAACCACTTGAATAAACAAAGTAACAATGCCAGCACTTTCTTTGATTGGCATTGCAACGCATGCCGGGTGCAGCTTGTAACAAATGTTGTTGTTTGAGTCTTCAGTCTTTTGACTGGTTTGATGCAGCGCTCCATTCCTGCCTGTCCTGAGCTAAACGTTTCATCTCTACATAGCTACCACACCCTACATCCGAGTCAATCTGTTTAAGATATTCTAACCTTGGTCTACCCCTCCATAACTAAGCTTGTTATTCCTGGGTGTCTTAGTATGTATCCTACCAACCTATCTCACCAAAACATCTCTCCTCTTCCACTCTTCTTAATACCTCTTCGTTTGTAACCCTATCTACCCATCTGATCTTCATCATTCTACTGTATCACCACATTTCAAACGCTTCAATACTCCTCTTTTCTGCTGCACAAATAGTCCATGTTTCACTTCCATATAGTGCCACGCTGCAGACAAAGCCTTCAAAAATGTATTCCTAATACCAAAATCTATATTCGATGTCAACAGGTTCCTTTTTTGTAGAAATGCTTTCCTTGCCTGAGCCAACCTACTTTTTATATCCTATTTGCTTCGTCCATCAGCTTTTCACCTGCCAATTTGATGTCCATGTAGGTTTCTGATTTTTTCGGCTGCATTCCAGTAACAAATTAAAAAACTAACTACAGTATACCTAGAAATGTTTCTGCATTAAATTCTGAGTCCGGTTTGCAGACGTATATAAGTATTGTTTGTATTCTCAGCACCGCGATCTCTATCGACGAGGGAGTGACTCAAGAGCAGATCTACGAGAACCTGAGACTACACAAGGAAGTGTTGAGTAGCGTGAAACACCAGCCTTGGGGAGTGCGGAGGAAACTACGTCTGGTACAGCAGGCCAAGGCCTACGTCAAGAAACATGAGGGGGAGTTGAAGGAGAGACTCGCGCAGAGCAAGACAACTAGGGACATCATGTCCAGGTTCAACATCTTACTGGTCAAGGTGAGTATAGTTAATAAGCGGGGATCTACTTGGTCATTCTGCTTTAATAATCTCCTACAGTTCCTCCGCAGTGTGAAGATTATTCGTGTAGGATTCTCTAGGGAACCGGGACTTGTGATAGGCTCAAAACTGTCTTTTTTTTATTAAGCGCTCCCATCTTTCCTGAAAAATTTGGTGTATCAATTATTGTGCTTTAGTGATATTTGATGCAATAAAATTAGCTTTAAACATAATGTTATAAGGCTATACTGTAGCTAGTAGCCAAACATTCTTTTTGTGTTTTCCGTAAGTCATATTTTTTGGAACTTCATGTACCAATTTCTCAGAAACTATCTGATCAATGTATTTGAAACTTGGTAGCCTCAAAGACCCTATATAGATCTACTGGTGGAAGTAAATCTATTCAGGTATCTTGATTAGTTTATGGAGCCCAGCTTGAAAAGCACTGACAATTTTACAGAAAATGTCAGTCTTCAAGTAGGATGTAAAATAAGGCAAACTCAACTCCTGTAAACAATAGGACAATACTTTTACTTAAGTAGCTCAAAAATGGTTTAAATATTATGTATGCAAAGTTTGTTGGGTCTGGTTTGAGTATTTTCTTAGAAAAAGGGACATGAATTCAGGGAATTTTAACAATATATTTTTATGATTGTTTTTGTAATGCTCTCTCTGTCACAAAATATTCAACATAGAAGCCTAGAATTCTACCCAAACAATGTTGAATGTACTCTGAATATACCAAAAGAATATTCAAGGAAAGATCTATTGTAGTTTCTGAGATATGTGACTAAACATCGGAAGCTACATTATTATATCGATTCACAAGTCTCGGTCGCCTAAGTCACACACGGTGCGACGTACGATTCTTAAAATTCTGTCTCTTACGGTAATACGCCTCACTGGACAGCTTAAGTGTAAATCTCGACTAGTAAACCTGGTTTACAATTGCTCGAGAACAAGAACGGGAACAGGAAGTGAAATTCACGCTAACTTAAGTGTGGGTTCACAATCGATCTCCGGGAACGGGAACGAAAACGAGAACTGGGAAGAGGAACGGGAACAGGAAGGAAGTTAAAATGTACGCTAACTTAAGGGTCGGTTCACAGTCACTCTCCGGGAACGAGAAACATAAAATCGCCCAGGAGAACGAACGGGAATCATGGTTAAGTTTTATGTCTCCCGCTCTCGAAGCTTCCTAGAGCCAATCAGATGCGAGCAATGGCGGCATGCGCAATAACGAGGGACACAACTGAGTAGTACACATTAGATAACAAGTTGATGTCGCCAGAATGTTATCAGTGACTAAGGAACTTCTTATCAATAAAATAAACGCGCAAGCATAAACGAGGGTTGGAATCATATTAGGATTATTCTTTAAAATTTTCAAGACCTTAATTGTATTATTGAAACCACTAAGCCTACACCATACAAATCATATTATTCTGTAATATGAAGTCCCAATAAACACAATAATGCCACTTATATACATTTATGTTCTTTTGAGTGTTCATTGTCAATATGACATACCTTCCTGACAAAAGCACTGGAGTTAATGATCACTAATTTTAGGAATTTATAAACTTTTTTAATGAAAAGATTCATAATAAATGTTGTTTTGACGTCTAGGATAGGCCTAAACCCTCTTGATAAGATAATGCAGTGTCTGAAAAGTGATGCAAAATCATTTGTTGGGCAATTATTAAAGTATCAGGAATACCGTATTTCCTTCCATACCTAACCAACGTAGGAGCAATAAATACGTAATTAAGGGCTCTAGGAACATCATCCAGCATATTATTGTTCTCGTTCCCTAGTCAATTGTGAACCCGCCTCGGCAAACTTCCTGTTCCCTAGTCAATTGTGAACCAGCCTTGGTAAACTTCCTGTTCCCTAGTCAATTGTGAACCAGCCTCGGCAAACTGCCTGTTCCCTAGTCAATTGTGAACCCGCCTCGGCAAACTTCCTGTTCCCTAGTCAATTGTGAACCAGCCTCGGCAAACTTCCTGTTCCCTAGTCAATTGTGAACCAGCCTCGGCAAACTTCCTGTTCCCTAGTCAATTGTGAACCCAGCCTCGGCAAACTTCCTGTTCCCTAGTCAATTGTGAACCAGCCTCGACAAACTTCCTGTTCCCTAGTCAATTGTGGACCAGCCTCGGCAAACTTCCTGTTCCCTAGTCTATTGTGAACCCAGCCTCGGCAAACTTCCTGTTCTCGTTCCTGTTCCCTAGTCAATTGTGAACCTGCCTCGGTAAACTTTCTGTTCCCTAGTCAATTGTGAACAAGCCTCGGTAAACTTCCTGTTCCCTTGTCAATTGTGAACCAGCCTCGGCACTCTTCCTGTTCCCTTGTCAATTGTGAACAAGCCTCAGTAACCTTCCTGTTCCCTTGTCAATTGTGAACCAGCCTCAGCACACTTCCTGTTCCCTAGTCAATTGTGAACCTAGCCTCGGCAAACTTCCTGTTCCCTAGTCAATTGTGAACCAGCCCTGGCAAACTGCCTGTTCCCTAGTCAATTGTGAACGAGCCTCGGCAAACTTCCTGTTCCCTAGTCAATTGTGAACCAGCCTCGGCAAACTGCCTGTTCCCTAGTCAATTGTGGACCAGCCTCGGCAAACTTCCTGTTCCCTAGGCAATTGTGAACCAGCCTTGGTAAACTTCCTGTTCCCTAGGCAATTGTGAACTCGCCTCGGCAAACTTCCTGTTCCCAAGGCAATTGTGGACCAGCCTCGGCAAACTGCCTGTTCCCTAGGCAATTGTGGACCAGCCTCGGCAAACTTCCTGTTCCCTAGGCAATTGTGAACTCGCCTCGGCAAACTTCCTGTTCCCTAGGCAATTGTGAACTCGCCTCGGCACACTTCCTGTTCCCTAGTCAATTGTGGACCAGCCTCGGCAAACTGCCTGTTCCCTAGGCAATTGTAAACCAGCCTCGGCAAACTGCCTGTTCCCTAGACAATTGTGAACCAGCCTTGGTAAACTTCCTGTTCCCTAGTCAATTGTGGACCAGCCTCGGCACACTTCCTGTTCCCTAGTCAATTGTGAACCAGCCTTGGTAAACTTCCTGTTCCCTAGTCAATTGTGAACCAGCCTCGGCAAACTTCTTGTTCCCTAGTCAATTGTGAACCAGCCTTGGTAAACTTCCTGTTCCCTAGTCAATTGTGAACCAGCCTCGGCAAACTTCCTGTTCCCTAGTCAATTGTGAACCAGCCTTGGTAAACTTCCTGTTCCCTAGTCAATTGTGAACCAGCCTTGGTAAACGTCCTGTTCCCTAGTCAATTGTGAACCAGCCTCGGCAAACTTCCTGTTCTTGTTCTGTTCCCCAGTCAATTGTGAACTCGCCTCGGCAAACTTCCTGTTCCCTAGGCAATTGTGAACTCGCCTTGGCACACTTCCTGTTCCCTAGTCAATTGTGAACCTGCCTCGGTAAACTTTCTGTTCCCTAGTCAATTGTGAACCAGCCTCGGCAAACTGCCTGTTCCCTAGTCAATTGTGAACCTGCCTCGGCAAACTTCCTGTTCCCTAGTCAATTGTAAAACAGCCTCGGCAAACTTCCTGTTCCCTAGTCAATTGTGAACCAGCCTCGGCACACTTCCTGTTCCCTAGTCAATTGTGTACCAGCCTTGGTAAACTTCCTGTTCCCTAGTCAGTTGTGTACCAGCCTCGGCACACTTCCTGTTCCCTAGTCAATTGTGAACCAGCCTCGGCACACTTCCTGTTCCCTAGTCAATTGTGTACCAGCCTTGGTAAACTTCCTGTTCCCTAGTCAATTGTAAACCAGCCTCGGCAAACTTCCTGTTCCCTAGTCAATTGTGAACCAGCCTCGGCAAACTTCCTGTTCCCTAGTCAATTATGACCTAGCCCTAATAAGCTGTCAAGGGTGGCGCATCCCTGCGTTATTCCTGCCCAAACCCGAGCTAATTGCACTGTATTTTGCTTCGTATTTGTGTGAATGTTGTCTGCTTGTTGTAGCGGTGGCGGTACATGCGGCGAGAGTTGGCCAACCTGGTGAACGTGCTCATCCCATGGGAGTTGCGGATCAAGGAGATAGAATCCCACTTCGGCTCGGTGGTAGCCTCTTACTTCACATTCCTCCGCTGGTTATTCTGGGTGAACCTCGTCATCGCCGTCCTACTGGCTGCCTTCGTCGCCATACCTGAGGTGACGTCAGCACAAATAAATTTTAAATAAATACATAAACTATTTAATTTCAATTAAAATTTCTTATTCGGTCATGATTTGGTAAATTTGTGCACGTTGCAGATTTTATGAATTTATCACCCTTGGGAAAAAAAACTAGATATACGCTTCCTGAAGACGACTTGTAAATGGTTTTTCAATCAAAGTACCTGCGATGTAGGCTTATTTACCTTAAAAAAAATCCGTTCTCCTAGTGTACCCTTTCGTCATCATGTGGAACATGTGTTCGTATCCCAGCTAGTTCACGGTCTTTCGAGGCATGGGGCGTTCAACCCACTATACGACCACATATTCGGGATTTGAGTCTCTCAGGTAACTACTCTACTTGAAAGAAACAACAAATTCCTAAATATAACATTTAATGGTATTACTTCATGGCACAACACAACACAAAGCACAAAAATATTTTACAATTACTTCCCACAACAAAAATCAAAATAATATGTGAGTCTCTTCTCATAACGTTTGGTGCTCCACCACACCCATATCTATCCTAGATATCCTATCGTTGATACTCTTTGACATTTGCGAGTGTCCATAGTGTTCTTCACGATGCACAATTTAACACAAGTTTGCATATCACAACACAACAAACACAAATTACATTTAAATAACAGTTATGTGCAATTATCAAATATTTATCCGTTTTGACACGGAACATTTACTTTTAATAACATTGCTTTCATTAGCTTATGCCAAGCTTACCTTGTGTTGCTTTTCCACGCATATCGTCTTCTTTTCCCATAAGTTTCAAACGCTGAAATGGTATACCTTTCCCTCCAAAATACACATGGTTATAGACATTTTATAGCTTCACCATACAACAATCTTCTGAGTCTGGTCGTCTCATATCATTACAAACGTGTCATATCGTTAAATTATGCTACCCGTATGAATAAATTAGCATGAACTGGGTAATTACTCTTTACTAGAATGCATATATTTATTTGCTGCAGTTAAGTTGTCCTCGGACAATAACTTGGCCAAATCTCATCCAATTACTTCATCCCAACATTTCACATGTATGGAAACAGTACGTATAATTCCTTTGATACCATCATATCAAGCACATTTTAATTACTTTTCGAAATATCGAGATCCTTCAGTGTCCCACTACAATCTTAAGAGAAAAGGATCCGATCTAATTGACTTCCCTTAGCGAGAACAAGAGATTCGTCACGGATCGTCCTACGCAAGATGGCTGCCAGGTCTGTGGCTTCTACCTGCCCTCCTGACCGACTCCCTGCAATGGCCATGTGCTCACTCAATGGTGCAGCCATGCTAGGGGTACATGATTGGATTTGTGTCATTACGAATTGAGTCGATCTAATTATTTAATACCTACACTTAGAGTATTTCATGGGCTCATATCGGCTCCTAATTAGTACTCATAGCGAGGGATGAATCACAAAATAGCTTCGCCGTTCTATGGACGTAATCAGTGGCTTTGTGCGCGTCCCAGCTGAGTTTCAAACTGTTATCCCACTGGACGGGCACGAATATAACTAGAGGAAATCCACGTTTCCTACTCGAAGAACCTTTGTCTTACCTCTAAGGGCAGATCAATTACTATACTGGCCGACCTAGAGTGTCTAATGGTTTTCCCTGGCAGCGAAGACCCTGCTAACAGTGGATACAGACAGACTCTGTCCCAACTCTGTTGCGAATACACATGTGTGCTCTAAGGCGATACCATATCGTAGCTTCGAAGATTGGCCTACTAGATTCGCCAACGCGCGAACTATTCGTGGATGGTCCCTGCAATTTATTGACGTAAATCTCTTGATTCTACGTTACATGCTCGCTGATCGCGGCTCAAACAACATTTCTTACAGATGACTCAATTCCTAAAACACTCATGTCCTCCATATATTTACTTATCAGCCAAAGTCTTACGTAGCTCCAAAACAAGTATTAATTTACTGGCATTTACATTGACTATCTTAATGGCTCTCAAATACAACCATATAGAATATAACAATCAATGGTTCGATCCTTCGACGAATCATGGGCCTGGTCTTTCTTTTATAAAGACCCCGGTTGGATGCCAGTCAGCCGTGTCCACTTGGGCACACTAGAGCTCCCCACACAAAAGCGGCTTCGGTGGTGTAGTTGGTAGCATGCTGAACTGCTGTTCCCAAGATAGTGGGTTCAAACATGGCCAAAGTCGTCGGATATTTTAAGAGCGTTAAAATCCTTCAGTATGCCTTCCTTCGGAGTAAAGTCGGCGGCCCATGCCATAGATTTATGGTATTTAAAAGAACCTACCACTACAATTGGTAGTATGTAGCTAACCTTTTACGTTATATTTGGTTCGTTTGAAACGCTCTATCAAGTTCCAACGTTCGCCGTTAGGTGACAGTGGCATCTGGTTGCCAAAGTTGGAACTACTTGAAATTGAACTTGTTGGGAGCCCTCGGGTGTTCAATAAAAATACCCCACTATGGCCATTGGCTGCAATTCAAATATAATTATATTAGTTGCATGATACCTTATCCGTAGAGTTCGGATGTTAAGGATTGTTTTTCTTTTTCTCTATTCTCTATTTTCATGTACAATTGGTTTCTGTTACAAATCAATTGATTATCGTCACAATACAGTGGTTTTTATTTGTCATATAAATGCATATTTCGCACAATTTTACCATTATATCATATTTTTAGCATTGTTTTGGTAAGAACGTCATATGTCGGTAGTTTGACGGCAGCTGTAGGTTTGCAATCATCCTCAACTTACCGAACGGGAACTAGTGTTTACAGAAATAGACTGTAAATAACCACTTAAACATGTTTATTCAGAAAATTAATATGGAAATAGAAATTACAAAATGTACTGTAGTTAACAATTTCATCTCGAAATTGTCGCTTGGATTTATAATTAAACAAGTAGTTCCGTGACGAACTAAAGAGCCTACTTTTCTTCAAATTATAGAGACCATATACCAACAGTTGGCAAACCTGGCGACTCTAAATATATTCTTAGTTCCATCTCTTAAGGTCCACAATGTACATGCAAAATTTGGTTGAGGTCCATTAGATAGTATGAATGTTACATGTTTTTTTATATTGAATTTATCAGCAAGCGTAAAATTAGGTTGGCGACACTGCCATAAATTGGATGCTCAAACTTAAATTAAAATATTATGATATATATATATATACAGGGTGTATTTGATATGATGGAAGTCCTTTGCACTAGTGATAGAAGAGACTATTGTAAGCTTCCTAGGTAAAGAATTTGTCACCTATCTTTAAATTGAAAATTTATCATTAAAAAGTCAATGTTTTTAGGAATTTCCGAAATTCTTCAAACAGAAGATGAGGCAGCAGACTGGGGTAAACGGGGCGGGGCTAGTTGGGGCGATGCGCGGAGGAGAAGTTATTACGTAATCGGAGCGTTGACCTTACTGGTTGAGGGGAGGTATCAGCTGTTACGAGGAGCGAGCGATAACCGTCTCGTAAGAAAGTTTGTATTGCTGTTGTTGTTGTTGTTGTTGTTGAAATTGCACGCAATGTCTTGGGACGTTATGACCGGTAGTATTGTGTAGCCTACTTTGTAAGTGTCATTGCCGTCCGACACTTTAATGAAATACAGTGTGACAAAATTCCGACATCCCGTATTCTGTTCAGAACTAGGCATTTAAGACGGAAGTAAAATACTTGATGATTTGTTTGAGAGGCTTGGCGATTTTGGTCATTTAGCCCCATGTAGCTGGGTGTGGGTAGAATTTGTGTGATAACCTGTGTTTTTGTGGTTTCTGTAGTAATGTGGGTATTTGTAATTCAGGTGAGGATTCGGAAGAAGGCGCCGGCCCTGTGGTGTTGGGGCAGTGCAACTGCCTCTCACCCGGAGGCTCTGGGTTCGATTCCCGGCTCCATCAGGGATATTAGAAACTGACGTGATGGCTGGAACGCGGTGCACTAAGCCTCGTGAGGGCAATTGAGTCGCTGTCTGACAGTGAGGCAGTGCCCCAGTTAGGAAAATCAAGATTAATGGCCTAGGGGACCCGATGCACTGACCACGCGTCACCCTAATATCTGCAGGCCAAATGGCTGGGCAGCGGTCGCTTGGTAGGCCTAGGCCCTTCATTGGCTTCACTGCCAGCGGTTATGGTTATTGAGAAGAAGGCGGCCGTGGCCTTAAGTTAGGAACAATCCCGGCATTTGCCTGGGGTAGAAGTGGGAACCCATGGAAAACTACTTCCAAGATTTAATACTAGTACGGTACCACATGTACATGTTGTGAATAGTCCCATCCCATCTCCAGCCCTGGGGTGGCCATAAACTGTTGATTTATTGGTCAATCAACAATGTACATACATATGAAAATGCTTGCTGAGCCCAAGGTTGCAGGTTCGAAACCTGGCGCAGTCAGCTGGCATTTGAGGGTGCGCAAATGCGAGGGAGCCGTGTCAGTACATTTACTGGCACGTTAAAGATCCCCTTTGGGGCAAAATTCCGGCACCCCGGCGTCTCTAAAAGCCAGGGTAGTTAAAAGGGACGTAAAACCAATAACATTATTATTATTACATATGAAAATACACGAAAATGAAAATAAAATACAAATACATTGTTATAATACAGTGTTATAATAATAATAATAGTATAATAATAATAATAATAGGATAATAATAATAATAGTCTGATAATAATAATAATAGTCTGATAATAATAATAATAAGAGTCAGCATGTGTAGTTCTGGTGGTAGAGTGCTAACCTTCCCGAGGGTGCGATCTATGTTCAGTCATGTAGTAAATGAATGGGATCTAATACGATCATGTCGATGGATTTCATGGCACATACAAGAAATCCTACGTACATTAAAGTCTGGCAACTCGTCATACCAAAAAGAAACATAAAAGAAGTTCGTGTGTCTAAAAGCCTATTATTACTATTATTAGTATTATTAATATTTTTATTACAGTTGTTGCACTATCTTCACACAAAGATAGACCAACAGTTCCTTAAATTAATTTACCAAATCTTTAGGATTTCTATTTTCTATGCATAGTCCAAGAAGCTGGCAAAATCCTAGACAGATCCACCAGCACTAGTCATGTAGCCACTCCCCATGAAGGTGTGGAACAGCTGTTCATAGGCTCGGTTTGTGTATTTCAATGTCATTGGCAGACAAGACGAGGAGGTCACTCAACTTCAGGCTCTTATCAACATTCCTCAGCGTGGGAGGGGAGGGGACGGGGAGAAGTCAGCTGTGCTGCTGAGGGGAATGGAGTGAAAGCCCGTTTCCAAGACATTGACCGGCGATTTTTGTGATTTAATTCCACCTACACCAATTAAGATCCGACAGTTCATGAAGATATTTGCTCAGAATACCATCTTCTATCACCAGTGTAAAGGACTTCCATCATATCAAATACACCCTGTATATATATGCCAATTTTGAAAGAACTCATTTATTAGTATGGAAGTTACAGGTGATTCAACTTTAAACCAATCAGCACGCGTAGAATCATGTTGGCAGCTCTGTCGTATATCGGTTACTGAAAATTAACCTACATTTGCAAGTACTATATGTATGCAAAGTGTAGAACTGTTGGCCTGCATACTTTCTGATATATTGTGATTAGGATAAGAATGTACAGAGTGCATTTTTCAACAGCTGGCAGCCCAGATAACACAAAAAATAGATGTTAATATCTGCTCCGGTGCGCAAATCACATACCTAATTTGGTTGAAATCCAATAGATAGTATGGAAGTTACATGCATTTAAAGATTGGACCTATCAGCAGACATAGAATCATGTTGGCAACACTCTCATGTATGGGCTCCTGTAAATTATTCTGATGTAATATTATCTATGGTTGGTTGGTTCTTAAGTTTTGGGGCTGCGACAACGCGGTCATGTAGCCCCGTGTACTTTGGGTGTGTGTAGAATCTGTCTGATAACCGGTGTTAAATGCGATGACTGTATTAGTGTGTGTATCTGTTTTAATTCAAGTAAGGACTGCAGACGATCAATTTTCAAGTAGTTCCTACTCTTGCCGCCAAACGCCACCGTCAACGACTACTAGTTCAGAAATTAGCTACCAGACGTCACCGCAGTCGGCACTTGGCAATGAACGTAGGAACCTGAGAGAGCGTTGTTTACATTCTTAACCTATACAATTTAGCTTCACACAGGTGTAATTAGTGGAAGGTTCTTTAACATGCCATAAATCTATGACATGGGACCGCCGGCTTTATTCCCCTCCGAAGGAAGGCATACTGAGAGATTTTTAACGCTCTTAAAAATCAGACGACTTCGGCAGGATTTGAACCCGCGATGTGTGTCAATTTTGGAACAATTCCCATGCATATCTTCCGAGATATCCAACATAGGCCTCAATTTTCAATTGTGATTTTTCAGCAGTTGGTAGCACTGACGTCATTTTCAAATATGGCCTTGCCATATTCAGGCATAGCTCTTTACTCATTGGAAATTTGGTTTCGATAGCTGCAGACGTTTAGAAGTTGACAGAATGGGGGGAACATAATGAAAGGCAGAAGGACAGAGAGACGGACAGACAGACACACACACATTTGGCCGGATCTATCTCATATGTCTACGTTTTCCTCACTTTTACAAAAGGTGAAAAGTAGGCTAAAAAGATACAGTCAGTCTGATAGGCTGGACTTTATATGATTTCAAATGGCGCATGCTACAAATGCTATACATGTTACAAAGGCTCTTTCAATAGACTCCGTTACCCATTGACATAGGCTTCCCGTGCACTCTGCTGCATGACGTCACGCACTCACGTCTCCGTATCGCATAACGCCACACCCCAGGAGTAAACTCAGACTCAACAGACTCCATTACCCTTTAACTTAGGCTTCCCGCGCGGGGTCTACATGACGTCACGCACTCGCCGTCTCCGTTCGCATAACGCCAGACCCCAGGAGTAAACTTAGACTCAACAGACTCCATTACCCTTTAACTTACGCTTCCCGCGCGGGGCTACATGACGTCACGCATTCGCCGTCTCCGTTCGCATAACGCCAGACCCCAGGAGTAAACTCAGACTCAACAGACTCCATATCATTTAACTTAGGCTTCCCGTGCGGGGGTTGCATGACGTCACGCACTCGCCGTCTCCGTTCGCATAACGCCACACCCCAGGAGTAAACTCAGACTCAACAGACTCCATACCCTTAGGCTTCCCGTGCGGGGGTTGCATGACGTCACGCACTCGCCGTCTCCGATCGCATAACGCCAGACCCCAGGGGTAAATTCAGACTCAACAGACTCCATTACCCTTTCACTTAGGCTTCCCGCGTGGGGGCTGCATGACGTCACGCACTCGCCGTCTCCGTTCGCATAACGCCAGACCCCAGGAGTAAACTCAGACTCAACAGACTCCATACCCTTAAACTTAGGCTTCCCGTGCGGGGGTTGCATGACGTCACGCACTCGCCGTCTCCGATCGCATAACGCCAGACCCCAGGGGTAAACTCAGACTCAACAGACTCCATACCCTCAAACGTAGGCTTCCCGTGCGGGGGTTGCATGACGTCACGCACTCGCCATCTCCGTTCGCATAACGCCACACCCCAGGAGTAAACTCAGACTCAACAGACTCCATACCCTTGAACTTAGGCTTCCCGTGCGGGGGTTGCATGACGTCACGCACTCGCCGTCTCCGTTCGCATAACGTCACACCCCAGGAGTAAACTCAGACTCAACAGACTCCATACCCTTAAACTTAGGCTTCCCGTGCGGGGGTTGCATCACGTCACGCACTCGCCGTCTCCGATCGCATAACGCCAGACCCCAGTAGTAAACTCAGACTCAACAGACTCCATACCCTTAAACTTAGGCTTCCCGTGCGGGGGTTGCATCACGTCACGCACTCGCCGTCTCCGATCGCATAACGCCAGACCCCAGTAGTAAACTCAGACTCAACAGACTCCATACCCTTAAACTTAGGCTTCCCGTGCGGGGGTTGCATGACGTCACGCACTCGCCGTCTCCGATCGCATAACGCCAGACCCCAGGGGTAAATTCAGACTCAACAGACTCCATTACCCTTTCACTTAGGCTTCCCGCGTGGGGGCTGCATGACGTCACGCACTCGCCGTCTCCGTTCGCATAACGCCAGACCCCAGGAGTAAACTCAGACTCAACAGACTCCATACCCTTAAACTTAGGCTTCCCGTGCGGGGGTTGCATGACGTCACGCACTCGGCGTCTCCGATCGCATAACGCCAGACCCCAGGGGTAAACTCAGACTCAACAGACTCCATACCCTCAAACTTAGGCTTCCCGTGCGGGGGTTGCATGACGTCACGCACTCGCCATCTCCGTTCGCATAACGCCACACCCCAGGAGTAAACTCAGACTCAACAGACTCCATACCCTTGAACTTAGGCTTCCCGTGCGGGGGTTGCATGACGTCACGCACTCGCCGTCTCCGTTCGCATAACGTCACACCCCAGGAGTAAACTCAGACTCAACAGACTCCATACCCTTAAACTTAGGCTTCCCGTGCGGGGGTTGCATCACGTCACGCACTCGCCGTCTCCGATCGCATAACGCCAGACCCCAGTAGTAAACTCAGACTCAACAGACTCCATACCCTTAAACTTAGGCTTCCCGTGCGGGGGTTGCATCACGTCACGCACTCGCCGTCTCCGATCGCATAACGCCAGACCCCAGTAGTAAACTCAGACTCAACAGACTCCATACCCTTAAACTTAGGCTTCCCGTGCGGGGGTTGCATGACGTCACGCACTCGCCGTCTCCGATCGCATAACGCCAGACCCCAGGGGTAAATTCAGACTCAACAGACTCCATTACCCTTTCACTTAGGCTTCCCGCGTGGGGGCTGCATGACGTCACGCACTCGCCGTCTCCGTTCGCATAACGCCAGACCCCAGGAGTAAACTCAGACTCAACAGACTCCATACCCTTAAACTTAGGCTTCCCGTGCGGGGGTTGCATGACGTCACGCACTCGCCGTCTCCAATCGCATAACGCCAGACCCCAGGGATAAACTCAGACTCAACAGACTCCATACCCTTAAACTTAGGCTTCCCGTGCGGGGGTTGCATGACGTCACGCACTCGCCATCTCCGTTCGCATAACGCCACACCCCAGGAGTAAACTCAGACTCAACAGACTCCATACCCTTGAACTTAGGCTTCCCGTGCGGGGGTTGCATGACGTCACGCACTCGCCGTCTCCGTTCGCATAACGTCACACCCCAGGAGTAAACTCAGACTCAACAGACTCCGTACCCTTGAACTTAGGCTTCCCGTGCGGGGGTTGCATGACGTCACGCACTCGCCGTCTCCGTTCGCATAACGTCACACCCCAGGAGTAAACTCAGACTCAACAGACTCCATACCCTTAAACTTAGGCTTCCCGTGCGGGGGTTGCATCACGTCACGCACTCGCCGTCTCCGATCGCATAACGCCAGACCCCAGTAGTAAACTCAGACTCAACAGACTCCATACCCTTAAACTTAGGCTTCCCGTGCGGGGGTTGCATCACGTCACGCACTCGCCGTCTCCGATCGCATAACGCCAGACCCCAGTAGTAAACTCAGACTCAACAGACTCCATACCCTTAAACTTAGGCTTCCCGTGCGGGGGTTGCATGACGTCACGCACTCGCCGTCTCCGTTCGCATAACGCCACACCCCAGGAGTAAACTCAGACTCAACAGACTCCGTACCCTTGAACTTAGGCTTCCCGTGCGGGGGTTGCATCACGTCACGCACTCGCCGTCTCCGTTCGCATAACGCCAGACCCCAGTAGTAAACTCAGACTCAACAGACTCCATACCCTTAAACTTAGGCTTCCCGTGCGGGGGTTGCATCACGTCACGCACTCGCCGTCTCCGATCGCATAACGCCAGACCCCAGGGGTAAATTCAGACTCAACAGACTCCATTACCCTTTCACTTAGGCTTCCCGCGTGGGGGCTGCATGACGTCACGCACTCGCCGTCTCCGTTCGCATAACGCCAGACCCCAGGAGTAAACTCAGACTCAACAGACTCCATACCCTTAAACTTAGGCTTCCCGTGCGGGGGTTGCATGACGTCACGCACTCGCCGTCTCCAATCGCATAACGCCAGACCCCAGGGGTAAACTCAGACTCAACAGACTCCATACCCTTAAACTTAGGCTTCCCGTGCGGGGGTTGCATGACGTCACGCACTCGCCATCTCCGTTCGCATAACGCCACACCCCAGGAGTAAACTCAGACTCAACAGACTCCATACCCTTGAACTTAGGCTTCCCGTGCGGGGGTTGCATGACGTCACGCACTCGCCGTCTCCGTTCGCATAACGTCACACCCCAGGAGTAAACTCAGACTCAACAGACTCCGTACCCCTGAACTTAGGCTTCCCGTGCGGGGGTTGCATGACGTCACGCACTCGCCGTCTCCGTTCGCATAACGTCACACCCCAGGAGTAAACTCAGACTCAACAGACTCCATACCCTTAAACTTAGGCTTCCCGTGCGGGGGTTGCATCACGTCACGCACTCGCCGTCTCCGATCGCATAACGCCAGACCCCAGTAGTAAACTCAGACTCAACAGACTCCATACCCTTAAACTTAGGCTTCCCGTGCGGGGGTTGCATCACGTCACGCACTCGCCGTCTCCGATCGCATAACGCCAGACCCCAGTAGTAAACTCAGACTCAACAGACTCCATACCCTTAAACTTAGGCTTCCCGTGCGGGGGTTGCATGACGTCACGCACTCGCCGTCTCCGTTCGCATAACGCCACACCCCAGGAGTAAACTCAGACTCAACAGACTCCGTACCCTTGAACTTAGGCTTCCCGTGCGGGGGTTGCATCACGTCACGCACTCGCCGTCTCCGTTCGCATAACGCCAGACCCCAGTAGTAAACTCAGACTCAACAGACTCCATACCCTTAAACTTAGGCTTCCCGTGCGGGGGTTGCATCACGTCACGCACTCGCCGTCTCCGATCGCATAACGCCAGACCCCAGGGGTAAATTCAGACTCAACAGACTCCATTACCCTTTCACTTAGGCTTCCCGCGTGGGGGCTGCATGACGTCACGCACTCGCCGTCTCCGTTCGCATAACGCCAGACCCCAGGAGTAAACTCAGACTCAACAGACTCCATACCCTTAAACTTAGGCTTCCCGTGCGGGGGTTGCATGACGTCACGCACTCGCCGTCTCCGATCGCATAACGCCAGACCCCAGGAGTAAACTCAGACTCAACAGACTCCATACCCTTAAACTTAGGCTTCCCGTGCGGGGGTTGCATGACGTCACGCACTCGCCATCTCCGTTCGCATAACGCCACACCCCAGGAGTAAACTCAGACTCAACAGACTCCATACCCTTGAACTTAGGCTTCCCGTGCGGGGGTTGCATGACGTCACGCACTCGCCGTCTCCGTTCGCATAACGTCACACCCCAGGAGTAAACTCAGACTCAACAGACTCCGTACCCTTGAACTTAGGCTTCCCGTGCGGGGGTTGCATGACGTCACGCACTCGCCGTCTCCGTTCGCATAACGTCACACCCCAGGAGTAAACTCAGACTCAACAGACTCCATACCCTTAAACTTAGGCTTCCCGTGCGGGGGTTGCATCACGTCACGCACTCGCCGTCTCCGATCGCATAACGCCAGACCCCAGTAGTAAACTCAGACTCAACAGACTCCATACCCTTAAACTTAGGCTTCCCGTGCGGGGGTTGCATCACGTCACGCACTCGCCGTCTCCGATCGCATAACGCCAGACCCCAGTAGTAAACTCAGACTCAACAGACTCCATACCCTTAAACTTAGGCTTCCCGTGCGGGGGTTGCATGACGTCACGCACTCGCCGTCTCCGTTCGCATAACGCCACACCCCAGGAGTAAACTCAGACTCAACAGACTCCGTACCCTTGAACTTAGGCTTCCCGTGCGGGGGTTGCATCACGTCACGCACTCGCCGTCTCCGTTCGCATAACGCCAGACCCCAGTAGTAAACTCAGACTCAACAGACTCCATACCCTTAAACTTAGGCTTCCCGTGCGGGGGTTGCATCACGTCACGCACTCGCCGTCTCCGATCTCATAACGCCAGACCCCAGGGGTAAATTCAGACTCAACAGACTCCATTACCCTTTCACTTAGGCTTCCCGCGTGGGGGCTGCATGACGTCACGCACTCGCCGTCTCCGTTCGCATAACGCCAGACCCCAGGAGTAAACTCAGACTCAACAGACTCCATACCCTTAAACTTAGGCTTCCCGTGCGGGGGTTGCATGACGTCACGCACTCGCCGTCTCCGATCGCATAACGCCAGACCCCAGGGGTAAACTCAGACTCAACAGACTCCATACCCTTAAACTTAGGCTTCCCGTGCGGGGGTTGCATGACGTCACGCACTCGCCATCTCCGTTCGCATAACGCCACACCCCAGGAGTAAACTCAGACTCAACAGACTCCATACCCTTGAACTTAGGCTTCCCGTGCGGGGGTTGCATGACGTCGCGCACTCGCCGTCTCCGTTCGCATAACGTCACACCCCAGGAGTAAACTCAGACTCAACAGACTCCGTACCCTTGAACTTAGGCTTCCCGTGCGGGGGTTGCATGACGTCACGCACTCGCCGTCTCCGTTCGCATAACGTCACACCCCAGGAGTAAACTCAGACTCAACAGACTCCATACCCTTAAACTTAGGCTTCCCGTGCGGGGGTTGCATCACGTCACGCACTCGCCGTCTCCGTTCGCATAACGCCAGACCCCAGGAGTAAACTCAGACTCGGTGCATATGCACTGAACAACATGTTGACGTCATACACGCCGTAACCGTGACGCATCACGGTAGACCTAAGCATAAAGATGAAGTCGACAAGATCATTTCAAATGATAAAATGACCATTATGAAATCAATCATTTTTAGCCTACTTTTCACATTTTGCAAAAATGAGGAAAAAGTAGACTTATGAGATCGGGCAACTGTGTGTCTGTATGTCCTTCTGTCTGCCTGTCTGTCTGCCTGTCTGTCCTTCGGTCTGTCTGTCTGGCTGACTGTGTATGTGTCCCCCCACCTATCAACTCCTAAACGGCTGGAGCAATCGAAACAAAATTTGGTAGGAGTAAAGATCTATACCGGAATATCTCACGGCCGTATTTGAAAATGATATCAGTGCTACCAACTGCTGAAAAATCGCAATTGAAATTTGAGCTCCATGTTGGATATCTTGGAAGGTATGAATGGGAGCTATTTCAAAATTGGCACACATATAGATAATAATATTGTAGTTTAGTTTCCAGGAGGCCATACATGGCAGTGTTGCCAAAATGATTATAAGCCTGCTGATGTGACCAATTTTCAAATGCATATAACTTCTATACTATCAATTGGAATTCAACCAAATTTCGTATGTGCTATGTGTACATAAACAGATATGACTGAGCGTATTCTTAAGAGCTACCAGGGCTACCAACTGTTAATAAATGCTCTCAATTTGTTTTATACAAAGACCCATATATCAGAAAGTATGCAAGCCGACAGCCTTAAACTATGCACACGTATAGTACCTGACATTCTATATTAATTTGGAGTAACTTATATACTGTGCCCATTCCACAATGAAATATGCAAATCACAGTTTGCCAGCAACGCTCAATCGGGAGTATCGGGGTTCATGGTATGTTCTCCCACTCTGTGACTCACACACTTTGGATTAAATAGAGGATACACTTCCAAAAAATAAACAAAATCAACTACTACTATAAAAACATTTAATTATTCAAATATATGGCGCTACAAATATTAAACAAATAAAATACTGACCCTTCAATTCATATTTGTTCCAAGTGAACAAGGAATTCATATTAAACAAATATTAAATCATCATAAATGGTTTTCCATAAACCACCAACTTCCATTAAGTTTCACTTCCATATAGTGTCCTTTTAAAATTCAATAAAATCAAGAGCTCCAACTAGCTCGATAATGTTTATATACATTGTGTTATCCATTTAATACACATCACTTCCTATTACATGAGTATATCTTCTAATCAAAAATATAAACATTTACCAAGTACTGTTATTCATTACTTAATTTTGGGCTTTCACAACGCTCATATGATACCATCCCTCTCTCTCTCCCTCTAGTCAACAATTCACTACTGTGATTGGGAAAAACTTGCGTACTCCCGAGCTACAGAAGACTACTTGAACAAGTCAAAAATTAAGATCACTCCCGGAATCTAATTGTATTCACTAAAACTCGTGAATCACTGAATCATATAATCATTACATTAGGGATTTATCACTATTTGTCTTAAAAGACCATTATATCATAAGAAAGCAACGATCTGAACTCTGCAAGCGGTAATATTCATCTAAACGAACCTCGGTTCGGAGACCGGGTCGTTAAAACAAACTCTAAACACTTTTGTGTACTATAACTCAACAGACAGCTCCCAGACCTACCACACTCCGTCAATGGTAAGGGTCTGGCCTTGGCTACTTAGCGTGATTTATTGCAGGGAGGCAAAGACTTCACTGTCTCGCTTCACAAGAGACGAGCTACCCTCAGCTTTTCTACAGCTGTTCTTAAATGCAGTTCCCTGACTGACAAGGCTTTCATACTAATTTTTATTACAACATATTTAGGTTCAACAAACCTATTCTCTTAACTTCGGCATATAGTAATTATGAAGTGTCCTCATTGGCGGGTAAGAATAATTCAATATTACAACAAATATTTAGGGGCTTAAACATGGACGAATCTGAATTCGATCCTTTCAAATGCCTCGGGAGCAATATCCCACACTGGAGGACTTATAACATTCGCGACTTAGGGCAGGGCTCGCCTTATACCAGCGCTCATAATATAACATAATTAGCACCCTTTTTTACCATACAACACACACGCGGCCTCGTGATCACGTCACTACTTTGAGGACTTATCATAGTTCAATTACCACGACCAACTGCCCCTCATAATTAGTTTTACCGAGTATTTCAACGCATTCCTAGCGTGACAAATTACTTCAATGCGCTACATGGCGCTTATAAATTAATTAGCCAAGTTGCCTTCAGAGAACTGATAAATTCAAAATCAACGTTTGATCTACATCTCAATTCTATATTACTCTTCTCCCTTGACAATAATCATTTTACCATAAGAACATGTGTTCATAACATGTATTAATTCATTTAAAGGAGCTCGGAAGCTACTACTTTTCATATAATTCATCATAATATTCATTCATTTATCGAATTATTATTATATTTATTACGCTTGCTTTCTCATATTTAAATCATTTATCAATTACACTGATATTTTACTTCATACATTCCCCAAGGGATTTATTTACATTTCACATAATTATTGTATATTTTCTCAAATTAATCGTTCATATCGCGCTATTATTCATTTATGTGTTATTCAACCATCCCTATTCTTTCTTTCTCATGTGGATTATACGCAAATCTTCCCCAACACATAACATAATGAAATGGTTACTCACATGATTGTACGGTCAGCGACCGAATCTTCCAGCGATGTTTCATTTTTGCCCACTCACTGCTTTTTAAGCCATCTTCATTGATACACTTACACACAATGACACTTCTTTATCAACACATAAATTATTTACCTTAATCACTTGTAACATAATGAATACCATTTTGTATTCGTTTATCTTAACACAATATAAATTCACTAAAATTATTACACTCAAAAATTTTCACTATATTTACATTACATAGATTTTTAATCACTTGGGCGTTAATTTTCGCCTTACACACGTGATTTCTTTCTTCCCCGTTTCCAAGGGTAACACTTTTAGAACGTCGGCTCCCTAATCTGGCAAGATGATGGAAAGTCTCGATCGATCTACACCTCACTGGAACGGCTGATCTTCAGATCCGGGTTCTGACTATCGGCTTCTATACTTTACTAGCACGATGTTGTTTCTTACTAGACGCTAGTTAGTTCGTCTAGATAAAGTCTGTCCTGGTTACGGCCTCTCGAATAGTTTATCGGTGACCTAATACTTCCCTAGCATTAACTGCTATTTCTTCAGTTCGTAGCTTATTGCTTTCACTGTTCGTTTGTCTCCTTAGACAAAGCCTTGAATCACAATTCCTAATTCTTATTGTTCCGCGCTCTAGTCCCTACCTTTCCGGCACACTAGGCGTTATTTATTTCGTTCGACCCTGATCGGGTTCCTTAACGTTGATAGAACTGTTTGTTTCACTTCCTTTGGTACTTCGAAATTTTACGATGCTTTATGTCTTTAACTGAACTATAATTCGAGTACCTATCGCCTGTTATTTCTTCAAGTTCGCAGCCTAACTCTGACTGTAATAATGAACTTTAACGACAACGTCTGTAGCTTGCTGAGATTAATCCTAAACTAGGATTTTACTATGTCTCCACACGGCGATACTAATGACGATACTGCTCGGCCACTCCCATACGGGGTGCGCGTTGGTGATACAGCGTATCACGACCTCTCAAGGTCTGGAAAATACTGCATTAACGATGATAGTGACACAGTGTCACGCCCGCAGGATGACAATAACTGCCTCTGGTGATGCTCGAACGTCACCCCCCCCCCCCCCCTGGGCTGACTGATACTGCATGAACTTCCTGGCTCTGCCAGGGTTTTTATACAAATCGGCGACAAAAGGCTAAAATCCTCGTCTTCTTCAGCACTAACTTTTGAGGTAATAGTTGCATACTTTTGAAAACTATATCTCTGGAAAGCTCATGTTCTAAACGTCAACTGACTTCCTTGAACATGAAAATCGATCGTACAATTCCAAGATATTAAATAAATTTTGCTCTTCAGATACGTGGGTGTTACGGTTTATTTTCTCTCCCTACCAACTCTGGTCTCGGGGAATTACTAACGACGTCATGCTGAGTCGGCACTTCTTTCCTGTGCAAATATTATAAACTTTATCCCCACACATAAATCTCTATTCCAAAATGATTCACAATTATGTATTTCTTTTATTAATTATATGCCCGCAAATGGCTTAAATCTAATTATTCCTCTTCTTGAGCAACTGCGAGGTTGCCATTTTATTGCTTCGTAAGGTCAATTTCCGAAACCTCCTCTCTCTTACACACAGCGGAAAGTTTTTATCGTTCTATTAATATTCATGATCGGCTCCCTATCAGTGCGTCATGCATGATATCATTTCCTCGTGACTCGTGGTCTCTTATTATTACGCCACGTTGTAACAGTCCTCTACATAAAATCTTTCTAAGTCATTCTAAAGACTGTATTTTTCCTCTCTTCTTTGACCAATAAAATATGGATTCGACCCTTGAACCAATGGCACATGGGTTCAATACGTCAGTGCTACCAACATGATTCTAAGCCTGCTGAGAGGTCCAACTCTAAATACATGTAACATATATACTATCAATTGGATTTCAATCAAATTTCGTGTGTTCTATGTGTACCATAACAGATATGACTATGCCGATTCTTAAGAGTAACCAGGGATTCCAACTGTTAATAAATGCTGTCTCTATTTTTGTTACCCTAATATCAATATATCACAAAGTATGCAAGCCAATAGCTCTCAACTTTTCACACGTATAGTACCTGGCATTCTAGATTAATTTGGAGTAACTAATATACTCAGTGCTGCCAACATGATTCTAAGCCTGCTGATAGGTCCAATTTTAAATTGCATGTAACTTCTATACTAACTAATGGACTTCATTCAAAATTGACACAACAATAAATCATGTTATTTCACATTATTTCTGACCAATACATGTATGTCATTGTTGCCAACATGATTTTACGCGCGCTGTAAGATCCAATGTTTAACTGCATGTAACGTCCATGCTATCCATTGGACTTCAACCAAATTTTGTATTCTGTACCTTAAGAGAAGGAACTAAGTATATATTAAGTCACCAGGGCTGCCAACTGTAGTTCTCTATTAGGCTACATTATGCCAGGTATACAGTATTTCGTACTAATTAGAAATTTCGATAATACCAGCTTAATTTCGTCATTATTCTAGATAGATCCATATAGATTAATCATTGGCATGAATCTTATATTTTAAGAAAAGTAGGCTCTTTAGTTCTTCACGGAACTTCTTGTTTAGTCATATGTCGTCATTTTTAGCCTACTTTTCACATTTTGCAAAATGAGGAAAAAGTAGACTTATGAGATCGATCCGGGCAAATGTGTGGCAGTCTGTCTGTCTGTCTGTCTGGCTGGCTGGCTGTGTGTGTGTGTGTCCCCCTATCAACTCCTAAACGGCTGAAGCAATCGAAACAAAATTTGGTAGGAGTAAATATCTATACCTGAATATCTCAATGCCGTATTTGAAAATGATGTCAGAGCTACCTACTGCTGAAAAATCGCAATTGAAATTTGAGCTCAATGTTGGATATCTTAGAAGGTATGAGCGGGAGCTATTTCAAAATTGGCTCACGTATTGATAATAATATTTCGGTTTAATTTCCAGGAGGCCATACATGGCAGTGTTGCCAAAATGATTCTAAGCCTGCTGATGTGACCAATTTTTAAATGCATATAACTTCTACACTATTAATTGGAATTCAACCAAATTTCGTATGTGCTATGTGTACATAAACAGATATAACTGAGCCTATTTTTAAGAGCCACTAGGGCCGCCAACTGTTAATAAATGCTCTCAATTTATTTTATCCAAATACCAATATATCAGAAAGTATGCAAGCTGACAGCTTTAAACTAGGCACACGTATAGTACCTGACATTCTGTATTAATTTGGAGTTACTTATATACGGCAGTGCTACCAACATAATTCTAAGCCTGGTGAGAGTTCCAACTTTAAATACATGTAACTTCTATACTTTTGGATTTCAACCACATTTCGTATGTGCTATGTGTACCATAACCGATATTCTTAAGAGCAACCAGGGCTGCCAACTGTTATTAAATGCTGCCTCTATTTTTGTTACCCTAATATCAATATATCAGAAAGCATGCAAGCCAAGCCAATAGCTCTAAACTTTGCACACGTGTAGTACCTGGCATCCTAGATTAATTTGGAGTAACTAATATACGTCAGTGCTGCCAACTTTATTCTAAGCCTGCTGATAGGTCCAATTTTAAATTGCATATAACTTCTATACTACTAATGGATTTCATTCAAAATTGGCACAACAATAGATCATATTAGTTCACATTATTTCTGACCAATACATGCATGACATTGTGCCAACATGATTTTACGCACGCTGTTAGATCCAATGTTTAACTGCATGTAACGTCCATGCTATCCATTGGACTTCAACCAAATTTTGCATCCTGTACCCTAAGAGATGGAACTTAGAACATATTAAGTCACCAGGGCTGCCAACTGTAGTGCTCTATTAGGCTAAATTATGCCAGGTATACAGTATTTCGAACTAATTAGAAATTTAGATATTACCAACTTACAGTAAGTTGGTCATCATTCTATATAGATCCATATAGATTAAGCATTGGCATGAATCTTAAATTTTAAGAAAAGTAGGCTCTATAGTTCGTCATAGGACTTCTTATTTAATGCCATATTTGCTTGGATTTTTGGGCTATTTCTAGGTCTTACTTATCAGTAAATCATTTCTAACTGAATGCTACGCAGGTAATCTTCAAGTATCGGCTCGCAGAGAAACGTGTGAAACACAATGTAGATGTTTTGGACAAGCAACGCAATGAACAGTTTGTTTGTTTGTTTACATTACGTTCGGTGCGGTAGCGATCCCAACTTGACTCGGTCAGACGTTATGAAGAGCAGCCGAGCCAAGAGACGCAGGAGCCAGCGTACAGAAAGGATTGAGATGGGGAAGCGAACAAAAGAGACAAGACATAATGTAGTCTTCTCCCACCATCGCTAAAAGGCCGTCCGCGCCGCTCACATCTAGTGTGATGTAGGTTGGCGACCGTGGGACCCCAGATGTTTCCGGCATTGCTTCCACTTACTTGTGCCGGGTATCTCTCCGTTTTCTTTCCTGTCGACCTACCTTGGTCAGCTCTTGTTATCTTCCGACCCCGAAGGTATTAGGGTATCCGAGTCTCTTCCTTTCCCGCCTTAATTGACGCTTCTCTCCTCTTTCCTGATTCCTCATTCTTCTAGAGATCAGCCTTCTTTTTCTTTTCATTATATCTCCCTTTCGCGTTAAGATTCCCGCACTGTGTTTGTGAATTGGCTCCCTGTGTATCAAAATTCCATTTTGTAGGTATTTTCAATTTAAGTTGCATTTTGTAAGTGTTTTCAATTTAAATTACATTTTGCGAGTATTTTCAACCTCATATTGCATTTTGTAAGGATTGCCAATCTAAATTGAGTTTTAGTAATTCTTTAAAAGTAGGAACGGGACATTTTTGTGAGGATTTTTAGCCTACTTTTCACATTTTGCAAAAATGAGGAAAAAGTAGACTTATGAGATCGGGCAAATGTGTGTGTGTGTCTGTCTGTCTGCCCTTCTGTCTCTCTGTCTGTCTGTCTGTCTGTCTGTCTGTCTGTCTGTCTGTCTGTCTGTCCTTCTGTCTGTCTGTCTGTCTGTCTAGCTGTGTGTGTCCCCCCCCCTATCAACTCCTAAACGGCTGCAGCAATCGAAACAAAATTTGGTAGGAGTAAAGATCTATACCTGAATATCTCACGGCCATATTTGAAAATGATGTCAGTGCTACCAACTGCTGAAAAACCGCAATTGAAATTTGAGCTCCATGTTGGATATCTTGGAAGGTATGAATAGGAGCTATGTCAAAATTCGCACACGTATAGATAATAATATTGCAGTTTAATTTCCAGGAGGCCATACATCGCAGTGTTGCCAAAATGAATATAAGCCTGCTGATAGGTCCAAATTTTAAATGCATATAACTTCTACACTATCAATTGGATTTCAACCAAATTTTGTATGTGCTATGTGTACATAAACAGATATGACTGAACGTCTTCTTAAGATCCACCAGGGCTGCCAACTGTTAATAAATACTCTCAATTTATTTTATCCAAATATCAATATATCAGAAAGTATGCAAGCCAATAGCTCTATACTTTGCACAAGTATAGTACCTGGCATTCTAGATTTATTTGGAGTAACTAATATACGTCAGTGCTGCCAACATTCTAAGCCTGCTGATAAGTCCAATTTTAAAATGCATGTAACTTCTATACTAACTAATGGATTTCATTCAAAATTGACATAACAATAAATTATATTATTTCACATTATTTCTGACCAATACATGTATGTCATTGTTGCCAACATGATTTTACGTGCGCTGTTAGATCCAATGTTTAACTGCATGTAACGTCCATGCTATCCATTGGACTTCAACCAAATTTTGTATTCTGTACCTTAAGAGATGGAACTAAGAATATATTCAGTCATCAGGGCTGCCAACTGTAGTTCTCTATTAGGCTACATTATGCCAGGTATACAGTATTTCGAACTAATTAGACATTTCGATATTACCAACTTAATTTCGTCATTATTCTAGATAGATCCATATAGATTAATCATTGGCATGAATCTTAAATCTTAAGGAAAGTAGGCTCTTTAGTTCGTCACGGAACTTCTTGTTTGAATTCCAATTGCATTTTGTAAGTATTTTCAACCTAAACCGCACTTTGCGAGTATTCTCGATCTAAATTGCAATATGTACGATGGGCATTTTGTACGTATTTTGATTCGCAATTGCATTTTGTGAGTATTTTGAATCTCAATTACATTTTGTAAATATTTTCCATGTAAATTCCATTTTGTCAGTATTTTCAGTCTCCGTTAGTTTCCGTTATGGTTTCCATGTCATTGTCATTTTCACTATTACCCACACAATTAGGGGCCGATAACCTAGATGTTAGGCCCCTTTAAACAACAATTGAATCGGTCGGAGCTATATTAGTCATCTATGTTGTGAAGCAACTATTCTGGTTATCTTTGTGTTAGCGGAATATCAATTTTAATTTAATAAACATATTTTTCGAATCAATTTTGCAAACGTGACTTAATGCCTTTCAGCTCCGTGGTCAGTTTAGTGAGGCATAAAGCCATCCAGAATGAATATTCCACATGTTATTTTATTTTAAAATGAATTTCTAACATAAAAACCACCTGATCCCTGTACAAATGTAATTTACAATAGCACTGTATACGCGGGAATCTTGCAGTGTGGCCAACATTAAGTACGGAATACGGCGCTCAAAGGCAGCAAGTCATTGACTTAATGCTTATCTCCTCTGATCGCACTACATGTAGCAGTGGTTTCTGGCTTAAACCCACAAAAACAAATTGCTTTGTGATGGGTCTTGCCTTTCCAGTGAGCTTTCGTGCTTTTTCTCCTGAAGAAAATGTTTTGTGTGCAGCTTAAACAGAAGGCTGACTTGATTCTTTCCTATGCCGTTCCAAGGCCCTTGGGTCAATACTTCAGAATACTAATTCTTAAAAAAATGACGATTTTTGATTTAATGCTTTTCAGTTCCGACCGATTCGATTATCATCATCATCGTCATCAGCTTTAGTATTTTGCCTTGCGACAGAACTGACCCGCGACAATATATCTCCAGTGTGTGAGAGCTCTAATTATAATAACTAGGGTTCGGAATTTTAGGTGCTAAAAATCGGGAAGATATTTATTTTTTATGTAGGCTATTAAAAATACCTGAAACACGTGACAAAAAAGTAAAAATATTTAATTCTAATTTAGTTTATTAATGTGAATATGAACAATATGCAGTACTCACGAATGCAATTCATGCTATGTCTCACTGACTGCTAAAGCATTGCAATACACAAGGAGATACATCTTCAGGTTGTCCATCACAAATGACCGACGATTATCGCGAAACACTTCTGAAGGCGCGATACTGCGGCGATATGTTTCTTGCCCTTGAGGTGTTGTGTAACTTGAGATCGCTGTTCAGCTTTGATTGCTTTCCCACATGGTTGGCAGAACAGAGCGCCCCCATCAGAAGTAGATTTATCTTTGAATTCTGCAACATACTGCTGCAGACGATAACTTGTAGATGCTTTTACTTTAGGGATCGTAGAACTGCCTTACACTTCACAGTGCCAGAAATGAACTGCATGTGAGTGACGCTGGTTCCAGGTAGCTGGGGGAGAGGGGGGGGGGGAGGTTTAGCACGTGGTGCAATAAGGCAATCCCCGGCTTCCACAGTGAGTAGAACGGGGCGACAAGATAAGAAAAACACAGCGTCAAGCTGACATACGCTCTGCATGGTGATTAGATAGCTCACAGGTTCTTCCCCGTTGAAGTAACACAGAACAAAAATGCAATAGACTGAAAGATCTAGCATACTAATTTTTTTAAATGTCAATATTATGTATTTTTATGTGCTAATAAGTGAAAAGTAGGAATTTATGTATTTATAGAAAAATTATTTAAAAAATTATTTACATAAAAAATATGCATTTACCTAAAAATCCATGAAGCACGCCGGCCTCTCACCGCTGGGTCCGTGGTTCAAATCCCGGTCACTCCATGTGAGATCTGTGCTGGACAAAACGGAGGCAGACAGGTTTTTCTCCGGGTTCTTCGGTTTTCCCTGAAAAATGTTCATTCCAGCAACACTCTCCACTATCATTTCATTTCATCTGTCATTCATTTAATCATTGCCCCAGAGGAGTGCGTCAGGCCTCGGCAGCCGGCACAATTCATATCCTCGCCGCTAGATGGGGTCTTCATTCATTCCACTGCTGACCCGGTCGGAGACTGGAAGCAGGCTGTGGATTTTTTTTTTCACCTAAAAATCCGAGCCCTAATAATAACTGTGCTATCATCGTAGATGCTGACAGCGGACCATAAGAGCGCTGGCCAACGTAAGGTGTTGCCCCCTGGTGAGGAAGAGACATCGACCAAGCTGAGTACCATCTGGAACTTTGAGGGTGTTCTCAAGTACTCCCCCATCTTCTACGGCTACTACACTGACAGAGATGGTACTGAGAAGGGCTACCGTCTGCCCTTCGCCTACTTCATGACAGGTCTTGCAGTGTATGTCTACAGCTTCGTGGCTACTCTCCGCAGGTGAGTTCATGTTATTTTTTAGCCTATTTTCAATTTTGAAAAAATAGGCTTATGAGATCACCTTTTGTCCGTGTGTGTGTGTGCGTGCGTGTGTGTGTGTGTGTGTGTGTGTGAGGTGTGTGTGTGTGTCCCCCCCCCCTAATAAATTCTAAACGGCTGGAGCGATTTCAATGAAACTCGGTAAGTTCATAGCTCTATTCCGGGCGACCCCGACCGTGCCCTTCAAATTTTGTTACGTCTCCCCAATACAACATGGCGGCTGTGCGAGATATTACACCAGCATTCAATATCTCCGAAACTATTACCGATATCACCCTGGAATTTTTTACGGTGATAAAGGGAACTACTAAAAGTTCACCCATTTAACTCTTGAAATACTGGTAACTACAAAACCAACATGGCGGCCAAGCGAAGTTGCGACGTTTAAATAGACGTTTCTCGCAATTTAACCAACCAAACGCAATGAAACTTGGTACAGTATATGTTTATACACATTGTAATGCACCGGCATCTAACTTGGTTCAATTGTTTACATAACCACAAAATGGCGGCTGTGCGAAATATTTTACCGGCATTCTATATCTCTGAAACTATTAGCGGTATCACCCTGAAATTTTGTACGGACATAAAGGGCTCTACTGGAAGTTCATCTATAAGATTTTCAAAAACCGGTTTACTACAAAACTAACATGGCGACCAAGCGAATTTGAAAATTTAAGTAGACAGTTCTCGCGATTTAATGACCCAAACGCAATGAAGCTTGGTACAGGAAATGTTTATACACATTGTAATGCACTGGTATCTAATTTAGTTCAATTGTTTACATAACCTCAAGATGGCGGCTGTGCGAATTTTTAAATTAAGTTTCCATTTCTTGTGTCGTAATAATGCGATCGAAGTGAAAGTTTGTAATGAACCTACGCAATAATTTTCCTTTAATGGTACATGACTCTATCGCCTATACATTTAACAATCGAACATGGCGACCATCCGAAATATTTAGACGGCTCTCAATATGCACGAATCTATTATAACAACAAACTGAATATTTTTATGTTCATTGGGGCTATGAACATAAGTTCACCTATAGGACTTTCAATAACCTGGTGATCACAAATCCAACATGGCGGCGACGTATAAATATTCACATGGACATTTCTCGAAAATTAACCATCCGAGTGCAGTGAAACTTGGTACAGTAAATCCTTATAGAATGTTAATCCACTGGCATCTAATTTATTTCAATTGTTTCCATAACCACAAGATGGCAGCTGTGCGAAATTTTAAAATCTCGTTGTTACTTCTTGTGTCCTAATCATGCGATTGAAGTTTGAATGCTACACGTACACTATAATCTTCATGTAATAGTAGCCTACATAACTCTAGGACCTACAAAATTATATAAAGTCCAACATGTCGACCATCTGAAATATTAAGTCGGTTCCCAATATCTACGAATCTATTCGAGCAATCAAACTGAAATGTTGTATGTTGTTAGTGACAATTAACAAAAGTAGGATATATGAAAATAGGCTGAATAGTTCTTCACGGAACTACTTGTTTATTTACCGTATGGCTAGCAACTAGATAAATTACAATATAATAAATGTATATAGGGTGTAAGAAAAATGTACGGCGCAAAATGCTGGACACATTCCTCACACGTAGACGAAGAAATTGTGTTATATGAACATGGGTCCAGAAACACTTTGTTTCCATGTTACAACTCATTTTCTCCAACTCATTAAGCATGGGAATCACACAAGAAGAGGGGCGGCTTCGGTGGCGTAGTTGGAAGCATGCTGAGCTTCTACTGTATGCCCAAGGTCGCGGGTTCAAACCTGGCCGAAGTCGTCGGATGTTTTAAGAGCGTTAAAATCCCTCAGTATGCCTTCCTTCGGAGGGGAAGTAAAGCCGGCGGTCCCATGTCATAGATTTATGGCATATTAAAGAACCTTCCACTAGTTAGACCTGTGTGAAGCTAAATTGTATAGGTTAAGAATGTAAACAACGCTCTTAGGTTCCTACGTTCGTAGCCAAGAGCCGACTGCGGTGGCGTCTGGTAGCTAAATTCTGAACTAGTAGTCGTTGACGGTGGTGTTTGGCGGCAAAAGTAAGAGCTATTTGAAAAATTCAAACGTCTGCAGTCCTTAATTGAATTTTAAAAAACAGATAACACACACTAATACAGTCATCACAATTAACACCGGTTATCAGACAGATTCTCTACACACCCAAAGTACACGGGGCTACATGACCGCGTTTTCGCAGCCCCTAACTTAGGAACCAACCAACCAACAAACAATAGAACAGAATGTTAGAATCGTGGGGAACATGCACTCTTGGTTACGTTGCCAGTTTTTGTTTTACATGGCCCTGTTGCCATGCAACTTGGCAGATGTGCCTTTAGCTGTGCGATAAAACGTGTACTTCTTGCACTATGGAGCAATCCCTCAATTTAGTGGTAATGTCCGTCGGCTTCTAAATAACAGATTTTGTGACAGATGGATAGGTAGAGGTGCACCAATTGCCTGGCCTCTACGCTCTCCTGACCTAAACCCACTAGACTTTTATTTGTGAGGGCATTTGAAAGCTCTTGTGTATTGAACCCCAATACAAGATGTCCAGAGTCTCCGTGCCCGTAATATGGAAGGCTGAGAAACCATACGCAATCCTCGAGGGATAATTCAACGCATCCAAGATTCACTACGACCGACGGTGGGTTGATGCATGTATCAATGCGCACGGAGGGCATATTGAACATCTCCTGTGAGCAAGAGTTGCGTGTGGTACGCTGGTACGTACTGTTCTTGTATGTTTCCCATGATTAATGAGTTGGAGACAATGAGGTGTAACATGGAAACAAAGCGTTTCCGGACCCATGTTCATATAACATAATTTCTTCGTCTACGTGTGAGGAATGTGTCCTGGATTTTGTGCCGTACATTTTTGTTACACCCTGTATATATAAATAAGTAAATCATATGCACAATATATACATCACAAGAACATTGGTTGCGTTCGCATTCACAACGAGCTGTCCAGTAGTTGAAGTCAGTCCAGAAAGGGAGATGCAGCAGAAATAACTTCTTGTGGTGAATCAGCATACCTACTTCCTCGGCGGACATTCTTGAATAATATGCTCTACGGTTTGAAGAGGAGCTCCACAGTCACAGGTAGGAGAATCACGAAGTCCCCATTTCTGTAGCATGGCGTTAAATCTGGCGTGACCTGTTCTTAGGCGATTTAACTTTGCCCACTGGTTTCTCTTCAGGTTAAATCCCGGAAGTCTTATAGTTGGATCTAGAATACCTTGATGTTTCACAGGAGCAGACTTCCAGTTGCTCAGGACAGGCAACTAGTGGATAGGGGTCGATCTTATCACACCTGAAATAATCCTCATTGTGTTACTGAGCTGTCCACAAGTTTCACATGACAGCTGTTGATCCACACAGGAGCACAATACTCTGCCGCAGAGAAAACTAAACCAAGAGCAGAACATCTCAAGGTAGTGGCAGAAGCACCTCAGGTTGTACCACACAACTTCTGAAGAATGTTGTTACAACTGCTAATCTTTGCTGCTGTATTTACTAGATGTTGCCTGAAGGTGAGTGTCCGATCTACTGTAATGTTATACCTAAGTTCTTCGGGTAGTTATTGTGTCTAAGGACCTTACAATTAAAAGACACTTGGAGAGTACAACTTTCCATTTTGTTGTTTAGATGAAAGCAGGACACATCAGTTTTGCTGGTGTTTGGTTGGAGTCTCCATTTCCAAAAATAGTCACTAAAAATGGAAAGGTCATCAATAAGGTTCGGATGTTAAGGAAAAGTCATATTTTTTTACTGAGCTCATTTTATCCGAAATATGAAAAATACGTTTGAATGACGGGTCCCTGACCACGTTTAAAGCAATTTGATGTTGCCTATAAATGCATATTTCGGCCATTTTTATTGTTTTGGTCATATTTGGTCATATTTTAGTGATATAAGGTCATATTTGGTTATAATTTCAGCATTTGTGTTTAAATTGAGGCGTTAATAAGGTAGCCTACGTGTTATCTGCATCGAGTTTCAAACACAGGATTTCCGAATAGTGTAGTAGATATATTTTTCTTTCTTTTCTCGGGACAGGAAGATAGCAGGTTTAGAAGACCTGATTTCAAGAAGGTGCTCCTCTACGCACGTCCTTTAGCACATATTTCTGGACAAGTTAGATTGCGACACTGTACGCATGAGGTCATGGAACATGACGATTGTGTGCTCCACCTTTCAATAGAATGTCACTCAAGTTGATATATTTAGCTCAGAAGCAATTAGTAAGCAAGGAAATGCCATATTTTTAGGTCATATTTTATAGTTTTTAGGTCATATTTAGCTAGTTTTAGGGCATATTTGCTTGCATATCTTGTACTTCTTTAGGTCTTAAACTTCCGAACTCTAGTCATCAGTTAAAATATTCTCCTTTTCTTTCAGGTTGCTATTCCATACCAGTGATGGTATAATTTAAATATGTACTTGAGTTATGTATCCCGTCTAGGTTCGAACCCCAGACCCCATTCTAACCTAAAGGTTATGGTCCTTCTTCCTATAGAAGGAACATCATTGCCCAATATCCCTCAATATGCTATTAACAAAGTGTTTACTTGATGAATGTTCATTCTTGGAACCAAAGAAATGGCATTGCATACTTCTTTCACAACATGTTATTGTCAACGTAATTACTTCACAATCTGTAAATTGTTATTTGTCAAATACTTCCTAGAAGGAACTAAGGAAATTACCCTGTACATTTCCTCATATGATTATTCAATATGTTATTTCAAATGTGTTGACTCCAACAGCTATGAGTGGTCAAATTCACGGAACTGTTATCGAAGACATGAGTCCATATCCTGTAAGATGTATATTTCCACATACATGTTATCGAGTGCGCCCCACTACTCTGACGCACATTGTTATGAAAGGATTTGTATAAAAGACCTGGGCTAAGAAACAAAAGGTCTCTTCCAACAGCAGCAACTAAACAGGTTGTCTGACTGGTGTTAACTTGTATATATTGGATCGTCAAAGATTAATAAATACTTCTACAAACTAACCAACGAGTTCTCATTCATAGAAAGCAGATACTACTCATCAGAAGTAAGAACCACGAGACCTACTGACTTAGCAGTAGCAACGACTTCTTAGTACATCACTACAGAAGACTGTTAAGCGACAAACTTAACTGGGGGCCCGTCCGGGATAGGTAACGACTATCCTTGCCAGATAATCTACGAGTAAGTTGGTACAGTGTTCTGACAAACCTCACCAGGAGGCCTTTCGTCACTATACTAGCGACACCAAGGTACCTTTCTTCAACACTAGATGCAGTCATCGTTTCTATGAATCAGCCAGCAAGCCAGGAGTGGTACTGACAACCTCACATGGGGGCCTTTCGTCCACAAACGACTTCGCTAGCTTGAAGGAAGCAAGTTAGAAGTGGAACTGACGACGTACCAAGAGACGTCTTTCGTCCACAACCAACTTTGCTAACTTAACGGAAGGAAGGAAGTTAGCCGACAACGTTCCAAGCAACGCCTTTCGAAACAACCGACCGCCATCGCCGTACGTGCCGACAACGCTCCAGAGGCGCTTTCCGACCACACGACGACCCAAGAGAACCAACCGACTCCGCAGTTCCAAGAGGATGCAGCCAGCACTGATCATCTTTTCTTGTCTGTAAGTCAAACTTCAAATAATACCTTATTTGTGAACTAGAGTATTATTAGTGAAGCATGGTTCAATATTTCAAGTAACAAATTGGGAGAGCAACAACAATAATAATAATAAAACCTAAATAATACATTCTTTTCCTTTCAAACGAAAACAAATTACAGTTAACTTTAACTAGTAGAGTTTGCCTTGTCATTTCGATTTGAATTAAAATTAATAAACTTAAAACAAATAATAAATGCATAATAATAAATATTTGTACTTTCAAGAAGAAATAATTTAGTGGGCTCTAATTAGCAGACCTTACACTCTTTATTTACTTTTGAATTAATATGGTAACTAAACAATTAAAACAAAAATTAATAACAAAGTAATATGATTTCCTAACAAAAGTGAGTTAGTGCAGCCCATACTGGTCTTTCGCTTGTCACTATTAAAGGAATTAATAAAATAATTAAATATTTATTATCAACATAAATCAACATTCTCATTTCAGAAGACTTATGATTAATTTTATCATTTAACTAGTTCATATTGTGGAGAAAATAAACGGGATATCCACATATCATTAATTTTAAATTAATAATAATAATAATAAGTTATTTCCTTTATTGTGAAAACCTAACCGAGGCTCTTTCACATATGTTTTGATTAATAATAATAATAATAATAACTTATTTCCTTTATTGTGAAAACCTAACCGGGGCTCTTTCACATATATTTTGATTAATATTAACACTTATAAGTAAGTAATTAACTTTTAAAAGAAATCCATTTAAATTTATTTAATTTTCATTAACTTTTAATTAATTTTATCTCATAAACAATTTTGAAAACCATCTTCATAAATTCAAACAAAATGCCTGAAACCGAGTTACTTTCAAAATTCGAATATGCTCAGATACAGCTTTTGCCTGAATTTAACGGCAGTAATTCTTGCAGTCTTGACTATTTCTTAGCAAGAACAGAATCGTTTCTAAACACTCATAAGAGAATAGCGTCAGCTACAAACTCAGTATTAATAAATGACTTCCTATTTAACATCATAAAGTCAAAACTAAAAGGTGAAGCATGTAGCATTCTTGACTTAGAAGCCAACAGTACTTATGAAAAATTTAAAGATAAACTCATAAGAAAATACGGTAACGTCAAAGACGAGAGACTTCTCATCCAGGAGATCTCTAATTGCTACCAGAAAAGAAACGAATCATACAATGACTACCATGATAAATTGGACGGATTGACTTTGCAATGCAAAAGCTTATGCAAACTCAATTACCAAAATCAAATTTTGGAATTGAAATTAAGAGAACTTGAAGAGTTAAGCCTAAACACGTTTAAAGCAGGAGTTTTGGAACCCTATCGTTCATACTTAAGATATGCACAGATTACAGACCTAAATCATTGCCTCAGGTTATGCAGGTCTTATGATAACGATCGCGCCCATGAAGATTACATGGACCAACTAAGAGGAAAACTACCTCCTAGCAAGTTTCCAGCAGCTCGACCACTAGGCCACTCAGCACATAACCCATTCTCAAATTTTAACCCAGCTCCACCAAGGAACCCATTTAACCAACCTTTCATGCAAAATCAAACCCACAGACCCTTCTTTAAAGATAAACCACAACCAATTTTCGGACACACTCAAGCTCCGAACACTCAGCCTTTCAAGCCACCAAACCCCATGAATCGTCCTTACCCAACTCCCAATAATATTGGCCGACGTTTCACACCCACTAACCAGCAAAGATTTCCACAGCCGATGTCCGGTGTTTCAACCATTAGAGGCAATCTCAATGCTCACTTAGAACCTTCAGAAGACATCGAACTGGAAGCTTTAGGTCCCATACAGCAATCACTAGAGTATGTAGATAAGTACAACATACAAAACTACCCGCAAGAGTACGACACTCAGTACTATGAATACGAGTGCGATGAAGAGGAACAGTCTCAGGATTTTCGCTTGGCCCAACCATCAAAATCGAAGACTTAAATAATTTAGGTAGCGCAGATTTCGCTCAATTAGACGCAAAGATTGACTACGCCTCGAACCTAGTCACTCTCAACAGCACAGACATACCGTTTCACATTCATTCTTCACATAAGCAAGTGAATCACTTTCAACTCACAGTAGATACAGCTAACACTGCGATTCCCGTCAACATCAAAAAAGAAGATGAGTATGTACTGAATTTTAAATATGGCGAAATGTATCTCTTAGATGCCAAAACTCACCAGGCCATATATCCCACAGAGAGACAACTAAAACACGAATTTAAGGAACCGATTTTAGTTGAGCCACTGGAAATAAATTCCATTACATACCGTAACATTCAAGAATACCCCCGCACAAAACTAGGAGAGTCTGATTACGTCAAAGACAAAACTAACTATGTCACAGACGCACTCTCTAGAGTAGAGATTAACATGGCTGATGAAGCAGCTTCAATCATTGCCATCCCCGGAGATGACACCTACCAAAATGATATGGATAATGAAACTATCCATTCAAACCAAGCAGACCCCATATTCACATTGAAAATATCTGAACGGAACTTAAACCAAAACCGCAATCAGATAATTGTAAAATATGGTAATTATCCCAAGGTACTTAAACAAAACCTGTTTAAAATGTACCAGACACATAATGATTGTCACAAAGAAAAATCTTCAGGAAGATTTAGCAAATCACCTCCTCAAAATAATAGTAACCTCAAACAAGTACGCTACTTATTTTGACGATATCACTCTCGAGATCCCATTCATCAGGGCTTGCCAGAAGCTATTTACTTCTGAACTAATCGTCATCAGGTCATCCAAATTCCTGGAAGACATTGAAAGCCCCGAAACTCAGAGACAGCTAATTTCACACTATCATTCTGAAAACCACAATGGTATAGTAGAAACTTACGAACATCTTAAGACCAAATACTACTGGCCTCATTTAAGAGAACAAATTAGGACAAGCATCAATCAATGTAACCTCTGTCAAAGAAACAAATACGAGAGACACCCTAACGAGGTATCGAACCAAGGTCCCATCACCGCCGATCACCCTTTCTCTCAAATTCACATCGACACGTTTCACTTCGAGCAAAGTCGCACATTAACTATAATTGACATTTTCTCAAAGTATGGACAAGCCTACATTTTACCAAATGGTACAGGTCTGGCCACACTAAACCAATTACAAGTTTACTTTTCCCACCATGGATTCCCAAGGAAAATCACACATGACCAAGGAGGAGAGTTCGAAACAATGTCATAAAAGAATATTGTAAAGCCACGAACATCGAATATCACGCTACTACCCCTTTGAATTCTTCATCTAATTCTCCAGTAGAAAGACTGAATTCGACCCTTCTAGAGAAACTTCGTATCTCCAGAGATCACGATAAGTTCACTCCGCTCTCAGAGCTCGTGACCACCATAATCACGAATTACAATTCTTCAATCCATTCCACTACTAAACAACCTCCTTTCAACGTTCTATATGGACCATACTATAAGGCTTTAGACCACGTCTTCTCGCCATGTCCAAAAATCAATGAATACATTGAAAGACAAGGAAATCAGTTGAAAATTGTAAAAGAGAGTCATACTAAACCAAACACCGACACTTTCAATCATAATTACCAAATCAATGAAACTGTCTACGTATTAGATCCCCTCACCAGAAACAAGAAATCAAAAAACCTGTACAACGAAGGTATCATTACCAAAATTGAAGAAAACAGGGTATACTGTAAAACGAGAAACGGTAAAACTCATGTAAGGAATTTTCGGGACATTAAACCAAAAAGAAAATTTCTTATTCTAGATTCCTCCCCGGATATGGCACCATCATCACACTGTGCCCAACTCTAGGAATGGGTATTCCAAGATTCAGACACCTAGATATCAAGGGAAAGGCTGTAGCCGCTTTTGAAAGTTCAGATATTTGAATATCGCGCTACATTGCTTCTCGAAGCATTTGGAAATAATTTACCGATACTTGGATGTCAAGTGACGTAGCGAGTAATAGCAGAGGTGGAGGCTATTTATTGATTAAATATTTAACCATGGAGTAGAGACTTGAGACTGGGATCAGATTACTGGCACGGCCAAATGAAAGAGAATGCAATTAGTATCAAGTAAATCGGACCAGGGATTCAAGAGATATGAGGATTTCCAGATATCAGGTGATGACGCGTGACCCTGACAGTTTTGAATAAAAGCCAGCTGGCCGAAGCAACTTCAGCTCATTCTAACACAAGCAGTTGCCTAGCAAGTTGCATCTACGCTGAGCCAAGGCACATGGTTGCCGGATCTACGCAGAAGTTCTTTTTAAAGTCGTGATAGTCACGAAAAGTGCTGCGCTACGAGTTGGAACTTAGTAAGTTTCTGGTGAGGAGAATCACTGAGGTGATTGATTTTTCTACAGTCATTGGTGGAAATATTTATATTTCTACAAGGACATATGCTAGACTTTGTCTAGAAAATAGTATTTTGTCACAGTCCAGTAATAACTTAATACTTTGATGTTTAAATCCATTCAGTCAGTTTTCATTTTTTGTAACTAGTTAACCACTTCGATCTGTCAGTACACTGAAGACTAGTCTATAACGGTGGCGTTCATTAGTCTACGCAAGGGAAACTACAAGTTGCCTAGCGCATGGTAGATGGTGATATAATAAACCATGCCCAGGGAACGATCTTCAGAACAGCCGTTAATTGCTTAGACTGTCAGTGTTTTTCTTGTACTGATAAGATTACAGTGAGTTATGTTACAACTGACATATCTAAGAAGAGATCACTTAGATCTGACCCTATTTAAACAAACTGTTATGGCTTTGATAGAAGCCCATATTATAATGGAACCACAGTTTATTCAAACGTCAAAAGATACTACCACTATGTCTGACTAGACGGATTGTGGGTATATGATGGCGGCCGATACAAGGATTATACGTGCTTGTCCGATAGGGCATGTTTATGGATAAATCTGGTGCAGACCAGGTTTACTACACTTCAAGACCATCAAGAAATGTAAGCCACATTTGAATTATATTATGCCTAGCTAATTGGAACAAACTATTTTTCTGCAGATGACCAACACATTTTATTTTTCGTCGTATTTAAAGCTTGCAATGATTTACGCAAGACTTGTTAGAGTTATTCTGAGTATTTTCAGCACTCAGAACAGTTTAGGATCGATGACCGAGCATTTCGAGCATTTATTTGAATTTTTCATATTTTAAGGAAACCACGGAAAACAAGCGATGTAACTGTAAAAGTTAAATTTATTTTTGTTGAGGAATGGATATTTTTTCCATATTCGAAGATTCGAACATGTGGATTCTCACATAATGAGATGATAATTAAACACATTTAAAATGATATAATTAATAATAATAATAATAATCCACTAATAATAATAATAATAATTTTCATAATTTTTCTAAATAATTCTTGGATATTATATTTTATAATAATCATATGTATTGAGAAAGAGCCTATGAAGTAGTTTAATCATTTCTAGTCTGGAACAGGAGATTTTCCGAAGGAAAGTGGTTAGCGCAAGCCCGCATTCAACCAACATTTCAGTTCTGGTTGAACAGTTGATATTTGCATTGAGCCAAGTATATTTTTCAGATAACACGGAGAGGCATGAAACGGGAAGCAATTGATATTTGTATCAAATAGGATATTTTTGTATTTATATAAAATCATGACGTAAATACACTCGAAAGTGAAATAAAGATTTTCATAAGTAAGGTAAATTCACGGGTTGAACTGAATGGTAAAATAAAATAAACTTGTAAGTTTATTAATCTTCCAGTGTTGATAACAAGCAGAGGCTTGATTTATTGTATAAATTTTGGGAAGAAAATTTATATGTGTGGAGTAGTTGAAATGCCATTCCCAGGTGCGCATGTTTAAGTCGCAGGAATGAAGAGGTTTTTTCGAGCATCAATCAAATAGCAGGTTCGATGGCTCAGGTTTATAGTAGGAGTATTGGAACTACACATTTCGTCGGATGAATGACCCGAAGGTTATTTCTTGAAACCATCAGTTCTTATTTCAACCTTGTTTACGAATTCCATTTAGACTTTGATTTTGCTAGAACCCGGATTTGTCATGATAGTAGTTTATTCTTCTTCAGAGGAAGACCTTTGCCGTTGTTGTAATATTGTGTTCTTACACAAATAATAGAATGGGCCATTGCCAATTAAAAATAATTCTTTAACCACGAATAATTTGAAGGATATTTTCAGTCCTAGTGCCATGAACTAAATGAATTTATTATAAAGCTACAATTCTTATTTCCGCATTCTGTCGAAGAATTGCAAGTTGTAAATGTTGCTAAAAATGGCCATAAATATAAATATTTTTTCATAATGATTCCAAGTGGAAGATTGAATAGTTGAATGGTTCAACAATTTAGTGATCAAGTTGATGATTCAGAAATCATATATTTTGTTAGGAACTTGAAGTTCATAATCGAGTCACTTCTCGAATGTTAAATGTCAGAAGAACAATTAATTGTTGTTGTGCTTCGCACAGTTCTTCGATGCTATGCTCAAGGTCAAATACTTTTCAGATGTTATAAATATATGTGAATAATTTGTATTGCTTCAATGATAATAATATTTTCGACGATATATTTTTGAAACTGGAAAAATAAGTGAAAGTTTAGAATTCTATGAACATTTATTCTACGAGTGTTAATATCATGTAAATATTCAAACAGTGATCTACGATATTTCCAGTATAGACAATTAACTTTGAACTGGAATTAAATATTAATAATTTTGGAACACAGTCTACAGGACTATTAATCGGACTTGTGTTTTCAAAAAGATTGTCAAATGTGTTTGGAAAATTTCTGTATATTGTGTGTAAATAAGAGTGTGGGTCGCTACACGTGGATGATGCTGCTTTGAGCATCCTTGCAGTCAGATTTTAACTTCAAAATAAACTGAGATAATTTTACAGGATGTGTTACTCCCAATTAAATCTCCTTCTATCCTTATTGTTGCATTGAGCCAAAAATCAGTAAAGCATTTTTTAAATTTGATGTCGTTTTTGCGATTTGCTTTAACCCATCTGGCGCTCCGGGATATTTTGACTCTCGTGCTGACTGATTATTGGTAAAATGCATATGTGGTCGTGCGGACTCCGGTCTAAACGGGCACAACACAGCCCATCCAGACACAAGGATTCTATGCCGACTCATTAGGACCAGCCTTAATAATTAACGATTATCACCGGTTCGTGTTTCATTTCAATAATGGTTTAGGTAGTATAATTAAATTCATATCAGGTAATCTAGACCAAGATGATCTAGACAACCTACAAGAACAATTAGAAGCATTAAAACAAAGTAACTCCATTGCTCAAAAGTTCTATAATGAAATGAACCATGTAAACTATAATATGAAGGTAATTAAAGGTATTTTACAAGAAGAAGACTTCAAGATTAACCTTCTGGAACATCAACAATATGTGCTCTTGTGTACGAACAAATTAGATAAAATCATACAAGTGATGCAAGATACTATTAGCTTGTCATTTAATGAAATGCCAAATATCAAGATGTTTTCCCAAAAGGATTTAACAAATGTTGTAAAACATTTACATCTAATCTACCCAACAAAAACTATAATTCATACTGACCAGTATCATCAATTTGAGAACCTTAAACTGTCAAAAACGCAAGTTCTCATGATAAACGAAGAAATGGTTGTAATATTATATATGCCAATCACTGATGCTAAAACTTATACATTGTATAAAATTTCTCCTGTATCTAGCAATAATCTAATATTAATCCCTCCGGAAAAATATTACTTGCAAGGACCTACCTTAAGATGGTCTAACGCACCTTGTATAAAAAATTACTCAATATTACGCATGTATACTCTTTAATACTAGAATAACTTCATGTAATTTAACGGACACTACCAGATGTCAATTTGCCACTGTAAAAAACGAGGTACAACTATTTCAACCACTAAATAAGAAACATAGCCTTTTCTCTAGTAAAAATCCTCAAATAATCTTGCAAACCTGCCCAGAATCTCAGAGAACTATAAAATTAGCAGGATCATATGTTATCTACTCAAATGGGTCTTGCCCTATTACAAGCATGGGTATAACTTTGCAACAACAACCTACAAATTATGTACACCTGTTTCCACTCCTATCAACTCCAAATGATCCATATGTTAAAACCGAAATAAATTTCCATTCATCCCACCTCGATGTGAAAGGAATGAAGTTAGATTTAAAACCCATTCCAGAATACAATACTAAAATGAAAACGTTTGTGTCTGTGAACACAAGTATTATAATACTTATTTTCTGTGTTATCATGTTAATATTTAGAACAAGAATATATCAATATATTAAATCTGTAAAGAATAGATTTAGGAAAATTGTTATCGAGGACGATAACGAGCAACAAAGGGTGGAGGAGTTATGTATCCCGTCTAGGTTCGAACCCCAGACCCCATTCTAACCTAAAGGTTATGGTCCTTCTTCCTATAGAAGGAACATCATTGCCCAATATCCCTCAATATGCTATTAACAAAGTGTTTACTTGATGAATGTTCATTCTTGGAACCAAAGAAATGACATTGCATACTTCTTTCACAACATGTTATTGTCAACGTAATTACTTCACAATCTGTAAATTGTTATTTGTCAAATACTTCCTAGAAGGAACTAAGGAAATGACCCTGTACATTTCCTCATATGATTATTCAATATGTTATTTCAAATGTGTTGACTCCAACAGCTATGAGTGGTCAAATTCACGGAACTGTTATCAAAGACATGAGTCCATATCCTGTAAGATGTATATTTCCACATACATGTTATCGAGTGCGCCCCACTACTCTGACGCACATTGTTATGAAAGGATTTGTATAAAAGACCTGGGCTAAGAAGCAAAAGGTCTCTTCCAACAGCAGCAACTAAACAGGTTGTCTGACTGGTGTTAACTTGTATATATTGGATCGTCAAAGATTAATAAATACTTTCACAAACTAACCAACGAGTTCTCATTCATAGAAAGCAGATACTACTCATCAGAAGTAAGAACCACGATACCTACTGACTTAGCAGTAGCAACGACTTCTTAGTACATCACTAAAGAAGACTGTTAAGCGACAAACTTAACTCTTGTACATTCATAAAAGGAAGTGCAGCGTTTGAATGTTCTTCATGCTCTGTTGTGTTGCAGAATGGCGGAGAACTCGAGGATGAGCAAGTTGTCGGAGAAGGACGATGAGTGTATCTTCACGTGGAAACTATTCACCGGCTGGGACTACATGATCGGCAATGCAGAGACGGCTCATAACAGAGTGGCCTCTATCATCCTGGGCTTCAAGGAGGCGCTGTTGGAGGAGGCGGAGCGTAAGAGGGACCCCAGGAAGTAAGTCCTGTACAGTTGAGATCTAGCGTGAATATAAGGATTTCTGAATGGCTCCTCATCACAGTCGCAACACCGCTGGATTTGTATCAGGAGCTATAGCAGAAGTTTTCGGTTTAGTATTATTAGAGGCGGATGACCGAGATGTTTTCCCCTTAAAACAACATTCACCGTCATTAGTTCAGTCTTGTGTTTTTCGTGCCTGTTATTGGGTGGCGATGGTATATGGATATTAAAGGTCAGAAACATTTGCCTGAAAGGCGTAAGTAACATTGCTTGTAAGAATGCAATTTGAACAATGAAGTGAGCTTAGCTAACCCTCCGTGGCTTAGGCGGCAGCACGCCGGCCTCTCACCGCTGGGTCCGTGGTTCAAATCCCGGTCACTCCATGTGAGATCTGTGCTGGACAAAACGGAGGCAGACAGGTTTTTCTCCGGGTACTCCGGTTTTCCCTGTCAAAATTTCATTCCAGCAACACTCTCCACTATCATTTCATTTCATTTGTCATTCATTTAATCACTGCCCCAGAGGAGTGCGTCAGGCCTCGGCAGCCGGCACAGTACATATCCTCGCCGCTAGATGGGGGTTTCATTCATTCCATTTCTGACCCGGTCGGAGACTGGAAGCAGGCTGTGGATTTTCATTTTCAAGTGAGCTTAGCTGATACGTGCTGTGCCCCGCCCTTTTCAAAACCTACCAACTGCCCATTTTCCCTTTCCCTTCCCCTTCCCCTTCCTCTTCCCTTTCCTTCCCTTTCCTTCCCTTTCCTTCCCTTTCCTTTCCTTCTCTCTCCTTCCCTTCCTTCCCTTTCCTTCCCTTCCTTCCCTTTCCTTCTCTCTCCTTCCCTTCCTTCCCTTTCCTTCTCTCTCCTTCCCTTTCCTTCCCTTTTCTTTCCTTCTCTCTCCTTCCCTTCCCTTTCCTTCTCTCCCCTTCCCTTCCCTTTCCTTCTCTCCTCTTCCCTTCCCTTTCCTTCTCTCCCCTTCCCCTTCCCTCTCCTTCCCTTCCTTCTCTTTCCTTCTCTCTCCTTCCCTTTCCTTCTCTTTCCTTTCCTTCTCTCCTCTTCCCTTCCCCTTCCCCTTCCTCTTCCCTTTCCTTCCCTTTCCTTCTCTCTCCTTCCCTTCCTTCCCTTTCCATCCCTTCCTTACCTTTCCTTCTCTCTCCTTCCCTTCCTTCCCTTTCCTTCTCTCTCCTTCCCTTTCCTTCCCTTCCCTTCTCTCCCCTTCCCTTCCCTTCTCTCTCCTTCCCTTCCTTCCCTTTCCTTCTCTCTCCTTCCCTTCCCTTCCCTTTCCTTCTCTCCCCTTCCCTTTCCTTCTCTCTCCTTCCCTTCCTGCCCTTTCCTTCTCTCTCCTTCCCTTTCCTTCCCTTTCCTTTCCTTCTCTCTCCTTCCCTTCCTTCCCTTTCCTTCCCTTCCTTCCCTTTGCTTCTCTCTCCTTCCCTTCCCTTCCCTTTTCTCTCCTTCCCTTCCCTTTCCTTCTCTTCCCTTCTCTTTCCTTTCCTTCTCTCTCCTTCCCTTCCCTTTCCTTCTCTTTCCCTTTCCTTCTCTTCCCTTCCCTTTCCTTTCCTTCATTCCCTTTCCTTCTCTTATATGCCCTTCCCTTTCCTTCTCTCTCCTTCCCTTTCCTTTCCTTCTCTCTCCTTCCCTTCCCTTTCCTTATCTTCCCTTCTCTTTCCTTCCCTTCTCTCTCCTTCCCTTCCCTTTATTTTCTCCCCTTTCTTTCTCTTCCCTTTTCTTCCCTTTCCTTCCCTCCTACCTACCTCTTAGGCTAATGCTAGACTTGATGTGTCCATTTCCTTGCAGCTGGAGAGTTATTGGGTGCAGAGTTATGGTCAACTTCTCCGTGTTGGTGTTGTTGGCCTCATCAGCCTACGCCGTGGTGCAGGTGGTGGACCGCTCCACTGCAGAAGGGGCTAACGACACTTGGTGGCGACAGAATGAGATCACTGTGGTGCTGTCTCTAATCTCCTTTGTCTTCCCCATCATCTTTGAGCTGCTGGGACTCATGGAGAGTTACCATCCCCGGAAGCAGCTGCGGATTCAGCTGGCCAGGTAAGACTAAGCAGAAAAACATACAGCAGCCTCCTCAGTGGATCATTGGTAGATCCCAAGATTCTGGTTTTAATTATTGTACTAGGATGGTTTTATTTAGTGACAAGTTCATCTGAAGCCCCAGAAAATATGCCAACTATTAGGCTTCTTAAAACTCAGCAAATCTTCTAGGTTTGTGCCGTGTCTTGTGTGGGGTTTCACCTAGGACACCAAGCTAGCTCATCAGCGGGCTGTTGGTGTCCTTGGTATCGCGCAGTTCGCTACTCCTGTGGGGGTCCGGGCGGGGACACCAAGAACCCGCTGATGAGCCAGCTTGGTGTCCTAGGCGAAACCCCACACAAGACACGGCTTAAACCTAGAAGAATTGATGAGTTTCAATTCACCGGCCGTGAAAGCCAATATTCTATCTTTTTGGAAGCCTTCATAGGGAGGTTATGGCTGATTGAGCTTTTAGTTCTCGCAGTAAAGAGGCACAGGAGCGCTTTATAAAAAGGGAGGTAGCACGCAGTTCGCTACTCCTGTGGGGGTCCGGGCGGGGACACCAGAACCCGCTGATGAGCCAGCTTGGTGTCCTAGGCGAAACCCCACACAAGACACGGCTTAAACCTAGAAGAATTGATGAGTTTCAATTCACCGGCCGTGAAAGCCAATATACTATCTTTTTGGAAGCCTTCATAGGGAGGTTATGGCTGATTGAGCTTTTAGTTCTCGCAGTAAAGAGGTGCAGGAGCGCTTTATATAAAGGTAGGGAGCGCGTAGTTCGCTACTCCTGTGGGGGTCCGGGCGGGGACACCAGAACCCGCTGATGAGCCAGCTTGGTGTCCTAGGCGAAACCCCACACAAGACACGGCTTAAACCTAGAAGAATTGATGAGTTTCAATTCACCGGCCGTGAAAGCCAATATACTATCTTTTTGGAAGCCTTCATAGGGAGGTTATGGCTGATTGAGCTTTTAGTTCTCGCAGTAAAGAGGTGCAGGAGCGCTTTATATAAAGGTAGGGAGCGCGTAGTTCGCTACTCCTGTGGGGGTCCGGGCGGGGACACCAGAACCCGCTGATGAGCCAGCTTGGTGTCCTAGGCGAAACCACCACACAAGTCACGGCTTAAACCTAGAAGAATTGATGAGTTTCAATTCACCGGCCGTGAAAGCCAATATACTATCTTTTTGGAAGCCTTCATAGGGAGGTTATGGCTGATTGAGCTTTTAGTTCTCGCAGTAAAGAGGTGCAGGAGCGCTTTATATAAAGGTAGGGAGCGCGTAGTTCGCTACTCCTGTGGGGGTCCGGGCGGGGACACCAGAACCCGCTGATGAGCCAGCTTGGTGTCCTAGGCGAAACCCCACACAAGACACGGCACTATCCTAGAAGAATTGCTAAGTTTTAATTCACTGGCCGTGAAAGCCAATATACCATTTATTAGGCTTCTCCTTGCCCCTCTAGTAATCATGTTGCAGGATATACTACTATTTGCTGCCACGAAAGGCGTGACTTGCACAGTTACGTCATCAGAAACCAATAAGGAGAGAGTTCATTCATCGTTATCAAATGTTTCATTATTGTCATTCTGTCGCCAGCTACCGCACGGTGAGCTTCATAAGGCAAGCATTGTGGCTTTATCGCAGGCAGCTTTGTCCTAAGTGCTAAGGACCGGATTCTTAGGTTTTTACCTATTTCCTTCCTTACTTCTAAGTACAAAAATACTTTAATACTGTTCCAAATCACACTCACAAGAGCCATATTCATGAATTCTGTAGTAGGCCTACCTGGAAAACCTAAAATGATATGCCAGTACCGGTACCAAAAAATAACCTAATTACAGCTTTGTTCCATTTATTATTATTATTATTATTATTAATAATCTTGATTGGTCACATTGGACCACTTGAGTCGTTCCACAATCACTTCTTCTTTGAAGGTAGTACTGCTTGGTTCTTGCGCTCCTTCCAGTACTTTTTCATTCTTTCAGATCGGGATTTTCTCAACTCATCTGAAATCTCCATAGGCTTTCTGTGTGTCATTTCTGCAGAAAATTTGTGAGTTTTAAGAATGGTGTTAATTTTATTTTTCTCCTCGGCATCTGTTATCTTGAATCCAACTGCTTTGAGATCTTGTTGGATTTCTTGGATCCATTTTCCTCCAGTTTTCTATCCTGGATTTCTCATCTCCAGTTGGCGTACAAATCTGATTTCTGGAAGCCGTAAGATGTGAAAAAAAATATGAAATTATTTTCTTCTTCATTGTGCTGGTGATTGGATCAATCTAACGATAGACAGTTTCATTTGGGAGAATCCTCCAGACTCCCTCAACCTGATACTTTTTATTTATGCACGTTCTAATGATTCTTCTTTCCGTTTTGAGGAACTGATCAGTTCTTTGTTCATTTTTAATTTGGAACAGTGTTTCACAAGCATAAGTGGCTTCTGGGAGAGTTACAGTTTTATAATGTTGGATCTTAGTAGCAATTAATAGGCATTTTTTTATACGTTGACCAGGTTAGAGATTGTGCTTTTTTAATTTCATTTGTTCTATTTATCCAAGTTACTTCTCCTTTTAAGTTATGTGTTATAATTTCTCCAAGATACTTAAATTGAGGAACTAGGTTAATTTTATGATAATTTATATAGACTTCATTTATATCTAAGGGTTGCATAGGCATGATCTCAGTTTTTTCAAAGGATATCTGTAATCCTATCCCTTGAGCAATTTCTCGGAGACTAGTGATCTCAGTACAAACCATTTATTGTATTAAATTTGAATTTTTACTCCATAATTTTTAAATGTAACTTGAAGACAGTATTTATTCCTAGCTCTACTTGATTGAGAGAAATCCTACCTGCCAGGAAAATCAAATATTTTAGCTCATATCTTATTGTTTGGTTATAGTCGGAAAAGTGGGAATAAATCTCTTATTGTTTCTAAGTTTCCTATATTCTATATAAACAAAGTTAATTAAACAGGCTAGAGTGTGAAAATCACCTCTGACTTCCTTGGTTTTATTGAATTTGAATGATTGACATATTTAAGGACAGCAAATATTGCCTAAAAGTATGAAGTTCTCGGTGACGCATCATTTTGTAAAATATTTACACTACGTGGCAATCAGATTTTCTACTAGCAATTAGGCATTAATTTTAAGCTTTACGCAGTGTCTGTCAACATTTGCTACACTTTAAACATAAAAACCTAATCTATTCTACCTATTAAAAACCTTTGAAAAAAATATTCGATGTTTTTGATAACTTAAAATGACAATTTTTAAAAACTAAAATCCGGTCCCTACTGATAACTGAAGGTTTCCTGACGTTGTAAAAACACTGCCCCTGGGTTGCGCGCATCTGAGGATGACTTTCCTGTACCCCTGTACCACGTGCTTGTTCATTGTGTGTACGTCTGCCTGGCGAGTGGTTAAATTAACATTAACATTAAAGTGTGCTTTATTAAATGGCCTCTAGCATGAATAAGAAAGTTCGTAGCCAAAGAAGAGAAATCATATCAAATGATATATATTTATTACTGAAATTTGTAATTGGTCCAATTCACATGGACTACGACAAAAACTCAAGCTATCATAATCTCCCACCCAAAAATTCTCCGTAAAATAAAAAATAATCCCACTCTACCAAACTTACGCTAGCGCGACTCCCCAATCGAATTCCGAGAATCAGTCAAAGATCTGGGCGTGATTATTGACGAACATCTCTCTTGGACGCAGCAAGTCCACAGCGTCTCTAGAAAATTATTTTCCGCACAGAATTCACGGAGAAGATTTGGGATTATTTTCTCTCTCGTGTTAAAAGAACGAGCTGTTTCCTCCCTAGTACTGCCTCAATTTGACTATTGCGATGTGGTATACAATGACCTGTCTGCTACTCTTAAAAACAAACTCCAACTAGCACAAAATGCCTGTGTACGCTACATATGCAACTTACGGTATTACGACCACGTCACCCATGCGTACGAACAACTCAGCTGGTTATGACTAAATCAACGCCGCGATCTTCATTCTTTATGTCTTTTCCGACAAATACTCTCAAGTTCGTTTCCAGCTTACCTGCATTCTCAGTTTCACTGCCTCTCACACGAACATAGTCTTGGTACACGGTCAAAAAATGATTCACTCATGCTCATACCTATACACCGCACGGTACGTAGTTTCTACTGCACGACTGTGGAACAACCTGCCGCGCTCTGTCAGAGGAGCAACCCCGTCTAGCTTCAGCCAGCAATGCCAGCTGTACATATCATAAAAGAAATGAAAGCTGAACTCAACACGTCAAATATTTGAATCCTTATGCTGAGTTATATTCGTGTTTCTAATTTACATTTTATTTATTTTCTGTTTAGATACCTAAATGATTTCTTACATTATTTTAAATGCGCATTGCAAAATCAATATTAGGCTATAGTAATAACTCAGCCATGATGCTTGTCATCATCATCATCAACATTAGTTTCTGTTTTATTAGTGTTTGTATTTCCCTATATTTTCTTACTTTAGCATTAATTAACTAATTACAATATTTTTTCCTACGCCATGCTTACCTGCCATTATATGTATTGTGATCGGATCTGAAATGTATTCCTGCTAGATTTAAGTACCATTGTTAAGTTCTACAAATAATGTAATAATGTATTAATTGTAAAATCTGGTTAGATAGAAGAGAGGGCCCAATGGCCCTAATATTGCCAGACAAAATAAAGCTATCTATCTATCTATCATTTCTGGCCTTATGGACAGTGTTTGAACTTGAAATTCTCACGATGACACAATTTTCAATTCTTTCCCTTCTTCCTCTTCTCTTCCAAAAATCTCTTCATCCTTTCACTGTGTTCCTGTTTCCTTTGTTCTGTATCTCTCTCTGTGGTTAACAGCTTTGAGGCTGGTTGGTAGCAGCTCGCCATTCTTCCCGTCTCTCCATCTTCCTCTTGAGTTCACAGTATGAGCTCCAGTATTTAACTCATGTACTCCAGTCTCGGTCTTCCTCTATAATTCTTGCCGTCTACTGTTCCCTCGATTATAAGGTTAATCAGTCCATTGTGTCACAGTATGTGGCCCACAAGGTGATTCCGTCTTCTTTTTAAATATTTAAGGAAGCCTCTTCTCTCTCCCACTCTTCTAAAAACTTCCTCATTTGTGACCATTTATTTCCAGCTGATTGTCATAATCCTTCTATAGCACCAGGTTTCAAATGCTAGTAGTATTTTCCTCTCTCTCTCTCTCCTATTGTCCAACATTCACTGCCATATAGCGAGACGCTCCATACATAGGTCTTCAACATTTGTTTCCTCGCATCTTTGCAGTAAATAGGTTCTTCTTTTTATAGAAAACGTTCTGTATAGGTTTATTTATTTAATCAATCAATTATTTATTTATTTATTCAATCATTCATTCATTCATTCATTCATTTATGTATTTATTTAATTATTTACTTGTTATTCATTCATTTATTTATTTATTTGTTTATTTATTTGTTTGTTTACTTATTTGTTTATTTGTTAATTTATTTGTTTGTTTATTTATTTGTTTGTTTATTTATTTGTTTGTTTGTTTATTTATTTGTTTATTTATTTAATTATTTGTTTATTTATTTATTTGTTTATTTATTTTTTATCTGTTTATTTATTTATTTGTTTATTTTTATCTGCTTATTTATTTGTTTATTTATTTATTTGTGTATTTATTTATTTGTTTATTTATTTGTTTATTTATTTACTTATTTATTTATTTGTTTATATATTTATTTAAAAACTTCTGAGACAGTTTAAGAAATGTGTGCTAGGCGTAGGTAGTCACTATTTTCCACTTTTCAGGATTAGGCTATATTTTATGAACAATATTTCCAACAACTACAGTGTTTTAGATGTGTGTTATTATTTTCAACAACAGACATTTTATCTGATACGGATAGAGTCGATGAAGTTGATTGATGATTTTGCATCGGCGCTTTCATATCGCGTTCTGACTCTCTCACCCCGCCCACCATCTGCTTTCCAACCCTTGCTCCCTCATTCGCTCGCGCCGACAGCGCCCTCCCTCAGGGTTTTAGTTGAACTTGCCAAACAATAATCACTTGATGTAGGCTGGTAGAAGATCTCTCATATCAAAATTGAAATCTAGACATAACAATGAATCTGGAAATACCAAAATCTACAACTGAAATTTTGATTCAAAAAAAGCCATTTAAAAGGTTTATGTATATCTTGAGCTCTGATCATGACAATTTGTTCTCATTTCAGGATTATGGTGCTGAATCTTCTCAACTTGTACACATTGATATTTGCTCTCTTCGGAAAAATTAGTCAAATGGTAAGTTTAACACCAATTTAAATTGGTTATTTCAGAAACAACATAAGTCAATAGAATGTTGTGACATATTCACGTAAAATAATCACATCGCTGGTAGCGTGTATTCATTAATTAATTGGCTTGCCACGGTGGGTGAGTGGATAGCGTGTCGGTCTACTAACCCCAAGATTGCAGGTTCGCTCGTGGCCGTGGTAAGTAATGATTGAAAGGCGGCAAATTTACGACACGCATGTCATACGATGTTCGCATGACAAAGAAGCCATTTGAATTCAGTAGGACGTGTTCATAATGGCAAAATTAATCTCGGGAGTTTCCGCCAAAACAAAGCTCCTCATTTCTCTACTAGAAAGCGCTATGGTAGTCAAGGAGCTTGGATATCTAACCTCCTTGACTTTCATAGTGATCCAAGGAGCAACGAAATTCGACATGCAAGCTACCTTCTGGGTGTCAAATTACAAAGCTTGCACCCGGCACTGAGGCCATACAATATTATTATTATTATTCATTAATTTATTTACATACTTACTCACTCACCGGTGGCTTCGGTGGCGTAGTTGATAGCATGCTGAGCTTATATGCCCAAGATCGCGGGTTCAAACCAGGCCGAAGTCGTCGGATTTTTTAAGAGCGTAAAAAATCCCTCAGTATGCCTTCCTTCGGAGGGGAAGTACAGTAAAGCCGGCGGTCCCATGTCATAGATTTGTGGCATAATAAACAACCTTCCATTAATTACACTCGTGTGAAGCTAAATTATAACTTAAATTTGACCAACGCTCTTAGGTTCCAACGTTCGTCGCCAGGAGCCGACTGCGGTGGCATCTAGTAACCAAGTTCTGAACTAGTAGTCGTTGGCGTTTGGCGGCAAAATTAGGAACTACTTGAAAATTCAATGTCTGCAGTCCTTACTTGAATTAAAAACGGATAACACACACTAATACAGCCATCACAACTAACACTGGTTATCAGACAGATTCTACACACACCCAAAGTACACGGGGCTAGATGACCGCGTTGTCGCAGCCCCTAAACTGAGGAACCAACCATTACTCACTCACCAACTATGATTTCTGTACTAGGACTGCTAATTTCATCGATTAATTTGAGTTCACGATTAATCGATTAATCGAAGTAGAAAAAATGGATTAATTGCTATAAAACGAGTAACCGATTGTGTGCTTAATCGATTTTTCGATTAATAGATTTTAAGTTTAATAGATTAGTCGATTAATCGATTAAATTGATGTTCGAATAATTGATTTATTGTTTGTCGATTATCGATTTACATCGCTCAAAACAGGCATGTAATTAATTAAAATATAATTATTGTATCATATATTATTAAATAATGTACCTTCTTTGCAAAAACAGGCTAAAACAAAGTAAAACAAAATATGTTCCTGTCCGAAATTGAACAAGAATTCAAAATCATTTTTGAAAACTCTTCGTTTTCTGTTTTTTAAATCCTTCCCAATATGATTGATGTTTGTCCTCCACTGTCGCTGACTCTTAATTGGTTATTGTTAACATAAACAAGGAAGAACACTTTGTATATTTAGGTAGAAAGTAACTTTTATAAATTCCCTATAACATCATTCCAAATATGAGCGTAACTCAACTTAAGCGATGACCTCGTATTTAAATCTGCTCGTGTGTACTAATCAATTAATCGATTCTTCGGTTAGCCGCTTAATCGATTAATTGTTTTCGATTAAACTCATTTTTCTCGATTAATCTAACATCGCTTATTGCTAGCTCTAGTCTGTACTAGTGTGTGTATATTATATAAGGTGCGTTCAAAAAGTAACGAGCCGGAGGCTGTAATGCGCAAACCGGTGACGACATCGGCTAATCGTGGCGTGTGTAACGAGGTGTGGTTCTGACGAGAGCGTGGAAGGTCACACCCCGTCGCTAGAGGGCACGCGTGCACGTCACGTGACGATACAAAGCGAGCAGCAGCATGCATCAATCGTCCAACGCTGCCAGTCGCATTGCAAACAGTGACATGGAGGCGCCAACCGAAGAGCAAAGAGGTGTTGTTCGGTTTCTGACAGCGTAAGGAGTAGGGGGAACGGACATTCATCGCCGAATGTCACAAGTGTGCGGCGAACACTGCATGTCCCTTGCAAGGGCCAAGACGTGGCACAAGCGCTTCAGGGAAGGACGGGTGTCGTTAGCCGATGATGCCCGGTCTGAGCCCCCCCTGCATTATCGATGACAACGTCCTGCTGGTTGATGCACTGATTACCCAGGACCGCCGAGTGACAGTGAACGCCATAGCCGCCGTGGTCGGATTGAGCGTCGGAAGTGTGCACACCATCATGAAGGAACGACTGCACTTGCGGAAAGGGTGTGCCCAATGGGTGCCCCACAGTCTTCCACCACAACAGGAAGCATGTCGAATGGCCCACTGTCTTGGTCTTGGTTGGAGGAGGCCATGGTCAAATACAAGGTATTCTCTGCGTCACATGCGCTTTGTTCAGTACATAAAACTAGCGAAATCTCGATAGATATTTATGAATATTTATGTTCGAACATAAAATAGTTATAATAATTATCGTCGAACATTAACAGTCGTATGCAATTCACCTATAATGGTAATTAAGACACTCGTATGGAAATTGTAAAACTAGCATACGCTCGCATACATACTCGTGTCTTAATTATTGCCATTATAGGCTCGTTGCATAATGTACTATTTTAAGATTATTTTATTATTTCAATCTACGTTGACGAGGGTATCATTGTATACCGAAACATGTACGTATCAATTTAAATATTAAACTTTTTAAGTGTTTGACAAGACGACCATTATAATTTGAGATTAATATCTGTCAACACGGATAATATTTAATACCATTCTTCATAATAGTTAATGTATAAGCATTTTATAAACTTTTGAAATCTAAATATTGTTTGTACACAAGTGTATTGCATACGCCCAAGTGAGCATGATCTGATGATGACCGCATGACGATCGAAACATGTCACCCAATTAGGGTAAACTGTACAGTTATTGGCACTTTAAGGACACTAAGCAATTAAATGAATAATTTTGATGAGAAAATCTGCTGTTGTTTGTCTGATTTTTTTTCTCATATTCTGTAGATTATGAATATTGATTATAAATATTAAGAAATTAAATATAGAGCCTTAACATAATTATTATAAATCGGTTATGAAATATTAAGTGATCAAACCTAAATTTAGTTGTTGACACCTTGGTCAGGTACAGTTCTTGGCACCTTTCTTTTCTTTGTGTGCCTCCTGTTTTTAATACAAACATATAGAACAATATTCTTTCCCACTTGAAACGCATTGCTCAAGACCTTAGACATGGAATAAGACTGTGAAAACCAAAATCACAGTAATTGGCACCCCCATTACACATAATAATTGTAGGTTAGAGTGCTTCATAAACACAGAACAGATGCATTAAGGAGTATTCAACATGTTTTCATACTTACCCTTAAAATACAGTTTGTATACTGAGCTCCAAATATCGAAGTTTGGAACTAGTAACCTGAACAAAACTGTAAGACGTCAACAAAATACCAGCAGTGATGAACAACACCAACTTGTTCCAACATTCACTTCAAAACTGTTCACCTGGTGGGAGTAAGATGAAGTATAGAGGCCAAGGAGTAATAGAATGAAAAGATAAAACTCTGTGGCATTGATATTGTTGTAAAAATACTATTATATTCAAATAAATGCAAGCAGTGCCAATAACTGTCAGAATGCCAATGACTGTACAGTTTACCCTATGTGCTTTAATTTTGTTTCAGACAATAGAGCTTCAGAATTTAAAACCAAACACAACAACAATTGCACCAACAACTAGCAGATCTCACGGCAGCTTTAACTTCTCGGACATCACAACAAGTAGCAGTGTCTACCACAGCGTTCCATCGACAGAATGCTACGAGAAGGAAGTTCCTTGCTCAACATCGACACCAGATGTCACTACCAGTGCAGTGGTTGCAGCCTTCCTCATGGCGAGAATAGCCTCTACGTCAATGGCACCCTACCTCATGACCAACCTCTCGACATCCCCTGGGGAGAATACCTCACTGGAATACTCGACAATGGAGAATAACTTTACCACGCATTTTATGTTCCCAAACAATTCCTTTTCAACCACTACTACTACCCCTTTTGAGTATAACAACACATCTTCAAATTCTTCATGGAGTGATGAAGAGACATATTTCAACTCAACAGAATTATTTTCAGAATGGACAGACTCAAATATAACTTCTGAAAACAATTCGTTGTACACCACAAGTGAGTATTATTCATCGTCATCGTCAGAATGGACTGTGACATACTATGATGTGACTACAAATAATGTTACTTCTACTGTGCTTGACCGAGAGAAAATAACCGAATATATGGACGATAAAACTCAAACTACTGCTGAAAGTGAATACGTGACTGCATCACATTCAACGGAAAACACTGTGGCAAAAGCAAGTTCACTGCCGATAGATAATGATATCAGTGGTGTTTCAACAGAAGTTTACAGTACGACAGAAGAGGCCAGCACAACTCCACCAGCCTCATCAGAGTGGGATGGATTCTACTCCAGTACAACAGTGGACGAAATGGACAGGTGTTATATAAAAGTTTGTCCTACTATGTCAGAGACTTCTACTTCCACTACATCTTCGGTGCCTTCGTCATCTTCTACTAGTACCCCAGAGGTGTACCCTTCTGCAAGGCTCTGTCCTCCGGCTCCAACCGACGGTAAGTTGCTGTATATATTAATCGGCCGAAGTGGAAAAGCATCGTGTCGTCTCAAAACTCAAGAGTCTTAAAACTCACGAGTCTCAAAATTCACGAATTTCAAGATGAGAGTTAGTAAAAGTAGGTTCTAATCGGTTTCTGTACCTGGGCCAGTCTCAAAACTCACGAACCTAGCCAAGGCCACCTATAAGGTTATAGGTAGCCATGGCCAAGCCAGTTCATTGGGAAAAGTTCCATTGTTAGAGCCAGCCAGAATTGCTTGCCCTCTTGTAATTGGCACCTCTCTCATCAAGATGTTGTTGATTCCTTTAGGGGCTTTGCGACATCGTTGTCATGTACTTGGGTGTGCATGGAATTTGTCTGATAACCTGCGTCACTGTGACATCTCTACAATACAAACGAAATCCCATTCTAAAACTGGGTGGTCAAACATGGGTTGAAGGACATTGTGGTCTCCTGAGTCGTGAGTTTTGAGACTGTTATTATAATGTTCATTCAGCTACTAGTTTATTGTCATGAGTTTTGATACTATTTGTTACTATTTTTAGCTCGTGAGTTTTGAGACTCGTGAGTTTTGAGACGTAACCAAAAAGCATTAAGTCAGTTTTCACGACTTTTCAGGAGAGGCAAAGAAACATCATTGACAGAATAGAACTTAACAAACACACTATATTGTGATGCAACTGATCAGGTTATATTTGTGTTAGTAGAATACCAATTTTAATTTAATAAACAATTTTTAAGATCAATTTTGGAAACCTGACTTAAGCTCCTTTCAGCTCCATGGTCAGTTTAAGACCCCTACACACGTCCCGACACGACTCCCCTATCTAACCAAACAAGGGGGAGCTATCACCACCAGTCTAGTTTAGAACAAGCACTTGTGGTGCTAAAGAGTTCTTAAAATGGCTCCGTATTTAACACGAAATCAAAAAATAGGTACAGCTTTGTTCGCAGTTATTATTTTATTCATTCATTCATTCATTCATTCAATCATTCATTCATTCGTTCGTTTATTTGCAATTGGGGGTGTGTCCCCCGGTGGCATATTAGATATACATAACAAATAAATAATTGTACATAACAATTCACTAACAGTTAAACTGGAGTATTTACACAAATAGTCAGTCTTTTCTTAAACACACCTATATGTTTGGGAAAAGGCTCTAAGACTGCGGCAGGTAGAGAGTTCCAATTATCAATGGCACGGTTTACGAAAGAATATTTACCATAATTTGTTCGCTGTGGTCGGCCCTTAACTTTGAAAGGATGATCGCTCCTACCCATGTAAGTAGGCTTTTCCATACGTTTGCCAAGCTCACCCCATGCTGGTTGATTTCTATACGTGTTGTACATAGCGCAGAGTCTAGATTTCATCCTCCTAGCCTCAAGTGATTCCCACCCAAGTTTCTTTAACATACGGTTCACACTGCTCCTGGGATTAAAGTCACTGAGCACAAATATAGCGGCCTTTCTTTGTACCATTTCCAACTCATTTTTGAGCCCTACTTGATATGGATCCCAAACCGCCGAGGCGTATTCCAGAATAGGTCTTACAAGTGACAAATATCCTAATTCTTTACCAGAGGTACTACTTCCTTTTAATACCCTCATTTCAAAGTGCAGAGATTTGTAAGCTTTAGAAACTACACATCCTATATGACTACTCCATTTCATATTATTTCTTACGTGAACGCCCAAATATTTGCAAGAATCTTCTTCTACACGTATTTCCGAGCCAATGTTATATTGAAAATCTTGCCTTGGCACTTTCCCTATTTTTATTTTATTATACTACATTTTCTTGTGTTTATTTTCATTTTATTTTCAATCGCCCACTTATAGACCAGGTTCAGGTCATCTTGAAGTAATGCATTGTCTTGTGAGTCATGTATCTTTCGATATATTACACAATCATCCGCAAACAATCGACAGTCACTGCGAATCCCATTTGGTAAGTCATTTATAAACGCCAAAAATAACAAAGTTCCGATTACGCTGCCCTGAGGGATACCCGACGTTACAGTAATTTCATCCGAGAATCGGCCTTTAACTTTCACTTTCTGGGAACGACCCGTCAAAAATTCTTGGATCCATAAAATTACTCTTCTATCAATCTTCGTCGAAGCTAATTTATGGAGTAGCATGTCATGCGGCACGACATCAAATGCCTTCGCAAATTCTATAACTACGGCGTCGACTGAAACTCCTTCGTCTAACGATTCGCTAATATCTTGTAAAAGTGATAGCATCTGACTCTCGCATGAGTAACCTTTCCGAAATCCTTATTGCCTATCATTAAGCCATGATAATGTTTCCCACTGTTCCCTCAAGTAGTCGCAAATGAGATGCTCCATCTGTTTACGAACGATGGACGTAAGACTAACCGGCCTGTAGTTGCCCAATTCAAGTCTGCTCCCTCCCTTAAATATTGGGACTACCGTAGCTCTTTTCCAGTCATCCGGGATTTGAACAAAGAAAGAAAGAAAGAAAGAAAGAAAGAAAGAAAAGAAGAGTGTGGTCCAAGACGTGGTTGCAGAAGAGGAAATCTACTTACCTTCCGCGCTTCTCTTCTGTAAGCGGCTCGCATGTTTTCCAATTTTATTTTATAACTCCCACTGTAGCGTGAGGTGTTGTAAATTTCCAGGAGTAAACTCGTCTCTGTTGGAATAACTCTCATCTTCGACGTCCCATAAACACCGCCACTCCCTCCAACATTCGAGGAACTCGACCACAGTCACTTTTTCCGCGTCCATGTTCGTCAAATATTAATCGGCAAATGAGTCTGAAGGGTCGGTTGGGTAGTGAAGTAGGACGACTGCCCTACACACGTTCCGACGCGACAGTGAGAATGGTGGGGATTTGGGCGGTTGGATGGTTCTCCCGACACGACCACCCTAATTTAGGGCCTGACAGTTTTTACCAAGCCCACACACAATCCAACTGTCGGGTCAACCGCTGTCAGGCCCTAGATTAGGGTGGTCGTGTCAGGACGTGTATAGGGCCCGTTCGTGCGGCATGGAGCCATCTAGAATGAATATTTCACAGGATATTTTATTGTAAAAATGATTTGAAACATAAAAACCTCCTAAATCCTGTAGAAATGTAATTTATAATAATATAAGACCAGTCATTCGTGGCCGGTCACCTGCACGTGAGAATTTTAGAGCGAGTCTGCACTATGTCACGGGACTTCCCCTTGGCAGTCTTCCTGCCTCAGCTGTGTCTTACACAAACATCATGGAATCATGCTAAGGCTACCCACTCGTCACTAAAACGTATTCCTCCTTTGTTCCAGCAACAGATTGCTACCATTTTACGATTATTTATTTATCGTATGGCCTTTAGTGCCGGGTGTGTCCGAGGACATGTTCGGTTCGCCAGAGGCTGTAGCCGCTTCAAGCCGCCACCCATAGGGTGTGCTACAAATTCCGTTCAATTTCAAGTACTGTAGTTCCAACTTTCATTACCAGATGTCACTGATACCTAGTGGTGAACGTTTGAACTTTGATAGAGCGTTCCAACGAAATCTAACGTAGAATGATAATAATAATAATAATAATAATAATAATAATAATAATAATAATAATAAAAATAATAATATCGTATGGCCACGGGTGCAGGGTGCAAGCTTTGTTATTTGACACCCAGAGGGTAGCTTGCATGTGGAATTTCGTTGTTCCTTGAAGCACTATGAAAGTCAAGGAGGTTAGTTATCTAAGCTCTTTGAACACTATAGCGCTTTCTAGTAGAGAAATGAGGAACTTCGTGTTGGCGGAAACTCCCGAGATTAATTTTGCCATTATGAACACGGTCAAATGGGTTCTTTGACATGCCAACATCGCATGACATGCGTGTCGTAAATTTTTGCCGCCTTTCAAAAATCACCTACCACGGCCAGGAGCGAACCTGCAAACTTGGGGTTAGTAGACTGACACGTTAACCACTCACCCACCGTGACAAGTATCTAACCTAGAAATTTAGCTTCACACAAGTTTAGTCTGTGGAAAGATTTTTCACATGCCATAAATCTATAACATGGGACCGCCGGCTTTACTTCCCCTTCGAAGGAAGGTATACTGAAGGATTTTAACGCTCTTTAAAAAACCGACGACTCCGGCGGGGTTTGAACCTGCAAACTTGGGCACAGCAGCTCAGCATGCTACCAACTACGCCACCGAAGCCGCTACCATTTTACGATAAGATAACAGAATACGAATATTGACAAGGTACATTCCGGAAACACTGAATCAGTTCATGCATCACATAGTGAGTGAGGCTTCCAGCAACTCATGTGATTGAAAATGCTTTGCGGTAATGAACACCATGTCAACACGGATCGTGAGATTAATTAATTGTTCAACGAAGACAACGAGAGATATCAGAAAAGAAACAAGTAGTTCCGTCAAGAACTATACAGCCTATTTTCATATATCCTACTTATGTTAATTGCCTCTATCTACATACAAAATTTCAGTTTGATTGCTGTAATAGATTCGTAGATATTGAGAACCGACTAAATATTTCGGATGGTCGCCATGTTGGATTTTATATATATTCAAGCCCCCTGGACTTCCAATGCTTCCCTGCTTGCCTACTGCGTTTTCAGCCGAAAATAATGTTGCGTTCTCTAATGATCTGATTTCATTTTTAATTATGAGATCTGTGTGTTCTTGGAGTTTGGATTTTACGTTTTCCTCCAAAGCCTGTACTCTCGAATTGTATTCACCTAAGCGCTTTAAAATTGTCAGCCTGTCTTCTTACGTTTCGTTGACCTGCTGCTCCCAATCTCTGCGGATCCTGTTCTTCATACTGCTAATTTTCTCTTCGTTCCTTTCCTGACTCTTCTCCAGCTGTTCCCCTATTTCTTGTATCTGCTGTTGAGTTTTTACTAATTGTTCTCCAACCTCTTCTCTTATTACCTCGTGTGTCTTAACTAATTGTTCTCCGACCTCTTCTCTTATGACCTGCTGGGTTTTACTTAATTGGTCTTCCATGTTTTCACGCAAGTGCATACGTTCTGTTTCTGTTTTGATCTCAAGTTTATCGATTTCCTTTATTAATTCAAGTACGTTGCTGTCGACTGAATTAATCTGTTGCAGTAATTTATCCTGTGTGCTCTTTATTCCCGCCGTGTTGTTGACGCATGCTGCCTCGATTTGCTTTAATTTATCGGCCACCATTTCATCAAATTGTATGAGTTTATTGTCAAATTTCGACTCCAACTTTTTAATTTCACCTAATTGTTTTGCGTTATTCTCCGCGACCTCATCTGCCGGTTTCTCTACTTCCCTAACACTTTGATTTATGTCATGAGTGATCCTTTCTAACTGCTCTGTTTGTGTTACTGCCTGTTCCGAGAGTTTATGATTCAATTCGTTTAATTGTTTATCAGTATCCAATTTCTGGACCTGTAATTGGACCGTAATGTTACCGCTCATGTCTTGTAACTGTTTTTCACTATGCTCCCGTAATTCGTATAATTGTTTGTCACTATGCTCGCTCTGAATTTTAAACTGTTCTTTCGTTTTCGCGGACATCTGCACTAACTGTTCTTCCGTTTTCGCGGACATCTGCCCTAACTGTTCTTCCGTTTTCGCGGACATTTGCATCAACATCTGCTCTAACAATCCCTTGATTTCTTCAACACTCGCCATTGCACAATACACAAATATAACCAGAGAAAAACAGGGTCATGCACCGAGATTTCAGTCATACACACGCATACATGTCATAATATTTAAATATTACTGATTCTAATTTAATAAAAATGTCAGTAATCAAAATTTACTGAATAAATTACTCTTATTTCCAAACAACAAACTAACTCCTTAGTGATCTGCTTTTAAATTCCTAACCAACAGAATTTACGAACAACACCAATTAACCGAAGTTAATTAGATGTACAATATAAGGCAACACCTTCCTGCTTTGACTGAGTTCAATAATATGCAAATTTTCTAATTTTAATGCCGGGCGCCAGAACAAGTTTATAACAATACAATATCAAATTCTAGCCTTGTTCAATATTTCTAACTTTAGGAACTCAGTGATTTTACTCATGCACATGGCGGTACAACATCGCCTCAATTTACTGAATTTACTTTGCCCGCTTGACCTGGCATCATTTCTCAACGAAATAAATATGAGATCAGCGAAGCAACAACAACAACAATCCCCACTTGGGCAGCCAATTTTGTTTTATGAACCCTTGCAAAGAAGCTTATGAGACTCAGTTTCGGGGGGTGTAACAGTCCATATCGTAAGTTGTTGTTAAAGCGCTTCATTAACATGCAGGGTAACATATAACAAAATAACATGCAGGAAAAAGTGAAGCCAGGGTTATAACAAATGAATTGAATGACAGATCATCTATTTACAAAAAATGAATTAACAAACAAAACTCCCAAATGACTCCCACTGAATAAATTAAATTTGCCAAAACTAGGCCAAATCTCAGGAGAGATTATTACTCGGACCAAATGTCCCAAAAACCAATAATAATGACAATGTATGCGCGAGTGCTGTTCTACATGCTTCACGATGAGTACAATTGAATGCATGATTCGTCATCACCGGAATAAACTTTCAGAGGACGAATCCGCATTACTTAGAGCTAGACAGACGCGGGGAACAACTATACAACACTTAAAACTAAACCGACACTTCCTATACTTAAAATAAACAACACAATAATTTCCGCATGAAATTGGAATCAAAACTGCCGTAGCAAAACATTGCCGCCTAAAATTAGGACTTCTCACAAATCAACACAAGTAAATTAACACGTGACCAACAAAACAAAATACACACATGACCGCCATCATTTTTACAAGTTAAATACCACTACACCACACGGGTGTCACACACACTAATTTACATGAACTGAGTCATAAACAATCACTAGGCTCAAAGCCAACATTTACATCATTAACACAACATTCCATCCATACGACATGCAATAATCCGTCACAAACATGGCGAACTCCCCAATTAATTATGGTTCAAAATAACCATCACAAAAAGAACAGGTTTGCTAAATGAAAGCTTAAAAGGACCAGTCGGACAACAGGACTGCCTAACAAAATAAGTCACCAGGCTAGACGGGCGATTCGTGGAAAATCTGCATATCTGTCAACCCACGTGTCGAAATAACCTCGGCCTCCCAAGGCATGGGATCCAGTCTCGAAGAAGCGTGCCCCAAAGCACAATAATACGTGTGTGTGTGTCAGAACAAAAAATATATCTCAGCATTTCCCCTAGGAAATCCAAGAATCAGCATATGGACAAGGAACAGCGGTCTCCTCGGAGCACCCGGCCTTTCCATCAAAATACAACAACAACAAATATGAGGACGGTAGGACCTCTACCCCTCTTCACGTAGAATCAAAACACACACCTGACACAATAACATACACAGAATCACACGTATGGGTTTGACAGACCCTGAAATAAAATGACATAAATATTTTCCACCTGCTGGCGCCTCCGTTCTATGCCTGTGACTATCGAACCTGAAAAGGACTCAAAAAAATCTAAAAAAAAATTAGAACTTAAGTGTTCAACAATTACATCTTAATTTGTTGCGCTCGGCAACCCTAATATGAATAATAACCTGTTCAGCAAACATCTTACAGTAATTACCTCCCTTTCCTATCAAAATATGAACTTTAATAAAGCACCACTTATCGAATGTAACGGGTTTCGCATCCGCATGGATAAATCTGGTACACGCGCCGTGTACACTAAATATGACTCCAAAGAAACATAATACACAACAAACAACTTTGGCCACGCGCCAACGTACATTTAAAACATTTAGTGTCGGTGCAAGAAAAACAATCTAAAACAAGAAAAAGAAAATGAACTATTTACAAACTTCCCCCGCCGTATCTAACTACATATTGAATAATCAATTTTTGTACATCACCGTATCAGCTTGTAGAACATATAACTTCCATCTCGGCCCATTTCCCTACGGGAAATTAGCCCTCCATCGTTGTCTTCGTAGAAGCGTTGGACATCACTCCGGCTCCTGACCACACGTCGGACATCTTGGTGTAGTCTCCTCGACAGAAAAGTTCAATGTTATTATAAATTGACCTGGCTATAATCGCTTGTGAGTTACTAATTTCGCCCACGATTGTCCTATGCGATGAATCAACGAAGAATTTCCCTAGCTCTCGCTTACACACGCACAATACAACACTTGAAAAATACAATAAAAATTTATATGAACTATACACTTCAAACCCATCGTCACTGGCTTGACAATACAAGTTTTAAATCTGACTGTCTCGCAGTCGTTATCTCGCTCGGTAATCTCTACTGCTCTGCGTGGACCTTCGCTCGTGTTGAGCGCTAATTGGAATGTTACTCAAGTCTTGCCCCTAAGAGCTGAAAATAGTTGTCTTCAAAATAAATTTAAGTACTTAAAATCACCACGCAAACTGGCGTGAAGTTAGCTCACCAGAGCTCAAAACAGTTGTCTTTAAATAATATCAGAACTTTAAAAATCACTACACAAACTGGCGTGAAGTTAGCTCACCAGAGCTCAAAACGAATAGACATCGAAACAGCGTCTCGTCGATCAATTTATTGGAAACTGACAGAGTGAGGAGGAGTGGGGTGAATTAAGAAAAATTTTCTCGAGTTTTCATCTCACACACATGGGACTAGTGTCAATCTTCATCATTTAATTCAAACGTCTCAGCGCACTCATGCGGAGATATTTCGGATCGGCGGTTCTTTAGATAATCAATTCCGCGCGCTTTTTACCAGTGACGCCACCCATCGCGTGGTTTTGGCTTGGTCTCTCCTGATTGGGTGATTCAATCGTAGGTCGGTTGCAAGGAAACTCGTGACCATCCCCTTACGACTCCAATTCTGGTGCATGTTGTTACACAATTTGGCCTTGAACTCAGCTTACCCGGCCGTCCTCAAGAATAGCTACCAAGCTCTGTTTCTGTGGCAATCATTGCAACACACTAACTTGCCTTCCTCTTTGTCAACTTCCACAAGTACTACCTGGGCCACAGTAATAATAATAATAAATCATGAATACTTATTTATCGCAGATTAATAAGGGTTCAATATGTAGGTCATAGAGTTATGTACTATTTATTTATTTATCGTATGATGAAAGGAGGAATATGTACAAAAATATATACAACAAGATACACATGATCTCATGTTTGTAAAATTAGAGTTCAATTTTAAGTTGTTGAATCCAATCGATGGCTTCTTGATTAAGCTGGTGGAGTTCTTGTATTGTCCCTTTGAATGCTCTGAGAGGACATTCGAAAGCTACGTGGTCCATAGTTTGCCGATCTTCTCCACAGTCACATTCAGGGGAGGACTTCCAGCCCCATTGATTCAGTATCGCTGCACACCTGCCTTGGCCCATTCTTATCCGGTTCAGTGTGCACCATTGACGTCGAGGTAAACGAAAACCTGCAGGTCGTTCCCAAGGAGTCACAATTAGATGGTGATGTGTCAGGGAGGTTTGTTCCTGCCATTGATTGTTCCAGGCATCTAGAATGTTGAAGTGATTATCCTAAAGGTTGACTGCTGTTCGCCATGATGGTTGTCTGGACTTCAGTCGCTGCGGTAAAGGTACTGCGAGCTCAGAGTGTATTGGCAGCGATGAGTTGTTTTCAATTCTCTTCCATGTGTTCAGCAATGATTGAAGTCTTCTCAGGGGTGGAGGTGGAATGTTACTTAGAACCGGAAGCCAATGTGTGTTTGTGGATCGCATGCATCCTGTGATGAGGCGCATTGCTTGATTGAGTTGTGTGTCAATAATTTTGGTGTGGGCACTGTTAAGCCAGGTAGAGCGACAATATTCTGCAACTGAGTATGTAAGAGCTAGGGCTGTGGATCTCAGAACTGTTGCGTTGGCACCCCAGGAGGTACCTGTTAGTTTCTGGAGTATGTTGTTCCGCGTTTTGATATTAGCTGCTAGGTTCTTTATGTGAGTTTTGTACGTCATTGACCTGTCCAGGATCATCCCTAGATATTTTGGATTGCTGCAGTGTTGAAGAATCTCGCCCCCGAATGTAACTGTAGGTTTGTAGTTCGCATCTTTGTTCCGCAGATGGAAAGTTGATACAACGGTCTTTTGAGGATTCGGTCGTAAACAATTCTGTTTGAAGTATTCGTCTAATATCTTCAGGTCTGATGTTAATGATGCTTCAGCTCCCGGGAATCGTTGATCCTGCACGATCAAAGTAATATCATCAGCGTAAATAAATTTTCTGGACTTGGTTACTGCAAGGTCGTGCGTGTACAAATTAAAAAGGAGTGGAGCCAACACTGATCCTTAGGGGAGTCCATCATTTACTTTGTGCACATTGCTTTTAGAGTTCTCTGAGAACACCTGGAAGTATCTGTTGTTCAGCATGTTGCCTATTAGGGTAGTTAGTTTCCGACATGGAATGACGCTGATGAGTTTGAGCAGCAGTTTATCACGCCAAACGGTATCATAGGCAGCAGTTAGGTCTAAGAAAACACAAATGCTTATCAACTTCTTCTCAAATCCATTTTCGATATGAGTTGCTAATGCTAGCACCTGTTCCTCACATCCTCTTCCTGGTCTAAATCCAGCTTGCTCCACAGGTACAACCTTGTTGATAGCGGAGGATATTCTGTTATGGATTAGCCTCTCCAGAAGTTTCAGTGTCACACTAAGGAGTGCAATTGGTCGGTAGCTTTCAACTTTTTAAGCATGTTTGTTTGGCTTTAGAATAGCAAGGATCTTAGTTTTCTTGAAGAGAGGTGGCAGATTACCTGTTTCTAAGATGTTTGAAAAGAAATTGGTCAACCATCTGATAGTAGCTGGGCCACAGTGTAAAAGGTACTCAGGGTAGATACCATCAACACCTACTGCCTTTCCAGGTTTTATGCTTTTCATGGCTTCCATAATCTCTTTCAGTTGGAACGATGCAGAGAACTCTGAAGTTTGTAGGGCTGACCGTTTTCTTGTAATCAGTAAATGTCTGACTTCCCTTTTTATGTGCTTATCCTTTGTTGATTTTGAGATAGAAATCATATGCTTGGCTACATCATCCAAATTTACACTGCATTTTTGTCGGACTGTGATTCTTGCTGTATCCAGTTTCCGGATTAAAAACCAGGCATTTCTGCTAGAGTGAGTACAGTCCAAAGATTCCACAGTCTCTTGCTATTTCTTACGTCTGTTTTCATTTAATGATTGTAGGAGATCAGAAGCAGTTATAGGATCACCATTATCTTCAAATTCTTTAAGTAGCCTCTCACTATCTTCGTTCCAGCCTGGGATGTACTGTTTACGATAACCTCTTGGTATGCACCGTTGTGCCGCAGCTTTTAAAACACCAATGAATCTGCTATAGTTGTTGAATGTTGGCTTTATCCATCTTATGTTGGAATCAGTCTGTTTCGAATACTCCGGCCAGTTAGCTTTGCTGAAGTTCCACCTTGGCTTTGGGTAGGAGAGGATGGTGGGTATGAAAAAGCCTGTCTCGAGAATTACTGGCCGATGTTGACTGTGGGGAAATCGGGTTAATACTGTGCGGCGCACCTCATTGGGATGTTTGAAGACTGCGTAGTGAAGCTTAGATCGGGTGTATATCCCTTATTCCATCGCGCAGAGAAGAACGTTGCCTTGTCTTTAGCATCATACACAAGTGTGAGGTTTTCTGTTTCCATCCAGTCAATAAGTTTTTGTCCATTTTCATCATTATGTACTGTTGCATGAAGATTATTGTGTACGTGTAGCATTCAAAATTCAATCGCATGATAAGGACACAAGACGTAACAAGGTGATTTTAAAATTTCGCACAGCTGCCATCTTGTGGTTATGGAAACAATTGAAATAAATTAGATGCCAGTGGATTAACAATCGTATAAGGGTTTACTGTACCAAGTTTCACTACACTCGGATGGTTAAATTGCGAGAAACGTCCATGTGAATATTTATACTACGCGTCGCAGCCATGTTGGATTTGTGATCACCATGTTATTTAAAGTCCTATAGGTGAACGTAAGTTCATAGCCCCTATGAACATAAAAAAATCAGTTTTATTGCTATAATAGATTCGTAGATATTCAGAGCCGTCTAAATATTTCGGACCGTCGCCATGTTGGATTGTTAAATGTATAGGCTATAGAGTGATGTACCATTAAAGGAAAATTATTGCGTACGTTCATTATTCAAACTTTCACTTCAATAGCATGATTACGACACAAGAAATAAAAACTTAATTTTAAAATTCGCACAGCCGTCATCTTGAGGATATGTAAACAATTGAACTAAATTAGATACCAGTGCATTCCAATGTGTATAAACATTTCCTGTACCAGATTTCATTGCGTTTGGAACATTAAATCGCGAGAAAGGTCTATTTAAACATTTTCAAATTCGCTTGGCCGCCATGTTTGTTTTGTAGTTAACCGGTTTTTGAAAGTCTTATAGATGAACATCCAGTAGTGCCCTTTATCTCCGTACCAAATTTCAGGGTGATACCGATAATAGTTTCAGAGATATAGAATGCCGGTGAAATATTTTGCACATCCGCCATCTTGTGGTTAGGTAAACAATTGAACCAAGTTAGATGTCGGTGCATTACAATGTGTATAAACATATACTGTACCAAGTTTTATTGCGTTTGGTTGGTTAAATCGCGAGAAACGTCTATTTAAATGTCGCAAATTCGCGTGGCCACCATGTTGGTTTTGTAGTTACCAGTTTTTCAAATGTCACACAGGTGAACTTTTAGTAGTTCCCTTTATCACCGTAAAATATTCCAGGGTGATATCGGGAATAGTTTCGGAGATATTGAATGCTGGTGAAATATTTCGCACAGCCGCCATGTTGGATTGGTGAGACGTAACAAAATTTGAAGAGCACGGTTGGGGTCGTCCTGAATAGTGCTTTGAACTTACCGAGTTTCATTGAAATCGCTCCAGCCGTTTAGAATATATTAGGGACACACACACACACACCTCACACACACACACACACACACACGCGCGGACAAAAGGTGATCTCACAAGCCTATTTTTTTTCAAAATTGAAAATAGGCTAAAAACAGGTGTAATCTTGAGAACCACTGCATGGATTTTGATGCGGTTTCCACCATTCTGTAAAGGATTTCTCGAGGAAAGTTTCTGTAGAAAGTAGAAAAACACTCATTTATGACCACAGGAAGTTCAGCAGTAACGATTTCAGTGAATCGAGTCGAAGAAAATCCTGTCGTCCGTGTGTCTTTTAAGCTTACGATGGGTAAATAGTTAAAAATATCTATATACTGTACTATGAGTGTAAGAATTGTTCAGCATGAAAAGTTCTACAAAATAGTCCGCGATAGCATATCTCTATTTTTAATACATCGCCCAGTATGACTGTTCTTACGTTTTCATCTCTTCCAACTATCTCCATTCAGTGGAAATTTTAATTACTAGCTTCGGAGCGAGCCTATCACCCCAGCTTCGGCCAGTATGAAACTGTGGAGTCGTGTCGAGTTAAGACTTCAGACAAGAGTATATGTGTTTGGAGTTTCGCTGTTCACCTCGGCTTTTCTGAATTGGGGCTGGTACCTGTCGTCCGTGCGTCTTTTAAGCTTACGCTGGGTATAGTGTCACAGATACCGGGCGAATTCGGGGCAGGTTGCAAGAATAAGTGTTAAAGATGTTTAATTTTATTTTTCAAAATGTCCGGTTAGGTTTAGCCTATATTGCCTACCCTGTGTATCTTTCAATCCCATTGAAATGATCTGGGCTCAAGTTGCGGAGAACAACAAGGCATTCAATTTAACAGAGCCTGAGCAACTTATTGTCAAATGCGGCTGAAGTTGCCGGATTTTTTAGAGCGTTAAAAATCCCTCAGTATGCCTTCCTTCGGAGGGGAAGTAAAGCCGGCGGTCCCATGTCATAGATTTATGGCATGTCAAAGAACCTTCCACTAATTACACCTGTGTGACGCTAAATTAATATAGGTTAAACAACGCTCTTAGATTCCTACGTTCGTCGCCAGAAGCCGACTGCGGTGGCGTCTAGTAGCCAAGTTCTGAACTAGTAGTCGTTGACGGTGGCGTTTGGCGGCAAAAGTAGGAACTACTTGAAATTCAATGTCTGCAGTCCTCACTTGAATTGAAAACAGATAACACACACTAATACAGTCATCACAATTAACACCGATTATCAGACAGATTCTACACACACCCAAAGTACACGGGGCTACATGACCGCGTTGTCGCAGCCCCTAAACTAAGGAACCAACCAACCATCCAAACTTATTGTCGAAAGGGTTGGATTAGTCACAGCGGAAAACAGGGCAAATGTGGTGTCTCGTATGGTATAGATGTTGAGCAAAGCACGGGATTGTGAAGGTATTGTTAATAATAATAATAATATCGTATGGCCTCGGGTGTCGGGTGCAAGCTTTGTTATTTGACACCCAGAGAGCAGCTTGCATGTCCAATTTTTTTGTTGTTCCTTGGAGCGCTATGAAAGTCAAAGAGGTTAGTTATTTACTGTAAGCTCCTTGAACTATAGGGCTTTCTAGTAGAGAATGGATGAACTTTTTGTGTTGGCGGAAAATCCCGAGATTAATTTTGCCATTATGAACACGGCCTACTGAATTCAAATGGGTTCTTTAACATGCCAACAACGTATGACATGCGTGCTGATTTTTTTTCGCCTTTCAAATATCACTTACCACGGCCAGGAGCGAACCTGCAAGCTTGAGGTAGTCCGACACCTTAGTTACCACCCACCCACCGTGGTAAGCTAAAGATATTGTTGACACTGCTGTAGACATAATCCCTTGGCGATTCTTCCTCCAGTGATGGAGATATGGATGTGATAGTCTCTACTATCTTCAGATGAGCGAGTTCACGTTGAGTAATACAGTTGTGTGTGTCATGTGCCTTGAAACTTCATATTCAACATTCATGATGAAAATCAACAAAAGTAAAACAAAAATATTGGAATGCAGCCGAAATTAATCAGAAACCCCTATTGCCGTCAAATTGGCAGGTGAAAAACTAAAGGAAGTAGACTTCTGTTACTTAGGAAGCAAAATATTCAGTGATGGACGAAGCAAAGAGGATATAAAAAGTAGGTTGGTTTAGGCTAGGAAAGCATTTCTACAGAAAAGGAATCTGTTGAGATCGAATATAGATTTAGGTATTATGAAGTCATTTTTGAAAACCTTTCTCTGGAGCGTGGCGCTCTATGGAAGTGAAACTTGGTCTATTGGTGCAGCAGAAAAGAGGAGAATTGAATTATTTGAAATGTGGTGTTACAGGAGAATGATGAAGATCAGATGGGTATATAGAGTAACAAATGGTGAGGTATTAAGACGAGTGGGAGAGGAGAGGAGTTTCTGGCGACTGCTAATGAAGGGCAGAGATAGGTGGTCGGACACTCAGAAATAGCAAGCTCTATTATGGAAGAAAGGGTCGAGGACAAGAACTGTAGGGATAGACAACGGTTAGGATTTGTTAAACAGATTGTCACGGATGTAGGTTGTGGTAGCTATGTAGAGATGAAACAATTAGCTCAGAACAGGGAGGCATGGACAGCTGCATCAAATCAGTCAAAAGACTGTAGACACAAACACACAGAACAACATTATTAGCTCAGTTCAATACAAGCACAAAGGAAATCCCCAGCCTTTAGGTGAGTGAATTGTTGAACTGTCTGTGTTTTTACAATCCATTGTATTAATGACCTTAAATCTAAACTCTAATATGTTTCAGCAGCAAGCGGTCTGGATGACGAGACACGCAGAAAGCTCGGTCAGCTGTGTTGGGAGACCATGTTTGGTCAGGAGCTTGTCAAGCTAACTGTCATGGACCTGGTTAGTATTTCCTCTGTACACTTGTGGAGCACATGTAACAAGCTATTTTCCAAAATTATGATGATTTTCTAATAATAATAATAATAATAAGTACCGACCAATGGTTTCGTCCAGGCAGTCGTCTAACCTAGTGGCCACCAATGGATTCGTCCAGGCAGTCGTCTAACCTAGTGGCCACCAATGAATTCGTCCAGGCAGTTGTCTAACCTGGCAGCGACCAATGGTTTCGTCCAGGCAGTTGTCTAACCTGGCAGCGACCAATGGTTTCGTCCAGGCAGTCGTCTAACCTAGTGGCCACCAATGGATTCGTCCAGGCAGTCGTCTAACCTAGTAGCGACCAATGGTTTTGTCCAGACACGTCGTCTAACCTAGTAGCGACCAATGGTTTTGTCCAGACACGTCATCTAACCTAGTAGCGACCAATGGTTTTGTCCAGGCAGTCGTCTAACCTAGTAGCGACCAATGGTTTTGTCCAGACACGTCGTCTAACCTAGTAGCGACCAATGGTTTTGTCCAGACACGTCATCTAACCTAGTAGCACCCAATGGTTTTGTCCAGGCAGTCGTCTAACCTAGTGGCCACCAATGGATTCGTCCAGGCAGTTGTCTAACCTGGCAGCGACCAATGGTTTCGTCCAGGCAGTTGTCTAACCTAGTAGCGACCAATGGGTTCGTCCAGGCAGTTGTATAACCTAGTAGCCACCAATGGTTTCGTCCAGGCAGTTGTCTAACCTAGTAGCGACCAATGGTTTCGTCCAGGCAGTCGTCTAACCTAGTAGCCACCAATGGTTTTGTCCAGACACGTCGTCTAACCTAGTAGCGACCAATGGTTTCGTCCAGGCAGTCGTCTAACCTAGTAGCGACCAATGGTTTTGTCCAGACACGTCGTCTAACCTAGTGGCCACCAATGGATTCGTCCAGGCAGTTGTCTTACCTGGCAGCGACCAATGGTTTCGTCCAGGCAGTTGTCTAACCTAGTAGCGACCAATGGGTTCGTCCAGGCAGTTGTCTAACCTAGTAGCCACCAATGGTTTCGTCCAGGCAGTTGTCTAACCTAGTAACGACCAATGGTTTCGTCCAGGCAGTCGTCTAACCTAGTAGCGACCAATGGTTTTGTCCAGACACGTCGTCTAACCTAGTAGCGACCAATGGTTTTGTCCAGACACGTCATCTAACCTAGTAGCGACCAATGGTTTTGTCCAGGCAGTCGTCTAACCTAGTGGCCACCAATGGATTCGTCCAGGCAGTTGTCTTACCTGGCAGCGACCAATGGTTTCGTCCAGGCAGTTGTCTAACCTAGTAGCGACCAATGGGTTCGTCCAGGCAGTTGTCTAACCTAGTAGCCACCAATGGTTTCGTCCAGGCAGTCGTCTAACCTATTAGCGACCAATGGTTTTGTCCAGACACGTCATCTAACCTAGTGGCCACCAATGGATTCGTCCAGGCAGTTGTCTAACCTAGTAGCGACCAATGGGTTCGTCCAGGCAGTTGTCTAACCTAGTAGCGACCAATGGTTTTGTCCAGACACGTCATCTAACCTAGTGGCCACCAATGGATTCGTCCAGGCAGTTGTCTTACCTGGCAGCGACCAATGGTTTCGTCCAGGCAGTTGTCTAACCTAGTAGCGAGCAATGGATTCGTCCAGGCAGTTGTCTAACCTAGTAGCCACCAATGGTTTCGTCCAGGCAGTCGTCTAACCTATTAGCGACCAATGGTTTTGTCCAGACACGTCGTCTACCTAGTAGCGAGCAATGGATTCGTCCAGGCAGTTGTCTAACCTAGTAGCGAGCAATGGATTCGTCCAGGCAGTTGTCTAACCTAGTAGCGAGCAATGGATTCGTCCAGGCAGTTGTCTAACCTAGTAGCGACCAATGGTTTTGTCCAGACACGTCGTCTACCTAGTAGCGAGCAATGGATTCGTCCAGACAGTTGTCTAACCTAGTAGCGAGCAATGGATTCGTCCAGGCAGTTGTCTTACCTGGCAGCGACCAATGGTTTCGTCCAGGCAGTTGTCTAACCTAGTAGCGACCAATGGGTTCGTCCAGGCAGTTGTCTAACCTAGTAGCCACCAATGGTTTCGTCCAGGCAGTCGTCTAACCTATTAGCGACCAATGGTTTTGTCCAGACACGTCATCTAACCTAGTGGCCACCAATGGATTCGTCCAGGCAGTTGTCTAACCTAGTAGCGACCAATGGGTTCGTCCAGGCAGTTGTCTAACCTAGTAGCGACCAATGGTTTTGTCCAGACACGTCATCTAACCTAGTGGCCACCAATGGATTCGTCCAGGCAGTTGTCTTACCTGGCAGCGACCAATGGTTTCGTCCAGGCAGTTGTCTAACCTAGTAGCGAGCAATGGATTCGTCCAGGCAGTTGTCTAACCTAGTAGCCACCAATGGTTTCGTCCAGGCAGTCGTCTAACCTATTAGCGACCAATGGTTTTGTCCAGACACGTCGTCTACCTAGTAGCGAGCAATGGATTCGTCCAGGCAGTTGTCTAACCTAGTAGCGAGCAATGGATTCGTCCAGGCAGTTGTCTAACCTAGTAGCGAGCAATGGATTCGTCCAGGCAGTTGTCTAACCTAGTAGCGACCAATGGTTTTGTCCAGACACGTCGTCTACCTAGTAGCGAGCAATGGATTCGTCCAGGCAGTTGTCTAACCTAGTAGCGAGCAATGGATTCGTCCAGGCAGTTGTCTAACCTGGCAGCGACCAATGGTTTCGTCCAGGCAGTTGTCTAACCTAGTAGCGACCAATGGTTTTGACCAGACACGTCGTCTACCTAGTAGCAGACAATGGCTTCGTCCAGATCGTCGATTTGGTCGGGGGCGTATATAAGGGGGGTGACCGCAACCCCACCCCCACCCCCGAATTTTTTTGTCGCATATAATCTTTGTTTATGAATTAAAACATTAAAAACTAATATAACCATGTACTATTGTTACTAAGTGACGTATGGCAACGTTGCAAAGCAAGGCGAAGGTAGAGCGATGTAAACAGTGTTTGCTCTGATCCTATGTGTAACTCTCCAGTGCCTTCGCTCTTAAGAACCTACCAAGAACAGCAACAAGTGTCCTTGAAGCGTGTGACAAAAGTTTTCTCCCTTAATTTTACACCCTTATCAAACTTTTGGCAAGTTCGCCTCTCTCTGTAGCTACTGGTACTGCCGAACGGAGTTTGAGTTGGTTGAAAACATACTTAAGTAATTCTACTGAAAACAGACTCAACGGTCTAGCAGTGTTACAGAGACATACACATCACTGTCGATGAAGTTTAAACCAATTTGGTAGTCTAATGCTTAAAGAAACCTTGACTTTATATTATAGTGTAAGTTGTAAATCAAAACAGCAATGTTAATCCATGTAAACACTATCAAGTAAGCGATAAAACGTAACATAAAATGGTCTTAGTTGTGTTTGACATTCTCTCTCTCTCTATGGTTAACAGCCGTGAGGCTGGTTGGCAGCAGCTCGCCATTCTTCCCGTCTCGCAGTCTTCCTCTTCAGTTCACAGTATGAGCCACAACCCATATCTTTCAGTATTTGACTCATGTACTCCAGTCTGGGTCTTCCTCTACAATTCTTGCCGTCTACTGTTCCCTCGATCATAAGCTTAATCAGTCCATTCTGTCGCAGTATGTGGCCCACGAGGTGATTCCTTCTTCTTTTTAAATATTTAAGGAAGCATCTTCTCTCTCCCACTCTTCTAAAGACTTCCACATTTGTGACCATTTCTTTCCAACTGATTTTCATAATCCTTCTATAGCACCAGGTCTCAAATGCTAGTAGTCTTATCCTCTCTCTCTCTCTCCCTCTCTCTCTCTCCTATTGTCCAAGATTCGCTGCCATATAGCGCGACGCTCCATACATAGGTCTTCAACATTTGTTTCCTCACATCAAGACTTATGTTCCTTGCAGTAAATAGGTTCTTCTTTTCATAGAAAGCGTTCTTGGCTTGGGCAATCCTACTTAATATCTCTCTGCTGCTTCTTCCATCATTCGTTATTTTACTTCCCAGATAATTAAACTCATTCACTTCTTGTATCTTTTCATTTCTTAAATCTATTGATGTCTGGTTTTCACCATTTCTACTGCAGACCAAAATTTTTGTTTTATTTGTATTTATTCTCATATTAAATTCTTCCTCCATTATTTTGTCCATCTTGCTCAGGATCTTTTGTAAGTCTTCTTCACTTTCTGCAATTAGCGCTATGTCATCAGCAAACCTTATCATGTCAACTTTTTCTCCATGAATATTCACTCCTGTGGCAAATTTTTCTCTTACTTGGTCGATCGCCTTTTGTACATATATATTGAATAGGTATGGGGAAAGGGAACAACCCTGCCATACACCCTTTCTGATGTGTGCTGTTTCTTCCTTGCTACCACAACAAACTATTCCAACTTCTTGCTTATAGATATTGTAGATGAATCTTCTGTCTCTAAAGTTGATACCTGTTTGATGAAGAATGCTGAATAGAACATTCCAGTTCACATTGTCAAACGCCTTTTCAAGGTCGACGAACGCTAAGAAGGTAGGTTTGCCTTTCTTCATCTGCTTCTCTATCACTTGCCTCAATGCTAAGATTGCTTCTCTTGTTCCTACTCCTTTCCTAAAACCAAATTGATCATCAGATAGGTTTTCATCGATTTGTTTTTCTATTCTCTTCATAATAATTCTGGTGACCATTTTTGATGCATGACACACCAGACTCAATGTTCTATATTGTTTACATGACCTTGCATTTGATTTTTTAGGTATAGGTACTATTATGCATTTCACAAAGTCTTCAGGCAATTCTCCAGTCTTGTAAATAGTACATATTAAGTTGTACAGTTCCTTTTTTTAACTTGTCACCTGATTGTTTCAATAGTTCTCCTGGTATGTTATCAACTCCAAGAGCTTTCTTTCCTTTGAGGTCCTGCAATGCCTTCTCAAACTCTTCCTCCATAATAGGTGCCCCCAAGTCTTCCTCTGTTATTTCATCTTCTTTCTCAATGGGCAAGTTAACACAGTTTCCACTGTATAGTTGTTCCAAATATTCTTTCCATCTTTTCACTGTCATTTCGTCATCATAATATTAACTTCCCATCTTTGTCCTCAATGCTCATTGTTTTTGGCTTCCTTGTTTCAAAGAACCTTGTAATATCTTTATAGGCCACATCTATTTGTCCAGATTTCATGTTGTTATTTATGCCTGCACAGATTTCCATTAAATGCTGTTCCTTGTCTTGTTTTGCCCTCTTATTTATCTTGTTTCTTAAGGTCTTGTATTTTTGCTTTTCATTCTCATCATTTGAGTTTTTATACTGTCTTCTTTCCTTTATCATATCCACAACTTCTTGACTTATCCACTCTTTCCTATTTTTTATTTATTTTTCCTAAAACAGTTTCTGTTGAGTCTAAAATGCTCTTCTTTATTTTGATCCACTTCTCTTCTACTGCCAAGTGTTCTTCAATGTCTCTTATGTTATTGTTTGTTTCATCCATATAGAGTATTTGAGTGGACTCATCTTTAAGCTTAGAAATATCCCAATGTTTATTTTCTTTCTTCTTTAATCTTTTGAACTTTAATTCACAGCGTATGACGACTGGGTTATGGTCGCTGTCGACATCAGCTCCAGGGTAACTTCTACTATCTTTCACCTTGTTCTTAAATCTTTCCTTTACTAATTTGTAGTCTATTTGGGCCCTTCATAGGTCTCCCGGAGCTTTCCAAGTGTATCTCCTCCTTGGATGGTGTTGGAATATAGTATTCGTCATAACTAATTTATGCTGTATACAAAATTCTACAAGTCTCTCGCCTCTCTCATTTCTTCTCCCCAATCCGTTTTTACTAACAACATTTCCTTCAGTTCCTTCTCCGACAATTGCATTCCAGTCACGAAGTAAAATAAGGTTTTCTTCCCCCTTTATTTCAGCTATAAGTTCACTTAGATCTTCATAACATTTCTCTACCTCTTCATCAACCTCTTGTGTTGTCGGCATATAAACTTGGTCTATCACAGTATCCTTTGGTTTACTTTCGATCCGTACTAAAATTAATCGTTCATTATATTGCACGAATCCCTTTACTCTGTTTCCTATAATAATAAAGGATATATATTCAAAAAAAGCTTCATATAAAATGTTCTATCAATACAAAAGATAATACAAAGGTAGGAATCACCAGCTACATAACCTAAAATGGTTATTGATTGATTGGTTTGACATTAACCAAATATAAAACATCACAACAAATTGGTTGAAAAAGTGATGCTAGAGAGCCTTAAAACTCATCATTTTCCACCAAATTATACAAAAGTTTCCCGGGGAGAACCCCGGACCCCCTATTATTTGTGGCCTATACCATGCCCCCTAACCCCCGGTTGGGCACCCCCAAAATAAAACTCTATATACGCCCCCGGATTTGGTGTTTAAATTAAACAGTGTTTCACAAGCGTAAGTCTCTTCAGTTTTAACGACGGAATAGTAATGTTGAAATTTAGCATTTATCGTCTTGCATGTTGGCCACGTAATTCGTTGTTATTGTTCTAATTTAAATGTTCTCCTTTCCTTTGATCATTTTTCATTGGAGTGAGAATTTCACCCAGATATTTAAATTAATTTACAATTATAATTTGTTTGTTATTGTGAAATAAAATAGCTGGTGCTGTGACTTTGGAGATTGGACTATTATTTGTGCTTTTTGATATAAAATTTGTAATTCAACTTTCTTTTTGCTATGAGTTCAAGTTATTCTGCCCGCGTTGTCGCAGCCCCTAAACTAAGGAACCAACCAACCAACCATTATCTATGCGCGCGCGAGTTAACACGGCAAGCTTAGTCAGCTGTGACTGGTGCAGATCGCGGGCGCGCGTACGTGGTTCAGCCAGCGGTTGGCGTGCTTCGCTGACTCATATCGTTAGTTCACACGTGTTTTGTCATTCATATGGACGTGTATCTGCAAAGCTTAGACGTTAGTGTTACACGTTCAGTGAGTATTGTGATTACTGTGATTGTTGGTCATGCCTAGACACCAATTCACATTGCGCGAACGTGTGTATATCCATAATTCGTATATGAAAAGCAGAAAATCTTGTTCTGAAACAAGACGAAAATTTCGAATCAAGTTTCTAGGAAGACCTGTGCCTAATGCCAGTACAATTAGAAGGCTCGCTAAACGATTCAAGGAAACAGGCTCCGTAAATAATAAAAGAAATGCCAGACATTCTTTCATCAGAAGATGTCAGGTGTGTGTTACAAGAGAGGGAGGACATTTTTAGCATCGCCTATGAGAACTGTAAGTACACATTATTGAACCTGTTTGGTAAAAGTGTGAATGTGCGCGCCACCACCGGCTGAACCGTGTACGCGCGCCCGCGATCTGCGCCAGTCACAGTCGGCTAGCGTGCCGTGTTTATCGGGGCGCACATAGATAATGACCTTGTATAATAATAATGTATATGATGCTTACTTGATTTATAGAAATTAGCTATAAATTACTCTATATTCATCTCTTCCTAGGTCATCACCATTGTGTCCACTTTAGTGATCGACTTTATCCGAGCCATCTTCGTGCGTGTGATGAACCACTGCTGGTGCTGGGACCTGGAGAAGCAGTTCCCTCAATACGGAGACTTTAAGATCGCGGAGAACATCCTCCATCTGGTGAACAACCAGGGTATGGTGTGGATGGGTATGTTCTTCTCGCCTGGCCTACCCGTGCTCAACCTCATCAAACTCACCATCCTCATGTATCTGCGTTCATGGGCCGTGCTCACTTGCAACGTTCCTCACGAGGTCGTCTTCAGAGCATCCAGGTACTCTTATCTCATCATCTCAGCCTTCGGTGGTAGCATGCTGAGCTTCTATGCCTAAGATCGCGGGGTCAAACCCAGCCGAAGTCGTCCGAATTTTAAAGAGTCTTAAAAATCCCTCAGTATGCCTTCCTTCAGAGGGGAAGAAAAGCCGGCGGGCCATGTCATAGATTTATGGCTTGTATAAGAACCTTTCACTAACTACAATATTGTGTAAAGACAAATGTGTAGGTTAGACTCGATTGTTGTTGTTGTTGTTGTTTGAGTCTTCAGTCTTTTGACAGGTATTATGCAGCTTTCCATGCCTCCCTGTCCTGACCTAATCGTTTCATATCTACATATCTTCATCAGTGGCGGTTCTTGCTATAGCGCAATGGCGCAATGAACCCCCATTAAATTTGACAATATATTTAGCATTTTGTCCCTATACGTAACAGAAATATTTGTCAGGAAACAGCGCGGAGTTCAAATGCAGTTAACGAGCGCGAGGAAGTGAAGCCAGCGCAAGATCTGGTTTGAACCCCCAGTCTTGGCCAATCTTTCCTGCAGAGAATAGGCGAGTAAGGTAGAGCGGTGGCATGGAACATGTAGCGGGGGTTAGAAGGAAAGGGAACAGTGGATACAAGCCAAACTTGTATCCATCCTAGACGCATGCGCAATAAGATTGCTGAATTTGCTCACTAGTCCAGCGTCACAAGCCCTTCAATGTTGCGGAAAGGTATACACTCCGCCATCTCTTGACGTTTTCGTAAAATAATGCGGCCAATGTGAACATACAGCGATAGTGCACCAGGGCGCTTTTGAAAGGGTGCTTCATGGCTGCCACATTAGACTGTTTATATGCATCCGTAATTTATCCATGAATTTATCTATATAAAGTAAACTACCTAGCTATTTATTGTATTTGAAGGCTAATTAAATAAACGATTCAGTTAGATTGAAATAATACCAATAAAATAGCGGAAGAAGGAGTCTTGTTAGTTGTTCTCCGGAGTTATCCAACTCACTACTGTAGTTCCACTATTTTCTCAGGTTTAAGTTAGTCACACTGTCAAGTGCTGGAACGTAAATCACTTTCAGTATTTCCTTGTGCCTATTAATTGCGTGAAATTAGTGACTCTGTAATTCGATTATTTTTCAGCGTCTCCCAGGGGCTCACATCTAGTGGGACATGGGTTGGCGACCACGGGACCCCAGCTGAGTCTGGCATTGCTTCCACTTACTTGTACCGGGCTCCTCACTGTCTTCTTTCCTGTCGACCTCTCTTAGTCAACTCTTGTTGTCTTCCGACCCCGACGGTATTAGGGTATCCGAGGCCTCGGGAGTCTTTTACCTTCCCGCCTTCATTGGCCCTTCTCTCACCTTTCATGATCTCTCATTCTTCGTGGGATCAGCCTTCTTTTCATTATAGTTCCGTTTCTCTTTAGGATTCCTGGCCTGTTTTTATGAATTGGCTCCCGGTATCTCTAAATTACATTTTGTGAGTTTTTTTTTAACTCAAGCACATTTTGTATGTTTTTCAATCTACATTGCACTTTGTAAGTATTTTCGACATAAACTCCATTTTGTAAGTATTTTCAATCTCAATTGCATTTTGTAAGTACAGTATTTTGAGTCGCTGGCTTCCACATATTGTGAGTATGTTGAATCTACCATACATTTTGTAAGCATTTTCAAATTCAGTTGCATTTTGTAAGTATTTTGAATTTCAATTGCACTTTGTGAGTATTTTGAATCAGAACCGGCCTTTTTCAATCTCACTTGCATTGTGTATTTTCAATTCCAATTGCATTTTGTAAGTATTTTGAACCTCACTTGCATTTTGTACGTATTTTCAAATTAAATTGCATTTTGTAAATATTTTGAATTTCAATTGCATTTTGTTGAGTATTCCGATTCTACATTGCATTTTGTAAGTAATTTGAACCTAAACTACATTTTGTGCGTATTTTTTAACCTAAATTCCTTTTGTGAGTATTTTCCTTCAAAATTACCTTTACCTTTTATAAGTATATCCATTCTCCACTTTGTGACCCATTTCAATCTGATACTCGATTGCTGTAAGATTTGAAGTGTTGCATGTTCTTAACCAGGCTCATTACCAGATGGAGCCTGTCATACAGGTGCGTGTTTGTGCGTGTGTTTGTGAGAGAGAGATCGAGAGAGAAAACTTTGATCTTCACTAATAATGCTGATCCAGGGTTCAAGTTCTGGTTGAGGTGAATGATTTGAACTCACTGTGTTTGAAATCGCTCATTGTAATGTTCATAACAATTTGTACGAAGTTTGAGGTATCACATGTATACTGTTTATCTTTGTAGTAGATTAAGGGTCCGCCATTTGAAGTGAGTGCTCTTTTCTATTGAACCCCCCGTCCAGAAAGTCACGAGCCGCCACTGATCTTCATATCTTCCTTCCATAACTAAGCTTGCTATTCCTGGGTGTCTTAGTAAGTGTCCTACCAACCTATCTCTCCTCTTCATTAGCAGTCGCCAGGAACATCTCTCCTATCCCACTCGTCTTAATACCTCTTCGTTTGTAATCTTATCTACCCTTCTGATCTTCACCACATTTCAAACGCTTCAATTCTTCTCTTTTCTGCTGCACCAATAGTCCAAGTTTCACTTCCATAGAGCGCCACGCTCCAGACAAAGGCTTTCAAAAACGCCTTCCTAATACCTAAATCTATATTCGATGTCAACAGATTCCTCTTTTGCAGAAATGCTTTCCTCGCCTGAGCTAAACTACTTTTTATATCCTCTTTGATTCGTTCATCGCTGGTTATTTTGCTTCCTAAGCAACAGAAGTCTCTTACTTCCTTCAGCGTTTTGATTAACGCTCTATTAAGTTCCAACGTTCGCCGTCAGGTGCCGGTTGCGGTGGCATCTAGTAGCCAAGTTCACAGCTAAGTTACGGTAGCATTTGGTAGTCTATTGCCAGAACTGACATGTATTCTGTCTTATTATGTATAGTAATTTTGCACAGTTAATGCGCGTTTCTTTAAATAATAATATTCTCTCATTTTACGTCATATTCAGCTAGTTTTTGGGCATATTTGTTTGCATATTTAGTACTCGTTTTTATGCCTAAGGGGGGGGGGGGGGGGACATATGCAAAATTGCACTCCAGTAAAAGAAGTATTGTAACGCCCAGAGTTTTAAAGATAACGCTATATAATCTTAATCACATGACTATCAGTGTGCTAGCCATGTCTGTGTTGATTTTTGTGGTGATAATTCAAATGGTTCTTCAGCTAGGAATATTTGAATTTTCTGAAACATGTACCCTTAATATGTACCTTTTCTACGAAACCATCACATTGTAAGTTACAAAATTTGAAATGTAATATCGACAGACCAGGTTAAAGATATCTGTCGAACAAATTTTTGATATCTTATTTACCTTATTTTTAACAGCACTTCAAAATCTGATGGACTTAAAATCGAAAATATGTTCTTTAAAAAAATTGTCCCAGGAAGTTATTTAGAATAATGGTTTACATCAGCATACCAAGTTTCATCACTGTATCTTTGATGATGTAGGAGAAAAGGTACAATAAACTTACAAAACTGTAAGTTATGGAAAACTTGAATCAAAGATTTGAGTTTGTTTATATTGCCGCTCATCTTATGAATTAGTATAGACCATAACCATTCTACTCTGATTCCTCTTATTCCTCCAGCTGTTTTGACAACTCATCCTTTTTAGGTCAAACAACTTCTACTTGGCCCTACTCCTCACGATGCTGTTCCTGTGTGTGCTGCCCGTGGGTTACGCCATTGTGTGGGTGGCTCCATCTTGGCACTGCGGTCCTTTTGCTAACCAACAGCGCATCTACCACCTGATTACTCATAGTCTCTACAAGGTGCTACCTCGGTCCTTACACAAGGCTCTGGATTATATCGCGTCACCTGGGATAGTCATTCCCCTACTCGTCCTACTGGTGCTCATTATCTACTACCTGCTGTCCCTCACCGGTGCTCTTCGCGAGGCCAACAACGACCTTAAGGTAATCACTAAGGTTCGGATGTTAAGGAAAAGTAATATTTTTTACGTGAGCTCATTTAACTCGAAATCTGAAAAATAAGTTTGAATGACGGGTCCCTGACCACGTTTAAAGCAATTTAATGTGCCTATAAATGCATATTTCGGCAATTTTTATTGTTTTGGTCATATTTTAGTGATATAAGGTCATATTTGGTTATAATTTCAGCATTTTTATTTTTATTGAGGCGTCGTTAACAAGGTACGTGTTATCTGCGTCGAGTTTCAAACACAGTATTTCCGAATAGTGCAGTAGATATATTTTTCTTTCTTTTCCCGGAACAGGCAGATAGCAGGTTTAAAAGACCTGATTCCAAGAAGGCGCTCCTCTACGGACGTCTTTCAGCACATCTTTCTGGACAAGTTAGATTGCGACACTGTACTCATGAGGTCACGGAGCATGACGATAGTGTGCTTCCACCTTTCACAAGGATGTCACTCCAGTAGATATATTTAGCTCAGAAGCAATTAGCAAACAAGGAAATGCCATGTTATGTCTCGCCCAGTTCTTCCTTGCAGGGCCGAGTGAAAGCTCCCTTGCTCTTTCACTACCAACGAATTTCAACAGTTGGTCACACTTGTACTACTGTAGTGAACCCCATTATGCCGAACGTTAAGTGTAGTGAAGCTGTAAAGTTCAGAAAATATGTGAAAGAGTTCGGTGAAGAGACGCAGTTTTTAGGTCATATTTAGCTAGTTTTAGGGCATATTTGCTTGCATGTTTTGTGCTTCTTTAGGTCTTGAACTTGCGAACACTAGAATCACATATACTGATATAGTCGCGACGGCTAGTGTAGGGCTGGTACTTTTAAACGATTAATTTCAACTTTCGTGATTGATTAATCGAAGCAGAAATATAAATTAACTAACGGACCCGTGTGAGAAATCTCGCATGTTCATAAACCACACTTTCCCCAATAGGTTTATAGTGAGAGACTTATTTTCCTACAGCAACAGTATCTGCAAATTGCACACTTCATACATTTCTTTTAAAGTAATTTTTTAAAGAAATTATTAGTACATTATGCAACGAGCCTATAATGGCTATAATTAAGACACGAGTATTTTTTATAAAACGAGCGTATGCGAGTTTTATAATTTCCATACGAGTGTCTTAATTACCATTATAGGCGAGTTGCATACGACTGTTTATGTTCGACGATAATTATAACTTTATTGTATGTTTTAACATAAATATTCATAAATATCTGTTGAGAGTCAGCTACTGGAATTTTGTGATCGCAGAGCGAGCGTCGGGTGTTATATCTCTGCCTTTCAAGAGCTTTGAACGACCGACGCATGCGCTCTGTGTGTTTGCAATGCCATATGCAAACCATATGTTTACATCTGCCGTCCCTCAGTAATATTGTCACCGGTGTCAGTTGAAGACAATGCGCTGTGTAGAAATTGGTGTTGGTGATTTTAAGGTACAGTGCTATTTCTTGTCTCATATTCGCCAGTTTATTTACGCGAACATATGGACGGTGGGTATTCCATGTCGGTAATTTATTATAGTTCGATGTTGTGTTTATGTCCGACATGTTGGATTTTGAACGCATGCGCGAAGTTATCGTTACCTAATTGGTCAATGAACGAGCTCTGATTGGCTGGAGAAACTGTATCATAATGGAAAACAGTGTTATAATGACCATCATTATGATACAGTTATCTGACACATAATAGTGAGGGTCGAACATAAAGATATTTATGAAATTACTGTTTCTAAAATCCATGCAACATGATAAAGAAAAGACCTCATAATGTTAAAATGACATTAAACAGGCGTCACAGCGGCCAAAATGTGAAGTGGACAGCAATTATGGAGCGTATTTTCCTACAGAAACAGTATCTGCAAATCGCACACTTCGTAATTTTTTTTATAAAGTCATTTCTTTTTAGAAATTATAGATATTTATGAAATTAGAGTGCAATTTGTCACTGCTAATGTCTATTCTCTTTCATTTGAATGCTCATTTGTCACGATCGGTCACTTTTGAGCACCGCAGGAGGGATCTATACTACTGACATAATACACACATCAAAAAAAGTTTTGCATCACCTCGGTTCCAAGAGTTCCGGAACCTTTAAATACAAAGGGAATAGAGATCAACACAAACAACATTTCAGCTCGTTTTATTGCTCATGAGACCCACACATTGCATGTTGTACCATCATACAGCTAGACTTTCAGCATTTGTGGTCCAGATTGCAGTACACACCACTACCTCTAATACCCAGTAGCACGTCCTCTTGCATTGATGCATGCCTGTATTCGTCGTGGCATACTATCCACAAGTTCATCAAGACACTGTTGGTCCAAATTGTCCCACTCCTCAACGACAATTCGGCGTAAATCTCTCAGAGTGGTTGGTGGGTCAAGACGTCCATAAACAGCCCTTTTCAACATATCCCAGGCATGTTCGATAGGGTTCATGTCTGGCGAACATGCTGGCCACTGTAGTCGAGCGATGTCGTTATCTTGAAGGAACGCATTCACAAGATGTGCACGATGAGGTCGAGAATTGTCGTCCATGAAGACAAATGCCTCTCCAATATTCTGCCGATATGGGTGCACTATGGGTCGGAGGATGGCATTCAGGTATCGTAAAGCCGTTTCGGAGCCTTCCATGACCACCAGTGGCGTACGTCGGCCCCACATAATGCCACCCCAAAACATCAGGGAACCACCACCTTGCTGCACTCGCTGGACAGTGTGTCTAAGACGTTCAGCCTGACCAGGGTGCCTCCAAACACGTCTCCGACGATTGTCTGGTTGAAGGCATATGCGACACTCATCGGTGAAGAGAACGTGATGCCAATTCTGTGGGGTCCATTCAGCATGTTGTTGGGCCCATCTGTACCGTGCTGCATGGTGTCGGGGTTGCAAAGCTGGACCTCGCCATGGACGTCGGGAGTGAAGTTGCGCATCATGCAGCCTATTGCGCACAGTTTGAGTTGAAACACGACGTCCTGTGGCTGAACGAAACGCATTATTCAACATGGTGGCATTGCTGTCAGGGTTCCTCCGAGCGGCAATCCGTAAGTAGCGGTCATCCACTACAGTAGTAGCCCTTGGGCAGCCTGAGCGAGGCCTGTCATCGACAGTTCCTGTATCTCTGTACCTCCTCCATGCCCGAACAACATCGCTTTGGTTCACTCTGAGACGCCTGGAAACTTCCCTTGTTGAGAGCCCTTCTTGACACAAAGTAACAATGCGGACGCGATCGAACTGCGGTATTGACCTTCTAGGCATGGTAGAACTACAGACAACATGAGCAGCGTACCTTCGTCCTGGTGGAATGACTGAAACTGATCGGCTGTCGTACCCCCTCCGTCTAATAGGCCCTGCTCATGCATGGTTGTTTACATCTTTGAGCAGTTTTAGTGACATCTATGAACAGTCAAAGGGACTGTATCTTTGATACAATATACACAGTCAACGTCTATATGCCGGAGATCTGGGAACCGAGGTGATGCAAAACTTTTTTTGATGTGTGTATATACGAGAAATCTCGTATGTTCATAAACCACACTTTCCTCGCAATTCGTCACTGCTAATGTCATTTGTGTGCTGAGTCCATTGATTGACAGCTTAACTGTAACACTCACCGGTTATTCGATATTTATGAAATTATATGATTTGAGTACCGGTACTCATTCCTTTGATTTACTGTTTCTGAAATCCATGCAAAATGATAAAGGAAAGACCTCAGAATGTTAAAATGACATGAAACAGGCGTCACAGCGGCGAAAATGTGAAGTGGACAGCAATTGTGTAGCGCATTTTCCGCCACAGACTTTTTCACCAGAGAAATAGTAGAGAACAACCTGCTGCAAACACCAGCATATGAAGGCCACATAAGAGAAAGGCAAATGAATAGATGAAGAGTTTTATCTAAAGCCAGCCATGAATACGGATCAATGGAAGGAACCACGAAGTTTTGGTTGAACAGGTGGCATTTCGCGCCAATCTGAAACTCATTAAGTCGCAATTGTTGTCGCACAAAACTAAACTCAAAATTTACAAGACCTTGCTTGATCAGACCAGTGTTAACTTATGGCTGAGATATATTGAATATGACGGTTCAGGATTGCAATAAACTTAGGGTGTTTGAGAGGAAATAATACGGAGAATTTATGAGACGTTGGAAAAGACAATTATGCTTGGAATTATGGAAGGGTCTCGGAGACGAGGGCAGCCAGCATTGAGATGGATCGACTCCATCAAATCCAACATGTATATGTCACTGAAGGATCTGAAGTATATGGCTGAAGACCGAATCATATCCCTCAGGGCAGCGTAATTGGAACTTTGTTATTTTTGGCGTTTATAAATGACTTACCAAATGGGAATCGTAGTGATTGTCGATTGTTTGCGGATGATTGTGTAATATATCGAATGATACATGACTCACAAGACAATGCAGTACTTCAAGATGACCTGAACCTGGTCTATAAGTGGGCGATTGAAAATAAAATGAAAATAAACACAAGAAAATGTAGTATAATAAAAATAGGGAAAGTGCGAAGGCAAGATTATCAATATAACATTGGCTCGGAAATACTTGTAGAAGAAGATTCTTGCAAATATTTGGGCGTTCACGTAAGAAATGATATGAAATGGAGTAGTCATATAGGATGTGTAGTTTCTAAAGCTTACAAATCTCTGCACTTTGAAATGAGGGTATTAAAAGGAAGTAGTACCTCTGCTAAAGAATTAGGATATTTGTCACTTGTAAGACCTATTCTGGAATACGCCTCGGCGGTTTGGGATCCATATCAAATAGGGCTCATAAATGAGTTGGAAATGGTACAAAGAAAGGCCGCTAGATTTGTGCTCAGTGACTTTAATCCCAGGAGCAGTGTGAGCCGTGTGTTAAAGAAACTTGGGTGGGAATCACTTGAGGCTAGGAGGATGAAATCTAGACTCTGTGCTATGTACAACACGTATACAAATCAACCAGAATGGGGTGAGCTTAGCAAACGTATGGAAAAGCCCACTTACATGGGTAGGAGCGATCATCCTTTCAAAGTTAAGGGCCGACCACAGCGAACAAATTATGGTAAATATTCTTTCGTAAACCGTGCCATTGATAATTGGAACTCTCTACCTGCCGCAGTCTTAGAGCCTTTTCCCAAACATATAGGTGTGTTTAAGAAAAGACTGACTATTTGTGTAAATACTCCAGTTTAATTGTTAGTGAATTGTTATGTATAATTATTTATTTGTTATGTATATCTAATTTGCCACCGGGGGACACACCCCCAATTGCAAATAAACGAATAATTGAAATGAATATGGAGACAGTCCATCCATGCAGTCGCCAGGAGTCGACGCCGTCTTGATGGCACCTGATCATCATCATCATCATCATCACTGGATAGAAGAGAATGGAGGATACGAACTAATAGGGAAATAGATGAAATCCTCAAAAGTGAAGACATTGTTCGATATATAAAATCACAAAGACTACGATGGCTGGGCCACATTGAAAGGATGGAAGACAAAAGAACACCGAAGATTATATATATATATATAGCCAGAATGGAAAGAAGACGACGCCCTGATAGACCAAGGAATCGATGAAAAGATGAAGTGCAAACAATGAACGTACGACCTTGGAGAACAGCTATCCAAGATCGATGGAAATCTGTGGTTGGGAAGGCCAAAGCTCACACCGGGCTGTAGTGCCAGACAAATTAGAAGAAGAGAACGAAGAAGAAGAAGAAAAGGGAGCATTTTGCTCAGCGATCTAACACAATCTCCACTATAAGAACCACATCACACAGACAATGAACTAGAAGTAACTACTCCTGTAAATCGTGGGATTTTTAAGAGCGTTAAAAATCTCTCAGTATGCCTTCCACCATAGATTTATGGAATGTTTAAGAACCTTCCACTAATTACACCTGTGTGAAACTAAATTCTAAGTTAAACATTTGACAAACGCTCTTAGGTTCCTACGTTCGTCGCCAGGAGCCGACTGCGGTGGCATCTGGTAACCAAGTTCAGAACTAGTAGTAGTTGACGGTGGCGTTTGGCGGCAAAAGTAGGAACGTCTTGAAAGAAAAAATCATGCAATGTCTGCAGTCCTTACTTGAATTGAAAACAGAAACACACACTAATACAGCCAACACAATTAACAAAGGTTATCAGACAGATTCTACACACACCCAAAGTACTCGGAGCTACATGACCGCGTTGTCGCAGCCCCTAAACTGAGGAACCAACCAACTCCTGTCAGGCGCGGATCTCGAGTTTGGTTTTGTAGGGGGGAGTCAGAGAGAATCCAAATCACTAAAAACGCAATCACAAAATAACCAAACGTACAAAACCAGACCAATTTTATTTGCAAGCTACATGGATAGAAATTTGATGCGTTTAGCGCACCAAAAATATTCGTACAAATTGCAATGGCGTGTTTTGCAATTTTTATATCGAGCTTCGAAAAAGTATCAAGGTACGTTACAGTTTCGGCAAGTCGAGATGGTACCGACAAAGGGAGAAAGTCGCAGCTTAAATTGCCAACCATGCTTGCAGTTTGGACATCGGCAAAATTTTTTGGTGAGAGAAAAAGCCCCAAATTCCTATCCGTGCATTGCTGCTCAATCATCGTGACATCACTATAAACATCGATTCGGTAATCACAAAGTTTGCTAAACATAAATAGACGAGTTGATTTTGTTATATAAATAATCGTATTTATATAACAGGTATGAAGTTGTAAATATGTACAGTTGTAGCAGAACAAAATAATTCCAATAAAGATATTTCAATATTGAATAAAATGAAAAAAACTATTTTTCAGTTAAAATTCGTTAAGTTTTATTTGTCTGGTTATTGTGTTTTCGTTTTTTGAGTTTGCAGAAAAATTTGGTCCCCGTTTGGGGGGGGGGGTCATGCCCGCATGACCCCCCCTCTCTTGAATCCGCTCCTGACTCCTGTAAATTGTCGTGGAAAGTAAATTCTCATACCTCAACTTATTTTTCTGTGTACAGATTCAGCTACGTCGGGAGCGCACTGAGGAGCGGCGGAAGATGTTCCAACTGGTGGATCGCCGGAGACGTACAGACAGTAACGATACACCCTTCTCTCGCTGGCGGAAGATACTGCCTGTGATGCCGAGCAGCAAACCTGGCAGTCAGCTAGAGGAGGGAACTACTGGTGCTCCTAATACCGGACCAGCACTTGCGAACGCCAGCACAAACAAGACAGAGGCTAACCGAGCTGGTAAACTGCACTGATTTATATTCCGCGTTGTTCCATCAATTTGTGAATTGGATCCATCCACCAATTACAGTTCTTGTACATAGGTTGTATTTTTAATAGTGGCAACTATGCTGTAACAATGATCCATCAGTCGCTAGTCTAGTCCAATGCCCTTGGTTGACAGTGTGTACAGGGCTGTATTTCTAACTAGGCTAAGTAGGCTGCAGCCTAGAGCGGCAAATTTTCAGGGGCAGCAGTTTGGGAACTCATTCAAAAGCTAAAATGAAGTATTTCACACATTAATGATATTTTCCGTACGAATTTAAGAATACATGTTCTTTAAACTATGTCTTAGTCCTTCTATAGTTTTTCCTGCCTTAGAAGAGTTAAGAACTCACTGCGAACTAGTATTTCTTAAATACGGTTAAGCTCACTTTCATTACATTGTATTGAGGCAAATACAACAAAATATTTTCATATGAGGACATATGAGCCTGTTTCCAGTCTCCGACCGGGTCAGGAATGGAATGAATGAAGCCCCTATCTAGCGGCGAGGATATGAACTATGCCGGCTGCGCACTCCTCTGGGGCAATAATGAAATGAATGACAGATGAAATGAAATTATAGTGGAGAGTGTTGCTGGAATGAAATGTTGACAGGGAAAACCGGAGTACCCGGAGAAAAACCTGTCTGCCTCCGTTTTGTCCAGCACACATCTCACATGGAGTGACCGGGATTTGAACCACGGACCCAGCGGTGAGAGGCCGGCGTGCTGCCGCCTAAGCCACGGAGGCTTCGAGGACATTATTAACCATTATTGCCATTAAGAAATCTCGCAAGAAAGCTATGTAAATTTGAACATCAAGATTACGTGGGGTGAGTTGTTTTAGAGAAGTTTGTCATCATCATCATCATCATTTCCCCTTATCCAGCTCCTGCCGGGTCGGGGTATTTATGGCACTTCTCCACTTTCCTCTTTCCTTCCACCATTCTTCTTCCACGATCTTGTCCCAGTCCAGATTTCTTTTTCTTACGCTGTTCTTCACTGAATCAATCCACCTTGTTCTAGGTCTTCCTCTTGCTCTCTTACCCTTGCACTTCGCCTCCAGCATCTGTCTTGGTATTCTATTTTCCTCCATCCTCTTTACATGTCCAAACCACCTTACTTTATTCTTCTCAATTCTCTCATTTAGTTTTTCCATCCCAACTTCCATCCTAACATCTTCATTCCTCACTCTGTCTTTCCTTGTCTTTCCTATCATACTTCTTAGGAATTTCATTTCAGTGGCTTGGATTCTACTTTCTTGCCTGCTTGTCAGGGTCCAAGTCTCAGCTGCGTAAGTTAATATGGGAACATAGTACACTTTATACATTACCTCCTTGCTTTTCCTTGGTACTTTCTTATCCCAAACAAGTTTTCTTACACTTTGATAGAATGCATTGCTCTGCTGTACCCTCCTGCCAATCTCCATGTCCAACCTACCAGTTTGCATCAATTCACTTCCTAGGTATTTGAACGTGTCCACAATTTCCAAACTCTGACTTCCAATTTTCACAGTGCCCTTTCCTTGTCTTTCTCCTCTTGTCATCACCATGGTCTTGCTTTTCGCTACTGATTTTCAGGCCGTACTTCTGAATATTTTCGTTCAGGGCATCTAGTTGTATTTGCACTTCTTCGGTGTTCCTTCCCCAGACCACAATATCATCTACAAATAACAGTAACTTCATTTCTTTATGTCCATATGCTTCCTTTGTTTCCTTTACAATTTCATCCATTACCATTATGAATAAAAGAGGTGTCAGCACACTCCCCTGCCTTAGTCCAGTCTTGTTCCTAAACCAATCTGTCTTTCCAACTAGGGTCAGTACCCTGCTAACACAGTTGTTGTACATTGCTTGCACCATTTCCAACATTTCTCTTCCCAGTCTCTTCTTAACCATGGTTTCCCATAACTTCTCTCTGGGGACACTATCATATGCCTTTTCTAGATCTATGAAAGTCATGATCAAATCCTCTCCATATTCCCAGTTCTTTTCCATCACCTGCCTCAAGCTAAAGATTGGGTCCACTGTGGATCTTCCACTCCTGAAGCCATACTGTTCCTATTGCAACTCTCCTTCCACCTTTCTTCTCATTCTTCTTTCTAATATCCTTTCCAGTATTTTTACCATCTGTGATATGAGGGTGATCCCTCTATAGTTATCACACACCTTCTTGTCCCCCTTCTTAAACACTCATCTCACCAATACAATTCCTCACATTCAATAGCTTATCGAAATACTCCTTCCATCGTTTCTCCCAGTCTTCTGGTACACATTTCTGTTTCCACACACACTTTAGCAGTCGATACAACCATTGCATACCAACAGGTCCAGCAGCCTTAATCATTTCTACACTGATTTCATCCACCCCTGTTGCTTTTCCCATCTTCATTTTCTGCACTGCTAATTCCACCTCCAGCATTGTTATATCATCTTCTGTTATAGAGTCGTCAGGTTGTGTCACTTCCATCTCACCAGTACAATTGCTCACATTCAATAGCTTATCGAAATACTCCTTCCATCGTCCCTTTATGTCTTCTGGGTGTGTTAACAACTCTCCATCTTCCTTTTTCACTAGCTTTGTAGTAACTCTTTCTTTCCTCAGACTTCTTAAAAGCCCATACAGCATCCTTTTACTGCCACTTACATCTGTTTCCATTCTTCGTGTAAATTCTTCCCAACTTTTCTTCTTTTCTTCTCCTACCACTTTCTTACACCTCCGTTTGCTGTCGTGATACTTCCTTTTGCATTCTTCTGTTTGATCTCGGTTCCATTCTTTCCATGCAGACTTCTTTTCTTTCATGGCTTTCCTCACTTCCTCATTCCACCACGGTGTCTCCTTCTCTTTCACTCTTGTTGGCGTCCTACCACAAGCAATCTCTGCTGCACCAACAAATGCCTTTTTAAAGTGGGACCATTCCTCTTCTATGTTTTCCACTTCAGTAACTGGGATTTGTTGCTTCAATCTCTCCTGAAAATCTTTCTGTACAGTTTTGCCTTTCAATTTCCATACTTTTATTTTACTTTCTCTGATCTCCTTTAGGTTTTCCAATTTTTCCCATCTAAATTTTGCCACCACAGCTCTATGGTCCCCATCAAATGCTTCTCCTGGTAAAGCTGTCACATCTATCAGCTTTCTGCGATTAGTCCTTTCCACCAGAAAGTAGTCAATTACTGATTTTGTTCTTCTATCGCCCCAACCATATCTCGTAATTTTCCTGCTGTTTTTCTTCCGAAACCATGAATTACCCACTATCAGTCCATTCCTTTCACAAAAGTATACAAGTTCCTCTCCTTCCCGGTTCCTTTTTACATATCCATATGGTCCAATGACTTCTTCCTTTCCTTGTCTCTCGTTTCCGACTTGTGCATTCATATCTCCCATGATCACCACTTCTACATCTGAAATTACTCTTTCTACATCCTCCAGGAATACTTCAATATCTTCTTCTCTGTTTCCAGTCTGTGGTGCATACACTTGTATGAAGTCCATCACGTCATTTTTCATCTTCATTCTGGGGGCGTGGTGGCGCAGCGGTCAAGCTGTATGTCTCTCACCAAGGCGGACCGGGTTCGATTCCCGGTCAATGCATGTGAGATTTTCGATGTGAAATGCCATGTCCTGTGGTTCGGATTCCACGTAAAAAGGAGGTCCCGTGGCTCATGATCGTGAGATTAACGGTCACGTTAAACTACAAGCTTCCTTCCTTCCTTCATCTTCATTCTAATTTTCATTATTCTTTCACTCACACATTCGACCACTTCAACATACTCCTCCAGTTGTTTCGAGGTTATCAGTCCCACGCCATTTTTTGCCTCTTGGCCACCACTCCAGTATAATGTATAACCTTTCCTCAATTTCTTCCTTCCTTTACCTTTCCATTTCACTTCACTCATACCCATCAATCCAACATTCTCCCTCTCCATGAAGTCTACTTCCTCCTCCACCTTGCCTGTCAGGGTCATGACATTCATGATTCCCACTTTCATTTCGGTTACTGGTCGCCCATTTCTCACAGTTCCCCAAGTACCAAAAGAACTGCGCGTCGCCTGCAGGGTACGCCCTAACCTTCTCCGAATCATTTGAAGTGCCATTTCCATTTTAGGCTATTATTACGATGGGGTCGCCACTCCCAAAGGCATTTTATGAAGCTACTGCCAGCTATTATACAGGCCGCCCCTAACATGGGAAACAGACGCCCTTGCAGCCGCCCCTAACCTGGGAAACAGACACTGCCGATTGATGCTGTACTCATACTATTCCCTGAGTACTGGGTTGCCTCTTCCGCAATCTCCACCGTTCCGAAGTCCATCTTCTCCGCTGCAGATTCCGTCGAGGTCTTCGCACATAACCCTGTGCACGGGGCCTATGTTATACCCCATAGGACTGGGTCCTCACCAGAACTTAGCCGGTACTGTAGTTCCATGGAATATTACAGTACCGTTGCCCACCCCCGTGACATGGACGCGCCTGGCAAGAATTATCCATGTAGCCAATTATAATTGCCTCATGGACCGGGTTAAGGAGCTGTCTAAATCCAGCCTCCAAGGCTGTATATTTTGTATATTTTTCAAAAACCAGTAATTAACTACATTTTGTGTAATTTCATTTCACCGTGTAGGACAACTTAATTCAAATTGAACACAGTTCTTCAATTACGCAAAAGATAGTTATTAGCATTAGAACAAATTAATTAATTAATTAAGTTCGAAACCCATTTCATTTTTAACGAATCTTAAAAGACGTAAGTAAAAAAAGACAAGTAGATGATTAATTTCAGTATAACATTTATTATGTAAGCCATTAACATTGTAGTTTTATCTAAACTAAATGAACTTTTATGTTTAAAAAAGATGAAAACGACAATGCAATCTATCCTTTTGTTGTATAAAACAACTGTATTAAGCAAATATGAACTATAGAGTGTGGCTTTTCACCGATGTCTCAGTCTTACTCATGGCGGTGATTATAAGGAAGCTACTGAGGTATGGGTGGTGCTTAGTAATGACATTCATGGCACAATCAGTGCCTGTGGATGCTGTGAAGGGTTCTGCTCATAGAGTTAGTACTGCTGTTCTGACTCAGTGAGGAAAGCAATGGCAAACTACCTCACTCCTCATCTTGCCTAGTACGCCTCACTATAGCACTGCCTTGGGTTTTTGTGGGTATCCACCCACATAACCTAACGGTGGTACTTTTTGAGGATCCAACCAGCCTTTGGGATGACTCCCTAACAGACAGACAGAGGGGGCGGCAAATGGACTTTACCCTGTAGGCGACCTACTCTTAAATCCGGCCCTGAGTGTGTAAGTAAATCACTTTCACGGTGGTCATGACAGAACATCATACAAAAAGAAATATGGAGTGGTTAAACAGCAGCCTTTAAAGTAGAATGGGAAATTTCATTTTTCTGTACGGCTTACAAAGGAGCAAAAGTCACTCAAGGTCTGTACTATTTGTTCATATTGGTAAAATGTTGTTGAATTTTCCTCTTTAATATGTTCACATTTCAGTTTGGAATAAATCACAAGATTCTTTGCTTAACACTTGCGTTCATTTTCTGCACATTCCATACATCGGAGTACCATTCGATTTGTGTATGCGGTATATTTTTTATGGCAAAACAGCCCTATCAATATGATGTCAACAATCCCACAAAAGCCATCGGCCGCACGGCTGTACGTACGTATCTACTGTCGAACAAAGTATTATGTGTACTCGAGTTTGAAGGTTGTTTGTGAAGTAACCAATAGACCTACATAAAATCCAATAACATCATCATTTTCGTCGTTCTATTGTACGTTAGTTCATGTAGGTTTGGAACATTTAATTTATATTTTAATATTTTTTGTCGCAGTTGGAGCACAAAAAGTGCACGTTTTTAAGCGTGTTTCAACTATGCGTCACATTTAAAATTATTATCTCAAAAACCCGTCATCAGATCGAATCCAAATTTTAACACAATATACATTGGAATGTTGTATAACAACGGGGTGCACTCAGCCTCGTGAGGACAATTGAGTAGCTGTCTGACAGTGAGACAGCGCCCCGATCACGAACACCAAGATTAACGGCCGAGGGGACCCGACGTGCTGATCACGCGTCACCCGAATATCAGCAGGCCAAATGGCTGGGCAGCGGTCGCTTGGTCGGCTTTAGCCCGTCATGGGCTGGATAGTGCCAGGGGTTGACTTTTTTTTTTATGTTGTATAACTGGTTTATTAATTTCAAAATTTTGCGTGTCCAAGAAATAAAGTTATCATTTTTGTAAGGTAACTTTTTCTCGGCTCGGGGAGGTTGGAAAATGTAGTTCTCGGTCGCGATGTAATCCTTATACATCAAAAAGTTATGCTGTATGACTGTGAAATACGTAAATTAACTCACTTATTTTATATCGGTTTGTATTTGTAGGCGGAAATAACATATCGTTCACCAGCTAGCCACTCCGGGAAAAGCTGTACAGCTTTGCCGAAATGGAGCTCAACACGCATCATGGCGTGCCTCGCTCGGAAGTGTTGGGCTCCATCAGAGCAACGCTGTACAGCTTTTCCCGGAGCGGCTAGCTGGTGAACGATGTGTTATTTCTGCCTACAAATACAAACAGATATAAAATAAGTGAGTTAATATACGTATTTCACAGTCATACAGCATAACTTTTTGATGTATAAGGATTACATCGCGACCAAGAACTACATTTTCCAACCACCCCGAGCCGAGAAAAAGTTACCTTACAAAAATGATAACTTTTTTTCTTGGACACGCAAAATTTTGAAATTAATAAACCAGTTATACAACATTCCAATGTATAGTGTGTTAAAATTTGGATTCGATCTGATGGCGGGTTTTTGAGATAATAATTCTTAAATGTGACGCATGGTTGAAACACGTTTAAAAACGTTCAATTTTTGTGCTCCAGCTGCGACAAAAAATATTAAAATATAAATTAAAAATTCCAAACCTACATGGGCTAACGTACAATAGAACGACGAAAATGATGATGTTATTGGATTTAAGTAGGTCTATTGGTTACTTCACAAACAACCTTCAAACTCGAGTGCACATAATACTTTGGTAGACAGTAGTCAGCGCGGTCCAAACATCTTCCGTCTGTCTCTGGTCTCCTCGCTGCCACAGTGTAGTGGTGGTAGGGGAAGGAGCTCTAGTCTGACTGCCCAGTGCTCACCGAGCATGACCGCGCTCTCCGAGCGCATTGACTGGATAGCCCTGGCCTAGATAGTAAACTTGACACCGGTCGTGAAAGCCTGTGATCTAAATTGTTCTTGTATAGTGTGGGATTGAGCTGTGAGACTCTGAAAGGGAGATGGGCTGTAAGTCCCCATCTCATATCTTAACCCCCCCAGGGGCTCACATCTAGTGGGACGTGGGTTGGTGACCACGGGGCCCCAGCTGAGTCCGGCGTTGCTTCCACTTACTTGTGCCGGGCTCCTCTCCGTCAACTTTACTGTCAACCTCACTTGGTCAACTCTTGTTCTCTTCCGACCCCAACGGTATTAGGGTATCCGAGACCTAGGGAGTCTCTTCCTTTCCCGCCTTAATTGGCCCTTGTCTCATCTTTTCTGATACCCTCCTTCTGCGAGGGGTCAGCCTTCATTTTCTTTTCCTGTTATATCCTGCCTTCTGCTCAAGGCCCTCAAGGAGGCGGGATGTAAGTAGCCCCACCACTTCTGGTGCACCCTGGATATTGCTACACACTCAGGGGCTGGTGAGTTCAGGAGTTGGCGACCCCGAGAGATTCCTGGGCTGGGTCCGATTTTCACCCATTTATCCATTACCTCTGGGGCGGACCCCTCTTCTGTTTCACTTTCCTATCTGCCTTTCATGGCTCTCCTTCTCTCCAAGACCCTCAATCCGCCTTCTTCGAGGGTTGAGGGCATTTCTTTTCCTCCTGTCCTTTATTTGCCTTATTCTCCTTTTGTTTTCCATTTCTTCTTGTAGTACATAAGTTAGTAGTTAGTTTTAGTTATAGTTTATATTTAATTATCATCTTCACGATCACCCAACCCATTAGGGGCCGATAACCTAGAAGTTAGGCCCCTTAAAACAACAATTATCATCATCATCATATCTTAACCCAGCACCGTCCAATGTTGAGCCGCACTGTGCATCTCGGAATAGCAGATGTCCATCCCCTCCCTTACAGTACGTCCTTATTTCCCCTCCACTCCACGCGGTGGGGGAGTGTCATCGTTCAAGAAATTTGTAGATGTCAAATCGTAGGTGACGAATGTATTTTGCAGGCAATATGGCGAGAACACCATAATGCGCACGAACTGTTGTCTACCGTGACCGACCAGGCACCACGCCTACCACGACTCTGCACTGTGCATTCACAGATGTGCAGCTGTGCGACTTTGCACAGTGTGAGGCACTCTGGACGCTGCCGTCTTAACCTATGGTTACAATTCTGCCTGATCTGACCTGTGTCACAATTATGGCTATGCTGACACGAGATCGTAATTCAACAACGCTGATGTCACGCCATGTGTTTTGGCGGGTGGCGAACAGCGAGGATTATGATGAACCCTGTTAGAGAGAAGTTGAATTACGTTCCTCAGGAGTGACATGGAAATTACAATATGGATTCAGATGTGCAGGGAACTTGGACTGTATTTCTGTCAGTAGCTTATTATGCCGTTTAAGACGGGTTGGGGTCAATGTGCACCTCAGACAGTGAGAGTAAGTGGGTAACAACAGTAGCAATAATTGACTATTTATGATAGAACAACTGAAGAAATTGGAGAGTTTCAAGTATCTGGGAAGCCTGATGATACAAGATAATCGAAGAAACGATAGAGAAATAAATGAGCGGGGCAGACAAGCAGAAGCATTCCGGAGGAGTGTGAGAAGTATGATATGGAGCAAGGATGTCCCTCAGAACAGCAGAAAGGTCATATATCGGGCGTACTATGTCCCTATCCTGACGTATGCCTCGGAGACCTGGGTTATGTAAGGAAGAGAGAAGAGCAAAATACAGGCCAGTGAGATGAGGTTCTTGAGAAGCAGTATTGGAGCTACAAGAATGGACAGAATAAGAAATGAGAGGACCAGAGAATTAATGAGGGAGGAACCATTACAGGATGGTATAGAGAAATCTAGACTTAGATGGTATGGACATGTAAAACAATGGAGGAGGAGAGGATACCCAGAAGGATACACGAGATGAAGTGGGAAGGAAAGAGACCGAGAGGAAGACCGAGAGACAGGTGGCTGAAGGGGGTGGAAGAAAGCGTGAAGAAGAGAGGAGAAGACTGAACAACGGTGGAGGCTGAGAGATGGTGGGAAGACAGATGACGTTGGAGAGGCTTGTGTTCCAAACAGACCCGGCCAGTGGCTGGAAACTGTTCAAGATGATGATGATAGAACCCTATTTTTTTCATGTATTACTATATCTCGAATTTTCGATAACTCAAAATAATGTCCATCTCCGAAAGCACTTCGAGATATCGAAGGTCAACTGTATATAGGAAAGTGCACACAAAGCACTTACAAGGGGGAGCTGTGCCCCCCCCCCTAAAAAAGCCAATAAAATTAAGAAAGTGTTGCTTTGGTAAAAGCATAAAATAACTGTAAATTTGGTTGAACCCTAATCTTAACTTATCGGCTAATATTAAGATTGAAATTAGACTACCTCGTGGTGTAGCGACTAGCATTCTTGGCTGCCACCTCGGAGGTCCGAATTAGATTCCCGGCTCTGCCAAGAAATTTTAATTCTGGTCTGAGGACTGGAACGGGGTACACTCAGCCTTGTGAGACAAAAATGAGAATTTCCACAGTATGGTACTTTCGAGAAATAAATTATCAATTTGTAAAAATAAAATAAAAAAACTGTTTACCTTTCTGCTTAATAAATTGACAAATATTTAAATATTTGACATTCATACTCCATAGATCATAATAGAAAATGCATTAAGTATAAAATATTATTTGTGTATTGTGTTGTATTTTACAACTTCTTTTTGCATTGCCAGTAATTATAGGTTATATAAACTTAGAATTTTAGAATTAACTCTTATCTAAACTAATTACACAAAGTTATATGCTCTAAAACATTGGTTGATATTTCTGGGTATTTTGCGGTGACAATCCCCTGAGAATACTCACAATTTTCCAGAACAGTCAGCCCCCACGAAAAAAAAAATTAGCCTATATACGCTCCTGACACAAAGTGAAATCTCACTTGCCGCCACTGGAAATCATTTCATGATTCTGCTGCAAATTGATTGTCAATTCATAATATTTATCTGAATGTTCTTTTTCTGTTAGAAATGTTGGCCAAGCTGATGAAGAGAGCTTTACGTAAATCCTCGGCTACATCGGACGATGAGAGCGCTCTGGTTGGTCTGGATGGTGACGGCAGCAGCGATGCCCAGTACAAAGAAGAACCAACCAGAGAGAAGCTCAGATCACACAAGCAACGAGTGCGAGGTGGAGGCAACTCCACGTCAGTCACTACCAACAATAACAATAAGAGTAGCGGTCGTAGCAGCGACTCCAAGTTGCGCTCGGTGGTGCGTTCGCCCTCCACTAGTTCCTACAGAGAGCGTGAGGACTCCTTGGTATCGGGCTGGTCTGATACGATACCTGTGATCCGGATCAGCCCTACTGATGGTGGGGATAGTAACAATCAGAGGGCCGAGCCCCAGCAGCCGTTGGCGGCAAGAGCAGAAGAGGAGGAAGCAGTTGTGGCACCGGTACACGAAAGGAAACGTACGGCTCGAATACTGCTGGGGGAAGGAACTAGTAGATCTGACAGTCAGGGAGAACTGGTCGATATGATGGAGATGCCAGCTAAAGACACTCCACTTAGAAAGGTATGTAACCTTTACGGGGAGATGTAGGTAAAGTTGCATAACTGAAATTTATACTTTTTTCTTCTTCTTCTTCTTCTTCTTTATTAGGAATATTCTACAATACAGTAGTTTTCCTTCAAACCAAAAATACTCTACTCCTCCACAAATGTCGGTGTTCAGCATCTTCCTTGGTTACGCCTCTTCTCTTTACACCATCCATCCATTGTTCTCCTGGTATAGCCCGTTTCTGTTGGCCTTCAGCTTGGCATTGTAACATTACATTTGGAATTCTACTATTCTGCATCCTTTTCACATGTCCAAAGCATTGTAATCCAGAGGCGGCTCCGCCTAATGAGTTGAAGTGCTGCAGCACATTGTTTTATTTGAAAATTAATTAATTTAATTATATTATCTACAAATGAAGGCAATGTTGTTTGCTGATGACCTTCTGGTATGGGGAGAGGATGAGGAAGAAGTACAAGAGCAATTAGATGAGTGGGAGAAGGTAGTGTTATCATATGGGATGAAGTTCTCAGCACAAAAGAGTGAAGTGGTCATCACAACGAGGAAGAAGAACAGACTGGATATGGGCATAACACTTGGAGGACAGCAGTTGCAGAAAGTAGAATGCTTCAAGTATTTGGGAAGCATAATTGAAGAAAAGGGAGGCAATAGGATGGAAATAAATGAGCGGGGAAGGTGCGCAGATGGATTTTTCAAGAGTGTTAGGGGGATGATATGGAATAAAGATGTACCACAAAAATGTAAAGGAATCATCTACAAAACCTACTTTGTGCCAATTTTGACATATGGTTCAGAAACATGGGTGATGAAGGAAAGGGACAAGAATAAAATACGAGCAGTGGAGATGAAGTTCCAGAGGAGTAGGGTAGGAGTGACAAGAATGGACAGAGTAAGGAATGAGAGAGTCAGGGAGATGGTAAGAGAGGAACCATTGCAAAATAGAATAGAGCGATCTAGGCTACAATGGTATGGACATGTGAGGAGGATGCAAGAGGAGAGGATACCGAAGAAGATGTTTGGAATGGAAATGACGGGAAGGAGGCCAAGGGGAAGACCAAGGGACAGATGGACGAAAGGAGTTAAGAAGAGTGTGGAGGAAAGAGGAGTGTGCTGGGACACAGTAAATGACAAGAGATGGTGGATGGACAGGAAACGATGGAGAGGCTTATGTTCCAAGCAGACCCGACCAGCGGTTGGAAACTGCTCAAGATGATGATGATGATCTACAATCAAATACAGTGAATTAAAAAGATGTCAGTAAAATGATCGGAAATATATCAACTCCCCTCACAACGAGGTATCTACTGCAGTCGTGCGCTCCATTCCACATCCGGCACTGGCTGTGTAGATCACAGCTCAGCGAGAATTTCCACGTTTATTGCCAGCAAACATGAACACTGTCTTTTGCGCATGCCTGCCCACCTTTTCCGTTGTGTAGTTGCGACAACAGCTAAGACCACAGACCAAGACATCACAGCAATTCTTTGTTCAAGCACACAGTGGCAGCACTGGTCACACGAAATGATAACGTAGAAGATGGCTCCTTCTAGACTGTGCGGCAGCATTTTAGAGGGAAGAAGCAAACGGTGGAAAAAATAAAGGAAGCCTTCAGCTTTTCCCGCCAGAAGGTATTTTAATACTCCCAACTAACCTATCCTATAGCCACATTTTGTAAATCGATGAACTATAGTTTGTTGAGTATGGAAAACTCAGTGAAGAGCCTCTTGAACACTCAAGACTCTATACAGTAAATTGTGTTTCTAAATACAGTCTATTTATTTTTTGGAGGGGGGATGGGATACAGCACACAACTGATTTTCTGCACCAGCCGCCACTGTTATAATCTTCTTTCTTCAACCACTTCTAGTACATTGTTTTACCTGCATAATTTCTCAGATTCTCGTATTTCTAATTTTATCCAATCTTGATTTTCTTGTCGCCCTCCTCCTATAATCCATCTCTGTTACTAATAATTTGTTTGCTTGCTGTCTGTTAAACGTCCAAGTTTCTGTACCAATGAACTGTAAACAAGTTTCTTAGTGTTGTTTAAAATATTTCTGCTCCATAAAACGGAATTTAATGCTCCAGTTGTTCTCCTAGCCTTACTTACTCTTTTCTCAATTTCAGATGAACTTGTTCCCCCAGCTTCTATTATTGAACAAAATATTTAAATTTAGTGACTGTTTGAATTTCTGCATTTCCGATCTGTAGTTTCTCACCACCATTATTCTCTAATGTAAGGTATTCCGTTTTGTTGTAATTGATATTTAGTCCCCATATTTGATATTCCTCAGTTAATTTCCTCATCAGCAAAAAGAAGATGATGTAAGTAATACTCCTGGTTCATCTGTAATCCCATTGTACAACATTTCCTGGACCATTTTCTTAAACAAACGTCTAAATAAATCTTGAACAGCAACGGTGATAAACAGCAACCGTGTAATAGACCCTTGGTTGTATATACAGAGAGTTTATTTTGTATCTGACGGAGACCCTCGCTTGCCCGCTCGCCCACGGCGCGAGCCGGTCTCCCGCCGTGCACTTGGCCGTAATCCCCTTCTTGGCGCCACAAGTTTCCCTCCTTTGCAGTCTGCTGAGAGCTTCAACAGTGTGAGGTTCAGTTTAGTCAATTGTTCACGTGTTTAGTGCTCAGTGTGCTGTTCCAATGCGATTTTCATTACGTGAACGTGTGTATTCACCTTCATAAAGTACAGGAAATCTTGTGCGAAAACACGACGGAAATTCCGTCAGAAATTTCCAAACAGACCCCTGCCTAGCGTCAATACAATAAAAGATCTAGCAAAAAAGTTCAAACAGACAGCTTAAAGACTATATTACAGCTGAAATACAGTCAATCAGTGCTTAAGAACTTCAGAAAGTAAATGCCAGTTTCATAAAAAGGTGCCAGCGATGTGTAGCAGTGAATGGTGAGCATTTTCAGCACCAGCTGTGAACTAGGTAAGTACAAATTCCTATACTCAATGACTCAGTGCCCCGCAGGCGATGCATAACGGCAAAGTGCGTGGCGGGAGACGGGCTCGCGGCGCGGGCTAGCGAGGGTCTCCGTCAGACACAAAATAAACTCTCTGTATTTCCCTGGATGCATAACTTCCAACTTTAATCCGGCACTTATTTTCCGAATACATTGATCGTAGTGTGTTAATTACGTCTTCACTTATTGGTGCTTCTCTTAGAGCTTGCCATAATAGCTCCCTGAGCACACTGTCATACGCTTTTTCCAGGTCAACAAACACCATTCCGATATCTTTAAATCTTTCTCTGGTTTGACATCTGGCGATATGCATAACTCACGAATAGTCGTGTGTATGTGAGAGATACTCAAGAAGACCTAAATTAATCTAACTGCCGGCCATAAAAATGGGAGGTCTAAGATGTCAGACTACATGTTTATACACAACAATACATTTAATGTTTTAAAAGTGCTACATATTAATATTTTCAAGGGGAAACAAGGAACAATAAGTCACACCAAAAGCACGTATCCCATTCATATACACAGGCTACATAACGTATATATACGATACCAGTTTTCAAAGTTGTTTTATAAAAATCATGATAAACCAAATGTTCAACAATACATCGGTTGTATATGGTTGGTGTTTAGAAGCTTCACTACACTGTGATCACTCAGTGTAGTGTGTCTTGAGTTTGAATCCAAGCCACATGGGAATTGCGGGAAATGAGTTAGCTGATAAAGCTGCAAAAGAGGCGGTATCACTATCACCTCGACCAATGGAGGTACCGGCTAGAGATATTCGCTCTCAGTTACGCTTACAAGTTCTGGCTTTTTGGGAGAGTCAGTGGCTAGCTGACCCAATGCCCAGTAAACTGAGAGCGATCAAGGGAACTACTCGCTTGTGGCGGAGCTCTTTCCGGTCATGGAGAGAGTCCGCCATTTTGTGTAGGCTAAGGATAGGTCATACAAGATCCACCCACTCGTATCTGATGAGAAGGGAAGACCCCCCACTTTGTACCTGTGGAGCCGTTTTCACCGTGGCCCACATTTTCACCGAGTGTGTGGATCTTGCTGACTTACGAAGGAACCTTGGTTTGCAGATGACACTCAAACTTATATTAGCCGATGACGCGGTGGCTGCTGATCGCGTTATCCCCTTTATAAGTGAGAGTGGGTTAGGGCCAGCAATCTAAAGTTTCCAGTATAAATTGACTCAACGACTTGTTCGTTTTTGAATGATGTTTTGTTTTTCCATAATTTTTGTTTATTTTTATAATTTTTAATTTAATGCTTTTGTTTTATTAATTTTTGGTCTTTTTAAATTTAGGCGTCCACCTCAAAATTTTAAATTCAATTCCAAATTTGTATTCTTTAATCTGTGTTAAGAGGGGCAGATGACCTCGTAGTTCCGCCCCTTAAAACAACAATAACTAACTAACTCTCTTGAGTTCTTTTACACATATTCTTAATATCTTAATTTCTTTTTTAATATTTTAAATTCACAGAACCTTGTATTTTGAAAGGAGCCAGAACTTCTCCTCAACAGAGCGGTGAAATTTGGCATATAATTCTGTTGAGGCTTCCCATGGACTTAACATAGGGTTGCCAGACGTTCCGTATTCCGTTTTTTCTTGTTTTGTTCCGCGTTCCGTTTCAATCTGTAACGGAACGCCAAATATTCTGTTTTTCGGTTAATTTGATAATATATTCAATTTCGCACCAATTTTCAAATATCCTGCTTCAAAATTGATTGTAATATCTAGCTTGCTTTCTGGTCATAAAGGAGCAAGTTTGAAAGAGAAAATGATTTCTATGTCTGTGTCAGATTGGTACATGTTATAGATTTATCAGGGGCAACAACATTAAGGAATATCTTAGTCCTTGTGAAGTTAATACTCAGCATTTTCCCCTCCAATGCTTTTACGGAGAGAGTTTTTTCTGTCATTAATATCGAACGGAGAGATGATAGAAACAGAAGCTCCTTTAGTTCGATAAAACAAGAATTGTTCACATATTACAATTATGACGAAATTTGTAGTGAATTTTATCAGAAGGTACTTACAAATAAAATATCCTTGTAAGGGGCTGTTCAAATGAAAAGCATTTGTAAGTTGCTGGTGTCATAGGCCTATATGATATGTCAGCAATATCTAGTTTTAATTTTGTGTATTTGATTATGTAATGCTTATTTAATACATATGTGTATTATATTACAACATTTTACAACCATGATTTAAAAAAAAAACAATGTTTTGGGATGCGTGTTCCATTTTTCCATTTTGGAAATCCGGCCACCCTAACTTAACGTGTTCAAAGGGGCCTAGTAACATAACCTGGAAAGATTGACATGCAGTTAGTGCATTACAACTGTACCATTATTTCTTCAAAACATAAAACAAAACCATCATCATCTTGTACAGTTTCCAGCCCCATGCTGGGTCTGTTTGGAGCATAAGCCTCGCCACTTAGTCCTTTCTTCCCACCACCTCTCCGCTGTCACTTTAGTCCAGTCCTCGCCTCTCTTCTTTACACATTTCTCCACTCCTTTCAGCCATCTATCTCTTGGTCTTCCCCTTGGTCGTTTCTTCTGCGTCTGCTTCTCATGTATCCTTTTGGGAATCTTCTTCTCTTCCATTCTCTTTAAGTGTCCATACCATCTCAGTCTTGATGTCTCAATCCTACCCTGCAAGGGCTCCTCTTTCACTATTTCCCTGACCTTTTCATTCCTCACCCTGTCTCTTCTTGATACTCCGATCCTACTTCGTAGGAACTTAATTTCACTTGCCTGTATTCTGCTTATGTCTCTTTTCTTCATTATCCGCATTTCTGATGCATAGGTCAGTATTGGAATATAGTAGCTTCTGTATAACACTTCCTTGCTTTTTTGTGGGACATCTTTATTCCACACCAAGCTCCTAATGCTTCTCAGAAATGCTTCTGCCTGTCTGCCACGTTCCATAATCTCTTTGTCATTTCTCCCATTTTCCTCCACTAGACTTCCCAAGTACTTGAGACTTTCGACCTTCTTCAGCTGTCCACCTCCAAGTGTTATCCCACTCATTGGTCTGTCCCTTTTCCTGGTCGTTAACAGGATCTCGCATTTACTGATGTTGAACTTCCATCTGTACTCTCCCACTCCTTCTTCCCAAACCTTCAGTTGCTCCTGAATTTCCTTCTCCTTGTTTCCCCAGGCCATGAGATCATCTGCCAACGCCATTGCATTCATCTTATCTTCTCCTATCTTTCCTGCTACCCGTGTCATTACCTCGTCCATAACCACAATAAAGAAAAAGGAAGGAAGGAAGCTTGTAGTTTAACGTGACCGTTAATCTTGAGATCATGAGCCACGGGACCTCCTTTTTACGTGGAATCCGAACCACAGGACATGGCATTTCACTTCGAAAATCTCACATGCATTGACCGGGAATCGAACCCGGACCGCCTTGGTGAGAGGCATTCAGCTAGACCGCTGAGCCACCATGCCCCTCCACAATAAAGAGAAGGGGTGACAGTGCACTACCCCGTTTCAGGCCACTCATTTGTCTGAACCAGTCTGTTGTTGTTCATAATACCAAAATGAATAAACATGATATGCAAACCGTTTTAACGCTGACACTTAAAAGAAGCTGTCTAGTAATTTTGCAAAGGTTCTTTCTTTCTTTCTTTCTTTCTTTTTTGTCTTCTTCTTCTTCTGTATGTTCTGACATTTTTTGACATTTCTTAGGCTATTTGTCAGAATCATTGTTCTAATATGACATCTATTTTTCTCTATTCGCAGAAGAAAGATACTTCACAAGATGAAGTTGGTGCATCTATTGCAAAACCAGAATCTGATGAGGAGACATCATCGACCACCAAATCTAATGCATTATAACAATAGTTAACTTACCGGTACTGATAATACCATGAAACAGCACAAAGAAGATTGTTCAAAAAAAACATATCATCAGAAAATATGAGGACACAATGATTCCTAGTTTTAAAAGAAGCATACAACTGTACAAATTTATGTAGGAAAACACGACAAAGTGGATATACAAACCAGGCGCGGCTCTCCAGGGAAGGCAGGGTAGGCAAAGCCTATCTGAACATTTTGAAAAAGAAAACCCATCAACTATCGGTATGAAAAATCCACAGCCTGCTTCCAGTCTCCGACCGGGTCAGGAATGGAATGAATGAAGCCCCCATCTAGCGGCGAGGATATGAACTGTGCCGGCTGCCGAGGCCTGACGCACTCCTCTGGGGCAATGATGAAATGCATGACAGATGAAATGAAATGATAGTGGAGAGTGTTGCTGGAATGAAATTTTGACAGGGAAAACCGGAGTACCCGGAGAAAAACCTGTCTGCCTCCGTTCTGTCCAGCACAGATCTCACATGGAGTGACCAGGATTTGAACCACGGACCCAGCGGTGAGAGGCCGGCGTGCTGCCGCCTAAGCCACGGAGGCTTAACTATCGGTATACTTGTATTTAATATTTTCTCATATTAGTGAAATATTACATTATTGTATTTAGAGTGTTACAGTGTTTCACCTGACATTTTGTATTTTCAAACTGTCCGGTCTCAATACTCAGTGTATGTTTTCCGCATTTTAAAACTGAGCGCCAAACCAGTCAACGCAACTCGAGAGTGACGAACGCAACAACATCTTTTAACAGGGCAGACAAGCACAGCTTCAGTGAGCGTTAATAAGAACGACATAATCCTTGTCCATACTCAACGCATGCATATAACACTTTGTCAGGCAGGTTTAGACCATATACCTAGTCTATTTGTTTATTTATATTTTAATTTATTTAATTTTTATCCATTAATTTTATTTATTTAATTTGTTTTATACATTTTTATTTTATATTTTTATTTATGGATTCGTTTTTTTAATTTTATTTATTTATTTTGTATTTTTTTTATTATTTTATATTTCTCTTCTTCTTGTTTCGAATAGGCCATCTATGGACCACGACGTTCAACTGTTACATTTGGAGTGGGCTTTGATGTTTGCCCAGTAGTTACGCATCCTCTGGCTGTGTTGTTCCCTCCTCTCCTGGGTCCAGAGGGCACCTGTTTTCTTTCTTGGCGGTTTGTCCTGGAACCTCAATTGCTGAAGCATCTTCCTGAGAGATGTCCGGTCTTTTAAGTCTCTTTCCGTCCCCCCAAGTTCTTGCAGATCTTTGCTCACTTCCCACAACCATGGTGACTTGGTCTTCCGCTTTTGCCAGTAACCGAGGAGCTGATTGGTCTACCTGGTAGGATGCATCCTGTAGACGTGTCCATAAAATGCTAGACGTCGCTTTCTAACAACATCCATGATTCTTTCACAGTACGTGTAGAGCTCTTGATTAGGCCGCCTTCTGTATTCATTACCTTCCTTAACAGGTCCCAATATCTTCCTCATTATCTTTCTCTCCTGTACTTCGAGTTTGTCCGTGAGTCCCTTCCGGTTGAATACTAGACATTCTGATGCATATAAGGCTTCAGGACGTATAACTGTCTGGTAGTGTCTCATTTTAGTCTTTCGGGACAGACACTTCTTATTATATGTGTTCTTGGTTGGTTGATAAGCCATTTCTAACTTGTTAACTCGAGTTGATAATGCCCTTACTTCCGAGAGATTCGGTTCAAGCCATTCTCCTAGGTACTTATATCTGTCAGTTTTCTTGATCTCTCCCTGGTCCAAATGCAGTGTACAAGGAGATTCACTGATGTTTGTGATGTACTGTGTTTTTTCAAGTGACACATATAGTCCTACCTTAGCTGCTTGTTGCGTGAGAACATTAAGTTGTTTCACAGACGTTTTTATTGAATGAGATAGAAGTGCCAGGTCGTCGGCAAATGCCAGGCAATCAACACTGAGCCCATTGCACTTGTGTCCCAAAGTGATACCACTTGGTACCCCCTGACTAGTTAGCTCCTTTCGCCACTCCCTTATCACCTTTTCCAGGGTACAGTTAAAGAGGAGAGGTGAGAGACCGTCTCCCTGTCTTACGCCTGACTTAATTTCGAAACTTTCAGAGAGGGTTCCTCTGAACTTCACTCGTGACATGGTGTTCTTTAAAGTCTGTTGGATAAGGTTATGTGTCTTCTCGTCTAGTCCTAGTTCGTGCAGGATCTTCATGAGAGTAGGTCTGTCAACCGAATCATACGCCTTCTTAAAATCAACAAAAATGATGACATATTTCTTACTAGCCATTTTTGCTTGCCGTAGCACTGATTTCAAGTTCAGTATCTGTTCCGTACAAGAGCGTCCTTTTCTAAATCCTGCCTGGTATTCTCCTAGTCGAGGGTCTAGCTGGGGTTCAGCTCTGTTTATATTTCATTATTTATTTTATTTTTATTGTATCTTTTATTTATTTATTTTGAATTATTTTACTTATTTATTGAATTTTATATATTTATTTTTTCATTTAATACCGTATTTTAAATATTTATTTTTCTAATATATACAGGGTCTTTCATATAAAGTAAGAACGCCAAGCGGCGGGTTTGTTATCCGCTAGTGTGGTGGCCTTGACCGAGCTTGTGAGCCGTGGCCCCCTGCTCTAAGCGTGTGTACAATCCTATATGAAATATTACCTTATAAAAGTTGCTGGAAGTGTCGTTCTTCCTGGGTTATACAGGCATTGTATCTGGTAACCACATTTTGGCTGACGCGAGTGAGTCATGCCACAGTATTTTTTCTGATTTTTTATTTTGTGTTTTTTATTGAGCACTGAACCAGTAGTGTCAGAGTTATTTACAATTACGTGAATCTGTGCTAGTGAAGGTGGCACTTCATCAAGAAATTGCTGAACAAATGCATCACGTACCCGCCGAGCCGAATCGTAATTAAAATAAATTTTACATACAAAAATACGATGTTACAATGATAACTGTCTCAACATGTTCAGACTGGCGACTGATAACACCTGCACGCTTATTGCAAGGTCAAGTTCGTACTATGCGCGCGCTTTCAATACTAGAGCAGGGGGCCGTGGCGCGTCATAAGCTCGGTCAAGCCGGCTTCAGCAGCGAATGACAAAACCGCCGCTCGCCGTTCTTACTTTATATGAAAGACCCTGTATACACCGAGGACAGGCCAACAAGGACCACGCAAATATCACTTCTTTATAGGTCTAGTTTCCTTCTTTCTCTTCCAGAAGTCTTTCATCCTGGTCGACTGCGCAGCTCTTCTTTCAGCAGTCCATTCTCCTCTGTTGAGATTCTTCTTCTCCCCGACAAGAATTTTGAGGCCAAAAATTCTTTTTCTCTACTCTATTCGATTTAGACAATCTTCTTCAGTAATTTTGAATTTTTGAAGTTCTTCTTTCATTTGTTTTACATAGCCTCCTTGCCCTTTATAGTTCCAGATTTTATCAAAAATTTGTTTGTTTAACCTTGAGCAATCCATGCGGACCATATGTCCGTAGAACTGGAGTCGCCGTTTTCTGATCATCACTTCAAGGTTGTCGATTTTACTATAAATTTCTGCATTGGATCTCAGTCTATAACCTTCTTGTGTTTTCCTAGGACCATAAATCCTTCTTAAAATTCTTCTTTATCTTGAGCAAATTCTCCATTCTAATAATAATGAGTTATTTATCTTTTATGAAATTTTAAATTTGTTTTTTTTTTATTGATTTTTATTTTTTAATTTAATAAGTATTTATTATTATTATTCGATTCGGCCAACTATGGACCACGTTACTTCAACCGCTTCCGTCCCTGAGCTTTAGTTCTATCCCAGTATTCCCACACGAATTTTCTGTGAGCCTCCTTTCTTTCATCAGTCCACTTTTTTCCTGGTTTCAGCTTTGGCTTTTTCGAGAATCTCTGGTGTGTTCCAAGTTTTCTTTGAAGACGAGCACGTTCCTGGATGTCTTCAAACGTGACCCCTACTTCTAGAAGATCTCTTTCAATCTCGGTGAACCAAGGTCCCTTTGTTTTCTTGTTTACGAAGTAGGAAAAGATGCGGTTGGTCAGTCTCTGAGAGTTCATGCGTGTTATGTGGCCCTAGAAACTAATCCTCCTTTTTCTTATGATATCTGTTATCCTTTCCACACTTACAGTAAGTAGAGTTTGTTGTTGTGCCGTCTCCTGAACTCTCCATTTTCTCTAATTGGTCCCAGTATCATTCTTAGGATTTTTCTTTCTGTAGCCTCTACCTTTTCAATCAAACCTTTCCTGTTCACTGCAAGGCATTCTGCTGCATACAGGACTTATCGACGAATAACTGAACAATAATGTCCAAGCTTGGCATTGAGGCACACTGATCGTTTATTATAAACATTCCTAGTTAGTTGGAATGCCACTTTCATCTTGTTGATCCTTGATGTAAATGCTTCTTTCTCAGAATTTAAACTTTTTTTTTTTTTGTTCGTTATTTATTTGTTTATCTAATAATAATGAGTTATTTCTTTTTTAAGAAATTTTTAAATCGTTTATTTAGTTTTTATTTTTTCCAATTAGTTATAATAATTACCGACTACTAACGAACATTGAAAAAGATCCCCCGCGCTGAGTATTCAGGTTCCTTGCCTCGTGCTGTCGTCATCAACAATCAAATTACTGTATTTCTAAATTGTTATGTATTTCGTGACTTGTGTTTCTAAGTATTAATGTATTATTTGTATTATGTGAGTTTTGAACAGAGTTGACCCACAGTCCTCATTTTAAGAATGATTGGCTTTCAACACAGTCTTTTCGGTCTCATACACCGAGGTCACTAAGACCGTATTCGGTCCAAGTGTCATAAGTATTTGTGCCTTGAACACGCAAATGTTGTATGCCATGACTGTCTTGAAGGTTAATTTTGTACTGATGCAAATTTACAAACTTTAGATCTCAATCATGATTGTTTGTTTTCTTTTCAACAGAGTTTATCATTGGATATTTCGCTAATTTCACTTTTCATAACTCAGTTATAATTTCTCCTTATTATTGCTTAAATGTATTTTAAATAAAGGTTAAGATGATAAAATACTTATGTATTATACCCTTCCTTAAAAATATACTTTCAAAATAATGAGAAGTATGGAATTAATTAAGGCCGGTCTACTGAACTGAAGTCACTAAAGTTGGAAGTAAAATTCACGTCACTATCGAAGGGTTAATGTTTTAATTCATAAACAAATATTATATTTGACAAAAATTTCGGGGGGCGGGCCGGGCCCCCCCCCCCCTTTATATGTGCCCCTGGTACATATAGTCGTTTTTTCATTTTAATAATTTAATTGACAATTAAAGTTATATGCATGTCATACCGATGCATTCATGTACAGTTAAGCCAGGCGCGGATCTAGAGTTTGGTTTTGGGGGGGGGGGGGGGTCAGAGATTCGATCTAGAGTTTGGCTTTGGGGGGGGGGGGGGTCAGAGAATCGAAATTGTTTAGAAAAATTGTATCACTAAAAACGCAATCACAAAATAACCGAACGTACAAAACCAGACCAATTTTTTTGCAAGCTTCATGGATAGAAATTTGATGCGTTTAGCACACCAAAAATATTCGTACAAATTGCAACGGCGTGTTTTGCGACTTTTACATCGAGCTTCGAGAAAAGGATCAAGGTACGTTACAGTTTCGGCAAGTCGAGTTGATACCGACAAAGGGAGAAAGTCACAGCTTAAATTGCCAACCAAGCTTGCAGTTTGGACGTCGGCAAATATTTTTGGTGAGAAAAAAGCCCCAGTTTCCTATCCGTGCATTGCTGCACATTCATCGTGACATCACCATAGACATCGATTCGGTAATCACAAGGTTTGCTAAACAAAATAGACGAGTTGATTTTGTTGTATAACTAATAGTTTTTATACAAGAGGTTTGAAGTTGTAAATATGTGCAGTTGTAACAGAACATAATAATTCCAATAAAGATAATTCAGTATTGAATAAAATAAAAAAAACTGTTTTTCAGTTAAAATTCGTTAAGTTTTATTTGTCTGGTAATTGTGTTTTCGTTTTTTGAGTTTGCAAAATAATTTGATCTCCGTTTGGGGGGGGGGGGGTCATGACCCCCGTGACCCCCCCCCCCCCCTTGAATCCGCGCCTGAGTTAAGCTAAGTCAATGGAATAATAAGTTGGACAAATATTATATTTTGGGGGAGAGGATAAATAGAATGGTACGGCTTGCCAGAGAATATTTCCAGCACTAGGCCTCCAAATGTTTGGAGGTTTAAGAAGCTAGTCAGGCAGTGTCAATACAATAACAAGTTCTGTAGATTAGTGGGTAGCAGTGAGTCTGTGTGTGCTGGGAGAAAGGGGTTGAATTAATATTCTATCATTGTTAAAATTGTTATTAACCCGACGAGTGCTACCCCTATCTGTGAGGCGATGCACAAGAACTTTTAATGATTTTAACACATTTCCTGTTCGCTCTCGAGCGCCGAGTAGATCTCGGCTCAAATAACTGCTATCTGGTTTCTGTATAGATTGTAGATCAATCTCATATCCCTGTACTTTTTTCCCAAGTGTTGGATAAAACAGGTTTTACTAGGTTGGTATTACTGAATGTGAAAATTTTCACTTACATTGTAGAACTGATATACCAGGTGAATCAGCTGATCCTAATAATATTGTTTTAGGCAGCCCAACTAACGCGTTTTGTCAGGAAGGTCGATATTTCTCTGCTTGCATCCCGTATGGTACTATACTAGAGCCATCCTTACTTCCGACTGAAGTTTCAGTGCTACGTCATAGATACACTCTAACCAGCCAATCACAGGCAGCCATTCAAATTGATATATCGAGATAAATCGAGTTTCGCTGACGATGTTGCCAGCTAACATCTTGCGTTCACAAGTTGTTGTCAGCTGTTTGCATTGTGCCCGGTTACTTTCATTGGCGGTCTTTATGTATTCTCGTATATATTTCCTTTGATATTAATCTAGTCTGTTGTTATTTAATAGCTTAGTATTAGTTTGTCATTTGACATAGAGTAGTATAATTACGTGTAGTTGTATGTTAGCTTTAGGTCAGCGAGTGTTTGTGTTATTTCTGCCGTGCATGTGTGTGTGTGATAATGTCATGCCGGGGTCTAACACGAGGAAGCCAAGCGCCAAGAAAGGAAAGGCCTTAGGACAAGGGACTCCACTAAGGAGTCAAACCCGGGAAATGATTAGTAATGTGCGAGCACATTATTGTTATGGACAATGCCCCGTATCATAATGTCATTCACGACAAAGCTCCAACAATGGTAGCAAGAAAGAACGTGCTCATTGAATGGGGTCAGACGGCAATAATGACTCTGAAATGCGTGGTGTGTTCCCTTTATAGGTTTTATAATACATTTGCTCGAACTCTGAACATCTTCGACTCCGGATTCTAGGTGATAATAGTGAGTAATGTATTTGTCACAATTTTTTTCTGCTTTATTATCAGAAATATTCTGTTAACCGCAATATATGTGTAATTTCTGCTACTACAGTATGTACTTACGATACTGAACACTATTATTTTGACCTCGAATTAAGTCCAGGATGTCTACCAAATCAAACTAACAGATTTCCCTGACAATTCCCTGATATTTCCAGGATAAATCAGAAAATTCCCTGAGTTACAGTAGCGGCCATGATAAATATATAAAACAGAGTTTGTACTTAAAAAGCATTTCAAAAAGTGCTTGAACAATAAAGGGTAGCATGACAAAGATGGAAAAGAAAGAAACAGGGAAACATATTTGAGGCGCCTAGAAACAAAACCCGCCAAGTCCATGGAACATGAAAAATGTGATGAACTTGAATTGAGGCCATTCAATGATGGCATGATTTTCCTTCAAAAGACACTATTTTCGTATGAAAATGGTAGATAAAACTTAGGGTTAATTTCAAAATCCGCTAGATTCAATTGAACTTTCGCCATTGTTAGTTTCAAAACCTACCAAGTCGCTTTCAGCCAATCAGAACATAAAATTGCATTACCCCATTTGTATGAACTTACAAAGTGTAACCTATTCACAACTGATACTGCTGTTGTATTTTTAATAAATGCACAATCATAATGAAAGTCGGGTTTTCATTTCATACATAATTTGGAGGGTTCACGATCAAATGCTTTCCTTCTTCCCTTGTTTTCATTCTTAGAACTGCTTTTCTTACTTTCAAACGCGTCCATATGTACATTTCACTTTAAACAGTTAATTCCTAATTAATCTTAATAATTCCATAAAGGGTACAATCCTGTAATTTGTTGGAATGCATCGTTTGATGACAAAGTAATTAATAAGCGAAATGTTCATATTCCAAGGATCTTTTTCCATATGTAAACAATTTTCCTCATTTCCCCACAAAGTTTGTTTTGTGGAGTTGGCGGGTTTTGATTCTAGGTGCCTATTTTTTCTATATTTTGCCAATTTCTAAATTTTTCATCTAGAAATCTATTGCTCTTGTGAGTATTGAAAGTAGCTCGTCAATATTGATGCTAAATTGTGCTCTGAAAGAAGTTCATTTTCCGTATTGACAGATTCACTATATAACAAAGGAGAAATTGTTCCGCCTAGTCAATACATTTATTTACAACAAGTTATAAACTTGCTATTATATGGTACATGTTTCGGGGCCTCTAGTACTGGTCCCTTCTTCAGCCATAAATTAAGTTGCAAAATCAACAAAGGAAATTGTTTTAGTTGGTCTAAGTAAAATATGTTTTTTCCATACTTGGACGTCTCCTCATCATGATGATGTATTTCATTACATGACATTCGATGTTTTCCCTCTAATGCAAGACTATAAGCTCAGAAGCCCCAGCTTGAACAGCAAGTTTCAGTCAACAGCATTGTAAACAACAGGCTATAAATCCCAAGTGAAGTGATTTCCACATGCACAAACATTAGAACAGTGCTATATAAGTGTATTCTCAAGAACCTAGCAATACCAATGGTATTAATTTTTATTGATGTACACTCACATTACTTCTCATGAGTAATGTGTTCTTTTTCGCCTCATTTCATCCATTCACTCATCATTTTATGTATTTTTTAATATGATATCTTTAATTATGCTGGATTTTGCAACTTAATTTACGGCTGAAGAAGGGACCAGTACTAGAGGCCCCGAAACATGTACCATATAATAGCAAGTTTATAACTTGTTGTAAATAAATGTATTGACTAGGCGGAACAGTTTCTCCTTTGTTATATAGTAATATTGAAGCTCTCAAAAATAATACAGTGAGCTCTATCTTGCAAGAAATGATAGCTTACTGATTTAATGTCAGTATGAACAATCATCACCAGAATATACTTGAATGAATAATTTCCAATTATTCAAGGTAAAACTAAAATCCCCTGAGTGTCATTAAAATACCCCGATAATTCCCTAAATTTTCCCAGTTTTAAAAATTCCCTGAGAATTTCAGAAAAGGATTCTGAAAGTCTGTAGTCACAAAGAGGGAAAGATACGTAATAGTGTTCAGTATCGTATGCAGGATATGCTTGCAGTAATAATATAAGGTGCGTTCAAAATGTAACTAGTCGGAGGCTGGAATGCGCAAACCGGTGACGACATCGGCTAATCATGGCGTGTGTAACGAGGTGTGGTTCCGACCAGAGCGCGGAAGGTCACAGCCCGTCGCTAGAGGGCACGCGTGCACGTCACGTGACGATTCTAAAGCGAGCAGCACCATGCATCAATCGTCCAACCAAGACCAAGACAGTGGGCCATTCGACATGCTTCCTGGTGTGGTTGAAGACAGTGGGGCACCCATTGGGCACACACTTTCCGCAAGTGCAATCGTTCCTTCATGATGGTGTGCACACTTCCGACGCTCAATCCGACCACGGCGGCTATGGCGTTCACTGTCACTCGTCGATCCTGGGTAATGAGTGCATCAACCAGCTGGATGTTGTCATCGGTAATGCAGGGGGGTGCCCCAGACCGGGCATCATCAAATAACGACACCCGTCCTTCCCTGAAGCGCTTGTGCCACGCCTTGACCCCTGCAAGGGACATGCAGTGTTCGCCGTACACTTGTGACATTCGGCGATGAATGTCCGTTCCCCCTACTCCTTCCGCTGTCAGAAACCACACCTCTTTGCTCTTCGTTTGATGCCTCCATGTCACTGTTTGCAATGCGACTGGCAGCGTTGGACGATTGATACATGCTGCTGCTCGCTTTGTATCGTCACGTGACGTGCACGCGTGCCCTCTAGTGACAGGTTGTGACCTTCCACGCTCTTGTCGGAACCACACCTCGTTACACACGCCATGATTAGCCGATGTCGTCACCAGTTTGCGCTTTCCAGCCTGCGGCTCATTACTTTTTGAACGCACCTTATAATAATATTGTATGGCCTCGGGTGCCAAGTGCAAGCTTTGTTATTTGACACCCATTGGGTAGCTTGCATGTCGAATTTCGTTGTTCCTTGAAGCACTACGAAAGTCAAGAAGGTCAGATATATAAGCTCCTTGAACACTATAGCGCTTTCTAGTAGAGAAATGAGGAGCTTTGTGTTGGCAGAAACTCCCGAGATTAATTTTGCCATTATGAACACAGCCTACTGAATTCAAATGGGTTCTTTGACATGTCAACATGGTATGACATGCTGTCGTAATTTTTCCGCATTTCAAAAAACACTTGCCAAGGCCAGGAGCGAACCTGCAAGCTTGGGGGTTTGTAGACCGACCCGTTGACCACTCACCCACCGTGGCAAGCATGCTTGCAGTGCATTAGTGCAATACGGGATGCAAGCAGAGAAATATCGACCTTCCTGACAACACTCGCTAGTTGGGCTGCATAAAACAATATTATTAAGAACAGCTGATTCACCCGGAATTTACTGTATTAATATAAAAAGAAGAAAGGTTCAAGTTTTGTTACCCCAGCAATTTTCTGTAGAAAATATATTATTGTATTTGTTATGTCTACCTGTATGTTTCAGTATCCAAGTCACATTTTAATCGTAAACATGAGTCGTCTAGTATCAAAACCAGCCAAGTCACAAAATTTACGAAAATGAGTTATGGTTATCAATTTGAAGTAGAAGTATAGCACTATCAGGTGAAACAAGAATATGCTTCAAAATCCTCCATGTCTTCATGTTACAGAGCAATGAATTCTTGGTCGTGCAACAAAATGGGCCAAGTCATGCAGACAGTGCTTTCATAACCGGCTATGTCAAAGAACGAGTAGCAATCTTCATGTCGCAGCATCATTGTTTGGAATCTTGCGTTGTTAGATTATGCAAGAATGTGATAATATCAGTAGGCAACATTGTTCCTTATATTGTATACCCTTTGAAGTCATAATAATTTGTATTTTGTTCGTTTGCAACACTGACTTCCGTATTCGCGGTCTTCTTACCGCATAGGCGCGAAAGCAATCGTATAGCCTGTGTGCTCGTATTTTGTCATTATCGCGTAGTGTAACGTGTATATTGTTCCTATTTTAATAAGTGACTCATTTTCTTTTACTGTGTTCAAGATCTAAGTGAACTACTAACTTTTAATGATATAATACCTATTTTGTATTCTCCTCAGCTTTCTGATGTTCATCTTGATATTACTATCCAATTTAAGCAGAATGCTTTCGTTTTTATTGCAATTAAGACAGGTAATTACAATGTCAATTTATTTTAATTTAATTGCCTTTTTTCACTGGAATTTGGAACTTAAAAAGAAAAGTTTTACCAAAAATGACTAAAATTATACCAAATTGCAACAAAAACGGCCAAATGAATCAGATTTCTCAAAATAGCAGAACTTAAATATTAAACCATTACGGATATAACTATGCAATAAAATCTTTTGTGGCCACCATTGCTTTGTCTCTAGAGGTTTTTCATCCATACTGAAAAATATGCCTTCAGTGACTTAGCCGGTTTTGATACTCGACGACTCAATGTACTTGATGTACATTTCTAATAATATTTTAATTATAAATAAAAGCACTATTTTCAGAAGAAAAAAAATCACAGTATTTTGATTATACTGTAATCCTTCCTGACATGCTAACCACAAAAGTAAGGGATCACCTGAACAATTTCTGGCAAGTTCTGACAAAAAGATCTACCTTCCATTTATTTATTATTTATTCGTATCAGAAGCATTAATACTATATATGTATACATTAAAACTCTTACTGGATTAAATACAATGCAATGTCACACTAAACAAACAAGAGTCTATACTACTTTTGCCCAGAAGTTAGCGACATCCAGTGCATTTTCTCTCGCCTGAAGCAAATCTTGTACTGTGCATGTTTGAGGGCACCTGCTGCACTGCAACAAATGAGACGTAGTCTGGATTACACCACATTCACACAATGAGCACTCGATGTTGAAACCCCAGTTTTGCAGGTTACTTTTACATCTTGTCACGCCTGCCCGTAATCTGTTCAGAGATCTCCAGGTACTCCATTTCTCCATATGACCAGGTGGTAGTTCTTCACTAGGTGTCAGCCATTCTTTGGAGCAATTGCAGCTTGCACGCCAAGATCGATTCGGGATTGCTGAGGTGTCTCCTTAAGAGCCTCGGTAGTTCTGAGGTAACTTTTCCTTGATTTGAGTCTTGAAGTAGTTGGCCTGTATCCATACAGAGGGTGAGCTTTAGATGTTACTGCCTTCTTCTTCTTCTTCTCACTTTTTGCTGCAATCTCCCGATGAATATTAGGAGGGGCAAAGTAAGCAAGACTGTACAATTTATCCAAAGTAGTAGGCTTTAGACATCCGGTAATAATGCGACAGGTATCGTTTATGCTAGGCCATGATTTAAAAATCTGTCATAATACCCTGTGATTTTAGGGATAGGTGAGAACGAGGGTAGTGTACAAGGTTAGCAAACTTCTACGAAAAGCTTTGATATTTGACTATGTTGTTCCTTGACGATCAAATTTGAGGGCAGCAAGAACACCAAGAAATGATTAAAAAAGCAAACAAGGCTTTTTTTTTCTTCTCTGCGCTCTATATTGAGCTCCAAGTATTTAAAAAGGAACACAAAAATTATTATTTATAATTGATACTGTTCCGTTTTTAAATATGAAGCGACTTATGTTTGTGAAACACTATTTAAATTAAACACCAAATCAACGACAGATCAACTGCAGAACAATCATTAATAAAAAAAACACCAGGTGGATGGACAATGGAGATTGTTGCCTAATGCAGTTGTTGGTTGGTTCCTCAGTTTAGCGGCTGTGTCAACGTTGTCATGTAGCCCCATGTACTTTGGGTGTGTTTAGAATCTGTCTGATAACCGGTGTTGTGATGGCTGTATTAGTGTGTGTTATCTGTAATTCAGGTAAGGACTGCAGACGATCAATTTCAAGTAGTTGCTACTTTTCCTGCCAAATGCTACCATCAACGACACCTAGCTGTGAACTTGGCTACTATAAAGTGCGTTCAAAAAGTAACGAGCCTGAGGCTGGAATGCACAAACCGGTGACGACATCGGCTAATCGTGGCGTGTGTAACGAGGTGTGGTTCCGATCAGAGCGTGGATGGTCACAGCTCGTCGCTAGAGGGCACGCGTGCACGTCACGTGACGATACAAAGCGAACAGCAGCATGCATCAATCGTCCAACGCTGCCAGTCGCATTGCAAACAGTGACATGGAGGCGTTGTTCGGTTTCTGACAGCGGAAGGAGTAGGGGGAACGGACATTCATCACCGAATGTAACAAGTGTACGGCGAACACTGCATGTCCCTTGCAAGGGTCAAGGCGTGGCGCAAACGCTTCAGGGAAGGACGTGTCGTTAGCCCATGATGCCCGGTCTGGGGCACCCCCCTGCATTACCGATAACAACGTCCAGCTGGTTGATGCACTCATTACCCAGGACCGCTGAGTGACAGTGAACGCTAAAGCCGCCTTGGTCGGATTGAGCGTCGGAAGTGTGCCCACCATCGTGAAGGAACGACTGCACTTGCGCAAAGTGTGTGCCCAATGGGTGCCCCACAGTCTTCAACCACACCAGGAAACATATCAAATGGCCCACTGCCTTGATCATCTGCAGCACTATGCGAGGGAAGGGAATGGGTTCCTGACACGAGTGGTGGCTGGAGATGAGTCATGGTGTCATCACTTCGAACCAGAATCCAAACGATAAAGCCTCCAGTGGAAGCATCCAGGGTCACCACTACCCAAAAAAGGCAAGGCCATGCACACGAGTGCAGGAAAGGTAATGCTGACCTTCTTTGACCAAGATGGCCCCCTTCTGATACACTTCATGCCGCACGGGACAACAGTGAATGCCCAGCGTTACTCGCAAACCTTGACCACCCTTCGCCAAGCGATCAAAACAAAACCACCAGGCAATCTCACCCGTGGGGTCATTCTGCTCCATGACAATGCACGACCTCATACGGCCAACACAGTCGCGGCACTCCTGCAGAAATTCAAATGGGAGGTTCTCAGCCACCCTCCATACAGTCCAGACCTCTCTCCCTGTGATTACGCCATGTTTCGTCCCTGGAAAGGGCTCTGCGTGGCCAACGATTCACCTCGGACGTCGACGTCCAGCTGTACGTCCGGAACTGGTTCACATCGCAGCCCAGGGAATTTTATGAGACAGCTTTTCACCGCCTCGTGTCACAGTGGGACAAGTGCCTCAACAGCCAGGGCCAATACTTCTAACATACAGGTACCGGTTTCTGTAATTATGCCTCCAGCTCGTTACTTTTAGAACGCACCTTATAGATGCCACCGTGACCTACACCTGGCAGCAAACGTTGGAACTAATAGAGCATTAATCAAATCTAACCTACAAATTTAGCTCCACACAATTGTAGTTAGTGGAAGGTTATTTTACTTGCCATAAATCTATGACATTGGCCCGCCGGCTTTACTTCCCCTTCGAATGAAGGCTTACTGAGGGATTTTTAACGCTCCATAATAGTGGAAAACAGACGAACACATGGAAGAAAGGGAAAGTCAAAACAGATAACAAAATGAGGAGTAATGAAGGACTAACACAGAGAGAGAGGAAAAAATCTACTTGTTCGAGTATTTGAAAGATATAATAAAAAGTCAAATATAGAATATTTACAATAATTAACTACTCCCTAAATCTTAACAAAATATTACAGTATTATTAAGCATTTCCTCTGAAAAGACTTTCACAGAGCACAAGTAACATAATTAAATAATAATTGGGAATATGTCTTTTAGCAACATATTTACGACGGCTGTTTATTTTTCAACCTCCAATGGGCTATAAAAATAAGACAGATTGACAAAACAAAATGATTTTGTTACTAAAAGTTACGTTGTTTTGTACTTATTTTTCAACGTAATCACCAAAACGATTGAGGCATTTGTTGTAACGTGATACTAGCTTTTCCAATGCCTACTGCAACGACTGCCGCCAGTGAGGTGGGTATGTCTGGACAGTCTCCTGAAGTTCTTGGCTGGTGGCGAGGCGTTGCGGCCCTACCATACCTTCAATTTTCGAAAGAGATGAAAATCACTCAGTGCTAGGTTTAGATTAAATGGTGGACGGTCGAAAACTTCCTACTTGAATTCTTTAAGAAGGTCTTTCGTCACGTTGGCAGGTTTTTGTTTATTACCATGGATCAAAACTATGCCAAACGAGAGCATGCCTCTTAGTTTGCTTTGAATTGCTCTGCTTGCAGAAATAGTATCCCACTCCGCAACTATCACTCAGAGTTAGTATCGATGATAGCGGCCATGTTCAATTGCCCGTAGCACGGCTACGCCTGGCTAATTGGAGCCAATAATGTTTACGAGCTAGCTAGCAAGGGAGCCTATCACCCAAGTTACAGACAGCAGCAAACTGTGAAGTTGTGTCGTGTTAAGACTTCAGAGAAGAGTGGATGTGTTTGGAGTTTCCCTGGAAGTGCAACTCGGCTTTTCTTAATTTTGCCTGTGAACTTTTTGTTCCGAAGAATACACAGACAAGTTTAGATTGGATGTAAGAGGGATTTGTGTTTCATGCACCTCGCAATTCTTAAATTACGTCTGACAAGAATTCGTTGCACATGATAATATAATTAATAGTCCAGTCAGTATTTTAATCCATCAGGCAGAGATGGAAAACGGATATAAGTCGTAATTCATTGAAATAAAAAATAATACGCCTTTTAAGCTTATACTGGGTAAACCGCTAAAGATACCGGGCGAAGCCGGGGCGGGTTGCTAGTTTCTTATAATACATAAATAAATATTTATTTCTTGCTCATTCAATGACGGCAGCCATGTTTCAGGGGCACACATTGATGTCTTATCACATCCTATCACTGATGCCAACATGACCAATACAAAATACATCACACGACACATGTGAAAAAAGAAATAATTGGCAAAACCATTAGCCTGGATAAAGATTCCTGATGCGTGACTATTACCCATTTAACATTTGATTGCCGCTGAGCGTGGCTGCGCCAGCGTTTGTTGATTATTGTAGCAGGAGCCCCGCGGGGTGAAGTGGAAAGACACAGTGATGACAGAGTGCAGTCCACACATAAGTCAAGCAGCATGGCGTGCACTACCTGTCTTAGAAGCGCAGATAAGCATCACAGGAGCTCATGTCACCATGGACAGTTAAACGATGACTGAGGCTACTGGAGCCGAGTCATATCCTACTCGAGCAACTGTACCTGTCAACGAAGCAGAGTGATGTGTGACACAAGTAAACAGAGAATAGTTCCCATCTTGACCGCCGGCAATCAATTCGTGAAAGGGTAATATACCCACTGTGCATGACAAAAACCAGGTGTGTTTATATTGGTCACTATCTTAACAATTATTGGTTTGGGCCAAAACCATTGGTCTGGATGCAAATAAATGGTGCTTTTTTGTTATACGATACCGGATAAGAAATAGTACCGAATGCGTGGGATTGGCAATACTGTACTTGTTACTAAATCAGGCGTATAATGGCGGACTCAGCTGGAATCAAAAACAGGGGACAGCATGTGGGTTACAGACAGCGGAGGTGTTAACATCTATTACTACATCATCACCAGATTTTATCCCGACCATTACCACAGGTATTTTGGCTAATTTCAGTAGTGTAAGAATTATTTTCCCAAGGAGTCGGTAATGTCAAGTTCTACCCAAAACCTGTCTGTCCGATAAACACATCTCCACAAGAAATGGAATGATCATTATTTGGGCTGAGAAACTGGTTAATTTTGCAGAATGCACCAAATATCATCCTGAAGTCATGTTCCACAAGAATAATAATAATATTGTATGGCCTTGGATGCCGGGTGCAAGCTTTGTTATTTGACACCCTTAGGGCAGCTTGCATGTCGAATTTCGTTGTTCCTTGAAGCACTATGAAAGTCAAGGAGGTTAGATATCTAAGCTCCTTGACTTTATAGGGCTTTCTAGTATTGAAATGAGGAACTTTTTGTTGGCGGAAAATCCCGAGATTAATTTTGCCACTATGAACACGGCCTACTGAATTCAAATGGGTTCTTTAACATGTCAACATCGTATGACATGCGTGTCGTCATTTTTTCCGCCTCTAGAAAATCACTTACCACGGCCAGGAGCGGACCTGCAAGCTTGGGGTTAGTAACCGACTCGATAACCACTCACTCACCGTGGCAAGCATTCCACGAGAAAACATTCCACATCACAGAGCATATTCCCGATTATTAGACCTATTTAATTATGATAAAAATACACATTATTTTTAGGTTCCTTCTTGACTCTTTCGTAACTGTTTGGTCAACTCCGCCTGCTGTTGAAGTAGAAACAAATTTTCAGTTTTCCTCCGTTGTTGTCTCTCGACATCAAGTAGCACCCCTTCGTGTAACTTATCTCTGCAACAAAAATATAGAGACCTGCTTTTAGTCGATGACATCACATATTTATGAAACAAATAATTCACCTGCCCTTTAATGAGGTGGGCTATACTGTGGGGGGTTTCACCTAAGAGTGGTCAATTGCATTTTCCCCTGCTTTTTATTTGTATTTTTATATGTAGGTGAGCAGTCTGGCTTATGCTTAAGACCTGGTTGTAATGACAGACTCCTTTTAAGGAACAGCGATTCATTTTCAATCCATATTGACCATTAAGTTATCTGAGGGTTATAACTAAAACGAGCATTTGATTCAGTAAACAGGACTGTAATGTGGAACACCTTGATGAGACATGGAATACCACATAAGATCTTGAATCTTATGAAAGAAATGTATGGAGGATACAGGTGTAAAGTAGTACATGAGGGGAAGCTCACAAACTATATGAATGTCACAAGTGGAGTTCGCCAGGGATGCGTTCTGTCACCAACACTCTTTTCAGTGGTGCTCGATAATGTTATGAGAAAAATGTTGGGTAGGAGAAAAAGAGGAATACAATGGGGAATGGAGGAAAGACTGGAAGATCTAGAGTTTGCAGATGATATTTGTCTTTTGTCTTCAAGATTTAGTGACATGAAACACAAGCTAGAAGGATTACGAAAGGAAGCAGAGGCTGCAGGGCTCAACATAAATGTTGATAAGACCAAGGAAATGAGAGTAAATGACAAAATTGAAGAAAGGTTAATTGTGGTAGGAGAAGAGATTGAGGAGGTTGAAACATTTCCTTATTTGGGAAGTGTAGTGACAAGAGAAGGAGGAGCAGAAGAAGATGTGAAAGCGAGAATAAGGAAAGCAAATGGAGCATTTATGCAGCTGTACGCGGTGTGGAATAAAAACATTGCTAGCAGACGAAAATTAAAATTTTCAATACAAATGTTAAGTCAGTCCTTCTATATGCTTGTGGAACTAGGAAGGTTACACGAACTATCACTAATCTGCTGCAAACATTTATAAACTGTTGTTTACGACGCATCATAAACATCAGATGGCCGTAAATAATCGAAGAACTATGGAGAATAACAAATCAAGTTTCAGTTGAAGTGCAAATCAAGAGGAGAAAATGGAAATGGATAGGTCATACTTTGAGGAAGCCAGTGGGATCTGTAGAAAGAACAGCATTGGAATGGAATCCGCAAGGTGTACGGAGGAGAGGTCGTCCTAGGAAGACCTGGAGGAGGACTGTAGAGGAGGAGGCACTTGAAATTGGGAAGACCTGGAAGGAAGCTAAAGCATTGGCAAGTCGACAACCGCAATGGAGACTTTTCACGGATGCCCTATATTCCAGTAGGAACAAGAGGAATTAAGTAAGTCATAACTAAAACAGTCACCTAGTCAATACCTTTTCAATTAAAATTTATTATAACATTAGAGGTACATGTTTCGAGAGCATACAACCAGGCACCCGACATTTATGAACTAACAACGATTAAAATATGCATGCAATTATGAATTAAAAATGCAGAAAATATGCTTTACAAATTGAAAAATATGCACTTAACAATAAGCTAAGCCATTCTTATTCACTCTTCTTTCCCTCCTTTGCCATAATATGTGAAGTCGTTTTTGCATGTTGTTGAAGTTGAAATTTCTTTTCACATTTCACTTTCTCCGAGCATATTTGACAATAGACGACAACGCCATCAGTTGAATAATCACTATTACCTGACATCCACTGTTTTAATAAATACTTTCTGCTGCTCTTCTCTTTGGGCATTTTGAGTAAAAGATATGCAGACTAAGAATGAAGTAGCACATTAACTGAAGAAACACCTCGCAAAACTAACCCCGACCTTCCGGCAGCCGATATAGTGAATGGAATGTCCCACCCCAAGGGATACTGCCCAGATGGTGGAAGCAATGTCCATCCCCATCCATTTCTTGAAATGCCAGGGTGTTAAAGACTGTTATCTATTTATCTGTTGCTCAGAAAGTTGCTTACGAGGGATATCCAACACAAAGGCAAAACCAATTTTATTCAAAATGTCTTAAATTATACTTAACTAGCAACCCGCCCCGGCTATACCCGGGAACAGTTATCAATGCATTACGTGACAAGCGCTTCTTTTTTTCTATGTCAATCAACTACAACCTATATCCATTTTACGTCTCGGCATGATGGTTAAAATCACTGACTGGTCTATTAGTTATATTATCATGGAGATGCATCTGCAACGAATTCTTGTCAGACGTAATTTAGAATGGCAAGGTGCATGAAACACAAACCCCCCTTCCGTTCAATCTAAAAACACTTATAGTGGGCAATGTACGGTATTGAAGATAGAGATATGCTCTCGCGGATTTCTTTGTAAAACTTTTCATGCTGAACAATTCTTACACTCATAGTAGGCCTATATTGATATTTTTAACGGTTTGCCCAGCGTAAGCTTAAAACGCACACATACGCCAGGTATTGTATTACGGTAGACTTTTTCACTGAAATCGTTACTGCTTGGCTTCCTTTGATCATAAATAAATTATTTTCTACAGAAACCTTCCTCGAGATATCCTTCACAGAATGGTGAAAACCACATCAAAATCCATCCAGTGGTTCTCGAGATTACCCGTGACATTCAAGAATCGGGGACTTTTTACACTAATTAGATATTTCGAACGTTTGTGCTAAAATATGCTGTTATGTTCAGAATATGCAATAAATCCAATAAGCCCACAAAATATGCATTTGCATATGCATTTTCAAAAAATCCGGTCCCTACCTACAACACACTCTTCAGCAGCCACTTGCGTAGCCTCTTAACTTGACAGTTTAAAGACATATAGGCATTCCACAAAACACACTAATAAATCTTCACAAAAATCGTCAAATCTTTTACAGGCCGGACATTTGTTTTAGACGAGTGAAAAATCTTAATGGAAGCCTGGAGGCGAGTTACTACAGTACCTGTGTTGTCGTCACCTGCCCCATGTGGTCCGATGATGGACAAAACTATCGCACACTACAGCTGAAGTACAGTCATTGGCAAATATAATGGTGTTCCGTTCGTAACTATGTAACGTGTACTTCCGCGTCACACAATACTTCGACATGAACTGTACTTTTCTGCACGGTTGTGTCATCACATGCTGAAGTCTGGAATTTCATTACATCAGACCGGTGGTGACAAATGTGAAGCGAGAGAGTGCTAGAGCGTGCCAGTGTAAAGGCTCACCCGCAAGCTTCAAGGTCAAGGGCAATCGTCTAAAACAAACGTCCGGCTTGTATCAAACTAATGATAAAATGTGGATTTATATCCCAGAATTCAAAAAAAATATAACATCCTTTACATGATACAGTAATTACTAAAATCACAGACACAATCCGTATGAGAAGGATCCAATTCATGGGGCATTTGGACAAAATGGACCCAACTAGGTTAACAAATAAATCTATACGTTTTTGCAGAAAAAGGCAACAAGGTCCAATTGGTACAATCAGGCGGAAAAGGACTTGGCTGAATTAGGTTTTCCCAATCTCAAGGATCGAGGGGAAATTAGGAAAATTACCCATACACGGGGTTTTGAGGCAGAAGAGAGAAGACCTACCAGACACGTTTGGTCGCAGCAACGAAGACTCGCTCAATCGCTGCGCATGAAGAGTTATTGGGCAAACATCAAGGACAAGAAGTGTTGTTTCCGCGTGGTCCTAGGAGACCCATTCGTGCAGAAGAAGATACAGTAATAGCTGCCTTTATTGGAACCTTTAATAAGCGGAATCCTATCCACAACGGAAAAATTCACCAGTCCCGTGAATTATGGCCTATTATTCCTTTTAATTTACCTGTATGCAGCGGACCCTGTCTAACGCGGAAACAGAAACAAATTACAGTTTACTTAATGGAAAATTATGTTTTTAACTGCATTTCATATAGGGAACAGCAATGTTTTACGAACTTATTCGATTACCCTTTATGTTCACTTTGCTTGGTTTGGATATCCCTTGGCGAGATTCCCCAAGTCTTGTGCGACCTTCATTTGGTAAGGGAATGTCCCAAATTCTTGTGAGGATTAATGTACAAGGAAATTGGGGAGGAATGTTAGATCCAATGAACTAAACCTCAACTGCTTCTCATAGAATACTGTACAATTCTTATTTAATGTGATTCAGTGACCAATTGTAGAAATTCGTGCTGTTGATAAGTCCTTAAGTCAGGGCCATCCAATCATTGCGCTCTGGGTTTGCGGCCGCGCTTGGGGAGCACTGGGCAGCCAGACTATCGCTCCTTCCCCTACCACCACTACACTGTGGTAGCGAGGAGACGGACGATGTTCGGACCACGCTGACTAGATACGTACGTACAGTCGTGCGGCCGACGGCTCTTGTGGGATTGTTGACATATTAACAGGGCTGTTTTGCCATAACAAATATACCGCATATACGAATCGGATGGTACTCCGATGTATGGAATGTGCAGGAAACGAACACAAGTGTTAAGTAAAGAACATTGTGATTTATTCCAAACTGAAATGTGAACATATTAGAGAGCAAAATTCAACAGCAAATTGTGATCTTTTTAACACATTACGTCTCTGTTGCACACTAAACATTTGGCATGCCCTTTATAAGCTGTACAGAAAAATGAAATTTCCCATTCTACTTTAAAGACTGCTGCTTCACCACTCCTTTTTTTGTATGCTGTTCAGTCATGACCACTGCGAAACTGATTTACTTACACGCTGTCAACAAAGCGCATTGGGCTAGACTAGCGAATGATGGATCGGCTGCACACTTCAGCGCGCTCAGCCAGCCACGCTCCTCCCACCACTTCTGAAACTACCTTCCAACAAAGTGCCCGGAGCACTGGCTTAGAGCGCTCTGTCTGGATGGCCCTGCTGTAAGTGATGGGAAGGAAAAAGCACATTGTTTTAGATGACGCCAGCGATGACAATGAAAATGATGTATCTCTGCTTTATTCGACCCCATAATGGAATAAAGGGCAGATGAAGGGCTAAGTAGAGTAGCTCTAAACATGTCCCCTATTTAATTGTTTTAAAAAATAGAAAATAAAAGGTACTGATTGACGGAGTTTTTCCTCGAATTGTGGCATGAAAATGATGTAGACGAAAATGTGTGTAGTTTGAAGATGATATGGACAAGCCCTTTCAGTGGTAAAGAAAAAAATGCAGCCTTTTGTACTAAAAAAATTTACGTGGAGTTGTTGAATGTCGTCAGTCTCATCCGTATCTTAATTGAAAGCCGTGCCTCCAAGTTAAATTGTGTTTAGCGCTCAATCTTGGATTACTGGAAGAAGTAAATGATTATGTAGCAGATTGTATTAAAATACTGTAGCAACTTGAGTACAACAAGTTTAATTCTGTAAGTGATACATCTGTGCCCGATTCTTAATATCGCATCTACATACTAATCAACACAATAACTGTGCTGTGTGATTTGATTTTAAGAACAAATTGTGAAAATATTTAGTAATATTATTAATCGTATGGCATTTACACATCACTTTTGGAACACAAAGAAAAATATACAAGATTTACAAATTTACAGATAAATTATTTACATAGTCCATCGCATTTGCTGTAGCATGCAAAAAGTCCAATCGGTTACCACTAAACAAGTTCTGAGGGCACTCTTCGACTATATGTCTGATTGTCTGACGCGGATATCCACAGGTGCACTCAGGAGAGACGATCTTTCCCCAAAAATGTTGCTCCACGTCCGTAGGCTTAACCTGAAAGTACCGTACACGTGATCCCCGGGTGGTGCTAAGAAAGCAACAACTCTGGCTGCTAGACAATCCTTGTGAACTCCTAGCACAATCACATCACTATGAAAATATTTAGTGTTGTGCTGTTTGTGCTAGTGTTAATCGTGTAATTGGTGTAACCCCTGTAGTTGGATTATTAACAAGATGTATGTACCAAACCACAGTATTGTATTTACACTCGTATATATTTTTATGATCACCTGTATTAACCGGAATCCTATCTATAAAAGAAATATTTCTTGGCCCCTTGAAGTTCCGTTCAAGACAGGTTTTACTGTATGGATAATGTAAGATAATACTGTACATCCATACTACTAAATTTACTTAATAACCTTCACTTCATAAGTAGTCAGGAGTCCTAACTTACGACCATGGCCACCTCCTTCCCAATTCTCGTGTGAATTACAAACAGACACACTAATATAGTCATCGCAATTTTTGCTACATTCAATGTTTTGGCTATCCTAGTTAAGTTATTATTATATTTTTATAACATGCAAGTGCAACAACCATATATGCATCCATCACATTTCATCCACATCATACATTTTTCATTAATTTTAATGTCAATGACTGGCCATTAATGTCACAATGTCTTCATTTGTACTAGCTGATGAAGGGGCAGATTTTCATTAATATTATGCCTCGAAACATGTACTAGTGGTTAAATAAACACAATAAGTATTGACTAAACGGAGCATAGTGTATTTCAATATTTATAAACTATCATTCGTCAATACGGACCAATCGTGAACAACGTTAACAAATAAAACAGGTTATCAGACAAATTCCACCTACACCCAAATACACGGAGCTACAAGACCACGATGTCGTAAAGCCTCTAAAGAATCAACAACATTATTTATATTATAATGCACATTAGTGTGCTGGACTCCATCCCGATATGGCCTACGATCATATAAAATGGCGACAGAGAGCCAGAATAGCAGACCCTGCCTGTGTGCGGGACGAATGCTAGGAAGAAGAGGAGTGTGCTAATAATAAGAAGTTGCAATAGCAATTGTCAATAAGGCAACACTGTGAAACGATTTCAAAACTATCAAAATATCTTCCAATACACAGGAGAAAATGTGACTGACAACTCTAGTTGACACACCTGGTATAGATAAAACAGTAGCTTAACACCTCTGTCCTTTTCTGTTGAGGAAGATTTGATAATTAAACCACCGTCAGAGTTGAACACCAACCTACTGCATTCCAGGCAGGCAAATTAGTCAGTTACACCAACAACCTGATTAATGCTTGAGCGGTTCAAGAATATGCAGGGTGTCGGAAAATGAGAGGTAGAAAATCAAACCACGCATGGGGGTGGGTCTGGGGAGCAATATGAGTTAAGATACCTGTGGGCGCAAACCAACCGTTAAACCCCTGTGAACATTTGTAATTAAGAGGAAACTTGGCAACGTCGCGCAATGAGCAGCATCGAGTGCGGCGTCTACACTCTTTGTGTGTTTCGAGCTGAGCAGCTGACTTGTGGTTCTCATAGCTCAGTTGGCAAGTCTCTGGCGCCATTCCGTGTGCTCCCATCTGCTTCGGGTTTGAATCCGGAAAATCTTTTTTACCCCCGATTTGTTTTTTTTTTCTTTCCTTTGCATGACAGATCTTATTGTGCATTAATCACGGCATTAACCTGGTTAAGTTCACGTCTAATTCTTTGTTTATTCGCTCGCCGCGATAAATTGCACTTTGCCCTGTATACATGTTGTTCTTATTACGAAGTAATTTTAGTTAAATCGGTTTTCAAGTGGCTAGTTTCTTATCAAATTATTTCATTTCTAATTAATTGCATCATTAAAAAGAGCTGTCAATACCGTAACAGCTGGGAGCACACTGAACAAGAGACGACGACGCACTCGATGCTGCTCATTGCGCGACGTTGCCAAGTTTCCTCGTAATTACAAATGCTCACAGGGGCTTAACGGTTGGTTTGCGCCCACAGGTATCTTAACTCATATTGCTCCCCAGACCCACCCCCATGCGTGGTTTGATTTTCTACCTCCTATTTTCCGACACCCTGTATACTTCAATACATACGTGTCTAGGGGAATTTTTAGTGTAGTCACTGATGTCACGGGTGACATACTGCCATTGATGTTTGTTTGATGTTGTGCCTGAATTGCCACCATGTTACTCTGCTGTATGAGGTTTCAAATAGTGGCATTGTTCCATGTGTTGCAGTCACGTGTTCAAGTGCGAGGTTTGGTCACGAGTTACAAATGTTCATAATTACTTTTAGTTGTTCCATTTAATTGAGAAGTTGCACTGCACTCTTCTAAAACCATGGTGAGACAAATCAATTGGTAGGTCTGCTACGGTACTAGGTTAGACAACTGATTAAAACTAGAAAGTAGTGGTACTTCCCTCTTTGTAACTTTTCACAAGATAGTTTATTGAAAATGTAAGAGGATATAAGGAAACCAGAGATATATAAGCAAAGCGAACTGATGTGAGTTTAATAATAATAACAAACTTATTTATTTATTTATCGTATGGCTTTTAGTGCCGGGAGTGTCCGAGGACATGTTCGGCTCGCCTGAGTCTGTAGCTGCTTCCAGCGGACACCCTAAAGGGTGAGCTACAAGTTCCGTTCAATTTCAAGTAGTTCCAACTTTCGCCACCAGATATCAATGATACCTAGTGGTGAACGTTGGAATTTTTGATAGAGCGTTCTGACGAAATCTAACCTAACAAATTTTGCTTTACACAAGTTTAGTCTGTGAAAGGATCTTTTACATGCCATAAATCTGTGACATGGGACCGCCGGCTTTACTTCCCAGCTCCGAAGGAAGGCATACTGAAGGATTTTTAACGCTCTTAAAAAATCCGACTACTTCGAACTGATGTACATGAATGGCAATAGCGGAAGCGGGCAAACTAAACATGTGCAAACATGGCGCGAGTTTTAGACAAACTGAAAGCATAAAGGGGCAGGTGGCAGCACCTTACATAAAATAGAACCGCATACTTGATAAATAAGAATAAAACCAATCAAAGTTACAACACTTCCCCTCAAGTAGAGGTTCATACAATCCTTACACTCTCCAAACCAGCAAACTTCAAGCAACGTTCATGTTTCATTCGACTTAAACTCTTCGTGAGAAAGTCAGCAACTCGATCGTTCCTAGAGATATACTTCAAAACAAAAAAATTACACTCAAAGACTTCACGAACAAAGTGATATTTGATATCAATATGTTTGCTTCTACTGTGATACATCGCGTTCTTTGCCAAATTAATTGCACTTTGGTTATCACAAAAGATGAATATAGTGGCTAAGTCTTTGAAGCCTAACTCGAGCAGAAATCGACGTAAGTACACAGCTTCCTTGGCGCACTCTGACAACGCCATGTACTCGGCCTCCGTGGTGCTAAGGGCCACGGTTCCTTGTTTTCTTGAGTCCCACGATATAGGGCATCTGCCGAGCAGGAACACGTACACCATGTAGGACCTCCTATCTTCTTGGCAGCTTCCCCAGTCGGCGTCGACAAATCCTTGGATCGGTTCGGTGTCTGCTTCGTAGATCAGCCCGATGTTCGAAGTCCCCTTCAAGTACCGCAGCACTCTCTTGGCAGCTTTCTAATGTTCGACTCCAAAGCAATTGTTGAACTGTCCCAGGTAGCTGACAGCGAACGAAATGTGTGGGCGTGTAGTTGTCGACAGGTATGTCGGCGCGCCTACCAATTCGCGGTAAGGCAACTTCAACTCGTCAGTACTGGGATTCTCATTTTTGCTCAACTTCGTTCCAGGGTCGAGTGGTGTGACAACAGGGTTGCAGTCGGCCATCTCGTAGCGTTGGAGAAGCTCTTCAATGTAACCTTGCTGTTGCATGGCTATACATCCGGTCTCCTGGATTAGTTCGATGCCTAGGAAGTGTTTGGCCAATCCTAAGTCCTTGACCTTGAAATTTTCACTCAGGACTCTGGAAATCTCGGCGATCGTCTTTTTGCATTTTGATAGCACCATCATGTCGTCAACGAAAACGGCAATCAAAGTTATGTTGTTTCCGGAACCAATTTGGAATAGACACGGATCCGATGCAGTTGGTTTGGCACCGCACTTCCTCAAGACCTCACGCAGCTTGGCATACCATTTTCTCCCGGCCTGTTTCAATCCGTACAGTGATTTTTGTAGTAAGCAGACCTTGTCGCCTCCCTGCAACTGGCGAAGCATGTTCTTGGCCTTCTCCTTGGTTTCGTCGTCAGTTCCAAACATTGCAATGCTCTCTAACATCTCCCTGAAGTTCTTCGGTTGTTTCATGAATATTTCCTCGTCTAGGTCACCATACAGATAAGCCGTTGTGATATCGTACTGTCTGATTTTTACACCGAGCTTGGCAGCGAGACAAACCATTAATCGAATTGATTCCATTAGCGCCACGGGTGCGAAAGTGTCAAAGTAGTTGATTCCATACTCCTGGTTGAAACCTTGAGCCACCAGCCTGGGCCCATAACCTGTAAGAGGATATAAGGAAACCAGAGATATATACGGTAAGCAAAGCGAACTGATGTGAGTTTAATAATAATAACGAACTGATGTACATGGATGGCAATAGTGGAACCGGGCAAACTAAACATGTGCGAACATGGCGCGAGTTTTAGACAAAACTGAAACATAAAGGGCAGGTGGCAGCACCTTACATAAAATAGAACCGCATACTTGATAAATATGAATAAAACCAATCAAAGTTACAACTGAAAATGTATCATTTATGATTTGCATACCTTTCTGGGAGTCCTTGCGAGTTCACTTGAATTTGAATTCCCACTGCCTGCACCGGAAATAATTACTTTTAACGTAAATAAAGCATTATTGGTCGTGTTCATTTGAACAAGGTCCGCCATTTTACATTGACATCGGACACTACGTCATACCCCATGTGACACGTTGCCAACATGAATAATGAAATAAAAGGCAAAACCATTGGCCTGGATAAAGATTATTGATGCGTGACTACCCCCACTGTGCGTGACAAAAACCAGGGGTGTTATCTATTAGCTAACCGGGCCCACTACCAAAACACCATTGGTCTGGACGAAAATATTGGTCTAGGCAAAACCATTGGTCTGCCGGATGCGATATAGCATTGAATGCATGGGGTTGACATTACTGACTCCTTCAGAAACATTCACAAAGATGGCTGTCAGAGCTGCTATTTCAACTATATAAGTTAAGTCGTGCTCCTATTTGGGAGGGCGGTTGAACTGTACATTGCGATACAGCGGCGTCTGGGGAGATTTCAGGGAGATCAGTGACGTCACCGTGATCTCACGGCTGACGTATTGCTATCGGTAACGCTATTGGTTGTCAGTTCCGTGGTCAGTTCGTCGCGGGATTTTGCTGGAGTCGGTTCGCCATTTTTGTATTGTCACGCGTTAGCGTTTTCTAAGCGTAATATTAAAATAAATATTCCCTTGAATAACCTGTAGAACAAGATTTTGATATTAGCAGTGTCGTGTGCTCGATTGTGTTGACGATTTGTATTAAAGTTGTTTAAATCCTGAAGTTGTTGCATTAAAATAAAATCCGTTACTTGTGGTAGAAAATCAGTGCTTCTGCTTGTACATGTGGAATAATACAGCATTTGGAATATATCGGTGAGTTTTTACGTTGTTCATATATATATTTTGGTTGTTGCATTTAATAGGAAATTTGTTTAAACGATAATATTACATCAGGAACGGTGTTGGGGAATACGCCTGTTAAAATAGTAATGGATGGGTAAAATTTAGACAAATTGGCATTTACATGAACACCTGCAAAATAGATATGGCAATGTTTTGTATTAGACCTATCGGCCTATAGGTCTTGTTTTTGTGTTTGCAGCCAATATTGGAAAACATAAAAATACCAACCTACCGGGGGGGGTGGGGCAGCCCCCCCAGCAAAAACAACATTATTGACCACAATGTTTCGTGTATTTGCAGCCAACTTTGGAAAAAAAAAACGAAACTACACAATAACATTATTGACCACAATGTTTTATAAGAATACTACAATGTTCAGCTAGGTTAATGTATTGATGTCAACCGGCGATTATTACAGACCGCGATCGTTTGCGCATGAATATATTATATAAACAAATTGGTTGTTTTTGTGATGTTATCAACCACTTGACGAAATGCTTCTCTGGCAAGATTATGGGAAAAACCTTGGTTATAGGGTATTTTGGGTGATGACAACTCAATAACAGAAATGAGCATTAAAAAACTTCGAAACGTATTGTGTTTCGTCACTTGTAATTTATTTATCGGCCTACTTCAATTTGGCACGCCGTACATACAAAAATATTTTAATTTAGGGTTACATTTATGACATATTTTTGAAATTCCGTTTCAGGATATGTAATTCGCCTATATAGTTGAATTACAGATGACGTTAAGCGTCGTAATTAATTTAATTTTATATTTATAAGACATTGTATCGAAAGCCGTAATTGACCTATATAGCTCAATTAAAGATTTCGATGCAATGTTTTATTAATATGAAATTATACTAATTACGATGTATATCGTCATCTGTAATTGATCTACATAGGCCAATTAAAGAATTCGATGCGGAAATTGTAAAGTATAACATTAAATTGCGAAATTTTATTCAGCATCGGAATCGTTAATTGAGCTATATAGGTAAATTATAGATTTCGATGCAATGTTTTTTATTTACGAAAAGAAAATAATTATCATGTGTATCGGAATCTGTAATTGATCTACTTAGGCCAATTATATATTTCGATACGGAAATTTATAATATATGACGTGAATTAGCGAATTTTTTTAATGTATCGGAATCATTAATTGAACTATATAGCTCAATTATAGATTTCGATTCATTATTCGATTTGACGGTTTTTGTGTTTGCCCATCCAAAAAAAAAACTATTACCCAGGCCTTTCCCGGATATATATGATGTGAATTCGCGATTTTTTTTATGAATCGGAATCTTTAATTGAACTACCGATATATAGCTCAATTATAGATTTCGATACATTAAAAAAAATTGACGGTTTTTGTGTTTCCTCGCCCAAAAAAACCCTATTACCCAGGCCTTTCCCGGATATATATGACGTGAATTTGCGAAATTTTTTTATGTATCGAAATCTTTAATTGAACTATATAGCTCAATTATAGATTTCAATGCATTAAAAAAATTGACGGTTTTTGTGTTTTCCCACCCAAAAAACTCCTATTACGTGAATTTGTGAATTTTTTTATGAATCGGAATCTTTAATTGAACTATATAGCTCAATTATAGATTTCGATACATTAAAAAAATTGACGGTTTTTGTGTTTCCCCACCCAAAAAACCCCTATTACCCAGGCTTTTCCCGTAGGCTTGCCAGAGGAGTATTTCGTGACGTCATTGATGACGTCACGGAAGCCGCCATTTTGTTTTAGGGGAATTTCATACGCGGCCGTATCCCAATGTATAGTAGTCCCGGGAGGGCTGGTGGGTCTATGCAGCGGAGTGAACATCTTCTCCAGATATTCTCCCGACTATTAATTCAGGTCATTTCAGTACTGTACTTAATTTTTTTTTATAGAGAGGATCCACTACTCTCCAGTGCCACCGACAACTGTTCGGATGAAACCATTGGCTGCCACTAGGTTAGACCACTGGCTAGCTGAAAATCATTGCTTCTATTACAAGCAAGGGGATCTGCGGCATAAGCCACCGGTTAAGTTTGTGTTTCTATGCAAAGCCTCATTATCATACAGAATTTAGCAATTGTGCATTGTTTAAATCTTAAGTATCGTCCATTTCGTGTCATGGGAAAAATTTTAGTGTAATGAATTGCTATCTCTGTGACCATCATAGTGGATGGCACCCCACTACCAAAAGCTTCACATCTCCGATACCTTGGCTCCGTTGTGAGACCTGATGGTGATACAGTCTCGGATGCCCGTGCAAGAGTGAATGCTGCATGGATGAAGTGGCGCCAGGTCACAGGCGTTCTCTGTGACCGCAAGATCCCTTTGCGCCTTAAAACTAAGATCTATCAATCAGTCGTCCGCCCTGTTGCTTTGTATGGAGCTGAATGCTGGCCTAATACAAAGAAACATGAACAAGCTTTGCACTCAATGGAGATGCGGATGCTAAGATGGTCCTTGGGAATTACACGGCTGGATCATATTAAGAACGAAGACGTCCGCAATACTCTTGGAATTGCCCCTATTCCAGCCAAAATGAGGGAGACTCGGTTGCGTTGGTACGGACATGTAGCCCGAGCAAATACAAGAGTCCATTGTAAGCAAGTCACTTGCTCTCGAGCCTGATGGACAAAGACCTCCAGGACGACCAAAAAGGCGTTGAATGGATACCCTACACGACGATATGCGCATCGTAGGTCTTCGTCCTACAGATGCAGCAAACCGCAACAAATGGAGAGCGAGGTGCAGAGTGGCGGACCCCAAAAAATAATTGGGAACAACGCCAGGAAGAAGAAGAATTGCTATCTCTATACTACTTCTGCTAGAGCTCCGAAGTCGCCTGTCAAGATGATGGAAGTCTCTTCAGTGTCCTGTAAGTTACAGTGGCTTTATTCAAGACAATGTGGTAATAGCAGGCCTGATACAAACAAAATATGAAGGTTTCAACTACAAGGTAAGTGTGTTTGTTTTGTGGTTTACAAAGGCTACTGATACCAATATTCCATATTGCACTAGTGGCTTCCTACACTTACAGGCTGGATCATTTTGCATTTTAAGTTACCGTAAGTTAGATTTTGAAGACTGCCCTCAGAACAAAAGAGTGCCACGAGCACAGCCACGACATAATAATCATTCAGCTCTTTAGGCTTACTTTAAAACGTTGTGTTTACAGTAGCATTGATCCTTTGGCTTGATAGGGAACTCTGTAGCTGTGGCCAGTGTTTGGAATCTTTGTGGTGGCACGACTGCTTTGAGCTATCAGAATCACGACCACAATGGCCACACTGTCTAGGATAGAACCACTGTGCATCAACTTTGAAATAAGCGTTGATCGGGTGAAGACAGTGTATGGCCTACACAACTAACACACCTACCTGGAATGCTTCAACAGACATGATCACACAATAAAAATACGAAAACGTTAGGAAAATATAATCAAAGATCCATACTAAAATTAACTTTATCTAATTGTTATTTGGTTTTATTGTTCCCAACCTACAAAGGAAATTAAAGCAGAATATACCTGTCTAGTTTCTGTTTGTAGTGAACATAACCTATAATTCCAACGGAAGTAAGGCATGCTAAAGCAAAAGTAGCTTTAGATGTAACAGACATATTACAATGGACACTTTCAGTTGTGAAGTATATTGCACCGAAATGTCTGTCAAGAACACAAATTCTTTGAATGTATCCCTTAAATTCTTATTTTTTTAAGTACACAAATACACCGCCATCGTTTACATTCATCTGTTTGGATCTGTTTTTCTTCGTTTCTTCAGAATAACCAACATGATCAAACAAATATCTCTTGGAAGGACATTACAGCCTTATACAGTCTCACTTAGGTAAATTTGAGTGTTGTCGCAGATGGACATTTGGTTCAATACAAGTTCACGGGTTATTTTATTTGAGATTGAATTCAATTTAGAGAAGCATTAGCAATTACCGTACGCAGAAGTATTATTCTTCAGGATTATTGTATTAAAACTAGAATTATTTGATGAAATACGTTTACAGAAGACCTGCTCTTGTGTGCAAGTCTTGTTGAGAGGTACCGAATCAGTTTTGTATGGAAACTCGGCTTTTAGTACGCACTTGAAAATTGTTTTATGGATATCACGGTTATTTGGGCAATAGCGAAGGGCTCCTGCCGATGATTCATTAATTTTTTGATTGTTTCAGGCATAGAAGTGTATGGTTGTGTTGTGTCAACTTTAACTTCAACTCTTCCAATGTCTGACATTCAATCTGAAAGTGGTTTTGGAACGCTCTCTGTGAGAGATAAAGCTTTAATTAAGAGGAATATTAACAGGCATCACAATAGCAATTTCAGGTAAGAAATAGCCTAGCTTATCATAATATTCTATCATTTTAATTACGGTACGTACAAGTACTGTCCGTCCACCAGCTTAAAGTCCGAGGAAGGAATGCAATGAGTCAGCTGGAGACAGCTGGCCTCTGCTCAAATGACAATAGTGCCAACCTACTACTGACCCGTGCGATTTCACAATTGAAACTAAACGAAAGTAGCAGTGAGTAACCATAGCGTGAATAACATCGGTGCTGAGTTGGCAATACCTGCAGGGGCACGTCCACTCTATCAACACAGCTGGAATGTCTCTCCTCTCCCCTTCAGCCTCCTAAGACCATGCACTGGTGGACGGACAGTAGGTTACTGTTCATTAGTGACTGATGAGCATTGCGTACTACAGTGAGTTCCTCTCATGTGTTGGCCGGCCAGCACACTGAGCTTATCTGCCTCCCGTTGACTCATCAGTACCCGCTCGGCATAGCATAGCAATAAGAACAAAACAGCACTCGGCTCACTTTATTCGTGCATGTCATGAGATAACAATTATAATTAAGAAAGGAGGAATTAATAAACTAAGGTCGTACCTTATGACAGGAGATGTTGGAAATGTTCTCCTCCTACATCCACACATTTCCGGCATCGTCTTAGGAAACTCCGATTCACACTCATAAGTTCGTCTTCCGTAATTGAGGCTATTTTTCTCCGGATATGTTCTTTCAGTTCGTCCGACGTGTGAGAGTTTCTTGTATACACTTTATTCTTTAAGTTCCCCCATAAGTAAAAGTCACAAACAGTTAAATCTGGGAACCGTGACGGCCATAAGTCCGTACTAATAACACGGTCTTCAAAAATTGCCTCAATTAGGTTTAATGTGTCATGAGCTGTATTCGCGGTGGCAGAGTCTTGCTAAAAATATCCATTTCGACAGTCAGTGTTAGTCCGTTCGTCGAAATTGGTTTTAGTATATTATCCCTATATCTTTGTGCATTAATTGTGCCCTGAAAAAATATAGGTCCTATAATTCTGTATCCATTCACTGCGCACCGTACCCCGACCCGTTCGTCATGAAGAGGAATTTCGTATATGCGATGGGGGCTTTCTGTACTCTATCTGTTATTCTGCGTCAAAACATAACCGTGTAAATGGAACCAATCTTCGCCCGAGAAAAGTATTAAGTGTGGATCAATTGTTTCATCATGAACGTTTCGTGACATCCAATTACAAAATCGTACCCGCTTATCATGATCGCATGGATGCAGTTCGTGTACTACATTAATCTTGTATGGCTTCAGTTTCAACATTTTCTCAGCCCGCCATGCTGAGCTCTTTGAAACCCCGGCTTCTTGTCCAAGTCGTCTTAGGGATTTTGTAGGCTTATGTTCTAATCTTCCTGATATTTCATTCACTTTTTCCTCATAAAGTATACGTTTTTTAACACTTCGCTTCTTATCGAGTAAAGAACCAGTTTCTCTCAATTTGTTTACAAGTTTCCGCACGGTCTCTCTATGTGGAGGGCGCAGGTACCTGGAAAATGTATTATGAAACGTCTAACGACTTCCCTGCAAGATTCTGTTTTCACATAATACCCTTTCCTCTATCGTGTACACATGTGGAAAGCAAAGGAAGGAAGCTTGTAGTTTAACGTGACCGTTAATCTAGAGATCATGAGCCACGGGACCTCCTTTTTACGTGGAATCCGAACCACAGGACGTGGCATTTCACTTCGAAAATCTCACATGCATTGACCGGGAAGTACACATGTGGAGCCATTATTAGAATTATACCCCAAAGTAACACTTCATAACTTGAGAACAGTTGGAATGACAGATCAACACTAACTTAATACACGTCATAACAACGGGCCAGAACTACGAAGTGCGTGCTGTGTAACAGGAAGTGATCAGTCAACGGGAGGCAGATAAGCTCGATGCGCTTGCCGGCCAACACATGAGAGGAACTCACTGTAGATTGCACAAGGGTTTGACATGTAAGGTTCAAAACAAGGGTCGTGTCAGATAAGGTAGAAAGAACTTAACAGTGTCTCTATCCAATCTTACTGAACACCTAGCCTGCTAAATGAAAATCAAAATTCCCATCCCAGATCAGCTTGGATAATGCCTCCTATAGGCATTACTGCCCACGAGAGCAGTTCGGCATTGGGCCTTGTTTGGGAATGGAAGTTTGCGAGAGCTCCACTGTGATGTCTAATCACTACCTGGCCAGGTAGGTTTGTGCCGTGTCTTGTGTGGGGTTTCGCCTAGACACCAAGCTGGCTCATCAGCGGGCTCTGGGTGTCCCTGCCCGGACCCCCACAAGAGTAGTGAACTGCGTGCTACCCCCCTTTTTATGAAGTGCACCTGCGCCTCTTTACTGCGAGAACTAAAAGCTCAAGCAGCCATAACCTCCCTATGAAGGCTTCCAAAACGATAGTAACTTATATTGGCTTTCGCGGCCAGTGAATTAAAACTCGGCATTATTTCTAGGTTTGTGTCCACACAAGACACGGCACAAACCTAGAAAGATTGCTGAGTATTAATTCACTGGCCGTGAAAGACAATATACCATCTTTTCATACTTACAGTTTTTATTTTGCATTTTTGATTACTTCATTTTACGACCAAACTTTCCATAATGAAGCTTTGAGTGTTGGTAATCAACAAGAAAACTGATGCTTTTCGGTTACAGCTTAGAGATAGAAATTATTGTAAAATGCTGTCAGACTCAAAGATTTGCAAAACATGTCATATGTATACAGTAGAACTCCGACTTTCTGGATAGCTTTGAGGAAAAAAATTGTTTGACCAAAATTACTTTATTAAACCAATGAGTTGGTTTTGTTTGATAATTATTACAGTAGTTGTAAAGTAGGGTACTGTATGTTTCTTTATCGTTCTAAAATCAATCCAAAGCGAATTAATTAAAAGACAAAATCTTCCAGCAAACAATGTTGTATGGTCCTTCTTAGTGCGAACATAAAGTAGCGGCTACAGTTTTTGGCCAGTCAGTCCCGGTTGTGCTGTCATACAGAGGACAGTCGGCGAGTCTCAAGCATGTGCATTTGATACGTAAGTTGCTTTTCGCGCAACTGACAAATCGCGTATCAATTACAAATGCCAGAGGCTCGTCGAGTGTACTCTGTACGACTGCGCAACCGAGGCTGACCAGCCAAAACTATGGCGTAAACTGTACTGTTTTATGTAAGTACTTGAAGTGCCATGTAAGAGAGAGAACCGCGGCAGCCATAAGAAGCATTTGTGATATCTCGGATCCCACGAGACTATCTTTAAGCACGGCTACGAGTCTTTTTTATGCTAAAGTACTACCAGTTCTAACTTACGGGCTAGAACTTATTTGGGAACATCTAACAGTATCCGACCTCCGAGCCATTGAAAACGTAAAAGCTAGATTTCTAAAAAGGACATTGGGGATTTCCAAGATGTCACCCTCAAGATTGACGTATATACTAGCCTCTGAGACATTCTTAATGGAAGATCTACGAACCAGAATGCAGCTTCCATCTACCAAACAAGAACAAGAGCTTCTCCAAATTAGACAGAAGAAAAGAGAAGACATCGACCTGGTGTTTTACTCGACTGATGCCATGCTCGACAGGGCTATCATGAACCGTCTGAGCAGTGCGTTTGTAAGCTGTGTGAAGGTCATTGCGAGTGCTACCATTTGAACAAATGCACCAAACGAGGACAATCCCTTATGGACTACTGTAAAATGTAATGTATTGTTAACAGTGTGATGCTTACCACATCTCAATGTATCTTACATATGGCCATTTGGCTGCAATAAAGTTATTACGAGGGTAGATCAAAATTAAGTTGCACTTCCCAGTTATGGCCATTTATTACACGATCTACACAACAGCAACACGCCTATAACGACATGCAATGTAACGTCACTTTTCCACATAGTTTCCAAGAGACTCCAAACATTTCTGCGAACGCACAACCAACTTGTCGATGCCGGATGCATAGAAAGTTCCTCCAGTGTTCTGCAACCACACGGAGACAGCGGCCTTCACCTCCGGGAATGTCGACCACCGTACTGTCTAATGATCGCATTCACACTGTTGACTATTGCACGGGTCCTGGACGTTGCGGGCCTGCCCTCGCGATATTCGTTCGTGATATCCGTGCGTCCGGCTTCGAATTGCTGACACCACTTTACGATCCCTTGCCGGGAAATGGCCCGCTCCCCATACACAGCACTAATTTCACGATGAATGTCCGTGCAATTCTTCCTTTTGGCCCATAGGAATCAGATTTTCGCACGCATCTCATATTTGGAGTGAGCGTCCAGTCCACGCGCCATTGCTTTTGGCTGCTATTCACACCATACAAGACGAGACACCACAGCGACCTGCCTAACAGATGTGTGGACAGTGTCTGTCCCTTTCTCCGCAACGCCCACGTTTGCGACACACAGCGCACTGCTGCAGCGCGTTAGTGCAACTAACTTTTTGATTCACCTTTGTATTTATGTAAGTACTGTATTGTACAAAACATAAACAACATTGTTTTGTTGTCATTAATATTACAGCATACACAAATTTAACTTTATTTAAAGATCAGACCTTTTATCATGGTTTATCCAATCATCCGGATCAAGTCCGGTCCCAATTAATCCAGATTTTCGAAGTGAAATGCCATGTCCTGTGGTTCGGATTCCACCTAAAGAGGAGGTCCCATGGCTCATGATTGCGATATTAACGGTCACGTAAAACTACAATTTTCTTTCCTTCCAATTAATCCGGATGATTGGAGTTCTACTGTACAGTAGTTGAATGGTAACGTTTAGGTCCTATATATAGAACTGGATAGCCTTCCTGGATTTCAAAAAGGCATTCGATGCTGTGAACAGGGATAAAGTCTGGATTCTTGAGGAGAGTGGTTTGAGTAATGATATAGTCAAGAAAATTGAGAACATTTACGAGGGAATCAATGGTCGTGTTAAAACACCATCAGGACTGACAGAACCCTTTAGAATAACTACAGGTCTAAGGCAAGGGGAAGTTCTGTCTCCTCTTCTCTTAACAATAGACTCATTGCTGTGATGAATGATATCCAACAAAATGTATCCCAAACCATCGGCGATGGAAAAATGAAAGTTATGCTCTTTGCAGATAACATATGTGTGTGGGGTGATTCCAAAGAAGAATTGCAAGAACAGATCAAACCATGGACAGAAAGAGCAAAGGAATATGGTCTTATGTTTAGTGCAGAAAAAAGTGATGTGCTAGTTATGCAGAGAAACGGCCAACCGGAAGGTTCCATTGAAATTGATGGCAGACAGCTTAGATTTTCTCAAAAATTTAAATATTTGGGAAGTGTGATATCAGCAACAGGTGCCATTGATGAGGAAATCACCAACAGGATTTCGGCTGGAGGTACATTTTATAGAGCTGTTCAAGACCTCATATGGAACCAGAAAATGCCTTTGCAATGTAAACGAGCGATCTATCAGACTTATTATGTTCCAATTTTGTGAAACTTGGACCCTGAGGAAGAAAGATGAGAGAAGGATTCAGGCAGCAGAGATGAGATTTGCCAGAGCCATGGTTGGTAAGACAAGAAGAGACAGAATTCGCAATGGATATATACGAGAATTGGTTCAGGTCGACAAACTACAGGATAAAATAACCTTGAAAAGGCTCATGTGGTTTGGCCATATGCGAAGGATGGATGTTACCAGAATTCCAAAACAAATGTATGAACTGCAGCTTCATGACCGAAAACCAAGAGGACGGCCAAGAAGGAGATATGCAGACATGGTGAGAAATGACATCCAACAATTGGGCCAGGACTTGGACAGCATTTAAGAAGAGGAGAAGTACAGGGACAGAAATTGGTGGAGGGGCCTCATTCGCCGACCCTTCTAATAGATGGAACGACGTGGAATATGTATGTATGTGTATGTATATAGAACTAGCAGTAGTGCCCGGCTTCGCCCGGTGGATTTATTTGTTTTATGGATGATAATGAATACTACTACAGAACTGGAGCGCTCAATGATAAGGATCGGAAAGCACCAACGCTTATTGCAGCTGATAACCTCAGTATACTGCACCAACACCTTCGCCCTTATACAGAGGCATACTATTGTCATGATTATAATTGTTTTAAGTGGCCTAAGAAATCTTTTTGCACTAATTACTCCCCATGACTGCAATTTATAAGCAGCTCGCAATTCTGCACCAGAACACTGGTAGGGGTGACGTGATGCAGCCCGCATTACCAGGCAACAATAGACTTAGGTATTATTGAAGCTATTCGGGAGCGCTTGTTCTTCCGACTTACTGAACAAAAATCAATCTTTAAGGTTACCTGAGATGTGTAGCCTAATGCTACATAGCCTAAACTATTCCTCATGAATCTGACTAAGTTATCATATAAAAGAAGAATGTTTCGAATCCAACTGGTAGTTCCTGAGATTAGCACGTTTAAACACACACAAAAATCAAACTCTTCAGCTTTATTATATTAGTATAGATAGCAATCCGCCCCAGCGTCGCCCAGTATCTTTAACGGTTTACCCACCGTAAGCTGCAGAGGCGCGCGGACGGCAGGTTCCAGACACAATTCAGAAAAGCTGAGGTGAACGGCGGAACTCCAAACACATATAAGTTACCGGTACTCTTTTCTGAAGACTTAACTCGACAGTTTGATGCTACCGAAGCTGGGGTTATAGGCTCCCTAGCTAGCTCGTAAACTCGCTCCAAAGCTTGTAATTTAAATTTCCCCTGAATGGAGATTGTTGGAAGAGTGTAAAGATTGTATGAACCTCTACTTGAGGGGAAGTGTTGTAACTTTGGTAGTTTTATTCTTATTTATCAATTATGCGGTTCTGTATATGTAAGGTGCTGCCACCTGCCCTTTATGTTTCAGTTTTGTCTAAAACTCGCGCCATGTTCGCACATGTTTAGTTTGAGCTGTTCCGCTATTGCCAATCCATGTACATCAGTTCGTTATTATTATTAAACTCACATCAGCTCGCTTTGCTTATATATCTCTGGTTTCCTTATATCCTCTTACAAGGACAACAGCATTGGCCTTAAGCTATTCAGCAGGAGAATATGCCAGTCCTGTGTGGTACAAGTCAGCCCATGCAAAGCAGGTGGATGTAGCCTTAAATGAGAGCTGCAGGATTATTACAGGTTGCTTGAGGCCAACTCTCATCAGTAAAGTGCACTATCTTGCAGGGATTGCTCCTCCTGACATCAGAAGAGAAGTGGCTGCAAACAACGAAAGAAGTAAATCATCTGCTATGATCTCACACCCACTCTTCAGATATCAACCCGCTGAGAGGAGATTAAAATCGAGAAAGAGCTTCCTAACAATTACTCAACCATTACAAGGAACAGCAGCAACAGCTCGAGTTGCCGTGTGGAAGGAGAGGACCAGCAGTCTGTCTGAATGGATGGAACCAAAGGAATCTCTACCTCCTGGTCACTCAGAGAACTGGCTAATCGGGAAGTCCCTGAACAGACTGAGGGTGGAAGTTGCAAGATCCAGGGACAACTTATATAAGTGGCATTTTCCGACCAAGACAGTCCTGTGTGATTGTGGCGCAACCCAGACAACACAACACCTCTTCTCCTGTCCATTGTGCCCATACAGCTGCACAATGAATGACTTGACTGAAGCTAATTCAAGTGCTGTCGAAGTGGCTAAGTTCTGGGCAGAAACTGTTTGAAGTCGTCTGTTCAACACATACTTCGTACTTCTGCCACGAATAAATAAATATGCCTTTTGTCTGACAAAATCATTTTAAAAGCAGAAAAACACCTTTCAACTGATACAGATGTTGCACCCTGCACCCTCTTATCTGCATTCCTGGCAACTTTCACTTCTGTCATCTCGACACCAACTTCATTCTCTAGGGAAGTGACCTTTGAGGCCCAATAAACTGCATTATAGTCGAAAGACTGGATTCAGTACTTGATTCTCCTTTATGTATTCTAATCTTTTTCAATTACAGTTTCCGTACTACAGAACTTCATTTGTGTTACTAATTTAGAAACACTGTCAATTTACAACAAACCTCACAGCAATGCACTGAAAATGCACTTTTAGGCACTAAAAATATATTAGGCACCAACGGGTAAAATAAGGCATTTTAGGGCACTAATAAACTTCATAGGAATTGATATCTCATCGCATACTTTCCGTCCTTAAAGGAACAAAATAGGCATTTGCCCTAAAATCATAGATCTAATCATGAGACAGAAACTCTACCACTGATCCACCAAGGAAGTTAACATACAATTGAAAGATCTCAGTAATATCCCTGTTTCTCTCCTACCAATCAACTTCCCATCCACAGATCTACACTACTCAAGGAAAAATTAACTATGATATAAAAAAATGTTTTTCAGAATGGCATAAACATTTTCAACAGATATGAACAATTGAAACCATTTCTTTCATTGGGCTGCTATTTTCTGTTTATTTTATGTATGTATTTGTTTGTTTGATTCATTCATTCATTTATTTGTTTAATGGTCCTGTGGAAGGCTTCGGATGATGAAAACTACAGGCTTCCTTCCTCTGTTACTCTCATTGATATTGGATACAGGGTGGCACACGAAATGTCCTACATCGAAAATGGTTTATAAAATGTGTAAATCTGGGCTCACAACCATGTCCTTTCGTGAACAGAAACCTTATTTCATGCATGATTTGACAGACAGCAGCACATGTCGCGCATGAGTACCGGCTTCCAGTTAGGCTATACAGCATGGCAGACAAAGGGAGGTTGACGCACGATCAGAAGGTGAAAACAGTGTTGTTTTATGCGGACACAAAGAGTGTAACTCGGAAAGGTTTCGTATTCATTTCCGTACCCGGTGGGCTCCCTGCCGGCAGACGGTGAATAGAATAGCCAATTTAAAACAGAAGACACTATACTGGAGAGAAGTCGAACCCGTCTCAAGCCAGTCCGCTCACCGGATAATTTTGCTGCTGTGAGAGCGGCTGTGCCTGCGGCTCGGAGCCCCTCCAAATCCACAAGAACTGCCTGTGTTCAGCTGGGCATCTCTTGTGGGTCAATTCAGATAATACTGCAGACTGAGATTGACCAATTCCCATACAAAATGACAACAGGTCATAAAGTAACGGTGCTTGACAAGCAACGGCGAGTACAGTTTGCTGGGTGGTCTATTGCAGAAGGTGATGCACAACACATGGTTCAGTGATGAGGCACACGTTTATCTCAACGGTGCTGTGAACAAACAGAATGTCCAGTTTTGGGCGAAAGAACGGCCTGCTATTGTGCACGAGGTTGAAAGTCATGGTGTTAAAAGTGTGTGTGTGGCAAAACAGTTTCCTTCCACAACTCTTTTCAAAACGACTACCAATAGAGATGGTTGGTTCCTCAGTTTAGGGGCTGCGACAATGCGGTCATGTAGCCCCGTCTACTTTGGGTGTGTGTAGAATCTGTCTGATAACCGGTGTTAATTTGTGATGACTGTATTAGTGTGTATATCTGTTTTAATTCAAGTAAGGACTGCAGATGATCAATTTTCATGTAGTTCCTACTTTTGCCGCCAAACGCCACCGTCAACGACCAACTAGTTCAGAAATTTGTCACCAGATGCCACCGCAATCGGCTCCTGACTACAAACGTAGGAACCTAAGAACGTTAGTCAAATGTTTAACCTATATTAATTTAGCTTCACACAGGTGTAATTCGTGGAAGGATCTTTAACATGCCATAAATCTATGACATGGGACCGCCGGCTTTACTTCCCCTCCGAAGGAAGACATACTGAGGGATTTTTAACGTTCTTAAAAAATCCGACGACTTCGGCCTAGTTTGAACCCACGATCTTGGGCATAGAAGCTCAGCATGCTACCAACTACGACACCGAAGCCGCTCCCAATAGAGACACAGTAGTTCATGCAAGATGGAGCTCGTCCGCACACAGCAAATATTGTTCTGGACTCCCTGCATGAACATTTCTGGCCCCGTGTGATGTCCCATCGATATCCTGAACGTTTTCAGAGTGGCTCAATCTGGCCACCACATAGCCCCGATATTAATCCCTGCGACTTATTCCTGTGGGGATATTTGAAGGAGACAATTTACCGCCAAAAACCAGAAAATGTACTGCAATTGAAAGCGGCCATTGTGACTTTCTTCCGAGGGTTGAGTGAGGACATTGTGTCGTACAGTGGTCACTAACTTGCAGGTTCGTCTCTAAGCTGTTGTACGCCGAGAAGGTGGGCATATTGAACATGTCCTGCATACTGACTAATCATGCACATTTCAGTGAATGTTGTAATGGCTTTCTTTATTAAATATTCTATAAACAATTTCCAGTGTATGACATTTTGTGAGCCACCCTGTATATTCTGGATGTACAGTATTTGCTTCCTTGTTTTCAGGGCTGGCTATGTCCCTGTTCACGAGCAAGCTTTGCACAAGACTGGACTGAGAGGCAGAAAGACGTACGCCTTCTGGACACTCGTCGTACTTCTGTTCTTCCTCGCCATGGGGAATCTCCTGTTAACATTCATCATACTGGGCGTCCTCCGTCTAGGACAGGGTATGGAGAGCTTGGAACTTATCCCAGAAGAAAAGCTTGTCATGTTCTACGGGAACTCAGACCTTGATCGAGTCTACAAACATGATGGGAAGCTCGAGGGATTCAACGAATGTCCAGTTGAGATGACTGGAGAAAATGCCTCTGTACATATAGGTTTGGTTGATAGAGAAGACAGTGGAAAACCTAAAATAGCTGTGGATATTAACAACACATCTGTATCGGGAGTGGAATCTTTCGATGTTGTAGATCCTGTCACTGGACATGCTATATTTTCCACAGGATATCCGAATTTTGGACTTCCACGTGGCGTTGCACAACTAAACGTCAAGATAACACACACTCGTCGTATAACAAGTCCTGTCAATTCTAGTCTGTATCTCCGCTCCGATACTTATGCTCGTCTAAAAGGAAATGAAGGAACGAGAATGGAAGGACGTGAAATCGTATGGTCTGCCGACCAGGATATTTTTCTCAAGAGTGTCAATGGCAGCGTAATACTTAGCGGGCATGAAGGTGTTTCTCTAGATATTAAAACTATTCCCATTGTTCCCAGCGGGAGAGAGACTGGCAACACACGAACCCCACAATACAAAGTATGTGTCTGTATGCCAGCTGGTAAATTATTTCGTGTTCCAGTACCGTCTGGTGAAAACGCACATGTTGGATGTCATAGTGTAGATCTTTCTCCAGATAATAATCCTTGTATATAAATATTGATGTTTCATTACCCATGTAGTCAAAGAAATGTTTGCGGGTAGTGTTTAGAATACCTCTTAAAATAATATGCCTATTTTAAAATACATGTCCCAAGGTTGCAGGTTCGTATCCTGGCACAATCAGCTGGCATTTAAAGAGGTGCGCAAATGCGAGGGAGCCGTGTCGGTACATTAACTGGCACGTTAAAGATCCCCTTAGGGGCAAAATTCCGGCACCCCGGCGTCTCTAAAAGCAAGAGTAGTTAAAATGGACGTTAAACAAATGACATTATTTATTATTATTTGATGGAGTCTTCTTCAGCTTATATCTAAGACAAATACTATGATATTACCTAATAATTCGCTAAGGTATATGTTTCACTAAACTCAAGCTCCTAAACCAGAGAGAGATAGAAGGTGTAGTTTGTACCAAAATCTTCCAAATCGTCTCAATAGTACAGGAAAAATCTTGCATTTCTTGAAAAGTCAACAGAAATATATTTATTTGTTTATAAAGTGCTTTTAAACCAATAAACAAGACGATAGTCCCTGGCATCATGTACAGCCTGCATAGCACTAGAGCCGGGCGGGTAGTCTGTACACATGGGGTGCACACAACCCATGATGCGGGAGTTCTCGCACAGGTCCGCTAGTTCTAATTAAAACTCAAAGTAAAAATATTTTTAGGGTCGTTTTCACCAACATTAATTATCTCTTCAATTCATCATTAAAGGTTATTTAACTTTGCACGAGCATTTCATCAAACAGAAACGCTGATAACTTACCACTAACGAGCAATTACGTTAAATGGCCCAATCTGACCACTCAACTCTCTAAAGTATCATTAATAATAATATCGTATGGCCTCGGTGGCCGGGTGCAAGCTTTGTTATTTGACACCCAGAGGGTAGCATGCATGTCGAATTTCGTTGTTCCTTGAAGCACTATGAAAGCCAAGGAGGTTAGATATCTCAGCTCCTTGAACACTATAGCGCTTTCTAGTAGAGAAATGAGGAACTTTGTGTTGGCAGAAACTCTCAAGATTAATTTTGCCATTATGAACACGGCCTACTGAATTCAAATGGGTTCTTTGACATGTCAACATCACATGACAAGGTGTCGTAATTTTTGCCACCTTTCAGAAACCACTTACCACGGCCAAGAGCGATCCTGCAAGCTTGGGGTTAGTAGGCCGACACGTTAACCACTCACCCACCGTGGCAAGTTAAAATATCATTTAAGTGGATGGAAAGAGCTGAACTCTACCTAGTGTATCTTGCTATGGCGGTTTGTTTCCGAGTTTCACACAAACTTTCATCCATATGCATATAAAATATATAAAAGATCATATACACAGTATATTACTAATACCAAGAAAGAAAAATATGGAAATTTTAAAAATATATATCCGAAGTGGGATTCGAACCCCTTCCAGCTCTGCATAATGAACTCAGGAGTCTGCAACACAATCACTTAGGCTACGAAGACAATGGGGAGAGCGTGTCCTATTTAGCTGACAATAAGGAAACAATGTATACACACAACCGCTCCTAAATACTTCGTTCATATCATTTTAAGCTATTGCCATGAATAAGGTCTTCTGTATTTCCCTTCCTTTATAATTATGTTCAAGAAAATCTCAAGGAAGCATCGCAAACAACGATCAGTGTTACATGCTTCATTATCTGTCCGCCATCTTTCTCCAGGGTGAAACCCAGTCTGCACATCCGTGAGAGCCGTAAAGCTTATTTAAATAATTACGAACTCGAATGGCCCTCGTGAAATGCATCGACGATAACCATGCATTAACTCTCATATTTGAGTTAAGCTAGAGATAATAACTGGCATCAAATACAGGAACAACAATTATAGATGGACAGGACAAATTGGAGACGGCTCATTTATAACCGCACGCGGCTTGCTGGAGCAAAGAAACGATGATGATGATGAGGAGGAATTAACTAATTGGTAGTCAAGGGTTGGTGAAAACTGCTCTTAAAGATATATTTCGCTTCAAATAAATTGTAAACATTATTATTCTGAATATTATTGAGAATTATTATTCAATTCAATTTTTTAAATTTATTGTTTTGTAAGGATAGGCTATTATTTATTTATTTATATACATGTATATATTTATTTATATATTTATTTATTTATTTATTTATTTATTTATTTATTTATTTATTTATGTGAACCTAAATATAGCTTTAAGAATTTTATTACTCTTAGTTTTTAAAATAGATTTTGCCTTGGATAAGAGTTGAAGAAGACTCCATCCAAGGGTCAAAGCATAACCTACTTTAATTCAATATATGTTTCATGAATTGTATTGATAAGCATATAATTTTTAAGAGGAATCTATAAGTCAATACGGAATATATCGTACATTACCTATCATGGTAAATGTTATTGCTTTGTAGTATTTAGAATGGTTTGTCTAAATAAGAAAGGTCATTTAATATGCTGTACCTAGGTAAACAAGAAGGCCTCATACAAAGCTATGTTTTGGTGTCCCAGCTGTTATCAGCGGTAGGAAAAAGGTTTGATTGGTATCAGTTGTACATCTTTTTCCCTGAGAAAAAGAGGAAAATTACAGTAGTCTGTTAACTTTGGATGGATTAGCTGGTTAGCAGCCTTACCACAATAGTATTTCTAAATCGTCAATGTACAAATGAATGGATGAAAACCCTAACGGTATAAGTAACATTTTGTTCATTCAGAGAAAAAGCCATTTAAACATTGTAACACTCATATAAAGCAGGCTATTTGTAGTTATACCACCTATCACTAGAGGGCAGAACAATACCGCAATCACTTGTCCCTCTCTGCTATTCAAAAGATACATCCTTCCTGAGTTACATCTTGCACTAAACTCTTTTTTTTTTTTATGTCACTTATACCGTTATGATTTTCACCCATTCAAATGAAATGCACCAAAGTTCATGAAAATATGAATTATGGATGTACAGTAATGTGTAGCAGGGGGCAGTCTGCAAACTAATCTGAAGATACTAGTCATTCATTCAAAGAAAGAATAAAAGAAAGAACATCATGATCTGTATGCAGCTGTATTATTGTCTGGCAACATTTTGATATTGTTTGCAATATTTAAGCAGCTTTCAACAAGGAGTTCTATGTATCTGTGTGTATTGAGTTAGCTGTATGGAAACATTATATTGAGCAGCCTTCCAATGTCCACTCTGAGAAATGTTCCATTTGTGATCTAACCAAATACAACTTGGAAAACATTAAGGTATTAGCTGACTTAGGCCAGTGGTTACTTGGAAAGTATTTATTTTGTTTATTAATTCAATCCTCAAGAATATTCCCCATGTTAATTTTTTATTTATTTTGTTTATGAATTCAATCCTCAAGCATATTCTCCATGTTATTTTTTTATTTTTGCTCCATGTAACTTCTTCTTCTTCTCCTTCTTCGCGAATGGGTCACTTAGGACCACGCGGAATCAACATTTTCTGAGCTTTCCTCCTTGCCCAATAGTTCTTCATTTTCACTGATTGCTGTAATTTCTGTTCCTTCGACCAGGTACGTCGCTGTGGTTTCTTCTCATCTTCCTCAAATCCCCTTGTGTGAACAATTTTCCGGATCATATTTCTATCTTGTAAATTTGGTGAACCCAATTCATTAAGGTCTTTCTATACTTGTTTATACCATTTTGGTCTTGTGCGTTTGATTTGCAGAAATTTGTGGATTCGATAAGTGAGTCTGGTAGGATTCATTCTTTCCAAATGGCTTAGAAACTGAATTCGTCGCAATCTCATTGTATCAGTTAATTTAGAAACTCTTTTATAAATTTCAGAGTTGGATTTGGGGTAGTGTATGCCATTTACAATTTTGGGCCCTAAGATTTTCCTCATGATTTTCCTTTCTTTAATCTCTAATTTTTCCTTTAAGGTCTTACGATGTAAACTGAGCGTTTCTGAAGCATATAGAGCTTCAGGTTTAATCACTGTACAGTGTAACGCAATCACAAAATAACATGTATAGCCTATAGAAAAAATCCTCTATTTAAAGTACAAAGTACATACAGTTTAGAAGAAATTTTCCCTGGATTCAAAACTGGAAAAAGGACTAGTTAACTCATTGAACAAGGTTTACATTGTTTATTATTACTTAAGCTTCCTCGACTTACAAGGCAAGGTATAGAATCTAGTACATTGTTTCTAGTCATTTTATTGCAGCCTTAAACTGTTGTATATGAGGGCAAGTGTTTGTAGTGGTGAATAATCTGTAGAGAATCCAGTGTGGAAAAGAGACAGGAGTCTTATGGCGGCAGTATTGCTAGATATAGGTAACAATCATGCTGATAGCTAAGCACAAGCGAGCTTCAGACTATGTTGCTGCGCAGTGCATACCTGGTCTTTCCAACATGCTATCCCCAAAACACTAAAATTTACCAAGTCTCAATAAACCCAATACTTGTAGGCAATATTGAAGGTAATAAATTCATTCTAGGGAGTTTTCTGTAGCAAGTGAACGGCCATGAGACAACTATCACTCAACGCTGGATGCTCTATAGTTGTTTTGTCATGTATCTAGTCATAAAAATAGTGCTGAGTAATGCTTTGTGTATGAGATGTGTACAACTTTTCTGTGTATTTTTATTAAAATGTTCATTAGGGTGGTCCCTATTACGTTGTTGTTTTTTTAAATAAAGCCATTTTCAGAGAGTTTCCACGACGTGTATGTTTTAAAAATACTAACAAGGATTTCTTACATTATGGGAAACATTGCAGCCAAATCTCCCATAGTTATATTGTAAACATTTTCAAGGCGGCCTTGGTGGCGTAGTTGGTAGCATGCTGAGCTTCTATGCCCAAGATCGCGGGTTCAAACCCGGCCGAAGTCGTCGGATTTTTTAAGAGAGTTAAAAATCCCTCAGTATGCCTTCCTTCGGAGGGGAAGTAAAGCGGCGGTCCCATGTCATAGATTTATGGCATGAAAAAGAACCTTCCACTAATTACACTTGTGTGAAGCCAAAACTTGTAGGTTAGAATTGATAATGCTCTATTAGTTCCAACGCTTGCTGCCAGGTGCTGACTGCGTTGCCATCTAGTAGGTAAGTCCGCAAAAGTAGGAACTACTTGAAATTTCTGTCTGCAGTCCTTACTTGAATTAGAAAACAGTTGACACACACTAATTCAGTCATCACAGTTAACACTGGTTATCAGACAGATTCTACACACACCCAAAGTACACGGGGTTACATGACCGCGTTGTCGCAGCCCCTAAATTAAGGAACCAGCCAAACATTTTCAAAATGTTGTCATCATCATCTTGCACAGTTTCCAGCCGCTGCACAGTGGGTCAAAATCGAAATCTAGGTGGACTAAACTATTTATTTTCATAATTAAAAAATCAAAATTTATTACTTCTACAGCCTTCTCATATAATTGCCGCTCACTATTCTGGGATATAAACGCAGTTTAGTGTAAATCTGTCACCACTGTTCGAGCAGTCTGAATTGGAGGGTGAATGTAAGTGGCTGTGGTTTGGTTGTCTTTGTGGTTAGTGTGATGCTTTAAGATGGAACATGCAGCTGAAGGTATGATCTTTGTAACGTGTTTCAGTTATTAATGGGCGTAATTGTCATGTAATTTTAGCTATATTTGTATTATATAATATTTAACTATTATTTTTAAAATTATATTTTCACTTAGATTTTTAGTATGTCTCGTCACTTTCTACTTAATGTTAAAATGTAGATAAAGTCTTGTAGTTTACGCCTGTTATAAGATTTTTTGCAACTTAGTTATTTTACGTTTTAGAAGATGCCACGCAACCAGTTCTCACACGTTTACAACTGTTTGAAGCACTGGATTCGACGATTATGCCAAAAATGAAACTTTATGACTTTGTTAAAAGTAAATTAGGGGTAGAAAATTGTTCTGAAGAGATACCTGATTGCTCTATCCCACTCTTAGTCATAGACAATTTCTTGCATGTGTAGACGTAGCTTAGAAAAGGTCTTAACTGATGTTTATTATGAAGTTTTCAAATTATATAAGTTGCTTTCACTCTAAATTCATGATTAAAACGTAAAAATAATTTTGTCCCCCTAGATTTCGATTTTGACCCACTGTGCACTGGCCGGGTCTGTTTGGAACACAAGCCTCTCCAACATCTTCTGTCTACCCACCATCTCTCAGCCTCCACCCTTGTCCAGTCTTCTCCTCTCTTCTTCACGCTTTCTTCCACCCCCTTGGTTTTAATTTTTAGCCTACTTTTCACATTTTGCAAAAATGAGGAAAAAGTAGACTTATGAGATCGATCCGGGAAAATGTGTGTCTGTCCTGTCTGGCTGTGTGTGTGTCCCCCCCTATCAACTCCTAAACGGCTGCAGCAATCAAAACCAAATTTAGTATGAGTAAAGATGTGCACCGGAATATCTCACGTCCATATTTGAAAATGATGTCAGTGCTACCAACTGCTGAAAAAACGCACTAGAAATTTGAGCTCCATGTTGAATATCTTGCAAGGTATGCATGGGAGCTATTCCAAAATTGGCACACATGTAGATAAGACTATTTCAGTTTAATTGCCAGGCGGCTAACCATGACAGTATTGCCAAACTAATTTTAAGCCTTCTGATAGGTCCAATGTTTAAAAGCATATAACTTCTACACTATCAATTGAATTTCAACCAAATTTTGTATGTAATATCTGTACATAAACAGATATGACTGAGCATATTCTTAAGGCCACCAGGGCTGCCAACTGTTAATAATTGCTCTCTCTTTTTTTTCATCCAAATACCTATATATCATCAAGTATGCAAGCCAACAGCTTTAAACTACGCACACGTATATTCTGACATTTTAGATTAATTTGGAGTATCTTATATACGTCAGTTCTACCAACATGATTATAAACCTGCTGATAGTACCAATTTTTAAATACACACAACTTCTATACTATCAGTTGGATTTCAACCAAATTCCGTATGTGCTATGTGTACCATAACAGATATTACTATTAGTATTGTTAAGAGCAATCAGGGCTGCCAACAGTTAATAAATGCTGTCTATATTTTTTTACCCTAATATCAATATATCAGAAAGTATGCAAGCCAACAGCTCTATACTTTGCACACGTATAGCACCTGACATTCTAGATTAATATGGAGTAATTAATACAAGGCAGTGCTGCCAACATGATTCTATGCCTGCTGATATGTCCAATTTTAAAGTAGGCTACATGTAACTTCTATACTAACAAATGTATTTCATCCAAAATTGGCACAACAAGATATCATAATATTTCAGATTATTTTTGACCAGCACACGCATGACATTGTTGGCAGCATGCTTTTACGCGTGCTGATAGATCCAATGTCTAACTGCATGTAACGTCCATTGGACTTCAACCAAATTTTGTATTCTGTACCTTAAGACTAAGAAAATGAATATGGAACTAAGAATATATTCAGTCACCAGGGCTGCCAACAGTAGTGCTCTATTAGGCTACATTATACCAGGTATATTTTGAACTAATTAGATATTTCGATATTACCAACTTAATTTCGTCATTATTCTAGATAGGTTCATATTCTGTAGAATAATCATTGGCATGAAAAGTAGGCTGTATAGTTCTTCACGGAACTTCTTGTTTGTGTTGAAATACACTCTAAAGGTAGGTATATTTTTTAATTCATAAAATCACACACAGGGTTTTTCAACTAATAGGACCATCTCAAATATCTAAGGAATCATTAAGATATCGTCACTCTGTTTTCAAATGCTTAAATCATACTAAGGGGCTCATGCAACGCAGTTCATGTCATCCCCAGTACATATCTATTTACCGAGAGGCTGGTAGCAACTTTGGTTTTTTAAATGGAACTATACTAATTTCAGCGGCTTCGGTGGCGTAGTCGGTAGCATGCTGAGCTTGTATGCCCAAGATAGCGGGTTCAAACCCGGCCGAAGCCGTCGGATTTTTTAAGAGCATTAAAAATCCCTCAGTATGCCTTCCTTCGGAGGGGAAGTAAAGCCGGAGGTCCCATGTCATAGATTTATGGCATGTTAAAGATCCTTCCACTAATTGCACCTGTTGTTGTTTGAGTCTTCAGTCTTTTGACTGGTTTGATGCAGCTCTCCATGCGTCCCTGTCCTGAGCTAATCGTTTCATCTCTACATAGCTACCACACCCTACATCCGAGGCAATCTGTTTAACATATTCTAACCTTGGTCTACCCCTACAGTTCTTGTCCTCGACCCTTCCTTCCATAACTAAGCTTGCTATTCCTGGGTGCCTTAGTATGTGTCCTACCAACCTATCTCTTCTCTTCATTAGCAGTCGCCAGAAACATCTCTCCTCTCCCACTCGCCTTAATACCTCTTCGTTTGTAACCCTATCTACCCATCTGATCTTCATCATTCTCCTGTAACACCACATTTCAAATGCCTCAATTCTCCTCTTTTCTGCTGCACCAATAGTCCAAGTTTCACTTCCATAGAGCACCACGCTCCAGACAAAGGCTTTCAAAAATGACTTCCTAATACCTAAATCTATATTCGATGTCAACAGATTCCTTTTTTGTAGAAAGGCTTTCCTTGCCTGAGCCAACCTACTTTTTATATCCTCTTTGCTTCGTCCATCACTGGTTATTCTGCTTCCTAAGTAACAGAAGTCTCCTACTTCCTTCAGCTTTTCACCTGCCAATTTGATCTCCATAGAGGTTTCTGATTTATTTCGGCTGCATTCCAATATTTTTGTTTTAAACCTGTGTGAAGCTAAATTGGATAGGTTAATGTAAACAACGCTCTTAGGTTTCTAAGTTCGTTGCCAAGAGCCGACTGCGGTGGCGTCTAGTAGCTGAGTTGTGAACCTGGCCTAGTAGTCGTTGACGGTGGCGCTTGGCGGCAAAAGTAGGAACTATTTGAAAAATTCTAAGTTGCAGTAGGCCTACTTAAATTTTAAAAAAATTAAAAAAACAGATAACACACACTAATACAGTCATCACAGTTAATTCCGGTTATCAGACAGATTCTACACACACCCAAAGTACACGGGGCTACATGACCGCGTTGTCGTAGCCCCTAAACTTAAGAACCAACCAACCATACTAATTTCACCCTCCAGAACAACTATTTATCAAGTGACAAGCTCAGTGATGTACTTATTTTGCAAATCTGACGAGTAATTTTTGAGATGGTTGGTTCCTCAGTTTAGGGGCTGCGACAACACGATCATGTAGCCCCATGTACTTTGGGTGTGTGTAGAATCTGTCTGATAACCGGTGTTAATTGTGATGACTGTATTAGTGTGTGTTATCTGTTTCTTAAAAAAAAGCCTCCGTGGCTTAGCCGGCAGCCCGCCGGCGTCTCACCGCTGGGTCCGTGGTTCAACTCCCGGTCACTCCATGTGAGATCTGTGCTGGACAAAACGGAGGCAGACAGGTTTTTCTCCGAGTACTCCGGTTTTTGCCTGTCAAAATTTCATTCCAGCAACACTCTCCACTATCATTTCATTTCATCATTGCCCCAGAGGAGTGCGTCAGGCCTCGGCAGCCGGCACAGTTCATATCCTCGCCGCTAGATGGGGACTTCATTCATTCCATTCCTGACCCGGTCGGAGACTGGAAGCAGGCTGTGGATTTTCATCTGTTTCTTAATTCAAGTAAGGACTGCAGACTTTGAATTTTTAAGTAGTTCCTACTTTTGCCGCCAAACGCCGTCAATGACTATTAGTTCAGAACTTGGCTACTAGACGCCACCGCTGTCAGCTCCCGGCGACGAACGTAGCAACCTGAGCGTTGTTTACATTTTTAACCTAATTTAGCTTCACACAGGTGTAATTAGTGGAAGGTTCTTTATTACATACAATGCGCACAAATGTGCATACATAAAGACATATCCTATGTACAATGTTTGCTATATTTAGCTCTAGTCTTTGCTATAGTCAATGATTGACTTTGTCCTCTTACGACATTTAGTTAGGTGGTATTTTTCACAATGTTCGTTGCATAGTACGCATACACATGCATTGTTTGGTTCGTGGAATTTGTCATTTCTACATATCTTGTGGTGATAGCCGTGCACTGAAAGTCTTGTTAGCACCGATCGCAGTTCTTGGTTCGCTTTTGCCCATCTCCTGTCAATCATGGCATCTGTAGCGTAAAAGTCTACGGGTATTTCCTTTGTTTTTTGTTTCCTTAGCTCTATTAATTGAGATACTTGCTTGGTGTGAGGTAGGAGCAGCTTGAGTTTCAGGTCCTCTATGTAGAACGGCTCCCTTGCCAGTTCATATACCAGTCTGGAATTGGTCGTTCTCGCTACTCCAAGTGCTCTCTTCAAATATCTCGATTTGATTTTCTCAAGGTTGGTAAGGTCCGTTAGGGTTAGTCTTTCCCATATTAGTTCAATGCCGTATGTTATAACTGGAGATATTTTGGCATGAAATAGCGTAATGGCTGTTTGTAGAGAGAGTTTGGTGATGTTTTTGATTTCAAACATTCCTCTGATGGCGGCAGCAGCTCTTTCTTGTATATGGACCCTGAATGAGTTGCATGTGGTCTGGAGTGTCATCCCTAGGTATTTAAAGGTATTAACTTTTTTTATGTCGTTATCTCCGAGTTTTACCTCGTCATTTGTTGCTAGTTTTCCTCCTTTCCGAAATACCATGTGGACCGTCTTACTGTGGTTAATTAACATTTCGTTTTCCTGCGCCCAAGTGTGGAGAGCATCCAAGGTGTCTTGTAGTTCCGATATGTCAGATGAACCCAGGGCCATATCATCTGCGTACATATATAATGACACTGTTTTGGTGTTTTCAATTATTTTAGTGATATCTGCTGTGGCGATGTTGAACAGTATAGAGGCTCATTGGGTCCCCCTGTAGTACGCCGTTTGTTTGCGTGATTTTCTTCGAAGTTGCCTCTCCGTCTTGTATTACGACTTTGTTGTGGGTCAGTATGTTTCTTATTGCTATTGTGATCTCATTCTTTCCGCCAAGGTCTTCGAGTTTGTTTAGAAGTCTTGTTCTTGCCAGTAGATCGAAGGCTTTGGTGTAGTCAATAAATACAGTGTGGAATCTGCCTTTGGGTATTCTTAGGGCTTGTCAGATGTCGTTCATTAGATTTCATATGGCCTGTATGGTGGATCTTCCTTTTCTGAAGCCGAATTGTTGTTCGGGTATTTTTGGGTCTATTGTTGCGGACAGCCTGTTGGTTAGTAGTTTTGTATAGATTTTGAAGATGTTGTTTTCTAAAGCTATACCTCTATATGCGTTTGGATCAGTTGTTTCTCCTTTTCCTTTGTAGAGTACTTTGATAGTAGATTTTCGCCACTCGTCAGGTGAGGCCAGGCACTTGTTGAATAGGTCTGTCCATATCTCTGCAAGAATTTCTGTCGATGTTTTCAGTATTTCGTTGCATATTCCGTCGGGGCCTGCTGCCTTCCTATCTTTAGATTCTTTTATTGCTGTTTTTACTTCGTTCATTGTGCATAATGTGATCTCATTACTGTCTCTTGGAGGGCCTGTTTCATGAGATGTGTTTCCTTCGGTTTTATTCAGGATCCTTGAAAAATGTTCCTCCCATGTTTCCATTTGAACTTCTCCAGATGTTCTGTTGTATCTTCTTTTTAGAGCGATAAATGGGTCTTTTTGTGCTTCTTCTGCTTCTTGTAGAGCTTGCATTTCGATGAAATTCGCTTGTTTGTCTTTTAGTAGTTGTTTGTAGGATTTTCTCCTTTTGGAGTATTCTTCTAATAGGTCTTTTGAGAGAGAGGTTTTCGCTTGGTGTAGTAAGGTTCTTTAACATGCCATAAATCTGACATGGGACCTCCGGCTTTACTTCCCCTCCGAAGGAAGGCATCCCGAGATATTAAAGGTTTATATATGTGTCGGCATTAGAAAGAAAGTGATACGCTAGCCACTGGAATGTAGAGTGAATGAGTCTCTTGTGTGGCCCACTCCTTGTTGACAAACTCACATACCGAATGTATTCCATTCATAGCATACTGTGCCCGTTTAGACCGAAGTCCAACGACCACATATGCATTTCACCAAAAATCAGTCAGCACGAGAATCTAAACATCTCAGGGCGCCATATGGGTTAAAGTTAACAACAATAACAAGATCAAAAAAATGCTTTACTGATTTTCGGCTCGATACAACAATAAGGATAGAAGGAGACTTAGAAAATATCACATTTCCTAACAACAATCTCATTTTATTAAAAATTTACTCTAAAGCAATGCCAAAACAGCATTGAGAATGCATCAGAATTCATACATTTTATGTACAAGAAAATACAGGATTATCAACACATGAACACTTGGATTTGAACAGAAGTCAGAATGTCAGTCCTGTTGACTTTGTTCAAATTATAATTATGTACAACCGTAGGTTCTTCAGGGCAAATTAAATTGTCCAGCCTGAATCCTATATTATTAGCATTCACTTGTTGAAAGAAAAATTTAATTGTTTCACTCGTCGTAAAAAATCACTTTGTTTCGGGTTCATTTCATTGAAAGAAAAACTATCACTTTCCAGGATTCATCGTTCCAAAAATAGATACATTAGGCCTATAGATCATAGCAATGGGTTTAACACAAAATATTGAATTGTAGGACTTATGAGCATCTTTGAATAACAATGTTTAAACAATATGAGCATGTTTCGAAGAACCTCGATGTTTAGTAGAAAATTTATTATATCAGCGGACCCGTGCGAGAAATCTCGCATGTTCATAAACCACACTTTCCCCAATAGGTTCATAATGGGAGACATACCGGTACTAAGGAGAAAGGTTGTTCTTCTTCTTCTTCTTCTTCTTCATCTTTTCCCGCTCATGCGGGGTCGACGTTTTTGGCAAGTCTTTTCCATTTCCCTCGGTCCCAAATGGTGTTTTCGGTTAACTGCTTTTCTGCGAAGTCTTCCCGCACGCAGTCCATCCATCTTCTTCTAGGTCTGCCTCTCTCCCTCCTGCCCTCCAGCTCAAGATCCAGCACTCTTCTTCCCACATAGGTCTCATCCCTGCGCTTAATGTGACCATACCAGAGCAACCGCCTTTCTTGAACTTTCCTTGATGCTTGGGTTACCCTGACACTTCCTCGTATGAAGCTGTTCTTGATGTGGTCTTTCCTAGTAACACCACACATCCATCTCAGCATTTTCATTTCGGCTACATCCAGCCGTTTATTTTGCGACTGTACTATTGGCCAAGTTTCTGCTCCATATAGCATGGCAGGTCTCACCACACTTTTATAGGCTCTCCCCTTTACTTGGACATTTAGTCTCCTGTCACAGAGGACACCAGACAACCTTTTCCAGTTTAACCAGGCAGCCTGAATTCGGTGGGTAATTTCCAGGTCTAGATTGCCATCGTCAGATACCGTTGATCCAAGGTACTTGAAACTATTACTTGCTTGGAGCTGATTTCCGTCCATCTTCACACTGTCATTTCCCTTTCCACCGAGGCACATGTATTCAGTCTTATTCCGGCTGATTTTAAGACCCCTGTCCTCTAATGCTTTTCTCCAGTGTTCTAGTTTAAGTTCGAGTTGTTCTTGATTAGTGCTACATAGTACAATGTCATCTGCAAATAGCATGCACCAAGGAGCAGGTTCTCTAAGGCTTTCAGAGATAACATCCATTATCAGATCAAAGATATAGGGACTCAGTGCAGATCCTTGATGGAGACCAACTTCAACTGGTATGGTTCCCGTTAGCCCTACACTGCTTCTAACTTGCGTCTTTGCCCCATGGTACATGTCCTGGATAATGCGCACATACTTCTCTGGTACTCCCTTGAATCTCATGCATCTCCATACTTCTTGACGGGGGACACGATCATAAGCCTTCTCCAGATCTATGAACACCATATGCAATTCTTTCTTCTTTTCCCTGTGTTTTTCCATGAGCTGTCTCAGAGAAAAAATGGCATCTGTGGTTCCTTTCCCTGGCATAAATCCAAACTGTTCTTCTGCTATTGTTGTCTCTTGCCTAAGCCTACCTTCAATGACTTTTTCCCAGATCTTCATAGTGTGCGACATGAGTTTTATTCCTCTGTAATTTGCACAATCCTGAATGTCCCCCTTTTCTTTATAGATGGGAATTATGGTACTCTTCCGCCATTCGTTGGGCATTATTTCCTCTTGAAATATTTGTTGGAATAGGCTCAGCAACATATCTATTCCCTCTTCTCCCAGGCATTTCCAGGCCTCTACGGGGATTTCATCGGGGCCCGTTGCTTTTCCACTTTTCATTTTCTTCATAGCAGTTACAATCTCTACCCTGCAAATGTTAGTTGTTAAATTATAATTTTGAATACCATCTTCAAACACAAGCCTTTTATTCTCCTCATTAAGCAGCTTTTCAAAGTACTCCTCCCATCTCTTCTTAATTTGGTTCTCATCTCGAATTACCATTCCTTGTTCATTCTTTATTTGCTTGATGTGGGTAAGATCTTTTGATGCTCTGCCCCGTGCCTTAGCAATTCTGAAGAGCTTTGCCTCGCCTTCTTTGGTCTCTAGATTTTCGTAGACTTCATTCCATGCCATTGCCTTTGCTCTTCCAACTGCTCTTTTCGCAGCTTTGTTTGCTTGTCTGTAGTGTTCTCTGTCTTTGGTCATTCCAGATTCTTCCCAGGCCTTCTTGGCTTGTTTTTTCGCCTTGATCGTATCCTGGACCTCATCATTCCACCACCATGTTTCTTTATCAAGTGGAGCGCCTTTCCCAGACGTCTTACCCAGAACTTCCACACCAACTTTCCTGATAGCCTCAGCATTTACTGTCCACCATTTCTGAACTCCCTCCACTAAATGTGTTTCTTGGAGCACCTTGTCCTTGAATTCACTTCCCAAAATTGGATCTTTTAATCTCCACCATTTGATTCTTGGAGTCATTTTCCGTACTGCTCTTTTCTTCATGCCTGTGCATTCATAGTCCAGCACCAGCACTCTGTGCTGTGGAGTCACGTCTTCCCCTAGTATGACTTTGCAGTTCTTTACCTCCTTCAGATGTATTCTTCTGCACAAGAGGAAATCTATTCGGCTTTCCCGTCCTCCACTTTTGTATGTCAATAGATGCCTCTCGCTTTTCTGGAAGAAGGTGTTACAAATTGCCAGATCTGAAGCCAAGGCAAAATTTATCACTCTCTCGCCTTCTTCATTTCTCGCATCAAATCCCCAACCTCCATGTACTCTTCTCATTCCTTCTTCTTCGATACTGGTTCCAACGTGTCCATTCAGATCTCCACCCAAAAATACTTTTTCATTTGCAGGTATGCTGGAAAGTTCTTCTTCCAGGTCTCTCCAGAAGTCATCCTTTTCTTGCTCTTCACAACCAACTTGTGGAGCATAAGCAGCTACAATTGTGAACTCCTCCCCAAGGCACAGCTTCACACTCATTATTCTGTCATTTCTTCTGTTTACACTGACCAGGCAGGTGGCAAAGTCATTTGAAAGGATAATTCCAACACCATTTCTACCTGCACTGTTTGCTCCACTGTATAGCAACTTAAAGCCACAGCCAAGCTCTCTTGCTTTATTACCCTTCCACCTAGTTTCTTGAACACACAGGATTCCAATCCTTCTCCTTATCATTAGGTCCACAACCTCTCTACCTTTACCAGTCATAGATCCAACATTCAGGGTACCAATTCTCATTTGGACTTGCTTCTTTAGCCAGGCCCGCCCATGGCCCGGTAGCCTTCGCTCATTTCTCACAAGGGACAGGCGGAATCCTTGCGCGTCGCTTCCGGGGAACGCCCTAGCAGTTTCCGAGGCTAAGCTTGTAGAACTTGTCATATTTGTACGGTTTTGGCTATTTAGTTTTATGGCCGGATGCCCTTCCTGACGCCAACCCGTTTCCAACTTTTCGGGCTTACTATTCAGCTGAGAAATAAAATTCTCAGCCCCCCAAACACCCATCTGTTCACCGACCCAGTTTCCCGCTGGGGTTGGTTACCCAACCTTCCACTGGATTGCTCGGCTTAGCAGGGGACACCCCGGGCAGGTTGATGTTTGGAGTTGGAGTGGAGAGGCTATGAGAATTTCTCTTCTTCTGAAATTCTTGTGTTGTTGATTCTTGATTGTCTGCATCATCGCGTCACACTCCCATTCGTCCAGGTCCTCTGGTGGTGTGAGGACCCCTCCAAGTTTCTTCCTGGAGCCCTAAGGAGAAAGGTTGTTATGTTATTTATTTCAGCCAAATGATTACAGAACACTATTTACATTTCAGTTAGAATTCCAAGTTTTTCGTTCCCTATTGTAAGACGGCAATCACTGAAAATTGAATCATTATAACACTCGCTGGTTATTCGATATTTATGAAAGGCGATGTTAAACGTTAGTCACGAACGGTTATCTCTTGAAAATTGTTCCCATTCGAGTGATGTAAGTGTTCAATGTGATAACAATTCTTTATCTATTGAAGAGGTGTGTCTTAATTGTGAAGACAAAGCATGTAGTGGCGAAAAAATTGTGAGATGTGAAGGAAATCAACTGGGAAAAAAGTACGAGTTGCCGCGAGCGGCGAGTGAATCTGAACTCCTCAAATTAGAATTGGCCTCCAAAGAGGAAATAGTCAAAATGCTTGTGGTTGATTTAAAAAACGCACAATCTCAAATAAGTCTCCTTAAAGAAAGACTACAAGCAGAAGAAGATAGGCCTACTCAGGCAGACTATTTAGAGGTTAGGTCTAAAACGAATGCATGCTTTCCAAGACGTAGGCCTACCTTGGTGAAATCTGGGAATATTCCTAACAACTTTATCTCCCAGAATCCATTTGAAATCCTCAGCCGTTCCGATTCCCAAGTAGAAGAAAGACAAGATACCGGTATTGAAAACGAGACATCCAGATACGACAAGCCTATCCATAACCCTACTAAGAAAAGGAGACGTCCCCGTGTACTTGTCATGGGTTACTCAATTCTGCAAAATGTAGGCCCGGTAGTTGATGATGCCGCAGTCTATTGCTATCCAGGAATTAGAACTGAGCAATTAACTAGAAAGGTATGTGCAAACGAGGTTCGTGAAGACCCTGAGGTGGTAATGATTCATGTAGAGACCAATTGCTTGAACAGTTCTCCAACACCAACTCACAATATGAATGACATGGACAAGCTCGTGGACGAAGTGAAAGTGCCTTTCCAAGTTCAAAGGTGTGTATTAGTGGTGTATTGCAAAGACGTGACATAGACCCACGATACATTAATGCCGTGAATTCAACACTGGATTGGTTGTGTGGTGAAAAAAACATTATTTTTTTAGAAGGGAACTCTTGGTTACAAGATGCTTATGATGGTCTCCCTCCACCTCAATAGAAGAGGAACAATGAAATTTGGTAAACTTTTAAACAGAGTTGCCAAGTTTTTTACTCTCGGAAAACTAATTGCTAGAACGAGTGATGATATTTTATTGTTTAGAGAGAAGAAAGCACTGACTACAAGTGGACACCTAGGTGAAGTACAGTGCAGTGAACATAAGTACAACTGTTTGGATGATTTTATGCAACAGGACTCTAATATAGGCTAAGTGCATGCATAAACTCATTAGAATTAGGTGGAGAGGTTAGGTGTTTGTACATTAATAGCAGATGTATTCGGAATAAGCTTGGTGACATTGAAATTCTCGTGCAGATGATAGGTCAGATAGATGTAGGCTATTGGTAGTTACAGAAACCTGGGTGAAAAGTAATGAGGCAGATTTTTATAACTTCAACAATTTCACAAGCGTGTTTGCTCTTAGAGATGACAAAGTTGGTGGGGGTCTGGGTATTTATGTATCACACAAATGGAAAGTGAATGTTAAAAGAAAGTGTGAAATGAATCATAGTTTGATGTGGATTGAGGTATTCAGAGATGATGTTAAAAGTAATATAAAAGCATTGATATTATTGCAGCATATAACCCCAATAGAAGCAATGCCATGAAAATGAAAATCCACAGCCTGCTTCCAGTCTCCGACCGGGTCAGGAATGGAATGAATGAAGCCCCCATCTAGCGGCGAGGATATGAACTGTGCCGGCTGCCGAGGCCTGACGCACTCCTCTGGGGCAAAGAAGCAATGCCATAACCTTCTTAAATTCATTTGAAAGTTTTCTTAGCCAGATAAACAATAAATTATGCATCTTCCTCGGAGATACCAGCATTGATATCCTAGCTGATGATCAATTAAGAAGGAAATATCTAAATTTAATAGCATGCTATGGTTTTAAACAGTGCTACACTAAATATCCTACACGACTTTGTGACACTGCAGCTACCTTAATAGATCACGTGTCACTAAACAATTCAGAATTAAGTTATAAAATATCAAATGTCAGCAATGATATTAGTGATCACAGTATATTAATTATTGATATTTCCAAGACCAATTATAGCACGTACGCTCTGTCACATAAGTCGACAAAATCAACAACACACGAGGACTCTTGGGATAGGCAACACATTCCTGAAACTAATATATCTATAAACGCAGATTCCCATAATGATGCAGATAATACTGTTAACTCTCTATATAACTCCTTCATCAAACAATTGAATCTAAGGAACAGGCATAGCCAAAGAAAATAACAAACAATACTAACAATAAAAGACAGACTACTAACTTACCATGGGTCACAACTGAACTCCTTACACTTATAAAACAACGAGACACTCTGCATGCAAAGCTCAAAAATCCCCTTCACAGAAATAATAATGATATGAACCAAGAATACTGTAGATGCCGGAATAATGTAACAAACTTAAAAAGAAGACTAAAGTCAAATTACTACTCAGAAAAATTCAGAACATATGGAAACAATCCTAATAAAACTTGGGAGACTATCAAAGAAATCATACACAACAAAAAACCAACAGTTGAGACATGCACTTCACTTGAAATAGACAACAAAATTATCACAGACAATCAAGAGCTATGTGAATCATTAAACTTGTTCTTCACAAACATTGCTGGAAGTCTAGCAAAAGCTATTCCTGAACAGAAGGAAATCCTCAGTAAGGACCACAATCAGTCAAATTCTCTCTACTTATATCCAACAAATGAAGCAGAGGTCAAGTCCATCATCACAAACATAAAGAATAAAAAGAGCTGTGGTTTAGATAGGATCAAGACAAATTTCATTAAAAACAATATGCAATCATTTATTAAAATCTTGGTTGAAATAATTAATGAGTCCTTAGTTATTGGCATGATACCAGATGACTTAAAAGTGGCCAAAGTAGTTCCTATATTTAAGGGTGGTGACAAAAAATTCCAAATAATTATAGACCTGTTTCTATTTTATCGGTAGTTTCAAAAATTCTGGAAGAAGTGGTAAAAACAAGATTGCTTTCATTTCTGAACAAGAATACATTCTTTCATAATATGCAATATGGATTCAGGGAAAATTCTAGTACTGAGGCAGCAACTATTGACCTAATAACAATGCTACAAGAAACTATTGACAAAAATAATATGGTAGTTGGGTTATTTATTGATCTCACAAAAGCCTTTGATACAGTAGATCATAAAATACTGTTATCAAAATTAGAAAATGCTGGTGTCCGAGGTATAGCACTAAAATGGTTACAAAACTACCTTATTGGAAGAAAGCAGCATGTAGCTTTGAATAAATGCATAAGTTCAGGAAAATATATAACTCATGTAGTTCCACAAGGATCTATACTTGGACCTACATTATTCTTAATTTATATAAATGATATTGTGGAATGTAATTTGAGAGGGCATATCAAATTGTATGCAGATGATACAAATATCTTCTACACTGGGAAAGACATAATTGAAATCATACAAAATGTGCAACAAGATATAAATACTCTCTCACAATGGTTCCAGGCCAATAAATTAACAATAACCTACAGAAGACCAATTACATGGTAATTTCAAAGCAAAGCATGAAAGAAATCACACATGACAAAATATATATAAATAATATTGAAATAAAATAGGTTAATCAGGCAAAGTATTTAGGTCTAATCATCGACAAACACCTGACCTGGATTGAACACGTTGAACGAATTGCTAAGAAACTCTCACCTATAGTAGGGATCCTAAGGAAACTTCGGTATCTTATTCCCCTAAACCTTGTAAAACAAATCTACTATTCACTTGTACATAGCAAGCTCCAATATTTACATGTTATTTGGGTTCACTGCAGGAAATCCACACTGAATGATTTAATGACTATTCAGAATAGGGCTATTAGAAACATATTTAACCTTCCTTACTTCACTCCAGTAAAAGATCTGTACATCAGAAATAAAATTCTACCCCTCAGCATAAGTGCAGATCTCCGAGCAGCTATGCTAATATACAAGATTAAACACAACACAATACTCTATAGCTCTCCCTACATCTTGAACTCAGACAATCATTCTTATGGAACTTGGCATGCGAAGGACGTAGCCTTATATATCATTCACTCTTCTAAATACGGTAGAAATAGTTTTAAGTTCTCTGCATCACAGTCATATAATAAACTTCCTGATTAAGTAAAAAGTGCACCAACATTGTCAGTATTTAAGAGGAAAACTATGAAAGTATTTTGGGAAAAATTCGATGCATCTTAATACATCAAATAAGCTTAAAAATCCTAAGTGCTTATCATTCTAAGAGACCTTGGTCTAAACAATCTTAGATATAGTATCAACTTTACTAATAGGCCTATGCCCTTATTCATCAATTTGTGTTACCTTCAGAATTTTCTTCCTTGGTGTGTAAACACACATATCACTGTACAATTCCTCTGTACGAGCCTATGGCTCTTTGGAATTAATTGAGTAAATACCTCATCTCTCATTAAAAAATTAAAAAATCTGTTCTCGATCCAAAATAATAATTCTGAGTGCATGACTCGACTCTAAATTCATGGTTCAAAAAATATTAAAAAAAACATCATTTCTTTAAATGTTGACTAAACCATTCAACCATTAAACTTTCAAATATTATTTGAAGATATTCAGAAAATTGTTATCAAATTAGTAACAAATACTATCATCAAAAATTGTAATTCTTTGACAGAATATGAAAAATATTAATCTTTACATCAGTTTACATTTTATAATATTTATAACTTCAAAATGGATCAAAAATATCCTTTAAATGGTAGTGGCTGTTCATGAAATAACAGTATTATCTTTTAGTGAGTCAAAAATCACCTGATCATATTTAACCTTCGACAAACGGTAAGGTATCGTTGAAAGGTTTATTTATAACAAATTCGGGTTGACAAGTATTGGGAAAATATCTATAGAACACGAGAATCAAATGTGAAACAACTGTGATGGTTGCATAAAATAACCCTTGGTTATCAAACTCGACGAAAGTGTGGTTCGTAATTATATTTTCAACTTCCAAATTTCTCCAACATATTTATAAAAGTCATCTAACCTTCACAATGGTTGATTCTTCATGTAACGACGATTTCATTCCTGCGACTTAATTGCACAATTAGAATGACAAAATTCTACTATTTCCACACACAATATTTCTTCCCAAATTATACATTATTATGATAATCAAGCCCTTGCTTGTTATCTAACTGGAAGACTAATAAGAAGCTAGTAAGCTCCTCCAATGAGATTACTATAAATGTTACCATCACATTAAATCTGAATATTTTTACATCGTGTCTATTCATGGTCAAACGTTTCCTCAAATGACGTTACCCAAATAATTTAATTATTTATATAAACTCTAACAAACCCTAAATTATACATTCATTTTGTTTCCCATTTTATCACCTTCTGTGTCTCTACATGATTTAACTGTATAACGCAATTATTAAATGCTTCCAACATATTATTCTGTTATTAGAATGTGGGCTTGCGTCTAACCACTAACCTTCGGAAAAACAAGTATCCGACTTAGTGAACTGTTTCGAATATCCAATTTATAAATTCACACAACAAAACATGATTATTAGAAGTTATCAACTATTATTATTAATATCTCAGAAAATAAAAATAATAATAATTATTATTGTTATTAGATCATCATTATTATTATTATTATTATTTCCAAAACTGGAGTTAGCTTCATTAAACTACTCGAGAAAAGATCAAACTCGACTTCTTAAACATGGAAAATTATCCATTCCTCAACCTGAATTTATTTTAATAATTACAGATACGACGGCTGATGACCGTTATTAGAAAAATAACAAAATCAACTAAAATGCTCGTGATGTCCTGAGCTAATCGTTTCATCTCTATATAGCTGCCACACCCTACATCCAAGGCAATCTGTTTAACTTATTCTAACCTTGGTCTACCCCTACAGTTCTTGTCCTCGACCCTTCCTTCCATAACTAAGCTTGCTATTCCTGGGTGTCTTAGTATGTGTCCTACCAACCTATCTCTTCTCTTCATTAGCATTCGCCAGATACAGCTCTCCTCTCCCACTCGTCATAATACATCTTCGTTTGTAACCCTATCCACCCATCTGATCTTCATCATTCTCCTGTAACACCACATTTCAAACGCTTCAATTCTCCTCTTTTCTGCTGCACCAATAGTCCAAGTTTCTCTTCCATAGAGCGCCACGCACCAGACAAAGGCTTTCAAAAATTACTTCCTAATACTTAGATCCAGGGGCGCACCCGGGGGGGGGGGCTTTGGGGGCTTAAGCCCCCCCCTAAAAACCTGGGAACACTTTAAAAACATTTATGATATGTTTCAAGAAAATTGATTGCATAACGGGTTCCAGAATGTTTAGTGTTGGAACGTTTTGCGATTTTCTACTGTTTAAAATAGAATTATGTTAGGCCTATATTTAAGCAACACTTGAGTGATAATCATATATAGGCCTATATTATTTCAGTAGGCCTAGTATATATCCCTCCTGCAGCGCTCACAAGCGACCGATTGTGAAAATGAGCATTCAAATGAAAGAGAATAGACATTAGCAATGACGAATTGCACTCTAGTTCCATAAATATCAATAATTACTTTAAAAAATTACTTTAAAAATGTACGAAGTGTGCGATTTGCAGATACTGTTTATGTATGAAAATACGCTCCATAATTGCTGTTTACTTCACATTTTGGTCGCTGTGACGCCCGTTTCATGTCATTTTAACATTGAGGTCTTTGCTTTATAATTTTGCATGGATTTCAGAAACAGTTGCCTAAATCAAAGGAATGAGTACACAAATAGTATGATTTCATAAATATCGAATAACCAATGAGTGTTACAGCACACTCAATCAGTGACAAATTGCATTCTAAATTTCTTAAATATCATTTTTTGTAAGAAGTGTTCGATTTGCAAAACCTATTGGGAAAAGTGTGGTTTATGAACATGCGAGATTTCTCGCACGGGTCCGCTAGTAATATATATTGTAAACACAACACGACCGGATATTTCCGTCCGTTGTCGTAACTATGCTCGGAGCAAGATGCGCGTGGGACAGCGGTGAAAATTTCTCTCCCCAAGGTATTGTGCTGTGCTCTGTGTCAGGCGTCAAGTCAGTAGTGGTGTTTGTAAAAGTTGATTCGATGATTGTTATTGTGTTTGTATTTTCTATTGGCTATTGGTGTTCGTAGTGTGTCCAATTGGACTAGTCGTAATGGGAGACAAAAGAAAGTCAAACATCCAAAACTATTTTAAACCGTTAAAAATCAATAAATATGATGCGGTTAGTGTTAGTGAATGTGGCGATCCTTCAACGAGTAAGGAACTGTTAACAAGGACTGCAAGCATAGAAAAACAGCCAAGTTGTTCGTCAGAGGAGGGCTCAGAGGCAAATGTGAGCAGGCCTAAGGCCGTTGTAAGTAAACATAACATGGATTTGGACATTGGTTTATTTAAAAACAAAGTGTTGACGGACAATGAAAAGTTCAAAGTTTTGAATGACAAATGGGTTCCTCAGAGCAACTTTAACTTTCCTTTTAGATCGCATGGGAACCAACAACGAAAATTTTCGTTTCCATGGCTAAAGAAATATACCTGGCTTTCGTATTCTGGAATTGAAGACTCTGCATACTGTGTCCATTGTATGCTTTTTTCAAAAAAAAAGAAGTAGGTAAGAGTAACGCTCAACATACTGGACAACTTGTTGAAGAAGGTTTTTGTAACTGGAAAAAAGCACTAGAAAGGTTTGAAAAACATGCAAACTCGCAGTATCATAAAGACTCATGTGTAAGCGCAGCTGACTTTAAAAGAGTTATGGACTGCCGAATGAAACCGATTGACAAATCTCTTGATAAAGGAAAAGACGTCCAAGCCCAAAATAATGTGAAAAGAATAATTCCAATAATAGAAACTGTTATTTTGTGTGGCAGGCAAAATATCGCCCTTAGGGGCCATAGAGATTATGGTCAGTTTCAAATCGACAGCAAACCATTTGAAAATGAGGGGAACTTAAGAGCTTTGCTCAGAGCTAGAATTGAAGCAGGAAAGATCACTTTGGGTCATGTGGCAAAAATGCGACCTATATAAGTTGGAATTTTCAAAATCAAGTCATCGATGCTTGTAACCAAATAATAACTGAAAAAATAGCAAGTAAAGTAAAAGAAGCTAAGTTTTTTAGTGTTCTCGCAGACGAAACATCTGATATTTCAACTGTTGAACAGTTTTCTTTGTGTTTACGTTATGTAACCCCAAATACTTTAAATGGTTATGAAATATGTGAGCAATTTTTGAAGTTCATGCCTCTAACCTCTACTACGGGTAGCGTATTGGCAAAAACATTGATTAAAGGTCTTGAAGACAGTAATATAGACATAAATAACCTACGTGGCCAAGGGTACGATGGGGCGGCTGCCATGAGTGCAAAGTTTAAAGGGGCTCAAGCGTGCATCCAAGAAGCTCACCCCACAGCAATATACGTGCATTGCGCTTCTCATAGCCTTAACCTGGCATTGTCGAACGCGTCTGAGGTTGTATCAATCAGGAACTGCTTTGGAATAGTGGAGAAGTTGTGGGATTTTTTTAACACTCCTAAAAGACAAGCAGTTTTAAAACAGTGCATTGAATCTGAGGTAAATCTTGAAACCAACAAGAAAAAACTCCTGCAGCTTTGTCCAACGAGATGGGTACAAAGGCACGATGCTATTTTTGTTATGAAAGAACTGCTGCAACCTCTTGAAGTAGCGTTAGAGGAGATTAAAAACTGGAATGATAGGGAATCTTCTTCAGGAGCTCTAATACTACTAAACTCCTTAAGTCAGGGTGAATTTATAATTTCTCTCATGGCATCAGAAAAACTGCTTGGTTACACAGTAAACCTAAGCAAAAAGCTTCAGGGAACTGATTTAGATTTATCATCTGCTATTACACACGCTGAAACTGTGATTGAAAGCTTAAAATCTCTAAGAAAAAATGCAGATCAACAATTTCACTCGTTGTTTGAAGAAGCTACCAAAATTGCTAATAACTGCGGTTCAATAATTTCGATGCCTCGAACAGTTGGAAGACAACTGAACAGAAGCAACATACCGGTAGAAACTCCAGAATTATACTATAAAAGATCTGTTTTCATCCCTTGGATTGACTCTTTCATTATTTCATTGGAATCTCGATTCATCAAGCATAAAGACTTATTAAAGAGTTTTGAGTGCTTACTGCCATCAGCCAATGCATCACATACACATAAAGAAACCTTCCAAGAAAAAATGCAACCTGATTTCTTACAGCTGTGTAATTTTTATAAGAATGACATAATTGAAAGTGGAGGAAACAACAAAGGCCTGCTTATGGCTGAGTTTGAACTGTGGCACAAGAGCTTCAAAACCTACGCTAATATCCCTAAAAACGCAATCGATGTGTTGAATCTATGTGACAAGGACTTGTTTCCTAATATCCACACATTGTTGAGAATTTTGTGTACCATCCCTGTGACTACAAGCACTGCTGAGAGGTCATTTTCTACACTACGTCGGCTGAAAACATATCTTAGGAATACCATGGGTGCAGACAGGCTGACTGGACTAGCAGCACTGAATATTCACCGAGAAATTGAAGTCAACAGTACAGAGGTAGTTTCCGTTTTGATAAAATCTGCTAGGCGGCTGGATTTTGTTCTGTGAAATTTGAGTTTCCACTTGATTCAAACAATGTTAATGTTAATTCATTAATACATGATTTGTATTCAACTATCTGTTTAAACTTGCATTCAGTCTGTGTAATTAAGTTCAACTTGAAATTCTAGAAATGTTCAAGGTTTTTATTATAATGTTAGTTATTAAGGAAAATTTAAATAACTTATATATTTTCACGTTCAGTACATAAAATATTTGTTACAATCCATAACACTATGGTATACCCATCTCGTAATTTTTAAAATGTAATTTTAGTTCCAATTAAATTTATGTATTCAAAATCAAAATGTTATTAATAATTTCCTAAAACCTATACCGTACTAGTTCTTGGTATAAACAACTCAAAACTTAGTAAATGATTGCAGATAATTGATGTTACACATCAATCTGACGATCCTGGTAGCTGGATATATAGTTATAATAGTGAGCAGAGCAATCCAGTCGTTATCACTCTGATCGTGATCAAAAGTTAATTCTTGATAAAAATCATGCTGTTCCTTTTTATTACTTGCATAACCGTAGCTCAATGGTACTGTAACTAAAATTTGTATAAAACCAATGCACATTTTGTTTAAATAATCTCCAGTCTAATAGCATCTTTTGTATTGGTTTTAACAGAGCATTCTACAGTATGTTTGATCTTATAGAATATCTTTTTATGCATATGGTCTCATATATACATATTTACATACAAGACTAATAATGGACACATTCTCTTTCCGTAGCTGAAATCATGTTATTGAGGAAAGCCCCCTCCAAACGAAAAGTCTGGGTGCGCCCCTGCTTAGATCTATATTCGATGTCAACATTCCTTTTTTGTAGAAATGCTTTCCTTGCCTGAGCCTAAACTTACCTACTTTTTATATCCTCTTTGCTTCGTCTATCACTGGTTAATTTGCTTCCTAAGTAACAGAAGTCTCTTACTTCCTTCAGCTTTTCACCTGCCAATTTGATGTCCATAGAGATTTCTGATTTATTTCGGCTGCATTCCAATATTTTTGTTTTACACTTATTAATTTTCATCATGAATTCTTTCCTTAAGACGTAGTCCATACCATTCAAATACTCTTTCAAATCCTCAGGTGTGTCGGCCAAGATGACGATGTCATCAGCAAATCTCAGCGTTGAAATTAATTCTCCTTGAATCTTCACTCCCACTTTTAATTTTTCTCCAATTTCCTTCATTGCTTGTTCAATGTTAAGATTGAAAAGTACGGGTGATAAGTTGCAGCCTTGCCTTACACCTTTCTGAATACCAGCTTCTCTCTCATGTCCTTCGGCTCGAATGACTGCTGTACATTTGGTTTCTGTATTGGCACGTTTTTATCACTTTATTTTCTATTTTATCACATTATGCTTTTAAAGTTGATCTCTTTTATGAAACAATCCAGAGAGACACAGTGATTTTAACTATGCTTCACTGCGTGTAATTAAAAGTACATAATTAATTTATGAATATGATGTAAAGTGGGTCAAACCTTCCTAGTTGTGGAAGGTTTGACCCATTCATTCAAAACGTTATAACATTCAGGTCTTACTAATAATGTATTGCTATGCATAAGTACAGACATTCTATTTGCATAGTATATGTGTTTCTTATGAACTACAACTGATATTCATTGTTACATTCGATTAAGTCACTCAACAAACAATAATGTTGCTAAAACTTACTGGAAACATGTAACTTAACGTGATGCCAGCCTTTCAGATCCTTCTCGAAGAAGAGGACTGCATAGTTCAAAAACCGGCTATATGCAATAAAATTGACTTGGGAGTTCCTTTAAATCCTCAATTGGAACAAAACCAACATCTTCAGACAGCATCGGAAGAAGGGGTGGTAAGGGGCAGGGTAAGGCCATAGATGTTGTAAGTTCGAGTTGAACGTAGCAGTTCAGCATTCGGCCTTGTAACCGTGGGCTCGCAATCTCTGGGCCCATAGCCGACGTTTGAACAGAGTCTGCACTCACGCGCAATAGACCTGTCCTTTTTTGTAGTTGAATGGGCCCTGTAAGGCCTGGGCCCCGAGTAGCCCGCAGCAAGGCGAATTACGTGACAAGATATGTAGCGCGTTATTCAAACATGCTGGTGCATTTTCATAGTGAGGAGCGCACAACTCGGCCAGTATTTCAAGCGTTAAGGATTAGAAAATTAATTACTAATGTAGGTTAATGGTAAGGAGGGCCCTGGCCCACTGGCCCGTTAGATCCAGCCGCCCCTGGGTATCATATATATTATTTCAGTAGTATGCATCCCTCCTGCGGCGCTCACAAGCCACCGATCGTGACAAATGAGCATTCAAATGAAATAGAATAGACATTAGCAGTGACTTATTGCACTATAATTTCATAAATATCTATAATTTCTTTAAAAAAATACTTTAAAAAAATTGTACGAAGTGTGCGATTTGCAAACACCGTTGATGTAGGAAAATACGCCCCATAATTGCTGTCCACGGGCCGCTGTGACGCCTGTTTCATGTCATATTAACATTCAGAGTTGTTTCCTTTATCCTGAAATGTAAATAGTGTTCTATAATCATTTGGTTGAGATAAAAACATAACCTTGAAAGAACTGTTTAAATTCTTAATGGATTCAACAATGTAACTTACATGTAATTTCTAAAATACCATTGTTACCTTGATGTACTGCACTATCACGAGCCTCGGCTCAGGTGCCCCTTATGAGATAATAAATAAAAAATAAAAAAGTGTCTCATTATAAACCTATTGGGGAAAGTGTGGTTTATGAACATGCGAGATTTCTCGCACGGGTCAGCTAGTTACTATTAATCCACTTAGATGTTGCGAAGCTATTAGAGAATCATTTTGGGGCTGACTGGAAAAGCATCCAATCCCTTGCATTCTATAAAAATGTTCTGCAACTGGGTGACAATGAAGATGCTGAAGGTAATGCCAATGAAGAGAGTTGTTCAACTATGGTGGAAAACACTGACACTGTGTAGGAATTTAATCGTTTTTGTTTCTGAAGTGACACCTGTATGTGTCTTATACCGTAACTGTCATAATAAATCATATTTAAGTATTCTGAACACTTTAGCAATTATATCATATTCATTCGGGTGAAACAACCTATAACCTTCCTTGTTTCAGTTACAAAATTGGAAAACTTTCCCTTGGTTAGTTCCAAAATCGGCCGTCAATTTAAAATGTAAATAACCATCGCCGTCTATAACTGTTGGTAGAATTGGCAACTCTGAGTAGAGTCCTTAAGTTCTATAAACACATAAGACCACTAAGTTTTATTCATAAATATCTTTTATTTGATATGACAGCATCTAAAAGCAGTTCGTACTAACTATCTCAACACCTGTGAAATTCCTCGTGGTAAATCAGACCTGCTGAAAGTTGTAGAAGTATTCTGAACACTTTAGCAATTATTTCTTATTCATTTGGGTGAAACAGCATTTGTAGTTAATACCTAGACTACTAATGGCCGCTGGCCACTGCTGTGCTTCAAGCAAGGGAAGGGAGTGTGATAGAAGAAGACATAGATGCTGGCGGGAATGCGCAAGTTTCCTCGTTCGCCTCGGCTTGCACTCTGGCTCAGCAAATACGGCGAGCCCGTCAATTTGAATCACGCGCCCGGAAGTAACAAAGTAACCTCATTTTCTCGAAGGGAAAAATGTTCTCCGCCAATCCGATTGCGGCATCGTCTTTTACATAACACGCAGAGCGTCCCTGGTTTTTTTTTTGTCGGGATAATTAAGATACACCCTGTATATCTTCATGTGGCCTGCATATTCCAGTACGGTGGTGTTTGGCGGCAAAAGTAGGAACTATTTGAAAAATTCAAAGTTGCAGTCCTTACTCGAATTTAAAAAAAAAAAAAAATACGAGCCTTACAGTAGTCGCATATGATGTGTAACATCTGACATAGAAGAAACCTCACGTGAAATTTTTGATACACCAGTAGTTTACAGTATTATTGGCACAAATATTAATATATTGTAAAAGGGAGTGTTTTACAGATATTGTAGTTTACAATTCGGAACTCATTTTATTAGATGATTTGTAGCTTCCACCGGCACTAGCCTAAATAAAGAATACGATATGGATCAACTAGATTAATAGACGCGACACCGCTCATAGCCTTAAATTCCTTATAAACAGGTCCTCTTGATTCACAGACCAACACGTAATTTCATATGGATTATGTTAAAATGAGTCATATTGATATGATAAATATCGTTTAAAATGATAATCTGGTAGCAAAAATATCTACCCCGCCCAGGATTCGAACCCAAGATCTCTAGATTCATAGTCATACGCAATAACCCCACGGCTATTTCGACTACGCAAATATTGTGCACAAGATGGTGACTTATTTCCAAGTTCCAATAATACTGCATTACGGAATTAAGTTTCATTTATATTTTGCTTGTTTCGATAATGTTCCTGAGTGACATTGAGTTTAAAATGCCTTATGCCAATGCAATGCCGACTACTTACAATGTTTGATATTAAGGCATTTTACCATTTAAATACTGATACGAAGACTTCGAACATGTACCATGTCATTTGTTTAAATCACTTGACACCATAGTTCGCATGAGCGTTTTCCGTTCAGTATGTCATAATACATTCCACATGGCCGAGAGTGCGTCATGGTATCAATTTTCGACACCGCGCGCTGATTGTTTCTCTTACCAGTGCCTGCTGGATCGATTGATCGAGTTGGCAGTGCGTCTTATACTTCCGTTCGATCCACCACTGCTAGCCAGGGCACACTTCCATTCAATCGATCGAGCGGGCAGTGAATACTTCCGTTGTCTACCACTGCCAGCTAGTACACTTCCGTTTGATCGATCGAGCGGGCAGTGCATACTTCCGTTGCCCACCACTGCCAGCTAGTACACTTCCGTTTGATCGATCAAGCGGGCAGTGCATACTTCCGTTTGATCCACCACCGCCAGCTCGATCGTTCCGATCCATTTCCGTCCCCAATTTTCAAAATCACTCCCACAAAACTATCCTGCAACCGAGCGAAAAGATGTTACACATCAAAAACAGATACACACACTAATACAGCCATCACAAATAACACCGGTTATCAGAGAGATTCTACACACACCCAAAGTACACGGAGCTACATGACCGCGTTGTCGCAGCCCCTAAACTGAGGAAGCAACCTATATTCCAGTACATTATGAACTGTACTCAGTAGGTAAGTGCCCTTAGGTACATTTCATTAGAAAGCTACCTATTTATAAATTAAGTGAGCAGAGGAGCATTATTGTTAGACAGTCAACATTAAACTTGTAGGCCTGTTGTGACTATGAGCGCATCTGTGGACAAAAAGTGAAGAATTTGTTATCAAAGGCAATCTCTAAATTCGTAAGAATAGTCTTACATATTTTTTTCTGAGTGCGTCAGTGACGGCAGAGAACATAGCAGCAATAAAAGGAAACGTCAGACATTGAGGTACAGTATAGCTTTTTATTATTATTATTATTATTATTATTATTATTATTATTTATTATTATTATTATTTTATTATTACCTTATCGGAAATCGACAGTACATAGCATGATAATATGTATCCTTTATTTGTGATGTTTGTGTGTAGATTTAGCGGACGTTATGTTCTGTTTTTTTTAAAGTCGTTTACCCTCCAGGTTGGTGGAACCCACGGACTCAGCGAGGGAACTCACCACTACCGCCTCTACGGGCAATGTCCTAGAGCTGGGAACATCGGAAGGGATACAACTGGTGAGGTGGGATTGGCACCTATTTATTGTTAGACTGTCAACATTAATCTTGGAGGCCTATTGTGACTATGAGCGCATCTGTGGACAAAAAGTGAAGAATTTGTTATCAAAGGCAATCTCTAAAATCGTAAGAATAGGAAGAGGGAAGGAGGCGGCCGTGGCCTTGAAGAAGGTACCATCCCGGCATTTGCCCGAAGACGAAGTGGGAAACCACGGAAAACCACTTCGAGGATGGCCACCCGAGGCTGAGTAGACCCCGTTCCAGTCCTCGTACCACTTTTCAAATTTCGTGGCAGAGCCGGGAATCGAACCCAGGACCTCCGGGGCAGCTAACCATGCTACGCTACGGAAACATTTGGCGTCAAAATCTATGTGTTTACACAGTGTTATTTTAATTACCATGTGCTTGCGCTAGGCCTTCCAGATGACAGATGGGCGGTGTTGCAAAACCTTATGACACGGCTTGAGAATTAGACGGCGATGAAATAACCCAAAAAGGAATTATGTATGACTAGCAGTAGTGCCCGGCTTCGCCCGGTGGATTTATTTGTTGTATGGATGATAATGAATACTACTACAGAACTGGAGCGCTCAAGGATAAGGATCGGAAAGCACCAACGCTTATTGCAGCTCATAACCTCAGTATACTGCACCAACACCATCGACCTTATACCGAGGCATACTATTGTCATGATGATAACTGTTTTAAGGGGCCTAAGAAATCTCTTTGCACTAATTACTACCCGTGACTGCAATTTATACGCAGCTCGCAATTCTGCACCAGAACACTGGTAGAGGCGACGTGATGCAGCCCACATTGCCAGGCAACAATAGAAGCTATCCAGGAGCGTTTGTTTTTCCGACTTGAAAATGAAAATCCACAGCCTGCTTCCAGTCTCCGACCGGGTCAGGAATGGAATGAATGAAGCCCCCATCTAGCGGCGAGGATATGAACTGTGCCGGCTGCCGAGGCCTGACGCACTCCTATGGGGCAATGATTAAATGAATGACAGATGAAATGATAGTGGAGAGTGTTGCTGGAATGAAATTTTGACAGGGAAAACCGGAGTACCCGGAGAAAAACCTGTCTGCCTCCGTTTTGTCCAGCACAGATCTCACTTGGAGTGACCGGGATTTGAACCATGGACCCAGCGGTGAGAGGCCGGCGTGCTGCCGCCTAAGCCACGGAGGCTTTGTTTTTCCGACTTACTGAACAAAAATCAATCTTTAAGGTTACCTGAGAGGTGTAGCCTAATGCTACACAGCCTAAACTATTCCTCTTGAATCTGGCTATCATATACAAAAATAATTTTTCGAATCCGACTGGTAGTTCCAGAGATTAACGCGTTCAAACACACAAACAAACTCTTCAGCTTTATTATATTAGTATAGATTATTAATCACAATGTCAATGAAAATCATTATTTTTGTCCTATTTTTAATGGGTGAAATGTATTCTTGTCTTGCATAACATATTCGAAATAGTTTTTTGGCTCTACTGAAAAATATTTCAAAATGCAGATGGCCGGTTTTGGAACTAGATGACTCATTTATAAATGTCATGAAATCGTACGGTACTTGAATCTCCATCAAAATATAAGGCGTGATCAAAAAGTTTCCGTTTGACGGCCATACAGTCCAGACCGTCCAGACTAGTCCGTAACCGCCTGCTGCACATACTCGTCCGACAGGAATCGTCCACCCTTCAAGGCCTTTTTTCGGGATTGAAGGCGTGATAATCGCATGGGGAGAGATCAGTACTATAAGGTATATCCCACTTGAGTTGGCGTACCTTCTGCGTTACGACAATTGCGGTATGGGAACGTACGTTATCATGAAGCAGCAGCACCCACTGTCGCAGATTTCCCTGACAATTCGCCTTGTAACGTTACTATCGATATCCCCACGTTGAGGTGCAATTTGTAACGTTTATTTTCAATTTATTCGGGGTGGTGGTTGTTGATACACACATAGGATATTTTATTTTAACAACAGAGCAGACAGACAATCCATATACCTGATATATGTGATGGGCATTCCTCTGTTAACCGTTCATTAGTCAGATCACCATCAATTAAAACATAAAAGAACCTGCACCATACCATAGGAACACACGTATTCATTTAATTTATTAAAAATCCTCTTCCTTTAATATGCCTCTTCATACATCTAAATCTACCATATTCGCATTTCAACAAACAGATTCTACATCACCATTCTCCACAAGCAGATCCTACATTTTCTTTCATCATAACCCCAACAAGAAGAATCTCAACAATTGAGTATAATAAAAGGAACAGACATGAAACTTCATTGGACAAAGCCCCCTGCCACCCATTGCTGGAGCACCACAAAGAATCCAAAATGCACAAATGCTAGACTCCTTTCAATGCTCCACCAGCAAGAGGTGGCCATGCAACTAACCTATATCTGTTCCTTGAGAAAAGGAACCGTTTCAGCCTTAATTTCACGCCGTAATTTCTCCATTGTTGTTATGGAGACACCAGGTTCCTTGAAATCAATAAGCAATGGACCCGGTAGTCAAAGAACAGGATGAGCGTCACCTTTCCAGCGGATGGTTGGCGCTTGAACTTCCTTGGACGAGGGGACGAAGGATGACACCACTGCATCGTCGACGCTTTCAATTCCGGTTCTCAGATCCCAGTGGTGGCACAAGCTTTCGTCGCCTTCAACAGTGTGCTCCAGGAACGTGTTGTCTTCAATATTGAAACGTATCAAGTGCTACCCAGTGCTTTTTGTTCGGCATTTAACGCGCGAGGTATCCACTGGCTGCAGCAACGCCTTCAAACGGAAATTATTTGATCACACATTTACAGTATCAATGATTGCGTAATACACGATACGATGTTCCCGACACACATCTTACAATGTCAAGTCATAACTAGACCTGGGATTTTAAGGCAAATGCCTATTTCGTTCCTTACGAAATAACATGATTTTTTTAAAATATCTTGACGTTTCATGATAAATCCCTTACATTAATAGAGTTTTATAGTGCCCTAAAATGCCTATTTGGACCTTTAGAGCCTATTTTACTATTTTAGTGCCTAAAATGCCTATTTTCTACATTTAAAATAAAATTCAACTTCTGTAATTTTTACAATCACACAATGGACATCCCTGGAACGAGCAGAACAGCAGAGGGTGGGTTTTTCACAGAAATGTGCTCTTCCCAGACAACTGTCACCAAAGGAATGCTGAGTGAAGGGTGGATGTGGAGGATTAGCTCAGAAGAACAACGAGCAGGTAGTCAAGGACGTTCTGTGTCGAGTGACGGGGTGAGGGGGAGGATTATCTAGGAAGAACAAGGAGCAGGTAGTAAGAAGCGACATACTGTGTCAAGTCGCCAGTGAAAGAACATCTGTTTAAGTGAATATAGTTCATCATGCCTAAAACGAAATCATCTAAGAGTGCGCTTATACAACAATGGCTTGTACAATTTCCAGGGATGACTTTTGATGGCAAGATTATTTTCTGCCAGTACTGCAATAAACAGGTATGTGCCTATATCTTAAATTTCATATTAATCTAAAATTAAGGTTTTGATATTGGCTTCTCTAATTAATTGTAGAGACCTACTGTCGGCGCAGAAAGTATGTGCAGTCGAGTTTAAACGCTAATGCAATTTGAACCAGTCCACCAATCTAAAATATAAATACACCATCGTAAAGCGTGTTTTATTCTGCGTTATCTCCTGTTACATGCATATTTCTATTGTGTTTCTGGTGAAAGATATATTAGGCGGAATGCAAAAAATACCTATTTTCTTGTCCGTTTTTTGTAAACAACAACTTTGTAGTTTAATTACATGAAAACGGAGAGCCTGTCGCTCGATTTCAAATAAAAATCGGTATAAAATACAGAAATCATTGTAAGTTTTCGGTATACAACGATTTGAAACAAAAACCTTCAGACCTTTGATGAACTCAGTCTCGATTTCGGAAGACCACCCAGTATCAAACGGACAGTCTTTTACAAAAACAATAACTTTTTTCCAACGTGTGTAGAGTAATTAAACTTCATAAATATATTTATAATAGTGCATTCCATAATCCACCTAAATTTCATGAAAGTCGAACAGTACGTTTTCATGTAACGGTACTACAAAGTTGTTGTTTACAAAAAACGGGCAAGAAAATAGGTACTTTTTGCATTCCACCTAACATAACTTTCACAGGAAACATAATAAAAATATGCATGTACTGTAGCAGATTTGCTAGCCCACACGTTGAACGACAAGTGTAACTGTTTGACTGCCCCTAACTGTTGGGAGATAAATGTAACTGTTTACCTTTGCCTAAGCTATGTTGTTTTAATGGGCGCCAAGACCTCAACGCAATGTTGAAATCTAAATTTGTATTTAACAACGTCTAGCTCTGGCAGAACACCTTCAAGACTCTATTCACTCAGATCGTGGTATGATTTGATCATTAACCCAACAAACAATTGTATCAGGAGAAGGAATTGGTCTATGTCTAATGCTACCTACTGAAAGCAAAGATTGCATTGTAAGAGAAATGAATTTATTATATAAAACAAGAATAGCAAAATTAATAATAATAATAAGTTTAAAATTTAAATTGGAGCGTTGTGATTTTAATATTACCGATAGAAAATTACGTGAAAACGGAGTCTGATAACATTGTGGTGTTTGAAGCCATATTTTCAGTGTTGCCTTAGTAAACAAGAGTTTAGTGCTTTTCAGTCGGTCAACACGAATGTACCCAAAAGAGATGGGTTATGCCCTAATCCTGAAATAAATTACATGAGATTAATAAAACACTAGGATGACCAGTTTCGATCGTCAAGCGATCATCATCAGATCCAATACACTTAGGCTATAAAATCTATGTTTGAAATACAGGTGAAAATATTTACAATATGTACAATTATTTAGTTGCAGTATTGGTACTGCAACTGTCAGTGTATGCTAAATGCAGTATATATGTTAGGTGAAATGCTAAATGGTGATGGCTATCCGGAGATTGTACTTTAGAGAGATTATATGGCTGTAAACTATGGTTAAACTATAAAATTTTAGGCTAACTACTTATCTGATTGTCTTCCGTACTACAGCTATTCGCAGTTTCCGTGCTCACTTGAACCCGCTGTGCGGTCGACTGCGGTGGTGGTGACGCAGGGCATAGCTTTACCAACATAGAGTCGGACCTTAAAATAATCCATCACGAATCGAAAGGCAGAGCTCTTGACATAAAGGAAGCAATCGAGATACACCTAGCCAAACGAAACAATCCCAACAATCTAAATGAACACACGTTCATGGAGAGCTCACCCCTCTTCACGCTACTAAAAAACACACCCTGTCGGAAACAAAACACAATTTAGCGACACAGCCAAGCTAGATAAAAAAATGGGGGGAAATTAGGGGGTTTTTAATAGGTAAATGTTATCTGGATCAGGTGTACGATGTACTTTTCTTCTGCAATAAACCAAGGCCCATATTAGAGGCAGTATTAAAGGTGCCGGGACGTCCTCATAAGACCGTCAACGCTTAGTTCGAATGGGTTATGCTCCACGCGTGGCGAGGACTAATCCACGGTCTTTAATAGTTGTAGATCCACCTCATTCAATAACATACATCTTATCTAGGTTGGCAACACCTCACATAAACACATCGCGATCACTCCCCACAGCACGTAGGGACAGGGGGGGAAGGCAGGGAAAAACCAGTCGTTAAGATAACCACCGCAGTCGACCGCACAGCGGGTTCAAGTGAGCACGGAAACTGCGAATAGCTGTAGTACGGAAGACAATCAGTTAAGTAGTTAGCCTAAAATTTTATAGTTTAACCATAGTTTACAGCCATATAATCTCTCTAAAGTACAATCTCCGGATAGCCATCACCATTTAGCATTTCACCTAACATATATACTGCATTTAGCATACACTGACAGTTGCAGTACCAATACTGCAACTAAATAATTGTACATATTGTAAATATTTTCACCTGTATTTCAAACATAGATTTTATAGCCTAAGTGTATTGGATCTGATGATGATCGCTTGACGATCGAAACTGGTCATCCTAGTGTTTTATTAATCTCATGTAATTTATTTCAGGATTAGGGCATAACCCATCTCTTTTGGGTACATTCGTGTTGACCGACTGAAAAGCACTAAACTCTTGGAGTCTGATAAATTATTGATTTTACTCTTATTCCCAAGCTATGAAGTTACTGAAATATGAAATATAAAAAAAGAGAAATGAGAGATTGCGTATTTCTGCGTCATTCGCGCTTACCACAGGAAATTGCCAAAGCATTTCCCTCGTACTGGATTATGCTGTGTGCTTCCCACAGTCTCCTGGACGTCGTCATATCCGTCGATATTTGATGATATACTTGTAGATTTGGTGACTTTATGGTCCTAACCTCGGAGCCATACCCTCGTACAACCACACTGGTTAAGTTTTAAACAGATAGTTCTCCACTCCACGGAACATCGGAGCGACACACACTTGCAACCGAACTAGTCAAGTCTTTCACAGATTGTCCCCCCACTCCACGGAACATCGGAGCGACTCCCGCGTGCAACATACTCGGCAAGTTCTACACAGATTGTCCTCGTTCCACGGCGCGCTGAACGATATATCCACCTGTCGGCTCCCCACTCCAGTCCCGACTTCCAGCTTACGTGGTCTCCACTGATTGGCTGGGCACCCCGCTACTTCCCCTCCTCTGGCTCATTACACACGGCGCGCGAATGATGAAGTCGATTTCCGTTCCAACTATCCGCCTTTTCTCGACGCTGCAACCCCGCTTGCGTAATACTACGTGACAAGAATCATCCTGTATCTGAATTTCCAGTGAGTCATGTCTCCCATAATATCCTAACTGACGAAACTCCGTAAAATTCCGTAATCACATAATTTTCTATGATATTGTCGTTCGTAATAATTTGCTTGATAGCGTTTTCTAAGACATAGAAAACCTATCTGTATGCTTATAATTTTTATAAAATGCTCCGAAAATATCTTAATAATAATTATAATAAATTAATAATAATAGTAAATTAACATGAAAAATTCTCTTGGCTGAACAATTTGCCGCGTAAATAAATATAGAATGGCTTCCTACTGACTTATGCCAGTGGCATAAAAAAAACCTCGAAAAACACGTTACAGTACCAGCAAAGAATGCAGAATAAAACAATTGTAATATTTTAAAGTCTATTTCCTGCCTATCCACACATTTTGAAAACATATTTTAAGTGCCTAATTTCTCTTTTAAAAGCCTATTTACTTGTTTTAAAAAGCCTATTTACTTGTTTTAAAAGCCTATTTTAGGCGCTTAAAACTATTTTTTTTAGAGCCTAAAATCCCAGGTCTAGTCATAACGCTCCCTACGGAGGGTTATATTTGTCAGCTGCTTCCTTTTCTCAATAAGTTCATCAAAATTAATTTCATTCCTTTTATTTGTTGGTAGAACTTGCGTGTCTTTAACCTTGGTTACACAATCTCTACTTAGTATAAAACTAAGTCCCCGATTCTTGGATGTCACAGGTAATCTCGAGAAGCACTGGATGGATTTTGATGTGGTTTTCACGATTCTGTAAAGGATATCTCGAGGAAGGTTTCTGTAGAAAATAATTTATTTATGATCAAAAGAAGCCGAGCAGTAACGATTTCAGTGAAAAGGTTTATAAAAAATCCTCTCGGCACGCCGGAAGGCGGAGGTAGATTTCACCGGGCAAACTAGGGGATAGGCTATAATAGGCAAAATATGCAGGTTTTCGTAGAAGGATCAGACCTCATTTAGACCTCATTTATTGCGAGAAAGTATTTTACAATGTAATTGGAGCTCAATTAACTTTTCTTTCGTCTTACTATGCATATTTTTAACATTTGATTGTGTTAGGGGGACGGTAACCTTCTTGTCATTTGGGGTCCATTTTTTATACTTGTGGTCACACCGTCCTTATGCAAGGTTTGGAACTCATGTGTAACTATCTAACAGTCTGTTACTTCTTCACGTCAAATTTTATCTCCCGCAGAGATGTTGGTTGATTCCTCAGTTTAGGGCTGAGACAACGCGGTCATGTAACCCCGTGTACTTTGTGTGTGTGTAGAATCTGTCTGATAAACGGTGTTAATTGTGATGGCTGTATTAGTCTGCAATTCAGGTAAGGACTGCAGACGGTCAATTTCAAGTAGTAGTTCCTAATGTTGGTACCAAATATACCGTCAACGACACGTAGCTGTGAACTTGGGTACTAGATGCCACCGCAACCAGTAACTTGCAACGAACGTTGGACTTCCCCTCTGAAGGAAAGCATACTGAGGGATTTTCAGCGCTCTTTGAAAATCCGACGACTTCGGCCGGCTTTGAACCCGCGACCTTGGGCATAGAAGTTCAGCATGCTACCAGCTAGGCTACGTCACCGAAGCCGCTTCCCACATAGTCAGATGGAAAACTGAATGTGATCTCGTTGTCATGGCAACCTCTGATAGCTCATCCCTCATCAATTTAGAAGCGTTTCATGGTAACCTCGGATGGCTCTTGGCATTTTCTTCTAATTCCGAAATAATTTTTCTCATCCCTTGGCGTCATGGTGGGTTGTATCAAAAAAAAACAGACAAAAGTTATAGGTAATTAATAGGGTAATATCGTCCATTTTGTACGGTTTTGATATTGTGCCTATTAAGAGAGATATGATTAATGTTTCCCGAAAAACCCACTTTTTTCACCCCATTGGCCAATGGTTGGTGCTATCAAAAAACTTTTCAAACATAAATTTTTGGCACTTATCCGACACATAATATGAACTTTGAAGGGATTCGATATTTCATTTATTAAGAGAGTTATAGTGATATTTCACTTTTTCGAGAAAAGCCCCCCCATTTTTACCCCCCTTCGACCGAGTTTGCCCATTAACGAACTCGACCGAGATTTTATAGGGATACATATTATGTAGAAAATTCAAAGTGATTGGTGCAAAATTACGGCAGTTATCGTGTCCACAAGAAACTGATATATACATAAATTATTTATAAACTTTTGAACTGGCGGTGGTTTTGGGGTCTGGGGGATGTGAAACGCGAAGATATGTCGAAATTTTCCGGAAGTCGAAACATGGTACCCATTGCAATAGTTAGCTTTCTAATGAAATCTACCTAAAAACACCTGGCGTCCGTGCAGTTTTTAAGCTTACGCTGGGCAAACCGCTAAAAATATCAATACACTATGAGTGTAAGAATAGTTCAGTATAAGGCATGCGAGAGCATATCTCTTTCTTCAATACATCGCTCACTAAAAGTGTTTTTACGTTTTCATTTCTTCCAACAATCTCCTTTCAATTACTGAGGTGACAGTTGACGAGCTAGCTAGGGGTGAGCCTATCTATCCAGTAACAGCCTAGCTAGCGGGCGAGCCTATTACCCCAGAAACAGCCAGCAGCAAACTGTCGAGTGTGTTGAGTTAAGACTTCAGAGAAGAGTGGTTGTGTTTAGAGTTTCCCTGGAAGTGTAACTCGACTTTTCTTCATTTCACAGTAAGGGGGTTTTGTGTTTCATGCACCTCGCCGTTCTTAAATTACGACTGACAAGAATTCGTTGCGCATGCATCTCATGATATAATTAATAGTCCAGTCAGTGATTTTAACCCATCATTCCAAGACGTAAAACGCATGTAGGTCGTAGTTCATTGACATCGAAAAAAAAAGCGCTTATCACGTAATGCATTCATAACTGTTCCCGGGCGAAGACGGGGCTGGTTGCTAGTAAATAATATCCAAAGATTATTTCGAACATCGCTTATTACCAACTCTATAAGGAACTGACCTCTCCTGGCGCGGAGACAATATATTGGCAATCGAGTGTAAGTCATCTCAGATTGTTATGTGTAACAATGGAATGGTCACCTGGTTTCAGGCATTTTCTAACAAAACATTTTCGGAACCAGGGAAACGTAACCCAACTAAATTTATCGGTGCTACTTTTTTCTTAGTGTAAATTTACAAGTATTATGAACAATGGCGTTATCCATTACACCTAAAATCCTCGTCTCGTGCCTTAAGCGACTCCAATTTAGTGGGAAGAAGACAAGGATACAGGACTTTCTGGATGACCTGTATTCTCGGTTTTCAGTCACCGCTTCAAACAGTAGACTCCGATCAGAGGTGGCACTTAAGGTAAGGATCCTGTAGGCCTACCTTATGCATGCTATATTAACCAGGGTTACTTATAATGCTCTTAAATACTAGTAATCGTTATGTTTGCAGTAACGTTGGGGTAAGGGGCAGATGACCTCGTTGGGGGTAACGACGTTACTAATTACCCTAGAACATTCGGTGCCGGGTTCACCATAGTTCGTCAAAAAGTTAACAAACCAATAAATTAAGGTCATTAACGGACGGTTACCAAAATGTTGTGGTTCACCAAACTACAGTGAGATTCTTTTGCTGGAGCGGCACCGGCGGCCAGTTGCCGGCTGCCGGGCGCGCGCGCCTTCCGCCAGCCAACCGAGCTCAGGCCGCGGGGTTGCGTGAGGCGGAGGTGAGCTAACCAGGGTCATTAAAGTCTATTAAGTCACTAAACTTTCATCAACGAGGGTGTGTAGTGTCAGCGCACAGATAAGTAGGTAGCATAAACAACAGCTGCAAGATTTAATTAAAGAAGCACAGATGTTTCTTCATTTCTTGGGAATCTGGATGACCTCACGTCACCAGTTAAAGGTTAGAACTTATCTTTTCACAGAAGATACTAAAAATGTTCTCCTTCCGCTGACAGACAGACATCGTTACATTATGTCGCTACTCCTGCCCCCCCCCCCCCCTGCGTGTTTACTGTAATTAATCGAAGCACGGACCTGAGCCCGTTTATTGATCAATTGCGGGTTAATTTAACATTCAAAGTGCACAGATCAATTACCCGTACTCTAGTGCAGGGGTTCTAAAACTTCCTGTACTCGAGGACCCCTTCAATTATTTATGTAGTCATTGTGGACCCCTCAAAACTGCCTTTAATTTTTGTTGTAAATTTTTTAATGGTTGTCATTTTAAAAGATAAACAATATATACCAAAAAATGGTGGGTTGTAGAAACAATTAATCTGTTTGTTTTAGTATGTATATATAAATAGTTTATTTAAATTGGAATAAATACTGGAAAAAATGGCTTACATAAATATACACAAATTTTCTTAATTACAGTAGGAGTAGACTTTAAATGCAATCTTACAGTAAAAATTTTCAGTGTTTTTACCGTTACTTTAGTGAGAAGAATGGGACGGTTTTTTGCTTTTGACTATCTCTAAAATGTTGGGATTTATTTTAGAAAGCTTTAGCCTTAAATCGGTTTCAATGTTCTTCAGTCTGTTTCTTTTTGCTGGCTTCAGGTTGCACAGTTCATAAAAGGCGCGTTCACACAAATATGTCGCACAAAATGGCACAATATGTTCGAGTTTTTTTTTTTGGCAAGTTCTGGTACCTCAGCTTGTACAAGAAGCCAAAACCTTGCCAAGTTATTTTCTTGATAAACAATCTCCCAGGCTCTGCTGCATGAGAGTTCCACCAATTGGTCTTGCTCAGTATCAGATAGGTCGATGAGGTTACCAATACTTCTCTTCTTGAATGGATACTTCATCCAATCATTATTAGGATTAGGTTCAGGAAAGTAACTTCTCAGACTCTGAGCTAGGCCTGTTAAATGCTCAGCAAACAGTTCTTTTGTATTTGTAGGCATCTCATCTTCAGATGTTATTAAGAATTCCTGCAACGTTTTAAAATTTTTGTATGAATTCTTAAGCATACGGTCAGACCAAAGCTGTAGTTTTCCTATCATAGCTTCTACATTCTCTTCTACACGGAATATGTCAGTGTCAGACCCTTGAAGTTTCGTATTTAGGACATTCAAATGCTGGAAGATATCTGCCAAATATGCAACCTTGATCAACCACGCAAACTCACACAACTTGTCTTTGAGAAGAAAGTTTTCATATTTTTCATCCAAAAGAAATATTCTAATTTCATCACGCAATTCAAAAAACCGTGGGAGGACATTACCTCGGGAGAGCCAGCGAATTTCAGTGTGAAGCAAGAGCTGTACATGCTCACTTCCAATTTCTTCACAAAGCTGAGTAAAAATACGAGAGTTCAAAGGTCGGGCTTTAATATAATTTACAGCTTTCACAACTTCTTTTAATGATGTTTCTAGATCTTCTGGCTTTTTTTTTTTTACAGCCAATGCCTCCACTTAACTTTGGGAGCGACAGACTTGACACGAGCAATTAGGCCTGTCTTTTTGCCGGCCATGGCCCCTGCTCCATCGGTACTCACACCAACACAACGTTGCCAGTCCAAGTCATTTGATAAAATAAAATAATTTAATGCTTCAAAAACATCATGGGCATTGTTATGAAGAATCTCTTTGCAAAACAAAAGCTCTTCTAAACGCCAATTTTCTTTTTCACACCTAACAAAGGCTAACAAGTGAGATTTGTTTGATAGGTCTGTACTTTCGTCAAGCTGCAAAGCGTACATTTTTGTAGATTTTAACCTACAAAGTAACTGCTCTTCAATATTTTGAGACATGTCTTCAATTTGACGTTTTATAGAATCGTTTGAAAGTGGAACTGTACTTAATTCCTTAGCAGCTGCCTCTCCTATCATTATATTACACATTTTTTCTTGCCTCTGGTAAGATTAGTTCTTCTGCAATCGTATATGGTTTTCCAGATTTAGCTATGAGTAATGCTATTTCGTATGACGCCACAGTAGCTTTTTCAGCAGCGCTACCTGACGCCATTTTCTCCATTGATGTTTTCATCTTTTCCATTTCTTGACTCTTTATTTTAAAAAACTCAAATAACTTATCAGCAAAGTCTGGATGTTTTGTTTCTAAGTGCCTCCTTAATTTCGCAGGTTTCTTAGCTTCATTGGAAAGAATCTCGTAGCATAACATGCACTACGGTTTTTGTTCGTCATTAGATTGCACAAAATCTAATTTTAAATACTCTTCAGAATATTTGCGGCGCTTAACAGTCTTACGTTAATCAGTGTTGCAGCTAGAATTAGCTACTGAAGTTGAGCAGCTAACCTCACTTCCACGATCATTGTCTCTTTATAATTTATCAACTGAACATTTTACAGTCCCTGTCTTTAACCAACGATCCATGATACAGGCCAAAAATTAACACTTCCTTACGTAAAATGTTTCCACCATTAAAAGTTAAACATCACAACAAAGCAAAACAAACCATCACGACAAGAATCAAAATAGCGACAAAAGTCAACTGAATAACAGATGCCGATACGTTTGCTCCGTTGACAGAACAGATGTCAGACTAGGTGTGTTAGTGGCTAGCCGCAGGGTAGCCACCCGTCGAAAACAATATTGACCTGATCATAGGATTGGCTAAGCTTGCCACGCACATATTTTGTAATACAAACTAAAACTTTTATTTGCAGAAACAGGAGTTCTGGTATGAGTAATTAACAAAATTAGATTCGAATATTTTTTTGCGGACCCCTGAAAATATGCTTGCGGACCCCCGGGGGTCCACGGACCACACTTTGAGAAACTCTGCTCTATTGGATCTGGAGAACAATATTCGGCAGCAGATATCCCTCACAACAGAAGGGAATTACAACGTGTAAACGCTAATTTATTTACACGGTACAACGCCTGTCTGTGAGTAGAAGGAGAACATTTTCAGCATCTTTTGTGAAAAGGTAAGTTCTTTAGTCATGATTTACAGGTGAATTTACCATTAATTAATGTACTTGATTACGGTTTCCACCTGCGCACAATCCGCGGTGCGAGCTCGGTTGGCTGGCAGAAGGCGTGCGCGCCCGGCAGTCGGTTGTCCGTCCCTCTCCAGCAAAATAATCACCCTGTATAACTATCCATTTGCAACCCTAACGAGCCATTAAAACTAATTGTTGTGTCTACATACAATTAACGGCTGATGGTCGATTTACGTGGCATTCCAATCCAAAATGGGGCGTGAATTAATCTTTATACTAAACGATGACGATGTTCTTGAAAACATGCTGCTAGAAGTTGTCGACCTCGAATTTATAAAGAACGGATGAATTACGGTAATTTGCAGTTGCAACTGGGTATTCTTTAAAGTTCATACTTTATAACAAACGTTTGGTGCTTTTCAGTCGGTCAACACGAATGCACCCGAAAAGAGCTGGGTTATGTGCTAATCCTGAAATAAATTACATGAGATTAATAAATACACTAGGATGACCAGTTTCGATCGTCAAGCGATCATCATCAGATCCATTACACTTAGGCTATAACATCTATGTTTGAGAATATAGGTGAACATTATTTACAATATGTACAATTATTTAGTTGCAATATTGGTAATGCAACTGTCGGTGTATGCTAAATGTAGTATATCTAATGTTAGGTGAAATGCTAAAAGGGTGATAGAAATCCGGAGTTTGTCTGTTTGGGGTGACTATATGGTTGTAAAAATCAACTATGGTTATACTGTAATAATACAGTCTGCTACTTATCTGGTTGTCTTCCTGGCTGGAACTTCGAGGAGTTTCGTGTTCACTCTAGCACCCCACAATGTCCATACCTTATAGTATTTTGTAGATAAACTCCAGTCGTCGTGTTTTTCGGTCAGCAAAGATATCAATGATGCGCTCTATGAAGATGCCATCCCTGGAAAGATAGTTCACCAAACTCTTCTCAATAGCCAGAGTACTCAAATTGCTCAGTCTAAAATCTGACATGGAGTTCCTTAAAAATGTCTTAAGTCACTACAATGCAGTCTTACTTCGTTCACTCGAAGCAGTAGAAACAGGAAAGGTAACAATCAGTCTAATGAGGCGCACTGTTTCTTGATATATTTATTCTAGGCCGTTGTTCAAAATATATTCTCTTCATAGGACAACGAAGAAAATTGTCTTGATTTTAAATGCACTTAAATCACCACACTTGCCACGGTGGGTGAGTGGATAGCGTGTCGGTCTACTAACCCCAAGATTGCAGGTTCGCTCCTGGCCGTGGTAAGTGTTTTTTTTTTTTGAAAGGCGGCAAAAATACGACACGCATGTCATACGATGTTGGCATGTCAAAGAACCCATTTGAATTCAGTAGGTCGTGTTCATAATAGCAAAATTAATCTCGGGAGTTTCCGCCAACAAAAAGTTCCCCATTTCTCTACTAGAAAGCGCAATAGTGTTCAAGGAGCTTAGATATCTAACCTCCTTGACTTTCATAGTGATTCAAGGAACAACGAAATTCGACATGCAAGCTACCCTCTGGGTGTCAAATTACAAAGCTTGCACCCGGCACAGAGGCCATACGATATTATTATTATTACCACACTGATCCATGTTTTACAAGTAACAAACGAATATGCACGCGCTGAGATAGCGCCCGCCTTACGAATACACTACTTGGAGCCTAGGCTCTCTGCTGACGCATTCACCTATCGACCATCCGCTTGGCGCATACGCAATTGCCTTCTTTACCCACAGACAAGGATCATTTAAGTATAAGAGATTCGTCACTCTTGGTTATAGAATTTCCGAGAGAGAGCACCGCCTGAGGCTATGTACCGCTATACCAAGTCTGGCAACATAAAAAGTAAAAAGCCATATGAATATAGCCTTTATTACACGTAATTGAACAGTATTTTCTGCGATGAGTTATTGATTATTGATGAAAATAACACAAACATAACTGCGCCTTTCGCTAGGCGCTGAGATATACGTCCAGATAGGCAAATAATACATTTTGATATATATCAATGTTGGCAATAGATTTATCACGAAGAACACAGTTATGCCGTTCTAGAGCTTAATTCACCTTTAGGCTAATTAAACATTGCTCTCCTACTCTACAGAATTGTTGGTATATTCGATGAATATAAAGAAAACTGTCCAAATGCACACACTATATTGCCATAACCTCACTTTTTGCCTAGCATGCCGGCTGCCACCCACCCCTCCCCGTAGCCCTAAACCACAAATTGTATTGCAATGCAAAGGAAAATGGGTAAGAAAACAAACTAGAGATGAAATGCACACATTTATTCGCTATATATTTTTATTCGAGAGTAGTCCATATTGCCCACTAGTTTTACACAGGGTCAACACCAGGAAGATGAAAATTGCCGTATTGTTCTCACTATCATTATAATTCTTACATCCCGGTGCTTGGCAATTTTTCCTCCCTTGCAGGCATGATTGACTCTCAATTCAATTCAAATAAATAATCAAAATACCGAACAAATCAAAACAACCAACAACACCACGAGGAAAATCATTCAAAACAGACTGTTCCCGCTCCCGCCAGTCGGTTTGGTGTAAGTGTTGGTTGAGTGCCAACTACGGAAACATAGTACTGAAATTAATTCTTCATTGGTTGGCAGAACATCTATAGCGGAGCTTTATCGAAATCCACGCGCTCCCTATGATCTGTTATCCACCTGCCCACAGAGACTTGGGCCTGTTTCAAAGGAGACTCACTGGCTGCTCAGTCCTGCGCTGAGAAGCTGGCGTCATAGGAAAATTTAAATGTGCATGGGTATTCTAAGGCTCTAAGATTCCTCTCTACCTTCGCCACTGGTAATTTGATGAATATGACGACACAGAATTTATTATGAGATTTCGTTTGTCGAAACCTTCTGTGTTGAATGCTCTACAGATGATAGAACCTAACCTGGAATTTCTATCTGACAAGTAAGATATGTACCATTTCTGATTTATGTGTAGGGCTACTCGCATAGCACATGCATCGTAGAGCCATCCTTAAGGCTGGTTCACAATTGGCCCGGGAACGTGAACGAGAACGCGAAGCTTCCCGGGGCCCCGGTTCACAATTAGCCCGGGAACGTGAACTTGTACATGCGTGCGCAATTAGCTATAGTGTAATAATATTAAAACAGTCAGCAAGCGCCCACTAATAAACACCAATTACACAACTGAAATGCTTCAGAGTGTTATAATAACTTTATTAAACACAAATTGTGCGCTTTACAGAAGCAAGGTTAGAGAGCGCATTCACAGGTTATGTTTACATCGCTGGCTACTCCTTCCGTACTGCGCATGTGCGTGTACAACGTTTCTGATTGGCTCCGGGAAGCTCCGAGAACGTCAAACATGAAACTTGACCATGTTTCCCGTTGGCCTTCCCGGGCTACTTTTAGCTTCTCGTTCCCGGTGATTAAAGCCCGGTTCACAATAGCCCGGGAACGAGAACGGGAACGAGAAGGAAGTTGAAATGCACGCTACCTCATGGGTCGGTTCACAACCAATCTCCGGGAAAGAGAAGCTAAAAGTAGCCCGGGAAGGCCAACGGGAAACATGGTCAAGTTTCATGTTTGACGTTCTCGGAGCTTCCCGGAGCCAATCAGAAACGTTGTACACGCACATGCGCAGTACGGAAGGAGTAGCCAGCGATGTAAACATAACCTTTGAATGGGCTTTCTAAATTTGCTTCGCACAATGTGTATTTAATAAAGTTATTATAACCCTCTGAAGCATTTCAGTTGTGTAATTGGTGTTTATTAGTGGGCGCTTGCTGACTGTTATTAAAATCGCTGGCTACTCCTTCCGTACTGCGCATGTGCGTGTACAACGTTTCTGATTGGCTCCGGAAAGCTCCGAGAACTTCAAACATGAAACTTGACCATGTTTCCCGTTGGCCTTCCCGGGCTACTTTTAGCTTCTCGTTCCCGGAGATTGGTTGTGAACCGACCCATAAGGTAGCGTGCATTTCAACTTCCTTCTCGTTCCCGTTCTCGTTCCCGGGCTATTGTGAACCGGGCTGATTGTGAACCGACCCATAAGGTAGCGTGCATTTCAACTTCCTTCTCGTTCCCGTTCTCGTTCTGGTTCTCGTTCCCGGGCTATTGTGAACCGGGCTTAATTACTTCCGACTTGAAGTTTCAGTGCTACGCTACAGCCATCTAGCGGTCAGAAGTGAAATCACTCTAACCAGCCAATTACAGGCAGCTATTCAAATTGATATATCGAGACAAATCGAGTTTCGTTGACAATGTTGCCAGCTAACATCTTGCGTTCAGACATGTTGTCAGCTGTTTGCATTGTGCTCGGTTAGTTTCATTGGCGGTCTTTGTGTATTCTCGTATTTCTCATATTTTTTTTCGTTTTGATATTATTCTAGTTGTTGTTATTTAATAGCTTAGCATTTCTTTGTCGTTTGACAGAGTATAGTTTGGTATAGTATAAGTACGTGTAGTTGTAGGTTAACTTTAAGTCAGTGAGTGTTTGTGTTATTTCTGTCGTGCGTGTGTCATGCCGGGGTATAGATGTTGGGTCTAACATTACGAGTGTTTTGTTAACTTTACGGCTATGAATGATGTAGGTCAGCTGATTCGCGTTAGCAGATTGGCAACACCGTATCGCCAGCCGGTGAACTGTCAAGTCGGATGTAACGATGACAGCACTTTTTTATAGTTAATTTAATAAAAGACTACCTAGACGTCAGAGCATCAGTCATTTTCAACCATAAGGTGGATAAGTACCGTACGTTTCTTTCATCTAAAGAAAAATTCAGCCCCCGGCTCTTCTTCCTCTTTTCCTCTTCAGCCATGTTTCTTTTTAACCGAGGACATAACGATTCGTTTCAACACAGAAGGTTTTGACAACCGAAATCTCATACATAATAAATGCTGTGTCGTCGTCAGGGCTGGATTTACCAATAGGCCCCATAGGCCCAGGCCTAGGGGCACACCATGCTGAGGGGCACAAAATTAATCCACAATTTTCTTTTGTCAGAAAATTTCCATAAAATGTTATTTTGACACTTTTCCAATTTATAGTGTTGTTGCTTGAGTCTTCAGTCTTTTGACTGGTTTGATGCAGCTCTCCATACCTCCCTGTCCTGAGCCAATCATTTCATCTCTACATAGCTACCACACCCTACATCCAAGGCTATCTGTTTAACATGTTCTAACCTTGGTCTACCCCTACAGTTCTTGTCCTCGACCCTTCCTTCCATAACTAAGCTTGCTATTCCTGGGTGTCTTAGTATGTATCCTACCAACCTATCTCTTCTCTTCATTAGCAGTCGCCAGAAACATCTCTCCTCTCCCACTCGCCTTAATACCTCTTCGTTTGTAACCCTATCTACCCATCTGATCTTCATCATTCTCCTGTAACACCACATTTCAAATGCTTCAATTCTCCTCTTTTCTGCTGCACCAATAGTCCAAGTTTCACTTCCATAGAGCGCTACGCTCCAGACAAAGGCTTTCAAAAATGACTTCCTAATACCTAAATATAGTGTGGCCATCATATTCCAACACATGTTTTGCAACAGCAGATTTTTCGACTTCAGCTTTAGAACAGAAATGTTTTATGATTTATTAAGAGAAAATTTAAGTCTTGAATATTAATATCAGTTTAATTTGAATAATTCATAATGCGTAGCTGTAGGTAGTATGACGTAGTGTATATTATGTATATCTGAATATCTGTAAGTGTATAATGAGTCTTAAATGGTTTAAACTAATTTTAATATCTCGTTGGCCTATTTATTTATAGTTTAAGCTTATATATACAAATTTAGAAGCAGTTGATACTCTCATTATTTTAATTTATTTTACTTCACGATACATTACAATAAAATAACAAGAAGTTCCGTGACGAACTAAAGAGCCTATTTTTCTCGAAATATAAGATTAATTCCAATGATTAATCTATATGGACCTAATTAGAATAATGACGAAATTGAGTTGGTAATATCGAAATTTCTAATTAGATCGAAATATAACTGGCATAATGTAGCCTAATAGAGCACTATAGTTGGCAGCCCTGGTGACTGAATATATTCTTAGTTCCATCCAGCCGCGGCTGGTGGTGTTGGAACTGGGGAAGGCTCAGCAATTAGTGGCAAAATGCTGGTATAACACATTATACGACACCCACATACAAGCCCCCCCCCCCCTCCCCCAACCCTTGTTACATAGGAAGGAATAGGACATCTAAGGCGCAGCCTAACAGCGCTACTATCCATCTGAAAAACATTCTTTATCAACAGTTCCAAATACATTGACACGTGACTGAATGGATTGAGTGAAATTTATAAATGTTTCCAATCAATATAAATTAAAATTCCTCTATTAAATACGTTGCATGTAGTTAGACATTGGATCTATCAGCGCGCGTAAAATCATGTTGACAACAATGACATGTATCTGTTGGTCAGAAATAATCTGAACTATTATGATCTGTTGTTGTGCCAATTTTGGATGAAATCCATTTATTTGTAAAGAAGTTACATGTATTTTAAAATTGGACCTATCAGTAGGCTTAGAATCATGTTGGAAGCACTGACGTATATTAGTTACACCAAATTAATCTAGAATGTAAGGTACTATACGTGTGCAAAGTTTAGAGCTGTTGGCTTGAATACTTTCTGATAGCCTATATTGATATTAGGGTTAAAAAATAGAGACATCATTTATTAACAGTTGGCAGCCCTGGTTGCTCTTAAGAAAACGCATAGTCATATCTGTTACAGTACCCATAGCAAATACGAAATTTGGTTGAAATCCAATTGATAGTATATAAGTTACATGTATTTACAATTGGTCCTACCAGCAGGCTTAGAATCATGTTTGTAATACTGAGGTCCATTAGTTACTCCAAATTAATCTATAATGTCAGGTAATATACGTGTGCATAGCTCAAAGCTGTCGGCTTGCATACTTTCTGATATATTGGTATCTGGATTTAAAAAAATAGAGAGTGCATTTATTAACAGTTGGCAGCCCTGGTGGCTCTTAAGATTATGCTCAGCCATATCTGTCTATCTACACATAGTACATACAAAATTTGGTTGAAATCCAATTCATAGTGTAGAAGTTATATGCATTTAAAAATTGGTCCTATCAGCAGGCTTAGAATCATTTTGGCAACACTCTCATGTATGGCCTCCTGGAAATTAAACTGAAATATTATTATCTATATGTGTGCCAATTTTGGTATAGCTCCCATGCATACCTTCCAAGATATACAACATGGAGCTGAAATTTCTATTGCGATTTTTCAGCAGTTGGTAGCACTGACATCATTTTCAAATACGGCATTGAGATATTCAGATAGAGATCTTTACTCATACCAAATTAGGGTTCGATTGTTACAGCCGTTTAGGAGTTGATACGGGGGGGGGGGGGGCACACACACAGCCAGCCAGACAGACAGACTGACAGAAGGACAGATAGACAGACAGACACACATTTTCCCGGATCGGTCTAATAAGTCTACTTTTACCTCCTTTTTACAAAATACGAAAAGTAGGCTAAAAATTACCTTCACAAAGACCTTCCTGAGGTCTAAATTTTCCTTCCTTCACGATGGTATGAAGAGGGGGGCGGCAAAAACCCACGCTCTAGGAGCGCATAAAATCCAAATGCGGCTCTGGTCGTCGTATTCGTCAAATTAATTCATCCGTTCTATATAAATTCGAGGTCGACCAATATCTAGCATGTCTTCAAGAACACAGTCATCGTTTAGAATAAAGTTAAATGCACGCCCCATTTTGAGTTGGAATGCCACGTAAATCGACCCTTGGGAAGACGTAGGCAGAAAACATACAAATTTTACAAAAAATAAAAAAACTATTTCTTGATTTGAAAGTACATACAAAGGAGGTAATCCCAACATTTTGTTTCAAATTTTGATCTACAAGTCTCATTTAAAAACTATATTGGTTCGGCTGCAAATGAGTAAGAATCTTTTTATGAAAACTTTACATTGAAATTTATGATTTAAACAATTTTAGCATTTTAGGTACATTTTTCTCAAAACCTACTGAATAGATATTAACTAAATTGTACACATTTGTACTCCTAAATAGTGTGAAGATTTTGATGGACCGAAATTTTAATATGATGCTTAGAAAAAGTGTTAAATGTCGATATTTTTCTTGAAAAAAGAAATCTTCAAGTTCAAAATTTCACAGAAAATCAGTGAAATCCTTATCCAAAAATTTGTAGCATACAAATGTTCTGTTACTAACACTAGTTCTACACACGAAAATTGACACTCCATACCCAAATGAAGTAGAAAAGTGTACCAAAAACAACAGTGTACAAAAAAGCGTAGTTGACGATAACTCCCTTGTAAGTTACAAACAAATTCTCAAAAACCGACAAAAAGATGCCTCAAGGCATTGATAATATGCGTACTAAATTTCAGTGAGATGTGATAAAAATGGTAGGAGTTACACTTACGTGAATTTCGTACTGTAAAACTGCCTACGTCTCCCCTTAAATGTTTGTAGACAGCAATTAGTTTTAATGACACATTAGGGAAGCTAATGGATTGTTATAGTTTGGTGAACCACGACATTTCGATAATGATCCGTTAACGGCCTTCAATGGTTTGTTAACATTTTCACGAACTATGGTGAACCCTCTTTCACTACACATTACTAACCCTTCATGAATTTGACCACCCCAAATTAGAATTAACTTATTTTATACGTTGGTTGGTTGGTTCCTCAATTTACGGGCTGCGACAACGCGGTCATGTAGCCCCGAGTACTTTGGGTGTGTGTAGAATCTGTCTGATAACCAGTGTACATTGTGATGACTGTATTAGTGTGTGTATCTGTTTATTAATTCAAATAAGGACTGCAACTTTGAATTTTTCAAATAGTTCCTACTTTTGCCGCCAAACGCCACCGTCAACGACTACTATGCCTAGTTCAGAACTTAGCTACTAGACGCCACCGCAGTCGGATCTTGGCAACGAACGTAGGAACCTAAGACCGTTGTTTACATTCCTAACCTATACAATTTAGCTTCACACAGGTGTAATTAGTGGAAGGTTATTCATAATGTTGAATTTTGGGCTTATGCCGTGTTTTATTATACTAATATTCGACGCGTTTCGAAAGAAACCATGTCTTTCATCGATTATACTAATATTCGACGCGTTTCGAAAGAAACCATGTCTTTCATAATAAAACACGGCATAAGCCCAAAATTCAACATTATGAATAATAACACGGGCCGTGAAAGTCTAAATGACAATATTAGTGGAAGGTTCTTTAACATGCCATAAATCTATGACATGGGACCGCCGGCTTTACTTCCCCTCCGAAGGAAGGCATACTGAGGGTTTATTTTTAATGCTCTTAAAAAATCCGACGGCTTCGGCCGGGTTTGAAACCGCTATATTGGGCATAGAAGGTCAGCATGCCACCGAAGCCGCCTTTTCTTTGGTTCACCAATGCTATTTCCAGAAGGCCATGAGTAGAATTGGGTCTATTACGAGAATGTATCATTAAAATATACTATACATCGCCAGATTAAGAAACTTGGAAAATCAAAGAGAAACTGTAGATCTGTACCCAGTGGCGGATCCAGAGGTTCACCTCGGAGGGAGCACTCTAGGATTTCAGAGTAGCTAGAGAAAATATGTAATAAAATTACCAAATTTGTATTTAATCTACACACACTACACATAACATTCAACCACCAGATTTTATAATTCTACAAGAAATTCATTATATTAAAATGGTTTATTGGTTTCAGTTTCAGTAACACAAGTCATTGTCATTATGTAAAAAAAAAAACTTTTTAATTCTACAGAATATGTACATTTCCACATTTTAATGCACATTACATAGTCTAATATGCATTAAAACATTTGCAATCATAGTGACTATCTGAAGACAATATACAAGTCTACTACACAAATGTTACAAAATATGTACATAGTACCATCATTGTCAGTCACTGAGTCACAACTAGTCACATAAATATAAATACCGGCCACGGCCAGTCAAATAGTCAAGTAGTATAGGAAAGCGCTCCATGGCACAAAGGATTATGAAATATATTTCTACTTCTACCTGTCCTAAACATAAAAAAATGTATGTCAATGTAGCGATTGTATAAACAATGTTTCCATTACATACTATATGATAACAAACATTGACCACATTCATGAATGCAGGCAGTACAGCAAAGATTTTATCTTTTTAAATGATCTTGTCGACTTCGTCGTTACGCTGAGGTCTGGCGTTACGTTACGGTGACGGGACGAAATGTACCTAGAATGCACTGAGGTGTGTGACGTCATAGTACGATGTAGCAGCCGAGTACCAAGAAGGCAGTGCGAGAACAGAGTTTCAAGAAGGCAGTTCGAGAACCATCAAGTAGGCAGTGAAGAAACAAAATAGAATCTTGAAACTCTGTTCTCGCACTGCCTTCTTGGTACTCGGCTGCTAACATTTAAAATGATATAAAGTCCAGTCTTTCAGACTGACTATCCGTGTCTTTTACTTGCAGTACAGTGTGCAGAAACAATCATTTTTATCGGCAATATTAATGTGGCAGACAACTAGTTTTTCGGGGGGGGGGGCACTTGCCCCTGGTGCCCCCCTCTGGATCCGCCACTGTCTGTACCTCATGAATTGACCCCCTGAACAGGCTCAACGTAGAGTGGATTCTGGATGATAGATTTATCAGGAGAATTGTCAAATGTGATGAAAAATTGGTCTATTACTGTACCGCAATGCTGACGCCTTGAATCAGTGGCTCAGTCACCGTCAACCTGACTAAAGTCATCGCTAAATATGACCGGTTCGGCCCCAAAGTGGTTTCCATGTGCCTCCACGCATTCGTGTACGCACCGTAGCATATTCTGTCTCACACGTTCACATCGGCCAGGCTGCATCCGAACAATGTCAAAGACAGTATGAATACGCTGCTCCAGTGTCTCCACATCTGGAATGGGCTCTGCATACACGATACTTCTGAGATGGCTTCATAACCAGAAATCGCACGGGTTGAGATCTCTTGAACGACCTCCTCGTCCAATCCATCGACCATGGAAGACACGATTCAGATGCGTCCGGACGTTAACGGTGAAGTGGGCTGGAGCATCATCATGTAGCAGCCACATAACCCTCCAAACCATTTTCAACACATACTGTAACTGTGGCTGCATGGTACAGCGCGTATTAGACCGCCGTCTCTGTCATTCATTCATTTATTCGTGTCAGAAACACTTACAGTGTGAAATTGAATATACAATAAATAGACTACATAATATTTTATACAAAATTTTACATTTCAATTTGTTCAAACTATAGCCGCCCAGAAGTTGGCGACCTCTATGGCATTAGGTGTTGCATGTAACAGGTCTTCTAGCGTACATGTTGTTGGGCACTGACTGCACTGAAGCAGATGGTAGGACGTCTGCGTTGTTCCACAATCACAAGACGGTGACTCCACGTGGAAACCCCATCTCAGTAAGTTGCTTTTGCATCATGTGACACCCGACCGAAGTCTATTGAGTGATCTCCATGTACTCCATTTCTCTGTGAAACCGGCAGGTAGTTTTTCAGAGGGTAGAAACCATTGTCCAGGACTGTAGAACCTTGCACGCCACAAATTGGTTCGGGATTGTTGTGAAGTCCCGACAAGAGCTTCTGTTGTTCTGAGGAAGCTTTTCCTAGATTTTAGTCGGGGTTTTGCAGGTCGATGTCCAAACAGAGGATGGGCTTCAGAAGTTTCTGCCCTTTTTTTTCTCTCTCATTTTTCGCCGCTACCTCTCGGCGGATGTCAGGGGGTGCGATACCAGCAAGGGGTACAGCTTGACCAGCGAATTGGGCTTAAGGCACCCAGTAATAATACGACAAGTATCGTTAAGTGCAACATCTACCACTTTGGCATGACTGGATTTGTACCATACTGGGCTTGCGTATTCTCCGGCGGAGTAACATAACGCAAGATAAGAGGTTCTCACAGTACTAGGATGTGTTCCCCATGTTGTGCCTGTTAACTTTCTTATGATGTTGTTTCTGGCTGCCACTTTTTGCTTGGTGTTCAAACAGTGCTTCCTGTAGACTAAGCGAGAGCGCGGTCAAGGGTAATTCCTAGATATTTTGGAAACGAACAATGCTCCAGCGTGGATCCTTCCCAGTTATTTTTGAGGGTTCTAGCTGCCTGTCTGTTTTTAAGGTGGAAAGCACAAGTCTGTGTTTTACTGGGATTTGGTCTCAATTGGTGCTCCCTATAGTAAGCAGACAATTCTATTAATGCCTTGGAGAACAAAGGATGATCGAATAAATGGTCCTTAACAAACAAACCATGCATTTCCGGACATAGTTCATTAGACATTTTCAGTTCCGTATCCTCTCCTCAATCAATCCCTAGACGCAGTGGTTCCCAACCTTTGCCAGCTGACGGCCTTTTCAGATACGGGTGGTCATCGCGCCTCTCCCCCTCCCCCTCCCCTCCCCGCACCCCTTGCCCTCCACTCGTCACTTCTATAAACCCTTCGATTAACTGACGTGGAGGATATAGACCTAACCTAATAACACTACATAATGGAATAATTATTTCTGATAAAATTATATGAAGTACGCGCTTTATATCTATTACATACTAACTTCATTTTAGCACAATACAAAGAACACACTTTTACAATAAATCCTTAAATTAGTCAACAAATGTCAGTGAGAGGGTTGACACTGTTTTCTCTTGGTAAGATTCGGTATGTTTGGTTTGATATTTGACAGCGCACAGCGGAGATAACTTGCAACATCAAGCCGACAGCGTTGCTTTGCTTTTATGACACTCAGCGTTGAAAATCCTGACTCACATAAATAAGTCGTTGAAAATGGGACAATGCAACTTTGGCTATTTCAGGATACACTGCAAGAAAGTTTACCAAAAATTCACCCAGTCCTAATAGTTTGGAATCATCTCTCAGGCTTGATTTTGCTGCTTATAACACAGCAAATTCATTATTTCACCTGATTCGAAAATTGTTTATTATACAAAATTGTAATATTGGAGTTCAAAAAAATAATTGGAAATCACTTCACGCCCCTCTTGATATAGCCCCACGGCCCCCTAGGGAGGCGCACCCCCCAGGTTGGCAACCCCTGCTTCTAGAGTTTGCACACGGTGGAAAAAATCACCCAGTATAAAAGTGAAGGTAGCGAATATAAGCCGCACCCAAATTTTTTACCCAAATAATTTTAATAGATATCATCACAACACAAGAGGGGCAAATGAAATGCCAAAATGTGTGCTTCTTCAAAGTTGCCCTGAATGACTGTATTAATGTGAAAAGATCTTTGAAGTCAATTTACAGTGTTGCCATATTAACAATTAATATTTTAGCTTTCAGTCGGTCAACACAAATCATTCCAATGACTGAAATAAGGGAAAAATTACCTGAAATGAATTACATGTGAATAAAATTTATATTATCATAGCTAGAGGCCGGATTTTTATCCTAGTTAGTCTGGTTTTTTTCTGAATTTCCACGCGTTTCAGACTGTTTTATGACAGTTGCGCGCAAAAACAAAATTTTTGTCTGTCTATCGGTCCGTCTGTCTGTGTACAATTTTGTACGCGCATCACTAGAGAACGTCTGGATGAATCAACGTAAAATTTGATACAGTTATCCATGAGACGCATGGCGCCAATCATTGATGTAACTCTTCTCTAGTACCTCTCATAAAAGGGGGCATACCCCCTTAAAATACATGCTCGTACAAGGACGATACAAAGCTCATTTTCAGCCCCTCAGTGTCAAAGGTTAGATTTTTATGTTTAAAGTGTAGCAAAAGTTAACATAAAGTCCGCAAAGCTTAAAGATAATGCCTAATTGTTAGTAGAAAATCTGATTGCAACGAGAGTGTAAACATTTTACATAATGATACATCGTATATCATCAAATTATCACCGAAAACTTCACATTCTTAAGGAATATTTTCTCTCCTTGAATATGTAAATTTTCCGAGGCTGAACCGTATTTGCTATCAAACGGATGAATAAAGTAAGGCTACCAAGACGAGCACTGGAACGACGGATGACAGGAAAGAGAGGACGAGGAAGACCAAGAATGCGCTGGATGGATTCGGTTAAGAATAGCATTAGAAAACGGCACCTGGATTGGAACACCGTGTCGGAAGAGGAATGGTGGAACGACAGAACAAAGTGGAGAGGAACCATATTTGCCCCCACCCAGTGTCAACTGGAAAAGGGGAAATGAAGATGATGATGATGATGAAATATGTAAATTCAATACAACCAGTGCTTGATTTGTAAAAAAGAGGTTCCGGTACTGTGTGCTATGGGGTGATGATGGAAGGGGGGGGAGGGGGGCTTCATAGAATAAATATTGAAATATAGAGTTCTGAAAACGATATTTTTTACGCTTTTCTCAACACCTTTAAAAATTAATCAGTGGACAAAGTAGCAATCTAATTTTGATTTCAATTTTCAATTAAATTGAGACTGCTGTAGCAACATTTTTCTTACCATATTAAATTTTAATGTAGGTCAACTAGGCTACCATTCATACAATGTATTTCAATTTTTTTTACGTGTTTTAAAACATTCAATACATTCGGTTTGAAAATACACACTTGTTCACCAACAATATTTTATTTCTTGTTTTATAATTTTGTCTTTACAGTTTTCTGAAATAATTATTTATTATAAATGGTTGTTTTTGTTGTTGTTTGAGTATTCAGTATTTTGACTGGTTTGATGCAGCGCTCCATGGCTCCCTGCCCTGAGCTAATCGTTTCATCTGTACATACCTACCACACCCTACATCCGAGGCAATCTAACATATTCTAACCTTGGTCTACCCCTTCAGTTCTTGTCCTCAATCCTTCCTTCCATAACTAAGCTTGCTATCCCTGCGTGTCTTAGTATGTGTCCTACCAACCTATCTCTTCTCTTCATTAGCTCTCGCCAGAAACATCTCTCCTCTCCCACTCGTCTTAATACCTCTTCGTTTGTAACCCTATCTACCCATTTGATCTTCATCATTCTCCTGTAACACCACATTTCAAATGCTTCAATTCTCCTCTTTTCTGCTGCACCAATAGTCCAGGTTTCACTTCCATAGAGCGCCACGCTCCAGACAAAGGCTTTCAAAAATGACTTCCTAATACCTGAATCTATATTCGATGTCAACAGATTCCTTTTTGTAGAAATGCTTTCCTTGTACTTAAACATGTTTTACCTCACAGTTTATAAAATTGCCCGTATTTAGAAAAGTTTTCGTTGTATGTGCCTCCTCTCTCCCTCACCTTGCTGTTAGTATCCAGAGCGGAGTGCCTTCCCCGAAGCAGCCAAGATTCCACGTACTTTGAAGGGCCAAAACGAGTGAGTGGTGGGCCATTCGGCTTAAGGAAAAGTAGTGAGGAGACAGTTTGTATTAACAAAGGCGTTCTGGAATCAGTTATGATGGGGTTCATTTGAGAAAAAATATGTGATATATTCGGCTTTTCCCCCAATCAGAGGTTTCGGTACGGCGTACCGGTGAGTACCGTCACAAATCTAGCCCTGAATACAACTAAGGATGTCAGAGGCAATTTTCACATTCTAGCCCGTATAATTAATTTTGATTATTTAGAATATAGGATTCTTAGAAATCATAAGAGATTTATTCCCACTTTCTTGACAGTAAATTAGTTATAATCTGAAAAGTGCTGAAAATATTTGAATTTCTCTCAATCAACTAGAACTGGGTATAAACAGTATCTTCAGGTTTACTTGAAAAATCCACAGCCTGCTTCCAGTCGACTGACTGGGTAAGGGAATGGAATGAATGAAGCCCCCATCTAGCGGCGAGGATATTAACTGTGCTGGCTGCCGAAGCCTGTCGCACTCCCCTGGGGCAATGATTAAATGAATGACAGATGAAATGAAATGATAGTGGAGAGCGTTGCTGGAATGAAATTGTGACAGGGAAAACCGGAGTACCCGGAGAAAAACCTGTCTGCCTCCGCTTTGTCCAGCACAAATCTCACATGGAGTGACCGGGATTTCAACCACGGACCCAGTGGTGAGGCCGGCGTGCTGCCGCCTAAGCCACGGAGGCTCCTTCAGGTTTACTTATGGACTAAAATTCAAAACTCATTTAGGTCTTGTTAGGTACTACATAATTCATGAATAAAGGCTCGGTGACACAGAGAGCGGTCTTTCGCGGCGGGAAGCGATATCTGACCGAGGCCGTCAGGCGGTCCAGTTGTATTTCCCAAAGTTGCATCAATCCTGGCACACACAACGCGGTCTAACGTCACCCGCTAGTCTTTGTCGCGGCGACAAGCGATCCGGTTGTACAAATTTACAGATTGATGAGTGATCAATTGAAGTATTTATTGAAACTGTGGGTACATTCACATATTTGTTCGACAGTTCACACGAACATTATAAAAGTGTTTAAAGAAGGCTGAAGCATGGAATCGTGCAATTCTTCGGAACATTCTCGCGACATAAGAAAATACTAGAAACCCCTATCTTCATGTGACTCCAGTTGGATACATAATCGGTGGTATTCTCCTAATTGCTCTCTCTCTCTCTTCTTATTGATGTCATGCACCCAACATTGTCTTTTCTTCTTTGTGTTTTGCAAAGCAAATAGGAGAAGGAGTTGTTCTTCGTCCGAGCTCATACTCAATAATATCAAACAATACTTAATATGAAAACACACTACATATTCTCTAGAAGGAAGCGACCAGACCGAACCGCTCACACAAAGGTGTCGCGTCTTATGTGACGTCCCCATATCGCTTCCCGCCGCGACAGACCGCTTTCTGTGTGTCCGAGCCTTTAGACTCTTTTGAGTGTGATTCGGAAAAGTATTCAAGTATTTTTGTATTTAGAAGTAAGGAATACAAGTAGTTCCGTGAAGTACTATACAGCCTATTTTCAAATAACCTACATATGTTAATTGCCTCTATCAACATACAAAATTTCAGTTCGATTGCTGTAATAGATTAGTAGATATTGAGAACCGACTTAAATATTTCGGATGGTCGCCATGTTGGATTTTATATATGTAGGTCCTAGAGTTACGTACTGTTACATGAAGATTATTGTGTACGTGTAGCATTCAAACTTCAATCGCATGATTAGGACACAAGAAGTAACTAGGAGATTTTAAAATTTCGCACAGCTGTCGTCTTGTGGTTATGTTAACAATTGAAATAAATTAGATGCCAGTGGATTCTGAAGCATTCGTATAAGGATTTACTGTACCAAGTTTCACTGCACTCGGATGGTTCAATTGCGAGAAACGTCCATGTGAATATTTATACTTCGCGTCGCCGCCATGTTGGATTTGTGATCACCAAGTTATTGAAAGTCCTATAGATGAACTTATGATCATAGCCCCTATGAACATTAAAAAATCAATTTGATTCCTATAATAGATTCGTAGATATTCAGAGCCGTCTAAATATTTCGGATGGTCGCCATGTTGGATTGTTAAATGTATAGCCCATAGAGTCATGTACCATTAAAGAAAAATTATTGCGTATGTTCATGATTCAAACTTTCACTTCGATCGCATGATTAAGACACAAGAAATAAAAACTTAATTTTAAAATTCGCACAGCCGCCATCTTGAGGTTATGTAAACAATTGAACTAAATTAGATACCAGTGTGTATAAACATTTCCTGTACCAGATTTCATTGCGTTTGGAACAATAAATCGCGAGACAGGTCGATTTAAAATTTTCAAATTCGCTTGGCCGCTGTGTTCGTTTTGTAGTTAACCGGTTTTTGAAAGTCTTATAGATGAACTTCCAGTAGTACCCTTTATCTCCGTACAAAATTTCAGGGTGATACCGCTAATACAGTAGTTCCAGAGATATAGAATGCCGGTGAAATATTTCGCACATCCGCCATCTTGTGGTTATGTAAACAATTGAACGAAGTTATAAAATGTCGGTGCATTACAATGTGTATAAACATATACTGTACCGAGTTGTATTGCGTTTGTTTGGTTAAATCGCGAGAAACGTCTATTTAAAAGTCGCAAATTCGCGTGGCCGCCATGTTGGTTTTGTAGTTACCAGGTTTTCAAAAGTCACATAGGTGAACTTCTAGTAGTTCCCTTTATCACCGTAATAAATTCAAGGGTGATATCGGAATAGTTTCGGAGATATTGAATGCTGGTGAAATATTTCGCATAGCCGCCATGTTGGATTGGTGAGACGTAACAAAATTTGAAGGGCACGGTCGGGGTCGTCCGGAATAGTGCTATGAACTTTCCGAGTTTCATTGAAATCGCTCCTGCCGTTTAGATTTTATTAGGGGACACACAGACACACACACGAATCACACACACACGCACACACACACACGGACAAAAGGTGATCTCATAAGCCTATTTTTTTCAAAATTGAAAATAGGCTAAAAATAAGAATCCGGTTCCTAATTAGCAATAGTAGCTACATCTTCACAGATTAGTTTGGGGGAGAAAGACTGTGTTGATGGGATAGTCATTTCTATTTGGCAACATTTAAATAAATACGGAAGATCTTTTTTCGGTCCTTAATTCTTTAATATTTATCACACTGGATCACTCTGGATCACACTCGATCAAACTGGATGCCGCTGGATCACGCTGGATCACACTCGATCAAACTGGATCACGCTGGATCACGCTGGATTACGCTGGATCACACTGGATCAAACTGGATCACGCTGGATCACACTGGATCAAACTGGATCACGCTGGATCACACTCGATCAAACTGGATGACGCTGGATCAAACTGGATCACGCTGGATTACGCTGGATCAAACTGGATCACGCTGGATCACACTGGATCAAACTGGATCACGCTGGATCACACTCGATCAAACTGGATGACGCTGGATCACACTGGATCAAACTGGATCACGCTGGATCACACTCGATCAAACTGGATGACGCTGGATGACGCTGGATCACACTCGATCAAACTGGATCACGCTGGATCACGCTGGATCACACTCGATCAAACTGGATGACGCTGGATCACACTGGATCACGCTGGATCACACTCGATCAAACTGGATGACGCTGGATCACGCTGGATCACGCTGGATCACACTCGATCAAACTGGATGACGCTGGATCACGCTGGATCACACTCGATCAAACTGGATGACGCTGGATCACGCTGGATTACCACACTTACTAGCTTGGCACGGTTATCGTGTCGGCTTCGGTGGCGTAGTTGGTAGCATGCTGAACTGCTGTGCCCAAGATAGCGGGTTCAAACCCGGCCGAAGTCGTCGGATTTTTAAGAGCGTTAAAAATCCTTCAGTATGCCTTCCTCGGAGGGGAAATAAAGCCGGCGGCCCCATGTCATAGATTTATGGCATGTAAAAGATCCTTCCACAGACTAAACTTGTGTGGAGCTAAATTGTTAGGTTGGATTTCGTCGGAACGCTCTATCAAAGTTCCAACGTTCACCCTAGGTATCATTGATATCTGGTAGCGAAAGTAGGAACTACTTGAAATTGAACGGAACTAATAGCTCACCCTAAGGAAGCAGCTACAGACTCAGGCGAGCCGAAGATGTCCTCGGACACTCCCGGCATAAAAGCCATACTATAAATAAATAAATAAATAAACTAACCCCCAAGCTTGCAGGTTCGCTCCTGGCCATGGTAAGTGATTTTTGAAATGCGGCAAAAATTACGATACGCATGTCATTTTGGCATGTAAAAGAACCCATTTGAATTCAGTAGGCCGTGTTCATAATGTTAAAATTAATCTCGGGATTTTCCGCCAACACAAAGTTCCTCATTCCTCTACTAGAAAGCGCTAAAGTGTCTAGGGAGCTTAGATATCTAACCTCCTTGACTTTCATAGTGCTTCAAGGAACAACAAAATTAGACATGCGAGCTGCCCTCTGGGTGTCAAATAACAAAGCTTGCACCCGGCACCAAGGCCATACGTTATTATTATTATTATTATTATTAAGCCTCCGTGGCTTAGGCTGCAGCACGCCGGCCTCTCACCGCTGGGTCCGTGGTTCAAATCCCGTTCACTCCATGTTAGATCTGTGCTGGACAAAACGGAGGCAGACAGGTTTTTCTCCGGGTACTCCGGTTTTCCCTGTCAAAATTTCATTCCAGCAACACTCACCACTATCATTTCATTTCATCTGTCATTCATTTAATCATTGCCCCAGAGGAGTGCGACAGGCCTCGGCAGCCGGCACATTCCATATCCTCGCCTCATTCATTCCATTCCTGACCCGGTCGGAGACTGGAAGCAGGCTGTGGATTTAAATTTTCATTTTTCATTATTATTATTATTATTATTATTATTATTATTATTATTACCATACTTACTCAGTTTACTGACGGGTTTTCTTGTATTTTGTTTTGGGTGGCAGGGACTGCCTGTGGGTGTCAGTGTAGGTGTGGTAGTATTTTGTAGAGCTATTTGTCTTGCATCTGTCATCTGATGATGCTCGCTTGAGAGCGAAGCATGTCATCCCTTAGTTTTCTTCTTCTTCTTCTGCTTCAATAGTCCTCCCTAGGGGACATGGATTGGCGACCACGGGACCCCAGCTGAGTCCGGCATTGCTTCCACTTACTTGTGCTGGGCTCCTCTCCGTCTTCCTGTCGACCTCTCTTGGTCAACTCTTATTCTCTTCCGACCCCGACGATATTAGGGTATCCGATGCCTAGGGAGTATTTACATTTGCCGCCTTTATTGACCCTTGTCTCATCTTTCCTGATACCCTCCCTCTGCGAGGGACAGCCTTCTTTTTATTTTCTTGTTATCTCCTGCCTTCCGCTCAAGGCTTTCAAGGAGGCAGTGTGTATTGAGACCGTTAGTCGAGTCAACAACCACGATGACTTTCCTAACATCCCATAAGTCGAATAAAATTACCGTGAGGATCAGGTGAACTTCCTAATAGGCAAAGCGGCACGAGACACTGTAGTCCACGGGAATCGTGGTACATGGTGACGATGGTCATAGACTGCCTAAGGAAAGGTTCACCTCAAATCTAGACTGAGAAATTAAACATCCAGACTTAAGTAAAACACCGTGAAAATTTATTAAAATTCACAAGCCCCTAGCCTAGTTCGGAGGGTTATAATCGGCTAGTCCGCAAACTAATAAACAAAAGAAAATAAAGAGCAGGTCCCTACCTGAGAAGTTACTGAAAAATCCTCGCGAAAGATCTAACTCACAATAATAAAGCAACAACAGCAACACTGGGAAAATGGTACGACGCAAGTCCCTAGTTCAAGTTACAAGATTAAGCTAATATCAGAATTTACATTTAACAGGGTAGCAAAACAAATCTAAGTTAGGATGATACCATTTCCACATTTACATTTAACGGTAATCATCTAGCTAAGTCCTAACAGTTAATAACAAAATTTACGGCGATGACGTCCGTAACAGAAAAAAATTACAACAAATCTAAGTGTACAGCCATGAAAAACATTTAATTATTCTTAATAACTATGTGCTATCAGCACACAATAAGGTAACATGTAGGATTTACACACACTAGTACATCATAAATAAGTAATGAAATAGACACAAATCTTTATTACATTCCTGCCTACACCTTGGTTTACTCTTTGTAAGCCATAGTCATCTAATGTGTATAATTACGGTGGCGAATGAGTAGTTGAGACCACGTCTGACATCGCATGGCCTGAGCTCCACAAGCTACAAACTCTAGGTTCGCGCTTGCTTCAGGTCGCTACAAAAGTGTCAACTGTCCTAGTCATTTCCACACAAGGAAATTACCTTCAACTGCACGGCTATGTCAACAGTTCCAAAATGCAACAGAACAAAGTTAGATAGAAAGAATTCATTAGTTAGCTTTTGTTTTACCAAAGTTATGCGTTTTATTATTAAGATGTTGGTTTTAGGTTTATCGTTGGTTTATGGCGAATAATACTGACAATAGCTCGGGCACGGAGTGTCTACACTGAGATCATTCTCCACCAAAAAGCCTCGACTCAAAAGTCGGAATAAGATCAACGAGCAATAACAACTCGGACACACAATAACACGGGTTACCAGCGGCGCAAAGCTCGCATTCAATAACTCTGGGATAGGCCTGTCCACAACAGTTACCTTCCAATAACATCTAGTCAACGGGAACCCTCCCGGACAAGGTAATCACAAGTACCTTCATACAATAAATTCCTGCATTTAACAGGGTCGCCTGCAACTCACTATAGAAAACCTGACCTAATTGTACACGTCAAGACGGTACACGCAAGAAGTGGGCTCAACTAACAAAAGCAATCTATAAAACATGTGATCTGAGACAGGGTTGAAAACTGGGTTACATAAGCTAAGTTGCAATGAAAGAAAGAGCGAATACTACAAGCATTCTGTCTCTTGTTAAAGTCGTTCTGTTTCACAAACAAATGAAGCGTGCTCTCAAGGCACTGGATTACAAAACCAGTTTATGTCACCAACAGGCTACCACATTCCTGCTGCTCGGTCGACGCAAAACACACATTATTCAAGGCCGGCGATTTAATCAATATAAAACTATACATCTGGCCTGTTCATAAAAAAACTTTACCATGGGTTATGAACCTCTAAAGAGTCCGTGTATAAAAAACACGCAATAAATCTGAATAGGATAATATAATTCCGTCTTTCTACCAAAGACGTCTAAATGAAAGTAATCTTACAATTACTGGAGCTCTCTGCTCTAAAAAGACAATTCACTAGTTGCTAGTACAACATCAAATAAAAACGTGTCTTACATGACACAAGCAAAATGACAAATTGTGGCGCAAATTCCATACAAGGATCTGCTTAATGATACCTTGGGAACTGGGTTCGATGCTAGGCAACGAAACATTCCTTCTAGTTGTTAGGTTCAAACTTGACCAAGAATAGCTTCTGAGCGTATTCAAAATGAAAATATAATGCATTTACAAAACTGGCAATTTCAGTCGATTGCCTAACTGATACGACTGTTCTAACGAAAGTCAGGGGTGTATCAAAACTGGCTGCAAAGAATGCAGTTAAAGAAATAACCATGACATCTGATTGTCATAACTAAAGTCAGCAAAGACTTGAAAAATCACCCCAAACAGGGTTGGACAAAATAGCCTCGAATGACCACGGTCACATCTAGCAAAAGATAGGCTTTGACGTTCTACGACGTTCATCAAGCTGCACCAGGGTTAACCAAAATGTTAGACCCAAGGGTATCTCACTATACTGAAATAAATGACATTAAATTAAACTAGATACAATCCCTACCTAGAAAAATGGCTGACACAGAGTGTGGTTGATTCACAAACTACATTAAATCTAATATACCACCAGAACTAGAACAAGAGAAGGGATGGTCAAAACTCACGACATGGAGAAGCTATCACTCAGCTCTCTATTCAACAACCAGGGTTGTACAAATTCCTCTCTGGATCTCTGGAACGGTATTATCCTCATCAGGATTCCCATCTGGACTCCTCCAAAGACCAGGGTTCGATTCGTCCCTGTCGACAACTCCGTGAATGTGCTGGACATGCCTGGAAATGGCGTCTTGAATTCCTTCCTTCTCGTCCTCGGTTCTGCAAGCTTCATCATCATGCTAGTTCTCGTAGAAGTATCACCCTCATACCAGGATGGTATTAGCCCATGGTGACTGATTCAAACGTGGTGTGGAATAGTCTGGTCACGTTGACGGTGAAATAAATTACGAAATTCATTCTTTCACTTTCCAAAGATATAATGTTCGTCGTAAGTATTGTAGGCTTTGATAATAATTGATAACACAGCCTTAACTTCTTGGATGTGAATAGATACACGAGCTAGCACTGATCTATAATTCTGCACGTGCTAATGACGCTACTTTTCTATCACGCAGCATCGGTAAAGTGTACATCGTTTTGGAAATAAAAACTTCACTCTGGCAATCCAAATATGTTACACAATCGTAATCACACTTATTTGAAGTAATTGCAACACATTTACCTGTATATTTTCCACAAGGCATTTGGCCCTCCACAAACACGTGGGTACTAAAATGTGGTGCTCCGGTAAAATTATATAATTCACTAATAAATAAATAAATAAATAAATAGCCTTACAAATCCCATAAGGGCTATGGCCTCCTGCTTTGCAGGGAATTGCTCAGTTTTAACTCATCAGGTGAGCAAGTCCTGAGGAGCATTCGGGGTTATTCTTTCTGATTGGGCCTTCTATATAGATGTGCAGCTGATTAAAGATTAAGTAAATTATATTACGATGGCATAACATTCGCTACAACAATCTTCATTTCTGAGTCGGGCGATATCAATGCCTCAAATATCCATTAGTATTACGGAAATCATAATAGCCATCAACCAATATCTGGGTGCTTCCCATTGCCACTAAGCACAAAGCTTACCCTGTCTAAGCACTTGAACAATGACAGAAACTGCCAAGTCTTCACTCTTCAGTAAAATCTACGTATATTGAACCGTTTCAAATAGGTCTTTTTAAAATGCAATACAAAACCTTACCGGTGGAGTTTTAACATCTAGTTTGGATGCAGATACCTATACACGTTCTTTAACATCCCACAAATCATTCACTATGTTGTGCACATGTGGTCCCGGAACGAATTAACAAGTGTTTCGCAAGATAGTTGAACCTTTTGAATTCCTTGTGATGCAGTAAGGTTATAATCCCAAGTGAACACGATGATGTTTGCTCAAATTAGAGTGCGAGACAATGTTCCATTAGTTCTGTCCGCCATGCAAATGACTTCTCACATGTGCTACAAGTGTATTACTTCACTCCAGTATGAACAACAGTGTGCTTCTTGAGGTCACCGCTCTGTGAGAAGCCTTTATTGCACACCAGAGATATGTACCGCTTTGCTGCATGCCCACTGAACGGTGTCTTTCTAGTTGATGCATTGTTTTATTGGTCACTGCATGCGAGTCTCCCTAGGTCTTTCCACTCCTGCCTCATCTTCGCTGTTCTTGTCCATTGTTCACTAATACTTGTCAATAATTATCTTCAATGTGGTTCTGTAGGTGCGCTGTGCATAAATACCAGTATTTTCCAATATGCCAGTGCACGATGGCAACTGATTGTGATTTCCTCGCTAAACAGCGGATATTTCCTACGTCGTACAAGACGGATATGATTCCACGCCTACACAGGGCGGATTCTCCAGACGTAGTGCAAGGCACTGGGTGTCTCAAGGAAGTAGGTCGTCAAAACGAAGTCGTTGAGCGACTACTTACGTTCCTATTTGCGTATCTGCAAGGGTATTACCTTAAGCTAAAATAACATTCTCAAAAATGTTTTAATAATGCAGCATGACGAAATGGAATATTCTGAGTCTTGAGAAATAATAAAATTAATTAATAAGATCTCAGATAAATAATTAGCAGTTTTCACCAAAGTCAAAAGTGCGATTCAACGCTACTTCAAAGAGTATCGCGTGAGCTCTCAGCTCCACGTGGCTTCCTGGGTGTGTTCAAGGTACAACATCCCATCATAAATGTTCTGTCATAAAAAATATCACATGAACCATAGCTCAGCGGGTTCATCTGCCTCTCCGTCGTTTCAAATAAAATGTTGGAACGACATTTTTATTTGACTTGAAATTCATTCAAGAGTGATATTTTTTCAGATTGGCTGCATTAAAGGTTCCAATGCGCTCTCCTGTCCTGATGTCTTCTACTACATAACTTCCATTGTTCAAAGGCTGTCGGATACGACTAGGGCCATAATATAAGGATAGAAATTTCCCATATATGCGGTCTATAGGACTTGAAATTCCGGGTCTTCTTATGAGGATAAGGTCTCCCTCAACTAGTGGTTCTCTAAATCTCTGGCGTCTAGTTCTTCTCAAGCACTTGGCAGCTTGTCTGTCCATAGTTTCCCTTGCAGCTAAAAGTCTGCTGGCATGTGATGGTTGTAAACAAGGTGGATTTACAATTACACGGTCCCATATTCTCAGCGGCATCTGGATCAAATGCAAGACCATTGGTATTTGACCAGTGCTCTCATGGACTGTTGAATTAATACATTTTGCCATAGTGACTAGGACTTCAGTCCATCGCCAGTGTTCTTCTTGACAATATAATCGACAGAATTTTGCGATAATAGACATCACGCATTCTGCTGGGTTGCTCTCTGGATGACGAATAGATGATAAAATATGACCTATTTCAAGCTCATTCATAGCATTGGCAAATTCTGCTGAGGTGTACTGTGATCCGTGATCATTCAACAAGAATTGTGGCTTCCCTGCCTCCGGTATCACTTGACGTCTAATCCTCTGAATAATCTGATGTGCAGTAGCTTTTTGAATCGGATGAAGCATCGTATATTTCGTGAACACATCAATAGTTACAACGATGTATCGATTCCCACGACGAGCCTTAGGTATTGGGCCATACAGGTCCTGTGCGTATAACTCTCTAGGTTGAGTTGGGAGTATTGGTCTAGGTTGTTCCTTCAACAAGTGTGACGTGTACTTGTTCCGCTGGCATGCGTCGCAAGCACGTAAACACTGTCTAACGGTGGCTCCTAACCCTTTCCATGTAAAAGACTCTTTGATGGTTGCAATGGTTTTGTCTGTTCCACCATGACCAATGGATAGATGAACCATAAGAATAACAGATTCTTGGTATCTCCTAGGAATAACTGCACGCAGTTGAGTGTGGTCCTCATCCACAAACTTGTCTAATACACGATGATAAATCAAGTAATTATCTGCAACAGCAGCAATTCTCGCATAATGAGCATCCTGTGGATCCATTCTTCGTTCCAGGAAACGGATAATGTGCCTGAGTTCCTCCTCACGTCGCTGTTCTTCAGGTAGATGACGAAGTCGGCGAAGGTGTTCCTCGCATTCCCCCTCGATGTCTATGGCATTAACAGTAGCTTCAGGATTCCGGCTGAGGATGTCGGCCAACACATTCTCTCTGCCTGGTCGATAAACTATTTCCAAATCGAACTGTTGGAGAAACAGCGTCCAACGTGTGATCCTGTCGCTTGCCAGTCTTGTTCTTAAGATGAAGGTCAGTGCATGGTGATCGGTCCTCACAATAATCTTCTGGCCTAACAGAAGTTTCTGCCAGTACTCAAGTGCGTAAACTATTGCAAGTGCTTCTATCTCGGTCGTGAAGTAGTGAGATTCATGTGCTCTTAAACGTCGGCTTAAGAAAGCGATGTAATGACGTTTCTTCTCATCATCCTCCTGCAGTAAAATGGCTCCTATACCAATGGCAGATGCATCAGTTTCTAGAATAAAGTTCCGAGAATAATCTGGATATCCTAACTGAATTGAGTCCACTAGCATCTGTTTAGCTCTCCTGAAAGCTATTTCGCATTCATCATTCCAGTCCCACCTGCAGTTCTTTTTCAATAATCCTTGCAGAGGTGCGACAGTCTCGGAATACTTCTCACAATGTGCAGCAAAGAATTGGAGAATTCCTAAGAATTGTCTCAAGTGTTTCACACGGGTTGGCGTTGGAAATGCAGCAACAGTTCTAATCTTTGCCGGATTTGGTCTGTATCCTTCTCCATTGATTATGTGTCCTACGAAGTTCACTTCTTTCTGAAAGAATCGACACTTGTCAAATTTGACCTTAAAATTCGCCTGTCGTAGATTCTCAAAAACAAGGCGCAATGTCTTTAAATGCTCTTCTTCTGTTTCTGAAGCTATGATTATGTCATCCACATAACATATTACTCTCTGCTTCACTTCAGGAGTCAGCTTGGCATCAAGTGCTCTGATTAATGCGGCTCCGGCATTTTTCAATCCAAATGGTAGTTTTCGGAAGACATAAGTAGTCTGATCAAACAGGAATCCAGTATATTTCTGAGTATGCTCAGATAATCTGATATGGTAATAAGACTGAACCAAGTCCATTGATGAAAATATCCTTTTTCCTTTGAACTTCCTGAGAATGTCCCTAATCTTGGGCGGTCTGTCGTGCTCAGGAGCTAGGCGTTCATTCAAGGCTCTGGCATCGAGACAAAGTCTCAAGCTTCCATCTACCTTAACCACAGGCGTTATGGGATTCAAGAAAGGAGTCGGTGATTTCTTGATTGTGCCTGCCGCTTCCATCTCATGGATCTTCTTAGCAGCTTCTTCACGATGTTTCTCAGCAATCGGGTAAATTTTCTTCTGGAATGGGGGATCATCCAGTAGCACAAGGTCGTATTCGTAGTCTAATATCTCACCAGGTGTGGTGTCGAATATGTCCCTATATTCGTTCAATATTATATCAAGATTCTCTCGTGTGGGTGCTGATAATGATTCTGCCTCTTCGTCGGCATCGAGTGTCTCGTCAATTTCCTTGCCATTCAAGTTTTCGACTACGTCGACTTCGGATAGGAATTCCAATTCTTCTTCAACTAGGTTCATCTGAATGGGTTCGTTCGGCTTGAACTCTACCGTGTTACGGCCCATGTCAATGATACCATCATATTTTCTAATGAAGTCTGCGCCTAGTATGGCGTCATGATGAAAGCCCTTCATTACAAGAAATTCGTGCAAATACACGTAATTTGAAATCTTCAGAGTACAAAGAATCTGGATTTTGCACGTCACAACCTGGTCAGGTATGACACCTCTGACTCTTACAGCTGAAACAGGCAGCTCTGTCACGTCAGAGTTGGCCTTTAATCTGGCATGGCAATCGGCGGAAATAACACTAATCATTGCCGAAGTATCAATGAGAATGACTACGTTGACTTCGTTCAAAGTGGCTACTATCTTGGGCAGACGGGTCAACTCATAATTGTGGTTCGTCGTTCGTCCAACAAGTCTTCTTGGATTGGCTCCCAGAGTAATATGGTAGCAGTTACTCGGTGCTCAACCTGACAAGAATCTGTTAATTTTTCGGCGTTTTTTTCTATTATCCTGGCGAGAAGTACTGGGCTGGTTGTGCTCCGTCTCCTGCGCCGAATTTCTGTTTTCCCTCGAAGTTGGGCTCTGTTCTCCCTCTTCTTGGATTTGCAGCTCTCTTAATTGTTGGAGGTATTCACGGCTCTCCCGTGCTCTTCCTTTCCAATCTCTGTCTGGCTGGTATCTAGGGTCTCGATCTCGGTTATATCCTCTAGCGTATCGATAGTCCCTTCGGATACTTCCGTGCTGTTGGTTTCTTCCGTTATTCCCGCGGTGGTAATTTTCGTGACGTTGGTTATCATTCGTCCCTCGGTCGAATCTCCGATTCCAATGACTACGACGGTCATCTTGTCGATCACGAGCATATGGAGCGTTGTTCCATTCCCTCCTACGATAGTTGTAGTTATCATCACGATGCCCAGAACTCTCTTGCGTTTGCGTTTGTTGCGGAGTCTGGCTTACTTTACCCACAGTGGTCAAGTTTATGTGTCTTTCCTCGCGCCTGTCAGCCTTCTGCTGACGGTGTGTCGGGAACTGTTCCATGTTCGCATCCAAGCGTCGCAAAATCTGGTCACATTGTTGAAACGTGGATGCCCCTGCAGCGATCAACACACGTTGTACATCCGCAGGGTACTGCCAAACAATGGTGTTAACTAAATCTTGTTCAGACAACGGAGGCTGAAGACAACGAAGCTTCGCAAGCTGTATAGCGAAGTAGTTCGCATAACGAGTAGGCGTATTCGAGCTGTATCTACGAGTATACATTTCAGCTCGGATGCTCTGCTGAATGTCACTCGACCAATACGTCCTTAGTAATGCTTCCTTGAAGTCCTGGTAGCCTGTAAACGAGTATCTAAATGCTCTAAACCAGGTACTGGCTTGTCCCTCAAGCAAACGTTCTATGACTCTGAGTTCCCTCTCTGGAGTTGCCATCGTATCTCTTAGATAGCTTTCGACATTGGCTAGAAATTCCACTGGAGTAACACCACTTCCAGTTCCGGAGAAGCGAGCTGGTTGCTCCTCTCTTGAACGTATTATCGTCACATTTCCCTGCGTATGCGCGGGTCTAAATGTGTTCTGCGTATAGTCATGCGTAGGTGTATTTATGTCATTATTGGGTTGACTTGGTGCTGGTCGAAAAGAATGGGCGTTAAAGTTTAAAACCTGGCTCGGCGCTGAACCAGTGAATTGTAAAGGTTGTGGTTCTGTAGGTGCGCTGGGCTGAAAATGAGTTGGCATCATTCCTTCAGATTCAGAAACGGGCGTTTCCTGGGATTCTCCCACTTGTGAGTGTAAGTGTCTCTCCCTAGGAGTCGTTTCGAGTCTGTCAAGACGTCTTTCTATGCCTTCAAGTCCTTGAATAGTTCTGGCCGCGACTTTGTTGCCTAAGTCATTCAATTGTAATTCGATTCTATCGACCTTTCCCTTGAGGTTCGCGTCTACCTCGCGTATGGCCGTTCTAAGGTTATGGCTAAGGTCTAACCTTTCGTTTACTGTGACCTCCTCAAATCGCTTCTGCAAAGAATCGATCTCTCCCTCGACTCTTGACATGTTGTCTTTGACCTCGGCTACCTTAGCCTCTACTATGGTCTTATGTTCGTTGAGGTCCCCTCTTAATAATATGAGGTCAATGCTGTGTTCCTCGTGATGAACATTCGCTGTTTCGCGTAGGCTTGCTACGGTTTCTGTTAGTTCAGAAATGTTTCTTCTCTTAACGTTCAGTTCGTCTCTGACCTCTAACATGCCGTCAACGATCGTCCTAACATTGTTGTTCACAGCATTTGCAGCTCCTCTCATGAGAACTAATCCGATATTCATGGTTGTCATGTCCTTTTTTACAGTGTCCATGAATCCCTCGACGTGCGTCAATCGAGTCCCGAATTCTTCCCGAGTGGTTCCAGGTCAGCTTTCATGTCTATCTGGACTCTATTTATGTTGGTTTGAATTTGAGCCGTGTGCTCCTCCAGTCGGTTTTGCACATCCTCCCTAGCTGTATTCATTTGGTCTGTTAGGCAATCTACACGCTGGTTAGCCTCTTGATGGTGTCGTATGACATCAACCCTAACTGCCGCTAAACCTGCCGCGAGATCACTTCTGGCTTCGACCCTAAATGCGTCCATATCAGCCCTGACTTGGGTTAAATCAGTCCTGACATTATTGACAGATTGAGTATTTACCTCTAAATCTAATCTAACATTGTGAACGTCCTGTCTTACTTGGTCTACATGACCACTAACATTGTTTATAGATTGGGTGTTTACCTCTAAATCTAATCTAACATTGTTTATAGATTGGGTGATTACTTCCAAGTCCTGTCTTACTTGGTCTACATGACCACTAACAGTGTTGACAGCTTGAGTATTCTGACCTAAGTCAGCAGTAATCTGTTGGAGATTGGCATTCACACCTGCCAACATCTCTCCGAACACGCAACGAATCGTTTCCTCATCCATTTGACAAGAAATATAGAAGAGAAAGTGAGGGATCAATCTCTACGAGAACTTACAGCTATGATTAGTTACTTGGTGGTATAAAGCTTGTTTCATTCATATAAATATCACGAGTACAGCTGGAGTATGCAAACTAAGTGCTTCTACATTTACAAAGACAACGACGAGCAAAGCAAAGTATTACATTTACTCAGGATGAGGCATCATGAAAGAAAACCCTATCCATCATCTATCCAACACTAAAGCCTCACCCCATGGACTTCTATCAAACATGAATGCCATGCGGTCAATTGATCTGCAGTACGACTTTCTAAGTTCGTCCCAGTCCTGTCAATTTACCATTAATCAACATTAAGATCCTCCAAAGTAACATGGTACTGACAGTCACCACGTTAACGTCGGCACATGAGTTGGGCGCCATTTTATGTATGAGACCGTTAGTCGAGTCAACACCACGATGACTTTCCTAACATCCCATAAGTCGAATAAAATTACCGTGAGGATCAGGTGAACTTCCTAATAGGCTAAGCGGCACGAGACACTGTAGTCCACGGGGATCGTGGTACATGGTGACGATGGTCATAGACTGCCTAAGGAAAGGTTCACCTCAAAACTAGACTGAGAAATTAAACATCCAGACTTAAGTAAAACACCGTGAACATTTATTAAAATTCACAAGCCCCTAGCCTAGTTCGGAGGGTTATAATCGGCTAGTCCGCAAACTAATAAACAAAAAAACAATAAAGAGCAGGTCCCTACCTGAGAAGTTACTGAAAAAACCCTCGCGAAAGATCTAACTCACAATAATAAAGCAACAACAGCAACACTAGGAAAATGGTACGACGCAAGTCCCTAGTTCAAGTTACAAGATTAAGCTAATATCAGAATTTACATTTAACAGGGTAGCAAAACAAATCTAAGTTAGGATGATACCATTTCCACATTTACATTTAACGGTAATCATCTAGCTAAGTCCTAACAGTTAATAACAAAATTTACGGCGATGACGTCCGTAACAGAAAACAATTACAACAAATCTAAGTGTACAGCCATGAAAAACATTTAATTATTCTTAATAACTATGTGCTATCAGCACACAATAAGGTAACATGTAGGATTTACACACACTAGTACATCATAAATAAGTAATGAAATAGACACAAATCTTTATTACATTCCTGCCTACACCTTGGTTTACTCTTTGTAAGCCATAGTCATCTAATGTGTATAATTACGGTGGCGAATGCGTAGTTGAGACCACGTCTGACATCGCATGACCTGAGCTCCACAAGCTACGAACACTAGGTTCGCGCATGCTTCAGGTCGCTACAAAAGTGTCAACTGTCCTAGTCATTTCCACACAAGGAAATTACCTTCAACTGCACGGCTATGTCAACAGTTCCAAAATGCAACAGAACAAAGTTAGATAGAAAGAATTCATTAGTTAGCTTTTGTTTTACCAAAGTTATGCGTTTTATTATTAAGATGTTGGTTTTAGGTTTATCGTTGGTTTATGGCGAATAATACTGACAATAGCTCGGGCACGGAGTGTCTACACTGAGATCATTCTCCACCAAAAAGCCTCGACTCAAAAGTCGGAATAAGATCAACGAGCAATAACAACTCGGACACACAATAACACGGGTTACCAGCGGCGCAAAGCTCGCATTCAATAACTCTGGGATAGGCCTGTCCACAACAGTTACCTTCCAATAACATCTAGTCAACGGGAACCCTCCCGGACAAGGTAATCACAAGTACCTTCATACAATAAATTCCTGCATTTAACAGGGTCGCCTGCAACTCACTATAGAAAACCTGACCTAATTGTACACGTCAAGACGGTACACGCAAGAAGTGCGCTCAACTAACAAAAACAATCTATAAAACATGTGATCTGAGACAGGGTTGAAAACTGGGTTACATAAGCTAAGTTGCAATGAAAGAAAGAGCGAATACTACAAGCATTCTGTCTCTTGTTAAAGTCGTTCTGTTTCACAAACAAATGAAGCGTGCTCTCAAGGCACTGGATTACAAAACCAGTTTATGTCACCAACAGGCTACCACATTCCTGCTGCTCGGTCGACACAAAACACACATTATTCAAGGCCGGCGATTTAATCAATATAAAACTATACATCTGGCCTGTTCATAAAAAAACTTTACCATGGGTTATGAACCTCTAAAGAGTCCGTGTATAAAAACACGCAATAAATCTGAATAGGATAATATAATTCCGTCATTCTACCAAAGACGTCTAAATGAAAGTAATCTTACAATTACTGGAGCTCTCTGCTCTAAAAAGACAATTCACTAGTTGCTAGTACAACATCAAATAAAAACGTGTCTTACATGACACAAGCAAAATGACAATTGTGGCGCAAATTCCATACAAGGATCTGCTTAATGATACCTTGGGAACTGAGTTCGATGCTAGGCAACGAAACATTCCTTCTAGTTGTTAGGTTCAAACTTGACCAAGAATAGCTTCTGAGCGTATTCAAAATGAAAATATAATGCATTTACAAAACTGGCAATTACAGTCGATTGCCTAACTGATACGACTGTTCTAACGAAAGTCAGGGGTGTATCAAAACTGGCTGCAAAGAATGCAGTTAAAGAAATAACCATGACATCTGATTGTCATAACTAAAGTCAGCAAAGACTTGAAAAATCACCCCAAACAGGGTTGGACAAAATAGCCTCGAATGACTACGGTCACATCTAGCAAAAGATAGGCTTTGACGTTCTACGACGTTCATCAAGCTGCACCAGGGTTAACCAAATGTTAGACCCAAGGGTGTCTCACTATACTGAAATAAATGACATTAAATTAAACTAGATACAATCCCTACCTAGAAAAATGGCTGACACAGCGTGTGGTTGATTCACAAACTACATTAAATCTAATATGCCACCAGAACTAGAACAAGAGAAGGGATGGTCAAAACTCACGACATGGAGAAGCTATCACTCAGCTCTCTATTCAACAACCAGGGTTGTACAAATTCCTCTCTGGATCTCTGGAACGGTATTATCCTCATCAGGATTCCCATCTGGACTCCTCCAAAGACCAGGGTTCGATTCGTCCCTGTCGACAACTCCGTGAATATGCTGGACATGCCTGGAAATGGCGTCTTGAATTCCTTCCTTCTCGTCCTCGGTTCTGCAAGCTTCATCATCATGCTAGTTCTCGTAGAAGTATCACCCTCATACCAGGATGGCATTAGCCCATGGTGACTGATTCAAACGTGGTGTGGAATAGTCTGGTCACGTTGACGGTGAAATAAATTACGAAATTCATTCTTTCACTTTCCAAAGATATAATGTTCGTCGTAAGTATTGTAGGCTTTGATAATAATTGATAACACAGCCTTAACTTCTTGGATGTGAATAGATACACGAGCTAGCACTGATCTATAATTCTGCACGTGCTAATGACGCTACTTTTCTATCACGCAGCATCGGTAAAGTGTACATCGTTTTGGAAATAAAAACTTCACTCTGGCAATCCAAATATGTTACACACTTATTTGAAGTAATTGCAACACATTTACCTGTATATTTTCCACAAGGCATTTGGCCCTCCACAAACACGGGGGTACTAAAATGTGGTGTTCCGGTAAAATTATATAATTCACTAATACTTGCCAATAATTATCTTCAATGTGGTTCTGTAGGTGCGCTGTGCATAAATACCAGTATTTTCCAATATGCCAGTGCACGATGGCAACTGATTGTGATTTCCTCGCTAAACAGCGGATATTTCCTACGTCGTACAAGACGGATATGATTCCACGCCTACACAGGGCGGATTCTCCAGACGTAGTGCAAGGCACTGGGTGTCTCAAGGAAGTAGGTCGTCAAAACGAAGTCGTTGAGCGACTACTTACGTTCCTATTTGCGTATCTGCAAGGGTATTACCTTAAGCTAAAATAACATTCTCAAAAATGTTTTAATAATGCAGCATGACGAAATGGAATATTCTGAGTCTTGAGAAAGAATAACATTAATTAATAAGATCTCAGATAAATAATTAGCAGTTTTCACCAAAGTCAAAAGTGCGATTCAACGCTACTTCAAAGAGTATCGCGTGAGCTCTCAGCTCCACGTGGCTTCCTGGGTGTGTTCAAGGTACAACATCCCATCATAAATGTTCTGTCATAAAAAATATCACATGAACCATAGCTCAGCGGGTATGTAGCCCCACCACTTATGGTGCAACCTGGATATTGCTACACCCTCGGGGTCTCACGGCTGGTGAGTTCGGGAGTTGGCGATTCCTGAGCTGGGTCCGTTTTTTTCCCCTTTTTCCACTGACTTTGGGGCTGGCCTTCTCCCATCTGCCCTTCATGGCTCTCCTTCCTTCCTTCCTTCCAAGTCCCTCAATCCTCTTCTTCGAGGCTTCTTCCTGTCCTTTATTTGCCTTATCCTTTATTTGTTATTGTTAGCCATTTCTTCTTCTAGTATGTAAGTCTGTAGTCAGTATTAGTAGTTATAGTTTACATTCTCATCTCATCTTTCACTATCACCCAAATCATTAGGGGCCGATAACCTAGATGTTAGGCCCCATAAAACAACAATTATCGTCATCATCTTCAACAGTCCATAACCCCTCAGTATGCCTTTCTTCTGAGGGAAAGTAAAGCGCCGGCCCCATGGCCTGTTAAAGAAACTTCAACTAAATACTAAAGCTAAATTATAGGTTTCAACGTTCGTCGCCGCAAGCCGACTGCGGTGGTGTCTAGTAACCAAGTTCTGAACTAGTAGCCTTTGACGGTGGCGTTTGGCGGCAAAAGTAGGAAGTACTTGAAAATTCAATGTCTGCTGTCCTTACTTGAATTAAAAACAGACTAGCGGACCCGTGCGAGAAATGTCGCACGTTCATAAAACACAGAGCATCAGTATTTGCAAATAGCACACTTCTTACAAAAATCTATATTTATGTAACTAGAATGCAATTCGTCACTACTAATGTCATTTGTGTGCTGAGTCTATTGATTGACAGCTTAGCCGCAACACTCACCGGTTATTCGATATTGATGAAATTATACGAATTGAGTAGGCCTACTCATTTGTTTGATTTTCTGTTTCTGAAATCCATGCAAAATGATAAAGGAAATACCTCAGAGTGTTAAAATGACTTGAAACAAGCGTCAAAGCGGTTAAAAAGTGGACAGCAATTATGGAGCGTATTTCCCTACAGCAAATCGCACACTTCGTACATTATTAGCCTATGAAAAAATAGGCTTATGAGATCACCTTTTGTCCGTGCGTCTGTCTGTGTGTGTGTGTGTGTGTGAGGATTTTCGTGTGCCCCCCTAATAACTTCTAAACGGCAGGAGCGATTTCAATCGTGCCCTTCATATTTTATTGTGTCTCACCAATCTATCATGGCGACTGTGCGAAATACACACATCAAAAAAAGTTTTGCATCACCTCGGTTCCCAGATCTCCGGCATATAGACGTTGACTGTGTATATTGTATCCAAGATACAGTCCCTTTGACTGTTCATAGATGTCACTAAAACTGCTCAAAGATGTAAACAACCATGCATGAGCAGGGCCTATTAGACGGAGGGGGTACGACAGCCGATCAGTTCCAGTCATTCCACCAGGACGAAGGTACGCTGCTCATGTTGTCTGTAGTTCTACCATGCCTAGAAGGTCAATACCGCAGTTCGATCGCGTCCGCATTGTTACTTTGTGTCAAGAAGGGCTCTCAACAAGGGAAGTTTCCAGGCGTCTCAGAGTGAACCAAAGCGATGTTGTTCGGACATGGAGGAGGTACAGAGATACAGGAACTGTCGATGACAGGCCTCGCTCAGGCCGCCCAAGGGCTACTACTGTAGTGGATGACCGCTACTTACGGATTGCCGCTCGGAGGAACCCTGACAGCAATGCCACCATGTTGAATAATGCGTTTCGTTCAGCCACAGGACGTCGTGTTTCAACTCAAACTGTGCGCAATAGGCTGCATGATGCGCAACTTCACTCCCGACGTCCATGGCGAGGTCCAGCTTTGCAACCCCGACACCATGCAGCGCGGTACAGATGGGCCCAACAACATGCTGAATGGACCCCACGGAATTGGCATCACGTTCTCTTCACCGATGAGTGTCGCATATGCCTTCAACCAGACAATCGTCGGAGACGTGTTTGGAGGCACCCTGGTCAGGCTGAACGTCAGACACACTGTCCAGCGAGTGCAGCAAGGTGGTGGTTCCCTGATGTTTTGGGGTGGCATTATGTGGGGCCGACGTACGCCACTGGTGGTCATGGAAGGCTCCGAAACGGCTTTACGATACCTGAATGACATCCTCCGACCCATAGTGCAACCATATCGGCAGAATATTGGAGAGGCATTTGTCTTCATGGACGACAATTCTCGACCTCATCGTGCACATCTTGTGAATGCGTTCCTTCAAGATAACGACATCGCTCGACTACAGTGGCCAGCATGTTCGCCAGACATGAACCCTATCGAACATGCCTGGGATATGTTGAAAAGGGCTGTTTATGGACGTCTTGACCCACCAACCACTCTGAGAGATTTACGCCGAATTGTCGTTGAGGAGTGGGACAATTTGGACCAACAGTGTCTTGATGAACTTGTGGATAGTATGCCACGACGAATACAGGCATGCATCAATGCAAGAGGACGTGCTACTGGGTATTAGAGGTAGTGGTGTGTACTGCAATCTGGACCACAAATGCTGAAAGTCTAGCTGTATGATGGTACAACATGCAATGTGTGGGTCTCATGAGCAATAAAACGAGCTGAAATGTTGTTTGTGTTGATCTCTATTCCCTTTGTATTTAAAGGTTCCGGAACTCTTGGAACCGAGGTGATGCAAAACTTTTTTTGATGTGTGTATTTCACCAGCATTCAATATCTCCGAAACTATTACTGATATCACCCTGTAATTTTGTATGGTGACAGAGGCAACTACTAGAAGTTCACTTATGTGACCTTTGAAAACCTGGTAACTACAAAACCAACATGGCGGCCAAGCGAATTTGCGACATTTAAATAGACGTTTCTAGCGAGTTAACCAACCAAACGCAATGAAACTTGGTACAGTATATGTTTGTACACATTGTAATGCACCGACATCTAACTTCGTTCAATTGTTTACATAACCCCAATATGGCGACTGTGCGAAATATGTCACCGGCATTCTATATCTCTGAAACTATTATCGGTATCACCATGAAATTTGGTACGGAGATAAAGGGCTCTACTGGAAGTTAATCTATGAGACTTTAAAAAACCGGTTAACTACAAAACGAACATGGCGGCCAAGCGAATTTGAAAGTTTTTAATAGACTTTTCTCGTGATTTAATGATCCAAACGCAATGACACTTCGTACTCTATATGTTTATACACATTGTAATGCAATAGTATCTAATTTAGTTCAATTGTTTACGTAACCTCAAGATGGCGGCTGTGCGAATTTCGAAAATTATTTTTTATTTCTAGTGTTCTAATCATGCGATCGAAATCAACATTTGCATAATGAACGTACACAATTATCATCATCTAATTGCAAGCTAAGCAAGCTTGTAGTTTAACGTGACCGTTAATCTCGAGATCATGAGCCACGGGACCTCCTTTTTACGTGGAATCCGAACCACAGGACATGGCATTTCACTTCGAAAATCTCACATGCATTGACCGGGAATCGAACCCGGACCGCCTTGGTGAGAGGCATACAGCTAGACCGCTGAGCCACCACGCCCCCCTCATCTAATTGTACATAACTCTAAGGCCTACATATATTAAAATCCAACATGGCGACCATCCGATCAAACTGAAATTTTGTAAGTGTATAGAGGCTATAAGCATAAGTTCACCTATGGGACGTTCAATAACCTGGCGAGCACAAATCCAACATGGCGGCGACGCGAAATTTAAATATTCAAAAGGACGTTTCTTGCGTTTTAACCATCCGAGCGCAGTGACACTTGATACGGTATATTCTTATACAAATTTCAATCGACTGGCATCTAATTCATTTAAATTATTTTCATTACCACAAGATGGCGGATGAGCGAAATTTTAAAATCCCGCTTTTATTTCTTTTCTCCTAATCATACGATTCATCATCATCATCTTCCTAGCGTTTGTCCCGCTTTGGAGCAGGGTCCGCTATTTTACATGCCAATCTCCATTTCTGTCGGTCAAGGGCATCATGCCGACACAGATTAACTTGTCGCATGCCTTCTCTAAGGCGATCAAGCCACCTCTTCTTAGGTCGCCCACGAGGACGTTTACCATCCGGGTTGAGGCACAAGGCAGTTTTTGCCACTGATTGTTCGTGACTGCGTATGATGTGGCCAGACCAGCGTAGACGAGCCTCCCGCATTTTATCCTGTATGGGCGCAACTCCCATCCTCCCTCGGACATCGCAATTCTTGATGTGGTCAAGTCGCGTCAGACCAAGCACCGAACGAAGCATGCGCATCTCCATAACATGCAGGGCTTGCTCGTGTTTAACAGAGGCCGGCCAGCATTCAGAACCGTAAGGGGCGACTGGGCGCACGATGGTCTTGTAAATCTTGGCCTTAAGATAGGTGGGTATCTTGCAGTCAAAGAGGACTCCAGTTACCTCCCTCCATTTGAACCAACTGGCACTCACACGAGCTCGGGCATCGGGGAGGATGTCACCATCTGAACGAGTCAAGGAGCCAAGATACCTGAATTGGTCGACTCTTTGAAGATCTTGACTACCTACAAGGATGGTGCCAGGCGTCGGTGACCCACATTCTATATACACGGTTTTCTGGACATTCAGCTTCAGTCCATTCTCAACCAGCCTCGTATTCCACTCCTGCAGTTTCTCTTCAAGAACGTTGCGTTCTTCTGCAGCCAATAAGACATCATCAGCATACAGAAGCGTCCATGGATGTTGCGATTGGATATCTAATGTTATTGTATCCATGCATAGAATAAACAGAAGTGGTGACAGGGCTGATCCTTGATGGACACCGACTTGAATGGGGAAAGGAGATGTGATTCCCGCGGGACATCGCACACCACTACTGCACTTACGATACAGAAGTTGTGTCCAGCGGACGTATTCTTCAGGAACACAATGTGAACGGAGTGCATGCCAAATCAGTTCATGTGGAACTCGATCAAATGCCTTCTCGAGATCTAAAAAGGCAATATGAATACATCTGTTCTTCTTTCGGTATCTCTCAATGAGGAGCCGTGCTGCGTGAATAGCATCAGTTGTTCCACATCCTTTCACGAAGGCACACTGGTTGCTAGTGATCTGGACAATGTCACGCAGTCGACTGTCTAGGATTTGCTCAAAGATCTTCATCGTGTGGCAGAGGAGGCGAATAGGTCTATAGGTGCCACATTCACTGACATCGCCCTTGCCTTTCAAATAGGCACCGTGGTACTCGTGGTCCAAATTTAAGGCACTACACCTTCTTCCAAAATCTGGTTGAACAGAGATGTCAGTAGTTCAATAAAATTCTGACCAAGTAATTTCCACAGTTCGGCTGGAATGTCATCAGGACCTGTAGCCTTCCCGTTCTTCATCTTTCTGACTGCTTGTGCAACCTCTGTCATAGTTATTAGCGGTACTGGTCCAAGGACATTTACCGCACTGTGGATAGGTGGATGAGGGAACCCTTCGTTACTTATTTCTGAGAAGTGACTTTCCCAACGACTCAGAATAGCAGATGGGTCTCTGAGAATTTGGTGGTCTTCATCTTTGATGTGCATAACGTGACCAATGTCTTGCGAGGACCGATGACGTGCGTTTGCAAGCCGGAATATCTTGTTGACTCCTTCAGGTGAGCCCAGCTGGTTGTACACATCTGCATAATGTTGGGCCTTAGCTTCTGCAACAGCTCGCTTTGCTGCAGACTTGAGGGTCTTATATTCCAGATGATCGATGGTAAGACGCGAGGTCTGCCAATTCTTGAATGCAAGCCGTTTCTTTTTGATCACGGTCTGCACATCCTCATTCCACCACCATACTTGTTTGTCAAGAAAACGCCTCCCATGTTTAGATTTTCCCAACGTCTCTGCTGTAACCGAGTGAAGGCAGTCGACTATCCTAGTCCAGTTGATCTGTATTGGTTGGCTTGGGTCGAACGTGAGTGATCCAAGGGCATTCACCAATTCGTTCCTATGGTCCGGTAGCTTCCACAACTTAATGCGTTCAGGTCCCGTTGTTCGAGGTCTTTCGTGGGTACGGTGTCAAACTTGAGATCTAGTACAAGGAGGCGGTGTTGGGGAGCGATGTCATCTGACGGGATGACTTTGACATTTGTTACCAACTTGAAATCATTCCGCCTGAGAAGCCAGTAGTCGATTTGAGATGTTCGACCACCGCTGTAATAAGTGATCAGGTGAGTTGGCCGTTTCTTAAAATAGGTGTTAGCCACAACAAGATCGTGTGCTTCTGCGCATTCAAGGATGCGACATCCCTCTTCATTCCTGGTCCCGAAACCTCGCCCACCATGGCAATGACCCAACATGACCATTGAGATCTCCGCCATTGAACACATATTCATCCTCTGCGAATGAACGAAGATGAGTATCAACACTGCCCCAAAAGTCATCTTTCTCATCCCCTGAGCAACCCACTTGAGGGGCGTAGCATGAGACGACACGAATAGTTGACTTGTTGTAGTCAAGCTTCACATAAAGCAGTCTGTCTGTGATGCGGCTAACCTCTACTACACTGCCCTGAAGCCTCTCACAGACGACCACTGCGACACCATTCTGTGTAGATTTCCTGCCATAGTAGAACAACTTGTACCCCTCACCGATATCCTTAGCCTTGGCTCCTGTCCATTTCGTCTCCTGTACACATGCTATGTCTATCGATCGACTCTTCAAGACAGCTGCTAGTTCACGGCTTCGACCTGTGAGCGTACCGATGTTGATGATCGCCAGACGTAGGAGTTGGACTCGCTTATTTAGTCTGCTCCGTCCATAAGCAGGTAGCCCTCGCTCATTTCCCACGTCGTCCGGGAGATGACGACGCGCATTTATCCGCATATTCAAGGTTCGTACTGGCATGTTCATTTCATGCGACAAAAAAAAAATGATCCAACCGATGTGTTGGATTTCCTAACATGATAATAATAATAATGCCAAATAAGCATTTAAAACACCTACACGATAATCTTCATGTAATAGTACATAAATACGAGGGCAATTCAGAAACTAACCTCCGGTTGATTGAAAAAAATACACCAAGTTAAGTAAAAATATTTTAATATATACATCTTACAACTACATCTTTGCACTATTTTTCGACATAGTCTCCATAACGATTGAGGCACTTATCGTATCTCTTCACAAGCTTTGAAATTCCTTCTGCATAAAAATCACCCGCTTGTGCCTTGAGCCAGCCTGTGACCGCATCTTTGAGCTCTTCGTCGTCATCAAACCGCTGGGACCCGAGCCATTTCTTCATATGCATGAAGAGGTGATAATCGCTTGGCGCCAGATCTGGGCTGTAAGGTGGATGGTTGAAAACGTCCCACTTGAAGGACTCAAGAAGGGCTGTTGTTCTGCGAGCAGAGTGCGGACGGGCGTTATCGTGCAAAAAAAACGATATCGGAAGTCAGCATACCACGGCGTTTGTTCTGTATAGCCCGTCGTAATGTTTTTAGTGTTTCACAGTACACGTCTTGATTAATGGTCGTCCCACGTTCCATGAATTCAACCAACAACACCCCTTTGGCATCCCAAAACACCGTTGCCATCAGTTTTCTGGCAGAAAAATCTTGCCGGGCTTTTTTTGGTTTGGTAGGCGAATCTGAATGTGCCCACATCTTTGATTGTTCTTTTGTCTCAGGGTTCACGTACTCGTACTTAATCCAGGTTTCGTCACCGGTCACGATTCTGTTTAACAATGGTTCTCCTTCGTCCGCATAACGTGACAGAAAGTCTAATGCAGAGGCCATTCTTTGAGTTTTGTGGTGGTCGGTAAGAATTTTGGGCACCCATCGTGCACAGAACTTACGGTAACCCAATCTTGCTGTCACTATCTCGTACAAAAGAGTCTTAGAAATCTGTGGAAAATTAGTAGACAACTCCGCCATTGTGAAACGTCGATATTCACGAACTTTTGCATCAACTGTCTGAACGAGTTCGTCAGTCACCAAGGATGGCCTACCACTCCTCTCTTCATCATGAACGTTTTCTCGTCCACTTTTAAATAAACGTACCCATTCACGGACAACTCCTTCACTCATAACTTTTGGTCCGTACACGGCACAAAGCTCACGATGAATAGCTGCTGCAGAGTATCCTTTGGCTGTAAAAAACCGTATAACAGCACGCACTTCACATTTTTCTATTGCAGCACACATTTCAAACTGCCACAAAAACTAAACTAGCGCAGGTACGATGTTCACTCGACTACGGCTTGCTGCCGACTGACCTGCTGAGCGCGTGAATGCACAGATGGCGCGCTACTCCCCCCACTACCCGCACTGTGACCAATCGGAGGTTAGTTTCTGAATTGCCCTCGTATACGGCCTATAATAGTCTATAAAAATCCAACATGGTGACCATCCAAAATATTTAGACGGTTCTCAATATCTACGAATCTATTACAGCAATCAAACTGACAATTTGTATGTCGCTGAGGAAATTAATATTAGTAGGATATATGAAAATAGGCTATTTAGTTCTCCACGGAACTACTTGTTTTAAATGTCATTTTTAATGAAATTATAGATATTTATGAAATTAGATTTGCAATTTGTCACTGCTAACGTCATTTGTGTGCTGAGTCCATTGATTGACAGCTTAGGTGTAACACTCACAGGTTATTCGATATTTATGAAATCATACGATTTGAGTAGGTCTACTACCGACAGTAGTGGTTACGCTGGCTAAAGCGCGGCGTTAGGTCATGGGGCCAAGCTCTCTGCTGACTCGGTAGACGCGTGGGTTCGAGCCCCACCGTCGGCTGTCCTTGAAATGGTTTTCCGTGGTTTCCCATTTTCAACACCAGGCAAATGCTGGGACAGTACCTTCTGACAGGCCACGGCCGCTTCCTTCCATATCCTTGCCCACTTTCATCCATTCATCTCATCTCTCACCCTGACGCGCAGGTCGCCCACGGGCGTCGACTAGAAAGACCTGCACTCGGCCTCTCAGGAGGCTACACGAAAAAAAAAAGTAGGTCTTACTCATCTGTTTGATTTACTGTTACTGAAATCCATGCAAAATGATAAAGGAAAGACCTCAGAATGTTAAAATGTCTTGAAACAAGCGTCACAGCGGTTAAAATGTGAAGTGGACAACAATTATTATGGAGCGCATTTCCCTACAGCAACAGTATCTGCAAATCGCGCACTTCGTATATTTTTTAAAGAAATTTTAGATATTTATGAAATTAGATTGCAATTTGTCACTGCTAGTGTCTATTCTCTTTGATTTGAATGCTCATTTGTCACGATCGGTCGCTTGTGAGCGCCGCGGGAATGATCTATACTACTGAAATAACACCTACAAGTTGAAACCCGTCAAAACATGACGTACAATGAACAACATATTTACTGAAGAAGTTTCCTATATAAGTTACATTCTTTGTACGATTACTTTTTGGCACTATTGCAACTTTAAGGGCGTCAAAATATTGCAGTCTCGAAATTGCAACATACTGCTGGAACAAATCTCAGAGTGAACGGGATTTCAACCACGGACTGAACAGTTGAGAGAGCGGCGTGCTGCCGCCTAAGCCACGCAGGCGCGGATCTAGAGTTTGGCTTGGGGGGAGGGTTCAGAGAATCGAAATTGTTAAGAAATATGGTATCACTAACAACGCAATTACAAAATAACCATATGCACAAATCAGACCAATTTTTTTTGCAAGCTACATGGATAGAAATTTGATGCATTTAGCGCACCAAAAATATTCGTACAAATTTGAACGTCGTGTTTTGCGACTTTTACATCGAGCTTCGAGAAAAGTATCAAGGTACGGTACAGTTTCGGCAAGTCGAGTTGGTACCGACAAAGGGAGAAAATCACAGCTTAAATTGCCTACCAAGCTTGCAGTTTGGACGTCGGCAAAAATTTTTGGTGTGATAAAAGCCCCAAATTCCTATCCGTGCATTGCTGCACATTCATCGTGACATCACTATAGACATCGATTCGGTAATCACAAGGTTTGCTAAACAAAATAGCCGAGTTGATTTTGTTAAATAAATAATCGTTTTTATATAACAGGTATGAAGTTGTAAATATGTAGAGCTGTAACAGAACATAATAATTCCATTGAATAAAATGAAAAAAAAAACCTGTCTTTTCAGTTAAAATTCGTTAAGTTTTATTTGTCTGGTTCTTGTGTTTTCGTTTTTTGAGTTTGCAAAAAAAATGGTCTCCCGTTGGGGGGGGGGGGGTCATGACCACCGTGACCCCCCCCCCCCCCTTGAATCCGCGCCTGAAGCCACGGATGCTTCCCCAAGAGATAAAATAAGGTATGAAAATGATAGGCCTATTGTCGTAACAAAGGAATTATTTCCGGTGCAGCAGTGACTATTCAAATTGAAATCAACTTCTAATGACACCCAGAAAGGTATGTGAATCATAAATACAGTAATATATTTTCAATAATCTGACTTGTGAAAAGGGAGGAGTACCTACTCTCAACAATTAATGTATCTTCCCCTCCTTTATAATTCTTATAAATAACTCTCACATTAAAACGCGCTGGACATCCCCCCATGACCAAACTGATTCTGCGCATGCACTAGGGTCAATAATTTTGCATTTTTGTTTATAAATTTAAAAATATATGGTAACATATTTGTTTATTTTAAAGACTCTCTGCAAATATACAGATAAAGGGCTTTCGTCAGAGTGCACTAGGAAGTCAATCGGTTCAGCCGTTGTGTCAATCTCGCGGTAACAAAAATCAGCTTACTGTTTTAAATATAAGGTGCGTTCAAAAAGTAACGAGCCGGAGGCATAATTACAGAAACCAGTACCTGTATATTAGAAGTATTGGCCCTGGCTGTTGAGGCACTTGTCCCACTGTGACACGAGGCGGTGAATGGCTGTCTCATAAAATTCTTTGGGCTGCGATGTGAACCAGTTCCGCACGTACAGCTGGACGTCGTCGTCCGAGGTGAATCGTTGGCCCCGCAGAGCCCTTTACAAGGACCAAACATGGCGTAATCACAGGGAGAGAGATCTGGACTGTATGGAGGGTGGCCGAGAACCTCCCATTTCAATTTCTGCAGGAGTGCCGCGACTGTGTTGGCCGTATGAGGTCGTGCATTGTCGTGAAGCGACCACGGCGGCTATGGCGTTCACTGTCACTCGGTCCTGGGTAATGAGTGCTTCAACCAGCTGGAAATTGTCATCGGTAATGCAGAGGGATGCCCCAGACCGGGCATCATTGGCTAACGACACCCGTTCTTCCCTGAAGCGCTTGTGCCACGCCTTGACCCTTGCAAGGGACATGCAGTGTTCGCCGTACACTTGTGACATTCGGCGATGAATGTCCGTTCCCCCTACTCCTTCCGCTGTTAGAAACCGAACAACACCTCTTTGCTCTTCGGTTGACGCTCCATGTCACTGTTTGCAGGGGCGCGGTGGCTCAGCGGTCTAGCTGTATGCCGGGTTCGATTCCCGGTCATTGCATGTGAGATTTTCGAAGTGAAATGCCATGTCCTGTGGTTCGGATTCCACGTAAAAAAGAGGTCCCGTGGCTCATGATCTCGAGATTGACGGTCACGTTAAGCTACAAGCTTCCTTTTTTTTTCACTGTTTGCAATGCGACTGGCAACGTTGGACGATTGATGCATGCTGTTGCTCGCTTTGTATCGTCACGTGACGTGCACGCGTGCCCTCTAGCGACGGCCTGTGACCTTCCACGCTCTGGTCGAAACCACACCTGGTTACACACGCTACGATTAGCCGATGTCGTCACCGGTTTGCGCATTCCAGCCTCCGGCTTATTACTTTTTGAACGCACCTTGTATATAGATGATGATAACACACTAATACAGCCATCACAATTAGCACCGGTTATCAGACCGATTCTACACACTCCCAAAGTACACGGGGCTACATGGTCGTGTTGTCGCAGTCCCTAAACTGAGGAACCAACCAACCAACCAACGGTCCATAACAATATAGGCTATAACCAGTGCCGGATTTCTGCCTAGGCCTACAAGGCCCCGGCCTAGGGGCCCAGCCAGCCTAGGGGCACCGGTGGTGGAATCTTACCTGCTTATGAGGAGTTAAGTAAAAAGTTTGACTTTCTTACGAAACTACATCGTTTGGAATCTAAAGGCATTCGTGAAGTAACCAGAAACCTTATAACTTTGTATCCGGGGGACTTGGATAGGACTTTGGAAAACGAGTGTCTGCACCTGCAAGCTCATTTGTCGTCGAATGATGAAGTTATGGAATTATCGTCACTGAAGCTATACAAATACTCATCGGAAAAAGGCATTTTCGACATTTATCCAAACGTAGGAATTGCGCCTCGAATACTGTTGTGTACTGTACACCATCGTCAAACTGCTCAGTAGAGCGGTCGTTTTCAGCGCTAAAGAGAGTAAAGGATTGCTTAAGATCTAACATAGGAGAGAACAGGCTCAATTCACTCACTGTAATGTACATAGTGTCAGAAATAATGCAGTCAATTCACTATGATGACGTCATTCATTCTTTGGCACAGAAGGAAGTTCGTCGTATGATTCTATACATTTTATAGAATAACGTAACAATAGTAACATAGACTGTATTATTCTGATGTTTATTAAAGTCGATTAAAAATTATATGTTTTGTACTAGTGCATTAATTTGCTAAATTTCCAAAATAGCTTCGAGATGGTGGGGGGGCCAAATGTCAAGTGCCTAGGGGCCCTGGATTTCTAAGTCCGGGCTTGTATATACCGGCAGTGCCTTATTTGTAAAGAAAGAAGTTCCGGCACTGTGGGCTACCGAGGGGTGGTGGGAGGGGAGTGGCTTTTATGAAATATTGAAATATAGAGTTCTCAAAACGATATTTTTACGCTTTTCTGAACACCTTTAAAAATTAATCAGTGGACAAAATAGTAATAGAATTTTGATTGCAATTTTAAATTAAATTGAGACTGCAGTATCAACATTTTTCTTACCATATGCGTTGGCTTATATTAAATTTTAATGTAGGCCAACTAGGCTACCATTCAAACAATGTACATTATTTCAATTTTTTTACGTAATTAAAAAAAACATTCGGTTTAACATGTTTACCAACAATCTCTCATTTCTTGTTTTATAAATTTGTCTTTATAGTTTTCAGAAATCATTATTAGCCTACTTTCAATTTTGGAAAAATAGGCTTATGAGATCACCTTTTGTCCGTGTGTGTGTGTGTGTGTGTGTGTGTGCGTGTGTGTGTGATTCGTGTGTGTGTGTGTCCCCTAATAAAATCTAAACGGCAGGAGCGATTTCAATGAAACTCGGAAAGTTCATAGCTCTATTCCAGGCGACCTCGACCGTGCCCTTCTAATTTTGTTACGACTCACCAATCCAACATGGCGGCTGTGCGAAATATTTCACCAGCATTCAATATCTCCGAAACTATTACCGATATTACCCTGAAATTTTCTATGGTGATAGAGGGAACTACTATGAGTTCACTTATGTGACTTTTGAAAACCTGGTAACTACAAAACCAACATGGCGGCCAAGCGAATTTGCGACTTTTAAATAGACGTTTCTCGCGATTTGACCAACCAAACGCAATGAAACTTGGTACAGTATATGTTTATATACATTGTAATGCACCGACATCTAACTTCGTTAAACTGTTTACATAATCACAAGATGGCGGATGTGCGAAATATTTCACCGGCATTCTATATCTCTGAAACTATTAGCGGTATCTCCCTAAAATTTTGTACGGAGATAAAGGGAACTACTGGAAGTCCATCTATAAGACTTTCAAAAACCGGTTAACTACAAAACGAACATGGCGGCCAAGCGAATTTGAAAATTTTAAATAGACCTTTCTCGCGGTTTAATGTTCCAAGCGCACTGAAACCTGGTACAGGAAATATTTATACACATTGTAATCCACTGGTATCTAATTTAGTTCAATTGTTTACATAACCTCAAGATGGCGGCAGTGCGAATTTTAAAATTAAGTTTTTATTTCTTGTGATGTAGTCATGCGATCGAAGTGAAAGTTTGAATAATGAACCTACCTAATAATTTTCCTTTAATGGTACATGACTCTATGGCCTATACATTTAACAATCCAACATGGCGACCATCCGAAATATTTAGACGATACTGAATATCTACGAATTTATTTTAGCAATTAAACTGCATTTTTTTTAATGTTCATAGGGGCTATGAACCTAAGTTCACCTATAGGACTTTAAATAACCTGGTGATCACAAATCCAACATGGCGGCGACGCGAATTATAAATATTCACATGGACGTTTCTCGCAATTTAACCATTCGCGTGCAGTGAAACTTGGTACAGTAAATCCTTATACGAATGTTAATCCACTGGCATCTAATTTATTTCAATTGTTTCCATAACCTCAAGATGGCAGCTGTGAAAAATTTTAAAATCTCCTTGTTACTTCTTGTGTCCTATTTATGCGATTGAAGTTTGAATACTACACGTTCACAATAATCTGCATGTAACAGTACATAACTCTAGGACCTACATATATAAAATCCACCATGTTGACCATCCGAAATATTTTGTCGGTTCTCAATATCTACGAATCTATTACAGCAATCAAACTGAAATTGTGTATGTTGATAGTGGCAATTAACATAAGTAGGATATATGAAAATAGGCTGTATAGTTCTTCACGGAACTACTTGTTTATTATAAAAGGTACTGTACTGAAACATGTTTCACCGCACAGTTTATAAAATTGCCCAAAGTTTAGAAACGTTTTCGTTGTATATGCCTCCTCTCTCCCTCACCTTGCTGTTAGTATCCAGAGCGGAGTGCCGTCCCCGAAGCAGCCAAGATTCCACGTACGGTACTTTGAAGTACAGTCCAGTCAAAGACCAAGTTGACCTTGACTTACAACTAACATTACACAGTTCTAAAAATTATGTTATATATTCGACTTTTCCCTCGATCAGAGGTTTCGGTACGGCGTACCGTCACAAATCTAGCCCTGCATACCGGTACCGATATAAATCTTAATCACATGTAATTAATTTCAGGATTTTTTTCACTCATTCCAATAATTGGAATTGTTTGTGATAACCGACTGGTAGCTACAATAATCATTGTATTAATGTGGTGACGTCATATCCGCTTCCCACTAATGTGTATGTTTTGTGTGTGTGTGAAGGTGCGATGTTGTGTTGCGGCGGGCTTTTTCGTGCGTTGTGGCCAAAGATACATCCTTTCTTACCGAGGAAAGCGTCAAAAGCTTTACAGGAATGACGAGGAGATATTCTGGAAGGTGTACGAGCTGCACAAGGGTAGAACGCCATCTAGTCCTCCCCGAGAGTTGTCGTCTATGTCAGAAGTTACAGATTATGATGATGGTCCTACCACAGACACTGCGCGCAGCTCAACTACCAACCATACCGGCAGCGACAGATCTACCAAATCCAATCTCGACGAAGACACGCCTGATAAGAAGCAGCCTTCAAATGAATCCGTGAGAAACAAGGAAGTTAGGTCTCCATCAAAGGAAAGAACGCAATCTCCAGAACCCGAAAAGATCACCAGCGAAGAAAATGCCGAACTCAGGTACTACATTAAATTTCAAGGTTCAATGATACGACTTTTATCAACAGGCGCGGATCTAGAGTTTGGCTTGGGTGGGGGGGTTAGAGAATCGAAATTGTTAAGATAAATGGTATCACTAAAAACGCGACCAATTTTTTTTTTGCAAGATACATGGATAGAAATTTGATGCGTTTAGCGCACCAAAAATATTCGTACAAATTGCAACGGCGTGTTTTGCGAGTTTTACATCGAGCTTCGAGAAAAGTATCAAGGTACGTTACAGTTTCGGCTAGTCGAGTTGGTACCGACAAAGGGAGAAAGTCACAGCTTAAATTACCAACCAAGCTTGCAGTTTGGACGTCGGCAAAATTGTTTGGTGCGAAAAAAAAAAGCCCCAAATTCCTATCCGTGCATTGCTGCACATTCATCGTGACATCACTATAAACATCGATTCGGTAATCAGTCACAATGTTTGCTAAACAAAATAGACGAGTTGATTTTGTTACATAAATAATCGTTTTTATATAACAGGTATGAAGTTGTAAATATGTACAGCTGTAACAGAACATAAAAATTGCTATAAAGATATTTTCAGTATTGAATAAAATGAAAAATACTGTTTTTCAGTTAAAATTCGTTACGTTTTATTTGTCTGGTTATTGTGTTTTCGTTTTTTGAGTTTGCAAAAAAAAATTGGTCTCCGTGTAGGGGGGTTCCATGACCCCCCCCCCCCCCCCTTGAATCCGAGCCTGTTTATCAATACCTACTAGTAGCTTCAGTTCCAGTCGTTCACGGGATCATAGAGACAGTTTACTTAGTAGGCAGAGGGGTATCTACTGTAGGTAACAAGGCGCCCATGGCAAGCATTGAATTTGCGCCCGTCAGGATACCGTACTTCAAATTCGAGTGGTTGTTATTTGTTTTATTCCGTACACACTCAAGGGGCATATATAAAGTTTTATTTTGAAGGGGGCCTAACCAGGAGTTTGGGGGCATGGAATAGTCCCCAAAGAAAAGAGGGTCCGGGGTTCCTCCCCGGGAAACTTTTGCATGATTTGGTGCAAATTGATGAATTTTAAGGCTATCTGCCATCACTTATTCAAACCCATTTTTGTTGTGACAATTTATGTTTGGTTAATTTCGAACACAACTAGGACCATTTTATGTTAATTTTTAGCCTACTTTTCACATTTTGCAAAAATGAGGAAAAAATAGACTTATGAGATCGCGCAAATGTGTGTCTGTCTGTCTGGCTGGCTGTGTGTGTCCCCCCCCCTATCAACTCCTAAACGGCTGCAGCAAACGAAACAAAATTTGGTAGGAGTAAAGACCTATACCTGAATATCTCACGGCCATATTTGAAAATGATATCAGTGCTACCAACTGCTGAAAAATTGCATTTGATATTTGAGCTCCATGTTGGATATCTTGGAAGGTATGAATCGGAGCTATTTCAAAATTGGCACACGTATAGATAATAATATTGCAGTTTAATTTCCAGGAGGCCATACATGGCAGTGTTGCCAAAATGATTATAAGCCTGCTGATAGGTCCAAATTTTAAATGCATATAACTTCTACACTATCAATTGGATTTCAACCAAATTTCGTATGTGCTATGTGTACATAAACAGATATGACTGAGCGTATTCATAAGAGCCACCAGGGCTGCCAACTGTTAATAAATGCTCTCAATTTGTTTTAATCCAAATACCCATATATCAGAAAGTATGCAAGCCGACAGTTTTAAACTATGCACACGTATAGTACCTGACATTTTATATTAATTTGGAGTATCTTATATACGGTACGTCAGTGCTGCCAACATGATTCTAAGCCTGCTGAGACGTCCAACTTTAAATTCATGTAACTTCTATATTAACTAATGGATTTCATTCAAAATTGGCACAACAATAGATCATATTATTTCAGATTATTATGCATGGCATTGTTGCCAACATGATTTTACGCGGGCTGTTAGATCCAATGTTTAACTGCATGTAACATCCATGCTAACCATTGGACTTCAACCAAATTTTGTAATCTGTACCTTAAAAATTGGATCTAAGAATATATTCAGTCACCAGGGCTGCCAACTGTAGTGCTTTATTAGGCTACATTATGCCAGGTATTCAGTATTTCGAACTAATTAGAAATTTCAATATTACCAACTTAATTTCGTCATTAATCATTGGCATGAATCTTAAATTTTAAGAAAAGTAGGCTCTTTAGTTCGTCACGGAACTTCTTGTTATTCAAAGATTCATCTTGCTCACTTGATGGTAATTAATTCTTTCCATCAAGAATTCACATTACGGTACTGTTTTTGATTTACAATTTACACCAGCGGCGGCTCGTGAAGGGGTGCTGCAGAGCTGCAGCCCCCCCCCCCCCCCCAGGGTATTAGACAATATCAATTTACACTTTGAAAGTAATGGGGTAACGGTGTAATTAAATAGATCTCTTTAAATTATTCACAAGTAAAGGCCAGGCTGGTTCGTAAATCCGCTTCCCCCACGGCTGATGCATTCTCGGCAGCACCTTAGGAACTTAACTTTGCACTTCCTGAATCCACTTCCCCCATTGCCAAGTAGTTCTTTGAAAGCCTCTTTGGGTGCTGCAATCATTGCAGCTTCGCCGCAGAGTGCCAACTTATCTTTGGAAACAATAGAGTATACAGTTTGCAAACAGCTCAAATATTATACTGGCAGCGGCTAACAGCCCCTAATTCGTATTCAGAAAATTTACGACTTATATTCTAATGCACTAAATTATAAATATAATCATAATAATATCGCAAGAAAATGTTTAAATGGGAAAAACTTTTGCTGCAACATGGCTATGTTAGTAGCACTGAATGGCAATGAGAATCATGAGTAGAAGAAGGATAGAACTCAAGTAGGCGCTCACGGCATCTAGTGGGTACTAGAAGAACCATGTCCATTATCAACCCTTAGCCAATGAAAGGGAGGCATTCCACCATCTCCATGATTTGTGCATTTTCTTCAAACACTTGTACGATCAGTCTTGCCAACATGCGAATTACAGATCAATATTCTAATGTAGTATGCTTGCGTGATATTAACAAATACTTGTATATCATTTCACAGTATAGTCGGTGGAGAATTTAGCTGAACTCAAAAGAGAGTGACGGATCTTAGAAAACTGAGCGAAGAAATTCAGAAGCACGCATCTTCCGGAACTCATTTAAATAACATGTAAAATTTTGCAGTTTTACGCTTAAGTTCGGCGTATCAACAATCGGTTGAGCGTCATAACAATGAAGTAACTATACTCTGTGAGCTGCCTGAATAGGATTGACATTTGGCCGGAAGTTCCCCGTCAGTCATCACCCCTCTGCCTCTTGACCAATCCATGTTCGCATAGTCGATGTCATAATACTCTGCGTTGCAATATTACTGCCCACGTGCATCAGTGCCTGGTCAGCTGTATCTCTAGCGTCTACAGTGTGATCGCTTGTTATTCTAACTGTTTGGCAACCTTGTTCCCTGACCACATGGCGAGGCGAGAACTGTCAATCCTATTCAGGCAGCTCACAGAGTATAGGAACAAGGAAATATATAAATAGAATCATAATACTATGACTGTCTGTTAGGTAGTCAGTCCGAAGGCTGGTTGGATCCCCAAAAAGTACCGCCGTTAGGTTATGTGGGTTGATACCCACAAAAACCAAAGGCAGTGCTATATTGAGGCGTACTATGCAAGACGAAGAGTGAGGTAGTTTGCCATAGCTTTCCTCACTGAGTCAGAACAGCAGTACTAACCCTATGAGTAGAACCTTTCACAGCATTCACAGGCACTAACTGTGCCCTGGTTGTTATTACAAAGCACCACCCATACCTCAGTAGCTTCCATATAATCACAGCCATGAGTGAGACTGAGACATCGGTGAAAAGCCACATTTTACTCTAGCCTGTGCCAACAGACAAATGCAAATGTACTGCATTCATCAAGAGATGGCAAACAGGCTAAATACTATCACAAGAAAATGTTTATATCGAAGAGAAGAATTTCGAAATATCGGTGGAGCAGTAAAACCTTCGAGTTTCCTTCTCACTGGTTCTTAGGCCCGTCATCTACAGAGGTTGTTAAACTGTTACGTATCGCTATCACCCTGCCTATGGCTACCGCTGAACCCGAACGCTGCTTTTCGTGCCTCAAGAGGATCAAAGTGTACCTCAGGACTGCCATAGCCGTAAAGCCCTGCGTGGATATCCGCAACATTTGTCGTCATACGGATATAGTTGGCATGGATGTGCGGATAGCGGATACCGGTAATGTTTGGAGTAAATTTGCGGATAGTTTTTAGAATACAGTACAATCCGAACTTGTTGAATATCATTACTAGGACCCGGATGTTTATTGTTATGTTTTTATGACAAATGTAAAATGGTGATTAAGCTTATCTCATTCAAATTAGGTCTATGTCATTAAGCATAATTAACTCTCCAAACTGAAAAGGGTTGCAATTCTGGCTGTATAACATTCATTTTAAACATAGCACTTGACATACATAGCCTAAGGGAACGACTTTCTCCTCAAATGTCTAAATGTGTTGCATTAATGTATGTCTACTCCTCATTATTCCCGTTCTCCAAAGGGGCCCAGGATGAGATGCGATGTAAGTCTTTGTGGTGGATGGTTTTTACGGCCAGATGGATGTGTTGCTTTAATAAAAAAATAAAAATATTTTTGTAATGCCAGTAGATTCGAATAACAAACATGCGGATAACAGTCGTGCGGATGCAAGGCGGATGTGGATAACGTTTTCTTTATCCGCGCAGGGCTCTAGCCATAGGACAAGAAAGACTTACTGCACTTGGAATGCTGTCTATTGAGAATGGTTTGATTAACAGCATACCGAATTTCAATAACCTCGTCATCGAAAAATTCGTCGCGTTCAAGACTCGACGCCTGGAACTGATCTATAAATAAGGTAAGTTAATGCATGTGCATGCAGCCCCACCAACTGTGATATGTGCGAGCCGCCACTGATTTACACTACCGGTATAATATGAAGTCAAGGTTTCTTGAAACATTACCAAATCAGTTTATAATTTTATCGTCAGTGATTTGTATTGTATGTCTCTGTAAATAAATAACAATACTAGATAGTTGAATCTGTTTTCCGAAGTAGAATTTCTTAAGTATGTTTTCAACCTACTCAAACTCCGTTCGACGGTAGCTACAGAGACAGGCAAAATTACCAAAGTTTGATAGGGGTATAAAAGTTAGGGAAAAACCTTTTGGCACACGCTTCAAGGGCACTTGTTGCTATTCTTGGTAGATTCTTATTAAGAGCGAAGGTACTGGAGAGTAATAAGAGGTTATGTTGTTACAATGTTTAGGCAATCGGTACATCGCTCAACCGTCGCCTCGGTTTGCAACTTTGCCAAGTATATTGGTTTTTAGTGTTTTAAGGGAAGTATGACTGCATTTTTCGGATTTTGAAACAAAAAATATTTTATTTTAATCATTCCGGCTATTGTTAAGCTCGTACAAAACCAAATATGACACACATGGCATTTAAACATTTGAGATGTTTTTATGATAGTAATAATAATAATAATAATTAGAGCTGTCAATTTAATCGATTAATCGGACCGATAATGTAAGAATACGATTAACCGTGCTGTGGTCGATTAATCGAATCGATTACAAATAGTAGTGTGGTGTAGGAAAATTTTTTATATATGAATTGCAGTCAATTGACCATTAGCTGGGTAGCACATAACCTGTGTATTGTATTATTATTTGCCATTTGTAAGGGCCTTATTTTTTGGTGAAATAAAACTGTTTATTTCGGTGTTAAAACTGACGCCATTTCGGTGGGTATTCCGTGAAATAAATTGTCATAATGATCGATGTTTCACCTGAAATCTTCCTTATAGTAGCCTATGGGGTAAGTCTAACAAATTATGTGATAAGGGGGTTCTTCAACTTCTTTGCGATGTGTAGAGTATCGCCGAATGTTATTTACCGCTTAGAATTATGCTCATTTCCTTCTTTCTTCCGCTTTTTATGCGTTTCGGAATCCCTGTAGTGTTCATCGCACGTGTCTTTTCGTCCCCACGGAATAAGAGCATTGGAGTATTTAAACATTAGAATCTTTCTTGCAGCGTCAAATTCATATAACCCCTCACTGTTGTATTCCTCGGCCCTCGAGAAAACTGTTGCGACTTTAGTTTTCGGCATTTTTATACGTAAGTGCTGGATGTTTGCCGATAAAGTTTTATCAGTCGCGAACTAGCACTGCGGTATCTACGACCACAACACCATTTGATGTAATCGATAGCAGATATCGATTTTTATCGATAGCTTTAGAGATCGCGGAACTGAATACACATACTTCCGGCGCAGCACTATCAATCAAATGAGCCGGAAACCACGACAGATAATTCCTCACAAGCATTTAAACGTGTTTTGGAGAGCTTTTACGATAATATTTAGCATTTTCGTACCAAGTGAAGTATATTTCGTGATCATTTGTGCAATTCGCGCAATAAATCAGATTTCGTGATATTTCGCAAATTCATTTTGCTAAAATGCGCTACTTTAAGTAGGTACCCAGAAGGCCATATATATGCAAGAACGAAGAGAAACGTTCGCGCGTATCGCTATTACCAAACAAGAAGTTCCGTGACGAACTAAAGAGCCTACTTTTCTTAAAATTAAGATTCATGCCAATGATTGATCTACAGTATATGAACCTATCTAGAATAATGACGAAATTAAGTTGGTAATATCGAAATGTCTAATTAGTTCGATATATACCTGGTATAATGTAGCCTAATAGAGAACTACAGTTGGCAGCCCTGGTGCCTGAATATATTCTTAGTTCCATCTCTTAAGGTACAGAATACAAAATTTGGTTGAAGTCCAATGGACGTTACATGCAGTTAGACATTGGATCTATCAGCATGCGTAAAAGCATGTTGGCAACAATGCCATGCGTGTGGTGGTCAGAAATAATCTGAAATACTCTGATATATTGTTGTGCCAATTTTGGACGAAATCCATTTGTTAATATAGAAGTTACATGTATTTTAAAATTGGACCTATCAACAGGCATAGAATCATGTTGGTAGAACTGATGTATATAAGTCAGGTACTATGCGTGTGCATACTTTAAAGCTGTCGGCTTGCATACATTTTGATATATTGGTATTTGGATATAAAAAATAGAGAGAGCAATTATTAACAGCTGGCAGCCCTGGAGGCTCTTAAGAATACGCTCAGTCATATCTGTTTACGTACACATATTACATACAAAATTTGGTTGAAATCAAATTGATAGTGTAGAAGTTTACGCATTTAAAAATTTGACCTATCAGAAGGCTTAACATTAGTTTGGCAACACTGTCATGTATGGCCTCCTGGAAATTAAATTGAAATAGTATTATCTACATGTTTGCCAATTTTGGAATAGCTCCCATACATACCTTCCAAGATATCCAACATGGAGTTCATGGAGCTCAAATTTCTAGTGCATTTTTTCATCAGTTGGTAGCACTGGCATCATTTTCAAATATGAGCTTGAGATATTCCGGTAAACATCTTTACTCATACTAAATTTGGTTTCGATTGCTGCAGCCGTTTAGGAGTTGGTAGGGGGGGGGGGGGACACACACACACAGCCAGACAGACGGAAGGACAGACAGACACACATTTTCCCGGATCGATATCATAAGTCTACTTTTTCCTCATTTTTGCAAAATATGAAAAGTAGGCTAAAAATACTAGTGTGGTGTAGGAAAAGTAAATTGTTTTTATATATGAATTGCAGCCAAATGACCATTAGCCGGGTAGCACAAAACCTCTGTACTGTATTATTTGTTGCCATTTGGCGTGCTAGCATCAGCTATTCTAAGATTGGCAGGTCATTAAAGTTAGCTGATGCGCATGCCTTTGCTTCAGACAGATAAAAGCGATAATGTCTAGAAGATGACTTCCACAATGGTGGAAAAATCATTCAGTCCAACTTCCACATCTCGCCGCATAGCGAAACAATTGCTTTGCATTCCAGCTACTTCATTTCCGTGTGAGAGAGTGTAGCAGTTCAAGAGGTGTGACACTTTCACTTTTAGCCTCTCAAGTATGGGGTAGATCCCCTGAGTGGGTCGAAGTAGCTCTCCAGAGGCTGTTTTCAATTTAACAAGTCGGACTGCGCCCTCTTTATCTGGTAACAAGTCAGTCACAGTAGCCAGAGGCCAGTCTAACCGTTTATCACTGGCATTCCCAACAAGAACCACGCCACCAATATTAACAGTAGGAAACTCTTTACCCTTGCTTCTCTGTAGGAGCTGAACAAGGTACTCATTACGGAAACGTCTCCGTAAATCTCCCTTAATTTTGGCACGATACTTCAGTGTTGTTCCAGATTAGTTGACTCAATAACATCACACTCATGCATTCCTGCTTGCCTGATGTCTTCAATGAACATTGCTGGAGTGATGGGTGTGGGTTGTAGTCCATCTGAATCCAACTGGTAGGTGAGTGGACGAGAGTTCAGGACACACTCACAATCACACAACACAGTTTCCATCTCTGACAGAGGCGATCGATAGAGCACCTTTCTCAGCAACTGTTTAGTTAAACCAATTGTTCTCTCCCACCAACCAGCCCACTAGGCAGCTGTAGGAGGATTACATTTTCAGTCTATTCTTTTCACTGAACAATACTCCAACTCTTTGACCAATCAACTTTCCAAAATATATATTTGGCGCATGTGAAATTAGTCCCATTGTCACTAAAAATTCTAGCAGGTCGACCTCTCTGGGCAACAAAATCGTCTTAAAGCTTGTAGAAAACTGTCAGTTGATAAGGACAAAATGAGTTCCAAATGAACTGCCCTTACTACACCACAAGTAAAGAGGCATACCCAAGCTTACGATTGTTCTTGAGATAAATAGGTCCTGCCAAATCTATGCCTGTAATTTCAAAAGCTGCTGCTTCTCGTATTCTGTCAACAAGTAAAGGGGGTGCTGGTGCATCCAGCCTTTTAGAGTTTTGCCTACTACAAATGATGCACTTAGATACACAACAGAACGAATCGTCTTTCTCCGTCCCATTACCCAATATATCTCTCTGAGAATTGCAAGAAGACCTTGGACTCGCACGTGACATTGTTTCTCATGAATATGTCGAATCAGTCGTTGTACAACAAGATGACTTTTGGGTAAGACCACAGGAAAACGGAAGTCCATTGAATCAGGGCAATGCGACACTTTAGTTTTCAAGCGTAAAATCCCACTTAGATCCTCAAAAGGTTGTAAAGCCGAGATGCAGTTATCCGCAACACTTGAGAAACACTCGCGTTGAACATATTTCCAAATTCTGACTTCAGCTTGCATTATTTCATCCACAGGTAGGGAACCTTGTTTCCTGACAAAATGTAGCGACTGAAAAGCTTTGCAATTGTGAATGAACCTATACATCCATGCGTTCATTCGAACCTATTTTTCGAATTGTGAAAAGTACTTGTCTGAACTAAGATTCTCAGATACATTAGACATGGAAACCACCGTTTCTTCTTTCCTTAGAAATAATTTCTTTATCATAATTTACATCCAGGGACAACAACCAACAATCAGGTGATCCGCGAAGTCATTTTGGACCCTACCACCAAGAAGACTGTAAGAGTTTGTTCCCTGAAAACCCTCTTGAAGGTAAATCTGCTGGGTTTAAGGTGCCAGGTACAAAACGCCATTCTTCGGCTTCTGTCAGTTCTCTTATTTCCATGGTGCGATTCCAAACAAATGGAGCCCACTGGTCTTCTCTTCGTATCCAGGCTAAGGTTGTCGACTACTCACTCCAGAAAACAGATTGACAATCCTCCGGAAAGCTTTCCCTCGTAGAGTGGTGTATTCTAGCACCAATAGTAGCCGCTAGTAACTCTAATCGTGGTATAGTCATCTTTTTTGTAGGTGCCATCGAAGTTTGGCCTGGATCAACTGGACGTCCACACCAAATTCCGTCTCTACTCGAAGAAACACAACAGCAGCATATGCTACGTCACTTGCACCACAGAATGTGTGCAAAGACCATTTGTGAACATTGCTTGGTCCTGGTAACCACCTAGGAACCCTGATTTGCAAAATACTAGGCAATTCTTCCAGCCATCGCAAGAACTTTGTTTGGATTTGGCTAAGTACCTCTTCATCCCAGCCCAGTTTAAGTTCCCACACTGTCCTCAGTAAAATTTTCGGAAACAATGTAGCTGGACAGGTGAAGCCAATTGGATCAAACACAGGATAATCCGCTTAGTCACCTTAGTAGCACAAACGTTTAAGCTACCAGGGCTAATACACAAGGATGCATTTCTTCTGTCCCATATGAGGCCAAGGGCATTAGAAAGTTTCGTTTCTGGAGCACAGAAAGGATCAGAAAATTCCTATCCTCTAAGAACAAATTTACACTCACTCATTAGGGACGTAGCCTCATTGACAAGTCTTTTTAGTTCCATCTCATCATCCATTGAGCAAAGAAGGTTGTCCACATCAAGTCCATCAAATGTCTGAATTGTAGTTTGATTGTATTGTGATCCTCCCTGTCCACACCTTGTAAGTGCCGTTAACAAGTGATTGCGTATTACCGCTCCAAGTAAAAGGGGACTTGGCACTACTCCAAACACAACTCATTTGTGGCTAAATATTACGAAGATTGCCATCTTTGTCTCGACACATAAATCTAAGAAAATCACGATCAGAAGGATTCAGACTTATTTGTAAGAATGCCCTTTTTTCATGCGAAAATTTAACATCGAAGGAATTCGCTCAATCAAATTTGGTCCCTTCTCTAAACAATCATTTAGAAAAGGAGCGTGGTTTTTTCATTAGCAGAAGCGTCAAATACAGGCCTTACCCTGATTGTGCTGTTCTCCTTCAGGACATGCCTGTGAGGAAGATAATGACCTCCCTATTCAAGATCAGACATTGGAGCTTTCTCAATCACTCCCTCATCTAGCCATTCCTTGAAAACCTGCTGGTACTCATCATAACACTGGTCACCTTTTAGTTTTTTCACAGTATTGTCAAGTCTATTAAGTTCAGGTTACTTGTGAGAGCGGGGTGCCAATCCAACCATGGCAAGTGAACTTGGTATCTACCTGTATCATCTGTCACAACAGTTTCCAAAAAGTGTCGCTCAGCTTCAGCTTGTAGCTCTAGTTTAGTCCTTTTCTCTGTAATTCCGATGAGATCTAACTTCCACATTGTGCCCGTTTAGACCGAAGTCCAACGACTACATATGCATTTTACCAAAAATCAGTCAGCACGAGAATCTAAACATCTCAGGGTGCCATATAGGTTAAAATTACAATAAAAAACAAGATCTAAAAATGCTTTACTGATTTTCGGCTCGATGCAACAATAAGGATAGAAGGGAGACTTTGAAAATACCACAATTCATAAAAGAATCTAATTTTATTTATAATATAAAATTGAATCTAAAAGAATGCCATAATAGCATTGAGTATGCATGAAAAGATTCATACACTTTATATACAAAACAGAATTATCAACACATGAACACTGTTGGATTTGAACAAAAGCCAGAATATCAGTCCTGTTGGCTTTGTTCAAATATTTTATATACAACGGTAGGTTATTCAGGGCAAATTCAATCGTCCAGCCTGAATGCAACTTGACTAGTATTCACTTGTCGAAAGAAATTATATTTTTAACTGATTCACTTGTTTGTCAAAAAATCACTTTGTTTATAAGTTCATTTGGTTGAACGAAAAATTATCACTTTCCAAGAATCATCATTTGCTTTCAAAATCGGTACATTAAATATCATAGCAATTAGTTAATTACAAAAATAACGATTTGTAGGACATCTGAGTATCATTAAATAACCATGTTTAAACACTATGAGCATGGATTCGAAGAATTTCGATGGTGAGCAAAATATTTATTACATCATCTGTTCTCGATCCGAAAATAACAATCATGAATGCATGACTCAACTATAAATTCATGGATCAAAATATTAACCAAAACATTAATCCAAATGTTAACTAAATCAATCAAACATTAAGCTTTCAAATTATTGAAAATATCATTCTGAAAATTCGCATCAAAAATAGTAACAAATACTATCACCAAAATTATTATTCTTCAGCAGAATATGAAAATATTAATCTTTACAAAATGTTATGCTTTTATAATATTTATAACTTCAATAGGATCACAAATATCCTTGAAATGGTAGTGACAATATAATCTTTAGCACCGGCCCATTCTATTAATGTGTCAATACTCACCTGATCACATTTTGTATTTGACAAACGGCAAGGTATCGTTGAACTTAAAGGGTTTTCTACAATAAACTCGGGTTGACAAGTACTGGGAAAATATCTGTAGAACACGAGAGAATCAAATGTGAAACATAACTGAGATGGTTGCATGAAATAACCATTGGTTATCTAACTCGACGAAAGTGTGATTCGTAATTGTATATTTTTACTTCCATATTTTTCAACATATTGTTACGTGCCACCCCCTAGTGGCAAGTTCCGTTAACTGGATTACGGTGGGTGAAAGCACAAACACAATTGTTCCTTTAAATATAAGTTAGCTTTATTGCTTGCAGGTCAAAAATATACACCGTACAATAAGCAGATAGAAACAATTAGCTGTCTTACAGAAGCTCCCTCCTGTATGGAGCCCGACTCACCCTTTCACTCGGCCTTGCAGTTAATCCTCTCGCTAATGAGGTGGTCCCGTGCACTGGCTGGAAACAGCTGCACTAAGTCTGTCTATCACTGTTTTGCAATTCACCACAATGACCTCTGTCGCACTAGGTAAGCACACACTCTTCAATACACAGTCTCTCCGTATGATTCACACTTCTTCACTGCCAAGAGAATCAGCTTCACAGGTTTTCGCAAGTCACGTCACCAACAACTGTCGCTCAAGGTAAACGCTCGCACTAGCTCGAAAATTACACACACACCGCTTGACAGGTCGCTCTTATATAGCAGGCCGGTGACTCAATAAATGCTTCTAGACCCATCCAGGGTTCACGGCTTCTCGAGGTTTCCATCACTGGCTGGGTCACGAATATTCTGGACCATCCCTTTGTCCTAGTAGTCCTGTTGCATAAGGCGCACGCAATACACTGAGGCAGAGCACAGCCCAGCCAGGGGGCAGTTGTGACTCATGCGGTGAGCGATGAAACAAACTCACAGCCGTAACACCACCCCCTTCCTAAAAGGCTGATCGTCCCGATCAATCATTGGTCCGTCTGTGTCCCTCCGTAGGCTGCCAGGCGATCTCGATGCACGATCTTCATCTTCACCCTCGGGCTCCGCTGGATCCTGTAGACGACATCGTTGATCCATTTCACGACTCGGTACGGGCCCTCCCAGGACTTCTGCAGTTTGGGTGACAGGCCTTTCTTCCGTAATGGGTTGAAGAGCCAGACCAGGTCGTCCTTGTGGAATCCGCCGGCATCCGTCTGTAGGTCGTATCGGGTCTTCAATCGGTCGGTCTCGATCCGCAGTTTTCTCCTCGCGAACGCGTGCACGTCCTCCAGTTGGTCAACCAGTTCTTGACAATACTGGCTTACCGGGACCGGATCATTCCCAGGTCGGCCGAAGGCAAGATCGACAGGTAGACGGAGCTCCCTCCCAAACATGGCCCGGGCTGGTGTGCACCCGGTGGCTTCATGCACGGCGGCGTGGAAGATGTTTGTCCCAATCCCTCTGGTGCTCGCTGACGACTATTCAGAGATGGTTCTTGATGGTGCGATTGAATCGCTCTACCATCCCGTCGGACTGAGGGTGTAGCGGCGTCGTCCTTGTCTTCCGGATTCCCAGTAGCTGGCATAGGTTCTGGAACACCTGCGACTCGAGGTTCCTCCCTTGGTCGGAGTGCAGCTCCAGGGGTACTCCGTGCCGGCTGACGAATTCCTTCACCAGGGTCTCTGCGATCGTCGCGGCTTCTTGGTTAGGGAGCGCATACGCCTCCGGCTATTTGGTGAAGTAGTCGCTGACGACCAATATGTAGCGGTTGCCCGCCTCGCTTAACGGGTATGGCCCAGCAACATCGATGGCCACTCTCTCCATGGGGCCGCCCACGTTGTAGGTCTTCAGTGGACCCCGTCGTCTTCGTCCTGGGCCCTTGGTGGCCGCACAATCGTGGCACCTCGCGCAGTGGTTCTCCACGTCAGTTTGGCATCCGATCCAGTAGAACCACTCTCTCAGCTTCTCCAGGATCTTCTTTATCCCTAGGTGTCCACCAGATGATCCTCCATGGACTTCCTTCAGGACTTCCTCCGTCATAGCCTTTGGAACGACGACTTGTTCCCGAGATGTCTTCCCGGCAGTGCTCTCCCAGGCACGGCAGATGAGGCCATCCCTTACAATCAGCGAGTCCCACTGCGCCCAGTAGGACTTAAACTTTGGGCTGCAGTCACTCACAATGTTCCACCCGGGTCTGAGGACACAGGCCCTCTTCCATTCGGCTATCAGTCCCAGGTCATCATCTTCTGCTTGTGCCCGCGTGAAAGATTCGCGGCTCCAGCTCCCTTGAAGTTCCGCAGTAGTCCGTCGGCACTGTATCCCGGTGTTCTCCTCCCTTCTAGTACAGAAGGTGCAGTCTTCGGGGCACGGTCTTCGTGACAGAGCGTCGGCATTAGAATGCAGTTGGCCTTTCCTGTGCTGGATCTCAAAGTTGTACTGTTGAAGCCTCTCTAACAACTGCGCGAGTTGACCCTCGGGCTGCTTGAAGTTCAGGAGCCACCGCAGGGATGCATGGTCGGTCCTGACGAGAAATTCTTGCCCGTACAGGTACTTGTGGAAGTGTTCAATGGTCTTCACGATGGCAAGCAGTTCCTTCCTGGTGACGCAGTAGTTCCTCTCTGGCTTTGACAAGGCTTTGCTGAAGAAGGCCACTACTCTCTCCTCGCCGTCCACTATTTGCGACTGGATTCCCCCTATACCAAAGTCGCTGGCATCGGTATCGACGATGATTGATGAACCTTGTTCCAGGTCTGGGGTAGGCCAGAATAGGTGCGGTGCACAGAGCCTGCTTGAGTTGTTCGAAGGCACCGTGGCATTCTGCTGTCCACGTGAAGAGTTGGTCCTTCTCAGTCAGTCGATGCAGTGGTTTGGCGATATCGGCAAATCCTCTCACGAAGCGACGGTAATATGTGCAGAGTCCCAGGAAGCGTCGTAGTTGGGACTTGTCCTTTGGAACTGGCCACTCCCTCACAGCTGCGGTCTTCTCTGGGTCGGTGCGCACCCCTTCCTCGGAGACGATATGCCCAAGGTACTGGACCTGCTTCTGGAAGAGCTGACACTTCTTGGGGCTCAACTTCAGCTAGGCAGCCCGTAGCTTCATCAAGATCTCCTTCAGGTTGCTGTAGTGCTCCTCGAAGCTTCTCCCCAGAACGATGACGTCGTCTAGGTAGACCAGGCAGGTCTTCCAGTGTAGTCCCCTCAGAATGGACTCCATTAGCCTTTCGAAGGTCGCAGGGGCGTTGCACAGACCGAATGGCATGACGGTGAACTGCCAGAGCCCGCTGCCCACAGAGAACGCAGTTTTCTCGCGGTCCTTAGGGTGGACCTCCACCTGCCAGTAGCCACTCTTCAGATCCAAGGTGGAGAACCATCTTGACCCTGATATGGTGTCCAGCGTGTCGGCGATCCGGGGTAGAGGGTAGCTGTCCTTCTTCGTGACGTCATTCCCCGCCTGTAATCCACGCAGAACCTGGTGGAACCGTCCTTCTTCTTCACTAGCACGACCGGAGAACTCCAAGGACTATGTGATGGCTCGATCACTCCTTGCTCCTTCATCTCTTCTACCATCCGGTGAACTTCGGCTTGCTTGGCGAGCGGGACACGTCGGAATGGGGCCCTAATCGGTGCGCTGTCCCCAACGTCGATTCTGTGCTGGACCAAGCTTGTCCTGCCGAAGTCTTTGCTCCCCACGGAGAAGACATCCTGGAATTCATGTAGCAGGTCCCGAAGTTGGAGTGATTGCTCCTCGTCTAAATGGTCCTGGGATCCTTGGTACAGCTTCTGTAGTTCTTCTGGCATGGCGCGTCTTCTTCGGTTGTCCGTCTGCAGGTGTCCGTCCGTCGTGTCTGTGATGCGGGCAATCCAGGTAACGGGCTCGCAGACTCCTAGGTTGGTGTCCCGGGGAACCGTAATGTCGTAGTCGTTCAGGTTGGACAGGCGGACGTACGGCCGAGACGTCGTGTTGATGAGTCTTGGCAATCAGCAATCCTTTTGTCTGGATGTCCTCATATTTTGGCTCGATGATAGCCGCCACTCCCTCAGCAGTTCCGTCGACAATTACGGCAGCGCTGACTTCCATCCTGGCGGGAACGATGACGTCCTCTCTCAGCCTTACTCGTCGTGCGGTGACGGCCTCGTGTGCTGGTTGCAAAGCAAGTTCCCCACCTCCGAAGTGCAGAGTGTTGGTACTCAGGTCCAAGATGATGATGTTCTGGTCTAGGAAGTCCAGTCCGATGATCACATCGTTTGATACATCAGCCACGAGCACTGGATGCTTCACCGCCCGTCGACCAATGACGAACTCCAGAGATGCTTCGCCATGTACCGGTGCGGTCTCTCCAGTCGCAGTTATTAGCAGGAGGTTCCTTTGCGTGGGTTGCACTCTCCACTTCGGAATTACGGTGGGATTGACGATGGTCCTCGTCGCTCCCGTGTCGATCAGCATGGGCCAGCTCACTCCGTTGACGACTCCGTCGACCTTCAGGCTGCTATTATCCCTCCGTAACTGCGTCACACGAACTTGGACTTCAGGGGCTTGACGACTGTCACAAGCCAACCTTTGCCCCCCAAGGCTGGCTAATACTCGTTTCCCTGGGCCGCGCGGTTTTCGGACGACTGATTTTCCGTCGGATACCCTCGGCGGCGGCGATTACCGCAGTCCTTGCTCAGGTGGCCTTTCTTACCGCAGGTCCAGCAGGTCGGTAGCCCTCTTCCGGGCCGCCTCTCCGGTTGTCTTCCGGCTGTGTCGTTGCTGGTGGTGCCACGACTATTGAAGAAACGGCTTAGCGCCTCCAATAATTCGTCGGCCAGGGGCTTGGTCTCGTTGGTTTTTACTGGTTCGTCAACGTCGACTTGACGCACCCGCGCATGCATTCTGGATGCCTGTTTTGTCGTCTCGAACTCAAGTGTGTGGCTCAGCGCATCCGCCAGGGTCTTATTGCGCGCGAGTCGCAGCGCCTGTTGAGTGTCCGAGTCCCGTAGCCCGTCGTTGAAGGTCTGCGTCGCTATCTGCTCCAGAAAGTCGGCCGGCGCTGTTGGGTAGGCGAGCCTTACGAGGCGTGCGATGTCCATCTCGAACTCCTGCAGGGTTTACGCGTTCTTCTGTACCCGGGTCCGGAGCTGCATCTGGTAGGCCTGCTGAAGATGGCTATCTCCATATCGGGACTCCATATGGGCGATTAGTGAAGCGTGGTCCTGGGATCCAGTCGGGATGGCCTGAAGGACGTTAAGGGCGTCCCCTCTCAGCGCTACAATGAGAGCTGTAGCCTTTTCCGTGCTGTTCCAGTTGTTTATGGAACAGGCTGCCTCGAACTGACGTAAATAGGTGCTCCACGGGACCTTTCCGTCGAAGGTTGGGGGCGTCACTCTGCTCTGTCCTGTTCCTGATATTCCCGGTGTACCTGTGGGCGGGCGTCGGCGCAGCTCAGCAACTTCCTCTTGAAGAGCGTTGAATCTCGCTTCCATCCCCGTCGACGGGCGTTGGTTCAGCTCAGCGATTTCCTTTTGTAAAGGGTTGAATTTTTCTTCCACCCCCGTCATTGGGCGTTGGCGCAGTTAGGCAACTTCCTCTTGTAAGGCGTCGAACTTCTTTTCTACTGCTGTGACTTCCTCACGTAGGCCCTGGCAGACGGTGTTGACTTCCTGACGCAGACCCTGTTCCAATTTCTTTTGACTTTCCTGTAATTTCGTCAGCAGACACTCTTCCAGATTTTTCTGACCATCCAGAAATTTGGCGGTTAGGTCCTCTGCTAGCTTATTCTGACCGTCTTCTAATTTGGAGGTTAGGTCCTCGGCTAAACTTTTCTGTCTGTCTTCTAATTTGGCAGTTAGGTCCTTGGTTAAATTCTTCTGGCCGTCTTCTAATTTGGCAGTTAGATCCTTGGTTAAATTCTTTTGGCCGTCTTCTAATTTGGTTTCCATGCCACTTAACTTTTCTAGCAATGCTGCCAATTGCGCTTCCATTTTGGTTGTTTGTCTTGTAAAGGGCATGCACTCACAGGAAAATTAAAAAAAATGACCTGCTCGGGTTTTGAAACCAGGACCGTCAGGTGTTGTGCATGTGCTTGAGTTCGTAATCCGGCTTCTGACACCAGATGTTACGTGCCACCCCCTAGTGGCAAGTTCCGTTAACTGGATTACGGTGGGTGAAAGCACAAACACAATTGTTCCTTTAAATAGAAGTTAGCTTAATTGCTTGCAGGTCAGAAATATACACCGTACAATAAGCAGATAGAAACAATTAGCTGTCTTACAGAAGCTCCCTCCTGTATGGAGCCCGACTCACCCTTTCACTCGGCCTTGCAGTTAATCCTCTCGCTAATGAGGTGGTCCCGTGCAGTGGCTGGAAACAGCTGCACTAAGTCTGTCTATCACTGTTTTGCAATTCACAACAATGACCTCTGTCGCACTAGGTAAGCACACACTCTTCAATACACAGTCTCTCCGTATGATTCACACTTCTTCACTGCCAAGAGAATCAGCTTCACAGGGTTTCGCAAGTCACGTCACCAACAACTGTCGCTCAAGGTAAACGCTCGCACTAGCTCGAAAAACACACACCGCTTGACAGGTCGCTCTTATATAGCAGGCCGGTGACTCAATAAATGCTTCTAGACCCATCCAGGGTTTACGGCTTCTCGAGGTTTCCATCACTGGCTGGGTCACGAATATTCTGGACCATCCCTTTGTCCTAGTAGTCCTGTTGCATAAGGCGCACGTAATACACTGAGGAAGAGCACAGCCCAGCCCGGAGGCAGTTGTGACTCATGCGGCGAGAGATGAAACAAACTCACAGCCGTAACAATATCTTATAAAAGCCATCTAACCCCTCACAATGGTTGATGCTTCACGTAACGACGACTTAATTCCTGCAACTTAATTGCACAATTTGAATGACATACTTCAACTATTTCCACACACAGCATTTCTCCTCATATTATTCATATCACACATTATTATAATCAAGCCATTGCTTGTTATCCAACTGGAAGACTAGGAAGCTAGTAAGCTCCTCCAATGAGTTGACTACAAATTTTACCATCACATTAATTCCTGGTATCTTTATTTCGTGTCTACTCATGGTCAAACGTTTCATATAATGACGTTACCCAAATAATTTACTATTTATATAAATTCAAGCAAACCCTAATTCATACATTCATTTTACTTCCCATTTTGATAACCTTCCGTGTCTCCACAAGATTTGACTGTATAACGCAATTATTAAATGCTTCCAACATTATTATTCTGTTATTTCAGAATGTGGGCGTGCGTCTAACCACTAACCTTCGGAAAAGATGATGATCCGAAATAGTCTTATCAAACTGATAATCCACATGACATGACATGATTATTAGAAGTAACCAAATTATTATTATTAATATTTCAGAAAATGAAAATTATTATTTTTATTATTTCCAAACTGGAAGTATCTTCACAAAACAATTCGAGAACGATCAAGCTCGAATTCTTAAATAGGAAAATATCCATTCCTCAACCTAAATAAATTTTAATATCCACAGATCCTACGGCTGATGACCGTGATTAGAAAAATGACAAAATCAAACTAAATGCTCATGATGCTGTCCATAGATTCGAATCATTGAATCCAAATATCCGAACACAGGAAATGTCCAGACCTAGGCCTCCAATGCCTCGAAGCCTAATTTGCGACAGCAAATTACAAAAGAAAAATTTGTGTTGATAAATCTGTAGAAATGGAGAATTCCGAAAAACTAAGCATAAGAATAATTCAAATGTAGCTTACATTCTTGTAGATGTTGACGATGAAAATCTGGTTAGAACCAGACTGTTCCATTCTTCGGTCCCATTTGGACCCGTACCTAAATCCTGGTATCGGCCTCCATTTTGTTATTTTCTGTTTTGGGCTTAAGATCCTCATCGAAGCATTCATTCGGCTACGTTTCACCTCAGTTTTTTAATAGCAATTCAATTTAAGATATGCAGATTATCATCCCACAGCAATGGAAGCTAAATTAAGCAGAATGTATATTTCTATTTTCAGCACTGATAGGAGAGGTAGTGGAAGGCACTCCTCGGCAGGCTCTGAAGAAGAGCTGGGTGATGATGAAAACCTCTCCCTGAAGCCCAACAAGGTGACTGACACACAGGTGAAGTTTCCTGATGAAATGGATGATGCAAGTTCTTTTGAGACTGGAGCAACATGCTACAAGTTCTTGGACAAGAGTTCTTCAGTTCGTGAATCATAGGAAAATGTCCCTCGCTCTGAAGATCATGGACGTCATGAAGTTCAAACATGAAGGCCCTGGCAAGTACTCCACCGGAATGTGTAATTTGGAAACGTTCAAGTCCACGCCTTTTGTCCAAAAGGTGGAGGAGGCATATAATGAATAGCCAGCAATAGGAGACCATTGCAGTATTTCCGATAGTGTTACCAATGGTAATTCGACCTGCAAGTCAAGCGGAGGAGGTAAGACCGAAGAAGTGGAGGAGGCCACAGCCAGTTCTCCGTTCGGTTAAGTGGAGCAAATATGAGGTTGGATATCTAAATCAAGACTAATATCGCCTACAACTCTGACCCCATCACGAACTGTTACCTTTCTATCCTCACTAGCTTACAATGCTAGCTCATTTAATAATCGAAAATTGTGGATTGTGTGAAAGTTGCAGTTATTGTATATAGTATTGTGCATGTTGTTAGACCTGAACGCAGAAGTATACAGGAGAAACTGATACTGCATTAGAAAGAAATGGAAATATGGTTGAAACTTATACCGAGGTAGAGACTAAAGGAGATGCCGCGGAATTGATCAAGTTATTACCGGTATTGAAATTATCAGTGATGATGAGTGTGTGCTATCTCCAACGGAAGAAGAGAAGCTCATAACAGACTGCCAAAGATGTCATTATTGCGGATTCGAGACGAGTGATGACGAGGAAGATTCTCCCTTCTGCCATATCTGCTGTTGATTGCTGCTCAAAGAGACACAGGTAATTACAAGGTTTGCTAAACAGCAAAGTGGTTTTGTAGGACCAAGTTTCAAATCTAGAAGTTCATTGTAAGATAATTTACGGGTCACCGAAACAGTGTCATGGCAATATCCATGGTAATTCAATTACAATGGTGGTGATATTATTGAATCAATAGGCTAGGTATATATACTAAGTACAACGCCCGATTCGTATAATGCGGATATTCCGCGAAACAAAGAGTTGTAATGTTACTTTGCAAGCTTCACTCTATGTCTGAACAATATTTCTGCTTTGGTTTTGAGTCCATGGCCGGGCAGGGATGTACATTACAATATAATGTGATCCGTGCCGTTCTTGGTCCGTCCGATGAGATTCCCAATGTCCGAACGGTTTTGAATATGCTGTCAGGCACAGAGTTATTCTACGATGTTACGCTGTAATGGGAGCTGAACCCATTTTGAAAGCAGATACAACTGGGGATAGTGAGAGGCGACCGCTAACTTGGGTCTATTTAAGGAAGGGATCAGAGAAGGGCTTTCGGGAAGAAGTCCACCATGGACCTGTTGAAAGGAACCGTCCTGGCATATGCCTGATGATAATAATATCGTATGGCCTCGGGTGCAAGCTTTGTTATTTGACACCCAGAGGGTAGCTTGCATGCCGAATTTTCTTATTCCTTGAAGCAATATGGAAGTCAAGGAGGTTAGATATCTAAGCTCCTTGACACTATAGCGCTTTCTAGTAGAGAAATGAGGAACTTTGTGTTGGCGGAAAATCCCGAGATTAATTTTTCCATTATGAACACGGCCTACTGAATTCAAATGGGTTCTTTAACATGCCAACATCGTATAACATGCGTGTCGTGATTTTTGCCACCTTTCAAAAATCACTCACCACGGCCAAGAGCGAACCTGCAAGCTTGGGGTTAGTAATCCGACACGATAATTTGTCTGATGAAAATGGGACACCATTAAAACCATTTTCAGGACGGCCGAGGTGGGATTCAAACCAATACTCTCCCAATGCCACGGAGGCACGAGCTAGAGAGCCACTGTGGCTGGTGTTTTAACCTATACTCAATTATAATTGTTGTTTGAGTCTTTCAGCCTTTTCACTAGTTTGATGCAGCCTTGTCCTGAGCTAATCGTTTCATCTCTACATAGCTACCACATTGTTCATCCGAGGTAATCTGCTGAACATATTCTAACCTTGGTCTACTCTTACAGTTCTTGTGCTCGACCCTTCCTTCCATAACTAACTTTGCTATTCCTGGGTGTCTTAGCATATATCCTACCAACCAATCTCTTCTCTTTGAAACCATTCTGATTGCAAGGCTCAGCTCTCTTGGGTTTGTTAGGTAAGAAAATGGCGCTCCTGGGAGGGCAGTTTGCATCTCTGTGTGGCATGGCAGGTGGCCTTGCCAATGAAGTTAGATGTTTTGTATATTCTTTTTGATGCTGTTTTGTTTTTATATGTATCTTTGACTTCTTGTTGTGGGTCCATACTGGATGATTTTGTATTAGAGTATCTGTCCGTTTTATCTTTAAGATTGTAGGAAGCCATGTTAGTATCTGTTGAGATGGTTAGATGAGAAAAGGAAATATGTTAGGTTTGGATTATAAAAGTGGATTGCTTATAGATAAAGAAAAAGCTGTATAGTGAGAATTATTAATGAATTAAATGAATACCTGTGTTCCTATGGTGAGGTGCAGGTTCCTTTATGTTTTAACTGATGGTGATCTGAGTAATTAACGGTTAATAGAGGAATGTCCATCACATATATCAGGTGTATGTACTATATATCTGCTCTGTTGTAAAATATCCCTTGTGAGTATAATCTACCACCAGCCCCGAACAAGAGTACGAACGGTCACAATTGGCAACCCAACGTCGGGCACGAACAAGGGAAAGTAGAAAAAGAAATGGAGGAGGATATGATTCGGGATATGTTACAAATGCTACTAACAAGGGAAGTCTCTGAACCGGGGAATCGTGGATCCTGCTGGAACTTAGCAGATGCGTTGCGTGAGCCCAACTAGGCAGAACCGTGAAGAAAAATCTTTCGGAAATTAACTCCTACCCATCGTAGACGGCAGTAAGAACAACAATTTTGAACTGTGCGCGCTGGTCAAGCGGGAGTGTGCCCCACTCCTGATTGGTGCCTCAAAAGATCACGTTCCAAACGACTGCCCTCCCGTACTCGCGCTCATAAGCTTCGCTGCGGCAAGGGATATTAATGTTGCATCTTTACAAAATTTTGCACGTCGTGATTTATTAATCATGCAATGTAAAGTATCATAAATACATATAATTACAACACAACACAGAGTAAACTGAACCAATGGTCACACGAGTGAGTAAGAGACCAAGCTATTTCACATAGTTCTGACAACAGTGATGTTCGTGGTAATAATGTTGGAAACACATGCTGCTTTTACACCATCCTCACCGTGTAAGACACGGGCGATTGCAAGTACTACATTGTATTGCACTGATATCGAAGCAATATGGCACAGGGTGTTAAAACCGTTCGGGATTGTCGGACGGATACTGATTTCGGTACCATGCGTATTGTCACATTGAAATAAAACGAGAGGACGCCAATGGGTGGTCAGAGATTGCATTTTCAAGATTGTATTTCTCTGGGCCAAATTGATGTCAAAATTCAATAACCGAACGGTGTTCGAAAATCTACGGACAAAGCTTTTCCAGATCCTAAAGCCGTATACTTCCAATGGTTGGCAATAGGCTGTGGACCCAGGAGGGATGATCATCAGTCGTATGCGCTCTTCACTTTCTAACGATTATGTACAGAAAAGGAATCCAGAAGGAGTGCCACATTGCCAGACGGTACATGTTGTTTGAGAACATTATGAAACCAATTCTCCAATTGTGCGGATCCCATTTGGCCTGATTTTGTGGGAACAAAGTAAATATTGTCATGTGCAGAAATAGTTTCGCTCACCCTTTTACCAAACACACCTTTTGGTACTTTCAAAGTTATGAAGAGAGGTCCAAGCAGCTTGCCCGCCGCTGTTACTGTTGGCATTATTGTATAACTGTGCGTTGTGGTCCCCAGTGATTGCACTTTGGAGAAAACCGTTTTCGACCCTTTTATAGCCAGTGTCCTTCCCGAACACATCTCCAAATTGAACCCACTTTGATCACTATTACAGTACATACTGTACGTTTCCAGGGCCGAGAGAATCTAGAACCGGTGTAACCTCTTCTACGAATATTTCTGCTGCAGACATAATATCCATTTTTCGATGGGCATTCTTTGATATCACCACAGTTGCTATTTTTCGCGAAATGATATTACAGCGATCCTTAAAGTGCTGCACCCAGGAATGGCTGGCTTTAAACCCCGTAAATTTTACATCCTGCGCAGCTAGCATAGCCCATTGCTGAATTGTCACGTCATATATTACGTCATTATTCTGATGGGCAATGTCAAATTGGGCTTTTAAGGCACATGTTATTCTCCTCAATTTGTTGCGGTTGGTGCCGCCCCTTTTCACTTGCTCTGCCCACAAATATAAATCTATCTTACTTCTTATACGGCAAAACTTACATTTTACCGACGAAAAGGAAAGCGGACGCCTCTTACCACTTTTCCAATATTCAACAGCATTTTGTTTGTATTTCATACCTAACACACTTGGTACAAGAGACGAACACCAGAAAGCCAGATAGGCACAAAACCATCCAAACTGTCCAACAGGTCCTGTTCTTGAATGCTGAGAAGCCTTTCCATACATTTTCCATATTTTTCCTCCAGACAACAGAATGATAACTTTTCCAATGTTAACATTCATTATGCAACGCATGGGACACTCTCCGTATACGGATATAAGCGTATGCCGGGTTTGTCGCCTCTCATTCGGTGACTGTACACCGTAGGCCGGGAAGCAACCTCTGACGCAGCCAATGAAGCTCACGCCACTGGCGCACCAATTTAAACGTGTAAATATTAATTTTTCATCTAGTAGAAAGGGAAGTTAATTTCCGAAAGATTTTTCTTCACGGTTCTGCCTAGTTGAGCTCACGCAACGTATCTGCAAAGTTCTAGCAAGATCTGATATGCCCCGGTTCAGAGACTTCCCTTGTAAGGAAATTCACCGGTATGGAAGAGTCCTTAGGATCAGTAAGAGAGTCTTTAAGATCAAAAATAGAGTCAGTGAGTAAGGAGATAGGAGAAGTGAGGCAGCAAGGAGAGCCTATGAAAGTGCAAATAGAATCTATAGGTGAGCAGGTAGAATCTGTAAAGGTGTACGTAAACGAAGCAATAAAGAAGCAGGCTGAAGCAACCAATGCTAAGATTGAGGAGTTAAGCAAAGAAGTACAAGAACATAAAACTGTGATGAGAGAAGGAATAGCGAAAAATAAGGATAGCGTGGATAGCCTTAAGGAGGAACAGGTGACATTGATGGAGAGGAATGAGAAGCTCAAGGAAGAGAGAGAACGAGGTGAAGAAGAACAAGGTTATATGGACGAAATGAATGAGCTATGTGCGATTAAAGAGCAGGAAAATTATCCGAGATGTGGGGGGCGTGAGAAAGCAGGTGATATGGAAGAAACTGAAGGGGAGGAGGCAGGTGAAAGAACGGAAAAGGTACAAGAGAAAGGAGAAGCGGATAACGGAGAAGGTGAAATGGAAGAAACTGAAGAGAAAGGAGAATCAGAAGAGGTTGGTAATAAAGACAGTAGCAATCAAGAAAAAGAGGCTAAAGATGAGGATGAAAGTGCAAGAGTGAGTCATGGAGAAGACAACATACTAGAAGAAGATAAGGTGAAGAAGAAACAGTGGAAAATAAAGTGGAAGAAGAGAAAGGAACTGTTGAGTAAGACAAGACAGACGAGGAAGAGGTGGAAAATGTGGAAAAGAAGAAGAGAGAAGTGGTTGAGAATGAAAGCAAAGAGGACCAGGAGAAAGGATGAGTTGGAAAGCAAAGAAAAGGAGTAGGAAGAACATGAGATGTCAGGCAAAGGAAGATAAGAGTGTAAAGGCTCAGAAGAAGAAGAAAATGAGGAAGGGAAGGAAACAGGAACGGTGGAGATGGAAGATGAGGAGTACAAGGTTCGGAATGACATGGCGGATGAAGAAAAAGACGAGATGGAAGGCAGAGGAAGAAGGAAGAATGGGGAAGAAGGAGAAACAGAAGAAAAGGAAGAACCAGGAAGGTGGAATGGAAGAAACTGAAGGGGACGAAGATGAACATGATGATCTATAATTTGTTGTACTCTGTGTTTTTAGTATGCTTGATGTATATTACGTTTTATGTATGTATTTTTAATGTATGTGATCATCACGTGCTTCTCACGTGAGAATCACATAGAGGGGCGATTGCAACCATTCTGATTGCAAGGCTCAGCTCTCTTGGGTTTGTTAGGTAAGAAAATGGCGCTTGCTGGGAGGGCAGTTTGCATCTTTGTGTGGCATGGCAGGTGGCCTTGCCAATGAAGTTAGATGTTTTGTATATTCTTTTTGATGCTGTTTTGCTTATATATGTATCTTTGACTTCTTGTTGTGGGTCCATAATGGATGATTTTGCATTAGAGTATCTGTCTGTTTTATCTTTGAGATTGTAGGAAGCCATGTTAGTATCTGTTGAGATGGTTAGATGAGAAAAAGAAATATGTTAGGTTTGGTTTATAAAAGTGGATTGCCTATAGATAAAGAAAAAGCTGTATAGTGAGAATTATTAATGAATTAAATGCTGTGTTCCAATGGTGAGGTGCAGGATCCTTTATATCATAACGTATAGAATAAGAAGTGATATCACTGGCCTAGTACGCCTGGTCCGCCGCAGCGCAGCGCTGGCTCCGATTTGTGATGTAAGTTAGCATTGGCGCTTACGAGACTTTTAAAACCTTGCGACCTGTTTTACACGTTAAAACACCGCAAGATATCCTCATAGGCGCTAATAAGTTCAACATCTCCACTTAATTTACTGTGCCCAATTATAATTTAATAAGTCGTCTCCTGTAATAGTCCAGTTTCGACAATAAGTGAAGACAGAGAGCAAGTTCAAAATGCAATTAGTTTTGCCAGCTATCGGTAAATTTATAAAAAGAACGGAAAAATTAACCTCGCTATCAGTAAGAATTTCTTCACATTGTTACACATTTTACATTCCCTTAACAGACTTGCAACACAGAAAAAAAATAGCCGTACGAATGCAACTTTCAACTTTACCGTAGATTACTATACAATTCAATAATAACCATAAATTTCACTCCACAAACACCAAAATCAGTAAACTACCATCATTTCAGAAGAACTTAACATTAAACAGATATAGAAGGCTTAGTTATGACCCCTTCATAGAGTAGGCTATTGCCTAAAACTGATCACGCCTCCTTCGGCATTACGGTACATATATGTTTTTTTAACTCATTGACTTTTTATTCTCATCCCTTTCTTCACAGAAGTAGTCTTTAATGGCGTCAAGAGCATTTTTATTTACACCATACCGGACAAATACATAGGCAAATTAGGAAATATATGTGGAACAGAATAGTCTTTCAATCGCCAGTTGGTTCTTTGGAGAAGTACTACTTCCTTCCCTTCTATCACAAATTTGTCAAATTTAACAATTAAATCTCCTGAAAAGTGAGCATCACAGATGTAGGACTTTTCAGTAAGTTCCCTATCCTTCCCTGGTATGGCCCCTTTGCACTTGATAAATCGTTCCTTATCTTTAGGAGGTTTGAAAAACCGTCTGACCTCTTAATAACAGTCCCCACAGCTAGATCTGCATTCTGGTACAATAGAGCAAGGCATCTTCACTACTCACATTAAGCACTCATGAAAATGTGAGGGCTAAACTGCTGTTTACTTACATTAAATAACAATAAAATTAACACACGAAGATAACGTCAACACACGACAAGAAATTAAATTCCATTTCAGTTAATGCTTCCTACAATAGCATTTCAGGTAATACTATGAAGTAATAGTGTAAGCACTTGTATATCAATAAACGTTTGCACAGAACACCACCAAAACACTCCGATCGATTAAATACTTAAAATATCGCACATAAACACAAACATATGGGGAAATCAACAATCTCAAATCGACTGTAGCGCTGCATAGCGGCGAGTGCCAACCCGATCCGTATTCATTACATGCTATTGAGGGAGAAGAGATCACACTTTATATTCTATTCGTTATGTTTATATTTTAACTAGCAGTTACCCGCGGCTTCGCTCGCGTCATAGTCGTGTCATATTGTTATTCAATGAAATGCAGGTTTATCCCCGTTAACACCCCTTTAGAACCTGATTATCCAAAAATCCCTCCTTAGTAGACGTTTTCGACACACAACAAACATATTCCCAAAATATCATTCAACTAACTTTAATAGTTTTGGTTGGTCGACAGCCAATCCGTATGTAACGGATGTTACATTTTTACTCAAAATTTACTTTTGTTTTTTGTTTTACATGCATATAAATCTATTTTTTTTTACCACTAAGAGACTAAAAGAGGTTGTTTTAATAAGTATGACGAGTTTGGTTACATTAACTTAAATAGTTTAAGTACAAGAATTAATCTTAGCGTGTAACGGATGTTACTCAATTGTGAACCTACTGCATGCAGTCATGAACATTCAACAAAAAGTCTGTTCTCCTAGGATGTCTAAAACAAATTAATCCTTATTACAGCTATCTTAAGTTAGTCTATTACTTATATCCTTTAATTAGAATTGACAAATATTAAAAGACAATTAAAACCAAAATACGGAGTTCTGTAACGGATGTTACACACATTTTGTAACGGATGTTACATATTTTTCACCTATAAGAAAAGTACTTATAATTGCAATTTTAGGATCAAATGAATACCTGTTTGGTGTGTTTATGCTTTTAAATATATTTTATTGTAGTAATTAAACATTAAAAAAGTAAATTCTTCCTAGGAGTTCGAGTTTTAACAATAAACAAATCATTGCCCAAATTTTCTGTAATCAGTTGACAGATAACAGCCTTTTGTTTCTTAGGACTAAATGGCAGTGCTTTTCTAACTTTCTACAGCCTTTCTGAGAGTATTTTTCTTCTTGTATGAGCTAAGCACTTTTTCAGGGGTAGACTGTGTATCTATTGTCGGAGCAAGTTGTGATGATTTTTTCTTTGCCCGCCAGGCTTTAACTCTCAAACGTGTTTCTTCTTTTCTCTTCAACTTTTCTTCCTCTCATATTTTTTAAAAATTTTTCTCCTATTTTCTTTGTTTCTGGCACTGTCTTTTTGAAGGTACTCTTATACTTCTCCTCATTTATTTTCTTGAAATAGCGGCATTTTTCCATCCTGTTTTTAAACTTGGGAAGATTTTCTGATCCGTTCTGAAACAATTGACAATTAGTAGTTTTCATTTTTTTAATAGATTTTATTTCAAAGGAATAGTTTAAATTTTATCTCAAGAGACTTCACTTATTTATATTCAGTTACCGGCTTTGTACACGCTCATCAACGACGTACGAAAAGCTACCAACAGTGAATTAGTGCGCTTGCCAATAAAATTTATCCACGGCCGGTAGTTAAAAGAGATAAATTTAGGCCTAACTAGGCTATGTTCCCTAGTATATTAAATAGGCTCAGTAGGTTTTAAGTTTATGCAAATTAATACTAGGCTCTATATTTATTAATTAAGTAGAATCGTACAGTATCCAAACCATTCCCATGTTACCTAAAAGTCTATTGTCTTCCAAAGGCTAAACAAAAATTTTAAGAAGTATTATTTAGGCACAAGGTAGGCCTAGGCTAGTATATGAAAAAAAAAGCCTTGAAAATATTTATTAAGTTATTCCAAAAGGTTTGTAAAACATTGAATTTAGGGGAGATGTAAAATGAAAAAAAAAAAAAAAGATTTATAGGCCAGGGTTGTTATTTAATTTGTCTTTAAACAGTGCACTAACACATAGCATAACCTATAAATTGAGGTTATGTCATAAGGTTAGCCACATGTTAGTCAAAATCTTGATAAATACAGTGAGAAACATCAATTTGTACCTTGTAACATCCGTTATGTAACGGATGTTACATATTTTTAATTCTGTAAAAAACTGTAGATGAATAAAAACTAAACAAACTAAAATGCTCAATAGAAGCACATGTATCTTAACCTTACTTTTGGAGAGTTTAATTTATTTAGATTATACTTTTAACTCAAAATAATAACTTGTACATGTTTTAGTGTAACGGATGTTACATCTGACCTGTAAGTTTTAAAAAGCAAATAAAGTAGGAATGACTCTTACCTGGATATTCATTTTGAAGGTAGATCTTAACAATTACTTGATCTTAAACACCAACTAGCTTTGATCAACACACAGACAGTAGTGCCTTGAAGAAAAAACTACCAACTTAGTCAAATCCTACAATGAAGACTACAGCAGTCAGTCAAGCAACTTCAGATGTCTAAAAAAAGCACTTAAAATTTTGGATTAAAGAAAAATACTTTTTACTTTATTAGTACAACTAATACCATTATCAAAAATACCAATATTACATAGGATACATTAAAAAAAAAATGAAGTCAAATTCACCTTTTACACGGATTGGCTGTCGATGAGAGTGAATAACCAAAAATCCTTCCATAGTGGACATTTTTCTTCCAGAATTTCACCCCTCCCCATAGGCCCCTTAAATTGGATTTACGAAAAAACGGTCGAACACCTATCTATTTAATTATTTATTTGTTTATTATTAAGCTGATTGTTTTCCTCTGAGTTTCAAACTCCTCGCCTATGTCGTTTAAGAGATGCACGCTCCGTTAGGAATCCTTCAACCCCTACTTTTCACCCCTTTCACTCATAATGTATACCACATCGAAAAACCATTAGATATGTGTCAGCTTATTTTTAATGATTAGTTTATATGGCAAGTATCACACCCCCAAATGAAACCACTCGTGAGATATTGTTATTCAATGAATTGCACGTTTACCCCCTTAACACCCCTTTAGAACCTGAATATCCAAAAATCTTTCCTTAGTGGACGTTTCCGACATACAACAAACATATCCCTAAAATGTAATGTTTCTTTAGGCTGGGCGATGATGAGTGTGTGAGTCAGTCAGGACATTTTCTTTCATTTATTTTTGAGAATTTCACCCCTCCCCATGAATCCCTTAAATGGGATTTATGAAGAAAAAAAACGATCGTACGAACACCTATTTACTTATTTTTTAAGCTGATTTTTTCCGAAGAATTTAAAACTTGTCGCTAATGTTGTTTAAGAGATACACGCTCCGTTAAGAATCCTTCAACCCCCAAATTTCACCCCTTTCACCTCATAATATACACCATATCGTTAAACCTTTAGACATGTCTGCTAATTTTTAATGATTAATTTATATGCCGAATATCACATCCCCAAATGAAACAACTCATGGGATATTGTTATTCAATGAAATGCAAGTTTAACCCCCTTAACACCCTTTCAGAACATGAATATCCAAAAATCCATACTTAGTGGACGTTTTCGACATACAACAAACATATCACCAAAATTTCAAGTTTTTAAACTGCAATAAGTTTGGCTGGGGGATGATGAGTGAATATCCAAAAATCCTTCCTTGGTGGACTTCTCTCCCCAGAATTTCACCCCTCCCCATGGGCCCCTTAAATTGGATTTATGAAAAAACGGTCGACCACCTATTTACTTATTTTTCAAGCTGATTTTCCCCCCTGAGTTTCATACTTTATGCCTCTGTCTTTTAAGAGATACTTGCTCCGTTCCACTTTTCAAACATACACCTCATAATATACACTAACATCGAAAAACCCTCAGACATGTTCTTCTTATTCTTAATGATGAGTTTATATGCTGAGTATCGCATACCCCAAGGAAACCAATCGGGAGATATTGTTATTCAATTAAATGCAGCTTTACCCCCTTAAAACCCCTTTAGAACCTGAATATTCAAAAATCCTTCCTTAGTGGACGTTTCCGACATACAACGAACATAACCGCAAAATTTCATGTTTCTAACTTCAATGAGTGAGTGAGTAAATCAGGACATTTCCTTTTATTTATTTTTCAGAATTTCACCCCTCTCATGAACCCCTTAAATTGGATTTATGAAAAAAAAAACGGTCGAACGCCTATTTACATATTTTTAAGCTGTTCTTCCCCCCCCCCTCCCGAGTTTGATGAGTGAGTGAGTTAATCAGTTAGAACATTTTATTTCCTGTTTTTTTTTTCAGAATTTTACCCCTCTCCAAGGGCCCCTTAAATTGGATTTTTGAAAAAAAAACGGTTGAACACCTATTTACTTATATTTTGAGCTGGTTTTTTTTCGCTGAATTTCAAACTTCTCGCCTATGTCGTTTAAGAGATACACGCTCCGTTAGGAATCCTTCAACCCCCACTTTTCACCCCTTTCACCTTATAATATACACCACATCGAAAAACCCTTAGACACATGTCTGCTTATTTTTAATGATTAGTTTATATGCCGAGTATCACATCCACAAATGAAAACACTCGTGATATATTGTTATTGAATGAAATGCAGGTTAAGCCCCTTAAGACCCCATTAGAACCTGAATATCCGAAAATCCTCCCTTAGTGTATGGTTCTGACATACAACGAACGTATCCCCAAAATGTCACGTTTCTAACTTCAATAATTTTGGCTGGGCGATGATGAGTGAATGAGTGAGTGAGTGAGTCAGGACATTTCCTTTCAATTTTGTTTTCAGAATTTCACCCCTCCCCATGAACCCCTTAAATTTGAGTTATGAAAAAAAAGCTGTCGAACTCTTATTTACTTATTTTTAAGCAGTTTTATCTCCCTGAGTTTGACGAGTGAGTGAGTGAGTCATTCAGTTAGGACACTTTCTTTCCTGTTTATCCCACCCCCAGAATTTCACCCCTCCCCATGGGCCCCTTAAATTGGATTTATGAAAAAAAAAACGGTCGAACACCTATTTACTTATCTTTTAAGCTGATTTTTTTTTCGCTGAGTTTCAAACTTCTCGCCTATGTCATTTAAGAGATACACGCTCCGTTAGGAATCCTTCAACCCCCACTTTTCACCCCTTTTACCTCATAATATACACCACATCGAAAAACCCTCAGACACGTGTCTTCTTATTTTCAATGATGAGTTTATATGCCGAGTATCACATCCCCCAATGAAACCAATCGGGAGTTATTGTTATTCAATGAAATGCAGGTTTAACCCCCTTAAGACCCCTTTAGAACCTGAATATCCGAAAATCCTCCCTTAGTGGACGGTTTTGACATACAATGAGCTTATCCCCAAAATGTCATGTTTTTAACTTCAATAATTTTGGCTGGGCGATGGTGAGTGAGTCAGGAGTTTTTCTTTCAATTATTTTTTTCAGTATTTCACCCCTCCCCATGAACCCCTTTAAATTGGGTTTATGAAAAAAAAACTGTCGAACACCTATTTACTTATTTTTAAGCAGTTCTTCCCCCTGAGTTTGATGAGTGAGTCTGTCAATCAGTTAGGACACTTTCTTTCCTGTTCCCCCCCCCCCCAGAATATCACCCCTCCACATGGGTCCCTTAAATTGGATTTATGAAAAAAAATGGTCAAACACTTATTTACTTATTTTTTAAGCTGATTTTTTTCCACTGAGTTTCAAACTCCTCGCCTATGTCGTTTAAGAGATACACGCTCCGTTAGGAATCCTTCAACCCCCACTTTTCACCCTTTTCACCTCATAATATACACCACATTGAAAACCCCTCAGACACATGTCTTCTTATTTCTAATGATGGGTTTATATGCCGAGTATCACATCCCTCAATGTAACCAAGCCGGAGATATTGTTATTCAATGAAATGCAGGTGTACCATCTTAACACTCCTTTAGAACCTGAATATCCAAAAATCCTTCCTTAGTGGGCGTTTTCGACTTACAATTGACATATCCCCAAAATTTCATGTTTCTAACTTTAATAGTTTCGGCTGGGCGATGATGAGTCAGTCAGGACACTTTGTTTTATATAATAGATTGATGGTGATCTGAGTAATTAACGGTTAATAGAGGAATGTCCATCACATATATCAGGTATATGTACTATACTGTATGTCTGCCCTGTTGTTAAAATAAAATATCCCTTGTGAGTATAATCAACCACTACCCCGGAAAAGGAGAAAACTTACGGTTACATCTTCATTAGCAGTCGTCAGAAACATTCTCTCTTCTCCCACTCGTCTTAATACCTCTTTATTTGTAATCCTATCTACCAATCTGATCTTCATCATTCTCCAGTAACACCACATTTCAAACGCTTCAACTCTCCTCTACCAACAGCCCGAGTTTTACTTCCATATAGCGCCACACTCCAGATAAAGGCTTTCAAAAATGACTTTCTAATACCTAAATCTACAGGGTGGGCGGGAAGTAACTAGGTATTGATTTTACGTATAACTTTTATGTTTGCAGAGTTATTTATTTGAAATTAATACAGTATGTACACTGTTATATGGGAATATGATTGCATACCATACAACTCCATTACATTTTGATGTAGGCACCTGTGGCGTCGACCAACCACGTCAAACGACCTGGAATGGAATCCACAGCTTTCTGGAGGAAGTTGCGTGGGACGTTGGTAAGAACATCCAGAATCCGTGCTTCCAATTCGTCCAATGTCCGAGGTTTTCATTTTTAAACAAATTGATTTACGAAATTTACGAGGTCTGGACTTCTTGCAGGCAATTCATGAGATGCACGTCTCCCCAGCCAACGTCCTGGAAACTTCTCATCACTTTTGGACGAGACTACATCTTCTCCACCATTATGCCAGGATTCTGTGCCACCCAGTAATGGCAATTGTGCCGATTGACAAAGAACGATCGAATTCCACACCTCATAGCGCGAAGCAATCTGTGCTCGTACTCTTACTGTCCGGCGATCGGCCATCTTTGTTATTGTTGAGTGTACTGCCTCTCGCGGCCACCTTCGGTACTACTCGGCATGAAAAATCACTACCCTATTTAATGTTTCCAATCTGTGCTCGTTCTCTTACTGTCACGGGAATATTTGCTTTATTGTCCGTCAAATCAATACTTCAAAATAAGTGTAACTTATTGCTACATGTTTCGATTCTATTACAACTAGCGGACCCGTGCGAGAACCCTCGCATGTGTATAAACCACCCGCCTGGCTTTAATGTTATGCGGGCTTCTACAAATATATTTATTTGATTAAATGCAATTTTTAAACAAATTGATTTACGAAATCAGAGAACAATTCATCACAGCTGCTGGTTGCACAATGGGTGGTGCACGCCCCATGTGTACGGACTACCCGTCCGGCTTTAGTGCTATGCAGCTGTACACGACACAGTTCTGCCAGGGGCTATCGTCTTGTTTACTTGTTTAAAAGCATTTTATAAACAGATAAATTTATTTCCGTTGACTTTTCAAGAAATGCAAAATTTTTCCTGTACTATTGAGACGATTTGGAAGATTTTGATACAAACCACACATTTTAACTCGATCTGGTTTAGGAGCTTGAGTTTTGTTAAACATACACCTTAGCGTATTATATATATAGATCCTTCATCAGCCAAAATATACTAAGAAATTGGATAACATCATGCACACAATAACATTGAATATAAGATCTCGGGTATCATGCAATAGGGCGAACAAGAACAACGAAAATTAGCCCTTTCTGTCTCAAACTGCACGGTTGCATGCAGCTCATATACATTAATTAAAAACAATGTTATAAAACTGTCAAAGACACAGTATAAATATCTCATTTAATGATCGTGCATTCATTGTCTCTGGTGATCATCATCATCTTGTACAGTTTCCAGCCCCAGGCTGGGTCTGTTTGGAACATAAGCCTCGCCACTTAGTCCTTTCTTCCCACTCTGGTCCAGTCCTCGCCTCTCCTCTTGACACATTCCTCCACTCCTTTCAGCCATCTATCTCTTGGTCTTCCCCTTAGTCGTTTCTTCTGCATCTGCATCTCATGTATCCTCTTGGAAATCTTCCTTCTCTTCCATTCTCTGTAAGTGTCCAATTCTCGAAAAAGGTGAAAATCATTCACGACCACACTGTACTGCGCCAGAATTTATTTAAGGCCATTAACAAAGAACCAATCTGGATATGAACTAAGACCCAGGAAAGATAAAAGGGTGGATTAAAATCTTTTATTTATTAAAATTCGTGAGATATGGGAAAATCTGTGTAGAAATTAGTGAAATACTATGCATCTTATGCAATTATGAAAGGCAGGCAAGAAGAAGGAATGATTTAAATATGGATATATATTCATTATACGTCATGAATGTGGGAGGTCTACATTGCGAGAGACATCACGCCACATGAAGCGAGAGTTACGTTATGAAGGAGGAGAAGGGACGAAGGTCGAACTACGGACTGAGAAAGGAGAGGTGGTAGAAGTTACGTCACACCACGAGAGGGGAGGCAGAGTGAGTAACTTGCCGAGCGCAGAGAACCGGACAGAGGAGTTCTTTCCAATTTGAGATTTCATCGAGTTAAGACCTCGAGGAGAAGCTAGTATTTGTTATAATAGTGCCACGCTTTATGAAAGTTGGAAGAAAGACGAGTGCAGTACAGTAGACTGTAACTTGCGGAGCAAGCTACATTTTCACGCAAAACAGAACAGCATATAGCTTAATATTACAGTGTTTAAATATAAAGCTGTTATACATCGCATAAAGACATTTCCACAAGAAGAGATTCACTATTATTACGTTTGAACGCATACTTGAACATTATATTAAAAATGCAAGTTATAAATCAGCAACGGGGAAGTCTTAAATGTGTCATTAGTGAAATGAGAATAACCATGTGCTAAGCTACAGCATAGGGAAGTGGAAACTACAAAGATGAACAGTTGAATTCCAGAATTCATAATTATGGAAGGCGCAGCAGAACATCCACGTGATGCGCAAAATCACAGAACGAACCTCTACTTTTCTACAAGAGTTCTTATACATCTGGAATACTCGCAAACGCTTGTATAAACGACGATTTTTAACCTTGAGAATAGATGGAAATGCAGAGATGGGGAATCGAAGGACGAGCCAGGCGACGTGCAGTGAACGGAAGAGGGAGTGCAGACGGAGCAGGCTGTTTCACAGCAAGGTCGCTCACCCGAGCATGTCACCGACCTTGTTCCACTGGTTCCGACACAACCGGTCTACATAGCTGTGGGCGATGCGCTCGAGACTCTTGGTTTGGCAGGCGAGACGAGGTATTCCCAAGACCAGATTCAACTCAAGGTAGAGAAGAGATTGCTTTATATTACGTAGAATTGTAGTTATGTTCTGTGTTTATCCAATTGACCAACCGTATAATTTTGTCAGTGTAATTAAAATTATGTAGATTTTGAAGTAGTATATTTTTCGTATTTTCTTAGGAGTCATTTTTCTTGTTCTTTGAAAATTTCAGTCACTTGGACGAAATTTTGCATAGCGCTGTTATTAACGTTAAAATCATTTCAGAGTAAAATCGTGTAGAATTATTGATATTTGCGTTAGATTTAAACAAATTAAATCTATTTTATGCGCAGCGATGGAAGGTATAATGAACAAATTAAAGAGAGTATAGTGAACGATTTAAAGAATGTATAGTGAACTACTTAAAAGGAGTATAATATTGAACGAATTAAAGAAGGAGTATAATTGTGAATGAATTAAAGAAAGTATATTAAACCAAAGTCAAGTACCGCATATTTAAAAAGTTACGTCACGAAGTGTCAAATATTTCGACAACTCATGATGTTGATTCGAGTGTCAGAAATTTATTTTCAACCAATTATGAACGAAATTGAATTGTTACACGACACAAAGTCTGATAAAAAATAATCAAATGCTTGATAGATGAATATTAGATTCACAGTAAAGAGACAGATAGATATGTAGATCTATGCTGTAACGTGATGAACCACATTTTCTAGTAACGAAATTATTACAAGAACTTTTATACACATATGTCAAATGAAAAATTTAGAGCATTAAAAAGCCTAGATAAATTTGTTAAACAAATATTCACGGAAGGAAGATACACTTATATCATTTGTTAAAAATATGAATTCTTACTGATAATTCTTTAAAGGTTGTAATAATGTAAAACTGAATTTAAACACGTGAAAGAAAAGAAAAAGTTAAGAAAGTTAAATCACAGGGTGATCTAAAAGTAGATGTACAGAAAATTATTGCAGAAGTGGAATTATAAGCACGAGGCGAAGTTGTATAAGGATAGAGAAGAGTGTTAGTAAGAAAATGCATTAAAATGGGAGTTTAGATTTGAAATACCGTGCAAGTAAGGAGATGTAGACGTAAATGAGTTACGTAGTTTTACAAAAGGAGGCTGAGGAGTCTCAAGTTTTTCTAGTATTGATCGCAGCGATTGTGAAGTTATTTGAGTGTATTAAAGGAAAGTTCTGTACAGGGTGTTTAAGAAATAATGTGATTGTTGTATAATTTTGGAAAAGGAGTGTGAAATGAAGGTCAAATGCCATGCACTTCTAGTATTCACGTTTATCAGAGAATTATTAACAGAGTAAAGAATTTCAGGAATTTTTCAACGTTTTATAATCAAATGGGAAAAGACAAAGTCAGAACAGTGCTTAGCTTAAATGTTTGTCACTTATGTTCTATTGATATAGACAAGTATTTATACTTTCAACCGATAGAGTTGCGGTGTGTTTGTTTGTTTGATTGTTACGGAAGTTGAGTAGTAAAGACTCATTGAAACATAGACAATTTAATCTTTCGACACAATATAGTGTAGATTTGTGTGAACCATGAATGAGTGTAAATATGAATATAGTTAATGTTGAATAATTTTTCTTAGATATGGAACTACGGTTCAGAGATGAAACGGATTTGTATAAAATAGGGTAATGCTTAAAATCACGCCGTTTCAGAATTTTCTTCTTATATCAGTGCCACGTGCAATTTATTTTGGAGATTATTTTTATTGCAGTGTCAGGGAGACACCATTTACAGACAGGAAGTCAGTTTTATTTGTACTTTTATTAGCACAATAAACGGCTGGCGCTCCTTAGCGATTCAGTCAAATTTTTATCTTAGCTGACTTCGTTTTCATTGTCGTCATCGCCGAAAATAGTACTGCTAGGTATAGTTACAGGCGCTCACTATAGATTAACCTTATCACCCCTCGAGATTGGAGTTTCTCGATTTGCTCTAAATGTAAATGTTAGTAGAAATTTGTACCTAGGCTGGTAGTACTATTTTCTTACGAATAATATCTACCTGTGTGTTCCTGAAATTCCCAATTTTTACTTAGCAGACAATGGTAAGTTTGTGAGCTGGGTATTTACATGTCTGCAATCCTTTCAGTGCAGCGGATATAGGTACTGATTGGTGAATTCGGGCGCAGTACCAACGTTATGATGACGTTGCAAGGGCTCCTCTTTCGCTATTTCCCTGACCTTTTCATTCCTCACCCTGTCTCTTCTTGTTGGGGCCGATAACCTAGATGTTAGGCCCCTTAAAACAATTATCATCATCATGTCTCTTCTTGTTACTTCAATCCTACGTCGCAGGAACTTCATTTCACTTACCTGTATTCTGCTAAAGTCTCTTTTCTTCATTATCCACATTTCTGATGAATAGGTCAGTATCGGGATATAGTAGCTTCTGTATAACACTTCTTTGCTTTTTTTTTGTGGGACATCTTTATTCCACACTAAGCTCCTAATACTTCTCAGAAATGCTTCTGCCTGTCTGCCACATTCCATAATCTCTTTGTCATTTCTCCCATTTTCCTCCACTATAATTCCCAAGTACTTGAGACTCTTCACCTTATTCACCTGTCCACCACCAAGTGTTATCCCACTCATTGGTCTGTCCTTTTTCCTGGTCGTTAACAGGATCTCACATTTACTGATGTTGAACTTCTATCCGTACTCTCCCACTGTTTCTTCCCAAGCCTTCAGTTGCTCCTGAATTTCCTCCTCCTTGTTTCCCCAGACCATGAGATCATCTGCAAACACCATTGCTTTCATCTTATCTTCTCTTATCTTTCCAGCTACCCATGTCATTATCTCGTCCATAACCACAATAAAGAGATGATGATGATAATTGTTGTTTTAAGGGGCCAAACATCTAGGTTATCGGCCCCGCACCACAATAAAGAGAAGGGGTGACAGTGCACTATCCCGTTTCAGGCCACTCATTTGTCTGAACCAGTCTGTTCTTTCCCCTCCAACTTTCACTTTCTGGTGATGACAGTTACAAATGATTCCTGCTGCTTCCCTTCATATCAAATGGACTCATTTATTGCTTCATGCATACCGGTACACTGTCAATGGTGATGTCTGTTGGAATTTCACTTTGAACTGAATACAAATGACTCTTGTTACTTCTTTTGCAAATCAAGTGGCTCAACAATGGAAATAGAATCCCTGGTTGTGCAGCCTATAGAATAAAAAGAAAATGACTAGTAAGTTTACGAATTGAAAAATTTTACTGAAAAAATTAAGAAAACGACAACTTACTGAAAGTTGGATAAAACATTGCTCTTGTTCTCCAGAGCTGCTTCGAAAACTCTCTACGAAAAAGAAACTAAAAACACACCAAGAATTCGAAACATGTACCATGTACTTATTTTGAAGCATTGATTTTGCACCCCTGGTGTAAGACTGCCACAAGTCAAAAAGGACACTTTTTCAGGAGAAGCATTTAAAGATTTTGAACTAATAGGACAAATATAAACATTTACATAATTAAAGTGAAAGTAATGTATTACTAACTTCTAATATTGTCTAGTACTAAACAATAACATACAAAGTTCCTTTATGGATTATAATCATGTGATTTAATCAAAAATAATAATAATTTTCGTAGCCATATTTGCAAACAACACCAGTTCAGCAATCAGGAAGTTAAACCATCTTAAAGAAACAGCAGAGAAAGTAGGACTACAAATTTCATTTGAGAAAAAAAATACATGACTAAGATCAGTGAGGGTACAGAATGGTTGTTCACAGACCATGGAAAGATTCGAAGAGTCAAGAAGTTTAAATACCTGGGTGAAGTAATCCAAGAGAATGGGCTAGAACAAGAAGCGACCAATATCCGCATCCTGAAACTAGAGCGAACGTTCTGACTAAAAACATCTACAATAAGAAGATGCTAAGTATAGGAGCCAAACTAAGGCACTACAGCACTGTTGTCAGACCAGAAGGTTTATATACTTCGAAGACCCTGTGTATGAATCGGACAGGACAAGTCAATTAGCTACTTAAAAGAGAACGCAGACTACTACGGAAGATCTTGGGCAACAGATGGGTTGACGGACAGGTTCGACTGATATCAAATAAAGAAGTATACAGGAAGGTGGAACCGATAACAACAACAATTAGAAAACAAAGATTGCTGTTTTATGGGCACATCTTCCGTATAAATAATGACCGGCTCACAAAGAAAATCTGGAATTTTCTTAAACCGAAGATCTCCAAGTTGAAATGGTTCCAAGAGTGTGAGAAAGATATGAGACAGGTGGGCATTACGAAAGATAAAAACAAAGACAGGAATAGTTTCAGAAGGATGGTGAAAAGCTATCAGGGTTTTATGGTGGAGGCGGAACCCTGGAGACAAAGAGGCCCTTTGATAGAGGAGCAGAAGAACAAGCTGATAGATGGGCTCAAGAGATACTGGCAAGATGTCAAAGCCGGCAAACGAACAAGACACAGACACTGAAATGGGAGTGGTTGTTAACACGCAGTCCATAGAGGCTCAAGTCGACGGTAAAAAAAAAAATTTTTTTGTTGAGTTATGGCAGTTTTCTATTCAGTGCCATAGAACTCCTACTTAAAGGATCTGAGTTGTAGCAGTTTTACAAGATGCGGACTTGATCATAGGTATTTATAAGTACAACACACTTCAAAATTCTTTTTTTTTTTACTTGTGCCAGTCTTGCACCAGGTGTGCGATTTGACGGACATAAAGTATTTTGATACATTTTGTAACTCTTAATGTCAGGCGATCGGTCATCTTTGTTATTGAGTGTACCCCAAACAGTGGACCATATAATATTTCCAGGGGCGTATGAAAGTGTGAGTGAAAGTGGGAGGAGAGAGATCGAACTGGTTGGAACAGAGAAACGGCCTGAAACAAGGAAGTGCACTGTCACAGTTACTTTTCATTGTGATGATGGATGACATAATGACCCGAGTGGCACAAGTAATTGGGGAAGGAAAGATGAAAGCAATGGTGTTTGCAGATGATTTGATGATTTGGGGAAACAAGGAGGAGGTGGTACAGGAACAGTTGGACGTGTGGGAAGGAATAATACAAGGATATGGGATGAAATTTACCATAAATAAGAGTGAGATGGTGATCACAACAAGGAAGAAGGAAAGAACCACAACGGGAATAACAATTCGTGGGGAACAGCTGAAGAAAGTGGAGAGTTTCAAGTATCTGGGAAGCCTGATACAAGATAATGGAAGAAACGATAGAGAAATAAATGAGCGGGGGAGACAGGCAGAGGCATTCCGGAGGAGTGTGAGAAGCATGTTATGGAGCAAGGATGTCCCTCAGAACAGCAAAAAGATCATATATCAGACGTACTATGTCCCTATCCTGACGTATGCCTCAGAGACCTGGGTTATGAAAGGAAGGGAGAAGAGCAAAATACAGGCCAGTGAGATGAGGTTCTTGAGAAGCAGCATTGGAGCTACAAAGATGGACAGAATAAGAAATGAGAGGACCAGAAAATGAATGAAGGAGGAACCATTACAGGATGATATAGAGAAATCTAGACTTAGATGGTATGGACATGTAAAACAAGTGGAGGAGAAGAGGATACCCAGGAGGGTACACGAGACGAAGAGGGAAGGAAAGAGACCGAGAGAAAGGTGGCTGAAGGGGGTGGAAGAAAGCGTGAAGAAGAGAGGAGAAGATTGGACGAGGGTGGAGGCTGAGAGATGGTGGGAAGACAGAAGACGTTGGAGAGGCTTGTGTTCCAAACAGACCCGGCCAGTGGCTGGAAACTGTGCAAGATGATGATGATGATATAAGGGGGTGGGGGCGGCCCGGGGGACCCGGACCCCGAAATTTTTGTCACATATATTATTTGTTTATTATTGGGAGGCCGTGATAAGACCTGGGCTGTGATGTGGTGCCACAATTTTGCCTTTTGATGGTGTTTTGTGCCTTTCTTTAGGGATTTTCGCATATTTTCAAGGATTGTTGGTGTTTGTTCCAGCGACAGTGCATATTGTCTCGCGGATTGGTGTTTTCTTGTTGGAGTTGTTAAATCAATTTGTGATTTGTGTTTCGATGTCCAAATAGCAGCCATGTTATTTTTGTTTGACATTGATTGGACAGTTTATAGTTCCTAGCTTCAATGATCATGAACTTCCACAGCCACCTTGATACCTGAAACTCCTGACGTCTAATACCCACAAGCATTTATATGTTGGTCGATCTTTCCAGGAGTCAATCAATGGACAAATATATAAGGTTATGTTCGCAATATCCACATCAATCCAGCAGTTAGAATTATAGCCTAAGCTATTGTCATTACCGGATTCATCGCATGCATACTCAGCGATTAAATAGCGTACGCTTCTATGCATCCACCGTGAATTAGCTGTCGATCCCTAACTTTTATATATTACTTACAATTTTTATAAGTATGTTTTTTTATACTTGTTTTATTGTAGATAGCTTTATTCTCTGTATCCCAGAAATAAGTAAAGGGTTAGCATCAGGAAGGGCATCCGGCTGTGAAACAAACTGCCAAAACCGTACAAATATGACAAGTTCTGTAAATTTAGCCTCGGAAACTGCTAGGGCGTTCCCCGGAAGCGACACACAAGGGTCCCGCCTGCCCCTTGTGAGAAATGAGCAAAGGAGTCATGGGTGGGCTCGGCTGAAGAAGCATGTCCAGATTAGAATTGGAACCCTGAATGTTGGATCGATGACTGGGAAAGGAAGAGAGGTTGTGGACCTAATGATGAGAAGAAAAATTGGAATTCTGTGTCTCCAAGAAACTAGGTGGAAGGGTAATAAAGCAAGAGAGCTTGGAAGTGGCTTTAAATTGTTGTACAGTGGAGCAAACAGAGCGGGAAGAAATGGTGTTGGAATTATCCTGGCTAACGATTTGATCCCCTCTCTAGTCAGTGTAAACAGAAGAAGTGATTGCTTGATGAGTGTGAAGCTGTGCCTTGGGGAAGGGTTTACCATTGTAAGTGCCTATGCTCCACAAGTTGGCTGTGAGGAGGAAGAAAAAGATGTTTTTTGGAGGGATCTGGAGCAGGAACTTTCTAGTATATCAGTAGATGAAAGGGTATTTCTGGGTGGAGATCTAAATGGACATGTTGGCACCAGTGTGGAAGGGGAAGTAGTGAGGAGAGTGCATGGAGGCTGGGGATTTGGTACGAGAAATGAGGAGGGTGAGAGAGTGCTAAGTTTTGCCTTGGCATTAGATCTAGCAATATGTAACACCTTCTTCAAGAAAAACGAAAGGCAATTGGTGACCTACAAAAGTGGAGGAAGAGAGAGCCAAATAGATTTCCTTTTGTGCAGAAGAATGCATTTGAAGGAGGTTAAGAATTGTAAAGTTGTGGGGGAACCTGTTACACCACAACACAGAGTGCTAGTTATTGATTATGAATTCACGGGCATTAAGAAAAGAACAGCAAGGAAAATTACTCCAAGAATTAAATGGTGGAAATTGAAAGATCCTATTTTGAGAAGTGAATTCAAGGAAAAGGTGTTGCAAGGAACACGGCCAGTGGAAGGAGTTCAGAGATGGTGGACAGCAAATGCAGAAGCAATCAGGAAAGCAGGTGTAGAAGTTTTGGGGAAGACGTCTGGGAAAGGTGCTCCCCTGGATAAAGAAACATGGTGGTGGAATGATGTGGTTCAGGATGCCATCAAGGCAAAACGACAGGCAAAAAAGAAATGGGGTCTGGAAATGACGAAGATAGAGAACACTACAAAAAAGCAAATAAAGTTGTGAAAAGAGCTGTAGGGAAAGCAAAGACAGCTGCATGGAGGGAAGTCTATGAAGAACTAGAGACCACAGAAGGGGAGGCCAAGCTTTTCAGATTCGCTAAGGCACGAGACAGGGCTTCAAAAGATCTCACACACATCAGGCAGATGAAAAGTGAACAAGAAATTGTAATTCAAGATGAAGAGCATATTAAGAAGAGATGGGAGGAATATTTCGAAAAGTTGCTAAATGAGGAAAATGCCAGGCTTGTGTTTGAGGATGGTATCCCAAATCACAACGTAACAACTGGCATATGCAGGGAAGAGGTTGTAACTGCTATTAGGAAAATGAAATGTGGAAAAGCAACCGGCCCCGATGAAATTCCAGTGGAGGCTTGGAAATGTCTGGATGAAGAGGGCATAGATATGTTGTGGAATCTATTCCAACAGGTACTTCAAGAGGAAGTAATGCCCAAGGAATGGCGGGAGAGTACCATAATTCCCATTTATAAGGAGAAAGGTGACATTCAGGATTGTGCAAATTACAGAGGAATAAAACTCATGTAGCACACAATGAAGATCTGGGAGAAAGTTATTGAAAGTAGGCTTCGGGTGGAGACGACAATAGGAGATGAACAGTTTGGATTTATGCCGGGAAAGGGAACAACAAATACTATTTTTGCACTTAGGCAGGTCATGGAAAAGCACAGGGAGAAGAGAAAAGAACTACATATGGTGTTCATAGACCTAGAGAAAGCGTATGATCGAGTGCCCCGTCAGGAGGTATGGAGATGCATGAGATGCAAGGGAGTACCGGAGAAGTATGTGCGCATTGTTCAGGATATGTACCGTGGAGCAAGGACACGAATTAGAAGCAGTGTAGGATTGTCAGATACTATACCGGTTCAAGTAGGTCTTCACCAAGGATCTGCACTAAGCCCCTATATTTTTGATCTAATAATGGATGTCTTCTCTGAAAACTTAAGAGAACCAGCTCCTTGGTGTATGCTATTTGCAGATGATATTGTTTTATGTAGCACACACAGGGAAGAGCTTGAATATAAACTGGAATGCTGGAGAAGAGCCATAGAGGACAGAGGCCTTAAAATCAGTAGGAATAAGACTGAATACCTGTGCCTTGGAGGAACTGGAAATGAAACTATTCAGATGGATGGTAGCCAGCTACAGGCAAGGGGCAGTTTCAAGTATCTGGGATCCACTGTATCTAACGATGGCAATCTAGATCTGGAAATTACCCACCGAATTCAGGCTGCCTGGTTAAACTGGAAAAGGTTATCTGGTATTCTCTGTGACAGGAGGCTGAATATCCAAGTAAAGGGTAAAGCCTATAAATGTGCAGTGAGACCTGCAATGCTATACGGAGCAGAAACTTGGCCAACAGTGCAGTCACAGTGCAAGCGACTGGAAGTAGCTGAAATGAAGATGCTAAGATGGATGTGTGGTGTTACAAGGAACGATCACATCAAAAACACCTTCATACGAGGCAGAGTAAAAGTGACTGAAATATCAAAAAAGGTGCAAGAAAGACGCTTGCTCTGGTATGGCCACATTAAGCGCAGAGATGAGAGCTATGTAGGAAGGCGAGTGCTTGTTCTGGAGGTGGAAGGCAAAAGGGAAAGAGGCAGGCCTAGAAGAAGATGGATGGACTGCGTGCATGATGATCTCCGGGAGAAGCAGTTAACAGAAAACACTATTTGGGACCGAGGAAAATGGAAATGACTTGTCAGAAACGTCGACCCCGCATGAACGGGAGAAGACGAAGAAGAAGATTATTTGTTTATGAATTAAAACATTAAACACTAATATAATCATGTACTATTGTTACTAAGTGACGTTTGGCCACATTGCAAAGCAAGGCGAAGGTAGAGCGATGTAAACAGTGTGACAATCAGTTTGCTCTGATCTTATGTGTAACAACATAACCTCTTATTACATACCAGTGCCTTCGCTCTTAAGAACCTACCAAGAACAGCAACAAGTGTCTTTGAAGCGTGTGACAAAAGTTTTCTCCCTAACTTTTACACCCTTATCAAACTTTTGGCAAATTTGCCTCTCTCTGTAGCTACTGGTACTGCCGAACGTAGTTTGAGTTGGTTGAAAACATACTTAAGAAATTCTACTTTTGAAAACAGACTCAACGGTCTAGTATTGTCATCTATTCACAGACACATACATCTCACTGTCGATAAAGTTATGAACTGATTTGGCAATGCTGCAAGAAACCTTGACTTTATATTATAGCGTGAGTTATAAATCAAAACATTAATTCTTTCAATACTATCAAGTGAGCAAGATGACTGCATTAAAAAAAAAGCATCTTAAAATGGTCTTGGTTGTGTTTGACATTAACCAAACATAAAACATCACAACAAATTGGTTGAAAAAGTGATGCCAGATAGCCTTAAAACTAATCATTTTTCACCAAATTATACAAAAGTTTCTCGGGGAGAACCTCGGACCCCCTATTCTTTCGGCCTATAACATGCCCCCTAACCCTCGGTTGGGCACCCCCCGAAATAAAACTCTATCTACGCCCCTGAATATTTCAGTGTAGTGAAGTGAATAACGAGAGAAAATTTTTATTAAACAGTGTTTCCATAGAAGGATACTGGCCAATTCATAAGTCCTTTTTAATCAGAAAATACACTGATGAAAATGGAAATTGCAACACCATGAAGGCATTGGTCGTTTGTGTTGATTTTCAAGATATGGAACGATGCCAAGTAGGTATGTAAACGATGAAAGTTTCAGACCCATTGGATTGTTGCTACAGGTCTCTCCAAGTGATTGGTCGCGGAGGAATCAACTGCAGTATACGGACTCTGGTGTAGCATAGTTGACTTGCAGTCTGTGCAATGAAGTGTTCCCCGTCAAACATGCCTCGACGACAGAGAAGAGCACGCTATCAACAACTGTCGCCGTTTGAGAGGGCTCGGATAATTGGGCTGTGTGAGGCTGGATTATCGCCAAGGACTGTCGCTGCACGTGTTGGCCGACAGGCATCTACGGTACAATGTGTATCGCAGCAGTGGTCAAATGACGGTACCCACACTCGTAGACCTGGCACAGGCCCAGCGCGACAGACAACTGTGAGAGAGGATCGCCGCATCATTCGGATGGCCCGGATGGAACCCCATGCAACAGCAGTGCAAATTCGAGCAGCTGTGGCACCCCACGTTACACAACGAACAGTTGGTAATCGCCTTCGTGCAGCTGGCTTACGATCCCGTGTCCCTGCAGAAGGTGTTCCATTGACCCCACAACAGCGACGTGTAAGGCTGGCCTGGTGTCGAGAACGTTCGACGTGGGTCGACGAATGGCATAGGGTCGTCTTTAGTGATGAATCGCGCTTCTGTCTTGCCCGCAGTGATCGCCGGAATCGTGTGCGCCTACGTACCGGGGAGAGGGGGCGCCCAGACCTTATTGTCGAGAGGCACACAGGGCCAACACCAAGCATTATGGTCTGGGGAGCTATTGGCTTAAATGTGAAATCACAATTAGTGCTTGTTGAGGGCACTATGACTGCTCGACAGTACGTTGATAGGGTACTCAATCCAGTGATTGTCCCTATGATGGCGAACATTGCTAATGGTTTGTTTTAGCAGGACAATGCCCGGGTTCACACTGCACGCATCTCCAGAGAAGCTCTCCACGACATCACAACCTTAGAATGGCCCGCCAAATCCCCTGACCTCAGTCCTAATGAAAAAGGAAGATTGTAGTTTTACGTGACCGTGAATCTTGTGATTATGAGCCACGGGACCTCCTTTTTACGTGGAATCCGAACCACAGGACATGGCATTTCACTTCGAAAATCTCACATGCTTTGACCGGGAATCGAACCCGGACCGCCTTGGTGAGAGGCATACAGCTAGACCGCTGAGCCACCACGCCCCCTCAGTCCTAATGAGCATGTGTGGGACATCATGGGACCAATTTCAAAATTCATGAACTCTTTGGACTTTTACAGCAATGAAAGAAAGTCAAGATCATCACCCATCAGCTTATAATATATAGGAAGTGAATTGATGCAAACTGGTAGGTTGGACATGGAGATTGGCAGGAGGGTACAGCAGAGCAATGCATTCTATCAAAGTGTAAGAAAACTTGTTTGGGATAAGGAAGTACCAAGGAAAAGCAAGGAGGTAATGTATAAAGTGTACTATGATCCCATATTAACTTATGCAGCTGAGACTTGGACCCTGACAAGCAGGCAAGAGAGTAGAATCCAAGCCAGTGAAATGAAATTCCTAAGAAGTATGATAGGAAAGACAGAGTGAGGAATGAAGATGTTAGGAAGGAAGTTGGGATGGAAAAACTAAATGAGAGAATTGAGAAGAATAAACTAAGGTGGTTTGGACATGTAAAGAGGATGGAGGAAAATAGAATACCAAGACAGATGCTGGAGGCGAAGTGCAAGGGTAAGAGAGCAAGAGGAAGACCTAGAACAAGGTGGATTGATTCAGTGAAGAACAGCGTAAGAAAAAGAAATCTGGACTGGGACAAGATCGTGGACGAAGAATGGTGGAAGGAAAGAGGAAAGTGGAGAAGTGCCATAAATACCCCGACCCGGCAGGAGCTAGATAAGGGGAAATGATGATGATACCGTATATTATAATTACTATTGTATGAAATTAGTTAAGAGCATTTAGTACTATGACTGTAGTGGAGAATGCAGAGTGTATATTGAATGAAAATTAAAACAGGGAAGAAGATGAGCACCTGACTTTTACACTTCCACTTGGATGATTATTATATGAATTTCATACCACTCCAGGGGACAATGCATCAATTATCATAACTACACTGGAAATATGTACTAAATTACATAAATATCTGTGTTTCTATCTTGATCATTGAACGACGGCAGCCGTGTTCACCAAGTGCTGAGCATTCATCAACTGTTATATCGGCGGAGACGTGACGACACATTCACGTCACCGTAGTGTTGCCAATATGTAAGATATAAAATACACCACCACACGAGTAAGGTCATATAGGTGATTAAAGCCATTGGTCTAGAGCAATGGTTTTTAACCGGTGGTACGCGAGTGCATCGGGAGTGGTCCGTGGGAGAAAAGGGTCCACCAGCACGTATAAAAAAAAGTGGCCAACAAATGGGGATTTCGGAAACTATGTGCGTTGAACGAGAATCGTCCGAATGTATTCACGGCGATGATTATCAGGTTTTGAATTTATATATCTTTAAAATAAGTTTTATTGATGAACGGTTACAACTGATAAGGTGTATTGGTGAGGAAGGAAAAGGTGGGGAGGGCAAGGGCAGCGGGGCGGGGTGGTCCGTACAGGATTCAATTCCACCCTAAGTGGTCCGCAGACTTCTACGGGTTCAGAACCACTGGTCTAGAGAAAGATAGTTATAGTTAGTTATTGTTGTTTTAAGGGGCAGAACTACGAGGTCATCTGTTCCTAGAGAAAGATAATGCGTAACTATTTCCACTGTGCGTGACAAAAACCAGGGGTGCATATATAGCTAACGTGGCCCGCAGGCTAAAACCATTGGATTGAACAAAACAAAGGTTAGAATGGTCGGGTTAAGGTGCGGCTCTGGCCGCGGGAAGCTAGCAGGACACTGTTGACGACATGTTAAGGCAGGTCCGGTCTTATTGCGTATCACTGTACTGCATCTCTGTTGCTTGTCAGTGTTGACAGTACCCTGTGTCATCAATCTGTTGATACAGTGATAGGCAACGGCTTGTTCGCTCGCTCGGCGGTCTTTCGCCGACGCATCAAAGGGACGACACGCGTTTCATACGTGCTAGTCTAGTCTGGACGTACATGTGTTGCATCCACCGCCATCTCGATCCTCACTGCCTGCTCTATGCTACTAGTTTAACTTAGAAAGACACAAATACAAATGTTTTTTCAAGTCACCGCAATAGCACGCGGGGTATGTGGTGCTTTGAATTCTGTTAATAATGGGTTAATGTGTTATTATTGTGATGAAAGCTTATTACGAGGGTAATTCCAAAAGTAAGGTCCGATTCGCCGTAAATATTTGAAAGCGGCGCCAAGGGCAAAACACGCATGCGCACCGACTCCTGGCATGCCTTGCGCGGCAAAAGCCGCCAGTAGGGTTGTTACTGTTGCTGTGTGCTGTTGATAGTGTCAGTTCACAATGTTTAAGACAATCAGCCCGCCGATTGTGAAGTAAGGGCAGTGATACGGTTTCTGTCTTCAAGAAAAATTTCTGCGGCAGAAATTCATCGGCAGATTACTGAAGTGTACGGTCCTAACATAATGAGTGACAGTAAAGTGCGCGACTGCGAGCCTTTAATGAAGGACGGGAAAATGTGCACGATGAATCCCACTCTAGCAGACCATCAGGGATTTCAGACGAGATGGTTCATGCAGTTGACGACAACATTCGTGAAGATCAACGATTCACTATTTCAGGGACAACGATCAATAAAGCCGCCTACTGTGCTACCCTGACTAAACTTCGACGTGCAATCCAGAATAAGCGATGTGGTCTTTTGTCGTCTGGAGTGTTGTTGCATGACAATGCCAGACCCCATACTGCGAATGACACGCAAACTCTAATCAAGATAATTGGATGGGAACAGATGGATCACCCACCGTACAGTCCAGACTTGGCGCCAAGTGATTTCCACCGGTTCCGCTACCTAAAGATGATGAAGTGAAAGAAGCTGTTAAAGACTGGTTAGCTTCACAGGCGGCCGAGTTCTACAACTTAGGCATTCAAAAGCTTGAGAAACGATGTGACAAATGTGTAAATAAGTATGGAAATTGTGTAGAAAAATAGAGAAAGACGTAAGGAATGTCAATAAAACAATTGTTTTGGAAACAATTTTGGATGTTTTTTTTTTTTAACCGGACCTTAGTTTTGGAATAGCCCTCGTAGCTTTGTGCAAATATCAAACATACTTGTTCTCTTCGGTTTGTAAAAGTTATATTTTGTACAGAACTGAGAAATTAATTAATAGTGTTGTGGTGATGGATGTTTTATGCGTGTATGTTTACTTTCGTTTGCGCAAGTTATTTTTTGTATAGAACTGGGACTTATTTAATAATCATGCTATGCTAAGGAATATTTTTCAAAATGGTCAATTGCTGTGTGCCATTTTGCAAATCTCGGCAAGGAAGTTCACAACCAAAAGAGGTATGATTCCATGAAATACCGTCTAGAAAGGAATTAAGAGAAAAGTGTTTAGGGGGCTATATCTAAGCAGGGTCCTAATAAAGGAAGCGGGTGGTTGCCCTTCCATGACTCGTGTCTGTAGCCATCAATTTCGCAATACGGAGAAAACAAAATTTGAGATTCAAATGCCAGGTGTCATTCTAGGTATTTTCACTCGATTACGGAAAAACTGCAATGTAACAGAAGTAGTGATGCATTTTACGGTCAATGCTTCTCGTTTCTCCTCACACCCCGTTCCAGCCCTGAGACCAGAATGAAATTTCTATGCAGAGCCGGGAATCGAACCCGGACCTCCGGGGCAACAGCCAAGAATGGTTGCTGCTACACCACAAGTGTAATACGGGGGCTTTGCACTGTGACGGCACAGAGAACATCAACAGACTGTTAGTGAAATTATACTATGATCATTAGACTTCTATTAACTGTTATTGGTTTGACAAGAACTCAGCGAGTGTAGTCGCCTGGTATACGACTCCAAGCTTTCGTCCAGGAAATATTTAAATTGTGAGATAAAGAGGCTGACTACCACTTCTCTCGGGTAATATTATCGATATTTAATATTACTGATGTCATATACGAGTTAGTCAATATATGACTGAATTGTGTGTTGTTTTATACATTGCCATTAATAAAGCATTGAAAACATTGGGAGTCTGTCTGCCATCTAGCGGAGGATCTTTGACTCCGCCTATTCGTGAACAGCATTGCATAGAGCAAGCAGTATAACAGTCATCGCCAGAGAGCACGAAATTGGGAGATTCAACTCAATTTCTTCCCGTTGCATTGATTTGATACGGATTCCGGATCCACGACGCATGGATGATACGGTGGAAGAAAATTATCGCATTGCATTGTATCGTATCACCAGATGATAGGCAACGGACATACGATACAGGGTTACGCAACAAGTCTGGACCCGGCCTTTGGCTATAACCATTGATCTAGACGATTGGATGTGTTAGACCAGGCTGTTCCAAATCCACGAGTTTGAGTATACGTACACGCGTGTACTCAGCAGTAATGCTCGGAGCACGGTTGGAGAGGGACTGGGGGGTGATAGCCAATACGTCACTGGGCGAAGGTCATAGTACAAGTCCATGCGCTTCCTGTCAATCTTGATGTATCCACCGCTTAGTAACAGCCGCTCCTACAGCAGAGCTGTATTGCATATTGCAGGTTTACTCACACAAGGCGGCGAGTACTCAGCTGCTCACGGGCAAGCTGCTCGGTTGGAACAGCCTGTATTAGACTGTAGCCATTGTCAAAACCACTGTTCCTTTCATTTGAACCCCCTCACAGTTTTATTGATGAACGGTTACAACTGATAAGGTGTATTGGTGAGGAAGGAAAAGGTGGGGAGGGCAAGGGCAGCGGGGCGGGGTGGTCCGTACAGGATTCAATTCCACCCTAAGTGGTCCGCAGACTTCTACGGGTTCAGAACCACTGGTCTAGAGAAAGATAGTTATAGTTAGTTATTGTTGTTTTAAGGGGCAGAACTACGAGGTCATCTGTTCCTAGAGAAAGATAATGCGTAACTATTTCCACTGTGCGTGACAAAAACCAGGGGTGCATATATAGCTAACGTGGCCCGCAGGCTAAAACCATTGGATTGAACAAAACAAAGGTTAGAATGGTCGGGTTAAGGTGCGGCTCTGGCCGCGGGAAGCTAGCAGGACACTGTTGACGACATGTTAAGGCAGGTCCGGTCTTATTGCGTATCACTGTACTGCATCTCTGTTGCTTGTCAGTGTTGACAGTACCCTGTGTCATCAATCTGTTGATACAGTGATAGGCAACGGCTTGTTCGCTCGCTCGGCGGTCTTTCGCCGACGCATCAAAGGGACGACACGCGTTTCATACGTGCTAGTCTAGTCTGGACGTACATGTGTTGCATCCACCGCCATCTCGATCCTCACTGCCTGCTCTATGCTACTAGTTTAACTTAGAAAGACACAAATACAAATGTTTTTTCAAGTCACCGCAATAGCACGCGGGGTATGTGGTGCTTTGAATTCTGTTAATAATGGGTTAATGTGTTATTATTGTGATGAAAGCTTATTACGAGGGTAATTCCAAAAGTAAGGTCCGATTCGCCGTAAATATTTGAAAGCGGCGCCAAGGGCAAAACACGCATGCGCACCGACTCCTGGCATGCCTTGCGCGGCAAAAGCCGCCAGTAGGGTTGTTACTGTTGCTGTGTGCTGTTGATAGTGTCAGTTCACAATGTTTAAGACAATCAGCCCGCCGATTGTGAAGTAAGGGCAGTGATACGGTTTCTGTCTTCAAGAAAAATTTCTGCGGCAGAAATTCATCGGCAGATTACTGAAGTGTACGGTCCTAACATAATGAGTGACAGTAAAGTGCGCGACTGCGAGCCTTTAATGAAGGACGGGAAAATGTGCACGATGAATCCCACTCTAGCAGACCATCAGGGATTTCAGACGAGATGGTTCATGCAGTTGACGACAACATTCGTGAAGATCAACGATTCACTATTTCAGGGACAACGATCAATAAAGCCGCCTACTGTGCTACCCTGACTAAACTTCGACGTGCAATCCAGAATAAGCGATGTGGTCTTTTGTCGTCTGGAGTGTTGTTGCATGACAATGCCAGACCCCATACTGCGAATGACACGCAAACTCTAATCAAGATAATTGGATGGGAACAGATGGATCACCCACCGTACAGTCCAGACTTGGCGCCAAGTGATTTCCACCGGTTCCGCTACCTAAAGATGATGAAGTGAAAGAAGCTGTTAAAGACTGGTTAGCTTCACAGGCGGCCGAGTTCTACAACTTAGGCATTCAAAAGCTTGAGAAACGATGTGACAAATGTGTAAATAAGTATGGAAATTGTGTAGAAAAATAGAGAAAGACGTAAGGAATGTCAATAAAACAATTGTTTTGGAAACAATTTTGGATGTTTTTTTTTTTAACCGGACCTTAGTTTTGGAATAGCCCTCGTAGCTTTGTGCAAATATCAAACATACTTGTTCTCTTCGGTTTGTAAAAGTTATATTTTGTACAGAACTGAGAAATTAATTAATAGTGTTGTGGTGATGGATGTTTTATGCGTGTATGTTTACTTTCGTTTGCGCAAGTTATTTTTTGTATAGAACTGGGACTTATTTAATAATCATGCTATGCTAAGGAATATTTTTCAAAATGGTCAATTGCTGTGTGCCATTTTGCAAATCTCGGCAAGGAAGTTCACAACCAAAAGAGGTATGATTCCATGAAATACCGTCTAGAAAGGAATTAAGAGAAAAGTGTTTAGGGGGCTATATCTAAGCAGGGTCCTAATAAAGGAAGCGGGTGGTTGCCCTTCCATGACTCGTGTCTGTAGCCATCAATTTCGCAATACGGAGAAAACAAAATTTGAGATTCAAATGCCAGGTGTCATTCTAGGTATTTTCACTCGATTACGGAAAAACTGCAATGTAACAGAAGTAGTGATGCATTTTACGGTCAATGCTTCTCGTTTCTCCTCACACCCCGTTCCAGCCCTGAGACCAGAATGAAATTTCTATGCAGAGCCGGGAATCGAACCCGGACCTCCGGGGCAACAGCCAAGAATGGTTGCTGCTACACCACAAGTGTAATACGGGGGCTTTGCACTGTGACGGCACAGAGAACATCAACAGACTGTTAGTGAAATTATACTATGATCATTAGACTTCTATTAACTGTTATTGGTTTGACAAGAACTCAGCGAGTGTAGTCGCCTGGTATACGACTCCAAGCTTTCGTCCAGGAAATATTTAAATTGTGAGATAAAGAGGCTGACTACCACTTCTCTCAGGTAATATTATCGATATTTAATATTACTGATGTCATATACGAGTTAGTCAATATATGACTGAATTGTGTGTTGTTTTATACATTGCCATTAATAAAGCATTGAAAACATTGGGAGTCTGTCTGCCATCTAGCGGAGGATCTTTGACTCCGCCTATTCGTGAACAGCATTGCATAGAGCAAGCAGTATAACAGTCATCGCCAGAGAGCACGAAATTGGGAGATTCAACTCAATTTCTTCCCGTTGCATTGATTTGATACGGATTCCGGATCCACGACGCATGGATGATACGGTGGAAGAAAATTATCGCATTGCATTGTATCGTATCACCAGATGATAGGCAACGGACATACGATACAGGGTTACGCAACAAGTCTGGACCCGGCCTTTGGCTATAACCATTGATCTAGACGATTGGATGTGTTAGACCAGGCTGTTCCAAATCCACGAGTTTGAGTATACGTACACGCGTGTACTCAGCAGTAATGCTCGGAGCACGGTTGGAGAGGGACTGGGGGGTGATAGCCAATACGTCACTGGGCGAAGGTCATAGTACAAGTCCATGCGCTTCCTGTCAATCTTGATGTATCCACCGCTTAGTAACGGCCGCTCCTACAGCAGAGCTGTATTGCATATTGCAGGTTTACTCACACAAGGCGGCGAGTACTCAGCTGCTCACGGGCAAGCTGCTCGGTTGGAACAGCCTGTATTAGACTGTAGCCATTGTCAAAACCACTGTTCCTTTCATTTGAACCCCCTCACAGAACGCTACTTAGATTGCCTATACAATTAGTACCGTATCGGTGTGGTTCGCTATACTGTGCCTATTGCATAATTCACGCGGATAATGGCCAACACAGCTGGAATTTTACTATACTGTATTAGTCGTGATATACTAGGCGGCAGCATGCCGGCCTCTCACCGCTGGGTCCGTGGTTCAAATCCCGGTCACTCCATGTGAGATCTGTGCTGGACAAAACGGAGGCAGACAGGTTTTTCTCCGGGTACTCCGGTTTTCCCTGTCACAATTTCATTCCAGCAACACTCTCCACTATCATTTCATTTCATCTGGGGGGCGTGGTAGTTCAGCGGTCTAGCTGTATGCCTCTCACCAAGGCGGTCCGGGTTCGATTCCCGGTCAATGCATGTGAGATTTTCGAAGTGAAATGCCATGTCCTGTGGTTCGGATTCCATGTAAAAAGGAGGTCCCGTGGCTCATGATCTCAAGATTAACGGTCACGTTAAACTACAAGCTTCCTTCCTTTTCATTTCATCTGTCATTCATTTAATCATTGCCCCAGAGGAGTTTGTCAGGCCTAGGCAGCCGGCACAGTCCATATCCTCGCCGCTAGATGGGGGCTTCATTCATTCCATTTCTGACCCGGTCGGAGACTGGAAGCAGGCTGTGGATTTTCATTTCATTAGTCGTGATATAATTTGGAGTTCACAGGCGGGTTATTGACAGTGTAGGAGTGAACTACACCATTTCCAGATCAATTGTGAATCATTATAAAAGGTATTTATGGTAAATTTCAGTAGTTAAGAAAATATTTTTGTAGGTTCTCATCTCCTTCACGGTTGCCACTCTCAAATAGTGCTTAACCCTCTTGCTCTCAGGCCATTTTGGGTGGTATGCTTGAAGCCCATCAGCTGTTTTCTGATGAAATTACCCGATGTTTTCTAAACAGTTATAACACCTACACCTTTGCAGGTATCACAACGAAACTAAACACAGATATAGCTTAAATGCCAAGCATATGGGAGAAAGATAATTGAAAATCGTATCTTACCTATGAGGTTGAACAAAAAATAAATAAATTGTTAAAAAATTGTATATGCTGAAAAATGTGATTTTAGAACTCATACTTAAAGTTTGTCCTACTTTGGGTCACATAGGCAATGATATTATAAAGACAACATAGTTTTTCATGCATTTTCTTGATTTGATACCTTCCTGTGCCATGGCTTCAGATTTATTAAAGAAAACTTCTTGAATGGTATGCAAGGAAGTTGATGGCCACTTTCTCATGAAAGTACACCATAATTATTGTAAAAAAAAATGGAAAATTGTTTTTGCATACACAGGTATCACAATGACACAAACGGTGGACATTCTATAGATACAAGACCTTCTGAGAAAAAAAATTTCAATAATTTCTAAAATATACATGGGTAAAGATATATCGTTACCTTGAGAGTACGAGGGTTAAGTTACTTCAGAATTTACTTATGTAAGTGATTTAATAGTTCTTATTCCTTTCTTCCTGTGCAGGATATCCATGAATCTCTGTGAAGACCATCACGAAAACACTCAAGAATTGTTTGGTTACAGTTCATCCATTCGTTTAATAAATTTAATAAATAGGATATCCACGATTCTCCGTGAAGACCATGAAGATTATTTGGAGAGTTTTCCAAGACCATGAAGACCAACATGAAAACACTCAAGATTTGTTTGGTTACCGTTCATGAATTCGTTTCACACATTCGTTTAATAAATTGTGCCGACTACTTCAAATATGACGATGTGTTTTCAATTGTATTTTTACCCCGTGCTGAGGGGCAGATGGCCTCGCTGTTCCGCCCCTTATAACAACAATAAAACTAACTCCCGTGCTGTAGACCTAGGGGGCTTTCCACTATTAGGTCGTGTCTTGTATAAAGATATTCAGTACAATTATAACGCTTTTCAGACATCTTACTGTACGCTCGCCGAACACACAAAATTCTTGAAGTCAACAAACGTGCATAGGATTGCTTTATACTTCAGTATTGTCTTCAAGTTGAAGATCTGTTCCGGACAGGAGCGCCCAGGTCGGAAACCCGCTTGGTATTCGCCGATCGTATGTTCAAGCTGTTCTTGTGCTCTTTTAAGTAGACACGCTGAGAGGATCTTGTAGGCAACTTGAAGTAAAGAAATCCCTCTTATAGTTATTCACATTCGTCCTGTTACCTTTCTTGTACAGTGTATGGATGAGGGCGCACTTCCAGTCTTCTGGTAATTTTTCTGTTAACCAAATGTTTTGAGTGAATTCCTCCAGAGTGCTGGGCCCTATGTTCTTCAGGAATACCATCTTCTCCGGATGTTCTGTTATTTTTGAGTCTGTGTCTGTTGATTTCCTCTGTGGCTGGTGGTTGGGATATGTATACGAAGGCATATCCTTAGGAAATCTCGAGGGTGGTTTAGGGCAGTTGAGTAGCTCAGAGAAATATCGAGATAGCTCTCTGCAGTTCTCTTGATTGGTCAGTGCGAGTTCATCATTCTATTTTCTAAAGCATAGGTTCTGTGGGGTATATCCTCTAATCTTTCCTGCGAATATTCTGTAGAAATGACGTGTATTGAAGTCTCTGAAGTTCTTTTCAATGGATTGCAATTGCTCCTTCATATGTCTCCTCTTTGTCTGATTAATATCGAGACTTTTTTTCTGATATCAAAAAAGTGCTGTTGCGTCTCAGGTGATTTTTTACTATTATATTTCTGGAAGGCTCTCTTTCGTTATTCCAGAGCATCTTCACAAGCCCTTATATATATCATAATCTAGAGCAGGCCTGTCAAGCCATGCCACGGCTTGCCACGACACTCGCTCCGTGGCAGACTAAGCCCTGCTCTTCCCCACTCCCGCCAGCTTCTCCTCTCACTACCTTCTCTTGCTAGAGAGGAAAAGACAGACTTGCCCCCTCCCCACTCCTGACCTAAACATGCTGCGCTGTAGTGGAATGAGTCATATAAGCCAAGTGTTGAGCAAGGCAAGAAGGAGATTCTAATTTCCTCTTCTTAAACTGAAAGGTACATCAGTTTTAGAAAAGTTGCGAATGGCAAAAAAGACGTTCAACATCAAAGGTGGATGGCAGAAACAACCCTTTCGGGGAATTTAATTATTTAGTAGTACCCACCCCAGCGCCAGCAGACGGTAAGTGGATGTGTTAGATATGTCAAACTTATTTAAAGAATAAACAAGATGTTCAGTAAAGAACATATAGCCTACTTTCTCCTAAATGCATGGGTATTGTTATAACTCTCTGTCCTTTTCAAGGAGTATGATTGAATGTTGGTTGTAGTAGCTTGTTGAAATACAACGTGCTATAGGGATATTAAACATGAATATGAGGTGCCCTTTGCTAGTGCTACCTCTGTACCAAATTTCGTTCAATTCGGTTTCACCGTGTTTGAATTGATTAGGGGGAATCGATTTGCACACATACTTGGCCACCATCTGCAAACTATTGGGCTGATGTTCTTGCAGTTTGGTCTGAATATGTTTCCCACATAAAGATATGGTGTTGCAAAATTTGGTAGAGACTAGATTATTAGGTTGGTCGTAATTACATTTTAGCTTTTAACATTTGGGTGGCCGCGATTACGTTTCCGTCAAGATAGCGGTGATATAAAACATGACAATGAGGTGCTCTATGCTAGTGCTACCACTGTACCAAATTTCGTTCCATTCGGTTTCACCGTGTTCGAATTGATAAGGGGAATCGATTTTCACACAAAGATGGCCGCCATCCGCAAACTATTAGGCTAATGGTCTATTAGATTGGTCAAAGGATGCTCCCTCCATAAAGGTATGTTGTTTCAAAGTTTGGTAGAGATCGGATGGTTATGTTAATGGTAATTTGATTTAAGCTTTAAACATTTGTGTGGCCGCCATTACGTTTCTGTCAATATGGCGGCGATATAAATCATGACACTGAGATGCCCTTTGCTAGTGCTATCTCTGTACCAAATTTCGTTCCATTCGGTTCCACCGTGTTCGAATTAATAGGGGGAATCAATTTTGACATAAAGATGGCCGCCACCCGCAAACTATTAGGCTAATAACCTATTAGATTGGTCAAAGGATGCTCCCTCCATAAAGGAATGTTGTTGCAAAGTTTGGTAGAGATCGGATGGTTATGTTAGTCGTAATTTAACTTCAGCTTTGAACATTTGTGTGGCCGCTATTACATTTCTGTCAAGATGGCGGCGATATAAAACATGACACTGAGGTGCCCTTTGCTAGTGCTACCTCTGTACCAAATTTCGTTCATTCGGTTCCACCGTGTTCGAATTAATAGGGGGAATCAATTTTGACATAAAGATGGCCGCCATCCGCAAACTATTAGGCTAATAACCTATTAGATTGGTCCAAGGATGCTCCCTCCATAAAGGAATGTTGTTGCAAAGTTTGGTAGAGATCGGGTGGTATGTTAGTCGTAATTCAACTTAAGCTTTGAACATTTGTGTGGCCGCCATTACGTTTCTGTCAATATGGCGGCGATATAAAACATGACACTGAGATGCCCTTTGCTAGTGCTACCTCTGTACCAAATTTCGTTCCATTCGGTTTCACCGTGTTTCAATTAATAGGGGGAATAGATTTTCACACAAAGATGGCCGCCATCCGCAAACTATTAGGCTAATGACCTAGTCATTTGGTCAAAGGATGCTTCCTCTATAAAGGTATGTTGTTGCAAAATTTGGTAGAGATCGGATGATTAGGTTAATCGTAATTTTATTTAAGCTTTGAACATTTGCGTGGCCGCCATTACGTTTCCGTCAAGATGGCGGCGATATAAAACATGACACTGAGGTGCATTTTGTTAGTACTACCTCTGTACCAAATTTCGTTCCATTCGGTTGCACCGTGTTTGAATTAATAGGGGGAATCGATTTTCACACAAAGATGGCCGCCATCCGCAAACTATTACGCTGATGACCTATTAGTTTTGTCAAAGAATGCTCCTTCCATAAAGGTATGTTGTTGCAAAATTTGGTAGAGATCGGATGATTAGTTTATTCGTAATTTTATTTAAGCTTTGAACATTTGCGTTGCCGCCATTACGTTTCCGTCAAGATGGCGGCGATATAAAACATGACACTGAGGTGCCTTTTGTTAGTACTACCTCTGTACCAAATTTCGTTCCATTCGGTTGCACCGTGTTCGAATTAATAGGGGGAATCGATTTTCACACAAAGATGGCCGCCATCCGCAAACTATTACGCTGATGGCCTATTGGTTTGGTCAAAGGATGCTCCCCCCATAAAGGTAAGTTTTTGCAAGATTTGGTAGAGATTGGATGATTAGGTTAGTCGTAATTTGATTTAAGCTTTGAACATTTGTGTGGCCGCCATTACGTTTACGTCAAGATGGCGGCGATATAAAACATGACACTGAGGTGTCCTTTGCTAGTGCTACCTTTGTACAAAATTTCGTTCAATTCGCATTCACCGTGTTCGAATTGATAGGGGGGGACAGACATTCAGAGTACACACACTCACACACACACAGACACACACACTTTTTTCGCCCTGTGTTGATCTCATAAGTCTACTTTCATTTTTTGCAAAAATCGAAAGTAGGCTAAAAATACAGTACCGAATAGAGAGTTATATTTGAAATGTGAAATATTAACTGATGTAATGAGAAAGAGAATATTACAATTTTTTGGGCACATTTATAAAATGGAAAATAGTAGACTAACTAAACAGATCTTCAACTTACTGACTAGTTACAAATCCAAACCCACAGGGTTCATTGAAATTGACGAAGATTTGACAAACGCCAGAATTCAGACACAATAGCCAACAGATCACTCTTCAGAAGGCAAAATTTCAAGAAAGGAAGAAACAAACAACTCGCAGAAAGTGGACTCAAGAGGAGAAATATCGTCACTCTAGAAGGATGAAAGAAATTTGCAAACAAAGGAAATTGAATACAATGGACAATAGCCAAGGTCGATTCATTGTACCCTCCAAATGGGTTATTCGAAAGAAGAAGAAAAGATACAATATCGTCAAACATTACAAATCAAAGCATGCTTCCTATCAATAAAGCCCTGCGCGGATGCGGATATACGCAAAATATTTCGCCACGCGGATATAATTTGCATGGCTCTGCGGATAATGTTTGGAGTAAATTTGCGGATAGATTTTAGAATACAATGTGGAACTTATGATAATATGACATATTTGATATGCCAATCTACAGCTTCATGCTTAAAAGAGGAATACTCCTTTAATGCGTACGAAATATTCAGGCACGTTTTGCACTTATACACGAGAAGATTATTTTACCAACATGCTTTCAAGAATATTTTTATCATTTCAAATGTTCTTGTCGACTTCGTCGTTACGCTTGGGTCCAATGTTATGCGTTACGGAGACTGAAATGACGTCATGCAGCCATGCGGGAAGCGAGTGCGTGACGTCATGCATGTGCGGGAAGCGAGTGCGTGACGTCATGCAGCCACGCGGGAAGCAGAAGCTAATGGTTATTGGAGTCTGTTGAAAGAGTCCTGGGGCGTCGAGCGACCTGGGGCTTTGAGCGAAGTGAACACAAGAATACAAGGTGACTTCTAAAGAGATATACAAGATGCCAGATAAGAATACAAGGTGACTCTTAAAGAGGTGTACAAGATGGCAGAGAAGAATACAGGGTGACCCCTAAAGAGGTGCACAAGATATCAGACAAGATTACAGGGTGACTCCTAAGGAGGTGTACAAGATGTCACACAAGAATACAGGGTGACTCCTAAAGCGATATACAAGATGCCAGATAAGAATACAAGGTGACTCTTAAAGAGGTGTACAAGATGGCAGAGAAGAATACAGAGTGACCCCTAAAGAGGTGCACAAGATATCAGACAAGATTACAGGGTGACTCCTAAGGAGGTGTACAAGATGTCACACAAGAATACAGGGCAACTTCTAAAGAGATATATAAGATGCCAGATAAGAATACAGGGTGCCTCCTAAAGAGGTGTGCAGGATGTCAGAGCAAATTACAGGGCGACACTTAACGAGGTGTACAGTATGTTAGATTCAACCCTTAAAGTGGTTTGCAAGATATCAGATTCAAATAATGGGTGACTCTTAAAGAGTTGTGAAAGATGTCAGACTCAAATACAGGGTGGCCCTTAAAGAGGTGCCCGCGCGGGAAGCCTAAGTTAATGGGTAATGGAGTCTGTTGAAAGAGTCCTGGGGCTTCGAGCTTCGCTCGAAGCCCTCCTGAGCCTTTCTAACATGTGTAGCATGCGTCATTTGAAATGATATAACATCTAGTCTTTCAGACTGACTGTAATTTTTTTAAAGCACCGTAAGTTTGTAGATGGTCTTGACATCTCATCGATTCTCACTGCCATTATTATTACACGTACGAGATATCATGCTGTCAATGAGCTTGTTAGTTCATCGTGGTGACATCATCAACATTCCTCAAGTCAGCTATACTTCGCAGTCTAAAAGCTATCCTGGAAGATCTGTAGATTTATTTCCAACTTCGCACTGAAACACGTGGGCGGTGATATTGCTAAGGAGAGAGTTAATTATCACATCGACTATGCGAACATGGATGGATCAAGAGGCAGAAGGATGATGACTGACTTGGAATTTCCGGCCAAATGTCAATCCCTTTCTCCAAGCGCAAAGAGAAGTCACTTAGTGAATGTTACCGCGACCGGGAGTTTGAACATCATTTCACTACCATGGATAAAATATCTACTAAAATGAATTAAGGCGAATATTCTTTAGTACGTGAATCAAAGCTCAAGTCAACGATACGGCAGACATTTGGTTACGTTTTCAATGGAAACGAAAAGGTGAACGATATAGTAGGATGTTTTACCTGTAAAAACGTGTATTCATACTCAGGACACAAATCAGGCACACCAAACTTACTGCGGCACACGTGCATTCCTGGAAAATAATAAACTAGAAGATACTGCACCAAATCGTATATAGCCTACAAAACAAAAAATTTAGTGCGATGTGTATATTTTTATATTATGTGTAAATAAAAAGGAGTTCTAGTATCCGAAATTGTTGAATATCATTACTAGGACCTGGATATTTATGCCATAACATAATTTTCCGTTATGTTTCTTCCATAACAAATGTAAGATAATGATTCAAGCTAATCTCATTCAAAGTAAGTCATTAAGCATATTTAACACCCCGAACTGAAAAGGGTTGCAATTCTGGCTGTAATAACATTCATTTTAAACATAGAATAGGGGAAAGACTTTCTCCTCAAACGTCTAAATGTGTTGGTTTAACATCTTATGCTTTATCTAATAAATTAAAAATAATATTGAAATATCAGCGGATTAGGATAAGTCATGCGGATGCGGGGCGGATAACAGTCGTGCGGATGCGGATAACGTTTTGTTTATCCGCGCAGGGCTCTACCTATCAAGAACTGCGTTGTGAGCAGCATTTTCATTAATGAATTTTAACAAATGAAAGTCAAAGTTAACTTTAACATAAGTGTCACATGAAGCTATTCTCAGAATTCACTTGGCAAACACAATACAACCGAATATTGCAAATCTAGTTGCATTGAAATCGAAAACATGAACTACGTAAAGATGTGACCTGTTGATGGTTTTATAAAGTAATAAAGCAGGTAGTATGATTCGAAGGATTTGTTATAGCTTCTGATTATCGTTGGTTACTAATGTCCAATTCAATGCCACGCACAACGTTGCCTGTCCTCCCGCCAGCTCGCTACCGCAACAACTTCCTCGCTTGCGGCCATGCCTCGACACCCACAACCCCCGATTCACTAAGAAAAGGCAGTGGCACTAGTGTGGCATTTTCCCTGGACAGGCCTGATCTAGAGTGAATGAAGTAATAGAAAAATCAGCTTAAAATAAGTACAGTATTCATATGATACTACAGTCGAACTTGGATAACTCGAAGTTTTTCTCCGGTCCCTTGAATTTCCTATAAGTTACTGACAATGCAAAAAAATCGTGGTTAACTCGGAAGTTTTTTGGATAACTCGAAGTTTTGGTTCCGGAAGTCATAAAGATTTGTTTGGCTGAAACAAGTTTTGTCAGTTTCAAGCCCAGTCCCAGTTTGATATTTGGTTCCGCTCAAGGTCAGCAAGCGCATCTCTCTTTCTCTCTCGCTTTCCCCCCTCTTGCTTCCACAACACCTCGGAAGGGATGCAGACTTCGTAGGTCAATTTCGGTGTTCGTGGACGATCGGCAAAGTTCGGATAGCGTTTCTTCCCCCTCCCCTGCTTCGTCAGCGTGCGGCGAGTCTTCCAAGCCGGTGTCTTAACAGGCAAGTGAGCGTTTGGTTACAATCACAGCACGGTTGGTTGGTTCCCTAGTTTAGGGGCTGCGACGCGGTGATGTAGCCCCGTGTACTTTGGGTGTGTGTAGAATCTGTCTGATAACCGGTGTTAATTGTGATGACTGTACTAGTGTGTGTATCTGTTTTTTTTTTTTTAAATTCAAGTATGGACTGCAACTCTGAAATTTTCAAATAGTTCCTACTTTTGCCGCCCAACGCCACCGTCAACGACTACTAGGCCTAGTTCAGAACTTAGCTACTAGACGCCACCGCAGTCGGCTCTTGGCAATGAACCTATACAATTTAGTTTCACACAGGTGTAATTAGTGGAAAGTTCTATAACATGCCATAAATCTATGACATGGGACCGCTGGCTTTACTTTCCCTCTGAAGGAAGGCATACTGAGGGATTTTTAACACTCTTAAAAAATCCGACGACTTTGGCCGGGTTTGAACCCGCTATCTTGGGCATAGAAGCTCAGCAAGCTACCAACTACGCCACCGAAGCCGCAATCACAGCATGTGAGCCGGATTAAAATGCAAATTTTTTGTAGGTTACCATGTCTCTTTCAAAACCAAGTCGCTCAACATCCGACTCAAAGCTGAAGACACTGACGCAAGTCGAGAAGATTCAAGTCTTCGAGGAAGCTGTGCTGGGCCTGTTTTTAAGGCTGTTTTTCATTATTATACACCCTACCCCCTCCCAAATGACCGCAATGGATAACTCGAATTCGTGGATAACCCCAAGTTTTTTTCAGCCCCTTGAGCTTCGAGTTATCCAAGTTCGACTGTACTTAGAGGGAAGAATAAGAACTAAACAAGAACTGCCTTTCTCCAGCATCACTTGAAAAATGATGTTTTATGCATGTTGTAAGACTGTTCTAAACACATCCATTCTATTGCCTACGATTCCAACAATACATCAAACCTAATGGAAGGCCAACTACGCTCGTTAGGAAATGATATCTGCAAGGACTCCCGCAAGTGTCACGGCGATCTGTGTGATCAAACTTGTTCCTGCACGTAATACTATTGACAGGCAGGGGATTTGAATCACACTGAGTTAGTTATTGTTTTAAGGGGTGGAACTACAAGGTCATCTGCCCCTCTTAACATAGATTAAAATATACAAATTTGGAATGGAATTTAAAATTTAGAAGTGGATACCTAAATTTGAAAATACCAAAAATTGATAAAACAAAAAAATAAATAAAACTAATTATTATAAAAATAAAACAAAAATTACAGAAGAACAAAAATCATTCAAAAACGAACAAGTGGTTGAACCAATGGTCACTGGAAAATTTAGATTGCTGGCCCTAACCCACTCTCACTTATAAAGCAGACGAGATCAGCAGCCACCATGTCATCAGCTAATGTAAGTTTGAATGTCATCTGCAAACCAACGTTTCTTCGTAAGTCAGCAAGATCCACATACTCGGTTAGAATCTGGGCCACGGTGTATACGAATCTACAGTTACAAAGTGGGGGGGTCTTCCCTTCTCATTAGGTACGAGTAGGTGGATCTTGTATGACCTATGACTGGTTCCAATTGACAAGCAAGAAAGATGAAGAAGGGGTAGAGACAGGTCTGCCAGTCTTCACAAAGTAATGATTTAAAATGTCCCTTCCCGATCTGTCAGATAAGCCCCGACTAATTCCAGGTTAAAGAAAGCTTTCCAGTCTGTCAACCCAAATTGTGCCCAATTACATTAGGTGGGAAACAAGTATTTACATGCCTTAACCTGAAAGAAATAAGATATTATTACAAAATAACACGCTTTTATGTACCAAATGGGGTACTTAATTGGAAGACATGTTTCGATCGTCAATCAGTCCGAGGATAGCTTTGTACAAGAACGGACGCTACATAGGATTCAAGTTACTACCAGGTAAGTTGACATAACCTTATTCCGTTCTAGTGCAGTTTTGTGTATTCACCACATCGAGATAAATAACCATACAATTACATGGTGTCCACAAAATTTTCAATGTCAATTTTCCTGACCATTTTTCAACAAAATTCCTGACACGCGAAGTCGTAACATCGGAAAAAAAAGTTTATTGAGCAAATATATATATATCTTTTTATTAGCAGCCTCCACCATCCCCATAGCTGCCCAATGCTCGCCTCTTAATCATTTAAAATACAAAATAAAGTAAATTATAATTCAATAATACATAAATCAAACTACTTAATAACCTAAACTATAGTGATGAGGTCGCCACATCCCTACGCCACCGCCAAAAAAGCGTACAATAAATAGGAAAAAGTTGTTTTTACTATGATGTACTGTAAAAATGGAAACTTACCATAATGTCCAGTAAGTAATTGCTTTTTATCTTCAGAAATTAGTTGAAATAGTCACATCAAAATATGGCTGTAAAACACAAAATACCGTACGGTTAATTTAAAATTCCTGACTTTCTAATCCTTTTTGCCATTTTTTCACACTTTTTCCCGACCAAAAACAAAATTCCTGACTATTCCTGCCTGTGGACACCATGAATTAGGCCACTAGTTTAAATAGGAATGGTTGATTTAGAACATAAATAACAAAATAATGTAGAAAACATCATTCCTGAAGTTAGTCACAATGAATAATTAGTTATTATTTTAAGGGGATTAGTCACAATGATTATAAATCAATAATCACAGGTTAACACACTTAAACGACATTAATAATAACGGAACCATACTATCTGTAAATAAATTGGATGCGTTACAAAAGTTTTTACAAACTTATGTTATCTAAACATTGTATATACTATATTTGTGCATAAGTGTAATTCATAAACATCATACACATTAACCCTCTCAGTGCCACGCGCCGATCAGATCGGCTCTCGCTGCTTGCGCCAAAAGTGCCAAAGCCGATTCAATCGGCGCGCTATGTCCGTGATTATTTCATACTGTAGGAAAGGTGAGGTTTCAAGCTTGCCTGTGATGTGTTTACTTTTTTCCTTCGAAGTCCGTTATGCAATAGGTTTGAGTTTGTATTCATGCCCTCCCTTTGCGCTCCCCAAATCACGCGCGTTCCTGCCAAAATTGAGGTGCAGTTGTTTTCTGCCTACAGATGTATCTAAGAACTTTCTACAGCTGGAAACGTAGTGGTTCTTTGAATATGACTCTTAGGTGTCCTTAATTTAGGTGCAAAACTGATTTCTTACAACAAAATGAAATATTTTACAATTATCTGAATAACCTCAATTAAAAAGGTTTAGATGCCGTATTTACTTTTATGAACATGTATGAAAGAATGAAGTATTGGCCATAATGCAAAGCAAAAATAATGATTACTTCAAATAGTCTGCACGACCATTGAAAATGGCTTGGCATTCTTGGCAAGGATTTCATGAAATGAGTCGTCTAGTATCAAAACCGGCCAAGTCACAAAATTTACGAAAATGAGTTAAGGTTATCAATTTGAAGTCGACGTATAGCACTATCAGGCGAAACAAGAATATGCTTCAAAATCGTCCATGTCTTAATGTTACAGAGCACTGAATTCTTGGTCGTGCAATAAAATGGGCCAAGTCATGCAGTCAGTGCATTCATAACCGGCCATGTCAAAGAACGAGTAGCGATCTTCATGTCGCAGCATTATTGTTTGGAATCTTGCGTTGTTAGATTATGCAAGAATGTGATAATATCAGTAGGCAACATTGTTCCTTATATTGCATACTCTTCGAAGCCATAATAATTTGTATTTTGTTCGTTTGCAACACTGGCTGCCGTATTCGCGGGCTTCTTACCGCATTGGCGCGAAAGCAATCGTATATCCAGTGTGCTCGTATTTTGTCATTATTGTGTAGTGTAACGTGTATATTGTTCCTATTTTAATAAGTGACTCATTTTCTTTTACTGTGTTCAAGATCTAAGTGAACTACTAACTTTTAATGATATAATACCTATTTTGTATTCTCCTCAGCTTCCTGATGTTCATCTTCATATATTACTATCCAATTTAAGCAGAATGCTTTCGTTTTCATTGCAATAAAGACAGGTAATTACAATGTCAATTTATTTTAATTTAATTGCCTTTTTTCACTGGAGTTTGGAATTTAAAAAGAAAAGTTTTCCCAAAAAAGACTAAAATTATACCAAATTGCAACAAAAACGGCCAAGTCAAAATTAATATTAGCAAAAAAAGATGGGTTCATTATGAATCAGATTTCTCAAAATAGCAGAACTTAAATATTAAACCATTACGGATATAACTATGCAATAAAATCTTTTTTGACCACCATTGCTTTGTCTAGAGGTTTTTCATCCATACTGAAAAATATGCCTTCAGTGACTTGGCCGGTTTTGATACTAGACGACTCAAATGGCTTGGCACTAAGAGGGTTTACTAAGCCTAAGTGAGCAGGATCTGAAGATGAACGCTTGACATTCGAAACATGTAGACCTACCCCATTTTGTACATAAATGTGTATCATCTTATTTCCTTCAGGTTAGGGCAAGTAAATACTTGTTCCTGTCTAATGTAATTGGGCACAATTTATGTTGACCGACTGGAAAGCTTTCTTTATTAAAATAAGCGTCTCCATTTATTAAAAACGGGGGACTGTGCTCTGTACGTCAACAAAGTTTACCCCGTGGAGGTTTGCCTGTTCCCCTATTGAGTGCGTCCCCAGGTGGCGGATCGAGAGACTCATCGGACTTGCGGGAAACGGTAACGCTGTATGGAACCTCTCTCATTCAAGAAAAGTTTCTCAAGTACTGAAATTAACAGTGAAGGAGACAAGAACCTGTCATATACACTTCCACTTGGATAATATATGATTTTCATACCTTTCCAGGGGACAATACCAATTGAAATTGCCGTCCATTATCACTAGTGCACTGTCAATGTGCGTCTTTGTTTCTCGTTCATTGATCAACTGCAGCCATAACAGTCAGGCACTTGCCGACAAACTTCAACTTTGACAAGTATCTCGACTGAGGATGTTCAAGGAAACGTGATTCTGCCCACCGAGACCGAGCAACCTAGCAACAGTGGTGTTCTTTTTTCATGAATATATTAAGGCTGTGTCCCAGTACTCAAGTTGATAACTATTGACTAGCTGCTAGCAACTACTCACTATGTGCTGCGGAGATTTGGGAAATGTCTACTCGATTCATGGCTTCCTTCATAGACGTGTTCTGAAACGCACAGGGTTTACATTCCGGTGTCATCATCATCTTGTACAATTTCCAGCCCCAGGCTGGGTCTGTTTGGAACATAAGCCTCGCCACTTAGTCCTTTCTTCCCACCACTTCTCCGCTGTCACTCTGGTCCAGGCCTCGCCTCTCTTCTTTACACATTTCTCCACTCCATTCAGCCTTCTATCTCTTGGTCTTCCCCTTGGTCGTTTCTTCTGCATCTGCATCTCATGTATCCTCTTAGGAATCATCTTCTCTTCCATTCTCTTTTAAGTGTCCATACCACCTCAGTCTTGATGTCTCAATCCTACCTTGCAAGGGCTCCTCTTTCACTATTTCCCCGACCTTTTCATTCCTCACCCTGTCTCTTCTTGTTACTCCGATCCTACTCCGCAGGAACTTCATTTCACTTGCCTGTATTCTGCTTATGTCTCTTTTCTTCATTATCCACGTTTCTGATGCACAGGTCAGTATCGGGATGTAGTAGCTTCAGTATAACACTTCTTTGCTTTTTGTGGGACATCTTTATTCCACACCAAACTCCTAATGCTTCTGCCTGTCTGCCACGTTCCGTAATCTCTTTGTCATTTCTTCCATTTTCCTCCTTCACCAGCAAGTGTTATCCCACTCATTGGTCTGTCCCTTTTCCTGGTCGTTAACAGGATCTCACATTTACTGATGTTGAACTTCCATCCGTACTCTCCCACCGTTTCTTCCCAAGCCTTCAGTTGCTCCTGAATTTCCTCCTTGTTTCTCCAGACCATGAGATCATCTGCAAACACCATTGCTTTCATCTTATCTTCTCCTATCTTTCCTGCTACCCGTGTCATTACCTCGTCCATAACCACAATTAAGAGAAGGGGTGACAGTGCACTAACCTGTTTCAGGCCACTCATTTGTCTGAACCAGTCTGTTCTTTCCCCTCCAACTTTCACACAACTCACACTTCCACAATACATCTCCTTCACTCTGCCTACAGTCCCTTTTTCCACTCCCATGTTTTCCATTGCTTCCCAATCCTTCTCCCTACACACACTATAAATTCTTTGTACAAGTCGACAATCAAGCAACAACTTTCGTTCACTAGCTACTACAGACTTGATTGCTATGTGCTAAGCAGTTTTGCATCATGACTTCAGACGTCACATCCGGAATATTAGTCGACTATCTAGTTCACTACGGCTGAAAATGTAGTACTGGGAGACATTTCTCGTTCGAGTATGAATGCTCATTCATCTGACAAATACCGATTTCCTTGCATTATCGTATTTTCTTAGCCTAAAATTTGTGGAAGGGAAGCAAGGTGCAACGATTATGCAAGTTGAAAGAAGAAAATCATATTTTTAAAAAATATACTGAAATTGTTATTTGCTGCATGCTTGGGAGCTTTCTTAGAGTCTCAGCACCCTCAAATGCCAGCTGACTGTGCCAGGATTCGATCCTGCAACCTTTAGTTGTCGAAGAAACGAAGTGAAGCAAACATTTTGATGGAATATGTCACTTTATTACGGAAAAACACCTGTTTGGGAAATGACTTTCTAGCATACACTTTCTAATGGTGAAACATGAATTATGAAATACAGATCAATGTAAGAAAAAATTGTTTTTGTAATTTTTTAGAAAATGGAGAAACATGTATTGAGGAATATGGATCAATATAAAAATGAACATTTCCTACAAAAACATGTCACTGACAAGTATTTATTTAAAAAAAGAAAAGTCTCGAATACTGAATTCAGTTTCAGGTCTTGTGACAAAATAATATGGAATTATCATGGAATATATATTATGTTTTGAACACACACACACACGTACATAAACACACTTTGGAACAGAGGACAACAAGAAAAGAAAAGAACAACATTAATTATCCATGGTTTCCATAGCTTCGTCACCACCTTCCGCCTCCATATCATCTTCCTCGCCTTCCTTCTTCTCAGGCATCTTCTCGTATGCCTTGTCGAGGGGGGAAACCACGACCCCATCCCATACCGACATTTCAGTTGCGATTCCTACAATAAGACATGTCACCATAAAATAGTATCAGTAGGGAAATAACATAATTGGAGGAGTAAGAGCAACTTTAGGTGGATCACAAAACTAAAGGAAGACATGAAGACAGTTACATAAAATAATAGAAGACTTAAAATACAATACGGACCCACTAAAGATATTGAAAGACAAACACACTACGCTACAGACAAAGATCAAATGAGGATAGGAAGAGTGATTCCAGAGGAAGATAAATTAAGCTCACAGAGGATGAACAAGTATTGGGTGGATAAAAGAAGGAAAAACCTGAACCATAAACCTGACTATTTTATACAGACCATAAAATTAAAATACCGTATGTACCCGAATAATCCCTGCACCCTCATTTTTGGATGGAAATTAAAAAAAAAAAAATTGTTGTTGGTTTTGTCACTATTTTAAACAAAAATGTATACTATTAACACTGTAATACAGTAAAACTCTGTTAAGAAGTTCCCGCATAAAAAGTTTTTCCACTTAAGACGTCTGATATTCTCGGTCCCGTGATCGGGCCCATAAGATACATGTATATTTTTCCCGTATAAAGTGTTCCTGCATAAGAGGTTTTCCTGGTTAAATAGATCAGATTTTGTATCCCCTTAAAAAGTATAAGACGTTCACTGGAGACAACTGACTTTTTTTATAGAATCAAAACTCGCCAATCTTCGTGAAGATGCTTCCGTTCCGAGTGTTGGTGGGTTTCCAATGAATCATCTGACCGGGCCAACTACGTCATGGCTACATGACGTCACGCCATTACAGCAGCAGCTCATTGGACAGTGTTAACCTTGAAACATGTGTGCGGGCTTTGTGGAAAATCACAACAGCTCACTTGCCGGCCGCGGTAGATCGCCTTCTGTTTAACTAGGAGGATGCAATATTACACAATACAGAGTTCGAAGCGGTTGGGCGGCAGAGTTTGCGCGGGCAGCCCGCTTCCTGTTCGACCGTGCCTTTACCGATGCCATGCTATCACGCAAGTAACGAAACTCACGCTTGTGTTAAGCTTGCGTGACCGGTCAAGCCATTAGACGGAAATAAACAAGTAGGCTACACCCGAACAAGCACCATAATAGCCGATACTCGCACGTGGCAGGCAATTTAAATCTTTAAAATTTGGATGACTCAATTAATACCCGCACCCCAAGTTTTCATGTCCGATTTTGTATAAAAATGTGCGGGTGGTATTCGGGTATATACGGTAAATAAATAAAAGACATAGCAGATACTAACCCAAATAAAAATAGAAGTCCAGAGTACAACTCGATTTACACGACACCCAATAGCTGAGTAACGGTGAAATACCTTAGCAGCACCCATCAAAACACTCAGGGTAACTTACATGAAAAGTCCTAAGTAAAACATGGATTGGTATGGAGATGGGCATCAAAAAGATGAAAGGGATGTTTTTAGGGTAAAAATGAGTAGATTGCCATGTACGAAGCCCCTTAATTGCATCATCATTGCAAAAATTCTGCATACTGACAAAATTGTAGACAAGTGAAGCCAATGCGCTAACAAACGTCTATGTAACATTTCATACATATTGAGAAAAACGGCAATAAAGGTGACTACTGTCCGTGGGACAGTGATACGCTTGGGGTGAAGAAAAAAAGTTTTTTTATTGTTTTTGAATAATTACTATGTGGATAAGTCAAATACGTTGAAAAAATGTCTTAAAATGTGCATGTTATGACACTTTTTATAATCATGTTACTCTTTGAAAAGAAACACACCCATTTTCTTGGTTCATACTTTTGCGGATAATTTCTGAACTACCGGTGGTAAATTTCCGAGGCATACAGAATAGCATTATTTTAAGTTAAATGTTATTGTAATGTTTGAACCTTCTTAATGTTTTAGTCTGTGAAAATAATGTTCCTTTTAATATAAAACTTGAATGAACTAGTTTCTTTGCCAGGGCAAGGTAATTTTCAATAAGTTTCAAAATACAACAATGGTGCTTATCCTTTTAGTATTTCAACATAATAATTTGCACAGATAAGCTTAGTAATACACAGTTGACAACACCAGAATAGTCTCTTGACTAGAATGTGTTCAATATGTGTAGGGGCCTTATTTTTTGGTGAATTTAAACTGTCCATCTCTGTGTTAAAAATGACACTATTTCGGTGGGTATTTCGCGAAATAAATTGTCACAATGATCGATGTTTCTTTTGAAATCTTTCTTATAGTATGGGGTAAATCTAACCAAGTATGGGCCGGTTCTACCACATCCGGGTAAAGGGGCCGATAACTTGCCCGTCGGAATAAGTAAGAATTTCCGTTCGACCATCAACGGGTAGCGCTATCGGCGGTATAAACGTAGTCTATCCGAAATATAAATTGTCGGGTGCATCGAGAGGCCGATAAAGCATTTACTAGCCAGATTTGATCCGCACGTGAGTGTTTCTTTGCATCATATCTACAGGGCCCTATTTCATAAAACTCGACAGGTCCGACAATTGTCACAATTTGACATAATTGTCAATATGTCGCGACACTTCTATTCGACAATATATCAGTGTGTGACAGGAGAAATATTGTAAACTTTACGCCTGTCACAGAGGCCGTTTCTTAACCTTGACAATTTGTCAACTCCACCTGTCGAGGATATGTACACTTCGATAGTTCCGCGAATCGATAATGTACAATATTGATTTACACGAACTGCTCAACGCACGATTATCAAATGAAGGATTCACTATTCATTAAAACATTAATGTGATAATTACAGCTTCTAAAAATACATAAAAAGTCAGCCATTTATCTTTCTTGACAATCGCCATATAAACTACAATTCAGGCACGACCTGAAACCGTGCCGCTCCGATGCACAAGAAATGTTTGTTTCGCCCACGGCACTATTTGTAGTAAATAATTATATTATGAAATGTCTACGATCAAGGGAACAATTAAATATTTAAAATATGATATATACTGGATAAATTTCGCACTCTCATTAAGAGCACATGTTTTTGTTGTTGTTGGCACGGAATACTATTCCTTTCCGCGGCCGTTGTAATACTCGTGCCGTCCTCTTCCACGACCTTGATAGCAGCTTCCATTTGCTGAATATCGTAGGCTAACTGAGAAATGTGCGTTTCGACATATTACTTGAAAGCAAAGATTTAGTCTAGAATATATTTTTCATCACAACTTAAAAAGAATCCCCTTTAGCTCACCTAAAAACCCTAGGCCTAGACCTATTGATGATAGTAATAATAATAATAACAATGTTATTTGTTTTAAGTCTCTTTGAACTACTGCGGCTTTTGGAAACCCCGGGGTGCTGGAATTTTGCCCCGAAGGGGATCTATAACGTGCCAGTAAATCTACTGACACAGCTCCCTCGCATATGCGCACCCTCAAATTCCAGATGACTGAGCCAGGATTCGATGCTGCAACAGCAGGCGAGAACGTTACCGCTGAGCCACGCAGCCAGCGTAGACCTACGACCGTCAAAGAGACAGATCTACATAATATCAGCACACTGTAAATGTTTATTGGTTCTGAAGCGTTAACACAAACTTTAACATTATCGTGCACTAGTGTTCGTCACGCATGTGCTCTAAATGTCGTCAGCAATGATCAAACGACAATTTAATTAATGCAGGGTGCTTTAGAACTACATTATAAGTATATTGCCGCTGTTAGTTAGGTCTTACAAGGAGATATGACAATGTGCCAGTTTTCGTCACAAATGACGAGCATTGGTAAATTGTTTTTTAAACCAGTATTTCTAGGAACGTGAGCACGAAATAGCAAATCACATATGTTATAGAAACAATTACAGAGGTGCCAACCTTTGAAGTGGGTTATCAGTAATCCTCTTATACTGCCGCCCCTCCCCCCACTGAAAAATTATTTTCACGTCAAATCCAAAGCATGCTCCTCCCTTCTTGATAATGACACCACACCACTTTGCCCTACCCGGAAGCAACCTATAGTAAAGAATATCATATTACACAATAAAATTTGCAAATTAACTGCTAGTTCTGTGATTTAAAAAAATCCTTGTAGCTTGTTCTGCACTCAGTAACTGGTTTTCCGTGAAAGTTTTCTTGCAACATACTTCCCCCTGTGATAACATTTTCGTCTTGTGAATCATAAGCGATTCCAGTGTAGATGTGCTTAATCATCATCATCATCTTGCACAGTTTCCAGCCACTGGCCGGGTCTGTTTGGAACACAAGCCTCTCCAACGTCTTCTGTCTTCCCACCATCTATCAGCCTCCACCCTTGTCCAGTCTTCTCCTCTCTTCTTCACGCTTTCTTCCACCCCCTTCAGCCACCTGTCTCTCGGTCTTCCTCTCGGTCTCTTTCCTTCCCACTTCGTCTCGTGTATCCTCCTGGGTATCCTGTTCTCCTCCATTCGTTTTACATGTCCATACCATCTAAGTCTAGACTTCTCTATACCATCCTGTAATGGTTCCTCCTTCATTAATTCTCTGGTCCTCTCATTTCTTATTCTGTCCATCTTTGTAGCTCCAATACTGCTTCTCAAGAACCTCATCTCACTGGCCTGTATTTTGCTCTTCTCCCTTCCTTTCATAACCCAGGTCTCCGAGGCATACGTCAGGATAGGGACATAGTACGTCCGATATATGATCTTTTTGCTGTTCTGAGGGACATCCTTGCTCCATAACATGCTTCTCACACTCCTCCGAAATGCTTCTGCCTGCCTCCCCCGCTCATTTATTTCTCTATCGTTTCTTCCATTCTCTTGTATCAGGCTTCCTAGATACTTGAAACTCTCCACTTTCTTCAGCTGTTCCCCACCAATTGTTATTCCCGTTGTGGTTCTTTCCTTCATCCTTGTTGTGATCACCATCTCACTCTTATTTGTGCTAAATTTCATCCCATATCCTTGTATTATTCCTTCCCACACGTCCAACTGTTCCTGTACCTCCTCTTCCTTGTTTCCCCAAATCATCAAATCATCTGCAAACACCATTGCTTTCATCTTTCCTTCCCCAATTACTTGTGCCACTCGGGTCATTGAATTCTGTCTGTTTTTTCCTAACAACACTGAAAATTCTTTCTGTGGGGGAGTTACTGTGAGATACAAGTAATATTGCAAATATCACTTTACTTAAAGTTTTATACTTGAACTATCCACTTTCGTTTTTAAGCTCAGCAATTTTGCCCCAGGTTACATCAATTCTAGTTCCTTGTAGAAGATATTCAGGGAAAGTATCACACTAATAAACAGCAAATTCCTCTTCAAGTTTGTCATGTTCACTTTCCTTGACCAAACTTGGAAATCTTTGAACAAAATAATCAAGCGATGAATAGGAAACCTTCATTCTAAGAGAAATATCGAGATGATACACGATCGGCGCTGGCCTCAGCCATTTGACGAGATTCCCGTAGTTTTCACGATAGAACATGAAAAAAAAAAAAACGCTATTTACATAATTCGTGTCACTTTTAGCCGATCGACGAGATTTTGATTGTCCTTGATGTGGGAACGGGAAATTATAGCATAGTTACGCAATCGGTGCCACTTACTGTAGTTTGACAAGAATCCAGTTGTTCTAGTCATCGAATGCGGAGAAATATCGCGATGTATTGCAATCGCTGCCGCTTTCGGTCGTTATACGAGAATCACGATGTCCTCGCGGTTGGTCACTGAGTACGGGATAATGTGCAATCGGCACCGCATCCGGCCGTTCAACGATTGTCTGCCTGTCTATCTGTTCTGGCAGAATGGCGGAGGCAAGCTCGAGGTTGGGCATGGTTAAAATTCACGAGCAGTTATGGACATGTTGTATGGTCGGCGCCATGATTCCCACTATCCCTATGCTGTGGTTGGGAGTTCACGGTGGATCACGAGGAGAAATGAGTATCGCGATGCTACGTAGACTGTCATTTCTAAAAGGGTTGAAGCACATCTCGCTCCCCGTACGCTTTTAAGTATATGGTCATGGGAAAATGGCGAGTAAGTTTCGGAATGTTTCGTGATGGGCGCCCAATCACCTTTGACAGGATTCCCGCAGTCCTCGTGGTTACAAGTTCACGATTGGGCACGGGTTTTATGATTTTACGCAACTGGCATCAATCTCGGTCCATTCCCGCAGGCAAGTCGTGCAGTCAGCCGGCCGTCTTGAGCATGTGAGTTCGGAGGATGAACGTTCGAAGTAGGTATCGAATATTACGAATTATTCTGATAGGATTGCATGAATAATACGACAAGAGGGCACATTTTCTTTCGAATTCGAATCATACAAGTTATACAAGTTTTCGAAATAACCGGTTAAATTATCCGATGGGACCAAAGTTCGAAGGAAAAGTCGACATAACGGAATTTTGAATTAACCATACTGGATGTCGCAAATTTTCGAGATGGATAGATTTTTAAAATAAATGTATTTCGAAGCATTTTCGGGATTCTTTTTTCGAAACTGTATAATTTTGCAAGATTGCGACATTAAATTATTTCGCGTTATTTCTGGATTTCATTTTGAGATAGTCTCCAAATTCAGAGGTCAATAACAGAAATGAGAGGTCTCTGTTGAGTTTCGGAAATGTCCGCGAATAAACGTCTCGCGGAAAGTGAGGTTTCCTAATAATACAGAAAAATATTTCACACAAAACTAGAAACTCTTCTCGATACCGAAATTATACGTTGGACCGATGTATACCACTCAAGGTATCCTCAGTTTGCATATCCTTGAGGTCGGGAACGGGGAAATATAGCATACGCAATCGGCTCATTGCAATCTGTGAGCCAAGCGGCGTGAGTTAAGACGATTTAAACCGACCTCGGCGAATTTTTGTTACCTCCAACTATGCAGACATAAAAGTTAGCTACTTTTACTTTCGTTACCTGTTTGTAAAATTAACTACTTTTTTGTTACTTTTGTTACTTTTCGTTAACGGTAGACACCCTGCAACTTTCCTTTAATTTTTTTCATAGAAATGTTTTTTTTTTTTTTTTTTTTCGTGATGTCACTTTTCCGTAATAATTTCCCCTTCGATCGTAGTGCCGTAATCGTGATCTGAAATCCGTAATAGTTGGCACTTCTGCAATTACCAACTATATCACACACTTACATTTTAAAATGTCGGAACATAACACTTATGCACATAATTAACTCATGTGCCTACTTCGCACATACAAGGAGCAATACGCCGCGTCAAGACAGCTCAACTCACACGAGATGTTTGACGCTGGGAATTACCTATTACATCACACGCATGATTTCGCAAAGTTGCTTCTTATCGGCAACAAAGGTATGACGAATCACGTAAGACTTCGTGCGTTGAGAATGACCCGTTCACATCCTTATTATATGTACTTACTAGCAGGTACCCGCGACTTCGCTCGCGTCATAGTCGTGTCATTTTTATTCAAAGAAATGCAGGTTTAACCCCGTTAACAGCCCTTTAGAACCTGAATATCCAAAAATCCCTCCTTAGTAGTCGTTTTCGACACACAACAAACATATCCCCAAAATATCATTCTTTTAACTTTAATAGTTTTGGTTGGTCGATGAGAGTGAATATCCAAAAATCCCTCCTTAGTGGACGTTTTTCTTCCAGAATTTCACCCCTCCCCCATGGGCCCCATAAATTGGATTTATGAAAAAACGGTCGAACACCTATTTATTGAATTGTTTAGTTATTTTTAAGCTGATTGTTTTCCTCTGAGTTTCACACACCTCACTTATGTCGTTTAAGGGATACACGCTCCGTTAGGAATCCTTCAACCCCCACTTTTTACCCCTTTAACTCATAATATACACCAAATCGATAAAACAGACATGTGTCAGCTTATTTTTGATGATTAGTTTATATGCCAAGTATCACATCCCCAAATGAAACCACTCGTGAGATATTGTTATTCAATGAAATGCACTTTTACCCCCTTAACACCCCTTTAGAACCTGAATACCCAAAAATCTTTCCTTAGTGGACGTTTTCGACATACAGCATATCCTCAAAATTTCATGTTTCTAACTTCAATGATTTTTGGCTGGGTGATGATGAGTGAGTGAGTGCCTAAGGACATTTTCTTCCATTTATTTTTGAGAATTTCACCCCTCCCCATAAACCCCTTAAATAGTATTTATGAAAAAAAAGCACTCGAACACCTATTTACTTATTTTTAAGCTGATTTGTTCTGCTGAATTTCAAACTTCTCGCTAATGTCGTTTAAGAGATACACGCTCCGTTAAGAATCCTTCAACCCCCCCAATTGTCACCCCTTTCACCTCATAAGATACACCATATCGATAAACCCTTAGACATATGTCTGCTTACTTTTAATGATTAGTTTATATGCCGAATATCACGTCCCCAAATGAAACAACTCGTGAGATATTGTTATTCAATGAAATGCAAGTTTAACCCCCTTAACACCCCTTCAGAACATGAATATCCAAAAATCCATCCTTAATGGACGTTTTCGACATACAACGAACATATCCCCAAAATTTCAAGTTTCTAACTGCAATAGGTTTGGCTGGGGGATGATGAGTGAATATCCAAAAATCTTTCCTTAGTGGACTTCTTTCGCCAGAACTTCACCCCTCCCCATGGGCCCCTTAAATTGGATTTATGAAAAAATGGTCGACCACTTATTTACTTATTTTTCAAGCTGATTTTCCCCCCGAGTTTCATACTTGATGACCCTGTCTTTTAAAAGATACTTGCTCCGTTAGGAATCCTTCGAACCCCACTTTTCACACATACACCTCATAATATACACTACATCGGAAAACCCTCAGACATGTGTCTTCTTATTCTTAATGATGAGTTTATATGCCAAGTATCGCATCCCCCAAGGAACCCAATCGGGAGATATTGTTATTCAATTAAATGCAGGTCCACCCCCTTAACACCCCTTTAGAACCTGAATATCCCAAAATCCTTCCTTGGTGGACGTTTTCGACATACAACGAACACAACCCCAAAATTTCGTGTTTCTAACTTCAATAATTTTGGCTGGGCGATGATGAGTGAGTGAGTAAATCAGGACAATTTCTTTCATTTATTTTTCAGAATTTCACCCCTTTCGTGAATCCCTTGTATTGAATTTATGAGAAAAAAAAAAGTCGTCGGACACCTATTTACTTTTTTTTAAGCTGTCACATCCCCAAAGAAACAAATCATGAGATATCATTATTCAATCAAATGCACTTCACCCCCTTAACACCTCTTTAGAACCCGAATAAACAAAAATTCTTCCTTAGTTGACGTTTTCGACATACAGCGAACATATTCCCAAAATTTAATGTTTCCAACTTCAGTAGTTTTCGCTGGGTGATGATGAGTCAGGACATTTCTTTCAATTATTTTTACCAGAATTTCACCCCTCCCCATGGGCCCCTTAAATTGGATTTATGAAAAAACGCTCGAACACCTATTAACTTATTTTTAAGCTGTATTTTTCCCCGAGTTTGATGAGTTAGTCAGTCAGATAAGACACTTTCTCTCCTTTTTTCCCCCCCAGAATTTCACCCCACCTCATTGGCCCCTTAAATTAAATTTATGAAAAAACGGTCGAACACGGATGTACTTATTTTTAAGCTGATTTTCTCCCCGCCGAGTTTCAAATTTCTCACCTAAGTCGTTTAAGAGATACACGCTCCGTTAGGTATCCTTCAACCCCCACTTTTCACCCCTTTCACCTCATAATATACACCACATCGAAAAACCCTCAGACACGTGTCTTCTTATTTTTAATGATGAGTTTATATGCCGAGTATCACATCCACAAATGAAACCATTCGTGAGATATTGTTATTCAATGAAATGCAGGTTTAACCCCCTGAAGACCCCTTTAGAACTTGAATATCCGAAAATCCTCCCTTAGTGTACGGTTTTGACGTACAACAAACATATCCCCAAAATGTCATGTTTCTAACTTTAATAATTTTGGCTGGGCGATGATGGGTGAATGAGTCAGGACATTGTCTTTCTTTTTTTTTTTTTTTCAGTATTTCACCCCACCCCATGAACCCCTTAAATTTTATTTATGGGAAAAAAAAAAAAAAAAAAAAACTGTCGAACACATATTTACTTATTTTTAAGCAGTTTTCTCTTCCTGAGTTTGAAGAGTGAGTCAGTCAGTCAATCGGTAAGGACACTTTCTTTCCTGTTTTTCCACCAGAATTTCACCCCTCCCCATGGGCCCCTTAAATTGGATTTATGAAAAAAAAAACGGTCAAACACCTATTTCCTTATTTTTAAGCTGATTTTTTAACTCCTCGCCTATGTCTTTTAATAGATACACCCTCCGTTAGGAATCCTTCAACCCCCACTTTTCATCCCTATCACCTCATAATATACACCACATCGAAAAAACCCTCAGACACTTGTCTTATTTTAAATGAGTTTATATGCCGAGTATCACATCCCTCAATGAAACCAAGCTGGAGATATTGGTATTCAATGAAATGCAGGTGTATCCCCTTAACACCCCTTTAGAACCTGTATATCCAAAAATCCTTCCTTAGTGGGCGTTTTCGACTTACAACGAACATATTCCCAAAATTTCATGTTTCTAGCTTTAATAGTTTTGGCTGGGCGATGATGAGTCAGTCAGGACACTTTGTTTTATATAATAGATATACGAGAGTGACGATTACTGGCTCAGTGACGAAAACCGGTACTGTTACCTTAAAACTGATGTTACTTTTCTCCCTAAAAACCCTTGGCAACCTCATTATGTATTCATCACTGCTCTCACTACTACTGCCGCTGATTAATGGTTCCATTCCAATGATTCTGAAACACTATTACACTAATAAAACCTGAAATATCCAAATGGCGCTCACAATACAACAGCGAGGTTATGGTAATGGTAGGATTCGACATGTAACAAGGTGCCTGTCAAGTTTTCGATGACAATTTGACAATTGTACAACACTGGTTGACATATTTGTTAGTTCATAAAGGAAAACTTGTGACATATTTGTCAGATTTCTACCTGTCAACTAACAACTTTATAAAACAGATTTCCGACAATATGTCACGACAATTTACATACTTGTCGCGACATATTTGTCGAATTGTCATGCTTTGAGAAACGGAAACTTGTCGAACTATCGAATTGTCGGACATTTTATGTCATCTGACATATGTCGACTTGTCAAGTTTTATGAAATAGGGCCCAGGTATGTTGTACATAACCTCTTCATAAATTACTAATAATAAAAATAGAATTATTTGGTGATATTCTTGTCAAATAATGATATAATTACAATTAATTATTCATTTTAAGGGATGTAACTGTTACTGAGCATATTTTATTTTCAGACTAGGGACGAGCTAATTGACGTCTTGAACGTGTATAATAAGTTTTATGTCGACGACGACGACGATGCAGTCAGACGCAGACGTCCAAGGCGGATCAGAGATCGCCCCGAACACTATGAAATGTGGTCGGATGACGAATTCTTCGTCAGGTTTAGGCTGCAAAAACCAACAGTTCTATCTTTGCTGCAGTTGATTAAACATGAAATACGACCGCCTAGTGAAAGGTATGTTGAATACCGTACCAGTCATAGAATTCAAAAAACATCTCAATTACAAGGGAGCTTTTATTCATAGCCAAGTTTAAGCTAGACTCGAAATGCGGGAATGTCTAGCGCTCATATAAATTAATAAATACACCCAAGTGTGCATGAGAAATACAATGTGTACGGTACAGAACATTATTCAGGTTCTGTAGGCCTACTTGACATTGTCACCGACGTGTTTTGGTTGTAGCATAAGACATATTTGGGGCGTTGCATTATACAGAGTTTACAAACTTGTCGCCTTGAATGTGATAATTTGATTAGACATACATTTTATGATTGAACCCATGCACCGCAAGTCTCGTCACAACATGTCTGTAGCTCATATAGGCCTGTATTCAGATTGTAAATCATTGCCAGTAACATATTTCACAGGCTATTCCTCCTTGAAAAGCACTGCATTCTTGCCTAGTTTTCGGTGAATGAGGTTAGGTATGTTTTTACAGTTGCAATCCTCCGAGAACTGAATGACACGTTAGGTTATTACTGCCCGGAAATGCCGCAAGAGGTTTTGGTACTATGTATCCTGTTGAAAGGTGGGAATATATCGATAGTGCTACAAATCAATGATAGCCTAAGTGTTTGAGAAGGTAGGCCATCATGGTTAAATCACACTCAATCTAGCCTACTTAAGGTACAGGGTTTAGGGTTCATGTAAGTGTGTATTAATGTATTACCTTCCATTTATGAAATGCATAAATAAACCTCTCATGAATAATTTTCTCTCTGCATGGTGTACTATTTTCTACTACCGTATAAATATGGTTATAGTCAGCAATGAGCTATTGGGATGTGCAGGTCAGTTTTTCTTCACTGTTGTCAACTCACAGTGGTTATTTTTATTTGAAAGGCAGATGATGTAATAATATTGTGTGCAATATGAATATTTGCTACTTTACTTGCTCATGAATATTTTATGATAATGCCCAAATTCTCTATTCATTGAAGAAATGATGCCATTTCCCCGATGAATCGTCTGCTATTGGCACTACGGTTCTATGTAACTGGAACTCTGTTGGTAGCTGCAGGTGATTTCAGTGGAGTGAGCAAATATCAGCCTGCACAATAGTGAAGGAGGTAACGTGTGCTATGGCTAGGCTCCGCCCTAGGTTTGACAAGATGCCAGACACCGAAGAAGAATTACAGGACATGCAGCTTGATTTTTATAGAGTTGCTCGCTTCCCCAAAGTTCATGGAGCAATGGACTGCACGCACATAAGGATCCAGTCACCAGGGGAATAATTACTAAATATATGTCGCTGTAGGCCTATGTGCCTTTTGTTCATGGTTTAGGGTGCTAATATACAGCACTCAAGAAAAGTTTTGCATATTGTGATTTAGTGACTATTATTTTGCTGTGTGATTGGAATCACATTATACACAATGTAGGGTAATGTCATCGCGTCAGGAGATGGCAGTTCAACACGCTGAGACGGGGTGCGGGGGTCTTGCAATACGCATGCGCAGCCCGCCTATTCTAGACCTAAATATATCGGCTTCCTGCATGGCAATCGTTATCGCAGCACACAACACGCAGCCAGAGAGAAGGAATGTGCTGAGTGAGTGAAGCAAGTAGTTACTAACTTAATGTTTTCGGAATGCGCGATAAGCAGTGAGCAGGAAGACTTCTGCACAGTTCATACCCAACTGCCAACTCCTGACGTGATATCAGTATATACTGTACAAAGAAAACCAACACAGAAAAACAGCGTACAGTGCGTACTGTAAACGTGGTTGCAGTATCGTCCCAACACCCATGTGTAATCGTCATATACAAAACTTTTTTTGAGAACTGTATGATTTTCATACCGTATTTCATCATATGGGGGGCCATTAACAATTCAAAGTACCGTATTTGCTCGCGTATATCTCGCACTTTTTTTTCCTGAAATGTCAACTAAATAAATGGGGTGCGAGATATACGCGGGGGCGAGATATACGCGAGCCGAAAATACGAGTGAAATTTGTTGGTGCGAGATACACGCGGGGAATTTCCGTATTCCTCTTGTATTGTTTGGGCTTTGAAGATAAGGAAATCTGTGCTATACCACTCGCATCAACATGCTCGTATGTTTCGAAGATTGCGCAAATAGGCCTACTGATACATCGCAGAGAAACGCAGTTCAGTATTCTCGAATCTCAATGATTTCGTCTTTACGTATTGCGTTGCTTCAGAGCTCGGCCGTGTGCAAACATGTAAAGCGCCGCCGCGTGGGTGTTAGCACGTTTCAGCCGCGCTCGGGCATGTAGCGAGGAATCGATATGGAAGATATCGATCGCTACGCGTCTGCGCTCTAAATTCCTTTTCTGCCTTGAATCATCCTAACGAGCTCATGACGTCTTTTTCATAGGTTCTTAACGTCGCATAACCATAACACACGAACTGATGCAAACTTGCGTAAACTGACGCTATACTGCAGTGCCGCTACGAACGTACAAACTCGGACAGACCTCGCGCAAGCATGCGATGCGGCGTGACTGTTAGCACGCTTTAGGCCTACATTGTGTCTTCAGCCGCGGTCGGGTAAGATCGAGCTCGCTCGTACATGTAGTGAGGAATCGATATGGAAGATGATCGATCGTATCCAATATAAATGCTGGAGTTCCTTTTCTGCCTCGAATCATCCTTAACGAGCTTATAACGGCTTTTTCAATGACGACTTGTGGCGCGCTAAATCGAACGTGTTTATACCTCAAGGTTATTACGGTCATTTATATGACGGCATCAAAAATGAATGCGAGTACTTTTTTCCCCCTGAAATTTCAACTAAAAAAATGGGGTGCGGGATATACGCGAGCAAATACGGTATTAACCCCGGTCACTACCGGATATATGAGCTAAATTATGTAAATGTGTGTTTTTATTTAAGGCTCATTTAACAATGGCAGCCATGGATCGGTCCTCGAGTAAGAGACATGTTAATTGTGTCCATAAATAGTCCGGCAAACTGAAAAAAAGTGTCAGCGTTTCACCCCAGTGTACCATTGGGCTCATCAGTTGGTATGGTACACCTCACCAAAACGCGACTAGAGCATACTGAAAGAAGGCTATTGCAAGACACACTATACACAAATACTTGTAGTACCGTGTCACGAGCAATGTCAATGCACACGGAAGTCAAAACTTCCATTCCAAAGCACACATAACCTTACCTTGGCAATCGATATGCATCGAATGTCCTTGAATGAGAGATTTTGAGTTTGCGAACCTTGACAAACTTCTATTTGTCAGCACACACGAGAACTGTGAAAAATACTACAGTTTTATTCCTCTCCTATAGCGTCTGCGACCTATCAAGTCGTTGACAAACCATTTCAAATCATACCATTTAGAGACATAATTCCAAACTTTGAGATTGTTTTTTTTTTTAGATATGACAAGGCAGGAAACAAATCTGTTTCGGAACTTGGTCAATAAATATTAGAAAAAAACAATCTGAAATGAAAATCCACAGCCTGCTTCCAGTCTCCGACCGGGTCAGGAATGGAATGAATGAAGCCCCCATCTAGCGGCGAGGATATGAACTGTGCCGGCTGCCGAGGCCTGTCGCACAGAAAAAAAAAACAATCTAAAATTCTTAAATTAGTTTATAAATTCCGTTATTTTTTTCGAGTTGAAACTTGTATATACAGGGTGTATCTTAATTATCATCATCATCATCATCATTTATTGCATGTGACAGGCCACTAAGACCCATAGCAGAAAAACAAGGGTATACAATTCTTGATTACAATATAAATAGCAAGCGTAACATAATATATAACATTGTACTTCATAACAGGAAGAATGATTTCAGCTTCTCAAATAATGGTTGCATATATTAGACCAACGATTTCTATCCCTGGCATCTTCCATACTTGCATCTGGATCTACCTGGTTCAGTGCCAACATAACTCCATCTATCCATCTCGTTCTTAGTCGACCTCTTGGAAGTTTTCCCGTTGGCTGAAAATTGAACACACGGTTCGGGAGAGTACCTTCTGCTCTGATCATGTGTCCTAACCATTGTAATCGTCTTCTCTCTATCTCTCTACTGATGTCTGCCTTTTTATAACGTCGATATAACTCCTCTTTACTCCGTCTTTCCCAACTGTCAGTTTCTGGGCAATATTTTGGGCCATAGATTTTCCGCAGCATTTTTCTTTCAAATGCACATATACGTTCTTCAAAAGTTCTTGAACTCGGCCACGTTTCACAACTATACATTAAAACAGGTCGTACTAGGGTCATGTATAGGTGGATCTTGTTTTCCTGAGATATTAGACGTGACGTGAAAATTTGATTCATGCTATAGGAAACATGAGTAGCGTTGGTGATTCTTTGTCTTATTTCCTTTTCTATTTCACTTTTGTTTGACAATATTGATCCTAAATATTTGAATGATTCAACTGTCTCAAATTTGTGCATTCCAACGTCGATAGCGATCGGAATATTCTGTCGACGTGATATAATCATGTATTTTGTTTTCGATTCATTAACCACCAACCCCATTTTCTTTGCTCTCAGTAGGAATCTTGATGTATCAGTCGTTACCTGATCCAAAGTGTTCCCCATGATCACCATGAAACGTTTTGGCTGCCCCCACTGTTGGGTGAGAAATGTAACTGTTTACCTTTGCCTAAGCTATGTTGTTTTAATGGGCGCCAAGACCTCAATGCAATGTTGAAATCTAAATTTGTATTTAACAACGTCTAGCTCTGGCAGAACACATTCAAGACTCTTATTCACTCAGATCGTGGTATGATTTGATCATTAACCCAACAAACAATTGTATCAGGAGAAGGAATTGGTCTATATCTAATGCTACCTACTGAAAGCAAAGATTGCATTGTAAAAGAAATGAATTTATTATATAAAACAATTATAGCAAAATTAATAATAATAATAACTATAAAATTTAAATTGGAGCGTTGTGATTTGAATATTACCGATAGAAAATTACGTGAAAACGGAGTCTGATAAATTGATTTTACTCTTATTTCCAAGCTATGAAGTTACTGAAATATGAAATTTAAAACAAAGAAAATGAGAGATTGCGTATTTCTGCGTCATTGGCGCTTACCACTGGAAATTGCCAAAGCATTTTCCCTCGTTCTTGATGATGTTGTGAGCTTCCCACAGTCTCCTGGACGTCGTCATCTCCGTCGGAATTTGATGATATACTGGTAGATTAGATAATTCTATGGTCCGTACCTCGGACCCAAACACTCGTACAACCAAGTTTTACAAAAGTTCGTCGCTAACTCCACTGAACATCGGAGCGACACGCACTTGCGACCGTACTCTGCAAGTTCTACACAGATTGTCCCTAACTCCACTGAACATCGGAGCGACTCGCACACGTATCCATACTCCTCAAGTATTTCACAGATAGTCCTCGTTTCACGGCGCGTCGAACGATATATGCACACGCCGGCTCCCCACTCTTCAGCCGACTCCTAGCTTACGTTGTCTCCGCTGATTGGCTGTACCCCACTCGCTATACTCCCCTTCTCTGGGTCATTACACTCGGCGGGAGGGTTCCGTTCCAACAATTCGCCTTTCCTGGACGATGCGACCCAAGATTGCGTCATGCTTCTCGACAGGAATCAGCTTGTATTCGAATTCCCAGTGAGTCATGTCTCTCAAATACCCTAACTGACAAAACTCCGTAAAATTCCGTAATCAAATAATTTTCTATGATATCGTCGTTCGTAATAATTTGCATGATAGCGTTTTCTAAGACTTAGAAAACCTATCTGAATGCTAATAATTTTTATAAAATGCTCCGAAAATATCTAAATAATAATTATAATAAATTAATAATAATAATAAATTAACATGAAAAATTCTCTTGGCTGAACAATTTGCCGCGTAAATAAATATAGAATGGCTTCCTACTGACTTATGCCAGTTGCATAAAACCCCTCGAAAAACACGTTACATATTCGCCTCGGATCATCGGATGATTTACCGTGACGACGGTCCATTATCCGATTATCCCAGACACGTTAATAAACCCCATCCAAAATACATATTACATAAACGAAATCGCCCTAAATTACAGATATATACACTCATATTTTTTCTTCACGCACTTTGCGTCAAAGTTTGTTGTCACTATGGATTGCACTTTGCAACCAGTCCAATGTTTTACGTATGGAATAGTGTTCCATGGATATTTCCGCCTCTCAAATTTCTCTATGTTGGAGAAATAGACATAATTAATGTGTGAGCACTATGTATTTCTGATGTCATATCACACGCATTGAAGGTGTTCTGATATATTTATATCACCATAGAACTCCCTAATTTCACTGGAGGTCCCCTCCTTATGGTGAAATTGAATCTCACTTATCACTGAGCACACGATCACACTATTGTGGCAGCGCCTCGTGACCATAATACTTAATCTCTCTTTAAAGATGATTAAATTAATATTGACTTCTGAAAAAAAAAAACAGTAAATGTGCATTACATATAACACCAAATATTTCTGTGCCGTAATCGCCCTGTCTTGTTAAGTTCCCGTTAACCATATTCTACTTAATACTAGTTCTCAACACAGACCATTTCTCCTCACACAAATAATACCATTGTACAAATTATCTTAAATTACACACTTACAAATCTTACATGGCGAGGCCGTAAACAGAAATCACGTGTGCTGATATGTATGAGTTTCATGAAGGACTGTCTCGCATTCTGATGGCCCATCTTTTATCTCGTGGACGCCTTAAGCTAACAAGCCCTATACAAGCGCTCCCCCATCTCTTGTAGATAAATGGGAACCCATCAGCGCTGCCAAAATGGCCTTGGTGCATCGAGACAATTTAGTGCTCAACAGCATCCGACAATCCCGTCATATTTCCCTGTACCTTAAAAACTCTCATTTACTTACATACTACCCCCCTGTGTGACTTCTGATACGCCTGCCTGGAAGACCAGATCTTCCCACGCACCAAATACCACACTTACTCATTTGATAGGCTGGCTCGCCAGCTAAACATCCTCACTTTATGACACATACTTTCGGAGACTATGTATATTATACGTCCCGTATAATCTGTTTCCCTCACTATTCTCCAGCACATATGCTGTTTTGCCAATACGTTTGGAAACTATAAATGTTTCTGCGTCACCTGCTTCCAACATTGCAAGTGGCTCCCTTAAATGAACGTCCTCATGTTGCTCTACCTAGCATATTTTTCAGTGTCTGTAACGATGCCCTGTTGCTACTGTCCACACATGCACATATTAAAATACCGTCCTCTGCTTTAACCACAGGATAATCCCTACATAAATTAGTGTCCCTCGATAGCATGTCTGCTAGAATGTTATCTTTACCTTTAATATATTTTACTGTGAATTCGTATTCCTGCAGAGCAAGAATCCACCTACTAACTCTGTTAGAACTGAGTTTACAAGTCCTCATATACAGTAATGCATGGTGATCTGTGTGGATCTCAAATTTCACCCCTACTAAATACATTCTAAATTTCCCTAAACTGAAAACGATACCTAAAAGCTCTAACTCAGTAATCGTGTATCTTTTCTCTGCTGCAGTCAGTCCTCGCGAGGCTAAAGATACAATGCACAGATTACCCTCATCATCTTTCTGACATAATACTCCAGCAATGCCTATATGTGAAGCATCTGTCATAACCACATATTCCTTATCTTTTAACGGATATTTCAGCACTACAGCTTTCTCAAAACCTTCCTTCAGCGCTCTAAAAGCCTGCTCATGCTTGGACTCCCATCTCCACCGAGTCCCACTTTTAAGCAATTCCCTGAATGGTTCTACCAACCCTGAGTATTTAAGAACGAACCTCCTGAAAAAGTTGCAAATTCCCAGGTAAGTTTTTAACTGTTTAACATTCTGTGGCACCTCTGCGTTAAGTATCTTATTAACCCTACTTTCCTCTGGTGTCACACCTCTACTTGACACTCTATGACCTAAAAATGTCACTTCTGACTGACAGAATGACGACTTAGACAGCTTCAAAGTGAACCCTGCCTGATCTAACTTCTGAAAAACTATATTTAAATGACATAGATGCTCCTCAAAACTGCGTGAACTAATTACCATATCATCAATGTAAATGGTTACAAACTCTCCTGTGTCATCCCCTAATGCGATGTTTAAAGCCCTAATTAAAGCTGCTGAACTACTCTTTAACCCATAGGGTGTTCTACAAAATTGATAAAGGTTATATTTATGACTAAAAGCTGTAAATGGTCTATCTTCGTACATAAGTGGCACTTGCCAAAAACTGGAACTCAAATCTACACAAGTGAAATACTTCTTCCCCTCAAATGTTTGCATTAATTCTTCTATTGACATAGATTTCAGCTGATCTGAACTAATTCTATTGTTAACCAAACGAGCGTCTAAACAAATACGAACAGTGCCGTCGGTCTTGGGTACCGTTATCAAAGAATTAACATACGGACTGTTAGAGTGCTCAATAATCCCATCTTCAAGCATCTGGTTAATTTGTGCCTCAACTGCACTCTGATAAGCGAAAGGTACAGGATATCTATGTCCTGTGAATACTGACCTATCAATAACGTTCAATGAATGTGTATAGCAATTGGCCATACCAATGCGATCCTCAAAAACTCTCCTATTACACCATAACACATCATAGAGCCGAACGCACTGTTCATCCTCTATATTTCCCTGAAATGCAGCCTCATGTAACGAGTCCTCTAGACTTCCGTTCGTAATCACACTGCCCACAAAACATGGAGAACCCCGCTCTACGGCTGGCGATATCTCATTTAAAGTACAAATCACACCTACAATACTACTCCTCTGAATATGGTCATTGAACGCTACTTCTACTTCAGAATTTCCCCATTTAAATTTCAAACTCCCTACATCATAACATAAGTTACCAGACACTCTACTTAGCCACTCTGAACCCAAGATAACACTGAATACTAAATTTGGAATTACAAGGCAAATCTGCTTCTCTACATGATTATTAATTTTAATGTCTACTAAAACTTGCTTAGAAATTACTTTAGACCTCTTCCCAACAGCTGTGATAACAAAAGTGCTTTTAATTGGCATCTCCTCAAAATTTACTCCAGTTCCTTTCATTTTATCATAAAATGCACTACTTATGCAACTCTTCATACAACCACTACCAATTAAAACATCTGTGTACGCCTCGGACACGTTAAATTTAACTATGGGGCTCTTACTAACCACTTCCTGAATAATACCTTCATCATTTAGTTCATGTAATAATTCATTTCTCACATTTAGGTCATAGGGTTCCTGTATAATTGTATGGACATGGCATGCTACAGACTGAGATTCTGACCTTACTTCGCAGCCTGGTTCGCGTTTAAAGAACCGCTACAGCTGGCCGTAGTACTAGTTACTACTGCACTGGTCTGGTTGTTCTGAGTTGTGTTGTCATTGTTTGGCTGTATATTACTACCACTAGGCTGTCCTCTTCCTTGACCCCTATTCTGGTTGTAATTATTGTCATTATAATTTCTCCCTTGATTTCCCCTGAAATCATTGTTTCTCCCTTGATTTCCCCTGTAATCATTGTTCCTCCCTTGATACTGATTACCATAGCCATTTCCTCTGTTCTGATTTAGCTGATTATTATTATTTCTATTTTGAGCATTGGCCCCTTCGCCACCGTTCCCTTGAACTTCCTGATGCCTGGCTTCATTAGGTCTATTATTATTATTACCCTGGTTCCGATTGAAATTGTCCTCATAACCCCCTCTCCCTAGTGCATCAAATGTGCTTAACAAATTTTCTACTTGTGATATAGTCTTTACATTCTGGATACAAGCAGCCTCCTTGATCCTATAGGGAAAGTGCCTAAGTAGCAACCTTACCACATCACTTTCCTCCTTCAAGCCATCCAGATATTTACACACTAATACCTGCCCTAAAAAGTATTCGGTCATGGTGGAGCTTCCTTTAGGGTTATATTTACCACACACTACTCCCTCACGATGCTGCGACTGAATAACCTCATTCCAGAACTTTTCACAGAATTTCATTTTAAAATCATTCATATCAGTAAACTTGTCTCTGTAGACAGCAAACCAATTCCTCGTTTCCCCCACAAACACTTGTTCTAAAATTTCAACTACCTGGCACCACTCAATACTACCATTTTCCAACCTCTCCCCGAATTTATTTTCTATAGTGTCCATGAACTCCATTGGGCACCCCTGTCGATTGCTGAACTTACCCAGCTCTACCTCCCTGTGTGTGCTATTCACAAAAACTGGCCTATTCTGACTATTTTCTTGCCTGATCCTAGCTTTTAATTTTAATTCTAATTCTGCGATTTTCTCCTCAGCCTTCCTCTCAATACTGTTTACTGTTAATTTAATGTTTCCTTCTGATTCTTCTACTTTATCATATAGCTTTGCTTGTTTCTCCTCAATCTTGCTAATGCTCTCTTTATTACTCTCTCTTAAATCATTTACTTCTGCAACTATTTGTGAGTGGACTTTCTCAATTCTACCCCCCAGCTGTTCCTTAACCTCTTTAGTAGCTACCTGAATTTTGTCAATTTCTCCCCCCAATTGCTTTTTGACCTGCTGTGTTTCCAGTTGCACTAGTTCTTTTAAATTTTCAGCCTGTGTACTGATTCTAATTTCCAACTCCTCCTGTACTTTTCCCAATTTTCTGTCTACATCTGCAATAATCTCTTTAGCCTTTTCTTCCATCACCCCCCTGATCTCACCTCTAATCAGTTCGAATTTGTCACTCATTTCTCTACTGTTTTGTTCTAATTTAGCATTTAAAGTTTCAGTACTCTCTCTATTTTCCTTACTGTTTTGTTCTAATCTGGCGTTTAAAGTTTCATTACTCTCTCTATTTTCCCTACTATTTTGTTCTAATTTAGCGTTGTTTTGTTCCAGTTTTGCGTTTAAAGCGTCTGTACTTTCTTTATTTTCCCTACTGTTTTGTTCTAATTTTGCATTTAAGGCATCACTACTAACTTTGTTCTGATACATGAACTCGAGAAGTAAAGTTTTTAATTCTGGTTGGCCGCCCACACTCCCTGTTTCAGTATCGGGATTTACCTCCGCTACCCCGGTACTACCATCACTCGACATACTGCTCGTATCATCACTCTCCCGTTGATGACCACTACGTAACCTCATCTGTCTTTCTTTCTCATCCCCCATAATGATATACACTGATACAGACAAATAACCCCCAAAATACAGGCACAGAAATATATACCCTTCTCCTTCCACAAATGTTATCAGGTTTTCAGCCCCAAGTTGTCGGCGACAAATGAAACGTTTTGGCTGCCCCCACTGTTGGGTGAGAAATGTAACTGTTTACCTTTGCCTAAGCTATGTTGTTTTAATGGGCGCCAAGACCTCAATGCAATGTTGAAATCTAAATTTGTATTTAACAACGTCTAGCTCTGGCAGAACACATTCAAGACTCTATTCACTCAGATCGTGGTATGATTTGATCATTAACCCAACAAACAATTGTATCAGGAGAAGGAATTGGTCTATATCTAATGCTACCTACTGAAAGCAAAGATTGCATTGTAAAAGAAATGAATTTATTATATAAAACAATTATAGCAAAATTAATAATAATAATAACTATAAAATTTAAATTGGAGCGTTGTGATTTGAATATTACCGATAGAAAATTACGTGAAAACGGAGTCTGATAAATTGATTTTACTCTTATTTCCAAGCTATGAAGTTACTGAAATATGAAATTTAAAACAAAGAAAATGAGAGATTGCGTATTTCTGAGTCATTGGCGCTTACCACTGGAAATTGCCAAAGCATTTTCCCTCGTTCTTGATGATGTTGTGAGCTTCCCACAGTCTCCTGGACGTCGTCATCTCCGTCGGAATTTGATGATATACTGGTAGATTAGATAATTCTATGGTCCGTACCTCGGACCCAAACACTCGTACAACCAAGTTTTACAAAAGTTCGTCGCTAACTCCACTGAACATCGGAGCGACACGCACTTGCGACCGTACTCTGCAAGTTCTACACAGATTGTCCCTAACTCCACTGAACATCGGAGCGACTCGCACACGTATCCATACTCCTCAAGTATTTCACAGATAGTCCTCGTTTCACGGCGCGTCGAACGATATATGCACACGCCGGCTCCCCACTCTTCAGCCGACTCCTAGCTTACGTTGTCTCCGCTGATTGGCTGTACCCCACTCGCTATACTCCCCTTCTCTGGGTCATTACACTCGGCGGGAGGGTTCCGTTCCAACAATTCGCCTTTCCTGGACGATGCGACCCAAGATTGCGTCATGCTTCTCGACAGGAATCAGCTTGTATTCGAATTCCCAGTGAGTCATGTCTCTCAAATACCCTAACTGACAAAACTCCGTAAAATTCCGTAATCAAATAATTTTCTATGATATCGTCGTTCGTAATAATTTGCATGATAGCGTTTTCTAAGACTTAGAAAACCTATCTGAATGCTAATAATTTTTATAAAATGCTCCGAAAATATCTAAATAATAATTATAATAAATTAATAATAATAATAAATTAACATGAAAAATTCTCTTGGCTGAACAATTTGCCGCGTAAATAAATATAGAATGGCTTCCTACTGACTTATGCCAGTTGCATAAAACCCCTCGAAAAACACGTTACAACCACATTATCAGCAAATGCAAGAATTATGTCGGATCCGACCATCTCCATTTCCCTATTCCAACCAGTTCCACGTTTAATCTTTTCCAATGCTATATTGAAAAGGGCTGGGGCTAGAGGATCTCCTTGTCTTAGTCCACTTTGAACGCTAAACCGACAAAAAAAATCAGGGACGCTCTGAGTGTTATGTAAAAGACGATGCCGCAATCGGATTGGCGGAGAAAATGTTTCCCTTCGAGAGAATGACGTTACTTTGTTACTTCTGGGCGCACGATTCAAATCTTCAAACTCGCCGTTTTTGCTGACCCAGGGAGCGAGCCACTGGCCACTGCTGTGCTTCAAGCAAGGGAAGAGAGTGCGATAGAAGGAGACAGAGATATGCTGGCGAGCTTGCGCAGGTTTCCTCGATCGCCGCATGCCCGCCAGTCTCTCCTCTAAAGACTTTCAACTTTTTCCATAAGGAATTGCATGGAGACATTTTTGCAATTGGAGATTCTGAGGGATACCTTAACTGACTAAGTTTTCTCATTTTTTTTATTGACTTTGGAATGTACCCTCTAAATCAGGTGATTTCAATCCATGACACACAAATCTTTGAATAGTTCATGATTGGATCATCAGTAATAAAACACTTCGAATCCTTTTGCACTAATATTCGCAAGAAAATTAGAATAACGGGATGAAAAGCAAACAGAACGTGAGACATTCTGCATATGCAAGGCTCCCCAAACAGTGGAAATTCTAAAAAAATCATTTTACTGTCAGTTTCCTAAGAGAAAATTAAATTAAGACTACAGGTTAATAATTTGAAGGAAAAAAAAGCCATGTACTGCAATGAGTCATAAAAAGAAAAAGTCGGAAAACTGGCATTGAGTCTAATAACTTGCACACAGTTACAGAAGACATGACTAAGAGAGTTGTTAAATCGAGCAAAGTTACAATGCTTGAAAAAGAGAATCTCTTTCAGAGCAAGTAGTAAAATTCCATACAAATTTATATTGTGTCCAAATCATAATGTCCAGATGTGTCATTTCATGTTGCTATGCATACAAACTTACCGGCATTTCCTTCCAATCCCAAAATTCGCTTATATCCGCCATGAGCGAGCACTCGGAGGAGGGTTTGTGCTGTCAGACACACCATATCTTGCTGCTCTAAGCTCATCGCTGTGTGAACCCTGATGTTACCTCCCTCACATGGGTCAGAAATACCTGCAACAAGCAGAATCAAAACAAGTTCCTAGATGTTCTATCGTTTTTTTTTTGCCTTTTATTATGCATCATGCAAAATATTTCAATTTTCTTTGAATTCTGAATGCAGTGTCATTATGGATCAATCCGAGTACAAAAATATCCTGGATCCTTCAGGAAACCGTTTATTTCAATTAGATCAGGCAAACGAGCGAATTTTTGCATTAAAGGAGCACAGTTCGTGATTTAAAAGAACCTTCTCAGTATGTTTTAGCCAGTGATGAGGTGTAGAATACCAACGATAGAGCTCAATGCTACACTTTGATACGCAAGGCAATCAGATTTGAGCTGATCAGATCAATATTTTAATTTTAGTTTAATTTCATGCATCATCCTTATGCTTACTCAGCGTGCAAAAATATCCTGGATCCTTTACGAAATAGTTCATTTCTCTAATAAAACCAGTCGCTTAAAAAAGAAAGAAAAAAGAACTTTCGTGAAAACATCACAACAGAGACCCATGCATGATGTACACACCTGGTGTTCACAACAGTAAAATACAAAAATTATATAGTGATCTTGTTGAGAAATACACGGGAATGCAAATTAAGCAAATAATACAGGGTCTTTATATTTGCTTGGCTAGGACATTCTCGCTCACGCACTCTGCCAGTGACACTTCAGTTGCTGGCTGCCATGCGCACGTATGTATGGCAGAATACGGTGTTTAAAATCACTATCATGCATTTCTACTCTCCATGTTTACAGTAGATGCTCAAAATGTTCTTCATCTGCGGCCAAACATAATTGGCATTTACTTATGAAGTTTCCGGTTAATTTGGCTTCAGTAAGGAAATAACGACCTTAACGTCTATTTTTATCGTTTACTGAACGTGTACATTTCAATCTCTTAGCCAGTTATTTTATAGTGCTGTAATGCCTTATGTGAAATATTCGTTACTTGAACGTGTATATCTGCACAATATGTACGTAAAGTGGTGGAAATCGTGCGCTAGAACAAGACAAAAGTTTCGAGTGAAATTTCCAGGAAGACCCATTCCTATAAATTGGACAATAAAACAATTGAGTAATTTGAGATTCAAATGTACAGGTTCAGCAAACAATAAAAATAGACTTTAAGGTCGTTATTTCCTTACTGAAGCTAAATTAACCGGAAACTTCGTAAGGAGATGCCGGTTATGTTTGGTAGCAGTTGGGGAATATTTTCAGTATCTATTGTAAGCATGGTGAGTAAAAATGCATGATACTGATTTTAAGCACCGTATTCTGCCGTACATACGCGCACGTGCCATCTGGCAACTGAGCCGTCACAGGCGGAGCGAGATGTCCTAGCCAAGCAAATATGAAGACCCTGTATTAAGGAAGCGCACAAGCGTGCAGCAAATAATGACACATTATATTAACATACATTCACAAGCGTATGTCGCTTCAGGTTTAACGACAGAACAGTAATGTTGAAATTTAGCATTTATCGAAAGTGATTTCTTCTTGTATGTTGGTCAAGTATTTCATTGTGCTTTTAAAAAATTTAAATGTTCTACTTTCTATTAAGTAAAAAGAAATCAAGAAACGGACAGAACACAGATATTCGCAAAATAAACATTGAAATTTTAACGTACCTGCTGATCCGGGCAAGAATAGGCCTGCAGCCAACAACTGAAGTACTCGGCGATATGCCTGGTTGATGGGAAGAGCCTGCCTACTGGGGTTATTCATGATGGAACTGTGAGCCTGAAAGCAACATAGATGGCTGAATCCACTTTTCAGGAAAGAAATTGGTTAAAAGCTGAAAAATAACTATTTAGTACCATGACAGTCCTAAAATATTCAGAAATAACCTGAGAACTCTATTGACGTCAGAAAAGTTGGATGGCGCAGCCACGCGGTAGAATGTTGAAGCTGTAACATTGTGACTGGTGAGGTGTATTTAGATGGTGAAGCATTGACGTCGTGATGGAAACAGAAAGAAATTTGTCAAATTCGAGGAGGTACTGCTCTGTATACGGTTGCAAATCGTATAGAACGGGTACGAAATATCTTCACTAGTTTCCTGTACAAAAAGTTCAGAGAGAAAGATGGGCTTCGGCGCTGTCAATTGGAAAACGTGTTACATGTTACATGACAGTGTGCATTTTTGTGAAGACGACTTCTTTCCACCGGTACTGTTGATTATTGATAGTTATTGTCTCTAATTTGTATTCACATGGATTTAGCTACATCAAAAACTTGTAGCCTATTACTTATGTGCCGTACATAGAATGTAATCCGCTCTCCGTAAACTTATTTTAGGGGTTCTTCCGATTGACAATAGCCGACTGGTTAGAAAACTTAAGAAAAATGCTGTTCCTAGCCTTAATTTGCCAGAGAATTTATATTCTTGCCTTTGAACACTGAAGTATGTAGGTCATTGAAGTATGATTTGGCTTAAATTGTGTTTTTGGCTATGATCTCCCTACTGTTGAATTTAGTTAATTAAAATGTAAAATCTTAGTTTTAAGTACCGGTTTGGTGACCCATCATCCCAGGCAGGCCGGTAACACCTATACTACTCAGGCAGATAGGTCACTTAGCCGTAATTTTGAAGTTATAGTGATGTTAAGTATACATATGTGGTAATGTAGCAGGAGACCGGATCGCCCTAGGCTATTCTAAGTTTAATTAGAGTAGTTCCCATTTCAGGGTTTTTCAGTTTTGAGTGCGAATAGTTGGTTTGAAAGTTGTACAACAGTAAGGAGAGAATGTTTTGTATAGGTTTTAATTGGTATTATGGTTTATGTCGAGCTGAGGAGTGAATTTGGTTTGGCTTAAAGTGTAGTTTTTGATCTGTTCCGTTTGCTTATGACAAGTTCAAATGGAGACTCCAGCTTTGTTAAATATCTGTATTTTAAACATTTAATTAAATATATTGATAAAGAGGATGCCACCATTTTAACTTGCCTGTGGCAAGAGATTAATAAATTAATATTCTTGCCTTTGAACAGCAAGTATGTAGGTCAATATTTGCAATATTGAAGTATGATTAGAGCATCCCAAGTAACACTTCTTTCAACCCAAAACATTCATGCAAATTCAGGGTTGCTTGATATAATTTATCATCAGGGAGTCGTCCTTTGTGTTATGTGAGATATATATATGTGGGAATCGGAAGATGATGAACCGTTCGTGGGTTTTCCGCCAGTCTCGGCACTACCCGGTGGCGCCGCATAGCAGAACCGAGAGGAAGCCGTGAGAAAAAGAGGATGATCAGTGTGTCAGTTTTGTGTCGAGTGAAGTCACGCTAAGTTTTGTGCCATCTCATCTGTTGTAATCTTATGTGTAAATACAGTTTTTATACTTAAAATTACTTAAAGACGTGTTCGGTTTATTTGCTTGCCAAAATTCTTTCCTACATTTGGGGGCTCGTCCGAAATACGAAGTATTTTGAGTGCGGAACGGCAATCTTGGTTAGGCTACAGCGATAAAACCAAGGCGTGAGGTGACTACACTTTTTCTGGCAAGATCGACGACGACGTGGGTCCGTGGAATATAGAAGACGAGTAGCTGTTCAACTTCCAAAGACGTGGTGATTCGAGCAGGCTGCAAAAGACGATTTCGAGGATCCTGAACCCTAAGACGACGACGAAAACAAAAGTGATTAGTGCGAGTGCCGAAAGACAAAGAAAAATGGCGGACAAAGTGGCATGTTTACAAGATATTGAAAAAGTGAATAATAACATTAAGACGGCGCCTAAGGGCCTGATTAAGACGTTACATAACCTCATTTTCGAAAAACTGCCACGTGATCGAAAGAATTCTCAGGATTCGAGTTTGAATGTGACTCACCAGAACACCTGGAGCAATTGAAGTTCATGGAGTGCGAATTCACCGAGGCTGATCTAATTGCCATTTGCAGTGTGTTAAACATTCAATATACGGGAGAGAAAGCAGTGCTTGTGCAACGCATCTGTGACAACTTAATGGACCTTTCGTTGCTGGGGATGTCCAAAGATGATGTTGATGAAGAGGAAGAAGAAGAGACTGGTAAAACGAAAGATGTGATGAGAAAGATGAAAGAGGCAAACGAATTACTGGCGGAAGAATTACGTGAGTTAAAGGAGAAAATGGCTGGTATGAAATCCATAAAACATTCAACCTCTAGCACGTCAGGATCATCATTGGATTCATCTAGCTCGTCCGAAGACCAGAAAATCTCCAAAGCAATAGGAGGTAGGCCTAACCATAAAAACATAACAAAGACCAAACACAAATCGAAGACTGTAGTAGAAAGCTCAAGTGAAGGGGAAGTCGACCAGGACGTGGTGGACTTGCGGCACACTGCAAGCCGGGGAGTTGCATACAAGTTTGCGTTGACTTTCCGAGATGTAGAGGGCTCTGTCAGACCCTATGATGGCAGCGAGAACTATCCGGTGCGACGTAGGATTGAGGACTTTGAGGAAACGGCAACGTTGATGGGCTGGGACGAGATGCAAAAATATGTTTTTGCAAAAAAGTCGCTGTCAGGCCTGGCTAAGTTGTTCGTGCAGAGTGAACGTGGCATCACATCCTGGCACAAGTTGAAGAAAGCCCTGAAGGAAGAATTCCGAGATGATACCAGTGCAGCCGAGATTCATCGACTGCTAACCAACCGACGAAAAACAAAAGTTGAAACTCTTCAGGAATATTTCCTGGTGATGCGAGAAATAGCCAGCAGGTCGGCAATCGATGATAAATCGTTGATACAATACGTCATCGATGGCATCGAGGACGACACTGGATCCAAGATGGTTCTATATGGAGCAAGGGACATCAAGGAATTCAAGGACAAGTTGAAGATATATGAGAGAGCTTACGCACGGAACTCCCAGAAGTTGACAAAAAATGAGAAGACGACAAACAAACATACACCAAGAGAAGACAACAGGCAGAAGCAGATCTCGTCTGTAAAGAGATGTTACAATTGTGGTCAGAAGAACAGTCATGAGTCCAGTGGATGTCCACACAAGAGTCAAGGTCCAAAGTGCTTCAATTGCAGCAGCTTCGGACACATAGCTTCCAAGTGCCCAAATCCTGAGCAAAATGCAGAGAACAAGACAGTGAACGTCGCTTAGGGAACCAAGTCGAATATGAAGATGAAGGAATTGTTGCTCCAGGGCCAGAAGATCAACGCATTGGTGGACACGGGCTGCCCAATCAATCTGATCCGCGAAGACATTTATGCAGAGATGGGGGATTTGGAGCTGAAGACGACCGCCATAGTACTTAAGGGTTTCGGTGAAAGTGAGGTGCCACCCCTAGGATATTTTCCATCAGACGTCCAGATTGACGACGACACTTACTTGACTGATTTCTATGTGGTGTCTGGAGATGTACTCAAGTTGCCAGCTATCGTGGGTAACGACTTGCTGGACCAAGCCATAACTACCATCAGCAAAACCGGTGTCAAGATGTCCAAGGAGATATCAGAAGCTTATTTGTACCGAATCGACGTGATAGCAGGCGAGGAATTGGACATGGGAGAGGCATCGGAAGAGGCTGTTTTGAGAATCAGAAAGATGGTCAATGAATATTCGCCACGCAAGGAGAAGAGTACCAGCGTTGTGATGAGCATCACGATGAAACAAGAAGAACGATTCACAGTCACCCAAGACGCTTATCATCATCATGTACAGTTTCCAGCTCCAGGCTGGGTCTGTTTGGAACATAAGCCTCGCCACTTAGTTCTTTCTTCCCACGACCTCTCCGCTGTCACTCTGGTCCAGTCCTCGCCTCTCTTCTTGACACTTTCCTCCACTCCTTTCAGCCATCTATCTCTTGGTCTTCCCCTTGGTCGTTTCTTCTGCATCTGCATCTCATGTATCCTCTTGGGAATCTTCTTCTCATCCATTCTCTTTAAGTGTCCATACCATCTCAGTCTTGATGTCTCAATCCTACCTTGCAAGGGCTCCTCTTTCACTAGTTCCCTGACCTTTTCATTCCTCACCCTGTCTCTTCTTGTTACTCCGATCCTACTTCGCAGGAACTTCATTTCACCTGCCTGTATTCTGCTTATGTCTCTTTTCTTCATTGTCCACGTTTCTGAAGCATAGGTCAGTATCGGGATATAGTAGCTTCTGTATAACACTTCCTTGCTTTTTTGTGGGACATCTTTATTCCACACTAAGCTCCTAATGCTTCTCAGAAATGCTTCTGCCTGTCTGCCACGTTCCGTAATGTCTTTGTCATTTCTCCCATTTTCCTCCACTATACTTCCCAAGTACTTGAGACTTTCCACCCTCTCCAGCTGTCCACCTCCAAGTGTTATCCCACTCTTTGGTCTGTCCTTTTTCCGGGTCGTTAACAGGATCTCACATTTACTGATGTTGAACTTCCATCCGTTCTCTCCCACTGTTTCTTCCCAAGCCTTCAGTTGCTCCTGAATTTCCTCCTCCTTGTTTCCCCAGACCATGAGATCATCTGCAAACACCATTGCTTTCATCCTATCTTCTCCTATCTTCCCTGCTATCCGTGTCATTACCTCGTCCATAACCACAATAAAGAGAAGGGGTGACAGCGCACTACCCTGTTTCAAGCCACTCATTTGTCTGAACCAGTCTGTTCTTTCCCCTCCAACTTTCACACAACTCACACTTCCACAATACATCTCTTTCACTCTGCCTACAGTCTCTTTTTCCACTCCCATGTTTTCCATTGCTTTCCAAACCTTCTCCCTACACACACTATCATAGGCCTTTTCGATGTCCAGGAAGGCCATCAAAAGATCCTCTCCAAATTCGTAGTGGTGTTCCTGGAGCTGTCTCACTGAAAATATGAGATCCACTGTTGATCTCCCAGGTCTGAATCCATACTGCTCCTCTCTCAATTTTCTCTCCACTTTGGCTCGTATTCTACTTTCTAATATCTTTTCATATATCTTGACACAGTGAGGTATGAGTGTGACTCCCCTGTAATTTCTGCACTCCTTTCTGCTTCCTTTCTTAAATATTGGGACAATTAATCCCTTCTTCCAATCTTCTGGTGTCTTTTTCTCCTTCCATATCACCCTCATCACACGGTACAGCCACTGTTTCCCAACCTCCCCTGCTGCCTTCACCATTTCAACACTCACTTCATCCACACCTGGTGCCCTTCCTCCTTTCATCTTGTCTATAGCTAGAGGTGTTAGTTTTTGTTAATTCGCGATAAAACGAAGTCATATTTAGAGGTTAGGATGTTTTATTTTCACGTATTTACATGTTTCGTGCCGCCCTGGAGTGAAATTAAATCGCGAAATAAAGCGAATTTTGTGAATAACACCACAAATACCGCAATCTGCGAAATAAAAACAATTTTCATATTTTTTCCCCACACCAATCCGAACATTTTTGTCCACAAGCCGATAATCGAATTTGGTTGGTGTTCAATTCGAGAGAATGATCGATTGTATAGTTTCGCGAGGGGTAATACTACGATATACGTCATATTACGATATACTGTCGATATTCTCGTTACTCGTTGGATTTTAGCGCTGTGGTAAACAGCTGTTATATCGCGGCGTGAATAGTTTGGCCGACTACCTCCAAAAGGTTATGTGATAGTTGTTAATAATGTTAACTACGTTTGCCTCCTGTTACATCGGTAGCGAGTGTAAATTTTATTATAGTAGAGAATTCTATATAATTTAATAAAAAGTGCGCAAATTGGGCGTTATCATCGAAGCTAGTGTGTTATTTGCGTGAATCAGTTGGCGACCACGCGTTCGTCGTATTAGTTCCGAGCTTAGCAGTACAGGAAGATGAGACGCGACGTAATTTAAATATTATGACACGAATTCAGAAATAAATTTTGCGTGTGGTTACGAATTTATACTGGCGTGTGACTACAGTCAACCGTGTGATAACAGTGTTTATTACTGGGCATTGCTCAATTGAGTTTAAAAATGCCGAAGGTAGCTGTTTCTGCCACAGACAGACTTAAAGAATATAAGAATGAAGGATTTATAATTTCTTGTGGCATTCTTATGTGCAAATATTGTGATTGTCGGTTAGATTATCGCAGGAAAGATGCATTAGTCAAACATTGCAAATCGGAGAAGCATTCAAAACGCCGAGAAAATTCGAGTCTTGAAGTTAGTGCTCCTAGAGTGGCCACCTTGAAAGAAACATTATCAAATGCTAGTCGTGTGAAGGATATGAAAGAAGAGTTTATTTTGGACACTACTACTGCGTTTGTGAAAGCTAATATACCAGTAGAGAAACTAGACAATCCTGCTATCCGTACTTGGTTTAATAAGTATGTTCGCGGAAGTGGAGATTTACCATCAGCAAATCAGATTCGTCAGAAATACATCCCCATGATTGGCGAAAGAAGGAGGGAAGAAATTAGGGAAGATATAAAAAACAAAGACGTGTTTCTGCTATGTGACGAAACAACTGACAAGAATGGTAGGTGTGTTTTCAACATTCTTTTTCGTCCATCAGTACCATCAACTGAAATGAACACCCATCTGGCTGCCTCTGTTGTTCTAGATTCTGCCAATAGCGTAAATTGCTCCAATGCGATATTAGACACCTTGAATTCCTATGAAATTGAACGGGAGCGTGTAGTGGCAGTAGTTACGGACTCAGCACGCTACATGACAAAATGTGTAACTACTCTTCAAGGATTGATTGAAGAATTAAGTCATGTCCAGTGCTGGGCTCATAAAGTCAATCTTATCGGCTGTGTATTTGAAAACGAGCTGGACGAATTGAACATGTCTATAGTAAAGACAAAGAATGCCTTTTTTAATACGCGAAAAAGAAAAAGCAATTACGTTGCATTTCTAAGGGAGAAATATGAAAACACAGAAAAAGAGAATGAAATTCTAGCTTTCCCAATGCCTGTATGTACAAGATGGAATTCATGGTTTAAGGCTGCAATGTATATGGCCACGCATGTGGAAGATCTGGTGGAATTTTTCAAAACATTGGAAGATTCAAATTCTGGGGTCAAATTTTTCCAACAAGCATCGACTTCAACAATACAATTTATACAATTACAAGCATTGTATGTTTCTGTTGTTGGTGCCTCTCTTATGGACTTGCTTAATTTCTGGGAGGGATCTAAGTACCCAACAATTCACTTACTGGCTGGGAAGCTAGATGACCTTGAGGTAAAGCTCAAGCTATTTGGCGATGGTGGAATGTTCAATCATACGACCATCAAGAACTTGGAACAGCTTCCTCAAAAGATGCAGATAAAGGTTAAGTCCAAGCTTACGTGTGTTGCCCAGTCAGCTCTAGTGAAAGTCAGGACTTTAAGGACCACGGATCCAGCCAGGAAGACTGTAGAAGCCATCGGGTCATTGTTTGATCCTCGGCATGCACCTAAGAACGTATCTTCCACAGAACTGCTCCAATTTAAGAAGAATGCCCCATTTCTTACGAAGATGGAGTCTCAACAGTTTTTAGAGGCTCACAGCATTTACCTGACTGCAATCAAGAACCAACTGCGTCATGAAGATAATGTGAATGTTCCCGAGATCCTCATGGGATTAAGGCCTGCTCACCGAGACTATGCAACAGCTGCATTAAAGTGTGTGTGGTATCCTTGTTCAAATGTGGATTCTGAAAGGTCATTTTCGAAATACAGTCTCATAGTAAGTGATAGGAGGCGAAAATTGACAGCTGCAAATGCTGAGACTTTAACCATGATCTACTCCCAGTGATTTCACCGCAGTATTTGGATAAAACTGAAAAAGGTATTCACTGAAATGTGTTTCGAGATGGTGAATGTAAAATAAAAATGTGACTTCCATATAAGTATTATCTCATTCTTCCATAGCCATGTTTAACGTTTTACCCTGCTGTTTTGTTTTTTACTTTGTTTTATTAATTGTTTATATTTTTAAATGCACTTATTGTACAAACCTTATCGCTTTCCAAATTTTAGCATGTCATCCCCCGAAAAAATAATAAAAACACAAAACACCACCTTTTGAATTTTAAATCAACAGATCTTCAAAAAAAATAACAACACTTTCTAACACCTCCATCTATAGCCATTTCCAGTTCTCTCCAAGTCAGGTCCTTTTCCATTCCCACAAGTCCAACCCATCCTCCACGTGGTGGGAGACTGGCAACGGCATGAAGTAGGGGATTGCCTGTAGGGGTGAAGTACAGTGGGGACTTTGTGTGCCCCGGGACCGCTACGGTAGCTATGAAGGCTCTATGGGAACCCTGAAAAGTGACGGCTGACGGGGCTCTGGTGAAGCTACGATAGGCCTAGCAAGCCAGTAGTGGATATCATATTTGCTTTCAAACCAGGAACAGGCCTCGGAAAGGACGGATGTGGGACATTAAACATACAGACACTGACAAGACGCTTATCACCAGCTGAAAAAGAGATTGTAGAGAAGCAAGTGCAGCAGTGGCTCCAAGATGGCATCATCCGACCCAGTATGTCGGAGTACGCTAGTCCAGTGGTAGTTGTGTGGAAGTAAGATGGGTCTCCGAGGGTGTGCGTCGATTACCGTCCAGTGAATAGAAAAGCTGTCAATGATCGATACCCATTACCACTCATTGATGACGTCCTGGACAAGCTGAGTGACGCCCGAGTATTCAGTACTCTGGATCTGCTAAATGGATTTTTTCACGTCGCAGTCAAGGAAGAGAGCAGAAAGTATTTGGCCTTTGTGACACATTCAGGCCAATATGAGTTCCTGAAAGTTCCATTTGGTTTCTGCAACTCACCTCCTGTGTTCCAACGCTTTATCAACTGTGTATTCAGAGAACAAATTCAAGCCGGCACAGTCCTAGTGTACATGGACGATGTAGTAATCCCAGCAAAAGATGAAAATGATGCCATAGAGAAGCTTGGGCAAGTGATGGAGGTAGCTGAAACTCATGATCTGGATATTAAGTTCTCGAAGTGCCAGTTCCTGAAAAAGAAAATAGAGTTCCTAGGACACATTGTCGAAGATGGAACTGTCTCACCATCTCCTAGGAAAGCAGCCGCAGTTCAACATTACCCAGAACCCAGGTCGCTGGCCGAAGTCCACAGTTTTTTGGGACTTTCCGGATATTTCCGGAAGTACATCCCAAACTACGACCAGATTGCAAAGCCCCTCAGTGATCTGTTGAAGTCAGCCGGTGGATTCAAGTTTGAGCAAGAACAGAGGATTGCATTCACGAGTCTGAAAAAAGCCTTATCCGAAGATCCAGTCCTCATCATCTATAACCCGGCTTACGAGACGGAAGTCCATACAGATGCAAGCAAGTATGGTTATGGAGCAGTGCTACTGCAACGTTTCCCAGACGATGGTCAACTGCATCCTGTTCAAGAAGACGACGCCACAGGAGGAAAGGTACAGCAGCTACGAGCTCGAGGTGTTAGCTGTGGTGACGGCCTTGAAAAAGCTCCGAGTGTACCTGCTTGGAATCAAGTTCAAGATCATAACCGACTGCTCTGCCTTCCAGAAGGCGATGGACAAGAAGGACCTCACTCCGAGAGTTGCAAGGTGGGCCATGATGTTAGAGGAGTTTGATTACTCGATCGAGCATAGACCGAGTGCGAGAATCCCTCACGCCGATGCCTTGAGTCGCCATCCCATGGTCCTCTATGGTCTCGTTGATGGACTCGATGCCAGGCTGAAACAAGCTCAGCAAGCTGATGAAGGTCTGTGTGCGATCATGGAGCACCTGAATTCGAAGCCATACAAGGATTACACCCTGCAGGATGGTATCCTCTTCAAGTTCTGTGATGGACAAAATCTACTTGTCGTCCCACGGCCAATGCAGAACGAGGTGGTGAGAGCCGCTCATGAGAAAGGACACTACGCTGCCCTGCGCACAGAAGAAGAGATCAAGAGAGAATTTTATATACCCAATTTGAAGAAGATAGTTGGCCGTGTCATCTCCAACTGGGTGAAGTGTCTGCTGGTCAACCGCAAGGCTGGGAAACAAGAAGGACTCTTGCATCCCTTGTTTAAAGAAAGCACACCGTTTCACACTTACCATCTCGGACCCTTGGATTCAACGAAAAAAGGATACAAGCATATCCTCGCAGTAACGGACAGCTTCACGAAGTTTTTGTGGCTGTATCCCACTAAAACGACGACCACGAAAGAAACTACGGCGAAGCTGGACGTGCAAAAAGGAGTATTTGGTAATCCAGCGCAGATCGTCACCGACCGTGGAGCCGCCTATATTTCACACGAATTCGAAGAGTACTGCACTGCCAACAACATCACCCATTCGCTAATCACAACCGGACTCCCTCGTGCCAATGGTCAGGTAGAAAGGATGAACTCCACGATCATCTCTGTGCTGGCTAAGTTGTCCATCGAAAACCCAGGAGATTGGTACAAATACGTCGAAGCCACTCAGAGAGCCATGAATTCCACGTACAACCGCAGTATCAAGCAGACGCCGTTTGAACTTTTGACAGGAGTTAAAATGCGCTGTGAAAATGACCTGAGAATAGTTGAGTTGATCAATGAAGAGATGCTAGACGAGTTTGAGACCAGGAGAGATGAACACCGTGAAGAAGCAAGGGCACAAATCCAGAAAGTGCAACAAGAAAACAGGGTGTCGTTCGATCGACGGCCTGCACACCAGTACCAAGTTGGCGATATCGTCGCCATCAAGAGGACCCAGTTTGGACCAGGCCTTAAATTGAAGAAAAAGTACCTTGGGCCTTACAGAATCTCCAGAGTCAAGCCAAATGACACTTACGACGTCTGTCGTGAAGGGAATCACTTAGGCCCCAATCGAACAACTACTTGTGCTGAGTTCCTCAAACCATGGGCTGAAGACGACTCATCATCCGAGGCGGATGATCTGCAGGATGGCCGATTGTGGGAATCGGAAGATGATGAACCGTTCGTGGGTTTCCCGCCAGTCTCGGCACTACCCGGTGGCGCCGCGTAGAAGAACCGAGAAGAAGCCGTGAGAAAAAGAGGGCGATCAGTGTGTCAGTTTTGTGTCGAGTGAAGTCACGCTAAGTTTTGTGCCATCTCATCTGTTGTAATCTAATGTGTAAATACAGTTTTTATACTTAAAATTACTTAAAGACGTGTTCGGTTTATTCGCCTGCCAAAATTCTTTCCTACATATATTGTGAAATTAATAAAAACATCGATACCGCTAGGCTCCCAAGTAAAGGCTTCATATAGGCCTATGTAACAGCAGACAGTAAATTAACTATCTACATGTGGGTAATATTTTTAACTGGTAGTAATTAGGCACTGCATTTAAATTGATTATAAAAATATTTCTATCAATGAAAGAAAATATGTAGTATTTTGCCATCATAAATTAGAAGCCATAACAAACGCACACCCAATTACTTCACGTCACTATCTCGCCGCCATATTGCAAACAGCTGACCATAAGCTCCTCCCCCGTTTCGGACGTCAATAATGTAACCTTGATTTGGATGACCAGATAAATAAGAAAGCATTGTGCATTTTCATTGAAATACTGTTCATAACTTGATACACCAACCTTCACAAAAAGTGAATCACTCGAGAAACATGAAATTGAGAGGGTAATTTTATTTTAAAGCTTTTCAGTCAGATTACCATAGAGCATAATTAATGTAAATGCTTCAATACAAGGGAAAGAAGATGAACAACAACAATCTTGTCTTTGTGGAGTTTACTGCCAAACTGCTTAACAAGAAGTATAACACAATTTTCATTCGCCAAATCAATACTTTACTAAAAATACTATAGGTACATGTTTCGGAAACTTGATATGTTTCCTTCTTCAGCCCATATGTTGGTGTGAAACATCATATGACATCGAAATCCTAACCAAAAATAAAACTACTGTTCGTACTTTCTTTCTTGTATTTTTATTTTTGGTTAGGATTTCGATGACAGATGTTTCACACCAACATATGGGCTGAAGAAGGAAACATATCAAGTTTCCGAAACATGTACCTATAGTATTTTTAGTAAAGTAAAGTATTGATTTGGCGAATGAAAATTGTGTTTTACTTCTTGTAAACATGGTCAATACGGAACCTGGAACGAGTGCGGTTTATAAGCTGTTTAACTTTTCGCAATTATTGAATTTTATGGTGCCAATAATGTTTTGAAGCATTTAGGGCCCCTTCAGACGATGCCACTTCCGTTCATGAATATTGTAGATAAAGTAGTGTTTTTACACACAGCTACCACCATGGAAGAGTGGCGCAGCTGACCGTCTGTGTAGTTGACTTAGTCGCTGGCGGTGGCCACTAAAGGTAGCGCTGCTATTTGCGTTACCAGGAAATAAATGGTTGGTTTCAGATGAGGTTGCAGCCACACCAATAATTTAGTCGTGCTTAAGTAGAGCGATAGTCATCATCATCATGCACAGTTTCCAGCCACTGGCCGGGTCTGTTTGGAACACAAGCCTCTCCAACGTAGTCTTCCCTCCATCTCTCCGCCACCACCACCTTTGTCCAGTCTTCTCGCTCTTCTTCTCGCGTTCTTCCACCCCCTTCAGCCACCTGTCTTTTGGTCTCCCTCTCGGTCTCTTTCCTTCCCACTTCGTCGTGTATCCTCTTCTCCTCCATTCGTTTTACATGTCCATACCATCTAAGTCTAGATTTCTCTATACCATCCTGTAATGGTTCCTCCTTCATTAATACTCTGGTCCTCTCATTTCTTATTCTGTCCATCTTTGTAGCTCCAATACTGCTTCTCAAGAACCTCATCTCACTGGCCTGTATTTTGCTCTTCTCTCTTCCTTTCATAACCCAGGTCTCCGAAGCATACGTCAGGATAGGGACATAGTACGTCCGATATGATCTTTTTGCTTTTCTGAGGGACATCCTTGCTCCATAACATGCTTCTCACACTCCTCTGGAATGCTTCTGCCTGTCTCCCCCGCTCATTTATTTCTCCATCGTTTCTTCCATTTCTTGTATCAGGCTTACCAGATACTTGAAACTCTCCACTTTCTTCAGCTGTTCCCCACCAATTGTTATTCCCGTTGTGGTTCTTTCCTTCTTCCTTGTTGTGATCACCATCTCACTCTTATTTATGCTAAATTTCATCCCATGTCTTTGTATTATTCCTTCCCACACGTCTAACTGTTCCTGTACCTCCTCCTCCCTGTTTCCCAAAATCATCAGCAAACACCATTGCTTTAATCTTTCCTTCCCAATTACTTGTGCCACTCGGGTCATTAGGTCATCCATCACCACAATGAAAAGTAACGGTGACAGTGCACTTCCTTGTTTCAGTCCGTTTCTCTGTTCCAGCCAGTCCGATCTCTCTCCTCCCACTTTCACACAGCTCACGCTTCCCTTGTACATCTCCTTTATCCTCCTTATAGTCCATTTTTCTACTCATCTTATCCTCCAGGGACTTCCATACTTTGTGCCTGCATACACTGTCATATGCTTTCTCAATGTCCAGGAATGCCATCAGTAGATCTGTTCCATACTCATAGTGCTGTTCTTGTAACTGCCTTACAGCAAAAATCAAATCCACTGTGGACCTTCCTGCTCTGAAGCCATGTTGTTCTTCCCTCATCCCTCCTTCTATCATCATCATCATCATCTTGTACAGTTTCCAGCCCCAGGCTGGGTCTGTTTGGAACATAAGCCTCGCCACTTAGTCCTTTCTTCCCACCACCTCTCCGCTGTCACTCTGGTCCAGTCCTCGCCTCTCTTCTCCTTCTATCCTTGTCCTAATTCTCCTTTCCAAAACTTTCTCAAACATATTTGCACAATGACTCATCAGTGTTATTCCTCGATAGTTTCTGCATTCTGTTCTACTACCTTTCTTGAAGATCGGGACAATTATGCCCTTTTTCCAGTCCTCTGCGGTCTTCCTTTCCTTCCATGCTGTCTTCATCACTCGGTACAACTATTGTATCCCCACCTCTCCTGCTGCTCTCACCATCTCCACACTCAACTCATCCACACCCGGTGCCTTCCCTCCTTTCATCTTCCTCACTGCATCTTCCACTTCTTTCCATGTTAAGTCCTTTTCTGTTTGCAGTCCATCTTCCTCTTCCCCGATTTCTTCCTCCTCGCCGTGGTTTCCATTTGGGTTCAGAAGTTCTTCAAAATATTCTTTCCACATTTTTTTCAGTTCTTCCCTATTTTCTATCTCTTGTCCCCTTTTGTTCACCATTCTAACATAATCCGTAGGATCCTTCCCCCTCTTATTTTTACCATCCCATACAGGACCCTTTTTGTACCTTCACTATCCTCCATCATCTTTGTCCACTCTTCCATCCACTTTCTTCTCACCTCACCCACTACTCTCTTTGCCTCCTTTCTTTCCTGGTACTCTTCCCATGTCTCTACTGTCCTATTTTGATACACCTCCTAAAGGCTCTATTCTTTTCCCTTACTACATCTTTTGTCTTCTCATTCCACCATGGTGTTTCCTTCCACCTCTTCTTACTACTTGTCCTCCCACATACTGCTTCTGCTGCACCTACTAGTGTCTTCTTAAATCTAGCCCATTCCTCTTCCACCCCTTTCTTCATCTGTTGGAATACGATTTAAAGTGATCTACTTAATCTTAGACCCCAACTATCAAGTTCTGTTGTCATTTTATTATCCACAATAACAATAGTTTGCCCCATGACAGGTTTATTTTTCCGAATTCCAGTACCTAAAATCTAGAAGCTCTTGCAATGACTTTTTAGACATGCGAACGTATGCAAAGAACTTCTTGTCATCCTGTGGTAAATCATAAAAAAACCAATGGATAGACCCAGAAACTTCTTTTTCTAAGTTAGTGTCTCTACGTCCTCATCCATATGAGTAGCAAGGCCAAAATTATATCTCATTCTACGTTCATGTTCAAAGGAAGACGAGATCTCTACTAGAGCATCAAAATTTAGCAGGGCCACCTACGCTTGGAAGAAGCGGGACCAATATAACACCAACACATGTAAGAATTCTTTGGTGGCACTAATAAAGCGCCACAAAACAGCGCTGCTAAGAGGCCTTGTCTAAAGGGGCCATCAAGGGCCGCCCGGAGGTAACGAGTCGAGCAACTTTAAGTGAATTTTAAATGCACTTTTTCAGTCAGTGCTAATTGATGAATATATACTGGATTATTCAATATTGACTTACATGAGATAGGCTATAAGTAGTGTTCTTACAAAAGATTGAATTTATGGTAGACAAATTCTTACCAACAAGTCCAACATCCATGGTGAGAGGGGGTCAAAACCATCAAATCTATTTCTGAGATCACGTAGAAGTCTGATCAAGACCTTTATGGATGAATGATGGGCATTTTCTTCAAACCAACGACTGAAAACAATAAGGACCAACTGTTATTAAAAGCAGCACAAAATCATGCTAATTAATCCATTTCTAGATTATTCACAATAGTTACCTATGCCTGATAGCTGCCAAATGGCTCTGTAGGATTTTCTGATCCAAGTGGAGATCTGGGTCCAGTTTACGAAGATTATGATGAACCGTTGTCATCAACACTCTTACAGTGGCATCGGCGCTACTCACTTCAAATCCACGATCATTGGTCAGCATTGTCAGAACTGCAAAAGAAACAAGCAAAATACATAACTTCATCATCCAAGCATGGGGCTAACTGGTTATCACGTTATGCTTTGGCATGGAAGGTTCCAAATTTAGTTCCTGACTGGTTAATGGGATTTTAATCTCATATGATCAATTCTCTAACTTGGAGACTGTTCACGTTTTCTTCATCATTTCATCTTTATCATGATGCAAAGGGGATGCCTTCGAAAGCCTGCACCATACATCTCTGGAGGCCATGTACATACCTGCCAACTTTTGAAAAGGGCTATCAGTAAAACTCACGCGCGACAAAAAATTAACGATTTTCGACATACCCCGGCTTGACGAAAATAATAATACTTCTGGGCTACAAAATACAATAATTCATGCTTTAAACAGGATACTTCAATGAAATCATATCTACTTACATGATTTGTAGATGAACATAACAATCAAGAAGAAATCCATGTTAATCAGCAGCAGGCGTGGTGAATATTGGTTTGGAGCAGACATAACAGGACTTCCTTGATAGATTAAGCTGATATACGATAATTGAAAAAAGCTTTAAACAATAAAACTTGTTTAACGTAACACAGGCAAGAAATAATATAATACACACTGCAAATCACATGCTAGTTCGACTTTTAAGTCATGGTTGTGGCCTTTTTTAGCTTCCTGCAAACAGTCTTGAGAAAATGTTTTGTCATAACAGGGACCAGAACTCCTGGTCTTCAAAATAGAAATAGACTCCAGAGATTCATTGGACATGGATGACCTGAACTGTGTTCTATTTTTCTTCACAAGGCTAAAAAAACGTTCACATTCTGCATTGCTATGGGGTATGGTGAGAATAGAGAGCAATACTCTAGAAATTCGGTTATACTTAAGAAGTCCATCGGCTCCACGAATTCTTGATATTTGTGCCCAACTGGAATCACTTGCAGCATCTTGATGTGCAGCCAAAGTGTCATCTACCTGAAGAGCTGTGAACTGCCTCTGAAGCTCATTCACCACCTCATCTGTAGTTTCATTCTCTTCCTTGCATAACATGATAGGAAACTTTTCCAAGAAAAAACGAATGGAAGATAACTGTGCATCTTCAATTTTGTCTAACCTAGCAACTTGAGCATTCTTTAACACGTCATCCTTGAGTGGAAACTTGTTGATGATGTAGTCACAGGCAGTATAAAAGTAGTTTCTCACTGATGAAAAGAAAAGGGATTTATCTGTATCCGGTCCGTTCTGAAGGCCTTAACAACTTCAAATGATGCATTTTTTGCCATTTTATTTACAATACATGTCGTTTTCGTGCGACCACAACTATATTTCTTTGCAACTTCTGATGTGGGAAACATCTTCTTAAATAAAGCACCAGCATGATCAGCCGCAATTAAGGGCACATTGTGTTCCACCAAAAAGGAAGTAAACAGACACTCGGCCCTAATTACGTCACTGTCAACGTTTCCAGACTTAGCAAAAAAGGTGTTGATTTTCTTGCTATCTTCCTTCGATTTAACATAACTAATGTGTTTACCGCACTTCACATGATTACTTAAATCTTTTTTTCCACCATGTGCAATATTAATATCACACCCACATACCGTGCAAAAGGCAAATTTTTCTCCCTTTCTTGATTTTAGTATGCACGGAAAATCAACCGAGTATGATTCTTTAAATGTCTGGAAGTACTGTTTCTTGTTGGATTTGTTCATTCTCGATATCTACTAAAACATCGAAAGGAACCTGGATCACTGAACGTCACATAAAATTATAACATAAAACACTTAAGACAGCCAACACTTCATTAAAACATGTCAAGACACACAAAGCCATTAAATGAAAACGACGCCAACCTCGTGAAGAAAGAATATGCACATGGTAGAAAAACACACACACACGTGGAACGAATGTAATTAGTCCAAGGAATACAGGAAACTGCGAAGCACGAAGTTATAGCACAAAAACTCGAACGCTTCATTAAAATATGCCATAACCTTAAAAGACGAAAACATTCAAGGAACGCCAACTTCGCGAACAATGAACAACTAACGTGGTCAAAGAATATGGTTTAAATCGCAACGAGCGAACGGAGCGGAACAACGAATATGCGAAGCAGAGCCTGTCGACACATGGAAGAACGGTTATCCCGGCTTCAAATTCAATTACAAATGACGACACAACCATCACACGGTTAAAAGTACGAATCATATCAAAGAACGAGTTATCGACTATCGTGGACTTGCCTTCGACCCACGCAAACAATCGATTGTACGGAAGTGGGCGGTATTATCGAATGTAAATTATCGTTTCAAATTTTTGTCCGCAAAATCGTAAAATGACACCGTTCATCCGTAAAACCGTAAAATGCTGCAATTTCCGTAAATTTTACGGATAAACCGTAAAAGTTGGCAGGTATGCATGTACAATTATTGTTACTACTGATAATTATCCAATGAGCAAATATTACTATGAATATACCTCAGGTATTCATACGAAAAGGAGACCAGTGGCGATTGATTTACTGACACATTAAAAACCTCTTCATAGGAAAATACTGGGATCCTGATGTCTCTAAATACCCATGAAGTCAGTCTGTATTACCATTAAGTCATTCGGTATTACTATGGCAAGTTTTATACCCCATTTGCACACAGTATTAGTTCTAACGTTCCAAAAATGAAACTGTGTGGCATAAAAAAAAAAGTGCCAGTTAGTTGGTCCTACCTATACCCTATCAGGTTCCATTGCTTGCCACAGTGGTTGAGTGGTTAATGTGTCGGTCTACTAACCCCAAGCTTGCAGGTTCGCTCCTGGCCATGGTAAGTGATTTTTGAAAGGTGGCAAAAATTACAACACGCGTGTCATACGATGTTGACGATTCAAAAAACCCATTTGAATTCTGTAGGCCTTGTTCATAATGGCAAAACTAATCTCGGGAGCTTCCGCCAACACAAAGTTCCTCATTTATCTACTAGGAAGCGCTATAGTGTTCAAGGAGAATAGATATCTAACCTTGACTTTCATAGTGCATCAAAGAACAACGAAATTCGACCCTCTGGGTGTCAAATAACAAAGCTTGCACCCGGCATCCGATATTACAGTATAACCCCGATTTAGGGTAAACCCGCATTTAACGGAAGAAATTTCAAGTCCCGAAAATTATTCCATAAGTGCAATGCAATTTTATATTCGATTTAACGTAATTCGCGTTACGCCAAAACCCGCATTTAGCGTTAGGAAATGTTAAAATTCGCGAGTATTTATTTCGATTCATTATGGTTATGCGACATTAAGAACCTATGAAAAAGACGTTATAAGTTCGTTAAGGATGATTCAAGGCAGAAAAGGAACTCCAGCATTTATATTTGATACGATCGATCATCTTCCATATCGATTCCTCGCGACATGCACGAGCGATCACGATCTCAGCCGACCGCGGCCGAAGACACGATATACAGCATGCTAACAGTCCCGCCGGCGCGGCGCCGCATCGAATGCTTACGCGAGTCTGTACGTTCGTAGTGGCATTACAGTATATCGCCAGTTTACGCAAGTTTGCACCAGTTCGCGTGGATAATCCAGCTGTATATCAGTTTGCTCACTCACATTCATTGTTTTAGTGAAGTTGACTATGGCAGCTAAAAGAAAAACTCTGTCGCGGAGAAAGTGAACTTGATTCGGGAAGTGGAGAGAAACGCAAATGTGCCCATTAGTGAAATGGCTCGACGCCTGGGACTTGCACAGTCTTCATTGTCAGGCATATTGAAGAATAAGGAGAAGATTCTGGATCAAGAAACACAGTGCGGCTCAAAAGCAACGAAAAGAAAAAATGTTAAAAAGTCGCCGTACGAAGAAATGGAATCGAAGCTAATGGAGTGGTTCAATGGAGCACGTGCTGGAAACTTACCAATCGACGGGGCATTGATAAAAATGAAAGCATCTACAATATCAGGGAAACTTGGGCTTACAGAATTCAAAGCTTCAAATGGTTGGCTGGATAGGTTCAAAAAACGCTATGGGATAACTTGCAGGGCAGTATGTGGAGAGAGTGCTGCAATTAGTGATGAAAGTGTTGAACACTGGAAAGAAGAGGTGCTGCCAGCCCTCTTGGAAGGTTTCGAATCTCGGGATGTATACAATGTGGATGAAACTGGCCTGTTTTACCAACTCATGCCCTCTAAAACCTTAAGTGTTAAAGGAGAAGCATGCCATGGAGGAAGAATGAGCAAGCAGAGAATTACTGTTCTCTTATGCAGCAACGCAGATGGCAGCGACAAGCTAGAACCCTTAGTAATTGGAAAGTTCCAGAAACCACGTTGCTTTAAGAACAATTCTACGCTGCCATGTAAGTATTATAGCAACAAAAGTGCTTGGATGACTGCGGAATTGTTCAAAAAGTTCTTGCAAGCTTTTGATGCACGAATGGGTGCTAAAGACAGGAAGGTTGTTCTCTTTATGGACAAGTGTCCTGCTCATCCAAAAGACTTAGGATTCCTTCAGAATGTGAAAGTGCATTTCTTCCCTGCAAATTGCACTAGCAGACTCCAGCCCTTGGATCTAGGGATTATTCATAGCCTGAAAAGCAAGTATCGGAAAGCTCTTGTCCTTAAGGCACTGGCCTTTATTGATAGGAATGAAGTGCTTAAATTGAACATCCTGCAAGCAATGCATATGCTCACAGGAGCTTGGAAAATGGTAACTAAGGAAACCATCTCAAATTGCTTTCATAATGCTGGATTTAATGACATGAGCACTCACGACAAAGACGGTGATGAAGCAGGAGTGGACATGCATGATTGGGTGCAGGTATCTGACAATTTGCCCATCACTTTTGATGAATTTGTGGCATGTGATGATGATGCCATTACTACATGCATCCGGGATGTTGAGGAAATCTGCGAAGATGAAGTCAAGCAGAATGATGATGGTATCGACGAAGACGATGATGTTAGGGATGAAGAAATACAACCGCCATCATTCAGTAAAGCTGTTGCCAGCATAGACATTGTTCGGAGATATGTCACAGCATTCAAAGTGGACAACTCTATAGACAGAGTAAATCAATTGGAGATGGACATTCTGAACCTAAAATCCAAAAGTGCTAAAAAGCAGACTACCATGTTTGATTACTGTATTTCAAAAAAATGTGACACTGAGAAAGTTGTGTAAATGTGTTTTGTAAATTGGAAAAGTAACTCTATATATTATATTACTGTAATTGAGTAAGTATTTTGTGGACGTTTTAATTTTGTAATGTGCTGGGAACTACGATTTTTGACTACTGTATTAGTGCTACAGAAAAAGTTGTAATTACTTTATAGTGTGTAGGGTAGGTATCTCCTTGTTTTATTGTTGTTATTGTGTTAATTATGTGTGTTGGTGCAATTCAAGTCAATACAGTCAAAGAGGTCTGGAAAAGATTTGTTTTTTATCGAAACCTCGATTTAAGGTAAACCCCCATTTAAGGTTAAAAAATACCAGACCCTCGAAAAACGTTAAATAGGGGTTCTACTGTATTATCAGGTTCCATAGGGTTGAACCCGCAAATTTGGGACATATGTGAATAATTAATATATATCTATATCATCTTCATATTTTGTGTGTATCATTGTCATCATTTCATGTATTACTAGCTTTTGTACCCAGCATTATCTGGACACAGAGTCTTAATATGCCAGATACGTCATCAACATCTTAAGTATTGGGCCAAGTGTCCCGCTACAGTCTTGAATTTTCCTTACATTGCTTCATCACACGTGCTACAGATCTCGTTCCTCGGTTGGTAGAATAGTATCTCCTTTGGTAGTCTTCCAGAATCCATCCTTTGCACGTGGCATTTCCAGTTTTCCTAGTAATCATAGATATAAGTGATGACAGGTTTCACCTTCAATTTCTTCAGCACATCTTCATTTCACTTATGATCACATTTTGTATAGCCTTCTGTTTGTTGCATGAATTTAATTTCATAAGCTGTGAAACAAGAGAGGTCTTAAGATCTTAGTGTCCAAGGCTCGCTGCCGCAGCAAATGGTTGGTCTGGCCAAAGTGTTATAAAGTCGTAGGTGAGTGTGTTTTTGCACTAGAGATGGTTTCCATGGTTACAGGCCTTCATCAGTTAATCAGGACAAAGATAGTTTTCTGGGAATATTTAGGGCCTTAAAATGTATCACATAAATTCGTATCTGTGTTTGAATTCAGTAGTACAGATAATCAAGTAGCTACTGTTACTTCTCTGTGGAAGCAATATTCCAGAATTCATAAGGACTGGTTAACATTAAGACTCCAGGAAGGCATCAGTCATCTGGATATGTAAGTCAACCAACCACATCCAAGATCTTCTCAGCAATAGTGTTCCTCTTGCAATACATTATACTTAAAGATACGAGAAAATAGCATTTTGAAATTGATTTTGTAGCACTTTCATTTTCAAAAATAGCATTTTGGAGCATTCTGAAATTTAAAAATTATCATTTTGTAGCATTTAAAAGTTCGTCACCAGGTACAATAAACAGGTTCAAAATAATATGCACGGAAACTAATTCAAACATGTGCAGGATTGGAAATATGGGCGTTTCTGATAAACGGCATAAGCATTTAATATAAGTCTCCTGTTGTGTGTGTGGTTTTCATTTTTACTAAGGGAGTGTTAGAAGTACAGTATAACCCCTCAAATCCGAACTAATTGGGGCTGTAGCCTGTTCGGATTTCAATTTGTTCGGATTAGCCGAAAGATATCCATAACATAATGACCAGTTCTCGGTACGGTAAAGGACTGTAGCCTACATTGAACGAGGCAGGCCGGTTTGGCGCAAACAGCGAACATGAAGTAGTGAGTCTGGTCCAAAGTCAACATGACGGCAATGTAGCTAATGACAGTGAGGAAAAAGAAACTTCGGCAGACAATGTGACTTATGCTGAAGCTGTATCTGCTGTTGACATCGCATTGCGCTTCGTAGAACACGCAGCAGCCACGCCAAACGATGTCATCTTAGTGCGACGCTGGCGCTCAATTGTCTCCTTGGGATGGTTTTCGTCACTTCTACAATATTGAAGATAACTGATTTCAAGTGAAAGATTAAGTAATATTTTGTGTGTTTCTATTGCTATTTCATTGTTTTAGCAAAGTGATTACCTATGGAATAATAATAACCAAAGTAATCGTTTCTCAATCCTGGATGGGATAAGTAGTCTATGTAGGCACTTTTACACTATGCTAACTGTACTTCTTGTTAATTTTTCAACTAATTATGTAAAATGCGGTCATAATGCAGAGTATATGATTGTTTTATGACTAAATAAGTTTCTCTTTTTTCCGTGTACCGGTATTTTTCCTAACTTCAAATTGTCGAAAGATCCTCGTTCGGATTATCCAGGATTTCGGATTTCCAGGGTTCGGATATGAGGGGTTTCACTGTATTAAAATCCTAATATCAGTATTACAGAAATGTAGAAACTTGACATTATACATTTTTCAGAAATGTGAGATCTCTGAAAATAAAGGCATCAGCCTGGCTAATTGGCAAGATTGAGTTCAAGTGCTGTCGGTTGGTTGTATGACGTGAGACGAGGGTACCTAAGCTATGCTCAAAAGATCCCAAGGTCATGTTCTCATTATGCAATCAACAATATCAGGTGTTGTGCAGCAACTCAAATATTGAGGGCCGGCGGAGAGTTGTATTAGTTCACTGGTACCAAGGTGCCAATTGTTAGAATAAAGCGAGCTGTGGTCAGGCAACAATGATTGTCTTACGAAGTTTAGTAAGTGGCAGGTGGAATGACGACAATACCAGGCTGTCCTGGACTCGATGGATGAATTGGTTCAAATTCTGAGGATGGCTATGAAATCCTTTTGTGCGGTTTTCCTACTAACTCCTTGCCAAGTTCCATTCATTTCTTTTAATAACTTATCTTATGAGGTAGTATTCAAGAAGTGCCATTTGACCATTAAACCATCGGCAAATAGAAATTGAATGCCCCTCAACCATGGCCCTCATTGAAAAGGAAGTAATAATGTGAATCATACATTTAATTAACTTTGTGTAAATATCACACAATGGATAATTAACTAAATAATAAAATGTATGTTTACGCCTTCATTATTTCCTGACCACACTGCGACTCTTGACTGACAATCTGTAAAACAGTATCCGAATTCACGGAGAAATCGCCGGACGACATGTAACATAACCTATAACTCACACATGGTAGAGAATACTTGCATCATATTATACAACATTTCCCAAAGCAAAGAGAACGCCTAACAAAAATTGTCTATTCATATCACGATACATTCTTGAGAGTTTTCATTTCAAACACAACAGCGCGATATAAACCTATATAAGCATAACTTTATTGCTCTAATTTTTAAAAGGAATCGGCACAAACGATTGGAATATTCCTTTTATTAGCACAACCAACTGAAACTAAGAAATAATTTCTCCGAAATCGTTTTACTGGCGATAAACAGTGGATATTATGCGGCAATAATAACAGCACCATTTTCAAAATAAATTTTACCGCAATCTATTGTTTTCACGACAATAATCGATGTTAGTACATATCGATTATTACTTGTAAATATCGATTATATAGCCGATATTTTCATTGCTGGGAACTCGCAAATTTCAAAGTTGCGGCGCGAAAATGTAATAAAACATAATACTCAACATTCATCGGTAAATTCGGCACTTTTTGCATTTATGGGAATAATTCGCAAGAACCCTTAGTTATCGCACTTTGTCGCACATTCAGTTTCGCAAATTTTGGGTATACATAGTCATTAGTTACCAGGTAGTTGAAAAAAGGAGAAAAAAGTAAAATTCGCATTTATCGCAATTGCGATTTTCCCGTATCTCTAATTATACTGTATTTAAATTCAGCAGATTATTCCCTGCTCATACCCTGTCACAATTTCAGCCCACTGTCCACTTAGTGCTAGGGAATCATATTACTTGTTCAAGCAAAACTCTTGGCTCATGTGTTTGTTTCTTAGAATATAGCATAGTATTATCACAAGGTCACATGTTTAATTTCAATATGAAATTCATCACCTTATAATTACACTGACGGGCAAAAAAAGTGGAACAGTTAAAAAAGTAATATAAATAGTATAAAATAACCCATGAAAAAGATGTAATCACATTTTAAAAGCTTTTCATGCATTAGAACAAACATCTGAAACATCCGTGAATAGAAATTGATAATATGACATTTCTTAGGGTGGTTTATTACCACCAATTACCCCCAATCGTCGATGAGCCTATCTTAATGGTTTAAACGCGGGAAGCGCACTGTAAGCGTTTAAGGTTAATGAGTGTTGCCGCTCACTTATTGTTAGTTATTGTTGTTTTAAGGGGCGGAACTACGAGGTCATCTGCCCCTCTTAACACAAATTAAAGAATACAAATTTTGAATTGAATTTAAAATTTTGAGGTGGACATCTGAATTTAAAAAGAACAAAAATTAATAAAACAAAAAATTAAATAAAAATATATAAAAATAAACAAAAATTACGAAAAAACATAACATTTTCATTCAAAAACGAATAAGTCGTTGAGTCAATGTTCACTGGAAAATTTAGATATCTGGCCCTAATCCACTCTCACTTATAAAGCGGATAACGCGATCAGCATCCACCGCGTCATTGGCTAATATAAGTTTGAGTGTCATCTGCAAACCAAGGTTTCTTCGTAAGTCAGCAAGATCCACACAGTCGGTGAAAATGTGGGCCACGGTGAAAACGGCTCCACAGGTACAAAGTGGGGGGGTCTTCCCTTCTCATTAGGTACGAGTGTGTGGATCTTGTATGACCTATCCTTAGCCTACACAAAATGACGGACTCTCTCCGGGCCCGGAAGGAGCTCCGCCACACGCGAGTAGTTCCCTTGATCGCTCTAAGTTCGCTCACTTATTGTTGTTCCAGGGAAAACAACTGGCATTTGTTGAACCTATGAACCATTGTCATACATTTTAGTAAGTTATCCATGTGCAGTTCACACTAGAACGTGCCTCTTAGCCGTGAAGGAGCTACACAGGCAGTTGCATTGGTGGAGGATGGCCGCAGGTTCTGTTATGTTGCTAAGGTCATTGGATCGTCTCTCGGTAGCATTCACCGTGCAGTGCAACGTTACAGAGAACTCCACCATACGCCACGAGACGAGGGTCAGGCCGTAAAAGAAGCATAAGTGCCAGGCATGACAGATTTCTCACACTGCAAGTTCTGCGTGATCGCCATACCACAGTAGTCCAGGCACGAAATCAACGGGAAAATGTCAGAAATGTGAGAGTGAGTGAGCGAACAGTAAGGAGAAGATTTGAAGAAGTTCAGGAGACCTGCACGTGGACCCTCACTCGAACAACATCACAGAGAGGCGCATCTTCGCTTCGCAAGGCAGCATCTGGGATGGACCCACGAGCAGTGGGCTTCTGTTCTCTTCACTGACGAAAGTCGCTTTAATCTTAGATCTCCTGATGGAAGAAAAAGAGTGTGGAGAAGGTGCGGGGAGAGGTACAGCTCCGTTGCTTTCTCCTGTATGACTCCATTTGGAGGTGGCTCGGTTATGGTTTGGGGTGGCATCAACGCTATGGCCCACACCGAGTTGGTGTGCATTGATCCCGGGATGCTCAATTCCCAAAGGTTCATCGAAGAGATCCTGATGAACCATGAGATGCCCTCTGCACCTTTCATTGGTCAGAATTTCATGCTGATGCAGGATAATGACTGCCCTCATACTGCTCGCTGTGTTGTACAATATCTGCAAGAAGTGAGGATTCAAACGCTGGACTGGCCAGCTCGTAGTCCTGACTTGAACCCCATTGGACATGTATGGGATATGCTTGGAAGGAACGTCCCGACAGCGTGAACACACCACCTCGGCACAACAGAGAACATCGCTGCTGGAGGAATGGGATCGCATCCCAGCAGATGCCATTTGACAAGTTGTGAACAGTATGCCTGAGCGTTTACAAGCTGTCATAGACGCTAAGGGTGGAAACACACGTTTTTAGTGACCAGCAGCGCAAACATTAACGCTGTTTCGTTTGGCAATACGTTTGATAAAAACCAGCCCAAAAGAACATTACTAAAAGTAGAAAATTGTAAGATTTGCAAAATGTAATGAAATTTGTGAGTTAAAGCGTGTTGTAAAACATGTTTCAGTATTTTCTGTAGCCAACCATCTAAAATTTACATGAATAATGCAAATATTGGAAAACCGATACATTTTATTGGAATAAATTAAGACATTACATAAAAAATTAAAGTGTTCCACATTTTTTGCCAGTCAGTGTAGATGAACCTAATTATTTCTGCAGTGCTCACGCTCAAGTGTGCTGAACACCCCACTACCTGGAATTTTAGATGTGTAGGAGTGGAAAGGTACAAATGGGTCACCCGTCAGTGGGCTAATTTATTTAAGATGGTAATTGAACAGTTATATACCTTCACTAGGGTCTTGAATCTTCAGATCCTCCTGCACCTTAACACCCAGAGCCTCAACAGCTTCCCGGGTTGGAAGAGTCTTTAGGATGACAACAATATCAGCAACGTTGTGCCCGGTCATCATGGTACCCTTCTTGAAGGAGCCAACTTGTCGAACTTCTTCCAACTGCTGAAAATGTGAGATTACCAAGTAAAACACCTGACCTATAGTGTATCTTGAACAATCAATAACAAGAAATACAATTTTAAAAGAGGTAGAAATCATGTACAAGGACACACACTGCAGTTGGAGGGTGAAATAAAAGTGAAAGTATAACACATTCAAAATATAAAACAAGAAGACTATCTTCACATGTGTGCTGAACACCCACTCATAGGTAGGCAATCGTACCTTAAATCCAATCAATAGCCCATTAATGCTACAGTCCCTGATGAGCTCCTTAGAACCTCCCAGTCTTGTACCCCTCCTTAATTATTGAGAGTCAAAATACAACATTCATGGAAATTGACGAATACTTAAAAATTCTTAAAATTATAACTGAATTTCATCCTCTTATGACAAAAATATTTTTCTTGTTACATTATTTAGTTATTCGGATGATATGACCAGCACTTTACATAAATATTTCACGTACGCGATTAGGCAGGATATCGAATTGTGTAGCCAATAGGCTTTACCCAATATCCAATAGAAGATGCCACACTATTGGCCGAGTAGAAGCGCCAAGTTTAAAATCCGGCCAATGAAAGTTATGGTCTCATATCTTGCCTGCATTCTTTTGTTTTGCATGCAAAGGAGTATTGCCCTTCGAAATGGTGATCACGGAAGCCTTCTTCTCAGTTTTAAACACATTTCATTTGTTGCAAGAACTGTCGGAGTTTGTGTGACACGTTATTGGTATATTAATGTGAAACAGGTGAATAATACGTACTCGGTTGTGTTTACAAATGTTAACGAGATGTGATCGTTCAGCATCATCACTCATTCCGTAATTGATGCATTCTCCCTCCCTATGTTCAAATAAAAATAAAGTTTGCATTTCCATGTCTGATACTTTGTCCATTCTATTTCTTTGATACTAAGATTTTTGCTTAGCAAGGGATAGTAGTGAAAGTCATTGGGGGTAGCCTGGAATAGTGGTGGATAAGTGAGGTTATGGAAGTCTCATAATGGGCTGATTAAAGATGTCAACTTCATTTATTTTCATTAAATATATCGTACTATGTAGCATCAAAATAAAATAGCTTATTTTTAAATCTCTCTTTCCCAAAATAAAGGATATTTGTGAAGTTCACGTCTATAGTACCCCCTCCCCAATTTCGGAACTAAATATTTAGAAGAAAAAAAGGGGGGGGGGGGGTCCTATATCCGAGTAAATATGGTACAACACACTACAAGTGTAACTTGAGCCCATTGCACCATGAATATATACTGCATATCAAGAAGAGTGATCAATTCTCAAGGTGCATAAACAATCAAATGAAGGGAAAAAAAAACTTTAAGCAAAGGTACATTTTTGGGAATTGGTGCAAAAACAAATTCTCAGGTCTACTGGAGATTACAATATGAACTGAACAGCCCTGTGGACTAGGGGTCAGAATATATAAAGACTTCATCAATTTGGTCAAAATCCCTTAGTTCCCAAGCATTCCCAATCCATGTGCATGCATAGACGTAATCGACATCATGTTGGGACACCACTGGTCCATACCATATCTCCGGCGTGGTTTTCTCCAGTAATCCCAATTTATTATGACTACTACTGAAACTAAGCCTGCATGCAGGAATTGTTCAGGGGAGGATTTATATGTATTCTATGCCATACTGCAAATTAATATGATATAATAATCGACAAATGATTCTACTGTCGACCAAAATATGTGCACTCGAGTTTGAAGGTTGTTTGTGAAGTAACCAATAGACCTACATAAAATCCAATAACATCATTTTCGTCGTTCCATCAGCGTTGCTGATATGGAGCCCATCACTTCTGAGCGAGGCGCGCAATGACGCGTGATGGAGCCCATCTTGGCAACGCTGTACAGCTTCAACCGGAGCGGCTAACTGGTGAACCATGTCTTAATTCCCCGTACTAATACAAACTGATATAAAATAAGTGAATTAATTTATGTATTTCACAATCATACAGCATACCTTTTTGATGTATAAGGATTAAATGCGACCAAGAACTACATTTTCCAACCACCCCGAGTCAAGAAAACGTTACCTTACAAATATAACTTTGTTTCTTGGACACACAAAATTTTGGAATTAATAAAACAGTTATGCAACATTGCAATGTATATTGTGTTAAAATTTGGATTCGGATGAAACCACTTAAAAACGGGCACGTTTTGTGTTTCAACTGCGATAAAAAATATTAAAATATAAATTAAAAATTCTAAACCTACACGAACTAACGTAAAATAGAACGACGAAAATGATGATGTGATTGGATTTTATGTAGGTCTATTGGTTACTTCACGAACAACCTTCAAACTCTAGTACACATAATATTTTGGTCGACAGTAGGCTGAGACTTTTTCTCCAAATTTAGCCAATTTTTTTTAAATAATCCTGCAGCCCTTCAATAAGATACGTGCTAATGAAACACATATGTATATTCTGTGTGATTTCATTTCTTCTCAGTAGTTTGGAAAAATAACAATCACCACCTATATAAGACTCCTAGAATTTAGTGTAAATTATGAATGAAATTTAATGCATAAGATATCCATTAATTTTGCACATACAGTACATTAAAAAAACTAAAAAAGACATTGAATAATCACTCCACACATAAGCTACTTACACAAGCATCGAACGTTCCAGGTGCAACAACCAAATTGTCCATGACTGCCTGGATCTTTGTGACCAGATTTAATACTGATGTCTGCTCCTGAGGGGATGGGGATAGATCGGAGTTTCTCTTCAACAAGGCCTGGAATTAAAAAAATGAGTTTTAATAATATTCACTGTACCTGCAACACTTTTGACATACTGTGGAATCTCATCAGCACTTTTTATAGACTCGCGCTGCTAGTCCCGCAATCTTGCCATTGGTTCCATCTACGAAGTAGCTTCAAAACAGAAGGTAGCAAGAGCTCGCACAGGGAAACTTTATTTTAACCCGATGAGTGCTATGCCCGCCTATAGACGGGCTGACGCAGATGGTCCACCAGTGCTACGCCTGTCCACAGATGGTGCACCAGAACTTTTATTTTTTTCAGTTTCCCGGCTCACTCTCAAGAGCCGAATTTATGTCTGGCATGCTCTGTTATCTGTTGGGCATTATGTGGAACTAATTGAGCACGGTTAATAGCTTCGGGAAGTGACTACCAGAGCTTTCCGTAGAGGTCGGTCCTCTACAGCTGTCGTTCATCCGTGATGTAAACAAACATGGCGGAACAACAAACTAGTTGCTCCCGCCGCAATCTGTCGTTCATCCGTGATGTAAACAAACATGGCGGAACAACAAACTAGTTGCTCCCGCCGCAATGTTATTTCGGATCAAGGAATCCTTCAGTTATTAACCACAGGGGAAAGGGATGATGAAGTAACATATATTAGTTGCCTACAGATTTTAGGAAATATTTTTTATAAATGTGATGTACATGTGAGCACAAAAAGTAAATTTTCATTTCTCTCATTATAATATTGAAAATCTTAGGATCTTCAGTTTGCATTTAAATATTTAGAACCAACATTTATAAACATTTTAAGCTCTTCACCCCCCTGATAGGTTAAAAATTGTGCCCCCCTGATAGGTTAAAAATTGTGCCCCCCTGATGGTTAAAAATTGTGGCTTCTACAAGTTTTTTTTGCATGTGGGTGAATAAACTCAGCACTGAGGGACCACACAGTAAAATGGAAACTCGGCACTTAAAGGGTTAAGGGCTAATAATAAGGATATAGAATAGTAGGACATAGCATTACTATTCAAAGCCACAATTCTCAAGCAAGCACCTATTCCAACAGTACATCAAGGCATCAATGTCCACATGAAAAAAGTCTGTGCCCAGTTCATGACAGCATGCTGACAGCCACTTTGTTGAGTGTATTATTATAAGTTTTTCAGTCGGTCAACACGAGTGTTCCCAAATTAGATTGAGTGGGCCATGACAACTAATTTTCTAGTGCGTGAAATAAATTCACACTTAATACATCACTTCGCACAAAAAAAGAGAGCTAAATTGGAAGTCTAGTATCGTTTGCCACACGAACATGATCAGATTCTGTTCACTTAGGCTTAACCCTCTAAGTGCCAGGCTCGGATGCTCACACTATGCCAAGAGTGCCAGACAGATTTAGAGGATTTTGCAGGTTCTCACTCTCTGGGCTACATAGTACACAAATACCATCACTATGACTTGAATATTTTATTAAATGCTAACAAGAAGACACTCTCACTGATGAAATAAGTTATGACACCAAAATGCTCTTAGGTATTTTTGAAAAAAATATTTTCCAAAAATTTTTACAACATAAAAAATTAAAAATCAGAAACAAAACAAAAAATATCAAAAAATTCAACTCACAGACATATGATGAAGACTTCTTCAAAATGACCTATTTCAGGTGAATAAACTTGTAAAGTTTCTTATTTCTATGTTGAGCAGTTTAGAAGTTATTTACAATATAATTACACACGACACACCGAAAAAATATTTACAAAATGACAATCCTCATGCTTTGCCTGTTCTGTACCACTAACACTCATGGTTTGCGATGCATAACCCATGGAGTCCCTTCCCCCAGTTTTGACATATTGAACGAGATCTTCGGACTGGGCCCCCATCTCTTCTACTGCAAACCACACAAACTTTTTTGTTTCGTCCGGGCAGTTTTCGGATTCCTTTCTCAGTATAAGGCACAGATATTGACAGTGCAGCTTGACAGGAATTTCCATTTTTCTCCATCAACCACTCTTTTTCAATATCTTCAATTATAGAGGATGTGAACTTGAGACTCACATCTTGTTGTCTGTTAGGTAGTCAGCCCGAAGGCTGGTTGGATCCTCAAAAAGTACCGCAGTTACGTTATGTGAGTAGATACCCACAAAAACCCAAGGCAGCGCTATTTTGAGGCGTTCTAGGCAAGAAGAGGAATGAGGTAGTTTGCCATTGCTTTCCTCACTGAGTCAGAACAGTAGTCCTAACCCTATGAGTAGAACCTTTCACAGCATTCACAGGCACTGACTGTGCCCCGAATGCCATTACTAAGCCCCACCCATACCTCAGTAGCTTCCATATACCAGTAGTGTTTTCCCTATACAACAAATATGCATTCAGGACCATCCGTGCAAATATAGAAAACGTAACTTTCTTCCAGTATCTGAGTGTTCGTCTCTCATCTAGGTAAGTATAAATCATATCGGATACGTCTACACCCCCCATAAAATCATTATAATTATGAACAATAAGTGGTTTTACTTTTTCCTTCTCTTGTCGGGGTCTTGTGATCCTTTTTGTTTTATTTGCAGCGATGGCATCAGTTGACAACAATAAAACTGGTTTTGTTTTAGATTGCTTTTCCCTGAACCCACTAATCAAAAGCTCGGGGGTTGCTTCTGTAGTATTTGATCTCCCCAACATTGTACTTTCCCACTAAAGCACTAGGAATGCCTTTCCTGTTCTTACGAAGTGTGCATGTTATTTAGGTCGACTTCTCAAAAAGATAACGCACCAAGGGTATACTTGTAAAGAAGTTGTCTGTGAATACATGGTATCCTTTCATCAAGTAATTGCCCAGAGTTAGTAATTTTGACACGACGACATGTCCAAGGCCATATTTTTTTATGACATCCTTGTCTTCCCTACTTTTGGCTCCTCGGTAACAGCCTAAACAGTAATGGATTACTGAATCGCAAAGCATCCAACATCCATTTATGATGTTTTTTATTAGGCAAATACTGAGAATGTCGAGTGACTTTTGGTGCCAATCAAAGATTCATCTGCACTAAGTTGTTGGTGTGGAGTGTAATGGTATCGGAATACACGATTGGCATGTTCAACAATGGGATCGAACCTGGCACATGGGATGTAGTCCGGGTGACCAGGTGGGGAAAGATTGTCATTGTTCACAAGATGGAAGAATCTCAAGATCAATTGGAACCTGTTTCTTGAGAACATATTTCCAAATCATGGAATATAACAAGAGTTTTTGACCCAATAAGAAAATATGCTCGGCCTTCTAGTTATACCCATTTCTAGCAAAACAGCAACGAAAGCCTTCATTTCAGTCAATGTTACCGGACGCCACTGCTGTGCCCTGGCATGTGGTGACAAGACATGACTTCTCAAAAATTGATTAGCATATCTGTTTGTCTCTGTAGTAATAAGATTCCACAGTGAAAAAACAAATAAAAAAACGCTGTAGGTTTCGCGTTTGAAGAAGAGGCGTGTCTCGGGCCGGGAGTTTCATAATAACCAGGTGAGGGTTCGAATTTTGCATCCTGACCTACCTGAACTTCACAGAAAATTGGAAATTGTTGCTGTGGGATATTGTTACAGCCGTCATCATCATCAGTACTGTCATTCGGATGGTCATTGCCGCTTACACTAGCACTGTCACTTTCGCTATTTACACTCGGAGAACGAGCACGCAGCCGGGTATTTACAGGAAAATCGCCGTTATTACTCCAGATAACACTTTCACTTTCCTCTTCCTCACTTGTTGGAGAATGAAATCCTCATCAGAGTCATCATTATCCTCTTCTTCACTTAAATTATTCACATACATAGCCAGTTCGTCATCGTCAACAATGTCCCTTCTCCCACTAGTCGCCATTTTACTTACTCAAGTGGCATGGAGATCATACGTCGTGGATGAACACGGATTTCAGAAATTCGCAGCACGGTAACGAATGCATTTACGCACTACCTAGCGACGTAGTTAAAAACTATTGACCTTTTTCTATGGACTCGAAACATAAGAAGTTGCCATCTGACAGCCCAAGCTGTACTAATTCGTATAGAAAAGCGCGCTATTCGAACAACGATATATCGTGGTTGGCACTTTACGCGTATATACGGAACAACGATATATCGTTGTGTGGCGCTCTACGGGTTAATTTAGGCTCAGTAGAGGCAAACTACCTCACTCCTCGCCTTGCCTAGTACGCCTCAATATAGCACTGCCTTGGGTTTTTGTGGATATCTATCCACATAACCTAACAGCGGTACTTCTTGAGGATCCAACCAGCCTTCGGGCTGTCTACCTAATCGACAGATATGCATATAACACTTACATACCTGCCAATCTTACAAAACCAAAAATCAGATTTTTATATGAAAATCAAGAAAATTCAGGAGATGAAAATAGTGCATAGCAGCTCAATTAATTGGCAAACTATGCCTCAAAATGAATCATGTGAATACATATTTGGCATATATCATCCCATCAATTTCACTTTTAACACTAAAATCTATTTTTTTATTATTTGTAATTTGCTTGCTCCACTTTACATTTTCTTGGCACTTTTCTACCATGTGATATACATTACCAGCCCACTATAAACACTTCAAAAAAATACTGGAAGGATAACTTGAGTAATTGTGAGGCAGGAAAATCTATGGAAAATCGGGCGAGTCCCGCCTAAATCGGGAAAGTTGGCAGGTATGCAATTATGTACAACAGTATTTACATATGCTACAGAAGCTTTAAATTAAACTTTATAACCAGTTGAATTGTTGTGGATATCTTAAACGGTTTCAGCAGCGTAGAACTAGAAGTGTTCACAAGGCTTAAACATTTTGTTCAGTTATTTTGCTCGGCTGCTCCTTACCACAGTTCGACATTAACACGATTAACGATTGTTGCTCGTAAGGTAAGAATGAAAACCGCATAAAAGTATTGCTTCCACTTTTACGGGATATAGCCAAACAGAGAAAAATCCCTTATTAACAAAGAAATTCCCTGATTATTCCAGAAATTCATAATTCCCTGAGAATTCCCAGTTTTTCCCGGTTGTAGACACCCAGAAGGTAGGTACTCACATTATCCTTTTAAGTTTTATATAATTATATACGTTGTACTTAAATTCCGTGATATGTAAACCCATTTCCTTCTTTTACTTATTGTATGCACGGATCGTTTGTGAGGAGAAACATCTCGCTCATGCACAGCTCCCGATCGCAGCCTTTTAAAAGTTAATTAAAATACTAGGTACGAAATTTACCTATTCCTTGGCCAAGCTAAGTATTTAAGTTTACGAAATGGTGTTCAAATGAAATCCTCGTCCAAACAATCATTCATAATGTTGATTATTACGGTCCGTATTGCCGTAACTATATTTTTTGAAAGAATAATAGGATATCCGCCTTTCAATACTACAGTGGAATCTTGTTAGCACGTTCTCGGTTACGACGTTTTCCCGCTTAGCGCGATGATTTTCTCAAGTCCCAGTCCCAATTCTACAAAATACATGTTGATATATCCCCTTAATACGTTCTCTATTCCCGCTTACGACGATCAAATTTCCGTTGTACTATTTGTACGCGAACCGGATTTTATTCTTATTTCATTATAAAATTCGGCTTCTGGAAAACACGACGCGATATTGCCTCAGATTCTCTGATAGTTATTGACAGTGTAGATGATTTTATTGTGTTTGACGGCGTAGAAGTGGCTATAGCTATGACGCAACACAGGTGACGTGTCTCTCTCCCGCTGCCCTTCCATCCCATCCCTTTGTTTATTTCTCACGTAGGCGCATTATTGTCTTCATGTTCCGCACTATTGTCTTCTAGTTCTTAGTGTTCACGTCCAGTTATGACCTACTTTATTGCGTGTTTCATAATGGATAAGAAGAAAGTACGGCAGACAACTAATGATGAGAAGATTAAATACATTCGAGACGTGGACTGCAATCCTCACATGAAGCGTGTGGATATAGCGCGAAAGTGGAACATTCCTCCGTCTACACTGAACACGATTCTCAGTAAAAGGAAGGAAATTGAACGTGCATTTGAAGAAGGGGTGAGTGGCAAAAGGAAACGTGTGCGAGAGGGACAGTTTCCTGAACTAGAAAGCTCTTTATTGAAGTGGTTCAAGCAAGCACGTGCTTCAAACATATGCGTGCGCGGTCGCCGGCGATAGAGCCGTCACTGGCGGAGCGCGAGAATGTCCTTGCTGATCAAATATAAAGAAAGACCCTGTATTATATGTGTTTGGAAGCGGATGGGGAACATTTTCAGCATCTACTGTAAATCATGGCCAGTAAAACTGCATGGCAGGCTACTGATTATAAGCACCGTATTCTGCCGTAGGCCTACATATGCGTGCGCGGTCGCCGGCAACTGAGCCGTCACTGGCGGAGCGCGAGAGCGAGAATGTCCTTGCTAAGCAAAAATAAAGACCCTGTATTATACTGTAGTGTAGAGGTACAGTAATTAATTTTTATGTTATTTATTGCGTGTAAGTTACTGATAACCTATGTTTATGTCGTGACTGTAGTAGTGCATACAATCACTTACTAAGGTCGGCGATTGAACGTCCATATATACGCCGCGTTCTTTCTTATACGTTGTAAATGCAGTATGGCGTTTTTCGGTAGTACGTTTTCCCGCATATGACGTCCAAATTTTTCAGTCCCTTGAAAAACGTACTAACGAGATTCCACTGTATTTATTATTACTACTGTATTTACAGGGAAAGGCGGATATCCTATTATTCTTTCAAAAAACAATCATTGAATGAATTCCAGTTTTTTTAATAAAATTACGTTAAGAATTCTATGATCGAATATTCTTATACGTAAAACCCAACTCGCTTGCACAACCAAAATGAAGATTTATCAGCGTGTAATTTGTATTGACAATAGACATGCATTTATGTTCAACCCTGGTTCAGTGCATTGAGCTTAATCTTGAAATTCTGAAGACAATATCTCTACACAAGTCCCCGATACTTGGATGTAACGGGTAATCTCGAGAACCTCTGGATGGATTTCGATGCGGTTTTCGCCATTCTGTAAAGGATTTCTCGAAAAAGGTTTCTTTAGGAAAACAATCATTTATGACCAAAGGAAGCCGAGCAGTAACGATTTCAGTGAATTGAGTTGAAGAAAAACCTGCTGTCGTGCGCCTTTTAAGCTTACGCTGAGTAAACCGTTAAAAATATCTATATACTGTAAGTGTAAGAATTGTTCAGCATGAAAAGTTCTACAAAAAAGTCTGAGACAGCATATCTCTATTTTTAATACAACACCCACTATAAGTGTATTTACGTTTTCATTTCTTCCAACAATCTCATTCAGTGTGTAATCGTACTTACTTTTGTATGGGGTTATCGGGGCCGTGGTGGTATTTATTTACCATTAGGGAAAGCCATTTAAAAAACATATTACCATCCTTTTAATCTCAATGAATCTCCTCAACAACTAGCAGATAAAACAATACCATTACATTCGTGATCTACCGCTTCATAACCTTTCATTCCCTACAAAAGGATACTCTCTTCTTTCTCTTTCTTCATTCTTGCTAGCCAAACCAAAACCAATAATCATTCTTCACATTCTACCGACATGGTCATAGAATACAACAACAGATACAGTACTCTAATAACTGTGAACAATACCCTATCTAAGTCTAAAAGAATAAAAACAAAACAAAAGAGCATCATAAAAGGAAATTATAAAAATACGCCTCACCTTATAACTGAACCATAGCAATGAATACCTAAGCTCCAGCGCTAAGGCCTTCAATAACCACAAGCAAAAGGTAGCTATGCTTCTCACCTCAACTAATCCAAGAAATAAACAGTAAAATTTAAACATTGTAACCTCATTAGGTTACAATTCGCCATTTGTAACCGTTCACGTTCCCTAACTTCGGGGGTGGTGGTAATTTTATCATAAGGGACACATTTCCTAAAAAAATTCCTCCTTTTATTGTTACTTTGTCTACATTCCATCTTCTTTCCATTATCCGCACAATAATCATTTTCACTTACTGTATAAGCATCTTTCTACTTCTTCATCCAACCAACTCCTTGCCAATATCATTTGGAACTTTTCTCTTACCAGAATCAGACCTAACACACTAAACCTAACCAATCTTCCTACTCATAGTTATTTTTACTTCCCCTATTTCGTCTTTCACACCTCTTATTCCCTTACTTAAAGACTCATCCTGCTTCTTCATAGATTCGAGAAGCGACTCTTCCTGCTTCTTCATCGATTCTTTCATAGCCGTAAGCATTTGGATCAAACTAGCTTTGCATGATAAGACCGTACTTCACTGCTATTAAAATTTGCTTTTCTTCACCTTTACCTGCTTCCTTGTCTTGCTCATATCCCTTGTTCATGCGCCACGTTGGTACGACATTTGTAACCGTACTTACTTTTGTATGGGGTTATCGAGGCCGTGGTGGTAATTATTTACCAATAGGGAAAGCCATTTAAAAAACATATTACCATCCTTTTAATCTCATGAATCTCCTCAACAACTAGCAGATAAAACAATACCATTACATTCGTGATCTACCGCTTCATAACCTTTCATTCCCTACAAAAGGATACTCTCTTCTTTCTCTTTCTTCATTCTTGCTAGCCAAACCAAAACCAATAATCATACTTCACATTCTACTGACATGGTCATAGAATACAGATACAGTACTCTAATAACTGTGAACAATACCCTATCTAAGTCTAAAAGAATAAAAACAAAACAAAACAAAAGAGCATCATAAAAGGAAATTATAAAAATACGCCTCACCTTATAACTGAACCATGTAGCAATGAATACCTAAGCTCCAGCGCTAAGGCCTTCAATAACCACAAGCAAAAGGTAGCTATGCTTCTAACCTCAACTAATCCAAGAAATAAACAGTAAAATTAAAACATTGTAACCTCATTAGGTTACAAGTGGAAATTTAAATTGCAATCTTCGGAGTGAGCCTCTCATCCCAGCTTCAGCCATCATCAAACTGTTGAGATGTGTAGAGTTAAGACTTCAGAGAAGAGTATAGAGTATGTGTCTGGAGTTTCCCTGTCCACTACGGCTTTTCTAAATAGAGTGACGTCCGTTCGCCTTTTAAGGTTATGTGCGAAGCCGGGGCAGGTTGCTAGTTTCTAAATATAAATTCCAGGCAATATTCCCCTAAATAATATAAATTAACAGGGAAACGTTTCTCACCCATGAACAGCGGTAAATATGCAGATAAGGAAAACTCCAACATAATTCAATAAACAAACTTAAAGCTTGATTGCAATAACTTCAATCAATCAACAGTCATGGTTTTCATTAATACACATTCTCCTAAAACCAACGTGATGGCAACAACAGGGGGTTAATGTTAAGCAAAAGGAAATACAACAAGGTCTCAACTATACTCTGTGAGTCGAGTCACCAGAATGGGATTGACAGTTCTCGCCACGTGGTCTGAGAACGAGGTTGCCCAAACTGTACAATACGAGATACAACTGACCAGGCACTGAAGCACGTGGGCTGTAATATTGCTACGCAGAGTATTATAACATCAACTGTGCGAACATGGATTGGTCAAGAGGCAGAGGGGTGATGACTGACGTGGAATTTCTGGCTAAATGTTAATCCTATTCAGGCAGCTCGCCGAGTACAACCTTTAGCGTTGCACCTTGGTAACATCAAAAGAAATAGAAGTACAATACATCTTTCCTTTCATACTGGGTGAAGAAACGTTTCCTCACAACATTTATGTGTCCCAAACAATGTCCTGAATCACTAAATGGAGGTCTCATCAGTTTTCTGGGTGGGCGGTGGTGAGATCTCACTCTTACAAGGTAAAAAAGCAAAAACATTTACCATTATAGAAAAATGTGAGAAAATTGCTGTATTGTTAAATAGATAATTAACCAATGGATACAAATTAGAACGTTTTTCGGATCCATGTTATTGTATTTCAAATTGATTCTATTATTTTACTGTTTTCACGAATCCTTATCCATTAGATTTTATATTTTCATCGTTCTTATTCATGGTTTTTCGAATTTCTTCATTTTATCCTGTATATATTTACATAATTTCATTTCTCAATAGTTTAATTAAAATAGTTCACTTTCTAATTTGCTGAAGAAAGTCCCATTGTTGGACAGAAGCATGTGCTAATGCGAATATTATTTGTATTGATTGGCAGAGCATTTAAATTAATTATTCTCTACGAGGCCTCGGCAAATTTTACCGAATCATATATATTTATGGAATCAAACCTCCAAGTCTGCCTAGGCTTCTGAGGTTACTACGACTTAATTCTCCTCTAATTTTCTTGTCGTACACCAAAAATTTGCCTAGTTTTTTTCTTTTGTTTTCACTATTCACTCTTCTATGGTACCAACCTGCCGACGACAGGGAGTTCTGACGCATGCCATTCCTAACGCAAAGCTACTTTCTTCTCGCCAGCTGACAGGCAAGTGATCATCGTGAAGGTTTCAGGAGTCAGATTAAATGCAATTATTGATGCCTTTTGAGATAAATGAACAGGGCTTCCAAGCTTCAAATTGTTCCAAATTGTATTTAAAATAGTCAGTATTCTGGGCAGAGAAGGTGATAAATGACATGTGACAAATGACTGTCACACTTTCCAAAAGGAATCTTCGAATTTTAGCTGAATTCTGGTAGATGCTCAATTTTGAAAATTTCATAAGGTTACCATTGGCCTGTCTCCCACAAATCCAACCCCTCGTCCTCGTCATGGGAGATGGGCAACGTAATGAAGTAGGGGATTGCCTGTAGGGGTGAAGTACAGTGGGGACTTTGTGTGCCTCAAGACCGCTATGGTAGCTGTGAAGGCCCTACAGGAACCCTGAAGAAATCACGGCTAACGGGGCTCTGGTGAAACAACTGCTGCCTTGTAGTTTGGAGTTGGTTCTTCAAAGGCTAAGGGAAGAAACCCTGACAGAAAATCAGCCTGGTGCCTCAGGCCTAAGGTGGCAGTCCCTCCAAGGCACTCGGAGGCAGTGGGTTAATCACTCACTCCTCTTAAATAAACTGATTACTGAAACTGAAGCGAAATTACAAAACCGGACGGATAACCTGATGACGACTTTTGGCATGAAAAGGATTACGAAAATCGGTTTCTGGAATGTGAGGACCTTGATGGAGAAAACCAGACTGAAACAAGTGACACGGGAGATGAAGAACTATGGGCTGGATATCCTAGGATTGAGTGAGGTGAGGTGGCCAGGATTTGGTGAAATACAGACAACAGATGGAATTACATTTCTCTATTCTGGGAGCGATGAGGAAGAACACAGGTATGGAGTGGGGTTGCTGCTCAACAGAAATGCAAAGAGGAGCCTTATGGAGTAGAAGCCAATTTCTAGCAGGCTCATGTTTGCTAGGTTCAAGACAAATATCAGGAATGTGATCATCATCCAATGCTATGCGCCTACAGAACAATCGGAGCCAGAGAAGAAGGAAGAATTCTACCAAATGCTGCGAGATGCCACAAGACAAACAAGTAAGAAGGACATTCTCATTGTTATGGGAGACTTCAACGCGAAGGTGGGATCAAACAATCAGGGGTTGGAGCAGATCATGGGTAAACATGGCCTTGGTGAGTCCTCATAGGCGGTGCCACAAGGTCACCTGGGTGTCTCCTGATCAAGTCACAGAAAATCAAATTGATCACACCGCGGTGAGCAGGAGGTTCAGAAGAAGCTTGGAAGATGTTAGGAACAAGAGAGGAGCGGATGTCGGTAGTGACCATCATCTTATGGTTGCCAACTTCCGCATGAAGATCGTGGCAGTCCGCCGAAAGTTTATCACTCGGCACAACAAGTTTGATGTGGGCAAGCTTAAGAACCAGCAGAGATTGGACCAATTTAAACTGGAGCTCAGAAATAAATTCCAGGTGTTAGACTCCGAGACAGAGAAGGATGTAGAGACTGTGTGGAGCGAGGTAAAGAATATCTTTGTGGAGACCAGTGAGATGCAGCTCGGGTACAAGAACTACCTGCGGAAAGAATGGATATCCGATCAGACCTGGAAGATAAATTATAGAAAGGAGATTAAGGCTAAGCTCAACACCTGCAAGACTAGGCAGCAGAAGGCTCTCACACAAGCAGAGTATTCAACAGCAAACAGGGAGGTAAAGAGGAGTGTGCGGAAGGATCATAGGAGGTGGATTGATAAACACGCGGTGAAAGCAGAAGAAGCGGCAAGAAGGGGGGACGTTAAGGAGCTCTATGGCATCACAAAGATGCTTTCGAAGAAAGGTTTTAATAAAACTAGGCCTGTTCTTAATAGAGATAGAGGACCAGAAAGTAAGCAGCGAGGAAGAGATGAAGAGGAAGCAGAAAGTGACCCGGACATCAGCCTCGACTCCCCAACTCGGGGCGAAATACGGACAGGGTTGAAGCAGATAAAGTGCGGGAAGGCACCAGGTCTGGATAATATCCCAGCGGAAGTATTGAAAGCAGACCTGGATATCACGATCAATCTGCTGCACCCGCTGTTGGAGAAGATCTGGAAGGAGGAGAAAATACCAACCGACTGGAAGAAGGGGTTGATCGTCAAGTTACCGAAGAAAGGGGACACCACAAACTGTAATAACTGGAGGGGAATCACCTTGCTGTCCATTCCAAGCAAAGTACTGGCGAGAGTCATCCTGAATCGTATAAAAGACTGAGTAGAAAAAAGGCTTCGGAAGGAACAGGCTGGATTTCGACAACATCGCAGCTGTGTGGATCTCATCAACACCCTCCGAATCATCCTGGAGCAGAGTGTGGAGTGGCGGAATACCCTTTACCTCACATTTGTTGACTTCGAGAAAGCTTTCGACTCCGTAAATCAAAGAATCATGTGGAAGACCCTCGAGGAATATAAAATTCCAACAAAGATCATCAGAATCATGGAAGAGATGTACAAAGGGTATGAGTGCCAGGTTCTACACGAAGGCAAATTAACAGAAAAGATAAAGGTCAGTTCCGGAGTGAGACAGGGGTGTGTCCTTTCCCTCACTTTGTTCCTGTTGGTCCTGGATAGTGTGATGAAGAAGGTAATGGGAGGACGGAAGAGGGGTATTCAATGGGGTATAAATAACAGGCATGAAGATCTGGATTTCGCGGACAACATTTGTCTTATGGCACAACGGTACCGAGACATAGAAGATAAGCTGGGGAGGTTGCAGAGAGAAGCAGAACGTGCAGGACTGATGATTAACACCAACAAGACCAAAGAGATGAGGATAAATTCTGACGTCACGACTAGCTTGACGTCAATGGAAAGGAAATTGAGCGAGTTGAGTCCTTCCTCTACCTTGGGAGTATAGTCACAAATGATGGGGGAGCAGAGGAAGATGTTCGAAGCCGTATCAGGAAGGCAAATGGTGCCTTTGTCCAGCTCTACCCCATCTGGAGAAATAGAAACATTTCCAGGAAGACCAAGCTCCGCCTTTTCAATAGCAACGTAAAGTCGATTCTTCTCTATGGCTGTGAAACATGGAAAGTCACAAAACCGATCAACAACCAGCTACAGGTGTTCATTAACAGATGTCTGCGTCGCATCATGAATGTGAGGTGGCCGGACATAATCTCAAACGAAGATCTTTGGACCATCACCAATCAACAACCGATTAGCATCCAGATCAAGGAGAGGAAATGGCGCTGGATCGGTCACACACTAAGGAAGCCGGACGGAGCTGTTGAGAGGGCGGCGCTAGACTGGAATCCTCAAGGTACCAGGAAGCGAGGTCGACCTAAGAAGACCTGGAAGAGGACGATCGAAAATGAAATTGCAGAGGACAAGAACTGGAGTCAAGTGAAGAGAATAGCCAGGAACCGTACTGCGTGGAGAAATTTCGCCAAGGCCCTATGCTCCGGAAGGAGCGGCAGGAATTAAGTAAAAAAAGTAAGTAAGTACCATTGGCCTGTTTGTTGAAATGTATGGAACAGTTGTGAAGAAGCCTTCGGTCGGGTCGGTAATACATACTGATGTCCACTTCACAACACATGCAAAGAGATTTGTCTTCTGCGATGGACATACTTGCCCAGCCTGATCATTGTAAACCTTACACATCACATCAGTCCTGTCATTAAAAACACAATTTACCAATGCCCAACATGTTTCCGTAACTTGGCATTTGCACCGCACGATGACTGTTGTATGATGAAACTCTGGTCTATTGTTTCGTACCTGGCAGAATATTCGAACATAGGCTAAAGGAAAATATCACCCCTGAGAGCTCTTGTAACCTTATTTTCTGAAGCTAACTTCTTTTCATAACATAGGTATAAACATAATTCGTGGTATACATAGGCCTTACCAATATGTGGAGTAAAAATTTGGAATAAAAAGGCATGCAAGACATGCATTTTCAGACCACTGCATTTTACACAAATCAAGACAATAATTGAAGAAAATTCTCTACATGCCACCACCTTTCCTTATTAATAAAATATACAAGCTTTCCTTATTGATAAAAATATACAAGCTACCTGAGTGAAGGCACTTTCGTCCCCCAGTGGCTTTACACGGGGAAATGCTGATTCACAGAGAGCAAGGTCGAATGGATGTCGTGGCACGAACTGCTTGACCTTGAACGGACCTGGACGACCCATTCCCCTACCCATACCACCACGACCTCTTCCTCGCATCATTTTCATCCTGATGGGAGAATTAATCCTGCAAAAAAAAAAAGATTATTCACAAAACTGTAAATAAAATCAAAGTCCGGGCGCGGTTACTGCGAGCCCGCTGATGAGGCAGCTTGGTGTTCCTAGGCGAAACCCCACATAAGACACTGCATAAACCTAGAAAAATTGCAGAGTTTTAAACAATATATTGTCGGGGAAGAACTGAAACCTTGCATGTTACAGTCATTGCTGCAGAAATGTTCCCTAAGGAAGAAACAGTTACGGAACATTTTTTTTGTAGCTCAGCAATATGGCATACGAGGTTTGGCTTCTCCACCAAAAATTAACTGGTTCTCTTAACAAAAAGTAGGGCTGGCCCTGTGCGTCCTTGTGGACAAAAACTAACTACAGTATTCAATATGTTCCACAAAAGAGTGTGGAATTATTATTCATTTTCAAAGCATTCTTAAATATTTACATACACTTCGAGTGGAAGCAGAGTTGAGCATAAAATACTCTTAACAAAGCAGTATCTCTGCCACGTCACTCTAATTACATAGTTTTTTTTTTGAGTAGTTTCGGCCATCAATGGACCACGATGTTCTTCACTCATATGATCACTGTAAATATCATAGTACACAACATAGGACAGTTGTTTATTGGTTTAAGGATCAGCAGAAAAATATGACATTCAATAAGTGCAGGGAACATCACTTTATTTGGTATAGGGTTTCGCCCTATACAGATACTGGCGGGCAGCTGTGCACTTGGCCTTTAAAGCTCAGCGGTAGGAGTGGGGTGTAGGGCGGTGCGGGGAAGTGTGTAATACTTCCCTACTGAGAACATTGACGCGCATGACAGTAGGTTCTCACAATCAAGACACATATACGCTCATCGTGGCAAATGTTTTATGCTGTGGTAGTATACTGGGGGAGTCGGGTGGGAAAGTGTAGAGCTATGCGCCAGGATCTTTACCATTGCAGGCATTACGCGAGTCCCTTTGGCGATCTTTGGATCAGTAAGCATCGCTAATTCCAATTATGTAGGAATGATTATGTGCTGCACAATTACAGTAAAATTGTAAATACACAAATTATTAGTGGCCCAAATATGAAGTTCCAGATCAAGAGGAATGCAGGATTCCTCAATTTTCCAGTTGAAGAAAACAGTTTTTGAGGCCATTATTATGGTAATGAATAAAAAATATTTTTCAAACAACTATTCTACATTTGAAGGCTGACAATTATGTTTAATGATGTTTCTCTGTGTTTTAAAAGTGTTGCTTCTCATTGCTCTATATTCCCCCCCCCATATGCATCCCTGGTTTTTGTCACATTCAGTGCGAGAAATTAATAGGCTTCAAGAACTCTATAGGGCTAAGAAACGTATGGTTAAGAGGATAAGAGAGAAGGAGAAGAAATAGTCTGATTTTGTCGAAAAATTGGAAAAGGACAGCAGAGGAAACAAGAAACTTCTTTAGAAAGTAATTAAGAGTAAGAGAAAAACCCAAGAAGCCATTAAGGCAATAGAACTGAAAAATGGAACCTTAGTAAGATAGGAAGAGGGAATCAGGAGAGAATTCATGACTTTCTTTGATAAGTTCCTGAATGGGGAGTCATTAAACACATCAGACAGAGAAGAATTCTGTAGAACTAAAGAGTCCACCATCACGTGGCTGGAGATAGAAAATAACCTTAAAAGTATGAGGAAGGAGAAGGCGGCAGGAGTGGACGAGTTCAGTATAGACATGTTGAGGGTGGGAAGAACTCCAGCGATACAGTGGCTATATAGACTCCTCAATGTAGTATGGCAGCAAAATAAAATTCCAGAAGATTGGACGAAAGGTGTAAAATTGTACTTCTCTTCAAGAAAGGCAGCAGACGGAAATGCACCAACTATCGTGGCATCACTCTACTATCCCATGTCCTAAAAATCCTAGAAAAAATCCTAGAGGGTAGAATACAAGAATCTGTAGAACAATGATTAGAAGAGGAACAATATGGCCTTAGGTCTGGAAGGTCAACGACGGACTTTACCTCTAATGTCGAGATATTAATGGCAAAACATGGGAAAAAGAGAAGTTTTTATACCATTTACTGTTCCTCGACATTCAAAAAGCCTGTAAGTTAATAGTATTCTAAGGGAACATAACAGGGAGTGTCTGGAAAAGTTTAAAGTTCGTGACGGTTTAATTGCAAAGAACAAGATGCTTTATGAGAAGACAAGAAGCTGTGTACAAGTTGGCTGCGGGATCTCAAACTGGTTCGAGACAACAAAAAAAACAGCAAGGTAATTGTACCTCTCTTTAAGAAAGACAGCAAACGGAAATGCACCAACTATCGTGGCATCACTCTACTATCCCATGCCCTAAAAATCCTAGAAAAGATCCTAGAGGGTAGAATACAAGAATCTGTAGAACAATGATTGGAAGAGGAACAATATGGCTTTAGGTCTGGAAGGTCAACGACGGACTTTATCTCTGTTGTCAGAATGTTAATGGCAAAACATGGGAAAAAGAGAAGCTTTTATACCATTTACTGTTCCTCGACATTCAAAAAGCCTGTAAGTTAATAGTATTCTAAGGGAACATAACAGGGAGTGTCTGAAAAAGTTTGAAGTTCGTGACGGTTTAATTGCAAAGAACAAGATGCTTTATGAGAAGACAAGAAGCTGTGTTGGCTGCGGGATCTCAAACTGGTTTGAGAAAAAAAAAACAGCAAGGTTATGTCTTTTATTTATCTTTGTGATGGATGCTATAATAAAGATGCTAAAAGGGAAGGGACAAGAAGAGTTACATGCATTTGCTTTTACAAACGGTGATGTGATCAGGGGTGATTCAGGAAAGGATGTAGGAGAAAGACTGCGAAGGTGGAGCCAGGAGTTTGAAAGATATGGCTGTTGAAAGTGCAGAAGGGTGACAATGAGCCAGAAATCATGCTAAATGGCACAAAGCTCTCAGAGTTTCAATACTTGGGTAGTAAGGTAAATGCACCAATGGTCGTCATGTTAAGACAGATTTAGTCAAGAAAATATATGCACCTTATACATTTTGGTAAATTTAATCAACAAAAGCACTGTACCTAACCTCAAACTCTATTCAAACACTAGGAAACTCTCAATATCAAAAATATTCATTTTCGGAAAAATTACGTATTTTTTAAAAAGTGTGTTTTTGCCCAAGTCCTCGGCACGATGTCTGGATTTTTCCTATATTCGTCACCCGTTTGCACCAATTGCCATCACATTGTTAGTTTTCCTTGTCTGCTGTTTATAATGCATTTCTGTCAATTGTTGCGTAGGACACCGATGTATCGACTTGGAGGCAAACATTTATGAATAAGTAGCTGTAATTATAAAAATTGAGATATTAAAAAATTAAATTAAAAAAGACGGCATCGGGAAGCGTGAATGGCGGGTAGCGGGCATGAAAATATTGTAATTCTGCTCTAAACACATTTATTACAATTTATTTCTGTATTAACTTAAAGTGCATTAGGAATTCAATAATAATTGAAATTCGAACAATACAACCACAAGAGCGTGAATTGATGTAAGCTTCCCCGACCGGTGTTCAAGAGCGATGGTCATTTCCCGGGCTGTTATGCAGTGATCTTTTTTTTCTTCCCCCCCCCCCTTTTTTTTATGACGGGGGATGGGAGGCGTAGTCACATAAAAAGTGTGATCAGACCATGACATAACATAACATCTGCATTGAACAATCGCAAAAGGTCTGACAAGATAGACTAAGTCGTTTTCCACCAAATAACAGTAGATTTTAATCTGATTTTTTTGTAATATTGCAGCACGGTTTATTGTCAAATTTTGAGGGCTTCGTAAAGACAGGTTTGGATTTCTTTTTAGAAAAGATTCACACCATTTCCTCCCTGGCCGCCCATCTTTGAAAGAAGAGTCCCTCTTCAATTCTTTTGTGAGGCACTGGACGCTATTTTGCAAATCGTCCTTTGTTACCCGGAACCATGCTTTTCCTAGTGAGATAACCCATTGAACTAACACCCTTTGTTAGAAAGAAACTTGGCCCCATCTTCCTCTCTAGTTTTCCTTTAATTTTGTCTGAGAGGGCATTTCTCGGAACACCATTCCTCTCCGCGGCTGTTGTAATACTTGTGCCGTCCTCCTCAACGACCTCGATAGGAGCTTCCATTTGCTGAATATCGTAGGCTAATTGAGAAATGTGCGTTTCGACATATTACTTGAAAGCAAAGATTTAGTCTTAGAATATATTTTTCATCACAACTTAAAAAGAATCCCTTTTAGCTCACCTGAAAACCCTAGGCCTAGACCTACTGATAATAATAATGTTATTTGTTCTACGTCCCTTTTAACTATTGCGGCTTTTAGAGACCCCGGGGCAGGCCCGACGAGAGGGGGGGACAGGCAGGGCTGGTGCCCCGGGGCCCGACCCTCCCAGGGGGCCCGGCGTCCTAGGAGGATGTGCAAAGCACTTATTTTTCAGGACGCGAAGATATATTTACCTTGCGAATCAAGCCCTTTCGTGATACGCTTTAACGTCTCAGTACCATAAACATAAAATTAATTGCCCTCTTTATCTACGACTTAGAAATGACCCCGGTTCCTGACGAAGCCGCGGCAGGAATGCAGGATTAGGCTGCCCGACTGCGGTGTTATTCGTAGTCTTACTCAACAGTTAATAAAAAGGCCTGTTTGTAGTTACAGATGTTAATTCATTTAGGGGCTTGCAACATTCAACCCGTGTACTTGGTAGCTAGTAGGTCTAGTATCACTGGCGGACAATGAACACTTGGCGCTCGGTTGGGGATGGTTTGCATCAAATAGTACTGTAGATATAATTCAATATTTGCTGACGCGTTAGTTTTACGGTTTGTTTCTGAAGGCCTCCACGTTATTGAATAAAGTTGACTGTATAGCAGTAGTTTTCACAAATATTAATGAAGCGATCAAAATAGAAAACCAAAGAATGTGCGAATTGTGTAGATTGAAACGGAGGCTAGTGGTTGTTGTATAATAAGTGAGGTGTATTGGCAACATTGTTGTAACTATTTGTCTTGGAGAGTAAAAACTTAGACCCTCTTAAAACCATCAAATGCTGGGTGAAAAGCGGGGTATACACTGTGCTGTGCTATGGACTCTGTGACATGATAAATCGCATGTCGTATTCTTAGTTGCCGACTGGGAATGCGTTGGCCGTCGCGACTATTACTGTAATTATTAGGGCTAAGAGTAGGGTAGGTGTCCCTGGACTTGAAATAAGGTACTGCCCCGGCATTGGTTGGAGGAAGTGTGAAAAACCACACTCAGGATAGCCGCTGTCAGCGCCCGGATTCGAACCTCCGATCTGTAGACTTGCTGTAGGCCCCAATCACGATCATTGGTGAGCTACACCGCGGGGTCTTACTTGAAGATGTGAGAGCTTTTACTTCAATATCAGAGAGTCTTTTCTATAGCCAATGGTCACCAAATTTTTACTCCAAAATATCCAAAAAATAATCACCCAAATGGTCTATCATATAACTCAATAATTTGGACCTAATTTTTGCAAACTTTTCCGGAGGAGGGCCCCCGGACCCCACTCTGAGCTTGGTGATATTCCATACCCCAAGATTCCCGGTGTGTCCATTCCCCCATAATCTTGGCTTAAATCCGCCCATGACGGTCACCAGTCATAGATAGGATTCAGGATTTTTAGGAGAACCTGGCTCTAGTTTTGCTTACTGCAAAGCAATATTACATTATAAGAAATCCACTGACTGACAATTACAAAATATAGTTAAAATTCACAGTTTCTTCTTTTGTGAAAACAATCACTGATCAGCTGCAATCTACTGATAGCACATAATAACTTGAGTTATGTATGAGTACTGTACACCATGGGTTAATTATGAAAATATATTTTGCTTTGTTTAATGCACAAAGATGTCTGATCGCCGTTCAAACAAAACACTTACCTATCAGTGTTTAAAGGAAGGAAGATTGTAGTTTTACGTGACCGTGAATCTTGTGATTATGAGCCACGGGACCTCCTTTTTACGTGGAATCCGAACCACAGGACATGGCATTTCACTTCGAAAATCTCACATGCATTGACCGGGAATCGAAACCGGACCGCCTTGGTGAGAGGCACACAGCTAGACCGCTGAGCCACCACGCCCCCCAATATCAGTGTTTAGGTTTAGACCCAAAGGCGTGACTCTTCAAGGGCAGCAAATTTTAAGAATGTCAACATAAAAACACTATATGTAAAATGTATTTTAAAATACGTCTTGACTTTTTATAAAAATCATGTTTTCATTATGAAAAGAGATTACGTCATAGGCTATGTCACAGAGGTCGTAGTACCGCACAGTGTACAGTATACCCTTTTCACCTCTTTTAACATGCAGTTCAGTGAGATGAACTTCCTGTTGATTAATGGGTCTTATGACGTAGGGATGGAATTGAGGAGGAAATGAATGTACGGGTTAAAACGATGAATCATGGAAAATAAGCATAGAATCGCCGACGGTGGAATTCTGACCCACCTGTTTACGAGTTAATGGACAACAGCTTTTTTCGATGTGAGTATTTTCCCAAAGTTAAATACTGTAAAAGCCATGCAATTACTGGTCCGGTAGATGCAACTTTTTTAAAATTTGTGTACGGCAAACGAGCATATTGCTTTTACGAGTATCACTGAAGTTCTAAAGTTATTGATATCAAATAGGATCTGCAGAACTTTAAATCTGAACATTGTGTATGCTTACAGTGTTACCTCAACGAGACAAATTTAGATTTGTCCATCGCCAAAACAGTAGAGCGAATTTAATGAAAATTATTACTTAGTTTTCAATGGCTTTAATCTATTATTTTTTGTTAATTGAAAATAATGCATTAGTACGCGCTTGTCAGGTATAAACATTGAATTTGCAAATAATTTTGGATGCATTCCTCCACTTTCAATGTTGTAAATTTTACATACCAGCATTAACTTATTTATATTGATAGTAATTCACGCTCTGCTTATGTATGATAATAAATATAGCCTGGATTTAGTGGAATATATCATTGAAATATTATTATTATATATGAATTGCAGCCAAATGTCATATCAGGACATTTCAGTTGAACGCCCGAAGGCTAGCCAACAAGTTCAATTTCAAGTAGTTCCAACTTTGGCTACGAGACGCCACAGTCACTGACACCCAGCGGGGAACGTTGGAACTTGATAGAGCGTTTCTAACCAAATAACCTACAAATTTTGGCTACACACTACCAATTGTAGTGGTAGGTTCTTTTACATACCATAAATCTATGACATGGACCCGCTGGCTTTACTTCCCCTCCGAATAAAGGCATACAGGAGGATTTTAACGCACTTACAAATCCGACGACTTCGGCCGGGTTTAAACCCGCGATCTTGGGCATTGTAGTTCAGCATGCTACAATACTAATAATAATAATAATAAGAAGAAGAATTATTATTATTATTATTATTTTTACTGTTAATTGCTTGCTGGCTTTTTATGCTCTTGTAATTGATTTCGTGATGAACATTTAGTGCAAATAAAAAAAAATGCAAAATCAGTTTGTGCAAATTTGCAAGGATTTTACAGAATTTGGTTTTAGAGGGGGGCCCGGGAGATTCCAGCCCCAGGGCCCGTCGTCGCTCTCCACGGCCCTGCCCCGAAGGGGATCTATAACGAGCCAGTAAATCTACTGACACGGCTCCCTCGCATTTTCGCACCCTAAAATTCCTGATGACTGCGCCAGGATTCGATGCTGCAACAGCAGGCGAGAACGTTACCACTGAGCCACGCAGTCAGCGTAGACCTACGACCGTCAAAGAGACAGAGCTACATAATAACAACACACTGTAAATGTTTATTGGTCCTGAAACGTTAACGCAAACTTTAACATTGTCGTGCACTAGCGTTCGCCACGCATGTGCTCTAAAGATCGTCAGCCATGACAACTATTGGACACAATGATCAAACGACAATTTAATTAATGCGGTGTGCTTCAGAACTACATTATAAGTATATTGCCGCTGTTATACTAGGCCCAAAACAACTGTGAACATGGGCTCGTCCAGTAGCGTGCGTCCTGCCGAGCGCTGTAGCCGCGGAGATTCAAGCGAAAGAATGCACGACTCTACGCTTGCAGTATACACACAACCTTCACCCTGAACACAAGGCGCTCCGAATTTAAATATACTCGTATGTACGAGATGGAGGTTCTATCGTAGTAATATCCATGCTTCCAACGAAGTTCGCGTATTCATACAATTGTGATATGAGGCAGATAGCCTATAAATATAAGTTGGTCACACAAAAGCTATTCGTGAACAAAGAATTTAATCCATGTGAGGCTATGCATTATTATTATTATACATGACGTAAATTATACCGCATGTCATTCTGTGTAACATTGGTTGTGGACTCTTTATAAGGTAAATGAATGGGGTCGTTTATCAGGGACCACCATGTGGTGTAGTGGCTAGCACACTTAGCTGTCACCCATCAGGTCCGGATTCGATTCCAGGCTGTCAGAAATTTAGTTTTGGTTTGAGGATTAGAACAGGTTACACTATGCCTGACAAGGTAAAACTGAGAAGAAATGGGTTTCCTCGGCTCAATTACAAATACACACACAATTGCAGAAAACACAACAATAAATGTTATCGGATAAATATTTCTTTCTTTCTTTCTTTCCTTCTCTCTATATAAATAAATAAATAGACTATATATTATATATCGCACCCCCACTGGAAGACTGCCAGAAGTCAAAAAGGACACATTTTCAGGAGAAGCATTTAAAGATGTTCAGCTAATGGGAAAAATATAAATATTTACATAATTAAAGTGAAAGTAACATAATACTAACTTCTAACATTGTGTATACTAGAGCCATCCTTACTTCAGACTTGAAGTTTCAGTGCTACGTCACAGCTACACTCTAACCAGCCAATTACAGGCAGCCATTCAAATTGATAAATCGAGACAAATCGAGTTTCGCTGACGATGTTGCCAGGTAACATCTTGCGGTCTTTGTGTATTCTCATATATTTTTCCTTTTGATAATATTCCAGTCTGTTGTTATTTAATAGCTTAGTATTTGTTTGTCGTTTGACATAGTGTAGTATAATTACGAGTAGTTGTAGGTTAGCTTTAGGTGAGGGTTTGTGTTATTTCTGCCATGCGTGAGTGTAGGCCTAATGGTGTCATGCCGGGGTTTAGCACGAGGAAGCCAAGCGCCAAGAGAGGAAAGGCCTTAGGACTCCACTAAAGAGTCAAACCCAGGAAATGATTAGTAATCTGCGAGCACAATTGTTATGGACAATGCCCCGTATCATAGTGTCATTCACGACAAAGCTCCAACAAAGGCAGCAAGAAAGACTGTGCTAATTGAGTGGGGTTAGACGGCAATAGTGACTCCAAAATGAGTGGTGTGTTCCCTTTATAGGTTTTATAATACATTTTCTCGAACTCTGAACATCTTCGACTCCGGACGCAGGCGATAATGGTGAGTAATTTATTTGTTACATTTTTTCTGCTTCATTATCAGAAATATTCTGTTAACCACAGAATATGTGTAATTTCTTCTACTATGTACTTACTCATGAGTATGATGTTGTGTGTAAACATGCCTGTTCACATTACGAGTGTTTTGTTAACTTTACGGCTATAATCATTTACGTCACCTGATTCGTGTTAGTGGACTGGCAACACTGTATCGCCAGCCGGTGAACTGTCAAGTCGGAAGTAACGATGGCGGCACTATAGCACTAAGTTATAAAATAACATACAAAGTTCTTTCAGCGATTTTAATTGTGTTTTAATAAAAATAATAGTAATTTTCAGTTATGGCAGTTTTCTATTCAGTGACGTAGAATTGCTATTTATAGGATCTGAGTTGTAGCAGTTTTACAAGACATGAACTTGATCATAGGCATTTACATACTTCAAAATTCATGTTTTTTTACTAGTGGCAGTCTTCCAGCGGGGGTGCGATATATAATATATCCGATTTATGAGAAATTGTATTGGGTAATTTGTCTATCACTTTAGAATGATAACTAGCGTTATCCTTTATTATAATATATATTAAGTTATATATACATGGGCTGATGACCACGGTATCCAAGCCCTCAATTGAAAACAACATTTATCGCATCAACCCATATTATCACTGTTAGTAGTAAGTACTACTACACCTCGATTACTGAAATATCAAGATAAAAATACCTTATCGTCTGGAAATCTATGAAATCCCCTACAATGGCACTGCTAGGACTTCTTCCTCCTCCCTTCGTCACCCGTGTCGGAGTCAGAATCACTGGTCCTGAGATTAATTATGAGTTCCTGAATGTTTATGTCCGTTGCCAGTTCTCGGTGAAAATCCACTTCCTGCAGTTTTTCTGCGTGTGCCACATGCGTCTCCCAGTCCTTGATTGTAACTCTATCAAGAGCTTCATGTGTTAATCGTTCCACGTTCGCAAGTTGAGAAGTGTTGTTTAATTAAGCCACTTCGCCCTTCACTTTAGCCCATATCATCTCTATCGGATTATATTGACAATATGGGGGCAAACGGATAACTTGGTGGCCTAATTCCAACGGGATCTGATCTAATTCATACCTTTTCACCCGTTTGGAATGGCGCAACACGGGCTAATAACTCGGCATTTGTTTCTTTTGGATCGTATGGAATGTTGTGTTTCTGCAGCCACTGGTGTGTGTCTGATTTTCGAGAATTTGAATTGGGTAATTTGTCTATCACTTTAGAAGGGGAACTAGCGTTACCCATTATTATAATAGATCCCTCCTCCAAGTACTTCAGAAAGTGATGAACAAACCAGTTTTTGAACGAGCCAGCATTCATTTTTGAATGATAATCTGAATCTCTGCGTTGAGTACGGGAGCGAAAAACCCACTTACTGTCGCGTATGAACCCCGTTTTCGCCGACCCTACATGACATATTATCAGCCTACTACCTTTTCCTACAGGTACTCGAAGGCCCCCTCTTCCAGACGAATCTTGCCATATATACTTCCTTGAGTTAACCCATGTTTCATCTAGATAAAAAAAAGGTCTGTTATCACCCAAGTCCTTAGAATATGCACAGTACGCAAAAAATTTAGTCGGGCAGCAACAATGTCGCTTCGTTCTAAAAGGAATTTCCTGCCGTCATTGGTTCGCTTGTATTTGAAACCGAGGGATTTCAGCAGCGTGTGCATGGAAGATACAGAGCCTGTATAATTAATTTTCTCCTTCATTAAGCAAACCAACTTTTTAGCCGTCGGAAATTCACCTTGATCGCACAAATCAAACATTGTTCGACGTAAAACACACTTGTCAAAGCCGTCCAAATTTGTTGCACATTTCGGAACTATGCGAATGTTTGCACGGTGATCTAAAAATGGGCACATTCCCTATTTCAGCATTATTTCTACTCTCAGAAAGAATATTGGACACGGTATGTGCACTTACACCGCAAGCTTGAGCCATCAGTTCCCGGCTCTGTGAGAAATTAGTTTTATCACATACCTCTGTATTCGAAAGCTTCTTGAAAAAGCTGTACACACTGAAAATAATATCCCTCTCCTGACTGTGTAAAACTTTACGAGTACTAACCCTGTCACCTGCTCGACTTGCTAAGGGACATTGATAGCAAAGTAGAACTTCAGCTCACAGCACGTCTTAAAGCTCCACTACTGTACACTGAATTGATACTGCAGTACTGTCTCTCTATAAATACTGTAGTTAGTATTTCCCCAAGAACTCTTCGTTATCTTCCCCAGAGAACCCAAATATTTCAACATCTACATCATTCTCTCTCTAATTAGCCCTTCAGTTCAAGGCCAGATGTCATCTCCCGAACGGCTGGTCGTATCGCCACCGGGTTTGGACAGTCAGATTCAAAATTTTTAGCTCTGTAACCTAGGGTCATCAAAATAATTGAAGAATTAATTATTTTCATGCACACAAAGAAATAATTATTTTGTACGGCACAGCGAGCCTTGGGAGATGAGTTAACCAGGCAACGCCGCGCTAAGCTATTGGCTGGCGCGGGTGAGCGGGTTAATCTGGCTCCTCCCTTATGTTCACAGTTGTTTTGGGTCTGGTATAGTTAGGTCTTACAAGGAGATACGACAATGTGCCAGTTTTCGTCACAAATGACGAGCATTGGTAAAGTGCGTGTTTTTAAATCCAGTGTTCGTCTCCAGCATTTGTAACCAAACTAGGAAAGTGAGCATGAAATAGCAAATCGCATATGTTACAGAAACAATTATCAACTATATCACACACTTGTAACATTTTAAAATGTCGGAACATAACACGTATGCACATAATTAACTCGCATGCCTGCTTAGCACATGTGATAAGCAATACGCCGCATCAAGACAGCTCAACTCACACGAGGGGTTTGAAGCTGGGAATTAGCCATTACATCGCACGCATGATTTCGCAAAGTTGCTCCTTAAATGGTGCTCTGAAAGAAGTTCATTTTCCGTATTGACAGATTCACTATATAACAAAGGAGAAACTGTTCCGCCTAGTCAATACATTTATTTACAACAAGTTATAAAAAAAATTGAGATTATTGAGATTCTGTGAATTAGATCAACAAAGGAAATTGTTTTAGTTGGTCTAAGTAAAATATGTTTTTCCATACTTGGACGTCTCCTCATCATGATGATGTATTTCATTGCATGACATTCGATGTTTTCCCTCTAATGCAAGACTATAAGCTCAGAAGCCCCAGCTTGAACAGCAAGTTTCAGTCAACAGCATTGTAAACAACAGGTTATAAATCCCAAGTGAAGTGATTTCCACATGCACAAACATTAGAACAGTGCTATTATAAGTGTATTCTCAAGAACCTATCAATACCAATGGTATTAATTTTTATTGATGTGCACTCACATTACTTCTCATGAGTAATATGTTCTTTTTCGCCTCATTTCATCCATTCACTCATCATTTTATGTATTTTTTATTATGATATCTTTAATTATGCTGGATTTTACAACTTAATTTATGGCTGAAGAAGGGACCAGTACTAGAGGCCCCGAAACATGTACCATATAATATCAAGTTTATAACTTGTTGTAAATAAATGTATTGACTAGGCGGAACAGTTTCTCCTAAGTTGCTCCTTATCGGCAACGAAGGTATGACGAATCCCCTAAGACTTCATGCGTTGAAAAAGACCCGCTGACATCCTTATTAAATGTACAACTTATATACGAGAGTGACGACTATTGGCTCAGTGACGAAAACCGGTACTGTTACCTTATAGTATCCACAGATAACTTAGCCACATGTGAAGTGAACAATCGAATCAGCAAAGCAATGCGCTTTTACCACTAGGGGTCTTCGGTACTGAAAATATGGGTTCGGTACGGTTCGGTAAAAAAAATTGTACTTCGGTTCTCGGTACAAAATCGGTTCGGTACAGCTCGGCTGATTTTAACATGCTAAATTAGAGTAATTTGTAAACCATTAAGAAAAAAGTAACACATGAGTTCTAATGATTATACAGTATACTTGCCAAATAGCACAATTTTTATTTAAAATACAGAAAAAATGTAGGCTACAGCTAATAATCTCATACAATGTTCCATTAACTTTCAAACTTGCCCTTTTAGTGTGGAGTAAGCCAATTGACGCATACATTAAATAGACATTAGGCTCACACTGGAACACTTAAGTCCATAATTTAATTTTATTAATCAGAAGAGTTATTAACCGACAGTAGTGGCTGCGCTCGCTAAAGCGCTGCGTTAGGCCATGGGGACAAGCTCTCTGCTGACTCGGTAGACGCGTGGGTTCGAGCCCCACCGTCGGCTGTCCTTGAAATGGTTTTCCGTGGTTTCCCATTTTCAACTCCAGGCAAATACTGGGACGGTACCTTCGAACAGGCCACGGCCGCTTCCTTCCACATCCTTGCCCAGTTTCATTCACCATCATTCATTTCATCTCTCATTAACTCCTCTCATGAGGTTGGCGTCAGGAAGGGCATCCGGCCGTAAAAATCATCCGCCACAAAGACTTCCATCGCATCTCATCCCCGACCCCGTTGGAAAACGGGAATAATAAGGGGTAGACATACATACAATCAGAAGAGTTATTGTGCTCTAGTAGTAAAACTTCACTTATACAATATCCAGGAGACCAAAGGAAAAAAACAACGCATAAATGTGAAAAACGCGTAAATGAAAGTCGGTAAATAAAAACTGCAAAATGGGTTATACAGGGACTTTGTTTTAAAAGCGACGGGGACACTCTCGCCAAATACTTTGCCGTAATGCGCTTCTTGACGCCACGGCTTTAACAGTCCATATTCTTTGGACTAAGGTATATTACAGCTGAAATAGAGTCAATCGGTGCTGAGGAACTTCAGAACGTAAATGACAACTTCATGAAGAGGTGCCAGCGATGTGTAGCAATGAATGGCGAACATTTTCAGCACCAGCTGTGAACTATAGGCTATAGTCTACTCAATGACTGTGCCGCGCGAGCTACGCATTACGGCAAATAGAATGGCAGGAGACAGGCTAGTAACGCGGGCGGCGGACGAGCGAGGGTTCCCGTTAAGAAGTGAAAAACAAGAAATAATAATACGATTGTTTATCTATAATCGGCAATATGTAACAAAACAACTACAAGAGAAATCCACCCAGATATAACAAAACAAAGAAAATTGAGTCACTTTACGTATTTTTAATGGTTTGACGAGAAGTCCTAAAAAAAACACGAATGAAAATTATAAAAGCAGATTTTTTTTTAAATATATCGGCGATCGTAAAACACTTCCGCTCATCTTAACATAAGCTTCAGATGCTGTCTAACTGTGTTTTATGGCTGCTTCCTGTTATTTTGAAACGCTAACACAATAATAGTGCTTGCTTATTACGCAAGCTGTTCTTCCTTGTTACGACACTCTGGCAAGCGAGTGTCGCCGTGAACACCGGTGTCGCTCAAGGCCATCGTATCATAATATAGCACGCTAAAGGAAGCTTGTAGTTTAACGTGACCATTAATCTCGCGATCATAAGCCACGGGACCTCCGTTTTACGTGGAATCCGAACCACAGGACATGGCATTTCACATCGAAAATCTCACATGCATTGACCGGGAATCGAACCCGGTCCGCCTTGGTGAGAGGCATGCAGCTTGACCGCTGCGCCACCACGCCACGCTATAGCACGCTGTGCATCCTTCCGAACGGAAGTACAGGCGGTGACAAAAGTTTGCATTCTCAGAACACGCAACGTATAAATGACGCTTTATATTGCAAGGGACTTAAAATATGATCGTATAAGCGTGGAAAACGAATAAATGACTTATATCGGAGATAAATTAACATGGAAAGTATAGGCATTTTGCCGGGACCAGGAAAAAATCGTATAGAAAACGTATAAATATGAACCGTATACAAGAAGTTTTATTGTATTTAACTAACCATTGAAGTAAAACATTGATGATAAAGGACATACTTTGAATGTCTAAAAAAAAGGTTTCCTTAAATTACGGTATTTATGTCTCTTGTACCGAACCGAACTTTTTACCGAGTTTTTTATCTTCTCGAACAGAGGTCGGTAATTTCCTTTGTACCGTACCGAAACCGAAAAATCGGTGCACCGTCGACCCCTATTTACCACCAAGTAAGACTACTACTCTGGGATAAACAAGTGCCACTCAAAACCAAGGTGACATTGTACAAATCATACCATACGCCAATCTTCTCATACAGCCTGAAACCACCACACTAACCAGGAAGGACAATTCGAAACTCCAAGCAGAAATGAAGTTCCTGCGTACTATGATCCAGAAGACCAGGAAAGATAATATCAGGAATGAAGAGATCAGAGAAGCGGTGAGAATAGAAGATTCTATACTAAAAAAGATCCAGAAGGCTAGAATGAAGTGGTTTGGCCACGTGAAGAGAATGAGTGCCAATGAAACTGCAAGAAGGGAATAGACCAGCTGGCAGACCTAGAAAACAATGGACAGATCTGGTGAAGGATATATACAGGAGAGAGGCCAGGTTTGGGGGAGGATAGTGAACAAAGATTGGTTCATGGATCGACAGAGATGGAGGGGGCTCGTATACCACACCTGAGAAACAGGAGTTGGTCGACGATGATGATAGTGGGAGTACTCCCGCATCAATAATTTTTATCCAGACCAATAGAGTTGACAATCTCTTTAATATAATTACAATATTACATGTGTCCTTAGCATGACCTGTGTGGTGTATTTTGCATCCCACATGATGGCAACAGTAATGTGATGTCAATGTGTGCGCTTCGGTAACTGTTGAAAAGACCTCATGCACCTGACAAGCATGGCTGCCGTCATAGAATGAGCAAAACAAAAAACACACATAATTTAGCACATATTTCCGATGCAGTAGTGATAATTGACAGTTAATTTCAATCAATAATGGTCCACCTCATGGTGTGGTGGCTAACGTTCTTGGCTGTTGCTCTGGAGGTCTGGGTTAGATTTCCAGCTCTGCCAAGAAATTTTGGTTGGGCCCGAGAGGTGGAAAGGTGAGACGAGGCAAAACTGAGAAGAGTAGGGTTAGATTCCGAACTCAGCCATTCTGGAAGTGGTTTTCCGTGGTTTCTCACCTCTACTCCATGCAAATGCTGGGATGGTTCTTAACTAAAGGCCATGGCTGCCTCTACCCAATCCTATCCCCAAGTTACAAATACACTAGAACAGCCAACACAATAACATGGGGTATCACAAATTTCACACACCCAAGTACTCGGGGCTACATGACCACAAGTCGCAAATTTCCTAAAAAAATAATTATGCACGACATATCACTCTTTTTCCATTTCGACAATATATCATTTTCATACTTTATTTTATCTTTTGGGGGACATTATCAATTTTAACTAAGTTACTAACCTTGATCACTTTTGCACAGACTGCATCCGATATATACTGTATGTGCTAAATCACGTAAATATGTGTTTTATTTAATAACCAGAGCCATGTTCGTTAGATATCTTAAAGTATGCGAAACAGCCGCAGCGAGAGCTCACGAGCCGCACACATTGACATCAGTAGTTGCCAACATGCCCAATACAAAATACACTAGACTAAACACATAACGTTGTAATTATGTGGAAAGAGAAATAATGGGGCTTTTGTGTATTGTTTGTACCTGTAAATAATGCTTGTATGAGGCAATGGTGCCAATTTCAATCTACCGCAATCCCCTGTAGCGAGGTTGGGCGACTGGACGAAAATTACTGAATGCACAACAAGCAAGGGGGTCTGGGGTGTGAGTCTCAGGTTAGGCTTGTTTTGCATATATAACAGTATTGCATTGGTCGCTACTTGGTTCGATGACTGCCTGGACAAAAATTACTGATTGCACAACAAGCAAGGAGGCCTGGGGCGTAAACCCCAGGTTAGGTTTGTTTTGTATGTTGAACAGTATTGCATTGGTCGCTACTTGGTTCGATGACTGCCTGGACAAAAATTACTGATTGCACAACAAGCAAGGAGGCCTGGGGCATAAACCCCACGTTAGGTTTGTTTTGTATGTTGAACAGTATTGCATTGGTCGCTACTTGGTTCGATGACTGCCTGGACAAAAGTTACTGATTGCACAACAAGCAAGGAGGCCTGGGGCGTAAACCCCAGGTTAGGTTTGTTTTGTATGTTGAACAGTATTGCATTGGTCGCTACTTGGTTCGATGACTGCCTGGACAAAAATTACCGATTGCACAACAAGCAAGGAGGCCTGGGGCGTAAACCCCACGTTAGGTTTGTTTTGTATGTTGAACAGTATTGCATTGGTCGCTACTTGGTTCGATGACTGCCTGGACAAAAATTACTGATTGCACAACAAGCAAGGAGGCCTGGGGCGTAAACCCCAGGTTAGGTTTGTTTTGTATGTTGAACAGTATTGCATTGGTCGCTACTTGGTTCGATGACTGCCTGGACAAAAATTACTGATTGCAATACAAGCAAGGGGGCTGGGGCGTAAACCCCAGGTTAGGTTTGTTTTGTATGTTGAACAGTATTGCATTGGTCGCTACTTGGTTCGATGACTGCCTGGACAAAAATTACCGATTGCACAACAAGCAAGGAGGCCTGGGGCGTAAACCCCACGTTAGGTTTGTTTTGTATGTTGAACAGTATTGCATTGGTCGCTACTTGGTTCGATGACTGCCTGGACAAAAATTACCGATTGCACAACAAGCAAGGAGGCCTGGGGCGTAAACCCCAGGTTAGGTTTGTTTTGTATGTTGAACAGTATTGCATTGGTCGCTACTTGGTTCGATGACTGCCTGGACAAAAATTACTGATTGCACAACAAGCAAGGAGGCCTGGGGCGTAAACCCCAGGTTAGGTTTGTTTTGTATGTTGAACAGTATTGCATTGGTCGCTACTTGGTTCGAGGACTGCCTGGACAAAAATGACTGATTGCACAACAAGCAAGGGGGCCTGGGGCGTAAACCCCAGTTTAGGTTTGTTTTGTATGTTGAACGGTATTGCATTGGTCGCTACTTGGTTCGATGACTGCCTGGACAAAAATTACCGATTGCAATACAAGCAAGGAGGCCTGGGGCGTAAACCCCAGGTTAGGTTTGTTTTGTATGTTGAACAGTATTGCATTGGTCGCTACTTGGTTAGACGACTGTGGGGACAAAAATTACTGATTGCAATACAAGCAAGGAGGCCTGGGGTGTAAACCCCAGGTTAGGTTTGTTTTGTATGTTGACGAGTAGTGCATTGGTCGCTACTTGGTTAGACGACTGTGTGGACAAAAATTACTGATTGCAATACAAGCAAGGAGGTCTTATGCATAAGATCCAGGTTAGGTTTGTTTTGTATGTAGAACAGTATTGGTTTCGATAAAAATTATTTTAAAAACTTGAATTATTACAGTGGAAAAAAAAAAAAAAAAAACACACATTCACTGTGGTGTCTCTGTAACAGCAACTCTTTGCGGTCATTGTAAAAACGCCGATTGAAATTACTTAAAGTAATCAGACAACTTGCACAAACTGAGCGCTATTTTGTTTCACGGTACCGTGCAAATACGAAGTAGTACCTAACGTCCGGGGTTGGCATTACTGTATTAGTGCATAATCAATGGCGAAAATGGCGGACACAGCTGGAATTTCATGTATATAAGTCGTGATTTTATTTGGGACGGTGGGCGGGTTATAGACAGCGGAGGAGTTAACATTACTAGATTATCTCCAGATATTTTCCTGACCAATACTATAGTAGAGCCATCCTTAATTCCCACTTGAAGTTTCATTGCTACGCTACAGCTATCTAGCGGTTAGAAGTGAAATCACTTTAACTAGCCAATCACAGGCAGCCATTCAAATAGTTGTTGTTGTTTCCTATGGCTAGCCCGGATTCCAATCCATCAGCTTTCTTGCGTTCCAATAGAGTTGTGTGAGGTTTCCAGGAGTTCTAGCAGTCACATCTAGTTTGTTGCAATGTAGCAGGTGCCCCTTATCCATTTTACTTCAAATAGATATATCACGAAAAATCGAGTGCCGTTCGCTAAATCGCGACATCGTGAACGAAACTCGATTTGGCGCGAAATATTGATTTGAATGGATGCCTGTGATTGGCTTAAAAGTGATTTCATTTCTGACCACTAGATAGCTGTAGCACTGAAACTTCAAGTCGGAAGTAAGGATGGCTCTACTATACAGGTATTTTGGTTATTTTTTCTATGACGGAGTCAAACGTCATGCACTGCTAACAAAAAAATAATCAGCTAAGGAACAATTATTGGTAATGACTCCCAGAATATGAAACTAGGTATGAAAATTAAATATTATCTAAGTGGAAGTGTAAATGCCAGGAGGTACAAAGAACTGCACAAAATGGTGTTATGAGAACATAACCAATCTGCACCAATGGAATAATGACAGAATGATGGAGAAGATGACCTACGAAGATATTGTACAAGCACCACATGGTTCAGTCATCAGCTCAGCCTATCATCTCGCTTTTGAAGGCCAGAGACACCGTAAGAGACCTAAGCTAAGATGGCTCGACACTATAAACTCAGATCTAAGATCAAGAAGCCTAAACCCACAGGAAAGGCTTCATCGTAAGAAATGGCGTGCATTGTCCGGAAAAGCGGACCCCGTTCCAACGGGAACATGCTAAGAAGATGACCTAGAGCAGGCGTTCTTAACCGATTTGGAACTGTGAGCACCACCTTCATGCCATAGAAAGTACCCAAGCACCATTAAATTGAACATAATAATAACTAGCGGGCCCGTGCGAGAACTCTCGCATAGTGGGTTGTGTGTGCCCCATGTGTACAGAATACCTGCCCGGCCCTAGTGCTATGCAGTTCTGCCAGAGGCTATCGTCTTGTTTATTTGTTTAACCCTCCGCCGGGCGCATCGCATCTGAGAGATGAACAAGCAATGCTTAGTTCTACCGGTCAGAGGTGGAGGAACTGGTTGAGCCAGTCGTCCTTCAGTCTTCCCATCTCCCTGCACCCTCTCAGCCAGTGTGTTGCTAACTGATATCGGATACGGTTCTGTGTTACAGTGAGCGATTTCATCTCTCAGATGTATTGCGCCCTGAGTGTACCTCGTGGTTTCTCTTATAAGTATGGCAAGTAGTGAGCCTGGTTTGGACTTGAATGATCCAAAAGTTGTTATGGAAGTTCAGCAAATGTTACTGTTCGACACAGTACGATAAATTTTTATATGCCGACTGAAGTTTTATATGCTTCTGTAAAAATGTATAGGACTTCCACAATATTTTAATTATCTGTATGTCCTTGATGAATGTTGTATATTATTTTCAAATATGTGAATAAATGACATAAATTTATCAGTAATAAAGTGCATAACACAAAACAAAACCAACATTTGAAATACAATGTTACACGAGCTTTATCAAAATGTACATCTCACAGATGCATTGCGCCCGCTCATGTCTCGAATGCAATGCGCCCGATGGAGGGTTAAAAGCACATTATAAACAAATAAATATATTTCCGTTGACTTTTAAGGGATCTTTCCTGTACTATCGAGACGATTTGGAAGATTTTGGTACAAACCACATCTTTCAACTTCCTCTGGTTTAGGAGGTTGTGTTTTGTGAAACATACACCTTAGCGTATTATATAAGATGCAACAAGCATACATCTCTCTTTCTATTTCTACCTCTCTCTCACTGAAGTAGCCTACTGAAATAGCTAGAGATTCACCGCTAACCACTGCGTGCAGGACTCTTGCGGATACCATACATTTACGTGGGTCGAGTCGAATCAGCATCTTTCGTGTTATATACTCATGACCAATTATTTTGACTGTAAATTAGAATTACTATTTCACACAATGATAAAATTTGAGACTGTCAAAACTTGTAATGAAAACACTAGGGTCATTCCATGTCAACTGACCTTGAATGAAAAAAAAATATTTTGCCTAAAAAGTGTATTTCTTTAACCTAATCTATTTAAAATATTCCAGGGGACATGGTCATAAAGGACTTTTAAAAAGAAATCTACATGTTACGATAAGAAGCACAATTATACTTGGTTAATTTACTGATAATTTCAACCATGATTTTGTTTCCTATATTGGCTTTGATGGTATTCGTAAAATATGTTCGTCAACTAAACTGCCATTGTTGTATTCTGATTAGCTATAGAAGAGGAGTTTTTACACCACATAATAATTGAATTGAGATAATAGTATACCATTATTATTCATTATTAATGTTTATAAACACTTAGTCACACCCGTAACACATTTTAATACATTAAGTCTGATATATAATGAAACAGTTATGACAGGAAGTTAAAAATTCACAGAAGTGAGGTTAAGTGTATAGCCTACAACTTTTAATAAGAAGTTTTTCAAATTAAATAATTATGTACATAAGGAAATAGTGTTACGGGTGTGACATTACAATTTTATTAACTTAATATGTAAATTTTCAAACAAGTAGGCCAAATGAATATTTTCATTAGTGTAGTTTTCTTTTTTCAAGGTGAAGCAACATTATGTCTTCTGCTAAAAGAGTAAGAAAGTATCGTGAAAAATTAAAACTTAACAAACGAGAACGAGGGAAATATCTGTTGAAGGAGCAAGAAAAACAGATAGAAAGTGATGAGGGAGGGAAGGCAAAGAACATCTGGATGAGGAGGTAAACAAGAAAGCTTTAAAACTTAAAAGATTAAGGGATAGAGAAAGACAAAGAAAACACAGAGAAAAACTGAAACACAAGCCCACAACACCTATAGAAACTGGGCTTACACCTGAAAAGGGCCCTTACAGTTCTAGTCGTTCTCTGGGGAAAACAGTGAGCAAGGCCAGAAAAAACCTTGTCTGAACATAAGATGGGACAGTATGAAACCAATACCGCAACTCCTTTCACTATTTTCATTCAGTCGGGCAGGGTGTTATTGTTTATTGTTTATTTATTTATTTATTTATACCTTCAACAGAGCTTAGGCTCCAATTACAGAAGGCGTACATAGCACTATATTGAATAGTTACAGATTTAACAAACGAAAAAGTTACATACTAGGTCTATATTACAAACAAAAATGGAAAGAAGTTTTAGAAGAATATTTGACAATGGTACATAAGTCACACTATAGCTCAGATATAACATAAGTACTATGCATATTTACACATAAATACAAAATTACAGATTACATTCCATACCGGTAGTTGCTAACATTTACAATTTGCTCATTGACAATGTAAGAATTGTAGCTCTTAAAACCTTAATATATACTGGTAATGCAGAGCTAAAGTCTAAACTATTGTTGATTTTGGCAAGTTTGTTGTACACCAGACACATTCTTACTAATGGTGAATTTTTATAATATACTGTTTTTGGTATTTTGCAAACTAAGAGATCTCGATTTCGCAAATTTCCTGCTCTGGCATTGAAATGAATCTGCTGCAAGAAGCCACTGTTGTCTAACATTCCATTAACTGTTTTATACAAAAACACCTGCTGTAAGTTTTCGCGCCTTGCTGCCAAGCTAGTGTAGTTGAATTCATCCAGTAGTTGAGTATATGATTTATTTGATTTAAATGCAGATATATTGTTGTCTTTGTAATATAAGTACCTTAGAAAACATTTTTGAACTTTTTCGAGGCTCGCTTCCAGTGATTTATAATACGGATGCCAAATAACTGAAGCATATTCTAACTTGCTACGGACCAAGATTTTGAATAGATGATCGACGGCTTTAATGCGCGTAAACTCTTTAGTTGTCCTAATAACAAATCCCAGAGTTTTGAATGCCGAATTGGCACAGAAATAGATGTGCTGCTTAAAACACATGTTATGTGTTAAAATAACTCCCAGGTCCTTGATAGACATAACTGGTTTTAAGTTTGTTCCATTAATTGTGTATGTATATTCGGATGTACATTTTGCTGATGAAAATTTAAGGTAAAAGCATTTGTTTATATTCAGTGCTAGCTGATTTTTAATGCTCCAGATAAAAACACGATCAATGTCTTCTTGTAACTTTACTGCGTCTTCTAAATTTTTTATAACTTTATAAATTTTAAAATCGTCTGCATATAATTGACATTCTGAATGTTTTATTCTTTGTGGTAGATCATTGATGAATATTATAAAAAATAATGGGCCTAAATTTGATCCTTGTGGAACTCCGGAGTTGGCTATGAATTCATAGGATTCATACCGATTATAAAAAAGTATTGCCGTCTACCGTTCAGATATGATGCAATCAAGTTCAATAGCAGTTCACAGATGCCAAAATCAGAGAGTTTTTTAATTAAAACATCATGATTTAATCTATCGAAAGCTTTCGCGAAGTCTGTAAAGATACAATCAACACGGCTACGATCATGAAATGCATTAATTACGTACTGCACAAAATTAATTAAATTAGTAGTGGTCGAGCGATTAGGGAAGAATCCATGCTGTTTATCCGTTATGTAGTTCTGAACGTGTCTAAATATTCTATTGTACAGAATAAATTCAAATATCTTTGCAGGTGCACATACAATTGACACAGGCCTATAATTTTCTATTGTGTTCCTATCTCCAGATTTGAAAATTGGGCAGATCCTAGTAGTTTTCCATAATAACGGATAAGTTTGAGTACGCAGTATCAGGTTAAATATTAGACACAGTGGTTCTCTGAGCACATCTGAACAGCCCTTTACTATATATGGCGGAACACCATCAGGACCAACTGAATGCTTGGGCTTTAGATGTTTGGCAGCCATTTTGTATTCATTTTCAGTCACATCATTCAAAAATGGAGAATAACTTTTAGGACCAGCTCCTTCTGCTTGAATGACATATTTTGCAGCTTGTGGCAAATGCATACTTTGGAAACATGCAGCGAAACCATCTGCTATATCTTTTGAATTATTCAGCTGATTACCTATTATTTGATTGTTCTGATTTGTGCTACCTTTCTTATTTTTAATAAAATTCCAGAAATATTTTTGGTTATCGCCTAAGTTTTCCTGAACCTGTTTTATGTAATTTCGGTAACTCCTGCTTATCATAGTTTTAAGATTTTTTCTTAGCTCTTTGTAAGATTCAAGACTTGTTTGACTGTACATCATCCTTTTCCGGTGATAATCTTTAAGTTTTAAAGCATTAATGATTTCTTTATTAAACCAACAAGGATACTTCCTTTTTGTCTGAATATGTTTTATAGGACAATTTGTCTCCAAAGCTGAGTTGAATATTTTGTAAAAATATCCAACAGCTTCTTCAACATTGCAAGATTGTTTTAATGGGGTCCAGTCCGAATTTTGCAACGAGCTATACAGGCCTAAAAAATTTGCTTTCTTGAAATTAAATACTTTTTTTGTAGTACTATTTGTTACCCTTCCTATACGATTGCAGTTGATAACTAAACTTAAGAGCAGCATTAACATACCGAGGAGAGACGTCTACTACAGTTTCCTTAGAAGATGTCGAACCTCAGTGTATTGCTGGAGCCTCTGCAAAAAGTTCAGCCCAAAGCAAGAACATTGATGTTGGAGGTTTTGTATTGGTAAATCTGGATGTTAGTGGGAATCTGAATACCAGAAAACAGTATCATGCTGAAGTTCTCGACTTAGATGAAGAAAATGATTCTCTTGAACTGAAATAAATGCATCCTAGTGGGAGTTCATGGATCTGGCCTAAGAAGGAAGATGTATCTATGGAGAAAACTTCCATCATTGTCCAAAAAGTGAAATATCCAAGAGTTATCAATAATCGTGGAGTTTGTTTTTGATCCGAAGTGACTTATTTTTGCAGAAAAATCAAAAGTAAAACTTTGTCATCTTATCTGTTTTCTTTTAAATCTTTACTTAGTTGTATTTTCAGTAGTTCGGAATAATAATAAAATAAAAAAATATCAAGCTAGAAATATTTTGTCACACCCGTAACACGCATTAATAATTGAAGAGGTGAGTGCATGAAGGGGTTATGTGCCCAAATGTAAAATTTCCAGCTGTCAGAGGGAATGAAGGAGTTATGTGTTGTATTTTTTTTCTACACTGACTCCTGCTCTGTAGAGCCTGTATTTACTGAGATCCTAGAGCGTGAAAGAGGTATGTTTCTACAGCATTTGTAGTTTGCAGGGCATGAAGGGGATATGTAACATAAAAAAGCACATACCTTCTAGTGTACACAAGTAACAAGTGTTTCCCTAGTGAATGAAGGTGTTATGTTACAATAAATCACACATACCTCCTCCATGCATTCATTCAATTGTTCTCATATACCTTCCTCTCAGTGAATAAAGGGGTTATGTTACACACACACCACACATACCCCCTTCATGCATTGAAAGGTAAGACAGATGAATATTAAGAAAGAATGTATGTGTCAAAGTATTGAACATAACCCCTTTATGCGCTATAAATTGCAATATTGTACTAAAGTGAAATAGGCATGTGTGAATCATACCTCCTTCATGCACCAGTCAGCTGCTGATAACCAAATAAGTTAACTAACATCATGCTTGTTTAGTTTTGGAAAAACGTGTGATTTATATTGTATTTTTATATAAAGTTAGTGTTAAACCATTGTTGTAATGGCTACAAGAGGCCAAGTGATGCTAAACCTTGCTTTGTCATCTATTAAAAATGAATTAAATGTTACAAGACGTAACAGTGATTAATTTCCTAATCCTAACCTACAAAATCAGGAATCACTAATATTGGAAGCAGAAACAAACAATAATATTCAGCAAATAGGTAAGTACAAGCTTTATTTATTGCTATATTTATGTTATTGAATAGATAACAAAGACTTTACTTTATTAGGCTCTTAGTAAAACGATCCTTTTTCGCAGCCTAGGCCTAGCGTGTTTCTGTTGTCTTATGCCGATAAACATATTACTTTAAGCCTTTTTTTGTTGACTATCCTTAAGTGGCGATTATAGACAGAGGAGTTTATGCCTAAGCATGTAGAAAATATGGTGGTAGCATAGATCACCTAATAACTGGAGCCTAACCTAACATAAAACATATGACATTATGCCTTGAACCTAACCTGCTTCTAGCAAGAATATTAACAACCAAAAACAAGTTAAACCTTTTTATGTGTGCTTTCTTTTTTTTTTCAGAAATAGTGACACCATCCACATCAAGGCCTACAAATGAAGGAGATTCACGTGTCACGAAGAAAGCAGAAAAGAGACCTTTCCCAAGGAGAACAACTACAAGAAATGTTGACAATTACAGGAAACTACGTAAGACTATTACTTTACTCTCCTTCAATACCAAGTATGTGAGATAATAGTGTACAATATAAGTTAGAATTAAATTAGGTTAGAGGTATTAGCCGTCCCTGAAAACAATGTTCAAGTGAGAAAAGCAAATTTCCCAAATGTCATGAAACCTTTAAGGGTGCTTGTTTTTTCTGGTTCTCCATCATCTAAAATAGACTAGTCTAATTTTAATATAATTTTACTTTTAACATCTACTTTTAATATATCTTTCTTGATTGGATTAAAATTTCTTTAATATTTCAAAGTTTTACAGGTAGAAAAAAATCATCCCATTAAAGAAAACGCAAGATCTTTATGATTTTTGCTACCATATTAAAAACATGCACACCCTTTTTTGTTTGTTACAGATAGAGGAGATGATTCTGAAGAGAGTGACACCCTTTTCGGTGATCCTTCCAGCGATGAATATAGCCCGGATGATAACTATCTTGATGAATCAGATTACGAGGACTCTGACAACCAACCGAAAAAACAAAAAATTCAAAAGAAAGTGGTGCGACAATCAGAGAATGAAGTTTGTACCGGACAATATGACACAGATGCTATTGTTGATCAAATCGAGGTAGTCCAAAGTGAGGATGGAGATCTTCCAATGGCTGATGAAAATCTGATAAACACTGAGGAGCCGCAAATTCTCACTGTAAAGCGAAAGAAGAAAATATTTTCTCCGAAACTTAAAGTGACTAAAAAGAGGCAAAGAAACCCAAATGAGTGGAAAAAAATAAAACGAATGCTAAATAGAGAAAAAGGCAAGGCCTACATAAACTCAAAAGGTGACCTCAAACCAGCTAAAACCGTTTTTGTAGGGAACTTGTGCCCTGAAAAATGTTGCTTGAAATGCTCAGAAGCATTTACCTTGGAAGATAGGAAAAACTATTTTCGTCTTACTACAAACTAGACATTAATGCTAAAAACTCTTTACTATTTAGTTCAATGCAAAGGAGCATTCCACAAAGGAAGCGAACTGGTGCAGTCAATCATAAAACTGCGACCTTCAAGTATACTGTAACTGTTGGGGGAAAACAAACAACTGTTTGTAAAAGAGCCTTTGTGAAGCTATATAACATAGGCACAAAAAAGGTTGAGTTAATCCAAGCCTCTGTCAAGAGTGGTTTGGGAGCTCCTGCACCTGACAGAAGAGGAAAACACAAGACCAGACCAAACAAAACACCAGACAATGTAGCGGCTTACATTATTCAGCATATCTCTAGCTTTCCTGCCGAGGAATCGCACTACTCAAGGTATAAGAATATTCACAAGAAATACCTTCCTTCATTATTATCAATTCCAATCATGCACAAGCTATACCTCGAAAAGTGTCTAGCCGATAAGGTAGATGAACAGTTTAAAGTTAAAGAGTGCACTTATCGCTTCATTTTCAATAATGAGTTTAATTTGTCTTTTGGACACCCTAAGAGCGATACCTGCAGTACGTGCGATTCAGGTGTTGCTAATGAAGAACATGTGGAGAACTATAAGTTCGCTTTTGAATCTCAAAAAGCAGACAGAGAACAAGCCAGAAATTCATCCAACACCGTGTACATGACATTAGATCTACAACAAACAATGCCTCTTCCTAGACTAAGCACTTCTAAGGCATTCTATCTACGCCAGATGTGGTTTTATAATTTGGGAATACATATCATAGCTAAAGATATTGATAGAACAATCTGTTGCACATGGACTGAAAATCAAGCAAGCAAAGGTAGTAATGAAATTGTTAGTAGTCTTCTTAGGGCAATAGAAGTTGAGGCTAATCTCAAAGAAAAGGATCACTTGATACTTTGGACTGATTCCTGCTCAGGACCAAGAATATTTTGATGGTGTGTATCCACCAATACCTTGTTGGAAAAGGATATTTCAAGACGATTGATCACAAGTTTCCAGAAGTTGGGCATTTTTACCTGGATTCCGATAGAGATTTTGGGCGAATCGAAAAACGTTTGAGAAAACATCAAAATATTTACACTCCAGACCAGTATCGCGAAGTGTTAGTATCTTCTAATAGGAAAAATATGGTGATTGATATGAAGGATCATTTCAGGGACACAGAAGATTTATCAAAAAGGAATGAAGATTTTCAACAAGAAAAAAGATCTCTTAAAAGAAAAGATTTGTTTCAGAGATGGAATCAAATGGTTTCGAACCGAATCTTTTGGATCATACCTCTTTAAAGAAACGTATGACACCCACACACCCTTCAAAATGGTCATTCTTAACAAACTATCCAAAGATGACGCACCACCATCCCTCCCGAATGATTTCATCATCCCTAGGATCTTCAGAAAATTCAACTCAATGACAAAAGAAAAAATACAAAACTTGAAAGAACAGCTCTGTTTTGTTCCGGAGCAACATAAATGGTTCTATGAACAAGTGAGTCGTCTAGTATCAAAACCGGCCAAGTCACTGAAGGCATATTTTTCAGTATGGATGAAAAACCTCTAGAGACAAAGCAATGGTGGTCACAAAAGATTTTATTGCATAGTTATATCCATAATGGTTTAATATTTAAGTTCTGCTATTTTGAGAAATCTGATTCATAATGAACCCTTCTTTTTTGCTAATATTAATTTTGACTTGGCCGATTTTGTTGCAATTTGGTATAATTTTAGTCCTTTTTTGTAAAACTTTTCTTTTTAAATTCCAAATTCCAGTGAAAAAGGCAATTAAATTAAGATAAATTGACATTTTAATTACCTGTTTTTATTGCAATAAAAACGAAAGCATTCTGCTTAAATTGGATAGTAGCCTAATATATGAAGATGAACATCAGAAAGCTGAGGAGAATACAAAATAGGTATTATATCATTAAAAGTTAGTAGTTCACTAGATCTTGAACACAGTAAAAGAAAATGAGTCACTTATGTTAATAGAATCATTATTAAAATAGGAACAATATACACATTACACTACACAATAATGACAAAATACGAGCACACAGGAAATACGATTGCTTTCGCGCCAATGCGGTAAGAAGCCCGCGAATACGGAAGTCAGTGTTGCAAACGAACAAAATACAAATTATTATGACTTCGAAGAGTATACAAAATAAGGAACAATGTTGCCTATTGATATCACATTCATGCGTAATCTAACAACGCTAGATTCCAGACAATAATGCTGCGACATGAAGATTGCTACTCGTTCTTTGACATGGCCGATTTTGAAAGCACTGCCTGCATGACTTGGCCCATTCTGTTGCACGACCAAGAATTCAGTGCTGTGTAACATGAAGACATGGACGATTTTGAAGCATATTCTTGTTTCGCCTGATAGTGCTGTACTTCTACTTCAAATTGATAACCATAACTCATTTTCGTAAATTTTGTGACTTGGCCGGTTTTGATACTAGACGACTCAAGTGTTGAATGAACAAGATGAAAACGTTGAATAATAAGTTTCTTGAAAAGTGCTATGGGTTATAAACACACTTTTACAACTTTACCATTTGATATTACCAATGAAATGTAAACTCTATTATACTTTGTCAAAATATGCATAACAAATGTTATAATACATTTTTCTAAACAGTTATCTAGTACTTGTTTTACCCCAACTACTAATCAAATCACTCATAAGATAGACAAAAATGCACTTCTGCGTAAATGCATGAAGGACCTCTCTTTACATGAATAAAAATAAATGATAAGTAAAATTTTCTTGTGAATAAAGGAGGTATGTACAAATATTTTTTTTATTTTTAATGCAATAAGCAAAGATTCAAGTTGAACACCATGCCAACATATTTCTATACTATTTAGGAGTACAATAATTTAATTTAGAGCAAAAATGAACATAACACAAAAAAGTTCCAGCCCTTGAACTTTGGGTCTATTATCTCAGAAAGACCATTTTGTAACATAACCCCTTCATGAACTCACCTCTTCAATTCTGTACGCCCTTAGATAAAAACAAATCTAAATTTTAAGAAGGTAACCTTGTCCTAAAAGCCTAGAGGAACAGAAAAAAAGTCCCATTATTGCAGAATGTAGTAATTAACAGAGTTACTAAATTAACTATATGAATGCGCAATGCCAGTAGAAAATTTTGTCACGCCCGTAACGCTCGAACTTCACTATCTTTCCTTAGACAAAAGATATGGATTTCATAATTATGAATCAACAACTAACTTATGTAAGTACTTATCTACCATAACTTTTTCAACTGCCTATGGGATATGAATTTGACATAGTATTAAGTGTTACAGTCAATATAACTAAATATTTGTCACACCCGTAACAATGGAATGACCCACTATAATTCAGGTCTGTGCAACAAAATTTGAATTGGAAAACAGGAAAGCTTGTGCTCACAAGCAGGCTCTAAAACCGAGAGCACCAAATTTCATTTAAAGAGCACCGTGGTGCCCGTGAGCACGTTTTGGCTCGTATGACGAGAACATCAAATTTCATTTAAAGTACAGTGCTTGCGAACACCTGACCTAAAGACTAGATATTACAGCGGCTTCGGTGGCGTAGTTGGTTGCATGCTGAACTGCTGTGCCCAAGATAGCGGATTCAAAGCCGGCCGAAGTCGTCGGATTTTTAAGAGCGTTAAAATCCTTCAGCATGCCTTCCTTTGGGGGGGGGGGGGGGGGGGAGAGGGGGGAGTAAAGCCGGCGGTCCCATGTCATAGATTTATGGCATGTAAAACATCCTTCCACTGACTAAACTTGTGTGAAGCTAAATTTCTAGGTTAGATTTCGTTGGAACGCTCTATCCGAGTTCCAACGTTCACCACTAGGTATCATTGACATCTGGTAGTAAAAGTTGGAACTACTTGAAATTGAACGGAACTTGTAGCTCACCCTATGGATGTCTGCTAGAAGCAGCTACAGCCTTTGGCAAGCCGAACATGTCCTCGGACAATCCCGGCATTAAATGCCATATGATAAATAATAACAGTAGTGATGCTATAATTGAGGGATCATTACTTTCTAATTACGTTTTAGGAGCTGTGCTAGAGCTATCTAGCGGACAGAAGTGAAAATCTCACTAACCAGCCAATTATATCGATATAGCTACATTGCAAACGAAACTCGATTTGTCATGATATATCGATACGAATGGCTTTGAATGGTTTCTCTTCTGACCGCTAGCTCTATCATAGCACTTGTCAAGTCGAAAGTATAGCCCGACACAGAGGTTTCTGCCGCGACATGACCGGACAGGCGTGGCTTCAGAACAGTGGGAGGCTGACGGCTCGCGTCACTGAAACAAAATATCACGCGCACCGAGGGGTCGAGTGTGACCGGATAAGGTTTCTACATAAAAGTAGGATGAAAGGCAGCATTTTACTGTGTATATAGAAACTTGAATCACAATTCTACACCCTGTAGTTTACTTTTTATGTTATTTTAAAACTAAAGAGCAAACTGTTTTGATACTAGCCGCTGCTGATTTGGGGAGCCAATGTAATGTTGCCGAGTCGTTGCACAATGACGAGCGAAGCTCTCGTCTACATTGCGTAGCATTATGCTATCACGGCCAAGTCCAAGCAGAGAATGAATGAATGATGTTGCTACATAGGGACTCGGGGAGTCAGGACGTGTCACGTGTGCCAGAGGAGGTGTGAACGAATTGAAGTGTGTAACTGCGTCGCGGCAGACATTCCTGGGTCGGGCTTTAATGATAATAATAATGTTATTCATTTGACGTCCCTTTTAACTACTGTGGCTTTTAGAGGCGCCAGGGTGTCGGAATTTTGCTCGGAGAGAGATCTATAAAGCGTACCAGTAAATCAACTGACATGGCTCCCACACATTTGCACACCCTCAAATGCCAACGTCTGCATCAGGATTCGATCCTGCAACATGGGCACTTCAGGTAAGAATGTTACCGCTGCGCCTTGCAACCAGTCCGAAAGTAATGATGCCCTCTAAGTATAAGCACATGAGGTATTATTTATGTGTATATTAAATTATAACCAATTGTCTGTGACAAGTTCTGGTGAATGAGTAATTGACAGTAACAATACCATTGTTCTTTAAAGAGTCACGTTCAGTTAGCGACATAGGTTAGAGTCCATAATTCAACCATACTTGACAATTTACCCATCATGAATCTTGGGAGCTACTATAGAGTGGATGGGCTAGCTCTATATTGTACTGAGTCATCCATATGTGTCCGCAGTGAGGCGGGGTCCCGCTTGGACGATAAGCTATCGTTTCTTGCCTGCTGGAGCAGAGTTTGTGTGGGGGAAGGGAGTAGTCTGCAGCTATAACTGGTTTATTCAAGGTCTCGCCGGGCCTGGCTCAACTACGGAAACAGATATATGGATGATCCTGCATTTTAAGATAATTTTGACTGACGAAATTTCCTTATTACCAGTGCACGAGACAGGAACCTGACATTTACTGTTTCACTTAGATGGTAAATGATAATATATGATTTTCATACCTTTTTATGGGTTCCATAGGACAATACCTATTGAAATTTCTGGCCATCATATAACTAATATACTGGAAATATACTCACCGGCAAAAAAAGCGAAACACAAAGATTTTCAGACAAAATTCTATGTTGGATTGCTTCACACCTCCCCCCTTGAAGAAGGCAATTTGTTATTGCCGGGTGTTTTGGGGGCTTGCGAGCTCAAATGATCTGCAGAGCTATGCCAGCGGGAGCTTAAGCTCCTGGTAGGGTCACCAGGGTGTCTACTGTAAGGATGAAGTAAAAATTAGTTACTTTTTAGGTATCTTTTAGTTAATTTTAGTTACCTTTGAATTCAAGTTACGTCTGCGGTCTACAAGCATAGGCGCGCATCACGCGGTGAAGAAAAACAATAATGAACTGTTTTTAAAGAAGTTTTTTATTTATCGTATGGCTCTTGGTGCCGGGAGTGTCCGAGGACATGTTCAGCTCGTCTGAATCTGTAGCTGCTTCCAACGGACACCCTTAGGGTGAGCTACAAGTTCAGTTCAATTTCAAGTTGCTACCAGATATCAATGATACCTAGTGGTGAACGTTGGAACTTTGATAGAGCGTTCCGACGAAATATAACCTAAAAATTTAGCTTCACACAAGTTTAGTCTGTGGAAGAATCCTTTACATGCCATAAATCCATGACATGGGACCGCCGGCTTTACTTCCCCTCCGAAGGAAGGCATACTGAAGGATTTTTAACGCTTCGGCCGGGTTTGAACCCGCTATCTTGGGCACAGCAGTTCAGCATGCTACCAACTACACCACCGAAGCCGCTTTAAATGAAATTCAGATGATGTTATAAAAATTTAAAAAATAATAAATATATACTAGATATTTAATAACCAACGAGTTGTTTCAGCTAATATGTCGTCTTGTCCACAATATGTTGTTATTATTACGGTACCAAGAGGTTGCTCAGCTCTTGACCATTTGGCGAGATTTCCTTCGTCCCCGCGGTAGGTCGCGAAGAAATGCACGCGATGTTACACGATCGTCACCGAATTCTGTCTTCGCAGTCAAATGCGGAGAAATATCGAGATGTTACACGATCGGCGCTGGTCTCAGTTGTTTGGTGAGCTTCCCGTAGTTTTCACGAGAGAACACGGAGAAAAATCGCGATTTTGATAATCAGCGTCACTTTTAGTCATTCGACGAGATTTCCATTGTCCTTGAGTTCTGGCACAAGAAAATATAGCATTATTACGCAATCGGCGCCACTTGCTGTCCGTTTGACAAGAATACAGTTGTCCTCGTCATTGAATGCGGAGAAATATCGCGATGTATCGCAATCGCTGCCGTTCTCGGCCGTTTTACGTTGTCCTCGAGATATTATGCAATCGTCGCCGCACCCGGCCGTTCAACGATTGTCTGCCTGTCGATCTGTCCTGATAGAATGGCGGAGGCAAACTCAAGGTTGGGCATGGTTAAAATTCACGCGTAGTTATGAACATGGTGTTCGGTCGGCGCCGTGATTCCCTTTGCCCCTATGCTGTAGTTGGGAGTATGAGTTCAGGGTGGATCACGAGGAGGATTTAGTATTTCGATGCTACGTAGGCTGCCATTTTTAAGTGGGTTGATGCACTTCTCGCTCCCCGCACGCTTTTAACCCTCCAAGTGATATGAGTCGTTAATAACGACTCATTTATGCCTTTGTGAAATGATAAAGTCGTTATTAACGACTCATTTCTTTAGTGCCGTGTTGCTAGGCAACCATTTCATGAATATCATCGAACTTTGCACTAATCGATAGTTCAGTTCATTGGCTATTTCGATCTACCTTGCTGAATTTTCGAATAGTTTTTTTTTTTTTTTTTTTTTGCTGTCTAAACAAATCTTGGCATCACTAGTTCGAACGCGCCACACCGCGCGACAGCTTCACGCAACCTGGCAGTGTTCTATTGTTCGACTTGATTAGTTCGTGTTTCAATCAACTAAAATGTGCGATCCATGTTGTTCTGACGATATTCGCGATATGTTAGAAGAAGATTAGGAAGATTATGTCTTCAGTGATGACAGTGATTTGCCAGGTGACGAAATACCAGAAGCAGTTTCTTTGAGTGGTGACTCGTCTGAAAGTGATGATGAGTTTGTACATTCCGATGGTGGTGAGTCAACTACTGACAGTGATTCTAGTGTACCAGACTCTTCTATTCCCCTTGTACATAGATTACCCCATTCAAATTGGGTTCGTGTTCTACCACCTGAACCAGAACTAAACATTGAGAATGAATTTACTGCGAGGAATGTTGGCATAAAAAGCTGCCCTCCCAGAAACTCCAGACCCATAGAATACTTTTACTTATTTTTTACTAACTTCATCTGGGACATGTTGGTAAGAGAAACTAATGCCTATGCCGCTGATATTCTAAAAAACAAAAGAGAATCAGGTGACTTGAAACAATTTTCCCGGCTTCAAAAGTGGGTTGACGTAACTAGGTCTGAGATGAAGAAATATGTTGCATTGATCTTGAATATGGGTTTGATTAGGATGAAAAACGTTGTTGATTATTGGAGTACGAAGAAAAATAGATACATTGCCTTCTTTTCCAACACAATGTCCATAAATAAATTTCAACTTATCAGTTCAATGATCCATCTAAACTCGAAACAAGCAGTACCACGTAACCACGCAGACTATGACCCTTGGTACAAAATTAGGGCATTTTATGACTACATCAATAAACAACTAAAAGAACATTATGTGCCTTGTCAGAACCTATCAATTGATGAATCGCTCATTGGAATGAAAAATCGATGTGTGTTTATTCAGTATATGCCGAACAAAAAGCACGCTAGATACGGTATAAAAAAATTTGAATTATGTGATAGCGATTCAAGCTATATTATGCATATAGCTTTATATAGTGGCAGAGACTTCCTTTCTGTAGGAGATGATCCGTTTACTCAGAAAGTGGTTATGGATCAACTAAAAAAATGCAATCTACTGAATAAGGGTTATCATGTGTTTACCGACAACTTTTATACAAAGTTACCGTTGGCCCGGGTATTACTAGGAAGAAAAACCTTTCTTACTGGCACAGTAAATAAGAATACTAAAGGCTTATCAAAAAAGGTAATTCAAGCCAAATTAGGTGCTCAGAAAAGTATTTACTATAGGCAAAACAAAGTACTGTTAGTGGGGTATAAGCAAAAAGTAAACAGAAAACCAGTGTACCTCGTAACAACCGGTTGTCATGCAGAAGATAGGATGATAACCAGCAGGAAAGGAAGCAGGGCAGTGAAACCAGTGGTAATTAATAAATATAACTTAAAAATGGGGGGGTGTTGATAACAGTGACAAAAGCATTTATCATCTGTCCTGTAGCAGAACCAGCAAAAAATATTGGAAAAAAATATTTTTCAATCTTCTCGACGTCGCTGTATTTGATGCATTTGTTTTGTATTCTAAGAATACAGATAAGCCTATAGACCGAGATGACTTTGTGGACTGCATTGTACTAGATTTAGCAGATGGAATTCAGCCTGAACATCCAAGACTTAGCCAACAAGATGAACATTGTATTCAACATTTACCTGGGCGAAAAGAAAGATTATGTGTAGTTTGTTCGGAAGATCCTGCCATAAAAAGAAAGCGAAGCAACTTCTGGTGCCCTAAGTGTAATTGTGGCATTCATCCTACTTGTTACCATAAGCTGAAACACTTCTACAGGCCCATAGCAAAGGGGAGGAAAAGAAAAGCTCCTGCAAGTGACTCGGACTAAAGAATTATGCCCGAAGTGGAGATGTACATTGTTTTAGTTTTTTGTACATAACTTTTTGTTCTTTAGTTTTATAGTAAATATGCACTCTTAGTCTTTTGTTGCTAACAAAATGGAAAACATTTTAGACATTTACCTTTTGTTTCGTTCTTTTGTAGTTTTGAAGCTACTGCAGTATAAAGTTGAAAAATTGTTTTTTCAAAAGTGAAAATTTGTGATTCATCACCTCCAATAAAATGGAATCAAGATATGTATCCAATATTATAACATAATCACATACTCTAGTTTATACTGAACAAAAATATATGTAATATGATATATTTTACTTTCATTTATGTATTTTTATGAATTTTTTAAAAAAACTTGTACGAAGATGTTAAAGTCGCTCATCACTTAACAGGCTTTTAGTTATCACTTGGAGGGTTAAGTATACGGTCATGGGAAAAGTGGCAAGTAGGTTTCGTGATGGGTGCCCAATCACCTCGTGGTCACAAGTTCACGATAGGGGTCGGGTTTTATGATTTTACGCAACTGACGTCGATCTCGGTCCGTTTGACGAGATTCCCGCAGGCAAGTCGTGCGGTCAGCCGGCTGTCTTGAGGTTGCGATTTTGGAGGATGGACGTTCGAAGTAGGTACGGTATCGAATATTACAAATTGTTCTGAGAGGATTGCACGAATAATACGACAAGCGGGCAAGTTTTATTTCAATTGAGAACCACGAATTATCAACACGTTATCGAAATAATCGGTTAGATTATACATCCGATGGAACGAAAGTTCGAAGGAAAAATCGACTTATAACGGAATTTCGAATTAACCATACTGAATGTCGCAAATTTACTTGAGATATTTTTTAAATAAGTTATATTTATTTCGAAGATTTTTCGCATTTTTTTCGAAACGGTAACATTTCGCAAGATTGCGACATTAAATTGTTTCGCGTTATTTCTGGACTTCAATTTGACATAGTTTCCAAATAACAGAAATGAGAGATTTCTTCTTAGTTTCGGAAGTATTCGCGAATAAACATCTCGCGAAAAGTCAGGTTTCCTAATACAGTAACACACAAAAATATTTCACACGAAACTTAGGACTTCTTGAGGCCGAAAATATACGTTGAACCGATGTATACCGCTCGCGGTATCCTCGGTATGTATTTCCTTGAGGTCGGGCACTGAGAGATATAGCTTAGTACTATGCAAAAGGCACGGCGCCGCTTGCGTGAAACTCGCAATCTCTGAGCCTAGCGGTGCGAGTTTAAATGATTCAACCCGCCTTCAGAAAATTTTCGTTACCCGTTTGTAAAATTCGTTACTTTTTCGTTACTTTCGTTACCCATTTGTAAAATTCGTTACTTTTTCGTTACTTTCGTTACCGGTAGACACCCTGGTCACCCAAGCTGGACAGGTCTAAAGTGATGAGCCAGACTAAGAGCAGTACCCTGGTCCTCCAGGTTGTGGGTTGGGCGTGGGGCTAACAACCCCACACTGTAAAACCTCAAAAGTTACGAAACTCTCAACGAAGCCTCGGAATTTGGACGGAATTAACGATGAACCTGGAAAATGTTTAAGGACAAGGAAAAAGGATATGACTTTGACAATGGCAACATGGAACGTACGAACGATGTTGCAGATAGGAAAGATGGCAGAAGTAGCTGAGGAAGTTTTTAAGTATGGAATGAATATAGTAGCGATACAGGAAGTGAGATGGAGGGGAAACCGTAGGATTGACAAGAAGGACTATACAATGTTATACAGTGGTCCTGAAGTAAGAACTGGTCAGTGTGGAACAGGCTTTATCATTAGTTCAAAAATAAAAAGAAGTCTTCTTGGATTTGAGCCCCTAGGAGATAGAATGTGTAAAATGAGACTAAAGGGACGATTCAGGAATCTGACACTTACATCAGTGTATGCACCTACAGAAGACGATAGTGAAGAGAAGAAAACTGCATTCTATGACCAGTTTGAAAAGGAATGTAGTATGATACCAAAATATGATTTGATAATACTTCTTGGGGACTTCAATGCCAAAATAGGTAGAGAGGACTTCTTGCAGTATGTAGCAGGGAAACATTCTTTACATACTAATACTAGTGAAAATGGGAAGCTTCTATGCCAATTTGCAGAAAGTAATAGAATGGTAATCAAAAGTACTTGTTTTAAACATAAGGACATACACAAAGGAACCTGGAAAATGCCAGGCACCGGAGTGGTAAACCAAATTGACCATGTCTTGATTTCAAGAAGACATGCATCTTCAATGATTGACGTCAGATCTGCACTGTGATTCAGATCATTTTTTGGTGAAAGTTCTGTTTAGAGAACGAATTGCGAATGTAGAATGTGACAGAGGAATTAAGAGGATACAGTGGGACGTGGAAAAGTTTCAGCAAACACAAATTGTTAAGCAATACGAGGACACACTGAACAAGAAGTTGGAAGAGATATTAAAGAATATGAATGAGGATGACACTGTAGAGAGGAGATGGACTGGAATAAAGAAAGCATTGGAAGAGGCTGTGAAAGAAACTATTGGGGAGAAGAAGAGGAACAGGAATGAAGAATGGTTTGATGATGAATGTAGGAAATATATAGAGCAGAAGAATGCAGACAGATTGATTATGATTCAAAGAGAGACAAGATGGAATTGTGAAAGATATAAAGAAAGTAGAAGAACAGCAAATAGAGTTCTGAAAAGGAAGAAGAGAATGTATCTAAGAAGACAAATGGAAAGAATTGAAGAATTGAACAGCCAGAATGAAAGTAAGAAATTGTACCAAGCAACGAAACGAATGACAAAGGAATTTCAACCACGGGAGAACTCGTGTAAGGATAAAGATGGAAAAGTAATTGGAGAGGAAGAGAGAGTTCATGAAAGATGGGCGGAGCACTTTAAAGATTAATTGGAGGATTATCCATTTCACAAGGTCCGTATTGACGTGTACAATGACAATTCTAATGGGTTGGGGGGTCTCCGCCCAATCAATATTATTATTTGTATTGATTGGGCGGAGACCCCCCAACCCATTAGAATTTGGCACTTTAAAGATACATTAAATATAGAACGTAAGGACGAGATGAATGAAAGACAGGTCTACATGAATGTAGAGCCACAGGTCGCTAAACCATCCATAGATGAAGTTATGGAGGCAGTGAAGCGTCAACAAAATGGAAGAGCACCAGGAGAGGATCAGATCATAGCGGAGGTAATAAAGAATGGAGGACAAGGGATTGTTAGGAACCTACATGAACTGATTGGGGAGATATGGGAGAGAGAGAGAATGCCTCAGGATTGGAAGGTTGGCCTTATCTGTCCCATCTTCAAGAAAGGTTATAAGTTACAATGTGGAAATTATAGAGGGATAACATTACTAAGTGTTGTATATAAGATATTCTCAAGTATATTGCAAAGGAGACTGAGCGACTACGCTGAAGAAATACTGGATGAGAACCAGTGTGGATTCCGGCCAGGAAGGGGAACTACTGACCAAATATTTGTTATGAGACAATCTATGGAGAAATGCTATGAATATGGTGTTGATCTGCATTTGCTATTCATTGATGTCCAACAGGCGTTTGATAGCATTGATAGAACGAAGATGTTGAACGCCCTAGAAGCATGTGGAGTGCCAAAGAAGTTGATCAGTCTAGTAGCAATGACAATGGAAGGATCGCAGGCCAAGGTTTATGTAGGAGGGAAGGAGATTCATTGTCTGCAGTGTTATTCAACTTGACACTGAATGAAGTTATGAAAGAACTGGGTTTGGGAGGGACGATAATAAGAAAGTCCAAGCAGGTGTATGCATATGCGGATGACATTGTGTTGATGGCACGGAACTGGGAATCTCTTAAAGAAATGTTCAAGATTCTGGAGGAGAAGAGTGGAAAGAAGGGAATGAGAATTAATGAAAGGAAAACGAAATATATGAAAATGTCAGCGGGAAAAGATAGAAGAGCAAGAGAAAATGTAGAAATTGGTCAGTATAAGTTTGAGAATGTAAAATGCTTCAGTTACCTTGGTACTATACTAAATTGTGAGAATTCTGTATCAGAGGAGATTCATAAACGGATCATGAATGGAAACAGGGCTTACTATGCTAACACTAAGCTCTTAAAATCAAAACTGTTAAGTAGGAACTTGAAAGTTAAACTCTACAAGACCCTTATTAGACCAGTGGTGACCTATGGATCTGAGACGTGGACAATGTCAACAAATGATGAGAATGATCTCAAAATTTTTGAAAGGAAAGTTTTAAGGATATATGGCCCGGTAAAGTAGGATGAAGGGTGGCGAATCAGGACAAACAAAGAAATTGAAGAGATAATCAAAGGTGAAGATATTGTGAAATTTATTAAGTCCCGACGTCTGGATTGGCTTGGTCATGTAGAGAGGATGAGTGAAGAAAGAACACCAAGGAAGATATTACATGGAACTATGGAAGGGAAGAGGAGACATGGACGATCGCGCAAAAGATGGCTACAAGACTTAGGAGAAGACCTGAGAACTATGAGGGTTGGAAGATGGTGGGAGAAAACTCATAGAAGGGACAAATGGCGAGGAATCGTGAGAGAGGCCAAAGCCTACCCCAGGCTGTAGCGCCGAGGAAGCATTGCTTCACACCTTGTATTAATCAAATATCGTGACATTACAACAACATGGCATGAATCATAAGTTAATTACCCTAATTAGCACCAAGACATTATTCATCATAACAATCACAACAGTTCAGAAACACGAATTAGGAAATGTCGAAACCTGGAATCCATCGTACTGTCCTCATACCTGTTCCACTATGATTATGAATGACTACTCTATGACTTACTGTCAACCAAAATACTATGTGTACTCGAGTTTGAAGGTTGTTTGTGAAGTAACCAATAGACCTACATAAAATCCAGTGACATCATTTTCGTTGTTCTATATTACGTTAGTTCATGTAGGTTTGGTATATTTAATTTATATTTTAATATTTTTTATCGCAAGTTGGAACACAAAAAGTGCCCGTTTTTAAGCGTGTTTCGACCATGCGTCACATTTAAGAATTATCTCACAAATCCGTATCAGATCGAATCCAAATTTTAACACAATATACATTGGAATGTTGTATAACTGGTTTATTAATTCCAAAATTTTGCGTGTCCAAGAAACGAAGTTTTATCATTTTTGTAAGGTAACTTTTTCTCGGCTCGGGGTGTTTGGAAAATGAAGTTCTTGGTCGCGTTGTAATCCTTATACATCAAAAAGGTATGCTGTATGATAGTGAAATACGTAAATTAATTCACTTATTTTATATCGGTTTGTATTTGTATGGGGAATTAAGACGGTTCACCAGTTAGCCGCTCCGGTGAAAGCTGTACAGCGTTGCTAAGATGGGCTCCATCACGAGTCACTACGCGCCTCGCTGGGAAGTGATGGGCTCTATATCAGCAACGCTGTACAGCATTTCCCGGAGCGGCTAGCTGGTGAACCATGTCTTAATTCCCCGTACTAATACAAACCGATGTAAAATAAGTGAATTAATTTCCGTATTTCACAGTTATACAGCATAACGTTTTGATGTATAAGGATTACAATGCGACCAAGAACTACATTTTCCAACGACCCCGAGCCGAGAAAAAGTTACCGTACAAAAATGATAACTTTCGTTCTTGAACACACAAAATTTTGAAGTTAATAATCCAGTTATACAACATTTCAATGTATATTGTATTAATATTTGGATTCGATTTAATAAACATTTAATGCAGCCAATGGCCAAAGAACATACATACTAATGTAATACCTAAATACATGAATTATAACGTTAAAAAAAACTCGCAATGTGCATTGGTATAATTAGTGATCATCCAAGCAGAACCGTGTTAAGAGTCTCTCTCCTGTCTGGACACTTCAGCACATGATATCGTTCACAGAAATTGTTGCAACGCTTACACACGCATTCTGAGCACGGTGTGTGATACGATTTAGTCAAGCATAGGCGGTGATGGAAACCGTGTACTGCTAATCGGGTCGATGACGGGTTTGTGAGATAATAATACTTAATTGTGACGCATGGTTGAAACACGCTTAAAGACTGGTACTTTTTGGGTTTAAACTGCGATAAAAAAATATTAAAATATAAATTTAAAATTCCAAACCTACATGAACTAAAATAAAATAGAACGACGAAAATGATGATGTTATTGGATATTATGTAGGTCTATTGGTTACTTCACAAACCACCTTCAAACTTGAGTGCACATAATATTTAGGTCGACAGTAGTCGTTTGTCCACATGTTTGCGCCACCCATTTCCTTTGGCTCAATAACGGGTATTACCACCTCTAACGGCAGCTACCGCTGTGATTCGATCAGGCATGCTCAGGATGCAATCTCGAATGTTCTTTTGTGGTATGAGCTCCCATTCTTCCTCGAGCGCAGCTTGAAGTTGATCTAATGTTTCAGAACGACTCCTAGCACGCCTACCAAGTATATCCCAGACATGCTCTTTCGGGTTTAGGTCGGGACTACAAGCAGGCCACACCATGCGCTCAATTCAGACTTCATCCAGGTAGGCTACTCACGTACACAGACGGCAAAGTGTGGGCGAGCGTTGTCATGTATCAGGATAAAGTTCTCTCCGATGACAGATGCAAAAGGCACGACGTGATGTACTAAAATCTCCTTGATGTACCGGTGGGCTGTCAGGCTCCCATTGTCAACGAACACAAGCTCCGTGCGCCTATCCGAGGTAATCCCAGCCCAGACCATCACAGAAGAGCCTCCATTAGGTACAGGTTGAATAACGTTCCCCGGGCCTTCTCCATACTCTCTCCCTCCCATCCGGTGCCCTCAAACAGAATCGGGATTCATCCGTAAAGAACACTGAGCTCCACTGTCCAGTTGGCGTTGGCGAATTGCATCCAAGTGACACGATGATCATGTCTAAGGAGAGGTCCTGTGGCAGGCCTCTTGAACTTCATACAATCTCCTTCTTACTGTCTTTTCACTGACGTTCTTGCTCCGTACTTGCTGCAAGCGATTTCTAGCCTCCACAGGTGTTGTGTGTCGATCACGAAGAACTTGCATTGCGAGAAAGCGATCATCGCGCTCAGTAGTGCTTATCCTACGACCAGAACCGGGCCTTCTGGAGTAGATATTGATCTCTCTGTACCTTTTAACAGTCCTTTACACGTTTGAACAAGATGACCCTATAACGTTTGCCACATAGCGTATACTGCGCCCATCCTCCACTAATGCCACGGCCCTTGCAGAGGTTTCAGGAGAAAGAGCTATTCTGATCTGACTTAGGAGCAAGAATAGCTATTGTAGACTAGCCGTAATGTCCACAAAAATATGCAGCACGAGAATTCACAGCAATAAACCTTAAGACAGCCGTCTGCGGTTATTCTTGTCCGAAGGCGGGAAACTGTAATATTGGTGCTGTGATTGTCACGATCAACAATATTTATCAATTATTGTGCTGAATCTTCTCAAATGGGCTAATTAACTCATGATTCATTGCCATATCATTGCAATGTCACAATATTCAATTTGTACCAGGTTTGAAACCGTCCAACATTGGGTTTTGTCTGAAATTTATATGCCGGTGAGTGTGTATGTGCTAAATTACGTAATTATGTGCGTTTCTTTCTCGTTGAATTTGAACTACGGTGGCCATGTTGCTCACTCCAGTTGGGCGAGACATGAGACATTTATGTCACAGCAGTATGCCCAACATGTAAGATATAAAATACACCACCACTAGGAGAACCTGGACGCGTTAAGCTGAAACAATATTGTCAAAAATGTTGATCTGGACGAGTAAGGCTGCAACCATTGCAGCCTTATTGATCTGGATGCGTTAGGCTGTAACCCTTGGTTTGGACAAAACAAAGGTTAGAATGGTCGGGTGTAGGAGCAGGTTGCCGCGGGAAGCTGGCAGGGCACAGTTGACAAAAAAAATCATTGATCTGGACGCGTTAGGCTGTAACCATTGATCTGGATGCGAAAGGCCATAACCATTGTAAAAAACCATTGGATCGGACAAAACGAAGGTTAGAAATGGTCAGGTGTAGGAGCGGTTGGCCGCGGGAAGGTTGACAAAAAACATTGATCTGGACGCGGTAGGCTATAACCATTGGATTGGACAAAACAAAGGTTAGAAGGGTCGGGTGTACGGGAAGCTAGTGGGGCACTGTTGACCCCAAAACCATTGGATTGGACGTGTTGAGATTGGCATTCCCTCGATTTATATAACCACCTACAAGTACCGATGTGTGGGGTAGACAATACTGTTCAAAAACCGAAAATGGCCGACACAGCTGGAATTTTTACTGTAAGTCGTGTTATTTGGGATTGTGGGTGGGTTATCGACAGCCGAGAAGTGACCTACATCATTCCCAGATCACTTTCGAATCATTATAAAAGTTATCGATTGTAAATTTCAGAAGTTTCCCCCCCCTCCTAGGTTCATGTCCCCTGCACTGTTACCATTCAAACTCTAATTATTAATGTAGTGGTTGGCAACAATCATTTATAAATAGCCTAGTGCCATTGTTAAGAAGGTATGTCTGTCTTGGCAAATACATCACAGTAAGTTAGCTGTTATTCTAAGGGGGAAGTTAATTAGTTATTGTTGTTTTAAGGGGCAGAACTACGAGGTCATCTGCCCCATTAAGGGGGAAGAACAGCGAGGTCATCTGACCCTAACATCACCGTAAAATTGCCGGCCTAATGATGGTACATAAAACAAAATGTAAACACATTTATTCGCCTGTACATGGTCTACCTGGTGCCTTTAATGACCCCACGACGCAGGTACTGGGAATGTCACGACGCAGTTTGAGGGTTAAAACAATAACACAAATCAACGCTAATACAAAACTCTTCCTGTCAAAACATGTATCCAAAGGTACATTGAAACATGATAAAATCTCAATATAGTTTCCGACAAAAATTATGACCAAGCAACAAAATGTATTCGTACATAAGCTAAGAATGCTGACTTTACGGATGACTGTATAATTTAATCAATGGAAATTTTACAAGAACTTTTATTAGTAAGCAAAGTATAGGTTATTCGTACATGTCAAATTCAATTAGTTTTACTCAGCTGGATCCTTCAAATGGCTTAATCCTCTTTAATAGCAGAAATTCTCCACAAATACACCGGCATCAAACGAACAAAAATATTCACAGCACTAGCTAATGGCGGCGAAGGATGCGATAGATGGCGTGAAAAGTGAACTTCCGGCACGTCACAGATTCACAGCCTTCTTGATAATAGTTCCGCCCAAGGAGCATATAATGGCTGTTTGCCAAATAGCCAAAGTGTACACTCTTGCACACTCTCACTCGGAAGTGACGTCAGCGAGTGGTATTCCAAATACGATCGAGTGCAAGTGTACGAGCCGAGTGCGAGTGTACATAGCGACAATTTTGAAGGTGCAGACTCGGTTCGTTCACTCGGTGATGTCGCCATTTTGACAGAACATCTGTATTCTCACTTGACATGATCAATTGTGAATTTCAGACGATACAAGGAGGGATACTTATATTTAATTGTAAGTAATTATCTTTTACAATAGCGGTGATTGTTTTTTAACATACTTGCAATGTTGAATGATATTTGTATGTTAGTAGTGTTCCATAACCTGCGAGGTTAACCAAACTTTCCATGGCCTTTCAAACATTTACTCATAATGTTTTCCTTTTTATTTTCTAGTGTCGATGACGGAGTATTACGTGAAAAGAAAAACTGAAACTTCTTTTTCAAAACGGATTTTGTTTCTCATGGGTGTGATGTGATTTGGCAAATTTGAACATTCATATAAAATTGCAAGATAGGTAAGAATATGTGATTTCTGAATAATAATATTAAATAAACTGGGTTAGGCGATAAGTTTGTTTCTATAGCACGGACCAATTAATTACTGTATTTAAGCTAGCTGCAATTAACGTCTGGCAATTGGATGCAACATGTGGAGGTTTATCCAGATTGCCACTACTGCATATAACTTAGTTAAGTTATTGTAGTTTTAGGGGGCGGAACTACGAGGTCATCTGCCCCTACTCCTGCAGATAAGTTCGATATTCCTCCCCACAAAATAAGAGTTGGTTACTCCTGCGAGTGAGTGAGTCTTGTTATAAGTGTTTGTATCTAGTTGAATGAGGAATTCCATGTAGGCCTAGGCCTACCGGTACTTCAATCTCTATAAACTGCCTCCACATTCTACTTGTGATGGAGAAACATATTTGTCACCTCCATCTGTTTTCCTTGCTGTACGATCTATTCAGTAGCTTAATATTATGGTAGCGCTGAATGAAGATAGAACGAGCGATAACATTCTCTATAATACATGAATTAGCCAAAATAACTTATTGAAGCGATGAAAAATAAATCAGGGAACGATGTTTTAATGGATGTTCCCTCCTCGGCCGTCTGTGACCCACCCAACCATCCCAAATAGGATCACGACTTATATAACCAAAATTACAGCTGTGGCCGCCATTAGTCCAAATCAATCATCAGTTGCGGTCATGAGTATTCGAGTCCCTTCGATAGCCCCACTGATCCGCTGGTCTGTCATCAAAACAATACTGCCAACCTCGCCCTTACGGTACTATGTAACACAAAGAAATGCCCAGTTCAGTCTCTAGTGCGCATCATTCGTGCCCAGCACCCAGTTCACCGCTCTAATTAGGTTAGTGTGTGCAATATTTCGCTTCTATAATGATTATTTTTTTCCACGGTTGAAATGAGTGTTTTTATCTGCTCTGTAATTACTATGCAGTAGGCCTATATCGCTCCGCTGTAATAAATATGTGGAATTTTTTTCGCACAACTGTGGTTTTGACAATGGTTACAGCCTAACGCGCCCAGTTCAATGGGTTTGTGTCAACCGTGCCCCGCTAGCTAGGCGCGGCCAAGGCCACACCTACACCTGACCTTCTAACCATCGTTTTGTCCAATCCAATGGTTAGGCTACAGCCTAACGCTCACAGACCAATGGTTTTGTGTCGACCGTGCCCCGCTAGCGGCGTGCGGCCAAGGCTACACCTGACCTTCTAACCTTTTGTTTTGTCCAATCCAATGGTTTTTGACAATGGTTACAGCCTAACGCGCACAGACCAATGGTTTTGTGTCAATCATGCCCCGCTAGCTGCGCGTGGCCAAGGCCACATCTACACCTGGCCTTCGTTTTGTCCAACCCATTGGTTTATGACAATGGTAACAGCCTAACGCGCACAGACCAATGGTTTTGTGTCAGCCGTGCCCAGCTAGCTGCGCACGGCCAGGCCACACCTGTATGTAACCATTCTAACCTTCGTTTTGTCCAATCCAATGGTTCTTGAAAATAGTTACGGCCTAACGCGGCCAGATCAATGAGTTTTGACAATGCTTTCAGCCTAACGCCTCCCGATGTTGTGTTTTTAATTTTTTTTATCAACAGTGATTTTGTAATCACATGTGGGCAACAATGTGCCCGTCTCGGTGCGTGCCGCTAGAGTGAGTCTTGATGACAGTTGAACGAGATGCAAGCGCTGTCCAAACATGGCAGCCGTCTTTAAAATAGCAATAAATAACATCACATATTTACGAACTTTAGCACATATATGAGGTTCAGTAGTGACCAGGGTTGCTAATTTAAATACGTAATATCACTCTGATGATGAAACGAGGACACAAGGTATGAAAAAGTCACATTCACATTACGAGGATGAACATGTCACCAGAGCATAAAGTGCCGGAAGCAGAGTTGCTTATCAAAGTTATCTCGTTCACTTCAAGAATAACAGCATTAAGCAGTCTTCCAAATCACACTGCGTTTGAACATCAAAAATATGTTCTGGCGGTGTTTTAAACCTCTCTGGTCTGAAGTCATCATATTGAGCTACAGTCCAGTGGTTGCCTTCAGTAACTCTTTCCTCGTGTCGGGAACAAGAATTTGGAATAATTGCCCTCGTGACGTTAGAAATTGTACATACGGTGGATTTGGTCACCACAATTATTGTATTGTAGTTGTGTTCCAAATTTATTGTTTATACTCGTAATTTTTGCCCATAGCTGCCAACAACCCATTTTTTGAACTCGGTGACTGAACATGCGCATGGTTGTAAGGTGCAGTGTAATTGTCCATGGCAAATATTGTGCACTTATTTGCAATGTAGATGTAAAACTCTTACATGCAAACCACAACTATTTTGCAATTGCGATCGCAACTTGTGCTAACTCCCTTGTTAGAAGAGGTGGGTTCGATTCCCTCATCATACATCCTGGAAGTGGTTTTCTGTGGTTTCCCAATTCGACTCCATGCAAATGCTGGGATGGTTCCTAACCAAATCATGGCCGCCTCCTTCCCAATCCTCACCTGAATTACAAATACACACACTACTAAAGCCTTCAGACTTTTCTTGTACATAGGCCTACACACAAAAGTACACGGGGCTAAATGACCACAATGTCCAAGCTCCTCCAATGAAGCAACAATATGGTATGACTACTCTGTATGCCAGTGTTCCAAACTTTTGTTGAAGTGCATGTATAACAATTTTTCCTTATGTTATGACTGCATAATTTTGAAATGTTTTTAAGCACCTAATTTGGCTAATCTCTGTCTTTACATTGGCAGGTGAGGAATTTGTCAAGGAAGCTTATAATAAACCCCATTATATTGACAACATTTACATTCTCTCCCCTCCATCCAGCAACCCTGTCGATGTCATCTGCATCCAGGACAGGATTTATACCAAGACTGAAGAAATGGGAGACCTCCCTTGTGGAATTGCTGCAATATACATATGAAGAAAACAAAAATGTATAATATGAAGTCAATAAAATAGAGAAATGAAATGTAATTTCAAAATCATATCTGTACAGTTTACATTAATTTACATGTGTTCCAACCTTTTATTCCTGAAAGTATTTATAAACAGTAAAAATTGCAACATTGGTACAACATGTGGTACATCACAATTTTGCATAATAGGCCTGTTTTCAATCAACAGGATGTGCTGCCTGATTTAGGCGCATGGCGCAGAGGTAATGTTTTCGCCTGCTGTTCCTAAGGTTGCAGGATTGAATCCTGGCTCAGTCAGTTGGTGTATAAATGAGAGGGAGTCGTATCACAGATTTTTTGGCATGTTAAAGATACCCTTTTGGGTGGAAATTCTGGCACCCTGGCATCTTTAAAAACTGCAGTAGTTAAAGGAACGTAAAACCAATAACATTATTATTATTTGATTAAGGATGTTCCAAGAATGAAGCATGACTGTCCCGCTATACTACTGTAGAACTCGTTTTTTTTTTTTACAAAACGCTAATAATAGTTTTCAGTGCTGAGGAGTGGAAGTATTATATTGTTAGAAGCTACCTAATGATTGATGTAAGTTACTCTATGCCTTTTGAAACTTTTTCTGAACCTGTTTGGATTACATTGTTCTTCTATGACAGGCAATAACAGAAAGGCACTCCTGTGTGTATGCGAGTCAGTGTCTCAATGCATCTCTCATATGCATGTCACATGCACTGATTTGTCAACTAGTCAGAATGCAGTTAATCTGAAATGAGCAAAAAAAGCAATATACCATGCTAGAATTTGAATGCATGCTGCTCGATTTGAAGGGACTCTAAAACCTGCTTTTTCTAGGATGAATTGAAAGCTAGCATGGCACTTGGACAACACACCAGAGTGACTTAGCTGCCTTTGTTTGTGTATGTTTGTAATAACTAATAATTAAGTTATTCACTAGCTGTGAAAATACTCCCTATATAAAGCAGGCTTAACGTGGGCACAGTGTTCACTGGTTCAGGAAACTCTTAGAAAAATAGCAGAAAGAAGGCAAAAATACAATAAAAGTACTAATTTTAAAATTTTATTTATGACAAGTTAGTCTTTCCATTTCTTGCCATTACTTGTGTGCACAACGGAATCCATGGCTTCCGTAGTATAGTACCACACTTAAAGCAGTCAACACGATGCAGGAGTTATACCACGCGTCCTATTCATCTTCTTTTGACGAGCTGGGAAACATTTACCGCAGGTAAGAATACAGACTCTTGGTTTTGGAAGCTGTACCATAACAGGGTGGTTGCTAATTATTCTCAAGCTAGTAGTTTTAACGTGGCCTGAAAAGTTATGATTGTTCAGGTATGTGGTGCAGCCTATAAGGCCCCATGTCTAGCCTACTATATGCAAGAGGCCTGTGTCTGTTTATATACTGACATTTTGAAGAACCCTACCAGGGGATAATTCTAGCATCCTGGGATTTCAAACCGTTGCAATTATAGAAAACGTTAAACCAATACTATCAAATTTCACAATTTTGAGCCACAGCATCTCTTTTTTTTATGTCGACCATGCATTAATCGGGAATTGAACCTGGTTCTCCAAGATTATGTACCAGGATCGTTATTGTGTCCTTACCAATACCTTCTGATAGGGATTACAGTACACCTCTACTACACAAGGAAATGGGAGTGGGATGAGATTCAGAATTCATGGAATGCTCTCCAATGAAAGAGATTGAAAGCTTAACTCCCAGTTTATTCAGTAGGTAGCCTAGGCCTAAGTAAGTAATAAATTTTACGCCACTAACAAGTGATTGAGCACTATCTCATTGGACTAAATGGAAGTAAAATGCTAAAGAAATAAATGTAGGATTTATTCTTAAGCAATACACTGCAGTAGCAGGTAGGCCTATCAGGGAAGAAATGCTGCAAATTATATTATCCATCATCAGACATTGACGCCTTTACATCCCGCGGCTACTCATTAGCTTACTTTTCTCACATACTTAAGTTGCCAGAGCCAAATACACGATGCACCCCTTCTTATTCGCGATAATCAGATCGCAACGAATGTAAACATGAGACGGTCAGCTGTTCGTGCCGCCAGCGATCATACTTCGCGCGCCGCGCCCAGGGAGAGCGAGTGCACATACGTTCCAAATTACCGAGTGTTTACACTTCGAGTGTGGACAGAGTGATCGAGTGCAAGTGTACATGAGAGTGTGGAGTGCGAGTGTAGAGTGTTCATCATTTGGCAAACAGCCAATGGTTCCGCCGTCCATTGCCCAATGCTACTCGCTCTAAGGTGTCTCACTCCCGTTGACAAATTATAACAATCCATTGAAATTTCGCGAATTGATCTAAAACCGATAATATCTAAACGATGCTAGTATTATTTCGAAAATAAATCGATAATTGTTATTTTAAGAGGCCTGACATTTAGGTTATCGTGAAAATTAATTGATGTTTGTTTTTGTATTTGACGAATGTTATTTGATATTAACAAAGAAACAGATACGGGGCAGATGACCTCCCTGTTCTGCCCCTTAAAACAATAACAATACAATACGGTATAAAGAAATAGATAGGCCACAGGCCGTGTCACCTTAAATACAGTAAGTTACGAACTATGCAAGCTCATCATTTATCTCCCTCGCTACAAACTTGGTGATTTATAATGTAATTTCATACTGTTGGGTGGAATCAAGGTTGCATTCATTGTTACCATGTTTGTAATGTAACTTGAACGTTGGCAGCCACGTGTTGATAGTCGTCTGTCACTGTGATATAATCATGTTCGCCAATCTTCACTCCATAGCAACACATTCTAACATAAGCTGTAAAACAGCGCCTATTGAAGAACAATGATACATTTTCATTTCATGCAAGCAGCGTAGGCCTGTATCTACTTTCGTAGATATATATATATAGATATATATATGGATGGCAGCAGATTAGGCCAACTATAATGCATCTACTGAGCGTAATTTTACGCTAGTGTGTTGGCAGCATTGTCCTGCAAGGAAATTTCTTCAACGAATAAATAAATAAATAAGAGGTAAGGTTGATTGTGATAAATAGAGAAATAATTTCCATGCACGGATTGAATATTCATAAAGGAAAGGAAGCTTGTAGTTTAACGTGACCGTTAATCTTGAGATCATGAGCCACGGGACCTCCTTTTTACGTGGAATCCGAACCACAGGACATGGCATTTCACTTCGAAAATCTCACATGCATTGACCGGGAATCGAACCCGGACCGCCTTGGTGAGAGGCATACAGCTAGACCGCTGAGCCACCACGCCCCTGAATATTCATAGATACAAAATATCTTATTGAAGGTTCCAGAACTTGAAAATGTATGAATTAATTATTGTAAAGTGCTTGCCATTTTTGAAAGCCGGCAAAAATTACGACACCATGTCTTACGATGTTGGCATGCCAAATAACCCATTTGAATACAGTAGGCCGTGTTCATAATGGCAAAATTAATTAATCTCGGGATTTTCCGCCAACACAAAGTTCCTCATTTTTCTACTAGAAAGCGCTATAGTGTTCAAGGAGCTTAGATATCTAACCTTCTCGACTTTCATAGTGCTTCAAGGAACAACGAAATTCGACATGCAAGCTACCCTCTGGGTGTCAAATAACGAAGCTTGCACCCGAGGCCATACGATATTGTTATTATTATTATTATAGTAAAGTGTTTTATTTGGCGGCTTCGGTGGCGTAGTTGGTAGCATGCTGTGCTTCAATGCCCAAGATCGCGGGTTCAAACCCGGACAAGTCATCGTATTTTTAGAGCGTTAAAAATTCCTCAGTATACCTTACTTCGGAGGGGAAGTAAAGCCCATGTCATATATATATATATATTATATCATGTAAAAGAACCTTACACTAACTACAATTGTGTGAAGCTAGGTAAGGTTTGATTAACGCTCATAAAGTTCCAACGTTCGTCGCCAGGTGCTGGTTGTGGTGGCATCTAGTAGCCAAATTCACAGTTAGGTGTCGTTGACGGTAGCATTTGGTAGCAAAAGTAGGAACTACTTGAAAATGATCATCTGCAGTCCTTAGCAAAATCCGACGACTTTGGCCGGGTTTGACCCCGCGATCTTGAACATAGAAGCTCAGCATGCTACCAACTACGCCACCGAAGCCACCTGAATTACAGATAACACACACTAATACAGCCATCTCAATAAACACCAGTTATCAAACAGATTCTACACCCAAAGTACACGGGGCTACATGACCGCGTTGTCGCAGCCCCTAAATTGAGGAACGAACCACCAACCAAAGTGATTGATTAAAAAAAATAGGCCATATCCTCCCAATATTCATCTGGGCTACAAATATTAGCAAATTCTGATTTGAGAATTCTTTCACAATCAAAAATAATTATAATCACAATGTTAATAGAACAGTAATTGCTCAGGGTAAGAAAGAGTTTCTGTACCTCAGTAGTTGTGTTCTCTATACATTTTAGGGGGCTCGGATATCTTGGTCATCAGTCCCACCTACGAAGTTGAGCCTAAGCTTATTCTCATTCTTTCTTAATCACTTCGACATGTGGGCGTGATGGCGCAGCCTCTCACCAAGGTGGACCGGGTTCGATTCCCGGTCAATGCATGTGAGAATTTCGAAGTGAAATGCCACGTCCCGTGGCTCATGATCGCATGATTAACGGTCACGTAAAACTAAAAGCTTCCTTTCACTTCGACACGTGATGTTGTTCATTTACAGTAGAGTCTCGCAAACTCGGCACTCGGTAACTCGGCACTCCGGATTTCTCGGCCACCCTGACAGGAGAGAAAATCATGATTTTTGTTTGTTTTTGTGTTTTCGCACAGAGCGTTATTACGTGTTTTCTTTCGTCTTCTCCATCAATGGAATTATCGACAGTTAAATACGACGCGAAACAAGTTGACCTACAGTACATAGTAAGAAGAGTAACGACGACCTGATAAAATCAGGTAGTTGTACAGTACAGTACTGTAAATGCACAAACTGTTGTCAGTAAGAAATAAACAAACGGTTCTCGCGCAGAGCGTTGTATTTATTTGATTGCGCATTCTCCGCAATTCTGTTTCTTCGCCGTCTTCGTGACGAGGCTTCAAGAAACAGGTTTCAAAGCGAAAAGCAAAAGAACATTATTTACTTTTTTGCATAAAGGTAAATGGTAATTTTCATTAAGTGAAAAAACTATTTGCCTACGGGAATTGTTTTGTACATATACTGTACAGTCTATAGTGTACATATTATAAAAAATAATTTCTAGGCCTGGTTTTTCTAAGTTTTCTTTTATAAATGACGGTAATGTACTGCATTGCATTACTTTTAAACCAAAACAAACAGCTTTCCCGATAACCCGGCATTTTTCCCGAACTCGGTCACCCTTCGGTCCACATTAGGCCGAGTTTGCGAGACTCTACTGTATTTAGGTTGTGTAGTAGCTAGCATTCTTGGCAGTCACCGCAGAGAACGGGGAACACTCAGCCTAGTGAGGTAAAACTTAGAAGAGGCGATACGAGTCTTACCTCATCCATCCTGGAAGTGGCTTCCCACTTGGCCACTTCTCCAGGCAAATGCCGGAGTGATACCTAACGAAAGGCCACGGCCGCATCCTAACCAAATCCTATCAGACATCACAGTGACACAGGTTATCAGACAACTTCTACACATACCCAAGTGTACGGTGTTGCAAAGCCCCTAAGGAATCAACAACAACATTTAATTAGGGTCTTTGCGGCATCGTGGGCATGTAGCCCCGCGTAAGTGGGTGTGCGCAGGGCCGTATTTCTAAATAGGCTAAATAGGCTGCAGCATAGAGCGGCAAATTTTCAGGGACGGCAGTTTGGCGATTCATTCAAAAGCTAAAAGGAAGTATTTCAGACATTAATAATATTTTCCGTACGAATTTAAGAATACAAGTCTTTATACAGTTTTTCCTGTCTTAGAATAATAATGTTATTGGTTTTACGTCCCTGTTAACTACACTGGCTTTTAGAGACGCCGGGGTGCTGGAATTTTGCCCCGAAGGGGATCTTTAACGTGCCAGTAAATGTACTGACACGGCTCCCTCGCATTTGCGCACCCTCAAATGCCAGCTGACTGCGCCAGGTTTCGAACCTGCAACCTTGGGCTCAGCAAGCGAGAACGTTACCCCTGAGCCACGCAGCCAGACCCTGTCTTAGAAGAGTTAAGAACTATCTGCGAACTAGTATTTCTGAAATACGGTTAAACTCACTTACATTACTTTGTATTGAGGCAAATATAACAAAAACACTTTCATATGAGAACATTATTAACGAGTTTGCCATTAAGAAATCTCCTAAGAAAGCTATGTAAATTTGAACACGAATATTACTTGGGGTGAGTTGTTTTAGAGAAGTTTGTATATTTTTCAACAAATAAACCAGTAATTAACTACATTTTGTGTAATTTTATTTCACCATGTAGGACAACTTAATTCAAATTGAACACAGTTCTTCAATACGCAAAAATAGTCATTAGCATTAAAATATAAAAATATGTGTAAAATAGCGATCACTGATCTCCAAGAACAAATTAATTAATTAAGTTCGTAACACATTACATTTTTAACGAATCTTAAAAGAAGTAAGTAAAAAAAACATGTAGGTAACTAATTTAATTATAACATTTATTATGTAAGCCATTAAATTTGTAGTTTTATCTAAACTAAATGAACTTTATGTTTAAAAAAGATGAAAACGCCAATGAACTCTATCCTTTTGTTGTATAAAACAAAATGTATTAAGCAAATATGAGCTATAGAGGGGGTGGCAAATGGACTTTAGCCTACAGGCGGCATACTCTTAAATCCGGCCCTGGGTGTGCGTGGAATTTGTCTGATAGTCTGTCTTAATGAAGTGGCTGTATTTGTGTGTGTATTTGTAAGTCAAGTGAGGATTAGGAGGGAGATGGCCGTGGCCTTATGTTAGGAACCATCCCAGTACTTGCCTAGAGTAGAAGTGGGAGACGCTCACGCTCTTGACAATCAGTCATTAAAATTTCATCAGTCACTTTACAATAATTATTCAGCTAATTATACGTATACAATGAACTGTCATTGAAAAAGTCTCGTCTAACTTTTGTGGCTCAAGCGGCACATAATATTCTCTCAACATCTCAATTTGTGAGGCGTCTGGCACGATATGTACAGTATATCTTCTCTACTTAGTATAAAACCAAGTCCCTGATTCTTGGATGTCACGGGTAATCTCGAGAACCACTGGATGGACTTTGATCTTTGATGTGGTTTTCACCATTCTGTAAAGGATATCTTGAGGAAGGTTTCTGTAAAAAATAATTTATTTATGATCAAAGGAAGCCAAGCAGTAACGATTTCAGTGAAAAAGTAAAAAAAACTGGCGTCCGTGCACTTTTTAAGCTTACGCTGGGCAACCGTTAAAAATATAAATATTCTATGAGTGTAAGAATTGTTCAGCATGAAAAGTTCTACAAGAAAGTCCGAGAGAGCATATCTCTATCTTTAATACATCGTCCACTATACGTATTTATAGGTTTTCGTTTCTTCCAACAATCTCCATTCAATTACTGTTGAGTTGTGTTGAGTTAAGACTTCAGAGAAGAGTGGTTGTGTTAGGAGTTTCCCTGGAAGTGCAACTCTGCTTTTCTTCATTTCGCCTGTGAACTTTTCGTTCCGCAAAATACACAATCAAGTTGAGATTGGACGGAAGGGAGATTTGTGTTTCATGCACCTCGCCATTCTTAAATTACGTCTGACAAGAATTCGTTGCACATGCATCTCCATGATAATAGTCTATACTTAATAGTCCAGTTAGTGATTTTAATACATCATGCCGAGACTTAAAACGGATATAGGTCGTAGTTCATTGACATCGAAAAGAAAGCGCTTATCACGTAATGCATTCGTAACTGTTCCCGGGCGAAGCCGGGGCAAGTTGCTAGTTATGTATATTGTTTTTGTTTGAGTCTTCAGTCTTTTGACTGGTTTGATACAGTTCTCCATGCCTTCATGTCCTGAGCTAATCGTTTCATCTCTACATAGCTAACACACCTTACATCCGAGGCAATCTAACATAATTCTAATCTTGGTCCACCCCTATACTTCTTGTCCTCAACCCTTTCATCCATAACTATATTTGCTATTCCTCGATATCTTAGTATGAGTTTTACCAACATATCTCTTCTCTTCATTAGCAATCGCCAGAAACATCTCTCCTCTCCCACTCGTCTTAATAGCCTACATCTTCATTTGTAACATTATCTACCCATCTGATCTTCATAATTCTCCTGTAACACCACATTTCAAAACCTTCTATTCTCCTCTTTTTCTTTGCGCAAATGCGAGGGAGCCATGTCTGTAGATTTACTGGCACGTTAAAGATCCCCTTCCGGCCAAAATTCTGGCACTCCGGCTTCTCTAAAAGCCAGAGAGTTAAAAGGGACGTAAAACCAATAACATTATTACATTATTATCTCCTCTTTTCTGCTGCACCAACAGTCCAAGTTTCACTTCCATTGAGCACCAAGCTGCAGGCAAAGGCTTTCAAAAATGACTTCCTAATACCTAAATCTATATTCGATGTCAACAGATTCCTTTTCTGTAGAAATTCTTTCCTTGCCTGAGCCAACCAACTTTTTATATCTCTTTGCTTCGGCCATCACTGGTTACTTTGCAACCTAAGAAGCAAAATTCCCCTACTTCCGTTATCTTTTTACTTGCCAATTTAACGTCCATGGGGGTTTCTGATTTATTTTGCCTGCATTCCCTATTTTTGTTTTACATTTGTTAGGTCTATATAATAGTGAATCGAAATGACGAGTCAGAATTTTACCAGCAAACCCATAAAAAGCATTACTGAAACATTAACCTTTTATTGTAACGGTACCTGAGCTGCCCAATCTTGACGGAACACCTTTTGTTCCTTTCACTTTTTTTTCTTCATTGGATTCGTCTGGGAAGCATGCCTTCCTTCATTCACGATTACGTCATAGGTCAGTGACTAGTTCTTAAAACCGGCTCCATTATCGCTTTGCAAGACGTAGGCTATACTGTAGTCTGTTACCTTTCAAGATGTTTTTCTTTTTAGCCTTAGGCTACCTCACGTGAAATGTAAATTTTTTACTACTACGAGTATTAAAAGGATTTAGATCTATGATTTGTTGTTCACTCTCCTCGTAAGATGACAGCGTTAGTACGAGGACGTCCGCTTTTTGCTCTGCACCAAGACTTGTGTCTAGGCACTGACGGCCGAGCAGCCTTCGACTAAGTTCGGGTGCAGTCACTCAGATGACCGCCCGGTCGCTGATACATTCGGGTGACCACTCGTCTATTACTTTATACTCGTCTGACCGGGCTAAACCAGAAGCAGCCAACCATAATGGTGGTGTTCATTTGAGGGTCTTTTCGCAACAAATTTCACTAATCAACGCAATAACACTGTTTAAAACGGCCATAGCACCAATTGCAACCTACGGGATCAATATCCTCTGGGACAAACTTACGATCACCAACCTGTCAATAATATTGAACAAGTAAATGACTGCTACCTAAAACGGTTTCTTGGAGTTGGGTAGACAGCACTATCAAGGTTAACATATGTACTAACAAAAGGAACATTCTTCATTGAGGACATTAAAGCACAATTCTGGCTACCAAATACGGTACAAAGGCTTATGAGAAGACTCTCCACCTTCTAAATGAGAAGTAAAAAGCCATATGGTCCGAATTCTACACAACATCAGAATGGAAGCAGCCAAATTACGAACTCCGACATATTACTGTATAATGACAAGATATGCAACACACGGTTTTCACCACAAATTATGCCGTAACCAAAGATTCCATAAACCGGAAGAAGACTGCGTGTGCAAACTGTGCGACTAACGCTGTGAGAAATATCATGCTCAAAATTGCAAAATAAAACAAGAAGTTCCGTGACGAACTAAAGAGCCTACTTTTCTTAAAATATAAGATTCATGCCAATGATTAATCTATATGGATCTATCTAGAATGATGACGAAATTAAGTTGGTAATATCGAAATTTCTAATTAGTTCAAAATACTGTATACCTGGCATAATGTAGCCTAATAGAGAACTACAGTTGGCAGCCCTGGTGACTGAATATATTCTTAGTTCCATCTCTTAAGGTACAGAATACAAAATTTGGTTGAAGTCCAATGGATAGCATGGACGTTACATGCAGTTAAACATTGGATCTAACAGCACGCGTAAAATCATGTTGGCAACAATGCATACGTGTATTGGTCATAAATAATCTGAAATAATATGATCTACTGTTGTGTCAATTTTGAATGAAATCCATTAGTTAGTATAGAAGTTACGTGCATTTTAAAATTGGACCTATCAGCAGGCTTAGAATCATGTCGGCAGCACTGACGTAGGCCTATATTAGTTACTCCAAAATAATCTAGAATGCCAGGAACTATACGTGTTCAAAGTTTAGAGCCATTGGCTTGTATACTTTCTGTTATATTGATATTAGGGTAACAAAAATAGAGACAGTATTTATTAACAGTTGGCAGCCATGGTTACTCTTAAGAATCGGCATAGTCATATCTGTTATGGTACATATAGCCCACACAAAATTTGATTGAAATCCAAGTGATAGTATAGAAGTTACATGTATTTAAAGTTGGACCTCTCAGCAAGCTTAGAATCATGTTCGTAGCACTGACGTGTATAAGTTACTCCAAATTAATATAGAATGTCAGGTACTATACGGGTGCATAGTTTAAAGCTGTCGGCTTGCATACTTTTTGATATATGGGTATTTGGATTTAAAAAATTGAGAACATTTATTATCAGTTGGCAGCCCTGGTGGCTCTTAAGAATACGCTCAGTCATATCTGTTTATGTACACATAGCACATACGAAATTTGGTTGAAATCCAATTGATAGTGTAGACGTTATATGCATTTAAAATTTGGACCTATCAGCAGGCTTATAATCATTTTGGCAACACTGCCATGTATGGTCTCCTGGAAATTAAACTGCAATACTATTATCTATATGTGTGCCAATTTTGAAATAGCTCCCGTTCATACCTTCCAAGATATCCAACATGGAGCTCAAATTTCAATTGCGATTTTTCAGCAGTTGGTAGCACTGACATCATTTTCAAATATGGCCGTGAGATATTCAGGTATTGATCTTTACTCCTACCAAATTTTGTTTCGATTGCTGCCGCCGTTTAGGAGTTGATAGGGAGGGGGGGTGACACACACACACAGATAGACAGACAGACAGACAGACAGACAGACAGAAGGACAGACAGACAGACACACACACATTTGCCCGATCTCATAAGTCTACTTTTTCCTCATTTTTGCAAAATGTGAAAAGTAGGCTAAAAAATAAAAAGTATATAAAATAAATAAAAAATATGGACAATCTCAATAATTAGACTAGGCCTAGGACAAGAATAATCTATATGTCAATATGCACATTGTGCACATTCATTAAATAATTAAATAATTTGAGGGGATTTGGACATGATGGCCATTTAGCCCTGTGAGCGAAATTTTGTCTGATAACCTGTGTTATTTAGATGGCTATATTAGTGTGTGTATTGCTTGGATGTGTAAGGAAGTGGCCGTGGCTTTAAGTTAGGAACCATCCCGGTTTTTACCTGGAGTAGAAGTGAGAAACTATTGAAAACAAGCTCGAGTATCGTTTTTCCTCACGAGGGTGTGTACCCAGTTCCAGCCCTCAGACCAGGGTCGTAGAGAGAGATCACGGGCCCTATGACAAAGTCTCTTGGGCCCCTCCTTTTTTAATCAACCTGTGACATAATTTTAATTTTATCATTTCAAATGATCTTGCCGACTTCATCGTTATGCTTGAGTCAAAACTTATGCGTTATGGAGACGGAGACGGTGACGTCATTCAGCTGCGCGGGAAGCCTAAGTTAATGGGTAATGGACGGCGAGTGCGTGACGTCAAGCAGCCACGCGGGAAGCCTAAGTTAATGGTTAATGAAGTCTGTTGAAAGAGTCCTGGGGCGTCGAGCGACCTGGGGCTTCGAGCGAAGCGAAAATAACACAGGGTGACTCCCAAAGAGGTGTACAAGATGCCAGATAAGAATACTGGGTGCCTACTAAAGAGATATACAAGATGCCAGATAAGAATACAAGGTGACTCCTAAAGAAGTGCACAAGATGTCAGACAAGAATACAGGGTGACTCATAAAGAAAGAAAGTTGCCGTGGAATTTAGCTTGTCCAACTGAATAATATTTACTTTTTTTAATTATTCAGCCACTCTTATTCCTCTCTCTTTCTCACTGGTCGATCTTTCACTTCAAGATTTTGTTCACTGTGCATTAAAAATACAAATTTCGTTGTATCTGAACGAGTTCAGGCACCACAACAATAAGAAATGTAAGAAGTAAAGAGTCGACGTTTTCCAAAATTGAATTAGAAACTTTGATTGGTTGGTTCCTCAGTTTAGGGTCTGTGACAACCAGGCGCGGATTCAAGGGGGTCACGGGGTCTCCCCTCAAACGGACACCAAATTTTTTTGCAAACTCAAAAAACGAAAACACAATAACCAGACAAATAAAACTTAACGAATTTTAACTGAAAAACAGATTTAATTTTATTTTATTCAATACTGAAAATATCTTTATTGCAGTTATTATGTTCTGTTACAACTGTACATATTTACAACTTCATACCTGTTATAAAAACGATTATTTATATAACAAAATCAACTCGTCTATTTTGTTTAGCAAACCTTGTGATTACCGAATCGATGTTTATAGTGATGCAGCAATGCACGGATAGGAATTTGGGGCTTTTTTCGCGCCAAAAAAATTTGCTTGCAAGCTTGGTTGGTAATTTAAGCTGTGACCTTCTCCCTTTGTCGGTATCAACTCGACTTGCCGAAACTGTAACGTACCTTGATACTTCTCTCCAAGCTCGATGTAAAAGTCGCAAAACACGCCGTTGCAATTTGTACGAATATTTTTGGTGCGCTAAACGCATCAAATTTCTATCCATGTAGCTTTCCAAAACAATTGGTCTGGTTTTGTACGTTGGGTTATTTCGTGATTGCGTTTTTAGTGATACAATTTTTCTTAACAATTTCGATTCTCTGACCCCCCCCAAAGCCAAACTCTAGATCCTCGCCTGGCGACAACGCAGTCATATAGCCCCGTGTACTTTGGATGTGTGTAGAATCTGTCTGATATCCAGTGTTAATTGTGATGGCTGTATTACTGTGTGTTATCTGTAATTCAGGTAAGGACAGCAGACGATCAATTTAAAGGTGTTCCTACTTTAGCTACCAAATGCTACCGTCAACGACACCTAGCCGTGAACTTGGCTAATAGATGCCACCGCAACCGGTGGAATTTAGTGAGCGTTAATCAAATCTAACCTACAAATTTAGCTTCACGCCATTGTAGTTAGTGGAAGGTTCTTTTACATGCCATAAATCTATGACATGGGCCCGCCGGCTTTACTTCCCCTTCGAAGGAAAGTTAGAAACTGTATGCTCTACAAAGAGCTCTTAAACTTAAGCATGTTATAAATTAAATGGACAACTCTGGCAACTTTGCCATTTCCCCGGAAATAAAATTAAAACATAATGGTTGTTTTTCTAATTAATTGTATGTCATCTTTGTAATATTTTTTGGATACTATTCACTGACATCGAATAGAGGCATATCAGAAAAAATCATAATACCGGTACTGTAGTTCAGGGGCGTAAAACCCCTGGCAAACGTGGGGGGAACAAATTTAAACACTGCGGTTGCCTACATACCAGGTTTTTTTTTTTTTTTAAGTTTAAGGTTTTAAAGCTTGAAATAACACGGTAATGTAGGCCTAAGGGTATATTAAAAAAAAGATGATTTTAATTCATGATTTCTAATTTAAATACTAAATACAATCTGAATTTGAATACAAAACATAAAATGGTGAAATGCTGGAGTTCCATCGATTTGGGTAAACACGACACAAGCGTAGCACCAAATGTCAAGCTCGAGAAAAGAAAAAGGCACGGAGTAATGATTGTGTGTGTTGTGTCTCATTTTTAAACCGGGGCTCAGCTTGCCACGGTGGGTCAGTGGTTATCGTGTCGGACTGCCAACCCCCCAAGCTTGCAGGTTCGCTCCTGGCCGTGGTAAGTGATTTTTGAAAGGCGACAAAAATCACGATACGCATGTCATACGATGTTGGCATGTTAAAGGACCCATTTGAATTCAGTAGGCCGTGTTAATAGTGGCAAAATTAATCTCGGGATTTTCCGCCAACACGATGTTCCTCATTTCTCTACTAGAAAGCGCTATAGTGTCAAGGAGCTTAGATATCTAACCTCCTTGACTTTCATAGCGCTTCAAGGAGCGATAAAATTCGACATGCAAGTTGCCCTCTGGGCGTCAATTAACAAAGCTTGCATCCGGCACCCGAGGCCATAGGATATTATTATTTTTATACCGGGCCTCAGAAATAATAGTTCGAAAATGCACCTTTTCGGATCTTCGTGGTTGGGTACCAAGTTCAAAGCGCCTCGGCAGGAAACTGGGAAATGGAAAAAAAAAAAAAAAAACAGACTGTTTGTTGGGTAGAATAAAGAAATTACGATTAAGCAAGGCCAGATGGCTTTTCCGATTTTCCGCTTTCTTTCTTTCTTTCTTTCTTTCTTTCTTTCTTTCTCTTTACATCATTCCCACTCCTGTGTGGGGTCGATGTTTCTGACAGCTCTCCTCCATTTAACCCGGTCATGCACATCCTCTTCTGACAACTGTTTTTATCTGAGGTCCTCCCGTACACAATCCATCCATCTTCGTTTAGGTCTGCCTCGCATTTTCACTCCCTGTATTTGCATGTCTAGCATCTTCCTCCCCACGTAGGATTCCTCCGTTCTTCTCACATGCCCGTAACATTGAAGTCGCTTTTCTTGTATCTTCTTAGATATTTCCACAACCTTCAATATTCCTCTTATTTTGACATTTTCCACTCTATCACGCTTAGTCACTCCACTCATCCACCTGAGCATTTTCATTTCCGTGACGTCAAGCATCTCTGTGTGCGTTTTGCGTACAGGCCATGTTTCAGAGCCATACAGCAATGCAGGTCTTACGACAGTTTTAACGTAGTAGCCTAATAAATCATTTATAGAAGAGTTTCATGATATTGTACTTGAATTTTCTTAAGAGTGGTTGGTTGGTTCCTTAGTTTAGGAGCAGCGACAACGCGGTCATGTAGCCCCGTATACTTTGGGTTTGTGTGGAATTTGTCTGATAACCTGTGTTAATTGTGATGGCTGTATTAGTGTGTGTTATCTGTGATTCAGGCAGAAGGACTGCAGACCATAGATTACCTACTACTAGGGCTGCAGACACAGATTACCTACTACTACAGATGGCCAACAACCATGCTAATTCTTGGTACCTAAGACTTCAGCGCTGTCTGGTGGTTGACTGATGTACTAGCAACATGTCGACCGGTAGCGCCACCTATGAGCAGATCTCGTAAACACTAACCCTCCCGCCCCCTCCCCTCCACCCTGCCCCTTCCCCTCGTTCCGCTAAATATTCTCGTCCTAAATGCTCTGCCCACTTCAATGTTCCGAAAATCACAATCTCCCAATACTTATGGCTCGTTTTTAAGTGTGGAGATAATAATATGATCTACAAGAAATAAATCACATTCAAAATACCAATAACAGAAAATAAAAATAAAAATAATAACAAAGTGGGAAATTGTGAATTCCAGAACTTTGAAATGAACAATCACAGCATTTAGAACATAACCTCATCACTAATATACATGTTTGAATTTCTGTCAGTTGCAATTGGAGCATATTGCATTGGTGACAAAAATTAGGCTACTACAAGGCCTGCAGCATATTATTACTCAGCTTAAAAATGGCCCAAGTAGGCCTATAATCAATTAGTTATTAGAAAAAACTACAAAGGAAAAGTACTGGGAAGGGAGAAAATTCATATTTTAAAATGCTTGATGCTGTTAGCAATAATAGTAAAACTTTAAGAGAGAATGCTAAGGAATCAGGTGGTGTAACCAGATCCTCATCACACTAAAATTGTTAGTGTAATTAGTGCCAAATTCATTAGGGGACAGAAAAAGAATTGGATATCACAAAATTTCTGCAGACGATAAATTTGTTCAAGTAGTTACTACTTTTGCTACCAAATGCTACCATCCACGACACCTACCTGTGGACGTGGCTACTAAATGCCGTCACAGTCGGTGCCTGGTGGCGAACGTTAGAACTAATATAGCGTTATCAAACTAACCTACACATTTTTAGCTTCTACAAGTGTAGTTGGTGGATTGTTCTTTTACATGCCATAAATCTATGACACGGGACCGCCGGCTTTACTTCCCCTCAGAAGAAAGGCATAGGTCTACTGGTGGATTGTTAACGCTCTTACAAAATCCGACGACTTCGGCTGGGTTTGAACCCGTGATCTTGGGTATAGAAACTTAGCATGCTACAAACTACGCCACCGAAGCCGCTGCTTGTTAAGAGTACTTACATTTTTATCTTGCACCTAAAACTTGGGAGGGGGACTCCCTCCCCTCTGCCCTCTCCATGTTTTACGCATCTGCTGTAGTTTAGACTTTAAATTAAAGAAAGCTGTTCACCACCTGGGACCCCACAGCAAATCCTGGCCCCGGGGCCACAGCGCCGCTTGTCACACCCTCTCGTCGGGTCTGCCTCAGACCAGAATCATCATCATCATCATAATATATTATTTCAGTAGTATAGATCCCTTCTGCGGCACTCACAAGCGACCGATCGTGACAAATGAGCATTCAAATTAAAGAGAATAGACATTAGCAGTGACGAATTGCACTCTAATTTCATAAAAATCTTTAATTTCTTTAGGAAATGACTTCAAAAAAATGTACGAAGAATGCGATTTGCAGATACAGTTGCTGTAGGAAAATACGCTCCATAATTGCTGTCCACTTCACATTTTGGCCGCTGTGACGCATGTTTCATGTCATTTTAACATTCTGAGGTCTTTCCTTTAACATTTTGAATGGATTTCAGAAACAGTAAATCAAGGGAATGAATACTCAAATCATATAATTTCATAAATATCGAATAACTGGTGAGTGTTATGATGATCCAATTTTCAGTGATTGCTATCTTAAGTTAGGGAACGTAGAACTTGGAATTCTAACTGAAATGTAAATAGTGTTCTATAGGCCTAATCATTTGGTTAAAATAAAATTAGTGCATTATGCAACGAGCCTATAATGGCAATAATTAAGACACGAGTATGTTTATAAAAAGAGCAAAATGAGTTTTATAATTTCCATACGAGTGTCTTAATTACCATTATAGGCGAGTTGCATACGACTGTTTATATTAGACGTTAATTATAACTATTTTATGTTCGAACATAAATATTTATAAATATCTGTCGAGATTTCGCCAGTTTTATGTACTGAACAGAGCGCATGGGATGCAGATGATACCATGGCCTCCTCGAATACCCCACAATGACACGAGCCACGCAGTGAAATTTAAAATAGGAGGCCGTGGAAGTCAGCGCAGATGCGATGCTATCCTTACGGTACCTAATTCGTCACACAACTGTTTCTTGAGCTCTGATTGGTGGGAGAAACTGTTTCATAATGAAAAATAGTGTTATAATGACCCCCATTATGATACAGTTTTCTGACATATAATATTTACATTTCGACATCATCGAACATAAACATAGCAACCTTTCTCCTTAAGTCTCTCATTATAAACCTATTGGGGAAAGTGTGGTTTATGAATATTCGAGATTTCTCGCACGGGTCCGCTAGTTAAATTTATTTGCAGAACCGGGAATAAAACCTGGACCTCCGAGGCAACAGTCACGAGGTGGTTCCAGCCATAATTATGATAAGGGCAAGGATTTTGATGAAATTGCTTTTTCTTTTCTGGGAAGCCAGAAACATAACTCCTTTAGCATTTACATGTTTCATTTCAAATAAAGAAGTTTAAAATAATGATGTGTGAAGTTTTGAAGCAATCTGTTTAACATATTCTAACCTTGGTCTATCCCTACAGTTCTTGTCCTCAACCCTTCCTTCCATAGCTAACTATGCTATTCCTGGGTGTTTTAGTATGTGTCAGGCCAACCTATCTCGTCTCTTCATTAGCAGTCGCCAGAAACATCTCTCTCTATAACGGAACAAGTTAGATCTGGACCTTCCGATGCGCATGTGCGTCCAGTTGCATTACGTCATTCCCCCGACTGGATTCTTTGTCAACCAGTGAGCGCATACTTCATCACGCGCTGGTTAGATGTTGCCAAGTAGTCATTATTCCCAGAACCTTGGAAGGGTACAGAAGCTGTCAAGGCATGCGAAGCAAGACTGAGCGGCTCTGCTCTTTGACAAGCATGGCAACAAGCTTGCTGTCAGGAGTGTGTGAAGTGGGCGTGCTCTCAGTTCATTACCACCAATACCAATGCTATATCACTGAGAATGCTCCTATTCGATACTTTATGCTTGCATAATATAACCACGACGAGCTACGAGCAGCCCCAAACAGCGGTTGCACCAAAGAGGGGAAATCGCATTTGCGCCTAGTGATCCCACCACTTCCCCTCCTAGACGAGACTCCGCCATGACAGGCCAGGTCTAACTTGCCACGCTACAACACTCGTCTTAATACCTCTTCATTAGTAAATCGACCTTATTTACCCATCTGATCTTCATCATTCTCCTGTAACAACACATTATACGAGGGCCGTTTCTTAAGTAAGGGCCGATTTTGTTTTTAAATTAACCGAACATTTTATTTTGAAACCACATTTATTTTTAGGTATACATACCTTCCCCTCTTTTTCTACATAGTTGCCTTGTTTATTAAGGCACTTGTCATACCTTAAAACTAAGGGCCGGTTTCACCAACGCAGCGTTAACAGGCCGTCAGTAAATGCGTTGTTAACTTTAACATCGACATTAAGCTCGTTGGCGTTTCACCAGCACATTCACCGATTGGCATTAGCAAACGAAGCGTTATGTTTAAGGGCTGTACAAAACTCGTTGAAAGATGATGATTGTGGCAGTATTTGTCTATTCTTTGGTGTAATCGAGCAGGCCGTTGACTGAAAAAGCTTAAAAGTTACATACTCCTTGATTAAAAACAAACATGGCTGATGAGGAAAAGAGCAAGAAGAGCCGGGGACTGTGAAATTTTCGTTAAATGAAAAAACATAATTATCCACCCTTATTCACTCGGTGGATGAGCATCGTGAAATCGTTGAAAATAAGAGGACTGATGCTGTAACGTAACGTTTAGGTAGTCTTTTATTAAATTAAATTAACTAGAATGTTTTATAACGTAATTCATTACACGTAAAAATAAATAAGAGTACTGATGTTGAGACGTCTAGGTAGTCTTTTATTAAATTAACTACATGTGCTACGCCGTAATGCATCACACGATATTAGACATAAATAAAGAAGGGTACATAGGCCTAGGCTATCTTACTTATCAGATGGGAATTCCAGGTTAGGTTCTGTCATCTGTAGAACATTCATCAACACAGGAGGTTTTGACAACCGAAATCTCAAAATAAATTCTATGTCGTCGCATTCATTCAAGTAATTCCTTCCTTATTTATAAGTTAATAGTCGAAGAAAATCTAGCATGCCTTCAAAAACATCGTCATCGTTGAGAATAAAGTTTAATGCACGACTATTCCAGCTTTCGCCGCACGCCATTTTGGATTTGATTGCTACGTAAATCGACCGTCAAGTCGTTAATTCCATGTTGACAGAGCAATTAGTTTTGATGGCTTGTTAGGGAAGCTAATGGATTGTTAAAGTTTGGTGAACCACAACATTTCGGTAATCGTCCGTCAACGGCCTTAATTGGTTTGTTAACATTTTAACGAACCATGGTGAACCCGGCCCTAAGTTCTGAAATTCCTCTGGATACATGTTTTGCCGCCTGCTCTGACAACCAAGAATTCACGGCTGTTTTCACTTCTTCGGGGGTTGTTTGGGTTTGACCTTGATAGGAGAGGTTGAGTGTCGCCATTCCATTGACTGTTGCTTGGTTTCAGTGGTGGAATGTGATACCCATGTTTCATCTCCTGTGATTTTTCGACTCAACATGTCATGCGCTTCTTGCTCCGAGCGATTTCCACCTCTTTTCGCAGCTGAAACATCACCTTGGTGGGAAGCACTTCGCCGACGATGAAGAAGTGAAAATAGCCGTGAATTCTTGGTTGTCAGAGCAGGCGGCAAACTTTTATGCAGAGGGATTTCAGAACTTAGTTTTAAGGTATAATAATATCATTTTATTTATTTATTTATTTATTTATTTATTTATTTATTTATCGTATGGCTTTTAGTGCCGGGAGTGTCCGAGGACATGTTCGGCTCGCCTGAGTCTGTAGCTGCTTCCAGCGGACACCCTTAGGGTGAGCTACAAGTTCCGTTCAATTTCAAGTAGTTCCAACTTTCGCCACCAGATATCAATGATACCTAGTGGTGAACGTTGGAACTTTGATAGAGCGTTCTGACGAAATCTAACCTAACAAATTTTGCTTTACACAAGTTTAGTCTGTGAAAGGATCTTTTACATGCCATAAATCTATGACATGGGACCGCCGGCTTTACTTCGCCTCCGAAGGAAGGCATACTGAAGGATTTTAACGCTCTTAAAAAATCCGACGACTTCGGCCGGGTTTGAACCCGCTATCTTGGGTACAGCAGTTCAGCATGCTACCGACTACGCCACCGAAGCCGCTAATAATATCATAATAATATCGTATGGCCTCGGTGCCGGGTGCAAGCTTTGTAATTTGACACCCAGAGGGTAGCTTGCATGTCGAATTTCGTTGTTCCTTGAATCACTATGAAAGTCAAGGAGGTTAGATATCTAAGCTCCTTGAACACTATAGCGCTTTCTAGTAGAGAAATGAGGAACTTTGTGTTGGCGGAAACTCCCGAGATTAATTTTGCCATTATGAACACGGCCTACTGAATCCAAATGGGTTCTTTGACACGCCAACATCGTATGACATGCGTGTCGTATTTTTGCCGCCTTTCAAAAAGTCACTTACCACGGCCAGGAGCGAACCTGCAATCTTGGGGTTAGTAGACCGACACGCTATCCACTCAAGGTATGACAAGTGCCTAAATAAACAAGGCAACTATGTAGAAAAATAGAGGAAGGGTATGTAAAACCTAAAAATAAACGTGGTTTCAAAATACAATTTTCGGTTAATAAAAAATTAAAAATAAAACGGCCCTTACTTAAAAAACAGTCCTCGTATACGCTTCTATACTTCTCTTTTCTGCTGCATTAATAGTCCAAGTTTCACTTCTACAGAGCGCCACGCTCCAGGCAAAGGCTTTCAAAAATGACTTTCTAATACCTAAATCTATATTTTTGATGACAAGAAATTTATTTTCTGTAGAAATGCTTTCCTTGCCTGAGCCGACCTACTTTTAATATTCCCTTTGCTTCGGCCATCACTGGTTATTTCGCTTCCTAAGTAATAAAAGTCTCCTACTTCCTTTGACTTTTCACCTGCCAATTTGACGATAATAAGGGTTTCTGATTTATTTCGGCTGCATTCCATTTCAACATTTATGACAGCCACAGTTATACTGTACAACTAGCAACCCACCCCGGCTTCGCCCGGGAACAGTTATGAATGCATTACGTGATAAGTGCTTTTTTTTTCGATGTCAATGAACTACGACCTATAGGCTATCCGTTGGACGTCTCGGCATGATGGGTTAAAATCACTGACTGGACTATTAATTATATTATAGAGATGCATGTGCAACGAATTTTCGTCAGACGTAATTTAAGAATGGCGAGGCTCATGAAACACAAATCCCCCTTCCGTCCAATCTTAACTTGACTGTGTATTTTGCGGAACAAAAAGTTCTCAGGCGAAACGAAGAAAAGCCGAGTTGCACTTACAGGGAAACTCCAAACACAACCACTCTATTCTGTAGTCTTAACTCAACACGACTCGACAGTTTGCTGCTGGCTGTATGTTGGGTAATAGGCTCGCCCGCTAGCTAGACTGTAACTGGGGTTATAGGCTCGCCCCTAGCTAGCTCGTTGACTGTCGCCTCAGTAATTGAATGGAGATTGTTGGAAGAAACGACGTAAAGACACTTATAGTGGGCGATGTATTCGAGATAGCGATATGCTCTCACTGACTTTTTTGGTAGAACATTTCATGCTGAACAATTCTTACACTCTTCTTCTTCTTCTTTCGTTTCACCCTCTTTGGAGTAGGCTACGTTGAATCAATCATTTCCCTGTACGCTGATCTTTCCGTAGAGCCCAGTACTTCTTCAGTCTTTCCGATCTTCTTTTCATCTCTTCTTCCGAGATAATGGGTTTGGATTTTATGTAGCTCTGTCTTGGAACCTTATATTTTCGTCTTTAGTAATTAATTTGGCTGTTCGATCGAGTAATGACGTTTCTGTCATTTTCAATTCTACTAGGTCTTCTTCAATTTCTTTAAACCAGTTGGATTTTGTTTCACGATTACGGAAAAAGTCAAAGATTTGTTTCGTTAATCTACTAGAATCCATTCTCAGAAGATGACCGTAAAAGTTTATCTTCCTTTTTCGCATGGCATCAGAGAGTTTTTCAAATTTCTGGTAGAGAGTTTCATTCCTAATGTATATAATCTTCTTATCCTGAAATTTTGGTCCTATAATTTTTCTTAAAATTTTCCTTTCCTTCGGCTCGAGTTTTTCCATTTGGCCATAAAAATTTATAGTTAGTGTTTCTGCTACGTACAGTGCTTCTGGCTTAGTCACTGTCTTGTAATTTTTAATTTTGGACCCCCATGAAAGGGATTTTTTTATTGTATGTATTTTTTGTTAATTGGAAGGGCAGTTTATAGATATTTTTAACGGTTTGCCCAGCGTAAGCTTAATAAGCGCACGGACGCCAGGTTTTATTCGACTTTTTTCACTGAAATCGTTACTGCTTGTCTTCCTTTGATCATAAATCAATTATTTTCTCCAGAAACCTTCCTCGAGATATCCTTTACAGAATGGTGAAAATCACATCAAAATCCATCCAGTGGTTCTGGAGATTACCCGTGACATCTAAGAATCGGGGACTTTGTTTTAACTATGTAGAGATTAAACTCGATATTGATTTAACTCTTAAAGCCGTATGTTCCCAATCCCCGCCAGGAGTAAGGATGATCGATTTTTACTATCGATCCCAATTTTAGTAAGTACCTAGGTCAAGGAACATCGTGTTAGTAGCATATAGTTTACTCCACTTTTAGCTTTTCAGAGGACAAGGATATCCTCCACTTTTCTGTGTCAGAACTTGTGGGGGGCTTCGGTGGCGTGGTCGGTAGCATCCTGAGCTTACATGCCCAAGATCGCGGGTTCAAACCCGGCTGAAGTCGTCGGATTTTTTAAGAGCATTAAATTCTCTCAGTATGCCTTTCTCCGGAAGTAATGCCAGCGGGCCTATGTCATAGATTTATAGCATGTAAAAAAACCTTCAATTGTGAGAAGCTAAATTTTTAGGTTAGATTTGATTAACGAACTATTAATTCCAACGTTCACCGGCAGGTGCCGGTTGCGGTGGCATCTAGTAGCCAAGTTCACAGCTAGGTTTCGCTGTCGGTAGCATTTTGTAGCAAAAGTAGAAACTACTTGAAATTGTCTGCAGTCCTTACCTGAATTACAGATAACACACAGCACACACTAATGCAGCCATCACAATTATTACCGGTTATCAGACAGATTCTACACACAACCAAAGTGAACACGGGGCTACATGGCCGCGTTGTCGCAGCCCAAAAACTGAGGAACCAACCAACCAATAGAACTTGTGTTTCTTTTCTTCAATAACGTTGAGATGACCTAGTAGTTGTCGTAAACTACAATACTCTCCTTGAAGAATGCGTCAACGTGAGACAATGAAAGTTGAAGCCTGTTTGTTCTTGGCTGTCGCGCCCAGAAGTCGAGGTCAGATTCCTGGCTCTGCCAAGATATTAATTCTGGTCTGAAGGCTGGATCGGGGTCCACTTAGCCTCTTGAGGCAAGACTGAGAAGAGGTGGGTTCGATTCCTACCTCAGCCATCTTTGAAGTGGTTTTCCGTGGTTTTCCCCAGTTCTACCCCATGCAAATGTTGTGTTGGTTCCTAGCTTAAGATCACGGCCATCTCCTTCCCAATCCTCACCAGAATTACAAATACATACACTATTAAAGACACCACAATAACACAGGTTATCAGAATAATTCCAACCTACACCCAACCAAGTACACGGGGGCTGAATGACCACGATATCCAAGTCCATGAAATGAAATAGCCTATTTGTTATGATCAGTGATGGAAAAAGCACCCTAGGAATGAAATTGGGAAGGAATAATATGAGAAGGATTTTACGGTAGTTTATTATAAATACAACTAGCAACCCACTCCAGCTTCCCCTGGTATCTTTAACGGTTTACCCAACGTAAGCTTAAAAGGTGCACGGACCACAGGTCTCAGACTCAATTCAGAAAAGCCGAGGTGAACAGCGAAACTCCAAACACATATACTCTTTTCTGAAGGCTTAACGCGACACGACTTGACAGTTTGATGCTGGCCGAAGCTGGGGTGATAGGCTCGCTGGCTAGCTTGTAAACTCGCTCCGAAGCTAGTGATTTAATTTCCACTGAATGGAGATTGTTGGAAGAAATGAAAACGTAAGAAACTTACAGTGGGCGATGTATTACAGATAGAGATATCCTGTCGCAGATATTTTTGTAAAACTTTTCATGCTGAACAATTCTTACACCCATAGAATATAGATATTTTTAACGTTTTAACCAGCGTGAACTTAAAGAGTGGACGGACGGCAGGTTATTCTTCGACTCGATTCACTGAAATCGTTGCTGCTCGGCTTCCTTTGGTCACAAATGATTTTTATTTCTATAGAAACCTTCCTCGAGAAATCCTTTACAGAATGGTGAAAACCGCATCAAAATCCATCCAGTGGTTCTCGAAATTACCCGTTATATCCAAGAAGACGAAAAAAGAAGGAAGGTAGTTTTACGTGACCGTGAGTCTTGTGATTATGAGCCACGGGACCTCCCTTTTACGAGGAATCCGAACCACAGGACATGGCATTTTATTTCGAAAATCTCACATGTATTGACCGGGAATCAAACCCAGTCCAGCTTGGTGAGAGGCCAACAGCTTGACTGCTGCGCTACCTCGGGGAATTTGTTTTATGCTATGTAGAGATTTACTTTTTCAAAAAGTAATCTGTAAAATAACAATTAGGCCTACTTTATAAAATGCCTTTTGTGTTTGTGTGTGTGGGGAGAGGGGGGGGGGGGGGCACTTCGGTGTAGATACAGTAAAGGTTGTTCATTAAAAATAATTCCGAAGAAAACACGTATTTTAAAAAACGAGGAGAACTCAAAGAATAATTATTGGTGGATACTAAGCAAATAATAATAATAATAATAATAATAATAATAATAATAATAATAATAATATCGTATGGCTTCGGGTGCCGGGTGCAAGCTTAGTTAATTGACACCCAGAGGGCAGCTTGCGTGTCGAATTGAATGCTCCTTGGAGCGCTATGAATGTCAAGGAGGTTAGATATCTACGCTCTTTGACGCTATACCGCTTTTTAGTAGAGAAATTAGGAACTTTGTGTTGGCGGAAAGTCCCGAGATTAATTTTTCCATTATGAACACGGCCTACTGAACTCAAATGGGTTCTTTAACATGCCAACAACGTATGACATGAGTATCGTGATTTTTGTCGCCTTTCAAAAAAAACAACTTACCATGGCCAGGAGCGAACCTGCAATCTTGGGATTGGTAGTCCGACACGATAACCACACAACCACCGTGGCAAGCAGCAAATAATTTACTATTACTAATAATGTTATTGGTTTTACGTCCCTTTTAACTATTCTGGCTTTTAGAGACGCCGTGGTGCCGGAATTTTGCCTCGAACTTGAACGTGCCAGTAAATCTACTGACACGGCTCCCTCACGCTAGCAGACTGCGCCAGGATTCGAAGCTGCAATCTTGGGCTCAGCAAGCGATAACGTTACCGCTGAGCCACGCAGCCAGATAATAATTTACCATTTGCTTTGCAAAATAACTGGTGTTTAAAATTGTCATCGCTCAGCCTCGATCTCTTGGATGAAAGTATTACTTTACTCTTACTGAAAAATATTAATTGATTACTGATTGACATCTGTTAATACTATAATGTTTATTGTAACATGTTTTCAACCCTTCATTGGGGTCTCATCAGCATTGCTCTAACATACGAGTACTTAGGCACGTTCTTACAATCTCCAGTCAAGTGACAGTAAACTCTAATTGACAGTTGGCTTTACGGTCAGAGTAAAGACCCGGTAAACATTCGATCCTTCTTACCATGTTCCGGTTAATGTTTACGGTAGGTTAGCAGATCTGCGCATAATTTTCAACAGTTGGTACATATTTCTGGTTCGATTTGCAGATTTCTTGATACCTCTCAATAGTTGGTATGAATGGATCTGCGTCAGGGAGTAAATAATAAATACATATTTTATATTCCTTGATCTTGATCTGTGTTCTTGGCGCAATCTGTTCGTTACGTTACAATTATAAAGAGAAATATTATCTCCAAATGGGATAATAAAGGCCTCAAGAGGAAAAGCTTCGTCAAACGGAATCGTCTAAAATAGTCCTCGTAATAATCACTTCGATTCTTATATACTTTTCGTCTCCTTCTCTGAACAGCATCTGCATTTACGAAACCCATGAAATTACGGATAATTCTAGGCATATTGACAATGTATGTAATCAACTGGCGTTGAGATTATAATAGAAAATCTGGCAGTAAAGCAGTTTACGGGAGGAGAATCCTCCGGTAAAGTTCACTGCCGGTTAAGGCTTATTTTACTGTCAGTTTGTCGCTAACCGGGTATTGTAAGAATCAAGTTCCAGTAAACTTGCCGAAAAATTGCCAGTAAAGATTTAACCGGAGATTGTAAGAACGGGACACCAGAGGCGCACAACCTTCTTATAAGTGGGGGTGAAATTTATTTTTACATAATATGAGGAGGGCCGTAATTTACCTTTTCACATAAGCACTTTACTACCGCTAAAACTAATTTTACTAATAACCTATTTTACCAGCAGACAAAAAAATGTGTTTCAGTACCAATTTTTGTGTCCTCTAAATGGTTTAAATCCATTTTTGAAGTGTTTCGGCAAATTGCGTCATTAAGTTATCAAATTACTGATTTACAATCAACTTACTCCTAATTCGAAAAGGTTTATTTTTACCGACAGTAGTGGCTACGCAGGCTAAAGCGCGGCATTAGGTCATGGGGCCAAGCTCTCTGCTGACTCGTTAGACGCGTGGGTTCGAGCCCCACCGTCGGCCGTCCTTGAAATGGTTTTCCGTGGTTTCCCATTTTCAACACCAGGCAAATGCTGGGACGGTACCTTCTGACAGGCCACGGCCGCTTCCTTCCACATCCTTGCCAAGTTTCATTCACCATCATTCATTTCATCTCTCATTAACTCCTCTCATGAGGTTGGCGTCAGGAAGGGCATCCGGCCGTAAAAACCATCGCCACAAAGACTTCCATCGCATCTCATCCCCGACCCCGTTGGAAAACGGGAATAATAAGGGGTAGACATACACATTAAATTTTTATTTTTAGAAAATAAAACCAGAATTCTTAACATCAAAGTATATAAAAAATGAAAATAATGGGAAAATTCTCATCATTCACAATATTATATTCACGTTTTCAATAGTATAACATATTGATCCACGAGCCGCATAAACTGACTCTGAGGGCCGGAAGCGGGTTGTGCACCCCTGCGGTGTACACTAAAGTGGGCATTTTTATGCAAAACAATATAGTACATACAAATTAACTCCAATAATAGAATTGAAGGGTTCATTTCAAAAACCAGAAAAGTCCAAAAATTAAATTGTTTTGATCAGAGCCACTGCCCAGGTATCATATTCAGGCCTCACGCGAACAACTGAGGATATGGATTGTTGACGATAGCGATGGCTCGCACATCTTTCCGTGGGAACCAGCATCACGTCAAAGAATCGCTATTGTTAAGTGAATCAATGACATGAAGAATGATAATACATCCAGGAAACCAATTAACCTTACTTCCATGCTATAACTACAGTATATACCGTACTGTACTAGGCCTATACCGTTGATATTTATGATTTGAATGAAAGTAATGTTGAATTTTTCAAGTGATCGTTTTCTTTTTACCGGTCAGTGCATATTTTTTATGAGGATAGTTGAGAAAACAAACAAAAGAAACCTTTGGACTAGCTTGTTTTTGCCGAAATCTTAGTTGAATACAAATGTGAAAACTATTTTTATCGTCAAATATAATTATTTATTATGTAAATCCTAACAAAGTACAAATCATTATTGAATGCCAGACATTCCAGGTAATTAATTATCTTGAAAGAGCATTGGACTTGTCTTAATTTTGTAGAAACCCCATTATTTCACAATCGGATATAACCCGACCTGTCTGCGTTTCCGAGACAGCAATAATATCTATACTTAGAGCTGGCCTTGAAGAGGAAAAAGATGTATTTATATGGACTTGTCTGGTTTTTGGAATGAACCCTTCAATTTTGAATCTACAAGCGTAATCGAAATGGACGCCCTATACAAAAGTATTTTTAATGAAAGTATTAAAACATGTCAAAATAATATACTGTACTAAAAGTTTTGTAAAAAAAATCGAACCCGGACCTCTGGGGCGACAGCCAGGAACGCTATAATCTACACGACGAGGTGATTATTTTTATTATCCTCAAGTTTTATGTATTATTATGTATTTTTAACACTTACATAATTAATACTGTCTGGCATTGCGTTAGTGGTATTACTGGGAAAACAAACCAAAACAAAAGAATAAACAAAACTCAAAAAACAAAAATTCTAAACAAAACCAAAACAAGAATTAAAAAATATCAAAACCACACCAAACAAAAATACAAACAAAACAAAAATATAAAAACAAAACCAAACAAAAAAACTAAACAAAACAAACCATACAAAAAGAACTAAACGAAATTAAACAAAATAAAACAATACAAAACAAACCAAACAAAAAACTAAACTAAGCAAAAAAACACGAAACAAACAAAAAATCTAAACAAAACAAACAAAAAAAGAACAATAAAACTTATCTAAACAAAACAAACAAAAATCCAAATAAAACAAAAACAAACAAACAACAATCTAGACAAAACGAAACAAAAGAACAAAACAAACAAAAACTAAACAAAACAAAAATCAAGCAAACAAAAAATAACCATACCAAAACAAACAAAAAATTTAAGCAAAACAAACACTAAACAAACAAAACATAAAACCAAACAAAACGAACAAGATACTAAACAAAACAACAACCAAAATCTAAACAAATAAAACAAATAAAACAAAAAAACTAAACAATCAAACCAAAAATCTAAACAAAAGAAAAAAACTAACCAAAACAAAACAAACGAAAACCTTAACTGAACAAGACAAAACAAAAAACAAAGCAAAAATAAAACGAAATAAACAAAAAATGTAATCAATACAAACAAAAAATCTAAACACAAGAAACAAAATATCTAAACAAAATAATACAAACAAAAACATAACAAAAAACAAAGAAACTAAACAATCAAAAACACTAAACTGTACAAAACAAAACAAAGCAAACCAAAACCAAAACCAAAACTAAACAAAACAAAAAGTCTAAACAAAACAAATAAAAAAAACTAAACTAAGCAAAATAAAACAGCTATGGGCACGTTTTGTTAACATTTGTAACAAGTGTTACTGACAGTGGGGAAAACCACTTCCAAGATGGCTGAGGTGGGAATAAAATCCACTTCTTCTCAGTTTTGCCTCCAGGCTGAGTGCACCCCTTTCCGGTAATCAGATCAAAATGCAATTTCTTGGCAGAGTTGGACATGAGAGGTGGCAACCAAGAATGCTAGCCGCTACACCACAAGGTGGTGTAATAATAATAATAATAACCCACAACCTTCAAACAGCCTATGCCTTAAAGGTCAACAAATGCACCTAATTGGCCATTAAGTAAAAGAAAAATATGAGAGCTAAATCAAGTATACATCCATCCCTTTATTTTATATTCTACTGGAATTGTACCTTCAAGACGGCTGGACCAACTGCAAGCTCTCAGAATGGTGCACAGGCTGGGAGAGATCCAAAAGTCGCTGTTCTTGGTCACTTGCCATATAGGCCGACGATTCTTAAATGATGAATGAACTCTGAAAGTGCTTGACATTAGTCCGTATTTTCAGTCATTGTGCAAATGTAAAATGAAGAGCTTATTAATCTGTAATAATAATAATAATAATAATAATAATAATAATAATAATAATAATAATAATAATAATAATAATAATAATAATAATAATAATAATAATAATAATCTCTATATAGCGGCTTCGGTGGCGTAGTTGGTAGCATGCTGAGCTTTCATGCCCAAGATCGCGTGTTCAAACCTGGCCGAAGTCGTCGGATTTTTTAAGAACTTTAAAAATCCCTCAGTATGCCTTCCTTCGGAGAGGAAGTAAAGCCGGCGGTCCCATGTCATAGATTTATGGCATGTTAAAGGAAAAGGAAGCTTGTAGTTTAACGTGACCGTTAATCTCGAGATCATGAGCCACGGGACCTCCTTTTTACGTGGAATCCGAACCACAGGACATGGCATTACACTTCGAAAATCTCACATGCATTGACCGGGAATCGAACCCGGACCGCCTTGGTGAGAGGCATTCAGCTAGACCGCTGAGCCACCACGCCGGCATGTTAAAGAACCTTCCACTAATTACACCTGTGTGAAGCTAAATTATATATAGATTAAACATTTGACTAACGTTCTTAGGTTCCTACGTTCGTCGTCAACAGCCGACTGCGGTGGCATCTGGTAACTAAGTTCTGAACTAGTTGGTCGTTGACGGTGGCGTTTGGCGGCAAAAGTAGAAACTACTTGGAGAAATTGAATGTCTGCAATCCTTACTTTAATTAAAACACTAATACAGTCATCACAATTAACACCGGTTATCATACAGATTCTACACACACCAAGGTTCACGGGGCTACATGACCGCGTTGTCGCAGCCCCTAAACTAATGAACCAACCAACCAATCTCTATATATAGGCCTAAACATGAATTTTACGTGATAGTTTGTATGTGTGTATGTCTCATATGCGTTCATATACCATTCATCCGATTGCGATAAAACTTGGGTGAGTTGTTGTGCACGCTCCCACGAATGTTTATAAAGTAGTAAATCCATTTTACAATAGTTTAGAGGCAGCCAATGGAAAAGAAAAAAAATATTGTGTATCCAAAAGCACTTCAACAAACAAAATAACAACGCCATCACTTTTATTTGATTGGCATTGCAATAAAAGCCAGGTACAGCTTGTAATAATATTAAAAGACGCAAATACCAATCACTTGCCGCTGAGCTCAGTCACATATACGGCTTAAAGGAAATTTTCGTCATCCCAGTTGTTATCTCTGTAAATGGCTTAGAAACACACACATTAGTACAGACATCACAATGACAGAGGTTATCAGACAGATTCCATACACATCCAAGTACACAGGGCTACATGGACACGATGTCGCAAAGCCCCTAAAAGAAACAACAACATCTCTCCAACGCGGACCAGGCTTGATTCCCAGCCAATGCATATGCGATTTGCGAAGTGAAATATCAGGTCCTGTGGTTCGGATTCCACGTTAAAATGGAGGTCCCATAGCTCATGATCGCGAGATTAACGGTCTCGTAAAACTAGAAGCTTGCATTATTCATAATTTAAAAGGAATGCAAGTTCTTGACAAAGCCGGGTATCGATTCCAGACGTCCGCGAGGACAGCCAAGAATGCAGGTCACTAAGCAACGAGTTGGACTAAAAGAGAACTAACGTATGTAAACTTCTACTTGACCGCCACGGTGTCGCCCCGGAGGTCCGAGTTCGATTCCTGCCTCTGCCAAGAAATGTTAATTCTGGTGTGAGGGCTGGAACGAGCTACACTCAGCCTCGTGAGGCAAAACTGAGTAGAGGGGGGTTCGATTCCCACCTCAACCATCCTGGAAGTGGTTTCCCAAACCTTCCACTCCAGGCAAAGGCTGGGATAGTTTTCAACTTAAGGCCACGGCCAACTCCTTCTCAATCCTATCTATAATTTACAAATACACACACTAGTACACTATTACAATAACACAGGTTATCACACAAAATCCACCAAATATACATGGGGCTATATGACCAGGATACCGCAGCCCCTATAATAAGCACCAACAAAAACTTCTGAATTGCTTGCCACGGCGGGTGAGTGGTTATCGTGTCAGATTACCAACCCCAAGCTAAGCTTGCCACGGTGGGTGAGTGTCGGTCTACTAACCCCAAGCTTGCGGGTCGCTCCTGACGGTGGTAAGTGATTTTTGAAAGGCGGCAAAAATTACGACACCAGGTCATACGATGTTGGCATGTTAAAGAATCCATTTGAATTCAGTAGGCCGTGTTCTTAATGGCAACATTAATCTCGGAATTTCCCGCCAACACAATGTTCCTCATTTCTCTACTAGAAAGCGATATAGTGTTCAAGGAGCTTAGATATCTAACCTCCTTGACTTTCATAGTGCTTCAAGGAACAACAAGATTCAACATGCAAGCTACCCTCTCGGTGTCAAACAACAAAGCACCCGAGACCATACGATATTATTACAGTATATTAACCCCAAGCTTGCGGGTTCGCTCCTGACGGTGGTGAGTGATTTTTGATAGGCGACAAAAAACACGACACGCATGTCATACTTTGTTGGCATGTTAAAGAACCCATTTGAATTCAGTAGGCCGTGTTCATAATGGCAAAATTAATCTCGGGATTTTCCGCCAACACAATAGTTCCTCCTTTCTCTACTAGAAAGCGCTTTAGTGTCAAGGAGCTTAGATATCTAACCTCCTTGTCTTTCATAGCGCTCCAAGGAACATCAAATTCGACATGCAAGCTGCCCTCTGGGTGTCAAAACAAAACTTGCACCCTGCACCCGAGGCCATCGGATATTTTTTATTATTTTTATTACTTCTGAATTAACGTTTAGCAGTAGTTTTCTAAAAAAAAGAGCAGTCAAGCTGTTTGCCTCTCACCAATGTTCGATTCCCGGTCAATTCATGTGAGATTTTGGAACTAAAATACCCTGTCCTATGGTTCGGATTCCACGTATAAAGGAGGTCCCCTGGCTCATCATCGCATGATTAACGGCCACGTTAATCCTTCTTTTTTTTCTGGAAAATAAAAAGGCTACATTATTGGTGGAACACCCCGTATATGAAATTTATGTCAGATATAGTTAAATTACCAGCTGTTTTGTTGAAATGAAGGTTAAGGGCCAAGGTTAAGTATTAAGAATAATCACTTTTCCATCTCCGAATGGCTTACTGGGTCAAACAAAAGTAACATAACACGGTACAATTTGCGCCAAATGTGTTCATTTGAATAGACCGCCATCCCTAGACAATACTGTCGAATGTTTACGTTTGAGAGATATGAAGATGTGGCTGTAAATATGGTTTTAGTATGGAAATGGTGAAGTTGTCAGCTTCAGATGTGATGTTTTCTGCATTGAGGTTATATCTGAGTCACATGGCCGGCTTTGCTCGCCTCCCAAGGCGATAGCTGCTGCGACTGCAGTAGTGAACCGAATTCCCCCGAGTTCAGATCGTCTGGTCCATTCTGGCTTAGCTGTATCGAGTGTCTTCACGAGGTGCGGTGTTTGTAGTCTATATGAGTTCGTGCGCAGTGGACTGATTGATACATTATCCATTATGGTGAGAAATAAGTCTGCACAGAATAATACCACCCAGGTAGGTTTGAAGCTTTTATTTTATTGTTTTGATTCCTTGAAATGTCTACGAGTATGTAATACTACTAATAATAATAATCTCTACTTAGTATAAAACAAAGTCCCCGATTCTTGGATGTAACGGGTAATCTCGAGGGCCACTGGATGGATTTTGATGCGGTTTTCACCATTCTATGAAGGATTTCTCGAGGAAGGTTTCTGTAGAAGAACATTCATTTATGCCCAAAGGAAGCCGAGCAGTAACGATTTCAGTGAATCAAGTCACAGAAAAACCTGCCGTCCGTGCGCCTTTTAAGCTGACGCTAGGTAAACCGTTAAAAATATCTATTTACTATGGGTGTAAGAATTGTTCAGCATGAAAAGTTTTACCAGAAATGTCTGTGACAACATATCTCTATCTTTAATACATCGCCCACTATGAGTGTTTTTACGTTTTCATTTCTTCCAAAAATCTCCATTCAGTGGAAATATAAATTACTAGCTTCGGAGTGAGCAAGCCTGTCACCCCAGCTTCGGCCAGCATCAAACTGTCGAGTCGTGTCGAGTTAAGACTCCAGAGAAGAGTGTGTGTTTTGAGTTTCGCTGTTCACCTCGGCTTTTCCGAATTGCGTGTGGGACCTTCCGTCCGTGCGCCTTTTAAGCTTACGCTGGGTAAACCGTTAAAGATACCGGGCGAAGCCGGGGTGGGTTGCTAGTAATAATAATAATAATAATGTTATTTGTTTTACGTCCGTTTTAACAACTTTTAGAGACGCCGAGGTGCCGGAATTTTGCCCCGAAGGGGATTTTAAACGTGCGAGTAAATCCAGTGACACGGCTCCCTCACATTTGCGCACCCTCAAATGCCAACTGGCTGCACCAGGATTCGATCCTGCAATCTTGGGCACAGCAGGCGAGAATGTTTCCGCTGAGCCACGCATCCGGCCTGCGAGTATGTGAAGAGTATAATATTCAGTGGCGTAACTACGGGGGGTGTTTAGGGGGACCAACCCTCCCCTTTCATCCCCCCCCCCCGACCCAAATAATAATAAAAACACGTACGGTAATACGATGCAATGTTTATTTTGATAAAACCAATCTTCAGATTGATGATATACGACAGTTCTCTTTAGCTTACTCGTGTAAAATGTTTAGTGTTACCTAAACTTAACACTTGTTTTAGCATACACGCCTTTTTGTCTCTCCCCTCCGCGCAAAAGAAACCGTGCCACTACAGCCCATGGGCCTAGGCCTACCAAGCGACCGCTGCCCAGCCAAGTATTATTATTATTATTATTATTATTATTATTATATTAAATATATTTGAATTGAAGCCTCCGTGGCTTAGGCGGCAGCACGCCGGCCTCTCACCGCTGGGTCCGTGCTTCAAATTCCGGTCACTCCATGTGAGATCTTTGCTGGACAAAACGGAGGTAGACAGGTTTTTCTCCGGGTACTTCGGTTTTCTCTGTCAACATTTCATTCCAGCAACACTCTCCACTATCATTTCATTTCATCTGTCATTCATTTAATCATTGCCTCAGAGGAGTGTGACAGGCTTCGGCAACCGGCACAGTTCATATCCTCGCCGCTAGATGGGGGCTTTATTCATTCCATACCCTGACCCGGTCGGAGACTGGAAGCAGGCTGAGGATTTTCATTTTTCATTAATATATTTGAATTGCAGCCAATGGCCATAGCGGCGTATTTTAATTGAACGCCCGAAGGCTCCCCAGCTATTTGGCTTGCAGATTGTGGGATGACGCGTGGTCAGCACGTTGGGTTCCCTCAGCCGTTAATCTGGGTCTCCGTGACTAGGGCGCTTCCTCATTGTCCTCACGAGGGTGAGCAAACCCCATTCCAGGCCACACGTCAGTTTCTAAAATCCCTGACGGAGCCGGGAATTGAACCCGCACAAAGCACAAAGCAAAAAGAAAAAACAAAAAATCAAATACAAAATCAAAAGGATACATATAACCAAACACAAGAGACTCAAAGGAAAAATCGAAAACAATAGCAGAAAATAACAAACACTAATCAAAAATAAAATACACAAATCAAAAATCAAAAACAATAGCAGAAAACAACAAACGCAAAGCAAAAATCAAATAACACAAAGCAAAAATCGAAAACAACAAACACAAAGCAAAAATCGAAAACAATAGCAGAAAACAAAAAACACATATCAAAAATCGAAAACAATAGCAGAAGACAACAAACAGTATTCAAAAATAAAAATAAAAAATCAAAAATTGAAAACAATAGCAGAGAACAACAAACACAAAACAAAAATTGAAAACAATAGCAGAAAACAACAGACACATAAAAAAATCAAAATAACACAAAGAAAATATCGAAAACAATAGTAGAAAACATCAAACACAAAGCAAAAATCGAAAACAATAGTAGAAAACAACAAACACATAATATAAATCGAAAACTATAGCAGAAAACAAGAAACACTAATCAAAAATCAAAAAAACACAAAGCGAAAACAATAGCAGAAATCAACAAACACAAAACAAATTAAAATTACACAAAGTAAAAATCGAAAGCAATAGCAGGAAACAACAAAACAAAAAACACAAAGCAAAAACAACAATCAAAAACCAAACGAAAAAATATACACAAAACCCAAAATAAAATCTAAATCTCATAACCCAAAACAATAAACAGAACCTTAAGCAATACCATTCAACGCTCTTCATAGCTTTTTAGTTCTGAATTACAGTAGTTAAGATTTGACACCGCTCTTCCCCTCCAAAAGCAAATCCTAGTTACACCACCGATAACACTAGTTGTTTATGGATTTTGCGACATCTTGGTCTTATATAACCCTTGGTGTACAGTACATGGGTGTGTTTTTGTGGAATCCAGTGTGTGCCTCTGTAATCGGGCAGAAGTCGGCCGTGGCCTTAAGTTAGTTCAGGGGCGTATATACATTTTTTCGTGGGGGGGGACTGAATATCCTGGAAAACTATGAGTATTCTCAGGAGATCGTCACCGCAAAATACCCAGAAATATGAACCAATATCTTAGAGCATTTACCTGTGTGTAATTATTTTAAATACGAGTTAATTGTAAAATGGCGGCTTCGGTGGCGTAGTCGGTAGCATGCTGAGCTTCTATGCCCAAGATAGCGGGTTCAAACCCGGCCGAAGCCGTCGTTTTTTTAAGAGCGTTAAAAATCCCTCAGTATGCCTTCCTTCGGAGGGGAAGTAAAGCCGGCGGTCCCATGTCATAGATTTATGGCATGTTAAAGAACCTTCCACTAATTACACCTGTGCGAAGCTAAATTGTATAGGTTAAGACTGTAAACAACGCTCTTAGGTTTCTACGTTCGTTGCCAAGAGCCGACTGCGGTGGCGTCTAGTAGCTAAGTTCTGAACTAAGCCTAGTAGTCGTTGACAGCGGCAAAAGTAGGAACTATTTGAAACATTCTAATTTGGAGTTTGTACTTAAATTAAAAAACAGATACACACACCAATACAGCCATCACAATTAACACCGGTTATCAGACAGATTCTACACACACTCAAAGTACACGGGGCTACATGACCACGTTGTCGCAGCCCCTAAACTGAGGAACCAACCAACCAACCTAATTGTAAAATTGTAAGTTTACACAGCCTACAATTGGTGGCAATACAAGAAAAGTTGTAAAATACAACACAACACATAAACAGGCGAGATGCATACGACTGTTTATGTTCGACGACAATTATAACTTCATTATATGTTTTAACATAAATAATCATAAATATCTGTTCAGTCACTACAGTAGAATGTTGTGATCGGGTGCTGCGGTGGGTAGTATATCTCTCTTGCCCAAGCTCTGTGGACAACCGGCGCATGCGCTCTGTGTGCTTCAATACCATATGTTCAGATTGCGCACCAGTATTCAGTAAAACTGTCACTGAAGTCGTGTCAAAACCACGCGCTGTGTAGAAATTGGTTTTGGGGATATTAAGGTACCGGTACAGTGCTATTTCTTGTCTCATATTCGCCAGTTTATTTACGCGAACATATGGACGGTGCGTATTCCATGTCGGTAATTTATTATAGTTCGATGTTGTGTTTATGTCCGACATGTTGGATTTTGAGTGCATGCGCGAAGGTATCGTTACCTAATTGGTCAATGAACGAGCTCTGATTGGCTGGAGAAACTGTATCATAATGAAAAACGGTGTTATAATGACCATCATTATGATACAGTTTTCTAACACATAATAGTGAGGGTCGAACATAAAAAATGTTATACTTAATGAATTTTCTATTATGATCTATGGAGTATGAATGGTAAATATCTAAATATTTGTCAATTTACTAGGCAGAAATGTTAACAGTTTTTTTTCTACAAATTGATAATTTATTTCTCAAAAGTACCGTAGTGTGGAATTCACAGTTTTGCCTCACAAGGCTGAATGTATCCCGTTCCAGCCCACAGACCAGAATTAAAATTTCTTGGCAGAGCCGGGAATCGAATTCGGACCTCCAGGACGGCAGCCAAGAATGCTAGCCACTACACCACGTGATAGTCTAATTTCAATCTTAATATTGTTTATAACTTAGCCAATAGGCTAAGATTAGGGTACAATCAACATTTACAGTAATTTTATGCTTTTACCGAAGCAACACTTTCTAAATTTTTATTGTTTTCTCGGGGGTGGGGGTGAAGGGGCGGCTGGAGACCCCCACAGCTCCCCCCCCCCTTATATACGCCCCTGTGTTAGTTACCATCCCAACATTCACCTGGAGTAGACGTGTGAAACCACGGAAATCCACTTCCAGAATGGCTGAGGTAGGAATCGAACCCGGGCTTCCGCGGTGACAGACACTACGTAACGAGACGGGCTTGAAATGCCTGCGAGTATGTGAAGAGTATATCAGTTGTTTGTTTTCGCTTCATTTATGAACTTTGTGACACCTTGGTCATATACAGTAGAGGGACATTCTTTTATGCTGGTGAGTGGCCGGCGGCCAACTGCCAACCGAGCTGTATAGGGAGTTTTGGTGCCAACGCTAGCTTGCCTTGTAGTAGTACCTACTGACAACGTTAAAAACGCTAGCAGTCATCGCCTACGACGATGTAGTTGAGTTGTACTTCAATAGATGGCAGCAAAATCGGATAATTGGTGAGTATTCTTGTTAATGTTGTATATTTAATTAATATTTGAATATATATCAATAGTAAATGCATATTGCAGTGCTTAGAAAAGAATACAATCGGTTTTGCACAATATTATACGAAGAAATTGAATTATATTGAATCACACATCGATTTTAGTCGATACACTGCGCTAGAAAACGATATCACATACTATCGATATAATTCGAAAGAAGAGCTGGTTGTTCCAATGCTTCCCGTAATTCAAACGTGATATTTCTTAATTCGATTGATAGGAAGTACCACGCTGACAATTAAATAATACTGGTGTGTGATAAGTGCAGCTGTAATTTTGTCTTACAATTCATTTTTAATAGGCGGCAGCACGCCAGCCTCTCACCACTGGGTCCGTGGTTCAAATCCCGGTTACTCCATGGGAGATCTGTGCTGGACAAAACAGAGGCAGACAGGTTTTTCTCCGGGTACTCCGGTTTTCCCTGTCAAAATTTAATTCCAGCAACACTCTCCACTATCATTTCATTTCATCTGTCATTCATTTAATCATTGCCCCAGAGGAGTGCGTCAGGCCACGGCAGCCGGCACAGTTCATATCCTCGGTGCTAGATGGGGGCTTCATTCATTCCATTCCTGACCCGGTCGGAGACTGGAAGCAGGCTGTGGATTTTCATTTTCACTATAGTAGCCACTCTTTCTATTTGTACATATCTGAGGGGTAGGCCTATGTCATGCTATGTGCTTTGTGGAAACATGGGCTGATAACCTTGAAACATGCACAACTATTCTGATAGAGCCTATGTTTTCTTCTCTACCTGATATCGCAGGTGGAAGAAATCGCCTATTTTTAGACCAATGACTAAAATATGACCATTATAAGGCGGGGGAAAGAAAGGAAGGAATATAAAGTAGGGGTGGGGGGTTAGAATAGGGGAAAGGGTGGGGTAGGCACGGGTGGGAGGGGAGAGGGGCAAGTAGGCCAGGTCGGGGACGGATCACGCTCGAAAGCAAGGCTTATAAACTACAGAGGTTGCCTCAATTTTCACTCACCAATCAGCGCTCACAAGGCGGATGACGTCACAAGATACCAAACGCGCCATGTGGGGAACGTAACGAAACTGTCAACATCAGCTGTTGAGTACGCAAATAACAGTTTATTCTCATGAAATTATTGGTAAATGGGTGATAAAATAACTGAATGTAGCCTACTTACATTTTATGTTGTGATCTTCTTGAATTTCTTGGAAATTCGCCTAGACTCTGTAGCAGTATCGTGGGTGTTAGTGACTTCCAATAACCACTTCTTATGCAAGATAGAATTGGAATGTTTCAATCTGATGAAGAAAATTGTTATCACAGCTGCCTCAACCCCACCAGACGGTACATCAGAAACTTCTCTCGACACAAAATCTGTCGTTCTTCTTAGAACGTTCTTGCCTCGTTGAAATCCGTATTTTCCGTGAAATGTGACGAATTTTGCTGAAATGTGCCGGAACTGGTTTAGCCAAGTTTCTGAGGGATCGGTCATACCACCGTATGACAAGTGTTTAATTCAGGTTGGTAATGCATAATCGTGTTAAGTTTGCATTCCATAGGTTACGTTCCCAAGTTGTGAAAATTTACCTTGGAACTTGTGGGCTACATAACCTGCAACATAAGCCTTGCCATCTTCCTCACTTTGTTCCATGATATTGGCAATGAAGGACGCAGGTTGAACATTGCTCCCTAAGGTTGGTTCTGGAAGCACGTTACTTGATTCAGACACTATGCCTGCTTTGTTTAGTTCTTTAGCAACTACATATTCATCTGAATCTGGATCAGCAGTGTTGGTTTGCTTTTGAACAACTCCTGGATTTTTTTCCTAAAATAATCATCCTCAGTCTAAATGCAGTCAAGGGGAGCCACCACGGGTTCGCAATTGTGAAAAGAGGTTTTCCAGTACATCTTGATTTAGCCTATGTGTGAGAATGTACTTTGTATTATGCCTACGGGCCATATCTTGGAACAGAAGCCGAAGGGATTTTATTGAAAGGATGACTGCTTTCTGTAATATTTGCAAATAATTTTTACCAATACAGAGAGAATTACCCATGAAATTTTCTATCTTGTCCAAAAACAAAATACCATGCCTGGGTATATATAAGGGGGGGAGGGGACTGAGGGGGCTCCAGATCCTCCCCGAAAAAAGCCAACTTGGGTACAACATACAATGTATTTCACAGTAGTCTACTTTTAAGAAATAATTATCAATTTGTAAAAGGAAATGAGTGTTTACCTTTCTGTTTTATAAATTGACAAGTAGCCCATTTAGATATTTTCCATTCATACTCCATAGGCTATAATAGAAAATTCATTAAGTACTCACAATTTTCCACGATAGTCAGCCCCTCCCCCCCTCCCTCTAAAATTTGTACACACGCCCCTGATACCATGTACGAAATATGTCAAAAATATTAACAGCTTTAAAATCATCCTAGCAGGTCATCAAAACTTAAGAGTAGGCCAGCTAGGCTCACTTACCATTTGGTTTTAGATTCCTTGGAAATCTTGGCTTTATATTAAGCAATTCGGCCCTGTAGTCTAATTGGAAGTCTTCACTCGAAAAGTGCAGGGAACATATCCTACTTGTTTGAGGGTTGCAATGATCTTTTCGCTTACATGCAGCAATCCACTGATTGCTAAGGCATGCGTCTTTAGGCATCGTGAAAAACGACAAGTCATTTCCAACTTTATAATAACTGTGACAAACTGCCACAGCATATCTTTGGCCTGGCATGATTATAAACAAAAGGGCTTAAAACACGTGTTTAAACCACAGCAATCCATACAATATAAGTTGACTTTCCTTGCATATCTCGCACCTCGCGCGCTACGAGGAAACGTGTGACGTCACGTCCTTTCCCTTCCCTCCGCGATCCCCTCGCCTAAGAGCTCCATATTGAGGCAACCTCTGTAGTTTACTAGCCTTGGCTCGAAAGTGCATCGTCGCGCCATCTCATATTGCCAGTTGGAACTACTTGCGCCGAGCAATAGGTTGGCATCAAAATTTTGCATTAAGATGCAGCCCTACCCATACATCCTCCTTGCTGCGGATTGCGCGCAGGTGCAGGGGGATGACAGATCATAGGGAGCGCATGGGTCGGGGTAAGGTCCTGTACTGGATGTTCTGCCAACCCATGAAGGATTAATTTTAGCACTAAGGTTCCGTAGTTGGCACTCATGAACGCTCACATCAAACCGACTGGCGGAAGCGGGAATAGTCTGTTTTGATTGATTTTCCTCGTGGTGTTGTTGGTTGTTTTGATTTGTTCAGTATTTTGATTATTTATTTGAATTTAATTGAGGGTCAATCATGCCACTGCAAGGGAGGAAAAATTGCCAAGCACCGGGATGTAAGAATTATAATGATAGTAAGAACAATACGGCAATTGTCATCTGCCTGGTGTTCACCATGTGTAAAACTAGTTGGCAATATGGACTTCTCTCGAATAAAAATATATAGAGAATAAATGTGGCCATTCCATCTCTTGTTTGTTTTCTTACCCATTCTCCATTGTATTGCAATAACATTTGTGGTTTAGGGCTACGGGAAGGGGTGGGTGGCAGCCGGCATGCTAGGCAAAAAGTGAGGTTATGGCAATATAGTGTGTGCATTTGGACAATTTTCTTTATATTCATCGAAAATCCCAACAATTCTGTAGAGTAGGAGAGCATTTTTTATTAGCCTAAAGGTGAATTAAGCTCTAGAACGGCATAACTGTGTCCTTCGTGACAATTCTATTGCCAACATTGATATATATCAAAATGTATTATTTTCCTATCTGGACGTATATTTCAGCGCCTAGCGAAAGGCGCAGTTATGTTTGTGTTATTTTCATCAATAATCAATAACTCATCGCAGAACATACTGTTCAATTACGTGTAATAAAGGCTACATTCATATGGCGTTTTAGTTTTTATGTTGCCAGACTTGCAAGTACAATCCATAGTCTCGGGCGGTGTTCTCTCTCGGAAATTCTATAACAAAAAGTGACGAATCTCTTATAATTACATGATCCTTGCGCAGGTGGAAACCGTACAAAAGTACGTTTTATACTCGACCATGGCGAAATGAAAATATTATATGTCAGAGAACTGTACTATAATGAGGCTCATTATAGTACAAGTTTTCATTATGATACAGTTTTTCCCACCAATCAGAGCTCAAGAAACAGTTGTGTGACCAATTAGATAAGGATACCATCGCACCTGCGCTGACTTCAACGGCTTCCTATTTTAAATTTCACTGCGTGGCTAGTGTCGTAGTGGGATATTCGACGAGGTCATGGTCGAATACAAGGGATTCTCTGCGTCCCATGCGCTCTGTTTAGTACATAAAACTGGAGAAATATCGACAGTAATATTTTTAAAATTTTATGTTCGAACATAAAATAGTTATAATTATCGTCGAACATAAACAGTCGTATGCAACTCGCCTATAATGGTAACTAAGACACTCGATTTATAAACATACTCGTGTCTTAATTATTGCCATTATAGGCCTGTTGCATAATGTACTAAAGTAATGGTAAATTCACCAGCAAATCATGATTAAAGAACTTAATTTTTCACAGAAGATGCTGAAAATGTTCTCCTTCACCGTGTAAATAAATTAGCGTTAACACGTTGTAATTCCCGTCTTTGTGAGGGATATCTGCTGCCGTATATTGTTCTCCAGCTCCACTAGATTACGGGAAATTGATCTGTACACATTGTATTTTAAATTACCCCACAATTAAACATCAAACGGGCTTAGGTCCGTGCTTCGATTAATTACAGTAAACATGCAGGTGGTGTAATGGTCTCCGCTTAGGCTGGGATGACAAGTGAAACGGTATTTACTTTGCTCCACGTTGAGCGTACAAATGTAGCGTTTTTTAATGCCCCATGTTGGTAGCGACAAATGTAACAGTTTGGCTAGCCCACACTGTTGGGTGATAAATGTAACTGTTTACCTTTGCCTAAGCTATGTTGTTTTAATGGGCGCCAAGACCTCAATGCAATGTTGAAATCTAAATTTGTATTTAACAACGTCTAGCTCTGGCAGAACACCTTCAAGACACTATTCACTCAGATCGTGGTATGATTTGATCATTAACCCAACAAACAATTGTATCAGGAGAAGGAATTGGTCTATATCTAATGCTACCTACTGAAAGCAAAGATTGCATTGTAAAAGAAATGAATTTATTATATAAAACCAGTATAGCAAAATTAATAATAATAATAAGTACAAAATTTAAATTGGAGCGTTGTGATTTGAATATCACCGATAGAAAATTACGTGAAAACGGAGTCTGATAAATTGATTTTACTCTTATTTCCAAGCTATGAAGTTACTGAAATATGAAATGCAAAACAAAGAAAAATGAGAGATTGCGTATTTCTGCGTCATTTGCGCTTACCATTGGAAATTGCCAAGATTCTCCTGGACGTCGTCATCTCCGTCGGAATTTGATGATATACTGGTAGCTTAGATAATTCTATGGTCCGTACCTCGGACCCAAACACTCGTACAACCGCACTGGTTAAGTTTTGCAAAAGTTAGTCTTCAACTCCACTGAACATCGGAGCGACACGCACTTGCAACCGTACTCCGCAAGTTCTACACAGATAGTCCTCGTTTCACGGCGCGTCGAACGATATATGCACACGTTGGCTCCCCCACTCTTCAGCCGGCTTCAGCTTGCGTGGTCCTCACTGATTGGTTGACCCACCGCTAGTTCCCCTCCTCTGGTTTCTTTACACTCGGCGCGCGAGAGGGAGAAGTCGTTTTCCGTTCCAACAATTCGCCTTTTCTAGACCTTGCGACCCAAGATTGCGTCATGCTTTTCGACAAGATTAAGCGTGTACTTGAAATCCCAGTGACTCACGTCTCTCGATATACCCTAACTGACGAAAACTCCGTAAAATTCCGTAATCAGATAATTTTCTATGATCTCGTCGTTCGTAATAATTTGCTGGATAGCGTTTTCTAAGACATAGAAAACCTATCTGAATGCTAATAATTTTTATAAAATGCTCCGAAAATACCTTAATAATAATTATAATAAATTAATAATAATAATAAATTACCATGAAAAATTCTCTTGGCTGAACAATTTGCCGCGTAAATAAATATAGAATGGCTTCCTACTGACTTATGCCAGTGGCATAAGAACCCCTCGAAAAACACGTTACATATTCGCCTCGGATCATCGGATGATTTACCGTGACGACGGTCCATTATCTGATTATCCCAGACACGTTAATAAACCCCATCCAAAATACATATTACATAAATGAAATCACCCTAAATTACAGATATATACACTCATATTTTTTCTTCACGCACTTTGTGTCAAAGTTTGTTGTCACTATGGATCGCACTTTGCAACCAGTTCAATGTTTTACATAGGGAATAGTGTTCCACGGATATTTCCGCCTCTCAAATTTCTCTATGTTGGAGAAATAGACATAATTAATGTGTGAGCACTATGTATTTATGATGTCATATCACACGCATTGAAGGTGTTCTGATATATTTATATCACCATAGAACTTCCTAATTTCACTGGAGGTCCCCTCCTTATGGTGACATTTAATTCCACTTATCACTCAGCACACGATCACACTATTGTGGCAGGGCCTCGTGACCATAATACTTAATCTCTCTTTAACGTAGATTAAATTAATATTGACTTCTGAAAAAAAAAACAGTAAATGCGCATTACATATAACACCAAATATTTCTGTGCCGTAAGCGCCCTGTCTTGTTAAGTTCCCGTTAACCATATTCTACTTAATACTAGCTCTCAACACAGACCATTTCTCCTCACACAAATAATACCATTGTACAGATTATCTTAAATTACACACTTACAAATCTTACATGGCGAGGCCGTAAACAGAAATCACGTGTGTTGATATGTATGAGTTTCATGAAGGACTGTCTCGCATTCTGATGGCCCATCTTTTATCTCGTGGACGCCTTAAGCTAACAAGCCCTATACAAGCGCTCCCCCATCTCTTGGAGATAAATGGGAACCCATCAGCGCTGCCAAAATGGCCTTGGTGCATCGAGACAATTTAGTGCTCAACAGCATCCGACAATCCCGTCATATTTCCCTGTACCTTAAAAACTCTCATTTACTTACATACTACCCCCCTGTGTGACTTCTGATACGCCTGCCTTAAGACCAGATCCTCCCACGCACCAAATACCACACTTACTCATTTGATAGGCTGGCTCGCCAGCTAAACACACAACACACTCACTTTATGACACATATTTTCGTAGACTATGTATATTATACGTCCCGTATAATCTGTTTCCCTCACTATTCTCCAGCACATATGCTGTTTTTCCAATACGTTTGGAAACTATAAATGTTACTGCGTCACCTGCTTCCAACCTTGCAAGTGGCTCCCTTAAATGGACGTCATCACGTTGCTCTACCTAGCATATTTCTCAGTGTCTGTAACGATGCCCTGTTGCTACTGTCCACACATGCTAACCCTACCTTCCTATGGTGTCACACCTCTACTTGACACTCTATGACCTAAAAATGTCACTTCTGACTGACAGAATGACGACTTAGACAGCTTCAAAGTGAACCCTGCCTGATCTAACTTCTGAAAAACTATATCTAAATGACGTAGATGCTCCTCAAAACTGCGTGAACTAATTACCATATCATCAATGTAAATGGTTACAAACTCTCCTGTGTCATCCCCTAATGCGATGTTTAAAGCCCTAATTAAAGCTGCTGAACTACTCTTTAACCCATAAGGTGTTCTACAAAATTGATAAAGGTTATATTTATGACTAAAAGCTGTAAATGGTCTATCTTCGTACATAAGTGGCACTTGCCAAAAACTGGAACTCAAATCTACACAAGTGAAATACTTCTTCCCCTCAAATGTTTGCATTAATTCCTCTATTGACATAGATTTCAGCTGATCTGAACTAATTCTACTGTTAACCAAACGAGCGTCTAAACAAATACGAACCGTGCCGTCGGTTTTGGGTACTGTGATCAAAGAATTAACATATGGACTGTTAGAGTGCTCAATAATCCCATCTTCAAGCATCTGGTTAATTTGTGCCTCAACTGCACTCTGATAAGCGAAAGGTACAGGATATCTATGTCCTGTGAATACTGACCTATCAATAACGTTCAATGAATGTGTATAGCAATTGGCCATACCAATGCGATCCTCAAAAACTCTCCTATTACACAATAACACATCATAGAGCCGAACACACTGTTCATCCTCTATATTTCCCTGAAATGCAGCCTCACGTAACGAGTCCTCTAGACTTCCGTTCGTAATCACACTGCCCACAAAACATGGAGAACCCCGCTCTACGGCTGGCGATATCTCATTTAAAGTACAAATCACACCTACAATACTACTCCTCTGAATATGGTCATTGAACGCTACTTCTACTTCAGAATCTCCCCATTTAAATTTCAAACTCCCTACATCATAACATAAGTTACCAGACACTCTACTTAGCCACTCTGAACCCAAGATAACACTGAATACTAAATTTGGAATTACAAGACAAATCTGCTTCTCTACATGATTATTAATTTTAATGTCTACTAAAACTTGCTTAGAAATTACTTTAGACCTCTTCCCAACAGCTGTGATAACAAACGTGCTTTTAATTGGCATCTCCTCAAAATTTACTCCAGTTCCTTTCATTTTATCATAAAATGCACTACTTATGCAACTCTTCATACAACCACTATCAATTAAAACATCTGTGTACGCCTCGGACACGTTAAATTTAACTATGGGGCTCTTACTAACCACTTCCTGAATAATACCTTCATCATTTAGTTCATGTAATAATTCATTTCTTACATTTAGGTCATAGGGTTCCTGTATAATTGTATGGACAGGGCATGCTACAGACTGAGATTCTGACCTTACTTCACAGCCTGGTTCGCGTTTAAAGAACCGCTACAGCTGGCCGTAGTACTACTAACTACTAAACTGGTCTGGTTGTTCTGGGCTGTGTTGTCATTGTTTGGCTGTATATTACTACCACTAGGCTGTCCTCTTCCTTGACCCCTATTCTGGTTGTAATTATTGTCATTATAATTTCTCCCTTGATTTCCCCTGAAATCATTGTTTCTCCCTTGATTTCCCCTGTAATCATTGTTCCTCCCTTGATTTCCCCTGAAATCATTGTTCCTCCCTTGATACTGATTACCATAGCCATTTCCTCTGTTCTGATTTAGCTGATTATTATTATTTCTATTTTGAGCGTTGGCTCCTTCGCCACCGTTCCCTTGAACTTCCTGATGCCTGGCTTCATTAGGCCTATTATTATTATTACCCTGGTTCCGATTGAAATTGTCCTCATAACCCCCTCTCCCTAGTGCATCAAATGTGCTTAACAAATTTTCTACTTGTGATATTGTCTTTACATTCTGGATACAAGCAGCCTCCTTGATCCTATAGGGAAAGTGCCTAAGTAGCAACCTCACCACATCACTTTCCTCCTTCAAGCCATCCAGATATTTACACACTAATACCTGCCCTAAAAAGTATTCGGTCATGGTGGAGCTTCCTTTAGGGTTATATTTACCACACACTACTCCCTCACGATGCTGCGACTGAATAACCTCATTCCAGAACTTTTCACAGAATTTCATTTTAAAATCATTGATATCAGTAAACTTGTCTCTGTAGACAGCAAACCAATTCCTCGTTTCCCCCACAAACACTTGTTCTAAAATTTCAACTACCTGGCACCACTCAATACTACCATTTTCCAACCTTTCCCCGAATTTATTTTCTATAGTGTTCATGAACTCCATTGGGCACCCCTGTCGATTGCTGAACTTACCCAGTTCTACCTCCCTGTGTGTGCTATTCACAAAAACTGGCCTATTCTGACTATTTTCTTGCCTGATCCTAGCTTTTAATTTTAATTCTAATTCTGCGATTTTCTCCTCAGCCTTCCTCTCAATACTGTTTACTGTTAATTTAATGTTTCCTTCTGATTCTTCTACTTTATCATATAGCTTTGCTTGTTTCTCCTCAATCTTGCTAATGCTCTCTCTATTACTCTCTCTTAAATCATTTACTTCTGCAACTATTTGTGAGTGGACTTTCTCAATTCTACCCCCCAGCTGTTCCTTAACCTCTTTAGTAGCTTCCTGAATTTTGTCAATTTCTCCCCCCAATTGCTTTTTGACCTGCTGTGTTTCCAGTTGCACTAGTTCTTTTAAATTTTCAGCCTGTGTACTGATTCTAATTTCCAACTCCTCCTGTACTTTTCCTAATTTTCTGTCTACATCTGCAATAATCTCTTTAGCCTTTTCTTCCATCACCCCCCTGATCTCACCTCTAATCAGTTCGAATTTGTCACTCATTTCCCTGCTGTTTTGTTCTAATTTAGCATTTAAAGTTTCAGTACTCTCTCTATATTCCTTACTGTTTTGTTCTAATCTGGTGTTGTTTTGTTCCAGTTTAGCATTTAAAGTTTCAGTACTCTCTCTATTTTCCTTACTGTTTTGTTCTAATCTGGCGTTTAAAGTTTCATTACTCTCTCTATTTTCCCTACTGTTTTGTTCTAATTTAGCATTTAAGGCATCTGTACTTTCTTTATTTTCCCTACTGTTTTGTTCTAATTTAGCATTATTTTGTTCCAGTTTTGCATTGTTTTGTTCTAATTTAGCATTTAAGGCATCACTACTAACTTTGTTCTGATACATAAACTCGAGAAGTAAAGTTTTTAATTCTGGTTGGCCGCCTACACTCCCTGTTTCAGTATCGGGATTTACCTCCGCTACCCCGGTACTACCATCACTCGACATACTGCTCGTATCATCACTCTCCCGTTGATGACCACTACGTAACCTCATCTGTCTTTCTTTCTCATCCCCCATAATGATATACACTGATACAGACAAATAACCCCCAAAATACAGGCACAGAAATATATACCCTTCTCCTTCCACAAATGTTATTAGGTTTTCAGCCCCAAGTTGTCGGCGACAAATGTAATGGTCTCCGCTTAGGCTGGGATGACAAGTGAAACGGTATTTACTTTGCTCCACGTTGAGCGTACAAATGTAGCGTTTTTTAATGCCCCATGTTGGTAGCGACAAATGTAACAGTTTGGCTAGCCCACACTGTTGGGTGATAAATGTAACTGTTTACCTTTGCCTAAGCTATGTTGTTTTAATGGGCGCCAAGACCTCAATGCAATGTTGAAATCTAAATTTGTATTTAACAACGTCTAGCTCTGGCAGAACACCTTCAAGACACTATTCACTCAGATCGTGGTATGATTTGATCATTAACCCAACAAACAATTGTATCAGGAGAAGGAATTGGTCTATATCTAATGCTACCTACTGAAAGCAAAGATTGCATTGTAAAAGAAATGAATTTATTATATAAAACCAGTATAGCAAAATTAATAATAATAATAAGTACAAAATTTAAATTGGAGCGTTGTGATTTGAATATCACCGATAGAAAATTACGTGAAAACGGAGTCTGATAAATTGATTTTACTCTTATTTCCAAGCTATGAAGTTACTGAAATATGAAATGCAAAACAAAGAAAAATGAGAGATTGCGTATTTCTGCGTCATTTGCGCTTACCATTGGAAATTGCCAAGATTCTCCTGGACGTCGTCATCTCCGTCGGAATTTGATGATATACTGGTAGCTTAGATAATTCTATGGTCCGTACCTCGGACCCAAACACTCGTACAACCGCACTGGTTAAGTTTTGCAAAAGTTAGTCTTCAACTCCACTGAACATCGGAGCGACACGCACTTGCAACCGTACTCCGCAAGTTCTACACAGATAGTCCTCGTTTCACGGCGCGTCGAACGATATATGCACACGTTGGCTCCCCCACTCTTCAGCCGGCTTCAGCTTGCGTGGTCCTCACTGATTGGTTGACCCACCGCTAGTTCCCCTCCTCTGGTTTCTTTACACTCGGCGCGCGAGAGGGAGAAGTCGTTTTCCGTTCCAACAATTCGCCTTTTCTAGACCTTGCGACCCAAGATTGCGTCATGCTTTTCGACAAGATTAAGCGTGTACTTGAAATCCCAGTGACTCACGTCTCTCGATATACCCTAACTGACGAAAACTCCGTAAAATTCCGTAATCAGATAATTTTCTATGATCTCGTCGTTCGTAATAATTTGCTGGATAGCGTTTTCTAAGACATAGAAAACCTATCTGAATGCTAATAATTTTTATAAAATGCTCCGAAAATACCTTAATAATAATTATAATAAATTAATAATAATAATAAATTACCATGAAAAATTCTCTTGGCTGAACAATTTGCCGCGTAAATAAATATAGAATGGCTTCCTACTGACTTATGCCAGTTGCATAAAACCCCTCGAAAAACACGTTACAGTGGGTACAGGAGTAGCTACATAATGTAACTATGTAACTTCCAAAGTTACTGTCTGTCAGCTGAAGGAGAACATTTTCAGCATCTTCCTTGAAAAATTAAGTTCCAACCTTTAACTGGTGACGTGATATCAACTCGTCAATAATTCAGTCAGTTGCAATATCTCAACTAATACAGCAACTAAATAAGTGTATATATTGTAAATATGTTCACCCATACTTTCAGACATGGATTTTATAGTCTAAGTTTAATGGATCTGATGATGATCGCTTGACGATCGAAACTGGCCATCCAAGTGTATTTATTAATCTCATGTAAATTTTTCAGGATTAGGAATAGCCCATCTCATTTGTGTAGAATCGTGTTGACCGATTGAAAAGCATCAAACTTTTGAATACGTAGTAATTTAATTTCTATGTTTATTTTTTGAATCTATTTCCCTTCATTTATCATATTTACCATCAACCCCTTAAGCAGGCCCCGTGGTGTCGGGGTAGCGCGCCTTCCTCTCACCCGGCTCCGTCAGGGATTTTAGAAACTGACGTGAGGGCTTGAACGGAGTGCACTTAGCCTCGTGAGGACACGAAAACCAAGATTAACGGCGCTGAGCACTCTGGCTGCAGGCCAAATGGCTGGGCAGCGGTCGCTTGGTAGGCTCAGGCCCTTCTTGGGCTGTAGTGCCAGGGGTTATTATTATATTATCAACCCCTTAATATTGCGGATTTAGTCGAGTCTCCCCTACAGAATGCTGGGTGTGGGGCGCAGTTAGGAACTTTGGCCAAGGGCGCAAAGGAGTGTATAGTACAGTACAGCTGGAATGGTTTTGTTCAAAAAACCGTGCTATGGTTGGCTTTTTGTAAATCGTTAGAAAAGCACAAAAAAAACTTAACTCTAAATTTCGGAATAATTTGTAGTAGGCCTATCATGTTGTCGGAAAACTAAAAAAAAATAATAATTGAAAAGCGTTTTTCTCTGAATCTACGTATTTTAAAGAAAAGTTTTTAAACAAAAAATGTAGAGGGCATTGTCACCTACAATTTTATTTGTCTCATTGAGGTCATGTCATACGTTTTGAAATGCAGAAGCTAGGTGGCGCCAAAGTTTCCAAAAAAGTGTTTTATCACTTTTTGCCCTAGAAAAAATGTTTTTTTTTTTTCACAAAAGAGTGAATCAGAAATTTGTTCCTCTAAAAATTGTCTGCAACATTTATTTAAACGTTTGTTTCCTCCGACCTACCGTTCCAAAGTTATAGCGCAGCAAATGCAACGCTGCGTAGTCAAGGCTACTATTGTTACTGCGAAGAGAGCGGTGGGCATAGTTTAGCCGGGACCGGTGTCGGACAATTTTCACACTTCGGCAGACTATAACTTTGGAACGGTAAGTCGGAGGAAAAAAATGTTTCAATAAATGTTGTAGACAATTGTGAGAGGAACAAATTTCTGATTCGCTCTTTTGTGAACAAAACATTTTTTCTAGGACAAAAAGTGAAAAAACACTTTTTTGGAAACTTTGGCGCCACCTAGCTTCTGCATTTCAAAACGTATGACATTACCTCAATGAGACAAATTGTAGGTGACAATGTCCTCTACATTTCTTGTTTTAAAAACTTTTCTTTAAAATACGTCGTTTCAGAGAAAAACGCTTTTCAATTTGTTTTGAGTTTTCCGACAAAATGATCGTGCAAATTATTCTGAAATTTAGAGTTAAGCTGTTCTTGTGCTTTTCTAACGATTTACTAAAAGCCAACCATAGCACGGTTTTTGGAACAAAAGGGTGTCTTCTGTGCAGCTGTACTGTACTAGTATATCCGGCTCTGCCCAGCAGCGATGGTCTGAAGATAAAAGCCGGTCGGTCTGATCAGAAAGGGACCGTGGGAGCGGAGAATAATTGCCTCGTGATTAGCTGAGAAACAAAGGGTCTGCCAGGTTAAAAGCTTCGTTAGATGGGAGGGTAAATAAATGCTCATCAATGGAGGTAGCTGTTATCATACACACGCAACACACGGTTCGAGCAGCATTTATCGCTTCAGCATGCGGTCATCATTCCGCCACATCAGGTTTACCAACCATATTCATACTTCTTAAGTATTCAATCCATGAATTGGTCTGCGGCAGTTCTCCAGTCGGCTCTATTTATAGCTTTCGTCTTCATCTCTTCATAGTTTCTGCATCCTACATCAGACATGATTTGCTGTACATATTGTAGGCGTGGTCTTCCTCGACATCTTTTGCCTTCAACCATTCCCTCCAATACCGTTTTCAGCAGGTTATCGTGTCTCAAAATATGTCCTATCAGTCTAGTCCTCCTCCTCTTTATGCTTTTCCATAAGGTATAATTTTCCTCCACCTTTTTAAATACTTCAGCATTCGTTATTTTTCCTGTTCAGCTAATTTTTAGCATTCTTCTATAACACCATTGTTCCAAAGAATTTAACCTCCTTTTTTCTTCTTTTCCAATTGTCCTTGTTTCGCAACATAAAGGGCAATACTCCAAACATACGCTTTTAATAATCGTTTTCTTGTTTTAAGATTAATGGAATTTGTAGTGAATAAACGTTTCTTTTTGTGAAATGCTAAATTTGGCTTGTAAAATTCTACATTTGATTTCTTTCTTGCTTCTTCCATCTTGGGTAATTTTGCTTCCGAGATATTTAAATTCATACTAATGAAGATTAAATAAAAACCAGCCTCGAATATCCCTAAAAGGGCAAAGGCCTTCTATAAAAAGGGTAGCTCTTTTTCACTAATGTGGTGAGCTAGTCACATTAGGTTTGTGCATGGTAATTGTATGGTTTGTTTTGTGTTATTTTGTACTGTTACACTTTGACTTTCTCTCCCAGTTTTCCTAGCGATGCACTTGACTTAAATTACTTTCACTTGCCCTATAGTCTATCTTCCATGGTCCTCCACTCAGTTCCACTTCTTGCTTCTTTCGTTCACTGTGGGCCTGCCTGCGCTCTGTAAAAGTCGGACCACCTTCGCCTCGGTCTTCCTCTCTGTCGTTTACCTATCCATGTGTCCCACATTGTAGCTTTGTATGTCCACCTGTCGTCTCGCATTCTCGCGATGTGGCCTCCCCATTTCCATTTTTGTATCATGGCTTTTTCTGCGATATCCGTCGTTGATAACATTTGTGTATTGTGCCAGTTTCTCATTTGATATCCTGTCTGACCTTGTTACTCCAAGTATCTTACGTATCATCTTTCTTTGACTTACTTGAAGTGTGTTTATCTCTCTGCACGTAGCTGACCACATTTGGCTTCCATATAATAATGTTGGGAAGACGCATGATTCTATTGTCTCAAACTTCAATCTTCTGCTCCGCTTCCTGTCCATGAGTATGAATTGTAGTGACCAGAATTTTTTCCACGCTAAGGCAATTCTTCTTTTTATCTCTTTTCCGGTCTTGTCCTTGAATGAGATAAGTTGCCCCAAACATATATATTCCTTTACCTATGGTAGTGTTCTTCCTTCCACAGAGACTGGGATTTCTGCACTGTTTGTCATCACCTGTGTCTTTGTGTTATTCATTGACAGGTCTGCTGATTTGCTTTGGGCGTTGAGTTGATGTAGCACCTTCTGAAGTTCTCCTGGCGACTTTGCGAAGAGTACTACGTCATCCGCGAATCTTAAGTTTGTTAGCCGATTGCTTATTCCTTGTTTGTTTGTCCACTTAATCTTACGGAATATGTCCTCCAGCACGCACGTGAAGAGTTTGGGCGAAATTGGATCTCCTTGTCGCACTCCACGTTCCAGACGGAATGGGTGACCTTCAGTTTCTGTTTTCACCTTTGCAAAGCTTTGGTTGTAGATGTTTTCCAATAAGCGGATGTATTTGGTCTCGATTCCTTGTGCTGTCAATGCCTGTAGTATACTTGAGTGTTCGACTGAGTCGAAGGCTTTGCTGAAATCAACAACATACTAGAGCTCCCTATTAAGCGATGAATTGTTAAAATGTGTTTTCATTAAATGTACTCAACCTGAGAAGCCGTTTACAATTTACTGATCTGTCTTTCAACGAATGCGATCCATATGGCAATTAGACTATATAAGTATGTCCTCAAAGATTCGGCAATATTCCTCTATCATCTTACCAATCGCCATATATGCATGTGAGACCTGGAAAATATCTGTAAAATCGGCACACAAGCTCAACGTTTTTCACCAACGATGCTTGGGGTGCATTTTCAAAATCAGTTATCGTGACGACATAACAAATGATGAAATACTGAGAAGAACTGGTCTACGCAGCCTGCACAAAATCATTGCTCAAAGAAGAATGAAGTTCGCGGGACATGTTCTACGTATGAATGATAGAAGGATACCCAAATCAGCGCTGGTGTGGAATACAACGGAAGGATACCGAAGTAGAAGAAGACCTCGTAACACCCTGATAGTATCCCTGTAACGGATGCCTTTCATACGCCCTGGGATGTTCACCTTGGCTTTTCTGAATTGCGTCTGGGATCTTCCGTCCGTGCGCCTTTTAAGCTTAAGCCTCGTCTACACCTGCAGATTTGTTTGCAGACTGTATGCAAACTGTTTGAAAACTGAATGAAGACTGTATGTATACTACTTTGGAGTCTGGAGACAGTCTGCAAACAGTCTCCATACAAGTCTGCATACAGTCGGTAGACTGTTTAGAAACATTGCATCCGATACAAGTATGTTACTTGGTTTGGGTCCACACCAGAATTAGACCTCTAGTCCACACAGTCAGTGCTTCTAGTGATGCCGAGTGAAGAAGACGTACTTTTGGCTTGTGCGTGTTTTTTATTGCTTAATTATGTGTCTACTTGTTTGAAAAGCGTTTGCGACTTCTTGCAAAGCATCCCGCTTTTTATTGCGATTTTTTCTAAACACGTCACGTCCAACAAAACAGGACGGACGTGAAACTCTTCAATTAATTTGACTGTGTGTTCCTGATTCCAAGAAGTCATTTTGGGACTATCACCAGGAGCACAGTTTTCCTATCAAATTTTAAAACTAAAAACCAAATATCTTCTTTTGCCACACACAATTCACGAACAATTAACTCAGCAGTATGACTACATCCGCTCTGTGATCTGCTGGAAAGGCAACTGGTTATTGGGTGCGTCTGTGGTTTGTATCCGGTCTCCAGTTTCAAAACATGTCCACACAGGAAGACTTGAGACGAAATACTTGTTCCTTGTATGCGTGTTTTCCATTTCGTTGGAAAACAGATAACATTGTAGCTTGTCTCTAGAAACACGAGATTTGTTTGTCATTTGTATGTCAATTGTATGCAGACTGTTTGCAAACTGTATGCAGACTGTTTCCAAACCTCACTCGAGTATGATATGTGTCTCCTGATTGTATGTAGAATGTTTTCAAAAAGTCTGCAAACATCCCGCATACAAATGAGAAACATTTGAGAAACAGTCTGCATAAAATGTTTCTGGAAACAAATCTGCCGGTGTGGACGAGGCTTACGCTGGGTAAACCGTTAAAGATGCCGGGCGAAGCTGGGACGGGTTGCTAGTATCTAATAATTTTCCTTATTGACGTTTAATCTAAATCAGTCATGGGCAAAGTACGGTCCGCGGGCCAAGTGCAGCCCTTGAGCTAGTCTATTGCGGCCCCCGACATGGTTTCAGTTCTGTGTGCCTAGAAGTGAAAAACTGTTTCAATCTCATTGTGTTTATGCGTTTTGCAGCTACAACGGATTGAGTTACAATGTAACAATGAATTGAAGCAACTATTCCTCAGCGTTTCGAAAATTGAGTTCTGCAAGGCCCTACCAAGATCAAGCTTCCCAAACTTGAAATCTCATGCACAGAAGATAACTGCCATGTTCGCATCTTACTATATCTGTGAACAGGTGTGTTCTACAACGAAGCTTCGAAAAAAATAGCTTCAGGAATAGATTGACAGACCACCATTAGGTGCGCTACTAAGAATCAGCTCTACCCAGTTTCAACAGATTATGAAAAACTTTTAGAAGCACAGCCACAGTTTCACTTCTCACATACTCCTTCCTCTTCTAACAAATAATGAACGTGTGTTCTCATTTCCTAAGTTTTCTACCATTGTAGCCCATAAGTTTTGTTTGATTTAACATTCAGAAATAAAAAGTTTGTAATCTATTTATCAGGTGCGTTCAAAAAGTAACGAGCCGGAGGCTGGAATGCTCAAACCGGTGACTACATCGGCTAATCGTGGCGTGTGTAACGAGGTGTGGTTTCGACCAGAGCGTAGAAGGTCACTGCCCGTCGCTAGAGGGCACGCGTGCACGTCACGTGACGATACAAAGCGAGCAGCAGCATGCATCAATCGTCCAACGCTGCCAGTCGCATTGCAAACAGAGACATGGAGGCGTCAACCGAAGAGCAAAGAGGTGTTGTTCGGTTTCTGACAGCGGAAGGAGTAGGGGGAACGGACATTCATCGCCGAATGTCACAAGTGTACGGCGAACACTGCATGTCCCTTACAAGGGTCGAGGCATGGCACAAGCGCTTCAGGGAAGGACGGGTGTCGTTAGCCGATGATGCCCGGTGTGGGGCACTCCCCTGCATTACCGATGACAACGTCCAGCTGGTTGATGCACTCATTACCCAGGACCGCCGAGTGACAGTGAACGCCATAGCCGCCGTGGTCACTCCACGACAATGCACGACCTCTTACGGCCAACACAGTCGCGGCACTCCAGCAGAAATTCAAATGGGAGGTTCTCGGCCACCCTCCATACAGGCCAGACCTCTCTCCTTGTGATTACGCCATGTTTGGCCCCCTGAAAGGGCTCTGCGGGGTCAACGATTCACCTCGGACGCCGACGTCCAGCTGTACGTACGGAACTGGTTCACATCGCAGCCCAGGGAATTTTATGAGACAGCCATTCACAGCCTCGTGTCACAGTGGGACAAGTGCCTCAACAGCCAGGGCCAATACTTCTAACATACAGGCACTGGTTTCTGTAACTATGCCTCCAGCTCGTTACTTTTTGAACGCACCTTATATATAACATGTGTTATTTTTATTTCGGCCCGCATATATTATTTTGTATTGCATCTGGCCGTACCCCTAAAAGGTTTACCCATGTCTGATCTAAATAAAATAGATTTTTATTGACTAGCCGTGCCGCCAAAACTTTGAAAGAACTAAAGCCAACTCGACAAAGCAGTGGTCATTGACTCACTGATGAACACTTTAAATCCCTACTAATGATTGGTAGAACTAAATTTGATCCTAAGTGGAGAGAAATTTTATTAATTCTACAGAACAGGAGAACAAGCCTTTTGGTAACTTTCAACAAGGTATATTACTGAAAATATAGTATTTATGATTTACAAACCTTTCTCGGAGTTGTTGGGAGTCGTTTCACATTCTCAATTGCCACTGCTGCACCGGAAATAAAGCATTATTTGAACAAGGTCGGCCATTTAACAATCACACCGAACACAGCGTCATACCCACATGACACGTTTCCAACATGAACAAGAAGTTCCGTGACGAACTAAAGAGCCTACTCTTCTTAAAATTTAAGATTCATGCCAATGATTAATCTCAATGGATCTATCTAGAATAATGACGAAATTAAGTTGGTAATATCAAAATTTCTAATTAGTTCGAAATACTGTAGGCCTATACCTGGCATAATGTAGCCCAATAGAGAAATACAGTTGTCAGCCCTGGTGACTGAGTATATTCTTAGTTCCATCTCTTAAGGTACAGAATACAAAATTTGGTTGAAGTCCAATGGATAGCATGGACGTTCCATGCAGTTAAACATGCATCTAACAGCGCGTGTAAAATCATGTTGGCATCAATGACATACATGTATTGGTCATAAATAATCTGAAATAATATGATCTATTGTTGTGTCAATTTAGAATGAAATTCGTTAGTTAGTAGATAAGTTACATGCATTTTAAAATTGGACCTATCAGCAGGCTTAGAATCATGTTGGCAGCACTGGCGTAGGCCTATATTAGTTACTCCAAATTAATCTAGAATGCCAGGTACTATACGTGCGCAAAGTTTAGAGCTATTGGCTTGCATACTTTCTGATATATTGATATTAGGGTAACAAAAATAGAGACAGTATTTATTAACAGTTGGCAGCCCTGGTTGCTCCTAAATATACGCATAGTCATATCTGTTATGGTACACATAACACACAAGAAATTTGGTTGAAATCCAAATGATAGTATAGAAGTTACGTGTATTTAAAGTTGGACCTCTCAGCAGGCTTAGAATCATGTTGGTAGCACTGACGTATATAAGTTACTCCAAATTAATATCGAATGTCAGTTACTATGCGTGTGCATAGTTTAAAGCTGTCTACTTGCATACTTTCTGATATATTGGTATTTGGATAAAAACAATAGGGAGTGCATTTATTAACAGTTGACAGCCCTGGTGGCTCTTAAGAATATGCTCATTCATATATGTGTATGTACACATAGTACATACGAAATTTGGTTCAATTCCAATTGATAGTGTAGAAGTTATATGCATTTAAAAATTGGACCTATCAGCAAGCTTATAATCATTTTGGCAACACTGCCATGTATGGCCTCCTGGAAATTAAACTGCAATATTATTATCTATACGTGTGCCAATTTTGAAATAGCTCCCATTCATACCTTCTAAGATATCCAACATGAAGCTCAAATTTCAATTGCGATTTTTCAGCAGTTGGTAGCACTGACATCATTTTAAAATATGGCCGTTAGATATTCAGGTATAGATCTTTACTCCTACCAAATTTTGTTTCGATTGCTCCAGCCGTTTAGGAGTTGATTGGGGGACACACACCCACAGCCAGCCAGAGAGACAGACAGCCAGCCAGCCAGCCAGACAGACAGACAGACAGACAGACAGACAGACAGAAGGACAGACAGACAGACAGAAGGACAGACAGGCAGATAGACAGACAGACAGACACACTTTTGCTCGATCTCATAAGTCTACTTTTTCCTCATTTTTGCAAAATGTGAAAAGTAGGCTAAAAATGAAATAAAAGGCAAAACCATTGGCCTGGATAAAGATTATTGATGCGTGACTTCCCCCACTGTGCGTGACAAAAACCAGGGGTGTTATCTATTAGCTCGCTATCAATCCTCCATTGGTCTGGACGAAACTATTGGTCTAGTCAAGACCATTGGTACCGAATGCGTGGTGTTGGCATTATGGACTTCTTCACAAACATTCACAAAGATGGCCGTCAGAGCAGCAATTTCAGCTATCTTATACTAATATAATAAAGCTGAAGAGTTTGTGTGTTTGTTTATGTGTTTAAACGCGCTAATCTCTGAATAAACCAGTGGGATTCGAAAAAATATTTTTGTATATGATAGCCTGATTCAAGAGGAATAGTTTAGGCTATGCAGCATTAGGCTATACCTCTCAAGTAACCTTAGAGATTGATTTTTGTTCAGTAAGTCGGAAGAACAAGCGCCCCAGAACGGCTTCAATAATAGCGGTCTATTGTTGCCATGTAATGCGGGCCGCATCACATCGCCCCTACCAATGTTCTGGTGCAGAATTGCGAGCTGCTTATAAATTGCCGTCACGGGGAGTAATTAGTGCAAAAAAGATTTCTTAGGCCCCTTAAAACAGTTATCATGACAATAGTATGCCTCTGTATAAGAGCGATGGTGTTGGTGCAGTATACTGAGGTTATCAGCTGCAATAAGCGTTGGTGCTTTCAAATTTACTTTCATTTATTCCGATCCTAATCCACCGGGCGAAGCCGGGCACTACTGCTAGTACTGTATAAGTCGTGCTCCTATTAGGGCGGGATGGTGCCAGATACCATTACTACAGTTATTTTGGCCAATTTCATTACTTACAATTTTTTAACACATGCTCTCCTGTTCTGTAGCGCCACCGAAATTTTTAGTAACGGTACAAAGGTTTTCCAGTCGTCGCACTAAACTTAATTATTATGAACTTTATTTCATAATTTGATTATTAATTGTGTCAAATGAACATAAATACTCACTCTTTGTCATTCATGCTCTATGATTGTATTGAATATCATCTTACTTATATATTAAAGGGATTTATTGAAACTCCACAGCCTGCTTCCAGTCTCCGACCGGGTCAGGAATGGAATGAATGAAGCCCCCATCTAGCGGCGAGGATATGAACTGTGCCAGCTGCCGAGGCCTGATGCACTCCTCTGGGGCAATGATTAAATGAATGACAGATGAAATGAAATGATAGTGGAGAGTGTTGCTGGAATGATATTTTGACAGGGAAAACCGGAGTACCCGGAGAAAAACCTGTCTGCCTCCGTTTTGTCCAGCACAGATCTCACATGGAGCGACCGGGATTTGAACCACGGACCCAGCGGTGAGAGGCCGGCGTGCTGCCGCCTAAGCCACGGAGGCTGGTTATTAAAGGGATTTATTAAAATATATAATTGTTTTATTGTTTTCTATCCACTATAAATAAATATAGAAGACTGCAACAAAACTAAGAGAATTAAGCTCAGACAGCCACAAAACTCACCATATTGCATCTATATAAAAAAAAACATACCCCCCAAACTCCCAGGAGTTTTATTGGCCCGCATGGTCCCCCACCTATTTTCAATGTGGCCCTTAGTTGAAAAAGGTTCGGCACCCCTGGACTAAGGTGTAATAAATGAAATGTAATAAGTAACCGTTGGTATTTTATTTTATTTTATTTTCAATCGTCCAGACATTTCAGTGGGTTCGGAGCCCCTGGACCCCTCTTGGCTACGTCTCTCCTTTGTGTTTATGTCAAGGAACTGATTTGTAAATAATCTAAACGAGCAACCCACAAGAACAGTTATGAATGCATGATTACGCGATAAGCGCTTTATTTTCGAGTTCAATGAACTACGACCTATATCCGTTTTACGTCTCGGCATGACGGGTTAAAATCACTGACTGGACTATTATCATGAGATGCATGTGCAACGAATTCTTGTCAGACGTAATTTAAGAATGGCAAGGTTCATGAAACACAAATCCCTCCGTCCAATCTTAACCTAATTGTGTATTTTTGGGAACAAAAAGTTCACATGCGAAATGAAGAAAAGCCGAGTTGCACTTCCAGGGAAATTCCAAACACAACCACTCTTCTCTGAAGTCTAACTCAACACGACTCAACAGTTTGATGCTGGCTGTATCTGGGGTAATATATTTGTCCGCTAGCTAGAGTGTAACTGGGGTGTTAGGCTCGCCCCTAGCAAGCTGGTAAACTGCCTCCTCAGGACTTGAATGGATATTGTTGGAAGAAATGAAAACGTAAAAACACTTATAGTGGGCGATGTATTGAAGATAGAGAGACATGTTCTCGCGGACGTTTTTGTAGAACTTTTCATACTGAACAATTCCTACACTCATAGTATATTGATATTTTTAACGGTTTTTCCCAGCGTAAGCTTAAAAAGCGCACGGATGCCAGTTTCTTTTCCGACTTTTTCACTGAGATCGTTACTGCTTGGCTTCATTTGATCTTAAATAAATTATTTTCTACAGAAACCTTCCTCGAGATATCCTTTACAGAATGGTGAAAACCGCATCAAAATCTATCCAGCGGTTATCGAGGATACCCGTGACATCCAAGAATCGGGGACTTAGTTTTATACTAAGTAGAGATAACGAGGCAGCAATGTCAGGCTGGCCGGAGTACACCTGAATGTTCACCCGAAGTGAGAGCTAGAGACAGGTCTATTAAACACAACACGCCATATAATTTCATTAGTGCGCTTTGTAATTTAGGCTTAAGCGTCATCAGTTACTCAACGTTGTCCTTGTCCTTAGCGATGAAATTGCCTGCTAGTCAGAGGCACTTAAACACGTGTTTTATATTCTAGACGTAAAGAAACCAGGCATACAGTTGTTTCACTCTTTTATAGCTAAACCCTGAGGGATTTGATAATATACTGTGGACTTCTGTCATCCATTTGCATTTGCACAAGGTTGCCGGCTTTCATGGGTGTAGTTTGGAGGTGTATGGTTACCCATGACTAAATGTTTGACAAATATGATGAAATAGCCGGTATAAAATAAGTCAGACTATCTTGTGTTTCAATAATTAATCATCAGATTCCTGGCGCAATTTCGTAGGTCTCTGTTTAAATATACCTCAGATCTTGAATTAGTGTGGACAAATTTCCTACACGCTGGTTATCGTGGCAACAAGACTTGTACACCTTCTAGACCTCCTATATGGTTACCGAGGCAACAAGTGTACATCATCTAGGCCTCCCGTATGGTTACCAAGGCAACAAGTGTACACCATCTAGACCTCCTATATGGTTACCGAGGCAACAAGTGTACATCATCTAGGCCTCCCGTATGGTTACCAAGGCAACAAGTGTACATCATCTAGGCCTCCTATATGGTTACCAAGGCAACAAGTGTACATCATCTAGGCCTCCTATATGGTTACCGAGGCAACACGTGTACACCATCTAGGCCTCCTATATGGTTACCAAGGCAACACGTGTACATCATCTAGGCCTCCTATATGGTTACCATGGCAACAAGTGTACATCATCTAGGCCTCCTATATGGTTATCATAGCAGCAACAAGTGTACATCATCTAGGCCTCCTATATGGTTACCAAGGCAACAAGTGTACATCATCTAAGCCTCCTATATGGTTACCATGGCAACAAGTGTACACCATCTAGGCCTCCTATATGGTTACCATGGCAACAAGTGTACACCATCTAGGCCTCCTATATGGTTACCAAGGCAACAAGTGTACACCATCTAGGCCTCCTATATGGTTACCAAGGCAACAAGTGTACATCATCTAGGACTTCTATATGGTTATCATAGCAGCAACAAGTGTACATCATCTAGGCCTCCTATATGGTTACCGAGGCAACAAGTGTACACCATCTAGGACTTCTATATGGTTATCATAGCAGCAACAAGTGTACACCATCTAGGCCTCCTATATGGTTACCAAGGCAACAAGTGTACATCATCTAGGACTTCTATATGGTTATCATAGCAGCAACAAGTGTACATCATCTAGGCCTCCTATATGGTTACCAAGACAACAAGTGTACACCATCTAGGCCTCCTATATGGTTACCAAGGCAACAAGTGTACATCATCTAGGCCTCCTATATGGTTACCAAGGCAACAAGTGTACATCATCTAGGCCTCCTATATGGTTACCAAGGCAACAAGTGTACATCATCTAGGCCTCCTATATGGTTACCGAGGCAACACGTGTACACCATCTAGGCCTCCTATATGGTTACCAAGGCAACACGTGTACATCATCTAGCACCCTTAGAACCCTTTGGTTGAAGCGTGGGCGATACTAATAGAAGAATAAAAATATATCTGTTATTTTATGTCATGATTCCACAACACCATAACTTTACTTCCTTATTTTATCAATAAAGGACGGAAATATTTATATGATATTGCCCTGGACCTACTACTTTCACCTCAATATATTAAAACAAAATAGGTGATGAGCTTCCTTCTTAAAAATCCGGGATTCGTGGTAAAAAAAAAAAACAACAACTAAATTTCTACTCTCAACTAAAATCCTGGACAATTCTATGAGTATGAATACCAAATGTAATCACATGATTAATGTCCCACATGGGCAATTTTAGAAAGAATGAAAAAGAATAAAAAAGATACACATAAAGAAAGAAAGAAAGAAAGAAAGAAAGAAAGAAAGAAAGAAAGAAAGAAAGAAAAGAAAGGAACTAGACAAATGAAGAACGAGAAATTAGCAAGGAAAAATTGCATGCATGAATTCACCTTAAAACTCCAAAGTTCTTTATTTATCCTCTCCTCTGACCTTGTTTTGGCTTACGTAGCGACCGCTGCGTAGCCATTTGGCCTGCAGTCCGCAGGGTGACGCGTGGTTAGCGCGTCGATTCCCCATGGCCGTGAGTCTTGGTTTCCCTGTCCCGGGCGCTGACTCACTGTCAGACAGCTACTCAATTATCCTCACGAGGCTAAGTACACACCGTACCTCCGGGTGAGATGCTTCCCCAACACCACGGGACCGGCTAAATCTATACTAATCTATACTAATATAGTAAAGCTGAAGAGTTTGTTTGTTTGTGTGTTTAAACGCGCTAATCTCTGGAACTACCAGTCGGATCGAAAAATTATATTTGTATATGATAGCCAGATTCAAGAGGAATAGTTTAGGCTATGTAGCATTATGCTACACCTCTCAGGTAACCTTAAAGACTGATTTTTGTTCAGTAAGTCCGAAGAACAAGCGCTCCCGAACAGCTTCATTAATACCTAAGTTTATTGTTGCCTGGCAATGCGGGCTGCATCACGTCGCCCCTAGCAGTATTCTGGTGCATAATTGAGAGCTGCTTATAAATTGCAGTCACGGGGAGTAATTAGTGCAAAAAAGATTTCTAGGCCCCCTTAAAAGAGTTACCATCATGACAATAGTATGCCTCTGTATAAGGGCGATGGTATTGGTGCAGTATACTGAGGTTATCAGCTGCAATATGCGTTGGTGCTTTCCGATCCTTATCCTTGAGCGCTCCAGTTCTTAGTAGTATTCATTATCATCCTATAAAACAAATAAATCCACCGGGCGATGCTGGGCACTACTACTAGTACTTTTACATATCCTAAATTAAGCCGAAGTGAACGAAACTAGTCTCACAATTAACCCCGTCACCATTTGTGAGAGAAATGTTTTATTAAGTGTATAAAGAATTCATGCATTAATTTGAGACACTATGTGATAACTTGGTCGTTACTCCCCGTCCAGTCTTATTGGGTACTCGGGTATTGACCGACTGAAAAGTGATTCTATTAACCCCAGAATTGTAGCGCTAATTGCATCGGCGACCAACCAACCAAGCATAATTAACACTTCAAAGTGTAAAAGGTTGTAATTCTAGATGTATAACATTCATTTTAAACATAGCACATGACATGCATAGCCTAGGGGAGCGACTTCTCCTCAAATGTCTAAAGGTGTTGCTTTAATACTTTATATTCGTCTCTGACTATTATATGTCAGAAAACTGTATCATAATGATGGTCATTATAACACTAATTTTCAGTATGAAACAGTTTCTCCCACCAATCACAGCTCAAGAAACAGTTGTTTGACCAATTAGATAAGGATATCATTGAACCTGCACTGAGTTCCAAGGCCTTCTAATTTAAATTTCACTGCGTTGCCTAGTGTCATAGTGGGGTAATCGAGGAGGCCATGGTTAAATACCAGGCATTATCTGCGTCACATGCGCTCTGTTCAGTACATAAAACTGGCGAAATCTCGACAGATATTTATGTTCGAACATAAAATAGTTATAATAATTATCGTCGAACATAAACAGTTGTATGCAACTCGCCTATAATGGTAATTAAGACACTCGTATGGAAATTATAAAACTCGCATACGCTCGTTTTATAAGCATACTCGTGTCTTAATTATTGCCATTTTAGGCTCGTTGCATAATGTACTATTATGCTCTATCTAACAGATTAAAGATATCATTGTAATGTCAGTGGATTCGGATAACGTTTTGTTTATCAGCGCAGGGCTCTAACTGGTTGGGCCCGTCCCTCCCTTCCTTCTCTCCCTTCCCTTCCTTTCCCTTCCATCCTTCCCTCCCTTCCTTCTCTCCCTTCCTTCCCTTCCTTCCCTTCCTTCTCTCCCTTCCTTCCCTCCCTTCCTTCCCTTCCTTCTCTCCCTTCCTTCCCTCCCTTCCATCCTTCCCTCCCTTCCCTTCCTTCCCTTCCTTCTCAACCTTCGTTCCCTCCCTTCCTTCCCTCCCTTCCCTGCCTTCCCTTCCTTCTCTCCCTTCATTCCCTCCCTTCCCTTCCTTCCCTTCCTTCCCTTCCTTCTCTCCCTTCCTTCCCTCCCTTCCCTTCCTTCTCTCCCTTCCATCCTTCCCTCCCTTCCCTTCCTTCTCTCCCTTCATTCCCTCCCTTCCCTTCCTTCCCTTCCTTCTCTCCCTTCCTTCCCTTCCCTTCCTTCTCTCCCTTCCTTCCCTCCCTTCCATCCTTCCCTCCCTTCCCTTCCTTCTCTCCCTTCCTTCCCTTCCTTCTCTCCCTTCCTTCCCACCCTTCCATCCTTCCCTCCCTTCTCTCCCTTCCTTCCCTCCCTTCCATCCTTCCTTCCCTTCCATCCTTCCCTCCCTTCCCTTCCTTCCCTTCCTTCTCTCCCTTCCTTCCCTCCCTTCCATCCTTCACTTCCTTCCCTTCCTTCTCTCCCTTCCTTCCCTCCCCTCCCTTCCCTTCCTTCTCTCCCTTCCTTCCCTTCCTTCTCTTCCCTTCTCTCCCTTCCCTTCCTTCCCTTCCTTCCCTTCCATCCTTCCCTTCCATTCTTCCCTTCCCTCCCTTACCTTCCCTCTCTTCCTTCAATCCCGTGTACTTTGGGTGTGCGTAGAACCTGTCTCATAACTGGTGTTAATTGTGATGGCTGTATTAGTGTGTGTTATCTGTAATTCAAGAAAGGAATGCAAACGATACCGTAATTTCAAGTAGTTAGAACTTTTCACCACCAAATTCTACCGTCCACGACACCTAGCTCTGAACTTGGCTACTACTAGATGCCATCGTAACCAGCGCCGGTTGACAAACGTTGGAACTTAAGAGCATTAATCAAACCTAGCCTACAAATTTTGCTTCACACAAGTTTAATATTTGGAAGGATATTTTACATGCCATAAATCTATGATATTGGACCACCAGCTTTACTTCTCCTCCAAAGGGAGGCATACTGAGGGATTTTTAACGCTCTTAACAAATCCGACGACTTCGGCCGGGTTTGAACCCGCGACCTTGGGCATAGAGGCTCAGCATGCTACCAACTACGCCACCGAAGCCACCTAGGGCTCTAACTATATCGGGTAACGTAGATTGAAATTCGATCTACTTTTGGAAGCACCCTGTCCTGGGTTCGATTCCCGGCTCTGCCACGAAATTTGAAAAGTGGTACGAGGACTGGAACGGGGTCTACTCAGCCTCGGGTGGCCCAAATGAGTAGAGGGGGTTCGATTCCACCTCAGCCATCCTCGAATTGGTTTTCCGTGGTTTCCCACTTCGTCTTCGGGCAAATGCCGGGATGGTACCGTCTCCAAGGCCACGGCCGCCTCCTTCCCTCTTCCTTGCCTATCCATCCTAACCATCCCTTACCTTCCCTCATGAGGCCCCTGTTCGCTTTGCAGGTGAGGCCGCCTGGGCGAGGTGCTGATCACACCTCACCAGTTGTATCCACTCTGACCAGATGTTCCCAGCTTCAGAACACTGCCTGGAATGGCGGTAAGTGGTGAGTTCCCTCGCTGAGTACGTGGGTTCCACCAACCTGGAGGGTAAACGACTAAAAAAAAAAAAAAATTAATATCGTATGGCCTTGGTACCGGGTGCAAGCTTTGTTAATTGACACCCAGAGGGCAGCTTGCATGTCGAATTTCGTCGTTCCTTTGAACGCTATGAAAGTCAAGGAGGTTATATATCTAAGCTCCTTGACACTATAGCGCTTTCTAGTAGAGAATGGAGGAACTTTGTGTTGGCGGAAAATCCCGAGATTAATTTTGCCATTGAACACGGCCTATTGAAGTCAAATGGGTTCTTTAACATGCCAACAACGTATGACATCCATGTCGTGATTTTTGTCGCCTTTCAAAAATCACTTACCATGGCCAGGGGCGAACCCAGGCGTGGTTCTAGAGTTTGGCTTTGGGTGGGTCAGAAAATCGAAATTATTAAGAAAAATGGTATCACTGAAAACACAATCACAAAATAACCAAACGTACAAAACCAGACCATTTTTTTTGCAAGCTACATGGATAGAAATTTGATGCGTTTAGCGCACCAAAAATATTCGTACAAATTGCAACGGCGTGTTTTGCGACTTTTACATCAAGTTTCGAGAAAAGTATCAAGCTACGTTACAGTTTCGGCAAGTCGAGTTGGTACAGACAAAGGGAGAAAGTCACAGCTTAAATTGCCAACCAAGCTTGCAATTTGGACGTCGGCAAATTTTTTTGGTGTGAAAAGCCCCAAATTCCTATTCGTGCATTGCTGCACATTCATCGTGACATCACTATAAACATCGATTCGGTAATCACAAAGTTTGCTAAACAAAAGAGACGAGTTGATTTTGTTATATAAATAATCGTTTTTATATAACAGGTATGAAGTTTTAAATATGTACAGTTGTAACAGAACATAATAATTCCAATAAAGACATTTTCAGTATTGAATAAAATGAAAAAAAAAAAAAAACCAACAACCTGTTTTTCAGTTAAAATTAGTTAAGTTTTATTTGTCTGGTTATTGTGTTTTCGTTTTCTGAGTTTTCAAAAAAAATGGTCTCCGTTTGGGGGGGAGGGGGTCATACCCCCCGTGACCCCCCCCCCCCTTGAATCCACGCCTGGGCTAACCTGCAAGCTTGGGGTTGGTAGTCCGACACGTTAACCACTCACCCGCCGTGGCAAGCACCTCATAACAGATGGGCCTGGACGCAGAAAATAATGCATTCATTCATCACAAGTAGCGGGGAAGGCACGTCCTACCTCCACGGAGTTTTCATTAGCGTGCTATGCAAAAGAGAAGAGTAGAGTATGGCATGAAGCGAGGTGCTTTTAAGGAGCAGGTCTAATGGGAGATCACGGCCAGATCATTGCCACACATGGAGAGTAGCTGATGTCATGACCGTTATTGCTGTTTGAGTCTTCTTCTTCTGCTTCTACGCGATCTGGCCCAGCGGATCGCGTGTTGCTACAAGTTTCCTTCTCCATCGTCTCCTATCCACAGCTGCCATCCGCCAACTGTCCACACGTATCGCTGCCTGTTGCAGATCTTCATTGAGTCCATCACTCAACCGCTTCCTTGGTCTCCCTGGTGGTCTCCTTCCTGTGGGGATGAAATCCATTAGCTTCCATGGCCATAAATGTGGTCTTCCATCCGGGCTACATGTCCAGCCCACTGCAGTCTTCTGGTTTTGATGGTTCCAGCTATACCGGCCGCGGTGGCTGAGAGCGCAAACGCGCTACTAAGTGCCTCACTGGCATCGGGAGAGCGTGGGTTCGAATCCCACCTTGGCCGCCCTGAAAATGGTTTTCGTGGCTCCCCATTTACACCACCGGGACGGTTCCTTTCAATAGGTCCACGGCCGATTTCCTTCCAATATCCCTTCCCTGACCCGTCCTGAAAAGAAAAGTACATGGCCATTGGCTGCATTAATAAATGTATTATGGTTCCAGCTATGTTGGCATCATGTACGGGTCTTCTACTTCGTGATTGTGTCTAATCCTCCATTCACCCGTATGTACATCCCTCACAGGTCCCGAAGATCTTCCGAAGAACTTTTCTCTCAAATACGTGTAGTTTATGAAAGTCCTAATTTCGGATACTCCATGTCTCACATCCATACAGTAAAACGGGTTGGATCAGAGTTTTATACAGACGAATATTTTGAACTGTCTGAAGAGACATCTGGACCGAAGAAGCTGTGTTAGGCTGTAGTATACAGTGGGAAACTTTTATTGCCAGCCCTATGTATTGATTTTAGTGTCTATTTAAGCTTACGTTGGGCAAATCTTTAAAGATACCGGGCGAAGCCGGAGTGGGTTGCTAGTCATAATAATACAGTAAGTGGCTGCCAAGCCCTTGCACCAAGGGAGTAGGCTGGTGTTACGGCTGTGAGTTTGTTTCGTCGCCTCGCCACGTGAGTCACAGCCGCCCCGGGATTTGCTCTGCCTCTGTGTGTTACCTGCGCCTTACGCAACGGGGCTGCGAGGACAAAAGGGAAGGATGAGAATATTCGTGACCCAGCTAGTGATGGAAATCTCGAGAAGCCGTGAATCCTGGACGGGTGTAGAAGCATTCTTTGAGTCACCAGCCTGATATATAAAGCGGCCTCACCAGCGAGGGAGGAACAGTGTGTTTTTTGAGCGAGAGCGACAATAGTTGGTGACGTGACGTGCGAAACCCAAGTGAGGCTGTTGCATGCGGTGAAGTGCTGTGTGGATTGAGAAACGCAGTTACTTGAGGGAGAGTGCCGTTACTTCTAGCCGAGGACACGGACCTCATTACGGTAGGATTAACTGCATAACTGAGTGAAAGGGTGAGTCGAGCTCCATAGAGGCAGCTTCTCTAAAACAGATAATTGTTTTCTATCTGCTTATTGTACGGTGTATAATTCTGACCTGCAACAAACCTAACATTTCTTTAAAGGAACAATTGTGTTGTACTTCTACCCACCGTAATCCAGTTAACGAAAGTGCCACTAGGGATGGCACGTAACACTATATATGGCGTCATGTCAACGTAGCCATAATCACCCATCAAGGACTCAACAATTTATGGTTTGCTGGTGATAAAAGGGATGATGTTCAAGAAAATATTAATAAGAATGTTGAAGCATTGACTAAAAAGATGAATAATAATACTATGGTAATTCAGGAAGGATTGAGGGATGTTCGAAAGGATATAGAAGAGAAGAATGCGGTGACAAATGCGGAAATCATAGTGCTAAAGGAAGGATTAATGGAAATAGAACAAAAAGTAGAACAAACATCTAAGGAAACTAATAGTTGGAAGGAAGAGTGGTTGACAAAAATAGAAGGTATAAATAACCGCATGGATGAGGTTACCAAAGATAGGGAAGGGAAAATTGAAGGAATTCGTGACCAAAAGGCATGAAACAGGATGTAAATCAGGAGATTAAGACGCAAGTAGCGAAAGCTGTTTCCATGACGGAAGATAAAATACAAATAGAAAATGGGACACAATTAGAGTGGATTGTCTAACTAGAAGGGAAGCTTCTCGATGTAGATCCCACTAATGAAAACCGGGAACCGAGTTTAATGGCCATAATATCTACACCAGTCACCAGTACCACCTCACAACCTATAGCGATAATCAGGACTCAGGAGGATAAACTTCCCAAACGATTTTCTGGAATTAGGGCCATAACGCCAGTAGAATTTTTACGTGACCTCAAATAATATATGAAGAACACAGGACAACTAGGGAAAGAGAACTAAGGGTGATAGAACGTGCACTTTTAGGGCAAGCGCTTAACTGGATGAAGGCCTTTAGATCATTGTTCAAAAGATATGATGACTTCGCACGAGCCTTCTTAAAAAGATTCTAGGCCCCGAGGACCAACAAAGTGTTCGAGCAGAGCTTTAATCACGGAAGTATTCAACCACGAGGCCAACGCAATATGCGAGCTACTTTACGCACGAGTGGCAAAATTGCAATTTCAAGAGCCACCTTTAGAAGAGGAAAATTTAATTCACGCGATAATACAACAATATCCTGTCGAGGTTCAACTGATATTAATAGCGGCAGGAGCAAATAGGCTAGATGTATGCGACGAAGTTTTAAGAAAATTGGACCATACAAGCGCGTTGGCAGAGCCTAGAAGCAGTAGAATGGTACAGCGAGAGGTAAACATGGTAGTGATGGACCGTACGGCACAAACCGAACCACAGCCAAGAACATGGGATAGGAACAGAGGAAATCAAGGATATAGTATAAATCGGTACAGGAATAAGGGGAAGCCGTATGATCGTAGACCGTATTATCAAGACAGGAGAGAGCAGTATGATTCAAGAGGATTCAGGAGACAGGAATATGATAGGAGAGGACCATGGTCAAGAGGGAGAGGACAGCAGGATGGTTACCAAGGTTATAGAAGAAACGATAGAGAATATAATCGGCAGACATTAGACGATCGCCAGCAGGAAAGCCAGAACTATTTGAAACAGCTTCGTGAAAGAGAGGGGGAAAATCAAGAGGAACCCCTTGAAGAGTCGAGATCAAGTACTAGTGGCCTTCAGTTAGACAGAAGCGAAATACCAAATTTGAACCAGAACTAATTTGCAATAAATTCTCACATCCAGTTACAAGTCTAGATACAGGCTATCCATCAGATAACAGATGAGGACATAATTTATGAAGATATCATAGGAGGAGATAAAGACACGTCATATGGTGTGCATGAAATTGCAGTATTCTGAGAAGGAATATATTAATAAACGAATCAAGACCCGATTATTAATATAACTGGCCGGGAGGAATATGTCATCGATATGACGTAGGCTGAGCCTCGAAGAGGATGACGTCACAGGACCAGAACTGAAGAATGAGCACAATAGTTCGAATGGGAGGTTATAGAGCGCTCTGATTACATACCTCCGATGCAACGAGGGAAGGTCGCGGACCTGAGGTCAGTCACTTTACCAGACTCACTTTCGTGAAGCAGTCGGGTCTCCATACCAGTATAGAATACAACTTAGTGCGGGATTACCGAATTCGAAGACGGAGTTCAGTGCGCTATCCGGCATGGACCACTTGCGCGGAAACGTGACGAAAATTATAACGGTAGAATTATAGTTCCGAGTTGTACATGACTCAAACCGAGACTGCACTTGATAACTTGCAATGTCATGCTAACGTTGTAAAATCTGTAAAGTGTTACGAGAACTTTAGGTATCGGAAATTCAAGCCACACATCTGTGGGCAGTTTGAAGCAAGGTCACATTGTGTTATGAATCGTCACACGCAGGAGTTAATGCAACCCGGACAGCATGCAACTGTTGATTTCTGGACTTGCTCTTATGTAACGACTCAAGGTGAAGGAGGTGAATGAACTCGGACCAACAGCCGACCGCTTATACGGGCGATCTCTAGAGCTTATTGATGATACTTAGCCACGGAGAATTATCACCACGAGTGTACATATCAAAGTGTCAAGAAACGGACAATACCGTTAACCTGTGCACATATGGGACGGTACTTTGATGCAAGAATACAATTATGATTAAGATGGACATTACGGTTATCGGCAGCGAGCAGTGCGGACTATCTAACGTAAATTCGATTGAGGACCCTGTAGCCGATTAAATTGGAGATCATGGGGGTTTCCTGAGATGGATGACGGCAAAAAAGGACCAGATGGACGCGTTCGGAGACCATGAAGGCCACGTGACATGCCAGGAACCAGGGAGGATGTTGGACACAGGAAGGCGAGGGATCAACACCTGGAGATGGGCGATCTATGGTAATATGGATCAAAGGACGAAGGTACTGAGAAATCCACCTTAAAATGTAGCTTAGAACCTGTAGTCTTTAGCAGTTAGAAACCATATCAACATTTTATTAAGTACACAAAGGAAGTGGGGGGTGGAATATAATAATCACAATTTATGGATTTCGCACCTTAATAAGAATAGATTTTCGTTATATTTAATTTTACAGATAAAATAATATAGAAAAAATGTTTAGGAAGGAATTACAGGATGATATTTGACACGAAGTTTTAACACATCAGAATAAACCATCAACTGAGATCAGGTTACACATTACACATGTTAAACTTACACATATGAGTTGTGTAATATATAAACGTAATTAACACCCCAGCTAATACAAGGTAAAAGGACGTGGATAATACAGTATATGATTAAGAAAGTCGTGGAATAATAATAATAATAATAATAATAATAAAAATAATAATTAGGTCAGCTCGCAACGATGCTCCCGAATTTGTTCATTTTATATGGTTATTTTGCGCTACTAAGGTTATTTTACAGTTTAGATGTTAATTTTGGATGATTTACTACCGGTATACATGACTTCGGAATGTTTGAGAGTGTTTTTATGATCATATTTGACATATTTGAACAGCATGACATTTTGTTTACCTGGTTGCTTAGAAATAAGAAGGTCTACAACCAGGTTAGGTTATGTAAGTTGTCATAAGTGCGTCGCTGTCGCTGTTAGATTTGAACCATATGTTGCGTGTTTATAACTTCTTTCATCCAGTCTCTAACTGAATTTGGCACAGATATTGCTGCAAAATAAATTGTTGAATGGAGTTATGCTACATACCGCAAGTTGTGCAAATTAAGTGTCGGCTGGTGTGACATCAATGAAACCCAGGATCTACGAGTATAAATTGTAACCTTAGTTTACTAGCACAGCTAGTTGCTTTCGCCCCTCCTGTCACAGGGAGTATTTATGCATTTCTATTATTGCTTGCATGTGCTCAACTTTGGTGAATTGCGTAAATATTTAACACGAAGAGGTCGATTAAGATCTGACAGTTCCAATGCAGGTTAAGGATAACTCGTCTCATACTCTTTCGATATCAGCTTCAAAAGCGTCGGCAAAATTTACAAGAAACGATTATTAGACTATTAATCATTTAGGGTAGGTAGGACTCTTCAGCCGTAGTGAAGGCAACCTGCCTAGGGGATGAAAACCCCGAAATCAAACTAATTGCAGCAGCGTCTGTCCCGCAGCGGGCGGCTGCTAACGACGTCTGTTCCCCATGTTAGGGGTGGTCGAAATCATATCATGGCCGTAGGTATAAAAGGCACACCATCATCATGATGAGATCAAATAAGAAAAGTGGAAATAAAAGGCCGCTACCCGAGGAGCGTCGGGGCACCCTTGGAGCCATCGCTGGGGGTGACAGCATACAAGCCGGTGGTGATCAGGAGCTGAACAGGCGGGCCCTGATCGGGGAACACCCCGAACATGTTACAGCCGATGTCGATAGTAGCATCCTAACAGCATTCAACGCTACACCTGCTCCTAGTGTTTCTTCTGATACTCAGGAGACCACAAGAACAGGCAAACCGAGAAAGCGCATGAAATGGACAAATGAAATGAATATGTACATCATGCGTTCATATTATCAGATAACGAATATGGAAACTGACACTACTGCATATAGACAGAAGTTGCACGCTGCATTCTGCCAGAAATTCCCTGATATTAATGTTACGGAACAGAGAATAGCAGATCAGCGCCGTGCTATAGTTTTGAAGAAACTTATCCCAGAACATCACCTCAAGCTGCTAATGGTTGACGTAGCTGCCGACAATACTCATACCTCTGTAGACGAATCCATAGATCAGGAGAGTACACGTTTGGTCGATGAACAAAGGCACACCGATCATCGTTCAGATGACAAAGATGTAAGAATATCGCCGGAAGCACTCGGAGATCCAGTGCAGAAACAACTCGAAGATGAATTTCGGAAAGCTCTCATAGAATTTGAAGGGACTGATCCAATAGAGCGGCCCATGATCACGAACCAACATTGCTCTAAGAAACTTGCTACCGCTGTTGTAACAATGAACGACATTCTCTCTCAGCATCTGTCCCAGAAATCATATTGTTTCACCCATGTTCAGACTGCAATTTACGCTGGAGCGATAGCTGTGATACGAGTGACAGGAGGTAGATTATGGCGACCTAAATACACGTCAGGTCGACAGAAGAAGATGCCAGCTTGGGAGATACGTTTACGAAAGTCTGTTGATGAACTGAGAGTAAATATCGGAAGAATGCATCAGTATGTTGCAGGCAATAGAAGTAAGAAGGTTGTTCAATGTGTTAAAATATTGAGCCATACGAAGAGTAAACATGCAAAGTATAATCCTCCGAACTGTAGCCCCCTTGAGATCCTAGACACATTAAAGCAACAACTTGAGGCAAAGGCACAGAGATTACGTCGATATAAAGAATCGAACGAACAAAAGCAACAGAACAAGCTATTTGTTACCAGTGAGAAACGGTTCTATAGGAATCTTGACGATCCTGGAACTCAAATGGGCAGTTCACCGCAAAAAGAAGAGGTAGAGAATTTCTGATCATCCCTATGGTCGAATGCTGGAGATTATAACAGCAGCGCTAAGTGGATTACGGAGGAGGAGGAGTGAATGTCAGAAATTGACACGATGAGTGACTCTTCGGTATCAACTGAAGATGTGACCCGTGTGGTTAAGGAGACCCAAAATTGGAAAGTGGTAGGACCAGACAACCTCCACAACTTTTGGATCAAACGTTTCACTTGTACTCATGAGCATCTTGCCCGCTGCTACACAGATTTCATCCAAAATCCACAGCTTATCCCCTCTTACTTGATGCGAGGTAAAACATACCTTCTGCCAAAAGGTGACAGAACCAATGATCCTTCCAAATATCGACCTATCACCTGTCTGTGCACCCTGTATAAGATATTTACATCTTGCATTGCACGTAAGATTTGTGAACACATAAATCATAATAACATCCTGGCTGAAGAGCAGAAGGGGTGCATGAAGAAGTCTCAAGGTTGCAAAGAGCAACTTGTAATCGATGCAGTTACTATGGAACAAGCAGGAAAGATGATGCGTAACCTCTACATGACCTTTATTGATTACAAGAAAGCTTTTGATTCAGTGCCACATTCCTGGTTAATCCAAACCCTGAAGATATATAAAGTTGATCCTGCCATCATTATAAGTCTGCAACATATGATGTCCCATTGGGGGACCAATTTATTAATGTCTAATGGAGACACATGTTTGGAATCAGGATTTATTCAAATCAAAAGAGGTATCTTTCAGGGTGACAGCTTGAGCCCTCTATGGTTCTGTTTGGCGCTCAATCCACTATCATCATTGCTGAACAATGCAAAGTGTGGTTTTCCAATTAAGCACCATGGTATAGTCAAATATAAAATTTCTCATTTGATGTATATGGATGACATTAAACTATATGCATCCTCTGAGAGACACATCGACAATCTAATTGCAATTACTGCTTCATTTTCTTCTGATATTTGAATGTCCTTCGGATTAGATAAGTGTCGCACCCTCACCATTCGGCGTGGAAAATTAGAGGCCCGAGCATTTCAACTTGATGACGGTTGTTTCATAAAGCCTATGGAAGGTAATGAGACCTACAAATATCTTGGTCTCCTGCAATCTAATCGAATTGATCATAAAGGTATTAAAGATAGAACCGTAGCTATCTACAATCAACGCCTTAACAAGATTTTAAAATCAAAATTGAATGGAAAGAACACCTTTAAGGCTATTAATACCTATGCTATTCCTGCTCTGACATATACTTTCGGTATTATCAAATGGACGCAGACTGACTTGGAGATCATCCTAATTAGGACACGCACCATCTTAACAAAACACAGATGTCTCCACCCTAAGTCAGCTGTTGAGCGATTGACAATCACGCGTCAAAGAGGTGGACGAGGGCTCACGGACATTATCCAATTGCATGCAAGGCAAGTGAGGAACCTTCAGAGATATTTTCTGGGAAGACATGACTCGCCCATACATCAAGCCGCTGTGAAGGCAGATGACAAGTGCACACCGCTGGATCTTCTTCACGTAAGGGATATACAGTTAGCCACTGATGAGGAATGTTCAGCCATCAAGCTTCAGCAGTGGACGCAGAAAGCTCTGTACGGTCGTCATCCGTATGATCTTAACCAGAAACATGTCGACATTGATGCGTCGAACAGCTGGTTGACTCATGCGGACCTATTCACTGAGACTGAAGGATTCATGGTTGCAATCCAGGATCAAGTTGTGGCTACCAAAAACTACCTGAAATATATAGTTAAGACAAATATTCAGGATGTTTTTTTTTGTCGTGTAGCCTCCTGAGAGGCCGAGTGCAGGTCTTTCTAGGCGACGCCCGTGGGCGACCTGCGCGTCGGGATGAGAGATGGAATGGATGAAGATGAATGAAACTGGGCAAGGATGTGGAAGGAAGCGGCCGTGGCCTGTCAGAAGGTACTGTCCCAGCATTTGCCTGGTGTTGAAAATGGGAAACCACAGAAAACCATTTCAAGGACAGCCTACGGTGGGGCTCGAACCCACGCGTCTATCGAGTCAGCAGAGAGCTTGGACCCTTGACCTAACGCAGCGCTTTAGCCCGCGTAGCCACTACTGTCGGCTTCAGGATGATAAATGCAGAAGATGTCAACTAGAATCGGAAACAATTCAACATATCACAGGAGGCTGCCAAGCAATCTCCTGTACTGATTACATGAAAAGGCACAACTAAGTGGCCAAAATAATGCACCAACACCTTGCTCAAAAGCATTTATTATCTGATAATATTTTGCCTTACTATCAGTATGTTCCTGACGCCGTTTTGGAAAATCCCAGTCACAAGTTGTTATGGGACCGATCAGTTATTACTGATAAAACCATACCAGCAAACCGACCAGATATCGTTCTTGTGGACAAGGTGCAGAAGAGAACCTTCCTAATTGATATTGCAGTGCCCAATTCCCATAATCTGCAACAAACCTGCTGTGATAAGATCACCAAATATCTGCCTTTGGCTGAGGAAATACGGAAAATGTGGAGACAGGAAAGTGTAGTGATTCTGCCCATAGTAATTTCTTCTACCGGCATCATCCCCAAATTATTGGCTCGCAATCTACAAATATTGGGAATACATCCTGGTCTACATATCACCATGCAGAAGGCCGTCATCTTGGAGACCTGTTCCATTGTTCGCTCGTTTCTCAATGTGCCACCTTAAGAGAATTAGCCATACCGTCTTGCAAACAAGCCGACGATATGTTGATATGTCTCACTTATGTGGTGAAATGAATGTATAATAATAATAATAATAATAATAATAATAATTGAAGTATAGAAAATAATGAATATTGAAATAAATGAAGTGTTGAATTATAACGGTTCGATCTACGCGGTCCTACCAATGGTAAGGTTTGATCCACTGTTGACATTGGAATATAGTAATATAGGTTGAATGGTGATTAAATAGGTTTAATGATCCACAAAGTAAAATCATATAATGCCAATTTTGTACTGAAATATCTGTGTGAATCGAACTAAAACCATAAATCAATGAAATATCTGTGTGAATTGAAATGCAACCATAAATCGATGAAATATCTGTGTGAAAAACGTCATGTGTTACGAAATAGTACTTCTTAAGTGTCATAAAAATTCAATGTTAACTTGGGAAAGAAATGAGTTAAATATAGTTCTTAAACAACGAGTATGAAAGATATACTGTACTAGGAGTAAATCAAATTTGATCCAATTCACTAATGTAAAATGCGCCACGTGTAACTGGCTATGGAAAGTTTGGATTTATTGTGAAAATTATTATCTGAGACAATACAGTGTTAAGATTTTGTGTATAAAATGTGAATATAGTTGTAACAGGGGTGAACATCCACAGTGTAAATATAATAATAGGCATTTATTTAGAAGGAAATCCAGTGAGAGGAATAATTTGTTTTTTGTTGTCATTTTTAAAGCATCTCGTGAATGGACAGTATAATAAGAGATGGCTGAGATATAACTGTGGTTAAATGTAAAATCCAATTTAGGAAACAGTTTGGGATTTCCGTAAGTTCATTGTGTCGAAAGTCAGGACACGTAGAGGTTTTGACCCCATGATATTTTGATTGTTCACATGGTTTTTTTTTCTTCAACTTCATTGCACTTCAAGTCTTAATTTTAGAGGATCTCTACGTGTAGGGTAGGCATTGTCGCTTTATTTTTATTCTTGTATTATGTGCATTGCGAATAAATGCAGGATGTTTCCCATTTAATCTTCATACTGAGGCCTGAACTATTGACAACATAACTTCGTGTTGGTAATACCCATGAACCCTATCCTATTTCACGCCCTGGGATTGTAGAATCTCGTCCGCCCGGAGCATTTTTTGAAACCGAATTTATTTATATCGTTCAGGATTTTTGTTCACTTTTTTCATCGTTGTACCGTGCTCTTGTCAGGGGTTGAGGTGATGAGCCGGGCCGCCCAATACGAGACTGGGGTATCGGGCACAACGGCTATGACCTCTGCTTCAGTGATAGTGATGTTAGATTTCAAGATGATTTTGGTACGCCAAAATTGCATAGTGATAGCAAGGAAGTTGATGAGTGTCTAGTTTACTCAGTATATCTCGAGGGTATGGATGAGCCAGCTATGGGGCACTGTATCGAATGCTTTTCTATAGTCGATATAGGCCAAGAAGAGGTTACGTTGGTGCTTCTGTGTTTGGTGTATAATCACACTGTCAATGGTGAGCTGTTCCTTGCAGCCTTGGCCGCCTCTCTTACAACCTTTTTGCTCCTCTGTCAAGATGCTATGCTGGTACATATGACCATAAATGACATTAGTGATGACTGATGTGATGATCTTGTAGAGCGTCGGCAAACAGGTTATTGGTCTGTAGTTTGCTGGATTAGCTGTATCATCACTCTTAGGCAATATGTAGGTTCGTCCCTCGGTGAGAAAGTGTGGGAACTCTTCGGGATCATAGATTACCTGAGTTACAAGATCAGCTAATTTTCTGTGCGTGCTGGTTAAGATTTTGTACCAATAGTTCTGAATCTTGTCTGGTCCCGGAATTTTCCAGGTGTGTGTTTTGCTGATGGCTATTTGGATGTCCTTTTGAGCAATGACTAACTCTTGTGTTTGATTAATATGTGAGTGCTTCCCGTTGATTTTATGGATCCATTCAGCATCTTCTTTATGCTGCATCGGATTAGACCACACATTACGCCAAAAGTTGCTTATTTCCTCATCATTCGGTATTTTAGAGATCGTTGGTTCACGGCTGCCATAAAGATTCGCATAAAACGTTTTCTTATTAGCTCTGAAGAGTTAATTTTGTGTTCTCACATAACTTTCCTTGTATCTCTTGAGTTTTGCTGCTTGTACTGCTAGTTTTTGCTTGTAGTCGTCCATGATAGTCAGGATTTCTTGCTTCCCTATGCTTTTTATGATCGGAATTATCCTCATGATTTTTGAAGTGATCTTTCGATTTATATTATCTGAAGCATATTGTGTGAGCAGACCTATTACATTACGCAATTACATTATTTTATTATTGATTCATCGTTCCCACGGAGGTATTGTTTCTGTACTAGGACTGAAATTTTGGTTGCTGGGAACCTGGTTATGGAGTGATAACACAGTAACAGCTGAGCAGTAGATGAGTAAATGGAAGTCTGTTAGATTATCTACTGTTTCTAAGATTGCTTCCAAGCAATTTTTACATCCTCAATATATGTCTGCTATTATTTTTTAATCTTAGCTTGGGAATAATACTCCTTGAATTTGGACACTATCTTCCAATTTCATTAATGCTGTATGTAAAATGTTCATCGCATTTCTACGATCCTCCAGTGTCTTCCTATTGCCTTCAATTTTGACTACGGAAAGTTGATTACTTTCAGCGATACCTTGACGTGGTGTTGTGTCTAGGTTAACAGCAGGATGATCTTCATTGTTGGTCTCCTGCATGGGTTGTTATTCTGAGAGAACCCTATCTTTAATCTGTTGAATTTCAAATTCGCTTAGGAGACTGTTCCTTATTATGGTTCTACGCTGAACACTTACTCGCTGTTCTGTGATATTCAAATGGGGGTATTTACTTATAAATTTAGAATGCAGGGAAGTTCTATATCCAGTCAGAATTCTTTTCATGTCTGTAGCTAGGAAGTAGAAACGCATGACGTCTGTATTCATTTCACATGTCCATTGCATGCTTTGGCTATTGCGGCCAGCCTTGGTGGTTGCAAATGAATTCTGCAAAGCACTTTCAGCGGTGCTGATCTGTTATTATTTAGTAGTTTACCATTTTCTACAGGGCTCTGTATACAGGCCGTAAAAATTTGTTTGACATATTCAGCTCTGTAATGCAGCATACATTTCTCTTGCCTATATTTTCTAAAGGCAGTAATCTTGCCTTTCTTAAAGACAACCAGTGTTTGCCAAGTCAAGTGTTCTATTTCACTGTCTTCTCATTTAGGCCTACTTGTTTTCCATTCGCTTCACTTACTTTATGAATCTACGATTGGATTTCACATACCGACTTGTTTTTGACATCTTCTGTCAGAAATATAAAAGTGCCCTTCTGGCCTTCCTCTTGACATTGCTGCTTCAGGACTTGGCCACTGAGCGCAATTACGTTTTCAGGTTAGACTTATGAGTTCAGTCTTCACGCACCATTCTGTTCTTTCCTTCTGTGATAAGATTATCTGCCCTGTTTTAGGGTTTCAATCTTTCACAGTTTCTTTCAAACATCTTGGGCTGAGCCCCCAAGTGTTTGAAAGTAGTTTACTTCTTTTTCTAGCCTCTTGTGATGGAACTTTCACTCTTTTCCTTCAAGTATCTTGGGCTGAGCCTCCAAGTACTAACCCAATCCGTGACAGAGCTAGCAGTGACTTGGTGTTATGTGAAATTCAAATCAGTTATTCACTATTGTCTACAAACCTTTAAAATTATTCCAATCATTAATATTTATGAGATTGTTCTCCTGTTATATATATACAATTTAGATTGTTGTTTGTTACAAAGTGTTTGAATTATTGTTATATATCTATATATTTATTCATCCTCTTGTTATGCATGCAAATATTTATTGGCAATACAATTTCAAACTGTACAAGTAACTTGTTTTCCTTTCACATTTGCTTAGTTTACCTTCAATGCCAAAACCTATTTTTCATAAAGTTCAACTTAATTTTAACTCCAACCACCTCTTGGGGTTCTCTCCGATACGGGAGGTGTTAATCGACCGATCCTTCCTTACCATGCTTAAATATACAAAAATGCAAAAGTATATTTTATCATTTTAAATGATCTTGTCGACTTCGTCGTTACGCTGGGGTCTGGCGTTACGTTACGGTGACGGGACGAAATGTACCCAGATGCACTGAGGTGTGTGACGTCATAGTACTGCTTGGTGCATGTGTTCCCCGACAATCTCTACTTCGTTAGTATAAGACTAAAATCTCCGATTCTTGGATGTCACGGGTAATCTCGAGAACAACTGGATGGATTTTGATGCGGTTTTCACCATTCTGTAAAGGATATCTCGAGGAAAGATTCTGTAGAAAATAATTTATGTATGATCAAAGGAAGCCAAGCAGTAACGATTTCAGTGAAAAGGTCGAAAACAAACTTGGCGTCCGTGCGCTTCTTAAGCTTACGCTGGGCAAACTGTTAAGCATATCAATATACTATGAGCGTAAGAATTGGTCAGCATGAAAAGTTCTACAAAATAAGGCCGCGAGAGCATATCTCTATCTTCAATACATCGCCCACTATAAGTGTTTTTAGACTAGATGGAAGGGGCACGTCCCTCCACGCTCTGGTGAGCGTGACGGCATCCCGTGCGCTTGACGTTGCTTTGCCCTTGGTTTGCACTTGCCGTTCGCGAGTAATTTGAAACAAGATAAGCAAGATAAGTATTATGCAGATAATTTTCTAACATGTCAAGAGTCTTTGGCTTCGAGCGAAGCGATAAGCCTCCAGCCTTTCTAGCATTTGTAGCATTTAAAATGATACAAAGTCTAGTCTTTCAGACTGACTGTCACTTTTTTATATCTGGCATTGGTTATAGAGGTAGAATAATTTTCGTAACTTGGTTTTCACTGATTAGGTCACGAATGGCAGATTTCTTCCTTAGTTTGTTTTTCTCTCATACAAGTACAGAAGTGAGTAGCTAGTTTTTTTTGGTAATGTTATTCTGTTTTATTGGTGATTAAGGGCCAGAAAGATACTGGCATCTTTGTGGGTGAGATCCAGAAAGGAAGTTACCTTCTATGTTGATTTATTTCTGGTAAGCAAGGTCTAGATATGAATATCTCTGTTAATAAAATAATAATTTGGGGGGGGGGGGGGGGGGGGTGGAGGGGCATAATGTTCAAGTAGGCATTAGGGGGCCTGTTTCTCTGAAAGAAAGAAAAATAAAACACAGAATTAGAGATGAACATAATAATTTTGTGTCTTCTCCTTGCAAGAAATTCTGAAGAATTGTCGAATTTTATAACTTAAGCTCAGTTCGAACTGAATGGTTTTTTCTGGCAGTAGGCACAGAAAAGTGTACATGTCTATGTATTGTTTCTGTGTGTATATATATTAATTTTGTTAATAAACAGTTCCTGCAAATTGTTTTGTGTATTGGAATATTCGAATGTTTCCTTCCTTCAATCCCAAGTTTAGCCATATGCGATTAATCGATGTTGTGGTACATCTTGAATTGAAATACTGTTTCAAAGCCTCTTATTATTGATATAACGTTTACAGGAATGGAATTTAGCCCTGTCTGGGTGCGTCAACTTCCTAGTAAGTACACAGATGTTGCACCATTTTGTTCACTCGTAAAATGCCTACTACAACGGCAGGATTCGAACTAGTGGAGTGATAATTAGGCCAATTTAGTGGTAACTTTTCTAACTGTCAGTGAACTCCAAAATTAACATTTTTCTATCATCATATATATTATTTCAGTAGTATAGATCTCTCCTGCGGCGCTCACAAGCGACCGATCGTGACAAATGAGCATTCAAATGAAAGAAAATATACCGTATATTACCAGTGACGCATTGCACTCTAATTTCATAAATATCTATAATTTCTTTAAAAGTGACTTTTAACGAACTGTACGAAGTGTGCGATTTGCAGATACTGTTGCTGCAGGAAGATACGCTCCATAATTGCTGCCCACTTCTTATTTTGGCCGCTGTGACGCCTGTTTCATGTCATTTTAACATTCTGAGGTCTTTCCTTTACCATTTTGCATGGATTTCAGAAACAATAATTTAAAGGAATGAGTACCGGTACTCAAATCGTATAATTTCATAAATATCGAATAACCGGTGAGTGTTACGGCTAAGCTGTCAATCAATGGACTCAGGACACAATTGACATTAGCAGTGACGAATTGCATTCTAATTTCACAAAAATCAATTTTTGTAAGAAGTGTGGAATTTGCAAACACTGTTGCTGTAGGAAAATACGCGACATCATTGCTGTTCAGTTCACATTTTGGCCGTAGGGATGCCTGAAACGTAATTGGTGTTCTATAATCATTTGGTTCAAATTAAAACATAACAACCTTTCTACTTTAGTCTCTTTTTAAAAACCTAGCGGGGAAAGTGTGGCTTATGAACATGCGAGATTTCTCGCACGGGTCCGCTAGTAAATATGAATTTATATTCGCTATGGACTGACTGCGTGTGAAAGAAGCCGTCTGACTTGCTGCGGAAGCTGTAACGACCCTAAGCGTGACGTCACTATTGGAACCTTCACGGCCAACGAGAAAGACAGGCCATGGCGCGTAAACCTAATCCTTTTGTGACGTTCTGTGTGTAGTGCTTGATGGGTCATGAACCCCCCCCCCTCCCCCCCAAACGGAGACCAAATTTTTTGAAAACTCAAAAAACGAAAACACAATAATTTTGGCGACGTCCAAACCACAAGCTTGGTTGGCATTTTAAGTTGTGACTTTCTCCCTTTGTCGGTACCAACTCGACTTGCCGAACTGTAACGTACCTTGATATTTTTCTCGAAGCTCGATGTAAAATTCGCAAAACACGCCGTTGCAATTTTTACGAATATTTTTGGTGCGCTAAACGCATCAAATTCCTATCCATGTAGCATGCAAAAAAAAAAAAATCGGTCTGGTTTTGTACGTTTGGTTATTTTGTGATTGCGTTTTTAGTGAAACCATTTTTCTTAACAATTTGGATTCTCTGACCCCCTCCAATGTCGCCTCCGTAGCGTAGCGGTCAGCATGGTTAGCTGCCGCCCCGGAGGTCCTGGGTTCGATTCCCGGCTCTGCCACGAAATTTGAAAAGTTGTATGAGGACTGGAACGGGGTCTACTCAGCCTCGGGTGGCCCAAATGAGTAGAGGGGGTCCGATTCCCACCTCAGCCATCCTCGAAGTGGTTTTCCGTGGTTTCCCACTTCGTCTTGGGGCAAATGCCGGGATGGTACCTACTGTAAAGCCACGGCCGCCTCCTTCCCGCTTCCTAGCCTATCCATCCCAATCTTCCATCCCTTCCAATCCCTCATGAGGCCCCTGTTCGCTTTGCAGGTGAGGCCGCCTGGGCGAAGTGCTGATCACACCTCCCCAGTTGTATCCATCCCGACCAGATGTTCCAAGCTCCAGGACACTGCCCATAGAGGCGGTAGTGGTGAGTTTCCTCGCTGAGTCCGTGGGAACCACCAACCTAGAGGGTAAATTGGCTAAATAAAAAATAAAAAAATGACCCCCTCCAAAGCCAAACTCTAGATCCGCGCCTGATTATTATTAAATATGAGATTGAACAAAATAATTAACATATTTAAGGAGAGCAAATATTGCCAAAAGTGTGAAGTTCGCGGTGATAATTTGATGACTTATCTTTATATAAAATATTTAAATTCTCGTTACAATCAGATCGTCTACTAACATTTAGGATTTGTGCAGTTTATGTCATCTTTGCTACACTTTAAAAATAAAAACCTATTTAAGAACAAATTCTACCTATTAACCTAAAAAAACAGAGCGGCTTCGGTGGCGTAGTTGGTAGCATGCTGAACTGCTGTGCTCAAGATAGCGAGTTCAAACCCGGCCGAAGTCGTCGGATTTTTTTAAGAGCGTAAAAATCCTTCAGTATGCCTTCCTTCGGAGGGGAAGTAAAGCCGGCGGTCCCATGTCATAGATTTATGGCATGTATATGATCCTTCCACAGACTAAACTTGTGTGAAGATAAATTTCTAGGTTAGATTTCGTCGGAACGCTCTATCAAAGTTCCAACGTTCACCACTAGGTATCAATGGCATCTGGTAGCGAAAGTTGGAACTACTTGAAGTTGAACGGAACTTGTAGCTCAACCTATGGGTGTCCGCCAGAAGCAGCTACAAACTCGGGCTAGCCGAACATGTCCTCGAACAGTCCCGGCACTAAAAGCCATAGATAAATAAATAGATAAATAATCCAAAAAAACACACTTATTTTATGTTTCTGAAAACCTAAGATGACAATTTAAAGAAACTAACAAGATGTCCAGGAAAGAACATGTACTTTCTCCTAAATGTACGCCTATAGTTATAACTCCTTGCCCTTATCACCTCCTATTTTCTTGCTTTTCGAAGTGCAAAATGGCACACAACAGTATGACAAACTGGATTTGAGCAGCGCTGTTCAAACCATAGTTTGTAATTCCTCCAGCACTTTACAATTACATCAGCAAACACTCCAAACAACGTAGGAATTAAGCATATTAACACCGACTACTAACGATAATATTGAAACTTCGTTGGTCTAAACGTATCATTGGGACAAACACATTTAATATACCTACTGCACAGATAATTTTTAGTCGCGCCTATACTTGGCAGTGTGCTCTATCGGAAACAAGAGGGAATTTCTCAATTACACCGTAGGCATGGGTTCACTAACTGGCCGGTATAGAGCGCAGTTCGCATGTAGTAGGCCGTGGCCACAGATTACCTACTACTAGCCGTGGCTAGCGCCCGCATACTGTAGTTCAACTGGTTGCTACTAGATGTCACTCGTGCAGATCCGTTGGGGAACTTTGTTTTAATTAAATACCTTTCCATTGCAAAATTGTATAACGTCTCAGTACTAATATATATATACGATAATCAAGCAAGAAAATACAACTCTGATAGGATTAGAACCCGGTCGACCGGGTGAAAGACCAAAGCTCTAACCACAGAGCCAAACATGTTCTCCCAAGTTAAACGTTACCAATTGATTTATATACAACGTCTTAGCAAATAATGACTTTGACTAAACGATTTCTTCACTGGAGTATATTTCAAACAAAGTTCATTTCATACGAAGTTCATATTATTTCTATCAGTAGGCTATATTGCATGCAACATACTCAAATTAGTGAGATCAGCTACCATCTTGTCATGTAACCGAGACGGCTCAGCTTTTTAAAGTCACTTCTGCACTGAATGTTTTCAGGGATGTTCTTTAAGACTCTCTTCCTTGACGATGATTGAATCTTCAGTCTTTTGACTGGTTTGATGCAGCTCCTCCATGCCTCCCTGTCCTGAGCTAATCGCTTCATCTCTACATAGCTACCACACCCTACATCCAAGGCAATCTGTTTAACATATTCTAACCTTGGTCTACCCCTACAGTTCTTGTCCTCGTCCCTTCCTTCCATAACTAAGCTTGCTATTCCTGGGTGTCTTAGTATGTGTCCTACTAACCTATCTCTTCTCTTCATTAGCAGTCGTCAGAAACATCTCTCCTCTCCCACTCGTTTTAAAACCTCTTCGTTTGTAACCCTATCTACCCATCTGATCTTCATCATTCTCCTGTAATACCACATTTCAAAAGCTTCAATTCTCCTCTTTTCTGCTGCACCAATAGTCCAAGTTTCACTTCCATATAGCGCCACGCTCCAGACAAAGGCTTTCAAAAATGACTTTCTAATACCTAAATCTATATTCGATGTCAACAGATTCCTTTTTTTGTAGAAATGCTTTCCTTGCCTGAGCCAACCTACTTTTTATGTCCTCTTTGCTTCGTCCATCACTGGTTATTCTGCTTCCTAAGTAACAGAAGTCTCCTACTTCCTTCAGCTTTTCACCTGCCAATTTGATCTCCATAGAGGTTTCTGATTTATTTCGGCTGCATTCCAGTATTTTTGTTTTACATTTATTAATTTTCATCATGAATTCTTTCCGTAAGACGGAGTCCATACCAGTCAAAAACTCATTTAAATCCTCAGGCTTGTCGGCCAAGATGACGATGTCATCAGCAAATCTCAGAGTTGAAATTATTTCTCCTTGAATCTTCACTCCCACTTTAAATTTTTCTCCAATTTCCTTCATTGCTAGTTCAATGTAAATATTGAAAAGTATGGGTGGTAAGCTGCAGCCTTGCCTTACACCTTTCTGAATACCAGCTTCTCTCTCATGTCCTTCAGCTCGATTGACTGCCGTCTGGTTTCTGTATAGATTGTATATCACCCTCCTATCCCTGTACTTTATTCCAATAGATTTCAAAATGTCAAACAATTTAGTCCAATCAACGTTATCAAAAGCCTTTTCTAAGTCTACAAATGCCATGAACGTTCTCTTATCTTTCCTTATTCTACCTTCCAAAATCAGCCTTAGACTTAGTACAGCTTCCCTTGTTCCTACATTTCTCCTGAAACCAAACTGGTCTTCACCCAACTCCGATTCTATCTGGCTTTCAATCCTCTTGTAAATTATTCTAGATAGGATCTTTGAAGCATGAGTAACCAAGCTGATTGTACGGTAATCTTCTCATCTGTCAGCTCCCACTTTCTTTGGTATAGGGATGATAACATTCTTCTTGAAATCAGGGGGTACCTCGCCTGTCTCATAAATCATACGCACCAAGTGAAATAACCTGATCAGACCTTCACCTCCTATGCAGCGTAGCAACTCAATCGGTATATCATCTATGCCTGGTGCTTTGTTCCTGCTTAAGTCTTCCAATGCTCTGTCAAATTCTGATCTCAATATTAAATCTCCTTTTGCATCCTCATCAATTTCCTCCTCCCTTTCCATTACACGATTCTCAACCTCCTTTCCCTTATACAAACACTCTATGTAAGCTTTCCATCTCTCAACCTTTTCTTCCTTATCTGTTACAGGCTTTCCATTTGTGTCCTTAATATTACAGCACTTAGTCTTCTTATCCCCAAAAGTATTCTTAATCCTTCGATAAGCTGTGTCTACTTTTCCTAATTTCAGACAATTTTCTATACCTGCACATTTCTCTTTCAACCATTCTTCTTTCACTTCCTTGCACTTCTTGTTAACCTCATTTCTCAGACGTCTGTATTCTGCTTTCCCCTTTTCATCCCTTATATTCTTGTGTTTCCGCCTTTCATCCATCAATTCTAGTATATCATGAGTGATCCACGGTTTTCTACCTATTCTTTCTTTCCTACCAATGTTTTCTTCTGCGGATTTTGTTATTTCATTCTTCAAAAGTGCCCATTCGTCTGCAATTGAAGTTTGTTTAGGGTTTTTCATTAGTCCTTCCTTTATACTCTTCTTGAATCTTTCGTTTACATCCTTTACTTTCAGTCTGTCTATTGCCCACCTTTTTGGCTTTTGACTTTTCTTCAATTTCTTCAACTTTAATCTGCATTTCATTACAACCAGATTGTGGTCAGAGTTTATGTCAGCACCAGGATATGTTTTACAATCCAAAATCTGGTTTCGAAACCTCTGCTTGACCATAATGACGTCGATTTGGTAACGCCCTGTATCTCCTGATCTCATCCATGTGTAAATTCTTCTATTGTGGTTGTTGAATAAGGTGTTAGCTATGACCAACTCGTGCTCGGTGCAGAATTCCATCAGCCTGCTTCCTCGATCATTCCTTTCACCTAATCCGAAATCTCTTACTATCTTCCATTTTCTCCCTTTTCTTACCACAGCGTTCCAATCTCCCATTACTATAACATTTTCATCCCCCTTGATATACCTCAGAATTTCATCTATTTCTTCGTAGACCTTTTCAACATCCTCATCATCAGCTTGACTGGTAGGCATATAGACTTGTACCACTGTGGTGCACGTAGGTTTAGTATTGATTTTTGCTACAATAATCCGTTCACTATATTGCTCATAATATTCCACCCGCTGTCCAAGTTTCCTACTCAATGAGACCAACCCCTGCTTGGCCATTGTTTGATTTAGTGCTAATGACCCTATAGTCTCCTGACCAAAAGTCCTGTTCTTCCTGCCAGCGCATTTCACTAATCCCAACCAAATCCAACCTCAACCTATCCATTTCCCTTTCTAAGTTTTCTAACCTTCCACTTCCTAGCAGACTTCTAACATTCCACGCTCCGATCCGTAGAATGTCAGATTTCCTCTTTGTCACTTCTGTGATGTTAACCCCCTCTCGAGTAGTCCCCACTCGGAGATTCGAACGGGGGACTCGTTTACCTCCGGATTGAAATTTTACAAGGGAGGAGGCCATCATCACATGTAATTATGCATAGAGAGGTGCATATCCTCGGGAATAGCATTACGGCTGTAGTTTCCCGTTGCTTTCAGCCGTGCAGCAGAACGCAGTGTAGCCATTAGTTGGTTTATATTATCAATATCTTAACCGTCTATAAGTCTAGTAAAGAATTGATTTATTCTGAAAGGCTGCTACTCCCTTTCAGAATAAGTAAAGAGCAATTCTACTACAAAATACTAACCTTCTACTAACAATTAAATACCAAAATTCTACTAACGAAAAAAAAACTTAAGTTCCACCAACAACAAATACTACTACTAAAACATTCTGTCACCAGGCACACTCACATGCACCCTCACCCTCTCTTCCTTACTTCGACACAAACTTTTTGAAAATAAAAGTATTTTTGAATTTTCATGAATATTTCCAAATTAAACTAAAATACATTTTTAAACACGGACCTGTTAAAATATAACACACTTCGTATGTTGAAAAGTTCCGAAAAAGGAAAAGGAAATTTTGGCGCGGATTCAAGGGTGGGGTGGGGTGGGGGGGGTGGGGGGTTGACACGGGGGTCATGACCCCCCCCCCCAAACGGAGACCAAATTTTTTAGCAAACTCAAAAAGACGAAAACACAATAACCAGACAAATAAAACTTAACGAATTTTAACTGAAAAACAGTTTTTTTTTCATTTTATTCAATACAGAAAATATCTTTATCTGTTACAACTGTACATATTTACAACTTCATACCTGTTATATAAAAACGATTATATATAACAAAATCAACTCTTCGATTTTGTTTAGCAAACCTTGTGATTACCGATTCGATGTTTATAGTTATGTCACGATGAATGTGCAGCAATGCACGGATAGGGAAACAATTATGCCGACGTCCAAACTGCAAGCTTGGTTGGCAATTTAAGCTGTGACTTTCTCCCTTTGTCGGTACCAACTCGACTTGCCGAAACTGTAATGTACCTTTATACTTTTCTCGAAGCTCGATGTAAAAGTCGCAAAACACGCCATTGCAATTTGTACGAATATTTTTGGCGCGTTAAACGCATCAAATTTCTATCCATGTAGCTGCAAAAAATGGTCTGGTTTTGTACGTTTGTTTATTTTGTGATTGCGTTTTTAGTGATACCATTTTTCTAAACAATTTCGATTCTCTGACCCCCCCCCCCCCCCCAAGCCAAACTCTGGATCCGCGCCTGGAGTGCTTGATGGTGCTTGTACGTTTAAGTCGAGAGCAATTCATAAGCAGCAGAAATGCGATATTTTATATCAATCTTCTTGAAATGGACCCAGTTTAGATGTTCCGTGTGTTTTCAAGCACGATAAATTATATTTGATAGGTTTACAAAACTACGCCAGCTATAGATAACCTATTTACACGTTGAAGTTACTCGTAACAAAAATCCACTTGAACTAGGATTCAAGGATTTGTTGTGTCTTTAATATCTGCAACGAGTACAGTAAGTTGAGTTGTAGAGCTTGTGGCATTCGTTGTGAGTAACGTATGTGGACATGAGCAGTGACATCAGTATAATTAGATCAAAGAAACTTGCAGTGCAAGTATTAATTAGTTATTGTTGTTTCAAGGGACGGAACAGAAATTAATACGTTCATAGAAGAGATCCGAGGAATACACTCCCCACCGACTAACGACTCATATCGACACGTTCTATGAAGACAAGTGGTAAATGAATACCAGCATTTATACAGATTCAATGATGAAGACGAAGTGACTACCACACCGTCAGTAAGACGAAGACTATAGAATATTATTTTCGTGAATACCTTTCTATTACAAAAACTTTTGATACATTTATGTACATCGTTCAACTATAAGAGTTATACATGCATACATTGTCCGGCACTATTCATACAGTAGCTTTTCATAACCTTCCTGGACGCTTTGTAACCGTCAAGTAATTCCACAAAATTAACAATCAACCGCCAGGGAAAGATAACGTACTCCTGAAAAGTATTACCTTGTGATCAACTACAACGATTAAGGATAAGTGATCTTCTGGTTCTATTTAGAGTAATGAATGAAAATCCACAGCCTGCTTCCAGTCTCCGACCGGGTCAGGAATGGAATGAATGAAGCCCCCATGTAGCGGCGAGGATAGGAACTGTGCCGGCTGCCGAGGCCTGACGCACTCCTCTGGGGCAATGATTAAATGAATGACAGATGAAATGAAATGATAGTGGAGAGTGTTGCTGGAATGAAATTGTGACAGGGAAAACCGGAGTACCCGGAGAAAAACCTGTCTGCCTCCGTTTTGTCCAGCACAGATCTCACATGGAGTGACCGGGATTTGAACCACGGACCCAGCGGTGAGAGGCCTGCGTGCTGCCGCCTAAGCCACGGAGGCTTGACAGAGTAATGAATAAATTAGTAAATTGTGGCTAAGTATTGGACGTCATAAGATTGATCAGTGTAAGACTTGAGCTGTAATTACCATGTATGTTTTGCCAGAAATCATAGTAGTGTTGGGTCAATGCTTTTTACAGTGTGTTTTCTGATATGGTATGGGTTAAGTATTCTGTGATTTCAGCATCTTGTAGTTATGTTCCCGTCATACATAACTCTACCGGAATTGGTGCAACAGCACTACATTGATGATGTCACGAAAGCGCACCAGGGCCAGTATTTCTCGTGACACTACATTGCTGACGTCACGAAAGCGCACCAGGGCCAGTATTTCTCGTTGGCCGCGAGGAACCTTGCCTGGACATTACGATGGCAGTGATGTTGTTGTTTGAGTCTTCAGTCTTTTGACTGGTTTGATGCAGCACTCCTGAGCTAATTGTTTCATCTCTACATAGTTACCACACCCTACATCCGAGGTAATCTGTGATGTAGTGATGTAGGGTTATCTTATGCGGAACGTTTCCACCAGATGCCATGACTGTTCTATGTGGGACTCCATTAATTTGCCTTCCGTTGACATTCCTTACACATCGAATTTGAAGAATAACAAGGTGATAATAAGCAAGACCAACTACAATACTCAGACCTTAATGCAGGTCTCGAAAGTGTGAAAATGGCGTATGCTGAAGCCCCGGCATATTGTTTGTTTACATTCGTTGCTGGGATACACTATTCAGCTTTGATTAGCTTCGTTTGATGAAAGTTGGGATAAACTGTCGCTCATCTGTAATTTGTAGTGTCTTCTGTATGTCTGTAAAGTCCAGTTTGCGTTAATGTACTGCAATCGTATGTAAATATGTCATAATACGCTTAATATGGACTGGTTCGTTTGTGTGATGATTGTCCAGTGAACCGATGGCATTGTGTCATTTACTTCGGATGTTGAAGTACCTAAGACTTAAGCATAATAGAAGTGTCTCAAGAATATACACCGCAATGATTTTCTAGTTAGTGACAATACAATAATAGCTTAGTACACTTCAGAAGTGTCGAACTTGAACGCTCAGCAATATGTGCCTCTGTAAACCCTTACAGTCTGGTAGATGTTCTACACTGCCTTGTATACGCGCCAAATAATACAGTGAACTTCTGTTTTATTGGTTAAGGAAGATGTTCCCCATGTGCCAAACAGTGAACTCATTGTGTTCCGTCATTATTCATACTTTTGTGAGAGGAGTCATAGTGATGTGATTGTGCTAGGAGATCACAAGGATTGTCTAGCAGCCAGAGTTGTTGCTTTCTTAGCACCACCCAGGGGTCACGTGTAGGGTACTTTCAGGTTAAACCTACGGACGTGAAGCAAAAAGTGATGTGTAATTGCCATACGATTAATAATAATACTTTTGTGATTCTTACAGCTTGCAAGTTATTTTTTATTATGATGTGTGAAATAAAGTGTTGTGATTACCTTGCCAATTATGTACTTGTATTGCGAGATGGTGTGCCGCGATAATTCCGTAAGAGGTTAGTTAGTTAGTTAGTTAGTTATTGTTGTTTTAAGGGGCGGAACTACGAAGTCATCTGCCCCTATCCGTAAGAGGGAGATAGTGCTTTCCAACCTATAGTACTTTACTAAATCAACTATTTCCAGCGTACAACTATTCCAAACGGTAACAGCGAATGTTTAATAGGTTAGATGGTAACATATTATCGTGTCCCTTGTGTGTAGTAATCTCCATAATTATGTTCTGATATCCACACGACGACTTCCTTGCATATTTCAATCAACTAATTCGGCGTGAGATGTTTTACCCGAGATTTTAGACATTTCCACGAGAGGTCTTAATTGAATTGTATCTCTATGGCGTTGGTTCGATTATTTCAGGCAATTATTCACATTCCGATTGTGTACACAAATACTCTGCATGTGCTGGGACAGCACTTCAGTAACCGGGTACTTTCTTCTCTCCTACTTCAGTCTGTTTGGTTTTTTGCTATTAATATTAATCTATAAATACTGTACTTAAATACAAATCGTGATAACTCGCCAAAAAGCTTCTTATTCAACCACAGAAACAGTGAGACTATTGTAGCTGCCCCTTGGGTGAAGACGAAGAAACCTATAATTCGAGGCCAGCACTATATAGATAAATTAATTCAGGTAAGTCTAAATTATTGATGCATATTTCTTCGGAACCTAGTCTCGTCTTGTGATATCTTTTATGCTCTTAGGTGAGTAAAATAATAATTGACACGAACTGTGACAAGCCCGATGACATGATCTTAGCTATTGGTGGGGCAACCATCGCCGCCATGTTTTTTCTACATTAAGGTCTGAGGATTGTAGTTGGTCTTGTAATAGGTTACTATACACTTAATTTTAAAGAGTTTGTAACCGCATATTGTGTGTTATTTATTAATACTATTTGAACTAAAGACCAAAGTGATCCCACATAGTACCTGTGCGCTATCTGCTGGTGCAAGCAAATAGCTTAAATATAATAATAGTGGAAACTCCCGCGAGAAACTTGTATATTCTGATTTAGCACCAACAGATAGCGCACAGGTACAATGTGGTGATGTAGCCGAGATGCGATCCAGCTGGCAGTGGAAACACCTTCAATCATCTTTGGATATTGTGAATTGTTGTCATTATTTTGGTCATTATTCTTACATGCAGGGGCGGTTCGAGTGGGGGGGTTGGGGGGGTGTCTCACCCCCCCCCCCCTCAGGTATTTTCTCAGTCGGCAAATACGACATCAGTCGGCAGTCGGCAAAACCTGAAGAAGTCGTAACATTTCCCAAAACAGCATTTAAAAAAGCAAAACGGGGCATGGTCATATAAGATTTGGTCCGATGTCTTAACAATATATTTATTATACTGACAGTCGGCATTTTTACCGAGAGTCAACACAAACGGACGATGCAATAATTTCGTGCAGGCAGGCAATAGCCCAGTGCGGCAAGAGGAAGAGTCGGCAAAATAACCATTTTAAAAGTTTCACTTCCAGTCCTCGGTGCACCTACTGCCACTTGCCATTTCGTTTCTGTGTATGGAAACTGAAGAAAGAATGACAGATGAGCAATATGGGACCAAAGACAAGGGATGAACTCATCGGCACGTTCCTGGGTGGGAGTAATACCCCGCGTTCATTATGCAGAGCGACTCAACTTCACAGCAAAGCGAGCCCAGCATCTGTGCCATGTGGCTAGACAAAAGGTGTTGGTGAGCGCATTGATAACTTCAGGTCAAGCCAACTCATTGCGATGTTGTCGGAGGAATGTTATGACCTGCTACCGCTTGTCTCGGCGCGTCCTCACATATCCGCTCTATTGTGACAAAATTGACAGGTTTATGGTTCCTAGGTTCCTCAAGGGGTGGAGTGCTCACTATGATCAGTGCAGTGGTCACTGAGAATGAGCGAAAGCAGTCGTTTCTGAACCAGCAACTTTTACAGTGATAACTACAGGGTCTTTCACTCAAAGTGCGGCCGGCCCAGCGCTCTAGGTAGAACGTGTAGCTATAAAGGTTAGACGAGCAGCGCGCTGCTGTCACAGCATATGTCATAATTAAGATAAGGAAGGAAGTGTTGTTGGATTGATGCTCCGGACTCTCGACCCTAAGCTCAGTGAGCTGCCTCTACGCGCCGCGCTGCCGGCCGCACTTTGAGTGAAAGACCCTGTAGGTGCAAATACAGTGGCAGTGGGACGTGAGTTTTCGCCGGCACGGAACATTTTCACGAGCATCGCATACCCATGAAACGTACGTAATAATAATACAATAAATACATGCATATTTTCAGTCATGTTTATATTTAATTGTGTTATCAAGAAAAAATACCCGATAAATCCATAAAGGTCTACCTTTGAGGGGGGTGAGTTGTTCTCTTTTAAACCATCTTTTTTATTTAAATAAAACTTACAGAGTGTTTTAAAACCCAGTGACAAGAAAACCGGGGCGGGGTGGAAGAGACAATAATGCCCATCGGGTAGCTAAGGTAAAATTAAAATCAAAATCTACCGTTGAGACATCGCCTACCGTTGAGCCATTTACCACCGTTGAGCCATCACCCATCGTTAGCCATCATCTACCGTTGAGCCATCATCTACCGTTGAGCCATTGACCACCGTTGCTCATCGCGAACCACCACTATCCCCCAACACATCTGACGTTCGCAAGTTACGAGCAGCTGGAACTTCATCGAATGCCGGTTGTAGTGGTGACGGTCCTACACCGCGTAGTAGCGAATTTTCGTGGATTGTTTTTTCTGACCAAGTTAGTGAGTATATAACGCATTTCAAAAGAGTTGAAGGTATTTTGAAAACAACAAAAGAAGACGCTATTCCGAACACAAAACTTTTTTATGGTAGAAATGATAAGACTGCTTATCCAGAATCCACGATTAAGGCGGTCAGTTGCTTCAACGAGCGGGAGAGGAGGAAAATAACATGCGTGCAGACTCAGTACCTTTTCAAGCGGGCGATTTACCTGTTAATCGCGATCCTGCAAAACGGAAAAGAATTATCACGGGAAACGAACGACTGTACCTGACTTCACTTGGGGCCTTCAAGACAAAAATTAGTGTATTTCCAGCAAATCCAGACATACCAGAAAATAAGCCGGCCTGGTATACGGATTTTCCCATGTTGAAGTATGGCATTGAAAAAGACGCGGTGTTTTGTTTTGCCTGTGGCTTATTTCCAAACGGACGAGGAAGGGCGTCCGCAAGTGAAGAATGGTCGCACGCTGGAGTATGTCAGTGGCTCAAATTGAAAAGTCGCGGAAAGAAGATAAAGGGCAAATTACAAGAACACTTCACTTCAGAAGCTCATCAAGCAGCTATGACAAATTTGTGCCACTTTGTCAATGCACAAGGCCACGTAGGCGTTCTCCTTGATAAACATTTACGGACGATCGGAATTGAGGAAGAACAAGAAAAGGAGTTCCACTAAAAAGTTATCCAGATACTTATTGACACTGCAAGAACCCTTTGTCGGCAAGGTTTGGCTTTCCGAGTTCACGAGGATGGAATCACTCAAGATAATGGAAACTTCACGCAAATTGTGAAGTTACTTTCACGTCATAGTCCGGTCATGAATAGGTGGTTGGAAGAAGTGAATACGCGGAAGCACAACATTACGTATATGAGCAAGGACTCTCAAAATGAATTCATCCGTCTACTTTGAGGGAAAACTCGTGAAATAATTGCAGAAGAGATCAAGAACGCCGGTATGTTCTCCGTTATAGCAGATACTACTCCCGATATGTCACATAAAGACCTCCTCGCGTTGAATATCCGATACGTCGTCGAAAAAGATGAAGAGCTCGTTCCTGTGGAGCGTCTTTTAAAAATAGACGCTGTTTTAACAAAAAAAAAAAAAAGACTGGAGAGGAGTTGGCTGAAAAAATATTTTTAATTTTAAATTCAAAAGAACTTTTACTTCCACTCGATAAACTAGCATTTCAATCGTACGACTTTGCTAGTAATATGTCTGGCATATACAACGGCACTCAGAAAAAGCTATCAGAGAAGTGCAAAATATATATTCCGTACGTTCCATGCCAAGCTCACAGGTTAAACATTTTCGTAGAGACAGCTTGTAATGCTAGCGCACTTATACGAAAGTTTTTTGACACTCTTGAAGCATTGTAGGTTTTTTACGGGTAGCACGAAACAACATTTAAGCTTGCAGAAAGAGCTGGATAAAATTGAACATTCACTTCAACTTAAGAATTTATCAAAAACAAGGTGGACTGCGCGCGCCGAATCGATGAGAGCTGTTTCTACGTCTTATGAAGAGATAGTCACAGCATTGGAAACGATGAAAACCTAATTCGATTCAGAATTTGACAGTAAAACCCGAACTTTTGCGTCAGGCTTGCACAAAACGCTTCTACTTTGATTTTATCTGCGGCATGTACTTTACCAAAAACATCATGTTAAAAATTAAGAACGTAACCGAGCTTTCAGAAGCGGAGGAGCTGAATGTAGTAGACGCGATGCAGCTGATTCAGCGCGCTTTGAAGTCTTTTGAAGATATCAACGACGACGGCAAGATGGACGCATTAATAAAGAGTGCATCGTGATTAGCGAAAAGTATGCAAGTAAATGCGGAGGAAGACTTCTTAAAGCACCACAGGACCCGGCGACTTGCAAAGAAGTATGACGTGCATGCTGAAACGACACCAGAAATTTATTTTCTTGCATTCTACAGAAAGGATGTGGATGTACTTACTACAAGCGTGCAAGACAATCTCGCAAAACTAATTTATTTGCTAGAGCTATTCCACATAATTATCAAGATACCCGCTGATAGAAAAAAACTGCACCATCGAGCGCGTCCGATCTATAAAGCAATCACACTCGAAAATCATCCTTCACGATGAAGAGCGTGTGCTGGCTGAGCTTGAAATCCTGCTCGATGCCAGTCAACAGTGCTCATCTTTTAAAGAAATCGCAAATGTTGCTGTGGCTTACAAGTAAATCGACTGATTTTTAACATCCCCAGTGTCTTTTGCTTCTTCCGAACGGTCCTTCAGCAAGTTGAAGCTCATTTACAATCATTTGCGGACATCGATGGGTGACGACTGCTTAGACTCCCTCATGATGTTGTTTTCAACGCAAGATAAGGTCGACGACATTGAAATTACGGAGATAGTGGAAAAGAAGTCCTTGTTAAAACATCGTAGAGTACGGTTTTAGAAAGAATAACTAGATTTTCTTTAATTCTTGTAATATTTAAACACTTATTTTGTTCATTTATCAAATTTTCCCGCGATTCAAAATTCTGGAACTAATAAAATACATTTTAAATGAAAGCCATTCATTAATTATATTTGTCTTGTGTATCGTTTGCCCCCCACCCCACCCCCCTCTCCACCATCCCCCACTCCCTTCCGTTGCTCAGTTTTTAACCGTATAGTCGGCAATGTTAAACAGCCAGTCGGCATTTTTTTAAATTCTCACCCCCCCCTAGATGTACAAGGTCGAACCGCCCCTGCTTACATGTTGTTTTGTTACGTCGAAGAGAAAATGATTAGCAGGATATTTGTGATAATGCTTCTTGTTCCCTATGTTTGGACTCTTTATGGCTCTTATGAAAGAGACTACCTTTGAGAACAAACAAGACCGTTGGTTGTTGTTGTGGCGCCTAATATGAACTGTAGTGGAGTTCTCATACACATGAATTGGACCATGACCTCGGCCCAGTGCTTTTTCTACTATCCGCAACCTCACGAAGTCAAGTTGATAATTTCCACTGCAGGTCGCTATTATGAAGACCATCGTGAAGAGGATTACAAACGTCAACGGGGCGTACAAGTACGCATAGTGAGGAAAATATACTATCAAGAAACGCAAAATGTTCCCGACGGAAGCGGAAGAGAAGTTGCCTTGTTATATCATTATGTCATAGAAGACAGACAACCCCATTATAACTATTTCCTGTTGGCTAAATTACTTAGAGGACCTTTTCCAATAAGTGAAACCCTGGAGAAGCACATTTGCCATACAGGGTCATATGGTTTCAACGGCACAGGAACCTTTCCCAATTCTAGGATTCTGAAGACGTACATGCCACACTCCAGATACTGTCGGAAGTACACCAATGCACCCATTTATAAGGAACTCTGTCTTAAGCGAAATACCCATGAAGGAACTTGTTTCGGGGGATGGGGTTCACCTGTACTATGCGTTAGAGACAGAGTACTCGTCGCGATCAGTTGGAGAAACGTGCACATAAATGGAAGCTGGGCTAGACCCTACCACTGCGCCAGAGGTGACGTTATAGAATTATACGTTTATACAGCTGCCGTATATCGATACATTAAATACTATATTCCTGAATTGAGGGCACCTGATCACACGTGGCTCATGCTCGGTTTCGCTTGCGGTACAGGTTGTTCTCCAAATTCCACTCTTATTTTCGTAATATGTTTGTTTATGCATGAGATCTTATAATTATTTTACTGTCGATATTAAGATACGGAACAAGAATACTGACTGGAAACTTGACTGAAAAATAAAGATAAATGGAACTGAAACAAAAAACATGTGGGATCATTCTTATCTTTATTGTTTGTGTAAGTTCGTTGCTGGGATACAATACTACCTTCGTTTGATGAAACATGGGATAAACTATTAGTCCAGTCGACAGGTTGGAAAAAGTGGGGTTGGGTGGAAAAAGGTCGGAATTTAATGAAACATTGGGATGTTGTTCAGGGATGGTTAATTAACATTTTCTCAAGTTTTGGACCACGAGGACCCTGTGCGTAAAGAGGAGGGGGAAGGAAACTGCAAAAGTTTCGACCTTCCTCCGGTTTTTCCTCAATAACGTTTTTCCCTTACGTACTACGGCAAAAACATTCTTATGCTATTTTTGTAGAGAGTTAAATTTACTATAATTTTGAAGAATCAAACATGTTTGTATGTCAATTCGTTACCGAGATATGGTTTCAAAAATTATGTAATTTTTCAAAATTCGCTAAAAAATGCCCAAAAATGCAGAATTCTACCTTATTTCTTCGGTTATACCCGAATTATGATGAAATGTTGTTTTAATTATGGTTCCTGGTTAAAATCACCTACTTTGGAAACCCACACCCCACCCCCGCTCCCCCTTCATCCACCCAACCCCAATTCACAAAAGCTAATTTTCTTCTGTGATGAAAGCCAACCATATTCACATCATGTTGTTATTGATATTAGTTACTTTTCGGATCTACCTCCCCCTCTCCCCCCCACCCCTCCCACTACATAATTATATTCCAGGTCAGGTGAAATAGAACTGTTCGCTGATGTTCATTCAGAGACATGGACATTGGGAAACTGCGCGCATGGTTCACTGAACACCCCCACCCCCCATTCTTTCACATCCAGGAGATAGTTTCTCTGAGCACAGGAATCATTGGTCATGGCGAAGAGAACTGTCACTCAGCACGAGAGATAGGCATATCATTCATAAAGAAAGTGGGGGGGGGGGGGATTTTGAAGAATTGAAACTGAAACGGAATGATATGGTTGTGACTCTCGCTTCCGTTTCCTGCTTGTTGAATATTGCTGGTAAAAAATAACTGGCAATCCCCTCACTCTCTTCCAGCGTGTCTGCATTGTCAAAAAAATCTGAAGATGATCTTAAAAGAACTCATGAAGTTTGAGCTCGCATCCTTCCCTATGTCTCCCTTCACTGAGGAGGGAATGCGCAAGGGAACGAAGTCTGCAATGTACTCACTCTTCACTCACATAGAGGAAGTCAACCTTGGTTGATGTGATTGATGGAGGATACCTGTTACATAAAGTGGTGTGGAACAAAACTCCCACAACCACATTCGGGATGCTGTGCTCTACGTACAACTATGTGCAGAGACACTTTGGTAGCAATGTGATTGTCGTGTTTGATGGATACCTCCAGGGCTTCCAACCACTCACTCGTCCAAAAATAGTGAAATAGTGAGTGTTTTTTTCTTGAAAAAGGCGAAAAAGAAGTGAGTTTTTGTATGAAAAAGTGAGTAAATAGTGAGTAAATTCATAGCATTATTCGCTTTTATGGCCGTATATATCTATATATATATATATATATATCTATATATATAAATCAATGTACGAGATAGTATGTATGTGAGTGTGTATGTCTCCTATGCGTTCATACACCACCCATCCGATTGCACTGACACTTGGGTGAGATGTTGATTACTCTCCAAGGAAGATTTCTGGCTTAGTAAATCCATTTTACAATAGGCAGCGCACGAGTAGATTCAGCAAATGAGCGACGACGCGCGAAGCATTTCGACACAGTCCCGTATTTGTTCGTAAACCTTTCATCCGATTGTGATGAAACTTGGGTGAGAAGTTGTTTCCACTCCAGGGAAGGTTTCTAACTTAGTAAATACATTTCACAGTAGATAGCGCACGAGTAGATTCAACAAATGAGTGACGACACGCAAAGCGTTTCAACAAAGTCCCGTATGCATTCATATACCATTCGTCCGATAGCTATGAAACTTGGGTTAGATGTTGTGTACACTTCAGGGAAGGTTTCTGGCTTAGTAAATCCACTTTACAATAGGCAGCGCGCGAGTAGATTCAACAAATGAGCTACGACGCACGAAGCGTTTCAACAAAGTCACGTATGCGTTCATATACCATTAGTCCGATAGGGATGAAACTTGGGTGAGATGTTGTGTACACTCCAGGAAAGGTGTCTGGCTTAGTAAATCTACTTTACAAATGGCAGCGCACGGTTAGATTCAACAAATGAGCTACGACGCGCGAAACGTTTCAACAAAGTCCCGTATGCATTCATATACCATTCGTCCGATAGCTATGAAACTTGGGTTAGATGTTGTGTACACTTCAGGGAAGGTGTCTGGCTTAGTAAATCTACTTTACAATAGGCAGCGCACAATAATTAGATTCAACAAATGAGCTACGACGCGCGAAGCGTTTCAACGAAGTCCCGTATGCGTTCATATACCATTCGTCCGATAGCGATGAAACTTTGGTGAGATGTTGTGTACACTCCAGGGAAGGTTTCTGGCTTAGTAAATCCATTTAACAATTGGTAGCGCACGAGTAGATGCAAAAAATGGGCGACGACGCGCGAAGCGTTTCAACAAGGTCCCGTATGTGTTCATATACCATTCGTACGAAAGCAATGAAACTTGGGTGAGATATTGAGTACACTCTAAGGAAGGATTCTGGCTTAGTATATCCACTTTACAATAGGTAGCGCACGAGTAGATTCAACAAATAAGCGACGACGCGCACACCGTTTCAACGAAGTCCCGTATGTGTTCATACACCATTCGTCCGATAGCAATGAAACTTGGGTGAGTAAATACATTTCACAGTAGATAGCGCACGAGTAGATTCTACAAATGAGTGACGACACGCAAAACGTTTCAAGAAAGTCCCGTATACATTCATATACCATTCGTCCGATAGCTATGAAACTTGGGCTAGATGTTGTGTACACTTTTGGGAAGGTTTATGACTGAGTAAATCCACTTTACAATAGGCAGCGCACGTGTAGATTCAACAAATGAGTTACGACGCGCGAAGCGTTTCAACAAAGTCACGTATGCGTTCATATAGCCTACCATTCGTCCGATTGTGATGAAACTAGGGTGAGTTGTTGTGCACACTGCAGGGAAGGTAAATCCATTGTACAATTGGTAGCGCGCGAGTTGATTGAACAAATGAGTGATGGCGCGCGAATCGTTTAAACAAAATTCCGTAAGCGTTCATATGCCATTCATCCGATTGCGATGAATCTTTGATGATTTGTTGTGTACAGGCCAGGGTAGGTTTTCGACTTAGTAAATCCATTTTACAATAGGTAGCGCACGAGTTGATGCAACAAATGAGTGACGACGCGTGAAGTGTTTCAGCAAAGTTCCATCTGCGTTCATATACCATTCATCCGATTGCGATTAAACTTTGGTGAGTTGTTGCGCACTCTCCCACAAATGTTTCAAAATTAGTAAATCCATTTTACGATAGCTTAGAGGCAGTTAACGGAAATTGAAGAAAAAATTGTGTATCCAAAAGCACTTCAAGAAACCAAATTACAATGCCAACACTTTGTTTGATTGGCATTGCAACGCATGCCGGGTACAGCTTGTGGTTCATAATTTTAACATTTGTTGATATATGTAGGCGCAATTAGGGGGGACTTGGGTGGCTAAACTCCCCAAAACCAACCATAGCACCCAAAAATGGACAAAACTGGATTGAAATAGACAAAATTTTTAAGAATGTGAATCTGAAAAACAAATTAGCCCCCCAAAAATATCAACCAAATTGCACCTATGTTAATATCTCTTAGTACTGTTTGTGATTTTTCATGTAGTTAGAGGACACTAGGAAATAATGGATAGGAAAATCAATGCAACACTCAAGAAATTTAAATCGTAAAACAAAAATATAAATTTGAATTTTGTTAAAATTTTCGGCGATTGCTGCTCGGCTGTGGTATTGCACTATGGAAGCTTTTCATGCTTTCTGGCCGCCTGGCTCGCTGCCGGCAGCGCGCTCAGGCACCGGTGGCAGAAAAACGAAATACCCTTTTATGGGTATACTTTGGGTCGTTTCTAGCTATCTGATTGTGCACGAGACCATTTTTAACGCAGAATGTGACCAGTTTTGTAAGAAAAAGTGAGAATAGTGAGTAATTTTATCAAATAGTGAGAAAAGTGAGTCGCTGGAAGCCCTGGGATACCCCACTAACGCCGGCTATCAAAGCACCAAAGCCGCAGAACAATCAGCAACCAAAGTCGTGTTCTCATCTCCCAAGGTGACCATAGCACATGAAAAGTTCTTGGCAAACGATCACAATAAGAGCGCATTCATTTCGATGTTGATGACACGAATGGCGGATGCTAGCATCGAAGTGAAGCAGGCATATGAGGCCGCCAACGTGATGATCGTCAACACCGCCATATCCAAGGCCAGCGAATTCGACAGTCATCATTACTGCTGAAGATGTGGACATACTTATTCTGTTGACAGCATTAGGTATGTCCACAAAGAACATCTATCTTCAGAAAAGTGGAAGAAGCAGTGGTGCCAGTGTCCTCTACTCGCCAAGTTCCTGCTCCTTTCTCCCCAAGGACATACTTTTCCTCCACGCAGTGAGTGGTTGTGATACCACGTCAGCACCGCATGGATTGGGGAAGAACAAAATTTGCAGCACCTACTTGAAGAATACCTCCATCTCTGCAGCAGTGGCTCCGTTTCTCTCACCAAACGCTAGTCTTCAGCAGATCAGCGACGCTGGAGGAAAGTTTCTGGTAGCAGTTTATGGAGGCGACATTGACAATGACGACCTGCGGTACAGATTATTCACACGATCAGAGACGAAGGCTAAATTGCAATTAGTCCACCTACCTCCAACAAGGGGCGCTGCCAAGTACCACTCCCTCCGCACTTACCAGCAAGTACAGGCGTGGTTAGGCAATGAACTTCTCCCATCAGTTTGGGGCAGGAGCCTAACCACGCGAGGGGTACTACCAATCCCCACAACCAGAAATGTTGCGCCGGATAACAATATGAAATGCGGCATAAGGACATTTTGATTAATAAAACATAAACGTCAACATATCAGTAGTAGAACACATCTTAACGGAGTATAAAACTTCGATTCTAGTAGACATTACATACAATATATTACGCGTTATACCTTTCGTCATAAGATAAAAAATGGAGTACCATGGTGTCTTACAGAGATAGATGGAAACCTGGTGGTCATAGCTTGAACTACTTTTGCCATGGAGAAAATGGAGTGGCATGGCTTCTTACAGAGATAGATGGAAACTTGGTGATCTCGTCCACGGCCGATTGGATGCGAGCTGCGCTCTATACCAGCCTTGCCATTCCCTCCCAGTTAGATCCCATGCATAACGTGTAAACAATTTCCTCTAGTTGCCGATATAACGCACTCCCACCCAAGTATAGGCGTGATTAGTAAACAGCTGTTCAATAGGTTTATTAAATATGTTTCTCACAGTGTTACGTTTAGAACAACGAAGTTTTGTTTCAGTTTCAATTCTTGTAAGTAGTCGGTATTAATAAACTGAATTCCTACGTTGTTTGGAATGTTTGCTGATGAAATTGTAAAATACTGGGGTAAATTATAAACTATGGTTTGAACGCCGCTGCTCAAATCCAGTATGTCATACTGTTGTTTGTCATTTTGCATTTTAAATAGGAAGAATATAGGATGTGTATAATTACGTAGACTATAGAAAAACTACGTTGACATTTATCTTAATAACAATCTATTATCAAAGAGAACAAAACGTATCTACAATGACATTACATATGCCAGTTGCTAGTACTGATGGTAGATGTCGCATTCAACTACCCTTAGTCCCCCACAGGAAGTGTGCTTTCATTTCTCGAGTTTACGTGAGACAGAGTTAGGTGAGATGATTGTCTTACGTGATTTCCGGAGATAACTTTGCTCCGGACACAAAAACTTCTTCGTCTGTTGTGTGTAGCCGTCATTTTGAGAGTCCCGCGCCGTAGTTGTGATCGTTTAATCGTACACCACGGCTGCGAGGGCAGCTGTAGCAAGTCCAGACATCGTAGGTTCAAAACTATCCTGAGTGTTGTTTTTTCTACACTCTGTCCAGGAAAATGCCGGGATAGTACTTAACCACTGCTATAAAACGCACATGATAGGGACTTCTTTGCCTCTGATATTTACGATGTGTAGTGTAGTGAGCTCTTTGGAAAACATTTGAAGTGTTCGTGTTGTTCGATGTAGGAGAATGTAAATAGTTTGGGAATAATAAACTTGCAGCCAGATTGATACATTACACGATGATATCCAATTAACTACGGAATCAACCGTCCAGTGCATATCCATAAGTATCTTTTGAAAAATGGGTATCATAATGTTTTTTTGCGATTCTGTTGAATCATTCTTCAGTACATCCCCCAGGGGCTCACGACTAATGGGATGTGGGTTTGGTGACCATGGGACCCCAGCTGAGTGCGGTATTGCTTTCACTTACTTGTGCCGGGCTCCCTTCTGTCATCTTTCCTGTCGACCACCCTTGGTCACCTCTCGTTCACTTACGACATTACGACACTTTCAACTTGTGGGACGCTGGTTATCGATCAGGGGACCCCAGCTGAGTTTGCGATTGCTTCCACTTAATTGTGCCGGGGTCCTCTATGGCATATATACTGTCGGCCTCCCTTGGTCAACTCTTGTTCTCTTCCGACCTTGATGGTATTAGAATATCCGAGGTCTAAGAAGTCTTTCAAATTCCCTCCTTAATTGGATCTTGTTTCAACTTTCCTGATACCCTCATTCTTCAAAGGGTCAGATCTCTTGTTTTTCTTTTCATCATCTCTCCTGCCTTCTGCACGAGATCATAAAGGAGGCAGGGTGAGTGTAGCCCCACCACCTCATGGGCTCACGGCTGTTGAGTTTGGGAGGATACCTGAGCTGGATCTGTTTTTTCCCTTTTTCCAGTGATTCTGGGGCGGTCTCTCTCCTATTTCACTTCCTATCTGCCTTTCATGGTACACCTTACGAAATCCGTCAATTATCATGTTTTGAGGGTTGAGAGCATTTCTTTTACCTGTATTTAATTTCCCGTATTCCTTCGTTTTTGTCCTTTTCTTCTCCCAATCCGTACGTTGATTGTAAGATGCAGTTATTTTTAGTTGTAGTGTTCATTTTATCATCATTCGTCATTTTCATCCCAAATAATTAAGAGGCCTATAGCCTCCATGTTAGGCCCATTAACATCAACTATCATCATCAAATTACAATTTCAGCAATATCTTTTTCTACAATGAAAACTGAAAGTCTGGTTTAAGTTGTATTCACAGTGGAAAGAATTTATTGTATGAAATGTTTGGATTGCATTTCTCAGAACTGTAATCCTCTCCACTCATTAACCTGACCGCAGCAGCGGTCTTGCCAGCGTCATTGCAGAGAAATTGGTATCACCGCTTACGAATATTATTGCGGAAGCCGAAATACCGGTTGCTTCCAAATAACTCATGCACTAACCACTCAGCAGGAAAGTGCATGAAGTTTTATAAAAATCGAGTGAACCTAATGGAATTCTATTTTAATAAGGTGCAAAGGTCTGTTTAGTTTCCGTCATTTAATATCACGCTATTGTATTTTGTGATATAATTTGCATTTTTATATTGCGGAAATTATATTGACAAATAGTGTCAAGTCTTTGTTATGCTATACTGGGTTGACAGTGCTGTGTGACCAGTTGAGTAACTAACGGGATTTCATGTAAAGAGCCTCATTTTCTTTACCGGTAGTGGAGAGCACAACTCGCACCCAGTCGGCCGTGTCTCGACTTGAGCTAGTGTTGCCATGGAGATGGCCGGCCTTGCCATTACTTCATCAATGTATTTTCTGACTTAATTAGCCTTTCCTCGAGTGCAAAAAGGCCGAAATCAGAAGAATGAAAAATACTATCGAAAATTCATGTAGCCAGCCGTTCCTTCTGGGTCCTAAATTATGTGTATGCAAAATTTGGTTGAGATTGGTAGAACGGTGTAGATTTGTATACGGAACAAATCCTCCCACATACATACATACATACATACATACATATTTTCACATGGCATGTTAAAAAACCTTCCACTAATTACACCTATGTGAAGCTAAATTGTATAGGTTAAAAATGTAAACAACGCTCTTACTGTCGACCAAAGTATTATGTGCACTCGAGTTTGAAGGTTGTTTGTGAAGTAACCAATAGACCTACATAAAATCCAATACCATCAACATTTTCGACGTTCTATTTTACGTTAGTTCATGTAGGTTTAGATTTTTAATTTATATTTTAATATTCTTTATCGCAGTTGGAACACAAAAAGTGCACGTTTTTAAGCGTGTTTCAACCATGTGTCACATTTAAGAATTATTATCTCAAAAGCCCGTCATCAGATCGAATCCAAATTTTAACACAATAAACATTGGAATGTTGTATAACTAGTTTATTAATTTCACAATTTTGTGTGTCCAAGAAACAAAGTTGTTATCATTGTTGTAAGGTAACTTTTTCTCGGCTCAGGGTGGTTGGAAAATGTAGTTCTTGGTTGCGTTGTAATCGTTATACATCAAAAAGTTATGCTGTATGACTGTGAAATACGTAAATTAATTCACTTATTTTATATCGGTTTGTATTTGTGCGAGGAAATAACACATGGTTCACCAGCTAGCCGCTCCGTACAGCGTTGCTGAGATGGAGCCCATCACTTCCGAGCGAGACGCGCCATGAAGCGTGTGGGCACCATTTCGGCAACGCTGTACAGCTTTTCCCGGAGCGGCTAGCTGGTGAATCATGTGTTATTTCCTCGTACAAATACAAACCGATATAAAAAGTGAATTAATTTACGTATTTCACAGTCATACAGCATAACCTTTTGATGTATAACGATTACAACGCAATCAAGAACTACATTTTCCAACCACCCCGAGCCGAGAAAAAGTTACCTTACAAAAATGATAACAACTTTGTTTCTTGGACACACACAAGTTTGAAATTAATAAACCAGTTACACAACATTCCAATGTATATAGTGTTAAAATTTGGATTCAATCTGATGACGGGGGTTTGAGATAAAAATTCTTAAATGTGACGCATGGTTAAAACACGCTTAAAAACGTGCACTTTTTGTGTTCCAACTGCGATAAAAAATATTAAAATATAAATTAAAAATTCCAAACCTACATGAACTAACGTAAAATAGATCGACTAAAATGATGATGTCATTGGATTTTATGAATAAATACCGTTAAAATAATCTCATGTTTGTTAACACACCAAAATAAGTAAATTTACGGCTTTACCTTAAAAATTATCTGTGAAAAACAATAATTATATGCTGTGAAACGGAATGCATAGGTATAAAATAAATAATTACCAACAAGGAAACGTGATACAACCTAATTATAGTGTATGGTGCCTTACGTAACTAACGGAAGATGCAATCTGGAACCGGGCAGCAGCGGGCACCAGTATCGACTTGATGCACAGAGCAAATGATGCTTTAGATGGACCAAGATCGAAAACTCATGGGCGGAATCAATCATAGTCTGGTTCTTCGGTCATGATACTGCGATGTGGAAAGGAAATGGAAAGACTACCACATTATTATATTTCCTGAACGTCGGAGGACGGAGAATATATGATGGCACTTCCTGGAATAAAACGTTCCAGAGGTAAACTACTCCCCCGATCGGATCTCCGGGTGGGTAGTACCTTAGGGGAAGTCATCGAAAGAGTTGAACATTTTAATTTTAGGATTGGGACATGGAATGTAAGAACATTTCGAAGAGCAGGGAAACTGGAAAATTTGAAGAGAGAAATGGAAAAATGTGAAGTTAACATAATGGGTTTAAGTGAAGTGAGATGGACAGATAGTGGTGAAATAGTGTCAGGTAATTACACAATGTTCTATTCAGGTGGACAAGGTTTTGAACGTGGTGTAGCAATAGTGATGGGAAATCAACTAGTGCACAGTGTGACTAAAGTGGTGTGCCATAGCGATCGTTTAATGTTTGTGAAATTAAGTGCACAACCAGTGGACATTATGATAATTCAAGTGTACATACCGACATCAGATCATGACGACGACGAAGTGGAGAAATTGTACGATGAAATAGAAGATATCATTCACTCTGAAGGCAGAGGAAGAGTAAACACCATAATTATGGGTGATTGGAATAGTGTGGTTGGACAAGGTAGAGAAGCAAACATTGTGGGACAATATGGATTAGGCAGAAGGAACGACAGAGGAGGGATGCTAGTGGAATTCTGTCAGAGAAACAATTTAGTGGTGATGAACACTTGGTTCAAGAAAAGAAAGAGCAAATTATACACATGGAGGAGCCCGGGAGACATTAACAGATATCAAATAGACTACATACTTGTTAAACAGAGGTTTAGGGGCAGTGTGAAAGACGCTAGGACTATGCCGATATCGACTCGGATCACAACCTTTTGGTTGCAGACATCAATACAAGGCTGAAGAGGATTCGACAGTGTGGGAGGAGAAAGCAGAGATGGGACCTGGAGAAGTTAAGAGTGAACAATGAGAGAGTAGGAGAATCATTGGAGCAGCAATTTAGTGAAATGAGAGGTGAAAATGCAAGTACAAGTGTGGAAGTGCAATGGCGAAATGTTAAACTGGTTTTGTTGAATACTTTAAAGAGTGAAGTTGGGAGGGAAGCAAAGAGAGCGAGGAAACCCTGGATCACCAATGAGATGATGGAGAAGATGGAGGAAAGGAGGAAGTGTAAAAATATAAACGAAGAAGAATACAGAAGACTTAACAATGCACTCAGGAGAGAAACAGACAAAGCAAAGGAAAAGTACATGGAAGAAATGTGCGATGACATAGAGGAACTACAAAGAAGAGGAAGGTACGACCTCATGTACCAGAAAACGAAGGAGCTGGGAGGAAGCGAGAACAAAGGAGTAAGGTCGTTCGGAATAGAGGACTCTAGAGGACAAATGGTTTCTGAACAAGCGGGAGTGCTGAAAATATGGGAAGAATACATAAAGGAACTCTACGATAAGGAACACCGTCCGCAAGACATCGACATGGAGACAGAGGAGGCAATTGATGAAGACGAGAAAGGGCCCAGCATACTGACAACGGAAGTAGAGAAGGGAATTGAGGACATGAAAAAAGGGAAAGCTACAGGAGAAGACGACATACCGGTGGATTTGCTGAAAGAAATCAGAGACGGAGGTCTGAAAGTGCTGACACAACTTATCAACAACATTTATGAAAATGGAGAATGGCCTAAATACTTTTTGGACGTCACAATGGTTCCTCTTGAGAAGATAAAACAAGCTACGAAATGTAGTGATTACCGAACAATTAGTCTGATCTCACATGTGGCGAAGATCATTGCAAGAATACTCAATAGACGGCTGGAACACAAAATTGAAGAAGTAATGGGAGAGGATCAATTTGGATTTAGGAAAGGAAAAGGAACCAGAGATGCTATCGGTATAGTGAGGATATTGTCGGAGAGAGTTTTGACTGTTAACGAAGAAGTTTGCGTTTGTTTTATAGACTGGCAGAAGGCCTTCGACAGAGTCAACTGGACAAAATTGTTGAACATCCTTAAGGAGATAGGAATCAACTGGAGAGACCGGAGACTAATTTTTAATTTGTATCTGGGACAAAGAGTAAAGGTGCGACTGAAATACGGAGAAACGAACAGCGTGGAAATAGGAAGAGGAGTCAGACAAGGATGTTGTCTATCGCCAAGTCTCTTCAACCTGTATGGTGAATGGCTGGTGAAAGAAGCTTTGAAAGGATGCGGAAATTTCAGGATAGGAGGACGCCTCATTAACACCATCAAGTATGCAGATGACCTAGTAGTGCTCGCCAAAAATTAAGACAACTGCAGCACATGATGAACCGGTTGGTGGAAACTGGAAGGATATATGGCATGGAAATCAACATCGAGAAATCAAAAGTGATGCGGATTTCAAAACGGGAGATACCTTTGAGGGTAAATATCGACAATCAAGAATTGGAGAATGTGAAGCAGTTCAAGTACTTGGGAAGCTTGCTGACAAAAGATGCTCAATGCACAAATGAAATTCGCGCCAGAATTGCCATTGCCAAAGCCGCATTCAACAAGAAGAGGGCTCTGCTCACCGGAAAGTTGAGTTTAGAACCAAGGAAGAAATTGGTGAAGTGTTACATCTGGAGCATTGCACTGTACGGGGCAGAGACGTGGACAATGAGAAAAAGGGAAAGAAAATACTTAGAAAGTTTTGAAATGTGGTGCTGGAGGAGAATAGAGAAGATCAAGCGGACAGATCGGGTGACAAACGATGCAGTACTGAGAAGAGTAGGTGAGAATAAAACTTTTCTGAATACAATTCTTCAGAGGAAGGCCAACTGGATCGGGCACATACTTACACATGAGGGGCTCATACACGACGTCATTGATGGTAAGATCAAAGGAACGACAGGCCGGGGAAGAAGAAGAATCCAACATTTGGATGATATGAAAGATAGAAAGAGTTACAGCAGACTGAAGAAAGAAGCTGAAGACCGGGAACGTTGGCATCAGAAATTCTCTGTACGAAGACATGGACCTGCCACTAGGCAGAATACTGTATAATAATAATAATAATAATTGGTTACTTCACAAACAACCTTCAAACTCGAGTGCACATAATACTTTGGTCGACAGTAGTTTCCTACGTTCGTTGCCAAGAGCCGACTGCGGTGGCGTCTAGTAGCTAAGTTCTGAACTAGGCCTAGTAGTCCACGGCCGACTGAATGCGCTCATACCGGCCTAGACAGTGAGACCTTTTTCATGAAATCTTGTTAGTTACTCAACTGCTCACACAGCGCTGTTCACCAAGCATTGCACGACTAAGACTTATCTCTACTTGGTGTAAAACAAAGTCCCCGATTCTTGGATATCACGGGTAATCTCGAGAACCACTGGATGGATTTTGATGCGGCTTTCGCCATTCTGTACAGGTAATATCGAAGAAGATTTCTGTAGAAAATAATTGATTTATGATCAAAGGGAGCCAAGCAGTAACGATTTTAGATTTCAGTGAATAGGTCGAAGAAAGAACTTGACGTCCGTGCGCTTTTTAAGCTTACGCTGGACAAACCGTTAAAAATATCAATATACTATGAGTGTAAGAATTGTTCAGCATGAAAAATTGTACAAAAAAGTCCGCGTGAGCATATCTCTATCTTCGATACATCGCCCACTATAAGTGTTTTTAGTTTGGACGGGAGGGGGATTTGGCTTGCACATCGCCATTCTTAAATTACGTCTGACAGGAATTCCTTGCACATTCATAACTGTTCCCGGGCGAAGCCGGGGTGGGTTGCTAGTGACACTATTATATTATCATTATAATTCCCACAATATCAAAATGCAAATTATATCACAAAATAAAATAGCGTGCTAATAAATCTAAGAGAAATTAGACATACCTTGCACCTCGTTACAGTTGAATTCTGTCAGAATCACTCGGTTTTCATTAAAGTTTATGCATTTTTCTGCTGAACGGTTTGGAAGTTCGGCAACAGGAAACTAGGACTGTTATTTACTTAAAATATTCATTTTTGTATTTTTGTACTATTTGTGTTCATGATTTCATTACATTGTCAGAATTACCGACAGTAGTGGCTACGCTGGCTAAAGCGCAGCGTTAGGCCATGGGGCCAAGCTCTCTGCTGACTCGGTAGACGCGTGTGTTCGAGCCCCACCGTCGGCCGTCCTTGAAATGATTTTCCGTGGTTTCCCATTTTTCAACACCAGGCAAATGCTGGGACGGTACCTTCTAACAGGCCACGGCCGCTTCCTTCCACATCCTTGCCCAGTTTCATTCATCTTCAACCATTCCATCTCTCATCCTGACGCGCAGGTCGCCCACGGGCGTCGACTAGAAAGACCTGCAATCGGCCTCTCAGGAGGCCACACGAAAAAAAAAATGTCAGAATTAATGCTTTAATTAGTAGGGTATACTATTCAGTGTACCTATTATAAATAAAAACCGTGAGGTTTCTCACCTCCCCATATTACGAAACCCGGTTGCCTAATACGGGGAAAGTGCACTTTTAAAGTTAACAATAATATCAGAGGGTATTACAACATCAAACGTGCCCATATTTGTAATATACATAGTATATCGCCTGAGGTTTACATTGGTGAGAAAACCAAAATTATTCCGTTCCTTCTTATGTCTAATGTGAGCCCTATAAAAAAAACTTCCCATATTTGGCGACTTTTCTCTACCCATTTTTAGAAGATACCTTATGCACTGGACAGCTGAATCCGTGATTAATTGTATAGGTAGCTTCGTAAGTCTCAGAACTCAGGAAGTCCTTTCTAGCAGCGTTACTAGCAGCTGTCAAAGTTTCAAGGTAAGAAAGAAAATATTCCTCTAGCCAGTTTAGGCGACTGACATTTAATGAGAAAAAAAATGCCCTTTATCTGGATTTTTAGACTGAATATGATGATATGTGATGCTTACGTCATGCATAGCGAACCATTTATTAACGTTTTTCAAAGAAAAATGGTTGCTTCTGCGTCCATGAATGTGTACGCTTCCGGGTGCATGCTTATATTTTCTTTCAGTGTACTAATGGCACCAATAACTTCTGACGAGAACACTTCCTTGGCACGCCGAACATTCATTTTTTCAAATTTAGTGGGTTCGATGTGTTTTTTAGTGAGGTGTCTGACCGGTTTGACGATCTCACCGTTTTGCATTGTGTATAGTAATGACAAGTATTTCCCTGAAATTATTCCAGTACCATCAGTCATCTCTCGTTACAGAAACTGCGTTCTAATGTTTTTTTTTTTTTTTTTTTTTAGAATGTGACAATGATCAAAACTAGGGAATACATTCCTAGACTCGTCGTATGGGTGATTGACCATTGGTTGCAAATTCCCTCCCCCTAAATGCCTCATCATTGTAGTGTTAGTTTTGTGATTATCAGAGACAGTTATTATAATTATGAAACCGCATTGTTCAACCTCGAGAATAACGTCCAGCAGGAGTTTATGTAAGTCCCGTCCTGACAGCTGCTTCGTGAAAAAGAAGGCACACGGTATCTGATAATTTGTCGAAAGATCTCTTAGCACAAAACACAGCACACGATTAGCTGCTACTTGTTCCCGGCTGTAATTTTGATCCTCTCTTTCCTTTTAATGAGACGGTGCTGGAGTAGTGTCCTTGTACCCGAAGAAGGTGCAAGGGATGTCTAATTTCTCTTAGATTTATTAGCACGCTATTTTATTTTGTGATATAATTTTAATTTTGATAATGCGGAAATTATAATGATAATAATTATATAGTGTCACTAGCAACCCGCCCCGGCTTCGCCCGGGAACAGTTATGAATGTGCAAGGAATTCCTGTCAGACGTAATTTAAGAATGGCGAGGTGCAAGCCAAATGCCCCTCCCGTCCAAACTAAAAACACTTATAGTGGGCGATGTATCGAAGATAGAGATATGCTCTCGCGGACTTTTTTTGTAGAATTTCTCACGCTGAACAATTCTTACACTCATAATATAATGATATTTTTAACGGTTCGCCCAGCGTAAGCTTAAAAAGCGCACGGACGCCAGGCTATTTTTTCGACCTTTTCACTGAAATCGTTACTGCTTGGCTCCCTTTGCTCATAAATAAATTATTTTCTACACAAATCTTCCTCGAGATCACCTTTACAGAATGGTGAAAGCAGCATCAAAATCCATCCAGTGGTTCTTGAGATTACACATTTAATATACGTACTGTACAGCTGATTCCTTATCGCGCCTATAATGGGAGGGGAGTGCGCTCTACCGGCAACGAGTAGAAACTTTCCAATTACATGTTATACATGGGTTCTGACTGGGAATGTCAAGGCCGGTATAGAGCGCAGCTCGTATTCAGTCGGCCGTGAGTAGTCTTTGATGGTGGCGTTTGGCGGCAAAAGTAGGAACTATTTGAAAAATTCAAAGTTGCAGTCTTTACTTGAATTAAAAAACAGATACACACACTAATACAGTCATCACAATTAACACCGGTTATCAGACAGATTCTACACACACCCAAAGTACACGGGGCTACATGACCGCGTTGTCGCAGCCCTTAAGTTGAGGAACCAACCAACCAACATATTTTCACTTGTATATATAAGATTTATTTAGCGTATGGCAACATATTGTTAAACACAACAATATTCAGAATGCATACCAGCAAAAATGCTAGGACATTATTACAATAGAAGCAAAGCAGTCACAATTGGCACTTACAATGTAAAATTTAAATTGTCTATCCAGTTAACAGCATCTGGAGTCAACACGAGAAAATCCTTTAAATCCCCTGAGTATGACGTAATACTACACTGCTGCACAATGTGTTGTATGGTCTACTGTTGATGTTGAGTATCAGCAGAATTTTCGTTGGCAGCGGGGGTTTCTTCAGATGAAATGGCAGTTGTCCGCTGCATCCACAACCTGCCACTACTGGTGGCTAGTAAACTGTGACGTCTTGCGCCTGAACTACAGTCAAGCCACTGAGTGTCCGGCTCGCGAGATTGCAATTTCTAGTTCACTTTTAGCATTGGAGAAGGACACAGCTTCCTGATTGGCTATTATGACGAAAAACGCCTACAGCAAAGGATGTGATTAGTCAGCGTAGTTATAGGGTGGAACCTCTCAGCGATGTCGTTCCAGGGTTGAAAAAATATGCAGAACTCCCGCTGTTTTAACTTCGTAATTTCTTGGTACCCATATACATTGTAATGCGACTTGAAATAGTTGCATGATCATTGATCCTAGGCCATAAGTGTTTCCATATCTTCTTAAATCAAGAAGAATCATTACCAGAATGTTTTTCATCGATAAACACCCCCTTGTAGACTACCATTTGGGTGCTTCTACATATAGGGGGCACTTAATGGTCCTACGACTGTATAGAGTTTATTATTCTAACAACACAGTTCTATGAAAAATGTATCATGGTGTACATGAATATCTAACAAATAGACTAGATAAAAAAGAATTGAACAATACAACAAGAAAATACGCAATTTGTCATTAGCATGGATGTCCCATATGTTTGCTATTGCATTTATTGAAGTATGAGGTTTCTTTTCGTTACGTATGCATCAATTTGACTAGCATATAAACCTTAACTTAATATAACGACATCGCTGATAGATCCCATGCTGTATTTGCGCTGACTAATCACATCCATTGCTGCAGTCGTGTTCCATCAGAATAGCCAATCGGGAAGCTGTATCGCTCTCCAATGCTAACAGTGAACTAGAAATTGCAATCTCGCGTCCGGCTCTGACGTTTGGCGATGGTAGGAGAAGAGGGGGTAAAGAGAATAGTGTAGCCAACTTCGGCACCGAGAAGCTGTTAATAGAACCTTGAAACTTGCCATCATCGTAATTCTTTTCTAGCGTCCTCACTATGTAACGTGGAGGTCCCACACCCCCATTTGCAATTTTATGCATAATTTTGTTATTCTGACATTTTGTGGTTACTAAACGCAAATTCTGCGATCGCAGTGGAATTTCGCCGATGTTGGCGAAGTCGCTTACTACCAAGATGAATGTTGTCACCTGTACCAATCAGCGGTTTTCCCGGTAAGCCGGTCTTTAAATTTAGCTCGATGTTGCCAAGGCTCTCTTCTGTACTCCAGTTGCTCTGTGCAAGGATCATGTAAACTATAAGAGATTCGTCACTTTTGGTTATAGAATTTCCGAGAGAGAACACCGCCTGAGGCTATGGATTGTACTGGCAAGTCTGGCAACATAAAAAGTAAAACGCCATATGAAAGTAGCCTTTATTACACGTAATTGAACAGTATGTTCTGCGATGAGTTATTGATTATTCATGAAAATAACACAAACATAACTGCGCCTTTCGCTAGGCGCTGAAATATACGTCCAGATAGGAAAATAATACATTTTGATATATATCAATGTTGGCAATATATTTGTCACGAAGGACACAGTTATGCCGTTCTAGAGCTTAATTCACCTTTAGGCTAATTAAACATTGCTCTCCTACTCTACAGAATTGTTGGGATATTCGATGAACATAAAGAAAACTGTCCAAATGCACACTACATTGCCATAACCTCACTTTTAGCCTAGCATGCCGGCTGCCACCCACCCCTCCCCGTAGCCCTAAACCACAAATTTTATTGCAATGCAAAGGAGAATGGGTAAGAAAACAAACAAGAGATGAAAGGCACACATTTATTCTCTATATATTTTTATTCGAGAGTAGTCCATATTGCCCACTAGTTTTACACAGGGTCAACACCAGGAAGATGAAAATTGCCGTATTGTTCTTACTATCATTATAATTCTTACATCCCGGTGCTTGGCAATTTTTCCTCCCTTGCAGTGGCATGATTGACTCTCAATTCAATTCAAATAAATAATCAAAATACCGAACAAATCAAAACAACCCACAACACCACGAGGAAAATCAATCAAAACAGACTATTCCCGCTTCCACCAGTCGGTTTGATGTCAGCATTCATGAGTGCCAACTACGGAACCTTAGTGCTAAAATTAATTCTTCATTGGTTGGCAGAACATGCAGAGCAGAGCTTTACCGCGACCCACGCGCTCCCTATGAACTGTCATCCCCCTGGATAGATCTGTGTGTTAGTGCAGGTTTGTTGCTTTATTGTCTTGTGTGTGCATACTTACCGGTTAACTGTGTGTTAGCATATTACTTTAGTAATATGGCCAGCGGTTCGTCAGAATTCGTTTAAAAACATGTGAAATATTTTATGCAGTCCACGTTGATTTATATTTCGCGGTACAGAACCAGCAACGCTGTCTCCCTCCCTCGTGAGAAATGTCAGAGCCGGACACTTCAAGGAGTAATAAGGAGACGCCCTGCCAGTGCTATAGCATGCGGAGAGTTGAAGCACTGACCACGCCCCCATATATGCCCAGCTCGAGCGGTAAATGGAGCCTACGATCTTAGACTTATTTATTAGTGGGATTGAAGTATGATTAGCAGTAAAAGTCTCGTGTGCAGGTATAGTAAGAAGTTGTAAGGCAATACAAGCAATAAATCTAGAGCTCAAGCCACGTTAAAAATAGATTGGGGTAATTAGATTACAGTAATACCGTTCATTAATTGACAAGCAGAAACTATTTCCCATAAGGAACTAATGAAAATATCTGCAATTAATTCCTAGCAATCAAAATACATATATTAGTGGACACATACGCCACTATTTGAACATTTAACGAATGATACTAGAACAGTGCCGTAAGGTGGCTACTCTAAGGATGAAAACTTAACACAATAAATGGCAAATAAAGTGCATTTACTTGTGAAATGACATTTACTTTGGCTGGTGGGAGTTCTGTTTGTGCAAACATATGCCACCCCACACGTCGACAATTCGCCCCACACGCGAAATATCATCACTTTTAAGTACGTATGCCACACCATAACATGCTTTTCTTATGCGACTTCCGCAATGTTTTGAGCATATGCGAAGGAGTAACTTCTGGCTTCACTTCCTTGCCGTTAGGGCCTCTCCTTATTACTCCTTGGGACACTTGGCAGCTGGACTATAGACGTGCCAGGACGATCCTCCGGTAGCGGGCGTTCAATTAACTCAGAATCACCATTGTCGTAAGACACTGGGTATTGCCTTTTATATCTATGGTAAGGTTTACAACATTCTTGTAATGCTATTGTGTATTTTGACTGATTGACAGAGGTTCTTTGTAAATACCGTATTAGTTCACTCGATCCTAACTTACGTTTCTAATGCAATAAACGACATTACACAATAAATATCTGTTATAGGGGCCCAATTGGATTACTTGAGTAAACGGAGTAATAAACACACAATACAGGGCATAGATTAATAGTACATTATGCAACGAGCCTATAATGGCAATAATTAAGACACGAGTATGTTTATAAATCGAGCGTAAGCGAGTTTTATAATTTCCATACGAGTGTCTTAATTACCATTATAGGCGAGTTGCATACGACTGTTTATGTTCGACGATAATTATAACTTTATTATATGTTTTAACATAAATATTCATAAATATCTGTGGGATTCAATTAATTCAGTTAGTGAACAGGGCGCTTGCTGACTGATCAGAGCTCATGCGTGGGGCAAGGCACTCCGAAAGCAGAGACCATTCACTTTGCTTGCCAACACAGAAATATGTTGGATTTTGAGCGCATGCGCGAAAGTATCCTTACCTAATTGGTCACACAACTGTTTCTGAGCTCTGATTGGTGGGAGAAACTGTTTCATAATGAAAATAGTGTTATAATGAGCCTCATTATGATACAGTTTTCTGACACATAATGTTTACATTTCGACATCGTCGAACATAAACTATTTTAAGCGAAGTATTTGTGGTAATGTTAGCCTAACCTGTACCAGCAATTCCTAGGCAACCACGTAAACAAGTTTTATGCACAGACATGATATCCAAACATCACACTAAAAACCTCGCACAGTCACTATTATTATTATTGTTATTATTTGAAGCGAATTCTTCCAATACATAGAAGAGGTTAAGTGTCTCAATCAACTCAATCAACTTTTCTTTTGATTCCTCTTGTTGTTCCAATAGACTTTCATTCTTTCCGAGAAGGATTGTTTGCGTTGTTCCGACCACTTTGGTCTGTACTGTTTTGTTGTGGTTGCTCTGATATAACTTCCCATTTTTTAACTTTGTGCCTGAAGGTATCCCTTTCTAAAATGTCAGGTGGACTTATGTTTGCGTTTTTGAGGTCCTTTCGAAGTTCCTCTAACCAAGGTGTTGAGTTCTTGAGTGTGGTCAAATAATCTATTATCATTTTCGTCAATCGATTTTCTGGTAGTCTAGTGAGATGTCCAAAGAATTTGATTCGTCTTTTCTTAATGTAAATTTCGATGTTTGAATACTTTTCTGTTGTTTTTATTAATTGTAGTCTGTAACCATCTTGCGTATATCTTGCTCCTAAAATTTTCTAATGATCTTCCTCTCTTCCTTTTTGATGTCTTCAAGTTCATGTTTACTGTTAAGTGTCAGAGTTTCGCTTGCGTAAAGGACTGTTGGTTTTATGCCTGTGTTGCAGTGCCGAACTTTTGAGTATTTTGACAAAGATTTTTTGTTGTAGATGTTTTGGACTAATCCTAATGCTTTTTTGACTTGTTGGAGACGATTTTGTTGCGAGTTTTTTCAAGCCCTGTCGGTTCGATAAATTCTCCGAGGTATTTAAAGTGTGGTACCCTTTAGATTTTACCATATTTTGTTTTCATGCTCGTGATATCTGTCTTTGAACAGAAGAATTTCGTTTTCTCAAACGAGATCTGTAGTCCCACCTTTTCTGCACTTTCTTTAAGTATCTCGAGCTGTTTGACAGCAGTCTCCTCATCCTCGGTTAGTATCGCCAGATCATCCGCAAATGCAAGGTAAGGTATGTAGAGGTTGTTTTCGGGAAAGCCCAGTCGGATTGGCTTCCAAAATTCACATTTCTTGAGTTCCTTCTCCCATTCTTCCATAACCTTGTCTAGGACGACGTTGAACAGAATAGGAGAGAGTCAATCACCCTGTCGCTCACCTGTTTGAATGTAGAATGGTTCTGAGATTATCCCCATAAATTTCACCTTAGACTTTGTGTCAGTTAGTGTTTGTTCTATGAGTTCTCGGGTTGTTGGATCTAGTTCCCTTTCTTCTAGAATTTGGAATAGTGATGTCCTATCTATCGAATCGTAGGCTTTTTTTGAAGTCTACAAATGTACATACTATGGGTTTTTGTCTGAGGGCTCATATTTTGAGTACGGTTTTGAGATTAAAAATTTGTTCTGGGCATGCATGACCTGTATGGTCTGAATCCTGCTTGATATTCAGCTAATTTGGGTTCCAATCGTTTTTGCGTCCTTTCCAAGAGACAAGCTGATAGAATTTTGTACGTGACCGATACGAGAGAGATCCCTCTATAGTTGTTTACATCTGATTTGTTACCTTTTTTATGTAGTGGATGGATAAGAGCAGTCTTCCAGTCAACTGGAATGGTTTTGGTTTGCCAAATGTTGAGGATTATTCGTGTAATTTCCTTGAGTGAATTTGGGGCTAAATGTTTCAGAAGTTCAGCTAAAATTCCGTCCTCCCCTGATGCTTTATTGTTTTTAAGTTTCTTGATGTGAGAATACATTTCTTCTTCTATTGTAACGGCACTTTCGGTTGTGTATGTAAATTTGGAACAATATATAAGACCAAAACCTGCCAGATTATTAATTTCTGTATCCATTTTTTTTTTACCTGACTTACCATTTGATATGACCCATCAGTGGTCACCGGATCTGAAGTTATATGTAAGAGTGTTGGGCGCCAATGGTTCGATCTGAGAGCGATAACCCAATAAATCATAAATAACTTTACGTCCTAGCTCAGGTAGAACATTCACCAGACTCCATCGACTCAAGTCGTGGTATGACTTAGTCATTAACCTGAATAACATTTGCTTCGGGGAAAAGAGGATAGCTTATATCTATTTCTATCATCTAGAAAGGAGACAGACTGCATTTACTTTAAATAAAAATTTAATGGCATCAAAAACAAACAAGTTAGGAAAATGCATTAATTAATGACTTAACGTAGAAAGTAAACAAAAGAATTTAAGACAGGCAAAAGTTGCAAGAAAACGGAGGCGTTATGAATTTAATCTAATCTGGATCTGAATTTAATACTTTAGGTTGATTTATTCAAGAGTGAAGAAAGAGAGCTTGTGCATAAAGTCAATGAGCTTACCAAATGATGAATCGGCTTTATTGAAGAGTCTCTCCCCAAGAGAAAGCTGCTGTTGTAGGTGGTAGAAGTCCATCTTCATACGAGGAATTTATCTTAAATAACAGGCTACTATTAATTCTGAGGTATGTAGGCTACTCAGAATGAATAATGGTGGTGGATTGTAAGTCCCTAAACCACTCTTATGATGTTGGCGGATGACACTGCCAACACCATAATGTATCGGACTGGCCTACGTCTTGAATACCACTCCTGCAATACTGTTCTCCCTGCGACTGTCTTCCACCAAGTCACGTTGAGTTGTCCTCTTCACATAAAGGAGTCTCGTCCCAAGTCGTCTCACGACCGTCTGTATTGTTCAGCTCACCTCTTTCCACTCATCTACCCTCGTCCTTGGCCGCACCCTTACTCATTACCGTGGGCTCGCCACGCGGCTATTGTTGTTGAGTAGGTACGCAGGTAAGTTATTTCTTCACATCGTGCTGTTCTGGGAGAAGACGTAAGCTCAAGAAATGACCCTTAGTGCTCAAGCGCTAGCTAATTACAAAAACAACCTCTGACTTCTGTCAACTTAATACCGTAACAAAACCTAATCATGATAATACATTATATGGACTAACCCTACACTTAATAACTTGTGGCAAATTAACTGCCGAAATAACACATGATATAAATAACGAATGTCAAAATTTTGACATAACGTCAGTGGCGTAATCGTACCCTTCAAAATAAGGTTACATTCGTCCCGGAAAATCACGCAGACTATTGTTTACTATATTCCGCGTGATCTTCCTAAGACACGTGTAAATTAACATAGAACGCTAATATAACATAATACACATAATAAATTACCCTCATAGACATTTATATATACAATCAACATTTCTTCTTTTGGTTTAACACCAATGTTTTTTTGCTTAGGCTTTTATGTCTCAATCGCATATAGCTTATTGTTTTCTTTTTATTGTCTTGCGGTCATTACCGCTCATTGTTTATTTTACCTATATGTGTAAAAAAAAGACATATATGTGTTCTCTTATTTCCCCTTTGTCACATTTTCTTATTTCAAATCACACGAGTTCACTTTGTGATCTGCAGTTTGATTTCCCAAACCACCTTGTATTGCAAGTTCGTTGATTTTGGAATTCCCATTTTGAGTGCTTTGAGTAAGGTCAATCACACACACAATCACTAGTAAGTTGGTTGTGCTATATGACTCTATCACCCAAACTCTCTCTCATATGTCATTACGTGTATATCACTGGAAAAAAAAGAACAACACTAGAAATACATACAATCCATCATATTTCTGTCCTGTTTGTCCCCTTAGATATAACTCCCTTTAAGTACCAAACTCCATACCAGTTCTCCCTTCATCTCGATTCCCTCTCCTCTTTAACAGTTCATCTCACACAGATCAATGATACTGACCACATCTGATACCTCATTAATACCTAGGTAGTTACCATTTTTGATTTACCTGCTCAACAGCTACAATATCTGCAATATTGCCTGTTTCTGGGTCACTTCCCATCTCCATCTGCTTCCTTGCTTTAAGAGGTCCCTGAATGGTTCTACTAACTTAGAATATTTTAACACAAATCGTCTAAAAAAATTACAGATTCCTAAATATGTCTTCAGCTGTTTAACATTTTGTGGCACACTTGCATCGAGGATTTTGTTAATCCGACTTTCTTCTGGAGTTACCCCTGAACGTGACACACTATGACCCAGGAAAGTTACTTGTGACTTACAAAACGTAGATTTTGACAATTTCAGGGTGAACCCTGCTTTATCTAGTCTCTTAAAAACCGTGTCCAAGTGAACCAAATGCTCTTCAAAAGTACGCGAACTAATTACAAGATCATCAATATATATAGTTACATAATCTCCCGTGTTATCACCTAAAGCTATGTTCAGTGCTCTTATCAGCGCTGCTGAACTGCTCTTTAATCCATAGGGTACCCTGCAAAATTGGTACAGATTGTACTGATGACTGAAAGCGGTAAAGGCTCTATCTTCAACTTTAAGAGGAACTTGCCAGAAACTAGAACTTAAATCAACACACGTAAAAAATTGTTTTCCCTCAAAAGTTTGCATTAGCTCCTCTATAGACATAGATTTTAATTGGTCTGCTGAAATGTGTGCATTAACTAAACGCGCGTCTAAACATATCCTGACTTTTCCATCTGCCTTAGGTACTGTAATAAGTGAATTTACATAGGGACTGTTAGAATACTCAATTATACCGTCCTGAAGCATCTGATTGATCTGACTTTCTACGGCTTTCTGATCGACAAAAGGCACAGGATAGCGGTGACCGGTAAATACCGAATTGTCAACAACGTTCAAAGAGTGGACATAACAATTGGCTCTACCAATTCGATCTTCAAATATCCTACTATTATTTGACAAAACATCGTAGAGAAGCATACACTTATCTTCCTCTACATCTCCAAGAAACGCAGCTTCACGTAACGAGTCATCTAGACTGTCGTTCGTAACCACACTGCCTACAAAAGTTACTGACTCTTGCTCTATAGCTTGAGACATCTCATTTAACGTACACATCACTCCTACTACGCTACTCCTATATTGTTCATTGAACGGTATCACCACTTCCGCACCACCAAATTTAAATGTAATACAGCACTCTTCATAACATATGTTTCCTGACACCCTAGTCAGCCAATCAGAACCCAAAATAACGTCGTACACTAGATTTGGAATTACAAGGCACACTTGCTTCTCTACGTGGCTGTTTATATTTATTTCTATTAACACCTGCTTTGATATAATTTTAGACTTCCTACCCACGGCTGTGATTACAAAAGTACTCTTAATTGGCAATTCTTCGAAGTTAACCCCAGTTCCCTTTAATTTATCATAATAAGCATTGCTTATGCAACTTCTTACACAGCCACTGTCTATTAACACATTCGTACACGTCCCGGACACGTGTAACTTAATGATCGGACTCATATTACCCGCCACTGGTAATATTGCTTCGTCACATAGTTCACTTAACAAATCATTCCTTACGTTTAGGTCATAGTGTTCCTGTATCAGGGTTAAAACAGGGCACGTTGCAGACTGAGATCCTGATCTTATGAAGCAGTCTGGCTCGCGTTTAAATTACTATTATTGTCTCTAGTTTCACAAGTGGTCGCAACGCTGGTCTGGCTATTACTATTCACATTCTGTTGGTTACTATTTTCATTATTACCTACGGGATTACCTCTCCCATATCCTCGGTTCTGATTAACATTAGGGTTATTACCGTAGTTACCCTGCCCGTGTCCGTTGCGTCCATCATTACCCCTACCTTGATTTCCTCGCGAATCATAATTCCTGCCTTGCGAGTAATTATTCCTGTTTTGATAGGGCGTCACAAAATTATTACCCCTGTTTTGGTAATTGTTTCCACTCTGACCCCTATTTTGATAATTGCCTCCTTCGCCACTGTTTCTCTGCATTCCTTGATTTCTTGCATCCTGAGCCTGATTATTATAATTACCCTGGTTTCTAGTGACTGTTTCCTCACTTGAAACTTTCCCTAGCGCATCAAAGGTACCTAGTAAGTTCTCTACTTGCGTGACAGTTTTTACATTTTGTATGCATGCCGCCTCTTTGATCCGGTAAGGGAAATGCCTTAACAGGAGCCTTACCACATCTTTTTCCTCTCTCAGTCCATCCAAGTATTTACAAACCAACACTTGCCCCAGGAAATACTCCGTCATATTGAGATTACCCCTTGCGTTGTATTTTCCACACACGATTTCCTCACGATACCGTGATTGTATGCTCTCACTCCAAAACTTATCACAAAATTTATGTCTGAAGTCTGTGATATCTTCAAAACCGTCCCTATTAACTGCAAACCAGTTTTTGGTTTCCCCTACGAAGGCCTGTTCTAATATTTCAACAACATTACACCATTCGATGTTTCCGTCCTCCAATCTTTCTTTAAACCTCACTTCAATAGTATTTAGAAACTCCATGGGGCATCCTTGCCGATTGCTAAATTTCCCTAACTCTATTTCTTTATGCGTGCTATTCATATATGTCGTTCGACTCTGACCTGCTTCTTGTCTTATTCTAGACTTTAATTTATTTTCAAGCTCGGCAATTTTCTCCTCTGCTCGTTTCTCTATACTACTAACTTTTGCGTATATGCTCCCATCTGTTGCTTCAACTTTATCATTCAGCCTATTCTGTGTTTCTTGAATTTTACTTATACTTTCCTTACTCTGTTTCTTCAAATTTTCAACTTCTTTACTAATTTCTGCTTGAACCTTGTCGATTTTGCCGCCCAGCTGTTCTTTAATTTCCGTTGTTACTCCCTGAATCTTTTTAATTTCTCCCCCCAGCTGTTCTTTAACCTCCATAGCTGTACTCTGAACTTTTTCAATTTCTCCTCCCAATTGTTTCTTAATTTGCTTCGTCTCTAACTGTATTAACTCTTTAGATTCCTCTGCTCGCTTACTTATTTTACTCTCAAGTTCATCTTGCACCCTCCTCAATCTACTCTCCATGTCAGCTAGGATTTCTTTCGTCTTCTCTTCCATCACACCCCTGATTTCACCCTTAATTTGCTCAAATCTCTAATCCATCTCCTTACTGTTTTGATCCAATTTACTATTCAGTTCTTTATTACTTTCTTTAATTTCCCTACTGTTTTCCTCCAATTTATCGTTTAGTTTACTACTAATTTCTTTACTGTTTTCCTCCAATTTATCGTTTAGTTTACTACTAATTTCTTTACTGTTTTGATCAAATTTCGTATTTAATACCTGTATAAGACTCGCAAACATGCTCTTCATATCTCCCGGACTTTCTTTCTCACCATCATTACTGGGATTTACCTCCGACATCATCCCTGTGCTGCTTTCACCTTCCTCTACTAACTTACTACGTGCTTCATCCTCTTTCTCCTTCGTCATCTTACTCCCTAGCTGTTTTTGACTACGTAGTAACATATCGTCTTCTGAATCACTCATTCTGACTCACGATGATATATAAAATCCCCCAAAATGCAGGTACAGAAATATGTCACTTTTCCCTCCGCAAATGTTATCAGGTTTTCGTCCCACGTTTATGGCGACAATGTAACGGCACTTTCGGTTGTGTATGTAAATTTGGAACAATATATAAGACCAAAACCTGCCAGATTATTAATTTCTGTATCCAATTTTTTTTTACCTGACTTACCATTTGATATGACCCATCAGTGGTCACCGGATCTGAAGTTATATGTAAGAGTGTTGGGCGCCAATGGTTCGATCTGAGAGCGATAACCCAATAAATCATAAATAACTTTACGTCCTAGCTCAGGTAGAACATTCACCAGACTCCATCGACTCAAGTCGTGGTATGACTTAGTCATTAACCTGAATAACATTTGCTTCGGGGAAAAGAGGATAGCTTATATCTATTTCTATCATCTAGAAAGGAGACAGACTGCATTTACTTTAAATAAAAAATTAATGGCATCAAAAACAAACAAGTTAGGAAAATGCATTAATTAATGACTTAACGTAGAAAGTAAACAAAAGAATTTAAGACAGGCAAAAGTTGCAAGAAAACGGAGGCGTTATGAATTTAATCTAATCTAGATCTGAATTTAATACTTTAGGTTGATTTATTCAAGAGTGAAGAAAGAGAGCTTGTGCATAAAGTCAATGAGCTTACCAAACGATGAATCGGCTTTATTGAAGAGTCTCTCCCCAAGAGAAAGCTGCTGTTGTAGGTGGTAGAAGTCCATCTTCATACGAGGAATTTATCTTAAATAACAGGCTACTATTAATTCTGAGGTATGTAGGCTACTCAGAATGAATAATGGTGGTGGATTGTAAGTCCCTAAACCACTCTTATGATGTTGGCGAATGACACTGCCAACACCATAATGTATCGGACTGGCCTACGTCTTGAATACCACTCCTGCAATACTGTTCTCCCTGCGACTGTCTTCCACCAAGTCACGTTGAGTTGTCCTCTTCACATAAAGGAGTCTCGTCCCAAGTCGTCTCACGACCGTCTGTATTGTTCAGCTCACCTCTTTCCACTCATCTACCCTCGTCCTTGGCCGCACCCTTACTCATTACCGTGGGCTCGCCACGCGGCTATTGTTGTTGAGTAGGTACGCAGGTAAGTTATTTCTTCACATCGTGCTGTTCTGGGAGAAGACGTAAGCTCAAGAAATGACCCTTAGTGCTCAAGCGCTAGCTAATTACAAAAACAACCTCTGACTTCTGTCAACTTAATACCGTAACAAAACCTAATCATGATAATACATTATATGGACTAACCCTACACTTAATAACTTGTGGCTAATTAACTGCCGATATAACACATGATATAAATAACGAATGTCAAAATTTTGACATAACGTCAGTGGCGTAATCATACCCTTCAAAATAAGGTTACACTATTGGTGGTGACGTGTTTTCTGGTGCGATTTCCGGTTGTATTTTCGGGAATCTCTCTTTGGGTACTGGACAATTTAAAAGTTGTGAAAAATATTTAGCTAGTTCTTGGTAATTTTCTTCATTTTTTAAGGCTAATTTACCATCTTGTTTCCGAAAGCAAAGGTTCTGTGATGAATAGCCCTTAAAAGGAAGGAAGGAAGCTTGTAGTTTAACGTGACTGTTAATCTCGCGATCATAAGCCACGGGACCTCCGTTTTACGTGGAATCCGAACCACAGGACATGGCATTTCACTTCGAAAATCTCACATGCATCGACCGGGAATCGAACCCGGTCCGCCTTGGTGAGAGGCATACAGCTTACCCGCTCCGCCACCACGCCCCCTGAATAGCCCTTAATTTGGTTCGCGAAGGTCTTGTAGAAATCGTGTGTGTTGTAATTTCGGAAGTTGTCTTCAATTTAATATTTCCTTTTATTTTGTCTCAAAATCTCACATGTTTGTTTGCGAACATCGAAAAAGTTCCTCTGTGTTTTTTCTGATTTGTTACAATTGTAGTTTTGAAATGCCTTTTTTTCTCTCTTCTAGCGCATTCTCGCATGCTTGATTCCACCATGTGTGTATTGGGTTTTTGTGAAGAGGGATTAGGTCTTTCGCTGTTTTGATGATTTTAGTTTGAAATTCCTCCCAGTTTTCCGCAGGTTGTCTTTCCCATTCTGCTGTTATTTTTGATTCCTCGATTTTGTTTAGATCAAATTTTGGGATCACCGGTGTTTTTCTATTGAATTTTCTTTTGAGTGTGAATTTGATTTTGACTCTTACTAAATAATGATCCGAATCGATGTTAGCACCTCTGCGCACTTGCACATCGTGAATTTCTTTCTGGTAATTGTATGATTTTGCCACATGGTCAATCTGAAATCCTAAACGATGGATGGGTGATCGCCATGTTTTCTGTTTTTTTTTTCCGGAGTGAGGTGGACATAATTTTCAAGTTGTTTTGTTGGCACATCTCAATGAAATGCGTGCCATTTTTATTGGTGAACCTGTGTGCTGGGTAATCTCCTACTGTCTTCTTGTATTTTCATTCCCTGCCAATTTGTGCATTTAAATCTCCGAGTAGAATTTTCACATCATCTTTTGGAATGTTGGCCATAACTGTTTCAAGTTCTTCCCAGAATCTATCCGTTTTTTCAGGCTCTTTTTATTGTCAGCATTCGTCGGTGCATGAACACTACTAAAGGTGTAGATTTTGTTCGTGTGTTTGATTCTTAAGGTCATAAGTTTATTGTTAATGGGTTTCACCTCTTTGACTGAATCCAAAACTTTTTTTGTCTACGACGAAGGCCATGCCAAATAATGGTGCTCCTTTGCCAAATTTCTTGTTTGTTCCACTTTTGAAGATTCTGTAATTCTTGTAATCTATTGTTTCTGAATCTGTGAAGCGTGTTTCTTGTAGGGCGAGAATTTGAATTTTCTGACTCACGAGTTCTGTTGTGAGATTGTGTTGTTTTCACGTTTGAACCAGTGTCCGAATGTTGAAAGTGCCAATGTAAGTGTGATGTTTCCGTGGAAGTTTATGTATATGTCTCGTATATGTCCAAGCTCCCCAGAATCCGAATGCTTGGTTGCCACTTTAGAGTGGGTGGTTTGTCCACCTGGGGGTAATTTTGTCTTTACTTGTACGAGTCATGTTTGCTTGTAGTCAATCATCTAGCTTTTGCTAGTGGTGTAGAACCAGGGATTGTTAGTTCCTGGAGCATGTTTACAGCCGCACCTCTTGGTGAACAGACGCTGACCATTAGCCGCCCAATCTGGGAACATACGCCTTTGGATTTGGAATTCTATGTTGGTGGTGAAACCACCAAGCTCTTTTGCTCCATCCACCGTTGGGAATCCGAGATTCCTCCTCCGCCGTCAGGACCGTTGACCAATTTTCACCTAGTAACCCTAGGCAGGGGCCCTTACAGGGTGCTAATGAGAGATTTTCGATGTGAAATGCCTTGTCCTGTGGTTCGGATTCCACGTAAAACGGAGGTCCCGTGGCTTATGATCGCGAGATTAACGGTCACGTTAAACTACAAGTTTCCTTCCTTTTTTTACAGGGTGCTACCATCCGGAGCCAGATGGACCCAGTTTTTTTAAGCGAGGTGTTACTCCTCCCCCTCCTCCTTCCTCATCACTTACGAGATGAGGCTCCGGGCGTATTATTATTATTATTATTATTATTATTATTATAACTGCTAGTTGCAGTGATTAGACACGAGTAAATACTTTAGATCTTATGATCCGATTTCTTTGTGTGAAGTAACCTATGAGAATTGCCAAGAAAAGAAAGAAGATTAAGGGGAGTGGGAGGTGGGGGTGGGTGCTAGATATTTCATGTTTCAGAAGGGGGACGCGACGGAAAAATTTCGAGAACTCCTGCTCTACTGGAATACCATATTAGCCACAGACCATCCTGTAGGAAGTAACAGACCTGACGTCATCTGGGTCTTGAAAGAGGTAAAACAACCTTCCTCAATGATGTTGCTATCCCAACGCTCCGTAATCTTGAAACGAAACAAACTGAGATAATCGAGAAACATTCACAACTAGCTGAGGAGCTCAAACGTTTATGGAAGGAAGAAAATATTGTTCTAGTCCCGGTGATAATTAAAGCACAAGAGGAGATTCTACGGAAGTTCCACGACTCCTTCGCTAAGTTCTGTTTGTCAAAGAGGCTGTAACTAAAACGACAGAAGGTGACGATTTTGGAAACGTTCCGTACTGTGCGGAAAGTTTTAGTCGTGAATGAACTGGTGTAGTGAATGGACCATGGCACTATAAAAACACTCAGACAGCTAAAGCTTGTGTGTTTTGCTATTTGCAGCAAATTACTAGAAAAAATCCTATGAGAAATAATTGATAGTAATAATAATGATAAAAATAACGATAATAATAATGGCAATAATATAAATCTTTTACGCTCACCTCCTCAGATTGCCAGCTGTAATATTTTCTAAACTTTGTTATCTTACTTCAGAAGTCTCAAAACGATTCCTTCTAGGCTGATGGAGATCGATAAGGGCCATTTAAAGTAAGGAATTTCAGAAAGAGACAGTCAACTCCGAACACCACTCAAACAAAACTTAAACACACTCATCACGATTCACGAAGAAGTCAACACAGGACCAAAGCATGTTCGTTCTGGTGCATAAGAAAACACCCCCCAAAAGTATCAAAGGCTGTTGGGCTCGCAAGAAGCCAAACAGTTGTGAACTCGCGGTCCTTAGTGGCCCTACCGGTGCTGAAGATGAGGAATAATCCTTTAAAAACGACCGGAGGGGCGGGATATACATGTATATAGATGTACAACAGGACTGTCCCAGTACAAACGGGACATTATGGACACACCGCCCCAAGGGATTATATTCCATGAAGTCACCCTCTGTAATGTCAGTGGCAAAGGATACTGTTGTTGTATGTATGTTTGACGTGAATAAAACGCTGTTGCGTTTACCAATTGCTAAAACCTTTATTTTGTGTCTTTTCTTTCTGTCGTAAGTTTAACAATTTCAAACAATTGACTACACGCTCCCGCGAGTGCGGGCGCAACAAAAACCAGTCGACACGCAATCGACTCCTTCCTTTCAACATCGAAGGGATGAAGTCTACTCATTAACATGCACCCCACCTTGAAAGGAATTCTTTCAATTAATTAATTAATTATACAGTGTGAATCTATTTCATAGTAATTAATAATGATCCTTTTCTTCATCCTCTATGGGAAGAGGCCATATTTTCTTGATACTTCGAGTGAAGGTTCCACCAGGTCGCCGTATCGTCCGGGATGAACTTGGATTATCCTACCTCTTGGCCACTGCAGAGGCGGGATATTGTCTTCGATCAACAGTACTAAAGAGTCAATTTTAATACCGCGATCAGTACTGTGCCACTTGACACGTTTTTGCAACTCCTGCAAGTATTCTTGCTGCCATCTCTGCCAGAGCCCCTGTCGGACTTTCTGCAAGTTTTTCCAATGGGACAAGTGGTTATCAGGTTCCCTCGACACATCCATCTGTACAGGTTGCATAGATGCATAAGCGAGTCACTCAAGATGAAATGTGCAGGTGTTAGAACTTGCAAATCATTGGGATCATTTGCTAACGGAGTGAGAGGGCGTGAGTTTAATATTGCTTCAATGTCGCAAAGAATAGTGCAGGTCTCTTCAAAGGTTAGTATACGTCCCTGCGTTTCAATTAGTAAATGTATCTTCATAATTTTGACAGCTGTCCCTCACAATCCCCCAAAATGCGATGATCGGGGAGGGATGAACTTCCAATTGATTCGTTGCTGAGCAAGTGAGGAGGCAATGCCTGTTGATTCTTTCTCTAAAAAGGACTGGATATCTTGTAGCGCATTGGATGCTCCAATAAAATTCTTTCCATTATCAGGAAAGAGCTGGTTACATAAACCTCGTCTAGCTGTAAAACGTTGCAGTGCGGCTAAGAAAGCTTCAGTTGTTAGCTCTGACACTAGTTCCAGATGCACTGCCTTGGTGCTGAAGCACGTAAATACAGCTATGTAACTCTTGTAAATATGGAACCGGCCTCTTCTGCGGCTCCCTCTCACAGATATGGGATCTGCGTAGTCCACTCCCGTGGTGACAAAGGGCCGAAGAACCAGCGTGACTCTTTCCTTGGTAAAACCACCATGCGTACCTCAGGAACTGTAGGATTAAAGCAATAACACTTCACGCATCTTCTAATGACCTTCTTTGCCTCTCTTCTGCCAATATCGCTGCCACTGAGGTGCTGAAAATGAGTTTTGCTCGTCCTTGAAAGCCATAATATAATAATAATCATAATAATAATTTAATAATATAGGGATAGGGATATAATAGACCTTTAGTACCCCTGGACCCCCTTAAGCGCATTATATACGTATTGATGAATTTTACAGCTTAAGTTGGTTCCGTGATAACCTTAAAGCCGTTTGCGAACGTTCACAGTAATGTAACAAATGGAATGGCATTGTCATTTAGACTTTCACGGCCCGTGTTATTATTCATAATGTTGAATTTTGGGCTTACCAAAATTCAACATTATGAATAAATGGAATGGCATTGCGTCTTACAGAAATAGATGGACTTCTGAGATCGTGTTGCCATGGTTACCGGCTTGCATTCTTTTAATAGCTAAAAATAAATGAAATTAGTTTTCTGGGTATATCTCAAAAACTGTTGGTTTTAGTACCTTAAAATGTGGTTTTCGGGGCCCGCAGGGTTTCCGGGTTTTGTTTCTCTCGTTGAGACGCTGAAAATGAGCTTTGTCTCGTTTTTCTACGCCCATTTCAGCCTGCATTTTAAGGGGGTAGGCCCTCTTTTATGAGAGGTATGGAGTAGAGTTACATCAATGATTACTTTCGTGCCTCTGGTGAACTTCTGTACCAAATTTTACGTTGAACCACTCAGCCGTTCTCGAGTGATGCGCGTGCAAATTTGTACACAGACAAACAAACAGACAGACAGAGAGACAGACAAAAAAAATGTTTTTGCGCGCAACCGTCATAAACCAGTCTGAAACGCATTAATAACTCAAACTTCCGTGGAAATTCAGAAAAAACAGACAAACTTTCATTTTTATATACTGTATATTGTGCCCGTCAGAGGAGCTATCAGGGTTGCCAACAGCCGAAACGACATCCCTAACACCTCACCTGCCGGACCCATGTGCCATGAGGATTGGGTGAATTTCTTATAGGCCATAGCGGCACGAGAATCCATGATCCAGGGGATCCGTGGTAACATGGTTGCTAAAAGGTCATAGACAGCCCAAGAAAATACACCTCCTAGAGCTAGACTGAGAAATAAACTTCCAGACTTAGGTAAAACTTGTAGAAATATTTATTCAAAATATTCAGACACCTAGCCTAGTTCGGAGGGTTTCTATCGGCTAATCCGCAAACTAATAAATAAATAAAAATAAAAGATCAGTACCCTAACTGTAAACTACTATAAACCCTCGTGAAAGATCTATCTGACAAAGTAAAGCAACAACAGGAACGCTGGGAAAATGGTACGGCAATAGTCTCTAAATCAAGTTACAAAATAAGCTAATAACAGAATTTACATTGAACAGGGTAGCAATAGCAAGTCTAAGTTAGGATGATACCATTCCCTCATTTACATTTATTTTTAAATCTAGCTAATTCCTAACAATTAATACAAAATTTACGGCGATGACGTCCGTAAAGCAACAAAAAAAAAAACAATTTAATACAAAATCCACATGACAAGCCGTAAAAAAAAAAAACATTAAATGCCCTCTTATAATCTAAGTAAAGGGTAAACATGGGGTTGTCATACAATTGAAATAAGTAAAACAAGACCACAAACATTATTATTCCTGCCTTCGCCCCGGGTTTCTCTTTGTAAACCAGTGTCATCTACGTGCATGTGATTTACGTTGGCGATTGCGTAGAGAAAACTACGTCTAACGTCGCATGAGGCTCACGCTCCACCAGCTACTGACTAAAGGTCGAGCAAGCACTCCGTCGATAAAAATTAGTGTCATCTGTCCTAGATTCCTTCCACAAGAGAAGTGTGCACAAAGCAAATGCCAGCCATCAGGTCCAAAATGCAAGAAAATCAAGGTTAAATGCTATGAGTAGTTAATTATCATCAGGTTTATAATAATGACGTTACTGATTATTAGAATCGTTGGTTTAAATTATCGTTGGTTTATGACGAATAGGCTGACAATCCTGAATACCTTGGGCTCAGCAGTAGCAGTCTCGTGCGAAATCAATCTCTGCTATAACACCGTCAAAGAGCTCTCCCGCTCGGACATAACAATAACACAGGTTATTAGTGGCTCTCGGCTCACTTAATTTACCTCTGGGTAAGGCCTGGTATGAACATCAGTTACCTCCCTAAAATAACACAGTCAACAGAATCGAAGTCTGGACACACATAAATATAGCCTCTAAACAGGTGCCTCATCTAGCCTCTTAATTACCATAAATAAACCTTATCATAACGTGAAATCATTCTCAGATGGAGAAGAAAGATATTCGCTTTAGTAGCGATGCAAACACATGGCTTTCGCCAGTATCTCTAAGTAGCAAAACATATGATTACTACAAAATGGTGGCCTGGACATTGACCTACATATGAGACACATCATCTAAATGTTAGTAATGCTATAAGCATTGTCAAAGAGTCTGGAAAAGTTATGGTCTCACTGAGTGAGTGATGCTCTAGTACACTACATGCTGGGAACTGTTAACACCTGTCCATGATTCGAGCTAGCCTCGCTACTCGTAATTATTCACACGGACAGTTTAGAAAATGCACATCACTGAAGGCAGGCAGCTTTCACGCAGAAAGTCCTATTAGAAAACTGGCCTTGTTATCATGTCCCAGATATAATAGAAATTTACGTAAGCATTAAGCTTGAAATCACGCCTCAAAACTATGCTCAAAGATATAGCATGTTTGAAAAGTCAAAGAAAAGAAAAACATAGATATTCCACTTCATCTGAACCTCTTTGAAATGTGCAGATATGTCAGTTCATAACTGCTCTGTCTAAATATAACCAAAATAACAACTGTGTCGAAACACTGCACGAAATAAACATTATAAAGGCGCAATGCTTACAATTGCTAAGTTTGCCAATGATACGGCATTCATTGCTGGGTTCGATGCTAGATTACATACAAACTGTAACACTCTGAATGTGTTCAAACTTGAACTGGATGGCTTCATAGCACATCAAAATGAAAAATGACATAGTATTACAAAACTGATAGCTTCAGTCGGCTATCCAACGATACGGACTGTTCTGACTAAATCAGTGGCGTGACAACATTTACTAGAAAGGGGTGTTATAAAAATAACACTGACCATGACGTCTGATCGTCATCCCAAATAACTGTACACAAAATCACCCACCTAGGGTTGAACAAAACGTAGTACCAAGACTACAGTCACGCTTAGCAGGGGTAGAAATAACATCTTAACGATGTCCCTCAGAATGCAACGTGATCGAAGAGAAATTCAATCACAACAGGTGACTAACAATCACTGAAAGTGAACTACAAGGATTAATTCTAACAGTACAAAACCTACCTAGGGCTTGTCAAGAAGTTCGGCTGATTCTACAATAAACTACATTAAACTACACTAAGCTACACCACAAAAGAACCTCACAAGGAATGAATATTTCGGACTCACAAGAAAGGATGTCTACATCTCGGTCGTTCCAACGACCCGAGGGATATAATAAGGCTTTGGTCTCCAGACAAGGGTTGTCCAATCTGAGCCTCCACATCGGCTCTATCCATTTCCACGGCCTTTATTCGTCCTCGTCGTTGTCGTGATGATATAACCAGACTCCTCCTCAAAGTCGTCATCTTCCTTGGATTAGCGGATGCTAAAGCCATGGTTCTTCCGTCATCGGCTGTAGTTCTCCGGTCCTCTCCTTCACATGATGAAGCTTAACAGCTCATTTCCACAGGTGATGCGTAACAAGGATTGTCGTACACGTGGTCGTGTACGACATCTTACAATATATATCTTGAAATATGACTTTACCACTTTAAGATACGATGAATAAGGGAAGCACAATTGCACTGAAGCTAGCTTTAACTTGGCACTAAACTCACTGCTACTACACGGCGCGGATGGTTTAAAAATTGGCCATGAACTATTATCTGGTTCACTGATACAGATTTTACTTGCCCACAAATCACGTGGCATCGGCGTTGTGCTTCACAGAAAAGAATCGCACTTGCGATTAAAGCAATATTCGTAGTTATGAGTGTTGAAATGATCCACTCGGTTAATAATTATTTCACTGGGAGTGATGTATTTATCGCCACTCGACGATGTCGAAATATGATGTTCAAGCACGTGGCTGAAAATGTAGCGTTCCACGGTTATGATCACTTTTCCCAAAAATCCACAGTATTCGTAGCACAAGCCTTCACCGGCTGTAATATTGAATAATATCATGCACTATTCGAATTGAAATAAAGTGCGATGCACTAGGATTGCTTTCCTCGCCTTCAGGCGGACTGTTACCTCGTCTTATAGACGGACTTGATACAAACGGCATCCAACTTGGATGGTAATCCAAACACATGTGGTAAGCTCTCAGCCATGCGCTGCGTTAGCTTGTAACTACACTGGTCGTGCAGCGTCTGTCTGGTTCCGGTTCGCGCATCTGCGAGGTTACTACCTTACCAAAAGCAGAAATCACATTCTAAAGATTGTTTCGATGATACAGAATTACAGTGTGATAATATCTGAGCTTTGAAGAAAATAGAAGTGTCATAATTTAGCCTCAGATTATTTAATAGTGGTTTTCTCCGTAGTCAAAAGATCAACCATTTATAACTCCAAAGAATGTTAGCATGTAGCGACAGCATGGTCGGTCAGTGGGTACGTTCTAAAGTGATACATCAAAAATGCGTTGCGGTGAAAAATATCACATGAAGCAGTGGTCAGCGGGTTCAATATAGATATTCAATTGAGCTAGTAAAGTACTTTGAACCTCTTCCGCTTCATCTATAATTGTTTGCAAACGTGTAACTGCATTGAAATAAATGGATTCGAACAGCTTCCGCTCTCCTTCACATTCCACTTGAAATTCTTGTGCTGCCAATTCATCAGTGATCTCTGTTTCTTCTATTTTGATCTGTACTCTTCTTCAAAGGCACTCCATACTTCATCACATTTTTTAACTTGAACCTTTGCTTCCGATTTTGTTGTTTCAGCTGTAATAGAATTGTTTATTCTTGTTAACATGCCTTTTACTCGGCCACGCGATAGCTTTAATTTCGCAAGTTGCGACATGTCGAAATTAAGGTTATGAGTCGCTTCTGAAGGATTATGTTATGTTTAGGTTATCAAAGGTTTTCTAGGAACGTTTTTTATTTTTATTTTTATGCCTGGGCGACTCTCTAACCTATTTGCCGTCTTGTGACGTTCGTCTCCGTGAAGCGTATTTCTGTCTTGCCGATTGCCGTAATATCGGCTCGTTGCCGATGTTATTTCTGAATATCTCCGGTTTTCGAAGGCCGTGCCGTTGGGTGCCAATGTTATTGTATGTATTTTTTGACGCGAATAAAACGCTGTTGTGTTTACCGATTGCTAAAACCTTTATTTTGTGTCCTTACTTTCTGTTGTAAGTTTTAGGCGCGGTGCACACTGGAGAAACCCGTTTCGTGAAACTGGTTTCATGAAATCGGTTTCAAGAAACCAGTTGCATTGGAACATGCACACAGAAGCAACGGTTTTACATCAGTTACGATAGTGGGGCCATGATTTTGTCTTGTTGGATTTCATGGCCCCGCCTTCCTAACGAAGACCATGCCTGCAAAGAATAATGAACCCGAACGGTAACTAAATACAATTAAAATTCGGTAACCATGCCTGTAGCCTTCAGGGGCAGATAACCTCGTTGTTCCGCCCTTTAAAACAACAACCACCAGTAGCCTTCGTGTTATGTTCACGTGATCGCAATATAAACCACTATCGCATCCAAGCCGCATCCCCGACTTGCCAGCCCAAAGAAAGAGCGCCTGGTTCAGCTGACGAAAATCAATAGAAAGGACAAGGACACCCACATAATAAATATATAACATAATACTAACTTAAATAGCTGACCTTGCGGATCGCGTAAGCAAAGAGGTTGCCCGATTCCCCACTCCCCTGTTATTCAGGGGCGTATATAAGCGGGGTGTCCGGGGGGCCGGAACGCCCCCGAAATTTTTGTCACATATAATATTTGTTTATGAATTAAAACAATAAAAACTAATATAGTCTACTTATCATGTACTATTGTTACTAAGCAACATATGGCAACGTTGCAAAGCAAGGCGACGGTAGAGCGATGTAAACAGTGTGACAATCAGTTAGCTCTGATCTTATGTGTAACAACATAACCTCTTATTACTCTCCAGTGCCTTCGCTCTTATGAACCTACCAAGAACAGCAACAAGTGCCCTTGAAGCGTATGACAAAAGTTTTCTCCCTAACTTTTAATACCTTTATCAAACTTTTGTCAAATTTGCCGAACGGAGTTTGAGTTGGTTGATAACATACTTTAGAAATTCTACTTCTGAAAACAGACTCAATGGTCTAGTATTGTTACAGAGACGTACATCACTGACGATGAAGTTATAAACCGATTTGCTAATGCTTCAAGAAACCTTGACTTTATATTATAGTGTAAGTTGTAAATCAAAACAGTAATGGTAATTCTTTCCATGTAAACACTATCAAGTGAGCAAGATGATTGTATTAATAACACGTAACATCAAATGGTCTTAGTTGTGTTTGACATTAACCAAACATAAAACATCACAGCAAATTGGTTGAAAGAGAGGTGCAAGATAGCCTTAAATCTCATCCTTTTGCACCAAATTATATAAAAGTTTCCCGGGGAGAACTCCGGATCCCCTATTCTTTGGGGCCTATACCATGCCCCTAACTCCCGGATGGGCACCCCACAAAATAAAACTCTATATACGCCCCTGCTGTTATTACAAGGTACAATTTACATGTCTTGTAAACACCTAGTTCGTAATGTCCAACCAACAGCAGGACACGTTTTTGTTTCCAAAGTTCGAACTTCATTCTTCAATAGCAAATTCATATATTTACGTAAATGACTGGAGGCATTGGCCAAAGAATAATATTAAAATACATAGGGCTGTGCACACTACGTTTCATGAGACTGATTTTCCGAGTAGCGGAGATTGGTACCACGACGTACTGTCGGCCATGTGGCTATGTGGAATGTATATCGCATACGGTTGACTTCGAGGTTTGGAGGCCCCATTAACGATATTCCTACAATAAATCATCTTAAAAATGTCGTTCTTTTGTGTGAAAATATTCATTATATCATATTTGATGAAAACAATTATGATTTATTAAGTCTTCAAACTTTTGCTGCATTCTTAATCAATGTAAGCACTCGTGGTACTGTCGGCCAAAATACAGCACTATGTGCAATGTATATCGCATACTTCAAGGTTTGGAGGCCCCATTTAAATTATTCCTACAACAACAAATCATCTTCAAGTTGTCGTTCTTTGGTGGAAAATATTCATTATATCATATTTGCTGAAATAATTTGGCACAGGAGTTTTACAAGTAGTTATTTCAATGACCAACAGAATTCACTGTTAACAAGGGATTTGCACTCCGGCAGACACATAGTAGGATAACATGTCACAAAGGCTCGTGATTTTTTTTACAGGTTGTAGATCACCCTCCTATTCCAAGGTAAATATTTTATATGTCAATTACCGAAAAATGTGAGTAGGAAGTTCTGCTCGTGGCAACCCTAATATACAGCGTATGGCGATCTAATTTTAAGCTCAGACATCAGTCCCTTCATGCTCAGATGAATTACGATACATGTGTGCTACTTCACTCTTATCTCTGAACAGTAGTAGAAGCAGAACTGAGATTTAATTATAAACTATGCTATCTTATCTTGCGTCTTGGGTGGGAAGATGCTCAAAACACTGTAAGTTCGCGAGAGGAAAGTCTTTTAGCTCCAGTAACGTTATTAACAGGCTCCACAAGAGATTCCTCTGTATTTTAGTTATCTTTCTCTTCAACCAGGTACTGTGTGTGCCCTTATATCAGAAACTATCTGTCAGAATCCAAGATGAGCAGGATCGCAGACTCTTCACGGCTCCCGGCTAGATGAACCGCTGAAAGAAAATGCCTGACCATAGGATATAAACAACTCTCCTAAAGTTGTTCTACGACAAATACAAGGATTTTGATTAATTTTTTTTTTATTTTTGAGCTGTTTTTTACTCATTTTGATTGTTCTTTTTGTATTTTTTCTAATCTTGAATTTGTGTGTTCTTTTAGATTTTAAGTATCGGTATCCTACCGCATTTTTTATTTTTTTCTACTTCGAGCTTTTTTGAAAAATGTTGACTAATTTGTTATTGATTTTTTGGGTTTTTATAGATTTTGACTAATTTTGGTTATTTAGTGTGTGGATTTTGGTAGGCTGGTGGTTCCTTAGTTTAGGGGCCGCGACAACTCGGTCATGTAGCCTCGTGTCTGATAACCGGTGTTAATTGTGATGGCTGTATTAGTGTGTGTTATCTGTCTTAATTCAAGTAAGGACTGAAGACGATAATTTCAAGTAGTTCTTACTTTCGCTACCAAATGCTACCATCCACGACACCTAGATGCAAACTTGGATACTAGATGCCATCACAACCAGCACCTGGCGACGAACGTTGGAACCTAAGAGCGTTGTTTACATTTAACCTATAATTTAGCTTCACACAGGTGTAATTAGTGGAAGGTTCTTTATCCTGCCATACATCTATGACATGGGATCGCCGGCTTTACTTCCCCTCCGAAGGAAGGCACACTGAGGGATTTCTAACGCTCTTAAAAAAATCTGACGACTACAGCCGGGTTTAAACCCTCGACCTCGGGCATAGAAGCCCAGCATGCTACCTACTACGCCACCGAAGCCGCCGGATTGCAGGTTCAAACTTGCTCAGATATTAGATAACCCATTTTCTCTTTTCACGGAAAGAAAGCTGTTCTCCATTATTAACGGAGAAAACAGAAATGTGCAGTTCTGGGAAAGGCCTGTAAGGTCTAGCAGGAGGGCCGCAGTCATGTCTACGGCCCCAGTTCTAAATTGCTGTCTGACTCAGTGGAATGAATGGAGAGTGTATTTTTAAACGGGGCAGACTTCATTGCTTGTTTAATCGTGTGTAGCAAAGCGAGCTATTAATGCAATCTCCGAGCAGAACGTAGTCTGGCGCGTCAAAGAACATTATTTTAGCCAGCTCCCCCTATGTTATTGTCTGGTAGCGTATTGTGTCTACACAAAGACAAAGGAGGCCAAGGAATTGACAGGTCATGTGTGGTGCAAATATTGTATAACGCTTATAACCAGGGTGACCATAATGTGAGTAATGTTGTTGTTTGAGTCTTTTGACTGGTTTAATGCAGCTATCCATACCTCCCTGTCCTGAGCTAATCGTTTCATCTCTACATAGCTACCACACCCTGCATCGGCGGCTTCGGTAGCGTGTAGTCGGTAGCATGCTGAGCCTCTATGCCCAAGATCGCGGGTTCAAATCCGACCGAAGTCGTTGGATTTTTAGAGCGTTAAAAATCCCTCCGTATGCCTTCCTTCGGAGGGGAAGTAAAGCCGACGGTCCCATGTCATAGATTTATGGCATGTTAAAGAACCTTCCACAAATTACACCTGTGTGAAGCTAAATTGCCTTGGTTATTCTTCTTCTTCTTAGTCGTTTACCCTCCAGGTTGGTGGAACCCACGGACTCAGCGAGGGAACTCACCACTACCGCCTCTACGGGCAATGTCCTAGAGCTGGGAACATCTAATCGGAGTGGATACAGCTGGTGAGGTGTGATTGGCACCTCGCCCAGGCGGCCTCAACTGCAAAGCGAACAGGGGCCTCATGAGGGAAGGTAATGGATGGGCAGGATGGATAGGCAGGGAAGGGGGAAGGAGGTACCGTCCCGGCATTTGCCCGAAAACGAAGTGGGAAACCACGGAAAACCACTTCGAGGATGGCTGAGGTGGGAATCGAACCCCCTCTACTCATTTGGAGCACCCGAGGCTGAGTAGACCCCGTTCCAATCCTCATACCACTTTTCAAATTTCGTGGCAGAGCCGGGAATCGAACCCAGGACCTCCGGGGCGGCAGCTAACCATGCTGACCGCTACGCTTCGGAGGCGACTAATTGTATAGGTTAAGAATGTAAACACCGCTCTTAGGTTCCTACGTTCGTTGCTAAGAGTCGACTGCGGTGGCATAGTCGGTAGCATGCTGAGCCTCAATGCCCAAGATTGCGGGTTCAAATCCGGCCGAAGTCGTTGGATTTCTTTAAGAGCGTTAAAAATCTCTCAGTATGCCTTCGTTCGGAGGGGAAGTAAAGCCGGCGGTCCCATGTCATCGATTTATGGCATGTTAAAGAACCTTCCACTAATTACACCTGTGCGAAGCTAAATTGTATAGGTTAAGATTGTAAACAACGCTCTTAAGTTCTTACGTTCGTTGCTAAGAGCCAACTGCGGTGACGTCTGGTAGCTAAGTTCTGAACTTGGCCTAGTAGTCGTTGACGGTGGCGTTTGGCGGCAAAAGTAGGAACTATTTGAAAAATTCAAAAGTCTGCAGTCTGAATTAAATAACAGATAACACACACTAATACAGTCATCACAATTAACACCGGTTATCAGACAGATTCTACACACACCCAAAGTACACGGGGCTACATGACCACGCTGTCGCAGCCCCTAAACTTAAGAACCAACCAACCAACACCCTACATCCGAGGCAACCTGTTTAACATATTCTAACCTTGGTCTACCCCTACAGTTCTTGTCCTCGACCCTTCCTTCCATAACTAAGCTTGCTATTCCTGGGTGTCTTTGTATGTGTCCTACCAACCTATCTCTTCTCTTCATTAGCAGTCGCCAGAAACATCTATCCTCTTCCACTAGTCTTAGTACCTCTTCGTTTGTAACCCTATCTACCCATCTGATCTTCATCATTCTCCTGTAACACCACATTTCAAACGCTTCAATTCTTCTCTTTTCTGCTGCACCAATAGTCCAAGTTTCATTTCCATAGAGCGCCACGCTCCAGACAAAGGCCTTCAAAAATGACTTCCTAATACCTAAATGTATATTCGATGTCAACAGATTCCTCTTCTGTAGAAATGCTTTCCTTGCCTGAAATAATACGTATTAGAAAAAGGTTTTTGATAACGTTGATTGCAGTAAGTTGTTCGACATTTTGAAAATTATGAGAATAAAGTACAAAGATACAAGGGCGATTTACAGTACAATCTGTACAGAAACCAGACGGCAGTTATTCGAGCCAAAGAACATGAGAGAGAAGATGGTATTCAGAAAGGTGTAAGGCAAGGCTGCAACTTATCGCCCATACTTTTCAATCTATGCATTGAAAAAGCAATGAAGGAAATTGGAGAAACATTTAAAGTAGAAGTAAAAATTCAAGGAAATAGTAAAATCAGCTGTGAGGTTTGCTGAGGATAATGTCATCTTAGCCGACACGCCTGAGGATTTGAATGAGTTTTAAATGGTATGGATTCTGTCTTGAGGAAAGAATTCATGATGAGAATCAATAAATGTAAAACAATAATTATGGAATCCAGCCGAAATAAATCAGAAACCCCTATTTACAAGTGAAAAGCTAAAGGAAGTAGGAGACTTCTGCTACTTAGGAAAGAAAATTACCCGTGATGGACGAAGCAAAGAGGATGTAAAAAGTAGTTTGGCCTAGGTAAGGAAAGCTATTCAACAGAAAACAAATATGTTGACATCAAATGCAGATTTAGGTATTAGATAGTCATTTTTGAAAGCGTAGCATTCTATGGAAGTGAAACTTTGACTGTTGGTGCAGCAGAAAAGGGGAGATAGAAGCATTTGAAATGTGGTGTTACAGGAGAATGATGGAGATAGAGTTACAAATGGAGAGGTATTAAGACGAGTGGGAGAGGGGAGATTTTTCTGGTGACTGCTAATGAAGAGAAGATATACAGTAGGTTGGTAGGACACATACTATTGCATCCTCCTGCATAAACTGTGTGGTACTGGCTGGGGATCTTCAGCAGACACACTACGAACCTCAGCTCTTGGGTTGGTTTATTCAGTTGCGGAATACTGCGCACCAGTGTGGATAAACAGCGCTCACACACAGAAAGTAGACACGCAGTTGAATGAGACTATGCGCATTATTAGTGGGACCATACGGTCTACTCCCTCTCACTGGCTACCCATTCTAAGTCATATTCCACCATCTGATGCTAGAAGGAAGAGTGCTCTCGTACGAGAATATCAGAAGATCATGGATAATCCGCAGCTGCCTTTGTTAAACGACGTAGCCTATGCGGAGCGAAAACGGCTCAGATCAAGGAACCCTGCTATTTCCACAGCCAGAATTTTTTCAGAAGAGAAGTTCGACATTCGTTTCTCATGGAGCCAAAATTGGCAACAACACTGCCCTGAACGATGTCGTAGCATGCCCTGTATCCTGGAAAAGCCACCAGGATTTGATCAACCTCGCTCTGTGTGGACAGCCCTCAATCGTATCCGCACTGGCCATGGAAGATGTGCAGACGCTCTCCACAAGTGGGGAATAGTCCCGTCATCAAAATGTGACTGTGGTGCAGAGAAACAGACAATTCATCACTTACGGTAGTACCGAGTGCCCAAACCATGCATATTGTGGGGACTTCAAGGACTTTTTAACTGTAACAACAGATACCGTACTGTATGCTACGTAAAGATCTTGAATATTTGTATATAGATATATGTAGGAAGTTATGTTTCAATAGCTGGAACTATTAAGTTATAGAATATCATGTGTGTGATAATTTAATGTTTTATGTGCCATACGCCAAATAAATAAATAAATCCAGAAATGGCAAAGTTAGTTATGGAAGGAAGGGTCGAGGACATGTATTTATTGTTGGGGTAGACCAAGGTTAGAATATGTTCAACAGATTGTCTGGGATTTAAGGTGTGGTAGCTATGTAGAGATGAAACGATTATTTTAGGACAGGGAGGCATCAAACCAGTCAGGGGACTGAAAACTCAAACAACAAAAAACAATATTGGTAACACTGATCTGCATGCTCTCTGACTTGAAAGTGAGCTGTCTAGAGAGTGTGGACCGTTGTAGCGTAGACGGAAAGCGTGCCTATTTAAAATGCCAGAGATTGGATTTCTACTGTGGTTTCGACAGCGGTCCCTTTCTCAAGTTGTACTAGAGTCGGGTTTATACATTTATACATTACTAGCACATTCATAAACCACACTTTTCCCAATAGGTTCATAATGAGAGACTTTGCAAATCGCACACTTCTTACAAAAATTGATATTTATGTAATCAGAATGCAATTCCTCACTGCTAATGTCATTTTTGTGCTGAGTCCATTGATTGACTGCTTAACTGTAACACTCACCGGTTATGCAAAATTTATGAAATTATACGATTTGAGTAGGCCCTACTCATTCCTTTGATTTACTGTGTCTGAAATCCATGCAAAATGATAAAGGAAATACCTCAGAATGTTAGAATGACATGAAACAGGCGTCACAGCGGCCAAAATGTGAAGTGGACAGCAATTATAGCTAGCCACGGTGGGTGAGTGGATATCGTGTCGGTCTACTAACCCCAAGATTGTAGGTTCGCTCGTGGCCGTGGTAAGTGATTTTTGAAAGGCGGCAAAAATACGATACGTATGTCATACGATGTTGGCATGTCAAAGCACCCATTTGAATTCAGTAGGCCGAGTTCATAATGGCAAAATTAATCTCGGGAGTTTCCGCCAACACAAAGTTCCTCATTTCTCTACTAGAAAGCGCTATAGTGTTCAAGGAGCTTAGATATCTTACATCTAACCTCCTTGACTTTCATAGTCAAGGAAAAACGAAATTCGACATGCAAGCTACCCTCTGGGTGTCATATAACAAAGCTTTCACCCGGCACCGAGGCCATACGATATTATTATGGAGCGTATTTTCCTACAGAAACATTATCTGCAAATCGCACACTTCGTAATTTTTTTAAGTGACATTTCTTAAAGAAATTATCCTGTAGCTATTTTTGAAATTTGAGATTAATTCGTCACTGCTAATGTCTATTCTCTTTCATTTGAATGCTCATTTGTCACGATCGGTCGCTTGTGAGGGATCTACACTTCAGATGGGGCCTGTCACAATTGGGCGCACCCACCCTCTCCCCTCCAACATCTCCATAAGGTTACTCAAATTCACTAACTGTGTTTATAATAATGTTTTTGCTGTCGTGAAAAACCAAAAAGCCAAAGACTCACGAAGCGGTTTCTCTAACTCATCAAGACTTGATTGACCTTTGTTAAATTCTTCCAAATTTAGAGTTGACTGAACTTCTAATTGACGAGAGAGGCCACTTTAATTACTGCTTATGAATGTGACTAATCTCTTCAACCTTCTTGTGCCCGTGGCGAATTGGTTAGTGCGCTAGGCTTTAGCCTGAATTATCCTGGTTTCGATTCCCAGCCTGTACATTGGGGATTTTAATCTTCTTGGGGTTATTCTCCTTGCTCGGTGATTGCGTGTATGTGACGTCTAAAACCAGAATTAAAATTTCTTGGCAGACAATGAAATACCTTCTGACAAGCTCGTGGTGTAGAAGTTGTCGGATTTTTTAAGAGCGTTAACAATCCCTCAGTATGCCTTCCTTCGGAGGGAAAGTAAAGCCGGAAGTCCCATGTCACAGATTTATGGCAGGATAAAGAACCTTCCACCAATTACACCTGTGTGAAGGTAAATTATAGGTTATATTTGACTAACGCTCTAAGATTCCAACATTCGTCGCCAGGAGCCGACTGTGGTGGCATCTAGTAACAAAGTTCAGAACTAGTTGGTCGTTGACTATTTGGAACTACTTGAAAATCGAATGTTTGCAGTCCTTACTTGAATTAGAAACAGATAACACACTAATACAGCCATCACAATTAACACCGGTAATTAGACAGATTCTAAATACACCCAAAGTACGCGGGGCTTCATGACCGCGTTGTCGCAGCCCCTAAACTGAGGAATCAACCAACCAACCTCGTGGTGTAGCGGCTAGAATTATTGGCTGTCGTCCCGGAGGTCCGCGTTCGATACCCATCTCAGCCAAGAAATTTTAGTTCAGGTCTGAGGGCTGGAACGGGGTACACTCAGCCTCGTGAGGAAAACATGAGCAGATGATGGTTCGATTCCCACACCTCAGTCATCCAGGAAGTGGTTTTCCACGGTTTCTCACTTCTACTACAGACAAATACTGGGATGGTTCCTAACTCAAGGCCACGGTCGTCTCCTTCCCAATCCCCATCTGAATTATAAACAAACACATTAATACAGCCATCACAATAACAGAGGATATCAGACTCAGTGGCGGATCCAGGCTTTGCGGGGCCCTGGGCGATATGATAAGGTGGGGTCCACAACAATAGGAAATAAGAAAATCAAATAACATGGAAAGTAGTTTTGTAATAACAATAAAATAAAGAATAGTTGCAATATTTTGAATACACCACAGTACATTTTTTAGCCTACTTTTCACATTTTGCAAAAATGAGGAAAAAGTAGACTTATGAGATCGGGCAAATGTGTGTCTGTCTGTCTGTCTGTCTGTCCTTCTGTCTGTCTGTCTGTCTGGCTGTGTGTGTGTGTCCCCCCCTATCAACTCCTAAACGGCTGCAGCAATCGAAACAAAATTTGGTAGGAGTAAAGATCTATACCTGAATATCTCACGGCCATATTTGAAAATGATGTCAGTGCTACCAACTGCTAAAAAATCGCAATTGAAATTTGAGCTCCATGTTGGATATCTTGGAAAGTATGAATGGGAGCTATTTCAAAATTGGCACACGTACAGATCATAATATTACAGTTTAATGTCCAGGAGGCTAAACATGGCAGTGTTGCCAAAATGATTATAAGCCTCCTGATAGGTCCAATTTTTAAATGCATATAACTTCCATACTATCAATTGGAATTCAACCAAATTTTGTATGTTGTATGTGTACATAACCAGATATGACTGAGCGTATTCTTAAGACCTACCAGGGCTGCCAACTGTTAATAAATGCTCCTAATTTATTTTATCCAAATACCAATATATCAGAAAGTATACAAGCCGACAGCTTTAAACTATGCACACGTATAGTACCTGACATTCTATATTAATTTGGAGTAACTTATATACGTCAGTGCTACCAACATGATTCTAAGCCTGCTGACAGGTCCAACTTTAAATACATGTAACTTCCATACTATCATTTGGATTTCAACCAAATTTCGTATGTGCTATGTGTACCATAACAGATATGACTATGCGTATTCTAAGGAGCAACCAGTGCTGCCAACTGTTAATATGTGCTGTCCCTATTTTTGTTACCCTAATATCAATATATCAGAAAGTATGCAAGCCAATAGCTCTAAACTTTGCACACGTATAGTACATGGCATTCTAGACGAATTTGGAGTAACTAATATACGTCAGTGCAGCCAACATGATTCTAAGCCTGCTGATAGGTCCAATTTTAAAATGCATGTAACTTCTATACTAACTAATGGATTTCATTCAAAATTGGCACAACAATAGATCATATTATTTCAGATTATTTCTGACCAATACATGCATGACATTGTTGCCAACATGATTTTACGCGCGCTGTTAGATCCAATGTTTAACTGCATGTAACGTCCATGCTATTCATTGGACTTCAACCAAATTTTGTATTTTGTACCTTAAGAGACGGAACTAAGAATATATTCAGTCATCAGGGCTGCCAACTGTAGTGCTCTATTAGGATACATTATGCCAGGTATACAGTATTTCGAACTAATTGGAAATTTCGATATTAGCAACTTAATTTCGTCATTATTCTAGATAGGTTCATATTCTGTAGAATAATCATTGGCATGAAAAGTAGGCTGTATAGTTCTTCACGGAACTTCTTGTTTAATAATATGAAAGAAACCTTAAAGTTCCCTCGAAGAAGATTATGTAAACTATGAAATATTAAAATATTACTTTGCGCCTTTTTTTCGACTGAAGTCTTCTATTATTTCACTGACATCTAAACTTGCTAAACGGTCACGGGAGGTCATAGCTGCACTAAAAAAAGAATTATAAATCAGTTTGAAAAGTATAATTAATTACAGTAATTAAATTTTTTTAAATCCATGGCTCGAGGCCCACTGTACCGCGGGGCCCTGGGCGGTCGCTCTCCTCTAGATCCGGCCCTGATCAGACACATTCCACACACACAAGTACACGGGGATACATGACTACGATGCCTCAAAGCCCCTAGAAGAATCAACAAAAGAGCTAGGTTCTAAACTCTCCTCGACCTATTGTAGTAGCCTACACAATCTCTATCAATAAACTCAAGGCTGCTGTTTCCAGGAAGTACACCTGTTCTCACATCACGTTGCACTAATTGCAGTGTAAGGATGCTTGTTACAGCATTGGAAAACATTATATGGCATAAGATTTCCTATCGCAAATCAAACCGAATTGATTTTGGGAAGAAATAGGACTATTTATAAATCAGAAATATCCCATAGTCTAACATAACCTTCTATTTGCTGTAAAATAGGAGATTAAGAAGATTAGTTGAGTCGCCTCCGTAGCGTAGCGGTCAGCATAGTTAGCTGCCGCCCCGGAGGTCCTGGGTTCGATTCCCGGCTCTGCCACGAAATTTGAAAAGTGGTATGAGGACTGGAACGGGGTCTACTCAGCCTCGGGTGGCCCAAATGAGTAGAGGGGGGTTTTCCGTGGTTTCCCACTTCGTCTTCGGGCAAATGCCGGGATGGTTCCTACTGTAAGGCCACGGCCGCCTCCTTCCCACTTCCTTGCCTAACCGTCCCACTCTTCCCATCCCTTCATCAGGCCCCCTGTTCGCTTTGCAGGCGAGGCCGCCTGGGCGTAGTGCTGGTCACACACCCCAGTTGTATCCCTGACTCAGAGTCTCAAGCTCCAGGACACTACCCTCAGTGGCGGTAGAGGAGGGATCCCTCGCTTAGTCCGTGGGAAAAGCCAACCCTGGAGGGTAAAACGATAGAAAAAAAAAAGATTAGTTGGTTGGTTCCTCAGTTTAGGAGCTGCGACAACGCAGTCATGTAGCCCCGTGTACTTTCGGTGTGTGTTGAATCTGTCTGATAACCGGTGTTAATTGTGATGGCTGTATTATTGTGTGTTATCTGTTTTAATTCAAGTAGTTCCTACTTTTGCTTACAAATGCTACGCACCTAGCTTGCGGACTTGGCTACTAGATGTCATCGCAGTCAGCACCTGGCGGTGAACGTTGGAACTAATAGAGCGTTATCAATTCTAACCTACAAAATTTGGCTTCACACAAGTGTAGTCAGTGGAAGGTTCTTTTTCATCTATGACATGGGACCGCCGGCTTTACTTCCCCTCCGAAGGAAGACATACTGAGGGATTTTAACGCTCTTAAAAAAACCGACGACTTTGGCCGGGTTTGAGCCCACGACCTTGGGCATAGAAGCTCAGCATGCTACCGACTACGCCACCGAAGCCGCCTTCTATTTGCTGTAAAACAGGAGATTAGGGAGAGGGCTTATGTGCCTCTGGAAAGACCTCAGTTGGAATATGCTATACGTGTGTAGGATCCATATTAATATTATGTATTTGTTTATTTATTTACTAACAACCCGTCCCGGCTTCGCCCGGTATCTCTAACGGTACGCCCAGCGTAAGCTTAAAAGGCGCACGGACGCCAGGTTTTCCTTAGAATTGATTCACTGAAATCATTACTGCTAGTTCCTTTGGTCATAAATGAATGTCTCGATAAATTACAGAAAAAGGTAATACTCCTTTGAAGCAAGTGATATCTCATGGTGAAAAAGCCGTTAAGACCTTAAAACAAGACTAAAATGGACCAATGCACATAAAAAACCGAAAGGAAAAAAAACAACGCAACAAAGGACAAATAGAACCAACCATTGTTCTTCTTACAATGACCCAAAATGAACATATTGTATAATTATGTTTGGCCTCGTTTTCGGACACTCGAAAAACGGAGGAATTTTCCTTGACTTTCGAGCATTACTAAAACGCCTTGCCCCGATTTCGGTTGCCAAAAGTGATACCACATTGGCGGTTTCGATTGAAATGCATTGATCTGGCAAACTAACAAATTTAGATAATCCTTATTCTCATCAATTGGAATACCAATCAACAACGTAGTCGTTCATGCGAGCCAAGTTTTAGTGCATTAAATCTAAAAGGGGAACAATTGAGAGGATCTTCAGAACAACATGTTTAGCATAGTGGTCATTCCATCAAGTATAAAAATAATCCCCGACATTATCTTCCTAACGTTACTCCTCACTGTGTGGAAAAGAGTGATAATTTTTAACCTGTCACGGTCCGACTAAGTGGCTAAGTGAGTAAGGGCCACGGGTTGGATTGCCTGCTAGGTCGAAGCCTCCGTGGCTTAGGCGGCAGCACGCCGGCCTCTCACCAATGGGTCCGTGGTTCAAATCCCGGTCACTCCATGTGAGATTTGTGCTGGACAAAGCGGAGGCAAACAGGTTTTTCTCCGGATACTCCAGCTTTCCCTGTCACGATTTCATTCCAGAAACACTCTCCACTATCATTTCATTCGTCATTCATTTAATCATTGCCCCTGGGGAGTGCGACAGGCTTCGGCAGCTAGATGAGGGGCTTCATTCATTCCATTCCCTGACCCGGTCGGTCGACTGGAAGCAGGCTGTGGATTTTGCATAGCTAATACCCTTGGGGTCATGTGAAGAGAATGCGGGATGTTTGGACACAATTTGCGGATAGCATTTAGAACACAATCCGTACTTGTTGAATGACCCAGGTGTTTATGACTAGGGCTCGGATTTTTAGGTGCTAAAAATCGGGAAAATATTTATTTTTTATGTATTAAAAATACTTGAAATATGTGACAAAAAAGTAAAAATATTTAATTATAATTTAGTTTATTAATGTGAATATAAACAATATGCAGTATTCACGAATGCAATTTATTCTATGTCTCACTGACTGCTGAAGCATTACAATACAAAACGAGTAACATTTCAGGTTGTCCATCACAAAAAACCGACGATTATGGCGAAGCGCTTATTCTAAAGGCGCGAAACTGCGACAATATGTTTCTTACCCTTGAGATGTTGTGTAACTTGAAATCGCACTTCATCCATGATTGCTTTCTCACATGGCTGGCAGAACAGAACGCTCCCATCAGAAGTAAAATTATCCTAAAATTCTGTAACAGACGATAACTTGTAGTTGTTTTTACTTTAGGCATCGTAGAACTGCCTTAAACTTCACAGTGCCAGAAATGAACTGCATGTGAGTGACACTGGGGGAGGGGGATGGACAAGGAAATCCCCGGTTTCCACAGTGAGTGGCACGGGGCGACATGTTAAGAATAACACAGTTACAAGCGGACATACGCTCTGCATGAAGATTAAATAGCTTACAGGTTCTTCCCCGTTGAAGTAACACAGAACAAAAATGCAATAAACTGAAAGATCTCTAGCATACTGATTTAAAAAAAAAATGTAAATATTATGTCTTTTTATGTGCTAATCAGTGAAAAGCAGGAAATTATGTATTTATTGAAAAAATGCTTCAAATATGTATTTACATAAAAAAAAACTAAAAATCCGAGCCCTATTTATGACATATCATATCTTTCCTTTATGTTGTTTTCATGATAAATATGATGATGAATTAAGCTAATCTCATTCAAATTATGTCATTAAGCACAATTACCGCTCCGAACTATAGAGGGTTGCAATTCTGGCTGTGTAACATTCATTTTAAACATAGCACATGACACACAAAGCCTAGGGGATCGACTTCTGCTCAAATGTCTAAAGGTGTTGCTTTAATACTTTATCTAATTAAAATAGTATTGTACTCGTAATGCCAGTAGATCGGACAACAAACGTGCGGATGCGGATAGCAGTCCATACGGATGCGGGGCGGATGCGGATAGCAGTCATACGGATGCGGGGGGGATTTATTCATATTCATATTCATTCATTTATTTGCAATGGGGGGTGTGTCCCCCGGTGGCAAATTGTATATACATAACAAATAAATAATTATACATAACAATTCAATAACAATTGTACAACAATTAAACTGGAGTATTTACACAAATAGTCAGTCTTTTCGTAAACACACCTATATGTTCGGGAAAAGGCTCTAAGACTGCGGCAGGTAGAGAGTTCCAGTTATCAATGGCACGGTTTACAAAAGAATATTTACCATAATTTGTTCGCTGTGGTCGGCCCTTAACTTTGAAAGGATGATCGCTCCTACCCATGTAAGTGGGCTTTCCCAATCGTTTGCTAAGCTCACCCCATGCTGGTTGATTTGTATACGTGTTGTACATAGCGCAGAGTCTAGATTTCATCCTCCTAGCCTCCAGTGATTCCCACCCAAGTTTCTTTAACATACGGCTCACACTGCTCCTGGGATTAAAGTCATTGAGCACAAATCTAGTGGCCTTTCTTTGTACCATTTCCAACTCATTGATGAGCCCTACTTGATATGGATCCCAAACCGCCGAGGCATATTCCAGAATAGGTCTTACAAGTGACAAATAGCCTAATTCTTTAGCAGAGGTACTACTTCCTTTTAATACCCTCATTACAAAGTGCAGGGATTTGTAAGCTTTTGAAACTACACATCCTACATGACTACTCCATTTCATATCATTCCTTACGTGAACGCCCAAATATTTGCAAGAATCTTCTTCTACAAGTATTTCCGAGCCAATGTTATATTGAAAATCCTGCTTTCGCACTTTCCCTATTTTTAAGAGACTACATTTTCTTGTGTTTATTTTCATTTTATTTACAATCGCCCACTTATAGACCAGGTTCAGGTCCTCTTGAAGCACTGCATTGTCTTGTGAGTCATGTATCTTTCGATATATTACACAATCATCCGCAAACAATCGACAGTCACTACGAATCCCATTTGGTAAGTAATTTATAAACGCCAAAAATAACAAAGTTCCGATTACGCTGCCCTGAGGGATACCCGACGTTACGGTAATTTCATCCGAGAATATGCCTTCGACTTTCACTTTCTGAGAACGACCCGTCAAAAATTCTTGGATCCATAAAATTACTCTTCTATCAATCTTCGTCGAAGCTAAATTTAACAAATTATCACATAAACTATAACTAATGCGGATAACAGCCCTGCGGATGCGGGACAGATGCGGATAATGATTTGTTTACCCACGCGGGGCTCTAATCATGGAGACGACTTGTTTGCAAACAGAGTTTTGCATACTGGACGCTGAATGGCAAAACAGTCTCACACTAAGCAAGCAAATTTGAAGGTCAATCAACTCTTACAGTATTTTAACAAATTATCACATAAACCATAACAAAGATGGCTTCGGTGGCGTAGTCGGTAGCATGCTGAGCTTCTATGCCCAAGATAGCGGGTTCAAACCCGGCCGAAGCCGTCGGATTTTTTAAGAGCGTTAAAAATCCCTCAGTATGCCTTCCTTCGGAGGGGAAGTAAAGCCGGCGGTCCCATGTCATAGATTTATGGCATGTTAAAGAACTTTCCACTAATTACACCTGTGTGAAACTAAATTGTATAGGTTAAGAATGTAAACAACGCTCTTAGGTTGCTACGTTCGTTGCCAAGAGCCGACTGTGGTGGCGTCCAGTAGCTAAGTTCTGAACTAGGCCTTGTAGTCGTTGACGGTGGCGTTTGGCGGCCAAAGTAGGAACTATTTGAAAAATTCAAAGCTGCATTCCTTACTTGATTTAAAAAAAACAGATACGCACACTAATACAGTCATCACAATTAACACCGGTTATCAGACAGACTCTACACACACCCAAAGTACACGGGGCTACATAACCGCGTTGTCGCAGCCCCTAAACTAAGGAACCAACCAACCAAACTATAACTAACAAATACCGTATTGACTAGTTATGTTAGTTTCACTAAATAAGTGTACATATTGTGAATACCATCACCCATACTTGTAGACATAGATTTAATAGCTTAAGTGTAATGGATCTGATGATGATCTCTTGGCGATCGAAACTCGTCATCCAAGTGTATTTCTTCTTCTTCTTTCCTCGATTTGGCCATCTTTGGACGGCGTAAAATAACCCATTGCATTCGCAGTCTCTTATTTCCTTTATCCTTTCTTGCCTTCCAGTAGTTCTTCATTCCTTCACTGTGTCTACTTCTTCTCTCTTCCGTCCAAATGTTAACCCGCTTCTTCTTTTCATTCTCCTGAAAACCCTTGACATTTTTGATCATATTTCTGAAAAGTGTTCTGTCCTGAATAATATCGATTGTTATTTCCATCTCTTCCTTATCCCTTTTTAATACTTTGTACCCATTGCTTACCATTCCTGCTTCTTTATACATGACTGAAAATTAGTTTTCTGTTCGACCCTGACTATTATATGTCTGAAAACTGTATCATAGTGATGGTCATTATAACACTATTTTTAGCCTATTTTCAATTTTGAGAAAATAGGCCTATGAGATCACCTTTTGTCCGCGTGTGTGTGTGTGAGTGAGCGCGTGTGTGTGTGTGTGAGGTGTGTGTGTGCCCCCCCCCCCCCCCTAATAAATTCTAAACAGCTGGAGCGATTTCAATGAAACTCGGTAAGTTCATAGCACTATTTTGGGCGACCCCGACCGTGCCCTTCTCATTTTGTTACGTCTCACCAATCCAACATGGCGGCTGTGCGAATTATTTCACGAGCATTCAATATCTCCGAAACTATTCCCGACATCACCCTGGAATAGTTTACGGTGATAAAGGAAACTACTAGAAGTTCACCTATGTGACTTTTGAAAAACGAGTAACTACAAAACCAACATGGCGGGCACGCGAATTTGCGACTTTTAAATAGACGTTTCTCGCGATTTAACCAACCAAACGCAATAAAACTTGGTACAGTATATGTTTATACACATTGTAATGCACCGACATCTAACTTCAATCAATTGTTTACATAACCACAAGATGGCGGCTGTGCGAATTTTAAAATTAAGTTTTTTATTTCTTGTGTCGTAATCATGCGATCGAAGTGAAAGTCTGAATTATGAACCTACGCAATAATTTTCCTTTAATGGTACATGACTCTATGTCCTATACATTTAACAATCCAACATGGTGACCATCCAAAATATTTAGACGGCTCTGAATATCTACGAATCTATTATAGCAATCAATCTGAATTTTTTAATGTTCATATGGGCTATAAACTTAAGCTCACCTATAGGACTTTAAATAACCTGGTGATCAAAAATCCAACATGGCGACGCGAAGTATAAATATTCATAAGGACGTTTCTCGCAATTTAACCATCCGAGAGCAATGAAACTTGGTACAGTAAATCCTTATATGAATGTTAATCAACTGGCATATAATTTATTTCAATTGTTTCCATAATCACAATATGACAGCTGTGCGAAATTTTTAAATCTCCTTGTTACTTTTTGTGTCCTAATCTTGCGATTGAAGTTTGAATGCTACACGTACACAATAATCTTCATGTAACAGTACATATCTCTAGGACCTACATAAATAAAATCCAGCATGGCGACCATCCGAAATATTTAGTCGGTTCTCAACATCTACGAATCTATTACAGCAATAAAACTGAAATTGTGTATGTTGATAGTGGCAGTTAACATAAGTAGGATATATGAAAATAGGCTGTATAGTTCTACACGGAACTACTTGTTCATTATGAAACAGTTTCTCCCACCAATCACAGCTCAAGAAACAGTTGTTTGACCAATTAGATAAGGATACCTTCGCATATGCGCTCAAAATCCAACATGTCTATATAAATTACCGAAAGTGCACCGTCCATATGTTCGCGTAAATAAACTGGTGAATATGAGACAAGAAATAGCACTGTACCTTAATATCCTCAAAACCAATTTCTACACAGCGCGTTGTTTTCAAACGAACATGTTTACCGAATACTAGTGCTCAATCTGCACATATGGCATTGAAGCACACAGAGCGCATGCGTCGGTCAGTCAGAGAGCTTGGAAATCAGAGATATCCTACCCTGCGCAGCACCTGATCACAAAATTCTAGAGACAATCTCAACAGATGTTTATGAATATTTATGTTAAAACATAAGCCTCCATGGCTTAGGCGGCAGCACGCCGGCCTCTCACCGCTGGGTACGTGGTTCAAATCCCGGTCACTCGAAGTGAGATCTGTGCTGGACAAAACGAAGGCAGACAGGTTTTTCTCCGGGTACTCTGGTTTTCCCTGTCAAAATTTCATTCCAGCAACACTCTCCCCTATCATTTCATTTCATCTGTCATTCATTTAATCATTGCCCCAGAGGAGTGCGTCAGGCCTCGGCAGCCGGCACAGTTCATATCCTCGCCGCTAGATAGGGGCTTCATTCATTCCATTCCTGACCCGGTCGGAGACTGGAAGCAGGCTGTGGATTTTCTTTTCATGTTAAAACATATAATAAAGTTATAATTATCGTCGAACATAAACAGTCGTATGCAACTCGCCTATAATGGTAATTAAGACACTCGTATGGAAATTATAAAACTCGCATACGCTCGTTTTATAAACATACTCGTGTCTTAATTATAGCCATTATAGGCTCGTTGCATAATGTACTATTGTGAGACTGGTGTTATTCATCCTCTGTGTGTCCAAAGAAATGAACCCTCATTTTCCTGATCGTTTCGTAGATTTTTTCAATTTCTTTATTTTTGTAGAGGTCGTCATTTTTCCTGAACTCTCCACTTCTTGTTTTTAATGGTCCCAATAGTTTTCTAAGTGTCCTTCTTTCTTTTTTCTCTAGCTCTTCTATTTCTCCTTTGTTTAATGGAAAACATACATTCTGAATCATAGAGACTTTACGGCTTAATGTCGGATTATAGTTGCAATAGAAATATATTTCTTATTGTACGTAACCTTCGTCAGTTGAAAGCTTGTTCTCATGTAATTTCTTTTTCAGGATTAGGGTACCACCCATTACAATTGGGTACAATCGTGTTGATCGACTGAAAAACCTTAAATTTCGAGTACCGTAATAAAAAAAAGCGCTGATAAAAAGGCGAAACTAAAAAACGCAGTTTCGGAGTATCATGTACTGTAGTAGCTTGCCACGGTGGGTGAGTGGATAGCGCGTCGGTCTACTAACCCCAAGCTTGCAGGTTCGCTCCTGGCCGTGGTAAGTGATTTTTGAAAGGCGGAAAAAATACGACACGCATGTCATACGATGTTGGCATGTCAAAGAACCCATTTGAATTCAGTAGGCCGTGTTCATAATGACAAAATTAATCTCGGGAGTTTCCGCCAACACAAAGTTCCTCATTTCTCTACTCTACTAGAAAGCGCTATAGTGTTCAAGGAGCTTAGATATCTAACCTCCTTGACTTTCATAGTGATTCAAGGAACAACGAAATTCGACATGCAAGCTACCCTCTGGGTGCCAAATTACAAAGCTTGCACCCGGCACTCGAGGCCATACGATATTATTATCTACCGTAGTATAATCGCGGGTTTCTTGTGACTATGAGTTTATTACAATCACGCTCCTTTGGACGCAAACCGCGCATTAATATTATTTTTAACCTACTTCTCACATTTTGTTAAAATGAGTAAAAAGTAGACTTATGAGATCGATCCGGGCAAATGTGTGTGTCTGTCTGTCCTGGGCTGCAGCAATCGAAACCAAATTTGGTATGAGTAATTACCTATGCCTGGATATACCGCACGGCCATATTTGAAAATGACGTTAGCGCTACCATCTGCTGAAAAATCGCAACTGAAAGTTGAGGTTTATGTTCGATATATCGGAATATATGCATAGGAATTGTTCCAAAATTCACACACACGTATATCATATTACATCAGACTAATTTACAGGAGCCCATACATGAGAGTGTTACCAACATGATTCCATGCCTGCTGATAGGCTCAATCTTTAAATGCATGTAACTTCCATACTTCCACTTCAACCAAATTTGATGTGTGATTTCCGCACCGAGGCAGGTATGAATATGAGTATTTTCTAGTGTCAACAATGCTGCCAACTGCTTAAAATTGCACTCTCTATATTTATCCTAATCGCAATCGGAAAGTATGCGGGCCAACAGTTCAAAACTTTGCATACAAGTACCTGCAAATGTAAGTCAATTTTCAGTAACCGATATACGACAGTGCTGCCAACATGATTCTACTCGTGCTGATAAGTGTAATGTTGAATCACATGTAGCTTCCATACTAATAAATACAGTTCTTTCAAAATTTGCACATATATTGATCATAATATTTCAATTTAAGTTTGAGCATACCATTTATGACAGTGTCGACAACCTGATATTACACATGCTGATAAATTCAATATTTAAATAGGCTACAAGTAACGTGCATACTATCTATTGGACCTCAACCAAATGTTGCATGTGCATTGTGAGTGCGTACATTAAGAGATGGAACTAAGAATATATTTCGAGTCACCAGGTCTGCCAACCGTTGATATATATTCTCTATAATTTTAAGAAAAGTAGGCTCTTTAGTTCGTCATGGACCTACTTTTTTCTAGAGATGCGCGTATTTGCAACACGTTTCTTAAATTCAGTCCCCGCAGGGGCTCACATCTAGTGGGATGGCGACCACGGGGCCCCAGCTGAGTCCGGCATTGCTTCCACTTACTTGTGCCTGGCACCTCTCCGTCTTCTTTCCTGTCGACCTCACTTGGTCAACTCTTGTTCTCTTCCGACCCCGACGGTATTAGGGTATCCGAGGCCTAGGGAGTCTCTTCCTTTCCCGCCTTAATTAGCCCTTGTCTCATCTTTTCTGATACCCTCCTTCTGCGAGGGGTCAGCCTTCTTTTTCTTTTCATGTTATCTCCTGTCTTCTGCTCAAGGCCCTCAAGGAGGCAGGGTGTATGTAGCCCCATCACTTCTGGTGCACCCTAGATAATGCTACTCCCTCAGGGGCTCACGGCTGGTGAGTTCGGGAGTTGCGACCCCGAGGGATTCCTGAGCTGGGTCCGGTTTTCCCCCTTTTATCCATTACCTCTGGGGCGGGCCCTCTCCTCTTTCACTTTCCTATGTGCCTTTCATGGCTCTCCTTCCTTCCAAGTCCCCTCAATCCACATTCTTCGAGGGTTGAGGGCATTTCTTTTCCTCCTGTCCTTTATTTGCCTTATTCTCCTTTTGTTTTTTCCATTTCTTCTTCTAGTCTAAGTTAGTAGTTAGTTTTAGATAAAGTTTACATTTCATTATCATCTTCACGATCACCCAAAACCATTAAAGGCCGATAACCTTGATGTTAGGTCCCTTTAAACAACAATTATCATCATCATTTTAAATTCAGTATACAGTATTCACCTCCGCAATACCTTCCATCTTGGGTTACGTATTTTCAGACAGTTAAAAAAAAAGTATAAAACACTATCACCTGGTTGGTGCAGCACTAATGACAAAGACCTTGATAATGAGATGAGAGAGATAATCCTTGAGACCCCGAGCCGAGATACTAAGCCATCTGTTGCTCGTCTTGCAGCCGGGTCAAGAGCATCACGCATGGCCCCCAAACAGTTCTGTTTTCTTTTTGTCTTTATTTTTACAACGATGACGGAACTCACGCGCGAGAGTGAGAGCGGCAAATCAAAGAGTAACAAAATGTGTTCGGTTTAGAATTTCTTAGAAGGGGAAATTATAAACTAGAAGGATTTAAGGATAGGCTGGTACGTCTGAGATGGATGTAAATGATAGAGATGAGACGTATTAGCATTTTTCTTTTTTTGCTTTGCATTAATCGTTCTCTACTTTTCTTTCCATATCCGAACGCCAATAGTTTCTTCTTGGAACTACTTGATACTGACACGCTGTAAGCTGTTGCAATAGTCTGTTTTGTGAACATCTTCTCACTGGACAATCCCGCGTTGAAATTTGTCTGATACTCCACACATCTTGCATTTAATTATTATTACATTACATTATATTATGCGAACCGGCCAAAACTAAGGACCACGCAAATATCATTTCATTTCCTTCTCATAGTTCTTTCTTCCTTTCTCTTCGTCCACACTTCCTTCATTCTTTCAGAGTGTTGCGCCTTTCTCCCTGCTGTCCATCTTCCTCCCCTGCGTTCTCTCTTTTGTCCCACAAGAACCTTTATGTTCGAAAGTATTTCCGCCATTGTCCGGTCGCAAGTCCGGAATGAGAAAGAAGGAGGGTTGACTGGTTTGGCACCCAGTTGGAAAATTTGCCAACCCTCTAAGGCTAACAACCTTAGTTGTACAACGTTGGACTTGATCCAACCACTAAACCCAACATTAATATCATGGAAATGGCTTCTTATAATTAATATTACCCTGAAGACAAAGTCAGGCTTTCGGATTCCAGAGTGCCTGACAGTCCATGGGTGACGAAGCTAGTGGGTGAATCGGAGCCCCACATGAACCTTGCTAAATTCAAGAATAAGAGAAAGTACTATTTCGGAACATACAATATTAATTATTATTATTATTATTATTATTCATTATATAAGGTGCGTTCAAAAAGTAACGAGCCGGAGGCATAATTACAAAAACCAGTACCTGTATGGTACAAGTATTGGCTCTGGCAGTTGAGGCACTTGTCCCACTGTGACACGAGGCGGTGAATGGCTGTCTCATAGAATTCCCTGGGCTGCGATGTGAACCAGTTCCGCACGTACAGCTGGACGTCGGCATGCGAGGTGAATCCTTGGCCCCACAGAGCCCTTTTCAGGGGACCAAACATGGTGTAATCACAGGGAGAGAGGTCTGGACTGTATAGAGGGTGGCAGAGAACCTCCCATTTGAATTTCTGCAGGAGTGCCGCGACTGTGTTGGCCGTATGAGGTCGTGCATTGTCGTGGAGCGACCACGGTGGCTATGGCATTCACTGTCACTCGGCGGTCCTGGGTAATGAGTGCATCAACCAGCTGGACGTTGTCATCGGTAATGCAGGGGGGTGCCCCAGACCGGGCATCATCGACTAACCACACCCGTCCTTCCCTGAAGCGCTTGTGCCACGCCTTGACCCCTGCAAGGGACATGCAGTGTTCACCGTACACTTGTGACATTCGGCGATGAATGTCCGTTCCCCCCACTCCTTCCGCTGTCAGAAACCGAACGACACCTCTTTGCTCTTCGGTTGACGCCTCCATGTCACTGTTTGCAATGCGACTGGCAGCGTTGGACGATTGATGTATGCTGCTGCTCGCTTTGTATCGTCACGTGACGTGCACGCGTGCCCTCTAGCGACGGGCTGTGACCTTCCACGCTTTGGTCGGAACCGCACCTCGTTACACACGCCACGATTAGCCGATGTAGTCACCGGTTTGGGCATTCCAGCTTCTGGCTCGTTACTTTTTGAACGCAACTTATAATAATGATCGTGTGGCCTCCGGAGAGACTAAACGCAGGTCTTTCTAGTCGACGCCCGTGGGCGACCTGCGCGTCTTAATGAGCATGAAGTGATGATGAAGACGTCACATACAGTACACCCAGTCCCCGAGCCACGGGAATTAACCCCAGGAGATTAAAATCGCGTATGGCTCGGCCGGGAATAAAACCCGGGGCACTTCGGGCCAAAGTCTAGCACACTAACCATTTAATCACGGAGTCGGATATTCATTAATTCAATTTCGATAATCGGCCAACTATGGACCACGACAAGCCTCATTTTACATTCTGGCATTTGTTCATTTTTCGCTTGATCCACGTTGTCTCCATGAGCTCACTGGGTTTAGCACGACGTTCTTCTGTCCAATTCGCACCAGTTGTCCGTTTTTTCGTCCCGGAAAGTCCCAAACGTCTTGATGGCTGCTCTATAAAGATTTCGGTCTTGTGCATCTTCTACTCGTATCCCCATTTCTTTAAGATCTTTCTGGACGTTAACGTACCATGGCATTGTAGTTTTTGGTTTGGAGTCAAAGATACTGAAGATACGTTTCGTCCATCGGGAGTCGATCATCCGTCGTATATGACCGTAGAAGCAAACTTTGCGTTTTCGCATTGTGTCTTATTATTATTATCATCATCAGGGAACGGATTCATATGTGCTAATAATTAATGAAACATGTATACAGGTGTCAGAAAATAGGAGGTAGAAAATCAAACCACGCATAGGGGGTGGATTTGGGGAGCAATATGAGTTAAGATACCTGTGGGCGCAAACCAACCGTTGAGCCCATGTGAGCATTTGTAATTACGAGTAAACTTCGCAACGTCGCGCAATTACTCTTGTGTGTTTCGAGTTGAGCAGCTGACCTGCGGTTCTCGTAGCTCAGTGGGCAAGGGAATGGCACCGTTCAGTGTGCTCCCATCTGTTACGGTAATGTCAGCTTTTTTTTGCGCAATTAATTAGAAATGAAACAATTTGATAAGAAACAAGCCACTCGAAGACCTACATAAAATTACTTCATAATAAGGACAAAATAAATTGAAAACAAAGTAGAATTTATTGCGGCGAGCGAATAAATAAAGAATAAAGAGCTTATTTAATTTTTTAAATTGAAAATGAGACCCAGAATGAACCAGGTTAATGTGATTAATGTGCAATAAGATCTGTCATGGAAAGAAAAAAAAATCTGGGAAAAAAACGTTCTGGATTCCAACCCGAAGCAGATGGGAACACACTGAACGGCGCCAGCGCCTTGCCCACTGAGCAAAAGTAAACAAAAAAATAAATAAATTAAAAAAATAATCATTCAAAAGCAAATCAGAAAACAAGCACAAAACAAAATAACAACTCAAAAAGGCCAGAAAACAAAAAGCAAAGGGTGAAATTCAAAAACAAAAGCAAAAGCAGAAAACAAACACGAAACAAAAAAAACACAAAACATAAAGCAAAATTCAAATACAAAAGCAAATGCAGAAAACAAACACAAAACCAAAAAACTCAAAGCAAAAAGCAAGATTGAAAAACAAAAGCAAAGCCGAAAAATAAACACAAAACCAAAAAAAAAAAACTCAAAGCAGAAAGCAAAAATCAAAAGCAACAGCAGGAAACCAACACAAAGCCAAAAATAAGAAACATAAATCAGAAAGCAAAATTCAAAACAAAAAGCAGAAAACAAAACCAAAAAACTCAAAGCACAAAGCAAGAAACAAAAGTAAAAACAGAAAACAAACACATAAAAACACAAAAACAAAAGCAAAGCTGGAAAACAAACACAAAACCGTAAACTCAAAGCAGAAAGCAGAAAACAAAGCAAAAGCAGGAAACAAAAACAAAACCAAAACCAAAGAACATAAAGCAAAATGAAAAATCCAAAAGCAAAAGCAGAAAACAAACACAAAGCCAAAAAAATCAAAGCACAAAGCAAAAAACAAGAGTGAAAGCAGAAAACACACAAAAAACTCAAAGCAAAAAGCAAGATTGGAAAACAAAAGCAAAGTCAGAAAACAAACACAAAACAAAAAAACTCGGAGCATAAAGCAAATACGAAAAGCAAAAGCAGAAAACAAACACAAAACCAAAAATAAAACACATAAAGCAAAATGCAAAATTTAAAAGCAAAAGAAAATTAGTAGAAAACAACAAACCCAAAACCGATAAACGCAGTTAGTTCAGATTTGACTCCACTGGCTCTTCTAGTAATAATGTTGACCTACAGCTTGTGTGCCCATATTTGCCATGTTGCAGATTCCTGTACGTCAGTTATTTTCGACAGGCACCTGTTTTTGTCCGCTCCCGCTCTCTTTCTGTTTAGTTTCATTGTTCGTTTAGAAGCTGTGAATCACTCCTTTTATGTACACGAAGGCCATTGACGGAGCCAAACCTGGCATTGTGCGATATATTAGGCAATTACAAGCCTCGAGAACATCCTAGCGCGTATTTCAAGCCTCCTCGCTTTCTATGGTAATCATGTCGAAGCTGGACTAAACAAGCAGCGAAATAAATCATGAGAACTTGGGTTATTGCGGCAAAAGAAGTCAGCATGTTAGGTCTATACAGGATATCAAAAAAGCCAATATTTACTTATTGTTCATAAATACACTATCTCTACTTAGTATAAAACAAAGACCCAATTCTTGGATGTCATGGGTAATCTCGAGAACCACTGGATGGATTTTGATGCGGTTTTCACCATTCTGTAAAGGATAACTCGAGGAAGGTCTCTGTAGAAAATAATGTATTTATGATCAAAGGAAGCCAAGCAGTAACGATTTAGGTGTAAAAGTCGAAAAAAAACTGGCGTCCGTGCGCTTTTTAAGCTTACGCTGGGCAAACTGTTAAAAATATCTATATACTATGAGTGTACGAATTGTTCAGCATGAAAAGTTCTACAAAAAAGTCCGCGAGAGCATATCACTATCTTCAATAGGCCTACATCGCCCACTATACTACGTTTTCATTTCTTCCAACAATTTCCATTCATTACTGAGATGACAGTTTACGAGCTAGCTTTCGTGTTCACTGCTGGAGGGGAAACGACTAATGTCGTATACAAGGAAATCTTATAACGCCTTGGTTAAAAGTAGCCTATCACCTTGCATTCATAACTGTTCCCGGGCGAAGCCGGGGTGGGTTCCTAGTTATATATAAGACAAAGTATATGGAAGGAACTAAATCAGGTTTCAACAATCAACCATTAATCACCAATTATGGGAATATCGCTCAAGTAGACAAATTTAAATATTTAGGTATAATAATAATACTAATAATAATAATAATAATAATAATAATAATAATAATAATAATAATAATAATAATAATAATAATAATAATAATATTGTATGGCCTTGAGTACCGGGTGCAAGCTTTGTGAATTGACGCCCAGAGGGCAGCTTTTATGTGAATTTTATCGCTCCTTGGGACGCTATGAAAGTCAAGGGCTTTAGATATCAAAGCTCCTTGACACTTGAGCGCTTTCTAGTAGAGAATGGAGGAACTTTTGTGTTGGCGGAAAATCCCGAGATTAATTTTGCCATTATGAACACGGCCTACTGAATTCAAATGGATTCAATAACATGCCAACAACGTATGACATGCATGTCGTGATTTTTGTCGCCTTTCAAAAATCATTTACCATGGCCAGGAGTGAACCTGCAAGCTTGGGGTTGAAATTATTGAACTAGCAGGGTTAAATCATCAAGATAACAGAGAAAGAACTACAAAAGAGCATACAACATTACTTCGGTGGCGTAGTCGGTAGCATGCTGAGCTTCTATGCCCAAGATAGCGGGTTCAAACCCGGCCGAAGCCGTCGGATTTTTTAAGAGCGTTAAAAATCCCTCAGTATGCCTTCCTTCGAAGGGGAAGTATAGCCGGCGGTCCCATGTCATAGATTTATGGCATGTTAGAGAACCTTCCACTAATTGCACCTATGTGAAGCTAAATTGGATAGGTTAAGAATGTAAACAACGCTCTTAGGTCTCTACGTTCGTTGCCAAGAGCCGACTGCGGTGGCGTCTAGTAGCTAAGTACTGAACTAGGCCTAGTAGTCGTTGACGGTGGCGCTTGGCGGCAAAAGTAGGAACTATTTGAAAAATTCTAAGTTGCAGTACTTAAATTTAAAAAACAGATAACACACACTATTACAATCATCTCATTTAACACCGGTTATCAGACAGATTCTACACACACCCAAAGTACACGGGGCTACATGACCGCGTTGTCGCAGCCCCTAAACTTAAGGACCAACCAGATACAATAAAATATGTGATAATAATAATAATGTTATTGGTTTTACGTCCCTTTTAACTACTCTGGCTTTAAGAGATGCTGCGGTGTCGGAATTTTGCCCCGAAGGGAATCTTTAACGTGCCAGTAAATCTACTGACACAGCTCCCTCGCATTTGCGCACCCTCAAATGCGCCAGGATACGAACCTGCAACCTTGTGCCCAGCAAGCGAGAATGTTACCACTGAGTATTGCCGACACCTAGTTCGCATAGCAACAAGTATTAATGTTCCATGGAATGTTAGGTTTCATGTGCATATTACATGGATCCACTGCCGCCTTCATAGAAGAATTATGTATAATTATCTATTTTAAGTGACTTCGGTGGCGTAGTTGGTAGCATGCTGAACTGCTGTGCCCAAGATAGCGGTTTTAAACCCGGCCAAAGTCGTCGGATTTTTTAAGAGCGTTAAAATCCTTCAGTATGCCTTCCTTGGGAGGGGAAGTAAAGCCGGCAGTCCCAGGTCATAGATTTATAGCATGTAAAAGATCCTTGCACAGACTAAACTTGTGTGGAGCTAAATTTCTAGGTTAGATTTCGTTGTAACGCACTATCAAAGTTCCAACGTTCAACACTAGGTATCATTGACATCTGGTAGCAAAAGTTGGAACTACTTGAAATTGAACGGAACTTGTAGCTCACCCTAGGGGTGTCCGCTTGAAGCAGCTACAACCTCTGGCGAGCCGAACATGTCCTCGGACACTCCCGGCACTAAAAGCCATCTGATAAATAAATACTTTATTTTAACGAGGCGTTGCTGTTAAGTGATATTTCCCTTTTATCATTTCATATGATCTTGTCGACTTCATCGTTATGCATAGGTCTACCGTTATGCATTACGGTTACGGCGTGTATGACGTCATTATGTTGTTCAGTGCATATGCACCGAGTCTGAGATTACTCCTGGGGTCTGGCGTTATGCGAACGGAGACGGCGAGTGCGTGACGTCATGCAGCCCCCACGCAGGAAGCCTAAGTTAAAGGGTAATGGAGTCTGTTGAGTCTGGCGTTATGCGATACGAAGGCGGCGAGTGCGTGACGTCATGCAGCAGGGTGCACGGGAAGCCTCAGTTAATGGGTAATGGAGTCTGTTGAAAGAGTTGTTTGGTTGGTTCTTATGTTTAGGGGCTGCGACAACGCGGTCATGTAGCCCCGTGTACTTTGGGTGTGTGTAGAATCTGTCTGATAACCGGTAGAATATTAATTGTGATGACTGCATTAGTGTGTGTTATCTGTTTTTTTAATTTAAGTACTGCAACTTAGAATTTTTCAAATAGTTCCTACTTTTGCCGCCAAGCACCACCGTCAATGACTGATAGGCCAAGTTCAGAACTTAGCTACTAGATGCCACCGCAGTCGGCTCTTGGCAACGAACGTAGTAACCTAAGAGCGTTGTTTACATTCTTAACCTATCCAATTTAGCTTCACACGGGTGTAATTAGTGGAAGGTTCTTTTACATGCCATAAATCTATGACATGGGACCGCCGGCTTTACTTCCCCTCCTAAGGAAGGCATACTGAGGGATTTTTAACGCTCTTCAAAAATCCGACCGCTTCGACCGGGTTTGAACCCGCTATCTTGGGCATAGAATGTTGAAAGACTCCTGGGGCCCTCCTGAGCCTTTCTAACATGTGTAGCATTTGTAGCATACGTCATTTGAAATGATATAAAGTCTAGTCTCTCAGAGTGACTGTATCTTTTTCGTAAAAAGCTCCCAATTTACACCCCCTTTTTCCAATATTGCCCATTAACGAACTCGACCGAGATTTCGATTGGTTATTTATGCATACATTTGAAAGTAATTGGTGCAAAATAACGGTAATGTTCGTGTCCACAAGAAAGTGATATATAAATTATATAACATATACACTTTTGAACTGACGGTGGTTTTTGGGACTGGGGGATGTGAAACGCGAAGATGATGTCAAAATTTTCTGAAAGTCGCCACATGGTAACCAATGCCATAGGTAGCTTTCTAATGAAATGTACCTCTTGAAATCTGTCCTATTCCGTCAGTTGTATGGAAGTTTGGCGACCACGGGGCCCTAACTGAGTCTGGCATTGCTTCCACTTACTTGTGCCGGCTCTTCTCCGTCTTCTTTCCTGTCAACCTCACTTGGTCAACTCTTGTTCTCTTCCGACCCCGACGGTATTGGGGTATCCGAGGGCTAGGGAGTCTCTTCCTTTCCCGCCTTAATTGGCCCTTGTCTCATCTTTTCTGATACCCTCCTTCTGCGAGGGGTCAGCCTTCTTTTTAATTTCCTGTTATCTCCTGCCTTCTGCTCAAGGTCCTCAAGAAGGCAGGGTGTATGTAGCCCCACCACTTCTGGTGCGCCCTGGATATTGCTACACCCTCAGGGGCTCACGGCTGGTGAGTTCGGGAGTTGGCGACCCCGAGGGATTCCTAAGCTGGGTCCAGTTTCGCCCTTTCGTCCATTTCCTGTGGGGAGGACCCTCTCCTCTTTCACTTTCCTATCTGCCTTTCATGGCTCTCCTTCCTTCCAAGTCCCTCAATCCGCATTCTTCGATGGTCGAGGACATTTCTTTTCCTCCTGTACTTTATTTGCCTTATTCTCCTTTGGTTTCTCTTTCTTCTTCCAGTGTTAGTAGTTAGTTTTAGTTATAGTTAACATTTCATTTTCATCTTCACGATCACCCAAACCATTAGGGGCCGATAACCTTGATGTTAGGCCCCTTAAAACAACAATTATCATCATCATCATGTATGGAAGTTATAGTACAAGCCAGAACCTAGCATGGAAGTTATAAATCACACGGTAATAGACGGTTTGATACCAGCTATCATAACTGTCCTGGCAGAAACAGGGTCGTGAAGAGCGAGATTGGATCCTGGGGCTAATATTTCCAGCCCTTCCTCTCCTTCTTCCCCTCCCCCCCCCCCCCCTCCTCCACGGCCACTCCCGCGATATTGCCTCTCTCGGTGTATTCCTCTAAATTCAAGGTAATTTTTTAAGACCCTAAACATGTGTGAAATTTTCTACACTAAAAACTAGGCGATTTTTTTTTCGTTTTTTAACGGTGCTGTGTTGACTTAATTCCTCACCTCGAAAATGTTGAATTCCTGCTCTATATTTCCTGTAATATACTCCACTTACAAATTTGGAGAGTTGTCCCTCTGACCACGCCGCCGATCTCAAAGATGCTGGATAAAAAACATTCTGGAATAGTTGATTGTTGATGGAAGATAATGTTGATTAGTTAACACTGCGTGGAGGCGCCAAGTCACAGGAGTGCTGTGCGATAAGAAAGTACCTATCCCTTTGAAAGGGAAACTTTACAAGTCCATTATATGACCAGTGGCACTTTACGGCACAGAATGTTGGTCAGCTTCAACCAAGCATGAAAAGGTCCTACATGGAATGGAGAAGAAAATGTTACGTTGGTCCACCGGTGGTACAAGACTTGATCATGTCAGGAATGAACATATCCGGAAACAGATGGGAGTTGCAGCCATTACCGATAAAATGAGAGAAACACGGTTTCGGTGGTATGGGCATGTCACTAGAAGTGATGAGAACTCTGAGGCAAGAACAGCTCTCCAATATGATCCAGGAGGAAATCGACCCCGTGGACGTCCAAAGAAAAGATGGCTGGACAGAATCAAGGAAGACTTGGTGATGTGTGGACTTAAACCTGAAGATGCCCTTGACAGGAAGAAGTGGCGAATAGCAACCAAACAAGCGGACCCTGCATCATCGCGGGATTCACGCTAGGAAAGAAGAAGAAGAAGAAGAAGAAGTTACAAAAATAAAATATTTTATTAAAAAAAGGTTCAACATTTTTATAAAGATATTTTTAGCTTATCACTAAATATAATATGTATCCAATAGTCTTCAAATTGTAAAGAAGAACTTTTAAATATTTTCCAGGGACTTATATTTTGCATTTATATTTTGTCTCTCAAGACAATAAGAACACTTCACGGTCCTCAATGCCTAGGGTTGCCAGACGTTCCGTTTTACCCGGCACAATTCCGTTTTTTCATGTTTTGTTCCGCGTACCGTTTTAATCTTCAATAGAACGCCAAATATTCCGTGTTTTGGTTAATTTGATAATATATTCAATTTCGCACCAATTTTCAAATGTCCCACTTCAGAATTGATAGTAATATCTAGCTTGATCTATGGTGGTACAGGTGCATGTTTGGAAGAGAAAATGATTTCTATAAGGTGCGTTCAAAAAGTAACCAGTCGGAGGCTGGAATGCGCAAACCGGTGACGACATCGGCTAATCGTGGCGTGTGAAACGAGGTGTGGTTCTGACCAGAGCGTGGAAGGTCACAGCCCGTCGCTAGAGGGCACGCCGGCACGTCACGTGACGATACAAAGCGAGCAGCAGCATGCATCTTTCGTCCAACGCTGCCAGTAATGCTGACGTTCTTCTTTAACCAAGATGGCCCCCTTCTGATACACTTCATGCCGCACGGGACAACAGAGAATGCCTAGCGTTATTCGCAAACCTTGACCACCCTTCGCCAAGCGATCAAAACAAAATGACCAGGCAATCTCACCCGTGGGGTCATTCTGCTCCACGACAATGCACGACCTCATACGGCCAACAAATGGGAGGTTCTCGGCCACCCTCCATACAGTCCAGACCTCTCTCCCTGTGATTACGCCATGTTTGATACCCTGAAAAGGGCTCTGCGGGGCCAACGATTCACCTCGGATGCCGACGTCCAGCTGTACGTGCGGAACTGGTTCACATCGCAGCCCAGGGAATTTTATGAGACAGCCATTCACCGCCTCGTGTCACAGTGGGACAAGTGGCTCAACAGCCAGGGTCAATACTTCTAACATACAGGTACTGGTTTCTGTAATTATGCCTCCAGCTCGTTACTTTTTGAACGCACCTTATATGTCTGTCAGATAGATAGGTACATGTTATAGATAGATTTATTAGGGGCAACAACATTAAGGAATATCTTAGTCCTTGTGAAGTTAATACTCAGCATTTTCCCCTCCAATGCTTTTACGGAGAGAGTTTTTTCTGTCATTAATATCAAATGGAGAGCTGATAGAAACAGAAGATCTATTAGTTTGATTAAACATGAATTGTTAACTTATTACAATTATGACGAACAATGTACCGTACTGAATTTTATCAGAAGCTACTTACAAAGAAAAAATCCTTTAAAAGGGCCGTTCAAATGAAAAGTATTTGTAAGTTGCTGGCAGTGCCGGAATAAGGTAAAATGAGGCCCAAGTCCCTCAGATTTTTGGGGCCCCTTTATTTTTATCAAATAATCTTTATTTTCTAGCACCTGTACATTTAATAATTTTTCTCAAGATGAATTATACACTTTTTACTAAATCATATATACATACATTTTTGAATTGAAACGATCATCGTTATTTGAAAACATTTCAGATGATTTGATGAACAATTTAACAAATCATACTATTTTTTACTTCTGTAAAATGTAATCAAATTTTTTTTCTGTTTTTTCGGTCAATGAAATCTTCTACAATGTCAACAAAATCAATTTACCGCAGAACTTCTGACTCGATATACATTAAACTTAGCATGTCTAATCGTTCTTGTGACATGATACTTCTTAGCACACTTTTGATCCGTTTTAATTTTGAAAACGAGCACACCAGAGAACAATTCGTTATCATGAGGGTCAGGAAAATGCGAAAAGCAATTTCAACGTTCGGAAAAACAGACTCAAGCTTGTCTCGAATAAGAATTTTGTAAAGTTCAGAATGAGTGAACTCAGTTTGTAAAGGACATTGTAATTAAATATAAAGCTGAAACTGTCTCAGTTCTGGATATTTTTTTTTCTAAATCTTCGGGAAAATATTTTGTGGCCCCAGATAATTGGGGGCCCTAGGCCTGGGCCTAGTCGGGCCTAATGGGTAATCCAGTACTGGTTGCTGGTGTCATAGGCCTATATTATATATCAACAATCTCTAATTTTAATTTTGTGTACAGTACTTGATTATGTAATGCTTATTTAATGCATGTGTGTATTATTTATTACAACATTTAACAACCTTGATTAAAAAAAACATGTTTTGGGACGTGTGATCCGTTTTTCCATTCTTGAAATCTGGCAACCCTATCAGTGGGCCCGGGCCCTTCAGGATATTCGGGCCCCAGGGCTACAGCCTCGTCTGCCCTCCTTCTCATCGGGCCTGGGCAGAAGCTTCCTTGCCAGCGAATATCATGTGGTGTGGGCTTTAGTGACGAACATTCTGGTAGCGAGAGTGTATGGGCCAAGCATACAGTACATCTGGTGTACACAAGGAGGTGATTTATAGACTCGTCTGTCGTCTCCTCCAAGCATGAAGATGGCAAGAGCAGTAGATACGAGCGTGCGGACCGCGCACTTCATTTATCATTGGAGCTCTTGAAGGGGTTATCACTCTTACAAGTTATAAGGGCCGACGCGAGACGCATTAATCTATTTATTGCCACAAAGAATGCTCACCCAATTAGATTTCTGCCAGGAATGTTATCATTGTTCCCAGAGAATCGCAAGCTAATGTTATTTTTTAATACGAGGGTATAAAAAAGTAGTAGCAACAAATGCTTGTCTACTAAATCATTTATTGTATAGGGAGACCACGGAAAGATGATGACAGAACATGAAAAAAAAAGGAAAAATGCAGACCGAAACCATTGTGGTCACAATGCGTAAAAGAAGGCTAAAGTTTTATGGGCATTTGATGAGAATGGACGGGAACAGGCTGACAAAGAAAATGGTTAAATATAAGGTGCGTTCAAAAAGTAACGAGCCGGGGGCTGTAATGCGCAAACCGGTGACGGCATCGGCTAATCGTGGCGTGTTTAAAGAGGTGTGGTTCCGACCAGAGCGTGGAAGGTCACAGCCCGTCGCTAGAGGGCACGCATGCACGTCACGTGACGATACAAAGCCAGCAGCAGCATGCATCAATCGTCCAACCAAGACCAAGACAGTAGGCCATTCGACATGCTCCCTGGTGTGGTTGAAGACTGTGGGGCACCCATTGGGCACACACTTTCCGCAAGTGCAGTCGTTCCTTTATGATGGTGTGCACACTTCCGACGCTCAATCCGACCACGGCGGCTATGGCGTCCACTGTCACTCGGCGGTCCTGGGTAATGAGTGCATCAACCGGCTGGACGTTGTCATCGGTAATGCAGGGGGGTGCCCCAGACCGGGCATCATCGGCTAACGACACCCGTCCTTCCCTGAAGCGCTTGTTCCACGCCTTGACCCTTGCAAGGGACATGCAGTGTTCGCCGTACACTTGAGACATTCGGCGACGAATGTCCGTTCCCCCAACTCCTTTCGCTGTCATAAACCGAACAACACCTCTTTGCTCTTCGTTTGACGCCTCCATGTCACTGTTTGCAATGGGACTGGCAGCGTTGGACGATTGATGCATGCTGCTGCTCGCTTTGTATCGTCACGTGACGTGCACGCGTGCCCTCTAGCGACGGACTGTGACCTTCCAAGCTCTCGTCAGAACCACACCTCGTTACACACGCCACGATTAGCCGATGTCGTCACCGGTTTGCGCATTATAGCCTCCGGCTCGTTACTTTTTGAACGCACCTTATACATCACAGGGTTGAAAGCTACTACAAAATGGGCAGAAGAGGTCAAAAGAGACGCCGTTGAAATTGGACTAACTGAACTTGTCATTCACGATAGGAAAACGTTTGGAAGCTGAGTTGACAATAACAAGACGTTCAAAGAAAACCCACCACAACACAGGCCAAATTTGGTAATAACGGAGGAGCAGAGAAAGATTAGAAGTGAAAGAACGAAGAGGTTCTGGGAAGAAAAGAAGAAGAAATTGACTAGAAAGCCTTAGGTTCCATGCGGACCACAGTTGGCCAAAGTCGGAAACAAAAACAAAAAAGGGAGTCTAATTTTAGACATTCTCTTGGCTGCATGCTGTGGGAATCCCTTGAGTGACACATGATTTGTGTCATGCTGGCCTGATCAATGGGGGGTCTATCTAGAATTAGCGTAGGTATTGTAACGCGGACAGATCTGTCACCTAGTTACCATGGCAACAAGTGCAAGCACACTTATCCCTCTCAATACCTTCTATGCCCAAGATCGCGGGTTCAAACCCGGCCGAAGTCGTCGGATTTTTTAAGAGCCTTCCTTTGGAGGGGAAGTAAAGCCGGCGGTCCCATGTCATAGATTTATGGCATGAGAAAGAACCTTCCACTAACTACACTTGTGGAAGATAAAATTTGTAGGTTAGTTTGATAACGCTATATTAGTTCCAACGTTCGCTGCCAGATGCTGACTGCGATGACATTTAATAGCCACGTCCGCAGCTAGGTGTCGTGGACGGTAGCATTTGGTAGCAAAAGTACGAATTACTGGGAAAAATTAATCGTCTGCTGTCCTCCCTGAATCACAGAGTACACACACTAATACAGTCATCACAAATAACACCGATTATCAGACAAATTCTACACACACCCAAAGTACACGGGGCTACATGGCCGCTTTGTCGCAGCCTCTAAAGAAACTAAGGAACCAACTAACCAACATCTTCTGTCATGAAGTTAGCGGCTATGTTTGTCCTGCGGCCATGTTAGTTACAGGAGGGATTGTTCGATTAAACGTGAACAGCACAATAGATTGCAGGAAATGTAATAATAATAGCCTAATAATTCATGTTCTGCCCAGTTTGTACAGAGGGAGTCTGGATAAAAACGAAATCCCAGGAGCTATTCGGAGAAAATTTCGGACACATTATATTTTAAGAAAAGACGTTTAAAATTATATGGGCATATTCTCAGAATGGGCGATCACATGATGACTAGCCAGATTTTAAGTCTTACTCTCTCAATGAAAGCCTTTTTGTATTTATGTTTCTATTTATTTATTTATTTATTTATTTATTTATTTATCGTATGGCTTTTAGTGCCGGGAGTGTCCACCGACATGTTCGGCTCGCCAGAGGCTGTAACTGCTCCTAGCGGACACCCATAGGGTGAGCTACAATTAGTTCCAACTTTCGCTACCAGATGTCAATGATACCTAGTGGTGAACGTTGGAACGTTGATAGAGCGTTCCAACGGAATCTAACCTAGAAATTTAGCTTCACACAAGTGTAATTAGTGGAAGGTTCTTTTACATACCATAAATCTATGACATGGGACCGCCGGGTTTACTTCTCCTCCGAAGGAAGGCATACTGAGGGATTTCACCTAAGAGGTTAATGAACTCAGCTATAGAGGGTAAGAGAACTAGAGGTAGATCTAGGAGGCGATAGTAAGGTTCAATGTTAAACGATTTCTAAATGAAAGGTGTAGAAGCAGATGAAGACTCAGAGCTAACTGCTCATAGGGGACGATGGAGGTAACTCTTTCGTAAACAGAGCGTTCCAGACTAGACTGGACGCTGAAAGGCAATACAGTCGCTAATAATAATAATAATAATAATAATATCGTATGGCCTCGGGTGCCGAGTGCAAGCTTTGTTATTTGACACCCAGAGGGCAGCTTGCATGTCAAATTTTGTTGTTCCTTGAAGCACTATGAAAGCCAAGGAGGTTAGATATCTAAGCTCCTTGACACTCTAGCGCTTTCTAGTAGAGAAATGAGGAACTTTGCGTTGGCGGTAAATCCCGAGATTAATTTTGCCATTATGAACACGGCCTATTGAATTCAAATGCGTTCTTTAGCACGCCAACATCGTATGACATGCGTATCGTGATTTTTGCCACCTTTCAAAAATCACTTACCACGGCCAGGAGCGAACCTGAAAGCTTGGGGGTTAGTATTTATTTAATCGTATGGTGAGTACAACAAGGGATTCATAAGTCCATGTCCAAGTTCTTCAACCACACAACAGCACTTTCTGAAAGATGAAATAGGTCCCTGGGGCTTCCGGAGTAGGCATGAAGAGGGCAGCGCAGGATGACATGGTCCATGGTCTGCTCCTCTTCACTGCAATCACACATTGGAGAATCCATCCAGCCTCACTTATGGCGCAAGAAATTACAGCGTCCATGCCCAGTACTCAGTCTGTTGAGGCGACACCATAGTTTTTTTGGGAGGGAGATCAAATCCATTCATTTTCCGAGTTGGATTTATCTCATGAGCATTAGTACCAGATTTTGAATTTGACCACTCTTCCTGCCAGCTCCGGTTTAGTTTAAAATTGTCCCTCAAGAGTCGGCCGGCCAATATACTTGCTGGTCTCCTAGATCGAAGTCGTTGTGGCGATGGGTAACAAAATTCCTGGTGGACTGGTAATGAGGGAGATGACCGGATCTTCTTTGCTTCTCTCAGCAGAGCTTCCTTTCTCCTCAGGTGGGGTGGTGGGATATGACTAAGAACGGGTAACCAGTGACAAGGTGTAGACTTTGCAGTACCAGTTATGCAGCGCATGGTTTCATTCAGCTTAGTATCCACTTGGGGTTAGTAATCCGACACGATAACTAACTCACCCACCGTGGCAAGCAACAGTCGCAAATGACAATGAACGAAGAGTGAATGAAATGTAAAGTCTTGAAGCCATTCTTTCAGAGTTGCCAACACAAGCTGTCAGTTGTAACTGTTCAGTCGGTCAACATGAATTTGCCCAATGACTGAGCGGGGAACAAATAATAAGTAAATACAACTCCTGAAAAAAAAAATCATGTATGATAACTATTTTCTTCTTCTACCTCTTCGCGAATTGGTCGCGAAATCGACACTTTCTAGCCTTCCTGTTGGCCCAGTATTCCTTCATTCGCAACGAGTGGGTCTGTTTCCTTTGCTCTGACCATTGATGTTGTGTCGTCCTCTTCTTCCTCGAAACCCCGCGTCAGAGTGATTTTCCTGATTTCCTGCCGGTTATGTAAGTTTGGTGATCCTAAGTCCTTTAAGTCTTTCTCTGTAAATTTATACCAATTCGGTCTAGTAGCCTTGTTCTTTAAGAAAGTATGTATTTTATGCCATTTTAAATGATCTTGTCGACTTCGTCGTTACGCTGGGGTATGGCGTTACGTTACGGTGACGGGACGAAATGTACCGAGAATGCACTGAGGTGTGTGACGTCATTAGTACTGTTTGATCTTCCTCCTTTCCCCGCGCGCTCCGGTGAGCGTGACGTCATCCAGCCAGCTTCCTTATTTGACCTTGGTTTGCACTAATTGCTAACGGACTTTGAGTTCACGCAGCATTTGTAGCATTTAAAATTATATAAAGTCTAGTCTTTCAGACTATCAGTCTTTCTTTTTCGTGTGAGTCTGTTCGGGTCCATTCTTTCTGTGTCCCATAAATTGGATTCTTCGCATTGTGTTTGTGTTTTTTTAAATATATATTTCGGTATTAGGCTTTGGAAAATGTACACCATCTTTTGTTCTTGGTCCAAGGATTTTTCTAATTATTTTACGTTCTTTCACTTCTATTTGGTGTTTTAGTGTTTTATGTTGGAGATTGAGTGTCTCTGAAGCATAGAGAGCTTCCGGTTTAATTACAGTTGTATAGGACGAATTTTGCTGTTCCAGGAGAGACTCTTTTTGTTATAAATATTTTTTGATGATTGAAAATCAGTTTCCATTTTCTCAAGCCTCGATTCAATTGATTTCCTTCCGTTACAGTTTGCTGTAATCCATTCACCTAAATATTTAAATTCGTTTACTTAAGATTTTTGTAACAGTAGCCTCATCCCCCCTTACCCTGTTTATTAGCCAAAATGATAATAATAATAATAATATTAGCATATCAAAATAAATGATCACGACATTACCACACCCAGAATTAATAATAAAAAACATATGAAAAGGCTAATTTAATTACTCACTAGGTCAGCTGAGTTCACAGCAAATAAAACCTAGGAGTGAATGTTCCAAATTTTCGTGGTTTTCAAGAACATCCCCGGTTTGAATTAGGAGAAAGATAAGGCGAGACGAAGCATGTGTCAAGACCAGCTTGTTGAGTAGAACGCTGGATGCGTACCTCAGCAGGCCGTATTAAATTGACCCTGCCAAAGATGAAGAATGAAAAGGGGAATAATCTTCCTAGTGACTTCATGCAATAAATAACATGACAAATCGAAATAAGCTAACATGTATTGAACATTAAGATCAAACAAATTACAAGATAAACCTTCCACCACTTAATTAATTAACTGACAAATATGATCTAATTAAACACAAATGAATGACTTAGTTTAAACAAACCAGACACTTGCCCGCTTGGCAACGTTTCTCAGTTACATTTGAGGTTAAAACATGAATTTCAAAATGGATCCGGAAGAAGAAAAAAAAAGGAAAACAACATGAGAAAGGCAATGCCTTCTCAAAAAAACAATGCTGCATCAAACAACCGAAACGCCCCTTAGTGGAACGGAAAGGTCTGACAACCTCCACAGTCCAGCATTGACCGTCCCGTCAAGGCTGTCTGACCAAGAATTAAAACCCACAAGGTTCCCATCCAGCTAACGGGAAATAGGGCAATAATAATCCACTCCGCGGTAATTACATATAAAGGTACCACTCAAATCGTACCAACCCTTCCAAAATATTACATACTAAAAATAATAATGTCAGTCCGCTCAAAATACGGTCCATCGTCACATGGCCTTAACGACATAGCAAAATGACACAGTTTTGTGTTCCACCGAAAGGTTGCCCCTTCTAAACAAAAGTTCATACCACCTGCTTTATTTCAGCCCTCCGGAGGAACTGGCTGTAGTTCCCCCGGAGGCGATCGCTTTTAAGTCCTTCCGTCACCAAGCTTCCTCTCCGTACTGTTTTGAGTCACAGATTCCACCCTCGTATATCAGCGTATCCCCCACCACAAACCTCCAGTAGTACCAACTGCGACCAGCCGCTCAACCGGCCAAAACCAAGCCAGAGTTCAAGGTCTTGAGTGGGTACAATAGAATATCAGCTCATGCAGGTTACTGCGTAGAAACCTTCTCGGAGTCGAGGCGATACACAATGTCCTTTGTAAGATTTTCTCAGAATAAGAGCTTGGCGAATGCAGCTGACAGTAAATGTTCGCTTTTCCAAAGTTTGCAGACACAAGGCTCGATTTATCTCCCTTGAGACATGTCTATCACGATAAGCCAATAAGTGACAGCACACACAAAGGCACAAATCCTGGCAGGATGGTGTGGCGATCCCATTTCACGAGTAGTCAGGTGCCAGGCTGGCGAATGGAATTCTCAGAAGAGCCCAGGTGCACGCTCTCATGACAATCCGGCCAGGCCGGGACCTCCCGCTGCGTCTCGAAGACAAGATGAACATGTACCGATTTGCAAAATTGGTACAATTTTGTTGTAGCCAATTTGAAGTTTATTTGATGCGGTTTTTATGTCAGTCATAAATTTTGTTTTTTCAAACGAGATTTGTAATCCAATTTTCACTATTATAATTTTTAGGATCGCATTTCAAACTGATCTTTAAGGAGTCGAATGACCAAGATTGACCAGTTAGCTTAACGATTGATTTGTGAAAAGTTAATTGGAAATTTGATGCTAAAATTGCCCCATTATATTACTGATCATAACTAAAAGTTTTTTTCTTCTTCAGGAGAGTTATTTACTTATCTCTACTTAGTATAAAACCAAGTCCCCGATTCTTGGATGTCACGGGTAATCTCGAGAACTACTGAATGAATTTTGATGTGGTTTTCACCATTCTCTAAAGGATATCTCGAGGAAGGTTCTGAGGAAAATTAGTTCATTATGCAACGAGCCTATAATGGCAATAATTAAGACACGAGTATGTTTATAAAACGAGCGAAGCGAGTTTTACAATTTCCATACAAGTATCTTAATTACCATTATAAGCGAGTTGCATACGACTGTTTATGTTCGACGATAATTATAACTATTTTATGTTCGAACATAAATATTCATAAATATCTGTCGAAATTTCGCCAGTTTTATGTACTGAACGGAGCGCATGGGACGCGGAGAATACAATTACCTCCTCGATTACTCCACTATGACACGAGTCACGCAGTGAAATTTAAATTAGGAGCCCGTGGAAGTGAGCGAAGGTGCGATGCTATCCTTAGCTAATTGGTCACACAACTGTTTCTTGAGCTCTGATTGGTAGGAGAAACTGTTTCATAATGAAAAATAGTGTTATAATGACCCTCATTATGATACAGTTTTCTGACATATAATATTTACATTTCGACATCGTAACGTTTTCAGTGAAAGAGTCGAAAAACAAACAAACTTGGCGACCGTGCGCTTTTTAAGCTTACGCCTGGCAAACCGTTAGAAATATCTATATACTATGCGTGTAAGAATTGTTCATTATGAAAAGTTCTACAAAAAGTCCACGAGAGCATATCTCTATCTTCAATACATCGCCCACTATAAGTGTTTTTACGTTTACATTTCTTCCAAGAATCTACATTCAATTACGGAGGCGACAGTTTACGAGCTAGCTAAGGACGAGCCAATCACCCCCAGCTACATCCTAGCTAGCTGGCAAGCCTATTTCCCCAGATACAGCCAGCAGCAAACTGTCGAGTCATGTTGAATTAAGACTTCAGATAAGAGTGGTTGTGTTTGGAGTTTCCCTGGAAGTGCAGCTCGGCTTTTCTTCATTTCTCCTGTGAACTTTTCGTTCCGCAAAATACACAGTCAAGTTAAGATTGGACGGAAGGGGGATTTGTGTTTCATGCACCTCGCCATTCTTAAATTACGTTTGACAAGAATTCGTTGCACATGCATTTCGATGATAATATAATTAAAAGTCCAGTCAGTGATTTTAACCCATCATGCCGAGACGTAAAACGGATATAGGTCGTAGTTCATTGACCACGAAAAAAATGCGCTTATCACGTAATGCATTCCTAAATATTCACATATTATATACAGTGTACCCCGCCCAATCTTTGGGCAAATTCATGTTGACCGATTGAAGACTTGCAATTGACTGACTGATAGAATGAATGAATGAATGAATGAATGTAATAATCCCTTGTAACATTTTGCACTCGTTCACAGTGGAAAGTGCAGGATACTAATATCATTGTCACATATGTTTATGCCCGCAATGGGGCGACCTTGTGTGTGGAGACGCTTCCCTCGGGGAGGTTCTTTTAGTTTCGGAAAACAAATTGAAGTCAAAACGACTCATATCCGGTGAATAGCGAGGGAACTCCAAAGATTTTCCACTTTCTCCGTGTCAACGATTATCTCACAGGAGCAGCATAGTAATTACAGGAATTGTCGTGCAAGATGAGACTATTTCTGTGCATTGCAGGATGAAGATTATGTTCTGCCACTGTAGCGTCGTGACTGCACTATATTCGAATATATCGAAGCCGGGATAGAGACAAAATCATATGAAATATTATTTCAGCTGTTAGTCAATACATTTGCTATCTTTCTTTGGGGTAGATGAACTCACTGTTCCGCTCCTTAAAACAACAATAACTATCTTTCTTTCGATCGAAGAACATTTCTTGCTATGTGACTCATTAGATCTTTTTCTTTCAATGTTTCAGCTAAAGAAGCTGCTGTTGATACTGCTAGCATGCATCTGTACTACCAGCGCCAAGCACGAAGCTTCTCTGGAGCGACTGTGGGAAGAAATCGGCAGTGTCAAGACCATGATGGCGGGGATCTCAGGTGAGTCTGTGCTGAGCCTTATCATATCATCCTTCCTATTTCTTCTGCCTATGGAAGAAGAAGATAGAAACGTGAAGACCATAATGGCGGGCATCTCAGGTGGGTTCATAACAAGCCTTAACTTGCTATCCTCTTCGCCTTCCTGTTTCTCTTGTCTAAGGGAGAATATAGGAGCGTGAAGACCATGATGGCAGGCATCTCAGGCGGGTTCATACCAAGCCTTAACTTGCTATCCTCTTTGCCTTCCTGTTTCTCTTGTCTAAGGGAGAATATAGGAACGTGAAGACCATGATGGCGGGCATCTCAGGAGGGTTCATACCAAGCCTTAACTTGCTATCCTCTTCGCCTTCCTGTTTCTCTTGTCTAAGGGAGAATATAGGAACGTGAAGACCATGATGGCGGGCATCTCAGGCGGGTTCATACCAAGCCTTAACTTGCTATTCTCTTCGCCTTCCTGTTTCTCTTGTCTATGGGAGAAGATAGGAACGTGAAGACCATGATGGCGGGCATCTCAGGTGGGTTCATACCGAGCCTTAACTTGCTATCCTCTTCGCCTTCCTGTTTCTCTTGTCTAAGGGAGAATATAGGAACGTGAAGACCAAGATGGCAGGCATCTCAGGAGGATTCATACCAACCCTTAACTTGCTATCCTCTTCGCCTTCCTATTTCCCTTATCCAAGGGAGAAGATAGGAACGTGAAGACCATGATGGCGGGCATCTCAGGTGGGTTCATACCGAGCCTTAACTTGCTATCCTCTTCGCCTTCCTATTTCTCCTGTCTATGGGAGAAGATAAGAACGTGAAGACCATGATGGCGGGCATCTCAGGTGAGTTCGTATTGAGTCATAACTCATTATCATCCCCTCATTCCTATTTCTCCTGCGTATGGGAGAAGATAGGAACGTGAAGACCATGATAGCGAGCATCTCAGGTGGGTTCATACTGAGCCTTAACTCATTATCATCCCCTCCTTCCTATTTCTCCTGCCTACGGGAGAAGATAGGAACGTGAAGACCATGATGGCGGGCATCTCAGGTGGGTTCGTATTGACTCTTAACTCGTTATCATCCTCTCCGTCCTATTTCTCCTGCCTACGGGAGAAGATAGGAACGTGAAGACTATGATGACGGGCATCTCAGGTGGGTTCGTATCGAGCCTTAACTTGTTATCCTCTTCGGCTTCCTATTTCTCCTGTCAAGATTTAGAGAAGGAGGGCGAGGATATAGGCAGTGAGTATACCACGATGACGGACATCACACTATTTTGTTCCAAAATTAGCGAGCTTGTCAAGCCCTTATGTAATCTAGAAGGCAATAAATGTATTCACCTTCAACATTAAAAATTGACTCATCGCGATCGGATTCTCTAGTTGTGTACGTAGTATATACAGACCTCTACCACCACCTCGAGTCAGACTTGTGACAGTCTTACAGCAGACTGGGATATATTATTATTAGCTTAATGCGGATGTCATGTCTTTATGGCTGTTCCGAGTATCCAGCCAGCGCTGCTATTTGTAGACCATGTCCATCTCGATTTAGCCTGGAGAGATGAGCGCTCTCCACAACACTAGTGTCATTGGAAGCAGGAAACAGCGTATTTCTAGGCTAAGAAATATAGAATTGTGAGTTTATCTGGGTCTTCAGCTCCATATATTTGGGGGTGTGTTGAATTAGTCTAATTGTTCAACTTAATAGGTGGATAACTAAACCCTGTGGGTGAAACGTCTCAATACCGCCATCTGTGGACTCGAGGTACGCATTGAGATTCTGGATCCAGAGGTCCTGGGTTTGGTTCCCGACTCCGCCAAGAAATTTAATTCTGGTCTGTGGATTGGCACATACACTACTTCACTGTCATGGTCATATATGCTTGCCACGGTGGGTGAGTGGTTAAGGTGTCGGTCTACTAACCCCAAGCTTGCAGGTTCACTCCTGGCCGTGGTAAGTGATTTTTGAAAGGCGGCAAAAATTGCGACACGCATGTCATACGATGTTGGCATGTCAAAGAACCCATTTGAATTCAGTAGGTCGTGTTCATAATGGCAAAATTAATCTCGGGGGTTTCCGCCAACACAAAGTTCCTAATTTCTCTACTAGAAAGCGCTATAGTGTTCAAGGAGCTTAGATAGTGCTTCAAGGAACAACGAAATTCGACATGCTAGCTACCCTCTGGGTGTCAAATAACAAAGCTTGCACCCGGCACCTAGGCCATACGATATTATTATTAGTATTATTATACTGGGTGAGTTAGCCGTGGTTGTTACGGCGTGGCTGCAGGCAGTCGCTCACATCCGGGAGGCGAGGAGGTTCGAATCCCCCCGCCGCGCCGGCAACCTTGAAGATGGTTTTCTGTGGTTTCCCATCTTCCTTCCAGGCAAATGCCGGGGTTGGTTCCTAACTATAGGCCACAGCCGCTACCTTCCAATTCCTAGTCCTTACAATCACACTTTCCCCCCCAGACAACACTCCACACGCGACGGTACTTGTAGCTCACCCCATGGGTGTCCGCATAGAAGCAACTACTAACTCTGGCGAGCCAAACATGTCCTCGGACACTCCCGGCACTAAAAGCCATACGCTAAAAAATATAGTATTATTAGTATTATTATTATGGTCATATATCAGCGGTAAATGGTCACATGACCGCCTGGTACCTGTGCTCAAAAGCGATTAGTACACTCATTCAAGGGGGTGGCTATTTTATTTGTATGGTATTAAAGAAAGCTTTTCAGTCGGTCAACACAAACTTATCCCAATTACATTAGGTGGGAAACAAGTATTTACACACCCTAACCTGAAATAAACAAGATTTTAATACAAAACAACACGCTTTTATGTACACAATGGGGTACTTAATTGGATGACAAGTTTTGAGCGTCAAGCGTTCATCTTCAGATCCTGTAGGCTTAGATTTAATGTGTAAACATGCTCCGAGTGTTGAAAGTAAAATAATGATCAGTTTGTATTGATTATATGTGTGATTATCATCATCATCATCATTTTCCATCTCCAGTTTCCCGGGTGTGGCAAACAAGTACTCTCCATCTTGCCCGATCTTGGTAATGTACCGTTTATTTTGGCTTTGAGAGTTGAGTATTCTGTTGATTATGCAGCGTGATGTAGCCCAGTTCGCATTCCTGAATACACGCCACAGCTGAGAAGGATAGGGTATTTTCCATTCGTTTCCAGATGAAAGGTCACGAACAGCTCCGAAGCAGAGACGAAGATGTGGCCAATCAATAATATAGTCAATGACGTAATGTCTTGTATCGACCTCAACCTGAGAAGATTATATACTACTTATAAGAAAATAAGAGCCATAAAGGAAGAACTGGAGATGTTAGAATACGCATTTCAATAGCAGAAAGCTATTTTATTTAGTGGATTTGCTTATATCAAGTGAAATAAAGTAATTAAAAGTGTATAACCCATGCTACGACGATATCGATATGTGGGTATGACGTGGCGCGTATGAGGTGACTCTCTTGTCGAGCCCGGCAGCATGCACGGGGAGGAGAGAAACTACTCTTATTAGTTCAGGCTTGTTACAGACGACACCGAAGCCATTATAACTACACATTTCAACGGTTCGTGACGCGTCTGTGGTCGCGAGTGAAGATGCTAATGCGTGTGTAACATGTATCTGCTTCTTAGCAGCGAAAGGCCACTGGCAATTGAGTCTAAAATGCTTTCTAAGACCCATATGCAGCATAGACATTTATAACGTAATAAACTGTAAATGAACTTCACCGCGCATGCATATTCTGCATTGTCCGGGGTTCATGTGGCCATTAGGTCAGATACTCACATACTTTCACGGATTACGGCAGTGTATATCTACTATAAGAACGCTTGCCAGTATTCAGACTTTACCCCAAGTGGATATTATAACCATGACCGACATGTTTTTAAACCAGATGTCGGAGGGGAAGTTTCATAATGACTTTATTGCTGTGATCATGTCACACTGATTTTAATGGGGCAGCTACATTCTTAGCGACAGCAAGTTTTGTCGCACAACCTAATGCCTGCATATTCTAGGCAGGAAATGTGTCCACTAGCAATGGCACTTTCTTGTGGTTGTTTAAGAACGCTTGCGAGCTTCGACATGCTGATAAACTGCTCCGGTATGAGGCGTTTCTTTTGCGAGTGCACGCGGGTGGTGTTAGTCAAGACGTGTTGGAACACATGGCCAGCCCGACACCTGTGGAGCGTGGCGTGGTCAAGGGTTCGAGGCGAGCCTTTAACCAAGAAGATTACTTTGCCATGTTTTAGCGTGGAGGCTAACGTGGTAGTTATATATCCTTTTCCTTCCACCGCATCGAGAATCAACGCCAAGGTACTGGACACATCAGATTACTAATGTAGCTTAGCATAGCGTCTAGAAGCAATCACAAATTGCCATAGTCACTTTTTGTAGATTAAATGGATTTACACAGGCATAGCTTCGAAGTTTCTTTCGAAGCTGACGTGTTGTATCTCCGGGATTCTGGTCCAAGATCATGGACGCATCCCTTGTGTAAACTTAGATTTTGTCATTTAACTTTCAGTAAATTTGTAGTTGTATTCTAAATTGATATGTATATTTTCATTGCGAGAAATCCTGTTAGGAGATGATGTACAGTATGTTGTATAAGTATAGATTAATTTTATAGGCGACTTCGTTTAACAGTGTTCAGAACACTGATTTTTTCTAGTGGTTAGTGCACTATTGTATATGCATTTTTGCTTATTCGCATCGTTTCATAGATGAGGATCTCAGTCATTCTGCTCATCTATTTGATATTGGGAAGTTTTCGGATCCAGCTGTTTTGATCGTTTTGATCAATATTTTCTTCTTTTTCTTTGAGAGAGCACTTAGCTTTGGTGTACAATGATTTATTGGTACACCTTCATAATGAATTGTCATTGGATCAACCTTAGATGTTGGCATGCATTCATGGTGTAGGAACGGTCTACTGATACTTCCGAGTTCACTTGGGCCAGGGGTGACCTCAATTTAGGGGGACATTGATCTTAACTCTTCCGTATAACCTCATTCTGGAGGAACAGTTGTAGTTTTGTGATATCATGCTTAACATGAGCTTTAATTAATATAAGTTAAACAATTGCTTTAGACGCAATAGTATGAGGTTTATTACCACCCCATTTAGAAAGACACCCAAGCTTCTGAATACATTTATCCCAGGAAATATAGACTTTTAGTCCATGGGTTTAATGATATAAATGTTGAAAATATTTTTTGTAAGGCAAGATTTGTAGGCGTTTGATATATATTTGTGAATCATATTGATGAATGACGTGCAATGTTATAGGTTTTGTTTTCAAGCACTTTCAGAGGCATTTTGTAAGACCTTGGTGATTTTGTGGTCATTTAGTTGTAATGCAGATCACACTTTTGAATGATAAACGAGCTATAACAAGGTTATGAGAACCTGAGTTAGGAGCACAGTGGTGCATATTAGGATTTTTTTGTGATAAAGCTGATTCTTTGGGATGTAATGCTTTGTGAAGCATGTTTTTTTTTGGGATTGTGCCAGTGAGTGCTTTTGAGCCAGTAAGTGCCAATCGTTGTTAGACTGGTCGTAGTCTTACATCAGCTGTTCGGTGTTCTTGAACCAATGGAGGTTCGTTTTTGTGATGTTCGTTTAGACTTAATCAGTTGTCTATCAGGTCTTACAAATACCTTCGTCTTGATAATAGACTATTCTAAAGCAATGCTCGGATAAGTTCAATGATAAAACAGATTAATATTTCTGCAGTCTCGTTATCAATGCCTATACAATCATTTAGACCATAATTAATTAACTAATTATTTGAATTATAATTATGAGCTGTCATTTCGCTTAGCTTGGCTGCTTGGCGGAATTTACCCAGTATTAAGAGAATTTACCACTAATTATAACCATACAGAGGCGAATATTGTATTTAATGTCAGTATTTTAGGAACAATTGAGTATGTCCTAAATTAAACTTGTATAGAATGTGTAATTTATTGTATATAGCGCAAATTGACGTCACAGTTCTAATTAACCGCCAGTTTTGATATTAATTAAAATTTATTAGAATGTAATATGCGAAAGATCACTGTGGTGATTTTATTTGTCGTTAGTTATACAGTCCAATTTAATTATTCTAGGATCATGTAAGATTATTTTGCTTCGAGTAGGAACGAGTTTCCAATTCCGGACACTCAAATTTGAGGTGGTCCAGTTAATTTATTTATTACATTCCTTTTCTTGAAATTTTCTTGGGTCGTTTTAACGACAGTGCATTCATTTCTTTTTGTCCTGTTATTTTCTTGAATAAATTTTGCTTTTCATTTTAAAATTTTTATTGCGTGATGTTTTAGTAAAGTGATGGGAGGTAGTATTAGTAGGGCCATCGCTAGGTATTTCCAGGGTACTCCACCCTCAGAGATTGACCTTTTGGAGGAATCTCGTGTCTTTTCGAGCTAGTTAATTTTCATGTAGCTATGGTTCTTCTTAATACAACCTGTTAGGATTTCTGGTTACCCTTTGACTCCTCTATCTGTTGGTAGAACCTGGGGGTTTTTATTGCCGGGGATTTTCAGGTTCTACGATCCGGCTGTCATCGAGGGATTCCAACAGGTATTGGTAGGTATTTCGGGTACAGTATACCATTTGTTCTTGGACATCGTCCCAGTTAAAACCATTCTTCTCCACCTCTGATCGAACTGTCTCTATCCATCGTCTCCTTGGTCTTCCTCGTGGTCTCTTCCCTCTGACATCCAGGTTGAAGTACTTCTTAGCTGTTCTAGAGCTATCCTTTCTCATTACATGTCCATACCACTGAAGTCTGCGTTTCCCCAGAAAGTTGTGTACCTCATTTCTGATCTGGTCTCTCGTGGTACTTTGGTTCATAGACCTAATAAATCTCATTTCTGTGGCTTGAATTCTACTGTAATCCTTACTTAGCAATGCACATGTTTCCATACCATAAGTAAGGATTGGAACAAAGTAGGTGTGATACAACGTTGACTTTGCTGCCAAGGGTATATTTTTGATATACAGTATTATTATATGACTCCAGAAAACATGAAACATTTTTTGTTCATTGTGCTATAAAATTTGATATAAATTAAGTTTTGTATATTGTAACTTGTAACTGACAGAATGGTAACAACATGGATGTGAATATTGAACGATCAGGGGTCAGGATTGGAAGCGACTTGAAGTGTTTGAGATGTGCGTCTGGCGTAGAATGTTACGGGTTAAATGGATTGAGCAGAGGACTAACATCAGCATCCTGCAAGAAATTCAAGAGAAGAGAGAACTGAGACCAACTATCCATAAAAGAAAAGCTAAATTCACAGGCCACATCATGCAACATAACGCTTTCCTAACTAATCTCCTGGAAGGAAAAATCACAGGGAAGAAAGGCAGAGGACGACCGAGAAAATATTTCCTTCAAGACATCACACTAACTCTTCATTATGGTTCCTACTGTGAAATGAAACGAGGTACTGAAGACCGACAACAATGGTTGGAAATTGATGATGATATCACATATGTGATATTACATATTTTTCCCATTGTACATTCACGGGGTTCATGGCATTTGTAGACTTGGAAAAGGCTTCTGATAACGTTGATTGGACTAAATTGTTTGACATTTTGAAATATGTTGGAATAAAGTACAGGGATAGGAGGGTGATATACGATCTATACAGAAACCAGACAGCAGTCATTCGAGCTGAAGGACATGAGAGGGAAGCTGGTATTCAGAAAGGTGTAAGGCAAGGCTGCAACTTATCACCCATACTTTTCAATCTTTACATTGAACAAGCAATGAAGGAAATTGGAGAAAAATTTAAAGTGGGAGTGAGGTTTCAAGGAGAAATAATTTCAACTCTGAGATTTGCTGATGGCATCGTCATAATGGCCGACAAGCCTGAGGATTTGAATGAGTTTTTGAATGGTATGGACTCCGTCTTACGGAAAGAATTCATGATGAAAATTAATAAATGTAAAACAAAACTATTTGAATGCAGCCGAAATAAATCAGAAATCTCTATGGACATCATATTGGTAGGTGAAAAGCTAAAGGAAGTAGGAGACTTCTGTTACTTAGGAAGCAAAATAACCAGTGAAGGACGAAGCAAAGAGGATATAATAAGTAGGTTGGCTCAGGCAAGGAAAGCGTTTCTACAGAAAATGAATCTGTTGACATCGAATATAGATTTAGGTATTAGGAAGTAATTTTTGAAAGCCTTTGTCTGGAGCGTGGCACTTTATGGAAGTGAAACTTGGTCTATTGGTGCAGCAGAAAACAGGAGAATTGAAGCGTTTGAAATGTGGTGTTACAGGAGAATGATGAAGGGTAGATAGGATTACAAACGAAGAGGTATTAATACGAGTGGGAGAGGAGAGATGTTTCTGGCGAATGCTAATAAAGAGAAGAGATAGGTTGGTAGGACACATACTAAGACACCCAGGAATAGCAAGCTTAGTTATGGAAGGAAGGGTCGAGGACAAGAACTGTAGGGGTAGGCCAAGGTTAGAATATGTTAATCAGATTGCCTCGGATGTAGGGTGTGGTACCTATGTAGAGATGAAATGATTAGCTCAGGACAGGGAGGCATGGATAGCTGCATCAAACCAGTCAAAAGACTGATGACTCAACAACAACACTACATAAATATCCCAGCTCTAGTCATAAACCTTCATGCATCAATACAGGGTGTAACAAAATTGTACGGCACAAAATGCTGGACACATTCCTTACACGTAGACGACGAAACTATGTTATATGAACATTGGTCTGGAAACGCTTTGTTTCCATGTTACACCACATTTTCTCCAACTCATTAATCATGGGAAACACACAAGAACAGGACGTTAGAACCATGGGGAGCATGCACTCTTGGTTACGTCTGGTTACGTTGTCATTATCGTAGGTGCACCGCCAGTTTTTGTTTTACATGGCCCTGTTGTCATGCGACTTAGCAGATGTGCCTTTAGCTGTGCGACAAAACATGGACTTCACCTTCTCATTTTAGTGATAATGTCCGTCGGCTTTTAATTAACAGATTCTGTGACACATTGATAGGTAGAGGTGGACCAATTGCCAGGCCTCCAAGCTCTCTGTACTTAAACCCATTAGGCTTTTATTTGTGGGGGCATTTTAAAGCTCTTGTGCATCGAACCCTTGTACAAGATGTTCAGTATCTCCGTTCCCGTATTATGGAAGGCTGCGAAACCATACGCGATACTCCAGAGATACATCAGCTCATCCGAGATTCACTATGACGGCGGGTTGATGCATTTATCAATGCGCACGGAGGGCATATTGAACATCTGCTGTGAGCAAGAGTTGCATGTGGTATGCTGGTACGTTCTGTTCTTGTATGCTTCCCATGATTAATAAGTTGGAGACAATGAGGTGTAACATGGACACAAAGCGTTTCCAGACCAATGTCCATATAACATAATTTCTTCGTCTACGTGTGAGGAACGTGTCCTGCAATTTGTGCCGCACATTTTTGTTACTCCCTGTATATGAGATATGAAATAATCTTAAACTTCTGGTAGGACCTGTACTGCTAAAACCACAATGATATTCAGTTTTGGGTGAGTGGGCTCCCCTGTCGTTCCTATCATAAGCAGCAGCCTCAAAGAGCGTTAAGGCGAGTTAAATAACAAGGTAATTCAGTACCACCCACGGTAAACCACCGGTTCCTTCTTCGTGAGTGGAAATGACACCAGACAAGAACGAAATGCGATATTAAGTCTTGGTCTCCCGTTGTGATTCACTATTTGGCAAGCCATGAAACTAAACAACCTCCGACTGAGATGCCCTAAGCGGACCGGATCAGCATATGCGAGCATGTGTGGGAGTGCTGTGTATGTGTGTGCTACACATCAAAGAGAGATTCTAACAAATCAGTGTTGTAAACTCTTCTTCCTGTCAAGATCACAGGCTAAATATAACTGGCAGTGTAGTGATAATAAGGTGCAGATGTTGGACAAATGATTCTTAAGTCAAGGTGAGAGTGTTTAACTGACACTGAGTTTAAAGCTGTTTGAAGCACACGGGGTAGCCCGTACAAGTATCAGTACAAACGATTTCAAACCTTTATATGAATGTACTTGATGAGGCCAGGGGCGTATAAACATTTTTTTCGGGGTGAGGGGCTGACTAACCTAAAAAAATCCTCTCGGCACGCCGGAAGGCGGAGGTAGATTTCACCGGGCAAACTAGGGGATTGGCTATAATAGGCAAAATATGCAGGTTTTCGTAGGAGGATCAGACCTCATTGATTGCAAGAAAGTATTTTACATTTGGAGGTTAAAAATCAACTTTTTTTCGTTTTTGTATGCATATTTTTATCATTTTATTGTCTTATGGGGATGGTAACCTTCTTGTCATTCGGGGTTCATTTTTATACTTCTGATCACACTGTCCTTATGCAAGGTTTGGAACTGATGTGTAACTATCAGACAGTCTGTTACTTCTTCTCGCAAAATTTTATCTCCCGCCGAGATTTTTGTTGGTTCCTCAGTTTAGGGGCTACGACAACGTGGTCATGTAACCCCGGGTGTGTAGAATCTGATAAACGGTGTTAATTGTGATGACTGTTTTAGTCTGTAATTCAAGTAAGGTCTGCAGACGGTCAATTTTAAGTAGTAGCTCCTAATTTTGTACCATATCCTAACGTGAACGACACCTAGCTGTGAACTTGGCTACTAGATGCCACCGCAACCAGCAACTTGCAACGAACGTTGGAACTTCTCCTCCAAAGGAAAGCATGCTGATGGTTTTTTAGCGCTCTTAGAAAATCCGACGACTTTGGCCGGCTTTGAACCAGCGACCTTGGGCATATAAGTTCAGCATGCTACCAGTTAGCCGCTTCCCACAGTCAGATGGAAAAATGAATGTGATCTCGTGCAATGGCGTTGTCTTGGCAACCTCTGATAGCTCATCCCTCATCAATTTAGAAGCGTTGTCACGGTAACCTCTGATGGCACTTGGCATGTTCTTTAATTCCGAAATCATTTTTCTCATCCCTTGGCGTAATGGTAGGTCAGATCAAAAATTCTTTCAGACAAAGTTTTAGGTAATTATTAGGGGAATATTTTCCATTATGTACGGGTTTGATATTGTGCCTATTAAGAGAGATATGATTAATGTTTCCCGAAAAAAAAAACACTTTTTTCCACCCCTTTGGTCAATGGTTGGTGCTATCAAAAAACCTATTTGACATAAATTTTTGGCACTTATCCGACAAATATTATGAACTTTGAATTGATTCGATATTTCACGTATTAAGAGAGTTATAGCGACATTTCACTTTTTCGAAAAAAAAGCCCCCCCCCCCCATTTTCCCCCCCTTTAACCGATTTTACCCATTAACGAACTCGACCGATTTTTTAAGGGGTTACATGTTATGTAAAACATTAAAGTGATTGGTGAAAAATTACGGCAGTTATCGTGTCCACAAGAAACTGATATATATGCATATATATACACACACATATATATAAACTTTTGATCTGACGGTGGTTTGGGGTCTGGGGGATGTGAGACGCGAAGATATGTCGAAATTTTCCGGAAGTCGAAACATGGCACCCATTGCAATAGTTAGCTTTCTGATGAAATCTACCTAAAATAGGCTACATAATTTAAAATACTACCATCAACGACACCTAGCTGTGAACTTGGCCACTAGATGCCACCGGAACCATCAACTCGCAACGAACGTTGGAACTTCCCCTCCGAAGGAAAGCATACTCAGGGTTTTTTGGCGCTCTTAGTAAATCCGACGACTTCAGCCGGGTTTGAACCCGCGACCTTGGGCATAGAAGTTCAGCATGCTACCAGTTCCGATACCGAAGTCGCTTCCCACAGACATATGAAAACAGAATGTGATCTCGTGCAGTGGCGTTGTCATAGCAACTGCTGATGGCTCAACCCGTATCAATTAAAAGTAAAGTTATCATGGCAACCACTCTTGGCACTTGGAATTTTCTTATAATTTAAATCATTTTGCTCACTCCGTGGCGTAATGGTGGGTCATATCGAAAATTCTTTCAGACAAAAGTTTTAGGTAATTATTGGAGGAATATTGTCCATTTTGTCCTGTTTTGATATTGTGCCTATTAAGAGAGATATGATTAATGTTTCCCGAAAAACCCACTTTTTTCCACCCCTTTGGTCAATGATTGGTGCTATCAAAAAACTTATTTGACATAAATTTTTGGCACTTATCCGACACATATTATGAACTTTGAATGAATTCGATATTTCACGTATTAAGAGAGTTATAGCGAAATTTCACTTTTTAGAAAAAAGCCCCCCATTTTCACCCCCTTCGACCGATTTTGCCCATTAACGAACTCGACCGAGATTTTATAGGGATACATGTTATGTAAAAAATTCAAAGTGATTGGTGAAAAATTACGGCAGTTATCGTGTCCACAAGAAACTGATATATATATATATATATATATATATATATATATTATATATAAACTTTTGAACTGACGGTGGTTTTGGGGTCTGGGGGATGTGAAACGCGAAGATATGTCGAAATTTTCCGGAAGTCGAAACATGGTACCCATTGCAATAGTTAGCTTTCTAATGAAATCTACCTAAAATTGTGAGTATTCTCAAAGGATTGTCACCGCAAGATACCCAGAAATATCAACCAATATCTTAGAGCATATAACTTTGTGTAATTATTTTAAAATTGAAAAATTCTAAGTTTATATAGCCTACAATTTGTGGCAATACAAAAAAGTTGTAAAGTACAACACAACACAAAAGAAAATTTTATCCTCAATGAATTTTATGGTCTATGGAGTATGAATCCAAATATATAAATATTTGTCAATTTATTAAGCACAAAGGTAAACAGTGTTTTTAGCCTACTTTTCACATTTTGCAAAAATGAGGAAAAAGTACACTTATGAGATCGGGCAAATGTGTGTCTGTCTGTCTGTCTGTCTGTCTGGCTGTGTGTGTGTGTGTCCCCCTATCAACTCCTAAACGGCTAGAGCAAACGAAACAAAATTTGGTAGGAGTAAAGACCTATACCTGAATATCTCACGGACATATTTGAAAATGATGTCAGTGCTACCAACTGCTGAAAATCGCATTTGAAATTTGAGCTCCATGTTGGATATCTTGGAAGGTATGAATCGGGGCTATTTCAAAATTAGCACACGTATAGATAATAATATTGCAGTTTAATTTCCAGGAGGCCATACATGGCAGTGTTGCCAAAATGATTATAAGCCTGCTGATAGGTCCAAATTTTAAATGCATATAACTTCTACACTATCAATTGGATTTCAACCAAATTTCGTATGTGCCATGTGTACATAAACAGATATGACTGAGCGTATTCGTAAGAGCCACCAGGGCTGCCAACTGTTAATAAATGCTCTCAATTTGTTTTAATCCAAATACCCATATATCAGAAAGTACGCAAGCCGACAGTTTTAAACTATACACACGTATAGTACCTGACATTCTATATTAATTTGGAGTAACTTATATATGTCAGTGCTACCAACATGATTCTAAGCCTGCTGAGACGTCCAACTTTAAATTCATGTAACTCCTATACTAACTAATGGATTTCATTCAAAATTGGCACAACAATAGATCATATTATTTCAGATTATTTCTGACCGATACATGCATGGCATTGTTGCCAACATCATTTTACGCGCGCTGTTAGATCCAATGTTTAACTGCATGTAACGTCCATGCTATCCATTGGACTTCAACCAAATTTGGTATTCTGTACCCTAAGAAATGGATCTAAGAATATATTCAGTCACCAGGGCTGCCAACTGTAGTGCTTTATTAGGCTACATTATGCCAGGTATACAGTATTTCGAACTAATTAGAAATTTCGATATTACCAACTTAATTTCGTCATTAATCATTGGCATGAATCTTAAATTTTAAGAAAAGTAGGCTCTTTAGTTCGTCACGGAACTTCTTGTTTTTTACTAATTGATAATTTATTTCTCAAAAGTACCGTGCTGTAGAATTCTCAGTTTTGCCTCACAAGCCTGAGTGTACCCCATTCCAGCCCTCAGACCAGAATTAAAATTTCTTGGCAGAGCCGGGAATCGAATTCGGACCTTCGGGACGGCAGCCAAGAATGCTAACCACTACACCAAGAGGTAGTCTAATTTCAATCTTAATATTTTTTATGACTTAGCCAATAAGTTAAGATTAGGGGACAACCAAATTTACAATTATTTTCTACTTTTCCAAAAACAACACTTTATTAATTTTGGCGATGGCATATTTCCAATGGGAACATAATCCTTGGTGGCAAAATCACAATAAAACTACTATTTAAAGTATGTACAAAGAGATTTGCTAATGACATTGTCATCTTAGCCTATACACCAGCATTTGAATGAGTTCTTAAATAGTACGGACTCCGTCTTGAGGAAATGATGATGATCATTGTTGTTTTAAGGGCTTAACATCTAGGTTATCGGCCCCTAATGGTCTGGGTGATAGTGAAAGATGAGATGTGAATGAAAACTATAACTAATACTAACTACAAACTTTCATACTAGAAGAAGAAATGGTAAACAAATAAAGGAGAAGGCAAATAAAGGACAGGAAGAAATGAAATGCCCTCAACCCTCGAAGAATGAGGATGGTTGGTTCTTAAGTTTAGGGGCTGCGACAACGTGGTCATGTAGCCCCGTGTACTTTGGGTGTGTGTAGAATCTGTCTGATAACCGGTGTTAATTGTGATGACTGTATTAGTGTGTGTTATCTGTTTTTTTAATTTAAGTACTGCAACTTAGAATTTTTCAAATAGTTCCTACTTTTGCCGCCAACCACCACCGTCAACGACTACTAGGCCAAGTCCAGAACTTAGCTACCAGACGCCACCGCAGTCGGCTCTTGGCAACGAACGTAGAAACCTAAGAGCGTTGTTTACATTCCTAACCTATCCAATTTAGCTTCACACAGGTGCAATTAGTGGAAGGTTCTTTAACATACCATAAATCTATGACATCGGACCACCGGCTTTACTTCCCCTCCGAAGGAAGGCATAGTGAGGGATTTTTAACGCTCTTAAAAATCCGACGGCTTCGGCCGGGTTTGAACCCACTATCTTGGGCTAGAAGCTCAGCATGTTACCAACTACGCCACCGAAGCCGCCTCGAAAAATGAGGAGTGAAGGACTTGGAAGGAAGGAGAGCCATGAAAGGCACACAGGAAAGGGAAATAGGAGAGGGTCCGCCTCAAAGTCAGTGGGGAAAGGGGAAAAACGAACCCAGCTCAGGAATCCCTCGGGACCGCCAACTCCCGAACTCACCAGCCGTGAGCCCCTGAGGGTGTAGCACTATCCAGGGTGCACCAGCAGTGGTGGAGCTACATACACCGTGCCTTCTTGAGGGCCTTGAGCAGGAGGCATGAGATAACATGACAAGAAAAAGAAGGCTGACCCCTCGAAGAATGAGGGTATCAGGAAATATGAGACAAGGGCCAATTAAGGCAGGAAAGCGAAAGACTCCCTAGGCCTCGGATACCCTAATATCGTCGGGGTCGGAAGAGAACAAGTTTGACCAAGTGAGGTTGATAGGAAAGAAGACGGAGAGAAGCCCGGCACAAGTAAGTGGAAGCAATGCTGGACTCAGCTGAGGTCCTGTGGTCGCCCACCCACGTCCCACTAGATGTGAGCCCCTGGGGGACGTCTTGAGGTAAGAACTCATGCTGAAAATCAACAAATGTAAAACAAACGTAATGAAACGTAGGCGAAAAAAATCACAAACCCCTACTGGCATCCAATTGGCAGGTGAAAATCTAAAGGAAGTAGGAGACTTCTGTTACTTAGGAAGCAAAATAACCAGTGATGGACGAAGCCGAGAGTGTATAAAAAGTAGGTTGGCTCGGGCAAGGAAAGCATTTCTACAGAAAAGAAATCGATTGACATCAAATATAGAGAAAGACATATTATTAAAGCCTTTGTCAGGAGCGTGGCGCTCTATGGAAGTGAAACTTAAGACTGTTGGCGCAGCAACAAATAGGGAGAATAGGGGCATTTGAAATGTGGTGTTACAGGAGAATTATGAAGATCAGATGGGTATATATTGTAAAAAATGAAGAGATAATAAGACGAATGGGAGAGGAGAGATATTTCCTACTAATGAAGAGGGGAGATAGGTTGGTAGATTGCAAATATTCACGTTCCCATATATCAGTCTTAGACTTAGTTCCTCCAATGCTAAGTAGCATATCAGGCAACAAGTTTCCTACAGCGAACTCGATCAGCTGCCAGGTTTTCAGCTTCCTCCCAGTTCATATCCATGCATTCAATATCCTGTGCAAAACTTCGTTTCCAGCTGTTACGAGGTCTTCCTCTACTTCTTTGGTTTTCACAACAGTGCTGATTTGGGTATCCTTCTATCATTCATACGTAGAACATGTCCCGCAAACTTCATTCTTCTTTGAGCAACGATTTTGTGCAGGCTGCGTAGACCAGTTCTTCTCAGTACTTCATCATTTGTTATGTGGTCACGATAACTGATATTCAAAATTCGTCTCGCATCGTTGTTGAAAGACGTTGAGCTTGTTTGCTGATTTTACTGATATTTTTCAGATCTCACATGCATATATGGCGATCGGTAAGAAGCATGTTACATACGAAACTTGCAGGACAATTGACGCTCTTTACAATCGGCAATGACAATATTTTGCCTAAAATGCACTGGAAGTAAGTTACTGAGGAAAACCTGAAAAAAGAGCTTCTTCTTAGCGGTATTTTCCAAATGGCGGACAACGCCCAGAGAGCGGGAGGTCGAAAACGTGGATTTTTCACGAGAGGGGAAATACAAAGCTGATAATCAAAATTACTCCACCTTGTTGTTGTTGTTTGAGTCTTCAGTCTTTTGACTGGTTTGATGCAGCACTCCATGCCTCCCTATCCTGAGCTAATCGTTTCATCTCCATATAGCTACCACACCCTACATCCAAGGCAATCTGTTTAGCATATTGTAACCTTCGTCTACCCCTACAGTTCTTGTCCTCAACCTTGCTTCCATAACTGAGCTTGCTATTCCAGGGTGTCTTAATACGTGTCCTACCAACCTATCTCCTCTCTTCATTAGCAGTCACCAGAAACATCTCTCCTCTCCCACTCGTATTAATACCTCTTCGTTTGTAACCCTATCTACCTATCTGATCTTCATCATTCTCCTGTAACACCACATTTCAAATGCTTCAATTCTCCTCTTTTCTGCTGCACCAATAGTCCAAGTTTCACTTCCATAGAGCGCCTCGCTCCAGACAAAGGCTTTCAAAAATGACTTCCTAATACCGAAATCTATATTCGATGTCAACATATTCCTTTTTTTTTTTTTTTTTTTTTTTTTTTAGAAATGCTTTCCTTTCCTGAGCCAACCTACTTGTTATATCCTTTTTGCTTCCTAAGTAACAGAAGTCTCCTACTTCCTTCAGCTTTTCACCTGCCAATTTGATCTCCATAGAGGGTTCTGATTTTTTTCGGCTGCATTCCAGTATTTTTGATTTATATTTATTAATTTTCATCATGAATTCTTTCCTCAAGACGGAGTCCATACCATTCAAAAACTCATTCAAATCCTCAGGCGTGTCGGGTTCGGCCAAGATGACGATGTCATCGGCAATTCTCAGAGTTGAAATTATTTCTCCTTGAATCTTCACCTTTTGCTATCTAAAATGATATCTCTTCTGGGCTGTATGTGTTGGTTGGGAACGTAAAAAGAACTCAGACTTAAGCTACATGTTCGCAGAAGAAAAGAGAGAAAGAAAAAGGTGATATACACCTTGCAGTAACCACAGGAATCTGCAACAAGTTCTGGTTCATATTACGTTCGGCAATGAACTTGTTTAGACAATGGAGTAAAGCTCCTTCAAATAAAGGGAGGCTCCTTGTTTTATTATCGCTGTTGACACAGTGGAGATAACTGTACTTGGCTACAATTAGGTAGGTTCTTACAAATAAATTACTGTCAGATTATTTTTCTGTGTGGCCTGTTGATATGCCGAGTGCAGGTCTTTTTTAGTTGACGCTCGTGGGCGATCTGCGCGTCCTAATGAAGATGATGTGATGATGAAGATTAGATTAGATTTTCATTTATCCATTTGATAAAATGTTGATATAGGACACGTCAGAAATTACATCTATAAAATAAAAGAACTTACAGGTATATATTAGGTACTAATACAATAACTATTTATAGCTAATTTAATAACGGATCTTAAGACATACAATCTTATAGGACAACTATTTACACCTTTCTCTATTATCACAATATGAACATCTAATAAGACAGTGGAACAACCTCTGGGCATCCAGTACAAAAGGTTCTGTCACAAGATAATTATTTTCCCCCGACATACATAGCCGACTCCAGAGCAAAACAATAGTGCCCGAATTCATCCTTACGCAGTTTCTCTCTGGTCATGTAAAGTTTAAGCGCTACTTCGAACGTTTTAAAATTAGGCTAATATTGCAGGCGATTACTTGTGCTTGTGTGGCTCTTCTCAAACAGTGGACCATTTACTGTTCGACTGTGCCATGTTTGGCAGGAAAAGATTCGATCTTGAGTATCACCTGAACAATTGTAATATGGAAAACCATTATTCCAACTGTTTAAGAAATCCTGCTGTTACAAACAGTTCCTTAAGTTCATTCACCACATCTACAATAATCTAGTTTCATAATTTTGTGTTAAGGACCAATAATAATTAACCGATGAAATCTATAACCCTAATATACTCATGTACAATAGGGATCAAACTGTTCGGATATTCAATAAATAAATATCACATTATGAAAACTTAATTCTATAAATACAACAACTTACAGATAGGTATTACAATTAAAATAGAAAAGTAAAATATAATTATAGATTTCATCGCTCCTATACTCTAAGATATTCAACTACAGAGTAAAAACAATGGCACTGCAGATAAACTTTCAACATTCTTTCAAATGTTTTTATTTTTGGGGCAAATTTTATATACTGTGGTAGTTTATTGTATAATTTAACTCCTGTGTGAAAAGTTCCTTTTTGATATACGATGCTTGTGTGTGTGTGTGTGTGTGTGTGTGTGTGTGTGTGGAATATGCATGTTTAGATTTTGTCTTGTGGTATGCCTATGAACATCATTGTTTGTTTTAAGAAAAACGTCCTTATTCATTAAATTATTTTTTAAAATACATAATACTTTCAAAGATATATATGCAGGGCAGTGGGAGAATTTTTAAATCTTTAAACAGAGGTTTACGTGATTCTCTAGTGTTCACATTTGCCATAATTCTAATCGCCCTCTTTTGTATCCTAAACGTGCTTAGTACATCTGGCGACATACCCCAAAATATGACCCCATATCTTAAGTATGAATGGAAATAAGCAAAATAGGTATTTCTTAATGTGTGCATGCTTGTGCAAGTTTTCAAAATACGTAACGCAAAGCACATCGAGTTCAGTTTAGTATTCAGATATTGTATAATTTTATACCATTTCAAGTCATGTTGTCCTAAAAAATTTGTTTCTGATTTATTTTCTATTTGATGACCATTTAATGTTATATTGAGCGTCGCCGGATTCCTATTCTGTATAGTGTGGAAATTTAGTGATACGGTTTATTATAGTTAATTATGACGTCACATACACCCAGTCCCCGAGCCACGGGAATTAATCCCAGGATATTAAAATCCCTGATGGCCCAGCCGGGAATCGAACCCGAGACTCTCCGGGTCAAAGCCAAGCACGATAACCAATTAGCCATAGAGCCGCAATACTGCCAGATGACTAGTTACCATGAACTACAGTAGTGCTGGTACTTTCAATCAATCATATTTCAGTTTTCGAATAATCGATTAATCAAAGCAGAAAAATCGATTATTAGCTACAAATAACGATTGATCAATTATGCTTTTAATCGATTTGTCGTTTAATTGGTTGGACGAAAAATTGATTAATTGTTTTGTTGAATAATCGATTAATTAAATAAATAAATAAATCAAAATAAATTAATAAATCAAAATAAATAAAATCAATACATAAATAAATAAAAATAAATAAAAATGAAATAAAAACAAAACGAAAACTAAAACAAACAAACAAAATTAAAATTAAAATAAAAAAGAATAAAATAAATTCACGCTCACAGAAGCAAAGCAGACATTTAATTTATAAAAATATATTATATCGTAATTTTTAAATAATGTATCTTCTTCGTGATAACTAGGCTAAAACAAAGTAAAACAAAATAGAACATTATGCAACGAGCCTATAATGGCTATAATTAAGACACGAGTAGTTTTATAAAACGAGCGTATGCGAGTTTTATAATTTCCATACGAGTGTCTTAATTACCATTATAGGTGAGTTGCATACGACTGTTTATGTTCGACGATAATTATAACTTTATTATATGTTTTAACATAAATATTCATAAATATCTGTTGAGAGTCAGCCACTTGAATTTTGTGATCGGAGAGCGAGCGCTGGGTATGGTATCTCTGTCGTTCAAGATCTCTGAACCACCGACGCATGCGCTCTGTGTGCTTGCAATGCCTTATGCAGGCCATATGTTTACATCTGCCGTCCCTCAGTAATATTGTCACCGGAGTCGTTTGAAGGCAATGCGCTGTGTAGAAATTAGGGTTGGTGATATTAAGGTACAGTGCTATTTCTTGTCTCATATTCGCCAGTTTATTTACGCGAACATATGGATGGTGCGTATTCCATGTCGGTAATTTATTATAGTTCGATGTTGTGTTTATGTCCGACATGTTGGATTTTGAGCGCATGCGCGAAGGTATCGTTACCTAATTGGTCAATGAACGAGCTCTGATTGGCTGGAGAAACTGTATCGTAATGAAGAACAGTGTTATAATGACCATCATTATGATACAGTTTTCTGACACATAATAGTGAGGGTCGAACATAAATGTTCATATGTATGATACACTCACTCACTCACTCACTAAGAAGGCTTCTATGGGACACGAAGATCCCGCGCCGATCTCAAGAAAAGCCTCCACTGAACTCTGTTTTGGGTGAGATCTTGCCAGTTGTCCACATTCAGATGTCTACAAAGTTTGGAGATTTCATTTTTCCAGGAACTTCGTGGTCTTCCTACTGGCCATTTTCCTCTTGGTTCTTCTTTAAAGATTTGTAACACCATCCTATCATCTCCCATCCTTAGTACATGATATGACCAGCCCATTGAATCTATTATAGCAATCAAACTGAATGTTTTAATGTTCATAGGGGCTATGAACATAAGTTCACCTATAGGACTTTAAATAACCTGGTGATCACAAATCCAACATTGCGCCGACGCGAAGTATAAATATTCACATGGTCGTTCCTCGCAATTTAACCATCCGAATGCAGTGACACTTGGTACAGTAAATCCTTATACAAATCAAGAGTTTAGTGCTTTTCAGTCGGTCAACACGAATGTACCCAAAAGAGATGGGTTATGCCCTAATCCTGAAATAAATTACATGAGATTATTAAAACACTAGGATGACCAGTTTCGATCGTCAAGCGATCATCATCAGATCCATTACACTTAGGCTACAAAATCTATGTTTGAAATACAGGTGAAAATATTTACAATATGTAAAATTATTTAGTTGCAGTATTGGTACTGCAACTGTCAGTGTATGCTAAATGCAGTATATATGTTAGGTGAAATGCTAAATGGTGCTAGCTATCCGGAGATTGTACTTTAGAGAGATTATATGGTTGTAAATATGGCTTCAAACACCACAACCTTATACAAATGTTAATCCACTGGCGTCTATTTTTTTTCAATTGTTTCCATAACCACAAGATGGCAGCTGTGCGAAATTTTAAAATCTCGTTTTTACTTCTTGTGTCCTAATCATGCGATTGAAGTTTGAATGCTACACCTACACAATAATCTTCATGTAACAGTAGGTCTACATAACTCTAAGACCTACATATATAAAAATCCAACATGGCGACCATGGTTCTCAATATCTACGAATCTATTACAGCAATCGAACTGGAATTTTGTATGTTGATAGAGGCAATTAAAATAAGTAGGATATATGAAAATAGGCTGTATAGTTATTCACGGAACTACTTGTTTTACCTATTAACGAAAATCTTGTTCTTTTCCGACCCCGTAGGTATTAGGGTATCCGAGGCCTAGTGAGGTTTTTACTTTCCCACCTTAATAGGCCCTTGTCTCATCTTTCATGATCCCTCATTCTTCGGAGGGTAAGACCTCTTCTGTTCTCTTTCTATCTCCTGCCTTCTGCTCAAGACCCTTAAGGAGGCAGGGTGTGTGTAGCCCCACCATTTCTGGTGCACCCTGGTTAGTGCTACACCCTAAAGGTCTCATGGCTGGTGAGTTCGGGAGTTGGCGATCCCGACGGATTTCTGAACTGGGTCCGGTTTTTTCCCCTTTTTCCATTGCCTCTGGGGTGGACTCTCTCCTCTTTCCCCCTTTTCCATCTGCCTTTCATGGCTCTCCTTCCTTACAAGTCCCTCAATCCTCATTCTTCGAGGGTTGCGTGCATTTCTTTTCTTCCTGTCCTTTATTTACCTATTCTTTATTTGTTTACCATTTCTTCTTCTAGTTGGTAAGACAGTAGTTAGTATTAGTTACAGTTTTCATTGCATTCTCATCTCATCTTACACGATCACCCAAACCATAACCTAGATGTTAGGTCCCTTAAAACAACAATTGAATCAATCGGAGCTGAAAAACATTAATCCAAAAATAGTCATTTTTTAAACATTTAGTATTCTGAAGTTTTGACCCAAGGGTCTTGGAACGGCATAGGAAAGAATTAAGTCAGCCTTCTGTTTAAGGTAGAAACCACTGCCACATGTACTGTAGTGCGATCAGAGGAGAAAAGCATTAAGTCAACTACTTGCTGCCTTTCGGCGTCGTATTCCGTACTTTATGTTGGTTGCACTGCATGATTCCCGCGTGTTACAGTGATATTGTAAATTACATTTGTACATGGCCTAGGTGTTTCTTATGTTATAAATCAATTTTTAAATACCGACAGCAGTGGCTACGCTGGCTAAAGCGCAGCATTAGGTCATGGGGCCAAGCTCTCTGCTGACTCGGTAGACGCGTGGGTTCGAGCCCCACCGTCGGCCGTCCTTGAAATGGTTTTCTGTGGTTTCCCCATTTTCAACACCAAGCAAATGCTGGGACGGTACCTTCTGATAGGCCACGGCCGCTTCCTTCCACATCCTTGCCCAAATTCATTCATCTTCATCCATTCCATCTCTCATCCCGAGGCGCAGGTCGTCCACGGGCGTCTACTAGAAAGACCTGCAATCGGCCTCTCAAGAGGCCACACGAAAAAAAAAAAACATGTGAAATATTCATTCTGGATGGCTTAATGTTGAACCAAACTGACCACGGAGCTGAAAGGCATTAAGTCACGTTTGCAAAATTGATTAAAAAAATATGTTTATTGAATTAAAATTTGATATTTCATTAACCCAAAAATATGGGCGGGCATCAATTCCACCCGGGAATTCCAGTCAGGTAGCCAGGGTTACCTCAATTCCACCCGGTCCTCCAAGGGACCCAGAAATGAGTTCCTCAACTCCGCCCAGGCTTTTCCCCAATGACGTAAACAAATGTCATAATCCTCCTGCTCGCATACCAAGGGCCGTGTCAAACACATTATGCAGCGCATGAGTAGAAAAAAATAGAAAACTTGGCCGACTTATGTAAAAGAATATTATGATTAATTTTAAATCACCGCCACCAAGTCCGCTCAATCGTTAAATCAGATATAAACATAATACAAAGAGCTAGATATTAATCAATTTTGTTAAATACAAATATGGACAGGAAATTTAATAAAATAAGAAAAATCAGCATCTTAAAATCACATAAATCTTTACTTCATTTCAAACTATACAAAAAACATTAGATGAAACTCTTTTCATTCCGTAACTATTGTGTGAGAAACACACTTCACAAGATCTAATCTACTCATTGTTTGGTTGGCGTACTGCATGAGCTTGTTTTCAATGAATTCTTTTCTCACACGACTATTCTTGTCTTTGCTCGACACCCGCCCGCTGCTGTTAAGTAGAATGTACGTGTCTGTCTGTATCTGATGTAGGTACTTTAAACAAACAAATATATTTGGATGAGGTGTTGTACATTGTGCTTTGAATTTTGAGTGAAAAGCCTCGCAGGCATTAGTTGTTCTCCACAACTCTGCAGACGGTGACGCCCACAGATGTGGGGGGAACGACGTACCTGGAGCCTCTTCAATGTAGGTTTCCAAAAGGTAATCCCTTGTGTTGTCGTGTGGAATGCAAGAATTCGCTCATGCGCTGCAGAAGGTGTTTGACGTTGACCCGGCCCTTGGTATGCGAGCAGGAGGGTTATGACATTTGTTTACGTCATTGGGGATAACCCCTTTGCCGACCCCTTGTCAAAGCCTGAGCGGAGTTGAGGAACTTATTTTTGGGTCCCTTGGAGGACCGGGTGGAATTGAGGAAAATCGGGCGGAATTGATGTTCGACCAAAAATATATCCTGAATAGTTGCTTCACAACATAGATGACTAACATAGTGTGTTCTGTCAATGACGTTTTATCTCTCTCCTGAAAAGTAGTGAAAACTGACTGAATGCTTTTCAGCTACGACCGATTCAATTATCATCATCATCATCATCATCAGAATTTAATTTCTTGACAGAGACGGGAATCAAACCCGGCCCTTCGCGGTGACAGCCAGTACGTAACGAGGTGGACCCTTGTTTGTATCGTGCTGACACTTTTCAAGGAGTGGCATTACATTGAGCAAGTTAAGAATTGGATGTGTTTCTACTGGCGTATTGTGATACACTTGTTCATATTAGTGATGGCCCATTTTCACATTGGACTTGCTCGGTCACTGAGATAAACCTATGTTATTATACCTTTAAAGGTATCGACTGCCGCTGGCCGGCATAACTCAGGTCAGTACGGCTGCTGGTTCAAATCCATCCCTCGGCAATGGTGCGAGTGTTCGTATCCGTGAAGCATAGGTATGTTTGATGGATCACTGCCAGCCAGCTCTGTGTCTGATTGAAAAGGAGTGTATAGTCAGTGTCACATGAAGGGGGCTGTCACCGCGGAGGCCCGGGTTTGAATCCCGGCTCTGCCAAGAAATTTAATTCTGACCTGAGGGCTGGAACGGGGTGTACTCAACTTCATGAGACAAAACTGAGAAGAGGCGGGTTCGATTCCTACCTCAGCCATCCTCGAAATGATTTCCGTGGTTTGCCTTTGTTCATCCCGGGAATGAACAGGGGTTCGTTAATGGTGCACAGATAATGATTCTGTGCCAAAAGAACACGGCAGACACCCACGACGAAATGGCAGGTGAAGTGTATGAAAAGTGGCTCGCCGAGCAATTGTTGCCCGATGTTCCCGAAGGATCTGTTCTAGTAATAGACAATGTAAGCTATCACAGCCGGAAAAGCGAACTTTTACCTACAACTACGACCCCTCATACAAGTTCCTGGCTTTATTCGTTCGCGAGATATTAACAAAAGTGTAGTTAGGCCCTTTTGACAAAAATTAAAAATTCATTCAAAAACGGGGCGTCGCCCCGAGTGTTTAGGATACTCGTCAAAATCCCATCAGGGGTTCATAAAATATTAACAAAAGTGTAGTTAGGCCCTTTTGACAAAAATTCATTAAAAATTCAAATAACGGGGCGTCACTCCATGTCCTACGACACCACATACAAGTCCCTAGCCTTATTGGTTCACAAGATATTAAAAAGCCGATGACATACGGTATTAGTTTTGGATCTTTTGGTTATTTTTTTAAATAACTCATCCATAAATAATTATTTAAAAAGCCCGCCCTCTTACAAAAAAAAACCAAGTGCGCATGCGTAAAAAACAAAAAAAAAGAATGTTAATTCATAATGGCGTCCAGCCCTATGTAGGTCTTTCATGTAGAACAACGTTTAATTCATACCAGTATCACGCCTCATGCATGTCGTACATGGAAAGCAACGTTTACTAAAAAAAAAAACTATTTCACCCCCTAGTAAGGGTAGGTTTTATTTTGGGGTGGAAATAAGTTGTCCATAGGGGGCGTCAGCCCGAGTCCTACGACATGTCGCATGCCAAAATCCGATTATTGGTTCGCGAGATATTGATGAGCGCAGCGCAGGTACTTACTTTTTGAGCACCCGGTGCGTTAGAACCCGTCACTCTCCCCTACTAATTACAAACATAGACAATTTGAGTACAAGACAGTTACTTATTTTCACATGCCGGTAATAATATGGAAGTATTTTTTATGGTCCATTAAAATTTTGCTTTTTTTCGATAATGTTCCTGCGTGGAATTGAGTTTTAAATTAGTTATGAATACGCCTACTTGACAGTAAAGGGAATTCCTATAGTGGCTAATGAAAGGCTAGCCCAGTTCCCGTATAAAAACATCGATATATATTACATTGATCACTGCATTACCGCAATGTGGGTTAATATCTGAATAGTCATTGTGCAGAAACATAATACCGGCTTTGCCGACTAGTTACAATGTTTCATATTAAAGCATATCATCATTTAAATACTGATATGAAGACTTTTAACATGTGGGTTGTGTTTCAATTAGTTGACACCAGGATTCGCATGAGCGTTTACCGTTCAGTATGAAAGTCATGAGCAAAGTTAATCGGAGAGTGGATGCCCATCACTTTTATCCAGAGATTGAAAATCAGACTCTTAATAAATCATAATTGTTTTCATCAAATATGATATAATGAATATTTTACACCAAAGAACGACAACTTGAAGATGATTTATTGTAGAAGTATCTGTAATTGCGCCTCCAAACCTTGAAGTAATCCGTATGTGATATACATTCCACATGGCCGACTGTGCGACATGGTACCAATCTCCGACACCGCGTGCTCATTGTTTCCTCTTACCACTGGCAGCTGGATCGCATCCCTCCTGGCTGCTAAAGCAGGAGGGATGCGAACCAGCTGGCAGTGCGTCTTACTCACTTCCGTCCGATCCACTTCCGTCCCATTTTTCAAAATCACTCCCACAAAAATATCCAGCAACCGAGAGGAAAGATGTTACACATCAAAAAACTAACTTTCGGGAAAACAGCTTTGAATATTAAACACTCCATTGATAGATAGGCGCATGGTCTCAAGTAATACGCTATATCTCTGCCAAAACGCTGAATTTAGTTATAAAGCTCAACAGATATATTGAGAAAGGTATTGTCTTTCAATTAAATATAAAAGAAAAAACTAAAATTTTGACATCCAACGGTGTAAGAGCCCCCTTAAACGGTATTATAACAATGTCTCCAGGGAGTGACTTTTTTCTCTTTTGCCCGGTGACGTTATATCCTGTTCAACCATTAATGTCGTTCATTAGTTCGGGAGTTGACTGACTTGCACTGACATTTGAACACAGACAGAATACTTATGTCAGTAGTTAAGCTTAAATAGACGTTTATTAATGCGGAACATTCGTGTTCTGGCTCCTTAGGTATGTCAGCCTTAATGGTATCATTGTTCGCCAAGGATAACAAATTATTTGATTTGATTCTGCAATTCTTCAAACCCTGTCACTATGGTTGTAATAATTATGCCAGGTAGAACACCAACGTCATTCATCACAAGCTTGCTGAGTAAACTTAAAGAAAACAGAACTGAGTGGAAGTTCAAAATAAATGGAGTACCTCAGGGTTCAATTCTCGGCCCCCTTATATTCATTCTATATCTGAACGACATCTCATCGAAACTGGAAAACTGCAACTACCGTCTATATGCAGACGACCTTCAGATATATTGCCACACAAAAATAAATGACATAGATGTGGCAATTGAAAATATGAATCTAAATCTAAAGAGGATCAGCCGCTATGCAACTGAAAATTCTCTTGCCATCAACCCAATTAAAACACAAGCTATCGTAATACGGCAGACTAAATTGCTTTTCCATTTACACAGTAGACCGCTTTCCTTAATTCAACTTAATGGTGTTTCTATCCCGTTCTCTAAATCGGTAAAAAGTCTTGGAGTCACACTAAATGAAACTTTGAATTGGGATGGGCACGTTACTAATAATGCAGGAAAATTTACTCGTCACTTCATCCACTTAAGATTCACCAGTCCGTTCTACCCCGTAACTTGAAAATAAAACTCGTCCAAACCTTGATACTCCCTATATTTAACTACTGCGATGTTGTATTAGTAGATGCTACCGGAGAACAAAACAAGAAACTTCAGAGAGCTTTAAATTCCTGCATTAGGTTTATTTCCTCCTTAAAATTTTCCTCACACGTGTCTGCTTTTTATGATCTACTTTCCTGGTTAAAAGTAGAACAATGTAACATGTGGTTACAATGTCTATTTTAGATCTCTATGCAATTTCTATGTTCCTTTTTTGATGTTTTTTTATTCCATGATTTTATATATATCTTTGACTTCTTGTGTGGGTCCGTACTGGAGGATTTTGTAAGATAGTTTTTTTTATCTATGGAGATTGTAGGAAGCCATGTTAGATTATCTGTGGAGATTATTGGTGCTTGTGCAGTTAGGTTTGGATTATAAAAGTGGATTGCTTATAGATACAGGAAAAGATGTATAGTGATGATTATTAATGAATTAAATGAATGCCTGTGTTCCTATGGTGAGGTGCAGGTTCCTTTATGTTTTAATTGATGGTGATTTGAGTAATGAACGGTTAATAGAGGAATGTCCATCACATATATCAGGTAGGCCTATATGTACTGACTGTTTGCCCTGTTGTTAAAATAAAATATCCCTTGTGAGTATAAGTGGAGATTATTGGTTTGTTGAAGTTAGTTGAAGCTTGATGAAAAGATATTGGCAATTAAGAGAGTGATACATAATCGTCGAATTTAATAGTATTTATGAAAGCAATACAGTATGATATAAATGATATGTGAGCTTGTAGTAGCTATTGGTGATGAGTATGGGAAGTGATAAAAATAAATGGTATTAATAATGAATGTCAAGGTGATTAGAAACGGTGACTTCGATTCAGACCACTACCTATCCAAAGCCAAAATCCGCTTCCTTCCGCTACGACAAAAGAGAGACCCACCTAGAATAACCAAATATAACATGAGCAAATTGAATATTTCCCACGACATTGTTAAGAACTTCAGGGAAGAAATCCGCAGCACCAAAAAGGAAAGTTGGCAACAACTCTGTACAGGAATCAATGACGCCGCAAAGAAGACACTGGGGTTGGCAAAGAGGAAAAGAGAAATCTGGTGGAACGAACACTGCGATGTAGCTCTCAGTAAGAGGTCTGAGGAATGGAGAAGATGGAAATCTTCTGGAAAAAGGGAACACTTGGAACAATTCAGACAACAGAGGAAAGAAACATCCAGAATTTTCCGTAGGACCAAGCGATCTTTTGAAGCAGCACAGTTAGAAAATCTTCAGAGCAACTTCGTTAAACACAACTCCAGAGACTTTTACCAGACATTCAAAAACAAACTTAAGGGTTACCAAGCCCCAAGTATGAGTTTTAGAAATGAGCAGGGAAAAATTGGACTGAACAACCATGAAAACTGCGAAATACTAGCTGGATACTTTCAAGATCTTTTGAACTGTCCAACCCCCACTTCTAGATTAGAAATAGCAGACTCACCAGAAAACTCAAAAGAGGATGCACCACCAACAAAAGAAGAGATCAGGGATGTCATCAAGAACCTAAAGAACAACAAAGCAAGTGAAGAAGATTCGATAACAGCAGAAATGATTAAATGGGCTGAGCCAGAAATTTTAGACGACCTTCACAGAATCCTTGGTGCAGTCTGGGAAACCGAGAAAATTCCAGAAGAATGGAAAACAGCGCTGATCCATCTGCTCCACAAGAAAGGGGATAAGCAAGACATGAACAACTACAGAGGTGTGTCCCTCCTTTCAATTGCTTATAAAATTCTCTCCAAGATTCTTCTGAACAGAATAGAAGATACGCTGGACAAACAACTAGGCGAGTACCAAGGAGGGTTTAGGAAAGGACGCTCCTGTGTTGAGCAGATCTTCAACTTGAAATCAATAATCCGTCACAGACTGCTGAGTAATAAGAAAATTGTGGTAACCTTCATAGACTTTAAAAAGGCATTTGATTCAGTGGACAGAGAGACCTTAGACAGGATCCTAAGGGAATTTGGAATCAAAACCAAACTAGCAAATATAGTCAGAGAGACCCTAACAAACACAACTTCCAGGGTGAAGTTCATGGGAGAGCTTTCTCGGCCGTTCGAAATTAAGACAGGAGTCAGGCAAGGGGATGGCCTATCACCAATCCTTTTCAACTGTGTCCTAGAGAAGGTTGTGAGAATTTGGAACTCGGAATTGGAGAGTCGAGGAATAAACCCAATCTGCCTCGGGAGGAAGTCGGTAGGAATTAAAGTCAACTGCCTGGCGTTTGCAGATGATTTTGCAGTACTATCGGAAACCACGGAAGAAGCAGTCATACAAATCAACCTCTTGGAAAAGATCGCTAGCCAAACAGGACTAAGGATATCAGTTGAAAAGACAAAATTTATGACAAATGACAAACATGGACCAAAGTTCCTTGACACGGAGATAGGACGGATTGAGAGGGTCATAAAGTTCAAGTACCTAGGAGAGACTATACAGGAGAATGGGTTAGAAAAAGCAGCTGTTGGAGATCGAATTATAAAAATGGAAAGAGCGTATGGATTAACAAAAAATATCTACAACAAAAAGTGCATCTCCTGGAATGCCAAAATAAGGCATTATAACACTGTCGTAAAAACAGAGTGCCTCTTTGCCAGTGAATGCCTCTCGATGAACTATAGCCTCGAAAAGCTAGAAGTCATGGAAAGGAGAATTCTTAGAAAAATCATGGGTGCAGTTCAGACTGAAGATGGATGGAGACTGAGAAGCAACGGAGAAGTCTACAAGAACGTGGAAAGAATCTCCGCGTCTATGCGGAAGAGAAGGCTGACATTCCTCGGACATCTCTATAGAATGAACGACCATAGATTAACTAAACAAATATTCGACTATCTCTGGATGAAAAAGACCACCACAACATGGATTAAGGAAGTTAGGAAAGATTTAGAAAAGTTAAACATCACAGAATCTCAAATGCTAGAAAGAAATGTATTTAAGAGCAAAGTGAACAATCTGGGTTTCAAGATGAAGGAAGACCTAAGAGAAGTGGACGAACTTGGACAGAAGACCAAAGAAAAAATGCCAGTGAACGCATGAAGGAATATTGGAGACAGAGGAAACTCCAGGCAAAGAATAAGAAAAAGAAATAAAGTTGTTGCGTGATCCTAAGTGGTCAATTCGCTTGAAAAAAAAATGATCCATCTCCCTCTTGTGCAGTAAACAACCACGGCCCCGATAATAACAGTTACATTATGACGCACCAACGAGGAGCACGAATGGGGGAGATGAACCTTAGTGATTTCCAAATGCTCATGGAGGAGTTGACCAAGAGGAGTGACATCTTTGATAAGTGGAGTGACACCATTGATAAGGGGAGTGAACGAATATGTGAGCGGATAGACTCAATGAAAGTACAAATGGAGAAAATATGTGAAGTATGTGATGCTGCAGTTGCTGAAATAGAAGGAAATGATAGAAAACTAAATGAAGAAGGGAATAAGAAGCAAGAAAAGTATCAACGAGGTGGGGGGCGCGAAGAAGAAATGAAAGACGGACAAGAGAGAGAACAAGGTCAAATGGAGGAGGATAAAACTGAGGACAAGGAATAAGATGAGATAGAGGGCAAGGTAGAAGGGAAAGGAGAAACAGATAACGGAGAAGAAGGAATGAAAGACGGACAAGAGAGAGAACAAGGTCAGATAATGGAGGAGGATAAAACTGAGGACAAGGAAGAAGATGAGATAGAGGGCATGGTAGAAAAGAAAGGAGAGATGGATAACGGAGGAGGTGAGATAGAAAAAACTGAAGAAGAGAAACTACTAGCAGATGAGGTTGGTCATGAGGAGGACAGTAGCAATCAAGAAAAAGAGGCTAAAGATGAGGGTAAAAGTGCAAGAGTGAGTCATGAAGAAGACAGCACACTGGAAAAAGATAAGGTGAAGAAGCGTTGGAGAAGGAAGATGGGGATGAAAAAGATGAGATGCAGGATGAAGAGTAAGGATTTGATGACCAATGCGTTAGAAGCCCCAATTAATGTGAACGGAGATACACTGGAATATGTTGAAGAATATGTATATCTCGGTCAGAACATGTCATTTTCAAGTCGTTCAGAGAAAGAGGTCAAACGAAGAATAGGACAAGCATGGAAGAGCTTTTGGTCCCTAAAGTTTATACTGGCTGGCAAGACCCAAAAACACACTTTAAAGGCTGAAGTTCTGGAAAAATGCGTTATACCGGTGTTACTATATGGTTGCCAAACTTGGGCATTAACATCGAAACAAAGACAAATGATCAAGAGATGTCAACGGAAAATGGAAAGGAAGATACTTCATGTCTCATTGAGAGATAGAATACGGAACGAAGATTTAAGAAGGAGAACCGGCATGAAAGACGCTATGACATTAGCAGACCAGCTCAAATGGAGATGGGGTGGACATGTAGCGAGATTAGATCCTGACCGATGGACGTACAAAATGACGATGTGGGACCCAAGAACAGGAAGACGAAACGTTGGGAGACAAAGAATCAGATGGGCAGACTGGTTCGTAAAATGGGGAGGAAAACAATGGACAAGAACAGCGAAGATGAGGCAGGAGTGGAAAGACCTAGGGAGACTCGCATGCAGTGACCAATAAAACAATGCATCAACTAGAAAGACACCGTTCAGTGGGCATGCAGCAAAGCGGTACATATCTCTGGTGTGCAATAAAGGCTTCTCACAGAGCGGTGACCTCAAGAAGCACACTGTTGTTCATACTGGAGTGAAGTAATACACTTGTAGCACATGTGAGAAGTCATTTGCATGGCGGACAGAACTAATGGAACATTGTCTCGCGCTCTAATTTTAAGGAAACATCATCGTGTTCACTAGGGAAAATAACCTTACTGCATCACAAGGAATTCAAAAGGGTCAAATATCTTGCGAAACACTTGTTAATTCGTTCCGGGACCACATGTGCACAACATAGTGAATTATTTGTGGGATGTTAAAGAACGTGTATAGGTATCTGCATCCAAACTAGATGTTAAAACTCCACCGGTAAGGTTTTGTATTGCATTTTAAAAAGACCTATTTGAAACGGTTCAATATACGTAGATTTTACTGAAGAGTGAAGACTTGGCAGTTTCTGTCATTGTTCAAGTGCTTAGACAGGGTAAGCTTTGTGCTTAGTGGCAATGGGAAGCTCCCAGATATTGGTTGATGGCTATTATGATTTCCGTAATACTAATGGATATTTGAGGCCTTGATATCGCCAGACTCAGAAATGAAGATTGTTGTAGCGAATGTTATGCCATCGTAATATAATTTACGTAATCTTTAATCAGCTGCACATCTATATAGAAGGCCCAATCAGAAAGAATAACCCTGAATGCTCCTCAGGACTTGCTCACCTGATGAGTTAAAACTGAGCAATTCCCTGCAAAGCAGGAGGCCATAGCCCTTATGGGATTTGTAAGGCTATTTATTTATTTATTTATTTATGAGACAGACAAGAAAGAAGAAGAGAAAAATGAGGAAGGGAAGGAGAGAGGTACGATGGAGATGGAAGATGAGAAGTACAAGGTATGGAAGGATATGGCTAATTAAGAAAAAAGCGAGATGGAAGGCAGAGGAAGAAAGAAATAGGGGAAGAAGGAGAAACAGAAGAAAAGGAAGAACGAGGAAGGTGGAATGTTCGAAACTGAAGTGGACGAAGATGATGATGGTTCTTCAGACGACGATGAATGGGAGGACGAAGGATGATGGTAATAACGGAGTGGACTGGTTTGATGCAAATATGTAGTTCATTCTGATTATAATATCGTTGCCGGATCTAATGATGGAAGAGGAGTGTCTAATAGACTTGATGAAATAGTTTTGGCTACTACATCTGAAGAAAATATTCATGTTGGTGATTCTGGTGAACTTAAAACAATTGTTTCTGGCGGTGATAGTGCTTATGGATCTTCTGAAGTACGGTAGTTGATAAGTTATTTTATTGTGTGTGATATTTCTTAGTGTATTTGTGATGAGTGTTACTTTTATTTATGTAGTGTGTTTTTGTTATGAATGTGATACTCATGTGCTTCTCACATGAGAATCGCATTAGGGGGCGTATTGTAACATGTGGTTACAATGTCTGTTTTAGATCTCTATGCATTTTCTATGTTCCTTTTTTGATGTTTCTTTTATTCCATGATTTTATATATATCTTTGACTTCTTGTGTGGGTCCGTACTGGAGGATTTTGTAAGAGAGTTTTTTTTGTATCTATGGAGATTGTAGGAAGCCATGTTAGATTATCTGTGGAGATTATTGGTTTGTTGAAGTTAGTTGAAGCTTGATGAAAATATATTGGCAATTAAGAGAGTGATATATAATCGTCGAATTTAATAGTATTTATGAAAGCAATACAGTATGATATAAATGGTATGTGAGCTTATAGTAGCTATTGGTGATGAGTATGGGAAGTGATAAAAATAAATGGTATTAATAATGATTCATCTCCCTCTTGTGCAGTAAACAACCACGACCCCGATAAGAACAATAACAACAACAAAGAAACCTGCACATATGTACCCTCATCTATCGACTTCTCAATGAAAGTACACCTCACTATCTCTCTTGTAATTTTCGTTTTCTTTCTTCCTTTCATGATCGTCACACGCGATCTGGATCTATAATTGCAATTCCTCTACATCATTCATCTGCCTTCAGTAACTCTTTCCTCGTGTCGGGAACTAGAATTTGGAGACGTTAGAAATTTCACATCCCTAACAACTTTCAAACGTGCATGTAAAGATTTCCTCTTGAATTCGTAGGCCAGCTAGAACAATTTGTGTGTGAATGTGTGATAATAATGTTATTGGTTTTACGTCCCTTTGAACTACCCTGGCTTTTAGAGACGCCGGGGTGCCGGAATTTTCCCCCGAAGGGGATCTTTAACGTACCAGTAAATGTACTGACACGGCTCCCTCGCATTTGCGCACCCTCAAATGCGAGCCGACTGCGCCAGGTTTCGAACCTGCAACCTTGGGCTCAGCAAGCGAGAACGTTACCCCTGAGCCACGCAGCCAGAATGAATGTGTGAGTGAATGACCATAGTATAATTTTGTTAAAAATGTATGTCATTTAAATTGTATAGCTTAGTTAATATCACGCAGTCGCCAATTTGATTTAATTCTAGTATTTAAGTTTTCCTAGTATTTAAGTTTGGTAGGTTAACATATTTGAGTTTTGATGTAAGTTGCACTGTGTGTGATTAAGTGTAAGAGAGGGCCTAGAGCCCTAACTTCGCCACAATAAAGTCACCAATAAATAAATAATAAATAAATAAATAAAATCATCATCATATCGTAAATGCAGGCCTTGTCATTGCAACCACATGTGCCCAGGGCCGGATTTAGATTTTATGCGCTCCTAGGCCCGTGGGTTTTTGCCACCCCTCTTACCATCGTGAAGGAGGGAGAATTTAGACCTCAGAAAGGTCTTTGTGAAGGTAATTTTTATTTTATTCTAATGTATCGTGAAGTAAAATCAATTGAAATGAAAATCCACAGCCTGCTTCCAGTCTCCGACCGGGTCAGGAATGGAATGAATGAAGCCCCCATCTAGCGGCGAGGATATGAACTGTGCCGGCTGCCGAGGCCTGACGCACTCCTCTGGGGCAATGATGAAATAAATGATAGATGAAACGAAATGTTGGTGGAGATGCTGGAATGAAATTTTGACAGGGAAAACCGGAGTACCCGGAGAAAAACCTGTCTGCCTCCGTTTTGTCCAGCACAGATCTCACATGGAGTGACCGGGATTTGAACCACGGACCCAGTGGTGAGAGGCCGGCGTGCTGCCGCCTAAGCCACGGAGGCTGAATAATTTAAAACGATGAGAGAATCAATTGTTTCTAAATTTGTATATATAAACTATAAATAAATAGGCCAACGAGATAAATACATTTAAAAAAGTTTAAATCATTTAAAAATTACACTTACAGATATACATCCTACAACTATGCAAAAAAAATTATTCAAATTAAATTGATATTAATATCCAAGATTTAAAATTTCTCCTAAAATCATAAAAAAATCCTTTTCTAAAGTTGAAGTCGAAAATCTGCTTTTGCAAAACATTTGTTGGAACATGATGGCCACAATATAAATTGGAAAACTGTCAAAATTTTGTAAAGTTTAATTTAAATCATAAAATTCTACGAAATTGGTTTTAAAATATCATAAGTAGTAAAACTCTGGTTAGACAATTTTTGAACTGTAAAAGGAACTTGCACCCCTCAGCTTGGTGCACTCCTAGGCCGGGGCTATTGGTAAATCCAACTCTGCATGTGTCTCTCCTGGAAATGTAGTCTGTCCATTACAGAATCCAGATACTTCTTCCTTGGTCTTTCTCTTCTTCCCAAAACCTTTCCTTCCAACACGATCGTTAGGAACTAGTCGTAGTGTGTGGCCAAGGAAGTTTGTTTTCCTCTTTTCTATAGTGTTGATCAACTCCCTTGTTTCATCTACTTCCTTAAGGACCTCTTGGTGTGACTTTTTCTCTATCCAGCTTATTATCAGCATCCTCCTACATATTTATTTATTTATTTATTTATTTATTTATTTATTTATTTTATCTCGTCAGCAGTCGTGTCTGTAGCGTAGCGGTCAGCATGTCCCGGAGGTCCTGGGTTCAATTCCCGGCACTGCCACGAAATTTGAAAAGTGGTATGGGAACTGGAACGGGGTCAACTCAGCCTCGGGTGGCCCAAATGAGTAGAGGGGGTTCGATTCCCACCTCAGTCATCCTCGAAGTGGTTTTCCGTCGTAACCCACTTCGTCTTCGGGCAAATGCCGGGATGGTGCCTACCGTAAGGCTACGGCTGCCTACTTCCCGCTTCCTCGCCTATCCATCCCAATCTTCCCCTCCCTTCCCATCCCTCATGAGGTCCCTGTTCGCTTTGCAGGTGAGGCTGCCTGGGCGAGATGCTGATCACACCTCCTCAGTTGTATCCACTCCGACCAGATGTTCCCAGGTCTAGGACACTGCCCGTAGAGGCGGTAGTGGTGAGTTCCCTCGCTGAGTCCGTGGGTTCCACCAACCTGGAGCGTAAAATCGATTTAAAAATAAATGTATTCAGTAGTGGCGAAGTTAGGACTCATGGCTCTCTCTTACACTTAACCACGCCATAATGATACCAGTAGACTACATAATATGAGACAATTTTGGAAATAAAATAAAAATATGATGATAAATAAGGAGTAAATTAATTATGCTAGAAATATTAATTTTTTAAAGGCACATGAATAATGATAATAAGTATAACAATAAAAGATAATCACAATGTGACAGACATTTCTATAATATCCTAGATATAATCCTAGCTCAGTCATACATCCTATCATCCATCACCATTCACACGGGGTAATCAGCATAATTCAACAGGTAATCTCGGCATGCGGCCTTAAATTTCTTTATTGTTATGGAATTTCTGATATCGGCCGGAGTTGAATTCCATAGTCGAGACCCAGCTACTGCGAAAGAGCGGTTGAACAAGGATGAGTGGTTGATGGGGATGGCGAGGGAAGAGTCAGATCTAGTGCTTCGGTTATGATATGAGGACATGTAACTAAATTTTGATGACATAATTGTACGTGGGGGTGTTTTCATGCAGAAATCGATAGATGGATGTCAGCAAGTGAAATTTACGGCGTTCATCAGGTTTCTATTCCTTGCAGACGTTATATATCTTGTTTTACTAAGACCCATATTTCACAGCCATACAACAATACATTTTGACAAAATCTTTCATAATTTCAGTGTTTGTTTTTATTTGTAAGAAGATGTTTTTCAGTCGGTCAACACGATTGTACCCACTTGTGATAGGTTATTCCCGAATCCTGAAAGAATGACCAGTTTCAATCGTCAAGCGATCATCATCAGATCCATTACACTTGCAACTAGTCAATATGTGTTAGTTATAGTCTATGTCATGTTTTGTTGAGATGAAAATGGAGGTTGACCTCCGAATTTGCTTAGGTAGGGTATGTCAGCCTTCTTGGTACCATTGTTACCTAAGGATAAAACATTATTTTATTTGATTCTGCAGAAAATTGAGATCGAAACTGGTCATCCATGTGTATTTATTAATCTCATGTATTTTCTTTCCAGGATTAGGGTAACACCTTGGGTTCAATCTTGTTGACCAACTGAAAAGCATTAAATCTCAAAGAACTAATATTCAGAAGATTCTACTTGACTTCCTCTAATAGATGGTGCCATTATTATTATTATTATTATTTTGCGTAAAAAGGACTTGGTCGTTTTTCCCCGCGGATCCTTTAAATGCTATAAACCACAAACTTTAATCCTAGAATGGTAGCGTTCGTGTCCGCTTCCCCACTTCTCCCATTTGTCCAATCAACACCAGTGCTTGGTAGTCTTAAAATACAAAACAAATTAGTCACAAGAAAAAAAGAAAAAAACTAGTCAAAATCCATTAAAAAAAACAAAAAACAATCATAATTAGTCAAAATTTGTCAAAGAAACTAAAAGTAAAAAAAAACGAAAAAATACAGCACAAAAATCAATATTAGTCAAAATATAAAAACATACAATCAAAATTCAAAAAGAAAACAATAAATTAGTCAAAATTAGTGAACAACAACTCAAAAAATCCAAATAAATAAATAAGTTGGTTCCTCAGTTTAGGGGCTGCGACAGCGCGGTCATGTAGCCCCGTGTACTTTGGGTGTTGTACAATCTGCCTGATAACCGGTGTTAATTGTGATGACTGTATTAGTGTGTGTTATCTGCTTTTAATTCACGTAAGGACTGCAGGCATTCGATTTTTCAAGTAGTTCCAACTTTTGCTACCGAACGCCACCACCAACTACCAACTAGTTCTGAACTTTGTTACTAGATGCCACCGCAGTCAGCTCCTGGCGACGAACGTTGGAACCTAAGAGCGTTAGTCAAAAATAACCTATAATTTAGCTTCACACAGGTATAATTAGTGGAAGTTTCTTTATCATGCCATAAATCTATCACATGGGACCACCGGCTTTACTTCCCCTCTGAAGGAAGGCATACTGAGGGATTTTTAACGCTCCTAAAAATCCGACGACTTCGGCCGGGTTTGAACCCGCGACCTCGGGTCATAGAAGCTCGGCACGCTACCAACTACGCCACCAAAGCCGCCAATAAATAAATAATAATAATATCGTATGGCCTCGGGTGCCGGGTGCAAGCTTTATTATTTGACACCCGGAGGGCAGCTTGCATGTCGAATTACGTTGTTTCTTGAAGCACTATGAAAGTCACGGAAGTTAGATATCTTAGCTCCTTGAACACTATAGCGCTTTCTGGTAGAGAAATGGGGAACTTTATGTTGGTGGAAACTCCCGAGATTAATTTTGCCACTATGAACACGGCCTACTGAATTCAAATAGGTTCTTGGACATGCCAACATCGTATGACATGATGTCGTAATTTTTGCCGCCTTTCAAAAAAATCACTTACCACGGCCAGGAGCGAACCTATAAGCTTGGGGTTAGTAGACCGACACGTTAACCACTCACCCACCGTGGCAAGCTAATAATAATAATAATAATAATAATAATAATAATATCGTATGGCCTCGGGTGCCTGGTGCAAGCTTTGTTAATTGACAACCAGAGGGTAGCTTGCATGTCGAATTTCGTCGTTCCTTTGAACGCTATGAAAGTCAAGCAGGTTAGATATCTAAACTCCTTGACACTACAGCGCTTTCAAGTAGAGAATGGAGGAACTTTGTGTTGGCGGAAAATCCCGAGATTAATTTTGCCATTGAACACGGCCTACTGAATTCAAATGGGTTCTTTAACATGCCAACAACGTATGACATGAGTATCGTGATTTTTGTCGCCTTCAAAATCACTTACCATGGCCAGGGGCGAACCTGCAATCTTGGGGTTGGTAGTCCGACACGTTAACCACTCACCCACCGTGGCAAGCTAATAAATAAATAAATAAATGAATACAAATTTCGTCAAAATAAAAAAAAAACGTCTCCATTGTGCTAGCCTAGAGAGTGAAATAAGAGTTGATGTAAGTGGTATTTATTGCCAGTTTCTAGAATCTTTAATCGTCGCCGATGGGAAGCGCTACCGATAACAACGTTGTAATTAGTGCTACTGTTCTAGGATTAATGCCATGCTGGCCTGTTCGTCTACCAACTGGGGCCATGCTTCTGATATCCGTAGGCTTACTTCTACTGTAATTCTGTCACATCTGTTTCTCCAACTTTGCTTCGAACGAATCGCAATTTGGGTTCATTCATCCTGTTTTTATCCCTGTTGATGTGTAACATATTTCCACTCGGTTGCTGGATATTTTTTGTGCGAGGGTTTTTGGAAATGGGACGGAAATAATGAGCGCGCGCGGTGGCGGAGATTGGTACCATGACGTACTGTCGGCCATGTGGCTATATGAAATGAATATCGCATACCGTTTACATCAAGGTTTGGAGGCCCCATTAAAGACATTCCTACAATAAATCATCTTCAAGTTGTCGTTATTTGGTGTGAAAATATTCATTATATCATATTTGCTGAAAACAATTATGATTTATTGAATCTTCATATCTTGCTCATGCCCATCAGTCAGGACTTGGCACTGGAGTTGTACAAGTAGTTATTTCAATGACCAACAGAGTTCACTGTTAACACGGAACTTGCGCTCCCTCCAGACACATCATATGCGACTACTGTAAGGCTCGTATTTTTTTTCTTCTTCTCATAGTCTGGGTCTCACTCACATATTGGTGGAAATATTTGAATCGCTCGGATATTGTGTTGTAGGTGAACTGGGCAAGTTCAACTCGCTGTACCTGAACAAGTTGGAACATAGGATGGTTTCCATAGCAACAGCACTCAGCAGTGTGGACAGTAACGTAAAGAACCTCCAAGAGAGAGCGCACGTGTGGGACACCTTCCAGCTACATGTTGCCGCGTGGAACGACCAGATCAAGACCCTGGACAAGAAGGTGGACATCCTCAGCAGGTGAGATACAAACTATATCCTATTAGGAACATCCTCTAGCTAAAAGTTTCCGCGTGGAACGACCAGACAAGACTCTGGACAAGAAGGTGGACATCCTCAGAAGGTGAGTTACAATCTATATCCTATTAGGAACATCTTCCAACTAAATGTTGCCGCGTGGAACGACCAGATCAAGACTCTGGACAAGAAGGTGGACATCCTCAGCAGGTGAGGTACAAACTATATCCTATTAGGAACATCCTCTAGCTAAAAGTTTCCGCGTGGAACGACCAGACAAGACTCTGGACAAGAAGGTGGACATCCTCAGAAGGTGAGTTACAATCTATATCCTATTAGGAACATCTTCCAACTAAATGTTGCCGCGTGGAACGACCAGATCAAGACTCTGGACAAGAAGGTGGACATCCTCAGCAGGTGAGGTACAAACTATATCCTATTAGGAACATCCTCCAACTACATGTTGCCGCGTGGAACTACCAGATCAAGACTCTGGACAAGAAGGTGGACATCCTCAGCAGGTGAGGTACAAACTATATCCTATTAGGAACATCTTCCAACTACATGTTGCCGCGTGGAACGACCAGATCAAGACTCTGGACAAGAAGGTGGACATCCCCAGCAGGTGAGATACAAACTATATCCTATTAGGAACATCCTCCAGCTAAATGTTGCCGCGTGGAACGACCAGACAAGACTCTGGACAAGAAGGTGGACATCCTCAGAAGGTGAGTTACAATCTATATCCTTTTAGGAACATCTTCCAACTACATGTTGCCGCGTGGAACGACCAGATCAAGACTCTGGACAAGAAGGTGGACATCCTCAGCAGGTGAGGTATAAACTATATCCTATTAGGAACATCTTCCAACTACATGTTGCCGCGTGGAACGACCAGATCAAGACTCTGGACAAGATGGTGGACATCCTCAGCAGGTGAGGTACAAACTATATCCTATTAGGAAGATCTTCCGACTACAAGTTGCCGCTTGGAACGACCAGATCAAGACAAGAAGGTGGACATCCTCAGCAGGTGAGGTACAAACTATATCCTATTAGGAACACCCTCCAACTACATGTTGCCGCGTGGAACGTCCAGATCAAGACTCTGGACAAGAAGGTGGACATCCTCAGCAGGTGAGGTACAAACTATATCCTATTAGGAACACCCTCCAACTACATGTTGCCGCGTGGAAAGTCCAGATCAAGACTCTGGACAAGAAGGTGGACATCCTCAGCAGGTGAGGTACAAACTATATCCTATTAGGAACACCCTCCAACTACATGTTGCCGCGTGGAACGTCCAGATCAAGACTCTGGACAAGAAGGTGGACATCCTCAGCAGGTGACGTACAAACTATATCCTGTTAGGAACACCCTCCAACTACATGTTGCCGCGTGGAACTGTAACGGTTTTACTAGTGACCCCGCTGCTGGGTGACAAGTGTAACTGTTTCACTGGAGAGAGTGTGGAAGAACCACAACAAGTCCCACGTTTGAGGTGATAAATGTAATGTTTACTCTGACTAAGATACGTTGTATTAATGGGCGCCAAGACCTCAACGCTATGTTGAAATCTAAATTTATATTTAACAACACCTAGCTCTGGCAGAACACCTTTAAGAATCTTCACACTCAGATCGTGGTATGATTTGATCATTAACCCAACTAACAATTGTATCAGGAGAAGGAATTTGGTCTATATATAATGCTACCTACTGAAAGCAAAGATTGCATAGTATAAGAAATGAATTTATTATATAAAAAACAAGTAGTGGCAATTTTAATAATGATAATAATAAATTTAAATTGGAGCATATTGATTTGAATATTACCACAAGAGAATTACGTGAAAACGGAGTCGGATGAATTACTGATTTTACTATTATTCCCAAGCTAAGAAGTTACTGAAATACTGAATTGGAAACAATGAAGCGAGAGATTATGTAGTTCTGAGTCATTCGCGCTTACCATTGGAAATTGCCGTGGCATTTCTCTCGTACTTGATGCTGAAGAGAGCTTCCCACAGCCTTCTGGACGTCGCCATCTTCTTCGTCAGTTGTGGAGATCGTTGTAGAAATGTAATGTTATGGTCCGATCACACCGGAACCAACCAAACTAGCAACCACATCGGTCAAGTTTTACAATGATAATCGTCCTCCCTTCTCGGCACGCAAACAATATATGCACTCCTCGAATCCCCTCTCTGGAGCCGTCTCCTAGTCGCCCGGTCTCCACTGATTGGCTGAGACACCACGCGATACTCCCGACATAAGGGTCAATATGCTCAGCGTGACTATGTCGATTTCCGGTCCAGGCCATTTCGCGTTTTCTTGATACAGCCAGCTGGAAGTGCCCCACGGCTTTCGTCACGCCTCTCGACAAGAATATACCTGTAGCTGAATTCCCAAAGACTCATCTCTCTCACAATACCCTAACTGACTAAAATCCGTTAAATTCCGTAATCATATAATTTTCCGCGATAATGTTGTACGTAATAATTCGCTTGATAGTGTTTTCTATAACATCGAAAACCTATCTGTATACTTATAATCTTATAAAAAACGCTCCAAAATACCGTAATAATAATAAGTTACATGAAAGTTACCTTGGCTGGACAATTTGCCGCGTAAATAAACATTGAATGGCTTCCTACTGACTTATGTCAGTGGCGTAAAATACCCTCGAAAAACACGTTACATATTCGCCTCGGATCATCGGATGATTTACCGTGACGACGGTACATCATGCGATTATCCCAGACACGTTAACAAAATCCCCATCCAAAATACATATTACACAAATTAAATCACCCTAAATTACATATATACTGTATACACTCATAATTTTCTTTACGCACTTTGCGTCAAAGTCTGTTGTTATATTGGATTGCCCTATGCAATCAGTCCGATGTTTTTCATTTTGATTAATGTTCCACGGATATTTCCGCCTCTCAAAAATCTCTATGTTGGGAAAGATATACATAAATAATGTGTGAGCACTGTGTATATATGATGTCACATCACATGCATCAAAGGTGTTCTGATATATATACCACAGAACTTCCTAATATCACTGGAGGTCGCTTTCTTCTGGTGAAACTTAATATCACTCATCATACGAGCACACGATCACACTATTGTGGCTGCGCATCGTGACCATAATACTTAATCTCTCTGTATATTAGATAAAATTAATATTGATTTCTGAAAAAAAAAAAACAGTAAGTGCGCATTACATATAACACCAAATATTTCTGCGCCGTAATCGCCCTGTCTTACTAAGTTCCCGTAGACCATCTTCTACTTAATACTAGTTCACAACCCAGACCAGTTCTCCTCACTCAAATAATACCTTAGTACTAAATACCTTAAATTACACACCTACAGCTCTTACATGGCGAGGCCGTAAACAGAAATCACGTGTGCTGTTATGTATGAGTTTCATGAAGGACTGTCTCGCCTTCTGGTGGCCCATCTTTTGTCTCGTGGACGCCTTAAGCAAAAATACCCTGTACAAGCGCCCCCCCCCCCCCCTCCCGCCATCTCTAGGAGACAAATGGGAATTCACCAGCGCTACCAAATTCTGGCCTTGGTGTATCGAGACATTTTAGTGCTCAAGAGCATCCGACAATCCCGTCATATTTCACTGTACCTTAAAAACTCTCAATTACTTATATACTAACCCCCCCCCCCCTTTGTGACTTCTGATACGCCTGCCTGGAAGACCAGATCTCCCACGCACCAAACACCACACTTACTCATTTGATAGGCTGGCTCGTCAGCTAAACACACTCACTTTATTACACATAGGCCTACTTTCGTAGACTATGTATATTATACGTCCCGTATAATCTGTTTCCCTCACTATCCTCCAGCACATATGCTGTTTTGCCAATACGTTTGGAAACCAAAAATGGGACTTCGTAGAGATAAAAGAACTTGGACATGACTTTCTCTAGCTTATTTGACTGTTTCGGCACTCTAAGTAAGACTCTGTCTCCCGGCTCGAATAGGTCAAATTTAGTTTCTTTTTGTTGGCGAATTCTCTTTTGTGCTGTCTTAGATAAATTCTGTTTCGCCAACTGGACAATGTAATCCATCCCCGGTTGTTTTCCCTATTTTAAACCCAACACCCTCGCTAGTTCATTTTGTGGTCTCTTTCCGAAGTGAACTTCGTATGGCGTCAGTTTCGTGCTCTCATGCTGGACAGAATTCAGCCAAGTCTCGACTTTGGGAACATATCCAACCCAGGCCGAATGCTTGTCATGCACCAGAGTCCGAAAAGGACGAGCCACTTCCCTTAATGGACGCTCTGCAGAATTACCCTTACAGAGGAATGAACGTGTGAAATACTGGTTCTCCATTTCTTTGCAGTAAACTGTGGTCCACTGTCAGATAGTATCCTGAGAGGAAGGCCAAACTCAGGTACATACTTATTAATGATCAGACGGCTACACGCTAGTCCCGTGGCTTTCCTTAGCGGATATAGCTTGACATACTTACTAAAAGCGTCAATAACTATAAAAATGTACTCGTAGCCATACTGTCCTTTAACGATCAGGCCAAATAAATCCACACACAGTAGTTCGCCGGGACTACTGGTGAGAACTGCAGATCTCTCCCCCACTAAATATTTAACTGGATACCTGCTCCTTTGACACGTGTCACACTTAGCTAAAATCCTCCTAACATCCCTTCCCATTTTACTCCAAATGAAGTCACGACCAATTTCATAGAAGAACTTGGCAGCACCAAAGTGTCCTAATTCCCTATGAAAATGAAAATCCACAGCCTGCTTCCAGTCTCCGACCGGGTCAGGAATGGAATGAATGAAGCCCCCATCTAGCGGCGAGGATATGAAGGGTGCCGGCTGCCGAGGCCTGACGCACTCCTCTGGGGCAATGATTAAATGAATGACAGATGAAATGAAATGATAGGGAAGAGTGTTGCTGGAATGAAATTTTGACAGGGAAAACCGGAGTACCCGGAGAAAAACCTGTCTGCCTCCGTTTTGTCCAGCACAGATCTCACATGGAGTGATCGGGATTTGAACCACGGACCCAGCGGTGAGAGGCCGGCGTGCTGCCGCCTAAGCCACGGAGGCTTATTTTTTTTTAATGAAAATCCACAGCCTGCTTCCAGTCTACGACCGGGTCAGGAATGGAATGAATGAAGCCCCCATCTAGCGGCGAGGATATGAAGGGTGCCGGCTGCCGAGGCCTGACGCACTCCTCTGGGGCAATGATTAAATGAATGACAGATGAAATGAAATGATAGGGAAGAGTGTTGCTGGAATGAAATTTCCTAATTCCCTATGAATGAACCAAATTAGCTCCTCCCGCAAAGTGGCAGGAACACATGTTGCCCACCGATTATTCCTACATTTCCGTGCAAGAAGCCCATCCTGCATCTTGTACGTGAACCGTCCTACTTTCACATACTCTTCTTCACATATTTCCAACCTAGCCAGTGGCTCCCTTAACTTAACGTCATCACGTTGCTCCACTAGCATATTTCTCAGTGTCTGTAACGATGCCCTGTTGCTACTGTCCACACATGCACATAATAAAATACCGTCCTCTGCTTTAACCACAGGATAATCCCTACATAAATTTGTGTCCCTTGATAGCATGTCTGCAAGAATGTTATCTTTACCTTTAATATATTTTACTGTGAATTCGTATTCCTGCAGAGCAAGAATCCACCTACTAACTCTGTTAGAACCCCATATATCCTCCTTGGTTAGAACTGAGTTTACAAGTCCTCATATACAGTAATGCATGGTGGTCTGTATGGATCTCCAATTTCCCCCCTACTAAATACATTCTAAATTTCCCTAAACTGAAAACAATACCTAAAAGCTCTAACTCAGTAATCGTGTATATTTTCTCTGCTGCTGTCAGTCCTCGCGAGGCTAAAGAAACAATGCACAGATTACCCTCATCATCTTTCTGACACAATACTCTCGCAATGCCTATGTGCGAAGCATCTGTCATAACCACATATTACTTATCTTTCAAAGGATATTTCAGCACTACAGCTTTCTCAAAACCTTCCTTCAGCGCTCTAAAAGCCTGATCATGCTAGGACTCCCATCTACACCGAGTCCCACTTTTAAGCAATTCCCTGAATGGTTCTACCAACCCTGAGTATTTAAGAACGAACCTCCTGAAAAAGTTGCAAATTCCCATGTATGTTTTTAACTGTTTAACATTCTGTGGCACCTCTGCGTTAAGTATCTTATTAACCCTACTTTCTTCTGGTGTTACACCTCTACTCGACACTCTATGACCTAAAAATGCCACTTCTGACTGACAGAATGACGACTTAGACAGCTTCAAAGTGAACCCTGCCTGATCTAACTTCTGAAAAACTATATCTAAATGACGTAGATGGTCCTCAAAACTGCGTGAACTAATTACCATATCATCAATGTAAATCGTTACAAACTCTCCTGTGTCATCCCCTAATGCGATGTTTAAAGCCCTAATTAAAGCTGCTGAACTACTCTTTAACCCATAAGGTGTTCTATAAAATTGATAAAGGTTATATTTATGACTAAAAGCTGTAAATGGTCTATCTTCGTACATAAGTGGCACTTGCCAGAAACTGGAACTCAAATCTACACAAGTGAAATACTTCTTCCCCTCAAATGTTTGCATTAATTCCTCTATTGATATGGATTTCAGCTGGTCTGAACTAATTCTACTGTTAACCAAACGAGCGTCTAAACAAATACGAACTGTGCCGTCGGCCTTGGGCACGGTGATCAAAGAATTAACATATGGACTGTTAGAGTGCTCAATAATCCCATCTTCAAGCATCTGGTTAATTTGTGCCTCAACTGCACTCTGATAAGCGAAAGGTACAGGATATATATGTCCTGTGAATACTGACCTATCAATAACGTTCAATGAATGTGTATAGCAATTGGCCATACCAATGCGATCCTCAAAAACTCTCCTATTACACAATAACACATCATAGAGCCGAACACTCTGTTCTTCCACTAGATTTCCCTGAAATCCAGCATCACGTAACGAGACCTCTAGACTACCGTTCGTAATCACACTGCCCACAAAACATGGAGAATCCCGCTCTACGGCTGGCGATATATCATTTAAAGTACAAATCACACCTACAACACTACTTCTCTGAATATGGTCATTGAACGCTACCTCTAATTCAGAATCACCCCATTTAAATTTCAAACTTCCTACATCATAACATAAGTTACCAGACACTCTACTTAGCCACTCGGAACCCAAGATAACACTGAATACTAAATTTGGAATTACAAGACAAATCTGCTTTTCTACATGATTATTAATTTTAATGTCTAATAAAACTTGTTTAGAAATTACTTTAGACCTCTTCCCACCAGCTGTGATAACAAAAGTGCTTTTAATTGGCATCTCCTCAAAATTTACTCCAGTTCCTTTCATTTTATCATAAAATGCACTACTTATGCAACTCTTCATACAACCACTATCAATTAAAACATCTGTGTACGCCTCGGACACGTTAAATTTAACTATGGGGCTCTTACTAGCCACCTCCTGAATAATAACTTCATCATTTAGTTCACGTAATAATTCACTTCTTACATTTAGGTCATAGGGTTCCTGTATAAGTGTATGGACAGGGCATGTTACAGACTGAGATTCTGACCTTACATCGCAGCCTGGTTCGTGTTTAAAGTACCGCTACCGCTTGGTGTAGTACTAATCACTACTGCACTGGTCTGGTGGTTCGGGGCTGTGTTAACGGTATTAATTATCTGTCCGTTATTACCATTGGGCTGTTTCCCTCCTTGACCCCTGTTCTGGTTATAATTATTATTGTTATTATACCTCCCTTGGTTACCCCTAAAATCATTATTTCGGCCTTGATTTCCCCTGAAATCATTATTTCTACCTTGGTACTGCATACCATACCCATTTCCTCTGTACTGATTTTGCTGATTATTATTATTATTCTGGTTCCCCCTATTTTGGACGTTGGCCGCCACTGTTCCCTTGAACTTCCTGATTCCTATTCTCATTAGGCCTGTTATTATGGTTACCCTGGTTCCTACCGAAATTCTCCTCGTAACCACCTCTTCCCAGAGCATCGAATGTACTTAATAAATTTTCCACTTGTGAAATAGGTTTAACATTTTGGATACAGGCAGCTTCTTTGATTCTATATGGAAAATGTCTTAGTAATAGCCTGACTACATCACTTTCCTCCCTCAAACCATCCAGATATTTACACGTCAATACCTGTCCTAAAAAGTACTCGGTCATAGTGTAGTTTCCTCTCAGGTTATATTTCCCATGCACAATTCCCTCACGATGCTGAGACTGAATTACCTCATTCCAAAATTTCTCACAAAATTTAACTTTAAAATCTGAAATGTTCTCGAAATTGTCTCTGTAGACAGCAAACCAGTTTCTTGTCTCCCCTACAAACGCTTGCTCTAAAATCTCAACTACCTGGCACCACTCAATACTACCATCTTCCAACCTCTCCCTGAATTTATTTTCTATTGCATTCATGAACTCCATTGGACAACCCTGCCGATTACTGAATTTGCCTAGTTCTATTTCCCTGTGTGTGCTATTCACATAAACAGGCCTACTCTGACTATTTTCCTGCCTAATTCTAGCTTTCAACTTCTGTTCTAATTCAGCAATTTTCTCCTCAGCTTTTCTTTTAATATTAGTTACAGTTAACCTAATGCTCCCTTCCGATGCTTCAACTTTACCACTTAACTGAGCTTGTTTCTCATTAATCTCATTAATGCTTTCCTTATTCCTCCTCTCCTCCCCCCCCCCCCCCCCCCAGCTGTTCTTTAAGCTCTTTAGTTGCTACCTGAATTTTGTCAATTTCTCCCCCAATTGCCTTTTGACCTGCTGTGTATCAAGTTGCACTAGTTCTTTTAAATTTTCAGCCTGTGTACTGATTCTAATTTCTAACTCCTCCTGTACTTTTCCTAATTTTCTGTCTACATCTGCAATAATCTCTTTAGCCTTCTATTCCATCACCCCTCTGATCTCACCTCTAATCTTCTCAAATTTATCACTAATTTCCCTACTGTTTTGTTCAAGTTTAGCATTTAAACTATCGCTCAGCTCCCTATTACTCTCTTTATTTTCCCTACTGTTTTGTTCTAGTTTAGCATTATTTTGTTCAAGTTTAGCATTTAAAGTTTCAGTACTCTCTTTATTTTCCCTACTATTTTGTTCGAGTCTAGCGTTTAAAGAATCTGTGCTAATTTTATTTTGTTGCATAAACTGAAGAAGCAAACTCTCTAACCCTGCTTGACTGTTTGAATTACCCCCCTCAGTATCGGGATTTACCTCCGACATCCCAGTACTGCTTTCATTTTCAAGACTAGCCATACTGCTCGTATCTTCACTATCCAACTGGTGACCACTACGCAACTTCATCTCTTCCTCAACACTACCCATGCTGATACACACCGATAAATGAAAAAAAAAAACCAAAATACAGGCTCAGAAATATATACCCTTCTCCTTCCACAAATGTTATTAGGTTTTCGGCCTCACGTTGGTAGCGACAAGTGTAACGGTTTTACTAGTGACCCCGCTGTTGGGTGACAAGTGTAACTGTTTCACTGGAGAGAGTATGGAAAAACCACAACAAGTCCCACGTTTGAGGTGATAAATGTAATGTTTACTCTGACTAAGATACGTTGTATTAATGGGCGCCAAGACCTCAACGCTATGTTAAAATCTAAATTTATATTTAACAACACCTAGCTCTGGCAGAACACCTTTAACAATCTTCACACTCAGATCGTGGTATGATTTGATCATTAACCCAACTAACAATTGTATCAGGAGAAGGAATTTGGTCTATATCTAATGCTACCTACTGAAAGCAAAGATAGCATAGTATAAGAACTGAATTTATTATATAAAAAACAAGTAGTGGCAATTTTAATAATAATAATAATAAATTTAAATTGGAGCGTAACGATTTGAATATTACCACAAGAGAATTATGTGAAAACGGAGTCGGATGAATTACTGATTTTACTATTATTCCCAAGCTAAGAAGTTACTGAAATACTGAATATGAAACAATGAAGCGAGAGATTATGTAGTTCTGAGTCATTCGCGCTTACCATTGGAAATTGCCGTGGCATTTCCCTCGTACTAGATGCTGAAGAGAGCTTCCCACAGCCTTCTGGACGTCGCCATCTTCTTCGTCAGTTGTGGAGATCGTTGTAGAAATGTAAAGTTATGGTCCGATCACACCGGAACCAACCAAACTAGCAACCACATCGGTCAAGTTTTACAATGATAATCGTCCTCCCTTCTCGGCGCGCAAACAATATATGCACTCCTCGAATCCCCTCTCTGGAGCCGTCTCCTAGTCGCCCGGTCTCCACTGATTGGCTGAGACACCACGCGATACTCCCGACATAAGGGTCAATATGCTCAGCGCGACTATGTCGATTTCCGGTCCTGGCCATTTCGTCTTTTCTTGATACAGCCAGCTGGAAGTGCCCCACGGCTTTCGTCACGCCTCTCGACAAGAATATACCTGTAGCTGAATTCCCAATGACTCTTCTCTCTCACAATACCCTAACTGACTAAAATCCGTTAAATTCCGTAATCATATAATTTTCCGCGATAATGTTGTACGTAATAATTCGCTTGATAGTGTTTTCTATAACATCGAAAACCTATCTGTATACTTATAATCTTATAAAAAACGCTCCAAAAATACATTAATAATAATAATAATAAGTTACTGAAATTCTATGGACACGTTCACAGACTCTCATCTTCAATGTTAACTCACAAGATTTTGGCATACTCTGGAAAACTGAAGAACGTATCTTGGATACAAGATGTTAAAAATGACCTGGAAAAGGCCCGGATAGAAACGTCAGAAATACTAGACAGAAATGTCTACCGTCAGAAGATAAATAAATGGGTGGTACAGCCAGAGAATGAAGTCCCCAGAAGATCGGGGACTAAGTGGTCAGAAGAAAGGAAACAAGCGCACAGTGAAAAAATGAAAGCAATATGGTCTGTTAGAAAGGCGAATCATAAATGTAATGCGTGATCCAATAGGGTCCATACGCACATAATAATAATAATAATAATAATAATAATAATAATAATAATAATAATAAGTTACATGAAACTTACCTTGGCTGAACAATTTGCCGCGTAAATAAACTTTGAATGGCTTCCTACCGACTTATGTCAGTGGCGTAAAATACCCTCGAAAAACACGTTACAGAACGTCCAGATAAAGACTCTGGACAAGAAGGTGGACATCCTCAGCGGGTGAGGAAGATCCTCCAACTACATGTTGCCGCGTGGAACGTCCAGATCAAGACTCTGGACAAGAAGGTGGACATCCTCAGCAGGTGAGGTACAAACTATATCCTATTAGGAACACCCTCCAACTACATGTTGCCGCGTGGAACGTCCAGATCAAGACTCTGGACAAGAAGGTGGACATCCTCAGCAGGTGAGGTACAAACTATATCCTATTAGGAACACCCTCCAACTACATGTTGCCGCGTGGAACGTCCAGATCAAGACTCTGGACAAGAAGGTGGACATCCTCAGCAGGTGAGGTACAAACTATATCCTATTAGGAACACCCTCCAACTACATGTTGCCGCGTGGAACGTCCAGATCAAGACTCTGGACCAGATGGTGGACATCCTCAGCAGGTGAGGTACAAACTATATCCTATTAGGAACACCCTCCAACTACATGTTGCCGCGTGGAACGTCCAGATCAAGACTCTGGACAAGAAGGTGGACATCCTCAGCAGGTGAGGTACAAACTATATCCTATTAGGAACACCCTCCAACTACATGTTGCCGCGTGGAACGTCCAGATCAAGACTCTGGACAAGAAGGTGGACATCCTCAGCAGGTGAGGTACAAACTATATCCTATTAGGAACACCCTCCAACTACATGTTGCCGCGTGGAACGTCCGGATCAAGACTCTGGACAAGAAGGTGGACATCCTCAGCAGGTGAGGTACAAACTATATCCTATTAGGAAGATCCTCCAACTACATGTTCCCGCGTGGAACGACCAGCAAGATTCAGAACAAGGAATTGATAGTCCTTAGCAGGTGAGATCAGGGCCAGCGCGAGGCCCATGCGACACATGCGGCCGTATGGGGCGCTGGCACGGCTGGAGCGCCGTACCAGTGACGCCGGCGTCTTATTTTTCGTTCTAAAATCATATTTTTATTTTGTGGCGCTATAAAACTGAAATGTAAACTTTGGCGCCCCTGAATATGTAAAAATATTAATCATTAAATCTCGAAATTTTATTGAGATATTGAATCTCAATACCATTTGGAACATTGGAATGGCAACATTGGCATTGAAAACCAAATTTTAAACACTATTGATACAGATACAATTTTGAAATAATTTGCCAAGCTTAAGACGAGAACAGTATGTTTTTAAAAGTTTGTTCATAAGAAGTCTTTTATGATATAGTATTGGTTATTCTATTGGTCAATTTTTCATTTAATGTAAATACAAAACACATTATTTATTTTAATTTGTAATAAACAATACAATTATTACATTCCATTAATTAAAAGACGAATACGTTTCTAAGAGAGGGGCGCCAAACTCTGATCTCGCATGTGCTAAAAAATAATGCCCTAGAACCGGCCCTGAGTGAGGTTCAAACTATAAACCTACCAGGAACACCCTCCAGAAAAGGTACGATAGTTTTGTATTACACTTATGCATAAATACAGGGTGATTGTTTTGCTGGAGTGGGATCAGCAACCAGGCACGCGCACACCTTCCGCCAGCCAATCGAACTCGGTTCGCAGATTGCGCGGAGGTAGAAACCGTAACAGAGAACATTAATGAAAGGTAAATTCACCAGCAAAACATGATTGAAGAACTTACCTTTTCACAGAAAATGCTGAAAATGTTCTCCTTCAGCTGGCATATGATGATGATGATAATTGTTGTTTTAAGGGGCCTAACATCGAGGTTATCGGCCCCTAATGAAATGAAATGGCGTGAAATGAAAGGATCAAGATAAAAAACAGCTCACTGTCCTGGATGAAAATGGTGTTTGTAAAAAAGACAGTGAGCCTCAACAATTATGCCTTATTTGAATAAACATAGTAAAAGGGGGTGATGAAAACGATAAAACAAATAAGGCATAGTAAACAATAAAATAGATGAACGTAATAAAAAACATAAAACAGACTTAGCCTGAATTAAAAGTCTTAACTGACATTAAAACTTGAAAAAGTAACCACTCTCCCTCATGAACCGGATGACGAGGTCTGCTGACGGCCCGTCATCACGGAGAATAAGGGACAGGGTGTTAGGCAGTTTAAGAGTCCTTCGCAGATCGGCCAGATCCACACACTCCAAGAGAATGTGTGCCACGGTTAGGTGGGCGCCGCAAGTACACACAGGAGGGTCTTCTCTCTTTAGCAAGTGGGAGTGCGTAGCAATCCCATGGCCGATCAGGAGTCGACAGAGTACCACAACTTCCTTCCGAAGAGATCGGAAGGAATATTTCCACACCTTCGTTGTCACCTTGATGCCCCTCAGTTTGTTGGGTGGAGGCGTGGCACGCCACGCTTCCTCCCAATGCGACAGGATCGAATGTAGCGAATGAGAGCGCACATCACTAGCAGGCACCTTATACGGTAGCGAGGGGAGTGCGACTGCCTCTCTCGCCGCCTGATCAGCAAGCTCGTTTCCCGCGATACCCATGTGGCTAGGAAGCCACACAAAGGTCACCCCGGTTTCAGCGTTACACGCACTGACGAGCAGTTCGTGCACACGCTGGACCAACGGCTGCTTCGGGAAACACACATCGATCGATTGCAGCGCACTAAGAGAGTCAGTACTGAGCCCGTCAGAGGAGTTGCCAGGATAGCCAACAACCGCAATGACTTCCCTAACATCTCATCCGCCGGACCTAACTGCCGGGAGGATCAGGTGAACTTCCAAATAGGCCAAAGCGGCACGAGAAACTGTAGTCCACGGGGATCGTGGTACATGGTGACGAAGGTCATAGTCTGCCTAAGGAAAGGTTCACCTTAAAAGCTAGACTGAGAAAAGAAACATCCAGACTTATGTAAAACACCGTGAAAATTTATTATAAACTTTACAAACCCCTAGCCTAGTTCGGAGGGTTTCTATCGGCTAATCCGCAAGCTAATAAATAATTAAAAATAAAGAGCAGGTCCCTACCTGAGAAGTTACAGTAAACCCTCGCGAAAGATCTGTCTCACAATAATAAAGCAACAACAGCAACACTAGGAAAATGGTACGACGCAAATCCCTAGGTCAAGTTACAAGATCAAGCTAATATCGGAATTTACATTTAACAGGGTAGCAAAACAAATCTAAGTTAGGATGATACCATCTCCACATTTACATTTAACGTTAATTCATCTAGCTAAGTCCTATCAATTAATAACAAAATTTACGGCGGTGACGTCCGTAATATCAAACAATTACATTCAAAGCTAAGTGACCAGCCATAAAAAAACATCTAAGTCATTCTTATAATCTAAGTGCTAATCAGCACACAAAAGGGTAACATAGAGGATTCATACTCTTTTACATCATTAAGTAAATAAATAAGAGACCACAGTTTTATTCAAATGCCTGCCTACACCTTGGTTTACTGTTTGTAAGCCATAGTCATCTCATGTGTGTAATTACGGTGACGACTGCGTAGTAAAGACTACGTCTAACATCGTATGGCCTGCGCTCCACCAGCTACGAACTCAAGGTTCGAGCAAGCTTCAGTCGCAACAAAAAAAAGTGTCAGCTGTCCTCAAGTCATTTCCTACAGGAAATACCTTCATTAGCACGGCAATGTCAGCAGGTTCCAAATGCAAATGAACAAGGTTAAGCAGAAAGAATTCGTTAGTTAGCTTTTGTTTACCAAAATTATGCGTTTTATTATTAAGATGTCGGTTTAGGTTATCGTTGGTTTATGGCGAATAATACTGACAAGCCTGGGCACGGAGCGTCTCCCTGAGATCATCTCTGCCAAAAAGCATCGACTCAAAAGTCGGAATACAATCAACGAGCAATAACAACTCGGACACACAATAACACAAGTTACCAGCGGCGCACAGCTCGCTTTCAATAACTCTGGGATGGGCCTGGACACAATCAGTTACCCTCCCTAAATATCTGGTCAACGGGAACAGTCCCGGACATGGTACACACAATACCATCATACATGAAAAACCTCCCTAGCGGGGCTAGCCTACAACGTACTATAGAAACCTGACATAACTGTACTCGTCAAAACAACGGTACACGCAACAGCGTTTAACTAACAAATGACAATCTACAGAACATATGATCAGATACAAGAATGGACACTGGGTTCCATAAGCTATAACTGCAATGAAAGGGAAAGTGAATGCTAAAAGCATTCTGTCCTATGTTAACATCAGTCTGTCTCACTTAGAAGCATGCGCTCTCACACGGGCGCTGAGTAGAATACACTAAACCTGTTCGTGTCGCCACAGGCTACAAGATTCCTGCACTGATAGACACAACACACTAACTAGGCCGGCAATTTAAGCAAGATAATAACTGTACAACTGGCCTCATAATAATACCTTTACCATAGGTTATAAACCTCGAAGAATATGTGCATAAAAGCACGCTATAAATCTGAATACAATCATATAACTCTGTCTTTCACATCAAAGACGTTTAAAAGGTAGCAATGTCAATCATTGCTGGAGCTCTCTGCTCTCAAAGATAAAATACTCTATTTCTGACTTGTATCAAACATCAAATAAACACGTGTCATCACACATGACATAACAAAATAATAATACGCAAACTCCACTCTCTGCTGGATCTGCTTAATGATACGTTGGGAACTGGCTTTGATGCTAGACAACAACGAAACCTCCCGATTACTTATAAGGTCCACACTTGACCTGGATGGCTTCTGAGCTCATCTCTAATGAAATATAATGCAGTTACAAAACTGGTAATTACAGTCGATTACCCAAAATGATACGACTGCTCTAACGAAGTCAGGGGTGTAACATAGACTGGCTGCAAAAAATGCAGTTAAAGAAATATAACCATGGCATCAGATTGCCATAACTAAAGTCTGCAAAGACTTGAAAAAAAATCACCCCAGATAGGTTTAAACAAAGTAGCCTCAAAATGACTACAGTCTCGTTTAGCAATAGACAGAAATTGGCGTTCTACGACGTCCATCAAGCTGCACCAGGGTTGACCAAAATGTCAGACCCAAGGGTGACTCACAATCACTGCAAATAAATGACATCTAATTAGACTAATTACATTCCCTACCTATGAAATGGCTGTCACTAAGTTCGGTTGGTTCACAAACTACACTAATCTAACTATACCACCAGAAACTAGAACAAGGAAGGGTGTACAAAACTCACGATATGAAGGAGCCCACACTTAGCTCTCTGTCTAACGACAAGGGTTGAACAAAAGCACCTCTTGCTTTCAGGATTGGCATCGTCCTCAACAGAACTTCCATCTGGACTCTCCGAAAGACCAGGGTTCGGTCTGTCCCTGTAGTTGACCTCGTGAATGGACTGGACATGCCTAGGAAAGGCATCCTCGGTTCCTTCCTTCTCGTTCGATGTTCTAGAAGTTCCATAATCAAGCTGGTCCCATCCGAGACATCTCCCTCATACCATAATGGTATTAGCCCATGGTCTCGGCCTCAAGCATGGTGTTGAAAAAGTTGACCACGTGGGCGGTAGAATAAGACTTGTAGTAGTTCATTATTATCACTTGAAAATGACAGTATTCCTCGTAGATATCACAGGCTTTAAATATAACTGGTAACACAGCCTTTACACTTTGCAGATGCAAATGATAAATGGCCATGCACTGTTCTGCGGTTCCACACGTGTACAGACGCTACTTTTTCTATCACGTGGCATCCGTGAAATGGGCGTCGTTTTATTATAAATAAATTCACCGTAGCAATTTGTGTATAATGTACTTTTATGATCACGCTTGTTTAAAGTAATAATATCACATTTACCTGTATATTTCCGCACCAGGCTCTCGGCCCTCCACAAACACGTGGGTGTAAAAATGTGCTGCTACAGTAATGTCGTAAATTTCACAATACTTGCCAAATAATTCACTACACAATTCGTGTTGATCACTGCACATCAACAACAGTGATTCGTAGTTCAATTATGCTCGATGGCACCTGATATTGATTTACACGCTGAAAAGCGGACTGTTTGCCACGTCTTATGCGACGGATATAATAACACGCCTACACAGGGCGGATTCTCCAGACGTAGTGCAAGGAACTGCGTTCCTCGTGGAAGCAAGTCGTCAAAACTAAGTCGTTGAGCGACTACTTACATTCCTATTTGCGTGTCTGCAATGATATTACCTTACCTTAAAGTGAAAAAACATTCTCCAAAATGTTTCAATAATACTGAATGACGAAATGGAATATTCTGAGTCTCGTAGAAAGATAAAATTGATTAATAAGACCTCAGATAAATAATTAGCAGACTTCACCAAAGTCAAAAGTGCGATTCTCCGCTACTTCAAAGAGAATTGTATAAGCTCTCAGCTTCTCGTAGCTTTCTGGGTGTGTTCAAAGGTAGTACATCCCATCATAAATGTGATGTCGTGAAAAATATCACATGAACCTTAGCTCAGCGGGTTCATCTGCCTCTCCGTCGTTTCAAATAAAATGTTGGGACGACATTTTATTTGACTCAAAGTTCATTCATGAGTGATATTTTTTTAGATTAGCTGCGTTGAAGGTTGCAATGCGCTCTCCTGTCCGAATGTCTTCAATCACGTAACTTCCATTATTCAGAGGTTGTCGGATACGACTGGGACCATAATATAAAGACAGAAATTTCCCATATATGCGGTCTATAGGACTTGAAATTCCGGGTCTCCTTATAAGGACAAGGTCTCCCGCAACTAGTGGTTCTCTGAATCTCTGGCGTCTAGTTCTTCTCAAGCGTTTGGCAGCTTGCCTGTCCAAGGTGTCCCTTGCAGCTAAAAGTCTGCTGGCGTGTGATGGTTGTAAACAAGGTGGATTTACAATCACACGATTCCATATTCTCATTGGCATCTGGTTCAAATGCAAAACCATGGGTATCTGACCAGTGCTCTCATGGACTGTTGAGTTAATACATTTTGCCATGATGACTAGGACTTCGGTCCATCGCCAGTGTTCTTCCTGACAATATAATCGACAGAATTTTGCGATAGTAGACATTACGCATTCTGCTGGGTTGCTCTTTGGATGGCGAATAGACGATAAAACATGACCTATTTCCAACTCGTTCATAGCATTGGCAAATTCTGCGGAGGTGTTCTGTGATCCATGATCAGTCAACAGGAATTGTGGCTTTCCTGCCTCCGGTATCACTTGTCGTCTAATTATCTGGATAATCTGGTGTGCGGTGGCTTTCTGAATCGGATGAAGCATCGTATATTTCGTGAACACATCAATGGTTACAACATTGAAGCGATTCCCACGGCGGGCCTTAGGTATTGGGCCATAAAGGTGCTGTGCGTATAACTCTCTAGGTTGAGTTGGGAGTATTGGCCTAGGTGGTTCCTTCAACAAGTGTGACGTGTACTTGTTCCGCTGGCATGCCTCGCAAGCACGTAAACACTGTCTAACGGTGGTTCCTAGCCTTTTCCAAGTAAAAGACTCCTTGATGGTTGCAATGGTCTTGTCAGTCCCACCATGTCCAATGGATAGATGAACCATAAGAATAACAGATTCTTGATATCTCCTAGGAATAACTGCACGCAGTTGAGTGTGGTCCTCGTCCACAAACTTATACAAGACACGATGATAGATCAAATAGGCATCTGCAAGAGCAGCAATCCTCGCATAATGAGCATCCTGTGGATCCATTCGTCGTTCCAGGAAGCGGATAATATGTCCGAGTTCCTCCTCACGTCGTTGTCCTTCAGGTAGATGACGAAGTCGGCGAAGGTGTTCCTCGCATTCTCCCTTGATGTCAATGGCATTCACAGTGGCTTCAGTATTCCGGCTGAGAATGTCGGCCAACACATTCTCTCTGCCTGGTCGGTAAACAATTTCCAAGTCAAACTGTTGGAGAAACAGCGTCCAACGTGTGATCCTGTCGCTTGCCAGTCTTGTTCGTAAAATGAAGGTCAGCGCATGGTGATCGGCCCTCACAATAATCCTCTGGCCTAACAGAAGTTTCTGCCAGTACTCAAGCGCGTAGACAATCGCAAGTGCTTCAATCTCAGTGGTGAAATAATGAGATGCATGCGCTCTCAAACGTCGACTTAAGAAAGCGATGTAATGACGTTTCTTCTCATCATCCTCCTGCAATAGGATGGCACCTATTCCAATCGCAGATGCATCAGTCTCTAGAATAAAATTCCGGGAGTAGTCGGGATATTCTAACTGAATCGAATCAACCAGCAATTGTTTAGCTTTCCTGAAAGCTGTCTCGCACTCGTCATTCCAAGCCCATCTGATATTCTTCTTTAACAAACCTTGCAGTGGTGCGACAGTCTCAGAATGCCTCTCACAATGAGCAGCAAAGAATTGGAGAATTCCTAGGAATTGTCTCACGTGTTTCACACGGGTTGGTGTTGGAAATGCAGCAACGGTTCTGATCTTTGCCAGATTCGGCCTGTATCCATCTCCATTAATTATGTGTCCCACAAATTTGACTTCTCTCTGGAAGAATCGACACTTGTCGAACTTCACTTTAAAATTGGCCTGTCGAAGATTCTCAAAAACAAGGCGTAAAGTTGTTAAATGTTCTTCCTCCGTTTCCGAAGCTATGATAATGTCATCCACATAACATATCACCTTCTGTTTCACTTCAGGAGTCAGCTTCGCATCAAGTGCTCTAATTAATGCAGCTCCGGCATTTTTCACTCCAAAGGGTAGTTTTCGAAAGACATAGGTGGTCTGATCGAACAGAAGCCCTGTATACTTCTGAGTATGCTCAGATAATCTTATATGGTAGTAGGATTGTACCAAGTCCAATGACGAAAATATCTTCTTTCCCTTAAACTTCTTGAGGATGTCCCTAATCTTGGGCGGTCTGTCATGCTCAGGAGCTAAGCGTTCATTTAAGGCCCTTGCATCGAGACAGTCTCAAGCTTCCATCCACCTTAACCACAGGTGTTATAGGATTCAAGAAAGGAGTCGGTGACTTCTTGATTGTACCTGCTGCTTCCATCTCATGGATCTTCTTAGCAGCTTCTTCGCGGTGTTTCTCTGCGATAGGATAAATCTTCTTCTGGAATGGGGAATCATTCAGTAGTACAAGATCGTACTCGTTGTCTAATATCTCACCAGGTGTGGTGTCGAATATATCCTCGTATTCGCTTAATATTGCATCTAGTTTCTCTCGTATGGGTGCTGATAATTGTTCTGCCTCTTCGTCGGCATCTTGTGTCTCCTCAACTTCCTTGCCATTTAAATTCTCAACAACGTTGACTTCGGATTCAAATTCCGGTTCTTTCTCTACTAAGTTCATTTGAATGGGTTCGTTCGGCTTAAACTCCACCGTATTACGTCCCATATCAATGATTCCATCATACTTCCGAATGAAGTCTGCACCCAATATGGCATCATGATGCAAGCCTTTCATCACAAGAAAATCGTGCAAGTACACGTGGCTCGAAATTTTCAAAGTGCATAAAATCTGAATTTTGCACGTTACAACACGGTCAGGTATGACTCCTCTGACTCTTACTGCAGAAACTGGCAGCTCTGTCACCTCAGAGTTTGCTTTCAGTCTGGCATGGCAATCGGCGGAAATGACACTTATCATCGCCCCAGTATCGATGAGAATGACTACGTTACATCCATTCAGGGTAGCTACAATCTTTGGTAAACGCGTCAATTCGTAGTTGTGGTTCGTCGTTCGTCTAATAGATCTTCCTGAATTGGCTCCCAGAGTAAGATGGTGGCAGTTACTCTGTGCTCAATCGGGTTAGAATCTACTGGTTTTTCGGCGTTTTTTTCTTTCTTGGCGGGAAGTACCGGGCTGGTTTCGCTCCGTTTCTTTCGCCGAAACATTACGTGTTTCCCTCGAAGTCGGTTTTTGATCTCCCCCTTCTTGTATTTCTTGAAATTCTCGGAGTTGCTGAAGATATTCACGACTCTCCCGTGCTCTTCCTCTCCAGTCTCGATCGGTCTGGTATCTAGGGTCTCGATCTCTATTGTAACCTCTGCTATAGCGATAATCCCTACGGATACTTCCGTGTTGTGGGTTCCGGTTATGATTCCCTCGGCGGTCGTTATCGTGACGACGGTCGTCGTTCGTCCCTCGATCAAAGCGCCGGTTCCAGTGACTACGACGGTCATCTCTCTGGTCTCTAGCATATGGAGTGTTGTTCCATTCTCTCCGACCATGATTATAGTCTTGTCATTTAGACTTTCACGGCCCGTGTTACTATTCATAATGTTGAATTTTGGGCTTATGCCGTGTTTATTATATTAAAACTCGACGCGTTTCGAAAGAAACCATGCCTTTCTTCGTCAGGAATAATCTGGAATACGACAATGATTGCTAAGAGAAAGCAACAAAGAACATATAGAAGGTGCCCAAAGATGGACGCCATTATAGCCCCATGTTAGGGACAACGGAAAGCAGCAGTGAATTACTTTCTCAGGGTTCTGATAATAGGTAGCCAGGATTCACTGAGATTGTAGCCGGTGTCGCGGTTGAAATTATCTGGGTGTTTACGTATTTCAACCGCCTCCCTGATGATTCTGGGACGATATTGCTTTATACGGGCAAGAACATCCACTCCTTGGAACATGACATCATGGCCAGGTGTTAATGCATGATCGGCAACAGCTGATTTATCAGGTTGAATGAGCCTGATACATCTATTATGTTCCTTAATGCGAGTGCATATTGTTCTCGAAGTCTGCCCGATGTAAACCTTGCCACAAGTACAGGGAACTCTGTAGATACCCGGTTGTTGCAATTTAGGCAAACTGTCCTTAGTTGGTCGCAGGAGTTGCCTAATCTTAACAGAAGTTCCAAATACAGTCCGTATGTTGTACCGACGTAGGATTTTAGCAATACGATCCGTCGTGTTATGTATGTAAGGTAGGTAAGCAGTTCCTCTTACATCTCTTTTCTCAACTGACGTCCTATTATTATTTGTTGGTTTCAGAACCGTAGAGATCAAAGCCTTGCTATAACCGTTGCTCTCAAAGGTGGTTCGCAAGGTATTAATTTCTTCTTGTAAAGAAGACACTTCACAAATCCTCCTAGCCCGGGTAGTTAGAGTTGTAAGGATACCATGTTTCTGGGCAGGGTGATGGTGAGAACTTGCGTGGAGATATCTATTGGTGTGTGTTGGCTTACGAAAAACGCTGTGTCCTAAAGATCCATCCTCTTTCTTGGTGACGAGAACATCTAAAAACGGTATTTTGCCGTCAGATTCCTTTTCCATGGTGAAACAAATAGAAGGGTGCTGGAGATTAAGGTGATCCAGGAAATGGCTAAGATTTTCCTCACCTTCCGTCCAAACAACGAACGTGTCATCCACATAACGCCACCAGATCTTCGGTTTGAAAGGAGCCGACGACAAAGCTTTCTCTTCAAAGTTCTCCATGAAGAAATTAGCCACAACAGGAGAGAGAGGACTACCCATGGCCACACCATCAGTCTGCTCATAAAAATTCCCATTCCATAGAAAGTAGGAGGAGGTCATGCAGTGATAAAAAAAGCCTTGTGATGTCTTCAGGAAAAAAGCCATTAATGAGAGACATAACACCATCAATAGGTACTCTCGTAAACAGAGACACCACGTCGAGACTCACTAGGATATCACCCGGCTGAAGTGTTATAGCTTTCAACTTTTCCACGAAGTGTGTGGAATCCTTAATGTACGAAGGCGTGTTACCCAGAAGCGGCTGAAGTAGTCTACCTAAGTATTTGGAAAGGGCATATGTAGGAGAACCAATCGTACTAACAATAGGTCTAAGAGGAACATCTTCTTTATGTATTTTAGGAAGACCATAGAGTCTCGGAGGAATAGCATCCCCTGGAAGGAGAGTCTTCGCTGCATCCGCTGGAATAGATGATTGCTTGATCAATTTGACGGTGACATTTGAGTAGCGAGTAGTAGGATCACGACTATTAATCCTATATACAGGATCTGATAACAAAGACGAGATCTTGGAATCATAATCAACCTTATCCAACACCACTGTCGCGTTACCCTTGTCAGCGGGGAGAACGATAATATCAGAATTGTCCCTTAGATCTTTAAGTGCCCGGCTTTCGCCTGTTTTAAGTTGGTGTTTGGTGGCTTAGCGTTCTTGAGAACTCTGGAACATTCTTGACGGGCATCCTCGGCCTCTTCAGGTGTGAGGTGATGTACCGAGGATTCTACAGATGTAATAAGTTCTTCAATAGGAATTCTTCTAGGCGCTACAGCAAAATTGAGACCTTTAGCGAGAACTGCCTGTTGGGTATCATTTAGGGGCATGCTGGACAAATTTACGACAACCTTGTTAGCATCAAGTCTAATGGCTTGAGATTTCTGCATCTGACATAACCTATCATATTTGGAAATATGTCTTGCCCTCACCTGATCAAGAACGCTGTTAGCTTGCACTGAAGAAATACGATCAAAGATCTTCCATAATTCCTCACTTACGAAGTTCGAGAGGCGTAGATGTAGCTGTAATTACTCCCTCGAAATAAAATCCAACTGCTTACGTGAGTAGGGAATATAGGTCGAAGCTGGGACAGGGGCTAATGGGCAAGATGGCCGCCGCGCGCAACCAGCCCTATGTTATTCTTATGGAGGGGTCAGTCATAGCTGGGCCAGGGGCTAATGGGCAATATGGCCGCCACGCCCTGAGACCGTCAATGACGTCACAAGGAGAGGTCGGCTGTGTAGTTGCCAAATGGAATATTTATTATTATTATTATTATTATTACTATTATTAGGTAATTATTAATTGATCATGTATAATTAAGACCAGCCTTATATTATCCACTTCTTGGTGTAGTGGCTAGCATTCTTGGCGGTCATTCCTGAGGTTCGAATCCCGGCTCTGCCAAGAAATTTAATTTCTGGTCTCAGGAGTGGAACGGGGTACACTCAGCCTTGTGAGGCAAAACTGATAAGAACTGGCTTTTGATTCATACCTCAACCATTCTGCCTAACCCAACTTCACCTAACCTCACTTAACCTAACCTAACCTAACCTAACTTCACCTAACCTAACTTCACCTAACCTAACCTAACCTAACCTAACCAAACTTCAAAGTGAGAGCAAATATGAGAGCAAATGTGAAAGCACACAAAATAAACTAAGTTATAACCTAACCTAACTTAACCTAACCTAACTTAATATTACGAGCAAAAAAAAAAAAAAAGTAAGAACAAAAAGTGTAAGAAAAAAAGTAAGAGCAAATGTGACAGCACAAATAATAAACTTAGTTAGAACCTAACCTAACCTAACTTAACCCAACCTAACCTAACCCACACAAACCTCATTTAAAGATTTTATATTTTACATTTTAACATTCTACATTTTAACATTTTAGATTTTGATTTTTTCATTTTACATTTTTTAGATTTTATATTTTATATTTTTTTATATTTTAAATTTTAAATTTAAGATTTTTTGATTTTAGTTTTACATTTTACATTTTTCGAAAAGAGTAAACTACAAGGTCACATTGCTAACCTCACCTAACCTAACTTTACCAATCCTAACTTAAGCTAATCCAAAGGCTATTGCACACACACAAAGTATATAAGGGCACATGCAACTATCCTTATGCTAGTCTTATAGGCTACTGTACAACATGATCACTATTCCAACCGGGGTATTTTTATATCATTTTGTTGTTTACTCATTTGTCAATTTTCCAATTTCCCATTTTCAGTTTTTTTTTAAATGTCAGTTTTAAGTTTTTCAGTTTCATAATATGGAGACCTGGATTTTGCATTTTGTTGTTTAGGCTACACATTTGCCAATTTTCCAATTTCCCATTTTCGTTTTTTATGACAGTTTTAGGTTTTTCAATTTCATAATATGGAAACATGGATTTTGCATTTTGTTTGTTTACACATTTATTAATTTCACAATTTCCCATTTACAGTTTTTAAAATGTCAGTTTAAAGTTTTTCAATATCATGATATAGAAACATGGATTTTCCAATTTGTTATACATTTGTCAATTTACGAAATTCCCATTTACAGTTTTTAAAATTTCAGTTTAATATTTTTTCTATTTTGTCAATATGGAAACATGGATTTTCCAATTTGTGTTTTACATGTTCATTTTGCATTAGGAGTGGAGAGAGGTGGGTAGTAATTAAAAATGTACAAGCAGTTTCCATACAATATTTTTTATTTTAAATACATGTACACTATTTACACATAATACATTTTTATATATATATTCTTTTTTTGTTATAAATTGTACAGTTGTTTTTATTTTGTTTTCTATTTATATTTATTTTTTGATTATGATTACCATTTTATTTTATTTTTGTAGTGTTATTGTTTTATTTCCTAAATTGTTTTATGTATTTGCTAGTTGCAGGCAGAAGATTTTGATATTCATAACTTAACTCTTTAAGCATGGTCAATGATTGAGTAATGACCATAGGCATGTGTACCTATACCATCAGCATCAATCACTCTTTTATCATCACCAGGACACAAAGCAATTTTGTTTAGTCTTATAGATGATATGTCATGTTGTTTAGAAGCGATAATGTTCATGGGTATTCTTTTTACATTGTTTTTCATGACACAATCCTTATAATCTTGAAAGCTTATACAATTTTTGACAACACTTTTGCTAATACCTTTAATCTTTTTGATTTCTTTACCATTTATGTCTAAAGCGTACATTTTAGCTCTAAGTCCAACAAATGCTTTTATAATTTGTCCACAAGCCTCGTCTTTAAATTTCCCCAACGTTTTCTTGTTTGATGTAGAGTAACATATGTGATTAGTAGGATAATCTGATGTGTCCAGGTGTTCTAGGAAATCCAACTTGTCTTGATATGCATCTGGGGTGTTAACCAAATAAATGAACGAGTCGGTATCCATATACATGAGTTTAAGATTGTTCATTCCATAATAGGGTAGCAGGACATCATAGTGGTGGGAATACATTAGAGTTTTTGAAATATCCAGTATACACATTCCAATATATATAGGCTTATTGAATACAATGTTACGTTTAGCCATGTGGAAAGCAGCTAGGTTAGGACCATAAATTGTTCTGTCGATGAATGTTGGTTTAGCTATTAGCTTTTCTGCCTTTTTGCTGTCAGTCACAAGACGTATGTCTATTCTTTTACGGATATTTTCCATTGTTTTCCCAAAAATGGCATTGTTGAATAATTTGTACAGTTTTTTCTCAAAATCATTTTTGGCTTGTTTTCGAAGGTTGTTATTAAAATCAACGTATGCCTTTAACCAAGGTCTTTGTTTAAACTTTAACACACGATGAATTTTTATCAATTTTATTCCATGATCTAAAGCCTGTTTTAATGCCATGTAGTGAACAACATATCGCCTTCGATTTCCAAGATGAGGAATTAGTATTTTCAGAGACGAATCCTTAGATTGTGTACACTCTGGTAGGAAAGGTAAATCGTTGTGTAGATCATGAAGGTCAGATGGGTAATCAACATCAACGTCTAGAATGTATCCCACAGGATCGTCTTTCTTTAGTTTTTCTAGATCAACAGTATCTGGAGAAACCCACTGAAATCCACCATAAGGAAGGGAGTGGCACATATCCCACCCATATTGGTTGTTGGCATCATCATAGGTAATAAACTGCGATGGTTTCTCAGAATCATAGGTTTCCATGTATTTATTGTTAGCTTCAGCATACCGATGAGACACCTGGCATATGCCTCCACGTATTCCAGACTCGATTAAAAGAATCTGATCGTAATCCTGTAGCAATTCCAGTTCAATGCCTGTGTAAAGGAGCATTGCCTCGAAACTTAAACCAGGCGAAGTAAAAAAGTGTGCAGCATCCACTCGGTGTGTTTCTAGTGTTTTGTTTCTAAACGTTTCAAAGCTGTCTGCAAGAAGGAGTACATCTGAAGTTAGGTAGAGGTCACTATATTCCCCTAGAGTTTTAATGTTGAACTGATTCCAGACACTTTTGGCATGTTCATAGTCTTCTTGACTAACATCTTCTTGACTTAATTTGTTAAAGAATGCCTCTTTTGGAGGTAAACACGTTTCACTTAACTTTTCCCATGAGTCAATGTAGTCATAACAAAATACCCCTTTACGAGTCATGAGCATTGCATTTTCTTCTCCAAAGTACTTGTCTGTTTCAGGGTATGATGTTAAGTTGGAAACTAAGTTTTCCAAACTACTCGGCATTAACCGAAACGTATCCACAAATCTAAGCTTAACATTTCCTACATATTTGGTAAAGGAAATGTACTTTTCTTTGGAGTTAGCGATAACATCCACTCTCTCAGTAGTACATCCCAATTGCTTTACAATGAAATTTGCGTCGTAGCCACTCATATTATGTAGAAACACAGGAACGGGGTTTCGTGTTTTACACCTCAAATTACAGTTATTGTGAGCACTTCCACGGTATTCCCCTGTAATATGGCAGTGGTCTCGAACTTTCCAGTCCTGTTGGGTAAATGGTTTTTGACACAAATAACAGGTTTCAGAACATTGGAACTCTGCTTCTTGAGCCTGAGTTAAGGCCTTTGGAACATTTAAGCTGTAAAGTCGATCAATTTCATTAGCTATTGAGATCAAACAGTCCATAAACTTTCCTGCAGCGTCAGGTCCACGATAAATAACAGGTTGGCTTGGAAGGTTTGTCTTTATGTGTTCCACAGCAGGTGAGGGTTTAACGTATATACCAAAGCTCATAGGAACATGACTCTGGTATGGCACTGTATAACTTGCTTCAGGATTGGGTAAACATGTTTGATATGGTAAGAGTATACTTTCAAAATCTGCATAGATAACGTAAGGTATTCTCAGCATTTTTTCAACATTTAAGAATTTGACAATGGGGTTTTTAATAGGCATTTCAACCCTAGCAATGTCATGCTGGACACACAAAGCTCTATGTTCTTTCAATTTTTCCATTCCTTGGTGACCATATCGATTATCGAAGTGAGTAAAACATCGTTTACACGTATATATCTTATGTCCATGGTGAGTAATCTGATATCCTACTAGTTTATCAAAATCTTTGATAAAGACGTAGTGGTTCTGGCCGGATGATGAACTTAGCAGAAGGAGGTCACGATGGTCTTGCAGCTCTTGATCCACAACCTTTAGAGGAAACAATTTATTGTCTTTTTCCAGTCCAAATACATTTATGGATATGTCGTTGGCTTTCTCAAATTTGGGAATGTCAGCTAATGACGTAGGAAACGATATCACTGAAAAATCATACTTTTTTCCAGGGCCTTGTATTTACTAACGCGTTCAGCTTTCGTTTTAACCAGTTTTGCTAAAATGGCATACATAAAACACTTTTCATCCTTTAAGTTTTGAGGATTAATGCAGGCTTTTCTTGCTTTTATAGCTGCTGGTAATGGAATATATGTGCTACCACGCAAAGGATTGTACTTATTTATTTTCAATCGTACTCCTTCCACTGCTAACAAAGCCCAATTACTGCCTTTTAGCTCAGATTTCTCCATTTCCGTTGTTAACTTTGTAAATTGTGTTTCCAAGAAACTACTTAAGTCCGTTTCCAAAAATAGGGGCTGATTTCGTGTTTTAAAAGCACGATCTGTAATTTCATTGGTAGATGTATGAATGAATCTACATTCAGCCACAAGATTAATTTTTATCGACTTGTGCATTGCTAGTTCTTTCTGCATAGCTTGTATTATTTGCTGTTTGGACTCTTTAAGGTATGAATTTAAATCCTTGCACGTATCGCAACGAATGAAATAGGATTTAAGTCGACCTTCAAAAGATGTCTCATATTCAATAAGTCCATTTTTGTCAGGGACCAATGACAGTAGGTAATGTTTTGTAGGCTCTGCCTTTTGTCTTTTAGCTGCCGACACAACATTACAACATTCTTCATGACGACGTCCATTGTAGGCATTGTTGAATGTACTACCACAGGTCTTGCACTCATGAAATTCACCACACGATACTTCATGTCGCTTCCTATGATAGTCTCGAAGAAAAGTCTTTCCACACTCTTTACACATATAGCTAGGAATGGCTTCTTCCATTATGAATGTTGATTTCCGCAAACAGCTGCTTACTGCGTATCACAGGGCTAGAGGTTGGTCGGTGAGACGGTCTTTCACGATGTGAACACCGTGAGAGGTAGTAGTCAACTGGTGATATTCTTGTGAAGGGTCCTCTAATATACCCCTAGTCTAGACCAACAGCTCTTTACAGCGTATGACAAGGCTGTATACTGGACAGTGAGACGGTCTTTCACGATGTGAACACTGTAACGAGTAGTAGTCAACTGATTATATACTTGCTAAGGGTTCTCTAATATACAATAGTCAAGACCAACAGCTACTTACTGAGTAGTACAAGGCTGTACAATAGTTGTTTTGACAGTCTTTAACGATGTGGTCACTGTGAAATGTGGTAGTCAACTGATGATATTCTTGATAAGGGTCCTCTAATGTACCCCTGGTTAAGGGTAACAGCTGCTCACTGCTTATGACAAAGCTAAAGACGGGTTGCTTCAACGGTCTTTCACAATGTAAACACTGTGACAGGTAGTAGTCAACTGAAAATATTCTTATGGCCTACTCAAGGTTATCAGGTACTTACTGCATATCAAAAGGCTGTACACTCATGTGTGTTAGGCACTCTTTCTTGCTAAGGACCCCAATATTCCCTACACAAGGCTATACATGTTAGTTCTAAACACTTAGTGATTAATTGTATATTCAATTTTTGTACAAAGCTTATACAAGCACGTTTTTATGAGGTAAAACTTTGTTAAATAGCTGCATGCGACACGCAAAGTATGTTGCCGCTATCTAGCAGTGACTATGAGAACTACTTGAACGACCAGCATGCTACCTAGCGCTCCATTTCAATACTCGCTCACTGAACGAACAGCATGCTATCTAGCGGTCGATATCAATACTCACTCAATTACCAGCCTGCTACCTATCGGTCAATATAACAACTCACTCAACTACCAGCATGCTACATGGCTTTTTTGGTCAGTTTTTTGTTGGTTTTTTGTTGGCTTTTGTTGGCTTTTGTTGGCTTTTTGTTGGCTTTTTGTTGGCTTTTGTTGGCTTTTGTATTAGCTCTTTTATATTTGCTCTTGCTTGTAGGGGCTTATTTGGTCTTGGAAAGTATGTCAGTCCTTTTTTTATGGCTGTAAAATGCTTACAGCCATGTTTGTAAGCAGCAACAACAACAACAACACACAAAATTCCAAAAAAAAATCGAAAGTACTCTAAGTTTTATCAATGACTCTCAACTCTTACACTTACCTCTATCCCATGCATAGTCAAAAATTAGTGTATTTTTCAAATTTTTCAAAAAATATTTGGAAAGTAGGCTATATCATTAAACTAAAAATCCTGAAAAGACATATGTTAACTCCAACACCTACTTCTATACCACTCTCAGTCCAAAAATAGTGTATTTTTCAAATTTTCCAAAACATATTTCCAAAATGGGTTATATTTCCGAAATTAAAAAGTTAACAAAAATGTTTGTTTGACATAAATGAATGGCCTTTGTCTCCTCTACCACTGTACCAAGTCCCAGGTCTCCAGGACAAAAAAATAAAATTTTTAAAAAGGGTTTTATTTCCTAAATTAGGAATTTTACAAACACATTTTTCTGACGTAAACCAATGGTCATTACCCCCTCTACCCCCCACACTAAGTCACATGTCTCTAGGACAACAAAAATAAAATTTTGAAAATGGGCTTATATTTCCAAAATTAGGAATTTTACAAAAACGTTTGTCTGACGTAAATCAATGGTCTTTACCCCCTATATCCCCATACCAAGTCTCAGGTCTTTAGGTCAACAAAAATAAAATTTTGAAAATAGGCCATATTTCCAAAATTAGGAATTCTACAAAAAAGTTTGTTTGACGTAAATCAATGGTCTTTACCCCCTCTATTCCAACACCAAGTCTCAGGTCTCTAGGTCAACAAAAATAAAATTTGGTAAAATGGTCACTATTTTGGAAACTAGGAATTCTACAAAAATGTTTGTATAACATAAATGAAAGGTCTCTATCTCCTCTACCTGTAAACCAAGTTCCAGGTCTGTATGACAAAAAATGAAAATAGTTCAACTGGGAAAGTAGGCGATTTTTCATAAAACTAAACATTCTAAAAAGTGTTCTATGGGCTTAAAAAAATGGCCTCAATGTCTTTTTGTAATAAAACTTTTTCAATTTTGAATTTTTTATATTTTGGAAACTAGGAACTCTACAAAAAAGTTTGTTTGACATAAATGACTGGCCCTGACCCCATCTACCACCAAAATAAATTTCAAGTCGCTAGGACAAAAACTGTGCAGTAGGGGGGTGAGGCGGTTTCTGCTTAGTAGTGCTTAGTAGTGGGTCGAGGAGGGTTCTGGAGTGCGTTGCCGATCATGCATTAACACCTGGCCATGATGTCATGTTCCAAGGAGTGGATGTTCTTGCCCGTATAAAGCAATATCGTCCCAGAATCATCAGGGAGGCGGTTGAAATACGTAAACACCCAGATAATTTCAACCGCGACACCGGCTACAATCTCAGTGAATCCTGGCTACCTATTATCAGAACCCTGAGAAAGTAATTCACTGCTACTTTCCGTTGTCCCTAACATGGGGCTATAATGGCGTCCATCTTTGGGCACCTTCTATATGTTCTTTGTTGCTTTCTCTTAGCAATCATTGTCGTATTCCAGATTATTCCTGACGAAGAAAGGCATGGTTTCTTTCGAAACGCGTCGAGTTTTAATATAATAAACACGGCATAAGTCCAAAATTCAACATTATGAATAGTAACACGGGCCGTGAAAGTCTAAATGACAATATTAGAAACCTCTATGGGGAGGATATTTTCCGACTGATGTCTAGATTTAGTAGGTTACGACGCAAGAAGGTGTGTCTTATCTCTTCACTCACTTTTCTCCTAAGATGCCGAGATCATGATATTCTACCGAATTTTGTTATGTTGAAGCATACCTTCAGAACACCTAAGGCAACGAGAATCTGTCGTCGTGCAAGCAAGGCGTTATTGATAGAGAGGTTACAGCATACACGTAAGCAGTTGGTTTTTATTTCGAGGGAGTTACTACAGCTACATCTACGCCTCTCGAACTTCGTAAGTGAGGAATTATGGAAGATCTTTGATCGTATTTCTTCAGTGCAAGCTAACAGCGTTCTTGATCAGGTGAGGGCAAGACATATTTCCAAATATGATAGGTTATGTCAGATGCAGAAATCTCAAGCCATTAGACTTGATGCTAACAAGGTTGTCGTAAATTTGTCCAGCATGCCCCTAAATGATACCCAACAGGCAGTTCTCGCTAAAGGTCTCAATTTTGCTGTAGCGCCTAGAAGAATTCCTATTGAAGAACTTATTACATCTGTAGAATCCTCGGTACATCACCTCACACCTGAAGAGGCCGAGGATGCCCGACAAGAATGTTCCAGAGTTCTCAAGAACGCTAAGCCACCTAACACCAACTTAAAACAAGGCGAAAGCCGGGCACTTAAAGATCTAAGGGACAATTCTGATATTATCGTTCTCCCCGCTGACAAGGGTAACGCGACAGTGGTGTTGGATAAGGTTGATTATGATTCCAAGATCTCGTCTTTGTTATCAGATCCTGTATATAGGATTAATAGTCGTGATCCTACTACTCGCTACTCAAATGTCACCGTCAAATTGATCAAGCAATCATCTATTCCAGCGGATGCAGCGAAGACTCTCCTTCCAGGGGATGCTATTCCTCCGAGACTCTATGGTCTTCCTAAAATACATAAAGAAGATGTTCCTCTTAGACCTATTGTTAGTACGATTGGTTCTCCTACATATGCCCTTTCCAAATACTTAGGTAGACTACTTCAGCCGCTTCTGGGTAACACGCCTTCGTACATTAAGGATTCCACACACTTCGTGGAAAAGTTGAAAGCTATAACACTTCAGCCGGGTGATATCCTAGTGAGTCTCTACGTGGTGTCTCTGTTTACGAGAGTACCTATTGATGGTGTTATGTCTCTCATTAATGGCTTTTTTCCTGAAGACATCACAAGGCTTTTTTATCACTGCATGACCTCCTCCTACTTTCTATGGAATGGGAATTTTTATGAGCAGACTGATGGTGTGGCCATGGGTAGTCCTCTCTCTCCTGTTGTGGCTAATTTCTTCATGGAGAACTTTGAAGAGAAAGCTTTGTCGTCGGCTCCTTTCAAACCGAAGATCTGGTGGCGTTATGTGGATGACACGTTCGTTGTTTGGACGGAAGGTGAGGAAAATCTTAGCCATTTCCTGGATCACCTTAATCTCCAGCACCCTTCTATTTGTTTCACCATGGAAAAGGAATCTGACGGCAAAATACCGTTTTTAGATGTTCTCGTCACCAAGAAAGAGGATGGATCTTTAGGACACAGCGTTTTTCGTAAGCCAACACACACCAATAGATATCTCCACGCAAGTTCTCACCATCACCCTGCCCAGAAACATGGTATCCTTACAACTCTAACTACCCGGGCTAGGAGGATTTGTGAAGTGTCTTCTTTACAAGAAGAAATTAATACCTTGCGAACCACCTTTGAGAGCAACGGTTATAGCAAGGCTTTGATCTCTACGGTTCTGAAACCAACAAATAATAATAGGACGTCAGTTGAGAAAAGAGATGTAAGAGGAACTGCTTACCTACCTTACATACATAACACGACGGATCGTATTGCTAAAATCCTACGTCGGTACAACATACGGACTGTATTTGGAACTTCTGTTAAGATTAGGCAACTCCTGCGACCAACTAAGGACAGTTTGCCTAAATTGCAACAACCGGGTATCTACAGAGTTCCCTGTACTTGTGGCAAGGTTTACATCGGGCAGACTTCGAGAACAATATGCACTCGCATTAAGGAACATAATAGATGTATCAGGCTCATTCAACCTGATAAATCAGCTGTTGCCGATCATGCATTAACACCTGGCCATGATGTCATGTTCCAAGGAGTGGATGTTCTTGCCCGTATAAAGCAATATCGTCCCAGAATCATCAGGGAGGCGGTTGAAATACGTAAACACCCAGATAATTTCAACCGCGACACCGGCTACAATCTCAGTGAATCCTGGCTACCTATTATCAGAACCCTGAGAAAGTAATTCACTGCTGCTTTCCGTTGTCCCTAACATGGGGCTATAATGGCGTCCATCTTTGGGCACCTTCTATATGTTCTTTGTTGCTTTCTCTTAGCAATCATTGTCGTATTCCAGATTATTCCTGACGAAGAAAGGCATGGTTTCTTTCGAAACGCGTCGAGTTTTAATATAATAAACACGGCATAAGCCCAAAATTCAACATTATGAATAGTAACACGGGCCGTGAAAGTCTAAATGACAATATTAGAAACCTCTATGGGGAGGATATTTTCCGACTGATGTCTAGATTTAGTAGGTTACGACGCAAGAAGGTGTGTCTTATCTCTTCACTCACTTTTCTCCTAAGATGCCGAGATCATGATATTCTACCGAATTTTGTTATGTTGAAGCATACCTTCAGAACACCTAAGGCAACGAGAATCTGTCGTCGTGCAAGCAAGGCGTTATTGATAGAGATGTTACAGCATACACGTAAGCAGTTGGTTTTTATTTCGAGGGAGTTACTACAGCTACATCTACGCCTCTCGAACTTCGTAAGTGAGGAATTATGGAAGATCTTTGATCGTATTTCTTCAGTGCAAGCTAACAGCGTTCTTGATCAGGTGAGGGCAAGACATATTTCCAAATATGATAGGTTATGTCAGATGCAGAAATCTCAAGCCATTAGACTTGATGCTAACAAGGTTGTCGTAAATTTGTCCAGCATGCCCCTAAATGATACCCAACAGGCAGTTCTCGCTAAAGGTCTCAATTTTGCTGTAGCGCCTAGAAGAATTCCTATTGAAGAACTTATTACATCTGTAGAATCCTCGGTACATCACCTCACACCTGAAGAGGCCGAGGATGCCCGTCAAGAATGTTCCAGAGTTCTCAAGAACGCTAAGCCACCTAACACCAACTTAAAACAAGGCGAAAGCCGGGCACTTAAAGATCTAAGGGACAATTCTGATATTATCGTTCTCCCCGCTGACAAGGGTAACGCGACAGTGGTGTTGGATAAGGTTGATTATGATTCCAAGATCTCGTCTTTGTTATCAGATCCTGTATATAGGATTAATAGTCGTGATCCTACTACTCGCTACTCAAATGTCACCGTCAAATTGATCAAGCAATCATCTATTCCAGCGGATGCAGCGAAGACTCTCCTTCCAGGGGATGCTATTCCTCCGAGACTCTATGGTCTTCCTAAAATACATAAAGAAGATGTTCCTCTTAGACCTATTGTTAGTACGATTGGTTCTCCTACATATGCCCTTTCCAAATACTTAGGTAGACTACTTCAGCCGCTTCTGGGTAACACGCCTTCGTACATTAAGGATTCCACACACTTCGTGGAAAAGTTGAAAGCTATAACACTTCAGCCGGGTGATATCCTAGTGAGTCTCTACGTGGTGTCTCTGTTTACGAGAGTACCTATTGATGGTGTTATGTCTCTCATTAATGGCTTTTTTCCTGAAGACATCACAAGGCTTTTTTATCACTGCATGACCTCCTCCTACTTTCTATGGAATGGGAATTTTTATGAGCAGACTGATGGTGTGGCCATGGGTAGTCCTCTCTCTCCTGTTGTGGCTAATTTCTTCATGGAGAACTTTGAAGAGAAAGCTTTGTCGTCGGCTCCTTTCAAACCGAAGATCTGGTGGCGTTATGTGGATGACACGTTCGTTGTTTGGACGGAAGGTGAGGAAAATCTTAGCCATTTCCTGGATCACCTTAATCTCCAGCACCCTTCTATTTGTTTCACCATGGAAAAGGAATCTGACGGCAAAATACCGTTTTTAGATGTTCTCGTCACCAAGAAAGAGGATGGATCTTTAGGACACAGCGTTTTTCGTAAGCCAACACACACCAATAGATATCTCCACGCAAGTTCTCACCATCACCCTGCCCAGAAACATGGTATCCTTACAACTCTAACTACCCGGGCTAGGAGGATTTGTGAAGTGTCTTCTTTACAAGAAGAAATTAATACCTTGCGAACCACCTTTGAGAGCAACGGTTATAGCAAGGCTTTGATCTCTACGGTTCTGAAACCAACAAATAATAATAGGACGTCAGTTGAGAAAAGAGATGTAAGAGGAACTGCTTACCTACCTTACATACATAACACGACGGATCGTATTGCTAAAATCCTACGTCGGTACAACATACGGACTGTATTTGGAACTTCTGTTAAGATTAGGCAACTCCTGCGACCAACTAAGGACAGTTTGCCTAAATTGCAACAACCGGGTATCTACAGAGTTCCCTGTACTTGTGGCAAGGTTTACATCGGGCAGACTTCGAGAACAATATGCACTCGCATTAAGGAACATAATAGATGTATCAGGCTCATTCAACCTGATAAATCAGCTGTTGCCGATCATGCATTAACACCTGGCCATGATGTCATGTTCCAAGGAGTGGATGTTCTTGCCCGTATAAAGCAATATCGTCCCAGAATCATCAGGGAGGCGGTTGAAATACGTAAACACCCAGATAATTTCAACCGCGACACCGGCTACAATCTCAGTGAATCCTGGCTACCTATTATCAGAACCCTGAGAAAGTAATTCACTGCTGCTTTCCGTTGTCCCTAACATGGGGCTATAATGGCGTCCATCTTTGGGCACCTTCTATATGTTCTTTGTTGCTTTCTCTTAGCAATCATTGTCGTATTCCAGATTATTCCTGACGAAGAAAGGCATGGTTTCTTTCGAAACGCGTCGAGTTTTAATATAATAAACACGGCATAAGCCCAAAATTCAACATTATGAATGATTATAGTCATTGCGTTGTTCACGGCTTTCTTGAGTCTGTGTCTGCTGTGGCGTCTGGCACACTTTGTCCACAGTTGTCAAGTTCACATGTCGCTCTTCACGCCTGTCAGCCTTCTGCTGACGGTGTGTCGGAAACTGTTCGGTGTTGGCGTCCAATCGTCGCAAGATTTGATCGCCCTGCTGAAAAGTGGATGCTCCTGCAGCGATCAATACAATTTGCACGTCTGCAGGGTATTGCCAAACGATGGTGTTTACCAGGTCTTGCTCTGACAGTGGGGGTTGTAAACAACGAAGTTTCGCAAGCTGGGTTGCGAAGTAGTTCGCATAGCGCGTCGGAGTGTTTGAGCTGTATCGGCGAGTGTACATCTCAGCTCTGATACTCTGCTGGATGTCGCTTGACCAGTAAGTCCTCAGCAAGGCTTCTCTAAAGTCTTGGTAGCCTACAAATGAGTAACGGAAGGCCCTGAACCAAGTGCTGGCTTGCCCCTCAAGCAAACGCTCAATGACTCGGAGTTCTCTCTCCGGAGTTACCATTGTGTCTCTTAAGTAGCTCTCCACATTCGCCAAAAATTCAACTGGAGTGATGCCACTTCCAGTGCCTGAGAATCGAGCTGGTTGCTCTTCTCGCGAACGGATGATAGTCACGTTCCCCTGCGTGTGCGCGGGTCTGAACGAATTCGGCATATAGTTATGCGTTGGCGTACTCGTCTCTTGACTCTGTCGATTAGGTGCGGGTTGAAAAGGATGTGCGACTAAGTTTAACGCTTGACTCTGCGCTGAACCGGTAAATTGAGATGGTTGCGGTTCTATGGGTGCACTCGGTTGAAAATGTACAGGCATTATCCCTGCGGATTGCGATCCTGGTGTTGCCTGAGAGTCTCCCATCTGTGAGGGTAAATGTGTCTCTCTTGGATGCGTCTCCAGTCGGTCGAGACGTCTCTCGATAACTTCGAGCCCTGGGATAGTCTTAGCTGCGACCTTATTCCCCGGATCGTTGAGCTGCAATTCTATTCTTTCAACTTTGCCTTTGAGATTGGTGTCGACTTCGCGAATAGCCGTCCTTAAGTTGTAACTGAGGTCTAACCTCTCGGTTATCGCGACTTCCTCGAATCGTTTCTGTAGGGAGTCGATTTCTTCCTCGACTTTTGACATGTTGTCCTGGATCCAACGTCATCTTTGACCTCGGCTACCTTTGCCTCCATAGTGGTCTTATGTTCATTGAGGTCACCCCTCAACAGCATGAATTCGATCTTATTCTCCTCTCGATGAACATCAATCGTTTCACGTAGCCCTGTTACTGTCTCAGTTAATTCCGTAATATTCTTTCTGTTGGTGTTCAACTCGTCCTTGACCTCGATCATACCATCGACGATCGTCTTGACGTTGTTGTTGACTGCGTTCGCTGCACCTCTCATCAGTATGAGTCCTATATTCATGGTCGGCATGTCCTTCTTGACGTTATCCATGAATCCCTCGACGTGAGTTAAACGAGTCCCAAATTCTTCTCGAGTATGCTCCAAGTCGGCCCTCATATCAATCTGGACTCTGTTAATCGTTGTCTGGATCTGAGCGGTGTGCTCCTCTAATCGGGTCTGCACGTCCTCCCTAGCTCTATTCATCTGATCAGTTAAACTATCGATACGCTGGTTAGCTTCCTGATGGTGTCGTATAACATCAACTCTAACAGCTGCTAAACCTGCCGTAAGATCATTCCTGGCCTCTACTCTATAAGCGTCCATGTCTGCCCTGGCCTGCGTTAGATCAGCCATAACATTATTGATTTCATCTCTTACATGGTCCACATGACCACTTACAATATTTATCGATCGGGTGTTAACCTCTAAATCCTGTCTCACATTGTTAATTGACTGGGTTTTAACTTCTAAATCCTGTCCAACTTGGTCCACATGACCACTTACAGTGTTGTCAGCTTGGGTATTCTCACCTAAGTCACCCCTTTCAGTACCTAAGTCAGCAGTAATCTGCTGGAGATTGGCATTGACACCTGCCATCATCTCCCCAAACACACGACGAATCGTTTCCTCATCCATGACAAGACAATTATTTGAGAAAGAGAGGGATCAATCTCTAATGGAACTTACAGCTATGATTAGTTACTTGGTGGTATAAAGCTTGATTCAGTTAAATAAACATCACGAGTACAGCTGGAGTATGCAAACTAAGTACTTCTACATTTACAAAGACAACGGCGAGCAAAGCAAAGCATTACATTTACTCAGGATGAGGCATCATCAAAGAAAATCCTCTCCATCATTTATCTAACACAAAAGCCTCACCCCACGGACTTGTATCAAACATGAATGCCATGCGGTTAATTGATCTGCAGTACGACTTTCTAAGTTCGTCCCAGTCCGGTCAATTTACCATTAATCAACATTAAGATCCTCTTAAATAACATGGAACTGACGGTCACCACGTTAACGTCGGCACATGAGTTGGGCGCCAATTAAAGTGTAATGTAGTGTATGAGCCCGTCAGAGGAGCTGCCAGGATAGCCAACAACCGCAATGACTTCCCTAACATCTCATCCGCCGGACCTAACTGCCGGGAGGATCAGGTAAACTTCCAAATAGGCCAAAGCGGCACGAGAAACTGTAGTCCACGGGGATCGTGGTACATGGTAACGAAGGTCATAGTCTGCCTAAGGAAAGGTTCACCTTAAAAGCTAGACTGAGAAAAGAAACATCCAGACTTATGTAAAACACCGTGAAAATTTATTATAAACTTTGCAAACCCCTAGCCTAGTTCAGAGGGTTTCTATCGGCTAATCCGCAAGCTAATAAATAATTAAAAATAAAGAGCAGGTCCCTACCTGAGAAGTTACAGTAAACCCTCGCGAAAGATCTGTCTCACAATAATAAAGCAACAACAGCAACACTAGGAAAATGGTACGACGCAAATCCCTAGGTCAAGTTACAAGATCAAGCTAATATCGGAATTTACATATAACAGGGTAGCAAAACAAATCTAAGTTAGGATGATACCATCTCCACATTTACATTTAACGTTAATTCATCTAGCTAAGTCCTATCAATTAATAACAAAATTTACGGCGGTGACGTCCGTAATATCAAACAATTACATTCAAAGCTAAGTGACCAGCCATAAAAAAACATCTAAGTCATTCTTATAATCTAAGTGCTAATCAGCACACAAAAGGGTAACATAGAGGATTCATACTCTTTTACATCATTAAGTAAATAAATAGGAGACCACAGTTTTATTCAAATGCCTGCCTACACCTTGGTTTACTGTTTGTAAGCCATAGTCATCTAATGTGTGTAATTACGGTGACGACTGCGTAGTAAAGACTACGTCTAACATCGTATGGCCTGCGCTCCACCAGCTACAAACTCAAGGTTCGAGCAAGCTTCAGTCGCAACAAAAACAAGTGTCAGCTGTCCTCAAGTCATTTCCTCAAGGAAATACCTTCATTAGCACGGCAATGTCAGCAGGTTCCAAATGCAAATGAACAAGGTTAAGCAGAAAGAATTCGTTAGTTAGCTTTTGTTTACCAAAATTATGCGTTTTATTATTAAGATGTCGGTTTAGTTTATCGTTTGTTTATGGCGAATAATACTGACAAGCCTGGGCACGAAGCATCTCCCTGAGATCATCTCTGCCCAAAAGCCTCGACTCAAAAGTCGGAATACAATCAACGAGCAATAACAACTCGGACACATAATAACACAAGTTACCAGCGGCGCACAGCTCGCGTTCAATAACTCTGGGATGGGCCTGGACACAATCAGTTACCCTCCCTAAATATCTGGTCAACGGGAACAGTCCCGGACATGGTACACACAATACCATCATACATGAAAAACCTCCCTAGCGGGGCTAACCTACAACGTACTATAGGAACCTGACATAACTGTACTCGTCAAAACAACGGTACACGCAACAGCGTTTAACTAACAAATGACAATCTACAGAACATATGATCAGATACAAGAATGGACACTGGGTTTCATAAGCTATAACTGCAATGAAAGGGAAAGTGAATGCTAAAATCATTCTGTCCTCTGATAACATCAGTCTGTCTCACTTAGAAGCATGCCCTCTCACACGGGCGCTGAGTAGAATACACTAAACCTGTTCGTGTCGCCGCAGGCTACAAGATTCCTGCGCTGATAGGCGCAACACACTAACTAGGCCGGCAATTTAAGCAAGATAATAACTGTACAACTGGCCTCATAATAATACCTTTACCATAGGTTATAAATCTCGAAGAATATGTGCATAAAAAGCACGCTATAAATCTGAATACAATCATATAACTCTGTCTTTCACATCAATGACGTTTAAAAGGTAGCAATGTCACTCATTGCTGGAGCTCTCTGCTCTCAAAGATAAAATACTCTATTTCTGACTTGTATCAAACATCAAATAAACACGTGTCATCACACATGACACAACAAAATAATAATACGCAAACTCCACTCTCTGCTGGATCTGCTTAATGATACGTTGGGAACTGGCTTCGATGCTAGACAACAAAGAAACCTCCCGATTACTTATAAGGTCCACACTTGACCTGGATGGCTTCTGAGCTCATCTCTAATGAAATATAATGCAGTTACAAAACTGGTAATTACAGTCGATTACCCAAATGACACGACTGCTCTAACGAAGTCAGGGGTGTAACATAGACTGGCTGCAAAAAATGCAGTTAAAGAAATATAACCATGGCATCAGATTGCCATAACTAAAGTCTGCAAAGACTTGAAAAAAAATCACCCCAGATAGGGTTAAACAAAGTAGCCTCAAAATGACTGCAGTCACGTTTAGCAATAGACAGAAATTGGCGTTCTACGACGTCCATCAAGCTGCACCAGGGTTGACCAAAATGTCAGACCCAAGGGTGACTCACAATCACTGCAAATAAATGACATCTAATTAGACTAATTACATTCTCTACCTATGAAATGGCTGTCACTAAGTTCGGTTGGTTCACAAACTACACTAATCTAACTATACCACCAGAAACTAGAACAAGGAAGGGTGTACAAAACTCACGATATGAAGGAGCCCACACTTAGCTCTCTGTCTAACGACAAGGGTTGAACAAAGCACCTCTGGCTTTCAGGATTGGCATCGTCCTCATCAGAACTTCCATCTGGACTCTCCCAAAGACCAGGGTTCGGTCTGTCCCTGTAGTTGACCTCGTGAATGGACTGGACATGCCTAGGAAAGGCATCCTCGGTTCCTTCCTTCTCGTTCGATGTTCTAGAAGTTCCATAATCAAGCTGGTCCCATCCGAGACATCTCCCTCACACCATAATGGTATTAGCCCATGGTCTCGGCCTCAAGCATGGTGTTGAAAAAGTTGACCACGTGGGCGGTAGAATAAGACTTGTAGTAGTTCATTATTATCACTTGAAAATTACAGTATTCGTCGTAGATATCACAGGCTTTAAATATAACTGGTAACACAGCCTTTACACTTTGCAGATGCAAATGATAAATGGCCATGCACTGTTCTGCGGTTCCACACGTGTACAGACGCTACTTTTTCTATCACGTGGCATCCGTGAAATGGGCGTCGTTTTATTATAAATAAATTCACCGTAGCAATTTGTGTATAATGTACCCTTATAATCACACTTGTTTAAAGTAATAATCTCACATTTACCTGTATATTTCCGCACCAGGCTCTCGGCCCTCCACAAACACGTGGGTGTAAAAATGTGGTGCTACAGTAATGTCGTAAATTTCACAATACTTGCCAAATAATTCACTACACAATTCGTGTTGATCACTGCACATCAACAACAGTGATTCGTAGTTCAATTATGCTCGATGGCACCTGATATTGATTTCCACGCTGAAAAGCGGACTGTTTGCCACGTCTTATGCGACGGATATAATAACACGCCTACACAGGGCGGATTCTCCAGACGTAGTGCAAGGAACTGCGTTCCTCGTGGAAGCAAGTCGTCAAAACTAAGTCGTTGAGCGACTACTTACATTCCTATTTGCGTGTCTGCAATGATATTACCTTACCTTAAAGTGAAAAAACATTCTCCAAAATGTTTCAATAATACTGAATGACGAAATGGAATATTCTGAGTCTCGTAGAAAGATAAAATTGATTAATAAGACCTCAGATAAATAATTAGCAGACTTCACCAAAGTCAAAAGTGCGATTCTCCGCTACTTCAAAGAGAATTGTATAAGCTCTCAGCTTCTCGTAGCTTTCTGGGTGTGTTCAAAGGTAGTACATCCCATCATAAATGTGGTGTCGTGAAAAATATCACATGAACCTTAGCTCAGCGGGTTCAGTACACACAAGAAAGTGCTGGTGATCGTCTGATAACGTGTACCGCAGAGCCACTAAGATGGCACAGAGCTCCGCTGTGTACACGCCGCAGGCCTCGGGAAGTGAAAAGAGAAACCGACGATCCTCAACTACAAAGGCACAGCCTACTTTCTCGTTTACCCTCGAACCGTCCGTGAATAGAAGCCCTGATCCCGGATACCGGCTCACCACGGACTGGAACAGCCTCCGATGGACGGAGGAGTCCGTGTCCGACTTGGGGCCGGTGTGCAGATCCAGGATGATGTCAGGGCGAGAGACCATCCACGGAGGGCCTTGCTAGGTACTCAGACGATACAGGAGACAGAGGGAAATCGGAAGTGACGGTATAAGCCATCCAAGCGAATCCCCGCCGGCCGAGTGGCTCTGGTAAGGGCATCATACAACCGGCGATTCGGATTGGTGAACAAACATGGATAGCTCGGATGAAGTGGCATCTGTCGAATAGTTACAGCATAGGCCAGCAGTACTTGTTGGCGCCTCAGGCGTAAAGGAGGTACGCCAGCCTCGGCGAGCAAGCTGACGACTGGGCTCGTCCGAAAGGCACCCTTCTTCAGCTGACAGACAGGCGTTGTACCGTGTAAATAAATTCGCGTTTACACGTTGTAATTCTCCTTCCGGAATGAGGGATATCTGCTACCGTATATTGTTCTCCAACTCCACTACAGCACGGGGATTAGACAGATATATTATTATTTTCTAGCTACCCCGCATTAAAAAAACACGCTGGGTTAAATCCGGGCTTCGAGGCGAACTGCGGTCTCCAACGGCACCTTAACACCAGGAAATACCTGTTGAAATGCTCTGCGAGTAAAACTAACAGAATCGCTCAAACGTAATGCAAAAAATAAAAATAAGGTCTAGATTCTCAGCGGGCGAATAACAGTATGCCACATTCCTCATCACTCTAATTTTAACTTTGGAAGTTACATTGTTATATTATGTAGCTACTCCTCTACCACCCGGCGTGTTTACTGTAATTAATCGAAGCATGGACCTAAGCCCTTTGGATGTTTAATTGTGGGGTAATTTAAAATACAAAGTACAGATCAATTTCCCGTACTCCAGTGGAGCTGGAGAACAATATACGGCAGCAGATATCCCTCACAACAGAAGGGAATTACAACGTGTAAACGCTAATTTATTTACACGATACAACGCCTGCCTGTCTGCTCAAGGAGAACATTTTAAGCATCTTCTAACTAGTTTAAATAGGAACGATTGAATTAGAATCATAAGTAAGAAAATTTAGACAAAGATAAGTCGATAGATCACAGGTTAACGTACTTAAACTACATTAATAATAACGCAACAACTATAGAAGTACAGTACTTCAAACCAACTGAGACATAATATCTGTAAATAACTTTTGTAATCCAGGTATTTTATATACTGCATATGTGTGCATAGGAAGAGGAATACAAAAACATCGTACCTTTTCTAAGTGAGCAGGATCTGATGAAGATGGCCTGGCGATCGAAACTTGTCATCCAATGAAGTCCCCCCTCATTTTGTACATAAAAGTGTGTTACTCTGCGATACACAGCCTATATCATGTAACTAGCGACCCGACCCGGCATATTTAACGGTTTACCCAGCCTAAGCTTAAAACGCATATTTTTTTCGATTTCGATTTCAATGAACTACGACCTAGATCTGTTTTACGTCTCGGCATGATGGGTTTAAATCACTGACTGGACTATTCATTACGGAATATTATTATGGAGATAGCATGTGCAACGAATCCTTGTCAAACGTAATGAAACACAAACCCCCTTCCGTCCAATCTAAACTTGATTGTGTATTCTGCGGAACGAAGCATGTGACTGGGGTGATAAGCTCTCTCACTAGCTAGCTCGTAAACTGCCTCCGAAACTAGTTATTGAATGGAGATTGTTGGAAGAAATGGAAACGTAAAACACTTATAGTGGGCGATGTATTGAAGATAGAGATACGCTGTCCTGCACTTTTTTGTAGAACTTTTCATGCTGAACAATATTCTTACACTCATAGTATATAGATATGTTTAACGGTTTACCTAGCGTAAGCTTAAAAGGCGCACGGACGGTAGGTTGTTTTTCGATTCGATTCTCTGAAATCATTACAGCTCGAAGTAGGGGAGTGAGGCGGTTTCTAACTCCCCCCACCACTACTCCCAATGCGAGCCGATAATTCCCGAAACCGTTGTCGGAGATTCACGAATAAAGTGTCGTTGGACTCGGGATGACGGGGGCTTTGCTATGGACCACTCGTTATATTTTTGAATTTTTTTTTGTTTTTTTCGTTTTCGAAAATAGGCTATAGCTTGAAAACCAAACAGGATAGAACGTTGTGCCATGGCTCAAACGAATGGTCTTTATGAGCTTTATTTTTTGTAATAAAACTTTTTTATTTTTTATATTGTTTTGAAAACACTCGAATTTTGAAAATCCTATATTTTGAAAACTAGGAACTCTACAAAAAAAAATGTTTAATATAAATCAATGATCCTTACCTCCTCTACCCCCAAAATAAATTTCAAGTCTCTAGGATGAAAACCTGTAGTAGTGTGGTAAGGAGAGAGCTGTTCCACTTAGCAAGTGGTGAGCCCCTGCGACCTTGGAATGGAAGGAGTGATGCTAGGAGGGCGTGCTTGGATTCGTTTTTTTCGTCTCGTCGTGCTCTTTACGGGAATGTCGGTGTCGAAAATGTGAAAATCTGGAAACACAGTCTTTTTGGGGTAAAAACGTGATTTTAGACTTTTTGCTATATCTCACGAACCAATAACGCTAGAGGCGTGTTCGACAGGTCCAAGGACTCGGGGTAACGTCCTCTCTCCTATGGACCACTCGTTATAATTTTTAATAAAATTGGAAACTCGATTTTGGGGTAAACACGTGTTTTTTGTGATTTTGTCGATATCTCACGAAGCAATAACGCTAGAGGCATGTACGACGGGTCCAAGGATTCGGGCAGACGTCCTCTTTGCTATGAACTACTCGTTGTAATTTTAAAAAATTTTGGAAACGCGATTTTGGGGTAAACACGTGTTTTTTGTGATTTTTGCCGATATTTCACGAACCAATAACGCTAGAGACGTGTACGAGGTGTCCTAGGACTCGGGCTAACGCCCCCTTTCAAATGTGGTAGATATTTTTTTTCCAAAAAGATAATTCACAAAGGGCCTAACGCCATACATGTTGAAATAACGTTTTCTTTTTCTTTGCCTGTTTATAATGTCCATGAAGCGTGGCGGTTGAGAGAGAGACGATACGGCTGGGTGTGTGTGTGTTTCAACGAACCTGTCGCTGACCACGGTGGCTGTGTTCAATAGATCAATCGCTATTTCGACGGGTCGGTGTATGACAGAGCGAGGGTGCGTTTTCTGATATTTTACCTTTAACGTGTAAACGGTGATGAGAACTAGGTTCTATGTTGGTCGAAGCGAGTAGAGAAAATAAACTTGCCGACGAGCAGGAAGTGAATGTCATTTGAGCTTATGGAAAGGCGTTGATCTGATTTGACAACAGGTGCAATGGAAAAATGATCATCGTGGTGGCAGGGAAGTGCGAAAGGCGTGCACACATGTGTGAAACCACAGGCATGCTAAACCAGTGACATCCTGTCTTGCTTCGTACGTGACAAAATGCAAGTTGACGTGAAATTTGATCTACCGCAGGTGTTCGCTTGGGACGTTATCTATCTACATGCGCGATAACTGTTAACAAGTCACATCCTGTTTTGCTGCGTACGTGACAAAATGCAAGTTCATGTGAAATTTGATTCGCCACAGGTGTTCGCCTGGGACGTTAGCTGTCCACGTGACCGATAACAGAATGTTCAAAGCGTGGGAAAAAATGATTATACATGCAACGTAGCATATATAAAGACATGTCGTTATCATTTCCACTCTCACTTGGGTGGACTACCTTTGAACACACTGCGTTGCATGAAACCCCTGGTCTTGTTTAACAGTTTTGGTGTTGGTGGAAAATACTTAACCTTGTTGTGGGGTAGGTATTTATTTATATATTTATTCATTTATACATTTATTGATTAATATATATATATATTTACAAGCAATTATTTATTGATTAAGTAATTAATGATTTTATTTATTTGTTTGCAGATAACCGGCATACCTTACATGTCTGAGGGAGAAGAAACCACTGCACGTTTGAGCCCACTAGAAGGGAAGAGTAACAAGTCACTGCAAGTAAAGGTGAGATGATTTTTTTAAACTAACTTGTTTCATTTTTTGTTTTATGTTTTATTTTATGAAATGTATGTATTAACCTGAATTTAGGTATTTATAGCGGTCTATTTTATTTATTTTTAGAAACTTGGAAAGAATAGCCTTACCGCCGTAGCAGTCGCTGAAAAAAAACAGAAACGCACTAAAGCGAAACCACTGCCAAAGAGTGAACTGTTTAAAACTCAGGTAAGTCCAACTTAAAAATGCTATTCCATTTTACCACTACTGAAAACTCGTAGACAAAAAAAATTCATTACCTGTACATGACTGGGACAATGATTGCTTTCTTGATTAATGGCTATGGTGTTGTTGTTGACTGGGAAAAGTACAAGGCCATGTTGGATTTTCTAAAAATAAAAACAATAAATTTAATTTATGGGTGGTTCCCTATGGACTCAACGAATATCCACAGGTTTGAACATGATAATGTGAACAAAATGACATGACATTCATTTTTGTTTATATATTGGTTAAAGGGAGGGTGGGGGAATGTAAATGACTGTAGCTTTATAAAAAAGAAAATAAGTACATGGGTTACTGTTAGTGCCAACATACAGTTTATTTTTAATGGTGTTTTGATATATTAATGCCAATTAACGTTAACGTTTTATTTACAAGTATTGATTGATTGATTGATTGAGTGATGGGTTATTTTGTTTGCTTTTAGGTGTCGTCATGTGCCATTAACGTAATGAACAGACAGTGAACAAGCATGCATTATGCTTTAAAGTACTCTGTGCAATGTTAATAACTTACAATAAGAAAAAGTTTTATTATAACACATGGCGTTAGTACCAAATACAACAAGTGAGCAAGTTGGTTTACCACGTGGGTTAAATTTAAAATCAGAACATGATCGATGGTTAACATTTGAATCCTGGCCTGTAGGCTTTTTGTCGACGCATGAACTTGCAAAAGCCGGTTTTTTTTTACTTGAACCGAGAAGATGTGGTGCGCTGTGTGTTTTGTCGTATTGAACTTTCACACTGGGAAGAAGGGGATGATCCCTTTAGAGACCATTTGCGATGGTCTCCTCACTGTCCTTACATGCTTGGAAAGCAAGTGAGTAACCTACCCGTGCATTCATTTTACCGAACCACAAGGCCTTTGGCCGCTACTTACGTTGCTGAATCACAAATAAATAATAATAATAATGATGTATTACCAGCCAACGGAAGTGTCGATATATGTGGTCCATATGCCATAGACAGTGTTGAATTGGCGTGTGCTTTTGAAAAATTGGGAGTTTGCAAGACTAAAGCACTAGCACACTCAGAGTACAGCTCTGTTGAAAAACGTTTCGAATCTTATAAAAATGTTTGGCCATTAATATTAAAACACCTTACCAAACAGCTAAGTGAAGCTGGATTTTTTTATACTGGTGAAGGGGATAAAACAATATGTTTTTATTGTGGATTTGCTTTAAAGGATTGGCAAATGACTGATGACCCTTTTGTGCAACACGCTCGTTGGTTACCAAACTGTAAATACATGGTGTTGCTTAAAGGTCAGGAATTTGTGAACACTATTCGTAAAGAAAAAGTGATTGCAGCACAAGACATAAAAGTGCCTTTAGAGTTAGAGCACGCGGAGCAAATACATAAGGCTGAAAGAAAAGACTTGTCTCACGAACAGATACAAAAGTGTGACCAACAATTATGTAAAATTTGTTATCAAGAAGAACTAGGTGTTGTATTTTTACCCTGTGGACACATGATAGCCTGTGTCAAGTGTGCATTAGAACTTAACACTTGTGCTATATGCAGAAAAGTAGTATCTGCAACAGTTAGGGCATTTCTTGCATAACTAGTATAATTTATTCGCCATGGATAGTGCAAAATCCCTAATTGCACAATATTATTAAAGCTGTTTTCGAGTGTAATAGATATGCTTTTGTTTTGTTTATAGACTACTACAATGAATGTTTTGAATGCTGTGGGACAATCATGTGGCTTAGAGACAAAGAAGCTCAGCGAATTGCCAACGCATATTCCATTCCGCATTATCAAGATTCGGAAATTGAAAACAGCATATGGTGATCGTGTACTTTGTGTATGTGAAAACTTTGAGACATTTCTGCCTATACGGTTTAATGATATGTCGGAGAGTGTTTTTGATGAAGTCAATAATGCTGTGCAACCTGTACACTTAATTTATGAAGGTTTTAAAAACAATAGGTGCATGGTTCGTTTTAATTAAATAAATAAATAATGTGAAATAATAATGGAAAATATAAGTAATGACAATATACTGAAAAAGAAAGAAAATATGTGTATAGAATAGTAATGTTTTAGTGTTTAGTGTTGTCTTTAAAAATATTATGATGAAACCAAAAAAAATGTATATAAAGTTTGTAAATAAATGCAAAATGATGTTACAATGCTGTTTTATTTTATACAAAGTTAATATATTTAACATTGCAGAGTATACATGATTATGACAATAAATGCACACTGAATACAAGCCTTTCTCACTTTACAATAGTCTGTTATAGTTTTAAACACAAGGCTTGTTGTAGATCATTTTCTAGCAATGTCCATTCAATGTTGTTTTCGAAAAGTGGGGAAGCCGCAATGCTTGTATTGACATAAAAACCTTATGGTTATTACTATTTAGTCACTTTGATCCCCTTGCAGATCAAGAGCAGATGACCTAGTTGTTCCACTCTTTAAAACGACAACACTAACACTACCTCTTGCATAGTTTGTGATGTTGATGGCTCTTGCGACGTGGAAGATGGATTAAAAATAACTTTGAGAACAGGGGTTAAACGTTGATCATTAAACAATGCACTATTTTGAGTAGCAATATGGTTTTCTTGATTTTTTGTCGACGGCAACTGTGTTTCATGCGGTACACTACATTGATGATCACTGACACTTAAAACCTCACTATTTTTACTTTTTAGGTCACCGCGACAATGTTTGGAACGTTGCTTTGAACAACGCCAAATAACAGTTCCATTTTTATTGGTTCGTTTCACAATATATGAATATCCTTTATAGTATGCGTAAGGCTTACCATACCTAGTCACTGATACTTCCATATCAACTGTCAAGCATAGACTAAGCTCTAGTAAAGTCAACTTGGTAATAAGAATACTAGTTTAATGTGAGAGCAAATATGGATCCAAAGAGTTCAGGTAAAAGTGAAAGCAAATAAGCAAATATTAGAAACAAGAGTTGGGGTGAAAGTGGTCGCAAAGTGGTAGACCCATTACACAATAATTTCAGCACGACGAAGCTCTTGTTCAATTTCTTTGATTTCCCAATCGTGACCAGTATGGCCAGCTTGACGTGAGGCATGCAACAACTGTAGCCGCTGGACGAGCTTATTGGGATTGTTCCAGTATACAAATTTAACAAATGATTTTTTAGGTGTAAACAAAGCATTACCATTATCATGATCATTATCATTATCATCATCATCATCTTCATTATAATCATCATGATCACCATTATCATCATGACCATCATCACTGTTACTATATAGTCCTTTTTGATCCTCTTGCAATACCACTTTATTTATAGTCTGAGTTGATTTTGATAGTGTTGAAGGTTTCTTGGACGTTGACAACTGTCCTAACATGACGTTTTGAGGACATGATAAGTCCTTTTGAACAAACACTGCACTATCTTTAGCTGCAATATCGTTTTCTTGAACTTGCTTTTTAGCATTTTGATAATTGTTTGTAAACAGTAAGCGTGGTTCGTTTCGAGCACTACATTGATGAACACTCACACTTAAAACCTTTCCATTTTTACTTTTCAGATTGCCTCGACATTTTGTTGACCTCTCTTTTGAGCATCGCCAGAATATTATTCCATTCACATTCTGGCGATTATAGTTATAGGAGTAGCCTTGATAGAGTGCACGTAGCCTACCTTTGTTGGTTGTAATAAGTTCCATAGTAGTAACTGACCTGTCAGTACGATGTTCACACTACAAAGGTTACAATTGTTTTGCTGATGGAGTGACCTACCATAAGCTTATATATTGGCTTATGTGTTGGCTTTTTGTGTTGACTTTTTGTGTTGGCTTTTCGTGTTGGCTTTTCGTGTTGGCTTTTGTGTTGGCTTATGTGTTGGCTTTTCATGTTGGCTTTTTGTGTTGCCTTATGTGTTGGCTTTTTGTGTTGGCTTTTTGTGTTGGCTTTTCATGTTGGCTTTTTGTGTTGCCTTATGTGTTGGCTTTTTGTGTTGGCTTTTCATGTTGGCTTTTCGTGTTGGCTTATGTGTTGGCTTTTTGTGTTGGCTTTTTGTGTTGGCTTTTCGTGTTGGCTTTTCGTGTTGGCTTTTGTGTTGGCTTATGTGTTGGCTTTTCATGTTGGCTTTTTGTGTTGGCTTATGTGTTGGCTTTTTGTGTTGGCTTTTTGTGTTGGCTTTTCATGTTGGCTTTTCGTGTTGGCTTATGTGTTGGCTTTTTGTGTTGGCTTTTCGTGTTGGCTTTTCGTGTTGGCTTTTCGTGTTGGCTTTTCGTGTTGGCATTTCGTGTTGGCTTTTGTGTTGGCTTTTCGTGTTGGCTTTTTGTGTTGGCATTTCGTGTTGGCATTTCGTGTTGGCTTTTCGTGTTGGCTTTTCGTGTTGGCTTTTTTTGTATTGGCCTTTCGTGTTGGCTTTTTGTATTGGCTTTTCGTGTTGGCTTTTTGTGTTGGCTTTAGTATTGGCTTTTGTATTGGCTTATTTGACAAGTTATTTGTGTCAATGTATTTAGTGGATTTTTTCTTGGTGTTGGAAAGTAGTTGAAAGAGAGGGAATATTTAAAGACTTAACCTCAGCTCACTAACCTAACCTAACCTAACCTTTCAACTCTCAGATGTTAATTAAATTCTGTGTATAGTCGAGTTGGAGCCCAAGACCTCAGGGGTAAAAAAACAATTATTTTTGACGACTTATTTTGGTAACTTATTTTAATGGCTAACCTAACTTTACCTAACCTAACCTAACCTAACCTCAGCTCACTTTGGATATTACTAGTAAGTGTTCATATCCTCTGCTAGGTAGCATGCTAGTAGTACAGGTAGTGCTCATATTTACCGCTAGATAGCGGAAACATACTTTGCATGTTGCATGTGACACTTGCGAAGTTTGACCACATGCAAGACGTGCTTGTATAAGTTCTCTATTTAAACTCAATATACAATTAACCACTAAATGTTCAGAACTAACATGTATAGCCATGTTTAGGGTATATAGGAGACCCTTAGCAAGAAAGGCTGTCTAACCCACGAGTGTACAGCCTTGTCATACGCAGTAAGCACCTGTTGGCTTTCTCAAATTGTTGTTGTTGTTGTTTTCTGCCAACAGGTGCTTACTGCGTATGACAAGGCTGTACACTCGTGGGTTAGACAGCCTTTCTTGCTAAGGGTCTCCTATATACCCTAAACATGGCTATACATGTTAGTTCTGAACATTTAGTGGTTAATTGTATATTGAGTTTAAATAGAGAACTTATACAAGCACGTCTTGCATGTGGTTAAACTTCGCAAGTGTCACATGCAACATGCAAAGTATGTTTCCGCTATCTAGCGGTAAATATGAGCACTACCTGTACTACTAGCATGCTACCTAGCAGAGGATATGAACACTTACTAGTAATATCCAAAGTGAGCTGAGGTTAGGTTAGGTTAGGTTAGGTAAAGTTAGGTTAGCCATTAAAATAAGTTACCAAAATAAGTCGTCAAAAATAATTGTTTTTTTACCCCTGAGGTCTTGGGCTCCAACTCGACTATACACAGAATTTAATTAACATCTGAGAGTTGAAAGGTTAGGTTAGGTTAGGTTAGTGAGCTGAGGTTAAGTCTTTAAATATTCCCTCTCTTTCAACTACTTTCCAACACCAAGAAAAAATCCACTAAATACATTGACACAAATAACTTGTCAAATAAGCCAATACAAAAGCCAATACTAAAGCCAACACAAAAAGCCAACACGAAAAGCCAATACAAAAAGCCAACACGAAAGGCCAATACAAAAAAAGCCAACACGAAAAGCCAACACGAAAAGCCAACACGAAATGCCAACACGAAAAGCCAACACAAAAAGCCAACACGAAAAGCCAACACGAAAAGCCAACACAAAAGCCAACACGAAATGCCAACACGAAAAGCCAACACGAAAAGCCAACACGAAAAGCCAACATGAAAAGCCAACACAAAAAGCCAACACAAAAAGCCAACACATAAGCCAACACGAAAAGCCAACACAAAAAGCCAACACAAAAAGCCAACACATAAGCCAACACAAAAAGCCAACATGAAAAGCCAACACATAAGCCAACACAAAAGCCAACACGAAAAGCCAACACGAAAAGCCAACACAAAAAGCCAACACAAAAAGCCAACACATAAGCCAACACGAAAAGCCAACATGAAAAGCCAACACAAAAAGCCAACACAAAAAGCCAACACATAAGGCAACACAAAAAGCCAACATGAAAAGCCAACACAAAAAGCCAACACAAAAAGCCAACACATAAGGCAACACAAAAAGCCAACATGAAAAGCCAACACATAAGCCAACACAAAAGCCAACACGAAAAGCCAACACGAAAAGCCAACACAAAAAGTCAACACAAAAAGCCAACACATAAGCCAATATATAAGCTTATGGTAGGTCACTCCATCAGCAAAACAATTGTAACCTTTGTAGTGTGAACATCGTACTGACAGGTCAGTTACTACTATGGAACTTATTACAACCAACAAAGGTAGGCTACGTGCACTCTATCAAGGCTACTCCTATAACTATAATCGCCAGAATGTGAATGGAATAATATTCTGGCGATGCTCAAAAGAGAGGTCAACAAAATGTCGAGGCAATCTGAAAAGTAAAAATGGAAAGGTTTTAAGTGTGAGTGTTCATCAATGTAGTGCTCGAAACGAACCACGCTTACTGTTTACAAACAATTATCAAAATGCTAAAAAGCAAGTTCAAGAAAACGATATTGCGGCTAAAGATAGTGCAGTGTTTGTTCAAAAGGACTTATCATGTCCTCAAAACGTCATGTTAGGACAGTTGTCAACGTCCAAGAAACCTTCAACACTATCAAAATCAACTCAGACTATAAATAAAGTGGTATTGCAAGAGGATCAAAAAGGACTATATAGTAACAGTGATGATGGTCATGATGATAATGGTGATCATGATGATTATAATGAAGATGATGATGATGATAATGATAATGATCATGATAATGGTAATGCTTTGTTTACACCTAAAAAATCATTTGTTAAATTTGTATACTGGAACAATCCCAATAAGCTCGTCCAGCGGCTACAGTTGTTGCATGCCTCACGTCAAGCTGGCCATACTGGTCACGATTGGGAAATCAAAGAAATTGAACAAGAGCTTCGTCGTGCTGAAATTATTGTGTAATGGGTCTACCACTTTGCGACCACTTTCACCCCAACTCTTGTTTCTAATATTTGCTTATTTGCTTTCACTTTTACCTGAACTCTTTGGATCCATATTTGCTCTCACATTAAACTAGTATTCTTATTACCAAGTTGACTTTACTAGAGCTTAGTCTATGCTTGACAGTTGATATGGAAGTATCAGTGACTAGGTATGGTAAGCCTTACGCATACTATAAAGGATATTCATATATTGTGAAACGAACCAATAAAAATGGAACTGTTATTTGGCGTTGTTCAAAGCAACGTTCCAAACATTGTCGCGGTGACCTAAAAAGTAAAAATAGTGAGGTTTTAAGTGTCAGTGATCATCAATGTAGTGTACCGCATGAAACACAGTTGCCGTCGACAAAAAATCAAGAAAACCATATTGCTACTCAAAATAGTGCATTGTTTAATGATCAACGTTTAACCCCTGTTCTCAAAGTTATTTTTAATCCATCTTCCACGTCGCAAGAGCCATCAACATCACAAACTATGCAAGAGGTAGTGTTAGTGTTGTCGTTTTAAAGAGTGGAACAACTAGGTCATCTGCTCTTGATCTGCAAGGGGATCAAAGTGACTAAATAGTAATAACCATAAGGTTTTTATGTCAATACAATCATTGCGGCTTCCCCACTTTTCGAAAACAACATTGAATGGACATTGCTAGAAAATGATCTACAACAAGCCTTGTGTTTAAAACTATAACAGACTATTGTAAAGTGAGAAAGGCTTGTATTCAGTGTGCATTTATTGTCATAATCATGTATACTCTGCAATGTTAAATATATTAACTTTGTATAAAATAAAACAGCATTGTAACATCATTTTGCATTTATTTACAAACTTTATATACATTTTTTTTGGTTTCATCATAATATTTTTAAAGACAACACTAAACACTAAAACATTACTATTCTATACACATATTTTCTTTCTTTTTCAGTATATTGTCATTACTTATATTTTCCATTATTATTTCACATTATTTATTTATTTAATTAAAACGAACCATGCACCTATTGTTTTTAAAACCTTCATAAATTAAGTGTACAGGTTGCACAGCATTATTGACTTCATCAAAAACACTCTCCGACATATCATTAAACCGTATAGGCAGAAATGTCTCAAAGTTTTCACATACACAAAGTACACGATCACCATATGCTGTTTTCAATTTCCGAATCTTGATAATGCGGAATGGAATATGCGTTGGCAATTCGCTGAGCTTCTTTGTCTCTAAGCCACATGATTGTCCCACAGCATTCAAAACATTCATTGTAGTAGTCTATAAACAAAACAAAAGCATATCTATTACACTCGAAAACAGCTTTAATAATATTGTGCAATTAGGGATTTTGCACTATCCATGGCGAATAAATTATACTAGTTATGCAAGAAATGCCCTAACTGTTGCAGATACTACTTTTCTGCATATAGCACAAGTGTTAAGTTCTAATGCACACTTGACACAGGCTATCATGTGTCCACAGGGTAAAAATACAACACCTAGTTCTTCTTGATAACAAATTTTACATAATTGTTGGTCACACTTTTGTATCTGTTCGTGAGACAAGTCTTTTCTTTCAGCCTTATGTATTTGCTCCGCGTGCTCTAACTCTAAAGGCACTTTTATGTCTTGTGCTGCAATCACTTTTTCTTTACGAATAGTGTTCACAAATTCCTGACCTTTAAGCAACACCATGTATTTACAGTTTGGTAACCAACGAGCGTGTTGCACAAAAGGGTCATCAGTCATTTGCCAATCCTTTAAAGCAAATCCACAATAAAAACATATTGTTTTATCCCCTTCACCAGTATAAAAAAATCCAGCTTCACTTAGCTGTTTGGTAAGGTGTTTTAATATTAATGGCCAAACATTTGTATAAGATTCGAAACGTTTTTCAACAGAGCTGTACTCTGAGTGTGCTAGTGCTTTAGTCTTGCAAACTCCCAATTTTTCAAAAGCACACGCCAATTCAACACTGTCTATGGCATATGGACCACATATATCGACACTTCCGTTGGCTGGTAATACATCATTATTATTATTTATTTGTGATTCAGCAACGTAAGTAGCGGCCAAAGGCCTTGTGGTTCGGTAAAATGAATGCACGGGTAGGTTACTCACTTGCTTTCCAAGCATGTAAGGACAGTGAGGAGACCATCGCAAATGGTCTCTATAGGGATCATCCCCTTCTTCCCAGTGTGAAAGTTCAATACGACAAAACACACAGCGCACCACATCTTCTCGGTTCAAGTAAAAAAAAACCGGCTTTTGCAAGTTCATGCGTCGACAAAAAGCCTACAGGCCAGGATTCAAATGTTAACCATCGATCATGTTCTGATTTTAAATTTAACCCACGTGGTAAACCAACTTGCTCACTTGTTGTATTTGGTACTAACGCCATGTGTTATAATAAAACTTTTTCTTATTGTAAGTTATTAACATTGCACAGAGTACTTTAAAGCATAATGCATGCTTGTTCACTGTCTGTTCATTACGTTAATGGCACATGACGACACCTAAAAGCAAACAAAATAACCCATCACTCAATCAATCAATCAATCAATCAATACTTGTAAATAAAACGTTAACGTTAATTGGCATTAATATATCAAAACACCATTAAAAATAAACTGTATGTTGGCACTAACAGTAACCCATGTACTTATTTTCTTTTTTATAAAGCTACAGTCATTTACATTCCCCCACCCTCCCTTTAACCAATATATAAACAAAAATGAATGTCATGTCATTTTGTTCACATTATCATGTTCAAACCTGTGGATATTCGTTGAGTCCATAGGGAACCACCCATAAATTAAATTTATTATTTTTATTTTTAGAAAATCCAACATGGCCTTGTACTTTTCCCAGTCAACAACAACACCATAGCCATTAATCAAGAAAGCAATCATTGTCCCAGTCATGTACAGGTAATGAATTTTTTTTGTCTACGAGTTTTCAGTAGTGGTAAAATGGAATAGCATTTTTAAGTTGGACTTACCTGAGTTTTAAACAGTTCACTCTTTGGCAGTGGTTTCGCTTTAGTGCGTTTCTGTTTTTTTTCAGCGACTGCTACGGCGGTAAGGCTATTCTTTCCAAGTTTCTAAAAATAAATAAAATAGACCGCTATAAATACCTAAATTCAGGTTAATACATACATTTCATAAAATAAAACATAAAACAAAAAATGAAACAAGTTAGTTTAAAAAAATCATCTCACCTTTACTTGCAGTGACTTGTTACTCTTCCCTTCTAGTGGGCTCAAACGTGCAGTGGTTTCTTCTCCCTCAGACATGTAAGGTATGCCGGTTATCTGCAAACAAATAAATAAAATCATTAATTACTTAATCAATAAATAATTGCTTGTAAATATATATATATATTAATCAATAAATGTATAAATGAATAAATATATAAATAAATACCTACCCCACAACAAGGTTAAGTATTTTCCACCAACACCAAAACTGTTAAACAAGACCAGGGGTTTCATGCAACGCAGTGTGTTCAAAGGTAGTCCACCCAAGTGAGAGTGGAAATGATAACGACATGTCTTTATATATGCTACGTTGCATGTATAATCATTTTTTCCCACGCTTTGAACATTCTGTTATCGGTCACGTGGACAGCTAACGTCCCAGGCGAACACCTGTGGCGAATCAAATTTCACATGAACTTGCATTTTGTCACGTACGCAGCAAAACAGGATGTGACTTGTTAACAGTTATCGCGCATGTAGATAGATAACGTCCCAAGCGAACACCTGCGGTAGATCAAATTTCACGTCAACTTGCATTTTGTCACGTACGAAGCAAGACAGGATGTCACTGGTTTAGCATGCCTGTGGTTTCACACATGTGTGCACGCCTTTCGCACTTCCCTGCCACCACGATGATCATTTTTCCATTGCACCTGTTGTCAAATCAGATCAACGCCTTTCCATAAGCTCAAATGACATTCACTTCCTGCTCGTCGGCAAGTTTATTTTCTCTACTCGCTTCGACCAACATAGAACCTAGTTCTCATCACCGTTTACACGTTAAAGGTAAAATATCAGAAAACGCACCCTCGCTCTGTCATACACCGACCCGTCGAAATAGCGATTGATCTATTGAACACAGCCACCGTGGTCAGCGACAGGTTCGTTGAAACACACACACACCCAGCCGTATCGTCTCTCTCTCAACCGCCACGCTTCATGGACATTATAAACAGGCAAAGAAAAAGAAAACGTTATTTCAACATGTATGGCGTTAGGCCCTTTGTGAATTATCTTTTTGGAAAAAAAATATCTACCACATTTGAAAGGGGGCGTTAGCCCGAGTCCTAGGACACCTCGTACACGTCTCTAGCGTTATTGGTTCGTGAAATATCGGCAAAAATCACAAAAAACACGTGTTTACCCCAAAATCGCGTTTCCAAAATTTTTTAAAATTACAACGGGTAGTTCATAGCAAAGAGGACGTCTGCCCGAATCCTTGGACCCGTCGTACATGCCTCTAGCGTTATTGCTTCGTGAGATATCGACAAAATCACAAAAAACACGTGTTTACCCCAAAATCGAGTTTCCAATTTTATTAAAAATTATAACGAGTGGTCCATAGGAGAGAGGACGTTACTCCGAGTCCTTGGACCTGTCGAACACGCCTCTAGCGTTATTGGTTCGTGAGATATAGCAAAAAGTCTAAAATCACGTTTTTACCCCAAAAAGACTGTGTTTCCAGATTTTCACATTTTCGACACCGACATTCCCGTAAAGAGCACGACGAGACGAAAAAAACGAATCCAAGCACGCCCTCCTAGCATCACTCCTTCCATTCCAAGGTCGCAGGGGCTCACCACTTGCTAAGTGGAACAGCTCTCTCCTTACCACACTACTACAGGTTTTCATCCTAGAGACTTGAAATTTATTTTGGGGGTAGAGGAGGTAAGGATCATTGATTTATATTAAACAATTTTTTTTGTAGAGTTCCTAGTTTTCAAAATATAGGATTTTCAAAATTCGAGTGTTTTCAAAAAAATATAAAAAATAAAAAAGTTTTATTACAAAAAATAAAGCTCATAAAGACCATTCGTTTGAGCCATGGCACAACGTTCTATCCTGTTTGGTTTTCAAGCTATAGCCTATTTTCGAAAACGAAAAAAACAAAAAAAAAATTCAAAAATATAACGAGTGGTCCATAGCAAAGCCCCCGTCATCCCGAGTCCAACGACACTTTATTCGTGAATCTCCGACAACGGGTTCGGGAATTATCGGCTCGCATTGGGAGTAGTGGTGGGGGGAGTTAGAAACCGCCTCACTCCCCTACTGCTCGACTTCCTTTGGTAATAAACAAATTATTTTCTTCAAAAACCTTCCTCGAGAAATCCTTTACAAAATTGTGAAAATCGCATCAAAATCCATCCAGTTGTTGTTTGAGTCTTCAGTCTTTTGACTGGTTTGATGCAGCCCTCCTGGCCTCCCTGCCCTGAGCTAATCGTTTCATCTCTACATAGCTACCACACCCTACATCCGAGGCAATCTGTTTAACATATTGTAACCTTGGTCTACCACTACAGTTTTTGTCCTTGACCCTTCCTTCCATATCTAAGCTTGCTATTCCTGGGTGTCTTAATACGTTTCCTACCAACCTATCTATTCTCTTCATTAGCAGAAACATCTCTCCTCTCCCACACGTCTTAATACCTCTTCATTTGTTACCCTATCTACCCATCTGATCTTCATCATTCTCCTGTAACACCACATTTCAAACGCTTCAAGTCTCCTCTTTCCTGGTGCTCCAACAGTCCAAGTTTCACTTCCTTAGAGCGCCACGCTCCAGACAAAGGCTTTCAAAAATGACTTCCTAATACTTAAATCTATATTCGATGTCAACAGATTCCTTTTCTGAAGAAATGCTTTCCTTGCCTGAGCCAACTTACTTTGTATATCCTCTTTGCTTCGTCCAACACTGGTTATTTTGCTACCTAAGTTACAGAAGTAACCTACTTCCTTTTGCTTTTAACCTGCCTATTTTATGTCAATAGGGGTTTCTGATTTATTTCCATCCAGTGGTTCTCGAGATTACCCGTTACATCCAAGAATGTTTTATACTAACTAGAGATATTTCTTTCAGTTTAGGTTGTTCAAAATACTTGTTTTCCCACCTAATATAATTGCGCTTGTTTTGTGTTGACCGACTGGAAAGCTTTCTACAAAATGGCTTCTAATACAGGGTCTTTATTTTTGCTTGGCAAGGTGATTCCGCGCGACCTTGGCCGCCGGTACCCGGACAATAGCCGGCTGTTACAGGTTGGCGCGCGCGGTCCCCGGCCGTATTCCCACGTTCTTCCTTCGGCAGACGTGTGAGTTCCAAGCTATGGCTGGTTGGTTGGTTCCTCAGTTTAGGGGCTGCGACAACGCGGTCTGTAGCCCCGTATACTTGGGGAGTGAGTAGAATCTGTCTGATAACCGGTGTTAATTGTGATGGCTGTAATAGAGTTGGTTGGTTGGTTCCTAAGTTTAGGGGCTGCGACAACGCTGTCTGTAGCCCCGTATACTTTGGGAGTGAGTAGAATCTGTCTGATAACCGGTGTTAATTGTGATGGTTGTAATAGAGTTGGTTGGTTGGTTCCTAAGTTTAGGGGCTGCGACAACGCGGTCTGTAGCCCCGAATACTTTGGGAGTGAGTAGAATCTGTCTGATAACCGGTGTTAATTGTGATGGCTGTAATAGAGTTGGTTGGTTGGTTGGTTCCTAAGTTTAGGGGCTGCGACAACGCGGTCTGTAGCCCCGTATACTTTGGGAGTGAGTAGAATCTGTCTGATAACCGGTGTTAATTGTGATGGCTGTAATAGAGTTGGTTGGTTGGTTGGTTCCTAAGTTTAGGGGCTGCGACAACGCTGTCATGTAGCCCCGTGCACTTTGGGTGTGTGTAGAATCTGTCTGATAACCGGTGTTAATTGTGATTACTAGGGCCCGGATGTTGATGACATGTCATCTTTTTACTGAGCTGTCTAAAACGATGCTGAAGTAGGCCTACATAGAAACTCCGGACGGGCCACTCCGTCTTCAAATATGTCATTTTTATTTTGCATCTTTTTGCATTTTTTTTTGCTATTTTTCCATTTTAAGAGCATTTTTTAAGTTTGGTAGATTTTTTGGTCATATTTTAGAGAAATTGGCCTTTTAAGGTCATTTTTTTTTTCAATTTAGTCATGTCACAGCTTTATATGAGGGAGTTACGTCTCTCAGAGTTGAGAAGAAGCTAGTAGCTATGAACATACACCTTTTGTTAAGTGCTAGAAATCTTTGATCGACTTTTCATTTTGAGCTATAGATGTCATTTTTGAAATATTGGTGAGTTTATTATAAGATCATTTTCTCCATTTTATAGTGCATTTTTCGATTTTTAGGTCATTTATTAGTCATTTTTGAAAATTTTAAGTGCATTTTTTAAACTTTTTTGTAGCATCAACATCCGGGCCCTAGGTATGACTGTATTAGTGTGTGTTATCTGTTTTTTTCAAATTCAAGTAAGGACCGTAGACTTTGATTTTTTCAAATAGTTCCTACTTTTGCCACCAAACGCCTCCGTCAACGACTACTAGTTCAGAACTTAGCTACCCGACGCCACCGCAGTCGGCTCTTGGCAACGAACGTAGTAACCTAAGAGCGTTCTTTACATTCTTAACCTATACAATTTAGCTTCACACAGGTGTAATCAGTAGAAGGTTCTTTAACATGCCATTAATCTATGACATGGGACCGCCGGCTTTACTTCTCCTCCGAAGAAAGGCATACTGAGGGATTTTTAACGCTCTTAAAAAATCCAAAACACCGAAGCCACCAGTGCCGAGCTAATTGGGTGTTTTATAAAGCTACTGTGTACTGTATATCGTATTGTATAGTGTTTAATTGTGTTTGTGTATAGTGCTAAATGCCTTTTGTGAAATATTCGTTACGTGATCGTGAATATCTGCACAATACGTAGACAAAGTGCGCTAGAACAAGACAAAAGTTTCGAGTGAAATTTCCAGGGAGACCCATTCCTATAAATCGGATAATAAAACAACTGGCTAAGAGATTCAAACGTACAGGTTCAGTAAACAATAAAAATAGGCGTATAGGTCGTTATTTCCGTACTGAAGCTAAATTAACCTGAGTAACCGGAAACATCATAAGGAGATGCCAATTATGTTTGGCCGCGGATGGAGTAACACTTTCAGCATCGACTGTAAGCATGGTGAGTAAAATAGCATGATGCTGATTTTAAGCACCGCATTCTGCCGTACATATGCGCGCACGGTAGCCGGCTACTGATTCGTAACTGGCGGAGCGCGTAAGCGAGAATGTCCTTACTTATTTTCCGTGTCCGGGAGACACACTAAATTCTTCCTTTCCAGAACTCTGCAGATCTTATCCCTCGGTCTGTGGCCAACATAAGGTCTTCCTGGCTGCAGGTTTCAATAAGATCTTTGCACGTGAGCAGGTGTTGCGGAGTCTGGATTTCTCCACAGGCACATCGTGGATCTTCTGCATAACCCCACTTCACAAGGTTGCTACGACACTTAGGCACTCCTGTTCTCATACGGTTTAAGGACCTCCAGGTGGTATAAGGCAAATGACTACCACTGCTCAGTTCTTCTTTAGGGGTAAACCCCTCTGGTGCTATTGATTCCAGAGTGACACACGCCGGACGTCTGGCTTGGTATGGAGGGGTACTGTTCTCTTAATAAAACTCTTCCTGAATCTTAGGCGAGGAGTGGACACCTTGTGGTTGAACATAGAATGTCTGGGATCTGTTTAAAGCTTTTGTCTCTCTTTCTCTGCTGCCACCCTGCGTCGAATAACTGGAGGTGCAATGCCAGCGAGAGGGTAGATCTTCTGCACTGGAGTAGGTCTCACACATCCAGTGACAATGCATATGGACTCGTTAAGAGCTATGTCCACTTGCTTGGTATGGGCAGATGCTCCCCACACTGATGATCCGTACTCTCCTGCTGCGAAGCAAAGTCCCAATGCTGTTGAACGTAGAACCTGAGGGTTCGCTCCCCAGGTTGAACCTATCAACTTCCACATTATGCTATTTCTTGAGCTGATCTTGCACTTCAATTCTCTACAATGTTTCCTGAAGCTCAGGGTACGATCAAGCTTGATTCCCAAATATCGAGGCGTTTCACAGCTTTCGAGTGTCACTCCTTTCCAGACAACATTCAACTTTCTCCGGGCCTCTTTGTTGCGAAGAATGTCCTTGACAAGCATATACAGTATAAAGACCCTGTACATCAATAGAAGGGGTGATACCGAGTTGCGCTAATGGGTACTCTCCTTGAGGATCAATTAGGAAAATCCTAACAGGGGAAGTTGCTAGAGGCGTGTTTCTTTGCCCCTACTCCAAACTGGACGTAAAGGTAAATATTGTCGGAATGTGTCAACATAGACATTTTGCTCCCTTGTGACCCATCTGAACCCGCGGCTGACATAAATAGCCCCAGTCACCTTGAATAGCCATGTAAGCCTTTGCTACCTGTCTCATGCGTTCACAACTCAAGTACTCATGACTGTAAGTTATCAATAATATTCTCGCTCGTACAAGGTCTACTCATAAATATTAAATTTTATTGAATAGTTAAACATACTAAATATGGAGACGCAGTGTTGCATCCCTGATATTCGACCTCTTAATGATGTTTATGTTCGACCCTGGGGAAATGTAATTATTATATGTCAGAAAACTGTACTATAATGAGGCTCATTATAGTACAAGTTTTGATTATGAAACAGTTTCTCCCACCAATCAGAGCTCAAGAAACAGTTGTGTGACCAATAGGGTGAGGATAGCATCGCACCTGCGCTCACTTCAATGGCCCCCTATTTTAAATTTCACTGCGTGGCGAGTGTCCTAGTGAGGTATTCCCGGAGGCCATGGTCAAATACAAGGTATTCTCTGCGTCCCATGCGCTCTGTTCAGTACATAAAACTGGTGAAATCTCGACAGATATTTATGAATATTCGTGTTCGAACATAAAATAGTTATAATTATCGTCGAACATAAACAGTTGTATGCAACTCGCCTATAATGGTAATTAAAACACTCGTATGCAAATTATAAAACTCGCTACGCCCGTTTTATAAACATACTCGTGTCTTATTTATTGCCATTATAGACTCGTTGCATTATGTACTTCCTTCCTTCTCGTGCAAGTCATAATGGCCCAAATAAAACATAGACTAATGTCTAGAAACGGACACAATAGTAGACCACCTTGTGGTGTAGTGGCTAGTATCCCTTGATGTCCGCGTTCGTTGTTGTTGTTGTTGATTCATTTAGGGGCTTTGCGACATCCTGGTCATGTAGCCCCGTGTACTTGGGTGTGTGTGGAATTAGTCTGATAACCATGCGTCAGCATGCCTGAAATTTGAAGAAGATCGAGACGGCGGTGATAGCAAAATAAAATCCTTGCTTTTTCTTTTGTTTTCTAATTTATAATGCGTTTTGTAGTAAGTAGAGTTTGTGTTTTTTTTTTTACATTTTAATTGATCTTGTCGACTTCGTCGTTACGCTGGGGTCTGGCGTTACGTTACGGTGACGGGAGGAAATGTACCCAGATGCACTGAGGTGTGTGACGTCATAGTACCGCTTGGTGCATGTGTTCCCCGACAATCTCTACTTCGTTAGTATAAGACAAAAATCCCCGATTCCTGGATGTCACGGGTAATATCGTGAACTACTGGATGGATTTTGATGCGGTTTTACCCATTCTGTAAAGGATATCTCGAGGAAAGATTCTGTAGAAAATAATTTATGTGTGATCAAAGGAAGCCAAGCAGTAACGATTTCAGTGAAAAAGTCGAAAACAAAGGTGGCGTCCGTGCGCTTCTTAAGCTTACGCTGGGCAAACCGTTAAAAATATCAATATACTATGAGCGTAAGAATTGGTCAGCATGAAAAGTTCTACAAAAAAGTCCGCGAGAGCATATCTCTATCTTCAGTACATCGCCCACTATAGGCTAAGTGTTTTTAGACTTGATGGAAGGGGCACGTCCCCTCGCGCTCTGGTGAGCGTGACGGCACCCCGCGCGCTTGACCTTGCTTTGCCCTTGGTTTGCACTTGCCGTTCGCGAGTAATTTGAAACAAGATAAGTATTATGCAGATAATTTTCTAACATGTCAAGAGTCTTTGGCTTCGAGCGAAGCGAGAGGCCTCCAGGCTTTCTAGCCTTTTTCAGCATTTGTAGCATTAAAAATGATACAAAGTCTAGTCTTTCAGACTGACTGTCACTTTTTTTCATTATTGACTCTACTCATTTGGACCACCCGAGGCTAAGTAGACCCCGTTCCAGTCCTCATACCACTTTTCAAATTTCATGGCAGAGCCGGGAATCGAACCTTGGACCCCCGGGGTAGCAGCTAAGCACGCTGACCACTACACCACGGAGGCGCCTAATTTAATTTAATGTACCGGTAATATAGGCAGCGACTGTTCAACATTAGAAATATTTGGTCTGTTAAATATGTGTGCTACAAAAAAAGAAAAGAAAAATGTAGGTTATGTATGTCCTGATGCTGCTAAAAAATAAAAAGGTTGAGAACCTCCGAGCTACGGCATCACAGAATGTAAAGTGGAGATAGCATCGATGATCCGGCGCTTAAAACAATTACCAATAGGCTAATAACAACAGAAAATAAGGCATCTATTATTGGTGGCACTCATTTTGTAAATTTGCTTCAATTTCCCGGCCTTGTAGGCTATATTTCATCAAAGAAGACGCTTGGACAGAAACCCGTGCATGACCTTTATATGAAATACGTTAGCATGCCTGAAATTTCTAGACTGACCATATTCGTCTGTCGGTGTATAACAACAAAGTGAACTTGTTTGTTTTCGATTATCAATCTTGTTATATTTATTTTCTAGTTAAGACAAAGGAAGAAGACACTTACCATGGCCTTGCTGCTGCATGCCTTTTACCAGTTGATTCCAAAAATGGTGATCTGGTGCGCTCGCGCGAAGGTTTACGGTTACATTATATTCTTACGGTTCATGGCCTCCTAGAAAGATTCCAGATGGCCATGCTTTGCTGTGATGGTGAGGTCAAATCCTGATGTAGGTCTCGGAATAAAACATTTCCTGAATGAGGTAACGAACAAAGGAATTAAATTATATTGAAAAACGATTGTCGTTGCTTCATTAAAAAAAGAACTTTTTGAAGGAAGGCGTTGCCCTTCAAAACCCAAGATAGCGTGTTCGATCCCGGACGAGTTCGATGGCACTTCAGGGATTTTAATGCGACAATCTCGTGTCGGTAGACAGGAGTAACAAGAAACAGGGCTGCAGCCCGAGTGGATTGAAGGGTGCGGTGAAGATAACACGTTTATAAAGTAAATAATTGTTCGAATTCAGTTTTTCTTCGAATTCAAATTAGTGAAGGTTGGTTGGTTCCTTAGTTTAAGGGCTGCGACAACACGGTCATGCAGCCCCGTGTACTTTGGGTGTGTGTAGAATCTGTCTGATAACCAGTGTTAATTGTGGTGGCTGTATTAGTGTGTGTTTCTATTTTCAATACAAGTAAGGACTGCAGGCATTGATTTTTTTTTCAAGTAGTTGCCACTTTTGCCGGCAAACGCCACCGTCAACGACTACTAGTTCAGAACTTGGTTACCAGACGCCACCGCAGTCGGCTCCTGGCGACGAACGTAGGAACCTTAGAGAGTTTGTCAAATGTTTAACTATAATTTAGCTTCACCAGGTGTAATTAGTGGAAGGTTCTTTAACATGCCATAAATCTATGACATGGACCGCCGGCTTTACTTCCCTTCCGAAGGAAGGCATAGGCCTATTGAGCGATTTTTAACGCTCTTAAAAGTCCGACGACTTCGGCCAGGTTTGAACCCGCGATCTCGGGCATAGAAGCTCAGTATGCTACCAACTACGCCACCGAACCTCTCAAATTAGTCAACCAAGATTCAACTGAATTTCGAATTGTATTGAAAGTTATCGTTATTGTTTTTCTTTGAGGGATATTTTTTTTTTTAGTCGTTTTACCCTCCAGGGTTGTCTTTTTCCCTCGGACTCAGCGAGGTATCCCACCGATACCGCCTCCAGGGCAGTGTCCTGGAGCTTGACACATCGGATCTGGAGATACAACTGGGGAGAAGAGACGAGCACCTCGCCCAGGTATCCTCACCTGCAAAGCGAACAGGGACCTTATGATTATGAGGGAAGGGAAGATTGGGAGGAATAGGCAAGGAAGAGGGAAGGAGGCGTCCTCGGCATTTGCCCGGAGACGAAATGGGAAACCACGGATAACCACTTCGAGGATGGCTGAGGTGGGAATCAAACTCCCTCTACTCATTTTGACCCCCGAGAATGAGTAGACCCCGTTCCAGTCCTCATACCACTTTTCAAATTCCGTGGCAGAGCCGGGAATCGAAACTAGGACCTCCGGGGCAGCTAAGCACGCTGACCACTACACCACGGAGGCGACAAGTTTCTAAAAATAAGAATATAAGGAGGTTCCCCTTTTCTTAGTCAAAAGTGTAAGCTGGGTCACCGGGATTATCAATTACCAACCTATAAAAATAAACAAGACCACTACCTTGTGATAAGCCTGTATTTTGATAGAAACGCTCTATCAAGTTCCAACGTTCGTCGCTATGTGTCAGTGGCATATGGTAGCAAAAGTTGGAAGGAAACTTGCTCATTCATCTTCATTCATTTCATCTCACCCACACGTGACGGTGCTTGTAGCTCACCCCATGGGTGTCCGCATAGAAGCAGCTACAAAGTCTGGCGAGCCGAACATGTCCACGGACACTCCCGGTACTGTGCCCTTTCAGCAAGAAATATGCAAATCACAGTATGCCAGCATTGCTCAATTCGGGATTTTCGGGGTTGTAGTACGTTCTCCCACTCTGTGACTTACACATTTTGGATTAAATAGAGGATACACTTGCAAAAATAACAACAAAACCAACTCCTATTTTAAAACATTTAATTAACCAAAATTATGGCGCTACAAACAATAAAACAATAAACTACTGACCAATAATCTTCTACTTGTTCCAAATGAACAAGGAATAATATAAGAATTAAACAAATGTTGTATTAAAACACACGGTTTCCTTTAAAACCAACAATTCATAATTATTTTTACTTCCATAAAGCATTTATCTTAAAGTTCCATATAACTACGAGCTCCTTTGGCTCGATATTTTCCAATAATAATGGTGTCATTCTTTTTGCACACCTCAAATACTATCTTTATATTTTCTTATCATCAAAACAAATATATAATTACATTTAAAGTACATGTTAATTCTTTACTTAAATATCTGGGCACTTCACATGTTTTCAGCATTTACCATCCCTCTCAAGTCTTTACAAATTCACCATAGTAATCGGGAAAATACTTGTGTACTCCAGAGTTATAAAGATTACTTGACAAAGTCAAAAACTATGATTACTCCCGGAATCTAGTTACCTTCATTTAACTCGTGGAATCCTACTTCCATACCACATTACAATAGGGATTGTTATTTATTTATTTATTTGTCTTATAAGACCATTGTCACATAAGAAAACTACGATCTGAACTTGCAAGCGATAATTTCATCTACAAGGACCTCGGTTCACAGCCCGGGTCATTAACAACTTTTAAACATTCACGGTGTATTATTTACTTCTTACAAGACGGCCTTCACCAACCCTCCTGCTATGAGGGTCAGGCCGTTATACTCGAGCGAGATTTATGACTGGGAGGGTGGCTCCCTGTCTAGCCTACGGTTGGAGCTCTCTTCAATGCTTTTAAAACAAATCTTCCTTTCTTTTCAGTCCTATGGAGAGACCTGGCATTTAACTTCACTTATTTCCTTTCAACAATATTATTTGGCTCATAAACCACTTTCGTAACCTTGGCATTTATTAATTATAAAGGGTCCTCATTGATAGGGAAGAGTAATACACATTTTACGACGAATAATTAGGGGCTTCAACAACAAGAGGATTCTAGGTTCGAATCTCTTAACATGCCTCGGGAACCATTCCTACATTGGAGGACTTATACAAAATGCGATTTAGGGTCAGCCTTAGCCTACATGACCTACGCTCAATAATACCATACATTTGCTCCCTTTTCAATATAATAACACACACATGGCCTCGTGATCTATGTCACTATTGGAGGACTTACAACATATCTCAATTCACTGCAATCAACTACCCTTCATAAGTAATTTACCAAGTACTTTTAACTTTTACGCATTCATAGCGTGACATTTTATTTTAATTGCGCTCCATTGCGCTATACATTATTTAAGCCTAGCGTCTTCCAAAGAACTGATAAATTCCATATTAACAATTGATACATATCTCAATTTTTATATTAATCTTTCCCTTTGACAATAATTGCTCTATTTTAATAACATGCATTAATATCATGTCTTGTACTTTTATTCAGGCTCCAACGCTCTTACTTTCATATTATTCAGTTTAATCTTTATTTTTATTTAATTTATATTATTATTATTATTATTATTAATACGCTTGCTTTTATAACATTCGTCAAATACACTGACATTTTATTCATACATTTCCTCTACAGGATTTATTCTTTCACATAATTATTTATAATTTCTCAAAATTCTATTTTTGTTCAGACCGCGTTCTTATTCTGTATTTAGTTATTTAGAAACATCCCTTTTACTAAAAAACTCCGATGGATTTGTACACAATCATTTCCCCGACAACAAAACATAATGAAAATCTTTACTCACATGTTTAAGGTCGTTTCTTGACCCTTCTCCTCGTGCGATGCGTCATTTTTGGCCCACTTTTTTTAAATTACTCCATCGTGTACAAATTCATTGCATGTACAGACATATCTTGACACATATTTAACACGTATACATTTAACACTAATAACATTTTAAATACACTGGTGTATCCGTTTAGAATACACAATAAAAACACTAAAAATATATTATTTTTAACACAAAATCTTGATATATTTACACTTCACAATTTTTGATCACTAGGCCGTTATTTAAGCCTATCATACGTGATCTCTTAATCTCCCGTCTCCAAGGGTGAAATTTAGTAATGTCGGCTTCCTATCCTCTATGAATGTGAAAGTCTCGAATCATCTACTTCCTCCCTGCAATAGCACTCCTTCGAATCCCGTTCTTGACGATCTGCTATTTCTCTGACACGAACGGCTCCCCTTTTAGATCCTATATATTGATCTTAGCGAAAGTCTGTTCTGTTCACGGTCCCCTCGATAATTTATCGGCGACCTATGGATTTTTTTTTTAGCAACTAATACTTCTTGCGTCTTAGTACTTTTGATTAGTTCGTCTGCTTTCTTGAAACGATGTCTATAGTTTCCTGTCTTCTTCTTTGCTTATTCGGTTCTCGCACTTCTAATCTTCTAGAATACTTACGAACCTTATTTTCTTTGTCCCTGCTCGGGTTCTTTAAATTAGATAAACTGTTTATCTCGCTGTTCCAGTACTTCCGTACGTTATGATATTTTTGGTCGTTTACTTAAAGACCTATCGCCCTGAGTCCTAAGTTCGCAGCCTGCTCTGACTGTATTTTATGAACTTTTCACTGTAAACTTTTATACTGTCGGACCTAAATCCTGTAACTAGGATTTTCCTAATTTTTTCAACACGGCGATACTGTAATTTTACTTCTTTACAACTCCTTACGGAGACACGTAAATTATTGATATCGCGACGCCCGTGGCTGTCGGATATTTTCTATGCGATGTGATACAGCGATTTTTTCCCCTCAAGGAAAGCTGGCATACTGTCTTCGGTGTGTTTCAGCGTGACGCCCCACACGGACTATCGGAATTCGGTGTCTGATGAAGCAGAGTGACGCCCCCTCACGGACTGTCGGAATACTGCATGTACTGATACAGCGTGACGCCCTCCTGGGCTATCGGAATACTGCATGTTTGGCTTGGTGAGGCCAGGAGTTTTATACTCTTTAGTCACAAAAAGATAAAACTCTAGTCCTTTTTGTGACCAACTTTTGAACTAATTGTCGTACAATTATAAAAATTATATCTCCAGAAAGCTCGTCTTCCAAACGTCAAATAATCTCATTGCGCATAAGAATCGATCGTGCATTTCGGAGATATTAATTAATTTGTAGTCTTCAGCTGCGTGGGTGTTGCTGTTCATTTTTATAATTCCCCACTCCTCTGGTATCAGTGAATCCCCGATGACGTATACTGCGTTTGCAGTTTTTTCCTGTGCAATTATTACAAGGTTTTTCTTTACACAAAAATCTCTAATCCGAAATGATTCACAGTACTGTATTTATTTACTTATTTCTATTCCGGCAAATGGGTTAAATTTAATTATTCCTCTTCTGGCACATCGGCGGTGTTACCGTTTTCCTGCAAGCTAAGCGGGATTTCCGAGTCACGCTTCTCTGTCTCACAGTAAAAATTTTCCTCTCGTTCTATTAATATCCATGACCCGCTCCTCTCAAGGAGTCAAGAGGCATGATCTCATCTCCTGAACACCTGGTCCTCGCTGCTTGCACAACGTTAGGCTAGAATCCTGGCTTGAAATTTCTCTATGTTACATTAGAAACTGTATGTTTCTTTCATTTCTTCCCCAAATACATGGATTCGACCCCTTTTGAGCCAATGGTACATGGGTTCAGTACTAAAAACCATATGCTGAAAAAAAATAGAAATACGAGCCTTACAGTAGTCGCATATGATGTGTAACATCTGACATAGAAGAAACCTCACGTGAAATTGTTGATAAACCGGTATTTTATACTATTATTGGCACAAATATTAATCTATTGTAAAAGGGAGTGTTTTACAGATATTGTAGTTTATAATACGGAACTCATTTTATTAGATGATTTGTAGCTTCCACCAGCACTAGCCTAAATAAAGAATACGATATGGATCAACTAGATTAATAGACGAGACACCGCTCATAACCTTAAATTCCTTATAAACAGGTCCTCTTCATTCACAGACCAACACGTAATTTCATATGGATTCTGTTAAAATGAGTCATATTGATATGATAAATATCGTTTAAAATGATAATCTGGTAGCAAAAATATCTACCCCGCCCAGGATTCGAAACCAAGATCTCTAGATTCACAGTCATACGCAATAACCCCACGGCTATTTCGACTGCGCAAGTATTGTGCACAAGATGGTGACTTATTTCCACGTTCCAATAATACTGCATTACGGAATTAAGTTTCATTTATATTTTGCTTGTTTCGATAATGTTCCTGAGTGACATTGAGTTTAAAATGCCTTATGCCAATGCAATGCCGACTACTTACAATGTTTGATATTAAGGCATTTTACCATTTAAATACTGATACGAAGACTTCGAACATGTACCATGTCATTTGTTTAAATCACTTGACACCAGAGTTTGCATGAGCGTTTTCCATTCAGTATGTCATATACATTCCAAATGGCCGAGAGTGCATCATGGTATCAATTTTCGACACCGCGCGCTGATTGTTTCTCTTACCAGTGCGAGCTGGATCGATCGATCGAGTTGGCAGTGCGTCTTATACTTCCGTTCGATCCACCACTGCTAGCCAGGGCACACTTCCATTCAATCGATCGAGCGGGCAGTGAATACTTCCATTGTCTACCACTGCCAGCTAGTACACTTCCGTCTGATCGATCGAGCGGGCAGTGCATACTTCCGTTGTCCACCACTGCCAGCTAGTACACTTCCGTTTGATCGATCGAGCGGGCAGTGCATACTTCCGTTTGATCCACCACTGCCAGCTCGATCGTTCCGATCCACTTCCGTCCCCAATTTTCAAAATCACTCCCACAAAACCATCCAGCAACCGAGCGAAAAGATGTTACACATCAAAAATAAATATCGCCTGGAGGTTCGGGATTATCTCACCCTTCGACTCCACACTCTAATCCTGGTGTTTCCTTTTACTGCCTCAAACGTTGGTAGTAGTGTCTTGTGAGGTCAGGGAGAGATAGATGCAGTTCTGTCACAATGTAGTTAGTCAGTTATTGTTGTTTTAAGGGGTGGAACTAGGAGGTCATATGCCCCCCTTAACTCAGATTAAAATACCGTATACAAATTTTGAATAGAATTTAAAATTTAGAGGTGGACACTAAATTTGAAAAGACCGAAAATTAATAAAACAAAAAATTAAATGAAACTAATATTTATAAAAATATACAAAAATTGCAGAAAAACAAAAATCATTATTAAAAAACGAACAAGTCGTTGAGTCAATTTTCACTGGAAAATTTAGATTGTTTGCCCTAACCCACTCTCACTTATAAAGCGGGTGATGAGATCAGCAGCCACCGCGTCATCGGCTAATATAAGTTTGAGTGTCATCTGCAAACCAAGGTTTCTTCGTAAGTCAGCAAGATCCTCACACTCGGTTAAAATGCAGACAGACAGTTTATAGAACAGAAGAATTTTTCGTTGTGTTACCATGCAGCTAGAAGGGACCAATGCATGGCCCAGCTCTAAGCCGAGTAACAGGGTGATCACTTTAAGTTCCAAATTTGAGGGATTAGTCTGGGCTGAGGGAGGCAGAGAGAGCAGCGACATTGTAACGAACGTAACAGGTTATCACACAAATTCCACACACATCCAAATACATGGATCTATATGACCACAATGTCACAGCCCCTAAAATAAGCAACAACAACAACCAACAAAAATGATCTGGTCATCTCAATCTGTTTGCCAGCGTTTCACTCCAGAGTACCGTTGAGCTTGTCAGTTGGTATGGTACACTTTACCAAGATGCTGGCAAACTCTTGGAAATTTGATACAATGTCTTGCTCAATCAGAGTACAAACTTGGCAGATGACCTCGCTGTTCCACCCTTTAAAACGATAACAGAGTACAAGCTTATCCTGGATCCTTTGAGAAACAGTTCTGTTTCAATATGATATTTTATTGCATACACACTGGCAGGGGCGTATATAAGGCGTGGGGGAGCGCGTCCCCGAAATTTTGTCACATATAATAAGTTTAAACACAAATTGTGCTAAATGTTCCGGCATAACTCAACAAAATGACAGTGTTTCACCCTGGTGTGCAATTGGGCTCTTCAGTTGGTTAATGCACACCTCACGAAGACACTGTCTAGTACACACTGGGATGGCCATTGCAAGACGTATTTGGAAAATTATATATTCAATGCCAAGGTAAGGTTATAATTGCTTTGGAGTGGAGTTTCGACTCCCATAGTGCACTGGCTTTGCTCGTGACGTGGATACACATGTATCAAATACGTCTTGCAATGGCCTTCCCAGTGTGTACTAGACAGTGTCTTGGTGAGGTGTGCATTAACCAACTGAAGAGCCCAATTGCACACCGGGGCGAAACACTGTCATTTTGTTGAGTTATGCCGGAACATTTAGCACAATTTGTGTTTAAATATATAATGGCTCAACGGACAATACATATTTTTCTTTGGAAAATTATACATATAATAAGTATTTATGAATTAAGACATTTGTTTTTAATCGGTTTATCCTCCAGGGTTGGCTTTTCCCTCGGACTCAGTGAGGGATCCCACCGTTACTGCCTCCAGGGCAGTGTCTTGGATTTAGAAACACCGGGTCGGGTGATACAGCTGGGGAGGCGGGACGAGCACCTCGCCCAGGCGCCCTCACCTGCAAAGCGAACAGGGGCCTTATGAGGGATGGGAAGTTTGGTACTAGGCAAGGAAGAGGGAAGGAGGTGGCCGTGGCCTTACGATAGGTATCATCCCGGCATTTGCCTGGAGACGAAGTGGGAAAACCACGGAAAAACACTTCGAGGATGGCTGAGGTGTGAATCGATTCCTCTCTACTCATTTGGACCACCTGAGGCTGAGTAGACCCTGTTCCATTCCTCATACCACTTTTCAAATTTCGTGACAGAGCCGGGAATCGAACCTCGGACCTCCGGGGTGGCAGCTAAGCACGCTGACCACTACACCACGGAGGCGAAGAATTAAGACATTAAAAACCAATATACTTATCATTTACTATTGTTACTAAGCGACATATGACAACATTGCAAAGCGAAGCGATGGTAGAGCGTTGTAAGCTGTGTAACAAATCTTAAGTGTAACAACATAACCTCTTATTACTTTCCAGTGCCTTCACTCTTAAGTACCTACCAAGAACAGCAACAAGTGCCCTTGAAGCGTGTGACAAAAGTTTTTTTCGCTAACTTTTATACCCTTATCAAACATCTGGTAATTTTGTCTGTCTCTGTAGCTACCGCCGAACAGCGTTTGAGTATGTTGAAAACATATTTAAGAAATTCTACTTCTGAAAACAGATTCAATGGTCTGGCATTGTTATCTATTCACAGAGACATACTGTACAAATCACTGACGATGAAGTTATAAGCCGATTTGGTAATGCTTCAAGAAACCTGAATTTATATAATATTGTAAGTTGTAAATCAAAACAGTAATGTTAATTCTTTCCATCAAAATAATATCAAGTGCGCAAGATAATATTGTATCAATATAAAGAAACGTAAAATGGTCTTAGTTGTGTTTGACATTAACGAAATATAAAACATCACAACAAATTGGTTGAAAAAGTGATGCGAGATAGCCTAAAAACTCATCTTTTTTCACAAAATTATACAAAAGTTTCCCTGGGAGGAACCCCAGACCCCCTTTTCTTTGGGGGTTATTCTATGCCCCCAAACCCCCGGTCAGGCCCGCCCCAAAATAATACTCTATATACGCCCCTGCATACTGAAATAAACCTTGTGTGGGTCTGATGACCAGGGTATCCCTAAAATTTAAACAACAGCAACAATTATAATTTTGTCCCTTTTACTTTTTTCAGGGGCCATGAAAAGATGGAACTAATGGATGGCAAACTGAATTCATTGCTCAATCTGGATTACAAAATAGAACGCATTCTCAGTAAGATCATAGAATCTGATAATAAACTGGCTAATCTTGGAAAATCCATGGAGAACCATCGTGAGGGCAGTCCGCTGTTTGGAGATGTGGCCACAAGAGGAGTTGTGAGCACTTTGAGAATAATCGAGCGCAAGTTGGATCGGCTTCATCTTGGCTTCAACCAGTTTAACAATCATATTAACAGCCACTCAAGAATACCATCTGGGGGCAGAGGTTCACATTGGAAACCTGGTATCCGCAGGGACGATATCTTGACTCCTGAAGGGGATGATACGACATCTAGTATACATTCTACTGGCAGAGGGAAGCTGATTATCAGGTGTAATGCCCCTGTTGTGATAGAGGAGCTGTTGCGGGATGTGGCGTCCAAAGTCGATGTAATGTTTGATAAGATGGTGGCTGTGCAGGACAAGGAAGGAGCAGATCATCTGGAGGATCATCATGGTGGACAACACACCAATGAACTACGGGAACTGTCGGAGAACAAACTTCTAGACAGGTAAGAATGGACAACCAGGGTTTCCTTCATGAGGTTGACAAGGGGTAGGGTCATGAACACTATTAATGGAAATTCCGTATGTCCCTACAGTCCTACTCTTTCATTTTAGTTAATATAATTTAATATTGAACGTAAGGGGGTCCGTACAGCTTAACACCTTCAAAAGTTAAGTATTTTAACCAGTGCTTTCTCTCTAAATAAATGTAAGGGGTACTCTCAGTTGTAGTCGACAAAACATCATGATCTTGCATTTTTCGGCAATTTGCAGTGTCCGGTCATTACTTTTCGGGCTGACATGTTAAATGAAAGGTTGGTTGGTTCCTTAGTTTAGGGGCTGCAAGAGCGCGGTCATGTAGCCCCTTGTCCTTTGGGTGTGTGTAGAAACTGTCTGATAACCGGTGTTAATTGTGATGAATGTTAGTGTGTGTTATCTGTTTTCAATTCAAGTAAGGACTGCGACTTTCAATTTTTCCAAGTAGTTCCTACTTTTGCCACCAAACGCCGCCGTCAACGACCAACTAATTCAGAACTTAGTTACCAGATGCCACCGCAGTCGGCTCCTGACGACGAACGTAGGAACCTAAGAACGTTAGTCAAATGTTTAACCTATATATAATTTAGCTTCACACAGGTGTAATTAGTGGAAGGTTCTTTAACATGCCATAAATCTACTTCCCCTCCGAAGGAAGGCATACTGAGGGGGTTTTACCGTTCTTAAAAAATCCGACGACTTCGGCCAGGTTTGAACCTGCGATCTTGGGCATAGAAGCTCAGCATGCTACCAACTACGCCACCGAAGCCGCTTTAAATGAAAGGTTGCATTGGGTTAATTTATTTGTGGTCAACATGTCAAGGTGGTAACTGCACTCGGTATTTCTAATCATTCTACATTTTAAAATTAAGTGAAATAAATACAAGCACTGTGGTACCAGTAGTGTCTCTATTTGCTGTCCTGCGAAATTCCACACTGCTAAAAGAGGCTGATCACTGCCATCATCTTAACGCTTCCTCTGCTTGCTTTTCGTGTCGGTCGCCAGAAATCTTCCTTCCAGGAACAATGGATTTATGTAATCCACAGGATTTTTAATATTTTAACTGCAGCCTGATGAGCTGAACTCTCTTCATAGTTTTAACAACAAATTGTATATCCGCCTTAGTCAATACATAAACGAAAATAAATTATAATTACACTTCCTCCTGGTACATGTTTCGGGGATTAATTGCTTTTATCCCCTTCATCAGCCAAGACAAATAATCGAAGAAAGATATAAGATAGCGTAGCACTCAAAAAATAAATGGCTATTTAACTTAATATGGTGCACGATATAAGTAGGTCACAGGAAAATGTTGAGCAAAACTAAAAACATATATGTGACAGCGAAGATATTCAGCCATCAAAACACAGAGAATCAGTGGACAGTTAATTCGTAAATCCGCTCCAAAACACTGGTCGAAGCTTGAATTGGCAAAAATCACAATACTTCACTATTTAGTACGTCAATACGGAACCATCATGGAAACTAGTTTAAATAATAGAACTCTCTTTATGTTTAAATATTTTCTTGTGGAGAGAAAGCATTTGCTGAGATTTCTTTTCAGTTTCACCACTTGCACGATAGAAACTGAAACCCACTGCTGTGAAATGTTCATCCCTCGTGATGTGCTTTCAGTTCCCAAGTGGCCAACTTCTTTTCATTTGCAGCCAAGTTTTTTAATTATTACCACCAACAATTCGTACTCACTGCAAAATTCCTGCTTTTCTCCAAATCCCAGCATTCTGTAATGTCTTCCTTCCCACTGTGATCTTCTTTTACATCACCACACGACACTGTTGGCGTTTCTCTGTCATTGTTTATATTCGAATCATTAACTTTCAGCTTTTTCGATGCCTGGGCTATTTTCTTCATCCTTCAAAACTAACCACACGCATCATATAACAACCTATCCCGCCTCCAAACACTAGCCTGCGTGCTTATTAGAACGGGACTTCCTTTTCACGATTGTTAGAGTATGTTACTTATTTTTGTCTAAACTTTTGAATTTCTTTGAATAAGGCAGCAATTACACAAAGCTTTTGTCAAGCAGAATATAATATGGCCTATTGTTTCGATTATGCTGCTGAGTGCCGAGTTGCCGACCAAAAGAAACTGATTCCATAGATCCGATTTAAATCGAGAATTACCGTGCTGTAAATCTCCTCCAGCTGTTGATGCCAGCTGATCGATGAACATTCAAGTCGGACTAGATACAAATGTACCAACAGTTTTTCATGAACAGTTTCCAAATGTTTAAGGGGTACGCATAGGCTACACCGCGTTCATCCTGAAAAAAAAAAAAAAAAGCACCGTTTTTAACCAATTTCTATAACATAACATTTGCATTTGTCGGTTGGCAAAGGCTAGAGTAAAATGTGGCTTTTCACCGATGTCTCAGTCTCACTCATGGCTGTGATTATATGGAAGCTACTGAGGTATGGGTGGTGCTTAGTAATGCCATTCAGGGCACAGTCAGTGCCTGTGGATGTTGTGAAAGGTTCTGCTCATAGGGTTAGTACTGCAGTACTGACTCAGTGAGGAAAGCAATGGCAAACTACCTCACTCCTCATCTTGCCTAGTACGCCTCATTATGGTGCTGCCTCGGTTTTGTGGGTTTCTACCACATAACCTATGATGGTGCTTTTTGAGGATCCAACCAGCCTCCAGGCTGACTACCTAACAGACAGACAACATAAATTTGCAATTTTTTTTTTGCTTTTGTGGATATTATTATTATTTCTACAAACAACCATCCAACCAAGGCTCACGATTTTGGTCAGTTTTGTAGACCCTATCACAAAGAACACGTGAGAAAAAAAAAAAAGCATTGTAATACATCTTATGCAGTGAGTCCGGGAATGTTCTCCGCAGCACCGACATGCGTCTGCGAGAGCTAGCTACAGCAGTTACGTTGGTAGCACGGCTGCCGCTTGCATCATAACAAATAAACAGTAAACTTTGTACTCACCACAGCCATTCATAACAGATGCTGGAACCATTCACAGTACATCACTCTTTTTCTGTAATCATCATCATCATCATCATCATCTTGTACAGTTTCCAGCCCAAGGCTGGGTCTGTTTGGAACATAAGCCTCGCCACTTAGTCCTTTCTTCCCACCACCTCTCCACTGTCACTCTGGTCCAGTCCTCGCCTCTCTTCTTGACACATTCCTCCACTCCTTTCAGCCATCTATCTGTTGGTCTTCCCCTTGGTCGTTTCTTCTGCATCTGCATCTCATGTATCCTCTTGGGAAGCTTCTTCTCTTCCATTCTCTTCAAGTGTCCATATCACCTCAGTCTTGATGTCTCAATCCTACCTTGCAAGGGCTCCTCTTTCACTATTTCCCTGACCTTTTCATTCCTCACCCTGTCTCTTCTTCTTACTCCGATCCTACTTCGCAGGAACTTCATTTCACCTGCCAGTATTCTGCTTATGTCTCTTTTCTTCATTGTCCACGTTTCTGAAGCATAGGTCAGTATCGGGATATAGTAGCTTCTGTATAACACTTCCTTGATTTTTTGTGGGACATCTTTATTCCACACTAAGCTCCTAATGCTTCTCAGAAATATTTCTGCCTGTCTGCCACATTCCGAAATCTCTTTGTCATTTCTCCCAATTTCCTCCACTTAATCAGTTTGTTTTAATTCATGAACCACGGTAACTTTATAAGAGAACAACTGAAGCTTGTCTCTTACATCTTTATGTGCTGTCGACTTAGAGATTCCTGTTTGTTGAGCTACTTTTCGTGTTTATTTACTTGGACTATGCAGCATTAAATCGGAGATTTCATCAAGATTTTAGTTTATTAAAAGTGTAGGCGTGCCTGTTCCCGGTACATCGTGAACTGAGCCAGTCACACGAAATTTACTTACCAAATCCCGAACAGTATCACGGTTTGGACACTTTGAATTAGGAAACAACGCCTGAAATGTTAATTTTAAATTTTCTGTAAACCGATTGCCTTTGCGAAAAACGTATTCCACCAAAAACTCTCTTTTCTGTAGTAAACATTATCGCCTGCATAACGAATAGAATAAGAAGTGATATCACTGGCCTAGTACGCCTGGTCCGCCGCAGCGCAGCGCAGCGCTGGCTCCGATCTGTGATGTAAGTTAGCATTGGCGCTTACGAGACTTAAAACCTTGCGACCTGTTTTACATGTTAAAACACCGCAAGATATCCTCATAGGCGCTAATAAGTTCGACATCTTCACTTACTTTACTGTGCCCAATTATAATTTAATAAGTCGTCTCCTGTAATAGTCCAGTTTCGACAATAAGCGAAGACAGAGAGCAAGTTCAAAATGCAATTACTTTTGCCAGCTATTGGTAAATTTAAAAAAAGAACAGAAAAATTAACCTCGCTATCAGAAAGGATTTCTTCACATTCCCTTAACTGACTTGCAACACAGCAAAAAAAAAGGCCGTATGAACGCAACTTTCAACTTTACCGTAGATTACTATAAAATTCAATGATAACCATAAATTTCACTCCACAAACACCAAAATCAGTAAACTACCATCATTTCAGAAGAACTTAACATTAAACAGACATAGAAGGCATAGTCATGACCCCTTCATAGAGTAGGCTATTTCCTAAACCCGATCACGGCTCCTTCAACTTTATTTAGAATATTACAAAACTCAATTATACCCATAAATTTCACTCCACAAACACCAAACTCAATAAACTACCTTCATTTCAGAACCACTTCACATTTAACAGACATAGAAGGCACAGTCATGACCCCTTCTTAGAGTAGGCTATTGCCTAAAACTGATCACGCCTCCTTCAGCATTACGGTACCGTACATATATTTTTTAACTCATTGTCTTTTTATTCTCATCCCTTTCTTCACAGAAGTAGTCTTTAATGGCATCAAGAGCATATTTATTTACACCATACCGGACAAATACTTAAGCAAATTAGGAAATATATGTGGAACAGAATAGTCTTTCATCGCCAGTTGGTTCTTGGGAGAAGTACTACTTCCTTCTCTTCTATCACAAATTTGTCAAATTTAACACTTAAATCTTCTGAAAAGTGAACATCACAGATGTAGGACTTTTGAGTAAGTTCCCTATCCTTCCCTGGCATGGCTCCTTTGGACTTCATAAAACGTTCCTTATCTTAAGTAGGTCTGAAAAACCGTCTGATCTCTTTACAGTCCCCATAACTAGATCTGCATACTGGTACAAAAGAGCAAGGCATCTTCACTACTCCTATTAAGCACTCATGAAAATGTAAGGGCTAAACTGCTGTTTACTTACATTAAATAACAATAAAATTAACACACGAAGATAACGTCAACACACGACAAGAAATTAAATTTCATTTCATTTAATGCTTCCTACAATAGCATTTCAGGTATTAATACTATGAAGTAATAGTGTAAGCACTTGTATATCAATAAACGTTTGCACAGAACACCACCAATACACTCCGACCGATTAAATACTCAATATATCGCACATGAACACATAAACATATGTGGAAATCAACAATCTCAAGTCGACTGAAGCGCTGCGTAGCGGCGAGTGCCAACCCGATCCGCATTCATTACATGCTATTGAGGGAGAAGAGATCACACTTTATATTCTATTCGTTATGCCGCCTGTATACTGTTGCACTCTTCCAATAATCTATCTGAACGCTCGCTTATAGCAATACACACTGAAGACATACTGTACAGGCTCGCTCGCTTATCGCAATACACACTGACAGCCCACACGCAGGAGTCCCCCCTTTCAAGGACACAGTGCAGCCAACTAAACTTATGACTCAACGTTTGGCAGCTGCACGTACCCACTGCGGAGAACATACTCGGGCGCCCTGTACCTTGGAAGTTACAAGGGAAACGGATTTGAAAAATAGAGTTTTGAGAAAATGAATGACAAAGTTATCTGACTATCAAATTTCAAAGAATTTGAAAAATTGATCCCGTTAGTTCAATTCAGTTGCCAGTGTTTCGCCCTGGTGTACCATTGGGCTCATCAGTTGGTGTGGTACACCTCACCAAGACACTTGGTTAGTACATACTGAGAGCCACTGCAAGGCTCAAATGATGCCACGAGCAGTGCCAATGTACTATGAGAGACTAGCTCCTTTTTCAAAAATGTTGCCTTCCATAAAGGAATTACTGTTTCCCGAAGGATACAGAAATTTATTTTTCCGAATGATCGTGATAACACAATCATTATCAAATTTCAAAGAATTTGAAAATTGATCTGGTTAGCTCAATTCAATTGCCAGTGTTTTGCTCCGGTGTACCATGTGTTATCACGCTTATTCGGAAAGTTAAATTTCTATATCCTTCTGGAAACAGTAATTCCTTTAACGTTATCTGACTCTTAAAATAGCCTGTGCAATGTCTAGCTTTTCAAATTATAACTCCTAAACTAGTGCAGATATTTATAAAATTAGTTCACCAAAGTGAACTAGAAACTAATTCGAAGAAATGTTGGTAAAAATTCACACAAGGTACTCCTTTCTATAAAATTCTCAAACTACCGGTACTGAAATTAAGCAAATTACCAGAATTAATAGTCGGGAAAATATCTGGAGATGATGTAGTTAATAGATGTTTACTCCTCCGCTGTCTGAGACCCGCCCAGCCGTCCCAAATAGGATCACGACTTAAGGCAAAGATCCAGCTGTTTCAGCCATTTTACCATCATGTACCATCATGCATCGTATTACCAACCCCATGCATTCGGTACTATATCACATCCGGCAGACCAATGGTTTTCGCCTAGACCAATAATGGTTACGTAGTGCGGCCCTGTGGGCCTTGTTAGGTCATATAAACATCCCTGGTTTTTGTCACACACAGTGGGGGTAGTCACGCATCAATAATCTTTATCCAGGCCAATGGTTTTGCCTTTTATTCCATTATTCACGTGTTGTATGGTGAATTTTGTATTGGACATGTTGGCAACGGGTATGACGTACTATCTGACGTCAATGTAACATTGCGCTGAGATCGTAAAGTTAACACGAACAAAAATGCTTTATTGACGTAATAAAATAAATATTTCCGGTGCAGCAGTGACAATTCAAATTGAAATCAATTTCTAATGACTCCCGGAAAGGTATGTGACTCATAAATAATATATTTTCAATAATCTGCCTTGTGAAAGTTATGAAAAGGGATGAGTACCTGCTCTCAACAATTAATTAATTTTTCAAGGTGTTAAAGCTGTACTGATCCCCTTATCCAGAATGGCAAAAATCTTCAAAACTTAAGAAATTTCATTATTAGGCGTAAGCTGAGACCTGATATATTTGTTTTGATCATAGCACATACCTAAGGCTAATTTCCTTATAATTTTCCACACCCGTGCTTCTTATACGGTGTTCATTTCTAACTTAGCCTTTATCTCTTCATCAAGAGTAGGTACCTTTCTGCCATTGCTCCCACCTATTTGTCCCAGCAATCATTTGTGCTATCCTCTACCTTATGTATTGGATATCCTGAATCTACCCAGCTCACACTTCCATACAGCAAGGTGGGTCTAAATACTGGGCGAAGTAGGGAAAGTTTCGTTACTACATTACAGTACAACCCGTGTAATCCGTCACCATTGGGACTGAGGGTAAGGTCGGATTATCAGAAAGTACAGAAAAATACGGATTTACATTAAAATAAACAATTGCTGAACTCAAGATATCGGGGTTCCTTTCCTTCTTTCTTGGTAGAGCCACATCCACAATGCGTTGTCAAGCAGTTCAAGTGTAGGCTCTTTCAATGTATTGTGATTCATAAGAGCGTTTTCACCATCTATCGTTCTGTACATGATTCAATGTCTCTCCGATTCCTTCTCCAATCTTTGTCGCAACGGCTACATTGAGTTCCTTGGCAATTGTTTGGAGTGATTTCCCTTTGTCCAGTCTTCGTAGCACTGCTAATTATTCATTTAATGAAAGAGTAACGTCTTTACGTTTCACTCCTGACATGTTGAAAAAAGAACCACACACAACTGTACACTACACACAATGTACATAAAACAAATTACTGTACAGTACTGTAATGAACACAGAAGACAAAAATGGCGAGTTAGCTCATAGTAATAAAAGAAATACAGAAATTTTAGCAGAAATAATCAACAAGTTGCTAAATTGCGAAGATCCACCAGAACTGCTTCAAATAAATACACACACCACTATTAAAACACCATCAGAAAACATAAATCCACCCACAATCCAAGAAGTCTACAAAGCGCTGAGAGAGCTCAAAAACTACAAAGCGAGTGGAGAAGATCAAACATTTGCAGAATTGTGGAAATATGCAGCAGAACCAGTAAAGATTTCATTACACCAATGCATAGTGAATATTTGGATCAAAGAACTGCCAGACCATTGGACTATTGCTATAATACATCCATTACACAAGAAAGGAGAAAAATCAAATCCTGACAACTATCGAGGAATTTCCCTTTTGGATATCACATATAAAATCATGTCATGAATTCTATATAATCGTTGTAAAGATCAATTAGAACTGGAAATAGGAGAATATCAAGGTGGATTTCGGCCATGGCGAAGCTGCCCTGAACAGATAATCACCTTAAAATTAGTAATGGACTACTACAAACGTAGACAAAATAGCAAGTCATAACCTTCGTAGACTTCAAAAAAGCTTATGATTGTATACATAGATCTTCATTGCTGAAAATACTACGGAATTTCGGACTTCATCCCAAATTAATAAAAATTATAAAACTACTCTAACAAACACCAAATCTAAAGCAAAATTCAGAGGAGAAATATCAGAACCGTTTACGATTAAAACAGGATTAAGACAAGGAGATGGTTTATCGCCTCTACTTTTCAATTGTGCTTTGGAATCTGTAATGAGGGAATGGTACAGGGAAAATCCTAGGAACATAAGAATTGGAACCAAGAAAGATCAAATAGACTTAAATTGCTTGGGATTCGCAGATGACTTAGCGTTACTGGCTAATAATATTCAAGAAGCCAGAAATCAAATAATAAGCCTACAAAATATAGCACAAAAAATTGGACTTTAGATATCATTTGAAAAGACAGAGATAATGGTAGCAAATCCACTTGTAATCAATCACATAACAGTAAATAACAAGAAAGTTAAAATAGTGAAGCAATTTAAATACTTAGGAGAAATTATAACTTACAACTTGGATGAGAAACCTGCATGGCAAGAAAGAACGAATAAAATGATAAAAGCCCAAAAATTAACATGGTCTACATATAAAAGAAAATGTCTATCAATCGCAACAAAATTAAAACATTACAAGACGGTGGTTCAACCAGAGGTGACCTATGGAAGTGAAACTCTTTTTAAAGTTACTCAGAAAAACAGAATCGACAAAATTTTAAAAGTAGAAAGAAGAATAGCTAGAACATGCATAAATAAAAAATATCAGAAAGATGGTCAGTGGCGGATAGTACCAAATGAAGTGGTATAGAGAGAACTGGAGCCCATCACTGATACTATTTGGAAGAAACGGCTTTCTTTCTTTGGTCACATCATGAGGACACCAGAAACCAGGTTATCTAGAAAAATTGTAGTGAAACTTTGGACTATGAAACAACAAGTAGGATGGATTAAGGAAATTAGAGAAGATATGAAAGAATTGGAAATAACCTTGGATGACTTGCAAAACAAAACAACAAAATTAAAAAAACTGAGAGAGATATAAAAATAAGATTTCAGGCTAAAATAGACAAACGTAATACAGTAAAAAGGGTATTTACAGATGAGGAACGCCTGAGAAGATCAGAGCAAATGAAGAGCTACTGGGCGACCCGGAAAGGAAACTTACTGAAGAAGAGGACCAAGAAATGATTGACTGAAGTGGTCCAATGAGGCAGTAAAAGCAGAAGAGGAAGAAGAACACAGAAGAACAATGTCATAAAACCAATGAACAGTCAGCGCTAAAAACTTCAGAGTGCAGTATGTACTGTGCCAAACACTGACAACAGAAACGATAAGAGAGATGACGGAGCACTAAAACGGACAAGCGATAACAAGTACCTTAAACAACAATGGTGCAACGGATAATGAGTCACCGCTACGAGTCGGGACAAGCTCGGCTTGAGCACGTTCAGATCAACCGGAGGGGCGGACTAGGCGAGGACGGACAAGAGGGGTTCACTGTAACTTCTTTCTTGCAGAATACTATAGATCGCAACTGAGAGCTCATAGCATTGGCTTTTCTACACTTAGACTCTAATTCCTTTCCCATTCTACCATCCTGTGAGAAGTACTTGAAATGTTCCACCTGCTCCTATTTAGTTCCTCCTCTCTGGCATTCTCTTTTCTTGTGTTTCATCCCTATTGACAAAACCTTCGTCTTCATCTTCGAAATTTCCTACATTTCTGTTCAAGTTCTAACATGTTCGCTTATAAGCTTTTGACAGAGTCCGTCATTACTACCAGGTCTACAGCATAGGCCAGACTGCTTACCTGTTCACGTCCAATTCACTGTAATCGAACCATTCATATGTTCTTTAATTCTTTTTGTAAGCTTTCTTTTTACACACATCAAAAAAAGTTTTGCATCACCTCGGTTCCCAGATCTCCGGCATATAGACGTTGACTGTGTATATTGTATCAAAGATACAGTCCCTTTGACTGTTCATAGATGTCACTAAAACTGCTCAAAGATGTAAACAACCATGCATGAGCAGGGCCTATTAGACGGAGGGGGTACGACAGCCGATCAGTTCCAGTCATTCCACCAGGACGAAGGTACGCTGCTCATGTTGTCTGTAGTTCTACCATGCCTAGAAGGTCAATACCGCAGTTCGATCGCGTCCGCATTGTTACTTTGTGTCAAGAAGGGCTCTCAACAAGGGAAGTTTCCAGGCGTCTCAGAGTGAACCAAAGCGATGTTGTTCGGACATGGAGGAGGTACAGAGATACAGGAACTGTCGATGACAGGCCTCGCTCAGGCCGCCCAAGGGCTACTACTGTAGTGGATGACCGCTACTTACGGATTGCCGCTCGGAGGAACCCTGACAGCAATGCCACCATGTTGAATAATGCGTTTCGTTCAGCCACAGGACGTCGTGTTTCAACTCAAACTGTGCGCAATAGGCTGCATGATGCGCAACTTCACTCCCGACGTCCATGGCGAGGTCCAGCTTTGCAACCCCGACACCATGCAGCGTGGTACAGATGGGCCCAACAACATGCTGAATGGACCCCACAGAATTGGCATCACGTTCTCTTCACCGATGAGTGTCGCATATGCCTTCAACCAGACAATCGTCGGAGACGTGTTTGGAGGCACCCTGGTCAGGCTGAACGTCTTAGACACACTGTCCAGCGAGTGCAGCAAGGTGGTGGTTCCCTGATGTTTTGGGGTGGCATTATGTGGGGCCGACGTACGCCACTGGTGGTCATGGAAGGCTCCGAAACGGCTTTACGATACCTGAATGACATCCTCCGACCCATAGTGCACCCATATCGGCAGAATATTGGAGAGGCATTTGTCTTCATGGACGACAATTCTCGACCTCATCGTGCACATCTTGTGAATGCGTTCCTTCAAGATAACGACATCGCTCGACTACAGTGGCCAGCATGTTCGCCAGACATGAACCCTATCGAACATGCCTGGGATATGTTGAAAAGGGCTGTTTATGGACGTCTTGACCCACCAACCACTCTGAGAGATTTACGCCGAATTGTCGTTGAGGAGTGGGACAATTTGGACCAACAGTGTCTTGATGAACTTGTGGATAGTATGCCACGACGAATACAGGCATGCATCAATGCAAGAGGACGTGCTACTGGGTATTAGAGGTAGTGGTGTGTACTGCAATCTGGACCACAAATGCTGAAAGTCTAGCTGTATGATGGTACAACATGCAATGTGTGGGTCTCATGAGCAATAAAACGAGCTGAAATGTTGTTTGTGTTGATCTCTATTCCCTTTGTATTTAAAGGTTCCGGAACTCTTGGAACCGAGGTGATGCAAAACTTTTTTTGATGTGTGTATTTAAATTTCTAATAGGCCTAGTGTTTTGTGAGGATATCCATTTTCTCTTTTATCTTTGTAAACTTAGTTTTAAGATTATTTTTAATTCAATATACGCTGACGAAGGTGTTATTGAACACTGAAACATGTATGTTTAAGCAGTGATTAAACCACATTCTTCAGTGTTTGACAAGGCAGTTTTCAATAAGATAGTACCTAATTGAATCGCACCCAGCCAGTTTATGGCCTTCAGCAAATGGTCCATATATAAAATAAACAATAGTGGTGAGAGGTAAATTTTTTATGATATAAAAATATTGTAAATCAACACTCTTTTATTTAAGACACTTTGGAAATAAGCATTTCAATAAGCCTCTCTGAGAGTACAGCTCTAAATTTGGCATACCCCATCTATTTTAGAATTTAATGGGTTCATTCTGGTTCCGTATTGACTGACAGTGGTAGCTACGCTCACTAAAGCGCAGCGTTAGGTCAAGGGGGCCAAGCCCTCTGCTGACTCGGTAGACGCATGGGTTCATGCCCCACCGTCGGCCATCCTTGAAATGGTTTTCTGTGGTTTCCCATTTCCAACTCCAGGAAAATGCTGGGAAGGTACATTCTAACAGGCCACGGCCGCTTCCTTCTACATCCTTACCCAGTTTCATTCACCATCATTCATTTCATCTCTCATTAACTCCTCTCCATGAGGTTGGCGTCAGGAAGGGCATCCGGCCGTAAAAACCATCCACCACAAAGACTTCCATCGCATCTCATCCCCGACCCCGTTGGAAATCGGGAATAATAAGGGTTAACCATACATACAATTCTGGTTCCTTATTGATGATCAGATTAAATAATAAATAGGTTGAAAGTTCTGCCTGATCAATACCTTTTATTTATTGTGATCACTTAGTGATCATTAAATGGGACATGTTTCGGGGCCTACACACTAATTGGTCTCTTCATCAGCCGATTTTGGTGATTATGCAAAAATACCAGCATTATAACATTGCAGAATATAGCACTATGAAAACCCTTATATCATTAAAATTGATATTGTATACACATTGTAAAAAAAGGATGAAAAGGTTGCACTTGATGCAAATGCCGTGGTGATTTAAAAAAATTATGAGTCAAGGACACTTTAAAACAACATATTAAAAACACTAAAACATGCGTGAATTTTAATGCATGTTTCCGTTGGAGCCACTTCATAGTCAATATATAGTCTTACATACTAGAATCTATTATTTGGATAGAGAGATGTAGTTCATTCTTCTGAATTTTTCAGTAACAAAATTATTATAAAATGCACACATGCTTCACTATAGTTGTCGGATCTTGAGTGTGAAATAAAAGATGTGGTTCAATTGGAAATCACTTGTTGGAAGTCATTAGGAGCTGATTATTTGTTGGAATCCATCATTGTGATGGTAGTGGTTAGTTAGTTATTGTTGTTTTAAAGGACGGAACTACAAGGCCCTTTGCCCCTATTGTGATGGTGGAATGAGTGCTGTATATCAATTCCTCCACCAGTGATCATCATCATCATCTTGCACAGTTTCCAGCCACTGGCCGAGTCTGTTTTGAACACAAGCCTCTCCAAAGTCTTCTGTCTTCCCACCATCTCTCAGCCTCCACCCTTGTCCAGTCTTCCCCTCTCTTCTTCATGCTTTCTTCGTCTCGTGTATCCTCCTGGGTATCCTCTTCTCCTCCATTCGTTTTACATGTCCATACCATCTAAGTCTAGATTTCTCTATACCATCCTGTAATGGTTCCTCCTTCATTAATTCTCTGGTCCTCTCATTTCTTATTCTGTCCATCTTTGTAGCTCCAATACTGCTTCTCAAGAACCTCAACTCACTGGCCTGTATTTTGCTCTTCTCCCTTCCTTTCATAATCCAGGTCTCCGAGGCATACGTCAGGATAGGGACACCGTACGTCCGATATATGATCTATTTGCTGTTCTGAGGGACATCCTTGCTCCATAATATGCTTCTCACACTCCTCCGGAATGCTTCTGCCTGTCTCCCCCGCTCATTTATTTCTCTATCGTTTCTTCCATTATCTTGTATCAGGCTTCCCAGATACTTGAATCTCTCCACTTTCTTCAGCTGTTCCCCACCAATTGTTATTCCCGTTGTGGTTCTTTCCTTCTTCCTTGTTGTGATCCACCAGTGATGTGGAATTTAAAAGACAATGAAGCAGCTGCGCTGTGCATAACATCTTTGTTGAAAACTCTGGCTGATATAATTTTATCGAAAAGATGGACAGGTGTTTAGCACTCCACCCCATCTACCAATACCGGGCCCAGGATCTTACTGAGAATTCTTTTTCTCTTTACTTTTATTATTATTTCCAGTAAGGATATTTTTGTATTATACCCAGGTTGTGGAAGAGGATGACGTCACCATACAAGAAGACAGCGCGAGCACTTGAAGCCCTGGAAGCAACAATCCGCTCTGCCGTCAATGCTTCTTCAGCCTTGTGGGATGACCAAGTGGCAATGTCTGATCAGATCTTGTCCTGCTGCATGGATACCAGCAAGAGTGTCCGTGACTACACAGACGGCAACAAAGAACGTCTTTTGAAGATCGAGAAGGCTGTGATTGATGATGCTAACGCCTGTGAGGATAAACTGGATGAACATTTCAGGCTACTCCACACAGCATGCTCTGCAAATAGGACTACTACAGCCAAAGATGGAGACACCAGGCGAGTGGAGTTTGAGACAACTCGATGGGATAGACCTCCGCCTGATGATGGTGTGTTTGGTCGTGGGACCAAAGGAGGAGGCAGAAATGATGAAGAGATTTGGACCAGTAGTGGAATTGATGGACCAGGAACAAGTGGTGGTGGTAAGTCGAAGTATTGTTTAGCTCTCAACTGACCTAATATTTCTATAAAATTCTGTACTGTGATTCGTACATGTCTAGCGGTACTTTTTGCTGTACTCGATGAAGTCACGGATGTAGCGTCTCTAATTGCTGTTATGTAATTCAACTGTTTTAATTTTTTTAAATGTTGGTATGAATTTTAAAACGGTGCATGGTCACTTGTGTTCAAGGCTAATGATGTGCGGGTAAATTATGTTGTTATTGTTGTTTGAGTCTTCAGTTTTATGACTGGTTTGATGCCATTCTTGCCATAAAACAAATACAACTGCATATGCAGGGTTGGCATTCAGTTTCTGCAAGACTGTCATAGTCAACGTGACAAACAGATCAGGATTTTGAATAATTTTGGTGAAGAAAGCAGGTACAAGTCATATTTGATAGGTTCTTGCACTCTTTAATATGTTAAAGAACATCAACTAATTTTAAGGGCAATGCAAGAGTGGTTATGGAATAAGAAGTAAGGACATGTAGGAGGATTTGGTTTAGAAATGAATGGAGTTGGAATTCAGAAGTAAGGGCATGCAGGAGGCATTGGATTGGAAGAGAGTAGATATAGAACAAGAAGTAAGGTTATTTAGGAGGCTTTGGTTTGGAAGAGAGTAGATATAGAACAAGAAGTAAGGGTATTTAGGAGGCTTTGGTTTGGAAGAGAGTAGATATAGAACAAGAAGTAAGGGTATTTAGGAGGCTTTGGTTTGGAAGAGAGTAGATATAGAACAAGAAGTAAGGGTACTTAGGAGGTTTTGGTTTGGAAGAGAGTAAGGGCATGTAGGAGGCTTTGGTTTAGAAAAGAATGGATTTGGAATTAAGAAGTAAGGACACTTTGGCGGCTTTGGTTTGGAAAACAGTGGATATGGAATTAAGAAGTAAGGGCATGTAGGAGGCTTTGATTTGGAAAAGAGTGGATATGGAACAAGAAGTACAGGTCGGTCGTTTGTTTTAGACAAGTGAAAAATCCTAATGGAAGCCTGGAGGCGAGGTACTTCAGTACCTGTGTTGATATACAAAACTATCGCACGCTACTGCCGAAGTACAGTTATGGGCAAATATCATGACGTTCTGTTCGTAACTATGTAACGTGTACTTCCGCGTCACACAATACTTCGACGTGGACTGTACTTTTCAGCACGGTGGTGTCGTCACATGCTCAAGTCTGGAATTCCATTACATCAGACCGGTGGTGACAACTGTGAAGGAACAGGGTGACAGAGTGACTGTGTACAGGCTCACCCGCAGGCTTCAAGGTCAAGGGCAATCGTCTAAAGCAAACGTCTGGCTTGTAAGGTTATGTAGGAGGCTTTGGTTTAGAAAAGAATGGATTTGGAATTAAGAAGTAAGGGCATGTACAGTTCACGCCATGGTTTTTGGCCGGTGAGTGCTGGTTTCACAGTTGTACAGAGGACAGGTGGCGAATCTCAGGCGAGTGCAATTAATATGAGAGTTGCTTTCCGGGCAACTGAAAACTCGCATATCAACTGCACATGCCTGAGGCTCACCGACTGCCCTCAGTACAGCTTTGAAACCGGGATTGACAGGCCAAAAACCGTGGCGTAAACTGGAGGCTTTGGTTTGGAAAAGAGTAGATATGGAACAAGAAGTAAGGGCATGTAGGTGGCTTTGTTTTGGAAAAGAATGGATTTGGAATCAACAAGGGCATTTAGGAGGCTTTGGGTTGGAAAAGAATGGATTTGGAATTAAGACACAAGGGAACTTAGGAGGCTTTGGTTTGGAAAAGAGTGGATATGGAATTAAGAAGTAAGGGCATGTAGGAGGCTTTGGCATGGAAAAGAGTAGATAAATAAGAACATCTTGCCATCTGTACTAAAGTCTGTTCGCCGAGTGGAGATAGTGGAAGTAATCACAGTTGTACACGTGACTGCTGGGCTGCCCGCAAGGGGTACTTAGAGCTGTGCCTGTTGAACGTACGCCAACTTCAGTGCTGTGTAGGCTATAGACTACATGTGAAGCGGGCTGACTTATCGGTTACATGCTACAGGCAACAGTATACAGTGCAGCACAGCAAGTCTTGTCTTTTCTAGCGCTACGGCATGACTAATGATCTCGGAACTTCTTGGCTACCCCTGTCCGGCAGAGCCGGAGACGTGAACTGGGCGTGTTTCCCTGTCCAGGCAGTCAAGTGACCACGTGCAAGTATTTACGTGCACTATCTCGGCTCGGAGGACAGACTTTAGTTCATGATGAAGAGCTGGTATACTTCATAACATGTCCAAATAATAATTTCACCTGTTATTGTTTTGTGCGTTGGTCAGGTGGAACAGTTATTTAAAATATTGCCACTCTATGGAGAGCAATATAAACTGTCACAGTCACTGGTTGAACAGATGAGGTTCAGTTATTATTCTAAAATACAGTCGAACTTGGATAACTCGAAGCTCAAGGGACCGACAAAAACTTCGAGTTATCGAAAACGGTCGTTTGGGAGGGAGTAGGGTGCATAATAATGGAAAAACGACCCTTTAAAACATCAAATTCTTTTTGCTTCAGGCCCAGCTCAGCTTCCTCAATGACTTTAATCTTTATTCGAAGAAGTATCAATTTCAGTTTCCGTGTTGACAGTTTAATTGTGAAATATAAAAATTCCCAAAATTTTTCCGCCTAATCAACACAATTTTAATATTATTTTAGCATCTTAAGGGTACATGTTTCGGAATTTTTACAATAATTCCTTCTTCAGCCCATCATACTTAATGCTAGGAATCATCAATAACAGACAACCTTGAACTCATCATCAATGTCCTCAACCGTCAGCACTTTTAGACAATGCTCAAAATTTTCGGGGACTTAAAGGGCCCTACCCTGTCATTATTTTATCCGTCAGTACCACAAGTTCAAAAATTTGACCTGCTCAAGGACACGCATACTTCAGATATAATACCAAAATGTTTCCAGAAATTTCTACTTTCAGTTTTCATAACTGTGGTCCGTTAATCATTACATACCAAGCAGCTCAATGTTTGTCATTACAGCAGCAGTATAGTAATTTGCTGTAAGAAGTAGGAGTGTTTTATATTTTCAAAAATGCATGTTATTATTTTTAGATTTTAGTAGTTTTTAAGTGTTTTTAATGTTAGTGCAAATATGTGTTTTTGACATTGATGATGAGTTCAAGGTTGTCTGTTACTGATGATTCCTAGCATTAAGTATGATGGGCTGAAGAAGAAATTATTGTAAAAATTCCAAAACATGTACCCTTAAGAAGCTAAAATAATATTACAATTGCGTTGATTAGGCGAAAAATTTTGGAAATTTTTATATTTCACGACTTTAATCTTCTCAGCTAGCGTCAGTGTCTTCAGCTTTGAGCCCGATGTTGAGCAACTTGGTTTGGAAAGAGACATGGTAACCTATAAACAAAGAAATTTGCACTTAAATCCGGCTCACGTGCTGTGATTGTAACTAAATACTAACTTGCCTGTTAAGACACGATGCTACCGCCTCGAAGACTTGCCGAACAATGACGAAGCAGGGGAGGGGGATGAAACACTATCCGAACTTTGCCGATCGTCCACGAACACCGAAATTGACCTATGAAGTCTGCTTCCCTTCTGAGGCATTGTCGAAGCAAGAGGGGGGAAAGGGAGAGAGAAAGAGAGATGCGCTTACTGACCTTGAGCGGAACCAAATATCAAACTGGGACTGAGCTTGAAACTGACAAAACTTGTTTCAGCCAAACAAATCTTATGACTTCCGGAACCAAAACTTCGAGTTATCCACGATTTTTTTTTTGCATTGTCAGTATAGGAAATTCAAGGGACCGGAGAAAAACTTCGAGTTATCCACGAATTCGAGTTATCCCAAGTTTGACTGTACAAGAAGAAGGAAATCTGTTTTCCTATATTTTTAATGCTTTTCTCCTGTAGTAAAGATCGATTATTGTTTGTAATTGTTGTTACTGTTTCATGGCAGCCGCTGGTGATCATGATCCAGAAGGCAGTGGCGATGGAGATGAAGAAGACAGTGTTAACGACAGGGTGGAGCCTCCGTTCATCCCCGTTATGTCGAGCGCACGCAGCTGCGAGGAACTCCTACACACGACCCATGCACGGGATAGTCGGGTGTACAGGCTGGGTCCCAGTGAGCTGAATGCTGCCGGAAGAGATTTCTACAAGCGCTTTTGTGACATGCGCACTGCCGGCGGAGGTTGGACGGTATATTCAATGTGCTGTAATATGACGTGTGTGTTTCCTTTTGTACTCTATTGTAGCCTAAGGCAGGAAACACCACTGTTAACAAGCTGACCTTGTCTCGTCCTGATTGTTGTTTTAAGAGGCAAAACATCTAGGTCACCCACCCGTAATGATATATGTGATAGTAGCGGCTTCGGTGGCGTAGTTGGTAGCATGCTGAACTGCTGTGCCCAAGATAGCGGGTTCAAACCCAGCCGAAGTCGTCGGATTTTTCAAGAGCGTTAAAAATCCTTCAGTATGACTGCCTTCGGAGGGGAAGTAAAGCCGGCGGTCCCATGTCATAGATGTATGGCATGTAAAAGATCCTTCCACATACTAAACTTGTGTAAAGCTAAATTGTTAGGTTAGATTTCGTCGGAACGCTCTATCAAAGTTCCAACGTTCACCACTAGGTATCATTGATATCTGGTAGCAAAAGTTGGAACTACTTGTAATTGAATGGAACTTGTAGCTCACCCTAATAAGGGTGTCCGCTGGAGGCAGCTACAGACTCAGGCAAGCCGAACATGTCCTCACACTCCCGGCACTAAAAGCCATAGATAAATAAATAAATAAATAAAAATAGGTGATAGTTGAATAAGAAATGGAATGAATATTACTACTAGTACGGGTTTATATCTAACTTACATCGAATGTAGATAAAGGTACTAGAAAATAATTTTTGAAAGCCTTTGTCAGGAGTGTAGCAGTTTATGGAAGTGAAACTTGGATTGTTGATGAAGCAGAAAAGAGGAGAATAGAAGCATTTGAAATGTGGTGTTACTGGAGAATGATGATCAGATGGGTAGGCAAGAGTAACAAATGAAGAGGTACTGGTATTAAGTGAGGGAGGAGAGATGTTCTGGCAAGTGCTCATGAAACAAAGAGGTAGGTTGGTAGGGCACATAGGAAGACACCCAGGAATAGAAATCTTAGTTTTGAAAAGAAGGGTCAAGGACAAGAGCTGTAGGGGAAGTCCAAGGCGAGAATATAGTACAGTATGTTTAACAGATTATCTCGGTTGTTGGGTATGATAGCTATATAGAGGTGAAATGATTAGCTGAGGAGAAGGGAAAATGGAGGGCTGCATCGAACCAGTCTAAAGGCTGAAGGCGCAAACATGCATACATACTAGAAGGAGAAATGAACACAATGTAGGAACAAGGGAAATAAAAGACAAGGAAAATATTGATTGTTGTGGCTTTAAGGGGCCGAACAGCGAGGTCATCTGCCCCTTTTAATGCAGATAAGTAGATAGTTTTTAAATTTATGTGCCGGCCCTGTGGTGTTGGGGTAGCGCGCCTGCCTCTCACCCGGAGGCCTCGGGTTCGATCCCCGGCTCCGTCAGGGATTTTAAAACTGACGTGAGGGTTGGAACGGGGTGCACTCAGCCTCGTGAGGACAATTGAGTAGCTGTCTGACAGTGAGACAGCGCCCCGATCACGAATACCAAGATTAACGGCCGAGGGGACCCGACGCCCTGATCACGCATCACCCCAAAATCTGCAGGCCAAATGGCTGGGCAGTGGTCGCTTGGTCGGCCTTAGCCCGTCATGGGCTGGATAGTGCCAGGGGTATGCCTAAATATGAAAATGACCTAAAATAATAAAACAAAACTAATAATTCTTCTTCTACTCCTTCTGCTTTTACGGCCTCATTGGACCACTTCAGTCAATCATTTCTTGGTCCGCTTCTTCAGTAAGTTTCCTTTCAGAGTTGCCCAGTAGCTTTTCATTCCCTCTGATCTTCTCAGGCGTTCCTCATCTGTAAATACCCTTTTTATTGTATTACGTTTGTCTATTATTACATGAAATCTTATTATTATATCTTTCATTTTTTTTAAATTTTTTGTTTTGTTTTGCAAGTCATCCAAGGTTATTTCTAATTCTTTCATATCTTCTCTAATTTCCTTAATCCATCCTACTTGTCGTATTATAATAAACAAAAATTATGGAAAAACAAAAATCAGAATTTCTAAAGAGAAGAAGTTCTTTGAGTAAATATTCACTTGATAATTTAGATTTCTAGCCCTGACCCGGATGACGAGACCAGCAGCCACCACGTCATTGGCTAATACAGGCCATGCCAACTGAGGTGCTTCGCGAGCACCGGCCGGCACCGGCAAAAGCACCGGTGCTCTGCTGTAGGAGAGGAACGTATAGTGGCAGTGCTTAGCGAGGCGAGAGTCGTGTTGTTGTTATTTGGTGAATGGGGCTGGGTAAATCAGAGCGCGCAAGGTGGAGTACCGGTATGAAAACGTATAATAATAATAATAATAATGCCTCTTTTGTGTAGACAGAAGTAATAGTTTTATTGTTCTCCTGTTTTTGCACTAATTTTCAACATTCTTTGTTTATCTTTGACATCGCTTTGAAGCCACTAATTTTCCGATATTTGGAACAATCATTTTGGCAGTTGCAATCCAAAGTATAGCTTCCAAGGAAGCATCAGACAGACTTGACCTTGTTTTTGTTCTGTTAATATTCATAACTGAAAACATTTTGTTCACAAATGAACGTTGTCTGAACATAGCAAAAAAAAAAAAAAAAAAATTCAGGTCAAGGGCATGAATCCTTGGAATTCAAGGAATTTATAGAGGGAAAATTGTCCCAATTTCCTTCTTGAAGCAGACTTTTAAAACAGACGAGCTGCAATTAGAACCTTTCAATACGGTCACACATGGTAGGCTACTGATTAATTTATTTTTGCCTTGCAACGAGATATTTAAATCATTTAAATAGGCTGTGATGTCTTTCATGAAAGCGAGGTCAGCGATCAAAGTCTGACTGTGGAGAAATACGGGAGGGAGGGGAAAAGCACTAGTGCCACTCGGTGCGGCACCAGGCGCGCAAGCACAAAGTGTTCGCGTTGGCGTGGCCTGGGCTAATATAAGTTTGTCATCAGCAAACCAAGGTTCCTTCGTAGATCAGCAAGATCCACACACTCGGTTAAAATGTGGGCCACAGTGAATATGCCTCCACAGGTACAAGGAAATTAATGCACTCAATTCTCAAAGAGGTAGTGCCATGAAAGGCAGATAGGAAAGGGAAATAGGGGAGGGTCTGTACAAAAGTCTCAGGAAATAGGGATCATAGACCCTGAAAGTGAATCCTTTGGTGTCGCCAGGTCCCAACCCCTCCAGCCATGACCACTTAATAAAGTTAATAAATAGTTCTTTTTCCGATGCTTTAATATTCATCTTTTGGCAAATAATTCCCACACTTACTAAGTTTTCAGACAGGTTTTCTTGTATTTTGTTTTTGGAGGGCAGATACTGTCTGTGGGTGTCACTGTAGGTTTGGTAGTGTTTTATAGAGCTATTTGGCTTGCATATTTAGATCTGATGATGCTCGCTCGACGAGCGAAACATGTCATCCCTTATTCCTCTTCTTCTTCAAAAGTCCATAACAATATATAAACATCTTAATCACATGTTTTAGGATGTCTCAGAAGTAGTGTAGTTTTTTAATTTTGGTGTTTTATAAGATGGAATTGGTTTTCTTTGGTTTGCCAAAGCTATTTTCAGGAGGTCGTGAGTAGAATGGCACATATTGTGAGAATGTATCATGAAAAGATACCATATATCGCCAGATTAAGAAATTTGGAAAATCAAACAGAAGCTGTAGATCTGTACCTCATGAATAGCCCCCTGAACAGGCTCAACGTAGAGTGGATATCTGTCGTCAGCTTATCGGTAACCTCATGGAAGATACGAAGGCTGTTTTTTAAGTAGGGCTGTTTTTTTTAAATTAACGGAACATTTTATTTTGAAACCACATTTATTTTTCAGTTTCACATACCTTCCTCTATTTTTCTACATAGTTGCCTTGTTCATTTAGGCACTTGTCATACCTTAAAACTAAGTTCTGAAATCCCTCTGCATAAAAGTTTGCCGCCTGCTCTGACAACCAAGAATTCACACTTGAGGAAAATCCATTGATAGAGTGATTATCATGAATCTTCGGTCCTCGTGAATTTTCGTGTCAATTGCAGTCACCAAGTCAACTGTGATCACAGACCTGAGCGTTCATCGCCATGAACATTTTCACGGCCACTTTTGTACTCGCGTACCCATTTTCGCCCTTTACCTTCCGTCATTGTATTATCACCAAACACCTCACAATGCTGACGATGAATGTCTGCAGCCGACATGTTTCTTGCATTCATAAAACGCATCACAGATCGTACTTCACACGCGGCGGGCGAATCAATAATCCTGAACATTGTAAAGATGCACAGTTCAGCGTACAGGTTAGCTACACAGCTGCAACTGACGCCTGCTTTTTCGCAAAGGATGCTGGCGGATAGCGCTACGGGCTTAAAAAAACGCCCTCGTAGATTTATCAGGATAATTGCCACATGTGATGAAAAATGGGTCCATTACCGCAACGCTGACGCCTCGAAACAATGGCTCAGTCCCCATCAACCTGCCAAAGTCATCGTTAAAAATGATCGGTTCGGCCCCAAATTGATGTTGTCTGGTGGAATTTTGAAGGAGTGGATCACTGGGAGTTTGTTTCTAACAGGCTTGCAGTGAATGCTGATCTTTATTCTCAACAAATGGAATGAGTTCATGAAATTTTGAGATGGAGATACCCAGCGTTAGTTAACCGAAAAAGAGTTCACTTGCAGCAGGACAATGCGAGACCTCGTACTGCACGAACAACCATGGCAAAAAGTCAGGAATTGGGAGGAGTCGAACTGCTACCACATCCAGGGTACAGCCCTGATGTTGCGCCTTCAGATTACCATCTTTTACGATCCGTTTCCTATTGCTTGTGTGGAAGAAATTTCAAAAACATTGCAGCTGTGAAAGTGGGTGTCACCGAATTCTTTGCATAAAAACCCAGAGACTGGCACTGTCGCGGGATAAGAAACCTCGCTGAAAGATGGCTCAAGACCATAGAATTTGATGGTCTCTACTTTGAAGAATAGTTTAATTTCTTGTCAGAAGACTTTCCAAATAAAATTTACTTAAAAAAATAAATAAATAAGAAACAACATTACTTATGAATAAGTTGGTTGGTTCCTTAGTTTAAGGGCTGCGACAACGCGGTCATGTAGCCCCCTGTACTTTGGGTGTGTGTAGAATCTGTCTGATAACCGGTGTTAATTGTGATGACTGTATTAGTGTGTGTATCTGTTTTTTTTTTATTCAAGTAGGGACCGCAACTTTGAATTTTCAAATAGTTCCTACTTTTGCCGCCAAACGCCACCGTCAACGACTACTAGGCCTAGTTCAGAACTAGCTACTAGACGCCACTGCAGTCGGCTCTTGGCAACGAACGTAGCAACCTAAGAGCGTTGTTTACATTCTTAACCTATCCAATTTAGTTTCACACAGGTGTAATTAGTGGAAAGATCTTTAACATGCCATAAATCTATGACATGGGACCGCCGGCTTTACTTCCCCTCCGAAGGAAGGCATACTGAGGGATTTTTAACGCTCTTAAAATATCCGACGGCTTCGGCTGGGTTTGAACCCGCTATCTTGGGCACAGAAGCTCAGCATGCTACCAACTACGCCACCGAAACCGCCACTTATGAATAAGGTTTGGAAGTTAAGGAAAAGTCATATTTTTTCCTGGTCTTATTTTGCTTGAAATTTAACAAATAAGTGGGAATGAAGGGTCCTTGGCCCCGTTTAAAGCAACTTTCTTTCTCCGTTAGGGTATTCTGAGGACCACGAACCTATTCCAGTGTTTAGTCCTTTGTTGTTCTTCCTTCTTCCTCCTCCAGTGCTCCTTCATCTTTTCGCTGTGTGTCTTCTTTCTCTCTTCCGACCATTTTGAGCCTGTTTTCTTATATTGCCTTCCTTGGAGTCCTTCCATTCCCAACACCATTTTTTTGAAAATTTCTCTCTCTAGTGCATCTTCTTCTCATACATTGTTTCTTTCTAAATCTTTCTTTACTTCTTGAAACCAGGCTGTTGTCGATTTCTTTTTCCAAAGGTATTTAAAAACCTGCAATCATTCATTCTATATAAATGTCCAAAAAATAACAATCGCCTCTTCTTTATTGTCTCCGTTATTTTTTAAATGTTCTGATATATTTCTTCGTTACTTCTTAATTTCCAAAACTCTGTAGTTCTTAATGGACCGAGAATTTTGCATATCATTTTTTTCCCTGCTACTTCTAATTTATTGGCGGCTTCGGTGGCGTAGTCGGTAGCATGCTGAGCTTCTATGCCCAAGATCGCGGGTTCAAATCCGGCCGAAGAGCATTGAAAATCCCTCAGTATGCCTTCCTTCGGAGGGGAAGTAAAGCCGGCGGTCCCATGTCATAGATTTATGGCATGTTAAAGAACCTTCCATTAATTACACCTGTGTGAAGCTAAATTTTATAGGTTAAGAATAACAACACTCTAAGGTTCCTACATTCGTTGCCAAAAGACGACTGCGGTGGCATCTGGTAGCTAAGTTCTGAACTGGTAGTCGTTGACGGTGGTGGAAAAAGTAGGAACTATTTGAAAAATTCTGAGGTTTGAAGCCATTTTTCAGTGTTGCCTAAGTAAACAAATTATTAATCTTATGTAATTTATTTCAGGATCAGGGCTTAACCCAGCTCTATTTGAGTACATTCGTGTTGACCGACTGAAAAGCACCAAAGTTTTGTTTTTATTTGAAAAATTCAGATGTCTGCAGTCCTTACTTGAATTAAAAAACAGATAACACACACTAATACAATCATCATAATTAACCCCGGTTATCAGACAGATTCTACACACACCCAAAGTACACGGGGCTACATGACCGCGTTGTCGCAGCCCCTAAACTTAAGGACCGACCAACCTTCTAATTTATCCAATTTATAATTTATTTTTCCTATAAATGCATATTTTGGCTATTTTTATAGTTTTTGTTATATTTTGCTCAGTGATATATTAATCAGATTTGTTTATACTTTGAGCATTTGTCATAAACACAGGATTTGCAAATGGTGCAATATAGATATTTTTCTCTGTATTCCCAGAACAGGCAGAGAGCAGGTTTAGAAGACCTGATTCCGAGAAAAAGCTTCTGTACGGATGTCTCATCGAGTAAGATGCCACCCTACGAGACAAATTTAGCTCAGAGCAATAATAAGTAAACAAGGAAACTCACGCTCAGTTTGGCCGTGAAGGGTTTGGTAGGAATTGTAGCTCTTATCAGTTTGCGTGATTCAATGTGTGTGCTGTATTGTCGCGTTCTGTTATATAATACTACTCCAATACATGCCATACATCCCTAAAATGCAAAGGTCATATTTTCCTGTTTTTAGGTCATAATACTACTACTACTACTACTACTACTACTACTACTAATAATAATATCGTCTATAGCAGCGTGGTCCAACCCGTGGCCCTCCTGTTCATTTGTGTTGGCCCTTGCCCTTCTTACTTCTCAAAAATAAAAACATTGGGCATGAGTATCAAGAAAAACTGGAAGAAATCCAGTTTTTAAATAATCTTGCTTTTCTGACAGATTTAACATCCCATCTAAATGCTTTAAACCTGAAAGTACGAGGTAGAAAACAAAATATCTCCCAGCTTTATGGACATATTGAGGGCTTCTGCAAAAAAAAACTTTAGATAATGCAAATTGCATTGAAGGCAAATAATATGGCACACTTCCCATCTTGTCAGCAGTTGAAAGAAGTAAGAAGTGACAAATTTTAGTATGTTTCATGAAATAATAATACATATCTAGAAAGAGTTCCAGAACAGATTCCAGGATTTTGACTCCCTAAAACCAAAACTTGCACTGTTCAACAACCCCGTGGATATTGAAGTGAGTGAGGCGCCCTGCGACCTTCAAATGGAAATTTGTGATCTTCAGGCAAACCCATTCTACCAGACTAAAAAGTGTGATGTCCCTGAAAATTTCTGGAAAATGATTTCTCAAGAACGTTTTCCTAAACTGCTTAAATTCTCTCTGCAAATGTTATCGCTGTTAGGCAGTAAGTCTGTGTGCGAAAGTGCTGTTTCTGCTCTCAAACAAATTAAATCAAAAACGAGAAATCGAATTGAAAGTGCTTCACTTGACTCGAGCCTGAGACTTTGCCTTACTGAACTTACAGTGGACATTGATACACTTGTATCAGGAAAGCAGTGCCAATCATCACATTGATTTTTCGACTGTAAAATGAAGTGGTATATTAAACCAGTAATATTAAAATTCTTTTAATATAAAATTTAATAAATGTCTTTTGAATAAAATATGTAATACGTATTCTTTCTGGAATGTCTCTGGCCCTCACATTCGTATACTAAAGTTTGATTGGCCCTCGGGTAACTAAAGGTTGGACCACCCTGGTCTATAGGATGCATCCTACTAGGTTGACAACCAGCTCCTCGGTTACTGGCAAAAGCGGAAGACCAAGTCACCATGGTTGTGGTAAGTGAGCAAAGATCTGCAAGAACTTGGAGGGATGGAAAGAGACTTAAAAGACCGGACATCTCTCAGGATGATGCTTCAGCAATTGAGGTTCCAGGACAAACCGCCAAGAAAGAAAACAGGTGCCCTCTGGACCCAGGAGAGGAGGGAACAACACAGCCAGAGGATGCGTAACTACTGGGCAAACATCAAAGCCCACTCCAAATGTAACAGTTGAACGTCGTGGTCCTTAGATGGCCTATTCGAAACAAGAAGAAGAAGAATATCATATGGCCTCGGGTGCTGGGTGCAAGCTTTGTAATTTGACACCCAAAGGGTTACTTACATGTTGAATTTCATTGCTCCTTGAAGCACTATGAAAGTCAAGGAGGTTAGATATCTAAGCTCCTTGAACACTATAGCACTTTCTAGTAGAGGAATGAGGAACTTTGTGTTGGCGGAAACTCCAGAGATTAATTTTGCCATTATGAACACGGCTTACTGAATTCAAATGGGTTCTTTGACATGCCAACACCGTATGACATACGCGTCGTAATTTTTGCCGCCTTTCAAAAATCACTTAACACGGCCAGGAGTGAACCTGCAAGCTTAGGGTTAGTAGACCGACACGTTAACCACTCACCCTCCACGGCAAGCTTTTAGGTCATTATCAGCTAGTATTTAGTGAATTTTCGCTTGCATATTTTGTATTCGTTGAGGTCTTAAACATCCGAATCGATAAAAATCTCCTTGTAGCGAGGAAGAATATTACTATGAAAGGACTGATTCTTTATCTAATAATTCCAATACAAACCAGAATGTTTAAATGTAAAGAAATGTACGGTATCGTGTCTTATTCAGAGTTTACCACTTGTGAAATTGTGTGCAAGTCATTGGTCCTGACGTTACTCTGGGAGCCCAATAACCTAATACCTGGTAAGCTCAGTGTTTTTAAATGTATAACTTTCAGAACTCAAATTTACCGTCTTGGTTATTTGAAATTTGAGCATAAATTTGATTGTAATGGACTTAGAAACTCAATCACCAATCCTAAGAATTTGTTTCGTTGCTTCTTATGTTGTTAACAATATATGACTGTCCCTGTCTCATATCTTGTACAATTTATAAGCATTTTCAAGGAAAAACTGATACAAACATCAAAATTGTTGATACTAATTTTTTGTCCAATTTTCAAAATTTGTTATTTCTTAGAGCTGTCTTTTGCCGTTACCTGCAATCTCCTATAGTTACAGGAATGCATTACCTTTTGCCGTTACCTGCAATCTCCTATAGTTACAGGAATGCATTACCTTTTGCCGTTACCTGCAATCTCCTATAGTTACAGGAATGCATTACCTTTTGCCGTTACCTGCAATCTCCTATAGTTACAGGAATGCATTACCTTTTGCCGTTACCTGCAATCTCCTATAGTTACAGGAATGCATTACCTTTTGCCGTTACCTGCAATCTCCTATAGTTACAGGAATGCATTACCTTTTGCCGTTACCTGCAATCTCCTATAGTTACAGGAATGCATTACCTTTTGCCGTTACCTGCAATCTCCTATAGTTACAGGAATGCATTACCTTTTGCCGTTACCTGCAATCTCCTATAGTTACAGGAATGCATTACCTTTTGCCGTTACCTGCAATCTCCTATAGTTACAGGAATGCATTACCTTTTGCCGTTACCTGCAATCTCCTATAGTTACAGGAATGCATTACCTTTTGCCGTTACCTGCAATCTCCTATAGTTACAGGAATGCATTACCTTTTGCCGTTACCTGCAATCTCCTATAGTTACAGGAATGCATTACCTTTTGCCGTTACCTGCAATCTCCTATAGTTACAGGAATGCATTACCTTTTGCCGTTACCTGCAATCTCCTATAGTTACAGGAATGCATTACCTTTCTTTTTTAAATTACAAGTTCAACAAATTGAATCACACTCAGACCAGAAGGGCTTTATTTAGCGGTAGTTTAAAACTTTTTTTTTTTTAATTTCTCAGTTTGAAATTAAGACAATAATGCTTAAATAGCAGATGTGTACTTGATTGAGGCTTCTAGCTACTTATGAGACACACCCTATAATTTATTTCAGGTATTTTCATATACAGTATTCCAGTAATTTGGAATGATTTTCGTGTTGACCAACAGAAAGCTACAATGTTAATTGGAAATGTAGTAAACTCTCCAAAGAATCACCTGGCCAAACTACAAAAAGAAATCTCTCTCAATGAAAGCCTAATTTGGACATTACTATATCCGTTGTTAAACCCGAAGCACTCTTCAAGTTGAACATCAAATCAACCAGGGGCATAAAACTCCTTGCAAACGTGGGGGGGTGTCAAATTTATAAACTGGGGTTACTTACCTACCAGGGATTTTTTTTTCTTTTTTAGTTTAAGGTTTTAAAACTTAAAATAACATGATAATGTAGGCCTAACGCTACATTTAAAAAAAGACAAAGATGATTGTTATTCATTATTTCTAATTAAAATACAAAATGCAATCGGAATATGAATACAAAACACAAAACATGTTTTGCCAATGTCTTGCAAAAGACCCGAACTCTGACTTACCTCAGTTTTAAACCGGTGCTAAGAAAATTTCTAATAATAGTTCGAAAATGCACCTTTTCACAAATAGTCGTGGTAAGGGGACAAAGCTCAAAGCGTCTCGGCTAAGCTGGTGCTTCGGTGGGAAACGGGGGAAGGGGGAAAAGCAGACTATTTGCTTGGTAGAAAAGAAATTACGACTAAGCAAGGCAAGGTGGCTTTCCTGATATTCTGTCAGACCTAGTATTAAATCATTTATAGAATAGTTTTGGGTTATCTTACAATACTTTGTAACCAAATTTTTGGTTACAGGTTTCTGTAAGTATGTATTAGCGCTATGGTGTGTGATGTGGGTAAATAGCTTACCAATCATGGCCACCTATTGATGGAGCACCACAGAGAGTCTAGTGTTTAGTGCCTACTGGATTCTTTTGTGGTGGTCCACCAGTAGGTGGCAGGTGGCTTTGCTAATGGCAGGTTATAATTATGTTCCTTTTATGATAGGGTTTGGGTTTTGAGTTTTCTTGTTGTGCTTTACGCCCCTGAAATCAACGACTGACAAATTGCAGAAAGCAGACGGAAGAATCATCAGAACAATCATTAACAAAAAACACCAAGTACAGTAAATGGCCAATGGAGATTACTGACGAATTAAGTGGTGAATCAATAATAGATACAATGCGGAAAAGGAGAATCTCTCTTTTCTCCCATGTCTCATGACTACCAGAAACCAGACTAATAAAACAGCTATTTAGCTACTTCGGGAAGATTAAAACGGGCGGCTTCGGTGGCATAGTCGGTAGCATGCTGAGCTCTATGCCCAAGATAGCGGGTTCAAACCCGGCCGAAGCCGTCAGATTTTTTAAGAGCGTTAAAAATCCCTCAGTATGCCTTCCTTCGGAGGGGAAGTAAAGCCGGCGGTCCCATGTCATAGATTTATGGCATGTTAAAGATCCTTCCACTAATTGCACCTGTGTGAAGCTAAATTGGATAGGTTAAGAATGTAAACAACGCTCTTAGGTTTCTACGTTCGTTGCCAAGCGCCGACTGCGGTGGCGTCTATTAGCTAACTTCTGAATTATTTAAACACAAATTGTGCTAAATGTTCCGGCATAACTCAACAAAATGACCGTGTTTCGCCCCGGTGAGCAATTGGGCTCTTCAGTTGGTTAAAGCACACCTCACCAAGACACTGTCTAGTACACACTGGGAAGGCCATTGCAAGACTTATTTGATACATGTGTATCCACGTCACGAGCAAAGCCAGTGCACTATGGGAGTCGAAACTCCACTCCAAAGCAATTATAACCTTACCTTGGCATTGAATATATAATTGCAATGGCCTTCCCAGTGTGTTCTAGACAGTGTCTTGGTGAGGTGTGCTTTAACCAACTGAAGAGCCCAATTGCACACCGGGGCGAAACACGGTCATTTTGTTGAGTTATGCCGGAACATTTAGCACAATTTGTGTTTAAATATATAATGGCTCAACGGACAATACATATTTTTCTTTTGAAAATTATATAACTTCTGAATTAGGCTTAGTAGTCGTTGACGGTGGCGCTTGGCGGCAAAAGTAGGAACTATTTGAAAAATTATAAGTTGCAGTACTTAAAAATTAAAAAACAGATACACACACTAATACAGTCATCACAATTAACACCGGTTATCAGACAGATTCTACACACACCCAAAGTACATGGGGCTACATGACCGCGTTGTCGCAACCCCTAAACTTAAGAACCAACCAACCAAGATTAAAACGAAGAACAATTGGTTCAAATAGATCCTGCATGATTCAGAAGAACTCAATTTAACGATATTCAAAATTAAAGGTAGAGAAGAGAAAAGTATTCAAAGGAATAAATACTTACGATTCACATTAACAACATTTGAACGGAAAAACTATACCATAACAGATGAACAAAGCGCAGCCAGGTCAGACAGGATGAAGAAATTTTGGGTGCATAAGAAGAAGAAGCTGATAAGCTATCTCTAAATACTGTTCATCATCATCATCATCATCATTTCCCCTTATCCAGCTCCTGCCGGGTCGGGGTATTTATGGCACTCTCCACTTTCCTCTTTCCTTCCACAATTCTTCTTCCACGATCTTGTCCCAGTCCAGATTTCTTTTTCTCACGCTGTTCTTCACTGAATCGATCCACCTGGTTCTAGGTCTTCCCCTAGCTCTCTTACCCTTGCACTTGGCCTCCAGCATCTGTCATGGTATTCTATTTTCCTCCATCCTCTTTACATGTCCAAACCACCTTAGTTTATTCTTCTCAATTCTCTCATTTAGTTTTCCCATCCCAACTTCCTTCCTAACATCTTCATTACTCACTCTGTCTTTCCTTGTCTTACCTATCATACTTCTTAGGAATTTCATTTCACTGGCTTGGATTCTACTCTCTTGCCTGCTCGTCAGGGTCCAAGTCTCAGCTGCATAAGTTAATATGGGTACATAGTACACTTTATACATTACCTCCTTGCTTTTCCTTGGTACTTCCTTATCCCAAACAAGTTTTCTTACACTTTGATACTGTTATTAGCCTTAATTGTATATGAATTGATTAAAGTGCTCCAATGATGGCATAGACTATGTAAAAAAAAATCTCTCCATTTGAAAATTTTTGATGAGGTTTCCAGTGCTCTAAAAATTGTCCTGTTTGTTGAAATGTATGGAAAGTTGTGATGAATCCTTGCACCGTGAACTGAGCTAACAAGGGGAGGATACGATTCATGGGTCACCGATTTGAACCATCTTTAGTACACGTGTAGGGCATGACCAGGCGTATACCAGGTGCAAGTAGTAAGTTGCGCTTCTCAGCCGATTCCGAGAAATTAATTATAAATTATTCGTAATTGCTGTACGGCGTTCATTTGCTCTGTATGTTAACATGAAGCCAAGAAGCGCATGGTGCAGCGGTAAGAGCCCTGCTTCGTAAGCGCGGGATCACTGGATCGAATCCCACCGGTGAGCCTTTTTTTTTTTGTAAACATAGGCAATTCCTACAACTGTAGGTGTCGTGAATAATGTTCATTTTGCAGTCAATTGTAATAAGGTGATATGTGAGCGGGAAAGGGGAGTCAGAATAAATCGTACAGGAGATTGATGAAAGAATACCTTTATTCACAGTATTTATTGTTAGTACAACTGTATATGCGACCCTATTTGCTATTCACTATCGTGCTGCTCGCGCGACGAAGAACGACACGAACGAGGATGATAGTGGTCATAGAAGCAGGGAAAACAATAATTATGGCGGCATCGGGCGCAAGTGGTAAACGCCGTATGTTTGCATTCGCAGGGATGTTTCAAAACATCTATCGCGAAACAAACTTCGTTCACGTTCATGAACGATGTCCTGTCATCCCACAATTTGGTCGCAAACCACGCGTATTTTAATATGTTACAGAAAATTGGTGCCAACAATTGATGGTGTACAACAGACTAAATTTTGATACAATCTTCTCTGGAAGTTATTTCGATGATTTCAGAATCCCTTTTCCCGCTCACAAAACACGTTATTACAATTGACTGCAAAATGAACATTATTCACGACACCTACAGTTGTACGAATTGCCTATGTTTACAAAAAAAATAAAAGGCTCACCGGTGGGATTCGATCCAGTGGTCCCACCCGTACGAAGAAGGGCTCTTACCGCTGCACCACGCGCTCCTTGGCTTCATGTTAACGTACAGCGCACATGAACGCCGTACAGCAATTACGAATAATTTATAATTAATTTCTCGGAATCGGCTGAGAAGCGCACCTTACTACTTGCACCTGGTATACGCCTAGTCATGCCCTACAAGTGTACTAAAGATGGTTCGAATCGGTGACCCATGCATCGTATCCTCCCCTTGTAAGTTGTTGGTACTGTTATAGCACTTGCTAATGTCAGTAATCTGATAGTTGACTGTGTGAGTTGCAGGTAATACAGAGGAGAGGACAATTCCCAGGACCACAGCAGAACTTCACTCTCTCTTGGAACAATTACAAATTTGGCTTTGGAGATCTAAATAAGGAGTTCTGGTTTGGCAACGACTTTATCCACAGGTAATAAAACAGGACAGTGGGGGCTGGTGGTAATTAAGCCACGGTGTTGCACAACGACCTTTTCCCAATTAAGTGGGGTCGGCATTTCCATCCTTGATTCTTTCCGCCATTCCTTTCTGTTTACAGTTTAGCTCTTCCTCTTATCCGACCTTTCTCCCTCATATCTTCGGCAACCTTATCTCTCCACCTTAGCTTAGGTCTCCCAACCCTCTTCCTTCAAGGGACCTTTTCATCTAGAGGGCGGGGTGGCGCAGCGGTCAAGCTGTTGGGCTCTCACCACGGCGGACCGGGTTCGATTCCCCATTAATGCATGTGAGATTTTCAGAGTGAAATGTCATGTTCTGTGGTTCAGATACCACGTAAAATGGAGGTCCTGTGGCTCATGATCTCGAGATTAAAAGTCACGTAAAACTACAAACTTCCTTTACTTCCTTCTCATCTGCATTTTCTTTCCCACAAAGTCTTCATTTTTTCATTATACATGTCCAAACCACCTTAACACTCTCCATAACAGCCTATTATTTTGTACAAATGCTGAAAACCAGTCAATTTCAACGATATTCATTAATTTTTATCACCACAACCTAACGACATACCGGTACTTTGACGAAGGTAATTTTATTTTATAGATCTATCTTTCTACAATAATATATATACCATACTTATTGAATTGTGAAATAAAATACTCTTGATATTACATTTCTAATAAAAAAAAATCAAAAAGAATAAGTCAAACAAATATTCAATATTCACAATACTGTTCTAATTAATTTATATTCACTGTGAAATGTGTTTGTAATGAATTTTTCAGCTATTTTCTATATCTTTAACACCCATTTACTGTGAATCAAATTGCTTCTTTGTGTGAAAAATTTTGAATGACATGACGCGACCGTGCCAGTGGTCATACATAACCTAGAGAATAATCGCGGTAAAACAGACGTAGGATGCCATCTGTGGATGAAAGTTGTTACCAACGGTACAAGGACGAGATTCCGCTAACCAGGACCGTAGAAACGCCGGGGAGAGAATTTGGGTTTGTTTGAATGAGCGACCCCGTACAAACTACGGGCTTGGCAATCTTCGAAAGAATTGAGGCCCGACAAAGTGGTCCCACCTTAACTGTTCATCTGATGCGTTTATTCTTAATCTTGTCCCGTCTGGTAACACCACACATCCACCGTAACATCTTCATCTTGGCCATCTCAAATTTTCTTTCCTGTGTCTTGTTGATCGCCCATGTCTCTGCACCATACATTATTGCAGGACTCACCACTGTCTTATACAAGTTTCCTTTCATTGGGCAAGGCACTTTCCTGTCACTCCACTCCACTTATTTTCCTCCAATTCATCCAGCCACATTGGATTCTACGGGAAACCTCGGATTCCAAACCTCCATCCTTCTCTAAGGTTGATCCCAGATACTTGAACCTGTGGACCGCTTGCAATGTTACCTCTTCCAGATGTATAGAGATGTACTTTTGCAGCCTATTTGCTACCATATATTCCATCTTTGCCCGATTGATTCGCATACCTCTGTCTTCCAACGCTTTCCTCCATTCCTCCAATTTTGACTCTAACCTGGCCAGGCTGGTTTCACACATTACGATATCATCAGGTGTTTCACCTGTAAATAATGATGATGAAGAAATATTGCGAGAATACAGGGTCATTATCTATATGCGCCCCGATAAACACGGCAAGCTAAGCCGGCTTTGACTGGCGCAGATAGATGGGTAGGCCCTACATGTTATAGATTAAAGGGGCAACAAAATTAAGGAATATCTTAGTCCTTGTGAAGTTAATACTCAGCATTTTACCCTCCAATGCTTTTACGAAGAGTCTTTCCTGTGATGAATATCAAATGGTGAGATGATAGAAACAGAAGCTCCATTAGTTTGATAAAACAAGAATTGTTCACATATTACAATTATGATGAAATTTGTAGTAAATTTTATCAGAAGGTACTCACAAATAAAAAATCCTTGCAAAGGGTCATTCAAATGAAAAGCAGTTTATAAGTTGCTGGTGTCATAGGCCTATATGATATGTCAGCAATATCTAGTTATAATTTTGTGTATTTGATTATGTAATGCTTATTGAACACATATGTGTATTATTTATTACAACATTTAACAACCTTGATAAAAAAGAAACAATGTTTTGGGACGTGTGTCCCGTTTTTTCCATTCTTGATGATGATAATTGTTGTTTTAAGGGGCCTAACATCTAGGTTATCGGCCCCTAATGGTCTGGGTGATAGCGAAATTGACAATGAAATGGAAACCAGAACGAACATTAAGTGAGACGGAAAATACTTACAAAAAGGAACTCAGATTGAAACAACTCACAAAATGTTCTTACAAAAGGGAATTTAGAAAGAAAAGATTCACAAAAGGAATAGATTGAATAATATGCACAAAATGCAGGCTAAGTTCAAAATACTGTGACAGACACGTGTGAGCGCACCTGGTGGCAGACTCGTGCGAGCGCGTGGCGCGCTGGCTGCAATTGTGAGTTGGGCCGGCAAGCTGGCAGTGGATGAATCGAGAAGGCGACGATACGAGAGAAGAGATTTAGCATTTCGGTGCTTAAGGCCAGCCCTGTGTTCAGTGTCGTGGACCCCAGGGACAAGGAGAAGACCGCTTTTACGATTGGTTCTGGGCTTTGGGACTTCACAGTTATGCCATTCGGACTCTGTAATGCCCCTGCGACCTTTGAACGACTGATGGATCGCGTTTTAAAAGGGCTGTCTTGGGAAACATGCTTGGTCTACCTGGATGACATCATCGTTCTGGGAAGAACTTTTGAAGATCACCTGAGAAATCTCGACCAGGTGTTCTTACGTCTTAAGCAAGCCAACCTTAAGCTTAACTCCAGGAAGTGCTTCCTGTTTCGGAAACAAGTTAACTACCTCGGCCATGTTGTTTCCGGAGAGGGAGTCACCGCGGATCCGGAAAAGATTAACACGGTGAAGGAATGGCCAGTACCGAAAGATAAGCAAGAAGTCAGGAGTTACCTCGGACTGTGCACCTATTACCGTCGATTCGTGCCAGGATATGCTAACATTGCTAAGCCTCTGACCAGACTTACCGAGGAAAGTCGGAGTTTTGTGTGGGACGCGACCTGTCAACAAGCCTTCGAACAACTGAAGGATGTATTGACCAATGCTCCTATCCTGAGTTACCCACAACCGGAAGGACTATTCGTTTTGGACACCGATGCTAGCAATGTGGGAGTAGGTGGCGTGCTTTCCCAACTGCAAGGTAGGCAAGAAAAGGTGATAGCTTACTTCAGCAAGGTTCTTTCTAAACCGGAGAGGAACTACTGCGTAACTAGAAGGGAATTGCTCGCTGTAGTGAAGTCAGTGGAGCATTTCCACAAATATCTCTATGGGAGGAAGTTCCTTCTACGGACTGATCATGCAGCGCTTACGTGGCTACTGAGCTTCAAGAACCCGGAGGGACAGGTAGCCAGGTGGATTGAAAGGCTCGAGCAGTACGACTTCGACACTGAACACAGGGCTGGCCTTAAGCACCGAAATGCTGATGCTCTGTCAAGGAGACCATGCGCACAAGACTGCAAGCACTGCAATCGGATTGACGAAAAAGTTGCAGCAGTGAGAAGAAGCACTGTGATCGACGACCACTGGAAGGATGAGGAAATCCGTAAGGATCAAGAAAATGACCCGGACTTAAAACACCTACTGCGGTGGAAGACGTCTGAGCAACGACCGACTTGGGAAGAGGTAGCACCCTACACGCGCACTGTGAAAGCCTACTGGGCTCAATGGAATTCCGTGATTTTGGAAAACGGGGTGCTAAAGAGGGTACTGGGGAGAGAGGACGGGGCTCAGGAGAGGCTACAGGGTATTGTTCCACGAAACAGAGTGCCCGAGGTACTACAGTTGCTGCATGATGGAACCTCTGGGGGGCACCTTGGAGTTCGAAAAACCATGGAGAAAGTTCGAGAGCGGTTTTATTGGGCTAATTACTCAGATGACGTACGTGAATGGTGTAGGAAGTGCGTGGTTTGTGCCACTGCGAACGGGCCACAGAAGAAGGGAAGAGCAGCGATGAGACAGTACAACGTTGGTGCCCCGTTTGAACGGATCGCCATCGATGTAGCGGGCCCTTTCCCTACGACTGAGAGTGGGAATAAATACATCTTGGTGGCAATAGATTACTTCAGCAAGTGGGTAGAGGCATATGCGTTGCCCAACCAAGAAGCTGTGGTGGTTGCCGAGACGCTAATAAAGGAGCTGGTGAGCCGATTTGGTGTACCCTTGGAACTGCATTCCGATCAGGGGCGAAATTTCGAGTCGTCGGTGTTCCAGGAGATGTGCCAGATTCTCGGAATCCGGAAAACGAGAACGACTGCCCTGCACCCACAGTCCGATGGAATGGTGGAGCGCATGAACAGGACAGTAGAGAAATACCTGTCGAAAATTGTCTCCGACCACCAGCGGGACTGGGACAAGTTTCTCCACTTGTTTCTACTGGCATATCGCTCTTCTATCCATGAGACCACATGCCAAACACCAGCTAATGTGCTGTTTGGCCGAGAACTGCGGTTGCCGTGTGACCTGGCGTTCGGTTGCAAACCTGAGGATAATGTCGTTGGGGAGGACTACATCTCCGGCCTTCGTCGAAGGATGGATGACATTCACGACCGCGTTCGCACAAACATTCAGAATGCGAGCGACAGGATGAAGGAGCGATACGACGTAAGAGCCGAATCAGGCGGGTACCAAGCAGGAGATCTAGTCTGGCTTTTCGACCCTAAACGACGGCGAGGGTTCTCTCCAAAGCTGCAACGCTCCTGGGACGGACCATATGAGGTACTGAAGAGGATTAACGACGTCGTCTACCGTATCAGGAGGAGACCGAATGGCAAACCCCGAGTGGTCCACTTCAATCGGCTGGCATCGTTCCTGGGCGACAACCATGACGAGGAGCACGGGCAACTCGCCCGTATATGTCGAGTCCCGGAGTCGGAACGATCGTTCGAAGAATTCATGTCCCAATGTGGTACTGACCGCAATGTTTGTTATGGCGTCAGTACTGAGATTCGGCAGGATTTATTCCAAACCTCCAGTGAGTATGCCTTGGCTCACTCTGTGGCTAAGGACCTGAGGATGAGCCAAGGAATCGCCCAAGTATTCCGGCGGAAGTATGGTGGGATTGAAGAGCTGCAGCGTCAAGAGCCTCGTGTCGGAAACGTGTTGTATTTACCCAGGAACGAGCGATCGCTATTCTATCTAGTGACGAAAGAACTTTCCCATCAGAAACCGACCTATCGTGCCGTCTGGGATAGTCTACTTGCGATGCGAGAGCTCCTACTGCAGCGGAACATATCCAGATTAGCTGTGCCCAAGTTGGGCTGTGGGCAGGATGGATTGGACTGGAGGATCGTAAGAAGCATGCTAGAAGAAGTCTTTCGGCGCACAGGGATTGAAATTCTGGCATGCTGCTGGTCCCAAAGACGAGGTGTCTGCTCCGGGACGGAACAATCTTAAGGAGGGGACAGTGTGACAGACACGTGTGAGCGCACCTGGTGGCAGACTCGTGCGAGCGCGTGGCGCGCTGGCTGCAATTGTGAGTTGGGCCGGCAAGCTGGCAGTGGATGAATCGAGAAGGCGACGATACGAGAGAAGAGATTTAGGATTCGGTGAAAAGGCAGTGTTGAGACTTGGAGTGTAGTAGTTTCAGAAAGACTAGAGCTCGACGTTCCCAGTTTAAATATTAATGAACACTACATTAATATTTAGTAGTGTAAGGTTTGCTAAATAAAGAAGTACGGTAGTGTATTTGTATATGCCTGACCGGTTATTTCAAGAACCGTAAACGTAACAATACGTACAAAATGCAATTGAGGTTCAAAATACTTACAAAATGTAAGTGACATTTGAAAATACACAATGCAATTCAGATTGAAAGATCCCATTTCCAATCCAAAATATTGACAAAGTGCAATTGAAATTCAAAATACTTACAACATTCAATTGAAACTGAAAATGCTTACAAAATGTACGGTAGATTCAAACTACTCATTTGGATTGACAATACTTACAAAATGCAATTTAGGTTGAAAAAACTTGACAAAATGTAAGTTAGATTCAAAATACCCTCAAAATGCAACTGAGAATCAAAATACTTGCAAAATGCCCACCACACAAAATGCAATTTAGATTTAAAATTCTTGCGAAACGTGGTTTTGGTTGAAATTACTTAAAAAAGGCAATTGAAATTCAAAATACTCACTAAAATGCCCTGCTCCTACATTGAAAGACTTACTAAAAAGCAATTTAGATTGTTAATCTTTACAAAATGCAATTGAGGTTGAAAACAATTGCAAAATGCGATTTAGATCGAAAGAACTTACAAAATGCAACATAGATTAAAAATACCTACAAAATCTAGTGTAGATGAAAAAAAAAAAAAAAAAAAAAAAAGCTAAAGGGTATTTAGTAACAAAAACAGTGCAGGAATCTTAATGAGAAAAGGAAATATAATGGAAAGAAAACAAGAGGTCTGACCCCTCGAAGAAGGAGGGATCAGGAAAGATGAGACAAGGGCCAATTAAGGCGGGATAGTGAAAGACTCCCTAGGCCTCGGATACCCTAATACCGTCGGGGTCGGAAAAGAACAAGAGTTGACCAAGGGAGGTCGACAGGAAAGAAGACGGAGAGGAGCCCGGCACAAGTAAGTGAAAGCAATGCCGGACTCAGCTGGGGTCCCGTGGTCGCCAACCCACGTCCCACAAGATGTGAGCCCCTGGGGGATTTTCCATTCTTGAAATCTGGCAAACCTACCAATACATAAATTCTGAGATTAGATCTGGATTCAGGGACAAATTATCTCCAGAAACAGCTTGTTTTGCTTTTGTAACTGAAAAAAAGTTTTGTTTCTTGTAGACCAGTGTAACCTGTGTTATTGTGAGGAATGTATTAGTGTGTGTAGTTGTAATTCAGAAATTAGATAGTAATGGAGTCTCTGCTAGCAAATTAGCCAATAATTACGTCTCGAGGTAAGGCAGCAGATGAACAACCAAAAAGCAGAGACAGCTCAATTATGTGGGTGAATTATCTTTATAAATGTATTATAGTCTACTTTACCATTTATGATATTGTAGGCCTAGTTTAGAAAAATAACAGAAGGTATTCTTCTGGCAATAAACACATGCTTATTGATTATCCGTGCCATTCACTCCGGTCATTAGCCCGGATAATCGAGAGTATACTCTGTATCAAATGGGGTTGTTTGTTCTCCGCCCAATCAATACCTTTAAATACTATAATTTTCACAGTTTATTGTTACTTGGACATGTTTCGGGCCATACCTGGGCCCTTCTTCAGCATTGAATTGTTTCCAAAAAATCCATTAAAAGACATGCATTTAAAATAGACAACACTCTTAAAATACTTAAAGGAATAAATACATAAAAACAACATTAAAATACTCATTTGGAAAGAGAATGAAAACATAAAGATAAAATATTTCTTCATCATACATATTCTTGAAGTTTGCTATTTTTGGTAGTTTAATAGCGGTAAGTAACCATTTTGCTGAACAAAAAACTAAAATGTCTGTAAGTTACGCCAGAACATGTTAAGCCCTAGAATATCCAACATAATTGGGTCACTAAAAGGACTAAATCAGCGTAACTTACAGACATTTTAGTTTTTTGTTCATCAAAATAGTTACTTACCGCTATTAACCCTCTTAGCGTGTACGGCGCAACGGTGCGCCCACTAGCCTGCTACCTTCACAGCGTGTACGGCGCAATGGTGCGCCGTCGAATTTGAATCGCCCGCCGCATGGACTTCGTAATAGTTATTTATTTGGTCGTAAGATGGCAGGAAGAGGCAACTTTTGGTTACACTTCGAGCTACTTATTATTGCCAGGAGGTGTCGCATATCTTCACAGTCATTTATTTTTCAGATCTCTGCACACGTGTTCCCGCTTTTGCGGGCCGTGAGTTTGCTTGTAAACATGGCAGGTCCTGGCACAGTTATTGATGACAAAGAAATAGCTAATTTGCTCGATAATAGTGCCAACGAAATTGAGGATGCGTTCGCTATAACTTCCAGTGAAGATAGTGACGCTGACGATGTAATTCGTGATAGAACGCCAAGAAATACGAACACATTGAGCGACTGTGATATTGTCCCAGTATTGACGTGCCGCTGACAAGGGATAATCAGGTTATTGAAAGTTTATAATATTATGTTATATGTTGTTGATATTGTGAGTGTTTGTTGAAAACTTTTGCCAGGACGTTTGGAAATTATAGCGAAATTCATATGATTCCGCGCTTACCATTGGGAGTAGGCTAGAAATAATGCACGTTGTGGATGCAGCCCAGAGTTTCACAATATCACACTTGAGGGGTTAAACTACCAAAAATAGCAAACTTCAAGAATATGTATGATGAAGAAATGTTTTATCTTTATGTTTTCATTCTCTTTCCAAATGAGTATTTTAATGTTGTTTTTATGTATTTATTCCTTTAAGTATTTTAAGAGTGTTGTCTATTTTAAATGCATGTCTTTTAATGGATTTTTTGGAAACAATTCAATGCTGAAGAAGGGCCCAGGTATGGCCCGAAACATGTCCAAGTAACAATAAACTGTGAAAATTATAGTATTTAAAGGTATTGATTGGGCGGAGAACAAACAACCCCATTTGATAGTTGTAAAGTCAATACGGAACTCAAAATGGAAAATTTTCCAAATAATCTAGTATACTATGTACCGGTATTGTCCGACTGAAAAATAATATTAGTTACTCTAAATAATTCCTCAAGACATGTAGGAATTGTGGTGATGGATGACATAATGACCCGAGTGGCACAAGTAATTGGGGATGGAAAGATGTTTGCAGATGATTTGATGATTTGGGGAAACAAGGAGGAGGAGGTACAGGAACAGTTGGACGTGTGGGAAGGAATAATACAAGGATATGGGATGAAATTTAGCATAAATAAGAGTGAGATTGTGATCACAACAAGGAAGAAGGAAAGAACCACAACGGGAATAACAATTGGTGGGGAACAGGTGAAGAAAGTGGAGAGTTTCAAGTATCTGGGAAGCCTGATACAAGATAATGGAAGAAACGATAGAGAAATAAATGAGCGGGGGAGGCAGGCAGAAGCATTTCGGAGGAGTGTGAGAAGCTTGTTATGGAGCAAGGATGTCCCTCAGAACAGCAAAAAGATCATATATCGGACGTACTATGTCCCTATCCTGACGTATGCCTCGGATACCTGGGTTATGAAAGGAAGGGAGAAGAGCAAAACACAGGCCAGTGAGATGAGGTTCTTGAGAAGCAGTATTGGAGCTACAAAGATGGACAGAATAAGAAATGAGAGGACCAGAGAATTAATGAAGGAGGAACCATTAGAGGATGGTATAGAGAAATCTAGACTTAGATGGTATGGACATGTAAAACGAATGGAGGAGAAGAGGATACCCAGGAGAGTACATGAGACGAAGTGGGAAGGAAAGAGACCGAGGGGAAGACCAAGAGACAGGTGGCTGAAGGGGGTGGAAGAAAGCGTGAAGAAGAGAGGAGAAGACTGGACAAGGGTGGAGGCTGAGAGATGGTGGGAAGACAGAAGACGTTGGAGAGGCTTGTGTTCCAAACAGACCCGGCCAGTGGCTGGAAACTGTGCAAGATGATGATGATGTAGGAATTGTGGTTCAGTAGAAACATGAATCAATCTTGTTTTTCCTTCTTAAAAGAAAAAAATAATTTAAATAAGGATTAAATCTGCAACTTGAGAATCCAGATGTTAACATTCTTATGTTCTTTGTCCACAGGTTAACAAACCAGAAGGACATGATTCTGAGGATAGAACTGGAGTCTCTTGATGGTGAGATGGCATGGGCAGAGTATTCTAACTTCAGGTGAGATTCTAATTATTACAATTAGCCTCCGTGGCTTAGGTGGTAGCACGCCAGCCTCTCACCGCTGGGTTCAAATACTGGTTACTCTATGTGAGATTTGTACTGGACAAAGTGGAGGCAGACAGGTTTTTCTCTGGATACTCTGGTTTTTCCCTGTCACACTCTCCACTATCATTTCATTTCATCTCTCATTCATTTAATCATTGGCCCAGGGGAGTGCAACAGTCTTCAACAGCCGGCACAGTTCATATCCTCGCCGCTAGATGGGGGTTTCATTCATTCCATTCCCTGTCCCGGCCAGTTGACTGGATGCAGGCTGTGGATTTTCATTTTCACTAGTATTAGTATTCTCAAGCTTGCCACGGTGGGTGAGTGGTTATAGTGTCGGACTACCAACCCCAAGATTGCAGGTTCGCCCCTGGCCATGGTAAGTGATTTTTGAAGGCGACAAAAATCACGATACTCATGTCATACGTTGTTGGCATGTTAAAGAACCCATTTGAATTCAGTAGGCCGTGTTCAATGGCAAAATTAATCTCGGGATTTTCCGCCAACACAAAGTTCCTCCATTTTCTACTTGAAAGCGCTGTAGTGTCAAGGAGTTTAGATATCTAACCTCCTTGACTTTCATAGCGTTCAAAGGAACGACGAAATTCGACATGCAAGCTACCCTCTGGGTGTCAATTAACAAAGCTTGCACCAGGCACCCGAGGCCATACGATATTATTATTATTATTAGTATTCTCAAGTGTATTTTTCTGTGTAGCAATGTTTCCCAATCACTGTGTTACAGCCTGGTTATGGGCCCTAAGATAAGTATATTCAAGCTGTTTTCCACTTTTCAAGAACTTTTTTCTGACACTAGTGGTAGCACATGTTTTGATCTATTAGACCTTCTTCAGCTACACTGTAACTATCTCTTATACATAAAATTGAATCGCTCGTTGTTGAAAGGAAGCCTCCGTGGCTTAGGCGGCAGCACGCCGGCCTCTCACCGCTGGGTCCGTGGTTCAAATCCCGGTCACTCCATGTGAGATCTGTGCTGGACAAAACGGAGGCAGACAGGTTTTTCTCCGGGTACTCTGGTTTTCCCTGTCAACATTTCATTCCAGCAACACTCTCCAATAATACCTTACCAGACAACGCGGTATTCACAGTTGACGGTGGGTTCCTGCTGCTGGAAGCAGGCTGTGGATTTTCAACTGTCATTCATTTAATCATTGCCCCAGAGTAGTGCGTCAGGCCTCGGCAGCCGGCACAGTTCATATCCTCACCGCTAGATGGGGGCTTCATTCATTCCATTCCTGACCCGGTCGGAGACTGGAAGCAGGCTGTGGATTTTCATTTTCATTTTTCAATTTCGTTGTTGAAAGGCACTAAGTCGACATTTTTGACAAATCCATTTTACCACGATTATGCGTCTTTTGAAGCAAGAGGCATGTTTTGGTGTTGAATGGAACCATGTCCTGGCAGCGCTTGTGCTATTACCACAGCCGTCAAGTTAGTTATTTCGTGTTGAAAGGAACTTAGTCCAGCAGTTAGTGCATTTCAACACGAAGAAAATAACCGTTATTACATTCATGTTACCTTTTTTTCAGGCTTCCGGATCCATATGTTCATTTAGAAATAAAGTAATAATAATAATGTTATTGGTTTTACGTCCCTGCCTTTAGAGATGCCGGGTGCCAGAATTTTGCCCCAAAGGGGATCTTTAACATGCCAGTAAATCTACTAACACTGCTCCCTCACATTTGCGCACCCTCAAATGCCAGCTAACTGCGCCAGGATACGAACCTGCAACCTTGGGCATTTAGAAATAAAGGAAATAAACTAAAAATGTGAATGATATTCCTCGCTCAAAGGTTCTGCTCGTTCCATGTTGAAATGGACTAAGTCCAATTACGCATTTTGTCAATAAAAGTGTTATTAACTTACGGAACAATTCTATTTTGGTTTTATAATATCGGCATGTGTGTGCACTTTCCACATACAAAAAACTACGTCTCATATTTCAGTACAAGAGCAGAAAAACAGTATTTTGTGTTTATCTCAAAACTTTAAAAATTGGACTTAGTGCCTTTCAACAACGAACGATTCAATTATATTATTCGTACAATACCGGTAATTAATTTTTTAAGAGCGTTAAAATCCTTCAGTATGCCTTCCTTCGGAGGGGAAGAAAAGCCGGCAGGCCCATGTCATAGATTTATGGTATGAGAAAGAACCCACCACTACAATCGGTAGTCATTATCATCATCATCTTGCACAGTTTCCAGCCACTGGCCGGGTCTAATTGGAACACAAGCCTCTCCAACGTCTTCTGTCTTCCCACCATCTCTCAGCCTCCACCGTTGTCTAGTCTTCTCCTCTCTTCTTCACGCTTTCTTCCACCCCCTTCAGCCACCTGTCTCTCGGTCTCTTTCCTTCCCACTTCGTCTCGTGTATCCTCCTGGGTATCCTCTTCTCCTTCATTCGTTTTACATGTCCATACCATCTAAGTCTAGATATTTTCTATACCATCCTGTAATGGTTCCTCCTTCATTAATTCTCTGGTCCTCTCATTTCTTATTCTGTCCATCTTTGTAGCTTCAATACTGCTTCTCAAGAACCTCATCTCACTGGCCTGTATTTTGCTCTTCTCCCTTCCTTTCATAACCCAGGTCTCCGAGGCATACGTCAGGATAGGGACACAGTACGTCCGATATATGATCTTTTTGCTGTTCTGAGGGACATCCTTGCTCCATAATATGCTTCTCACACTCCTCCGGAATGCTTCTGCCTGTCTTCCCCGCTCATTTATTTCTCTATCGTTTCTTCCATTATCATGTATCAGGCTTCCCAGATACTTGAAACTCGCCACTTTCTTCAGCTGTTCCCTACCAATTGTTATTCCCGTTGTGGGTCTTTCCTTCTTCCTTGTTGTGATCACCATCTCACTCTTATTTATGCTAAATTTCATCCCATATCCTTGTATTATTCCTTCCCACACATCCAACTGTTCCTGTACCTTCTCCTCCTTGTTTCTCCAAATCATCAAATCATCTTCAAACACCATTGCTTTCATCGGCAGTGTATAGCCAAATTTGTACGGTAGATTTTGTTAGAAACGCTCTTTAGTATAAACAGGTTAAAGGTTCTGCCTGATCAATACTTTTATTAAATATGATCACTGTGTGGTCATTAGTGGAACATGTTTTGAGGCCTAATTAATGGTTTTGGCCCCTTCATCAGCCGATATGACAGAAAACGGTACAAGATAATATTGTTTGGCGTAACACTTAAAATTCCCTTACAATTGAAATTTGTATGGTGCACCATGAAGGAAGCCTCCGTGGCTTAGGCGGCAGCACGCCGGCCTCTCACCGCTGGGTCCGTGGTTCAAATCCCGGTCACTCCATGTGAGATCTGTGCTGGACAAAACGGAGGCAGACAGGTTTTTCTCCGGGTACTCCGGTTTTCCCTGTCAAAATTTCATTCCAGCAACACTCTCCACTATCACTTCATTTCATCTGTCATTCATTTAATCATTGTCCCAGGGGAGTGCGTCAGGCCTCGGCAGCCGGCACAGTTCCTAACCTCGCCGCTAGATGGGGGCTTCATTCATTCCATTCCTGACCCGGTCGGAGACTGGAAGCAGGCTGTGGATTTTCATTTCATGGTGCACCATGAAGAGAGATTGAAAAAATGTTAACGCCTAAAGTAATATAAGTGATGTCAAAAGTCTTATGAACTACACTGACCAGCAAAAAAAGTGGAACAGTTAAAAAAGTAATATAAATAGTATAAAATTAGCCATGAAAAAGATTTAATCACATTTTAAAAGCTTTTCATGCATTAGAACAAACATCTGAAACATCCGTAAATAGAAATTGATAACATGACATTTCTTATGGTGGTTTATTATCACCAATTACCCCCAATCTTCGATGAGCCTATCTTAATGGTTTTATGGCGGGAAGCGCACTGTAAGCTTTTACGGTTTATGAGTGTTGCCGCTTGCTTATTGTTGTTCTAGGGATAACAACTGGCATTTGTTGAACATGTGTGAACCATTGTCATACATTTTAACAAGTTATCCATGTGCAGTTCACACTAAAACGTGCCTCTTAGCCGTGAAGGCGCTGCACATGCAGTTGCATTGGTGGAGGATGGCTGCAGCTTCTGTTATGTTGCTGAGGTCATTGGATCATCTCTTTGTAGCATTCACCGTGCAGTGCAATGTTACAGAGAACTCCAAACATACGACAGGAGACGAGGGTCAGGCCGTAGAAGATGCACAAGTGCCAGGATGACAGATTTCTCACCCTGCAAGTTCTGCGTAATCGCCATACCACAGCAGTCCAGGCACGATATCAACTGAAAAATGTCAGAAATGTGAGAGTGAGTGAGCGAACAGTAAGAAGAAGGTTTGAAGAAGCTCATCTTTCGTCCAGGAGACCTGCACGTGGACCCGCACTCGAACGACAAAACAGAGAGGCGCGTCTTCCCTTCGCAAGGCAGCATCTGGGATGGACCCACGAGCAGTGGGCCTCTGTTCTCTTCACTGACGAGAGTCGCTTAAATCTTAGATCTCCTGATGGAAGAGAAAGAGTGTGGAGAAGGCGCGGAGAGAAATACAGCCCTGTTGCTTTCTCCTCCAGGACTCCATTTGGAGGTGGCTCGGTTATGGTGTGGGGTGGCATCTACGTTATGGCCCGCACTGAGTTGGTATGCATCGATCACGGGACGCTCAATTCCCAAAGGTACATCGAAGAGATCCTGATGAACCATGTGATGCCCTTTGGGCCTTTCATAGGTCAGAATTTCATGCTGATGCAGGATAATGCCCGCCCTCATACTGCTCTCTGTGTTGTGCAATATCTGCAGGAAGTGGGGATTCAATCCCTGGACTGGCTAGCTCGTAGTCCTGACTTGAACCCGATCGAACATGTATGGGATATGCTTGGAAGGAACGTCAGACAGCGTGACCACACCACCTTGGCACAACTGAGAACATCGCTGCTGGAGGAATGGGATCGCATCCCGGCAGATGCCAGTCGACGAGTTGTGAACAGTATGACTGAGCGTTTACAAGATGTCATAGACGCTAAGGGTGGAAACACTCGTTTTTAGTGACCAGTGTTCTCGTGCAGTGCAGTGCAAACATTAATACTGTTTTGTTTGGCAATACAGTTGACAAAAACCAGCGCAAAAGAACATTACTAAAAAATAGAAAATTGTAAGATTTGCAAAATGTAATGAAATTTATAAGTTAAAGCGTGTTGTAAAACATGTTTCGGTATTTTCTGTAGCCAATCATCTAAAATTTACATGATACTGATACATTATAGTGGAATAAATTAAGAAATTACATAAAAAATTAAAGTGTTCCACTTTTTTTGCCGGTCAGTGTATGAACACTTTGAATACACGCCTCACTGTGGTCTATAGATGCTAATGAAAAGCAGAAATGTACCGGTTCAGTACGGCAGCAACAGTTGAGAACACCATGAAATGTTGGAATCAATACGGAACCAGAAGTTCTAACAGAAACGTTCTTAATAAGTTCCAACGTTCGTTGCTAGTTGTCAGTGGCATCTGGTAACCAAAGTTGGAATTACTTGAAATTGAACTTGCTCATTCATCTTCTTTCATTTCATCTCACCCACACACGACGGTACTTGTAGCTCACTCCGTGGGTGTCCGCATAAAAGCAGCGACAAACTCCGGCGAGCCAAACATGTCCTCGGACACTCCCGGCACTAAAAGCCATACACTAAATAAATAAATACCGGTATACAATAAAATTATTTTACAACCTATGTAAGTTGACTGTCATTTGCTTTACAAAATAAATTTTTTAATAAAGGTTAAAAACTTAAAAATGTAAAAATACATATTCTGTCTCTTTATTTTATATATATTTGATCATAATGACAATTTTTTACATACTTTTACATTTTTAGCCTATTTTCAATTTTGAAAAAATAGGCTTATGAGATCACCTTTTGTCCGTGTGTGCATTCAATATCTCCGAAACTATTACCGATATCGCCCTGCAATTGTGTACGGTGATAAAGGGCACTACTAGAAGTTCGCCTATGAGACTTTCAAAAACCTGCTGACTACAAAACCAACATGGCGGTCAAGCGAATTTGAGACTTTTAAATAGACTTTTCTCGCGATTTAACTACCCAAACGTAATTAAACTGGGTACAGCAATTACTTATACACATTGTAAAGCACTGGAGTCTAATTTAGTTCAATTGTTTACATAACCTCAAAATGGCGGCTGTGCGAAATATTTCACTGACATTCTATATCTCCGAAACTATTACAGATATCACACTGCAATTTTGTACGGTGATAAAGGGTACTGATACAAGTTTACCTATGTATATTTCATAAACCTGTAAAGTACAAAACGAACATGGCGACCAAACGAATTTGAAATATTTTAATAGACTTTTCTCGTGATTTAACTCTCTGAGCACAGTGAAATGTGGTACAGTAAATGATATTGGAGATTGTAATGCACTGCCATCTAATTTAATTAAATTGTTTACATAACCTCAAGATGGCGGCTGTGCGAAATTTTAAAATTATGTTCTTATTTCTTGTGCAGTAATCATGCTATCGAAGTGAAAGTTTGAATAATGAACCTAGGCAATAATTGTCCTTGAATGGTACATAGCTCTATGGCCTATACCTATAACAATCCTAAATGGCGAGCTTCCGAAATATTTAGATGGTTCTCAATATCTATGAATCTTTTACAGCAACCAAACAGATTTTTTTAATGTTCATAGTGACTATGAACATATGTTCACCTATAGGACTTTGAGTAACCTGCTGAGCACAAATCCAACATGGCGGCGACGCGAAGTATAAATATTTAAATGGACGTTTCTCGCAAATTAACTATCCGAGTGCCGTGAAACGTTGCACGTTAAATGCTTATACAAATGTTGATCCACTGGCATCTAATTTATTTCAATTGTTTGCATAATCACAAGATGGCTGCTGTGCGTAATTTTAAAATCTCGTTTTTACTTCTTGTGTTCTAATCATGCGATTGAAGTTTGAATACCACACGTACACAATAATCTTAATGTAATAGTACAAAAATAAAAATCCAACCTGGCGACCATCTGAAATATTTAGACGGTTCTCAATATCTACGAATCTGTTACAGCAATTAAACTGAAATTTTGTATGTTGATAGAGGCAATTAACATGAGCAGGATATATGAAAATAGGCTGTATAGTTCTTCACGGAACTACTTGTTATGTAACTTGATGTGACTGCTAGAACTTCTGGAAACCTTACACATCACTATTGGAGCGTACGAAAGCTGATGGATTGGAATCCGGGCTAGCCATAGGAAACAACAACAACAACAACAACATTTTTATGTAAAATTACGTGTTCTGTCTCTTACTGTAAAACAAAAAGTATTTTTTCGCAAGTCCGAGGAGTGCTTGCATTGAGAACGGACGCTACAAGGATCAGTTTCTAAAACCAGATGAGTTGGCTTCTTTCTTTTTTTATTCAGTGCAGTGTATCATTTGTGCATTCACCACGCGAGATATTACAACACAATTAGGCCGCTAGTTTAAATAGGAACGGTTGATTTAGAACATAAACAACAAAATATTGTGGACAACATCACTACTGAAGTTATTAACAATAATACACTATATAACAAAAAAAAAAAAAAACGACGCACCTGGAAGGCGTTGTCCGATTGTAAGGAAATTACGTATGCAAAGACATTCGGACTGAACAAGCAACTAATTAAAACTTAGTGTCCAATGAATGAATAGCGGGAGCTCCCGCGCATCCAAACTGCGCATGCATCAGGGGTATATAAGGCGTGATTCTGAAGCGTATGCTCAAAGTAGCTGTTGCATTTGACTGCGATATCTGAACGTCAGCTGTAAGAATGCCACGCCGAAGGATACGTGCTCATTACGAGCAGATGTCCGAGTTTGAAAGAGGTCGTGCGATCGGATTGAAAGAAGCTGGTTGGTCGAATCGAGCTGTTGCTGCACATTTGGATCGAAGTGATGGGGCGATCAGACGATGCTGGCAAGCGTGGGTCAGCAACGTCAGACATCAGTCAGGACGGCAGTGGTCGACCGAGGGCCACAACAGCACGGGAAGACAGAGCAATTGTCAGAACAGCTGTCACAGCACCGGAGTCGTCGTTATCAACGATCCAGCGTGTAACCCGCACACATGTGTCCACCATGACCATCAACAGACGCCTGAGCGACAGGAATTCGCGCTCGCACTGCCCGTTATGCCGCTTACCACTCACGCCTGTTCACCGTCAAGTCAGATTACAGTGGTGTTTAGATTTCGTTGGAACGCTCTATCAAAGTTCCAACGTTCACTACTAGGTTTCATTGATATCTGGTAGCGAAAGTTGGAACTACTTGAAATTGAACGGAACTTGTAGGTCACCCTAAGGGTGTCCCGCTGGAAGCAGATACAGACTCAGGCAAGCCGAACATGTCCTCGGACACTCCCGGCACTAAAAGCCATACGATAAATAAATAAACAGTGGTACCGCGCTTGAGCAACATGGAACTGTGCTGACTGGGGACGTATAGTCTTTAGTGACGAGTCCCGTTTCCAACGGTGCCCTGACGACAACCGGAGACGTCCAGGCCAGCGTGGGGATCCTGCCTTGACTATGGCACGCCACACAGCCCCACAACAGGGGTTGATGGTCTAGGGTGCCATCTCCTTTGATAGCTGGACCCCTCTGGTAGTGATTCCTGGCACACTGACAGCACAGAGGTATGTTGATGACATTCTACGGCTGGTTGTGTTACCGTTCCATCAGTGACATCCAGGCCTTACTTTCCAACAGGATAATGCCCAGCCGCACACGGCACGTGTTGCTATGGACTATCTTCAAGCTTGCCCTATCCTTCCTTGGCAGCTCGGTCGCCTGATCTCTCTCCCATACAGCATATTTGGGACGTCATGGGAAGGCGATTGAGAACATCCCAGAATGTCGCTGATTTAGCCCAACAGTTGGAGACCATTTGGCTTGAAATTCCACAGGACACCATCCGGGAACTTTGTCAGTCTGTGCCACGTCGAGTGACAGATTGCATCCAGGCCAGGGGTGGACCAACACCTTATTGATGTCCTCAATTTGTAACGCTCTAACTCTGCAATAAATCATTCGATTGTTCTGCACTTTTGATTGTTTGTTTTTCTATGTCTGTTCCTCACATCCACCAATTTTTATCGCAATCGGATAATTCCTTCCTGGTGCATCGTTTTTTGTTGTTGTTATACAGTGTATTTCAATAGATCACAGGCAACATACTAAAACCACATTAATAATAATAATAATGCAACTACCATAGAAGTGAACTACACTGTCTGTAAATAAGTTTGACGCGTTACACAAGTTTTTACAAACGTATGTAATGTATGCCCATTTTATTCAACAGAGATTGAAACATCTGTATTTTTCCGTGATGTAGTGCATAGTTTTCAAGCTCACTGCAACAAGCAATGCATTTTTAAAGGGAATTTTTAATAACACAACAATGCGACTTCGGTGGCGTAGTTGGTAGCATGCTGAACTGCTGTGCCCAAGATAGCGGGTTCAAACCCAACCGAAGTCGTCGGATTTTTTAAGAGCGTTAAAAATCCTTCAGTATGCCTTCCTTCGGAGGGGAAGTAAAGCCGGCGGTTCCATGTCATAGATTTATGGCATGTAAAAGATCCTCCCACAGACTAAACTTGTGTGAAGCTAAATTGTTAGGTTAGATTTCGTTGGAACGCTCTATCAAAGTTCCAACGTTCACCACTAGGTATCATTAATATCTGGTAGCGAAAGTTGGAACAACTTGAAATTGAACGGAACTTGTAGCTCACCCTAAGGGTGTCCACTTGAAGCAGCTACAGCTTCAGGTGAGCCGAACATGTCCTCGGACACTCCCGGCACTAAAAGCCATACAATAAATAATAAATAAATAACACAACAGATTCTGAGTCATCAAACATGACTCCAATGAATGAACAGATTTAGTTTTAATAGTTTTTACGTGTTTTATAGTTTTTATGTCATATAAGATGAACTGCATGTTGGTGGTTTTGGTGATCTTTGTATGAGTGTGTGATGGAAAAGGGCCGACGAAGGGCTTCCAGAGCCCGAAACATGTACCCAAAAGTGTAAAATTGTTAACAAATAGATTGTATTGATTGACAGAGTTCCTCTGCATTATTTTTCACAGTTAATCTTTTCAATACGGACCTAGCAAAACGATTCCAATATGGAGTCAAATAACATTGAGAATCCTTGCTGAAATAAGAGGGCTTCTTTCAATCTTTGTAGTGCTATCTAATGCCTTATTGTCTGATCTTTCACTATTTCTGGTGATTTTTCTTTCACTCCCTCTCTCTCTCTCTTGCATGTGATGCATGGTTCTTCAGGGTGGACTCTGGTGACAGTCTGTATCGTCTGGAGGTGGGGGGATACTCGGGGAACGCCAGCGACTCCTTCTCTGCTCATAACGGTGTCTCCTTTAGCACAGTGGACAGGAACAATGATGATGCTCCTCCGTGCTGCCCTTGTGCACAGTCTTACGGTGGTGGATGGTGGTTCTACAGGTAACTATCATGAAGGCCTTTTATTTCTTTTCTTTCCAGATACAAGGATTGTATAGAAAATTTAAAACCAAAATTAATATTTAATTTCTAAAACTCAGCAACTCTTTTAAGGTTTGTGCCGTGTCTTGTGTGAGGTTTCGCCTAGGACACCAAGCTGGCTCATCAGCGGGCTCTTGGTGTCCCCGCCCGGACTCCCACAGGAGTAGCGAACTGCACACTACGTCCCTTTATTTGAAGAGCAACTGCACCACTTTACTGAGAGAACTAAAAGCTCAAGCAGTCTCAACCTCCCTATGAAGGCTTCCAAAAAGATGGTATATTGGCTTTCACGGCCAGTGAATTAAAACTCGGCAATTCTCCCCAATTCTCCACTGAATGCGGGTGGGACCAAAGCCTTATGGAAATGATTACGGTTGACATGTCATACTGGTTAAGTACAGTTTGTGGTTTAATTGAGTGCTAACCTGTGCAATGAATGTTGTGATGGGCATGGAATGGTTTCTTGTAATATGAAACTGCAATTCTAAGAACGATTTTGGGCTCACACTAAAATAATTTAAAAAAGTTGTTTCGTCTTCTCATAGGTCAGTGCAGAGGGCTTCGAAAGCTCCTATCACATCTCTTTGAATATTCACAGGGTGAACATTAAAACATCTTTCTTTCTTCTTTGTTCTTGCCTATATCTCGTAGAGGCATGCACCAGTAATCACTTTAGCTATAAACCTTGCCATAGTACATGCTCGACTGATACGAAACTATAAAAGGGTCCTTTCCGAAGGCACACACCACTTGCTTAGCTTTGAGCATGTGAGATGTAACTATAAAAGATGTTTAATGGGAAGTTGTTTTAACACCAACAGTAATAGCTACATTAAACAAGGTGCAAGATAGGTACCATCTAGGAATAAAGATATTCTAAAAACACAGGGAGCAGCAAAAAGATCTGATGGTTTTTAAATCACGACAACACAAACATTTTAAATGATACAAACACTTTTATTACTTATAACAGCAAGGTGTACATGTTAATTAATGGAAACCATGAAAGAACAATAGATTTTAACTTTTAAGATTTGAAGATAACGTCTTTCAAACGATGCCCATCTTTTGCCATGCATTCTTCCAGTCTTGCACTGAAGCTGTCAAACGTCTTCTCTAACATGTCATTAGATTACGGATGAAAATGCAAATCGAAACGCAATATTCGTCTCACTGTTCGATCAGACATTTGCAAAGCAGCAGCTTGTTTACGAGCCGGCCGCCGTGGACTGGTTTCCACAGCTTGTCTCACTCGGTCAACATTTTCTGGTGTCCTGGCTGACCTTGGACGGCCTGTCGACGTACGTTTTAAGGCTGCACCTGTAGCTCTAAAGTTACTCGGCCATAACAAAATTGTGTTAAGAGATGAAACGCGTCCTCTTCGACCCACATTAAAGTGTTGACGGAACTGACGCTGACAACGGCAGAAACCGTCAGATCTTTTTGCCGCATGGCAAAAGATGGGCATCATTTGAAAGACGTTATCTTCAAATCTTAAAAGTTAAAATCTATTGTTCTTTCATGTTTTCCATTAATTGACATGTACACCTTGCTGTTATAAGTAATAAAAGAGTTTGTATCATTTAAAATGTTTGTGTTGTTGTGATTTAAAAACTAACATACGCAGCTGGAGCGTGGACTACTACAAAAAGAGAGGAGAGTAGAATACAAGCCGCAGAGATGAAATTCCTAAGAGGTATAGAGGGCAAGACCAGAAGAGATAGAGTTAGAAATGAAGAGATTAGAGAAAGGACAGGAATATTGAAGCTGCAGGACAGGATAGAAACAACAAAGTTAAAGTGGTATGGACATATGATGAGAATGGGAGAGGAGAGAGTACCAAAGAAAACTTTCTGTGAAAAGATGACAGGGAAGAGACCACGAGGAAGGCCCCGGAAGAGATGGGCAGATACAGTGTGGGAGTGTGTAGAAAAGAAGGGAGGAAAACCCGAAGATGTACTAAAATCAGGAGAGGAGTGGTGGAGAGACAGGCAACGATGGAGGTCCTTAATTCACAACCCGACCCAGGAAGCTGGAAACGGGAAATGAAGATGATGATGATGATGTTGTTGTGATTTAAAAACCGTCAGATCTTTTTGTCGCTCCCTGTACATCGAGAGACGACTGGAGAGAATGAGAAGGAAAATATTGAGAAATGGAAAAGGAAATCAGTGTAGTGAAAAGTAAGACAATGGTAATGAGGAAAGAAGGAAAAGGGAATGTTAAAATTGGAGATGTAGATCTTGAAGTAGTAGAGCACTTCCAATATTTAGGAAGTGAATTGATGGAAAGTACACGATTGGATATGGAGATTAACAAGAGAATACAATGTGGGAGTGTTTTCTATCATCAGGATCTGAGTTTAATTTGGGATGAAGACAAACCACTGAAGGCTAAACAAGTGATGTACAAGACATATTACTTACCAATAATGATGTATGGAGCAGAAAGGTGGCTGATTACGAGGAGGGATGAAAGTAGAATCATGTCCTTTTGGGCAGCACAGTCCGATCCCAATACAGTCTGAAATATTCGTTCACAGCTACGTTCTCTGGAGCATCATTGGAATAATCATTATTGTTATTATTTGGTATCATCTAGGAATAGAGATATTTATTAAATTATTCTAATGATTAATCCTATTTTGACTATGTCATGTTGCAGTTGTTTCGAGGCTAACCTTAATGGTGTATTGTACCGGGCCGGGCAGCCAAGAGAAGACTTCCGAGGATTGATATGGCAGTACTGGCTGGGAAACAACTCTCTCAAGTCCAGCCAGATGAAGATGAGGCCGAGAGAACTGCATGGGACGTCCACATCCGGTCGCACGGATCCGGGGTTCGACGAGCATACTTCGACAGAGGATGTGGACCCACTGGACATACCAGAAGATCCCTAGCACTTAAATTAGTTTGTACAGTTGTACAGCTTCAATGCATTTATATTCCTAGAGGTGTTGTAGATGAGTTCATTAGAAAACCACCGCATCATTGATTTTATTTCATTGCCAGTTCAAACTGTTTGTTGATTCATGTAGGGGCTTGGGACATTGTGGTCATCAGCCCTTTGTACTTAGGGTGTGACTGCGTTGAATCTCACCTATGTAATTGTGGTGTTTATATTGGTAATGGAGGCTGGGAAGTGGTTGCAAACTGAAGTTAAGTACCACTCGGCGATTTGCCTTGACTATAAATGGGAGACCACTAAAAACTATTTTTACGAAGGCTGTTTTTTAAGTAAGGTTTTTTTTAAAGCCCGTAGTTAGTGCGCACGCTGCAAGAAGCATGCGCGTTACCTCCCGGCATCCTTTGCGAACATGCAGGCATCAGTTGCAGCTGTGTAGCTAACCTGTACGCTGAACTGTGCATCTTTACAATGTTCAAGATTATTGATTCGCCCGCCGCGTGTGAGGTACGATCTGTGATACGTTTTTTGAGTGCAAGAAACAAGTCAGCTTTGTGAGGTGTATGGAGATAATGCAATGAACATTTTCACGGCCACTTTTGAACTCGCGTACCCATTTTCGCACTTTACCGCCACAGCGCAAGACCTCCCACTGCTGCCCGGACTCGGGAACTGATTGACTCTTTCGGGTGGGAAGTTTTGGATCACCCACCGTATAGCCCTTCGTCATCTTGGTGGGAAGCGCTTCGCCGATGATGAAGATGTGAAAACAGCCGTGAATTCTTGGTTGTCAGAGCAGGCGGCAAACTTTTATGCAGAGGGATTTCAGAACTCAGTTTTAAGGTATGGCAAGTGCCTAAATAAACAAGGCAACTATGTAGAAAAATAGAGGAAGGTATGTAAAACCTAAAAATAAATATGGTTTCAAAATAAAATGTTGGGTTAATTTTTAAAAAAGAAACGGCCCTTACTTAAAAAACAGCTCTCATAGAATGGCGTTGGTGTTGCCCGGTGCGGTAACTCTTGGTGTCATCCCCCATGGACCTCCTCCCATCACAGGATTGCCAGTTGGTATCATTTGGAAGTAAGGAAGTTTGTAGTTTTACTTGACTGTTAATCTCGAGATCATGAGCCACAGGACCTGCTTTATACATCGAATCCGAACCACAGGACATGGCATGTCACTTTGAAATTCTCACTTGCATCCACCGGGTAAATCTTGCCATTAAAATGTTTTATTTTTAATATTATTATTAAGAGAAAAGTGCACAATGTGCAAAGACGTATTTGTGTTGTTGTTTCCTATGGCTAGCCCGGATTCCAATCCATCAGCTTATTTGTACAAATGATCAATTGTGCTCATGCCAGTCTTATTATTGAGGTTGTCCTCATACTGCAGTTTTGTGCGTGGTACCTTTCACAATGTTCGTTGCACAGGTCACATACACAGTCTTCATTCGGTTGGTGGAAATTCTTGGTTTTGCAGAATCTATAGTGAAATCCATGGATGGCGTAACGTGTAATTACGTGTCGTAGCTCGTAATTAGCTTGTTTCTACTCTTCCGCCATTATGGCATCTGTGGAGGAAAAGTCGGACCAAATGGCATTTCGTTTCTGGTTCGGCTTCCATTCTCATAGGCTTTGGTGTTTGGTACGTAAAACTGTATTCTGATGTCGTCGATGAAGTAGTCCTCTTTGGTTAATACATGTCAACATTGAAGGGGCAGACTTAAGATATCGGTCCTTGACTTTTTCTATTATCATCAGGTCGCTGAGTGTAAGTTTTTCCCAGGTAACACTAATCCCATAAGTTGCTATTTGTGATATGGCTGTCCTGAACAGTAGCATTGCTGTACTCAATGATATTTGTTGAGGTTGTTCTATGTGGTTGATGGCTTTTATTGCTGCGGCTGCTCTTTCTTTAACGTGGATATTGTAAGATGCTACTGTAGAATAGTTTGGAGGGCGACTCCGAGCTACTTGAATTTCGGCACTACTTCTAGTGGTTTATTTTTAATATGCCATGTGTTTAAAATTGCCTTGGAGGTTTTCTATTTTTTGGGTTGGGGGTGGAAGGAGATGTGTGTGTGTGTTATTTGGTTTCTTTTTGAGGCCCTCTACTAAGGGCTTTTTTCCATTTTAATGTTGCAAACATTTCGGTTGTTGGTTGGTTCTTAAGTTTAGGGGCTGCGACAACGCGGTCATGTAGCCCCGTGTACTTTGGGTGTGTGTAGAATATGTCTGATAACCGGTGTTAATTGTCATGACTGTATTAGTGTGTGTTATCTGTTATTTAATTTAAGTACTGCAACTTAGAATTTTTCAAATAGTTCCTACTTTTGCCGCCAAGCGCCACTGTCAACGACTACTAGGCTTAGTTCAGAACTCAGCTACTAGACACCACCGCAGTCGGCTCTTGGCAACGAACATAGAAACCAAAGAGCGTTGTTTACATTGTTAACCTATCCAATTTAGCTTCATACAGGTGCAATTAGTGGAAGGTTCTTTAACATGCCATAAATCTATGACATGGGACCGCCGGCTTTACTTCCCCTCCGAAGGAAGGCATACTGAGGGATTTTTAACGCTCTTAAAAAATCCGACGGCTTCGGCCGGGTTTGAACCCGCTATCTTGGGCATAGAAGCTCAGCATGCTACCGACTACACCACCGAAGCCGCCTGCACACATTTCCTAGCAGTCAAAGTAGGGCCCCCTCCTCCCCTCCCCATCTTTGAAAAACATAAAATTAAGCAATTTCCTCAATTGTGCCAATAGTTGAAAGGCTAAAGGACCCAGAAAGGTTTCAAAATCTGAGTCTTGGAGAGCTGTATCAAACTTAAAAAAACAAATTTCAAAAATCGTTTCCGGTCTAAATGCAGTTCCGGAAAATCAGCCTAAAATCGCTTGTTCTTTTACTTGTTTTCTTTTTGATTCAAATCCTAGCCAAATTAACTTATTTACCTAAAGACTGGACTAAAGCAACCATCATTCCAATCTTAAAACGAGGCAAACCAAAAAACCAAGTCCCCTAGTACCGACCTATAGCACTTACCTCCATTCTGGTAAAAATTCTAGAAAGGATGATTACAAATAGACTCAATTGGTACTGAAGAATAAAACTTTCAATTTTCCGCCTATTCAATACTATAATTTGTTAGAACATTTCAGGGGTACATGTTTCAAGTCCTAATTCTTTTGGACCCTTCTTCAGCCCACAACCTTATTTATGGAGCCCATCAGAGCACAAAAAACATCGATGACACAAAATTCACATACATAGTAAAAAGTTAAAAACACTGTAACAATATCTGAGAGTCTAAAAATCTAAAAATAGCATGCATAGTTTACGGGCTTCAGGTACAGGTTTTTGCACTTGTTCTATGTCTATATAAAATGTCATTTGACACTGTAAAACGCCGGGCACATATTTTGATGTCTATAACTGGCGTACTGTAGGAACTTGTAGCATATCTTGTACTGTTTTGACATTTCTATTGGTGTGGCTGAAGATGGGTTGAACGGCAATGGCTACATCTTTTATCAAATTCTTGTTATAAAATTTGGCATTTGGAAACCTGTCTTTTGTGGATTAAAATAATCTTCTGTCACACGGTATCTGAAATGATTGACCATAATTAGTACTGAATGTAAGGAAAACAACTACGGAAGACAGCTCTAAAATGAATTGAGAAAAACTTACGGAAAAAACAACAGAGAAATTGGCGTGTTGTTAAATTTGACCCTGAAGAAGACAAACGGTGTGAATTAGTAACAATGCGTATTACATATAAAACAGCTTAGCCTACTTGAAAAAAAGAAGTATTGGTCGTATGAATTTAATAAAACGTGAAAAACTTACCGAAGTCAGACTATAACAGCCCTGCGACATCAAGTGGAGGTCAAGCTCCGCTTAGCGAGATCAACTTGCTACTATTGAGCGCGTGTGCCTGACAAGTATTATGAAGTAAACAACCTTCTCGGCGTGAGGAGGTGGGTGGGTGGGGGTGGGGGGGTGGGGGGGCGGTCGAGAGTGGGGCAAAGCGCAAAGCCGCAATTCAATTGGTACTTGGAAACAAAATCTCTTCTATCAGAAGAACAAGCAGGGTTTGGACAAAACAGGTCCTCCTCCCACCAAATAATGAGATTTACACAAGATGTTAAAAAAGCCTTTAACAAAAGGGAAAGTGTTCTTGCAGTTTTCATCGATTTTAAAGGAGCCTATGATACTATATGGTGAAACATGCTGCTAAAGAAGCTTATTAACTTCAAAGTAAATGGATGTATGTTAAACTGGTTTTCAAGATTCCTTTCACAAAGAATGATCAATGTTCATTACAACAACAAAACTTCAGGTTGCAAGCAATCAAAACTAGGCCTCCCACAAGGAGCTGTATCAAGCACAACTTTATTCAATGTGTACATCAACGATCTTCCAAAAACAATAAAGGAAGTAGGTAATGTGAATATCAGCATGTTTGCAGACGATGTTATCATTTGGACCACAGCACGTAACAGCGCAAATCAGCAAATGATTCTTGAACACAGAATGAACCAGGCACTTATAAAACTCAAAAACTGGACTGAAAACAATAATATGGAAATCAATACTACCAAAACAGTATACCAGTTTTTCTCCCTGAGACACCACAATCCAACTTTCAGTCTCAAATTCAGTAATCAAGACCTTCCAAAAAGTGAAAGTATAAAGTACCTAGGTACCGGTATCATCATGGACAAGAACCTGAACTGGACCAAACCCATACAACATGTGGAGGATAAGGTAAGCAAACGGATGAAATTACTGAAGAGACTAGCAGGAGCTACTTGGGGGAGCACTCAAGACACACTCAACAAAACCTACAATACTTACATCAAACCTATCATAAAATATGGCAGTGAAGTACTTTCTACAGCACCCCAGTCAAACATTGATCGCCTCGAGAGGTGTCAGAATAATGCCCTACGAATCATAACAGGCGCAATAAAAACCATACCTATAACCGCCTTGCAATTATATACCCACAACTTACCAATCGAAGAAGAGATGAAACATCAAACAGCCAATGCATATCTCAGTATACAAAGACTACCTCAAATGACATGGATCAAAAATCCAGTTTCTAGCCCCAATCTTAAAACACAAAAAGATCCCTTAAGTCTTGCCAAAGAATATATCAATAAGAGCAATCTGTAAATAAAACTTGAACCACTCTGTATGCCAGTCAACCCCATTGAATATATACAAGTGACTACAGATCTTACTTTGCTAGAAGAGGCCTGCAAGAAAGACTCTTCACCACATGATCTAAAACAACTGGCCCTCTGTACAATAGAAGAAATATATCCGTCTAATCAATGGCTAAAAATATTTACAGATGGCTCACAAGACAAAGAAAATAGAACTGGACCAGGAATACATTCATCTCTCTTCTCACTCTACTTTCCAATAGGCCAAAACAAAACAAACTTTGATGCTGAGATAAGAGCAATTTCACATGCACTCCATCAGTTATTAGGCAGAAACATTGATTATCAAAAATGTGTTAACATTACAGATTCAAAAGCAGCCATCCAAGCCGTCTCGTCAAATTATAAGCCACAAAATAAAGAACTGAAAGAAATTTTTTGTATGATAAAAACCCTTCAAAGACTCCACAAACAGATCTCATTTCAGTGGATCCCTTCTCATAGCAGGTAATGAAGAGGCAGACAGATTAGCAAAAAAAGGTACCACACTACAACAACCTGTCAGTCAGACTGATTTTATGTCAGCAAAAAGGGATCTTGATAAATACTATCAAAAACAGGTATGAAGAAATGGCAAAGAAAACAGCAGAAACCAAATTATGGAAGGACATTGATGCTAAATGGGATCAATATAAATTAACACCAAGAAGAGAAGCTGTAGCCTTCTTCAGACTTAACACTGGCCATAACTGCCTTACAGCTTATCTGAAATGAATCAACATCTTGAGATCTGAAGAATGCACACTTTGTCACGAACCTGGAAGTAAAATGGATAAGGGGCACCTGCTATATTGCAACAAACTTGATGTGACTGCTAGAACTTCAGGAAACCTGACACAACTCTATTGGAATGCAAGAAAGCTGATGGATTGGAATCCGGGCTAGCCATAGGAAACAACAACAACAACAACAACAACATAATTCATTCTTTAATGTGTTCCTTGACCCTCAGGCGTTTCGTGATTTTTTGAAAAGTTTTCATACCGGAAGTAGTTGTAGGGGCTTAAGTGAAACTCTGCATTGACTCACACTAGCACTCGTAGTGATAGAAAAGGCAAACTGGCAAGTAGCACCACTGACAAGGCGACCGCACCTACTCATTATTACCGATTTCGTCCAAATTTATGATATATGCAGGGGTTTGTCCAGAAATGAAAGTGACAGATGGCCGAGCATTTAGAAAAAAAAGAAAGAAAGCATTTTTGGCTCACGTCGGGTGAGGTTTGTTGGGTTATCCACCGCTGTCCGTCTTTCAGATATTTTTTGTTGATGCAGGTTCTTCCAATCTTCTGTAGTTTGTCAGTTTCTTCCTCTTCTTCTGTCGTTTAGGCCGACTGTGGATCACGTTAATTTTTATTTCAGCTTCTGGATCTTTATTTTTGCCCAATACTTCTTCATTCTATTGCTATGCATTCTCCTCCTTTCTTCAGCCCATGGTGCCTGAATCCGGGATGTAGGATGACTCTTAAAACCCGTGAAATTCTTAATTTTGGCTTTCTATGCTTCCCTGTTGCTGATTTCTGCTTCAGATGTTGCCAGGTCCTTCTTCACCTCCTGATACCAGCGAGCTATGGTTTTCCTGGTCGCAAAGAATTTCATTATCCGGTTGGTTAATCTACCTGGGTCCATTCTGTATATATGCCCATAGAACTTGGCCCTTATTTTCCGGATGGTGTCTGAGATTTTATCCAATCTGAGGTATATTGCTTGGTTCCCTTTTTTTTTCTATATGACCCATCTTCTGTTCTTTTAGGTCCAAGTATCTTCCTAAGAATCTTTCTCTCCATTAGCTCCAACTTTTTGATCATTCCTTTCTTTGTCAGAACACAAACATTCAGCTGCATTTATGGCTTCCAGACGAATCACTATCTGGTAGCGTCTCAGTTTAGTGTTGATCGAGATGGTCATCTTGTTGTAAGTGTTCCAGGTTAATTTGTATGCCAAGTTTAACTTGTTAATAAATTCTAGATTTCATTGCCTCTTTTTCTGATTGTTTGGGTTGGTTGGTTCCTCAGTTTAGGGGCTGCGACAACGCGGTCATGTAGCCCCGTGTACTTTGGGTGTGTGTAGAATCTGTCTGATAGCCGGTGTTAATTGTGATGGCTGTATTAGTATGTGTATCTGTTTTTTAATTCAAGTAAGGACTGCAACTTTTAATTTTTCAAATAGTTCCTACTTTTGCCGACAAACGCCACCGTCAACGACTACTAGGCCTAGTTCAGAACTTAGTTACTAGACGCCAGCACAGTCGGCTCTTGGCAACTAACGAAGAAACCTAAGAGCGTTGTTTACATTCCTAACCTATACAATTTAGCTTCACACAGGTGTAATTAGTGGAAGGTGCCATAAATCTATGACATGGGACCGCCGGCTTTACTTCCCCTCCGAAGGAAGGCATACTGAGGGATTTTTAACGCTCTTAAAAAATCCGACGGCTTCGGCTGGGTTTGAACCCGCGATCTTGGGCATAAAAGCTCAGCATGCTACCAACTACGCCACCGAAGCCGCCTTATTTTTCTGATTGTTCTTTAGTATTATTGAATTATGTTTAATTTTTTTTTCACAGTAGGTTGACTTTATTTTGGCACTAACCTCTCAATTTAAAATTCTTATTATTTTAGAACGGGCCTCGGACAGATCTAAAGGAAGCAGACCTGGCTATGGAAATGGACTACGAATCGGAACTTTGAATATAACTTCATTGACGGGAAGAGTGGAGGAGGTTGTGGATATGATGGAGAGGAGAAAACTGGATGTACTCGGACTGGCAGAGATCAGATGGAGAGGGGAAGGAAGAAAAGAACTGAGAAATGGCTTGCAGCTATACTGGATAGGAAATGAGGAGGGGAAGAGAAATGGAGTGGGAATGGTGGTGAGAGAAGGGCTGAGGGAGGAAGTAAAGAGGGTAAGTGATAGAATAATTAGAGCCAGAATCACTGTGAAAGGTAGAAACCTGGACATTCTGCAAGTCTATGCACCACAGGTGGGATGCACAGAAGGCGAGAAGGACGAGTTTGAAGAGGAGTTGCAGAAGCAGTTGGTGGGGAGAAACCTGATAGTCATGGGAGACCTAAATGCCCATGTCGGAACTGATAGAAGAGGTTTTGAGGAAGTGATTGGTGGTGAAGGATGGGGAAACAGGAATAAGGAAGGAGAGAGATTGTTGGAACTGTGCAAGATAAATGGGCTAATGGTTGGAAACACATGGTACAAGAAGAGAGAGAGCCATAAAATTACTTGGTACAGCAGGGATTTGACTAGGAAATCAGTGGTGGACTATATTCTATGCGGGAAGGAGACAAAGAAGAGTATCACGGATATAAGGGTAATACCTTCAGAAGCCCTGGACAGTGACCACCGTCTGCTGGTCGCCAAGGTGAGAGGACTGAAGGAAAAGAGGAGAACTGAGAACCAAGAAAGAAGAATAAGGACATGGAAGCTGAAGGAGGATGGAAATAAGGAGAAGTTCCAGATATTAGTCAGGAACAAATTACCGAAGGATGATCCGAAAACAGGTGAAGAAGAATGGAATAGGTTCAAGGACGTGTTGGTAGAAGCAGCGGAAGTCGTGTGTGGCAGAACTAGTGGAAAGAAAAGGTGGAAGGAAACACCATGGTGGAACCCCAGAACTAAGGAAGCAGTGAAAAAGAAAAATGAAGCATTCAGGAAATGGTTCCAACAGAGGACAGACAGAACAAGAGAAGAATACCAAGAGCGGAAGAAAGAAGCAGGAGAAGTAGTGAAGGAAGAGAAAAAGAAATGGCTGGAGAAATGGACAGAAATGATGGAGGAGGACTGTGATGGCAGTAAGAAAGTGTTGTATGGAATGATAAAGGCAAAGAGAAGAGATACAGGGGAGAATGTCAGAATGGTGGACAGGAATGGAAAGGAGGTCGAAAATATGGAAGAAGTAAAGGTTATCTGGAGAGAATACTTCAAGGAACTCCTAAATCCAACTAAAACCAGCGTAGTGGACATTGTGGAGGAAGAAACAGACAGTGACCAAGACATTTCAGAGAAGGAATTGACATGGAAAGAAGTGGAGGAAGCATTAAAGAAGATGAAAGGGGGAAAGGCACCGGGAATAGACGAAGTGAGTGTGGAGATGGTGAGAGCAGCAGGGGTGATAGGAACACAGTGGCTCTTTCGAGTAATGAAAGTGATATGGAGGGAGAAGAAAATACCAGAGGACTGGAAAAGAGGGATAATAATACCCATATTTAAAAAGGGAAGTAGGAAGGAATGCAAGAACTACAGGGGAATTACACTCATGTGCCACTGCGCCAAAATATTTGAGAAGGTACTGGAGAGAAGAATTCGGACAGAAGTTGAAGATGGGCTGAGGGAAGAACAGTATGGATTCAGGCCAGGAAGGTCAACAGTTGACCTCATCTTTGCAGTAAGACAGCTACAAGAACACCATTATGAATATGGGAAAGATCTGGTGATGACCTTCTTGGATATTGAGAAAGCATATGATAGTATTAATAGAAACAAGGTATGGGAAGCAATGAGAGCAAAAGCAGTGAACAAGGAGACAGTGGCAAGAGTGAAAGCAATGTACGAGGGAAGCAAAAGCTGTGTAAAGGTGGGAAGAGAGAGAACGGAATGGTTTCAACTGGAGAGTGGTCTGAAACAGGGAAGTGCCCTCTCACCCCTGTTATTTATAGTGGTGATGGATGAAATCATACGAAAAGTGGTAAATAGCATTGGGGAAAGGAAAATGAAGGCAATGTTGTTTGCTGATGACCTTCTGGTTTGGGGAGAGGATGAGGAAGAAGTACAAGAGCAATTAGATGAGTGGGAGAAGGTAGTGTTATCATATGGGATGAAGTTCTCAGCACAAAAGAGTGAAGTGGTCATCACAACGAGGAAGAAGAACAGACTGGATATGGGCATAACACTTGGAGGACAGCAGTTGCAGAAAGTAGAATGCTTCAAGTACTTGGGAAGCATAATTGAAGAAAAGGGAGGCAATAGGATGGAAATAAATGAGAGGGGAAGGTGCGCAGATGGATTTTTCAAGAGTGTTAGGGGGATGATATGGAATAAAGATGTACCACAAAAATGTAAAGGAATCATCTACAAGACCTACTTTGTGCCAATTTTGACATATGGTTCAGAAACATGGGTGATGAAGGAAAGGGACAAGAATAAAATACGAGCAGTGGAGATGAAGTTCCAGAGGAGTAGGGTAGGAGTGACAAGAATGGACAGAGTAAGGAATGAGAGAGTCAGGGAGATGGTAAGAGAGGAACCATTGCAAAATAGAATAGAGCGATCTAGGCTACAATGGTATGGACATGTGAGGAGGATGCAAGAGGAGAGGATACCGAAGATGATGTTTGGAATGGAAATGACGGGAAGGAGGCCAAGGGGAAGACCAAGGGACAGATGGACAAAAGGAGTTAAGAAGAGTGTGGAGGAAAGAGGAGTGTGCTGGGACACAGTAAATGACGAGAGATGGTGGATGGACAGGAAACGATGGAGAGGCTTATGTTCCAGGCAGACCCGACCAGCGGTTGGAAACTGCTCAAGATGATGATGATGATTATTTTAGAATAACTGTTTTACAAGGGTCAGATGACCTTGATGATCCGCCCCTTAAAGCAACAAACACCACCTGTCTTTATCTTTCTTTCTATTCCTTTTTGAAAATCATTCTCATTATTTTTTGATCTTCCCCCACCAAACATTGTCTTATAATAATAGTATTGTAATTAGAATTTAGTTAATTATTGTCCATTTTGTAGCATTTCTGCATCTTTCATGTGTTCCCTTATTAATCATGAATGTCTGTTACAGAATTTACTAAATAATTTCTGTTTTGTCCTTCTATAACTTGATCGAAATTATGCTATAAACCTGTTCTGCTAGCATACACACTCATCGCTTCTCATAGGTGCTAGATTTTGTGGTTTTAGGTTAGATTTCATGAGAAATCTAACTATTGCAATGGTACATGGGACAGCTGGCTTTTCTTACCCTCTGAAGGAAGGCATACTGAAGGATTGTAACGCTCTTAAAAAATCCGACGACTTTGGCCGGGTTTGAACCCACTATCTTGGGCACAGCAGTTCAGCATGCTACCAACTACACCACCGAAGCCCCTGTTATAGCGATAGTTCACTTTTCCAACCCCATGATCAGATTTTACTCATTAATGAACTCGACAAAAACGCAGAATGCTACGAAGTGGGCCTTCTCTGTCAGGCTATGTTGTATATTTTAAGTGTTATATTGTACATATAGTTGTAGGTTATCATTAGGACTCGGATTCGAGCATGTTTGCATATATTTTTCCTAAATAGTACACATTGAAAGAAGCCTTTCGGTGGTATTTTCACCTCTCTGGGACCTACAGAATTGAAATTTATCGAGCATATAAATGCATAAAACTGCAGTTTTCAGAATAGAGGCATATAAATGCATATTCTTGTGGTTTTCGTCTAAATAGTTTGTTTTTCTTCAAATTCCTCCCTCCTCCCCCTCTCAATTTGGCTGCTGACTATCCTCAAGGTTCGAAAACAGAAATAATTATTGAAAGCCTATCTGGTGCGAATAATAGAACCGCAGATTTTTAACCTTTAGTGAGGTCGTTCTCATCTTTGAAACTTTTATTGACTGATTTAAGAAAATCATTCAAAACTGAAAACATAGAAAAATTCTTGTTGTACAGACCAATGCAGATCTACTTCATTGACTCGCCTAATTCTGAACATTAGGTAAATGAACTTTTAAACTGTAACTTTTATAAGTAAACTTCTCTTATATATACTTGAAACTTGAGTGCGAGTAGGCCTATATCGCAGTGTATCATACATACAATTAGAAAATAAAGCTCGTATATAAAGACATGTTATTGGTTTTTGTATTTCACTTTCCTTTCTATAGTTTTGAACGGTGTTTTTTGAGCATACTTTGTATATTTAACCGCATATAATGTTATTTTTGAGCATATCTATCGAGCATAAAACACATGGTTTTCGAGCATATCTGGAGATTTTATCGAGCATGTCGATCCGAGCTCTAGTTATCATCATTCATTCTGGTCACAGCATAAGACTAACTAACCATACTTTTTGTTGTGTACAAAAATATCACACAAGTTGATATTATTACTAACCTACTGTATTTTATATCACACTTACAATAATTGTAACATAAATAAAATATTCTACTTTATAATTTTTTCATGATATGGTAAATTCTTGTTGATTCAATTCCTCCTTGTCAAACCGTAGTGTCTCTGCATCATAAAGGGTGCGGCAGAAATAACTGACGAATTTCAAACGTAAATAACACAGCAACGCAACATGATATTCACAAATTTATTGCGCAGTTTAAAAGAGCAATGTTTGCCATTTGCATTATATACACATACACACTAGGTTTTGAAAATAATGTCATCCAAATGTCGACCGCTCCTTTCGATGCACTTCTGAAGGCTCTCCCTGAAGTTCTGCATGACCCTCCTAGTCATGTCTATTGGAATTGCCTCTATTTCCTCACGGATAGCAACTTTCAGGTCGTGTAGTGTTCGCAGCTTACGTTGGAAGACGCGAGCCTTCAGGTATCCCCAGAGAAAGAAATCGCAAGGGGCGAGATCAGGGGAACCGGCTGGCCATGGAACATCACCCCGTAAGGAGATTAAACGTTCTGGAAACATCTCTCAGAAGAGATTGCGTAAAGGCATGTCTCACTGCACGGATATTCTCTGGTGTTCTAACGCTACGAGGCCTACCAGGTGGTTTTGTTTTAACACTTGAACCAGTTCCTCTCAAATTATTCACCCATACCAGAATGGTATTCCTGCTTGGACCTTTCACATGTCTATGTAAGCTAAAGTGTCTTCGAAATAAACACTGTGTTGTGGTAACAGAGTCAGCATTTTTGAAGTATACGTGTGAATCACGAAACCTCGCTGCTCACCACTCCACGCCATGCTAGCGACTGACTAGCCTGACAAGGCGATGCACGTGTTCTCCCAGGCCGCGCGCACATCGACAATAACACCTGCTTAAGCGCTGTGGCCAATACAAGTGTTAGATCTGCCGCTCCAATCTATGTAACAAAAATGGCAAACACTGCTCTTTTAAACTGCGCAATAAATTTGTGAATATCTTGTTGCGTTGCTGTGTTATTTACGTTTGAAATTCGTCAGTTATTTCTGCCGCACCCTGTATAATGTTTGTCCAAGTGAGTTGCAAAACCAGCTAAATGCACTTTCCTTTTAATTGTTCGGAAAACAACAAAAAACATTTTAAAGCGGTTCAAAAGAGGTACAAATGTATATCTTGAAAAAAAAAAAAAAAAAAAAAAGCTGAAAATAATAGTGGATTATAAATATCTTAGAGGCAGGGATCGGGAATTTCTACATTAAACGTATAGTATTTTACATGTAAAGTTTGAAGTTAGCTTGTTTTGCAACCGAACGTTGCAATGTCAATATATTCAACATATAACTTACTAGGATTAGCACATTACTATTAAATTATATTTAAGTTGAACAAATTACATTAAAATTAAGGAAACCACAGTTATTCCTAGTTAGAAAACTATCCAGTTCTGGTTCTGATGAAGACTCGAACGACATGTCCTCAGGTTCTTCTGAATTGCAAATTCCGCTACGGGTATCTTCCCTCTTTTGTGAAGAACATGCAGAGTGCATGTTTGGTAGTGTAAAATTATCAGAGGAATCTAAAAGTGAACTGTGGATGATGTAGAATACATAGACTGTGTGCATAACTGTTAAATTTCTATCTTTGTAATATGACACATACTTAGTTTCCATTTGTTTACTTTATTTTAACCCATTTCTGAATAATTTTTCTGGGGCCCACATTAGGAACCCATATTTAAAAATCAACACAATGCAACGTTTATGAAAAACATGATTTACATCTACAAAAGTTGATCAATGATTTTAAGTAAAATATGACAGTTGGAGAACTAACTAAGGTATAAGTTGCAAATAATTGATTTAACTTGGGACAAAATTGGATTTTTAAAAATTCTAAAAGAAACTGGGGTCTTGGGTACTTTCCTCTATATATCAAATAACACTATACCTATTTACGTAGACAGTAACACGTTATTGACAAATGAATTATGCAAGAATAAAGATGAATTATATGAGAAGAGAAATATATGAAACTACACCAATGCGGACAACTACCAGTATTGATATTTTATTTATATTAGTGGCAACATCGCATTATTAGTTCACTATGATATATCATAAATTGCAGAAACGAGAAGGATATTATTTTTATAACTAGTTCTACTTTACACATTCGTATGTAAGAAGATATTTACAACACAAACAAACATTAATTTTATCTATCACCACATTTAATACAGAGGGAGAGAATATAAAAAACAGAGGAATATTATTATCATTACACCATCATCACCCTAGTTACCCTCAACTAACTAATGACAATCCTTTATTGCAGGTGGAGAACAAACTACCAGGGTATAACCATACAGATATGAATGGAAAAACTAACACAACTGTCTATTTTCAGAAATAAGAAAAACGGCATAATCTCTTTTCCCATAATAGCATGTGATGACAAGATGACTAAGAAGAAGACGAAGACAACAATTAGTATGTAGAAGTCATACAGGCAGGATAGTTTGTAAACTCTACTCCTTCAACATACATACACAAATTCATCATATAATTAATTGCATGATTCATGTATCACCAAGGAATATAAACAATGATCTATACGTCATCATCATCACATACTACCATTGTCATCCATACATTACACGGGAACTTAAGTTACAACTGCACTCCTATGTCAGAACGTGAAATGTGGTGTACTTCGCAATTCACGGATGAGTACAAAAGGGGTATACCTTAAATTCCCTGCACTTACATTTATACCATATCTGGTACTTAAAATTATATTTATATTCATACAACTATACTCTTATCCTCATTACACCTGAATTTATATACACCCTTACATGCACTTCAATATTTGTGTAACTCACAATCATACCCACAATCAACCTTAACTCAAAAACTACAAATTGATTGAAAAAACTACCCTGTCTAACATGTACAAAAATAATATAAAGTAAAAACAACTGTATACCCCACAACCTCCTACCCCAAACTAAGGCACACTTTACCAGACCTATCACCACGCAGAAAGAAGCAGACAGCCCACTACGACAACTACAGCAACAATCAACATACCGGTAAGAGAAGAAGAAGAGAAGAAAAGGAATAAGAGGACCAATGCATCTACACTCCACGGCACCTCAGTCAATGCTCAAGGACAGACCTTTTTTGGGGAGTGAAGCTGTTATGCACCCATTCACAGCACAGCCCTCAAATACCAATTCACCCCAAATCTACACAAAACTGAGAGGGCTTGAGGCAAATCCACAGAAGGGTCCATCCAGGATGCACGGAAGCATTAAGCAAACCTAGATTCAAAAAAGTGATGCAATCATTGCTGAAGAACCACAAACACTTACTCGGCAGGCTTCCAACATAAACAACAAACATCAAGCAAGCACAGGGCGCATGGAAAGAAAACTGCTGATCACGGTGACCCACAGAAAAGCCTCAAATGGGCAGGCAGTAAGGGAAGATGGATACCGAATGGATTGACCGAAGGACGGGAGTACGGAGGATAGAAGGTGTGCGCCTACGGGCGCGGGAACGTGCAATGATGGACGAGTCAACCCAAACTCGAAGCCAGAACCAAAGACACCGCACAGCAATTGGGTAAGTGTGCTTTAGCTTTCCTTATTTCCAGCCCCCGGACCCCTCACCTTATTAGCCCTTTCATACGACTGCCAATAAACAGTCAACATTTAAACAGGAGTTCACGTTATTATTATTTCACATGTCAAAGATTTGCTCACCTCTATTCACTGTTCATGCGACCTTGCAATCCTTTCACCCAGGTGCATCAATTCACGAGTCACAATCAACACACACGGTAATATCTACACCAATGACCAACCTGTCGGAACGAACACAATCTTTCATTTAAGCTGACGATACAGCAGTTGCAGCCCAAGGTTGTACGTTTGATGAGGTGGAAACGAAGCTGACTACAGCCCTCGAAGTCCTGGCAGAGAACTATGACAATAACCACCTAAAACCTAATCCAACCAAAACACAGGTCTGTGCGTTTCACTTGAGAAATAGACAAGCTAGGAAGAAACTGGAAGTAACTTGGAGGGGACAACAACTACAACACTGTGACACCCCTAAATACCTCGGGGTGAAGCTCGACCGCTCACTCACGTTCAAAGACCATTGCGAGAATATGAAGCTCAAAGTCTGCAGCCGAAATAATATCATACGCAAGCTCACTAACAGCACATGGGGAGCTCAACCAAGTGTACTACATACGTCTGTTCTAGCTCTATGTTTCTCCACTGCAGAATATGCAGCACCAGTCTGGCAGAACTCCGCACACGCCAGGAATGTTGACACCGCTCTCAACGAGACAGGCCACACTATGACAGGTTGTCTACGACCAACTCCGGTTGACAAAATCTACCATCTTGTAGGCATAGCACCTCCGGATATTAGAAAAAGAACAGCGGCAGAGGTTGAGAAGAAAAAACAAGAAAATGATCCTAGGCATCCCATGTTTGGAAGTGAAGCATCACGTCCCAGGTTGAAGTCAAGAAAGAGCTTTCTTCGAACAACTGAAGCAATTGCAACAACATCTTCCGCTCGAAACAGGACACCTGGAAGTAATGGCCAAAACCGAAAGGAAGAGCCGGCTGCTGGTTTTCAACTACCTTACCAGACATGGAAGACGTTGAACAGACTGCGAACTGGAGTGACGCGTTGAAAACAAAATTTGAAGTGGTGGGGCTACATTACTGAAGATGCAACCTGCGAATGTGGAGATATTCAAGATGTTGAACACCTCTTGGTCTGCCCGAACTTGCCTGAAGCCTGCACGCTGGATGACCTGGTTTCAGCAAATGCTCGTGCAATCAAGGCTGCCGAGTTCTGGGCCTCAAAATCGATTTGATGTGTTCACAATTTGTGTGTGTATTGTGAATATGTTTTGAATTGTAAATAGCTGTATTGTACTGTCCTGGATACGAACATATATACGAAGTACGTCCAGAAAGTAAGTTCCGTTTGGTAATAACATTAAATTGTGTACAGATACAGAAAAATTATTTATTGCACAAAATTCTACAACCCTTAAACTACTTTTCCACATAACTGCCGAAATGTTGCAGGCATTTGTCGTAGCGTGGCACGAGTTTTTGTATACCTTCTTCATAGACATGTGCCGCCTGTGTCTTCAACTAGTTGTACGTTCTGCTGCAGCGCAGTTCCGCATATGCGCGGTAGACGCTCTGTATCAAGGAGAAGAAACGTGCGCCATTTGGAGAGCGCTGTCAGCCACGTACGCGTTGTTGTGCATGTTTACTCGTACAATGTCGGTGTTGATTGAAAATCCCGCCTCTTGTGAAATCAGATCTGTGATTCGTGTTCTGAATGCTAGGAAAGTGAAACCAATTGAAATTTATCGGCAAATTTGTGAAGTGTATGGACAAAATGCGATGAGTGATTCAATGGTGAGAAGATGGGTCCGACAGTTCAATGAAGGACGTAGTGAAGTGCACGATGAAGAACGAAGTGGGCGTCCATCTTTGGTTACAGAAGAACTGGTTCACGCGATTGATGACAAGATTCGGGAAAACCGCAGGTTTACAATTAGTGCTCTCGCCATGGAATTTACCCAAATCTCACGATCACTAATTCATGAAATTGTTACCGAAAAAGTGAACTTTCGTAAACTTTGCCGACGTTGGGTACCAAAGATTCTTACGGAGCAACACAAAACAAAACGGACGGGTAGTGCACTTCAGTTTTTGACCCGTTACAATGAAGGCGGCGAAGAATTTCTGACACAGATATTCACAGGAGATGAAACTTGGGTTTCTTACGACACCCCTGAAAGTAAGCGGCAATCAATGGAATGGAGGCACACTTCATCCCCAGCAAAGGTTAAGCCGAAACAAATCTTGACACCTCGGAAAATGATGTGCACAGTGTTCTGGGACTGGAAAGGCATCTTACTCATTGATTTCTTACCGCGTGGTCAAACAATCAACGCAGATGCTTACTGCGAAACACTTAGGAAATTGCGCCGCGCAATACAGAATAAGCGCCGAGGGTTGCTGTCAAAAGGTGTTGTTTTTCTTCACGACAACGCACGACCACACACTGCAAATGTGACGAAAAACCTCCTACAGGGATTTGGCTGGGATGTGTTTGACTATCCTCCGTACAGCCCTGACCTCGCTCCTAGCGACTTTCATCTGTTCACACATCTCAAGTCTTTCCTTGGCAGTCAACACTTCAACAATGACGACGAGCTGAAAGGAGATGTTTCCAACTGGTTGAAGACACAGGCGGCAAACTTCTATGAAGAAGGTATCCAAAAACTCTTGCCATGCTATGACAAATGCCTGCAAAAGTTCGGCAGTTATGTGGAAAAGTAGTTTAAGAGGTGCAGAATGTTGTGCAATAAATATTTTTTCTGTATCTGTACACAATTTAATTTTATTACCAAATGGGACTTATTTTCTGGACCTGCCTCGTATAACACACATGGTCAAGCAAATACTTCCGCGGGCACTCTGCAAAGCGGTCATCAGGGATTTCCTTTCTCCCCTGCTCCAAACACTGCACACACACTCACAAAGAGTTTGAAGTGTATCAGATTCCCTCTGAGTAACTTTCCCACAGTAACACCTAAGCGAGTTGCCCTACTATTGGGAAAATGCCCTTCAAAACAATATTACTGTGTTGAACAACTGGAAAGTAATTCTTTTATTAGCTTACAAAGGACGATATGGGGGGACGATGAATTGGAAGTCCAAGAACAAGTAAATGTTTGGAACCAGGAGATAGAAGAGCATGGAATGAAAATCAGTGTGGAGAAGAGTCAGACGATGAAGATGACAAGAAACGTGCGAGATGGTAGGGGGAATATTGCAGTAGATGGAAAACCATTACAAGTTGTGAAAAGCTTCAAATACTTAGGGAGTGTCCTAGCAGATGATGGAAGGATAAGTGAGGAAGTTGGTAAGAGGATCCAACAAGCAAATGGGTTTTACCAGAGTGTGATGGGTCTGGTGTGGAACCAGGAAGTTCCGGAGAAATGTAAAAGAATCTTGTATTCAACATATTACACCCCTATATTGACGTATGCAGCAGGCACGTGGACAACAACTAAACAGGAGGAAAGTAGAATCCAGGCAGCTGAGATGAAGTTCCTTAGAGGTATAATTGGAAAGACCCGCAGAGACAGAATCAGAAACAAGGAAATTAGGAAGAAAACAGGATTCCCAAAGTTGCAAGACAAAATCGAGATCAGTAAGCTAAAATGGTATGGACATATGATGTGAATGGGAGAAGACCGAGTCCCGAAGCGATTATTTACTGAGAAAGTCACAGGAAGGCGCCAAAGGGGAAGGCCGAGGATGAGGTGGATGGTTGCAGGGAGGGAGAGCGTTGAGAAAAGAGGAGTGAAATTGGAGGATGCACTGGAAGAGGGACGAGAGTGGTGGAGAGACAGGAAAGTATGGAGGCCCTTGATTCACACCCCGACCCAGATCACTGGAACCGGGAAATGAAGAAGAAGAAAGGGAACACTGAAGAAATGAGTCCTAAAACCTATTACAAAGCAACACTGAAAATGGCTTCTAATATGTCAATGTCCTAAATCCTATACACGTATGAACATGTGATGCAGTCTACTTTACCTCCGGTGTAGCAGCTTATCAATTAACCTAATGGATCAGTTTATATAGTCTTAACAGAGTCTTCTTGCGTGTATTATGCATCAATACCAACTCATCTTGCAGTTTCTCTACATCCATAATTGCATATTTACAATCACTGTAATTCTTGGCACTTTGTTTCAACACATATTGAGCTTGAGCATGCTTTTCTTTAGAATCATGTGACACTTCATCCATAATACAGTTTGAGTACAATTTATAATTTAAGTCAAGTAATTCTAAAATCTTTTCTGCCATACGCTCAACACCATAATTTCTGATCTTTGCTTTTAATCTACGCAAGAAAAAAGAATACAAAGCACCATCTGCCTTACTTAACATTTTAATCCTAAATACATCTAATTGCTGAAGAATTATTGGATTAGAAAAGTAACGAATCTTCAATGGAATGAATGCAACTTCTTCCAGGGGCCAACACATTAAGTCACAGAGCAAAACTAAAGAGGCCTCTAAATGTTCTGCTATCATTACAAGGTCAAATCTCATTTCCAATGTATGAACAAATTTATCTATTCTGACAACAGAATTTAAATGTTCAGGTTTTAACCCTAAATCCAAGGACATTTGGTTTAAACCAATACGATTGGGAAATTCTTCTCGTATTTCCTTTAAAACCGAGATGGGTTTCTTTATGTATTCGGTTAAAGTTGCTTTGTTTTCTGTTCGAAGATCATAATATTCATACAGAGCTTTATAAAGATCAACTGGTTCACGAAGAATTGTCACGTATACCGGTACAGCATTTTCCTCCATGATATCTCGTAAATCAATGAAGTTGAAATGTGTGGGTATAAAGCTGTAGGAGTCACCTGACCGCAAGGCTTGATCCACTTCTTTTGCTATGTTAGCGAATGTGCTGTTCTTGTGTGGAAGTGCAACATCCAGGTGATGATTCAGACCGTAGCGCAGAAGAATGTTCTCGATGACTTCACTGGCACACTTGTGAGTCTTCACTAAGGTGATAGTATTCTGGCGGGTGCAGTTTGGCATGATCTTTTCAACGACATCTCTGGCTGACCTGCAATAATGTAGAATCACCTTCATAAGAAACTTTTAGGGTATGGTACGGCAATACAAACACGCTAAGACTATTCATATTTTATTCAAATCAACTAGCATATCTACTATACTCTGATCTTTTCAATGACATCTCTGGTTGACCTGCAATAATGTAGAATCACCTTCATAAGAAACTTTTTAGGGTATGGTACGGCAATACAAACACGCTAAGACTATTCATATTTTATTCAAATCAACTAGCAAATCTACTATGCTCTGTATAATAATCAAAATATTTCCTTAGTTCTGCCTCGTCAATACAATTTATTCAAATTTTTGTGATATAATCACATGTCACTTAATTTACATCGGTACATGTTTCGATGCCTATTTGCATTGGCATCATCAGTCTTTCAATGTATTGGCAGCACTTAAAAATCACTTTGTACATTGGATGTGATAAAATGTCAACATTAAAACACACTCAAATCACTTATACACTAAATCACTTTAAAAGTTTTTAAAAAAAGTTTTTAAAAGTTTTTAAAAATATGGTAGACACTCATTACAAAAGCATTGAAGGTTTTGATTTTCTTTCTTGAAGTTTTCAAAATTCAGTTCCTGATGTTATCCCCGAAATTTCTGGTCAAGGGTATCTATTCGCAACTGGTAAGAAATGACGCTAGGAGTAAGAAAATTTGAATAATAGAATGAAAAGAATTTGGAAAAGTATCCTTACTTATTTGCAAAACTTACGTAATTTTGCGGTAAGAGTCGAACAGAGCCGTGTTGTGCTAGATGGAGACTGTGCTACACTGACAAAAATTTGAATAAATTGTATTGACGAGGCGGAGCTAAGGAAATCTTTTGATTATTATAGCAAGTCAATACGAAAAAATGGGTGACTCTATGATTCGAAAAGATACTCTGTATATCGAAAGAAAGAACATGAAGAATATGGTGGGAGTTTGGAACAGCTGAGCTGCATTGTCGAGTTTTTAATCAGCTGATTCGAATATTACCGTACACAGGGCTACACTTCAGACATTCGGTCAGTATAATTAGTGGTAAAATATTTTATCAATCGATCTTGAGTCAACGCCGAGTACCGTACATCGAACCTGCCAGTAAATCTACTGACGGGTCCCTCGTATTTGCACACTCTCAAATGCCAGCTGACTGCGCCAGGGTTCGATCCTACAACCTTGGGAACAGCAGCCGAGAACGTTACCGCTGAGCTACGCAGCCAGTCGAAGTTCGGGCCATTCTACACGAGCGGGTAAACTGCCGCGTTTAGCCCACCTCCTACCACGCCATCGGACAGAACCTACAGTTCTTCATGATGTTTTCAACGACATCTCTGGTTGACCTGTAATAATGTGGAATCACCTTTATAAGAAACTTTTTAGGGTATGGTACGGCAATACAAACACGCCAAGACTATTCATATTTTATTCAAATCAACTAGCAAATCTACTATACTCTGTATACCTACACGAGCGTTTCGCCGGTCGCGGAAAGAGGCGTTCGAGACGCGTCGGGCGGGAAGCACGCCTCTGGAGGCGTCCTGCCCGCTAGCGGGAGACCCGCGTACGAAACTACACGTGGCGTTTAGCAAGCAGTAACTTCACGGCCGACTGGATGCGAGCTGCGCTCTCTATACCGGCCTTGCCATTCGCAATTAGAACCAGTAGCGGATCCAGGCCTTGCGGGGCCCTGGGCGATATGATAGGGTTGGGCCCACAACAATAGGAAATTAAAAAAAATATCACATCAAATGGAAAAAAGATTTTTTTATTTTATTTTAGCGTATGGCTTTTAAGGCCGGGAGTGTCCGAGGACATGTTCGGCTCGCCAGTTTTATAGCTGCTTCGAGACGGACACCCAATGGGTGAGCTACAAGTGCCGTTGGGGAGGAAAATGGAATGGAAGGTCGAGGAGTTGGAAGGTAGCGGCTGTGGCCTATAGTTAGGGACCAACCCCGGCATTTGCCTGGAAGGAAGATGGGAAACCACAGAAGACCATCTTCAAGGTTGCCGGCGGGGGGATTCGAACCTCCTCGCCTCCCGGATGTGAGCGACTGCCAGCAGTCATGCCATAACGACCACGGCTAACTTACCCGGTAATAGTTTGGTAATAATAATAATAGTAGGGGAGTGATGAGAGTTCTAAGCCACCCAGTGTTGCTCGGGCAGCCTTCATATTAAATAATTAATATCTGGCCAACCCATGGTCGGATTTTAACAAATGAGGTGTCGTTCGACTCTAGCTGACGTCCTCTTTGCTACGGACCCTGTATGATATTTTTTTAAAACATTTTGAAAAATGTTGTTTTTGAAAGTAGGTGATAGTTTGAAAACCAAACAAGATAGAATGTTGTGCCATGGCTCAAACGAACGGTATTTATGTCCTTTATTTTTATAATAAAATTATTTTATTTTTTATGTTTTTTTGAAAACAGTCCAATTTTGAAATTCCTATATTTTGGAAACTAGGAACTTAACAAAAAAAATTGTTTGACATAAATGAATAGCCCTGACCCCTCTACCCGCAAAATAAATTTCAAGCCCCTAGGACTAAAACTGTGCAGTAGTGTCAAATGGACAGTTCTACCCATAATCGCGTGTGTGCTTGAAGACGTATGGCTATGTTGGAAAAAGTTGTTGGTGGGGGGGACTAGGGTCGAGTGAGGGGTCGTTTAGATGGTATTTTTTCCGCTCTATTTGATGCTGAGGTTACTTTGTACAATGGGAGGAATTTGGAAACGCAATTTGAGGTAAACGTGCGTTTTTGACATTTTGGTGATATTTAATGAGCTTGTAAGGCTAGAACGATGTGCTTTTAGGAACGCGGTGACGTCCTCTTTGCTAAGAATGTGAGTTGATTTTTTAAAATTTTGAAAATTCTTGTTTTTTTTGGATTGGCGCAATATTGGAAACGGTGAATGTTGGAAAAAAGTTTGTTTGACTTTAATGAAAGGTGGGTATGCCCTCTAGGTGGACAGCAAGTTTCAAGGGTGTAGGAGGAAAACAAATGATAGCCTACTTTCTCGCGAACATTGGTGATCATTGGCGAACGGATGGTCGGATTTTAACAAATGAGGTGTCGTTGGACTCGAGCTGACGTCCTCTTTCCTATAGACCACTCGTTATATTTTGAAAAGTTTTTTGAAAAATTTTGTTTTAAAGAGTAGGCGATAGTTTGAAAACCAAACATGATAGAATGTTGTGCCATAGTTCAAACCAATGGTCTTTATGACCTTTATTTATATATATATATATTTTTCATATTTTGTGATTTTTTGAAAACCCTTAAATTTTGAATTAGTATTATTTCGGAAACTAACACGTTGACAAAAACATTTGTTTGACATAAATGAAAGGTCCTTACCCTACCAAGAAAATAAATGTCAAGTCTCTAGGGCAAAAGAAGCTAGGCATTTTTAATTTAATTTTATTTTTAAATTTTTTATTTGAAATAAAAGCGTGTTTATAGACAGAGAGCCGGTAGCGCTTGACGTATGTTACAACGAGGCTATGACTGAGCATGGTGAATACTTGAAATGGCTATTTCGACGGGGGCGATGTATGGCAAAACGAGGGGTTGCTTTTCGATATTTTTTCCTATAACGAATGAATGATGGCGAATATTTTGAAATGTGACAAGCATGCTAAGATTTTTTACCCCTGAAGGGGATCTTTAACGTTTTAGTTAACTGTGATGAGCGAGATCGCTCTCTGACACAACAGACGGTTGTAGGATATGACCAAGTGATTCTTAGACGTTGGCGATCTCGGTGACCGTGCCCGGAAGAAATGAATAGCTATTTTGGTGGGATGGCGGGGGCAGCTTATGACGGTTGGTTTTGTGACATTTCCTATGACGGATAGAGGCGAATATTTGAAAATATGTTAAGTGTGCTAGGAATTTTTTACCCCTGAAGGGGATCTTTAACATGCTAGTAAACGGTGATAAGCGAGACTGCTGTCTGGCACAGTAAATGGTTTTAGAATATGGAAACCTATAACATTTGCTCAACCAAGTCATGTGCATGTACGCAAAGAGCCAAAACGGGAAGGTCATTGACCTGAAATGTTTTAAACTAAATATTGAACTGGGTAAAGTCATGTGTTTTAGGATGAAAGTATGTGATTAACATGATGATGTATTGAGGATGGCCGCTTGCTAGTAATTATTATTACAGTAAAATGTTTAATAATAATAATAATAATAATAATAAGACACACACATGTTTTGAATGCTAACACGCACACAGTCCAGCTCACTGGTGACTGAATATTGTACCTAGCCAGAGGACTCGTGAGAGCTGTTGCTGGTGCTGACGAGGCAGGAATGTCTACGTCAGCAGGAAGTGCGATATCAGCTTATTTGACTCGTGGTGGCTAGCAGGTGTGCTGTTTAAGCAGAGACCGCCATTTTGGTTCTGAGACAGTAGGACTACCGATGTATAAGAGGTAGCCATTTTGGTTCCTTATTAAAAACATGAAACTAGTATAAGGTACACGAATATTATTCAGATTGAGGAATGTGAAGAGGCGTGGGAACACGTGCGAGAGAGAGACAGAGAACCATTCAAGGTCAAAACGCTGAGAAAATACAACTGTTTCTGTTGCTAGGCTAACTGATAACGATTGCGTTAGTCATGCACTTGCCATTTTAGCACACGGACGTATACAGTAGAGCTGCGGAAGAAAAATCCTTTTATTTTTTGGTAAGTACCTATGAATGATTATTTTAATAATGTCATGCTAATGAACCATAAAATTTGTATTTATTGATTAGGTAATTATTGATTTTTTAATTTATTTGTTTGCTGATAACCGGTATACCTTTCATGTCTGAGATACAAGAAACCAGTTTACCTTTGAGCCCACTAGAAGGAAACAGCAACAAGCTCTGCAAGTGAAGGTGAGATTTTTTTAAAACTAACTTGTTTCATCTTTTTGTTTCATATTTTATTTTATGAAATGCATGTACTAACCTGAATTTAGGTATTTATAACGGTTTATTTTATTTATTTTTAGAAATTTGGAAAGAAAAGCCTTACCGCCGTAGCAGTCGCTGAAAACCTGAGACGCAGTAAAGTGCAACCATTGTTTCCAGGCAGTGAACTATTTAAAACTCAGGTAAGCCTAACATAAAATGCTATTCCATTTTACCACTACTGAAAACTCGTAGACAAAAAATTCATTACCTGTACATGACTAGGACGATGATTGCTTTCTTGATTAATGATTATGTATTGGCAACCGATACAAGACCATATTGGTTGTTTACCGGGAAAGTACAAGGCCATATTGGATTTTGTAAAAAACAAAATTTTTAATTTAACTGACGTGACGTTCCCTATAATAATAATAATAATAATAATAATAATAATATAATATTAATAATAATATTAATATCGTATGGCCTCGGTTGCTGGGTGCAAGCTTTGTTATTTGACACACAGAGGGTAGCTTGCATGTCGAATTTAGTTGTTCCTTGACTATGAAAGTCAAGGAGGTTAGCTGTTAGATATCTAATCTCCTTAGACTCTATAGCGCTTTCTAGTAGAAAAATGAGGAACTTAGTACCCTATGAACTCAAGGAATATTCACAGGTTTGAACATGATAATCTGAACAAAATGACATGATATTATTATTTTTTGTTTGTCTGTTAGGTAGTCAGTCCGAAGGCTGGTTGGATCCTCAAAAAGCACCGCCGTTAGGTTATGTGGGTGTATACCCCCAAAACCCAAGGCAGCACTATATTGAGGCGTACTAGGCAAGATGAGGAGTGACGTAGTTTGTCATGGCTTTCCTCACTGAGTCAGAACAGCAGTACTAACCCTATGAGTAGAACCTTTCACAGCATCCACAGGCACTGACTGTGCCCTGGATGTCATTACTAAGCACCACCCATACCTCAGTAGATTCCATATAATCACAGCCATGAGTGAGACTGAGACCTCGGTGAAAAGCCACATTTTACTCTAGCCTGTGCCAACAGACAAATGCAAATTTACTGCATTCATCAAGAGATGGCACACAGGCCAATTTTTTGTTTATGTATTGGTTAAAGGGGAATGTAAATGACTGCAGCTTTATAAAAAGAAAATAAGTACATGGGTTACTGTTAGTGCCGACATACAGTTAATTATAATTTTTATGGTGTTTTGATATATTAATGCTAATTAACGTTAAAGTTTTATTTACAAGTATTGATTGATTGATTGATTGAGTGATTGATTATTTTGTTTTCTTTTAGGTGTCGTCATGCGCCATTAACGAAATGAACAGACAGTGAACAAGTATACATTGTGCTTTAAAGTGCTCTGTGCAACGTTAATAACACTTACAATAAGAAAAAGTTTTATTATAACACATGGCGTTAGTACCAAATACAACAAGTGAGCAAGTTGGTTTACCACGTGGGTTAAATTTAAAATCAGAACATGACCGTTGGTTAACATTTGAATCCTGGCCTGTAGGATTTTTGTCGACACATGAACTTGCAAAAGCCGTTTTTTTTTACTTGAACCGAGAATATGTGGTGTGCTGTGTGTTTTGTCGTATTGAACTTTCACACTGGGAAGAAGGGGATGATCCCTTGAGAGACAATTTGCGATGTTCTCTTTGTTGTCCTTACATGCTTGGAAAACAAGTGGATAAAATACCCGTGTATCCATTTTACCGAACCACAAGACCATTGGCCGCTACTTACGTTGCTTCATCACAAATAAATAATAATAATAATGATGTATTGCCAGCCAACAACGGTAGTGTCGATATATGTGGTCCATATGCCATAGACAGTGTTGAATTGGCATGTGCTTTTGAAAAATTGGGAGTTTGCAAGACTAAAGCACTAGCACACCCAGAGTACAGCTCTGTTGAAAGACGTTTAGAATCTTATAAAAATGTTTGGCCATTAATATTAAAACACCTTACCAAACAGCTAAGTGAAGCTTTTTTTATACTGGTGAAGGGGATAAAACAATATGTTTTTATTGTGGATTTGGTTTAAAGGATTGGCAAATGACTGATGGCCCTTTTGTGCAACACGCTCGTTGGTTACCTAAGTGTAAATACATGGTGTTGCTTAAAGGTCAGGAATTTGTGAACACTATTCGTAAAGAAAACGTGATTGCAGCACAAGACATAAAAGTGCCTTTAGAGTTAGAACACGCGGAGAAAATACATGAGGCGGAAAAAAAGACTTGTCTCACGAACAGATACAAAAGTGTGACCAACAATTATGTAAAATTTGTTATCAAGATGAACTAGGTGTTGTATTTTTGCCTTGTGGACACATGATAGCCTGTGTCAAGTGTGCATTAGAACTCAACACTTGTGCTATATGCAGAAAAGCAGTATCTGCTAGAGTTGGGGTATTTCTTGCATAAATAGTATAATTTATTAGCAATGCATAGTGCAAAATCCCTAATTGCACAATATTATTAAAGCTGTTTAAGAGTGTAATAGATACGCTTTTCTTTTGTTTATAGACTACTACAATGAATGTTTTGAATGCTGTGGGTCAAGCATGTGGCTTAGAAACAAAGAAGCTCAGCGAATTGCCAACGCATATTCCATTCCGCATTATCAAGATTGGGAAATTGAAAACAGCATATGGTGATCGTGTACTTTGTGTATGTGAAAACTTGGAGACATTTCTGCCTACACGGTTTAACGATATGTCGGAGAGTGTTTTTGATGAAGTCAATAAACTGTGCAACCTGTACACTTAATTTATGAAGGTTTTAAAAACAATAGGTGCATGGTCCGTTTTAATTAAAAGAAAAAAAATTGAAATAATAATGGAAAATATAAGTAATGACAATGGACTGAAAGAAAAAAATGTGTATAGAATAATAATGTTTTCGTTTTTTGTATTGTCTTAAAAAATATTATCATGAAACAAAAAAAATGTATATAAAGTTTGTAAATAAATGCAAAATGATGTTACAATGTTGTTTTATTTCATACAAAGTTAGAATATTTAACATTGCAGAGTATACATGATTATGACAATAGATGCACACTTAATACAACTCTTTCTCTCTTTACAATAGTCTGTTATAGTTTTTAAACACAAGGCTTGTTGTAGATCTTTTTATAGCAATGTCCATTCACTGTTGTTTTAAAAAACTGGGGAAGTCGCAATGGTTTTATAGGCATAAAAACCTTATTGTTATTACTATTTAGTCATTTTGATCTTCTTGCAATACTACGGTACCTTTTTGCATATCAAGAGCAGATGACCTAGTTGTTCCACTCCTTAAAACGACGACAACAACAACACTACCTCTTGCATAGTTTGTGATGTTGATGGCTCTTGCGATGTGGAAGACGGATTAAACATAACTTTTAGAACAGGGGTTAAACGTTGCTCATTAAACTATCCACTATTTTGAGTAGCCATATGGTTTTCTTGATTTTTTGTCGACGGCAACTGTGTTTCATGCAGTACACTACATTGATGATCACTGACACTTAAAACCTCACTATTTTTACTTTTTAGATCACCACGACAATGCTTGGAACGTTGTTTTGAACAGCGCCAAATAACAGTTCCGTTTTTATTGGTTCGTTTCACATTATATGAATATCCTTTATAGTATGCATAAGGCTTACCATACCTAGTCACTGATATTTCCATGTCAACTGTCAAGCATAGACTAAGCTCTAGTAAAGTCAACTTGGTAATAAGAATAATAGTTTAATGTGAGAGCAAATATGGATCCAAAGACCTCAGGTAAAAGACGAAGCAAAGAAACAAATAAAAGAACCAAGAGTGGGGGTGAAAGTGGTCGCAAAGTAGTAGACCCATTACGCAATAATTTTAGCACGACGTAGCTCTTGTTCAATTTCTTTGATTTCCCTATCGTGACCGGTATGCCCAGTTTGTTGTAAAGCATGCATGTGTCGTAGCCGTTGAATTAGCTTACTGGGTTTGTTCCAGTATACAAATTTAACAAATGAATTTTTAGGTGTAAACAAAGCATTACCATAATCGTCATCATCATTATCGTCATCATCATCATCATCATTATCATCATCATGATCATCATTATATTCATGACCATTATCACTATTACTATATAGTCCTTTTTGATCCTCTTGCAATACCACTTCATTTATTGTCTGCGTTGATTTTGATAGTGTTAAAGGTTTCTTGGACAACTGTCTTAACATGACTTTTTGAGGACATGATAAGTCCTTTTGAACAAACACTGCACTATTTTTAGCCGCAATATAGTTTTCTTGGACTTGCTTCTTAGCATTTTGATAATTGTTTGTAAACAGCAACCGTAGTTCGTTTGGAGCACTACATTGATGAACACTCACACTTAAAACCTTTCCATTTTTACTTTTCAGATTGCCTCGACATTTAGTTGACCTCTCTTTTGAGCATTGCCAGATTATTATTCCTTTCGCATTTTGACGATTATAGTTATAAGAGTAGCCTTGATAGAGTGCACGTTGCCTACCTTTGTTGGTTGTAGTGAGTTCCATAATAGTAACTGACCTGTCAGTACGATGTTCACACTACAAAGGTTACAACTGTTTTGCTGATGGAGTGACTTACCATAAGCTTATATATTGGCTTATGTGTTGGCTTTTTGTTTTGGCTTTTTGTGTTGGATTTTTGTGTTGGCTTTTTGTGTTGGTTTTTGTGTTGGCCTTTTTGTTGGCTTTTGTATTGGCTTTTGTATTGGCTTATTTGACAAGTTATTTTTGTCAATGTATTTAGTGGATTTTCTTTCTTGGTTTTGGAAAGTATTTGAAAGAGAGGGAATATTTAAAGACTTAACCTCAGCTCAATAACCTAACCTAACCTAACCTAACTTCACCTAACCTAACCTAACCCAACTTTACCTAACCAAACTTCACCTAACCTAACCTAACCTAACCTAACTTCACCTAACCTAACCTTTCAACTCTCAGATGATAATTAAATTCTGGGCATAGTCGAGTTGGAAACCAAGACCTCAAGGGTAAAAACCAATTATTTTTGGTAGCTTATTTTGGTAGATTATTTTCATGGCTAACGTAACTTTACCTAACCTAACCTCAGCTCACTTTGGATATCACTAGTAAGTGTTCATATCCTCCGCTAGGTGGCATGCTAGTTGCTCAGGTAGTGCTCATATTTACCGCTAGGTAGCGGAAATATACTTTACGTGTTGCATGTTACTCTTGTGAAGTTTGACCGCGTGCATAACGTGCTTGTATAAGTTCTATATTGAACCCTTATTAATCTGCGACGAATAAGTATTCATGATTTATTATTATTATTACTGGTGCCCAGGCAGTACATGTAGGAATTGACAAAGGGGAAGCCAAGTTAGTGTGTTGCAATGATTACCACAGAGGCAGGCTTGGTAGTTATTCTTGAAGACGACCGGGTAAGCCGAGTTCAAGGACAAATTGTGTAACAACGCGCACCAAAATTGGAGTCATTAGGGGATGGTCACGAGTGAGTTTCAACCGACCTAGGATTGAATAACCCAATCAGATGAGACCACGCCAAAACCACGCGATGGGTGGCGTACCCTGTAAAAAAGGCGCGGAAACGCTTATCTAAAGAACCACCGATCCGAAATAATTCCGCATAAGTGCGCTGAGACGTTTGAATAAAATGATGAAGATTGATACTAGTCCCATGTGTGTGAGATGAAAACTCTAGAATATTTTTCTTAATTCTCCCCACTCCACTTCATTCTGTCAGTTTCCAATAAATTGATCGAGGAGAAGCTGTTTCGAAGACAACTGTTTTGAGTTCTGGTGAGCAAGGGTCACGCCAGTCTGCGTCGCGATTTACCGCTCTTAATAATCATACTAGAAGACAACTGTTTTGAGCTCTGGTGAGCAAAGGTTCACGCCAGTGTGCGTCACGATTTTCAGCTCTTAATGGGCAAGACTTTACTAACATTCGAATTAGTGCTCAAAGCGAGCAAGGTTCACGTAGAGCAGTGGAGATATCTAGCGAGATAAGGACTGCGAGACAGTCATGTTTAAAACTTGTTTTTCAAGCCAGTGACGATGTGTTTAAAGTGTATAGTTTATGTAAATTTTGTATTGTATTTTTCGAGTGATAATTGTGCGTGTGTAAGCGAATGCTAAGCTAGGGAAAGTCTTCGATCATTATTCGCATAGGACATAACGTGAGTGAAAGTAGTAACTCACAGCGATTATAGCCAGGCATTTTTTAAATTAACATTGAACATTTCTGTCCAAGAGACTACGCCAAGATGTCCGACGTTTGGTCAGGAGAAGGAATGATATGCATCGCTTCTACGACGTCGACGATGGAGGGCTAATTTCCCGTAGGGAAATGAGCCGGGACGGAGGTTATATGTTGTGCAAGCTGATACGGTGATGTACAAAAATTGATTTACTCAATATGTAGTTAGATAAGGCGGGGGAACGTTGTAAATAGTTCATTTATTCTTTTTTCTTGTTTAGATTTTTTTGTGCACCGACACTATTGTTTTTAAATGTACGTTGGCGCGTGGCCAAAGTTGTTTGTTGTTTATTTTTCTTTGGAGTCATATTTAGAGTACACGGCGCGTGTACCTGATTTTATCCATGCGGATGCGAAACTCGTTACATTCGATAAGTGGTGCTTTATTAAAGTTCATATTTTTGATAGGATAGGGAGGTAATTTATGTAAGATGTTTGCTGAACAGGTTATTACTCATATTAGGTTTGCCGAGCGCAACAAATTAAGATGTAATTGCAGAACACCTTAGTTCTATTATTTTTTAGATATTTTTGAGTCCTTTTCAGGTTCGTTAGTCACAGCCTAGAACGGAAGCGCGAGCTGGTGGAAAAATATTTGTCATTTATTTCAGGTTTCTGTCAAACCCATACGTGTGATTCTGTGTGTGTTCTTGTGTCAGGTGTGTGTTTTGATTCTTCGAAGAGGGGTAGATGGTGCTACCGCCCTCATATTTTGCTGTTGTTGTATTTTGATGGAAAGGCAGTGCGCTCCGAGGAGGCTACTGTACCTTGTCCAATGCGGATTCTTGGATTTCCTAGGGGAAATGCTGAGATATATTTTGTTCTGACACACACACGTATATATTGTGCTTTGGGGCACGCTTCTTCGAGACTCGATCCCGTGCCTTGGGAGGTCGAGGTTATTGACACGTGGGTTGACAGATGTGCAGATTTCCACTTAGCGCCCGTCTAGCCTTGGTGACTTATTTTGTTAGGCAGTCCTGTTGTCCGACTGACCCCCATTAAGCTATCATTAGCAAACCTGTTCTTTTGTGATGGTTATTTGGACCATAATTAATTGGGGAGTTCGCCACGTTTGTTACGAGTTATTGCATGTCGTATGGATGGAAATTTCTGTTAATGATGTAAATGTTGGCTTTGAGCCTAGTGATTGTTCTATGACTCAGTTCATGTTGTTTTTTCTGTGTGACACCCGTGTGGTGTAGTTGTATTTACTTGTAAAAATGACAGGCGGTCATACTTGTGTTTCTTTGTTGGTCACGTGTTAACTTACTTGTGTTGATTTTGAGAAGTCCTAATTTTAGGCAGTAATGTTTTGCTACGGCAGTTCTTGACTCCAATTTCAAGCGGAAATTATTTGTTGTTTATTTAGTATAGGAAGTGTCGGTTTAGTCTTAAGTTGTGTATAGTTGTTCCCCGCGTCTGTCTAGCTCCAAGCAAAGCGGATTCGTCGTCTGAAAGTTTATCCGGATGATGACGAATCATGCATTCATTTGTACTCATCGTTAAGCATGTAGAACGGCACACACGTATACATTGTCATTGCAGATTTTGGGACATTTGGTCCGATTAATAATCTCTCCTGAGATTAGGCCTAGTTTGGCAAATTAATTTTATTCAGAGGGAGTCATTTTGGGAGTTTTGTTTGTTTATTTCATTTTGTAAATAGCTGATCTGTCATTAAATTCATTTGTTTTAACCCTGGCTTCACTTTTTCCTGCATGTTATTTTGTTATATATTACCCTGCATGTTATGGAAGCGCTTTAACAACAACTTACGAAATGGACTGTTACACCCCCTTGAAACTGAGCCTGATAAGCTTCTTTGCAAGGGTTCATAAAACAAAAATGGCTGCCCAAGTGGGGATTTTTGTTGTTGTTGCTTTGCTGATCTCATATTTATTTCGTTGAGAAATGATGCCAGGTCAAGCGGGCAAAAGTAAATTCAGTAAATTGAGACGATGTTGTACCGCCATGTGCATTAGTAAAATCAGTGAGTTCTTAAAGTTAGAAATATTGAACAAGGTTAGAAGTTGATATTGTATTTGTTATTAACTTGTTCTGGCGCCCGGCATTAAAATTAGAAAATTTGCATATTATTGAACTCACTCAAAGCAGGAAGGTGTTGCCTTATATTTTACATTTAATTAACTTCGGTTAATTAGTGTTGTTCGTAAATTCTGTTGGTTAGGAATTTAAAAGCAGATCACAAGGGAGTTATTTTGTTGTTTGGAAATAAGAGTCATTAGTCAGTAAATTTTGATTACTGAAAATTTTATTAAATTTAATCAGTAGTATTTAAATTTCAAGACATGTGTACGTGTGTATGACTGAAATCCCGGCGCATTACCCTGTTTTTCTCTGGTTATATTTGTGTATTGTGCGATGGCTAGCATCGAAGAATTCAAAGGGTTGTTAGAGCAGATGTCTATGCAGATGTCCGCGAAAACGGAAGAACAGTTAGAGCAGATGTCCGCGATAACGGAAGAACAGTTTAAAATTCAGAGCGAGCATAATGATAAACAGTTAGAAATTCAGCGTGAGCACAGTGAAAAGCAGTTACAAGACATGAGCGGTAACATAACTACCCAATTGCAGGTCCAGAAATTGGATACCGATAAAGAATTAAACGAATTGAACCATAGACTATCAGAACAGGCAATAACACAAACAGAGCAGTTAGAAAAAATCACCCATGACATAAACCAAAGTACTAGGGAAGTAGAGAAACTGGCAGATGAGGTAGCGGAAAATAACGCAAAACAATTAGGAGAAATTAAGAACTTGGAATCCAAATTCGACAATAAACTCATACAATTCGATGAAATGGTAGCCGATAAATTAAAACAAATCGAGGCAGCATGCGTAAACAACACGGCTGGAATAAAAAGCACACAGGATAAATTACAGGAACAGATTAATTCAGTCGATAGTAACCTACTCGAAGTAATAAAGGAACTCGATAAGCTCGAAATCAAAACAGAGAAAGAACGTATGCACTTGCGTGAAAACTTGGAAGACCAATTAATTAAAACCCAGCAGGTAATACGAGAAGAGGTAGGAGAACAGCTAAATAAAAATCAGGAAAACTTGGAAGACCAATTAATCAAAACCCAGCAGGTAATACGAGAAGAAATACGAGAGGAGCTAGAGAAGAATCAGGAAAGGTGCGAAGAAAAAATTAGCAGTTTGAAGAACAGGATCCGGAAAGATTGGGAGCAGCAGGTGAAAGAAACTAAAGAAGAAAGCTGACGATTTTAAAGAGGCTAGGCGAATACGATTCTAGAGTGCAGGCTTTGGAGGAAAACATGAAGTCCAAACTCCAAGAACACACAGATCTCATAATTAAAAATGAGATCAGGTCATTAGAAAACGCAACTTTATTCTCTGCAGAAAACACAGTAGGCAAACAGGGAAGCATTGGAAGTCCGGTGGGCTTGAAGCTGGCTGAGGATACGAGCCGAGGTCAAAGTCCTAAGATAACGAGCGACACGTTCCAACATTACAGAGGGGAGACGTCAACACCACAACCCGGCTTGGCACCTGCCCAAGTGATACAGGTAATTAGGGGGAATGATTTCAAACCCAATAAATTTAGGGAGAACTCAGGATCCACTCCCAAAGCATTTTTACGTCAGCTGGATGACTACTTTAACGATCAACATGTCAGTCCCGCAAAACAGTTGCGACTTGTGGAAACGTTTTTGGAGGGCCCAAGCTTAATCTGGTTCCAGAGTTTTAAATATACATTTACCGACATGGCACAGTTTAGAGAGGCGTTCTTGAGAAAGTTCTGGAGTCTTTCTTTGCAGCAGGTGTTGAGAATGGATTTATACACTAGGAAATATCACAGCACACATCCCACCAGATTTTCCGAATTCTTTAGCCAACAGCTGGTTAAATTTCGGGATTTTGACGACCCCCCTACTGAGGAAAACATGGTTTTAACCATTGGTAAGCAGCTTCCTATGAATATTCAGCAGTTGTTAGTGGCCGGTAATATTAAGACCGCAGTTCAGGCTGAAGAGTTACTCCGCCATCTAGATGAGACGAGTATGGTTAGTCCGCAGACAGGGAGAAGGAACATGGAGTGTGTAAACACAGCTGAAGTGGTTCAGGGACACCAAACCAATCACAACCAGAGTAACCAAACAAAAACACAATCTACCGGAACGCAATTTACACCCAGACGGCAAGTGTATGATGGCCGAAACCAATTCAATCAAAATAATAGGAACTTCCAGAATCGCCGAGATAACTATAATCATAATAATCAGAACCAGCATAACCAGTGGACGTACCAGCGAGAGTATACCAACTGGAGGGGGAACCCAAGGCAGGGTAGACCTTACCAAAGGAACGGAGATGGCAGGTGGAACAATACGAGGAACTATTGCCAAGATAATCAGGGAGACTATCGCAATGATTGGAATGAGCGGAACGTCGAATCACAGAAGTATTTGGATGAGTTGAATGCTGAAGAGATGGTGAAAGAGAAGTGGGGGCGTGCGATGGCGAATAGGCAGTGTCCGGATAATCACCATGGAGCGGGGGCGGAAAGCTTATTACGACAGCAGGAGAGGCGCGATGACAACCGGCGGAACTCAACGAATGGGTCCCAGGTTAAAAAAAAACCTCGAATGAACCAAAACCAGATAGCCTGAGAACGGAGAACACCAGGGAGCGGGAGGAGTTGATTGTTGCAAACATAGAAGAGTGGGTAGCATTCCCGGACGATTGCCTGGAGGAAGTGGTGAAGAACCGAGAAAATGTCATCAGACAATTACCGATTATTTATGCACGTATTGGAGGTATTAGAGTGAGGTGCTTAATTGACACAGGTAGCCAGGTGAGCTTAGTCACGGAAGTATTGTTGAAGGAAATCGGAAGTAAACAAACCGTTCCAATTATGCCTGTACCATTAATGAAAGTCAGAGGGGTCATTCCTGACAAGACCATAGTTTGCAAGCACCAAGCATATTTAGACCTGGATATATTAAACCACACATTTTCGCAAACATCCATCGTGATACCGAAGATGAATTATAACGTCATTTTGGGAGCCAACTTTATCTGTGATTTTCATACTGTAATTGACTTACATAATAATACTGTGAGTTTCAAACAAGTTGAGGGGTTGAATCATGTGGGTTTGAACATGGAAGAAAGTCCACTAGTGAGAGAGGCGAATACTTGGGTTATTGAAGAATGCACTAATGAGGCAATCGGAGATAAGAACTTGACGGAGGAACGAGTAAGCCAGACAGCAGTGGTTGAAATTGACAGTCGAGATATTTCGCAGGAACTTTGGGTACATTTGGCGGAAGAAGAAATTAGCGGATCCAAATTTGAAATTTTACTTCAGGAGCGGCTTAAGGAGGCAATAGTAGGGGAACCTGATAGAAGAAAATTAGAAGAAATTTTGAGACATCATAAAGGAGCTTTCGACACCATCCCTGGAAAAGTTTTAATTTTCCAGTATGCCATGTTGTACCAAGAGGACGCTGATGAACCCAAGAAAAGGTCATATTTGGCATTTACGAGTCGTAAATTGAGGAAGCACGAGAGGAACTACACTGTGACAGTGCTTGAGTTGCTAGCGATTTTGTATTCACTTCAACAATGGCGCAAGATGATTTGCGGTTATTCCATTGTTGTCAGAACTGACCACCATGCACTGACATTCCTATTCAAGACGACGATGGCGAGTGAGAGAGTTACGCGTTGGTCCATCTACATACAGCAGTTCAACATTACTATAGAGCATTGCCCTGGAAGGATGAACATCATACCAGATGCTTTAAGCAGGAATCAAGAAGATGAGAACGAGATAGCAGCGGAAGTTCACCATATAGCACTAACACCTAAGGCTCGTGAGTTTTTGGACAAACTAAAAGAAATTCAGAAGGAACAAGAAGTAGACCCATGGATGATGATGATGATCAAATTTTCAGGAAGGAACTACAACCAGATTCACCTGAATATCGACAAGCCCGTGCCAAGGAAGCGAAATTTCACTACTTGAATAACCTTTTGCATAAGTACGAGGATGAGGATCACACCAAACTGCGAATTCTAGTTCCAGCATCATTACAGAGAGGATTGACGTGGCATGTCCACGAGATCCTAGCACATATCGGCACGGACAAAACAGAAGCGACAATAGGGGAAACATTTACTTGGTCTAAGATGCGATATACCATTGTGGAAGTGAAAAGAACTTGTGACGCGTGTCAGCGCACTAAACCAAACAACTTCATTTTGAAACAACCTCCAAAACCATTATTACCTCAAAAACCATGCGAGCTGGTCGCTATCGACTGTTTTGGCCCTTTAGTTAAGGGAAAACGAGGATGCCGACACCTTCTTGTGTGTGTCGATGTGTTTTCCAAGATGGTAGTGTTATGTCCAATCCAGAAGACGACATCAAAGCAAGTCCTCATCAGAATTCAGAACAAAGTCATTCCGATGCTTGGGGAGCCGGAATTCATTTTATCGGACCATGGTACTTATTTTACGAGCAATGTTTTTAGGCAAGGTCTAGAGAGCCTAGGGATAAAACATGTTTTGTCGAGCATTCGCCATCCTTGTGGGAATCCGAGCGAGAGAACGATTCGCTGTGTTGCCAAGTATTACCGTGTAATGATTCCTAATGATAATAATAAGTGGGTTGACAAAGTAGGAGATATTGAGATGTGCATGAACACTACTAAGCACGAGTCGACGGGTCAAGTCCCACTAGTTGTACACCACAACAGGTTGCCAGAGAGATCTTGGGACAAGATTATTCCATGCCCAAGGGACCCATTATTAGCACATGAGTTGCGAATTCAGCGAACAAGAGAGCACATGAGGAACCAAGCGGACCGAAGGCTGAGGAGGTACAGAGGAAAGAAATTTCACCGTGAATTACAGGAACAGGAGCTAGAGCTTGTTCGAAGACCACCGATATCTGATCCCAAAAACAAAGTATTTGCAAAGTTCTGTCCAAAATTTAGTGGCCCGTTCCTCATCATTAAGAATTTGGGTAACAATGCCTACAGACTTGAAGAATTGAGCACTGGCGCTAAATCTGTCTTCAATTGCGCTAATCTCAAGCCGTATTACAGAAGAGAACCATTTGACGAATAATCAGGACTATGAGTGCAGAATCATTATTGCAGAATTTTATTTCGAGAGCCAACAATCAAAAGTACGTGGCCGTGTAGCGCCTGGGGAGAGCGTGCTTTGTTTGTAAACAAGACAGCTGATCCGGTAGGAGTGGTAATCATGCGAGAAGGAGGGGAGGTCTAGCGAGACGTATGAATGACATTCCGGCATGGAGTGCGCACACTAATTGGGTCAGTGGTATGTACACTCAAGCAGTCGAGTGAGGTACTTAAGAGATGTTATTGCTACTACTGTGGATATTGTTTTTAAAATCCAAATCTATCACTTGCTTCGAATTTCAAAACCTTGCTGAGGATAAATGAACCCTTATTAATCTGCGATGAATAAGTATTCATGATTTATTATTATTATTACTGGTGCCCAGGCAGTACATGTAGAAATTGACAAAGGGGAAGCCAAGTTAGTGTGTTGCAATGATTACCACAACGGCAGGCTTTGTAGTTATTCTTGAAGACGACCGGGTAAGCCGAGTTCAAGGACAAATTGTGTAAGAACGCGCACCAAAATTGGAGTCATTAGGGGATGGTCACGAGTGAGTTTCAACCGACCTAGGATTGAATGAATCACCCAATCAGATGAGACCACGCCAAAACCACGCGATGGGTGGCGTACCCTGTAAAAAAAGGCGCGGAAACGCTTATCTATATAACCGCCGATCCGAAATAATTCCGCATAAGTGCGCTGAGACATTTGAATAAAATGATGAAGATTGATTCTAGACCCATGTGTGTGAGATGAAAACTCTAGAATATTTTTCTTAATTCTCCCCACTCCACCTCATTCTGCCAGTTTCAAATAAATTGATCGAGGAGAAGCTGTTTCGAAGACAACTGTTTTGAGATCTGGTGAGCAAGGGTCACGCCAGTCTGCGTCGCGATTTACCGCTCTTAGTAATCATACTAGAAGACAACTGTTTTGAGCTCTGGTGAGCAAAGGTTCACGCCAGTGTGCGTCACGATTTTCAGCTCTTAATGGGCAAGACTTTACTAACATTCCAATTAGTGCTCAAAGCGAGCAAGGTTCACGTAGAGCAGTGGAGATATCTAGCGAGATAAGGACTGCCAGACAGTCATATTTAAAACTTGTTTTTCAAGCCAGTGACGATGTGTTTAAAGTGTATAGATATGTAAATTTTGTATTGTATTTTTCAAGTGATAATTGTGCGTGTGTAAGCGAATGCTAAGCTAGGGAAAGTCTTCGATCATTAATCAAATAGGACATAACGTGAGTGAAAGTAGTAATTCACAGCGATTATAGCCAGGCAATTTTTATTAACATTGAACATTTCTGTCCAAGAGACTAAGCCAAGATGTCTGACGTTTGGTCAGGAGAAGGAATGATGTGCATCGCTTCTACGACGTCGACGATGGAGAGCTATGTCCCGTAGGGATTTATTTATCGTATGGCTTTTAGTGCCGGGAGTGTCTGAGGACATGTTCGGCTCGCCTGAGTCTGTAGCTGCTTCCAGCGGACACCCTAAAGGGTGAGCTACAAGTTCCGTTCAATTTCAAGTAGTTCCAACTTTCGCCACCAGATATCAATGATACCTAGTGGTGAACGATGGAACTTTGATAGAGTGTTCTGACGAAATCTAACCTAACAAAGTTTGCTTTACACAAGTTTAGTCTGTGAAAGGATCTTTTACATGCCATAAATCTATGACATGGGACCCCCGGCTTTACTTCCCCTCCGAAGGAAGGCATACTGAAGGATTTTTAAAGCTCTTAAAAAATCCGACGACTTCGGCCGGGTTTGAACCCGCTATCTTGGGCACAGCAGTTCAGCATGCTACCAACTACGCCACCGAAGCCACTCCCGTAGGGAAATGAGCCGGGACGGAGGTTATATGTTCTGCAAGCTGATACGGTGATGTACAAAAATTGATTTACTCAATATGTAGTTAGATAAGGCGGGGGAACGTTGTAAATAGTTCATTTATTCTTTTTTCTTGTTTAGATTTTTTTGTGCACCGACACTATTGTTTTTAAATGTACGTTGGCGCGTGGCCAAAGTTGTTTGTTGTTTATTTTTCTTTGGAGTCATATTTAGAGTACACGGCGCGTGTACCCGATTTTATCCATGCGGATGCGAAACTCGTTACATTCGATAAGTGGTGCTTTATTAAAGTTCATATTTTTGATAGGATAGGGAGGTAATTTATGTAAGATGTTTGCTGAACAGGTTATTACTCATATTAGGGTTGCCGAGCGCAACAAATTAAGACGTAATTGTAGAACACCTTAGTTCTATTTTTTTTTAGATTTTTTTGAGTCCTTTTCAGGTTCGTTAGTCACAGCCTAGAACGGAAGCGCAAGCTGGTGGAAAAATATTTATGTCATTTATTACAGGTTTCTGTCAAACCCATACGTGTGATTCTGTGTGTGTTCTTGTGTCAGGTGTGTGTTTTGATTCTTCGAAGAGGGGTAGATGGAGCTACCGCCCTCATATTTTGCTGTTGTTGTATTTTGATGGAAAGGCAGTGCGCTCCGAGGAGGCTACTGCACCTTGTCCAATGCTGATTCTTGGATTTCCTAGGGGAAATGCTGAGATATATTTTGTTCTGACACACACACGTATATATTGTGCTTTGGGGCACGCTTCTTCGAGACTCGATCCCGTGCCTTGGGAGGTCGAGGTTATTGACACGTGGGTTGACAGATGTGCAGATTTCCACTTAGCGCCCGTCTAGCTTTGGTGACTTATTTTGTTAGGCAGTCCTGTTGTCCGACTGACCCCCATTAAGCTATCATTAGCAAACCTGTTCTTTTGTGATGGTTATTTGGACCATAATTAATTGGGGAGTTCGCCACGTTTGTTACGAGTTATTGCATGTCGTATGGATGGAAATTTCTGTTAATGATGTAAATGTTGGCTTTGAGCCTAGTGATTGTTCTATGACTCAGTTCATGTTGTTTTTTCTGTGTGACACCCGTGTGGTGTAGTTGTATTTACTTGTAAAAATGACAGGCGGTCATACTTGTGTTTCTTTGTTGGTCACGTGTTAACTTACTTGTGTTGATTTTGAGAAGTCCTAATTTTAGGCAGTAATGTTTTGCTACGGCAGTTCTTGACTCCAATTTCAAGCGGAAATTATTTGTTGTTTATTTAGTATAGGAAGTGTCGGTTTAGTCTTAAGTTGTGTATAGTTGTTCCCCGCGTCTGTCTAGCTCCAAGCAAAGCGGATTCGTCGTCTGAAAGTTTATCCGGATGATGACGAATCATGCATACATTTGTACTCATCGTTAAGCATGTAGAACGGCACACACGTATACATTGTCATTGCAGATTTTGGGACATTTGGTCCGATTAATAATCTCTCCTGAGATTAGACCTAGTTTGGCAAATTAATTTTATTCAGTGGGAGTCATTTTGGGAGTTTTGTTTGTTTATTTGATTTTGTAAATAGCTGATCTGTCATTAAATTCATTTGTTTTAACCCTGGCTTCACTTTTTCCTGCATGTTATTTTGTTATATGTTACCCTGCATTTTATGGAAGCGCTTTAACAACGACTTACGAAATGGACTGTTACACTCCCCGAAACTGAGTCTCACAAGCTTCTTTGCAAGGGTTCAATATATAAACTCAATATACAATAAACCAATAAATGTTCAGATCTAATATGTATAGCCCGGTTTAGGGTATATAGGAGACCCTTAGCAAGAAAGGCTGTCTAACCCACTAGTCTACAGCCAGCCTTGTCATATGCAGTAAGCACCTGTTGGCAGTAAATCCTATACCACGTTGTTCATTACATGACACTTAAACAGGCTCTAGATCATGGACTAAAATTGGTTAAAAAAATCAACGTATGCCTTTAGCCAAGGTCTTTGTTTAAACTTTAACACACGATGAGTTCATGTGTTGGCTTTTGTGTTAAAGTTTAAACAAAGACCTTGTCTAAAGGCATACGTTGATTTATATTTACCAATTTTAGTCCATGATCTAGAGCCTGTTTAAGTGCCATGTAACGAACAACGTGGTATAGGATTTACTGCCAACAGGTGTTTACTGCGTATGACAAAGCTGGCTGTAGACTAGTGGGTTAGACGGCCTTTCATGCTAAGGGTCTCCTATATACCCTAAACCTGGCTATACATATTAGTTCTGAACATTTATTGGTTTATTGTATATTGAGTTTATATATAGAACTTATACAAGCACGTTATGCACGTGGTCAAACTTCACAAGAGTCACATGCAACAAGTAAAGTATGTTTCCGCTACCTAGCGGTAAATATGAGCACTACCTGAACAACTAGCATGCCACCTAGAGGAGGATATGAACATTTACTAGTGATATCCAAAGTGAGCTGAGGTTAGGTTAGGTAAAGTTAGGTTAGCCATGAAAATAAGCTACCAAAATAAGCTACCAAAAATAATTGGTTTTTACCCTTGAGGTCTTGGGTTCCAACTCGACTATGCCCAGAATTTAATTATCATCTGAGAGTTGAAAGGTTAGGTTAGGTGAAGTTAGGTTAGGTTAGGTTAGGTTAAGTTAGGTTAGGTTAAGTTAGTGAGCTGAGGTTAAGTCTTTAAATATTCCCTTTCTTTCAAATACTTTCCAACACCAAGAAAAAAAATCCACTAAATACATTGACAAAAATAACTTGTCAAATAAGCCAATACAAAAACCAATACAAAAGCCAACACAAAAAGCCAACACAAAAGCCAACACAAAAAGCCAACACAAAATGCCAACACATAAGCCAATATATAAGCTTATGGTAGGTCACTCCATCAGCAAAACAGTTGTAACTTTTGTAGTGTGAACATCGTACTGACAGGTCAGTTACTACTATGGAACTCACTACAATCAACAAAGGTAGGCAACGTGCACTCTATGAAGGCTACTCTTATAACTATAATCGTCAAAATGCGAAAGGAATAATATTCTGGCTATGCTCAAAAGAGAGGTCATCAAAATGTCGAGGCAATCTGAAAAGTAAAAATGGAAAGGTTTTAAGTGTGAGTGTTCATCAATGTAGTGCTCCAAACGAACCACGGTTGCTGTTTACAAACAATTATCAAAATGCTAAGAAGCAAGTTCAAGAAAACGATATTGCGGCTAAAAATAGTGCAGTGTTTGTTCAAAAGGACTTATCATGTCCTCAAAAAGTCATGATAAGACAGTTGTCCAAGAAACCTTTAACACTATCAAAATCAACGCAGACCCTGGATGAAGTGGTATTGCAAGAGGATCAAAAAGGACTATATAGTAATAGTGATAATGGTCATGATGATAATGATGATCATGATGATGATAATGATGATGATTATGACGATGATGATAATTATGATAATGGTAATGCTTTGTTTACACCTAAAATTCATTTGTTAAATTTGTATACTGGAACAAACCCAGTAAGCTAATTCAACGGCTTCGACACTTGCATGCTTTACAACAAACTGGGCATACCGGTCACGTTAGGGATATCAAAGAAATTGAACAAGATCTACGTCGTGCTAAAATTATTGTGTAATGGGTCTACCACTTTGCGACCACTTTTACCCCCACTCTTGGTTCTTATATTTGCGTATTTGCTTCCACTTTTACCTGAGCTCTTTGGATCCATATTTGCTCTCACATTAAACTATTATTCTTATTACCAAGTTGACTTTACTAGAGCTTAGTCTATGCTTGACAGTTGACATGGAAATATCAGTGACTAGGTATGGTAAGCCTTATGCATACTATAAAGGATATTCATATAATGTGAAACGAACCAATAAAAACGAAACTGTTATTTGGCGCTGTTCAAAACAACGTTCCAAGCATTGTCGTGGTGATCTAAAAAGTAAAAATAGTGAGGTTTTAAGTGTCAGTGATCATCAATGTAGTGTACTGCATGAAACACAGTTGCCGTCGACAAAAAAATCAAGAAAACCATATTGCTACTCAAAATAGTGGATTGCTTAATGAGCAACGTTTAACCCCTGTTCTAAAAGTTATGTTTAATCCGTCTTCCACATCGCAAGAGCCATCAACATCACAAACTATGCAAGAGGTAGTATTGTTGTTGTCGTCGTTTTAAGGAGTGGAACAACTAGGTCATCTGCTCTTGATATGCAAAAAGGTACCGTAGTATTGCAAGAAGATCAAAATGACTAAATAGTAATAACAATAAGGTTTTATGCCTATAAAACCATTGCGAAATCCCCAGTTTTTTAAAACAACAGTGAATGGACATTGCTATAAAAAGATCTACAACAAGCCTTGTGTTTAAAAACTATAACAGACTATTGTAAAGAGAGAAAGAGTTGTATTAAGTGTGCACCTATTGTCATAATCATGTATACTCTGCAATGTTAAATATTCTATCATTGTATAAAATAAAACAACATTGTAACATCATTTTGCATTTATTTACAAACTTTATATTCATATTTTTGGTTTCATGATAATATTTTTAAGACAATGCTAAAAACTAAAACATTATTATTCTATACACTTTTTTTTCCTTTCAGTCCATTGTCATTATTTATATTTTCCATTATTATTTCAATTTTTGTCTTTTAATTAAAACGGACCATGCACCTATTGTTTTAAAACCTTCATAAATTAAGTGTACAGGTTGCACAGTTTATTGACTTCATCAAAAACACTCTCCGACATATCATTAAACCGTGTAGTCAGAAATGTCTCAAAGTTTTCACATACACAAAGTACACGATCACCATATGCTGTTTTCAATTTCCGAATCTTGATAATGCGGAATGGAATATACGTTGGCAATTCGCTGAGCCTCTTTGTCTCTAAGCCACATGCTTGACCCACAGCATTCAAAACATTCATTGTAGCAGTCTATAAACAAAAGAAAAGCATATCTATTACACTCTAGAACAGCTTTAATAATATTGTGCAATTAGGGATTTTGCACTATGCATTGCTAATAAATTATACTATTTATGCAAGAAATGCCCTAACTGTAGCAGATACTGCTTTTCTGCATATAGCACAAGTGTTGAGTTCTAATGCACACTTGACACAGGCTACCATGTGTCCACAAGGCAAAAATACAACACCTAGTTCATCTTGATAACAAATTTTACATAATTGTTGGTCACACTTTTGTATCTGTTTGTGAGACAAGTCTTTTTTTTCAGCCTCATGTATTTTCTCCGCGTATTCTAACTCTAAAGGCACTTTTATGTCTTGTGCTGCAATCACGTTTTCTTTACGAATAGTGTTCACAAATTCCTGACCTTTAAGCAACACCATGTATTTACAGTTAGGTAACCAACGAGCGTGTTGCACAAAATGGTCATCAGTCATTTGCCAATCCTTTAAAGCAAATCCACAATAAAACATATTGTTTTATCCCCTTCACCAGTATAAAAAACCAGCTTAACTCTCTGTTTGGTAAGGTGTTCTAATATTAATGGCCAAACATTTTTATAAGATTCTAAACGTCTTTCAACAGAGCTGTACTCTGGGTGTGCTAGTGCTTTTAACGTGCTTTTCGAGGGGATTTTATGCAACTGGCATAAGTCAGTAGGAAGCCATCCCATATTTATTTACGCGGAAAATTGTTCAACCAAGAGAAGTTTCATGTAATTTATTATTATTATCAACTTATTATTATTTTTAAGGTATTTCTTTGGAGCATTTTTTATTAAATTATAAGTAATCAGATAGGTTTTCTATGTTATAGAAAACACTATCAAGCAAATTATTACGAACAACATAATCGTAAGAAAATTATATGATTACGGAATTTTACGGAGTTTTGTCAGTTAGGGTATTTTGAGAGAGATGAGTCACGGGGAATTCGGCTACAGGCTTAATCTTGTCGAGTAGCATGACGCAAGCGGGGTTGCAGCTTCAAGAGAAGACGAGGTGGCCGAGTGTAATTACCTGGAGGTGGGGAAGTAGCGCGTGGTGGCACAGCCAATCAGTGGAGAGCGGGCGAGGAGAAGACGGGGTCCTGAGAGGGGATGCGACGGGTGTACATATGGTTTGCGCGCCGTGGAGGCAAGGCGACTATCTTTGTAAAACTTAACCAGTGTGGTTGTACGTGTGGTTGGCTCCGATGTTTGGACCATAAAGTTATCATATCTACAAGTAGCTCATCAACTAACGAAGAAGATGACGACGTCCAGGAGGCTGTGGGAAGCTCTCTTCAACATCCAGTACGAGGGAAATGCTTCGGCAATTTCCAGTGGTAAGCCCGAATGACTCAGAACTACGTAATCTCTCGTCTCTTTGTTTAATATTCAGTATTTCAGTAACTTCATAGCTTGGGATTAAGAGTAAAATCAGTAATTTATCCGACTCCGTTTTCACGTTATTTTCTAGCGGTAATATTGAAATCGCAACGCTCCAATTTAAATTCAAACTTATTATTATTATAATTAATTTTGCAATACTCGTTTTATATAATAAATTCATTTCTTTTAACCATGCAATCTTTGCTTTCAGTAGGTAGCATTAGATATAGACCAATTCCTTCTCCTGATACAATTGTTTGTTGGGTTAATGATGAAATCATACCACGATCTGAGTGAAAAGATTCTTGAAGGTGTTCTACCAGAGCTAGGTGTTGTTAAATATAAATTTAGATTTCAACATAGCGTTGAGGTCTTGGCGCCCATTAAAACAACATATCTTAGTCAGAGTATATATTTCAAAGTGCAAGACAGAGCTAGTAAGAAACCATTACATTTGTCACGCAACAGTGAGGGCAATAGAAACCGTTTCACTTGTCATCCCAACGTGGAGAAAACGTTACACTTGTACGCTCAACGTGGAGCAAAGTAAATAACGTTACATGCTTTAGTCTTGCAAACTCCCAATTTTTCATAAGCACATGCCAATTCAACACTGTCTATGGCATATGGACCACATATATCGACACTACCGTTGTTGGCTGGTAATACATCATTATTATTATTATTTATTTGTGATTCAGCAACGTAAGTAGCGGCCAATGGTCTTGTGGTTCGGTAAAATGGATGCACGGGTATGTTACCCACTTGTTTTCCAAGCATGTAAGGACAACAAGGAGACCATCGCAAATGGTCTCTCAAGGGGTCATCCCCTTCTTCCCAGTGTGAAAGTTCAATACGACAAAACACACAGCGCACCACATCTTCTCGGTTCAAGTAAAAAAAAAAGGCTTTTGCAAGTTCATGTGTCGACAAAATGCCTACAGGCCAGGATTCAAATGTTAACCAACGGTCATGTTCTGATTTTAAATTTAACCCACGTGGTAAACCAACTTGCTCACTTGTTGTATTTGGTACTAACGCCATGTGTCATAATAAAACTTTTTCTTATTGTAAGTTATTAACGTTGCACAGACTACATTAAAGCACAATGTATGCTTGTTCACTGTCTGTTCATTACGTTAATGGCGCATGACGACACCTAAAAGCAAACAAAATAACCAATCAATCAATCAATCAATACTGGTAAATAAAACTTTAACGTTAATTGGCATTAATATATCAAAACACCATAAAATTATAATAAACTGTATGTCGGCACTAACAGTAACCCATGTACTTATTTTCTTTTTATAAAGCTGCAGTCATTTACATTCCCCTTTAACTAATACATAAACAAAAAATAATAATGTCATGCCATTTTGTTCAGATTATCGTGTTCAAACCTGTATATATTCGTTGAGTTCATAGGGTACAAAATTCCTCATTTTTCTACTAGAAAGCGCTATAAAGTTTAAGGAGATTAGATATCTAATATCTAACCTCCTTGACTTTCATAGTCAAGGAACAACTAAATTCGACATGCAAGCTACCATCTGTGTGTCAAATAACAAAGCTTGAACCCGGCACCCGAGGCCATACGATATTAATATTATTATTAATATTATATTATTATTATTATTATTATTATTATTATTATTATTATTATTATTATTATTATTATTATTATTATTATTATTATAGGGAACGACACACAAGTTAAATTAAAATTTTTGTTTTTTACAAAATCCAATATGGCCTTGTACTTTCCCGGTAAACAACCAATATGATCTTGTACCGGTTGCCAATACATAGTCATTACTCAAGAAAGCAATCATCGACCTAGTCATGTACAGGTAATGAACTTTCTATCTACGAGTTTTTAGTAGTGGTAAAATGGAATAGCATTTTATGTTAGGCTTACCTGAGTTTTAAATAGTTCACTGCCTGGAAACAATGGTTGCACATTACTGCGTCTCGGGTTTTCAGTGACTGCTACGGCGGTAAGGCTTTTCTTTCCAAATTTCTAAAAATAAATAAAATAAACCGTTATAAATACCTAAATTCAGGTTAGTACATGCATTTCATAAAATAAAATATGAAACAAAAAAATGAAACAAGTTAGTTTAAAAAAATAATCCCACCTTCACTTGCAGTGGCTTGTTGCTGTTTCCTTCTAGTGGGCTCAAACGTAAACTGGTTTCTTGTATCTCAGACATGAAAGGTATACCGGTTATCTGCAAACAAGTAAATAAAAAAATCAATAATTCCCTAATCAATAACTACAAATTTTATGGTTCATTAGCATGACATTATTAAAATAATCATTCATAGATACTTACCAAAAAATAAAAGGATTTTTCTTCCACAGCTCTACTGTACTCGTCCGTGTGCTAAAATGGCAAGTGCATGACTAACGCAATCGTTATCAGTTAGCCTAGCAACAGAAAAAGTTGTATTTTTTCAGCGTTTTGACCTCGAATGGTTCTCTGTCTCTCTCTCGCACGTGTTCCCACGCCTCTTCACATTCCTCAATCTGAATAATATTCGTGTACCTTATACTAGTTCCATGTTTTTAATAAGGAACCAAAATGGCTACCTCTTATACATCGGTAGTCCTACTGCCTCAGAACCAAAATGGCGGTCTCTGCTTAAACAGCACACCTGCTAGCCACGACGAGGCAAGTAAGCTGATATCACACTTCCTGCTGACGTAGACATTCCTGCCTCGTCAGCACCAGCAACAGCTCTCACGAGTCCTCTGGCTAGGTACAATATTCAGTCACCAGTGAGCTGGACTGTGTGCGTGTTAGCATTCAAAACATGTGTGTGTTTTATTATTATTATTATTATTATTATTATTATTAATCATTTTACTGTAATAATTACTAGCAAGCGGCCATCCTCAATACATCATCATGTCAACCACATACTTTCATCCTAGAACACATGACTTTACCCAGTTCAATATTTAGTTTATAACATTTCAGGCCAATGACCTTACCGTTTTGGCTCTTTGCGTACATGCACATGACTTGGTTGAGCAAATGTTATAGGTTTCCATATTCTAAAACCATTTACTGTGCCAGACAGCAGTCTCGCTTATCACCGTTTACTAGCATGTTAAAGATCCCCTTCAGGGGTAAAAAAAAATCCTAGCAAACTTAACACATTTTCAAATATTCGCCTCTCTCCGTCATAGGAAATGTCACAAAACCAACCGTCATAAGCTGCCCCCGCCATCCCACCAAAATAGCTATTCATTTCTTCCGGGCACGGTCACCGAGATCGCCAACGTAAGAATCACTTGGTCATATCCTACAACCGTCTGTTGTGTCAGAGAGCGATCTCGCTCATCACCGTTAACTAAAACGTTTAAGATCCCCTTCAGGGGTAAAAAATCTTAGCATGCTTTTCACATTTCAAAATATTCGCCTTCATTCATTCGTCATAGGAACAAATATCGAAAAGTAACCCCTCGTTTTGCCATACATCGCCCCCGTCGAAATAGCCATTTCCAGTATTCACCATGCTCAGTCATAGCCTCGTTGTAACATACGTCAAGCGCTACTGGCTCTCTGTCTACAAACACGCTTTTATTAAAAAAAAGGCCTAGTTTTTTGTCCTAGAGACTTGACATTTATTTTCTTGGTAGAGGAGGTAGGGACCTTTCATTTATGTCAAACATTTTTTTTTGTCAACGTGTTAGTTTCCAAAATAGTAAAAATTCAAAATTTAAGGGTTTTCAAAAAATCACAAAATATAAAAAAGTTTTATTATAGAAAAATAAAGGTCATAGAGGCGATTGGTTTGAACTATGGCACAACATTCTATCATGTTTGGTTTTCAAACTATCGCCTACTTTTAAAAACAAAATTTTTCAAAAAAGTTTCATAAAGATAACCAGTGGTCTGTAGGAACGAGGACGTCAGCTCGAGTCCAACGACACCTCAGTTGTTAAAATCCGACCATCCGTTCGCCAATGATCACCAATGTTCGCGAGAAAGTAGGCTGTCATTTTTTTTCCTCCTACACCCTTGAAACTTGCTGTCCTCTTAGAGGGCATACCCACCTTTCATTAACGTCAAACAAACTTTTTTCCAATATTCACCGTTTCCAAAATAGCGCCAATCCAAAAAACAAGAATTTTCAAAATAAAATTAAAAAAAAAATCAACACACATTCTTAGCAAAGAGGACGTCACCCCGTTCCTAAACAACACATCGTTCTAGCCTTACAAGCTCATTAAATATCACCAAAATGTCAAAAACCCACGTTTACCTCAAATTGCTTTTCCAAATTCCACCCATTGTAAAAAATAACCTCACCATCAAATAGAGCGGAAAGAATACCATATAAACGACCCCTCACTCGACCCTAGTCCTCCCCTACCACCAACTTTTTCCAACATAGCCATACGTATTCAAGCACACACGCGATTATGGGTAGAACTGTCCAATTGACACTACTGCACAGTTTTAGTCCTAGAGGCTTGACATTTATTTTGCCGGTAGAGGGGGTCAGGGCCATTCATTTATGTCAAACATTTGTTTTTGTAAATTTCCTAGTTTCCAAAATATAGGAATTTCAAAATTGGACTGTTTTCAAAAAAACATAAAAAATAAAATAGTTTTATTATAAAAATAAAGGACATAAAGACCGTTCGTTTGAGCCATGGCACAACATTCTATCATGTTTGGTCTTCAAACTATCACCTACTTTCGAAAACAAAATTTTTCAATTAAAAAAAATCTTACAGGGTCCATAGCAAAGAGGACGTCAGCTAGAGTCGAACCACACCTCATTTGTTAAAATCCGACCATGGTTTGGCCAGATATTAATTATTTAATATGAACGCCGCCCGAGCAACGCCGGGTGGCTTAGAACTCTCATCACTCCTCTACTAATTATAATAAAATAAAGAATAGTTACAATATTCTGAACACACTATAGTACATTTTTTTAATAATATGAAAGAAACCTTTAAGTCCCTTTGAAGGAGATTATATAAACTATGAAATATTAAAATATTACTTTGCGACTTTCTTCCCGGCTGAAGTCTTCTATTATTTCACAGAAATCTAAACTTGCTAAACGGTCACGGGAGGTCATAGCTGCAATGATGATGATGATCGTGTGGCCTCCAGAGAGGCCTAGTGCAGGTCTTTCTAGTTGACGCCCGTGGGCGACCTGCGCGTCGTAATGAGAATGAAGTGATGATGAAGACGGCACAAACACCCAGTCCCCGAGCCACGGGAATTAACCTCAGGAGATTAAAATCCCTGATGGCTCGGCCGGGAATCGAACCTGGGGCACTTTGGGCCAAAGCCTAGCGCGCTAACCATTTAGCCACAGAGCCGGACATAACTGCAATGAAAGAAGGAATATGAATTATAAATTAGTTTGAAAAGTATAATTAATTATTTAATTACACTTAAAAAATCCATGGCGCGGGGCCCCCCCGCCCCGTGGGGCCCTGGGCGGTCGCCCTCCTCGCCCTCCCCTAGAGATCCGCCCCTGGTTAGAACCCATGCATAACGTTTAATAGGAAAATTTCCTCTAGTTGCCGATAGAGCGCATCCCCAGCCCATGTATAGGCGGGATTCGTCAACAGCTATGCCGTTTGTTTCTCCCTGAGATACGTTTAGAACAACGAAGTTTTGCTTTAGTTTTAATTATTGTAAGTACAGTAGTCGGTATTAATATACTGAATTGCTACGTTATTTGAGTGTTTGCTGATGAAATTGTAAAATGCTGGGGGTAAATTATAAACTATGGTTTGAACGCCGCTGCTAAATCCAGTATGTCATTTTGCACTTCGATAGAATAGAATAGAATAGAAGGGCGCTTCTGTTCACACACCACGTTTTGACCGCCACGTGTAGATTGCACAAATTTGGCGCGGTCTTCTCTAGGCGGGTCACACGCCGCGTTTTGACGGTCACGTTTAGATTGAAACATTTTGGCGTGGTAGGAGGCGGGCGAAACGCGGCAGTTTACCCGCTCGTGTTGAATGGCCCTAAGTAGATAAGTAACTGAGTAAGTAAGTGATTAATTAAGAGAGTGAGTAAGTAATGGTTGCTTGGTTGGTTCCTTGGTTTACGGGCTGCGACAATGCGGTCATGTAGCTCCGTGTACTTAGGGTGTGTGTAGAATCTGTGTGATAACCGGCGTTAATTGTGATGTCTGTATTAGTGCGTGTTATCTGTTTTTAATTCACGTAAGGACTGCAGACATTGAATTGCTAGTAGTTCCTACTTTTGCCGCCAAACGCCACCGTCAACGACTACTAGTTCGGAACTTGGCTACTAGACGCCACCGCAGTCGGCTCCTGGCGACGAACGTAGGAACCTAAGAGCGTTGTTTAATCTATAATTAATTAAGCATCACTCAGGTGTATTTAGTGGAATGTTCTTTAACATGCCATAAATCTATGACATGGGACCGCCACGCCGGCTTTTCTTCCCCTCCGAAGAAAGGCATACTGAAGGATTTTAACGCTCTTAAAAAATCCGACGACTTCGGCCGGGTTTGAACCCGCGATCTTGGGCACAGCAGTTCAGCATGCTACCAACTACGCCACCGACGTCACGGTCAACACAAATTGCCCATTGACTGAGTGGGGTACAAAGTATAAATATGTAAATACTTGTATTAATTCAGCGGTTCCCAACCTTTCTTTCCTCCCGTACCCCTTTAAACATATTTATCTAAAATAGTATCCCCTAAATAGAAAAGTTTTAAAAGGTTTAATATTTTACGGGCAATACTGGATGTATATAACTTAATAATAACATTAATAATAATAAAATAACTTGCAACTATGAACTATTTATAACTTACGTTTTTAATACAATGGCCAATAAATAAAAAATCCACAGCCTGTTTCCAGTCTCCGACCGGGTCAGGAATGGAATGAATGAAGCCCCCATCTAGCGGCGAGGATATGGACTGTGCCGGCTGCCGAGGCCTGACGCACTCCTCTGGGGCAATGATTAAATGAATGACAGATGAAATGAAAAGATAGGGGAGAGTGTTGCTGGAATGAAATTTTGACAGGGAAAACCGGAGTACCCGGAGAAAAACCTGTCTGCCTCCGTTCTGTCCAGCACAGATCTCACATGGAGTGACCGGGATTTGAACCACGGACTCAGCGGTGAGAGGCCGGCATGCTGCCGCCTAAGCCACGGAGGCTTCCAATGGCCAATAAATAAAATTTTTAATTTCATAATTGTTTGCTGATAGTATGCATTTCATTTCTATAAAATGCTAAATATAATTTTTAATTTTACTTTTATTTACTAGTGCAAATTTATTATTATTATTTATTTATCGTATGGCTTTTAGTGCCGGGAGTGCCCGAGGACATGTTCGGCTCGCCAGATGCTGTAGTTGCTTCATCGGACACCCATAGGGTGAGCTACAAGTGCAAATGAAGATGTACAAACATTTAGCTGGGGATAATAAACAATTAAAATACATAAGATTTTCTTAATTTTGATTTTATTGAAAACCAATTAATTCTAGCGATTTGTTTGGCAAAAATAGACAAATCAAGACAATAGCAGTGCAGTGGTGAAAGTTACTGAGGTTGGGGTAGGGTGTGTTGTCGAGGGGGAGCATTGACCTTGACGTGCGCCGGTACATCATGACAGACAGGTACTATGGGAGCATGGCGTCCGCCATTACCATTTATTTTTGGCGTAGAGGAAGGTGGGCCACAGTGAGACAGAAAAAATATATTTTAGTATACTGGCTTATTTTTTGATATATGAGAATGTCTTTATATACTGAAATATAAGTTGATTGTTGCTCATCAATTTCATACCCTTAGAATTTCCAAAACATCCACACGTTTCTGTAAAAATAATAAATTGTGAACATGTTGCAGCCGTCTCACTGTAGCCCACCCGTGGGCCACACTGAGACAGATGATGGTTCACACTGAGACACAATGAAAAGAATTTATTTTGACTGGTTAAATACATAGATAAACACTAAAACAAATAATTAATGCCAGAAAACACTACAGCACATTCAGATTCCCAAAATTTACAGAAAATTTGAGATATGACTTTTGTCTATTTGTTTTGCCATATGCACAGGAAACCGGCCACAGTGGTCTGTTGCCTTTCGCGGGGACTGAAGCAATATCTGCACCCTATGGGTAAAAAAAGAACTGCCTATCATTTTTGCTCTTTTTCTTAAGAATTTTCATCATCTAAATCTCATTTCACTTCCCCGATGCAAAATCTTGAGTGTTTCCCTGAAAACTCAACCAGAACGAAGTCACCTTCCTTAGGTTTGCGAGCAAGTTGATGAAATGTTAGGAGCTCGATATCTTCATTATCTGATGAGCTGTCTGAATTAGAAGAATCATCAACATCATCATCCATGGAAATGTCTGTAGCTAGGGCTGCCTTTGGCTGAACAAATTCTTCTTGCAGTTCTTTAGTTTTAAAAATTTTTATTTGTGGACTTAAAATCAAGTTTTTCTTTCTTTCTGGGGTGTGAGTTGGAATGAAAGATCTCCCCTTTTCTCTCCTAGAAGTTGACTCTGCCCTCTTCTCAGCTTTGGGGTAACTCCGTATATCTTTCTCACTGTCTCACTGTAGCCCACCCTACTGTGTCTCACTGTGGCCCACTTGTGACATGTAAAAACAATTATGTCTACTATCTCACCTACAATACTGAACGAGCTGACAATTCCAATAATTATTTAGTAATATGTATGTATTTCGACCTTATTATATTCATTAATGTACAATGATACACATAACTATAAAAAAAACAAAAAAACAAAGGAAGAAAATTTTACTTTTCTTACCTCAAAAACGAAGATGTTGTTTATCTCCTACATAACATGCTTCTTTCAAAGAGTAAACAGGATCAAAATGTCTGCTACCAGGAGAGCCAACCTCTAAGAAATATAAAAAAATGTCCCTCTTTCAAAAAAAAAAAAAAAAAAAAAAAAGGATTTAATGAGCTTGTCTCACTGTGGCCCACCTTCCCATACCCCTGGTTCGTTGCGTACCACCACTATTAAAATGGGGCAATTTAGGATTACGCGTTTCGACCCGTCAAGTGGCCACCATCAGATACTGATCACTGCGTTGTGGTTTAAATTTTCATTAATATAATTACTAGTCTACTATTGTAGCTCGTCTTTGGTGTTTATAATACGATTCGCAATTTGAATCTTGTTATACGTTAGGTTTATTTTGCCTTATAGGTTTTATGAATCACGCGAGTAAAAGTGTATTTGTAAAACAAAAATATTGGAATGCAGCAGAAATAAATCAGAAACCTCTATGGACATCAGTAGTGGTTTTGTGAGAGTTCTAATACCACCGCCACCGCTCCACCGCTGGAATACTAAAATGGCAATATCTCGCGAACCAATCAGGCTAGAGACTTGTACGAGGTGTCATTGAACTCGGGCTAACACTCCCTTTCCAATGGATAACATATTTCAACCTCAAAAATAAAATCTACCCTACTAGGGGGTGAAATTGTAATTTTTTAGAGAATCTCTCTTTCCAATTGCAACATGTGAGAGTTTGAATGCCAATACGGATTTAAACGTTGTTCTACATAAAGTGCATGTGTACGGTGGATAGCCACTATGAATTAACATGCTTGTTTTTCGTTTTTTTACGCATGCCCACTCATGGCTTTTGAAGAGGGTGGGAGAGTGGTTCCCTGTGGACGAGTCCTTGTTGACAGGTCATTGTTGACAAGTCATTGTTGACGGGTCCCTGTGGACTGGTCATTGTTGACGAGACCTTGTGGACGAGTCCTTGTCCCTTTGGACTGATCCCTTTGGACCAGCCCCTTTGTCCTGGTCCCTATGGACTGGCTCATGAATTTATTTAAATTATGTCAAAGGGCCTAACTACATTTGTGTTTGTTGAACTGACGTTGTTCACCAACCCCCACTAGTATAATGTGATAACGATATGAAAAGAAAGTGACGAAATACATGTGAACACGTGTGAGATGACCTTATTACCGTCCTCCTTGTGAAACAAGTCACATCCTGTTTTGGTTCATACGTGAGAAAATGCAAGTTCATGTGTAATATGACCTAACACACAAGTGTACACATGTGCACGTGCACGATAAGAGCTAACAAGTCACAACCTGTTTTGACAGTGGTGGGAATAAGGCTAGAGACATCTACAAGTAGTCAAATTACTCCGGCAGACAACCCCTTTCCTATGGATAACTTATTTCCACTCAAAAATAAAATCTACCCCTACTAGGGGGTGAAATAATAATGTTTAGGTAAAAGTCGCTTTCCATTTGCAACATGTGGGAGTTTGTATGCCAATATGAAATTAAACTCGTTCCACATAAAGTGCATGCATACAACTGAATGCCGCTATGATTTATCATTTTTGTTTTTTGTTTTACGAATGCGCAATTGGGGTTTTTGTAAGAGGGCGGGTTTTTTGAATAATGATTTATAGATACGTTTTTTTTTACAAATTAACCAAAGATCCAAAAACTAATAGGTCATCGGCTTTTTAATATCTTATGAACTAAGAAAGCTAGGGACTTGTATGAGGGGTCGTTGGACTTGGGGTGACGCCCTGTTTTTGAATGTATTATTCATTTTTTGTCAAAAGGGCCTAACTGCACTTTCGTTAATATCTCGCTAATTAATAATCACAGAGGTCAAGTGAGGTGTCATAGGACTTAAAATGGCCAACCCCTCCCCATGACCAATGAATTTACCCAAAAAAAACCAGCAAGGTCATTAACCTAAGATTTTATCAACTAATAATCAGAGAGGGATAAGTGAGGTGTCACAAGACTCAGGATGGCCAACCCTTTTCCATGACCAACGAATTTACCCAAAATACCCAAAACAGCAAGGTCATTGACCTACGATTTTATAAACTTATCAGTAGAGAGGGTCAAGTGAGGTGTCATAGGACTACGAATGGTTAACCCTTTCCCATGACCAATGAATTTACCTCAAAAATTCAAAACAGCAAGGTCATTGACCTGAGATTTTATAAACTAATAATCGGATATAAACATGTGAGGTGTCATAGGACTTAGAATGGTCAACCCTTTCCCATGGCTAATGAATTTACCCAAAAATACCCAATATATCAAGGTCATCGACCTGAGATTTTATAAACTTATAATCGGATATGGACATGTGAAATGTTTACAGTGAGTGATGAAACATAGCTAGGTAGTGAAATAATTATTGTAGGCTACATGTTTGGTGACTGACAAATCTTTCACCATTGGAACTTGTTTTCAGATCAAACTGCAGTACAGAGAGAGTATAGGTTGTAGGTATGGGATAATAAATGACAAATGGTGTATACAAAATCTGATTTATCGATTCAAGAAATAAGAGTAGTCAATCTTTAATTGATTGGTTAAAGAGGATAGCTAAAATCCAAAATGGTGACTACATTGAACTAAACTGAAACAAGCTGAATCAAACCCAACCAAACCGAACCAAACTTAATGAAAAACAAGCCAATGGTTTAAGTGTAAAACTTGTGGGTGAATGTGGTCATTGGTAATGTCAGAAAGGAAAGGGATAACGCTCTACCTATAGAGGGTAAGGTAAAGCTAGTGCATGATGCTAATGCACACACACAAGTACATGAACCACACACAACTATCCTATGCAGTTATTATGGGTTGACTTTTAAAACTTGCTCAGTGGTTACTGGGACAAGATGGTCGCTACACACAACAAGCTTTAAATACCTGAGGCTAATAATCTATACACACACTCACACACACTTGTTCTAAACTAAACTGTCTCGCTGGCAGAGCTCACACAGTAGGTAAATGACAGAAATGCTTGGCTAACAGAAATACAATCATTTTCGGTTGTCTAATGTTACCAGCTAAACATTACGTGCAATAGTGGTGAGCACATGTGCCTCTTTCACTGGAGATCTTAACTCGATTTCTAGCTCTAAGGCCTAGAACGAATCAAACTAAGAAAAAAGGGTACGGTGACGCTGTGATTAAACTGTTAGCCTTTCACTAAGGTAGACTAGGGTTTGATTTTAGGTTAATATGCATGTCATAAACAAACAAATAAAAGCAGAGATAATGTTTAAAACTGATTACACTTGTCTCTTTTCAAATTATTACTTAGATTACAAATACAAACGTGGACTGGGTTTGACATACAGTTAATGCTTCCTATCACATACTAGACTGTAAGAAAGCCAAACAAGCAAAAGGCGTAGGTAGAGCAGTGGTAAAATCGCTATGTGTAGAGAAATACCTAACGGTTTTATGAACTGGCAAAGGTATGTCGCATAAACAGTGCTGGATACAATCCAGCAACCATAATTTTTATCTCGTGGACAAGAGAAAACATATATATAGAGAGAGATATATAGAAAGCTTGTGTGTGTGTGTGGGTAGCATTGGTTGTTTGACCAGAGAAAATACGGTGAGGTAGGGTGGGGAGAGGGAGAATTAGCACTTATATATGAATGGAAAATAGATTTTTTTCAATCGTTTTGTTTTTCAAATGCAGTGGTAGATAGTCGTTGTTTGTAAAACATTCTTACTTGCAGTAGTAATAAGCCTCTATGGTTCCGCTAACACATAGATAGACTGTATTATTGCCATGGTCAAGCACTCACATTAAGATCATTTACAAAATCATAAAATGAAAAATAAAAAATCTTGTTTTGGAAATATCGTTTTTCAACATACACACAAAATAAATATATAAAAAATTTGTAAACAGCAAATTGGAAAATCCATGTTTCCATATAGACAAAATTTAAAAACCTTAAACGGACATTTAAGAAAATATATGCAAATGGGAAATTGACAAATGTGTAAATATGAAAATGGAAAAATCCATGTTTCCATATCATGAAATTGAAAAACATCAAACTGTCATTTTAAAAAATGCAGATGGAAAATTGACAAATTGCAATGTGTGAAATGTGAAATTGAACAAATGGCTATCATTATTAAAAAAAAAAAGAACCTGGTGCTCTATGGTTGGGGTGTGAATCAAACCCTATCTTCTTATTTCGACCACTCGAGACTGAGTAGACTAGTTTTAGTTGTCATATCACTTTTAAAAGTTTGTGTTAAAATCTAGGAATTGAACCCAAGAGCTTGTAGGGGGCATCCAAGGTTATAAAATGTTAAACAGATAGCCTTGAATGTAGGGTGTGGTAGTTATATAGAGATGAGACGTTTCGCTCAGGCCAGGGAGGCATGGAGATCTGCATCAAACCAGTCAAAAGACTGACGACTCAAACAACAACATGTAGAGCTCACCAAAATAATGTTGTGTAACGGTAAATGTTAGTCAACGAACAGTAATGCATTACTAAAACCCATGACACGATACCTAAGAGCTTTTCTAAAATTATTTTAAAATGCCTTTAACCCTATATTTAACACCCAGTTCACAAGACTCATAACTGCAATGTTATGGTCAAACAAAACAAAATCTATATTTCAAAACAAACAAGTGGTTTAGTCAATGTATACTGGAAAAAGTTTTATAAACACTCAAGTCCACAAAAATAATTAAATTAGTAACTGTCAGGTTGACCGAGTGGTTATGGTGTTTGACTTAAGTTCAAATTTTCTGTACAAGAAAGCAAGGGTTCGAATCCCTTACCTGATATAACTATTACCTCAACATGGCTTGACCACACTGTATTATTGTGTACTCGGTACACAAACCATAGATTGAGTGTATTGTTTAAGGTCACTCTCTTTGCGAACATAGTCAGAGACAGTTGATGGTTAACAATTGCATTAATAGTGGGACATAGGGATAGCAATTAAGAAAAACAGACAATACCCATACACTATTTTTATTTATTTAATGTAAGTACTTGTACAATAGTTATATACAAACTACAACTCTCTTTTGTCTATTACTATCTAGTCCTTTTCGATCCACTTGCATAACAAGATGACTTTGTAGTTCAGCCCCTTAAAACAACAACAACACTACTTCTTGCATAGTCTGTGATGTTGATGACTCTTGAGGCGTGGAAGATGGATACAACATAACTTTTCAAACAGGGGTTAAACGTTGCTCAACAAACAATGCACTATTTTGAGTAGCAACATCTTTCTCTTGTACTAACTTATTAGCATTCTGATGATTCTTTGCCAACACCATCAGTGTTTTGTCTGGAGCACTACATTGATGATCACTCACACTTAAAACCACACCATTTCTACTATTCATATTGCCTCGACATCTTGTTGACCTCTGTTTTGAGCATCGCCAGAATATTATTCCTTTTACATTTTGTCGTCTATAATTATAAGAGTAGCCTTTATAGAGTACACGTTGTTTACCTCGGTTAGTTGTAGTAAGTTCCATAGTAGTAACTAACCTGTTAGTATGATTTGCACACTACAAAGGTTATCTCTGTTCTGGTAATAGAATTATTTAGCGTTGGCTTTTATATTTAATATGTACAGTTAAAAGTGATAGAAAAGTGGTAGAAACGTGGTAGCAAAGTGGTAGACAAGTGGTAGACAAGTGGTAGACAATTGGTAACATAGTGGTAGAAAAGTGGTAGCAAAGTGGTAGAAAAGTGGTAGAAAAGTGGTAGAAAAGTGGCAGAAAAGTAGTAGAAAAGTGGTAGGAAAGTGGTAGAAAAGTGGTAGCAAACTAGAAAAGTGGTAGAAAAGTGGCAGAAAAGTAGTAGAAAAGTGGTAGCAAAGTGGTAGAAAAGTGGTAGCAAACTAGAAAAGTGGTAGCAAAGTGGCAGAAAAGTAGTAGAAAAGTGGTAGCAAAGTGGTAGAAAAGTGGTAGCAAACTAGAAAAGTGGTAGCAAAGTGGTAGCAAAGTGGTAGAAAATATTACATGTATTGTTAAGAAATAGTTTAAGCGGTTACATGGATTCATTACACTATAATTTTAGCATCACGAAGCTCATTTTCTATATCCAAAAGTTCTTCCTCATATTTAGTATGACCAGCCTGTTTACAGGTATGCAAGTACTGAAGCCGCTGGATTAGCTTATTGGGATTGTTCCAGTAAACAAATTTAACAAATGATTTTTTTGGGTGTAAACCATTATCATCATCATCATCATCATCATCATCATGGTTATCATCATCAATATAATTATCATCAATATAATCATCATCACTATTACTATCTAATCCTTTTTGTTCATCTTGCAATGCAACAACCTTTGGCATAGTTTGTGTTGTCTTTGATAGTGTTAGAGGTTTCTTGGACGTTAACGACTGTCCTAACATGTCTTTTTCAGGAGATAATAAATGCTCTTTAACAAACAAAGCACTATCTTGAGCCACACTATTTTTTCTTGGTCTTGCTTTTTTACCTTGGTTAGAGTATTTTGTCCATTTAAATGAGTATTATTTTGAGATTTACAATGATGATCGATTGAAATAAGTATGTTGGAGCCTTTTGTTTTAATCATTCCTCGACACTTTATAGATCGTTGTTTCGAACAGCACCAAATAACAGTTCCATTTTTATTAGTTCTTTTTACAATATATGCATATCCTTTATAGTAAGCACATGGCTTACCATAGCTAGTCGTTGATACTTCCATGTCAACTGTTAAGCATAAACTAATATCTAGTAAAGTTAACTCGATAATAAAAATGATAGTTTGTAGTATGAGCAGTTTAAAGTAAGAGCAAAAGTGAGAGTCAAATGGTAGAAAAGTGTTAGCAAAGTGGTGGAAGAGTGGTAGCAGTTTATAGTAGTCATGATCTTTTTTACCAGAATGTGATTTGAGTAAATGTAATTTCTAAACCTTAGCAGTGAGTAGTCAGTTAGTCTTGGTTCAGACAAGCGTAAACAGTTCTCCAATGAATCAGAGATCAAGATTTTCATTATGAAACAGTTGTGTAACCAATTAGGTATCGGTACTTGATAGCTTCACACAAGAACAAAAATTCCAACATATCTGACATGAATTACATGATTTGAAAGTTGACAAAGAATATCCAATCAACCATTGTAGTTGCAATGTCAAACACAAAGACAAAATCAGCATGAACTTTTAAGTTACAGGAAAATTCTATGAAATAGACTATGCAAGAAATTTGGAAATACACATCAGAAGTTTGCAGCACCATCCTTCTAGCCTATATAAATTATCGACATGGAAAGTGTGCACTGCCCCTAACATTAAACCAATTTATCAATAAAGCCAGTCAACAATCAAAACATTTTGTGTTGAGTCTATCATTTAATGCATATATTCTGTCTACATTGAACAGTAACAAAAAACGCCATTCATAATTAATTAAGTTTGCTTTAATTCTTTATGTAATGATAAATACATATTTAAAGTTTTGGCTGACTGTTCAGGGTGAATCGGCTTTGAGCACATAAGAGAGGGAATATTTTAAGACTTAACCTCAGCTCACCTAACCGGTCCCTTTGGACTGGTACCTATGGACTGGCCCATGCAATTATCCAAATTATGTGAAAGGGTCCGGTCCAAAGGGATCAGCCAAAAGGACCTGTCCACAGGGACCCGTCAAAAATGACTCCATTCAAAAAGGGCCCTTCCAAAGGTGCTAGTCAACAGGGACCAGTCCAAAGGGACAAATCAACAGGGATCAATGGAAAGGGGGAAGCGCGTCATGTAAGTCGTTGCGCGCCGCCGCCGTGGGAACATAGGTGTTTATCAGCAGTCTCCGGCAATGTTCGGGAGAGTAACCTTGAAAAGTAGCTGAAACTCGGTAGTCGAAAGCATAGCTTGACCCGTTTCTTACCTATATGACAAGGTTAGGTTAGGTAAATTTAGGTTATGTTAGGTGAGCTGAGGTTAAGTCTTAAAATATTCCCTCTCTTATGTGTTCAAAGCCGATTCACCCTGAACAGTCAGCCAAAACTTTAAATATGTATTTATCATTACATAAAGAATTAAAGCAAACTTAATTAATTATGAATGGCGTTTTTTGTTACTGTTCAATGTAGACAGAATATATGCATTAAATGATAGACTCAACACAAAATGTTTTGATTGTTGACTGGCGTTATTGATAAATTGGTTTAATGTTAGGGGCAGTGCACACTTTCCATGTCGATAATTTATATAGGCTAGAAGGATGGTGCTGCAAACTTCTGATGTGTATTTCCAAATTTCTTGCATAGTCTATTTCATAGAATTTTCCTGTAACTTAAAAGTTCATGCTGATTTTGTCTTTGTGTTTGACATTGCAACTACAATGGTTGATTGGATATTCTTTGTCAACTTTCAAATCATGTAATTCATGTCAGATATGTTGGAATTTTTGTTCATGTGTGAAGCTATCAAGTACCGATACCTAATTGGTTACACAACTGTTTCATAATGAAAATCTTGATCTCTGATTCATTGGAGAACTGTTTACGCTTGTCTGAACCAAGACTAACTGACTACTCACTGCTAAGGTTTAGAAATTACATTTACTCAAATCACATTCTGGTAAAAAAGATCATGACTACTATAAACTGCTACCACTCTTCCACCACTTTGCTAACACTTTTCTACCATTTGACTCTCACTTTTGCTCTTACTTTAAACTGCTCATACTACAAACTATCATTTTTATTATCGAGTTAACTTTACTAGAGATTAGTTTATGCTTAACAGTTGACATGGAAGTATCAACGACTAGCTATGGTAAGCCATGTGCTTACTATAAAGGATATGCATATATTGTAAAAAGAACTAATAAAAATTGAACTGTTATTTGGTGCTGTTCGAAACAACGATCTAAAAAGTGTCGAGGAATGATTAAAACAAAAGGCTCCAACATACTTATTTCAATCGATCATCATTGTAAATCTCAAAATAATACTCATTTAAATGGACAAAATACTCTAACCAAGGTAAAAAAGCAAGACCAAGAAAAAAATAGTGTGGCTCAAGATAGTGCTTTGTTTGTTAAAGAGCATTTATTATCTCCTGAAAAAGACATGTTAGGACAGTCGTTAACGTCTAAGAAACCTCTAACACTATCAAAGACAACACAAACTATGCCAAAGGTTGTTGCATTGCAAGATGAACAAAAAAGATTAGATAGTAATAGTGATGATGATTATATTGATGATAATTATATTGATGATGATAACCATGATGATGATGATGATAATGGTTTACACCCAAAAAAATCATTTGTTAAATTTGTTTACTGGAACAATCCCAATAAGCTAATCCAGCGGCTTCAGTACTTGCATACCTGTAAACAGGCTGGTCATACTAAATATGAGGAAGAACTTTTGGATATAGAAAATGAGCTTCGTGAAGCTAAAATTATAGTGTAATGAAACCATGTAACTGCTTAAACGATTTCTTAACAATACATGTAATATTTGCTACCACTTTTCTAGTTTGCTACCACTTTTCTACCACTTTGCTACCACTTTTCTACTACTTTTCTGCCACTTTGCTACCACTTTTCTAGTTTGCTACCACTTTTCTACCACTTTGCTACCACTTTTCTACTACTTTTCTGCCACTTTTCTACCACTTTTCTAGTTTGCTACCACTTTTCTACCACTTTGCTACCACTTTTCTACTACTTTTCTGCCACTTTTCTACCACTTTTCTACCACTTTGCTACCACTTTTCTACCACTATGTTACCAATTGTCTACCACTTGTCTACCACTTGTCTACCACTTTGCTACCACGTTTCTACCACTTTTCTATCACTTTTAACTGTACATATTAAATATAAAAGCCAACGCTAAATAATTCTATTACCAGAACAGAGATAACCTTTGTAGTGTGCAAATCATACTAACAGGTTAGTTACTACTATGGAACTTACTACAACTAACCGAGGTAAACAACGTGTACTCTATAAAGGCTACTCGTATAATTATAGACGACAAAATGTAAAAGGAATAATATTCTGGCGATGCTCAAAACAGAGGTCAACAAGATGTCGAGGCAATATGAATAGTAGAAATGGTGTGGTTTTAAGTGTGAGTGATCATCAATGTAGTGCTCCAGACAAAACACTGATGGTGTTGGCAAAAAATCATCAGAATGCTAATAAGTTAGTACAAGAGAAAGATGTTGCTACTCAAAATAGTGCATTGTTTGTTGAGCAACGTTTAACCCCTGTTGTAAAAGTTATGTTGTATCCATCTTCCACGCCTCAAGAGTCATCAACATCACAGACTATGCAAGAGGTAGTGTTGTTGTTGTTTTAAGGGGCTGAACTACAAAGTCATCTTTTTATGCAAGTGGATCGAAAAGGACTAGATAGTAATAGACAAAAGAGAGTTGTAGTTTGTATATAACTATTGTACAAGTACTTACATAAAATAAATAAAAATAGTGTATGGGTATTGTCTGTTTTTCTTAATTGCTATCCCTATGTCCCACTATTAATGCAATTGTTAACCATCAACTGTCTCTGACTATGTTCGCAAAGAGAGTGACCTTAAACAATACACTCAATCTATGGTTTGTGTACCGAGTACACAATAATACAGTGTGGTCAAGCCATGTTGAGGTAATAGTTATATCAGGTAAGGGATTCGAACCCTTGCTTTCTTGTACAGAAAATTTGAACTTAAGTCAAACACCATAACCACTCGGTCAACCTGACAGTTACTAATTTAATTATTTTTGTGGACTTGAGTGTTTATAAAACTTTTTCCAGTATACATTGACTAAACCACTTGTTTGTTTTGAAATATAGATTTTGTTTTGTTTGACCATAACATTGCAGTTATGAGTCTTGTGAACTGGGTGTTTAATATAGGGTTAAAGGCATTTTAAAATAATTTTAGAAAAGCTCTTAGGTATCGTGTCATGGGTTTTAGTAATGCATTACTGTTCGTTGACTAACATTTACCGTTACACAACATTATTTTGGTGAGCTCTACATGTTGTTGTTTGAGTCGTCAGTCTTTTGACTGGTTTGATGCAGATCTCCATGCCTCCCTGGCCTGAGCGAAACGTCTCATCTCTATATAACTACCACACCCTACATTCAAGGCTATCTGTTTAACATTTTATAACCTTGGATGCCCCCTACAAGCTCTTGGGTTCAATTCCTAGATTTTAACACAAATTTTTAAAAGTGGTATGACAACTAAAACTAGTCTACTTAGTCTCGAGTGGTCCAAATAAGTAGATAGGGTTTGATTCACACCTCAACCATAGAGCACCAGGTTCTTTTTTTAAATAATGATAACCATTTGTTCAATTTCACATTTCACACATTGCAATTTGTCAATTTTCCATCTGCATTTTTTAAAATGACAGTTTGATGTTTTTCAATTTCATGATATGGAAACATGGATTTTTCCATTTTCATATTTACACATTTGTCAATTTCCCATTTGCATATATTTTCTTAAATGTCCGTTTAAAGTTTTTAAATTTTGTCTATATGGAAACATGGATTTTCCATTTTGCTGTTAACAAATGTTTTATATATTTATTTTGTGTGTATGTTGAAAATTGATATTTCCAAAACAAGATTTTTTATTTTTCATTTTATGATTTTGTAAATGATCTTAATGTGAGTGCTTGACCATGGCAATAATACAGTCTATCTATGTGTTAGCGGAACCATAGAGGCTTATTACTACTGCAAGTAAGAATGTTTTACAAACAACGACTATCTACCACTGCATTTGAAAAACAAAACGATTGAAAAAAATCTATTTTCCATTCATATATAAGTGCTAATTCTCCCTCTCCCCACCCTACCTCACCGTATTTTCTCTGGTCAAACAACCAATGCTACCCACACACACACACAAGCTTTCTATATATCTCTCTCTATATATATGTTTTCTCTTGTCCACGAGATAAAAATTATGGTTGCTGGATTGTATCCAGCACTGTTTATGCGACATACCTTTGCCAGTTCATAAAACCGTTAGGTATTTCTCTACACATAGCGATTTTACCACTGCTCTACCTACGCCTTTTGCTTGTTTGGCTTTCTTACAGTCTAGTATGTGATAGGAAGCATTAACTGTATGTCAAACCCAGTCCACGTTTGTATTTGTAATCTAAGTAATAATTTGAAAAGAGACAAGTGTAATCAGTTTTAAACATTATCTCTGCTTTTATTTGTTTGTTTATGACATGCATATTAACCTAAAATCAAACCCTAGTCTACCTTAGTGAAAGGCTAACAGTTTAATCACAGCGTCACCATACCCTTTTTTCTTAGTTTGATTCGTTCTAGGCCTTAGAGCTAGAAATCGAGTTAAGATCTCCAGTGAAAGAGGCACATGTGCTCACCACTATTGCACGTAATGTTTAGCTGGTAACATTAGACAACCGAAAATGATTGTATTTCTGTTAGCCAAGCATTTCTGTCATTTACCTACTGTGTGAGCTCTGCCAGCAAGACAGTTTAGTTTAGAACAAGTGTGTGTGAGTGTGTGTATAGATTATTAGCCTCAGGTATTTAAAGCTTGTTGTGTGTAGCGACCATCTTGTCCCAGTAACCACTGAGCAAGTTTTAAAAGTCAACCCATAATAACTGCATAGGATAGTTGTGTGTGGTTCATGTACTTGTGTGTGTGTGCATTAGAATCATGCACTAGCTTTACCTTACCCTCTATAGGTAGAGCGTTATCCCTTTCCTTTCTGACATTACCAATGACCACATTCACCCACAAGTTTTACACTTAAACCATTGGCTTGTTTTTCATTAAGTTTGGTTCGGTTTGGTTGGGTTTGATTCAGCTTGTTTCAGTTTAGGTCAATGTAGTCACCATTTTGGATTTTAGCTATCCTCTTTAACCAATCAATTAAAGATTGTCTACTCTTATTTCTTGAATCGATAAATCAGATTTTGTATACACCATTTGTCATTTATTATCCCATACCTACAACCTATACTCTCTCTGTACTGCAGTTTGATCTGAAAACAAGTTCCAATGGTGAAAGATTTGTCAGTCACCATACATGTAGCCTACAATAATTATTTCACTACCTAGCTATGTTTCATCACTCACTGTAAACATTTCACATGTCCATATCCGATTATAAGTTTATAAAATCTCAGGTCGATGACCTTGATGTATTGGGTATTTTTGGGTAAATTCATTAGCCATGGGAAAGGGTTGACCATTCTAAGTCCTATGACACCTCACATGTTTATATCCGATTATTAGTTTATAAAATCTCAGGTCAATGACCTTGCTGTTTTGAATTTTTGAGGTAAATTCATTGGTCATGGGAAAGGGTTAACCATTTGTAGTCCTATGACACCTCACTTCACCCTCTCTACTGATAAGTTTATAAAATCTTAGGTCAATGACTTTGCTATTTTGGGTATTTTGGGTAAATTCGTTGGTCATGGAAAAGGGTTGGCCATCCTGAGTCTTGTGACACCTCACTTGTCCCTCTCTGATTATTAGTTGATAAAATCTTAGGTTAATGACCTTGCTGTTTTTTTTGGGTAAATTCATTGGTCATGGGGAGGGGTTGGCCATTTTAAGTCCTATGACTCCTCACTTGACCCTCTGTGATTATTAATTAGTGAGATATTAACGAAAGTGCAGTTAGGCCCTTTTGACAAAAAATGAATAATACATTCAAAAACAGGGCGTCACCCCAAGTCCAACGACCCCTCATACAAGTCCCTAGCTTTCTTAGTTCATAAGATATTAAAAAGCCGATGACCTATTAGTTTTTGGATCTTTGGTTAATTTGTAAAAAAAAAACGTATCTATAAATCATTATTCAAAAAGCCCGCCCTCTTACAAAAACCCCAATTGCGCATTCGTAAAACAAACAAAAAATTATAAATCATAGCGGCATTCAGTTGTATGCATGCACTTTATGTGGAACGAGTTTAATTTCATATTGGCATGCAAACTCCCACATGTTGCACATGGAAAGCGACTTTTACCTAAACATTATTATTTCACCCCCTAGTAGGGGTAGATTTTATTTTTGAGTGGAAATAAGTTATCCATAGGAAAGGGGTTGTCTGCCGGAGTAATTTGACTACTTGTAGATGTTTCTAGCCTTATTCCCACCACTGTCAAAACAGGTTGTGACTTGTTAGCTCTTATCGTGCACGTGCAGATGTGTACACTTGTGTGTTAGGTCATATTACACATGAACTTGCATTTTCTCACGTAAGAACCAAAACAGGATGTGACTTGTTTCACAAGGAGGACGGTAATAAGGTCATCTCACACGTGTTCACATGTATTTCGTCACTTTCCTTTCATATCGTTATCACATTATACTAGTGGGGGTTGGTGAACAACGTCAGTTCAACACACACAAATGAGTTAGGCCCTTTGACATAATTTAAATAAATTCATGAGCCAGTCCATAGGGACCAGGCCAAAGGGGCCGGTCCAAAGGGATCAGTCCAAAGGGACAAGGACTCGTCCACAAGGACTCGTCAACAATGACCAGTCCACAGGGACCCGTCAACAATGACTTGTCAACAATGACCTGTCAACAAGGACTCGTCCACAGGGAACCACTCCCCCACCCTCTTCAAAAGCCATGAGTGGGCATGCATAAAAAAACAAAAAACAAGCTTGTTAATTCATAGTGGCTATCCACCGTACACATGCACTTTATGTAGAACAACGTTTAAATCCGTATTGGCATTCAAACTCTCATATGTTGCAATTGGAAAGAGAGATTCTCTAAAAAATTACAATTTCACCCCCTAGTAGGGTAGATTTTATTTTTGAGGTTGAAATATGTTATCCATTGGAAAGGGAGTATTAGCCCGAGTTCAATGACACCTCGTACAAGTCTCTAGCCTGATTGGTTCGCGAGATATTGCCATTTTAGTATTCCAGCGGAGGAGCGGTGGCGGTGGTATTGGAACTCTCACAAAACCACTACTGACATCAAATTGGCAGGTGAAAAACTAAAGGAAGTAGGAGACTTCTGTTACTTAGGAAGCAAAATAACCAGTGATGGACGAAGCAAAGAGGATATAAAAAGTTGGTTAGCTCAGGGAAGGAAAGCATTTCTGCAGAAAAGGAATCTGTTGATATCGAATATAGATTTAGGTATAAGGAATAAATTTTTGAAGGCCTTTGTCTGGAGCGTGGCGCTCTATGGAAGTGAAACTTGGACTATTGGTGCAGCAGAAAAGAGGAGAATTGAAGCATTTGAAATGTGGTGTTACAGGAGAATGATGAAGATCAGATGGGTAGATAGGGTTACAAACGAATAGGTATTAATACTAGTGAGAGAGTAGAGATGTCTCTGGCGACTGCGAATGAAGAGAAGAGATAGGTTGGTAGGACACATACTAAGACACCCAGGAACAGCAAGCTTAGTTATGGAAGGAAGGGCCGAGGGCAAGAACTGTAGGGGTAGACCAAGGTTAGAATATATTAAACAGATTGCCTCAGATGTAGCGTGTGGTAGCTATGTAGTGATGCAACGATTAGCTCAGGACAGGAAGGCGTGGAGTGCTGCATCAAACCAGTCAAAAAAACTGAAGACTCAAACAACAACAGGTGTATATGCACGTGTAGCCTACACAATTTAGATTAACACAATGTATTAATAATTAAATAAAATTAACAAAAAGATCATGTACTAGGAATCCCTATTTGTAACGTTTACTTAACTTAGTAAGCTATCAACGCACAGCAGTGTTGACTTGTCGCTCGGCTCCTCACTAATGGCGAGGTGAGTTTCGGGCTCAGCTTAGTCTGCACGACATCTGTTATCGGAAGTTGTAACCGAGGTTGGAATGAATTATCTTTGTAACTGAACCTAACTGGCTGAGTTTGGAATGACTTATAGAAAAGAGTATGTTATGGATTCAGGAACTGTTTTCATTACTATCGCAGGCCATTTAAGCCGTCTGCCACAGCAAAGGTACCTGCCCATTTTGGCTGCCACCCGGTCTATTACACGGTTATAGGACCCTGCGAAACTACCTAGACTGTTGATTGAAAATAGACACATGGCGCATCCTCCTCCTATAACATATATAACTATTTACCAATTATCCCTTCCCGTATGATTCCATTGTCTCATATTTGATGAGTGTTGACTTATGTTATTTAGCAGTGTGAAAAGTGCTGACCTTTAGAAAAATATGTGTTCATTCAGATTCGCTGGATTATCTTTCTTAACTAGATACATTTCTATGGATTCTTTAATGTCAAAAGTTTTTCCCTTTGCTTCGTAGTGTAGAATTATCAGACTAATTCTACACACACCCCAAGTACGCAGGGCTACATGGGCGCCCGCACAATTTACTCCAGGGGTGACCAAGTAATATTTTCATTTCATTACCTATCTGTCACTAGGTGATGATGAGAACCCCTCCCCGCAATTTTCATTTCCTTTCTTACTTGCTTCGTGATATTACTTATTTGGCTGCTCTGAAACCGTTGGGTACATTAGGCCTATCCTTATGGCATGAATGGGAGGAATAGTTTCATTTTAGTTCAGAGTTTTGTTCACAGAAGTTCGCTTTTCTTTGTGAATCATCGTCATAATGTTCATTTCTTAACAACAGGTAAAATGTAGTTGTATCACCATGTATCGACAATAATCATTCAGTTCATTAAAATGGTAATGTTAACCCAGTTCGCCGATTTTCTAAATAACTAGATATATTTTCAAATTATCCCAAATTATTAAGTTAAATAAAACTGTGGAATTATCCCTACATCTAAATTAGTTAACTATCAGTACCGGTAACATCAATTATTAAAAAAACTGGCGTGACAATGAACAATCGAAATATTCTCGGGATTCCAGATGGGGGCGACGGCCCCTCCTTGCCCCCCTCTGCGGGCGCCCATGTAAGGGCTACATGATTGCGTTGTCGCAGCCCCTAAACTAAGGAACCAACCAACGGTGAGTTGACCTTCGCTTGTCATCACGCCGTAAGAGGGGGGAATGGCGAGTAACAGTCCAATGGTTGCAAACATTGGGCGCGTATGAATACTTTCTTTGCCTAAGAATATGCCTTTTGTTCCGTTATTAACTAATTTTTTCACGTTGCTAGAATATGTTTGTGTGTAATATACTGCCATAAGGTCCTTATACAAACCTATGGAATACCATAATGGTGCAAGACAAATTATAGACACCAAGAGGCAGGCGCGGATTCAAGGAGGGAGGGGGTCACGGGGGTCATGACCTCTCCAAAGGAGACCATTTTTTTTTTGCAAACTCAAAAAACGAAAACACAATAACCAGACAAATAAAACACAAATAAAACTTAACGAATGTTAACTGAAAAACAGGTGGTTTCTTTTTCATTTTATTCAATACTGAAAATATCTTTATTGCAGTTATTATGTTCTGTTACAACTGTACATATTTACAACTTCATACCTGTTATATAAAAACGATTATTTATATAACAAAATCAACTCGTCTATTTTGTTTAGCAAACATTGTGATTACCGAATCGATGTCTATGGTGATGTCACGATGAATGTGCAGCAATGCACGGATAGGAATTTGGGGCATTTTTCGCACCAAAAAAATTTGCCGACGTCCAAACTGAAAGCTTGGTTGGCAATTTAAGCTGTGACTTTCTCCCTTTGTCGGTACCAACTCGACTTGCCGAAACTGTAACGTACCTTGATACTTTTTTCGAAGCTCGATGTAAAAGTCGCAAAACACGCCGTTGCAATTTGTACGAATATTTTTGGTGCGCTAAACGCATCAAATTTATATCCATGTAACTTAGCTTGCAAAAAATTTGGTCTGGTTTTGTACGTTTGGTTATTTTGTGATTGCGTTGTTAGTGATACAATTTTTCATAACAATTTCGATTCTATGACCCCCCCCCCAAAGCCAAACTCTAGATCCGCGCCTGCCAACAGGGTAAAATGTAGTGTATGAATACTTTTTGACCCACTGTACGTATGTGTATCTATTGTTTACTTACCCCGGTAAGTCGTTCTTCTATTCCGCTAAGAATTGACTAAATCTGTTAGTCTTTTCAGAGTCTCACTGCGCATTTCTTGAATATTTCTCAGATCCTGCGTAAATTCTTCCTCGTCCATCGTTGCATATTTGCACACGGTACAATTCACTGCGTCTGAATGTACAGTATACTTAGCGCGACCATATTTGCCATTTTTATGCTGTGGTAATATTGCATCCTTAACACAGTTATTGTAGAAATGTGCATTTATTTTAAATAATTGTGTAATTTTTTCAGTCATGCGATCTTCACCAAATTCTATTATTTTCATTCTAAATTTACGAAGAAAATAGGAATACAGGCCATGATCCGCGCTATTTAAACTTCGAATCCTCGCTATATCTTCTTTACGATGAATTGTTTTTTCCAAGTTATCCATATGTGGGCCTAATGGTAATGAGGTAACTTCCTCTAATGGCCAGGACATGACGTCACAAAGCAAAACCAAAGAGGCTTCTAAATGCTCTGCTATCATCACCAGCTGATACTCTTGTTCCATTTCATGTATTAATTGAAATACCGCTCTAGCAGAACGTAAATGTTTGTTTGGTAACCCTAAATCCCAAGACATTTGATTGAAACCAATTTTACCTTGAAATCTTCCTTCTGCCCATAATTTAAGAGCAGGTCTATGAATATAATGGGATAATGTAGCATTGTATTGTGTTTGAAGATCATAATACATGTACAAGTTTTGATATAGAATGACAGGATCTTGAAGGATTGTAAATATGGAAACATTTGACTTCAAGATTTGCTTTATTTTTGAAGGGCGTAGTCGTGAGTGGTGAACTAAGATGTTATACGAGCCGATTTGATTCGTGCGGTTGGTATGATTGATGTGCTCTTCCCAAGATTTTGGGTTGAAGACGAAGCTATTCTTCTTGTTTGGAAATATGAAGTTCAGGTGATGTTTCAAACCATAGCGTAGAAATATATTCTGGACGATCATACTATCATACACGTGAGTCTTCACAAAGGCAACTGACTTCTTAGGAACACTGGATGGATCGGTGGTTTCATTTCTTGACCTGCAATGTTAAGATTATGTTGTTGTTAGTTCCGTTGGTTGGTTGGTTCCTTAGTTTAGGGGCTGCGACAACGCGGCCAGGTAGCCCCGTGTACTTTGGGTGTGTGTAGAATCTGCCTGGTAACCGGTGTTAATTGTGATGTCTGTATTTGTGTGTGTATTATCTGTTTTTGTTGTGTAACATCTTTCCGCTCGGTTGCTGGATAGTTTTGTGGGAGTGATTTTGAAAATTGGGGACGGAAGTGAATCGGGCGGAAGTGGATCGAACGGAAGTGGATCGGATGGAAGTGAAGACGCACTGCCAGAAAAATGGGACGGAAGTGAATCGGGCGGAAGTGAAGACGCACTGCCAGCTGGATGTACAATTGAAAATGTGTGTATTGGAAACAAGGCAGTGTGTGCTCTGTAGCGCGAGAATGTTATGGCAATACAGTAGGCAGTGCATTTAGCAGGCACTGGTTTGACGAGCTCAGTGGCAAATGTTTCACCGACTTTCATTTGTCATTGAGCAGTTTATGAAGCTTCACGTTCAAGGTTGAATATCACATGGGGTAGGACAAAGACGACACATGACATTTAAGTAACGGCATTATTGTCAAGCTGTGGGTGAGTAGTCAAATATTAAATGTATAACAGAATGTTGTTATATGAGTGGAATAAAAGCTGTATTTTCATCATATGTGAGACTAGGTCATTTCATGATTGTAGGAAGCCATGTTTTGATTGTTTACGACGAACTGTATGAGAACCTTGAGAATAATGTATGTTATAGTTACTGAGGAATGTGCTCACAGTATTTGAGATTACTGTCGACGTTGTGTGTCACTTTGTTATTATGAATTATTAATGTAAAAGGAAGGAAGGAAGCTTGTAGTTTTGCGTGTCCGTTAATCTCACGATCATGATCCACGGTACCTCCCTTTTACGTGTAATACGAACCACAGGACATGGCATTTCAATTCGAAAATCTCACATGTATTGACCGGGAATCAAACCCGATCTACCTTGGTGAGAGACTAACAGCTTGACCGCGCGTCACAAATGTGACAGTAGCATATCTCCAATTCAATCTATACATTCATCATAGTACCAGTATGAAAATGGAGTGTAGATTAACATTTTAAGAATGTCCAAGCTGTGTAGTATACGAGTAGGATAATATGCGACTACTGTAAGGCTCGTATCTTTTATTTCAAGTAAGGACAGCAGACGATAATTTCAAGTACCGGTAGTTCCTACTTTCGCTATCAAATGCTTCCGTCCACGACACCTAAATAGAGAAACAATTATAGAGGTACTAAGGCAAGTGGGAGAGGAGAGATGTTTCTGGCGACTGGTAATGAAGAGAAGAGATAGGTTGGTAGGACACCTACTAAAACACGCAGGGATAGCAAACTTAGTTAAAATGGAAGGAAGGAACGGGCACCAGAACTGTAGGATTAGACCAAGGTTAGAATATGTTAAACAGATTTCCTCGGATGTTAGGTGTGCTAGCTATGTCGAGATGGAACGATTAGCTCAGGACAGGGTGGCGTGGAGTGCTGCATCATACCAGTAAAAAGACTGAAGACTCAAAATAGTAACAACAATGGACTTTTCTTTTGGCACTTTGCATCAAGGTTTTTTTTATAATGCACACACTAGTACATCCGTCACTAACACAGGCTATCCACACACAACCAAATATACGGGGCTACATGAACACGATGTCGCAGCCCCTAAAATAAGCAACAACAACAATGGGACGTACAGTGGGAGATTTCATGAATTTAAGGGAACTTGATCCAATTTTTCGACTACGCAATGTAGCAAAGAATACCTGCAATTTAGATATCCAAATATCCCGCTCGAATGAAATTAACAGAAATCGGACGATGGTCGCGTGCAACGGGAGCAAACAGGACCTGAAGTGAGGCAAAGTGGTGACCGCACTCATCAAGGCTAGTAGAGAACCTTGCGCATTCATAGCCTGTGACAGATACTCAAACACGGGGAGGATACGATGCATGGGTCACCGATTCGAACCATCTTTGGTACACGTGTAGGTCAGGAGAAATCCTGCTACCGTATGACAATAGTTAGTTATTGTTGTTTTAAGGGGCGGAACTACGAGGTCATCTGCCCCTCTTAACACAGATACAAATTTGGAATTAAATTTAAAATTTTGAGGTGGACACCTAAATGTAAAAGACCAAAAATTAATAAAACAAAAACAAAAAATTAAATAAAAATAAAAATTATAAAAATAAACAAAAATTACGGAAAAACAAAAACATTATCATTCAAAACGAACAAGTCGTTGAGTCAATGTTCACTGAAGAATTTAGATTGCTGGCCCTAACCCACTCTCACTTATAAAGCGGATAACGCGATCAGCAGCCACCGCGTCATCGGCTAATATAAGTTTGAGTGTCATCTGCAAACCAAGGTTTCTTCGTAAGTCAGCAAGATCCACACACTCTGTGAAAATGTGGGCCACGGTGAAAACGGCTCCACAGGTACAAAGTGGGGGTTACTACCTGCGAGGGTCTGGCGGCCAGTACAAAACCAGGCAAACTAAGGGAGAACCAACGGCTATGGGAGGAGGAGTTTTCCTTTAGCAGGTTTGATGAAACCCGTGTGTAGGAAATGACACACAAATTTATCACAACGCTGCTGCCTTGCAGTTTAGATAGGTGACTATTAAAGTCTAAGGGAGTTAACCCCAACAGAAAATCTTCCTTGTGCGTTAGGCCCAGCAAGCCAGCTTGAGTAAAATTGTCAAATTGCTTTCAACAATAAAACTAGCCTCGGATGTAAGAAACGAAAACCGATACATGGAAAACCTTCTACGTGTAGTTCTTGTAAGGATGACGGTGGTAAGCCCGAAGTTAAACAAAACTAACTTATTCAAAGAAGGAAATTACTGGACAAAGGAACAATACATTCAAAATTGCAACATTAAATACCATTACCCCGACCGCCAAATGCGAGGAGCTCATAAATATCATGGAAAGAAGGAAGATTGATGTCCTTGGACTGAGCGAAACAAAGTGGAAAGGGAAAGGAACTAAATTGCTGAGGCAAGGTTATAAACTCTACTGACATGGAAATAAGACGGAAGCAAGGAATGGTGTGGCGTTTATTATCAGCAAGAACATCGATGCTGTCTCTGTTGTAGAATATGTAAATGAACGAATTAACAAGCTACATCAGAAAATCGACAAGAACACACTGACCATTGTCCAGGTTTATGCTCCACAGGTTGGGTGCAGTCAGGAAGAGAAAGATGACTTCCTTCAAGAAGTAGAAAACTACGTAGAACACGATAACATTCCTGTTATGGGTGGTTTGAATGCTCATGTGGGAAATGATAGGATATGAGACAGTGATGGGTCCCCAAGGATATGGAAATCGAAACCAAGAGGGTGAATGCCTTCTTGACTTCTGCTTAAGAAATAATCTGGTTATTAAGAACTCCTGGTTTCAAAAACAGCTGAGCCATAAGATCACAAGGTACAGCTGGAATGGAGAACAGAAATCTGTTATTGACTATAGTATTGCAGATAAAGAAGCTGGAGCATTTATTAGAGACTAGCAGAAAAAAAAACTTGTTGTGGTGGTGGTGGTGGTGGTTGTAGTGAGGGTGATAAGCAGTACAGTATAATGGACGTAACATTTAGGTCATTTTCCCCTAATGATAATAATGATAATAATGAATAGGGAAACGGCTATATACTAAGTACAACACTGACACATGTAATTTACAAACAAATTTCTAAAAATGATTAGAAAGAGGAGTAAGTGAAATAAAAGACACTGCTTAGGGCCTATATCTCATTGTCTGTTAGAAATGTAGAGACCAATAGTGTCGTCTTTTGTCGCATAGCGCCGTAGGAAAATGATCAGAACACTTTGGAAAACTTCGTCTGTCCCGAGCTCCTGAGGTAGCAATATTATAATTTATGGCCACATAGCGCTCAACGATAAGTTTCGGAATAAATTAAGGTAAATTTGAAGGCACCAACGTTTATTGCAGCTGATAACCTCAATGTGTTGCACCAACACCATTGCACTTATACAGATGCATAATATGTTCATGATGATAACTGTTTTAAGGGGCAAATGAAATCTTTTTTTTTACTAATTACTCCCCGTGACAGCAATCTATAAGCAGCGCAACTATTTTCGCAATTCTGCACCAGAACACTGGTAGGGACGACGTGATGCAGCCAGAATTGCCAGCCAACAATAGACTTATTAAAATATTCTTACAGTTACACAACTACGGACATGAATGATTCTAGGGACTTTATACATGGTTTTTAAGTTCAGTTTGTTTGTTATTCTAAATGTAGGGAATGGAGAGCGTTGTCCAAAATATCAAGTGTACAGTGTTAACAACAGGGTTTCAAAGTGTATGTATAATTTGGTGTAATTAGGAGGAACGGTGTAGATTTGTGCCAAAGGGCATAAATGCAGGGAATGGAGTGATCTATCCGAAATATCATGCTGACAGTGTTACTCGCAGCGTTCCAAAGGGTAAGTTTACAAATTTTGGTCCAGATCGGTGAAACGGTGTAATTTGTGCCAAAGGGCCTAAATGCAGGGAATGGAGTGGTCTGTCCGAAATTTCATGCAGACAGTGTTCCCCGTAGGGTTCCAAAGGGTAACTATACACATTTTGGTTCAGATCGGTGAAACGGTGTAGATTTGTGCCAAAGGGCATAAATGCAGGGAATGGAGTTGTCTGTCCGAAATTTCATGCAAACAGTGTTACTCACAGGGTTCCAAAGGGTAAGTATACACATTTTGGTTCAGATCAGTGAAACGGTGTGGATTTTTGTCAAAGGGCCTAAATACAGGGAATGGAGTGGTCTGTCCGAAATTTAAAGTGGACGGTGTTCCCCGCAGTGTTCCAAAGGGTGTGTATACAAATTTTGGTTCAGATCGGTGTAACGGTGTAGATTTGTGCCAAAGGGCCTAAATGCAGGGAATGGATTGATCTGTCCGAAATTTCATGTTAACAGTGTTACTTGCAGGGTTCCAAAGGCTAAGTATACACATTTTGGTTCAGATCGGTGAAAAGGTGTAGATTTGTGCCAAAGGGCATAAATGCAGGGAATGGACTGGTCTGTCATACATTTCATGCAGATAGTGTTACTCGCACGCAGTGTTCCAAAGGGTAAGTATACAAATGTTGGTTCAGATCGGTGAAACGATGTAGATTTGTGCCAAAGGGCCTAAATGCAGGGAATGGAGTGGTCTGTCCGAAATTTAACATAGCCTGAACTATTCCTCTTGAATCTGGCTATCATATTTAAAAAAAAAAGAACATTGTGCCTGTCGAAATTCACACGGTCTCGCCTCACCTACGTGCTAGCAAGAGAGCAATTTTTCATCGAAGATCTTCGCCTTAACCTATTACTACCATCAACCGCCGCCTACACAGAACTTGTACAAGAACTCAATGCAAAACGGCAAGACATATGGCCAACGTTCTTTTCAACAGATGCCATGATTTACAAAGAATGGACTCAAGTTGGATATGAACTACGGCATGTAGTGACGCGATACGCTGTGCATGGTTTCCACCACCGGATATGCCAGACTGAGAAATTCCACGACCCGGACGATAACTGCAGGTGTCAACTTGTGACCGTTATCACCTGCTTTTGTGCTCCAAAAGGAAAGTCTCGTTGACAGATTTCTGCAATGACTGAATGTGTGGTCTTATTTAGGTTATTGTATGCACGGCCATGTATATATTTCTTTTGGCAGTTAGCTGCACTTATTAAATTATATAATTTTTTTTTCTAATCCAACTGGTAGTTCCAGAGAGTAGCGCGTTTAAACAACAACAAAAATAACCAACACAAACTCTTCAGCTTTATTATATTGGTATAGATGTGAAAATACTGCCAGGAGAAAGTTTGGATAGTGACCATAGGTTACTAGTAGCCGTCCTAGAAAACATCCTGATAAGAAAGGCGAATACCAAACGTAAACCCAAGATTTAAGTTTGGGATTTTGATATACCAGATAAGATGAAGATTAGAGCCAACTGCCTAAATATGAGACTGGATCAGCTGAAGAAGAATGGCTTGGATTTAAGAAAATCCTGCTAGATACTGCAGTAAATATTATTGGCAAAACAAGCTGCAGAGTTAGAGAGAGAGAGAAACCCCATGGTGGAATGGAACTGTCCGAAGAGCAATAAAAGAGAGAAATGAAGTGAGGAAACTAAGGGACAGAGAAAGTCAGAAAGAAGATAAATTTCAAGAACTCTGTCAGCTGTACAGGGACCTGAAACTTAAGGTGAAAAGAATCATTTCTGCAGAAAATGAGAAATACTGGATAGAATTCACACAGAAACTAGAAGAAGACTGCAGGAACAATAGGAAGCTACTATATCAAGTGGTGAGGAGTAAGAAACGCAGCTATGAACCAATAAAGGCTGTGGAGAAGGAAGATGGAAACATCACATGGAATGAGAAGGAGATTCGAGAAGAGATGGGACGGTATTTCAAAAAATTATTTAATGATCAAAATTCAAATACCAAACAAGGGGAGACTAAAAAAAAGAAGAAATCATCCCAGATATTGAGTACCCTCTAACATGGAAGGAAGTGGAAAATGCCCTAAAACATGAAAAAAGCTAAGGCAACAGGCATTGGTTATGTATGCGCTGACATGATCAAGGCAGCTGGAGTACAAGGATTGCAGTGGTTGTTTAGAGTCCTAAACACTATTTGGAAAGAACAAAAAATACCAACAGACTGGACTAAAGGTGTTATCGTCCATCTATTTAAGAAAGGAGACAGACGGAAACCTAGCAACTACAGGGGAATTACTCTTCTATCTCATGGTCTGAAGATAATGGAACGAATCATAGAACACAGATTAAGAATTATCATTGAACCACAGCTTGAAGAAGAGTAGTACGGTTTCAGACCGAACAGGGCAATAACAGATCTGATATTTTCTGCCAGGATGATTATGGAGAAGCACTGGGAAAAAGGAAACGACATAATCTTCATTTCTCTAGATATTGAGAAGGATTACGTCAGTGTACGGAGAAATAGAATCTGGGAATGCCTTCAAAATAGATCAATACCTTGCGCTCTAATAAATAAAGTAAAGATGCTTTCTGAACACTGCCAGAGTTGTGTCCAAATAGGTTGATGGCTATTCAGAGTGGTTTGAGACTAAGCAGGGTGTACAGCAAGGTAGCGCTCTATCATCACTTTTATTCATTACTGTGTAATGGATGAAATAATTAAGAGAGTTAAGACACTCAATAAGACCTCTGAGTTTAAAGCTTTAGCGTTTGCAGATGATGTTGTAATATGGGGTGAAGATGAGGCTGAAATACAACAGAAGCTTAATGATTGGAAGCAATTTGGTCTGAATATAAGCAATTCCAAAACAGAAGTGATGCCCCTTAGTCGACAAAACATCTGTACTAATATCACTCTGAATGGTACAAAGTTAGAACAAGTACCTGATACCTTGGCAGTGTAGTATCGACAGATAACCAACCCTCTGCAGAAATCACTAGTAGAGTTCAACATTGAGCGCAATTTTGTCATCTCGTGAGAGGGCTTCTTTGGGATAATCAAGTTCATTTAAGATCAAAACTAATACTCTACAAGAACTTCTTTGTACCTGTTACTACATATAGCTTAGAAACCTGTACCCAAACCAAGAGAAATACCAGCAAACTATCAGGCGGTGGAGTAGAAGTTTCTAAGAACTATGATTCAAAAGACAAGGAGGGACAAAATAAAAAATGATAAGATACGCCATCTTGTTCAAGTAGAACAATCTCTTAATGAGATCTGTGTTGAAGCTAGGCTGAAATGGTTCGGTCATCTCAAAAGAATGGACACACAAAGAACAGCTAGACTGTGGTTTGAGAAAGAACTGAAAGGCAAGAGACCAAGAGGTCGACCGAGGAAGACTTGGATCGACCAGGTTAGAAATGATCTTGCAGGGAGAGGTCTGGATTTTCAGCAGGTCGTGGAGGGGGAGACATTCATGGAGAAAACGAAATGGAGAGCGCTCATTCACCGCACCCGGGAAACTGGAGCCGGTTCATGATGATGGTGTAGGGCATTACCAGGCGAAGCCTATACCAAGTGCATGTAGTAAGGCGCGCTTCTCAGCCGTTTCCGAGAAATTAATTACAATTACAGTGCGGCGTCAATGTGCGTTGTACGCTAGCAAGAAGCCGACGAGCGTGTGGTGCAGCGGTAAGAGCCCTGCTTCGTAAGCACAGGATTGCTGGCTCGAGTCCCATCTATGAGCCGTTGCAGTGTCTTATGGTTCTTTTTTGTAACCATTGGCAATTTCCTACCAATACCCATAGCATGAGTCACGTCTTGCAATGAACGGAACAGACTGGGCCTTAAATGTATACCTATACAGTAATATAATACACCTGACCGTGTATAATACTAATGTATTTGCAATGCCGATATTGTACATTATGTAATGTCACAAACGTTGACCCTCATACGATGAGAGGGACAGAAGACCTCGTAGTTCCGCCCCTTAAAACAACAATAACTAACTCATACGATGATTTCAGAATCCCTTTCCCGCTCACATAACACGTTATTACAATGACTGCAAAATAAACATTGTTCACGACACCCACATTTGTACGAATTGCCAATGTTTACAAAAAATAAAAACACACAACACACTGCAAAAACTCACCGGTGGGACTCGATCCAGCGATCCCTCGCTTACAAAGCAGGGCTCTTACCGCTGCACCACGCGCTCGTTTTTTTTTTGTTAGCGTACAACGCACATAGACGCAGCACTCCTCCCCTTATAAGGCCTTTCTAGCATGAGTTCTGGCTCGATGCGCGAGAGGAGTAGTAGCCGGTGGTGTAGGGAAAACAGCGACTTGAGGTCAATGCATTGAGTGCTGCTGTGCTCACCGCTCGGCCCAAGGATCATGTAAGTATAAGAGATTCGTCACTTTTGGTTATATAATTTCCGAGAGAGAACACCGCCTGAGGCTATGTTCCGCTATACCAAGTCTGGCAACATAAAAAGTAAAAAGCCATATGAAAGTAGCCTTTATTACACGTAATTGAACAGTATGTTCTGCGATGAGTTATTGATTATTGATGAAAATAACACAAACATAACTGTGCCTTTCCTTAGGCGTAGAAATGTACGTCCAGATAGGAAAATAGTACTCTTTGATATATATCAATGTTGGCAATAGATTTGTCACGAAGGACACAGTTATGCCGTTCTAGAGCTTAATTCACCTTTAGGCTAATTAAAAATGATCTCCTACTCTACAGAATTGTTGGGATATACGATGAATATAAAGAAAACTGTCCAAATGCACACACTATATTGCCATAACCTCACTTTTTGCCTAGCATGCCGGCTGCCACCCACCCCTCCCCGTAGCCCTAAACCACAAATTGTATTGCAATGCAAAGGAGAATGGGTAAGAAAACAAACAAGAGATGAAATGCACACATTTATTCGCTATATATATTTTTATTCGAGAGTAGTCCATATTGCCCACTAGTTTTACACATGGTCAACACCAGGAAGATGAAAATTGCCGTATTGTTCTTACTATCATTATAATTCTTACATCCCGGTGCTTGGCAATTTTTCCTCCCTAGCAGTGGCATGATTGAGCCTCAATTCAAATAAATAATCAAAATACCGAATAAATCAAAACAACCAACAACACCACGAAGAACATCAATCAAAACAGACTGTTGCCGCTCCCGCCAATCGGTTTGGTGTGAGCGTTGGGTGAGTGCCAACTACGGAAACATAGTACTGAAGTTAATTCTTCGTTGGTTGGCAGAACATCTATAGCGGAGCTTTAACGATACCCACGCGCTCCCTATGATCTGTCATCCCCCTGGCTCGGCCTGCCTCGATGGAATGAATCCAATAGCTTTCCACCACTCTAAGACCGCCACTTGGCCGATGCGCAATGACATAGCAAAGCTCTTGCTAGGACGGCTGATATGTACGGTACGTATCGTGCTATCAGTTAATTTGACTTGTCTCGTGCTATGATTACGCATAATGGGCCATGCAGTGTTGCAATACTATTGCTGGTGTCTTAAGTTTTGTATTTGGATCGTTATCGTAGTGTTAATTCATTTTTTTTAATTCTGTAAATTCATTCATCCTTCTAACTCGGCTTCACCCACGGACTGTGCGAGGGATCATTCCTCTACTGCCACAAAGACAGTGACTTGGAGCTGGACACACTTTGTCTTCAGATACAGCTGGGGATGGTGACAGGCCGATCATCCGGGCGACCGCTAACTTGGGTCTACTGTAATTAAGGAAGGGATTTTGAAAGGAACCGTTCCGGCAACTGCTGTGAGTGAAAATGGGAAACTTCGGGATGCCATTTTCAGGACGGCCGAGGTGGGATTCGACCCCATACTCTTCTGATTGCAGCGAGGCACGAGGTAGTGCGTTAGCGCTCTTGGCCACGGCTGCCGGTTAGTTCATTACATCATTTTTTTTCTTAAAGTGTACGTTAACGTTTCGAAAAAAAAACTTTCTTGAATTACAAACAAGGGTTTACCTAGTTGTTCTGTGGTGTTCTGGCTTGGGATTAATTTTATTTAAAATCGATTTTACCCTCCCTCGGCGAGGGAACTCGCCACTACCGTCTCTATGGGTAGTGTCCTAGAGCTGGGAACATCTGGTCGGAATGGATACAACGGAGGAGGTGTGAGGAGCACCTCGTCCAGGCGACCTCACCTACAAGCGAACAGGGGCCTCATGAGGGATGGGAAGGGAGGGGAAGATTGGGATGGATAGGCAAGGAAGCGGGAAGGAGGCGGCAGTGGCCTTACACGCAGTGGCGGATCCAGAGGGGGGCACCAGGGGCAAGTGCCCCCCCCCCCGAAAAACCAGTTGCCTGCCACATTGATATTGCCGATAAAAATGATTGTTTCTGCAAACTGTACTGCAAGTAAAATCTTTGCTGTATTGCCTGCATTCATGAATGTGGTCAATGTCATGAATGTCTGTTATCATATAGTATGTAATGGCAACACTGTTAATACAATCGCTACATCAACATACAATTTTTTATATTTAGGACAGGTAGAAGTAGAAATATATTTCATAATCCTTTGTGCCATGGAGCGCCTTCCTATACTATTTGACTATTTGACTGGCCGTGGCCGGTATTTTTATTTATGTGACTAGTTGTGAGTCAGTGACTGACAATGTTGGTACTGTGTACATATTTTGTAACATTTGTGCAGTAGACTTTGTATATTGTCTTCAGATAGTCACTATGATTGCACATGTTTTAATACATATTTGACTGTGTAATGTGCATTAAAATGTGGAAATGTACATATTCTGTAGAATTAAAAAGTTTTTTTTTACATAATGACAATGAATTGTGTTATTGAAACTGTAAACAATAAACCATTTTAATATAATGAATTTCTTGTAGAAATATAAAATCTGGTGGTTGAATATTATGTGTAGATTTTCTAGATTAAATACAAATGTAGTAATTTTATAACATATTTTCTCTACCTACTCTGAAATCCTAGAGTGCCCCCTCCGAGGTGAACCTCTGGATCCGCCACTGCCTTACAGTAGGTACTGCCCCCGTAATTGAATTATATAGAGACCACGGTGGCTATTTTGGAAATTATAGCGAAAGTTATGGCTGTCATAGTTATGACGTGGGTAGTCATGACGTAAGCACGGATGACGCAGACGTTATGCCAGCAGGCTACTTGAGCTGAGATTCTCAGTGACGTCAGCATTTATTCGAGAAGGATCCGAGATGTACGACGCAGTCGCAGGAAACGTGGAATTCTGCTGAGGAAGAAATTATGCTATTGGAGGGGAGGCTCAAACCAATGAACGATAGTCTGAAGGAAGACGGAGATTGCTGAAACTATGGTATTTTTGTTACTTTTTGGAATGCAGAATTGTGGAAATCCATTTGCAGTAGAGGCATTGTTCTGAAATTTTGGTGAAATTTATTTTCAGTTTTTGAATTTTGAAAATCCGTCATGTATTGACGAAGTTGGAACTTCTAGCGATGACGCAGTAACACGCGATGGCAGGGATAGATACGCCCCTCATGAAGTTCATAAAAGGCCTTGCGCAGAAGAGAGGAGCCTCATTCGCTCATTGTCTCATTCTCAGATTATAAATCGTCTGATATTCAATCGTCAGATCTCAAATAGTCATTTCAGTGAAACGTCGAGTGAGATTATTAGTGAAAAAGTCGTCTTTGTAACGCGTGGCGAAGCCACTGCATTAAACGAGAGTCGAACATACAAGCAGTGCAGGTTTACTGTGAAGTAAATCTAGGTGAAGTTGAAACGACCCTTATAACGCTTCTACAAGATTAGCTGTGAACAGTTAGCGGTCGCCTATAAGCTAATTCTCTTGTGCATTGCTACAGTAAGGACTGTAGAAAAGCTGAACAATTTCGAGGAAGTATTTTGGAAGTTATTGACAATATTAGACGACTGACAAAAGTGATTTTCTCGCCACAGGAGAAACACTTTGTATAGTCAGACTCTACGCTACGGCTGACCCGGCTAGTGAAATAGGGAGACTTCAGATTGCTTTTGTGACACAACGCTACAGTATTATGGAGCAGTCTAATATGGCAGTTTGTTCTTCTAATACTATTACCGAAGAGAAGATGGAAGGCTAAAGGACTTAATGCAATTGGGACATATTTCAACGGAGTAAGATAGCAGCATGGAACTTCGCTAATTGCTATTCCATACAAGCGAACATGTGGTAAATAACCATCTACACCCATGTTTCGTGATTAAAGGCTGAATACTATCAAACAGCAATAGAAATGATTTCATACTTTCTGAATATGAATATTTCTTCGGAAATTTATACAAAAACTTCATGGCGATTTTCAACTGGAACTTCAGGGATTTTTCAAGAGAGGTCAGGGTTGTCCCGACTCACAAAGAAGATTATTGCCGGAAGGATGTCGTTCGTCTTCGTGAAGCAGTTCGATTCTCCGATGGTGCTGTTTCTGGTTTTGAGGATGGAGCTCAGCTTTAACTTGGAAAAATGGATCCATCAACAGTCTTCTTTGGGGAATTTTCCTCTGGAACGTCAATCGGCAGATAAGGTAGTCGTGAACGTTTATTGTATTTGAGTTTCTTAGCAATATTTGAGCAACCATTTTTCCCATATTTTTGTCCTCATGTATTTTTGCCCGATATTCTTGTTTGAGATTCCTATTCTCAGTACACCTTGATGAGTTATGCCTTTTTCGACGTTTTATTAAGACATTGTTATGTCATGGGCATAGTTAAATGATTTTGAATCAGTTGAGACTGATATTTAGATTTTTCAGTAATTCGCTTATTTTTGTAGTCACGATTTGACTGTAAGTTAATGATTTTTATGGCAGATTTAAATTCAGACAGCGTGTCACTTTATTAAAGTAATTCTACCCCAGTTTAATTACTTTGACCAATTTTCTGTCATCATCAAGAAGGAAGAACATTTAAATGATTTTAGAGCGTTAAATCCAGTACGTTGTCGACGATCTTGGAAATACTAGTCGTTATTTGAATTGATTGCAACACAGACATTTATCGTCAGTCATGAACGACCATTGCATCACAGGCAATTTTGTGAAAGATAAACATTAATTATGAATTATTGAATGCATTAAATTCGTGAAACTTGTGTTAGGTTTTTCTCATATAGAGATTTATATAATGATGTTTGCATTCCCCAGTCTAATTGGATTCTATTCGACTACTTTGCAGTTAGTCGCACTTTGTTTGATGATAGTATTTTTATACTACAATTCTTTGAAGATGGTAATCTTAAATTTTGATAGACCAGACAGGCGTATATAAGCGTATTCACTATTAAATTTGTTTGTGATTGGCAAGTTTTTATTTCATTTCGATTCATGAATGAAATCCACGAAGTTTAAATGACAACAGTTTTGAAACTATTAATGATTATAAGAATTTTTAAGTGGAACTATGAATGTATAATCGATAGTGCAGCGGACATGTTGAAAGTCGCTGATGTATAATGCCCTTAAATAAATGAAGGAGATTCCCACAGTAATTAATAATGATAAAGATTGTGTTAGGGGAGATTTTTGTAAATGCTGTGGAAGATTTTGATGCCGTATATTTTAATATATGATGAATTTTGGGCTATTTTGAATGCAGTTTGTGCATTATTTTGTAAGCGAAGTATTTTCCGCTAGAGTGTATTGTCATAGTTCGTTGAAAATTAATCAAGTGAATTTACTGTTATAATTAACAAGAGTTTTGAAAGAATTTGAGATAAGATTTTGAATGAAGATTACCGTCACAAATAATTAAAATTATTACAACCTTTATTAAACCAGATTGTGACATTTACATGTATAACTAACCTTCATTGGTCGATTATATTAAACACGATTATGAATTTACCAACCGGATAAAACATGTGGTTCAATGTATTTCTTAAATTAATTATTTAAATAATTTAAATGTTGATATTGTAAATAATAAATGTAAATATCTTTGACAATAATGTGGAACGAAAGTAATGTTAAAGGCGTGTTTAAAAATTTTGTAATTATCTTCGACAATATTATAAACAATTTCTAATTGTTATAAATAATTTATGTGATTTTGTTATAAACATTTAAGAGTGTGTTTTATACTCTAAACTATGCTGATTAAACATTTGGATGATAACTTAACAAGTTTAGGGAATGTTAAAATAATCCAGTGGGATGTGAGTTAAGCATTTGAAAGATTTGCGTCAATATGTATGAGTTGTCTTGTAGACATTTAAAGATTTAAAAGGAGCTGAATTCTTACGCAAGTGTGGCGTGACTAGGGAGCCCCATTTGACAGGTGTGAGCCAGGTTAAAGAGTAGACCAGCCGGCCAGACATCTGGTTATCAGCGGGTGATGTAGGTCGATACTCTGGCCTTGTGCCTATTAATACAAGTGCAATGTTTATTAAAAAAAACCAAATGCTCTATATATGTCGTACCCTGACTTCCTCATCCAATCCAAATGTGTTTTAAAATGTTACGTTATTTTGAGCTCATGGGAGCTAACATATTGTTTGATAACTTTGCAAGTCCTTTAGGAGGACGTAGTCAGATTGACATAGGCTACTGATAGCCACGTTTATTTTGTTGAGTTGTGAAAATCATACTCTTTATTTGAAAATAAAGCTCTTGTACAGTTCAAAGTTCTCGTCTTCGGTCTGGTTCATTTTTAAATGTCATGGTGAAGGTTATTGTGAGAGCATACTTTAAGGATCCTGTTGTCAACCCAATCCCCGAGATATTTATAAGAGGTAAGTAAAAGTAAGTATGAAACCCCGTCTATTTTGGTGTGTTCCACAATAATTTTTCTTGGTAACTTCTGTGTTCAAACCTCGGTAGTATCTGTCAGTGCCATTTTCATTGATGTAGCTGAGCTGGTGCGATTGATTGTTGGCAATCCGATTGAGGGGGCGGATATCTGACAGCCTACTATCCGGGTAAACGGGGACAGAAGGATTGGCGCACCTAAAACGTTGGGGCTCGATTCAACATAACTGGATCACCAGGTTGAACGCCAGTAGGATTGGCAAACCTAAAACGTGTGGTTCGATTAGACTCAAATAAAGAGGTTGATTCTTTGTTAGATGTCTTGGCCAATTGTAGAATTTAAGAGTGTGATTATATAGGAATTAAATGTTGCATTGTAGTAGGAAAATTACACTCAGAAAAGATCAGATCTTATACAACTTGAGAAAGGTTAAATGGGCTGGAAACTTAGAAAAATCGCCTATGATCTGGAATCTTATTTTATTTGACCGGCTTATGACATTTTAGTCATATTAAAGATAAAATTAAATTATTTGGATTGTAAATGTAAATTATTTGTGTTAGGATATTTTAAAATGAGCCAGGGAAATTTGAACATGTGCTTGAGTTTGTTTCAACATGAAGTGTCTTCGAAGGTTAATTATAAGGTAGTTATAAGTTAGATTTAAGACAGAAAATTGATCAAATTTATATATGGTGAAAAGTGTTGCTCAAATGTTGTTATTTTGCTCTTTTGATGTATGTCCCTACAGCAGTCTAATTTTTGAATAATATTGTAATGGCAGATGAAAGTTTGAAGATGATGTTAGCGGAGATGTCTGCTAACTTGAAAACAAGCATGGATAGTAGTATGAAGCAGATGATGGAGGAGATTGCTAGTAATTTGAAAGCTAGCATGAGTGAGAGCATAAAGGAAATGGAAGCTAGGAATACTAGTCGAATGGAGGAGAATGCTAGTAATTTGTCTGCTAATTTGAAAGCTAGCATGGATGAAAGTTTGAAGGTTATTCAGACCAGTTCTGTTAACTTAGAGGATAATATGTCGCGTTTACAGATTAATACCCAAGGAATTGAGAATGCTGTAACTGACATCCGCTCAGACATGTCCAATGTTAAAATAGATGTTGCTAATGTGCATAAAGATCTTACAATGTTGAATTTAGATGTAGCTAATGTCCGTAGTGATATTTCTTGTGCTAGGGCTGAGGTAGTTGTTGTCAAAAATGATGTTGCGACTGTCCAAGACAAGGTTGAGGAAGTCCAAAGAGGAATCCAAAATGTTAGAACTGATGTGTCCAATGTTCAGGTTGATATTAATAACATTCATTCGGATGTAAACGAGATGCAAAGTGACATAAATAAAATTCAAGTAGAGGTCAACACAGTTTTCGTAGACGTTGCTAAAGTCCAAACTGATGTAAATAAAGTCAGGGAAGAGATAGAAAATTCGAAAACCCTTTGTACACGTAATATAAGTGCATTAACGACTAGGCTAGTTGATGAGTCAGTTAGAACGACAGCGTCTATAGAAGGTTTAAAGTTTGATGTAGAGGTCATGAGAACCCAACTATTAGACCATAATAAAGTATTGAAAGAGGATATTGAATTAGACATAGCAGAAATGTTAACGGAAAATGTAGCAATATGGAAAGAAGAGTGGAATAGGTCAAGTGGGGAACATGTAACCCAAATTCAGGATCGTATTGAAAGGAAACTTGCCAGTACTCAAATTGATATTAACAATGAAGTAGTACAGATTAGGAAAGATTTAAGCGTCAGGATGGATTCGCTATCCGAAAGACAAGTTGAAGATAGGACAAAATTAGATCAGGATGTGCAAACATTAAAATCTGCATTAGAGGAACAGATTCATAAAGTGGTCTCTGATGTGAATGAAACGACGAGTAAACTACAGAATTTGAAGTTAGGAGAGGCTAATTTAATGGAGACCTACAAAGAAGAGTTAATCAAGAAAGTCTTAACGGAAATCACTGACAAGGATACAGTAGGCTTGGCTTGCGAAACCAGTAGGAATTATGCCAGAAGATATAACCTAGATCCAGAAGAGAGAGACGTGACTCCTGAAGAACGTATATCCAGATTCAGGGAGGAAGATGACGAGAGGAATATGGAACCTGAGTGGAACTATCGTGATAGTGGGAAAAACTACCCGGATTCATATCCGAGGAACGTAACGGTCATCAGGAATTTTGAAGATAAACCGCAAAAATTCAGTAACACGGATAGTTTGACACCTATCGAATATGTAAGGAACCTCAAAGATTATTTCATCGAAGCTCACATTCCCAGAGAGAGAGAGAGATGAAGATAGTGGAGAGATATTTGATTGGAGGACCCCTCGAATGGTTTCGCGCATTTAGATACACATTCAGTAACTTTGACGAGTTTGCAGAGGCATTAATCAAACGATTTTGGTCCATAGAAGCGCAGAATTCGTTAAGAGCGGAGGTGTATTCAAGAAAATACTCCGGTACTCTTCCAACGCGGTACGCTGATTTCTTTACGAGTCAATTATCCCGCTTGAGATTCTTACAACCCCCATTGTCCACGGAGCAACTTATTGATGCGATTTCTCGTATGCTGCCAGTTGAGGTGAGAAGACTAATAATTTCGTCCAACATCAGGGATTTAACCAGCATGGATGAATTACTGAGGAGGTTAGACTACACAAGTCCAATGCCTAACGTGGTGCAGAAAGGTCAAAGGCATGACTTTAAAGAAATAAATACTGTATATATGGACCAAGTCCAACAAACTGACAAGCCAGATGAGGAGAAAACTGACAACGTAGGTCCTCACAGGAATAATCAGTTTCGAAATAACAGATCGCAAGGTTACCGACCGTATCAACAGAGAAGAGGCTGGAACTATAACCGAGGAAATTACAATGGAAGAGGCAGATATTACAACAATAATGGTTATAACCGAAATTATAACAGGAATAACCAGAGCCAAAACAGAAATCAGAATCCTCAAGGTCAGGTTATGACACCCGATCAGTATCAGGAAAGAGAGAAGGAAAGCCAGCAATACCTGAAAGAATTACGGGAAAAAGAAGCCGACAACCAAAAGAAAAGGCAGGATGTTGTAATCGATCCTGGGCCTTCTACGAGCCAGCAGAACTTAGAAAATAGAAATACTGGACAGAAGAGAAATTAGAGAGGAGAGAATACATTAACCACACAACCCAGATTTATGATTAAGGAACAACTCCAGAAAGCAGCAGAGAAACGATTGAAAAGAGTAGCTGGAAAACGCTTTGGTGCACCCTTACAAGTTGGAAATCTTGTATTATTACGCAGACCTGTCAAGGCTGATATGAGCAAGAAAATATACCCCAAATTTGGAAATGTATTCATGGGGCCGTTTAGGATTACGAACGCCTATGGAAACAACTGCTATGAACTCTACGATGATGAGAATAATGTCATTTACGGCAAGTTCAATGCTGGAAATTTAAAAAGATACTATCCTAGAGTAAGCCAGTAATAATTCAATTTCGTGTTCAAGAGAGTTGAGGTACTTGTAACACTGAGTTTAAAAACAATTTGCAACTGTTTTTAAAACGTGGTGAGAGGAGAATGCCCCCGTAATTGAATTATATAGAGACCACGGTGGCTATTTTGGAAATTATAGCGAAAGTTATGGCTGTCATAGTTATGACGTGGGTAGTCATGACGTAAGCACGGATGACGCAGACGTTATGCCAGCAGGCTACTTGAGCTGAGATTCTCAGTGACGTCAGCATTTATTCGAGAAGGATCCGAGATGTACGACGCAGTCGCAGGAAACGTGGAATTCTGCTGAGGAAGAAATTATGCTATTGGAGGGGAGGCTCAAACCAATGAACGATAGTCTGAAGGAAGACGGAGATTGCTGAAACTATGGTATTTTTGTTACTTTTTGGAATGCAGAATTGTGGAAATCCATTTGCAGTAGAGGCATTGTTCTGGAATTTTGGTGAAATTTATTTTCAGTTTTTGAATTTTGAAAATCCGTCATGTATTGACGAAGTTGGAACTTCTAGCGATGACGCAGTAACACGCGATGGAAGGGATAGATACGCCCCTCATGAAGTTCATAAAAGGCCTTGCGCAGAAGAGAGGAGCCTCATTCGCTCATTGTCTCATTCTCAGATTATAAATCGTCTGATATTCAATCGTCAGATCTCAAATAGTCATTTCAGTGAAACGTCGAGTGAGATTATTAGTGAAAAAGTCGTCTTTGTAACGCGTGGCGAAGCCACTGCATTAAACGAGAGTCGAACATACAAGCAGTGCAGGTTTACTGTGAAGTAAATCTAGGTGAAGTTGAAACGACCCTTATAACGCTTCTACAAGATTAGCTGTGAACAGTTAGCGGTCGCCTATAAGCTAATTCTCTTGTGCATTGCTACAGTAAGGACTGTAGAAAAGCTGAACAATTTCGAGGAAGTATTTTGGAAGTTATTGACAATATTAGACGACTGACAAAAGTGATTTTCTCGCCACAGGAGAAACACTTTGTATAGCCAGACTCTACGCTACGGCTGACCCGGCTAGTGAAATAGGGAGACTTCAGATTGCTTTTGTGACACAACGCTACAGTATTATGGAGCAGTCTAATATGGCAGTTTGTTCTTCTAATACTATTACCGAAGAGAAGATGGAAGGCTAAAGGACTTAATGCAATTGGGACATATTTCAACGGAGTAAGATAGCAGCATGGAACTTCGCTAATTGCTATTCCATACAAGCGAACATGTGGTAAATAACCATCTACACCCATGTTTCGTGATTAAAGGCTGAATACTATCAAACAGCAATAGAAATGATTTCATACTTTCTGAATATGAATATTTCTTCGGAAATTTATACAAAAACTTCATGGCGATTTTCAACTGGAACTTCAGGGATTTTTCAAGAGAGGTCAGGGTTGTCCCGACTCACAAAGAAGATTATTGACGGAAGGATGTCGTTCGTCTTCGTGAAGCAGTTCGATTCTCCGATGGTGCTGTTTCTGGTTTTGAGGATGGAGCTCAGCTTTAACTTGGAAAAATGGATCCATCAACAGTCTTCTTTGGGGAATTTTCCTCTGGAACGTCAATCGGCAGATAAGGTAGTCGTGAACGTTTATTGTATTTGAGTTTCTTAGCAATATTTGAGCAACCATTTTTCCCATATTTTTGTCCTCATGTATTTTTGCCCGATATTCTTGTTTGAGATTCCTATTCTCAGTACACCTTGATGAGTTATGCCTTTTTCGACGTTTTATTAAGACATTGTTATGTCATGGGCATAGTTAAATGATTTTGAATCAGTTGAGACTGATATTTAGATTTTTCAGTAATTCGCTTATTTTTGTAGTCACGATTTGACTGTAAGTTAATGATTTTTATGGCAGATTTAAATTCAGACAGCGTGTCACTTTATTAAAGTAATTCTACCCCAGTTTAATTACTTTGACCAATTTTCTGTCATCATCAAGAAGGAAGAACATTTAAATGATTTTAGAGCGTTAAATCCAGTACGTTGTCGACGATCTTGGAAATACTAGTCGTTATTTGAATTGATTGCAACACAGACATTTATCGTCAGTCATGAACGACCATTGCATCACAGGCAATTTTGTGAAAGATAAACATTAATTATGAATTATTGAATGCATTAAATTCGTGAAACTTGTGTTAGGTTTTTCTCATATAGAGATTTATATAATGATGTTTGCATTCCCCAGTCTAATTGGATTCTATTCGACTACTTTGCAGTTAGTCGCACTTTGTTTGATGATAGTATTTTTATACTACAATTCTTTGAAGATGGTAATCTTAAATTTTGATAGACCAGACAGGCGTATATAAGCGTATTCACTATTAAATTTGTTTGTGATTGGCAAGTTTTTATTTCATTTCGATTCATGAATGAAATCCACGAAGTTTAAATGACAACAGTTTTGAAACTATTAATGATTATAAGAATTTTTAAGTGGAACTATGAATGTATAATCGATAGTGCAGCGGACATGTTGAAAGTCGCTGATGTATAATGCCCTTAAATAAATGAAGGAGATTCCCACAGTAATTAATAATGATAAAGATTGTGTTAGGGGAGATTTTTGTAAATGCTGTGGAAGATTTTGATGCCGTATATTTTAATATATGATGAATTTTGGGCTATTTTGAATGCAGTTTGTGCATTATTTTGTAAGCGAAGTATTTTCCGCTAGAGTGTATTGTCATAGTTCGTTGAAAATTAATCAAGTGAATTTACTGTTATAATTAACAAGAGTTTTGAAAGAATTTGAGATAAGATTTTGAATGAAGATTACCGTCACAAATAATTAAAATTATTACAACCTTTATTAAACCAGATTGTGACATTTACATGTATAACTAACCTTCATTGGTCGATTATATTAAACACGATTATGAATTTACCAACCGGATAAAACATGTGGTTCAATGTATTTCTTAAATTAATTATTTAAATAATTTAAATGTTGATATTGTAAATAATAAATGTAAATATCTTTGACAATAATGTGGAACGAAAGTAATGTTAAAGGCGTGTTTAAAAATTTTGTAATTATCTTCGACAATATTATAAACAATTTCTAATTGTTATAAATAATTTATGTGATTTTGTTATAAACATTTAAGAGTGTGTTTTATACTCTAAACTATGCTGATTAAACATTTGGATGATAACTTAACAAGTTTAGGGAATGTTAAAATAATCCAGTGGGATGTGAGTTAAGCATTTGAAAGATTTGCGTCAATATGTATGAGTTGTCTTGTAGACATTTAAAGATTTAAAAGGAGCTGAATTCTTACGCAAGTGTGGCGTGACTAGGGAGCCCCATTTGACAGGTGTGAGCCAGGTTAAAGAGTAGACCAGCCGGCCAGACATCTGGTTATCAGCGGGTGATGTAGGTCGATACTCTGGCCTTGTGCCTATTAATACAAGTGCAATGTTTATTAAAAGAAACCAAATGCTCTATATATGTCGTACCCTGACTTCCTCATCCAATCCAAATGTGTTTTAAAATGTTACGTTATTTTGAGCTCATGGGAGCTAACATATTGTTTGATAACTTTGCAAGTCCTTTAGGAGGACGTAGTCAGATTGACATAGGCTACTGATAGCCACGTTTATTTTGTTGAGTTGTGAAAATCATACTCTTTATTTGAAAATAAAGCTCTTGTACAGTTCAAAGTTCTCGTCTTCGGTCTGGTTCATTTTTAAATGTCATGGTGAAGGTTATTGTGGGAGCACACTTTAAGGATCCTGTTGTCAACCCAATCCCCGAGATATTTATAAGAGGTAAGTAAAAGTAAGTATGAAACCCCGTCTATTTTGGTGTGTTCCACAATAATTTTTCTTGGTAACTTCTGTGTTCAAACCTCGGTAGTATCTGTCAGTGCCATTTTCATTGATGTAGCTGAGCTGGTGCGATTGATTGTTGGCAATCCGATTGAGGGGGCGGATATCTGACAGCCTACTATCCGGGTATACGGGGACAGAAGGATTGGCGCACCTAAAACATTGGGGCTCGATTCAACATAACTGGATCACCAGGTTGAACGCCAGTAGGATTGGCAAACCTAAAACGTGTGGTTTGATTAGACTCAAATAAAGAGGTTGATTCTTTGTTAGATGTCTTGGCCAATTGTAGAATTTAAGAGTGTGATTATATAGGAATTAAATGTTGCATTGTAGTAGGAAAATTACACTCAGAAAAGATCAGATCTTATACAACTTGAGAAAGGTTAAATGGGCTGGAAACTTAGAAAAATCGCCTATGATCTGGAATCTTATTTTATTTGACCGGCTTATGACATTTTAGTCATATTAAAGATAAAATTAAATTATTTGGATTGTAAATGTAAATTATTTGTGTTAGGATATTTTAAAATGAGCCAGGGAAATTTGAACATGTGCTTGAGTTTGTTTCAACATGAAGTGTCTTCGAAAGTTAATTATAAGGTAGTTATAAGTTAGATTTAAGACAGAAAATTGATCAAATTTATATATGGTGAAAAGTGTTGCTCAAATGTTGTTATTTTGCTCTTTTGATGTATGTCCCTACAGCAGTCTAATTTTTGAATAATATTGTAATGGCAGATGAAAGTTTGAAGATGATGTTAGCGGAGATGTCTGCTAACTTGAAAACAAGCATGGATAGTAGTATGAAGCAGATGATGGAGGAGAATGCTAGTAATTTGAAAGCTAGCATGAGTGAGAGCATAAAGGAAATGGAAGCTAGGAATACTAGTCGAATGGAGGAGAATGCTAGTAATTTGTCTGCTAATTTGAAAGCTAGCATGGATGAAAGTTTGAAGGTTATTCAGACCAGTTCTGTTAACTTAGAGGATAATATGTCGCGTTTACAGATTAATACCCAAGGAATTGAGAATGCTGTAACTGACATCCGCTCAGACATGTCCAATGTTAAAATAGATGTTGCTAATGTGCATAAAGATCTTACAATGTTGAATTTAGATGTAGCTAATGTCCGTAGTGATATTTCTTGTGCTAGGGCTGAGGTAGTTGTTGTCAAAAATGATGTTGCGACTGTCCAAGACAAGGTTGAGGAAGTCCAAAGAGGAATCCAAAATGTTAGAACTGATGTGTCCAATGTTCAGGTTGATATTAATAACATTCATTCGGATGTAAACGAGATGCAAAGTGACATAAATAAAATTCAAGTAGAGGTCAACACAGTTTTCGTAGACGTTGCTAAAGTCCAAACTGATGTAAATAAAGTCAGGGAAGAGATAGAAAATTCGAAAACCCTTTGTACACGTAATATAAGTGCATTAACGACTAGGCTAGTTGATGAGTCAGTTAGAACGACAGCGTCTTTAGAAGGTTTAAAGTTTGATGTAGAGGTCATGAGAACCCAAGTATTAGACCATAATAAAGTATTGAAAGAGGATATTGAATTAGACAAAACAGAAATGTTAACGGAAAATGTAGCAATATGGAAAGAAGAGTGGAATAGGTCAAGTGGGGAACATGTAACCCAAATTCAGGATCGTATTGAAAGGAAACTTGCCAGTACTCAAATTGATATTAACAATGAAGTAGTACAGATTAGGAAAGATTTAAGCGTCAGGATGGATTCGCTATCCGAAAGACAAGTTGAAGATAGGACAAAATTAGATCAGGATGTGCAAACATTAAAATCTGCATTAGAGGAACAGATTCATAAAGTGGTCTCTGATGTGAATGAAACGACGAGTAAACTACAGAATTTGAAGTTAGGAGAGGCTAATTTAATGGAGACCTACAAAGAAGAGTTAATCAAGAAAGTCTTAACGGAAATCACTGACAAGGATACAGTAGGCTTGGCTTGCGAAACCAGTAGGAATTATGCCAGAAGATATAACCTAGATCCAGAAGAGAGAGACGTGACTCCTGAAGAACGTATATCCAGATTCAGGGAGGAAGATGACGAGAGGAATATGGAACCTGAGTGGAACTATCGTGATAGTGGGAAAAACTACCCGGATTCATATCCGAGGAACGTAACGGTCATCAGGAATTTTGAAGATAAACCGCAAAAATTCAGTAACACGGATAGTTTGACACCTATCGAATATGTAAGGAACCTCAAAGATTATTTCATCGAAGCTCACATTCCCAGAGAGAGAGAGAGATGAAGATAGTGGAGAGATATTTGATTGGAGGACCCCTCGAATGGTTTCGCGCATTTAGATACACATTCAGTAACTTTGACGAGTTTGCAGAGGCATTAATCAAACGATTTTGGTCCATAGAAGCGCAGAATTCGTTAAGAGCGGAGGTGTATTCAAGAAAATACTCCGGTACTCTTCCAACGCGGTACGCTGATTTCTTTACGAGTCAATTATCCCGCTTGAGATTCTTACAACCCCCATTGTCCACGGAGCAACTTATTGATGCGATTTCTCGTATGCTGCCAGTTGAGGTGAGAAGACTAATAATTTCGTCCAACATCAGGGATTTAACCAGCATGGATGAATTACTGAGGAGGTTAGACTACACAAGTCCAATGCCTAACGTGGTGCAGAAAGGTCAAAGGCATGACTTTAAAGAAATAAATACTGTATATATGGACCAAGTCCAACAAACTGACAAGCCAGATGAGGAGAAAACTGACAACGTAGGTCCTCACAGGAATAATCAGTTTCGAAATAACAGATCGCAAGGTTACCGACCGTATCAACAGAGAAGAGGCTGGAACTATAACCGAGGAAATTACAATGGAAGAGGCAGATATTACAACAATAATGGTTATAACCGAAATTATAACAGGAATAACCAGAGCCAAAACAGAAATCAGAATCCTCAAGGTCAGGTTATGACACCCGATCAGTATCAGGAAAGAGAGAAGGAAAGCCAGCAATACCTGAAAGAATTACGGGAAAAAGAAGCCGACAACCAAAAGAAAAGGCAGGATGTTGTAATCGATCCTGGGCCTTCTACGAGCCAGCAGAACTTAGAAAATAGAAATACTGGACAGAAGAGAAATTAGAGAGGAGAGAATACATTAACCACACAACCCAGATTTATGATTAAGGAACAACTCCAGAAAGCAGCAGAGAAACGATTGAAAAGAGTAGCTGGAAAACGCTTTGGTGCACCCTTACAAGTTGGAAATCTTGTATTATTACGCAGACCTGTCAAGGCTGATATGAGCAAGAAAATATACCCCAAATTTGGAAATGTATTCATGGGGCCGTTTAGGATTACGAACGCCTATGGAAACAACTGCTATGAACTCTACGATGATGAGAATAATGTCATTTACGGCAAGTTCAATGCTGGAAATTTAAAAAGATACTATCCTAGAGTAAGCCAGTAATAATTCAATTTCGTGTTCAAGAGAGTTGAGGTACTTGTAACACTGAGTTTAAAAACAATTTGCAACTGTTTTTAAAACGTGGTGAGAGGAGAATGCCCCCGTAATTGAATTATATAGAGACCACGGTGGCTATTTTGGAAATTATAGCGAAAGTTATGGCTGTCATAGTTATGACGTGGGTAGTCATGACGTAAGCACGGATGACGCAGACGTTATGCCAGCAGGCTACTTGAGCTGAGATTCTCAGTGACGTCAGCATTTATTCGAGAAGGATCCGAGATGTACGACGCAGTCGCAGGAAACGTGGAATTCTGCTGAGGAAGAAATTATGCTATTGGAGGGGAGGCTCAAACCAATGAACGATAGTCTGAAGGAAGACGGAGATTGCTGAAACTATGGTATTTTTGTTACTTTTTGGAATGCAGAATTGTGGAAATCCATTTGCAGTAGAGGCATTGTTCTGGAATTTTGGTGAAATTTATTTTCAGTTTTTGAATTTTGAAAATCCGTCATGTATTGACGAAGTTGGAACTTCTAGCGATGACGCAGTAACACGCGATGGAAGGGATAGATACGCCCCTCATGAAGTTCATAAAAGGCCTTGCGCAGAAGAGAGGAGCCTCATTCGCTCATTGTCTCATTCTCAGATTATAAATCGTCTGATATTCAATCGTCAGATCTCAAATAGTCATTTCAGTGAAACGTCGAGTGAGATTATTAGTGAAAAAGTCGTCTTTGTAACGCGTGGCGAAGCCACTGCATTAAACGAGAGTCGAACATACAAGCAGTGCAGGTTTACTGTGAAGTAAATCTAGGTGAAGTTGAAACGACCCTTATAACGCTTCTACAAGATTAGCTGTGAACAGTTAGCGGTCGCCTATAAGCTAATTCTCTTGTGCATTGCTACAGTAAGGACTGTAGAAAAGCTGAACAATTTCGAGGAAGTATTTTGGAAGTTATTGACAATATTAGACGACTGACAAAAGTGATTTTCTCGCCACAGGAGAAACACTTTGTATAGCCAGACTCTACGCTACGGCTGACCCGGCTAGTGAAATAGGGAGACTTCAGATTGCTTTTGTGACACAACGCTACAGTATTATGGAGCAGTCTAATATGGCAGTTTGTTCTTCTAATACTATTACCGAAGAGAAGATGGAAGGCTAAAGGACTTAATGCAATTGGGACATATTTCAACGGAGTAAGATAGCAGCATGGAACTTCGCTAATTGCTATTCCATACAAGCGAACATGTGGTAAATAACCATCTACACCCATGTTTCGTGATTAAAGGCTGAATACTATCAAACAGCAATAGAAATGATTTCATACTTTCTGAATATGAATATTTCTTCGGAAATTTATACAAAAACTTCATGGCGATTTTCAACTGGAACTTCAGGGATTTTTCAAGAGAGGTCAGGGTTGTCCCGACTCACAAAGAAGATTATTGCCGGAAGGATGTCGTTCGTCTTCGTGAAGCAGTTCGATTCTCCGATGGTGCTGTTTCTGGTTTTGAGGATGGAGCTCAGCTTTAACTTGGAAAAATGGATCCATCAACAGTCTTCTTTGGGGAATTTTCCTCTGGAACGTCAATCGGCAGATAAGGTAGTCGTGAACGTTTATTGTATTTGAGTTTCTTAGCAATATTTGAGCAACCATTTTTCCCATATTTTTGTCCTCATGTATTTTTGCCCGATATTCTTGTTTGAGATTCCTATTCTCAGTACACCTTGATGAGTTATGCCTTTTTCGACGTTTTATTAAGACATTGTTATGTCATGGGCATAGTTAAATGATTTTGAATCAGTTGAGACTGATATTTAGATTTTTCAGTAATTCGCTTATTTTTGTAGTCACGATTTGACTGTAAGTTAATGATTTTTATGGCAGATTTAAATTCAGACAGCGTGTCACTTTATTAAAGTAATTCTACCCCAGTTTAATTACTTTGACCAATTTTCTGTCATCATCAAGAAGGAAGAACATTTAAATGATTTTAGAGCGTTAAAATCCAGTACGTTGTCGACGATCTTGGAAATACTAGTCGTTATTTGAATTGATTGCAACACAGACATTTATCGTCAGTCATGAACGACCATTGCATCACAGGCAATTTTGTGAAAGATAAACATTAATTATGAATTATTGAATGCATTAAATTCGTGAAACTTGTGTTAGGTTTTTCTCATATAGAGATTTATATAATGATGTTTGCATTCCCCAGTCTAATTGGATTCTATTCGACTACTTTGCAGTTAGTCGCACTTTGTTTGATGATAGTATTTTATACTACAATTCTTTGAAGATGTTAATCTTAAATTTTGATAGACCAGACAGGCGTATATAAGCGTATTCACTATTAAATTTGTTTGTGATTGGCAAGTTTTTATTTCATTTCGATTCATGAATGAAATCCACGAAGTTTAAATGACAACAGTTTTGAAACTATTAATGATTATAAGATTTTTTTAAGTGGAACTATGAATGTATAATCGATAGTGCAGCGGACATGTTGAAAGTCGCTGATGTATAATGCCCTTAAATAAATGAAGGAGATTCCCACAGTAATTAATAATGATAAAGATTGTGTTAGGGGAGATTTTTGTAAATGCTGTGGAAGATTTTGATGCCGTATATTTTAATATATGATGAATTTTGGGCTATTTTGAATGCAGTTTGTGCATTATTTTGTAAGCGAAGTATTTTCCGCTAGAGTGTATTGTCATAGTTCGTTGAAAATTAATCAAGTGAATTTACTGTTATAATTAACAAGAGTTTTGAAAGAATTTGAGATAAGATTTTGAATGAAGATTACCGTCACAAATAATTAAAATTATTACAACCTTTATTAAACCAGATTGTGACATTTACATGTATAACTAACCTTCATTGGTCGATTATATTAAACACGATTATGAATTTACCAACCGGATAAAACATGTGGTTCAATGTATTTCTTAAATTAATTATTTAAATAATTTAAATGTTGATATTGTAAATAATAAATGTAAATATCTTTGACAATAATGTGGAACGAAAGTAATGTTAAAGGCGTGTTTAAAAATTTTGTAATTATCTTCGACAATATTATAAACAATTTCTAATTGTTATAAATAATTTATGTGATTTTGTTATAAACATTTAAGAGTGTGTTTTATACTCTAAACTATGCTGATTAAACATTTGGATGATAACTTAACAAGTTTAGGGAATGTTAAAATAATCCAGTGGGATGTGAGTTAAGCATTTGAAAGATTTGCGTCAATATGTATGAGTTGTCTTGTAGACATTTAAAGATTTAAAAGGAGCTGAATTCTTACGCAAGTGTGGCGTGACTAGGGAGCCCCATTTGACAGGTGTGAGCCAGGTTAAAGAGTAGACCAGCCGGCCAGACATCTGGTTATCAGCGGGTGATGTAGGTCGATACTCTGGCCTTGTGCCTATTAATACAAGTGCAATGTTTATTAAAAGAAACCAAATGCTCTATATATGTCGTACCCTGACTTCCTCATCCAATTCAAATGTGTTTTAAAATGTTACGTTATTTTGAGCTCATGGGAGCTAACATATTGTTTGATAACTTTGCAAGTCCTTTAGGAGGACGTAGTCAGATTGACATAGGCTACTGATAGCCACGTTTATTTTGTTGAGTTGTGAAAATCATACTCTTTATTTGAAAATAAAGCTCTTGTACAGTTCAAAGTTCTCGTCTTCGGTCTGGTTCATTTTTAAATGTCATGGTGAAGGTTATTGTGAGAGCATACTTTAAGGATCCTGTTGTCAACCCAATCCCCGAGATATTTATAAGAGGTAAGTAAAAGTAAGTATGAAACCCCGTCTATTTTGGTGTGTTCCACAATAATTTTTCTTGGTAACTTCTGTGTTCAAACCTCGGTAGTATCTGTCAGTGCCATTTTCATTGATGTAGCTGAGCTGGTGCGATTGATTGTTGGCAATCCGATTGAGGGGGCGGATATCTGACAGCCTACTATCCGGGTAAACGGGGACAGAAGGATTGGCGCACCTAAAACATTGGGGCTCGATTCAACATAACTGGATCACCAGGTTGAACGCCAGTAGGATTGGCAAACCTAAAACGTGTGGTTTGATTAGACTCAAATAAAGAGGTTGATTCTTTGTTAGATGTCTTGGCCAATTGTAGAATTTAAGAGTGTGATTATATAGGAATTAAATGTTGCATTGTAGTAGGAAAATTACACTCAGAAAAGATCAGATCTTATACAACTTGAGAAAGGTTAAATGGGCTGGAAACTTAGAAAAATCGCCTATGATCTGGAATCTTATTTTATTTGACCGGCTTATGACATTTTAGTCATATTAAAGATAAAATTAAATTATTTGGATTGTAAATGTAAATTATTTGTGTTAGGATATTTTAAAATGAGCCAGGGAAATTTGAACATGTGCTTGAGTTTGTTTCAACATGAAGTGTCTTCGAAAGTTAATTATAAGGTAGTTATAAGTTAGATTTAAGACAGAAAATTGATCAAATTTATATATGGTGAAAAGTGTTGCTCAAATGTTGTTATTTTGCTCTTTTGATGTATGTCCCTACAGCAGTCTAATTTTTGAATAATATTGTAATGGCAGATGAAAGTTTGAAGATGATGTTAGCGGAGATGTCTGCTAACTTGAAAACAAGCATGGATAGTAGTATGAAGCAGATGATGGAGGAGAATGCTAGTAATTTGAAAGCTAGCATGAGTGAGAGCATAAAGGAAATGGAAGCTAGGAATACTAGTCGAATGGAGGAGAATGCTAGTAATTTGTCTGCTAATTTGAAAGCTAGCATGGATGAAAGTTTGAAGGTTATTCAGACCAGTTCTGTTAACTTAGAGGATAATATGTCGCGTTTACAGATTAATACCCAAGGAATTGAGAATGCTGTAACTGACATCCGCTCAGACATGTCCAATGTTAAAATAGATGTTGCTAATGTGCATAAAGATCTTACAATGTTGAATTTAGATGTAGCTAATGTCCGTAGTGATATTTCTTGTGCTAGGGCTGAGGTAGTTGTTGTCAAAAATGATGTTGCGACTGTCCAAGACAAGGTTGAGGAAGTCCAAAGAGGAATCCAAAATGTTAGAACTGATGTGTCCAATGTTCAGGTTGATATTAATAACATTCATTCGGATGTAAACGAGATGCAAAGTGACATAAATAAAATTCAAGTAGAGGTCAACACAGTTTTCGTAGACGTTGCTAAAGTCCAAACTGATGTAAATAAAGTCAGGGAAGAGATAGAAAATTCGAAAACCCTTTGTACACGTAATATAAGTGCATTAACGACTAGGCTAGTTGATGAGTCAGTTAGAACGACAGCGTCTTTAGAAGGTTTAAAGTTTGATGTAGAGGTCATGAGAACCCAAGTATTAGACCATAATAAAGTATTGAAAGAGGATATTGAATTAGACAAAACAGAAATGTTAACGGAAAATGTAGCAATATGGAAAGAAGAGTGGAATAGGTCAAGTGGGGAACATGTAACCCAAATTCAGGATCGTATTGAAAGGAAACTTGCCAGTACTCAAATTGATATTAACAATGAAGTAGTACAGATTAGGAAAGATTTAAGCGTCAGGATGGATTCGCTATCCGAAAGACAAGTTGAAGATAGGACAAAATTAGATCAGGATGTGCAAACATTAAAATCTGCATTAGAGGAACAGATTCATAAAGTGGTCTCTGATGTGAATGAAACGACGAGTAAACTACAGAATTTGAAGTTAGGAGAGGCTAATTTAATGGAGACCTACAAAGAAGAGTTAATCAAGAAAGTCTTAACGGAAATCACTGACAAGGATACAGTAGGCTTGGCTTGCGAAACCAGTAGGAATTATGCCAGAAGATATAACCTAGATCCAGAAGAGAGAGACGTGACTCCTGAAGAACGTATATCCAGATTCAGGGAGGAAGATGACGAGAGGAATATGGAACCTGAGTGGAACTATCGTGATAGTGGGAAAAACTACCCGGATTCATATCCGAGGAACGTAACGGTCATCAGGAATTTTGAAGATAAACCGCAAAAATTCAGTAACACGGATAGTTTGACACCTATCGAATATGTAAGGAACCTCAAAGATTATTTCATCGAAGCTCACATTCCCAGAGAGAGAGAGAGATGAAGATAGTGGAGAGATATTTGATTGGAGGACCCCTCGAATGGTTTCGCGCATTTAGATACACATTCAGTAACTTTGACGAGTTTGCAGAGGCATTAATCAAACGATTTTGGTCCATAGAAGCGCAGAATTCGTTAAGAGCGGAGGTGTATTCAAGAAAATACTCCGGTACTCTTCCAACGCGGTACGCTGATTTCTTTACGAGTCAATTATCCCGCTTGAGATTCTTACAACCCCCATTGTCCACGGAGCAACTTATTGATGCGATTTCTCGTATGCTGCCAGTTGAGGTGAGAAGACTAATAATTTCGTCCAACATCAGGGATTTAACCAGCATGGATGAATTACTGAGGAGGTTAGACTACACAAGTCCAATGCCTAACGTGGTGCAGAAAGGTCAAAGGCATGACTTTAAAGAAATAAATACTGTATATATGGACCAAGTCCAACAAACTGACAAGCCAGATGAGGAGAAAACTGACAACGTAGGTCCTCACAGGAATAATCAGTTTCGAAATAACAGATCGCAAGGTTACCGACCGTATCAACAGAGAAGAGGCTGGAACTATAACCGAGGAAATTACAATGGAAGAGGCAGATATTACAACAATAATGGTTATAACCGAAATTATAACAGGAATAACCAGAGCCAAAACAGAAATCAGAATCCTCAAGGTCAGGTTATGACACCCGATCAGTATCAGGAAAGAGAGAAGGAAAGCCAGCAATACCTGAAAGAATTACGGGAAAAAGAAGCCGACAACCAAAAGAAAAGGCAGGATGTTGTAATCGATCCTGGGCCTTCTACGAGCCAGCAGAACTTAGAAAATAGAAATACTGGACAGAAGAGAAATTAGAGAGGAGAGAATACATTAACCACACAACCCAGATTTATGATTAAGGAACAACTCCAGAAAGCAGCAGAGAAACGATTGAAAATAGTAGCTGGAAAACGCTTTGGTGCACCCTTACAAGTTGGAAATCTTGTATTATTACGCAGACCTGTCAAGGCTGATATGAGCAAGAAAATATACCCCAAATTTGGAAATGTATTCATGGGGCCGTTTAGGATTACGAACGCCTATGGAAACAACTGCTATGAACTCTACGATGATGAGAATAATGTCTTTTACGGCAAGTTCAATGCTGGAAATTTAAAAAGATACTATCCTAGAGTAAGCCAGTAATAATTCAATTTCGTGTTCAAGAGAGTTGAGGTACTTGTAACACTGAGTTTAAAAACAATTTGCAACTGTTTTTAAAACGTGGTGAGAGGAGAATGCCCCCGTAATTGAATTATATAGAGACCACGGTGGCTATTTTGGAAATTATAGCGAAAGTTATGGCTGTCATAGTTATGACGTGGGTAGTCATGACGTAAGCACGGATGACGCAGACGTTATGCCAGCAGGCTACTTGAGCTGAGATTCTCAGTGACGTCAGCATTTATTCGAGAAGGATCCGAGATGTACGACGCAGTCGCAGGAAACGTGGAATTCTGCTGAGGAAGAAATTATGCTATTGGAGGGGAGGCTCAAACCAATGAACGATAGTCTGAAGGAAGACGGAGATTGCTGAAACTATGGTATTTTTGTTACTTTTTGGAATGCAGAATTGTGGAAATCCATTTGCAGTAGAGGCATTGTTCTGGAATTTTGGTGAAATTTATTTTCAGTTTTTGAATTTTGAAAATCCGTCATGTATTGACGAAGTTGGAACTTCTAGCGATGACGCAGTAACACGCGATGGAAGGGATAGATACGCCCCTCATGAAGTTCATAAAAGGCCTTGCGCAGAAGAGAGGAGCCTCATTCGCTCATTGTCTCATTCTCAGATTATAAATCGTCTGATATTCAATCGTCAGATCTCAAATAGTCATTTCAGTGAAACGTCGAGTGAGATTATTAGTGAAAAAGTCGTCTTTGTAACGCGTGGCGAAGCCACTGCATTAAACGAGAGTCGAACATACAAGCAGTGCAGGTTTACTGTGAAGTAAATCTAGGTGAAGTTGAAACGACCCTTATAACGCTTCTACAAGATTAGCTGTGAACAGTTAGCGGTCGCCTATAAGCTAATTCTCTTGTGCATTGCTACAGTAAGGACTGTAGAAAAGCTGAACAATTTCGAGGAAGTATTTTGGAAGTTATTGACAATATTAGACGACTGACAAAAGTGATTTTCTCGCCACAGGAGAAACACTTTGTATAGCCAGACTCTACGCTACGGCTGACCCGGCTAGTGAAATAGGGAGACTTCAGATTGCTTTTGTGACACAACGCTACAGTATTATGGAGCAGTCTAATATGGCAGTTTGTTCTTCTAATACTATTACCGAAGAGAAGATGGAAGGCTAAAGGACTTAATGCAATTGGGACATATTTCAACGGAGTAAGATAGCAGCATGGAACTTCGCTAATTGCTATTCCATACAAGCGAACATGTGGTAAATAACCATCTACACCCATGTTTCGTGATTAAAGGCTGAATACTATCAAACAGCAATAGAAATGATTTCATACTTTCTGAATATGAATATTTCTTCGGAAATTTATACAAAAACTTCATGGCGATTTTCAACTGGAACTTCAGGGATTTTTCAAGAGAGGTCAGGGTTGTCCCGACTCACAAAGAAGATTATTGACGGAAGGATGTCGTTCGTCTTCGTGAAGCAGTTCGATTCTCCGATGGTGCTGTTTCTGGTTTTGAGGATGGAGCTCAGCTTTAACTTGGAAAAATGGATCCATCAACAGTCTTCTTTGGGGAATTTTCCTCTGGAACGTCAATCGGCAGATAAGGTAGTCGTGAACGTTTATTGTATTTGAGTTTCTTAGCAATATTTGAGCAACCATTTTTCCCATATTTTTGTCCTCATGTATTTTTGCCCGATATTCTTGTTTGAGATTCCTATTCTCAGTACACCTTGATGAGTTATGCCTTTTTCGACGTTTTATTAAGACATTGTTATGTCATGGGCATAGTTAAATGATTTTGAATCAGTTGAGACTGATATTTAGATTTTTCAGTAATTCGCTTATTTTTGTAGTCACGATTTGACTGTAAGTTAATGATTTTTATGGCAGATTTAAATTCAGACAGCGTGTCACTTTATTAAAGTAATTCTACCCCAGTTTAATTACTTTGACCAATTTTCTGTCATCATCAAGAAGGAAGAACATTTAAATGATTTTAGAGCGTTAAAATCCAGTACGTTGTCGACGATCTTGGAAATACTAGTCGTTATTTGAATTGATTGCAACACAGACATTTATCGTCAGTCATGAACGACCATTGCATCACAGGCAATTTTGTGAAAGATAAACATTAATTATGAATTATTGAATGCATTAAATTCGTGAAACTTGTGTTAGGTTTTTCTCATATAGAGATTTATATAATGATGTTTGCATTCCCCAGTCTAATTGGATTCTATTCGACTACTTTGCAGTTAGTCGCACTTTGTTTGATGATAGTATTTTATACTACAATTCTTTGAAGATGTTAATCTTAAATTTTGATAGACCAGACAGGCGTATATAAGCGTATTCACTATTAAATTTGTTTGTGATTGGCAAGTTTTTATTTCATTTCGATTCATGAATGAAATCCACGAAGTTTAAATGACAACAGTTTTGAAACTATTAATGATTATAAGATTTTTTTAAGTGGAACTATGAATGTATAATCGATAGTGCAGCGGACATGTTGAAAGTCGCTGATGTATAATGCCCTTAAATAAATGAAGGAGATTCCCACAGTAATTAATAATGATAAAGATTGTGTTAGGGGAGATTTTTGTAAATGCTGTGGAAGATTTTGATGCCGTATATTTTAATATATGATGAATTTTGGGCTATTTTGAATGCAGTTTGTGCATTATTTTGTAAGCGAAGTATTTTCCGCTAGAGTGTATTGTCATAGTTCGTTGAAAATTAATCAAGTGAATTTACTGTTATAATTAACAAGAGTTTTGAAAGAATTTGAGATAAGATTTTGAATGAAGATTACCGTCACAAATAATTAAAATTATTACAACCTTTATTAAACCAGATTGTGACATTTACATGTATAACTAACCTTCATTGGTCGATTATATTAAACACGATTATGAATTTACCAACCGGATAAAACATGTGGTTCAATGTATTTCTTAAATTAATTATTTAAATAATTTAAATGTTGATATTGTAAATAATAAATGTAAATATCTTTGACAATAATGTGGAACGAAAGTAATGTTAAAGGCGTGTTTAAAAATTTTGTAATTATCTTCGACAATATTATAAACAATTTCTAATTGTTATAAATAATTTATGTGATTTTGTTATAAACATTTAAGAGTGTGTTTTATACTCTAAACTATGCTGATTAAACATTTGGATGATAACTTAACAAGTTTAGGGAATGTTAAAATAATCCAGTGGGATGTGAGTTAAGCATTTGAAAGATTTGCGTCAATATGTATGAGTTGTCTTGTAGACTTTTAAAGATTTAAAAGGAGCTGAATTCTTACGCAAGTGTGGCGTGACTAGGGAGCCCCATTTGACAGGTGTGAGCCAGGTTAAAGAGTAGACCAGCCGGCCAGACATCTGGTTATCAGCGGGTGATGTAGGTCGATACTCTGGCCTTGTGCCTATTAATACAAGTGCAATGTTTATTAAAAGAAACCAAATGCTCTATATATGTCGTACCCTGACTTCCTCATCCAATTCAAATGTGTTTTAAAATGTTACGTTATTTTGAGCTCATGGGAGCTAACATATTGTTTGATAACTTTGCAAGTCCTTTAGGAGGACGTAGTCAGATTGACATAGGCTACTGATAGCCACGTTTATTTTGTTGAGTTGTGAAAATCATACTCTTTATTTGAAAATAAAGCTCTTGTACAGTTCAAAGTTCTCGTCTTCGGTCTGGTTCATTTTTAAATGTCATGGTGAAGGTTATTGTGAGAGCATACTTTAAGGATCCTGTTGTCAACCCAATCCCCGAGATATTTATAAGAGGTAAGTAAAAGTAAGTATGAAACCCCGTCTATTTTGGTGTGTTCCACAATAATTTTTCTTGGTAACTTCTGTGTTCAAACCTCGGTAGTATCTGTCAGTGCCATTTTCATTGATGTAGCTGAGCTGGTGCGATTGATTGTTGGCAATCCGATTGAGGGGGCGGATATCTGACAGCCTACTATCCGGGTAAACGGGGACAGAAGGATTGGCGCACCTAAAACATTGGGGCTCGATTCAACATAACTGGATCACCAGGTTGAACGCCAGTAGGATTGGCAAACCTAAAACGTGTGGTTTGATTAGACTCAAATAAAGAGGTTGATTCTTTGTTAGATGTCTTGGCCAATTGTAGAATTTAAGAGTGTGATTATATAGGAATTAAATGTTGCATTGTAGTAGGAAAATTACACTCAGAAAAGATCAGATCTTATACAACTTGAGAAAGGTTAAATGGGCTGGAAACTTAGAAAAATCGCCTATGATCTGGAATCTTATTTTGTTTGACCGGCTTATGACATTTTAGTCATATTAAAGATAAAATTAAATTATTTGGATTGTAAATGTAAATTATTTGTGTTAGGATATTTTAAAATGAGCCAGGGAAATTTGAACATGTGCTTGAGTTTGTTTCAACATGAAGTGTCTTCGAAAGTTAATTATAAGGTAGTTATAAGTTAGATTTAAGACAGAAAATTGATCAAATTTATATATGGTGAAAAGTGTTGCTCAAATGTTGTTATTTTGCTCTTTTGATGTATGTCCCTACAGCAGTCTAATTTTTGAATAATATTGTAATGGCAGATGAAAGTTTGAAGATGATGTTAGCGGAGATGTCTGCTAACTTGAAAACAAGCATGGATAGTAGTATGAAGCAGATGATGGAGGAGAATGCTAGTAATTTGAAAGCTAGCATGAGTGAGAGCATAAAGGAAATGGAAGCTAGGAATACTAGTCGAATGGAGGAGAATGCTAGTAATTTGTCTGCTAATTTGAAAGCTAGCATGGATGAAAGTTTGAAGGTTATTCAGACCAGTTCTGTTAACTTAGAGGATAATATGTCGCGTTTACAGATTAATACCCAAGGAATTGAGAATGCTGTAACTGACATCCGCTCAGACATGTCCAATGTTAAAATAGATGTTGCTAATGTGCATAAAGATCTTACAATGTTGAATTTAGATGTAGCTAATGTCCGTAGTGATATTTCTTGTGCTAGGGCTGAGGTAGTTGTTGTCAAAAATGATGTTGCGACTGTCCAAGACAAGGTTGAGGAAGTCCAAAGAGGAATCCAAAATGTTAGAACTGATGTGTCCAATGTTCAGGTTGATATTAATAACATTCATTCGGATGTAAACGAGATGCAAAGTGACATAAATAAAATTCAAGTAGAGGTCAACACAGTTTTCGTAGACGTTGCTAAAGTCCAAACTGATGTAAATAAAGTCAGGGAAGAGATAGAAAATTCGAAAACCCTTTGTACACGTAATATAAGTGCATTAACGACTAGGCTAGTTGATGAGTCAGTTAGAACGACAGCGTCTTTAGAAGGTTTAAAGTTTGATGTAGAGGTCATGAGAACCCAAGTATTAGACCATAATAAAGTATTGAAAGAGGATATTGAATTAGACAAAACAGAAATGTTAACGGAAAATGTAGCAATATGGAAAGAAGAGTGGAATAGGTCAAGTGGGGAACATGTAACCCAAATTCAGGATCGTATTGAAAGGAAACTTGCCAGTACTCAAATTGATATTAACAATGAAGTAGTACAGATTAGGAAAGATTTAAGCGTCAGGATGGATTCGCTATCCGAAAGACAAGTTGAAGATAGGACAAAATTAGATCAGGATGTGCAAACATTAAAATCTGCATTAGAGGAACAGATTCATAAAGTGGTCTCTGATGTGAATGAAACGACGAGTAAACTACAGAATTTGAAGTTAGGAGAGGCTAATTTAATGGAGACCTACAAAGAAGAGTTAATCAAGAAAGTCTTAACGGAAATCACTGACAAGGATACAGTAGGCTTGGCTTGCGAAACCAGTAGGAATTATGCCAGAAGATATAACCTAGATCCAGAAGAGAGAGACGTGACTCCTGAAGAACGTATATCCAGATTCAGGGAGGAAGATGACGAGAGGAATATGGAACCTGAGTGGAACTATCGTGATAGTGGGAAAAACTACCCGGATTCATATCCGAGGAACGTAACGGTCATCAGGAATTTTGAAGATAAACCGCAAAAATTCAGTAACACGGATAGTTTGACACCTATCGAATATGTAAGGAACCTCAAAGATTATTTCATCGAAGCTCACATTCCCAGAGAGAGAGAGAGATGAAGATAGTGGAGAGATATTTGATTGGAGGACCCCTCGAATGGTTTCGCGCATTTAGATACACATTCAGTAACTTTGACGAGTTTGCAGAGGCATTAATCAAACGATTTTGGTCCATAGAAGCGCAGAATTCGTTAAGAGCGGAGGTGTATTCAAGAAAATACTCCGGTACTCTTCCAACGCGGTACGCTGATTTCTTTACGAGTCAATTATCCCGCTTGAGATTCTTACAACCCCCATTGTCCACGGAGCAACTTATTGATGCGATTTCTCGTATGCTGCCAGTTGAGGTGAGAAGACTAATAATTTCGTCCAACATCAGGGATTTAACCAGCATGGATGAATTACTGAGGAGGTTAGACTACACAAGTCCAATGCCTAACGTGGTGCAGAAAGGTCAAAGGCATGACTTTAAAGAAATAAATACTGTATATATGGACCAAGTCCAACAAACTGACAAGCCAGATGAGGAGAAAACTGACAACGTAGGTCCTCACAGGAATAATCAGTTTCGAAATAACAGATCGCAAGGTTACCGACCGTATCAACAGAGAAGAGGCTGGAACTATAACCGAGGAAATTACAATGGAAGAGGCAGATATTACAACAATAATGGTTATAACCGAAATTATAACAGGAATAACCAGAGCCAAAACAGAAATCAGAATCCTCAAGGTCAGGTTATGACACCCGATCAGTATCAGGAAAGAGAGAAGGAAAGCCAGCAATACCTGAAAGAATTACGGGAAAAAGAAGCCGACAACCAAAAGAAAAGGCAGGATGTTGTAATCGATCCTGGGCCTTCTACGAGCCAACAGAACTTAGAAAAGAGAAATACTGGACAGAAGAGAAATTAGAGAGGAGAGAATACATTAACCACACAACCCAGATTTATGATTAAGGAACAACTCCAGAAAGCAGCAGAGAAACGATTGAAAAGAGTAGCTGGAAAACGCTTTGGTGCACCCTTACAAGTTGGAAATCTTGTATTATTACGCAGACCTGTCAAGGCTGATATGAGCAAGAAAATATACCCCAAATTTGGAAATGTATTCATGGGGCCGTTTAGGATTACGAACGCCTATGGAAACAACTGCTATGAACTCTACGATGATGAGAATAATGTCATTTACGGCAAGTTCAATGCTGGAAATTTAAAAAGATACTATCCTAGAGTAAGCCAGTAATAATTCAATTTCGTGTTTAAGAGAGTTGAGGTACTTGTAACACTGAGTTTAAAAACAATTTGCAACTGTTTTTAAAACGTGGTGAGAGGAGAATGCCCCCGTAATTGAATTATATAGAGACCACGGTGGCTATTTTGGAAATTATAGCGAAAGTTATGGCTGTCATAGTTATGACGTGGGTAGTCATGACGTAAGCACGGATGACGCTGACGTTATGCCAGCAGGCTACTTGAGCTGAGATTCTCAGTGACGTCAGCATTTATTCGAGAAGGATCCGAGATGTACGACGCAGTCGCAGGAAACGTGGAATTCTGCTGAGGAAGAAATTATGCTATTGGAGGGGAGGCTCAAACCAATGAACGATAGTCTGAAGGAAGACGGAGATTGCTGAAACTATGGTATTTTTGTTACTTTTTGGAATGCAGAATTGTGGAAATCCATTTGCAGTAGAGGCATTGTTCTGGAATTTTGGTGAAATTTATTTTCAGTTTTTGAATTTTGAAAATCCGTCATGTATTGACGAAGTTGGAACTTCTAGCGATGACGCAGTAACACGCGATGGAAGGGATAGATACGCCCCTCATGAAGTTCATAAAAGGCCTTGCGCAGAAGAGAGGAGCCTCATTCGCTCATTGTCTCATTCTCAGATTATAAATCGCCTGATATTCAATCGTCAGATCTCAAATAGTCATTTCAGTGAAACGTCGAGTGAGATTATTAGTGAAAAAGTCGTCTTTGTAACGCGTGGCGAAGCCACTGCATTAAACGAGAGTCGAACATACAAGCAGTGCAGGTTTACTGTGAAGTAAATCTAGGTGAAGTTGAAACGACCCTTATAACGCTTCTACAAGATTAGCTGTGAACAGTTAGCGGTCGCCTATAAGCTAATTCTCTTGTGCATTGCTACAGTAAGGACTGTAGAAAAGCTGAACAATTTCGAGGAAGTATTTTGGAAGTTATTGACAATATTAGACGACTGACAAAAGTGATTTTCTCGCCACAGGAGAAACACTTTGTATAGCCAGACTCTACGCTACGGCTGACCCGGCTAGTGAAATAGGGAGACTTCAGATTGCTTTTGTGACACAACGCTACAGTATTATGGAGCAGTCTAATATGGCAGTTTGTTCTTCTAATACTATTACCGAAGAGAAGATGGAAGGCTAAAGGACTTAATGCAATTGGGACATATTTCAACGGAGTAAGATAGCAGCATGGAACTTCGCTAATTGCTATTCCATACAAGCGAACATGTGGTAAATAACCATCTACACCCATGTTTCGTGATTAAAGGCTGAATACTATCAAACAGCAATAGAAATGATTTCATACTTTCTGAATATGAATATTTCTTCGGAAATTTATACAAAAACTTCATGGCGATTTTCAACTGGAACTTCAGGGATTTTTCAAGAGAGGTCAGGGTTGTCCCGACTCACAAAGAAGATTATTGACGGAAGGATGTCGTTCGTCTTCGTGAAGCAGTTCGATTCTCCGATGGTGCTGTTTCTGGTTTTGAGGATGGAGCTCAGCTTTAACTTGGAAAAATGGATCCATCAACAGTCTTCTTTGGGGAATTTTCCTCTGGAACGTCAATCGGCAGATAAGGTAGTCGTGAACGTTTATTGTATTTGAGTTTCTTAGCAATATTTGAGCAACCATTTTTCCCATATTTTTGTCCTCATGTATTTTTGCCCGATATTCTTGTTTGAGATTCCTATTCTCAGTACACCTTGATGAGTTATGCCTTTTTCGACGTTTTATTAAGACATTGTTATGTCATGGGCATAGTTAAATGATTTTGAATCAGTTGAGACTGATATTTAGATTTTTCAGTAATTCGCTTATTTTTGTAGTCACGATTTGACTGTAAGTTAATGATTTTTATGGCAGATTTAAATTCAGACAGCGTGTCACTTTATTAAAGTAATTCTACCCCAGTTTAATTACTTTGACCAATTTTCTGTCATCATCAAGAAGGAAGAACATTTAAATGATTTTAGAGCGTTAAAATCCAGTACGTTGTCGACGATCTTGGAAATACTAGTCGTTATTTGAATTGATTGCAACACAGACATTTATCGTCAGTCATGAACGACCATTGCATCACAGGCAATTTTGTGAAAGATAAACATTAATTATGAATTATTGAATGCATTAAATTCGTGAAACTTGTGTTAGGTTTTTCTCATATAGAGATTTATATAATGATGTTTGCATTCCCCAGTCTAATTGGATTCTATTCGACTACTTTGCAGTTAGTCGCACTTTGTTTGATGATAGTATTTTTATACTACAATTCTTTGAAGATGTTAATCTTAAATTTTGATAGACCAGACAGGCGTATATACGCGTATTCACTATTAAATTTGTTTGTGATTGGCAAGTTTTTATTTCATTTCGATTCATGAATGAAATCCACGAAGTTTAAATGACAACAGTTTTGAAATTATTAATGATTATAAGAATTTTTAAGTGGAACTATGAATGTATAATCGATAGTGCAGCGGACATGTTGAAAGTCGCTGATGTATAATGCCCTTAAATAAATGAAGGAGATTCCCACAGTAATTAATAATGATAAAGATTGTGTTAGGGGAGATTTTTGTAAATGCTGTGGAAGATTTTGATGCCGTATATTTTAATATATGATGAATTTTGGGCTATTTTGAATGCAGTTTGTGCATTATTTTGTAAGCGAAGTATTTTCCGCTAGAGTGTATTGTCATAGTTCGTTGAAAATTAATCAAGTGAATTTACTGTTATAATTAACAAGAGTTTTGAAAGAATTTGAGATAAGGTTTTGAATGAAGATTACCGTCACAAATAATTAAAATTATTACAACCTTTATTAAACCAGATTGTGACATTTACATGTATAACTAACCTTCATTGGTCGATTATATTAAACACGATTATGAATTTACCAACCGGATAAAACATGTGGTTCAATGTATTTCTTAAATTAATTATTTAAATAATTTAAATGTTGATATTGTAAATAATAAATGTAAATATCTTTGCAATAATGTGGAACGAAAGTAATGTTAAAGGCGTGTTTAAAAATTTTGTAATTATCTTCGACAATATTATAAACAATTTCTAATTGTTATAAATAATTTATGTGATTTTGTTATAAACATTTAAGAGTGTGTTTTATACTCTAAACTATGCTGATTAAACATTTGGATGATAACTTAACAAGTTTAGGGAATGTTAAAATAATCCAGTGGGATGTGAGTTAAGCATTTGAAAGATTTGCGTCAATATGTATGAGTTGTCTTGTAGACATTTAAAGATTTAAAAGGAGCTGAATTCTTACGCAAGTGTGGCGTGACTAGGGAGCCCCATTTGACAGGTGTGAGCCAGGTTAAAGAGTAGACCAGCCGGCCAGACATCTGGTTATCAGCGGGTGATGTAGGTCGATACTCTGGCCTTGTGCCTATTAATACAAGTGCAATGTTTATTAAAAGAAACCAAATGCTCTATATATGTCGTACCCTGACTTCCTCATCCAATCCAAATGTGTTTTAAAATGTTACGTTATTTTGAGCTCATGGGAGCTAACATATTGTTTGATAACTTTGCAAGTCCTTTAGGAGGACGTAGTCAGATTGACATAGGCTACTGATAGCCACGTTTATTTTGTTGAGTTGTGAAAATCATACTCTTTATTTGAAAATAAAGCTCTTGTACAGTTCAAAGTTCTCGTCTTCGGTCTGGTTCATTTTTAAATGTCATGGTGAAGGTTATTGTGAGAGCATACTTTAAGGATCCTGTTGTCAACCCAATCCCCGAGATATTTATAAGAGGTAAGTAAAAGTAAGTATGAAACCCCGTCTATTTTGGTGTGTTCCACAATAATTTTTCTTGGTAACTTCTGTGTTCAAACCTCGGTAGTATCTGTCAGTGCCATTTTCATTGATGTAGCTGAGCTGGTGCGATTGATTGTTGGCAATCCGATTGAGGGGGCGGATATCTGACAGCCTACTATCCGGGTAAACGGGGACAGTACCATCCCGGCAGTTGCCCGAAGACGAAGTGGGAAACCACTGAAAACCACTTCGAGGATGGCTGAGGTGGTAATCGAACCCCCTCTACTCATTTGAGCCACCCGAGGCTGAGTAGACCCTGTTCCAATCCTCATATCACTTTTCAAATGTCGTTGCCCAGGACCTTCGGGGCGGCAGCTAACCATGCTGACCGCTACGCTACGGAGGCGACCAATTTTATTTTAACGCGAATTTAACTTAGTTTGTAAAAAGAATCGAGAAAACTCGCAAGTTTGCGCAATAACATTTAAACGTTTATTATAGCCGCGAGTATTCTACCAACACACCATCTTACAGAAAAAGCACAGGCAACAAATAAAGACAGACAAAAATTCTTTACAACAAAGAAATAGGTGGGCAGAGTGATCAAGCTCCTTGCCTCTGACCAATGCGGACCGGTTTCGATTGTTCGAAGGTGAATTGTTACGTCCTGTGGTTCGGAATGCACGTAACAAGCAGATTCCGTGACTCATGATAGTGTGATTGTTAGGTTCACTTCTTAATAAATCACATAGACTCCTCTAGAATGCATATTTTATTATTTGTTGTGGAAAGGTTCACAATTCACACGATACACACCATATTGATTTGACACTGAACTTCACTGATCTCAAAGACTATGTCAAAGATACTGCACTACACTCTTGTGCTTACTGCCAACACAACATTCTCCCACCTTGAGTTGTGGAAACAACTCAACAAAACAATAAAATAACATAACACATATATTTTCACAAAATAAATGAACACATAAATAAATAAGTCACTCAAAATATCTCTTTGGTTTAACCACCACTCTCCCACTACTGGTTTTGATGAGATCAGAAGTATTAGTAGATTGTTTTAGCCATTTTGGCCCTTCTCACCATCTCTGTTGAAGTAACTGTTTTGTGCTACATCCCCTTGATGCCAGGTCAGCCGGATTCATGGTTCCTGGAACATGCCGCCACTGCTCTATTCTGGACAGTCTTCGAATTTCTTGCACTCTGTTCCACACGAAGGTCCCCCAAGGTTCGTCTAACTTGATCCAGGACAACACAGTCGACGAGTCACTCCAATAATAAGTAATGATTTATTTTGCAGTTAATGCTGGCAGTACTGACGTCACTAGTCGAACCCCTATTGTAGCTGCTAATAATTCCAGGCGTGGTATGGTGATACTCTTCTTGGGTGCCACTCTTGTCTTGGCTTGTACAAATCGTAGCTCTATATTGTCAACCCTCTGTATTCGCAAGAATATAACTGCAGCATACGCAGTTTGACTGGCGTCGCAGAACACGTGAAGAGATATATCTTCAACCGACTGGACACTACCGATCAAGCATCTAGGAATCTTAATCTCAGACAGCTGAGGTAGTTCTGCCAACCACTTCATGAATCTTCTCTTTGTTGTTTCGTCTACTCTGGTGTCCCAACCCAAGTCAGTGGCCCATAGTTCTTGCAAGATTAATTTTGGACAGAGAAATACCGGACATGCGAAGCCAATAGGGTCAAACACCTTATGTGCAGCTCCTAGTATAGATCTTTTAGTGATTACATCATATTTGAAATCGTTAACATGAGTTAGATTCAGTTCAATGGTATCTTCTCCTTTATTCCAAATGAGCCCTAGCACATGAGTAAGATTTTCAGCTGTACCATCCTGAGAATACTCCCACCCTCGGAGATTGAAAGATGCCTTATCCATTATTATGCTTGCCTCTCGCATGAATGAATGAAGGTCATTTCTGTTGTTAACACTAATAGCACAGTTATCCACATAAAAACATTCTTCCAATCTTTCTATTGTTGAAGTTGAGTAGGAGCTATTATCGACTGTTTGTCTCTTCAACTCGTTCAAGTGGAGTTTGATGGTTGCCGACAATAGGAACGGAGAACATGCAAGTCCAAAGACAACTCTATTGTGACGGAACACTTCTACCTTCCCTGTACATTCCTCCTCCCACCAAAGGAATCTCAGAAAATCACGGTCTCTAGGATTGACACTTATTTGAAGAAATGCCTTTTCTACATCGGCCGTCACACCGATCTCATTTTCTCTGAACTTCAGTAGCGAACTAGGGATCAACTCTATGAAGTTAGGCCCTTTTTCAATACATTCGTTCAGAGATGGAGCGTTTCTCTGCTTCGCCGAGGCATCAAAAACAGGCCTGATCTTGGTGGTGCTGTTTTCTTTGAAGACAGGTCGGTGAGGTAGATAGTGTCCACTATTCTTCAGTTCTTCTTCAGGTACCCTCTCGATGATTCCTTGCTCCAACCAACTTCGTAAGACATTATCATACTCCTGATAATGTTGTTCAGCTTGTAGTTTCTTTGTAGTGATTTCTAATCTGTGCTGAGCAATTTCTCTGTTGTCAGGGAGAGGTGGATGTTGTTCACTCCAAGGCAGACACACTTCATATCTGTTATCTTCATTTAGTCGTGCAGTCTCAAGGAAGTTATTTCTAACACGCTCATTCCTCTCGACGATAGATTCTTTCACAACAGGGTCAGTAATTCCAAGAATTTCCAAGTCCCAGAGATCAGAAATTCTTGTGTGTTGGGAAAACAATGATGACACTAATAATGATGCCGAATCCCTTTGGGCCTTGTTAGCTATGACTTTTCCCATTAGTGTCCACCCTAGGGAAGTCTCCACCAAAACTAGGCCACATTTTAGTTGATGTTTCCTCCCAGTGAGCAGTTCACCCGCCTTATCGGCCCCAATCAGAATCTGCACAGGCCCTCGCTCTAGTACATCAGTTAAACATATTTTCAGATCCCTTATCTCCTCACTCCAAGAACCATTCTTAATATATGGGACATCTTCACAAATAATCTCTTGGCTTAAAACTTCCAGCTCCTTGGAATAGTTTCCCTCCAATCGCTTTAAACTAATTCTGTAACAGTCGTGTTTTGCTTCTCGAGAACGTACTCCACCAAACAAGGAATGTATTAATGTTTCCTTCCTGATTGACTGATACCCCATTTCTTCGGCTAGGTCACGTGCAATGTAGGATTTAGTAGACCCAGTATCAATGACAGCTCGTACAGTTTTTTGTTTACCCTTTCCTTTAACGACAACTGCCAGGGTTTGCAAGTACACCTCAGGAGAACAAGACACATTAGCTAAAGCCTTATCCACATTATTGCCATCCTGGTGAACCAAATTCCTGTCTCCCTCGTAATTCTGTTTGGACACACTTTCATTTTCTTTGTCACGGAGCTTATAACACATTAATACCACATGTTTACCACCACAAACAATGCACCTGACAATCGATTTACAAGCTCTACTTGCATGGCCCTTCTTTAAACAATTGAAGCAACAGTGTTTATCAGTTAAGATTTTTCTTTTCTCCCCTACAGTCATTTTTTGAGCTTTAATGCACTCTGGGCTCGAATGAGGTTTAAGACAAAAAACACACTCCTGTCTCTTAGAAACATCAGCAAACAAAGCAGAAGCAGTAGGTATAATTGGTTCGATGACATCCCTTGGTTTCTTGTCTCCCTTAATCTTAGATCCTTGGGATGTGCTAATACTAAACCCTTTCATAGCCAATGAAATTCTTTCTTCACTTACTACTTCATTTTGAAGAAAAGCCATGAGCTGCTGCAAACGATCTTTGGATACAGAATCACACCTGAAGGAAGTATTCCTCTGCCATGCTCTTAATAGGTCTTCTGGCAAAGATGATTCAATTAGGGGATACAGCATTGCAATACATTTTTCTGTAGTAACGCCTAAACTTTCCAGCGATCTGAGATGTGACTCTAGTTTATCATACAAGCTACTCAGTGTTGGCCTTTCTTTGGAATTGACTGCATTCGTCAATACTAGTTTGAGCAATTCACGAACATAAACTTCCACCTGCAAGTCCTCTCTACCAAATCGAGCTTGAAGACTCTCTATAGCTTTGTCATAATTCTCGGCAGTGGGTGGAAAACTAGTAACTAATTCATATGCTCTGGAACCTTCTGTCATAGCCTGAATTAAATATTGGAATTTATCTTCCTTCCCAATGTCCTCATCCTCGTTAATTTTACGGAACTGGCTCCAAAAATATAACCAATCAATTATTTCACCAGAAAATTTCTTAAATTCTATTCTTGGAAGTCTATATTTCTTTTTATCACAAACATTGTCATTCACTACACTTTGTGGAGGGGTAATGGAAACAACGGGATTCATAAAACGTGTTGCTTTTGTTCTACAGCTAAGGAATTTGTGTTTGTAATCATCAGCTGATTCACATTCCGTTTCTATTTCGTCATCCTCACACTCGTCGTCTATCATCTGTTGAAATATTAATCCATCTAAATTAGAGATATCATCATACTTTTCTTGAAGGATTTCAAGTTGCACTTGCACTTTTTCCGTTTCAGTTTGATCATCTTCTAACAACGCCATTAGTTGATTGTGTGAGCGCGTAAATAACCGCCGCTTTACGGTTCTTTCTTTAGAGAGTCTTTCCATCGTCTTTATTCACGGGAGCCTTTTACTATGAATGAGTCCTGTCACGGTCGCCATAAAATGTTAGGTTCACTTCTTAATAAATCACATAGACTCCTCTAGAATGCATATTTTATTATTTGTTGTGGAAAGGTTCACAATTCACACGATACACACCATATTGATTTGACACTGAACTTTACTGATCTCAAAGACTATGTCAAAGATACTGCACTACACTCTTGTGCTTACTGCCAACACAACAGTGATAAACGGTCACGTAAAATTCAGTGGCGTAGCCAGAGGGGGTGTTACTGGGGGTTAGAACCCTCCCAATGGAAAATCGGCATCGTTGTGATTTGTGTCTGTTTCACCACAGTAAGTTGTTGCCTTTCGGCCCGGCTCCACAGCTGAGGCTAGACACGTCTTCATAACAACGTATAACCACAGTCTAACTATACCAGCAATCCGCTCGGGGAGCACTGGACAGTCAGACTAGCGTTGCTTCCCCTACCACCACTACACTGTGGCAGCGAGGAGACGGACGATGTTCGGACCACGCTGACTACTGTCGACCAAAGTATTATGTGCACTCGAGTTTGAAGGTTGTTTGTGAAGTAACCAATAGACCTACATAAAATCCAATCACATCATCATTTTCGTCGTTCTATTTTACGTTAGTTCATGTAGGTTTGGAATTTTTAATTTATATTTTAATATTTTTTATCGCAGTTGGAACACAAAATGTGCCCGTTTTTAAGCGTGTTTCAACCATGCGTCACATTTAAGAATTATTATCTCAAAACCCCGTCATCAGATCGAATGCAAATTTTAACACAATATACATTGGAATGTTATATAACTGGTATATTAATTTCAAAATTTTGTGTGTCCAAGAAACAAAGTTGTTATCATTTTTATAAGGTAACTTTTTCTCGGCTCGGGGTGGTTGGAAAATATAGCTCTTGGTCGCGTTGTAATCCTTATACATCAAGAAGTTATGCTGTATGACTGTGAAATACGTAAATTAATTCACTTATTTTATATCGGTTTGTATTTGTTCGTGGAAATAAGGCATGATTCACCAGCCAGCCGCTTCGGGGTAAGCTGTACAGCGTTGCTGAGATGGAGCCCATCACTGCCGAGCGAGGCGAGGTCGTATTTCCCCGTTCCAACTGCGATAAAAAATATTAAAATATAAACTAAAAATTCCAAAACTACATGAACTAACGTAAAATAGAACGACGAAAATGATGATGTGATTCGATTTTATGTAGGTCTATTGGTTACTTCACAAACAACCTTCAAACTCGAGTGCACATAATACTTTGGTCGACACTAGATACGTACGTACAGTCGTGCGGCCGACGGCTCTTGTGGGATTGTTGACATATTAATAGGACTGTTTTGCCATAACAAATATACCGCATATACAAATCGGATGGTACTCCGATGTATGGAATGTGCAGGAAACGAACACAAGTGTTCAGTAAAGAATATTGTGATTTATTCCAAACTGAATTGTGAACATATTAGAGTGGAAAATTCAACAACAAATTGTGTTCTTTTATCATTTTAAATGATCTTGTCGACTTCATCGTTATGCTTTGGTCTACCGTTATGCGTTACGGTTACGTAGAGGAAATGTACTAAGTTTGCATTTGAGCTATGACGTCATCATGTCGTTCAGTACATATGCACCGAGTCTGAGTTTACTCCTGGACTATGGCATTATGCGATACGGAGACGGAGAGCGCGTGACGTCATGCAGCAGAGTGCACCTCCCGCTCTCCGTTCCCCGCGCGTAAAGCCTAAGTTAATGGGTAATGGAGTCTGTTGAATGAGTCCTGGGGCTTCGAGCGAATGGGGTTTCGAGCTTAGTCTAGTCTTTCAGACTGACTGTATCTATTTAACACTTTACATCTCTGTTGCACACTAAACATTTGATATGCCCTTTATAAGCTGTACAGAAAAATGAAATTTCCCATTCTGCTATAAAGACTGCTGCTTCACCACTCCCCTTTTTGTATGCTGTTCAGTCATGACCACTGCGAAACTGATTTACTTACACGCTGTCAACAAAGCGCATTGGACTCGACTAGCGACTGATGGAACGGCTGCACACTTCAGCGTGCTCAGCCAACCAAGCTCCTCCCACCACTTCTGAAGCTACCTTCCACCAAAGCGCTCGGAGCACAGGCTTAGAGCGCGACCGGAGCGCTGTCTGGATGGCCCTGATCAACATAGTTGCAAAGCCTGGCCCTTATTTTTCTACCGCGGTGCGTCGCGCGACTATAATGCTCTCACACAGTCAGCAATCATGTACCGACTGCGCTTTGTTGGTGAATGCTATTGTTGCTCGATTTACAAGAGCAGATGTCCAGTGCAGCGGCTTCGGGGGCTTAGTTGGTAGCATGCTGAGCTTCTATGCCCGAGATTGCGAGTTCAAACCCGGCCGAAGGTGTCGGATTTTTTAGAGCGTAAAAAATCCCTCAGTAGTCCTCCCTTCGGAGGGGAAGTAAAGCCGTTGGTCCCATGTCTTAAATTTATGGAATGAAAAAGAACCTTACACTAACTACACAATTTATGGAAGGAAAAATGTGTAGGTTAGTTTTTTTTTTTAGTCGTTCACCCTCCAGGTTGGTGGAAACCCACGGACTCAGCGAGGGAACTCACCACTACCGCCTCTACGGGCAGTGTCCTAGAGCTGGGAACATCGAATCGGAAGGGATACAACTGGTGAGGTGGGATTGGCACCTCGCCCAGGCGGCCTCGCCTGTAAAGCGAACAGGGGCCTCATGAGGGAAGGTAAGGGATGGTGTGGATGGATAGGCAAGGAAGAGGGAAGGAGGCGGCCGTGGCCTTGAAGAAGGTACCATCCCGGCATTTGCCCGAAGACGAAGTGGGAAACCACGGAAAACCACTTCGAGGATGGCTGAGGGGGAATCGAACCCCCTCTACTCATTTGGGCCAACCGAGGCTAAGTAGACCCCGTTCCAGTCCTCGTACCAGTTTTCAAATTTCGTGGCAGAGCTGGGAATCGAACCCAGGACCTCCGGGGTGGCAGCTAACCATGCTGACCGCTACGCTACGGAGGCGACAGGTTAATTTGATAACGCTCTATTAGTTCCAACGTTCACCACCAGGTGCTGACTGCGATGGCATTTGGTAACCGCGTCCGCAGCTAGGTATCGTGGATAGTAGCATTTGGTGGCAAAAGTAAAAACTACTTGAAAAAATTAATCGTCTACAGTCCTTCTATCTGAATCACAGATAACACACACTAATACAGCCATCACAATTAACACCGGTTATCAGACAAATTCTACACACACCCAAAGTACACGGGGCTACATGAACGCGTTGTCGCAGCCCCTAAACTAAGGAACCAACCAACCAAGATGTGCAGAGCAATAAACAGATCAAATATAAAAAGTCATATTTTAGTGTTGCAAAATCGCTTTTCAGTTGGTCAATACGAGTGTACGGTACCCAATTAGATTAGGCGGGGAGTGACAATTTATCTCCTAGCGCCCGAAATAAAAATATATGAATTGTTTACACACTTAATAATTATTGTATTATGAATTACAGAGTAGGGAAATTAATTGTTACTCCTCGCCCAATCGAATTGGGTGTATTCGAGTTGACCGACTGGTAAGTCATTCCGTTAATAAGGACTGTTCAAATAACAAGACGACACCCGAGTTTCCAAAGGGCCATAAAGGTAAGACCTGAGCTATGGATTTTAGGCTAGTATTATAAAGCTTGTCGCCTCCGTAGCGTAGCGGTCAGCGTGGTTAGCTGCCGCCCCGGAGGTCCTGGCTCTGCCACGAAATTTGAAAAGTGGTATGAGGACTGGAACGGGGTCTACTCAGCCTCGGGTGGTCCAAATGAATAGAGGGGGTTCGATTCCCACCTCAGCCCTCCTCGAAGTGGTTTTCCGTGGTTTCTCACTTCGTCTTCAGGCAAATGCCGAAGGCCATGGCCACCTCCTCCCCTCTTCCTAGCCTATCCATCCTAACCTTCCAATCCCTTCCCTCATGAGGCCCCTGTTCGCTTTGCAGGTGAGGCCGCCTGGGCGAGGTGCTGATCACACCTCACCAGTTGTATCCACTCCGACCAGATGTTCCCAGCTCTAGGACATTGCCTGAAAAGGCGGCAGGGGTGAGTTCCCTCGCTGAGTCCGTGGGAGCCACCACCCTGGAGGTTAAACTCGATTTTAAAAAAAGTTATAAAGCTTTTCAAACAAACAACGGAACTAGTTCTTTAGGCTAACTGGTTATAAATCAATAATAATGTTATTGATTTACGTCCATTTTAACTACTGCGGCTTTTAGAGACGCCTGAGTGCCAGAATTTTGTCCCAAGGGGGATCATTAACGTGCCTGTAAATCTACAGACACGGCTCCCTTGCATTTACGCACCCTCAAACGCCAACTGACTGCACCAGGATTAGATCCTGCAACCTTGGGAACAGCGTAGTCGTTAGCATGCTGAAATGCTACGCCCAAGATTGCGGGTTCAAACCCGGCCAAAGTCGTCGGATTTTTAAGAGCGTTAAAATCCTTCAGTATGCCTTGCTTTGGAGGGGAAGTAAAGCCGGCGGGCCCATGTCATTGATTTATGGCATCTAAAAGAACCTACCACTACAATGGTAGTGTGTAGCCAAAATGCGTGGGCAATTTGTAGGCAATTTGGTTAGAAACGCTCTATCAAGTTCCAACGTTCACCTCTGGGTGTCAGTGACATTGGCGTCTGGTAGCCAAAGTTGGAACTAATTGAAATTGGGGAGCTTACGGACGTTTAGTTGAAATGCCCTGCTATAGCCATTGGCTGCAATTCAAATACATGTATAAATAATATCATTAAAACTACAGAACAGGAGACCAAGCCGTCGTAACTTTCAACAAGGTATATTACTGAAAATATAGTATTTATGATTGACAAACCTTTCAAAATTGACATTGTATTATATTGTCAAATTCAGGAATGAAAGGTTTCAAAATCACAGAAAAAATACGCAGTACTTACAATTGAGCCATTTAAGACCTTAAGATCTTTTTATACTATTCGTTTCACAAATCACACCGGTATTTTTCTAATAATTATAATGTTACTCAATTTTACGTAAGAACTAGCGTTTGATATGGTTAAGAATTTGATATACCATAGCTATTTACAATTATACCCATACTAGTAACCCGCCCCGGCTTCGCCCGGTATCTTTAACGGTTTACGCTGAGTAAGCTTGAAAGGCGTAGGACGGCAGGTCTCAGACGCAATTCAGAAAAGCCGAGGTGAACAGCGAAATTGGTAATGACTCCCGGAATATCAAATAAGGTATGAAAATCATGAAAATAACATACCGTATATTAGCTAAGTGCAAGTGTAAGATCCACGTTCCCCACAACCGAAGAATTACTGTTAATAGTTATCTAGGCATACTTTTAGCTTTGGGTTGGTTAGTTAGTTATTGTTGTTGTGAGAGGTGGAACAGCGATGTCATCTGTCCTATTTTTGAGCAAGGGGCGCGAACTAAAATATTCGGCAAGACAAACATGGCTGCCATCGTTGATTAAGAAATAAACTCATATTTACTGTATGCATACGGTATTAATGTAGATTTCTAAAGGATTTACTTATGTCCTCAATAATACGAAACAAGGTACGGTATGAGATTCATAATTATATTAACGTAGGCCTACATTCTGCGAGTACAAAAGAGCTGTGAGTGATGTGTCCTCTACTATTAATGCAAGATATCGCCTCAAATAGTATTATTAAAATCATTTTCAATAAGCTGAAGGCTAGGAATTTTCCTTTGTATGCGAAAAGTGCCCCCGACTGTATCTTGTACAAGCACAGCATCGCCATTGCTAATTCACAATAGTGGGTAGCCTACTGTATTTGGAAACTAACATATAAAGCTATAGACTTTAGGTATACAACTTACCCCTTATTTTCCTTATAATCCCTGCATGGTTGATACAATAAAATATGAACTGCAAGGACAAACGCGACAAGCACAAGTATTTTAACTTTCAACGGCAACATCATCTTGTCTCGTCTTGGCAAACTGCTGTTTTGGACTCAAGGAGAAGTTAAACAAGGTACGTCATGAGATGCATAATATTGACTCAACAATAGTATTCTGTGAATAACATTACGTAATGAAGTTACATTTGCAGTTCATATAACCTCAAAACAACAATAATATACTGAATAGGCTTCACGAGAGACTTCTTTTTACTTCTTTTTTCTGTAGTATTAATAACGATATTTCTGCTAAAATATTGTTGAATCAGTTGAATGAATGTGCGGATTCCATCGATTTAACCAGTAATGGAAATAGTATTCCAACCTCTTTGGCTTCAACTCCATAAGACACTTTGGCAATAAAAATCAGGACGCCAAATGCACTGCCAGGTAGATCGCATCCATCCCTCGAAATGTTATTGGCTTCGGCGGAGAAAATTATAGAGATAATTCATTGAACCAAGACCAACTACTATCCTCAGACCTTAATGTAGAAAAAACATGGCGGCGATGGTTGCCCTACCAATAGCTAAGATCATGTATTCGGGGTTGTAACAGTTCGTGTAAATGATTATTATTACTCACCTAAGAGCATAAAATATATCACAAGACGAGACCAGATTCCGAAGAAATATGCATCAATAATTTAGACTTACCTGAATTAATTTATCTATATAGTGCTGGCCTCGAATTATAGGTTTCTTCGTCTTCACCCAAGGGGCAGCTACAATAGTCTCACTGTTTCTGTGGTTGAATAAGAAACTTTTTGGCGAGTTATCACGATTTGTATTTATGTTCAGTAATTATAGAATAATATTATTGGCAAAAAATCAAACAGATTCTGAAGTAGGAGAGAAGAAAGTACCCGGTTACTGAAATGCTGTCCCAGCACATGCAGAGTATTTGTGTACACAATCGGAATGAGAATAGTTGCCTGAATTAATCGAACCAACGCCATAGAGATACAATTCAATTAAGACCTCTCGTGGAATTGCCTAAAATCTCGGGTAAAATATCACACCGAATTAGTTGATTGAAATATGCAAAGTAGTCGTCGTGTGAATATCAGAACATAATTATGGAGAATATTACACACAAGCGACACGATAATATGTTACCATCTAACCTATTAAACATTCGCTGTTACCGTTTGGAATAGTTGTACGCTGGAAATACTTGATTTAGTAAAGTACTATAGGTTGGAAAGCACCATCTCCCTCTTACGGAATTATCGCGGCACACCATCTCGCAATATAAGTACATAATTGGCAAGGTACTCACAGCACATAATTACACACATCATAATAAAAAATAACTTGCAAGCTGTAAGAATCACAAAAGTATGAATAATGACGGAACACAATGAGTTCACTGTTTGGCACAGGGGAATATCTTCCTTAACCAATAAAACAGAAGTTCACTGTATTATTTGGTGTGTATACAAGGCAGTGTAGAACATCTGCCAGACTGGTAATGATTTACGGAGGCACGTATTGTTGAGCGTTCAAGATAACGACAACGGTTTGGTCTAGCCGTAGATGCTCATTGCGTTTTCCCTTTTGTACTTAAGTTCGACACAACTGACGTGTATTATTATATTGTCACTAACTAGCAAATCATTGCGGTGTATATTCTTGAGACACTTCTATTATGCTTTAGTCTTACGTATTTCAACATCCGAAGTAAATGACACAATGCCATCGGTTGACTGAACAATTATCACACAAACGAACCAGTCCATATTAAGTGTATTATCACATATTTACATACGACTGCAATACATTAACGCGAACTGGACTTTACAGACATACAGAAGACACTAAAAATTACAGATGAGCGACAGTTTATCCCAACTTTCATCAAACGAAGCTAATCAAAGCTAAATAGTGTATCCCAGCAACGAATGTAAACAAACAATATGCCGGGGCTTCAGTATACGCCATTTTCACACTTTCGAGACCTGCATTAAGGTCTGAGTATTGTAGTTGGTCTTGATTGAACTGTAGGTATCCTACTACGAGATAATCAAATATCGTTGTCCGTTTCTGCTTTATTGTACAGTATCTTATGGCATTGCCAATTTCATATTTATTAAAGGAAATGCGCACAAACGTACAGAAAGCAAATATAATAGCTAATCAAATATTCTTTCTGTTTACACGAGTTTTGCGTAATCACTGATCGTTTATGTTCGCGGGTCCGCCTCGTTGCGTAGTGGCTAGCATTCTTAGCTGTTACCGCGGAGCCCCGGGTTCGATTCCCGACTCTGCCAATAAATTTAATTCTGGTCTGAGGGCTGGAACTGAGTACACTCAGCCCTGTGAGGCAAAAAATGAAAAGAGACAGGTTCGATTCCTACCTCAGCCATCCTAGGTTTACCGTGGTTTCCCACTTCTACTCCAGGCAAATGCCGGGATGGTACCTCAGTTAAGACCACGGTCGCATCCCAAATTCTACCTCAATTACGAATACACACACTAGTACAGAGAAGTTATCACAGGTTATCACACAAATTCTACACACACCAAACTACACGGGGTTGATGACCAAGTTGTTCCAAGTCCCTAAAATGAATTAAATACAACAGTTCTTTGAGAGGTGTCAGTTGTAACTCTTCAGTCGGTCAACACAAATTTGCCCAATGACTGGGTGGGGTACAATGTATACAATATATGAATAATATAGTACATTATGCAACGAGCCTATAATGGCAATACTTAAGACACGAGTATGTTTATAAAACGAGCGAAGCGAGTTTTATCATTTCCATACGAGTGTCTTAATTACCATTATAGGCGAGTTTCATACGACTGTTTATGTTCGACGATAATTATAACTTTATTGTATGTTTTAACATATACTGTATATTCATACATATCTGTGGGATTCGTTCACTTCAGTTAGTGGGTCAAAGAACTTCGGAAGCAGAGACCATATACTTTGCTTGCCAATGCTATTGTTTACAGCCTGCATGATGTCTAGTGCCGATCAGAACTAGCATTCACTAATATTGTCACCGAAGTCGTATGAAAGCAATGCGCTGTGTAGAAATTGTAGTTGGGGATATTAAGGTACAGTGCTATTTTTTGTCTTATATTCGCCAGTTCATTTACACGAACATATGGGACGGTGCACTTTCCATGTCGGTAATTTATGTTGAAGGATGCTGTGTTGCTAACTTCTGGACGTAGATTCATAAATTTCTTGCATATGTCATAGTATTTTCTTGTTACCGTAAAGGTTCGTGCTGATTTTGTCTTTGTATTTGGGATTGTAACTACAATGGTTGATCGGATATACAATTTGAACTTTCAAATCATGTAATTTATGTTCGACATGTTGGATTTTGAGCGCATGCGCGAAGCTATCCTTACCTAATTGGGCAATGAATGAGCTCTGATTGGCTGGAGAAACTGGTTCATAATGAAGAATAGTACTATAATGACCCTCATTATGATACGGTTTTATGACATTTATGACATTTACATTTCGACATCGTCGAACATAAAGTAAATAACACTTCTGGAAATAATTACAAGAATTACTTATGATCACTATTATAATGGGGCAATTTTAGGATTACACGTTTCGAACTTCAAGCGGTCATCATCAGATCCTGAGGTTGAGGATTAAATTTATATACAAACTATCAACCCACCCCGGCTTCGCCCGTTATCTTTAACGGTTTACCCAGCGTAAGCTTAAAAGGTGCACGGACGGCAGGTCCCAGACGCACTTCAGAAAAGCCGAGGTGAATAGTGAAACTCCAAACACATATACTCTTCTCTGAAGTCTTAACTCGACACGACTCGACAGTTTGATGCTGGCCGAAGCTGTTTTTTTTAGCGTATGGCTTTTTTAGTGCTGGGAGTGTCCAAGGACATGTTCGGCTCGCCATTTTCGTAGCTGCTTCGAGGCGGACACCCAATGGGTGAGCTACAAGTTCCGTCGCGTGTGGAGTGTTGTCTGGGGAGGAAAGTTTGAATGTAAGGACGAGGTGTTGGAAGGTAGTGGCTGTGGCCTATAGTTAGGGACCAACCCCGGCATTTGCCTGGAAGGAAGATGGGACACAACAGAAGACCATCTTCAAGGTTGCCGGCGGGGGGATTCGAACCTCCTCGCCTCCCGGATGTGAGCGACTGACAGCAGTCATGCCGTAACGACCACGGCTTACTCACCCGGTGAAGCTGGGGTGATAGGCTTGGTCGCTAGCTCGTAAAATCGCTCAGAAGCTCCACTGAATGGAGATTGATGGAAGAAATGAAAACGTAAATACACTTGTAGTGGGCGATGTATTAAGGATAGAGATATGCTATCGCGGTACAACGTTTCGTGCTGAACAATTCTTACACTCGTAGTATATAGATATTTAACGGTTTACCCAGCGTAAGCTTAAAGGTGCATGGACGACAGGATTCTCTTCGACTCGATTCACTAAAATCATTACTGATCGGCTTCCTTTGATTATAAATGAATGTTTGTTTACAGAAACCTTCCTCGAGAAATCCTTTACAGAATGGTGAAAACCGCATTAAAATCCATCCAGTGATTCTCGAGATTACCCGTAACATTCAAGAAGAGGGGATTTTGGTTTATACTATGCAGAGATATTATCTAAAGGTGCCTGTACACCAGAGAGTTATTTTCATAGAGCAAGGCCAGCTAGCCCGCTCTAGCTAAACCGAGTGCGTGTACACTGTAGAGTAATTTTCCCTAGGTAGAGAATTCGTAGAGCGGAGATAGACAAATCTACCTAGAGCACTCTCTGAACCTGTGTACACTGTCAAACGTAAATGCACTAGGTAGAGCAGCGCTAAAAATTTATGAGAGCAGTGTGAGTCTAGTTTCTTTTGCGCTGTGTTGTGAAGTTAAAATGTCTTCAACAGAGCGTTTAGCATCTGTGGTGGTTGTGTGTGCCTTGTTAAAAAAGAAAACTATGAGGAGGAAAAAAAAAAGGTTGTGGGTGAGGAATTGGATATCGAAAAGAGAATACGAGAGAATGCACGCTAAATTATTGCAAGAGTTATGTTCAGAAGATTCTGAAGCTTACAAGAACTTTTTAAGAATGAGCAAAAATGACTATGATTATATTGTGGCCAAAATTACCCCCCCCCCCCCCCAGATCAGCATAGTGCTTCCCTTGGCTTCTGCTATCACCCGAAATGACTGTGCTTTCAAATTAATTCTGTCTCGGTATTCTTTCAGAGTACAATTCCAAGTTTCTGGATGGGCTTCAACGTGTTCAATTAATGTTATTGTTTTTTCGCGACTCCACACAAATTCAGCCATATTCAAACACTATAATAATAAACAAATAACCACAACAATCCTCCACTGACTCTACGTATAGCACTTTCCAATATTCAACCGGACGAATAGAGATAGACTGGTCTATCTAAGGCACCAAAATACTGTTTACACCGTAGAGTCGGCCATCTTGATCTAGAGCCTAGAGCAGTCTCCGCTAGGGCACTCTACCACCTGTGTACACTGGAGAGGAGCTTAGAGCGACGCTCTAGCTAGCGCAAAAGCTCTCCCGTGTTCAGCCGCCTTTAACAATGTATGAGTAATGAACTATGAAATGTATCTCACACATATACAGGGTCTTTCATATAAAGTAAGAACGCCACGCGACGGTTTTGTTATTCGGTGCTGCGGTGACCTTGGCCGAGCTTAAGGTGCGCCGTGGCCCCCTGCTTTAAGCGCGTGTACAATCCTATATGAAAAATTATCTTATAAAAGATGCTGGAAGGGTCGTCCTTCCTGGGTTATACAGGCATTGTATCTGGTAACCACATTCTGACTGACGCGAGTGAGTTCTGCCACTGTAATGTTTCTGATCTTTTATTTTATGTATTTTATTGAACACTGAGCCAGTAGTGTCAAACTTATTTTCAATTACATGAATCTGTGCCAGTAAAGGTGGCACGTCATCAGAAAATTTCTGAACAAATGCATCACGTACCCGCCGAGCCGACTCGTACTAAAAATAAGTTTTACATACAAAAATACGATGTTGTAATGAAATCTGTCTCATGTTAACATCTGAGATTCAGACTGGCGACTGAACACCTGCACAATTATTGCAAGGTCAAGTATGCGCGCGCTTTCAATACTATAGCAGGGGGCCGTGGCGCGCCACAAGCTCAGCCAAGGCCACCGCAGCAACGGATAACAAATCTGCCGCTCATCGTTCTTACTTTATATGAAAGACACTGTAAATTAGGAAAAAGACCTGAAGAGTGGGCAAACCGCAACTAAAAAGAAATAATTAAAATAGCTGTTCAGCCTTAAAATACACATAATTTACGAACATAAGTGATTTCTCAAAATACTAATAGATTCTTTAAGGACTGTTACTGATATGGTGTTAATGGTGGCATTGGAGACCAGAACGTTTCTACACGTTGCAGCAAAAAGAGAAGGCATTATTTCCCCGCCACTAATAACCCAACAAATGTCTATTTCTTGAAGGCAGTATTTTTCCTTGTAGAAAGGGACGTGTTTGGGAATCGGTTACCTCTTCTTATTGGCAAGCATAGTTTTGAGCGGGATGAACATTTCAAATTCTTAGGAGTCAAGATTGATGAACAGAATCATAGAGAAGTGAAAATTTAAGTTAGAATACAGAATGTTAACAAAGTATACTACTGTCTGCAGATTTTATTGGGATCCAATTTTTTGACGAGAAATACAAAACTGAAAACTGAAAATATACAATACCATCATTAAGCTAGTTCTAACCTATGGTGCAGAATCATGGAGTTTAAAACAAAGATACAGTCAGTCTGAGAGACTAGACTTTATATCATTTCAAATGACGCATGCTACACATGTTAGAAAGGCTCAGGAGGGCTTCTCAACAGACTCAATTACCCATTATCTTAGGCTTCCCGTGCACTCTGCTGCATGACGTCACGCACTCGCCGTCTCCGTTCGCATAACGCCAGATCCCAGGAGTAAACTCAGACTCGGTGCATATGCCCTGAACAACATGATGACGTCACACACGTTGTAACCGTGACGCATAACGGTAGACCTAAGCACAACGATGAAGTCGACAAGATCATTTGAAATGACAAAAACAGGAAGAACACCAGTTGCAGGTTTTCGAAAATAACGTATATAGGAAAATGTTTGGACCATTTTTTAACTCTGCATCTCAAAGCTGGAAAAAATGATCAAATAAAGACATGCACTCACTATCACATCATTAACTCTAGAAGACTTCAATGGGCTGTTCATTTACTAAGGATGGGAGGAGATATCATGGTTTTATAAATATTTAAAGAAGAACCAAGAGGAAAAAGGCCAGCAGGAAAACCACGAAGCTCCTTGAAGAATGAAATCTCCAAACTTTCTCGACATCTGAATGTGGACAACTGGCAAGATCTCTCTCAAAACAGAGTTCAGTGGAGGTATTTTATGAGGTCGGCGCGGGATCTTCGTGTCCCATAGAAGCCTTCTGAGTGAGTGAGAAAGGAACTGTAGGCTCATAAATTTCCTTCTTTTTGTTGTACACCGCCCAGCCATTGGGTGAATTCGTGATGACCGACTGATGAGTTAGAAATGACAGTTGATATAGGCAACACTGAAAGAATGCCTTCAAAACTTTACATTTCTTTGAGAGGTGGTAAGAAAGAAAGAAAGAAAGAATGAATGAAAGAAAGAAAGAAAGAAAGAAGTACTGCCAGTAGCAGGGCACAGGGAAGCTGGTTCATTAAGCTCTTTAATCTCTTTATTAAACTGACATGGACCACAAGTCCCTTATCCCACCGCAATGTGGCGATCAAATCTCTTGTATACCGCAGTTATTTAACTACAGGATGTATTTGGTTTCCGGCATTACAAAATATAAGGGACTTTCCTTCGGATTAATGTCTGGCATTCAGGACAGTAAAGAGCGATCACGGGCCCTAGGACAGAGATTTCTGTGCCCCTCCAGTTTTGTTCAGCGTAAGACATGATTTTGGAAGTAGTAAGCTGGCTTTCTTTCTTTTAACCCATAAAATAATCCATGGAATTTAATATATTGAATATCCGTTGACTTGGTTTTCATCTACTGGTTGGTTCCTTAGTTTAGGGATTGCGACAACGCAGTCATGTAGCCCTGTGTAGGCTACTTTGGGTGTGTGTAGAATTTGTCTGATAACCGGTGTTAGTTGTGATGACTGTATTAGTGTGTGTTATCTGTGATTCTGGTAAGGACTGAAGACGATCAATTTTCAAGTAGTTCCTACTTTTGCTAGCAAATGCTACCGTCCACGATACCTAGGTGCGAACTTGGCTACTAGATGCCATCGCAACCAGCACCTGGTGACGAACGTTGGAACTAATATAGCGTTATCACATCCAACCTTCAAATTTTAGCTTAATACAATTGTAGTTAGTGGAAGGTTTTTTACATGCCATAAATCTGTGACATGGGCTCACCGACTTTAGGCATACTGAGGGATTCTTAACGCTCTTAAAAAATCCGACGACTTCGGCCGGGTTTGATACCGTGATCTTGGACATGGCAGCTCAGCATGCTACCGACTACGCCACCGATGCCGCCGTTTTCAGCTAGTCAGCCACTCGTCCTTATAGGCTTGGTTGGTTGGTTCCTTAGTTTGAGGGCTGCGACAACGCGGTCAGGTAGCCCCGTGTACTTTGGGTGTGTGTAGAATTTGTCTGATAACCGGTGTTAGTTGTGATGACTGTATTAGTGTGTGTTATCTGTGATTCTGGTAAGGACTGAAGACGATCAATTTTCAAGTAGTTCCTACTTTCGCTACAAAATGCTACCGTCCACGACACCTAGCTGTTAACTTCACTACTACTAGATGCCATCGCAACAAGCGCCCGGTGACGAACGTTGGAACTTAAGAGCATTAATAAAACAAATTTTGCTTCACACAAGTTTAGTTAGTGGAAGGTTCTTTTACATGCCATAAATCTATGACATGGGTCAGCCGGCTTTACTTCCCCTCCGAAGGAAGGCATACTGAGGGACTTTTAACGCTCTTTAAAAAATTCGACCTCGTCGACTGGATTTGAACCCGTGACCTTGGGCATAGACGCTCAGCATGCTACCGACTACGCCACCGAAGCCTCCTTCTTATAGGCTGTCTCACACTGATTGTAAGCAAATTTTCAGTATAATAAATAATATCGTATGGTCTCGGTGCCGGGTGCAAGCTTGACACCCAATGGGTAGCTTGCATGTCGAATTTCGTTGTTCATTGAAGCACTATGAAAGTCAAGGAGGTTAGATATCTAAGCTCCTTGAACACTATAGCGCTTTCTAGTAGAGAAATGAGGAACTTTGCGTTGGCGGAAACTCCCGAGATTAATTTTGCCATTATGAACACGGCCTACTGAATTCAAATGAGTTCTTTGACATGCCAACATCGTATGACGTGGTGTCGCAATTTTTGCCGCCTTTCAGGAGCGAATCTGCAAGCTTGGGGTTAGTAGACCGACACGTTAACCACTCACCGACCGTACGCTTATTAATAATTGACTAGCATTACCTGTCGCGTCTTCGCCCGCGAATATTCTAGTTGTAAAGAGTACACTTAGCAAAATCTCAATCATGAATGCTATGACTAATTTATCCTTGGTATGAATAATCAGACTTATCAATTCAGCTACTGGAGCAGTGGTTAGGGCTTTGTCATTCCTTCATAGGTATATCAGAGCGAAGTTAGTTTTCTGGGAATATCACAGACACTGTTAATTTAAGGGCCTTTAAATGTGGTTTTCGGAGACCCTTTATAGTCGGGTGAAAATGATCTTTCGTACCACACTCACACGTGAAAATTGCGTGAAAAAATTCTAGAGTGGTCCTTGACCCCCTTAAGCGCATTATACTGTATGTATTGATGAATTTTGCAGCTTAATTTGGTTCAGTGATAACCTTATAACCGTCTGGAAACGTTCACAGCAATGTAATAATTGGAATTGCATTGCGTCTTACAGAAATAGATGGAGCGGCTTCGGTGGCGTAGTCGGTAGCATGCTGCGCTTCTATGCCAAAGATAGCGGGTTCAAACCCGGCCGAAGCCGTCGGATTTTTAAGAGCGTTAAAAATCCCTCAGTATGCTTTCCTTCGGAGGGGAAGTAAAGCCGGCGGTCCCATGTCATAGATTTATGGCATGTTAAAAAACTTTCCACTAATTACACCTGTGTGAAACTAAATTGTATAGGTTAAGAATGTAAACAACGCTCTTAGGTTGCTACGTTCGTTGCCAAGAGCCGACTGCGGTGACGTCTAGTAGCTAAGTTCTGAACTAGGCCTAGTAGTCGTTGACGGTGGCGTTTGGCGGCAAAAGTAGGAACTATTTGAAAAATTCAAAGTTGCAGTTCTTACTTGAATTAAAAAACATATACACACACTAATACAGTCATCACAATTAACACCGGTTATCAGACAGATTCTACACACACCCAAAGTACACGGGGCTACATGACTGCGTTGTCGCAGACCCTAAACTAAGGAACCAACCAACCAACCAGAAATAGATCGACCTGTGAGATTCTGTTACAATGGTTACCGTGTTGCATTCTTTCATTATTTCATTGTGAATATACATGTTTTAAGGTATTTATTTAATTGTGAGGCATTTAAAGAGTAAGTGAGTGCGTTTGGCTTACGCATTCGGTTATGCTGAACCTGATGTACCCCATATGTGTAGGTTGGTGTTAATGGGACCTTATTTTCGGTACAAAACTGGAATGGGACCTTAGCAGAATAATTTAGGGAGGGATATTACAACAATTCAGTTGGCCAACACAATGTAATACCAATTCCTCGGACAAGCGAAACATAACCTGAAAATAATGTGATTATGATATACGAGGGTGGATTGAAAAGTGTTTTCCCCTATTTTATTTTAGCCCCTCCCCCCCAAAAAAAAGAAAAGAAAAAATCATACAGGTAATATTACAATTATACGCGTAGGCCTTCACCGACAGTAGTGGCTACGCTGACTAACGCGCAGCATTAGGTCATGGGGTCAAGCTCTCTGCTGACTCGGTAGACGCGTGGGTTCGAGCCCCACAGTCGGCCGTCCTTGAAATGGTTTTCCGTGGTTTCCCCATTTTCAACACCAGGCAAATGCTGGGACGGTACCTTCTGACAGGCCACGGCCGCTTCCTTCCACATCCTTGCCCAGTTTCATTCACCATCATTCATTTCATCTCTCATTAACTCCTCTCATGAGGTTGGCGTCAGGAAGGGCATCCGGCCGTAAAAACCATCGCCACAAAGACTTCCATCGCATCTCATCCCCGACCCCGTTGGAAAACGGGAATAATAAGGGGTAGACATACATACATACGCGTAGGCCTACTGTTCTACGTACCTTGCACTATTTTTCCAAATAGTCTTCATATTTGTTCAGGCATATGTCCCATCGCAGCACTAAATTTGAAATGCCTCTGTGATAGAATTCAGCCGGCTAACTGTAGAACCATCGTCGGGCTGCTGTCTTGGCACCACCGTTGCACGTGAATCGCTGTCCTGCCAGCAACTTCTTATGTGGACCAATAACGTGGAAATCACTAGGGGTGTCCGGCTCCGTGGCTAAATGGTTAGCGCGCTAGGCTTTGGCCCAAAGTGCCCCGGGTTCGATTCCCGGCCGAGCCATCAGGTAGATTAATCTCCTGGGGTTAATTCCCGTGAGTTCCGCCCCTTAAAACAACAATAACTAACTAACTAACTTAATTACCATGGCTCGGGGACTGGGTGTATGTGCCGTCTTCATCATCACATTATCCTCATTACGACGCGCAGGTCGCCCACGGGCGTCAACTAGAAAGACCTGCACTCGGCCTCTCCGGGGGCCTCACGATCATCATCATCACTAGGGGCGAGGTCCGGACTGGAAGGTGGGTGGTCCAGATTCCCCCAGTGAAATAACCGGAGCTTGTTGGCGATTCTGATTGCCACATGCAGTCTCGCATTGTCATGGTCCGTAAAAAACTGTGGACTATGTATCCTTATGATAGGTAGGCCTTTTTTTTTAAGGATCGTTCCAGGATGAAGACCGATTGGACGTCCTAGGAAAAGGTGGTTAGACCAGATTAAAGAAGGCCTTGAGAAGAGAGGAGAATCATGGGATGCCCTAGAGAGAGAGAGAGAGAGAGAGAGAGACGAAACGTACCAGGACCGTAATAAATGGAGGCAAATCGTTCTAAAACATCCTACCGGCTCGCTGGAAGGAATTCCAGAAGATAAGGTTCGGATCGTTAGGACCTACAGAAACGGGAAATATGCAGGCAAATATGCCCTTAAAATACTGAAATATGGTCGAAATAGGTACAACATGACCTAATATATTTACATGCCTTCTAAAACCACGTTTTATAATAGTGAAATATTATTTTTATTATTAATTCTACATTCAAACCTAAAAACATATATTGTTACGGCTGCGAGGTTGCTTCATCACCTCGCCGCGTGATTCATAGCCCGTCCCGGGCTACTCCCTGCCTCTGTGTTAACTAGCGGTTTGCGCAACGAGAAGACAGGCAGTGACCAAGAGACCGTCTCAAACCTTCGCGGCCCACCCGGTAATGGACTTCTCGAGTAACTGTGAACCCTGGTCTGCTCTGGAAACATCCATTGAGTCACCAGCCCCGCTATATAAAGCGACCTGGCCAGCGAGGGACGGACTGAGTTTTGAGGAGTGTGTTTATACCTGTGCGATTACGGTGACGTGTGAATTGCGAAACAGTGTGTAGTATTCAAGAACAGTGAGTGACAGACTGTGGCTTGTGAACTTGAGGAAGAGTTGTGGTTATTTCTAGCGAGGACGGGTCTAATTAGTGCAGGATTAGCTGCTTGAGAAGTGAAAGGGGTGAGTGTTCTCCGCAAGGAGCAAACTTGAGTAAGACTGCTAATTGTTTCTGTGTGTTTATTGTTGTTGTATATTTTTGACCTGCAATAAAACTAATATTTCTTTAAAGGACCATTTGTGTTGTGCTTTACCTTCTGTGGTCCAATTAACGAACGTGCCACAGGGAGGTAGCACGTAACAATATGTTAAAATCTACGCTGATTTTATGAATAGGCTTACGATAAAAATGTTTTCCTCAAATTTTTATCGCAGTATGTTTCAAGAGACTCAAGGAAAGCAGCATATTCTTCACCTTTTCTCGCGTTAAAAACTGCGACACAAATCACATTTCCTGTAAAAGAGAAAGAAAATGCCATAAGTTAAAAATATTACCAAGTTTAGTTACAGTTAAATATTTTCTGATATTCTGCAACAATATTGGCAATTTTTTACATTTTTAGTGCCACTGACGCACAGAAACCTTGCAGCGGCCAGCGGACACCATATTTTATGTCCACCACCTATCCCTAAAATATCACCAAAATAAGACCTTAAAACATTAATATTGACTAAAGACATCTACAATAAGAGATCGATATCCTTAAACGCCAAAATTAGACATTACTGCACTGTTATTCGACCAGAGGCTCTGTATGCGGCTGAGACTCTAATAATGAATAAGAAAGGTCTAATGCAACAACTAGAGGCTAAAGAAAGGAAGATTTTAAGGTAAATCCTGGGTCCCATCAAAGAAAGCAGCGAGTACAGAAGGCGTCACAACCACGAATTATACAAGCAAGCGGAGAAGATCAGTGACACGATTCGAAAAAGAAGAATTGCCTTTTATAGTCACGTGACACGAATGAGTCCTGGCAGGATATCAAAACGGATATTGATGTACTTTCAAGATAAGAAAACCAAAGGGGCATGGTTCACGGAAGTTGAGAAAGATCTACATGAAATGGAAATTTCCCCTAAAGATATCCAGGAGCGTGTTCCACTTCAGGAAAAACTATGTACGCACAAAGGTTTCCAGGAAAAGTCGGAGCTGAAGACAGGGAAAGCGTGGTCCCAAGCGAGAAAAGAACAACACCGGAGACGAATGCGGGAACACTGGGCGGTAGTTAGAGCTCGGAAGAAGAGGCAGTTGAACTGACGTGGTCCCTAGTTGGCCGAATCGAAGAAAGAAGAAGAAGATTGATGAAATATGACAATAAATATGAAAATGACCAAAATATCCATTTATATGCTCTATGTTGTTGTTTGAGTCTTCAGTCTTTCGACTGGTTTAATGCAGCTCTCCATGCTTCCCTGTCCTAAGCTAATAGTTTCATCTCTACATAGCTACCACACCCTACATCCGAGGCAATCTGTTTAACATATTCTAACCTTGGTCTACCCCTACTGTTCTCATCCTCGACCCTTCCTTCCATAACTAAGCTTGCTATTCCTGGGTGTCTTAGTATGTGTCCTACCAACCTATCTCTTCTCTTCATTAGCAGTCACCAGAAACATCTATCCTCTCCAGCTCGTCTTAATACCTATTCATTTGTAAGACTATCTACCCATCTGATCTTCATCATTCTCCTGTAACAACACATTTCAAACGCTTCAATTCTTTTCTTTTCTGCTGCTGCAATAGTCCAAGTTTCACTTCCATAGAGCGCCACGCTTAAGACAAAGGCTTTCAAAATGCCTTCCTATTACCTAAATCTATATTCGATGTCAACAGATTCCTTTTCTTTGCTCTATAAAATCCCCCTAAAAAGAATAAGGAACATTGAACTCCTGCTTAATTACAGTTTTACTCGAGGAAAAAAAAAAAGACATTTCCTAAACATCTGAACCGTATTGATGATGATGATGATGATGTATATGGCAACACTGAAAAATGGATTCAACATTTTTTAATGTCACCCTAGAATTTATCTCGATATTTTGTTATCTACTGTGTATAGTAACTATGCACGCATCTTTGGTGCTCTATGAGGCTGAGTTAAATGGTATCTTCACGTGTGGTTGGTTCCAGGTCAAGCTTACCATCTTGTCTGTCATATAACCACTTTATCAATCCTGGCAAGCTCGCTCGCTGCTCATGACTGCCAAGAACTAACAAAAACTAGAACTCCCAATTAAACGTTTAAACGTGTTCTTACTAACCGCGTTTCGTAAAACGTTTATGTAATGCATTAAGGGTTTTGGTCCTTTGGTCGTAGCACGCTGCGTCCAACCAAAGTTTTACTTTCCTCTGGTATCTTTGTGTTGTTGCTTTCTTGAGGAAATACTCTATGTTTCCGGTTGCTTGTGTTTCGTATTTTCCTTTCTCGGATGTCCTCGATTATTGATTGAATTCCCTGTTACGATTCTCTTAATTTCTGTATGGTATAAGCTACCGTACTATTAGTTTCCTGGATACTTTGGTAGACTGTTTTATAATTTTATTCGCTGTTTTTTGTTCCGTTTCGATTATTGTTATGACTGGTATCAGGGGCGTATATAGAGTTTTATTTTGGCGAGTGGGAGGCGTCCGGGCTTTTGGGGGCATACATACCCCCCAAAGAAATGGGGATCTGGTGTTCCTCCCCTGGAAACGTTTGTATCATTTGGTGCAAAATGATGAGTTTTAAGGCTATCTGGCATCACTTTTCAACCAATTCGTGGTAATTTCTTATGTTTTGTTAATGTCGAACACAACTAAGACAATGTTATGTTACTTTTTATTAATACAGTCATTTTGCTCACTTCATAGTATTTGGGTAGAAAGAATGAACATTACTGTTTTGATTCCGGGCACATAGCTTACCGTAAACATGGGTTACTTTGTCCCTTGGGGTGTTACTTTGGCTCACCATGAAAAAAAAAAAATGTTTATAAAAATTCTCTTGCACAATACAGAGTGAATTCCTGCCACATCCAGTAGATATAGTCTGGGACAGCTTAAATGAGTTACTAGATCAAGACAGGGTAGGCAACATTAACAGCCGTCCCCTATGCCTACGTAAATGTTGGTTTATGGTTGCATTTCTTGAAGGTAAGTTGTTTTCAGATGCGAGCACATTGTCGCCAACCCTGCTTAAAATCCCGCGATCTCCAAAGATCATAATACCAGTAAAATTCCGTACCACACAGTTGCCGACATGTTTCTGGCAATAACTCCCAGAATGCATTTTTCACAAAGTCAGCCAACGTTATAATTACGACTGTAACTAATGACTTATTACTTAAATAATTTCACAGTTTTCTTTGGAAATTCAAGTCTAATGAAGTTGTAACAAGTTGTACAAGGTAAGTACTAGTAATATACATCGATTAAAACAGTTTATACAGTTATTATAGACTCTTGATATGTGTGTGTCAAATCCACTTGTCTGAGATGTTTCGAAGCTTTTATTTAATTAATTTTTGGATAAATTCTTAATTAGATTTCATCATGACGCCTAAAAAATACGAGAACAAGATTGGAGATGGATTGGAGTAACTCTACAAAGATCACTACAATTTAAGTAAGTAAGCCTAGACCTACACAATTTAAAGTACAGAGTTATTTAATCGTTGTTTTATTTATTTTTATATTCAGTCAGAGCACAAATAACGTAATAAAAAACCTTAATGGTCTGTGGAAATTTTGAAATAGTCTTCCGACTGCATTTTCCGTATAGGCCTAATTCAAACATAACCTAAAATATAGCCTATGTAAGTTCTCTCTCGGGAATGTATTATTAGGTCCTATTCGCCTTCTAAGATAGTAATGTATATTATTCTCGACTTCCAAATGCCGTCAGCCTTAATATTATAATACATTGCAAATGTAACTCTTTAAGCTCGGAAGTAGGCCTAGTCTATGATTCGCACTCGGTTGGTGGTAGTGAATGTATTGGTGATTATTTATGAAGCTTATAACTTATGTACTTGGCTACTGACCTATAGCCTACTTAGTAGTAGGCAGATAAAATATTTATATTAGGCCTATTTTTATTTGTTTCAGTCATGGTTGCGACAGAGTAGTGTGATGCCCTTCAACGAACTTCAAGGGTTGTGCAACATGAATCAGTCATCATTCTGAAGAGCCATATACTCACATGTGCATGGTATATGTACTGCGCTAGAGTCACATATGCAAATTTTCAGAGAATACCAACAATATCTCATAGCTCTCTTTTAGTTTTCGACATACCGTAAGTTACTGCGCCACTGAATGTCTGGGTGATAATTACTGATGTACTAATGTTGGGTGAGACAAAGTCATTGTTCGCTACTTGGTTAGATGACACGGTTTGGGCGAAGCCACTGGTTGCAATAAGTTATAAATATTGGTCGCAGCTATAGCCTACTTGTATTATTAATTCTGAATGAAAGTAGAAAGTAGCTTATACACCTGCATCGGACATGATTGTGACTGTATGCTGTGATGGCTGCGCTAGATTTAGTAGCACACAGGTAAAGATATTTGTAGGCTATACATTATACGGAAATAGAAAACTAAAAATTTCATAGATCTCGTAGGCCTATACTACACAGCTTGGACATTGGACGTGAATAATCAAATAAAAGGCAAAACCATTGGTCTGGATAAAGATTATTGATGCTTGACTACCCCCACTGTGCATGACAAAAACCGGGGGTGTTATATATTAGCTAACGCGCCCCGCGTTACCTCAATTTTTCATATTAAAGCATTGTTGTTGTTTCTTATGGCTAGCCCAGAGTCCAATCCATCAGCTTTCTTGCATTCCAATAGAGTTGTATGAGGTTTCCTGAAGTTCTAGCAGTCACATCAAGTTTGTTGCAATGTGGCAGGTGCCCCTTATCCATTTTACTTCCAGGTTCGTGACAAAGTGTGCATTTTTCAGATCTCAGGATGTCCCAAATAGGATCACGACTTATATAGATGGAATTCCAGCTGAGTCTGCCATTTTCGCTGTTAATTATGCACAAGTACAGTATTGCCAATCCCACACTTATGGGACTACTTTGTATAAGCGCGGTACCATGAAACAAAATAGCGCCAAGTTTGAACCAGTTCGCAATGGATTGTGCAAGCTGTTTTTGTCTAAACCAATAATTGTTAATTCATTAGGCCATACAACCTCCCCTGGATTTTGTCACGCACAGTTGGGGTAGACACGCATCAATAATTTTCATCCAAACCCATGGTTTGTGCCTAGACCAATAACTTTTAGGCAGTGAGGCGCTGGTTTTTTCCCGATTAGTTCGAAACATGAAATTCTTGCGATCAGCGTTCATTACAGTGGTAAATACTGTTCTACATACAAAACAAACCTAACCTGGGGCTTATGCCAAGACCTCCTTGCTTGTAGTGCAATCGGTAATTTTCGTCCAGACAGTTGTCTAAACAAGTAGCGACCAATGGTTTCGTCCAGTCAGTCGTCTAACAAAGAAGAGCTCGTTTATTTCTTTTTCTCACATAATTACAACATTACATGTGTCGTCTAATTTAGGCCTATTTAGTATCGGATATGTTGGTAACTAATGACGTCAATGTGATCGCTCACTGCGGCAGTTTCACATACCAAATATGCTGTCGAACATGGCTGCGGTTGTTAAATATACAATAAATAAAAACACATGTTTAAGTGATTTAGCACATATATCCGGTGCAGAAGTGATCAAGGTTAGTAGTTACAATTGATAATGTCCCCCCCTCCCGCCAGAAGATGAAATAAGGTATGAAAATGATATATTATCAAAGTGAAAGCAAAAAGAAAAAGGAGTGATACATGGTACAGATTAATCTGAAATTTCACTACAGTATATGTCGTTTTATAAAAGGGCATAGCTGGTGGGTTACAGACAGCTAAGGAGAAAGCATCTATTAGGACATCACTTCCATAATTATTATTCATCATTACACAAGGTATTTAGGCTAAGTTAAGTATTCTACTTGGTTCATCACTCCTGAAGTGTTACCTCTATTACGTATGTCGTTTTGCCTTGAACATTTTTGGTTGAAGGCAGGCTATTATTTTATTTTAGAATGTGCACTGAAAATTTGATGTAATCAGCGTAACCGCAGCCTTCGTAAAGAGGTTTACGCAGGCCAGCGCGTATCCCATTTTTGAACAGCTGACTGCGGCTGACTGTAGCGTTGGAGATCTGCACCACTAGCGCTGGCCAACAGCGGGGCGCACTTGAACTCGGTCAGTGATAACACTATGTATTGTATTCGTCATGATAATGCTATTATTATGATCATGTAGAAATGAGTGGAAGTGTAGAGGACGTACCCATTCGCGACAACGCTGCCTCAGTTCAATTCCCTCTCATATATTCCACTCTCGCAATTTAAATAACTCAGCTCTCCACAGAAAATTGTTTTGTGTTGGTATCTTATAATTATAATTTTCAATATATTACTCCGTCGATAAAGCTTGCCTTTCAACGCCTCTACTTAACTCGTCAATTTCTCAGTGAATTCATTGAATTTTCAACAAGTGGCTTTTAATGTGCCGGTTGATGAGAGGTCAGGAGACTATTCTACCAACCATCTCGCGTTGTGCGGCTAGCATTTTTTGGCAGTTGGTCCAGGTTCAATTTCCAGCGCTGCCAAGAAATTATAATTTTGGTCTGAGGGATGGAACAAGGCACACTCAGCCTCATGAGGCAAAACTGAGAAAAGGAGGGTTCGATTCCTATCTTAGCCATCTTGGAAGTGGTTTCCACGGTTCTACTCCTGGCAAATGCCGGGATGGTTCCTAAATTAAGGCCATGGCCACCTCGTTCCCAATCCTCATCTGAATAATAAATGCACACACTAATCCAGCCATCACAATAACACAGGTTATCAGACAAATGCCACATGCCCAAGTACACAGATCTACATGACCATGATGTCACAAAGCCCCAAAATCAACCAACTGCTGCTTTCTACCATTCCAAGACGAAATCTTCGAGTTGCCATTAGTCTAATGCCCCTAAAATCCACGACTAGTTCGAATGGTTTTAGGCCTAAGCATTGGATCAACCATCCTCTTTGCATCTCAATAGGGATTTGCCAACAGGCTTTCAACAGCTTGTCTCAATTCTGCCTTCATATATGTAGGCCTATTGGCAACTCCAGCGGTAAAAATTAGAAACTTACCAAGTAGGGTACATTTGTCACGAGGTGACTGTTTGTATATGGTTTCTTGTATTCGTAAGCAGATCGAGGTAATTTCTTCGTGTCTTTATACATAAGTAATAAGTTTTACTCGTTGATGGAGTGTAAAATGAGTAAAAGCAAGGTATATTGCTCAGTTTACGGCTGTAAGTCGATGCATAAAAGAGGGCTGCGGATATAAGTTTTCATCACTTTCCAAAAGATGTAAATAGCAATAGCCAAAAGGTGACGATACCAAATAAATACGGGCAACAGGAGCGGGTTGGACCACTCACCACTACACTCACTGACGACAGGACGGGTTGTTCACTGTTTACGCCGAGCCAAGCCGTACGAAGACAGCTAGGCCTACACCAGCCGACTACAGCCAAGCTTCATCAGTCAGGTATCCTTCCCCCTCCCTAGTTCATTTCCAATTACCCTACCAATCGCCATCACCTCGCTCTGCGATATCCGAGCCATTCCACTACGAGTCATATAGGCCTAATTTGACTTCGCAGGGTAAATATCTACTCTGCAAGAACCTGCTACCAGTCCGATATTCTACACCAAACCCACCAGCTAACCATCTAAATCAAGCAATTCCTGTGTCCCCCGAGCTTTAATACAAGTTAAACTCATCCCTCCGCCCTACCAAGGAGCAAATAATTTCTACAGTCTATGGTACAGTGAGCAAACTCAAATATAGCTTTTAAAGTAACAGCGGCATGACTCGAACTGCTCAAAAACAGATACCAGCAGACAACCGATGCTTGATAATATGCAATTGACACATAAAATCCAGTGGAACACACAAATTAGATCACGTGTATCGCACAGTTATACATATATAGGCCTACAATCAAAAATAACACTGTCATTATTTTAGGGACCACATTTACTGATTATAACCGAAAAATAAAAAGTGTTCCATATCAAACGCGTGTTATTGAGTATTTTTACTCTATTTATCCAGACCGACCGCAGCGCCCCAAGTGTTAGTTTGAGTTGCCAATACATGCAAGAAATGAGTACGGTACTTATCAAAAATAAAGAAATAATAAGCTAATATGTACCCTACTATTATATTTCTCTCCTACTCCTAAATCCTTCTCTGAACACTCATCTTAAAAAAGAATGGTCTGCATTTTTTGGACTAATTATAAAAATATAGCCTATAAGAAGAACTGAACATGCTCATCTTTAGCTCCCTGGCGAAAATAATTGAGTAAGTATTAATGTTTCTGTTCTTATGCATTTTATATGATGCTTTAAAAATCAATCTAGAAGAGATAAATTAAGTTAACTTCACTACCATAATACTGCTTAAGAGTTACTGTCGAGGACTGATGACCAAGATGTCCCTAACTTGAGCAAGGACTCCTTCTCAACTTCATGTAAAACGTATTTTCGTAAAAGAGCCTTTACTTAGTTTGGATCATTTGCGATACGTGTTACATGGATGTGTGTGCTGACTTTTTGGTGTTAAATGATGTAAGTTGGCAACACCAAATGTGGCGGCCATGTTGGTTTTCTAGTAACTTATTTAAGGTGTAGCATAAGGAAGTCTCTATGATGTGTTAGTTGTTCTACGTTACCTCAACAGATGGCAGTGGCGTAAAGCACATGGCAGTGCAGTGAAACATAATTTGGCGGTCGAACAACTTCTATCACTGTAGCTGTAGGTGTTTGGTGTAAATCACTGATGAGTACATATTTTGATATGTTGAAGAATCAGCCCTAAGACTAAAATAATGAATTTCCAGTAGTAGTATGCTTTCTGTATTAATTACGTGTTTTTAAATATAACGGGTTACTTTGGCCCAAGCCAAGAAATGCTGGAAGTGGCCTGAGGGTGGGACACGTTGTTTTACCAATGGAATGACATCAAGAAGTTGATTTACACCCCAAAACGAGTCAGACGTGGCTGTTACACAGTTACACAGTAAATTCTTTCAATAGGACAATTAACAACCGGTAGCGTTGAAAAATGTGAACCTTTATTCATTATTTACTATTTACTATTGTTGTACCGATCAATAAATGATGTTTGACCTGTTTTCAGCAAATGTCGTGCCTAGATACGTTATTCTTCAGTCCTACTTTGTCCCAGACCCACAAAAGCAGCCTATAATGTACAGAAAGATGCATGGTCCAAAGTAACCCACAATAAGGTTAACATTGGCCCATTATTTCAAAAATTCACTATGCACTTCACTTGAAACAAAATTAGAAATAATCTTAGGAATGTACCCTAGTTCCCAATTTATCTATAAAAAATATTAAATACAAACAAAAAATATAGTAAGATCTAATTAATGAAGTTTAATGTCAAAAACTTCTTACTTTTGGGCCAAAATAACCCATGTTTACGGTAACTATCCCGTCCCTTATAGCCTCAATAACTGACTGTCTTCATTTACAACTTATTACACTATACGGTAATATAAAGTCAAGTTTTAATGAAGCATTACCAAATTGGTTTATAACTTCATCAGTTTTTAGTACCTGTCTCTCTGCATGAAATTCATAGCAATGCTAGACCGTTGAGTCCGTTTTCAGAAATATAACTTTTTATGTTTTCAACCTACTCAAACTCGGAAAACTCCATTTGGTGGTAGGCAAAACTACCAAAAGTTTAATAAGGGTATAAAAGTTAGGGAAAAAATCATTTGTCACATGCTTCGAGGGCACCTGTTGTTGTTCTTGGTAGGCACGAAGGCTCTGGAGGGTAATAATAGGTTACGTTATTATGAAAAATATCAGAGAAAACTGATTGTCCCGCTGTTTATATCGTTCAATCGGCGCCTTCCTTTGCAACGTTGCCATATGTCACTTAGTAACAATAGTAGATGGTAAGTATATTGCTATTTTTATTGTAATGCGCCCCTGACTGGTATGTGTTTTCTGAGGGAAGTGAGTGTTGATATGAGAGTCTCCTGTTTTGTCATCCCAACGTTATTTCCTTTTAGAAAGATCAGGTCTATTGTACTGCTGCCATTATGGGCATAGTAGGTTTTCAACTCAGGTTTGCTTATTACCTTCTTCCTCTAATGTATCGATTAGTATTATGGATCGTTGGTTGTTTGTGTAAAATCTGCAGCTTTATTGTTGTTGTTGCTGCCCTTTGAGAACTGCGTGGTTAAGGCATGGGACCATTATGTACGGGTTTTCGGGAGGTAAAGTACTTGGTGAGAAAACACTAATCGTTTGACACTTGGCAGACAAAAAAAAAAAAAAAACAACTGTACCTCGGATAGATACTAAAAAAAAAAGTCATTTTGTGATATTGGCTAGTTATCTTAAGTAATACAACTAATTCACAGATTTCCATGTATGATAAACAAATACAGCTAACGAATCAGGTGTTCTACAAAATGACCGCCGCTTATTCTCAGAGTGTTATCAATACTACAGTGACGTCACGTCAATACGACCTATAATAAGGAGTGAAATGTAATTCTCACTGTTCCCGCAGTGAATAGTGTGGGAACTTTTGCACTAACTTTTGCCTCGTTGCTTAGTGGCTAGCAATATTGGCTGTCACCGCGGAGGCCCGGGTTCGATTTCCACCTCAGCCATCCTGGATGTGGTTTTCCACTTTTACTGCGGGCAAATGCCGGAATGGTTTTTAAATTAAGGCCACGGCCGCTTACTTCCCAATCCTCACCTGAATTGCAAATACACAATATTAATACAGCCATCACAATAACACAGGTTATCAGACAAAATTACTCACTCACCCAAGTAGTTTACACGGGGCTAAATTACCACGATGTCCAAGCCCCTCACAACCAACACCATGGAGCCGGCACATTATTATTATGATTATTATTATTATTATTATTATTATTATCTAGTTTTTATGATCTAGTTTATATCCCTTAAAGAATGAAGGTGTTCGGTTAGATGGACCATGGAAGGTTGGAATCGAATACCGTGGCCGTTGAAGTCGGAAAGAACGATACTCGGTCAAGGATATCGGCCCAAAACGATGTTCAATTAAGCGGAAGCAATGTTATGCTTACCTCGGGGACCCATGGTCACCATTCACGGCTCGTAAGTCTAAAAGTCTTACGGAATATTTTGCACAGATACAGTAGTATAGTAGGCCTACTCGCCACCTTAACCTGCTTCAGTTAGATACGAATCACCGCTGAGAAATGATCTAAATGGAACGGTCATTTGAATGGGAAAAAAGAACTACAAGAATACAGTGCTCTATTTTCTAAAAATACCCTGGTAATCCAGGTCACAATCGAATCGCTTTAGACACAGCCTGCATGCCGATAGTACAGTTCCGCGTGTTATGCCGGAATTCAGTGAAGACGTTCCTGCATGAGGAAGTGTCTTGTATAGATGCATTTATGGATTCGAAGAAAAGCCGTACTGGGAATATAGAGACTATCAAGCCTCGGTAAGAAAAAGAATAGATAACTTCACATAAAAAGAGATTATATTTCGTAGGCTTGCTGAGCAGGGACTTTTGTTTGCTGGTAGTAAAAGTTAATTACTCTGTTTCATGATAAGCTTTTCTTAGCAGTTTCCTCCTTGGAGGCTTTGCTGTGTCGAGTCGCGGCCTTCTAAGTACAGTCGCGTGTAGCGTGCAACTCGAGGCGGACACAAGCCACAGCCTCCCGGATCTTCCCGTCACTCACGTAGCCATGAGAACGGATCGCTACGTAGCGCTCTTCACTTGTTTAAGAATTACTCACGCCATTTATTTCAACTCGACAAACTTCACTGAAGGTAAGTCTGGCCAAATTAATATCTTTGTCATTTTAACTTACATTCTGACCACATTATTCCTGTTTCTTTTAGCTATTTCATGTTTGTGCAATTCTTGTGGGCGAGAAAGTCTTCCGCTATGCCAAAAGTACTGCACCTAGCACATTGACTGAATTAACGTTTACATACTCCAGTAAGGAGAATTTATTCATGTTCTTGCTGTTGTTGCTTATTTTAGTGGCTGTAGCATCAAGGTCATCTAGCCCCGTATACTTGGGTCTGTGTGTGTGTAATTTGTCTGATAACCTGTGTTCTTGTGATAGCTGTATTAGTGTGTGTATTTGTAATTCAGACGAGGATTGGTACGCAGGTGGCCATGGCCTTAATTTAGGAACCATCCAGGTAGGCCTACTCGTCTGGAGTAGAAGTGGGAAACCACGGAAAACCACTTTCAGGATGGCTGATGTGGGAATCGAACCCAGCTTTTCTCAGTTTTGCCTCACGAGGCTGAGTGTACCCGGCTCCAGCCCTCACACCAGAATTAAATTCCTTGGCAGAACCGGGAATCGAACCCGGGCCTCTGCGATAACAGCCAATATTGCTAGCCACTACGCAACGAGGCGGACTGTCTGGAATTTGTGTGATAACCTGTGGTATTGTGATGGATTTAGTAGTGTGTGTATTTATTTGTAAATTCGGGGGATATAATTGGGAAGGAGGCAGCCGTGGCCTTAAGCTAGGAACCATCCCAGAATTTGCCTGGAGTATAAGGGGGGGGGGGGGGAATTATTTTAGTTTTATAGGCACACCTTGAATGTTAGTTATTGTTGTTTTAAGGGGCGGAACTACGAGGTCATCTGCCCCTACACCTTGAGTGTTTTAAGCCAATATCATAGGCGAATTAATTATTCTTATGATTTGACTACATCCCTATAGGCCTATAATATAAAAATGAAAGTTTGTCTTTTTTCTGAATTTCCACGGAAATTTGAGTTATTAACGCGTTTCAGACTGTTTTATGACATTGCGCGCATTTTTTTTGTCTCTCTGTCTGTGTACAATTTTGTACGAGCATCACTAGAGAACGGCTGGATGGATCAACGTACAATTTGATACAGTTATCCATCAGAAGCACGACGCCAATCGTTAACGTAACTCTTCTCTAGTACCTCTCATAAAAGGGGGCCTACCCCCTTAAAATACATGCTCGTACAAGGACGAGACAAAGATCATTTTCAGCCCCTCTGTGTCAGAAACAAAACTTATAAATCTAACTGTTTTAGGATGTCACTACTATAATCACTACAGAAATATAGGTTATGAGGGAAGTTTAACACCGATTACAAGGGACTGATGGCCAAGATGTCCCATGCCCCACGTGGTTTTTTTAATCTCTATATATAACACTCAATGTTTGTCTGTCTGTCTGTCTGTTATGTATACAAATCTACACCGTTTCACCGATCTGAACCAAAATTTGCATACTTACCCTCTATAACCCTGCGGGTAACCCTGTCCACTTTAAATTTCGGACAGACCATTCCATTCCCGGCATTTAAGCCCTTTGGCACAAATCTACACCGTTTCACCAATCTGAACCAAAATTTGTACCCTTTGGAGCCCTGTTGGTAACATTGCCTACTATAAATTTTCGACAAACCAATCCATTCCCTGAATTTAGGCCCTTTGGCACAAATCTACACCGTTTCACCGATCTGAACCAAAATTTGTATACTTACCCTTCCGAACCCTGCGGGTAACACTGTCCACTTTAAATTTCGGACAGACTACTCCATTCCCTGCATTTAGGCCGTTTGTCACAAATCTACACCGTTTCACCGATCAAAAACAAAATTTGTGTACTTACCGTTTGGAACCCCGCGGTTAACACTGTCCACGTTAAATTTCGGACAGACCACTCCATTCCCTTCATTTACTCCCTTTGGCACAAATCTACACCGTTTCAACGATCTGAACCAAAATGCGTATACTTTCCCTTTGGAACCCTTTGAGTAACACTGTCCACTTTAAATTTCGGATAGACCAATCCATTCTCTGTATTTAGGCCCTTTTGGTACAAATCTACAACGTATCACCCAACTGAACCAAATTTTACATAGCCTACTTACCCTTTGGAACCCGATGAGTAACACTGTCTACTTGAAATTTCGGACAGACCACTCTATTCCCTGCATTTAGGTCCTTAAGCACAAATCTACACAGTTTCACCTAATTGCACCGAATGTTTACATACTTACCCTTTGGAACCCTGGTGGTAACACTGTCCACTTTAAATTTCGGACAGATCATTTCATTCCCTGCATTTAGGCCCTTTAGCACACCGTTTCACCTAATTGCACCGAATTTTACATACTTACCCATTGAAACCCTGCTGGTAACACTATCTGCTTTATATTTTGGACAATCCTCTCCATTCCCAACATTTAGAAGAACAGATGAAAGGACCTTGAAAACCACGTTTTAAGGCCCTAGACCAGTGGTTCTGAACCCGTAGAAGTCTGCGGACCACTCAGCCTGAAACTGAATCATCTACGGACCACCCCTCCCCCCAATACACCTTATCAGTTGTAACCGATCCTCAATAACACTCATTTTAAAGATATTTCAGTTCTAACCCTGAGTCATCGCTGCGAATACATTCGGACGATTCTCGTTCAACGATCATCGTTTTCAAAATCCGCATTTATTGGCCACTTTTATATACGTGCTGGTGGACCCTCTTCTCTCCCGGACCTATCCCGAAGCACTCGCGGACCACCGGTTAAGAACCACTGCTCTAGACCCATTCATACCCGTAGTAGTGTAACTGTAAGAATATTTTAATGAGTATATTGTTGGCTGGCAATGCGGGCTGCATCACGTTGCCCCTACCAGTGTTCTGGTGCAGAATTGCGAAAATAGTTAAATATTGCACTGCTTATAAATTGCAGTCACGGGGAGTAATTAGTGCAAAAAGATTTCTTAGGCCCCTTAAAACAGTTATCATCATGAACATTATGCCTCGGTATAAGTGCGATGGTGTTGGTGCAATATGCGTTGGCGCTTTTAAATTTACTTTCATTTATTCCGATCCTTATCTTTGAGCGCTATGTGGCGATAAATGACACTAATGTTACGTCAGGAGTTCTGGACAGCCGAAGTTTTCCAAAGTGCTCTGATTATTTTCATACAGCGCTATGCGACAAAAGACGACACTATTGGTCTCTACTTTTCTAACAGCCAATGAGATATAGGCCCTAGGCAGTGTCTCTAATTTCACTTACTCCTCTTTCTAATAATATTTTTCAATTCATTTGTAAATTACATGTGTCAGTACTGTAGTTAGTAAATAGCCGTTTCCCTCTTCATTATTATCATTATCAGTACGGGAAAATGACCTTAATGTTACGTCCATTATACTGTACTACGTATACAGTATATACAGGGTCTTTCATATAAAATAAGAGCGCCAAGCGGCGGCTTTGTTAACCACGGCTGCGGTCACCTTGGCCGAGCTTGTGGAGCGCCAAGGCCCCCTGCTTTAAGCGTGTGTACAATCCTATATGATGCAGCGGCCTTGCTAGCGTGTGTACAATGCTGAAATCTTACTTTAGTTAGTTAGTTAGTTAGTTATTGTTGATGAAACCGAAACCCCTACTTGTGCTAATTTTGTGTGTGATTTATTCGGAGACCGTTCAAGATTCTCGCCAATGTCATCTAGCTCATCCTCTGTTAAAACTGTTCGTATACGGGCATGTTTTTTATTGATCACCGAGCCAGTAGTGTCAAACTTATTTGCAATTACGTGAATCTGTGCTAGTGAAGATGGCACTTCATCAGGAAATTGCTGAACAAATGCATCACGTACGCGCCGAGCCGACTCGTACTTAAAATAAGTTTTACATAAAAAATACGATGTTGCAATGATAACTGTCTCACCATGTTAGCACTTGAGGTTTAGACTGGCGACTGAGCACCTGCACGCTTATTGCAAGGTCAAGTTTGGTAATGTTAACCTCTTATTTTATACAGTCCATCAGAACTTGAAAAAAACAAAAACAAAAAAAACCAACACACACACACAGCCATCGTATGTTCTATGCGCGCGCTTTCAATATTATAGGGGTTTCGGTTTGATCAACAATAGCTAACTAACTAAAATAAGATTTCAGCATTGTACACACGCTAGCAAGGCCGCTGAATCATATAGGATTGTACACACGCTTAAAGCAGGGGGCCTTGGCGCGCCAAAAGCTCCGCCAAGGTGACCGCAGCTACGGTTAACAAAGCCGCCGCTTGGCGCTCTTATTTTATATGAAAGACCCTGTAAACACAAAGTTATATGTTTAATTCATTTTTTCTCTTAGTTTAAGTACCATGTGCCAGTTCTGTAGTAGTATGCATTTTCATACATAAAACAAATAAATCCACCGGGCGAAGCCGGGCACTACTGTTAGTATAATATAATCGCCTTTTAAATACAAATTTGCGAGGTAATTTCTTCTTCGTTCGTGTCACAAGCACCCATGTTAGGTAGATTTAATTAGAAAGCTACCTATTACAATGGGTACCTTGTTGGGACTTCTGGAAAACGTCGACACCTTCGCGTTTTACATCCTCCAGCCCCCAAACCACAGTCAGTTTAAAAGTTTATATATCACTGTCTAGTGGACACGATAACTACCGACGTTTTTGCACCAATCACTTTCAAATGTATACATAAAATATAACCATTCAAAATCTCGATCCAATTAGTTAATGGACAAAATCGGACTAAAGCGGTGGAAATGGGGGGTCATTTTCGAAAACGTAAAATGTCGCTATGGGCCTAACTTTCTTAGATGTGAACAAGAAGTTCCATGACGAACTAAAGAGCCTACTTTTCTTAAAATTAACATTCATGCCAATGATTAATCTACAGTATATGAACCTATCTAGAATAATGACGAAATTAAGTTGGTAATATCGAAATGTCTAATTAGTTCGAAATATACCTGGTATAATGTAGCCTAATAGAGCAATATAGTTGGCAGCCCTGGTGACTGAATATATTCTTAGTTCCATCTCTTAAGGTACAGAGTACAACATTTGATTGAAGTCCAATGGACGTTATATGGAGTTAGACATTGTATCTATCAGCACGCGTAAAGCATGTTGGCAACAATGTCATGCGTGTGCTGGTCAGAAATAATCTGAAATATTATGATATCTTGTTGTGTTTTTTTTGGATGACATCCATTTGTTAGTATAGAAGTTATACGTATTTTAAAATTGGAGCTATCAGCAGGCATAGAATCATGTTGGCAGCACTGACTTATATTAATTACTCCAAATTAATCTAGAATTACAGGTGCTATACGTGCGCATAGTTTAAAGCTGTCGGCTTGCATACTTTCTGATATATTGGTATTTGGATAAAAAAAATAGAGAGGGCAATTATTAACAGTTGGCAGCCCTGGTGGCTCTTAAGAATACGCTCAGTCATATCTGTTTATGTACATATATTACATGCACATTTTGGTTGGAATCCAATTGATAGTGTAGAAATTATATGCATTTAAAAATTGGACCTATCAGAAGGCTTAAAATTATTTTGGCTACGCTGTCATGTATGGCCTCCTGGAGATTAAACTGAAATAGTATTGTTTACATTTGTGCCAATTTTGGAATAGCTCCCATGCATACCTTCCAAGATATCCGACATGGAGCTCAAATGTCTAGTGCGTTTTTTCAGCAGTTGGTAGCACTGACATCATTTTCAAATATGGGCTTGAGATATTCCGGTATACATCTTTATTCATACTAAATTTGGTTTCGATTGCTGCAGCCGTTTAGGAGTTGATAGGACACACACACACACACACACACACACACACACACACACACACACACACACACACACACACACACACACACACACACACACACACACACACACACAGCCAGACAGATAGAAGGATAGACAGACAGACAGACAGACAGAAGGACAAACAGACACACATTTTCCCGGATCGATCTCCTAAGTCTACTTTTTCCTCATTTTTGCAAAATGTAAAAAGTAGGCTAAAAATCGAATCGGGGCTAACATCTTAGCCTATCATAGTAAATATTTTTGATAGCAGCAACCAATAACCAAAGGGGTGAAAAAATGGAGCTTAGCGAAAAAAAATCATACTTCCCTTAATATGCACAATATCAAAACGACTGGCTGCGTGGTCAGCGGTAACGTTCTCGCTTGCTGGGTCCAAGGTTTCAGGTATCCTGGCGCAGTCAGCTGGCATTTGATGGTGCGCAAATTCGAGGGAGCCGTGTTAGTAGATTTACTGGCACGTTAAAGATCCCCTTCGGAGCTAAATTCTGGTACCTTGGTTCTCTAAAAGCCGCAGGAGTTAAATGGGACGTAAAACCAAAAACATTATTATATATAATGCGTTTGGCCCTCTAAGGAGCACGTAGAACCATTAGTTAACATTGGTCTTCTTGTTCTTCTTATCTTCCCAAAACTTCCTCATCCTTTCGCTATGTGCCTGTCTTCTTTCTTGTGTCCATGCAGCTTTAAGTTTCAAATTCTGTCCCGTAGGGATCTTGGGTGGAAACTTATACGAATTTACTTTTTGTCTATATGCAGTCCGCGTCGTTGTCAGTGGGTCAATATTGATTTCACTGAGGTCCTTTTGGGTGTCTGCTAGCCAGCGTACTTTGGTTTGTCGGTTTCCATTGACTATGAGGAAGATTTTCTTGGTCAGTCGGGAGTTGTCCATTCGAGCTATATGTCCGTAGAATTTCATGCGTCTTTTACGTGCGAGTGAGGCGAATCGTTCAGTCCGTGAATACAGTTCGTCTGAGCTTTTCCTCATCCAGATACCGTCCTGAAGCTTTGGTCCAAAGATTTTTCTCAGTATTTGTCGTTCTATCTTCTCAATGTGTTTGATGTTGATGGTTAACGATGACGTCTCAATCGCATAGAGTGCCTCTGGGAGGATGACTGTGTAGTAGTGATGGAGTTTGGCTTTAGTGGAAAGTGATTTCTTGTTGTAAATATTCCAAGTGATTGTGTAAGCTTTGCGTAATTTTTCTGCACGAGTTTTGTTAGCCATTCTTTCGTTACCAGTGTTCCCGATAATTTCACCTAGGTACTTGAAGTGCTTAACTTGTGTGATGTCGCCATATTTGGTTGTAATTGATGCCAGGTTTGTGCTCTTGGAATCCATGTACTGTGTTTTCTCGTAAGAGATATGGAGGCCGGTTCTGATTGATACCTCATGAAGCTTCTCGATGGCATGTCTGGCTTCTTCTGGAGTCCGGGTAATTATTGCTAGGTCGTCAGCAAAGGCGAAGCATTTTATGTTGATTCGTTGTTCTTTTGTTCCCATACTTATTCCAGGTATTTCTTTCTCCCATGTTCTGATGATCTTATCTAGTACCAGGTTGAATAAGAGTGGGGACAACCCATCACCCTGTCTTACGCCTGTTCTAATGTGAAAAGGTTCGGACACTTCACCCATAAATTTAACTTTAGAAGTTGTATCTGTCAAGGTCTGTTGGATTAATGTAGTTGTTTTGTTGTCCACACCATATTCACGAAGTATATTAAACAGAGTTGCGCGGTCGATTGAATCATATGCTTTCTTAAAATCTACGAAGGTGACAACTGTGCGATTCGACTGGCGATGTTGGAGTACCATCTTGAGGTTCCAGATCTGTTCTGCACACGATCGACGCGGTCGAAATCCCGCCTGATATTCACCGATCATGTGCTCTGTCTGTTGCTCCAATCTGGTGAGGAGGGCACGTGAGAGTACCTTGTAGGCGATTATTATTATTATTATTATTATTATTATTATTTTATACAGTACATAATATAATACATTGCTGGTACATTACAGCATAACTATACAGGCTTCAGGGAACCAAAGTACAGTGTTACTGAAACAGCAACTTCTAAGTTTGAATGTCGCTACCCATGAACTTCCGAACGATTCTGGTTGTTGATAGAACTACTGCCTTCTGCATTAGTTTGTACAGTTGCGTATCCAGATCCAGTTCTTTAAGGCCTTGGAGCAAGGCACTTGGGATTACGCCCGTACTTGAGACAATAATAGGTATGGTCTTTACCCGTTCTACATGCCATTGTCTTTTGATTGGGTCGACCAACTCGCTGTATTTGCTGATCTTTTCTATGTGTTTTGACTGGAGATTCTTGTTGTTAGGAATCGCAACATCAATCAAGGTAGTTTGCTTGATTTTCTTGCTGATAACCACCAGATCCGGTCTGTTGTGTGATACCGATTGATCATTCAAAATAGTTAGGTCCAAATACAACTTGTATTCCTTGTTTTCAAGAACACACTCCGAATGATATTGGTGGTACGGAACTTGCTTTCCTTTTAGAAGCTGAAGCTTATCAGCCACTCCTGATGCAAGATTTTAGTAACTGCATCATGCCTTTGTTTGTGCTCCGTCCCTAGGAACTATCTACATGCAGATATAATATGCTGTATTGTTTCTGACTGTTGACAGCCGTAGCGGCACGTATTATCTGGTACAGCGGGATCTTTTACGATGAACTTGAGGTAGTTTCTTGTAGGGATGACTTGGTCTTGATTTGCCAGCACAAAACCTTCAATTTCTGGAAAGATCTGTCCTGAAGTGAGCCAGTAGTTCGACGCAGTTATATCAATATTTGCTTGACTCACCTCATTTGGATGTCTTCCGTGCAAAGGTTTTTCTTTCCATGCTTCCATCTTATGAAGGTCAGTAAGTAGGTGGTGTTGAATCTCTTGTTGACACAAGACCAGTGGCGTTGATCTGTCCGCCTCACTGATGGCTCTGTGAAGGACAGGATGATCTCGCATCTGCGTAGAAGTACCCCCTAAGGTTGTCTATCTGTCGTTTCATCTGGTTATCAATGTCAACGAACCCACGTTCACCTAGGCTTCTGGGTAGAGTAATTCGCTCTACTGAAGATCGTGGGTGGTGTTTCCTTCCTTTTGTGAGCATCGTTATCATTTTTCGCTCATGTCCTTCGATGTCCGTTTTACACTATTTGACTATTATCAATTAATACGATAAAATTGGTCCGGTCAGATCAAACCGGACCATTTTTATCATATTAATTGATAATTTATCTGATCAAACGGAACTAACATCATATTCCCATTCGGGAATATACATAACCTATTTGACTATGCCAAAGGAGTAGCTCAGCACAGGTACAGCATACCGTACGTGTTTACAGCTTTAACTAGGTTTTTGCTCTTCAAGTGCGCTTTTTGATTTGTTTTAATCTTTTGACAAATTCACAGGGCAGATCTTTCTTTATTGACACATGGTCAATATGCCTAGCTTGGTTTACTCCTTAGTATTTGTAGGTGTCTTCTGCCAACATAGCCTTAATATGCCGTCCATCTTCCAGCTCATACCCAGACTTCTGTACTTTTCCTCTCACCACCTTTAGAGTCCGACACTTGTCCAAACCAAATCCCATTTGTATGTCTCGTGAGATGCTTCAACTATGGTCAATAGTCCTCTATAAATCACCTAAAACCTTTGTTTGAAATAATTGTTGATATGACCCAACCTTAACGCCAAGAGATGAGCGAAATGTTTTCGGAATTAGAAGAAATATAATTGAAAACAATAATTATTCAGGATAAAAGCCTCCGTGGCTTAGGTGGCAGCACGCCGGCCTCTCACCGCTGGGTCCGTGGTTCAAATCCCGGTCACTCCATGTGAGATCTGTGCTGGACAAAACGGAGGCAGACAGGTTTTTCTCCGGGTACTCCGGTTTTCCCTGTCAACATTTCATTCCAGCAAAACTCTCCACTATCATTTCATTTCATCTGTCATTCATTTAATCATTGCCCCAGAGGAGTGCGTCAGGCCTCGGCAGCCGGCACAGTTCATATCCTCGCTGCTAGATGGGGGCTTCATTCATTCCATTCCTGACCCGGTCGGAGACTGGAAGCAGGCCGTGGATTTTCATTTTCAATTCAGGATAAAATGAGCAGGAGTAAGAATTACCTCAGACTTGGTGGATTTCAGGAAAACTTATAATTCAAAGTCAATCAACATAATCAGAGATACTGAAAGGAAGTTTGTAGTTTTACGTGACCGTTCATCTCACGATCATCAGCCACGGGACCTCGTTTTCACGTGGTATCCGAACCACAGGACACTGCATTCCACTTCGAAGATCTCACGTGTATTGACCGGGAATCGAACCCGGTCTACCTTAGTGAGAGAAAAACAGCTTGATCACAGCGCCACCACTTCCCCACTATTAGAGACAATTATAAGAACATGGGGGCTTCTTGTATGCAGTTCAAGTACTTGGGAAGCTTGCTGACAAAAGATGCTCAATGCACAAATGAAATTCGCGCCAGAATTGCCATTGCCAAAGCCGCATTCAACAAGAAGAGGACTCTGCTCACCGGAAAGTTGAGTTTAGAACTAAGGAAGAAATTGGTGAAGTGTTACATCTGGAGCATTGCACTGTACGGGGCAAAGACGTGGACAATGAGAAAAAGGAAAAGAAAATACTTAGAAAGTTTTGAAATGTGGTGCTGGAGGAGAATAGAGAAGATCAAGTGGACAGATCGGGTGACAAACGATGCAGTACTGAGAAGAGTAGGTGAGAATAAAACTTTTCTGAATACAATTCTTCAGAGGAAGGCCAACTGGATCGGGCACATACTTAGACATGAGGAGCTCATACACGACGTCATTGAAGGTAAGATCAAAGGAACGACAGGACGGGGAAGAAGAAGAATCCAGCATTTGGATGATATGAAAGATAGAAAGAGTTACAGCAGACTGAAGAAAGAAGCTGAAAACCGGGAACGTTGGCATCAGAAATTCTCTGTACGAAGACATGGACCTGCCACTAGGCAGAATACTGTATAATATATAATAATAAATCCCCCCCAGGGGCTCACATCTAGTGGGACGTGGGTTGGCGACCACAGGGTCCCAGCTGAGTCCGGCATTGCTTCCACTTACTTGTGCCGGGCTCCTCTCCGTCTTCTTTCATGTCGACCTCACTTGGTCAACTCTTGTTCTCTTCCGACCCCGATGGTATTAGGGTATCCTAGGCCTTGGGAGTCTCTTCCTTTTCCGCCTTAATTGGCCCTTGTCTCATCTTTTCTGATACCCTCCTTCTGCGAGGGGTCAGCCGTCATGTTATCTCCTGCCTTGTGCTCAGGGCCCTCAAGGAGGCAGGGTGTATGTAACCCCATCACTTCTGCTGCACCCTGGATATTGCTACACCCTCAGGGGCTCACGGCTGGTGAGTTCGGGAGTTGGCGACCCCGAGGGATTCCTGAGCTGGGTCCTGTTTTCCCCGTTTTATCCATTACCTCTGGGGCGGGCCCTCTCCTATCTCACACTTTCCTATCTGCCTTTCATGGCTCTCCTTCCTTCTAAGTCCCTCAATCCGCAATCATCGAGGGTTGAGGGCAGTTCTTTTCCTCGTGTCCTACATTTGCCTTATTCTCCTTTTATTTTCCATTTCTTCTTCTAGTATACAAGTTAGTAGTTAGTTTTAGTTATAGTTTACATTTCATTACCTTCCTCACGATAGTTTCTGAGGTGTATACATTTTCTGTATTATTATTATTATTATTATTGGAGTCGCCTCCGTGGTGTAGTGGTCAGCGTGCTTAGCTGCCACCCCGGAGGTCCAAGATTCGATTTCCGGCTCTTCCACGAAATTTGAAAAGTGGTATGGGGACTGGAACGGGGTATTCTCAGCCTCAGTTGGTCCAAATGAGTAGAGGGGGTTCTATTCCCACCTCAGCCATCCTCGAAGTGGTTGTGGTTTCCCACTTCGTCTCCGGGAAAATGACGGGATTGATTGATTGATTGATTTTATATTCACGGCTACACTTAGAGCTTAAGAGCTCCGGTACCTAACGTAAGGCCACGGCCGCGTCCTTCCCTCTTCCTTGCCTATCCCTCCCAATCTTCCCATCCCTCATAAGGCCCCTGTTCGCTTTGCAGGTGAGGGCGCCTGGGCGAGGTGCTTGTCCCACCTTCCCAGTTGTATCCCCCGACCCGATGTTTCATGCTCCAAGACAATGCCCTGGAGGCGGTAATGAGTCCGAGGGAAAAGCCAACCGTGGAGGGTAAACCGACTAAAATTATTATTATTATTATTATTATTATTATTATTATTATTATTATTATAAAATTCATGCGACGAACAGATGGCTATACAAAATGGGATTATAAGCGAAATGAAGATGTGCTGAAGAAATTGAAGGCGAAACTGTCATCATAGACGTCTATGATTAGCAGGAAAACTGGAAACGTCACGTGCAGAGGATGGATTCTGGAAGACTACGAAAGGAGATACTGCACTACCAACCCAGAGGAACGAGATCTGTAGGACGTGTGATGAAGCGATGGAAGGAAAATTCAAGACCATAACGGGACACTTAGCCCAATACTAGGAAGGGAGATGATGAAAGGTTATTATTATTATTATTATTATTATTATTATTATTATTATTATTATTATTGACGGATTAATGCTACAAAATATTCTAAACAACGTCGGACAACTCGTGTTCTATACACTAGTGTACCCATGTACAATATTTTATATTAGACATTCTGAATTCCTATTATAAACGTAACTCAAAGGGGCTTGCAAGTCTGGTTGGTTGGCTTCTTAGTTTAGGAGCTGTGATAACGCGGTCATGTAGCCCCGTGTACTTTGGGTGTGTGTAGAATTTGTCTGATAACCGGTGTTAATAATTGTGATGGCTGTATTAGTGTGTGTTATCTGTGATTCAGGTAAGGACTGCAGACGATCAATTTCAAGTAGTTCCTACTTTCGCTACTATATGCTACCGTCCACGACACCTAGCTGCGATCTTGGCTACTATATGCCATCGCAACCAGCACCTGTCAGCTAACTATGGAACTAATATAGCGTTAATCAAATCTAATCGACAAATTTTAGCTTCACACAAGTGTAGTTCTAGTGGAAGGTTCTCTTTCATGCCATTAATCTATGACATGGGTCTGGTGGCTTTACTTCCCCTCCAAAGGAAGACATACTGAGGGATTATTAACGCTCATAAAAAATCCGACGACTTCAGCCGTGTTTGAACCCGCGACCTTGGGCATAGAAGCTCAGTATGCTACTAACTACGCCACCGAAGTTGCCACTTACAAGTATGTGCAAACCAACATCCTTCAACTGTATTAATCATCTTTACGGAACGAGTAAAAAAAGAACCAGCTATAAATGAAGGTTTATGTAAGTTTAATTGGACTACCACATTAAGTTATCATACCAATCTAGAACTCAGACCACCTACAGCGATTCTTTATGGTTTGTTGGTAGCATTTTGGAGGCTCAACTGGTGAGTATACAATATCTAGCACGAAATAATAATAATATTATTAACAATAATATATATTTTCAAATATATAATAATAATAAATAATAATAATAATAATAATAATAATAATAATAATAATATCATATGGCCTCGGATGCCGGGTGCAAGCTTTGTAATTTGACACCCAGAGGGTAGCTTGCATGTCGAATTTCGTTGTTCCGTGAATCACCATGAAAGTCAAGGAGGTTAGATATCTAAGCTCCTTGAACACTATAGCGCTTTCTAGTAGAGAAATGAGGAACTTTGTGTTGGCGGAAACTCCCAAGATTAATTTTGCCTTTATGAACACGGCCTACTGAATTCAAATGGGTTCTTTGACATGTCAACATCGTATGACATGCGTGTCGTATTTTTGCCGCCTTTCAAAAATCACTTGCCACGGCCAGGGGCGAACCTGCAATCTTGGGGTTAGTAGACCGACACGCTATCCAGTCACCCACCGTGGCGAGCATAATAATAATAATAATAATAATAATAATAAAAATAATAATAGACTAATAATAATAATAATTAAGGACGCCAACCAAATCAATCCCGATGACGCATTGGACAGGGATCTCTTCCGCAAAAATATTGTGACGAATGGGTTCAACCGAGAATTGCCTCCAAAGAGAAGACATGGCGCCCCTTGGACGGGGGAAAGGAAACAGGTTCTTTCCCAAAGGAAGAGGGAATTCTGGGCGCAAAAGAAATCCAAATATGACAAGACTTAACGTAGCCTTAGATGTCCTTAGCGAATTACAGTCTATATAATAATAATAATAATAATAATAATAATAATAATAATAATAATAATAATAATAAGTGACATGATGCTGAACAGGCGGGCACTTGTCGGGTCACCCGAAAATTCTACAGCCGACAACGCAGATAGGAGAACCCAACAGCCGTCATCTCCCCCTGTCGAAAGTGTTTCAAACATTCAACTGACCACTAAGGCAGGCAAACTGAGGCAGCGCTTAAAATGGACTGATGAGATGAACAAATTCATAATGCGCTCCTACTTTATTGTTACAAACTTAGAGAGAGACCTCACAACATATAGGAAAGATTTGCACAAGTTGTTTGTGGAGAATTTTCCTGACTACTCTTTCGTTACAGAACAAAGAATTGCAGACCAAAGACGCGTAATAGTGAGGAACAATAGACTTCCTGCAATAATGATTCAAAGTCTTAAAGAGGAAGCAGCAAAAATTCTAGCTTCAGAATCCAACAATGAAAGCAGATCCACATTATTGATTCAAGCTGTTCAGGAAGTAACCTGCAGAAATGACACAGGGGAAGAGGGAATTATTGAACCAACTATCCCTACTAATATCTCGAGTTCTGATGAAACAAGTTCTATTGAACATGTGTTTAAAGAGGCAATGACAGAATTCATGGGCCTTAAAGTAGACTATCGACCAAAGCTCCCCAAACTCCTAGAAACAGCAAAGAGTAAATCTCTTGTCAGTATGACAAATAACATCCTAAAACAGTATGTGGAAACATCCGATAATCTAGAAGAAACAAACTCTCTTGTATATTGCGCAGCAGTAACTGTGATAAGGCTGAACAACCAGAAACTAATACCTTTGTCTGGAAGCTCTCGTGGAAAAGGTGCAGATGCAGAATACATTCCACCCTGGCAGCGTCGATTAGAAAATGACATCAAGGAACTGAGGAAAACCATAGGCCAACTAACAGCATATTTAAACAATAAAACTAAACCCAAAACCAATCGAAAGCTGAGAAATATATTCAGAAAAATCAACAGCCATATAAAGGAATATGATCACACAGAAAAAATCAAGGAATACATTGACAACCAAAAGCTAAAATTATGCGCAAAAGCAGCGAGACTCAGGAGGTACAAGGAATCACGAGCGAGGAAAACACAAAACAAACTTTTCTCCAACAATGAAGGTCAGTTCTACAGAATGATCAAACGAAACAAACAATCCATGACAAAAGCAGAATCTCCTAGCACGCAAGAAACGGAAGATTTTTGGAGAAGTGTATGGGCTGCAAAGTCACCGCACAATGAAAATGCAAATTGGATCAACGAAGAACGAAATAGCAATAATGTATATGAAGAAATGGATTTTGATACCATTGAAGAACGGCATGTGTACGATGCTATAAGGAGAACTCAGAATTGGAAAGCGCCGGGCACAGATAAAATTCACAATTATTGGTACAAACATTTCACGTGCGTGCACCAGAAGATAGCCCAGCAATTTACTTACCTCATCCATCATCCTGAGGAATGTCCTGATTTCCTTACTGCAGGAATTACATATCTAATCTCAAAAGAAAGTGGAAATACTAAAGACCCATCGAACTACAGACCTATCACCTGTCTCCAAACACTTTACAAACTATTTACGTCCATAATTGCGGACGAAATATACACGTTTCTCGACAAACATAACATTTTGGCTGAGGAACAGAAAGGATGCAAGAAGCTGTCGCAAGGATGCAAAGAACAGATAGTTATTGATTCTGTGATAACACAACAGGCGATACATAATCAAAGGAATCTATATACGGCATACATAGATTACCAGAAAGCATTTGATTCAGTCCCGCATTCATGGCTGAAAGAAATCCTCCATATGTACAAGATTAACCCTGCTGTAATTCACTTCCTGGAGGTCACGATGGATAATTGGAAAACAGTACTGTATACTAAGACAGACAATGAATGTGTCACATCTGACACAATAAAAATTGAGCGTGGTATCTATGAAGGAGACTCGCTAAGCCCATTATGGTTTTGCTTAGCCATCAATCCTCTCTCTAAAATTCTAAAATCCACCGGTTTCGGATTTGACATCAAATACTACAATAGGAAATACAGAATATCTCATCTCCTTTATATGGATGACCTCAAAGTATATGCACACAGTGAGACTCAAATGAATGCCATGCTAAATATAATAGATTCATATTCATCCGATGTCCGAATGACGCTGGGAGTGAAGAAATGCAAGCGTCTGACAATTGAAAGAGGTAAATATGCAACTTCTGAACCACATGAGCTACGCAAAGGATCTCTAATTGAAGGAATGACTGAAATAGAAACCTACAAATATCTGGGATTTGCTCAAAATACAACTTTGGATCATAAAAGTATCAAAGATGAACTCATTGGAAAATATACCACAAGACTACATCAAGTGCTGCGAACCAGTCTATGTGCAAAGAACAAAATTAAAGCTATCAACACATACGCTATACCAACCCTAGTATATTCATTTGGGATTCTGAAATGGTCAGCAACAGAAATGGAAAGCCTGCAGAGGAAAACAAGGACCCTTCTCACTACTTAGCGTTTACACCATCCAAACGCCTGTAAAGAAAGGGTCACTCTTCCACGAAAGATGGGAGGTCGAGGAGTACTGGATTTACAAATTTTGCTCCAGAACCAAATTAAAACCCTTAGAAGATATTTCTATCAAAGAAAGGAAAACAGCATTCTCCATAAAGCCATTGTATTTGCTGATAAACACACAGTATTGAACCTTCGTACATCCTCTGATGATCATATCAGCCAGCCACTACACTTACATGAAAAAGAAAAGGCATGGGGAGAAAAGACCCTCCATGGAAAATACTACAGCAACCTATCCCAACAGAGTATTGATAAAAACGCATCGTGTATGTGGTTACAAAGCGGTCGACTGTTTGGAGAAACAGAGGGATTTGCAATTGCCATCCAAGATCAAGTCATTGCTACAAAAAATTACAAGAAATACATCATCAAAGATACCAGTGTAATTTCAGACAAATGCAGGCGATGCGCCATTCATCTCGAGACCATTGACCATGTCACTGCAGGTTGCCCAATACTAGCATCAGTTGAATATACAAAGCGGCACAATCAGGTTGCAGGCATCATTCATCAAGCACTCGCACAGAAATATAAATTAACTGAGGAGTATATCCCTTACTACAAGTATCATCCACCATCCCTCCTCGAAAATGAACTGTGTAAAATATACTGGGACACTGGTATTGTGACAGATAAAACAATAGATCACAATCGACCAGACATCATAGTAGTAAATAAGGCTGATGGCACTACATTCATAATAGACATAGCAGTCCCCAACGACACCAACATCGAACGTAAACACAATGAAAAAATCTCCAAGTATAGACAGCTTGCAGAAGAAATCAAGAGGATATGGAAGATGAACTGCGTCCGGATAGTGCCTGTAATCTTGTCAGTCAACGGCCTCATACCTCACACACTCCACAAGAGTCTGAAAGAATTGGATCTTCCGCCGACCATCTACAAGAGTATGCAGCATTCGGTCCTATTGTCCACATGCAATATTGTGCGATCCTTCCTTGCTAATGAATGAGTGATAATGAACTCTTATATTTTGTATATACATGATATGTATTATAGTTTGTATTATAGTTTGTATGTATTGTTGTAAAGCACTTGGTTTAACCCGTGCTTTAGAGTAACCCATGTTTGTAATGGTGAATTGAATAAATAATAATAATAATAAACAACTGAAAAATACTCAAACATCGAAGTCGACATCAGAAAAAAAGATTGAAATTCTTCGGGCACATATGTAGACTGCCGAATACACGACTAACCAAAAGAATACTAGATTACATATTATCACTCAAAAGTACAACCCCATGGTTGAAAGAAGTCCAAAAAAACATGCGAACCGCTAACATAACAGACACATCAGACAGAGACTCCTTCCGTAACAAAGTGAACAACTGGGAAGTCCAACCAGAGCAACCAAAATCTACACCTTACAGACCTCAAGGGTATGACGAAAGAAAATTGGCATTCCCCAACAGAATGAAATTGTTTAACGCTTTCTAATATCGGGAAAATACGCTGTAAATAAATAAATAAATAAATAAATAATAATAATAATTATTATTATTATTACACCTGGTTAACTAAAGTTGTCCTACCTCCCGAAACAGAATTTATGTTGGCCATTCAGGACAGTGTTATAGAAAGCCGTAACTTCAGAAGGTACATTATCAAAGACAAAACATCAAAATAATATACTGTATATGCCAAAAGTGCCGAAACAAAACTGAAACCATCATCGATCACATACTAACAGCATGCTCAGTACTTGCGCAAAGGTACTACGTACGACATGACATAGCGAATATCAGCCAAGAACAATGCAAGCAGTGTCAACTATCAATAGATCTAGAACCATACTTCAGTCTTCAACCACGACCCATAGTAGAAAATAACACATTTCAAATTCACTTGTTATATCCGCGGATATCCGCAAAATTTATCGCCATGCGGATATAGTTTGCATGGCTGTGAAGATAGCGGATAAGCTGCGGATAATGTTTGGAGAAAATCTGCGGATAGGTTTTAGAATACAATCCGAACTTGGTTGGTTGGTTCTTAAGTTTAGGGGCTGCGACAACGCGGTCATGTAGCCCCGTGTACTTTGGGTGTGTGTAGAATCTGTCTGATAACCGGTGTTAATTGTGATGGCTGTATTAGTGTGTGCTATCTGTTTTTTAATTTAAGTACTGCAACTTAGAATTTTTCAAATAGTTCCTACTTTTGCCGCCAAGCGCCACCGTCAACGACTATTAGGTCAAGTTCCGAACTTAGCTACTAGACGACACCGCAGTCGGCTCTTGGCAACGAACGTAGAAACCTAAGAGCGTTGTTTACATTCTTAACCTATCCAATTTAGCTTCACACAGGTGTAATTAGTGGAAGGTTCTTTAACATGCCATAAATCTATGACATGGGACCGCCGGCTTTACTTCCCCTCCGAAGGAAGGCATACTGAGGGATTTTTAACGATCTTAAAAAATCCGACAGCTTCGGCCGGGTTTGAACCAGCTATCTTGGGCATAGCTCAGCATGCTACCGACTACGAATCCGAACTTGTTTAATATGATTATTAGGGCCTGAATGTTTATGACATCATATTTTTCCGTTGTGTTTTTTTCATGACAAATGTAAGATGATGATTTAAGCTAATCTCATTCAAATTATGTCATTAAGCATAATTAACACTCCGAACAGGAAAGGGTTGCAATTCTGGCACATGGCATACAAACAAAGCCTAAGGGATCAACGTTTTCCTCAAATCTCTAGATATGTTGCTTTATTAATTTATGCTTTATCTAATTAAAAATAGAAACAGTTCGATCAGAGATGGAGAAGAATGGTTTTAACTCGGACGATGTCCAAGAACAAATGTTGTATCAAGATCGGGCAAGATGGAGAGCGCTTGTTTCCCACACCCGGGAAACTGGAGATGGTAAATGATGATGATGATGATGATTATGATTGTGATGACAGTAGATTCAGATAACAAACGTGGGGATGCGGAAAAAAGGCATGCGGATGCGGGGCGGATGCGGATAACAGTTGTATGGATGCGGGGCGGATTCGGATAACAGTCGTGTGGATGCGGGGCTCTACTTTCCATGGAGTGGTTAAATACGTTGAAAAAAGTTGAAAATTGTACCACCGTCGAGAATCGACCCAAACATCCTGCTAGGAAACGCTCGGTAGTAGTAAAAATAGCCATATTTCTATATCAGTTAACACATATGTAACAAGTAGTTCCGTGAAGAACTATACAGCCTATTTTAGCCTATTTTCAATTTTGAAAAAATAGACTTATGAGATCACCTTTTGTCCGTGTGTGTGTGCGTGTGTGTGTGTGTGTGTGTGAGGAGTGTGTGTGTCCCTAATAATTTCTAAACGGCTGGAGCGATTTCAATGGAACTCGGTAAGTTCATAGCACCATTCCGGACGACCCCGACCGTGTACTTCAAATTTTGTTACGTATCACCAATCCAACATGGCGGCTGTGCGAAATATTTCACCAGCATTCAATATCTCCGAAACTATTCCCGATATCACCCTGGAATTTTTACGGTGATAAAGGGAACTACTAGAAGTTCACCTATGTGACGTTTGAAAACCTGGTAACTACAAAACCAACATGGCGGCCACGCGGATTTGCGATATTTAAATAGACGTTTCTCGCGATTTAACCAACCAAACGCAATAAAACTTGGTACAGTATATGTTTATACACATTTTAATGCACCGACATCTAACTTGGTTCAATTGTTTACATAACCACAAGATGGCGGATGTGCGAAATATTTCACCGGCATTCTATATCTCTGAAACTATTAGGGGTATCACCCTGAAATTTTGTACGGAGATAAAGGGTACTACTGAAAGTTCATCTATAAGACTTTCAAAAACCGTTTAACTACAAAACGAACATGGCGGCCAAGCAAATTTGAAAATTTTAAATAGACCTTTCTCGCGATTTAATGTTCCAACCGCAATGGAATCTGGTACAGAAAATGTTTATACACATTGTAATACACTTGTATCTAATTTAGTTCAATTGTTTACATAACCTCAAAATGGCGGCTTTGCGAATTTTAAAATTAATTTGTTATTTCTTGTGTCGTAATCATGCGATCGATGTGAAAGTTTGAATAATGAACCTACGCAATAATTTTCCTTTAATGGTACACGACTCTATGGCCTATACATTTAACAATCCAACATGGCGACCATCCGAAATATTTAGACGGCTCTGAATATCTACGAATCTATTATGGCAATCAAACTATTTTTTTTATGTTCATAGGGGCTATGAACTTAAGTTCACCTATAGGACTTTAAATAACCTGGTGATCACAAATCCAACATGGCGGCGACGCGAAATATAAATATTCACATTGACGTTTCTCGCAATTTAACCATCCGATTTCAATGAAACTTGGTACAAAAAATCCTTATACGAATGTTAATCCACCGACATCTAATTTATTTCAATTGTTTCCATAACCACAAGATGGTACCAGTGCGAAATTTTAAAATCCCCTTGTTACTTCTTGTGTCCTAATCATGCGATTGAAGTTTGAATGCTACAGGTACACAATAATCTTCATGTAACAAAACATAACTCTAGGACCTACATTTATAAAATCCAACATGGCGACCATCCGAAATATTTAGACGGTTCTCAATATCTACGAATCTATTACAGGAATCAAACTGAAATTTTGTATGTTGATAGAGGCAATTAATATAAGTAGGATATATGAAAATAGGCTGTATAGTTCTTCACGGAACTACTTGTTTTATATCCTACTCATGTTATTTGCCTCTATCAACGTACAAAATTTCAGTTTGAAGGTTGTGATAGATTCGTAGATATTAAGAACCGTCTAAATATTTCAGATGGTCGCCAGGTTGGATTTGTATTTATGTAGCCTACTATACATGAAGATTATTGTGTACGTGTGGTATTCAAACTTCAATCGCATGATTAGGACACATGAAGTAAAAAATAATTTTAAAATTTCGCACAGCCGCCATCTTGAGGTTATGTAAACATTTGAACTAAATTAGATGCCAGTGCATTACAATATTTATAATCATTTACTGTACACAATTCACTGTGCTGAGATGGTTACATCGCGTGAAAAGTCTATTAAAATCTTTCGAATTCGCTTGGCGGCCATGTTCGTTTCATACTTTACAGGTGTTTGAAAGTTACACAGATAAATTTGTAGCAGTGCCCATTATCACCGCTCAAACCTTCACCTTCAGGGTGATATCAGTAATAGTTTCAGAGATATAGAAAGCCAGTGAAATATGTAGCACAGCCGCCATTTTCAGGTTATGTAAACAATTGAATTAAATTAGACGCCAGTGCATTACAATGTGGATAGACATTTGCTGTACCAAGCTTCACTACGTTTGGAAGGTTAAATCGCGAGAAAAGTCTATTTAAAAGTCTCAACTTCGCTTGGCAGCCATGTTGGTTTTGTATTTGTTTTGTATTTACCAGGTCACATAGGTGAACTTCTAGTAGTGCCCTTTATCACCATAAAAAAATTCAGGGTGATATCTGTAATAGTTTCGCAGATACTGAATGCTGGTGAAATAATTCGCACAGCCGCCATGTTGGATTGGTGAGACACAATAAAATTTGAAGGGCGCGGTCGGGGTCGGCCTGAATGGTGCTATGATCTTACCGAGTTTAATTGAAATTGCTCCAGCCGTTTAGAGGTTATTAGGGGGAGTCACACATACACACGAATCACACATGCACACACAGACACACGGACAAGAGGTGATCTCATAAGCCTATTTTTTTTTTTTCATAAAATGAAAATAGGCTAAAAATCGGTAGATGTAGCCACTTGATGCTAATTTGCCAACTTTTCCACCGTCAGGTTCAAGGGCATCGGAGCGGTAGGGATGAATGAAGAAAATTAAATAAGCTGGACCTACAACATACTTGTGCTAAGACAGATGGACACTGCGGTGCCCTGTCAAGTGTTTGGGTCAATCGAGGTTAACTGCTATGGATTCAGTGTTGCGTGGCGAGAGGCATGTCTTCTAGGAACACTGTAGTGACCTACCGCACAACACACTCGTGTATAGCCACCTCCCTAACATATACAGCAGATACTGTGTGTACACAATTGTTGTTGTTGTTGTTTGCGTCTTCAGTTTTTGACTGATTCTGCTCTGGTTTAGGGGCTGCAACAACGCTGTCATGTAGCCCCGTGTACTTTGGGTGAGTGTAGAATCTGTCTCATAACCGGTGTTAATTGTGATGGCAGTATTAGTGTGTGTTATTTGTTTTTAATTCAAGTAAGGACTGAAGACATTCGATTTTCAAGTAGTTCAATCGTTTGCTACCAAACGCCACCGTCAACGACCAACTAGTTCTGAACTTGGTTACTAGATGCCACCGCAGTCGGCTCCTGGCGATGAACGTTGGAACCTAAGAGCTTTAGCCAAATCTATAATTTATCTTCCCACAAGTGTAATTAGTGGAAGGTTCTTTATCATGCCATAAATCTATGACATGGGACCGCCGGCTTAACTTCCCCTCCGAAGGAAGGCATACTGAGGGATTTTTAACGCTCTTAAAAGAAATCCGACGACTTCTGCCGAGTTTGAACCCGCGACTTTGGGCATAGAAGCTCAGCATGCTACCAAATACGCCACCGAAGCCGCCTGATTCAGCTCTCCATGATTCCCTGTCCTGAGCTAATCGTTTCATCTCAACATAGCTACCACATGATATAACAGCGTAGGCTTTCACGGCTGGCGTTCATAATTAAGTACAAGGATCCGGGCCCTTAGGAACACCAAGGCCAAGATATCACGCACACGTCAACCTGAAGAACCTTCCCGCTACACTTGACGTTACTGACAGTTAGGATCAGGGCTCCGAGTGAAAGCCGAAGTTAAACGATTGACTTCGCGTCACCACATGGTAGCTTTACGATTGGTTACGAAGTGAGAAGCTTATTATCCTCTCTGTTTCAAAATAAATCATGTGATTGTGCCAGAGCTTATCTATATTTACGACACTTTACTAAATGTAAAATACTGTAGTGTAATATTCAACATATCATATTCTCAGAATATTCGTGCTCGCACATCTTCATTCACAGAGCTGTCGCTATGCAATCGTGAACCTACTAGTAGGTATCGGAATGTATTTACCTTCGCAAGAGGAGCTCCATTAATACCTATAGTTCCAGGGGATGAACTCGTTTCGAAGTATTCAGTCTTGTGGTTGTTCAAACGAAGACCGAATCCTTGCAGACGATCATGCCATGTCTGCACTTGGGTTTCAAGATCCTTCCTGGAGTCTGCCGCAAGCATCACATCATCAGCGTGTATATAGTGCAGGAATATTAGACAGAATATGGTCAAAGTGAGGAAAATTAGTTTATCATGCTAAAAATTGGTAGAGAGGTTCCTTGAATAGCCTGGATCAAAATACTAAAAGTCCCAAAAAATCCCTCTTGGGGAACATGCCGCCATCTTTGAAAAATGGCCAGCATCTTGGATTTCGTATCCAGCATCGCATTGAACGTCATAACTCGGTACCTAAGGGTGATAGGGACATGTGGTTTGGTCAGGATAACTTACCAGAATGCAGGCTATTATTTTGACACTACTTAACCTAGATAAAAATCGAAATAGTTATTATAAATCACATAAACAAGCTCTCTTTGGGTAGCGTTAAAATCCATCTTGATGTTCAATGTCGATTTTTCACCTTTTACTGTCATGGGATTGAAAAAAGTACTGAAATAAATGTTGTTAAGCACATCAAAACGCACAAAAATATGTAATCAGCACTTTCGTAAACCAAAAATTACGGGTGTGAGAAGTTGTCAAACATGCGCATTCAACTCAAGGAGCGGCACGCCGAGGAGGGGGGCTTCTCAAAGCCGGTGCAACTGGTGAAGTAAACACATTCTGTAGGCGCAACTAAGTCCCTTTTTTAATGATAAGTAAAAATTTTACACTTTTATATAGAAGGATAGCATCTTATAAAATAATAAATAATAATAAAAAAAATGTTAATTCAGTAACTTTTCGTTCTTTCTTAGCTACTTATATTGTATACATCAAGAGAAAGGAATATTTCCTTTTAATTTTAATAATTAAGTATTTTTTGCGCTACGCTCGTATGTAATTAAACAAGAATGGACTGTCCGTCCACGCGTTGCCGAGCGACATCCCTGCCGCTGCGCCGTCAGAGCGCTCTCGTTCCCCCACTCCACCTTCCCTGTGTTGTTTAGCAGTGGCGCCGGCCTTCCGGCCGAAATGAACGTTTTTACGGTAACGTTTATCATAAAATTTATCTTAAACGGTACGCCACAGAAAATAATCATAGAAGCGAAAAATGTGTGTTTCAGTTTGAACTGTCCCTTTATGCTTATTTTGGCGATGTTTACCATCCGGTTTAAAAGTTAATGCTCCTTCCTGTACTTTATAAATGTCCTACATCAAAAACGATTTTACCATTAAATTCTATGCAACACGTGGAACTTGGGCAAGCTTGCCAAAGGCGAGAGTTCAAGCATCTCGAAAAATTCACAGAATGGCTACGTATACATTCTCCTTTCGACAAACCTCAGGATATTTTGGTGTTCTAATCAACCGGTGTTATAGGTGACGAAATGGTGACCTGCGACTCAGCTTGGGAGATAGGAACCGCGACTTTGAAGAAACTGGAAGGGAAATCGTTCGCCGAATTTAAACTCCAACGAAAGGACAAAGTTGTCACTCTTGCAGCTTTTGTTGTCCGAGTTGAGACCGTGCCTGTAAATCCGAACTAGCTGTTTCATCGAATTGCGTGTGTCGCTCGCAATGAAGAGGACCTTGAATCTTGCTTTGAATACGAGTTGGCTTTATTGCCGCCAGCGCTGTTCGATGCTTCAAATATCAGAAAAGGTACAAAATCAACTTTACGGACAGTGATAGAGAAGTTGGGTGTGCACCAATGACCTGTCTTCCCGAAGACCTTACCTACGTGTTTGACGGTGGAGATCTCCTGCACCGGGTGGTATTGCCGAAATCGGGAACCTTCGATGATGTTTGTAAGAACTACATTTCGTACATCAAGGCGAACTATCAAGGGAAAGCTATTATAACTTAGTGTTCGACGAAAGACGTGGAGCATATGAGACGACGTGCCAAGACATCATCTTCTGAAGTTTTGGTGGATTTGGAAGTTCAAGAGGTCTCGTCGCAGAATCAGTTCCTAGCCAATACTTCAATCAAATCAAGATTCGTCGCCATTTTAGGTCGTTGTTTCGAAGAAAAGGGGATTCCAGCTATTCATGCCAAGTCTGATGCTGATCGTCTCATCGTGACAACAGCGATCAAGGAAGCAGAGAAGGGAGGTCATGTGGCAATTGTTGGAGAGGATACCGATTTGTTGGTATTTCTTTCGAGCCTTGCAGAACGCGATAGAAACGTCTATACGCTGGTGCCACCATCAAAAGCCCATCCGAAGAAACTCTTTGGCTCTACGGAATTGCAGAAGGCTCTTAGGACATGACCGACAATCTTCTCTTCCTCCATGCCATGTCAGGTTGCGACACAACTTCGGCTCCCTACAGGAAGGGGGCGCACGCGTTCAAGACTTTAAACAATAACCCAGGTCTTCGCCAAAGAATTGCTGTTTTAAACAGCGCAGACGCTGCAGTGGAAGAGATCGTGAAGGCAGGGGAAGAATTCTTCGTAGCGTTATACGGAGGTAGAACTACAGATAGCCTAAACAAGACAAGGTATAGTCAGTACCTTAAGACCATTGCCAAACAACGTCTCCATGCAGACTTCGACCTCTCAAGTCTTCCACCAACATCAGCGATTCCAACAGAATCTCCGCCCGCACCAGACTTCCTCCTAAACCTCATCAGCTGAGAGTGCATGACAGGATGCGGCAGCAGATCTTGTGGTTGCAGAAGACAAGGTCTCTCCTGTTAGCAATGTGCAGCAATTGCACTGGTGATGGTTGTTCTAACAAGCCAGAGCCAGATACTCTTGACGATATGGTGAGTGAGGAATAGGAGGACAACCCCGAAGAATTGCCATGCAGATCCTCGCCACCTCTTCGCCGCAGAGTAGACTCTTCTGAACGTTCAACCTTACCAAAGAAAAAGCGTCAAGATTAAGGCAAGTGTCACGTTTTTTTTACCAACACATGACCAATATTAAACGCGTACGATATAATTAATGGTTGGCTTTATTCCTTTATAGGCACACCGCACTACAGCGTCCCGTGGCAGCAGAATATCCTCTTTTCGGTGTTTGTACAAAATAAATTGTAATGTGCTTAAACGCTAGTGTGTTGAAGGTGTGGTATAAGGTAGCAAATAAGCAAATAGCTGCTTAATTTCTTTTCTAATAGTAACGTTTATCATTCCTTTTCTATATAAATATAATATACGTAGCTAAGAAAGAGAGTTTTAAAGCGCTAAGTTACTGTATTAACAAATTAATTATTGTTTTTTAAAATTATTTATTAGGTTATACGATGCTATCCTTCTATATAAAAGTGTCAAATTTTTACTTATCATTAAAAAAGGGGCATAGTTTCGCCTACAGAATGAGATTACATCACCAGTTGCACCAGCTTTGAGAAGCGCCCCCCCCCCCTCCTTGGCGCGCCGCTCCTCGAGTTGCATGCGCATGTATGACAACTTCTCACACCCGTAATTTTTGGTTAACAAAAGTGATGATCACATATTTTTGTGCGTTTTGATGTGCTTAACAATATTTATTTCAGTACTTTTTTCAATACCATGAGAGTAAAAGGTGAAAAATCGACATTGAACATCAAGATGGATTTCAACGCAACCCTATGTAAAAAAAATGTAATCGGTATTCTGCCCGAAGGCAGGTCCGAGCCTCCGAAGAGGCTTCCCCCAGCCGGAGTTTACGTGTGGTAGGATGGCCAGGGCCTTTCCGCTCCTCCTTATGTTGGCCAACAGCGCGCAGTACCTAGAACCGGCATACCATCCAAGTTCCGACTGCGCCCAATGTTGCTTAACTGCGGAGTTCTCATGGGATCCGGTGTTTCAACACGGCTAGGCCGTTGGCAGAACCCTATGAGAGTTTGTTTAAGTGATTTATAATAACTATTTCGATTTTTATCTAGGTTAAGTAGTGTCAAAATGATAGCCTGCATTCTGGTAAGTTATCCTGACCAAACCGCATGTCCCTATCACCCTTAGGTAACGAGTTATGACGTTCAATGCGATGCTGGATACGAAATCCAAGATGCCGGCCATTTTTCCAAGATGGCGGCATGTTCCCCAAGAGGGATTTTTTGGGACTTTTAGTATTTTGATCCAGGCTATTCAAGGAACCTCTCCACCAATTTTTAGCTTGATAAACTAATTTTCCTCACTTTACCCTATTCTTCTTACACTAATAGCAATGTCCATGGGACACTGCCTGCACCCATACATTTAGAGATAGATTTAGTAGCCAAAGTTTAATGGATCTGATAATTATCACTTAACGATCGAAACAGGCCATCCAAGTGCATTTATTAATCACATGCAATTTTCTTTTTTCAGGATTAGGAAACCTCCCATTACAATAAAATTGGGTACGATCGTGTTGAACGACTGAAAAGCATTTATTTCGAAGGTTCCATGAAAAATCGATTTTGTGTATTTTTTCTATTTTTTTAGTCGGTTTACCCTCCAGGGTTCGCTTTTCCCTCGGACTCAGCGGAGGATCCCACCATTACCGCCGCCAGAGCAGTGTCCTGGAGCTTGAAACTTCGGGGGATATAACTGGGGAGATGGGACCAGCACCTCGTCCAGGCGGCCTCACCTGCAATGCGAACAGGGGCCTTATGTGTGGTGGGAACGGATGGGAAGATTGGGATAATAATAATATCGTATGACCTCGGTGCCGGGTGTAAGCTTTGTTATTTGACACCCAGAGGGTAGCTTGCATGTCGAATTTCGTTGTTCCTTGACTATGAAAGTCAAGAAGGTTATATGTTAGATATCTAAGCTCCTTGAATACTATAGCGCTTTCTAGTAGAGAAAAGAGGAACTTTTAGCCCTGGCATTATATGCAAAAAACACTGCCAAACTCAAAAAACATAATGTAAAGCTGAAATTTGGCATAAATGTTCCCTAGTACCCTAGAAACAAATCCTGAAAAGTCCCCATCTCTGCGGTGTCCGCGTCATAGTTTTTGGAGGGTTGTAAAGGGCTTAAATGGGGCCTAAGTGCCAAAAATAGAATTTTTGCTTCCTGCGTTCAAAATATTGATCCAAATTTAGTTCTCGAGAGCTTTAGCAATTAATAAAAAAGAACCAGTATGATAACGGACTTATCAGGCCTAATTATTGCTATTGATGAAGGAAAAAAACTACTAATTTAACATTTTTAGCACAATTTTTACACGAAAATTTGGTTAATTTGTCATTAGCAGGTCATTATTTTTAAACAACTGCTGATATTGACTAAAGACCCAGAGTGAAGTTATAAAGCATACTTTTAGCTTTACATTGGTACATTACCCATGTCTATGCGAGAAACGGTTACCGAGTTACGGTCCCAAAGCATAACCGCTGTTGAAAGGGCAACCGATCGCGTTTCTAGGTGACAGCGCTCGGCCTGTCGGAGCAGGCCAACAATACTCGAAACAATTAATTCAGATTCTAAACAGTCTTGGATTTTCACTAAATGTGGCAGAAGTCCACAGGTACGAAGTTTCAGCGCTTCGTCAAGAACGTCCAATCCCGAATGCTGCAGCGTTCACGCAGTTTTGCTTTGACAACGCTGACTTTAACATAAGGACATTGGACGGGCGAAACTCATTTCACTGCATGGAAGGCATCAAGTGCACAGGTACAGTGCCTGACAGTGAAATATCTTCACTCCCACGTACACGAGAAGTTCCTAATGCTGGTATGATTGCGGCGATGGAAAAGTTGAACATTTCGTGGTATCGGAAGCCCTCTTCTCCTGGTTCAAAGGACGTCAAGATTAAGGAGTTAACTGTGGAAGACCCAATCTCTGTGGCTATTGCGTCGATGATGGACTCCTTGTGGTTATCTGGACGGTGGTTAGGTATTAATTTACCCGTTTCGTGGAACGGCTTTATGAAGACGTCACTGTCTGCTCATGCTCAACCAGCTCCCCAGACGAAGTCAATTGATGCCCTGCCGTTCATTAACTTGGAACCTAGCAATCCATCAACTATATATTCCGCGTTGAAGTTTGCCGCAAGAGAGTGCGGCGGAACTGAAACAAAGCACTTGTTTCGTAACCTTTGACCAGCCTCTATACGCGAAAGCTGAAACAAAGCACTTGTTTCGTAACCTTTGACCAGCCTCTATACGCGAAAGCTGCAGAGATAGTCGCATCGGACACTTCAGAGGAACTCAAAAACGTGGTTGTTCGTCTAGGCAGATTTCACCTTTTAATATCGTCTCTTAGGGCAATCGGCTGCGTGATGAATGGAAGCGGTTTGGAGGAGCTCCGGGCGGAAATATACGCTAAATCGTCAGTGACTCACATGATGTCTGGACACGCATATTCAAGGTAGGCTTGCAATTAGCTCGCTCTTAAAAATGATAACGTTATGCCTTCAATTAAATGTATCAATAACGCGAAACTGTGCATGTTCTAGGGCCCTCAGAGCGCATTTTCTGACAAAACAGGCTGTCGGAACAATGTTACTCAACATGAACGACGGGCTGAAGGATGACTAGGACGAAATTCAGGCGCTTTTTACCGCATTCCAAGAAGGCACCGCCAACAACTTGCTATCATATCCTTGCCTTCAACGCCTCAAAGAGTCGCTTCATGACACATTTTCTTCAATGAGCCGAAAATCTCGCACAGGAAAGCTGTGGTTCGAGTACATCATACAGCAAGCCTGGAAAATATTGAAGGATTCCGCATATTTACGCGAGGAAATGAAGGTATTCGTCTCTACGGCTCCAGATGAAAAGGCCATAATATCAGCTGGAGAGAAGTTCGCCATTTGTCTCTACGATAGTGCCAAATCGGAGTGCAAAAGCCTCGACGAACTTCGGGTAGTGAAATACAGCCAAAAAATTGCCAAACAAGCGGTCACAGCGTCGTTTCAGCTGGCTTCACTTCCGCCGACTTCGGCGGCATGCAAACAACATTCACTGCAGGTATATTTGCAAGTTCAGGCAGGTTAGGATTTTTTTTGGACCCGACCCAATGGGGATGGAAAATTCAACACTCAGCTTTAGTACCAGTGACAACTCATCCTCCAGCTGCTCCAGATCATCTCCTCAATTTGGTGTCTTCCAACTGCAAGAGCTCTTGTTGCAGCCGGTGTGAGTGTGTACGTTCCGGTTTAGAATGCTCCTTAATGTGTGGGCACTGCAGTGGGAAAGCGTGTGGCAACGTCACATTTGATGGCTCAGATAATGAGGAGGACGATTGAGTCCGATGTAAGCTTTGTTTTTCAAGTTTTCTTTGTCTAAAGAAAGCTTTTTAAGCTTTGTTTTGTTATTATTTGCATTATGCATATTATGCATGTACGTTGCTAACTGCATTAAACTCGTTTGGTTCTATGCAAACTGTTTCTGATAGTTTACCTGGATTCAAAGGAATACCATCCTAAAAGCTCTTGAGCAAAGACACAAAATGGTGTCAGCAAAGGTGAATAGATGGAGCCCACCAGCGTAAATAGAAGTTCGTTCGGAAAGCGACTCCCACACTTCCACTTTTATATTTGTAACTGTATCTCTGCTGCTGTTTGTCGGATGAACATGTGCAATGTATCGTTTTAAAGCTAAAAGTGTGCTTTACAACTTTTACTTCAGGTCTTTAGTCGCTATCAGCAGCTGTTTGCACGATAAGTCCCGGCTAATGACAAATTAGCTAAATTTTCGTGAGAAAAGTTGAGCTAAAAATGTTTGATTGCTCATCGGTTGAAATGTATGGCAATAATTACGACGAATAGGAGCGTTATATTTAACGCAGTCCTTCTCTTATTACTATCAAAGCTCATTAGAACTTATTTTGGATCAATGTTTTGAACGCTGGAAGCAAAAATGCTGTTTTTGGCACTTAGGCCCCATTTAAGCCCTTTTGAACTCTCCAAAAACTATGACGCGGACACCGCAGAGATGGGGACTTTTCAGGATTTGTTACTAGCGTACTAGGGAACATCTATGCCAAATTTCAGCTTTACATTTTTTTTTTAGGTTAAAACTTTAAATGCCTGGGCTATTTGTGTTGGCGGAAACTCCCGAGATTAATTTTGCCATTATGGACTCGGCCTATTGAATTCAAATGTGTTCTTTGACATGCCAACATCGCATGACATGCATATCGTATTTTTGCCGCCTTTCAAAAATCAGTCCCCACGGCCAGGAGCGAACCTGCAATCATGGGTTTAGTAGACCGACACGATATCCACTCACCCACCGTGGCAAGCTAAGATTGGGATGATAGGCAAGGAAGAGGGCAGGAGGCGGCCATGGCCTTACGTTAGGTATTTGCCTGGAGACGAAGTGGGAAACCACGGAAAACCACATCGAGGACGGCTGAGGTGGGAATTGAACCCCCTCATCTCATATGGACCACCCTAGGCTGAGTAGACCCTGTTCCAGACTTCATGCCACTTTTCAAATTTCGTGGCAGAGCCGCGAATCGAACCTTGGAACTCCGGGGTGGCAGCTATGCACGCTGATCACTACACCATGGAGGCGAATTTTTATTAATTAATTTAATTATTTATAATAATAATGCTATTGGTTTTACGTCCCTTTTAACTACTGCGGATTTTCGAGACGCCAGGATGCCGGAATTTGGCTCCGAAGGGGATCTTTAACGTGCCAGTAAATCTATTGACTCGGTCCCGTCGCATTTTCGCCCCCTGAAATGCCAGCTGACTACTCCAACCTTGGGCACAGCAGGCGAGAACATTAGGCTACCACTGCACCACGAGGTGGTCTTAAAATATCTGACCATGTGGTCTAACGATGTAAAGATGGCAGGCAGTTTAGGGCTGTTTTCACCAACTCTTTAAGCTTGCCACGGTGGGTCAGTGGATAGCGTGTCGGTCTACTAACCCCAAGATTGCGGGTTCGCCCCTGACCGTGGTAAGTGATTTTTGAAAGGCGGCAAAAATACGATACGCATGTCATACGATGTTGGCATGTCAAAGAACCCATTTGAATTCAGTAGGCCGAGTTCATAATGGCAAAATTAATCTCGGGAGTTTCCGCCAGCACAAAATTCCTCATTTCTCTACTAGAAAGCGCTATTGTGTTCAAGGAGATTAGATATCTAACATCTAACCTTCTTGACTTTCATAGTCAAGGAACTACGAAATTCGACATGCAAGCTACCCTCTGGGTGTCAAATAGCAAAGCTAGCACCAGGCACCCGAGGCCATACGATATTATTACCAACTCTTTACTAACGACTAGTTAGTTAATTCCCATTTAACTTTAATACGAGAGTTTAATGCATGATTATCGTCGATGCATTTCACGAGACCATTCGGGTTCGCAGTTACTTAAATAAGCTTTATGGCTCTCGTGCATGCGTAGACGCTGTTTTATCTTGGATACGCATGGCGACAGAACAAGAAGCGCTTAGCACTGATTGTGGTTTGCGATGCTTTCAGCTTCCTTGATATTTTCTGGAACATAATTATAAAGGGATCCCACCTCTACCGCCACAGATGACAGTGCCCTGGAGCTTGAGACTCTGAGTCGTGGGATACAACTGGGGAGTGTGACTAGCACTTCGCCCAGGCGGTCTCATCTGCAAAGCAAGCAGGGGCCTGATGAGGGAATGGGAAGGGTGGGAAGGAGGCGGCCGTGGCCTTGCGTTAGGTACCCTCGCTTAATCCGTGAGAAAAGCCAACCCTGGAGGGTAAAACGATAACGAATATATATATATATATATATATATATAAAGGAAGGGAGCCTTCAATAGAGATCTCTTCCGCAAAAAGATACTGACTAATGGGCTAACCCGAGATGAGACACCAAAACCGAAAAGGAGACAAGGTACCACCTGGACAGCGGAGCACAAGATTGCCCACTCACAGAGAATGAGGGAATACTGGGCTCAGAGGAAAGCGAAGATTATTGCCAAGTGTAGCAAGACTTAACGTGGTCGTAGATCGCCTTAACGAATTATAGATATATATAAAGAAAGGGAAATAGAGAAGATCGTATTATTGGCAAAAGCTTAAAATGATGAACAAAGTATTTAGGAGAACTGCCAGTTGTGTGTATAGGCTTACATCGTTTATTTAGCTTAATAGGATGCAATTTCGTAGTTGTCTTCGTAGCGTAAATGGTTGCGGTGCAGACTCGGAGTTCAGTAAGCAGAGATGGAAGTGGTATATCTTTGGATATAGCCTACGTTTTTTAGTTATTTCCGTATTTTTCTTTCTTGGTATTAAAACTTAGTAACACTAGCTCGTGCTAGAAATCTCGCACGTTCATAAACCACATTTTCCCCAATAGGTTTATAATGAGAGACTTAAGGAGAAAGGTTGTTATGATTTTATTTCAACCAAATGATTATAGAACACTATTTACATTTCAGTTAGAATTCCAAGTTCTACATTCCCTAACTTAAGAAGGCGATCACTGAAAATAGGATCACCGGTTATTCGATATTTATGAAATTATACGGAGTACTCATTCCTTTGAATTACTGTTTCTGAAATCCATGAACAATGATAAAGGAAATACCTCAAATGTTAAAAAAAGACATGAAACAGGCGTCACAGCGGTTAAAATGTGAAGTGCACAGCAATTATGGAGCGTATTTTCCTACAGCAACAGTATAGGCAGATCGCACACTTCGTGCATTTTTTGAAAATCACTTTTTAAAGAAAGTATAGATACTTATGAAATTAGAGTGCAATGCGTCACAGCTAACGTCTATTCTCTTTCATTTGAATGCTCATTTTTCACGATCGGTCGCTTGTGAGCGCCGCAGGAGGGATGCATACTACTGAAATAATATATATGATATGATGTACAGTATGATCTTTTATAATTTCATTGTCATAAACATATTTTTTATTCATATGAATGAAATTAGAGTGAAACAAGCTTCTATGCCAAAAGGTCGTGGGTTCAAACCCGGCCGAAGTCGTCGGATTTTTTAAGAGCGTTAAAAATCCCTCAGTACACACGGCACTCCCCTGAGTATGAAGGGGAGCCGCGCCCGGGAGGTTCCGCCAGTTGGTTTTCCAAAGACTTGACGTAGACACCACAGCAGCTGACTACTTCCTTCGGAGGGGAAGTAAAGTCGGCGGTCCCATGTCATGGATTTATGGCATGAAAAAGAACCTTCCACTAATTACACTTGTGTGAAGCCAAAATTTGTAGGTTAGAATTGATAGCGCTCTATTAGTTTCAACGTTCACCGCCAGTGCTGACTGCGATGCCATCTAGTAGCCAAGTCCGCAAGCTAGGTGTCGTGGACTGTAGCATATGGTAGCAAAAGCAGGAACTACTTGAAATTATTGTCTGCAGTCCTTGCTTGAATTAAAACAGATAACACACACTAATACAGCCATCACAATTAACACCGGTTATCAGACAGATTCTACACACATCCAAAGTACACGCCCCGTGTACTGCGTTGTCGCAGCCCCTGAACTAAAGAACCAACGAACCAACCAGTGTGAAACCCATAAACAATCCACCATTGCGAGATGCGTGAGGTAGAGATCAGCTGTTTCCCTCCACTTGAACGATGCTTTAGAGCGTTGAGTGACCAGATTTGGCCATTTAACGTAATTCTTTGTTAGTGGTAAGTTAACGAGCGGTTATGTTTGATGAAATGCTCGTGAAAAGTTAAATAATGTTTAATGATGAATTAGTTGGTGACAACGACCCTAATTTAGACTAACAATGATGTTATGTATTTTTGGTTACAGAGTACATGTGTGATGTAGGTGGTAGAGCGCTAGGAGTATGTAAGGACCCAGGACTGTGTAAGGCAGATAGTTTGGTGAGTGCTGACTGTGGTATCGAGGCCACATGGACGGTGTGTTGCCCATCAATAACAGACAAGCGCCTGCCACCACCAATAGGAGAGAAGAGTCGACAAAGTAAGTAGTACTATCTCAACATGAAGTTCATTATTATTTTGTATAAGCTAATTAATTTGGTATTCCTTAGTAAGCATAATAGAGTGTGGTACACTTTTCGCATGACAATTTCTTACGTACTTACTCCATGGCACTACAGTTCTTTAAGAGCCTTGGCCTCCTTGATGACATTTGCCCATTCTGCTTGGTCCGCTGCCTTCCTCCTCCATCCTCGGATTCCCATGCTATGGTGGTCCTACTCCACACCATCCAGCTTCCTTGGTCTGCCTCTAACCCTCCGTTCTTGTGGTTTTCCTTGGAAAACCACCTCAGCCTACTCCTCTTAATTTCCATCACAAGATCTGGCTCCCCATTCAGTACTTTCAGCTCTGCATTTGTTCTAATTCTCCATTCTTCATTCTCATTCACAGCGCTAAAAATCTTCCGCAAAATGTTCCTCTCCCATACTCCTATCCTGTTCTCTTCTACTTTGGTTCAAGTCCACATTTCCGCACCGTATAGGATTACTGGTCGAATTATTACTCGATATACACGAAACTTCAGCCTTCTTGATAACAAACACGATCGCAGGAGAGGAAAGAAAGCGTAGTAGCATCTGTTCGCAGAAAACATTCTTTCTTTTATCTCTGTCTGTACCTCGTTACTATCAGTGATCACAGATCCAAGGTACTTAAACTGTGGGACCCTCTCAAAGTTGTAATTGTCAACGACTATGCATGTTTGGTGTTTGTGATCTCGACTGGCTACCATCTCGACTAAGGTATGGTAACCCTGACAGAAGAGTCCCTGGTCCTCCAGGTTGGGGGTTGGACGTCAGGCTAATAATCTCACTCTAGAAAAAAGCACCTGTTACGAAACCACACATGACAATTTCTACTTAGTTAAAAAAAGTATATCTCATAAACTATATGTTGCAAAGTAATGAAACGTAGCAGGATTATTAAACACAGCTCACTCCTTATTATGCACAAAATACATTTTATATTATGCTTGCAGTCATGCATTATTATACCAAGAAACTTTTGGCTGTTTTTTCTACAGTTGGACTGCCTTTACATGATAATTACCCTACAATTTAAAATATCTGTGCTGGTCAAAACAATAAGGACACCACCCATAAAGTAACTTTTGCCACTTGCCTGAAATGTATTAGTAATGCGCTATTTTCGTAATTATTAATACAACCTACAGAGAATAAGTAGGTCTTTAGTAAAAACACATGGATTTTGGTTGAAAATATGAAAGTTATTGGCAATTTTTAAGTACAAAAATTAACACTGGTATGCATGGAAACCCCCATCCTAAGAGAAGACGGGGGCACGTACAACTTTGAAATTTGGCATATCAATAAACCTCATAATGTCCTATCAAACGTGTAGTGTAAAATTATTGAGGAAAAATGTGAGGATGAGTGAGAGAGTGATACATTTCTCTTGAATTATTTGAAATTTTCAGGAAAAGTCCCAATTTTTTCTGGTCCTTTTAAAATTTTATGTTTGGCACCAGCGCTCAAATGTTATCACAGCCTACTTGATACACGTCTGTTTAGGCGGGAAATGATGTTTGGGAACAGCTGATTGGTTTGTTCTCTGAGCAGCTTGTGATATTTTTGAGGATAAGTGCGTACTTCGTCGAGTTCAGGAATTTGTTGAAACAAAGTGGGCCGTCACCCATCCTCACATTTTTCCTCAATAATTTTACTCTACACGTTTGATAGGTCTTTATGAGGTTTATTGATATGCCAAATTACAAATGTGTACGTGCCCCCGTCTTCTCTTAGGATTGGGGTTTCCGTGCATACGAGTGTTAATTTTTGTACCATACTGTACTTAAAAATTGCCAATAACTTTCGTATTCTTCAACCAAAATCCATGTGTTTTTACTAATCGTCTGCTTATTCTCTGTAGGTTGCATTAATAATTACGAAAATAGCGCATTACCAATACATTTCAGGCAAGTGGCAAAAGTTACTTTATGGGTGATGTCCTTATTGTTTTGACCAACACTTTACATGAATGTTCTTTTGAGCTGTTTGTAACATTCACGGCCACAACATACACCAAAATAGTGTTTTATTAATCTCATGTAATTTATTTCAGGATTAGGGCATAACCCATCTCTTTTGGGTACATTCGTGTTGACCGACTGAAAAGCACTAAACTCTTGTTTACTAAGGCAACACTGAAAATATGGCTTCAAACACCACAACACAATACACCAAAATAATAATGATACACATATTCAGTACTTTCTTTTTTCCTATTCTTACTTTAATAAAAGTGAGGGGGAGCGTGATGGCGTAGTGGCTTAGCTGCTCGTCTTTCACCCGGACGGCCGGGGATCGAAACCCGGTGACAGCTGGGCGAAATTTTCACCTGAAAAATCACGTGGCGTCAGGAAGGGCATCCGGTCTCAAATCCCCGGCCAAAAACAAAATGAGCCGGGTTGGCTCCGGCGACTCCTATTAATTGGGATAAGCCGTAGAGGATGATGATGACTTTAATAAAAGTGAGATTGAAAAAGAGATCCAACAGAGGAATATTAGTGCCAATAGTACATTTTTTGGTCTCAATAACTTATTTAAGTCACGCTTAATTTCACAAAACAGCAAGGTTAAGTTATACATGACACTAGTGAAACCGGTTCTGCTATATGGATGCGAGTCATGGGCGACCTTACAAACACTGGAAGAGCGCATTTGTGCATTTGAGAGGAAAGTGCTCAGATAGATATATGGACCTATTTACAATAGGGAAGAAGGAAGATGGGAAAGGAGGGAAAAAGAGGACTTATACCAACGTTTTGGGAAAGCTGATGTGGGTAGGATCATCAGAGGAAGACGACTGCAGTGGATGGGACATATCATAAGAGCTGTGGAATCTATCCCTAACAGAGTGTTCAATAATCAGCTGATTGGCAAACGTCCAAGAGGCCGTCCAAGGACGAGATGGAAGGATAGGGTGATGAGAACGTTGTAGCAGGTGGAACCAACATCAGTACTGGGTGCATGGGTGTCCGCAGGGAGGGGCAAGGTGGGGCCGTGCAACTGACAACTGTTACAATAGAACACTTCTTTAATGTTGCTGACGTAATATGTATTTATATTCAAGAAGATGTTCAGCAAAGAACATATAGCCTACTTTCTTCTAAATGTATGGGTATTCTTACAACTCTTTGTCCTCACCCCTAAAACAATCACCTCCATCTCCATTTATCTTTTTGTTTTCTTTTATATTGATAATTAGCCAGTAAGTGCCTAAATCAATATTATATACTTTACAAGCTGTACCCGGCATGCGTTGCAATGCCAATCAAAGAAAGTGTTGGCGTTGAAATTCTGTTTCTTGAAGTGCTTTTGGATACACAACATGTTAACTGCCTCTAAGCTATCATAAAATGGATTTTCTAATTTAGAACCATTCGAAGGAGCGTGCACAACAACTTTCAAAATATTTCATCGCTGTCACTCATTTGTTGAATCTAATCGTACGCTACCTATTGTGAAATGGATTTACTAAGTCGAAACCCTTCCCTGGCGTGTACACAATGACTCATCAATGATTCATCGCAATCGGATGAATGGTATATGCACGTATAGGGTTTTTTGTTTAAACGATTCGTGCGCTGTTACTCATTTGTTGTATCTACTCGTGCGCTACCTATTGAGAAATGTATTACTAAGTCGAAGCCCTTCCCTGGCGTGTACACAATAATTCATCAAGGTTTCATCGCAATCGAAGAATGTTATATGAACGCAATACGGTAGGGAATTTTGTTGAAACGCTTCGCGCGTCGTCACCCATTTGTTGCATCTACTCTTGCGCTACTTATTGTGAAATGGATTTACTAAGTCCCCTTCCCTGGCGGGTACAAAATAACTGATCAATGTTTTATCGCAATCGGATGAATAGTATATGAACGCATACCTGATTTTGTTTAAACGATTCGCACTCCGTCACTCATTTGTTGAATCTACTCGTGCGCTACCTACTGTAAAATGTATTTACTAAGTTAGAAACCGTCACGTAAGTGTCCACAACATCTCACCCAAGTTTCATCGCTATCGTCGTTCATTTGTCGAATCTACTCGTGTGCTACCTACTGTGAAATGTATTTACTAAGCCAGAAACCTTCCTTGGAGTGTCAACCATATTTCACCCAAGTTTCACCGCTAACGGCAGAATGGTATATGACCTTATACGGGACTTTGTTGAAACGCTTCGCGCGTCGTCCCTCATTTGTTGAATCAACTTGTGCGCTGCATATTGTATAGGGGATTTACTAAGCCAGAAATTTTCCATGACGTGTACACAACATCTCACCCAAGTTTCATAGGTACGGACGAATGGTACATGTATGCATACGGGACTTGGTTGAAACGCTTCGCGTGTCGTCGCTCATTTGTTGATTCTACTCTTGCGCTACATACTGTAATATGGATGTACTCAGCCAGAAACCTTCCCTGGAGTGTACACAACATCTCACCCAAGTTTCATCGCAATCGGATGAATGGTATGTGAACGTATACGGGACGTTGTCGAACGCGTAGTCACTCATTTGTTGAACATAAACGTGCGCTTCGTATTGTAAAATGGATTTACTTAGCCAGAAACCTTTCCTGGAGTGTACACAACAATTCACCAAACATTTATCACTATCAGACGAATGGTATATGACTTTATACGGGACTTTGTTGAAACGCTTCGCGTGTCATCGCTCATTTGTTGAATCTACTGGTGCGCTACCTATTGTAAAATGTATGTACTAAGCCAGAAACCTTCCCTGGAGTGTACACAGCATCTCACCCAAGTTTCATCGCTATCGGATGAATGGTATATGAAATTAAATGGGACTTTTGAAACGCTTCGCGCGCCGTTGCTAATTTGTTGATTCTACTCGTGCTCTACCTATTTTTAAAGGGATTTACTAAGCTAGAAACCTTCCCTGGAGTGCACACAAAATCTCAGCCTAGTTTCATCGCTATCGGACGAATGGTATATGAACGCAAACGTGACTTTGTTGAAATGCTTCGCGCGTCGTAGCTCATTTGTTGAATCTAATCGTGCGCTGCCTATTGTAAAGTGGATGTACTAAGCCAGAAAATTTCCCTGCAGTGTACACAACATTTTACGCAAGTTTCATAGCTATCGGACGAATGGTATATGAATGCATTCGGGACTTTGTTGAAATGCTTCGCGCATCGTCGCTCATTTGTTGAATCTACGCGTGCGCTACCTATTGTAAAATGGATTTACTAAGTCAGAAACCTTCCTTGGAGTGTACTCAACATCTCACCCAAGTTTCATCGCTATCGGACGAATGGTATATGAATGCATACGGGACTTTGTTGAAATGCTTCGCGCATCGTCGCCCATTTGTTGAATCTACGCGTGCGCTACCTATTGTAAAATGGATTTACAGAGTCAGAAACCTTCCTTGGCGTGTACTCAACATCTCACCCAAGTTTCATCGCAATCGGACGAATGGTATATGAACACATACGGGACTTTGTTGAAATGCTTCGCGCATCGTCGCTCATTTGTTGAATCTACGCGTGCGCTACCTATTGTAAAATGGATTTACTAAGTCAGAAACCTTCCTTGGAGTGTACTCAACATCTCACCCAAGTTTCATCGCTATCGGACGAATGGTATATGAACACATACGGGACTTTGTTGAAATGCTTCGCGCATCGTCGCTCATTTGTTGAATCTACGCGTGCGCTACCTATTGTAAAATGGATTTACTAAGTCAGAAACCTTCCTTGGAGTGTACTCAACATCTCACCCAAGTTTCATCGCTATCGGACGAATGGTATATGAACACATACGGGACTTTGTTGAAATGCTTCGCGCATCGTCGCTCATTTGTTGAATCTACGCGTGCGCTACCTATTGTAAAATGGATTTACTAAGTCAGAAACCATCCTTGGAGTGTACTCAACATCTCACCCAAGTTTCATCGCAATCGGACGAATGGTATATGAACACATACGGGACTTGTTTGAAACGCTTCGCGCATCGTCACTCATTTGTTGAATCTACGCGTGCGCTACCTATTGTAAAATGGATTTACTAAGTCAGAAACCTTCCTTAGAGTGTACTCAACATCTCACCCAAGTTTGATCGCAATCGGTTGAGTGGTATATGAATGCATAGGAGACATACACACCCACAGACAAACTATCACGTAAGATTGATTTTTATATATATAGATAGATCGTCGCTCATTTGTTGAATCTACGCGTGCGCTACCTATTGTAAAATGGATTTACTAAGTCAGAAACCTTCCTTGGAGTGTACTCAACATCTCACCCAAGTTTCATCGCTATCGGACGAATGGTATATGAACACATACGGGACTTTGTTGAAATGCTTCGCGCATCGTCGCTCATTTGTTGAATCTACGCGTGCGCTACCTATTGTAAAATGGATTTACTAAGTCAGAAACCATCCTTGGAGTGTACTCAACATCTCACCCAAGTTTCATCGCAATCGGACGAATGGTATATGAACACATACGGGACTTGTTTGAAACGCTTCGCGCATCGTCACTCATTTGTTGAATCTACGCGTGCGCTACCTATTGTAAAATGGATTTACTAAGTCAGAAACCTTCCTTAGAGTGTACTCAACATCTCACCCAAGTTTGATCGCAATCGGTTGAGTGGTATATGAATGCATAGGAGACATACACACCCACAGACAAACTATCACGTAAGATTGATTTTTATATATATAGATAGATCGTCGCTCATTTGTTGAATCTCCGCGTGCGCTACCTATTGTAAAATGGATTTACTAAGTCAGAAACCTTCCTTGGAGTGTACTCAACATCTCACCCAAGTTTCATCGCTATCGGACGAATGGTATATGAACACATACGGGACTTTGTTGAAATGCTTCGCGCATCGTCGCTCATTTGTTGAATCTACGCGTGCGCTACCTATTGTAAAATGGATTTACTAAGTCAGAAACCATCCTTGGAGTGTACTCAACATCTCAGCCAAGTTTCATCGCAATCGGACGAATGGTATATGAACACATACGGGACTTGTTTGAAACGCTTCGCGCATCGTCACTCATTTGTTGAATCTACGCGTGCGCTACCTATTGTAAAATGGATTTACTAAGTCAGAAACCTTCCTTAGAGTGTACTCAACATCTCACCCAAGTTTGATCGCAATCGGTTGAGTGGTATATGAATGCATAGGAGACATACACACCCACAGACAAACTATCACGTAAGTTTGATTTTTATATATATAGAAGATAGAAGATGATGATTTTATATCAAAACTACTAATTTACTGTAATGCATTCACGTCTGTTAATCTCGATATTAAGCCTCCAAACTTAAGAGTCCTTCATTTTAGGTGTCTTCCCCTTTAAAAATCCGCGGCGATCACAGTAGGTTGGTGCTGCAACCTAGCAGTGAATTAATATATATCTTGTAGGTCTCTGAGTGTGGAATGGACAGGCAGTTTAAAGCAACCAGGAGGGAGGCGATCCAGCTGGCAGTGCTTAAAAGGTAATCGGAGCGGAGTCATGGCTAGAAGTTGAACTATTACGAAATTGTCATACTTCAGGAGGCCAGGGATTTACAAAGCGGAATGTTTGGAACAATTATTCACGTAACCCACAAGCGAACAGCACCGTGCAGAGGCATTGAGAAGGCTGTAGTTGATGACAACGTGTACCTTGCACGTATCCTTCTTCTAATGTCTTCTGTTTATATGCGATGCCGGGGCTGTGATTATTAATAAACGAGTGTATACATTAGCCTCTCCTTTGAGCTAAATGGAATTTTATTTAGTATCGGTGTAAAGAGCTCGTCCACGTCATTGGAAAAAGAATTCAAGTAAAGAAGAAGTTAACTCTAGTAGTTTTCGATCCCCAGTCAACCGCGTGAGAGACTAACGCTCTAGCCCAGAGCCAAATATGTCCTTAACACCTCAGTGTCATTAACTGACTTTATTAGATACAACGTGTTAGCAAATCATGTCTTGAAATAAACGATTTCTTCACTGCAGTACATCTTCATTATAAATCATTTCATACAAAGATTATATTAATTCTATCAGTAGGCTATATCGCATACAACATAATTAAACTACTGAAATATAGGACAGGCACAAGAGGTCATCTGCCATCTTGTCATGTGACAGAGACGGCTCAGCTCTTTTAAGTCACTCATTCAGTATAATATTATAATATTAAATTATAATAAATAACGGATCGCGCCCTTAGGATAGCTTAAAACACCCTTGGCTCGATAATCGGAATTGGTGGGTTTTAAGCTATTGACTATAATGGTTGCATAATTCACACGGCCGTCATCTTTAAATAGTAGGGCTGAGGACCTAGTACTTTGATCACAGGATCGGTCTCATATGAAGGTATAATTTTACCAAATTTCGTAAAGATCCGATGATTAGTTTGGTCGTAAAGATTCGACCATTTGAGTGGCCGCCATTAAGGTTTGGTAAATATGGTGGCAATATAAAACATGACACTGAGGTGCCCTTTCCTAGTACTACCTCTGTACCAATTTTCACGACCAAATGGTGGCTGTGCGAAATATTTCACCCTCATTCAGTATCTCCTAAACTATTACAGATATCACTCTGAAATTTTGTACGGTGATAAAGGGCACTGCTACAAGTCTATCTATGTAACTTTCAAACACCTGTCAAGTACAAAACGAACATGGCGGCCAAGCGAAGTTGAAACATTTTAATAGATTTTTCTCGTGATTTAACATCTGAGCGCAGTGAAATGTGGTACAGTAAATGAGTATACATATTGTAATGCAATGGCATCTAATTTAGTTCAATTGTTTACATAACCTCAAGATGGAGGCTGTGCAAAATTTTAAAATGAAGTTTTTATTTCTTGTGTCGTAATCATGCGATCGAAGTGAAGTTTGAATAATGAACCTACGCAATAAGTTTCCTTTAATGGTACATAACTCTATGGCCTATACATATAACTATCCAAAATGGCGAGTATCCGAAATATTTTGACGATTCTCAATATCTACGAATATTTTCCAGCAATCAAACTGTTTTTTTTTATGTTCATAGAGGCTGTATACATACATTCACCTATGGGGTTTTCAGTAACCCGGTGAGCACAAATCCAACATGGCAGCGACGCGAATTATAAATATTTAAATGGGCGTTTCTCGCGATTTAAACATCCGAGTGCTTAAATTTTGCACGTTAAATGCCTATACAAATGTTAGTCAACTAGCATCGAATTTATTTCAATTGTTTTTCATAACCACAAGATGGCAGCTGTGCGAAATTTTAAAATCTAGTTTTTACTTCTTGTGTCCTAATCATGCGATTGAAGTTTGAATACCACACGTACACAATAATCTTCATGTATAATAGTACATAAAAAAATCCAACCTGGCGACCATCTGGAATATTTAGACGGTTCTCAATATCTACGAATCTATCACAACAATCAAACTGAAATGTTGTATGTTGATAGAGGCAATTAACAGAAGTGGGATAAGGCTTTAGTTCTTCACGGAACTACTTGTTCTATTTCACTAAGCCAGTTGTTCTCGACTATGATTGAGAGAGCAATGTTGAAAATGCTTATGGTGAGCCTGTCATTATACAGGGTCTTCTATTTTGCTTGGCAAGGTCATTCTCTCTCACGCCCTCCGCCAGTGACAGCTCAGTTGCCGGCTGCTGCGCGCGCATATGTACGGCAGAGTTCGATGCTTAACCTTTTAAGTGCTGAGTTTTTTCATTCGCATCTAAAAGAAGTTCTAAAATAACTTTTAACTTATCAGGTGTGGTGGAGGGAGGGGAGCTTAAAATATCTACAGGTTTTGGGTATTTATTAATCTAAATGTGCATTCAATATTCCGTATTTATATACATTTTTATTTTGAGAGCTATCAAAATTAAAATTATTGCACCGATGCTTGCATCATCATACCAGATAAAGGGTGCAAAATTATTATTTTCCCCTAAAATGAGTAGGCAAGTAATACTGTACTTGTTCTTCCTTACTAATACAAAAATTGATATTCTTTGATGCGAAATCACAACGCGGCGTGAAGAATTTGCAGGTTATTCCGTCAAGCTGTAGAGGACAGACGTCTACAAAATGGTGTATTAGTTACTTCCGGAAGTAAAAATCCAAACTCAAGCAGTACTACATAATGCCCAATAGATGGCTGAACATGCCAGAGATCGACTCGGCACTCGAAAGCCAATGAGGAATATATTTTTAAATAATTTCTTTTTCAACGTTTAAAGACGGGTGAAGTACTCAACGGGTTAAAATCAGTATCATGCATTTTTACTCACCATTTTTACAGTACAGGTAGATGCTGAAAATGTTACCCCCTCCGCGACCAAACATAATTGGCATCTCCTTACGACGTTCCTGGTTACTCCGGTTAAGCGGCCTCGGTGGCGTAGTCGGTAGCATGCTGAGCTTCCATTCCAAAGATAGCGGGTTCAAACCTGGCCAAAGCCGTCGGAATTTTTAAGAGCGTTAAAAATCCCTCAGTATGCCTTCCTTCGGAGGGGAAGTAAAGCCGACGGTCCCATGTCATAGATTTATGGCACCTTCCACTAATTGCACCTGTGTGAAGCTAAATTGGATAGGTTAAGAATGTAAACAACGCTCTTAGGTTTCTATGTTCGTTGCCAAGAGCCGACTGCGGTGAGGTCTAGTAGCTAAGTTCTGAACTTGGCCTAGTAATCGTTGACGGTGGCGCTTGGCGGCAAAAGTAGGAACTATTTGAAAAATTCTAAGTTGCAGTACTTAAATTAAAAACAGATAACACACACTAATACAGTCATCACAATTAACACCGGTTATCAGACAGATTCTACACACACCCAAAGTACACGGGGCTACATGACCGCGTTGTCGCAGCCCCTAAACTTAAGAACCAACCAACCTTACTCCGGTTAATTTAGCTTCAGTAAGGAATTAATGGCCTTTACGTCTATTTTTGTTGTTTACTGAACCTGTACGTTTGAATCTCTTAGCCAGTTGTTTTATTGTGGTTGTGTATAGTGATGTAATACCTTATGTGAAATATTCGTTAAGTGAACGTGTGTATCTGCACAATACGTACATAAAGTGCAGGAAATCGTGCGCTAGAACAAGACAAAAGTTTCGAGTGAAATTTCCAGGGAGACCCAAACCTATAAATCGGATGTATTGTTATATCTGTTTCAAGTGATTCTATAGGCCTTCGGTAATTTTCAAATTCTTTCTTTGTTTGCCACACGGTTTAATCCTAATGGCTGAATTCCTTCTCCTGTTATTATTATTATTATTATTATTATTATTATTATTATTATTGTTTATTTTACGCATGCGCTTACACATTCTCAGCATATTTGCTGGAAAGAAAACATTTTCATATATATCAAAAAGAGCAAATTCTTGGTGATTGCATTCAGTGGGCTAGTAGCTTTACGCTTTCCCCCCACTCCTTCAGGCCTGATTGCCCAAGAACAGGCTTACAACGCGACACGTAGAAAGTATGACTGTTTTCTGCATCAGTTTGAAAAGGCCTAACTCTAATTTCAACTCTGTGAGAGATTCCTTTAGGTTCTTGGGAATCACGCCAGTGCTGGAGATGATAATAGGAACTATCCTGACTTCTGCCATGTGCCATTGCTTCCTTATTAGTTCTGAAAGCTCTGTGTATTTTGACAGCTTTTCAACATGCTTTGTTAGGAAGTTGCCACTGTGTGGGATTTCCACATCTATGAAGGTGGTGTGCTTCGTGCATTTGTCAACAAGAACCAAATCAGGTCTGTTGTGCACCGCTGACTGGTCTGTCAATACAGTACAAAGGAAGCTTCTAGTTTTACGTGACCGTTAATCGTGCGATCATGAGCCACGGGACCTCCTTTTTACGTGGAGTCCGAACCACAGGACATGGCATTTCACTTCGAAAATATCAAATGCATTGACCGGGAATCAAACCCGGTCGACCTTGGCGAGACCGCTGCTCAATACAGTACGATGCCAGTAAAGCTACCATTTTCCAGTACACTTTCAGGAGCATATTTATAGTACCGGTACGGCACTTTCTCTTGGCTCAGCAGTTCAAGGTGTATAGCCAGTTCTTGATGTACTATCTTGGCAACAAAATCATGTCTCTTCACATATTCTGTCCCTGCAAAATGGCAACAACCTGATATAATACGCTGAAAAGTCTCCGATGCAACCGTATCTGCAAAGGTCATCTTGCACAGATGCATCCTTGATAATGAACTTAAGGTAGTTCCTCGTGGGGACAACCTGGTCCTGAATAGCCATCATAAAGCCTTCTGATTCAGGAAACATCTGCCCAGAAATCAGCCAAAGGTTCGACGTGAGTTTGGATGACTTAATTGTTCTTCTTCTTCTTCTTACTCTTCGTTTCAGCCAGATATGGACCACATTACTTCAACTGTTTCCGTCTTTGAGCTTTTATCTTTTCCCAGTTGTCCTTCATCTGTTTCCTGTGCGCCTCCTTTCTGTCAGTCGTCCACTTGTTGCCTGTTCTCAGTTTGGCTTTTCTCGGAATCGCTGGTGTGCTCTAAGTTTCTCTGGAGAGGAAGACGTTCTTGAATGTCCTCAAGCGAAATCTCTACTTCTATAAGATCTTTTTCGATCTCAGAGAACCATGGTCCCTTGGTTTTCTTGTCTACAAAGTAGGAAAATATGCGGTTGGTCAGTCTCTGCGAGCTCATGCGTGTTATGTGGCCATAGAAACTAATAAATTCTCCTTTTTCGCATCAAGTCCGTTATCCTTTCCACACGTATGTAGAGTTCGTTGTTATGTCGTCTCCTGTACACTCCATTTTCTCTGACTGGTCCTAGGATCTTTCCCGGGATTTTTCGTTCTTTGGCCTCTAACATTTCAACTAAACCTTTCTTATTTATGGCAAGGCATTCTGCTGCGTATAGAGCTTCTGGACGAATAACTGTACAACTGGCATTGATGGACACTGATCGTTTATTGTAAACATCTCTGGTTAGCTGGTACGTAGTTTCCATCTTGTTGATCCTTGATGTAAATGCTTCTTTCTCAGAGTTGTTTGGTTTTATCCATTCGCCTAAATACTTAAATTTTTCTGCCCGCTTGATTATTCGTTGTTCCTGCTTGATGTTAGTTATACATTCCGTTTTCTCAAAGGAGATCTGGAGGCCTGCCTTTGCCGCTTGGGTTTTTATTATTATTATTATTATTATTATTATTATTATTATTATTATTATTATTATATTACATTACATTATGCGAACCGGCCAAAACTAAGGACCACGCAAATATCATTTCATTTCCTTCTCATAGTTCTTTCTTCCATTCTCTTCCTCCACACTTCCTTCATTCTTTCAGAGTGTTGTGCCTTTCTCTCTGCTGTCCATCTTCCTCCCCTGCGTTCCTTCTTTTCTCCCACAAGAACCTTTATGTTGGAAAGAATTTCCCTGAACTGTGTTCTGTCTCGACAGTCGTCATCTGTAATTTCTAGCCTCCGGAGTTCTTCCTTCATCTGCTTGGTGTAACCCCCCCTTGGCTCTTGAGATTATATATTTTATTAAAAGTTTGTTTATTTAATCTTGTTGGATCCATTCTAACCATATGTCCATAGAAAAGTAAACGTCTTTTCCTAATTGTTGTTTCCAGGTCTTCCACTTTTTCATAATATCTCCTTGTTTGATCTTAATCTGTAGGTTCCCTGTACCACTTTTGGGCCGTAAATCCTCCACAATATTATTATTATTATTATTATTATTATTATTATCAGGAGCGGATCGAGGGGAGGGTGAGGGGGGCGACCACCCAGGGCCCCGCCGTCCGGGGGCCCCGTGCCATGGATTTTTTTTAAATTTTTTTTAGTCGTTTACCCTCCAGGTTGGTGGAACCCACGGACTCAGCGAGGGAACTCACCACTACCGCCTCTACGGGCAGTGTCCTAGAGCTGGGAACATCGAATCGGAAGGGATACAACTGGTGAGGTGGGATTGGCACTTCGCCCAGGCGGCCTCATGAGGGAAGGTAAGGGATGGTTAGGATGGATAGACAAGGAAGAGGGAAGGAGGCGGCCGTGGCCTTGAAGAAGGTACCATCCCGGCATTTTCCCGAAGACGAAGTGGGAAACCACGGAAAACCACTTCGAGGATGGCTGAGGGGGAATCGAACCCCCTCTACTCATTTGGGCCACCTGAGGCTGAGTAGACCCCGTTCCAGTCCTCGTACCACTTTTCAAATTTCGTGGCAGAGCCGGGAATCGAACCCAGGACCTCCGGGGCGGCAGCTAACCATGCTGACCGCTACGCTACGGAGGCGACTTTAAAATTATAATTAATTAATTATATTTTTCAAAATAATATATAATTCATATATATATATATATATTAGTGCAGCTATGACCTCCCGTGACCGTTTAGCAAGTTTAGATTTCAGAGAAATGATGGAAGACTTCAACCAGGAAGAAAGTCGCAAAGTAATATTTTAATATTTTATAGTTTACATAATCTTCTTCAAGGGGACTTAAAGGTTTCTTTCATATTATTAAAAAAATGTACTGCGGTGTATTCAAAATATTGTAACTATTCTTTATTACAATTATTACAAAATTATTTTCCATTTTTTTTTTAAATTTCCTTTTTTTGTGGGCCTCACCTTATCATATCGCCCAGGGTATTATTTTGTTGACGGACTGAATTAATCTCTGGGAAGTGCGGTAGTTATGGTTTGTGTTTGAGACATGTGGTGGTCTTGAGAAGTCATCATGACAATGAATCTCTTGCTCAGCTGTTACACAATCGCGAAGTATTCAGCACAAGGTTATAAAGACAGGACGATTAACACAAACAATGGCATGTCTACACATTATCAGCTGCGGTCTCTTTGGATCAATTAAAATGGAGACACTCGAAAGAAAGATGGAATTATCCACGGGCTCTTGGTGGAGAAGAAATATGAAGAAAGGTTAATGACTCTTATTCGCAGAGAATATCCCCATTGAACAGTATTAAACAATTCTGAGGATGCGGAACAAAGGTTAATGAACATTAGATAGTCGGTTTCTTCTCCACTCGAGGGCTGTTTTTACCAACATCGATTATCTCGTAATTCATAATTAAAGGTTATTTAACTTTGCACGTGCATTTCATCAAACAGGAACGCTCCTTAACTTACCACTAATAAGCAATTACGTTGAATGGCCAAATCTGACCACTCAACTACCAATATCATAGTCAAAGTGGAGAGAATCAGCTAAACGCTAACTCGCACATAGTGTAATGTCGGAGAAATTCGTTTGTTTCCGAGTTTCACACTAACGTTCATCCATACGTTTATGGTAATCTCTACTTAGTGTAAAACTAAGTCCCCGATTCTTGGATGTCAAGGGTAATCTCGAGAACCACTGGTTGGATTTTGATGCAGTTTTCACCACTCTGAAAAGGATATCTCGAGTAAGGTTTCCGTAGAAAATAATTTATTTATGATCAAAGCAAACCAAGCAGTAACGATTTCTGTGAAGAAGTCGAAAATAAATGGCGCTTTTTAAGCTGACGCTGGGCAAACCGTTGGAAATATCAATATACTATGAATGTAAGAATTGTTCAGCATGAAAGGTTCTACAAAAAAGTCCACGAGAGCATATCTCTATCTTCAATACATCGCCCACTATAAGAGTTTTTACGTTTTCATTTCTTACAACAGTATCCATTCACTTACTGAGGCCACAGTTTACGAGCTAGCTAGGGGCGAGCTTATCACCCAAGTTACAGCCTAGCTAGCGGGCGAGCCTATTACCCCAGATACAGTTAACAGCAAACTGTCGAGTCATGTTCAGTTCAGACTTCAGAGAAGAGAGGTTGTGTTTGGAGTTTGCCTGGAAGTCCAACTCGGCTTTCCTTCATTTCACCTGTGAACTCTTCGTTCCGCAGAATAGACAGTCAAGTGAAGATAAGACGGAAGGGGGATTTGTGTTTCATGCACCTCGCCATTCTTAAATTACGTCTAATAAGAATTCGTTGCACATGCTATCTCCATGATAATATAATTAATAGTCCAGTCAGTGATTTTAACGCATCATGCCGAGACGTAAAACGGATATAGGTTGTAGTTCATTGACATCGAAAAGAAAAGCGCTTATCACGTAAAGCATTCATAATTGTTCCCGGGCGAAGCCGGGGCGGGTTGCTAGTGAAATTATAAAATATGATACATGTTACTAACACTAAGAAAGAAGAATACGAAAATAAAAAAGTGACAGACAGTCTGAAAGACTAGACTTTTTTATCATTTTAAATGCTACGAATGCTGAAAAATGCTAGAAAGGCTGGAGGCTTCTCGCTTCGCTCACCAGAGTGCGCGGGGACGTGCCCCTTCCATCCAGTCTAAAAACACTTATAGTGGGCGATGTATTGAAGATAGAGATATGCTCTCGCGGACTTTTTTGTAGAACTTTTCATGCTGACCAATTCTTACGCTCATAGTATATTGATATTTTTAGCGGTTTGCCCAGCGTAAGCTTACGAAGCGCACGGACGCAAAGTTTTTTTTCGACTTTTTCACTGAAATCGTTCCTGCTTGGCTTCCTTTCATCAAACATAAATTATTTTCTACAGAATCTTTCCTCGAGATATCCTTTACAGAATGGTGTAAACCGCATCAAAATCCATGAGTGGTTCTCGAGATTACCCGTGACATCCAAGAATCAGGGATTTTTGTGTTATACTAACGGGGAACACATGCACCAAGCGGTACTATGACGTCACACACCTCAGTGCATCTGGGTAAATTTCGTCCCGTCACCGTAACGTAACGCCAGACCCCAGCGTAACGACGAAGTCGACATGATCATTTAAAATGATAAAAGAACCGTATCGGAAGTGGGATTGGCTCTGCATACTGAACTCAGAGTCTGCAATGCAACCACTTAGGCTACGAAGACAACGAGGTGAGCGTGTCCTATTAATAATAATAATAATGATGTTATTGGTTTTACGTCCCTTTTAACTACTCTGTCTTTTAGATACGCAGGGGTGCCGGAATTTTGCCCCGAAGGGGATCTTTAACGTGCCAGTAAATCTACTGACACGGCTCCCTCACATTTGCGCACCCTCAAATGCCAGCTGACTGCGCCAGGATACGAACCTGCAACCTTGGGATCAGCAAGCGAGAACGTTACCGCTGAGCCACGCAGCCAGCCGTGTCCTATTAGCTAAGTAAACAACGCACACACACAACTGCCAGTTCTTCTAAATACTTTGTTCATATCATTTTTAGCTTTTGCCATAAATAAGGTTTTCTTATTTCCCTTCATTTATAATTTTGTTCCAGTAAATCTCAAGGAAGCATCGCAAAGAACGATCAGTGCTACACGCTTCTTGTCCTGTCCGCCATGTTTCTCCAGGATGAAGCCGAGTCTACGCATGCGCGAGAGCCGTAAAGCTTATTTAAGTAACTGCGAACCCAAATTGTCTCGTGAAATGCATCGAAGATAATCATGCGTTAACTCTCGTATTTAAGATAAATGGGAATTAACTAACTAATCGTTAGGAAGGACTACCTAACAGTTTAAAAGTTTTCAAGAAGAAATTAAATGTTGCATTCAGAGAACACAGAGACATTATGGAGAGGAATTGAGATATACAGCACGTAAATATCTTGTTACCACCTGGTATTGCCTAACTGTAACAGTACCTATTAATAATAATAATGACGGTCCTGGATCGCGGGTTCAAACCTAGCCGAAGTCCTTGGATTTTTTAAGATCGTTAAAAATCCCTCAGTATACCTTCCTCCGGAGGGGAAGTAATGCCGGCGATCCCATGTCAGATTTATGGCATGTTAAAGAACCTTCCACTAATTACACCTGTGTGAAGCTAAATTAGGTTAGGTTAAACATTTGACAAACGCTCTTAGGTTCCGACGTTCGTCGCCAGGAGCCGACTGCGGTGGCATCTGGTGATCAAGTTCTGAACCTTAGTTGTCGACGGTGGTGATTGGCGGCAAAAGCAGGAACTACTTGAAAAAATTCAATGTCTGCAGTCCTTACTTGAATTGAAAACAGATAATACACACTAATACAGTCATCACAATTAACACCGGTTATCAGACAGATTCTACACACACCCAAAGTACACGGGGCTACATGACCGCGTTGTCGCAGCCCCTAAACTGAGGAACCAACCAACCAGATTGCTGAAAACAAAATTACTAATTTTTGAAGGACCTTATAGCAGACGAGAGGAAGAAGAAAATCTCGTTTCTCTTATACTTTTGAGGATGTTGAGTTTTATTTAAAAGAAGGCTATACAATGTATTCAATTACTGTTTTTGGCAGAATGCAGAGACTACGCTGAAAGTCTCCTGGAACCCAAGTGTACCCGTCTGTGGCCTTTCAATGGATCAAACGAGGCTTTTCCCAGTGAGTTTCCTCACATGGTAAGTTTAGAACATTTTACTGTTGAATTGGTAGCAATGATTCACATAATGTTATTTATTTAACGATGCCTTTCTTGGTTTCGATTCTTATTTTACATGTACATTGTTCATCTGAATCCAGAAGTCCCATCACATACCAATTTTTTAACAAGATATTGCAAACTTTCACAATATCTCTACTGTTGGCTGATGAAACGTGATGATCTTACCAGACTGAACAAGAGAAAAAGCAGTATGAGAAGCTTTTCATTCAAGCGGCAACGGTTCCATTGACTTAATCATACAAGTGAACAAACTTTCTTTTTAATCATTCCAAATGATCTTGTCGACTTCGTCGTTATGCTTTGGGTCTAACGTTATGCGGGACGGAGACGGTTGCGTTACGGAGACGGAGACTGTGACGTCATGCAGCCGCGCGGGAAGCCTAAGTTAATGGGTAAAAGACGGCGAGGGCGGTGACGTCATGCAGCCACGCGGGAAGCCTAAGTTCATGGTTAATGGAGTCTGTTGAAAGAGTCCTGGAGCGTCGAGCGACCTGGGGCTTCAAGCGAAGCGAAAATAATACAGGGTGACTCCTAGAGAGGTGTACAAGATGCCAGATAAGAATAGAGGGTGACTCCTAAAGAAATATACAAGACGCCAGATAAGAATGCAAGGTGACTCTTAAAGAGGTGTACAAGATGGCAGAGAGGAATACAGGATGTCTCCTAAAGGGGTGCACAAGATATCAGACAAGAATATAGGGTGACTCCTAAAGAGGTGTACTAGATGTCACACAAGAATACAGGGTGACTTCTAAAGAGATATACAAGATGCCAGATAAGAATACAGGGTGCCTCCTAAAGAGGTGTGCAGGATGTCAGAGCAGAATACAGTACAAGATGCCAGATAAGAATGCAGGGTGACTCCTAAAGAGATATACAAGATGCCAGATAAGAATACAATTTGACTCTTAAAGGGGTGTACAAGATGGCAGAGAAGAATACAGGTTGACTCCTAAAGAGGTGCACAAGATGTCAGACAAGAATACAGGGTGACTCCTAAAGAGGTGTACAAGATGTCACACAAGAATACAGGGTGACTTCTAAAGAGATATACAAGATGCCAGATAAGAATACAGGGTGCCTCCTAAAGAGGTGTGCAGGATGTCAGAGCAAATTGCAGGGTGACACTTAACGAGGTGTACAGTATGTTAGATTCATTCAAATACAGGGTGACCCTTAAAGAGGTTTGCAAGATATCAGATTCAAATAATGGGTGACTCTTAAAGAGTTGTAAAATATGTCAGACTCAAATACAGGGTGACACTTAAAGAGGTGCCCGCGCGGGAAGCCTAAGTTAATGGGTAATATATTCTGTTGTAAGAGTCCTGGGGCTTCGAACGAAGCGAGAAGCCCTCCTGAGCCTTTCTTACATGTGTAGCATTTGTAGCATGCGTCATTTGAAATGATATCACGTCTAGTCTCTCAGACTGACTGTAATTTTTTTAAAATATAAATTTGTTACAATATGTCTTAAGTTAATGTGTTTATTATGTTCATGTATTAAATTCTGCCTGCTATAAAGAAACAATACAATGCAGATTTTCAAGTTCACGCATCTTGTGATGATACCTATATAGATAAATATTTAAAACAGTGATGTGATACAGGAACATAATTCATACACTTTCAATATGCAAAATCTGTTATTGAATCCAAAAAAGGTCTCCAAAATTTTATTTTGTAGACCTGTGTAATTCGAGTTGTGTACTGTTAGATACGTGGGAAAAGGTCAAATTCGTGATATACTGATCGCAAAATACAATGCACTCTCAGCAACTAAACTGAAGCGACAATGTGCTATATGTAACTAAACTGACGCGACATTTTAAAGCGACAATGTGCTGCCTGTAATTAACTTGACACGACAATATGCTGTCTGTAACTGAACTGACGCGACGTTTAAACGCAACAATGTACTGTCTGTAACTAAAATGACGCAACATTTAAACGCGACAATGTGCAGACTGTAACTATACTGACGCGACAATGTGCAGTTTGTAACTGAACTGACGCGACGTATAACGCAACAATGTGCAGTCTGTAACAAAACTGACGCGACAATGTGCAGTCTGTAACCAAACTGACGCGACAATGTGCATTCTGTAACTTAACTGACGCGACGTTTAAACGCGACAATGTGCAGTCCGTAACTATACTGACGCGACAACGTGCAGTCTGTAACTGAACTGACGCGACGTTTAAATGCGACAATGTGCAGTCTGTAACTAAACTGACGCGACAATTAGCAGTCTGTAACTGAACTGACGCGACGTTTAAACGCGACAATGTGCTGCCCTTAATTAAGTTGACGCGACAATGTGCTGTCTGTAACTGAACTGACGCGATGTTCAAACGCGACAATGTTCTGCTATAATTAACTTGACGCGACTATGTGCAGCCTGTAACTGAACTGACGCGACGTTTAAACGCGACAATGTGCTGCCTATAATTAATTTGACGCGACAATATGCTGTCTGTAACTGAACTGACGCAACGTTTAAACGCGACAGTGTGCTGCCTATAATTAATTTGACGCGACAATGTGCTGTCTGTAACTGAACTGACGCGACGTTTAAACGCGACAGTGTGCTGCCTATAATTAATTTGACGCGACAATGTGCTGTCTGTAACTGAACCTACGCGACGTATAAACGTGACAGTGTGCTGCCTATAATTAATTTGACGCGACAATGTGCTGTCTGTAACTGAACTGACGCGACGTGTAAACGCGACAATGTGCTGCCGATAATTAACTTTACGTGACAATGTGCTATCTGTAACTGAACTGACGCGACGTTTAAACGCGACAATGTGCTGTCCATAATTAATTTGACGCGACAATGTGCTGTCTCTAACTGAACTGACGCAACGTTTAAACGCGACATTGTGCTGCCTATAATTAATTTGAGGCGACAATGTGCTGTCTGTAACTGAACTGACGTGACGTTTAAACGTGACAGTGTGCTGCCTATAATTAATTTGACGCGACAATGTGCTGTCTGTAACTGAACTGACGCAACGTTTAAACGCGACAATGTGCTGTCTATAATTAATTTGACGCGACAATGTGCTTTCTGTAACTGAACTGACGCGACGTTTAAACGCGACAGTGTGCTGCCTATAATTAATTTGACGCGACAATGTGCTGTCTGTAACTGAACTGACGCGACGTTTAAACGCGACAGTGTGCTGACTATAATTAATTTGACGCGACAATGAGCTGTCTGTAACTGAACTGACGCAACGTTTAAACGCGACAATGTTCTGTCTATAATTAACTTGACGCGACAATGTGCTGTCTGTAACTATACTGACGTGACAATGTGCAGTCTGTAACTGAACTGACGCGACGTTTAAACGCGACAATGTGCAGTCTGTAACTAAACTGACGCGACAAAGTGCAGTCTGTAACTGAACTGACGCGGCGTTTAAACGCGACAATGTGCTGCCTTTAATTAAGTTGACGTGACAATGTGCAGTCTGTAGCTGAACTGACGCAACGTTTAAACGCGACAGTGTGCTGCCTATAATTAATTTGACGCGACAATGTGCTGTCTGTAACTGAACTGACGCGACGTTTAAACGCGACAGTGTGCTGACTATAATTAATTTGACGCGACAATGTGCTGTCTGTAACTGAACTGACGCAACGTTTAAACGCGACAATGTACTGTCTATAATTAACTTGACGCGACAATGTGCTGTCTGTAACTATACTGACGTGACAATGTGCAGTCTGTAACTGAACTTACGCGACGTTTAAACGCGACAATGTGCAGTCTGTAACTAAACTGACGCGACAATGTGCAGTCTGTAACTGAACTGTCGCGGCGTTTAAACGCGACAATGTGCTGCCTTTAATTAAGTTGACGTGACAATGTGCTGTCTGTAACTGAACTGACGCGCCGTTTAAACGCGACGATGTGCTGTCTATAATTATCTTGACGCGACAATGTGCTGTCTGTAACTGAACTGACGCGACGTTTAAACGCGACAATGTGCTGTCTATAATTAACTTGACGCGACAATGTGCAGTCTGTAACTGAACTGACCCGACGTTTAAGGGCGACAATGTGCTGCCTATAATTAACTTGACGCGACAATGTGCTGTCTGTAACTGAACTGACGCGATGTTTAAACGCAACAGTGTGCTGCCTATTATTAACTTTACGCGACAATGTGCTGTCTGTAACTGAACTGACGCGACGTTTAAACGCGACAGTGTGCTGCCTATAATTAACTTGACGCGACAAAGTGCAGTCTGTAACTGAACTGACGTGACGTTTAAACGCGACAATGTGCAGTCTGTAACCAAACTGACGCGCAATGTGCATTCTGTAACTTAACTGACGCGACGTTTAAACGCGACAATGTGCATTCTGTAACTATACTGACGCGACAATGTGCATTCTGTAACTAAACTGATGCGACGTTTAAACGCGACAATGTGCTGTCTGTAATTAAACTGACGCAACATTTAAACGCGACAATGTGCTGTCATTAACTAAACTGACACTACGTTTAAACGCGACAATGTGCTGTCTGTAACTAAACTGACACTACGTTTAAACGCGACAATGTGCTGTATGTAACTAAAATGACGCGACGTTTAAACGCGTCAATGAGCTGTCTGTAACTATACTGACGCGACGTTTAAACGCGTCAATGAGCTGTCTGTAACTAACCTGACGCGACGTTTAAACGCGACAGTGTGCTGTCTGTAACTAACCTGACGCGACGTTTAAACGCGTCAATGAGCTGTCTGTAACTATACTGACGCGACGTTTAAACGCGTCAATGAGCTGTCTGTAACTATACTGACGCGACGCTTAAACGCGTCAATGAGCTGTCTGTAACTAACCTGACGCGACGTTTAAACGCGACAGTGTGCTGTCTGTAACTAACCTGACGCGACGTTTAAACGCGACAATGTGCTGTCTGTAACTAACCTGACGCGACGTTTAAACGCGTCAATGAGCTGTCTGTAACTAACCTGACGCGACGTTTAAACGCGACAATGTGCTGTCTGTAACTAAACTGACGTGACGTTTAAACGCGTCAATGTGCTGTCTGTAACTAACCTGACGCGACGTTTAAACGCGACAATGTGCTGTCTGTAACTAAACTGACGCGACGTTTAAACGCGTCATGAGCTGTCTGTAACTAACCTGATGCGACGTTTAAACGCGACAATATGCTGTCTGTAACTAACCTGACACGACGTTTAAACGCGTCATTGAGCTGTCTGTAACTAACCTGACGCGACGTTTAAACGCGACAATGTGCTGTCTGTAACTAACCTGACGCGACGTTTAAACGCGACAATGTGCTGTCTGTAACTAACCTGACACGACGTTTAAACGCGTCAATGAGCTGTCTGTAACTAACCTGACGCGACGTTTAAACGCGACAATGTGCTGTCTGTAACTAACCTGACGCGACGTTTAAACGCGACAATGTGCTGTCTGTAACTAACCTGACGCGACGTTTAAACGCGACAATATGCTGTCTCTAACTAACCTGACGCGACGTTTAAACGCGACAATGTGCTGTCTGTAACTATACTGACGCGACGTTTAAACGCGACAATGTGCTGTCTGTAACTAACCTGACGCGACGTTTAAACGCGACAATGTGCTGTCTCTAACTAACCTGACGCGACGTTTAAACGCGACAATGTGCTGTCTGTAACTAACCTGACGCGACGTTTAAACGCGACAATATGCTGTCTCTAACTAACCTGACGCGACGTTTAAACGCGACAATGTGCTGTCTGTAACTATACTGACGCGACGTTTAAACGCGACAATATGCTGTCTCTAACTAACCTGACGCGACGTTTAAACGCGACAATGTGCTGTCTGTAACTATCCTGACGTGACGTTTAAACGCGACAATGTGCTGTCTGTAACTAAACTGATGCGACGTTTAAACGCGACAATGTGCTGTCTCTAAATAACCTGACGCGACGTTTAAACGCGATAATGTGCTGTCTGTAACTAAACTGACGCGACGTTTAAAGGCGACAATGTGCTGTCTGTAACTAACCTGACGCGACGTTTAAACGCGACAATGTGCTGTCTGTAACTAAACTGACGCGACGTTTAAACGCGACAATGTGCTGTCTGTAACTAACCTGACGCGACGTTTAAACGCGACAATGTGCTGTCTGTAACTAACCTGACGCGACGTTTAAACGCGATAATGTGCTGTCTGTAACTAAACTGACGCGACGTTTAAACGCGATAATGTGCTGTCTGTAACTAACCTGATGCGACGTTTAAACGCGACAATGTGATGTCTCTAAATAACCTGACGCGACGTTTAAACGCGATAATGTGCTGTCTGTAACTAAACTGACGCGACGTTTAAACGCGATAATGTGCTGTCTGTAACTAAACTGACGCGACGTTTAAACGCGACAATGTGCTGTCTGTAACTAACCTGACGCGACGTTTAAACGCGACAATGTGCTGTCTGTAACTAACCTGACGCGACGTTTAAACGCGACAATGTGCTGTATGTAATGAAACTGACGGTTGAAGCAGAAATCGACAACAATTAAAATAAGGTGCTGTGAACTCAACTCAACCATGTGCAACTTCCTGTTTTAAAGTGTGCCAATGCTGTATCAACCAAAAACGGTGGATGCTCCGCAGTAGATAACAAAATCTGACACCATACGTTTTTTCAAAACACTTTATCCGCTGTTGAAATCCCCAGAGAGGCAAACCTTGATTCGTGCAAAATGCAGGACTTAGCTCGAGGCGCCGTTGTTTCCTTGTATAAGCTGGTGTGATATTAGTTAATCTGTCAGGGAAGCCTCTTCTCTTCACGTTATAAATAGCGCTTTGATCTCTGTTTAGACTTGAAGTGCTGCAAGGATACACACGTGTACGTTGCGTCATCGCTACACACTTTAATAGCAGAGTTTTTTCAGCGTATAATAATCGATTAGTGTCATTTCCCAATAGCTCTATTTCATAAAACTCTTCTACTGATATTATTAGCAAAACAGTACTGTTATTAAAAGAAGCAAAACAATTACCATTCTAGGAAAATTAGATAATTAGATAATTAATTAAAATGATCTGCCAATCAATACAAATTCTGGGGGGTTCGATCCCCATCGTCGCCCGTCCATGAAATGGTTTTTCCGTGGTTTTCCCATTTTTCTTCGTTTAGGGGCTGCGACAACGCGGTCATGTAGCCTCGTGTACTTGGGGTGTGTGTAAAATCTATCTGATAATCGGTGTTAATTGTGATGGCTGTATTAGTGTGTGCTATCTGTAATTCAGGTAAGGACTGCAACCGATCAATTTCAAGTTGTTCCTATTTTTTAAACCGTCAACGACACCTAGCTGTGAACTTGGCTACTGCATGTCACCGTAACCAGCACCTGGTGGCGAACGTTGGAACTTACAGGCTGGACGTTTGTTTTAGACGATTGCCCTTGACCATGAAGCCTGCGGGTGAGCCTACACACACTCACTCTCTCACCCTATCGCTTCACACTTGTCACCACCGATCTGATGTAATGGAATTCCAGACTTGAGCAGACAGTACAGTCCACGTCGAAGTATTATGTGACGCGTACGTACACGTTACGTAGTTACGAACAGAACGTCATTATAGTTGCCAATGACTGTACTTCAGCAGTGGTGTGAAACAGCTTTGTCAATCATCAGACTGCTTGGGGCAGCTGATAACAACACAGGTACTGTAGTAACTCGCCTCCAGGCTTCCATTAAGATTTTTCACTCGTCTCAAACAAACGTCCGGCCTGTAATAGAGCGATAATCAAATCTAACCTACAAATTTAGCTTCACATAATATTATTGTAGTTAGTGGAAGGTTCTTTTACATGCCATAAATCTATGACATGGGCCCCCGGCTTTTCTTACCCTCAGAAGGATGGCATACAGAGGCGGCTTCGGTAGCGTAGCTGGTAGTATGCTGAGCTTCTATGCCCAAGGTCGCGGGTTCAAACCTGGCTGAAGTCGTCGGATTTATTAAGAGCGTTAAAATCCTTCAGTATGCCGATGAGCCAGCTTGGTGTCCTAGGCGAAACCCCACACAAGACACGGCACAAATCTAGATTATTTGCTGAGTTTTAATTCACCGGCCGTGAAAGCTAATATACCATCTTTTTTGGAAGCCTTCATAGGGAGGTTAAGGCTGCTTTTGCTTTTAGTTCTCGCAGTCAAGTGGTGCAGTTGCACCTAATATAAAGGGAGGTGGCGCGCAGTTCGTTACTCCTGTGGGGGTCCGGGCGGGGACACCAAGAGCCCGCCGATGAGCCAGCTTGGTGTCCTAGGCGAAACCCCACACAAGACACGGTACAAACCTAGAAGAATTGCTGAGTTTTAATTCACCGTCCGTGAAAGCCAATATACCATCTTTTACGGATCTTTCTGTTTGTTAATAAAGAATAAAGATATTTCCATATTTGTATGACTGAACTTCATGATCGAACAGTGGTGGGTTATCTCCGACTATTTCACTAATATCTCTTCACCATTAAATTTTATTTCCGACATTTTATCACTTCATAAAACACGTGGTGCGTCCGCTTGTCGCGAGACAGTACTGCTCTGAGTACGATCACCTACGGTTAATCTCGGTCCCCGATCAGTGTCGCCGTCTCCGTCTCGCGCTCTCAAATGTACTTCATATGGTTGAATGGGGAGCAGATCGAAAGCGACCTGTCTCGGTCTCGCAACTCGGTCGTGTGCAGCCAAATGGTACCTTTACAGCCATCACAATTCACACCGGTTATTAGACACACACCCAAAGTACACGGGGCGACATGATCGCGTTGTTGCAGCCCCTAAACTGAGGAACCAAACAACTATATTTTTTTGTGATAACCTGTGTTATTGTGATGGCTCTACTAGAGTGTGTATTTGTGAATTTGGGTAGGAGGTGGCCGCGGTCTTAAATAGCCTGGAGTAGAAGTGGGGAACCACGGAAAACCACTTGTATGATGGTTGAGGTGGGAATCTAACCCACTTCTTCTTCTCAGTTTTGCCTCACGAGGCTGAGTGCCTGCCTCGTACCTCTGGGGGCGACAGCCAAGAATGCCAGCTGATGAGATGACTCAAGGTACTTAGAATACTTAGATGACTATAGCTCTCTGTTGCAGGCAGCTATCGGCTACAAGCTCACGTTCGGCCGGGAGTTACGATGGCTGTGTTCAGGGAGTCTCATCAGTGAACTGTTTGTTCTCACTGAGCATGCGTGCGCCACTGGAGCCAAGGGCACGTAAGTATTACAGCTCCGTATTAACCCGCGAGGACTGGCGCATGGGTATTTTTGACCTGAGGCTTAAATATTGCTCTATATTTTCGTTTTGGTCAGCCCTCATTTCCTGTCGCTTACTGTACCTTCCTTCCTAGCCTTGAACTTAACTCTGCAAAAGAAACATGTCCATAGCTTTCTGAACACTCAAGTTATTTCTATATTATTTACGGTCGGGTCAGATTTACCCATGGCGCCAGCCCTAGCGTGACAATTTTTGGCTTACGTTAGTCGGGACAATTTGTAAAAAATAAGGGTGAAAATCCACCTATTTTTGTGCAGCACCATCACATAGCTCACGTTATTGTTGATCCATGTTTAAGGTGTAGGAACACCTTGGTCATCAGCTCCTTTTTTTTCCAAAAAATTAAGATGGCTGCTTTGCGGCCACTATCAAGGCCAATTATACTGTTACGAAAATTATTGTTTTCACCTCATTTCATAGGAAGACCCTAGGTGTAAAAAGTGACAGTCAGTCTGAAAGACTAGACTTTGTATCATTTTAAATGCTACAAATGCTCAAAAATGCTAGAAAGAGACTCTTGACATGTTAGAAAATTATCTGCATAATACTTATCTTGCTTTATAATACTTTACCTTGTTTCAAATAACTCGCGAACGGCAAGGGCAAAGCAAGGTCAAGCGCGCGGAGGGAGATGGCAGGATGACGTGCCCCTTCCACCCAGTCTAAAAACACTTATAGTGGGCGATGTATTGAAGATAGAGATATGCTCTCGCGGATTTTTTTTGTAGAACATTTCATGCTGACCAATTCTTAAGCTTATAGTATATTGATATTTTTAACGGTTTGCCCAGCGTAAGCTTAAGAAGCGCACGGACGCCAAATTTGTTTTCGACTTTTTCACTGAAATCGTTATTGTTTGGCTTCCTTTGATCATACTTAAATTATTTTCTACAGAATATTTCCTCGAGATATCCTTTACAGAATGGTGTAAACCGCTTCAAAATCCATCCAGTGGTTCTCGAGATTACCTGTGGCATCCAAGAATCGGGGATTTTTGTCTTATACTAACGAAGTAGAGATTGTCGGGGTACACATGCACCGAGCGGTGTTATTACGTCACACACCTCAGTGCATCTGGTACATTTCGTCCCGTCACCGTAACGTAACGCCAGACCCCAGTGTAACGACGAAGTCGACAAGATCATTTAAAATGATAAAAACCAGGGGTGCACATATGGCTAACGCAGCTCGCACTACCTAGTAATTATTGTTTTCGACTTTTGATGTGTAACATCTTTCCGCTCGGTTGCTGGATAGTTTTGAGGGAGTGATTTTGAAAATTGGGGACGGAAGTGGATCGGAACGATCGAGCTGGCAGTGGTGGATCAAACGGAAGTATGCACTGCCCGCTCGATCGATCAAACGGAAGTGTACTAGCTGGCAGTGGTGGACAACGGAAGTATGCACTGCCCGCTCGATCGATCAAACGGAAGTGTAGGCTACTAGCTGGCAGTGGAGGACAACGGAAGTATGCACTGCCCGCTCGATCAATCGAATGGAAGTGTGCCCTAGCTGGCAGTGGTGGATCGAACGGAAGTATAAGACGCACTGCCAACTCGATCGATCGATCCATCTGGCACTGGTAAGAGAAACAATCAGCACGCGGTGTCAAAAATTGATACCATGATGCACTCTCGGCCATGTGGAATGTAGACGACATACTGAACGGAAAACGCTCATGCTAACTCTGGTGTCAAGTGATTTAAACAAATGACATGGTACATGTTCGAAGTCTTCGTATCAGTATTTAAATGGTAAAATGCCTTAATATCAAACATTGTAAGTAGTCGGCATTGCATTGGCATAAGGCATTTTAAACTCAATATCACTCAGGAATATTATCGAAACAAGCAAAATATAACTGGAACTTAATTCCGTAATGCAGTATTGTTGGAACGTGGAAATAAGTCACCATCTTGTGCACTATATTTGCGTAGTCGAAATAGCCGTGGGGTTATTGCGTATGACACTTGAATCTAGAGACCTTGGGTTCGAATTCTGGGCGGGGTAGATATTTTTGCTACCAGATTATCATTTTAAACGATATTTATCATATCAATATGACTCATTTTAACAGAATCCATATGAAATTACGTGTTGGTCTGTGAATGAAGAGGACCTGTTTATAAGGAATTTAAGGTTATGAGCGGTGTCGCGTCTATTAATCTAGTTGATCCATATCGTATTCTTTATTTAGGCTAGTGCTGGTGGAAGCTACAAATCATCTAATAAAATGAGTTCCGTATTATAAACTACAATATCTGTAAAACACTCCCTTTTACAATATATTAATATTTGTGCCAATTTTTTATTTATTTAGTCAATTTACCCTCCAGGTTGGTGGTTCCCACGGACTCAGCGAGGGAACTCACCACTACCGCCTCTATGGGCAGTGTCCTGGAGCTTGGAACATCTGGTCGGGATGGATACAACTGGGGAGGTGTGATCAGCACTTCACCCAGGAGGCCTCACCTGCAAAGCGAACAGGGGCCTCTTGAGGGGGGGGGGGGACGGATGGAAGATAGGGATGGATAGGCTAGGAAGAGGGAAGGAGGCGGCCGTGGCCTTACAGTAGGTACTGCCCCCGTAAATTGAATTATATTGAGACCACGATGGCTGTATTGGCAAATATGAATAAAGTTATGGCTGTCATAGTTGTGACGTGTATATTCATGACGTAGGCACGGATGACGTAGACTTCATGCAAGTAGGCTGGTTGAGCTGAGATTCTTGGTGACGTCATGATTTTGTTCGAGAAAGATCTTAGATTTACGACGCAGTCGCAGGAAACAAGGTATTGTGCTAAGGAAGAAGTTACGCTATTGGAGGAGAGACTCGAACCAATGAACGATAGTTTGGAAGGAAGACGGAGATTGCTGAAACTACGATATTTAATTACTTTTGGCATGCAGATTTGTGGAAATCTATTTTCAGTTATGGCATTGATTTGGAATTTTGAAGAAATTAATTTTGAGTTTTTGAAATTTGAGAATCCGTCAAGTATAGCCAAAGTTAAAACTTCTAGCAATGACGGAGGAACGAACTATGGAAGGGATGGATACGCCCCTTAAGAAGTTTATAAAAGGTCGTGCACAGAATAGAGGAGCTCTCATATCTCTCATACCGCTGATACCGCATATATATTTCTGATGTCAGATAGTCATTGTCGAGTGAATAAGTGAAGCAAGTTGTCTTTAGCGTGTGGTTAAAGCCCGGCGCATCGAACGAACTCGGAGCAGTTCCATTTTACGCTGTTCGAAACTAGGCGAAGTTGAAACGCTCACAGTAACGTTTCTACCAGATAAGATATAAAGAGTTAACTTCTGCCTTCATTATAATTCAATTGGGCAGTACAACATTGAGGTGTGTAGAAGATTTGAACAATTTCACAGTTATAATTTAAAAGATATTGGCATTTTAAGACTGCAGACAAAAGTGATTTTCTCGCCACCTGAGAGGCACTTTTAAATTTCCACAGTATACACTACGGCTGACACGTGTTACAACCGTGATATTGGAGAATACGTTTGGTAATACAACGATACATTCTATTATGGAACATTATAGTCTGACAGTGCTTTCAATGATTATAACAGAAGTTGAGATGGAAGGCTAAGGCTTTAATGCAATTGGGACATATATCGATGGAGTGAAGTAGCAGCATGGAACTTCGTTAATGGTCATTCTACAAAGGCGAGCATGTAGTGAACATCCAACTACACTCATGCATCGTGAATCCATCGCTGAATTATATCAAATGACAGTGGAAATATCATCATACTCCACGATTATGAATATTTCTGCGGAAATAACTGCAATAAACTTCATGGCGAATTACGACTGGAACTTCAGGGAACTTTCAAGAAAGGCCAGGGTGGACCCGGCTCATAAAGAAGAGTTTTGCCAGAAGGATGTCTTTCGTATACATGGAGCAGTGCAATTTCCGGAGGAGGAAGCAGTTCGATTCTCCGAGGACGCTGATTCCAGGTTCGAGGACGGAGCACATCTTCACGCTGGTGAAATGGAACCAACAGCAGTTTTCTTTGAAAACTTTCCTCTAGAACTTCAATCAACAGATAAGGTAGTCGTGAACGTTTCTTGTATTATTTGAGTCATGTAGCGATATCTGAGCAACCATTTTCCCATATTTTTTTTGTCCTATCTTTTGCCCCATTTTCTGGATTAACATTTCTGTACTCAGTACACTTCGATGATTTATGCCTTTTTCTACGATTTGTTGAGACATTGTTATGTCATTGGCATAGTTAAATAATTTTGGATCAGTTGAGACTGATAATTAATATTCTTTCAGTAATTTGCATATTTTTGCAGTCACGATTTGACTGTAAAGTTAATGATTTGCTATGGCAGATTTGAATTCAGACAGCGTGTCATTTTATTAAAGTAATTCTATTCAGTAAATTACTTTGACCAATGTTCTGTCATCCTCAAGAAAGAAGAATAATTAAATGATTTTAGAGCGTTAAAATCTAATACGTTATGGACGATCTTTGAAATACTAGTCGTCTTATGAACATGATTGCAACATAGACATTTATCATTGCATTATAGACAATTTTATGAAAAATGAACTTTGAATACGATTTATTGAATACACTATAGTAATGAACATTTGATAGGAGTTTTTCTCAATTATAGATTGGAACAATAATGTTTGCATTCCACAGTCTAATTGTATTCTATTCGACTATTTATGCAGTTTAGATGAACTTTGATTGAAGATAGTATTTTTATACTGCGATACTTTGAAGATATTAATCTCAATTTTGATAGACCAGGGAGGAGTGTCTAATCGTATTTGCTATTAAATTTATTTGTGATTGGCAAATTTTTACTTCATATCGATTCATGAATGAAACCCACGAAGGTTAAATAATAACAGACATTAATACAATTGATGAATATAAGAATTTTTAAAGAGGAACAATGGATGTATAATCGTTAGTTCAGTGGATGTGTAAAAGTCGCTGATGAGTAATGCCCTTGAATAATGAAGGAGGTTCCCACAGTAATAAATGAAGTTGTTGAATTTATGAGTGGAGGTTTTTGTATGTAATTTGGAAGATTTTGATGCCATATATATGAAGATATATGATGAATTCTGGGCCTATTGTTGAGCAATTTTGTGCGTTTTGAGCGAAGTATTTTTCCGCTGAATGTATTGTCCTGGTTCTTTGAAAGTTATTCATGTGAAGATACTGTTAAAATTAACAAGAGTGTTAAATAATTTGAGATGAAGATTTTGAATGGAGGTTACCGTCACAAATATTAATAATAATTATTAAACCTTATTAAACCTGAATTTGACAGTTAAATATAACTAACCTTCATTGGTCGATTATATCACCACGATTTGAGTAATTATCAACCGGATAAACGTGTGGTTTAATGTATTTCTTGTATAAATAATATAAACAATATAATATTGTAAATAATTTTGTAAATATCTTTGTTAAATAATTTGTAATGAAAGGGATTAATAGAGGCGTGTATAAAATTCTTAATTGTCGTTTGACATTGTTATAAACAATTTATTATTGTTATAAATAATTAATGAACTTTTGTTATTAACATTTAGAGTTTTGTTTTTATACTCTAAACAACGCTAATTAAGCAAGTGGATGGAACAATTGAAATTGATTTGGGATTGTTGGAGTATTCCACTGGTGTTTGAATGGAGCATTTAAAGGGTTTGCGTGATAATATTTCAGTTGAGATGTGGACATTTAACGTGTTTTGAAAGGAGAGCTAAGCTCTGATGTAACTCGCTTATGCTAGGGTTGAACGGACAGGTGAGTCCACTTTGACGATGCAGGTGCATTGCAGCTGGCCCGGACAACTGTATGATAGAGGCCAAGGACGTTTACATAATAGCCTTGTGGCTATAAATAAAATGTGATGTGTATAAACACGCAAAACAATTGATATATGTGTCTCGTCCCAAATCCCGTTTCCATTCCAAGTGCATTATTATAATTACGTTATTTTGAGCTTGAGAAAGCTGAAACATTGTATGTAGAGTATACCAGTCCTACAGGAGGACATGGTTATGTGGTCGATGGCTTCTGATTGCCACGTGGATTTTGTTGTTTTATTTTTGTTAAATTCATTCTTTTTGTGAAATAAATTATTGTGCAGTTTAAAGTTTCTCGTCTTCGTTATGGTTCATTTTAAATATCATGGTGGAGGTTATTGTGTGGGCATACTTTAAGTGATCCAGTTGACAACCCAGTCCCCGAGATAAATTTAAGAGGTAAGTAAAGGTAAGTATGAATCCCCGTATATTTTGGTGTGTTCCACAATAATTTCTTGTTAACTATTGTGCTCTAATCTCGATAGTATCTGTCAGTGCCATTTTCATTGATGTAGCTGTGCCGGTGCGTTTGATTATTGGCAATCCGATTGAGGGGGGCGGATATCTGACAGCCTACTATCCTGATAACGGGGACAGTAGGATTGGCGACCCTAAAACGTGGGGCACGATCAGCAAAACATTGGATTACCAAGTTATTGCAGTAGAATTGACACCGCAATTTTTGTGGAGTGTTCGAATAACATTGGATTACCAAGTTATCGATGTCAAAGGGATTGTGAAGACTCAAATAAAGAGGTTGATTCTTTGTTAGATGTCTTGGCCAATTGTAGAATTTGAGAGTGTGATTATATAGGGATTAAATGTTGTGTTGTATTAGGAAAATTACACTCAGAAAAGATCAGATCTTATACAACTTGAGAGAGGTTAAATAGGCTGGAAACTTAGAAAAATCGCCTATGATCTGGAATCTTATTTTATTTGACCGGCTTATGACATGTGTAGTCATATTAAAGATAAAATTAAACTATTTGGATTGTAAATGTAAATTATTTGTATGTTGGCTTTCACGGCCGGTGAATTAAAACTCAGCAATTCTTCTAGGTTTGTGCCGTGTCTTGTGTGGGGTTTCGCCTAGGACACCAAGCTAGGCTCATCGGCGGGCTCTTGGTGTCCCCGCCTGGACCCCCACAGGAGTGACGAACTGCGCGCCACCTCCCTTTATATAAGGTGCAACTGCACCACTTGACTACGAGAACTAAAAGCTCAAGCAGCCTTAACCTCCCTATGAAGGCTTCCAAAAAGATGGTATGTTGGCTTTCACGGCCGGTGAATTAAAACTCAGCAATTCTTCTAGGTTTGTGCCGTGTCTTGTGTGGGGTTTCGCCTAGGACACCAAGCTAGGCTCATCGGCGGGCTCTTGGTGTCCCTATGTCTCCCTTCATAGGGAGGTTAAGGCTGCTTGAGCTTTTAGTTCTCGTAGTCAAGTGGTGCAGTTGCACCTTATATAAAGGGAGGTGGCGCGCAGTTCGTCACTCCTGTGGGGGTCCGGGCGGGGACACCAAGAGCCCGCCGATGAGCCTAGCTTGGTGTCCTAGGCGAAACCCCACACAAGACACGGCACAAACCTAGAAGAATTGCTGAGTTTTAATTCACCGGCCGTGAAAGCCAACATACCATCTTTTTGGAAGCCTTCATAGGGAGGTTAAGGCTGCTTGAGCTTTTAGTTCTCGTAGTCAAGTGGTGCAGTTGCACCTTATATAAAGGGAGGTGGCGCGCAGTTCGTCACTCCTGTGGGGGTCCGGGCGGGGACACCAAGAGCCCGCCGATGAGCCTAGCTTGGTGTCCTAGGCGAAACCCCACACAAGACACGGCACAAACCTAGAAGAATTGCTGAGTTTTAATTCACCGGCCGTGAAAGCCAACATACCATCTTTTTGGAAGCCTTCATAGGGAGGTTAAGGCTGCTTGAGCTTTTAGTTCTCGTAGTCAAGTGGTGCAGTTGCACCTTATATAAAGGGAGGTGGCGCGCAGTTCGTCACTCCTGTGGGGGTCCGGGCGGGGACACCAAGAGCCCGCCGATGAGCCTAGCTTGGTGTCCTAGGCGAAACCCCACACAAGACACGGCACAAACCTAGAAGAATTGCTGAGTTTTAATTCACCGGCCGTGAAAGCCAACATACCATCTTTTTGGAAGCCTTCATAGGGAGGTTAAGGCTGCTTGAGCTTTTAGTTCTCGTAGTCAAGTGGTGCAGTTGCACCTTATATAAAGGGAGGTGGCGCGCAGTTCGTCACTCCTGTGGGGGTCCGGGCGGGGACACCAAGAGCCCGCCGATGAGCCTAGCTTGGTGTCCTAGGCGAAACCCCACACAAGACACGGCACAAACCTAGAAGAATTGCTGAGTTTTAATTCACCGGCCGTGAAAGCCAACATACCATCTTTTTGGAAGCCTTCATAGGGAGGTTAAGGCTGCTTGAGCTTTTAGTTCTCGTAGTCAAGTGGTGCAGTTGCACCTTATATAAAGGGAGGTGGCGCGCAGTTCGTCACTCCTGTGGGGGTCCGGGCGGGGACACCAAGAGCCCGCCGATGAGCCTAGCTTGGTGTCCTAGGCGAAACCCCACACAAGACACGGCACAAACCTAGAAGAATTGCTGAGTTTTAATTCACCGGCCGTGAAAGCCAACATACCATCTTTTTGGAAGCCTTCATAGGGAGGTTAAGGCTGCTTGAGCTTTTAGTTCTCGTAGTCAAGTGGTGCAGTTGCACCTTATATAAAGGGAGGTGGCGCGCAGTTCGTCACTCCTGTGGGGGTCCGGGCGGGGACACCAAGAGCCCGCCGATGAGCCTAGCTTGGTGTCCTAGGCGAAACCCCACACAAGACACGGCACAAACCTAGAAGAATTGCTGAGTTTTAATTCACCGGCCGTGAAAGCCAACATACCATCTTTTTGGAAGCCTTCATAGGGAGGTTAAGGCTGCTTGAGCTTTTAGTTCTCGTAGTCAAGTGGTGCAGTTGCACCTTATATAAAGGGAGGTGGCGCGCAGTTCGTCACTCCTGTGGGGGTCCGGGCGGGGACACCAAGAGCCCGCCGATGAGCCTAGCTTGGTGTCCTAGGCGAAACCCCACACAAGACACGGCACAAACCTAGAAGAATTGCTGAGTTTTAATTCACCGGCCGTGAAAGCCAACATACCATCTTTTTGGAAGCCTTCATAGGGAGGTTAAGGCTGCTTGAGCTTTTAGTTCTCGTAGTCAAGTGGTGCAGTTGCACCTTATATAAAGGGAGGTGGCGCGCAGTTCGTCACTCCTGTGGGGGTCCGGGCGGGGACACCAAGAGCCCGCCGATGAGCCTAGCTTGGTGTCCTAGGCGAAACCCCACACAAGACACGGCACAAACCTAGAAGAATTGCTGAGTTTTAATTCACCGGCCGTGAAAGCCAACATACCATCTTTTTGGAAGCCTTCATAGGGAGGTTAAGGCTGCTTGAGCTTTTAGTTCTCGTAGTCAAGTGGTGCAGTTGCACCTTATATAAAGGGAGGTGGCGCGCAGTTCGTCACTCCTGTGGGGGTCCGGGCGGGGACACCAAGAGCCCGCCGATGAGCCTAGCTTGGTGTCCTAGGCGAAACCCCACACAAGACACGGCACAAACCTAGAAGAATTGCTGAGTTTTAATTCACCGGCCGTGAAAGCCAACATACCATCTTTTTGGAAGCCTTCATAGGGAGGTTAAGGCTGCTTGAGCTTTTAGTTCTCGTAGTCAAGTGGTGCAGTTGCACCTTATATAAAGGGAGGTGGCGCGCAGTTCGTCACTCCTGTGGGGGTCCGGGCGGGGACACCAAGAGCCTGCCGATGAGCCTAGCTTGGTGTCCTAGGCGAAACCCCACACAAGACACGGCACAAACCTAGAAGAATTGCTGAGTTTTAATTCACCGGCCGTGAAAGCCAACATACCATCTTTTTGGAAGCCTTCATAGGGAGGTTAAGGCTGCTTGAGCTTTTAGTTCTCGTAGTCAAGTGGTGCAGTTGCACCTTATATAAAGGGAGGTGGCGCGCAGTTCGTCACTCCTGTGGGGGTCCGGGCGGGGACACCAAGAGCCCGCCGATGAGCCTAGCTTGGTGTCCTAGGCGAAACCCCACACAAGACACGGCACAAACCTAGAAGAATTGCTGAGTTTTAATTCACCGGCCGTGAAAGCCAACATACCATCTTTTTGGAAGCCTTCATAGGGAGGTTAAGGCTGCTTGAGCTTTTAGTTCTCGTAGTCAAGTGGTGCAGTTGCACCTTATATAAAGGGAGGTGGCGCGCAGTTCGTCACTCCTGTGGGGGTCCGGGCGGGGACACCAAGAGCCCGCCGATGAGCCTAGCTTGGTGTCCTAGGCGAAACCCCACACAAGACACGGCACAAACCTAGAAGAATTGCTGAGTTTTAATTCACCGGCCGTGAAAGCCAACATACCATCTTTTTGGAAGCCTTCATAGGGAGGTTAAGGCTGCTTGAGCTTTTAGTTCTCGTAGTCAAGTGGTGCAGTTGCACCTTATATAAAGGGAGGTGGCGCGCAGTTCGTCACTCCTGTGGGGGTCCGGGCGGGGACACCAAGAGCCCGCCGATGAGCCTAGCTTGGTGTCCTAGGCGAAACCCCACACAAGACACGGCACAAACCTAGAAGAATTGCTGAGTTTTAAATTATTTGTGTTAGGATATTTTAAAATGAACCAAAGAAATTTGAACATGTGCTTGAGTTTATTTCAACATGAAGTGTCTACGAAGGTTAATTATAAGGTAATTATAAGTTAGATTTAAGACAGAAAATTGCTCAAATTTATATATGGTGAAAAATGTTGCTCAGATGTTGTTATTTTGCTCTGTTTGATGTATGTCCCTAAAGCAGTTTATTATTGAAATATTATTGAAATGGCAGATGAAAGTATTAAGAAAATGTTGGAGGAGATGGCCAACAATATGAAGGAGATGGAAGTTAGGAATGCTAGCCGAATGAAGCAGATGATGGAGGAGAATTCTAGTAGTTTGTCTGCTAATTTGTCTATTAGGCTGGATGAAAGTGTGAGGGAGATGGAAGCTAGGAATACTAGTCGAATGGAGGAGAATGCTAGTAGAATGGATGAAAGTTTGAAAGTTCTTCAGACCAGTTCTGCAAACCTAGAAAATAATGTGTCGCATTTACAGATCAATACCCAGGGAATCGAGAATGCCGTGAGTGACATTCATAAAGATGTTTCTGATGTTAAAATTGATGTGTCTAAGGTACAGAAAGATCTTACTATGTTGAATCTTGATGTTGCCAATGTCCGGGGTGATATTTCATGTGCTAGAGCTGAAGTAATTGTTGTTAGGAATGATGTTGCTACTGTACAAGACAAAGTAGAGGAAGTTCAAAGAGAGGTTAGAAATGCTCGAACTGATGTGTCAAATGTTCAAGTAGACATCAATAATATTCATTCAGATGTTAATGATATGCAAAGCGATATCAATTAGATACAAGTAGAAGTCAATACTGTTTTTGTAGACATTGCTAAAGTTCAGACTGATGTTAACAAAGTTAGGGAAGAAATTGAAACTTCAAAAACGCTTTGTACTCGTAACATTAGTGCATTAACAACTCGATTAGTTGACGAGTCTGTTAGGACAACAGCTTCTTTAGCTGGCTTAAAATACGATGTAGAGGTCATGAGAACCCAAGTATTAGATCACAATCGTTTACTTAAGGAAGACATTGAAGTAGATATCGCGGAAATGTTAACTGCAAATGTAACGGTTTGGAAAGATGAATGGAACAGGTCAAGTGGGGAACATGTAGATCAGATTGAGGAGCGAATTGAAAGAAAACTTGCCAGTACACAAGTAGACATAAATAATGAAGTAGTTCAGATCAGGAAAGACTTGAATGTAAGGATGGATTCGCTATCCGAAAAGCAGGTAGAGGATAGAACTCAGATAGGTCAGGACGTGCAAGCATTAAAAACTGCGTTAGAGGAACAGATTCATAAGGTTGTCTCTGATGTTAATGAAACTACGAGCAAACTGCAGAATTTGAAACTAGGAGAAGCTAGCATGATGGAAACCTATAAGGAAGAGTTGATTAGGAAAGTCATCACGGAAATCACAGACAAGGATACTGAAGGATTGACTGGTGAAGAGGATAGAAATTACGTGAGAAGATGTAACCTCGCTACAGAAGAGAGAGATATTAGTCCTGAAGAACGTATATCCAGATTCAGGGAAGAAGAAGAGGATAGGAATATTGAACCCGAATGGAAGTATCGTGATAGTGGGAAACATTATATGGATTCATATCCGAGAAATGTGACAGTCATCCGGAATTTTGAAGACAAACCTCAAAAATTTAGCAACACTGATAGTCTCACACCGATCGAATATATCAGGAATCTTAAAGACTATTTCATAGAAGCCCACATTCCTAGAGAGAGAGAGATGAGAATCGTAGAAAGATTTCTAGCTGGAGGACCCCTTGAATGGTTTAGAGCATTTCGGTACACTTTCAGCAATTTTGACGAATTTTCAGAGGCACTGATAAAACGATTCTGGTCAATAGAAGCTCAGAATTCATTAAGAGCTGAGGTATACTCGAGGAAGTATTCAGGTACTCTTCCAACACGGTACGCTGATTTCTTCACGAGTCAGCTATCACGCTTGAGATTTTTGCAACCCCCATTGTCAACGGAGCAGTTGATAGATGCGATTTCACGTATGCTGCCTGTGGAAGTAAGAAGACTGATCATATCGTCAAATATCAGAGATTTGACCAGTATGGACGAATTATTGAGAAGGCTTGACTACACGAGTCCAATGCCAAATTTGGTACAAAAAGGTCAGAGGCACGAATTCAAAGACGTTAATACAGTCTACATGGATCAAGTGCAGCAAACTGATAAGCCTGATGAAAAAAACTGAAAATGTAGGTCCTCACAGGAATAATTATTTCCGCAACAACAGATCCCAAGGTTACCGTCCATATCAGCAAAGACGAGGCTGGAATAATAATAGAGGGAATTACAACAACGGAAGAGGTAGATACTATAACAATGGTTATAATAGAAACTACAATCGAAATAACCAGTATCAGAATCAGAATCAGAATTCTCAAGGTCAGGTTATGACACCCGACAAGTATCAAGAAAGAGAGAAAGAAAGTCAGCAGTATCTGAAGGAATTACGAGAGAAGGAAGCTGAAAATCAAAAGAAAAGACAGGATGTAGTGATCGATCCTGGTCCTTCTACAAGTCAGCAGAACTTGGAAAACAGAAATTCAGGACAGAAGAGAAAGTAGAGAGGAGAGAATGCATTAGCCACACACAACCCAGAGAAGAAGAGACTTATGATTAAGGAACATAGTAGAAATATCATACAAGAATAGAATAATAATTCAATTTCGTGTTCAAGTGAATTGAGATATTGATAACACAGAGTTTAAAAACAATTTGCAACTGTTTTTAAAACGTGGTGAAGGGAGAATGCCCCCGTAAATTGAATTATATTGAGACCACGATGGCTGTATTGGCAAATATGAATAAAGTAATGGCTGTCATAGTTGTGACGTGTATATTCAAGACGTAGGCACGGATGACGTAGACTTCATGCAAGTAGGCTGGTTGAGCTGAGATTCTTGGTGACGTCATGATTTTGTTCGAGAAAGATCTTAGATTTACGACGCAGTCGCAGGAAACAAGGTATTGTGCTAAGGAAGAAGTTACGCTATTGGAGGAGAGACTCGAACCAATGAACGATAGTTTGGAAGGAAAACGGAGATTGCTGAAACTACGATATTTAATTACTTTTGGCATGCAGATTTGTGGAAATCTATTTTCAGTTATGGCATTGATTTGGAATTTTGAAGAAATTAATTTTGAGTTTTTGAAATTTGAGAATCCGTCAAGTATAGCCAAAGTTAAAACTTCTAGCAATGACGGAGGAACGAACTATGGAAGGGATGGATACGCCCCTTAAGAAGTTGATAAAAGGTCGTGCACAGGATAGAGGAGCTCTCATATCTCTCATACCGCTGATACCGCATATATATTTCTGATGTCAGATAGTCATTGTCGAGTGAATAAGTGAAGCAAGTTGTCTTTAGCGTGTGGTTAAAGCCCGGCGCATCGAACGAACACGGAGCAGTTCCATTTTACGCTGTTCGAAACTAGGCGAAGTTGAAACGCTCACATTAACGTTTCTACCAGATAAGATATAAAGAGTTAACTTCTGCCTTCATTATAATTCAATTGGGCAGTACAACATTGAGGTGTGTAGAAGATTTGAACAATTTCACAGTTATAATTTAAAAGATATTGGCATTTTAAGACTGCAGACAAAAGTGATTTTCTCGCCACCTGAGAGGCACTTTTAAATTTCCACAGTATACACTACGGCTGACACGTGTTACAACCGTGATATTGGAGAATACGTTTGGTAATACAACGATACATTCTATTATGGAACATTATAGTCTGACAGTGCTTTCAATGATTATAACAGAAGTTGAGATGGAAGGCTAAGGCTTTAATGCAATTGGGACATATATCGATGGAGTGAAGTAGCAGCATGGAACTTCGTTAATGGTCATTCTACAAAGGCGAGCATATAGTGAACATCCAACTACACTCATGCATCGTGAATCCATCGCTGAATTATATCAAATGACAGTGGAAATATCATCATACTCCACGATTATGAATATTTCTGCGGAAATAACTACAATAAACTTCATGGCGAATTACGACTGGAACTTCAGGGAACTTTCAAGAGAGGCCAGGGTGGACCCGGCTCATAAAGAAGAGTTTTGCCAGAAGGATGTCTTTCGTATACATGGAGCAGTGCAATTTCCGGAGGAGGAAGCAGTTCGATTCTCCGAGGACGCTGATTCCAGGTTCGAGGACGGAGCACATCTTCACGCTGGTGAAATGGAACCAACAGCAGTTTTCTTTGAAAACTTTCCTCTAGAACTTCAATCAACAGATAAGGTAGTTGTGAACGTTTCTTGTATTATTTGAGTCATGTAGCGATATCTGAGCAACCATTTTCCCATATTTTTTTTGTCCTATCTTTTGCCCCATTTTCTGGATTAACATTTCTGTACTCAGTACACTTCGATGATTTATGCCTTTTTCTACGATTTGTTGAGACATTGTTATGTCATTGGCATAGTTAAATAATTTTGGATCAGTTGAGACTGATAATTAATATTCTTTCAGTAATTTGCATATTTTTGCAGTCACGATTTGACTGTAAAGTTAATGATTTGCTATGGCAGATTTGAATTCAGACAGCGTGTCATTTTATTAAAGTAATTCTATTCAGTAAATTACTTTGACCAATTTTCTGTCATCCTCAAGAAAGAAGAATAATTAAATGATTTTAGAGCGTTAAAATCTAATACGTTATCGACGATCTTTGAAATACTAGTCGTCTTATGAACATGATTGCAACATAGACATTTATCATTGCATTATAGACAATTTTATGAAAAATGAACTTTGAATACGATTTATTGAATACACTATAGTAATGAACATTTGATAGGAGTTTTTCTCAATTATAGATTGGAACAATAATGTTTGCATTCCACAGTCTAATTGTATTCTATTCGACTATTTATGCAGTTTAGATGAACTTTGATTGAAGATAGTATTTTTATACTGCGATACTTTGAAGATATTAATCTCAATTTTGATAGACCAGGGAGGAGTGTCTAATCGTATTTGCTATTAAATTTATTTGTGATTGGCAAATTTTTACTTCATATCGATTCATGAATGAAACCCACGAAGGTTAAATAATAACATACATTAATACAATTGATGAATATAAGAATTTTTAAAGAGGAACAATGGATGTATAATCGTTAGTTCAGTGGATGTGTAAAAGTCGCTGATGAGTAATGCCCTTGAATAATGAAGGAGGTTCCCACAGTAATAAATGAAGTTGTTGAATTTATGAGTGGAGGTTTTTGTATGTAATTTGGAAGATTTTGATGCCATATATATGAAGATATATGATGAATTCTGGGCCTATTGTTGAGCAATTTTGTGCGTTTTGAGCGAAGTATTTTTCCGCTGAATGTATTGTCCTGGTTCTTTGAAAGTTATTCATGTGAAGATACTGTTAAAATTAACAAGAGTGTTAAATAATTTGAGATGAAGATTTTGAATGGAGGTTACCGTCACAAATATTAATAATAATTATTAAACCTTATTAAACCTGAATTTGACAGTTAAATATAACTAACCTTCATTGGTCGATTATATCACCACGATTTGAGTAATTATCAACCGGATAAACGTGTGGTTTAATGTATTTCTTGTATAAATAATATAAACAATATAATATTGTAAATAATTTTGTAAATATCTTTGTTAAATAATTTGTAATGAAAGGGATTAATAGAGGCGTGTATAAAATTTTTAATTGTCGTTTGACATTGTTATAAACAATTTATTATTGTTATAAATAATTAATGAACTTTTGTTATTAACATTTAGAGTTTTGTTTTTATACTCTAAACAACGCTAATTAAGCAAGTGGATTGAACAATTAAATTTGATTTGGGATTGTTGGAGTATTCCACTGGTGTTTGAATGGAGCATTTAAAGGGTTTGCGTGATAATATTTCAGTTGAGATGTGGACATTTAACGTGTTTTGAAAGGAGAGCTAAGCTCTGATGTAACTCGCTTATGCTAGGGTTGAACGGACAGGTGAGTCCACTTTGACGATGCAGGTGCATTGCAGCTGGCCCGGACAACTGTATGATAGAGGCCAAGGACGTTTACATAATAGCCTTGTGGCTATAACTAAAATGTGATGTGTATAAACACGCAAAACAATTGATATATGTGTCTCGTCCCAAATCCCGTTTCCATTCCAAGTGCATTATTATAATTACGTTATTTTGAGCTTGAGAAAGCTGAAACATTGTATGTAGAGTATACCAGTCCTACAGGAGGACATGGTTATGTGGTCGATGGCTTCTGATTGCCACGTGGATTTTGTTGTTTTATTTTTGTTAAATTCATTCTTTTTGTGAAATAAATTATTGTGCAGTTTAAAGTTTCTCGTCTTCGTTATGGTTCATTTTAAATATCATGGTGGAGGTTATTGTGTGGGCATACTTTAAGTGATCCAGTTGACAACCCAGTCCCCGAGATAAATTTAAGAGGTAAGTAAAGGTAAGTATGAACCCCCGTATATTTTGGTGTGTTCCACAATAATTTCTTGTTAATTATTGTGCTCTAATCTCGATAGTATCTGTCAGTGCCATTTTCATTGATGTAGCTGTGCCGGTGCGTTTGATTATTGGCAATCCGATTGAGGGGGCGGATATCTGACAGCCTACTATCCTGATAACGGGGACAGTACTGTCCCCGTTTACCTGGATAGTAGGCTGTCAGATATCCGCCCCCTCAATCGGATTGCCAATTATCAATCGCACCGGCACAGTTACATCAATGAAAATGGCACTGACAGATACTATCGAGATAAGAGCACAGAAATTCACAGGAAATCATTGTGGAACACACCAAAATAGACGGGGGTGTATACTTACCGTTGCTTACCTCTTAATTATCTCGGGGTTTGAGTTGACAACAGGATCACTAAAAGTCTGTTCACACAATAATCTCCGCCATGACATTTAAAAATGAACCAGAAACGAAGACGAGAACTTTGAACTGTACAAAAGCTTTATTTCTAATAAAGGGTCTGATTTTCCTAACACAACAAAATATACGTGGCTGTCAGTAGCCCAAGTCAATCTGACTACGTCCTCCAGTAGGACTTGCAAAATTATTATACAACATGATATAAAACATTTTAGCTCCCAAGAGCTCCAAATACCGTAATATTCATAACACTATTGGATTGGAAAAGGACGTCAGGGTGTGACATATATAGAGCATTTGTTTCCTTTTAATAAACAAGAGAATGGTATTTATAGTCGCAAGGCCGGAGTGTACGACCTCACTCTCTGAAAACCATATGTTGACACAGCTGCGGGCTACCTTCCAGCCTGACGCATACTGGTCAAATGCACTCCCTTCTCACACGCTATGTTACGTAAGAATCCAGCCTGCACTCTCAAGCTTTAAATGTCTTACAAGACAACTCACATTATATTTACGCAAATCTTTCAAGTACTTTGATCACATCCTAATGGATCATTACATAAATTTCTTAAACTTGTTCACTTCAATCCAAATGTTTAACTAGCTCTTAAATGTTTATAACAAAATCACAAAAATTATTTATAACAATTAGAAATTGTTTATACTATTTGTCAAAGACAATAAAAATATTATAAGCACGCCTTTAACATCACTCTCGTTTCACATTAATTTCAAAAATATTTACAACAATTATTTACAATATTAACATTTAAATTGTTTAAATTATTAATTTAATAAATACATTAGCCACATGTTTATTCGGTTCATAATTTTATAATCCTGTTTAATATAATCGACCAATGAAGGTTAGTTATACATTTTAGTGTCACAATCTGTTTTAATAAAGTTTTTAATAATGATTTGTGACGGCAACCTTCATTCAACATCTTGTCTCAAATTCTTTCAAAACTCGTGTTAATTATAACAGTAAATCACTTGATTAATTTTCAACGAACTATAACAATCTTACTCCAGCGGAAAATCCTTCGCTAACAAGTTAATGCACAATCTGCATTAAAAAAATATGCCCAAAATCATCATATATTAATCTATATGGCATTTACAACTTTCACATCACTTACAAAACTTCCACAAATAATTCTTTAACATTTATTCCTGTGGGAACTTCCTTCATATTCAAGGGCATTATATCTCAGCGACTTTCAACACGCGCTGCACTAGCGATTATACATTCATAGTTCCACTTAAAAATTTTATAATCATAAATTGTTTCAAAACTGTTTTTCTATTTAACCTTCGTAGATTTCATTCATGAACTGAAATGAAGTCAAAACTTGCCAATCACAAACAAATTTAATAGTGAATACGCTTATATACGCCTATCTGGTCTATCAAAATTTAAGACTAACATCTTAAAAGAAATTGTAGTATGAAAATACTATCTTCAAATAAAGTGCGACTAAACTGCAAAGTAGTCGAATAGCATCCAATTAGACTGGGGAATGCACACATCGTTATATAATTCTCTAATTGAGAAAAACTCCTAACAAAAGTACTTGACTTTAATGCATTCAATAATTCATTATTAACATTACTCTTTCACAAAAGTGTCTATGATGCAATGTTCATTCATAACTGACGATAAATGTCTGTGTTGCAATCAATACAAATAACGACTAGTATTTCCAAGATCGTCGATAACGTAAGATTTTAACGCTCTAAAATCATTTAAATGTTCTTCCTTCTTGATGATGACAGAAAATTGTTCAAAGTAATTAAACTGGGGTTGAATTACTTTAATAAAGTGACACGCTGTCTGAATTTAAATCTGCCATAAAAAAAATCATTAACTTACAGTCAAATCGTGACTACAAAAATAATTAATTACTGAAAAATCTAAATATCAGTCTCAACTGATTCAAAATCATTAACTATGCCCATGACATAACAATGTCTTAATAAATCGACGAAAAATGCAAAACTCAACAAGGTGTACTGAGAATAAGAATCTCAACAAGAAAATAAGGCAAAATACATGAGGATTAAAAATATGGGAAAAATGGTTGCTCAAACATTACTAGGTTACTCAAATACAATAAACGTTCACGACTACCTTATCTGCCGATTGACGTTCCAGAGGAAAATTCCCCAAAGAAGACTGCTGATGGATCCATTTCACCACGTTAAAGCTGAGCTCCATCCTCGAAATAGGAAATAGCACCATCGGAGAATCGAACTGCTTCCTTCTCCGTGAATCACTCTGCTCCTCGAAAACGAATAGACATCCTTCCGGCAATAATCTTCATTGTGAGTCGGGACATCCCTGACCTCTCTTGAAAAATTCCCTGAAGTTCCAGTAGACAATCATCATGACGTTTTATAGAAATTTCCGAAGAAATTATTCATATACTGAGTATGAAATTGTTTCTATGGCTGTTCGATGGTATTCATCCTTTACTTACGAAACATGGGTGTAGATGGTATTCACCGCATGTTCGCTTATGTGGAATAGCAATTAGCGAAGTTCCATGTCGCTATCTTACTCCAATGAAGTATGTCCCAATTGCAATAAGCCTTCTTAGCCTTCCATTTGCACTTCAGTTGTAGTGTCAGAAGAACAAACTGTCGTATTCAAATGCTCCATTATACTGTATCGTTCTGTAAGCAAGCAATCTGAAGTCTTTCTACTCCACTCGCAGCGTTAGCCTTGCGTTGATTCTGGCTTATACAACAGTGTTTCTCTAGTGGCGAGATAATCACTTTTGCCAGTCATATAAAACAGCTAATATCTTTTGAAGTACTCGGTCGAAATTGTTCAGCTTTTCACTATAATTGCATGTAGTACTGCACAATACAATTATGTTATCGTAGACCGCTAACTGTTTGAAGTTCAACTTATAGAAGCTTTCTAAGGTCTGTTTCAACTTCACCTAGTTTGACCTGGTTCTCGTTAACAAAGTGGCCTCGCCACGCGTTATAAAAACGATTCTTTTCACTTGCTGTTCACTTTGATGTCTCACTATATTGAATGTATAATAAACTGACTTTCACAAATACTTCGATGATCTGAGCATTAGATCTCAGAATGATCAGCGAACGTAAGAGAAGAGAAGAGACTCCTTTCTTCTGCGCAAGCCCTTTTATTACCTTCACGAGGGGCGTTACCATCCCTTCCAAAGCGTGATACTGCGTCATCGCTAGAACTTCCAACTTCGTTAATACATGACGGATTTTCAAAATTCAAAAACTGAAAATAAATTTCACCAAAATTCCAAATCAATGCTTTTACTGCAAATGTATTTCCACAATTCTGCATTCAAAAAGTCATAAAAATACCATAGTTTCAGCAATCTCCGTCTTCCTTTAAACTATCGTTCATTGGTTCATGCCTCTCCTCCAATAGCATAGTTTCTTCCTCAGCAGAATTCCTCGTTTCCTGCGACTGCGTCGTACATCTTGGAACATTCTGGACAAAAATGCTGACGTCACTGAGAATCTCAGCTCAAGTAGCTTGCTGGCATAACAATTACGTCATCCGTGCTTACGTCATGACTACCCACGTCATAACTATGACAGCCATAACTCTAATCATAATTTCAAATATAGCCACCGTGGTCTCTACATAATTCAATTACGGGGGCAGTACCATCCCGGCATTTGCCCGAAGACGAAGTGGGAAACCATGGAAAACCACTTCGAGGATGGCTGAGGTGGGAATCGAACCCCCTCTACTCATTTGGACCACCCGAGGCTGAGTAGACCCCGTTCCAGTCCCCATACCACTTTTTCAAATTTCGTGGCAGAGCCGGGAATCGAACCCAGGACCTCCGGGGCGGGAGCTAACCATGCTGACCGCTACGCTTCGGAGGCGACATTTGTGACAATAATACTATAAAATACCGGTGTATCAACAATTTCACGTGAGGTTTCTTCTATGTCAGATGTTACACATCATATGCGACTACTGTAAGGCTCGTAATTATTTATTTCACTGAATTCGTTACTGCTTGGCTTCCTTTGATCATACATAAATTATTTTCTACTGAATCTTTCCTCGAGATATCCTTTACAGAATGGTGAAAACCGCATCAAAATTCCATCCAGTGGTTCTCGAGGTTACCCGTGACATCCAAGAATCGGGTATTTTTGTCTTATACTAACGAAGTAGAGATTGTCGGGGAACACATGCACCAAGCGGTACTATGACGTCACACATCTGAGTGAATTCTGGGTACATTTCGTCCTGTCACCGACAAAGTCGACAAGATCATTTAAAATGATAAAATTACTTCATTAAAATACGTACGTCTACGACATAAAGGCAGTGATACACTATGGGTCAAAATGACCCGGCGCCAGTCCTCGTGTGATATTTTTTCTCTCTAGTTCTCAAGGGTTAAGGATACTAAAGGCTCGGCCACACAGAAAACGGTCTGTCGCGGGGGAAAGCGATATCTGACCGAGGCGGTCAGGCGGTCCAGTTGTATTTCCCAAAGTTACATCAACCCTGGAGCACAGAACGCGGTCTACCGTCACCCACTAGCCTCTGTCGCGACGATGAGCGATCCAGTTGTACAAATTTACAGACCGCCCGCCTGACCACCGTGCCGCCTTCGATTGTGATGAGTGACCAAACTGAAGTATTTGTTGAAACTGTGCAAATACACATATTTGTTCGACAGTCCACACGAACATTATAAAAGTGTTTTAAAGAAGGCTGAAGCATGGAATCGTGCAATTCTTCGGAACATTCTCGCAACTTACGAAAATACTAGAAACCCCTATCTTCATGTGACTCCAGTTCGATACATAAGCGGTGGTATTCTCCTAATTGCTCTCTCTCTCTTCTTATTGATGCCATGCACCCAACATTGTTTTTTCTTCTTTGTGTTTTGCAAAACAAATAGGAGAAGGAGTTGTTCTTCGTCCGAGCTCATGCTCAATAATAATATCAAACAATACTTAATATGAAAACACACTACATATTCTCTAGAAGGACGCGACCAGACTGAACCGCTCACACAAAAGTATCGCGTCCTATGTGACACCCCCATATCGCTTCCCGCCGCAACAGACCGATTTCTGTGTGGTCGAGCCTTTTAAGAGGCGGTCGAACTCAGATCCTATTTCACCTTTCATTTCGAAACATTGCCACTAGTTTCGTTGTAGTCGCTCTCGCCTAGTAGTTACATGGCCTGTACATAGGTATCAGCACGGACTACCCCCACCCCCTAACAGTGAGGGTGTTTCAAGGTCGCGCGTTCAAGAAAGTCCAAACTGCTTGAGTCTGAACCACAGATTACCTACTACTACAGATAGCCGACAGCCATGCTAATTCTTGGCACCTAAGACTTCAGCGCTGTCTGGTGTATGACCGCGGTACTAGTTGAGCACGGCCGTGCGGGTAGCCTACCCCACCCCTTCCCCTCGTTCCGCTAAATATTCTCGTCCTAACTGCTCTGCCCACTTCAATGTTCCGAAAATCACAATCTTCCCAATACTTATAGCACACGTTTTTAAGTGTGGAGATAATAATATGATCTACACGAGATAAATCACATTCAAAATAGCAATAACAGTTTTTTTTAATAATACCAAAGTGGGAAATTGTGAATTCCGGAACTCTGAAATGAGCAATCACAGCATTTAGGACATGACCTCATCAATAATTTACATGTTTACATTTCTTTCAGTTGCAATTTGAGCATATTGCATTGACAAGAATTAGGCTACTATAAGGTCTGCAGCATATTATTACTCAATTAAAAAAATGGTCCCTTCCAATTAACCACTGTAGGCCCAATTATAACCGATTAGTTCCGAGATTAAACTAGAAAGTAAAAGTACTGGGAAGGGAGAATATTCATATCTTAAAATGCTTGATGCTGTTCGCAATAACAGGAAAATTTTAAGAGAGAATACTAAGGAAATAGGTGGTGTAACCTGATCCTCATCACACTAAAATTGTTAGTGTAATTAATGCCAAATTCATTAGTTTCAGAAAAATAATTGGATATCACAAAATGTATATACAGTAGTTCATTTGATATTCCCTTTAAAATATATCCAGTCCACCAATTTTGAAGGGTGAAATACAGTAAGTACATGTACATAAACAAATTTCATGGCACACTAATACAGTAAATTCTATGACATGCTGTGAAGGGGAAAGGAGAAATAGGACTTTCAATGAAAAACAAGAAACACACTCAATACTGCTAGAAATCATCGTTTTATTTAAAAAGTTTGTCAACGAAGAAAAAATAACAGAGAGAGACAAAATCAAACTTAGCAAAAATACAGTAATCAAATCTGGTCCTTTTAAAAGTATGTGTTGAAGCATGTTCTTCTTTCTTGCCAAGGTATAACAGTAGGCTACAGCACATGATAATGGACCTATTACCTCCTTGACGCCATGGCTGACACCGATGAACCGCAAATTCCTACAACACATGCAAGTTTGTATGTTGAAACAGTTAACTTAATAAATGTGTAATGCTTGAAATGGAGAACTTGAATTTGCTGTTATGTGTATGTTTGCACCTACTATAACTATATTTTAAAAGAATCTCTTATTGTAGAATCATTGTGTTTTTGATATTAATTTTAGGGCTTTTGATAACATATTCATTTAGCCCCATATATTTGGAAGTGTATAGGATTTATATGATAATCTCTGTTATTGTGGTATCTGTAGTAGTGTGTAGGCTATACTTTCTGTAATTCAGATGAGGACTGGAAAGGTGGCAGCCATAGTTAGGGAAATTTATTTTTAAGAATTTTTAATAATATGTACTAAAATGAAATTGAAATACCAACAGGAACAGTTACAAATTCCCTGTCCACTCAGCCATGATATTCTGCAGATCTCTCCTGTGGGCCTCAACATTATTTTATTTTATTCCTTTTCTGATGGAAATCCGGTAGTACCTTATTTCAACTCCTGGGGCACCTCCCCAAGCCTGTCCCTTATAAAGCTACACACACTACTACAGTCATCACATTATCGGAGCAATTCTACCCACACCCAACTGCACGGGGCTGATGACCAAGATGTCCCAAGCCCATAAAATGAATTAACAGCAGACAAAATCAAGTCATTATGTTATTTTGTGTTGTGTTGGATTCTGGCACATGTATGCGTTTGACAGAGTGCCATTTAAGCTCATGAATAGGAATGAATGAATACGACTACCCTACTTGTTTCACGACAGCCTAGAATAAATACACACGAGACACGACAATAGAGCACTTTAGAACAGTAACGAGAGCGAACTTTCAGTGGAGATGTTGGCAACCATGTGAATACAAACAATTTATGACCAGAACGTAAAACTATGCCAGCGCTCAGAGCATGTTAAAACAATTGGGATATCGTTTTCTAGCGCAGTGTATCGACTAAAATCGATGTGTGATTCAATATAATTCAATTTCTTCGTATAATATTGTTCGAAACCGATTGTATTCCTTTCTAAGCACTATTGATATATATTCAAATATTAATTAAATATACAACATTAACAAGAATAATCACAAATTTTCCGATTTTGCTGCCATCTATACAAGTACAACTCAACTACATCGTCGTACGCGATGACAGCTAGCGTTTTTAACTTTGTCAGCAGGTACTACTACAAGGCAAGCTAGCGTTGGTACCAAAACACCCTATAAAGTTTCACCCGGTCGGTTGGCTGGTTGTTCCAACGCTTCCCGTAATTCAAACGTGATATTTCTTAATTCGATTGATAAGAAGTACTGCACGGACAATTAAATAATACTGGTGTGTGATAAGTGCAGCTGCAATTTTGTCTTACAATTCATTTTTAATATTGTAGTATAGTAGCCTACTCTTTCTATTTGTACATATCGGTGGGGTAGGCCTATGTCATGCTATGTGCTTTGTGGAGACATCCACAACTATTCTGATAGAGCCTATGTTTTCTTCTCTACCTGATATCACAGGGGGAAGAAATCGCCTATTATTAGACCAATTACTAAAATATGAAAGAAAGAAAGGAATATAAAGTAGAGGTGGGGGGATAGAGTAGGGGAAAGGGATGGGTTGGCACGGGCCGGGAGGGGAGAGGAGCGAGTAGGCCAGGTCTGGGACGGATTGCGCTCGAGAGTGCATCGTCACGCCATCTCATATTGTCAGTTGGAACTATTTGCGTCGAGCAATAGGTTGGAGTCAAAATTTTGCATTAAGTTGCAGCTCTACCCATATATCCTCCTTGGTTGAACACTGGGGAATTATTGCAGTCTCGTGGCATTGTGCCTCAGGAATAACGCGACTAGAAAGTTCGAAGTGATTGTATACTTTCAATTGAACGGCCGAAATATTTTGCTCTAGATAAGCTAATACTGTACTTAAACTACGGAATTCACAAGTGACTGAAATATGCTTAGTCTTCCTCGTGATGTACCGGCTAGTATTCTTGGCTGTCGCCCCGGAGGTTCGGGTTTGATTCCCGGCGCTGACAAAAAATTCGATTCATTCTTGTCTGAGGACTGGAATGCCCCGTGAGGCAAAACTGAGAAGGTGTGGTTTCGATTCCCATCTCAGCCATTTTGGAAGTGGTTTTCCATGGTTTCTCAATTCTACTCGGCTGACTGCGTGGATCAGGGGTAACGTTCTCGCTTGCTGTGCCCAAGGTTACAGGATCGATTCCTGACACAGCCAGCTGGCATTTGAGGGTGCGCAAATGCGAGGGAGCCGTGTCAGTGAATTTACTGGCAGGTTAAAGATCCCCTTTGTGGCAAACTGCCGGCACCCCAGTGTCTCCTAAAACTACAGATGGTAAAAGGGACGTAAAACAATAAAGTTATTATTATTATTATTATTATTATTATTATTATTATTATTATTATTATTATTAATATTATCACTTCTACTCCAGGAAAATTCAGCTGACTCCTTCACAATCCTCATCTGAATCACAAATACACACACTAATACAGCCATCACAATAAGACGGGTAATTAGACAAATTCCAAACACACGCCAAGTACACGGGGCTAGATGACCACGATGCCGCAATAACTACTTTGAAATGCGCTAATGAGTTTCAAAAAATACGGGAACTAGTCCTCGCACGGAGAAACGTGTTTTACAGGTGGTTATAAGGATGCGCAGTGACCGACCGCAGTAGCTACACTTGCTAAGGTCATGGGTCCCAAGCTATCTCCGAACTCGGTAAACAAGTGGGTTCGAACCCGTGGGCTTTTGTTTCAATGTTGAACTCCATTCCTATTATGTAGTCTATATTTTATATTATATTGGTAAGTCTTTATTATTAAAATAATAGTAATTATTATTATTATTATTATTATTATTATTATTATTATTATAATCATTATTATCATCGGGATCTTGCCCGGTGTGGACCCGTCTGTTCAGCCCTATATTATTATTAATAATATTTCTAAAATTACTATCAGTTTCTGCAAATTTAGGAGGATTATAAATGAATATTACATAATTCGGCAATAGAGGTGGGGGTGGGAGGGGGGTGCGGCCAGGAAACTCCAGCCCCAGGGCCCGTCACCGCTCTCCAAAGCCTTTGCCTCCGGGGTGACAAACAAGAATGCTACACCACGATATAGTCTTTGAAACAGTATGTTATGCATAAAGAAAGAAAGAAAGAAAGAAAGAAAGAAAGAAAGAATTTAAAATGATATTCTCTAAGCTCTACCATTTCCCTACAGGCCTCCCTTACATAAAACTGCCTATGTTGCGAAGTTCGAAACGGTAACACAATAAGGTTTTACGCCGTCGTAGTTGTTGCTTATGCTCCATTAGATTGTGTATATTCAATCATTTACTTTCATAAACATCTTCATACTAACCTTAATTGTGATTAAGAATCGTCCAGACTAAACTAATTCCTGAAAAAAAGTTGAAAAATAAATTTTCAACAACTTTTTTTAAAATATTTCAAAATATAACTCATCGTGTTTACGATAACATCGAAGAGATACGTAAGGAATCCTACTCCCTAGTATACGTGTAACTTAGTATTATGGAGAAAAACTGCTGTTGATTTTCTAGAATTAAATTTACGTGTTGTTGTCACCATGAAAAGTTATTTTTTCTTTTATTCTTAACAAAGAAGATATTTAAACAAAATGTAGAATTTATTTTTTGAAATTACATTTCTCAACATAAAGGATTAACTTCAACGATAAGCTATAGCATATTATTATCAGGACTGAGTTGCTTCAGCTCTTCCATTCGCATTGCCTCTTCCTCACCAACAATCAAGAAATGTGTAGGCCTATAAACTACAAATTCAGTTGCTCTAGGGAAAGAAAACTAAAATCTGTTTCCCACGATTATCACATCACTATTAATTAACAAGTATGGTGCAATTTTGATAATTAGGCTAACTAATACATGTATTTTTTCCAGTAGTGTTTTTACATATTTATATCTTGTACCCCGCCCAACAATCGTGTTGACCGACTGAAAAGCTACAAAAGACAAGTATAGCCTATATTAAAAAAAAAACAATAGTGGTGAAAGATTTCAGCCTATTCCTGTAACAACTTAGACCAAGAAGTCATCATACCATCAACTCTCACCGCAGTTTCATTATAAACACAAATACGGTACTTTTGATTGCCTGTAGCAGCCATCCCTGGATACCTTAATCCCTCAGAATCCTCAGTTTCTTTACCCTTGGTACTCTTTCTTACGCCTTCTCTAGATCTACAAAACACAAAAATCTATTCCACTCGTAGCATTCCTCAATCACTTGGTGAATACTAAAAAAATGATCCTGACATCCTCGTTGTAGTCTAAAGCCACACTGGTTTTCATCCATCTTACTCTCGGCCAATGATTATGCCTGAGTACAGGGTCTTTCATATAAAGTAAGAACGGCGAGCGGCGGATTTGTAATCCGTTGCTCCAGTGGCCTTGACCGAGATTGTGGCGCGTCACGGCCCCCTGCTGTAGTATTGAAAGCGCGCGCGTAGTGCATACTCGACCTGCAATAAACGTGCAGGTGTTCAGTCGCCAGTCTTAAACTCAGTTGCTAACAGGGTGAGACAGTTATCATTACAACATCGTATTTTTGTATGTAAAACTTATTTTAAGTACGAGTCGGCTCGGCGGGTACGTGATGCATTTGTTCAGTAATTTTCCTATGAAGTGCCACCTTCACTAGCATAGATTCACATAATTGCAAATAAGTTTGATACTACTGACTCAATGCTCAATAAAAGACATAAAATAAAATATCAGAAACATTACAGTGGCAGAACTCACTCGCGTCAGCCAGAATGTGGTTGCCAGATACAATGCCTGTATTACCCAGGAAGGACGACACATCCAGCATCTTTTAACAGGTAATATTTCATATAGGATTGTACACACGCTTAAAGCAGGGGCCCATGGCGCGCCACAAGCTCGCCCAAGGCCACCGTAGCATCGGATAACAAAACTGCCGCTTGCCGTTCTTACTTTATATGAAAGACCCTGTATACTTCAACCTGACCGCGTTGCCTCCTAAAGTAAAGAACCTCAAGACCATAACATTTGTGAGATGAAGTGTGCATTTGGGTCATACACATTTTATCCCCCAATAAATGGTCTGAATAATGAAGAATTATTTATATACCTCAAGATCAATGAGTGACATATCCACAAGGGATATACAGTAGATACCCAATTCGAGTTCCTGGCTGTATCAAGGGACAACTAACAGGCGTCCTGAGCCACAGCAACTAACTGCATGACTCAGCGGTAATGTTCACGCCTGCTGTGTGCATGATAGCGGGGTCGAACCCCGGCTCAGTCAGTTGGCATTTGAGGGTGCGCAAATGCGAAGGAGACGTGTCAGTAGATTTACTGGCACGTTAAAGATCCTCTTCGGAGCAAAATTCCGGCACCCCGGCGTCTCTAAAAGCCACAGTTGTTAAAAGGGACGTAAAACCAATATTATAAATATGAGCCACAGCATCCGGCAGGCTCCCACTTAGCATCACGTGACTGGGAGACCCCGCACCAGACCATACCTATACTTTTAAATTCTTGGCAAAGCCGGGAATCAAACCCGGGACCTCTGAGGAAGCAGCCAACATTGCTGGCCACTGCGCCACGAGCTGGTTTATCCATAGCACAGTATGTATTAAAAGGGGATATCAAGAAACAGTATAACTGTAAAAATTATCCTATACGCGTCTCGACTCCACCCCTGTCCCACCAATTTCACAGACATGGAGAATGAATGAAGCTTGTAGTTTTACGTGACCGTTAATCTCGCGATCTGAGCTACGGAACCTTCATTTTTACGTGGAATCTGAACCACAGGACGTGATATTCCACTTCGAAAAACTCATTCGCCGGGAATCGAACCTTGGTGAAAGCCAAGCAGCTTGACCACTGCACCATTACGTTCCCCAAAGAAATGAAGTAACGTCGGAATCGTATAGTCCCCGACTAGATACGTAGACGTTATGAACAGATAATGAATTAGAATAAACCATTTATGTTTAAAAATAATGCCGGGATAGATCTTTGGTCTCTTAAATTATACGTAGGCCTACTGTATTTGGGCCATAATGTATTTTGAAATATATAACAATCTGAACTCAAGTCCTAACAATCTTCAGAAAGCTATACCACACAGAAGTGAGGAATTGATTTCGGGAGTGAATACACACTGCGTAATAATTGTCGTGCATCTTTCTATAGCATATAAACACACCACTCCGGCAGCGCCTGGAACATTACCAGTACTCAGTAAAATAGAGGGTGTTTAATAATGTTAACCGAGTTTCATATTGGCATACATCTACTCTGTCTTGAGTCCATAATCTCGGGAAGGATGACATGTTTGTAAGACCGGTCAAGTAACGGGGAAGAATACTCTCCCAAAATTCATCATCTCTCGGTATAAGTTCCGTTGTTATTCTTTTTGGGTTACATACTGCAAACAGACAACATTGTCTTCTTGTAGTATGAAGCTGCCCTTGAGTCTGGTAGTAAAAATTGTGTTTGATGTCGAAGTTTCCAATTTCTCCTTTTCCCCCACTTTAATTGTATGGCCTCTTCCGGGATAAAATTGTTCGTGTATGATGGGCATTTGATTTAAAAAAAAGGTCCTCTCGGCACGCCGGAAGGCGGAGGTAGATTTCACCGGGCAAACTAGGGGATAGGCTATAATAGGCAAAATGTGCAGGTTTTCGTAGACGATCAGACCTCATTTAGCCTTCCTTCGGAGGGGAAGTAAAGCCGGCGGTACCATGTCACAGATTTATGGCATGTTAAAGAACCTTCCACTAATTACACCTGTGTGAGGCTAAATTAGGTTAAAAATGTAAACAACGCTCAGGTTCCTACGTTCGTCGCCAGGAGCCGACTGCGATGGCGTCTAGTAGCGAAGTTCTGAACTAGTACTGTGCCCGTTTAGACCGGAGTCCGCACGACCACATATGCATTTTACCAAGAATCAGTCAGCACGAGAGTCAAAATATCCCGGGGCGCCAGATGGGTTAAAGCTAATCGCAAAAACGACATCAAATGAAAAAAATGCTTTACTGATCTTTGGCTCAATGCAACAATAAGGATAGAAGGAGATTCAACTGGGCATAACACATCATGTAAAATTATCTCATTTTATTCTGAATTTAAAATTGACTGCAAAATGAGATGCTCAAAGCGGCATCATTCACGTGTGGCGACCCACATTACTATTTACACAATGTACAGAAATTTTCCAACACATTGGACAATTATCTTTGGAGACACAAGTCTGATTATCAGTCCTGTAGACTGTGTTCCAAAATTATATCCATTATTTATGATTAAATCCAGTTCAAATTTAATTGTCTTTACTGGAAATACTGTAGTTCACTGGTTGAATTTTTACATAATATTAACACTCGTAGAATAATTGTTCATAGAATTTTTAACTTTCACTTATTTTTCCAGTTTCAAAAAAATATTGTCAAAAAATATTATCATCTTTGAATCAACACAAATTATGTACACATATTAATAACAACATCTGAAAAGTATTTGACCCTTGAGCATAGCATCGAAGAACTGTGCGAAGCACAACAAAATTAATTGTTCTTCCGACCTTAACGTTTCGAGAAGTGACTCGATTATGAACTTCAAGTTCCTAACAAAATATATGATTTCTGAATCATCAACTTGATCAATAAATTGTTGGACCATTCAACTATTCGATTCTCCACTTGGAATCATTATTAAGAAAAATATTTATATTTGTGGCCATTTTAGTAACTTTCACAACTTGCAATTCTTCGACAGAATTGTAGCTTCATAATAAATTCATTTAGTTCATGGCACTAGGATTGAAAACATCCTTCAAATTATTCGTGGTTATAGAATTATTTTTAATTGGCAGTGGCCCATTCTATTATTTGTGTAAGAACACAACATTCCAACAACAACGGCAAAGGTCTTCCTCTGAAGAAGAATAAAATACTATCATGACAAATCCGGGTTCTAGCAAAATCAAAGTCTTAATGGAATCCGTAAACAAGGTTGAAATAAGAACTGATGGTTTTTAAGAAATAGCCTTTAGGTCATTCATACGACGCAATGTGTAGTTCCAATACTCCTTCTTTAACACTGAGTCATCGAACCTGCTATTTGATTGATGCTCAAATAAAAACCTCCTCATTCCTGCGACTTAAACATGCGCACCTGGGAATGGCATTTCAACTACTCCACACACATTAATTTTCTTCCCAAAATTTATACAATAAATCAAGCCTCTGCTTGTTATCAACACTGGAAGATTAATAAACTTACAAGTTTATTTTATTTTACCATTCAGTTCAACCCGTGAAGTTAACACACTTATGATAATCTTTATTTCACTTTCGAATGTGTATTTACGTCATGATTTTATATAAATACAAAAATATCCTAATTGATACAAATATCATTTGCTTCCCGTTTCATGCCTCTCCGTGTTATCTGAAAAAAAAAAATACTTTGCTCATTGCAAATATTAACTGTTCAACCAGAACTGTAATGTTGGTTGAATGCGGGCTTGCGCTAACCACTCTCCTTCGGAAAATCACCTGTTCCAAACTAGAAATGATTAAACTACTTCAAAAGCTCTCTCTCAATAAATGTGATTATTAGAAAATATAAGATCCAAGAATTATTTAGAAAAGTTATGAAAATCATTATTATTATTATTAGTGGATTATTAATATTATTATTATTTATATTATTTTAAATGTGTTTAATTATTATTTCATTATGTGAGAATCCACATGTTCGATTCTTCGAATATGGATAAAATATCCATCTCTCAACAAAAATAATTATTAACTTTTACAGTTACATCGGCTGATTACCGTGATTATCAAAAAATATGAAACATTCAAATAAATGCTCGTTCTGCTCGGTCATCGATCCTAAACTGTTCTGAGTGCTGAAAATACTCAGAATAACTCTAATATGTCTTGCGTAAATCATTGCAAGATTTAAATACGAAGAAAAACAAATGTGTTGGTCATCTGCAGAAAAAGAGTTTGTTCCAATTAGCTAGGCATAGTATAAAGTCAAAAGTGGCTTACATTTCTCGTTGGTCTTGAAGCGTAGTGAACCTGGTCTGTACCAGATTTATCCAGATACATGCCCTATCGGACACGCACGTCTAATCCTTGTATCGGCCGCCATTATATACCCACAATCTGTCTAACACGACATAGTGGAAATATTTCTTGAAGTTTGAAGTAACTGCTGATCCATTTTAATATTGACTTCTGTTAAAGCCATAGCATTTCGCTTAAATGGGGTCAGATCTAAGTGATCTATTCTCAAATATGTCAGTTGTAACATAACTCACGGTAATCTTTTCAGTACAAGAAAACACTGACAGTCTAAACCAATCAACGGCTGTTCTGAAGATCGTTCCCTGGGCATGGCTTATCACCATCTATCATGCGCGAAGCAACATATAGTTTCCCTTTGTCGGCTAATGAACAACACCGTGATAGACTGGCCTTCAATATACTGAAAGATCGGAGTGGTTATCAAGTTACAATTTATGAAACTGACTAAATTGGACTAAAATATCCAAGTATTGAATGATTATTACTGGACTGTGACAAAGTACTTTCTAGACAAAGTCTAGCATATGTCCATATAGAAATAAAATATTTCACCAGTGTCCGTAGAAAAATAACAATCACCTTAGTGATTCTCTCTGCCGGAAACTTACTAAGTTCCACATGTATCGCAGCACTTTTGTGACTATCACAATTTAAAGATATCTTCTGCGTAGATCCGGCAACCATGTGCCTTGGCTCAACGTGGCAGCACCTTGTCATGCAAGAGCTTGGTTCGAAGTGAGCTGATGTTGCTTGGGCCGGCCGGCTTTTATTCAAAACTGTCAGGTCCACGCTGAATCACGCTGAAATATGGAAATCCTCATATCTCTGGTATCCCTGGTCCGATTTACTTGATACTAAGTGCATTCTCTTTCATTTGGCCGTGCCAGTAATCTGATCCAAGTCTCAAGTCTCTACTCCATGGCTAACTATTTAATCAACAAATAGTCTCGACCTCTGCTACTACTCGCTACGTCACTTGACATGCTCTTGGCTGCATAAAGTTTCCATTCCCTTCTGGAAGTAATGGAACGCGATATTCAAATATCTCAACTTTCAAAAGCGGCTGTAGCCTTTCCCTTGATATCTAGGTGTCTGAATCTTGGAATACCCATTCCTAGAGTTGGGCACAGTACTTGTTGACGGTGGCGGCAAAAGTAAGAACTACTAGATAATTCAAAGTCTGCAGTCCTTACTTGAATTATGAAACAGAAACACACACTAATACAGTCATCACAATTAACACCGGTTATCAGACAGATGCTACACACAACCAAAGTACACGGGGCTACATGGCCGCGTTGTCGCAGCCCCTAAACTGAGGAACCAACCAACCAGACCTCATTTATTTCGAGAAAGTATTTTACAATTGGAGCTTAGTTAACTTTTTTTCGTCTTTCCGTGCATATTTTTAACATTTTATTGTCTTATGGGCACGGTAACCTTCTTGTCATTTGGGGTCCATTTTTATACTTGTGGTCACACTGTCCTTATGCAAGGTTTCGACACTGATGTGTAACTATCTAACAGTTTGTTACTTCATCACGCAAAATTTTATCTCCCACAGAGATGTTGGTTAGTTCCTCAGTTTAGGGGCTGCGACAATGCGGTCATGTAACCCCCTGTACTTTAGGTGGGTGTAGAATCTGTCTGATAAACGGTGTTAATTGTGATGGCTGTATTAGTTTGTAATTCAGGTAAGGACTGCAGACAGTCAATTTCAAGTAGTAGTTCCTAATGTTGCTACCAGATACTACCGTCAACGACACCTAGCTTGGCTACGTGATGCCACCGCAACCAGCAACGTTGGAACTTACCCTCCGAAGGAAAGCATACTGAGGGATTTTTAGCACTCTTAGAAAATACGATGATTTCGGCCAGCTTTCAACCCGCGACCTTGGGCATAGAAGTTCAGCATGCTACCAGTTACGTCACCTAAGCCGCTTCCACAGAGTCAGATGGAAAACTGAATGTGATCTCGTGCAATGGCGTTGTCATGGCAACCTCTGATAGCTCATCCCTTATCAATCTAGAAGCGTTGTCATGGTAACCTCTGATGGTTCTTGGCATTTTCTTATAATTCCGAAATTATTTTTCTCATCCCTTGGCGTAATGGTGGGTCATATCAAAAATTCTTTCAAACAAAAGTTTTAGGTAATTATTAGGGGAATATTGCCCATTTTGTACGGTTTTGATAGTGTGCCTATTAAGAGAGATATGATTAATGTTTCCCGAAAAACCCACTTTTTCCCACCCGTTTGCTAAATGGTTGGTGCTATCAAAAATCGTTTTAACATAAATTTTTGGCCTTTATCCGACACATAGTAGAACTTATAATGGATTCGATATTTCACGTATTAAGAGAGTTATGGCGATATTTCACTTTTTCGAAAAAGCCCCCCATTTTCCCCCCTTCGACCGATTTTGCCCGTTAACGAACTCGACCGAGATTCTAAAGGGGTACATATTACGTAAAATATTCAAAGTGATTGGTGCAAAATTACGGCAGTTATCGTGTCCACAAAAAGCTGATATATATATATATATATATATATATATATATATATATACATACGGTACATATATAAATTTTATACATAAACTTTCGAACTGACGGTGGTTTTGGGGTATGGGGGATGTGAAACGCGAATATATGTCGAAATTTTCCGGAAGTCGAAACATCCATTGCAATAGTTAGGTTTCTAATGAAATCTACCTAACACCGTATTCACCAATAAGTCCAACCGGGCACATTACACAGTGTTTCTATTTTTTTAAGTCACTGTACTAATAAAACATGTAGAACCGTAAAAGGTATAACGTGTACATTAAAATTCTATTAGTACAGTACAGCTGGAATGGTTTTGTTCCAAAAACTGTGCTATGGTTGACTTTTTGTAAATCGTTAGAAAAGCACAAAAAAAGCTTAACTCTAAATTTTAGAATAATTTGCACGATCATTTTGTCGGAAAACTAAAAAAAAACATTGAAAAGCGTTTTTCTCTGAATCGACGTATTTTAAAGAAAAGTTTTTAAACAAAAAATGTAGAGGACATTGTCACCTACAATTCGTCTCATTGAGGTCATGTGATACGTTTTGAAATGCAGAAGCTAGGTGGCGCCAAAGTTTCCAAAAAAGGGTTTTTTCACTTTTTGTCCTAGATTTTTTTTTTTTTTCACAAAAGAGTGAATCAGAAATTTGTTCCTCTCAAAATTGTCTGCAACATTTATTGAAACGTTTGATTCCTCCGACTTACCGTTCCAAAGTTATAGCGCAGCAAATGCAAAGCTGCGTAGTCAAGGCTACTATTGTTACTGCGGAGAGAGCGGTGGGCATAATTTAGACAGGGACCGGTGTCGGGCAGCTGCCTAAGGATCGGTCAAACAGGACTCGTGTGTTTGTTAATTAGCTCAAACAATCATATCTATTTCAATCGCAACGTATTATTACGTGCCACCCCCCTTAGTGGCACTTTTTGTTAACTGGATTACGGTGGGTTGAAGCACAACACCAATTACTGCTTAAAGAAATAATTAACTTTATTGCGGCCAGAAAGATACAGCACTCATCAGTAAATACAAGCAATTATTACCTTACTCCAGTTTCCTCCTCGGCGAGAACACTTCCCCTTTCACTTGTCAGTAAGCCGCAGAAGTTAATCCCTCGTAATGAGGTGGCCCCGCGCGTTGGCTGGAAATATCTGCACTCAGCCTGTCACCGTACTACACACTGTTTCACAATGCACCACAATCACTTATGTCGTCCTCGAAAAACACACTCGTTCAAGACACAGTTCTCTGTAGGCTTCTCACTTCCTCGCTGTCAAGAGAATCAGCTTCACTAGGGGGTTTCGCAAGTCACCACACTTCTGTCGCTCAGGATAAACGCTCGCACTAGCTCATAAAAACACAACGACCACCACTGCTTGACAGGTCGCACTTATATAGCAGGCCGGTGACTCAATAAATGCTTCTAGATCCATCCAGGGTTCACGGCTTCCCGAGGTTTCCATCGCTGGCTCAGTCACGAATATTCTGGACTATCCCTTTGTCCTAGTAGCCCTGTTGCATAAGGCGTACGCAACACACGAGGCAGGGCACAGCCCAGCCCTGGGGCAGTTGTGACTCATGCGGCGAGCGATGACACAAACTCACAGCCGTAACACCACCCCCTTCCTAAAAAGGCTGATCGTCCCGATCAATCATTGGTCCGTCTGTGTCCCTTCGTAGGCTGCCAGGCGATCTCGATGCACGATCTTCATCTTCACCCTCGGGCTCCGCTGGATCCTGTAGACGACATCGTTGATCCGTTTCACGACTCGGTACGGGCCCTCCCAGGACTTCTGCAGTTTGGGTGACAGGCCTTTCTTCCGTAATGGGTTGAAGAGCCAGACCAGGTCGTCCTCGTGGAATCCGCCAGCATCCGTCTGTTGGTCGTATCGGGACTTCATTCGGTCGGTCTCGATCCGCAGTTTCCTCCTCGCGAACGCGTGCACGTCCTCCAGTTGTCGACCAGTTCTTGACAATACTGGCTTACCGGGATCGGATCATTCCCAGGTCGGCCGAAGGCAAGATCGACAGGTAGACGGAGCTCCCTCCCAAACATGGCCCGGGCTGGTGTGCACCCGGTGGCTTCATGCACGGTGGCGCGGTAGGCCAGGAGAAATAGTGGAAGATGTTTGTCCCAATCCCTCTGGTGCTCGCTGACGACTATTCGGATATGGTTCTCGATGGTGCGATTGAATCGCTCTACCATCCCGTCGGACTGAGGGTGTAGCGGCGTTGTCCTTGTCTTCCGGATTCCCAGCAGCTGGCATAGGTTCTGGAACACCTGCGACTCGAAGTTCCTTCCTTGGTCGGAGTGCAGCTCCAGGGGTACTCCATACCGGCTGACGAATTCCTTCACCAGGGTCTCTGCAATCGTCGCGGCTTCTTGGTTAGGGAGCGCATACGCCTCCGGCCATTTGGTAAAGTAGTCGCTGACGACTAATATGTAGCGGTTCCCTGCCTCGCTTAACGGGAATGGCCCAGCAACATCGATGGCCACTCTCTCCATGGGGCCGCCCACGTTGTAGGTCTTCAGTGGACCCCGTCGTCTTCGTCCTGGCCCCTTGCTGGCTGCGCAATCGTGGCACCTCGCGCAGTGGTTCTCCACGTCTGTTCGGCATCCGATCCAGTAGAACCGCTCTCTTAGCTTCTCCAGGGTCTTCTTTATCCCTAGGTGTCCACCAGATGATCCTCCATGAACTTCCTTCAGGACTTCCTCCGTCATAGCCTTTGGAACGACGACTTGTTCCCGAGATGTCTTCCCGTCGGTGCTCTCCCAGGTACGGCAGATGAGGCCATCCCTTACAATCATCGAGTCCCACTGTGCCCAGTAGGACTTAAACTTTGGGCTGCAGTCACTCACAATGTTCCACCCGGGTCTGGGGACATAGGCCCTCTTCCATTCGGCTATCAGTCCCAGGTCATCATCTTCTGCTTGTGCCCGCGTGAAAGATTCGCGGCTCCAGCTCCCTTGAAGTTCCACGGTAGTCCTTCGGCACTGTATCCCGGTGTTCTCCTCTCTTCGGGCACAGAAGGTGCAGTCTTCGGGGCACGGTCTTCGTGACAGGGCGTCGGCGTTAGAATGCAGTTGGCCTTTCCTGTGCTGAATCTCAAAGTTGTACTGTTGAAGCCTCTCTAACCACCGCGCGAGTTGACCCTCGGGCTGCTTGAAGTTCAGGAGCCACTGCAGGGATGCATGCTCGGTCCTGATGAGAAATTCTTACCCGTACAGGTACTTGTGGAAGTGTTCAAAGGTCTTCACGATGGCGAGCAGCTCCTTCCTGGTGACACAGTAGTTCCTTTCTGGCTTTGCCAAGGCCTTGCTGAAGTAGGCCACTACTCTCTCCTCGCCGTCCACTACTTGCGACAGGATTCCCCCTATGCCAAAGTCGCTGGCATCGGTATCGACGATGAACCTTGTTCCAGGTCTGGGGTAGGCCAGAATAGGCGCGGTGCACAGAGCCTGCTTGAGTTGTTCGAAAGCACTGTGGCATTCTGCTGTCCACGTGAAGAGTTGGTCCTTCTCAGTCAGTCGATGTAAAGGTTTGGCGATGTCGGCGAATCCTCTCACGAAGCGACGGTAATAAGTGCAGAGTCCCAGGAAGCTTCGTAGTTGGGACTTGTCCTTCGGAACTGGCCACTCCCTCACAGCTGCGGTCTTCTCTGGATCGGTGCGCACCCCTTCCTCGGAGACGATATGCCCAAGGTATTGGACCCGCTTCTGGAAGAGCTGACACTTCTTGGGGCTCAACTTCAGCTGGGCAACCCGTATCTTCAACAAGATCTCCTTCAGGTTGCTGTAGTGCTCCTCGAAGCTTCTCCCCAGAACGATGACGTCGTCTAGGTAGACCAGGCAGGTCTTCCAGTGTAGTCCCCTCAGAATGGACTCCATTAGCCTTTCGAAGGTCGCAGGGGCGTTGCACAGACTGAATGGCATGACGGTGAACTGCCAGAGCCCGCTGCCCACAGAGAACGCAGTTTTCTCGCGGACCTTAGGGTGGATCTCCACCTGCCAGTAGCCACTCTTCAAATCCAAGGTGGAGAACCATCTCGACCCTGATATGGTGTCCAGGGTGTCGTCGATCTGGGGTAGAGGGTAGCTGTCCTTCTTCGTGACGTCATTGACCCGCCTGTAATCCACGCAGAACCTGTTGGAACCGTCCTTCTTCTTCACTAGCACGACCGGAGAACTCCAAGGACTATGTGTTGGCTCGATCACCCCTTGCTCCTTCATCTCTTCTACCATCCGGTCGACTTCGGCTTGCTTGGCGAGCGGGACACGTCGGAATGGGGCCCTAATCGGTGCGCTGTCCCCAACGTCGATTCTGTGCTGAACCAAGCTTGTCCTGCCGAAGTCTTTGCACTCCACGGAGAAGAAATCCTGGAATTCGCGTAGCAAGTCCTGAAGTTGGCGTGATTGTTCCTCGTCTAAATGGTCCTGGGATCCTTGGTACAGCTACTGTAGTTCTTCTGGCAGTGTGCGTCTTCTTCAGTTGTCCGTCTGCAGGTGTCCGTCTGTCGTATCTGTGATGCAGGCAATCCAGGTAACGGGCTCGCAGACTCCTAGGTTGGTGTCCCGGTTAACCGTTATGTCGTAGTCGTTCAGGTTGGACAGGCGGACGTACGGCCGAGACGTCGTGTTGATGAGAGTCTTGGCAACTAGCAATCCTTTTGTCTGGATGTCCTCATATTTTGGCTCGATGACAGCCGCCACTCCCTCAGCAGTTCCGTCGACAATTACGGCAGCGCTGACCTCCGTCCTGGCGGGAACGATGACGTCCTCTCTCAGCCTTACTCGTCGTGCGGTGATGGACTCGTGCGCAGGTTGCAAAGCAAGTTCCTCACCTCCGAAGTGCAGAGTGTTGGTACTCAGATCCAAGATGATGTTGTTCTGGTCCAGGAAGTCCAGTCCGATGATCACTTCATTTGATACGTCAGCCACAAGCACTGGATGCATTACCGCCCGTCGACCAATGACGAACTCCAGTGATGCTTCACCATGTACCGGTGCGGTCTCTCCGGTCGCGGTTATTAGCTGGAGGTTCCTGCGTGTGGGTTGCACTCTCCACTTCGGGATCACGGTGGGACTGACGATGGTCCTCGATGCTCCCGTGTCGATTAGAATGGGCCAGCTCTCTCCGTTGACGACTCCGTCGACCATCAGGCTGCTATTATCCCTCCGTAACTGCGTCACACGAACTTGGACTGCCGGGGCTTGACGACTGTCACAAGCCAACCTTTGCCCCCCTAGGCTGGCTGACACTTGCTTTCCTGGGCCGCGCGGTTTCCCTACGACTGACTGTCCCGACGGAAACCCTTGGCGGCGGCGATCACCGCAGTCCTTGCTCAGGTGGCCTCACTTACGGCAGGTCCAGCAGGTCGGTAGTCCTCTTCCGGGCCGCCTCTCCGGATGTCCTTCGGCTACGTTTTTGTTGGTGGTACTGCAACTCTTGAAGAACCGGCCTAGCGCCTCCATCAGTTCATCGGCCAGGGGCTTGGTCTTGTCGGCTTTGGCTGGTTCGTCGATGTCCACCTGACGCACCCGCGCGCGCATTCTAGATACCTGCTTTGCCGTCTCGAACTCAAGTGCGTGGCTTAGCGCATCTGCCAGGGTCTTATTGCGCGCGAGTCGCAGCGCCTGTTGCGTGTCCGAGTCCCGTAGCCCGTCGGTGAAGGTCTGCGTCGCTATCTGCTCCAGAAAGTCGGCCGGCGCTGTTGGGTAGGCGAGCCTTACGAGACGTGCGATGTCCATCTCGAACTCCTGCAGGGTTTCCGCGTTCTTCTGTACCCGGGTCCGGAGCTGCATCTGGTAGGCCTGCTGAAGATGGCTATCTCCATATTGGGACTCCATAAGGGCGATTAGTGAAGCGTAGTCCTGGGATCCAGTCGGGATGGCCTGAAGGACGTTAAGGGCGTCCCCTCTCAGCGCTACTATGAGAGCTGTAGCCTTTTCCGTGCTGTTCCAGTTGTTTATTGAACAGGCTGCCTCGAACTGACGTAAATAGGTGCTCCACGGGACCTTTCCGTCGAAGGTTGGGGGCGTCACTCTGCTCTGTCCCGTTCCTGATATTCCCGGTGTACCTGTGGGCGGGCGTCGGCGCAGCTCGGCAACTTCCTCTTGAAGAGCGTTGAATCTCGCTTCCATCCCCGTCGACGGGCGTTGGTTCAGCTCAGAAATTTCCTTTTGTAAAGCGTTGAATTTTTCTTCCACCCCCGTCAGTGGGCGTTGGCGCAGTTCGACAACTTCCTCTTGTAAGGCGTCGAACTTCTTTTCTACTGCTGTGACTTCCTCACGTAGGCCCTGACAGACGGTGTTGACTTCCTGACGCAGACCCTGTTCCAATTTCTTTTGACTTTCCTGTAATTTCGTCAGCAGACACTCTTCCAGATTTTTCTGGCCATCCAGAAATATGGCGGTTAGGTCCTCTGCTAGCTTATTCTGACCGTCTTCTAGTTTGGAAGTTAGGTCCTCGGCTAAACTTTTTGGCTATATTCTAATTTAGCAGTTAGGTCCTCGGCTAACTTCTTCTGGCCGTCCTCCATCTTCTTCTGGCCGTCTTCCATCTTCTTCAGGTCATCCTTCAGGTCCTTGGCTAATTTCTTCTGGCCGTCTTCCATGCCACTTAACTTTTCTAGCAATGCTGCCAATTGCGCCTCCATTTTAGTTGTTTGTCTTGTAAAGGGCATGCACTCACAGGAAAATGACAGAAAATGACCTGCTCGGGTTTTGAAACCAGGACCGTCAGGTGTTGTGCTTGTGCTTGAGTTCGTAATCCGGCTTCTGACACCAGTTATTACGTGCCACCCCCCCTAGTGGCACTTTTTGTTAACTGGATTACGGTGGGTTGAAGCACAGCACCAATTACTGCTTAAAGAAATAATTAACTTTATTCCGGCCAGAAAGATACAGCACTCATCAGTAAATACAAGCAATTATTACCTTACTCCAGTTTCCTCCTCGGCGAGAACACTTCCTCTTTTACTTGTCAGTAAGCCGCAGAAGTTAATCCCTCGTAATGAGGTGGCCCCGTGCGTTGGCTGGAAATATCTGCACTCAGCCTGTCACCGTACTACACACTGTTTCACAATGCACCACAATCACTTATGTCGCCCTCGAAAAACACACTCGTTCAAGACACAGTTCCTCTGTAGGCTTCTCACTTCCTCGCTGTCAAGAGAATCAGCTTCACTAGGGGTTTCGCAAGTCACCACACTTCTGTCGCTCAGGATAAACGCTCGCACTAGCTCATAAAAACACAACGACCACCACTGCTTGACAGGTCGCACTTATATAGCAGGCCGGTGACTCAATAAATGCTTCTAGATCCATCCAGGGTTCACGGCTTCCCGAGGTTTCCATCGCTGGCTCAGTCACGAATATTCTGGACCATCCCTTTGTCCTAGTAGCCCTGTTGCATAAGGCGTACGCAATACACGAGGCAGGGCACAGCCCAGCCCTGGGGCAGTTGTGACTCATGCGGCGAGCGATGACACAAACTCACTGCCGTAACAGTATCAATCATAACTGTACACATATTAACCTTTGTGCCATCTGAATAGTGCAATTTTCACACTTCACACTTCACACATCGGAACGGTAAGGCGGAGGAAAAAAATGTTTCAAGAAATGTTTTTGACAATTTTGAGAGAAACACATTTCTGATTCGCTCTTTTGTGAACAAAACATTTTTTCTAGGACAAAAAGTGAAAAAACACTTTTTTGGAAACTTTGGCGCCACCTAGCTTCTGCATTTCAAAACGTATCACATGACCTCAATGAGACGAATTATAGGTGAAAATGTCTTTTACATTTTTTGGTTAAAAACCTTTTCTTTAAAATACGTCGATTCAGAGAAAAACGCTTTTCAATGTGTTTTTGAGTTTTCCGACAAATTGATCGTGCAAATTATTCTACAATTCAGAGTTAAGCTTTCTTTGAGCTTTTCTAACGATTTACAAAAAGCCAACCATAGCACAGTTTTTGGAACAAAAGGTTTTTTTTTTTCTGTGCAGCTGTCCTGTACTATATTCCACCTTCTAAGACAATAGCAATACCGTCGTGGAATGAGCTTGTCCGCTGCTCATTGTAAGAGGCGTGTGGTGATGTACCCACTCGCCTGCACGAGGGAAAGCCTGAGCTGGCCTGAGACAAACTGTATCTGTCCCTGTCTTAATCCTGTTTCAAAGACAGGACTTGGCGAAGCGACATCTGATGGAATCCGGATGAACTACCAGCACTCAACATTGGCTAGCATTAACGAGTCTATATGCTCATCTTTTTAAAAATCACGATTAAACATATACAGAGTTCTTAATTTTAAAATATGTTTCAGTAGCGTTCTAGAGAAAACTATAAGCTGTCTTGCAGTGGAGTTTGTTTCTGTTTTCAACATCATCTGAAGACATAGTAGAGTTAGGAAAAACGCAGTTCAGAACTCTATTTTATAAGGAGAATTGTGATTTTAACTACACTTTTTATAACTATCTTTGTATTCCTGTTCGATATGCTTTTGCACTGATGAAAAGTGTATAAAATACTACAGTACGCTATAGAAACAAAATAATTTTACCTTGTCCCGTTTCTTTACAAATCGTTTCACAAACTTTTGACCCATGTTACAAAAAGAGCTGAGCTGGCGGCCGGCCGTCCCAACTCCGGCCTGCTCTTAAGATTAACAGCCGAGGGGACCCGATGCGCTGAACACGCGTCACCGGTGGACAGCGGCCGGTCTGTAAGCCTATGCCCTTCATGGGCTGTAGTGCCAGGGGTTATATTATATATTAAGGATACTGAATACTCCTGAACATGTGAATTGTCTCCATTATCAGGCTTCGTTATACAAAGCATTTTCCCGTGTGTGGCAAAGCCAATGCCAAAATTCTTGTAACGTGCAAGAGGTAACTTATTTTAAACTGAAAGATGTATTTTGAGTTTATAAAATATGAAAAACTAATACCAATTGTCTTGCCGGAAGCCTTATTCACATCAGAAACCACAAGCACCAAGGGAATGGCCAAAATTAAAGATTGAAAAACATGAAAGGAAAATTCGGAGAAAAATTTACGGCGCCATTTTCAGAGATAATTTCTGGCAAAAGAGACCCACCGAAGTATTAGGCTATAGGGATAGGCTATATAAATACTGAATCTATCACGACACTCATCAGAAAACGCAGAGTGAAGTTCATTACACACATCTTCAGAATGAATGACACCAGACTGACTAATATAATGAAAATGAAAATCCACAGCCTGTTTCCAGTCGACCGATCGGGTCAGGAATGGAATGAATGAAGCCCCCATCTAGCGGCGAGGATATGAACTCTGCCGGCTGCCGAAGCCTGTCGCACTCCCCTGGGGCAATGATTAAATGACTGACAGATTATTCATTTATTTATTTAGCGTATGATACTTACAAGACAATACTGTAATTAATAAATATACATTTTAAAATGAACAATTTACAGCATTAGGACCCTTCATATATGGGCTGCCAGGTCTTGAATCCATTCAAGAGCTTGTGGAGTGGCTGCATGGAGCTCTTCTAAGGTCCCAGAGTACATATATAGAGGGCATTCCTGCACGACATGCTTGATGGTTTGCACTTCATATCCACAATCACAAAGAGGCGAGTCTATCCAACCCCACTGATGTAAGGCTGCTCTAGTTCGAGCAGTGCCACATCGAATTCTGTTCAGACGGGACCAGACAGCTCGAGGGAGATGGAATCCAGGTAGTTTGATGGTAGGATCGAGTACTTCAATTAGGTCACGAGGTGGAGAGGTAGACCATTCAACTTTTCATGAATTTCGGAGGTTGAATGAAGCTGAAGTAAGTTCCATAGCCGTCTTGTAGGCTGGTTTCCGTGATTTCAACCTGGATGTGAAAGGTTGATTGACGTCTTGGTGGATTGGGAGAACTTCATTATTCATAATTCTGCGCCACAGGCGGGAAAGAACTTGCTGTCTCCTGATGTGAGGAGGAACAATATTACACAGTACAGGTAGCCACTGTGAGGGAGTGCAATGTAGAGTGCCAGAAATAATCCGCATTGTCTGCCGGAGTTGAATATCAACCAGTTGGCAATGGGAGCAGTTCAACCATACACCTGCACAGTATTCAGCTGGAGAGTAAACGACAGCCAAAGCAGTAGTCCTGAGTGTGTTGGCATCAGCGCCCCATGATGTACCAGCTGACCTACTTAGTAAGTTATTACGGCTTTTTAATTTTGCTGCTGTTTTTGCAATATGCTGTCTGAAAGTTAATGCCCTGTCCAATATCACTCCTAAATTCTTATGAGAAATGAAATGATAGTGGAGAGTGTTGCTGGAATGATATATTGACAGGGAAAACCGGAGTACCCGGAGAAAAACCTGTCTGCCTCCGCTTTGTCCAGCACGAATCTCACATGGAATGACTGGGATTTGAACCACGGACCCCAGCGGTGAGAGGCCAGCGTGCTGCCACCTAAGCCACGGAGGCTTACTGACATATAATAATCAACATAATTTCTACGTCGAAATTGGGTACTTCTTGGTACAAAGAAACTATGGAAGACTTACAACAATTACATATCACCATAGAAGACATCCACGACCGCAGAATTTGTAGACCAAAAATCAAAAACCAGAAATTTGAATTTAGATCACAATCCAAAATAAATAGGCGTAAATGGACAGATGAAGAGAAGAAGGCACACAGTGATTAAAGGTTTTTGGGAAGATAAAAAGAGGAGCCATCACCAAAAGCTAGATTTTTGTGTTTTAGCGCTCTCCTCAAAGGGGAATGTACGCAAATAATAATACAAATAAGTTATTACGAATTGAAGGAAAAGAATAGTAAAATTAATTCATTCTGGAACGCTTATATTCGTTGCTTGTCAACAATACGCTCTCCAAATTCTATCATATACTGAGAATATATAACTTTAGAATGTTAACCTATTTATTTGATTCCCCCAGGGATCACAACTTGTCGGATATGGGTTAGGGACCCCAGTTAAGTCTGGCATTGCTTCCACATACTTGTACCGGTCTCCTCTCTGTTATTTTTCATCTCGACCTCCCTTCGTCAACTCTTGTTCTTTTCCGACTGTTTGAACGCTAGTTATATGTGTGTCTCCGAGAGGGCAGCACCCTTCAAGCTTGCCTTTAGGCGCACCCTGGTGGAGGATGAGAGGTAACGCTCTCGGTAGCGTGGCGTCAGTCACTCGTTAGCACTGGCCTAATAAGATGTGTTGAACTGGAGCTCGTGGCAGCGTGCCTAAGCATGGACTACAACGTACAATTTATATTTGTGTTGTACAGTGTAATTAGTTTTAATAAATGTGTGTAATGTGTACAGTATTAATTGGCCTTCCCTTTGCACTAAATGAAATACATTTATGTAGGCTGTGGGAAGAGTCTCGGCTTCGTGCGGGATATTCAAATCAACCACGAGACAGAACATTTGGTCCTCCGGCCGATATGATTCAGTGGCGATATTGTGTATCATACAAACTGCGCATTATTAGTGATTGCACATCCACTTCATTCATGTGTGTTAGATTCGTAAAATGTACAGTGTGTTCGTGTTGGCGCCAAGCCTGCAACCACCCACGTGTGACTGCTGCGTAGCGAGTAAGTTAAGCTAACTTGCCGTAACTGTGGTTCACAACATTTTCTCCTCGTAAAACGCTGTGATTTCTTTGTGATGTGAATGATGAGATGTGACACAGCTCGCATCAATTCCATAACACGAGGTTGAAAAGTGTTGCCGCCATATGCAGCGCTTGTTGAATGCAATCTTGCCAACACAACTAGTGGAGGTTCCATGGAAGCAGCCGAGACCGTAGCAGTAGTTCCAGAAGTGCCCACCAGAGTGCAGCCCAGCCGCTCAGAGCTCTTTGGTTGTCAGCCCTGCTGTGGAAGGATACATCCTTCTGATTAGTGAGTAGTCTGGCATTCCTAGTCCTTATCTTACATCCATTATTATTCGTTTTCCTTCACCATGGATCCTGGTCAGCAAAAAGGTCTGATAAAAAGGAGAGCAGTTATTAAGTCTCGCATAAAGCGCATAGATAGTTTTGTCAGTGCATTTAATGAAGGGTCTAATATGAATGATATTAGAGTTAGACAAAGACTGTTGTGAACTAGCAAGGATGAATATAACGATGTTCAAACCCAGTTAGAGATTAACGATACCGAAGAAGTTCATGATGCAGACAGGGAATCCGTTGAAGAACACATCCCAGAAATAGAATCAAAAATGGAAACTCTACTGCAACCCAATTCGAGTGTACCTCCCCCCTCAGCGGCTAGTTCTTCAAATAGCGGTAGCATGCATGAAATAAGACTCCCTAGAATTTCACTGCCTAAATTTACGGGAATTATTTCTGAATTTGTTCACTTTCGGGACACCTTCCAGAGCCTGGTAATTAGTAATCATGCCTTAACAGACATACAGAGGTACTATTACTTATTGTCATGTTTAGCGGGAGAACCTCACAAACTAATTGAAAGCTTGCCTGTCACTGAAAGTAATTTCAAGGTAGCATGGGAATTGATCTTTCAGAGATACGATAATCCCAAACTGATTGTAGACCTACACGTTAAGCAACTGTTAGATCTTCCATCAGTGAAAACAGAATCAGCGAAGGATTTAAGAGCATTGTTAAATCAACTGCGTAGTAACCTTAGCGCTATCGAAGTAATGGAGATAGACGTGCCTCTGCACGAGGTTTTATTATCTCGCTTAGTGCTGGATCGAATCAGCCTCGATCTGAGAAAACAGTGGGAAGCTAAAACCTCAGATAAGAAGTTCCCCTACTTGAAGGATTTGGTAGCATTCTTGGAGAATAGTTGCCAAACGCTGGAGATAATCAAACCTGAAAGACCCCAAAGCGAAAAACAACAGGTGGCACCCAAACACGGTGGCGATAAGGGTAGTAAGAAGTCCTTTGTCACCACAGTTCCTCATTGTGAATTTTGTAAGGCTTCTCATATCATAACAAAATGTACTAAGTTTCGGGTCACCAGCGTTGGAAATAGAATATATTTCGCCAAGAAGTGTAAACTTTGCTTTAACTGTCTGGGTTCTAATCACACTTTGAAGGAGTGCAGTTCAGGAAATTGTCGTATCTGCAACAATAGACATCATACTTTGTTGCACAAGGAGCAGAGTACTTACAATACTTCATCTACAACAGAACCTAACCAGACTCAGCAGCAAACTTACTGTGTTGTGAAGAGAAACTTTATGCATGTAGAAGTTCTATTGTCAACAGCTCTCGTGGTGGTTACAGACAAAAGTGGGAATACGCATCAGTGTCGAGCTCTACTTGATAGTGTGTCTCAAATGCATTTCATGTCCAGGCATTTGGCAGATCGCATGGGGATTAAATTGAGTCGGCACTCGATACCTATAAAGGGAATTAGTGACGTTAAGGCAACTGAATCATCGCATATATGCCAAATCCAAGTTACATCTAGGGTCACAGACTACAGTACTTCTATTGTTTGTGCTGAGCTTCCTCGCATAACTGGTCAGCTCCCTACAGCACAGCTTGACACGTCTGACTGGCAGCTCCCACAGGACATTGACTTGGCAGATCCTCAGTTTAGCACACCAGGTGAAGTTGATCTACTACTAGGGCTTCTGTATTTTTCGACATACTGCGTCATGGTCAACTCAAGAAAGAAAATCATCCCATAATACAGGACACTGCGCTTGGCTGGATCTTATCAGGCAAGATACCACCACACTCGCTAAGGTCTACCAGCAAGAAAGTAATGTCTTACCTTGTTCGCAGCTACGAACTACATACTCAAGTAGAACGGATCTGGAAACAAGAGGAAGTAAAGATGTCTCCTCCGCGGTCTAAGGAAGAAAGTCAGTGCGAAGAACACTTTGTGAACAACACTACTAGGGACGACACCGGCAGATATGTTGTAAGATTACCTATTAAACCACATCATGAGGAACTCGGGGATTCAATTAAATATGCTACTCGTTGTCTCAGTCAAATTGAACAGAGGTTACATCGCCAACCAGACTTAAAGATGGACTATATCAAGTTCATGACAGAATATGCTGATCTTCATCACATGGAACTCGGGAAACCAACAAGCCAACATATTACTTGCCTCATCATGCTATAGTCAAGCAGTCCAGCACTACTACTAAGGTTAGAGTAGTCTTCAACGCTTCTGCTAAGACTACTGGTAACTACTCACTAAATGATATCTTGATGGTTGGACCTACGGTGCAAGAGGACTTGTATTCTATCATCTTACGATTTAGCGGCTTCGGTGGCGTAGTCGGTAGCATGCTGAACTGCTGTGCCCAAGATAGCGGGTTCAAACCCGGCCGAAGTCGTCGGATTTTTTAAGAGCGTTAAAAATCCTTCAGTATGCCTTCCTTCGGAGGGGAAGTAAAGCCGGCGGTCCCATGTCATAGATTTATGGCATGCAAAAGATCCTTTCACAGACTAAACTTGTGTAAAGCAAAATTGATAGGTTAGATTTCGTCAGAACGCTCCATCAAAGTTCCAACGTTCACCACTAGGTATAATTGATGTCTGGTGGCGAAAGTTGGAACTACTTGAAATTGAACGGAACTTGTAGCTCACCCTTTAGGGTGTCCGCTGGAAGCAGCTACAGACTCCGGCGAGCCGAACATGTCCTCGGACACTCCCGGCACTAAAAGCCATACGATAAATAAATAAATAAATAAATAATCTTACGATTTAGAACACACAAGTATGCCTTCACTGCAGATATCACTAAAATGTATAGGCAAATTCTAGTGCATACTGATGACCAGGATCTACAGCGTATTGTATGGTGTTCTTCTCCGAATGAACCGATCCAGATTTATAGACTTTCCACTGTTACCTACGGTACCTCAGCAGCACCTTTCTTAGCCACGAGATGCTTGGTACAACTTGCCAACGATGGTGCAGTGAAATATCCACGAGCGTCGAAGACTTTACGAAGAGACTTCTATGTTGACGATGTTCTGAGTGGAGCAGATACCATTGGAGAAGCACTCAGTCTACAACAAGAGCTGATCGAACTACTCAGTAGTGCAGGCCTTCCACTTCGCAAATGGTGTGCTAACCATCCCACTCTCTTGGAGCACATACCTCTCAAGTACCAAGAATCGCAACTGCCCTGGAGTCTGGATGATAAGGAAGAGGGTACCATCAAGGCATTGGGACTATTGTTGCATCCGCAAAGGGATACCTTCCAGTTTGTAGCTACCAGTTACTCCCAGAAGAACACATCTTGGACAAAACGTAGCGTATTATCCTGCATTGCATCCATTTTCGATCCTTTAGGGCTCTTAGGTCCAGTAATCATAAAGTGTAAAATCTTCTTGCAGTACTTGTGGCAAGTGAAAGTGGACTGGGATCAGAGTTTGCCTCCTGAGCTATTAACTACTTGGGAACAGCTTCAGGCATATTTGCCATCACTCAATGACATTCACATCTCTCGAAGAGTGACAGGAGACGGTGAAATTAAACGATATGAATTACACGGCTTTTCTGACGCTTCCGAAAGAGCCTTTGGAGCATCTGTCTACCTACGGAGTATAGATGTCAAGGATAAAGTCACAGTAATGTTGTTAAGCTCCAAGTCCAGAGTAGCACCTCTGAAGCAGATCTCTCTCCCTAGACTTGAACTCTGTGGTGCTTTACTCCTTGTAAAACTTATGGATAAGGTTAGAACTGCACTTAACCTAATTATTGAACGAAACTACTATTGGACTGATTCTACAATAGTACTAGCTTGGCTTGCAGGAGAGCCTGGATCATGGAAAACATTTGTTGGTAGCCGTGTGTCCGAGATCCAACAGCTGTCATCGGTGGAACAATGGAACAATGTGAGGTCACAGGACAACCCAGCTGATATCATTTCGAGGGGGGTTGAACCACATCTTCTTCAAGACAACCAGTTATGGTGGGCGGGGCCATCCTGGCTTTACCAGCCTCAGTTGGCCTGGCCTGTCGGCAAAGTGAAGAGCACTCCCGAACTCACTGATGTACCAGAGCAACGTAAACCAGCTGTTTGCTTACTCGTTGTCAGTCACTTAGTCCACCGCTTTTCTTCTTGGTCACGGCTGGTGAGAGTCATGGCCTTCATACTGAGGTATATGAACAACCTCAGGCTTCCTCCTTCAAAGAGACAGTTAGGAGGTCTGACTGTTATCGAACTCCAAGAGGCATCACAGATGATCATCCGTTCTGGCCATGGACGAGAATATGGAAAGGAGCTTGAAGATCTTCGACTCAGCCGACCAATATCAAGGCACAGCAAGTTGAAGTATCTTCATCCCTTTATAGACTCAAACCAGATGCTAAGGGTGGGCGGCAGATTGGATCACCCTCAAGTTTCGTACAACCAGAAACATCCTATCATTCTACCCCCTAATCATCATGTGACTAGATTGTTCGTCATGTGTGAGCACATGCGACTTTTGCATGCTGGACCCCAACTCCTGCTTGCAAATATGCGACAACGATATTGGATTGGATGGCAAGTATGTCATTCGGCCCATCATGCACAAGTGTCTCCCCTGCTACCGGTTGAAGGCAAGCACATCAACCCAACTCATGGGCCAACTCCCAATCCACAGGGTAGAACCCAACAGACCGTTTCTTAACTGTGGAGTTGACTACGGAGGTCCACTGTACATTAAACAAGGGACACGTAAGAGCAGAACTAAGGTGAAATGTTACATCGCTCTATTTGTCTGTATGGCGACCAAGGCGATCCATATTGAACTTGTCTCTGATTTGTCTACTGACGCGTTCTTAGCTGCGCTACGTAGATTTACATCACGTCGGGGTATATGCCGTAACATATACAGTGACAACAGAACCACCTTCGTGGGAGCAAGGAATGAGCTACGAGAGCTTCACACCCTCTTCAGATCGCAGATACATCGAAGGAAAGTTGATGACTTCACATCGCAGTGTGGAATACAGTGGCACTTCATTCCACCCCACGCGCCTCATTTTGGTGGGCTGTGGGAGGCAAGCATAAAATCTACAAAGACCCACTTAAAGAAAGTTGCAGGTAATCTTGTGCTGACCTTCGAAGAACTCTCCACATTATTGGTCCAGATTGAGGCATGCTTGAATTCAAGACCTATCAGTAAACTCTCCGATAATCCCGATGATTATTCCTTCCTGACTCCCGGTCACTTCCTGATCGGAGAACCTCTCACAACCATCCTGGAGCCAGACCTACTTGCAGTTTCAGGTTCTCGTCAGTCCAGGTGGCAGTTACTTCAGCGTTGCAGGCAGTACATCTGGAAGCGGTGGTCAAGGGACTACCTGTCTCAACTCCAACAGCGGACCAAGTGGTCATCAGGAAGGGTCAACCTTCAACCTGGAACTCTGGTTCTCCTGAAGGAAGACAACTTGCCACCTCTCGTGTGGCAGACAGGGATTGTAGTGGATACCCAAGCTGGAACTGACGGCTTGGTGCGAGTCGCTACCATTCGCACTTCCAAAGGGACATTCAAGCGCCCAGTGACAAAAATGTGTGTCTTTCCTGAAGACGTTGAAACTGTAAATAGTGAAAATGTGTAACAATTTATGTGCTAGCTTCCTCTTACATGTGACATTTGTTCTTTGCTTGACTGTATTGACATTGTAATTGTTTATTTTCTTTTGTTGTAATTTATGTATAAATTAGGTGGGCGGTATGTTTGAACGCTAGTTACATGTGTTTCTCCGAGAGGGCAGCGCCCTTCAAGCTTGCCTTTAGGCGCACCCTGGTGGAGGATGAGAGGTAACGCTCTCGGTAGCGTGGCGTCTGTCACTCGTTAGCACTGGCCTAAGATGTGTTGAACTGGAGCTCGTGGCAGCGTGCCTAAGCATGGACTACAACGTCCAATTTATATTTGTGTTGTACAGTGTAATTAGTTTTAATAAATGTGTGTAATGTGTACAGTATTAATTGGCCTTCCCTTTGCACTAAATGAAATACAGTTATGTAGGCTGTGGGAAGAGTCTCGGCTTCGTGCGGGATATTCAAATCAACCACGAGACCGAACACCGACCCCGACGGTATTAGGGTATCCGAGGCCTAGGGAGTCTTTCACATTCCCGCCTTTTAATTGGCCCTTGTCTCATCTTTCCTGATCCCTCATTCTTCGAGGGGTCAGCCCTCTTGTTTTCTTTTCATTATATCTCCTGCCTTCTGCTCAAGGCCCTCAAAGGGGCAGGGTGTGTGGTGCACCCTGGATTGTGCTACACCCTCGAAGGCTCACGTCTGTTGAGTTCGGGATTTGGCGACCCCGATGGCTTCCTGAGGTGAGTCCGGATTTTCTCCTCCTTCCATTGCCTTTGGGGCGGACCCTCTCCTCTTTACCTTTCCTATCTGCCTTTCCTGGCTCTCCTTTCTTCCAAGTCCCTTAACTCTCATTCTTCGAGGGTTGAGTACATTTCCTTTCCACCTGTCTTTTGTTTCCCTTATTCTTATTGTTGTTTTCCATTTACTCTTCTAGTTTGTAAGTATGTAGTTAGTTCTAGTTTTAGTTTCATTTCGTTTACATTTTCACTATCACCCAAACCATTAGGGGCGATAACCAATATGTTAGGCCCCTCAACAACAATTATCATCATCACCATCATCATCTTCTTTTCTTCTTGTTTCGTATTGGCCATCTATGGACCACGACGTTCAACTGTTACATTTGGAGTGGGCTTTGATGTTTGCCCAGTAGTTACGCATCCTCTGGCTGTGTTGTTCCCTCCTCTCCTGGGTCCAGAGGACACCTGTTTTCTTTCTTGGCGGTTTGTCCTGGAACCTCAATTGCTGAAGCATCTTCCTGAGAGATGTCCGGTCTTTTAAGACTCTTTCCGTCCCTCCAAGTTCTTGCAGATCTTTGCTCACTTCCCACAACCATGGTGACTTGGTCTTCCGCTTTTGCCAGTAACCGAGGAGCTGATTGGTCAACCTGGTAGGATGCATCCTGCAGACGTGTCCATAAAATGCTAGACGTCGTTTTCTAACAACATCCGTGATTCTTTCACAGTACGTGTAGAGCTCTTGATTAGGCCGCCTTCTGTATTCATTACCTTCCTTAACAGGTCCCAATATCTTCCTCATTATCTTTCTCTCCTGTACTTCGAGTTTGTCCGTGAGTCCCTTCCATTTGAATACTAGACTTTCTGATGCATATAAGGCTTCAGGACGTATAACTGTCTGGTAGTGTCTCATTTTAGTCTTTCGGGAGAGACACTTCTTATTATATGTGTTTTTGGTTAGTTGATAAGCCATTTCTAACTTGTTAACTCGAGTTAACCCTTACTTCCGAGAGATTCGGTTCAAGCCATTCTCCTAGGTATTTATATCTGTCAGTTTTCTTGATCTCTCCCTGGTCCAAATGCAGTGTACAAGGAGATTCACTGATATTTGTGATGTACTGTGTTTTTTCAAGTGACACATATAGTCCTACCTTAGCTGCTTGTTGCATGAGAACATTAAGTTGTTTCACAGACGTTTTTATTGAATGAGATAGAAGTGCCAGGTCGTCGGCAAATGCCAGGCAATCAACACTGAGCCCATTGCACTTGTGTCCCAAAGTGATACCAATTGGTACCCCCTGACTAGTTAGCTCCTTTCGCCACTCCCTTATCACCTTTTCCAGGGCACAGTTAAAGAGGAGAGGTGAGAGACCGTCTCCCTCTCTTACTCCTGACTTAATTTCAAAACTTTCAGAGAGGGTTCCTCTGAACTTCACTCGTGACATGGTGTTCTTTAAAGTCTGTTGGATAAGGTTATGTGTATTCTCGTCTAGTCCTAGGTCTTGCAGGATCTTCATGAGAGTAGGTCTGTCAACCGAATCATACGCCTTCTTAAAATCAACAAAAATTATGACATATTTCTTACTAGCCATTTTTGCTTGCCGTAGCACTGATTTCAAGTTCAGTATCTGTTCCGTACAAGAGCGTCCTTTTCTGAATCCTGCCTGGTATTCTCCTAGTCGAGGGTCTAGCTGGGGTTCAGCTCTGTTTAATAAGGCCTTAGAAAAGATCTTGTATGTCACAGGTACTAACGAGATTCCTCGATAGTTGTTGATGTCGGTCAAGTCTCCTTTTTTATGTAAGGGATGAATCAAAGCAGAGGTCCAGTCACTAGGCAATGTTTCAGTCTCCCAAATGTCATGGAAGATTTCTGTCAACTTGCCTATAGTCCTATTCCCAGCTTGTTTCCATAGTTCCGCTACAATTGAGTCTTCACCTGATGCTTTGTTGTTTTTCAAGGACTTGATGATGTCTATCACTTTTTCTTTGGTTGGTGGTTGAGAGTTTGGTTGCCTGATGGTGTCTTGATAAGTGAAGAATATGTCAGGTGATTCACAGTTAAGGAGATTCTCGAAGTACTTGGCCAGAAGGTGGCAATTGTCCATATCATTATAGGCTATCTGTCCATCCGGTCCTCTGAAGTGGAGGCTGGGAGGATTATAACGGCTGAGGTTCCGTTTAAAGCCTCTGTAGAAATTTCCGGTGTTGTTCTTCTTGAAATCGTCATCCAGCTGAGTCAGTTGGTCCTTTGTGAACTGCCGTTTTACTTGTCGAATGATCCTGGCAGTTAACTTTCGTTGCTCTATGAACTTATTCCTGTTGTTTTGTGTCTTCTGTGAGTTCCACTTAAGCCAGGCTGCTTGTCTCTGTGTCACCGCTTCATCACAGGTAGTCGTCCACCAGGCATGCTTCTTCTGCTTCAGTAATGGAGCAATCTCCGTGGCAACTTTCACTAGGTTCTCCCTCACTTCATCCCAGGTTTTACATTCCAGGGTTTCCATTTTCTCCGTGAACTGGTTGCAATTTGAAAGTTTTTCTAAATCAAACTTAGTAAGTTTGTGTGACTTTGTTTTTTTAGTATTCCGAGGTAGAAATCTTAGCTTGACCTTGGAGAGATAGTGGTCGGAGTCCAAATTTGCTCCTCTTAACACTCGAACATTCTGGATCTCTCTATGGGACTTCTTTGAGATGGCAACATTGTCTATTTGGAATTCTCCCAAGAGACAGTTAGGTGATGTCCAGGTCTTTTGCTTCCTTGGCAGTCTCTTGAAAGCCGTTGATTTCATTACCAAGTTGAAGGCCTTACACAGTCCTACTAGGCGCTCTATCATCTTATTATATTAATATTAGAATAGAATCCAAGGAAAAATACACAACAAGTATTTATCAACGAACAGCAGGAGTCACTAAGTGGGATCACAAACGAAACACAGAAGTGCTGAATGGTCTTAACAGCAGACCTATATTGGAATACATCCATGAATACCAAAGAAATTGGCTAAGACACCTCAACAGGATGGACAGAAGCAGGATCCCTAACGCAGTCGTCAACTACTGCCACGGTGGGAAGAGATCTCTAGGTCGCCCCAGGAAAAGATGGCGTGAAAATTCAAATCTTTTGTGTAGACTGTAACAGTTCTTCTAGGACTAACACATGATAGGATGATGATGTTGATGATCAACGGTAAATTCACAGAACCAAGTGCATTTTCCTTTTTCCGAGTAAACACTACACGTCGAAATGCCAGTCAAGTAACCACTCATCCACCGTCCACTCTAGACTGTCATCCTTGAGCTCATTACCCTTTAAAGTATTTTACAGGTAAGTCAGTTGTTGCTGTGTTATTATCATGGATATATTATGATCCCATGTACCATGGCCTCAAAGAGAGTCGAATCCATGTACTTTGAGAAAAGAAGGAAAGAATCATACAGTTTCTAAGGGAACGGAGAGAGATTTCAAGCCAGGATTATAGCCTAACATTGTGCAAACGCTAGGGCCAGGTGTTCCTTAGATGAGCTCATGCCTCTTGACATTTATAAGGAGCCAGTCATGGATATTATTAGAACGAGTGGAAAGTTTTGACTGTAAGACGAAGAAGCTGGACTCGGAAATTGCTCTTACGTTGCGAGAATATGGCAACCTCGCTGCTGAGTCAGAACAGGAATAATTAAATTTAACCCGTTTACGAGTATAAAAATAAGTAAACAGATACAGTACGGTGAATCAATTTGGATTAGAGATTTTTGTGTAAAGAAAAACCTTGTAATAATTGCACAGGAGAAAACTGCAAACGCAAGTAGTCGTCATTGGGGGTTCACCGAGACCAAATGAGTGGGAGAAAAAAAAAAGAACAGCACCACTCACACAGTTGAGGACGAGAAATTAATTAATATCTCGGAAATGCACGATCGATTTCCATGCACAGGAAGATTATTTTACGTTTGGAAGACGAGCTTTCTGGAGATACAATTTTTATAATTGTGCGACACTTAGTTCAAAAGTTGGTCACGAAAAGGACTAGGATTTTATCTTTTTGTGACTGAAAGGTATAAAACTCCTGGCCTCACCAAGCCAATCATCAGTCTACGAGCATTCCGTGAGTGGAACTGCTGCACCACATCGTATACGCAGTATTCAAGAGCCCGTGAGGGGGACGTTAAGCTGTATCAGACATTGATCCAGAGCTTGTGGGAGGCTATGCTACAAGTTCACCGAGTGTAGACCAGTTACGATATAAGTACGCTACGCTGAGGGTTAGCAGTTCGAGACTTTGAAGAGTCCTAAATTATAAAGAACATTAAATATACGGACTTTAAAGCAATATCGCCAAAGTAAGACACAGCGATCAGTAGGGAACTTCGAGTTCCAGAAGAACACTAGTTCAATACAGTTACGAAGTTATAAGAACTCTAACAAATAAACGGCGTTACGTCTAGTAAAGACATTGTTAAAGACATTAAGTCCGGTAAAGGAACTAAACAGTAATTACGATCGCGAAAGATAGGAGTTCAAGCGAAAGGAACTCAGGAACTTAGTTTCGAAACCAGAGGGAATCGTACTCTAGTGAGAAAACGTCAAAAATATACGATATACAGTATACGGTCCTCGAAGGGAGGCCAAGATATAGAAACTAAACGGTACGATAGACAGTATACGGTCCTCGAAGGGAGGCCAAGATATAGAAACTAAACGGTACGATAGGCAGTATACGGTCCTCGAAGGGAGGCCAAGATATAGAAACTAAACGGTACGATAGACAGTATACGGTCCTTGAAGGGAGGCCAATATATAGAAACTATAGGGTGCGATAGACCACCATATATAAATAAAGGTGACGGCAAAGAAAATACATTTATCGCCTAGTTAAAGCAGATAAAGTAAAGCCGAGTAATAGACAATAGAAGCGGTTTTGAGAGACTGAAACCAGTCGTTTCCATTGTAGGAGAGAGAAACTTTGAACGAGTAAAATCACACGTCCAATGCAGGTCGATAGGATTCACATCAGGGATCATCAACAGCCGACAGAAATTGTAAAAAATCGTTGAGATACACCCGTGTGATAGGAGTGAAGTGTAAATATTGTAAGAAAAGAAATAAGAGTGTCATTTTAAGTGTTTTAGGTAAAGTGAAAGCGTTTTATGCACAGTGATATGTGTTATAATATGTACCAGAGTAATATTTTTTAGTGTTTTAATGTGTGTTCAAAACGGATACACCAGTGTATAAAAAAAATGTTGTCAGTGTTAAATATAGTGAATATGTGTCAAGAAATTTCTGTACATAAGATGAGATTGTACAATATGGAGTAGGTCAAGAAGGTGGGCCAAAATGTCACATCAAACGAGAATAAAGGTCAGAAAGCGACCTTAAACATGTAAGTAAAGATTTTCATTATGTTTTGGCGTCGGGAAAAATTTTGTGTACAATTCCACCGGAGTTTTGAGTAGAAGGGATGTTTTTAAATGAATATAACTAAATAAGAACGCGATCTGAACGAAAATAAAGTTTTAAGAAATAATAAATAATTATATGAGATAATAAATCCTGTAGAGGAAATGCATGGAATAAAATGTCAGTATTTAATGAATGTATAAAAGCAAGCGTGATAATAATAATTATAACAAAGATATTTACATAAAGGTAAATTTGAATTATATGAAAGAAATAGCTTTTGAGCTTTTGTAAGGAATGAAAACATGATGTGAATAACAAGGTAAAGGAATCTAAATAACGATTAAATTGAATGATATAAAAATATAGAGCGTTGAAGCCTTAACAAATGTATAAGACATGATGTGAATGCATGTTCTTAAAAAGGGAGCGATTTATTGTCAACGGAAAGATTAATATAAGAATTGAGATATGTATCAATTGTTACTATGAAATTTATCAGTTCTTTGGAAGACATTCGGCCGTCAAGTAATGTGTAGCGTAATGGAACGCAATTAAATAAAAAGTCACGCTAGGAACGCGTAAAAGTTAAAGTACTTGGTAAATTACTTATGGAGGGTAGTTGATTGCAGTGAATTGAGATATGTTGTAAGTCCTCTAATTGTGACGTGGATCACGAGGCCATGTGTGTATTATAAAAGGGAGCTAATGTACGGTATTATTGAGCGTAGGTCCTGTAAGCTATGGCTTGACCCTAAATCGCGTTTTGTATAAGTCCTCTGATGTGGAAATGTTCCCGAGGCATGTTAAGAGATTCGAACCTAGAATCCTTTGTTGTTAAAGCCCCTAATTATTCGTCGTAGAATGTGTATTAATCTTCCCAATCAATGAGGACCCTCTCATAATTAATAAATGCCAAGGTTACGAAAGTGGTTTATGAGCCAAAGAATATTGTTGAATGGAAATAAGTGAAGTAAAAGCCAGATCTCTCCACAGAACTGAGAATAATGTGAAGGTTTGTTTTAAAGCGTTGAAGAGAGCTGCCACCGTAGGGTAGGCAGAGAGTCGCTTTCCTTGTCATAAATCACGCCTGAGTATAATGGCCTGAGCCTCATAGAGCGAGGGTGGGTAGAAACCGTCTTGTAAGAGGTGTTAAATACACCGTGAGTGTTTAAAGTTGTTAATGACCCGGGCGTTGAACCGAGGTCCTTGTAGATTGATATTATCGCTTGCCCATTCAGATCGTAGTTTTCTTATGTGATAATGGTCTTATAAGACAAATGAATTAAATAAAATCCCTATTGTAATATTGTATGGAAAAGAAGGAATCCACGAGTTTTGTGAAGATAACTAGGTTTCGGGAGTGATCATAGTTTTTGACTTTGTCAAGTAATCTTTATAACTCTGGAGTACACAAATAGTTTTCCCGATCACCGTAGTGAATTTGCAAAACTTGAGAGAGATAGTAAATATGGAGAACATGTGATATGCCCAAATATTGAAGTGAATAATTAACATGTAATTTTAAATGTAATTATATATTTGTTTTGATGATAAGAAAAGATAAAAATAATTCTTGAGGTGTACAAAAATATGACACCATTATTATGGGAAAGTATCGAGCCAAAGAAGCTCGTAGTTATTTGGAACTCTAAGATAAGTACTTTATGGAAGTGAAAATAATCATGAATTGTTGGTTTTAAAGAAAACCATGTGTTTTAATCTAATATTTGTTTTATTTTTATGCTATTCCTTGTTCACTTTGGACAAGTAGAATGATATTGGTCAGTAGTTTATGTGTTTATTTGTTTGTAGCGCCATAATTTTTGATTAATTAAATGTGTTAAAATAGGAGTTGATTTTGTTGTTATTTTTGCAAGTGTATCCTCTATTTAATCCAAAATATGTAAGTCACAGAGTGGGAGAACTTACCGCAGCTCCGAAAAATCCCGAATTGAGCAATGCTGGCATACTGTGATTTGCATATTTCTTGCTGCAAGGGCACAATTAGTGTGTGTATTTGTAATTCAGATGAGGCAGTATGGAAGGGAGTGAGACGGGAAAGCAAGTGAGGGAGACAGATATAAAGTCTAGCTCCACCATCCCTGCAAGGCCGTCCGTGACAGAAGCACACCGGCGTTTTTTTGGACATCTCTGATTTATATGATTTTCCAACAACAAAGTGGAGCCTATTTCGAAAAGTTGACATCTGACATTATTATTATTATTATTATTATTATTGATTTAAGCTCACTACGTAGCGCTTATGACTAGTTCTTCTTCGATGTTCTTTTCCGTTCCCAATATATCTTGAGCCCTGCTGATAATTTCTCCTTTCTCTCCTGCGAAAGGGGCTTCCGACATTTAGGGACTCTAGGTGGTGGGGTCCAAGATTCTACCATAGCACAAAATTTAGGACGATCTTCTACATCAAGGTCATCAATTCCAGCCGAATCCAAGTCTTTTAGTACTTCATCAAGCCACAGGCTTCCTGTCTTGTAGCTTTTAACCTAGGAGAAGACCTTTTTGGTAAGCCTGTTGCTATTCATTCGTTGTAGGTGCCCGTAGAACTTTAGCCTCCTACGTCGCATACTGGTATTCGCTGATTCTAACTGTCGATACAGGTCAGAATTAGATTTCAAACGATAGGTTCCATTTGGGAGCAATCTCGGGCCATGGATTTTCCTGAGGATACGTCTTTCGGCTTTCTCCATGGTGCCTTTTCTGTTCATCAAGAGGGTCTCTGCGGCATACAGAAACTGTGATCTGACAGCAGTTCTGTAGTGACTGATCTTAGCATTCCTCGAAATGCATTTCTTGTTGTACAATACATATGACATTGTTTACAAAAAATAAATTTTGTTGAATTTGTATTCCTCTTAGAGAAACGCATCAAATGGATGATGTAAGATGTTCCAAAACACGATCTTTGTGGTTGAAAATCAGTATTAAATTGTGACTTTATTTCCAAACCTCGATATCTGCTTTGTTAAGTTATTTCCATAATCCGACATCTGCACTTCGTTCATAAAAAAATAAAATAAAAAAACAACGTTTGGACAGTGGGATTCAGGTAATTTTATGTCATTCTTGGGAAAAACTCTAACATAAACATATAAAATCGAATAACATAAAATATCCTGAATTTTGCCTTTAACCTTTTTTTTTTCTTCAATAACTTAGAAAATGCAGATGTAGACTTTTGGAAATGTTGTTGTTGTTTGAGTCTTCAGTCTTTTGACTGGTTTGATGCAGCCCTCCTTGTCTCCCTGTCCTGAGCTAATCGTTTCATCTCTACATAGCTACCACACCCTACATCCGAGGCAATCTGTTTAACATATTCTAACCTTGGTCTACCCCTACAGTTCTTGTCCTCGACCCTTCCTTCCATAACTAAGCTTGCTATTCCTGGGTGTCTTAGCATGTGTCCTACTAACCTATCTCTTCTCTACATTAGCAGTCGCCAGAAACATCTCTCTTCTCCCACTCGTCTTAATACCTCTTCGTTTGTAACCCTATCTACCCATCTGATCTTCATCATTCTCCTGTAACACCACATCTCAAATGCTTCAATTCTCCTCTTTTCTGCTGCACCAATAGTCCAAGTTTCACTTCCATAGAGCGCCACGCTCCAGACAAAGGCTTTCAAAAATGACTTCCTAATACCTAAATCTATATTCGATGTCAACAGATTCCTTTTTTTTTTTGTAGAAATGCTTTCCTTGCCTGAGCTAACCTACTTTTTATATCCTCTTTGCTTCGTCCATCACTGGTTATTTTGCTTGCTAAGTAACAGAAGTCTCCTACTTCCTGAAATAATGAAGTGGCAACCATTTTACGGCGCGTTAGCCTCTTCACAAACCAGACATCAAAGAGACCGCTTAGGTGTTGAGGTGACTTAAGTGCTGAACATTGTTGCACAATCTGTGTGTTTCAGAGGTCGTCCTCGTCGAGTAAGACTTGGTGACGTCGACTTGAGTAGTTCAGAAGAGGACGACCTTGTGCAGGAGATTCCAATTCAAAAGATCCATCGCCTGTGGAAGGATAAGATCAGTGGGATCTACCATAACGTGGCGCTGCTGAGGCTTGCTAAGCCTGTAACGTTAACACCAGCAGTACGACCTGCCTGTCTCCATACTGAGCCCGTCGTGCCGGCCAGTGGGGGGATCGTGGTGGGTTGGGGCAAGACCTCCAGTGGATGTGAGTACAAATACCTCTGGGCACAGATTATTATTCGATTTGAGAAAAAATCGGAAACAGTAATGCTGATGGAGACGTCACTCGTACGATAACATTTTCTAAAGTAGTCTACAGTACTTTTTTTTTTGTCGTGTGGCCTCCTGAGAGGCCGAGTGCAGGTCTTTCTAGTCGACGCCCATGGGCGACCTGCGCGTCGGGATGAGAGATGGAATGGGTGAAGATGAATGCAACTGGGCAAGGATGTGGAAGGAAGCGGCCGTGGCCTGTCAGAAGGTACCGTCCCAGCATTTTCCTGGTGTTGAAAATGGGGAAACCACGGAAAACCATTTCAAGGACGGCCGACGGTAGGACTCAAACCCACGCGTATACCGAGTCAGCAGAGAGCTTGGCCCCATGACCTAACGCTGCACTTTAGCCAGCGTAGCCACTGCTGTCGGTACAGAGATTAACCAAAATGAAGATGTTAGGACGGAAGTTGGGATGAGAAAACTAAATGAGAGAATTGAGAAGAATAAACTAAGGTGGTTTGGACATGTGAGGATGGAGGAAAATAGAATACCAAGACAGATGCTGGAGGTAAAGTGCAAGGGTAAGAGAGCAAGAGGAAGACTTAGAACAAGGTGGATTGATTCAGTGAAGAACTGCATAAGAAAAATAAATTTAGACGGGGATAAGATCGTGGAAGAGAAATGGTGGAAAGAAAGAGGAAAGTGGAGAAGTGCCATAAATACCCCGACCCGGCAGGAGATGGATAAGGGGAAATGATGATGATGACGATGATGATGACCTTTTGTAATGATGAATAATAATAAATTGTCGATTGCTGTGGTAATAGATGTTTTCTCCTCTGCTGTCTATAATCCACTCGACATCCCCTTTTTAGATCACGACTGATATAGTAAAATTATTCCAGCTGTTTCCGCCATTTTGCACGTGTTTATCGTCAAATACAGTTTTGCCAACCCCGCGCTTACGATACTACTATAAAATTTGTTAAATCCAGACGAATGAATTTTTATCTAGACGAATAATTGATTTTTGTCACGCACAGTGGAGTATTCATGTACCGTATCAATAATCTTTATTCAGACCAGACGTGTGCGGTGTATTTTGTATCTCACATGTTTGCAACTGTAGTGACGTCAATGTACTAGCGCTTAGAGACAGACCAGCGGGGTTAACGAAGTGACCCGAATGCTCACGAATATAGCCGATCAGCCAACCTCTTCCAATCTTCCACGCACTTTAAACAGACCAAGCGTGGCATGATCCTTGGACAGCCATTCTTCTTTCGTTTATCGACGGGATATTTGTTCTGTGAATATTTGCTTGATTTGCTGTTCTGTGCGTTAATTCTTAGAGTCTCAGGCACTCACTGGACAACTGAAATCCCTCCCTCTATTATTCTGCTAAGGTCCCATTCCAGTTTTGTACCGAAAGTAAGGTCCCATTAACACCAATCTACACATATGGGGTACCTAGAGGTTCAGCATAACCCAATGCGTAAGCGAAACGCACTCACTTACTCTTTATATGCCTCACAATTAAATAAATACCTTAAAACATGTATATTTACAATGAAATAATGAAAGAATGCAACACGGTAACCATGGTAACAGAATCTCACAGGTCCATCTATTTCTGTAAGACGCAATGCAATTCCAATTATTACATTACTGTGAACGTTTACAGACGGTTAAAAGGTTAACATTGCACCAAATTAAGCTGTAAAATCATCAAAACATACAGTATAATGCGCTTAAGGGGGTCAAGGGGCACTCTAGAAATTTTTCACGCAATTTTCACTTGTGAGTGTGGTACGAAAGGTCTTTTTCACCCGACTATGAAGGGTCTCCGAAAATCACAGTTAAAGGCCTTTAAATTAACAGTGTCTATGATATTCCCAGAAAACTAACTTCGATCTGATATACCTATGAAGGAATGACAAATGAGTGTGGTGAGGAATTACAAACCCCTAACCACTGCACCAGTAGCTGAATTGATAAAGTCTGATTATTCATACCAAGGATAAATCAGTCATAGCATTCATGATTGAGATTTTGCTAAGTGTGCTCTTTACAACTAGAATATTCGCGGGCGAAGACGTGACGGGTAATGCTAGTAAACTATATTCCGGTCGTTGAGTCTCCGCCAGGGTGCTACGTGAATTCTTATCCTCCTATCTCCACTAATATATTTCTTGATAGTCTTCCCTGGCCTTTACTCAACAGCTTATGAATTGCTTGGAAAATCCGTTTCATGTACCTGAGTTTCTACTGAACAAATATATTTCACTTGGGAAAAGATACTTTTCTTTTACAGTAAGAGTCAGAATATGTAATTTTAAATAAATCAAGTAAAATTATTTAAAAGAAGAATATCATTTGGAACAAATATGTAAAATAAAAATAATAATAATAATAATAATGTTATTGGTTTTACGTCCCTTTTAACTACCCTGGCTTTTAGAGACGCCAGGGTGCCGGAATTTTGCCCCGAATGGGGATCTTTAACGTGCGAGTAAATGTACTGACACGGCTCCCTCGCATTTGCGCACCCTCAAATGCCAGCTGACTGCGCCAGGTTTCGAACCTGCAACCTTGGGCTCAGCAAGCGAGAACGTTACCCCTGAGCCACGCAGCCAGACGTAAAATAAAAACACAGAATATTCATTTTATATCAAAAATTTATGATATGTAAAACAAATATCATTATGATTAAATATGTAAAATATGTAACAGTAAAATGTAATTAGATGATAACTAAGGTTCACATTCATGGACATTTATCATTTTTATTTATGTATAAGCAAAGGGAAATAATATGTAGTTACATAATAATCCTAGCCCTAATGATCGGTCTAGGTTGTGAGTTTCGGGTACGTTCGGTTTGCCCCGCTGCGCTGGTTTGTCTCGGTGCGTTTCAAACGAGCGTGAAGGGGGATGGATGATCGGTTACGGTCGTGAGTATTCGGGTCGCTTCTTTAGCCCCGCTGGTCTGTCTCTAAGCGCTATAAAAAAGTGTCAATGTGTGCGCCTCGGTAACAGTTGAAGAGACTACATGCGATGCCGAACATGGCCGCCGTCGTTAAATGAGCAATAAACACATATATTTACGTAATTTAGCACATATTTCCAGTGCAGTAGTGACGAGGGTTAGTAATTTCAGTTGGTATTGTCACCCAGAAGATGAACCAAGGTATGCAAATCATATATTTTCGTAATGCAAGTGAAAAAGGCACGAGTGACGTCTCATTCATAACTAACCCATTAACGTTACGGTTAATAATACCCGCTTACAGTCTAAAGTTAAACATAACTAACTCATTAAGCAAAACAAAAGTTTGATGCTTTTCAGTCGGTCAACACGATTCTACCCAAATGAGATGGGCTATTCCTAATCCTGAAAAAAATAAATACATGAGATTAATAAATACACTTCTATGACCAGTTTGGATCGTCAAGCGATCATCATCAGATCCATTGCACTTAGGCTATAAATTCAATGCTTGAAAATATTGGTGAAAATAGTTCCAATATATTCACTTATTTAGTTGCAGTGTTAGTTGAGATAATGCAACTCGTCAATATTTGTTGGTTGTGGCTTCAAAATCTTAATGTTACTCATTAAGGTTACAGTTAAACATAACTAATCGGCTATAGTTTAAGTTAAACATAACTAACTGGATATAGTTTAAGTTAAACATAACTAACTCGCTATAGTTTAAGTTCAACATAACTAACTGGCTATAGTTTAAGTTAAACATAACTAACTGGCTATAGTTTAAGTTAAACATAACTAACTGGCTATAGTTTAAGTTAAACATAACTAACTGGCTATAGTTTAAGTTAAACATAACTAACTGGCTATAGTTTAAGTTAAACATAACTAACCGGCTATAGTTTAAGTTAAACATAACTAACTGGCTATAGTTCAAGTTAAACATAACTAACTGGCTATAATTCAAGTTAAACATAACTAACTGGCTATAGTTTAAGTTAAACATAACTAACTGGCTATAGTTTAAGTTAATCATAACTAACCGGCTATAGTTCAAGTTAAACATAACTAACTGGCTATAGTTTAAGTTAAACATAACTAACTGGCTATAGTTTAAGTTAAACATAACTAACCGGCTATAGTTTAAGTTAAACATAACTAACTGGCTATAGTTCAAGTTAAACATAACTAACTGGCTATAATTTAAGTTAAACATAACTAACTGGCTATAGTTTAAGTTAAACATAACTAACCGGCTATAGTTTAAGTTAATCATAACTAACCAGCTATAGTTTACGTTAAACATAACTAACTGGCTATAGTTTAAGTTAAACATAACTAACCGGCTATAGTTTAAGTTAAACATAACTAACTGGCTATAGTTCAAGTTAAACATAACTAACTGGCTATAGTTTAAGTTAAACATAACTAACTGGCTATAGTTTAAGTTAAACATAACTAACCGGCTATAGTTTAAGTTAAACATAACTAACTGGCTATAGTTCAAGTCAAACATAACTAACTGGCTATAGTTTAAGTTAAACATAACTAACTGGCTATAGTTCAAGTTAAACATACCTAACAGGCTATAGTTTAAGTTAAACATAACTAACTGGCTATAGTTTAAGTTAAACATAACTAACCGGCGATAGTTTAAGTTAAACATAACTAACTGGCTATAGTTTAAGTTAAACATAACTAACTGGCTATAGTTCAAATTAAACATAACTAACTGGCTATAGTTTAAGTTAAACATAACTAACTGGCTATAGTTCAAGTTAAACATAACTAACTGGCTATAGTTTAAGTTAAACATAACTAACTGGCTATAGTTTAAGTTAAATATAACTAACCGGCGATAGTTTAAGTTAAACATAACTAACTGGCTATAGTTTAAGTTAAACATAACTGACCGGCTATAGTTTAAGTTTAACATAACTAACTGGCGATAGTTTAAGTTAAACATAACTAACTGGCTATAGTTTAAGTTAAACATAACTAACTGGCGATAGTTTAAGTTAAACATAACTGACCGGCTATAGTTTAAGTTTAACATAACTGACCGGCTATAGTTTAAGTTTAACATAACTAACTGGCGATAGTTTAAGTTAAACATAACTTACCGCTTAAAGTTTAAGTTTAACATAACTGACCGGCTGTATTTTAACTAACGAATTGCCCTAATGTATGTTTGCAAGACACGGGCACTGAGCGCAAGGTGCTGAGGAAGGCTGACTTCAAGTTGGTGCCCCGACATCACTGTGATGAGATATACGACACTGACGACTTCCAGGCCTACCTCAACGAGGGTCTCCTTATCAGGCACATCTTCCTGTGTGCTGGAGAGCTGGATGGCACTAAAGACACATGCACGGTGAGCATTAGAAAACACTCAGCTTAAAACTAAAATGTTGCTGGTGTCTTTTAGGGCTTGGACATCATGGTCATCAGTCCTTTGTTAATCTTTCTGATAGCCAAATGTGTGTACTGATTATCTACTACTGTAGAATCCTTCCTATATTACTCTGCTAAGGTCCCATTCCAGTTTTGTAACGAAAATAAGGTCCTATTAACACCAACCTACACATATGGGGTACCTACAGGTTCCTCAAAACCCAATGTGTGCTCGAAACACACTCACTTACTCCTTAAATGCCTCACAATTAAATAAATACCATTTAGCACTCGAGAAAAGGCTTATAAAGTCACAAAATAAAATCATTAAGGAATGGCAAGTCATGTCGTTTCCAGGCAACAGTAGCTCTTGACGAGACACGGCCGACTGAATGCGAGTAGCGCTCTCCACTACCGGTATAGAAAATGAGGCTCTTTACATGAAATCCCGTTAGTTACTCTACTGCTCATACAGCACTGTCAACCCAGTATAGCTTAACAAAGACTTGCCACTATTTGTACCGCGGCGTACTGCTAGGCGAACCTGCTGCTAGAGCGCAGGGCAACACGGTGGCGGCAGTCATCTGGGGGGCCTACGCGCACGGCCAATTTCCAGACTGTATTTATGCTTTGCATTTCTTGTATTGCACACATTCTCCCCTACTACCCCATAAACCTACATTCACGTTGCGAAAGCTCGCACGGGCGCACTAGTTGTAAACTAATATGCGGAAATTAACTACAGTACAATAACTCTGTTTTGATGATGGTTTATTTAGCGTACGGCTTTTAGTGCCGGGAGTGTTCGAGGACATGTTCTGCTCGCCACAGGCTGTAGCTGCTTCTAGTGGACATCCACGGGGTGAGCTACAAGTTCCATTCAATTTTAAGTAGTTCCAACTTTCGCTACCAGATGTCACTGACACCTGGTGGTGAATGTTGCAACTATGATAGAGCGTTTCAACGAAATCTAACCTAGAAATTTAGTTTCACACAAGTTTAGTTAGTGGAATGATCTTTTACATGCCATAAATTTATGCCATGAGACCGCTGGCTTTACTTCCCCTCCGAAGGAAGGCATACTGAAGGATTTTAACGTTCTTAAAAAACTGACTACTTCGGTACCGTACGGTGCGACCAGCCCTACCAGCCTCGGTATTCACCTGACTGTTCACTTGTTGCAAGGCGATAGTGGCGCCCCTCTGATGGTGAGTGAAGCTGACCAGTCCCTGCTGTAGACTATATGCATTATTGTGGGAGTCCAGGCCTTCGGTACCGCACGGTCAAACCAACCCTACCAGCCTCCGTATTCATCTGAGTGTTCACTTGTTGGAGGGCGATAGTGGCGCCCCTCTAATGGCGGGCGAAGCTGACGAGTCCCTGCCGTATATACATTATTGTGGGAGTCCTGGCCTTCGGTACCGCACGGTGCGACCATCCCTACCAGCCTCCGTATTCACCTGACTGTTCACTTGTTGCAGAGCGATAGTGGCGCCCCTCTGATGGCGGGAGAAGCTGACCAGTCCCTGCTGTACATACAGTACTGTTGGAGTCCTGGCCTTCGGTACCGCATGGTGCGACCAGCCCTACCAGCCTCCGTATTCACCTGACTGTTCACTTGTTGCAGAGCGATAGAGGCGCCCCTCTGATGGCGGGCGAAGCTGACGAGTCCCTGCCGTACATAGAGTATTGTTGGAGCCCAGGCCTTCGGTACCGCACGGTGCGACCAGCCCTACCAGTCTCCGTATTCACCTGACTGTTCACTTGTTGCAGGGCGTTAGTGGCGCCCCTCTGATGGCGGGCGAAGCTGACGAGTCCCTGCTGTACATAGAGTATTGTTGGAGTCCAGGCCTTCGGTACCGCATGGTGCGACCAGCCCTGCCAGCCTCCGTATTCACCAGACTGTTCACTTGTTGCAGGGGGATAGTGGCGCCCCTCTGATGGTGGGTAAAGCTGACGAGTCCCTGCTATATATACAGTATTGTTGGAGTCCAGGCCTTCGGTACCGTACGGTGCGACAAGCCCTACCAGCCTCCGTATTCACCTGACTGTTCTCTTGTTGCAGGGTGACGGTGGCGCCCATCTGATGGTGAAATTAGCGAGTCCCTACTGTACATACAGTATTGTTCAAATACTGACCTTCAGCTTTATCCCTTGCAACCAGCCTCTGTATACACCTGACTGTTCTCTTGTTGCAGGGTGACGGTGGTGCCCCTCTGATAGTGAAATTAGCGAGTTCTTTCTGAACGTATTGTTCAAATACTGGCCTTCAGCTTTATCCCTTCCAACCAGCCTCCGTATTCACCTGGCTGTTCTCTTGTTGCAGGGTGACGGTGGCGCCCCTCTGATGGTGAAATTAGCGAGTCCCTACTGTACATACAGTATTGTTGGAGTACTGGCGTTCGGCTCCGTCCCTTGTGGCCAGCCCTACAAGCCTAGCGTCTTCACCCGCATCTACAACTACATCCCGTGGATTGAGAAAATCGTGTGGGCTCATGACGGCAAGTGAGCACTACTGCACCATCTACTGGCAAGACTGCGAATCTCAAGTGTCGTCCTTGTTGAACGATTGTTGTAGAGAAGTGCTTCTTCGTTTGTTGGATTCCAAGCATGGCTAACTGAGATAGACTCGCTCCGGTTCGCTGATCCCACTTCATACAGCACACGGAGTTCAATAATGACGTCTCATGATTAGTGGGAAGAAGATCTCTAGCGTGGGTGGTATCTGGAGACCTAGAACTCCACACAATGTACAATAGAAATGGAACATTGTAAATGTTAGCGGTGAAAGTGAAAGAACGTCATTGTATCTCCTCAAATTACTGCTACAGTGGAGCGTCGAAAATCCGAACTAATTGGGACTGGGGGCGTTCGGATTTCCGATTTGTTCGGATTTTCGAACATAACCTAGACATTTCTAGTAACACTAAAATGTTAAGATAATAGTACATTATGCAACGAGCCTATAATGGCAATAATTAAGACACGAGTATGTTTATGAACGAAGCGAAGCGAGTTTTATAAAATCCATACGAGTGTCTTAATTACCATTATAGGCAAGTTGCATACAACTGTTTATGTTCGACGATAATCATAACTTTATTTTATATAATTTTATGTTCGAACATAAATATTCATAAATATCAGCCGAGATTCAGTCACTTGAATTTAGTGATCAGAGTGCAAGCGCCGAGTTTGCTCTCTGTGCTTTACAAGTTCTCTGACCCACGCATGCGCTCTGTCTGCTTGGCAATGGCGTATGTTCACAGCCTGCCAATCTGCACCAGCATTCACTCAAACTGTCACCGAAGTTGTATGAAAGAATGCCCTGTGTAGAAATTGGGTTTGGGGATATTAATGTACAGTGCTATTTCATTTCTCATATTCGCCAGTTTATTTACGCGAACATGTGGGACGGTGCACTTTCCATGTCGGTAATTTATATAGAAGGATGCTGTGTTGCAATCTTCTGGACGTAGATTCATACATTTCTTGCATATGTCATAGTATTTTCTTATTACCTTCAAGGTTCGTGCTGATTTTGTCTTTGTGTTTGCCATTATAACTACAATGGTTGATCGGATATATTTTACAGTGTCAACTTTCAAATCATGTAATTCATGTCCGACATGTTGGATTCTGTGTTCAAGTGCGAAGCTATCAACCACCTAATTGGTCACACATCATACATCTTGAGCTCTGATTGGTTGCAGAAACTGTATCATAATGAAAACTAGTACTTTAATGACCATCATCATAATGCAGTTTTCTGACATATAATATTTACATTCGACATCGTCGAACATAAATACATATGTGCAATACATATTGTTACTTGATTTATTTGTATCTTTAAATCCAGAAAAGCGCACTCACTTTACAAAAACAATTGACTACATATTTACAAATTTACATATATATGCACTGTACGTATGTATAAAAAAATAAACACAACTGTATGAAACCACAAAAAATTTTATTTGAAAAACTTGCCAATTTTGGTTTGTGTGAGTTTCAAAACTCGTTTTGTGCCGGGCAAATCATATGAATCTAACTTAGAAGCAGAAGTCAGAATGCTACCTTTTTTCTTTTTAATGTCTGAGA